>JAKCOX010000001.1:0-5328214 GCA_022605575.1 Laterallus jamaicensis coturniculus
CCTCCCTTTCCTTCTCTTCCTTCCTTCCTTCCTTCCTTCCTTCCTTCCTCCTTCCTTCCTTCCTTCCTTCCTTCCTTCCTTCCTTCCTTCCCTTCCTTCCTCCTTCCTTCCTTCCTTCCTTCCTTCCTTCCTTCCTTCCTTCCTTCCTTCCTTCCTTCCTTCCTTCCTTCCTTCCTTCCTTCCTTCCCTTCCTTCCTTCCTTCCTTCCTTTCCTCTCCATCCTTCCATCCTTCCTTCCTTCTTCCTTCCCTTTCCTTCCCTTCCTTCCTTCCCATCCTTCCTTCTCCTTTCCTCCTTCCCTCCTTCCCTCCTTCCCTCCTTCCCTCCTTCCCTCCTTCCCTCCTTCCCTCCTTCCCTCCTTCCCTCCTTCCCTCCCTCCCAGATGTGGAAACACCTGCCTAGCAGATTGATGGCTCTTTGGGCAGAGGCAGAGTGGAAGGTCCTGTGATCTGCAGAAGCATTACCCAGTAAAAATAGCAACCCAGTGAAAAATAGCTGCAGCTGGGAGCTGTTCCTGGCATTGAGGACCACAGCCCAAACAGGGGGAGCATCCCTGTGGGCAGAGGCCGTGACATCACAAGCAGGCGCCTGTAAGATAGAGCAGTCCTTGCCCTTGGTGGGAGCAAAGGGCACACGTAGCTCTCCTGTCCTTTGACTGCAGGAGCTGAGGCTTCAGAGGGCTGGGAGGGAATGCATTACAGCTCAGGGCTTGCTTCTTGAGATGAAGATGGCTGGACAAGCAGAGAGTGAAGAGCAGCTGCAGCCCTGGGGAGCGCACTGTGCACAAGCCTGACGAAGGATTTCTCCTTCCTTACGGAGGGGCAGCTGATACCAACAGGGCTGAAGTCGTCACGCAAGAAATCCAGAGCACATTTAGGCTCCAAAGGCCAAATCCCCAACTGGTGGTGCTGCTGTCTCCATCCCATGCTTAACTCAAGGAAGCTATCAGTGTATATCTGCGCTAGCTCAGCAGTTTGCAGCAACACCTGGGCTCTTAGTGCTGCTTGTAGCACAGAGGCCCCCCCGGGTGCATCGCAGAGCCCAACTGGTGTCACGCTGTCATAGAGGTAGGGGAAACTGGGGCACAGAAAGGTTGAGGCAGAGGTCATGTGTGTTGGACCAGACCACATAGCTGCGTTTTTCAGCATGCACCTCTCAGTCTGAACACTGCTCTGCAGCTGTGAGTGGCATTTGGGGCAGAGAGAGAAACACTTGGGGTTTATCTGCTTTATGTTATTTACTCTGGAGTTGTTGGTCTCCTGTTAATAGTGGTACAGCCTGAAAACGCCTCTTGTTAACTTACAAGCGTTATCTCCTTGATCCCATCTGCCTCAGGAAATGTGGTTGAGAGTAGAGCAGGGATGGAGCTCAGTGGCTGCAGGAGCCTGGGAGAGAGACCTAGGCACCCCACAGTTACACCGCAACTGTCCCTAATTCATCTTCGCTCAGCAGAGCACTTAGAGATGTCACTGGGGAGCTGCAGCAGCTGTGATTGATCATGTCTCTCCTGCACGCTGATGGAGGAGAGCAACTTCAGCAAGAGGAGACCTTGGCCCCTGAGCCTCCCCTTGAAGTCTGGGAATGAATTATGCAAACTAATCCGTCCCCTGGCTCCTCTGACAGCTGCTGCCTTCCTGACACCTCCTGCCTTTACCTCTCTTTATTGCTGAGCAGTTTTCAGAGCCATTGAGGCAACACGTCCTTTCATCTGGTGTCCACATGTGTCCCGGGATGCCTGCAGAGGTCAGGGCAGGTTCATCACATGTTGTAGGATGTTGTCCCAGACATGAAGATAAATTGCTAAGCTAGCCTTGGCCAGAGCCTGGTGGGCTGCTGGGCTACCCCATGGCTCTTAAAAGAGAGGAGGGAATCATAAGCCATGTTAAAATACAATCAATTTCTTCTGGCAGCTGGCAGTTTTTCAATGCTGCTGTGCACTGATGCTGCAGCCGGCCTCACTGTGCCTTCTTTGCAAGGCAGCTATGGAGCCAGGATTTGGGGTGCCAACCCAGCCCCAGGGCTGCTGTTCTGTGGGGAGCTCCCCCCCAGGGCAGCAGCTCATTGCTTCCCTGCACAGTCCCCACTCTGGGGAAGCAGGAGGGAACTGGCAGTCATCTTTTGGCTCAACTGATGGCTATTTAAGAGCTACTGTGCTTGTTGTAGGATGGAGACAGGTAATTAAACTCCCTTCCTGGACTGATCCTGTCCTCAGTGGAGGGGGAGAGGAGGGGGAAGGTAGGGAGAGAGAAACAGAGTCATAGAGATAGGCATCTACACAGGGGCTCGCTACCATGTCCATACCTTGCTAATGATGAGATGTGTTCCTTGCTTGTCCAAGCTAGGCAAATATCCCCACCTGCCAATGGCTGCTGCTGCGCTGCTTGCTAGCATTGAAGTCCCTAAGAGAGCTGGAAGGCGGAAGCTGAGGCAGGTAGAGAGGAAGGTAGAAACAAGCCAAATGGGAACAGGATGGAGAGGTGGAAGAAGTTGGACATAGGATGCCTGTCTGCACTGGTACCTCACTTCCCTCTTTGCTACATCACTCCTGCTGTGCCTCTCACCTTGGCCTGATATGCCCCAGGCGCCGGATGCCAGCACACCATGGGAGGCAGGGGAGGTGACCATTCCCCCAACTGTCCTCCTGCCCCACTGAAAGCCGTGTTTTATTTAAAAGGGACTTGGCAAATGGCCTGTCTCATTTTGATTTAAAACATTCCCCAGGCTGGAGAGCATAGTGAAGGTGGCTGTTCTAATCTGTCACTTGCTGGCAGGTGGGCAGTGTGCTGACCCCAAGATGGGGAGGTCATCGGCTTTTCAGGGATTAATATAGGGAACTTTTATTTGTTCCAGGTGTTGGGGAAAGCAAAAACAAAACAAACCCCAACCTTCTAAAACCTCAGAGAAAAGGCTGCTTTTGCCACCTGAAAGACAGGCTCCTTTCTCCTGCTCTCTGTCTGCCTTGAGCGCAGAGCAGGGGCAGGCAGGGCCTGGCTCTTATGTCAGCCAGGAAATGGATTTTAGTTGTAGCTGAGCCTTGAAAGCTCTGCTGAGCTCAGAACGCTCCCAATGATGGCAGCTCAGTGTGGAAATGGTTTAAAATTAGTGTTTTGCACACACTCTCCAAGGAGCACTCGGCTGTGTGTTGACCCTCCTCACGTGGTCAGGAAGGTGGAGGCAGGCGGGTGCCATTACATTTGGCTGCTGGAGATGCAGTCAGCGAGCACTGAACTTCAGAGTTACGATCATATGCATCTGTGCAGAGTTCAGGTTATATGGACAATCTTTGCCTTCCTGCCAGCAGGCACTTCTGTGCGCAGGTAGCTCTTGACAGATACACCTTCACAATGCAGTGCAGCTTCTGCCAAGCCACCGAGAATATGGTGTGAAATTATAAGGGTGCAAGACAGCACTTGAGAAAGCCGTGGGGCCTCTCTGTTGTCAGAGAGTGTTGTCAGTGTTGTCTCTCTGTATGGTCACGCTGGCTCGCTGCAGGACGCTGCTCTTGCAACCAAAGCATTAAATAACCCACAAACCGCTTGTGCCGGGGAATTTTCTGGCAAGTCGATGCTAACAAGTTGACCCCACGGAAGAGCTGCCGAGGTGGGTTTGGGTTGTCGTTCATCAGAGCTGCTCGTTTACGGTGTGCATTTTCAAGATGCAGAGTTTTAATCTCCCCCTGCGCGTCCGCTCTCTGAAGCACTACGCCTTCAGCACGTGAGATAATGAAGTCCCGTATGATTAGCATTTGCGGTTTGCCACTGTTTGCAGAAGAAAATAATAGCTAGCTTAAATACCTATTAGTCACCCACAACTCCCCATGTCTCCGCTGTATCTTTAGAAAGTAGATGCAATTTAGCTGGCATGGGGAGTTTTTGAAAGAATCTTTTAAAAGTGCACTTGTGAAAAATCAGCCCTTTAAGTATGGGGAATTTGATATGGCTCGGCAGTTTCTCACCAATTAAAAAGCCAGTGTCCAAAGCCATTTCTAAAGCGCTAGTAGAAGCAGAAATATTTCCTGGGGGAGTTCAGAGCCCAGCTGAACACAGGCTTGGGGAAACAGATGCAAAATGCTGTGTGTGGGTTTGTAGCATGTTTTTTTTCCTAAGGCTAGTTTTGTGTTGCTAGCCTGGACAGGTTAGTTAAAAACTTGTGCTGTTTGCCTGGGTCTCATACTTCCGCAGCGTTGTTTCGTGCTGCTTTACAGATGAAAGCATCTCCCTCTGTGCGAGTGAGTCCCAGAGCTATTTCCTGTGCCCATGGGATTTCTGGCAGTCGCTTTTTGAAGACTTTGGGAAGGAGGCATGTAATAACCGCAGGGAGCTGGGGAGTCTCCTCCCCAGCTTTTCCTAGGAAGAGATCCCAGCAGGGCAGGCCACATGCTGGCTCTGTCCATCAGAGAAGTCTTGTTCCACAGCCTGCCTGGCCCAGGAGCCCAAACCCAGTGGCTAGGCATAAGGGGGAGGTGAAAGATTGGTGGGGAAGATGAATTCAGAGAAAAGGGAAGAACATGTTTATTTGTCATCATTTCACATAGTTACATGGCTTCCTCCACCTTCCCTGCTTCCCTCACAGTCTGCAGAGGCCTCTCGGAGATTTCTGGGTGCTCGTACTAAATCCCTGCAGAGGGAATACTCAGGAGATGCTGGGGTCTTTCCTAAACTTGTACTTGTGGTATAGCCAGGCAGAAAAAATAGGAAATCAGCCTTTGAGAGAGGATGGGAGATGTCAGCAAGGCATCAAGGGTCCCTCCAAGGCTCATGGGTTTCCTCGCTCAAGCCATACCACCAAGACAGAGCTAAGAGAGGCCTGGTCTCATCTACAGAGGAACCCAGGAATGCCAGTCGGTTAAGATAGAGACAATCAGCTCTGGTGGGCTGAACACGCACTGTTGTCTTTGCACAGGGAACATCCTCAATAGGCAGTCACACTCAAGCGTGTATGGGGCTCACAGCATGGCTCTTGCCACCAGGATTTTTCATTCCTTTGCAGCAGCAAAAGAGGGAAACACTTCTTTTGCTGCAAATCAGGGCATTCAACCCACTGCAAGCATGCTGGAGTGCCTGCATCAGCTGGGAAACATCCTAGAGGAGTGACAGACCCTGCTTCCTAAGCCCTTTCTTGAGAAAAGAGATGGTGGAGGTAGCTTTGCCACCAATAAAATTCCACGCTAAGAGGCAGAAGGAAGCTGAGCAGATACTCCCACTGCAGGAGCCGAAACTGTAAAACAGCCTTTCCTCCTGCCCAGGGGAGCATGGCAGAGGAGAAGCACCTCCTCGTGCTCCTCATCCTCACTTGAAGCACCAGTGCGGCATGCATGGTTTTGGGGCTGGAACAGGTTGAAAACTGGGATGAATCTGATTTCAGATTGCTGATCCCACCTAGCACTCGTTTGGAGAACAGATGCCCTTGCTACTCAGATCTAGGAAAAGTTGCAATTAATGTGTATTGATCAGAGGAGAAAGTAGATCTGTAGGCACAAATTTATGTGTGAGCTTGAAAGAAGTATGTTCCCTGAAAGGGGAACAGTGTGAATAATCAGGCTTTGAGACAAATGCTAATCAGCGTTACATTTTGCCTCTGCGTCTCCAGACAGAGTGTTTAATCTCTGGAATTAAGTATTTCCCTGGTGAGGAGTTAGACAACTTCAAGAGACTCCTGTTTGAAAAATTAAGCTTGGTGTACGTTGGTTTTAGATCTCTCTGATGGTGTGTTCAGTCTGTCCAGAAGCTGGCCAGCCTTCGGACCTTTGAGCAAAACATTAAAACATTAATTTCTTCCCTGCTTTGCTGAGAGACCACAAGGGAAATATACATTAATCAAAGGTTACCAAGAACGGCTTTCAATTAGATACAAAGGCACAGAGTTTTCCATATGAGAGCCATGACACGAAACGTTTTCTCACTGTGAAATACGTTACCGGAGATTAAAGCTCAGATGTTCATTCATTGTCTGGAAAAGTATCCCCTACAAGTTGCATTTACTTTTTGGTGGTCCCTGGGGCTAGACAGGATTGAATACAGGAGCTGAGCCATAGGAGAAGCGTGGATTTATGGAGATGTGAATTGGACATTTGACAACGGCAGGTTAGGCAGTTGATTAATCAATAACTGGTATCCATCCCAGCTTTTCATTGCACTCCTGATACCTCGTTTAAAGCAGTCTCCGATGGATTAACCTTTTATTATGTACTCTGGGGCTTCTGAGAGTCTGGAGAGTGTCCCAAATGGGGTGTGTGCACATGCACGCGTCTATACAGAGACATCTATGAGCACCCTGCCCTCAGGTTGAGGTTGGACTTGTTTTGACCAAAGACCTCCAGATGTCCCTGGCCACGATCTACAGCTTTGTATTCCTGACCAGACTTTGGGAGAGGACATATGTGCTTTCCCAAATGCTGCATGACCACGTGTGCATGGAAATGTATAGCATACTTACTGCAGCAAAATAATCCAAATCAAGTCACAAAAAAAACGTCACAGAGATGCAAGGAGAAAAAATGTACCTTGCTAATAACATATAAATTTAAATATATATATATAAGGAAAGAAGATTTGTGTTTGTTCCTCTTAGGAATAAGAGTTCTGGCATTACAGCCCTTATTTTGGAAATTTCATTACAGTGATTTCATCCTTTCTAGCCACTTGTGGCTCAGTACATTTTTACCATGGTTGCCAAGTAACAATCACTAAGCATTTGTGTCTAGATCAGTAAAGGGGAGCGGAGGGAATGGATAAAATCTATTTTCAGAGGCATAATCATCAGTGGCTCTTTGTAGGTTAACGGTTAAGTTCACTCAGTAGTGACGGTGTTCTGTCGAAGGCCTTGGGATTTACAAACGGGAAAATAGAAAGCAGAGAGACTAAAGAGGAGGTTTTTAGCATTATTATTACTCTTTCAAAGCAGAGTGGCTTATGAGTGATTAAGGAGGCATTAACTATGTTGGACGTCAAGTCCCACGTGCAACAGGCGCATTATAATCCCCTCCTCGGGGCTGGGCTGCGACATGCTCGTTTCTCCCCAGGTTTTGCTGTGCCCAAACCTCCTGGCACCACAGACCCCGCTCTGGCCCTCTTCCACTCGTGGGGCAGCTGACAGATAGTGCAGGTGGGGAAGGGGTTTCCCTTGCTGCAAAAGAAAAGGACAGAGAAATAGAGAGGAGATAGGGAGGAAAGCCAGGAGATTGCACACGCTACCATCTTCCAGGTGGCAGTCCTCCACCCACCCCTGAGCACTGTCTATCTTCCTTACTACTGCTGAAGTAACTCCCACTGATTTCCAACAGCTCCTCTGCCCTCTGCATCCTTGCCCAAAGAGATGCTGCCAGACACATACTTCCTGCCCTGGTGATGTTGGATGTTCCCCGAAACTAAGGCCATGCCTTGGGGGAGGGCTGGGGCAGAAAGCGAGATCAACTGCATCTCCCAGCACACATTTCAAGGCACACCCTGATATTGCAGCCTGGTGAGATGTGAATGGTGATGAGCTCTGCTCTCTGCCCCACCAGCCAAGTCTGGGCCATGCCTCTGACTGACAATAGCCTCTGGAAATGTCACTGGGCTCAGCTGCACGATGGTGCTTTCATTGGGCTGGTGGGCCTGGCACAACCACACAACTCCCTTTCCCTTTCCTCCCAAGAAGGAAAAGAAGACTCTGGGAAATGGGGCACGCAGTAATTACAGCTTGTAATCCTTTCTGTGGCAGGCCAGCACGTGGTAAGTACCTGGCTCCGTGAGAGAGGGAAGGGGCAGCGATGGTCTCCCTTAATTCTGTTTCTACCAGGCACATGCTCAGAGGAAATGCACTTAGGCGAGAGGAGCACGTGGGCAGGTTGCCAGGAGCCCTCTGTGACTGGCCTGGGCTTGTCTTGGCCAATGAAGACTCAAGGATGAGCCAAGGAGGCTGCTGGCTCCGGTGTGATTCAGCATCTCTCCTGGGATGGGTGTCAAGGCTGCCCTATAGCCCCTGCTACTGGGGAGGGAGGGAGGGAGGGAGAAGTGCCAGGGAGTGGGGGTACGTGAGACCCTGGCACACAGTGTCCAGCACTGAACATTCATGGGAAGGGCATGCATCAAGAGGGAGCTACCCTGCCCCTGTGGGGTTTCTATTGAATAATACCTGGCCAGTGGCACTGCTCTCTGTGCAGACTGCAGGGATCAGAAAGGGATAATAAACAGATGTTTTAGTTGAGGCGATGGGCATTCTGTATGATGACTGATCCTCAGCACTCTGCGGGGAGAAATGCCCAGGTCTGCTGAGGTCTGAGACACCCACAGGTGCTGCAAACTGCCCACTGCCCCAGACAGAGAGAGGGAGCAGGAGGACGGTGAGAGGACCAGGATAACAACCACAGTCCAGTTGCTTTTGAGGTTAAATGAGGAAACAAACAGCATGTGTCTGTTTGGCAGGAGAGACTGTGACAGAGGGCTTGGGTGTGACGTGCAAGGGACGAAGTGCCCCGTGCCAGCACCAGCAGCATGATTCCCACTGGCTTCACAGGGGCACAAAGACTTCTGCCTGGTGTCCCCAACTCCCCCCGCCTACAATTCTCTACCCTCCCACATAAAAGCTGGCTTGTTAGCTGAAAGTAGATAGGAACGGGTACTTGGGGAAGAGAAAGGGGATAAGCAAAGTCTTCTTGCAGGTTCCTTGGCAATGGCGAGCAGGGAGGGATCCATCTCACACACATTCTCCCCATGGCAGATGACCCCGTGCAGGAAGGAGAGGTTTCTATTTAATTGCATGATGTGAGATTGCTGTTTTGTAATGCTGAGCAGGCTGAAAACTGAGCAGGGCCAGACTAAAATGTGCCAGAGCAGAAATGCTGACACTTTCTCATCTGGGGCCTCCCCCTCATAAGGCAGCAGTAGTTTTAGAGGATTGGTCATATCATGGAGTTTGTGTCATGATGTCTATTGGATGGGATTGTTCAGTCCTTCTGCGATTAGCTGGAGTGATGTTAGCAGGATGGTGCTGGGACTCATCTGCTTGGAAACTGTTCTGAGTGTCACAGCATGGGTGGGAATCCCATGGTGTGCTTTTAACATGGGGAATGGCATTTGAGTTTGCTGTTTGGGCCAGAAGGACAAACAGCTTTTGTGATCCGCTGGACCAGTGTGTGTTCAAATGGGGAGGTACAGATGTTTTGATTTAGGATGGTGAGGTTGCTTTTGTACAAGTGAGAGCTTGGGCCATTTCAGCAAGGATCAGCTGAGGAAGCTTTGTAGGGGCACCGTGACCCTCATATTATGAACATCAAAAGTAGAGATTGTAAATTAATTGGCATTTAACCAATAGCATAATGTATGCTAAGGGGATCCTAGAACATCATTTTAATAAAAATGGAAATGACACATTTGGGGTCATAAAGAGTATCTTTGAGAAATGGGCCTGGGGTGATCTCCTTCAGCATCTTGTTCCTTCAGGGCAAGGAGGTTTTGAGGATGAGAGAGATAACCGAGTCAGTCCAGCCTGAAGTGTCAGTGGGCACATTCTCACCAGGCCAGAAATCACTCACTTGTGCTACCAGCTCTCCCCAGAGCTGGTGGCAGGTGATGCCACTGCTGTCACGCCGAGCTTTGCATGCAGCCGCCCTCCCTGCTGCCACTTGTGGATGGCCTGCTGGTGACCACAGTCCTCAACAAGGCAAGACCAGATGCGTCCATGGGTGAGGTGTGGGCTGTGTGTTACTGCTGATTGCAGAGTTAATGTGAGCAGCTTCCTGGAAACCGTGATGCAGAAAAGGCTTATTGCTCACATCTGCACAACAGGGCCCCATCTGTGTTGCAGAAAGTATTTACCTTTAATAAATTTTCAATTTATACCTTCTCACAAAAAAAAAAAAAAGAGGAAAAAAAAAGCAAACCAAAAAAGAAATCCTACTGAATTGCAGTGGAAAAAAATGTTCTCTTTCCACTTGCAAAAACTGGTACATAACAGTGAGCAGCTCCCAGTCTGCCAGGATTTGTAGATCACGTTGAAGGGGTTTGGAGTGGGGGTCACTGTGGTTTCTTTTCAAGTAGATTTTGACTTCCAGATCCAAGCTTAATTGTCCTCTTCTGGTGGTCTCAGATTTGAGAAACAATAGAGCCAAGCCACTAAAAATTGCCTATACTTTTAAAGACCCTGTCTTCCTCTGGGAATCCCAAGCAGAAAGCAGGGAGGGGAGGGAGATGGGGGTGGAACCCATGACTTGTTTTTCAGAGCTTCGTCCATCTTTTCATGGAGGAGGAGAGATAAGGAGTCCTGCAGGACCTCCATTTTTAAGCATGATCTCAGTGCTGGGTTTCACACCTCCATATCACCAAGCTTCTGCCTGTGCAGTGCCTTACCTATCTGGGAAGTGGCACATGGCATTTCTGCCCAACATGCCAGCGCTCAGCCCTGGAGGTGTTGAGAGAAAGGCAGCTGGGGCTGTATCTGTTTGGCTTCAGTTCAGCAGGAGATCACTTTTCCAGTATGCTTCAAGCAGATCTGGACGTCCTGATGCGCAAGCAGCCCTCCTGATGCCACCAGCTGTCTGGGACATTTCAGATGGCACCTACCAAGGCAGGTCAATCAAATCCAACATGGCTAAGCCATTTCTGCCTCATGGCCAGTTTGGTCCCATCGGATCTCCCTTCTCTAAAACTGCTGAGTGATTTTGGTGCAGGAGCTCAAACAGCTGCGGCTTCCAGAGCTGCGCTTTGTCAGTGGCAAACTGAACCTGAGAGGCTCAGTTTGTTCAATCAGCAGAGCACCCAAGGCTCAGAAAAGGCATTGTATGGGTATTCAGGTGGTTTTGCTGGGAAGCATCCTGCTGAACCAATGTGGCTCCTGGAAAACTGGTCCACCAACACTTGGAGGCACCAGCTTGTTCGCATGGATCGAAATAAAGCCAGAAGTGGGCTCAAGGTGGAAAGGGGTGGAAGATAAGCACCATGAGGACGTTGGAGATGAGATACGGGGACACTCATGTTGAATCCAAGCTGAATCAAGCTGAAAAGGGTTCAGAGGCAGAGGGTGTAGGGCAGTGCATGGTCAGACTGTTTTTGGAAGCTAAAAATAACAGCAGCATGGAGTCAGTCCTAGGCTAATCTGGGTTTCTTAAAGCCAGACATCCAGATCCAGTTCAGTACTTTCATTAAAAAGGCTGTATTTACAGAGCTGCTGAACTGGCCCGTTGCCCACTGGGGTCACACTGGCCACTCGGCACAGGGCCAGTTTGTCTGGGTGACTTTGGTATCCCCCTCCAAAGGCTGCACTGAAATGTTGGCCTGGCTCATTCTCCTGAGACCTCATACAGTGGGTCATGAGCTGGGCTGGGATTTCTCTGCTGAATATCTCAGCCCCAGGCTCATGAACATCCACTTCCCTCCTCAGGAAAACCAGTCATACCAGACTTGCCCAGAAATTTCCTCTTTCGGTCAGAACTTCCCATCTTCTGTCTTGACCCGCCAGCAAACCTTTAAAAGGTTAATTGAACAGGTTTGCTTTTTTCCCTGAGAGATTCAGGAAGGAAAACCAGCCATTCTGCATGTGTTGGCATGAATGAGTCTTGGTCTGTGATTTGGCTGATTGATGAGGCTCTGTTTTACCCATGGCCAACTCATGTCTTAAGTGAATTAGCATGGAGGCTGGTGTATCTCAACTGCGTATCAGACACCTAAAATTTCAGACAGGAGTGAGATACCAGGCATGACCCTGCTGCAGAAGAAGCTGCATGTGGAGTTTGCATGTGGTTAGCAGCAGAAAGCCTGCTGGCAGGGCATAACTTTCTAATGTCTAATAAGCACACTATGCCAAAACACATTTTTGACCATGGCTAAAAATGTCCAAGCAGTCAAGGACTTCCCAAGAAGAGGGAGGGGAGTGGGGCAGTGCAGGAAAATGCATATGCATTTGTGATCCTGTAAGCCTCACCCTTCCAGAAAACAGACTGCTATCTCCCCTGGGTTGTTCCACAGTCCTCATGGTCAGCAGTGCAGGTCTTGGAGCATCCTCTGAGGGTGAGGGAGCAGATCTGTGCTGGTGAAAGCAGCTGCAGCAAGTGCTGGCTGTGTGTCAGGTCATCCAGGATCGTCAAAAGCCATCTTTCCAGACTTTGCCCCACTTCCCACTGCCATAGCAGAAAGGAGATTTTTCCCGCAGTGCCAAGCAACAGAGAGGTATAAAACACTGCTAGATGATATATTTCTGTTAAGAAAACTTTTACAATACCTATCCAAAAAGTAGCTGGCTTTGTAAGGGGAATGTGCATCACACTGACAGCCTCTTCAGTTTGACGAAAGGCCCAGTTAGCCTCTGAAATCACTGCAATTCACTGCCCGTTCAGTGACAGGCACACGCCTTTATCCTCCTTGAGTAGCTCTCTGTGGCCACAGTTCATTTTTCCATGCTTGTCCAAGGGCACAGCACTTTGTGAACTGCCCAGGTTTTCATATGGCATCTTTTGAAACCCACATGCAGATTTTAGGAAGAGCTGAAGTGTAAAGCAAAGGTGGGAAAACGGATGGGTCAGGAGAAGCTGATGGTGTTCCCACAGAGCCCACTGCTGATGAACTAAACGCCTGTCCCCATGTGTGAAAGCAGGTTTCTCCTCAAGCCTGAATGTTTGGCTTCCAGATAGCTTGAATGGCACGCCTGGAACACATCTGTCTATCCAGTGGTGGAGGGGGTTGCTAAGAGCAAGTCCATTGGTTTTAGCAGGACTGGGATAAGACCTGTACCTCCAGCCTCTGCTTGCTGGCATGAGCTTTGGGATGCAGGCATGTATGTGACAGTAAGGGCTGCACAGGTAGCACAGAGCAGCACACCACTTTCCTAGAAGAAATTACCACTGTCAGGGAGAGGGTACCCAAGGAAAGTGGCAGGGCAGGGTGTCCTGATGGCTGCAGGCTGGCAGCTTGGCTTGCCTGGGAAAAGCCTGAGCCATCTGAACAGCAATTTAGATCACTCCTGATGCCGTGACAGGAGATCACGGGCTCCTAACTTCGAGAGAGATTACTTTGTTTGCCCACAGTCAGCTGATTAAAACAGTATTTTCCACCCATTTGTGCAGTGATTAGTGATGAAATGCAAATTAGATGCAAATTGGTGCAAATGACTGGTGTGCACAGCCAGCTCCAAAGTCGGGCACTTTCATTTCCTCGGAGGCATTCGGGCGCTTTTAGTATCCTCATGGAGGAACAGGACGAACCCACTTGTGATCCAAGCACAGAGCAGGATCAAACAGCGATGGGGAGAGTGGGAAAAACCAACCACTGCCTGGCTGCACTTACTGAGCGGCATCTGTTTTGGTTGCATCGATATATGGAATCCAGCTTATGCAAAGATCTTGATTAAATAAACAGCTACAAACCACACAAACAAGCCTTCCACATACCTCGCTTCCCAGTCTTGTTTCTCTTGTTTACCAGGGTCTGGCTGGAGTCCTGTTTGTGGAATAGCCTGTCATGCTGCAAATCAAAATGCCATAATGGTTGCTGGATATAGTAACAATATATTTTTCTCTAAGTATCGGATTTGGAAGGAAGGGCTATAAACACAATGAAAGCAACAAAACAAATTCCCAAGCCCTTGCCGCAAAGAATAATTGCAAATATATACACATACATATGTATGCATATTTTTAACTTGGCTTCTGTTCTTTGGCTTGCAGATGCAGAGCATCGCTTCAGCCTGAAATTCAGTGAGGCCGTTTCCTCACTTCCAGGGAGCTTTTTGGCCGTGGCAGGGCCAAGATAAATAAATAAATAAGGGCTTGCAGAGTGAAATACTATATTTAATAAGGCTGACGAGTCCTTCTGAAACCCAGTTGTGAAAACTTTTTAAAGTGTCTGTTTCCTGTAGCTATCAACATGCTAGAAAAAGGGAAGCCCTATGGGCTGGTCAAATTTTTCCCAGCGGCTGCAGTGACTTTTGCAGCTGGTCTTGATTTGCCTGGATATTGCTCATTTACCTAGTGCATATAACAGCCTTGGAATGGAAATCCTGGCTCCCTCAGCACACGGAGCATCCCTGTGGGGTGCTGGCAGGTGAAGGGTGCCAGCCCAGAAATTATTCATCCCAATTAGTTCTTGGCTTCCCCCTGCAGTTTGAGGAAATGAGGCTGAATTCACGAATAATAGAGCGAATGCAGGAGGCCTAATAAAGGACAGAATTAATGGGGAATATAAGTCCTGCCACTTCAGCAAACACGTTTGTGCTGCTTGTGGCATTAACCCCCCCTTCTCGACACACTGTGTTTCCCAGGCTTGTGTGTGCCCATCAGCTGGAAAACAACACCTTACCTGTGGCTGGCCGATGGTGATCACAAGCAGAAGGGAAAACAGGGCCACTCTGGGCTTTAAAAGGCAAAACCAATGCGAGGCAGCTTCAAAGCTGCAAGCGTCTGAGGCTGCTGCAGCTCTGTTGCATGCCTCGAGGCTCTGCATCTCTGTGTGTGCGCCAGCGCCTATTAAATATACATAGCCTTGCTATTTGTGGGACACCGTATGTGTACCAGAGAAGTAACCATCCTGATGTGTGACTTACTCTGCCTTTTAGAAAACACAGAGGAATCGGTGCCTATACCTAGACCTTGTGTGAACTGGATGTAAATGTGTATTATCTTCAGCATCCCTCCAGTATTTTTTATGGCACAACTTTTTCTGATAGGAAACAAGAGCATTTTCTGGCCCCGGAAAAAGCTGTGGTCTTCTCTCGTGCCTGAGCGTGCTACCCAGCCCAAGGATGTCTGTGGTACAGGGTCCTCTTTGCTTTTCAGCTGGAAATAGGGGCGGGGGGGGGGTGTGTTCCCCACTGCTTTTCTGGCAGGACCCATCGCACATAAATTGTCATCCACTTGGAATACACCTTGGGCATTTTTATCTGGATTTCTGGAAGCTTGGAAGCCCATTTTTCTGCCTCTCTGCTAGGATTTTGACATGAAGCTGTTTATTTGAAGTATAGACTTGGAAATCTCATCTTCAGAAGTCACCCTGGAATTTTCCTCCAAAGATCAGTGAAAGCAATCATTAATATGGGGCATCATTTATAGCTCTGTGCAGAATAATCCTCCAGGCTCTCTGGCAGCTCTGAATTGGGAAAAAAATAAAGACCATTACTAGAGGGTTCTTAAAAAAAAAAAAGTGATTTGATACATTATGTAGCTCTCAGAAAAGGAGGCAGCAAATTAAAAATGTCCCTCAGCAAATGCATGCAGCACTGTTCCAAAATCCTAAGCTTTTTTTTTTTTTTCCATGCCCTGACATCTTCCCTGAAAAATGGCAATAAAATTAGAGACTTTTGCTAATGTTCCCTGCAAAGGTTCCTCTGGGGGAACAGCA
Source organism: Laterallus jamaicensis coturniculus (assembly GCA_022605575.1). Lineage (NCBI taxonomy): Eukaryota > Metazoa > Chordata > Aves > Gruiformes > Rallidae > Laterallus > Laterallus jamaicensis. The sequence continues at coordinate 15,306 of JAKCOX010000001.1, forward strand.
ATTCTAAACAAATGTTCACCTCTGCAGACAGCTCCCTAGTCCGAGGCAGCAGCAGCTGGGCCCCAGCACCTTGGCTCGGCCAAACACATGAGCCCCATGCCCACAGAGCTGGGACTCCTCCTGGGTGTCCCAGTGCTGTCATACTCTGAGCACTTCTGGAGGCTTGTTTCCTGCTAGCTGCCTAGAATTTCTCCACTCATTTTGAAATGCAATCAAACCATGTTTATAGTGGCCTTCCAGTACCGGAAGGGGCCTACAGGAAAGCTGCAGAGGGACTGTTCACAAGGGAATGGAGCGATAGCACAAGGGGTGATGGCTTTAAGATGAAGGATGGGAGATTTAGATTAGATATTAGGAAGAAATTCTTGCCTGTGAGGGTGGTGAGGCCCTGGCACAGGCTGCCCAGAGAAGCAGTGGCTGCCCCCTTCCTGGCAGCATTCAAGGCCAGGCTGGATGGGGCTTTGAGCAGCCTGGACTAGTGCAAGATGTCCCTCCCTGCCCATGAGATGGTCTTTGAGGCCCCTTCCAACCCAAACCAGTCTGTGATTCCATGATTCTGTGAAAACTGCAGGGGGGCAAATTTGTCTTTATTGCACAGCCTCACCACTCTTCTCCCCAGATTTGGTTTGGATCCCCGTGCATTTTGTAGCACATGGTGGTACCATCAGCTGAATCTTTGGGACTGTGCTGCAACAGGTGGTGTTCTCCTATCTTCTGAGTGGTCAAGCTCAAGATGGAGACTACAAGTGTGTGGCCAGAAACATTGACCATGCTTGAACTCTGTTGTGGTTAAGGTTTAAATTAACCTTAAACAACTAAATAGGTTTTAAAATGCATGCTTTAGTGAGAAAATAGAACTGCAACTGTGTGTAGTTCCTAGAGGATCCCTACCCAGCTGCAATAATTACGTAAACATGCTCATGGTCATGATAGTCAAAAAATAGATATGATGAGACGGTGTGAGATGCTGTGATTGGTACGATGAAGGACAGTGATGGGAGCTGTACCGCAGCGCATTTGGAAGGGCACCACCACCTGTTTGAAACAGGGTCTTTGGAGTCTCCTGCTGAGATCTCGTTCTCTTTGAAAGCACTAATATCCCCACAACAGCACCTACCCATGCTCGAAGGAAAAGCTAATTAGTTTCAGAGAGGAAGAGGGGCAGAGTACAAAAGGCAGCACTTTATTTCCTGGCTTGTTGTTTTGGTCAATTTGTTTTCCTCTTACTCACTTTGCTACAGTTTTCTAGAATCCTGACAGACAGTGTCTTTGTAGCATTGCTTAAAAGCACCTTTTTTTTTCTTAACACTGTAACTGTCATCACCAGCATGGCTTTCTGTAGCCCCAGGGAATTAATACTAGCTTTGTTTCTCTTTCTTCCCCTCCCAGGCTTTGCACGGGGAGGGCTCCATGGGCAGCTGTTGTTCCTTTGGCCTCCCTCCTGTCCTCCTTACACCCAACAGCTCCCAACTGTCCCTGTGGTTTCCACCAGACCTGAGCTAGGGAGAAACTCCTCAGCGCAATATTGAGATGCATTTCTACCTCTTTGTACTTTAAATGCCTCTAAACCTTATGGTTTTAAATTGCCTGTTGCAGACAGGAGCAGCGGGTTTTCTTTCTGTAGCATCGCTCCATCTGCAGCCAGCCAACACAATGAGTGAGTTGGAGTGTGGTCATACCAAGCCACATGGTTTGGCCCAGAGTTAGACTCCAGCCATGTGCCTCTGGCTTTCCCCAGCAGCAGTGGCTAAGACAACCTAAGGATCAGGATAGCCAAAAAGGGGGAACCATCCGCTGCACATCCCAGGCTGAGTACAAGGGGACAGGTGTAGTTACCCCAGCAAGCTTCATTGTTCACCCAGCACAAGCTGATGAGGAAGGCTACCAAAATTACTGTGGAAAGCCTGTTGTCCTCGCAGCAAGTGGGAGTCCACGTGCTCAGAGACTTTCATAGCTCAGAGGCCAACAGTAAGGAGGGGGAGGGGAGGCACAGATACGGGATTTCCCCAGTCTCCACGGCTGCCCCTGACCTGGGCACCCAGTCCAGCCAGCTTCCCTGTGGCAGCTAGAGCTCCCAGCTGTCCATCAGCTCCCAGGCACAGGGAAACCCTCCTGAAGGCACAGCCTGTGCAAAGGCAGGTTTGGCACTGGGAGAGGATGGAGCATTTCCAAAGCAGATGAAATCTAAGACCTTGAGCTGCCAGTTCGAAGAAGCCTACACATTTTGCAAGTTTTTAGAGTCTTAGAACTTGGTCTAATTTAAGCAAATTTTTATGGGATTGACACATCCTAAGCACTGGAGAGATCCTTCTGCTAAGTTTCATCCTCTGCAGCAAAGCATAAGGAAGAGAGAATTACTCAATATGGTGTTTGAGGGGAAAAAAAAACCCCACAGTTGCATGGTTGCAAAGTAGCATATATTTTCCTGAAGCTGAAGTTTCAGTGGTGAAGATGGTGGGGCTTTTCATAATTCTCTTAGCAGTGGCCACTCCATGTGGAAAGTTTCAGTCTGAATGGCTAAAGTCTGGCAAAATACCAAGCAACTCAAACAGGCTCTAAAACCGTAGAAAGTTATGGGCAAGTTTAATGACAGGTGCTTTGACATGCTCTGTCCTTAACTCAGAGCCCTGAGGGCATCAGGCTTTCAGAGCATGTGTAAGATATGAGGATCAGCTGGAGAAACAGCATCTGGGAACTTTTCCCTCTTGTTGTCTTAACTAAGGATTGCAGAGGGATGGAAACCAGCTCCAGGGCTCTGGGGCTTGTGTGGGAATTGCTGCTTCCGCCTAACATCAGCAGTTTCCAGCATGGCAGCAAGGCACAGCTGGACCTGGGACAGCCCCTGTGCAGCCCCTGATGTGGAGTGTGAAACCTCTGGGGCTTGAGAGAGCCCTGTCCTTGCAAATGATCTGGTGGGCTTTGGGTTTGACTGTCACAGGAGTGAATCCAGTATGCGTGTGTCCGTGGCACTCCGCGGTAGGATTTTCCGTTCTATATATACACCAGTCCTCCAAGCTTACAGATGTGTACTGGAGCTGCTCAGCTGGCCTCAGAGGGGAGTAATTTTTAGCCCCACCTATAGCTGGATTTAGTTTGCTCCCACAGGGTGGTAGCCTCTGATGGCTTGAATATGCAAAGACAGACTTGATGCTAAGGGCATCAAGTGCTGCATCCTGGTGCCGCGATTGCCGTAAATGGGATTGGCACATGGCTGAGTTCTCTGTGGGCAAGGACTTTTCTGTACTGCTAGTTTTAAATGCTCTCTGAATGCCATACATAATGCTCCTAAGCTGAAACATGGACTTTTTTACCCCCAGGAAGAGGAGAAAAGCTGCTGGCAAAAGTTGCACCCATCACAGGGACCCTGCCCAGCTTATAAGGCAGCAAGCCATCACAAAACACTCGAGTGATCTTCCACACTCACATTTCTCTTGGCCACTGGGTTCCTCTTATTTTAGTTTTGTTTAAACAATCTCCTTGGTAACTGGAGACAGAAGCAGAATTTTTTCATCCTGCTTGTAGGGTTGATTTCCTGCCTATCTCGGCACTAAGAGGGATCCTTAGCAAAAAGCATTTGCTATTGTGCTCCCACCCCAGGCTTTAACCCCATGTGTCACTGGGGATTTCAGGAGACCTGGTATCTCTTTCAAAGGGTTTTTTATACATAGAGTTTCAGTTGAGAGAGACATATTACACAGTTTAATTTATTTGGCAGTAAACAGACAGCATTTCAGCCACACAGTGTGAATACTGTTCCTGACCTCAAGTGTGTCCAGCAGCAGGGAAACACCACTGGAGTGGGCCTTTTTAGAATGCTGCAGCTGTCAGAGGGAGAAAACACTTCACCAGGGACAGGAAGGGTCTCCTTGCTGCAGCGGCAACTTCCATGAAGGTACCACTGTCCCACACATCTAGCACCAGCCTCTGTCAGTTCACAGCAGCCTGAGGACATTAGGGTCCTATGGTCTTGGAATAGTTTCAGAAAGGTTCCTGCAAGGGAATAGGCAATAATTGCTGGCAGGTCCTGAAGACCTGAAGGTGTTTGAAAAGTCAGGGGGAAAGTCCCGTATCGGCTTTCAAATGGCACAGCTTTTTCCTTTGCGTTCTAGAGAGGCAGCTCATTGGAAAGGAAAGGGGAAAAGAAAAATATAAAATGAAAAACAACTTTGGAAGTTGTCTGAAGGCTTGGCTGTGTTTCCAGACAGGGGAGGTAAAACCAGCTCCTGCGCTCACTCCCTCTTTTCGAAAACAAGCGGTGTCCAGAGGCACAAGTATCAGAGGCAGACCAGCTTTCCCCATTCCTCTACTGTGTTCAGAGCCAAGCCCTGAGGCCAATTTTGTCCCTTCCTTGTAATGTCTTGCTGGGCTCAGGGCAGAGAGGAACCCCTGCTGTTGGCATGCAACCCCAGCGTGAGCTCTTTCTTGGCCAGAGCCATCCCCAAAGGATGGAAACAGCATTGTGGAAACACCAAGTAGCTCCTTTGGTGCAGAACTTGAGAGCTGGGATTTTGGGGTCATTTGTTGACTTAATGCTCCAAACATTGTCACTGACTAAGGCAAGCATGGCTGTAGCAGCAGCCCCTCTCTGAGGCTGTTCTGAGCTTGCTGGCCTCATCCTTGCATCACTTCCCTCGCAGGGCTTGCCTTGTGCTGATCTTTGGAGCCAGCATGGCACTGGGGTGCAGCTCACAAATTGGGTTATGGCCTTCAGAAATGAGCATCCCTGGTGCTTCAAGCCTGTATAATCACAGCATTTCATATGCTGGCACCCAGAAGTTTGATGACTTTTATATGGTCAGGTAACCCCCGAAACTGGTCCAGTGCAGATGACTTGCTAAAGAGAGTCTGAACCAGGAGTGAAAGCAGTCATTTAAATTGCTAAAATGTGAGCATTGCACTTGAACCTCCCTTGACAGGGGATTACTTACGACTCCATCCAATAAAAGTTTAGTGTGACACTTAGCAATAAGCTCATAAAAGATCAAAAGGCTTTTCTGTTGCTCAGGAGTCCATTAGCATCAGCAGGGTCCCAGCAGGGAGAGCAGGTAGGGTGTGTGCCGCGTGCTGCACTTACAAATACAGATCACATCTGCATACACGTGCACATCGTGTGTCAAGGCAGATGTGAATCTGTTCAGCAGTTTGACTGCAACTTACATGCGTGTGTATGTGCATGAACACGTGTAGCTCAGCTGGCACAGAAGCTGTCAAGCACAGCACAGCACGCAGGTGTGAGCAGCGCAGCACGAAATGCTTCAGTCACAGGTACTTCCTGAGCCTTCAGCCACTCCCATCGCCAGGCAAATGATGATGAACGTAGTAATGGTGAAATGCTTTTCTGCAAAACCCATCAGGAGGTCCTGATCCTGCATTGGGTCACCATTCCCAAGAGTTTTGAGGGAGTGTCTTGAAATGAGGGGACTGATCTCTAGGGCCGGAAGGCAAATAACAAGAGTCAGATGCATCCCTCACTGATCATGGAGTTAAAATGAATCCACATACTGCTCCTGAAAGGGACCCTATAGGTCTGACATCAGTGTTTGCACTCTGAACTTCTGCGGTGTTCCCTTTGCTGTCACTGAGCATCCCCCTGTACTCTTCTTCTTTTCCCACATATAACTGTTTTTCCAGCAGGAGAGCTACCTGTCAGCAGCTCTGGCAGAGCTACTGAGATCCCTTGTTCACAGTGTCTTTCCAAAAAAACATGGAAGTACTTCCTTGCCCTGAAACCCATCCATGGGGATTTGAAACATGTCTTCCCTGGGAGGGAAGCACTGCTATGTTTGATACAAAACTCCCTGCAGTGGTGGTACTGGAACAAGTGATGCACAGTAGATGTATTTTGGGCTTTCTTGCACCCTGATTCTTGATGCTGGAGCTATTATTTTGCATGGACCTCACTGTTTTGTTTAGTCAGCCTTAACTCAGCAAAGTTTGCTGAGTGATTTACAGGACTGCAGAAATGTCCTCTCTGCTGGCAGCTACGCATTGAAATTCATTTTGGGGAGTGCCAAAGCCATTTCTGTAAGAGTGATGTCTCCAGCTTGAGGGGCATTGTCATAGCAACTATGCCAGGTGCACACAAGGAAGAGCAACTCATATTTATTGGAAAGGTTAGAACAATTATTGTTGTAAGGGGAGACCTGAATGTAAAGAAAAGCCACCTGCATATTTGCACGAGTGGCGAAGCGACAAGCTTCCAGCTTGAGTTTCTAGTATGAGTTTCCCATTGCTTTCCTGGGGGAAAACATGAGGACAAGAAGGGAGAGGAATGGGAGTCTGACACAGAAGTCTCCTCCTACCCAAACCCTTTAAGAATTCTATTCCTCACCATGCTTGTTTGCCACTTCAGGTTTCCCAGCAGGGATTTCAAATCCGGCCTTCACCCCTTCTCAGCCCAGCACATATCTCCTCCTGTGAACTGGGGCAAATCTTGCCAATGGAGCATGAGGAGACATGGGAGCCCAGTTTCTGTCCCCTTCCTTAGGTAGTGTGTTACCCCAGACCTGACTGCCCAGCTGGGCACCAGGAGAAAATCTCAGCCAGGGAGACTGGGGGTAAATACTAGATTCAGGCTCTGAACCCCACAGGCTCAGAAATGGGATTTGCAGGGTTTTATACTGAGGAAGGATGTCAGACTGGGCTGAGCCCTGGGCAGTAAATCCTTTGCTTGCAGCACAGACTGGATTTTTAGGGACTAACAGCAGTTTTTAGCTGGCATGGGCCAGGCTGTGCAAAGCCAGGGGAGAAGTTATTTCTGCTCTGTCAGCTTTCCCGGGCGCCTTAAGCAATTGCTGCTGGGCTGGTTTTGATCAAATTCATTTAAAATGTGTTTTCCCTCCTAGTCGTTGTCACTTGTACTGCACTGTTTGTGGATGCTGTCCTTGGAGATCCAGATACTGATCCAGATCGAGTTTCTCCTATTTGATGCCCTAGTGATCCTGCCTCCGGCAGGTGCTCTGGCAGCTGTAAGGACTGTGGATCACCATCACTAGACATGCATGGCAATGGGATTGGGAAAGAACAGTAAAGGACTGTTTTGGCCTGGTGTTACCACATCCAGCACCATGGGAAGGGGGGAGTCTACACCTTCAGCTGTTCTGGGTACGGGGATTTAAGTATGACCAAGGGCTCAGGCCCTGTTTTGGGGCAGATCAAAAGAGTGCTATGCCTTGCTGACCCCTTGCAAAATGTGACATTGGCAGATGAATGAAGAAGTGTGTTAGCCAAGGTGCAAAATTCACAGTCAGATCAGAACAAACATTAAGGATTCCCCAGAAAAGCATTTCTGATCTGACAAATCTTGCCCAGTATGGTCTTCCTAAGAAGACAGTAAAGTAGCATTCAGCCTAGCATGTGAAATCTTCTTACCTGGCAACCATCACACCTCAGAAGTGTTCTCTGAGGTACTGAGCATCAGCTGTGCCTGTCATCTCCCAGCTACTTGAGCAGCAACAGCTCTAAGCCCTCCTGTCTCTGCAAGCCACCTCCCACGCCTTATACCTCCACAAGACCAAGGAAGAGCAGGCTGGATCCTTTTCCAGGATTTTCCTGGTAGTGATGTTCTAGAGCAGGCTAGAATTGCATATTTGAGCCATATGCTGTCATTTGCACTCAATGCATCCTGTGGCCAGGGAAGCAGTTGGTTTATGCAGACGTGGAAATGACAACATAACCCTGTGGTCTTACAAAGACTGATTGAGCAAGCCTAGGAGAAAGAGGTGGAGTGCAACCAAGAAAATAAGAGCAACCACATGAATTTTGGGTCCAGAGGGGGAAAGTTCCCCCTCCCTTTGTTTGCAGTTCCCAACCTAGTGTGCTTAGTCATGGTTTTGATAGGCATTGGACTGTGCAGCTCCATGCAGATCTGGGCTGCCACATCAAATCAGCTCACAACCATGCTTCCCAAAGCATGTGTCAGGCTTAGCTTCAGGCAGGTTTTTCTTTGCCCTCCATGTCATGTTTGCAACACGCTTCAGGCAAGATTTTCATTAAGTACAGACATTTAGCGTCAGCAAGGCTTGGTTCTGCCAAGGACCCTGCATGGGTGACTCATGGGACAACTTACAAAGATGGGATCCCATCAGCAGGGACAGAAACCCTAATGAATCCTCTTGCCTATTAGAGACCACTGGGTAACAGCTCAAATCATGTGTGACACAAGGTCATTCACATAATCTGGCCCATCTCTGCACATCTTCTGTCCCTCAGGAAGATGAATCCCTGCATTGGCTGAGCAGGTGTTGTGTGTCCCCACCAAGCACATCTCCCCTGTGGCTGGGACAGATGCCTTCACCACAGATCTCTCTGCGTGTGAGGCTGTCGCCTTGTCGCCATCAGGTGCAATTTTGTTGTCAACTGGTAGAAGAAAAGCTTGATCTGTTCCTTTTCCTTCCCAGCAACAAGACAATTTCCCTCCTCGAGCACCTGTCAGAAATTTGAGCAATGAAGCTGATAAGTGCATAAAAGCACTCCCTGGTGCCCTGGTCAGAAGAGTTGCATGCTGCAGAGACAGACAAAGGAGCAGCTAGGTCTCTTTGCATCTCTGACGGCATGGACAGGGCCTTGAACCCCTGCAGCCTCACCAAGGAGGCTCACCAAGCAGATAAGGGCAGCAGAGTAGGTGGAAAGCAAAGCACAGTGAAGTCATGAATGGGAAGAGAAATTGCTGCTTTGCTTTTGGTGGTAGGCTCCCGCCTCGCCCTGGAGTCTGGTCCAGGCTCCTTGCTGTGGCCATGGCCCTGACTGCTGGCTCCTGTGGTACTCAGCCCTGATGACAATTTGAGAGCTTTCTCCCTCACGACACCTGGTCCCCTACAACAGCCCACTTGCCTGTCTGCACAGTCAGTGCCTGGTGCCCAGTGCTCACACAAGTTGCACGAGGTAGGGAGTCTCCCAAGCCATGTGCAAGCCACATGCCTGTCTCTAATGGCAAGTTTTAACTTCAGCTAACAAAGTGACTGGCTGACAAGCAGATGTAAGAGAAATCAGTGAGGCAGCTTTCTGTGTGAGTCTGAGAGCATGTACTGGAACAGGCAGCCCCAGTGGATGTGATGCTTTGAAACCTCACCTCCAGGACATGCCTGTCTCGCAGCTGGTCTCTTGACGTGGTTGCTGACCCTCTGGGTGGGAAGTGCTGGCAGCACTGGGCTTAGGCAACAGGGCTCCACTCCTGACTGCCTACCCTGGATGTTGTAGCTATGAATCTGCAGTTGAAAGTCCTCCAAGTTACTATGTAAGTTCTTCTGGGTGATCAGTGGAAGCTGGAGGAGTGACAAGCTGCATAAGCACATTGTTCACTCTATTGATTCAGGAATAAGTGTCTGTCTGTCCAGAAAATGACAATATGTTGCCATGTTCTCATGGGAAAACTAGTTACTGGCTGCTGTGGCAGCTGGTTATGAGTTTAGAGATGATAATTTTCTTGGCCTGCTGGAGACACCATTACTGGTTACATGCAGTACCTCGTAGCTGTTTCAGCTCTGGCTCGTGAGTGATCTGGGCACAATGATGTTTTCTTAGCTGCAAGTTCTTGGCTCTAGATTCACAGCAGTGTTGAGTTGGGCAAGGTCACTGGATTGGAAGGTCTCTGGATTGGAAGGTCTCTGGATTATGTGGTTTCTGGTCCAATCAGAAGAGTCTCAGAGGGTCAGCGTCAAAGCTAAAGCAAGTTATTCAGGGAAACCTTGGACATCTTTGAACATCTCCAAGGATGGTAGCTGGCTTCATTCTCTCACTCAAAAAAAAAACCCCAAAAATAAAGAAAAAGAAAAGAACTCAGGACTAAAAAGGCATAGCTACAGATCTGAAACAGCCATGAGATGAATTGTACAGTAATGAAAACCACCTTTTGCCATGCTAAATCTGAGCAGCAGTAGGAAGCGAGTGCTGGACTTGACATATCTCTGCTCCTGGAGATCTGGCCCTGCCAAGAAGTGTCCTGGAGGATGTCCTCAGTCCCCCAGCATGTCCTGTCTGGATCTCTCTGGAGCTGATTGCTGATGCCCTGGAAACAGCAAGGTCCCTTGGTCCTTGCAGTGCTGGTCACTTGTCCAAGTCATAAGAGGGTTTCTGCCATTTCACATAACTAAGCAGTACAGCGTAGATTGGGAATGGCAGGATTTTTGCAGGTATATTGAAGATTTCTACTTACTTGCCATGACTGTACAGATACTCAGGTTTGAAGCGAATGCAAAAGCCTGTATAGGTTGTCACCAGTCGTTTCGGGTGCTATCTGATCCCACAAGAGAGAAAAGGCTAGTGAAAATAGGAGCTGGGAGTCCCAGGTCCTTACACCTCTGCCCAGTGCAGCACCCTTCTTCTCATGTGGCCTTGGACAAAAAAAAACTTGTAGAGAAATACTCCCCTGTTGATCTCTGTTCTGCTCCTGTCACCTGTGCTAGACTGTGCTAGCTTGTTGTGTACATATCTGTCCACACACATGCATGAGATGGCTCCCAGGGTGTCTTCCCCAGCAACCTTTCTTCTCTAAGCATTAGCTCTCTTCTTGCCCTGCCCTTGCCACTGTACAAAACCAATTTGGCCATCAACAGAGGACATTCAGCCCTGTCCTGCTAGTGCCACATCCCTGCTGAAGTCATTTGCAGGTAGGCAAGTAGGTGGTGTCTCTTGCCCTTTCCAAAGATGTGCCCAGCAAATGCAGGTGGGCTGGCGTGCTTGTGCCAGGCACGCATCATCTCCTAAGAGCAGCTATTTTCTGTCCATGACACTGAGCTGGCATTAGCAGTCGTATTGCTCTCCCTGGCACATGGGATACTGCAAATGTCAAAAGCTTACCCAGGCTCAAAGGGGAAATGGAAGAAATCTGCAAAATGTAGCCAAATACAAGATCTTTCAAGGTCCCTTCCAACCCTGCTGTGAAATCTGTGAAACCTGCTCTGGCTAGGAAGCCCCTGAGAGAAATATCTGGGGGCTGGAAGAGCATCAGTTGGAAATAGTCTGTATACCCATCCTTCAACTCCAAGGTGCTCTCAGCAGTTGTGAGAAGAAGAGTCTGTGCGGGATGGCCATTGCATCCAACCAGGTATAACAGATTTTCCCTTAGTGCACCATCCTTAGAGCATCACCTGCCAAGAGGACTTTTCCATGGGCTATTTTAACTAAGGGTTGTGTAGGAATGCGCTGCCAAAAGACTTTTACAGTTCCAATAAAATAGCATGGTTTGAATCCTGATGGAGAGCAGTGGGCTTGGAGCGAAGACAGGGATTTATGTGCCGTGTTCACAAAGATACCATCCTTCTCTTGTTGCTCCTGGGTGTCAGGCAAGAGGAGAAGAGCTGGAGCTGCAATTCTGCAAGATTTGGATTATTCTTTGATTTCCAGTTCATGGAAATGAGATGAAACTCATTCCCTCAGTAGCTGCCTTGGCTGCAGACTCAGGGAAGAGCAATTTCTGGTACAGAAATGCAGACGTTTGGATGCGCCATGGATGCCTTCAGCCTTCATTCCAGAGCAGGGCTCTTCAGCACAGGCAAAAGCTTGCACGGGCTGCCCCATACTAGCTCACCGCTGCTCACACCATCACAGCCCATGCCACCCAGCAGATCTCTGCCTGGGAGAGGAGGGCAAAGCAGAGATCATGTTAGAGGGTCCAGCAAGACCAGGGCGTCATCGGTGTATGTCCCAGGTTACTATAGTAAGAACTCCTCCCTCTATGTACAATGTGAAGTTGCCTGGTCATCCTCCTCTGAAGAAACCCTGCTGCATGGCCACGTGTGTGCGGGACCCTGCAGAGGAGCTTTGCAGCAGGCCAGAGGCAGTGCAGTGGAGATCAGGCATGCTCTGAGAATAGCCTGTGTTCCTTTCACACACTTGCTGTTTCTCAAACTTTAAGAGGTAATCCTTTTCTCCAGGGTGGCAGTCTCATCCCAGGGACAAATTTGCCTCAGCGGTTCTTGCTGGTTGAAGATTCATCCAGGGAGTGGACTTGCTGTTTGGTCATCCCACCCTTTTTCCCAACGACTTTGCAGGGCAGAAGCAGCAGCATTGCACATGCCTACCCAACACCAGGGCACTGGCTTGCTCGCACTCTGGAAAGACCATTTGGTTAACTGCATAACAGCAGCACCTGCAGGCAGTGGCACTTTAAGCCCTGAGACCACATCAACCAAGGCAGTCCTACTGGTGTTGGGTTGAGGCATCAGGAGCAGCTCTTTTTTCCAGTTGGCACCCAGGTTTCTTTTGGTGAGAGAGAATTACTCTGTGGGGCTTAGAGGAATGCCCCATACTGCAAGCCAGAGCACCCCCATGGGAAGCTGACATCTTGACACCTCCTCTGCCCTCAGAATTGATGAAGGCAGCTTTTTTAATTAACTTTCCCAAAAAAGGTGCTTATTTTCTTTTCCCCTATACATGGGCGTGGGGGGCAGTGTACATTCTAATGGGAGTTGTCAGGGAAATTATTGATTTTGTTAATAATGTTTTTGAAATTGTGCCACTCTGTTAATTCTGTCAGGACCTTTTTGGTGGCTTGGCTGAGCGCGTTCCCACATCCTTCCTTAGTGTTTTAATACATGATCATTTCCCATAACTCCTCAATGCAAACCAAGATCAGCTGCAGACTTGGTAGCTATTTTTTCCTGATGTACAAACCTATTGCAGCAATAATTACAAACAGGGCAAATTATTACGAATATTCATTATAAAAATACAATTACCCTGAGCCACGCCGCATTGTTACACTTCTCACAGCCATCGCTTGCTCTTGAGTAAATGGTTTCATTATAAGCATGCAGGGCAGGCTTAATACACTTCTGACTCATAGCAAACAGCACAAGAAATCATCCAGGCTGTTCCTCCAAGCCCTTGGTGGTGTTTGCTCTGAATGACAATAAAATGTCTACTCTGCTGCCAGATATTGGTCAGCTTAACAGAGGGGCTCTGGGTGGCAGCACAGATGTGCAAGGAGGGGAGAAAGACAGAAATTACAGCAGTGTGGCCTGAATTTTACTCCCCTAGAGCGTGGCTCTCTTCCACGTTTATGGGAACAGCAGATCTTCCTTGATCATATATTAGAGAAGCCTCGGGGCTGCTCTGACTTGTGCTGGCTGCCCATGGAAAGAGCAGTGGAGCCAAGGATGGGACAAGAGGTATTTCTTAAAGGATGGGATGGACAGGCTTGGATGGGGGAGAGCAGCTGGGAAGCTTGTTTAAACAAGACCATTCACAGGAGGGCAGTGCCATTGAGTGCAGGGAAAAAGCAAACCTCACCAGGAGATCCGCAGCAAGCAGAGGGCTGCAGACAGTCACTGTGTTGCCTTTTTATTTCTTCTTGCTACTGTCTTCTTATTTCTTGTCTGGGACAAGGTCTGAGCCAGGATGAGGATCTGTCCTGACAGCAATGCCATATGCACATGACACTGAGCAGGGTGCTCCTGGTGGGAGCAGGGGCTGCTGGATGTCTGCCCCCCAACTTGTTTTTGTGAGGGTTTTGCACTGTAGGAGAGCCCACAGTAGCTCTCCTGCCCATGTGCTAGCCCCTTGAACCCCCAGGACTTTGGTCACCTGGCAAGCAGCTTTTGGCTGGGCTACTTACGAGTCCCTGAAAAGAGCTGCAAAACTTCTTCCATGCCAGTTTTTTCCCCTGGTAAAGCAATTTGTTCAGTCCAATTTCACTCTATTGAGTGCCCCAAGGAGCAAATCTCTCTGCTGGTGACCACAGCCTCCTGCAAGGCTGTTGCCCTTCATGGTACATGCTTTGGGGCCATGTTCCAAACAGAGGTTCTGCCTTCGGACCTGCACTTGCAGAGGGGCAAATTCAGCAGCGCCAGGCCGTGTGAGAAGAGACACTTGCTGCTTGAACTTCAGACAGGAAAGAACCAAATCTTTGGGTCTTGGAGAAAGATATGCTGCTTGCAAAGGAAAATGAAAAAGTCAAATCTCACCATCAGTGAAGCTTTTTGTCACCCTGCTCTAAGCAGAAAGTACATCTTTCCCGTATGTTCCCTCAGCAGAAAAATTCCCAACTCCAGCATCCCTTTTGAGCTTGTAAATTGGATCCTCCAAAGCCCAAACTGAGCAGCTGATCATGATGTTGTGCATGGGTCTGCTGTGCCTGGCATGTCAGAACCTATTCTGTGTGCAGGGGCTGGTTTAAGCAGTACATCATGTTTTCAGGGGCTTGGTCTGTGATGGTTCCTAGTGCTCGTGCTCCAGGGAGCATATACAAGCTATCAAGGGGCTGTCCTGTGCCCTGGATTTTTGGAAGGGGATGTGTCTTGCTGCCCTAGGGCCAAGGCAGCTGTGGAGGAGGCTGGTCCAGGCTGTGTCATGGGCAGCCGTGGCCTCTGGCCATGCCAGGGAGGATGGCACCCTGCGAGCTGCTGGTGCTCTGACCCAGCGCTCCCACATGAGCTTGGTCCATTGGCTCCTGCCCTTTCTTTGCTTTCGGCTGTGCTGCCTCTCCAGCCTATGCAACAAAGCTTATGTTTTCTGTCCACAGCCCCCCTCTCCTACCATTTTCCATCCTCCTCCTCCTCCTCTCCCTGTCTCCCCTCGTCCCTTTTCCCCCCTTACTCTTGAATCTCTATTTCTTCTTCTCTGTTCCAGCAAAACGATATCAATCAAGGTGATAGATGATGAGGAGTATGAGAAAAACAAGACCTTCCACCTAGAGATCGGGGAGCCCCGGCTGGTGGAGATGAGTGAGAAGAAAGGTGGGGGACGTGCTCCGGGGCTGAGCCCAGCCTGTGTGTCCCTGTCTGGCTCACTCATGCCTGGCACCTGCAACACTGAGCTCACATCCCCAACGCCTATGGAAAAGGGCAGGAGTGAGGACACTTCCCAACTCCCCTGAACTCAGCCTTCCCTCAGCCCACCAAGGTCCGACCCCAGCCAGGCGGTGGGGATGCTCCTGCCCTTCCCCATACGCCCTAGGGAGGATGTGCAGCCGCTTCCCCCCACCCAACCATCTCCGGCACCACGGCACCCGGGCGGACGTGAACTGCATGCGTGTGTGATGCCAATCATGTGTTTGCCTTTGTCTTGTGTTCCCACAGGAAATTCATTACCCTTAGAGTACTTGACCGTGAGGAGTATGAGAAAGAGTGCAGTTTCTTCCTTGTGCTTGGGGACCCGGTGTGGCTACGTCGAGGAGTGAAAGGTGTGAGAGTAAAACCAGACCAGCTCTCGAGACGCTGCCGTCCGCTTTCTCTGTGTCTCCCTACTCTCACACTCCTTTCTCCTCACACTTTGGCTCCCGGCCGTTTTGCCCTTCCTCCTTCAAAGCTTGGCCACTGCACCTTTTTGCTGTTTTCTTTTCCTCTTTCATTTCAAGAGGACTCCATCTCACTCACAAGGGACCCCGGGAGCGAGGCGGACTCCCAGGAGGGGCCCTGGAGCACCCCGGGCAGGGGACGATGAGCACTGCTAGCCCCCAGAGACATTTTGAGAGGGCTGCCTTGCCAGGTCACAGCTACCCCTTCATATAAGCAAGTAGAAAAATCAGTCTTGAGAAGTAAAAATGCAATGCTGCATCATTTTTATCGGAAGATAAAATAGCCTTGGCTTGAAATAAAATGCATGGCCAGAGCAGTAATTTTAGCCTCTTTATACTAGCACTAGGATCTGAAAATAGCTGAGAATCACAGCAGGTAATACCATAAGATGCAATCAGTCCAAGAGAAATCAGGTTATACTGAAATAAAGTTTCATGGCTCCGCACTGGATAATAGCTTCTCATAGGAATAATAAAAACAATTTCCTCTTTCATCACATTTCTAAACTAACTGCAAACCTTTCCAAAAGGACAGAGTTCACTTATTTTTCTGCGCATTTTTTTTCTGCTAGGAAATTAAGTGAAAATTAATGGCAACAGCTAATTCTGCACACTATTGATGGCTGAACAAGAAGCAGTTTCAGAGTTACTTAAGATAATTAGTTGCCCTACAACAGACCCTTATTAAAGCCCTTGCAAAAAAATTGGCAGCAGCAGCATTTGGTCTGTCTGCCTTGGAGCTGCTTTCTAATTTCTGGGACATAATCTCTCCCATCAGCAGGCATGGGGTTGTAATATATTATCTGCTCAGGACACAGACGGCCCCCAATGGTCCCCATGCTGAGTGGAGACATGCTGCTGCATTTCAGGCTAAAAACACATCCGGCAGCAATGCCACGTCCTCCTTCGGTGCAGATGCTGTCTAGGTCAGCTGCATCACCCCCTCCATCAGATTTCCTGCTGGTTTATGTGACTAGCTACCAGAAGCAGGGCTAAAGTAAAAAGTAAAAAAAAATCAGATATGCTGGCACGGCCAAGGCTCTGCAGATGGGATTTGTATCATTAAATGGTGCTGGTGGCATCTGTGGAGCATAGCCAGTGTTGCCAGATAACTCGACTCGGTGGCTCTGGCTTTGCCTAGCTTCACAGGGACCAGCGTGGGCTCAAGCCTTGTGAGTCTGGCAAGAGCAAACACACCCACCAGATTTGAGAATTGCTCTACCAGCTGACAAGACCCCAGCTGAAATTTTTAATTAAAAATAAAAGGAACAGGAAAGAAAGTTCCTTATCTTTCTGGTCACAAATATAACTGAGGAAACCTGAGGGAAGCTCAGCTTTGCAAGCTAGCTGGAAGGCAACTCAAGATTTTAAAGGATCCTATTTGCTACTTTGGCCATGCAGTGATTTTTCATAATTTTTTTAAACTTCTTTTGTTTTTTTTGGTATTGAATGAGAGGCAGCGAGGCAGGGCAAGCTGTGTGCTCAGCACCCTGGAAACGAGAGCAAGCCTGAAATGTCACCCTTGGGTCATGTAGCCGTGGCAGAGTCCACTCCTCAAGTGCCAGAGACCCACTGCTGTGCTAAGGAAGAGGCTTTTTCTTTTGTTTTGGAGACCTAAAATGTTGAGTGACCACATCCTTGAGCCAAGCCTTGCCAGAGACTTTTCTTCCTTCATACACACCAGAAGTTCAGCTGCCTGCTGGAGCTATTGCTGGAGGCAGCTGGAGGAGGTCAAAGCCAGTAGCCACTGCACATGGGATGTCTTGTTTCCTCCCCTGTGGCAGAACTGCCTCCGAGACCAATGGAAGATCTTGCACATAATATTCCAAGGGGAAAAATGAATTCTTGGAGTGTGCGTTTTAATCCCATATCCACCCCATGTTTGCAGTAGCTTTTATTTTAAATCCACAATCCCATGAAATGTTCCTGTTCCTTTATTTTTAGTGCCTTTCTCTCAACCCTAATGGTATCCTGCAGCTTTACAGATCTGAAATCTCTGCCCTGGGATCTGGAGTCTTTCTGTGGATATCCCTTTTGATTTCATTATTCATTTACTTTTCTTCTTCTGTGTTTGTCTCTGTCTGTCTCCTTCACAGCCCTGTTGTTGAATGAGCTTGGTAAGCGCGCATTCGTTTTTCTTTCCCATTTTTTCCAGTTTGTCTGCGTATTTTCGGAAGACAGTTCATTTTGTTTGACATTTTTCTTTGCTCACGACATTCTCTTTTAGGGTAGGCAGCACTATTTAAGTCAGCTTAGGTATCTAATGCTGCATCTTTCCTTGGAGGAAACCCCCCAAAGTCACTAAAGTTAACAGTGGCAACCCACTGCGGTGAGCAGCATCTTTTGGGAGTGGTGTCGTTACAGCCATAATAAACCTGTGCCATGCAAATTAAGCCATCACCTCTTACACTGGCATGGCAGAAACAGGATGTCCTCACTAGTTTAGGGATGCTTGTGGCTGGACAGGGACATTGGCCAATCCTATTTGAAGAGACGGTACAAAATTTGCCTCCAGTCTTGGGGAGATTTAGAGCCCACTTAGCCTCTCAATGTCCTTGCTGGTCATCCCCCAGGCTGGGCAGCTGGGAAGGAAAGAAAAGCCACCCTTATTTCCTGAAGCACCCCCAGCCCAAGGGCAGGCTTGCACTGGTTTTACCCACTCTGCAGCATATAGTAGATACTGGGGGTAGCAGCTTGCACATGTGGATTGGAAAGCTTGTGTTGAGATTTCCCAGCACTATCCCTGGGGTCCATGTTGGAGAGCAGCCCCCCATGTCCCCAGCCCCCAGTTGTGGGGCAGGGAAGGACCTCCATGTCCCTGCGGGCTGCAGGGTGTCCATGTTGCTGTGCTGATGCTAATCCTCTCTCTCTCTCTCTCTCTCTCTCTCTCATTTTTTTATTTCATCTAGGTGGCTTCACCATCACAGGTATGGATTTCTGCTCTCTCCCCACCCCACCTTCCCTCCTCTTAATGGCCATATGCTCACCCTGCTCTTTTCTTTTGGTTTCCTCTTTGCTTTTTTTCTGTCCTGGAGGGAAACTCTGGAAGGGTAAGAAGGCGCCATGATGCGGCCCTGCCGCCCCGGCCAGTCACACTAACACCATGTCCTCACACAGAGTGCTCTGCCTGCTGCACACACCTAACCCCCACCTCAGGGAGGGTGAGCCCTCACCCCTGAAGTGACAGGCAGTCCCTAGCCATCCTTTGGATCACAGGGTGCTTCTCCACTTGGTCCAACCTTCCCCTCCATGCTGCTCACATGAGGTGTGTGCAGGGCTCTGCACAGCACTGGGAGCCTGTCTTTGCTCCCCAGTCGGCAGCCAGGGTGCCCAAGCACCATGGGAGCTACAGGACCCCATGGCTCATTCAGGCCTTGAGTCCCTGCCCTTCCTGCCAGCAAGACCCAGCAGCAGGATCTGCTCATCCATCATCAGCCAGCCAAGCTCCTATCACTAGGCCAAGCTCTACGGGGGGGGGAAGTTCCCAGGTCCCACATGCCTCAGAGCAGCCCCTCAGGAGCCCTGGAGACAATAATTCAGTCTGACAAGGCTCTGCCTATGAGGCCAGTCCCTTTGACCAGGAGGAGGTGAAGAGCTTTCCTGAAGCATGGTGCTGCCTGTGCAGTCAGGGGCAGCCAGCAAGGGAGTGACACTAACCCCATGTGAAGTAGCTGTAGAGGTTACTAACTGAATGGTGGTGGTTTGCATGGGGCATACCATCACTCCTGCTGATCTCTTTGATCGCTTTGATAGGCAAACCTGTCTTCCGGAAGGTCCAGGCTAGAGATCATCCTCTTCCTTACACCGTGGTCACCATCCAAGGTACCCACAGCGTGACACCCAAGGGCTGTGACAGTCTAACATGGACTGATCGGGGTGTTTGCCTACTGATAGCTTAACTCCTGTCTCCAGCACATACAACTCTTTTTAGCCCTGAAGTCCAGCTCAACCCTGGAGTGGACTGGAAGGGAGCTCAGTGGGGGTCTGCACAGGGACAGTGACAAAAAACATGCTACCTGGGGTCCCCATGCCCCAAGGGTTGCATGGATGCCATTGGAGGTGCAGACCTGCTCTGTTGCTGTTGTAGTTTCTTTGTTGCCTCCTCTCACAGGGTTTGGGGCCAGGCCATGTCCTGTGGATGGCTCCTCACACCTGTATGGCTCAGCACTATTTCCTCCAGCCCCACCATTGCAGCCAGAGTTTCATGCTCTCCAGCTGCCATCCCCTTTCTCAAGGTAAAAGTCTGCTCCGAAGGAGGCAGAGACAATTTCATATCTCGACTCTGGGGTTGCTGGCAGATCTCTCTGGTTGTAACAGGCTGATGGAAATGTCCTGGCCATGCCCTGATGCAGACCTAGAGAGCTGGGAAAGGGACAAGTGATGATCTGTCTCCTCCCATCATCCCTGTGGGAGAAGAGCAAGTACCAGGCAATATGCTGTTCCCCAGCCCTGAGGGTAAACTGGACTTCTTCTAAGGTTGTAGACCTCTTTGCTAACATTTCCCAGCAAAACTACCTTGTCTATTGCTCCATGACCTCCTCAGCTGCTCTGTCACTCATGCTCCCACCCAGAGGCTTCCTGACCTCCCCCTCTGATGGGAAGCCAGCTCCAAAGAGGGACCAGCCAGACCTGGCTCACCGACAGGCTCTTTGCTTTGCAGAGGAGAATGAAGAAAAGCAACCACTGACCAGCAAGGAGGAAGAAGAGCGTCGAATCGCAGAGATGGGACGCCCAGTCCTGGGAGAACACACCAAGCTTGAAATCATCATTGAGGAATCCTATGAGTTCAAGGTACTGTCTACATCCCCTGTCCCTGTTCTTCCCCTCCAGCTGGGAACACTCCTCTTGGGTTTAGACAGCATCGCCAAGCACATGTTGATGGCACTGCAGCAAAGCAAGGCAGCTTCTGGCATCACAAGGTCTCAGAGCAGGA
The DNA here is from genome assembly GCA_022605575.1 of Laterallus jamaicensis coturniculus. Taxonomy (NCBI): domain Eukaryota; kingdom Metazoa; phylum Chordata; class Aves; order Gruiformes; family Rallidae; genus Laterallus; species Laterallus jamaicensis. The sequence continues at coordinate 35,474 of JAKCOX010000001.1, forward strand.
CCAAGGGACACTTTGAAAGGTGGCTGAGCCAAAGCATAATACAAAGGATCACTCCAATGAGATGGTGGTGGGTTAAAATGCACTCTCTATCCTCCCTCTGTCCATTAGCCCACAGCTATGGTTCTTCAGGGATGATCCCAGACTTTCTGTGCCACTCACAGACTGTGGCTACTATTGTACATTAATCTGGTGAGCCTAATTGCTGAGTAGGCCCTAAAATGCTGCAGGTTGATTTAAAATATAACTTCATTTTCACAATGATGTCCTACACTCAGGTCCTACTTACAGCCTGGGACTCCCAGCACAAAGGGATGATACCCTAAAGTGCAAGCAATGGTTCTAAAGCTAAGCTGCCATGCATGCGTGTGCCAGACCAGGAGCTGAAAACTGGCCACTTCGTTATCTTTGCCACTTTTCTGCAGTACAAAAAGCAACAGACCACCCTTACTGTGTTGCAGCAGTGGCTGCCTCCCTCCCGTGGTTTTGCTGCCTGCCATCAGCATGTCAGGGGCATCACGGTGTGTGGGCAGCCCTCAGGCAGCTGCCCCAGAGCATCCCCTACTCACTGCTGCTATAGCACCTTCCCCGTCGGTGCTGAGCTACAGCTCCTGAGCAGCACAGAGAGGTAGAGCCCAGCTCAGTGAATGGGCCTGTAAGAAATGCTCTGAAGCAGCCTGGCAAACAAAATCTTCCCAAGGTGTTGGGAACAACAGGAGCTGTGGCACCTCAGCCCTATTTGCTGCTAAACCTCCGCTGAGATGGTTGAAACTCCCATCATGAGCAGGTTTCAAAAGGTCTTTCTGAGCAGCAGTTAGGGAAATTGCAAGTACTTACATTTGCTTTTGCTGCTGGGGAGCTTGACCCGAGCTTAAAATCCACTCAGCTTTTTCCATCAGTGCATGGCTGTAAGCACTAGCGCCAGTGGGGTTTAGCCCAGCTTCTCCAGCCCAATAGCCCCTAATTCTTTCCTCTGGGTCTCCATCCACAGAACACAGTGGACAAGCTCATTAAGAAGACGAACCTGGCCCTGGTGGTTGGTACAAACAGCTGGAGGGAGCAGTTTATTGAGGCTATTACTGTCAGCGCGGGTGAGTTCGGACCGCTGCTCCAGGAGAATTACGATCAACCTCGCTCGTGTCTCGGCTTTGCTGTATAAGTGATACAGACTGTAGTGGAGCAGCGGGAGGCAAAACAGGTGGTGGAGTTATTTACAGCATCTGCATAAATAAGACAGCTGATTAAACCCTTTCGTGAGATCACCTTGTCCGATGTGTAGGAAACCTCCTGTATTAAGTGTGTCTGTAGCACCTGGCAGAGAAACACTCAGGCTGTTACCAGATGGCAAAGGGAAAAATGTCATTGCAGTGGGAGAAATCTGGGAAGTGAATGCAGTGTTTGAAGTCAGAGTGGCATAAATGATGCCAGTGTTAAGCAGCAGTCCTGTCCACCCCTCGTACGCCATGTACTGCTGCAGTGAGGACAGTGCCAGTGAGGGTGCCAAGTCCTGAAGACAGCCACTGAGTCCCCCTCTCTCTGGGCCTAAATTTTCCCTTGACTTCCTGCTTTCAGGAACTCCCGCTGCTCCAGCCAGCTGTGACTAGAGGTGATGGCTCAGCCCAATAACTGCAGCAGCACTTGAAATCCGTGGTCATATCAGGTCATATCGGATCATATCTTCCCCCTCTTGGAGAACTGCCTTTCCATCAGAAATGTCCTGCTGTACTGGTCTCTCAGGCACCAGTGCCACGTTGATTGACGCCCAATTTAGGGTATATTATCATTCCCACATCTGTGTAAGATAAAAGGGGGAAGGTCTCCTCCAGATGTGGCTTTAACAGCTGGAGACACTGTAACCCACTGGCCAGATGTTACAGCTTGTCAGCCCAGCCCGCGCCACATGTGTGCATGCAATAGGGCAAAATCAACCAGGTTCGATTAAATCACCTTGGAAGGCAGTTTGAGCTCATTTGGCTGACTGTACAATGAAATGCATGGGGGAACTTCCTACCTCGAGCTCTGCTGTACAGGGTAACCTCTGCCCAGCACACAGTAATTAAAAGTGATTGCCGTACCATTTATCCTCCGTCTCTGAAAATGAGGACAGGACATTGTGCAGCAGCTATCTCCTCAAATTGCGATCCCTCCTCTTGTAGCACAGCTATTCTTAGAGCCTCCAGCCCAGAGCCTTCCATTATTTCAGATATGGCATGCACTCATCATGCAAGACAATCCTTGCTGCAGGTTTTATAGCTAATATGGCTAAACTAATCTATGCCAGAATAAATTATTTAATTGCATCCCATATTAGAGCAAAAATAATCACTGGTACTTGGATCCCATCTCCATGACACACGTAAAGACTGCAGTTATGTGAAGGTCCTGTTGCCACTGTGTCTTGAATACACAGCCATCATCAGTGCTAACAGGATGATTAAAAACCATGGAAGAAATGTGGCGTATCTTGGTGAACATGAGCAGTCCCATGCAGCTGGGGAGCAGTCGTTTGATTGAGCTCTCAACCTCCTTTTTTTTTTTTGGCCAGGATTTAGCTTCTCAAGCTTTGTGCTGGGCAAGTTAAATTTGCCATTAAACACTGGAATTTGGGGTTGAGTTTCACCTGCTCTCCACGGTGGGCTGCAGGGACAGCCACCCATTCCCACTTCAAAAATGCAGCGTCACAGCTGAGAAAAGAAATGGTAAAGCCTCATTTCCCACCCAGTGAGCAACTGGTGGTGATGTTGGCAGGGAGGCTGAGCGGTGGGGGAGCAGAACAGGTCTGCAGAAGGGCAGTGCAGGTGCAGATAAGACTGTGCCACACCATGCTGTTTCATCCCATGCTGTACACAGGGCTGAGCTGGACCTGCTCACCCACACCTGCCTTCGGTGTGCATCCAATAGCCCAGAAAGTTTCTTCCACAGCCAAACCACTTTGGGGTTTGTGAGCCTGTTCCTGAATGCACCCCATGGCCACCATCTGATCTCGCTCCATGTTTCAACTCACCTTAACAGGATCTGGCCAGCTCCTTCGAAAGAGATACGTTATCACTGCTTAACAAAATGATAGACAGATCTGGATGAGTGTTATGACAGTGGCACTCATGTTCATTTTTCAGTCTGTTTTATCATCTCCGTAAAGATTTAGATCCATGACAGTCCTGCTGCCATACAGCTTGGGACAGGATTAAAATACGTGCTGCAAAATCACTGTGTGAGCACAGCTCAGTGTATCCTGCCAATGCCAGCCTTTGTGCAATGAGCAAGAAGAAAACCAGGCCAGCAGAGAGTTCCCAGGCTGAAAAACTCTTACTTATCTCTGTGACAATGCACAGGAATAAGGTATTTATATCTGCCAAAATAATAACAGCGTGCTGCTGATTAGCTGTGGTTTCTGCCATAGTGAGCCTGAAGCTTTAAAGGCAAGGAACATGTGAATCCCTATCAAGTCTCTGTGCAGATGTAAGGTTTCCCACTGCTTCTGTCTTGTCTGTTGGTCTTGAGCTGCAAAGGTGCTTTGACAAAAAACAATGTGTGTGAAGTTGCACCACAACAGGGTGCTGAGTGGAACTTTTCCCTGGTTGGTTATGGTTTTATTTAGCCAAACGTTGAAAGCCTCCACAGATGATGTCCATCAGGGCATGTGCCCCAGGGCTGCACCACCCTCCTGGAGAAGACATCTCTCCTGATATTACCATTCAAGTTGCATTTTGTGGCTGTTGCCCCTTGTTGTAACACTTGTTACAGAGGGGAGTTTCGCACCACACTCTGTACCTGCCCTCAAAGCCACTTTAGGCTGTCACTTGGTCCCCCTCCAACCTTCTCTTCTGATTCACCAAGCCAGCTCCTTCTGCCTCTCCCCACAGGCAACATCCTCCAGGCTCAAGTCATCTTGGTGGCCCTAATTAATCCCCTCCAGCATCACCCCAGCCCTCAGGTGGGATGCTACATGTCCTATGTATGGACAGATACCTGCATCAGAGGTACCCTCTTGCCCTGCTCTCACTGGATCCATTACTGCCTTCTCCTCTGAGGCTCTATCTCTGCTGAGAGCCCCAGGGATGCCAGCAGAGAGCAAGGTTTACATGTACTGGAGGTGGGCCAAACCAAGAGCGGGTTGACTCCCCTTACAGGTTACCAAAATCTCTTGAGGGCAATCACAATATGGGATCCCTGGGCCTTTTCCTTTTCTTGCTCCCATGTGTATGCTCTCTGCAGAACCACAAATGGGAGCACCACTTTTGGGATGAGGCAGAAAACACCTGTTGTTAGTAGTTGCAACAGAGCAAGCAGCACACCAGCAGCTTCCTCCAGTAACTGTTGTCATGGCACTGAGCCACCATTTGAACATGGGGTTAATTGATACCCATGTATTGGTACACAGTGTACAGCAGGACCATTTTATTCTCCCTGTGGGAGTCTTTATACATTTGGTTATTTAATCAAACATCCACATTGTGGAGGAAGGTGGAAAAGGAGGAATGTTCACCCTGGCCAGCAGTGGGGCAGATAAAAACAGCATGGTCTCATTCAAAAGCTTATGCCAGCCTGAACAGTATGGTGGCTGCTGGGAGAAGCAGCTTTCACAGGCATAGAGCCCTCATCCCCTTAAACCCAGGGTCTGGTGAGGTGGGACCCTGTGCTCTCACCCACTGCGATGGAGCAGTGCAGAAGCTGAGGTTTCACTGAGTGCTCTTGGGACTTGGTCCCTTTCTTCTGCCATCCTGAGGTGTCCTCCTGGGAAGGAGATCGAGGCTCACTTGAGCTGTCTGACAAGCGAGCCCCTTGATAAGGAGCTTCTGCCAACATCCATACAGGGAAATCTAGTGGCCCACATCCTTGGAGGGAATAAAATGCATCAAATACAATGGCAAATCTCAGGTCAGAGGGCAAGGGATGTCTTTAATACTACTTACAATGGCCTTGGAATATCCATGACTTAGAAACCCATCCTTGAGGGCAGCAGAAGGGCTCCTGCTGATTTCACTGGGAAAATGTCACATCCCCTTCATGCCTGGGATGGTTCCACCACAAGCAGGAGGAATTTTTGACTGTGCCACAACTCTGGCATGCACTGTGCCAGGCTGGGGCAGCTCCACATTCACCACACATCCCACCCAAAGGACAGGATGGCCATCAGGCTCGTGAAATGCTTCATCAGAGTCCTTGGGATCAGGCAGGAGGTCACCAGCCCCTCTGGGCTCACTGGTGAGGTCAGACCCACATGACGGGGACTTTGGAGGCTGAATGCCAAGTGGCTTTAGAGAGACAAATGTGGGGCTGACACCTGGAACAGAGAAACTGAGACACCTGACTGGATCCCCATGGCCCTACTGGGGCCGACAACATGATGATGAGCTGGGCTAGTGCAGAGGGAAAGGGCCAAGGAACCAGGGGAGGGGGCCAGGGCAATCTGATGTCTGCTGAGCTCTGCTAGCCCGCAGGGGAGCTTTTGGGCACAAGCTCCCCAATTCCAAAGGGCATCAGTTGGCACTCAGGGTCTGAGTGCCCCCAAGACATCAGGCAGGGGAGTACAAGTGTTCACATCACCCAGATTCCCATCTGTGCTGGAGACCCAGGTGCTGCAGGGGCCACAGATGTGAGCAGAGGTGCACTGTGCAGGACCGAGTGCTCAGCACAGCACCAGGAAAGGCAGGACACACAAAATGTGCCTGGTGAGCAGAGATGGGGCCAGGACTGCTGGCAGACTCCCACTGGGAAAATGACCCCTTGCAATCCATTGACAACAGATTGGTGAGGAGTGAAACACTGACCTGGATCAGGGACAGGAAAGTGCACTTTTGTTGTGACAAATGATGTCCCATAGCTGGCTTATGGCCTGGAGTGCTTGACAGCTACCTGGATAGGGTCCAAATGAGAATGACTGTGTATGTGCAGGAAGTGCCCACTAACCTGGGTCAGACCAAACTGAAAGGAATGGGCAGCCACAGCTCATAGACAGGCACAGAAAGGGGCAGGAAGGTGCCTCTTTGCCAGAAAGGTGAAGCACCAGAGCTCAGCAGCCACCAAAACCAGCTCTCTGGAAAACCAGCTGTCTGGAAAGACAGCTGGAAGCAATCTCAGGCACTCAGGAAAAGCAGCTCATAAGGGCTTCCTTTGGGGAGTTCCTGTGAGGTAGGGGTTGCTCTTTGTGGGTTTGCCCACTCTGGTCACCTCCAGCCAGTGTGAGGCTGGTCATTTCCCACATCTCCTAGGAAAAGGCTTCTCGAGCAGGGGCTGACTCCCAGAAGCTATCAGGTGGTTAAATCCAGACAGAGGTACTGGTGTGAAGCTCTGTGTTTTCTGAAGTGCAGGTTGGTTTTCAAGACTGATGCCTCTAGAAGGTCTCTCTGTGCAGTGGGAATGGCCAGGGAAGGCTTTCAAGGCCCTGTGATGATTGCCCAGAAAATAAGGTATTTGGAAGTCAAGGCCTCTTAGGGCCCATATCATGAGTGGCTTTTGGGGCTTGCAGTATACACAGGAGCTTTTCCCAACCTCCCCCAGGATGGGTGAGTCTAATCAGCTACTGGTGTTTTTTTCCAGGGGAAGATGATGATGACGATGAATGTGGGGAGGAGAAGCTGCCCTCCTGCTTCGACTATGTTATGCACTTTCTGACCGTCTTCTGGAAGGTCCTTTTTGCCTTTGTGCCCCCAACAGACTACTGGAATGGCTGGGCTTGCTTTGTTGTCTCCATCCTTATGATTGGCCTCCTGACAGCTTTCATCGGTGACCTGGCATCCCACTTCGGCTGCACAATCGGCCTGAAGGACTCGGTCACCGCAGTTGTGTTTGTTGCACTGGGGACATCAGTGCCAGGTAAGAATGACAGCAGGGTTTCCTGTTAAGGTCCATCTCAGATCAGCCTGGGATTTGGTTTGGGCTGGGAAAGCTGGGCTCCTCCTGGGTGAGGTCCTCAGCTGTGCTCTGTAGAGCCCCTGAGGACAGATTTGGGGTGCATGGGGAAGTTGTTTTTCAGTCTCAGATGAGCCAGAAGGACCGAATCGAGATGTGGATTCAGTCCCCTGGAAATTATTTCAAGGACCTTCCCCTTGAAAAGTCTGTGAAGTATCAATTTCTGTGGACAGGCTCCATGGCATCCACAGTCAGAAATTGGTGTTTGGTTAAAGTGCTGCCTGCACTGGCAGTCCTGTGTTTTCTTCCTGAACATCTGCTCCTTTAACTTTGCCTCCCAGGTGAGTTAGGTGCTAGTTTATACTCAGTTGGTGAGTTGGACCAGTTGCCCAGTTGGACACCTTTCTGTGAGACCAGGTTCAGCTTTGGTTCAGATGGATCAAGGTGAGGCTGCTGAGCTGTGGGAGCTGTTCAGTATGTAATTTGTGAAGCCCCTGGAAGGCTCAAGCCCCACAAATGTTTGGAGATGTATTTCTGATCAAGTAGTCACCCAGCATCAGAAGACAGCAGAGATGGAGGACTGACCAGGGAGAGAAAAAAACCTACATGCCACAATGTCCTCCCAGTCTCTTTGTGATGGCTCAGCAAAGCTCTCCTCTTAGGGCTGAACCAGAGCACTGGAGGGGATGGTCCCAGTTGGATGGTTGCTCTGGGGAGTCCCATGTCAGGTTGTGTGGGATGGCTTGTGCCTTTCACTCACCATCTCCCAGGGGCTCTAGCCTAACCTGTCCATCCCCCATGTCGGTCACACTTTCCCTCGACACCCTGACTTTCAGCAGTCAGGTGCTCAAAGATACTGAAATTATCCTGATGCTATCAGAGCCCAAAAAAAGAAGAAGCAGAACCAAGAGGAAGAACAGAATTTGACAAGGAACAGAAAAAGGAGTGTTTTTTTATATGTACCTTTGGCACTTTTAGGCATGAGGTTTGTAGGGCTGTCTCACACCTCTGACAAGGAAAAATCCTCCCTCCTGCTTTTGTTGACAAAAGGTGGCCTTTGAGATCTTTTTAGGTTACATTGGGCTACTCCTGCTTGAACTAGCAGATGCTCCCAGGCCGTGTCATGTTAACTTGAGTGCTAGTTGAGCTCCTCCACCCTGGGGAGGTGCGGGGCACTTTTCAGGGGGCAGACAGACATCAGAGGATCATGCAGTGAAATCAAGACTGACAGGGGCTTTCCCTGCATCCAAAGCATGGCTCCAGCTTGCAGAAGCACATGTTTCCACACGCTGGTTGGTGCTGGCAGCATGCACCCATCCCACAGCCCCATTACTGCACCATGACCAAGGCTGAGAACACGGGGCCTTTTCCTTCCCTAAGCACTCAGATATATTTCCATGGCAGCTTTTTAAAAAAAGAATAAAGCAGCCTTTTGATTTCTCTGCTGCAAATGGTTCCCTTCGCTGTGCTTTTAGGTGCTCAGCCCCTCCTGTTACACAAAACTAGGTCTGCCAGGCTGCACTTTGTCTCACCTTGGAGCTCTGCTCAGAAGAAGCATAAAGGAAACTGTAGAATTAAAACCCATGAAATCTGATCTCACTGTTTTCTTTCTCTGAGCCTCACTCTGCTGCCTGTACCCGAGGTGATCTGGAAGTGCAGATATGTTAAGGATTCAGCTTCTCATTGATAGCTGAGAGTACTCATCTGGACAAATCCCAGATGCTAATACCCACTTCTGCACACACACACAATCCTTGCAGAGCCAGACTGGGTTTGGATGTGAAATCAGCACTTCCCCATGGTGCGGAGCAGCGTCATGCTGACCTACTCGGCTCATGATTTGCCATGTAAAAGCCAGATGAGTTTTATCACATCTCTTCTGCCACCAGGACCACCTGGGCAAACGTACACCCACCTGCATGTTTTTTGTCCCTCAGGGTGAAAGATGAGCACTTCTGTACCAAAGGGTCGGGGTCTGCACAAGACACTGCACTTTAGTGAGGTAAAAAGCTTTGGAGAGACATCATCAAAGCAAACAAGGAAACACAAATACAAACCTTGAGGGAACCTGAAAGATAGATACCATGGTGGCTCCCACAGAGCTTTTCCGACATTTTCAGTTCTTTTGCAAGTCAGCATTTTGGTGGATGTGGGTGAAGGGGCCAACACACTGTAGTGCTGCTGTTGTCTCTTGTCGAAGTGTTGCCTCTTGTTTGAAGTGCTGTGTGACATCTGGGGCCACACTGGGGGAAGACCCATACTTCTGAACATTGAAATTGCCCTCCTAGGCATTTCTGGCCCCTGACTGTTGCTCTGGCCACTTCCCAAGTGTTGCCATGGGCATTTGTTTCCAAGCCTCCTGATGCTGTCCCTCCTTACCCAGCTGTTTCCTGAGGGTTTCTCTTTGCCTTCCCCTTGCAGACACCTTTGCCAGCAAAGTAGCAGCGACACAAGACCAGTATGCAGATGCCTCCATCGGGAATGTCACTGGGAGCAATGCTGTGAACGTTTTCCTGGGCATTGGGGTGGCTTGGTCTATCGCAGCCATCTACCATGCAGCGCACGGACAAGCCTTCCAAGTCTCACCTGGCACCCTGGCCTTCTCTGTCACCCTCTTCACCATTTTTGCTTTTATCAGTGTGGGCGTGCTGCTCTACCGGCGGAGACCCGAGATTGGAGGTGAGCTGGGCGGGCCGCGGACTTCCAAGCTGCTCACATCCTCACTCTTTATCCTCCTCTGGCTCTTGTACATATTCTTCTCATCTCTGGAAGCCTACTGCCACATAAAGGGCTTCTAAAGGGACAATCAGAGATAGTAAATATATATATATCTATATGTATCTATATAGAGTGATATATAGGTATAGATATAGATATAATGCTGTGTATAATGAACAGAGAAAGAATAAAAGAGATTTGCCATGTTCACACACCTGCTGACAGAAAGCGGCTTTGGAGCATCCTTTGAACTAGGCAGGACCCCAAAGCCAGCAGGACCCCTCCCCAGGCAGCCACCCCAGCCAGGAGCCCGGTGACAGGGCCCTCTCTGCAAGTCTACCGACAAGACCGGCTGATAGCCACTGAGCCCTTTCCCATCGCTCTCTCCCGCCCACCAGCTTCCCCGGGTGGATGGATGTGAAGGCAACGGGGGCACGTCGGTATGGGGAAGGCCAGAGTAGCTGTTTGGAAACAAAGCAGTGGGCGAGGGAAGGAGAGCAAGGGTCCTGATCTCCAACCACCATCCATCTGCCTTCGCCACTCAGGAACGTCCCCTCTGGCCCTGCTGGAGAGAAACGAGAGACCGGACTGAAAACAAGGGGAAATTGGGAGCTCTCTAAGGATAGAACACAAACCATTTTCGTCATTGATTTGGGGTTGGGGTTATTTTTTGTTTGTTTTGGCGTGTGTACAACTAGCATTTCCCACCCCCCTCCCCCTCCCTCCCCCCCCATGCCCCTCGCCTTTCTCCCTCCGTGCTTCGGGGATGCGCAGCCGCAGCCTCGTGTCTGGTGTCCTAAGCTGAGGCTGTGCGGAGCAGCGGGGGGGTTTCTCCCCCGCCTCACCCGCCTCCTCGGGCATGCTGTCGTGGTACTTGTAACATTTGCATGAATGAAAAGAACCCTATTTGTATATAGTGTCATATAGTGATAGTCCTTCCAGCCATGTGGGTTGAGCATTGCAGATACAAGTGTTTTCACTGTTTTTTTTATTTATTTTGGTTAGTTGAGTTCTGACATAGGTTTTTGTTTGTTTCCTCTGAGTGGGGGGCAGGAGGGAAAGCTGTCCCCAGTTCATTGCTCCGCGTGTGGGTCCACGAGAAGCAATAACAGCCATGCAGATGTAGGTTTTCAGGGAGGAAAACCCACTCCCCAGAGACTGCAGGCTCCTTCTCCCCCCACCGTGTGGCTGGGGTGCCCCCACAGCGGCCAGTCCAGGACGTGCCGAAGCCAGTGTGCAGGCCTCCTCCATCCATGGGAGGATTTACACGAGGTCCCAGGAAGCCTGAGGCAGGTGAGCAGTATCCAAGCCCAAGGGAAAAGAGCATGGCTGGCTCCCTCACCTGCCTCTGCCTTTATAGCCCATAGCTGCCCCAGAACCCCTTGGTCCCCTGCTATTTCCTGTGTCCCCAGAGGTCTAGTGACAGCTCCTCTTTCTGAGCACTAAGCCATCAGGATCAGTTCCCAAAGCTGGTCCTTTCCCACAACCATTTGGAGGCAGAATAATGGGGCGTAAGGGTTGAAGGGCAGTAACAAGATCTCCCACGCTGCTGAGTGTAACTGGGCAGCGTCCCCCAAGGAAAAAGGCCACCTTCTGCACTGTACAAACCTGAAATCCGTGGGAAGGATCAAACACTGAGGTGTAGCTTAGCATCACCCCCTGGTGCAGGCTGGGGTAGTGAGATGAGCCTGGGAGGTGTGGATGCAGAGCTTCCCTGGGGTGACATTGTGCTCTGGTGTTGAGAGATGTCTCTTGACCCTTCGCTGGGCTTCCTGGTGTCCCAGCCAGGCAAACACCCAGCTTCCACATCCAGTGGTGAGTTCTTCCCACCCAGCTGAGGACCACCTCTGACACTTGTACATTAACCAGTTGGTTGGGGGTACTTGTACTCATGTTGAACAATCTGTGGAAATTTTTATTAACCCGTTGCAAGATTTTCTCTAGGAGTATGAATTGTAGGGTGTGGGGTTTTTTTTCTTCTCAAGCTTTTCTTTTTTTTTTTTTTCTTTAATATTTTTTTTCACTTTTGGTGGTTTCTGAGGGTTTTCTTTTTGTTTCTGGTGTTTTGGGGAAGAGTGAAACACAGGCGCAGGTTGTTCAGGTTTATGGTTACCTTTATGTACAATGATTTCATCTGTTTGGCTTCGTTGATTTTTCTTTGTGTGTATTGCCCACCACTATAGGCAGTGAGCCCACTAATTGTGATGATCCTTATCAATGGTACACAATGCACAGACAAATAAAGTTTGTAATGATTCCTGATGGATCCGGTAGTGCTCCTGCATATTGTCTATGGAAAACCCTTCCCTCCTTTCCCATTGTCTCCCCTTACATCATACCCATCTCTTCTTTACCCATTGTTTTGCTTTCACTGTGTTTCTGCTGCTGATGGGGGGACAAGGGTGCCTCTGCACGCCCGCTCTTGCCCCGCCTCACCGCTGTCCTTCCGCTCCATTCTCCATTGTGCCTCGGGTTCGGTGTGCTGTGGTACAGCCAGGGCTTGCAGCCCACCCAGCTCTCAGGGGGATGTGGGAATCCATAGAGGGACAAAGCTGCAGTGCAGCCCTTCTAGAGCCAGAAGCTGCTCCTGTGTTGGGTCCTCCAGCAGTGCTGGCTTGACCCAGGCTTGGGGAGAACATATACCTGCCCTCCCCTCACCCCCCCACCCCAAATTATTTAGCAGCTCTTTCTGCTTGTGTCCTCTAGTTATATGGAACTGCATTTGCTCTTACTCCAGCTCACAGTGATTGGCACAGGGTTAAGCCACTGGCTCACGATAAGTGGGAATGCTAGAGATGCATTACTAGGGCAGGGTCTGTGGGTGCAAAAGCAGATCTGAGACACCCCACAAGGTTACTAAGCAAACCGGGAGCTCAGGCTGCTCTGGGCAGCTGCCTGTCCATGCCCCAGTCCAGGTGTCATGGGCCATTTCTGACCCACACAGCTTGATAGAGCTCAGCTAGCACTGAGGAAGAGAAAAGTCTCTACTTGCCCAGGGATATCGCTCCTCTCTGTGTTTCATCCAGCATCTGTTGAGCTGTCCCCAAATAAACCCTCCCCACAATGCTTCCAAGGTCCAGCTCTGACAGCTGAACTCAAACACCAGCTCCAGGGATGGGTCCCAGGCAGGCGCTGTGTCCGTCCGTCCCTGTTCCTCCTGGCGCGGCACACGTGCCTGGGACGCACGCTCCTCAGGTCCTGCCATGCTCCTGCCACGTTCCTGCCCTTCTGCTGCACAGGGTGACGCTGGGTCTGCGCAGCTGGTCAGACTGGTGCCAGCAGCAGCGTCTGGCTTTTGAGCTACAGGCTGCAAACGTGCTGCCAGGCACAAGGAGAGGGGGTAGGAAGCAGTTGATTTCTTTGCAGCGTGACTGTGCCTGCAGAGGTGACCATGTCTCTGATGGGGGGGTGATGCATGGCAGGGCAGGTAGCTAACGCATCCCGAGGATTTAATATGACCTCTGGTCTGCTCTCACACAAACCTGGCCTTTCCCCACACCCTACGCTGCATTTTGCCAGCTGTGCCGCCAGCCTGACTCTGCCTGCAGGTGCTCAGCACCTTCCAGGATCAGTGTGGGTCAAGCTGCATGGCTCACCAAGCCCCAGGCAAACACAGATGGGCACGTCCATGTGCTTTTCCCAGGCAGTGAATTAGGAAAGTGAAGCAGCACTCCTGACCCAGTAATTACATCCCCCAAAAGGTGATGTTGGTATTTTACTGTCATCGTTTCCTGCTTCTGAATGAATTGCAGTTGCTGAAGTCATTAACAAGTCGAATGGGACTTGTGTAGCAGCTTGGTTTAACAGGCAGTAAATAACTGCTCTGTTCACAGAGCTTTCCAAAGGGAACGATGGAGCATTGCTTGCTCAGGACAAGGCCTAAATCACACTGTAAACATCAGCCTTGTTTATGCAATTATTCTCTGCCAGCCACGTGCTTTTTGTCATCTTTAACGAGCTGATGTGAAGTGTGATGTGCATTTGCCCTGTTGCTCATGGAGAAGCCACAGATGAGTAAGCAAGCCTTCTACCTGGCTGCACTTTGCCTTGCCGAGGAGGGAAAAGACCACTCTGCTGAGCCCTGGGCACCCACCCACATTCGGAATGCTCGTTCTCTAAACCAAACCCTCCGAAGGCAAAAGCAAATTGTCCTCCTCTATGAGACACCCATGCACCCAGAGGGAGCACAGTCCCCGACATGGGGACAGTCTGATTTCCTGGGACACCAGTCTAGTGCTTGTGCTCTTCCCTCTCCTCCTGGTCCCAGCCAACCCCTGCCCCAAGCCTCCCTTGCAAAAGAAGGACATCTAGGATTTCTGATAAAGCCCCAGGCTCAAGGAGGTTACCAGAAATGGCACTTGAAACCCTCTGCCTCCATCCACCAGCCCACCCCAGCAATTCTCACACCCTCTCATCACCCCATGGGCCAAAGGCAAGCTTTTCCATGGAAAAAGATGCAGCATGGTGCAAAGGACATCCAGAGACAGATGTCCAAACAGGCCACTGCAAAGTGCTTGGCGACAAAGGGAAGGAGCACACAGAGCAGTGACAGCCCTGAGCATCTTAGCAAAGCCATACCCCCAGCTCTTTGGGCGCCAGCGGGACAGGAGGCAAATCCCGGCCACAACCCGAAGACATGGAAAAGGTGCAAAGGAGCCAGGGACTCCACAGTCCTTGATGCCCATGAAGCCACAAACCTGCAGAATTTCAGGGCTGAGCCTACCCAAGCTGCTTCCCCCTGCCTGCACCTGCACCAGGGCATCATAGGAACCACTCGCTCCAGAGACGCGAATCCCTCATCTCTGAACAATGCGCCCACCCATGTGTCACTCAGAACTGTGGGTCACTCTGGGGCGAGGGGAGATGGCAAGAGTGACTCGTGCATCTTTCTCCACTCTTCCAGCGCTTCCTTAAAGAACAAAAGGGAAAAAGGGAGGCTTTGACCCCTTTCTGGTCACGAGTCTGGATGCAGACTGTAAACTCACCGCGCTATTTCTGCTACAGGAGGGGAGAAGCAGAGCCCGTGTGTTATTGTTACAGCTATTTTTAAATGCTTGGCTAAGAACCAAGTGCAACAGTATTGGGGGCCATATACGTACCTAAGGAGGAGGCTGAGCTGCATTCCTTAAGGGGCAGAGCTGGGCATAGCCAGAAAGTGACAGAGAGAGAGAAAACTGAGAAAACCCAATGCCAGAGCATGTTATGCCAGGAGAAACCCCTGCTTTATTGTTCTATAGGCCTTGGCACCCGGGAAGCATGTTTGCAGAGCACTGGAAGCCTCTCTGGCCTCTCTGAGACAGTGAAGACTGACCACACACGCATAGGCAGCTGCAGGAATAAAACCCCTGTTTATCTTGTAAAAAAGATTGGCTTGCACGGGAAAGCATCCAGAGGCATCTGTATTCTTGCAAAAAGGACGAAGGGACAATAAATACAGTGAGATTCCACACCTTTTAAGGACTTGAGCCTTCCTCCCTTTGGAACTGGAGGTGCCGAGAGCCTCTCGGCAGCCGGCAATGCCCCCCACACAGAGGGAAGGGACGCTGTGAAGAAGGGTGGCCTGTCTGGCCAAGCAGGAGCTGTTCTCAGCAAAGACAACCAAGTGATTGCTGTTACTAGCAGGATTTGCTCTCTATGGCACGTCCCTGAGAGCATCCAAGGGGGCTCGGCAAGGTCTTGTGGTGCCTCTAGAGCATCCTTAGAATGGCCCGCCCCGTCCCTGAGCATCCAGTGCCCCAGGGTGGCTCATGGCTCCCCCTGCGGGCCCTACAGCCTCCCTTGGCTCCTTCCCATCCTCCCGAGGTAAATGCCAGCTTGGGGCTCCCCTCCTTAGAAGTGTGAAAGAAGACACTGGGGTGCACGTGGTTCCCAAAGCGGGGAGCCCAGTGCCATTGGTGGGATGATCCAGCATCAGAGGACACAGGGAAGGGAGAGGTGCCATGGGGTTCTGCCCAAACCTGGAAGCCCTGTTTTAGGCACTGCCACAGCATGTCCCCTGCCCAGCTGCCATGGGTACGGATGCACATCTTCATTCCTGCGCAGGGATCTCACAGCCTCCGGCTGTTCTGCCCGTCTGTGGGCCCCAGCCCCAGCCAGTATCTCTATCCAGTTGATTCAGCACAGCCCTTGCTCTGTTGTACCACACTGTGACAGCTCTCCACCCCTCCCAGCACACACCCCCCGCAACCCAGCAGTGTGCAGCTCAAAGTAGTGTCGGGAAGCGATGCTCCAGAAGCACATGCTAACTGATGTTGGGGTCCTCCAGCATCCCTCTTGAGCAATCTCAAGGCCCCACAATGGCTGTCCATGCATGGTGATAACCCAACTTGGGGTTTGCTTTGTGCTGACACCTGCCCCCCCCCCCCCGTGAAGCCTCTTCAGATGCCCTCTTCCTTCAGGCTCCCTGCAGAGGAGCCTTCTCTGTCCCTCCTACCCCACCATGGGGATTTCCCATGTGGGACGAGTCTCCTGTCTCACTGGACCAAATAGGAATGCTTGTTGTCTGTATCTCAGGGCAAAGATTAACCACTCAAAAAGATGTCTTTGACTAGAAACTCTGCAAACAGTGCAAGTTTTCATGCAGCAGAGGCATCTGTCAGCATGCTGAGGCCTTCCTCATCACCCAGGCACCATTACAGATGCTTCCCATGGGCACTGTTTTTATTTTGCTGCTGTCCTTCACTCATGAAATTTTGGAAGATTAAACACTTCTGCTGAATTTTCATCATTATAAAGTGCCACAAACGGTCCAACTCCACCCCAACCCTGCCTCCACGCTTCCAGGGGAAACCACCTGCTTTAACTGAGGGGTCAAGGTCCACCACAACTCCTTTCTTGCAAAACAGAGCCTGTTCTTGGCACTCTAAAACTAACCTACCTGCCTACAAAACTTTCCTGCCCCCACTTAAAACTGAGTTTAAACAAAGCAAGTTGCAGTGGCTTGGGATGCTTATTCCCACCTAGAGTTCCTAAATCTTTGCAGGACAGGGCAGACTGCCACCCAAGCTCTCTCCCTGCACCCCCGACCTCTCCATCAAAGTTGAATTTATTTTGTTCTTCTTTATTTCTAACTCTGTGTCCCTTACCGATGACAGCAGGGCAAGACCTGTGTCAAGGACAGCCTTGCTCTGTCTTCTTGAGAGAAGGCGCCATGGACTGCCATCACCAGGGCTGCATGCCCCCCTGCCCTAACCCACAGCCCCTGGCAGGCTCCTCACTCACACAAACAGGTTTCTGGCATACTAACTCCTTGGCAGAGATAGTTAGAAACGTGGGGAGCTGCTGAGTGACTGAAATTGCCACACGACACAGGATAGATTGCATCCTGGTGCTGCAAATGTGTTCTGGGTTGCTACCTGGCTTCTCTGTGAGCATTGATGAAAGCTTCTGCAAACTAATGGCTTTGTGACTCCCAGGGATGTAGGCAGATGAACTGCTGGGTTTCTCCTTGCTTGGTATAATGCCGAGATGGCTCCCTTCCCCCTCCTTTCGGCTATAGTCCTGTGCCTTGCCCTAGTCTTGCCTTGCAGTAAGAGCTGTGATTAGATGCCCCTCAGCTGAACTCCCTCCCCACCGTACAGAGGCAAATGAACCAAAGCCTGTTGTGTCTTCATTTGTTTGCCCCACTTTGCTTCCTTCATCTCCCCAGCTCTTGAGAAAACAGGCTCACGCAGCGAGCCATGCAGGGGACCTCCTTCTCTCTCTCTTAATCAGGAACCATACGCCACTTCTAGCAGCTCTGGAGAGCAAAACATTGCAGTAACACCTTTTACTCTGTAGTCGCTGTGTTAGCAAGGAAGAAAACGTCTCTTATTTTTTTCCCTGATGACAACCCAGCTTCTGACAGCACTTGTCCAGCTGCTTTTTTTCCATAATGCATTAAGCATTAGGAGGCAAAGCTCTGCAAATAACCCGGCTTTCAAGACTGCCTGTTGAGGGCATTGTTCAGCAATCCAACAAAGCAGTTTTCTTTGTGGATGGAGGGGAGAAGTTAGCGAACTCTCCTAAGCTTCCTAGGTCCTGCTGGAAGAAACACACTCATGGAGGTAAAAGCCACAAAATGTCGAGCTTGGTGGAACACATGCCCCTGTGACCCTTAGGTCTCCGTGCCAAAGAGACGTGGTAGAAGGCTGTAAAATCAAAGCCATGACTTCCTGACGACCAAGCAGCAGTGATGGGCATCTTTGTACCTCACACTGTCCCTAGGATAGCTGAAGAGCTCTCTGCTCTTCACTGGGTGCAAACGTCACCTTTTATCAAGCAAGAAGGACACAGAGGACACCCCAAACCCAGGAAACAAGGCAGGGGATATTCCCAGCAAGAAGTGGTCGGGCTACCGGGGAGCAAAGCTGTTGCCAGCAAAGCTCACACTTCCCGAAGGTGGCAGGTTGCCCATGGGATTCTCCGTGCTGCTCCCCCCATCACTGCCACAGCAGGCAGTGCCTCTGGCAACTCAGCATCCCGTAGGCAGAGAAGCCCATGCGTGTCCACGAGAGCATTCAGCCAGGGAGGCCTGTAGGGAATGTCCATAATGTCCTGAAGAAGAGGGAAACAAGATAGGAATTAGTGAAAAATTGACAGTAGCACTAACTTAGAACCATTACTAATTTTCCCTGTAATTAAGTGATCTGGTTATCTCAATGCTTGAGTGACCACTCAAGCTCTCAAAAGCCATTTCCACCCACTTGAAACACAGGGAAAGCAACTGCTCCTCTTCTAGAGTAGAAAATGGGTTGTTGCTGCGAGCTTGGAGAGGGCACAGAAAAGCATCTCTCTTGTCAGAAATGTGATTTACCTCAGCAGCTTCTTCCACTGCCCCTCTCAGCAGTGGGGGGGCTGCTCCATGTGCAGCCCATCCTGGGGACGGTGGATGCTGCCCGTGGGTGAGGCAGCCCAGAGCCCCCTGTAATGGCAGGAGGGCAAGGGCTCAAAATGGCTCACTGGCCTTAAAAGCAAAGGGGAATAGCTGGATGCATCCCACAAGGCATGGGAGGCAGCAGGTGTGCAGTGCTGGGCACAGGTAGTCTGCCTGATGGGAACCCTGTGATGGGGCAGAGGCTGGCACTGCCCAGACGAGGTTGTCCTCTGGTATTTTTGATGTGCCAGAGAGCATTGATGATGCACTCCAAAAATGATGGCTCATGCTTTCCTGTGCTCCTCTGACAGCAGTCTGTGGGGAGCTCCCCATCACCCCGGGAGCGGCACAGGGGAGGGATGGGGCTGTGACCACCTTTCCTGAGACACCCAAAGCACCATCAGCCCAGCCACCCCCCACAGTCACCCCCCACGTCCTGTGTCACCCATCATCCTGTGTGTCTTCCCCCTCGCAGCTGCAGGGCACTCTTGGGCAGAGGGATGTCTTGTGCTAACTCTGACCAAGAGAGACAGAGAGATATGCCCCCGGCGATGGGGCAGGCAGATGCCAGCTGGGCAGAGTCACATTTTTCCAAAGCAGGGAAAAAGTTTGTGCAAGAACTGGCTTGCCTGGAGACAGAAATCAGAGCATGGGTTACAAATTCAGCCCCACCTTCCCTCTGCTGCCTGTGCCACAGCTGGCACCATGAGCCAGCACTGCCCTGGCGATGCGAAGCCCCTGCACCAGTGGGTCAAAGCTGAGGGTCACCCCTGGGCTCAGCAGCTGAAGCCTCCTGATCTCTCTGTCTCTCTCATGGTTCTTCATAAGTTCAATGGCACAATGCAGCTACACTATTTGAAAAGCCATAATATTTGTTGGTACGAGTCTTTTATTACCGTCGATTTATATATATTTGTTGATAAAAGAGGTCATCTTGGGAGACACTTGTAGTCTACTGGGAAATAATTATCTGATGCTGTATATTCTGTACATGCTGTATAAACAAAGTGAAATATTTAAATTCAAATGTTCGGTGGACTCAGTGGCACGTGCTGGGAGGGGAGATTGGGACCGGGTGAGCTCCCCTCCTTGCACCATCCCAGCTCAGGCTCGGGGTCCCTGGCAGAGTCATTGTCCCGCTGGGATCCTGGTCAAAACCTGAGGTAGGACCTGGCCATGGTGCAAAGGCAAAGCCTGAGGATCCCTGGGTGCTTTTCCCCATGCAAAAGTGAAAGGAGACAACTTTGCAGGAGAAAGCAGATGCACTTGATCTCCTTCCTGCGGGTTAAGCACAGGAGTGGGCGCAGCTTTGTTTGTGGGAAACCCTCAGCGCAGCAAGACCGGCATCGACCAGCCAATTTCCTCCTCTCCTGCCCAGGGTGGAAAACCCTTCAGCCACCACTCAGCACGACATCTCTAAGCCTTATGGTCAGAGACGATGCCCCACAGGGGGAACGGATGGATGGATGGATGGATGGATGGATGGATGGATGGATGGATGGATGGATGGATGGATGGATGGATGGATGGATGGATGGATGTCTGGCCACAGCAGAGACTGGCTCTGAGCATCTGGCTCCTCGGACTCATCTCTGTGCTAATCCCGTGCAACGGCACCAGCTGCCCTCTCCAGCACGTTTGACAACAGCGACGAGCTGCGATCTTCTAACCTGACACACACTGTTAGAAATCCTGTTTCATATTTTCTGTGGTATCAATCTACAACTTTTGAAATCATTGGAGACAGTTGTGGTAGCCTAAAAAAATTGTGCTGAGTTCATATATTTTTATATTTGTGGTGTTTTCCTATTAATAGAGAGTAGTGAACCAGTAACCCTATAGCTGAAAGTGAACTATTAAAAATAAATATACAACTGCAGAAAATATTTGTAAAAATAATTTATTTGAAATATTCTGCCAAAGATAGCTCTCTAATTACCTGTAAAATGTCAGTTCTCTCTTTTTGCTCTGAATGTCATTGTGAAAGCACCTTTCTCCCCACTATCTTTTGAAGATTTGCTTTTTTTGTATCTTTAAGGGCAAAGAAATAATGCCAATGATTTTTTTTTACCGGAGCAGTAAATAGAGTAGTAAGGGAGGCACGAGACAACCTTATGATGGTGATAAACAGGATCCAGGAACGATCACTCTGAAAATCCAGTTCCTCCTGCAGTTCCTCTCGAGGAAGGATGCCCAGGGCAGTTCTCTGGCAGGAAGGTCTGTGGCTGCAGTTGCTGCTGTGAAACTTCACCTGAAGGAGAGAAATCTCTCAACAGCCCTCCACCATTTGAATGCTCGGGGCATTAGGACCCCCTTATGAGTAATTTCTGCCTCTTCATTATTTACAAGCAGGATACCTTCATTAGCCCTTGGCATGTGGGTAACCTGCCTGATGAGGTCTGCCATTCCCACAATGCTCCTGGTGCCCTGCTCGACCTGGCAGCAGCAGAAATCCTGCTGGATTCGTCCCCTTTCCCACACAGGGGCAGGGGAGACCCAGCTGCCACAGGACACGGTGCCTTAGTGAAGGATCAGTCCCTGCTGTTGGTGGGTGGGGGGAGTGTACGGCCCTTTGCCAGGGAAAGCTGCCCACATCTGTCTGATGTTTTAATTTATTAATTTTTTTTTTTACAGGGAAAATTCTTATTTCCTTTGTTCGTTTCTTCCTCTTGAAAGAACTTCTCAATGCTAGGGAAAGCCTCCATTATCTCTCTAAGCCCCAAGCCAGTGGCAGTGGGAACACAACCTCAGACACGTCCGTTAGGCCCAGCCATATGAGAGAGGGTTTTGGCTACGGTGGGTTTTGGGGTTGGTTTTTTTCCTTCTGAGAGGATTTGCAGCTTCTTAAATTTCTTGGTTGTAAAAACCCAGAGGAATTAACTGGTAATAAAGAAACGAGGGCCCCGTTCCAGTGAACGGGCTTCCACGTGCAATTTAGCCTTCGACTCGCGGAAGGCCGGGCACCTGTGTAAGCCCTTCATTGGATGGGCACCCAGAAACAGAGACGTGAAACACAGTCACCAAGCCATGGGGCACGGACGGGTGTGACAGGAGCACCACCATCCATCAGGTAGGGGTGTCACACGGTGAAGCACACGGCACGGTCTGCGGCTGTGGGAACCGCGTGCAGGGGAATTTCTGGTTCCTCGGTGCGATGAGCTCTCTGAACCCAGGGTTACGTAGCTGCTCCACCACAGGGAAACACAAGCGAGCTGGGGAAGACAAGTGTGAGAAGAATTGGGTTTCTGATCACTGTGCATTTTGTTAATTAGTGAATTCAAATAGTTTTATTTTTACCAAAAAAAAAAAAAAAAGCAGATAATCTTTATTCCAGTAAAGACAACTGTTGACTTGAGATATATATATATACATATATATATATTATTTGAATGGTTTATATCCTGTTGCTCTAACTACATAAAATGGAAACATATTGCAAGTTGTGTCATTCCAATGTACAAAATAAATGACTTTTCCCTGCATGCTGCCTGGGTATGTTGTGATTTGAATTAAGAGTTATATTTGAATTGCCTTATTCAAGAGGTTGTATGTTACCTAACTGGGGAATGACCTGGCACTGTTCATCACATTACATGTGTACTTGATGCTGTGTTATGTCAAATTCAGATGAGTTGTCTGTCATCTATGTATTTCGTGGGAGACCTTTTATCTTGTTAAACTGTGATACGTAAACCTCTCATTGCCTGAAATAGTCAGAGTTGTATAAATCAGTGTCTTCAGCTGTTTTCCTGATTTTATCACATTTCCTAACACAAAATATAGATGTTTGTAAATTCTTCATTCACTTTGTCTATTTTTATGTACGAGGCTTTTTTAATCTGGCAAAGGAGTAAGATAAGGCCGCTTCCCCTGAATTTTTCAATCAAGGCTCAGTTACATTTCTATCCCTCAGCAAGATACAACAACCAATTTTCAGCAGCTACAATTGGAATTAGGGACGTATGTTTACTGCTATTATCTTTCTCTGGCTCAGATGGGCCATTATCACTGCAGAACAAAGTGATTAATGACAAGCAATGCGTGATGCTTCTGTAGTGACAACCCTCTGTGGACCGGGTGCTTTACAGCAGCTTCTCCGGGCCCCACACATCTGCTGTGCCATGGGGTGAGTGGGAAGGGAGGGGGTAGATGTCCCTGCCACAGACAGACAGACAGGAGGAGAGAGGGGACAGACACTGCTTACAAATCCCAGCTCTGAGGTGCATTTTATCCTTACAAGGCACTCCAGGACGGTGCCTCTGCCCTCCCACGCAACACCCCAGACATAAAACTGCACCTTGTCCATTCATTAATCCCATGGCTATAGAGTGTGTCTGAAGACCAACATCCCTTCCTGATGCTGCGTCATGCAAAGTCCCCCATGACAGCTGCTCCCACTTAATGGACGAGGGGAAGGCTGTGGATGTGGTCTACCTGGACTTCAGTAAAGCCTTTGACAGGGTTTCTCACAGCATTCTGACTGAGAAACTGGCTGCCACTGGCCTGGACAGGTGGACCCTCAGGTGGGTTAAAAACTGGCTGGATGGCCGGGCCTAAAGGGGGGTGGTGAATGGCACAAAATCCAGCTGGAGGCCGGTCAGGGGTGGCGTCCCCCAGGGCTCAGTGCTGGGTCCAGTCTTGTTCAACACCTTCATCACTGACCTGGATGAAGGGATTGAATGCTCCCTCAGCAAGTTTGCAGGTGACACTAAACTGGGAGGAAGTGTTGATCTGTCTGAGGGTAGGGAGGCTCTTCAGAGGGATCTGAACAGGCTGGACCGATGGGCTGAGACCAGTGGGACAGAAGTTTAACAAGGCCAAGTGTAGAGTGATGTACATGGGGTATAACCACCCCATGCAGTGCTACAGGCTTGGGGGAGACTGGCTGGAGAGCTGTCAGGTAGAGAAGGACCTGGGGGTGTTGGGTGACTGCTGGCTGAATATGAGTCAGCAGTGTGCCCAGGTGGCCAAGAAGGCCAATGGCATCTTGGCTTGTATCAAAAACAGTGTGGCCAGTAGTTCTGGAGAAGTGATTGTGCCCCTGTACTGGGCATTGGTGAGGCTGCACCTCGAGTGCTGGGTCCAGTTCTGGGCTCCTCACCATAAGGACACTGATGTCCTTGAATGAGTCCAGAGAAGGGCAACCAGGCTGGGGAAGGAGCTGGGGGGAAAATCATATGAGGAGCAGCTGAGGGACCTGGGGCTGTTTAGCTTGGAGAATAGAAGGCTGAGGGGAGACCTTATCACAGCCTACAACTACCTGAAGGGAGGGTGTAGAGAGGTGGGCGATGGTCTCTTCAGCCAGGTGACAGGAGATGGGACAAGGGGAAGTGACAGGAAGCTGTGCCAGGGCAGGGTCAGATTAGATGTTAGAAAAAAAAATTTTACTGAGAGTTGTCAGGGCCTGGGACAGGCTGCCCAGGGAGGGGGTTGAGTCACCTTCCCTGGATGTGTTCCAAAAAAGGGTAGATGAGGTACTTAGGGATATGGTTTAGCTTAGGATGGGATTGTTTGGACTTGATAATCTTCCAAGGTCTTTTCCAACCTTGTGATTCTGTGATTCCTGCAGCGTCTGCTGAAGCTGAGCATGGGTTTATTTCTGGCCTTGGTTACCAGTGATAGAATCACACTAGCAGCACTGTGCTCCCCACCTAGACACCAGGACACTGCGCACAGGTCAGACCCTTCGGAAGACAAGGGACGCTGTTGAAGGAAGAAGCACAAGGTAGGCACAAACCCAGTGGCGGCACAAGGCCATGTGATGACTCAATACACAGCAGGGTTCACCAGCTCTGACCTGGCACCCAGAGCCCTCCTCTTACGCAGGTGTCTCTTGGCTGCAGCACTCATGGAGCCAAGAAACAGGTCTCTCTGGGGCCCAGACCCCCAGAAGCCCATCTCCAGCTCCCAGGTGACAGGAGTATTTCTGGGAATTTTTGCCCTGGCACCTAAAATGCCAAATCAAACAGCTGTTGGGAGCCTTACAGCAGAGACAGCCATGGTCACACAAGTGCCACATCATCCTAAACATAAGCAGCATCAATGTCTCAGGCGTACGAGACCACACTGAGGTGCCTCAATCATGGTGTAGAAGCTCCAGTTTCCTCTCCCCACTCCTCCAGCTCTTGATCATCGCTGCATAACTGCATTGTACAAAATGCTGGTCATCTTTAAACTCCAGTAACCATAGAAACACATGGTCAGGGAAGTAAATTCCCAGAGCAGGACAAGCCATGGTCCCAGGCTAGAGAATCCCTTCCTAGGGCTTTGAGTGCTAAAAAAATTCCTGCCCCATCCAGAAACAGTCACCACACCTTTTTTTTTTTTTTTTGCTTTTCCTCCTTTTAGTTTTGGTACACCTCAAATTTAAAGGATGCTGCTGGCAAAGGGAGGTGGAGAGGGAAAGGCTGGGCTGCTACTGGGAGGAGGCTGTCAGTGTGCAGCACCCCAGAGAAGACCAGAGAGATGGATGGTGAAACTAGCTTTGCTCCAGGCACGACAGTCCCCCCCGTTTTGGGGGGGTTTAATCGCTGGGTTTTCTTAAAGAGATTGTTGGGTTTTGCCTTATCCACTCGAGGCTCTCAGCATGCCCCCAAAAGGGAGGTGATAACACCTCCCATTCCCCACTCCCATCCCTGCTGCTGGAAAGCACTGCCTGAATATGACGGCCTGGGGAGAGGAAGAGACCGCAGAGCTATCAGGGGTCTCCCGGCAGAGTCCTGCCATGGCCTCGGCTCTCCTGGTGTGGCTCACGTTGCCCCAGGTCCCTCTGTACGGCGCCGGGTGTGCAAGAGGACATCCTTGGGGACGGGGACAGCTACGGGGCTCGTGTGCAGCGGGCCTGAGGGAGCACAGGGGTCGCCCTGCTCGGAGGCAGAGCCAAGCTGGGACCCTCAGCTGCTGCTCCTGTCACTCCTCCTCCTGGAGGGGTCACGTCGGGTGGGAGGGCTGGAAGTCAGAACCGGGAAAAGATTAGGTCCAAACTAAGCCTGAAGACTGGGGTGGGTTGGGCGCGTCCTGGCCCCGGTGCAGGGTTGGCGCTTCCCTCTCTGTCCCGTGGGGGTCTCCAGGCCGGGATGCTCGGCTGGAAGCCCCGAGCCAGCGGGATTCGCCGCTGTGAGGCAGCGGGCCGGGCAGAGGTAGGTCCCCCCGCGGCCCTCCTCGGACGGGGAAGGGGCAGGGCACCGCTCGGGCTCTGGCAGCAGACGCGCGGCCCCCAGCGGCGGCGCTGAGACCGAGCACAACTCGACGCACGGAACGGCGGCGGGCGGGGCCGGCGGGCGGGGAGGCCCCGCCCCCGCTCCCCATTGGCTGCCGAGCGGCTGGGTTTCCCGCGCGCGCGCTGGGTGGCATGGCGGGCGAGCGGGCGGTGGGGCTGGTGCGGGAGCTGCACCGCGCCGCGGGCGGGCACCTGCCGCCCTTCCGTGTGAGCGGGGACGGGGCGGGAGAGCGGGGCGGGCCGGGCCCCGGCGGCGGGCCGCTCCCACTGACCGTGCCGGGTGTTGCAGGCGGAGGGGCTGCGGCAGGCTCTGGAGGAGATGCGGGCCTTGTATGAGCGGAACCAGGCGGACGTGTGAGTGTCGCGCCCGGTCGGGCGGTACCCTCGGTCGGGCGGTACCCTCCTGCCGGCCCGCACCTCCGTAACGCCGCTCCTGCTCCTCCTCCTGCTCCTCCAGGTCGGAAGCGAAGTCGGGACGGACAGACCTGATTTTCCTCATCCGCTTTCGGCACTGCTGCCTCCTCCGAAACCAGCGCTGCATCCTGGCCTACCTGTGAGTGCGGCGCGGGGGGACCGGGGCGGGGGGGGCCTGCCGCGGCCCGGCGGGGGCACGGGGCCTGGGTTCATCCCCGCCGGCACAGGAGCGCAGCCCCCAAAGACAGGGGGGCGGATGTTGGGGCTCTCGGTCCCAACGGATGTTGGGGACCAACGGATGTTGGGGATGTTGAGTCCCAACGGATGTTTGGGGCTCTCGGTCGTGGCGAGTGGTGCCCCTGCGGGGCTGTCTGTGGCCATCGCCAGCCCAAAGAGAGGAGCCTGCCTCCTGCCGGTGTTTAAAAACGTCAGTTACCGGGTGGGACAAAAGTCGCGCCCTGTGAAGGAAGGTGGGAGGAGTGACACAAGTTTCTGCGCTGAGGGCAGGCGGGGGCGGCAGCAGCGTTGGGGGGACGTAGGGACGTGGCCAGCGCTGCCCTCAGCAAAGAGGCCAGTTTTGCCCCGTGTTTCTGCCCCTCCCAGGTATGACCGGCTGCTGCGGATCCGAGCGCTGAGGTGGGAGTATGGCAGCGTCCTGCCTAACGCCATCCAGTTTCACATGTCAGCAGAGGAAGTGAGTGGGCCTTGCCTTGAGCTCTTCCCTTCTTTCCACTTACTCCTCCTGAGGGACTGTTTAGTGGAGCCAAAATACAGATGGTTTCTCTTCCCCCACTGTAAGCATCACCTGGAAACACCGATTTACTTCCTGTCTGTGGGTGCAGCTCCAAACGGATACTGAGTAGAGGTGATGCTTGGCACCTCGAAGGACCAGGCAGTCTTCACTTGCAGCCAGCAGAACTGGGTCTTCACACGCTGCTCCCCAATGCCATCGCTAGACCGATGCAGAGAGCAGCTAGCACTAGCAGCACGTGTCCTACCTTGAGCCCACACTGCTCAGCCTCTGGGCAGCTTTTCCCTTTAGAAGAGCTCGTGTTCACCTTTAGCTGGCAGAAACACTTAAAATAGATCTCTCTCAGATCAGGGACCTGTCCTTCAGCATTAGCTGTTGAGCTTTGCCTGAGAGATCGCTTTCAATGTCCGCAGGTGGAGTGGTTCAACCGCTACAAAAAGTCTCTGGCTACCTACATGAGGTCAGTAGGTGGAGAGGAAGGGCTGGACCTTACCCAGGACATTAAACCTCCTAAAAGCCTGTACATCGAAGTAAGTGCAAGATTTGTGGCTTCTGTCTGTGAACAACCATCTGTTTTTAGAGAATTTCACCCCCATCCCACATTAGAAGGTGGGAGGACCAAAGCTGCTACCTTTTGCTTTTTACACTGCCTGTCACTGTTTTACTTCCTCGACTACTGAGGGTATTCAAAGAGCATTTTGGGTCCACAGATCAACTAGAAACTTTGTTCCTGTGTTAAGGGTGGTTAGCTAATTTTGTTACTTTAAATGGACCCAGACAGATGAAACTACAAATTGTTTTACACACTTGAAGTTCCGCACCAACATGTGCAGGAGCTTCTTCCCAGTGAGGGTGAGGGAGCCCTGGGACAGGCTGCCCAGGGGGTGTGGAGTCTCCTTCTCTGGAGAGATTCAAGACCCATCTGGACGCCGACCTGTGCAGTATGAGCTGGGGAGCTGCTTTGGCAGGGGGGTTGGACCAGATGATCTCTGGAGGTCCCTTCCAACCCCTAAGATTCTGTGATACAACAAAGCAAGAGCAGATGAGCAATCAGTCAGCTGGAGTCCTATGTTCTCATCAAAAGAACACATAGTGACCATCAGCCTGCTCCTTCAGGCTGTTCGCAGAGCCCACAGACTGCAGGATCAGTCCAGTCTTGCATTTCCAGGTCTGCCCTGTAATGAGACTCCAGCAGGCAGGTGGGAATTTGCCCAGATCTGCAGTTTTGGGGCAGGAGTTGCACGCCAGCAGTGATGTGATGTTGAAGCTGTGCTTCTGCTCTGCAGGTGCGGTGTTTAAGAGACTATGGAGAATTTGAGATTGATGATGGTACCACCGTCCTGCTGAAGAAGAACAGCCAGGTATCTGTGACAAGTGTGTGGCCCATCCTCCCCCTTCCCTTTCACTCCCCCTGCTTACCCCACCTCACGGTTCCTGCACACACAGCTCCTTGCACATGCTGCAAGCAGCCTGCGTGGCCCAGGACTGCAGCCCAGCTCTGACTGGGGTACCACAACGCACAGTGACCAGCTGGCTGTGTGCTGAATGCAGTCTGCCTGGGTTTCAAGGGGAGTTTGCCTTTGTTTCCATGCAGCACTTCTTGCCCCGCTGGAAATGCGAGCAGTTAATCCGACAAGGAGTCCTGGAGCACATCCTGTCGTAAGCACGCAGGACAGGAGGGACAGCCCTTGCTGGGTGGCCTGTCCGCAATGGGGACTGACCTCTGGTGTATGTGGGACATGAGATGCCTCAGCATTTCTGCAGTGGGCACCCTGCCACTCCTCTTAATGGCCTTTGATACCTGACACAAAGCTCAGCCTCAAGTTTATAAAGCATGCACACCACGCTGGCCAGCTCCTTGGCCAAAGGGTGCATACTGGTAAAGTAGCAAGCCTGGGAATCCAGCACAGTGGGGGGAAGGAGGGAGGGGGGCGGGGTGGCACTAGGGGAGGGTGGGAGGAGGGTGTTGTCCAAGCCCCACAGCTGGTTTTGGGGATGCATTTTTGTTTGGAGCAGTTCTGTATTCACACTGTGCATGTGGGAGCAAGAGGCCAACTGGCCGGGCTCTGGCAGGCAGGAGAGCTCCCTGGTTGCACAATAAAGAGCTGTTTCAGCCTCCCACGTGGTGTGTTTTGAGAGTTAACACTGTGTTCATTAAACATGCTGACCTGGTGCTCTGGCCCAACCCATTTTGTCCCTGCAAGGTGATGGTCAAGCAGTGTCTCTGTGGAGCTGCTCCTCCAAGTGTCTGAGGAGGCTGTCCAAACGAGGGTTTGGACACAGAGCCTTGGCAGAGCCCTGTAAACGTTGCTTGTTAAGGCACTGAGTGAAGGACCACCATGGTCTGGGCCAGAGGCCTGGCCAAGGCTTTTCCCAGCATGCTTGGGCTCTGTCCCTCTGTGAAGGGTCTGCTTCCTCACAGCACTGGTCTGGCAGAGCCTGGGGCCTTTTTGGAGTAGGGGTGGGAAAAGGTGCAGAGAGTTTTAAGGAGTCCAGTTGGCACAAAACCAGAGCAAGGCTGAAGAGCCACTCTCCCTGTTTTTCCTCATGGAGCTGCTCATTCTGGA
Source organism: Laterallus jamaicensis coturniculus (assembly GCA_022605575.1). NCBI lineage: Eukaryota > Metazoa > Chordata > Aves > Gruiformes > Rallidae > Laterallus > Laterallus jamaicensis. The sequence goes on from JAKCOX010000001.1 coordinate 64,846, forward strand.
GTAGTGGCTGAGAGAAGGCTTCCAAAAACAGAAGCCCTAGGTGAGCCTAGATGCTTGCCTAGTCTCCTATCTCTGGCAGGAGCCAAAACACAAATACTTAGGGAAGAATACAGGAACAGGATAAATGCCTGAGGCATACAGTGCACTGGTCTCATAGCTCCAGCCAACCCCCACCCTGAGCTAGCCCATACTGTCTGTGGGGCTTACCTCATGGTAGGAATAGCTCAGCTTCCCTCACAGCCTTTGTAGTCAGGGCTGCCCCCAGCACAAAGAATGGGGAGTCTAAGCTGTCATCTACCAGGACAGAGAAATCACACATAGACCAAGGAAGCCTCAGCCACAGCCTCCAGCCATCTCCTGGCACTGTCCCAGGGCTGGGCCACCCTCTGCCCTGGCACAGTGGGAGTAGTGGTGGCAGAGCTTTAGCTCACAGATGTTTTATGCTCTTTTGTTCTTGAACCAACAACTGCTTGAGTTATTTTTAAGCCTTCTGCTTTGTACTAACTTAGTCTTTGTGACCCTGACCCAGTCAGGTTTGTCTAGTCTCTCTTGTAGTGTCCATAGCCCCCAGACTCCTAGGAGTCCTTTCACAGCTAGTGGCAACCACAGCCTCCTCTGCTCTACACAGAGCAGGCAGGGGTACTGTGACAACAACACATCCTCCATACAGGGAGTAACACCCTGGGCAGATCAATCAATCTGCACTCTGCTGCTGTGTCTGCTTGGCCTTCTAGACAACCTGTTTTGGCAAAAGCAGTACAGAGTGCCAAGAAGTATGAAGGCCAAGAAGGAAGGCAAGATGACACAGTTCACTAACCTGTCTCCTGTGAAGAAGTGCAGGGCTGCATTGGGGGCACTAACCCTGCCCAGGCCTCTTCCCTCAGTCCCCCTGCCCTGCTTGCTGCAGAGGCAGCAATCCAGCAACAGGTTGGTTTTGATCTTAGGGTCAGGCTTTAGGAGGGCCAGAGTCTCCTAGAGCCCAAGAGGAGCTGTAGGGAAGAAGTGTGGGGAGGCTACTGAAATACAGAGTAGACTGGAGACAGTGGGATGTGCAGCAAACATTTTAATGCCCCAACACAGCCCTCCTGCTGGGAGTGAGCCAGGTGCTGGAACCTGACAGCCCTCCTGCCCCAACAGCACAGTCCCAACAGCAACCCTCCTCAGAGAGAGGGCATCAGCCTCACCACCAATGCCTGCCCTGAGACAGGCCTGACTTACAGCAGCACACTGACACAGAAAAGCCCTCAAGCTGGTGCTTTCAGTTGGGAAGTTCAGCTCTCCACAGAACCATCTCCTTAAAGGACTCTGGTTTTTCATTTTCTACTTCCTTTCAGGAAGATCCTGACAAGAGCAGGGAGGACAAGGCTGGTATCCCAACCCTTCCACATGTGCCAAAGCCCAGCCAGGACTGGAGGCAGGGCTGCCACAGCAGGTGCCCCATCACCCACTGAGAGACACCGGTGTGATTGTTCTGATGAGCTGCTTCAGAGCTGAAGCTTGCTCCTCCAACAGCTGGTTCTTCTCCTCAGTGCTCTTCTGCTTCAGCTCAGCTGCTTGTAGGGCCATTGCAAAGCCCCTGTTCTCCTCACGGAGCTCTTCAATCAGCAGGTTGTTCCTGGAGAGTTGGGCCTGCAGCAGGGACAGGAGGTTTAAGGTTCAGCACCCCCATGCAGCAGGGGTGCTGACCAGGCAGGGACACGTGGCACAGATGCCTCTTGCACTCACCTGAGCCTCTGTGAGCTGAGCCACCCTCTCTGCCAGCACAGCTTCAGCACTCCTCAGATTGTGCTCCAGCCCCTCTGCCTGCTCCACAGCTGTCTGCAGCAGGCTCTCATGCTCCTCCTGCAGTGGGCAACAAAGCCTCATGCTGGGTGGCTGCAGCCCTCTCACAGCCCACAGCAGCCCTGGGCTATGTGTTTCCCCAGGGCCCTGCTCACAGACTGTCAGGCTCCATGAAGGAGCACGGGGGGGTATCAGCAGAGGGGGTGCAGGATGCAGAGTGTAGTAGGGTACATGTCTACAGCAGTACAACCTTCCCTGGTCAGCAGCACCAACCAGTTTTAAGACAAAGCCCAGACTTCCAGCAGTGTTTTCTACAAGAAGCCAATGGCCTTCCTGCTCTCACCCAAGTCCAGAGAAGCCCAGGCAGAGACAGGTTCCTTGGATACACTTTTTATGTCTGTTGCTTTTAATTCTTTAGGTTATAATTTGCTCCATCTTTTCCCAGGTTAATTCAATTGAATTACAATGTCCTGAAACAAAGGGCAAACTAACAAAAACCAAACAACCTGTTGCCCAGTGCCCTAAAGATAAAAACCACACCACTCTCTGCTAGCTACATCTTCACAAAAGAGGGCTTAAAACTCTTTCCCCAGCCTGAGCCAACAAAGAGTCTCTCCCTGAGTAACTCCTGCTCCTCTAGGTGCAAGGAATCTGGTCTGGGATAGGTAAATGAGAGTGGGGAGGGCTCCTGTTTGAGTGCAGGGTGGTCACTGGGTTATGAGAAATTAAAATGGTAGCTGAATTTGAAGGTCATACACATTTTCCCTGTGGGTTATTGATATATAGCATCTTCCTCTCATAGAAACCTCTGGTGGCTTTGACCACAGCTGCCTTCCAAGCTGGCAGTCAAAGGCCAGCAATTTTCAGCAGTGCTGGCTCCTCAGTACCCTTGGCTGAGTTTCTGCAATTCTCTGCTTACCTGGGTCCTGACCAGCTGCCTGCACGTCTGCTCAGCCTGCCTGTGGAGGTCTTGCTGGAGCTGCTGAGCCTTGCACTGTTCCTCTCTCAAGCTGATCTGCAGCTGCTCAAACTGTTTCTTTGGCACCATGTTGTTCATCTGAGCCTTTGCCTGCTGCAACTGCAGAGCGTGCCGGGTCTGGGCCAGGCTCAGGCTTGCTTTGGCTTCCAAGAGCTGTAACACAGGAAGGTTGATAGATGGTTACAGCTTTGTGCCAGACATGGGACAGGCTCACAGTGTGCTGTGGGTGAGGGGGAAGGTGAGGAAGCACCCTCATCCTCCACCTTGGCTCTTAAACCAGCACAGCCACAGCAGAAGATCAAAACCAGAGGAATGGTGCTTGCTGGACAGCCTACAAAGCCAGGGGTGGAGAGCATTAAGACAGGATGAGGAAGAGAGACCCCCTGCTGAGGGATGCTCCCCTTGCTGAGCAGTGAAGAGCAGGAGCTGCTGGAGGAATCCTCTGGGAGGGAGTCCTAGCACCAATGGCAACGATGGCAGGAGGCAGAGGGGTTTGTGCTTAAGACACATCCCAGGCAGGCTGGGCTTCAGTCCTTGCCTGTACTATGTCTTCTGTTTCCTGCTGTCAGCAAAAGGCAAACTGGTGCTGGGAAGCAGGTCTGGTCCAGCTTTGCCCTAGGGCTACCATGAGCCACTCTGGAACGCCAGTCCTGAGGCTGTCACCAGAGCAGAAGGCAGGAGAGGGTCACAGGAGGTTTCTCACATCATTTCTCCTCTAACTTAGCAGTCCTTGTTCCCCTGCTCTGATTACCTTGTTTCCCTTCCCTCCAGATGTGGCCTGCTGAGCCCCTGTCATCTCTGCACAGCACCCACCCGATCTTGCCACTCCCAGCTCCTCTGCTGGCTGAGCCATGGGAAGCCAGCTCTGGTCCCCCCCCAGCTCTGGTCACTCCTCAGTGTGGGCCACCTCCTCTGCCCAGGCAGCCTACACAACAAGGACAGAGGGAACACCACCACGAGGACCTGTCCCAAGCTGCACTGATCTGGCTTCTGACAGATGTGAGTGGGAGGGCAAATCCTTAGCCCCCCACAAAGAGGAAAAGCCTTTTCTGCCTGGGTAAGGTGTCCAATACAGCCCCAAATAGGGTAATATCAACATCACAGGGACCACTCAGCAGCCTGCCACCAACTGAATGACACTCACCTGCTCTTGTGAGGCCCTGAGATGCTGTTGGAGCACCTCTATCTCCATCCAACAGGCTACATGCTGCTGGTGGTGCTCCAGCCTTGCAGATGTGTCTGTTCTTTGCAGCCACTCAGCCTCTGCGAGCCGCTGGCTGCGCAGCAGGACAGCGCCGTGGCCAGCAGCACGGCCATCCTTGTGCTCAGAGAGCTCACAGCCTGGCTGAGGGGTCTTGACACTCAGGTTGGAGACCTCCCCCTTGCTCTTCTCACTCTGGAAAAGGTTGAGGATAAAACCACTTCATGCACAAAGGGTGGGAAGAGAAGCAACAGAGATTGAATACACCCACTGTCTCCGCTGCCTTCCCACACAGGAATGCTGCTGTTGCTGTGGGGCCTTCTGGGCACCCAGGACAAGTGTCCTCATTCCCAGCCTGCCCACAGCCCTGCAGCTGAGCTCCAGCACAGCATTTCTGGGTAAGAACCCCCCCCAGGTGACAGCCCTGGAGGAGGACACTAGGGAAAGCAGCGGGTGTGAGGTGTAACAGAAGTACTACGACTGGCAAGAATACAGTATGAATGGAAACATGTCCACTGGCCTGTGTGAAAGTGCCAAAGAGCCAGGTAAGGGCTAGAAGAAGAGCCTGCACTGACACTAAAAGGCACCACCCCCCAGACATTGCTCCCAGGACACCATCCCCAGCAGCAGCCCTGAGCAAGGTGCAGTTTATGGCCTGTGCTCTGACCAGACCACCCCAGCACAGTAACAGGTCAGCAGACAGCCTGCACCTAGCAGCAGGGCAGCCACACCCCCCCATCCCATTCCTCTGCTAGCCTCCCAGCAAAATGGGCAACCAACACAGCTTTCCTCCAAAGGAGGGACAAGAGGTAAAGGGCAGCAGGTTTGGGGCTTGTGGTTAGTGGGAGCTGAAGCCTGTGAGGGCCAGCAAAGGACACCCTGCAGCATACAAAATCCATGTTCATTGTGATTCACAGCCATGAGGAATCCCAGAAAGAGGGTGAGCAACTAGCAGTCCCCCAACCCTCATCCACGTTGCACACAAGCAATCCTGGCCAGGCCTTGTGCATACACATGTTCAAGGGCTCGTGAGCATGTGGGTTTTAGACTGGGAGTGGGCAAAATCTCTGGAAGAAAGAGCAGGCAGGTCAAGTAACACCTGCCCTTCCATAAAACCTTCACTGGCTTTTGTCACATCAATTTTCCTTACTTGACAAGTTATAAAATGAAAGTGGTTCTTCAAAGCAAGCCTGGGTTTATTCTTCTCAACAGTGCAGTTTTTGTCCTCCTAAACCCTTCAGCCAAGAGCCTGTCAATCAGTTAATGGCTTCTTACCAATGCTGTTAACTTTCCTACTCAAGCCAGCTCCTCCACCTTCTCTCTGCCCAGCTTGCCCACGTGTTTCCTGTCAGGAAGAGGGGTATGATGTGCTTCAGGACAGAGAGCAGCAAAACACAGCCCCCCCAGAGAAGGGCCCGTTCCAGGGAGCAAAGCCAGGCTGCAATGGATATGGTCGTGAACTGATTCAAGAGTGGGCCAGGCACCCCTGCCCCAACAGGTGACTCAGCCCAGGGCAGACAGCTGGGGACATCCAAACTCCTGCAACACTGTCACAGCCCTAAAAAAACAGGGGATGAAGAACAGTGGGAGGGCAAGCTCAAGAGACTTGTGGGAATGCCTGCAGGAGAAACCTGACTCTCCTTGCATTTATGGCTCAGTGGGTAACTCTAGTATTTATCTCCAGCTTCCTAAGGCAGCAGCAGGCCACTGGTTTGTGTAGCAAAGAACCCCATCCTTTCCTTCCTCAGCACACCCATCCCCACAGCTTTCCCCAAAGCCAGCCCTGCACCCTGTGCTCTGGGCTGCCCAAGCCTTTGGCTGGCTAAGCCTGTCCCAGCACTGGCTGCTTCTGCATGGAGCAAAGAGCAGGAGGGTGCTGGCTTGCTCAGAAAAGGGACACCAAAGGGCAGGATGAGCCAGCTGAAACCTGGTAAGTGCACCTGAGTGGCTGTTCCCTTTCCAAGCATTAGCTATCCACCCATTTCCCAGCCTCCCACAGCTGGTTCCTCTCTTACTCATCTAGCCTTCTTTGCTAACCTCAGCTCTCACTGGAGTCTCCCACTCTGACTCTTCAGCAAGCTGCTCTCCTTCAGCAGCCACCAAGCTGTCCCCTGCAGGGAGAAACCCATAGAATCAGAGAATCACAGAATGGCAAGGGTTGGAAGGGACCCCAAGGATCATAGAGCTCCAACCCCCCTGCCACAGGCAGGGCCACCAACCTCAGGCCTGGAGCTACACAAGGTTGCCCAGGGCCCCATCCAACCTGGCCTTGAACACTTCCAGGAATGGGGCATCCACCCCCTCTCTGGGCAGCCTGTTCCAGCACCTCAGCACTCTTTCTCTAAAAAACTTCCCCCTAATATCCAATCTAAACCTTCCCTCCTTCAGCTTTAATCCATTCCCCCTTGTCCTGCCATTATCTGCCCCTTTAAAAAGTTGATTCCCCTCCTGTTTGTATGCTCCCTTCAGGTACTGGCAGGCTGCAATGAGGTCCCCCCACAGCCTTCTCTTCTCCAGGCTGAACAAGCCCAGCTCCCTCAGCCTCTCTTTGTAGGGCAGGTGCTCCAGCCCTCTGAGCATCTTTGTGGCTCCTCTGAACCCTCTCCAACAGTTCTACATCCTTCTTGTATTGGGGGCCCCAATGCAAAGGCCCATTTTGCTCTGGGCATCCTATACTGGCTCCCTGCTCTATTCCTGCTCTATTAGCAAGGACAGCAAGCACTAAAGGAATCTAAGAAATGACCATCCAAAAATTCATGCAAAACATGTGGGGACCATCAAGAGACTTTGGTAGAGAAAGAAGCAGGTCTTCAAGGGAAGGGAAATAAAGGAGAATACAAAGAGCACCAGACCCTGAATTTGTGTGGCTTCCAGTGGACTGAAATTATTTTGCAGGCCTGTCAAGGAGCACAAACAAAGTGATTTGACTCATCAAGGTACACCAAGACTTCATTACATGCATGCATGCATACCCCTCAACTGCAACAGTGCCATGTCTGGAGTAGTCAGCTCCCTTGTGAGGCCTCTGTGATTTAGTGCTGGACACAACTGCCACAACCCCAAATCCAAGGTATCCTCTCTGCCTCATAGTCTGTCCACTCCCACTAGTGCTCCCAGTCTCCCACAAGGCCATGAATACTGGCACTTGTGGGTAGGAAGCTCAGTCCTGCATTAAACAGTCCTACCCAACAGCTACTGCTAAGCCCCAGGTCCAACAGGACCCACATTCCTTGTGGGGGAACACAGGAGAAGGGACAGTCCCTCCTAGCAGGGAGGACAGCACTGCAGATTGTGGCACTGCATAGGGGAGGCACTGGAGCTGAGTGGGGAAGTTCTTCCTCCCTTCTCCAAGCAAGCAAGGGGCCCAGGCAGTGCATGGGCATTGTGGCATTCACTCCCCCTGCCTGGCAGGATGCTCCTCACAGTGGCTGCTTTCTGAGTCAGTTTTACATCAGGCCTCATGTGCTGTGCTTCCTGTGGCACCTCCAACACCCACATCCAGCTGTACAAAGGGGAGGAGACAAGTGCCTAGTCAGCCACAGCAGCACATCCCAGCTCTGACCACACTCCCACGGTTAGTAGAAGGCAAGAGGGAAACAGCAAGGCAGAGCAGAGCTGCTGTCAGAGCATCAAAGAGAGAACATAGCTGTTGTTAAAGAGTGTCTTGGACCATCATGTTGTTAAGCAGCCCTGTGTTTCACAAGGCATCTGCTCTTTTTATGCAGCAGCAGCAGCAGGACTGAGTTCTGCAAACTGCCTTTGTGCTCACACCTGCCACTCTCCTGAGCTCTGGGTTCATTTTCCAGCCAGCACACGACATCTTTGAGATGCATTAGCTCCATTTTCCCCCTGTTCCTTTCCCTCTCCAGCTCCCTTTTGACAGCCTGAATGTCAGGTTTCCTCCCATGCTGCTGTGCCATTCTGCCTCCCAGGCATTTTTTTCCCCCTTTTCTTCCCCTCCAGATCAAGTCCACCTATGTCCTGACACTGCTGTGTCTGCTGCATCAAGGCAAACCATTTAGCTTTGCTCTCTCTGCCTCTTTCCTAAGCACATCCCTTTGTCTATCAAGATTTCATTTCTCCTTGTCAAATGCTTTCAGCTTTGGCTCCAGCTTCTAGCTGAAGCAGGCCATTAGCAGCAGCCTGCACTGTCTGCAGTGGTCTGCCCATCTCACATTTTTTTCAGTTCTTCTCTGTTCATTTGGTGCTGAGGTTACAACAGGAGATTTTGGGGACTGAGTCTTGGGGACATGCTCCTTTCCCAGAGGACAGCTTTCCAGACACCTTATCCCTTCCAACACCAGAGCCCTCAGCCCCATGATCGCTGCATAATTCCCTTTTCATCCTGATGGATTTTGGGGGGTTTTTTCCCTCTTTCAACAGCCAGCATCTCACACATTTTGTCAGCAGGTCTAAGGAGGTGATCCTCCCCCTCTGCTCTGCCCTGGTCAGGCCCCACCTGGAGTATTGTGTCCAGTTCTGGGATCCCTGGTAGAAAAAAGACAGGGATCTCCTGGAGAGAGTCCAGAGAAGGGCTACGAAGATGATTAGGGACCTGGAGCATCTCCCCTGTGAGGAAAGGCTGAGAGAGCTGGGGCTGTTCAGCCTGGAGAAAAGAAGACTGAGGGGGGACCTAATCAATGTTTATAAATATCTTAAGTATGGGGTGCAGGGGGAATTGGCCAGCCCCTTTTCTTTGGTCAGTGGGGACAGGACAAGGGGCAATGGCTGCAAGTTGGAGCACAGGAAGTTCTGCACCAACATGGGGAGGAACTTTTCCCCAGTGAGGGTGAGGGAGCCCTGGGACAGGCTGCCCAGGGGGTGTGGAGTCTCCTTCTCTGGAGAGATTCAAGACCCGTCTGGACGCCGACCTGTGCAGTATGAGCTGGGGAGCTGCTTTGGCAGGGGGGTTGGACCCCATGATCTCTGGAGGTCCCTCACAACCCCTGCAACTCTGTGATTCTGTGATTTTGACTCATTCCTCATTAACCTTCACATCCAACTTTAAGCTGCCTTCTCTTCCACTGAGAGGCCATGTCCTTTTCCTTCCATTTCCACCTCTCCTGGGCACACTACCCTTGAAGATCTTCCCCTATCATGGGGAAATCACCTCCTCCCACACCAGTGTTGCAGCAACAAAGCCTTACAGCTGTCCTCACACTGGCATTCAGTCCACAACAGCTCTTGATTATGCTCAATCTCTGCATCTTTCCTAAAGATAAAAACTGATTTTGCTGACCTAGATTTGGTAGCACAGCTTGAAAAGCTCTGCCAGCCTCAGAACATACTTGTGCTGGAGAGGCAATGCAGTTTTCTTTAGGTTGCCAAGTCAGGGCAGCTACTCAAACATTACAGAACATTTCCACACCATTCTGCACTTCTCATCCATCAGGTATTTCCAACAAGTCTGAAAGCTCCTCACTACAGCCAGTCCCTCTACTGTTCACCAGACATGGTGCTGACACTGCTCAAATGCTTCAGATTCCTGTTATTTGGGTTTGTTCCCTGTTACCCCATGTCCTATCACTACATGCCCTCAGGAACAGTTCTTCCCCAGCTTTCCTGCTGGCACCTTTCAGGTACTGGAAGGCCACTCTAAGGTCCCCCTGGAGCCTTCTCCAGGCTGGACAAGCCCAACTCTCTCAGCCTGTCTTCACAGGAGAGGTGCTGCATCCCTTTGATCATTTTTGTGGCCTCCTCTGGATGTGGTCCAGCAGGTCCATGTCCATCTTGCATTGAGGGCTCCTTCTCTGTCACATACTTCAGCCAAGTCACCTCCTTTCTCCCACAACTGCCCTGTACCTCTGCTCCTCAGTCCTAAAAACAGGGATAATGACCTAGCACAATCTTCTGCTGGCAAACTGCTGAAGGGAACTCTGCTCCTGACAAGAGGCAGCCAAAGGAGGCAGGCAGGAGGGAAGCCAGGGGACTCTGGTGGGGCGTGCTGGGAAGCAGGAGGGGGTAGGCACAAAAAGGCAACAGCTTCCTGTCCAATTCCTGTCCAGTCTCTTCTGCAAGGCCATTCTGGCCCCTGGGGTGGCTGCAGAATTGGCAACACAAGCACAGGATGGGAAGATGAACAGCCATCTAGTGACACTTTACTCTCCCACAAGTCTCTCTTAACTATATAGAGAAATTTAAGCCATTTCTTGCTGCTTTTAACACACAGGTTGTGATGATCTAGCAGGCAGGGGCAGGTTTACCAAAGGACCCAGAAAAGTAGAGATAATAAGAAATACTGATGGAAGTTCTTTTATTTCTCTGGCTGGTTTGTGACACAGCCTTTGCTGGGCACTGCCTCTGACACAAGCTTGTAGAACATGCAAGGAAACTTAAAGCAGCCCTAAGGAAAAGGACTTGGGAGTGGATGGGAAGCTGGACATGAGCCACCAATGTGCATCTGCAGCCCAGAAGGTCAACCACATCCTGGGCTGCATCAAAAGCAGTGTGGCCAGCAGATAGGGAGAGGAGATTCTGCCCCTCTGCTCTGCTCTGGTCAGAGCTCACCTGGAGTGCTGTGTCCAGCTCTGGAGACCTCAACACAAGATGGACATGGACCTGCTGGAGCACATCCAGAGGAGGCCACAAAAATGATCAAAGGGCTGCAGCACCTCTCCTGTGAAGACAGGCTGAGAGAGTTGGGCTTGCCCAGCCTGGAGAAGGCTCCAGGGGGACCTTAGAGTGGCCTTCCAGTACCTGAAAGGTGCCAACAGGAAAGCTGGGGAAGAACTGTTCCTGAGGGCATGTAGTAACCCCATGTAGGACATGGGGTAATGGTTTTAAACTAGAAAGGGGGAGGTTTAGGTTGGATATTAAGAAAAAGTTCTTCAATATGAGGGTGGTGGATCACTGGAACAGGTTGCCCAGAGAGGTAGGGGAAGCCCCATCCCTGGAAATATCCAAGGTCAGGCTTGATGGGGCTCTGAGCAACTTGATCTAGTGAAGATGTCCCTGCTGACTGCAAGGGGTTCAACTAGATGGCCTCAAGAGGTCCCTTCCAACCTGACACATTCTATGATTCTATGAAAGTCTTGAAATAAAGCACTCATGTAAGGGGTATTTAGGCATCTTGCTTCAAACAGATGCACACCTGCAATACTGCACAGTTCTTCTTCCAAATTAAAGCAGTTCTCCAGCCTCACAAGATATCAGCTCAACCGACTCTGGCATGAGCAGGGAATGTACCCCTTGTCTCCCACTTAGCCCCAGAAAGAGAACAGTACCAGACCTCAGGTTCTCTCTGTCCCTGCACTGCATCCTAAGCTCTTCTCCCTCCTGGTCCAGCTGCTGTCCTGGATGGTAAATGTCTTTGGTGGGATGTGTCCCACCCTGGCCTGCTCCACCTCAAACCTTTCCTCCAGCCCCAGGCTCCACACATTTTTGTTTTTCAGGCTACCAATTACATCCCAGTATTTTGAAATGGTTTTTTTTCCAGGTTTCTTCCACCTTGTGCATCTCAACCCTGAAGCTTTCCTCACTGCTCTTCCCCTCTCTCTCTCTAAAAGTTCTTCCTCATTAACTCAATTTCCTCCTCATAGTAGTTTATCTGTTGGGAGGAGACAGGATTTGGATATTAGGACCATGCTTCCAAAAGGTCTCCTCTCCTCAAATAGCTCTGACTCAGATTGATCTATTGGTCTCTCAACAGGAGTCATTCTTCAGGCAGTTCTGGTCCCTGCTATATTAGGGCAACAATCAGCCTTATGCAGCAGCATCTACCCAGCAGGTATTGGTGGGTCCCAGCTCTTTACAGAAAGCAGTATGGTTTTCTCTGTTCTCCTTGTTTGCAAGGGACCCCAAAGAAGAGAAGGGAGAGGACATGGAATCATCCATCACTGCTCCTCATATCCTTCCTCTGTCCCAAAGAGTGTCCAAGATGTGGTGGGGAGTAGCTGCTGCTCCCCATGGCTCCCCTGTAAACACTAGAAATGCTAGGATTTGATGAGCACAAAGGCAGGACCATGCAGCAGGCAGAAGAGCTGAACCATTCATCAGCTGTGTGGCAGTTTAGCATTTACTCTTGCAGTGTTGCAATGGAAGCCCAGCAAACATCCCTGACCTCTCAGTTCAGCAGCAAAAGGAGCAAAGTTGGAAAATGATGCCTCTCTCATGAGCACTCACTGCTGCCTAAAGGGAGAGATGGGCTATATGGTCACCTCAGGGCACGCCAGTCAGAAGTGTGCTGCAAGCCCTGCTATGCCCTGCTATGCCCTCAGGAGACACCTGGCACCTTCTCAGTCCTGCTGCTGGTTTTACTGCAACAGCAACACTGAGGAGAGCTCAGCTCTGGGTGCCCATAAGGAGCAAGGCCTAGACAAACATTATTCAAGGTGATGGAGATTTCCACAAAGCCCTTTCCAGCCAGTGAGGTCTCCAAACCCTTCTAGAGCTAAAATGGGCTGAGGAAGCACGTGCAATAATCCCAGCAGAGAGATGAGGCACCACATTGCTCCCCAGCAACCCTCCTGGAGCAGATGCTCCATCAGCCATACTGTAGCAGGGTGCTTACCAAGCACTTGTGCCAAGAGGTCAGGACATCTCCCACCACACCCCTCACCTTGGTTTTCAGCTGCACCTTCAGGTCCTGCAGCTGCTCTTGGAGCTGCTCCATTGAGAGCGATGTCTCTGTGCACGCAGAGGTGGGAACCAGAGAGCTGGAAGAGCAGCACACTGCCAAAGAGGTGCCCTGTGAGGACTGGTCTACAAGACAGGAGAGGCCTGGCTGTCATGATCAGGATGGCTGCAGTCCATACAACCCCAAAAGACAGAGATCCTCCATTTATCTAGCAACCAGTCCCATGGCTGCACCACCTCTCTGGGCCAGAAGTTGTTTTTCCTAAAGCCCAACCTGAATCTCCCAACCTACAAGAAAGAGGGAGTACCCCCAAACTGTATGTTGTTTCAACATCCTCAACAGTGAAAATCTGCCTGTTCTCTCCCAGCTGCCTAGTCCACAAGTCACCATCACCACCCCTCAAGTCAGAAAGAGCCTCCATCCCTCCACCTTCCTCCTCCTCCCTTCTTCCCTCCCATGGCTGCCCAGCTCTGGAACTGGCAGCAGCAGCAGCTCAGGCACAACAAACCACTCCACACTCCCATGAAAAACTCCAACCTGGGGGAACCTTGTTCTTGCTGAGAAGATAGAGAGGTGCTGCAACCTGCATTTTACCTTGGGCTGGCAGCCCTCTCTCAGCCCTGCTCTCCTGGAGGTGAAGACGCAGCATTTCCAGTTCCCTTCTCAGCTCTCCATTCTGGTCCCACAGCACCTGAAGCAGAGACCAGTCACAATGTGGCTACAGAGCTCCCCAGGGCTGCAGGGGACACCACACCCACAGCTCCTAGCAGCTCTATGTACTCAAGTGTCCCCTGCAGCATGAAGAGCAGAGGGCCCCTTGCCAGCACAGTCAGAGAATAAAGCAGGGGGATTTTCTTCAGTCTCCCCCAAACAGGCAGAGCTGAGATATTTTGGAAGAGACAGAGAAGAAATACAAGCCCAAATTACTGCAACCATCATTACAAGAACCATCACTAAACACTGCAAAGCATGAAGAACCACAAGCAACTGCCCCCCACACACAAAAGCACACAGTACCAGGGGCTTTTGCAGGCACCTCAGAGGGTTGGACCTCCTGACCTAAACAAAACCATTGCCAGAAACCAACATTCAAGGAACACCATGATCACAGTACAATCCCTCACACAGCCCAGAGACACTCAAGGCACTCCAGCAGATGTCTGGGCCAGCCAACAAGCCCTACTGTACAGAGACAAAGCAACAGCAGGATTAACAGTGAAGCAAGTCCCACAGGGCTCTGGAAGGGAACATTTCTAGCCTGCAGAAGGAATGAAGTGAGGCCAGAAGGTGCTGATCCCATGGGAAGCAGAGCATGAGGTAGGTACTGCTGCCTGCTTAGCACAGAGGCACCCTCAGAGGCCAGCACAGGAGCTTATCGCATCTCACTGCTGACATTAGCCTGCAGCAAGGAGTCCCATGGCTGAAACACCACTGTATGAGCCACCACACCAATGCCATAAGCAGCTTCCAGGAGGGTCTGGAGCTGGGCAACTGCTTCTTTCACCTCACACCTTTCATCCCATACTGGAAGCAACAGCATACAAGGCATCCTGCCTCCATCTACACTGTCCACTTGGAGCAGACATCAAATTATATCCCACCTGCTGCCACCCAGGGAACTGATGGGCTGCAAGAGACTAGGAAACAGGACACTTCAGAAGATCCCAGTTAATAAACATTATTGAAGAAACTTAGACAAATGTAGACCCAGTTTGTTTAATCTCCATTCTAAACAGGAGAGCAGAGGAGGGGGGCTGAAAGCATTCAACAAGGGTAAAGGACAAACCCATGCAGGTGCCTTCAGAGGGGCAGATGAAGCCTGAAAATGGAAACTCTCCATCCACTGGCACTCTCATGGGCAACTCAGGCTGCTTCATGGGAGAAAAAAATTGCAGCAGTGAGCATCTTCAACCCTCTGGTGCCACCTGGAGCAATGCTGCACTGGGTAGGGCTCCAGCATGTTTGCCTTTAATTGCAGCTTCAAGAGGGGCTGTCTATTGGGTGGGTGAAACAGCTTTGCTGAAAAACAAGTATTTCAGGCCCTGCTGGGGGGGGGTGTGTGATCAGTCACCATCAGTGGGATTCCCCTCACACAGCACTTTGAAACACATGGGCAATGCAGTAAGCACAGGACTCTGAGGCACAGAGAGTACCCAGCAACTCACAACATGCAAGATACACTAATCACTTAAATACAAGGCAAGGGAAAAGGAGGCTCTGCTCACGTTCCAGAGAACCCAAAGCTCTGGCCTGGAGCACAGAACCCTGTAGGAGGCACAACACCCACAACATCAATGTGTGGAACACACACACACACCAGGTACCTGGACAGGCTCACCTTGACTCTCTAGCAGAGCCCAGCAGCAACAAGTTTTGTAGGAGTTATTAGAATGGGACAAGGAAGAGGAATGGAAAAACAAAAAAGGTAAAAGAATTCAGCTGATAAAATGCTTTCCAAAGGAGAACACCTTTCTTTTTCCATTCAGGAAATGCAATAGCCAGCAGTGCAGCATGTCCTTATACAGAGCTACATGGTTCCCAAACAGCCCATGACAGGGTGGCAGGGAGAGAGGAATTTATAACACCACCCACCCCCTGCCAATATCCCAGCAAGGGAACCAACCCATGGAGGGACGCAGGACCAAGGAGACAGGCTGCTTTACTGGGGGCAGAGCTGTGTCCTGCCTCCTGCCAAATTACTCTGAGCAACACAAGAGGGATTCCCTCTCTTCTCTCTGAACAGGGCTGCCTCCTTCCTCTCCTCCAGGCCAAAGTGGCTGACAGATGTGTGGATGGGAGCTCAGCATCCCCGGAGAGCTGCCCACACGTACCTGGCACTGCCGCTCGTACTCCAGGACAATCTCTGCAAAGCACTCGCTCTGGTTCAGGGGCTCTGGGCTGTGGGGCTCCACCTGTCCCAGCTGCACAAGCACAGGGAAACACTGCCATCAAGGAAACTACCACCTCTCCAAACAGAGGAGCAAATCTGTACTAAAACACTGGTGCTACACCCATAGATTCAATGGAAGAGTTCTTGTGTACTGTACACAAATCTGTACTAAAACACTGGTGCTACACCCATAGATTCAATGGAAGAGTTCTTGTGTACTGTACACAAATCTGTACTAAAACACTGGTGCTACACCCATAGATTCAGTGGAAGAGTTCTTGTGTACACCTCTGGGGTGGGTCAGCTGCAGAAGGAGGAGGAAAAACATTTTTCTTCCCATGTGAGACAGCACTATAGGCACACAAGCTTTCCCCAACTGGCTAACAAGATCACAGACTCATTTCTTTCCCCAGATCATTTTTTTAACCAGGTGGTGTCTTGCTGGAGTAGGAGACACTAAAACTAACCTTTTACTTCAGTGCCTGGGAAAAAGAAAGCTTTTCTCTTCTGAAAACCAAACTCTGAAGTTCTCACTTGAAGACTACACTTTTGCAGGTCTTTCTCAAATTGCAAACTTTCCTCATCTTGTTTTGTTCCAACTTTGAAAGTCCTAAACTAAAAGCCATAATTTTTCCTTCTGCATTGTCATGAATGTGCAGGAGAGACTTTTGATGAGTTCCTGAAATGTTCCTATTTAACCCCAAAAGAGAGAGAAAGGCTACCTTGTCATTCACAGTGTGGTTGAGATCTTTCTGCAGCTCTGACACCAGCTTCTCAGAGGCTGCCAATCTCTGGGCCATCTCTGTGACCTTGTTTTGCAGCTGTGTGTTCTCCTGCAGACAAAAGGGAAAGGGGAAAAGGTTCTCTTGATGTTGTGGGTCCTCACATCACAGGGTGAGTTCACTGGCCTTCAGCAGGCAGCTGTAAAACAACTGGCACATCAGCGTGCCGAGTGTAGCACAGCTTGCAGGAGACAAGTGCTTTGGGCAGAACACACCACAGGGGCTGAGGTCAAAGGACAGACATGGGGGTGTCAAAGGACAGACATGGGGGTGAGTTTTGTGGAATAAGAGCTAGAGAGCCCCACCAGCTCATTGCTACCTCTGTTTTGAAAAATTATGGCTTCCCTCCCTCACAGCCAACACAGGCAGCAAGTCCTGAGTTCTATCCATCTACACTTACACACTGAACAGCACTGGGGAAATCCCAGGCAGAGACAGCATCATCTCTGGTTTTGGCATGGTCCCTGGCAGAACTTCAGCCTCAACCACCAGGTGTTCAGGTGTTACCAAGGGTCAAACCATTTCCAATAAACCCTGTGGGGGTTTAATAATGTCATGGCAAGGGAACAAGCTCTGCATTTAATCCAATAGTGTGGATGTAGCTGAAGACTGTTCTGCATAAATCTCCTGTCCTTCACAGCAAGACCACCACGAACCACCCATGTCTGTCACCACCTCTGCTTTGCCTCCTCTGAGGAAGCAAAGATGTTCCACCCAAGGCAGTTTTCCTTACCTTCATCATGTGATTCAGTCTCCCTTGCAGGCTTGCCTCTGTACCCTTCAGAAACTGTGTCTCAGCCTCCAGCTTTGCTTGGTGATTGACTGATTGTTGCAAAAGTAGCTCTTTTGCCTCTATTTCTGCCTGAACATCCCTGGAGGAAAAAAAAGCAACGTGGTTGGGGCACCCAGAGCACGTTCTCAGATAGCCACCAGGTGTGGGGGGTCTTTAGGGACCTCTCTGCCACTGACACAATGGCAAAACAAGTGGGAGATTCATAAAGGGAAACTGGGACAGGAGGGAGAGGGTGTGGGCACTCACAGGAAAGTCACTTTCCCAGCCCCACCAAAAGGGCCTCTCTTACTTGAGTTTGCTCTGCGTGTGCTCCAACTCCCTGCCAAGCTGCAGGCAGCGTCTCTCCGCTTTCTCCAAGTCCAGCCTCGCCTGGTCCCTCTCCCTGGCGATCTGCCTCACCTGGATCCTGCGGGCAGGGGGAGCAGGCGTTCAGAGGCGGGAGGTGCACCTCTCACAGCCCACAGGAGGGCCCTCCTCACAGGGAGCAGCGCCCCTACCTCAGGCACTGCAGTTTGTACCCATAGGAGGAGACGGCTGCATGCTGACGCTCGCTCCGGGGGACCATGAGTGCGCTGTTCAAAGCTGCAGGCAGCTCTGCCAGGCCCACCTGCTCCACCACGCTGCTACTCAGCCTCTGCAAGGACAGCACAGCCTGAAATCACTTTCTCCTTCTTCTAACACTGCCAACAGGACTTCTGTTGTTACACCAACTGATCACCCTTCAGTGCCTCAGAGATCCACCCCCATCTCACAGGCAGGCTTAGATCACACCCACCTCAGACTTTCCCCAGCTCTGGGGTAACCAGACCCTGCCACTGCATCATGAACCTGCCTGCAAGGGCTCTTCCTCCCTCAACAGCTGCTGGCTGAAAGGCCTTGCTGCTCTCTTCACCCACCACCACCAGTCAAGGCAGCACCAGGGACCTTGAGGATCACCTCTGACTTCTTCTAGGGCTCAGACAGCAACGTTCAGGCTTGCCTCCTCTGAGGAAGCAAAGATGTTCCACCCAAGGCAGTTTTCCTTACCTTCATCATGTGATTCAGTCTCCCTTGCAGGCTTGCCTCTGTACCCTTCAGAAACTGTGTCTCAGACAGGTGTTCAGGCTTGGCAAACCTGCTGCTGATGCCAGAGAAGAGATGTGGGCCCACACAGCTGGGCTGGAAGGACAGACTGCTTCCCTCTGCTCTGCACTCTCCTCTGAGGCTGAGGAGAAAATGAAGTGAAGGCAAGCTAGGGGGCAACCTGGAAGAGAAAAACAATCAATACTGAAAGGAAACTCCAGAGATTCCATCAATACTGGAGAACATTCTAAAAACAACACCATGCTGCCAGGAGGGGGATATCCTGAGCTGCCCTTCAAGCAGCCATGAGGAGCAGGTTGGCAGGCACAGACCAAGCACGTTGGTCTCCCTGCTAAGCTGGAGAAACTCAGTAACCACAGAAAGACCCAGGTGGGAAGTTGTATAGCATCAGAGGGTCTTGTGAAGACTGTCAGGCAGGGACTGCCAGACAACATTTTGGTTGATCTAGAAGCTAAGGTAGGGTTGAGGTCAGCTTCAAAGGTAAACAAGATTCAGCCAAACTGAACCACAAAGCAGAACCCAGAAAGCTGATACAGAACTGGTACATCTCCAAGAGCACCAATTTCACACCAGGTTTGGAAGAAGCCTATATTCAGAGAACTGTTACCTCAAAGTCTTAAGCCAAAAGAACAAAAGAACCCAAACCAACTCTTTTCTTTTTATTTTGTTTTTTTTTTTGAGCTGTTTTGCTCAGGATCTTGGATGGAGCCATCCTGGCTGTCAGGGTAATCAGCAATTCACTCACACCTTAGTGCATTAAAATGCAGTTACTTCAAAAGCATTTGCAAATGCCTTGCCAGTCTTTGGAATTAGAAGCACTACAGAGAAATAAGTATTCTACCTGCTACAAAGAATATGTGGATGGCATGAAGCTTGCTCAATGCACTAGAAAGGGAACAACCTGAGACACAAGAGGTGCAGAGACATCAGCACTCCTGAAGCCAGTGTTAGAACTGGGGTGATCTTCCCCCTCTGCTAAGATAGGCATCCCTCTCCCTCCCATCAAAAGATGGGACTCAACCAGCCCTCTGTTGTTCTGTACTACCATCCTCTTCCACCTACACCTATTCTGTCAGATGGGGACTGCCAGCCAACATTTTGATTGATCTAGAAGCTAAAGTAGGGTTGAAGTCAGCTTCAAAGGTAAATGAGAGTCAAACTAAACCAAAAAGCAGAACCCAGAAAGCTAACAGAGCAGGTACATCTCCAGGAGCACTAATTTCACAGCAGGTTTGGAAGAAGCCTCCCAAGGGAGCCTTTCAGTCTGGATGCAGTGGCTGGAGTCCACACCATACCCCAAAAATGACTAACAAGTGGAAAACTCTCCCTAAGTCACCATCTTCAGATGGCCAAGGAATCTGTATTAGGTCACTCCCTTGTGAAACAAAACATCAGTTGTTCTCAGTAGAACCCATTCTTTAGCCTCCTATTTTTTTGTGGGGATATTGACAGAGAAACCTTTCCAAGTGTGACAGATGGATTTGTGTCTGGATTCCCTGCAGGATGCTGTAGAACCATCAACCACTAATGAACTGTCCAGTGTTGAACTGTCAATCAACTAATGAACTGGCAAAGAGTTATGGTTCCTTATTCAAAGTTAATGGAAAACACCTCCTAGGAGCTGGAGGATCAAGGCCACCAATGAGGATCCTTTTTACAAAGAAAGCCTTCTGCCTTTCAACTCACCCCATGGAGTGCTGGGGACTTGTCTGCTTGAGAGACCTTGGTGTACCTTGCAAAAAGGTGGCTGAAGAAGACAAACTGCAACTCCTGAGAGCTCACCCTTCCATCTCCAGCATTTCCCCAGTTTTAGGAAAAAGGTCTTTGAGTTCCTGAAGTAGAAGAGAAGCTCACCAGGCCTGAAGCATCCAAAGAGCTTCTTAAAATAAATCCCATCTTTGTTTACAGTGCAAACAGAACACAACTAACTCCTTTTGAAACTGAACACTGCTCCATTTCCACGTACACACAAAGAAACAAACTCCTCTCCAGAAAGTCTGAAACATGAGCCTCAGTAGTGGGTGAATACAGGGTATAACAAAACTCTTGAATCCTGCTTCAGTTTTGGGAGAGAAGGGGGATTAAGGCCCCACACCTACTCTGGAACCCTGAAGAGATACAGTCACCCTGTCATTTTGTTCTGGAAATGGCAGTGTGTTTGCAGAGACACACACCAAAAAGGCAAAATACAACAGGAAGCTGCAAGGATGGCCACAAGGGAAAAAAAGATCTTCCTCCTGAGTGCCCTGCAGCCCTGGGGCAGACCCAGAGAAGCTGTGGGGCCTCCACTCTGGAAGATACTAAAAGCCAGACTGGACAAGCCCTGATCGACCTGGTCTAGCTTGAAAGTCAGATGTGGTGTGAGAAGGGCTGACCCAGGTGCCTCCTGAGTTCCCCTCCCACCTAACTAAGCCTCAGTCAGTCCACAGACCAGCTCCTCTCCAAGGGAAGCCATCTGCATGTCCAACAAACAGTGACTGTGCTGGGGCACACCAGCTCAGGACCAGTGCCTGCAGCCCTGGGGAGGCAAAGCTAGCTTTTGACAGTCACTTCCATTGACTCTGCAAATCCACTGCCCATCCCTCTCTCCACAAGCTGTCTCCCAGCCTTTCCCCTGCTCAGCTCCCTTCTCAGCTCCTTCAGCAAAACACTGGCTGAGGAAAGCCCTTACTTCCTGCACCTACCTCCTCAGGAAGGGCCTGGATTTGAGCTTCAGCAGTGTCCAGTGAAGGGCTGGGACACAGCCAGGAGCTGCAGGCTAGGTCAGGCTTCCAGATGAAAACACAGCACATATCAGCAATCCTGAAAAGAGCCTCACCACAGCTATCTGTGACACAATACTGTGAAAACCAAGCCCCCTGTATCTGTATTCATCCTTGTAAGGACAACAGAAGAGAGCAATGTCACTGACACAACAAGGATGATGGGAACCAAGCAGCATGACTCCCCTGTCACACACTACATCCAGGCATGTTAGCACCAAGCCACCCTCCAACACTCCCTGGCAAATCCCAGAGGATCTGTACCATGTCATCTCCTGATGACTTGCCAATGTATTACATACAGGGAGGTCATCATACCTTGTGCCTCCAGTGTCACATTCACAAATGCTTTGTCACTTTCAGCCTTTTTGTTTGCTTTCACGTTCTGTAGGAAGAAAAATGAGGAAAGAGCATTAGTCACAGTGTGCCCCAAGGCAGCAGGGCTTGCACACCTAATCCAGCTGGCTCCATTCAAACATGCATGTCCTGATACATTTGCTCACAATCAGAACAGGAACAATCCATGTTGTTCAGCACTCAGCCAGGGCCATGCCAGGCGTGCTGAGACTAGAAACATTAGTGGGTTTGTAAATACTTCATTTTACCATGTCAAACACTTTTGTGTCCTGAGCTAAAGAGTGCCCTGCTGAGCAGGAGGGAGCCTTTTCTCACAAAACTTGAATGATTTGTTCAGTGAACAGCCAAGTATCCAAGCCATCCATGGCAGGAGGAAGGTTAAATCTACCCTCTGTTCAAGAATAACAAAATCAGAAGAGGAGGAGAAAAAGATGGAAGATGCAAGACCTGCTGAAATCCCTAGGAATGGAGCATAAGGGAGTCTGCACGCCCACATCTAAACCCTCTGCCCCAAAAACAAACCCAGAGATCCAGCTCCACAAAAACTGGACCCCAGTTATTTGCATGACACAGAGAAAAGGAGAGGGCATTGGCTGAAAAAGGCAAAAGAAAGCATGGGTCCTTTTCCTCTGGTGTCTGCTGAGAACTTCTAAATCACAGAATCACAGAGTTGTAGGGGTTGGGAGGGACCTTGAGAGCTCATGGGGTCCAACCCCCCTGCCAAAGCAGCTCCCCAGCTCACACTGCACAGAGAGGCATCCAGAGGAGTCAATCTTGTTCTAACTGCCTTGTCTGAGCTCAGGTTTGCAAATCAGCCCTCATTTGGCGCTGCCAGGCATGGGGATGAGGTGACGGGGGCTGAAAGGCCACCCTCCCCCTGCAAACTGCCTGGGGCACTCCTGGACCTGGACACTGGGCTTTTCCATGGGACACACAAGGCATACAGCCA
This sequence comes from Laterallus jamaicensis coturniculus, assembly GCA_022605575.1. Lineage (NCBI taxonomy): Eukaryota > Metazoa > Chordata > Aves > Gruiformes > Rallidae > Laterallus > Laterallus jamaicensis. The sequence goes on from JAKCOX010000001.1 coordinate 86,999, forward strand.
GCCACCAGCGCTGACGCCGTTCCCAGGGGGACACCTCCCCATGCAAACAGAGAGGAGGGCACACCGGACTCATCTTCGCAGGCCGGGCGGGGAAGGGGCCCAGCGCTCCCCGCGCAGCCCCCGCCTCCCTTCGGAAGGTTCTCGCAGGACCTACAGCCTCACACGAGGCCGGCGGCGGCGACTGACGGCCCACCGCGAGCGATGCGGCCGTCGGCAGGCCACACGCCCCGCCTCGGCTCTCAGGGTGGCGGGGACGCTCCCTCGCCACCGACGCGGGCCCCCGGCACCCGAGGGCCTGTTGTGACCGCGGCCTCAGGCCGCACCGGCCCCGCCGTGCCCAAGCGTCACTCACCGCGCCGCCGCGCATGCGCGCACCACCCCACCCCACCCACCTCCCCCCCCCGCCCCATCCGCGCATGCGTAGAGCCGCGCGAGGCTGGCGAGCGGCGACTGCGCGCGCACGCACACGCCGGAACCGCCTTCCCGCCCACCCCCCCCCCCTCGGCGCATGCGCACGTCATTGCGCGCGTGCGCAGTTGCGCGGCCTCACGGTGCGGGACGGCGGCGGAGCCATTGGCAGTGCGTGAGGGGCGGGCGGCGGGAGAGGGACGGTTCTGGCCATGTCGGGGTCGGCGGGGTCCGGCGGGACGGCTGGCTCGGCGCGGAAGCGGCTGATGAAGGAGGAGGACATGACGAAGGTGGAGTTCGAGACGAGCGAGGAGGTGGACGTGACGCCCACCTTCGACACCATGGGCCTGCGGGAGGACCTGCTGCGCGGCATCTACGCCTACGGTGCGCGGCGGGCGGGTGGCTGGGTGGCGGCACCCGGATGTGGGGCGGCGCGCCTGCGCGGTGCAGCCGCTGCCCTGCCCCGCCGGGGGCCTGCCCCGCCGGGGGCCTGCCCCGCCGGGGGCCTGCCCCGCCGGGGGCCTGCCCCGCCGGGGGCCCGCTGACGGGGAGGGCTGTCTCCGCAGGTTTTGAGAAGCCCTCGGCCATCCAGCAGAGAGCCATCAAGCAGATCATCAAGGGGAGAGACGTGATCGCCCAGTAAGTGGGGCTGGCGGCGTGGGGCTGGCCTGCTGGCGGGTGGGAAGGGCGTCCTGAGGATGTTGCGGGGCGGGGGGAGGGGTGGGAGGTGGGGGTGGGCGTCAGTCGGCCTCACTGGCTGAGGCGGGGAGCGACATCCGCCAGCCGTGGTCCTGGACTGCTGCTTGGCGGGATTAGGGAAGGCACATCGTGAGCGACATGGGCTGAAGCTGGCTAACGTGCACGGACGGTGATCCTAACAGTTGTGAGGTTTAGGCAGGTTGCTGTAATAAAAGGTTCTGCCGAGATCCTTGTGTGTTGCCCATGAACAGAGCTCTGAGGCTCACTGGCAAAGCCAGAGACATACAGAGTTAGCTGCAGTCTCAGTCAATGGAAAGCGTAAGCAGAGAGAGAAGCTATTTTGTTTCTGGAGGCAAGGAAGGGTGTACGTGTCACTGAAAGAAATGCTCTTTTCGGTCAGTAGGGGGGATTGCTAGCTGTCCAAGTGCATTGACTTGCCGACCAGGTACTCTTAAAAAAGAACAACTTTAGCACAACAGATTGTAGGAAGTTAAAATGCTGGTTTGGTAAGGACTAAGCGTGCCAGAGCTGGGGACTCTGTAACAGGTACTGCAGACCTCAGAGCTGCTTGTCTGCAGATTGCCCTGTGATTGTAACAGAACTTTGTCAGATATGCTGTTGGCAGTATTGACTTCTTTGCAAAGAAGGAATGGCAGAGAGCAGAGGGGTGGAATATGTTGAAATTGCCTGTATTGTTTGTCCAGACATCCATAGTGCTCACCAAACATCCGTTTCTCAGGTCGCAGTCAGGAACAGGGAAGACAGCGACGTTCTCCATCTCAGTCCTGCAGTGTCTGGATATACAGGTAGTTTAATAGCACATGCTACAAATGTTCTTTGACTGAACTGGAAGTCTAATCTTAAAAGTTTTTCTTGTTAGAGCAAATAAAGCTAAAAATAAAGCTTTACATTGAGACCTCTTAATTACGAGTAGTGAACCTAAAAGAGATTTCTGACTGAAGATTTCACCAGACTGTCAATTTCACTGTCAAACCCACTTTGGCAAAATAAGTTCAAGTAAAATCTTGTAGTTAGAAAGTTTCTTTAACAGCTGACCTCTTTCACATATTTTTTGGAGGGCTGAATTAATCACCCATCAGGCAAAACCCATCAAACAGCACTAAAAGCACCAGCAGCCTGTTTGAATGTATAGATGCTGCTGAAGAAAATTATTTTCTGGGGGCCAGTACCCTCTTAAACCTTAGATTGTTATTCAGCTGTCACTGCCTGGGGGCATAAAAATTTCCATTGAGAACATGCTTTGTTCTTCATTTCTGTAATGAAGTGATAATGCTCAGAAATGTCACCTTGGAATCCTTGGGCAATGCCAGGTTTTTATCTGTGACCTGAACATCTGAAGTTAAAGTGGTTTTTAATAATTGTTTGGATGTAAATTGAGCAGTCAAAGAACTGCTCAAGTGCTGTTCTGTCAGAAGTAACTTAATCAAGATGCTGTTGCTGTGGAAATGCCCTGTGTGAGAGTAACTTTCTAGGTGTCCAGACCCTTGCAGACGGTAGGTTTTAGCACAGAATTCCACGATGAATCCTTCCTCAGTGACATTTTGGAGCCCTGTGGCACCTGTACCCTCTGTTATGCCTGGATGCTGTCTGCCCTGTGGTTAACTGCCAGGTGGCTGCCTCTTTTAACAGGTTCGCGAAACCCAGGCACTGATCTTGGCACCTACTCGGGAGCTGGCCGTACAGATTCAGAAGGTAGGAGCACAGTTCAGTTGCTGTCTGTGAAGCATTCCCAAGGCCTGGGGCTGATCACAGAATCACAGAATCTTAGGGGTTGGAAGGGACCTCCAGAGCTCATGGGGTCCAACCCCCCTGCCAAAGCAGCTCCCCAGCTCATACTGCACAGATAGGCATCCAGACGGGTCTTGAATCTCTCCAGAGAAGGAGACTCCACACCCCCTGGGCAGCCTGTCCCAGGGCTCCCTCACCCTCACTGGGGAAAAGTTCCTCCCCATGTTGGTGTGGAACTTCCTGAGCTCCAACTTGCAGCCATTGCCCTTTCTCCTGTCCCCACAGACCACTGAAAAGGGGCTGGCCAATTCCCCCTGCAACCCATGCCTAAGATATTTATAAACACTAATTAGGTCCCCCCTCAGTCTTCTTTTTTCCAGGCTGAACAGACCCAGCTCACTCAGCCTTTCCTCATAGGGGAGATGTTCCAGACCCCTAATCAACTTTGTCGCCCTTTTGATGCTCAGATGTTATCCCAGCAGACCTCAGAGCACAGCTTCCACTTGTTCTCTCTGCCCTGAAAGGAATAAGAAATTCTGACAGACGACCGTTCTGCTCCTCTGCACTGTACCAGTGCTTGCTTACGGGAGGGCGTTGGGTAGCAGGCTGAGGTTTCACATGTTCCTAATGGGATCATCAAGGACAGCACCTAAAGCAGTTGTGATAAAGGGAAGGCGACCGATGTCATCTGCCTAGCCTTGTGCGAGGCCTTTGACACAGTCCCCCACCACATCCTTATCTCTAAACTGGAGAGATGTGGATTTGATGGGTGGACCACCCAGTGGATAAGACCATAGACAAAGGGTGGTGTCAATGGGTCTGTGTCCAGGTGGAGGCCGGTGACAAGCGGTGTCCCCCAGGGGTCTGTCTTGGGACCGGTTCTCTTTAACACCTTTATCAATGACATCGATGATGGGATTGAGTGCACCCTCAGCAAGTTTGTGGATGACATCAAGCTGAGTGGGGTGGTTGATGCAATAGAAGGAAAGGAAGCCATCCAGAGGGATCTTGACAGGCTGGAAAGATGGGCCCAGGGAACCTAATGAGGTTCAACACTGAAGTGTTATGTGTTATGTCTGGGAATCCCAGACATAGATACAGGCAGGGAAAGGAGCTCCTTGAGAGCAGCCCTCCTGAGAGGGAACTGGGTGTCATGATGGATGAGAAACTTAACATGAGCCAGCAGTGGCTCTTGCAGCTCACAAGGCCAATGGGATCCTGGGCTCCATCAGCAGAGGGGTGGCAGCAGGGACAGGGAGGGGATTGTCCCTCTCTACTCTGCCCTCCTGAGGCCCCACCTGGAGTCCTGCGTCCAGATCTGGGGCCCCCAATACAAGAAAGATGTAGAACTGTTGGAGAGGGTTCAGAGGAGCCACAAGGATGATCAGAGGGCTGGAGCACCTGCCCTACAAAGAGAGGCTGAGGGAGCTGGGCTTGTTCAGCCTGGAGAAGAGAAGGCTGTGGGGGGACCTCACTGCAGCCTGACAGTACCTGAAGGGAGCATACAAACAGAAGGGGAATCAACTTTTTAAAAGGGCAGATAATGGCAGGACAAGGGGGAATGGATTAAAGCTAAAGGAGGGAAGGTTTAAATTGGATATTAGAGGGAAGATTTTTACAGAAAGAGTGGTGAGGTGCTGGAACAGGCTGCCCAGAGAGGTGGTGGATGCCCCATCCCTGGCAGTGTTCAAGGCCAGGTTGGATGGGGCCCTGGGCAACCTTGTGTAGCTCCAGGCCTGAGGTTGGTGGCCCTGCCTGTGGCAGGGGGGTTGGAGCTCTATGATCCTTGGGGTCCCTTCCAACCCTTGCCATTCTGTGATTCTATGATCCCTGGGGAACTGAGTTCCCAGTGTGTGAAACCTGCCGTTGAAGAGGTTTAAGCAACAAACATTTAAATAAAAAGCCACAGCCTGTGAAACCTCTCTAAAAAACCCCACCCTGTGGCTGTGTAGGCATGCCTCTCTTCACAGGCACAAACTTCATGAGGACTTGGTTAATTAAGCAGTTCCTTTGTATCAACACAGGGTCTTCTTGCTCTGGGAGACTACATGAACGTCCAGTGCCACGCCTGCATCGGGGGGACTAACGTGGGTGAAGATATCCGAAAACTGGACTATGGGCAGCACGTTGTCGCTGGCACTCCAGGCCGCGTGTTTGGTAAGGGGGTGTGGGAGGTCACATCACCTCCAGGCTCAGACCTGAGCCAAGCCACAGGAACCTCCTGCAACTTCTCTGCCCTGACATTTGAAATGGCATGAAAAGATACATTTATTGCAGAGACATTTGTGGTACACTAACGTGAGGTGTAACCAGGTAACACCTTCCTGTAGTCATACCCGAAAGAGATTAGAGATCAGTGGGGATGGTGTTTGGGTTTTCTCTGTTTGTATTTTGCTTTTTTGTGGAAGTGATTCTTTATATGGTGGTTTGGGATAGGAGAGTGTTCTTTAAAGGAAAAAATATTACAGTCTCAGGAAGTACTTCAAAATATTAGAGGAAATATTAGCTGGAGGTACTTGAATGTCAAATCTAGATCCAGATTTTCTGGGTATTGGCTGTTGCTTTCTTTTTGCTAGATCAGGTGTGCATTTGCAGCTGGTGCTTCCTGCTTTCATTGCATGAAGATTTCTATATTTACTGATGGTGGCAGTTAACCCAGCAGTAGTGTTAGCCTTCAGGCTCACATCTTCTGCATCTCTTGAGTAACAGGCAGCACGTTGTCACACGAGCACCTGTCTCTGGACAAACCCGGTGGTAGTGCTGACAAGTGAGGAACAGCCAGAAATGAGCAGCTGCTGAACTGGGCTGTCTTTGAACAGCCTGCTAACAGCACGTAGTTTCTCTAACGTGGTGTTACAGGGTTCCACAAAGCCAAGTGCTCTTTTGAACAGGATGCAGATTTGCCTGGTCTGCTCTCGATAAGCTCACGTAGCATCTTGTGCTCCTCACGCCTGGCTGCAGTTCCTGAGGGAGACTGGCTCCCGTATCCCATGCAGTTAGCGAACAGCATCCCACAGCTTGGACTCACAGAGGTTCCCTGCAGTCACTGCAGGCTGCAGACATCTCCCTGGGTTGCAGGTTGAGCATGCTGTGTAGCCCTTGGGTGTGCCTTCTGTTGCCAAAACCCAGTCTCTGTTGGCAGCAGGAGAAGTACCCGTTCCACCTCCACTGAAATGCCCTGACAGCAGCTGGGAGCAGTGTAGGATCATTTGCTTTCAGAGCCTTTTCATCTTACAGAGTAAAATCTTACAGATATGATTCGTCGTCGAAGTTTAAGGACCCGTGCCATCAAAATGCTGGTTTTGGATGAAGCAGATGAAATGCTCAATAAGGGTAAAAATATTTCTCTTCCTACTGCTTCCTTTCTCCTCACCTCTTTGAGATTCCAGGGTGTCCCAACTGTTAGTCCCACTTCTAAAAATAATTGGTTGTTGTCAAAGCTAGATGGTTATAGTTAATTATATGCTGGAACAGGTAAAACTAATTAATGTGTTGTGTCTGATTTAGTTGTAATGTCCCATTTAACAGTTACAAGCTCTTGAGACTGTCTTTTGTGCTTTATTGTGTACCATGGCTATATTGTAGTAGGTTTGGGGAAATTAAGATGAGGTAATAAGTGACACTGGCTTTGAATTAATTATTTACTCATTAATGTTCCCTCATAAGCCAGAAATTAAATATCATGAAAGAGTGGGGTATTTGGGAGAAGGATTTTTCTGACACTTGGATTTACTTCTCAGGTTTCAAGGAGCAGATTTATGATGTGTACAGATACTTACCTCCAGCAACACAGGTGGTTCTGATCAGTGCCACTTTGCCTCACGAAATTCTGGAGATGACCAACAAGTTCATGACAGACCCCATCCGCATCCTGGTGAAACGGTGAGGGAGTCTCCTCAGAAGGAACAGGAGCTCTGTGAGCTGGGCCAGCCCTGGGCAGTTCACAGTATTATCCAGTTGAATGCAGAGTCAGTTTCACCTTCCTTCTCACTGCTGCAGTTTGCCTGGGTTGTTTGCAGACATCCCCATGTCCTGCTTTCCAGCAGAAGCAGATTCACTTCTCTGATGATACTGGTTCTGCTGCTCAGCCTGACTGCCCCGTGCCCCCCTCATTCTCTCCAGTCTCCTGGAAATCCATCCTTCGCCTCTACCCAATTCCCATGCTCCTCCAGAGGATTTTTGTATCCTCTTCCAGTAATTTATTAGATAGCAAGCCAAAAGACCCTTTAGCTACCTGGTCCTGAATGCCCCTGCAGCTGCAGCTTATGTCTGGTGGTTATCACAGGTCCTCCTGCACTGAAACTCAGCAGGGGTCAGAAATGACCCAGTAGCACACAGGGCAGAGGTGTGATCTCTGGGGAAGCACACCCAGCCTTTCTAACTGCAGTGTGTGCGTGTGGTGTGGTACAGCTGTTCTTCTTCCCCACAGTGATGAGTTGACCCTCGAGGGAATCAAGCAGTTCTTCGTGGCTGTGGAGAGGGAAGAGTGGAAGTTTGACACCTTGTGTGATCTCTACGACACGCTCACAATCACCCAGGCTGTCATCTTCTGTAACACCAAGAGAAAGGTACAAGCCACCCTCAGATGGGCACATTGCTTTCAGAGGCTGACTCGGAGGAGAAGGCTAGGCCAAACCCAGCTAAGAGGTCTGGTTGTTCCCCCATTTGGGAATAGCTTAGTAAGAAGAGGGGCTAAAAACATCTCTTTTGGGGATGTGCCTAGCTTAAGCTGCTGGTTACAGGCAGACCAGGTGTAGTTGGCAGGAGTTGCCTGTTTAGAGATGTAGACTTGATTAGATAAGAATGTGCTGCATTTTCTAATTGCTTAAAATCCCTGCAACAAAGTCATGCTTCCTGAATAAATGCCTTTAAACCTTTTCCTTTCAGGGCTTGTGGAGCCCTATACCATGTAGCCAGTGTGTCATAAGGATGATTTACATCTTTTAGCTCCAGAATCCTTCTTAAAGTGTCTCTCAGTCCTTGCCAGCATATGTCTCTGCAAACATTCTCCAAGCACAACTCGTGTGCTGTCCTGAGCAGTGAGACCTAACCCAGGCTGCTTGGCTGTACGCACAGGTAGACTGGCTCACAGAGAAGATGAGAGAAGCCAACTTCACCGTTTCATCCATGCACGGGGACATGCCACAAAAGGAGAGAGAGTCCATCATGAAAGAGTTCAGATCTGGTGCAAGGTAAATGCATTAAAAGGCGTTGCTGTCAGGGCAGGATTTCTTCTGGTGTCTGTGGGGAAACAGGCCTCAAGGACCTGTAATACCTCTCCTCTCTGAAGGCCTTTATCAGCTCAGGTTTGGAAAATCTATCCCCATCTATCCCCCTGTGGTCTTGGAGGGTTGGGAGATTGCCATTTTCCAAGGAGAGATGCTCATACTTAGGTATGAAATTAGTTGGGTTTAGTTGTCTGAAGAGGTTGGGAGTTGCTGCATTTAAACTGAGTGAAGGAAGAGAAACATTTGGGCTCTGTCCTCAGTGTTTCAAACTCTTAGGAGCATCATACTCCTCCTGAAACAGGAACGCTCTCCTGGTACCATGTGTATGCCCTGAAGGTCGGTGATACGGAAGCGTGGCCGCTGCCGGTGTGTGGCAGTCAGGGAGCAGTGCAGAATAGCAGGGCAGTGCTGGGGACTCTGGAATTCTTGGCTCTCACACCCACCTCAGTGGGGTGGAACAGCCATAACTGTCCTCTCTTCTTTGCAGCCGAGTCCTCATTTCAACAGATGTCTGGGCTAGAGGCCTAGATGTGCCGCAGGTATCCCTGATCATTAATTACGACTTACCCAACAACAGAGAGCTCTACATACACAGGTATGCCCGGCCTTCACGGGGGAAGGGGGGGGGGGGGAAGCGTGGCTGCGTCACCCTTCCCCAAGGCGGCTCCATCCTCTCTCCCCTTCTGCCTCTGCAGGATTGGCCGGTCCGGCAGGTACGGCCGAAAAGGTGTAGCCATCAACTTCGTGAAGAACGACGACATCCGCATCCTGCGCGACATCGAGCAGTACTACTCCACCCAGATAGACGAGATGCCCATGAACGGTGAGTGCAGGCCAAGCCCCGGCGAGGCTGCACCGGCTGAAAGAGAAAGGGGTGCTTTGTTTTGCCACACGCCTCCTTCCCAACCCTGCTGCACTTCCCCTGGGGAGGGACCTGGGAACAGCAGCAGGTGCACTGTACTGCCAGGCTTGGCCCTCCACACGCTCGGGGCATACTTACATTCTCTCATTTTTCTCTCATTTCAGTTGCTGATCTTATCTGAAGGTCCGTGTTCGCCAGGGAGTTGTACTGCTTGGTAGCCTCCATAATTCTGTTTTGTACCCACATCCTTTTATCATCCTGCTGGTCATAACGTTCTTAAGTTGAGCTGTACTTAGGAATTTGTGTAAATAAATGTCTTTCTTTACTCCTGCCCATGTTTTTCAATAAAAAAGGAAGTTTACCATAACCTGTGCTTAATTACTCTAACCTCAGATAGGAGGCAGCGGGGAGCGTGGAGGTCCTACCATACTTGCCTACCACAGTGGAAAAAACACTGGGCACTCATTATAGGGTTGTAAAACACAGGGCTCCCTCTTCTCCCCCTTCCATTATCTCTGGGCCATGCTGGAACTACTTCATTGGGGAATCAACTTTTTAAAAGGGCAGACAATGGCAGGACAAGGGGGAATGGTTTAAAGCTAAAGGAGGAAAGGTTTAGATTGGATATTGGGGGGAAGTTTTTACAGATAGAGTGGTGAGGTGCTAGAACAGGCTGCCCAGAGAGGTGGTGGATGCCCCATCGCTGGAAGTGTTCCAGGCCAGGTTGGATGGGGCCCTGGGCAACCTTGTGTAGCTCCAGGCCTGAGGTTGGTGTCCCTGCCTGCGGCAGGGGGGTTGGAGCTCTATGATCCTTGGGGTCCCTTCCAACCCTTGCCATTCTATGATTCATTTTATGATTGCCTTTAAGGATCAGCTAACTACAGGAAAAATCAATGGCCTGCCTTTTACCTGTCCTAAGAAAATCAAGTTAGAAGAGAGCCAGAAAATAAATTTCCCATAGTTTATGCCTTCTGGAGCCAGAAATCACATTATGGGTTGCTCCAGGTGAGTGTTTCCCCTCACAAGGAACCTGAGCAGGTGCTGGTGAGGGTGAGTGCCTCTGTAACTTGATGGCAGCAGAAGAAACACCTTCTAACTAGCATTTCCCAAAGGAGCAGGAGGAGGAAGTAGCTTTCATCTTGCCTTCTCTCCCTCCCACATTCTGATGCTGTAGTTACAGCTCCCAGTCATCTCACCTATCTCCCTGTGTCATTACGCAAGCCACCTACGTGCTGCCTTCCATGTAGCTTTGTGACTGAGCTGCTGTATTCTTTCTGAGGCACAGGTTGGCCAGTGCTAGGCTGCTGGCACTGGGTAAGTCATGCTTTATTCTGCAAGGTTCTTTTACATTAGACTGGTTTTGACTTGCCTGGGGAGGACAGGGGGAGCCAGGCCTCAGTCCAGAACAGCTCTGTGAGCCCCCTGCCCGAGTCAGCAGTAGAGCAGCCCTGAGTAGACACTTTGTGTCCTGTATGCCTGTGTTCCTCTGTGCCCTCATACCTGCTTGGTGCACAGTGTTCTTAACAGCACCTAGGTAAAATTTGAGCAATACTGACCTTCCTTTACAAGAGCCCTGACTGTAAGGGGTTGCCCAACACACGTGATGCTGCTGTGGCTTTATGCCCCACGTGTGACCTGCAGCAAGGCTGAGCCAACATTCCCAGTGGGCACAATGTGCACACAGCACCTGTTCTGCCCCCCACCCTTGTCCTGCCTCTCACAGGATAAGAGGGCTGTTAGCAGGAAGTACACACGCACATCTAGCAGCTGGCCTGTAGGTCACCAGCCCCCTGCAGTATCTCCAAGTGGGCACGGCCCACAGCCCCACTCCCTTACACACCCCCACTGTGGCGGCTCTCCCGAGCTGGCCTTTAGCCACTCACCTGTCCTGGGGCTGGCCTTGGAGCCTCGTCTCTGCAGTTGCCTCCTGTAGAGGGAGACAAACGCCCACAAATGAGCCTCAGCTGAAACACACACACACACACACACACACGCCCCACTGCCGGGTCTGTTTCAGTACCTGGCTCTCAGTCCCCCATCCTACTTGCTGACCAAACCTGGCCTGGTGTTCATTCACCGACCCACAACCTTCACAGCTGTCAGCACTTGCTTTCCAGGTTGCTGGTACTCCCAGCGTCCAGCCCACATGGCCCAAAGTCCCACTCCAGCTGCTGGCACCCACAGCCTGGAGGCTGCTCTCCCAGGAAGCAGGTGAGGAATAGAATTTATGGAGAAACCAGGAAACACAACGCCAGACAAGACTACTCACCAGAACCTGTTACCACACGATCAGCCCTTTTTATTCCCTTAATCACTTATTTCCCACACTTGCTCCTTCCAAAATTCACCTAATCTCCCCCCTCTGCCCCCGGCTTTGATCTCTCCTGCAATGTGGATTGATGAGGGGTATACATTGTTTTGCATTAATTCTATACAGAGCTCAGGCACTCCTCCCCCAACTGTGTTTCAGTCCTCTGCCATGAACAGAAGCTTCCAGCTTCACCATCCACATCCTGGATGGAGTTTCTAGGCCCCCACCCTGGTTGCAAGGCAAACCCAGCCTCAAACCTGCCTTGTACCTCCCCCCAGAATACAAGGGTTCTACAAGCCCCCACATACACTATAGTTGTTTGACTAAAAGAAATTAATCACAGAAGCACTAGCTTGTTTAAATAACAGTATTTAATCTGTACAGTTTGAGAGAAGATATCATAAAATGCAACATTCCTACCTCATCTTCATCATTCACCTGGAGCTGAGCCCTCATCTCTCAAGGGCAGGTAACCACCACTCCCCAGCAAGTTCTTTATGGTACAAAAGTCACAGTGCAATTGCTTTAGTCCTAGGCAGGTGATTTCCCTCACTCAAGAGAGGGTAGGCTGATGAACCTCAAATGTTGATGACAATTGTTACCATTCAGGAACTCAAGACACTCAGCTATTGCACACAGTCGTTTCCAGCTGAAACTACAGCAGTTAATTTTTTAGCTGCCTTTGCACTCCACACAGTCAACGCTGATTTAGTCAAGAGTGAAAAGAGAGCCAGTAATGATTTCAGAATGACAGTTGTTGGAGGGCAGAAGCTGACAAGCAACTCCACAAGTCAAGAAGCGTGCTTTAAAATACCAGAAAGTTCTATAGCAGGGAGGGGATATGAGCTAGACAGACGTCATCTTTCAAAGACAAGCATGAGAGGAACATCAGCTTCAATAGAAAGCTATGAAGTACAATAGACAATCTGTTCATATAATTGTCAGGATAAGTATTTGACAGTTTATGTAGTAGAATACATACTTGATCATCTTTTAAAAATAAGCACGGATTTCATTTCATATATACACAACTGATTTTAATCATGTACTGAAAATAAATTACAGGAAATAACTTTAAAATGCAACAGAAGACAAAGAGTTTCACAACAAACATTCCCACTGATTTTTTTTTTTTCCCAAGGGGGTGAGAGATTGCAGTGTTCAAGGCAGGTAAATATCACAAATATATCAAAAAACTTCAAATTGTTGATGCATTCACACATTTACATGAGCCACAAACATTCCTTTACAGGGACTGCACTTAGCTACCACAGAACCAGGTTTTGCCATAAACTACAAAACTTTGATACAAAATCGTATTTATATATTTATATTTCATATACATGCCCTATCTGTGATTTCTTAAAAAATAAAAACTAAACACACTGTACAGACAATCCTAACTCATTGCTTGGTAGCTGTAGGCAACATTTTTTTGGATGGAATTTTTCCCCCAGTAGAATTAATGGCAATATTATATACATGAAGGCTAAACTGCAGAAGAAGACAGCTCAGTTCTGATATGCACCTCCCTCAGGACCAGGTCTGTGAGTTCAAGGCAAGATACCGTACACTCTTGACCCACCGACTCCCTCCCAAAGTCAGTTCCGCCGTCGGCAGCGTGAGGAACCAACACATGCACGTGGTGTAACACTGGTATAAAAGGCAATAAAGCAAGATACATATTTAATGTAGTGGCTCTGGTGGCTTCACTGCTCGATAGCACGGAAGGCCAGGAGATGGCATGGAGCTGCGACTGTTTAAAGAGAGCACACCCGACGTGGGTCTGATCGTTGTACTTCCCTGAAATTACCTCCACCAAGAGGACAGATTTGCACTGTAAAGCCAGAGACTGCATCAACTCCAACACTGGGGGAAGACCCCTCCCCACCATCCCCCCCAAACACACACGGCTCGCCAGGACTTTTAAGTAAAACAGAGCGCCTTCCCCCCTCCCTCCCTCCAGCCCCCAGCGCCCGCTCCCTGGCACTGGTTTGTCTCAGAAGCAGAGCACTGACAAACTTACACTTCCCAGGTGATGGCAGCAATCTGTGAAGCCAGTCACACTAAACTACTTCTACAGTTGATTGTAAACTTTGGTTTATTTTTATTTTTTTATTATTATTATTATTGAGTTCTCATGGTACAGCAAGCATGTCTAGGATGAGAGGGCAGAGTTGAAGAGGAGATGAACTGTCAGTCTGTCTTTAGTCTGGCATGGTGAGACACCTGCTCGGTCAGGCCTGCTTTGATAGAGTTTTTTACAGACTGCCTCATATGATCCTCCATCAAATTATCACTCATGGGCTTCAACACCTGTGGAATGAGAAATGTGCAAAAGAAACGAAAAAATGAGGTAACCAAGGAAAATGAAATAGAAAAACATACAAAGAGACTTGAAGTAATGAAGGAAAAAAAAGAGAGAATGCTGAAGTCTGACACAAACTGGCATGAACTGAAAGAGAAATGGAGTTTTGCTGCTACAGTAATGAGGTTAAATCAGTCACATGCTATGGACACAAGTGATACCCCTCCTATACAGCAGTATGTCACTGAATTCAAACCACTTTACAGTTCCTAGAAGATGGATGTGCAATTCCATACCCTATATGCAGCATCAGTCTGGTATGGTTACAGCATTTATGCAGACCGGCCCAGACGGTCCAGCTTATTGTCCTATATGTGTAAGTGTGAACACTTCAGATACAGAAAGAAAGTTAAAAACACTGGCTAGTTTTTCTTCTTGTTATTGTTGGATGAGAGTCGCTGTCGTGGCACTGATGTAAGAGCACGGCGAATCGTTCGGCGTCTAAGGACTTCAAAGAGTTTGGAAAACACCTAAAACACGAATTCAGCTGTTAGGAAACATGACTTTTAGAAGGCAGCAGAATCTCAATCAAGTTTAGAAAAGGAAACTGATTGCCAGTAACTTCTCACCTTCCTGGGATTCCTCTGAAGCAAGGAGGGAAAAAAAAGGCAAAGATTGAGAAATCAACAGCAATAATACAGTGTATCATCAGAGTGACTCAGGACCTGTAGGCGCTTCGCGTATTATTGGGGATGCACAACGACAGCACCACCAGCACACTCTTTTGGAGACCACCTTCCTCCAGCCCAGAAAAAGCAAGGTCCTGCTAGTGTAAGCAAAGCCCTCTCTCCTCTGGGAAGGTCAGCAGTCAAACCAAGCCTCACACTTGGTATATGCTGCACTCAGCGAGTACCACACACAGAACTGACACCTTCCACTCTTAAGCCCCAAGCTCCAAAACAGGAAGCCACAGTGGTATAGGAGAGCTTCAATTTTAAGCATCACTTAGGGGCACAACTCAAAACATAGTACCTAGGTGCTTGTTTCCCTCCTACTACTAGAAATCCACTGTTTCTGCACCAGTGCAGCTTGTAACCTCATCCGGTTGCTCAGACAGGCCTAGCGTACCACTTGCCACCTGTGACGAGCCATGCACAGTCATTTCTCAGACACAGAAGACCACCTCTGTGTACAAGGCTCTGGTTTGTTACTTGCCTTGCAGGACTCAATTTTATCACAGTTCAGTGAGCCCTTTATTTCTAGGAACAGCAGCACCAAGGTGCTTCCCTTCTGCTGATACTGGACATAGCTACTCTGAACACTCCAAACCCTACTTGGAAGAGGTGGTCAGGAATTCTCTACATTGGCTCTACTGGCACAACTCTATCAACTGGATTCAGGTAGCAAAATCCCTGTACAGAGGGCTTTCTCCTCCAGCTTGGGTACTCTTACACTCATCTATTCTTTCAGTAACGTGTCATGTATTTCTTGCAACAGCATTTGCACCTACTGAAGTCACAGACAACAGAAGTCTTCCTGAAGAAAACAGCTTGCTGCAGCAACTTCTACAAGACAAGGTGCAAGTCATCAAGCAGTAATCTGAGGTCTAATTAGCCCTCTGGCATCACACCATCAGGTGAGGTGAGGGGGAGAGCCTCATTTCTTGTACCACCTGATCGACCACGCTCACAGCACAAGTTTATCACTTTAAATGTACCTTTAAAAGCAGAATTCCTCACTTTGAACAAGGTTTTTGGAGTCTCTTTACCACACAAGCATCTAGTAAGACCTTTAAGTAACGCTTTTTGGATAATATCCTGAGCTTGTTTAACACTTTGTTGTGTGTGGCATCTCTTACTGCTGAGCTGATTTGGCAGCACTAGCCTTTCCATTAGGTCTGGACCAGCTTTTCACCCAGAGCACTGAACAGAAAACATTTGATATGTCTGCTCAAGGAAAGAAGATTTAGCATTAAAAATGGATACCAACCTGTTCCCATATAGCTTCAGCGATCTGATCAATGGCTGTTCCAACTTCTCTGAATTCCCCAGAGTACTTAACATAAGCCCAAGTACAAAACGATATAAGAGCCATCCCCAGCACGAGATTACACAGGGTAGCTATGGAGTTCATACCAAGGAACCCAGTCAGTCCTGAGGTTATATACATGGCAAACATGACTGCAAATAGAGTGGCAGGGGTACGAGCAGCATAAAAGATGTTTTTGCCATCGTTGTGCTTCACAAAGTTTGCATAGATCTCATCGATTTCCACTTCGAGCTGCTCCTGGTAGCGCCGACAGAACTCCTCTCCTCCCATCTTCTTCACCGAACGGAACTGCCTGACCGCCGACTCTCTGAAATCCTGGTGCTTCCGCTCAAGGTCTGATGGGGCAATGTAAGGCTTATCTCCCCCACAAACCTGTTGAAGCAATCAGAAATGAGGCCATCACGTAAGGAGTAGCTTCTGCAGAGCAACAAACAATCCTGCTCCTCACTGCCCCCAGCTCTCGAGTAAAGCAGCTAAAGGCACTTTGCATCATGGCCCAGCAAGAGCATTATCTGTCTGATCACACACAGAGCTATAGTGCATGACTGAAGTCATGCTTTCAGCTGTTCCCTTCGGGCAAGCCCAGAAGGACAGCAGCCTTATGTACATTCCTGTTAGGAAAATGTGGTAAAGGTAGAGAAAGCTTGGTTTGAGGAAGGTTAAAGAGAACTCTGATGGCCACAAGCCCTCCCCCCTCAGCTTTTTATTCCTGGTCACCCACCATGATGAGAGGGTCAGTGTAGAACTTGGACAAACAGGGTAGACTTTGCCCATTCAACAAGTTTATTCCTATTTATTGGTACCACTACCAGGCTCCACAGAACATACCAAGTGATCTGAATTAACAAGAACTAGCTGCTGGCATCTCTAGTCTGTTCATGCCTAGACTGTCCTCGAGGCTTGATTCTGATAAGTGTGCCCCTTCAGCAGAAACGTACTCCGACAAGACCATGGACTCAGATAGATACCCATGATGGGACATCCAGTGTCTTCCTCCCCCAAAGGAATCAGTATGAATATGGAATCTGAGTACCTCTACTCTGCAAGACTGATTTCTGACCTCTTGAGGACCATGCTTAGAGATGA
Source organism: Laterallus jamaicensis coturniculus (assembly GCA_022605575.1). Taxonomy (NCBI): domain Eukaryota; kingdom Metazoa; phylum Chordata; class Aves; order Gruiformes; family Rallidae; genus Laterallus; species Laterallus jamaicensis. The sequence goes on from JAKCOX010000001.1 coordinate 103,699, forward strand.
CCTAAGCCACAGGCATACATAAGGTACATCAGCTCAACTCCTCCTGACGCTCACAGTCAGACAATGTCTAAAAACTGAAGATTCTTTCCATATAATGGCAAACAGCAGCCTTCCCTATCCTGCCTCCAAGTAGTCTCAGTGCTTGTCATCTCATGTTCAGAGTGTGGCAACAACCTTAACTGGTAACCCCCTTCAGCAGGGCACACAGAAATCACATTCTCAGAGTAGAGTATCCCCTTTCTTCCTCACAAGATGCATGACTTCACTGAATACCTTAAAGGCAATACTCACTGTTGAGATCCTGACACCTCCATTCTGCTCCTGGCTCAAGCTTAACAAATCACCTTTCTACTTTTTCCTTATTTAAGTCTTCCACATCTGGCAAAACTCCTGGGAAAATGGCTACTGGTGTCATCCTCAAGAAAGTCTTTTCACATTGCTCAGAGTGCTAAACACTGGGATGCTTCCACTGTTTCCTTGTGCTCCGTGTGCCTGCACCTGTTGTTCCTTACTGTCTCCCTAATGACCTTAAATGTATTTTGGTTATGCACACTCAGCAAAGGGAGGCTTTGGGTCATGAGAACTCAGAAGCCACACTAAGAACTACATAATCCAGTCTTAAATACAAAGAGTTCCCACTTCTGTTCCTAAAAATAGAAGTTTCAGGGCTTCGTCACTTTAAGCACATCATCTGAGACATCTGGATAAAAAAAATGATTCAGGACATTTGTGTGTTATCTCTACAGTGATATATAAAAATACACAGTACTGGGGAACATCACCATGGAAACAAAGTCTGTTTAAGAGAACATCTGTTCCTGTTCATTCCTTGCCCCAAGTAAGAAACCTTATAACTACAGTACCTCAACAGCCATTAAAGAGTCGAGGCAGGAAAGCAGACTCAGCATTCATTATAAACAACTCATTTACTATTTCCAGAGATTTTCCAACATGGAAACAAACTAAGTTGTCCCTCTACACCAGCAGAGCATTCTCAAAACTGCCTGCTAACACCTGGAACTGGCTAGTCTGCTACTACCATTAGTTGTTACTCTAATTTCAAAATGGAAAGCTACTTCAGCTATTAAGACCAGAATTAGCCTAGTTAATGGGGAGCTATGTTTGTAGCATGTTATCACACCTGCTGGACTTTTCCCTGCTGTAGAGTTTCACAAGAAGCTGTTAAGCTTTGAGACATGTCATCGTTTCCAGAATTTCCTATGATAAAAAGCTGCATAACACTACACTGAAGTATGAAGTCCACCCAGACACTGAGATTAGAGTGGTGTTAAGACACTGCCTTCAAGAGGAGCAGTGAGCAGGAAGTTACACATATAGGTTTTCCAGTTAAGATAATTCTTGCATTTTAAGGTTTTTTAAAACTATTCAAACCCTCGCACTTTACAGGAACAAGTGTGACCACAATTCAGAAACCTGAGACTAGAATACTAGAAACTCTACCCTTGCACAACCCTGGCCCACCAAATGTCTCCTCACCTATTTGCCCGTTTCATGTCACAGGATTTTAAGATGTCTGTCAAGAGCAGCAGGGGGAACTAACAGGTGGTACTAACAGGTGGTCTATCTCGACAACAGGCACATTCTCATACCCCCAGCAAATCCTACCTCAAGGAATCCTGGTTTGCTGCACCAGGCATCTAACCTCAGAACACAGAAAACACAGTTACTGGCCCTATGCCATTTTTCCCCATGAACATGCCCATAGTACACCATCGACACTGAAGGCCTGTATTTGTGCATAGGCAGAAGAAAGAGTTGGGTCATCATACCTGTTCCATGCCTTTGCTGTACATGTCTTTTGCTCCTGCCACAGCAGCAAGATTGTTCGCCTCAGCTGTTGCCTAGAAAACATCAGGCACCGTGCATGATCACAGCATTACCAGGTACACACAGCAACACTGCCCCATACACCCACCCACCCCCAGCCTCCAAAGCTTCAGATTGGCAGGGAAATGCCCCACAAAGATAAGCAAACTGAAGCGATTTACATTTAAATAGATGACTGACTTAGGAGAACACTTTCATCAGCTTTTTAAGTACAACTGCAGACAAACTGCCATGTCCTTGTACAGGCTTTTCTCATCATGAGCAATCTCTTCTGAATGCTCTAGCGTTAATAAGGACATAAGGATCACCTAACTATGAAATATTAATCCTGATACATCACTAACTTCAGGGAAAGCAGCAAGCTGGCATTATTCCTGCATTATACACATGAAGTTTTTGTGTCAGAATTTGTAAGAATTTAAAAGACTATTTTCAACCTGTGCCATGTCAGGGACAGTTATTCTAGGCAATGCTGCAAGGTGTCATCTTCTGCATCTCCCAGTAACAATTCTGGCCTGCTACACAGAGGAAATGATAGCAGCCTTTGTTTCACTGGGATGAGTTTTCTGAACACCCCCAAAAGTCTAAAGAATTGGTTTCTTGAAGGACAGAAGTGACACAGGGAGCATAGAAAGTCTTACAAACACAAAATGCTTAAAACTGACCCCAAAACCCACTTTTTCGTGAAAGCTCTTCATCCTGTACCATTCATGGGTCCTCAACATAACTTTACACAATCAGTTTGCATTCATATGGCTTTAAAGCTGCTTACACCCTCTTTTGATCAACCCAGAAAAGAAACCTCAGTGTAGTTGCCCAACATAACAAAACCACTAGCCCAGCACTGCAAGACAGCGGTGACAGAAAAATGGGCCCAGGGAACCTCATGAGGTTCAACACTGCCAAGGGTCAGGGGTTGCACTTGGGCCAGTAGAATCCCAAACACAGATACAGACTGGGAGAAGAGCTCCTTGAGAGCAGCCCTGCTGAGAGGGACCTGGGGATTCTGGTGGATGAGAAACTTCACATGAGCCAGCAGTGGCTCTTGCAGCTCACAAGGCCAATGGGATCCTGGGCTCCATCAGCAGAGGGGTGGCCAGCAGGGACAGGGAGGGGATTGTCCCTCTCTGCTCTGCCCTCGTGAGGCCCCACCTGGAGTACTCTGTCCAGAGCTGGGGCCCCCAATACAAGAAAGATGGGGAACTGTTGGAGAGGGTTCAGAGGAGCCATGAAGATGATTCGAGGGCTGGAGCACCTGCCCTACAAAGAGAGGCTGAGGGAGCTGGGCTTGTTCAGCCTGGAGAAGAGAAGGCTGTGGGGGGACCTCACTGCAGCCTGCCAGTACCTGAAGGGAGCAGAGAAACAGGAGGGGAATCAACTTTTTAAAAGGGCAGACAATGGCAGGACAAGGGGGAATGGATTAAAGCTGAAGGAGGGAAGGTTTAGATTGGATATTAGGGGGAAGTTTTTTACAGAAAGAGTGGTGAGGTGCTGGAACAGGCTGCCCAGAGAGGTGGTGGATGCCCCATCCCTGGAGGTGTTCAAGGCCAGGTTGGATGGGGCCCTGGGCAACCTTGTGTAGCTCCAGGCCTGAGGCTGGTGGCCCTGCCTGTGGCAGGGGGGTTGGAGCTCTATGATCCTTGGGGTTCCTTCCAACCCATGCCATTCTATGATTCTATGACAGCCACATCCTGCTCCATTTGGTAGCTGGAACTAAGGGAAAATACAAACACGTACCCAGTTTGGCTTGCTTTCAAAATACACATCTCCCTCAAGAACTACAGCTCTGTGTGTGGGAGCTTCAGACCCACAGCAGTCATTGTCTTCAGTTGCAAAGAATTTGCAGAGTACATAACTATCAGAAAAGAAAAATACTGTACCTGCAGCATAGATTTTGGATGAGGTAGCTCCTCTCCTTGATAGATCTTAATATAAGCCTACATAAGAGAAAGAAAGAAAGGTTTGTTTTTCCTAAACATTTATGATTGAGGAGAAGGAGAGAAGGAGGATAAAGATAGAACACATTATTTCTTTATAATACTACTAAAAATTCAATGAAACAAGCTTCTTCACAGACCATGGAATTCTTGCAGTTATCCTATTGCTTTAATCTCTCTACCTTCCTGTACATTTGATGCTGGAGCCTAGCAGGGTAGAGCACCTTGTGGAGACATGACCACTATCTCAAGAAGTGATACAGGCTTGACAGCAGGTTTCTGCTCCCTCCACCTGTGAGAGGGTCTTCACTAGGCTGGGAATCTTCACCCAAAACAAAAGTGAAGGTGACTAGTCTCACACAGCCTACTCAGCAAGAGGTCCCACCCTACACACCCCAGTGCTGGGAGAACCAGTATTTACATTTCCCCATGTGCTGTGGTCCCTTGAAGTGTGGGAAGAAAAGAAAAAAGGCAGATCAAAGCAGTAATGCAGACAGAGCTGAGCTGCCAAAACACTTCTGGAAGCCAAACAGGAAACCTATCCCTCTGTTCCCCATCCTGATAATCCTCAGGTGTCTTTTCTTTCACCAAGGTTTCAGAAGGCTGGGAGAGAACATGCTCTTCATGTCATCTTCTCCAGCCTACAAAGTGGCACATGGCACAGCTCTTTGGGACATACCAGCAGAGGGGGTATAGTACGAAGCCATACTCGTTTCAGGTTTAGTGCTTTGGACAAGCTGTACAAGTCAGACCAACAGGGCCACTCCCAACCCCTTGGAGAGTGGGCAGTTGATGCTTCTACTGCTTTCCCTAACAGCTTGTCTACAGGCTTCTGCCCTGAGGATTTTTCTCTGTAAAGGAGGAGAGAACAGGGTTATCAGGGTCCTTATATACCCGACGGTCTAGGTTGTAGGACAACCTACAAAATGTATACAGGACTCTGTTCCCTCGACACCCTTCCTGCTCCTGTAGCTATTTCCTCCAAGTAAAAGCCCTCCAGTTTCCTACTCAGACTTCACATTTTCAGCTTGAGATGCACATACACAAGGGAGAAGCCCTCTTTAGTTACATAACCACAGCGTTTTCCACATCACCCTGGCATAACTGCTCCCAGACCGGATACGGGACATGAATCAGGCAGCTTTCCAACAGCAGAGGTTTTACACCCAGTTTTTAGGGTGCAGTCCTTCCTGAACTGCTGCTGAATGCATACTCCCTACACAGTATAGGATCAGGTGCTACTAGAGAAGTGGAACACAAACCTGCATGCAAACACAGAGACAGAACATCCAGGTTCCAGAACAGTGATTTTTACTCCTGTCAAAGCAGGCATGACTTCTGCATCTCACATCATGTCTGTCTTTTATAAAGGGTTACTTCATTTTACAAGTGTTAAGAGTCTGGTCTTGGATTCCTCCCTTCCATAGCTTCTTTCCTAACATCAGCCCAACTCTGTTCTACCTTTAACATGCACATTGAAAAGCAGAAATGCAAAATTAATGTCTTTAGGAATGAGTGCTGCTTTCTCCTACTAAGCCAACTGTCTTAAGTCATCCCAATTCAAAAAAAGGTTACACACACCAAACCAATTCCTGGTGATGTAGGGATTATGTTATCACATTTCTGCTGGTGTCACCATGATACCAAAACAGCTCAACAGCCTAACAGCTGCAAGTATCACACACAAATGTTTCAGAGCATACAGTGGTGCTGCACATGCAAGTGTTCAGAAAGCATCTTCCTTGCATGTTAAAAATCCAAGGGGGAATATCTGAAATTTTCACTGCATACCTGGCAGTTTAAGAGCTGGTTTTCTACCCAATACAATCTACTTGAGCTGCTCTTTAAAAAACAGGCACAGCATATCCAGACAAAATAGGATTTCAGAGCATGAAAAAAAAAATCTCTAATACAGTATTCCAGGCTATTTAGAAAGGGAAGGGGGGGGGTGGGAGGAAACCCCACAAATAAACAAAACAGCCCACCCCAACAACAACAAAGTTTCCCAGTAGCAGCTTGCTAGGAGCTACACTGTTAGGAAGTTGTGTGCCACTTCTGAAAAGTCAGAGTAATGAAATGAAAAGTGAGCTATCAGTGAGTGTCAACCTAGATATATTATCTTCTCTGGGAACAACATGCCCTAAAATTAGAATACTTTCTTTTAAGCCATTAACAGAAATAATTAGTAGGAGTTTGCTTACCTTGAAGTATTCTACAAGATCTCTACAGGTCACCTTGGATCCACTAATCTCTTTTTCTACCAAGTTTTCAGGGGCAAGCAGTAATGGTACCAGATTACGCAGTTCGTTCTTAAAATCCTCATCTATATCTAGTAAAATTCAACCAATTTCAGGAAAAACGTGGTTAGGTTGGTTGGTTGGTTTTTTTCCCAAATCTTACATTTCCTAAAGGAACACTGATAACACATGACCCTTCAAAATCCACAGCATCACAACCCATGACCGCCTCTTTTAGATAAAGGCTTAGCTATATAGTACAGCTTTAGTAAGTTCTAACTACTCTTTAACCTGAAATTCAGATTGAGAGAAAAAGGGTTGCAGAGTCCTTGTGACATCTGAAGTGCATTTCCCCAATTACACCAACATTTTACACAGTAATCCCACAGGTTTGCACCCTCAGCACGGAAGTGGTTGGCATCCCACTATCACAAACCCTCCTTTGCCATTCTGACTGATGGGGAACAAGCAGCAGCTGGAGGAATCCTGACTCTTGTTCTGCAGTAGCAGAAGTCTACAGCTTTTGTTTTAAAGTTCTGAACTTTGGTTTAGCAAGTTCTTAGAGAAAAACATTTGAATTCTCTCCCCTCTGGAATCCTCATCTATCTTCAGAATCCTTACTAAATGGCCTTTATGCCCAAGTTACCACACAAAGATACCTAATTCCCTCTGCCTGCTTAACTCTGCTACCTTTAAACCCCTGAAAGGAACAATAAACATTCTGAGATTCCATAGCTTCACCTTTTAGCCCTACATTTTTCCAATGAAGCACTTCAATAGCCAACCATTTCAGTGTTTAACTTCCAGTATGAAAGAAAACAAACTCAGTAATCTTAATCAAGAAACACACAATGGAAAGCTTCCTACCATTCAACCTCCCATCAAAATTTGGATTTGTTGCGACTTTAAGACCAGGGTGGGGCAACAGGAAACAGCCAAGATTACTGAAACAGGAGTGAATGTGCTTCCTTACATTCTGTAGCTCTTCATGTTGATTCTGCTTTACCTGAAGGAAAAAAAAAACACACACAAAACCACCAACCATGTAACAAAAAGCCAGTAAGAACTCCTAATTTAAAAGCAGTAAGAGCACAGCAGCGTGCTTAAGCTTTCATTCCTGAAACAAAAACATCAAGTTCTAAACCCCAGAACTCCACGTGCAACTGGGAGCACCACAAATGTATTTTATGAGCACACAGGTAGCTCACCACACATTGTTATCCTGACAGTAAATTATCACTTAGGATGGTTTTCTAACCTAAGACTACTGGGGATGACTTACCTGCAATCTCTTCTCTAGGAATTTCTTCCCTCCTTCCAAGCCATACGCGTGTTCGTAAGGATAACTCCAATCTCTAATTAAGAACATGAGTGTCTGTAACAGGAAGAACAGCAGCAGTCAGTGGCTTGCATCATTCCCAAGGTCAAAAACTGTATCACACATGTGATTATTCTAAGTTTAAAAACCCCTCGAAGCCTAGCTGCTCTAAATGAAGTAGCTTTGTGGTGCAAGTGTTTAAAACAAAACAAGAACACACACACACACACAAGTGCAACTCAGTCTTTATCCAAAAGGAAGTGCCCAAGTGTCTCAGAAAGGTAACTTTCCCTGTTCCATGTGTTTGCTTTTTGCTTTCCCACAGGGATCATACTGTCCTCTCCCCCCAACAGCTGAAAATAGAAAACCTTGGCATTACTCTTACATCAGACAAGGTGCTTTATGAAGAAAGTGTCTTGCCTGGACCAATCACAAGAACACTGGGGACTCACACTTGCAGGCTGAATATTCTAGAGACACCAGAGTCGTAAAACTTTTCCCTAACAGCAGCCAACTAGTATCCTCGTAGGTTAAGGAGGATATTTCAAGATGGAAGGTCTTTGTCTCCAACTAAATAGAAAAAAACTCAAATCCTTCTCTGGCCTTGCAAAGACTTGGGATATATCAGCAATTCTGAGACAACGCTGAAGCCAGTAACATGTCAAGTTAAGTAAATGAAACACAACATGGCCCTCCCTCAATGTTACTTCTCAGAGGCCGTGACCTCTACTCTGAGCCATTAACTACCAAAGACCAACCATATCTCAAAAGAAGGCAGCACAAAACTTAGTGTCTGTGCATCACTTGCCATTTTCATTCATTTTATGCCTCATAGCCTCGTGCCAGAGCTATACTTGTCCAATATGTGACCCTCCAGTATCTTTCCATTGTGTTTTTGCCAAGAAATGTGATGTCAGGGAGGAATATCTGTCTCAAAGAACAGGCTAGCTTCAGCCAAACCAATTCCTCTTCATAAATTATCCTGAGCTTCTTTCCTGCATATTCAATTGTTTATGATCCATTTCACATATGCAGTTACCTGAAAGGGCTTTTGGTAAATTTCTTCCATAGCTAGTCTTCCATATTCTGTAAACAACTGACAGAAAAAAGAGTGTAAGGATGCCATATATAAAACATTATTTTACTGTAAAATATTCTATTACATCACTAGAAAATAGATTACTCAATCTTAAACCCTATTATGGGTTGAGAATGGCCAAAGCACCTGAAGAACAAGTATACCAACCCTCAGTAAGATTCAGGCAGGAGACACAATTTCTTCTGGTTTGACAGTAACTGTCAATGCACTGCAATTCTAAGTGGGTGACTTGTGGGCTGGGTCTCTCAGCAAGTCATTTTCCAATGCTTGTTTCCTAGGCTAAGGAGGTAAGCCTGTCTAACATTTGCCCCTTACTTCCCACAAAAGATTAATTCCTGGAGATCTCAGGGAACTTGGCTAGAGCCAATGTATCAGACATTCAGCTACACGCCAAGTCCAGCAGCTTCCCAGATCTCCACCTCAGATGGTGACCTTAACTGATAATTACTCTTTCCTTCCAGCATAAAGGCAACTGTCAGCTGTCTTCCTCTCATTACATACACTACCTTTAATACCAGCAGCAGCATTCTTCTGAGTAGGCCAGACAACCCCCAAGAACACAAATTATGGACTATGCATGCTGTTTCAGCAGAGGTCAATACTGTCAGGTGTTGATCCATGCTAGGCACCTTACAGATCTCAGAGGTCAAGATGAAGGAAGCACAGCAGGAACACCTCAGGTTAAGTTTCATGGCTAACAGGACAATTCCCCCTGGGTTGTTCACAAGAGCGTTTGAGAGCTACATGACTAACACAAGTGAGCTTCCAAGCAGTTGTCAACCTGACCAAAAGAAGCTTTGAAGTGGCCAAGCACCCACTTGAGAGTCTCCTTTGATCTCAACTCCCTACACAATTCACTCCCCTGCTTGGGGGAGTGTATACACACACACACACACACACACACAGGGAAAGGCAGCAAGAAACTTAAACAGGATTTCACAGTAACAGAAATTCCTGTTATAAAAGAAATGCACAATTTCCTCCCTTAGCCCACAACTCTTTGCCCCAACTTTAAACGTAGGGCTGACCCCTACCCACTGCTTCTATTTATCACCTTTCTCCTCTTCCTTTTCTTCCCTCAAATCTCACCCTCCTGTATCAGAGCAACAGGATAGCTCTATTCAGATTGCATTGAGGCTGTCAAAGGACCACAGTCATGAGGAAAGCATGGCTTTCAAATAATTAGCTACGGTGGGGGTTTTTTGTTTGCAGAGCTTAGTTGGCTGTTTTGGGGTTTTTTTAGGGGGTGGGCATTGGCCCAGTGATACAACTCTGTTAACTGAGAACAGCATCACAAGACTATGTTTAGTTAGTGCTCTTCTACTTCCAATATTGGCAGCCAGACTTTTGCAGCACTTACCAAGACAGAAGTCCTTTCAATCAGAAGACACGTAAAACAGCTTTAAGCTGTGACAAGGTCATGGCCTGAGCACAGGCAGGCATTTGTTAATACACAAGCTAGCCTTTAAAGCTACAGGTTTTAAGTTAAGGAGATAAGGTTCTTGCACCATTCACATGGAGCCAGCATTCAGTGCGCTTTGACAACAACGTTAGAGGATGCAAATCCCACAGTGAAAAAGGAAACTCTTTCCTGCTTGTGCTTCTAAGCAGAAACAAATCTCTGTGCAAGTTTCTCTGCTGAAAAACTAGAGAAGACTTCTAGGTGGTAGGTACTCTTTCTGTCCTGACCCAAGGTCCTACGTTTACTTAGAAACCAGTTATCATCTATTTTCCTATTTTAGGGAAAGAGGAGAAACACTGCAATTTTCTCATTAAGTACTTCCATAAATCATTGCCCTTTCTCATTCTTTCAGGAATTCCAGAACTTGCTACATAGAAAACAGACTTTAGAAAGACAAGACTTCGTCTGAGTAGAAGCCTGTATCCTTCTACCTCTGTGTTGGCACAGCAAAAGCCTCACAGCACCATGACATTGATGCAAGTAATGTTCTTACAGGCAGTACTAGTTTTGGCATAAGGTTAGCTTCAGTGTTTCAGCTCCCAAGTCACAGTTACATTGGTAGTAACTTCAAGAACAATGTCAAGACTATTGATTCAGAAGCAGCTTAATATAAATTCAGCAGATTCTTACCTGCAGATGTTGAAGGTCATCTTCCTGAATATTCTGGGACAAGTTGTATACCTGTAAGAGATAATAGAAGAATTACAGTGCAACATGAAACCATGATCTTACATTCACGTAACCTCTTTTAGATATCTCAAGTATTTTTACCCCCTCCAGAAAAGTCTAACTAGAAAAGTCAACCAGAAAGGTTGAAAGGTTGAAAGCACTAGGGACAAAACCACTACTAACCTAATCCTTCTGAAAACAGCTTCTCTCCAAGGAAACAAATCATAAAGAGACAACTTCAAATGGCTACATAGGAGTGAGACAGGAGTACTGAGAAGGGCACATCTGTTTGCCATTCTCAAGTACAAGTGCTCTAGGATTCGGTGACCAAGCAGTTGCATCTCCAACACAGAAACAACCAGGTAGTTAGTTTGCAAGGCTTTTTTGCTTTCAAATCTTCCCAAAGAATCCTCATTTTTTCCAGGGAGCTCCTGACTGTTTCAAAAGCACAGGAGTGAACTCAAAACTTAAGCTAACCACAGGAACAAAACAAAACAGACATAAAAAGCCAAGGAAACAAAAAAAACCCAACACACCCCCCTTCCAGGGCAGAAGTAGTGTTCTACACACTCCTGTTACTTCCATGTTCTAGCATGTTTGACAAAGGTCACTTGTCACCCCTCAAAAACCTGCTCACCTTTGGCACTTTTAAGGCACAAACTTAGAAGTCATTTTGAGCGTAAGAGAATTGTCAGAGTTTAAGACCAGAGGCAGCTGTAAGTTTAGGCAATTGCTAATTTCACCCCAAGTGGTATCTACAGCCTAAAAGATTCTGTAATACAACGGTACAGAAGTGGTTGCTACTTTGGACTTTTTATTTTATGATTCCCCAGTTTAGTCAGCAATTGAATTCAGCTTGGTCCTCCACAACCTTGACTCCACTGAGAAGCTTATGTGGCATATTACACCAAAAAAAGACATTAAGTATGAAAGCTGAAATCGCAGTTGAAGGAACATAAGCAGGTGAACCTCCAAAGCACGGGCAGAGACACATTCTTTCCATGTTCAGCCTAGAGGGTTCCTATAGCTGCCACTGTTTGCCAGCACAGATCTTCTCACCTGGACAGAACTTGTCATGGTGCTCAGAGCAAAAACCGTTGCACAGTCTTTGATAGTGGATTGGCTATCAAAGGCACCTTGGGTATCCATGAGTAGTACAGCAACCTAGAGAATGTTAAACAGCAACAATAGTTAACCACACTGTTACACTTTCAAACCCCCGGTCATTGGGATAAATTCTATTTCAAGTAGAGCACACCTTTACCCCTGTACCTTAATCATCAGCCAGCTCCCTGTGCGTGTGCCTACATACACCTCCAGCTTACTAAGCAACAAGGAGCCATTACCAGCAGCCTGAAATCCTTGGCCTTGCTGTATCAGTCATCCTCTCCCAGGGGAATAGCCTCCCTCAGCCCAATGGAGGTACAGTGCAGAGCAACAGACAGCTCTTGCTGGGAGAGCTTCAGCCTTACCTGACAATCCAGCACAGTTCATTCATAGAGCTGAATGAGATAACTACCTTTACAAATATGCCCATCTTGAAATAATAGTTTTTAGAAGAAAACAAGGTAATTGATACTGACTATCCACTGGAATGACAAGGAATGAATTAACCTGAATGATAAAAGTTCATCTGTTCAATTCCCATCTTTGGGATCTAGGACAATTCTCTTCTCTTGAAGTCAGGGATAGCTGATAAGCATGAACAAATGAATGGTTTTTAGGTGGGGTTTTTTTCAGTCCTTTTTTCCCCCTCAGAGCACAAACAGATCCCCACAGTTGTTTTTAAGCCAGAGAACTGTCTGGTTAGCTATAAAACTTGATAAAACTTCCTACCGCACCCCAAAGCCACTATCTAAGATCAGTGACCTATATTAACTGTCCATCAGATGTTTCCTTTGCAAATGCAAAGGGTACAAAAGTTAAATCAAGAATTTATGGTTCAAACAGCTCAAGATACACCACTGGTAAAAGAAATATTTAAACAACATTACCACTTTGTTTTAGCATGAAGATAAACACCTACAACCAAACTCTGTAGTTAAACAGACAGAGTTAAAAAAGACACACCAGCTTCGATGATACCAGTTAGCGCCTTTTAATCTATGGAAGGACCAGCTTCCAGACGCTGAAGCCGTTTCCAGTACTTATACCCATGTACTACACTTCACTTGAACACAGCTACATGCTAAAACACATCCTCACCTCCCAAAAAACCAGCGTTTGTTACAGAGTTGTTCTTATCACAACATTTGATATTTATAGTCATTGCAGTTTTACAAGTCACAGGATAACCCACCCATCAGCCTGGGCAGAGAAGACTGCCAAAACAAAGTGCTCTTGGAACAGGACTATTGTTGGAGATTGAATCTAGCAACCTATCAGGAGAACTTGTACTTACACTGATAAAAGGTTTCCAAATATGTTGGGCTGCTACTGAAAGCAAAGGAAAGCAACTGATGTTTGAACTGCCTCCCTGAAACCCATGGCATTAAAGGTATACACACAGAGGTGAAAAATAAAACCTTTACATGCACACAAGTCAAGCACTTACCTTTGTCCCATTGGGTTTATCAATTACAAACACTTCGCTCCAAATCTGAATGCCAGTGGTTTCCCGTTCACATCCACCTCTCCATGTAAACCCAGTCAGTGGCTCGGTGTTACCACCTATCCAGCAAGCAGAAGACTACAAAACAAGAGGAAAAGTTTATTTCAAACAAAGGAAGAGCTTTTTATTTTAATGTACTATGTTTCAGCAGACTTCCATGCTGGTCTTCCATTCTCCTCAGAGCTGACTGAAACACAGCAGAGCAGCACTGCGTTTTAATATTCTGTGTAGTACTGGCAAAGATTATCCAGAAATAAACATTGTCTGAGACTGCAGCAGTTGCACAGTTCCAGCCACTGACGAGTGTATGTGCACAGCTTTCAAGTCTCAAGCACTCAGAGCTAACAGCTCCATTCTGTCCATCGATTTCACTTTGCACTCACAGTCTTCTCTCCAAAACACCATTGTGAATAGCATGCATTTTAACTACAGGAACAGTTAAACCTCTGCAAGAAAACTGATGCAGACTTAATCCTCTCCTTTCCCCCTCAAAAACAGGCCAACTGCTGAAACTAGCCAAGGCCTAAAACCCGCACCATAAGAGGCCAGCACAAGCCTCCAAACAGCAGCTTGCAGAAGCCAAAGAGAACAGACAAGGACGAGAAGATCTACAATCTCTGCTTGTCAGAGTTACAAAATACTTTTTCCTAAGTGATTAGGATTCAAGAGAAAAGGTCATATAGTCTGACACATGTTAATCCACCCACAGGATATTTGGGGGGACAGTGCCCACTTTGGGAAAGGCTATCAAGGAGTTTGCAGTTCACATTTCTGTCTGACAGTAGCGTAACACAGTCTTCGCTCTTCCAAGGCAGACAACACATGGAGCAGTGGCTCACACAGAAGATTCCAGCCATCATATGATTGCACTAAACCCAGAAATGCAGTTTATGTACTGGGCAAGTAATGGGCACGAAGAGGCACCCTGAGGAAGTTTCCCTGTGAAAGGTTTCTATACACTAATCCCACAAGAGAGAAGCAGCAGGCAGACACTTCAATCAACAAGGAGGCTTAAAGAAAAAGCTTTATTTCCTGGGATGCAACACAGCACGCTGGCAGAACAGAAAGAGGCATTCAATGAATTTGCCTCTGCCTGCCCAGAGAAGGCTACCAGCCAGGAAAGCTTCCTTTTGAGGAGGTCAAAGGGGAAACTTCTCAATTCACTAGGCTACAGCCTCCACCTTGCTGACTCGGCATTGGCAGTTTTCAGAAAAGCAGCTGAAGACATCTCACCAGACAGCATGAGCACCCAAGGGCTGCACAGAACAGTACTACAAATAGGTGAAACTGCTTATTTCAAAGAGGGGGAGTGGAAAAACAAACAAACAAAATCCCACGCACGTTCCTCATGCCTAGCAGCATGCAGAGCAAGCCATATGAAGATGGAAGGGCAATTGAGCAGTTCTGCACCAACATTGTCCCAAAGGCTAAGTGTACATCACTCTGCTATTTGGATCAGCTATGGCAAAAGTAAATGACATAAGCAGATTTTAAAAAAAAAAAACAGCAAGTGAACAGAGGTATCAAAGTGAAGAGAACGATGGTTCTTTACAGGTAGGGTTTGGTTTTATAATGAATATACATAAACCTCTATTAGAGACGGTGTAAAACACGAACAGCTTTCCCTTGGAGCTTTTTATCCTCAAAGATGCTTATGTACACACCAAGCAGTCTAGAAATCAAACTGCCAGGCCTGTTTGGGGCTGCAGTACACTCCAGGATACAGTTTTGCAATGCTGAGTCACATCTCACAGTTACATGCCAAGGGAGTAGCTTTCACTTTTTCAGAAGAATCCCTTGCATCATTCAGCAGTGTGTCCCAGTTGTCATTTACACAAGAATACTTTTTTCTCAGTTTGGTCCAGTAATTATTCATAGGAATTCCTTTGGCAAGTCCCTCCACGAGCACTCGATGTGACCACGTTTGTTTTCACACCACAGGAGACTACAGTGTCTTAACAGACACACCTTCAGGTAAAAGGTGCTTCATCTTGTCAGTGATGCATGACACATGTAAGCCTGTCTCTGACTGACCTCTACATCAGCCTGAAGTACTCCTAGCTTGTTACCTCCATCTTTCCTTAGATAAGAGTCAGTATTTTAACAGTCTCCATCCATCAAGTTGGCTTAAAAGATACTCAAGAAATGGAAGGAGGAAAAATAGATTTTGTTCCTCCATGAAATCAAGCCAGAAGTTAGACTGCAATTTTGTACCAGTCACCTAAAAGATAACCTCCCTCTAAATATTCCACACTAAGGAAGGGAACAATACAGACGTATTTGCATAGTACCATTAGTACACAGTGCACCTTGCAGATTAATACAAGCTAAAAATGTTAAATTTAAATCTAAGTGTACCAGTGTTACCTCACCCAACTCTTCATAAGACTTAAGTCACCACAAAGATGACAGGATCCTTGCAGTGGCTGGCTGAGAACACAACTGCAGCTGTTCTGTACCAGATTACTCTGTTCCATTTCAAACAAGCAATCGTACCACAAGTATCCATGCTGGAAATGAGATGCCCACCTCCACAGAGTTAGTGACCAGCCTCAGCCATGCCAAAATCCTACCTGTGACTTCAACTGGCACAAGTGAGATTTTTAGAACCATGACTTTTCATGTGACCTCCAGCTCTTGCTTTAAGACAAAAAAATGTGGTTCTGAAGGATCCTGGCAAGTTTTTCATCTCACGTGTTATTACTCACAGGGCACAATAACCCAAAACAGCTTTATGAGTGTACAGTGGATGCTTCAGTATTTTGTGCAGGATCCAATATTGAGTTGATAGAAAATACAGACTTACAGTTAAGCCTGACTGAAGATGGTGCAATCAGAACAGAGAGTACTATACTGTGTTCAGTTTTGAGTCCCTCACTACAAGACAGACATTGAGGCCCTGGAGCGTGGCCAGAGAAGGGCAACGAAGCTGGTGAAGGGCCTGGAGCACAAGTCTGATGAGCAGCTGATTGAACTGGGACTGTTTTGTCTGGAGGAGGCTCAGGGGAGACCTTAATGCTCTCTACCACTACCTGAAAGGAGGTTGTGGTGAGCTGGGGGTCAACCTCTTCTCGCAGATAACCAGTGACAGGACAAGAGGGAATGGTTGCAAGTTGAGCCAGGGGAGGTTCAGGTTAGAAATTAGGAGACATCTCTTCTCAGAAAGAGTGGTTGAGCATTGGAAAGGGTTGTCCAAGGAGGTGGAGTCGCTGTCCCTCAGGGTGTTTAAGGAAAGGTTGGATGAGGTACTCCAGGACATGGTTTAGTTAGTAATATAAGTCACAGGGGGACATTGGAGGTTTTTTCTGACCTTGCAGGTTTTTTCTGACCTTGCTGATTCTATGATTCTATAAAATGATACCAAGACCTCCCTTCCTGTACTGAAATTTGCATAACTATAGAAGATACCATTTGGCTTGATAGAAGTCAGCAATGCTCAAAAAAGGTGTTGCACTTTTCTCCCATCCTCCACTCCAATCAGTTTGCAGCAGCTCTGATGTTCACCAAACTCTTTCCCCAAGCCAGTTTATGCCACTGAACTGGGAGGAAAACAACCTGGCCAAGCACAGTGTTTTCTGATGCACAATTGAGTTGGACTGGCTCAGCTAAGGGCCTGCAAACGCTACAGCTTCAAAATGCAAACGTCTGGCATGAGGTGGCACGTGGGAAGCCAGGCGTCCCTGTCTCTGGTGAGGGGCAGTGGCTGCTGTAGATGGCCAAGCTTGCCCTCACCTTCGGTTTAAGTGAAACAAATGGTCAAACTTTGAAGCTCTTAAACTAGAAGAAATGATTGCCCAACAAAGGGAACAGAGGGGCATGATGTTACACAAGGCTGAAAGTGTTGCAATTCATTCAGCGTTATGAACTTTTGTTTCAGTTCACAATCTGAAAGCTAAGAGGTTTGCTTACAGACCGCCCCTTCTGCCAGGCACCATCCAGCTCAGATTGCTACACCTCTTGGGAATTTGTGCCTTTTTTGGGTTTTTTTCCCTCTCCCCTCTGTGGTTTGTTTGGGCAGGGGGGAAGAGGAAAGGGGTGTTTTAATACAAACAGGAGACCAAAGAGGATTTCTATACACACACAAAAGGCCACCCACTGAACTGTATCAATGAAACATTTATTCCTCCCTAGGTTAAAAGGATCTTCAGAAGTTAGGAGAACCAGCTTCCTACTACTCTGTATTTGTCCTACCATAGTCTCAGTGTCTTTTTTATGGTGCTCTTGGCCAGTCAGGGAGAGGAATTCAATAGTGGGCATTACTGAGAGTGAGAGAAAGGAAGTCTCCATCTGCCAACTACCACCAACTTCACTGCAATATTCCCAGACTTCCACTAACTGTAGGGTTCATCATGAGCACAAGGGTAAAATAGAGGCATTCATGGTTAGTTCATGCTGCCATGAATTCCAACTCCAAGGAAAAATGAGAAAAGAATGAGTTCTTTGGGATTTATTGGTGGTGGATAGGGGGCTTTTTTTGTTTGGGTTTTGTTGGGGGGGTATTGGCTTGTTTGCTTGGTTAAGAGCTTCAAAAAGCAACAAAACACTGAATTGTCAATATTTACTATGTGATTAAAGCAACACACCACAGCCTGTGACAGACAGACATGTTATGCTCACAGGAGGTCCTATCCCACATTCTCCCTATCAGCCAAGAGTTCAAAGTACACTCAACACAAGCCAATACCAGCCAAAAAAAAGCTACAAACAAACAGAAATTAAATTTTGGATGAGGCATTCGATTAACCAATGATGGCAAAAGATTTTAAAAGTTCCTGGATCATGTTCAGAGATATACTCCAAGAAGCACAGGACACTCTCCCTTTGGCCACAGCTCAGACTTAAGAAGATTTAGTCTTCCAATAGCTACCTGATACAACTCTTCTTTATGCAATAAAGAGTTAAGCTAGTGCTACAATGTGACTTCAGGAGATAAAGTCAAAGCAAGATTCCTCCAAGCCATCACTTGGATGAGCCCTTCCCCAAGGTCAACTAGGCAATCACCACCACTCATTCAAGTTGTTCTCATACCCACATATGTAAGGATACCAGTAAGTTCCCTTGATAACTACAGGAAAGTTTGCATTGAAAAACTGTCACTTAAATACACCTCCTCAGAGTAGAAACAGAGTAGCTGGCTTGCCCACCTCCCAGTACCTAAGAAAAGTTTGATCTGCAGTATTTCTTCTCAAGTCAAGGCACACAAAGGCAAATTACTAAAATACCAAGGAAGTTTTTAAATCCCTGCAGGGAAAATCCAAAGTACTCACCCTGTTATACATGTATCTAAGCATGAAGTCCAGAAGAAAAGACTTTCCTTTACGGAAAGCTCCCGCTACAGACACAACTACTATGTTAAGATCTTTGATGTGCTCCTGAAGCAAGATTTTCTCCAAAGCTGCTTCATCTAATTCAAAGTTATGGTCATCCTCATGAGCAAGAACAATCTGTATGGGGCGTGGCTTATCCAAATCCACCTCGTCATCAGAGTCTGGCAGGGCATCCTCCTCCTCTTCTTCCTCATAACGCTTACCTGGAAATTGACAGATTACAATTCATTAGTAAGTCAGAGCTTAGGGAACTAGACGATTCTTTCCAGCGAAGCCTTGAGCTGGGATTTCATTCCCAGCAGCAGTGGCATTCATCAGCTTTGCATATAGTCTATACCTCAGATCTTCAGCATTCTGTTTCAGGAAAGCACACAAAATACCCTAGCTTTTAGCATCAAAACCCTTTTCAAGCCAAAGCATAACTTCCATTAAAAATATTAAAAATCAAGGGCCTTTTCTCTCTTACCTGGAAAAACAAATCAAACAACTAGTTTAAAATAAGCTCCAAAGACAAGAAGAACCAAAAAAAAGCACTCCATTTTTAAAGCACCAGCTCTACTGGGGGGGAAAAAAATCAACATTTTTTCTGTAAGTTTTGTTTGCCAACAGGTAGAAGAAGCAAGACCACTGATCTGGTTCATATATCAATAGATAACCAAGTTCTTCTCCCATTCCAACACATTACACCTGTTTTAACTCCCCACACATCACAGACTTCAGATTGCATATATACTGTGTATATATGCAATATATAAACTTCCAAATATGGAATCCACTTTTGGTATAAGAAAAAGCACTGAAGTACTTTCTAGCTTCACACTCTTCCTATTGCAAGATTAAGCAAGATCTAGCAAAAGTAAATACTGACTCTTTCAAAGAGACTCACAAGAATTTTACATACAACTTAAGAATCAACACGCTTTCAGGATCAACCAGTAACTGGTAACTATAATTCAGATGGTAGTTAAGTTACTGATGAATGATAAATTAAGGTAACATGGCCCTTCAGACATCTAGCCCAAATAGCACCTGACTTCCAAAATTCAGGAGTTAATTTGGTTTAATTGGGTTTGAGGCCTAAAAGAAAACCAAACCAGCCAAACTATCCAAGATAAAGGTCTTCTCTTGTTCAAGTACCACATCACTGAAGATGGTCCCACAGCAGAAGTGAACTCTACCACTGGCCTGATTCCACTTCTTCTAGCAAGCATCTGGAAGCAGTTTTGTGGTTACAGAATTGCCTTCAACTCCAGATTTACATTTCTCAGTACTCAATCATAACCCCAAGTACACAAACCCAACTGAGGTACCTTCCCAACAGTTAACTTATCTGGGAACATCACTGGAGGAATTTAAGTTTATTGCCCTGGTGGTTATGCTTGCTTTCCCAAGCATCGCTGTAGTGCTGACAAAGCAGCGCCCACCTGCAGCTACTCAGAGCGTTGTGGGCAGGTATGTTATGTGGCCCTCCCATGCCAGCAGCATCCTCTTGCAGGATGAGTCACGAGTCCTCATGGAACACACCACATGGTTCCTGCATGGCAGAGATCCTGCCAATACCCACAGGACCTGCCAAGTCATTCCAGACAGACTTTTGCTGAGGATGGTATCTAGGATGCAAGGACTTATGAACAGTGCACCCATACGCTCTGTTTTATGGATGCAGTGAGACATGCAAGTTATCACCATGAACATGGAAAACTGGTAACAGAGTGACCCTGCAGTTTTTCTAGCAGCTGTCTCTTTAGCCACTTCTGACAACATTGCACTCGATTGCAAATCAGAGAGGACATCTCCATTTCCAAGCACTGACTCTGTGCTACCTCAATAGCATCATGCTAACTCAAACTGGTTGACACAGCAGGCCAAAAAAAACAGAACTGCACCAGCAGGCCTGACAACTGGAGGAGTAACTTACAGAGCTGTCAACAGGACACCAAGCTATACAGACTACACTGACACAATATTGGTCACCACTTCAGAAGAAAAAACTCGTTTTTAGCTTAAAGCTTTTGTACTCCTAGAAATTAAGCCCCTCTTTTTTTAAGATTTACAAAAGAGTTTTTGCCCCATGTAGGTAACATCTTTTTGTGTTGGTTTTGGCCAAGACAGAGTTAATTTTCTTCAGAGCAGCAAGTATGGAGCCATGTTTTGGATTTGTGATGAACAGTGTTGATAACACAAGGATGATTTTGTTACTGCTGAGCCCTGCGTACACAGAGCCATGACCTTTCCTGCTTCTTCCCACCTGCAAGCAGCCTAGGGGTGCACAAGAAGTTTGGAGGGGACACAGCCAGGATAGCTGACTCCAACTGACCAAAGGGATATATCATATCCTATGATGTCATGCTCAACAGATAAAGCTGGGTGAAGAAAGAAGGAAGGGGGGATGTTTGGAGTGATGATGTTTGTCTTCCCAAATGACCATTAAGTATGATGGAGCCCTGCTTAACTGAGGATGGCTGAACACCTGCTCACCCGCCCAGAGGAAGCGGGGAATTAATTCCTTGCTTTCATAAAATCATAGAACACTTCAGGTTGGAAGGGATCTCAAAGATCATCTAGTTCCATCCCCCTGCCATGGGCAGGGATGCCTTCACTAGCCCAGGTTGCCCAAAGCCCAATCTAACCAGGTGTTAAACACTTCCAGGGATGGGGCTTCCACAACCTCTCTGACCAACCCGTGCCAGGGCCTCAGCACCCTCACAGTAAAGAACTTATTCCTAATATCTAATCTAAACCTCCCCTCTCAGCTTGAAGCCATTCCCCCTTGTCCTATCACTACACTTGCTGGTGAACAGTCCCTCTCCCACTTTCTTGTAGGACCCCTTTAAAGTATTGGTAGGCTGTAATTACATCTCCCCAGAGCCTTCTCTTCTCCAGGCTCTCTCAGCCTGTCTTCATAGGAGAAGTGCTCCAGCCCCCAGATCATCTTCATGGCCCTTCTCTGGACTTGCTCCAATAGCTCTATGCCTTGTCTGTACTTGGGTCCCCAGAGCTGGACACAGTACTCCAAGTGGGATCTCACAAGACCAGAGGGGGAGAAACACCTCCCTCAACCTGCTGGCCACACACACTGTTCCTGATGCAGCTCAGGACATGGTTGGCCTTCTGAGCTGCTAGCACACACTGCCAGCTCACATTGAGCTTGGCATCAATCAGCACCACTAATTCCTTCTCCTCAGGGCTGCTCAGTCCATTCTCCACCCAGCCTGTAGTTGTGCTTGCGACTGCGCCAACCCAGATGCAGGCTTTGTTTGAGTGGCTTTTTGCTTTACCAATTAAAACTGTCTTTATCTCAACCCAGGAGTTGTCACTTCTACCCATCTGATTCCCTCCCTACCCTACTGGGGGAAGGTGGTAGCAAGCAGCTGCATGGAGCTTAGTGACCAGCTGAGGGGAAACCACAATCCCTCTGTAGGCCACAAAACATGGGAGGATAGCCCAGGTGAGGCCCAAAGATTGTGACAGTGAGAAAGAAAGTCTTCAGTGTCACAGCCCAGAAACATAAAGGGAATAATTCTATCACTAAAAGTGTCAAGACTATTCAGCTCCAAGAAGTGACAACTGTGTTTTAGCAAACAGATAATTCACACAATGTATCAAAGCATCTGCTTCTATGCATTCCCCAGGCAACAAGTTTAACTTGATTACTTAAAACATTCTTATATTCTTTCAATTAAATACATACTTCATTGCAGCTGCAGTAAGGCACCAGTTTTGTCAAATAAGGTAGAATGTAGAATAGTCTGAAGCAACACCTGCAACTTCATTCACTCTGAGCCTGACATTAACCATCTTTTCCTACCTTAAAGCCATCAGAACCTTAGCAGAGCTCAAAGTTGTAACTTCACTGTAGCAGCATCCTTCCATTAGTGCACAGCACAGCCACCTAAAGCCTTTTCAAGCCAAGAAGCTTTTCAAACAAGTGCTCTTTTATCATGAGTTATTTCCAAACAAGCAGATTCTCTCCATCACAAGTAGAAAGTACTATCAAGAGCTTATATAGAATATCTCTGTTGAAAGCTCACAACTTCTTGTTATTAGTATTCTACACCCCTGGAGCTCTTTTAGCTCAGAGGTGACAGGAGAAAGATTGATCTTCAGCCCTATTCAACTCTTACTAGATTTCACTTACCCTCAGAAACTGCCAAGTCAAGTCCAGAGCATCAAGCTGGGTTTTTTAGTTTGGTTCAGGTTGGCTTGTTGGGTTGGTTTGGGTATTTGGACTGGCTAGCCAAGAATATCCAAAAGCTCCCAACCTACCCACAGGAAAGACCTCCATTGCCATGAATCAAGCACTTTAGAGGACAAGAGAACTAAAGTGGTGACAGCTGTAAGGAAACCTGATCTGGCCAGAAGAGCTGGTTTGATAACTTCATGTTTGAGTTGCAAGAGAACACCCTTCCCTTCAAGAGACTTTGAACTAGTTAGCAATTCCAGGACAGACACTGCACAAGTTAAGCACATTAACTGTAGAAGAAGTGCCACCACTTATCTCAGTAGCATGATCAGTGTATGTCATGTGTTCACAGGCAGATCTTACAACCTTTTTGGTCCTTTATACTGCCTTCTGGCTCCTTACACTGTTACTCTGCCTAGTCACTGTCTCAGGCAGTGCCTGAGTACTTGGGAAGCCTTTTTAGAAGGCTTCAGCATCCTGGGCAGAAGGATCACATTCCACTTCCAAGAACTGCTTTCAGAGCACTCCTCAAAGCACAGGATAAGCAGTCTCACTTCACAGCCCAGTTTTCCCCCAAAGCTGCAGAAGCACTGTAGTAAATTCTGCAAGTAGTTGGTAAAATAAGCAAGCTGATAGCACTCAAGTCAGGCCAGGAGATAGTGACATGAACCCTAATCCTTATCTTTCTCCTACCTTTCCCCACCTGCCCCAGCATGGTCATGCTGTACTACTGGAAATTCAGTATTCAAGTGGATTTGTCCTAAAGCTCAGTCTAAGGACCACAAACTGCTCTGGGTTCTTGCCATAGTTCAGTCCCACCAATCAGAGATAAGAACTGCAGCAGACAGTGTTCACAGAATAACCACCTTTACACTGAAGTGTTTCTAACTGGACAGCAATTTGGACTTGCAAAGCTTATGGCAGCCTTCCTATATAGCTCTCCATGACAACATGTTTAGTACTGCTAGAGACACAACCAAAGCAACAGACCTCTTGTTTTTGCATGGGTTTTTTATTGTCTTAACACTTTTGAGAAATACAGTCCCATCCTAGTAATAGGGTTCCAGGCCCAGCACATCCTCCCCATACTCAGAGAGTGGTTGTTTCAGGGGCACGGCTGATGGCTCTTCACACTACAGGCAGAACACACTCAGGCAAGGCTGCCTCCTTCCAGAGTACTGTAGACAGGCTGGTAGATCCATCCAACTCACAGGGTTGGTCTCAATGCCACTGGAAATACCCAAGTGCAGAGAAGACTGGGCCTCAGGCTGTTAGTACATTCAGAAAAAAAACCTTATTTGCCAAAGCGTAACGATACTAGAGCTTGTATGGCAGTGTTGCAGACCCAGAAAAACATGGCTACATTCTTCTTTTTCCAAGATGCTCATCTGAGCTTTGAAGCTTCTGTGCTACTGAACTAACATATTCCAGGCTACAGTCATTCTACTCCAGCAGGAGCTGGAGCAGTGTGCCCTGCTGGCTAAGAGAGCCAATGGGATCCTGGGGTGCATCAGGAGGAGTGTGGCCAGCAGGTCGAAGGAGGTGATCCTCCCCCTCTACTCTGCCCTGGTCAGAATAGACAAAAGGACAAGGATCTCCTGGAGAGAGTCCAGAGAAGGGCTATGAAGATGATGAAGGGCCTGGAACATCTGTCCTATGAGGAAAGGCTGAGAGAGCTGGGGCTGTTCAGCCTGGAGAAAAGAAGACTGAGGGGGGACCTAATCAATGTTTATAAATATCTTAAGCATGGGGTGCAGGGGGAATTGGCCTGCCCCTTTTCTTTGGTCTGTGGAGACAGGAAAAGGGGCAATGGCTGCAAATTGGAGCACAGGAAGTTCCACACCAACATGGGGAGGAACTTTTCCCCAGTGAGGGTGAGGGAGCCCTGGGACAGGCTGCCCAGGGGGGTGGTGGAGTCTCCTCTGGAGAGATTCAAGACTCATCTGGACACCTATCTGTGCAGTATGAGCTGGGGAGCTGCTTTGGCAGGGGGGTTGGACCCCATGATCTCTCAAGGTCCCTTTCAACCCCTACAACTCTGTGATTCTGTGAAAAAGATCATCAGCTGAACCTGGCCCTGAAGTCTACCATCTATTCAGACCTATTTCTGTGGCTGTTCACTAGTCACCCCCTACTCCATTTTGACTTCTTTCAACCTGAATCATTCAATTAAAGCATGGGATTTAATGCACAATTCTAACTGTGCACAACCACTTCCTAACCCAGGTGAAACAGGCTAGAAGATACAAGAAAAGCAATACTGTAGAGCAAGACACAGAAGCTGGCAGACTCAAACAGAAGTAAATACAGCCAATAAATGATGCTACTACCCAGTTTCCCACTAAGTTCTTTGCTCCACTCAGCAACAACTACAGCAGGACTACTATCGACACTCACCAGCTAAGTGCCCA
The DNA here is from genome assembly GCA_022605575.1 of Laterallus jamaicensis coturniculus. NCBI lineage: Eukaryota > Metazoa > Chordata > Aves > Gruiformes > Rallidae > Laterallus > Laterallus jamaicensis. Next base: position 128,801 of record JAKCOX010000001.1, read on the forward strand.
GAACAAGCACCATTTGTTAAGACACTAAGCCAGATTTTGAGAACAGTAGCTTCTTGTGTATGTACAGACAGTATTTCAACTGAACAAACTCAACTAAATAACCCGTTTCGTAAAGTACAATGATGTGCTTAAGGTACAATGAAAAGCTAATTCCTGCTGCTCCTAAGTACACAGCCAGCAGCTAATGACCTATTTGTCGTGTGGTGTAACAACATGGGTGAACAGCTCAACCTGCACCCTACAAAAATGAGGCAGTCAGCTCTAAACGCAAGTTCCTCCTGTTAAGCACATTAATTCAAAGTAACAGCGTAGTTACCTTTAAGTTTTAACCCGAAACCAGCTTCAGCTCATTAAACACATGATGCACACTCTTCCATGACAAAAGCAGCATGCACTAATTGCTAAACTCAGCTGGGTTTAGATACAGTACAGGTTTTGATCAATAAACACTGAACAACAACTAGTAATTGCTTCTCTGGACAGTGGGTTGGACACAGACAACCGCACACAGATGCGACAAAACATGCAATTTAAATGCCATTTGCTTTTTGGTAAGACTTTGATTATGAAAAAAGCCTAAAGAAGTCACTTTCATTAATGTCTCATCAGTACTCCAACCATTCTCTCTACCACAAGGAGTTAAAGACCGCTGTACATCTTCAAGCTGGTAGTCTCAATACCTTGCTTGTACAGAAACCTGCACTTTGGCAGAAGCCCAACGTTAAATCAAAACTTCTGGTACCCCTAGATACCTCAGTTCTCAGCATCACCAAACTCTTTTTTCCCCAGTGCTCTACAAACACCAGCCATTTGTGCCTGTACCAAAGCAATCTCCATCTCCCCCTCACAGCTCAATACAGAGAGCACGAGAGCTTCTGCCACACACCTGAACGGTAAATTAGCAAGCTGAAGTGGGCTATACTAACCTCAAGCCATATGGCTTGAAGCCATCTCTAAATCGGAGAGATGGGGATTTGATGGGTGGACCATCCTGTGGATAAGAAACTGGTTGACAGACCATAGCCAAAGGGTGGTGTCAATGGGTCTATGTCCAGGTGGAGGCCGGTGACAAGCGGTGTCCCCCAGGGGTCTGTCTTGGGACCGGTTCTCTTTAACACCTTTATCAATGACATCGATGGTGGAATCGAGTGCACCCTCAGCAAGTTTGCGGATGACACCAAGCTGAATGGTGGGGTTGACACCCTAGAAGGAAAGGAGCCCTCCAGAGGAATCTTGACAGGCTGGAAAGATGGGCCTGGGTGAAACTAATGAGGTTCAACACTGCCAAGGGTCAGGGGTTGCACTTGGGCCGGAAGAATCCCAGACATAGATACAGACTGGGAGAAGAGCTTCTTGAGAGCAGCCCTGCTGAGAAGGACCTGGGGATTCTGGTGGATGAGAAACTTAACATGAGCCAGCAGTGGCTCTTGCAGCTCGCAAGGCCAATGGGATCCTGGGCTCCATCAGCAGAGGGGTGGCAGCAGGGACAGGGAGGGGATTGTCCCTCTCTGCTCTGCCCTCATGAGGCCCCACCTGGAGTGCTGTGTCCAGATCTGGGGCCCCCAGTACAAGAAAGATGGGGAACTGTTGGAGAGGGTTCAGAGGAGTCACAAAGATGATTAGAGGGCTGGAGCACCTGCCCTACAAAGAGAGGCTGAGGGAGCTGGGCTTGTTCAGCCTGGAGAAGAGAAGGCTGTGGGGGACCTCATTGCAGCCTGCCAGTACCTGAAGGGAGCAGAGAAACAGGAGGGGAATCAACTTTTTAAAAGGATAGATAATGGCAGGACAAGGGGGAATGGATTAAAGCTGAAGGAGGGAAGGTTTAGATTGGATATTAGGAGGAAGTTTTTTACAGAAAGAGTGGTGAGGTGCTGGAACAGGCTGCCCAGAGAGGTAGTAGATGCCCCGTCCCTGACAGTGTTCATGGCCATGTTGGATGGGGCCCTGGGCAGCCTTGTGTAGATCCAGGCCTGAGGTTGGTGGCCCTGCCTGTGGCAGGGGGGTTGGAGCTTTATGATCCTCGGGGTTCCTTCCAACCCATGCCATTCTATGAGTCTATGAAGTCTTGTTCTACCTCTACGGCCTGAGGGAGTTCACAGCTTGAATCAAAAGCTTAAAATAAGTTATCATGAGGAAACTGCTACATGGCATTTAAGTGTGATGCATTCTCTCAGAGCTTCACCTAGGAAATTTTCCTTAGAGAGAAAACAGATAAACCATTTAAATGTTTCTTGTTTTGGTGTAGTGAACTGAGGAAAGTGTAGGAATGTGTGAACTGAGTTCTACAGCGTAGGAAAAAAAAATAGGTTAACCTTTAAACCTTATTTGGACAGAGTGAAAAAAATCTGGCACATCTACTGGAAAAAAAAATATCACAAGATTTAAGTCACAAAATTATCCTCCCCCTTTTCTCCAGCAGTCCTGCTCCACACAATAAACTCAGAACAAGACCCACATGAAAGCTATGGGGGTGCCACGGGCCTTAATGCATCACTGCTTTCCTATTGCTGACTAGCAAATACTGCCAAGTAGCTCATTTTAAGGCCAGAAATAATTAAATGTTTTTAATATTTCAGCTATAAATAGGACTGATGAGCTAAGTACCAAAGATTTGCCTGGATGTCCAATAAGGCTGACAGAGGGGGGTGGGGGGGAGAAGATGCATTTAACTCTCGCTGTTCCTTCAGGGCAATGGGATGTTAAGGGACAGATCTGGAACTGTTACATAAACTGCAGGCAGATATAAGTACCTGAAGCTACAATTCTGCCAGGGAAGGAGAAAAAGATTTTCTGATGACCTAGATACCTATGAAGCATCATAACTAATCGAACAATAAGCCTGTCTACTCCTAAGTACTTTAAATTGCTTCTCTGTTGAATGGCCTGCATGCACGCAGGAGCAGACAGCTCTCCCGTGGCTATGGAAGATACTGATAAGCTGACATTCCACAGTCTCCATGTAAGGGGACAGAAAAGCTAGAGGCATGCTTCATTATAATGAAGAGATGCAACCAAACAGCCAACTCTCAACATCAGCAAATGTATACAAGTAAGAGAATACAAATAAGCAGAGACTAGAGACAGAAGTGGTGCAAACCCTGACACAAGCTAGTTACCAAAAAAAAAATTTTATATAAATAACTGCTTTTCTGAAAGCACATCATCAACTTCGTAAGAAAGAGGTTTCTCCATAGCTACAAGGGAAAACTTGGTAGGAATTGTGACAAAGCACGCTTCTCATCCTTCTTCCACTCTGCCTAAAAAACCCAGCTATTATTAGCACACTCACTGAAGGACCTAACAGGGTATCTACCCACAGTAAGGTTTACCAGTAGTTTTCCAGCCCCCTCCAAGAATGCAGCTTTAGAATACTAAGGCAGATGAAAGCACTAAACACCATCTTTTTCACCTTTTCTCCTCTTCCTTACTATTCCACCTTCTTGTGGAACGGAATGAGAATACACTAGGTCTGACAATGCCCTAGTTCATCACAGGCTCTGCGAACAGCAAGTGAAAGCTCTTCATGAACACTGCAGGCTACCTGGATCCTTGCAGGCCACACAGTCAACCTAGGCAGACTCCTGCTTTTATTTCAGAGTGATTTCATTTAAGGTTGTTGCACACTTTTTGATCAAACCAGGCTTCTAAAAATCTGAAGCTTCCAAGTAAGAGTGATCTTTTAGCCCAACCTCCAGTTCACACTCGGCTCCCCACCTCCCCAAAGTTCCTGGAGCTAAGAGAGCCTCTCATCCAGCTTTTCCAATTACAAACTCCACATTTTTGTTTTAACAAAAAGAGTTCTACATTTTGTTTCAAAGAATAAAGAGCAGCACAGGGAAAGACTGGGTTTACCTTAAGAAACTGCCCTCTGTAGATCATGTAGCTAGCAAAACTGACACAACTACATTCAGAGACCTTCAAGTAGTATTTCAAGTCCTCCTCCCTGTCCCTTTTGAACTGTTCTTAACCCTGTAGCATCACCAACACGCCCACCAGACCTAAGGGAAGCACAACCCAGGGAAACACCTGTGCCAACACAATTAACACCCAGATCAACAATGTATTTCTAAACAGGAAGAGTGCCCCACACAAGTCACATTTAGGGAAAACTGAAAAAAAAAACCACCAAAAAAGTCACATTTTCCATGCGGTCACTTCACCTCAATTGGAGGTGGTGAAATAGTTTTCACCACAGTCCCTGCTGCTAAGCCAGGGGCTGCCAGATCACTTTCTGCAATTAACCCATAATCATTAATTCAGCACCTAATCACGTCCATCCACTCCAGAGCCCCACGCCTACTCCAAAACTCCTGAGCCTCTGCCAGGCATCCTTGCTGTTGCTGCACAAAGTCCCTTGCTAAAGCAACAGCCCAAAGTACATTTATTCTGCCAACAAGACAGTGCCAGTAACTGCTACCTCCTCCTCCGTCCCCCGTTGCCTCTTCAAGCCTGTTTCAGTAGCTCAGCTGAGCCTGAACCACCCACTCACACAAGGGCTTGCCCACTCTTTCCCATTCCCCACACCACGCAATACCACACTGCCTTTCCTGCTAATTTTGCCGCATCTCCAGCGCTGCTGAGTCTCAAGTCAGCTCAACAAACCAAAACAGCAGAAAAAGCAATCCAATATGAGGAGCTTTCTACAAATTGTATCACCTCAGTGGGAGTTCAATGAACAGCAGTGCTGCAGACAGACAAAAAGAAAAGTAGCACTGAAGAGTTTTATCTGTGGGGCACAGGGCTGGTTGTGATGTTGAACAGTACAGGACTGCTGCCCTCTGTGTTGGCATCACTGGGTTGCGTCCAGGCACCAACTTATCTCTAACAAAGAGAAGGTGGTGTGCTGTGCACTCCACAGCCTCAGAAACAGCTGCACCAGCACAACTGAAGGGGAGGCACAAGATGCTTGACTGGGCACTGGTGCCAAAAGAAATGTTGAGTTTTGTGACTACAACTTACTTAGGCTGGAAAACTTCTCCAGACTCTCAGAATTCACATGCACAGTTCAGAAGCATGTTTGTGGGGAGACTGACTTAGTGATATGTGATAACGCTGCAAAGATGGGTAGACAACTGGGCTGTAACTGGATCAGACTGGACATTGCCAAGGATGTCTAGATCTTAAAGAATTTAGATTTAGGCTGGGCTAGCCAACACATTTGTTAACCTTCACTTAACAAGGTTTCCTTCCTTTGCAGATGAAGGTTAACACTAGCTTCAGTTTTGTCAGTAACATATGCAGGGATGTAGAACGGATGTGAAAACCCTGAGCGTGGCATATTCCTTCCTGCATTACAGGAGCCTTTCCTTGAATGTCACTAGTGACTAGACTGTACCTGCTAAGAGCTGGCTCTACTAAATGTAGATTAGAAGAATTTTGATTTCAAAATCAGCACAACGAAGTGGTCACAAGGACGCTTGTAAAACACTTACACTTTAGTAGCTCAGTTCCACGCAACAAGCACCTTTGTGTCAGTTCAAAGGGCTCAAGACTTACCTAAGCTTTCTTTAAAAGCATTCACAACACTTGTTACCACAAAAGCCTCATCCGCTGCTAGCAAAACAATAGTCTTAAGGACAGGAGCAGTTTTGGGTTTTAAACATCTTCCTGGGACAGCAAATCCCATTGTTACCTGTGTGCTAAGGGCTGTCAAGCCTAGCAGCAAAGCCAGCACTGACAGGCAGAATACATCTAGCCAATCTAACTGCTTTTCTACAGGACCCCACACTATACCGTATGTTGAGAATGCAAATGGTTTAATACCCGGCTTGCACTTGGGTGAAGGAAGAGGGACACACAGCTCTGTGTTTAACATCCCCCTCCAACAGTTCAGTCTTTGTAGATAATATTTGTTGCTCTCATTCTGTGGATCCAAGAAACCTTTCCCTACAGTGCACACAGGACAAGTGCTGGGGTGAACAGTCTAGGTTTAGAAGATTAACCCAAACAGAGGTAGATAGCATCATGCTGCTCTTTAAAGCTCACAAAAGCCTCAGCTAGTCAGTTCTAGTACACTACAAAAACAAGAAGTCAACAAGAGTTTAAACTACAGAACAGCTCAGTTTGATATTTGATTAATGAAACAGTGATATGTCTGCAACTCAAAGTACTGAAACAGACACTCCTAAGAATAACATTCAGTCTATCACATGAGCCAACATGGAACCTCTTTAAAAGCGCCAGACTGCATTTTAAGGGTCTTCTCAAACAAGCAGGATTCATAGTAGCATCTGAAGGCTCCACAAGTTTTAAATCGCATCTGCTATCTAAGTGTTCATAGTGGTTAATGTGCTCATTCTTCATTGAAAAAAAGTAAGCTTAACAGCAGAAGTTTCATTTCTTAATGCTCCTATCACCATTATTTTATTTGGGGGGGGTGGGGTTTGCCTTTTAAATCTCAGAGCATAACATATGGTAAACCATCAGTAGCAACTCATTTCTACAGTACTAGTAGCTCTAGAAAACACCCCAGTACAGTGCCTTCACTTTGCCAAGCAATCTCTGTACTGAGAAGCCTGACATACCACCATTTAGAAAGATTTCCTTTTTAAGTATTTTGTACTGCACTCCCTCCCTTATGCCCATGACACCCTTAAGACTTTATTGCTTGGAAGATAAGTGGTAACTGCCTTGAGGGCAGCTTTTAAGGCAGCATTTAGAATCAACAAGAAAAATCCCTTAGTTATGAATCAAAGTTTTACAAATTATTAAATTACAAAGAAATTATTTCTCCTAAAAGCAAGACAACTTCTTGTTTTCAGAAAGTGACTTGGTTATGTCAAGAACCTTAACCTAATTTTCTACAGCAATCATTCTGACTGCTATTCTAGGCCTAAGCAATATATTAAAGGAAGACAAGCTTCTGCCTCCATGCCAGGCAGTTCATGTACTTTGATTTCAGGGGAGGAACAGACACTCAGTTCTGTGATGACTTCTGTATTAGGTAGAGGATTGACAGATGGCAACTTTCATTTCCCTATTGTTTAAGGTTCCCAGAGTAGGTAACACTACCCCTACCAAGGTAAATGAACAAGCAAAAGACAGATCTTCCTTAGATTTACCTGGGGAGCTGAAAAATGTAGAAGGGGTTGAGGGGGATATGACATAGCATCCAAGTTTGCAAGCTGTAGTATCGTAGAATTTAGCCTATGGAGACAGTTAAAATAACTACACTTACTCTTTCACTCAGCAGTACCACCCTGTTTGAGAAGATAAGAGGTGAGAACAACTTTTCCAAGTACACACAACATATGAGAATTAGTCCTAACACGTCAGTACAAGCAGCTGACACATGTTCTCCAACAGGTTTCTCCTATTTTCTATCCAAGTTCAAAAAAAAAAAAAAAAAGCAAGCCTTCCTGTCCAGGAAGCACTGAACAACAGCCTGCTCAAAAGACACTTCAAATACTTTATACTGAGACCAATATAACTTGTAAATTCAACATGACTGTCTCTAAGGCAATGTTGAAAAACCAGTATGTGTTGCGATTTGACACTAGCTACAGACTGGAAACTGATTCTGATTTCACAACGACTGTGTAAGAGCAAATTAGGTTCTACTCCCAAATATCAATTCATGCAAATTACATTCCACACTGCGTGTTTAATCTGCACATTTCGTTAGTTCAAGTCTTCAACTCCACCACCTTCCAGGACTGGACTTCTATTCCAGTCATTTAGGAGAAACCTGCCAAGACTTGCAGTGCACACAAACCCCACCTTGCCACACTGAAACCACGGGTACGTAGGGCTGAAACTGCAATCAGTCATTAGCTCATTGTCTGCACTGAAATACATCTAGAACAAGAAAGAAACAAAAAATCCAAACCCAAATGTATTCGAGGAGACACCTTCCCTCCTAGCAAAAGCATATCAGAATACCCCTTATACCATACACAAACCATAAATAGAGGCCCAGTGACTGAGCTGTAAGCTGAGTCCTTTTCCAAAACACACTTTGTGCAGTCCTACAGCTTTGACAGTTCTCTTTTTACTTCTCCAGGATACAGAAGAGCAGACGACTCCTTTAAAAGAAGCTGGTCTGCTGTAAATAATTTCTGAAGAAGCTCAAATGGACTTCTCTTTCACATTAGATTTGTTTTCCTATTAGCCCTGCTCATGAGTTCACCAAGCTGGCATCAAACACGAATTCCAACGCTCAGCTTACTTCTGTTAGACTGCCCTATATGCTATATAAGCTCAGTAATGCTATCTTTGATGTCAAACACTCTGATTTAAGTTCTTCCAACCTTAAGAGGAGCCAACTACTAACCACTGTAAAATTAGCATAGCTGGTTTTCTCTGTTTAGTTAATGGGAAAGGGAAAAGAGACTTCTTTAGCTTCACAGATCATACAGAGCACAGAGATCTACTATCCTCATGTTAGAGCATGGTATTCACTAGTCTGGTTACCTCGAGGAGCAACGTGCCTATGAAGGAGCTGGAATTCTCAGTGACAGACTCCAGGCAAACCCATTAAATCGCTTTAAGTTATGTGATGGCACGAACAGCCTGCTACAGAGGCAGTTCATTAAGCGAATTTTCCAGCTATGGTACTATCATGGCATATGTACACACCCTCCCAAATACAAAGGGGAGGGTGAGCACCTTGCTTTGCCATGGAGTGGGAACTCCAGTTAAACACCAACAGGTAGTTACTTGCCTAGCATTAATTTATACCCTAGATCATCTCCCAGTAACTCCTTTGTAGACCTACAGAAGACAATGGGTGTTACTTTCAAGTCTTAGGAGATAATTTCAGTCAAATAAGAATTAACAGCGGGGGAGGAAAGATCTTCAAATTCCTTGGGTTTCATTCTGTGTTTCTTAAGTGGGCAGAGGATCAGGTCTCAAATGTAAATGCCTTCTGAGCTCCTCTGATTTTTATATTGCTTCTGTTTCAAAAAGCATGCTCTGCAAGCATGTAAACATCTTGCTTTCCTGGAAATGAACACTAGGCAAAATTAACAACTTATTCCTGAAATAAGAAGTTAAAGGTCAGACAAGTTAGCTACTAATGCTCTCAGAACATTAGTCCCTACTACGTATTAATTTGCTGCTAAAAATTATCTGATTATGATCCTAATAGATCATTAGCTTCCTATCAGTCATTTCTTTGCTGGTAACTGAAGCAGCAGACATCAACCTGTTTTTACATACTTCAAACTTGCTCAGCTATTTGTTCTGGTATTTCAGATACAAATTCCGACCCTGCAAATGCATTTGCATAAATCAACTCCCTGTGCAGCACTATGACATCCAAATCAGCTATTAGGATGAGATAACATTCTTTGTGTCAAAAACAACCTTCCAAAACCAAGGAAAGCTACTGCTATCTTTCCTCCTGGATGTCTCAAGAAGTTCAAGTTGCCAAAACCATTCTGAGAAAGAGACTCAGTCACTCTCCAGTATAAGTCTTAAGAACCATCATATATAAATACTTCTGAGAACTTACAAGTGACAAATATAGCAGGTCTGCTTATGCAGAGGCTGAGAAAGTATTTTTGTACCTTTGTACAGCTTAGACAGTTGAGATTAAAGACAAAACCTCAAAGCACTAACGATTAGTGCAGGACATTTGAGGAGTTAATGTGGGATTTAGCAAAAAAGTTGGAAAACCTCAATCAAACTGGCAGCTTGCAGATCACATCGTAGGCACAGCACACTGCAACAGTAAAAACAAGGAAACAATTCAGCACAATTTTAAAACTCAAAACTTTGCATTTGAAGACAGAGTACCAAAAATCATTCCCAGGACAAGGCCTGTCCACAGTAACAAAAGCAACTTCAACACTTCACCTTGTATAGAAGAAGATTTTAACTGGAACTCAGCAGTCATCCTTATGAACGTCCTTGGAACAGTTAGAAACTTATACAGACTGTGTTAAGACATAGAGCAATCAAATAACAACAGGCACAAAGTTAAAGCTAGTTTTATTACACTGAAGTGAAACTTGCAACCCAGCTTGTGCTGCAGACTAACACCACTGTGGTTCACTACAAAACCAGTACCACCACAGAAACTAATTTACCTCTGTTTCCCTCTGCTTATTACAGCTGCTTTTGCAGTTAGGTACAACGTGGAGAGGATGTGATATTGCCATTAGGAGGTAAGCACTCTTCTATTATACCAGAGGAAAATCCCCAGTCCTCCTCCCCTCTAGCAGATCAGCTTTTATCCAGCCCAGACAACCAGCTTGAGGTAGCATCCCTGTTCTTATTAGGGCAAGAAGAGAAAACATCTATCACAGTATCTCACTCTAGTCAGTGGTACTTTATTAGTGCAAGTGGTAAGCAAACATTAATTGCCAATTAACCAAAACATGGGGACCACAGTTGGCACAAGGTACCCAAGAAGCATCAGCACTCCTGCAAGAACTCGCTGGAGCACTCCTGTCCACCCAACACCAACAAGAACTGCTTGGCCTCCTAAACTAAGAGGGAGTGACATATTTAAAGGAATACTTTTGTGATAGTTCAAGTATAGTTTTTCTGTGCTAGAACTACTTTGGAAATGTCTTAAGTTGCTGGCAGGTGAACATGATGAGGAAAGAACACAGCCCACTCCCACTTTCAAAAGAATTCTAGCTGAAACAAACGCCAGAGCCAAGTGCTCAAGATATGAGGGGGAACCATAACATCATCAATAGTGACTTTGGGGTAAGCTAGAACATAACAGCTGTTAAGCAACACTTAGCACAGGAGGAGTTACAGTCCTCTCCTGTTACAGTTCTTGTACTATTCCCATAGTGAGCTATTTCATGGCACAGAAAGCTCTTCTGCAGGCAGGCACAAACCATCCGTAGCTGTACACACAGACCCTACCCATTAAGTTGTTCCACGCATGAAGTGCACAAGCAACTTCAGTGACAGGCACATGCTTCCACCACTAATGACACAGCTATCTTAAAGGCCATTTATTACAGGTGTGCTGGCACTTTTTTTTTTTTTACAGCCCTGAGAAAGTTATGCAATAACCTAATGCTTTGAGATTAAACTGCCTGCTACTGAAGACACAGAGAACCATCCCAGATAATTCAGCAGTGGTGAGAGGGAGAAAAACACTATTTTTTTTTACTGTTTGGGTATCACAAGCTCAATTTCAACCTCTGGACTCTTAAAATTATTAAAGCAGCGATGCTGCCAAACAACTGGATGTTTTCACAAGCTCAGAAGTGTCACCTTTTTCCTCCCCATAGAAAAAGTGAGCAGAGCAGCCACTCCACACCTGCCAGCCTGTATGCAGTAGGGTTAGATATCCCACCCCCCCGGGCTGGCTGGCAAACGAAGCAATCGAAACTGATTCCACACAGCGCCTGCTGGATTTTGTTTAACCGTGCCCAGCCCAACCGCTCTGCTTCCAAATTAAGTGACAGTTGTACCACAAAGATGTTAAAATAGTTCAGTCTTCTGGCTCAGCGCTGGAAACCCTCACACCGTTCCACTTCCAAGTTAGCGCCGTCCTCCCAAGCGCCGGGTCCCCCCTCGCACGGAGGGTGGCTTACAAGTTCCCGGCTTTTAAGCGACTCTCCAGAAACCACCGTATCAGACAAGCCAAGGACGCGCAGGCTCCAGCGCGCCCGGCACTAACACCGAGCCGGAGACACGTCCGGTCGCCACCAGAGAACACACGACGGCTCTGACGGGGAAGCGCACCGGGTCTACGTGGGGACGGGCCGACGTGCGCCGGCCACCTCCTTCCCCGCGCCGCCCGGGGCCGCTTCCCCCGCCGGGGGACGGGGCTGCGAGGAAGCGGGAGCCCTGCGGGGTGCCGGCCTGCAGCCCCGGCTGCGTGTCAGGCGGGCGCCCCGCGGCTCGGGGGTCCCCGCCGGGCGGCGCCAGCCGCATTCCGGCCCGCACCCCCCGCCCCTCACGTGATGTACACACGGCCGAGCAGCCGGGCGGCCCGGCCACGCCGCAGCGGGGAATAAGGTCACCGACCGCCAGCCCCCCGGGCCGCGCGCACCGCCAGCCCCGCGCCGGCACGGGCCGCCGGCCGCGCGGCGGGAGGCCCCGACCCCGCAGGGAGACCGAAATGACTCTGCTCGGCAGCCAGCACCGGGCCGAGCGCAGGGGCAGCCGCCGAGGGGCGGCCGTGCCGGCTCCCCCGCCGCCTCAGGTGCGGGCGCCGGGGCTGGCGGCCGCCCCCGCCATTTTGAGGATGGGGGCGACACCCGCGCCTCCCCCGGGGCCTCCCCCGGAGCCGCCCGCCGCGCGTCCCGCCGCCCAGCCCCGCACCTCTGGCAGGGGCCGCGCGGGCGGGCGGCTTGCCACCGGCCCTCAACCGCCCGGCCGGGGAGGGGGGGAGGGAGCGTTACCTGCCGGGTCTGGCCGTTGGCGGGCCGGACCCGTGCGCCGCGCCGCGTCCCTTTCCGCCATCTTGTCCGGGTTTAAAATTAACTCGCCGTGACGTCAGAGCTCCGCCGCGAGACCTTTATCGCCCGGCGGCGGCGCGCGGGCAAGGCGGGTCCTAGCGCCCCCGGCTGCCCGCCCGGGGAGGGGCGGAGCGGCGCACGCGCAACCCCCGCCCTCTCGCCTGGGGGTGGGGTGGGGGAGAGTGGTGCGCCGCGCATGCGTAGTCGCGCTCCGCCGGCGGAGCCTGAGGTCGCGTCGGGGCCCTGTTATCAGTTCTAGGCTTGCGGAGGGGTCGCACGGCCGCCGGGAGGGGCTTCTGCCTGCGGCGGGAGGAAGCCTCCCAGCGGGGTGGCGGGGTCCCATGAGGCGCGGGGCCCTCTCGCTGCCGCGGGGAGCCAGACGCGCGCACCCCCAGCCGGGCCCCAGGCTGAGGCGGGGTGTCCCCTCACAGCCCTGCACCCCGCCGTGGAGCGCGCGGGACACCGGCCCCTTGGGGGAGAGGGGCCTGGAGAGCCGCAGGGAGTTTGGGGCAAAGGGGTGAAGATGGCAGAGCTGGTGCGGAGGCCCCAGGTCCCCGTGAAACACCTCAGGGTTAGCATCTCTCAGGCATTCCTCACTCATCACCGGCCCTCGTAGAAAACGCAGCCAGCCTGCCTTCAGCACACCACCAGGCCCAGCCCTTAAGGCTAGATTATGGCATCCACCTCTACCAGCACTGCATCATCACACTGCTTAAGCTCTTGCTTCCCTTGTCCACCGCTGCCAGGCTGCGGGGACAGCCAGGAAGGTGACCCAGGGACTCAGTTTCTTGCAGTAACACCAGCTCCTCACTCGAGTCCTCACTAACTGTGGCACTGCTGCTGCATTTGGCACGTGAAAGGACACCTCCCAATTCACTGCACAAAGGTTTTAGGTCCGTGAGGTTTCCTACAGCTAAAGGTCATGTAAACCTTCACGATTAAATTTGTGCGACTCTGTCACATGTAACAACACATTTGTCTGATAAATCAGCATGTAAAGCGGGCAGCAGCTTTGCAACAACATATCACCGTGGTAACGCTCTGTAGAAACCATTTTTCTCAAAGTCTTGAACTACACAAACTTGCTCAGTTCTGGAGCTGCAACCTTTGAGTAAGGGCAGTTTTAAAAACAAGCAGAGTTTAGTTCTGCCTAAACAGAGGTGGAGGGAAAGATTAGAAGAGATCTTCAAGGCAAAAAACAACTGAAACAGGCTGTTTCAGCACCTGAAAGCACTTTACAAACCTTCTCCAAACTCCACTTTTGGTCCATTAATGCTGAGATAACACATAGGAGCCTGTCTGACATTGGGCTCCATCATGTTTGGTGCATCTATCTGAAGCAGCAATCCTTGCTTCAGATAGACCTTAAATATAGCTAAAAGATGCTGTAATCACAGAACCACAGAGTTGTAGGGGTTGGAAGGGACCTTGAGAGATCATGGGGTCCAACCCCCTGCCAAAGCAGCTCCCTAGGACATATCACTCAGATAGGCGTCCAGATGGGTCTTGAATCTCTCCAGAGAAGGAGACTCCACACCCCCTGGGCAGCCTGTCCCAGGGCTCCCTCACCCTCACTGGGGAAAAGTTCCTCCCCATGTTGGTGTGGAACTTCCTGAGCTCCAACTTGCAGCCATTGCCCCTTGTCCTGTCCCCACAGACCAAAGAAAAGGGGCAGGCCGATTTCCCCTGCACCCCATACTTAAGATATTTATAAACATTGATTAGGTCCCCCCTCAGTCGTCTTTTCTCCAGGCTGAACAGCCCCAGCTCTCTCAGCCTTTCCTCATAGGATAAATGTTCCAGGCCCTTCATCATCTTCGTAGCCCTTCTCTGCACTCTCTCCAGGAGATCCCTGTCCTTTTTATCACAGCAAATGAAACTACAAAGGGATACAACGACCAAGCAAATGCCATATATTCAATTCTCATTACGCCACTTGCAATAGTAAAATATGCAATGCTGTAAAACTGTCAAGAACTTTATTATTCTGGATTTACAGGAGCATAAATGGAAGCAGGATCCAGCCCCTCTGCACAGAAGTGTTGGTACGAACACTAGTAAAAGCATTGCCATTGGCCTTTTGCAATTTAATACTCTCTGCTTAGTTGGGGAAAACAAGTACACGGTTGCCTGTCCTTCTAGCCTCAGTCTAAGTCAAGAGGAAAACACACAAAGAAGCTGGAGCACACTCTAAATAGAGAAGTATTTCAGTGAGACACAGGAAGCCGGGCAAAGTTTGAAGTAAAACACATTGGAACACTGTTAGCTGTCAGGCTTAAGCTTCAGCAGCTTAAAGGGAAAACTAAAAAAGTGGGGGAAAAAAACCCCAAACCAATACTAAGGGAGTTTCCCTGTTCTAATTGTTAGCAAACAGCCTTGTTTCTGATCAAGTCTGGAACAATTTACACAGAAAATAGTTTGAAGTAGCACATATACAGACAGAGATTTCTGCTCCACACCACAGGACTTGCTGCTACTGTAATGTGAGAAGGCAAAAACTTAGAGGTCAGAAAAGCTCAACCTTTATTCTACCCTTCCACATTTGCAGGAAGGCAGGTGAGGATTTCTGACCCAAGGATTTTGCTATCAACACGTCATCTCCAGGCTGCAAAGGTCCCCATCTCCACTATACTCCCAGCTGCATGCCACTTTCCTCTAAGCCAGGCTATGCAAGGAGTTAGTGCTGAAACCGCTTAAGCTAGCTGTGGGTTTGGCTTGAAAGGAGCTTGGGAACAACTGGACAAACCACTGGCAGGCTGTGGTGGGAAGGAACTGCTGGAGCAGGAGGACATGGTCTAATCAGCAAGCACAGGTTGGGCCAGTAGTCCCCTCAGACAGCAAAGGCACTGTTTAGTGCTACAAGTAGCATCTTCTCCTGGATTTGTGGGTTTTTACAAACCACCTGTTGTCCCAAACCCACTTTGGATCAGCCAGCACAACCAGTGTCATCATTGCAAAGAAGCAGCTCTGCCCAAGGCAGGGGCACCCGCCTGCACCTAGAAGCAAAACAGATTCACCACAATGTCCCCTGGCCTTCAGACAGCATGACATGGCAGGGGACAGGACAGTTCCTGACCCATGCAGACTCCCACTGGATGAGAGAAAAGGCCCCACCAGACACAGATCCTGTGTAAAATGCTCCTCTCTCCCTGTCAGCTAACCTGTGCAACGCTGCTGGGTTTGAGGTGACCTGTGTGATGACGAATCTGTGAGGCAAACACTCACCTGAAGCGTGCTGAACACCGCTCCTGGGCTGGAGAACAGAGCGGTCTCCCATCTTGAAGGGCTGAGGGTCTTGGGATGAGCTGGAGAGGTCTCTTTTGGTGGTACCACACTTACCAATGTCTTTCCTCATTTGCTTCAGGCTGTAGAATCCGAACTGCAGGCAGCTGAGGACACACAGCTGTGAGATGAAGGTGGCTCTTCAGGCAGCCCCCACTGTCCACAGCAATAAGGTGCCTTCAACCCCTTGTCTGCAGTCCCTAGGGCCCCCCAGGGCTCCCCAAGGGAGAAGACTGGGAAGGTGAGGAGGCGTCAGCCTGGCAGTGGTGAGCTGGCACGAACACTGGGAACAAGAGGGTGGTCAGCTACCCTCCCACCAGACACGGCCAAGGGAGCTGTGCCACTTGGGCAAGCCTGAGATTTCTCAACAAGTCCCACTCTGGGAAACCCTCACAGATCTCAAGCTTGCTCCCAGGGACAAACCTGTGCCCGCCCAGAGTTTGGAAAAACCCTGCCAGCACCTTGTCTCTGAGAAGCACTCAGGCTGCAGCACCACCACCCTGCTACCCCCAGGCTTCATCTACTCACAGCTTCCCACCTCTTCCAGCTGGAGCCCTCCTCCTCTGCAGGGCACCAGCAGGCACGGGAGGCTGTGCTGCCCACTGAGCCTCTGCCCTCTCTGCAGCTGGATCCTCCTGTTGACTCCTTCCTATCACCAACCCCTGTGCCCTGCCCACGTGCAGAAACACGCTGCTTGGTCCTGCCCAGGCTGGCTGGTGTTTGCCTCACCGCTTCTGCAAGGATCTCATAGACAGCCATGGTTGCCTATGTGTTTTTTACTGAAGCTCACCATTCCCCCCAGAGCATCTCCCTCAGATTCAGGGGGGCCTTCATCTGTCACACAGGTGATCTAACACGTGTTACCAGAGAGCCTGGTGCAGCCCCAAGCTTGCAGCTACCTGTGTGCATCTGCATGACCTGGCTCTTGCCCAAAGAAAGCCAAGGGAGGGCTCAGCATGGTTCCAAACCTGCTTCTCCTGCTGGCTTCCTTGCTCCAAAGAAGCAGAGGGGCTGTTGGGAGCAAAACCAAAAGCTGGGAAAAGAGGGGGAAAAACAATTTGTCCTGCTTCCTGAACCTGCAGCTGTCCCACATGCCAAGAGATGCCTTTTAGGCTGGCAGCAGTACACATGCAAGAGAGAGAGCAGCCCCTCACTTACCACTCATTTATAGCAAGCCGAGTGGGAGACACATCCCATTCTGCCCTGGTGATGACTCAAGAGCTGCTCCTCTGGGGAAGGCAGGATGAAATAACGTTGAATTTTAGCTGTTGTCAGAGCACCTCAGAGCATGTTGCTAGGCACCAGCTGCAGGAATTGCCTGCAGGTGCTTTCGGCAGGAGGGGTTGGGCTCTCCCAGTGCAGCCCGAGTGCCAAATACCTTTGAAATGGGGCATAATCCGTTCTCAACCTGAAGGAGCTATTGCACAATCTTCCCAGGATTAAGGGTTTAAACCGAGGGGCTGTGGCACAGCTGGGGGAAGGGCAGTGGGCAGACTCTGAAGCCACGTTTTCCACTGCAGTATGTGTTAGGGGAGCTCTCTGGGGTGGTGGTATGAAGCCTGCTTATGGAGGTGGCAGTCTCAGAGGTGTGAATGCGAGCCTCCTCCCCCATCCTGCCCTGTCTTCCCTTGTCAGGGCGATTGAAGTCTTCAAAAGACTGAATGGCTACATGGTTTTCTCCTCCTGGAAACGAAACCCTGTAGCCAGCTGAAGATTTCATGTGCAGGCATTTGCTCGAACAGATGCCTATCATTTGGGTCTGTATAAACACAGTGGGATTTCCATCTCACTGTTATGCAAGAGCAGAAGAAGATAAGGCTGCTTTTAAAACCTGGGCTAAATACTGACTCCTGTGGAGCCTGCAGAGCTGCTTAGAGTGCCAATACACCTGCAGAGCCCAGGGCTGTCCCACTGCAGAGCTGGTTGTGTCTACAGCTAGCACACTGCCTCCAGCCTCATCCAGAGGGTGTCTGCCTACCTACTGCATGCTCCATGCTCACTTTGGACCTGTCTCCCTAAAAATGGAGCAGGCTCTGCTGCTGGGGAGTATGCACATGGGTATGAAGTGTCAGCATGGTGAAGTGCATTTCCATGCAGGCTTTAAGCTGCTTTTTCTCACCTGACCTGGGCATCTCTAAGCACCTCTGGGGGTTGGGTCCCCTTGATGCCGTTTCCCCGTGGTTTCTTAGGCTGTCAAGCTCATCACAAAGAAAAACCTTTTCCACACCCCCAGACTCTAGCTCCCAAGCCTTTTGTCCTAGAAAAATAGGGATTGCTACAGCTGTCACTGCGATGCCCATGCAATGGGCAGAGATAATCCTGCGGCCACTGAACCGGCACAGCCTCTCCAAGGCACAGAGCTCGGCCGGCTTTGCGGTTACAGGCAGCAAGGCACTTGGCTCAAGGGAGGAGGAGTCCCCAGCAGTGACACTGTGCTTCACTCCACACTGCTGGTGCTTGTTCTGCATGGCGCAGCGTGCAGTGGCCTGGTTACCAGAGGCGATTTGGGATGAGAGAAAGCACCCCACCATCACAGAGGCATCAGTATCGACTCAGAGTCTGTGTAGATGTTTTATTCCTTAACGTAATAACAAAGCTGATTGCCTAGTGTGCTGCGGGTTTCTGCTAGGAAACACTCTTCTCAGTGCTGGCTGTAGCTTTTAGAAGAGGATACTTGCAGTTCAAGTGATCTTTCACATCACAAGCCGACTCCCCCTCTCTTGAGCAAAGTATCCTTGCTAGTGTGCCTGCCCTGGCTTATGAAGGGTGCTAGTTACACAGCAGTTTGTTTACAGCCTTTGCAGCTACGACTCTGCTGGGTGAGATTTACAGGTCCCCACAAGGAGACGGGTGGGTTATTTTCAGGGTTTCATGTGGTTCCTTCCCATGCAAGTCCAGGCTAGTTGCATAGAGATGGGTTGTGCTTAAAGAGGGCTTCTGCTGGAAATACCCACAGCAGAAATACCCACTGGAAAAGCTGAGCTGCAGCTCTCACTGTCCTTGCCTAGAAGGCGAATCCCCTCCAATACCATGTCCCACACACCCCCTTGGATGAGGTTGAATCAGCCCATTGCTTGCATCAGGAGGGGTTTGGATGCAGTTTAGCCACCTGGTGCTCGGCTCTGAGAAGTTTTGGACTAGTGTGGGCTGCCTGGCCAAGGACTTGGGTACCTCAAATATGTGGTAGCTGCCAGCAGGACCTAATGTAAGACCCAGGGACAGGAACACCTACAGGTAACCCCAGGTCAGATGGGGACCTGAGTTGTTCCCACCAGCCCCATGGGTTTATGAGAAGGAGCCTGGGGCACCCTCAGTGCTATGATCTGCTCTGAACCAGGCCTGGATCTGGGGGATGAGCCTGAACACTGATGAAACTGTCTGGATCCAGCCTCCAGCGTTGAATCAAAGCCTGGAGCTGAGTCTAGACATGAAGAACCAGACTAGTTCAGCCGTCTGCATTTCCAGGCTCAGTCTGGCCTCTGGGCCAAGCCAAGGGCACAAAGAAGAATGTGTCATTTAATCTGGCTGGATTAACCTGTGAATTTAATTAGATTTAATCTACTCTCAATAAAATCTAGAAGATGCTCTAGAAAAATGATGTTTAATTGTTTTCCAAGCCTCTTTCTATGGATCCGAGCGGGGGCCGCAGAGCATAGCCAGGTTGTTGCTGGGGGCTGCTCTTCAACAGCTCTGCCACGGTGTGGCTGGGTCCTCCAGGAAGACTGCACGATTCAGGTGCTGTCCTGTACGCTTGCTCCATGTCAGCTTGCTCTGAGCACCCAGCCAGCTGCAAAAAAGCACAGTATTGCCCTGCCTTGGGTCACACATACGTGGGCTGACACAAGAAAGCTCCGGTGCCTTATAACAAGGGAAAACACTAGATTATTTTGAAATATTAATCAGGGGGATATCACCTATTTTGAGCTGTTCAAGTAATGTTAGCTTGTGATAAAGAAAGGGATTCTTTCTGCCTGATTCTGCCTGCCCTGGATAAACACAGCCTGGCTGTAGCAGAGGGCTGGAGCGCTAACTGACCAAACCAAAGGCAAATTCATTTGAGATCCGGGGATTAAGATACAATCATTTGTTCTCTGATTAAACAGTGGAGAGCATCACAAAGGATAGCTTAAAACATTTGGAAAGGTGTTAAGGAAAATCAAGCAGGATTAAATAACAAAATAGCTGTATTAAGCTAAAATGCCTCCCTGGATCACAGGAAGCCAGGCACCAAAGAGCCTGACTGCAGGGACAGAAAGACACACTCGGTGCCATGGCTCTGCAGCATTTGAGGGTTGAGCAGTTGTATGGGAAGAGCAGAGCAGCTTGCTGCCTCAAGCAGGTGAGCTCTGTGTGTGTGAAGTGATCTGGCAGAGCCCATGTCCCACCACAGCCCCACCAGTCCCATCCAGGGAGACAGCGCAACGGCAGTTCGTGGTCCCCACTGTCCTGGAGCAGCCTCAGGGAGGGATCAGAAGAGACCACAGGGGACTCAGCTCATGATTCCTGCTGGATTTGGGAGCAGTATTTTGGGAGGAGGGGAGTCCTAGGGCTGCCACGTGGCTGTCGCTCTGGATGAGGGACATTTGGCAGGTGCATGAGACGTTTCACATCATCCCAGGCCCCCTGTGCTCCTACACTGGCGCAGGCTGCTGGGCACAGCCCCGCTGCTTGTGGTGCCCAGACCTCTGGGGAGATGCAGAGCAAAACTGAGAAGCACAGAGCATCTTTCCTCCACCACCACAGGGCCACACTGATGCCCTGCTTGACCAGCGCAGCATTCAGGGGAACAAAATACAAGCAAGGGATAACTTGAGCTTCCTTGGTCAGTGCCTTTCCAGCTATCCCCAAGTGTTTCTATTTCCCACCCACCCTCTGAGTTGAAAACAACAGGAACTCGCCCCATCCTGCACCAGTTTGCTGCTCATAGTGAACTGCCCTCCCTCACCCCAGGGGAGCATGGCCAGGCCAAAAACCTTTACTAAGAAGAAATTACCCAGTAAAAATCAGCAGCAACCACAGGGCAGCGAGGCTCAGGCCCTGAGCAGCCTTGCTTCAGGAGCTGGGGCTGCTTCCCAGGCCTTGCTTTTGGGAGCTTTTTGGAGCTTTCCCTGCCAGAGTGGTTTCTTTTCCTGTGGTTCCTGGGACAGATCACCCAGCTCCCTCAAGCAACTGCTCTTTTACAGGCAGCATGGATCATCACTAAGCATTCCCACAAGTTTCCCAATGTCCTCCACGTGCCCCTTTTGGCTCCATTGTTCTGCAGCACCTTCAAAGTCACAAGCACAGCGCTGTTAAATGGGTGTCAGTTATGTTTAGGCTGCACAGCCCAAAATCAGTGCCCAGGCACTGTGGCACTGGCCTGATGCCCGTGTTCTGGTAGCTGCTGGATGGAGGCTCCACAGCTCAGCCCCACCTTTTGCTCCACTTCAGCTTTAAGACATGCAGAGAGCAGCCACGATGCCGAGGGACACAGCACTGCCCTGGGTGGATGCTGGGTCCTCACTGGGTCCCTGCTTGCGCCCATCGAGCTGCAGCATCCCCCAAATAAACCCCAGCCTTTTCCCACAGTGGCCAGAGCCACGTCCCCCACCACAAACATCAGGCTGCTGCTTTACAGATAGGCTGTGCCCTTGCAAGGCTGGTGCCTCCTCCACAAAACAGCACCTTGCAATGAGAAACACCCCTGGCTGGGAAGGGTGCAAGCACAGGACTGCCTAAAAGTGTGCAACTGCTTTTCCTCCTTCTCCCTGTGGGGACGGCTGTCCTGCAAACTGCAGCCTGTTTTCCAGGCAGCCCCACTGCCAGCCCCAGCCACCTGGCAGGCACGGTGACCCTGAGTGATTATTTAACAGCGGATTGTATAACAGAGTGGGGCAGACGTTACATTTCTGTCCCTGACCTCAGCCCTGGGACATCTCCCACCCAGAAAACTTCCAGTCTAATCTTTCAGACCTTGGGGGAACAGCCTTGGGCATCTGACACCATCCTTCAGTGAGGAGTGATCAGTGGGGACTGGATAGCTCTGGGCAGGAACGGGCTGCCCAGCACATCGCAGTCCCACAGAAGGAAGAAGAGGAGGGAGTCTAATGCCCCACCAAGGGCTAAGGGGAGGAGCCCAGAATCTGATGAAATCCCCAGGCTGACCCTTCAAAGTTCCCCTGCTCCCCGGTATCCCCCTAAATAAAGCACTGCACTCACTTTTCCATGTCAGGATGAGTGGTGTCACCAAGGTGAAGATGGATGAGCTGGCCTTGGGCAGGACAAGCCAGCTCCAAGAGCACCCCTGGGGTCCAGCCACACTGCCTCTGTGTTCTCAGCTGGTCTGAGAGCAGCTGAGCCCCTTGGAGGGGTGGGCTGTGTCCAGGAGGAAATGAAGAGGTGCCTGCTGCTCTGGAGAGCCCTACACAGCCGGGCTTGGCACATGACCCTGGCGCTGGTGATGGCCCAGACAGATTCAGACTCTCTCATTCAGAAATCGATCAAAACCAGATTCTCCAAAAGCCTTCAAGCAGATGCAATAAAGAGTTTGTTTCTGAGCTTGACTTCAGCCTGCCCCTGCTCTAAGGATTCCTTCAGCACGTCTTAGTGGCTGTGAACAGCCACCAGCATGAGCATGGTTCTGTTGGGAAGCTGGAGAGGACGCAGCAGGGTCACCAGGCAGGTTGAGGTCAGGAGATGCTACCTACATGGAGAGGCTGAGACAAGTGGCTTGGTCATTTGGGAAGGAGAGGAAGTTGGGGGGATTTAGCAGAAATCTACAGTGACTTGGAGGGCAGATACAGGGAGGATGGAGCCAAAAGTCTTTCCAGTAGACCAAGGCAATACACTATGAAGCAAGAGACACAGATTGCAGCCTGGCTGATTTAGGTAGGGTGTTAGGAAAACCTCCCTCCTACTCCTTAGGATAGTGCCACCCTGAGACATGTTCCCAGAGAGGAGGGATCTCCATCCTTATAAGTTTTGGAGCCTTAGCTCTGTAGAGTCCTGTCTGCTCTGACCTGGTGTTGGCAACAGTCCTGCTCCCAGGGTTGGAGCCTGCTCCACAAGCCTCTTCCCACCAGGACTTCTATGAGTCCATGATAAATTGGATGGAAATTCTACACTGGACTCAGCTGAATTTTTTTCCCAGTGAGGGTGAGGGAGCCCTGGGACAGGCTGCCCAGGGGGGTGTGGAGTCTCCTTCTCTGGAGAGATTCAAGACCCATCTGGACGCCTCTCTGTGCAGTATGAGCTGGGGAGCTGCTTTGGCAGGGGGGTTGGACCCTCTGTGATTCTGTGATTCTGTGATTCTGTGAAGCCAGCCTCCTGCCTTCAACCATTCATACCGACTTATGTCAGGCACTGCTCTTGCACACCTTACAAAGACATACCTGCTCAGGGTGTAGCAGTCCACAGAGGCTTGTGCAGTGCCTGAGCTCAGGAGCACACAGTTTACCAACAGCCACAGCGAAACCACGTTCAAAGGGCAAGATCAGAAAATCCAATATTTGAAATCCGTGACTCTTTCCTCAGTGAGGCTGGGGAGCCAGCTGCTGGAACGTAATTAAGTCTAACCATTAACCAGGGGGCTAGAGAGGCGTGATGCTCTCCAAGGAGCAGGGTGCTGAGCCCGAGGGCTGCATGCACCAGCACTGGGACAGGATATGCAGCGAGGCACAGGGATGCTCCAGCAATGCCTAGTGAGCAGCACGGAGGGATGCTCAGATCATGAGCTGCCACCATGTCTGACCCGCTCCACACACCCTGCAGAAGCAACCAGCTACCAGAGCTCACCCAAAGCTGAGCCTTGCTGACTCCAGGGCAGGGAAGAAAAGAATGCAAGGATGAATTAATGTATTTTTAATGGGTTATGTAAACAATTAACTCCAAAGCTGCCTTATAAATAGATGGCACATGCTGCCGGTGCTTCCACCGAGAGGTAAGCTGTGTCTTTAATGAAGAAAACATTTTGGCTGTTTCAAAGGCAAACTGCCCTCCCCTTGGGCAAGTCAAACGTCAGCTGGATGAAGCAGCTCCAGCTTGCTAGGGACATTTTGGTTTTGCAAAGCCAGTCTGCATCATTTACAGGCAACAGGGAATCGCTCTGGAACCGGCCCTTGGCTCTCCAAAGCCCCGTGTGCATTCCTAGTGCTTTGAGGCACAGAGCAGGCTTGGGCTGTACCCTGGTGAGCTGCTGGTGGCACACAGGCTGGGGGGGGCTGCTCAGCGTTCCCAGGGTGAGATCTCTGCTCCAGCTGGGCAGCAGGGTGTCCGGCTCCACTTCTGAAAGAGCCGGAGCTAAGTGAGGACGCGGTCTGAATGCGGAAGCGCTGCAGGACACGCTCGCCTCAGCCAGAGCTGCCGTGGCTGATGCCTGGCGTCACCACCAGTGAGCCTGTGCCACCGCACCCCATCACGCTCCCAGGGCCTGCGGTGCTCTTGCTGGAAGGAACAGCTCTTGCCTGGGTCACCCACTGCAGTGTGATGCAAGAGATGTTTTTGCACTTTGCCTCTGTAGCCAACCCGAGCTGGCAGCACACCCCCAAGGCAGGCAGCACACCCCCAAGGCAGGCAGCACACCCCCAAGGCAGGCAGCACACCCCCAAGGCAGGCAGCTCAGGGCCATGCTGCAAGCTGGAGCCATGCTGCAAGCTGGGGCGTAGGGATGGCTGCGTGCTCCCATGCTCCCCGTGCAGCAGGGTATGTAACAGCTGCCCAAAGGGGTTGTGAAAGGAGGGCAACCAGGTTTCCCTCACCACCTACTCACGTGGCTGCACTTACCAGGCTGCTCCTCCAGCCCCCTGTGAGAGGGAGTTTCTACCCTGCCCAAAGGCCAAGAGGGCACAGTTGCCTTCAGTAGTCTGATGATGCTGATCGAGCAACACTCTAACCCTTAAGGACAACCTGCCACACTGCGTAGGGGGGGTCACCCAGTCACTAGTATTGGGGGGGGTCCTGAGCCCTTTGTGTCACCCAGGGCAGCAGAACAAGTGTCACGAGTGCCACTGCCTGGCACAACCGTCTGCGGAGCAGGGTTGCTGGCAGTCCTGCTTTGTGTTTGCTCCTGCCCCAATGAGATGGCATGGGCAGCACAGGCAGCAGCCCTGGAGCGCTCAGGCAGCTTGTGCAAGAGACACAGATTGTGGGGCTGTCACCACCCAGGACAGAGGTTTGCTCAAAGTGCCAAACTGAGGTTGGTTCTTCTTTTCCCCTGAGAGATATGGAAATCTATGCCCAAGGTTAAACACCAGGGAAATCGTGACCTTTGGCTCTGGGCTGATCCATGGAAAACACGTGCCCTGGCCTGAAAGATGGGAGCTTAGACTAAAGGAAAGTCAAAAAAAAAAAAGAGCAAATCCAGGAGAGTGGAGCAGGAGTGAGCCCAGGCTGAAGACACAGGGGGAAGGTGAAGGAACAGCTTTCCAACTGGTGCAGTTGTGCTCTGCACTCCGGCACCTGCTGTACGACTGATGCATCATTCCAGTCCTGAAACCCTGTTTGAAGCCAGTTTTTTATTACATGAATCAGGATGCAAAACAAGAAGAAAGTGGAAGTTTTCCCAAAATAACAAACATGGTTTATTTTGCATCAAAATAAGTGCTTTACTTTGAGTACAAGCACTCTGGCTCCAAGTTTGAAGCTGGCCCTGTTGCTTGTCAGGAGTGAAGGTAATGCTAGGGAATCCAGAGAGTGGCCAGAGCTTGGCAGCAGGCAGGACCAAGCTCCTGCTCTAGCCCCAGGCAGTCTCCACCAGTTAATGCTTCTCCCTCATCTTCCTTCTGCAGGCCATCATCACAACACAGGCCTCCTTGAAAAAAGCCACCAGAGAGCTCTTCAGGCAGGCAGGGCTTGCTGCTCCCTGCGTGGGGGTGAGCTGCAGATGGAGCCCACAGGACACAGATCAGGAGCAGGACAATCCAACTGGGGGGGTAGACACAACTCCACCTCTGCCATTATTTCTTTCTTATGTTTCCCCTGACACGATAAGTGGGACAGGCAGAGCCTGGAGGAAATCCAGGGGGAAAGGGGGTGGCACCCAGTCCCACCCCCTTCCAGTAATCCCACAGGCTCCCCCTGTCCCTTTTGGGAACACTTTGAGGCAGATGTCTTACTCCTGATGTGTTCTGGGCTCTGCTTGTGCCGCTGTGACAGCCATGCCTCTCATCCCACCTCTTGGCATTTATTTACAGATTCCTTGGAGGTCCCAGGCCAGTGTAGGTACTCCTCCTGCCTTTGGTTGCTGGATCATTTTCCACCCAGGGAAAGCAGTCTTGTATGTTTTGGGAGATCTGCTCTCCCAAAGCCAGGCTGCCAGTTATCCATTGTTATTGAAGTGTCAAGGGCACTTGTGCATGTTTGGAACCACGTCAGCTCCCTCAAGGAAGAGGGGTGAAATACCCTCCCTTACTCGATAGATTAAACTGCTTACACAAGTGGAATTAAATCCAGGCTTCTTGGGAGAAGTTTTGCAATGCTCTTAGGAGAGGGGTTGCAGAGATGTCTTAGCTCATACCCCAGAGCTGGCAAGATGGTGGGAAGGATTCAGACATTGAGTTTTCCAATTTGAACTTTTCTGGGTAATGCAGAGAGCGTTCCCAAGGCAAGGATGGGCTTCTGCAGACAACCTTACACACCACCCTCTCCAAAGCACAGCTGCGTTCAGCACCATCAGTGCTTCTGCCCTTGGCACCCCGTTCACAGTCTCTCTCCTTGATCACAGTTGTCTCAGCAAATTGCCCCAGCAGCTGTCCTGCTGAGTAAGAGAGTCCAAACTTCAGCACTGAGGACTCCTTTGCACATCTAGCTTTGTATGTCCCACTGGCAAGACAGCAGGAGTGCTGCAGGAGAGCATCCTATGGCCCCAGACAGCCCAGGAGCCTGAGCCAAGAGCAGTGCAAAACCTACTTAAGACAGACTTTGTGCAAGATCTGTCCTCAGTTCAAGAGCCAGCCTTGGGCTGCAGACCCCTGCCCCAGGTGAAGTGCCAGGAGATGTCAAGCCGCCAAGGAGCTCAGAGCCAAGGGACCTGAACCTCTGTCTGCCACCTGCTGCCCCTGCCAGCAGCAGGCCCAGCTCTGCGCTCCCTGCCAGCACTGTGTCTGGGGTAGGAAAGGAGCAGGACCCCTTGCCCCCCTCCCCACCAGCCCCTGCTCTCTGTGGAGCAGTGGAAGGACCCGAAGCCAGGCTTGTCCACCTGGAGACAACAACAGAGAGACAAAAGGAGTGGCTTTGGAGTCCTCATTCTCCTGGTGACGTGCTCCAAAAAGAACAGGGGATGGAGTTGCCCCTGGTTTTCTGCCTGGCAGGGGGCAGCCTGCTGACACCCTGCCACCAATGCTGGGGCTGTTTGCTCTCTCTGAGAGCCCACAGGTTGCTTCGCATCTTCCCTCCACAGCCCAAGAGGGGCTGGGGCGCAGGCAGAGACCTCCCCAGGGACAGTCAAGGCTGCAACTGGTGCAGAGAAAAGCCCTGAGGCTGAGCAGGAGAGGCCTCATGCTGCAGCACGAGCCAAGGTGAGACTGGCACAGAGAGGCATCTTCTTTGCAATTCCCCGAGCAAGAGGCCGAAGGAGCCTCAGCGTGTGCACTGCTGGGCAGGGAAGGGGAGCAGGTACCACAGAAGGATCCATGTGAGCACTCCAAGGGCAGTTTGAGCAATGCACAGGCAGCAGCTCTATTACCTGGCCACAGGTGTCCTTCTGATGCATTTCCAAAGGCACTAAGGAGGCACTTCCTCCTGTTTGCTCTCTGCTTTTTCTCGGGGAAAACTTAGCTTGCCAAACAGTATTCTGTGTCACTCCAAGTAAAACCTGGTTTGGTGTTTCAACAGGATTTGCCAATGGGCATCACACCCCTCTCGTGCCTTTTCAGAGCTTGAGTGGCCTGGATTTGACTTCACTTCCATCTGGAATTGTATCCACACGAGGGCTTCATGCAGCATCCCTGATCCACTTCTCAGCAGTGCTGTTACAGAATTCAGGTTAACTTCGTGCAGCTCCTTGTGCAGAGGAAGCCCTGGCTTACGTTGGTGTGAATTGTGGCTGGGCCAGCCCTGGCAGGGGGCGGTGCAGTGGGGTGTCACAGCGCTGGCACTTGGGAAAGACAGAACACATCCCATCCGTTTGCCTCAGAGGACACTGGAGATGGGAAGTAATTCAGAGACAGTATCCAGGCACACAGGCAGGTGGACACTTACCAAGGACCACTTCTTGCGGGCTGAAGCCATTGTCCACAATCTGCCTGACGATCTCCAGGTCAGATTGTCTTCATCTGAGTGAACTCCACCCCAAGACCAACCACTGCTGAAGCTCAATCCCTTGC
Organism: Laterallus jamaicensis coturniculus; assembly: GCA_022605575.1. Classification (NCBI taxonomy): domain Eukaryota; kingdom Metazoa; phylum Chordata; class Aves; order Gruiformes; family Rallidae; genus Laterallus; species Laterallus jamaicensis. Next base: position 156,756 of record JAKCOX010000001.1, read on the forward strand.
CAAGCACTTCTGAACACACTGCTCTTCTTGCTCCAGCTGGCCTCCTGTGCCACGTGAGCACACCAGCAAGAAGACGGTGTCAGCCATTCGCCTTGCAGCAAGGGACCCCTGGCCCTGGGGAGCAGCGCCCACCTTTGCTGGGCTGGGACAGGCCTGTAAGGGAGCTTCCTCCCTGCTAACGAAGCCTGCCAGAGGGAGAGAGGGAAGGCAAGAGCTGCAGACACAGAGGGAACATGGTAATAGTAGTAGTAATAATAGAAATCTATGCCTGCTACTTTGAGATAGTAAATTTCCTGCTTCAATTGACAGAATAAATAAGGTGAGGAGAGGGATTTGGGAAGCATTTTGTATGACCACATGTCTGGTCCAGAGGCTTGGTCATGAACAGGACCTGCTCAGGACCCTGCCTGTTCCTCCCCAGCAGCCTCTTGTATTTCAGACAAAGAGGGACCCCAGGACTGCATCAGCCAGGCTGTGCCTGGCACAAAGGGAGTGTGGGGGTATGTACCATCTAAAGCCATTTTTGCATCCTCTATGTTGGTGTTCTGTCGTTTACTTACGGGTATAACTAGAAGCCCTGAAAGAAACCAGGAGAGGCAGGAGAGGAAGAAATCTGTTGTGGAAGGTCTGTAGGGAAGTAGCTGACATGCCTCTGCAGCAGTACCTACCCTGGCTTTCACCATCCTCACCAGCTAACTGTCAGAAACCAGGATCTCCTAGCCCCATATAGTGCAGCAGACAAAACCCATGCAGTAGCAGATTATTCACAGAGCCTTGGCTCCATGGATGCAACAACCAGCCCAGTGACCTTCCCCTGCAAAGCCTGGACTCCATGTGAGGATAAGGGACAAGGGCAGGCACCTTGGCTGCACCTGTGAGGACTGATGCAACCCCCAAGGTCCAGCAAGCTGCACAGGCATGCTGCAAGGCCAGGCTGCTCCATTTCACCACTAAACCAGGAACAACTAGCAAGAAAACAATGGGGCAGTTGAAGACCTTGGGCATTGTGCACTCATTGTGCGCAAGCCAGCTGCACAGACGTACCTCATACCAAGCCCAAAGCTACCTAGATGGCATAAGCACAATTGATTTTACAGCAATCAATCTACCAGATACCTGTACATAAAAATCCAACCAACCTTGCTCTGAAAACACCTCTGCTTTACATGCTGTCAGCACAAACAGCAGTGAAAGCTGCTGGGAGGACCAGGAGCCAAAGGTGTGCTCATGTTTCTCTTGCCCCTGTGGCCAGCGCCCTGCTAACAGAGCAGGTAAGAACAGCGTTTCCCAGGGGAACACAGCGCCGGCCCCTCCACCCAATGTTCCCTCAGACCTCAGCAGTGAAACTGGGTCTGCACTTGGAAAGGACACAAAGCAAAGCACAGTGGTTACTGGCCTGCTCTGTGTCACACAGACCGAGTCACAAGGCTGATTCAGGGTTATTGGCAGTGCAGGTTGCAAAAGGTAAACAGAGGGACAAGCGTGGACAGGTTTCTGAGCTGCTAGTGAAACTAGGGGCTCTGGGAAATGGCTTTTTAGGGCTTTGCTGTGTCCCACCCTCCTGGTTCAGGAGCTAACCTCCCAGCTAGACCTAAGATCAAACCTCATTTCAACTGTCCTGGGCCCAGCTAGGACAGGGTTAATTTTCACCAGGAGACACAGCCAGGACGGGTGACCCAATCTAACCAAAGCAGGTATTCCATACCATGTGATGTCATGTGCAGTATAAAAGGGGGCTATAGTTGGGGAGGGCCAGTGCAGCTTGGGAACTTCAGGATGGGTCTTGAGCATGTGTTGTGGCTGCAGCAACATTGGCAGACTGGCTCAATTCACCTTCTCCTTCACTGGCTTCCACAACTCATCTTGTAGGACTCCATACAGCAGCCTTCCATCTCTGATGCTTTCCCCCAATGCAACAGACCCATCAGTGAGCAGGGCATGCTGCTTCTCATTTCTGGCTGTTTATTGTATGATGGGGTTTCTTCACTGCATGTCACCTCCTCCTCTGGCAACATGCTGAAATCTTTGCCTTCTGGACAGTCCATGATCCCTTCCAGGATTCCTGGGTGACTGGGGTTTCCTATTTGAGCCCGCTGTGTAATCAGTGCAGTCCACTTATTCCATGTAATATCAGTCACATGATGGGTCAGGAACCTTCCCTTTGAGCATCCAGCCCAGCACCAGCAGTTGGGGTGCCAGGAGCTGGGCTTCAGTTCTAATCACTTCTGAAGCTGCTCAAACCCCTTCATATGCTGGCCAGTTATCTCCTTCCCAGTTGGGGTGTAGTGGGACTTGGACACTGTAGCCCCAACTCCAAAACTCCAGGGCTTGACCTCAAGTCTCCCCCAGTGCCTTCTACCAGAGACTCCAAGTAGGGCCATTCTCCCTAGCTGCAGCATAGAGAACATTCTTTAGACCTGGTCCTACCTGGACAGTCCCAAGGGCTACTGCACAATCTATCTCCTGACCAGAGGAGAGCATGAACACGGTCCCCCACTACCACAGATCAGGAAAGGGCAGGTGTCAGCACACCCAGAGTGCAGGGGATTAGTCTTGCCCTGGGAAAACCACCTGCCTGACCCTGGTGTCTCCCCTGCCAGGTAAGCAGCACGGTTTGGTGAGAAACTGCAATCCCCATCACCAGTTGTGTGTGTTCTGTCACAAGTCCTGTTGTTATTTCACCATCCCCTTGCTACCCCAGAAAACTGCCCCCATGCTTTGCCTCTGGCTCCCTGTTCTCCTCCCCATCCCACCAGGGCTGGGGGGCATGAGTGATCGGCCCGTGGTGCTCAGCTGCTGCCTGGGGCTGAATCACAACTCAAAGCTGGCACAGAAGGGGATGACGCTGTTGGGAACACTGATCTTCATGGTCTTTAACAGGAACTGGGCCACTACAGCACACAGCAGCAGCAGCTCAAGAGGAGCACAAGATGGAAACAGTGCACGTGCTTGCAAAATGGCCTAAGAGCAGCTTCACAGGGAACACTGGGTGCTTCTAAAGCAGTTTAAATGCTTGCTCCTCTCCAACACTGGTCAGCCAAGAGCAGTCTATCGGTGGTAGGTCCCCTGCCAAGGCTGTTGGGATGGCAGCACGCTACAAGAAAGAAGCAACTGGCCCCTTGGAACTTAAAGTCTGACTCCACACACAGAACTATAGATGAACTCATACTATCAGGGTTTCTGAACTGCTCAGTCTTCAGTATGAAAGGAGGTTTATCCATAGCTGGGCATTCTCCAGAAAGGCCTACAGAGTCCACAAGAGGTTATGTTGGCAGTCTCAGGCCAGGACCTGCCACTTATTCCTCTTGGTAGTCTGAAAGGGTAAGCTTAGTTTCTGTAGGCCCTGTATCCCTGAATATCCCTCCTCTGCTTCTCAGGAAGTTTGAAAACATGCAAAGAGCAGAGATGAACAAGCTTTGTGTGGAAGCTCTGGGAGATAAAAAGGAGAGCTCTGTTGGTTTTTGTTTCCTGCAATGACAGGGTCATCAAAGATGCAGCTGCTGCAGGTAATGGCAAGGGCAGGCTGAAGCAACATTCAAACATAAATGGTGCTGGAGGAACCACAAGAAGGGTCACACTTAGCTGTGAAATTGGGGTCTGTATCCTGAAAAACACAGGGAAGTATTGTCACCTTACTTGTCTTCATGGAGAGAAACCTGTCCTCTAGAATATTAGGGTAGGAGGTGGGGTTTATTTATATTAGATGAAAGCTCTAGCTGAAAGAAAGCAAGACCAGAGAGCATGCTACTCTGAAATGGACTTTGAAACAAGTCAGTAGCACAGTTCTAGTCTGAAATCCTGTGATCAGTTCTCATTCCTTCCTGTTCAAGCGATGCAAAAGGAGTTGCAAACACAGAAAGGCACAAAGGGGTGTGTCTAAACAGCAACAACAACAACAAAGATGAGACTCCACAGAATCATTGGGCAAGAGGAACGTATTTAAGGGTAAACTCAAATATTCCAGTTTGAGCTCTATCCTCAGAACTGAGGAGGGGGTTTTTGGATTTAAAGCAAACCCTTCCCCCCCAGCTCCCGCCCAAGAAGACAGGTCACAATTAAAACCTCAGTGAGTGGGATTCCCCCCTTAGCTGAGTGTAGCTTGTTTCAGACAGAAACCAGGCTGTAACTTCAAGAAAAGATTACCCAGGTCACTGTCTGACTCCTTGCTGCTCTGGTGAAGCCTTTCCACTGGATGTTGATCCAAAGCCTACTGCTTTAATCTGATTTGGCAGTTCCAGTGCTGTGGTTAACAGAAGAGAAAATAGAAGCATAATCTATGTTACATACAAATCCCATTGCCATTAAAACAGCCAGAAGTTTACACTTAGATGGTAAAGCAGTGATTAAGATAAACTGTGCTTCCTGAAATACCCCAAGTCGGATACACCAACAGCCTAAGTGACAGAGAATTCAGGAGGGTTTTAGGCAGCAAGCACCCCAACTAGTACCTTCTTGGGGCTTATCTGACTACTCCCCACTGAAACTGGAGCGGAGCGAACACATCCACAATGTAACTCTCAAACTAGCTTGAGGGAGGGAGGGTGAGGCCACAAATGAAAGCAGGGGTGGCAGGAGAAAATAAGCAAGCAGGTAGTCGCCTGTGTGCAACTGAGTAGCTACATCCTGTATTCTGCAGCAGCTGCCAGCCTCAGCCACCCCCCACGCCACAAGCCCACTTCAGTGTTTTGTTCTGAACGCTGCTATACTGCTCCTGCCAGGACTAATTTGTATTCCTGGATCCCAGATGCTTTGGAATAAGGGGGTTAATTATTTTGCCTTTTTAATAGCTGCTGGTTCCCTGGCACAGTCCTGCAGGAGTGCTCGTTCCTTTGCACGAAGGACAAGTCAAGTCTGCAGCTGCTCTGTGAACGCCAGAGAAGGAGAAAGTTAGAATAAATCATGCCAAAAATTAAGGCCTTGCATCAGCAGCTGCAGCAGTCAAGATGAGCAGAGAACTTCCTGAATGAATGCATGGCTCTAGCCCAGGGAGCTGGCTGTGAAAGGCCAGAACAGGAAGGCCTGGCACAGGAGAGATACCAAAGCTTTTTCAAACACAAGAAAAGGGACTGAGGCTATTTCCTTTGGAGGGACACAGCCAAAGCACAGCCCAAGTAATCCATTAGATTCCTCCACATCCTGTGGGAATCACAGTCCTTGGAGAAAGAAATCTTCTAATTTTAACATGGCTATTTAATGGCTGAGGGGGAACCTTATCACTGCCTACAACTACCTGAAAGGAGGGTGTAGAGAGGTGGGGCTTGGTCTCTTCACCCAAGTGACAGGATGAGGGGGGATGGCACAAAGCTGCCCCAGGGCAGGTTCAGGTTAGACCTGAGGAAAAAGTTCCTCACTGAAAGGGTTATGGGGCACTGGCACAGGCTGCTCAGGGAGGGGGCTGAGTCACTGACCCTGGATGTGTCTAACAGACGGGCAGATGAGGTGCTCAGGGATACGGGTTAGTAGAGGATGGGTGTGGTCGGACTCAATGATCTCAAAGGTCTCCAACCTAGTGATTCTGTGAACAGGAACAGAGTATTGCTTATTAGAAGACTGAACACAAATGTTTTCTTCTTTCAGCTGGTGGTACGACTGTCTAGAAATGGAACCTCTTCACCCTTTATTGTATCAGATGCTTTAGCAATAGAACTTGGGGGCCTCGTTGTCCCAAACCTAGAAGTTACTTATTTTCATCTCGGGCTTTGCCCCCACCAGATTTTGGAAGGATCCTGAGTGGCACTCTAGGAACCTCACATTCACATTTTCATGGTGTGACTGAGAAGAAACCTTCTTACTACTGACTCAGCCTTCCTGAGACTGAAGAGGTGAGGGGAAAAAAAAAAAAAGCAAATTCTTTGCTTTATGGATGAAGAGTGACGCTGAGTATTTCTCAACTCAGACTTCCCTGGCAAGTGCTATTAACATTTTTCACATTCCAGTCTACTCCCAGACCATTCCTTCTGGCAGCAAAGGTAGGCTGGGAAGAGCCCAGATTTATTTAAAACACGTGGCCCCAACAATGGAAAAGAAACCCAGCACAAGCTAGAAGAAACACAGGAAGTGGGAAGCACCTCGCTTCTCAGATAGGATGGCCTTAGGCAGGATCCTGTGTATCAGAGCACTTCACTCAGCTGCAGTTTAATGTCCACTTCTCACCCTTGCCAGCCCCACAGTCTGGGAGAGAAGTGCAGGTCCAATGCCCATGCTCACCCCTTGTTCCTTACTGCCTTCCTCCTGGAGGTCTTCCAGCACCTCCTGTCCCTTGTTTAGACAGGATTCTCCATTCGCTCTTGATTTTCACAACACACTCCTCCTGCTGTTCAGCAAGGCACTTCTCACCTGCATTAGAGCAACAACAGCCTATGATGCAGGACAGCACCACATGGGAAACACTCTAGGGAGCATCAGACCACATTTCCCTGGATGCTTTGCCCTTTCTTCGGGACTGCTGCTACCAGGGGACCCAAATGAACAAGGTTTGTTTCCTAAATGCTGACACGTTTTTGCCAGGTACTTAGAGGGCACTATCAGCTCCCCTCTGACATCATACCAGAGCATTGCTTGGCCACTAACTGAGAGATACAACAACTGCAAGGCAAGTTTTACAGCAGGACTCATAAGTTACCTTTTATACACCTAATACGTGAAGTTGGGAGGCTTCAACTCAACCATGGTGAGGCTGCGTCGAGTTGAAAGTCAAAATCAGAACAAGGGCATATTCTGCTCTAAGGACTCTCCACAGGAAGCTGAGCCCATAACTACTGCTTTATTTTCCCATGCCTTCTTGCACACAATTTCTGGCCAAAGCCAGGGCAATGCAAACAAGATTATATTTGAGATTATTTCCACCTGAGTAATTGCCAGAAGGGAATAAACCAATGGTAAGACACAAAACCTAGAAAAGCTACAAGAACCCACTAGCAGTGACAGATGCAAGAACCCAGGTCATTTTCAAAAGAAGACACACTGAAAAAAAATAAATCCCAAAGATACTTAAATACATCCCAGAAGTGGGAAAAAAAATTATTTGAGCCCGTTCATATTCCCAGACTTTGATGTATTATGAACCAGAGAGATTGAACATCTCCTGCTAAACCACCCTCACATTCAAGCAAGTTCAAGCACTGTTCACAAGAAAACACACAGCAGGAAAAGGAGCAAGTTGCATTTAATTACAACAAAGAGGGTTTCAGCCAGTTACAAGCCAGCTTACCCCAAACGTTACCCCCTCACTAAAAGACAGATTTAGTGACACCACATGAAGTTGTACCATTCCTTTCAGAAAGCAAGACACCCAAACACTTCCCAAGTGGTTTCTTTTAAATCTTTCCTCGGATCACCCTTGCGATATGCTCGTGTCTTGCCGTGGTGGTAGAGAAAGTCAAAAAGCAACTATTCCCACTTCTTGCATATAAGGAAAAGTAAAATATAAACCAGGATTCGAGTACCATGAGAGATGAACAGATCCACCTCGATGTATCATTTACCTCCAATGAAAGGTGATCAATTTGAAAAAATAAACTAAAAAAAAACCCCCAAAACCCCAACAAACATACAGTGGAACAGACATGAAGATACTACAGTGTGAATACCAGCTGCTTACAAGCAGGGAATGTGCATAGCAACGTTCACTATGTTGCTCGTATGGCTTATGCAAGAGGGACAGAAAAAACTGTTTTGAGAGTCTGTAACGGTTTAACATTAACCAAACAAGTCTAGTACCACCACTGCCAAAAGACAGACAAACTTCACTCCCCTTGGAACAACAACCTCTGCACCTGCCCCACCGTTCTGGCTCTACAGAGCAGGGTTATAGATGGACACAGACCTCGTTTGTGGAAGGAGGAGACCAACCTCGTTCCTCCCTGAGGGCAAGCATCCATCTTTGTAGGCCCAAGAGAAAAGCAAAACACTAACAGGGAATCTTTCCTGTTCTCAATTTCTAAAGGAATATGATTCTTTTAAGGAGAAAGAAGCTTGAACAATTTTTCCCATGTGGCGCAGGCCACTCATTTTGCATACAGGGACTTGGAGCTGGTCTAATGTCCTCGCAGATAACCCTGGAACTAGGCTGTCCTCTGCTTGGTCTGGGCAGCCACAGGAAAGATGCCTGTCACCTGAACATCTGAGGCACTGAATGCTGTGATCCACTGAGGACACTGAAACATTAAAGTGCTTTTTTTTTTTTTTTTTTTTTACATTTTTTAAAAACCTGAATGCTTTAAGGGTCACTCATCCTATATCCTGAACTGGACCAACCGGTAACATTCTATTTTTAACGCTCAACTACAAACAATTTGACTTCTGAAACTTCAATACTACAAACTGCAATGCAAGTTATGACAGCAGAAACAGGTTTCTACAGAACATTCAAGTTGGTGAAAGAGAAATGAGGGACTGGGAGAGAGCTTTTACAGTTAAAATACTAGGCAGTGCAGAATATTTCGCTGGCACCCAGCATTTCTGCTGGAAAATAGCAAGATATGGTATACAGCCTTCCATGCTGGAGCTCCCTGGAAGTAACTTCTGGGGAAAAAAAAGTAACTGGGGCTGAAAGGGTATCAGCCATGCCCCTAAAACACAAGCCAGTTTGCCACCTACTAGACAGGAGGCTAATATTACTCCAAATCCAATGCAGAAGAGCTGCCAAAGAGTAGCTGTCCAGTAGTAGTTCCCAGTTCAGACATACAGGCAACCCAGTTTAAATACCTGAAATACTCATTACCTGAAGCACAAACAAAATGGAGGTAGATGGGGCAAAAGTGAAGAGTTGTTGATGAAAAAAACCTGAAGGACATTTTCCCTCACGTGATAAGATATATTTGCCTTGAAATTAAGAATAGGCAAAATCCAGACTGTATTTAAAGACAGGTGCAGTGCCCACAGCCTGTAAACGTGCTGCAACGTAAATCTCTCAAGGACAAGTGTACTGCACAAATAGCCTTACAGAAAGGGTGGGTATGGATAAAACCTGTAAACACACAACAAAGAGCTTGTGTGATAAAACAAAATATATCTGATAGGGCAGATTCACTCGGATCACCAAGAGCAGACCTCAGAGAAGCCCCAAACATTTTGCTCCGAATTCAGAAAGGGGAACAAACACAGAGCCTAGGACAAGAGCCCCCAGACTTCCCAGTTTGCGTTACCATTTCTGGTGGTGTAGCCCAAGGAAGCCCCAACTCCCGTTCTAGAAGAGAGAACAGAGGTTTCAAAGTACCAGCAACAAAAGAAATCAATATGACTCACTTCATTAATTTCCTATCACATCACTAGTTACATTATCTGAATCCCACCTAGATCGCCTCAGTTCAAGTGACAGGCTAGCCAAATTTCTTCATCCTATGAATTTTCATGGTCATAACAGATGTTTAGGATTTATTAGACAAAAATAAAGCATCAAATTAACTGTCCAGGTATGAGAAAGCATGGTAGGGCTTGCTTTTTGGTTTACCTATTGTTACCACCTTGGTTTCTACTGCGATCAATCTTCTCACATACCCAGCTTTTACCAGCTAGTATGTCAAAACCACTATTAAAAAAACCCCAAAAATACCCAACAGATCTAAGCTTAAGTTATGGAAAATGAGGATGAACACATTGATACAGGCTTGCAGTTTTAATTTTTAAAATGCCCCTACAGTGGGACTAGCTCTAGATGGCATCATGCTAATGCAAATGGAAAATAGTTTAAAAAAACCAAAAAAAAAACCAAACCCCAACCAAACCACTTTAAATAAAGTATGAATTCACACCATACACATGTACATACTTAATATTCTGTTAGCTTTAACTATAAATAAAGTCAGTCTATACTACTAAAAATTTGCTATGTGCAACGTTAACCTGATTAAAGCGTTTTATAAATACAAGCTTTTTAGTATTGCAACATACTGTAAAACAAGTTCTACATTTAAAATTCTGATGTAATAGTTCTATCTGCCAATTAAGACTACAAATGGAAAAATACTTGCTAATCTTTAACATTATTGAAAATGCAAATATATTTCATTTTGGGAAGAAAACAATCTCGTTCCTACTACTGGTGCTTCTTTAGACACTTGGAAGATACTATGCTAACGCAATACAAACTCTGTAGTAAGCTTACAACATGTACTCCTCAGAGGCAAGAAGAAAAAATCTGTTTTGTATTTAGGAAGGAACATCCATTTATTATAAAACAAGATAAAAGATATTTAGAATTAAGTTGAAACAAGGCAACATTAGAACAACCACTTTAGAGCTTTGTGAACGACGTGTAGTTTTTAAACTTGCAAATCAAGATGAACGTAGCTCTTAGCATGCTGTCCTCTTCTCTATAAATGTGATGAAGTGGAGAAGCAAAGCTTCAAGGTGTAAGGGTTGGAGCCATCTGTTAGGAGACAACATATAACACACTCAGGGTGTTTTATTGAGATCTCCTGCTGACCAAGATCACCTTCCATAATCTGACAAACGGACCAGTTCTGTAGAATTAATGCTTACACATCCCCGCTGCCCCCTGGCACTGGCCTGCAGACACCAGATGATCTGTCAGGAAGGGATCACAGAATCTTAGGGGTTGGAAGGGACCTCAAGAGATCATGGGGTCCAACCTCCCTGCCAAAGCAGCTCCCCAGCTCATATTACATAGATAGGCGTCCAGACGAGACTTGAATCTCTCCAGAGAAGGAGACTCCACACCCCCTGGGCAGCCTGTCCCAGGGCTCCCTCACCCTCACTGGGGAAAAGTTCCTCCCCATGTTGGTGCGGAACTTCCTGTGCTCCAGCTTACAGCCATTGCCCCTTGTCCTGTCCCCACAGACCACTGAAAAGGGGCTGGCCGATTCCCCCTGCAACCCATGCCTAAGATATTTATAAACACTAATTAGGTCCCCCCTAAGTCTTCTTTTCTCCAGGCTGAACAGACCCAGCTCACTCAGCCTTTCCTCATAGGGGAGATGTTTCAGACCCCCAATCAACTTTCGCCCTTCTCTAGACTCTCTCCAGGAGATCCCTGTCTTTTTTATCCCAGGGAGCCCAGAACTGGACACAGTATTCCAGGTGGGGCCTGACCAACGCAGAGTAGAGGGGGAGGATCACTTCCTTCGACCTGCTGGACACACTCTTCCTGATGCATCCCAGGATCCCATTGGCTCTCTTACCAGTAGTCTACCAGCATTTTTAAGACAAGAAACCAAAGTTATGAATCTGGTCACAAGGGAATGTAAATAGTACAACATTTGGAGTTCTATCTACATGACAGACTTTGCCATTATTGCTGCCTCTCTCCCTAGTGGAACTCCTTATGAAAGCAGCATTTAACAGGCAATTTCAAAGACAAAAAGGCACAGGTGAGTAAGGAAGCACAGACTCAGAATGTGGCATTTCTGTCAGAAACTGGATAGTGTTTACATGTGTTTGACTGACAAAAGAAGAGCAGGATGTCCAGCACACCCTCGAGGACTCTTCAAAAAGCAAGTAAGAAAATCCCCCTCTGTTTGGAAAAGCTGCCAAGCCCCGTGGAATGCAGGTCACATTTGCCTCTCAGGTAGTGGAAAATATCTCCTCCCAGTTCAGCCAACCTCAGATGATCTTACTACAGCAAGCCTTAACCAACAGTCCTCATTTTAAAATACTCTCTTTTCCTGAGATAGGTGTATTTGATTATACTTTGGGGTTTGCCTCTTTCGAGTTTAAACAGTGAGTAGCTCAGCTGTGATCACCTCTCCAAACTGAGATAAGTAGGAAATTCTGAAAGGTAAGTAATCAACAGGATCTTAAAAAGTATCCTGCCCCTGAAGATTCTAATCTCAATCAGTTGTTGATAAGGGGGACAGAAGGAAGGATAGAAGAGATTTACATACTTAACACTGGATAGAGAGACAAATTCATAATAGTTAAACACTGGGCTGGATTTACAGCTATGTCTGTGAACACCCGAAGTAATTCTGTTTAATCCAGTGAACTCTCCTAACTCTCCAGTGCAGATCTGGCCCATTGTGTACTCATTTAGTAGGTGAACCCCCTCTCCACTCTCCCTTGTTTGAAGCTAACCTCAGTAGGGCCTCAAAATTTCTGATTTGAAAAAGAACCCAGTACATGAGTAGTTAATTCAGAGCAGTGAGCTGTGTAACTTCAAGAATCTTCTGCCCAAGGATATTGCAGATTTCTCTGCATTTATTGTGAAAGATATAAAAAACTTCAGTGAGACATTATCTGTTAGGTTTGATTCTGATGACAGTGGATTTTTATGCTTTTCCTGCCTGCCTTCTTTTTATCCCAAACCAATTATTACTTTTCCATATCTTTCCATGAATTTAGTAACTTTGACTTTTATAGGTTAACTCAAAAACTTAGGACAAATGAGTGCCATTTAGATAGAAACTAATGGACCATAAAATAGAGATTAAATACTCTAATATACATAGTATAATTTGTGTGTGTGTGTATGTGTATAATAAGAACACCACAGTTTTTAGTTGTGGACTGAGCTGCTAAAGCCTCACATTATACAAAGACAGCATCAACATGCAAGAAAACAAGACAAAAACCCCTGACTTACTTGGGACTCTTATCTGGTAGTGATTAAGTACAGTGAGAGCTTCCACTGCATCTGTCTTACATTCCCATTCCAAAAGACCAGACAATGTTTTGGCAGAGGCTGTCAAAGTGAGAAACAGCAAAGGAAAGGAGGGTGTCAATAATGTCTCCAGACAGCATATGCTCTTATAAAAACTGGATTTCAAATAACCCCCCCCAAACAGATCAAATTTTACTCACGTTTTGGATCAAACACTTTGTATTTAATAAAGCTGAGAACCTCATGATCTTCACATAGCTGTCACAAAAATAAAACAAGGGGTAAAACTCCAGTAAAAAATGTACATAAAGATATTAGCAAAAATGCCAAGTTCCTGGAAGAGACACACAAAAAGGAAAATACTGACTCTTTTAGAGAGCTTCCAAGACTTTATGGCAAATTACTGTTTTAAAAATAGGATTAGATTGGCAACTCTTAAGAGTACCATTCTATAGTATGCAAAACAAGGCTCTTATCTGTGCTTTCCCATGATAAGTATGATTTTATAGGCACAAAAATTGCTAATCACAATTACCTCAAACAACATATTTAAATAAAAACAAGTCTTCCTTTTGACATTCCCACTTCTACTGAAGTTGTACATGCAAGCACACCACTCATGAACCTGAGTTAAATTTCAGACAGAGCTTGAAAAAATTAATAATAGTTTTGCTGGACTGAAAGAGAACTCATTGAACTGTCATCAGTTTTACCACTACCTCCACCTGAGAGGACCAATATTGACCCTCCACAAAAAAACAACCCAGAGAGAATAATGCCAGAATTAAAAAAAAAAAAACAAAAACAACCCAATTTCTCTACAGAGAGGCTACAAGCATTTTAAAAAATCAGCTCTCCTCTAGTTACTATGCTGTAACTATGCTAGTTATTTCTTTTTAAAAGCAGTGCAGCATAAAGCTAGGCTAGAGCCCCAAAAGCACTTTGTGTCACAGTCATTTCAACTGCCTACCTTTACAAATGTTTCTTCAGTTACACACAGGGGAACGTTATAATAATGCAGCACACAAGAGGGTGGTTGGATTATGTTCTTAGATGCTTGGCCAGCACTGGTGAAGCGATTATTCTTACTCATTGCAAAATCCTTGTAACTACTTGTGCCGTCCTCCAGTTCAAATATCTGGCTTGGAACTACTGAATGTTGCTTGGAAACGCTGGGATTTAAGGATACATATAGTTAAAGTTGCTTGAATAATTAAGAGTCGCATGTTTTGCACACAGATTATTCATCTAAACAGAACAGAGCTGACATTTCTTTACAACTATTAGAAACAGGAGAACAACATGGGTTGGATTTGACACCTTCCTTAAAAAGGACACACTGAGGAACCCAGTTCATTAACAGCCAATCCATGTAATGCCCCTATGTTTTATTAATGTAAGTAAAATTATAAATACAGATCATAAATAGTAATAAATAACAGCTGCAAATTGGAAATCGTAACTTCAATAATTAGAACAGAACAAAGGGATATGATCCACTTGCAATCTCTTTCCACCTGCCCACTAGTAGACTATTAATCTATCTGATAAAGCATATTTACCAGACATTAAGTCTCTTCCCAAATAACTTGACATTGTTGAGATGTGTGACAGCTCTTTCCACTGCATACTCATCACCCATTTCAACCAGTGCTGTACCTGGAATAGTCTTCATAAATTTCACCTAAGATAGATAACAGAGAAAAACAGCATTGTAACAAACAGCCTGACCCAGTGTGCTATTAGTCTAAAAATAGTTCCTTATAAACTATCTCAGGCAGGCTTTTTTCCAAAACAATTAAAATTACTATAGCAGTTTCCAAGTCCCTAGTAAATGATGCCTTACCTTCTCAATGTTTCCATACAAGCAGAACAGGTTGAAGACCCTTGAACAGTTCATCTTTAGCTGATGCAACCCACTAACCATGACAACTGAGCCAGAAGGATTTCCACCGTGCATGTAAGAGGAGGATGCCTGTGGCAGTGGATAAGCAACAAGCTCTGGAGTGTCCCGAGATCCCATTCGGTAGCGGCTAGGCAAGGGCAGCAAAGGACCGTGTGACCCTACAGAGATGAAAGGCCATGCTTTCACATTGTTTGCAACAAGTTTCACTACTTCATCGTGCATTAAAGACCACATATGTAATGCATATTTAAAGGAGAGGGAGGAAACATTACAGCACTTCCCACTAATTATTTTTCCCATTTATTTCTCCCATTTAAAAGAAAAAACACCCACCCAACAAAAACTCCAGCCTCCTCTATTCCCTTTAATATTCCAAGGCTTTTACATTCCCCAGCAAGAAAGAAGAAGCTGTTCCATGATACTGTTTTTAACACACAAGTGAAAAAAGTCTGTTGGTAACTATTTTGCCAGTGGCTTAAATTACAGGCTATACTCCTTCAAAATTAACGTTTTTCCCAAAAATAGTATCTTCCCTGCACCATACCAAAAAAATTGGTACTTAAACCTGTCAGAAGAAAAATTTCAAATTTAACTTTCAGCAATACTGCCAGGTCTACTTATAGAGCTGCATGACACCAAGGCAGAGTATTAGAAAGTAAGAGAAAAGAAAGCAGAAGGAGTGAACTTTTAGCCAGAGGTCAGGAGAGGAGATGACACAATCTCTTGTCTCTGGAAAAGAGCTAAGTCAGAAGACTGCTTTTCTACAAACAGGTCATTTGAAAGAAACGGGAATACTTAAACCCCTGCATCAATGCAAAATGAATCTGTCCTGTTTTCCAATACAGGCAAAGTGACAAGTCATTAAAATGAAGTTTTTGATATTTCTGGTGTTGGTTTTGTAAATAAACAGACATTACTAGCATGCAATACTTCTGTTTATAGAAAACATCAGTATTTTAAACCAAAGGGAGGATTATCCCTGTTCTTCTGACAAAAACGTGAAATTCACATAAGCCAAGTAAGTGTAAAAGGAACCTTTTGTCCTTTTTTCCCCAGCAAAAAGCATTAACTGAGGGAGAGGTTGGCGTAACAGGATACAGACACATTAATCTAGAAGGGTGTATCAGAAGAATGAAAAAAAAGAACACCACCAGTGTATACTAAGTAGGCCTTAGAAATTCTGGAGGTTCGAAGAGCCTTTGGAAAGAGTAGGCAGAAGGTCAACCTACACTGTAAAATGCCATAAATATATTTGCAAAAAAAAAAGTGCAAGACAAATCACATTGCACCTGACAGTTGAGAGCAAATAACTAGAAAAGTCACATCTAACTGGGGACGTTAGTTTCTCTGATCCCTAAGATCTTGGTACAACATGGGAAAAGTGACAGCAGATCTTCATTTGCAGACAGCAGTTGTAACATCTGCAGCACTTTATAGCACTAATTCCAAAACATCATTCTTATACAGTCTCATAGGTATCCCTTCTCTAAATTATCTAAATTAGAAGAAACACAAAACCCATGATTCCCAGCTCTGTGTGCAAGAGCATCAAAGCACTCCGTGCTGCATCAAACCACTGATCAAGCTACACTGCCATTTTCTAGAAGAAAACTGCTTTCCCAGTACAGATGTCCTTTTTCATCCACTGCTAGGCTGATGGCAACTGAAAGGAAACAGCCTTCCAAGGAATACCTTTGTAGAGCTGGATGCTCGCCACGGAAGGAAGAGGTATGGCAGCGAATGGACAAGAGATTTCTGTGAATCACCAGCACTGTCAGAATGTGGACTGACAGCAGCACACGTACAGCATGTTTGGCTGACTACTGACTACCCCTACATGCTGTAGGGGTCCACAGTTAAGCATCGATTGCGTATTTATAATTCCTTGTAACACGTAAAGAAATCGTAACAACCTGTCACCCCACGTTACTTACCATAACCATCATGTCTAAATGATGATGGGTGCTCTCCCAAAATAGCTTGCCTCTGGCGGCCCTTCCCTCTGTCTAACATGTGGGAAGGGAAAGAAAACGGTTTAGAATGGACAATCATGCACTTGATTTCTCCAGTTAAGACACAAAGCTTCTAGTTAAGAAGCAAAAAAGTAATTTGAGTCCTGGTTAATTTTATAAACAATTTCTCAATCATTATACGTCTAAAACCATAAGCTGCAGCCCTGGGACACCAAAATTAAAATACTGCCATCTGTATAACATATTGCACTTAAGCTGATTGGGGGCAGTGGCCAATGAGGAGATGCAGACATTTAAAGGTTTATGGAAATACCCAATAGTTCTCCTAAACAGACACCACACATTAGTATAGATAACACCATACAGCAGGATTTACCTATCTTGTCTTTTAAAACAAATTCGAAATGCAGTACTTTTGAAAGACAGTACCTGAATCATAATATTAGCTTCAACAGCAACACATTTTCAAAGTGGGCTTCTTTCAAGAAGTTTCAGCATAAGCCAACAACAACCTGTATTACATGGTTTCATAATCAGTAAACAGAGAGCATTACATGTGTGTACATATATATTTACAGAACACCTACTGATTTATGGGTGTGCTGAAAGGATTGTACATTATTGCATTATCAGCAGCACATAGCAGTTCGATTGAAGAAAAACATCACTGAATAAGGCACTTAAACAATGGTCAATCCTTTAAGAAAACCCAGTTATCTAAGATATAAAGTTAAGCAAGGGGTCTACATTACTGGAGGAAAGCAGTGCACCACAGCTAAAGCTGTATTTTCTGATCAGATCCATGCTGCATGACAAAGAAAATGCAAACTTCCAGATTTCTTTGTGGTAAACAACAGTTGATTTATCACAATCAAAAAAGTTATGCTGAAAAAAATGGGGCAAGACATTTGTCAGTTTATATCAGTTGCCAGGAAATTTAAGTATGACTGCTGAAAAAGGCAACTCCAGTCCAATGCAGATGGAGGTATTTCCCCTGAAAACCATGAACTGTTTGCATCAGGCAACACAACAGTGGGAGATGAAAACACATGTGCCCTTTCTGCTCAGCATTTTGATTACAGGTTCCAAGTCAGATACTTAATTTGGCAGTGAAGTCTGAGAACAGTGCTGAATGCCCTCAAATATAAGAGGAAAGATTACTTTGGTCAAGTTTTGTTTTTCTACTTCCTTTTCAGGGTAACAGCTTGTCTCTAGGAAGCAAATGCGCAGTCCTATTAAGTATTTTCAGCATTTAACTGCACGCAGTAATCATGTTTCATAAAAATCAAGTTTATAATTCCAGTCTGTGGAATGAAATCCTCTGAAGCTGCACACAATAATACAGCAAAGGCCCATGTTCTTCAAATAAAGAATTCCTTGAACAAAGTCCCTCAATTGCACCAGTACAAATGCTTGTGCAACCGGCACCGAGACATGAGAACTGATCTGTGCTAAAAATAGTCCTCAGAGATTGTTTAGAATCTAGTTTAAGTTTGGGGTTTGGTGGGTTTTGGTTCTATTTTTAAATCAGGACCTTGAGTCACTGTGCATGCTGGCACTGCCACCAAAACAAACTACAGCCTGAATGTTCTGTCTAAAAGCAAGTAGAATACTAAAAGGGGTGTGTGGGGTGTTCAATCTAATGCAACAGGGCTTCATAGCAGCAGGCACTTCTTAGGGAGTTTACTTAAGTGGAGAAATACTACATGCAAGTCTGTAATTTGTAACCATAAAGAACTAAAACAAGTTCTTAACAAAAAAATCCTTAGGAAAATGCATTCTGTTCGTAGTATTTGAGAGGGTGTGTGTGAAATTCTGAAAGGATATATTAGTATGTCTGTCCTCAGAATGAAACTCCCTTGGGTTAAGATCTCGTTTGCTGCAGTCAGACCCCTACGGTTTGGATCACAGTAAATTCAGAAGCCAAACAGTGCTGCTGCAAAAGTTGAAGCAGAAAAAGGAAAATGCTCTTTAAAAAAAACCCAACTAAGTCCTGAATTACTTAATGGGCAAAATTCCTCTAGATGCCTGGTTTCTCTAGCACATTTCAGTGTTTATTCAACAATTTATATTCCCATTTTCTAGAGAAATAGATGTGGGGCACAGTAAATGACAACATGTTACATACAATATAGCATGAGACATATCTAAAAATTATAAGTGTAACTCTTTTCCTCTTATGTGTAGTTGAGTGATGTATAGAAGTAAGGGACAGGCTGTCAAAGTAAGTAACAAAAAGGAAAATGAGAGCACAGTGAGTTCTTGAGGAAGAGCAAGCTGTACCTGTCCTAAGTTTTTCATTTTCCACTGTTTTTCTCTAGCTCAGGGATCACTTAGTTCATACAGCCATATCTGCAGACCAATTATACCACGTAGCTAGATGCACAATGTCACAAATCAGCCTCCAAATACAAAAATGTGACAGGCAAATTAATCCTTCAAATTTTTCAAATTAAAACCTTCATATTTTTTTTCTTGCCCTTGAGTTTCTTAAAAAATCGCCTTTTTTTTTTTTCCCAATCAGGAATTTGAGAAAAAAAAATTGAATCCTGATACAAAGTCATCAACTGCAAGCTGCAACCAATACTGTAGCTCCCTTGTTAACTTTTTACAACAAGTTCATTTTGAAAATCCACACCCTATGTTTTTAGTTGTACAACAGTTTTACAAGCCCAGCCTCTGCAGAAAATGCATATCACTTGAGATGGCCAAAGTCCTGGTTCTCATATAGGCTTTGATAAGTAGATACTCTATCTTGGACACGTTGTCTTCACTTTTCTAACTTTACATAGCACACATTATTGTACATAAATTACTGAACACTGCACTTGGTAATTACATATTATTTTTTTAAAAAATAAACACTTTACAAGAGTTAGGCTACACAGCAGTTTGTCTTTACATATATAGTCATAGTTTCCACTGACATGAGTTAAGCTCTAGTAATTTTTACAGCTGAGTACTTAAGAGACAGGATACCTGTGAATCTCCCTATTTTATTACTTAAATGTAAGTGTGGGGACCTATCTGATATTGCACTGCTCAGTTCCGACTATCTACAGGTAAGGGTTAAGTTTCCCTACTACTAGACAATATTTACACTGTTAAAGACTGAATGAAACTCTCACATACAGCAAGTCATCAAAAGATTACAATGTCAATAATACCAACAAGAGAGGTTCTTAATTTTGGAGGTTCTCAATTGTTCAGTTGTAATTTTAAGGGAAGTAAGACCAGCATACATACAAACTTGAACAGAATGGGTACAGTCTATAATGTTATTCATCCCATACAAATCTGAAGTACTGAAAGTGTCCTCCTTTAAAAACTTGTGGTGGTGTTGCATGCAGTATGCAGACAAGGTGAATTGCGAGTCTGAGTTTTTTCAGAGGGTTTTTTTGGGGGGTGGGGTTGTTTTTTTTGGTTTGGTTTTGTTTGGGTGTTTTTTTTTTTTTGCTGATGCCGATGTGGTGCATGATGAAGTGTAGAGTCAGCCTGATGAAGTCCTCTATCCTTCTTAATGCCTCGTCCAACATAGGGGAAAAAAAAAAAGAAAAAAAAAAAAGAGTCCTTTCGAAGGAGAAGCAGTGTGCAAGTTTGTAGTTTGTAAGGAATAGTCTGTACCAGGTTTCCTCTCCTCCAAAGAGAGAGAGCTGCTTGGAGAAATGCAAGTCCTTGAGAATTGCGAAGGTGCTTGCAGGTGTGGGCTCCTTGTTGCACTAAGTGGCTCAAGCACACGGCAGTAGGGGGCACTAGGGCTCAGGGTTAACCTCCTGGCTTGTGAACAGAGACTTCAGCAGCACTGGCTTGCTTTTGCAAGGACTATTGCGATACAGCCTGACCACGTATAAAGGGCTGTTGCCATTAGTACAGTCAAAAAGATCTACAGCGATAAGGTATGAAAACCTACCTCGTCGGCCAAGATATGGTTTAGTGTAGTCCCAACTATCGTTGTCGTTTCTAATGACATTAAGGCGAGTTGGCTGTTCAAATAAAGTAAAAGTGAAAAGGTTAAGCTGTGACCATATCTTTTTTTAATAGCAAAATTAAAATAGAAGGTCCGAGCATTACCCTTGCATATTCAATTTTTAGTGTGCAGCATCCTGCATAGATATCTGCTCCATTGAGTGCAGCCTTCGCCTTCTGGGCACAAAACACTGATTCAAACATACAAGCCATGTTAAGGATTTTTTTTTTCCCCCTCTCAAGTGTCTCATCCATGTCCCTTTCTTCTGACATGCCTTTATTTTTGTAGCCTGTGGATATTTCCCTAAGCATACCTTCCAAGAAATCTACACAGACTTTAATATAAAATGATCAACAAGCATATATGGATTCAACTTATGTTATGGATCTGGTTTTGAGATGTAAGCAGCATGTGATGCAACCCATTTGTAAATCAGTAAATTCTTCAGCGTGGATGATATAGATGAAAGCTTTGTTTATGCTCTGCGCTTAGGCTGTTCAGAAGGAGATGTTCTGGAGGATTTAGGCATTTTCATCAGAGGACATAGAAAGTTACCAGCAAGCCTAGAGGATATTAAGGGAAAGTTCAAGCTGTTATCAGGATATGAACTCAGTGGTTACTTTAGAGCAAAAAGAACCAAGAAAGAGTTCACACTTTCTAGCTTGTTAGCTAAATAAAACCACAGAATTAGGTTTAGTCTAGGTGATCCTGCTCTGGCAGGGGGGTTGGATTAGATGATCTTTCGAGGTCCCTTCCAACTCCTAACATTCTGTGATTCTGTGAACTAAGAGAGATACTTTGAACAATAATCATTTTGCATCAAAAAACATAAGTCTCCTTTAAATCCATTGCTCAAGGCAAAGGCATGTACCAGACTCCAACATATATCCTCTACATACTCCAAGATTAGTTTTATGGCTAGCAGAAAAACGCATCTGACCCTTAGTAGATGACAATCCACCATCATATGCACTCAGTAACATATAGCATCAGAAAGCCTGAAACTTGCAGCAGACCAGACATATTTGCACCATCCTTTCATATAATTTAGTGACATTTGGAAAGCAGTCTGTATAAATAACATGTCCCTTGTGTTTTACCCCATTCCTGCAGCCCAACTTCTTCCGAGGTGATATAGGTTCAGCGTGGAATTTAAGAGTGAGAAATGTTATGCTTCTGACCTCTAAGAAATGGTTTGACACTGGCTAGAATGGTAGGAGCACATCTGCAAAAGTAATGGGTACTGCATTTAGCACTGAAGTTTAAGTAAATTTTGGAACTTCTCAGACAAGGCTTGCCTTTAAGCTCACTACCGCTCCACCAAACTCTTTGCCTACTGCATTACTTTGTTCATGTCCAAGAGTCTTCTTTTAAGAAGAATGAAATGCATGTCTGGTAGTTTCAGAGCACGTTCAGGATCCTCCCCCCAACTTCCCTGATCTTTCACAAGATGCAGCATAACGCCAAACTGTACAAGTCACCTGATCCAAACACCACCACTTCCCACCAACTCGACACGCCATCACAGTAAGCCAAACTACTGTTTGTTAGGACACATTGTTCTAAGTCTTCTATACAGATAAACAGCAATTAGTTTGAGTCTATGGAAGTCAGGTAACACTTTTTCCCAGGCAAATTCCCAATGCAGCCATCAGTTAAGTAATATGTTACAGAAGTGACCCGCTAATAAAGCCTGCCACATCCACAGCATCTGAAATCACCAAAGAATTTCTGAGATTTTGATACCATTTTTTCCACATGAGAGCTCAGAAACAGAGGGTAATCAGTTTTATAAACTAAGGTGCAATCATATCAGACTTTGGACTTTGCAGACCACAGTAACACATTAACAACTCTCAACATTTATCCCATGTACAACTTAATGCTACAAATACAGTAAACAGCAGGATAACAGAGCAGGGAGATTCCTTGACACATGATAAACATGTCAAGGAGGCCTAGGTTAGTCTTGTGCTTTATTCGAGTCAGAACAGGAAGATTATCATAACTATTTTGGACATGTTTGCAGTAGTCAAACTGCACCTCTGCAAACCTATTTCTGGTGTATCACCACAGACAGAATCCATGAAACTTTTCTGTATTAGTGCACTGTCACACCAGTGTCATATTTCATGTCTACCAGAACTAGCCTTAGGGGTCACCTGTAAACATGGTTAGCAACATGACAGTTGACAATGTGATTTTCCTATAAAGATGAAGTGTGTAAGGACTATTCTCATAGACATACAGAAAATAGAAATTTAAAAAAAGAATTTGTTATCAACACTGCACAGTATTTTTTCAGACATTCGTGTGTTAACTCCCATCTGCAATCAAGAACCTACACAGGGGGGGAAAAAAATATAATCATCCTCCAAAAAAGGATATTCAACCATAGCTTGTATTCCATTTCTCTTGAATATAACAATGCGCTGGACTTTTCCAACAGGGTTGCACACAGTATACAAGACATCCTAAGGAAGAAGGAAAAGATATTTTAGTCAGATGTGATGCTTCAGGTCCACAGAATGTTTTCTTGCTTAAATGCCAACAAGCAAAGAAAGGGCTTGTTAACTTTTAATCTGTAATTCTTCCCCACACAATTGATACGTTTATCATTAGCATTTTTATGAACCAGGATATCCCAGGCAGTCAAATCTGAAAAACAGGAAGAACCTTCTACAAGAAGCACTCATGTGAACATTAGTTTAACATGTATCTTCAGGTGTGTTAAAACCCAGTAATCGTAGTCACGTCTCAGGGGGTGCTTCCTTTTAAGCCTTCAACCAAAGCCAAGAGACTCTGTAGTTAAAGCACATTTCATGGTAAGACTCCAGCAGCTGAGCTGTTTTTTCAGTTGTTCATGTTCATTTTCTAAAGAGTAATCAAGTGAAGCCCATGATGCAAGCTTAGGTAGCTTATCCAAAGGAGAATTTCAATCGTACCCACCATATCACTTAAGGCAGAGAAAACTTCTGACAGGAAACACTGGATTAATGCAAACTCATTGTTAATACTCTACTTTCTACAGCATTTGGCTGTATTACAAAGAACCAATAAAATTCAAGACCATCATCAGTGCTGCAGGGGAACCAAAGAGCTTTTAATTCAGCTACTTCAGACTACCAAATCAATCAACTGGCACAGGATATTTTAAATAGCTAATTATTAATGTTAGCTAATGCTAACATTAGCATTTTATACATACCAGAATACAATAAAAAGAAGGTGCATCAACCTAATGCCAGAAGAAGCGATACTAAGGTTAAAAACATTTCAACTGCCAAGGTATGCCATGCCTCATGCATGTACAGAAGGTTTAGAAGGTAACTGAGAACTAAGAGGTAACAGCTGAGGTACAGCTGGACAGACAGTAATGACTGTTGAAAACAGAGAGAGGAAAAAACCTGGGTGTGTTCGTTGACACTCGCCTGAACATGAGCAGCAGCGTGCCCAGGTGGCCAAGGGCATCCTGGCTTGCATCAGGAACAGTGCAGACAGCAGGACCAGGCAGGTGATCACACCCCCCTGTGCTCAGCTCTGGTGAGGCTGCACCTCAAATACTCTGTTCAGTTTTGGACCTCTTACTACAAGACAGACATGGAGGCCCTGGAGCACATCCAGAGAAGGGCAATGAAGCTGGTGAAGGGGCTGGAGCACAAGTCTTGTGAGGAGCGGCTGAGGGAACTGGGACTGTTTAGTCTGGAAGAGGCTCAGGGGAGACCTTAATGCTCTACCTGAAAGGAGGTTGTGGTGAGCTGGGGGTCAGCCTCTTCTCGCAGATAACCAGTGACAGGACAAGAAGGAATGGCTGCAAGTTGCACCAGGTTCAGGTTAGAAATTAGGAGGCATTTCTTCACAGAGAGTGTGGTTGGGCATTGGAAGGGGTTGCCCAGGGAGGTGGAGTCACTGTCCTCAGGATGTTCAAGGAAAGGTTCAATGAGGTACTTGGGGACATGGTTTAGTTAGTAATATAGGTGGTAGGGGGATGGTTGGACTGGATGATCCTGGAGGTCTTTTCCAGCCTTTATGATTCTGTGTGACTGCTGCAGCAGGGGTCACTTTGAGAAGGTCTGTTTGAACAGATAAATTTATCTGTTGTTACAGACAAATCCCAGACAAAGTTCTGCCCACAGGTAAAAAACTCATAAACAGAACTTCAAAGACCTATATATGATACCTTAGGCAAAACTACTTTTAAAACACCAACCCCCATTCTGGTGGAAAGCAATTAGGAATTAAATACAGTTAACTTGCCCTTCTTGTCCTTCACTGCCACACCCCTCAAAAAACAAAACAAACAACTGATAGGAAAGAAGCAGGTCACAATCGTAATGAAGGAAATAAACTGCATCAAAAATTTGGAACACTTTCACTTCTTCCACAAGATACCCTTTAGCAGGCCAGTTCCTCTGCAAAAACTGCATCTTGTTCTGAAAGAAAATCCCTTAAGAACTATGGAAGAGTCTATCAAAGTTATTCAGACTTACCATTTAAAACTGTTTGCAATGTTTCATCTGTTTGGCCTAACTGTACTTCAAATTTAAGGAGAGAAAAGTACTGAAGAGGAGGAAGCGGTGCTGGGCTTTGTGGGGTTTTTGGAGATTTATTGGGGGAGTTTGGGGTGGTTTTTCTGTTAAATAATGCAGACTTCGTGGCTTTCCTCTGCACTTGCTCCAATATGCAAAGATGATCAGAGGGCTGGAGCACCTCTCCTATGAAAACAGGCTGAGAGTTAAGCTTGTTCAGCCTGGAGAAGAGAAGGCTCCACGGAGATCTTATTGCAGCCTTCAAAAGTATTTGAAGAGTCTACAGAAAAGCTGGAGAGGGATTGTTTGCAAGGGCATGGAGTGATAGGACAAGGGGTAATACTACTGAAGGAATGTAAATTTAGCTTAGCTATTCTTCCCTGTGAGGGTGGTGAGGCCCTGGCACAGGCTGCCCAGAGAAGCTGTGGCTGCCCCGTCCCTGGCAGTGTTCCAGGCCAGGTTGGATGGGGCAACCTGGACTAGAGGAAGGTACCCCTGCCCATGGCAGGGGTTAAGACTAGATGGGCTTTGAGGTGCCTTCCAACCCAAACCAGTCTATGATTCTTATCAGTTTCTTTACCCTGTTGGCCAAGAGCAATTTCTTCTTTTTAAATCCCACTCCTAGTTGTTAGGGGCACTACTGCTCTTTCCAGTGGCTAAGACTCTACTGGTCTGTACTACCTTAAATGGGCTCTGAGGCTTGCAACTAGTTCTGGACAACTGTCATTGTCTAGTGCTTGTTGTTAGTCAAACAGGTGGTGGTGATGTTGTGGGGGGTCACTGTTTTCAAGAAGGAGCTATCTGCTGGAGGTATCATCCTTGGAATTTCCATGAAACTCCCTGAGCCCAGAATGATGCTTCATTCAACTCAGCTGCTTATACAAGCCACATTCAAAAGGCATGCACGAAGCATAGCTTGTAAAGTTTGTGCTGCATTCACAGGCAAAAAAATACTTTAACTTAGTGGATTTCTTCACACAGCTCAAAGTGGGTATATTATTAAATATTATTAAACACTGATGAAAAAGCAACTCATACCTTGCCATGCTTTTCTCTAAAGAAGACTGACAGGAGAAAGAAAATTCATCACCCACTAATGAACAGGCAAAACCATAACGATAGTCACAATACAGTGAGGCAAAAAAGCATGGTATGGAACTGACTGCTTGAAGTCATTTCAGGGGTGCTAAGTTTCAATCAATTTGCTAACACAGCATGTTAAACAAGATTGAGTGCTCACCTGAACTTAAATCATCCCATGCAGTCCAACACTTTGACTGATCTATGCTACTATATGCATTTCCCTGAGAACAAGTAACTTATGCTTATATCAGAGTGTGAAATGTCTGCTTTAAGCAGACAACGAAATCTCTGTGGAAAATGTAAGCATTTAATGCATGAGGAAACATGCATTCTTAAAACACCAGCAAAAAATATCTATATCATTAAAAAATATGCACATCAGCCACAAGTAGATGGCTATAAATTAAGATACAACTGTATATATGGTATGATTAGAAATACTGAAATGTAACAAGCATCAGCCCAAGTAAGAGTGGGGAATATTCATTCAAACTGGAGTTGATCACCAGTAGATTAAGGCTTCGACTTCCCACGAAGGACGTACTTAAGAATGAAGGACTGCAATCAAATAACCCTTCCTAGTGGAAAAAATACTTGCTATTTAAACATACACCACTAAGTTGTGGCAACATACTTGGAAATATTTCAGAAGCATGTAGCAATTTAAACATTTCAGAATCCTGACCACTGAAGTCTTCAGCTGTATTGCAAAATCTCTGTACAACAGAAGTGAATCATCTCAAAAAAACCTTTCCCAAAACATGTGTGAAGACAGGGGCAAACTTAAATTCCTGATTGAAATTAGCACTATACAAATTTTAGCAAGTGGTACACAATGGAAATAATGTAACAGAGATTGGTACTTTAAAAAAAAAAAGGGGGGGGGGGGAAGGGGAGAGGGGGAGGGAAAAAAAGAACACAAAAAGAAGGAACATACCACTGTAATTGGGTAGAGAGGATTCTGAATTGATAACAGGAGAACTTTATTTCCACCAGAGGGGTCATCAGTGTTTCCAGGCCGAGTAATCCTCTTACTTGTTGAGTAGTTGAAAAAGGCTTGCTGTCCAGCAATGTATACAGGCTCATCTGCTGCAAACGTTACGCATTTCTTAGCACTTTCTACATTTTCAAATTCCACCAGAGCCTGGCGCTTAAATGGCATCATCATGACATAGCTGGGGAGAGAAACATTACAGCAATTTTTCCTATGTGTTTACTCAAAACAACGCTCAAGTCCCCTAACTGCCATATCTGTTGTTTTTCCTAAACAATTCCTAACAAGGACATAAAAGGAGGGCAGGTCTCCCTGCTTGTGCTTCCCAAACCTGGCCAACACATTTCTAAAGTGTTTGCACAAAACACAGAAAGGCAGCTGTAAGATGAATAAATGATAAGCTGTTGTTTTCTCAAGAGGTTTAATGCATAAAAACATCCATCCAATATAAAAAAGTCAGTAATTTATTAACGTAGAGAAACTATGATTAATATTTAAATAGAACTTGCTAAAGCTATCTGAAATACTACTTTTGACACAAAGCTACCTTAGAGGAAACAAACAAAAATATTCTAGCTAAGCAAATTCAGACACAGACAAACTTGAGAAGCTTTATCAGCAAGTTGAAGTTTTTGACAAGTAAAACTCTCAGGCTAAAATGTACTTATTTGTATTACTGAATAAGCTGTGCTTACTTTTTATTCTTTAAAATACTGACAGAAGTCTAATTCAATTATTTGAATATTAAGGCCACAAAAAATACTATTGTACTGGTTAAAAATCCTTACTTGACTTCAAGGGTTTACTTGAAAAGAAATGCATGTTTCCAAAAAGAAGCACTGATAACTCAGAATAAGGTGGTGCTACCCACTCACCTTTACTATGTTCTTCACACATGAGGAATCTTTAGATTTTATGACATATGAAGGGTCTTTTTCTGAATAACCAGCTCATTCCAAAGGTCCTACACCACATCACAAGCACTCCTCCCATAGGAAAAAGCTTCATCTGCTCTGTGGCCCATCCTTATTTTTTGTATATTCACTAATATCAAGACAACCACTTTCCTGCTGCTCTGCAGTTCAGTTTAGCTACAGCTCTTTTTAAGGGCAGGACGAGCTGTGCTACTGAAGACTGGCAGCAGACATGAGGGCATACAGACAGTGGAACTCTGCTTGATCAGACTTGCCACATAAAGAAACGCAGAATCTTCACAAAGCTATGAAATCTCTATGCTTTACTGTTAATTAAGTTCTGGATTTCAAATGGCTATCATAAAGAAGTTTAAGAGACTTAAATAATGCTCCCAACTTGCCCAGAGAGATGACTTTATGCTGCTTGACATACCATATGGTTCCAAACTTTTCAAGAGCTTCCACAAGATCCGCTTCCACAACTGATTCACACAGCCCTCGAACATGGACAACAGGAGAGACAGAGACTTTGTGGTGACTTCCCCCAGCATCCTAGCAACAAAATGACATTTTAAAATTCAGTACAGAACAAGGAATACTGCTATCATTAACTAAAATTAAATACTTGGCAGACACTACAGTGGGCCAAGAAGCAGCCATCTAAATGTACAATCCAAGCATATTTTAAATAACTTCTCTTTCCAAACACATTGCCAAGTTTAGCTGCTGAAGTCTACTTAAAATAAAATGCTTTGCAGATTTAATTAATGTGTTTGCACAGGCACATTTTTTTCTAAGATAAAATAGAGCCTACTTAACACACAGTTGAATTGCAGGTCTTCTACCCTATTCAACAAAAGCATTAAAAAACCCAACAACTTGGACATGCACAAAAGCTAAAGTATTCTACACCCTTATTGTTTGTTTATGCTAATGTTTGTTTGAGACAGGTTGGGGGGATAAAAAAAGCAAGAAAAAACACAGGCCATCAGTAAACTGAATGAAGATTTATTGTTTTCCTACTGTGGAGGGTTGTGCACAATGCAAGAAAATGCTGGCTCTGTACCATACTTGAGATAAGACCAACCTCCCTTCTAATTTTGACCTTCTTTCATGTGTGTTTTTAAAAGCTCAGTCTCCATACATATGGGCACCCCTCTCTCCTTCCACCTCAAGGCTGACTGCCATCAACAGACTTAGCCATTTTTCACCAGCACACAGAATTCCCACTTTTTCAGAGGCACCGCTATGACTTAGTCTTGTCTCTGTATGACTGAAGAATTCAGGCTGGAATCAGCTTATCTTTCCATGCAAAGCCTGAAGTTGAGCTGAAATTTACCCTCCATAATCTAAGATAGTGGGGGGGGGGGAAGACAGGACATTATCAAAGCAAATAATGAGAGATAATCAAAGATTAGAGATAATAAAGGGCACACTTAAATATACTATAGTTACCAGCACTCAAACCTCATGTTTCTAACAGTGAGAAGTATGTATTCAAATGCAGTAACTACATCAATGTATTTGATCTAAGAGATCAAGTCTTGTTGATTGCTCACTTTTATGTAAGATGTGGCATAGGATCTTATGGACCCAGCGTGATATTCTTGGCTGCAGTAATTAACTAACCACACTGATTGCTACTACTGCTTCCGACATTCCCCTCTCTTCCCTGTTTGAGCTACAGATTCAAGGAGAAAATACAGAGAAAATAACTTCAAGAGAACTACAAACTGAGTCTTGCATGTTTAATTTAACTCTGTTCCATACACAGCCCTCCCAAAACAATTACATTTTTTTTCTTTAAATCAAGGACTTGACCACTCTGAACAAAAAGCCAGCACTCCAGACTGCTGCATAACTTTTTAAGCTCTAGCTCACATTTTGTTCATTTGCAGCATCAGAGTATTTCAAGTGGCAGAAATTTCTCTGAATTAAGAGCTGTGACAATTGTGGGAAAACACCACTAGCGATATTTGCATAAGATACCAGATATCCTGAATTAATGAGCTGAGGTCTACAGCAGTAGCAGTCATCAAAGTAGTCATAAAAAAAGGTTAATACTTTGAACTGCAAATACTTGGGCAACTGAAGGAGGAACAGAACTACGCAGAGGTTTATTTTCGGCTTATATGTTCTTGACTGACATACACGCTTTCCAAACTGAAAGCAGCACCTAAGGAAACCTTCAAAAGAAACCCAACAATAATTACCAGTTTTTCCTGCAAAGTCTACTACTCTGAGCTATTAAGATAACAGGCACCTTTATTTTATTTGCAGTCCACAAACAATTAGAAGTTATTAAATAAATTACTCATTGCCCTGCATGCTGTTACTATATTAAGATCCCAGTTAATGCTAGGGGTATGCATTTTTTTTTCTTCCAACCCCCTTAAGGCATTTAAGAAATCTCCCCTAAAAAAAATAAATCTGTCTAATCAGACTGTAAATTTAAGCAATGTTTCTCTCACTGAAGCAAAGACTCACTACAAAGTGCTACCTTAGTTAATCAGCATCCCCATATACCAAGTCAAGCTTTTCAGAGAATAGATAATAGAACAGCATTTCTCCCTTCCTCCCCATCCCAGCTCAATCTTCTGTTATAGTTTCAGTTCATGTCTTTGTCATGCATATTCCTTTGTATTTTTATTTATTAGCCATCAATCTAAGCTTGCCTACTGAAGATACACATCTTTTAATAGCACAAGTTCTCTCAAAAATTAAGACTTTTCTACTTGCATCT
This sequence comes from Laterallus jamaicensis coturniculus, assembly GCA_022605575.1. Taxonomy (NCBI): domain Eukaryota; kingdom Metazoa; phylum Chordata; class Aves; order Gruiformes; family Rallidae; genus Laterallus; species Laterallus jamaicensis. The sequence continues at coordinate 187,424 of JAKCOX010000001.1, forward strand.
CCAAACCCACTATACATCAGTTATATAGAATCATAGAATGGCATGGGTTGGAAGGGACCCCAAGGATCATAGAGCTCCAGCCCCCCTGCCACAGGCAGGGCCACCAACCTCAGGCCTGGATCTACACAAGGCTGCCCAGGGCCCCATCCAACCTGGCCTTGAACACTTCCAGGGACGGGGCATCCACCACCTCTCTGGGCAGCTTGTTCCAGGACCTCACCATTCTTTCTGTAAAAAACTTCCCCCTAATATCCAATCTAAACCTTCCCTCCTTTAGCTTTAAACCATTCCCCCTTGTCCTGCCACTATCTGTCCTTTTAAAAAGTTGATTCCCCCCTATTTGTATGCTCCCTTCAGGTACTGGCAGGCTGCAATGAGGTCCCCCCGCAGCCTGCATATATGCACATACGCAGGTGCCTGCCCTTTCACAACTGTAATTACTCTCAGAACCACCAGTGAAAAAGCCAAAATTTGAAGTGAAAAAGCCAAAATTCCTTCTTCAACACCACCACAGAGAAAGCAACCTTTACCAGTGTTGTACAGTAGAAGATTTAACAAGAATTAAAAGTCGTAATACCACAGCTACTATAGTAACTTACACAGAAGCATGGAACTTAAAAAAAATAATTTTAAAACAAAGAAAAAACCCTCCTGAAACAAAACCCACAAAACAACCCCAAAACAGTGACAGTCACCTGCCATGAAATGAAGGACTCACCAGCATGGCATTTCATAAAATAATTGATAGAGAGAAAACTGTGGAGGTTATAAATGGCCATACGGGAAGGCCTCTGCTTTATTCGAAACAGCTTCTAACCAGCAGCAGTAAAAGAGCAGCACAAGGGCCCAGCACCAGGCAGTCCTGAGCCAGGAAGCCGCAAGCTCACACAGAGCATCTCTGCACACGCGCCATCGGCAGGTCTGCGAGTGCAGAAAGCCTCCGCGAAGGGCAGGCGTACCTACTGTCATCAAACAAGCGCCGCCACTACCAAGCTGCAGGACCAAGAGCATCTAGAGTGATCCCTGATTTCCTCTAAAAGGAGGAGAAATAAAACTACCAGGCCACGTGAAAATAGGAATCAAAGGTGTCCATGAGTTTAAAGCCTCCTTACAGCGAAGGTCAGAACGTGTACAACTCATCCAACTGCTGCCAAAATTTCTTTCCCAGAGATGAAAAATACAGGTTGTTGACCAAGATCTCATGGCCACTCTAACTTGAAAACTACACATCCTACAGTTGGCACACAGACAAAGGTGACTTCAAAACATCTGCTCACATACACATTAACCACCACCAGTATTTCTGCTTACAAAAGAGTCTTTCAGTAACTCCAGCTCCCACGGTGGCACAAAAGCCCCATACAAAACTCCCAACATGCCACTTACACTCTGCCAAACCCAGGAGAACAGACTAGCCAACATTACTGCTGTATCCCTCATCAATACTTTTGGCTTAAGGGTTAAGAATCATTAGCTGGACAGAAAATTATTAAACAGATAATAGAGACATGCTTCCCTTCTACACGCTCAAGACCAGTAACAAGGACAGGCTTCCCTTGAGAAAGAAAGTAGAAAAGTAGAAATGGTTAACATTGAAACCAAGCTTCTTTAGAGCTGAGGCACGAAAGGAAGTGCTGACATAACGAAGCAGATGAAGCACAAGCGAGTTACTTCATATACTGCAACAGAAGCAGCTTCAAAGAACTGCCACAGCATTTTAACATCCACTCTTTGATGACCTACATAGTTCTAGACAACATTTTAATTATACCACTGTTTTCTTGCTAACAATTCCAAAAAGGAAGAAAGTCATCGTGGACTCTAGGATAATGTCTCTCTTCTTTAATTATTCCAGGCTAGAGAATTTCTCACCACCTGTTGGCACATAAATGTCCCCTTTACCCTTCTCCAGACACTTCCAGTCAGTATATTCAGCTTAGTTCTATTAGTTTGTACCACCTTTTTTGGAGCACCTGTTCTTCTACCATTTCTCTGCTTACCTCCTCCATCTCTTTATTTGTTCCTTACTGCAACACTATGGCACTAGTCCTTTGTATTCTTCCCCCACAGGTATCTAAACATACTGTTTTCTTTCTCACCATTCAGGTTATCTTCAATTTTGTCCTCCCACTGCATCCCTCTCACATGCTCTGAAATGGCTTTTATAGGTCTGACAGAACTGGGGCGGGGGGCTGCTCCAAAAAGTTGCTTATTGGGTAAGTGCCCAAAACTTCATCAGTGCATAAGTACAGACTGATATGCATCCTGACCATCTTGCACAAGGCCAAGGCCTGCTAAAATTACTGCACCATAAAAGTAAGGTGAAGGTACACAACACATTCCTCCATAATCTCAGCTCTCCCACTGAGGATGGTCTGATGAAGACAGGCTTTCATAAGCAGATACACGGCGTTTCATGCACATTCTTCAACTGCTCCAACATGACTATGGCATTACTTAAAGCTGTTTGCCCTGACGCACATGTCCCCCCTGATCACACCTGCCTGACTTGAGCAGCAGTCCCCTCCCTCCAGAGGTACAGGAGACACCTCTGTGCCAGCTGGAATTCCTGCAGCTTTGCAGTGACAATGCTATTTCCAGTATACAGCGAAGTACAGCCAAGGAAACAAAACAAAATCCTGTTTCCATGGCAGTAGAAGAATATACCAGTTTTGTACAACCTGTGGTTTTTTTATTGGTTTTGTTGTTGGTTCATTGGTTTTGGGCCTAGGGGCCAACAGGGTGGCAGGGAGAGTGCTGAGCAGGAGAAGGGGGTTAAGGTTAATCACACCCCACATTCTGGAAGGCTACCTGCCAAATTAGTTTTTCTGAATGTGGAGTTTGGGGTATCTTTTCTCTTGTTTCATGCATACCTCTTGCCAGCACTCTCTACCACTGTATCTTTCCAAAATAACAGAATACCTGCACTCTGGCCCCTTCTAATTCTGAATCCACCCTGAAGTGGTCAGACAGTTGGAGGACTAGATGATTGTTGCAGGTCCCTGTCAACTGAAATACCCTATTTCCCACTTGTTTCAGCACACACAAAGGAGGGAGGATGATTTACGCTTACGCCATAACCAATTTCGAGGATGTACTTCATTTAAGAAAGGTATATATAAACAAGTCACTGCAAAACAGGTCCAGATCTGAACTCTGCCACCCTAGCCAACCTGTTACCCTAACCAACCATGACAGACCTGAGGCAACCAAGTTGCAATCCATTTACCACAAAGCAAGAACACCACACATAGGAAGTTACAGCAAGTAGCTGAGAAACTGCAAGGTCACATCCCTATCTTCTTTTGTAGTTGTTTGTGTATTTAGACACATGTCACTTCTGTAACTGTAAGAAAGAGGATAACAGATCTTCCTTATTTCATAGAAACACTTAACAGATACATCAGAGACAGCGAGGCAGGTGAATGCTACAGAAAATAGAAATTGTATAAATGCAATGTTAATCAATAAAACTGAAATTTAAGGGAAGGAGAAGGGATACAGCTGAAAGGCCCTTCAAACACAGCTCTTAATCCACAATCTCCCAGCATCCTGACCCTCTGCTACACCACAATTCTGAGTCCCATGCCCAGGCTTCACCACCACTCAACGCTGCCTCTGTAAAAGTTATTCTTCCAAATCATACTCTCTCCCACAGAGTAATTCTGCAAGACCACTTCCTACTCCTCCCTCAGTCAGCATTCTGGTCTGTTCCTGGCTTTCCGTGCTCGTCAGCCTGGAGAAGAGCCATGATAAAAAGGGTACACCTCTGGGCTATGAGGAGTGTCCACACAACTGGAAAAAAAAAAAGAGGAAAAAGAACAGCAAACACACTTTGTTTTTCCCCATCTGGATCTCACATATGTACTTCTGTCACCCGTTTGGGAAAAAAAATAAATATTGAAACCTAAGAGGCTTGAAGGCCTTATTCAAGCCAGTGAAATAATCCCAGAAGAACAAGAAAATGCCATAATAATAAAAATATTTCTCCCAGCAAAGAGACCCTGCCAACCCACTAGCAGGATACCACCACAAAACCGCTTTTACACAGAGCTGGTTTTATACATTTAATCCATATGAGTGCGCAGTTCAATGATATTCTAGAACACATTAGGAACACAAACCCAGAACAGTGAGGCTACCATATTCCTACCACTCTTTTTGCCCTGGTCCATTTTCCCATATCTCCTTCTAATTTCCCATTCCTCCTACTTTATCTGCACTTTTTTCCTTTTTCTGCTCTCTTCTGAGCAACCCAGGATACTTAAACTTCTTCTCTCTGCCTACGTTCATCTTCAATGTCTTTGCCCTGAACCACACACAACTCTTAAGCTAAGAACATTTCCCTGTAGAGAAATGAGTAGGATATGTCACAGAATAAGTGTTACCTGTACATTTCTTTAATCTGTAAGAGAAAAACCTCAAAATTCACATTTATTACCTGCAATGACTAAATGCTGACATTTTGCTATTAAAACCCCTACAGAAAATCACTAACAAAAGCGCTCATTGTTCATTTTCCATGTACCCACTTGATGTCATAGCTTATTCTTAAGAAACTAGTTTGATCTCTATTATCAAGACAACTTCTGCTCTCCAATAACTGACCTGTGAATACAGCTTTGCCAGTTCATCATCAGAGTTAGCAACCACTTGCTTGAGGCACACTGCAACCGACTCCAGAAAATCCCTCAAAATCCTCATGTTCTTGACTTACTGCACATTTGTTTGAGTTTCTTTACCAACAGCACTGAGCACATGGCATTCTTGAAATCCAAAACTTAAAGTTACAGACACACTTTGTGCTCACCTTGCCTAAAAAGGGGCAGGGCAGTGTGTTCCACACATTAACTGGGATAATCTAAGACAGCAAGGTCAACACAATCGGAGCCAGAAACTTGAACCAAGGGAGAGGTAGGAAACAAACAAACAAAAAACTACCTGATTTGAGAAAATACTACAGAAAAGAGGAAGAGCAAGTGCAGTACCTTGCTCCTACTTGACATACTGCGTGAGGTCCAGCTCTCCTACATAACAAAGTTTCAAGACAACTTAAGTAAGCATATGGATTTCGTTAAGAACTAGCCTTTAAGACAGAGTACATTGCTAAGAGTACACTGACTGCAATACAGATGATGCTGTCACAAGAAGCTATAAAATTAAAACAGTTCTTTCCAGAGATGTATCTTTATTGCAGTTTATCAAGGAGCTTTTCTATTCATTGAGCAGGTACCCTCTCCATCAAGAGGTCTAACTGATGGAGGGATCATAACAGCACATGCTCTCTCATTTACTTGTGCCAATGCTAAAGCAAGCTCATTTTAACAAAACATGAAACAGAGGTATTCTAAAATTCAAGCTCTGTCATTAAATCACTGTTTTACCAATATTGCTTTTCCAGGTAATAAACAGAAAGAACTATCAAGAAGAAAAACGGTTACAATCAGACAAGTAGTTAGCTAAGAAATCAAACAGTAGACACAAAAACATCATTAGCCCAAATTTAGGTGACAAGGATTATCTTGATACTCAGATACATATTGATGAAGAAGTCTGCAGCAAAGAAAAAAAGTGAACCAACAAGCTTATTAGCATTCATGGGGGAGGGAGAAACTAGAAATACAAGTGAACTGAAAAAGAAGAGAATCATTTGTCATCAGCTTTATCACCGTACACTGCTAGACATGAAGGTAGAGCAGAAGGATGAAAGCAGCCCTCTGCCTTGCTTTCTTACCCTGCTCTACGTTTCTATAGTTACACTCAGCAACAGGGCAAGCACAGAACTTGCAACAGCAACATCCCAAAAGGCAAGAAGCTGCCACCAAACAAGCTCAGAACTGCAAAATCTGAAGTAGCCTGCAAGCTTAGACCCTTACAATCACAGACCAGTTTAGGTTGGAAGGGCCCTTAAAGATCACCTAGTCCCAACCCCCTGCCATGGGCAGGGACACTCCACCAGCCCAGGCTGCTCAAAGCCCCATCCAGCCTGGCCTTGAACGCTGCCAGGTAGGGGCAGCCACAGCTTCTCGGGGTAGCCTGTGCCAGAGCTTCACTGCCCTCACAGGGAAGAATTTCTTCCCCGTATCTAATCTAAATCTCCCTTCCTTTAGCTTAAAGCCATCACCCCTTGTCCTATCACTCCATGCCCTTGCAAACAGTCCCTCTCCAGCTTTCCTGTAGGCCCCTTCAGGAATGCTTTAGAAATTCTCCCCAGACCCTGCTATTCTCCAGGCTGAACAAGCCCAACTCTCTCATCCTGTTTTCACAGGAGAGGTGCTCCAGCCCCCTGATCATCTCCGTGGCTCTCCTCTAGATCTGTCCCAACAGATCCATGTCTTTCTTGTATCGGGAACCCCAGAGCTGGACAGTACTCCAGGTGGGGTCTCACAAGAGCTAAGTAGAGGGGGAGAATCCCCTCCCTCGAACCTGCTGGTCAGTCACGCTGCTTTCGATGCGGCCCAGGACACGGCTGGCCTTCTGGGCTGCAAGCACACACTGCCGGGTCACGCTGAGCTTCTCATTCACCAACACCCCCAGTGCTTCTCCTGAGGGCTGCTCTCAATCCCTTCCCTGCCCAGCCTGCAGCTGCGCTTAGGATTCCTTTCCCCAGGCAACTACGACGAGAAACAATTAGCCGCGCACTCCGAGCACGCCCGCTGCGGGGAGAAGGGAGAGCCAGGACCCAGCCTAGTTCCCTCCCCGCCATTCCCGCCCCCCGACCCCGGGGGAAGGGGGGGAGAAGGGCACCCCCACCGGAAGCGCCTCCATGGCCAGGGGAAAGGGCCAGCGGGCTCCAGCCTCGGGAAGGCCGCGTGGCCGGGACCGCCACCCCCGCAAGGAGACACCCCCCCCCCCAACTCCCGCCGCTCCGCAGGGAAGCGGGGAGAGGCTCCCCTCGCCTCCTCACCACCGGGCGAACGGCGGAGGGGGAGTGTCACGGGCCTCGCCCCGCGGGAGGGGAGGGGAGGGGAGGGGGTGGGGTGGGGCGGGCGGCTCGCAAGCCCCCTCCCCCGCCGGCATCCCGGCGAGAGGCCGCTCACACCCCGGCGGCCCCCACGTCTCTCACCGCGCCCGAGAAGCCCCCGCCGCGCGGCACGGGGAGCTTGTCCCGCCGGCTCTCGCTCTCCTCCGCGCCGCTGTACTCGATCTCGCCTTCCTCGGCGGCGGCGCTTGGCTTCAGGCGCTTGGCCTGGCTCTCATAGGCGCCGTCCTCCTCCTCCTCCTCCTCCTCTTCTTCGTACCGCTCTCCAGACGACGGCGACGACATGGCCGCAAGAGGGAAGGAGCGGCCCGGCGGGAGGGAAGCGGCGAAGGAGCGGGGACGGAGCCTGGCGGCGGCGAACGCGAAAGATGCTCTGCGCTCCGTTCCCCCCGCACACACCCCTCCCCGCGCCGGGAGTGGGTCACGCCTCCCCGTCGGCCACCGGCGCCGCGATTGGCTCGGGGCGTGGAGGGGGCGCAGACGCGGCGGCGATGGGCCGGCAGGCATGCCCATCGGCCGCAGCCGGCGCGGCGACTGGCCGGCGAGCGCGCCCGTCACGGCGCCGCGAGGCCGCCTCGGCCCCGCCCCCTCCCTCTCTCCCGGCTCGCTCTTTGATAGCGGAGGGCTTGGGGGGGCGGCGGGTGCGTGGCGGCTGGTCGGCGCTAGGGCCGGCGGGGGCTCGACGCGAGGTCGTGCCAAGTGCCCGTCAGGGCCGGGCTCGGCGCCCCGGCCTGGGAGCCTGCTCCTCAGCCGCCGCTCCTCCGCAGCCTTTGTCTCCTTCCCGGCGTCACCGGCTGATAAAGGCGGCGGGGGGGCGGGGGGAGGGTTAGGTACGAGGCACCGCTACAAGCGGCGGGTTGACGGCGCGGCCGATGTGTCCCGCCTCCTGTCCGTGAGTTGCCAAGGTCAGGGAGCCGAGGGGGAGCTCCGCGGCTGGCCCCTGCGTTCGCTCACGGGGTCAGGCGTCCCTCGGGCGAGAGCCGGTACCGAGCTGAGTGTGCTCCCCCCGAGCTGGGCGAACGCGGAGAGCTGCCCGGGGAGCTGTGGGTGTGTGCCCGGGCAGCTGTGGGTGTGTGCCCGGGGAGCTGTGGGTGTGTGCCCGGAGCTCTGTCAGTGAATGTTCGTAGGGCTGCGCTGCGTTGCAAGCACACCCGCTTGCTGGCAATGCAAGCCGTAGCTGGGTCTGACCGGGGCTCCGAAGGTGTCTCTTGGAGCCAGCACCTGCCTGCACCGAAGCACGACAGAGCCACAGAGCAGCCCAGGCTGGAAGGGAGCTGGAAGGGTTGCCTGGGCCACCCTTTTGGAGGGGGGGCCCGTAGATGAGGTTATCTAGCACCCTGACCAGTTGCATCTTGAAAACCTCCTTCGATGGGGACTCTACCACCTCCCTTGGTTCCAGTGATTAGCTGCTCTTGCTGTTAACAAAATAAATGAATCACATTACCCTTTGTCTTCTCCTTCTGAAGAGAAGAGCCTCTGTCCCCATTGTAGCCATTCTAAGTACTACGATGAGCCCCACCTCTCTAGTCTCCTCCAGGGAGATAACACCTAACTTCTTCAGTCTTTGACCACCTAGTTGGCTGCCCTTTGGACCCTCTTCAGCCCGTGTTTTTCTTGAAATGCAGGGAAGAACTGGCCAGTAAGCCAGGTGTGGTCTGACAAGCACTGAATAAGAGTGGAATGATAACATCTCTACTCCTGGTAGTAACACCCCTGTAGATGCAGCCCAAGATCTGATTTGCCTTTGTGGGAGATGGCAGAGTATCTGGCCTCGTTCCAGAGAAGGACAAATTTATTTCAAATTTCTATTTCAGAATCAGAGCTTGTTGTCATGGAGACAGATGTTTTCAGTTGCAAAACAAACTAACGGTTAGCCAGGACATGAGGCTGTTGTAAGTAGATGCCAACCAGTGCTAACTTTAAGACCATCTTGATTCAAAACATCTATTATAACCTCCAAAACAGTGCACAAAAGCTGATGGCTCACACTGCCTTTGATCTCTAAAACACTCTTGAATAATCACAGTGTTGACTGATGTTCAGCTTCTTGTCCACCAGGTCTCCCAGATCCGTTTCAGCAAGATGCTCCCTAACCTCACAAGTTCCAGACTATACTGGGCTCTCTGTGTGATCCCACTTGCAGGACTTTTCACTTGTCTTTGTTACATTTCTGTTCTTCCCAACTCACTCTTGCGTCCTGTCCAGCTCTATCCATATGGTCACTCTCCTTTCTCGTGTGCCCACCTCACCACTCAGGCTAGTGTCACCTGCAGTCTGGGTGAAGGTTCCTCCGATACCATCATCCAGATCATTTGTGAAGATGAACTGTGTGGGGCCCAGTGTCAGTCCCTGGGTTCCCCACTTGTGAGACACTGCCAGCCTGAGTACAAAACTGATCACCAACTTCTGAGGACAGCCTGTTAAGCAGTTTTCTATCCCTCTGGCAGACCACCTATCCAATCTGTATCGTGCCAGTTCATTCAGAAGAAGGCTTCCACATGGATGGAGATACAGAAAGACTTCCAATGTTGGAAGTGGCTTACAGGACTTGCTAGCTGAATTAGTGGCTGCTGTGACTGCCAACCCCAGGTGGATGTAGAGTGGAATCCTGCTGAAAGTAGGTCAACAGAGAATGGGTATGGGATTGTGTGAGTAATTGCTTCTTCAGTTGAGCAGCCAAATAGGAGGGGGGGAAGAAATTCAGAATACAGCCAAAATAAATGTTATTAATTTCTTGTTGGTTTTGGTGGGGGTGGAAACGTAAATCCCATAGTTGTATCACACCAAACATGTTGTTCCACCTGAAATGGTCCTTGTCAGCTAGAAAAGAAGGCAAATGGTTTGCTCTTTAAACATTTTCTGTTACCCTGAAATCCAGTGGTAAAGGCATTCTTCCAAGAAGTGGGAGGAGGTTCAGTTTCCCAGTCTGACTGATGTGATTTGAATCTGCATCTCCCAGGTAACTCATCTGTTCATCTTCTCTGCAAGTGCATGCATTTTGTTTAATTTAATTTGCTGTGTTTCTCACCTTCTTGGTTTTGGTCTTTGTTTCTTAATTTATGTTTTTCTTGCAGTATTTCTTGTGCCTGTTTTCCATGTATAACAAAAAATCATTACAACTTTGAGACAATACAGTCCACAGGGCCAAAGCTGTACATACATCTGTTGTGGGCTCAAATAGTCACCAAGGAACATGCCATCTGTGAGCATTAAACTTAACTTTTCTTGGCACTTGACTTATTTCTAAAATACACTGACAGTATTTCTGCTATGGACATAAATTCTTACTTGCCAGATGAAGTTTTTAGTAAATTAGTGGTATGCACTAGAGCTCTGGGATTTTAGGAGACATTTACATCAAATGGTTGCAAAAAATAACAGCCTGAGAACTCACAGAACATACCCGAGTGTTATAGTCTGAAAATGCATTGAAATGCTGCAATAATTAGATTTACTGCACTAGTTAAATTTTACCCACCCCATGCATCTAAAATGACTTTTCTGAAAGTGAGGAAATAACTTACTGTTTGACCAAAGTCTTATTTACTGAGGGTTCCAAGAAAAGTTCCAGTATGCTTCTGTGCAAAATATGAGCTCCAATATCCCTTGGTAGCAGACCTTGCAGTACTTTATTCCACAGTAGAGATGCTAAGGTGTTTTCTGTATTTATGCTACAGCTTTCCAGACTAAGATGCTGTGAGCACCCTTGGAGCTGTCATTCTTTTTGTTTGCATACAAAAGGAGGGAGGGAATATGGAAATACATCCCTGTTATGTAAGTTTGAAACCCAGCATCTGACTCAGTGGAAGGCTTTCACTCTTAGATTGCTTGCCAGACCTGCTTCTGCTGTATAAGAGAGAGAGAGATGAAAGGTGCTAATACAGCCTGAAGTAGTTCTTTTCATACCATTTTTTATTACCTGGAGCTGATAAACTGAAGTCACAGTTTTAGTCTACTACTCTCCATTAAGAGAAGCGATTGGTGTTAGTTACTTACCACTGTGCAGTCAACTGTAACCACATGATTACATAAAGAGCAGAACAATGGCACAAAGAAAAATCCCCAAAGCTGGTAGGAGTTTAAAACTGTGTATAGTTTGGAAGTATGTGGTACTGGTACAATTTTCTCTCCTCTTCCTCTCCTGCCTTGTGTTTCTTACATTCTTTAATAGATACTACATTAAGCTCTTAGCTCACTGTAGTGAGGAACATTTCTTACCATGCTAACACATTACAATTCCAGTGCTAAGATCAGTGTGTTTAGGTACTGTGGGAATGCAAGGAACAGCTGTAACAGAAGTGGGAAAATGTGTTAGTTCTCTTGGCCATAAGGGAAAAATAATTAGCATGAGTTGATCTGGTAATGACCTTCATAGTGAGATAGTAACAAGAAGGTGACACCTAAAAATGGTCTGTGTGTGACTTTCAAATGTGAGGTAAAACTTGTCCTTTAGCCATCACACCTTACTGTGCTGAGGGTCTTAGGTGTGATATTACACTAAGACCTGATCTACCTTGTTTGGTTGATCCAACAAGAGGTGACATAAAAATGGGTCAGACAAAAGAGTGTCCTATACTGGAGAGCTGCCAGCAGCAGGTGCGTATAGCAACACGTAAAATAGAATGCACAGAGTGAGCATTCCCAAGTATTCTTTCCAATTTCCAGTCCTCAGTAGTTTCAGCTTCTTCTGATTCAGAAGCTGCTCCCATACCTGTCTGTTTAATAGCCTGAAATTGACTCTTGTGTAGTCTTTTTAAAAAAATTTTTATCACTTCTACTTTCTACTTCCTTAAAGGTTCTCCTGAAGTGCTCGGTTCTCTGATGTCTTTATGCCTCATCCCCTGGTTGCATGTTTTCACATGCATGTTTGATGGAGGCCAATGCCAGGGACCTTCCTGGAGCTTGAGGAGAATGATAAGTAGACACGCAGCTCATGTCAGCACATTTCTCAACACATCAACATGAGGGCTGTCAGCCAGGGTTCTCCTCCTCTGATGAGTTGTGTCTGCTGCTGACAGTAGCTGTTGCAGCTGAGGGCATGCAACTGCAGAAGCCTCAGTCAAGGACTGAAGCCAAGAAAATGCCATTTTCAAGGAAAAGTAATTTCACCACAGGACTAGATCAGTATAAATGGAGAGTTCTTCCCTGCCACAGTATGACATAGAAGACATGCCACAGGGTGATGCCATCAGGATAGTGTGGGAGGACCATGACCTCCTGAGCCCTACCTGTAAAGGTACCACAGCGGCTCAGGTAAGCATCTGTTGGTGGCAAGGGAGGCTCTGCTACTGCAGGGTTTCACTCTGCAGTTCTTCCTCAGCCAAAACTCTGCTGTTCTGACCCATGATGAGGTCTTTACTTGGAGGGGAGGGCAACAGCTCTTGGGAAGTTTTGCATGGCTGGAGTTCACACATTCCAGGCTTAAGACCTCCCTTCCAACAGCCCTGTTTAATACAGTTTTCCCACATCCATCATTTCAACTCCTGCCCTTATACCAAACACACAGGGCCCTACTGACAGTGAGTGGAATCACATATGTTGCATACAGGTTGAATGTGAAGTTTGGCGTGTTGCAATGAGAAGGAAGATTACATTGGTGTTTGTTATGTACAGCCAAGGCACCAATGTGCATGGGGGTTGTTCCTTTTTTCAGTTTAGTCTCAACAGCTTAAGAAATTAGTGCTCTCAACACCCTTCTGCTGGAAGTTACCACTACCTCAGCTGCAGAGAGATTTTGAAAACACCTGGACAAACTGAACTAGAGAATTTTTCTCAGTTTTTATCTTTTAGGCTGGACAGCACTTCCAGCTACTTACTGCTTTTCCATCAACCAGCTGTTTATAGACCCCTACATTTGGGCACTCATTGCAAGATTTTAGAAGGCAAACCCCCCCCAGGAATATTAAGCATGTGATACACTAGTGATTGTCAAGTGAAACTGAGTGCTCAGCATGTTTGACGGTGGCTTGAATGCCTGAATTGGTGTGTGCTTGGGTGAATAAAAAGCTCTGGTAGAGGTCAGATCCACTGACCAGTAAGGAGCTGCCTTACACAGCAGAATTTCCAAGGCTTGAACTATTACCAGCACTTCCAAAGGATTACAGATGTTGTGATATTTATTGTTTCTTAAAGCATCAGACTCCAAGTAACTCCAAGTTTAATTTTCTAAGTAAACTTAGAGAAGTTTACCTCTGCCTAGTCAGACTGCAAATGGAAAACATGATTCTTAAATGCTCTAACACCAGGGTCAACCCAACTGTAGTCAGTTCAAGTATATGAGCCATAAAATCTCATAAGCAAATGTCCAGGGAGTTAATTTTCTTCCCAGCAGCTGGTGCAGTGCTGTGGTTTGGGTTTAGGATGAGAACCACGTTGATAACTCACTGATGGTTTTAGTTGTTGCTGAGCAGTCAAGGACTTTTCAGCTTCTCCTGCTGCCCTGCCAAAGAGAAGGTGGAGGGCACCCAGGAAGCTGGGATGGGGACACAGCCAGGACAGCTGACTCAGACTAGTTATGGTGATATCAACTGAGATTTAACAAGTGTAGGGTCTTGCATCTAGGGAAGAACAACCCCAGGTACCAGTATAGGTTGGAGACTGGCTTGAAGAGCAGCATAGGTGAGAGGGACCTGGGGGTCCTGTGGGACAGCAGGATAACCATGAGCCAGCAATGTGCCCTCATGGCCAAGAAGGTCAGTGGCATCCTGGGGTCTATTAGGAGGGGTGTGGTTAGTAGGTTGAGAGCGATCCTTCTGCCCCTCTGCTTTGTCCTAGTGAAACTGCACCTGGAATATTGTGTCCAGTTCTGGGCCCATCAGTTAAAAAAGGGCACAGAACTCCTTGAAAGAGTCCAGCACAGGGCCACCAAGATGATTAAGGGAGTGGAACACCTTCCTTATGAGGACAGGCTGAGGGAGCTGGGCCTCTTTAGCTTGGAGAAGAGGAGACTGAGGGGTGACCTTATTAATGATTATAAATCTGTAAAGGGTGAGAGTCAGGAGGATGGAGCCAGGCTCTTCTCAGTGATGGCCAGTGATAGGGCAAGGGGCAATGGGTGCAAGCTGGAGCACAGGAAGTTCCATGTGAATGTAAGGAGAAATTTTTTCACTGTGAGGGTGACAGAGCACTGGGACAGACTGTCCAGAGAGAACATCTGCCTGGATGCGTTCCTGTGTGATTTAATCTAGGTGATCCTGCTCTGGCAGGGGGGTTGGACTAGATGATCTTTGAAGGTTCCTTCCAACTCCTAATGTTCTGTAATTCTGTGATTCCATATCATGTGACGTCACGTTGTATTCATAGCTGTAGCTGGGCTAGAGGGGCTAAGTGGCAGTTGGGGCAGCTGAGCACCTGGTGTGGGACCTGGGGGTCTTGTGCAGCATCAGCTTCAGAAGGGTGATGGCTGAACACCTGCCAGCTGGTGGGAAATGGTGGATGAATTCCTTGGTTTGCTTTGCTTGTGTGTGTGTGCTGAGGATGGATAGTCTGTGGGGGTGTTGTACAGTGGCTGGGGGTCCTGCATAGCATTGACTGTGAGTGGTGAGAAACTGTGCTGCTCATCACTTGTTTTGTATAATAGTAACTGTTATCATCGTTGTCCTTTGTTGTGTGTCCTATTAAACTGTTTTTATCTCAACCCACAAGTTCTCTGTTTCACTGTTCCGGTTCTCTCCCCCATCCTGCCAGGGGGGAGTGAGCGAGCAGCTGTGTGGTGCTTAATCACTGCCCGGGGCTAAACCACTACAGCAAATCTCAGGTTTTCTTTTAGATGTCCTGACACCAAGTGTTCAAGTGTTTGAGTTTATTACCACTGCTCTTCTGTGTATATATAGAGTCGGTGTGCACACACCCGCAGAGTTTAAAGGCAATGACGCTGCTTTCTTTCTCAGACCAATGTAAGACTAGGCAAGGCACTAAAACCAGCTGCTTACAATCCCTCACTGTTGTTTCCTCATTTTCATACATCTGCACTGACAACCTCAGAATTAACTTTCAGTCCTGAGTGCAAAATAAAATTGCATGATCTGTGGGGCCAGGCCTTAAGCATTTCAAATGGTATTAAGACTACACCTGGCCAAAAGCTCTCTGCGTGTCAGTCCTCTACCTCTGCAGCAGACTACAGCACCTGCTCACCTCACATGGCAGTGACATACTTCCCTACCTTAGTGAAGAATACTCAGAAGAAAACAAGTCCTTTTTTTCCCAACGGAAGAACTCAGGAGCGTGCTTTGGGCATGGCCTGCACTCCCTGCATGAGTGGGAGGAAAGCAAAGACTGAGCACTTGCTTGCAACCTGGGGACAGCCTGTCCAGTGGCATCATGTGAGGCTGAGGCCCCATGAGCAAAGGAGTCCTTGTTGCTACAAGTTAGCCACGAGGGGACAAAACCAGCCTGCATTTGCAACTTTTTCTTTGGTGTTTTTCATTACCTGTGTTTTTCACTTTGCATGCTTAGTTCATTTTCTTTGTGATCTACAGCATCTGTGCTCTCCCTCTGTTAGAAGGATAAAAAGGCAACTTGACAGGTCATCCCGTGGTGTTTTTCAGACCTAGGTACAACAGAAGTACACCAGCAGACCAGACCCATTATGCATGTTTGCACTACTGCAGCCACAGCAGGGATAAAAGCCCCAGTGTCACAACTCCTACCCAGGTACAGAGCCCCTGGACAGGTGGATGGTCATGGTGCTTAGGGTTTTTTTTTTACCTTTACCATTTGCTTACCAGCATTCATTCTTGGATGAACAGTGTAACATAACTATATAGTTAGTACTTCCTCTCTCTGGTTCGGATCACCTTTCTCTGCATGAATAGTAGACATCATTTGTTCTTCAAGACACTGTAATGGCACTTTCATATCTTCATCCAGGTTTTGCTTCTTCTGGGCTGTAGCATAAAATAATTACAGTTCTTCCTTTTGGTGGTGGGTTGTTGATCTGTTGGCAAGTGCCATATAGATGTGCCACATGGAGGTGCTTTTTCTGCATCTTAAAGCAGCTATTTGTGATGGTTTTGTCCTGACTGGAGGCCAGATGCCCACCAAAGTCACTCTACCACTCCCTTTTTCAGTTGGACAGGGGAGAAAATATATATTGAGAGGCTTAGGAGTCAAGATAAGAACAGGGAGAGATCACTCTGCAATTAATGTCATGGGCAAAAGAGACTCAGCACAGAATAAAGGGAAGAAAACTCTAATTTATCACCCTACACTGCACACACAGTGACACCAGAGTCAGGTAATGAGAAGTGTGACCAGATCTTAAAGCACCTTCCCCCCACCCCTCCCTTCTTAGCAGACTCCACTTTAGTCATCATTTTGCTCTCTTTTCACTCCTCCCTGCCCCAGCATGGCGTGGGGAGGGGCAGGGACTGGGGAAATGGGGGTTTCAGTCAGCTCCTCACAAGTTGGTTTCCTTCTTGGCCGGGGGTTGGGGGGGCATTCATTCCTCACACCCTCCCCCTGCTGCACTGGGGGGTCTCACCCACGGGAGACAGTCCTTCACAAACATCTCCAATGTGAGTCCTTTCCCACAGGGCTTCAGCTCTTCACCAGCTGCCCTGGTGTGGGTCACTGCTATGGGGTGCAGTCATAAATCACAATGTCTCTCAGTCCCAGTCCTCCACAGGGTCACAAGCCCCACACCAGCAAACCTGTTCTGGCACGGATCTCTCCCTCTCTCGTCTCTGTCTCTCTCCACGGGCTGCAAGTGCTGGCAGAGGCTTGCTCCAGTGCAGGTCACAGCATCTCCTGTATGTCTCCACCTGCTCCAGCATGGGGCCTCTCCATGGGCTGCAGGTGGGGTCTCGGCCTTTTCCATGGGTTGGGGGACACACCCACTCCACTATGGGTTTCTCCATGGGCTGCAGGGGCATCTTTCTCTCTGGCACCTGGGGTGCCTCCTTCCCCCCTCCTTCTCTGGTCTTGGTGTCTCACAGCTTGTTACATCTTCTCACTCCCTTCTCTGGAGGCAAAATGCAGCTGCCTGCATTTTTTTTTCTCCTAAATGTGATTCCCAGAGGCGCTGTGACCGTCACCAATTGGCTCAGCCTTGGTCAGCACCAACTCTGGCCTGGAATTGGCCAATGTTTACCTTCTGGGGCCTGCAGAGAGCTTCTAGCTGCTTCTTGTGGAAACCACCCCTGCAGCTCCCCCTTCTCCACCAGGACCCAGCCACGCAAAATTGCGATACCATTCCACACTCTCTCCTGGCAGCAGGACTAGTTTATCTCTCCAGGACTCTAGTGTAGGTGAAATGAGCAGCAGACCCATGGCTTCTTTGTTGTCCTAGAAAATTACCTTTGCCCATGCTTCAAGTCAGTTCTGCAGCTGCTACACACGTCAGGCCAATGAAATCAAGGATCATGCCGTGTATTTATCGCAGTGCAGTTCATTTGCACACACATTGGCTATGCAAGAAACCCAGGCAGCTTCCTTGACCTGCCTGGCTCAGGAAATGTGGGCACAGAATTACAAGGGGTGAGCAGGACATCAGGGTGTCCTGTTGTGCAGAGAGAAAAGAGGGCTGACAACACGGTCTTGCCAGGATCAGAGGCCCTGGCTACTTGTCAGTATAATGCTCTCAGGGCGGCTCACACAAAACAATTCCTGTCCCATGGACACAAATCAAAGCCAGCTCTGACTCTTGCTCACAACCTGAATTGCCGTCCGTGGGCACAGTTATCCAGACAGGAGGACTGTCCTCCCTCTCTTAAAATACCCAGTTTTGGAAGCTTTTTTTGTTCCTGAGCATTGCATCCTCCAAGGAGGAACGGGTCACAACTCTGGATTTATATTAGGCAACAGTTCCTAAAAATGAGCAGTGGTCAGTTTGTGAAGCAGGGCTTGTTTCCCAGAATCACCATTTGTGAGGAAGAGCTACCAGAAAGCATATGCATTTCGAAATAGAAATTTAATTGATGTTCTGTGGTTTGCATCTTGCTCTGTGATGGTTAAAACTTAACTGGAGCATAAAAGGCTCAGCACCTAAGTGAGAGAATGCCTTAGAGCCAGGTGCCTTCCTGCGAGTTACTGTATTTTATTTCTAACCTCAATCTTTTGTCTCTTTCCATACAGGATGGAGAAGTGCCACTGGACTACTTTGCTTGCTGTGGCAGGAATGCAAATTTGAGATGGATTTCTAACTGACTGGAAAGCAAGAATTTATACAGGGTAAGAATGGGTTTCCCCACCCTTGTGCTGGCTGAAGATGCTGCATCACCGGAGCATGAACCAACTAGCTTTGCTTAGGCTCCCAGAGTAGTTTAATGTTCCAGACTTCGGTACAGCACAAACATTTTGTAAGCTCAAAGCAGTTCTGCTTACCTATGTCCTTGGTGTAAGGATTATTTTTATTGATTGCCATGAAAATGTTGTCCCTGCTTATTTTTGCCCATTGCAAAGAATGTTCTTCTAACTATAGCCAAATAAAATGTTTTGCACCATTTCACCTAGTGAGCTGCAGTAGCCTTGACATAAGTCCTTTGTGAGTTCCCTATAACATAACTTTTCCTACCTTCTAGATTCCCCAAGCAGGATGCTAGCATAAGGATTTTGACTGCAACTAAAGGGGTGAGTTTCCAAATATAGTTTCAATTGCTTTCACAAGGAGAAAAAAAAAAAAGAAAAAGCAATCCCACTTTCACTTTGCCCCAACTGACAGCATCTAAACCGATGTCAATTGGATGACTGCTGCTGCTAGCAGCCAAAGATGTCAACATTGTGGTGGGGGTGGAAGAATTGGGCTCAGTGAATACACAATAAGTATCTATATGCAGTCAGCTTTCTCTTATGCAATCGCAATACAATTCACCTTTTCAGCTACTCCACAACTACTCCTGTGGCGGGCACACTGTCCCTGCCTGAAGAAATGTTGCTTACACAAGTAAGGTCTGTGGAGCATCATTGCTGACTCTTTAAGAGCTCCAGTGACTTGGCTAGGAAGTGGCACTTGATGAAGCATGTCCTCAGGGTGTCCTTCATACACTTTCTTGGGTGACACACTTCATCTTTTCACACTCCACTTCACGGGAGCATTCATGCATTGTCCAGTATTTAGACAGGCTACCTATCATGATATAAGATAAATAATTGTAATGACATGTGTGAGGAAACATTCAGTGTCGGGGCAGATAGCAGGCCTGCTAGTGGCCTAGCTCTCTTCTCCCAAGATTTAGGCCCTGACAATATTCTTCTGTTCCCATGAGAAAGGAAAAGTTACTCATGCAGGGAGGAACTTAATAATCACATTCTCAAAACACAGTGGTCTTGTTGATAGGGGTACAGGCTACCCTAAACCAAGGAGCAGTTATGGGAAGGTATTTGGGAGTAACAGAACATGGTGAGAGCCAACCATAACAAGATGGTCAAAAACAGCAGGTGTGTGGATGCTTTTAGGTATTAAAGGTAAACTAAGGATGTTTAGCTATAAGATAGGGTTATCAGAACTCGTTATAATTACTAACCAAACAATATGGTGTGAACAGTGTGTGTAACCAATTAGCAGTTTTTTAGCTTGCCACGTTTGCAGTAAGAAAGGTATAGAATCTGTCTGATTTCGCCTACTAAAATGGCTGGCTTCATGGCTTCATGGCTTCACCTAAAATTCATATATTGAATTGCGTGTTGCTCCCTGCTGGACGCCACAGTTCAGCATTGTTTTTTTCATCTTATGATGTCTGTGCTGAAGAAGAGTTGCAGCTGAGAAGAAATCGTAACTATGCCAGCAACAACACTTATCTAGAATAAATTAGTTCTTCAGTAGAGCAAGCTTTTGCAGCCTCCCTCAAGTTTTTAGTGTAGCTGCAGCTTTTGCTTTTAATGCAACAAGGCTTCCTAAAGTGCATGTTCTGAGTCATTAGCAGCTCATTACAAATGTCAAATAATAAATAACAAAATTTACTCCCAAATTAACCTAAAGAAAAATCTAGTGACCTAAGAAATACTCTCATTAATCATAGTTTAGACCAGTAGTGCCCATCCTAAAAATCAAAAGTAATGAATTAGCCCTGTCCTGCTCCCTCCAAAGCATGGCTTAAAAATCAGAAGTATTTTTTTTTTGTGGTTAAAAAAGACAGTCTCAATTGTTTTCTTCACCCTGTGGTAACTTCAGACCGTATCTCATACTTGGATCATGTTTTTAATTATGATTTTAAGTCCCCATGATGGCTGCAGACTTCCTGTTTGAGGAAAGCCAAGATTCTCCTGCACCTGACTCCATAGTGAGTAAAGAAACAAATTTTGTTACTCTGCTAAAATGGCAGGTGCTGGCCACAGTGAATACAGGTGGTATGTTTCAAAGACAGACAGTAATCTATAGGATCTGGAAATACATTGCATTGATTGTGAAATTTTACCTTCATATGCTTTTCAATTTGCTTTCTCTCTTTTTTCTTTTTTTTTTTTTCCTTAAAGCTTCTTGACAGAAAAATGCTCCCCCACCCCCCTTGCATTTAGGATTTTGCATCTTAAATATTTCTTCTACTGGAGTGAAGATTTGGTACACCACAATAC
Organism: Laterallus jamaicensis coturniculus; assembly: GCA_022605575.1. Taxonomy (NCBI): domain Eukaryota; kingdom Metazoa; phylum Chordata; class Aves; order Gruiformes; family Rallidae; genus Laterallus; species Laterallus jamaicensis. The sequence continues at coordinate 207,915 of JAKCOX010000001.1, forward strand.
ACCAGGGCTAAAAATACAGCCAAATTTTCTGATACAATAGCAGAAAACTGAGCCCAAGAGCTTTACTAAAAGGTCTTAGAAAATTCTCAGACAAAAAAAAATTGAAACATCACAAGTTTAATGCAGAACAGACACTGCAAATGTTTTCATAGCTAAAGCCTACACAATTGGATTGTTGTGAATTAAAATCATAAAAGAAGGAAAGAAAATAAAGAGCCATGAGTCCTTGAAATGAAGCACTTCCAGATTCCTTGACAAAGTCTATCATCCTTTCTTTCCTTAGGATTTCCATGATCTTTAGGCATTGTCTTTAGATGAACTACACAAGATATCTTGGCTCAGTCCACATTGTGAGGCGACAAGAGCGTGGGATCACCAAGACCACATCCTCTTGTCTTCCAACCAGCCTTGGTGTGAGCTGCAGGCTGGACAGGATGTGTCTGCCCCAGGCTGGAAGGACAGGCATGCAGGCTGAGCTCCCCCATGCCCAGCATGCACAGGCTCTCCCTGCCTCCACGGAGCTCTGGGGCATACGTGCAAGCCCAAGGGCTGTGCTTTGGTCATCAGAGCAGCTCTGGACTGCTGTGCACTGCAAGGTCAGCATCACCTTTGGCTTCCCAGGGCTATCCCTCCATAAACAGGTCACCTGGCTTCAGTTGTACCAGTGCTGTTAGATACAAGCCTCACATAGAAATGTGGGTCTGTCAAAGGCTGCTTTATCCAGCATTGCTTGGGCAGAAGGGATATCCTCACAGAACTCCCTGCTAGGCTGCTTTGATTCTGTTGGTAAAGCAGCAGCAAAGCTGTGTAGGCAAAAGCCGTGTGTACGCTATGCCTAAATTTGGAGGGGCAGGTTGTGGGGATCTGCACATCTACATGTGCAAAATAAGTTCTTATCACCTGCTGTCTGTAAGCCAAACACACCCCCCTCACATCCGAAGGCCCAGTTTTGTCCTGTGGTTTCCCCAAACACCCTCCCTGCCTGCATCTATGTAAGCTGCTGTTACTCAGACAGGAACTGTTTGTGTTTGCAGCCTTTAGCAGATGATGCAGCCCTTTTATCTCCCTTTGGCATCTCTGTGCCAGTTGCCAATGCAGCCGTGTACACATCGGAGAGTGAATTTTCTAGGACAAGACTACAAGGCAAAATGCTTTCCCTATTTGTTTTTTCTCTCCTTTCATCCCACCTCCTCCTACCTCCTTCTCTGAGCCCTTTTTTATATCCTCCTCCCCTTTTACTGGTCTCTGTCTGCAAAATCAAACAGGTACTTGGTGGTGGTGCTGGGACCCTATGTAGGTCAACCCCTGTGAGTCATAAATCTGTGTGGCAGTGGCCCTGCAGCTGCTTCTTGATGCAGGAGGGCAATCGGTCTGATCATTGCTTGTGCCACTTGTCCCTGCCTCTCTTCTGCTTCCTTGGCAGACACTGGAAGTGCTGTGCCGTGCCAACCAACGAGTTTGCCAGCTGCACAAAAATCCCTAGCTCGCCAGGCCAGGAGCCCAAAATGACCTACAGAGCTTCCTATTCAGTGCCTCCTTCATGATCACTCAGAGCCATGAGCATGGGACTTATCCTACAGCTGGGAAATGCTTCTGCACAGTGCCCCTTCAAGGTCCACAACCTACAGGACTGCAATTTAAAATACCACTCAGAAATGTTTTGTGGCTGCAGATGGAGGAGGAAACTGGTGTTTGCCAGCTGTGGGACTGCTCTGAAAGGCTGTTTTGTCCACAGTGAGACCCTTTGCCCTCCCCAGAGCTGCAGGTCCATACAGCAGTCACTTCACCGGCACCGGTGAATAAAATGTTGAATGATGCAGAGCTGTCCTCCCAGTCATGTTCCTATTTGACTTGCTTAGGTGTTTTCGAAACCTCTGTGAGCCTCCCCCCCCCCCCCCCGACCTTTGCTTTGTAGGGGCCTCAACACTGAAAATCAGTCTCAACTTGACCCTCAGTCCTTTTCCCACCTGTTTTCAGTAACAGAAATGGAAACCAAATCCAAATCTTCACCCCCATCAGAAACCTCAGCCGCAAGGCTGTCCTACTGTTAAATATGCTGCTTTTATTTTTGAACCTTTAGACCTGTGACACATCCTCTACAAAGGTTAAATTCAAAATTAGCTACGTGAGCATAGAAAGGAAAGCCTGTCTCTCAGCGTGCATCAGCGTCTGGTCCCCAGCCCCCTACAAATCAAAATGGAAGTGTTTCTGGTTCAAGGCAGCCTGCACAACAGCGAGCTGCAAGAGCTGTAAGCTATTATTTTAGCTCCTGAGGAAAGTAATTACTATAGCAACCAACACATCCAAATGCCATTTTGGCTGCTACTGAGACACAAACAACTTGCACACAAAGGCACATCTGAAACGTGCCATGTAGAGTGTTCTCGGGTAGCTATGTTTTCTGAAGAGCTTTCTAAGCCATGCATAACTGGCTCCTGATAAATGACTGCCAGAATACCAGCAAGCAATTGTACCGAGCCATGATCCTAAAATAACCTAATCAATGGCTCGGTATATTTGCCCCAGAAGAGATGAAACGAAAACAGTGCAGGCTCAGTTTTAAGCCTGTGTGCTGGGAAGTACCCAGCAGAGCTGAAGACACATTCAATAAACAGAGAATAAAATCGGAGGAGGGGGGAGAATGTCTCCCCTTTTGTTCTGTGTACCGATGCTAACTCCCTGCAGGCTTCAGAGCCACCTGATCTCCATGGGCTTACATGAAGTTTGTTGGGAAAGGGGGATTTAATTACGGTCTTGTAATGCTGGAGGATGTAACAAGTGATGTCTGTGTCTTTTCCTGTTGTCTCTACAGCAACCAGCCCCAACAGAACCCATCTCCAGCTGCAGCGCTGGGTACATGACTGTTGCTATCAGTGAGTAAGAAAGCTTCTTGGGCAACAGCGAGCTGTTAGCCACTGGCCGTTGGCCATTGCTTAAGTATTACAGCATTTGGAATGCCTCTGTCACCTTCAAATCAAAATGCCACTGGTGTAATAATGGTTTGATGGCTTCTGGACTCTTGCAAAAGCTGCGTCATGGTGCTGAGACAAACAGCTTAGGTTCCCCAAAACAAGCAACCTAGCCCAGGTACTACCTGGAAACTTCCCATGGGGCAGATAGAGATATGTTGGCCATCTCTGAATTGCCTTTTAAGGTTTTTCTTTATTAGTTGAATCCTAAAGTCTTGCTCTGGATGCAGAATAAACTGAAAATCACAGCTGGGTTTAGAATAAAGGCAAAATTAAGGAAGGAAGTATAGTGATGTAATTTATTACAGAAGTGTCTTAGGACCAACCAAAAAAGGATATTCTGATAGCAGGTACTGCGTGACGGAGAGTTTTGGTTAACTGTGGCCTTTTAAGCAAAGTCACTTCATTTTGCATCAAAGAAAAACATCTGAAAAAAGCACAAAAATAAAGTATCCATAAGAAAACAGCACAAGCCTGTGATGTCCTGCATCTGCCTTGCAAAACAGCGCTTGCTTCTCAGGCACTTGGAATTACCAGGCTGCTGATCCCAGGGAAATAATTTTGCCTCTGTAACTTTTCTCATAACAAGTTTGTTTTCTGACAGTAGCTGACAGTGCAATAAATGGTTCCCTCTCAAAAAAAACCCCAAAAAATAAAGTCAAACCCAAAACACCCAACAAAACAAAAAAATCCAAACATACCTTCCCTCCCCCCCAACCCAAACAAAACCCCAAACTGTTCTTTTTCACAGTGTGCCTTTCCATTAGCTTTTCTGGTGGGGGAAAGAGAGGACTCACAGGCTGCCTCCCCAGTTTGCCTTTACCACTAAAGAGAAACACTTTGCCTGGTTTAGAGGAGCTGGGGCAAAGGTTCTGAGCGGCGTATAACCTGCCTTCATGCCATGTCTCTGCTATACCTGCAAGTCACTCTCTGTGATAAATCCCTGCTTCTTGCAAACATTTTGGGGTTTGGCTTGCCAAAGGCTGCTGCCATGCCTTTTCAGTGACGGTGAAGGGAGATACGGAGAAGAGAGTTGATGCACTGCCCAGCTACTTGTGCAAGAGTCACAAGGCAGAGAAGTGAAACCAAAATCTTGGAGATGTGTGGCAAGCTTCTCTGAACACTCACCAGCTGTGGAAGGGCCCTGCTGCCAATGTCAGGCATGTTCAGGCCTAGCACTGTGTTGTTTTTTCTCTGGGAAGAACAATGCCATCGTGCCTAAGGCCTGGAACAAGCTCTCTCTTAAAAACCAGGAATGTCCAAAAAGAAGATCCCGTGTAGTGAGATGCTGAACATGGCCCGCCTGTATCTTGCCTCTTCCCCTTGTCTGCCTCCCCCAGGTGCTAAGGGTAGACAGGTAGGACACATGCAGAGGTAAACTATGAAGTAATGAAGCAGGACTCTTCAAACACTGTGCTGAAATCCTGAAGCTGACATTGCTCCACTGCCGTTGCTGTTTTGTGCAACATTCGGTCTTGTGCAAGCTGGTTCCTTTTCTGGTTTATCTGTCAGCTTGAGAAGTGGGTGGATGGTTCATGAACAGATTTGTATGTGGTATTGCTTTTGCACCTGCACCAGTCTTAGATGTCACTGAAGCTTGAGTGATCTTGCATCTGTGAAGGCATGTGAGAAAATGAAAGAGTGTGCATGCTTATCTTACTATCAGACAAAGAGATGGTTCTGGACCTACTCAGGTATGAATTGGAGAAGTAAATCAAAATGGCAGCTGTTATCATGTTAAGGAAAACCACACCTTAATGAAAACCGGTCTTTGCAAAGCAGGAATGCTTCCTTGTCTCTAGAGGAGCACGTTAAGAGACAGGTGTCAAGGGAGCCAAGGTCCTAAAGAGCAAGCTTCTGGGGATGCTTTGCACATGGAGATGCTTCATGAATCAGTTGTAAACATGGCTGCCCGCTCTGCCCCCTGCCCAGAGCCTTCCTCGCTCCAAACAAAGTTTGTGCTGCTCTCTGGCCTATTTCAAATGGGAGGTGGTATTGATCAGCAGTAAAATGCACGTTTACTCACTTTTTCCTTTTTTTTTTTTAGTTGCAAAGGTGCAGAAGGAAACACAGGAACATCCGTTTGCGTCACACTGCAGACACGAGGCCTTTGTTAACAAAATGTCCCAGTTTCAAAACTGCCTCAGCTCAGCCCCAAGCGGGAGGCTCTGTTTCTGTGACAGCTTGGAACCTCTAGTTTGTCTTCTCTAAAGGTGATTGCTGCGTTGGAAATTACCCTTTGCCATTGTCTGGTTGAGTGTTGGAGGTTTTTGTGGGGCAGTTCTTGGAATTGTGGGTTCTTTGAACAAATTCCCAAAAAATGGGCCCTCATAAAGTTATAATGATGTCCAATGGTAGTGAAGTTCTTTCCCCTGGCTCTGGAGCCTTGCCAAGAGATGTCAGAACTGTGCACGCCCCTTACTTTACCGCAGACTGAAATGGCCTGCAAAGACCTGAGCCAGGAGAAGCTGGTATTTCAAAAGATGATTTTTAATGGAGCCTGGGTCAGGCCCACATGAATGTGACTGTGAGAATAACATCTGGCCAGCAAAAGCCCTCAGCTGGAATCACAGCTTTGTCAGCAGGCGTGAGACCATTCTTGTGCTTCTGGTGGAGGGGCCAAGGGCGGAGCATAAAAGGGAGAAAACAGCATTTTGTCACCTCATACTTTGCAAGGGCCATGGAAGCTGCGTCAGCGTAATGAAAGTGGGAGAGAAGAGCTGGCGGCGGGGATGCTCTGCTCTCCGGAAGCCCAAACGTGCAGGCAGCATGCAGGCTGGTGGCTGTGCCGCCTGGCCCTGGCAGCACCCGCCTCAGCACGCACAGCCTTGCTCCCTCTTTTTGGCATCACTCCTTCTCTACCCTACCACCTCCAGCTGAGCAGACAGAGGGGGCTGAAAGCCCCCTCACGCCTCCCCACGCCCCACCGCGTTCCTCCACGGCTGCGCTGCCGCTTGCCAGCCTGTCCCTGAGCTGGGCTGGCTGGGAGTGGGCGATCCATGGCGTGACTCCTCCCGGCGCAGGACGCAATCATGTGATTTTTATGACTGCTCCCTAGAGCCGTATTTGCTCTGCTGGCAGCCACCATTGCTTCCTCCTGAGCCTCCTTCCCTGCCACGCAGCTCCTTTCCGGCGGTGCTGGGGGCCAGGTGCTGGGGAGCAATGACAGAAGTGCAGAGAGAGCTGTTCGGGCAAATGCCCCCGGAGGAAGGAGGAGGAGCAGTGGAAAAGTTCGTATTAAAGTCGGACAGCGTGAAAGTGGAGATCCTGTCCTTAGGGTGCACAATCGCCGCTCTGGAAGTGAAAGGCAGGGATGGGAAGTTTTCAGATGTTGTCCTGGGCTTTGACACTTTGGAAGGTGGGTCTAAGTCTGCTTCTTTAAAACAAAAATAAATTAAAAAATCAGGCAGGGTAACCGGTGTTTTCTGGTGCGTTGCCACACTGAATGATCTGCTTCTAAAGGCCTGCCCCAAATCGTGGGCTGAAGAAATATGGCTCCAGCTGCCTGTCCTGGGCTCAGTGGTGGACAGGGAATAGGGACACTGGTGGCCTCAGGTCACAGAGAGCCCCTCTACCAGGTCAGCTCTGTGTCAGGCTTTGATTGGCAGTGACAGAGGCCTTTTCTGCACGGCTGCAAAGAATACAAGATGCCATCAGGCTGTTTCAATCAGAGATGTGTCTGACTAGCAATCTGTGTGCCCTGTGAAACACCGAGACTGCAGTCACCTATTTAGTACTGGGGGGGGAAACAGAGACCCCTCAGAGTCTGTAAGCCCAGCTGGAGACCACACATCCTGTCCTGATTTTTCTCTTTAGCTGTGCACTGTTTTTCTGGACAGGTTACCTGAGGAAGCACCCCTTCTTCGGCGCTGTCGTGGGGCGTGTTGCCAACAGGATTGCGAAGGGGAGGTTCACCGTGGACGGGAAGGAGTATCAGCTGTTCCTCAACAATGGGCCCAACAGCCTGCATGGAGGAGCCAAGGGGTTTGACAAGGTGAAAATAAGGCTGAGGGGGGCTTGGTGTCCTCCGGCACCCAGACTGTGAGATTGTGGGAAAAGGATGTGATGCCTTCAGTCCTGACCCTGTAGGGCTTCACACTGGTTATAGAGTTGAATCAGCTCCCAGAAAGTGCTGTGAGTACAGTAGCAGGAGGAAGTGAGACCTCTGAGCTGCTGGGTTGGCTTGTCTTTGCCTGGGTGGCTTAGCAAGACTCACTTGTGTCATCCTTGGATGCCACGCAGACAGTTGCTGTTCTTCCTCTGTGTTACTGCAGCCCTGAACCCAACTCTCATGGGGTTGTCCTGGGGCGAGGTGCTGCTCCCAGAGAGCCTGGGTTGGAACATGGCAGTGAGGAACCAGCCTCATGCACAATGGAGGCTCTAGAGACACCAGCCACATCACCTTGGAGTGAGTGCTGTAGTTGTCCCAGCACCCACAGAAAGTTTCCTGGGGAACAGTGATCCATCTATGCTCACTTGCACTTGAGGTATCAAAGCTGTTACCTGCTCGTAGGTCCCCCCCAGAATCGTGAGGTCCTGGGTTTTCAGAAACTGAGCATCACTGCTGCTTGCTTTTGAGAGCACTCCCAAATACAAGGACAGTGGGGTGGTGCTGTGGGTTGAGTGTGGTAATTTCATTGCTCCCTGGGGTGCTGTTTTCATCCCAGTGACAGCATAACCCGGGCTCTCACTCTGACTCACAGAAGCATGTGACTAGATCAGGCCTGCAAAATACCCCAGTATCACTGTGACCCTCCCCAGCCCTTCCCTGTGACTTTTCCCTGGCTCTAGGATGCTCTCAACCCTTCCTGTCTTCTCCCAAGAGCTGCTGCTGAAATCCAGATACCATCAGAGTGCCACAAAGAGCAGCGGAGCATCTCCTCTCTCGAAAGCCTTGCTGATAACCCTCCTAATTGCATAGCAGACTCAGAAGTATCTGCCTTCATGAAGCCTTGGGCTTTGTTGGATCAAATGCATTTGTAACTAGCAAGTAGCTGATGTACAGTTTCCCCAGAGAAACTGATATGAATGTGCTGGTGCTTTCCTGGGTTAATGATTTGCTTCATGGAAGGACATGAAGTCTGATGGGGCAAAAGTCAGAGTGTCTGGGAACTGCAGTGCAGACTGCCATCCGAGTACTTGGCTGTTGTACCCCCAAAGAGGACAATTTAAAGTTTCTTTATATGCCCTGACCCCCTGTGAGCTGGAGGTGTAAACATGTACTCCTTTGCACCAAGGACTTCCAGGCTGTCTTCTGCAAACAGGGGATCTGATCTCTTCTGCCTGTTCCCCTTGCTTGTCTAAGGGATCCCAGTTTGGTGGGGACAAGGCAACGACACCTCCCAGCCAGGGCTTTCTGTCCTCTGGCCCACAGTGAATGCTAAGGCATCTGCTTAAAACTCCCTCCAGCCAGGTAGTGGTCACTGTGCAGAGACCTGTGGTCAGCCCTATCAAAAACCAAGACATGCTGACTCTTGGCTGTGACCACCTTGACCATCTTGTTACTTTTTCCTGATCGTGCAGACCTGGATGCTGCTGTCAGTGCATAGTCTGATGACAAGGACGTTTGCAGCTCTGCTTAGGTGGCAGCAATATCTGACCACACTGCTGGGGGGCTGTGCGACTTCAGCAAATAACCCTCCTAGCTTTAAAAAATAGTGATGTGTTTCCTGGCCTTGAGTGGCTTTTTCTTCAAAGAACATAAATAGAAACTCATTTATAAAACCACAGCACTGGAAGCTGCAGTTGAGCTGTTCTCCATGCAGGAGGACTGGCTGTGCAGCCTGGTTATGACATTGGGCACCCTGGGTTCCTGTGTTTGGTGAAAATGACACGTGCCCTGAGTTTGTGATCTCTGCACAGAACATGAAAGGGGTCATCTCAACAACATTATCTGGCCCCTACCCCTAGATCTGTCCTCTTTGGTGAGATAGCAATGAAGGTGCTTCAGAGACTGGGCACATCACCTCTTGTTGCGCATCAGTCCTGCAAGGTGCTGAGACATCTGCTTAGAATCGGGTCCATGGCCAGGGTCAAACAGGCTGGCTGGGCAGCTAAATTTGCAGTGAGACAGTGCTTCACTTGCCAGCAGGTTCTGCTCCAAGTAGAGCCTTCGTTTTGGCAGTGGCAAAAGATGGAGAGATCCTGTTCCCTGGATCAGTGCCAACATGTGAATGTATCTGCAGATACATTCAGTACATTGGGTACTTTTTACCCAACCCCAGCCCCTAAGCTAGGAGCTCCCAGTGTGTATTTATATTGTCCTAGAAGCCAGCCTCAAAGTTAGCTGAGGGAAGGGTGGCAGCTTCTGGAGGTGATACTGTTCATCTGGAGATCTATGGGAGGGGATCCAGCTGCAGGGCAAAAATCAAACCCTTGGACCCTCTTAGATACAGAGTAAAACAGGCAGGGACAGACCCCCTTGGAGCAGACTGCCTCCTTTGTATGGCAGCTCATTGGAAAATTTGTTCCTTGCTGCAGGTCCTGCCTGACCAAGAGCAGCAGGCTAGTGCTTGTGTCTTCTCCCACCAGGGAGAACAAGGGGATATTGAGTTTTAGCCTTTCATGGGGAGAAAAAGATTGTCTGGGGTTTGTTTGTTTTCTTTTCCTCTTCTAGGTGTACTAGCAGGAAAGATGACTGAAGAAACCCCCTTTGTCTCAGTGCATCATTCCTTGAGTACCTTTTGTCCCTGGGTTCAGCCCAGCCTCAGGCAGGAGAGAAAGGCACTGTGTTTCCCATGACTGTCCCACCAATGGCATGCTCCTTGCAGGTTCTCTGGAGCCCCCAGGTCCTCCCAAATGGCGTCTGCTTCTTCCGGCTCAGCCCTGATGGTGAGGAGGGCTACCCTGGTGACCTGAAGGTCTGGGTGACCTACACGCTCAGCGGGAGGGAGCTGGCCATCAACTATCGAGCCCAGACCAGCAAGACGACACCCATCAGCCTCACAAACCACGCGTACTTCAACCTGGCAGGGCAGGTAAGCACGGGATGATGAACCCCGTGGAGGGGCACTGTGCAGGGCAAGGAAGCCTTGGGGACCCATGGGATGATCCATGGGATCATTGGGACCAGTATGCTGGTCTGGGGACACAGCATGCTTCTGAGCACACAGCAGTGGGGGTTGCCTCTGTGCATCATAGGCTTCATGCACATAGCCTAATCAGAGCTGAATCACGTAGACCTACCTCAACCGGGGATGTGTTATCCCAGATGTTGTGAAGTGAGACATCCCATAATGAATATTAACTCTCCTTTTGTGTGTAACTGGGGAGTTTCAGTCTCTCTGGGTTCCTTGGGAGGATTACAGAGGAGGTGCAGAACTGGCACGCCCTACTGATGGAGTGTTATTATTAGCAGCTGTCTTCTGTTGGCACTTGACAGCATACTGAACCCGTGTATGGATGGTATGGCAGAGTTTAGGGCCTGTAGTGCCAGCCAGAGTCAGTGCAGCACAAAATACCCAGGTCAAAATAAGGTGGAGAAACATCATGGAATGGGGATGTGAGGTGGCCAAGGTTGTAGAGTGGGGCAGTACCAGGGTGCAGAGGGCTCACACGCACCAGACCAGGATTCTGCCAGCAAGGGCACTGTATTGCAGCTGCATTTTAGTCTCACCCTGTTTATAGCTGAGCTTGGAGAAAAGGATCTGGGAAATAAAATGTTGCCAGGCAGAGCAATAGGATAGGACAGTGCAGTCACACTTGGATGTGAGACAAAGATCCTCAAAAGCATTAGTGAGGGCCATCCCACCTCTTCTGTGCAGGAGGTCTGCTCAGGCTGCCACCCTAATAATTAATGTCTGTGCAGTTGTTAGTTTACTCCCTGTTTTTCCTCCAGGCAGTACAGTAATATAGAATCATATAATCATTAAGGTTGGAAAAGACCTCTAAGATCATCAAGTCCAACCGTTAACCCACCACCACCACACTCCCTAAACTGTGTCCCAAGGTGCCACATCTACACATTTTTTTGAGCACCTCCAGGGATGGTGACTCTACCACTTCCCTGGGCCGCTTGTTCCAATACCTGACTAGTCTTTAGTAAAGAGATTTTTCTTAATACTCAATCTAAACCTCCCCTGGTGCAACTTGAGGCCATTTCCTCTTGTCCTGTTGCTAGTAACTTGGGAGAGGAGACCAACACCCACCTCACTACAACCTCATTTCAGACAGTTCTCGAGAGCAATGAGGTCTCCCCTCAGCCTCCTTTTCTCCAGGCTAAAAAAACCTCGGTTCCCTCAGCTGCTGCTCATAAGACTTGTGCTCTGGACCCTTCACCATCTTCATAGCCCTTCTCTGGACACACTCCAACACCTCGATGTCTTTTTTGTAGTGAGAGGCCCAAAACTGAACACAGTGTTTGAGGTGCAGCCTCACCAGAGCTGAGCGCAGGGGGGTGACCACCTGGCTGGTCCTGCTGAGCACACTAGTCCTGACACAAGCCAGGATGCCATTGGCCTTCTTGGCCACCTGGGCACACTGCTGCTCATGTTCAGCTGTCTGTCAGCCAGCATCCCCAAGTCCTTTATCACCAGGTGGCTTTCTAGCCACTCTTCCCCAAGCCTGTAGCTTTGCATGGGGTTGTTGTGAGACAAGTGCAGGACAGTATTGACTCCTACAGCATGCAACTCAGATATGTTTCCAGAGGAAAAGGAGAACACTGGGCATGAAATTGCTGCACCAATTAGACAGTGGTGTGCAGGCTCAGCTTTGATCCTGCTCCCCTGTCAGCCCAGCAAGTTCCCTGCCAACATGCCCAAGGCTGTAGGAGAGGAAGAAGAGCACAACTCCCCCCCCCACCCCCCCGTGCTGCAGGACATGAGCCAGGAGGATGAATTGTGCTTCCCCATGCTTGCTTCCTTCCCCTTTTGCCTGCTGCCACGCAACCAGCATGTTTTGGCTAGTCGATCTGCAGGGTGGTAGCGCTTGATGAGGTACAAGTTCAGACTGATAGATAGTCTCAGCCCCTCAGGACTTACAGCTCCCAGGTTGCATGCAGGTTCTTGCCCATGCCGGTACCTTTGTCTTGTGCCCAGGGTCAAGGCGGGATGGTGGCAAGGAGATGCCCCAGGTCAGCTGTAGCACCACTGTGAGCAGTTGCTCCCTGGTTGTGTTTAGGGCTGTTTGAATGGTGGAAGGGCCACAGCAGGAACCCTGATACTTCCCATCCTTCTGCAGGGCTCACGGGATATCTACGACCACGTGATTTCTATTGAAGCAGATTCCTACCTGCCTGTGGACGACACCAAGATTCCTACTGGTGGGTGGTGTGACACCTGCAGCCCATGGAGGAGATGGTTTGACAGATGATGGTATTGGGGAACAGCAGCACTGTTTGGCAAGGGGCTCACACTGGGACCCAGGGGATCTCAGGCACAGCTGGATCCTTACCTATGGAGACAGTCACACAGCACCTGAGCAGAGTGGGCAGAGCCAGGTGCTGGTAATAGGGTCTATCAACAGCCCCAAACCTGGAGAAGGGTGGACCAGGGTCTGTCCATGGGGTGCAGGAAGGAGCAGCAGAAGATGGGGCCAGAGGAAAGTGGGATGTGAGGCTGCAATGGCACAAGCTACCTATGACACAGGACCAAAGCATGTCTATCCAGGCCTTTTTGGCCAGCAATTCTCTGCAGGCCAGTCCATTGTTCCCAGAGCCAGTGGGGCCACCACAGGGGGTCACTCAGGACTTTGAGAGTGGGGGTTGTCCTGGGATTTTTCACACTATGTTAAGGTCTTACTTCCACAGATCTAGTTTCCCTAAGACCAGTCCATACTCAAAGTCCATGGAGAATTAATTTCTTAAGCCTCAATAAAATGTGGGAGGTGCAAGCAGCATACTTCAGGCTTCAAGGCTGCCATTGCTAAAAGTGATGGCACACCAGGACATGGTCAGGCTCCCTGATCTGGAGGGCAGCTCTCAGGCCCAGCACTGAGCTTTAGAGCTGCTGGGATCTCTGATGCTCAGGAGCCCAGCATCGTCCTTCCCTGTGAGAGCTGAGCCATCAGTCCTCTCATCAGGACAAGAGCTGGTGCAACTGCCTGGGAGGCTGAAGACACAAAACCCAGCACTATTCTTTCCTGTCTTTAATGTCCTGTGTGGCTAAAAGAGGAAAACCAGTTAATGAAAACTGCATGTTTAGCATGCTAAGGAGGTTAATCAAACAAAGGTGGTATTGCTGCTGTCTCTAGCCTCAGTGTGAAGAAGCGAGCTGGCAGCCTCTTGCATCCGGTCTTAATTTGGGGGGTAAAAGGAGAACAAGGGCTTTCTAGTTTGGTTTGTTTTTTTGGTTTTTTAGGTTTTTTTTTCTTTTTTCCTCCACCATTGCCACTCTGTTCTCTCCCAGAAACAATCAAGTAGCTAAGTTAAATAAACTGAACAATCTGGGACAAGGAACACGTTCCCCATACCTTCAGGAGAGCCAGCGCCTAACAGGTACATCTGACAGTGGTCCCACTGCTAACAAGGGGGCACCTTGCTTTGGGCAGTTTGGCTCCCACCCTCCTCCTCCTCCTCCACCCGCTTTTCCTTTAGCATAAGTGACTGTGCTGAGCTACAGAAAGTGTTGATCTGATGGCAGCATTAATCTGCTGCCAAGTTTTATTGGTTTTAAGAATGAAAAAGCATTGCTTAAAACAAAACAAAACAAGAAGTGGACTATCTTTGCTCTAGATAGCTTTTCATCCAGCCCAACTGGCTTGGAGGAATGGAGGCTGTCGGAGTGCAGGAGCTGAGCCATGGCAGGCGAGGGCAATGGGATGGTTCTGTGCCGTGCTGGAGGTCTCCAGAGGACAGAGCAGTGATGGGAGTGCCAAGCAGCTGTGCAGGAGCATAAATGCCAGGAAGGCTGTGCTCCAGAGAGCAGCTAGCATCAAAGGAAGAGAAACTGAGCGGGTGGTGGTGGGATACTCTGCTCTGCATGAGCCCGCAGAGTGGTTTCGCGTAAGCGTGGGTTTGCTGAGCTCTGTTGGAAATGGCAGGGCTAGTTTCCCTTATGCTCTTGCAGGGCTGCTTTGCTGAGTGTACCTTCTGACTTCAGGAGGAGGGTAAGAGAAGCTTTAAAAAGAAGAAAAAAAGGAAAGAAGGAAAGAAAGAGAGCAAGCTTTTTAGCTCAGGTGTCTGCTGAAACCAGTTACGCCTCTATTCATGAACCAAAACCGCTGTGCGTGCATGCATCAGTTTGTGCTTAGAGAAGTGAGTCTCCCAGTGCAGGTGGCTTTTGCTCAGCTTGGCATGTCATGCCTGGGCTCAAGCTGGGGAAGAGCTTAATGCCATACGGAACCCACTGCCCTGCTTCTCCCTGCTGCATTGGCCATGGAGCTCTTTCACACCTTAATCGCAGCTGGCTTACTGCCCCTGCTTTTTGCAGTTCCTTCTTGGTGTTTTGGGTAAATGTAACCTTTGAAGCCAATAAAGCTGTGTGTAGCCTTAGCCCTGGGGTGAAGATGAGATTTGTGCACCTATGAAAGACAAAGCCCTTGCGTGCCTAAATGAAAAGACAGAAAAAAAACCATTTCAAGGGTTTTCCGCCTCACAGCTGAATTCAGCAAATGCGCTCCTTTTAGATAGGATCAGAAGCCACAGAAATGTGCTATTTGTCAGGTGGAGACTGATGTTTCTCAAGGTTTGCAGAGCAGAACTGGCGCAGAACCGCAGCCGAGCTGGGCCCGTGGCTGCAGTGAGTGGTCACAGTGCACAGTGCTGGCAGCCAGGCCAGGATGCCCACGTCCCGCCATCTCCAGCGCTGGCAGCTGCCTGCTGACCATTGGAAATGCCTCCCTTTGCGGGGGCAAATGTGACTGTGAGGAAAATTCCCCTCCCCTGCCCTTGCTCTCTCACCTCCCCCACGCAAACCTGCTTGCCTTTGGCTTGGGGTAGCTGTGTTTTGCACTGTGTTGTGTGTCTTAGGGTCCTTCTCACTGCAAGAGCTCTGTCATGGGATGCTACATCCTCACATCAGGCCTTAAAAAAACCCAACACAACAACTTGAGAGAAAATGCTGATTTTGTGGTCTTAAACATTTTTTTCCTGAAACAGTGCCCTGGGCCAGGGAAGAATTGGTCCTAAAATACACCCCATAGTCACCTTTGTGGCCATCTTGTGGATATCTGTCCAGAGATCTGGGAGTGTTCATTTATTTAGAGAGAGAGTGAGATAGTACATGTATATAAACCTTAAGCATATATTAATAGCCAATAAGTTTGGGGGTTATATTATTTAACCTGTCCAATTACACATACAAGCTTGCCCTAGCTACTTGGCTTTGCTTTCCCCCAGCTAAGCACAGCAGTGTCCCCAGGAGCTGCCAGCTCTGCTAGAGGACAAGGTGGTGATGTCTCAGCCTGAGTCACGGTGGCCACAAGGCAAGTTTGCTCAGAGTGGGGCACCACAAGACAAAGATAACAAACGGCTTCAAATGAAGCTTCACCAAAGCAAGGGATCTCAATGCCATGCAGCAGCCAACACCGTGGGTTTTGCTGGCATGGAGGTGAGTGGCTGACACTGCTGTTCTCCTTGCCTAGGGGAGGTGGCTGCCGTACAGGGCACCAGCTTTGATCTTCGTCAGCCCGTGGAGCTGGGGAAGCACTTACAGAAGTTTTGCCTGGACGGCTTTGACCACAACTTCTGCCTGCAGCAAGCACAAGCTCGACGCCTCGTGGCCAGGTAGGCTGGAACCCAACAGGAGTCCCCCACCCTTGGAGCTGTGGGGCACCCATTCAGACGGCCCTGCAGCATCCTCCACTGGCATCTCCCCAGGGCTTGCCACCCGCCCACCGGCAGGACCATGGAGGTTCATACCACCCAGCCTGGCATCCAGTTTTACACTGGGAACAATCTGGATGGATCCCTGAAGGGCAAAGGTGCCATCACATACCCCAAGCATTCAGCTTTCTGCCTGGAAACCCAGAACTGGCCCGATGCTGTCAACAAGGTAAACTGTCCCCCCACCCCTGGGAACTGCTCAGGTCCCATGCCTGGAGACCATACCACCATCACCCCTCATGGGTCCACAGTGTTAAATATGTGAGCAGAGTCTGTACTTGGTAAGGGGACGCTTAGTAGACATCAGAACCGAGGCAGGCGCAGGTCACAGCATCCTGCGGCTTTAGGCAGGTGTTGGCCAGCTCTGGGTGGGGAGTGGCCCCGCACAGCCCAGCTTCCCAAGGGCACAGGGATTAGGGCAGAAGACCCCACCTGAATTCACAAGAGGGAGGACTCACCCACTCAGCCAGCTGCCAAGTAACAACAGGTGGTTAAAGGCTGCGTGCCACTGGAAATGTGTGGGTCCCTGCTGCAGGAAAGCAGAGGGGATGCGGCTGTGCCCTCACGACCCTTTCTGGTCCTGTGGTGTGTGCTCACAATGACTAATGTGCCGCTGCCTCTCCCCAGCCCCACTTCCCCAGTGCCCTGCTCCGGCCAGGTGAGGAATACAACCACACCACGTGGCTCTTGTTCAGCGCTGCTTAAGGAAAGGGCACCCTGACTCCTACCACTGATAAGGGTAAGTCCCATCGGGTGCCAAACAGCACTTTCATATGACACTGGGTGATGCATCCTGTTTGGGAACTTTTTTTCAACTGTGGCTTCTGCTGGCTTTTAACTCCTGTCACCACCTCTGCTGCCATCTGGCCTGTGCCAAGCTCTCACCCTCTGTCCAGCCTCACCCTCTGCATTAGGTTTTGTTTTGCAGTACAAATGCACTGAAAACACCTCAATAAGGACACGGCAATGTCACAGCTCAAACACAGCAGGGGAATATCCAGTAATATTCACGTGGAGCACGTGGGAAGGCTGATACGGTTGTGGTGGTTCATGACGTCAGCTATTCCCAGCAACATGCTGTGAGCTGCACCGGCTGCTGCTCTCCCCCTGCCACTGACCTGCTCCATGTCAGCTCATCAAAGACTGAGCTGCCTTGCTCATGCTGGACAACAGGGCAGCCCTCACAGCCCAGCTGCTGGGTCTGACATCAGCATTGTGATAGCACAGGTAGGCAGAGGTCGTGCAGAATAGCCTTGTGGAGGATTATCCCAGCCAGCCATCCTGGCTCCTCTTAACCTGTTTTGAAGCCAGCAGCGACAGCCGTGCAAGAGTATTATCTTCTATGCTACACCTTGGCTGCTGAAGTGAAGCAGGTGTACCCATCTCTAGCCCTGAATATACAACTGCAGGAGGAAAACCATCCTGTGAATGTTGTGTTTCCATGAGAAATATGCCCCAAAACCTGTAATGGGCCAGTGTGATGAAAACTGCTGTGCTTCTGAGGTTTCATAAAACATTGGCACAAGCTGGGGACGTGGCAGTGCCATCATGTTAGGGAGCTGGCACCCCTCTCCACAGGGACATGGGGGAAGCCAACCCTTGGGCCAGGCACCCTGTGCGAGGCACTGCAGCCTGACTCCCACCTTCTGCCATGCTGCTGCCCAAGGGGCCACAAGAGGCCACAAGAAGGCCTAGCTCCCACCATCAGGTTAAGGGTGGGCCTCACAGCACTCCTTGCCTGCAGAGCTGGGTGAATGATCTTTCCTCTAGTAGAAGTGCCTGGCCATTGGGTTCGCAAACATGGCAGACCTGTCGCCTTGACCCCACTACTCTCCCAGGAGGCCCCAATTACATAGATGAGCGCAGTGGTCACATGTACATGGCTGCAGTTTGTGCTGTGTAAGGGCTGCTAGCTGGAGAATTAAGCCCAGAAGATCCAAGCTCAGGAAACACTAGGGTGCCAACCAGGGTAGAAGCACTGTCACCTCTATGCAAGTGGGGCTTGCCCCCCTCCAGAGACCTCAGGTACAGGTACAGGCCCCTGCCAGGCTGCACATGCCTTGCAGTCACAGCAGCAGTGATCACACCACCACACCTCCATGCAGACATTTTTGCCAAGAGTTCACAAACACTGTGGCATCTTTTGTGAAGCCCTACCAGTCTTGGGTGAGAGCTGGAGCTGTGCAGCCTGCTCTGGGGACATCAGGAGCTGAGGGACACAGCACAGCCGCCCTTAGTTTTGGTCACCATGACTGTGCAGAAGTGCAGATGCCAGATTTGCCATTGTACCTCAGAAGTGCTGTCCATCCTTCACAGCAGCTGCCCCTGCCAACACAGCCCTGCCTCCTTGCTCAGGTTCTCACTGCCAAGCCTGGGTTTAGAGGAACCCCAGTGTCCGTGTCATCTGCCCAGAAACCCAGCTGCACCTTCCACAGCACCTCAGCGTGCTGGAAGATAGGTACCAGTACAGCTGCCATGTTAGTCTGAAGGTTTATTGTGGGGTAGGCTTGCTGTAAGAGTAGAGAGAGGAAAAAGCAGCTGATGAAATTCCAGCACAGGGGCATACACGTGCCTCTCAGCAGGTACGCTGTAACCCCGGCAGGCAACGCACAACAGATGAATATCCCCAACACAGGTCACAGGCTTTGGGCATCTCTGCAGAATCACTGCAGGGTGACACTTGTGTTGCGCTGTGCTCTCCTGCTGTGGTGACGGTGGCATTTAGAAGATATTGCCAGAATATCGATCATTGCACCTGGCAGATAATGTGATCCCCATTGCTGAGCACAGCTGGAGTGTCCAAGCAGAAACCAAGCACCACAGCAGGGAGGACAAGTCAGTGAGGCCAGGCAAGGCTGCGTGACAGCACGTTCAGCCTGGAGACGATTTGCTCGCACACCGACAACCCCCTGTAAAGTCACTGCTAACAGGAAACGTGTTTTGTGAAAATCATTGGTTACCCAAGGTGTGACCGAAGGTGTTAATTTATTTTTTCCATTTAAGAGGCTCTGCTGTGGCTTGCACTTTGGGAGCAGACTACCATGGCAGACTTCATGAGGCCTCACTTTCTGTTTCAGTACTTGTTTACTGCTGAAACCGGCTCCTGTTTCTGCTAGGTATCCCATTGCAGACAGCTTTCTATGTCTTCCCACCTATTTGCTCAGCCTGACATTGTTTCCAGTCTCTTGCCATGATCTGTGTCAACACAGTGCTTCATATGCAATTCCTGGCTAGAGAACAAGGTTCAACATACTTGCCCACAAATACTTATTCCTGCAGGTGTGTGTTTGCTATAAGAAATTAGCTTAATTAACAGTCATCTCCCAGCTCTGGGCTGCTTTAAAACCAGACCCATTTCTGCAAACAGCTGAGGTCAGCCGTGAGTGTCTTTCATTTCAAGTAGGGAAGTTTGGGTGAGCTGCAGAAAGACAGCTTGCTTTCACCTCTCAAACCCCTAAGATCCATGAGAGCATAGGTCAGAAGACCCTGCATCTCCCCTCAAAACAGGAAAGTGCACACCAAGATTTTGGAGGAGCTTCCTTTATATTAACAGCCTGAAGAACTAATAATCCAACAAGCAACAACAGCGATCGCCAAGTACTGAATGCTTTCTGTTGCGTTCAGAGGTTTCTGCAGATGTTACTCAGAAGATGCCCCTGTTTCAAACAGAAGCTTCTTCTAACATTTTTGGGCATCACAACTACTAGTAAAGCACCAGAGAGTAAGCTTTCTGGAGCAATTAGATCAAGGAGAAAAATGAATGCCTGCTAAATACAATAAAGAAAAAGGGTGTGAGTTTTTAGCCATCTGCAGACAGGGGTGGGTTTTAAATTCCATTTCAAAGCAAGCAGTTCACTGAAGACCACTCAATAAAGGTGAAAAGTTTGAGAAGACACCAGTATTAGTCATTCCCATTTCAGACATTTCTCACCCACCTTACATGGCACACAGTTAAAATGACCCACGTGTTAACAGAAACAGCAGGGTTACTACAGAGAAGTTTTATTTAAAAATACACATTTTATTTCAATGTGCCAATAAAAAAGTCCCACATTTTCGTATCACAGGAAGTTAATTCGTAGGATAAAAAGAGACCTGCGCTAGTCTATTGGTGTGACTAACTCAGAAGATCCAGATCATGCCAAATTTTAGTTGATATACTCTTCTATCTACATTCTTACATTTACAAAGACACCACAAAATCCCTTATAATAATGTAAGCAAAATAACTTTCTTCCTAAAAGATTAACTTCATAACTTTAATCCATTCTTTCAGGACTTGCGCTTCTTTGAGGGCTTCCTGATGGTGAACGACTGAAAGGGAAAGAATCCACAGTTACTGTATCAGCAGTTGTACAAGCTTCAGGTAAAAGCAACAGGAGGACACACAGGCTGCTCTGGCACCCTTTAAGCACAGGGGTTTAATAAAATAACCAATTGGCATGGACAAATAAACGTGTTGGTGAGCTAATTTTCAAGAAAATACTTTTTCCCCCCTGCATTTGTCTACTGTTATTTTAATAACATGATTTAAATGTGAACATTGTAAGTCATCTGAAGGGTACTACCAATAGGACCCTTCAAGGAGTCGGGGTATTTCTTTGCTGGTCGGATAAAGCAGTCTGTCAAAACCTGATTAGTCAACACTTAGTTCCCTGTGATTGTTTTGTGAGTCTAGACTACACACAGCCACATTTTTAAATGAAGCCAACCTAAGTGCAGGAGTTCTAAAAGTATGTTTTAAAAAAAAAAAAAAGAGAGAAAGAAAAAAAAAATCACTTGCAAAGTGTCTTTTAGTGACACTCAAGAGCTGATCCCAACATTCACTCTGTGGTTTAAGCTCACCAGCAAAAAGCCTCTGCAACACAGCTGCTAGCAAACTGAAACGAACGCAGAAGCAAAGGCAAGAAGTTCACTCTGCTACGTAACCAGTATCCAGAGGAATTATTACCATTTATAAAACTGTGTTATTTCTGCCAGAGATCTCAGCACAACACCTTCCCAGTCCTTTACTACAAAGAGGAGTCAAACTCCTCGGCAGAGATCACTGCAGACACTACACTGCCAGCTCTACGGAATCTATGCTGTTAGCAGGGAGATCAACGTACCTTCTCTTTGGAGATGGTGATCGGGACTTTGAACGACTGTGGAAACAGAATATCATCAATGCAGCATACAGGCCAAATGGAACTTTTATATTCAAAGACAGTAAGCATCTTAGACAGCAACGGTGATCTCACCAGAGGCTCTTTAAAATGGCAATGTTTTGATTCAGAATCACAGAGTTGTAGGGGTTGGAAGGGACCTCCAGAGCTCATGGGGTCCAACCCCCCTGCCAAAGCAGCTCCCCAGCTCATACTGCACAGGTGTCCAGATGGGTCTTGAATCTCTCCAGAGAAGGAGACTCCACACCCCCTGGGCAGCCTGTCCCAGGGCTCCCTCACCCTCCCTGGGGAAAAGTTCCTCCCCATGTTGGTGCGGAACTTCCTGTGCTCCAACTTGCAGCCATTGCCCCTTGTCCTGTCCCCACTGACCAAAGAAAAGGGGCTGGCTGATTCCCCCTGCACCCCATACTTAAGATATTTATAAACATTGATTAGGTCCCCCCTCAGTCTACTAATCAAATCTACTTCTATTCTGACAGGGATTCTCAAGTCATTCAGCACAGAGATTTAATTTTAAGCAATTGTCTTCAGTAGAGAAAACAAGGAGACTGGGGTAGTACCAAGATGAGTCTTTTTAGAAAAGCTTCATCACAAATTCCTGCTGTGTATCAAGAGCATTAATAAAGCTGAAGCCCTTTATCTGATGGATGGAAGAACTTAACAGAACTGAGCACAGAGACACAAGAACAGGGAGTACAATGTTGGAAACTACAAAGAGTTAACGAAAACAGAGGTGGGGAAGGAACATACTCCAAATTTTATAATCTCAATCCCTGCACAAACACTTCATCTGAGCACCAACGTCTGAGGGATTTTTTTATTCTAAAGGACGATGGTCTGTTAATCATGCAAACCTATAACTGAATTCCTGACACTATCATAGAATCATAGAATGGCAAGGGTTGGAAGGGACCCCAAGGATCATAGAGCTCCAACCCCCCTGCCACAGGCAGGGCCACCAACCTCAGGCCTGGATCTACACAAGGTTGCCCAGGGCCCCATCCAACCTGGCCTTGAACACTGTCAGGGACGGGGCATCCACCACCTCTCTGGGCAGCCTGTTCCAGCAACTCACCACTCTTTCTGTAAAAAACTTCCCCCTAATATCCAATCTAAACCTTCCCTCCTTTAGCTTTAATCCATTCCCCCTTGTCCTGCCATTATCTGCCCCTTTAAAAAGTTGATTCCCCTCCTGTTTCTCTGCTCCCTTCAGGTACTGGCAGGCTGCAGTGAGGTCCCCCCGCAGCCTTCTCTTCTCCAGGCTGAACAAGCCCAGCCCCCTCAGCCTCTCTGTAGGGTGGGCTTTATCTCATGTACACTTACCTCTTAGCTGGTGAGCCAGATTTTGATCTGCCATGAGACCTAGACCTACAAGAACGAAAAACCACAACTCAGCAGGGGTGCTGGTAGCACATGTGTTCCCACACCTGAGACAGCAAGAGGCACACTAAAGGTACAGGAACTGGCACAGTGAACAGACAGAATTCTGTGAGTTTCCAGGGCTTTTCTTGCTAATTTGCAGGGGGAAAGCTTTCTACATGGATGCTGCACATTGCTCTGTACTTTGGTCCCTGGCTGATGACTGGGCTTTGCGGATGCAGATGGCAGGAATACATGAACAACCCAAATCCCAACCAGTATTTCACAAAGCTAAAAGCCACCCTCTAAACAAGCAAGTTTTATTAGGCCTGAGTGGCATCTACCACTGGCTGCAGGCAGCTTGCTCCGACAAATACCTTTTCAGTGCACCTCAACTGATACATGCACTTGCTCAAAACACTCCCTTTTTAACTCAGCCTTTGGGAAAAGGCTGTCAAAAACTTCAGTCTGTGAGAAAAGACTGCTGCACCAGAGGAACACTAACACTGCCCAAAAGAATCACTGAAATTTTTGGGTTTCCAAAGGATGTGTTCTACTTTCCACAGCAAAGGCTTTCTGCAACAGCTTCCAGACGTATGCTTTGATGCTGTCAAACCAGCAAACATCATGTAATTCTTACTCAGTCTGCCTTCTTTCAGAATCAAGAGCCTGTCTCTGGGTACTATGCATTCCTTTGACTCTTTGGTAAGAAACACTTTCCATTGCCTCACGTGGAAGTTTACCAGTGACTTCATTGGAATCAAGCATAAGTATTTTGCCACTTCTCTGTACCTGTACATCTGTAATCTCCTCAGCCTCAGTCACTTAATCTCTATTTACAACAAAAAGTGCCAAGCAAGAGAGTCCAGAAATTTCACTCACAGCATCCTTTACACTGCATAAAGCCAGCCCGATACCAAGAAAAGATAACGATGGTGGTAAACCCAAGGTGTCGCTCTCTTTGAGAGCCTGTTGGATGTAGCCATTTTCTACTCCTTACTAATAGTGAGCAATGGTGAGCCAGAATTAAATCATGTTGGAGCAACACATATTAAGATTCAACATACTTTAGCCATGTATAGAGAAAGTTCAACTGTTTCGCTGCCTCGGGGAAATTTCCCTTCTCTTTCTACTAGCTTCAGGACTGTTTGGATGAGTTTCTGCTCTCAATGAAGCCATCTTCTGGTCTTCATCTCTCTATTCCCCAAAATCTCCCGTCACTGCTCATCGTTCCACTCAGAAAATGCCACCAACCACCTTTCAGCACTGAAATCCCATGTTCTGCTGTAGACTCCTCCACTTACTCCCTTCGGCTAAAGCTTCCCTTGGGGTTTTTTTTGCATATCTTCAGGGTTGGATTACATCACTTATTTCAAAGAATAGCTATCAAACTAGAACAGGAGGCCTGGGAGCAAGCAAGATCAGTACTATTTCCTTCAGTGCAGAACTTCATTTTACTCTTGTTCTGTAACAGCTCGCTGAGGACATCCCATCAACCTGTCAGCCATGCTGCTGGGACAAGGCTGCACAACGTTGTATTCATTTAGTACGGAAGGATTAAACTGCTACTTAAGATAAGGAATGGCATCCCCTGTACCTTGAAAATCTGTCACTCTTAGGACAAATTTGTTGGCACAAAGTAATTCCAACAGGTGCTTGTCTCAAATTTAATTTGGCTCCTGCAGACTGACCCTTTTGTTATTCAACAGAAGTGGAAACAACTGTATCACTCGTGATGCTATGAAGCCCTTCAGGACTTGCTGAGCAATTTGCATCAATGCTTTTAACACACTACCAGAAGGGCAGGCTGATTTCTCTCACAAGTAATGGGAATGCTCCACAATTTCATGGGTGCTACACAAAGAAAAAAAGCCAACTCCTCAGATTAATTTTTAATGTTTGCTGAAAAGCAAACCTGATCAAAACAGTACTTGTGATGACTAATAGGACCAGGGTTTCAGCAATAATCAAAATAAAAAGAGAAAGAACAGTTGTCCTGCACTGCTTTTTAAAGCTGCTAAGTTAGTGGAGAGAAAATGCAGCTTTTTCTGAAAACGCTAAAAGCTGCTAGAAAGCCTAAACAGACTTTTCAGCAACTCTTACTAAGCATCCAGAGTCATGGAAGAGATCTTACCTGCTTCGGGGCCATGTAACAGATCTGGATCTAGACCTGGATCTTGATCTAGACCTAAAGTAAAATATTAAGACAAATTAAAACAAAAATCAAACAAGTCAAACAGAAGTGATGACAATTACAGCACTACTTAAGATTTCTGTCTACACATCTAACTTAAAGCCTACATAATCATTAGATGCTTCAGATATCAAAATTCATCAGGAGATACACAGCTGTGTAATGGTCTAAAGACTACGTGCATTACCATGCCTGTAAACACTACTAGGATTATGAGGAATTTTTAAAGCATGCTGAAGTCTGATTCCTAGTTATCAACAACATCCAAAGTCTGCTATCCGGTATCTTTTTGAATCTCTTAACTAAAACAAAAAACAACAACAGAAACAACATATACAGCCTACTAAAAGTTACCACTAATTACCTTGATCTCTTCAAGGAACCGGATCGGGACCGGCGGGGAGACACAGACCTAGACCTACGAGGAGAAACGGACCGCGACCTGCGATAGGAAGCCGACCTGGACCTGTAAAGAAATCGATTAGAGAGTTGCATAAAGGTAACATCTGCTAAAGAAAAAGAGCAAATAGGAATAAAACACAAACTTAAGCACACCTCCTACCACGACTGCGACTGTGTGAGCGAGAATACCGCCTTCCTCGGGACCTCGAGCGGGATCTAGACCGGGACCTGGTTTTAGGTTAGAGAAAACAGGTATCAGGAAACAGCTGCAGGCAACGCTGCATCTGAGTGAGACCCTGCTGAAGTCAAAACTGATTTCAGACAACTAAAGAACTAGCATCTGTCAGTTGGAAAAAATTCTCTGGGCCTACTTGTCTTGAGCATTTTACTACCTAGAAAAATGTTAAAAGCTGAATTACATTGCAGAATTACATTAGAATAGAAAACACTGTAATGCGTATTTAAAATAAACCTTGCAAGTTTGCAGGTCGACCCTCTTTGGCCCAAGGTCTAGCAGATCTAGACGATCTAGAAGTATCTATAGCCGATCGCTGCATCTAGGTGTTCTCTTCAATCTAACGACGATCAAACTGACAGCCCAATGAGCCAGGGTGAGGCTTGATTGACGCAAGAAGATTTTTCTAGGTGGGAATGTGGTCAATCTGGTGTTCCTCTTTCTAAACCGGAGGGGGGCCCCAATTGAAAGCCAAATTTACTGTTACGGCGGTCACCGTCTCAAATTTTCTGCCCTTAAAGAATAAGGTGAAGCTACGTGTAGATGGCTCGAGGGGATCTGGCCTCTTATGCTGATCACCTCAAGGTCTAGGAGGATCTTAAGTGTCGGATTTGCAAGGCGCCTCAGCATGAAATCTTAAGGCTCGTGACATTCTGAATCAAGGCGACTGACTCAAACGAAGAAACCTGAAAGGTTTTGACCAGGTTGATTATTAAGATATTAACATTTGATAGAAATAGCAACAAATTGTTATATACACCTATACATTTATTCTAACGTTAAAGTTTTAAGAGTTAAAACTGGCGTAACATTCTGGTTTTTTTGCTAACAAGAGCTACACAATAGTGAACCGGAGAAGCAACCCAGCTGCTCTGGCCCCACACATACCTGCTCCTCCTTCGGCGACTATAGCGGTGACAATCATAAGCATAGTGGCCTTTCTCACCACACTCATAGCATCTGTCATTAGGGTCAAAGGGGCGCCGTGCAGGAGGCCTGTCATAGCGGGAGCGACGAGGCATCCCTGTTGACACTTCCACTCTAACCCTGGAGCCACATATCACCCTGCAAACAAGTCCACGACAATTTAAAGTTAATTGTTACAGTTTATAGCAGAGCTACTAAAGGGAGAAGCCACACAGGACTCCCTGTGTGGCCGCGGGCCGGCTGTAGCCCCTGCAAAAATTTGAAATGCACACGTACTTCCCATCGAGTCCACGGACAGCATCTTCAGCATCCCTCGGGTCCTCGAACTCCACGAAGGCAAACCCCGGCGGGTTCCTCGCGATCCAGACGGTTCTCAGGGGCCCGTAGTAGCTAAAGGCTCTCTCCAGCTCGCCTTTGCCCGCGCCCGTGCCCAGGTTCCCCACGTACACCTTGGTCTCTGCCGGGAGCAAACCGGTGTCAGCGCCGAGGCAAGAGCGGGCTCACGCAGCGCGGACGAGCGGCGCCCCCGCCGGGCGCCGCCATCTTGTTCGCGCGGCCCGCTCCCGCCTGCACGAGCAGCGGCACGCGCGGGCGCACCCCCTCCCCCACGGCCGCTGACGCAAAATGGCGGCGGCGACAACGGCAACGACAGCCGCCTCGCTTTCCTTTTCCCCCCCTCCGCCGGCCGTTCGGCTCCCCGCGGCAGCCGGCCCTTCACGCACAGCTCCCTCGCCCTCCCCCCCGCGCAGCCGCCCACCGCCCGCGACACCCCGGGAACTCACCGCCTCCATAGCGGCCGTAACGCGACATCCTAACGGCTCCGCCAACCGCCTCTCCTCGCGCACGCGCCACCGCCCGCGCCCGCCACCTGCCCTCCCCTCCCTCCTCCCCCAGGCGGCGCGGGGCTGCGGCGTGACGGCAGCGCGCCTGCGCGCAAGCGATGGCGCGCGCCAGGGGCCAGGGCGGAGAGCGGGGCGCCGGTTGCCAGGGCGACAGCGGGGTGCGGCTGAGGGAGCTGAGAGGGAGCGGGGGGTAAGGGCGGGAAAGAAGGGGACTTCCCAGCCTGTTGCCGCCTCGGTGACCCCCGCGCTATGGGAGGAGCTTCCGCCAGCGCGAATGTGAGGGCGGCCAGCAGCGCGGGGGAAGCGCCTCAGGCCTGCGCTGATCCCCGCTGAAAGGGCGTTGCAGCCGCGGGACAGCAGCGCGGCCATGCAGCCCGCGCCCTTCTCCCCAGGAGAGGAGCTAAGGCTCCTCCCGGTGCTGCTTGCTCTCAGAGTGAAAACAATTAGCTCTGCCAGTCTCTGCTCTCTAGCCAGGTATTCTGAGACAGCCGAGAGCAGGCGCATAGTCCATCGTTAATACCCACGGTACGATGGAAGTTTAATTGAAACGTCACCCAACAGTCGGGGGTCCCCCCCTCAAAATAACCCCACCCACCCACCCACCAGGCCTCAAGCCTGCAAAATAAGACTGATCTCATGATAGGCCTTTGTTAGTTTCTCTGTTCGGCTCACAAGATGCATGCTTGCATCACGGGCACAGCGGCAGCTCGTGTGCTCCATGCACAGGACGCTTTTCATTAGCAGCGTTAAAACAGCAGGTGGGGAGGGGGCGCGGGGGAAGAAGAGGGGAAGTCAAGTTCCCTACCTTCCCCGGAAAGCTTGTAAAGGACAAAACCGGGGAAGCAACAGAGCATTTGTGTGGAGCAGACAACGCGCCTAGAGCTATTTAGGCACACCGGTCGCTCCAAGAGGCTGCAGTCGTCATTTTGAGTACCCAAGTCAGCACCCTCGCAGCGCTGGCAGGAGCGCTGGCAAACCCAGATTGGAGCGAGGCAGAAGGCAGGACAGTTTAAGCACCAGGCTCCCTACCTCCCTGTTTTGTAATCGGGGCTCCCTACCTCCCTGTTTTGTAATCGGGCCTCGCGTACATCAACCTATACGTAATTGATATGCGCGCCCATATTTATAAAGCACTCTAGATCCGAGTGTTTTCCCCGCTTCGGAGGCCTCGCTTGAGGAGCCCCGAAGCCGTGCGGGAGGATGTTAAGCTGCAGCAGGAAGCGGCGCTCCCGCCGGAGAGCGGGGGTGGGGGGGCGGCCCGCTCCCAGGCGGCCTCCGCGGGGCAGGGAACCGAGCGGCCAGCGGCCACCGAGGCGGTGAGTGGGCCGCGGGCGCAGGGCCGGGAGGGGGGGTCCGGGGCGCACCCCTCCTGTGCGCCCACGGAGCCTGGGAAGGGAGGGGAAGCGGGTGGCTTCCTGCCGGGTCCAGCTCGCTGCCTGCGCTTGCCCGTCCCGCCGAGCGCAGAGGCAGCAGGCGGGGAGCCCGGGGCGAACAAAGGAGGGAGCTTCCTCCAGTCCTTTGTCCGCCCGGCGCTGCCCCCACCTCTCTCCAGCCCCTTTCGCGGTGGAGATGGGAGACAACAATGGCCCCGAGCTGAGACGGGCGGCTTTGCTGTCCTTACCGGTACGGGGAAAAGAGGAGAACGACACTACAACTAGAAGCTCGCCCAGCCGTAGGGGAGGAGGAAAGCGCTGGGATAGTAATTCTCCTTCCACAGGCAGTGGAAGGGCCGAGGAAAGCGCTGGGATAGTAATTCTCCTTCCACAGGCAGTGGAGGGGCAGAGGAAAGCGCTGGGATAGTAATTCTCCTTCCACAGGCAGTGGAGGGGCAGAGGAAAGCGCTGGGATAGTAATTCTCCTTCCACAGGCAGTGGAGGGGCCGAGGAAAGCGCTGGGATAGTAATTCTCCTTCCACAGGCGGTGGAAAGGCCGAGGAAAGCGCTGGGATAGTAATTCTCGTTCCACAGGCGGTGGAAGGGCCGAGGAAAGCGCTGGGATAGTAATTCTCCTTCCACAGGCGGTGGAAGGGCCGAGGAAAGCGCTGGGATAGTAATTCTCCTTCCACAGGCGGTGGAGGGGCAGAGGAAAGCGCTGGGATAGTAATTCTCCTTCCACAGGCGGTGGAGGGGCCGAGGAAAGCGCTGGGATAGTAATTCTCCTTCCACAGGCGGTGGAAAGGCCGAGGAAAGCGCTGGGATAGTAATTCTCCTTCCACAGGCGGTGGAAAGGCCGAGGAAAGCGCTGGGATAGTAATTCTCCTTCCACAGGCAGTGGAGGGGCTTGTGGCAGTACAGAGCAAAGCCAGTAAACTCCGTCCTTCAGGGACAGGGATCCCTTAGGTCTTGTAAGAAGTCAGAGCAATAAAAGGAACGTTTAATGCCTCGGGTAGGCGTTAACAGAACAGTGATTTTTTTTTGAGGCTTGCTTCACCATATTGCCTTTAAAAACAAGTGAACTGGGTAGGAAGTTGCAGAATTGCAGCTATATGCTGACACCTTGTCTGGATGACTGCTTTAAATAAATAAAGGCAAATCGTGCTTAAGACAAATGGGAGATTTTTATCTGGAGGCAAACTCAATTCTGATCTGAAGGGCAAAGCAAGAGGATTTGTTGCTTTTGCTAACTGTTCTGGCTGTTTTCTAGGTTCTGGATGTAAGAAATATGAATGACTGGCAGAGAAAAAGCCCAGTAGACTGGGAAACATATGTGAACAAATTGGTGAAAGTTGCTGGAATTGAGAAACATGAATACGAAGGATGGGTCTTAACAGTTGATCCAGTTTCTGCCAGGTAAATACCAAAGCTTTTGTTTCTGTAAATCTGAGGGAAAATGAGCTTTTCAGGAAGAGAAAAGATCCTATGACTAAAGCAAACTTATTTGGAGTGAAACTTGCATGTTGGGACTATGCGTTGGCAGGGCCTAAGGGAAAGCAGTATTGTAGCTGATGAGGCCAGTTCATCTAAATCCACTTTAATTTCATTCAAAGGACTCAAGTTTGGGGAATGAATAATACCTGGATTCAGATTACTATTGTGGACCCAAGGGTAGCACTTTGAATTACATCCATGTGTTTAGGAGTATTTTTAATTATATACCAAGCTCTCCTTCACAAAGACAGTGGGAATGCAGGAAGGTTTTTAGTATTTTAGGTGTTGAAACCCTTATCCCTCTGTCCAGAGTTCTCACATCAATGGCATGCTTTCCCCTCCAGCTGGAAGCACATGAGGGTGTAGTGGCTGCTATTGGACAGAAAGTGGTAGCACAGATCTCTAGTCAAGTGAGTAACTTGAAAACACGGCCTGAAAGGCATAACCCACCAGGGAACAGGCAGAAATTTGGCTCCTTGCTGCTAGAGCTTTTTCATACCTTTTTGGTTGTGAGCATGTCCCACATGAGCACAAGATGGAGGTTAGAAACTCAAATATTCAACTTCCAGTGTGTTTCAGAAGAAGTGGTAGTTGCTTCAACTCTGGAGTAGCTCCAATGCTCCAAGTTTCCCTTGGAGTTGCATACCATTTTGGTAAGAAAGGTGTGTGCGGCTGTGAGTGATTCTGAGGTTGGCCTAGGCTACAACTGAGGCATATTTCATTCCACACTTCCCAAAAAGCCATTACTTTTGCTGATGGTGGCAACAGTAGATTAGCAAAGTGCTAAGCAGCAGATTCTGGAATTTTTCTTCCTGTGAGAGAAAATGTTCTCCAATCATTAATATATGGGGAAGAGATCCTAGAAATATAACAACCTTCCATTCTTACCTGTATTTTAGGACTTCTGGGATGTAAATGCCCTTGGGAAAAGACCAGGCTGCTGCAATATGAGCGTGAACCTGCTGTGGTGTGTTCCCATTGTAATTTTCAAGCTATAGTTTTCAGAAAGAATCTAGCAATGCTCATTTTAAGAAAGCATTATTTTAGTAGTGATCAATAAATACTAATAATCTGTCATTTAAAGGTTCTGATGATGTTAACTGCCACCATTGCTTTGGCATTCAGAGTGCTGAATGCACGAAGGTATCGTTGGTTTTGAACGTTGGAAAAATTAAGGTGCTTTAGCAAGGTCAAGAATATTGCACAAAAATGTTTAGATTCCCAGACATGATTTTAATGTATGCTTTGCTTTTTTTAGAGTAGTGTTCTGCTTGATGGTAGTTTTCAAATTCAAGGCCAGAAGTTGCTGTCAGAGCTCTACATTTTCAGTATTTTAAGGGTATGCTATTGTGCTTTTCAAGAGAAATGCTGGGTACTCAACATTACCTAGATACCTGGTTTATGCTGCTATTAGTGAGCACTCATCTGAGAATCTTGGCCTGTGTTTCTATGTCTTCAGATTAAGTAAGATGACTCATACACCCTGCTTTCCTTGGCAGCATTGTCCTTGCAACATTCCTGGAGAATGACAAAGTGTCCATATCTGTTGTCTTGGGCCATGCTGTCCAGGAGGTCGAAATACTCAAAGAAGGGGACGATGAAATGAAGCGACGACTTTCTTGTATATTTGCGCCTGAAGAAAGCCAACCCTACAGCCCGGAGGAACTTGAAAGGAGGAAGAATGACTTAAAGACTTGGCTGGAAACAAACCACATCCCTGTGACAGAGCAAGGGGAATCAGGGAGAACGCTGTGTGTGGCCGGGGTGTTAACTGTTGACCCACCCTATGGCCCAGAAGACTGCAGCAGCTCCAATGAGATTATTCTGTCTCGGGTTCAAGGCTTGATCCAGGGCTATCTTGAGAAACAACAGTGATGTCTGCTGTTTAAAGCCATTGTCTTCAGGAATGGCTCTACCTGTCCTGTTTTAGGAACTGCTCTAGGTATCGATATTTGCAATTTGCAAAAATGCCAGGTTTAGGTACTTTCATCTGATTTTTTTTTTTCCATGTTAAGGGATAAAACAAGCAGAGTAAACAAAAAGCATGAAGCATTTTCTGTGCACAAATTTTTATTTAAAGCAAGCACATATCTTGCTTACTTAAGTGATACATCAGTTTATCAGTATTACAAGCTGATATATCAGTTTAAGCATTTTTTTTGTAATAATATTGTGGAAGATGATATATGGTCTATTTAAATAATGTTTTCCTTTGCCTTTAGAATCAGTTACCTAGTGATGTATACATGTTTCCTTGAACTGCTTACCAGATTTTAATTTTTTTCCCTGGAAGAGAATTGTGAGACTTGGGACTTTCCAAACAAAATGAAAAAAATGTTCAGAAAGCTTTTTAATTTTTCCCCCCACAAGTCTTCTCCTGTTTTAAAACATGAATTGTAACATAGGTACACGTTTTAAAAATTATTAGGGAGAGTTAACAGGCAAATACCAGGTTTTAAAACATTTCCTATTTATTTTGGAGCAGCAGTAATTGAAAGACCTTTAATCCTTCGAGAATTTCTTGTATTTCAGTAAATTTGTGTTTCTTAATGCTTTGTTTCTAGTTTATGGCTCCACATGCTGCAAGAATCGCTGTGTGATTATCCCTGAGACTTAATCCAGTCAGGAGCCCTTAGAGCCCTCATTTATCTTAATGCATCAGTTTGTTATGTCTTCCTATGAGTGTGCTCAAATGGATTTGAAAAGTTTGCCTGACCCTTGTTAATAAAAGGCCCTCCACGTTCTTGCTGTGGTTTATTTAAAATTTACTGCAGATCAGTCAGTTGACACCGATTTTTCTTTAATCCTCTGCTGCACAAACGCACGGTGCCTGTCTCAGGGGGGAGGGTGGTAGATGCCAATGCAGGAGTGCTTCAGCTGGCTGAGGGGACCCTCCCAGGCTAGCCAGGATGCACTCGGCCTGAGAGCCAGCGTTGGGTTGAGCTCCGCTCCAGAGATTGAGAACAGCTGGAGAATGCCTCGTTACAAGGAAGGCAACACCTTCCACCTCCTCGCCAGGGAGCAACAGACCTAGCAGCCGCCTCAAGCTTCCGCGGGGCCGGAAGCTGAGCTACAGGTGAGGGGTGAGGACTGAAAAAACGGTTCCCCCCCACTCAGCTCCCTCCCTGCCTTCCTCACGGCCAGGCGGAGCTCCCACAGGGGCCAGCTGACCGTGAGCCGCGGGTGTCTGCCCCCAGGAGGCGCCTCCCTAACACCAGGAGCCGCAGGGGAGGCACATAGCTACAGTCCGTCAGGCACGACCCGCGACCGTACCGGACTCCAGCAGCCCGCCTCCCACCGCCACCCTCACCTTGGCCCGGCACCGCAACGCGCAGGCGCGCACGGCACGTCGCTACTGTTCTCGCGAAACCTGCCGGCGCCCGAGCAACGGCACTTCCCCTCCCC
The DNA here is from genome assembly GCA_022605575.1 of Laterallus jamaicensis coturniculus. Classification (NCBI taxonomy): domain Eukaryota; kingdom Metazoa; phylum Chordata; class Aves; order Gruiformes; family Rallidae; genus Laterallus; species Laterallus jamaicensis. The sequence continues at coordinate 241,040 of JAKCOX010000001.1, forward strand.
GCGCTGCCGCGCGGCCCGAACTCCGCCCCTGGGCGGCGGGAAGGGCGCAGCGCTGTCACTCCCTCTATATTAGGGGAGCGGCGCGCAGGCGCGGTGGCGCTCACGCGGTACAAGGGTTGCACGCAGGGCTCGGCCTGCTCTCGGAAAGATGTCGCGCTACGGGCGCTACGGTAGGGACGATGGGCACCCGGCGGAGGGCTGGGCGGGCGGGAGCCGTTATCGGGGGCGGGTGGAGGTGGTGTTGCCGTTCGCGCCGCGGGTGGGAGGAGGCGGCTGTCGCTTAGAGCGGCCGGGGGGCTGTGAGCGAAGGTGGGGCGGAGGAGAGAGGTGCTGGGGCCTGAGCTGCTGCTGCGGGGTCGTGGCGAAGAACGAGCCCTGGTGGGGGTGGGAGGAGAGCGAGTGCGGCAACGGCGACGGGAGCGCACCAAAATGGAGGCGGCGTCAAAGATGGCGGCGGCTGCGGGGTGAGGGGGGGAGACGGGTGGCGGCCTACCCGCCGCGCGTGGCCTTGCACCCAGCTCCGCGCCTGCGCGCCGCGGCCGCTGCGCGCGGCCGGCCCTTAGCTGGCGTCCATCCCGGCAGAGACCAAGGTGTACGTGGGGAACCTGGGCACGGGCGCGGGCAAAGGCGAGCTGGAGAGAGCCTTTAGCTACTACGGGCCCCTGAGAACCGTCTGGATCGCGAGGAACCCGCCGGGGTTTGCCTTCGTGGAGTTCGAGGACCCGAGGGATGCTGAAGATGCTGTGCTTGGCCTGGATGGGAAGTATGTGCATACCTGAAACCCCCTTCGCTGCTCTGGCTCCTCTTCTGACCTCCTAAGCCCGCCCTGAGCATCAGTACCTGTTCGGTGCCCAGTGAGAACGGGAGAGAAAAGCATCGCTGTGACTAATATGTATTGTGTCTTGCAGGATAATATGTGGCTCCAGGGTTAGAGTGGAAGTGTCAACAGGGATGCCTCGTCGCTCCCGCTATGACAGGCCTCCTGCACGGCGCCCCTTTGACCCTAATGACAGATGCTATGAGTGTGGTGAGAAAGGCCACTATGCTTATGATTGTCACCGCTATAGTCGCCGAAGGAGGAGCAGGTATGTGTGGGGCCAGAGCAGCTGGGTTGCTTCTCCGGTTCACTATTGTCTAGCTCTTGTTAGCAAAAAAAAACCAGAATGTTACGCCAGTTTTAACTCTTAATGTTGTACGTCTACAGGTGTATATCAATTTTTTTTTTCTTTTGCTAATACATATCAAATGTTAATATCTTAATAATCAACCTGGTCAAAACCTTTCAGGTTTCTTCGTTTGAGTCAGTCGCCTTGATTCAGAATGTCACGAGCCTTAAGATTTCATGCTGAGGCGCCTTGCAAATCCGACACTTAAGATCCTCCTAGACCTTGAGGTGATCAGCATAAGAGGCCAGATCCCCTCGAGCCATCTACACGTAGCTTCACCTTATTCTTTAAGGGCAGAAAATTTGAGACGGTGACCGCCGTAACAGTAAATTTGGCTTTCAATTGGGGCCCCCCTCCGGTTTAGAAAGAGGAACACCAGATTGACCACATTCCCACCTAGAAAAATCTTCTTGCGTCAATCAAGCCTCACCCTGGCTCATTGGGCTGTCAGTTTGATCGTCGTTAGATTGAAGAGAACACCTAGATGCAGCGATCGGCTATAGATACTTCTAGATCGTCTAGATCTGCTAGACCTTGGGCCAAAGAGGGTCGACCTGCAAACTTGCAAGGTTTATTTTAAATACGCATTACAGTGTTTTCTATTCTAATGTAATTCTGCAATGTAATTCAGCTTTTAACATTTTTCTAGGTAGTAAAATGCTCAAGACAAGTAGGCCCAGAGAATTTTTTCCAACTGACAGATTCTAGTGCTGTGTTTTTTTGTTGTTTTGGTTTTGGGTTTGTTTTTTTTCTTTCTATTTTGTTTTTAGTTGTCTGAAATCAGTTTTGACTTCAGCAGGGTCTCACTCAGATGCAGCGTTGCCTGCAGCTGTTTCCTGATACCTGTTTTCTCTAACCTAAAACCAGGTCCCGGTCTAGATCCCGCTCGAGGTCCCGAGGAAGGCGGTATTCTCGCTCACGCAGTCGCAGTCGTGGTAGGAGGTAGGGTTTTGTCTGTTGTGCTTTTCCATCCTTTTTCGTTTCTCCCTCTACTCCATCCCTGTCCATCATCCTTGTGAACAGTGCCTTGAACTCATTTTGATTGTTTCTTTCCTCTTTGTTTTGTAGATCAAGGTCAGCTTCCTACCGCAGGTCCAGATCAATCTCTCCCCGTAGGTATAGGTCATTTTCACCCCGCAGATCTCGGTCTGGTTCTTTAAGAAGATCAAGGTATGTGTTTTCTGTTAACTCTACAACACTTGAAGGGAACATAACTGTTGGAGTTAGCATGTGGCTTCTGTAGTCCACGTATTTTCAGATACCTTCATGGTGTTACATTCCTGAGAGCAAATCTGAATGTTTTGACATTGGAATCTTGGGCATGTAATTTTGGTACTGCTCTTCCTGAGCTTCTTTAACACTGTGCCCGAGTTACACCCTTTATCTATGGCTTCAGCTTCCTAATTTGGCTTCAAGGGTGCAGGGAGTAGTTGTGCATACTTGATGAGGGCATTGCACTTTCTTATTTGGATGGTAGTACTGTCCAAATGTACTACAGCTTTCTAGTAATAATTTAGCTGCATAACCAGTAGTATTACCAAAATTCTGAGGTCAGTATCACAAAAGTCAAAGAATAATACTGCCAGCTGCATCAATCATGTAGTAGTTGAGCTTTCACTGCTTTCTTTTCCTTTTTTCCTAGATCTAGGTCCAGATCACGCTCAAGGTCCCGCTCTGTTGTATGGCCTCGAAGCAGGTAAGAGACTTGTTTTACTTCAAACCAATAATAGTGGTGTGTTGGCTCCTCTTTTGTTGATGTGATGTTTTGGTGTGTGCTGTGAGTTGGTTTGTGTGTGGTTGTTGTTGGTGTGCTTTTGTTTGAGTCCAGGGGAGTTTGACTAGAAGGGGTTAGAAAGTTGTGCAGCATACAGCGTTTATACTTAAATCTTGCTTTTTTTCCACAGACTAAAGCATTGGTCAGCTTCTTCTGATAAGCATGAATTTGGTTTGGTCAGTGGCCACTATGTACAGTTTATGTACACGTAGCCATAAAGCACATATGTGATTCAAGGTACTAGGAAAAGTTCTGCAGTTAATACCTATATGTGTAGGGAACGTGTCCTGTAGGGAAGGGTGCCACTATTGACTGAGCTCTTCCTTAAGCTTTGCCAATTCCAGCTCTGAGAGTTAGGTCAAACTGCATTGCTGTAGTGCTAAGAACGAATTTACATGGGGTGAGCCCCTTGACTTCAGAGGTTTGGAGGGCTGAATGAGCAGGACCACAAGCCCTGGTGCCACAGGTAGTGTTTTGAAGGGCCTCTCTGATATGTAGCCATGTTTTTGTGGACCTGGATGTTTTCATGCTGGAATGGAAGCTGAGGACAGTGGGTAAATGCTCCTGCATTATTTCCCTCTGTCATGGTAAGTCTCAGTTGGAAGCAGGGTTGAAAGAACAGGGTAAAAATATGATGGATGTGAGAGCTGGTAAGTTGGAAGAAGCTATCTTTTGTTTTGCCTCAGAAAAGGGGAGTAGAGGTGATCTTAGGGGTTTGCCTGCTGCTGTAGGACTTGGACCTTGAACCTTTAAGGGGTTGATGGTGATTAATACTAGAGGTGTCCTGTCTCATTGCTCATAGACCTGTAATGTGGGAGGTGACCAGCCAGGCTCAAATTGCATGTTGCTGTAGAAGGGTCAGGATTCTGCTGATGCTGCTGGCTGACTTCTGGTTCTGGGACAGTGGTGTTCCAGAACGAAGGACTTGATAGCCATTTTGAAATTTCTGGGCAACACTGACTTTGCATAGGCTTGCACTTAGAGTGGTGAGGAGGGGTACTTCAGGATGCAAGCTATGGAAGGACTGGGAAAACCAGTGCTGGTCCTCTGCTAACACCTGTATGTAACCAGTGCTGCTTCTAGAGCTTTTGATCTGCAGTCCTGCATTGTTGCTGTGCCTCAGGAGGATTTGCCAGTGGTTTTTGTAGCAAGATGTTCCTGTGTGCTGCCTTACTCATTTCTTACCAGAGGAAGTCATGCTCATGCTACAGAACATAAGTGCTGAGTAGTTTTGAGCAAGTCTGTTCTATTCTTTTGGATATTAAGAAAAACTTCCTCCCAGAGAGGGCTGTTAGACACTGGAATGGGCTGCCCAGGGCAGTGGTGAAGTCTCCATCCCTGGAGGTATTTAAAGTACTGTTCGATGTGGTGCTGAAGGACGTGGGTTAGTAGTGGATGGCAGGTTAGTGTGGTGGTTGGACTTGATGATCTAAAGGGTCCCTTCCAACCAAGACAATGCATCTCAGTAACAAAGTGGCTGGTTATAGTGATGGGAGTGAACTGTGACAGATGATGTCAGCTTATCAGGAAGGTTTCAGAGCAGTGGCACCTGTTTAACTGACACCAGCAAGCAGTGTGCCTCTAAGTCAATAGGCTAGGTAAAGGTGAATCTCTTACCCTTTAAAAATCAGTTCTTATCAGAAAGGAGGTTAATGTTTCTTAGTTTTTTGGCCAGGTCTGTTAAATGACTGCTTTCAACACTGGGCTTGCAGATGTTCAGTAACACCACATGCCTGAGCCGTGACACTAAGAGGACAAATATTTTATTGAGTTGGTAAAGTAGCATGATAAATGTGAGAGGAAAGCCTCACTGTTTGAGTAGATTTCAATGTGTGGGATGAACTGGTGATAGTTCACACATTAGTAGCCAGGTATTGGAACCTGAAGTGCTGCTTTTATTGGGATAACTAAAATAAGCTGTATTATGCTTTAATAAAAGTGGGGCTGGGAACTTGATCTGACAAATGCATCTTCTCTTCAACACATGTGCTTACCTGTGGCTGATTCCAGGCTCTTAATGTGCTACTAAAAGGTTTTCTAAGGTGACTTCCCTTCATGAAGGGATACTTGAAGGCAGAGGGATGAAGTCTGGGAGCCTGCTACAAGGCATTCTGTCTTGTGAAAGCAGCAGCTGAAGCTTTGCAGGGGAGCTTCTAATGCTTGTGCTCTAGTCTTCTCAGTGTGGGGAGGGTCTCTGGGGTATGATCTAAAGGATTCTACTGAAATGTCTGTCTCAAGAAAAGCCTTCAGCTCTGGAGCTTCCTCTCTGGTTTCTGGTGCTGTGCAGTATGAATTTGCCCTTGCTGGTTTAGCTAACTTTTCATTGTATGTGCATGCCTCTGGCTGCTGTGCTGAGCTGTATTTCTCTCCTGTTGTAGGTCTGGGTCCCATGGTAGATCTAAATCTGGCTTACCTGCTAAAAGGTGAGCGCACAAAGACAAGAAGCACTCAGTATTTTTTTTGTCATTATTCAGAATACCTGTTTGGACCAGTATTTCAGTTGTGTGTAGAAGAGTGGTTTTTGTGGGGTGCTCTTTTATTTTGATTGGTGCTAAATATTTTTTTTCATGCATTTTTTTAAAACATGATTTTATTTTTTTTTTTGTGGGACAGTAAACAATTCTTCCCAAAGGATTGTAGATCCAGGTTTTTGTTAAATACCTTTTGTCACAACCATGGGTTTTTGATAGGATTTGGGGCATATCTTTCCCTACCTCTGTTCTCACCTGTCTGTTGTTCTCAGTCTTCCTGACTCAATGCACTGCTCCTGCTTTGCAGGATTACTGTGGTCATTTAATAACTGCTTTGAAGCTGTGTGTTGCTCAGCTTTTCCCAAGGGCTCCCAGCAGTTTTCCTTCTTGACTGCAGCTTCTTGCTTACAGTACTGGGGTCAGCAGTGTTGAGGATACGGTGTCTTTTTATTTAACAGCATTAAGCTGTTAAACCTGAAGTTTTAAAATGGTTAAAAGTGTACAACTTTAACACCTTGATTGTTTTGCTGGTTGTGTTTTTTTTTTAACAGTCGCTCCAAGTCCAGATCACCATCTCCAAAGAGAAGGTAAGAATTATCTTAACTGGAGTGTGCCACACAGTTAGAGAGAACTGGTGTCTGGAGTGGTTGTGATGGAATTAACTTATGGGAGGATAAGAGCTTTATGTTTTTTACTTAATCTGTGAAAAGATTGATTGTTGTGGGCACTTCTTAGAGTGGTAGCCAGAACTTCATGACAGTAACACAAAGGTAACTTCTGTTGTCCCTTAAAATGTCACTGAAGATGTGGTCAAGTGAGAATCAATATCCTGAAGTCACTGAGGAATATAGAACCTGGGGAAGGAGTGAGTAATGGGAGGTATAGAGTAAGCCATGAGTATAGAACCTGGGGAAGGAGTGAGTAATGGGAGGTATAGAGTAAGCCATGAGTATATGGTGTGGTTATATTATTGCTGGTGGCTCCTCACAGCTGCCAAGTGTTTCTATGCACTGTGAAGTAAGAAGCAAGCTTCCCTATGACAAGCATGTGCTGGAATTTGCATGGTCTGAGTGTGCTGCCTCACAGCCAGCTGTGCACTGCAGCTCTGTGGGTTATGGCAGAGGAGGAATTCCTTTGTGTGGCCAGGTCTTGCCCAGCTGTTGGAGCTGATGCTTTTTACTCTGCCTGCCCTTCCCAAGCCTAAAGCAGGCATTATACAGAGGTGTAAGAAGCGTGTGAGGGCAGGGGGTCTTGAGCAGAGGAAGACCTGAGGTAGGGTGCAGTTTCTGTTGGTTTTGCTGTAGAAGATGCTCTTTAACTGCTCTTTTTTCCTTTCCATTTCAGTCATTCACCATCAGGAAGCCCTTGAAGGATTGCAAATCCTGAAAGAACGGATTCAGATTGAAAAATGTTTAAGAAAAAAAATTTATTTTGTTTACATTATTATAAGGGATTTTGTGGTGTCTTTATAAATGTAAGGGCTTAGTCCTAGGAGGCTGTTTCTATTGACTAACAACTGGCACGAATCTGGGTATTTTAAGAGTCTAATTAGTAGACTGATGCGAAGCGCTCTCGTTGTGTTAACGTTCTGTGGTCTGGAGATGTTGGGCTTTTTTTTATTGGAGCGTTGAAATAAACTCTGCCTTTCTAAAGAAGAGAGATTTTGTGGTAACCCTGCTGTTTCTGTTAATATCTGGGTAGCTGATGTGTTCCTGTGGTGAAAAGCAGGAGGCTGGCTGCAGGGGGCACTTGGGATGAAAGTTGTAGTGCAGCAGTCAGCTGTGGGCTGTCCTGAGGGGTGTGCCTGTGCAGGGCTTCATGCCCGAAGAGCACTGGTGAGATGAAGGGCTGTCCTTGCTACTTGGTCTTGAATGTTATGGTCATCTGTACCTCATGCTTTTTTTTGTCTGTGCTTCCTCAAAGCTCTGTGATGCTGAAAACCTGTCTGGAGGTGTGTTTGTTCACAGGATGATTTGACTTACCAGAATGTTGATGAAGAGCATTAGCTGATGGATAAAAACAGTGGGTGGATGCTGCCTTGTCTTGTTGATGAAAGGACCAGTGAACTTGTCTGAAAGTATTTGGAGTACTTCTGAAATGTAAACTACTGAAGTAAATATTTTTAGAAATCTTGGTTTATGTCCTGGTTGTTCAAATAGTGCTACTTTTTGTGATACTTAGGATGAAATGGCAGTTCTGGTGCAGAAGATAAATGTTTAGTTACTCTTTAGGAAATGAAGGCTTTTGTTACCCAAGGTCACAAGCAGACCCTGCAGGTCAGGAGCTCATGTTACCTGATCTTCTTGGGCAGTGCAGTGTAGCCAGGGGCCTTGCTGCTGCCCTCATCCATCCTCACCTTGGGAGGCTGGACTGTAGCTATCTGTGTAGTGATGGTACCTATCTCACCACACATGGGTTACTGAAGGATTTCATACAAGTATGACACACCAGTGCAAGGTATCTGATGATGACTGTGGCCAGAGTAGTGAGGAAATAGGGCTGGATGACTTCAATTTAGGTGTGTCCTGGCCTGTGTAGCTGTGTCTTAACAGGGCTGTAAGGTGCTGGGGTTTTGCCAGCTGTGGCTGACACTAGTGTTAGAGTGCTGCAGCTGTGTCTACTCAGCCCTAGGTTTTCAGATTAAATCTCTTCATTGTTGCTCTACACCTTGTCCAGGTATTAAAAGAATGATAATGAGTCCCTGTACATGACTTCACAAAGCCTCTTTCTGTGTTCTACAGCATGTGTCTGTCTTGTCCCTCCTCTCCCCATGTCTGCACACTTCAGTGACTTTGTGCTGTACTTGCTGGTGATGCTGCAGTAACCCATTTGTTACAAGCTACAGACGAGGGAGCTAGAGGCAACAGCGTTAAACTAGGGTGACCCAACACCTGATGCTGAAGATTGCTGGGGCCAGTATTTATCAGTTCCTTTCCTGCACCACTGCAGTTTACAGTGAGAGTGATAGAACCCATGCAACAGCTTTCTGAGGGGGGGTAGCTTTTTCTTTTTCCTCTGTACTGCACAATAAACCTGTAGCCCAAAAGTCTGCTGGTGCTACCTTTTCAGTCTTTCCATGCTCTGAAGTATTAGACTAAAGGGGGCAGGTTGGGACTGCAGCTGTGTGCTCAGGGGAGAGGGTTGGAAGGAGGAGTTTCTATGTGGAAGCTTTGGTTCTTGGTGCAGGACTGCCCTTGTATTGAAAGGGAGCTGTGGTACAGACTGCTGCTTTGGGGGCTAATCCCAGCTGCTGGAAGAGGAAAGTAATAAAAACACTGTGCCCAGTTACCACACACAAGTGCTGGGATGACAGCCTGCTTGGTCACTTATCCAGACCCCCTCCTGAGGTACCATGGGAGGGGCATGAGGGGTATGCAGAGAGTTCACTTTCAGCTTTGATTGTATCTTGTCTGCTCTGTTCCTGGTGCAGGCTTGTCTGTTCCACCAGCAAGGCAGTAGGACATCTCACCCCGGCAGGGTGGATGCTGGTTGTGTACTTCATTGGCTGTCCCTGCCCTTGATCTTCACATGGGCATAGCTCAGGTGGATTTTAGCACATACATGGGGAAAGAGTTGTACAGACCCTGCCTGAACAGTAATTTCCATCCAAAACACAACATGCATGTGTCAGAAGTCATTTATTCAAGAGGACACTGTTATGAAAGTATAGGGAAGGCTGAAGTGAAAAGTGGACCTTGTCCTATTTCACCCTATAGCCATGCTGAACAGACCCAGTATCTGTGGCTGCCAGGTGTGATGCAGTTCAGCATAGCCATAGTGCCTGCTGTAGTGCACTGCTCCAGCAGCCTGGGTACTCCTCTTCATGCAGGGCTGTGCTGCTGCTCCTATGACCAGTCATGTGTTTTCATCATCAAACTAGTGCCTGAATGCCATGACTCTGCTGCTTGGCATGCCCCAGCCTGAAGGAAGGCTGCTGGCAGAGCTGGTATTTACTCTGGTCTTACTATTGCATTTAAGGCACTTCCTATTATTTGCAACTCAGAACCAGCTCAGCTGTAGCGATGCAGTGGTGGGAAAGGGAAGAAGTAACAGTCCCATAGTACGGGAGCATTTTGCCACACTTCTCTGTAGCACCCTGTTCCCTGGAGCAGGCTGCAAGTGTCCAAAAGTGGAACTTCCTTCTAGCTGGGCCAGGTGGCAGAAGGACTGGTGCCTTCCAGAGGAGGGTAACAGCAATATCAAGTGCCCCCCAGGAACCATTTTGAATGCACTACAGCAGTACAGCCCAGCCACGTTACATTTCCTTCCCGTCCCCCTCCAGCATGGGAGAGAGAGGGGCTGGAAAAGCCCAGCACTCTGGGGAACCATCCCATTCCCCTGCAGCTCTAAGCCTTCCAGAGCCCCTTCCCATCAGTCAAAAGATTGCTCACTTTCTTTTTTTAAGGGCTTTAGGTTGAACTGTAAGCAGATGAATCTGCTCCCTAGTCAGCCAAGACTAACAGCACCTCGGTACAAAGTCTTGACCAAAAGGGAGGAATGAGTTGTTTAAACCAATCTGGGAGCAGCTCGTGATGTCCCATGTTGCCTCCAGCCCTTCCTATTACAAAAGCAGCTAGGTTACAAGTATCTTTGTGCCCAGACCATACAATTGCTGGGTATAGCCTCACAAAAAACCACTTTGCTTGCCTTCTCTGAGGTTTTTTTTATTCCTCCTGGAAGATTTGCCATTTTCCTGTTTCCCAGCAGTACTGCAAGGCACCTTACCATGACCAAGTGAGCTCTCTGCACACAAAGGTATAAAAAAACCCTGACCCAAACCTGGTACTGTCCAGCTGTGTCTTCCAGGGATCAGTGCTGTGATCAAGAGATCCCCAAGATGCTGATGTTGGGTCTGTTCTCAGGTGGTAGCAGGAAGTCTCTGCAGAAAGCTGTTCTCCTGTTACTGTGTGGTCACGAGCTTGACAATCATACTGATGATCCGAGAGCCACGGGGACACATGCATAAATCCATGCTGGGGTTCTTGATCTTATCCTGCAGTAGCTGGTCCAGTTCACAACGCAGTTCCTTCACCAGCTCAGCCACCTACCCCATGTGGTAAAACACAGAGGTGACCATAAGGCTTATGAAATGCATCACGTCCTGCATGGGAAAGAAGCTCAGCTTTGCAGGGCTCCCAGGATTATCCCACTTCTGTTCCTTACCTGGTGTGAGGCAGCCACAAACCGTATCCACCCGTCATCCAGAGAGATGACGAATTCCCCCCTGTGCAGCTGCATGTGCACCTGCCCGCCCCCGAGCAGGACCAGCGGGTACACTGACACCATGCTGCAGTCACGGATGAACACGCGGCTCGTCTTGATTTTCTCGTGGTACACCAGGTAGGGGCTATCAAAGTGCCTGGTCTGGAACACATACACAACATCCCTGTTAAAAGTCTCTCTGCCCTTCTCCCCTAGCCCTCCCTGCCATGTCTACAGCTGCCAAGGACAGCAGATGTGCCTGGAATGCACCTGCGTGACTAACATGACTTCCTGACCCATCAGAGCTGCCAAAAACTCTGCCAGATAATCCTTGCTCCTTCCCACTGCTGCGACCATGTGAGAAATCAGCTAAGGCCCCAAGCTCTCTGCAGGGCCCCAAGGTCTCCCTCTCACACTAAGGGCATTGTCACGTGTGTGTTCATTACGGTCTTTCAAAGCAAGAGTGGTCAATGCCTTCAGACCCCAAATACAGGCCTGATTGCCCACCCCCTCCTCTGTTTTACAGCAAGTAACCTATATCCTGGAAAAAGCAAGGAAATGCCAAATACAGGCACAGGCGTTACCATGTATCGCAGCAGGGAGCCAAAGCTCTTAAGTACCAGCTGGTAGGTAGCTGCAAAGTAAGTTAATTTCAGAGCTTGAGGGCCCCCAGTTCAGAGTTTGTCCCTGAATTATTTACCAATAAATCTAATTTCAGCTGAAGAGCCGAAGCCTGGGGAGGGGTGCAGGGAGAAGTCATGAGCCTGTATGAAGGCGCTACCTGTGTGCAATCTCAGTCAATGCCAAGGAGAAGCCAGGGGAGTGCTGCAACGGCAACGTTTCCATGTGCAGCTTTGCAGACACAGTTTAAGCAGACGTGAAGTGTGTGGGGTTGAGATTACTGCATCTGCTTATTCCACTCTGGGAGTTCAACTGTGTGCTCTTGGGAATTGACTGTTACAAGTCCACTGGGACTGTTCAATTGGGAGGATTATTGTTTATATTTGAGCTGTAATGTCAGCTGCTTAAGCAGAGGTGACTTACAAAAAAGCATGCTTTGCAGGGAAAAAATGGAATCCTTACCTGATAATTCACAGAAGAAGGGTGAATGTGAACATAGCCATCATTTTTGGTAACAAACTTCAGCTCTTCTGCTTTTGGCTGCATTTTGACCACTCCAGTGCTGGTCTTCTGGTATTTGCCCTCTGGCTTTTTCACCTGTGTGGTAAGATTAAAAGTTCTAAACCTCTGCTGTACCAGATAAATATTTTAATGGTAAGATTAAAAGTTCTAAACCTCTGCTGTACCAGATAAATATTTTAATTTCATCCAAACCAGAAATTCTCAGGTAACATGCCAAGTCACTGGAGACAGATACTACACTCCAGGTGCTGTCCAAGTGTTCATTTGTACCCTCATCCTTCTACAAAGCTGTTATTTAAACCAGTTTCTTCCGGACTTTGGCTGCTGGCTTCTGTGTGGTGCAGAGATCAGCTTATCGGGACAGCAGCAGTCTCAAGCAATACAAAGTGGAGCTCAGCTGCCTGGATCTACACTGTAAGCTTTGGCAAGCTAAGCCAGGCTCAAGGCAGCCACAATCCCTGCAGACTGAGAACAGGCTGCGTGGGGCTGCTGGACAGCAGAGGGGAAAAGGAAAATCTGTTCTTTTACCTGGACAACGTTGGGGTACAGCGCAGCACACAGCATAGCCGAGATCAGCTTGAAGTTGCCTGCATTCGAATTTGCCTGTGAAGTTAATGCATGTGTTAGGCATTCTACAGGTTAAATTGATAAAGGTAACACCCAGTTTCTGGAATGACTGAATTCCTGAAGCCAGTTTACTTGTACAGCTGTACCACTGTGCTTATCAGGGAGGAGCAGTTACTGCTCCCAAGGTCTCAGGTTAGACCTGGGCTGTGTTCCCCCCACCATCAGTGCAGCAAAATGGCTGCCAAGCTGCTCAATGTAGTTGCTGCAGAGCCAAATTGTTCTCTGATGTCTGGCTACAGCAGTGGCCCAGACAACAATCAGAAGTCCCAATGCACAGTGAGACTCAGACACTACCAAACCCTTATCACCTCATCACATAGCCCCAGGAGGCCTCTGGCTGCAAGGTACTGCTTTCTGAGGATTGTCCACCACGCTGAAATAAATACTGCACTGCCTGCTCCATAAGGTAATTCTGTTCCCAAAATAGGGCTCACATGAATCCCAACATCCAGGCCAGGTCACAAGTCATCCCCATGCCATCCCACCACTTCCTGACTTCCAACACGTCGAGTCAGCAGCGTTTCACAGTCTCAAAGGAGCAGGTTTCAGCCCACTTCTACATCGGGGCCTGTACTTCCTGGGCATGTAAAGCCTGCCCCTATGATGTGCAGGGTAGGTGACTATTGCTAGTGTGAGGTGGTAAGGCCAGGCTGTGTGGCAAGAGACCCACCTGTCTAGAGCCCACCTGGCACCCAGATCAAAAGAAAAACCGCAGCACCTTTTTGGAGCACTGTACGTTACCTCTTCTCCTGTAGCATCCAATACGCCATCACCTCCTTGGGCCCACTTCTTCTCAATGTCCCTGGCTCTTAACCCCTCCTTCACAAACCCGATGTCGGACAGCAGCTCTGTGAACTGCCGCTTCAGACTGGCGATCTCCTGTAAGCAGACCAAGGGCTGTGAGTGACGGGTAACACACCGTGAGGAAGGGCGGCACTAGTTGCTTATTTTCATCACTAGGACTCTGCCAGTGTCTCGACCCGTCCCGGTGCAAGGCCACAAGAAGTGACTTACCTGAAGAACTCTTCCTGACAAGAAGTTCTCCCTGCAGTAGTTGTAGCTTGCCTGAGAGCCTTCTTTGATACTGAACCGCCATCCCTAATTAAGAGGATGGGAGGAAACCAACAAACTGTTTCAGCTGGACTTCCAGGCACTTCACAAACCAATCAGAGAAGCTAAGGAATTTTAGCTCACCTTATAGGCCTGGAGAAGAGCCAGGTAGTCACTGTTCCCTACTGCAAACTCCAACTTCTTTTTGTTTGCTTCTTCCCTTTTATCCCACGGTGACACCTAGACAGGCAGTAAGAGACTGTGCAGGTTCTTCCCCTCACAGCTTAGACACACCATTGTGAGAGCTGTGTGACACACTCTTTGGTATTTTCACAGCAGCTCAGAGGTCAGCACACAAATTTTCTCCATAGGTAACAAAAAATATGAGGCACTCAAAACCGCCTATAGCCACCAGTGGAGCACCTAAGCTAAATCTGTGATTTACCCAAGGGTAAATTTATGATTGACCAGCTCACAAGGAGTATTTCTTTTTGGGGAGATCCCTCTGCAGCTGCAGAACGTGAAGAACTATGAAAAACACTGCCTGGGAAGTCTTAGCAAGGTAATGGAGAGGAAGCTCAAATGAGAATGCCTGTAATAGAGAAGATCATGGCAAGTCTAAAATCCACTTAGGTCTGAGAGAGAAAGTGACAGAGACTCAGGACATTCAAAAATTACTCTGTTTCAGCAAATAGAAACTTCTAGCGCTTCAAGTCAAAATTCAGATTCACAGAATTGTAGGGGTTGGAAGGAACCTCCAAGAGACCATCAAGTCCAACCCCCCACCAAAGCAGGGTCCCAAGGACAGGTCACACAGATAGGCATCCAGATGGGACTTGAATCATCTCCAGAGTAGGAGACTCCACACCCCCTGGGCAGCCTGTCCCAGGGCTCTGTAACCCTTACTATGAGAAAGTTGGAACTTCCTATGCTCCAACTTGAAGCCACTGCCCCTTGTCCTGTCTCCACAGACCACTGAAAAGAGGCTGGCTGTTTCCCTCTGTCTCCCACACTTCAGATATTTATAAACACTGATCAGATCCCCACTCAGTCTTCTTTTCTCAAGGCTGAACAGCCCCAGCTCACTCAGCCTTTCCTCATAGGGGAGACTGTCCAGGCCCTTAATCTTTGTGGCCCTCTGCTGGACTCTTTCCAAGAGATCCCTGTCTTTTATGTACCGGGGAGCCCAGAATCACAGTCATAGGGGTTGGAAGGGACCTCCAGAGGTCGAGTCCATCCCTCTGCCAAAGCAGGTTCCCTAGGACAGGTGGGTGTCCAGATGGGTCTTGAATATCTCCAGAGAAGGAGACTCCACACCCCCCTGGGCACTGGATACAATACTCTATGCTGTAGAAAATGCCCAACAAGTGTATGGAAAACATCATGCAATTCAGTAACTAAACCTATTTCCAGTTCTTTCACACCTACCCTCAGTGCAAACCCTCTGCACCACTAACAGCTGCAATTGAGCAAGCCTGGCTTTCCGTGCAAGTTTGCACGTGGCAGCAGGAGAGTAAGAGCTGCTGTGAGGACAGCAGCTACTTCAAAAAGCCAAGGTGGAAATGAGCACACAAACTGAGATCCAAACTGGACTCTACATTCATGGCTCAGCCAAATCACCTCCATCATTCTCACCATCTCATAACATGTAGCCCTGCTGAGAGGGACCTGGGTGTCAGGGTGGATGAGAAACTTAACATGAGCCAGCAGTGGCTCTTGCAGCTCACAAGGCCAATGGGATCCTGGGCTCCATCAGCAGAGGGGTGGCAGCAGGGACAGGGAGGGGATTGTCCCTCTCTGCTCTGCCCTCGTGAGGCCCCACCTGGAGTACTGTGTCCAGAGCTGGGGCCCCCAATACAAGAAAGATGGGGAACTGTTGGAGAGGGTTCAGAGGAGCCACAAAGATGATCAGAGGGCTGGAGCACCTGCCCTACAAAGAGAGGCTGAGGGAGCTGGGCTTGTTCAGCCTGGAGAAGAGAAGGCTGCGGGGGGACCTCATTGCAGCCTGCCAGTCCCTGAAGGGAGCAAACAAACAGGAGGGGAATCAACATTTTAAAAGGGCAGATAATGGCAGGACAAGGGGGAATGGAATAAAGCTGAAGGAGGGAAGGTTTAGATTGGATATTAGGGGGAAGTTTTTTACAGAAAGAGTGGTGAGGGGCTGGAACAGGCTGCCCAGAGAGGGGGTGGATGCCCCGACCCTGGAAGTGTTCAAGGCCAGGTTGGATGGGGCCCTGGGGCCCTGGGCAACCTTGTGTAGCTCCAGGCCTGAGGTTGGTGGCCTGTCTGTGGCAGGGGGGTTGGAGCTCTATGATCCTTGGGGTCCCTTCCAACCCTTGCCATTCTATGATTACTGTTCCTATTCAGTTTTTATGCCAGATGTGGGCAAAATAGCCAGCTGTACTTCTTAATCCAAATTAGAACCAATATCCCCTCTCTTACTACTCTTCACTCATAACTAACACTCTTGTTGCTGCTGCATGGTTTTGGTCTTCTGCTTTATAACTGGACTCTTTTAACAAGCCCACAGAAACAACTCAGGCTGAAAAGGAGAATTAAAACACACCAAGCATAATACACTGCAAGTTCCAACACTGGCTTTGCCACTGCATGAAAACACAGTGCTGCCAAAGTGGGATACAAGGGTCAGAACACTTACAAAAGGTGACTTAAAGGCCAGGCTGGCTGCTATAGTTAGTGCAGGGTCCAGGCAGCGGAAGATGGTGCCAAACAGCATTAGCTTGCCAATCCTGACATCAACAGGCAGAGAAGCCAAGTGATATCCCAGTGGGGTGAGCTTTTCATCTGGAGTTAATGCTCCCAAGTCTTGTAGTCTCAGCTTGGATGCTTGCAAAGACTCAGTTCTAGGGGGCTCAATGAGTCGTGAGAAGACAGAGTGAAGACTCTGTGTAGAAAACATCTCCAGAATCTTGATTCTTAGGGAGGAGGGGAAAAAATGAAAGAGGAAAGAAAAACAAAATATCTTTAGTTCCATACACAGGACAAAAACCAAGCTTTTATAAAAACAAAACAACAGAAAATATTCTTCTAAGAACATGCTCCCTAGAAGCAGGCCTGTAACACCTATTTCAAGCCAGGAAGCAATGTGAAATAATACCCTGGGGGCAGCATACCTTCCCCACTTCACAGAGCCTGTAGGTACAGATCCCTGTTGAGGACAGTAGAGGTTTTTGTCTTTTCAGGCAATATGGGAACAAGACCTCACCTCAGACAAAGCTGCTCCAAGGGCACTCTTTGGATTTCTGGCAACTGCTGCTTTATAAGCTGATGGTTATAGTGGTGGCTGCTGAAAAGATGAAAGCAGACACCTGAGGCTACCCGGCCTGCTCGCCCCTTCCTTTGCAGAGCATTGGCCTTGGACACAAATGTGTCTTCCAGACTTTCCATTCCTTTGCTTGGGTCGTATCTACAGGAGAGTAAGAAATGGGGTTAAATTCACGAGTGCAGAGTGAACAGGCTGGAAGTCAAGTGGGCAGATGCTGCTAGCTCCTGTAGAGACACAATTCCTGCCTCTGCAGTTGGATCTGGGTCTAGACTGTCTTCCTCCACCTTGCAGCACCTTTCTACAGCTCAAGTGCCTTCAAATTTGTCCCAGCATTTTGGAATGCTAAAGGTCAAGGCACAGAGCAGTTTCCCAGATCTCAAAGCAGCAAGAAATGAATCCCAGTACCTTTTTTCTTTCATTTTCCCAGAATCAATCACATAGATCACATCATCAATGGTGACAGATGTTTCTGCAATGTTTGTAGAGATGATGATTTTGATAACTCCTGCAGGAGGCCTAAGGAACACAGACTGCTGCTCTTCACTAGACAGTGAAGAATGAAGTGGATAAACAACACACCTGGAAGGACAATACAACAGCATGTTCAGCCTTTTCCTTCTTGGGAAAAACGTGCCGTGCAAACTTGAGCCCCACTAGTACCAGACACTGCCCACAGCTATTGAAAGCAATATAGCCCAGCAAACCTCTCTGCTATATCACCTTTAAGACAGAATCATTTAGGTTGGAAAAGATCCTTATGTCCAACTACTAACCTGGCACCACCAAGTCCAACACTACACCAGGTCCCTAAGCACCATGTCTACGTGCGCCTCCAGGGATGCTGACTCCACCACTCCCCTGCACAGCCTGTTCCAACAACTGGAACCCTTATGGTGAAGACATTTTTCCTAATATTCAATCTAAACCTGTCTTGGTACAACTTGAGGCCTTTCTTCTTGTTCTATCACTTGTTACTTCAGAGAAGAGACCAACCTCCTTTCATGTAGTTGTAGACAGCGATAAGGTTTCCCCTTTTCTCCAGGCTAAACAACCCTCAGTTCCCTCAGCCACTCCTCGTAAGACTTGTGCTCTGGACCCTTCACCAGCTTCACTGGGTTTTGTGGACACACTGCAGCACCTCAATGTCTTTCTTGTAGTGAGGGGCCCAAAACTGGTCACAGCACTTGAAGTGCAGCCTCACCAGTGCTGAGTACGGGGGGATGATCGCTGCCCTGATCCTGCTGGCCACATTATTTATGAGACATGTTCCAAGGGAAGGTGGAGAAGTTTACAGAAGGGACAGGTCTCAGAGTAGAGCTGAGCAGAAATTCTGCCTCTTTTGAAGGAATCTGTTGTTTATAATGCCAGACTGGAAGAAATTGCTCCAGCTAACCTTGCCATGGACATCTGTGTAAAAACTGTTTAGTCAAGGAGATCCGATTACTTCTCCGTGTAACAATCTAAGGACAAATGCAACCACAACTGAGTATGTCTTAACAAACATTCTGAGACAGAACAAGGGCCCAAGTGAAGTTTTCAACAGTCCACTGGATCATGCAGAGCACAAAACAGAGAATACCCATCACTAGGGTCTCTGAGAACTTCAACAACTAACCTTACTGAGTCCAGGAGAGAAAAACCCAAAAAGAACAAGCCAATAAGACAATAGAAAAGGAATTACCCTGACTGGAGTCAAGACCTTCATAGCACAGACTCACACATTTAATAACCTTTATCTATCCCTGGATAAAGGCAGGCTTTGTGCAGGAAGCTACTCTTTAGTTATGGGTAAAGACTGACAGTTTTGGAGCTTTTCTGCCTTACCTCTTGCTGTGCCTGTTATTAAAAAGAGGGTTTGACTGGAGCTGCTCATAAAGCATCTTGATTTCTGCTAGACCAGGCAAAAATATTAACACAGCACCTGTGTATGTAGATTTAAAAAAATAAATGAAAAAAATATATAATCAAGGACAGCATGCTATTTTATCAGTGTGCAGAAGGCTCAGGTCAAAACTCAAACTGTTTTGCAATTCTTGTACAAAAACCACACAGGCTGCAACAGTCTCTGGACCAAAGACTTTCCAAAGTAGACAATCCCTTCACCTTCCTCATGTACATTAGGGGCTTCATTCCTCAGCTAGAGCTTGGTTTTTTTACCAAAACCAATCAGTATCAGAAACTCTGCATGCAAAACGTTAGCTCTGGGCTGCCTGTAAGTGCTCAGGCTCCAGGAATCTACTCTTGTTTATGTCTTGAGGACAACAAAATTACCTGGGGAGTATGAATGTCCACCACCAACTATCCACTCTAGCAAGGCCTCAATTAATTCCAGATTAACTTTGTCCAAGTCCATGACAGACATTGTTTTCAACACTGTCTTGCTAACCCCTGGGGAAAAAGAAATGAAACACACAGTTACGTCCAGCTCTTGTAAAAAACATCTGGATGCACTGAACCAGTGTGGCTGCACAATCACACCTTGGATTAAACAGCATCTGGCTTAGGCCAGACAGAGCTCAATGCACTTCATGCTCCCTTCCACATGTTCCTCTGTTTCAGCTCTTCTTTCTCATGCCTCAATGGGCCTCACACCTGCCCTGCACAGAGCCCAGACCAGGATTCACCTACTAGCAGACTGACATGTGCACACACTAGCCGCAAGAGGAGCCCAAATCCTTCATATTGCCACTTACAGATACCTCCAGGACTGCATTCTCAAGCTCTTTCTTCTGCCTTCCAAGGTTTCTTACACCAACTCAAAAAGGCACCCAGATTACCTTACTCTTCTGAGGAGGTAACTGTCTAGCAGGAATCTGAAGCTTGTAAGCAATGGTTCCCACTCAATATGGATCATGCCACAAGAGTGTGCAGGGAAGAACTCTTCGTGACTAAGGACCAAGAGGATTTTGACAATGGCAGTCAGTGGGAAATTAATGGAAAGGTCTGTCTCTCTTCCTCAGCCATTCACAGTGGCTGAATTTCTTGAGGAAGGCTTGTGGTGCTGAGGCAATCTCCTTTGAAAGGGCAGATACATGCTGTGCTTTTAAGTAAAGCTGCTCTAGCAAGAACAGCCACAGAGAAGAATTAACAAGGCATCAGAAAAGGGGTGGAAACAGACAGCAGCTGAAACTCGACCATGTTCAGAGGCTAAGAAGTGTTTTCAGGAGAGATTGTTCTAGTTACAGAGAACAATCAGGACATCTCTGATCTCATCTTGAAGCAATGCCCTGCTTAACTTCACAAGGACAAAACTGAATTACACACGTGCATCCAGCGTACAACGTTACACACTAACACACCGTGTCAGCTGGCAAATGTTCTATGCCACTTTATTACAGGAGCTCACCTTTGTATCGTGCAAGGAGCTGCTTCAGAGTTAATTTCTGGTCAGGGTCTGAATCTCTGACAACCATGTCAGTACCTTCCAGCAGTCCAGCACGTCTCAGGTCCTCCTCTACTTCTTCAAATGCAGTTCTCTTTTTCCTCTCAGCCTGCTTGCTTTCTTGCTTTGTCTTGCGCCTGTAGGGACTGCTGTCCTCCAGAACGTACCTGAGCAGCAGAGGAACCTTTTAGTGCTGTGGCAAGAAGTCTGACAGTCACTTTCTAATGATTACCTGCAGAGGTAGGTTCTCAGAAGTATTTCTATGTAAATCTGAGAGGAGCTTTGTATGTGGGTCGCAAAACCATAGGCAGTATCAAGGTCAAAGTGTGCTTCCACACTGGGATGTTAGTCTTTTAAAAGCTGTGATGAGAAAGACTGCAAACTTGCCCTTGACAGCAGAAGTGGGCAGCTCAGCACAACAATCTGCAAGTAATGTACAGGATCTGATCAATTCACTCTTGGGAAAATACGAGCTGCTGTGACTCTCTGGTAATTACAAATGGCAACAGGCACCTGGCACCTGAGCTGCAAGGTAGGGCTTACAAAAAAGAATTGTTTGGTATCCTGCATTTTTCACTTCCAGTGCTGAAATGCTCCTTCAGATTTTTTCTGCTCACCAATGCTGAACCACCATGACACAAGAAAAGCACAAGCACTGACAAACCCTGCATAGCAAACTTCACCTTTTCATGAGTACTTGTGTGGTACCTAGTGCAGAGATTTGTTTTGGCATGTGGTCTCAGACCCCACTCTAGCATAAGAAGGAGGGTTACAAGTCAGTTCTTTAGGAGAAGTCTAAGCCTGCAGGTGATGGGGCAAGACTGGAGAATACTGAATTTTAAAATTTATGCACAGAACTACTGCAGTCACTAGTGCAACCTAAAAGGGCAAACGCAGCTGAGAATGTTTGGCAATGTCATACCTTGTCATTGCAATCACATCTTCCAGGAAAAACTGATCCACAGGAAACGTTCGACCTGAAAGGGAATGTGGGAATAAATCACCATGCCACAGAACACGCAGAAAAAAGACAGAAGATGGTTATCATTTCTCAAAGATTATGATGTAATACACTGGCTTCACAGGTAATGCACTCTTCAACACAGCTTCTGTCTAGGACAAACTTTAGATGGTTTCCAAAGCATGGTTTGGTAACATGCACTTGCACAGAGAAGGGCTGATATCCGTGTCTGTTGTGCTCCATGTAATAACTTGGCAATTCAAAAGGTGTAATTGGCTCAATGTGTACACATCCAGCTGGAACTTCTCCCTGATGCTCTTTTACGAGGATAGGGAGGAGTCTTCAGCTAGCTCAGGGAATCATGGCAGGCACACCGTGCCAGTTTTGTCTTTTGGGGAAGGAAATCCTGCTAGTATGGACACAGCACAAGAAAGGCTCCATTTCCAAGTCTTCTCTCTCCTAAATCTCACCAGTCTTTCCTGCTAAGCCCCTGGAATCAGAACTCTTGTATAAATCCTCACTTACCACTCTGTGAATTAGCCCTTTGCAGTTTAATTAAGACACACTCTGCATGCAGAACTATGGAAAATCACCCCCTAAAACAACTGAATGTGACAAGATAATAAAAATGAACTGTTTTCACCTGGTATGGTAATAATTGGACAGGAGTGAAAGTACTGAGAAAAAAGTTCTGCGTTCAGGGTGGCGCTCATCAGTATGATGCGCAGGTCTGGCCTCTGAACCATGATATCCTTCAAAACCAGCAGCAAGAAGTCACTGAGGAAGACAAGAAAGACAGACATTTGAACATCTTCAGTGTTAACTTTCAGCATCTCTTTTTTTCCCTCTCCGTTCCATGCACCATCCCAGTGTTTTCAGCAGCAGAGTGCTGCCATCCCAGAAGCACGAGCTGCTCAGGATGGCTGGAGGTTAACAATGCAGGAAAGCAATGGAAGGCAACATGCTTCCTTTTTGGTTGGCCCTCACTACAGCATCAGGATTACCTGGCAAATTCATTTAAGCAACAAAAAGCTCTAGCTACCTTATAAATTAATGACATTAATGACAACACGATCACAAATTACCTCGAGGTAACAGAGTAACAGAGCTCCTCTGTTGGAGGAGTTACTCAATCTCTTCCTTGCTCACTGCATTCTGCCCTATGTATTTACAACTTTCACAGCATGTCTAGAAGACTGGCTTGCCATGATTTTAGATGAAAAGGAAGAAGAATCCTTGAGAGATACAAGCCCTTTCACAAGGCTAAAATATAACCTGAGCTGTAGAATGATGGGTCCCAGTCAAAGCCTCTTGGGAACCCACTGGCCTGCAGAGTTCCACAGGAAAACTTCAAAGAAAGAGATCCTTGCCACTTAGTTTACGGAGACACTGACAGACATTATCTTTTGCCTGGTGTTGGCAGGTAAGTGGGGTAAAACTGCACAATGCTGGAGCAGGACAGCAGCTGGTAAAATCCACAAACTAGAAGAAAACAGAAACCCATGCTCCTTGCTGAGGCCTGCATCAGGAGGTAGAATTCCCAAAAGGACATGTCAAGAATTAGGGAAGAATAAGAAGCAGAAAACTGTGGTTAAAGTTGCTTAACCCTCCAACCCCATCCTAAACCTCTTTTCAATGTGACTGGCAGCCTGGAGGCAGAGAAATTTAAGTGAAGTGCTTTCTTTGCAAGCTGCTGCAACACAACGTCCTATAGAACCCAAAAACCAGACTCCTTCCACAGTCCCTCACTGAGGCCACAGGATCAACCAATCTGACTTTAGTTACTTGCACCTTAGTCGCCCAGATCCCTCTGACTATGTTTCTTTGCTTTGCTTATGGGATAAGAGATTATTTACCTTTCTTCTGTTCTTTCATGAACCTCATCAACAATAACGTGCGTGACTCCCTGCAAAGTCAGGTCTCCTTCCAGCCTTCTCAACAACACGCCAGTAGTGCAGTATAAGAGTCTGGTAGCCGAGGACTTGAATGGTAAGACAAAGGATTCAGTTGACTTTGTGCAGCTTAACATAGTGCAAAGAGAATATGTGCTGCTATAAAGCATTTGGTTTCAGCTGAGTGCCAGGGAACAAGCGGTCCCTGCTGGAGACAGGCCAAACAATCCTTCTCTCTTGATTAATTACCAGGGGGCATTGCTAATTAGGTAAACAACAACAAAAAGAAAAATCTGAACTGTTTTTCCTGGGGAAGTTGCTTTTTGATAAACAACTCATACCTCTGTCCCTAGAATAGTTTAGTGACTCTCTTTTTTTAACACAGCTCTTGGAAAAAAGCAATCAATCTGCTGTAACATGGAAAAAAATTCACTTCTACGACAGCAGTTTGATTTCAATCCTTGCTTCTGGATGACTGAAGCTGCACCTGTCAGTCTTCACTTGGGAGACAAGTGGAGATGGGGACAAGTGGAAGCGAGGTCAGTAGCCTTCCAGAGGACAGAAGCATGACTCATAATCTCAGACCCCTTCACCTATCTCAACAGAAAGCAAGACAACAATACAAAGCTATAATACTGCCCTCTCACTCGGTGGCCTGTGCAACTTGAGATGAAATAAAATGCAGAATAACTTTTCTAATAGATAAATTATGGGTGATACAGATGTGCTTAATCTCACTACACAGGAGTGTAGTGCTTAAGCTCTGCACAGGGCGGAGATTCTGTATGCTACAGAAGCACTAGGCGTGTTTGAATGCAACTGAATGAAAGCCAGCAAGCAAATCATACATACCTTTACACTTTCTAGACGAATCTGATACCCAACAGTGAGTCCAATCCTTTCTGTTCTTTCTTTGGCTACACGTTCAGCCACAGAAATGGCAGAGATCCTACGAGGCTGAGTGCAGATGATGTTTGCAACTCTGCTTGGAGATCCTTGCAATGAAGCATCCAAAATAAACTGAGGAATCTGAGTGGTTTTCCCACATCTGCACAACAAAATCAGAGATTAAGTAAAAAAAAAACCAAAACCCACAAAACCCAAACACAGGAACCCAACACATTCTATTTATGTAAAATAAGATGACCACATTCCACTTGAAATTGGCTTTGTTTCCTTAGTGTCACCCTTCTCATGAATTTCACCTAAGACTGCTGGCACTGGTCACAGAGGGACCATGACCCTAATCTCTTCAGGACACAGCTACATATTTCTCATTCTTCTGTGTCTACTTTGATGCACAAAGTCTGCATGCACAATCACACTCTTACCCTGTCATGCCACTCACAACAAGAACTTGGTGGCTCTTCAGCAAATCGAGAATGGTATCTCTCTCTTGCCACGCAGGAAGCTTCTGTCTTTCATGCAATATGGACTGGAAGTGCCTAGAAGACTGATGCACAAAACCAGACAGCGTGGCAGTTAAGAACACCACTGGAGTGGAACAAAACCAGTGGAAACAGCAGGCGGTGACTTAAGTATTTACAGCTCTAAATTAAGCATGCAAACAGACATTTGGTACATTGTACCTTTTTCAGCTGAAACTGCGTGCAGATTTTAACATTCTCATTATAGAGAGACTTGGCCTGCACATCATACTTCCTGGAAAGCTTTTTCTTGAGATTCACATAACTCTCATTCTCCACAACAACTTGTTCGGGCTCATCTTGCTCCTCCTCTTCTGCCACCTCCTCTTCTTCCTGAGGTTCTGTCACTGCTGAGGCTTGAGGCAGAGAAACGTGTGGTTAGGTTTTCTCATTACTAAGGAACAGGACCTCACCAGCACCACAGAAGAGAGACCTGTGTTCCAGGAGTATTCTCAATGAAGAACATTGTTAGTCTAGAGCTGAGGGTCTGCAGGACTGTTTCTGACAAGCATTTAGTTCAATGCTACCAGAAAACCTCACCTCATCAAACAAACCGCAAGTTCTCCAGTTCCAACCCACTTGGTTGTCATTACCTCCACAGCAGCTGTGCTCTGTGACACCATGGTCTGGGTGGCCACATGGTGAACCAGACTGGTAACCAGTTTGCCTTCCTGAATGGTTTTTGTATGTCTCAGGTCCCTGCTCCAGTCCACCACAAGACTACTTCTGTGGAGCACAAGACTGCGATGGCAGCACCAGCTTCAATTAATTAAAACGACACTGTAACATTGTTAAGCCAAGTACACTTAAACTCAGGCTGAACCTGGACAGGGTACTTTGCTGCTTACTGCCTATCAGCTGAAGTAGGATTTGCTCAGAGAGTAAGCCAGGCCTTGAGAGTTTTAAGGCTACATTTATCTAAACAAGCTATTTCATAACATACAGAAGATTGTTTGGAATCTACAGGTTCAGTTTCAGGAACAAAGGATTTCTTTCTGCAGAGGTGTTAAAAAAATGGAGTAATTTGTTTTACTGTAACAAAACAAAAGGCCATCACTATTTAGGTGCTCTAAAATGTGACACAGTTGTTCCTGAAAACTCTCCTGGAAGAAAGTTTGCCTTAGATGAAAGTTTTGGGATTGAAAGCTCTAAAGTCATCCATGTCACAGAGTTATATGTGACATGGTCCCAACTCTCCCCCCATGAAATCAACCTAGTTGCACCTGCGTGCAAAGAAAGGGATGATACATTGAACAACATTCTAGAACTGCTTGCAACATTTACTTAGCTTACTTTAACTATACCTTTACAAAATTAATTTCAAGAGGGGTTGGTAATTATTAAGTAATTTTAAAAAAAATATTAAAAAAAAGGTATTTCTGAATCGACGGGTAGCAGATGCACTCAGACTTGGGAACAACACTCCCTGTTCCCTTCCAAGCACACTTCTCTGGTCAATTCTGATGAGCTCACAGCACGTCTCTCAATGGATTTTATTGATTGTGTAGGAAAAGGCATAGTTCACTCTGCCAACCCAAACTCATTAGCTCTGTTCTCCTTCAACTCACTTCTTGCCAGCAAAAACCATTCAGCAGCAGCTTTATTATGCAAGGGACTTCCCAAGGCACAGAGAGATTATGGATCTGGCTCACCACATGACCTTAATCTCCAAAACCAGATTCAGAACAGCTGCATGAATTAGGCTCTCTGCCTCCTCCTCTTTTTTTTTTTTTTCTTTTTGAATATTCTTGACTGTTGTTAGCCCAGAAACCCCTGAGGAAAGTTTGGCATACCTTCAGACATTTGATTCACCCCAGAGGTACTCTCTGGCTGTAGCTTTACCGAAGGCGTTGCCAGCAGGGACACAGGAGGAACACTGTACTTGTGGTAAGTATTTTTAAGTAACTCACTTATTTCAGATTCATCTTCTAAACAAGTCACTAAGGTGTAAACCACTGGCTCATTAGACTCTGCAGCTATCAAGGCCTTTCCAAACAGGAATTCAGCAACGTGTAAACGACAAGCGAGAGGTAGATTCTCATCGGTGGAATAAAATGCTACTAGAGGTGCCTGAAGTGGATACTTGCTTTCTTCAGGAAATCTTACTTCCAGTTCATACACAGGGCCATCATTACTAGGTCTGAGATGAGCATCATCTACAGAGTTCCTGGCTGGTTTTTTTGGGTGGTCTGGAGGGAATTCATGTGCGAATCTACATTTTGAACCAAACCTGCAGCCCCCTTGGAGATAAAATTTACATATTTCCTTCGAAGTCTGCTTTGCCATGTCCTTGGTAAAGCCACCCTTTTGATTAGATTTGCTGAGCCTGTTTGCTAGGTATTCCAATGCCAAACTGAAAGTCCAAACTCGGTTTTGAATTCTTTCTACAAACTTCTCTCCATAGATTGACTGGAGGGCAAAAGCCTCTTCTTGTCTCTGTTCCAAACATTCTTCTTGACTGGCTTCTGCTGCCGTTGTGGAAATCTGCATCTTCTCTCCATACCTTTCAGTAAAGCACTGCAACAGCAAATATTCCAGTGATGCCCCAATGTTACCGTTGCAGGATCTCAGTACTGCCCTACAGCGCTCACTGTCAAAACCATACCTGCAACAAAACAACGTGACAACAAGTGAGCGGCCTGTATGAAGCGAAAGAAGATCTGCTTGGTTAGGCTTACAGTAAGGAAGCATGTATGGCATGAGGTACTATCACTACTGGGGGGTGGGGGGAGGGGGAAACAGCACCAAAATGTTGCTGCTATTTTAAATGGCAGCAGCAGGCAGTAATTTGTTGCTGGTGAATGCTTGTTTGTCAAATTAGGTGACAAATTAGTTCAGGTGGCGACTGTCTCACACCTCGGGGCGTAGCACGGAAGAGTTACTGGAGTAGATTTCCCAGGTGAACTATAGAAACTGAACTCTTCAGAAAAAGCTGAATTCTCTCACTTGAGAAACTCTCTTGAATAAAGCAAAAATAGTTCAATGCCCATATTCAAGCAAAATGAAGAACACTTGCAAGGTTTTGAAGCACAACCTGTCTGGAAGAAACCTATATATAAAGAGTGATGCTCCCTGAGCTTTCCCAGTATCTGCTTCATTGCTTTGGAGAAAGACCCAAACACTTCACTAAAACAAGGGTGGAGTGACTATTTTCACAAAGCCATTACTTTAAACCCATCAATTTGTAGGAGACACAAACTCATCAGCTCTGCATATGGAACTTCCCTGGAGTCAATGGGAAGTCCAAGCGCTGCGGGGCTCACAGTGTTGAGACTAGTGATTTACCTATGCAGAATACAAATCACTGACTGAAATGCATCACCTGGACAGCTTGTGCACAGCAAACGAAGACACTTCACTTTCCACAACTCTGTGCTCAGCTGGCTCAACGGATGGCCTTGGCATTAGGTCAGAAATTTCCTGATCTATTGACCAGCACTGTTCATCATCAAGGTAATCGGGTTCATCACCGTCTTCACCAGAACCAGCTACTCTGATAAAAAGAGTTACCAAATTAAAATGAAACATTATACTGTTGAGTAGACACAAAACTCTGCCTCTCCAACTTTAAATCCTGCATTTAAATGGAGGACTCTGTCACTCCTTTCCCAGATTTAATGCTGTAGAGCAAAGCAGACAGGATTTGAGATCAAATTAGAAGGGGGAAAAAAACCCAATCTGTTTTCATTTCTAACAGTGTGCCTGTTAAAGCATGCTCATCTAGAAGAGCTAAATAGAGTGTCCCCATTTAAACTAACTCTGATTCAGGAGCCAGGTCATGCTCTTGAAGCTCTTGAAGAAGTTCTTTCACTCTTCTCTGGTTCTCTGATGTCATGTGTATGGTCTGCAGAGGCATTTTCGCTTCAGGTCTATGCTTCATTTGCCCTCCTCTTCTGGCAGGGGCATTTGATCTAAAAATTAAGAGAAAATAGCAACAACTTATTTGCCTGGCTCAAATCATCCTGAACTGAATTGGGATGTGTGAGGACCCAACCCTGCAGCTCAAACTGGGAGAACCAAAATAAGACAAGTCCATCACCTAAGGATTATTTGGTTGGGTTTATTCTGATGTGGCCAGGATGTGTGTGTCTGTATCAGCACATCAGCATACATGCACACATGTATTTTATCCTATGTCAGATCCAAAGTGATGTAACCCTTTGCTAGGGTTACATGCACAACCAGGCATTTCTATGACAGATTGGTCAGAATACACAGTAGGATACTAAACTCTAAATTGCCAGTTTTCCATGGCCCAGCTTCTGCTTTGTAACACACAAAAATGAATATCCTGTGTTTCCTAGTGTTTTCTGATCTAAGATGTTTTGAAATTAATGACCAAAGGAAAAAAAATAATCAATGGAGTTTCTAATATTAAAAACCCCCAAAACTTTCCTATAAAATGACAAAAATGTTGATCAAAACCAACATGTGAAAACAACTTCATACTGCAACAGCCTCATCAGCCCTTCACTCCTCTTTATATTCAAAGATGTCCAAAACCCACCCCCAAAGTATCCCAAACATCTCTGTGCCAAACCCCACCAAATTAACAGAAAGACCTGGATTCCAGCCTCCGTTCCTCAAAGAGACAAAAGTCATCTCCATCGTCCCAAATTTTGGTTGAACATTTCCTATTTCCACCAAGCTGAGACTTGTTTGAATGGCCACTGCTGCCTCCTCCTCTTCCTCTGCCGCCGCCTCCTCTCCCTCTTCCTCCTCCTCTGTTGGGCTTTCCTCTTTTCCTCCCTGCTGAACTCATGCTCCCTTGCTAAAGAAGGGAAAAAATTAGCCTTTAGTTATGAAGATGATTGAGCACATTGCAAATGTCCAGGCACATGTTACATTATTTGTTTCTCCATGTGACAAGAGATGATACAGGCGGTTTGGGAGGATATTTGTACGCTCCTGAAGCAAAGCACATACTTCTGGAACACTGTTAAACACATTCTGTGGTTTTGGAACACAAGAGTAGTATTCCTCACAGCCATTCAAACAGGAACTGCAGGATCTCTGGCAAACAGATGAGCCTACCAGCAGTGTTGCCTAGCCTGGGTGCTCCAGTTCTGCCACTCCAATAGAATTTTCTTGGACATGAGAACCCAAAGAACAAACCTTCAGGGGAACATTCATGGCAGAAAGTAGCTGTTTCCAACTTGGGAGTCTGCAGGGCTAAAGGTTAAGGGGAACCTAAGCAGGGTTAAAGGTTGAAGGGGAACTGAAACTAAAGATACAATTTGTTTTGACATCAACCTGCTCCTCACTCGTCATCTTCTGCAGGGAGCTGCCCAGATGGCCAAGTACGCTGTGGAGCACGGGTAGAGGAGTGGTTAAAGATCTATTTTGGAGAACTGAGGCCTTCTCCTCACAGCAGGATTTTCAGAAGCTCTGACCAAGGAAGCCTGTTAGTATTAAGCAGTTGCTGGCAGGGACATTAACACACAGCCCAGTATCATGCTCCTGGAAATGGAAAGCTGTTGCAGGGACAGTGCTGCAGGTGCTCACTGTCGGGATGCTTGCGCTGGTACCTCCAGAGCCAGGACAAGAACCGACGCGGCTGTGCGTAAGTACGAGCCCAACGGAGGGCTCAGAGCACAGCATCAGCCCTTGGGAAGAAGCAAAGCTCCCTCTTCGCACGG
The DNA here is from genome assembly GCA_022605575.1 of Laterallus jamaicensis coturniculus. NCBI lineage: Eukaryota > Metazoa > Chordata > Aves > Gruiformes > Rallidae > Laterallus > Laterallus jamaicensis. The sequence goes on from JAKCOX010000001.1 coordinate 271,060, forward strand.
CCGTGCCCACTGGAGCGCCACCAGGCCCAGGCAGGGCTTGGCAGAGCAGCGGGCCCTGTGCAGGGCGGCCTGCCCTGGCTGAGGAAGGCCAGGAGGGACGGCACGGCAGCCGGGCAGACACCGCGGCGGGGCACCCCCGCCGCCGGGCACGGACACCTGCGGCAGCCGCCGAGGCCGCTGTCTCTCGGGGTGTGTCCCGCCCTCCCAGCGCAGCCCCGCTCCCCGGGCCGCTCCCCGGGCCGCTCCCCGGCCGGCTCCCCCAGCCCCCCCGCACACCCCCCGGGGAAGCGGCTCACCAGCACCCCGCACCCGGGGGTCCCCAGCGCTGACCCGGCCTCCCGCCCGTGGCTCGGGATCCCATCCCCCGCCCCGCGCACCCCGCTCCGCCATCACGCCCTCCCCAGGGCTCCGCCGCTCCCCTCCGCACCCCGAAAACGCACCTACACGCTGCCCCGGCCGCGGCTCTCACCTCTCCCTTCCGTACCGGCCCGGCGCAGCGCCCCCTGACCCGGAAGCACCCGTCTTCCTCTTCCGGGCCGCCGGCCTCCTTAGCAACGCCAGAGGCTTCCCCTAGCAGCCCCGGACGGCGGATTGGGCTGCCCCGCTCCCCTCGCGCGGTGCCCCCGGACGGGACGAGAGCTCCTCCGTAGGGGCCCCCTGGAGCCCCGGCAGCAGTTCTGTCAGTGCCGCCGGTGGTGACTTCCCCGGCGGGTTTTAGTGCCAGTGTCGGGTAAAGACAGGTCGGAGAGGCCCTGCGGAGCGCTGCTCCCTTGTGGCGCCGAGCGCATGGGCTGAAAACACGGGAAACCTCTGTCGGTCTGCGGGTGAGGGTCACACAGGTGACCCTGACGCTGAGCAGCTGAGGAGGGGAGGCCCCTCTGGAGATCCACGCAGGGACACCTGCCCTGCACCGTGGCCTGTCAGGCCTTGCGCATCTGTGTGGATGGAGCCTCCACAACCCCTCCGGACATCCTGGGCCAGTTCGGAGCTTAAAGCAAAAACATGTACCAGCAAACCCGAATGGACTACTGCCCAAGAAACACGCTGCTCTGGCTGCATGAGGACCCCCCCAGACACACAGAAGGTGCCATGTGGGTGTTTCCTTGAGGTCGTGCTGCGGACAGGCACAGCCACCGCCCTGATGGGTCACTGCCGTCTGCTCTGGCCCATGCCACCCCCCACCACCCCAGCAGCAGGGCTCAGTGCTGGTGGAAGAACAGGTAATGGGGCTGCTGCTGGCTCGTGCTGCGTGCATGGCACCCAAAGGCGCCTGCTCCAGCAGGGCTTGCATGCTCCCAGCGACCATCTGTGGGAGCACTCTGCCCACAGGAGATGGAGAGCCAGCTCTGAGTGCCATGGCTCTGTGCAACAGAAAAAATGCACTGCACAACCTCAGAGGTTTTTGCCTCTCAGATGCTCTGCCTTTAAGTGAAAATACTTGTCTTCCACCACTCTAGTTTTCTAGAAGGGGACTGCAAAAGGACACCTGAGTGTATGTTTGAGAGCAACAGTCATGGACGCCATACCAGCACCAAGAAAACTGTATATCAGCAACTGGAAAAATCACAAAGTAATTTTACATACTGCATTTTAAACTTTCTCTGGATTTGGAATGGAGCATGTCTCACTATATCCACCCTTTAAAAGACACAGGAAGGAAAGTCATAACCCAGGAAGGATCAGACCAATGCTCCAGGCTCTTCTTCTGTCTGGGAATCTTGTCACAGCCCAATCTGAAGACTTGAGACACTTGGGGGGCTTCAGGTGTCATGCTGCCTTCTGGGGCTCCTGCAAACACACCTGTTGTTATTTGCAGGCAGGCCCAGCGGAGACAGCTGGGCAGTGTGGTGCCAGTGGTGCCCAGCATGGCACAGCTGCTGTGAAAGCCCTGCATGGCTGTGAAAGCCCTGCATGACTGCACACACAGTGGGCTAGGCATGGCCCTCCTCCATGTGTATATCCCATCTCACAATGAAATGGGAGCTCTGGCCATGACAGAGACACCATTGTTTGGCTGCCCTAGGTAACTGAGTTAACTGAGTTCCCCAGTAAGGATAGGAAAATTGCTAGTGTTGGTGATGCTGTTGAGGAGACAGTCCTTGAAACAAGACAAATAGGGATCTGCAATTAGGAAACAGCATCTTATGGCTTTATTAGATCCAGGCTAGCCTTTTTGTCTCTTACAAAAGTATTGGTGTGATGACAAGAATTAAGATTACAGCACAGAAGTGCTTTGCAGCACTGATTTAAATCTCCAGGCATGACTGAACAAATGAAAGACTCGCTCTGCCTCTATCTGCAGAATGAAATTCTGGAAAATTTAATTAACCCCTCAGGCTGTTAGGGTAGAGAAGATATTTGCAGGGCTGGGGAGAGCAGTTCTGTGCCGTGGAGACTATTACGGCCCTGTGAGAGTACCAGCAGAGGAAGGACACTGTGGCTGGCCAAAATCTTTTAAGCTCTTACCTGAAATCCTGGAAAGGAATAGTCACTTTCCTTTCCATTACCACATTTGAATATGACAGCAGACTCAAAGGCAACAATCCAAAAGGATATTGTAATGAAAGGAAATAATACTGTGAGCATAAACATTAACCACTTTCTTTTTCTTTAATCTCTCATTGAATGCAGATGAATGAAGGTGAAGTTTATGAAAGCAAGTTCAAAGATCTTTCATGGGGCTGGTACCCACACAATTACAAGAAGAGCCAAGTAGACTGGATCATTCAATGAAAACATGCTTGAAGTGGAAGTGTCATGTAGTCTTTTCTATCAGCATTGATTTAATAAGCTGTGAAGCCCAAATATAATTCACCCAGCATGGGAGTAGGTTTCTTTTACTAGCAGTGAAACTTGCACTGGGTATCTGGGGTTGCTGATCTCAGTTATATCCTTCTCATTAGATCAGTCAAAAGTCTATGGCTCACTCCCAGTCAGAAGTCACCCACACAGTTTTTGTTACCAGGTCTTTTGTCTAAGGCAGAACTCAGAGGAATTGAACAGTTCAGGCCATTTCAGAGGTGGTGTTTCAAGCTGCCAACAGATGCATGCAGAAATACAGCACTGATTTGTGCCAATAGCTTGCAAAGTTTGTTTGCTTACTTTTTCAGGTATAGATTTCAGAGATGGAAAAACATGGAGATTTATTTTCATCACTCGGAATAAAATATTGTAGTGCCAATCGTAAACACCAGCTGAGTTAATTTCTTTTGAATAACAGTGTGGGGTTTGAATTGCAAAGAATCCATCTTTCCCTCAACAGAGAAGTTGACACCCACTCATAATCCCCAAAACAGGTTTAGTAAGAAAATGAACTGTAAAAAAAATCACAGAATCACAGAGTTGTAGGGGTTGGAAGGGACCTCCAGAGATCGTGGGGTCCAACCCCCCTGCCAAAGCAGCTCCCCAGCTCATACTGCACAGGTCGGCGTCCAGACGGGTCTTGAATCTCTCCAGAGAAGGAGACTCCACACCCCCTGGGCAGCCTGTCCCAGGGCTCCCTCACCCTCACTGGGAAAAAGTTCCTCCCCATGTTGGTGTGGAACTTCCTGTGCTCCAACTTGCAGCCATTGCCCCTTGTCCTGTCCCCACAGACACTGAAAAGGGGCTGGCCAATTCCCCCTGCACCCCATGCTTAAGATATTTATAAACATTGATCAGGTCCCCCCTCAGTCTTCTTTTCTCCAGGCTGAACAGCCCCAGCTCTCTCAGCCTTTCCTCATAGGGGAGATGCTCCAGGCCCTTCATCATCTTCGTAGCCCTTCTCTGGACTCTCTCCAGGAGATCCCTGTCCTTTTTATCCCGGGGAGCCCAGAACTGGACACAACACTCCAGGTGGGGCCTGACCAGGGCAGAGTAGAGGGGGAGGATCACCTCCTTGGACCTGCTGGCCACACTCCTCCTGATGCACCCCAGGATCCCACTGGCTCTCTTAGCCCCCAGGGCACACTGCTGGCTCATAGCCAACCTGTCATCCCCCAGTACCCCCAGGTCCTTCTCCACAGAGCTCTTCTCCAGCAGGTCACCCCCAGCCTGTACTGAAACGAACAGTTGTTCCTCCCCAGGTGCCAGACTTTACACTTGCTTTTGTTGAATTTCATCTGGTCTCTCCCTGCCCAGCTCTCCAGCCTGGCCAGGCCTCACTGGATGGCAGCGCAGTGTCCTGCGTGTCAGACACTCCTGAACATTGATGTTTATTCTCCTTAAATGAGTTCTCCATCCAATTCACTAGGTTTGACTTAGATTTAATTTTTCTTTAAGCACCTCCTCAGTCCAGTATCTGAAATAAAGCTAAAATGTATGTTTCTTATTATATGGTTTTTCATCAGAAAAAAGTATCTCTCTTGCCCTGCTGACCAAAAATAATAGCCAAGGTGGTACTACTGCTGAGCAATTCCATTTTTAAGTGATCTGACACCAAATGAAAGATACATTACCACGTGTACCTGGATACACAATGAGAATCTGTACAACCAACTCAAATGTTTGGGGAAGATGTAAAGAACAAATTGAGTTAAATTATGCCTCTGTTACAGTGGCATGTAAAAATATGCCACAGAGCTTCTGTCTTTTGCTGTCAGACTAAATGGCAGACGTGAATTCTCTATGACATGGAAACCTGTGAGTACACATCACTTCAGGGAGGGCAGTCAGCAGTAGATCACAGATGTAGCTTCACTGGCACTTTCTCTCAAACCTCTCAGGGTGTTGTCTCTATTCTGTTGAAATCCATCCCACTGCAAAGGGGCCAGAGCCGTGCTTGTCACTAGTAACTGATCTGTAGAGAAAACCAGCTGGTTCTGATTTGAACTTGTGACTTCAACTAACTAAACTGCTGATGTAGATATGACCTTAGCAGCAGAGATCCAGCCTTTGCCAGCCACCGCCGTTTTCACCAGGGGATGAAGACTTCTGCTTTTTCACACTGTTTTATGACTGTTAATATGTGCCACTCCCAGACAGCCCCATTTTTGCCAAGCTTCAGGGCTGCTAGTTTCCACCTGCTCAGATGGGATAGGTATCAGCTCACCAGATCACTGTGGCTTTCAGGAGAGAACATAAATAGGCAGCACCATAGAAACTTCCTGTGGCTGCATTTTTTAAGGGAAACAAAGCTCCAGTGATTTATTTTAAAAGTTCTTTTCCCCTCATTTGCAAGGGATACTGATGCACAGACATTTCATCTTTAGAGAAGTTTTCAGGTATAATGATCAGCTTGAGCAGAGCTTCAAAGATCAGCAGAAATATGTGGTTTATGAGGACTAAATTCACAGAGAGTCACTTTTTTTCCCCCATGGGAAGCTGTAAAGCCTCACACTTTGACCTAACAGCACGTAGCAGGATAGGAAAAGGGTAAGAGAGGATGGATTTTTACAGCAAGAATATCACATAGTAACCAGCTGCATACAGGTACACATCCTTAGGATACCCTTAGTGAACGTTGTTGTAAACCCAGTACATTTAAATAATGATTTGGATTATGTTTTCCCCACAGAGGCTACATGCTGGGAGGACATCAGTAAAAATACTGCAAAGAAAGGCAGAATTCCTTGGTTGTCTCACCCTGTGCTTTGTAGGTCAACACTTTCTAGGCCACAATGTGGGAGATGGTTAAGGAGGGTACTTACACTACACTGAATCCTGGCTATTTGCTTATCTGGGTAGTGCTCAGACCACTGCACTGCCACAAGCCGACTGCATTCTCAACAGGCTGGACTGATGTCATTACAGGATGGAAAGTGAAGGAGTCTCTATAGATGAAAATGGAGCAGCACATTCCATGGCTTGGCAGGAGGCAGGACTGAAGCAGAAGTTGTTGCCATTTGCCAGAGAGAGAAGCGCAGGTGACAGGCAGTTCTCTGCTTGCATTCTGGGCTCAACAGTTGAGACCAGTTTTCAATAGGCACTGACTTCATAGAATCATAGAATGGTTAGGGTTGGAAAGGACAAATAAAACCCTGAGGATGCATGTCAATAGTAAATGAAACCAAGTTACTGTTCTTTTCAGACTGATCAGCTGAAGTGAAAACCCTAAAGAAATCACATTGGATAGGGTGAATTTGTAATTGGAGCAGTTGATGACTAGATTTTTTTCTGGGTTTGGGTTTGTTTTGAATTTTAACTTGCCCTAGGAATGTCTTTCTCCCTGAGTTTCAAAAAAACTTGTCATCAACAAATGACAATTTATGCTCAGCTCAACTGTCCCTCAACAAATGCCACCTATTTTATGCTCAGCTGTCCCCAGAAGACAAACCTTTCCCCCAGAAGCTTTAGCAAACACAGCACTCCTGTGATCGTGTTTACCATAAGTCAGGTGTGGCATAGTGGAGTCAGGGCAGAGAGCAAATGCATAGTAGCTACTCCTCACAGGTCAAGCCCATCAACCCCAAGCTCTGGTACCAGACAGCTCAAGGACAAACTTCTACCATGCACCAAAGCTGGTTTTCTCTGGAGAAAAAGTGCACAGGGGAGATACTGATTGCTGCCACTGTCCCATCAGAAAGCCTGACAATGAAAAAAATCTATTTCTGCTTTTGTTTGCCTTTGGTCACCAAAGGTCTCTGTACTATGAAACTAAATACTTTGCTATACAAAGCAGAAAAATTGCTCTCATTTTAAAAAGACTGAAAAAAGGCACAAACTCAACATACCAGTGTTGGCAAGAGAAAAAATGTGTGTTGAGTCTTTGCTTGTCAGATGTTTAATGGAGTTTTAGTAAGTACCTGTCTTTGCTTCCATTTACAGACACAATGTGCCTCCAAGCACTCACCTCATTTTCTAGGATTCAGAAAAATCTTGGCCCCCAGGGTTTCTTAGCAAACTGAAAAACCAGCACGTTATCAGCAGACTGAAACACACTGGGCCATCTGAAACAAAGCAGCTCATGGATCATTCAGCCATATAGTACCTTTCTCTTAATGCTCACTGTAAGAAAAATCTCTGTTTGAAGTATTTTGTTCATAGATTTGTGAAGCTAAGTGTTTTTATCTATTAAATATATATATATTTCCGATCTTGAGCTGTTTGTTGAACTCACAGGCATCTCTGACCCACCAAAAATGCACTTTCCAGGATACTCACAAGGTTGGAAAAGACCTTTGAGATCACTGAGTCCAACTGTACCCGTCCTGTACTAACCCATATCCCTGAGCACCTCATCTGCCCGTCTGTTAAACACATCCAGGGTCAGTGACTCAGCCCCCTCCCTGGGCAGCCTGTGCCAGTGCCCCATAACCCTTTCAGTGAGGAACTTTTTCCTCATGTCTAATCTCACCCTGCCCTGGCACAGCTTGATGCCATCCCCCCTCATCCTGTCACCTGTCGTTTGGGTGAAGAGACCAAGCCCCACCTCTCTACACCCTCCTTTCAGGTAGTTGTAGGCAGTGATAAGTGCCCCCTCAGCCTCCTCTTCTCCAGGCTGAACACCCCCAGCTCCCTCAGCCTGTCCTCTTAAGGTTTGCCCTCCAGCCCCTTCCCCAGCCTGGTTGCCCTTCTCTGGACACGCTGCAGGGCCTCAATGTCCCTCTTATGGTGAGGAGCCCAGAACTGGACACACTATTCCTTCAGAATATTTTTTTTTCGATTTTGTGGTGTTTTTCGCCTGAAATAGCCAGCTCCAAAAAACCAACACCACTGCCCTCCTCTGACCCTAGTCCTTGAGTTGAGAGGTAGCAGCATCTCCCAGAGAGCTTCTGTTAATTTACAAGCCTGTCCTTTCAGGCCCTTTGCCGGGACGCCGCATCACCAGGGTTATCTGTGCTGAACAGTAATTATACTGATTTAGGCTGTGCAGTTTTACATCTCGGGTTTTCTGCCTGAAGGGTATCTTTGAAGCAGATCTTCATCTTTCAGGGAGAAATTAGTCTGCCTTTTGATACTGTTCTTCCTCCTTAACATCTCCCTGTTCTTATACTTTGGAGCAACTTACTGGACTGGCTCAAACCTTTTCCTGACACCCCCAGCCTTGGGTTACCTGCATTCTCCCTATGCTTTCTTGTCAAGAAAGCAAAAAGCTTTGCAGGACCTTCAGAAGGAATGGAGCAGGCACAGAGGGCTGCTGACTCCCACTCTCCCACCTCCATCCAAGCCCTTCTTTATTTTTACACAAAGGAAATTTTTCACCATCTATCGAGCACCAGAAAATGTGCAAGTACTGATGGTCGCTGCCCCTCTGCCCTGGCTACTTCAGCAACCTTGGTCTTGGCCCCTGAAGGAAAGAAGGGGAGAGAGAGCCCTCTTGGCCCTGGCATCCCTATAGTGAGACCACGCATAGTAGGAGGCTGACGGTGTCAGAGAAAACAGGGAGGAGCTGGTCCATTTCCCTGTCCCCAGCTGCCTCACTTGGGTGCCATAGGAGGTAAAGAGCTTGCCAAAGTAGCAGAGACCACGCTGGCACCTGGATCTCATCACCCCTCTGCTTGTCACTTCCCAAGGCTTCTAACCCTCCCTAACCAGCAGTGCACAGCGCTAATTAAAAAGGAAAAAAACCCGCTATCATCTTCCGAGCGCACAGCCCTGGTTTTTACATGAGGATGTGACCCAAAGATTATGTAATTAGAAGGCATTTGTTATGCTTGCGTTTTGTATCAGTGATTAGCATGTGACAGTCCCATCCTGGGAAACGTCAAGCCACCATTGCTCTCCTCTCTCTCTCCTTTCTTGCACAGCGCTAATTCCCAACTCTGGCAACTGCCAGTGCTGAAGGATCTTCAACTAGCCTGAGGTAAGTTTAAAATGTACTTGGCATCGGATAAAGGCTGGGATTAATAGTACCATTTTTCATATGATTGGAAAAAGAGCTGTAGCTATTTAATATTGCATGTGCAGCACATGAAATGGCATTGAAATATTTTGCATTTGCAGTTATTTCCAGCTGATTTCTTCTAAGACTGTGCATGGAAATCTAGCCTCTCAGTGTGATGGAGAGGAATCTTGTGAGGCTGCATTTCTAGTTAAGGTCTCTAAAATACCAGGCTGGAAAGACCTTTTTACTCTTACCATGTAAGAGAGAAATTGAGGTTTCAGGCTGATTTGAAGTATTAGAATAACAATTGCATTAGTTAGCTGGAGACAAAGCGCAAGAGTGATGACAGTGAAGCACTGCTTTTTTTTCTCTCTTTAGAGGACTGGGGGTTGTTCTCCAAGTGGGATACTTAAAACAGGCAGCAATCTCAGCTGGCAGGATTGAGACAGTCACCAGGAAGATCCAGAGCATTTGTTTAGAATAATTGTGGAGTTTAACTAAAGCAGCAAAAATGCATATGGGTTATGGATTCCCCTGCACTGTTACTCAAGTCATGATTTCAGAAGCAGAATGGGATATAGAAAGCCAGACAAATAGTAGCTGTTGTCCTCGAGGCTAGGCTGTAAATGCTTTATGGAACTTTGCCTGTTTGCACGCTGATGCTCAGGGTATTTGGTTGGTCTCTTTATCAAGCAGTCCTCTGCACAGTTGGTTGTTCCTTCCAGTCATGCCATTCCATGCTGGGGGGAGCACAGGAAGAGTGAGCACAGTTGCAGAAATGCAGCGCAGGCTGCAGCACATGCCTCCCCTCCCCCCACACCATGCACAGCTTCATGTGGGAATCCCACCTCTGTGCTGCCTCAGTGGTACCTTGGCTCCAGTCTTCGACCCTGTGCGGGGGCATAGCTAAGGAAGGCAGCCCGTTATGACCTTCCTCTCCATCCATACCCTCTCCCTTGGGAATCCTATGGGAAGTGGGTGCTGGTTCAGGCTCTCTTAACTTTCACACACTGTCTGCTCTGCTCTGCTCTGCTCTGGGGGTGGGTGGGTTGGGCTGCAGCACCAGCTGTCACTTGTGCAAGGTACAAGGACAGTGTTCTTGGCCAGACACCAGTGGCCAGAATCGTGGTGATCACTAATGGCAGAGATGGCACTCAGCTTTGGTTCTTGTGCTCAGCAGATTTGGCTTCCTTTTGCCACAATGAAAGAATCTGGTGGCTTTTACACCCTGAAACTACCCCATGGACTTTGATCCAGAGATGTCACTCTGGCTTGATGAGAGTTGCAGGAGGGTAAATGAGTTTTAGTGCTCTGCTCTGAAGAAACAAGCACATCTTTGCTGTTTCTTGTCCCTAAAGCAGAGGGGCTATGAGTTCAGGTTGCAGGCCAAGACAGTCTGCTGATGATTTCACAGGACTAGGTGCTGAGCCTGTCCAGTGGGGAGCTTGCAGAGGAACAGTAACATCTCCCTACAGATGAGGAAACTGCCAGGAGATGGGCTTGCATATCAGGCAAACCTTAGATTTGCTAAAGGTAATTTAGGAAAGCAGCCTCATGGAAGGCTTGCTCTTGCTGTTAATATACACCTGCATTCATGGCTGCATGTATGGGAAGGGGTTGAGGGTGTCTGGCCTGCTCAGTGCTGGTAAAAGGTGAAGGGGGGGATCCTATGCAGCTTTAACTGTTTCAAGTGGGCTATAAAGCAGACAGGTCCAGATTCTTCCCCGAAGTGCACAGTGGAAGGCAATGGGCACACACTGCAGCAAAGGGAAACCCCAACTGGATGCAGGAAAAAATATTCTTCCTAAGGGTACTAGCAGGCCCAGAGAGGCTGTGAAGAAATATTCTGTGGGAAATATTCAGCTTTGAGCTGGACACAGCCCCAAGGAACCTGATCTACTCTGGAGTTAGCCTTGACTTGAGCAGAGAAACTGGACTAGAGATATACAAGAGTTCCTTCTCATCTAGACTCCACTGTCAGCTTATGAATTGCACACTGCCAGCAGAGGCAGGATTTGACCAAGCAGCCCACATCCAGGGGCGGGTGTCAGTCCTATTTTCCAAGCTTTTTTTGCATTCTTTAAGGAACAAGACAGACACTGTTCAGTCAACTCAACCCCTTGTCCCTGCTGAGCACAGAGTTGCCTGTTTCCCCAGCCAGCACTCAGGGGGAACAGAAGACAAGCATTTGCTTCAGACCATGGTGAGGTGCACGTTTGACTTAATTTAGGGATGAGGAAGGACTGACTAGTTTTGCTCTGTATATTTGGCAATTCAGAAGAACTAGGGACAAGCAGGCAATGTTAGATATTCATGGAGTCCAGCAGTGAGACCTAAATGCTGGAAGGTAGCCAATATAATGCAATTATTTAATGTAATGAAGAACTGCAGCAATTGCAGGCTGCAGCCACAGGACACATGAAAGACAGTTACTCTGGTAAGACAGGGAAGATCTTCTGGACCCACTTAACCAAGGTCAACCTACTTTGCAGTGTGGTCATATAGCAGAGCGCCTGGTGGTGCCTGAAGCAGGAGAGGATGGCAGCATCTCCAGTGTCCTAGTTTCAAAGCCTCACTCCTGAGCTCTGCAGAGAGCAGAGGCTGTGCTCAAACACTGTCCTTGTCTGCATGAGTGTGTGGTGTTAAATCTCCATGCTGTACAGGTATTGAGTTCCCTCTAGAAGGAAAAATGACTTCTGACACTGAGAACCCACAGTGTTTTCACAACCCAAGAGATAAGATAGAATGCCAAAGGGCTTCCTTCCAGCCCTATGCAGCCCTGAGATGAAAGTGCCCAAGAACAGGAGATAGGTTAACAGGGCAAAGACACATGTTCATACAAGCCCTTCTGCTGTAAGTATTACCTCTCTCTCATTAAAAACTCATACAGGTTATTTTTCTCCATATCAGACAAACCTCTTGCTTTGTACTGGACCCAAGATGCTTCATGCCATCACCTGTAGCGTCACAGAAGCAGGCATGTCCTCCTGTCAGCTTCTCCTCTTAGGTGTACTGCCTCTCATCACAACTTCAGGTTTCCATGTGTTAGTGGAGGGTAGCCCCAGATGCTCTTCGTGTTGCATCCTTTGCTTTGAATCACTGCCTGTGAGACTGATGGCATAGCCCTGGTGATGTGCTGGGTAGGGGGACCTGCCAAAGTGAGACCTAGGCAGAGACAGAAGCATTTGGAGGTCTCAGATGCCTGGGGACCACTCTTGAGGTCTAAGAGGGGAATTAGAGAGCATCTGGTGGAACTGATTTATGCTTTGCCTTGCAAAGGCCAGGGGTACCAATATCACATTGCCACTGGAGATTTATGGTTCTGCAGAATAATTCAGCAAGTGGACAGCAAAATTATAAAACCTTTAACACAGTCTATGCAGTCAGTGTATTCAATGGCATATTAATTCCATACTAGTGGATGTTTGTTAAGTATTAGTAATAGTTAACAATTAAATGCTGTTACATTTATTGTTGAGTAAAACATTACATTTATGGGCATATTAAACATTAATAATACAAAAGCAGAATGGGTAAAAATATGTTAAAAAGAAAAAAATAATGAATATCTAGCAAAAAGCTGTTTTCATTGTTTTTTTCAGTGAAAATATTCATCACAGAGGAGGTTTAGGTTTCTTTCATATCTGTTTTGCCTTCCCTATTTGTTCTTTCCTCCCCAGCACTGCAAAAATAATTCTGAATTTTGAAACCAGTTCTCAGTGTTAAACAAACTGGTCCCAGTTCACTGGCCCAATGCAAAAGCCTCTGGAATTTGCTATGGTGTTGAGTAGTCTAAACCAGAAGCCAAGTTTAACAATTTTGCTACTAAACAAGCTGCTACTGAAGCTGAAGTTAAAAGCCTGTTTTGCTCAGAAACCCAAACTTAAGCAGCTTCTCCAAACTACTACAGGGAAGGTTTAGCTTTCTTGCCATTCTTTGGAATACCTATCCTAAAAAGGAATATCTCTTTTCTGCTAAAGAGGGCTGGAGCTCACATAGAAGGAGAACTGAGGGAGTTGGGTTTGTTCAGCTTGAGGAAGGGAAGACTAGGGTTTCCTAGATGCAACTACCTAACAGGGTTAGATTTTTCTCACAGAAACAGTGAAAGGATAAATTGCCATGGACACAAGCCACAACAAGGGAAACCATGACTGGCCATCAGGATAAAATTCTTCCTTGTGGGAGCAGTGCAGCCCTGGGACAGGCCCTGAAACATTGAGAAGTCTCCAATCTGGGAGATACTTAGACCTTGATTAGATGTGGCCCTGAGCAATATAAAATAGCTTCAGGGTGAGTCCTACTTTGAGTCAGAGAAGTCCAGAGGTCCCTGCTCTTCATCTAAACTCTGCCACAAGCCTGAGCCTCCAAAACAAAAAAACCTCCAACTTTTATACTATTACCTGACAGAAAACAGATTTAATAAGCTATTACATTTATCTCACTGTAAGCAGGTGTCCACCTAGAAGCCTTCTCAGCCTGTTTGTACAAAGCCCCCATCCAAAGTCTCTCCACTGTTGCTCACATTTTCCACATGCATCACTGAAGGATTCTCTGTCCTGAGAAGACAGTTAATCTCCTTAGGAGGAGATCTCATAAGAAGCTCTCGTACAAATAAGTTTATCCTCTCATTATTTCTTAATCTCAAGAAGATGCTAAACTCCAAGTCCCTCCAGCACTGTGCTGGAAGCCTTTCAACCCACTTCATACCCTCAGCAAGAGGCCGAATGGCTATGCTGATGGCTGTGCCAGTCCCAGGGATGGCTATGCTGATGGCTGTGCCAGTCCCAGCCTGACAAGAGGCATCTCTTGCTACAGCTCACAAATGCTCAGCATCGGCATCATCTCAAGGGCCCTGATGGTGCCACCACCCTCCTCCCTTGTAAGTTCCACTCTAGAAAGCAGTCAGGTTGAAAGCCTGTGGCCCCCAAGCTACACCGCTGACTGTACCAAAAGCAACTCGTTCTGCAGTGATTTCCTAACACAGTTCAGGGCTCTTGCATCTTCTGTACTTCTCCCATCTATTTAGGACTATGTGCCAACTTTCCTGAAAACATCACCCCAGGCTTCACTGAACCACCAGAGCCCTGCTGGCAGAGCTGTGTCAGCAGAACTCTGTGCTGTAATTACACTGGCCCCTCCAATCCCACTAGTAAAATGAATGATAATTCACATCAGCCTTCCCATGTTAAACAGGCATTGAGGTGGAAGGTTATTCTAGACTCCTAAACCACATCTGGTTTCCTAGTAAGGCCAACTAAAAGCAGACTTGAATTAAACTTGATTTGGACTTGATGATCCTTATGGGTCCCTTCTAACTCAGTATATTCTATGATTAAACCCTGGGGAGCGTATGCATGGCTGTGGGGCAGCTCCTATGCTCTAAGAGAAGTCTGAGCTGGTGCAATCCATTTTTCTGGGGCTCTGCCTGCATCATTAATCAGGTGTTATCTTAAGACAGTTCCCAAGGATTGTGCAGCAGCATTGTGAAGGCAATGTCTCTGTGGCCCAGGCATAAGTTTGGAAGACATTCTGGGTGATTAGCTACATAGCAAAAAGCTGTTTCTCTGATTCAGAGCACCCATGCAAGATGTTTGTGTGCTGCTTAAGATACATCTCATGCTGCTCTGTTGAAGCAAGGAGCATTTTGCTGAGAAAATAGTCTCTGTGGGATTACATGACACCCCTTAATCACTTGTCCACCTAAGCACCAATGGTCTTGAGCTGGGAGGGAAGTGTTTGTACCAGTGCCCACTTTGCTTGTGGAGGCATGCGAACCCAAATAAACCTTTAGGGTGCCTCATTCCCCCTCATACTCCTCCTCCTCTCTCTTTTTTCTGAACTTTGAGCATTTCTGCTCAATAAACCCTTTCTGCATCTTTCTGCACTCAGGGTTCAGACCAGCTGACCCCTCGCAGAGCTCACATGTGGGCAGCTCTAAGCCATGGGAAGTTGCCAGTGACCAGCCAGAACCCTCCAGAGTGAGGACAGGAGTCCCTGCAAGGACGCACCCTCTGTAGCAGCCATGGACTCAAACAAACAAGAAGGTAAAGCATCCTCTTACTTCACTTCTCGACAGTATGAAAGACAGCAAGGTAGAAACCCGCTCTTGTAAGGCCTATCTGTTGGCAGCTGCCAGCCAGCCCCCCCCAGAAGCACCTCTTAGCCATTTCAGCTGTGGGTAAATGTTCCTTTCTTTTAGTTTGGTAGAAACATCTGGAGTTTGAAGCTTTTATCTCTTTTAGAAACACCTCCTTCTCCCCTCCAGAAAGTAATCATGCGGCATATGTAATGTCCAACATGGGAAGTCATTCCCTTCTCTTTTCTTGGGCCCACCTCTGCCTTGGGATGTACAGACACTTCTGTCAAAAGCTGTGTCTTAGACAGGGGCACTGTGATGAGGATTTGCCTCTCTCCCTCCACACGCTTTGTTGTAAGGGGTTCCTGTTCATGTCAGTGCACATCCCAGACTTCTGCACCAGTCCCAATCTACTGAGCACCAAGTTGTATCCAGGCCACACTGCCTGCATGTAACCAGTCCTACTACTGTCTAGAAAGTCTGCAAAGCTCAGGGGTTTCAGGTCCAGAGTTTTAGTTGTTATGAGCTTTAGATGTTCTTCTTGTGGAGGAATGCAGGGTTGGTGCTACTTGCTTTCTACCCCAAGCAGCATTGTGCTCTGCCTTACCACCTCAGAGGTGACACTATCCACACGCTAAGGAATTCTTCAAACTATGTGGAGTGGGGGGAGCAGCTTTAGGAGTGCCCGTAACAGGCAGCTCAGGAGAGAGCCTGGTCCATCTCTTTCCCTCTTAGAAGATGCTTGGCGGTGCTAACACTCACTCATGGCATAGGTAACGGAAGAGTTAATTTCTCTATTATTATTATTATGGCTAAATTAGGTCTGTGTACCTAGGTCCCTGCACTACAGCAGGCTGAAAAGGATATTAGCTCAGGGATTTTTTCCAATTAATTGGTATCCCCCTAATGGGCTGAAGATGTGGACTGCAGAAATTGGGAGATAACCACAAAGCCCCTTGCTTCCCACAGTGCAACTGTGAGGAGCCTCCTCTGCTCCAGCTCTTAGCGGTGACTTGCTAGAAAGTATCTGGGTTTTCACTGGATGAATGCAAAGAGTGCTTCTGCTCATGGCAAAAGTGGGAGGCAAAATCACACTAGCAGGGATCCTCCCCCCACTTCTGGTCTCTTGCTCAGGAGCAATTCCAACCTTTGAGTGTGTCCAAGGACATTACACACCCAAATGAAACATCCCTAAAGACTTCCATGGGGTTTGGGTTGAGCCCTCTCTGTTTTATATCAGATTGAAACACACCCATTGAAAATGTGAGGAATGACCTCAGCTATTTCTGGCTGTGACACACTTCTACCTGACATCTCTAGCTCTTCACAATGCTCAGTATTTAATATGTCTATGACTTTGCTAAAACAGCATCTTCCTGTCCTCCCAGCATCCAGTTTATATTGTGCTATTAATTAAGAAACATACCTTCTTGCTCTGTCAGGTGAATCGTCACTATCCCACAGTCATAGCCCAGCAGTGACATTTTGTCCTGGTTCTGGTCAGGCCAGAGTTAACATCAGAAACAGATAGGTACCTCAGTTTTCTTGATTCAGGAGGATGGCAGTTTGCACTAGCTGTCTTCCCAAGCCTCAACTCCAGGCATCACAAGAAAGCTTTGTCATTCATTTCAGGCCAAAAGCCAGTTTCTGATCTGTGAGCTTGCAGAGAAAATTCAGGGGGGAAAAAAAAGACTTATAAGGGCCAAAGCTGAAAATTAAAACAACCATTTAAAAGATGAAACTTTGGACTTGGAGCTGGCTGGATGATGAGTTTTGACCCCAAACTGCCAGCTGTCTGGGGTCATGGTTACTTCTCCCAGTCAGCCGGCTGTGCCTTGTTTTCCCTCAGAGGAACCTGGGAGGATATCCCCCAGAGAGACAATGTCTGACCCTGCTGCACAACCCCACGGCTGCAAGACCAACCAGCATGGGGAGAAAGTGGCACACAGACAGAGGGGGACACGTGGCCTCTCCTCCTCTACCTCTCACTTCTGCAAGTCACTGTGGAATTCCCTCATACTCCTTTGAATCAGGACAAATCTTAGAGACCAGAACAGGGCCAATTCATAGGTGCCCTTGGTGGTAACCCATATTCCCCCTCAGGGGTAAAGAAATCAGAACATAGCAGTGCCTTGCAAAGCTCTGACTTCCAGGCTTCAGCTTTCCATGTCATGAACTTGCTGACTGCCTAGAGTCCTTCCTGCATGCCTTTCAAGCCTCTGCAGGACTGAATTTCTGTGGTCTTAAAGGCCCAAGTGGGTAAAGTACTGAACATCTGCAGCCAGCCTGGAAAGAGGGAGTTTGGCACGGGGCCACCGGTCATGTCTGTGACTGACAGCAGAGATGGAGGAACAAATTCTTGGAGACAAGAGAAAACCCACCTCATGAAGTGAAACTGACAACAGGGGGAGATCCAGATGAGAAACTAGGTGGCACAGCATTTTGTGGAAGTGAAGGCCAGCCAGGGAGCTTGATGTAGGGAATAACATGGGAACTGATGGCTGTTGGACTGCAGCTTCCTCAAAGTGCAACGGCAGCACAACCAGTGGCAATTCCTTTTGGATAATCACAGGTTTCAGTACAAGAGACAATGCTAGAAGAGGAAATAAGTAATTGTTTGTTTGTTTGTTTGAATCAATAACCCATTCATGTCTAGAGATAATGTCTCTGCAATGTCCAGAACACTCCTGCAAAACAGACACAAGCTCCTCAATGAGCTAAGTCTGCTTCAGAAATATTAAGCCTAGCTTAACATTGTACAAGATGAGGTGGGATCACAATGTCACAAAACCCAAGGAATTTAGAATTGATTAAAAGATCTATTTTTTTTGTGTGTTACAAAAGACACAACTTCTACTTGGAATGCATTGTGACAAAATACAATTGAGGGCTTCAAATATCCAGATCACATTAGCCTTTTGTGGAGATAACAGAAATATAGTACAAATATAGTAGAGGATAAAATTCACTATTTCAGAAAAGAGATGGATCACTACTGTTTTAGGGGGAAAAGCCTATTACTTAAGGCTCCTACACAGAACTGAAGTTATCACAGAGCAATTATGTGTCCTAATTGCACATATAAGGTTTCTCACCTCTTCACACAGATTAGCCTTGAACAGACACAGGACAGCAAATGAGGTGAATATAATGTCTGATTTAGGTGAGCCATTCCTGTTTTACACCTGCAGTTTGTTTTACAAGGGATATAGTGTTCACATCTCTTGTAGTGAGACTTGAGTCCTTTAAAACTGATTTGCACCTCAAGAGGGACTTCAAATCCTCTGTTCCAGTTATTTATAGCAACCATAATAAATCATTTTAATTGACTGAAGTTCTTTATTCCCACAGGAGAGACTGAAAGTGTGCCTGTGAGTACCCCTGCAACACAGATTTCCCAGGTAAAGATGAGCAAAATGCCCTAATTAACTCGAAGAGTTTAAAGAGTTACTAATAGATGAGCAGTAGTTAAAAAACTAAATTAAGTGGAAAGAAAAATGTAGGCACTTACAAGGAACACAGCAACTAAAATGTGCACACTGCATGAATAAATGTCACATATATCACATCTTGGGCCTCATCTTAGAAGACACTTTGGCAAAATTTCTCTGCCCACAACCAGTTGTGTTTAGACAGGTGATTTGTGAGCTCAGCTAATTAACTAGATAGCATTATTAGGACCAATTACAAAATGTCAATTCACTGCACCAGAGGGAGATTTCATGGCTGAGCTCTGATGAGCTTTTGCCAAACCCAATGAACTGTCCCAGGAGCAAGGGTGTCTTGATTGGCATGGAGTGGGGGATGTCTTCCCCAGCAGGGCACCAAAACTCCTGGAGGGCTCTGGGTTATCCTGGTAGCCTCACAGCTCCTTGGACCATGAAGTGTTCTTCTTGCCTGGTAAACCAGAGCAGTTGGGCCATCCAGAGCACTGAGTCTTGCTGCATGTCTCTGGCTCCCAAGCCAAGAGCTTGGAAATTCTGTCTTTGAGCACATGTCGGCTCAAGGTGATCAGGACTTCCAGAGCTCTTTGGCCAGTCTTCAAGTTAATGTTCTTGCTGCAATTAGCCAACATGGATGCAACAAGATTGTCTGTACCACAGCCCAGGGAGCATCCTTCCTGTAAGTTGCAGTTTTGGTGTTTCCACAGTGATGTTTCCCACGTATTTCCAGTCTGCAGGAAATGCAACAGAGTTTTGAGCCCGTTAAACCTTGGTTCTGTTTCAATATAGAACTGTAGCCTGAAAGAGAAACGTATCCCTGAACTGGAAACCCTGACTATTTGAGACTTCCCTTGTTACTACTGCAACACTAATGCCTGTAATTGCTTCTAAGTGCACCGTGGCAAGTGGAGAGGATAGTGCTTTCCATTAACCAGTCAGTGCTTCTCATCTCATCTTCTTTCCCCACCCAGACAGCTGCAAGCAGGGGCTGTGACTGTGTTGCTTAAGGTCCCAGCACAGTGGATCCAACATGTGTGGAAAGGTAGCGCACTGCTGGGAGCACCATGTACGTGTGTTGCTTTCTAGAAAAACTCAGCTGAGATGTGGGTACCCTGAGGAATACTTTAAATGAAAGTTAACAGCTAGATGTCCCTTTCTGCTTCAGCAACGGCCCTATGGACACTGCAGTTAACACAAAAAGCTGCTCAGATGTGAAACAAGAGCTGATTAAGTGCTTGTAGCCCCCTTTAAGCATCTCCATCCTTCTGTCCTTACCCTGCTGCTCTGCCTTTATTTCTACTATCCTTGCCTAGGAATATAAATCCTGAAGATATTCCTGGGGCTGAGTTCTCTACCACTGGAAATGAGGACAGGTCTGTCGCTTTCCTGCCATGTGGCCTTGTAAGCCTTCCTAATGTTTGGCTGTAGTAGTATTGGCCTTATATGTAAGAGTTAGTAGCTGTGCTGGAAGTTAGTTGCTCTGTGATCATACAGCTCAGAAAAATCCGATCCGGGCTTTGTGGCAAGTACTGGGCTTTGTGCCAGGCAGTGTCCTCAGGCAGCTATTTTTGGTGACAGAATCTTTACTTCTTCAGATCAGCTACATTAGGTGTGCAGAGGGATGGACAGTAGATAAGCTAGGGAAAGTAACACAGATGGTACTTCTTCATAACCACAGAAGGCTTTGCTCTTTTCTAGGATATATTTCTAGGAGCAGAATTAGTCCTGTGCAGTATTTCTTCACCATACTCCTGTTTTCTACTGGGTTTGGCAGGCTTCGGCTCAAGGTCCCTGAGAGCAGACCCTGCTTCAGTGTAAGGAACTCCCCTCTCCAGGTGGACTTTGGAAGAGAGTTCATATTCCTTTTAGGATGTGAGAGTCACAAGCTTCTCAGTGTCCTATTAATCAGGGTCACACAAGGAGGAGAGAAGAATCCTTCATCTACCCACAGGCAACTACCCCCAGAGCATAGCACAGTTATTTGATCTCACTAGAGATTTCCCTTGCATGGCTTTTCCACACAGAGCTGAAAACCATCAGGGCAGCAGGCAAAATGAGAGTCAAGGCCCCCAGGAAAGGCGTAATCTGCTGCAGTTGCATGGCGCTGGATCCTTCACTGCATCGCTTTGTCAGGCTTGAGGGCCACACTCCAAAGGCAGGTGTGGGCTGAAACATGTATCTTGTACTAAATTATTTAGATGCCTAAATGCAGCTTTTTTTTTTTTTTTTTTTTTTTTTTAAGCAGTTCTTGCACAGGTTCTAAGGACTCCCTGTAACCATGTATCCTCTAGGCATTAAGTAGTTCAACTTAAGTTGCTAAGGTGTGTTCCTCTTCAATGGTATTTATTCCCATGTGAATACGTGAGCCAGGGCAACACATTTGTTGCCAAATTTCTGCAGTAGTATATAATATGTCTTTTCTGTACTTCAGAAACATTGAATTGACTTGACTCTCCAGGGGTTCACAAACCTGTGAAGTGTCTCTCTGATGCTGTAGGCATTGTCACTTGGGCAAGACATAAGCATAAACTGATGTTGCAACTGCTTGTATTTGCTGTAATGGCCCATGGGACTTAAAGGATGGTTTTCTACAGCTGTCATTAGAAATGAGAAACTAAAATCCACAGCTCAAGCACTATACAGAACTTGGCAGGAGTTCAAAGGCTTGTTCCTGTACTACTACACATAATTTTGGATCAGTCTTGCGTCCAATGCCACAAGGCTGCTTGTGTTTCCCCTCTATCCTCTGAGCAGCGAGGGCAGCAGAGGAGGGAGTTTGCAGAGTTTCAGCACTTCATGCCCAGCCGTACAAGCCCTGGCAGATGTGACCAATGGTGTTGCTGGCTGCTTTCATCCATCAAGCGGCAACAAAGGGAAATGCAAGTGTAAAGTGCATTTCTGTGTCTGAAATAGCCACTGCAAGCTGCATGGGGCAGAGGAAGGATATACAAGGCAGGACAGACCCAGGCTGAGGACTGGAGCACTGGGAAGGATACACAAAGAAACAAAGCTAGCACTGTGCCTGCAAAAGCAGAGACTGGCAAATAGAGTACCCTGAAATAACAAATGACTCTCTGCTCTTAGATGCAGAGTCCAGCCTCTAGTCCAAATCTTTCCTGTGGCTGTCTGAACTCTGCTTTCACAGAGTATTTCAGTGCACATGGACAGAGAAGTCTCTGTAGTGGTTCCTTTTTGCTGACACATCTGAGTTGTTGAGTCTGAAACCTCTAGATCAGTGATGACTCCCACCCCTGTATCCTTTACAAAGGATGTCTAGTTAAGCCCCTCTCTCTGGAAGCATCTGAGGAGGATATGTCCAGGCTTGTGGACAAAATAAAATTGGTTTGGGCTTATTGCACCAAACATAGTTATCTTCAGGGCCAGCTTCTGGACTGCTCCAGTGCTATAGCAGGACTTGAGGCTGTGACATCTCCATCCTGAAGCAGATCTCTCAAATGGATAGGACAGAATAGCATCATTCAGTTGGAAGGGCCAGGTCTGATGAATCACCCCTTTTCACTTGGAGGAAAGTGTGCGATGCCCAGCCCTGGTGCAGGCTAGCAGGGAGACTCTGCCGTGCCGATATCAATTCAGTGGAACTATGGCAAGCACCTGTGAGCAGGGATAGGAATATCACCATTTAGCACAATTGCAGTACTTTACATTCCTCCCCTTCTCCAGGCATGTATGTTAGGATGTCTGGTGATGCTAAGACCATCTGGCTTACCACCCTAACCTGAGATAGCAGAAGCAGTGTGGTCATCGCCTCCCCCAGCAGCCATTGCCCCAAGAAGCCCCTCCAACCATTCAGGCTAAATTCACAGTTCACAGGGTGACAATTCCTGTGACACTCCTGTGTCCACTGTGGCCAGGAAAGGTGGGTGAAGAGATTGAACCAAAGGGGCTGGAGCTCCAGCTGGCTTAGGGAGTCAGGGCTGACTGAGGAGGGAAGATGCTCTCAGCCTCCTGTTCCCTTCTGCCCTGT
This sequence comes from Laterallus jamaicensis coturniculus, assembly GCA_022605575.1. Classification (NCBI taxonomy): domain Eukaryota; kingdom Metazoa; phylum Chordata; class Aves; order Gruiformes; family Rallidae; genus Laterallus; species Laterallus jamaicensis. The sequence continues at coordinate 293,307 of JAKCOX010000001.1, forward strand.
CCCAGCCCTCATGAGTCCTGCTCCTCCTACCCAGCCAGCCCTGGGAACACGTGTTTCAGCTAGACCAGACTGGGGACTGTGGGGAAAGCATTGGGGTAGGAGTGGGGATGTCAGGCAGATGTCCTCTGTAAAGACCCTGCCAGTCTTGATCAGAGGAGGATGGTGCATGCCATTGCCCCAAGGTATCGGAAGCCATCTCTGCTCCATTTACAGGACTCAAGCGCCTGAGTTCCCCGGGGTGGCTGTCCTCTTACCATCAGTGCTCCAGTTTTGGACTCAGTTTATAACCAGATGTTAGGCCGAATTTCTGTTGTAAAGGTAAAAACCACTGCTACCGCAGCGCCTTGGGCCGCGACCTCGCTGTGGGCTTTGTGCAGGCAGAATGAGCACCTTGCTCACAGCAGCGGGGCAGAGTTCAGGGTCGCCGGCCCAAGCTGCCCCTGAAGAGGGTTGTCCCCACTTTGCCCTCTGCAAGCTGCCTGCCTCCCCTCACCGCCCACCTCCACACCTGCCTTGTCCGCTCGCTATGCCAGCCTGGCTCGCCCCGCTCTGTCTTCTGCTTCACCCAGCTATCAACCGGCTGCCTCCAGCTTAGGTTGTGAGCTCTTCCAGCAGCACTAGGGCCTCTAGGGACAGAATTCAGGGAGAGGAGGCACACAGTATCACTGTATGCCAGGGGAAAACCTCCCGCTCCCTTCCCCATCACGAGTTAAAGCTGCCTCATTCCCTGGAAAGAGCCCACTGACCACGGACAGACTTCCTCCACAGCCCTTGGAGAGCAAGGAGGTGTTAGACCTGTCTGGGGAGAGCACCAGCTCCATGAGCATGTGAGAAAGGAGCACTCGCTCAAAAATGGACATGATCTTGATCGCTCAGCTGCTTTGGGGATTGATAATCTGGCTGCTGTTATTGCAAGCCTTCTTGGCATGTTTCAGGCTGTCTGTCCTCTCCTACAAGCTGACAGGCTGCAAACTGCCAGGGAGCCTGGAAAAAACCCTCTTGAGTCTAAAAAGAGGCACATTGCCTGCCCAAGACAAACACCTCCTACCCTGTACTGAGGCTGCAGCAGGGGCCAAACTCCTCCCCATGTCTCCCATGACAGGAGGAGGAGAAAGAGGACAGCACCTTACAGGATGGGTTACACACAGCCTTTATGCCATTCTGAACCTCTAGTTGCAGGCATTAGCCTCTGAGTTGAAGGCGGGTTTCACAGAAGCAATGCAGGAGCTGTCACGAATCCAACATGGCGAGTACGCCCTGGAGGAGAAGGTCAAGAGCTGCCGCTGTGCCATGGAAGAGAAAGTGGCTGAGATGAAGAATTCCCTCAACACATTCAAGGTAAGAGTGTGACCTGCAGGGGGGCTGCATACCTGCCACATTATCTCACGTGGCACGGGCCAGCATTCCCCTGCCTCCATCAACCCTTTCTGCTTGCAAAGAAAATGAGCTGGCAATTGTTTCAAATGTATCTGGTGCACTTCCTTTGGCTTTGTGTCTCCGCTGACTACTCCAACCCAAATTTAACCTATGCCCTGGCCTCTTTAGCCTTCTTGATGGGCAGTGCTGTGAGCTGTCTTGGCCATAAGCAACCCTTGCTCTGGGCTGCACATGCAACAGGCATGTGGCCTGCTCACAGGCTGCCACATGGTCTCTGCACCATACCTCCCTGGGTCAGGTCTCCTGCATTTCCTGCAGGAAACAAAGCCACTGGGGAGCAGGGAATTAAAACAAAACCCTAAAGCCTTTTGAAGTTGCATTCCCACACGGCTGGGAGGAAGTGCTGCCTGGTTTGATCCAGCCCAAGAGGACAAAGACAAAAGACTGGAGCGAGAAGGCCTGATGCACACTTTAAACCAGCCAGCATCTTCATGCAGAAACTGGATAAATGCCTGTGAGGAGCCAGGCAGAGGAACTGTTTTATTGTTTTTATGGTAAACTTTCCCCATGGGGCTTTGCTGAGTCAATAATACTTTGTGAAGTTAAAGAGGGCTGCTTTACTGGAAAGTCCATTACTGACCCTATGACAGGGAGAGATGGATGGCACTGGGCAAAATGAACCCTGTGGCCCCAGTTGAGCAAGGGAGACAAGGAGAATTCTAAGGGTATATGGCAGAGGTGTCAAAGCAACCAGAGGCAGGTTTGTCCAGGACATTGGCGGGGGCTGGGGTGAGGGCAGGGGGGAAGGGCTACTAAAATCCAGATACAAGGAATAATGCAACCAATGGGAGGGCTAAAGGCTGTTCTTCCTCTGCCTCATGCCCACTACCCATTGAGCTTCCAGTGAAGCCACCTCCTTGCTTGGTGAAAATCCTTCTTTTATTTATAAAAAAACTTTGAGTCTTTCTCTTCCATCCTGCTGCTCACATTGATAAAACCTGCGGGAACTTCATGTATCAGAGTTCTACATCCGAAGAAGGCTTATCTGAAACTACCTGAGGGGAGGCCGTGCTGACAGGGAGCTTATGGAGGGCCTTCATTTCCTTAGGAAAGCAGGCTAAAAAGGCCTCTCGAAGGCCAGACTGGCAAAAGCTTATACATGTGAGTGATCACACTGGGATCTGAACCAAGTGCAACATGTGAATACACTTGCTGGAGAACCACAGAGGGAAGTGTGCGTCCTTAGGCCCACTTCCAAGCGCCATTAAAGGTGGGCGTTGTCCTAGTCAACTGGTGGTGGAAGAAGCCTTCTGTCTCCATCTCTCACCAGTGCCATAAACATGTTTCATTATGCTGACTTGGGGTGAGTGGCCTGTTGTTGAATTAAAGATTGCTGTGCTGTCCATAGCATGTATTACACACCGCAGAGCCACTCTCCAGAGCACCCAGAAGGAGCTCTAGCACACAGCAGTCAGAATTCAGAACTGTGCTGTGTAAGGCTAATGGGCACCCTGGGAACTCTGTGCTTTTGCCTGTTTCTCAGGAGGAGCTCAGCGATGCAAAGTCAATGATTGAAGAAATCAGTGCCAAGCAGGAGGAAATGCAACAGAAAATTGAGCAGCTGCAGCAAGAGAAACGTCGGGAATCACGGAAAGTTAAAGCTAAGTAAGCACCCAAACTGCAGGGCTCTGGAAGTACTAATTGGCAGTGGTGTCTGTTTTGTTCATTTCTGTATAGCTTAATTACTTAATCTTTTCCTGGCTGGACATGCATATGTATCCTGATTATTAGTGGAAGCTCTAGTCTTCAGTTCACCCCAGGCTTTTAGACACATACCCCTACAGAGCAAACACAGCAGAAAACCACCAACACCTCACTGGGATTCCAACAGCAAAACAGCCCCAGCATCTGTCAGGGAAACAAGGGCCTGGTGGAACACGCAGGCCTGCAAGAGTCATGTCAAAAGTCAAGAGCCTTCACTATTACAAGCTATTGCTAAGCCACCCCCATCCAGACAACACCACTGCAGTTTCCCCTTCTGAGCGTGTAGGACGCAGGGGGTCCTGATGGTGCTTTCCCATCACCAGCCTTTCCTTTAAGCAGGGTCATGCAGAACCGTGATTGCACACCGCTGGGTCACACTGTTGCTGTGATGGACAGATGGACAGCTCGTCCACCTTGGCTCTGATTAACCTTACAGGTGTACAGCTGCCTGGATGCAAGCACTTCACAAATCTAGGCTAGCCCCTTAGCTAATTAAGCCATTTAATTAGATGAAATATGCTCTGCAAAAGAACAGATCTGAAATAACCTTCTCCTACAGCCAGAAGAAGTTACTTCCAGAACACTGTTCATGAACTGCATTAAAGCCAACTCTTTTCCTGGTCTCTGCTGGAGTTGTCCTACTTCTGGCACTGTGTTTGTACTTACATTGATGTCTGCAACAACTGCAGTGTAGGAGCTTCACCTCTAGTGTTCATACTTTCCAACTGTCTCGTTCTTTGTATTTGTACAGAAGAGCACAGAAGGATGATCACGGATCACAGACAGTGCCTACACCTCTCCAGGGCAGCCCATTTCGATCCATTAACCTCCCAGAACCTGTGCTGATCAATGAAGATTTTACAAGTCTTTTACACAACGTGACTTATGAGAAAGGTAGGAAATAGAGTAGGCAAATGCAGTGCCTTCCCCAGGAAAAAATATCCAGAAAAAGAAAAGGACACCAAGTTTTCCTCAGGCGCCAGCAGCTCAAAAATTGGGGTGCTCCCATCAGCAGCACTGCTCCTGGGTCTGTGCATGCACCTCAAGAAAGCAATCCAGGAGAGCAACCTTGGTGCCTGCCTGGATTCAGGAGATACGTCTCCGTGAACACTGTTCCAAAAGCTGTTGCTTGTCTCTTCCAAGGAAAGATAAGCAGGCTAGATCTTGCAATGCTAGAGGCACAGACACAGAGCCAGGTAGGACCCCAGATAAAACTACTACAGCCTGTGGAGCAGGGCACAGGGTTTGGTCTGTGAGATGACCTGGAGTCATTAAGGGGCCATACCACCGGTTGATTTGGCAAGGGGACATGGGAGTTGTACAGATACACACTAGGTTACTGGTGTCACTGGTCCTGGTGTATACACAATGTTAGGAGAATAACACTGTAAACTAAGAAACACTTTTGAAGGCTAGAATCAAAGAAAAGGTGAAGGGGCAGAGGGATTTTTTTTTTCTATAATCAACTTTAGAAGCCTAAACTAGTTTATCACTCTACTGCTGTTCAGATAGGACGACACTAAAAGGTATACATTTAAAATGCCAGCAAAAGCAGAGATTACATGAAAACCATGAGTTGTTTTCCACTCTGTTCTGCTCAGAATCCAGCAAGTCATGGCCCCCCTCTGCCTTACTCTGAGGTGGTATGCTAGCCCTCTCCCTCACATCCCTCTTGCATGTTCACCTCTCACCCACTTCTCTCTCTGCCCCTTTCTTTCCAGTCATATCACCCCTCTATTTTTCAATACGCTCACTTCCACTCAAAGTGGCAGCTGTGTTTCTGTATCAGGCCTCCATCCTCTTGTTCCCATGGCCAAGTGCCTTCTGCCCAACATGCACCTGCTAAGCAAGGACAAGCCAAGAATGCTCACATTGCTCTGCAGTCATGCAGTACCAAGTACAACAGGGACATCCACATTAGTCTGCTTACAGGTGCTACTGAAACAAAGTTCACAGCAAGAGCCACAACAGTAAAGATTCTCCTTAGTTAGTGGAGGATCTAGCAGGGGTGTTTCCATAGCAAAAATGGGAAAAACATGAGGATTTAACTATACTGACTGCATTTGGAAAGAGGAAGCCTGCTCTTCTTCAGCTGTTTTCTCTTGTAAAGTTTCCCTTTGTTTTTCAACAGTGTCTGACACCAGGATCATGCCAATGGGAGAAGGAAGCGTGAAAGTCATAGCAGGTCCAGGTAGGAAAATACCAAACTGACAAAGACCATCAGGACAGTGATTTACTTAGAGTGCTTGCTTTACTGCCCTGAAGAAATGCTTTCAGGGGACACATTTCACAGAGATGTTGTTCACTTTGACATATACCTTCATTTTCCTACCTGCAGTTGAGACATGAGGGCAAACCCTGAAGACAAACACACCTGACAGACAATGCAAAGGATGGATATTTGGCAGGGAAAGTCTTTTGTTGATGCTTACACAGTTTTTAAGTGCCTTTGCAGAAAGGAAGAAGGCTTACTGATAACGGCAAAGAATGATGAGTGCCACTTTGCTACTTAGGAAGAGATGGTCCTTGCAGTAGAACTGGTGAGCTACTTACTTGCCCACTAGCTCCCAGATTCCTTGCAGACATGTCTGAACCATAACAGAGGAGTTTTTCTGGCAAAAATAAAAATTGTTCAGAAGAGAAGGGTATAGTAAGGGAATATTAAGGATCTTGGCCAGCAAAAGGACACATGAGAACAACCATTAGATGTCTGCACTGTTCACTAAAAGCACTGTTCTTGAGGGCCCTTTTGCTTGAATCTACTTGGGGGTGGGGGATGGGGAAGAATGAAAGCTAGGGAAAATGGTTCATTGCAACCCAAATTCTAAGTATTTGCATTAATGCAGTTCCAGCCCAATGGCTCTAATACACCTGCAGCCTCCCCTGCCTTCTCTGCCATTTAATAGCCTTGGACTATCAGTCCTGCTGCTGCTGCAAAATCACAGCACACTAACAAAAATTTTAAGAGCCACAACAGTTTACATCCACTGAGAATGGCATTTAAACCCAAATTATATGACTTTGTTTCTACAATACCTACCAGTAAGTGTCCTACTACCAAGTCTGGAAGTGCCCCAACACTATGAAGTGCAACCACATTTGGAATATGTTTTCTTTTCTAATGTGTCTAATTTCAGACCTTACTTGGCCTGAAAATAAATGCTGGAAGAGTGTGAACATTGTTTTGCCAAAGTGCTTGCCAACTGCACTTCTGTTTGTAAATTATCACTCCAAATTACACCCCATGTGAAGCACAGGCAATGCTTCAAACTCTCCTTCCAGTCCTTCAAATGCAGGTTAGCTGCCTGCTGTAGCATAACCTGTCAATTGATATGTCAGGATCCATACAGCTGTTTGCCATTGCAGGAGCACCCATAGAGACAGATGACAGCCTTAAGCCTTCCTTGACAACAGACGGGCAGTCAAAAGTGCATCTGCCATCAACAGTATGGAAGCAGCCCAAGGACACCAAGGACTGGAGTGATGAGTACATTTCCAAAGAGCAACCAGAGAGGGGGAAAGACATGGGCCAAAGCAGATACAGCTCAGCAGACATTTTATGTGAACCTTCTTTGGCTGGTAAGGACAGAGTGGAAACTCTGGCTACAGAGGCTCAAAGCTGTATTCACATCTGGTGTGAGCTGGTCAGTAATCAGCTTATACAGAGGCACATGCAAACCAGGTTCTCCTGCTGGGGGTATGTCTCAGGGCCTCAGTTTCCAAGACTTCTGGCTCCTATATTTGCAGGGCTGTACCATTGATAGAATTTCTCTGCACCCAGGACACCCATTCTCTTCTCTAAGACCTGGCAGGTTCAGAGCACTAATGGGATTATGACAGTCTAGTTGCTTAAGCAGGTGAAAAATACACCTTCTCTTTTGGCAGGAAACTGGATGTGAATAGCTGGTATGAGTTGTTTTTCCTTTGCTGTTTTGTTATTCTTAGAAAAAAAAAAAAAAAGACATTCATAGGGGAAAATATTTTTGCTTTGGAGCTTCCTTAACAAACCAGCTCCAGTCATGCCTGGGACATGCTGTAGCATCAGGTTAGAATTTTATGTTGTGGAGAAAGTAGACACACAAAGACAAGACATTGGTGTTGCTTTTCAACAATTTCCCTTTTCATGATTTAACATCAGATTACCAGTCTAACATGAGACTGTCCTTGAGGTCAGCATTTCCTTATTTTTAAATTTAACCATTACCTTCTGGAAGCCAAAAGGCAGAACATTGCTTTGGAGCTGCTGGAGTCAGAAAGGAAGTATGTCATCAACCTCTCCCTAATCCTGAAGATCAAGGCCACGTTGCAAGGGCCAGATGTGAAAAGGAGCACCAAAGAGAGAAGGTATTTGATTTAGTGTGCTTTTGGGGTGTTTTCTTCAATCAATATTCTTTCTGCATCATCCTCTTTCCCACTCCTCTTTCATCCACACAGAGATCTTTGAACACTCAGAGCTTATTTCTAGTTGAAAACTGAAAGCACTGGGAGGGTTTTTTTGCAGCAATTGAAGACGTCCCTGTCTGTCCTTGCATCTTGTCCACCCTGCATCCCAAACAGTTTCACTGCTATTTCATTTCAGTCTTCTTCTGTGTCCCATCAGTCTCCTCCTTTCTCATGCCCCCTTCTCCAGGGGGAATAAAGCTTTGTACATTCACTTTCAGCTTCTCCCAGCCCACAGCTCCAGCTCTAGAAGCTGCAGCGGGCACAACACCCCTGGCCAGTGATGCCATGCATCAGATATTGATATAACAGGCATACACACATATTTAGACACAGACACAAGATCAGTGGGACTGATCCAGCTTAGCAGTTAAATCCAGCTCTTGGCAAAGACCGTCCTTGCTTACCAGAATGGGATATAGCTCCCACAGCTCTCCCCATTCACTCAGCTTTGGCCTAGGAGTTCCCAGCCCCTAAGCATATTTGGGGAGCCCAGCTCTTGCTAGCTCACTCTTTTTTAGCTCTTTCCACCATTCCTAGGAGTTCTACATGCCAGGAGTCATTTGACAGAAGTCCACTGTGGGACATGTGGTAACATGGGTTGATGTGGACTCATTTAAGCAGTTAAATGACACACAGAGCTCAAACTGAAGCATGATAGTCCAAAGTGAGTTTTCATTTTCACTCTTTTTTCCTGGAACTTTTCTATCTGGCAAAATATTTTGATATTTGACATTTTGATTCTGTATGAAATCAGCATGAAATGACAGAAAGGCAGAAGCACGTTTTGACCAGCTCTGCATCAAAGGCTTACCTTGTCAAAGGGCCTGACGTGAGAGACAACATACAAAGCTGGGGATATCTTCTCCAACCTCTATGGGATGGCTCAGGAGCATGGTCCTGCTCCATTAGCTAGCAGCATTGTCTTCTTTCTACTTCTACACGATCCATTGGAGAGTCAGCCAAAGAAACGATCCAAACACTGTAATAACAAGCCTACTGGGAAGGGTACCTGCACATACACAGCAGCCAAAACAGGGCTTTCTGGTGCAGCCAGAACGCCAATAGAAGTTTTTACTAATACCCCTGTTTAAAGCAAGCCTGTTCTGACCACCCATGAACACACACTTCATGTACATGCTTAGGGCTGAGCTTCTGCTCTGGGTAACCAGTCTGATACTGTCTCCCTTCAGTTTCTTCCCCAACTCTTTGAGGTACCTGGTTCAGCAGCACGTCGATTTACTTCACGCTCTACAGGAGCGAGTCCTGAGCTGGCCACGACAAGGGATCCTAGGAGACATCTTCCTGAAGTTAACAAACGATGAGGTATGTTACAAACCTTTCTGGACTCTTCTGCTATGATTCACAATGATACGTTGATGGCCCACAGGTAGGCCCAGACACCTTGCAGCAGAGGGGCTGTGCTGTGAAGCTGTGGTTAGGGTAAGGCCTTTCAGCCAGCCTCCTCTGACCAGAGTTATAGTGCACGGTAGCCCTGTAGCAGTACTTGATGGGCAGGGAGCACACATGCCAGACACACTTGGAGGCACACATCTGTAATAAATGCGAGATATTTAGATTGGACTTGGTTGCAGGAACCACACATGAGCCTTGACAACTTGGAAGTCTGTATTCTCAGTGAGGGTATGAAAAGAGTATGTTTCTTATGCTCCCTTTTCTCAACACACTTTGCTCAGAGTTATGACAAGTGGATGGGCAGGCCCCTTATACTGCATGGTTTGCAGCACCAAGTAAACTGCATCTCCTTCTCTGGGTGAAGGTCTGCCCAGCTCCTGGTGAGCAGTGGGACCTCTCCTGGAAGGATGTGTAAAAACTCACCTGATGCTTTATACATTTAGAGAGTTTTATGCTCAACAGTTAAACACATTTTATTAAACATCCTTTCTTGAGAAGTCCCAAGCTCTGAAAGTTTTACATACTTAGCAGCTCTCCTGCACTGATGAGCTCCCAGGAGGGATGGTGGGGAACAAGCAGGTTCTCATTCTGGCTGGCTCTGTAACCAAAAATGTCTCTTAAGTTTCTTTTTTCTTTTTTTTTTCTTTTTAAAGAATAACTTTCTGGATTACTATGTTGCTTACCTGAGGGACCTGCCAGAATGCATCTCGCTGATCCATGTGGTGATCCTGAAGGAGGTAAACTTCCTGCTTGCTTCACAGATGTGTAATGGCAATATGCAAGCCCGGATCTCTTCCTGTTATGCCTGCTCATGATAGGACTCTTCTGCCAATCCACTTGTTTTATTACCAGACACCAGTTTCCTGAATGCTGCCATGGCTGACACGCACCTACAAAAGGCAGTTTGACCATGTTCATCACTGTGTGTAACCAAAGCTCTATTTCTGCTGTGACATGATATGAAGTCTCAGATCAGCCCTCCCAGAAAGCTTGCCTATGCATGTGCTATCCAGACATGCCCCAGGCAAATGGCATCTCCTGAAAAATGGAGGACTCACTCAAACAGGGAGACCAGTGAAACTGTAAGTGCTTTAGAGAGAAAAGTGTCTGCTGTTCAGCTTCAGGTGTTTGGTCTCACACCCTTGATTCTTGGATTAAATTAGGAAAGTTAAAGGTAGTTTTAAAGTGCCATAGCTAAACCACACCAGCTTGCTTCTAAAACATCTTAGTTTAGAAGTCAGTCTCATTTAATTGAATTCATTTGGGCCTAAGAACTTAATTCTGAACCACAGTATCTACCTGGGGTTTTGATGAAACTAACTAGTGCACTTTAAACATATAACCCTACTTATGGCTGAGTGTCCCTCGTAGATAATCCCCAACCAAAGGAATTTCATCCTTAGGATTGGTATTGCTGATGGAAGGAGTTGCAAACACTCCTTCCAGAAGCAGGATACAGACTGGTATATTGTCACACACGACTGCTGCTCGACTGGCATGGTCCTGTGAACCGTTACAACTACTTAGAGCATAACTACTCATTAAAACCCAGAACCATTTGGAAGCAGATGTGTTTTATGGGTGGGAGAAACTCTGAAGTTGCTTTCTTTATTTCAGGTAGAAGAAGAAATCAAGTCTGATCTCTACATTCTGTTCTTCCACATAGTCCAGCGAATCCCTGAATACCTTATCCATCTACAGGTAGGGCCCCAGGATGGAAACTGTCTCATTGAACTCTTAGCACCACGTGACTTAACTCAGAGCTGCTATTCAGGCCTGTACAAGAACATGGCTTCTGGCTAACACAGTGGGCTCTCTGGAAAAAAACCCCAACATTTGAAAGGGAAAGCCAGCTGAGGATGGCCTAATTTCCATAATTTTCACCTGAATCTTGCTTCTGTTTGCCAGTTTCTCCATTTGGCCTGACAGAAACAGTTTTTGTTCCCTGGGAAGCAAAAAGCTCTGCTATCTGTTGCTCTGGGAGAACAGGAGGCCAGAGGTGGGGCACATCCACTGTGAGCTCTGATCTAACTCCTGTAACAAGAGCTGGCCTTGTTGCTGAGTGGCCCACAAGCTGAGATTTCCAAGAGCTAGGGGTTTTTAGGGGCCAACAACAACCTTTCCTACACAGAGCTTTCTGATAAAGAGCTCTGCTTCACGGGAGGGTAATCTGAATTGTACTAAAACATTTCAGCCTAGGCAAATGTGGCAGAAAGCAAACCCTATAAAAAGGAGAGGCCGGTTTATATATCCAGTGCTAAAATCAACCAGTGCATCACCCACGCATCTCATGATGATGTTTACAGTGGTTACGTGTGTATTTACACTGGAGTAATAGGAGGCAGATCTTGTCCAAGTCCCTCAGAAATTGGCGATGCCTAGATGAGCTCCCACAGGGCAGTGCCATGAGCACTGACCCATGGTCCCAATAGCACTTTTTCCACTGGAAAGGGTTAGGACACCATCCAAACAGCCTGCTCTCCTCTGTGCCCCAGAATGTCCTGAAGTTCACGGAGCAAGAGCATCCTGACTACTACCTGCTGCTGGTGTGTGTGCAGCGCCTCCGGGTTTTCATCTCACACTATAGCCTCCTCTTCCAATGCAACGAAGATCTGCTTATACAGAAGAGGAAAAAGCTGAAGAAGTAAGCACGTCATCATCTCATTCCCCCTATCACCAGGGAAAGGGAGGTGTGGGGAAAGCCTGCAAACAGGGGGTTTAGGTCCAGGCAAGATCAACAGGCACATTGCTCTGTTGAAATAAAACCAAATCCCTTTGCATATGAATGCTGGAGAAGGCCCACTACCAGCATTTATCCTCCAAACTGAGGTCAGATTTCAGATGGGCCCTTCTGTCTAACTCTGAGAGTGAAAGGAAAATCAGTTTAATCCTTCTAAACATAGCAGCCACCTGTTTCGAAAGAACATTTGATTCCTTAAGCTGATTGCAAAGTCACTCTCTAGTGAGAGAATACATGGGAATGTAGCTGCTTTCACAGCTTGGGGCCCTGGTGAATGTCAAGACTGTCGCCTGAAGCCCTCATAAGATTGAGAAAGAATAGTGTTATTTTACTGGGGAAGTGGGGTGGGAGAAACAAAAGCCTCCCATAACTTGTTTGAAACAAACCGTGATAGAAATGACCCTGAGAACGTAGTAGATAATCATGTTGTGTGTTAGAAGAGTTCTTTGAAATCAAGACTTTTTTACTTGAATCAAAATGTTTGCCTTTGCTCCTCGTGATGATTCACTGGGGAAGTAGGGCAAGATCAAACGTCAAGGGAAACTTCTAAATATGGAGGGTGGTAAGGGGCTGGAGTGGACTGCTGGGGAGGGACTGCTACCAGGAGAGGCATTAAAAACAGAAGAACAGGACAGAAGCAGGACAGCCTGCTGACTGGGACAGGGTAGGTAGAACAGGTCCTTCCTTGGGGTGGGAAGAGGTGAATGGGAATATTAAGGTCCCTCCCAGCCCTGTTTTCTGTGATTCTACATGATCGTGCTTATTCCCTGCCTTATTTCTTAGCACGACGATGGATTTCTCCTCCCTCAGGTCATCCCTCGTGAAGCTGTACAAAGGTCTCACCTCCCAGTGTACAAGCCAAGAGGTTTCTCCAACACCCAGTGCGACATCCATCCGTGACAGCGGGATCCACTCTGAAGAGACAATACAGTCGTTCCCACCAGCACCTTCCTCTGGCACCACAACCCCGTAAGCCTATTGTCCTAGTAGAAGCTTTCAAAGTAGCCTGAAATTGCTCTTCTCACTCATACTATGCCAGTGACACTAGGCAGTTACAGATTGTCCTTTCCAAGGCTACTCCCTGGTATGCATAGAGAGATGAAGGGATGGCTCCCTCCACTAGCAGGAAACATTTCAGAGCTCTACCCAGGGCTGTCAGTGCTCTTGCTAGCAGTCTTAACAGGCACCAGGGAGGACATGTCTTTGCGTAGGCCCAGCAGTGGTGTGCATAGTAACTCCACATTATTCACTATCAACTTTACAAGAGCTAGGAAATATGACCAAGGCCTCAGACTAGCCAAAAAAGCACTTTTCCACACAGCATGTCATTGAACGATGTGACTCACTACCACAAGATTCAAGTACAAGTGTGTTCAAAAGTCACAAGAGTAATTCAAGGCAGACAGGGCTGCTGGTAGCACCTGGCAATGTTTGGACATTTCTAGCCTACTGATACGTGCCAACCGAGATGAGGATCAAAGTAAACTATACTTGCTTTTTTTCTTACGTCAGTAATTTGTGGCTGTTGTGCTTCCTTTCGTTGTTTGACAATAACAAGAACAGTTTGGATTCACCATTGTGAGTCTTCCCCCCCAAGCAGTAGTGTTACAAGATCAATCCTTACCTAAGAGAGGAATCTTGTCCACCTGCAAAGACAATCAGACCACAAAAAGATAAGATTCAGCCCCTATATTGCAGAAAGAAAGTAAAAATCCAAAATGGAGACGAACTGGAGAGATGGATCAATTGGCTTCTCATCTCAGTTTCTATTAATTTCATGGTGTAGTAGAGTAAAAAAAGTCAGCTAAAGTTACTGAATAAGCAGTTATACCCCTACAAGTTTGCTCCTGCTAACCCAGCCAGGCAATTTCTATTAGTGGCAGCTCTGTTACTGTTCTTCAAGACATAAAAATACCTTTTGGCCTTAAAAGCAAAAGAATAGGGAAGCAAGGGGGGCAGGGGGCTTGTCATGCCGTTTCTTGGTCATCCTTTAGTATTCCACTTCCTTCTGTTCTTTTGTTTTGTTTCTTATTTTTAAGGCATTTGATGCCCCAGATGAAGAAACCCCAGCCAACCGTAATGGAGAACATCCAGGCTGTTAAGCCCCCTGACTGGGAAATGGAAAGTAGAAAACATGAGAGGCCAGAGAACATCCTTGCATCCTCTCAGCTCACAGAGCAGGAACTCAAGGCTCTGACAGCCCCCTTACAATCCATCCCCGAAATGGAGTATGAAGCACCACCGGCTGATGCGGTGGGGAACACAGAGAGAGCCATCAGGACCTCTGTGGAGCTGCTGCAGGATGCGAGGAACTTTGCGCCAAGCTATGAAGAATTCGACTACCCTGGGGAGGTTTTCACCCTGCCAGGCCCCTATGAAGATGATGCCTTCCAAAACCTTGCTCTCTTTGAGAATTGCTCCCCAGCCTCATCTGAGTCCAGCTTAGACATTTGCTTCCTTAGGCCTGTTAACTTCACATCAGAACCAGAGAGGACAGATCATGCCTTACAGCCGTTGCCTAAGAGCTGCACTCCTGTGAGCAGCAGTACTTACAAGCGTGAGATGTTCCACAGCAAAGGCAAGCAGCTGAGCAGGTCTCTGAAGGAGCTGCCCAGGAGCGCTGAGGGCGTGAGCACCAGACTCTACAGCACACGGAGCAGCAGCGGGAGCCGGCTGCAGCAGAAGCAGGAGAGGAATGTCCAGCCTCACATGATCTCAGCTTCATCTCGAAGCTCCCAAAGGAGTTACTTCCCCCCGCAGAGAGGAGCGGGTGAAAAACAGAGTTTTTTGGAAGTAAGGAGGCTTAAATAGGAGGACAAAAAACCCCAACTAGGCACATGGTGGTGCAGAAGCAGCAGCAGGAGAAAGATCTGAGATACAGTTAGGACAGAGCATGCCAAAATAGCTTCCAAGGCCATATATTCAAAGTCCTCATCTGCATGTAGATGCCCAAGGGAGGGACAATACCGTTCCTTTTCACACACATCTTTCCCCAGGGATGAACATGGGCTTGAGGTACACAGCTGGCTGAGTGACAGCTACAACACTCTTGAGACAGGCTAGCCTCTCGTGTGTCTCTAGCTGTTGCTGAGCTTCCCTCACAAGCAAATGCTGTATCTGATGATGGTCACCAAGCATGCATGAAGCTAATTGAAATGACATCGTGGCACCCAGTTAAAAAGGTGCCTTTCTACCCCGTGAGGAGTGCTGGGTTTAAAAAAACCAATGGATTTCATATCGGATCCTCGGCGGGCATAAAGCAGTGACACAGTCAAACTCAACCCATTTACACAGGCAAGGTTCTGGTCCATGGGTTTTGTTTCACTCATGCTTGTTGCATGGATCACAGACCCATGCTGAAGTCTGTGTGAAAACAAACACTGCCCAGCCTCAGGCAATCACTGGAATGGCAGGTGGCACCCGGGCCTTCAGGGACACCAGGTCTGCAGGAACAATGTTTCTGTTACGCAGTGCCTGTTCAGAGTCAGCTTTGAGCTGTCAGAGTCAAAGGGGAGGGCAGTCTTCACACTTCCTGGGGGAAAAGGCTAAGGATGCTGTGAGGTGCTTAACTAGTTTCTCTCAGTGCTGCCTGGAGAAACACTCTCCTGTTAAAATGAAGCAAGATGGAGATGATGATGGGAGGAAGGTTCCAATGGCCTCATTGAAAAGCAGCAAAGAAATCTTGAAAGAAAAGAGAGAAAAGCCTAGTGAGTGGAGGTGGTGGTAGACAGTTGAGCAGAGGAGGTGACACAGCCTTCCCAGAAATAGGGTCCTGAGAGGTCTTCGGCACTTACCTGCACAGATCTTTGGACCACGGCAGGGTGCAGATGTGGAGCTAGTCCAGAACTGAAAGGAGAGCATCATGACAGTGGTGGGTAAAATTGGAAGAAAGGTCTTGTCCAGAGCCTTGCTGAGAGGAACACGATACTATCCTGAATGCAGTAGAGATCTTTTAGTGGCACATTTACAGCAAGGTGCATGTGTGCTACTGAAGCCTTCTGCCCCCCACATACAAAACCAGGCAACAGCAGAGCCAACAGAAGAGTATTTCACACCATATCAGCTCAAGAAGCCTGAAGCCTCCTACCCTAGGGTAAACAGAGCTCATGAGCAAGGAGAGGGTGGGAAGTTCCTTCAACTCCCCATGCTGGCTTGCTCCCTTGTTGGCGAAATGGGCTAGTAAACTCCCTCTAAACAAAGCAAGGAGGGTTCTAGTTCCTTCTAACAATGCTCACCCCTCCTCTCCTTTGCCACTGCCTCAAAGCCCGCTACAAGATCTCTGCAGAGGTACCAGTGCTGCAGAGGCCCAAGTGATCTGTTGTTTCCCAGCCTGGTGAAACCTCCTCAGCCATCAGGTTCCTCCTAGCACAGCGAAAGGCAGAGAGAGAGAGAAGGGGACAAGGATGTGAGGTTGCAAATGCTGGTTAAATTGTCTTTTCCCTTTTAGGAGCTCCATGCAGAAGACAACACCAGGTTCTGCCAGAAGGATGACAATGAGCAAACATCCTTCAGCGACCACAACCCGCGGCACGAGCCCAAGGGGGGTTTCCGGAGCTCCTTCCGCAAGCTCTTCAAAAAGAAATAAGCAGCCCCAAAAAAGGCAGGAGACAGCCTAAGCCTGACAGTGCTTCCCCAGGTCCCCAAGGGTGGAGACAGACAGCGAGGCTCCAAGATCCCCCCTGACTAACACAGTAGGTGGAGGGGTGGGGGAGAGGAGACTGCCTCACTGTCTCACAAATTCATCCTGCTCTTCCTAGCACAGGGCAGGGCCAGGCTATGGGTTCAAGTGGAGCTTAGCCAGCAGCTCCAGTAAGTACAGGAACTTGCTAGATTTCACCCCTGCCTGACTTAACTTTCCTTGAAGTTTGGAAAGCTTTGGCTGAATCACACTATCTTCTCCTCCCTCTCATCCCCCAACACTGCTTGATTTGCCATACAACTTTGCTCTTCCAAAGTCAAGCTAGGTTTAATTTGGGCTCATCCACAGCAGAGGGGTTACCTTTGCAGCCTTTGCATCCTGGCCAGAAGTCCAAAATACCCTTCTTTCCTCCAACTTTCTAAAGAAAAACCACCGTGAAAGATGTCTTCTAGGAGACCAGCTTGCATTACCCTCCTGATTTGAGGTCTAATAAGCATCAGCTGAAGCACCTGGGCTTTGTACTGCTTAATCAGCGGCATCCTTTCTTTTGGACTTCCACCACTCCCCAAACTCCTCTTCCAACATTTATGCGGCGTGCTTTTTTGAATTGCCTCCTGCTGTATGAATCCCTGCTCCTACTGTTGGAATTGCCTGTGCCTCCAGGCAGGTGATGCAGGCTGAGCCCAGGGCCTGGCACAAGAGAATCTTCCACCTTATCCCCACTGTGGATCAACACAGACTGACGCAGTCAACCACTGCCCTGGCTCCTGGTCTGCACCTGAAATACTCTTTGCTAACTGTCTTTGGCCTGACATCGCCTTACAAGCCTCACCATGTGTAGCACCCTGCTTTGGAGCAGTTCTAGCTAAAATTGGGCACTAGGGCAAGAAAGTCGATGGTGCCCCACACTGAAAAGTCACAAGCCCTCCTTGTGCAAGGATACTCTTCTTCCCATAACAAGGCCACACATACACTACCCTTCTCGCATCTCAACATGACAAACCCTCAGCAATGCTATTCTCTGCAAAATACTACAGCTTTTGTTAAAAAGGAAGTATGGCAAGAAACAGCCCTCTAGTGCAATATCCATGTCACACTCCAGCAGCAAAAGTACCCTTGGTACACGGCTGTGGTGTTAGCTGAAGCTGGGGCATGCTGGGGGCAATTTCAAGAGCAAATGTGGTTTTATCACCTTATTTTAGCAGGGTTGGAACGCTGCCTGTCATAAAGATTGGCTTCACCTGAAGAGGTTGTGAACTGTCTCTGTGGGGCCAACAGCAACATCTTGGGGGAAATATGCATGGTTGTGAGATCAGAGGCTTGGGCCTCCAACACCAGCACAAGGGGGACTGAATCTGGGCCCAAGAGAAGAGCATCCATCATGCTGCATGATTCTCCTAGCAATGGCAATGATAGAGGGAGGGCCTAGAGCACATGTCCTTTGCAGTGGCTAACATCGATTGTAGATGCAGGGCCTACAGCTCTCCCATGGTGTCAACTGACCTGCTTTTCCTCCTCTTGTGGGGGCAAGGAGGGGTGTATGTTAAGGGCGACTCACCTAAGACAGACAAAATCCATCCTTTAGCTCAATCAAAGCTTTCCCAACATTTCAAGAAACTGAACAAAACCCCAGAGATTGAAATGTTTCAGCTGGTGCCTGCCTCTGATTTTACTGAACCCAAAATGGCTGCCAAAATTGTGCTTCTTAAAAAGAGGAAAAAAGTCTAATTCCCCCCTCCCAGATTTTGGAAACTGTTCTGGGAAGAATTTTCTTTCAGTTAAGGTTTTTAATGACAAAACACCCTTCCATCTCTTTCCTGCCTTCATATCCTCATTAAATTACAAATTCCCTGGCCCTTCCCAGTCAGGGTCATTCCACTGCACCACAAAGATACTTCCTAGGACTTTGCAGCATGAGGCAGTGCAGGGTCGGGACAGAAACATTTAAGAGCAGCTAGATACTTCCAACTAAAGCATCAGCAAGGCCTGTCTGCTCTGCAAAGGAATCATCTACAGACAGACGTATTTGTCCATGGAATAAGAGTTGTATGTATCAATATGGACAAGTTTCTACTGTAATGCACTGATGCTGTCAAGGGCTCTGATGCTTTTGTATTTGGTCTCAGCTGTAATGACACTTCTGTCCTTCATAGAACAAACTTGCTCCTCACACTTGCCAGGCAGATGCCAGGACAGATACAGGACAAAGGGAAAAACCTACCTGCTAACACCTCCTGGGTGAATAAATCCTTCCAAAGCAGCAGACCCTTGCTTGTAAAATGCACATGGATTTTAGCCTTTGTTTTAGCGATTTAAGGCATGGTCAGAATTGATGGGTATTTTTGATCCTGTATGAGTTCTTACTTCCAGGCCTAATCATTTGAGATATCCTTGTACCTGCTCAGAATCTGCAAATGTAAATAAAACCAGTGAATGATGCTCAGAACCACAGAGAAACACACAACCTGTTGCAGGATCCAATCCAACTTCACCTTTAGCGTATGTGTGTGCTCGGGATTGTTTCTCTTCCTATGCCAAATAAATGTTGCTTTTAAATAAAGCTTGTCTCCTTTGCACTGAGTCAGCAATAAGATTGCATCCCTTAAAAGAAGAAACATGTTTCTCAGGTCCCTTTCTGAAGCAACATTACTTTAAAACCCCTGCTCCCTTGCACACAGAGTCATGTGAGAAGACTATTTCCATACACCTGGTTCCATGACTCTTACCTAGAGCTCAGCTGACTCATTCTCTAGGCTTCTGGTCAAGATCCCGTTGTTGGTGCAGCTCACTGATGTATCTTCAGTTCCTTCCTCCATCTCCTTTATTCATTCTGCTGCTTCTGTTACAGGCTTACGAGCCTTCACCAAAAAAATCCCATGAGCCTCCTCCACTGGCATTACGCACGACTAATTTCAACTATCCAACTCTTCAAGATATCTTCCTGCATGTAGCAAAACATCTGTCATATCAAGTTTTACATCAATAGCCCAAATGCAGTTTTACTCCTGTTCAAATCTACCAGAGTGTTTCCTCCTCCAATCCCTTCCAGTCATGGATGTAGAACATGCCAATCGCCTCTCCCTGCTTAAGTCAGCCACCCAAGCCTCTCCTCAGATTATGGGTACCTTACATTTCAGCAGCACTGAAAGCCAATCCTCTCACCACTTCATTTCTCTAAGCCAGCATACTGAAGGCTACTTATAAATTGATATAATTTAGGCACTTTCTCCTACTTTTTTTTCCTGAGAGCTGCAACCAATCCTGACTTCCTCTACAAGTTCTTAGCATGTTTTCACCTCAGTGCATGCCATATTCTTGTATAAGGACAAATATTCCTTGTTAAGGGCAAAACCCACTTTGGCAGGTTCCAAGAAATCCAATTGTTTTTTCCAAACCCTACACAAATTTTTTCCTAAGCCGGAAAGGAGCTGGGGAACACATAATACTGTCTTTGGCCAGTTTGGTATTGTGGGATGGATTAGATAGAGGCTACCATGAACATGAAGCACTCTGTTCTAAAAAAGCTGCTTTGCCTATATCCAGATAACAGACATTAAACATAATGTCCCTTTATTTACTGTGACCTGACCCAAGGAGGAGAGGAGATGTAGGCTCTTATATGAAATCATCTACCTAAATAAATTCCTACAGTAAAAGTCAAGAGACAGTATTTACCCAGAGACAGCAGATCCTTTGGCATAGTGAGTTGTAACAGAATGCTGCAGAGCTGGAGTAACACCTACGAGAAGCAAATGTGGCAAAGATATGTTATTTTATGTCCCCTACTGTACTTTGTCTTCTACCCCATACGGCACCTCTGCTCACAAGCTACTGCATCTTTCAGTATTTTCCTAAAACACCAAGCAAAACCCATATCTAGCACATTCATGGTTGTCCTTAATAAAAAGCACACAGTATTTAAGCTTGAGGAAGCCAGTCTCAGATCACAGAATCACAGAGTTGTAGGGGTTGGAAGGGACCTCCAGAGCTCATGGGGTCCAACCCCCCTGCCAAAGCAGCTCCCCAGCTCATACTGCACAGGTCGGCGTCCAGATGGGGCTGGAGTCTCTCCAGAGAAGGAGACTCCACACCCCCTGGGCAGTCTGTCCCAGGGCTCCCTCACCCTCACTGGGGAAAAGTTCCTCCCCATGTTGGTGTGGAACTTCCTGTGCTCCAACTTGCAGCCATTGCCCCTTGTCCTGTCCCCACTGACCAAAGAAAAGGGGCAGGCCAATTCCCCCTGCACCCCATGCTTAAGATATTTATAAACATTGATTAGGTCCCCCCTCAGTCTTCTTTCCTCCAGACTTAACAGCCCCAGCTCTCTCAGCCTTTCCTCAGAAAAGATCACAAGGACTTTCAGTGTATCTTACATACTCAAAAGTGTACACTCCTGGGATATGTAAGGCGCTTTTTATTATTATTATTATTTTTAGAACATATCTTTTAATGCCAAAAGGTAACAGCCACTGTTTTCACTTAAATGCAATTTGAATATCACTGAAGACACAGCATACAAAGATCACCTACGGACAGTTACATACACATCAGATGTGCCAGCTGAAGCTTTCCACTTCTCTTTTTCTGTTGTGGGTTTTGTTTTGTTTTTCCTTTTTTTTTTTTTCTTTTTTCCTTTTTTTTTTTCCTTTTTACAACTGGACTGACAAAGCTTTTAACATTTACTCATTCTGGCAAATAAGTTGCCATCAAAGGCAAGTGTACACACATACCGAAACAAACTTCTTGGAACCAAAAATTTCTTCTTTTCACCAAAAAAAAAAAAAAAATCCAAACCCAACTCAAATGCTTATTCCAAAGTAGATTTGAACAAATTTGTTCAAAGCAATTCCAGCAACAAGCACTCCGATCATCCATCTTTGTCTGCTCTTTTTTTTTTTAATATTACAGATGTTCTTTGATAAAAGGCACGTTTGGCAGCTACTAAAATGGTCATACATGTGGAGTATGGGGTTTTATTTTTATTTCAGCTCTTCAGCCACCTGGTACAGGATTTCACATATACTTGCTAGAAAGTGAAGAAAAAAAAAAAAAGAAGTGTGACTCTACTTTGTTTACATTGTAATGCTGCAGCAGTTGGTACTTAATGTACTATTTTCCACTGAAGGCAAAAGGGAAATTTGCTCAGAGTTGACAGAAAAATGCACTTAAAGGTAGGTTTTTTAAATGGAAATAAGGCATGGAATTTACAAACTAAGTTAAAAACAGTTTTGTTTTTACAACTGTATTGGGCCACAGGATTAATGAGTAAGATCTAAAAGGCTTCAGCTCATGCATCACCTTGGCTTTGAAATGACAATTCAACAAATGAAGAAAAAAAAAAAAGAGTATTTTGAGGTAGGGGGGACAACCCGTAAAGTTTGCAAACTTACTCATGTCACCTTAGAAGTCTTTCTGAACAAGTCCCTCTTTGCCGGCTGGCAAAGGCAGCAAGGAGAAAGTCAAGGAGGGACTTTCACGTACTGCAACTAACTGCACTACTCACAGCAGCAAAGCATTAAGGAACATTGTGTTTAACTTTCATATGATTTGTTAAGTCAAGCATTGGCTAATTGAGGGAATCTTTCTAGTTAGGCTTAAATTACAGCAGAAGCACAGGCTGCCTCTGTAAAATGCCACGCTAGGTTGAGACCACAGCCACTAAGAAGGGAACTGATGCTTATTATAATGCACTGACATCACTACACAGCCTGCTGTGATGCAAATGTCCCAAATAAAACCTCCCTGACACACAATCACCTACTACCTGCAACAGTGGTACCTCCAGTGACATTGCCAAGGTTGTATCCAAATCAATTAAAAAGAAAGTCTAATTTACATGCAGAAGAAAAATAATCATCCCACAATGTTGATATAAATATGAAAGATCTAAATCCAGTGTATTACCATAAAGACACTGTCTCTTACTGACGCAGACCTCTGCCTTCCTTGATTTAAATGAGGGGCATATTAGAAAAACAGGTTAGCCTGCTGCACTGGTGATGGCCTCTTCAGGATGGAGCATTAAAATGCTTCCATGATATCTCTCCTGAAGCAGGATAATGTTCTCCATTAGCAGACAGTTTTAGAAAACCTTTGTGCTGCTGATTGTCATGACAACAGCATGTAAAGCAGCACGACGACTGGCTTTCCATACAGCATGCTGAACAGAAGTAGATACATGGCACTTGCAAAATCATAGAATACAGTTTGGGTTGGAATGTACCTTTAAAGGTCATCTAGCCCAACTTCCCCCTGCAGTGAGCAGGGTCATCTACAACTAGGTCAGGTTACTCAGAGCTCCATCCCACCTGACCTTGAATGTTTCCAGGTGGGATCTCACAAAGTGGAGTAGAGGGGGAGAATCACCATCCTTGACCTGCTGGTCACACTTCCTTTGACACAGCCCAGGATGTAACTAGCTTCCTAGGCTGCAACCACACATTGCTGGTTCAAGCTGAGCTTCTTGTCCTACAACCCCAATGAATCCCTTCACCCCCCTGCCTGTATGGATACCAGTGGTTGCCCTGACCCAAGTGTACATGGAATCCTAACACTTCCAAATTCTCAGAGGGCTTTTCTGAGCTAACACAACCATGGCACACTGGAAGAACCTGAACAAACCCCAGTTTTGTTCTGCTGTTGCACTATACAAGTAGCAACCTTGAGGTGAAGCAGCACAAATGGTTAAGTACCATACCTATAAAGTTCTGCAACTCACATTGGCCTGCACACAAGCGTGCTTCATTTTCCAGGCCACATCATCATCCCAGGCCACATCAGACAATCCAGGGTCATTTTACAAGGAAACAGCCCCATTAAAATGTCATTTTCTATGTGAAAAGGATTGTCACTAATGGTCCAAATAAGAAATCACTGCAGATTTAATAAGTATCAATGTACATAAAGCTGTCATTAGCCAAACCAGTGGCTTAGCAGTTGTACTCAAAACTCCTGTTCCAAATGCAACAGTTTTGATTCTCACTCTCTCTTTCCCGCTTGCAGCTGAGTCAACACCATGCTTTGTGGTCTGTATGACCGACCCATTCTGCCAGGCTCCAGTGTGTTTAACTTAGGTTTCTTGCACAGTGGCCATTATCACCTGTTGTCCCAGTACCTCACCAGTGATGCACTTTTATCCTGAACTACAAGGCGAAACAGCATTCCCCATTTCACAAAGGGAAACAAGAGACCTGCTGGCATTCATGAAATCTGTTGATCAGCAGGATACGTGTGAGGTCACAGAAGCACAGGTCTCCCCTTAGCTGAGCAACCTAAACACTAGATCATTCCTTATGCTTGGTCTGTCATGGCTGCAAAACAGCAGAGTTAGGAGTGTACAGAAGAAGAGATACTGATCAGAAACTCTAAATTTAAGGAGTTTTCACTGGTAACCCACTGATAGGCTAATAATGTAGATGACACTGGCAACAGCATGTCCATCATGGTGTTTATATTCAAAGAACCAATAACGTAAATTACACCTCCTGTAGAGCTTGAGGTTTTCATTTTTGGTTTGTTTTTTTTTTTTTTTTACAAAGCCCCCATATAATGCTCTCCTCTGAAGCCAAGGTTTAGAGGTATTCACTTTTTCTTCTTTTGCAAGGAAAATGTTTCAAAACAAATGTTTCAAAACAACACTGCTAAAAACATCAAAGAAGGAATACAACTGACAAATTTGACTATGATGAAAAATGCCATCCTTGTTGATGAAATCAGAACAGTTTCTGAAATGTAATGACCAAACTCAAGGATGAAGGAGCACCGAACAGTGGCACAGCAGAAAGCATTAAAAAAGCTGATTTCCATCAACATTTGACACCATCTCTACTTAAACAGCTTTCCAAGACTCTGCTGAAATGTATTCTTCCTCTAAAAAGAAAAATACAGAATTTTACTTTGACCCATAAGCCATATTAACTGAAGATGAGATACTTTACACTTCACATTCACACGGTAGCGGAGATCATAGAGCTGCTTTTCTTCAGTAACTGCTATACATTACTGTCACAGTATTGTCTAGAGTTGAGGAGCAGTACACATGCTTACAGATCATCCATGTCATGATACTTACACCAGTACCTGTTCCGTCACATGTATTTTGGACAAGAAACCTTCTGCAAAGATTAAAGTAAGCTTGAACTTTTCTAACAGGTGTCATCCAGGAGGTGTGAGGAGTTTTATAATGTATATTTCACTTTGGGAGTGACCCAGTTTCTCAAGTATTACTAGTTACTACTTTGTAACATATGCCAAAACTGACTTCTCTTTAGAATCTTATTACTGAAATACATAGACTGAACTATGAAAAAAATACGTACAACATGTGCTTTTATCTCCTTCAGTGCCTTAACTGAAAAACTGAGTTGTACATTTGTCTGTGTAATAATTTAACATATGTCAGCCAAACATATCTGTATCTTTATTTCAATTAAATTAAAAACAATCTGCAAGTATATTTATGCAACGTTCACTATATACACATGATTTATGCAACTGCAAGGCAATTCTATGTATGCTGATTAATCTATTGTTAACAAAACATGACAATACCTATGGAAGTTGACCAGTGAGTGCTCCTTTTCACAAGTGACTGCTTTCACGGTGTGACTGAGAAACAAAACCTACTAGCCATGAAACGGATTATCACTAAACCTTAAAAAGAATGTGACATAACCTAGCAGAGATTAACAGTCTTCTAAATGTAGTAGTATATTTACTTCAGATGATAGTGCTGCTTTAAAAAAAACCAAACAAATCCGCTGTCATCTTAATGATGTAAGACTTTCATCTGCTCTAGCTAAAGAAAGCAATAATTAGACATTATGCTTCCTGTCAAAAATTTATTTGAACTGGCACCATAATATTTCAGAAAATAATAATAAAGTACCTCTTTGGTGAAGCCTAGGTACCCCCTACTGCTCATTGTAACAACTTGTAAACAGGACCGCAATACAGTGCTTTGCCTTAATTCTAGCTCGGTTAGGTACCACAGATCTTCCTCACAGTCCTTCTCATAATTTTAGGAAAGTATTTTAAAGCAGGGAGTAAAGCAAAAGAAAATTAAAGAGGATATAAATTTCCCTGTTTGAGATTTAAAAAAAAAAAGTGCATAATGTTTTCATTCCAAAAACCGTGCCACTGTATGGAACTGATGGATACAAGACTGTTTTCCTTCCTGTACTGGACATCATCGATCATTACACAAACACAGTCTCTGCTCATTGGCCAAAGAAGTCCCTCAAGTCTGTTTTCTGGTACAATCAGTTGTCCAATTACTTTAGAACAATGTCCTGCATAATAAAACAAGAATAGCAAGTTAACCGGTGTTTCCACTAGATTGTCTGTTTGTTTTCAATCCCGTTTCTGTACACTGCATTTCCAATCTTTTGGAGAGTTTTTAGTGTTTGGCATACACATCCCAACTCCTTGTGGCCACCAGGTTCAGTGCATCCATTGCCAGCAACAGACGTAGCACCAGGAAAATGCAACTCCCAGCGCAAGGGATAGTTCAAGAAGAGTGGGCATTCTCCAGTAACGGTGGACCGTCTCGATGCATCGATGGGTGTGTGTGCTCCCTTTTGTAAGTTTTTGGAGGAAGCTTTGGGATATGTTGAGAAGTGCTTTGTCGTGGAGGAACAGGTGGTCCAGCAACAGAATGGAGTTCCACATCTTGCGGTATCAAAGGTGGTGATGGAAGATGCCTCCGTGCTACATGTGGAGAGGGTGTCTGAGGGGGAGGGGGAGTAAACGGAGATGGACTGTTTGGGAAAAAGGTGTTACCAAGTTCGCTTTTTCTCCCCAACGGTGGAGGTTGGAGGTGTAGTGGTGAGCTAGAGAAAACGTCTGGAGTTCGCACAGGTTCTCGTGGTGGTAACACAGGAGGGCTTTCAGGGGGGTCAGGCATGCAGGTCCGGTCAGGCACTGAGTACCTTGGTGAATACACTTTAGAGGTTGGTTGCCTAGGAGGGATTGCTGGTGGGCTGTCCAGGTGCGCAGAAGTAATCTGAGGTACACAAACATGGCATTCAATAAAATTTTAGAGTGGCAGTAAAGAAAAGGACCCTGATGTGAAATGGAAGCAGAGCTCCTGTCCTGCAGGTTGCTCTTATTCCAGTTAAAGAGGAGCTACAGCAAGCAGGTGCAGAATGAAGATGAGGAAGGAGTAAGGAAGTAAAAGGGAGTGGCAGTGCCTGAAAAACGTGTTTCTTAAAGTGATGCAGACAGAAAGAGACACAGACTGGATGTGCAGGGGGGAAAGCAGGGGTACATCAACACTTGGGTTAACAGCCCAGGATAGAAGGAATGAAGATGCACCGTCAGGGACAAAGGCAAGGCAAACAATGGTGAAAGCAGTAATTTCCATGCTAGTTCCAGGTCTGTTTGCTGGGTGGGTCTGGGTATCTTCCACCACCTTCCCAGTAAGAAACACTTGGGGTGGATAACAGCACCAGATATTTTGCCAAGAAAATGAGGAAAAAGAAGAGGCAGAAAATGTTGAACATGGAGAACCCCCCCTCCCTACACTCAGAAGATGGAATTAAGTAGTCAGAATTACTGCAGTGAATGGTTCCCAAGCTACAGACCACAGCAACAGTGTAATTGGTCTCCAACACCCTACCACATACATGATGTTTTCAATTACACTTTGGTAGGAATGTGATGTGTTAAACTCTGCTGGCTGACAGCATAGTCACCTGCAGTGTGAAAACAACAACTTGCTGAAAAACAAGTACAAGCCCTCTTCAAAGACACAGATGCTCAGAAGTAAATTTGAGGGGATTTTCAAATCCACACAGTTCTCTGAAGTCACAACCCAGTGCCCATTGAAATCAAGAGATATTTAACACTGTCTGCAAAAAAGGCTGAATCAGATCCCAAATGCCAGACAAGCGCAAAAGGAACACAGAGCAATGGCTCAAGCAGGCAGGCAGACAGGAAGTGCAATCAAAAAAGGGAAAGAAAGCACTGAGCAGCACAGCATTAGCATCAAATATTCTAAGGAACCTCTTCAGAAGATTGAGTTGTACACATCACTATCTATCAGTACTGTTCTTCAGTTCTTACCTGTACTCATACACACCAAAACATTACTCTGGAACAGTTATTGAAGATGTAAACATCTGGCTGAAGCCTCAAGTTCTCACAGGCAATGTGAGGGCCCTGAGCACAGCAGATCAATAGACACGAGACATTTCAAACTCTAAATTTTGGTCCCATCTGTTAATTTTTGTTTGTTTGGGATAATGAGGCAGAGCTGTGAAGGCTTGAACAACATGGCTGCTTACTCTTTCACATATGGTTCTTCAAAAATAGAGATACCATCTTTAAGAATTACTTTTCTATCATACCCTGCCCTCTGCTCCCAGAAAAAAAAAAAAAGATGCCCTTTTTTTCTCTTTACTTACTTTGGATGGGGAGGATTCAGCTGGGGCAGACTCTGGTCGTCTTCGTGGAGGGACTGGAGGGGGGACATGAGCTTCATCTGAATTTTTGGTAAAGTTTATGGATGACACAGAAGCAGATCCTAGTGGACATTAAAAAAAAAAAAAATCATGATCATGAAGAACCTTTATTTGACTCAGTTTCCTTTATTGCTGCCAATAAAGTTGTCAGAAATAACAAACTAACTGCTCTTAAAAGATTACATGAATCAAGGTGTTAAAGAAAGACAATAAAAGAACCATCTAACTTGCAGCTTCCAGGCCAACTGTTTTTCTGAGCTGCAAGCATCTGTGACCATCAGCTTCTGCACATACTTAAGTAATACTTGAGACCAAAACCACACCAGAACATCATCCTTGTATCCCAACAGCACTAAAACAGTATCCTGAACCTGTAGTCAACAGGCCAAACCAACAACGAAGAAATATCTTCATTTGAAGAGGTATTCATGAGACTTGACTTTCATGCTCAGCAGTATCACTGCTTTGCTAAGCAACATCTGCATTTCAAGTCATTTCACCTCCTTGTGGCAACCGGCTGAACACATGACTATCCTTGGACCTCCTTTGGAAGCCCTCATCCATGAAAGGAGGCTATGTCCATTATAAATTACTGCAAGCACACCATAAAATATGACCTTTCTTTCACCATACTGGTGAAAACAGAAGAGAAATAGGTGTTAATGGGTCCTGATGGATTTAAAGCAGGGAAACACTGGTTTTATGTTCTGTAGGAAAACCATCTGTGTGCACTGAAGCCAATTCAGAATAAGGCACCCAACAAAACAGTCATTTTTATTCTCACTGCTTACCATCAAACACACACTCACCAAATACAGTCACCACATATACATCTACAGCAGCAAATCCCACAAATGATTGCTTGCAATATATATGGGCACTAGACATGTATCTCTGCCTTCTGTTTTGACCTGCTTCTCCAAAACAAGGTAATAACACTCTAACACACCTAATTCTGTTCATTTTCTCCCTTTACAATAAAAGCTTATTAAAAAAAGGAATAAGGCACACAAGCTGCCATAAGGAGACAAAAGCAACTATTCCTACAGTTGCTTTAGAAGATTAAACATGATTTCACCAGCTTAACACCACAAAAATCTACTAGACACATTCTTTCTAGAGTAAGTATTAGCACCTACTTGCATGAAAAGGACTTGAAGGATCCGAGTCAAAGACGCTGCAGGCATCTGTGGTACTAGAAGTGGCAGAAGCAGGGGGAGGGGTCAAAGGTGTTCGGGGAGAGTTCGGTGCAGATGCTGTAGTTTCAGTTTCGCTCTCTGGGATGCGGCTGTAACTAATTTTTCTTGGCTCCTGTTGCAAGGGTGTAGGATGTCTCATGGTACCTGGCCTTGGATTAGAGGGACGAACACCTGGGGACTTGAGAGGATAGCTGTATTTTTTGGGCTGAAATGATAAAAAAAGATAACAAAATCAAAAGGTCACAAGGTGAATGTAGCGTTGTATTTATCTAGCTACAGATCTAAAATGACTTGTGCTACCTGTGAAAGACAAATGCAAGCATTTTTTTGAAGAAAAATGAAAAGAATACTAACAAATCTTGGTGGAGGCTTGACATTTCTTGGCTCTATCTCCAGTGACTTGTTGAACAGGTAATCTGTAAATTCTGTCTCCATGCTGTTTCCCATTGGATTCAGGTTTTCAAAAAATCTCTGAAATACAAGGAGGTAGAAAACTTGTTAGTAGCTCAGTACTGTGTGTTTCTACTGCACAGATAATCCCAACTGTTCCAGAGAAGAGAGAATATGCTGGAGTCAGAAGTAGCGACAGATTTTTAAGTTACTAAATCCATCTGTGGTCCACCCATTGCTGAACATTGCTACTGTTATGTTTGGCCTGAAAAACAACGATGTGAGTACCCTAAACACTTTCTGCAGTGCAAAAATCAGACCAGGTTAGGTCAAACATCTTCAGAAGTAGCTGCATGCAATCCATCTTTACATTCAAGCAAAGGAAAAGTGTTCCAACATTGCATTCTGTCAAACCCTGAGAATGAATAACAAAAGAAAATCTTGCAGAATCTCTTAAGATAACCTGTCCAGACTCTCTGAAAGGAAGTAGGTCAAAAGCTAATTAAAAAAATAAAAGAAAGGAGAGCAGACAGAAAGGACTGCTTATAGAACACAACAGACCAAGAGTAGTAAACACCAGAAGGAAGAAAAAAGCGAATATCGTCACTGCCAACAAATGATGTAAACACAGAGCTGTCAG
Source organism: Laterallus jamaicensis coturniculus (assembly GCA_022605575.1). NCBI lineage: Eukaryota > Metazoa > Chordata > Aves > Gruiformes > Rallidae > Laterallus > Laterallus jamaicensis. The sequence goes on from JAKCOX010000001.1 coordinate 323,374, forward strand.
ATAAACCTGAGAACGCAGAGATGGTGCAGCAGGAGAGCTCACTGGACAGATAATGCAACTGAGTGAAGGACAGCGAGAATCTGGTTTTTGTTCCTGTTTAACACTGATGAGTAAGAAGATCCACCTACCAATATCCCAAGAGCTGGAGGTAAAAAACCCAACCCACCACCAAACCCCACCAAAATGCAAGCACTGAGCTTTCTGCCCCTTCTTACAGTAAGACCTGAGACACATGACAAGCCTTCTGCTCATCTCTGATTCAGTCTCACTGTGAATCTATGAATTCAGTTTATCCTTACAGTCTATCAGCTGGCAGTCACTGCAAAAGTAGCTCAGTGCATAGACTCAAGGAAATAATGCCACTTACCCTGATGTCAAACTCCACCCTTAAACAATATGGCTGATTCTGGTACTGTTGTATCTCTCCTGTTATTTCAGCTACCTTTCTTCTCTTGCTGAAGTTTATAAGTTCTTTCCCATGTCGCTTTAGAAATTCCGGGTTGCCTTCTTCTGTTTTCAAAATGTTAGTTAAGTAAATACCTAAAGAGCACACAAAAGTGGTTCTCAACATACAGTACAACACAAGGAGGAAGTCACATGACTGGAATACAAAGAATTTCTAAAGGTTTTGATTTGTTCACACTATTTAGAAAAAATTCTCAGCTAGGGTCAGTATGAGAACTGCACCTTATCTTCAAATAAGGACAATGATTTAAATGATTTAATATGCATTTTCCAGAAAGCTGCCTTTTTTGCATCAAGATCTCAAATTCTATGCACTTTGCTCAGGAAGCTCACCCAGCTGAACACTATTAGCATTTTGCAAGACAAGAGCACACTGCACTCAAGTGCTTTCACTCAACTGTTCTGCTTCAATTCAGCTCTACTCCATTAGAGACCCCAGCTAAGCTCCAAAAAATTATTTTCAGGTATTAATTTTCTGTTCCACTCTCCACTCCTGCCTTCAAAACTGCACCAAGTCATTTGAAGATTAGAAAGAAAAGAGCACTCTCAAGTCCACAGGTAATACATCTGGAACTAACATTATGACTCTTAGCTAATGTTTTCTCTAAGTATAGCTTGATAGAAATAACTGAAGCTATTTGTGTGTGATCCTGCTAACCTCTACTCATCAAGCAGGACAGAGGGTTTCTTGGTTGATCTTATCTTTCTTTGCAGGGCTCTGGAGTATATCTTTTCTGAATCTGCAAAAGGCCAAAGCAGCCATCAACACTTTTTTCTTTCAGTTTTGGCCTGAAACCTAAGCTGCCAACTGCAATGTCCAGTTGCAAGCAAGCATCCAAGTAGCTTGCTAAAGAACAGGAACATCATGTGCTTAACTTGACAATTTGCTAAACATCAGAAATTTCAAGTGATCTACTTGAAAGAACTGTTAAGTCTGATGATAAAGAGGTAGCTTCCTTCCCAATCCCATTTTTATAGAAGTAAGAATTTTTAATAGAAGACTCTAGATATTAAGACACCATAAAAATTTAAATTCTAGCTTTATTTCTTGATGGGGAAGGGAGTCCTGGTCCTTCTGTCTCTACTACCCTACAGCAATAACATTTCTGATGTGACCACCTTCCATTTAAGGCATTTATGGTCACAACACTGTTCAAACCACATTCAAAGTAAAAATGAGTCAATAAGATATCACAGATACACTTACTTTTACTGCAAATAAATCCTGAAATTAACAGTCACATTAATTTTTCTTCCACATGTATGCAATTAATGTATGGACACCTGAAATTCAAACCCAACTGACTTACTGCTATTCCTGACACTCTTGTTTATTGCCCTAGCTCAATGCTTCACAAATATGTATGTATGATACAGCTCATTCAAACAAAACATACTTACCAAAGAAAGGCACACATGGAGGATTAATGGACCTGAGTTTAGCCAAGTATTTCTTATAATGATCCTCACTCAGCTCATAAGCTTCTTCTAAAATCTTCTTCTGTCGACTTGGAATTTGCTAGAAAGAGATACAAAACAGGTTGTTTGGAAAGACAAGGTAACGATGTAGCCCAGCAACAATACTGAGAGTAACAGTGTCTCACTGATATTTAGGTCAGCAACTCTGAGGCCAGTACCCCAATATTTCAGGATCTTGCTACCTTTTTCTACCTTTCTTAAGGGAGAACTGATTTCTCGCTTCCGAAATCAAGAAAAGAACCCTTATCTATTACACCTATTGAATTGTTGGGGAATTCACCTTGCTTACTCTTTCTTTGAAGGACATGCTTACTGAGCAGACAGGCTTTCAGTGTAGCTAAGGTACTCTGCATTACACTTCCATACCAAAAATGGAAAACATTTCACTGTACCTCAAATGTGTGATCCAACCTATACACTGCGGCGGAGTTCATAGCACTGACAATCTCAAGGACACCATTAAAGTTGTTTAGCTCTTGAAAAACTTGCAGGATCTCAATAATTCGGTTCACTACAATTACTCTTTCCTCTAGGTTTTCTGTTTCTACAATGCATCTAAATACACAAGAACATTTGGTTTTGTATTAATGCACTGATGAATTTTCCAAACTCCAATATTAAGTTGTAACACAAACAAATATGGAAAGTTTTGCAAATCATTTGACAGTTTAGAGAATAAGCATTCAAAAATATTCCAAGAATAAAAAGCCTAGGCCACAAAGGTAAAATTCTCCCAAGGACCAGCTGTAGCATCTAAACACAACTTAAAACCAGAACTCTCCCAGAACAGAATTTTTCAGAGTATACTGCTGAATGGACTGTAAATGTCCAGGAGTAGGTGCAGATTCCAGGAAAATCACTTACTTTTCAAACCACAGAGTGAGGTTAGTTGTATGCCTTATCATTTTGAGAAGGTTGGGAGAATTAATTTCTTTATCTTCCTTTGTCCACACACTTCCAACTAGTTCAGACGGTTGCACAGCTCTAGAAAAGTAGATGCACGTATTGAAAAATGTAGTTAAAAGGAGGAAATAAGATACAGTTTTCCCCAAAGCTCTTTATTTCCAGACAATTTGGACTTAATATTTGTAGATAAGTTCTTAAGGTATCACTTCTATAATGTTAGGTTCCCCACATGACTAAAAGATTGGTATTTCTACACTTTTTTTATTGTGTAACCATTTCTTAATTTATGTGGCTATAAACCACCTCTTTATCTAAATATCTCATTCACCATAACAAATTGTGAGCTTCCAATGCCTGAACAACCTCTCACAGACAGCTGGTGAGATTTGACACGGTCCATAAATTGCTTCAGAAACTAGGATATGAAGAAAACTGATTTAATTAACGTTCACACTTCTCAACGGTCGATCTACTTGGAAAACATCAAGAGAAGCCTGCAGCAGAATGCAATTAACAGTATGCATCAGTCACGTGTACTGCATGACAGCTGGGGGAGGGTAAGACAAAGACCAATTTTTAGGGTTTTGTTGTTGGTTTTTTTTTCTGAAAAAATAGCAATTAATATACAGCATTGGTAAAGTCCCTTGACCTACCGTGGGGCTTCACAGCAGGGGCCCGCAGAAACAATTTCATGCTGGAGAATATTTTGGTTTGTGTCATGTGTTTTTCAATGGAGGAAAGTTACCTGTAAAAATCTGACTCAAGTAAAGTGAGCTGCCGAGCAATTTCTATTGGATGCAAAGTGAGCAAGTCAAAAGTCTCTGTGTGTCCTGGTTTGCTTATGTGCCATTCGATCGCCGGAGGCGGGCTCTCAAAAGTAATGTTGTGACTTGGCCCAATGGCTTGTGCCTGCTTTTTCCGGTTGATTATCTTTGTGATCGATTCAACCCATTTCTTCATTGCTTTGCCTGGCACACAGGGAGAAAATTAGTATTTAGTTACTCTTAACACTGTTTTTCCCCAGTGAGTATTAATCCAGAAATCTTTGGAATTCAGCCCAAACCCTACTAAATTAAAACAACCTGTGCAAGTGATGTTCTCACACAAGGCTCAAAGCATTTGAGCATATATGGAATTCCTCAACAGCCAATACAGAGCACACCAAGTTTGCCCAAGCTCAATTCAGAACACCCAAATTAGGCTCCTGCTTGGAATTTGCCATTTTCCTTTCTTCTCTGACTTTACAATGAGTTTATGGGAATTAACCTTCTTTTGCCCAAAACTGACTTCTGGAAACACCATGGCTTTCATACTTTGAGCAAAAGTACATGACTCCCAGCCCACCCCCCTCAATACAATCCAGGGAGAAACTTCTTCCTCTACTGGATTTAGCATCAAAGCTCAAAATAAAACCCAAAGGCCAAGTGCCTGTTCAGCTCTACATTGTAAGAATTTAATGCGTGAGATGGCAGATCCATTGAAAATTTAACAGTAATCCACATTAAACTAGTCAGCTTGTTATCCCCCTCTTTTTAATTGTGAAATAACAATTAAAAGTTTATCTAACATTTTCCTACAAACTCCTCCTCTAGCTGTCCCTGTTTTTCTTAAAATGGAACAGTAAAGATCTGTACAAGCACAACTGGAGGGTGTCCTACAGGTCCAATATGCATAGTGAAATTGCTGGAAAACCCTTGCTACAAAGAAAGCAAACTTTTACAAAAAATTACCCCTGTGTATAGTTTAAGAGGACAATCAACACAATTAATTCTGTTCTGATCATTATTCAGTTCTTATTTTGCATTATTTCAGTCCCTTTTTGACCAAACCAATACTTCTTTATCAGGATGCAAATAAAGTTCTTCTGAACAGGGTCCAGACTTTCAACCATTATTTTTATTAAATTAATATTTATATTCTTTGTTTAATATTTAACAAGCAGCCAATCCTGTTTTACTTTATCTGCTCAGCAAAAGGAAAAGTGAACCCATGCCATACCTTAGAAAAGGGATGTTTTATGATAAATGCCAGCTCTTAAACCATAAGTACCTCTTACTGTTCCAATGAATTCTTCCAAACGTTGCAGAAGATCAGCATCTCTTTCAAAGTCATAGAAGTGGTGTTCTACCCAGTGCCGACATACATTTAATACGCTGCAAAAGAAAGAAGTAAGCAGCCTAAAATACTGTGCTTCACATCTAGCATTTCAAGGTGAGGGCCTGCCAGATCAGAACCAGCAGACCAAATGCAATTATACTGTCTGCACTTCACCAGCAACTAAGTACAAACTTTTTTTTACTTTAAATCTAAAGAAATCAGAGTAATGCTATTGTTCAGAAAGAGAACTCAAACTACAGTGCTCTCCCCTTAGACCTCTGCAACACACTTATGCTGTACAGCCATGCAGAAATGTGGATTAAAAAAAAAGTGTGAGTGTAAAATTAGTTTGCACACTAATAGTCTTAAAACTCAGTATGAGCCTTTCCCAAGGCTTCTCATGCCATGAATTCAAATTGCCACCAAGTTTTCAAGCAGCAAGGTCAAAATGGCTGACTGCACATACATGCTCTCTATGAAAGCATCTACAAGAAAGGCTGCTGGTAGCAAGGAGCCACTGTGTCCAAAAGATACTTCAAATGACTTAAAGGAAATCAGTTTGGGTTATGTTGATGAAATACTCACCGTAGCTGCACAGGTTGAATGTACTCTTTCCTAAATCTCTTTAACTCTGCACTAAGAGGCTGGTCTCCGTTCTCCATAGCAATACGATCGGCTTCGGTCGGCTCAGGCTCTGGAATTTCAAACCTAGCACAGAAGACAGGTGTAAGCACTAAGCTCCTATTGCATTAATCCTGCTCACAGCATGCAAAAATAAAATGTAAATTAAAGATAACTCAAAATTCAGGTAATTTCCTCAGGCCAAAATTTTATGTTTTGGGAAGCATATATGCTTTGCTGAAGATTTGCTGAATTCAATAATAATACAGATTTCAGAGACAATCCCATAGGATGCTGGAAGTTACTGGAGCTACCTAAACAATCCTACAGCTTCTAGATATAACTTGCATATTTTTACTTGCAACCCTTGTTTAAAAGTGTTGGAGTGTATCAAAACCGACTGGAAAATGAGTGGCTGACACTCAGGAACACTGCGCTGCCATCCAGCGAGACCTGGCCAGGCTGGAGAGCTGGGCAGGGAGAAACCTAATGAAATTCAACAAGTGCAAGTGTAAAGTCTTGCACCTGGGAAGGAATAACCACCTGTATCAGTACAGGCTGGGGGATGACCTGCTGCAGAAGAGCTCTGTGGAGAAGGACCTGGGGGTCCTGGTGGATGACAGGTTGGCTATGAGTCAGCAGTGTGCCCTGGTGGCTAAGAGAGCCAATGGGATCCTGGAGGAGTGTGGCCAGCAGATTGAAGGAGGTGATCCTCCACCTCTACTCTGCCCTGGTCAGGCCCCACCTGGAGTGTTGTGTTCAGTTCTGGGCTCCCTGGTATAAAAAAAGGACAGGGATCTCCTGGAAAGAGTCCAGAGGAGGGCTACAAAGATGCTTAAGGGCCTGGAGCATCTCCCCTATGAGGAAAGGCTGAGTGAGCTGGGGTTGTTCAGCCTGGAGAAAAGAAGACTATGGGGGGACCTCATGAATGTTTATAAATATCTTAAGCACGGGATGCCCCTTTTCAGTGTCTGTGGAGACAGGACAAGGGGCAACGGCTGCAAGTTGGAGCACAGGAAGTTCCACAACAACATGTAGAAGAACTTTTTTACACAGTGAGGGTGAGGGAGCCCTGGGACTGGCTGCCCAGGGGTGTGTGAAGTCTCCTTCTCTGGAGATACTCAAGACTGGTCTGGACTCCTATCTGTGCAATATGAGGCAGGGACCCTGCTTTGGCACAGGTGGGTTGGACCCGATGATCTCTCAAGGTCCCTTTCAAACTCTACAAACTCTACTCCAAGTAAAAATTATCAAAAATACTAATCTGCAGTTCATTTGCAAAGTATTTTTAACAGTGGCATACCTTTCTATTAGCAGACTCAGCAACTCTTGAGGTTTACAGAAGGATCTGTATGTTGTGAGAAAAGTCCGAACAAAGTTGGGATCTACGATAAAGCATAATTTTATGTTTATGTCAGCAGTTACCTGATTATTTTTAATACTTTAAAAGAACTTGAAGTATCATTTAAAATTAAGGATGCCAGCCCATCAATTTACAGAGAAGGTGATGTAAACAAAAATTACCTTGGTAACAATTCAGAACCTCTAAAAACAGCAGTACAAAGCAGAATTGAAAACCAATTTCTATTCTGTTGAAAATGCAAAACAATGGCTTTTCCTTCACCTATTAAAAGACTGCAATCTTTTTCAACAACTTTTAAAATAATTGATATATTGTTTATGAGCCACAACAACTTTGTTTTTGACAATGATCAGGAAAAGTTAACTCAAGAGACACAGCAAGTAACTTCGCATTGGATAGAAATGGCCTCTTCAAGGGGAAATGTTTTGCCTAAACTGGTATAACTGATAACCAGTTAAGGTAGGCTCGGTATAGCTGACAGCTATACTTTGAGGTAGCATTTGTTTTACTTCAAGAAAATCAAGAGTATTAACTTAAATTGACTAATTACACATCGGCTAATTTAAAATACCCAAATGTGTTGTTAAAACAGGCTAGAATTCAAACCAGAAAACCTAAGTGTCTGTAGTTCCTTAGCTACGAAAGCAAACCCCATTTGTTTTCAAGTATGAGGAAACGCAGTGACAACAGGCTGGCACTGCAGAGTCTGCAAAGTTAGCATTGTTAGCACAGAACAAAATTAACAAGCAGGTTGCATACTAAATCCAGAGAGATGTTAAAAACAACCCCCCAGTCGGTAACTCTTCTAACACAGAGTGGTTACAGAGGGGCACACAGAACTTGAAGCCGGAGTTCATATAGGCTGCAATGAAGGAAAAAACACTTGCATTATTTGGCTTAACACTATATGAAGCCATTAAGCTGGTTTCCTGGAATATGGGTTTTTAAGAGCTTTTTTAAAATGCTCCTTAACTATTTACCAGCATCTTGTCCATGTGAATGAATAATTACCTTCCTTAGCTCCCACTATGTTCTTCACTTGGGCAACAATTTACTGTAATATGTGCATAGATTAATCATGGATTGTGTAGCACAGTATTTCCTTGTTCTGCTGCATGCTAATTCCCATTTCTTAAAACAACTGGCTAGTCTGCTCCACCACCTCTATGTCCTTCATTCCTCCTTTTTTTCTTATCAAGACACCTCTCTGACCTTTCCTTGAAACTCTAATGGCTAAACTCCTTTTCAAAGGCAAAACTCTAAATCCCTTTGCACAAAGACTGTCATCCCTGTCCCTACCATGAAAATACATAATTTTTGTTGTCCTAAAATACAACTTTAGAACTAAGAACAATAACTCCTCTTTTCACAGCTTGCTTTCTACACCTGCATCCACCCTAAATAGATTTTGCCTACACAAAATCAAGAGCCTCCACAGCAATCAACATTTTCAGATCCCTGCAAGCTCTGAGACACAGTTATTGTCATTTACAGGTAGGGTCAGTGTTTAAACCCACAATACATATTGAATTTCAAATCCAGCACATCAGAAAAGTCAAATCTAACCTTGTTATCTTACTAGCAAAATCTGCAACTCAAAATAGCGTACAATATATGAGCAAGCACTCAAAAAAATATAGACAACACTACAGTTAGTCAGGATGTCTGCTCATGTGATAATTCTCTCTTCAATACAGCCAATTTGAAAGCTAAAAAAGAACAATAACTTGTTCTACAAGGATTTATAAATAATCACCCTTGAATTCCTTAAGAAAGGAAACGGACACTATGATGACGCACAAGCACTCTTAACATATCAAAGCTTTAAAAATAGAAGAGCACTGCCCTATAGATAAAAAAAAAATATCATGACTTTAAAAATCTTAGTACCACCTAACCTAGCTGCTCTTAAACAAGAATCAGGGAAAGGAGGAAATAATGAGCGAAAAACCACATGAAAAAGAGTAACACCTCCCCTCCCCAGAATATAGAAATAGGCTCAGAACCTGCATTTCTAACCAAAGGGCAGTTTCTCTCGTGTAAAAGTCTATGGAAAGCTGCTTTTACAGAGGGAATTTCTTGCTGGTTTGCTGCTCCATTGCAGTATGGTTTGGACAGTGTGCCATACCTTGCAGCCAGGTGGCCATCAGAGCTGTGTCCCTGTCCCAGCCCGTGCTATGGCTGGATACCTTCTACCACTAGAACTAGGTGATTGGGCTCACCCTGTTCCACAGCAAAGAAGTATTTCAGCTGTTAGGCTGGTCTGTGTGCTGTCAGGGAAGAAAAATAAAAGGCCCAACATCCATACTTACAAGTGAAACAGACTGTGTGGACCTTCACAGATGACAAAAAAACCTCGAGACCTCATTTAGCTACTGTGTGAACTAAGTCACAGAATCACAGAAAGTTAGGAGTTGGAAGGGACCTCTAAAGATCATCTAGTCCAGCACCCCCTGCCAGAGCAGGGTCACCCAGACTAAAATCACACAAAACACATCCAGGCGTGTTTGAATGTCTCCAGAGAAGGAGACTCCACAGCCTCTCTGGACAGTCTGTCCAAGTGCTCAATCACCCTCACAGTGAAAAAATTTCTCCTTATATTCACATGGAACTTCCTGTGCTCCAGCTTGCACCCACTGCCCCTTGTCCTATCGCTGGCCATCAGTGAGAAGAGCCTGGCTCCGTCTTCCTGACTCTCACCCTTTATATATTTATAATCATTAATAAGGTCACCCCTCAGTCTCCTCCAAGCTAAAGAGGCCCAGCTTCCTCAGCCTGTCCTCACAAGGAAGGTGTTCCACTCCCTTAATCATCTTGGTGGCCCTGTGCTGGACTCTTTCAAGGAGTCCTTCTTGAACTTCTTCCAAGTGTCCTTCTTGAACTGAGTCCATGTACTCCTCAATATACAACTAATTAACCCGCTCTTCAGCTACCTGCAACAAATTGGTATCATCTCTGCTATTATACCTGTAGATATTCCTTAGAGATTTGACCTACAAAGATAAAAACCTAGAGAGGAATCACAGCTAAAAATCTCAGAAAAGTAAGGGCTTGCTATTCTGACACATGAAAACAAAACCAATAAATTATTTGAAGATTACAATCACGTGTAAACAATCCTACATGGAGACAAGGAAAGCATTTCTACAGTCTGTAGCTGTTTGGCTAGGTATCACCAGAATACTCCTCTTCCTACATCTCCGAGCAAAACAGAAGCCTTGAACTCAGATGATACCTGTACAGAAGAGGAGCTAAAAGGTTACTACACAAAGTTGTTACCCTACTCACTGCACCTCATAAAATGCAACAACACATCAAATGATCTACATAGTAAATGGACCTTGTTTCCTAAACAACAGAGCACGTTTGGCTGATTCCCTCTATTTCTTTGTTCCCCTGGAAAAGACACCACAAAACGGACAATGACATTTTTCCTCACAGAAAACCACTTATAAAACAGAAGGGACAGAATGAAAGATACAGGTGTTGGTAAGTGCAATGCAACCTAGCAATTCAGCATTAGGTCCACCTATGTTGCACTAAGCCCTTTAAGGCTACAAAGGCTAAATACATCACAAGACCATTTTTCTTCTTTTGGTTCAAGTCTTTCAGCCTGTATCTCAGCACTCACATTATCAATTTAGTCATACAATAGCTTGGCCAACGTCACACAAACCTATGGTATTAGGCTTCAAGCAACATACTTAAAACTTCATTAAACAAGAGCTGTTACAAGCAAGGATTTAAATGACTGTGGACAAAAGTAAATCCAACCATTTGACTTGAATTCTTCCTTGGGTAATATGTACTAGGCCAAGAAAACATGCAGATGCAAAAATAACCAATACAAGAGACATTTCAACACGCCACATGTTCCTTAAAATCAGGCCTTTCTGTTTATGAAACTGGAGAATGTAGTTTGTGGCTCCCTGGACAAAGAGAGCCCTGGAAGCACTTGAAGCAACACCAAGAATACGGTACCAAAGTTCAAGCATGTATGGAAAGGGCAATTTTCAAGGGCATGCAAACTAGCCAAAGCAAAGCAAATGTTCACAAGGGCAAAGAAATACTATTTTTGCTAATTTTCTGCCAAATACAATGCTAGGTGTGTTTTTTTTTTATTAAAGTGGCTTTCTTTCTCTAAGGCCAAATTATTTTAACTTCCAAAACCGTGGCACTGCATTTCAAAGCCTGTCTGTAAAATTCAAAACCAAAGAGCTGCTAAAAGTTTATGAAGTTAAGAAATTTAATGCAGACACAAAGCTGCTCTGGTAAAAGCTGCCAGCACAACAGTGCATTGGATTTATAATAAATTTTAGGAAAGTTGACCTGAAGGAAAAGTGGTGAAGAGGATGAAAAGTTACCGAGTAAACAGATGTACTTACAAAACATTTAAAAAATAAACAAAATCACTAAACTACAGTAATTATATTCTGCTTAGTCCTCGTCTTCTTCTAAACAAACATTCCATGCAGGGTATCCAGGACTGAGCTGCAGAATGATTTAGGATAATCAGACTGTAAAGAGAAGGCATACAGACAGACAGAATCTGCAGTTGAATATGACAAGCACTAACACCAACCTGCTTGAAGTTTTTAAATAACTGACATATAGGTAGGAAAAAAAAGATTAAAAAAATCCAAATTCAAAACTCAAGGCCATGCTTTTCAGCACAGCTTATGAAAATCCTGGAGAGTTAGGAAGCACAACTGAGGTCAGGCTGGATGACCACGTAAATGCCTTCAATGTATCTTCAACACAAGGCAGATTTCCAAGGCCTTGCTTCTAGGAAGCTGATCCTTAGTCTTTTCATTACCAGCCAGCAAGGACACTGGTAGCAGTTGACAGAGTCCAATCCTTAACTGAAAACGTTGGGCCCACAACTCTTTCCTGCAATGCAGGTGGTTCATGTGCCACACAGTTTTGGAAGTCTGGAGGGAAGGCAACTCCTGTTGTCTGGGGCATACAGGAAAAAGTATTGTCTAGAGCTCAATTCCTGCAGGTCCCCACCGTCTCCCCCCGCCCCCCCATCCTCAGCATGAGAATAACCTTATGGACACATATATCCCACTACATTCAGACAAAGAGGATTCATATTTTTAACTGCTACACCTACAGAGGTGCATATTTACGTCTCAGAAAACCTTAACTTAAAAAGCAGGTTGGAATATGTGCACTGCAAAACAGATTCACTTTCTGCCCCCTTTATATATCTTGCTGCATGCATTTAACACAAAGAGAAGCACTGGTCACTGCCTTGAGTTTTAGCTATATAAATGAAGAGTCTCACCTGCATACATGTGGTAAGTCAGCCTCTCGATGAGCTTGACAACAGTTCCTGCCTTGATGATGGGGATTCCAGATTTGGGCTGCATATTTTCTTCAAACACAATATTCTCTTCAGAGTCGGGTTCTGCAAATCTATACAGCTCAGGATTTGGAAATCTCATCTGCTCTTCTTTCTCTTCTTGCAGCATTGTTACATCCAGCATTCTTTCCAGCGTGCTTCTATATTGCAAAGATATCAATGCTGCCATCCAGTTGTTCTTCTCTTCAGCTGATTTAGCAGCAAAAATAACACTGTTCTCATCTTTTAAGATGATTTCAAAAGCATGTCTGTACTCGTTAGTGTCGTCTTTATCGTTGATTTGTACCTTTCGCATGAAGAACTTTTCTTTTAGACGATATTCTGCATTGCTAGCACCAGGAAGCCTTGGCTGGCCATGATTTGACTTACAGCAAATCATCAAGCCATCAAATAGAAATATGTGTCTCTCGTGCTTTGCTCCTACACGCGTAAGCGTTCCTTCCATGATGAACTCATTACAGCATTGTCCGATGTCTTTACCCTCCCAACCATCGATGTTTTTCTGGATTTCATTCATTTTCTTAATTGCTAGCTGTTTCCCCTTCATCTGCTGAGTATAGAATCGGCATGCAGACTCGCTTCAGTGCAGGATGGGAGAAAAGCAGCCTATTAGTATACGTGTTATTTAAAAACCACAACCACCACTAACAGCAAAAACACAAGATCATCTTTCTCAGTGGTGAAAAATCCACTGAGAATGCAATTTCAGCAGAGTGTGAGCACTGCTGCAAGCCTTGACTGTTTTTCTTAAGTACCTCATCTGATAAATTTTCTACTTATCTTCTTTGCAATTAACTTTTTACCTAAACACAGGCAGTAAGAAGTAGTCAAAACCGTTAAGAGCTTCTTAGCCCAACAAACCACTCATTTCCATAGCTGATAAACAATTTTAGACTGCGTTAATGTGAAATAAGCACATTCAAAGAAAATAAGCTGTTAAATGCATTCATGCCCAAGCCTAAAGATTGCACTTTGCAGCAGAGAACTTGCTTGGCAAAGACAACACTGAAACAACTTTAAGAACAAAACCAAGTTTTAGCATGTCTACATAACTGCACAAATATTAGCAATAAATCAAGCAGCATATGGTAAAATCCAAGATTTTGCTTCAACAGTGCAACCAAGTAATAGTTGTCTATGCACTTCTATTATCCACTGGTAATTTTCACTAGGAGTTGCATAAAAAAACCTCTTCAGATTAGGTAGTTCAAGACCTTTGAATCACACAGAAACATACTTTTACAAGTGTTTTTAGGTGGATAGTTACTAACTGAGTATAATTAACCCACAAACGCTGTAACTTTCTACTTACCAGTGAATTCTCAGAATGTCTCAACTACCAGTACGCAAGGGCACACAGAAATTAGAACGGTTTTAAAACAATAACAAATTATCTTGGCTTTGATGTCACTTCCTCTGAAAAAGCAGTCTTGTCACAAACTATTTTGTTCATTGTTTACTAAAAGAGGAAACTGGGAGCCCTGGATTTATAGCAAAGCATTAAGAGCAGAAGCAGGAAAAATGGAAACATGTTTACCTAAGCCTTCGTTTTGCAAGACTTTTGGAGCATATCCGTTCCATACTGCTTTGAAGATTTAGTAGGGCAGTTATTGCTTGCTTTAAGCACTCTTTATCCTCTTCATCCTCACTTTTTTCTTCCAATTGCTGTGGACATTGAAATCAAATACAATAGGTGTTACAAGCACTTCAGTATGCGTAAATGCAGATGTTTGACCTAGGAAGAAGAAAGCCAACCATCTGCTGATTTTGCATGCTCCTGCTTGTTATTAAAAAGTTAATGAAATAACCAGGTGCATCACTGACACAGGCAAGAGACACAAATGTCTGCTAAGACCTTCATCTCAGTAAAACATAAGCAGCAGTCACAAGCCACCCCAGACACAAACGCACTCAGGCACACGTTAGTTACCTCAAAACTAGTTTGGTTTACTTTACATGTCCAAAAAAAGGTACCCATGAGAAATGTTAAATCCTAAAAGGAAGTCAGATCCACATACCACACCAGATCAAATCTGTGGGATGCCTGTGTGTTTGTAACACGTACAAACACACCCTTGGAAAAGGCAAGCTGGACCAAAGGCTAAGCAAAACTCCTTCATTGCATATATAAACATGAGATTACCAAGTCTCTCACCTCACCAATAAGAGTCTAATCAATAATTCCAGTTGGAAGGGACCTTAGAGATTATTTTATCTAACCAACTCAACCACAGAACTCACACAGATCAGGCTGCCTAGGACCATACCAAGTTTAGAATTTCTCTCAGGAGGGAGAGGCCACAAGCCTTTCTGGACAATCTGTTCCAATGTCTGAAAGTCCTCATGGTAAATTTATTTTCCTAATAGCTTACCAGGATTTCTCTTATTGACTTTTCATAGAGGAAGCACTATGCAGCTGAGAAGTCTTTCTCTGTCTTCCCAATCCATCACACAGTCAAAAAGAGCAGGAAGGCTTCCCTTCCTCAGCATCCATTTCTTCAGAACAAGTAAGACCACTTCCCCAAGCTTCTCCTCCATCACACACTCCATTCCTCACGTCACCTTGACAAGCCCTTGCAGTGGGCTTGTTTCAGTACACGCCTCAAGAGGAAGCCCAAGCTGGACGCAGTTCTCCTGACACAGCCTTGCCAGCACTGAACAAGTAGGTGCTTCCACCTCCCTCAATCTGATGGCTACACACTTGCTAGTACAGCAGTACAGACTTTTGCTGCTACGAGTGAGTTTTGTGTTCAGCTTACTGTTCACCAGGTCTGTGATCATTTTATTTTAATTCAGCAAAACAAAGGGGAAAAAAACAATAACCAGAGCAATCAATGGTGGGAAGCATTCTTCCTCCGTGGATGGGTTGCTTGACTGCTTATCAGAAAACAGGGGTGCACCTAATCATGGCCAGCTTGGAAAACCTGGCTGCCTAAGTGCCTCACTACACAGCTACCTTAATGCCTTCATATACTAACTCGACTTTTCTTGAAGGACAAAGTAACATTTCCAACTAAAACCGGACAGTAAGGATCAATACTAATATTGCATGCCTAACTATCACTGTGACAAGTAAGTTTTATGAAGGAAGATCTGCCATGGTTTTACCTAAAGATAAAATACTAAGATTTTTGGTCTTGAATCTTCATTTAAGCATTAAAATGTTTAACGTTATAGTCAGTGAAAAAATGTGGACTACAGCTTTGGCTTAGACGTAAAACTGAGATAATTATTTATGGAATTATTAAGAGACAAGTGTTTCAGACTGTTACACATCAAGAACTGGCTCTACAACAACTGACAGATTTGTTTTGACAGCTGTGGTAAGTGGCATGGACCAGAATAACAAAGGCCCTCAAAAGCAGTACAATCATGCACTTCGCTCCCAGAACAACACATAAGTATTGTCCTCCAAAATCTTACTAAATACAACGTATTCATGTTTTGACATTTGAATGGGTCATAGAACAGTATTATATTTTTTTAATGAGAGGAGTTAATAATTCAGTGCAGCAGCTGTCAATGCCAAAGACTACTTTGTGTTTTCAGCCACAAGGATGACCACAAGTTTCATTCTACGCAGCTCTGGCTCATGTAAGTGCAATCTGTCATACACTTGACCCAAGCAGCATCAGGGATGAGCATGTCTTCACGTGACAACCACTGAAATAGGGCTGACAATGCACCACAACAAACATCACTTCCCAAAAGGTCTCGGGGAGAATAAATCACTTCAAGAAGGAACAGGCTGCCCTCATCACATTCCTCTACTCTTCAGATTTAACACAGAGGTATCACCTTCCCTCTGCTTCAGTTGTGCAGATCACTTATGTTTAGAGAGAACCTCAGACAAATGAGGCAGGTGCAGCACCACTGGCAGAAATCTTGAAAGCAAGCTAAGTACAATGTCTAACTACCACTAAAATGTTGCATCTTTCCTGCACAAGAGTTCAAAGGAGGCTCTTCTGCACACCGTCTCTTTGCCAACTTCCGTCAAAAGAGTTTGGCTGGATTTCCCACCACCTCTGGGTAGCAACCCTTCAACGATGGACAAGCCTGTTTCAGCCTAGTCTTCTTGAAAACAAATCATATTAGATCCTGGAAAATGCTACCATTTGCTTTTAAGGGTACCACAGGGTAAGGAGCAAAGGCATGTAAAAACACAGGACAATCATCAATGAAAATTAGGCTCAACGTGCAAAGCTGATTTATATATAAATCACAGAATTGTCTCAGTTGGAAGGCACCTTTCAGATCATTAATGCTCCAGTCAAACACAGATGCATGGTGCCTTGCACTCAACAGAACACGAATGGTGCGCTTTTCCCAAAAGAAGGAAGTTTTTTAAATTTGGTAAAATCTCAAAGGAAACCTGTACAAACTAAACAGAAAAACAATCAGGAATTTTTCCAATGTAGCAACATATCAATTCAAATACAGGGAAAACATATACCCTGCACATTCCCTTCAGAAACATACTGGCATAGATTAAAGTTCATTACTGTAAAGCATTCTGTTCTCTGCTGAAGTTAAAAAATGGTGGGGGTTTTTTTTGTACAGCAATTTCTCTTGGAATCCAGCAATTTTGGTATTCATTACAGAAAAGTCCATGTCCAAAAGTAAAACAGATGTTTGTATAGAGAGCTAGAGAGAAAGCAAGTGTTTAAGACTAACATTTCCCCATCAGGATCCATTGGAAACAACCTGTATTTCCAACCACATATACAAACTAGCAAGTATAATTATGCTTCAGGTTTCACATTTAGAAAGTAGCGTGCATCATCACACATGTAAGGCCAACATAAAATGCAATTCAGATAGCACTGTGCAATGCTATGAAGATCCTTCTCTGTACAAAGTAAATAAATTTTAAAATAGATATTCTAGCATTATATAATTAGCACACACTGCTATCAAACCCAGTCTTAGAAGTGAGCTTAAATCACAGCAATGAATTTCATTTAGGCTGCTCCCAGACAGTTTGGAAGAGGAGGTTATGGAAAGTGAAATGGCATCAGCAGAAACACACGCAAGTTTCTTTGAAAGTCCCACCGATTCTTCTATAGCCGTGCAGTGCCCCCTAATGAATGAAGCAGGTAGATGCTAAGTAAGAGTGCTTTCTCAGGCACTGGTTGGGCTTTTGGCCGGTGGGCTGGGTTGGGGTTTGGCTGTTTGTTTTTTTTAAAGATAAAATATTCTGTGGACAATACTATATTATCATGGGAAGGAGGTGCAGATTTCTGGCTATCAACAGTATTACAGCAGTTGTATTTTTTAATAACCATAGGAGAAAAATGTTGCTTTGGAACGGTTGCAATGACTATACACAGGATCCTGGCCACTCAAGGAAAACAAATTTGGGAAATAAATGGTTTCAGGAAGTTTCTAATTTAAAAAAAAAAATAATAAAAAATTCTACATTCTAGGCCACAAGCTCTGAAGATAATAAAGTGGAGAACAAGGTATTTTGTTCTGCCTGTTGCATAACACAAGGATTAGATATTTATACCACCAGGAAATTCCAAACAGATAGAAAAAAAATTATCCTCATCCAGCGCAAAATTAGACTCTGATAGTCCTTCTCCTATGCTGCCAGGGACAGAAACAGAAGATAGATTTATACTCCTGATGAGAATATCAGATATAACAATACCAGTAGGTGTCACAGATATAAAATCATCCACTTCAGTGCTTACACGACAATCTGGATTCCCATTTTCCTAAAAGATTATTCTAGAGCTAACCACTGAAATTCGTCAACTGCAGGTTCCAGAGTTCATGTGGGAGGAGAGACAAGTAATCAGCTTCTATACACAAAAGACACAACAGCATATGGGAGGCAGGGAAATCACTATTGAATTTGCTTAATTCAATCAAGATCACTTGATTGTAGGCCTTCATAGTATTTACTGCCCCTCAAAACATTAATCCAAGAAGTTTAGTGTGTAAGTGGTTTCACATTACAAGTGGAAGCTGCACAGAGCAGCACTCAGAATGGGCTCAATCTTGTGCTGCTTCAGAGAAACCTCTTCAAAACCTACTATGTCATTTCTTCTGATACCCCAAAGCCCACAACAAGGCAACAAAACACTTGTATCGCTGGCAAAGAAAGCCTGTAGTGTAACCTGGCTCTCTGTTCTGGAGGGAAATGCTACATAAGTAAACAATGCTCACAAGAACTTGGAGTGTGCTGACACCAGTTACTCCAGCTTTGTTTTTAATGCCTCACCCTTTCCCTCAACATCTTTCTCAGAACAGGGTACCTACCAAAAGGCAATCCTGAAACAAGCTACTTTATGATCCAAAGTGAACAGGGTTTCTCCTCTGACAAACACAGGCAGGTCTGCTGGCACTCTGCTGTAAAACAATACTGGAAGCTGGCTCAATAGCACTCAGCTGCCTGTGAACTCCTTTTGACTTTTTGCAGTTCCTCTGAATAATAAAACCAGCAGTATGCTTGGCAAAAAAGTGCTCTCGCATCCAGAAACTTTACTGTTTAGAAAGCATCAGGAAACCATCTGCAACAGCAAATGGGGACAACTGCAGGGAACACACACTTCTGGAAAATGCTGGAAGTCTAAAGGCACCTCACACGTGGAAGCTGAAAGGAAACCATATTCCTGGACATACATACACAGCTTCAATGCAATTGCAAAAGCAATTTTGTTTTCATATGAAATCAGACAATCTTGAGCACACGGTGATAAAAATATGCTATATTTATATAACTGTTTATTTAAATTTACATGACAGCAGGAGTATTATTTGCATTAAGAGTGGAATACCATCTATACCAAAGTAATAGCAAAAGTATTTTCTAGACAAAATAACTATGCCTTCACAGCTTAATTTTTTAAAGTAACAATAATCACATAACCTTATATAAAGTCAAATACCAAACCTCAGATATCAGATAGTTACAAAAAGCCTCCAGCATTCTCGTAGAAGTACATTTTAAGAGAAATCACTAGATAGCCTTCATCATCTATTTCACATTATGTTTTAATTGGTATAATATAAAATACTGTCAGCCCATTGTAAAACATGCTGTACAAGTAAAGCATTAAATCAAGAAGCATTTAAGCTTTCAGTACAGGTTTCCCAGTTCTTTCACAGCTTGATTTCAAATTTTCCACATACCTTTTGAGATCAGTTTTAGGCACCATCAAGCTTTACCTGTGCCCAAAAGAGTGAAACCACATGGACATTTATGTGCATTTAAGGAACAGCTACTTTGATTACTCAATGTGGATGCTCTTATTTGCAGAGAGGGGAATTAAATTAAAATAAATCTCTTTTAGAAGTTAATTATACTACTCTGAAATAAGTGCCCGGATGCATGCTAATGAAAAATCAGGAAGTGATATGCAATCTGTCAGCTGACATTTTACCAATTCAACAGTTTTCCTTAACAGGTTCATGTGCCCAATCTGCCATTAGCATTCCCATGAATGAGCACGGCCTGCCAGGAGACTATATTTCAGGTTAGTGTTACTGCATCTTGCTAGTTATTTCAACTGGAGCCTGCTCAGCACAAATGAGTGTATTTTTGCTCTCAGTTTCTGCAACAGGGAAGGGATTAATGTATGTGAGCAATTCAATACTGAGTTTACATAATATTCTTGTTTTCAAATATATTTCTTGATTTTCTCATAAAACCATTCCCTAAACAGTGATACTTTTTGTAGGCTACTAGCTGCCGTACATGCATTTTATATGTACAGATTACATTACTAGGGAAATGGTTACTTTGTTTACAGGAGACTTTGTGTTCTATTCTTCCAAAATAGGGGGGTTGGTTTTTTTGGCAGGGGTTTTTTGCATATGCTGATGTCTCTTCCACAGCAGATTCATTACCTTTCTGCAACAAAATGTACAAGTTCACATAGATCCTTCCAGAGCCTTCATGCTCTGAAATTCTCTTCTTACTGTCACTTTGGTTTGTCTCATCATTATTAGCAGACCTGCAGAATACATTAGAAATTTAAAATTTATAATTGACAACGATAAGTGGTTTGACCAGTATTTGAAATATCACAAAATATTTACCTATGTGCTTCCACACTTGTTATTGAAGTCTTCCATTTTCTTCCCCCACATTTTCCATTGTAGTAAAGACAATTCAGTTTGAAAATTTATTTCCTCTTTTGTAATTCTGAAGTGGGTTAAAATCCACTTTCACTGCTTCAACAGAATTGAAGTCTGATCTTTGCCACCCAAGTCTGCAACGCAATAAGCTCAACTGGATGGCACCTCTATGCTTGGGACAGAAATGTATGAATTTTTCAATGTTGCATAAGATGAATTCACAGCTTCAGAGATCGTTCTGGGAAGCCAAAGAATAACCCTGCTGATTTTAAGAGGAAAGAATAACCCTGCTGATTAAAAGAAAAACAGCAGAGGGATGACAAGCAGAATCCCATCTGTAGACTTGGTCTAAAGAAGTCATCAGTGCAGCCTGTTGTTTTACTTGTTACTTTCTACATCTTTCCACTGAAGAAATCAAGGTATTGACAGAAAACATAGACTTTCACTGTTGTAAGAGCAGAGAAATGGGACTAAATCCACAGCTCTGTGTCCAGAAAAACTTTCACCAAAGAAATAAAGATACCAAGTCTCAACCACAGTTTGATCCATAGGGATGTTGCTTTTGCACAGAAGGTAACAGGAAGAGAGATAGAAGAGGACAGAAAAATACACTGCTGCCATTAAAAAAACCTGTACAGCAATACAAGTATATCAAGTACTGTCTACATCATGACGCCACAAGTCACAAAAGCTAACGTCATCCTATAGGATGACACAAGAGACCTAATACTGAAGCCTCAATAGATTATTTCTGTCAAAACTTTTACTTAAAAGGGAAAAAATCCAACAATCACAGTTTGTCAAAGTTCCTGTAACACCCATCTGAGAGCTTATCCTTTGGGTGTTCAGCATAAACCACTGCCATGTAAGCTAGAGAGCTATCTACCATCATTACCAGCCGTGAATGAAAACCAGGAACAGATCACCACTCCCAGAGAACAGTCTGCCCCAGTACTACTCTTGTAATTCCCAGAGTACTGGGAGAATTTGTCCTGCAGGTATTCCTAGAAAATGCATCAGAAAATAGGACTCTGGAACCCTACAGTTAAACACATACATGAAGTCAAAAGTCAGAGTTCAGTTAGCGCTTCACCTGACTCCCCAAAGAGGGCATCATCTAGATAAAACCAGCCTGGCCGTGTGCCATCGTACTCCCTGCTTCAAGGGATCAAAGTACAGCAGTTGTTGGTCCTGCAGACAATTGACAGGAATACAGCTCAAGTGCCACTGAGGACTGTAAGCAAAGCAGGAGGAGGAATTTGTTACTTTTACTTTTGTTAGATTTTTCACAGAATCACGAGGTTGGAAAAGACCTTGGAAGATCAAGTCCAACCATTCTCATCCTAAACTAAAACATATCCCTAAGTACCTCAGCTACCCTTTTTTTAAACACATCCAGGGAAGGTGACACAACCCCTTCCCTGGGCAGCCTGTGCCAGGCCCTGACAACTCTTTCAGTAAAAAATTTTTTTCTAATGTCCAATCTGACCCTACCCTGGCACAGCTTCCTGCCACTTCCCCTTGTCCTATCTCCTGTCACCTGGCTGAAAAGACCATCACACACCTCTCTACAACCTCCCTTCAGGCTGTGATAAGGTCTCCCCTCAGCCTTCTATTCTCCAAGCTAAACATCCCCAGGTCCCTCAGCCGCTCCTCACATGATTTGCCCTCCAGCCCTTTCCCCAGCCTGGTTGCCCTTCTCTGGACACACTCCAGACTCTGGACTTGCTTGAGAATTTCAATGTCCTCATTATGGTGAGGAGCCCAGAACTGGACACAGCACTCGAGGTGCAGCCTCACCAATGTCCAGTACAGGGGCACAATCACTTCTCCAGAACTACTGGCCACACTGGTTTTGATACAAGCCAGGATGCCATTGGCTTTCCTGTCTGCCTGGGCACACTGCTGACTCACATTCAGCCTGCAGTCAACCAACACCCCCAGGGCCTTCTCTACCTGACAGCTCTCCAGTCAATCCCCCCCAAGCCTGTAGCGCTGCATGGGGTGGTTATACCCCATGTACATCACTCTACACTTGGCCTTGTTAAACTTCGTCCCACTGGTCTCAGCCCATCGGTCCAGCCTGCTCAGATCCCTCTGAAGAGCCTCCCTACCCTCAGACAGATCAACACTTCCTCCTAGTTTAGTGTCACCTGCAAACTTCCTGAGGGAGCATTCAATCCCTTCATCCAGGTCAGTGATGAAGGTGTTGAACAAGACTGGACCCAGCACTGAGCCCTGGGGGCCGCCACTCGTGACCGGCCTCCAGCTGGATTTTGTGCCATTCACCACCCCCTTTGGGCCCGGCCATCCAGCCAGTTTTTAACCCACCTGAGGGTCCACCTGTCCAGGCCAGTGGCAGCCAGTTTCTCAGTCAGAATGCTGTGAGAAACTGTGTCAAAGGCTTTACTGAAGTCCAGGTAGACCACATCCACAGCCTTCCCCTTGTCCATTAAGCAGGTCACCTTGTCATAGAAAGCAATCAGGATAGTTTGACAGGATCTACCTTTTGTAAACCCATGTTGACTGGGCCTGATCCCCTGGCCATCATGCATGTGCTGCATGACAGCTCCCAAGCTGACCCTCTCCATGATCTTCCCCGGGACTGAGGTCAGACTGACAGGCCTGTAGTTCCCCGGATCCTCCTTCCCGCCCTTCTTGTTCACGGGTGTAACCTCTGCCAGCCTCCAGTCGAGTGGAACCTCCCCAGTCTGCCAGGATTGCTGGTAGATCATGGAAGGGGGCTTGGTAGCACACCTGCCAGCTCTCTCAGCACCCTGGGGTGGATCCCATCTGGCCCCATTGACTTGTGGGTATCTAACTGGCCAAGCAGGTCACTAATCATTTCCTCCTGAACCATGGGAACTTTGTTACTCTTCCCCTGTCAGCCAGTTCCTGAGGATGAGTACTCAGGGAATATCCATCTTTACTATTAAAGACTGAGGCAAAGAGGGAATTAAGGATCTCAGCCTTGTCCTCATCCTTTGTCACTAATATTTTTCCCTCATTTCCCAAGTATCTTCCTGGATCTCTACTCAGCCAAGCTGGCTTCCTTGCTCGCTGACTCCTCTTCCGACAGACTGGGACAGCCTGTTCTTGCGCTGCCAAGATTTCCTTCTTGAGGAGCAACCAACCCTCTTGGGCTCCTTTGCCCTCAAGGGCTTCCTCCCATGGAATCTTATCAAGCAGCTTTCAGAACAGTCCAAAGTCAGCCCTACGGAAGTCTAAGGTGCTTGTTCTGGTGTCTCCCTTCCTTACTTCTCCCAGTACTAAGAATTCTATCAGCTCGTGACCACTATGCCCCAGGCATCCTCCAACCTTCACATCCCCCACTAGGCCTTCTCTGTTTACAAACAAGTCCAGAAGGGCACCTTCCCTGGTGGGTTCATTCACCAGCTGGGTCAGGAAGTTGTCTTCCAAACCCTCCAGGAACCTGCTAGACGGCTTCCTCCCTGCTGTATTGTACCTCAACTTATCCAGCTTTTGCAGAAAACTCATTTTAGTGGGATCATGGAAAGAATATTCTCCAAGGTAATTATTTCACATTAGGAAATTCCCTGGAAAGAGGCAACTGCTGTTCAAAAGCCCAGATACATCCTGTGTAAAAAGAGAAAAGCTGTACAACAGAACATACTCCATTAACAGATGACATAAATCATCAACAAATGAAGTGACACATGTGCACACGTGTACCTGATACACAGAGGAAGTGTATCAACAAGTATCACCACTGGAAAGAAAAAGTTAAATATGTTCTGAATAACTTTTTTAATGAGTTACCTCAGAGAGTCCAATTAGTTAGATTAATGATAACCAAGTTTGTGGAAAAAGTGCACACACACAGAGGTGACAAAGTTTCATTTTCCCCTATCATCTTCCATTTGGCTGCTGATAAACTCAGCTGAGACTTAAGAGCATAAACCTGCCAGTATTTAAACAAGAAAAGCAAGAAAAATATTGTCAATGAAGCCACACAAGCAAGAAACACAGAACCTCATTTATGAGGCTGTATCATCTCCAACTTCTACCATAAGGCACAACTACTGAACTTCTTCAATGCTGCAGTTGTAACAGAAGTCTTCACAGCTTTACCATACATAGAGGTTGCTTACATTTTCCAACTATTGTCATATTCTAGAAAAATATCTTCTTAGACTTAAGACAATTTTTACATCACCCCAGTTTTTCCTCCCCAAAACCCACCAGCACCAGCTTGGTCAAGGTACGTTTCCTCCAACAGACAAGGCCTTCATCTGTTACAGACACGTAAAATTGCACATCACCTCCAGTGGATGCAACAAAAAAAAAGTAATCCTCATCTGCAGTTACATATATAAATACATGTAAAACACTAATGCTACTTTTACTTTTATTTCAAAACAATATTGTACATACAAGTGCAAAGGTGCTAGTCAGAACGTATGATTTTCTGTTTTTAATATTAATTCAAGGAGGCGAAGCTTAAAATGAACTAAAGCAAGAGAACCTGTAAGTTAGGGCCTGTACTAAACACAGGCAACACAGAAAATGCTTTGAGACAATGATCTGTAATTGGGGCTATTGTAAAGACTTTGCAGACTGCCAATTCTCACCTAATTACGTCTGGGTGATTCTCCACCCTGGGCTGGGCTACAGCAGTTACAGATAGGATCACAAATCAACTTCATTACATTGGCTACACTCTGGATCAAGAGACTGGCTGACACAAGGCTAAGAATCAGTTGAGAACTGAAGTGAAGGCAAAGCCCAAAAAAGTTTGGGATGTGTTGCTCGACATAACACCCAGCAAGAGACTTACAGGATCAGCCTAAAGATACTCTAGTCCTAAACTGCTAATATTCTACCACCCTGTGCCTTCTCCAGCAACACATAACAAATTTAATACCATCAAGTTGGAATAAGGGTGTCTACTTGGACAGCTGTCAAACCAGATTTTTTTTTTAAAGTTATATTAGCATGGTTGAAGAGGAAAAGTTTAACTGAGAACATTTCTACTTGAGCTGAATAGCCAGTCAGTAAAGACTGGAAAGTTATTCATCATCTACAACCAAAGTATGAAAAAAATAAATAAAATGCACTAGATGGTGTTGTGAAGTAAAAGCATCTTGGGAATCTAAGATGATTATAGGTAGAATTCCAACTAAAAAAAACATTTGCAGAGAGACAAGTAGTTCCCATGCAAAAGTCACAGGAGCAAAGTCTGCATTTAGCTTTAAAAAAAATAATTATCTAGTTCTCCTGTTCTCCAGAACATGTTATTTTATCTAAGCAAAGTTTATACATGCTCTGAACCACTCCTACTTGGACAAAAAGGGAATTTTCAAGTAATCTTATTTACCCAAAGGAAAGAATATCACACATGCACACAAATTTACAGGACCTGAAGCAGTGCCCAGTTTAATTTGTAAGTCTTGTAAACTTATTTATGACCTTGAGTTATTGAAGAAATCACTGCACTGTTTGTACCACCCTACCTTTCACATAAGGGTCCACATTTTGTAAAGCCCATTTATATTATCTGCAAGTATGTCCCTTATGAAGCTACTAATTTACATATTTTCTCATACAAAAGTTTAGGGACTTTCAGGTTGGTTGAAGGAAAACACAGCCCTTAGTCATGTTAATTTTCCAACAAAAGTTACAGCAAGGAGCTTCAGCTAAAGAGTATGTATTTGTGTGTTCCTGGTGCCCTGCCAAACTTCAGGAGGGCTTTAGTTTCTAAACAGGATAACCATGGGTGGATTGAAATTTACTTTTTTGTAGTCTGCATAGTTAGAAGGCAACTTTGAGATACATTCAAAGTATGCAAGGTTACTCAACAGCTCTAAGAAAAACACTGACCCCTTTATCCTTAAGTATATCTATATTAAAGAGAAATGTTTTTTCCACATACTACTTCCCCAACATTTTGTCTCTTTGTACCAAGAAATCCACTTCCACAGCATTTTAAGCTTGGGTATTCAGATATGCCTGCACTCATTAAATCAGGTCCCTTACCACACAAAATAATTCAATCCAACCTTGCAGAAGTGAAACTGGTAGGATTATACAGCTAAATAATTTCATCAACACCCTTCCATACCAAATACTCTTCCATCAGGCCCTTTTTAAGCATAGCTAGGCGGAATCTGAAGATTCCAGATGTAAAAAAGGAAACATTATTGCTAGCAGAGACTACTGGAGGGAGGGATTCATATGCTGTGAGCACATGGATGTAATAACTGACAAGTGAAGCCACTGCCATGATAGTTAAGTTTCTCCCTCTTCCTGTGCCCCAATTTTCCATCACTGCCTTTTACATGTAACACCTCTGACACCACAGCAACAGTTGTCTCACTGAAAAAATTGTCACTGAAACATGAGATGAGCAACACATCAGGAAAAAAACCTGAAGATTATCACATACAGAACAAAACCCAACCCAGCAACATCAGATTTACAAAGGGTAAAGGGTGTATGTATACAGCATTAATGAGAAAAGACAAGAATTTTACATAAAACATGTCAGGAGATACAAAACCACTGTTAACCTTGTGGAGGTGAGCTCAGCTCCTTAGACTCCAGTTTGCCCTAAAAAAGGCGAGCATGAGCTGCTCCCTGTTCCTGTAAGCACACATTCCCTCTTTGCCCCCAGTGAAATTACCCATGTCAAGAATCAACACAGGATGCCTCTGCCAGGCTATGCTAATCCTTCATGCTTTGTCTACTACGTAAGGCAATACCATGTTCATATGGAATTATACAAAGCCACTAGGTACAGCATTTTGAGGCTGTGTGATAAAAGGATGATCAAAGAAATCTTATCTTTGTGCAGGTCTTTATCACACAAAATGCAGACAAGGAAATGCTCATTATGTTAGAGATGTGAAAATAGTCAGACCAAACCCATGACCTAGACAAGCAGATCAAGCATGTGTTCCAAAATTAAAAAGCAGCAACAAGATGAGCTACATGCCAAAGCTGTAAATGCAGATCTAAATCAGCAAAAACTGTGTTCAAATTGTAGGCACTTAGACTCAAAGATGACCTAACTGCTGGGTTATCCCACGACAACCAAACAAACATTCAAGAAAAACACACCCAGATTTCTTCAGAAGAGCAGAGATTTTGTTTTTACTTCTGATCTAAACTTCCAAGTAATTAAGTTTGGAACACTGTATCCCTGATGAGTTTCCATTAAGTCCACATGAACATTCTACTTCAAAGTTTTCCTCAAGATGCTCTATGGTCCTTAAAGATTGTTATTCAATGTGAAAAACATTCTGTAGCTCTTTTCTTTACACATGAATGTTACAGAGCCTTTACTGTTACCCTACTGCTGTAAGATCTCAGTAGATATATATATACACACATATACTTCTTGGGCTTTTTTTAAATATATATCTATATCTATATCTATCTATATATATATATATCAACCAAGCCTTCCCTTTTGGGGAAGGATATCACCTTTACAGCCACCATGGGATGTGTGCTGCAAAAACACTGAAAATAAAATTAAGCCTGAAGGGAAATCTTACTCCCATTTTAAATTTACAAAGTAACAGCTTAGGAAACCCTGGGACATTCTCTGAGATACAACCACTTGCCATTATCTCTAACCAGTTTTGACACAATCTTTCCAAGAATGCAAGAACAGAGATTCTCTACTGCTTTCTAAATTAATAGCAATTTGATTATTCAACATAAATCATTAGCAGCTCTAAAACTTTAATCAAGCTGATATTCAGTTAGTTATAGCATGCACCACAGCATATAAGCTGCTTTTCTTTCATCACAGCTCTTTTATTATTCACATTCTAGTAGAAGGTGTTACACCTAACTGAGCACACAAAACTCCAGTATCCAACACTGAGAACAATGAAAAAAACATCAGTTTGACATAATGTTCTTACTTTTAGCAGTTCAAAATAATGAAGACAGTGGTAAACAGGGGCAAGGAGCAGCCGGGGTAGAACATACTGAACAGCTTCTTTAAAGCCTTCACCTATCGACTATAAAAAACAAGTTTCAGTCTTAAAACAATAAATGCATTGAAGGAACAATATAATAAATAATAGTAATTTAAATAGTAACATTATCAACATGGCTTACTTAGAAGGAATTTTACCTGTAGATAAAACGCTGCTCCTGGCTTTGATAATTGACTTAGAAAATGATCATGAAAACCAGGTCGTAAAATATCTTGTGCATATGATTCATATGGATCAAATGCTAGTTCCTAAGAAGAAATACAGAATAATTTTACAAAACTGATTTAATATCTAAACTTCTTCTTTCTTAAAGAAAATACACACACCACTAAACAGCAGAGATTTTGCTGCATACTGTTTCCAAAAGACTGAGAGAGAAGAATCAGTATGTGCAGAGACTCTTGGGGCAATTCCGTCTGAAAAACATGAATGAAGGCCAACCGGTCCAATTCCCTGTTCAAAGCAGGGCCCACCTCAGAGCCCAAGCCAGATCGAGCCTCAAAGCTAGCTGAGGTTGCTCAGGGCCTCATGAAATTATGTTCCTTTAAGAGCAGACAGCAAAACCTCTCCAAGTAGCCTTCTCCAATGTTCAACTGTTCTTGCTGCAGATCTCCCCCCCGCCAGTATCTAATCAGGACTCTCTTTTTAACCATTTGCGGGCCCGATCTCATTTCACCTCACCTCAAAGTTGCCTACTGTGAGCCCTCCATAAGAGCCAGGCTCAGTCTCTTCTACACACTCCTTTCACGTAACTGAAGGCAGCAATAAGACCTCCTTCCTCAGGCTTCTCTGCATTGAATAAAGCCAGCAATCTTAACCCACGTTGTACATCATAGGCCTCGATTCCTTAATCATCACTGCAACCCTCATGTACAGGCGTATCTTGTACTAGGAAGACCAACACCAAACACAGAATGCCAGACATGGTCTCAAGCACTACACAGAAATGATCCTTCACCCTGGCAGCTACACTTTTCCTAACTTAACAAAGCAGGCAGTTAGCCTTCACCCCCAGTTCCTGAGGACCCACAAGCCCAGTTAAGCAGTACTACTCCTGAGCCAGGCAGTTGGACCACTGCATAGGCCTGTTTGGTCCCAGGTGCAGTAATCTCACATTTGCTTTTATTCAACTCCATGAGGTTCCTGTAGGTCCCTTTCTTCAGCCTGTCAGAACCCCCAAGAAGTAGCTGTCCTGTATATCCCTCCACAATTTGCCATCGCTACCTACTTGATGAGGCAGAGCTTCTTCCACAACACAAATATAGATACCAAACAGTATCAGGCCTGTATCAAACCCTGAGGAATACCACTTACCACTGGCCACCATATGGACCCTGTATTGCTGATGACAGTCCTTCAAAGCCTGCCAGTCCAGTCGGTTTCCCACCCACTTTATAATTCAATTAGCTAGTCTACATCTCACCAAGCCGACTATATAAGGATACTATGAGAGAATGTGCTGAAAGCTTTGCTTAAGTTCAGGTAAGGGATCTTGACTGTTCTTCCCTTTGTCCAGGGAGCCAGCCATCTCCTCTTACAAAGCACTTAAGTTGGTTGGGTACAGTTTGTCCTTTGGAAACCTGCCCTGGCTATTGCCAATCACCTTGTAGTCTGGATGTGAATTCTAGAAAAATTTCCCAATTTTCTCAGGGACTGAGGAGAGGCTGACCTGCTTCTCGTTTCCAAGATCCTCTTCATCAGTCTCTTTGAGATTGGGCAAAACACAATCTCCTGTCACAGGAAACCTCCACAACTTGCCATTAAATTTCAAGAATTCTAGACAGTGGCCTTGCAATGGCACTAGCCAGCTGCCTCAGCTTCCTGCCTCGCCCCACAGACTTGCATATATTCACCTTACATCAAGCTTCCCTAACTTGATCTTTGATTTTCACCTCTCTCCCCTAATACTTAGTAGCAAACTTAACTGGGAAACCTAGATGCACATCTCCACAGTAAAGACCAAGCAAAGGAGACTGAGTACCTTAATCCATGTCCTCCAGCATAGAGTCTCTGGCCCCACAAGCAAGGTACTTACATTTTCTACCATTATCTTTTTCTTGCTATTTTACCTTAAGAGCCCTTCTTGCTTTGCTTCACATTCCTCAACAAACTCGACCCAACACCAGACTTTTAATACAATTTCCACCTACACAGACAATGCAGCATTCTCCTGGGAAGCCTATCTTTCTCTTTTGAATCTTAGAATCACTCAGGTTGGAAAAGACCCTTAAGGCTATTGAGTCCAACCATAAACCTGACACTAGCAAGTGCACCACTGAACCATGTTCCTGAGCACCACACCTACGTCTTTTAAATACCTCCAGACATGGTGACTCAACCACTTCCCAATATTTCCTAATACCCAATCTAAACCTCCACTAGTGCAATCTGAGGCCATTTCCTCTTGTCTTGCTACTTGGAAAAGACCAACACCCACCTTACTACAACCTCCTCTCAGATAGTTGTAGAGAACAGTAATGTCAATAGTCTCCCCATAGCCCCCTTTTCTCCAAGCTAAACAACCCCAGTTCCCTCAGCAGCTCCTCACAGGACTTGTTCCCTAGACTCTTCACCAGTTTCACTGCTCTTCTTTGGATTGCTCCAGCACTTTGGTGTCCGTCCTGTAGTGAGTGGCCTGAATTTGGTTAAATGGGAAATTCCAAACTGTGCTTGTCCTTGGCTCCTGCTACACCTACCCTTTCTCTTCAGGACTAGGAACACACATTCCTTGTGCTCTGAGCCAACCACTTTGGAAAATAAAACAACTCTCCTCAGCCCTTTCTACCCTCAGGGCAGCCACTGACATGATAATGCCACCCAACTCCCTGAGCAAGCCCAAATTCCCTCCCAAAGCCCAGGGTCTTCAGTCTGCTTATCTCCTGCACTTTCCTCAGAACCTTAAACTCCACCATCCCTACTGCCAGCACCCAAGCCTCCTATTAGCTACAACATTTCTACAAGTTCTTTGTTCATAAGACATCAAGTGCAGTCAGCCTTTCTTAGCTGACCCCACTGCATATGCCACAAAAACTGTCCCCAGTGCCCTCTAGAAATCTTCTGGATGACCTGAACCTCAGCAAGTTGCCCATCCAACAGAAGTCAGTAAAGCTACTCTCTCAAGAGAGCCAGGGCCAGCAAGATGACCCCTACTTCTTTCAAGAAGTTTTTGGCCACTTGTTGATTGGACAGCCTTTGCAACAGAGGTTTGACCACAACATGCCCTTTGGTGGCATCCTCCTCTGATCCTGATCCTTAAGTATTTAACCAGCTCATCATTCATTCCATAACAGATCTCCATGCATTTGAGTTGATCTTATTGTTAAGTCTCCTGGCCTCATCTTCCCCACCTGTCCTTCCTGAGTGCCTATACTGGTTCATACAGCTCTCTATCATTCAATCTTTCTTGTCACATCACTAATTCCAGTGACACAACAACCATGCAGCTGTACACAGACTCCCAGAGCCTCATATCTGTACATGAGCATGTGCACTCTATGAAAACTGAAGCTTCAAACGAGCCTTCATTCCACCTTCTCAGGAGAAAGGTGCAAGAGCCTTTGCTGTCACACTTTTTGTTATGCATGTCCCCTTCTCTCAGTTCTTCCATCTGCAAGTTCTGGTCTGCATCTACTAGTGAGCCTAGTTCTAGAGCCTTCCTTGCCTGCTTAGCAAGCCCTGTGGTAAAGCAGCCTTTGTTCCACTTCGAATTTCCATAGCAATTCTGATCTACAGATAATTTACAGGATATCTCAATTTCTGTTGACACCTAGTCACAAGTGGGCTTTTTTCTTTGGTCCCACCCCTTGCCACCATGCTCTCTTCAGTTTAGACAGCCCAATAAAAACTGTACTTCTGAGATTAAAGAGGTAAGAGCACTCTCAAGAAATGGGTAGTGTATTCATCATGGTGGGGCTGGAAGAAGAGATGTCAACCTCAAAAGACAGCTAGAAGAGATGTATTTAGCATCTGCATGCAAGTCATTAAAACACACTTAAATAGCAAAAATACCCAACAAACAACAGCTATTTTCTTACCTCTGCCATATCTTCAAAACAGCTGCCTACTAGTGGATGAGGACTACCTTCATCTGTCATTTCAACAGTGTCTTCTATATGACCCAGTAGCTTCACACTGAGCTCATGAATGTCTGAGATCCGACTAAATATATTTTCCACATCCTGCAAAAAGCGATACCCTCAGACAAAAATCAACAGCAAGTTGGACACAACTTTTAAGAGAAAGAATGTTATGTGCAAAGCTACAGTTATGATACAAAAATAAAGCACTTCCTTAAACAGAACAAGATTTTATAATATTTATTATTTAGTTGCTGTACAACCTAAGATTTTGTTTTTAAATAATCACTATTTATGTATAAACATCTAAAAATGTATAATGGCTCACATATGGCAAAGAAGAACAGAGAAAATCTTAAGTTACAGGTCTGTGATTGAATGTAATAAATAGGGTGGTTTCTTACACAGGTCTACAAAACCAGTGCTTCCCCACAAGTCCTCCTACTCGAGACAAGTGCTTCCTCTACTACTAATATGTTAAACTGGACAACAGGTATGTTCTGAAAGCGTTCTTCTAGATTTATAGATATTGTAGCAGTGTAGGATTTTGTTTGTTTGTGGTTTGTACAATACTTACATGAGATGAAAATAGTTTGGAGTTGGA
Source organism: Laterallus jamaicensis coturniculus (assembly GCA_022605575.1). Taxonomy (NCBI): domain Eukaryota; kingdom Metazoa; phylum Chordata; class Aves; order Gruiformes; family Rallidae; genus Laterallus; species Laterallus jamaicensis. The sequence goes on from JAKCOX010000001.1 coordinate 356,414, forward strand.
GGCATATGGCTCTCTAAAAACTCTGATAATGAGATTTAGTTCCCTTATGTATTGCCGAACCTCTGCCATAAATGACTTCACTAGGTCATAATAGGTTTGCTCCCCTGAGGTGGAGGGTTCCTCATCAGATAAAGTTAGTGCACTTAAATCTTCTACATCTTGATGGAACATATCCATTAATACCTAGGTAGAAAAAAAGAGGGGTAAATCCAGAAAGTGCAAAAGACTTGTCTTCAAGAACTACCTGTAAGTTACCAGTAAAGGAAATCTATTATTCCCATGAAACCAGGCTGATCAGCAGAAAGATTTATCACACTGCAATTGGTTGAGCATCAGAAAAGTAGTATTCATGACTATGAATTCGCAAGTCATTACTTTCAGTGGTAATTTCTGAAGCATTGCCAATCATTTAGACAATCCAAGCATCTCTCCAAGAACATGGTCCTACAATCAATAACAATTTCAAGAGGTCTATGAAGTACATAGGCGCATTTAACTGTATTCTATTATTCTGAACTAGCCATACATAATCTAATTTTCTGGAGATACTATAGTATCTTAAGTGAAAAACACAGATGTGCATTTAGGGTTTTCATCCTTATCTTTAACAGGAAGTCACACATAATCGGGCTCAGAACCCTGTAACCTGTGATGAATACTGCCCTGCCCACACACTGTATGTGGCCTGGTTTCTGTCCTTAACTCCCAAGTTCTCTTGTTAAAATGGAAAGGAAGGGCAGCAGCTTCAGAAGAGGTGGCAGTTCCACTGCAGAACTACATGGACAAAATGGCCTCTAAAAATGACGACTACCTGTCTTGGTGTAATCTGTTAACCATCAGGCAGTTAAAACAACCACATACCCACTCACTCCACACAATGGGATGGGGGAAAGAATTTTAAAAAATAGAGAAAAACCAAAAGGTTAAGATAAAGACTGATTAATAGGATAGAAAAGGAAAATAACGCCAATAGTACCATCAGCAGCACAATATACAACAGAAGCAGAGCATAGCTGCTCACCACCTTAAGCAGATGCTCAGCTCGTTCCTGAGACACGCTGCCTCCCAGCCTAGCACCCATTACACTAAGAGCGTAACACCATACTGTATGGAATATCCCTCTGGCAGTCTGGGTCAGGTGTCCTGGCTGTGTCCCCTCCCAGCTTCCCGGGCACCTTCCCAAGGCAAGTCCTTCATGGTTTGGCAAGAACTATTACATCAGTGTGTTATCAACATCACTCTCATCCTAAATTCAATGACAGCACTGAACCAGCTGCTGGGAAGAAAATTAACTATCCCTGCCAAAACCAGGACACTGCCAGAAGTCCCAATTTATACCCTAGCAATGCTTACCCAACACAAACAATTAATAATTCAAAACTTCTTAAGAAAAGTGGATCACTGAACACTTCTTCCAAACATGGTGTCTGAGGAGCCAGGAGTCATTACACACTTGGCCCGTGACAAGCAGAAATCCCACTTTGTTTCCATGATACTCAAAGAACACCTTAAAGGTAAGCTTGGTTAAGTACAAATTAATAAAAAGCATCCTTTATTGAAGTATCCTTAACAGAAAGAAAATGTAAAGAGGGTCCACACATAATCTACAACAGCGTAGCAGATCTCAAGAATATGCCAGTATAAGATGTAGTTCAACACAGAAGATAACTTTATCCTGGGACAGAAACATGGGACAGTATTTATGAACAAATCTTCTGCCTACAACTACACTCCTTCTAGGAAGTCGTGAAATCTATCAAAGGTGAACTTCAAAATAATCCAGAACTAAAGTGCTGCTTGCTGGCCTCCCTTCCAAGCACAGGAAGTGAAGCCATGGCAACCTATGCCTGTTACTGTGGAGACTGACATGACTGTTGTCAGTCACTGAAGAGACAGGTAAAAGACTTCAGGATCAGAGATGTAAATACTCTTGAGAACCACAAAAGAGAAGGCTAACACATTAAACATGAACTAGAGTTCAAATGACAGAAAACAGTGTTTTTTTCAAAATAATTATAAAACTGAAGATCAAGAATAAACTTCTGAATGAGCCATAGCAAATATGACGTTTACCTTGGTATTTACAGTAGAAACTGTCTCTTTAAAGCATGTTACAGGCATCTCCCCAGAATTATTTCAGCTAAACAAGCTGTTGACTACTAATATTGGACACATGAACTATCCTGCAACAGAGTATTTGGGGATCTAGAGGTTCAAAAAATGCTGTGGTAGGTTCATCAAACTACTGGAAGAAACAGAGGCAGGCATTCTTTATCCAGGTCTTGTCCTAACACTGCTCAAAAATATACAGATCTAGTGAGGAAAGAAATGGGCACACAGCAGGCTGCTTCTATTAGTGAGTCAAATGTCCCTGTTACACACTCTGGTCCTAAGTTTCTCTGAGAGCAGAACAGTGGACATTTTTCATTAAAACTGCCTTCTTCTGAAGCTTTAAGAGCAGGTGGTGATTCGTCTTTCAAAGCCAGTGAATGTAAATGGAACTCTGGAGAATCCTAATTAATTCTAGGGAATGGGACATTATTGGGTCACTACTGTACAGAATTACATGGAATAATGTGGGTATTCAATGAGGCCCCAACATTTATAACTACTTCACAGGCGTAGCTCTAACACATACTTGGAGGTGGAAGATTCCAGGTTGTATTCACAAGGTGTCTATCTCACTAATATGACAACCACGGAAACAAACTGAAGTAACTATACCCCAGACACTGAATTCAGAGCACTGTGAAGCACAGGCAGACAGTAGAAGAAAAAGAGCTCACATTTGAATGCAGTTTGGTTTCTGCAGACAAGGCAAAATTTTCAACATGGACAGAGGGCACAAAAGCAAATGTGAAAGTGCTTGAGAAAAACGTTTGCCACACAGGGCCAAGAAACTGTTCTGGTTGTTTTGCTGTGAAAAATAAAAACAAGCAGAACAAGTTATGGGATGAACATAATCTATCATAAAGCTGCTTGATGCAACCAGGAAGAAAACACCTTAAGAGCACCTTTCAATGTCTTGTTCTGCTGGGACGGTAAACCAACAGGCCTGATTTAGAGCCTTTCAAAAGTTTCTTCTGTGTATATATATCAAAGAGCTCCTTCAATGAAATGTAAGTTCCTATATCAAATTGATAATGGCTCTTTGGCTCACCCACCTTTCCTAGTTGTTTCTGTCGTTATTCTGTGACACATATTCAAACAAACATACACATTCAAACCCTGTCCTGAGATCAAGGCAGATATACCCCATAAGCAAAAGCAAAGAAGACTACTGCCCTGACTGAAAAGTACTAGACTTTTCAAGACCTCACAAGATATCTTGAGAGAGTAAAGAAAGGTGAAGAAATTGGGGTGGTGGGCGGCAAGCAGGAATGAGACAAAGGCATTCCTTGAAATACAGACATCCCAACCAAATGTATTAACACAGACCAAGACAAAATACTTAAGGGGTGATAAATCTGAAAATCCCTAGATTTAAGCAAGATTAGAGATTCTTCATTCCCATCCCCTAAAGGATTACCTTCAAGCTTTATTCTTTAAACAATTGAAAAATTGAGATGCTAACAAGGTGGCCACAGAAGCTACAATGCAGAGGCACATTGCTCTGTCACTGCTGGAAAGAGTGATGATTCCTGTCTGAGCCTACTGAATCTTCTGAAGCTACAAGAAAGACTACTCTCAGGTAAATATATGGATGACTAAGGAGGATCTGTCTGATATGCTAATGCAGGTGGGTTTTTTGTTTTGCAGGACCATTGAAACACTACTTTTAACATGCAATACAGTCATTTAGAGAGAACATTCAAGCTTAATTTCAGCCTTCTTTTTTCAAGCTACAAAATAAGACTCCACTATTACAGCTTAGGAATGTTAAATTTTTAAGTTAGTGCTGCTTCATAATTTTTAAAGCATTCACACACACTGCTGAAATTAGGCAAGCAATATCAAAATGAAAAGTGACTTCACTATTAATAAGCACAACCTCTGTAAATTCAATTAGCTTGCTTTGCTCTACTGCTGGAACCATATTTTATGGCAGTAATTTCTTCCTTCAAAGGTACAATACTACAAACTCAATAAGGAATAGACATTGTCTTCTTAAAACTTAACTAAAACTTCCTGGTAACATGAGAAACAAGAGTTCAGCTTACCTTATCAGCACACATTGCCACTTTAATATCCTGTTTTGTAATCTCATAATGTCTTATATTCCGCACATAATTCCCAACCAATTTCAAGATGTCTGCAGAAATATATTCTAATACTGCCACTATGTAAACAGACACTTGGTGGTCGATTTTGTAGCCTAAAACTTCCTGAAAGGAAATAAACCGAAACAAAACAAAATGTCCCACCATTAGTCAGTCAATTAAAACACACACCACAGGTTACAGCTAAAACCATAAAGTTTAAGACCATACTCAATGAACACTCACCACATACCCACAGTCTATTTCACTAACAGAAACAGTCACCTGTAGGCCTAGAAACAGCGTCATTGTAGATGCTGATCTATTAACTGTGGCAGTGACAACAGCCAACAACTGTCCCAAAAAACCCTCACTTTAACATTTATGGCTATTCTAGAAGTTTCTTGATCATTTCCTAAGTCACATGAAATCAAACAAAACCAAACAAATTCACAGCAAATGAGTGCATTGCTTTGTTTCTCCAACAGAAAATTAAAATGAAAAAGAAATACGTAGAATTAATCAAACTGCAACACATAATATTATGTGACAAATGCCCATATTCTTATTCCTTTGTGCTTACATTTCAGGCAGCAAACAGGCACTATAGAAAACAAAGCTGTCAATTTCTAATTACATTCTAAAAAGCAAGATTACAAAGCTGTCAATTTCTAATTACATTTTAAAAAGCAAGATTACATCACTTCTTACCTTTAATAAAGGATGGATTTTTTCTACTGGGAGAGATAAGGGATTCCGTCGCTTCCTCTTCTCAATAGCAGACTGGGCATCAGCTATTGCCCACTTATCAATAGGATGGGGAAAACTTTTTTGAACACGATCCTGAAAAAAAGCACAACACAGCACTAAAGGGTAAACCCACAATCTGAATGAGCTTAGCAATACCACTACCTTATGAAATCGCTTTCCATTACCTAGCAAAGGGATGTTTGCTAATGTTGGTATTTCAACTATAAAAGCTTGCAAAACAGGCATGAATTTTATCGTTTCAGTACATGCTGCTCACTCCATTCATATAGTAATATCATTACTATAGAATGATCTAGGGCTAAAGATTTGAGCCATGCCAGAATTAAGTTGCCATTGTGGGCACAATTTGCTCCTGTTGTGCACGTGCCTGGTAATTCAGCGTTTACATACATGACTACATTTTATCCTAGCACTTTAATTCCCTGTGCAGGATGGTCACTGAATGAGATAGGAGATTTCTGTTTCCTCTTTACTGACCAGCACATGGCCTGGATCGTATACATGCAAACCGTGCTGATGATGGCAACGAACATAATAGGAAAAGACAAAGTTCAACATCTCCCATGTGTTTTTAAACAGCTTCATAGCTTACAGTTGGACCATACAGGCCCCAGTCTGTTTACTCCTTTCAGAAGGCCTCGTGCCCAAGGGCACCTACATTCTCCCACGCACTGAACAACGGTCCTGCTGGAACTCACGTGTATCTGGACACTGAAAAGCTTCTCTGGTTTTGGTAACCTTTCTGGCTTTCACCAGATGCCAGAAATCTGATTTTTAGATAACGTCACATTTTACTCTTTCAGACCACAGCTCCCACTTGACTGTTTCAGTTGCAAGCACTCACTTACGTAAATATGACCCTCATTTAAGCAACCATAAAACGAGGAAGATGAAGTTAATGACCAGTTACAAAGAACTGGTACAGGACAAGGTACGCAAACAACAACTTTCTGACAAAAAAATGGGACGATATACAATTCTATAAAGGTGGCACCCAACTTTCTGTAGTCCAGGCTTTTCTTTTTCACTCCTCACCGTAACACTTCTGCAAAAGGGAAGCAGAAGCCATCCAAAAAAAGCTAAATAATTCTCTTATTCACTATCTAAAACCAATTCACTCCCCTAACCCAGTCCAGCCTGCTGAATGAACAATAAAGCTGTCCTGGGGAAAAAAATAGAAGTGTATGACCACATAATTAAAGACAGCACCATTATGCATAAACACAAAAGGGATAAATTGAACTTGCTTGATCATCTCCAGTTCCTAACTTCACATGCATAAGACTTGTAATGCAACACTGTGTGTCAAGTTTTTTGTTAGCATTGTTTAAAACACAGCATTAAACAATCTTCCCTTGAGCTACCAGACCAAAATGGCGTTGGAAAACAGGCTAGCCATTAAAGCGGACACTGAAACACCATCAGAGGTGTCAGTGTTCAAGAGAGAAGAGGAACGGTGAAATTTATGAATCCTGGGCTCAGACACAGCCTCCTTTTTTAGGAGTTTTCAGTTGTTTTTTTTATTTTCTTTCCTCTTGTTAGGTCACTTTCTTCAGAACATGAGGAAGTTGCATCCTGTGTTGTTACCTAACTCAGCTCAGGCACAGCCCCCTGAGTACTGGAAATCCACAGGTACACTATACATGGGGTCTGTAGCTTTGCAACCAAAGCCAGGGTTAAGTATAAAGAACTACCACAGTATTCACATATAGAAGCTTAATTCATGTAGCTTAACTAATTTGTTTCTCAGGTGGAGAAACTCTCAGATCATGCCCTCTTCTCAAACATCAAGCTGCTTTTCTGAGCAACCAATGTTGCAGAACCTTGAAAAGGCAAGTGTAAGAGAAGAGGTTTCTAGACAGACAAAAGGAGTGTTCCTCAATTCACTCTAAGAAAGTAAGTAAATTACATTTGTTCAAAAATAACAGGACAAAGTGTACATCTGCCTAAATCACCACATCTAGAAAGCAGCACCAAGCCTCAGACTAAACTGCTATAGTTTGCATGCAGTAGCAGGGAGGGGGGGGTGAAGTGGTATTTTGAAAGGAACTAGTCAGCTTTCTGCAGACAAGTGACACTAGCCATCTATTAAACAGTAACACAGCTCAGAGACAGTTTTACTCTGCACTGAAAAACAAACTGAATTGACAGGAAAATCAGCTATTAGGTATCTCACCAATCTTTCTGCAGAAGGTTCTGCTGCATGAAGATACATAATGACTGCTTTTCTTTTTACACATGAAATGATTAATGTATTAATGTTTCACCCAAGTTCAAGCTATTACATATTTGCAGTAATTATTCTCTATACCTCTACATCCAGAAAACTTCTTGGTTGGGCTTGACACAACATATTTAACAACTGGAGAATTAACTCTTCAACATACTGTAATGCATCTTCAGTAGAGGAAAGTTTAGGATGGACTTGCACCTGAACCTATAGGAAACAAAAAGAATTAAGACTTTTGAGTTTTGCTCATCCCTAAACCACGTGCTTTACATGCAAAACAAGATGAAAAGTGAAGAAGCCAAATGGCTTACATAAATCCAATGCAAAATGTAGCTCTGTGAAGGCACACCAGATAAACATGTGAAACGCCCATCCACACCTGAGAGAAATGCTTATCTCAAGTATTATATGTACTCACATCGCTGTAATGACCCTTAACAAGAAGAAATCAGCTAATTAGTAACACTGCTTAGCAGTGCAGCTAGGAAAACACCATGCCTATTTATCTTTCTCCCCATGCTCTTAAACCACTGGTTGCAGGAGACATTTTAGACCTGGTGCTTCCCACCTTTTACAACTCATTGTCCATCACTCAATATGTAACAGTGAAATACTGAACGTCTTCCGCAGAGCGCACGCTACAGAAACAGCAATGATTTCAGCAATATTTAGTCTTCAAATTTAGTCCATTCTCAATTAATTCTTGCTAAAATAAGAAGTTTGTTTCCATGCTGATTTTTGGAAAAAGATGTCAGACTCTAGAGCAAAAAAAAAACCAAACCAAACAAAAACCCAACAACTTCAGAAAAGGCACAGTAGGTGCCAGTTCAGAAACTTTGAAAGTTTGGACCCCCATACACGTAGCAGTAGGTCCTAAGTATCTGTGAATTCTTACTGGTGTGTAAATCCACTGAGGCATAATCCTCCTTGCTCCTACCATTATTTTTCCAGACAGTCAAACTTCTGAAACAAGCCTCCAGTACAGCTTTCCCTTCACGCTTCCTTTACCTGTGCGATCTGTCCTAAGGAACCTGCTTTGGCAGGGGGTTGGACCCAATGATCTCTGGAGGTCCCTTCCAACCCCTACGATTCTGTCATTCACAAAATAGCACAGTTTGAACCAGTTTATATTTCAGGTATACAATGCTCAGGTTTTTGCAGTTCAAACAGGTAGACAGTTCAATCTCAATCCTACACCGATGGCAAATATTGCATCAGAGCAAGATGATTGCATGTTTCAAACCCCAATTTCATCATTTTACCATTCTGCTGCACACAACTCAAAATGCCTCTAATTCTCAATCACTAACACAAGAACTTAACCACCTTAACCCAAAAGCCAGCAATCTGTCTCATCCAAACGTTAACCCCCTGTCTATATTCAAATAATGGTGGCAGAATTATTTCATTTCACACTTGAGTTTTAATTCTTCCTATAACTGCAAAGAGGAATGAAATGTTATGAAGTTCAAACACACAACAGCCTCTAACAGCAATCCACTTGCCTGCTAAAGCACTCATTAGTTTGAAGACTTCATGTCTAGGCACAGCCAAGGTGTTCATTTAACTGTCTTCAGATTTAAATACCCCAGACCATGCATTTAGTTCCTTGCAGCCTGCGCTCCCTTACGCAGTGGGTCTTAAAAGAACATCTCTAGAAGTTATTACTTTAACTTTTTAAAAACACACTGGCAAAAATAGAACAAGAGAGCTTCTCTCCATCTGACTAATTCAACTGTTTTGATTATGCCAACAGTTTCATTTTTCCTAAGAACTTTGCCACGCACAGCGACAGAGTGTGTTTGTGGAGGTACCCAAGTAACAGCATGCCCAACAGTCCCAAGCACTATTTACAACTCAAACACTGACATCTTGAAATATCATACCATCTAGGAAAAAAAAAAATAATTCTTAACACCAGAGATTACAGAATTGCAGGATTCTCTCAAAGATCAGAGCTGACCTCAACTGCCTGGAAGATGCTGCCTTTCATGTTCCTTTAAAAAAAAAAAAAAAAATTGAACAAATTTGTATTACATTCTCCCTACAGTATACTCAAGCACTTTGCATTCTGAGGTGTTAAATTACCATGTCAATCCAACAGTAAAAGCACAGAGCATGATAAATCAGAGTGATGAAGAGCAGCTCTATTTTCTCCTTTGCTTAGAAAACAGACTGTAGACTTAAATAGCTTCATCACAACTCTTTCAGTCTGTAACACAAAGTCTACAGGAATAAGAACAACCAACCAAAAATACCACATCGAGTCATGACCTGAAACATTATCCACAGTCAGACAAAACAGAGCTAACAACAATAACCTCCTCCTAGTTGGGGAGATAAAGTTCCAAACACTTTCCAAAGCACTTATGTTTGGGGGGAAATTACATCACTCTTCTCCAAGGCCATTGTCTTCAGACACTACCAAGCTCTACTTTAGCAGAATATCCACCTTGGCAGAGGAAAACGTCATGAGGCACCATTGGCTTGCCAGCATAGTTTATCTATATTAGGTAGGTAGTAAATAAGCTTCATTGCTACTTAAGGGAGATTTAGTATCATTTAGGGTTCAAAGTCATACAGGCAAGAGCAAGAAAACAAGACTAACAAGGAAAATTACAGCATAGCTCAGTGTACAATTATCACAGAAACATGTAATTTCAGTATCTGCACTACTGGAGCACCTGAAGGCTCAGACCAAGGACGAAACAGTGCTATTTGGAGGGTACTCAAAACAAGCCCCAAGAAGTCCATTATCTAAGACATGATGCAATGCTGGGTAAGATGCAAGATTCAGGAAGAGAAGGCAAAAAATACGAACATCTGTTACATACGTCACATGACCAGCTTCAAAAAAAGAAGCTCACGTTACCTGGGAGTTCCCATCTTTCTGATAAAAAGTCAGCTCAGACTTTAAAGAAAACAAACCTGGACCACCCTACCTTATTTCACTTGAAAAGGAGTATGGCTTGAACCCCACCAGATTCTTTGCAGTCCTATGTTCGAACTGCACATGATAAAAACAGACTAACAGCTTCTGAAGTGCAGTGATGTTTAGAGACGATTCTTACCTAAACATTTCATCTCTCCCTTAAATAAGGGCAGAACCCATCCCTTCCCTCCTACAACTCCCCCCCACCCTAAGTATCTATCATATCATAAAGGAAATTACTAAAAGAGCAGCTTGAGATCCTTTCACAAAAGCCTCAATTCTTCAAAATATCCCACAAATTCTAATAGGCAAATGCAATCTCCATCAGCTACAAATCCCTGCCTCCATGGCTCTATTTTCACTTATCTGATCACTTGTTTATGAACTTTCAATCTTCTCAGGTTTTTTTAACTCGAAAAGGGAAACAACCAGGATTCTCTTAATTCAGAGACAAGCAGAGCCAGCATTTCTTGAACATCTTTTCATGCTCTGTTCAAGAGCACAAGCTGAGTCAAGCAGTGCCTGCTTAAGAAAATTCACAGCACTTCAGGAAAACCTTATAGAATCATACCTTATGATGTGACCGCTTAGAAATTGTTGGTTTTAGGGGAGGGGGAAAACACAACACAAAACCAAACAACTATCAGAAATGGCAACAGCTTTAGATTTAAGTTTGCCTAATTTTTAACAGCTAGAATGTCAGTGAAACCAACTAAAAAGTGCTTACAAAGATAAATATATCTGATCACACTTTATAACCCTTAGCAACTTATTTTATAAAAAGCATTCTCAAATGACTCTTTTCAACATCTACATAATAAATGGTAATATAAACGCTCCCACAAGCCTCACAAGAAGCAGCAGAGACCCAGAAGTCAAAAGAACAGCTTCAGCTTGGCCTGAGTGGGCTAATCCAACTCCCAGGCTGATCACAAAGTGAATCAAACCTGAGCCCTAACTGACACTCAGCAGCTCATGCACTAGAAAGAGGTGTTTGATAACAGGCAAGAGAAGACCCACACAGCAAATTCAGCAATCTGATTGATACCAACTACACTTCCTTAGCCAGTTTAAAGTTAACTCTTCCTCACAGGGCCATGAGGACAAGCCTAATTCACATCAACCATGAAGCTGAAAAACTTCAACTGAGAATCATAGAACGGTCTGGGTTGGAAGGGACCCCAAGGATCATAGAGCTCCAACCCCCCTGCCACAGGCAGGGCCACCAACCTCAGGCCTGGAACTACACAAGGTTGCCCAGGGCCCCATCCAGCCTGGCCTTGAACACCCCCAGGGATGGGGCATCCACCACTTCTCTGGGCTGCCCATTCCATCACCTCACCACTCTCTCTGTAAAGAGCTTCCCCCTAATTTCTAATCTAAACCTTCCCTCCTTCAGCTTCAATCCACTCAAGGGGAAATTGTCCTGCCATTGTCTATACTTTTTAAAAGTTGATTCCTCTCCTGTTTCTCTGCTCCCTTCAGCTATTGGAAGGCTGCAATGAGGACCTCCAGCAGTCTTCTCTTCTCTAGGCTGAACAAGCCCAGCTCCCTCAGACTTTCTTCATAAGAGAGAGGTGCTCCAGACCTCTAATCATCTTTATGGCCCTCCTCTGGATGCTCTCCAAGAGTTCTACATCTGTCCTGTACTGGGGGCCCCAGATCTGGACACAGGACTCCAGATGGGGCTTCACAAGGGCAGAGTAGAGAGGGACATTCACCTCCCTGTCCCTGCTGGTCACCTCTTCTGATGGAGCCCAGGATCCCATTGGCCTTCTGAGCTGCAAGAGCCACTGCTGGCTCATGTTAAGTTTCGTGCCCATCAGAACCCTCAGGTCCTTCTCAGCAGGGCAATTTCTCCAAAGATTTCTTAAAGCAACTTTACATGTTACGCAGATACCTGCACAACGCTCCCAAACCATCTTTATCAATCCATGCCATCAGGCTTGCAGTTCTCTCATGTTCTGCTGAACACAGAACACACCAGGGGAAAAAAAAAAGAAGAAAAAAAAAATAATCTGTGTGAAAAGCTGCAGAGAGAATACCAAGCTAAACCCCATCACAGCAGAAGCTCTGGCAGCTTCCAAAAAGTGCAAAACAGAAGGAAGCAATTCTAAAGCTACATAAGAAACTGAAATAAAACTGAATGATCTACTGTTGCCAGATATACTTCTTTTTCTTATCTGAGGAAAACTACCCATCTACAGGGAGTCTGGCAAGAAGTCACAGCACGAATCAAAACAAACCCCAACAATGCCTGCTAAAGACCAATCACGCTTCACAGGTGAGTACAGGCACTGCCACGCTGTCCTGTCTGGTGGCAGCAGAAATGCTTGTAAGAAACCATCTAAAGGAAAAATCCCCTTCATGTTTACCACAACATTTTGACAATCAAATGGAAGAAGCTATAATGAGACAACAAGCCTAGCCGTTTCCAGAAGCACTATCAGAGAGCATGAATTTTCACTGATTATAAGCATTTTTCTCAACCTTTTCTAAAACTAGAGTTTTCTAAACCTTCACAGATACAGTTTATTCAACTGATTATTGGCAGAAATTACTTGGCCACAGAGAAGGTTCAGGGGGAGCAGATTTTTTCAGTTCAGCAACTTTGAAAATCTTCATTAATGTTGTAACCCTTATTTTTACTCAACGTATCTTTTGTTCATCTTCCCTCAGCGACTGCAAAATTACTGACAAGCCCCTGATTATCACCAAAACACTCCATGATGAAACATTTTGTGTACAGCTTGCATGGATGAGCAGTCTCTTGATTAAAAATTCAGTAAGTTAAACCAAATACAGAAAGCATCTTGGATCCACAGTTCAGGCAAAATTCACCAAGGCCATGAGACTTGGATTTGTGCTAAGATGTCTCTTGATGAGCAGTATTACACTTCACCAGTGAGCATGTGGGAAAGAAAACCTTAAAGACTTGAACTTAAGGAGGACCTTAAGTTTATCCTCCATAGCCATTAGAAGAGCAGAGAACCCAAAGTGATCAGAAATGAAGGATGTTCTGCATCAGCTGTGAAGCAGCGCCAGGAGTAAGATGTGCCATTCTGAGTAGCAAGTGGCAACTAGACTGTCACTGATTTGAAGAATGAGGTAGTTAACAGACAGGTCAAAGTATCTTTGTCTGCCACAGCTTCTCAAGTACTCTGTAGTCACTTAAGCAGTTTGTCTTGTCTCTTTTGCTCCACACAGAAGTTGGAGCATGGAGTACCTTGAAGCATGCTGTCTGTAACAGATTTCTGTAACAGAGAATCCCTTTCAGCTGTCAAGCCACATCACTCCAATCATTTTGACCGCAACAAATTCCAGCAGCACCCCTTGTTAATGGTTCAACTGATTCAGAACAGCTTAAGGTGCACAAGCAGTAGAATATCTATATGGTAACAAAGTTCTGCTTTTCTCTATCGTGGAATTGCTCAAGGTATCAATCAGTAAGGATGACAGGCTTTCTACTAGAAAAAGCACCTTATCAGGGAAGACGCAAGTCTCAAGCACGCAGAAAAATTCTGACTGCATGAACAAGAATTTATACACACAAGATGAAGCCACAGGGAAAGATGTTTAGGAAAAAATATCCAAGAAGTTATGACCAGAACAAAGTGTATAAATTCACTAGAGAAGGAACACCAATGTTAGAAGAGGCATCACTTCACAGGTGTCCCTTTTGAGTCTCTTTTCCAAGGTGTATTAAAAACCATGTATCTCCATCTGCAGCAACCCAAGATCACTGGTGTTCCACGTGTCTTGAATCTTCCATCTTCAGCCCCAGCATCTCACCTTCTTTCTACCTCTGCAACTACGATTTAAGACACCAGTTGTTATTCTTACTTCCTTTTCTTGTACCTCATCATCATGATTACTGTCTTTCAGCAGCAGCCAAGGAACCCTGCAACATTCCTCTTACGCTGCTTCAAAACAAAAGTGACCAGCTGGAGAAGAATCTCAGCACACATCATCTTCTTCCTAATTGCGTGCCCTGGAGTCTATCTTGACAGCATCTGAAGAAGAATCAGAAGAGATTACATTATGATCTGAATGGTACAAGAAATGCTTTTCACAAATGCTGCTGTTCAATGCAGATACAGTTCTGTTGTTAAGGTTCATGTTTAATGAAACACAAGGCGTGCTCTCCTAAGAATTTTTTTTATGCAAGAAGAGATTTAGTCTTACTACATATTCTTGGGTTTGCTGCTTGATAAAAATCAGAATCTAAATAACTCATTAGGAAAAAAAAGCTACAATATCTATTTTTCAATAAAATGATCCCAAGGCTGAAGTTTGAGCTCCACATTACAAGCCAGCTCACAGTTACAAAAGGGCAACAGCATTTTAATGATTCAGTCCACGTGTGGCAGCTTTCCCCACTAGCTGCAAACACTCCATCCCACTATATATATACTTTAACAATATTTAATTAAAATGCCACTCTCCTATCAGAGATATTAATTCAACAGAGGTCTTCTCAAACTAGCAAGTCTCGTTTCCAGCTATGCAGAAAATCATCACAATCCTGTTAGTGCATCTACCTGGTTTGAAGGTGGCATTGAGAAGGCAGCTTGCTGTCACTGCCTGAGAACGAGTGCTAGCATCTCGTCAGCTACTGGGGGAAACCAAGGAAAAGTTCTCCTCCAGTAAGCTGACAATGTGTATGAACTTCAGATAATCTGACTCCTAGATAGCGCGCTGTGGCAGGTCAGTGGACAAAGCCACAAGGCACTACTTTCCCTCCGGGACAGCTCTGCCCTTTGAACTCACTGGCATACGCTGCCTCACTCTCTATTTTACTAGTCCCACATGCTGGCCTCCAGGTACAGCTCAGATCTTTGGTGAGTGTCTCAAAACCCTTGGCTGCAAAGCTGCAGGTTTGCACCATCATGCACGGTTTGAACCGAGACAGGCAACTGTCAAAACAAGTGGGCTGCAACGTTCACGGTTTTACCTGCCACCTATGACAGATTCATGACTTCACTGGGCCTTTATCAGGGCTGAACACCCTAGTCAACACTACTTCTACCTATGAAATTTAGTAAAATACCCACTTTGGTTACTCCATTAATAGGGAAGCCTTAAAAATAACCTTGTATTTTCAGCAGCAGGTTCCAATACGGACAGATTGATAATTTCTACCTTTACAGGGAGTCAGTTAGTAAGTGGCAGAAGACTATGCTTCTGGGGCACAGGGGGTAACAGCGTGAGAGAAGACAAGAAGCAGGGGGTGATCTCACAAAGAACTTAGGTTAAAAGAATTAACACCTGCCAGACAATTGCAAGTTTTGAGTGTGAAGCCTTCAGGACTAACTCCACCTCACTCCTGACACCCCTCTACCCACAGCTGAGTGTAGAACAACAAAACTAAGACAACTATACCTTGCAGGGCCAGTTTGTCATCCTTGGTAACTTGTCATCATTGGTGTTCTATGTTGACTTCAAACTCCAAGCTTCTTTTTCTCCCCCAAGGAATTTATCCACCTCCTTCAGCAAGCATCTTTAACGTAGGGTGACTCTGCAAGTGGCTTGTCCACTGGGAAGAAATCTTGCACTTCAGATGTAGAAAGTAACTCCAAAGTCTTAGTTCATACTCGCCTTGAATTTACATCCTCTAGCAGTTAGCATCGAGTCTCATTCCGAATTTGACAAGCCTCTGCTACAACGTGGAATAAACTGGCCTCCAAAGGAACAAGCTCTTGCTAGTTGACCCCTCAGGTAGCTCTAGTTTCCAAGCAGGTTTCAGTCAGACAACTGTCCAAGTGCTTACAAGCAGCCACAAGTAGCAGTGAGTTGTAATATTTGTGCAGAAGGATAGTTTCAAAGAACCGACTACTGATCAGGGGTTAAGTCATTAACAGCACATGCTATGGATGAGACAAGCAAGAAAACTTCCAAGAACTGGATGAAACTAGTGTTGGGACCTCGGAGAGCACACCCAGGAAAAATGAGGCAATACATTGAAATTAGAAAGAAATACTGAATCAGTACAACTGTAATACTTCAGACTTCCATTCCTTACCGGAGGATGCAGTTCAGCTAGCTCTGGGAATGAGCCTTTTATGCAAAAGTTGCAGTTAATCGCTGTAACTAAGCAGACTCATGAAGCATCACTGCACACGACTAAAAAGCACCAAGTTCTACGATCTGAAGCCAGTTCAAGCAACGGTGTCAGAAACCTCTAGTTTCTTAAAAGCCTTCGACTCTCTGGGCTCTGACTGAAGAAGTGGAAGAGGAGAGCCCTCACCATTTTTTCTGCCTTCCGAATAAATTCTTTCCCCACCACAGGCACAAGCTTCGCCATCCTAAAGGAGCCAGACTTGCTACTTTGTCCTAATGAAGCCTTCTCACCAAGAAGGCATTTGAACTGAAGGCAGCTTAACTAAAAGCCATTAAGCCCAAACACTAATTAACCAAAATTCTCTCAGCAGTTCCTTATAACGATCCACTCCCCCTCCGCCCCCCCCAGCCGTGTCACTTCTGAGCGCTGAGGGAGCCTAGCAGAAACCCGCAGCACCACTACTTGCTTCCTTTTTGGCGAGAGGGGCCAGGACCGGCGTATCCATTAAGCCCCGTCTGTCAGAGCATCGCCCCAGCGCGGCGACGCCGGCCCCCCCCCCCCTCGACGGCAGCCGCCCGCCTGACAGAGCGGTAACCACCGACCCACCCCAGCCCTAACGCCGGCCGTGCGAAGAGCCCGGCCGGCCACGCCGCCCCGGCTCAGCCGAGACGCTGCGCCGGTCACGGCCCGCTCCGCGCCGAGACCAGGGCCGGGGCCGGGGCCGCAGCGCCGGGCCCCGGGCCGAGCCCCCACTCCTACGGCCTTGCCCGCCGGGGCGGAGGATGTCGCTCCCCCTCACCTTCTTGAGGGCGGGCACCAGCAGCCCCCGCCACTTCGGCGCGTTCTCCTCGCTGAAAAACTCGTAGAGCAGCGGCTGCGCCTGCATGGTGCCGGCCGGGCCCGGCCCGCTCGGAGAGACGGGCGGGGCAGGCCGGGCCGGGCGCCGGGAGGAGGCCGCCGCGGGAGCACTCGGCGCTCCTCAGCAGGAGGCCCGGCGGCCCCCCGCCGCCGCCGCCGGCGGCAAGCCCGCAGCGGCGGGGGGAGGCGGCGGCTGTCGCATTCCCCGCCCCCGGCTCTCGGTGGTCGCCCCTGGCGGGCGGCGGTGAGCGGCGGCGGGAGCGGGGTCACGCGGCGGCGCGCGGGCCGCGAGGGGCGGGGTCGGGCGCCCGGAGCGCGAAAGCCACCGCCTCCCCGCTCTCCAGGCTCCTGTCCTCGCCCGCACGGCTGGCGACCGCGGCGCATGCGCGGTGCGGCGGCGCCCCGCGCCGGCCGCGCCTGCGCCCCGGCGACGCGTGGTCAGGGCCTTCTTCTCCTCCTCCTCCTCCTCCTCACCACTCTGGCGGAAGTGACCTCACGAGGCGGCCGTGGCTCCCCAGCGTCGCCTGCCGGCGGGAGGCGCCGCGCTCTTGGGCTCCACGGGCGGGGTCGGGCGCCGCTGCCTCGCGACCCCTTCCCCCCGCGTGGAAACCGCCCCGGCCCCGCCTGCCCCGGCCCTGGCCTCGGCCCTGCCCCGGCCCCTGCCCCGGCCTCGGCCCTGCCTGCCCCGGCCGCTTTGCGGAACGGGCACAGGAGGGGGGGTACTGCACCGGGGAGACAGCGAGGCCGCGCTGCGGGCCGTGCTCGCCGGGGGCTGGTCTAGCCGCGGAGGGGCGGTGACCGCGCACACCCCTCAGGGGTCTGGAGAAGGAGGGTCAGGGGATCCCTGTCAGGGCCCCGCGGAGCTGGGCTGGGCTCGGCCCCTCAGGCCCTCTCCCTCTCGTGCCTCCGAGGGCATGCTGCTGATACCGCTCCCGAGGCTTTGCTCCCTGTTGTAGGCCACGGCTGAGCTCGCTGCCAGCTTCTCACCGGCCTGGCCAGGGTTCAGCTGGAGACCGGCCCTGCCATGAGCTGGACCACGAGAAGACTGTCTTCCCTGTGACAACCAGCAGTCTGCTCAGAGCAGGAGGCAGTGAGGTGATGTTGCACTCTTCCCTGAGAGCTGTGTCACTCCCCGTTAAAGGCATCGTCATCTCACACGGGCACCAAGCTCAGAGATAAATAAGCGCCCCATTCAAACGGCACTGGAACAGCCTCGAGGGTGAGAAGTAAGCTCAGGTCTTGGAAAAAAGAAAAAGCAAAGCCAGAATGCAAATAAAGCTCAGTGGTTTAAGCAGGACAAAATCTGGTGGGTCTGCAGGACCTGGCGGGTCAGTGGGAGCAGGACGATGACGCTGGAGATGGAAAGCAAACGTGCTCTGCTGTACAAGGCAAAGGGCCAGGGAGAGCCTGAGGGCCAGAAGAGGCAATAGAGAGCTGCTGTTGGGGAGCGCGGGGGGCGGGAGATGTGTGAAAATCTTTGCTGTTCGCCTGTAGGAAGGTTTAGGACTGGCTTGGCAGCCGGGAGGAGAGCAGAGTGCGTGCACAGATTGCTTGGACACAGAGAGACTGCTGAATCTGCCCTGTCTGTAGGGCTGGTTTCGCAGGCACCTGTGAGGAATAGTATGCATGCTGGGATGCTCTCTTAATTAGTGTTTGTGGAGATGTTTTTGAGATGCTGAGCAATACTTGAGAAGGTAATGGATGGAGCCTTTCTGAAAGAACTGTCTTTACCCCGCAGGTACCCCTCAGGCATTTTTCTCTAGACAGATACTGCTGTCTAAAGCAGTCGTCAGACTTCTGCTTTGAGCTGTCAGAGCAAGGACGAACAGCAGGAATATTCATGTCTCAGAGCCATTTGCTTGGTCTAGCAGCCTACTTGTGCATATAGGGACACCGCCACAGCATCTCATATACTGCAGAGTTGTTGCTCTCACTGCCTTATGATGGAAAATCAACCTGTTGGAATTTAAACCTTCAGCTGCTCCCAAGTATGTGCAACACTGGGTGTAAAACTGCACCTGTGCTTTTCTCTCCATCCCCTCTATTTGGGGATGAAGGTGCCAGGACTCCTAAATACCAGTGAGTGGTCTACAGCATCTCTTCACCCAGTGCTGGTGTTGCAGATGGGATAGATAAGAGGGATGCACTTCACTCCTGAGAGAGGCAATATGTTTATTGATACAAAACAAAAGGGTGTAACGGTGTTTGGTAATAAATGTGACAGGGATTAAGATTCGATGGTAAGGTAATCTTGATTAGTTAGTGTCTAGAGAACAGGGTCAGATTAATCTATCTGGGAGACCCTCCCGTTGAGTCGGGAAGTTCAGAAAGAATCCCCTTTGCTTTCTAAACTCCTTCTCAGAGAGGAGCCCAGGTGCACCTGGATTCGGTCTTAGTCCCAGACTTGGTCAACGGTTTATGTCTAAAGGATTATATATACAATCAATCCCTTGTATTTCTTAGCTAAGATCACAAATGTTAGTGCACTTATTCCCAACTCACGGAGGATCTGTTGCACATCTGTTGCAGCAAGGACTCTCGTGACCCCGAGGTGTAACCTTGCAAGGTGTCCCTTTCAAGGGGAGATCCTGACCTGCAGCCCACTGTTGTCTCAGGAGAGCTCAAAGGGCTCTTTAATTCCTCTTTCCAATTACCCATAGGTAATTCCCTCCTAGGTTTGTTGAGATTTTCATGATGGACTCTGTCAGAAGCACTTGGTGGTCAGGCAGAAGAAATGTAACTGGATGTGTGGAAACAAAATTGCTGCTTCATACTGGAAAATGGTGTGATGAAGATGGTTTAAGTACATGTATCTTAAAGATGTGTATTCTCAGTGTTTGGGGTTCTTGACTGGATTGTGATGCCAGCAGCAACCCATTTTACCTGCGTGTGTGTCTGTGCACTGTGCAGTGTTTGTGCAACGTAGCCAGTTCTGTACTTTTTTCATTCTCTTTCCCAGTTTTGCTGAATTAGTTTGAAATGGTCAGTATGATGCTGCAGCAACTTAGACTAATCTCTCCTGGAGGAATTCCCTGTAATGAAAAAGCTCTGAAGTATCTTAAATGTAAGAACTTGTTAATTGAGTTCATTAGTTGATATTGGTCTAGTCATTTCAGTGCTTAGGAATTTGGGATTTATCAAATGAGAATTGTTTGTGTGGGTTTGAACTTTATGTTTAATTCTAAATTGAAGATAAGAAAAGCTCTAAGGCTTTTTTTTTTTCTTCCCCTTCTCCTTCATAGTATGTTAAGGACATGCCTGAAGAGGCAGAAAGGGAGGTAGCTAACTGACAGACATTGCTTTTCTTACTGTTGTGATCATTAAGGTCTAGTATAAACTGTTGCTGAAGCTGTTTTATTTCTACTGATAAATGATGCTCAATAGACAAGAGAAAAAGTCTATCTGCCAGTTAGAAACTTCAGTCCTTCCTGTTAGGTGTATTAATTATTCAAGGTTAGTCTTTTGAGTCATAGAGCAATATTCTAGTCAGCTTCATTAAAGTTACTTGATGAAATCTAATATATATATATATATAAAATACATATAAAAGGTATTGATTACTTGAAATATCCCATATATGCAAAATAGCCTTTATAACTTTGTCTTCCTCCTGATGGTTTTGTTTGCATTTGGAAATACAAAAATCAGCTATATTGATGATGTATAAAAACGTTGCATGATTTGTGCATTATGCTTAATATGAATAATGCAAATCTTACTGGGGCAAACGCAGCACCTTTAAACGTGGTTGTCTTCTTCTTAGGTGCAGTGGCACAGACTATTCCAAATGATACCGTCTGTACTTTTGGAAGAGTGGAATAACACAGCTGTTTCTTGTGCAGCAAATAGGCACGGGAAGTTATTCCAGAAAATCGTGTCGATTCTCACCTCACGGGATGGAGCTTTTAAAAATTCGGCATTTGAAGGTGAGAAAGATGCGAGGGTAACAGAACGCGTTTTCTGGTAGTACTTCTGTGTAACAACAGAGGGAGCTCTTACAGCAGTCAAGCGAAAAAGCAGCCCAGTTCTTTGTATGAAACCCTAGTAGACGCTAAGCGTTTAGAAACGGCGCTGAGAATCACTTTACCATCAAACACCAGTTATTTATCCCTCTTAATATGTCTGCGTGAGGATGCGTGCGTGTTTGTATTTTGCTAAACTGGAAATGTATTCTCAGTGTAGAAGAAAGTTTGTGTGTACTCTGGGAACGATGTGGTAATGGCATGCATGTACTTCTCCTCCTATTCTCGGCTTCATGACATGGTGCCTGATCCTTTAGCACAGTGCTGGAGGGGGACACTGCACAGGGTTCACAGTCAGCGTGGGTAAGGGAAGCTCCTCCGAGTGCGTCGTCATTCCGAGGGAGCTGGACAAAGGGCACTGTGCAGCGTAACCGGACTGCAGTGCCTCAGTCTTTCTGGGTTTTGCCTAGTAGGCCAGAAGGCTTGCATTACTGGAGTCATGGTACAAGACATAGTTCCAAGATAATATAGCAAATCCTGCCAAAATCCAACAAACATCTACTCAGAACAAATTTAGGTTTCAGTTACATCCATCCGCTTGTTCCTCGGATTGCTGTGGGAACTGTGTGATTTGAGGACCATATTATGCTGTAAGAACCAGTGAGGGAACTTCGCTTAGACTGATCATGAAGAGATGGGAAATTCATTCTTAGGGAAAAGAAGGTGCTCAGCTACAGTCCTGTGCCAGCAGATTCCCTGGGTGCCTGTTGGCAGAGCCTCTTCTTAGCTCTCAGCCCACACCCAACATAAACAGGAAGAATACCGAATGTCATTTACTGTTGTCACTGTGCTACATGTTCCCAAATAACAGATATCTCTATAATTAGGCTGGATATAACTCCTGCTGTTTTGTTTCAGTTTTAATACATTTTGGCACTTTTAAAAACCTGCTGGTCCATATTTATTATACAGATAAATCTGCTGAGAACTTTCTAAAAGGGAAGAATTACAAGTCTGCAGATATTGCAAGTATTGTCTGGATGAGGAACAGGGAATAATATGTCCTGTAAGTATCACTCCCAAGTTAAGTACATAAATGTAGAGATATTTTTACTCTGGTGTAGCATTTTCTGTACTCTATCTGCTATGTTGAGAAGGAATTTCTAGCATTTTTAATAGTCAAAGGGCAGTTGATACAAACCTGTTTGCAGGGAAGAGGTGATACTCTCAAAAGATTGTGAGAACAGAGTTTTAAAACATTTATTAAATGTTTTAAAAAACTGTTTAAAGAACATAGGAATAAATTACTTGGGTGATGTCTACTTTACCTATCATTGCAGCTGAATTTTGACTAACGTTCAAGTACTTTTTCCCAGATTTACTCAGGGTGCAGTACAAATTAAGAGTGTAGTTTTCCATTTAGTGATTTTTGCTATTCACATTGTTGAATGTAATTAATGTAATCCTGCCATCATGAACATACATGCTGATGCAGATACTCCAGGAGCAATCAGATTAAAAAATGTCAATGCTGATGGCTTCTGTGTGATTTCTGAACCTCAGATGTACTGTATATATTGTACCTTGAGTTACAGTGTAACATACATTGGATTTTGACCAAAAGGATGAAAACAATGAAAGAAAAGATGACTGTCAATCTTACTGCACAAAGGCTGAAATCATATGAGAAAGCAGTGCAGATATTACTTTAATAATCCCTGGAGCGATTTTGTGGCTGTTGCTTAATATTTGCAGCAGCTGGAAAATGAAAATGTTTGTTAAATCAAACAAGACAGTGACTAAACCACAAAGGTGTTGGGTTTTTTTTTATTATAGCTATTTTTTGGTGCAGAAGTGATTTCTAGCAGGGATACATGATCAAGTGGCAGGCCTGGGGTATGTGTTTCTTTAGTTGGCCTATTTACTCGCTAGCTGTTTTGTCTTAAGTATTCTCTGGAAGCTTTAGAATCATGCTATGTAAGAAAGTGTAGCATCAAGTGTATAGTCTCTAGAGCAAACACAGATGTGACTGGAGAGGGCTGTATTGGTGTTGCCTTATATGCATCATTTTCCTTCAGAAGAGCTTGGTGTCTCCTAATCCAAGAATCAGGTACTAATAATCTGTTGGGGTTCAGAGAGACTTAGACCTGTGTGTTTTATTCAAGAATTTTCAGTCACTTCATCTTGAAAAAAAAAGCCAATAAAACTACAACCAAACATCTGAAAAATTCTTTTTAGCAATGCAATGATACACTTTGACCAAAAGTGTCTGTAAAAGCCAAGTAGAATTTTAGTATTCTACAAACACTCAGAGTTACATATAAAGAAGAGATAGAATTTCAAGTAGGTAATCTGTAAATGCCTAAAGCAGGTTTAAAAATCCATTCCTTACAAAACTTTTTGTCCCCAGTCTCAGATGTTATTTTCCAGTTTCATAGCTGGAGAAGCATGAGAGCTGTCCTGTCATCTTGCTGGTAAGAGAGATTCTGAAACTTTTGGACACTGACAGTACTCACATTTATTTTTCCTCTTATTAATCAAACTCAGGATTTATAATTTCTCCAGTGGTTGACAGACCTTGTCTTGCATAAAACAGTCTGGTCAAAATATAATGAAGTTGTTGTGTGTTTTAAGAATACTCCAGGAATGAACAAGATTTACAGGTACACAGCATCATGGTCCTATGCAATTTATTATTGCCAAGCTGTGACTAGCTGACCTAATTCCTATCTCTGCTTGACTGGTGTGCTGCACTCACCTTCTTCAGATGTAAACTTCACAAAGGTCAACCACAGATTTACACCTCAATTAATGAAGAAATTAGGCTCTTAGAAAGAAATGTTGTGAGGTTAGTTACGTAGCCTAGTGCCCAGGACACTTATCTAGAGGAAGAAAACATAAGCTGAGCTTCATGGAGTTCTTCTGTCTTGGGATTAATTAATCTTCTGGTTTTAAATTTGTTCATTGGACAAAGTAGCCCAATCAAGATTTGCTTCCCAGGTGAGTGCCCTTACCACATCTAAGATGGTTTTGCTCCACCAGCACCACTCCTCCCTACCCCCCAAGAAATTTCATTAAAGAAGTGATAATACTATTTTTGTAATATTCTTGTCTTTGTGATACGGGTTTTGGTGTGTTACTTCATCAAGCTTTAAGGAGAGGAGAAGATGGCCATAACTTAGCTAGCTTTTGGCATGCTTTAATCACAAAACTCTTGTGGGATGTCAGAGTTGGGTTCTCTGAAGTTTAGATTCTCTGTGAAGTTATCAAAAGCAAAATAAGATTTTGTTGATTCAGCTTTCACCAAATGCAAATGGCAGTTAGAGAATTATCAGTGTAAAAGTGTATTGATAAACAGATAAAGGTATGGATAAGGTTTTATACTGGTAAGAGTCCAGTCATACTCTTTAGGACCTTTTAAAGAGTAAGATACTGAATTTTAAAATACTTTAAAAGGTATTTTTTCAGGCTCTTCCCATTATTTCACTTTGTCTCTTCTAGCTTTTGTGTAGCCCCACAGGCCAATTATCCTCCTAATTTAAATCACAGGATGGTAGGGAACAATTTTTCACTGGTGGAAGATTAAAGATACTAGCATGGTGACCTAATAGAGTAAATGTGTTCTATTTCCATCCTTCTGTAATCCCATCAAAATCCATGAGTCACACTAAGGGTGTTTGGCCTTATGGCTTTTCCTTCACTAACTTCCATGAGTCTGTGAGCCTCCCTTCTGTTTTTGAAAGCTGTATGTACAGTCACCTGATGGGTATCATTGCTGGAGCCATTAGTCACTAAGAGCTGGATGTACCTGACCGATTAACTAAGCTCTCCCAAGCACAAGTACTTCTGTCCTTGATGTATTAACATTGTTTTGACAAGATGGTTTTGAAACTTCCAGATACACTGGGAAATCCTGATAATTTTAGTCCAAATTAATCGATGGCATCTGCTACCTAGTCACAGCACTCCTGACTTCATTAATCAAAGCTTCTCCTTGAATTTAGTAAACTGAAAATTCTGGACTGTTTTTCTCCAGTGATACACTCTGATTACTTTGCTGGATAGCTGAAAGTGGAAGTAGGTTATCTCTGAAGGTAACAGGGTACAAAAGTGAAGTACTAGTTTCTGAGCTTTTATGGTTGGGTTCTGTCAAGCTTAATTTCCAGTTGTTCTTTGTTTTGTGCTCCACAAAAACAAGAGTCCAAAAACGAAATTAAAAGTGCTATAAATACAGTGTGGGGGCAGAATTAGCAAGCATGCAGCTGCTGAAGGCGGCTTTGATAAGCTGGAGTAAATTAATTTTGAATGAAGCTCACATTGATATGAAATTGAAAAGGTCAAAACATTTTCCAGTAACTCACCATTAACCTCTGATGTAGCTGGACCTGGAACTAACTACATTTCAACTAAAGAGCCTGAAATGCTGTAGTAGCCACGCTTGTTTAGGTGTGCAACCCATGATGGGTTTTGGTTTTATTGTAACAAGACTGGTCCTGGTACCTGTGGAGAAGCATCAACACAGACAATTCTGTGCCTTATGCTCAAAGTGATGCTTCCCTCAAATGCAGGAAAAACTGCACAGCCCTCCCTCCTGCAATCAGCAGAGCAGCAAGCAGTCAATTACAATCACTTTGCTCCTAAATCATCAGAGGAGGGAGGGGTGAGGCAACCTGTAGTTTCATATACTGTAGGAACATAAAGCCTTTATAAGCAGAATCCTATTTTTAAAAAAGGGGAGGGAAGGAGGGGTTTCTTGTGTGTTTTTTTGATAAAACAATATTGGAAAATAAATCTCTGCTGGCTATCTTGCAAGGATTATTATTTCTCATGTGGCAATAGCACCAAGGCTACATTTTCATTTCAGCAAGTATTGTTCAAATACCAAGAGACAGCAAAGATGAATAGAAAGTAAAGTATAAATACTGAGGCAGACCTGGAAAGGTCATTGATAGATGCTTCTGATCTGGTTACTTTTCTGA
This sequence comes from Laterallus jamaicensis coturniculus, assembly GCA_022605575.1. Taxonomy (NCBI): domain Eukaryota; kingdom Metazoa; phylum Chordata; class Aves; order Gruiformes; family Rallidae; genus Laterallus; species Laterallus jamaicensis. Next base: position 382,406 of record JAKCOX010000001.1, read on the forward strand.
ATTCTAAAATACAAAATAAAAAGAGCAAAGGGAGAGAGACACATCATAATAGTATGAAATTTCTAGAGGGGATTATTCTGGTTCTAGATTTAATTGCCAGTTAATTTGTATATCTGAGTTCTATTAGGACCAGAATTAACATGTATCAAATGTGGCTGCTTTGTGAATATAAGCTGTGTGTGTAGATAAGATAACAACTACATTTACAGTACTGTTAGGATATTTTGTTCGTGCTTGAACAAAAATATAAGGTGCTGCAAAATCCCTGGCACCTAGTAAGGAGGTTACACCCAACTCAAGGCACACAACTCAGCTGAACTGTTAATTTTTGGAGACTGCTCCTGTTGCTACCGTGCATCACAGGGTCAGCATGCAGTGCTCTGGCCGATAGCACACCACTAGGCCAGAATCCTCTCCCTGCTCCTCTCCTCATCCGCAGTTGCTCAGGCAACAAGCTCAATCAGCAAAGGAAAGGCAGAGAAGGAAACTGCAAGGAGTGGGAGGAGAGAGATTTCCCAGGGGCTATAGAAAAGGCGGAGGAAGGAGGAGGGAGAATATTGGTACATGTCTCAGAGAAGATATTTGCCCTTGTTGTTGCGTAGACAATGGAGGGAGGGTGCCTGAGGCTGCTTCAAAGCACTTCAATTACACTTCTTTCTAAATTTCTCATTTGCAGTAGCTTCCTTCTCTTTCTCATGGCTTTTGGAAGATATGAGCAGATGTGACGAGCTGCTGGGTGTTGGGTAGTGTTGTTAACCTCCTGTGTCTACTGGAACAGGAGTTATGTTAACCTCCTGTGTCTACTGGAACAGGAGTTATGTAGGGGCCTTTACCTGGTGAACTTGGTACAAGGCATGTGGTCCAGTCAAATGCAAGCTGAGGTTTGTGTAGGGCCAACAGCAAAGCTGTGTTGGCATACAGTTGCATCCTTCAGGGGAGCAATAGGACCTCCTGGAGCCACTGTCAGCACTCAGGGCATCTCCCCTTGGCTCCCCAGAGATCATGGTATGTATCTTGGGGATCTTGCCATAGGAAAGGTTTGCATAACTGCCTTATCAAGTGGGGGAAGATGATGTCTATGATCATCCTCCTTTAGAGGCAGAGAAAATAAATTAGAAAATCCCAAAGCAAACGAAACCACCCCCCCACTCTCCATCAGCGTTTCTACAAATGCATTTGCAATATTAATACCATTATCAAAGCTGTTAAAGGTGAGGACTTGTTACTGAAATTTCTTTAAACTTAACACTGGTGAAAAACAAATGTTAGTTCTAAATACTACCTCTTTGTTATAATTTAAAAGCTATTACTTTTTATTTCATCAGTAATAGAACATGAACACTCCATGGGCTTTACTGCATTTTATCTTTGCAATTCTGATTTCAAATTAATTAATATTGATTAGCCAAATGAATGTTTATCACATCTTATGAAGGATCCAGGTTTTCCTTCACATTGCTTTATTGTAGTTCTCTGTTAGCTGTTTTATGCAGAAGAGCCTTACATGATGTCTGACAGTCCATATGAGAAACATTTTATTTTTAAAAAAGTTTCATTACAGACAAAGTTTCTTTTGAAAACTACATTTTTCTTCATAATTGCAATGAGCAGTGTTTGGATCAACCTGTTTGTTTCTATAGTAATTTTTGAAAAGGTCTGATAGGAATTCTTACAGCAGTGCCTACAAGAATCTTAATCACAACTGTATGATTAATTCTTCTCATGTTGGCCAATATTGTTATCTCATTGCTTCCCTTGTAGAGAATTTGTGTGTGTTGTCTCCCAGACGGTAAAATCTTTGGAGCACTGATTGTCTTCTGTTCTATATATAGTACCCTGCAAATGAAGCTTTGTTTGTGATCAGGGCTCTTCAAATGAGATGCAGAATTTAGAATCCATAAGAGGAACGATAATTTCATTAGATCAGGGTGGGAAGGGGTAGGATAGGTGGAAAGGTGTCAGAAGGGGAAGAAAAGTTAGTTAAGAGTCACCTGGAAGGTGAAGTAAAGAACTCTCTAATGAGAGTGCAATGAGAAGAACAGGAGACCGGAGCTGGTGAAATGGGTGGCGATTCTGTGCTAGGAATCCAAGGCACTTAACTGGTGCTTAATGTTAGGGCAGAGCATCCTGGATCTTATCCTGATGGAAAGCTGCAGCTTTGTACCATGAAAGTGTGATATTATTCCATAAAAGTGTTTCTCCTCATCAGGTAAGTAAACAGTTGATTTTGTTTGGTTTTCCTCTTCCTCAGTGTGAGATGGCTCAGGAACAGGGAGAGAGCGTAACGAGAGTATAGTGCATCCAGGGAGGAAAAAGCTGCACAGAAAGGAAAATGCAGAAGGGAAAGCTGGAAGAGGAGACCCATATGGAAGTGAGGAAGGAAGAGAGATAAGGGAAAAGTTAAATATTGTTTCCAAACTTTCAGATGGGAGAGAAACAAAACATGAAAGAACCCTGGGGGAGGATAGAAAATACAGAAAGTGAAGGAAGCACAGGCAATCTTTGAACTGGGAAAAACAAATAATGCAGATGTTTCTGGGTATACAGTGGAGGATGCTCAAGAAAGCAACCACAAATTCATGAAAAAAGATTGCAGGAATGTCAGAAGACAGGCATATCTTTATTTTCCAGGTAGAAAAGACTGTCATCCAGTGGCCCTTCAGCTGATGGATGTATAGCTTTTGCACCTTCCATTTTTAATTCCTGTAGAGAAATAGGTCTTTTTTATAATACTTCCTTTTCACCGAGCTCTTCCGTAGAAGGAGACATTGAAGCCCAAAGAATGAATGAAATTGTTTATAGTCACATCAACATTGAAGTGAACTGAAATAAAAAAAGACATTAAATTATTCTGATTACAAGGAAGTATTTCATAACAGTGTGAATAGTATGGAGGTGCTGTTCAAGGGAGATTATAGTGTTATCTTTTGGAATGTTTGAATCTGAATTGGACAGGAGACCAGAAAGGTGACTGGTGATTCACTGAAGGTTCTGTGTGTGAACATGAGTGATGCAAAATCAGAGTGCTGTGCCATCCATGCGCAGCTGAACCAGCACTGCTTTCCTTCCATTTGCAGCAGGTCTGCATCTTTAATTAGGCTCACAGACAAGTAATGCGGCATGAATTTGAATCCCAAAAGTTGTATTTATTCCAGGCTGGGATTTCAAGTGCAATTGGGAACTGGCAGCTGCTCATGGAATATTTGGGTAGGGAAGTTATATTCAGAATTTTCCTTCAGCACCAAGTATAGGCATAAATATTCTTATGCATAAGGATTTATACATCCCTCATTAGTTGCACATGTCTAAATCCTCTTTTCATTGAGATACTTACAGTGGTTGCTTTAGTTATTCTTAGTCAATCCTCCAGCAAAAAAATGTACGACAGGATTTAGTAGTGGTAAACTTGCTTCTGCTAAGCCCAGCTATTAAAAATACTTCTGATTTCTATTCAGTGAGTATACTCAATTTGTCTTCATAGCTGTGGTTGTAGGAACAGGTTTGTATTTTTCATTAGCTAATGTTTCCAAATTGAGTTTTGTGTCATTGGCAGAGAATCCAAGTGCTGAATTTCTTCCTCATTCCAGAGCCTACATGTGGCAGAAGGTTTGTTTGAAGAGGGACAGCTAAATGGTCTTCCAATTCTAAAATGCTTCTGGAAATTCCCTTCCTGATTCGTGCACTTGTAAATTTAGATTTTGTTTTGTCAAGCATGAATAATACCTCATTCTCTTGAGCCTAATGGGAATACCCGACTCTTAGAGGTATTTATTCTGTTGGGCTTTGAATGTCAGAGACCTGGACAAACAACAGTTTGTTCTTCCTTACAACAGTGTGTGCTGCTGTTGTCTGCAAAGAGGGAGACTATGTCCAGACTAGGAATAGGCATGAACTGCAGCCTTACATCCATGTGTTTCTGAGTTGCAGGGCGATGGGACTTCGTGGCTTGGAGTCCAGATCTTGGCATGATAGCCGCTTGTAGCTCTTACTAAGAAGGTGAATCCCAGCCGTCACTGCTGGTCAGAATGACCTCAGAGTCATACTCATAGCCAAGACCAACGTTTTATGGCTTAGGATCAATTGTTGTCTCAATGTGTGAGACACAGTGGGTTAACAGCAGCAGTATAAATAGAATATATTATAGGTTTTAGTTGCTTGGACAGAAGGTCACATGCAGCTGCTGCGATGATTTGCAGCAGTGGTAGGAAGTTTCTGAGCATGGAGATTGGTATTTAGGGAGCCTGCTTTGGCAGGGGGGTTGGACCCGATGATCTCTTGAGGTCCCTTCTAACCCCTACAATTCTGTGATTCTGTATTGCTGAATTTTGTTCTCCAGGGCAAGGGTGTATGAGACAGGGTGGTTGGCTGCAGATCACAGGCTTGCAGGAGTTTCTCCATCTGTGGGAGTTGTCTTATGCTGGGTGGGCTCTCCTGGCCCACATTTAGCTGCCATGAGTGGGAGGGAAGACTAGAAAGGCTCATGTCCAGACCTTTGCTGGAAGTTGGGGGTGAACATACTTCCACCTCCAGAAGAGAAAATGCCTTTTGGAAGAGAACGTTCTGCTTCAGCCAGGGCATTCGGTGCCCTTCGGGGTGCCAGGAATGGGTGCGGTGCCAGCAGCTGGTGCCTGGGAAGGTTGAGTGCAGAGGCCCACTAGCATTTGACCTCCACACTTTTCTAAGTGCCATTCTGAGAAGCTCCACATAGTGTGTCTTCCTAAATCAGTTTGTGGGACAAGTAATGTATCAGATGGACAACCACCCGTTGCTGTGTGTAAGAACTGAAGCTGTCGGGAAGTCAGGCTGCAGCAAGAAGTGGTTCATAGTGCCAGTGCCAGGGAAGGGACACACTGCAGGATGCCAGAGGGTAGTGCCAGGGTAAAACAGGAGGAGAAGAGTCCCTTGCTCCAGATGTGGTTTTGCTTCAAAAGGAGTGACTAGTCTGAAACAAATGGTAAATGAAACCCTTATAAAGCCTTGCAGATGGCCAGTTAATTGCAAATAAATAATCGCTTGGATGGTGATGGCATGTCAGGAATGATTTTTTTGCTTAGTCACGCTTTGTAACATATGTTTGAGCATTTCTTTACTCTCATAAATGTTGGAGAGAATAAGATGGGTTGCCTAGATCTGGGAGCCACCTTCTCTTGCTCTCAGCACTCAGGTGGAACACACAGAGGGATTAAAAATGGATTAGATAAGCATTCTTGAGGGAGTAGAGAACTCTGGGAAGAGTGCTGTGGCCTATTAATTGTGAAGGATGCAAAAAGCTGCCTGGCCTTTTTCTGATTTGGCAAAGCATGATATTTATATTGGCTTTTATCTGATTTACAGCTTTGTTCTTGCTCTTCTCCCACCCCCCCCTTTCCCCTCGTCTTTCTTTTTAATTGTTTCAGGATATCCACTATGTCTTCATAATTCCATTCAGATGTCCTTTCCCTGATGTATCCCATCTGCCTTAAAATGTCAGTAGGACTGGAAATAAAACTCTGACCCATAAATGATACTGCACTCTTGTGTAATTCCAATTTATCAAGATACAAAATTTTACTTTTAGGCAATTTGCTCTCTAGGGCAGTTTCTCTGCCTGATTATTCCAGAACTTTATTGTTGAATTCAACAGGAAAGAAGTAAGTCCATAACACATACATAATCTATGGAGCCATTTTTATTTATTCTTGCATATTTTCTAGATGATGAGTGTGGAGGATAGTCAGAGCATGTAATTATTATGTGTTAATTAGTGCCCTAAAGCAATATTTAATTAAACCTTTAATAGCAACAGACTACAAGTATTCCTGGGAAATAAATTTCTTTGTGAGGTAGGGCCGTTGTAGTGCAGCCTAACTAGGAACTGATAGACTGACAGCTTGCACCATCCAACACTTATGTTTCTATGGGGAAAGATAAGAACAGTGGTAACGAAGGGCAAAATGTCAGTGTCACAGTTTTAGCAGCTGAATCTTTTCTGTCTGTCTCCTGCCAAATAGCCTATTAAACCTTTTAGCATTATGCTGTCTGCCACGCTAGGAGTTGGTCCCATTTATACTAACAGCTTTACTGTGAGAGAGAGTAGTGTGAATACCCTTCATTAGTCCTACAGATAAAACCCTGCATAGTATGTGGAGCAGGAGTTGCTTAAAACATGCTGTTCTCAATGTATTGTAGCATGTGATGTGTTAATTACCTGTGAATAATATATAGCATAAATCAGGCATCGCTTTCCTACTGAAGTTCCACGTTGGCTTGAAGGTCTAAAGCTGGTCTATATAATTTCATTTATTCCATGGCTTCTGTCAAACTAACTGCCTCTTTACTAGCCCCTTTGTCTCTTTTCTTCCTTGGAGTTCTCAGTATAGTTCAGGATGACACAAAGAAAAAGTGCCAAACTGAGCAGAAGTTCATCAGACAGACTTGTCAAAAACATTTTCAGAGCCATGCTATGCTTTAATGCAATGAAGTGTTTTCCTTTCATGAGGTTTGCTTCCTTACCTAGCAGCTATTTGGAAATGCAGTATGCTGTTTGCTTATGACCATCAAGTGTTTCACAGAAAATGCACAGGTACTAGTCAAGAAACCAAATGTATCTTGGTTTCTCAAAGTACAAATATTATTACAGCCTAAGAGCTCCACTATTGCCTAGAAACAGATTTCAAATGTTTTTATCCTACTCAGCTGGGGCTCTGAGTTCCTGTAGAATTGGAGGGGGTAAGATACTATAGCATTCAGCCTGGAAAGCTTCAGCAGACAGTGAACTCTTGGTCACAGTAAGGTCCCAAACTCTGCTGATTCAAAAAAACCCAAACCAAAGATCAAACAAAAAGAAGTCAGAGGTGGAGGTAGCTGTGTTCTGTGAATATTTAGTAGGAATTAAAAGAAAAAAAACCCCAGTAAATAATCCCAGGTACTATGCAGATTGTTGCAACTCACTGTGCATACTTGGAGGAAAAACCTTGCAAGACACCCGCTTTGAGTAGCAGATGCTTTTGGAGTGAGTAGAAGAGCCATCCTGCTGCACTGGGTTTTGTCATACTGTCCCATAAACAATGGCAGCCCTCAGCTTCAGTAAGACAGACCTGTGTTCTGATTAACAGAGCAATGGAATGAAAAATAAATTATCAGAAACGGGGTATGCATGAGTGAGCAGGGAAGGAAATTTGCTCTGATTTGCCTATGCAAATTTAGTTCACCCCCTCCCCTGTGAAGGTGGATTATTATATAGCCTTTAATCATGTCAGCACATACTGTGGGAAACAGCTCAGCAAAACCTCATCGGGATTTTTGCAGAGCTCTTGTCCTCACTTGTGATACCATGCTATGCAAGTGTTTATAGTCCCACACAGACATTTAATGCATTTCTCTTCTCTTTAGCTTCCTCTCCTAATAACTGAAGAATTAAACAGCTTATTTCCTGTGAAGGTCTTTTGACCAGTATGTTTACTTTCAACTTTGCTATTGGCCAGGGTTGTAGTTGCTGCAGATTTGAATTAAGCATTATGAAAGAGTTGAAGTTATGTTTCTTTTTCATGGTCTGGTTTCTTATACACACTTGGTATTCTTATGCAGTGTTTGCTGAGATACTGCTGTGCTTTGTTTACACATCCATCTTTTGATATCCTTCTGGGTAAAGGAAGCTTTCCTTTGTCAGACTTTAAAGTCACCAGATGCTAAAGAGGTAGGCTGAGGTCTAAGCTGACAGAAGATTGTGTCCCCAGAGCTGGGGAAACATACACTAAATTCCTGGTCCCCGTATGCTATTGTACTGAACAACATGTGGTCGTCTGCCGCTCTTACTGGGGAAGCAGTGTGTGTGAAGGCGAGCTGCTTCTGTCACTGAGATGGATGCATTCACTTCTGCAGGTCCTTTGTACACAGCTATTGGTTAGTCTGATATGACTTCCAGGCTTTGATTTTTAATGTAGAATGAACTGATCTTGAGATTTCCAGGGGAAAAAAAAAAAAACAAGAAGAGAGAAATTCAGTGTTTCTCCAATTAGCCTACTCTTTAAGGAAAGATGATAAGCAAATTCCTTTGGATTTCTTTATATCAGCCTGCAGTTACAGCTAACAATGCACTTAGAGCCTGCTACTTCTGGCTGCTTCTTCCCTCAGCCCTTTGCTCCATGACAAGCGCTGCAGTCCAATCTCAAAATACATGTAGTGTTGCCAAGCAGGCTGTTTGTGTGTCACACTTACATTGGTTTGGGTTTTCATTTTCAGAATACACTATTCCAAATATTCTTGTCACACCAAAGGCTTCTTCATTTAGGTTTACTGAGGAGAAATCTCACGGCTCCTGCTTAAAGGCTTGCAGAAAGCCTTTTGACTAAGGCTCTAACATTTCCTGTTAGGTAATTGAGGTTATTGTAACACATTACTTGAGGGGCATACAAGAGAACAGACTTCATCTTATATTCCAAAATAAATGCTGACACAGTTTTTCAGTTTAAAAAAAGTTTGCCAGAATATTTTAGAAGCTAACAATTATATGCTAATATTTCTAGACTAACAGGAATAGAAATTAGAATTAATGAGTTCTCTGCAGGTACATCTGTCACATATTTAATAATGTGAAGCATATTTCATGCTCGCAGCACTCTGCTAGCATTATGCAACTCTTGTAATAGCTCTCTGCAGTAAATACTGATCCTGATTTGCTGCTGGAGAAAATGAAACTGAGGTTCCAGGCATGATACACTAAGGTGCTAAGTGTGTTTACCCCTGAAGACAGAGGATGTGAATGTTGCTTGGGCTATCTGTAAAACGCTGTGCCACAGTGGACTTCATGGCATTACTTGTGCCTGAAAATGTCCATGTCTAAGACTAACTTACCATTTAGAACCTCTGACTGACACAGATCTTTAGTGTTGCCCGGTTGGGTGCACCAGTTTACACTGGCTGAAGCCATGAATGCAGAGAAGCAGCCATTTCCAAACATACCTGTTGAGCTGCTCATGTCTCCTGGGATAAAGGCTGAGATAAATGCTGAATAAATATATTTGCTTAGAGGACAAAGTTTAACTTGGAACTACGCTGTCAAGTTTCCTCTGGATGCTAATTAAGTGATGTGATTTTTCTATGTTGCCACTTTCCTCTGTGTAAAATTAGAATAATCATAATTGCACCTATCTTAGAAGAAACTGGAAGAATCTTTGCCTGGCACTGAGACAGTGTTGATCCAATAGAAATATGTCTTAATCTTTCTTATGGTAGAACAAGAATCACAGAGTTGTAGGGGTTGGAAAGGGACCTTAAGAGATCATCGGGTCCAACCCCCCTGCTAAAGCAGCTGCCTAGCTCATATTGCACAGAGAGGCGTCCAGACGTACCTAGCTAAGGTGCCAAACACCAGGGGCCTTGGCATTGTACATATGGTGACAAAAGCGTCCTCCTGTTTTGGCAAACTGTTCATGCAGAACGAACAGGTAGACACTGGGCTCTTGGGTGTGAGATTGCTGTTGGCCGGCGTTGAGCTCACTTCCCACTCTCAACTGATTTGAGGACGGTCCTGGGAGAAGTTCATGCTGCTTTTTGAATAGCCACATTTCAGGATAGGGTAATTGTATATATGTGCCTAGCAGATACCTTCAGGCAGAGAGGTGGACCCAAAAGAGAAGCTTTAATTTGGATCTTAGCTTTTCTCACGTCTAGGGCCTGTCTGAAGCTCTTTCTGAATCCCATTATAGGCTTAATTTCTGAAGTTTTGTTCTAGTTCTGAATTTTCCCTAGGCTAGAAAGAAGGAAGATTTTTTTCAACCTGGATGTCCATTACATATTGTCTTTGACATCACTGTTGGCAGACTTCCTGACAGAAGAGAAAACCAGTCATTTTGCCTCTGTAGGGAATTTCCACATACCCTGTAGGATAAAAAATTTCCCTGTGACTATAGAGAAACTATGCCTCATGTTTTTGTTCCTGAATTGTTCCTAAATTATTCCTTATCCAGGGAAATGGGGAATGTGGAAATGGAGCACATGGAAATGTTTTGGTTTCCAGAAATACCTCATGCTGTGCTTGAGTTATTAGGCTTCCCTGTTGCAATGCAGGGTAACTCACACATATGGCAAGCTCTTAGGCACCTGAGATAATACTCTCTTTTTCCCCTTCCTTTTCAGTCCATCAATATGACTGTTATTTTGTGCCTTTGCTTTAAAGTGGCTTTCTTCTTGCAGACTAACATCTAGTCAAAGGGACAGATAGGTCATCTTGGCTACTGCCTAGGAGTTCCTCACAAATACATTAGTGACATAGATCACTACTCATTTGTCACTCATTAGTGACAAAAATCGGTTCCTCCACAAAGGCTTTTAAAGGATAAGTTGTTTGGTTGGGTTTTGGGGGTTTTTTGGTTGGTTGGGGTTTTTTTGGGTTTTTTTTAGAATATAGAAATAAGAGTTGTTGATAAGCTCTGTTGATATCTCTCCACAGTTAGTGTCTCTGAACTAAAGAAAACAGTGTACTTTTGTTGCTCTTGCTTTTATTTTGCTTTATATTTGAGCTGTAGCATCAGAAAAAGCTGGTTTTAAGCAGGAAAAATAAATCAAGGGATGATGCATTCCCAAAGGTATAGTCCTGATGACAGTAGACTGAATGTATGGGCTTTAGCAAGTCACTGTGCTTCTCCCTCAGGACATGTCTGCACTGCAGATTGCAGTGTAGCTTACACAACCTGACCACAAACCAGACTGCCCAGAAACAGGGAAAATTAACCCATGGCAAACTCTCTTCAGGACCACTGTAGCTGTGTCTCAGTTCAGGAAGCTGGGCTGGTTTAAAACTTGCTCTGGTTTCTATACATTATATCTGAGGCTCCAGTAAGGGTCTACCTAGTTCTGGTTTTTCCTCTTCAATCTATGGCAGGTGTTATGTGTGCTACAGGAAAAGTGTTATCAGTTTGGAATAGGAAATGCTAGATGAGGCCAGTAGTTTTTGTAGAATGGTTTTATTTCTTAAGGGCTGCACCAGCATCAGCAGCTAGGCAAAAAAGCATATTGAAGGGGATCATGCCTTCTACCCCTTCTCCTAAAAGAGATGTTGAAACTGCATCGAAATAGCAATAACTCTTTTGCTTCTACTAAACTGAATCCCTGAGAATGGGGAATGAGAAAAAAAAAAAAAGTTTTTAATTATTTTGATCTAATCTCTGGAGTTTAATTAAGTATCCAGTTTTAAATCTGGTTATGTTTGCATGTGGCTTCAGCACTGCTTCTGAATTCAAAGAGCAAATGTGACTATGTTATTCTCTCACAGACTTCTCTGTACATGGTCTTTAAGGTTGAAATGACAATCAGAAATATTAATTAGTTTTCTTTGTGACCTTTTTATTTTATTCCAAAATGTGTTTGTTAATAATCTGCAAAACATGGGTAAGCTTGACTTAAGAAAAGGAAGAATAAGCCAACTTGAAAGGAGTAAATCTCTCACCTTTTGAGACTGAGAATAGTTTACATAGAGAAACAATGCAGAATTATGAAGACATGCTTTTGGTGACCTTTGGTCACTGCATGTGTGCTGCACTCTGCAGGGTGGTGAGCAGGTCCCCCAGAGAAAATGTGGAAAGCCCTATATCCTTTGCTTAGGGCTTGTATTTTTTAAGATGAAAACGAGCGTTCAGAATAAAGGCAGCCAAAGTGCCTCATTTTTTCTCTAGGCCTTCTCCCATCTGGGCTGTATAGAGTCTCATATCAGCTGATTGCTGTTCCTCACCGTTTGTTCTCAGAACTGCACCGAAGGGTGGTCAAGGGCTTTGCCATCTCTCCTGTCTCCTCTCCTTAGAAAAGAGATGTTGCACCTTGCCTATAATTCCAGTTTGTAAAGACTTCTGTTGAAGAGGAAGTGAACTAAACTGTCCCAGTGTTCAGCACCCTGCTATCTTCCCCATCCTGCCCTGGTATGACTTGCATGTTGGTCGTTGCCTGAGCGTGGTCTTGAAGTCAGATGGGAGCTATAGAAATAATGGAAAATCAAGATCTGAGGCTGTAAAATCCCAGTGCAAGGACCATGTTTTCCTACTGTGCAGTTCATGTTTCATTCTGAGCCATGCTGAAACAGGTTCAGCAGCTGTGCATTTTAAATTGTTTGAGAGGCATGCTATTTTCATTCATTCAGTTCATATTTTTATATTTTGTATTTGTATTTTTTCCAGTTTTTTAAGGTAGATGTAAAAAGAGAGTCCGAAATAAATCCAGATTGGCAAATATCAGCTGGAATTAAAACGTTCCATTTGAAGCTGTGTACGTTTTAGGAACATCATTAGGAGCCCATCTGTATCGGTTACTCATTTTATGATTCCTGTTGTTTTGTATTCCTGGCTTTTGATTGAAAGGAATTATTAATTCCAAACTGAAAAGACATTTCAGAAGAATAACTTGTGGATTTCTGGAGCTGGTCATCTTTATACAGCTACTCTGGCTTTTATGTCTGGCACAGATGTCTCAGGTAACCTCCAGCTACAAGTAAACTTCCATCTACCTTTTCTGAGACACACACACGCGTATCCGTATTCCCAGCTATCCATGAGATCCAGGCACACAAGCATGCGCTGCCTAAGTTAAGAGTGCATCATGTGTTCAGATTCAGCTTTCTTCTGTGAATTCATCTGTCTCCCACTGTCAGTTATCTGCATTGCATATTGTATACTAGGGCAGTTCATGCATTATAGATCCTTATTGATCAGCCGTGATTTGAAGAAGTGATAATTGGGCTTGGCCTAGAGTTAAGCAGGAGTCAAGTCAAGGACAGGGCTGGCAAGTATTCAGGCTCAGGCACCACAGTGCTGAAATCTGCATTTATTCTAATCTCTCCAGATACGATTTCTGCAATGCAGCCAGTGGCTAAGGCTGACCTTAAATCCAAAGAATCCTTGGCTGTTGGTCTGTTTCCAAAGGCTTAATCCCTTTTTGTCTGAGTTTCTTTTGTTCCTCCTTATGCCTCCTCAGAATTCAATGATATTGCTGCTGCTGTTTTATGTTTTCTGAAGCAGTCCTTCACATCACTTATGGATTATTGGTATTTTTGCACTTGCTTTTTGAAGTATTAATTTTGCTTAATGCTATCTCTGCAGCACTCTGTTTCAGCTGACATGCAAGCATACTTTGAATTGCAACAGTGCTGCTCTGTCAGTCCAGAGGCAGTATCCCAATGTGATACCAGGCACTCCTCCACAGAGTCTGAGCTGAGCACACAGCCTCTGCTTTCCTCCCTGTCTCCCTGTGGTTAAAAAATGGAAACTGAGCACAGAAATCTTCCTAAGCACCATCATGCCACAGATCAACAGTTTAGGGAGTGTGATGCATTAATGAGCATTACAAATACTACAGTTGAAACAAAAAGGGGAAATTAAGAAACAAGCTGTGCTGCACAAAGTATCCATCTGTGATCTTGGTGGGTAACCTGGCAATGCTTATTTTATTTTAATAGGTAGAACCTTTAATAGCTGGAATCAGCTGTCTCTTGCTGTGCAGGCAAGACATCTTATCCATTCTGCTTGCTCCCTTCAAAACCTCTGTGTATGAATGCAGGTGCCCCACATGTGCTCTGAAGAAAGCAACAACCTTCTGCTGGCTGCTGTGAGACAGGGGAGTTCATGACCTCATTCTCAGTGCCTGGCCCTCTAGCATCTTCATTCACCAATGCCATATGAAAGTCCTTGGGACACCCTGGAGCTCAGACTCTGCAAGTGGGTAGTGCTTGCGTGGTCTGATTGCATATAGAGTTATAAAAGACATTTGGATCTCTAGAAATGTGGTAGCTTCATATTCAAGAAGGTCTATAAAATACATATGAGTTAGAATTTTTTCTGATGTTTTTAAGTAAAATAATTCCAGGGACAAGCTGCACAGTTACATGCTCTTCAAGGTTAAAAAATAAACCCCCAAACCAACCCCCAAACTTCTTAAGATTTCCTTTTGTCATAACAGTGTGTTTTTATCTCTGAGTTATTTCTTGGAGACAGCTGAGTCACTTCTTGCTGAAAAGCTCTCCAAAATTTTCAGCCAATGGCATGGAACGGTTTATGAGAAGCTGAAGTGAAGTTGTTTCAATGGGGAGTGGCAGGCAGCTGAACAGTATGGAATGCTGAGGGCCCAGGCTTCAACACACACCTATGGAAACGCGACCTCCACGTTGGATCACCCTAATAACAGAACATGAAAGACTTTCATTCTGGTAAAGGAATGCAAAATATTTCAAAGGAATTCAATGGTTTTTTACTAATAGTAATTGCCTTCCTGTGGGTAAGCAAGGCCAGCAGAACAATTTGCATCCATTATGGAAATCTGACCTTTTCTGTGCATCTGAGCAAGAAAACAGTTCTTTGATTTCATCTGTAGCATGAATTTGGTATCTGCCTTAGTGCTGTGGCTGGAAGCTTCTCTCTTCGTAGCAGGCAACTGTTTTGTCATAAGTTGAGACTGCCAGTAAGATTCTATATTACAAAGGTTGTGTAAATTGAATTACACTAACACCATCTATGGATTCAGGGCTATCCCATTTGCATAACAAGCGGTCTTACACACAGTGTGCATACTGTACACTCACCAATTAGGCTTGCTTTTCAATCCCCTTGGTCACTGGTAAAAAGAGGGAAGGTTTTTTTCTTTGGTGGTGGTGTTGCAAAGAAAAGCTGCTAATGAAGGAATGATGAATGGTCTGATTGTGTTGCTGTTTGTATAGTTTCACCTTCATTTGCATCAGTACCAGGCACAGATCCCAAGACTCATTTTTCAGTTTTCAGTGCTCCTCTTCTTTGGCCCCTGCCTGCACTAGAACCAACCAAACAAGCACGTTTGTCTTTGCCCCCTAGAATTCCAAACAGGAATTGCTGGGGCCTACACGTGGTGGAGTGTGTACCTCTCCCCCAGCGCATCTCCTGTCTTCTCTTGTAGGCTGGTTTGGAAATCAGACACCAGTGGAGGATAGACAAAGTGTACTGGGAGCCATCACTATTCCTTCCCTCAGGAACACCTAATGCTTCATCTCTAAGTGTGTATCCCTTTCCTGCTCCAAGGAATGGGTCTCTCATTTACTGTCCTTTTTCTAGCACTTCCCACACTGTTTGGCACTGTAAAAATAACTCCCCAAACTAGAGGAAGCAGGGAGTGTCAGGTTGCTCATGCAGCACACTCCAAAATGATCCAAACCAAAAGTCTGTGAGTCTGCTCAGCAGAGCAAGCCATGGAGCAATCACTTTCTCCCCCAGCAGCAAATGAGTATATGCAGCCCACATTTAACAAGTGACTCTTCAGTTCTGGAGTTCTTTGGATCTTCATATTTTTCCTGTCTTTTTGAAAATGTATCAACTGCCAAAAAAATAATTATTTTGTTTTTAAAGAAGAAAAAAAAAAGAAAAAGAAAGAATGTGTCCCTTTGTTTTCTATATCTGTTCAGGGAACAAGCTTCAGTTGATTGAATGCCAGGGAGAGGATAATGCAATCTCCCATTAAGCTTGTTTGCATCTTTTTCCAGGATGACAGTTTAAGTCTGCTGGCTACAGATGGCCTTTGACAACTGACAACACTTGCTGTTATGCCAGTGTATGACTTCATCCGTGTGACACTGCATGTGACTGCAGCTTTCTTCCTCTCTTGCTTGCAGAAACTGGTCTCCATTTCTGTAGCACCAGAATGACACAGGCTTCCCCTGCATAAAGGAACCAGAAGCCTAAAGCTGCACTGCTGCTTACGCTAGGAGACACTAGGAGCTGGAAAGAGCAGCATTGCTGGAATCTGTTTGTGTGGGATTTTAACCACCAAGCCTGAAGTTATCCTGCCCAAATTCAGTAATGCATCTTTACAGTTTCAATACTCCTTCAAACAGTTTCCAATTCTGTTAAGGTCTACCTGGCTGTGTAAGAGTTTCTGTGCTATCTGTGCTCTGAGCACTGAGACTGGTTCCCAAGTAAGGAAGCACCAGGCTCTGCAGAGGTGTCTTGTTCTTGTGCAAAGCCTATGGACCTGTGCTGGAATTTGCAGCAGCAGTTTTTGCCTCCTCTGAGTCTTGGCAACCTCAGGGAATGCTACAACTTGAATGAATGAAGTCATCCATCATCTAACAGCGACTGGAGTAGGTTGAACTCATTCCCATTCTGTCTTTTGCTTCAGAAGCAGGAAGAAAGCACTGTTTATCTTCTAGACTTTTCTTTTTACATCCTTTGAACAGAGCTGAGTTTGCTGTATAGTTAGAAGCTATGAACCTTTCCTAATTTTTATTGTAGCTGTTTGATCTAAACATAATCCTAGTGCCTATTCCAGAACAGCTGACTCAATAGTCACTTAAAAAAGGGGGGGGGGAGATACTTTTATCTTTCCCTCAACATTCTTTTTCTGTTAATTGTTCTTGACCAAGAGAGAGCTGAGATACACATGCAGCAGTATGGCTCATAGGCAGTGCATCCGCGTGCTGGCAAAGTCGTCCATCAGAGGATGAGGTTTAGCAAATATCTGGCCTCAAAACAGCAGGTAGCCAAAATGGTAAAGGCTGTACAGGAACAAACCAGAACACAGTGGTGGTGTTAGCTGTCAGCACACAAATTGCAGCTTGCTCTAGGAGACAGGGAAATACTTTGAATGCCAGGCACAAGGCCTCTGAGTCTGGAAAATGTGCAGAAGGGACCATGAGCTTTCTCTGTTGTGTCTTAGAAGAGAAGCTCTACCTGGTTATGGCAGAAGAAAATAATTGGCTTGCCCAGCTGGAGCAAGGCTTGATCAGTAGAAATGAAGATAGTAGGAGTCATAATTTTCATCCTTTTTTGGTTTTAGCGGAGCCACAGGAAGCCGCCTCTGAACTGTATGGCACCAGCATTTCAAAGTCGTCACATTAGTCATCCATTTTTAGCAAAATTATGTGTTTTTCAATATCCAGGGAACAATGACAAGTATCTATGATAAGCTTGCTCTGTTTAAAGATCTCATTTCAAAAATGATCCTGTGTTCATCTTGAAGTCACATTCCTGTGAATGTGCCACTGTCACAAGTCTGTGGACCATGATAGGGAATAGGAAAATGAGTGTGTGTTTATCTGAAAATGTATTTCCTTTTGAGTAGCAATGTCCTTAAGACTGGACCACTGTCAAAAAGAGTGGACAGCCTAGGAGAAGAATGAAAATGAAGATCCCAAGGTTTGTGTTTGATATTACTAAGGAGAGCCCTGCTTCTGTAGGGCATGAGGAAATTCCATAACGATTTCACAAGGCACTTTATTCAAATAAAATGGAACTATCCTGGGTAAGTAAATTGCCTCAATTAGTGGAAGTTGTGGAAACAAAGCTTTCAGAGAAGTTGACTCTGGCTCCATGCTGTAAGCAGGCTGAATTAGCCTTTGTTGAATGAGCTGTGCAATAGCTCTGTGACTCCTACAAGATAACTTCTTCAAGCATTACTAGTGAAACGTTATATTCCCCACATCCTGCTAAGAAAAGGTGGGACAGGTGCTGCAGATTTATAACTTTGACACTTATCCCATCTGGTCATATGGCACTTTAAGCGATGACAAAACAGAGGGATGACACCAACAAGCAATTTCTATCCCAGTTTCTTTAGTCATGTGGCGGGTGTGTTACATGAACAGAGTGACATCCAGTGTGTTGGAAGTGCTGAGTTATAGTTCCTGTACCATCCTGAAATCCATCACCTCCTCTTTCAGGCAATGTTTAATCCCTGCAAGCTGGCAGGCATGTGGCCAGCTAAATCTCACCTCTGTTGTGATGCTCAAACCACCCTCTTCACAGGTACCGATATGTTAATATTTTTATAGAGTATCCTAATACAACTCTGCTTCTAGAAGATCTTGGATCAAAACCAGTGTTTGCTTCTTTCACCCTTGATCCTTGTGACTGGATGAACCTGTCTGGTCTCTTGTGTTAAGACTTAAGAACATGTGAATTTTCCCCTTGTTTGGCCTCATCTTTATCTGGTGAATGTGAAGTTGAGCCCTTGGAAAGGACAGAGAAGAATAGCAGCTGCTTAGCTGTGAGAAATCACTTTGGCTGGCAGTTTGTGAAAGAACACAGTCTGTTGACTGGTAGTGATATAAATATTCAGGACTGGATTGACAGTATGCAGGACATAAGCCTGCTGGGAATAGTGAATTAGAGACAGGACTCCTTTCCTTCTTTTGTCCTCCTTTTGTGAAGGCGTGAAGGGTGTCCAGCAACAAGTTTCTTCCCTTCCCCAAGATAAGCCCTTAGAGGACAAATCAAACTGAGCAGCGAGGAGGTTTTCTTGGTGTTGTTTTCCACTTGGTTTCAACTTCTGCAAACAAAGCTAGAGCTGGTAAGTGAATACGGTTTAGAAAGCTTGCTGGACCCTCCCAGAAGTGCTGAGTCTCAAGGCAGCTTGTGCTTCTCCCAGGCTGAAGAGGAGCTGTGTAAATGACAGACAGCACTTTGGTGTTGGCTACGTTGGGCCGGTTATATTTTTGTAGTTCACCTCATTGCCTGTCAGTTGGAGGTTTGATGCTAAAGGTAATTAATTTCAGTGACAGTGAAGAAGCAGCTCTCAGGGACACTTAGGGGGCTGCATTTAAAAGCTAATTAATACGGTGACATCAGTGCTGAGGAATGTTATTTGCACTCAGATGCGGCCAAGAGACTCATGGTTCTGCTCAAAGACTTAAGTTTTTAAAAGAAAAGAGTTTAAATGTCTTTCTAGAATACATGTTCCCAGAACTTTAAAAGTGATCGTTAGGGCTGTATTTAACTTCTCTGCTCTTGGGTTAGATGGAACCAGTATGCTTACTCAGAAGCACTAATAACAATATCAAGGTGGGGTAAATAGTAGAGCTAAGCTAAGAACTTGCAATTCAATTTATCACTAGACCAAAAACTGCATCAGGTCTGAGATTTTCATAATGATACAGTTCAGGACCTAGTTCTGTCTGTCTGTATTATGTGGTTGCATGTGTAGCAGAGCCATTTTGTCTGTGTAGTTGTATCTACACCCTTTACTTCCCCTTTTCTTTCCCAGTATTTTTGTGTACGCAGCAGGAGCGCACCTGAGACGAGCTCTAGAAGCTGTTAGGTAATCTGCAGGCAAAAAGCATAGCTGGGGAAGTGCATGAGAAGAAAACTACCAGATTGTGAAAGGAAACCAAGACTGACTTTTTGCTTTTGTTCTTATTGACACATGCTGTTTCTACTTCACATTCTCACGTTGCTGAGAAACCCTGTCATCTGCAAACAAAACCAGCTCATGCACTATAGAGCTGAGTGTGTGCAGAATGTAAAGAGGGAGATAGATATCTGTACTCAAGCCTACAAGGGATTGCTATGTTATTTCCATGCACACAAAAAGTTACTTGCTTTTTGGCACCAGAGTTACTTCCCTGAGAGGCAACCGTTCTGCAATTCATATATTGGATGTCAGGAGGTTTTTCTGAAGACTTGACTCCCATCTTCTTAAGTGGTAAATAAAAAGCTAGTGATAAGTTATGAAATATGTTCCAAAGCTTCAGTCAATATTTTGTTAAAATCGCAGCACGTGGGATTCCTGCTGTGTTCTATAGTCTTTTAACCAGGATCACCTGGCTCAGGGCTACTATTTTGCCATACCCTTGAAAAGACAAGTAGTTTTAGTGGTAGATATAGTGAATTCTTGCAGAATATATCTAGTTAATATTTTCCTGAGAGTACAATTTGATCCCATAGCACCTTTGACATTTTGTTTTCTGTCCATTTTGGTGTGTCCTGTCAGGACATCCTCTCAGGATGAAAAAAAGAGGCTTAGCTGTGGGTTCCTTTCTGAGCTGTTCACCAGCATTTACCTAGTAAAGGCCAACTCTCTCCTTGGATTTCTAGAAGTGTAGCCCTAATTGGGAAATGCTAAGACTGCAGGATTATATCTGAAATAAAAATTTGGTCCCAGTGGTGAAATAGCAGAACATTTTCTCAGCCAAAAAAGCTGCTTAGTCAGACAACCAGAGAGTAATGGACTGGCTGTGTTTGTATTGCTGCAGTGACACATCGCGAGGCTCAGGCCAAGAGGGCACAGCTGGCTCAGGATCCCTAATCGAAGATATTCATGGTAATGAAGCATTGTCAACAGTGAGCTGGTGGTAGGCAGATGGCAGTGCACAGGCTGCTGTGAGGGGTCTCCTCACACTCAAATTCCCCATTATATCTGCAGGGGTCTTCTGTCCTTAATAGGGAACTCGTAGCTGGGCTTAATGGGGTCTGACTAATGACTAAAAAGGAAAAAAACATGAAGAATTAGCTCCTTTGTGATTTTCCCTTTCTTTCTTTCACCCATCCTTGACAGGCTGTAAATGGATTTTCTGTAGCTGCTACATTTCGCTGGGAAAACCAGCACGGTATCTTTTTAGATGATTGCTCATTATCTATAGGGTTTGTGCTCAGCTCTTGCACTGTAACCGTGTGAGACCAAGAGGTAACAAGGAGACCTTTCAATTACCAAGAGAGAATTCCTATTGGGGTGTTTGTATGGAAAAAAAATAGCCCCAAATGCTGTTCATCCCCAAGGCCATTACAAAATGTGGCTAGCTTCATTGCTTGGGACCTGACAGGCTCTGGGCACTTAGTTTCCACACCCATCATGGTTACCTGGCTCCTCTTTAAGCATCTACAACTGTGCACCCTCAAACATACTCTGGAAACATCTTTGTGGAGAGAAGAGGCCACAAACCCTCACATTTTCTACATTGTTTTAACCCACCCTCTGCATTTTTAGAGGACTTCAGATTACTCATGATCTAGAGTATCTATAACAAAGTGCTTTTTTGCTGATAAGGTTAAGAAATTATAGTTCCTCCTTCGTGCTTAGCAAGTAGTTCCAAGTTCAAGTGAAACTCTGTGGAGCAGCTTCCCTGATATCCCACGTTCGCAGGGTATTTGCAGAGAGCTTGGTGTACACAGTGTCATGGTGTTTGTGGGAAGTGTTGGGTCAGTATTTCACTTTTGAAACCTTGAAAAACAGTGAGGAAGATTCATGAGCTGAGACTACAGGTCTCTGTATAAAGGGAACTAAAGGAAACATTTTTATAATATGATTAGAAAAAGATGCTGTCCCTATTGACAGTAATTCCTTACTTTGGTGAGGCTGTAAGGCCTGCTGTAAGGCAGGAAAGGAAAACCCTTCTACCTCAGGCAAGCTTCTTTCTTATCTGAAGAACCTGAGCAGATGTGGACTTTCTTCAAAGTATATTGAGTCCCCAGACAGATGCAGCCATCAACTTCTTCCAAAAGCCCAGCATGGGTGTGCTGCTACACTGTGGTAAAAGAGGGAATGCAGAGATTTTATTTAGCTGGGGATTCCTACCAGGGCACTTGTGGGAAAATAATTGCCCCAGTGCTGGTTTTAAAAATGTGCTTTGGCAGGTGAAAACCTGTGAAGGACAATGAGGAATGGAAAAGAGAAACCTACTTTCACAGAAAGGTAAATGTATAGACAATTTAGGCTATGGGTTTTGGCAGTACGTCAGAAATACTTGAGATAAATTTACATGGCTTGTTTCTTAGAGCTGAGTGATATCCTGATGTGTGTGAACCTTTTTTTTAACAAAAAATAGAAAACTGTTAATAGTCTGTGATCAGCTTGTTGTCAGTTTGAAGCTCAGTCCAAAGATTGTAAGGAGGTGATTAACTCTGAACATACAGCAAGTGAGAGTTTGTTTTGACCAAATCTTGAAGTGGCATGCCACCGATCATCTACTTGGACTCACACAGATGTGTGAAGTCTTAAAAAGGAGCTATTATAGAAAGCTTATCTGTGGTTTGCTAGCTTTGCAAAGGTATTACATGGCTTGGTTGAGAAGGAAAAGTCATTTCAGCACTCTGCCGAGCATGACTTAGTATTTCCAGACCTGAAAAAAGCATCTTAGGACTGCTTCTTCCTTGGCTTATTTTTCCTCACAATGGGATTCTGATGCCTCTCTGGCCATCTTTGGATGGATTCAGGTGCTGGTGCTTTTGGTTTGAAGATTCATTGGTCAAGAATGTAAATGTTGGAAGCCAACATAGAATGAGTGACATGTAAAACTCTATGTAGTATGGAGTCATCTTGCCTAATCATGAAGACATGAGTATCTATGCGTTGCACAATGGCTTCAGATGCTTGTAAAATAACAACATCTATAAATACCTATTGCTGGGAACCCAGCACGCTTGCTTTGGGGAGGTAGGCCATGCTTGACAGAAAGCATCAAACAGCTTTGAAGCGTCATTCTTCCCTGTGTTCCTTCCCTTTCACACCAAGCTGTACCTATATCCAGGGGGCAGTATTACTTTTCATTACTCTTGGCTCTGAAATCCCGAGTCTTAAACAGTAAATTGATTTGCTTTAACTAGGTAACATATGGAAGTAAATTTGTCTTTATAGAGGAAGGTAAGTTACAGAAGGTGTTCGGAGGAAATGGGCATAGAAAGATGGCAATAGCTAGAGGAAAAGAGGAAGATGATGTGGACCAAAGGGAGTGAAGGCAGAGAGTGTTGAAGTGAGGTCAGAAGTTGCTTTTAGAAAGTTTTCATTTTGAGGATTTGGATATATGAGTTTAAAAAATAATTTTACTCCTTTTCTATGAAGGAAATAAACAGAAGGAAGGCAGGGGTATTTAGTAAGTCATGGCCAGAGACTGGCTTTTGTTGCTTCCCCAAATGATCCTATTTGGACCTTTTATTGTGGAAAGCATACGTGGAACTGAGCAGTGGTGTAGCAAAGAAGGCTTGAGCAGAGAAGGCTATTTCCTCAGCAAATGTAATGACTCAGAAGTGACAGCAGCGGAAATGTCACCCAGTGAGGATCAGTTACTCATCATCACAGTGTGACTGGACTAAATCGGTTCCCCAACACCATGTTCAGAGATCTGCTGGTGAGAGCTCAAAGCAGAGAAGGCTCTGCTGTGGCTGTCAAAGGGAAGAGGGGGTTGTGAGGTAATACATGCTATAGCTGACTGAAAGATGACAACACGTTCCAGTCTGGGGTATTTCTTTTCAGAGTTGCTGTGTGATGTCTGCCCAATAATAGCAGAGAAATGAAGAGACTGTTTCAGGCTCGTTCTTCTGCACTTTGCTCTGTTTGGATTTACAGTTTGTGACTCTGCCTCTCTGCAAGAAACAAGTGTATTAACATGGGCAAGCATGAAAACAGAGACAAATCCAGAAGGCACTTACATTCAGTTGGCCTAAATTACACAGGCTAATTAGCATAATGAGGTTTGCTGGTTTATTGCAGCTGATGTTCTGGCCAAAATAAGTACAGCATGGAGCACAATTGCAATTTACCTTTGATTAACAGTAAATTAGGAACACTTGTAATTGCTAGTATATCTAATAAATACCTGAAATAAACTCATTCATTTCTATTGGAACTCCATCTGTAAGAAGCAATGGCAGATCGTCTGAATCACACGTCAAATGGCTGTGATAGCTTTTGTTCAGCCATGCAATAACACATTTGAACATGGTAGATCACCCAGCATTTTGATAACATGAAATAATGAAGTGGTAAAATGCTCTTAGTACCCCACTAATTGGTTATAATGGAAGTAAATTACCTTGCTTGATGGACAACAGAAGAGGGATTTGATTTGTTGGGGAAGCTATTGACATGTTTATTGTATGGTACAGACAAGAGAGTTTTTGTCAAAAATTTTGAAAAAACAAATGCTTATCAGCATCCTTATTAGTGTAGTCTTGGTGCTGTGAAATAAGGTTTGAACTTGAAAACCACATTTCCAGCACTGATACACTTCTGCAGCTTAGATAACTCTATGAGACTAAGCATGTGTCACCTCTAACCTGTCCTATCTCAACATGGATGTTCAGTGTAGTGCCACAGCGCTTATAAAAAAACCCCAAAAAACAAACTAAAAGAAACCCCAGACTGGTGTTATTCTTCCTGACTGCAATGTGTGAGTACAACCATTGCTAATGTAAGTGCTCCTTAATAGGAGCTCTGTGTCAGCTTCCACCATGGGAGTTCAGAAGGAAGGAGAATATCCAGTGGGAACCTTTGGAGCACCAGGAGACTGCCTAGGGGCTTACTGTGTAGGGAAATGATCTTACTGGAATGACATTTCTACTACCTTGTGAAAGGTTTTTCTCTTTTTCAATGAATATAGACAATTTATATTTCCAACAGGGAGTCCAGGTAGCAATCGCTTTGTAATTTTAGCCTAAGTGATCATTTTGTTATGGGGCAGGTTCAGGTATGTAGACTAAACAAAGGAGACAATGAACAGTGCAAAAGATCTTGCAAGATGAAAGTTCCCAAAAGACAGGCTTTTAACTTCATTTTCTAGCAAGGAAAGGACAAAAATTATCTTGGTGGGTTGAAAGAAAGAAAAGAATGATTGATACAGCATGGAAATGAACAGGAATAATTTTAGCCATGTCAATGGAAATATTTTTCTTTCAAACAGAAAATATTCAGTTTTAACTGTCAGGTTTGCCCAGTGGCTGCTGCCTTTGTGACTTTCACTTTCTGTGGCAGTCCTTTCACTGATCTTTTCTACAGTTGAACATTCCACATTTCCTCTTTTAGTCTAGAGATAAATACTATCTTACAGCTCAGGTTGTTGCTGTCCAGGTTAAAAGTGTGAAAGCAATAGTTGCTGTTAATTTTATTTGGTCAGAATTTAGGGAAATAATACTGCTTAACTCACTGCTTGGTATTCTTTATGCTGGAAAAATGACTTGAATGAAAGGATTATATCATGCAGTATCCATGACTGCTGTGAATTGAGTGCCCATGAAAGGTTTTTACCCATCCATTGTCTGTTCCTCTTTAACATAACAAATACTAAACAAGATCCCACTTGGAAAAGTCTGAAGTTGGGATGCCTTTCAACTATACTTAGGTGTTCTTGGATTTTTTGGTATCATACTAGGGCGAATTCTGCAGTACCTTGGGGCTGTACAGAAATAATGGGAGCAGGAGTTTCAGCAAGTTCTCAGGGTTAATTCCTGAAATTCAGGTCCTCTCTTTGGAACTAATCCTTTATGCACTGAAGTATTGCTGTTAAGCAACACAGGCTTAACTTCCGTGACTAAAATTCACATGTACAGGCAAGGCTTGTTGATATTTTTGTCTTCTGTGTAAACACTAAGCAATGTAAATCAAACTGGGCTGTCAATCACTGTTGTGATCTTGCTGCTTCAACACGCAAACAGTAAAATACAATTTAGGGGAAGGTAGAAAAGTAATAATAAAATCTATGGAAATACTTACCATTGCAAAGGCCCAATGTTGATATCTTTGTAATGATGCAAATCACTAAAGCCTCATGTAAATATATGCTAGATGTGTGAGGCCTGGAAATAAATTGGTTTGCATTTATACAGTCAGAGGCAATATATATTTGGCATAAACTGTTTCATAAAAATTTAATAGAGATCACTGCCTGACAGCCTGGTTTATTCTGTTTGTATTGAACACACTTCCAGTGGGTTTGTACTCAGTGCTGTCATCTTTTTGACCTAAGTCTGCAATGTTTATACCCATTACTTACTTTATGTCAATACTTTTCATGAACTCACACATGTGACTTTTTTCAGCATGGAGCCTTGGTCAGTCTCAATTCTTCAGAGAAGCAATTATAATTTAAACACATCAGAAATATATTTGTAAAAACCTTAGTGGCAAATACTCCTTCTAACGTACGTCTCAAGAAAGGACGTAGCATTTCCCATTAAGAAAGGAATTCACATAGGTGTAAAAGCGTTGGATTTATATATGTTGGGGGGCAACATTGAAATTTAAATTCCAGATCAGCTTATCTGTGTAATCATGCAACATAAATTTAGAAAAAGGGAGATTTATTTTATATTTAAACTAACTGTATATGACAGGAAATTGATTAGATATAAAATCTGGTATCAGTGTTTATAATCTGGTTGGTTTCAGTTGGATTGCATCTGCTAATTCAGATTTGGATCACTTGACTATCACCAATTTAAGTCCAGTTGTGATCAAGCAAATTTCTGCTGAGGTTACAGTCATACCAACTAATTTCAGACCGGGTCAGCTGTTGACCTGATTTTTTCCATAATGGGATACTTAAAGGAGTAGATTGTGGTCTTTCTATGGCTTCATGGGATCAATCTGTTATGCCATTGGCCAAAACTTTGGGCCAAATGTTTCATGTCAGTTAAATACATCAGGATGAAGATATAACATGGGTATTTTACACTACCGAACAAGCGTCACCGTGACAGTAATTGAAGTGTGTTTGGTTGCCTAGGATTTCCTGTTTCAACAACTGTCTTACAGAAATCTTATCAAATACTGAGAAAAGCTCCTGATTCTGGTGAGAACAGGGATTTTTATTTTTTCCTGAACCATTGAAGTGCAGGAGTTCAGAGGCACACACCCAGCCTTGCAATTCGCATTTTCTAACCGTGCTCTGTAGCGTAAAGGGCTTCCGAAGCATCTCTCTGCACCACGATGGAGTTCACTCTGCCTGCCTTGCTTTATTAAATGCAAGAAGCACACCAGCACCAGAAATGCCTGGCTCATGAGCTGATGCACTTTTTATCTACTTTGGAGCCTGACTGACATCTTTGAACACTGTTGTATCTAAACAGCTTGAATATGTGACCTCATTCCTTAAATACCATCACTTGAACAGCTCTTGTTGCTAAAATAAAAGCAGTGTTGATTCTCTGTTGTGAAAACTCCTACAGATCCTCTGACAAGCGCAAACTAAACCACACCTTCTTTTTACTATGATAAAAATGATTGCTTATTTGTAGCAATTACAGCGTACCTGCAGCAGCAATTACAGCCAAGGTATCACTTTTGGGAGTTAGCACATACACTTCGTGGTGACACATGCCTGGCATGGGAAGCTCTGGCACATGGAATAAGACAAGGAAACAAACCTCAAGGAAAATGATCCCAGAAAGGTAAAGTGGCTGAATAATTTTGTTTTCTTATACTGACAAGTGGTTTGTTAACTGAGGGAAGATTGGAGTTGAGCCAAAGTTTCCAGTAAGAGGAAAAGAGGCCAGTGTCAGCTTTCTGATTTTGTGCTGTCTTTTAATTCTCAGAAATAAGCCTTCTGCAATGCGGGCCTGTGTCAGTACCTTGTTAAGTCTAACCAGGATTCTAAAAACACAAGCTGTGCCCTCCATTCAAACACAACCATGCGTTTCTCTGGAAACAGTGTTTGTAAGTTTTTCTCCCAAGAGGTGATATTTGGAAAAGTTGAACTTTTACTGGGAAGCTGAAATATTGACTGGTTAAAAAGAAGCTTAGACTTTTTGTCTCTGAAAACCATTTTTGTGCGAGGACTGATGTGTCAATTCCCTGTGAAGTGAATAGGAAAAACATATTGATTGGCTATTGTTTAAATGGCCTTTTCAGTTTGAGCTTGGTGCTTAAAGTAGTATTTTGAAATGTGATTGTGACCACATATTTGCATACAATTGCTTTGCAGATGTGTTTATGACTGAGTTGCAATCTCTGTGACCTGTTAGGTTTTGTTACTGTTGGCAGTACTGAGGCAAGTTCCATAAAGGCCAAAGGGGTCATCAGGCAGAAAGGATGTTCAGGGAACTACTGCGCCTTTGACATAGCCTAGACATCTCTCTCCCCAAAAGCTGACTATAAATTGTTTAAACAGTGTTTTGTTTTCAGAAAATAACCTAATTTTCTTAAAGGAAAAACTTTTTTTTTGTTTTTAAATAGAAATACTACTCTTAGGTCCAACCTAGCAAATGCTTCACTGCTAAGTGTAGTTCTGAATACTAGATAGGGCAGGCTGTGACTGTGAAGAGGAACAGATGTGTACAATGCTGCAGCATCAAGACCTGATAGTTGGTAGACAAGCAAGTGAGGGTGCTTAAGGTTTTCTTCACAGATGGGAGGGACAAAAGAATTAGAAACTGGTGTTGTCCTTGGATTGTGTGTTGCATTCAGCCATGATTTATTTATTGAAAGCTTTACTGCATTGAACTAAAGGTAGATGATGTGGATTGATTTATACTGAAGACAGCTTCCTATTTTTAATCTTTTCCTCCAGTAATGTGAATTGCCATATGGATCAGTGTATGCTTGTTAACTGTTTCTTAAAGCTTAATATTATTTCCTAAGGGGAAGAACGTGACCAAGAGTGACAACTTTTAATTGGCATTTTAATTTAAAACAATCAGATACAGCATTTGCATAAAAATAAAGGATTTCCACATAACTTTGGAGGCCCAACCTGCATTTTGAGAGGAAAAAAGGGTAAAAAAGATCTTGAATACAATCTCTGTAACTTTGGTGATCACAGTACGTTGGGTGTTTCTGCAGGAGGAGAGTAGTAGATGCAGTCAAGCTTCCAGGTAGCTGGGCACATTTGTGTACCTGCTGGTGAGAGAGATGGAGAACTTGGACAAGCCTGGCTGGCACTCGTAAGATGAGGGAACTGCTGCCTTGGAGAAGGCACTCGGGTCGAGATTCCACAAGGCTTTAAAGGTCAAGAGGAAGCACCTTGAGGCTAATATTGAATGTGGCTGGCAACCAGGGTAACTAAGCCACTAAGGGAGTTATGTGCTTACTCTGTCTGCTGCCAACAAAACTCCTGCCAACATCTTTTTGTAGTAGATGAAGTCTATTAATTCTGCATGCATACACATCAGCAGAAAGGGTCTAACATTACGCCGATCTAAACGGAACAAAACAGAGACATGAAGAAGGGCAGTCACATCTGAAAGAGGCAAGGAAGTGTGCTGGCAGCATTCCCAAAAAGAAAGGAGAAACATTTCACTCCCATGAAGACACTCTGGTGGTGTGCTAGACCAGAGTTGCCTAGGGTTGAGGAAGAGCAGTGTGAGACGTTGTAAAAGAGATGCGGGGGTTACGTTGTAGCTAGATAACATGGCCATTCTCTCTGTTCACATTGCAATTCATTTGCAGACTTCTTAACACGGCATACAGAGGAGTCAGGTGCACAGACGTGGCAGATGGAATAGCAGTAATGATTTTTAATTACATCTTTGTGATACTTGGGATATGAATGAATTTAAGCTTCCTGATGATTTTATTAGATCCATAAGTGAAAGCTTTACAGATTGAAGGAAAGAACTGAAAATAATGCTGTGAGGAGATCCATAATGAGTGATTTAATGAAGTAGTTAAATCCACTGTAGAACACAAACTGTTTTTAATTGGAAACATTGGACTGTTTAATCTTTCTATCAAATGTTCAGAGGAAATCAAATACCCCGTTGTATAAAAAGCAGCTGGGACACGGGGAGAATGGCACTTATATCAGTGCTCTGGAAGAGGTCAATGACAATTTTAATTGATGCTATTTCAGTTCTTGTGGTATGGTGGTAACTAGAATAGAAGCGACTGAACTGCTTGTTCTTAGAAATATGTGGACTTTATTCAGGAGAATCTGCAGCTTAAAGTACAAAGATTAGATGTAATCTGCAGATACAAGAAAAGAGATGCAGTTAAACAAGAAAAGAGATGCAGATACATGCGTACATCCCATTCCATTAATTCCTGACAAACACAGGCAGTGGCAACATTCACTTATTTTCAAAGACACTGTAAATAGCTGATAGTTAAGCCAGATAGCATTAGAAATGCTCGTCGCACAAAACCTAGTATGTGGTTCTAAAAAAGCCAAGATTCTAAACAATGATTGCTTTAAAGATTTCTTTTCTTGACTTTTTTAGACTTTGCAGAGTCCTTCTATGGCTTGTTCTTGGTCAGCCTGAGATCACAGCATAGTCCTACTAAATCCATCTCTTGATTTCTTTGGTGTCAGTGTTGTGTGCCATCCCAAATAGAAACTGTATTACTAAAGTAGAGGGAATATGGGCTCGTGATTGAACAACAGCAGCATTCCCAATTTGGGTTTGCTTTTTACAAATATGGAGTGGAAGATTGCTGTAGGGTGTTAAGAAACAATAACAGGGGACAGAACATAGCTAATTTTGAATGTGGAGTATTTCTGAAGTTTATCTGTGATGAGACAAAAAAAATAAGTCTAGCCTTTGGGCTTTGCTCTGGGCTGCAAGCTCGTAGCAGGGAATCGGGAAGTGTTCTTTAACTTGTGGTATATGGGTATGTGATGAAGGGATGATCTTTTGACCTCTCTGGACTAAACACTGGGAAGGCGGACGTTGGGAGTCACATGGTCCCTTCAACTTCCATGTTTCTGGGATGTATGGTGAATTTGGTATCAGACTTTACCTTGGAGCATTGTTTCGCACAGAGATATCTTCCAATACTAAGCTTTCCATGTGGCCCAGGTTGCATTTCATTTCAAACCTTTTAAGCATAACTGTAGCAAGTTCTCAGCCAACACTAATTCCCAACAGCACCTTGGTTTCAGTGGAGCAGCCTGAATCAGTAGAAGCTGAGAGTCTAATCCAATAACTCTCTGCATGAGAAGGCTGGATCTGATTGTAGTGAAATTCTCTTAAATATATAACATGAGCTTTCTAGAGCTAATCAGGTTAGTAAAAATGAAGGATCGCTTCACTTTTTCCCAGAAGCAAATACGTGTTTCCATGATTTCACACACTTCTGGAGGTACATTTTGAAAATAATGCAGTCTACCAATGCCATGTACATGTAAAGCTGCGACAGAGTGCTGTGGTATTCTTAGAATGAGGTTGTGCTCCTTACGCTGCAGAGCTGCATAGAAGAAAAGCTCCCTCTGGAGAAACGAGGGGGAGAGGATTTCTGCAGGGCTGCTGCAGGCTCAGGGAGTGATCCATGATCCACAGCTCTCAGACTGAGGCAGCAGACTGCCAGCTCTGTTCTTGTGGTACTTCAGTCCCTCAGGAGCACTAAGGATTATGTTCATATAGGTAACTATTTGTTAGGACAACACCAGCTTCTTTTTAAGTGTCCTTTTTTCCCTCGTGCTACTTGTGGTTCACATTTCTTTCCCAAACTCCTGTCAGATGAGCTCACTTGTGTTTCTCACTTTGTCACATTGGTCTCTGGGTTTGAAGTGGCTATACTGGAGTCATACTTACTCCAGCTGAAGAAGTGATGAGTTAAATAACTGCCTCTCTTGATGCAGTTATTCATTGCTGAGTTTGAATACTGGGGGGAAATAACAGAAGGTTGGTGAGGAAGATTCTAAACATGCTCAAGTGACTTGCAGCTGGGGTGTTGGAAAGCACTTATACTGGGCTAATTGTTGCTTGGCCTTGTGTGTTGGACAAGTAGAACATATGTGTGTACATAACATAGGCCTGTGATGGATTTAAAGGTGCCTTATCCAACATGCTTGAGATTCCTGCCCTGAGGTGGGAACGATCAAAGCACAGTGGTAAGCTGTGCCTGTGTGTATCCTTGAAATGCAGATGAAAACAGCAGGTCTGGTGATCCTCTGGCATGGCCCAAGCTCTCCAGAGCTTGTGTCTCTGCTTGTGTGCATCTGCCTGGGTGCTGCTTTGGGGATCCCCTGGTTCGTGAGGTAAGGGAAATAAATTTACTTTCTGCATTTCATTCCTGGTTTTATGGTGGTTCCTGTGTCCTGCCTGTGCCAGCTCACACATGTGGTGTAAATGGCAGGATCCAGGAACAAGGGGAGACCATGACAGTGACTCCTTGTAATCCAGTATGGCCCAGTAGTGAGCACTGGGCTCCCATGGCCACTTTCCTGGCTGCGTGGGCTCCACTGGCAGCACAATGTGAAATAGATGCTGGGGCCATGTGTACCCCCAGACAGTTGAAATGATTCCCATGGAAAGTGGCTTCAGATTCTTCTTGCAAGTTAGTGGCAAGGTTGGGATGGTTATTAGCTACTGGTCTTAAAGCTCTTGGCTGTGACGTTGTTGCATTGTGGGGTACAGTGAGAGAATTGGAAAAGGTCAGGGCTTTACAATGCAAAGGTGATCGCGCAAGAAGGAATCACTCTACTCCAGCCCAAGATACTGTGGAATGGTTGATGGTGCATATTGCTAATAAACAAGGTGGTCGGGGGAATAAGTGAGTGACTCTGTGGTGCTTAGGTGCTTAGGGGATAAACCATGCCAGTCCTTTTTGGCACCCAATAGAGGGCATGAAAGGTTCAAGATAATGACAGATATGATTGGAATGTGCTAGATCAAATATATAGCTGTTATTGCTGTTTAGCTGTTAATTGGCAGGCTTCTGTGCTTGTCCATGTTGTATGTTAGAGTCTCATGCTCGTTAGTAGCTGCTTTGTGCTTTCA
Organism: Laterallus jamaicensis coturniculus; assembly: GCA_022605575.1. Classification (NCBI taxonomy): domain Eukaryota; kingdom Metazoa; phylum Chordata; class Aves; order Gruiformes; family Rallidae; genus Laterallus; species Laterallus jamaicensis. The sequence continues at coordinate 414,529 of JAKCOX010000001.1, forward strand.
CTGCTGTACTGCTAATCATCTTACAGCGCTGTGCCTGGGAACATTTCGATATCAGCAATGGCTCGTGCGTTGATTACAGGATTCAATCTGGACAGAGTAGCAGTAACAAGGAGCATCTAAATGCAGCTTTTGAGAGAAGCACCTGTCTCATGAAACACCTTAATTATACAGGCAGTCACAAATGCTATTGGTAATGTAGGTGCCCTAGCAAATACCTTGAAGGAAACTGGGGCTGTAACTTCAGGGATCATCTGCGTGGGTGGCGAGTAAAGGAAAGCTGGCAAAACCGAAAGGAGTTGCATCACAGGTGATGAGGAAACAAATGTGGAATGCTCTGTACAAGCTTGCATCCCATGATCAGAAATAGGTGGGATTACAACATCAGAAATGTGTTACCAATGGCGAATGTTGGTGCCTACACAAAAAAGCTGACTGCCCATGGCCCCACCACCAACTCTGCACCCACCACCTCAAGGCAAGGCAGTGCCTGGAAAATGCCACCACAGCAGGAAGTCCCCTCCACATTGCTGCCACTGTAGCCTCTTACAGTGAGAGGGACCGATGCCCCAGTGTTCCTTTAACTATCAAGGGCTGGCCAGGGCATGTTTACATGTCTTAGCTCTGGTGGACACTGGAGCTGAGGTCACTGTATCACACAGAAATATTAATAATAAAGAAGCCACATCACAGACTGTGGGCTGAGAGGAAATCTGACCCCTGCCCTCCAAGCTAGCTTACCTTAACAATAGGAAATGCCAAGCTATTTACTACAACAGTATTAATTGTCCCCATTAAAGGTATTGATGTCTTGGCAGGACAAACAGTTGAAACTTTAAATAGTTGCCTCTGCGTCGGGACTTTGCAAGGAGGATTTGCTGTATGATCTATAACCATCTCGCATGCACACCTGAGGCAGGAGCCTGTTGTGCTGCCCATGCCTGCCAAGGTGCCAACTGTAAAATAATATTGTATTCTGGGGGGAGAAGGAAATTACTCAAACCATTCAGGCACTTGAACAAGTGGGAATTGTTAAGGAAACCATGACTGCTTTTAATAATGCTTTTTGGTCTGTCTGAAAACCAGACAGCGCTTAGAGAATGACTGCAGACTGTAGAGAATAAAGTTACCTGCACACAGCTTGCAGTTATGGAACCAGACAGCATTACTTTTATAGGAAAAACAAGCAAAACTTTACAATCCTGGAAGAAGATGATACTCCAGTTTTCCTCCCTTATCATCACAGGCTGCCTTGTCATGCTTTGTAGTCCTGAACTATAAGCACATTTCTGGATACTTTTACATGAGATCAACATGTAAATACTTGGATCTGGTTGGCCTCTACTGTAACTAACTCCTCTGCCTTTTGTTTTGAGGGAGGATTTACAGCTGCAGGTCTTCTGATGATGTTTGTCATTGGTGTGCCAACCTGGTAGCTGTTAAAGATTTATACTATGCTAACAGCTTTGATATTAATGTTCCTCATTGCTTTTTTTTTCTGCGTAGGTAACTGCTGTATGCCAACAAACATTACAAAATAGATTGGCAGGGGACTGTCTCCTCCTTTGACACCTTAAACACTGCTCCAATTTTGAAGGCACCTGTTGCTTCAACACAACTGAATCGGCCAGCATAGGACAACATTCCACATCTCCAGGACTTAAGGTATCAAAAGACATGTCTGCTGACACTATGAGTAGGATACCTGATTGAATGCACTTTTATTCCTTTTTCTACAGGTTTATTACATGTCTCTGTAAATTACCCAGCCCTACACCCCACAAATCCAAACAGACACCCCCAGCTTTGCCAGCCCCAGCAGAAGAGCTCCCTTTACATTATATTACATTATATTACATTGCATTGCATTACATTGCATTACATTACATGGATGCAACATGGAGAAAATAATGAAAGATTAATGAGGAAGATTCTAAACATGCTGAAGTGACTCAAGGGTGTAGGAAAACACATACATTGGACTAATTGTTGCTTGATCTTGTGTGTTGGACAAATAGAACATCCGTGTTTAGATAACATAGGCCTGTGATGGACTTCTCCTGGGTGCTGCTTTGGGGATCCCTTGGTGGGCAAGGGTTCCTGGTTCTATGGTGGTTTCTGTGTCCTGCCACAAATACCTTTGGATTTTTTAACCCAGCTCTGGTGCGCTTTCTAGGTTTTAGGTGGAATCATTCTAAAATGCTTTAATCACATTAAATGTTTAATCATAGTATTAATAAAACTCCCATTATTATTATTATATATTCAAATGTCCTTTCATCTTTTATTTGTGGGTGGATTTTTTTTTTGCTTGAAAGTAATTTAAGGATGAATTCTTACTTTAGTGGAAGTTTAAGTGGTATTCATAAAAGCAGCATCTCAAATTAGTTATTATTCATTAAATGAATGCATGGTTGTTTCAGAATATTGCCTAACTGAAGGTAACTCCTTCCTATTTTAATATCTTTATACAGTTAGGACAAGAATGGAAACTCGGGTTGTAAAATTAGTCTTCATCGTACTAAAAACACTGTAACGAGTGCCTCTTTATTTATCTTGTACCAGATTTTAGTTGTCTTGCCTTCAGATGCCAGTAGACAACTGCACTTTACTGTAGGAACACTTCCATTCACATGCCTGAGAGAAGGGCTGGTCCTTAGAAATCAACTTTGAATGGCAAGGGAAAGGACAGAACAATACAGAATTAACCAGTTAGCTAAACCAACAGAATCCAGTCAAACTATAAATACATTCAGTGCAGCAAGGTAACCTGAAATGTAGGTTTTCCTGCCTCATCTCATGGTCTGCTTGGAAGGAGGATTTTATGCCCTTTCCTTCTGTCTTCAAATTACTGAACTGAACCAAACTATTAATACATTCAGTGCAGCAAGGTAACCCGAAATTACTCTTTTTTTGCTGTTTCTCTGCTTCATCTATTTTTGTGAGAAAAGGGAATTTCTTGCCCTTTTTTGTCTTTGGGTTTTGTTTTTTCTTTACAATTTCTGTACATTGGGCTCATGACCAGTTTAACTCTTTCTCTCCTGACCATCTCCTGCCTGGCCAGAGGCTACTCTTTCAGAAACTCAGGGATACAAACTGCTCCTTTCTTTCTTCTCCAGCTGCTGCTGAGTGATGCTGCTTGGCTTGTCCTCCCACCCAGGCTGCAAAGCACCACCAGTTTGCCCCACTATTGTTCCATTTCTTTGCACAGATTCCCACCTTTCTCCTTTGCCATTTCAATCTCTTCCCCACATAACCCAAGCCCCAAACTCCTCGCTTCAGTATTGCGCTGCTCTTCCTGAGTGAATGATGTCTTTCAGACACACACAGACAGGAGCAGCCAGCTGTTCTTCGTGCTGCCTGGATTAGATGGCCATTATTTTGGGAAGAGTGCCACACAGCTTATGGCAGTGTCAGAGTTGCTGTGTAGCAGCACTGAGAACACAAATACCCAACGTTATCTCTCGCACTAGTCCTGTGGGTTCCTTACCCAAGTATTGCTGAACCCCAAACCTGCCTATCTTGCCAAATGCCATGTGACGTTGCCCCAGGTGACATGGCTACAAACACTGCTCACACAAATCCCACACATCTCCCTGGTGCCAAGACTCAGCAAGGACTTTAAAACAAACCAGTCATGTGCTGACACGAAGCCTGACACGAAGCAAAATAAATGGAAAGGCAATTGTTCTGTATATTGTGCCATTAACTTCCTGGGCATAATGATTCCTCCTGTCTGTGGAGCTGTGAAAAGTCCAATTGGAAAAATCCAATTGGAAAAACCCTGAGCCCATCCTGGCAGACGTATTTTGGGTGTCTGTGTGCCGTGCAGGGGCTGTGGGGCAGGGCTATGAGTTCGTTGTGTTTGCTCTGGGGAACAGAAGATTGTGCAGGCTTTGCCTTAGAGGCTTACAGCTGAGGAGAACTCAGGGAAGTGTGTGCAATTAGCTAGAATATAACACATAATGCCTGTATATGATCTCTCTTCTATTCAGGTCTGCTTATGTACCTAAAATGAGTATTGTGGGATGCTATTCTGAGCTCACAGAAGATCATTTTTTCACCCTTTTTCTTTTTTTTCCTTAATGCATATCTATATTTCCTTGCTTGCTTCTGGATCTGTCTTTAAAATCCCAGTGAATCCAAAACATCTGCAAGAGAAATCAACTAGCCAATAACTGTAGGTGGCGAATTGATGGCTCTTTTTCCACTGACCTCTTTGGTTTGTTCTTACCTCTTTTTTCCAAAACACCCCCACACAACATGTATTACATCCACCTGTTGCACTGTGTTTTGTGAGCTGTGTGTAGGAGGAATTGACTTCTTAACACGCTGGTACCTTGCATAATGCAGTGAGCCCTGGTACCTGACTGGGAAGCCTAAGCACTCTGCAGATGAACATGCACCTAATTAAAGCCACGCAGCTGGTCCAGCCAGAGTCCTGTATTTTGCTTTTTTGGTTCACATTTTGCATATGCATTTATACATACATATGCCACCCCCAACTATAAATGCATAAATATAAATGCATAAATTAGGCCAAAGGAATATCCATAATTTAAACTGAAATATCCAAGTAGAGGGGAAGACAAAATCCCTAACACAGTGTGTTTAAAACTTACAACTTTGTAGGAACACAACAAACATTTAAATATCATTCAGTTGCCAGAAAATGATCTAAAATTGAACTAATGCATTGTATACTACATATTTATATGGGGGCACCTGATTTAATTGTTAAAGCAGTTCAAATAGCACTTCCTATTTCCGAAAAATATGGGAGACAATACCCTGCACTATTTTTAGGAATAACATATTTGTCTTTATTTGGTTGCTGTTAGAAGGATGCTGTGTGAAGAAATAAGAAATAACCAGTCCTGGGCTGGTTTGGTCTAAGGGAACTAAAGTTAATAGTTTGAAATGGTGCAGTTGCTTGGGCTGATCTTTCTGTTCTGTGGGTCAGCAGCTGGAGGGCTAGTCCATTTTAGTATCCCTGTTTGTCTGCTCCCAGCTGTCTTTCCTCATATCCCACAATGGGATACATAAACAACACTTACAAGTTCAGCATCCTGGTGCAGCCATAGGAATGGAATTTTTGGGGGCAAAAAAAAGTGCCAAAGATGAGGGCAGAGAGGCTGAGTCTACAGAGGTAATAACCACTTGGTGGAAAAGCCAGGATTGAAGCTTTGATTAAGTATTACATTTAATTAATATAAAATGCATATACATCTTGGTGTCTTACAAGCTTTCTTTTTGTTATATACTCAGGGGGAAAAAAAAGGGGATACTTTGCTTCAAAGAAAGAGCTCAATGCAACTGTGGAACATCTGTGCAAACTTCAAGCTGCAAGAAGGGTTAAACCTGGTCAGATGAGCAGCAACATGATGACACTGAAGATTTGGTGAGGGAGTTTGTGTAAAAGTGGACTGAACTGAAGGATTCATCTGAGACAGGAAAAGAAGGGAAGCATGGCCTTTGCAGAGTGCTGAAAAGAGGTACACCTTACTTCATTACATGAGCATGCCAAAGTACAAAGAATCTGCTAGCAAATGGTCTGTGATCAACAGCTATTGATCAAAACAGATGAATTCTAATAGGAACAAGGAGGCTGTCTTATCAAAAGAATTTATTTAAAGTGGCAATCAATAAGCCTGTTGTTTTAAGTTCTTGCTTTTTTAAATAGGATGCATACAAACCAGTTTTTCACTGTAAAAAATAGGAGGTGCTGAAAGAATAAGCAAAACTGACGTGCATTCAGTGGCAGCCTGTAAGTCTGCACATACTCACATGCCTTATTGGTACTCTAGATCAGAGTCTAGGTAAAAGAAATTACTGCTGGTGGAGTGTCAGAAAGCTGCTCATCATGGCTCAGAGAGGCTGGTTTTGCAGCAGATTACACAGCTGAAGCTTTATGATTTTATTCTTTTCGCAGCAGTTGTTTGAAACTGATTGGCCAGGTGGTATTTTGGGAAGGAAAAATAGAAGAAAGAAAAGACATTTTTAAGGAAATCATTAGTGAACAGGGATTAGGTAAAAATAAAAATTGCAAGCAAAACAGAAATGGAGAGCAGAATAAATTTCTGGGGGGAGACACTGCCTGCCAGATTGTGATGTGCTCAGTCAGAGAGATCTGTTCAGCACCACTATAGCACAATGCAAATTTACAAGAACTTTACTGAATTGATTTAATTGGATAAATCTTAAAGGCTGCTAGTTCTAAATTCTGGTTTTATTTCCTAAAGCTTAAAGTGGGTAAGATTTGGATGAGAAACAAAGAACATGCAGCAAGCTACTCCTAAAACAACCTCCCTTTTTTTTTTATTTTTTTTATTTTTCAATTTACCCAGACATTTCTGCCCAGGATATGGTCAAGTTATAGTTCTTTCCAGGCCCATACATTAAAACTCACACTGTTTAGCAACATGATTCTCCCTGATGAATAAAACCAGTTAATCTTGGCTAATAGCCAAGAAGTAGTAATTTGAGCAGATGTTACATGTTATTCAAGTAGTTTTTACTGAAATATGTTAGTTTTTTACCAGTCACAGTGAGAAGAGTAAAAACTATATTTGCACTGAAAAAACATGTGTTTGGGAATAGCTTAGACTAAGTAATACTTGCCAAATGTCCTGAACTAGAAAGTCTGACAAACCTTAGTTTTCTTTGGGGAATAACATGGCCTTGTGTAACCTTTCTTTCATGAGCTGTTTTTCCAAGATCTTTGCCTTTCACTTCTGCTCCTCTTCATGGGATATATCAGAGAGAATTCAGCCTAGAAAAGTTATCTCCATTTTTTTCCTCTGTCCTTGCCAAAACTGTGGCTGCGCCTAGGTCTTCACTGCATTTCCACTGGCATGACTCACCCAAAACACATCCCTATCTACAGCAGTCAGAAACTAGTTCCAAAACCAGTAAAACTAGCAAATTCAGGTTTCCTATAGCTTCAGGTCTTACACTGTTTGCATCTCTATCCTGGAATATCATCAGTAGCTCTCACATCTGTCTTCTCCTTTTTGGTTTTGCCATGTGGGCTAAAGACTGGCATGCTTGTAAAAAACTATGTGGTAACTGATGGCTCCCAAACAGAATGGGTAACAATCAAGTTCTCCCAGCTCCCTCTACATGAAGGAGAGATCATCAGCTCTTTGCCAGCTCCTGATTTTTACAAAACTATCAGGAATTTAATATCTTTGAATCTTCTGCCATTGCCATAATTCACTGAGATTGTCCAAAGTGTTCAAAAGTTGGAGTGTTTTATGTAGGGAAAGGTGAAGGAGATAAAGGGCTTCATTGTAGGACCAGCTTGATGGGATGCTGAGAAAGCAGGGTAGTCATGTTGAACATTTTTTTAGCTGCCCTATCTTTGTCTGACCCAGATAAAAGGAAGAGCTCCCTAAACACTCGTGAGGAAGAAGCAGCACTCACAGTCTTGGTAGTGTCTCCCAGAGCTGCCATACCTTCTGTCTTTGGAAGTCAACCCTGCACTGTGACCCCAAAACACCACCATAACTCAAGTGAAGACTCCAGTTTCTGTGGACTGATAAGAGCAGTTACAAGGCACAAGTTACTAAGCAGCCAGCAAAGTGCTAGAAGATGGTGAGGCGGTGTGAGGCATTTTTAATCAGTGCTGTGGCCTCCAGTGCAAACTTTGCCTGGGTAAGTTTCGTAGCCCCAGTAGTAATGGCATCAATCTTGTCTCCAGTAATCATTAAAATGGTGCTACTGCTACTTGCAATCTGCTAACTCCTGGGACATACTTGGCAGCCAAGGGAATAAACATGAATGTTGGCTACCAGGCTTTCTTTCCCAAGTGGGTAAATATCAATGCTGAAAAAGAGTGAAAATGTATTTCTAATTTAAATGATATGCACTTTTCCTTTTGAAAAGCAGACCTATTTAAATTCCAAATTATAACTTACGTGAAGCCTAAGTTTTACAAAAAGCTGTTACAGTAATGTAGATAAAATCCTGTGATTTCAGATAATTAATTTTTGCTGTTGGACTTTTGACTTGTAGTCACTGAGCCAGTGACATCACTAACCCGGCATCTGGAATCACAGTGCTGGAGCTGCCAGATCAGCTCCTGCCACCTGTATCTTCCCCTGAACATGCAGGGAATGTACCTTCCTCAGTGGGTTCATTCAGCTAATTCAGCTCAGTCATTTGTACATTCCAAGTTAAGAACTATCAGAGGTTGAGCACCCCTGATTTAGAGAGGGGTTAGATATTCTGAGCTTGGAACATGCCATTCAAATTCTGTTCCTGCTCTAAAACTACACCTGTAACTTACAAAACTGTTCTGTGCTTCAATTTCTGATGTAATGAGTAGATGCTCCTTTCTACACTCCCTGGGAATTGAATATCACAAAAATATCAGTCCAAATTACCCAAAAGGTACTGGGCATCAATGGACTTTCTTCCCTCTGCCAATCTTTCCTGCACTCAGGGAACAAACATTCCTCATTTGTTACTTTTAATTCACATAAAACAGAGCAGAACTGTAATAAAACAATTTTTTTAAAGAAAAAGACTAAGTATTAAGGCTGAAAAGTTTGAATTTAGATATGTCCATGGGTACAGATCTAAACTTGATAGTGATTTTAAGCATTCATGTTTAAATGGAAAGTGGGAGGGGAGAACATGAATTGGAAACAGTACTTACGGTGCTACCTGGATCAGTTTGCAAGAAGCATTAATAGAGAATGGATTTTTTTGTGTCCAGGTCCAATGAAGGTGGTGGTCCCTATGGTTCTATGGCCAAACTGGTAAGTGAATAATTCAGTTGTATTTCTTAAAAGTGTGAGGGACTGAAGAGTAACAATATTAAACCTAAAGTGGGGAGCAACCTCTATTCTGGGTAATCTAAAAAATTTTCACCACTCAGGTTCCTTAGAAAATTTGAGAAATGCTCAGAGAGTCTCAGAATCTTCACATTCCTGTATGTTTCCATTTTTGCAGTGACCTGGTGAGTTTAGAAAGTGGTATTAACAGTGCTATAGTGTGTATCACTCTCCCACATTCCCATGGTTCTGTTTTCCTGATACACTGTTGTTAAGGTGTGAGTGGAAACATTTGTTTCAGCTTTATTAATAATATATTGCATCATTGTAATAATGAAAGGTAAGTGTTTGATCTTTATTGGCACTCAAGGACTTTTCTGATTGACTGCACATTCCCTCGGTGTCCAGCCCTCATTCCCCTGCCCGGGCAGAGAGGAAAGGACTTCAAGGAAAATATTTATTTTAAATCCACACTCTCTGCTCGTTGGGAACTTGTTATCCTTACAAGCAAAGCAGCCTTTTCTGGGATCAGTGTTTAGATAGGAGGCTATCTGGGAACATGGAAGCGCTACAGGAAATGTTTGAGGGTGTTGCACAGAAGCCTCGTGCCTCTGCAGCATAAACTTCATCTTTGGCTGTGGAAAGAGCCCACCGCTTAGGGTCCCACGTGTCAGTAAGTTGTAAAACTGGTATCTTAACTGTGTATTGTCTTTTAAGAGCTATTAATGGGTCTTTGCAAGGAGAATAGTCAGACCAAAATCCGATTAACAGTGGATTCCTGTGCAGTTCCAGTGAGGCGAATTCCTCATGCCAGTCTCATTTGCTGGAGACCATTCTTGTTGCTTTGATTCACTTCAAATGCGGGTGTATTTTAATGGTGAGCAAATACATTCCTGTTCACTCTTGTGACGGTATTTTTAATGCTATGTGTCAGCTCAAACAGCCCAAGCTGTGGCCTAGGAAGAAATTGCCTGGATGTGGGAACTTAAAGCTACAGCTAATGGCAGCTTTTCACCCGTGGCAGTTGGTGTGATGTAGAACTGTCCTTAAACCTCTCCTGTTCATGCACATAGACTGGCTTGGCACCTGGCTAGCTGGCTGAGGGAAGTTTTAAAGACTGTTTTGTGACAGATCTGAATCAGAATGCTATATATTGACATGGCTATTAGGACGTTTACAGTAGAAATGTGTGGTTTCAATTTATCAAGGTGACAATTAGAAATATTGTCTCCATTTCAGTCAGCCCATGGGATGTTGGGAACAGTTCCAGGCTAGGAAGTACCCCAAGCACTAAAGAACTAACAGGTTTAAAAAGCTACTGTCACAAAAATGTTAACTATTTCAGAGGACCAGGCTGAAAGGCAGGCCCCACAGAAGAGTCTGCTAGAGCTGAACCTGACTCAGTTACCATCCAGAGATGGCAATCGCTCCATACCATTGCTTTAAGGCTTTCCCTCTCTATATGCTGCATTTGTGTTAATAAACTAAGCAGAGATTTTGTCACGATATCCCACTTCTTATCTTGAAAAGATGTACAGAAGATGTTCAAATGAAGACAAACCTGCTAGGTAAAAATGCTTGATGCCCAAGCCACTGCAGCACAGGCATAATCTGAAAATGGCAGAGTTTTCTCCTTCCACAGATAAAGACAAGATGCCTGAAACCCAGAGGATGGCACTTTGAGCTTCAAAGAAGGGACAGAAATACAACCATCCTTGCAATTTTAACTTCCATCTTCTTAAACTTGCTCGGGGGTAGGGTTTAGTAGAGGACTCAATGATCTCCAAGGTCTTTCCAGCCCTGTGATATTGCCGAGACCAAACGGGTTTGTTTCTGTCTGACCCTGCTGTGAAGTGATAATACTGCGTTTGTCCCATCAGGATTATTTTTCTAGTCTACGATATGCTGTGATATCATCTCATTTCTCTAAGGTCTAGCAGAAGGGCACAGCAGACAGAAAAAGCCCCCACCCAGCACCCAGTCATTGCCAGCCGTGCTGTGGAAATTCAGAAACACACCAACTGGTGTTCCTTTTGCATGTGCTGAAACACTTCTGCAGTTCACTGCATGAAAGCATCCTGTGAAGACTAAGTTTGTAAATTAACTTGCTTAAATTTAATTAGCTGCAGAGTACTCCTACTTGTTGACAATCTATATAAGAATTGGAAAATGTTTAAATTTTGTTTCTAAAGAGCTAAAAGAAAGAGTGATCTGCAGTATATTTTCAGCACTGCACTGGAGAGCTGGATTTTCCCCTTGCTTGTTAATTTGACTTGCTCAGGCTATCTGGAACTCCCTTCCTGTTTCCCTCCAAGACCTTTACTCACTTCCTTTCTCTAAATAGAAACCCCTTTCATTTCTCTTCAACCGATGATGGATTCTCTTTCAAGCATTCTGATAAAGTCAGGCAAATTATATCTAGATTTTTCCTACTTACAGATGACCACAAATCACTGCAGTTAGTTATATTTAAATTAGTTTCAGCAGTTTCTGTGTGTCTGTATTCAGAATTCTACAAATTTTTAAAAGTACCTTGTTGCCATAGGGTATGTTTTAATGGAATGTTAAAACTCTGTTTTCTTGTTTAAGCAAGTGATGTGAAAAATAGACTGGCTGATGAAATTATAAAGACTTTATTCAAAGTATTTTCAATTGCTATGCAGAAAGTGCTGATTTACAATATGAAAATATAAGTCTATTTACTTTCCTGGTAGGTAATAAATGAGTACAGGGAAAACCTTAATTTTCCTTTTAAGAAAATATTTCAGGCCCAGTCATCTACTGTCAAGGGGGTAAAATGCCACTGAAGATTAGACCTCTATTCATCCAGAAGGTCAATAAATCTGGTCTGGCTTTTTTTTTTCCCCTCAGATAAAAGCCATCACTGGATTGTTCATCAGTTCTTAATGCAATTTAGTTTATTAAGCTTCTTCAAAGAGTAAAAGTGTTCTGAGAATTTACATTATCCCAGAACTGAGTGCTCTCTTTCCTCTGTGCATACTCCAAATTGCCTAGCTGGTAGGAAAAGAGAGGAAGCATTGCTCAGATTTTCTTTGCACACACATACATGGGGCAGCTGGTGTAAGACACTGGCCAGACACAGCAATCAGTAAGTAAAGAGAGCTGAAGGTATTGGCTTATATCTTAAGTCATGAACCAATTTAATCTCCACAGCATCTCCGCTGGGATAACAGTATTGCCTCCACTGTATTTATAAAAACACTTTTAATATTCCTTCCAGTCATTTCTGGTAGCAGTAGGGATATTGATGTCTTTGTATGTTCTTTCAAAAAAACTCATCAGGAGCTTCTTGTGCCCAGCCTTGGACTTGGAGTGGGTGCAGGGAAAGGCTGCTTGGAGGGCAAGGGAAGGGTGACAGCAGAGCTTCTCTAGCCTTAGCTTAAGAAAGCAAAAGCTGGACAAAGCATGTTCTTTTAAGCAGGTTGGAAATTAAAATTTGGAGAAAAGAGCGATTTAAATTAAAGGGAAAAGTGTGAAAAAGACTTCTGTTGGCCTTGAGCAAATGAAGACTGGAAATTAGAAGCTGGTCTCTAGTTACTTATAGGACAAGATAGTTTAGAATAGTTTTCCCAAGAGAAATAGCAGCAACAACCACACTCAAATATTTGGGGTCACAGAATGCCCGCGTTGTTCTGAGCCAAGAAGGGACTCAATGGTGGGGCTGAAAGCCCCTCTGTTCGTTTGTTGCCATCCTGCTCTGGGGAAAGTTTCTGAGTGCTGGAGATCTCACCCCAGTTTCGTGCTAGAGCCGCTTCCCATGCGCCTCTGCATACGTTGCACCACAGGAGTCATCAGGCGAGTTGTTACGCCTCAGGTTCTCGTGTCCCACTGATCTCGTGGTTCTGAACGTTGCTGTGAATTAATCCCTTTATGCAGGTGGATGTGGGAGAATAAACCATCACAGGTTAAAACTCTGGAATGATGGAATAGTATTAAATATAGAATTACATATATAAATATATATATATTAAATATAGGATATTAAGTCCTTTTGGTCTTACTGTGGCAGCCGCATGGGTGGCAATTGCATCCAAATATATGCCCTTTTAGCTAAATTAGGTATAACCCTGAGGGCTTTGGCCAATGTTCCATCTCCAAGCAGAAAGCATGATACCACAGCAGGGTCTAGCACAGAGTTTGACACCGGTTTTTGCTCTGTGAACAAGCTGCCATTTTTCCTGCATAAGCTGCTTAGTTCCAGCTTAAAGAGATGGCCCGATGAGCTCGGATGCCCGACGCCAGCTCCTATGAGTGGTTAAACGAGTTTTACTCTTCTGAAAATGTCTCCTCTGGTCTCTCTACAGGCACAGCAAGCTGCTTTGCATCATGTTTTGGTGCAAACTTCCACCCCACTCGGAGGAAGGCGCAGACTGGCTCCACTCCCCACCCCAGGGGTGACCGTCCTGCTTGCGCCGGTGCCCCAGGAGCGGGATGGGGCCCGGGACGGAGCTTCACCCGCTCCCGGTCCCTCAGTGAGGGGCCACCCGGGATGCCGCCGGACCCTTCGATCACAGCCAGGGTGAGAGAGGCCGGGGCGGCGCCGGGCGGTGCCCTGCAGCCCCGCGGAGCGCAGCGGTGCGCTCCCCTCGCTCAGCAGCGGAAGGCTTCTGGCCGCCGCCTGGAAGAGAAGCGTCCCGCGGGGAGGCGGGAGCCGTGAATCGCGGGGCTCCTGTCACGGGGCTGCCCGAGCCCGGCCCACGGCGGGTCCCCCGCTCCGTCACCGCCAGCTGCGCCCCCGCACCCCGCCCTGGCCCCTAAGCCCGTCCCGCAGGGGGCGCCGCGGTACAGCCCCCTCTCCGCAGGGCCCCCGGGCAACGCGCAGGTGGGGCCCGTCCGTCCCCGGGGCGCCGGTGTCGCGGTCCCAGCCGCGGGGCCCCGGCGGGCCGCCCCCGCCCCACCCCGCGTTCCTCGCCATGAACTTTACCCGAGTTCTGCATCCCCGCTTCGCCGTCCCTCGCGCCCCGCCCCCGCGCTGTATATTCATGAGGCGGCCGCGCCCGGCCCCGCGCCCCATTGGCGGCCCCGCGCCTCCTCACGCTCGTACTGGCCGCTGCCGCCGTCGCTCCGCGGTGCGGCGGGCGGGGCGGGACGGTGCAGGCGGCCGCGCCCAACCGCCTCCCCCACCGGTGACTCAACAGGGCGTGGAGTCCGGGTCCTGCGGCGGCGGCGCAGCCCTCGTCCTCCCCCCGCAGAGGCACAGCCCCAGCGCCGCGTACTCATTGTTTCGCCAGCTCCAGGCACCATGGACGAGCTGGACCAGTCGCCCCTGATTTCCTCCTCCGGGCCGGCACGGCCCCAACAGCCTCAGTTTAACTACCAGTTTGTGCTCGACGACGAGAAGGAGGAGGAGGAAGAGGAGGAGGAAGAGGAGGACGAGGACGAAGACTTCGACGAGCAGCTGGAAGTGATGGAGAGGAAGCCCGCCGCGGTCCCCGCCGCAGCCCTGCAGGAGCGGCCGCCGCAGTTGCTGGACCTCGGCGGTCCCGTCGAGCCACCCCGCCCCGCCGCTCCGGAGCCACCGCAGCCCGACTGGAGCCCCTCGGGAGCCGTCTCCTCCTCCTCCTCCGCCACCACGCCGTCCCCCGCGCAGGAGCAGCCCTCGGCCCCCGCCCGGCCGACTCAGCCTCAGCCGATCAAGCCCGAGCCCACCGCACCGCGGAGAAGAGGGTCCTCCTCCGGCTCGGCTGGTGAGTCCCTCCGCCCCGGGGCCGGGGAGGGCGGCGGGGGCGGCGGACCCTGTAGCCGGGCGCCTCCGCCGGAATCGTTCCGGTTCTCGCTCCCCGCTGCCCCGCCGGGACGCTCCCTTTGTCTGCCGGCCCTCGGCCGCCTCCTGCGGCATCTCTCCCTCCCCTCAGCCGCGCCGGGGCGCGGCCCCGCTCCCCCTTGCCCCGCCGCAACTCGTGCGGGAAGATGGGCTCCCCTTCCCCCTTTTAAGGGTTGCGGGTTTTTATTAATTTCTTCTCTTTTCCCTCCTCCCTCTCCTCTCTCTGTTACGCTCATAGTGGGAGGGGGCAAGCGCCGCCCCGGCCGCCGCCTCGCACATGGGCCGCCCGGGGGCGAGGTCGCCGCCGCCGCCTGGCAACGGCCGCGTCGCGGGCGGGTGGCGGGAGGGGGCGCGGGGGCCCGAGCCTGAGGTAACGGCCGCGGCCGCCCGTCTGGGGCCGCGCCGCCCGCGCGGGTCCGGCCGGTTCTTCCCCCCGGCGCAAAGCCCGCCCGCGGCGGAGCCGCAGCTTTCCCGTCCCGGGCGCGCTTCACCCGACGCAGCGGCCTAAGGGCGTGGGGGGCGCCGGGCAGCCCTGCGGCGGGCAGCCGCCGCGGCCGTGGGAGCGCGGGGGAGGAGGGAAGCGGGAGATAATCGCACTCATTTGAAACAAACCATCTCCTTGGGAGGGGCGAGGGAGAGGAATCGAGGAGCAGCCTCCTTTCCTGAACCTGCCTCACGCAGGCAGGGGGCCAGGGAAAGGTGAGGGCGCGGGCGTCTCCGCGGGCCTGGCAAGCGCGCAGCCCTGCGACCCCCAGCCCTGGGTGGGAGACGCCGCGCCGGCTCCAGACAATGAGCCTGAAACCCCGGGAGGGAAGGTGAACTGGTGAAGTATGTGTGGAAGCACAAAAGGCATGCAGGCTGCCGGCTGCGCTAGGTGTGGCAGTATTGGGGAGGAAAAACATCATCATCATCCTCCCGCCCTGCGCGTGCCTCCTGGATGGCCGCAGCGAGCCATAGCTGTCATCTGGGCCTTGGCTGAGGCGATCACCCCTTCGTCTTGGGGTGCTGCCGTAGTGGAGGGCGTGCCGCCCCCTGAACAATTGCCAGTGCTGCCAGACCCTTCGCGAGGTCTGATCCAGGAGCCGACCCTGCATGACTAATGTGTTGCATGCGGATTGCGTTGCAGTTGTGCCCTGGCTCTGCTTTTGCTTAGCTCAAAATACAAGAGCTAACCTTGACTTCATTAGAACAGTGCAACTGAACGAATCAAAGGGCCTTCCTATCATGATGGTGCATTCTTCATTGCTGTTGGTATGCTGTATACGTCTTAAAGGTATAGGATTTCAGTAGTTGGATGTCATGGTATGAGTGAGCAGGCCGTGGCACACTTATGATTTAATAATGAAAAAAAAAAAAGTATCTGGAACAATGACAGACCAAAAGGCCTGTTAAACCTGAATTCAGTTTTGTTCAGGGGGGTTTCACAATGCATTTTATTTGCATACGTGACAGGATTTCATGGTTAGTTATGCAGCTGTCTTTCATGAAGCCTACTCTTTTTGTTCTTCTCATAGCCCTCTGTGTAGCAATACGCCAAGGAGATACTTTTTAAAATATTTTTTTCCCCTTCTTTTTTGTATTTCCACCATTTGGAGGACAGATGATGACAGAAGCTTGCAACAGATTTAAGGGGAAGGATCCTATATGAGAAGTGAACAGAAATTTTTCCTGGCGAGTTGTATGGGGTTGTGGAAGGATTGAACAGAATCCAAGGAATAGGATCAACCCAGTTTGCAGTACTTTGAAAAGTAGGGACATAGGCATCATTTCCAGAGCTGATTTATGTTCTCCTCCCTGACCCCTGAAGGATAAGGCAAGGAGCACAGTAACCCCTGAAATCTATCCTCTTTGTTTTAGGGTAGAGCAGACCTAACTCTGTGAGAATTGGGTAGAGTAGCTGAGGAGTGGTGTCACAGAGTTAGAAGACCTTTGGAAGGGACAGAAGTTATTCAGTGGTGGTTGATTTGGAGCTCTGAAGCGAGGACGAGGACTGGTGTCTCTGGGAGGCCTGGTTTCCAAAGATGAGGTGGTGTAACACATAATGTTCACCTAATGATGGGTTGGGATGTTACAGGCTATGCTTTAGGAACTTGAAACTACTAGATGAGGACAGATTCTTTTGATAAAAGCATTGTCAAGTTAATTCATGAATGCTTTGGTCTTCACAGATGCCAGAGTACTTAGTTTCAAGCGTGTTAAACATCCATTTAATCATCAAGTATTTCCTAGTTTTGCATCCAGCAGTTTGTGTTACAACTGTCTCTGATCAAAATACTTGGGTTGGGATAAGTTCACTTTCAGTTTTGCTGTGAAATTGGCGAAATTAGATTGATGCTTGCAACTCATGGCAGGGTGACCACGTGTCTGGGATGATGCCCTCCCTTCTGAAGGTTTGCAGTTTCATTTACTTTCAGTTGTTATATAAATTTAAGGTATAAGCAAAGGAATGTAGTTCATAATCTAGAAATTTAAGTAGTACTCTTATTTCCTTCCTATTTAAAGTCTAAGGCTTGGATTTAGTACAGGTTTGAGGCAAATAACTTTGAAATTCTACTTTGGAGAGAAAGAGAAAGTAGCATTGCCTGGAGTGAGTATGGGGAGAACAGCAGGGATTCTTTTATCTGCAACAATAGGCCATGGTGCTGGATTTTGTCAGCGTAAGAATAGGGGAAACGTATAGGCTACATGATGGGCCATTAAAATGTAGTATTTATATGTCAGGATGTGTTTTAAAAAGGAACTCTTACTATTCGTTACATACTTGGGGTATTTAGTATCATTGTTATAAGAGACTGTGACATAATTACATGTAGCAAGTCTCTGGCTCTGTATCAGCAGCCTACCTTCTTAAGAGCCAATATAAATATTTGCTGGAGAAGAAAATAAGCAGGAGGACTGCAGTAAAACTTAAGCTGTCCTGGAGGCTTTCTTCCTTTGCTACTTGCTGTTACATGGTAGCAAAAATTACGCTTCTTCCTGAGAGATAACTGCTTAACTCTTTTGATTACCCACATTTACATACAGTGCAAAGAAAAGTAAATTTAAGGTAGTTGTACGTGGTAAAGTAATGCAGTTTTTTTACCCCCTAGCTGCCCAAAGAAAGATTAACCACTGAACTATGATAAGAAGATAGATGCCACTTCCTATCTTTAAAGCCCTAGGTCCCAGCACTGCACACTGCTGCTGGTGAAGGCAGCTTGTATGTCACTTGCTTGGAAGAGACTTTTGGGACTTGAAGTTAAGCCACACACTTAAAAGGAACCTGTGTAGTAAAGCCACCAGGCTGGGTGCAGACCAGCATCCAGAGCAAATAAAGATGTCTCCTTGCATGTCAGTTGCCTGCAGCCTGGCCACGGTTCAATACCTACGCAAATCTTCTGAAGGGACAGTTTATTAATTAGTCTTGGTTTTCAGTTTAGCTTTATAGGACTTGGTTTTACTTCTCAGTGCTGAGAAGAGGTTTTGTGAACAGTTTGCTTATGTGCAGACAGTGTCAGGGATGGTCAGCCAGGATGCCCCAAGCTGTACTAGGAGCACACAGACTGTTGAGTGTTAGAGTTCATCCTCACCAGGATGACCCCAGCTGCAGTAGGAGGTGATCAGAGGGAGCGGTCTATGCCTGCTTGGGCTCACTCTGCAGAGCATGCCTTTCTTCCTGCAGTGGGGATCTGTGGATCCTCTGATTTGCATTTGATACAAATCCTAAAGCATCATATACACTTCTCAGGTTGTTTTCTTTTTTTTTATCCTGTATTGCAGAGCTTTCCAGTGAGCTGCTATGTATGCACAGACTCCTACACAGGAGTTGTGTGGATTTTAAGGACAGGCTGCAGCATGACTCGGAAAAAATACAGCTGTCCTTGAATTCTACCACTGGTGACTTTGGTTTGCACTCTTCACTTGCTATAATGTGTTCCATTGATCCTCAGTGTTTCTTTGAGGTGTGAGATCCTTTTTCCTCCCAAATGTAGGCAGTAAAGCTGTAAGGGAGGTGGTCACAACCTAGGCATATCAAAGGTAGAACCTGATTGATTTTTTCCTATCGCACTGTTTCCATTACAGTGACATCAGACTGGTATAGCACAGCTGATATCTTCGTGTTTGTAGCTTGTGTTCCCATCTAGGTGAGTTCACAGAACTGTTGGTGTTGGAAGGGAGATCCAGAGTTTGAGTTGAACCCCCCTACAAAAGCAGGTTCCTTAGGACAGGTCGCACAGGTTGGTGTCCAGACAGTTCTTGAATATCTCCAGAGAAGGAGACTCCACACCCCCTGGGCAGCCTGTCCCAGGGCTCCCTCGTCAGGAAGAAGTTCTTCCCCACATTGGTGTGGAACTCCCTGTGCTCCAACTTGAAACCATTGTCACTTGTTCTGTCCCCACAGACACTGAGAAGAGGCTGCCCATTTCCCCCTGTGTCCCACACTTCAGATATTGATAACCATTGATCATATTCCCTCTTAGTCTTCTCAAGGTTGAACAGCCCCATTTCACCCAGCCTTTCCTCATAGGGGAGATGCTCCAGGCCTTTAATCATCTCTGTAGCCTCCTCTGGACTCTCTCCAGGAGATCCCTGGCTTTTTTTATCCCAGGGAGGCCAGAACTGGACACAATACTCCAGGCATGGCCAGACCAGGGCAGAGTAGATGGGGAGGATCACCTCCTTGGACCTGCTGACCATGAGAGATGGTTCAACAAGGGATGGTTTTATGGAGCATGTGTGTGATGTCTAGCACAGTAGGGCCTGCTTCTGCAATTCAGCTGGTATAAGAGTTTCTAAAGCCAAGCAGCTATTTCTTCTGGTAACCATAAGTATGTGCAAGGATAGACCTGCCAAGGTTGATAGTATATTTACTTTGTGTGTGTATCATTTGACTTGCTTTCCAGGATAAAACCACACAGCTTCCACCTACCATATAATGATGTAGCCCTCAGGGAAGTTTTAAATTGCGTTGGGAGTTTTCTCCTCAGAGTTGAAATCCTGCAAACCACAAGTAACGAGACAGTGAAGAACTACTGTTTGTTTGCTTCTTTTCCCTTCCTCCCTATCTGGACTTAAAGAAGTTTGCAGCGTATCTACCAAGTGACTGCTATCTAATCCACCCTGTTGCATCACTGCTGGTGAGCACTGAACCTCTTATCTCATAGACAGCCACTCAAAACAGCACTCTTGTAAGTCTATAGGGACTAAACCAGGCCTTCCAGGCAGTGGTTTTTCTCCTGCTGACTGGTACAAATTTGCAAGGAAAGTGTCCTTTTGCAACAGAGGCCTTTATGCCTGAGGTCAAGAGGCTCAAAGTGTGGCTCACAGGGAGAGAAGCAAGCTGTGGTCGTTGGCAGTTGGCATGGTGGAAAAATGATCATAGAAGTAGATCTGTGACTGGAAAAAACATGATTTTGAAGTGGCTTGCAGATGTAACTTGTGTTATTTCACTAATATGGGACGTGTTTTTCTAGTGTAACTTTGTGGTTGGTGTATTGTGAGGATGTTGGTTTTGCTTTTCCTTGGGCTTCTTCCAGTGCCCAGGATGGTGAGGATGAGGATTTTGGAGAGTGCTCACTCTGGGAGCCTGCCTACATAGCAGAAGGCATTTAGGTGCTGTTCTTCTAACCCCAGAAGTTCCCATACTGGTCTAATTCCTGGGCCGCTCTGCTGCTTGTCACCCGATTCTGATGGAGGTTGGTGGCTTTGCCCTTCAGTGTCCATGTTGCCCCACCCATCTGCTGGGTGGCTCTCATCAGGTTAGTCCTGCTTTGTGTGCCCAGAAGGTATTAGAACAACAAAGGGCAGTTAGTTTACAACTTGAGGCACATCTCGCTGCGCTCAAGTTAGATTTCTTTGTTTGTTAATATTTTGAATGTAAGAAACCTTTTTTTTTGAGCTGGTGTGTTACCATAGTAACCATGAAACTTGGATACAAGAATCAGCAAGGCATAGTTGAGCCTGAAAGTGGCCCATTGGGGTCTACATATTTTGGTTTTTGCTGACTGGAAAACGTAAAGCAACACGTGGCTTGCACATAAATTGTCCTGAGATACTCAGAAATGCTTAGGCACCGAGTAGGAGGAAAATTGTGTAACCATCAGCTTGCATTAGAAGTGAAAGGGAGGGGAGAAAAGCTGTTATTACCAGGTAAAAAATAGTGAATTGTGAGACTTAAAATGAGCAGAACAATTGAGTATGTTTTTCTCTTTTTTATTTATCTCCTGGTTCGTGATCTACAATAGGTATTACTCCTGTTTGGCTTTGAAAGCACAGCACAATGTTTTCTACTTTGTAAGACAGTTTTTAGGGCAGTGAAACTAGCACTGAGATCGTGGGCCTACAGCCCTGTGACAAGCATTTGGTGGATAGCTTTTTAAATTGGTATTTCCATCAATAAGAGCTATTGCAGTAGCAATAAAATAATGGCCCTATTAATATTCACAAAGCCTGAGAAAATCAAATTATCTCGGTAGAATGTTTTTATCTTTCAAGTGGAAATAATCAATCTGCTGCTATCTGTAGCTGTCAAAATAGGAAGATTTCAAGTTAGGGATGTTTCTCAAGTACTGCTCTTCCCTGAGGTTTTTAATGGCTTAGTCCCATTTATTGCTTTCTGCTTCATGAAGAAAGAATACTTGTTTAGGTTCCTCCCCCCCACTCATGTGCAAGTGTTGGTAATACCAGTTTAGCCTGCCCTGGTTTTGTTGGCAGGCTTGCCTTATGTCTTAGGAACACACTGTGAACTGGCAGCTTTTTGATGAACGGGGCAATCATGTCATCAACTTCATCAGCTAGGAAGAATATGCTAATTAAGATGTCTTTAAATAAGACACGAGACTGTGATAAATATAAACTCTTCTGTTGCCAATTACAAATGTTCTCGGTCTGTTAGATGCTGCTGGTTTAATGTCAAAATCCTACTGCTTATCCAGTCGTTACTGGTTTGTGACAGTTTCTCCTGAACTCTGCTATTCCCTCCTTTCTCACAGGAGATAAAATTCCTCAATGCCTGTCCTTCTGTCCTCTGTGTGTGATAAGGAGATGAATGCCAAGTGAAACAGATGAGAGAGCATGTGTGAGGCCTTCAAAAGCGGCTTGTAGCTGCAGAACTGAAAGGAAGGGGAGGAAGTAGAAAGACGTATGTAGTGTAGCGGTGGAAGAAAGGTTGCAGCTATCTTGGTCTTCAGACCAAGTATTCATGTCTTCAGCTTGAAATGCTGTTCAGAGGGCAAAGGGATGAATTTCCAGTGGTTTAAACCCCAGTTTTCTTTAAAAGATCACATTGTTAGATAAGCAAATTGGTTTTCCTATGTGTGTGAACTGTTCCAGAGACACAAAACCGAAGTGGGTATCTACACCTTGCATCGACCAAGATCTGTTGCAACCTAGGAAGTGCAGTGCTGCTTGATACCAGGTCATCTCTTGAGGAGGAGGATGTCAGGACAGAGTGTGCAACCTTCTCAGTGCTTCATCCATTTTATTGAAAGAGATTCCTGTACAAATGCTGGTGCCATAATGAATCTTCTAATGAATGTCCATGTTCTTTTTCCCTCTTCTGAGATGAAGATACCTTACACATCAATTTGTTTTTGTTTTGCAGACTGTAAGCTCTTATATCAGAGGCTTGTCACACAAGGTAACGTGTTGGGAATAGATGCTAAAAGAAATCAGTAGCATCTCTTCCCCATTCTTTAAAGATTAATTTAGCTAATAAATACATTCTTCTGCAGCGATAAAGTTCCTAATCTAAATGCTACTTAATTTGGTTAATTGTGGGGAAAGCAGGGGAAAACTCCATCTGTACAAATCGGTGAAAGGGACTCTTATGATTGGTATAATCTCTAAAAATAAATTGGATAATGTCTGCATAATGATAGGCTTTGCATGGCTCTCTAGACCTCCTGCCTTTGAATAAGTTCTGGTGTAATTATTATATTTTTCTGCTTTGTGGCACTGCCAGAACCCAAATCTCTGTCTGTTGCTTCAACGTATGGTTAAGGGGTCCGGGTCTACAAGAAAAGTTATTAAGCTTTTAGAGGAATTATCTAGTAATTTTTTGGCTGCACATGTTGCCAAAGATTGTGTATTTAGCTTTAAAGCCCTGACTAGCTGGACACATGTGTCTGCAGTTGGCTAGGTTGTTTCTTGCTGCTTCTTCCTTTTTAATTAAATATGGGAAAATGATTAAAATTGGTGTCTAAATGCTGGATCTGTGAATGTTCATATTTGAGATTTGTTCTAAATTCATTCTAAGCATTGTTACTAAATCTATCTTGTGATTTAAATAGTTGTGCTAGTGAAGTGTGTATTCCAGGTCGTCAATGATGGGCTGTGAACTGTTGACCTGTGGCCACCTGATGCTAATAATGGGACTTACTTACCCCCACCTGGTGCTGGCCAGTAACAAGGCAGAATTTGTGTGATTGGTTCAGTTGATACACCTGGGGAGAAGGCACAGGTCTTCAGGGCACAGTTAATCTGTGTAGCACTTGGTGCCTATTACTTGCTGGTCTGTGGGCTCAGTTTGTGCTCAGAAGCCAAGAGGTTTATCTTCGTTCTTCAGAGGATTTAACTTCCCTCACGGGGAGCCGCTGTGGACTGCTGGTCTGCGATAGGTATGTGCAGCCTGCTTCTGAGAACCCCTCCGGTTGCTGTCGTATTTGGTGTGAGAATAATTAAACGTTTCTCTGGAGTTCACCTATGTGACTCTTTTTCCTTTCCTTGTTTACTTTTCATAACGAAATATGCCAGATAAAATTCTGACTCTGAGAGCAGGGTTGTATTGTTGAGGGTTTTTAATAGGAAGTGGTGTGTTAGAGCAGAGCCATCCTCTGATACAATGCTGCTGGATCCTGTCTGTAGTGGTGTTGATCAAAATGTTTGATCGCAGGAGTGAGGTGAGGCTGGTTCTTGAGAGTCTGAAGTATATTTAGCTGCCTTTTAAAACACACCCTTTTGGCAATCTGGGAATGAATTGTAATAGAGCCAGCAGGAACATCTCTTCTTTGTCCATCTGTTGTTGCTTTGGTTGGCAGTTGCATGTTGCAGGGAATGGTACTGCCTGTCTTTCACTCTAGCTGATCAAGCAGTGACAAGGTGTTCACCTTACCTCTGTCCTCATGTGCTTTATGTTGCCTGCACTGATGGGCAGCTTGCCTCAAGCTATTTTTTCCACAAGAGGAAAAGTTGCTGCAAGTTGGACTATGTAAACATGATACTGGACCCTCCCCTTGCTGAAACCAGTTTGGTGTTAGATTTCTGCTTAGACAATAAGAAAAGGCTTTTTGCTGGAGACTTGTGTTTCTATAAACAGACTATTTAAAGGGACAAGCTTTGTTCAAAATGGCTGTCTTAAACTTTCTCATTTCATGTCCTTTATGAAATAAAGGCAGCTCCTTTGTACTCTGGCAGTCTAGTGCAATGTGCTCTGCGAGCAGGATCCCACTTTGCAGTAATTTCCCTGAAGATCTGAGACGACCTACAGCTGCCCTTGTTGTTGGTAATCCCAACTCCTGGGTCCTTCCATAGTCCTAGCTCTGATACCCTGGAGAAGTTAAAAATGGGGTTCCTGCTTTCACTTATATCTTCAGCAGTCTCCATTTTCTGTGGTAGCTTGTATGCTTTCCTCAAAGATTTCTAACCAGCTTCTTAAACTGGAAGCTCCTCTGTATAAACTTATACCTCTGACTAAGAAGAACCTAATTACCTGCTGGAGCTCTGCAGCTTGATCTAACGATGTGGAAAAGATGCTATTAATAGTTAATGTTATTTATCTTGATTTCCTTAAATATTTGGTGAAATACCCTATTTAGAACAATTACATCAGAACAGGAGATGTTTTAAATGGAGTATCTGTAGGCAGCTGCTTTTCTCAGGAAATTCTTGTGAAGTTGTGTGCCTTTGTTTACGCTGGGGTAGGAAATGAGGCATCCAAGAGCTTGGCTATCCTTGAAGTCATTTAATTTAACTTCGAAGTACCCAGGTATGTTGTTTTCTGCACTTTATGCCAAGAGGCAACGGTTTACTCATAATAACTTGACAGCAACACCCACAGAAGGGAAAAAACCCCAACACAGCAGTTCTTTCCTGTGGTCACAAAGCACGAGGGTGCTGCACTGGTCTGCAGAAGCCTCCTGAAGTTCTTGTAGCTCTTGAATCTGTAAGAGCAAAACTTGATGGTTGTGCAACGTGTGTGTGTTTTGCTTAGATAATGGTTTGAGATCAGAAGCGCTGCTTGGATCAAGCTTCTTTGTGGACAAATAACACTTGGGACGTAGAAGCAGCAATTTCCCTTTCATACCATCCCTAGGGAGATTGCTGTAGTAGCATTATACTACACAGGAGTATACACAGAGGCCATTCTTTTCAGTATTAGCTTTGCCCTGTTTTATGGTTAAATATTTGTGTTTATGAGAGAGACCCTTCCAAATCGGTGCCAGTTGTGGCAGGCCTCAAAGATAAAAGCAGTCCCTCCTAGCAGGCATTTTGCTCCTTTTCTAAACATCCAGAGGTGAGGTTGATTCTTAAAACCTTTATTTTTGCCAACTCTGTGGGGTTTTTTGTTTTGTTGGGTTTGGTTGTGAGGTTTTTTGTTGTTTTGTTTAAGAACAGTTTACATTCTCCAGCAAACTAATCCGGGAAATGTTTGGGTTTTTTTTACTTATTTTCTGAAGACTGAAACTGCTGCCTGACAGCCTAACGTGATCTCCTCCTGAAGCTGCATGGGCATGGGGATGAAACTTTCTCTGTGTTTATAGCAGAGAAGAAAATATTTACATTTTCTATTTCCTGTGCATAAAAATGAGGAGGGTATCAAGGCAGCAAACCTACCTTAGCACAGACCTGCAGCTCGTGCTTGGAAGCAGCCACGTGTGAGAGCAGGTGGAAGGGTACGTCACCTGCCAAAAATCCAGCAATGAGGGATAGAACATGGTATTGCTGAGTCTGTGTTTTCTGTGACTAGACTCAGGATGTCTGCTTTCTGCTGGCTACTATTTATTTTATGGGGGGGGAGGTACTTTTTCCTATAAATTGCTTTTCTTGGAATTGTCACTTTACTGCTGTTTTGGTTTTTAAACACTCTTCTCTCTCCAGAAATCTCTGGTGTTTCTACACTTTTTTTTCTTAATTATCTGGGCAATCTCTCCCCACTTATTTCTCTGCTCTTTATCCAAAATGTTGACGATATTAAATTTCTTAAGTTTTATGTGGTATCATGTAGCAACACCAGGCAGTGGGCAAGCAGCAGAAGTTAAAATGAGTGTTTTAAGTGATATCTCCTCGTTGTGTTAAAAAAATAAACCCCTGACACCAGCACAACTGAAATGCATTTCTTGCTGGTGGAGCTGAGGTTCTAGCTGAAACCATAACACGAAGTTCTGAAGTATGAAAGAAGCTAGGGAGTTGTTTGTGGGTGGGTTTTTTTTAATTTGGGGGAATATTTAATTTGCAGATAAAAAGGTAAAGTTAGCAGAATGTTTTTGATTAAAAATAGGAATGCAGTCAGAATGTATCACTCTGTAACTTTGTTTTGATGTTCCTTAAATGCTTTTCCTTTCACACTAAGGAGAAAGGTTAATATACATGGATATTGATGAGACTAGTGAGGAAAACTGTGAGCTGGGCAACCAGCAGTCAGGTTTGGTGATGTGTGAGGGTGTATGGCTGAGTACAGGATTAGCATTTTACTAAATGCTGTAGGATCACCTGGCTGAGGTGGCCAGTCTGTAAAGTTCTCTTTAATAACGATGGATTGGACTGCTCCTGTAACTACTACTAAGTAAAACCATTCAAGTCTTTCTCTTAAGTGTAATGCTGAAGGGGGGTTACTAATCTGCCCCGTTACGGATTTTTGGCAATTGAAGTTGAGAGTAAAGACTATTTTCTCTTGGAGATTTGACTTTGTTCAGAGGTCTCCTTGTCTATATTTCATGAAACAAAATCTGTCTTGTGGTGGGAAGTTACTGAGCAGCTCATCTTGCTGAGTTGGCTTTTTTGGTTACAATTGGTAAAAATGGGATGTTGCTTCACTTTGGTTTTCTGTCTTTGGGTGAAGCTCTGCTCTGGTGAAGGTCACTTTGTAGGTCAAGAAGGAGTTTTGGAGGTGCACCTTCACTTGAAAAGAACCTTGTTGATACATTGAGTGGTTGGGGTTTTTGTTTACTTGATTCTCTTGTGTATTGCTACTTTGTTTCTGCTTTTGATAAGTAAATAGGAAACTTGCCCTCAGTGAGCTGTGTTCTGGTGCTGCTTTTAGAATGAAGTTGTTCCACTAAACATGGTACTTTATTCCAAAACTCAGGACTTGTGTCAGTCACCATCAGTGCTAGGGCTGGAGCGGTGGGGTGGGCAGAGGCAGCGAGTCTGCTGGAGCTCACTGCAGGTCATGCTCCGTGTGCTGTGCCCTGAGCCTGGGCCCTGCTGTATGCCAGGCCAGCCTGAGAGGTGCTGCATTCCTTTTTCCTTCCTGTCCTCTTCCAAAGCACCCACAGAGTTCTGTCTCTGAAAGGTCTCTGCCTCCAACATTAGAGGTAAGGATTCTTTAGTGCAAATGTCATTGCTGGGAAAAACATTCTGGGAAAAACTGTCACTTGAGTTACAGTCTGGAGAGGAGGATTGCTTTGGTTACCAACCATGCTCATGAGGGAGTTGTAGAGGTCCTATTCTATTCTCCCTGCTCGTCTGGAAGTGTTGTACAGGGGCCACAGCAGGAAAATGTCTTTGTACCTACTTCCGTTCAGCAGGAAAATTGCCATTCTGATGTGGGTGGAGGGAAAGTGGGTGGTTCTCCTCGGCTGGTTAGGAAATACTGCTTTTATGTAATCCCTTTTCACACTCCAGCTATGTGTGGAAAATGAAGTTTGGGTGTGGGCATAATATACTTCCATTACGAGAACCTGGGAATTCAGGGGCTGGCACAGCTACTGTGTATCTGTGTTGAGAAGCCAAACCTGAGAAGGGCTTGCTTGGCTGGTCTTAAGGGACACTGGAAAAATCAGTGCTCACACTTCTAAACCTAGAGTTCCTCACCAGAAACCTCTCTCTCTGGGCTTGAGAAGTACTCATAAGATCCAAAGTCTAGAATTTTTGGTAACAGACTGTAGCTGGTCTTTGTACACCAAGTGTACTGCACCTTCAGGGACATGTGCATTTTCCTTGTTCCCTCCTTAACCCCAGTGGACTCTCTCATCTTTCTTTGCCCTTTTACTTCTATATTCTCAGCACCTCCACTCTATTGATTTGTTCTTAGTTTCCCTGTGATGAGATGCTTTTTCTGTTGGGCTGTCTGTGGTATCTGTCTACATGCTTCACAATCAGGTCCATCCTGTTTTCTCTTCCTTGTCTGCTCCAAAGCTTTGGCATCTTCCAGTAAATAAAGATTATGCTGCTCTGGCAGTGCCTGGAGGAGGCGAGAGTGTGGTTCCAGGGAAGTTGCAGGCTGAGAAGCAGTCTCTGTTACTGGTGAATTCCCACATGACAGGTTCCTGAGGCTGAGAACCTGGTGTGTGTGTGTGTGTGGACTGCTCCAAGGGGAGTGTGTCACAGGCAGCTAAGGATCAGGAGATGGATTGACACTGGCTCAAGCATGAAGTATGTGGACACTGGCATTCTGCTTAGCCAACAAGTGATTAGGTATTTCAGCAGGATTGGCATCCAGCCCACACATAAAGGGGCACAGTTGTACCTGTGTGGGCAGGAGATGTTGCTTGCTTGGCCCATTAAGGGATAATGTTGGGAGAAAAGGAGAGTGTGGTGCTGCTTGGTGCAAACCCTGAGGCTTGCCAATCTAAAATGTGAAGCTCAAGAGCAGCCTTTGGTACCAGGCGCACTGGAAGCTGAAGAAAGCCCTCTGATGTTACTGCTAAAAGCCTCATTGTGCAGAAGGCAGAGCAGGGCTCTGGGCTGCTTAGTCCCAGGCTGTGCTCTCACTGCGGCCCCTTGTTTTGCTCCCCAAACCAGGTGACTTGCTCACTTGTGTCATGGGGCGGTGGGCCCCATGCGAGCTGCTGGCTTGCAGAAGCAATCCCAGTAACTCAGGGCATATGGAACTGAGCCTCTCCCAAAAAAAGGGACACAGGGTGACACCTGGCACCATACAGATGAGCATTGTGGTTCTGTGGCTTAGTGCTGCGTATTGATCGGTTGTCCTCCAGGGTGGCTTTTGTCCTTAAAAGCTTTTGCCACCACTGACCTGTGATGCTGTTTTTAATGTGCTCTAAATCTGGAATTGAGGTTTCTCTCTGTGTGGTCCTTAATAGAAAAAAGTAATTTCTAGAAAACTGAACAGAAATCCCTCTGGCCCAGCAGGAGTTGAAGCAGTTTCTAAATATTGAGTTCCGTGTTCCAACTTCATTCTGTTTTCTTGTATCTGGCTGTATTTTGTGGATTATAAACAGCACTTGAATCTTCAGATTCAATGTTCTGCAAAAGAAAACCACCCAATGGAGTGTTGTGACAAGTGCATGTTGTGAGACTTGATTTTTGGAAAACTTCTGGCAGGGTTAACTTGAGTAAACCATGAGGTTTATCTTGAGGTGGTGTTGCCTTTGCAGAAAGTCATGGTTCAATGCTACAAAAAAATTTGCCTTAATGCCTTGCTTTGCTGGATTAACGTGTATGTGCTGCTGGGCTTCCCATCTTTCTCATTGTTTGGCTTTCATCCTTTAAAATCAATGTCTTCCTTTCTTTTTTCTTTTAATTAAAATAGTATTATTATATAATGAAATAATATTATTATATAATGAAATAATATTATTATATTTTTCAGTACTTGATTTTGTCTTGGCAGATAACCAGAACTGAAGATTGTTGATTACTGTACTGCAAAGTCAAAATCTAATTGAAATATGTTAATATAACTTTATGCTCTGCTAACACAATTAATGTAAATTGTAAATATTCTTCATCAGCCTTGATCTGAAAATGCTACCTAAATATTTGCATAAATGTTGCTAGTTTTACATTAACATAATGCCAAGAGGCTGCTATAGACCTGGGAAATAGACTGCTGCTGACACACAAGTACTGGTTTGGATTTGCCCAGTCCCTAATGGTGACTGGTACTGCTGCTTCTAGACTGGTTTTTCATTAAATGCTTCATGCAGCTCAGTGAAATGTAATTGCCACGTGCTTTTATTTCAGTGTGCAGTATGAATTTCTCGACTGGCCTGGCTTCTAACCATTGTATGTCTGTAGAGTGACTTCCTTAGCTTGGAGGAAGGGTTTCTGTGCATGAACTTAGTTCTTTGGGTGGAAGTTGGAGAGCTGAGATTCTCGTGAAATATCAGGGTTAAAACAAGTTGAGTAAAGTAAAATATGCTCCTCGGATCAGGCCAAGTCAGCTTTAAAAATGCCTGCAGTTGGAAGCTTGTCTGCACTCTAACAGAATGAAAATAGAGGCAGACCTAATGCAAGTAGCACAGCCACTGGTGGTGGTTTGGTCAGTAGCATCAGTGGTGTTTGTGGGGAGTTTCAAAGCTTGCTTGGGTCACTTTAACTTTCCACAGTCTTTGGTTGAGTCTCCTCATCGCTGCTATTCTCTCACAAGGTGGCTGGCTCCAGGAGACCATCTGAAGGACAGCGTGTTGCTGTCATTGGCAAGTGTTTTTTCTGGTGCGAGAGACACTAGCTGCTCAGGAGGGTGGATGTAATGAAAGTAAGGGCTAGTGAGTACGGTGTGTCTTACCCTAAGACTGGTCCCTGGCTTGGAGGGTGGAGATCCCTCAGCTGCCTTGGTAAGGATCCCATTGTAAGTGGAGAACTCTGGCCATTGCCTCTCCCAAACTTACCCTGCTTGTATCTAGTTCTGTGGTTCTTTGTGGGTGTACGTGTCAGCTGTGGATTGGCTTGATTTACTGGGAACTGACTACTTGCGTGCTTTCTCCCCTCTTCACCCTAGCCTTTACTTCTGCTGAGGTTATTTGTTTGTTTTTCAGATGAGACCCTTTTTGCTCTTCCTGCTACATCTGCGCCTCTGATGCACTCCTCTGCAGGCAAGTTCTTTCTGCTCACCTTTTTCTGAATATATCCTGCATTCCTGATCTCATTAACTCTTTCCAATTAGTCTGCCTTTACTAAAAGTCAGCATGGGTCCAAGAATAGCCTCTACCACATTTCTTTTCAGTTTTGACTCCTCAGTTACCTGTTCAAGATTTTAATACACATATATTTCTTTACATGGTAAACTGTTTTATAACCATGCTACAGTCATC
Source organism: Laterallus jamaicensis coturniculus (assembly GCA_022605575.1). NCBI lineage: Eukaryota > Metazoa > Chordata > Aves > Gruiformes > Rallidae > Laterallus > Laterallus jamaicensis. Next base: position 445,284 of record JAKCOX010000001.1, read on the forward strand.
TGTGAATTCTTGGACCCTTGATGTAGGAGAGAAGTCAATACTATTAACAGGTTAACATGTTTAAAGCATAGTTGCTTTACTGATGTAGCAGAAAGATTTAATCCATAGTAACTTTCTGCAGTATTTCATGTAAGTAAAGTTTGTACCTGTAGTATTTATTTGGTGTTTTTTATTAGCTACACTGTCACCAAATTCCCCTTAGTGTCAGAAATACTTGGTACTGGCCTGCGTGCTTGTGCATACGTTTATGCCCAAGCACAGCACGCATGCCCTTTGTCTGTCTCTCCTTGCCACCCACCCTCCCTCTCTCACTGTCTTAATGTTGCCTGCTGTACTTGGATGCTTTGTACTTGTCTGGCATCTCCAGCTTTTACTGTGATCTTTGTGCTGTGTAAAGTTGCTGCTTCTCTAGCCTCTTGCGTACTTCTCTGCTAGAAGAGGTAAAATAGACTAGCGTACGTTAACTGATGCTTTGTTTTAATGGCTAAATAGTGTTTATGATAGAACTTGGAAGAACCTTTTAGTAACTAACATCGTGTGAACCTGTCATGAAAGTTTGCAATGACTTTAAGAGCACTTGCATTCTCTAACTTTCCTTTCTGTCCATGGTCACAGAAAAAGTTATGGACTTGCAGGAGCAGCCAGGTAGCGCTAAGTCGCTCGGTCAAGAGGATTTTACTGCAGTCCCGCTTGATACTGCTCCTTCTCTTCCCTCCTTCTCTCCTATCTCAGCTGATCCCTTTAAAGAGCGCGCAGCCTTTGAGATGCTCTCAGATGGATTACCTGCAAGAGGCGTTTACAACGAAAGCCCCAGTAAGGTTTATAAAGGAACCCTGGAAAATGCAAGAAACCCATTTCTTGTAGAGGGAAATGAAAAAGACATTTTGGAGATGAAATACTCGGAACCCCCATTTGCTAAAGCAGAAGCAGCCATTTTATCTCAAGCTGAAGAAACGCAGCTAGAGGGCCCTAAAGAATTACCTAATCTGGAGAAAATGCCTGCTCAGCAGCTGAAAATGTCTCCAGAAACTCCTCAAAATCTGTTTGAGAAAAACGAGGAAGATCTCTTCTATAACAAGGACAAGTACAGAGGTAGTGATCGTGGAGAAAAAGGGGCACTGGAAGGAGACACTCTTAAGAGGGAAGAATATGCAGACTTCAAGCCATTCGAGCCAATCTGGGAAGTAAAAAGTGCTAGTCACGGGCTGAGCAGCATGAGAGAGGATGTTGGAAGTAAGATAGATGCCAAACTAGAAAGCAGTTTAGCTGAGAGATATGGTGTAGATAAACTGAACGTGCAGAAGGATTATGAAAGAGAAAGCGAAGACAGCACTGAAGATCGCTCCTTCCCAAGCACCCCAGAAGCTGTAAAAGAGTCCTCCCAGACTTACATCACTTGTACTACTAAATTTGATTCCTCTGCAAGCCCTGATGGTAACAAAGTCAAATCTCTTTCTCCTCTGGAGGAAGGTGCTTCAGAAAACAGAACTGACGACGAGAAAAAAATTGCAGAAATGAAAGCTCAGACGAGCACGGAACAAGGTGATTTTAGCACTCGAGCAGTTGGCAAGCAGGAAGGCCAGGAAGCTGACTACACTAAAACTGAGAGTGTATCAACAGTGCCACCTGACACTGCAGCAAATATGCCTGAAGGTCTCACTCCTGATCTAGTGCAAGAAGCGTATGAAAGTGAATTGCATGATGTGGCAGGCACAAAGCTTGCTTATGAAACAAAGATTGATTTAGTTCAAACCTCTGAGTCGGTGCAAGAGACTCTGAAACCTGTACCCCAGCTCTGCCCCTCCTTTGAAGGGTCAGAAGCTGCTCCGTCACCAATACTGCCAGATATCGTCATGGAAGCCCCGCTGAGCACTGGGACTGCCGGTGCGGAAGCATCTGCTGTGCAGCTTGAAGCTTCCCCATTAGAAACATTTATTCCTGCTGCTAATTATGAGAATGTAAAAGAAGAGGCTGAGGAGCCTCCCTTATACAAAGAGGGGGCGAATGTACCACTGATACAGGCCCAAGAAACAAAAGAGGCATTAGCATTTAAAAAACCTGATCGTGAGAGTAGCTCCAGTCCTGAAGATACAGAGACTCCATATATATCTATTGCATGTGACTTAATCAAGGAAACAAAGGTCTCTGAGTCTGCTTCCCCATCCCTTACTGATTATTCAAAGACACCGATAACAGAATGCTTCTCTCAGGATGTGCCTGAACACAAGGAACCTGGCGAAAAACTGTCTCCACAGTTTGGGAAATCTGACTTATTTAATAGCCAGGCAATACCTGACTTTGCTGAGAAAGCAAGCGAAGAGCCCTCTCTCGTCTTAAAAAGTAAACCAACTGAGGGTATTGTGACTGATGATGAACATGAGGAACAACTGGTGGATTCAGTAGCTGCCCCAGGCAAGCCTTATCTGGAGTCTTTCCAACCTGAACTGGACTCTTCCAGCATTGTTGCTGCTCTGCCGTCTGAGCCAACACCTGCAAAAATAGCCAAGGCAGAGAAGATTCCTCTTCAAATGGAAGAGCTGAATGCTATGGCTTATTCAGCTGATGTTTCTGTTGCTATGGAACCAAAACCAGAAGATAACAAAGCTCACTCACCCATGGAGTCTTCCCCAGTTGCAGTGGAAGAAGATTTTGTGATGTTAGCTCATCCTAAAACCACCCCTGAGTTTGTGGCAGAAGCAGCCGACAGAGAGGTAATGCATGAAGATGCGTTAGAAGAGATCCATGAGGTGATCAAAGGTGAGAAGAGGCAGTTGCCTTGCCCAGAGCTACCCTGTGATCTGTCTATAAAGAATGTAGAAGTAAAAGCTGAGGAAGATACTAATGCCTTGAAAAAGTCCTGGGAGGCTGTGGACAGAGAAGTGCCTGAAGTATCCACGAAGTCCTTACCGGCCATAGATACCTCACCTTTATCTGCTGAAAAGGAGGTAGTCAGTGTAGTAAAACCAGAAGCTTTTGAGAAGGAAGCTGAGAGAGAAACTGCTTCTGTTAAAGAAAAGGAAAAACCTACTGCTGTATTTTCAGCAAAGCTGAATAAATCTTCAGGTAATCTGTGTATGCTGTCTTGCAGTTCACTAATCTGCATAATTCTTTAGCTAAACTTAAGCATGTAATGACTTAGTCTTTGTTAAGTCACTTTCTGTAAACTTCTCTGTGTAAGCCGAGGGCAACAGAGAAGGTCAGTGCCTGCACGCTTACCTTTCTCATGCTGTGATTGCTTCAGTGCTTCTCTTTTTCTGTTTATCAGGGATGGACTCGCTGTCTCCAGTTTTCTCCTTCAGTTCTCCTGCTGGTGATTTGTTGATCAGGAATGAGTTACTACTCACTGCAAGCTCTTCTGTGGTTGTCTACAGGCTGGGCATTAGGTGGCCTTCTGGACTCACTCTTAATATGGGATAGTAAGCTGAGGGTTGTGTTTCTCTGTGTGTGATTTGAAGAGGCATTCCTTTCTTTCCAGACAGAGTTCAGACATCAGGCTTTGACACTTTAAAATGTCCTTGCTGCTCCAGAACATGCGACTTGTGTCTGGAGTTGGGAAAGGACCCTGTGCATCTCTGCTCATGCGACTTGGGGCTTGTGTGAGATCAAGGCCTGTGGTGTAAAAAAGTGATGGGTGTGAGGGAGCTTATTGTTCAGGCTACCAGGACAGGGCCAGTAAGAAGCTGAGTATCCTGCAAACATTAAAACTTCTTTCTCCACAGCATGGGTATTAGTTTCCCTATTTCTTTTGTTTCTTTTCAGGTGGATCTTGCATGTTAGTTAATTTTTCATATAGTAATGTATAGTTGAAGGCAAGGTAAGAGTATTGTCTCATTGCATTCTGTCTTCTAAACCAAATGCCCCATGGAGCTCCTGCTCTTTGAGCGTGAGAGGAATAATACTTTGCTTTTTGATACCACAGCACTCTGCTGCTACTTCACTCTTCCTCACACTAGAAGCATTCCTACTAAACACAACTGCTGTAGGAAGCATAAATAAACAGAAAAACAAATGTTAATTTGAGTCAGCAATGGTATATGTGTGTAGTACCTGAGTTCACAGAATGCTAATGTTGTTTTTTGCATCAAATGTATTTTTGAAAGGGAATAATGGGTGTATGTTGTCAGAGGGTTGGTGCTGCTGGGGAAAAAAAGGTTTGGAAACAAGGTAGAGAATGTAGTTTTTATGTTTACTGTGCATGATAGTTACAGTTTTTCTCTTGTCCCACCTCTTCTGTATGTACAGGTAAGCATGAGAAGGGTGTCTTTGGTCTCCCATGTAGTGGCAGAGTTCTGGGCCAGGGCACACATCTGTCAGCACTGGTGTTAGTTGAGGGGTCAGGCACAGGGCTGGGCTGGGGCTGTGGGAAGCTGGGGAACCATCTTCAGGCCTTCTGTCAGTGTTGTGCTCTGTGAAGAATTTGCAGTTTTACTCTTTGTGCTGTGGTGTTTAGGAAGAAGAAAAATGTGTTGCTTTATTGTGGAGGAGCACTGTTTGAAAGCTAAACAGATGAGATTGCCAACTCAAAAGTGTGCTCCATTTTTTCCCTTTCACAACCTGTCCTATTTCCTTTCTTGCTCACTTCTGCTGTACCATAGAATAAAGACCTGGATTCCTGAGACCTGCCCGAAGAGTCTAATGACAAACCATGAACAAAATCAGCTGTCTGCTTTTAATGCCTTGCTACTTCAGCACAGTTTCAAAGTAGCATCAAAGAGCTAACATGTACAGTTGCTTTCCATGCTCTTGGAAAGGAGAGATGATTTGTCAACGGGCTGAGAAGTGGATCTGTGTGTGTGTTTGACCTTCTGAGGCCACCCTTGCTGTGAGGTGGCTTGTGGGGTTTTTTATTTTCCTGTCTCCCATCAGTGGAACTGAAATAGATTTTATTGTGCTTGGAGACTTCTGGAAATCCCTTGGTGTGATTGTGTGACTAATGCTTGTTAAAACAATAATCTGAACTGCCTCCCTGGTGCACTTAAATTACGGTTCTTGAATGCTTTATTTAGAGGGATGGTTTTTGTGCACGCTAACCTAAATGCCAGCGTTAAAGTGTCACTTCCAACGGTGTCCCTGGGCTGCAGCGAGCTAACAGGCTCTGAAAGGGATTGCATATTAATTTTTTTTTTAACTCCCAATGCTCCAATAAAGCAAATGCAAAACTTTGAACAGCCTCAGTGGTAGCACGGGGCTTGTTCCCTGCTGCCTGGCAAGCCCTTGGCTAACCTGCTGTATTCTGTAATGCTGTCAGACCGCAGGGACCTCGTGCTGACTAGCTGCATGGCTTAAAAAAGCTGCCAACCGAGCCAATTCAGAACTGCAGTTAATGTAAAGAAACCCTTCTACTTGTAAGAAATGCTTTAACTTCAGCAGCACATACCCCCTGCAACACCAGCAGTCCCTATTGCCTTGGATGCAGTGATTCTTCCTCCTCCCCTTGTGTTTCATGATGTGTTCTGTATGTGGCTTCCTAGCAGATAGTCCTGCTGCTTCAGACTTCAAAATGCCCATTTCTGATCTCCATAAAACCGCCGCATACGAAGATGCATGTTTCCTGGCTGTTGAGAACACCCGGGTTTGCCGGGGGTGTGTCCGGGGAAGGGTGCTGCTCGTTTGAAAGGCTGTGATGCCACCTGGTGTTGGTGTGTCCCCAGTGCTTCAGAGGGCTGCTGCCCAGGCTTTTCCAATGCTCCGAGCTCTTGGAACGAGCTCAGTATCCTGAGATGAACACCAAATGTGCATGTTGCTTATCCGAGCCCTGCTGTTGCACGGACTTGTTATGTACCTCAAGATAGAGACCATTCATTCTCACCAACAGGCGTGGGAAGCCGTGCTTTCCATGGACCTCTTTGATCAGTGGCATGGGGAGGATCTTGTACTTTTTTATCATTCAGTAATACATTGTAGAACCCTCCCTAAGATGGGACAGGCTCCCCACATTGGCATTGGAAGCGTCTCAGTATGTTCATGTTGAGCGTTACAGCAACAGTTGAAAATTGTGTGGAGATCTAGATGAGCAAGGCAGTCAGCTTTACACAGGGCTTTTGAACTGCAGGTGTTAATTTGAGGTGAAATCTTACAGGCTTGCAGATGTCTTGTTTCCATACATGTCAGAGAGCATTCTGTGATTGAGTTAAAGAAGTGCAGGTAATTACTGGTATCTTACCTGGATTCTCTTGAGGGGGCAAATTCAGAGGTGAAATCTGAGTGGGGGACACGCTTTGCAAGGCTGGCTGAGTGGTGCTGCTGATGGAGCTTTTCTTTTTCACCTAAAATCATGGGGGCAGAAATAAAATACTTCCTGTAATTCTGTAACAGCAAGCCAGGCTCTTACAGTTACGTGAAGCCTAAAAGAAGTTAGAAACACTGCCTTGCACCAGCAATAGACTGATTTGGTTCCTTTCTGTTTGTTTCTGTGTTTGTAGTTAGTTAAATAGAGCCATTCTGCAGATGGGAAGGGTTGGGTATTGTTTGTTGCTTTGCACTGTGGGAAAAATACCTTAGGGTGCCTCTGGAGTTTCTTTCATGAGCAAATAACTTGTAAAATATAAATTTAATCTGAATGTATTCTTAGGCTCTCTGATTGTTCAGGCTGTCTTTTATGCTACCAGGTAAATGACAAATGGAGACTTCTGTTCCAGGGTGGAGAATTTGCAGAGGAGTAGGAGGAATGAGAGGAGGGGGGAAAAAACCAACCCCAACCAGCTTTGAAATTTTTCTGAAGGAAGGACCTGGACCTGCTGTGTTCTGTTCGAGCTCTCATGTCATCCCCATTGAGAGGCAAAGGCCTGTATAGCTAAAGCTGCAAACAGAGTGGGGCCTTTGGGAAGTTGCTTGTGGGGTGGCAGAATTGAGGATAAAATGGAGGGTTGGTGGTAAGTTATCAACTCTCCCAGAAGTGCAGACAGGCTGCCAGCTCTGAACAGGCCTTGGGCGAGGGCAGGGTTGGGTAGTCATCCAAAATGCGCTCCTGCGGGACGTCCATCTGCTCTGGGCGATTTAATGCCTGTGTAGCCAATAAAGTACTCGCCCTGCAAGCATGCACCCCCTCTGTAGGTGTGTAAGAACAGGCTTAGAACTGATTGCACTGGCTGTAGTTGTCTGGGTGACTTGATAATACTGTCTTATAGGTAGTCTGTTAGTCAGACAAGCAGTGTTTAAATGTTGGTGTAGAAACAGGCATGTAATTTCCCTAATGAACAATAAAGCTCACACTGAAGTTTGGCAGCGCTGGCACTCGGTTTAGGTGTAGAATAGGGTTATGTGGGTGTATCTTGCCTGAAAGAAGAGAGGGATGGAGACTTCATTGTAGGTATTGTTTGCACGGAGCACTGAGTATGCAGAGAGTAAAGAGGACAGGGAGCAGTGCCTGTGCATGGAGTGAGTGGCCCATCTGAGGTGGGAGGATAGGGACTGGAAACACAGCCGTTCTCCTGGCTTGGCTGTGTCTGTCCATGTTCTGGCCGCTGTTGATCTGTGGCTACAACAAAATGCCTGTTTAGGAATGTGCTGCGTGAATGGACTATACTAAGTACCTAACACAAGGAAAATGAAGACTTTTAATTGTGTTCCCAGAAATTTGACGATTAGCAGAGAGAATATTCTGACAGCATCAAGCTTTTGACTTAATTTAGTGACAGTGCAGTCTTCTGAAAAAATGTCTGTGGAGCATTATGGGTTCTGGAGGTTTCCAGTCGATGTGAAGAATTTCAGCTCAAGGACAGAAGTGGATTTTGGACTCGTACTCTGTCTGTAGTGCAGCTTCTCAGATTTTCTTGCACTGCAATGTTTGAATAAGTGCTTCCCATCTCTCTCCTATGGTACGTACTTGGATTTCCCTGTTGAAATGGGGAATGAAATGCATGTTTTTGTGTAAGATAAAGGTATACATAACTGGCCTTGCTGTCAAAGCTGGCCTTAAATTTCTGGAGTAACTGAAGCAATAATCAGGGCTTGCTTTCTGCTTGTGAGATGGATGAAAAGTCCAACTATTTAAGGCTTGAATCAGGATCACCATCCTGGTCGGTCCACAGACTTTGTGGAAACGTGCAAATGCTGTTTTGTAGTAGAAAATGGCATACCTAATTTTTGAGAGGTTTTGGGGCCATGCTGGGGAGCTTTTAGCATTTTATTGTCACACCCCTAGAGCTTGAGAAGAGATTCCAGCCCAGAAGAGAAGTTGTTTCTTTCAGCAGGGATGGAAACCAGCATGACAGCATTGTTCTCGCAGCTCTTTCAGGGTTTGAGTTCTTAGTTTATGCTAGCCTCAGGTCTGTATGTTAGTTTTTATATGTTAGCAGTGTAAACTTTGAAGTTCTTGTTTGTTTTTGCGTGAATGGCAGGTTTGATTGTGAGGTCTGCAGCTGGCAGCATCTGATGCTGATGTTAGGAAAACAGGGGAGGTGTTCGCTTGTAGGAATTGGGTGGAGGGCGGGAGAGCTGCTCTCAAACCTCTGTTAGGGTGAATAAATAGGGCTGGGCACTTTGTTAGGGCTAACGATAGAGCAAAAAGACTTCTTGTATTCTTTCTTCATCATGAGCCTCTTGCTTTTGTTATAGGCACAGAAAGGGTCCTGTTCTGTCTTCAGCTTTTTTTTTCTGAAGGGAGAGGTGTGTTACAAAGATGCTTCTGTCTGTCTCCTGCACAGTCGATCATTTGTTTAAAAAAAAAAAACAACAAAAACCAGAAAAAAGGCGAGGAAGGCATCCATCTAGGAGACTTATAAACCTGCCTTCACCATCGTTTGAAAAGCAATCTGTTTAAAGCTTGTCTGGTGACTACTTTTAGCTCTGCTCTGTTGTGAAAAGCCGCTTAGGGCGGTTGGGCTTTTGTTAGCCTGGGCTGAGCCTTGCTGGGCTGGCCTTGCCAAGGCGCTGGCGCTGCAGGCAGCGGCCATCTCCCTCCGTGCCGCCGATTTTCCTTGCTCTGCCTTTGGTGCCTCTTGGATTCCTTTCCCCAGCAGTCAGAAGCAAATGGCTGCATCGCTCGGGGATTGCACGTTAGTCCTGGTGCCGGAGCATTAGCAGCAGCCTGGTTACAGCTCGCACTGCGTCAGTCGCACTCCACACCCCGCGCCGTCAGCTGACCGGCCTCCTGCAGCACCAGTGCAGCAGCAGACTGCAGACGCTGCTGGGGAAGCCCATGTTTCCCATCCTGGGCTGGAGATTTCTTCTCTTGCAGCTGTCCTCCTGGTATGCATAATTGATAATCACAGCTGGAGTGTAGACCGCTCGTGGAGAGATGGACAGTCAGCCGAGCAGTTGGAAAGATAAGGGTATTTCTCCTTTCACCTTTTTTCTCCCCTTGTATTTTTTTCCCCCTTGTTTTTAAAGCTAATGATGCCGCGGGGTTGTTTTTAGCCGACGGTGTTTGTAGCTTGTCTTTGTGAGATGTAGCTGAAGGTGTAAGATCTATTTGTGCCGCATGTGAAACTGTAAAAGCAGGAGGTTAAAATGGGTGAATATACGAGCAATGCAGAAGAGTAAATTATTTATGGGGGTGAAATAGCTTGTGTGACACTGCAGATCTTTTTCAGGGCTACGGAGCATATTAAAGAACAGCCTGGTTTGGTATGCACAGCACAAATACCTGCCTAGCTCGAATTCACTTGATGTTTTTTTAGAATTCCTAGATTATTAATAATTTAATAATCCTAAGAATTAACACAAAAGAATGTAGTGCCTGTGGTTCATGTGGCTTAATAATTTTATGAGGAGAAATCACATGCAGACTACAGCAGGGTATTTCTCCCCCCATTTAGCTTGTTCAGAGCCTGCCCTTAATCGTGTTTGTGCTGGATTTTTCATAGTTGTGTCGGATTCTAGGTAAAACTGTTGGATTTTTGTTTTCAATTATTTTTTTTCTTCTCAGAATTCACAGCCGTGATATCAAACTGTTTTAGGTAAATAAGTAGCTAACCTTAAATTAGTGTGGGTCTGACCTTTGTTCCTGTACCCACCAATGGGAGATCACCGGGGTAAATCTCTGTGGATCATTACATTAGTGCTCAGTGTGTAAGAGTTTAAGCCTTATTTGAATACGTAATCTTCAAACTTTATCAACAAGACAAGCTTTTAAAAAAAAAAAAAATTTCTGGATACTTAAATATTTTCTTAAAGGGCCCTGTCATGCTTGGTACTTGTCAAGTTTTCCTTTTTTAAAAAATAATTATTCAAAATTATGGGGTTTTTTTCTACTTTAACAGAATTGCCAGCTGCCTGGAATACATAGAATGCTCTGTCAGAACCCAAATATGTAGCAAAAAAGTGCTGGGGAGGAGGAGCAACCATTCTCCCTGATAAACAAGTTTCTAAAAAGTTAACATTCTTTCATTAAAGGGCTGTAAGATCTTTGGGGGAAAAAAGGTATCTTGCAGTATTTAGCAATATGTTCTTGATGTGTAATGATGTTAAATGCTTAGCAGTCCCTAGGTCAGGCGTCCAATTCCTGGAGTTAAAAAAAAAGAGAAGAAAAACAGGGGTGAGATCAGCAGGTTTCTGTAAAAAAGGCACCACCTTTGGGTATGTTGGCTGAATTTTCAGGTTTCCTTGTACAGCCCGACGAGCAGGGCTGGGGACGGTCTGTCCCTCACCACAGCTGGCAGCGGCCATTTCAAAGCCCAGAACTTGGGGCCTTGAGAATAACAGTCTTTCTCCAATTAGGATTACTGGATTGCTGGTTGTGAGCGTGCCTGTGTGGCATGCTTGGCAGGGAATTTGGTAGCCACCGTGAGCCCCACTGTTAGAGCTGCGTGGAGATCAGTAATGTGGGGTCTGTGCACTTGGCTGCTTTGCCAAATGTAGCCTTGGCCTGTGTGTGGTGGAACCATTATCTAATTAACAAAGCAAAGCTGCACCCGCCCTAGGTGAGTATGTTGTGCTGGTGTAGCCGCTTCAGGCAATGCTGTAAATTTGTCTTCATCTTCCACCCCCTTGTTTTTGCATAGTGGCATCCCCTCGGGGGGAGGAAGCTGGTTGAGTTTCTCCCTCCAAGAAGTCCCTGCTGCCTTGAGGTTTAATTATAATTGGAGATAAGGTCTAAAAGGAAATGGCAGCACAGCAGAAGGTGGTTTTCTGGGGAAGCAGAAGAGCCTCGTTCCTCTCCTTTTGCAACTATTCTTGAGGCCTGGTTGAGTGTGGTTTCTGGTAGCCTTTGGTTGTAGCGAGGCGAAGGTGCCTTGTCTCATGGCTTCTTCCTTTGTCAAGTCAGGCTCCAGTCGCATGGAGAACGATGGGTAAAGTTCAGGGACTGATTACACTATTCATCTTGCCCCAAAATAAATATAGAAGCAAATATTGCAACATGCATCTTTCCATGCTACAAAATAACCTTAAAGAAAGTGATGATCAAATCTAACAGAGCCAAAAGCAGAGTTCAGTTAGACATTCCAGCTAAAGCCCTGCTTTCTAGTTAATATAGTCCTAAACTTAGTTTTGGGTGTGTGTCTTGTGCTATGACCATAGTAGTTGAGGAACCAGTGTAGTGAAAGTGGTACAACCTGTGGTATTGATTAATACCAGTGGTATCGATCATCTAGATAAGCAGCAAGAAATAGGTTCAACCTGGGCATGGCATGACTTTTATTTTTAGCACTTTTAAAGACAGGCCATTATGGAGTAATTAGTACTAAAATGTAACATTTATGTAATTTTTAATTATTTCTACGAATTGTCAGGTTTTAACTGCTGGATAATGCTCATGGTAGGGTGGACACCACAGCTATGCTCCCAGGCTATCCCAGGGTTGTTATTATTAATGTGCTAAAAACCTATCTTAATTCTCATTCAGATTAGCTTGATCAGGGCTTTGGGATGATTTTCTCAGTTATCACATTGTACACACATGCAGGGGGTACATGGTCAAGTAGAAACAAAAGAGAAATACTGCTTTGGCTCACTAGTAATTGTTAGATCATATTTGCATTTTTGGGGGACAGTCTGGTAGTGTCAGACTTGGTTTTCCCTCAGGCACGTGCTTGTGAAATCTGTGTCACTATGTTTTTGTAGGGCAGATGTGCCAGGTGTGAGATGCACGTGCTGCAGCTGTTTTGTGGCCCTTGGGATGCAGTTAGAGAAGCCCATCGGTCCCACTGGATGTGCCACTCCTTGTCATGCCCACACCCAGGATGGGGACAGCTCTCTGGCTTGGCACCATGTGCAGGCATGTAGTAACTGCCCAGTTTTACCAGCCTGGGGTTGTTCTGTCCTTACTGACTTGCAGTGAGGTGGTCAAGGGCCACAGTGGCTTCCAGTGCGTCTGGTCAGGGTGAAAGTAGGATCTAATTTTGTGACCTGGTGCTTAACTGCTCCTGTTCAGATTGTCAGCCATGGTTTTAAATGGTCATTCTGATGGAGCAAATCTTGAAGATGTCAAACCCCAGGTTACACATGGTATTGTGGTCAAAGCCTGCCAAGCACTTGCTGGGTTGGTGTTGGCTTCTCCCTGGGGTTGGTCTCTCCAGGGCTGCCCCACTGTGAGCTTAATCAGGCTTTGGCAGAGAAGCTGTGGGAATGGATCTTCCCTGCTCGGTACTGGGTGTAACAGATCAGTGGAAGCCCTGAAGGTGGCTGTTGTGTAAACAGGAAGTTTGTTTGGTGGAAGAGGAAGGTGCCTCTGTAAACAGAAACTAACAGCCATTTCCCTGCTTGTGGTTGTGCACTGGGTTTTGCTGGTCTAGAGTTAATTCTCAGCAGTCTGCCTGGTGCCATGGTGACAGTTGTCACTGTGCACTTCAGTTGCATTTGAGAGCAGCTCGCTCTGAAGACTTCTGTTGCGTTGCTGTACAACACTGGCTGTCCTTAGATGGATCCAGAAAAGGCTTGTTCTTGGGTTTCTTTTAGTATTATTTGAAGAACATAAAGAACTTCTGCTTACCTTTCAGATTACAGAAAGGTTCCAGTGTAATGGCCGTCGTTCTTACGACGCTTATCTAAATCATACGCTGTTTGCGTGTTTGGGGGGGGTGTAACCTCCCCCCCACTCCCCCCTTGAACACAAACAGCCTTTCTTCTACACTGAAACCCAGTTTTTGTTTGTTTCTCCATATTGGATAGAGAGTAGTTGTTCATTGTGAAGGGGGAAACCTCCAGCTCTGCAGCTGCATTCCAAGGACTTAGCGCCGAGGCAGCCATTGGCGGGGCTGGGAGATCTTTGCGGCGCCAGGCAGTTGCGTAGATGTGCCGACCTCAGCGCGCCCCAGCAGGAAGTGAAAAGGCTCTGGGGAGTCAGCTGTGAGTCTGGGTGCATGCAGGCACACTCAAGATGGATGCCAAAATGGGTCAGTCCCTTTTTTTTTTCCTTGGTTTGCTTTGATAGATGTGACTTGAACTCGCTTGTTGGTCTCGAGGCTTTTAATTTCTCTTACTTTAAAATAGAAAAAAGAGGGTTGCTTGGCTCAGGGTGGTTTTGTGAAAAAAGAACGTTATCAGGTTAAATATATAAACCACTTTTGTCATCAAAAAGCAGTGTGATTTGTTTGGGTTTGTTAAATATCCGTGAAAGAAAAAATAAGGGACTTTTAAACATGCAGAAAAAGGAAGAAAAGACTTTTTTAAAAAAAAACAGAGTAATAAACCTATCGCAGCACTCGCTTTAACAGCAAAATGTAATTGGATGAGTTGTGCATGTAAGGCACGGATGCTAGCAGTACTATTTTTAGACGTGCCAAGTGACAGTTCGTGCTTACCAAATGTAGGCAGCTGTTCTGCTTTGGAATAGGCCTGGAATACTTGCAATAAATGCATGCGATTATAGCTCCCGTTGTGTTAAAATAAAGCTTAAAATGGTTTCCACAGGGAGAGGTACTGCTTGGCAGGGCTGTTTGGAGAGCTGGTTGGGGTTGTTTTTTTTTGTTTGGCTTGGTTGGTTTTGGTTTTTTATTTTAAATCTGCTGTGTACGAGTTAAAGCCAGAAAGCTGCTTCTAGTAATGCTTTAATCTTTCGCTTCGGGAAGGAATGCAGAGGCCTCTTTCCCATCGATTGGAGAATATAAATGAGTTTCGTCCTGGCCTGAAAGGGACCCGAGTGGGGTTTTCGGTGGCGGCTGCTGCTGAGCTTCCCTCTCAGGAGCTGACAGCGACACAGGATCCCTGCGTAGTTAAGCTGACACGGGTAGCTCCACAAGCGGAGTGGCCATGGGCGTGGAAAAATGCTTGGTGTGCAGCTTACCTCTGGTCTGGGAGGGCCTTGCTGGGAGGTTTCCTTAGGGGACTACTGAGAACAGAGGCCTGGAAGATGGGTTGCTGGAGGCAATTTGGTGTTTGTGATATGCTTCAATTCCAGCAATTTTTTTTTTTTTTTTCCCCCCCCCCCCCCCCCCCCCTCACATTTTGGAAAGGCTCATACAGATGAATTGGTGTCCTTACGTCCCTTACAGCTGGGCGCAGGGGCGATGCCTTGCTGCTGGTAAGGTGGGATGTCCTGTGAAGCCACAGGAACCGCTGTTAGTGGGATGCTGGAGAACTGTGGCTCAGAGGAGGGAGTATCTCCCCTACAGAGCCAGTGCTGCCTGCAGATGGGAGGAGACGGGCTCATACTCGGTGTGCCACACTATACGGGAGCAGCACCCAAACGTGAACACGTGGATACTCAAATGGCAGGACCTCCAAAGAAATACAGCTTCAGGATTTGAAGCAAATACTCAAAGGCAATGACTCTTCCCCCACCACCACACACACCCCACACCCCCACCCCCCCCCGAAAGATTTCACACATGGTTTAGGAGGGTAACATCCACCAAGTTTGTTTTGGCAGGACTGGTTTTGTAAACCTCACCCAAGCATTAGGGAGACTTGCACCTCCGTATAGGGGTACAGTTTACAGCAGTTCTGTTCACAAGGTCCTTTACATCCTGAACTTATTAGTGTAAGGTGTGCAGAAATGCTAGTAAACACTTTTGTGATTAGAAGCAAGGCCAAAGAAACAAGAAAAAAAGGTTCATTTAGGGATTGCCGTCTGTAGAAAAGGAATTGCAAGGTGGTTTTGTTTGATTTTTACAAATATTGAAGCAAAGCTGTCATGCTTGGAGAGCTTCATTTGTTTGCGCCTCTGTCACATAAAGAGACACAGCAGAGAACAGGTCAAGAGGGTGCAGTTTGGTGAGGACTTTGGG
The DNA here is from genome assembly GCA_022605575.1 of Laterallus jamaicensis coturniculus. Lineage (NCBI taxonomy): Eukaryota > Metazoa > Chordata > Aves > Gruiformes > Rallidae > Laterallus > Laterallus jamaicensis. Next base: position 460,391 of record JAKCOX010000001.1, read on the forward strand.
TTGGTGCTGTTTTGTCACACACACACACACGGCTTCTGTGTTTGCACCCCATATGCCTGTGGAGTCACGGGGTGAACCACATCCAGAGTCTGATCTGATCTGGCTGCTTGGCTTTCACTGTACTTCCGCAGTGGTTGTCAGCAGCATATGGAGAAGCAGCCTGGTTCTGTGTGGCCATGCCGAGGCAGGGGTGGGATTGGGTGGTGTGGAGGGGTGAGGCTCTGCCTCTTGGGTGCTGTTTTCGACGAGTTTAAGATGCTCACGCAGCTGTAACCTGATTGTGTCTGTAGAGCTTCAGGAAACCTCTGAAAGGTGAATTAAGTATCTGGAGAAAATGTTTTATGTTATAAAAATGGCAGCTGTAAAGCTCCTGAGTGGGGTTCTTGCCTCTGCTGCTCAGTATGGCTTCCCTGCGGAAACAATTAGGAAAGGGCTGCAGCTTCTGAAGCACCGTGAAATTGCACCACAGCCCTGTGGCGTTTCCACCTTGTGCCTACAAAGGGCTTGTGCAGACTTTGCCCTGCAGAGCCTACCGAGTACTTAATGCTGGTGCACTACCATGTCATCATCCTGTAAGAAAAAACAGCAAAATACCTTTTTTATTTTCTCTTACAGTAATTCAGTGCAAGAATCTGTTCTGAATTGATACAGGAATATATAATTAACTTAGGTGTTCAGGGTGAGATAGGGCTACTAGACTTGTGGCCTGATAGTAATGGTTTTCTATAATTTATCTTGAGCTCTGTAGCTAATATCTTAACAAGCAGTTTTGATGCAGACAAGGAATTTGCTCTTGTGAAAAGCTCTGGAAACAGAAATTATGAAGAGTGTGTTATTGTGTGTCTCCCCCAAAGTACAAAGCTAGACAAGATGCCCCTGCCCAGGCCTGTACTCGTCAGCGGAGAGTGATGTTTGCAGATCTCCTAAATTCAGTAATCAACTTGATGCAACAGCACCTCAAAACAAACAAATCTGCAATGGGCATATTCAGCTGTTACCAGGGACTTGTGCAAGGGTGTAGTTGAAACAGTGATGCTAAAAATGGCACAATATTGTGTTCTCTCCTGAGGGTCGCTTAAGGAGAAAATAAATATGGTGTATAAAGGAAGCATTTTGCATTGGAGCACAGCAGATTTAGCAAGGATTGAAATCTCAGTGAGATTATGGGTGACAGACTGAGCCATCCAGAGGGAATAATCAACGTTACAAACTCCCATGGCAATGTTTTCAGCCAAAAGGAAAACAAAATGAACCACTCGTGAATCGAGTGGTGCCTTTAGAGATCTGTTAGTGTTCCCAATGGGGAACTGGAATCAATCTCTTCAGGGAGTGACCCCCACAACAGGGAGATGAAACTCTCACCACTGTGGTTCTGGTGCACAACACAGTGTGGCAGTTGAAGAGATTAATTGTGACATTGCTTAAGGGCAGAAGTGTTCTTAAATTTTAGCAATTACATTTGAGGTAATCCTAATAACAATAATCCCAATAATCTGAAATCCAATGCAAAATCAGTGCTAGAATAACCTGTCTGTAGTTGTAATTTCAGCTCTGGCTTGACAGCGAGATGGCGAGTTCCATTCCTGATGACTCTCAGCAGTCAAGTGTCTCACGTTTTACTGTTTGCACGTGGATGCAGAAGGTGCCTTGTTCTAATTTCTTACCCTTTTATTTTTTTACATTTTAGTTGTTGACCTCCTTTACTGGCGAGACATTAAGAAGACAGGAGTGGTGTTTGGAGCCAGCTTGTTCCTGCTGCTTTCATTAACAGTGTTCAGCATCGTGAGCGTGACGGCTTACATTGCCTTGGCCCTGCTCTCTGTGACCATCAGCTTTAGGATATACAAGGGAGTTATCCAGGCAATCCAGAAGTCTGATGAAGGCCACCCCTTTAGGTGAGATTTTTCTTTTAATTAAGAAAACGGGGTGTTTTGGGGAGCAGCAGTATTGGTGCTGGTAGAAGCAGTAGATGACACGTGCCGTAACGTGTTGTATAATAATTTATGTAGTCTCTGTACTGAAAAATCTGTTACCCAGCCTATGACTACTCTGCCTCAGTTTTTCCTCAGTAGAGCTACACAGTGATAAAGGGAATGAATTGGGCACTCAGTACAGGGTTTTCCCTGCAAATGCTGCAGTATCTGAAGTTACATTTCAAAAGGGGAAAAAAAAAGCTTTGCTTTTGTGTATAATATATTGCACACAATTCCAGAATGCTGTTGTCCTCACAGTGTGAGCCAGTGACAGATGATGTACAGAACTAAAAAAGTGCCCGCTTTCTGTGCAACATATTCAGCAAAAACCAGAGTGAATGTAGCAGGGGATAGGGGTTTTTATCTTATTGGAACTTTTTTCCTTAAGAATACCTTTAAAATTTGTTGTTTAGCATGTAGCAATGTAGCTGTGTTCTCCACATTGTAAGGCTGCCTGTCATCAGCAGAATCCAGGTTCAATAGGACCTGCTTGGATCAGAAACCCAGAAATTCAGACTCTGAATTCTAAGGCTTGAGGAGATGAGTTGTAGGATTAATTTAGGTCCCCAAAGCAGACCTCAGAGCTCTCTGCTTTAAGTGATGAGCTAAATCCTTGGGGCATACCACGTGTGCACTTGCCTGCAGTGTGGCAATATGGTATTTGTCCTTTTCTGTGTGGAGTACAGTGGTCCCTGTTCTTGCAAAGCTGCATCTTAAGAGTAATCAAAACTTATTAATGTGTTAGAGTAATTAGTAGGAGTACATGTTTCCTGTTCCCACAGCAGCCCTGTCCCACACCTCTCAGACTTACTTCTGTCTTTGTATTAACCAGCAATGTGGTTGGATCTCAACTTCCCTTGCACCTTCCAGAAGCTCCTGCCTGTCCTGCCATTGTCAGCACTCTTGACTGGTGGTGGGGTGTTTCCAATCCTTCTCATTCTCTTCCTCTCACCTTTAGTAAGGCAAAGTAAAAATGTTCCCTTGGGGTAACCCCCATTCCTCTGTGTCTATGTGTAGCTGCTTGTTTACCCAGTGGAAGCCAGTCTGTGCTTAAAACAACTGTGGGACAAGCATCTTGGAAAAGAGACACATGACCAACCAGTAACAGCATCCAGTACAGCAGGATGAAATAGATCTTTTGTAAACTTAGTTTTTTGGTTGGTATTTTAATCATCAAGGCCCTGTGTGGCCCTCCTTAATCACCCTTAGTGGGGTGAATAATTCCCAGCTGAAACCTGTTTGCTCTGTCTGCCCAGTAGTGCTGTTCAGTACCCAAACAGCATTTCCAAGTTTACCAGTTAAGTTTTTTTTTAGCAAGAACAAGCAAAACTTGTTCTAACCATGCTCTTTCTGCAGTTTACGTCTAAAAATACTGATATTCATAAGAAGCTTCCAGACTTTCCTGTACAACGTATCTGGTTGTTTAATTTTACCTGTATAGCTTGAACTGCAGGAAGGATGTTTTCACTTGAGTTTAGTTTGACAGTCAGGAGCATGCCCCATCCAGTTTTTGATTCAGGTACTGAGTATCTTGCTGATGAGTTGAGAAGGGTGTGCAGGCTCAAGCCATGCATGGGCAGGGGAAGGCAGCCTTGGAGTGGCTGCCCTCTGTAGTTACCACTTAAATGTTCATTTGCTTTGGGCTTCCCACAAGGCCATGGTTGGCTGTGTCTTAGATGACTTAGGAGCCTCTGCTGTGCATTTTTAATTTTCAAAAAAACCTTAAAAACCACCCCAGAGCAGAATCCCCTCCCCCCACCCCTACCCCCCCAAGTAAAATGTTAAGGATTGTAGTACATGTAAAATGAGTGCCCTGTTATGGATGTCCTGCACTGCTCCTTCTTCCTCCAACATGCAAATGAGGTGGATAAGTTATTCTCTTAAGTTAAAAAACCCTAAATTGCCATAGCCACTGCAACTGCAGATGAAAGTCATGGTATAGGGAAAGAACACTTACCAGATAGGAGCTTGTATCTTACTGTTAAAAGAACCACTGTTGCCAACTGTGAGAAGTTTCCTTTAGCAAATTACAGAAACCTGGCTCGTTTTACTGTGCCTTAGTGTGTTTGTCACAGTGTAATGGTAGCTTCAGGGGTGCCCTCCTGCAGTAGAGGTGCCTTCCTGCTGTGTTGCTTCTGGAGGATCTTTTCTGGTAGAGACACAAAGGTGTCTCAAGTCTTGAAGAATATTAGGCCACCTAATACAGTAGCCAAAACCAGAGTAGCACAGGCATGTGCTTTTTTAAAAAAGACATGTGGCCATAATAGTGTACTAGGTTACAGCTTATGCTGAGGCTTCCTAACTGGCCCAGGCAGAAGGAAGAGGTGTGCTGGTTAGTGTTCATCTCTTCTGCCTGAGCCCATGAAGGCTGTGTGTGACTTGGTAAATGCACTAGCAAAACATAGCAGTAAGAAAGAAACATTTTTTATTTCCAAGAGGTCGTGGAGACCTTTGTAAGGTTCATTTTTACCTTCTAGGAATACCTTAGGGCTGTTCTTATCCTAGCATTCCTCAGAGGGTGAGGTTTTTCCTTTATAACATGAAAAGAATGTGTGTGGATGTGCATGTACAACGTGTGTCGATGCTGTTTAGCAGCACTCGTGCAGTAAAGCTTCACAAGCTGTCCTTCCTTGCAGGGCTTACTTGGAGTCTGATGTAGCTGTGTCTGAGGAGCTGATCCAGAAGTACAGTAATGTTGTGCTTGGTCACATTAATGGCACAGTCAAGGAGCTGAGACGCCTCTTCCTAGTTGATGACTTGGTTGATTCTCTGAAGGTAAGTTGACTTCAGCTGTAGAAACACCAGCCTTGTGTAAATACATTCCTTGCTGACCCAGCTTAGCAAAGCCCATGAGCCCTACCAGACATGAATGAACAATGGCATCTTTGGCTCTGCATAAGTAAATATTGAGTTTTAGTTTGCTTGTTGGAAGTACTGAGCCCTTTTGTTTTTCAAGAAGTGTGGCTTTGTTAGCTACATGGAGAGGGCTATACAGCATGATGCAGGGGGTAACCTTCTCTGTTCTTTGCCATTTTTGAGTAGAAAACTGAAGTAAGCTCTGGCTGCACACAATCCTGCTGCACCTCCTCACTGCTGCTTAGCAGCAGAAATCTTAGGAAAATGAGACACTGGGCAGTCAGTTTGTCATTAATGTGCATCTCTCCCTCACAAAAAGTCCAGGCTGTGGGCTAGACTGGCAGACCCTGGTTTCCTCTTGGTTTTTGGTTTGTTTCTGTGCTGAGAGTAGCAAGCAGTCAGTGTGCAGTTACTCACCTTAAACAATACTGCCCAAGGGGTATCTTGAATATGTCCAAGTGCTGGTTAATGGGGTTTATTGAAGGTGGCAGGGCAAAGCTGATGGTGACTAATAATAATAACAGCAGTAAAAGGGCTGGCTGAAAACCCTCCCATTTTGTTCCCTGAGAATTACATGTATATTCTTTGCTTTCAAGCTTAATCACCTTCCTTTGTTTTTCAAACAATTGTTCCCTTTACGGAGTACAGAATGTTGTCCATTTCTTTTCCAGTTTATTTAATCTTCTTGAAATAAAGTTGCATTTATCCTCCAGTAAATCCCTTAGGGCTTTGTAAAGTTCTTTGAGTTGCTGTGGTTGGGGGAAGGGGTTTCTAGTGAAACTTGGAGAGCAGTAGGAAGGCTGTAGAGGTCTTTGTTCTACTTGTGGAATAGAAATCGGTTGGAGCTCTGGCTCTCACCCAGAGTTTCTAGATGCAGTTTCTCATTATGCTCTGACTTAAACACAGAGTTTGTGCCCCAGAAGTTGTACCTGATGCTGTGCAAGTCTCCTGCAGTAACAGCCCTTTCCCCCTGGAGAAAGGAAAGATTATGAGGCCGTAAGACAGCTTTAGATTAGATATTAGGCAGAAATCCTTCCCAGGGAGGGGGGAGGCCCTGGCACAGGGTGCCCAGAGAAGCTGGGCTGCCCCTGGATCCCTGGCAGGGCTCAAGGCCAGGCTGGATGGGGCTTGGGGCACCCTGGGCTGATGGGGAGTGTCCCTGCCTGTGGCAGAGGGGGCACTTGGGGGGCTCTGAGAGCCCTTCCCACCCAAACCATGCCATGATCCTCTTTGTCCATTGTGTTTTTAAGGGCGCTGAGTTTCAGTGTTCAAAGAAGAGTTATTTTTCCTTAAGTCATGTTTGGATCTGATTAAATGTGGTCACAGAAAAACTTGTAGTCACAAGGTCACTTGTATTTCTTTAATAATTAAGCCCTTTGTGGTATGTTCCTTCATCTGAGTTACAAGAATTTCCACACCAACTTTCAGGAAGGGAAAAGGAAGCACTGAACAGCCAACTGCTGTTGTAGTTAACACTGTTTTAAAAATGAGGCCATTCAGAGGAACTAAGTTAGAAATAGAATTAATTCCAGTCAGAATGTCTTCAAGGCACTCTAATCACTTTAAAAAATGTTATGCTAATATAGGGAAGGCATGTTTATTCAGCTGAACTAATTCATTTCCCCTCACTTTTGACATCTACGGTGTTTTATGTAGGTTAATTAGGCTAATTTATGGTAGTTGGGAGCGACCCTTATATGAAACCAGTGAATGTCAGGACAGTTTGCAGTCACAAGGAACTGATTTTGGAGAGTTTGTGCTCGAGGAGAACACGAAGATGCTGGGCTTTTGTGTCATGTCAGGGCCCTGCTTTAAAAAATAAAAATATCTTGGCTCATGTATTTTAAACATCTTTATTATAGGAAACAGCATGTTTGTGTATAATTAAAGAGCTTTAATGTAGAAAAAGCCTGCAGGTCAGTCCATTGTGTGTAATAGTTCTGGCTGTAAAATCCATCTTGTTAAGATTTTTCTTTTTTATTAAACAATGCTGCAGTCGTGGGAGTCTTAAAGCAGACTCTAAATATTTATGCAGCACAAGAAGTTCCTCACAGCTCTTGAGGAGCAATTCCAGAGGAGCCCTTGCCAGAGTCCCAGGAGAAGCTGCACTTTGTCCTGATACTCAGGGACCTGGCGCTGCCCCGCTGCGCGGTGGGTGCCCTTCGCTCGTGGCACAGCCCCGCCATTGCTTTCCGTGTCCCATTGCTCAACCGATGCTTTGAGAAACAGAGCCCTTTGCTGCATTTGGACTATTCTGCAGTGAGGAAATGGAGCTGTGGGGGTCCCAGCAGCGTTTTGGGTACTGGGGAGTCGTGAAGTGTTGGAATGAGGTGGGCAAATCAACATTGCTCCAGCCCATCGGATGCGCTGGGTTGTTACTGGTTTACAGAACACTGTAAGGCTCAGGCTGAGACTGGGCCCTGTGCTTCCCTTCTATCTTTGTCATTGATCCCAGGCTGCCTTCTGGCTTTTTTTCTTTTTCCTTTTTTTTTTGACCCCCTTAAAGCATTAGCACCTTTCCAGCAAGGCCAGCTGCTTTGTGTCTGTGAGGGCCTCAGAGTCTGCCTTGTGTCTAAGGGAAAGAAAAAGGCACTGCTACCAAATAGATACCAGTATATAAATGTGGGACTGAGATTGACTCCCCTTAACATGTGTGATATTTTTTTTTCCCTGTCAGAAGCATGCAAGGTGATGTGGGTGGGGGTTCTGAGGGTTTTCCTGAACTCCCTTTGCTCTGGTAGCCCCAGCCTTTTGAAGTAGGCGTCCCTGCTGATGTGGTGAGGGGGGTAGTCTTGCTGGGGCCAGGGTTTCCCTCCCGCCCAGTATGAGTAAGCAAAGTGGATTAAAAACTGCACATGCAACACAGGTTGTCCTTAGACCCTGATGCTGCTCTGGACAGGCTTCTGGAGAAGCAAAGCCTGTGACAGTCAATTGTTAACTCCTGGATTTTGATCTTGGGCCATAAATGCTGCGCTGACTGAACAGGATTGGGTAGTTCTGATAGTTGTTGGACTTTGGGATTGATTCATATCCGTTACCCCTCGGCCTATTTGAACTCAACGTTTTCTGGCTTGGCTGTGACTAAGTCTTCAGCACTATCACTGAGCACTTAGCATCGTCACTTGTGGTCATGCAGAGGAGGTCTTGGGTCACTCTGTGGATGCTTGGCTGTGTGTGCTTGAGGCTGACATATTTAGCCTGCAAGAGAACCCTTCTGAATGACCACAGACCTGGGGGCTTCTTGCTATAGTAAAGCTCTTGGACTTTCCTCCCTTCTCTGGGGAGGGGGATGTGCTGTGCACGCAGGCTGGCTCTGAAAGGGGTGTTTGCTCCAGTGAAAGGTCTTGCGCAGAGAGGCAGGCAGCCAGCTCCCACCCTGGCATTGCAGAGAGCAGAACTGGGCCAAGGTTTGAATGAATCATGAGGGAGTTTAGAGAAATCTGCTTTATTTTTCTTGATAAACCTGCCAAAATCCTTCAGTGGGGCTGCAATTAATGGTAACATTGCAGCCTTGTCTGAGGGTTAACGTTGTGCCTCTGGTGTAGCTTACGTCACATCCAGAAGGAACTGACAGATAGGGAACTGCATCGTGTGCAGTTAATCCTCCTGTGTTTTGAACGGACTCAGCTTTGCATGAAGCTCTTGAAGTAAACTTCATTTCACTACAGGGGTCATGCAATTAAACTCATACTGATTTTCATGCCTTTTATCTTATTGTTGGCCCTTGATTTTGTTTGGCTTGGATATCTTGCATCGTATGATAAGGTAAAAACAGTTGTTTGGATACCTAACTTCTGAGTAACTCAGCTGCAGGCCAGGCCTGTGCCCACATCCACAGCCCTTTGTGCATTTTTTTTTCTTGCCTGTGGTTTGTACCTATCTTTTCCTTGTGTGTCTCCTGCCTATCAGAGTGCTTCACTTTCAGCTGCTGACTGTGCCCCAATCTTCTCTCCCTGGTGCCAGGAGCAGCCTCCACACTGCATCTGCCTGGCTGTTGAATGCTTTGCAGTGTCTGGCACACAGAATAACCAGATGTGCTCAGCTGGTTAAAGGGCTGGGGGTCCTTGCCTGTGTGCTCCCCACAATGCACAGGGTGCTTTGGTGCTTAGCAAGAAGCTGGTAAATCTACTGTGCCTGACATCCAGATCCCGGCTTCAGCTCAGCTCCTCAGGGGCTGTGCAGCGCTAGAAGGAGGGTGCTGATTTTCCTTGGGAGGAATCCTACACAGAAATAGAGCTGGCAGCCCTCATCCCCCTCCCACCCCAGTATAGGTCAGAGGTGTGCTTGGGACACTCCACCTGGCAGAAGACCGAGGGCCTTGGGCTTGTGCAGATGTTTGTGAAGCCAGCGGAGCAGAGTGGAGCCTGCACAGGACAGGAGAGCTCCACAAGTGCAGTCAGGGGCTGGGGATGGGTGAGGAGCCATGTCTGGGTCTGAGTTAGGGGTTGGGATGCAAAGCCTGAACTGATGCCAGTGTGTGTCTCTTAACAGAAGGATGGCTTCTTCTGGGTTTCTCTCAGACTTAGGGCCAGCTTCCGTTTTACAGCGCTGTTGACTGCTCTTCACTGAATTTTTTTAGTATCCAAAGCTTTTACTTTATTTTTTTAATAGAAAAAGAAGTAAATTGAGCCAACCTTGCTACGTTTCCTTCCAGACAGGTTTTCCTCCTAATGTGACAGGAACCTGCCTAGTGTAGTCACAGGTTCATCAAGAGCTTTGCTGAGCCCCAGAGCATGGTTGTGAAGCTTTGATTTGTTCCATCTCTCTGAAGGGTGGGAGGTGGGTTTCACCGTCGTTCTGAAACCTGGGATTTGGAAGTGCTGCATAAACACAGAGGGCAGCGGGCAGCCACGAGTGCTAACAGCTTGTGGCCACTGCTGACTTGGGCTGAATTCAGCCCCATGACCTGGGCACAGGAGACCACATATCCTGTTACTAAACCCTGCAGCCATCTCGTTACTCATCTATAATTACATGAGCCTGCCAAGGGTGAAGGGGAGTTTAGGGCGGTTTAGGTCCTTAGGTGTGTTTAGAGGAGCGTTCTCCCTGCTCTAACTGGTACATTCTTGTTGGAGGGACTGTGTGCTGAGGTGCTGTTTTTTTCTCTTTCAGTTTGCAGTGTTGATGTGGGTGTTCACTTATGTTGGTGCCTTGTTCAATGGTCTGACATTACTGATTCTGGGTAAGTGGCTTAAATAGCATTGAATACCCACAGTACAGAGTGACCCTGGAAAAGCACTGAAGTCTGCTTGGCTCTCAGGCTGTTCCTGTGCTCGTGAGGGCGGAGCGAGGTGTTAGACTTGTGTGTCCCTTCTTCTAGGACGTTGATAACACCACAGAACAGATCATTTTGAATCCCAGTGCTGAATTCCTTGAGCCTACTGGTTTTCCAGACATTGTAGCATTTAAAAGCGTGTTCTGTTGGTGTCCCCGTTGGGATCAGCCTCCCTTGGCTGCCGTCACTGTGTGGTGACTTGGGAGGAGACACAAAATGGGCTCTCGTCACGCCCCGCTGCGGGTGCAGTTTTATTTCTTGCATCCCAGAGCAGGCTGGCTTCAGATGGCACAAACCAACCCATGTCAGCAGAAGCCTGAGCATCCTTTTGGAAGCACTGGCAGTGAAAGAGCGAGCTGTGACTGCACTGACTGTGCTCTTAATGAGGGCTGGAGACTAGCCCAGCCCCTCCACAGCAGCAGTTATTTAAATGGTTGGCCGGCAATTTTCGTTCATGGCTTCATTACTTCTTTTTCTTGCAACTTCTGTGAAAGGAAGTGTCAAGGTGTGAGAACTAGGCATTGTTTTAGCTGCAACACTGTCTCTTTGTCAATATTTATCTGTGTTGTGCTCTTTTCCAGCTTTGATTTCGCTCTTCAGTGTTCCTGTTATTTATGAGAGACATCAGGTGAGTGTGGAATGAATGGCATTAAACACTCCATAGAATTCTCTCTATTGCAGCAAAAAACCACGAGAGAATAAAACCAGAATTAATTTTAATTCTTCTAAAAATCTTTGAAGCCTTTCAAATACAGGCCTTTAACCAGGAGTCAGTACCAGGGCCAAGAAAACCATGTCCACAGTGAAGCCCAGGCTGCGTGAGCCTTTCCCTCTTCCTTTTTTGGTGGCTTCCCCGGGGACTGGAGAGGGAAGAGGCCCACTGAGGCAGAGGGCTACACAGGCATGGGCACAGTGCATTAGTCTTTGTGTTAGTACTTTGAAAAAGATTTCTGAAGAAACCTCTTTGGAGCAGCTGCTCAGGGTTTGTGTCCTGGAGCCTTGTGCAGTTTGTAGCCCAAGAGCTGGGAGATGCTGGGTACAGCCTGGTGCTTCACTTAGGGAGAGACTCGTGAAAGGAGGAGGTAAGATGGAGCCAAAATAAAATGTGTGTGGTTAAATTATAGTTGTGCTTGAGCAGGTCAGAGCACAGGAGGGGGAGCCAGCTCTGGCTTAGCAGTTCCTTCTCCTCTTTCAAAAACAACGCTGCCTGAAGGCCGGCCTGAGACAGAGGGAGGAGGAAGAAAGGCACTGAGCAGATGGTGGAGCCTCTTGGGCCTCCTCTCCCACCTCCTTGGGGAGAACAAAGTACACTGCAGGGAAGGGAAATCCTGCAGCCCTCGGGAAAGATGATGGACAATTTGTGTGGCTTAACCCGGGCTCCTCAATCCTCTTGTGGAGCTGAAGGCCATGCTCTGAAGGCATAAGCTGTTTAACAGGCCCGGCCCACCTAAGCAGCTTTCCTTCTCTCTGGTGCCCAGAGGCAGAAGAACCGCCTACCCCAAGGCAAGGACCTTGCTTGGGCACTGCCTGAAGGGATGTGGGACATGCAGAGGCCAGGGTCTGTGGGTGTTCACCTGCTAGTCCCCCATGGTTGTTCATGTTCCTGCAGTGACCACAGCTGCAGGAGCTTGGGTGTCAGACATGGGGTAAACACAGTTGAGGCCCTTCCCTCCATCAGGCATCCTTTGGGTAAAGTAGCTCTGCTTTTGGGACAGCAGCATAACGTAACATTGGTTGCCTTCCATTTCAGGCCCAAATTGACCATTATTTGGGACTTGTGAACAAGAACGTCAAAGATGCGATGGCGAAGTGAGTTTTCTGTTTTCTTCCACTATGGGTGGTTGTGGGACTCTTGTGTGTAAGAATTGTGGGCCATGGCCTAGCCCAGGGAGGAGAAGGGTCTTCTTTACCTTTGGAATGGGTGCAAGAATCAGCGCTGGTCTTGCTAAATTACTCCTAGCTTATTCCTAATGGAAATTTCAGTGTGTGAGACCGTTAGAATGTAGTTCCATTGGGTTCTAAGCATAATGCTGGTGTGTTGCTGTGGGAATGACTTTCATATCATGCTTTTTTTCTTTTTTTAAGACTGCATATTAGATGTTATCACTCAAAGGTTGTTGTTCTTTCCCTCTCCTGTTCCTCTCGTAGGATCCAAGCGAAGATCCCTGGGTTGAAGCGCAAAACTGAGTAAAAAGCCTGAATCAACTTACAGATAGGAAGTTCATCTTTTAAGGGGGAAAAAAAACAATACTCATTTGGATTTACACGGGGAGGGTCAGGGAATAGCAAAGCCCTTGACATTGCAGTGCAATTTCACAGATCTTTATTTTTTAGCAACGCAGTGTTTGAGGAAAAAAAATAACTGTTTTGACTGCCATGTGTTTCATCATCTTAAGTATTGTAAGCTGCTATGTATGGATCTAAAACTAATCATCTTTCTTTATCCTGTGTGCAGCACTGGCTAATATAAAAGATTTGAGAAAGCTGTACATTTTGCTTCATCAGAGGTAGTCCTGCTGCGTTCCGGAAGAGGTAGTACAGGTGGAGCGGAGGGTCACACTTCCCAGTTTGTGCACGGTGTATGGTCTGTGTAGATTGATGCAGATTTTCTAAAATGAGATGTTTTAGAAGAATACCATTTTAGCAAGTTTTGGAAAACCTTGCCTTTTTGGTATGAGTATAGCTGTATTGTGATTTTAATGTTTTATCAATTGCCTATATATATATATATATGTGTTTCACAAAGCTTAGATCTTTCAGCTGCTCCACAGTGCTTCGTACTTCAGAGAAGTGACTGATTGCTGGACTAGATCCATAGCACACAAGCTTGAAAAACTAAAATGTCTCTGCAAACACTAGCATCTGTTTAAAACAACGAGAGAGAAGTGAACAAAGGAACCTCCACCTGTATTAAGAAAAAAAATATTACAGCATACACGTTGTTGCACAAACGTACAGTAGTTGAGCAAATAATTCTACAGTCTCTCAAACTCTGATAATCTGTGGAATGAGTATCTAATGCTGCAAATGTTGTTTGGAAACTTATAAACCTTGTTACGCAGGAACCGATAAACAACTTTCTCCACTTGCAGTGTAAGCTGTCTGGAACTAAGTCTGTGGAATGCATTGTGAAATGTAAAAAAAAAAAAACCAAACAAAAAACAAAAAAAACAAACCAACCCCAAACCCCAAGTATCAATAAAGCTTATAGACATAAAATAATAGCGGTATTTTGCTTTCTTGAGGCAAGTTTAATATATTTGTGTTTATTTTGTTTAAGTTCATCGTGATTAAATATCCATTGTACATGGTGGTGGAAGTAGTTTGTCAGACGTTTAGCGATGTGAGTAGGTGGATTTTTCATGATACCTTTTTCTTTTCATATGTGCAGTGTGAAGCAGTTTGTTCAGTTCCAGGTACAGCTTTGACGTCCCGAATAGCCGTGTCAGCCGGCGATGCTCAGTGTGGTGTGTAGGTTTTGTAGCAGAGATTCTGGTCCCAGGTATTGCTGTGCTGACAGCTCGGTGACACAGGGTGACAGTGTCAGATGCTGCCAAAATCTTGTGAGTTGGTTATTGAGACTTTAGATGCTGCTCAAGGACATGCAGGTCCTTGGTTTCCTTTCCTTTTGAAAGGATAACATATGATGCTATGCTCTAGCTGGTAGGAAACTGTTGAAGCAAGTCCCAGTAATCTCTTCAGACTGACTTGTTGAATTTGATTTGAGGTGGACATTGAAAATTTGTATCCAAATTTATTTGTGACAGACTTTAACAGCATCTTGACCATTCAAAAATCAATCCATGCATTTACTGTTGTAGTTTACAGGATAATACAGCCTTACTTCTGAACACTTTGTACATAAAGCCAAACCAATATAAACATAGAAACTTTAAGTGGTTTCCTGACAGACACTATTGCTTTAAGAGATTTTCACATCACCATTTATTAATTCATTCTGCCACACAACTGGTTTTATTCGGGATACAATCAGTGTGAAAGGAAGGCAAACATTACAACAGAGGCAAAGAAGGTGCTTACTGACATCACCACCTAACGTGATTACATTGTTCAATCAAGAAGGTTTCTTAAAAAAAAAACCCAGACAACTGCATAGGGACTCTTCTTGTGTATCTGACAAACTGATCTTCTGTATAGTAATATAAGGCATTAATAAATTCAATTTTAAAAAAAGGTGATTCTTTGAGGTTGCTGAAGCACTTTTGTGTGTTAAATGTACATTGATGCACTGTTGTAACTGGATATCCGTTGCATTCAACAGTTCCCTTTTTATGCAGTGGGCATCAGAAGTGGAGTGGCAGGAAGTTTCCACAGTTCAAACTGCATTCTCCTGACTGGGACTAAAGCACTATGTAAGGGTACTTTTCACAGACTTAAATGTAAGTCTTAATGGTTTATTTTTGGCCTTTTTTTCTTTTTATTACAAACACTTGCAAAGAAAGGTAACTTCATTATACAGATGTTATTCTATGCCAGAAATCTCAAATCATTTGGGTTGATCCTGCCCCCACTTTCTGTTCCTCTCTAAACAGTTTCCTTGGAAAAAGCTGAACTTTTCTTTTTCCAGTTCCCCTGTCCCTTTAGTTTTTGGTTCTGACAAAATGCTTGTTAATGAACATTGAAGAGCTTTACTTGCCTTTTGTGAGCATCTGCTCCTGGTCTCCTCTTCTGTGCGGAGGTAGCTCTGTGTTCCTCCTGCCCCAGGCCCTGCACTGGGAATTACACAAGGAGCAGTGACAAAGAGGAGGCATCCGCAGGCCCGGTGAAGTCTCTGCTTGCTCAGCAGCAGGGGCCTGGCTCCCGGCCGGAGGGCGCGTAGGGTCTCACAGTCCCTGCTAGTGCTGCACCAGGGCTCCCAGTGAGCACCCTGCCTGTAAGAATGGGAAATGGTGCTCCTCCTTAGAGGCCTTCAAGCCACTTTCTAAATAGCCCAGAGAGCCAGTGCCTGTGCAAACAGGTGCCTGTAAAACACGGGTCCCTCTGCCCACAACCAGGGAGAGGGCAGGAACACTTGGGGACCAACTTCTCATGATGTGTGTGGAGATTTCTCTCTGTGCTCTCCCTCTACTCACCGTTTGAGTTACGCTTCCCAGTCAAGCTCTCGGGACGAACCAGTAATGGCCTTAGCCCAGCACCTAGCTTCTCACTCTCAGAAACATTTTGGAATTCACTTGTGAAGGTATTAAAAACCAAAGCAGAGAACAGGAACAAATGTAAGTACATGGCTGGAACGGGTGTTAATGGTTAGCCCTCCTCTGAGTGACAGTTATAGCACCGTATGTTGAAAGCAAGTGGTGGGAGGCAAGGCTGTAGCCCATACTACTGGAAAATTATTCAAAGGCACTTTATGGATAGAAAATTTTGCCAAATACATATTTAAAAACAAAATGGACTTAAAAAAAATGATAGTTTGCTCCTTTGATTACTGAAAGCTGGGCTGTGAACCCCGGCAGGCTCAGTAAAAGCTTGCAGTGTGACTCAGTGCACCAAATTTGAGTTTTAGGTGGGTGTGGTTAAATCCCACCAGCTTTCTTGAAATTATGCAAATTGAAGGGCCCATCATGTTCTCCACACGCTCCCTTTTCAGACAGGGGCTGAATAACACAGTATTAGGCAGAAGCAGCTTTGTGAGTGAATTGTTGATCACTTTGGCCTACTCAGATGACAAAACGATTCCCTTTCAAACTTCAGCTTCCTTCTCGAGGCTATTGGTCTCTGAAATGTGAGATCACATTCGCACTCAGTAAGTTCCTATGAGTAATCTGGAAAGGCGGAATCCATGCAGCATCCTATGGAAGTTACAGCAGCCCACGGGCTGGAGGCATCATGGCTGCCCAGTCCGGTGCAGTCACTTGGTGGTGGCGGTAACAGCAGCACAATGTCTCCTTTCAAAGACATCGCCACACAAAGACACTGTAAGGACATTAACAGAGACCATCGTTATTTTTCCGAGTATCACGATGCCAACCTTCACCACACTGTAGTAATACACACACAGCAACATGTAGGTAAAGCCAAGTTAAATCTTGGAATTACATGGCAAACAGCAGCACTTGAACACACTTCCTTTGCTCTGGAGAGTTAAAACACTGGACCCAAGGTGTGTATGTGTTTTAGGGAAGGCCTGGAGGTTAGAAACGCTATTACTTTACTCTGCATAGTTACTCAGTTTTGAAGTCTCTGGCTTGTATGTCTCATGCTGAGTAAGCAGTTACAAATACCTGCTTCTTGTATGTGGCTTCTGGATACCTGTGAGTATTTGCCCTTCCATTTCCTACCTTGTTGCTTTTCAGTTTTCCAGTTCCACCTTTTGCTCTTGAAAGGTCTTTCACACTTAGTGTTTAGCCACATTTAGTTGTCGTTCCTCACCTCTCTGCTCCTTGCTGCACTTTACAAGTGTCTTCTGCTCCTACTGGAAGCTCAAATAGCCTTGGGGAGTAAGGGGAGAAGGATCTAGCAAGCACTGTCTGTCTTTTTTTTGGATAGGGGAACAGACCAGCCCACCACCAACTTCAGGTACTGTGTGAGATGCCTCTTGTTACTTGACATGTCTTTCTAAATCTGTCTGTCCTGTTCAGCCAGAATTCCTGTCCTACCCTTTGCTGGGCTGGAGCTACTCAGTTATTTTTGTGTGACTGACACCCCCACCAGCTGTCTGTGCCTCATCTAACTGTTCTTCAGACACATGAGTGTCCTGTGCCAGCTCCTTCAGCAACCTCTTGGTGCTCAGGGGCTCCCAGCTCTGTGCCGGCCTCTCTGGGAGGTAGGTGAGCTAAGGAGCTCTGCCTGGCAGAGACAGAAATCCACGTGCAGGGTGCTGCACCTGGTAGAGATGACCTTGTGAATGGCACCAGGGTGGCAAGGGAAAGGGGGTGCAAGTGACCATGCAACAGGGTGATTCTAGGAGTGAGCAAAACAAGCTAAAACTGTTGGGTATCAGCAGGCTTCAATGAACATAGCATGGGCAGAGAGAGGTGTTAGGTGCTGCTGTGGGGTTAACATGTAAAGACAAGCACATTACCTGCAGTCGTCTCCTCCCGTACTGATGACGTACTTGTCGTCATGAGAAAAGCGAATGTTGGTGACGTGTGCAGAGTGCCCGAAATACCGCTTGTGTTTGGCCTGGTGGAGAAGGGGACACGCTCAGGAACCGGTATGGTACTGTGGCTCAGCAAAGCCACAGAGCTGCCTTGTGAGCGTGCACAGAAAACACAGCCCCACCACTCCCCCTGTTTTTGAGCCCTGTGGTCCCCTGGCAGCTGGACGGCAGCTGCCCTGTCACCTGCAAGCTGCTCTCCTGGGGACAGCTCTGCTGCTGAACCCTGCCTCCCACACTCACAGCCAGCACTGCCTGTGCCCTTCAGATGCCTTAAAAGCATATGCTGGGGAGCACGAACGTGGGGCAAAGCAAGCTGCTTAGATTAAAATAAAAGATCCACTTACAAATTTTTCTGTGCATGGGAAATCAAACAGTTTCACCAGACCAAAGTCATCTCCTGTCACTATATTTAGGCCAGCGTGGGTCACACATGCACAATTCACATCTGCTTTATCTGCATTTCGTGGCCAAATTCCAATGACTTCATCTCCAAGAATGCTGTTCCAAAACCAAGTTAGAGAAAACAGCATTAGACACTAAGAGACTGCTCTCTTCCACAACACAACGCAGCCCAGCAATGACACATATCCATCTTTAAAATATTTTCCCTCTAAATCCTCACACCAAATGTGGCCTCATCATGGAGCACAGCCCAAGGACATCTTTTTGTGTGGCTCTTCAGCCGTGTCTATCCCTACACCCTGAGTGAGGTTTGTCTCCTGTGAAACCACTCAAAGTTCTCCAGTGGGGGAATGCTCATTTGCATGTAGGTTATTCCTTAGGGGAGCCATTCCCCTTTAGTTTGAGTCCCTTTATGATCCTCCCTAATCACCCATGCAGTAAGGGCCTGCTCTGCTCCCACAATCTCTTCAAGACTCCTTGAACTGTGCAGTTCAGGGCAGATGTTGATGCTCCCTTGGTAGTGGAGGAGGAAGGGTAGGAGGAGCCTCACAGCACAGCCACAGCTTTGTGACCACATTGGCTCCTATATAAATCCAGGTCAGTAAAATACATCTTAACACCACCCACAACTTAACCCTAATACAAGGAGCTCACATCTCCGTGCCTCCCGTGCTGCTCATGTAGCTGACATGTGCTAAGGTAGAGCCTCCGCCAGCGTGCTTTTTTAAACAGCAAAGCTTTAAATGGTCCAGAGCCATGCGAGGGGCCACACACCATGCGTGGGGAAGCCTGGGACAAAGGGCAACCAGCCATTGCAGATGTGTCTCTGGAAGCCCTCAGTAGTTACTACAGGCACCCACCAGCTATGAGCGTATTTAAAACAAGTGTGTAAGAAACAGCCTCAAGAAAGAGGCTGTCGGTGTGCTCGCTCTCTCACAGCGGTACAAAACCCTGGAGCAACAAGCTGCCCGTGCAATCTGATCCTGGTTGTGTACCACACCTGTCCCCAGCCAGGCAGGGCCTTGTTCCTCAGCTTCTTACCTTGTCCACGTGGCCCAAGTGATCTTTTCTATTAACGTGGGGTCCGTTATTTGCTTTCCTAGAGGAACCTCATGAACTTGACGCTTATAGGCACCTGTTGATACCTGAAAGGAGGGAAGGGGGAAGCTGGTAACTCTGCCATAAATCCATCATTTTCTTTACTGGTAAGATCGCCAGCAGTTGTCATCTCAACAGGTTTTATCAGGTAAGTATCTAGGATAAAATGTCTCACTTTTCCCTAAAGAGCTATAATCCATTCTGTGCAATATGATGTAATAACAATGTTACCTGAAGGAGATGTTCACAGGCATACTGCATAGCTGACAGAGCTCCTGTTAGATACGTACCCTCTGGCTTATCTCAGCCCTCATTACAGAGTCAGAAACTCCCAGATGGAAGCCTCACATACACACTGTGCCAGCTTCATGTGCAGCCCCTCCTGGGGAACGCTTTCTACCTTGAGATTGCAATCCACAGTTCCTCTCTCAGTGTTATACCCCCTTCCCCAGTGTGAGAGCCTTTACCACCTGAGTGTTCAGAAAGAGAGGACTTCCTAAAGGTGGTTGGGAGGTGCCTGGTCTACCTCAGAAGATTTAGGGGCACCTTGAAATTCAGACTAGTTTTGGAAAGCCTCCTGCAGCCTTTCTTACCTCCACCTCCTTCTGAAAACAGGTGAGTCACGATAAATACGAACACTCCAGGCCCAGCTCAGGCTTACCTGAATGTACCTGCTGTCTGCAGAAAAATCCATCTGTAGGACAAAGCTCGCGATGTCTTTGCAGTACCCGATGCGGTTCAGGGTCGTACCCTGGGTGAGATCATAAAAATCTACAGTGTGTTCTTGTGACCCCACTGCCAGAAACCTGTTATCTGGGCTGATCCTAGAGAATGGAACATGGAACGGGGACAGCGGTTACTGCTTTGCACGAGGTTTTTCTTTCCCTTCTCAGGTTAATGCAAGAGAACAAATTTCTTTTACTGGAAAACAAAGAAAAAACTTCTCAAAGCAAGGTTGAAATTACTTGCTTAGCCGAGTTGGGTGGGGCTTTGAACAACTTGGTCTAGTGAGAGTGTCTGTGCCCATGGCAGGGGGGGTGGCAGCAGGTGATCTTTGAGGCCCTTCTGACCCAGAGCAGTCTGGGATTCTTACGTGGCTACAGAATTAATTACAAGGAAACACAGGGTGGTATAAAAGATAAACAAGCTTTAGGTGCACGTAAATATGAGCTTTGGGTATTTGTAAAGCCATTAGCCAGCCAGTAAAGGCATTTCATGATTTCACGCAGGTTTTAACAAGTGCAGAGTTAGAGAAAGTTTGGAAATCACCTTGGAGCTTGACGGGCTCTTTGGTGAGCGAGGGCTGCGTATCTAGAGAGCTTCAACCAAAATTTCCAACATACCTGATATCCTGGATTGCAGATTTCCTGTCTCGCTTCTTGCCCCAAACCTTAAGGCTGTTTACCAGTAAAATAACAAATTCTCCATTCTTCATGCCGATGGCAACCATTTCACCATCGGGGCTGTACGCAGCACATCTCGCTGGATGACCCAGATTCACTTTGTTCAGCAGTTTCTGCATTAACAAAAGCAATCGGCTCATTCCTCCCCTGGAGAAAACCACCAGGCAAATGGAAAGCTTCCAAACACCAAGTACGAGAGTCACTAAAAACAAGTGCCTGTAGTTTCCTCTAAATACAAATCTGAAATTCCACATTAAAAAAATTAAAAAATTAAATCCCACCCCACCAGGTGTGTTGTGGTGAAACCCAGACGCAGTTCAAACAGGAGCTTCCACATTTGCATCTAGCTCATCGCAGGGTGACTTCAAGTTTTACACCAGAGAGAATTCTGGCAGCAGAAAAGGCTGAAAGATCAACTTCGTATTGTTGAGAGGCAATATGTCTGAGAGGCAATTGTGACAGCTTCTGGTCAGGGCAGGTTTTTCCTAGTTGATGTGCTGTGTGAAAACCTACCAGAATGCTCTCGCATTTTCACTTCCCTGATTTCATTTAGAGTATGTTCCTTGTCCCCATTAAAAGCTGCCCCAGAAGCTCAGATAACTCCCTTTTGCAAAGGCTGACACAGGCTAGCAAAAGCAGAAACCTTTTAGGTGTTCTTTAAAAAACATTTTACTTGTTCTTTTTTTAAACGGTTGTTGTTCTGCAATTTGACATGGGGGAACCCCCCTGACCTACACACAGCTAACCCGTCCTGCTCTGAAGAAAGGCTGGGCAAGGAGGGAGCCACACACACACCAGTAAGGCAGGCTTATCTCTGGGGCCTGGGCATCAGTCAGTGACAGGACAATCTGTGCCACGCAGTCTGTCAGTGTGGAATTAAAACGCTTCCTTAATCCACACCAGCCTGTGCCTTTGGATCCGAATAAGCAACACACAACAAAAGGCACTGTCAGCACAAGGGCTTTTAAATAACTGCAGCTCTCTGCATGCTGCTGGCTGGTGGAAAGAGGACCTACCTTTTCACCTCACCACACAGCAAGGAAAACACTAGAACAGCACCAAACCCAAAGAAAAACACTCCTCTCTCTACGTGGCCACTCTGAGGTGTGGCACAGTTGGCACACCATGCAGATGGGTGCATGAAATGATTGTTCAGAACACATGCTTTTCAATTTAGTGATACTCACTTTGTCAGACAGGTCCCAGATTCTCGCGGTCCCATCATTACTTGCAGAGATAAATATGTCTTTTGAGGGGTGAGTGGCCAGGCCCCAGATTTCTCCTTCCATGTGACAGTCAATCAACAAGTTTGAAGCAGCATTCTTTTCTCCTACTTCAAGGATTTCTCCATCTTTTGTTCCCACTAAGATTTTCCCCTGTTTGTAGCCCAAAAAAACAACGAGAGGGGGGTTGTCAGGATAACAGATCACTGAGAGCAGGAAAATGCTGCTGATGCATTGCAGAAGTATCTGTGATAACTCAGCCCTGTTTATGGTGCTTGGTCATGCAGCATCCTAACAACAGAGTAAAACACTGATGCTCTCATACCTCCAGAGCCCATCTCACGTTCTGTGACTGCAGAGGTTTTCCATCTTGCTGTTAAGAATTTTAATTCAGGTCAAACTTTTTAGGTGCCAGCTGGCAAAACATCACTCTCATACCTCCAAGGCAACAACAATTTAGGGGTAAAATGATTAAAGCAGGGATTTAGTCTCAGTTTGGCTGTCTAAGAGCAGCTTGCATCTCCCTCTAGCCACACTGGTATTGCCTAAGCTGCAAAAGCTTTCTCAGCAATACTTGGAAAAAGCATAAATAGACACAGCTAGGAATTGGTCAGTGGGTACTTGGTTAGAAGCACAAACCAGCGTTCCTCAGTGGTGCTGTCATCAGACAGCATGCCACATCCATCAGACCTGATGCACAAAAGGAGCCCATGGCATGGTTGGACAGATACCCAGCACGTGCAGTAGCACTCGCATCATCGCACGCTCCTTTTGCAACATTGTACAACAGTACAATTCAGACTCGTGCAAGAGGGATTTTAGCATCTTAAATTACTCAGTTATTTCTATGGTTTTTCACTTGACCAAAACTAAGAGTCTATCAGTAAATTCTAAGTGGAAATGTGGCTTATTGGTGGCCTAAAAAACCCCAATGAAGAGGTAGGAGCCACTCTGCCTAACTGCAGCACCCAACCTGTGCCTGCATGTCATGGGAAGCAAACCTGGTGAAGCAGATACCTAAGGTCCTTCTGTCATTTCAGGGAAGAAAGGCAGGCAGGAAGGTCTTACGCTTCCTTCAAAGGCCTTTCCCTCTCCTTGATGACTAGAGGTGGCACAAAGCATCAGAAATGCAACCCTCACACCCATGAGAGCCCATCATTGAGCTCAAGATGAGGAGGACAGAATGGTCTCTGGAAAGGCAGACACAGCCTCTCCCATAACTTTACAAGTCTCCCACGTGCCTCCCATCCGACCTCCACCAGCTCCACGTGCCAAAGTGTAACGTCAGCTCACTCACTTTTCCTCTGCAGACGGAGCGCACGCACTCAATGAGCTGGCCTGTCTCAAGCTGAAACGCTCGGCATCGCTTCATCTCCTGATCCCACAGCTTTACAGCTCCCCCTTCTTTAGTGCTGAAAAGAAGCGTGTTGTGTTACCCAGGTGTCTCCTCCACAGGCTACAACAAATCCCACACGTAAATCCCATCAGTGGCCTTCTCATTAAATACCCAAACATGCATTGAATCACCTTCTCCTAGACATGAAGACCCCTCTCTATTGTAAATGGAAAGTGAGTAACACATTAAATGCTGTCACTCTGTGTGGTTTGAACAGTGCCGTGCCAAATTGTGTAAAAAAGGCTCTCTTGTCAACCTCACTTCAAATATCCATCATCAAGAGAACTTTGGCTTATTAATCACATTGTCTCCACAGGGAGAGGTTGTCTGTCGTTTGACAGAATTAAGAAATTAAGAGAAACCCCCTCCTGCCAGGCAACAAGGAGCTTATACAGGTGTCCATATCGACTGCTAATTCGACGTGCCATATGTCCTCGTGACCCTCGTGTGCCCTAGTCCTTTGTCCTTTACCTCCTAAGGTACCTGGGCAGGCTATGTAAGAGTCAGATTGAAACTGCTGCAGTACAGACAGTTTGTACCTCCAGGAAGCATCGTACGTGCTGGGGCACTGGGTACACACAAAACACTGCATAAGACACAAAGGCTTTAGGAAGCTGTGTGTCTTACGGTCTCTCCTTCCCTCCAGTAACTATGAGTCCATCTCGCAGAGTCGTGTACATTGTAAACACCGGCCCTGTGTGAGCTTTGGCCACGAGTCGGATCAGAAAATGGTCCTTCCAGACGTAGACGTCTCCGTTTATGGCACCGGTAAACGTAAGGTTGTTCTGCAACAGACAGCAGTGATCTCTGATGTAATAAATACCTTCACAGTGCTTCAAGTTCAGCTTGAATTAAAATGCTTTTAGCTACTGAATTTCCTGAGAAAAGTCTTTTATGCAACAAATGTAGGAATTAAACGTGGCTTCATCCCAAGAATGAGTTTCATGACTGCTCTCTAACGGTGTCTCTTTGGGACAGTATAAACAACACAGATCCTGGCGCAGGGCATGTTCACCTCCTGCACCCAACCTTGGGATCTTCCTGGCACCCGTGTTTCTGTTGCTCTGCCTGTGCCATGCCTCATCTCCTGCCAGGGGATGGACGGCAGGTTACCACTACTGCGTGGTAAGTGACTGTGTTTTGAGTATGTGTTGGGGAGAATCTCAATACAGCTGACTAGCGAGCAGTACTTCAACATGGGGGAAATAAAGCCAGTAAACTTAACCATGGAACTAACTCATCTGATACCTACTCTAGGTGCCAGAGCAATGGCATTAATTTCTCAGAAAGGGTGTGAAACTCCTCCATGGAGCAAACTGGTCAGAGGCTGGGGACTCCTCGAGGGTAACACCATCAGAATAGAAAGCAATGTTTAGGTATTAAGCAACTTTTGACAATAAAGTCATTTCTTTGGACACAGGAATGGGAATTTGGGAGCCTAATTGTACATGCTCACATTTTGCACAATAGTCCCATTGCTCCAGAGGAATAATTAGGAGCGAGGGGTTTCTCTCAATCGGGGATGCGTACTTTGCAGAAGTAATTTGCGGGGTTTCTGGACAGAGGAGAAGCCATTTCAGACCTCGGTCTCACAGTAACACCACCTTCCCACTGTTAGCAGGCCCTGTCTAAAGCACAGAGCTGTGGTTCCTTCATGGTCATACTGGAGCATATTCTACACTGCCATCCTCAGTGGGATCACCAGCGCATGTCACACCAAATCCCGTCGCTGGCAAGAAGGGATGCAGAGCCCACACACAGAATAACAGCCTTATGCTCTCCTAAGTTAACCACTGGGGTGCTGAAGACCCAGCAAAGCAAACACACAAATGCCATGGCAGCTGGCACTGTAGGTATGCAGAGACACAGACAAAAACGTTCACCAACAGTACCCCAACCCTGCTCAGAAAACTCCCACAAGGCTCTAGAAACCCACAAGTTTTAAATACAAGTTTACTAGTGAGCAAGGGCCCTGTGGCCACCACGCAGCATTTCAATACAGGAAATTCACACTTGCACTTTTAATAAAAAGGAATGATAAAATTCTGTAGCAAGTAATTTGAACTCACTGCTCCAAAGGCAACAGAAAGCATGGTCTGCATTTTGGCATCTTCCATGGAACCAATGACTCCTTTCTTATAAAGCAAAGCACTGCCAGCTAACGTCCAGAACTTCATGTGTTTTACCCCGACAGACACAAACTGAGTGTCTGAATCTGGGCGGAACTCTACCACGAATATCCTCTCCAGGTGTCCTCCCCTGCTAGCAACTTTAGCCCCTGTTTTAATCAGGAAAGGATAAAAATAAAGTTATGTTTACCTATGAAATTAAGCTCTGATACGTTTTATAAAATAGATTGACCTGGCATTGGATTAGAGATCTCTGTCTCAGGCACTGAAAGCTAAACAAATCCCAACATCAAACAATAACGTCTGGTTATTCCATCGCACCCAACAGATCTAGAAATGCAGATTTAGTTCTTTGTAGCATGATTTGTCTCCTGGCCCAGTGAAATCACCAAACCTCTGTATCTCATCAAGGAGTTACCATGTGGGGAAACGCACACGGAAGCATCTAATGGGCTGAGACGTGTATCTCCCCTCCACCGCTTCCGAAGATGGCAGTTATTTTCTGGAAATGACTTCCCAGAGACCTCTCTGAGGTATGGGATTTAAAGTTCAAGTGCTTTAGAAAGAAAGCACTTTAAAACACTTCCCTTAATTTCACAGAATTTTATATAAGCCAGAATTTTTCCTTCACTTCTATTTATCATAGAAGTTTCTGACCCATTTTCTTATTGGCATTTGCTACTGCCTGTAGCTCACTGTGTGACTCTGGGAGCCCCAATACTCAGCATAAAAGCACAGGTCTATCCCAGGGACTCGAAAGGAGAAACAAATAATTGCCCGCAGTTCTCCTAGGCTGAAGGGACACGACTTTCCCAGAGTTACCTTCTTGCCACCTCCACACTGTGATAGTATGTTCTGCATCAACTCCCACTGACACCAGAAGCTTGCCGGTTGCACTGAAGTTAACATAGTTGACCCCTTTGGTATGGAAGCAACGCAGCATTGAGATCGTTTGCTTACTCATAGCATCCCATATATGAATTGTGGGAGTCGTACCTGTGTGGAAAAAGATTATCCAAAGAGAATTAATTCAGCATCAGGAAAGCTTGAACATGAAAAACAAAAGAAAAGGCATTTTTCAAGAACATTTAACCTAAACAGACACTGATGAGCTGCAGGGTTTTGGTTTCATTTAAGATTAACGCTACTCAACAGAAAACCGCAACAGCTTGCAAAACACAGGTGGGATCGTTGTATTTCATGAAGTAAGACAAGTTCTAAAAGAACAACAGGACATTTGTGAGGAGCCTCATGCAAAAGAAACTGTCTGTAGATGTTTCACTTGTATCCGCGATTCGCACAGATACAATGAGGCAACATGGAACTTTTACAGAACTCTGCTGACTAAAATTCACAAAGGAATCAGCCTTACCTGGGAATTCTGTCATATCACCTGCGTGGTGAGAGCAATGGCAAATGAGGAAGCACCAAGGGAAAACAATAGGTGAAATAAGTCATGTTTCTAATGCTGAAGTGCCAGCATCAGCACCAGAAGGAAAAGGAAAAAAATCAAATATTTGAAAATGGATATGGATTAAATCAATAAAACAAAGAAGCAGGAATATTGTTGAACTTTTTTGGGTATATTGGGTTTTATACGCAAATATCGCAACAATATTTAGTACTTTTGAGGTTTAAAAAAAATGGTGTTTGAAAGCAGTGCTAGAGACATGCAGCTTCTTTAAATTATTAAATTCAGAAGTGAAATGAACCTGCAGCCACACCGAATACCAATCCCAATCAGAAACACTGATTTCATGGGCTCTTACTGCCAGCGCAGCGAAGGGGCCTTTGGCAGTCACCTTTTCCCTGTCATGCGACTTGTATTTCGACTGGAGCTCTGACAAGAGGTACAGAGCTTCGTGGTTCCTTGGCATTGAAACAGCAACGACAGCTCTCAGACCAGGTGGTAGAGACGGTCTGTCAAGGTGTTCACCTACTACTGCTTTCCACCCCCTGCTAAGTTACTTATTACAGGAGTTACAGGCCCGAGTCTCCTTCCAGAGTGACACGGATTAGAACCACACTGCTCTTCCTCATGAACTCCGGTGTTAGGCTGCCAGGAGCGAAAGGCCAGAGATCCTGCGTGTCCCGTGCAACGGTCACTCCTGCAAAAGGAACTTGGGAATCTAACGGGACCGCACGCAAGTCAGAAACACATGAGTACGTTTGGTTCCGCAGCTGGCCCCTGCCACATGTCATAACTTGGGTGGAGATTTCTCTCTCTCTCTCCTTCCTTTTCCACAGACCTTCTGTACTTCTGCACAGGAAACTTTTGTTACTGTGTTTTTGCTGCTGAGCATTTTACTGCTAAATGGTTCCTTGGATACAGGAAGGAAAGAGGGAATTCTACACATCCTACCATCACAGATTAAGGAGATGATTTAGTGCAGTTTATAAAAATTTACTTTCTGAAATATGATTACGCTATGGTTAAGTCTAAAATCTCACAATTGGAGATGCAATTAGAATTGTATGAATACCCTGAAGCTTGATTACCTCTTTAAAAATGAAAGATAATATGGAGAACAGTAACACCAACATGCTCTAGGGTAAAGTTCCTATCCAGAAAAGCCCAAAATAAATCAGTGCCCCTGACAATTTTCAAGAGAAACTTTGTTATATGGAGAATCACCTACCGATCTGGCTGGTAGCCACAATATTTTTATACTTTGGGTGCTGATTCACAGTTAGGCAGAGAATGTCATCAGTATGCTCCAGGTAGAAACTCTGACTACCTAATAAAATTCAAACATGTTTTTATTTACAACAATATCAAAGAAAGAACCGCCGCTGAAGCAAAGAGTAGTCAAACAGCTCAATAGCTATGCTCGTGCTGTACTCTCCGGGGGACAGATGGGGGTAAGGTCACCAAACACACTATGAACAGAACCATTAATGCTGATAAATATATTTTAAAAAGCGATATCTGGAAAACTAGCTTTGTCCAGGGAACCAGGAGTCAGCCCAAGAATCATCCCCCAGCCTCCTGCAACTGCAAGAAAAAGTTGTGCTGGCAAAGGCAGGGCCCAGGTTTCCCAGCGCATCGAAGCCATCAGAAGGAAGCAAAGCAGAAAACAAAGCCCTGGGAAGTCTGTGCTTTGCAACATCCTCTCCCAGTGGAAAGGTTCCAAAGAACAGACAGATGGGACTGTGCTTCCCAGCTCCCTGGGCAGAGGCCATGCTAGAACCAGAGTCCCCAGAGGTCACCAGGCACAGCAGCTTTTCTGCCAAGCGCACCACTGGGACTGTTTGGCTCTCTGTGGGACTAAGAGGGAATAAAATAAAGCCAGAATTCCTGCAGTTCCTATCTCTCTTTCTTGAGATACAGGAAGAATTAGGAGACATTGGTGCTACAGCTTGGGACCAGATAAAGTTTTGGCGTTTTTCCTCCTCTTACCATAAAGGCAGGGAACATTTCTACCCCTTCCAACGAGCAGCCTGCTCATCCTGTATCGCAACAAAACACAATGTTTCCTGGAGTATGACTTTGCTAAAACAACTCCCAGTGAAACAACAGATGTTGCTGCTCCTAGTATTTTCAGGGTACTAGTCACTGCATAAAGCAGGCTGTCTTCCCAGAGAGCCATCCCTGTGCCTTCAGCATGGATTTTAGCGAGGCAGAACGGCAGAAACGGAGCAGGTTTTTATCACTCAGTATCTCATTCCAGCTGAAAGGAGCTGGATGGCTCTCCGGGATGACCTGAACAATCTGATATATTTCTCATTATTTATCAAGACATAAAACATGAGAAAGTTACAGGAACATTTAAAAGTTAAGACCTTCCATCAGAAATATTTGACTTGTGCAGCATTTTTTATCTCAAAGTTTTGTTTCAAGTTGAATTACCAGTAGAAAGGTTTTGAACTATTCCTGCTGCAGCCGTGTGGAAAATAATATCGGCGCCGTCATTTAGGTAATGAAGGTTGTTGCGACAATCAAATCCTCTGTATCCAAAAACATGGTCTAGAGCCAGCTCCTGGTCAAGAAAAACAAAACCAAAAGAAAAATAGGAGTGAAATGAAAGAAGCAGCAAGGAGAGCACAGAGTTTGGGTCACACAGGTAAATTCCAAAGTAATTAGTAAGCTACAAATATCTTGTAGAAGCAAAAGACTAATGAAACAATCGTTAAGCAACTCTCCCTATTCTGCTAATTTATCAGCATGTGACACTCACAGGGAGTATTTGCAATGCTTTACTCAGCCAACTAAGGCACCACATTTGTTATTTCCTTAATAATTCCGCCAGCTGTGCCTTGTTTCTGTAAATTTCCATGCCAAATACATACAACTTACAAAAAAGGCTAGTTTCATTAATCCTCCCATCACAGTTCAATAGCTGTGTAGGGTATCAGGTATTTGCAAGTATCTTTAAGAGTCTTAAAAAAAAA
Source organism: Laterallus jamaicensis coturniculus (assembly GCA_022605575.1). Taxonomy (NCBI): domain Eukaryota; kingdom Metazoa; phylum Chordata; class Aves; order Gruiformes; family Rallidae; genus Laterallus; species Laterallus jamaicensis. The sequence continues at coordinate 489,658 of JAKCOX010000001.1, forward strand.
ATTTTAAAAAAATCACTCTCAAACTACAAAATTTGAACAGACCAATTTCTGGCCTTAAAGTACTTATAAGAACAAAGGCATGCTATAAATAACAACAATTAAAACATGAATCAGAGGTGTAATTCCAGCTCACAATTAGCAATTGCCAAGGAAGTTGTCTCCAGAAAAAGCATCATGGTTAAAGCTGCTTTTATAGCCCTGAAGACAGACTTAATGACTGTGCCAAGCACCAGGACAGCTTCCTTTGAACCTGCTGAATGGCACTGCAAGGCCAAGCAATGTCTGCCAATTGTCTACCCAGTGTCCAGATAGCCCATGTTCAGCATAGTACATGGAAACTCCAAAAAAAAAAAAAAAAAAAAAAAAAAATCAATTGGGGGGCCCTAGAGCTTTGGGAAAAAACAAATTTTGTCATTCAACGTCACATGGCTTGTCGGGAGTGAGAGTGCTGTTCCTGACCATCTTTCCTTGGGGTTACACATAGGGTGTGGGGGGGCTCTGCTGTGGATGCACAGGCACCTCCGCTCTACCTGCCTGCCAAATCAAGAGACCAATTTTGGCTTTGGAGAGACCTGTTCTTACAGGTAAACTTTAACACCCTGAATCTCAGGTCCTTGCTGACAGAGACAGTGGTGGTGGTTGCCACCAGGGCGGAGAGTACTTTTGAGACATTTCCTTCTCTTCTCCCTAATTGCAACTTCAGCTGCCCTCACATTAGAGTTAAATTTCCCCAGCAAGCATTACTTCCAAAGTAAGTGAAAAAGCACTAAGCCTGACCTCAACCAGCTTCTTTTTTTTGTTGATATTGTTCTTTTGCAGTTTTTCAGGTTGAGGAGCCGCTCTGCTAACTGGTGGCCTGAAACAAACATCAAAAGGAGATGACAATCAAGGCACTGGAAAGCAAACCAAGCCCACAGTGGGTGTTTTGTCCATGAACAGCCATGGGAGCTCAATGCCTAGCTTCTTTCTAGAGCTGCTCTACAAGCAGGCCAAAGTCACATGCGTGTTGATGGAAAGAGCAGGAAGAGCATGGGTGTAATTTTGTGGGTGAGTAGGAGATCAGACCACCAAACAGCAATTTTGTGTTTGTAAATCACAGTGATTTGAAACCGCAGGAAAATCCTTGAATACTAATGACAGTAAATCACTGCTTTTAGAAACGATACAAAGATTTTCTACAGCTGGCAGTTGACCCTCTGCCAGCCTTCCTGCTTCTGAGAAACTACATCAGGAAACCTGAACAAGACTTTAATAAAGTCTTCTCAATATTAGAGATAAAGTTATTACAATTTAAAGGGTGCAAGTCATTTTTCCATGTGAACTTAACAGATACTAAGGCCAGCGATGCATTTTTATGTAGTTCCAGTTGCTAAAAGTAGCCAAAAAGATAGATGTACAACACAGACTGAAACAAAATTAGGTTTGTGCAGATGGACTTTTAAAGTCAAATGACCTTCACTGCTACTTTTTGACTTGATCCTGCCAAGAAAAAACAAAAAACCCAAAGAAGAGGCACAAACCGAGGAGGAGAGGGATCTCAGCCTCCAGAAGTTCGTGACCTTACACAATCAAATGCCTGTGGCACAAGCTCCACTTTAGATACCATTGTGTTAATTTAAGCGTAATGATTCTCCCTTTCTGTTAACAGCAATTCCCAAGGGCTAATTCTATCCCTGTCTGCAGCAGAACAGAGCATTGCACCGGATTACTGGAGAAATCAGCCCACGGAAGCCTGGCCCAGATTCTTTAGCATGTTTGATCATCTACTTCAGAAACAGATCTGGCCAGAAGGTTGGGGTGGAATTGGGGATGGCCCAAGAACCAAGCCAGGTGGCATGGTTAAACGCTTGCTCCAAAACATCACTTGATGGTTGCTGTTAATAACCAAAACACACCCCACTGCATGCCTTTAGACTCCACCTGCAGATTACAGAGAGGGGGTAAATCCACAGAGGAGTTCTGCAAGTGAAAACAAAATGCCTGGCCTCAGGTTTTTAACAAACACTCGAATTTGGAAGGCATTTCCACAGTTTAAGATTTCAAAAAGGTGCAAATTTGACATATGTTATACATGTGGTGAAAAGTAGATTGTTCTTGTCCTTACACTGGAACTACCATGCATTTGTGTTCTGCAAAAACCACCTGCAGAGGCGCAAGATCCGTCATGCTTAGAGGGAGCTGCTTTTTTGGGGAACTGCGCTTTGTAAAGGCCACAAATGACAAAATGCATAGCTAGCGCTTACTGCCACACAGCTCCAGGGTGCTTACTGCAGGAGGAAGCAGCATGAAAATCTGAGCTGTATAAAAGAGAGAAGGAAGCTGGGAGTAAACAAGCTAACCCACTTCTCAAGCAAGCAAGCAAACCAAGCAGAGCAAAGTGCATTAGCAAGCAACTTTGTGACATTAAAAGAGCAAGAGAGTTACCTTGATCCCCTTGTTAGCAGCAAACAAAGCCAAGTAAGAAACTTAATACAGTTTAGGTGTACTTCTGACCACTTTACTCATGCACAAGCATTTTTAGAGTTGATCAGTCATTCCTCTGTGGCACAACACATGCTATTCAAGCATGCCAGCAAGAACTAAAACAGAAATTAAAGAGTGCACCAGTCTACAAATTTAGAACGGTCCTACCCTGGCATCCCTGGGGATACCCTGAAGTAAAGGGCCTACAGGATGGAGGGGAAAAAAGGAAGCTACATCCACGCTTCCTGTACACTTGATACTGAAGGAGAACGTGATTCCACGATTGTTTATTTGCAGGTGCCTGGCAGGGATGGAAGCTGGGAGAAACATATCAGTCTCACAAGCACAATGGAAGCTTGTTCCCGATCCTGGTTCGGCCTGCAGCTCCGCTGGGGAAGTGTTCAGTGCTAGGCCAGCTTACTGATGGGACAGCCTGTACGTTTTTGTGCACAGGGAAACAAGCACTTTTATTTTCCCTGAAAGCGGTCAATCGAGTCACGTTATGTAACGGCAGCGGTAATTGGAGCGAATAGTGGCGCAGTCGCCTGCGAAGGGGTGGAGGAAATGGTTGCAAAACTTAATTCTCTCACAAACTAAAATCATTACGTGATGCTAGAGCTCCGAAAGCCATTGCTGCCCAGGTTCACTATGGGCTCTGACTCAGAGCTTATGCAAATCAGGACTCATTTTCTCATATGCTTCCTGCTCTTTTTTCTGTTTTAGCATAATTTTACAGTGGAACACTTTTACATTTCTTTACCTAGGAATATCAGTCAACATTTATGACAAGAGCAAGCCAAAATTTTGTACGAAAGCAAGAGAACACTACCACTATGACACGATCGATAATCACTAGATTGTAAGCGTGAGGTTTAATTTGGAAACATATACAGAGACACATATACTTGTTTTATATATATATATCTATTCACAGTACACACAAACACAAATGCTGTGTGTGTCCATATATACACGTATATGTATATATACACACGTGTGCATTCATTGCCTCATCATCATCTTCAAATGATCAGAAAGCAGTGATGTTGTTTTGTTTTCAACAAGCCTGGGGTAACACCTCACTTATTTCGATAGGTAAGATGGCAGTGTCCAGACATGAAGTTTGTGCCGCAGCAGATCACATGTATTTACCCCTTCCGACCTATGCAACCTGCATGGCACATTCATAGCCACCTGCTTTCTCTGTGCTGTGTGTTGGTAGTACTTACTTGACAATTCCCTGCCTCCAGAGGAAAGCAAGTTAAAACATAATACAAGCATTAACGGTTTCTTTCTCCAGCAATTTAAAATCAACATGCTTATATTACGTTATGGGAGGAATGAGTTCCAGGAAAGGTAATGACACAGTCAGACATTGGAGGGCTTTCAGGTCTCGGATACTGCGAGCACAGCAAACACTTCCATCGCTAAAGATTATCCTGAGGATACACTTACACAAGCAGGCACAGTTATAAGTCAGGGGTCTGAACAGACAAAATCTCATCCGCTGCCTTCATGGGTCTTAATGCAAACATGTGAAACAGCACAAGTGAGAATTCCTCCCCTCTCCTATTGGAAGTGGCTGAGAAGTTGAAAGAGGAGCCTCAATTGCAGGTGGGGCGACCAGGCAGCACTAGGACAGACCAACACCATCATGGACATAGCAAGAGCAAGAGGCAGTGGGGGGGTTGGAAGCCGGGGACACCCTGAGCAAAAGGAGAGATGTGAACTTAGAGAACAGGGCCAAAGTAGGTGTAGGGGGAATTAGATCCATTTCAGTGGAAAATAATGGGAGAGACACAGCAGCCCAGTTTGTTGATTAACGCTATGGGATGGGGATAACCAGCATATAACTGCCCTCTGATAAGACAGTCTGCATCAGTAATAAACTGGCGAGAACACAAATACCCTGTTCCGAGGCCAACGGGAACAGACCCGGATCTTCACAAACAACCCTGCGTGAAAGCAACAAACATCAAGGTTTGTCAACAGACAGACAAAGCTGGCCTCACACTGAGAAGGTACCAGGCTGGGTCCAGCAGGGAAGGGTAGAGGAGAAGCTGAAGAGAGCCTAAAAGGGAGACTAAGGTGTGCTTCAGGTGGCTGCTAACAGAAGAGAGAACATACCACAAAAATAAACGTGAGCAGGACTGCTCCCGAGAAAGGAAAGCCAGGCTCAAAGACAGGTAACGTGATCCATTACTTGTAGGTTTGTTTGGACAAGTGAATTAAAAATCCAGGATTTAAAAAATGTACTGTTTCTTTCAGGAGAAAAAAGCAAAAGCAGCTTTAAAAAGTACATTTCTACTAGTTGACAGGAGGGGGACTCCCAAGTGCCCTAAAATTGCATCAAAACCAGAGCTTTAAGAGGTGATTAAAAGATTTTGTGAATTCTAAACCCGTGGATCTTCACATCCCAACATACTTGAGCATTTTACATACAACTTCTCCTGCTCTTACCTCATGTTGGATAACACACAAATAGTATCAATATGAAAGTCTCCTGCTCCCTACAACAGTGGGTCAAAGCAAAGCAGAGACAAAACTTGAGAGAAACCTCAATTGCAATCTCAATTGGTTTTTAACATTATAGCACCGATAATCTCTTCACATGGTTACAGTATTTGTGATTTCACATGTATGCTGATGCACTCTTTAAAAAAAAAAAAAGGAAAAAGTATTGCAGGACGTATGGGGGCAAGAGCATTTCTGTGTTCTGTAAGGGCAGCTGGCCATCACATTCACATGTCATTCTAGTTCAGTCTCCAAATGCAAAACAAGCAGAAAAGCGGATTAATAGGGAGGATAATCAGTTCTGAATGAAATCTGAAGGCCTTTATTTTTAACAAGTTTGTCATTCTAAACATCTTGAAAAGCTGTTAAACTAAAAAAGCTGTTGTAAACAGGCTGGTTGCGTCCCACGGGGATCTGTCATAAAAATACACTGGGCAGAGAGGCTGGAGAGAAGAGCCCTCAGCCCCCTTGCCAAGACCAGCTACAAGGACCTTGCTGTACCATACCTTCAGTAAATCCTACATGTCTGTCTGAGCTAAAAGGTTTTGAACATCTCAGGTAATGAGATTCCATACACCACCAAGGCACCAGAATCGACTCAGCTTTGGCATATTCACAGAATCACAAGGTTGGAAAAGACCTTTAAGATCATCAAGTCCAACTGTTCCTTCCTATGCAATAGGAAGTTTCCTATATTCTGGAAAGTCTCTCTCCGTCCTTTGGCTTCTCTCAGGGTTTCAAAGAGGTGGAGTCTCTTCCCTTTGCTTTGTTATTCCTTACATATAGTCTAACATGTTTTGAAGTTGTCAAAATAGCCAAGCAATTGTATTTGGAGAACTTTGGGGCTGGAGGTAAAACCTAACTGGCAGATAAAATAGGATCCTTCCCCAGCATAACAAAAACAAGGCTTTTTTGATCTTTCCTGGACTACAACCTACCCAGCAACCCTCAAAAAGAGCTGAATATTCCACATGAACCTCAGTGCTGAGAGTGCTGGAGTTCAGAGAGAAATGCTGATAATGCACTGTGTACTGTGACAGGATTGGCATCCCTCAATTCTACACCAAGAGTCGACGAAATGAAAGATACCTTTGGGCCAGCTTTGCGCTGACCTGCGGGAGAAGTGAGGTTGACTCTGAGTTCAGTAGGTTGTTGGGGGCTGTAAAAACACCAGTCACAATGTGTTCAAACCCTGGGGACAACTATGATGAGACCAGCATGCTGCCAAATACATTTAGGATGTATTAACTTGACACAATGCTGATGAAAAAGTCCAAGTGAATACTCCAAAGGATGCTACTCAAACGACAGGTTTTGGCTGAAATAAGCCTAAAGTTATTTTCCCCACTGCAGAGACAGACTCTCAGGATGTGTTTCTCCAGACACGCTTTGAACAGTCCCCACCTACGCACCAACACAACACAGATTCACATTCAAAGCTTTTACACCGCACCAAAGAGTGCACGTAAAAGTGCATGAACAAGTTTTGTAACCGTATGTCAGACAGTTCAGCTCACGGTACCAAGGCTTGTACTCATCACTTGTGGGGGCACTTTTGAAAGCTTAAGTAGTTCAGCTCATGGTGTTTTAAAGAAATGAGTAAGAATAGCATTTGAAGAAAAGAAATCCAACTTCTCAACCTGGACTTTTTGTCTTTCTCAGAACACACGGTTACAAAGGATGCGTAACAACAGGAAAACAGGCTCTGAGAGGGGGAACTCGCAGAGAGCGAGACAAGCCAGTAGATGTTAAGAAAACAGAAAACTAGACAAACATGCTAATGCTGCTTTTTGTTTTCTCCACATTTGACCTGCTTTAAAGGGGTTTCCATCACCAGGTATATTATAAGGGATTTCAGTTTACGTGGAGTCATGCAAATCAAACTACATGAAAGCTGCAAACATAGGATACAAGTTAGCGGTTAGTAGAATGCAAAATGCAAATACATCTTTGCCTTTTGTATTAGTAATGTAAATACAGTCTTCACACAAGCTTGATTTAGCTCTTATCATAGAAACTCTTTGCCACTTAAAACGGTCCCAGTTCAAGAGTTAGCCCTTTTCTGAAAGGAGGTACGACTCCCGTGTAACACATGGCATGGCTTACAATTGTCCTGGATTGCCTGGGACAGTCCCACCAGTGACCAAGTGGTCCCGCGGTGTGGGAGCACTGCTCTTAGAGCTCCCACAGCGCGAGACTGTTCCTGCAGCGCCTCTCATTGGCACCCCACTTCTGTGTTGTACAGGCAGAGCGAAGAAGAGGGTGCCAATCAGAGGCGCAGAAAAGGAGGGGAAAAATAAGGGTGGGTGGGGAGGATGGGAGGACAGACATGGAAAGGGAGAAGAAAAAGAAAAACAAGAAGGTTGGGGAGAGGAGAGAGAAACAACAATCAATTAATTATCTTCACCAATGAATACAATCACAAGATACATAAAAACTGTTTGTCAGCCTCATCTCTCCTGTCATTTTTCCACCCTAAAGCTGTAACTTCCAACAGTAAATGCGGGTCCCCCACAAAAATACCAGGCCGTGGTGTATTTAAAATCCTGCAAGTAAAAATCTGCCATGTAACTTGTGTGTTCCTCTGAGATACTCACTGAACCATCATCATTTCCATCACATAAATGAATGAGATGGGAAAAGTATGTTGGATAAAGGGGTTTAATTTTCTTTTCTAAGGAAAAAACTTAATATTATTGCCAAGTCTGTCATATCTAAGTTATTTTGCACTTCATAATAAACACATTTCTCTGCCCAGTTTGCTTAGGTGGACAATACTCTGGAGAAGACCAGCGTAATACAGATTTCCTTTTCATCTCGCTGGGCAGTAACAGAGGATGCCCAAGTTCCAGCTATCCTGTACCAAGTGTTAAATCAAATCTGTCCTCCTACTCTCTCTGCCTGGATGGGGGACAGAAGGGGCAAGAATTGCTAGCTTCTCCCTTTGACAAAAGGCAGAAGGGTCAGTCTGATTTGGGGAAGTAATTTCTGAATCGCTGATGCCTTTCCAGAAGAGTGGTGGTTGTTGCAAAGCTTTCCCCTCACAGCCCAGCCCTGCTGGCATTGGTCCTCAACCATATACTCCCGATCTTCCCACAGTTCCTGAGATCAAACTCCTCCTGAACTGAGCAACTGGTTATTTCTAGAGAGAACAGGCTCTTTGAGTTTTTCCTGCAAGCTTGTTCTAGCAAACGCAAAGGTTAAACAGATGGAAATACCGCTATAATAAAAGAAGAAATTAAACTTGCTGTCTTCTTGAACCAAAACCTCCTCCTAGGTGTCACACAGTACCTTCAAAGTGTATCTGTATCATATAAGCAGGGAAATAACTTTTTAAGCAACAATCTTCTGAGTATTAGAATTTAAAGAAAGAAGAAAAAAAAAAAAAAAAAAAAAATCACAGTTGGCCTAAAGTCCTTGCCCCGAGAAGCAGGTCAGAGCAGCAGCCCTGGTGATTCTTCTCTCCTGCTTGAGCTGGAAACTTGTTTTCCTCTTTTTTCCCCCCCTCTTTTCTTAATTTTACCTTAGTTCATTTAATTTTGGATTTCTACCCACTACACCTCTGAATAAGTCACAGTTTTTCCTCTCTCAGGCATACAATGACACGTTTTGTGCCCTCATTGCAGTGACCCAGCAGATTCTCAGGTCTCGTGATTAGCTCACTGCTAACCTCTTAAATGGCTTTCCAGCTTGGAACATCATTTTTGAAGTTTACACAGTATGGAACCCATCTCAGAGCACTTACAGTACACACTTCCCATGAGATGAGCAATCCTTCATACAGCCATATGGCACAGAGAGGAAAGATTTGGATTCGGAATACTTTCTTCAATCTTCCCCCTCAGAAGACTACCAGGTTTTGGCACATACCTTCCCAAAAGAGAATGAAACAACATCCTCTTGGTTCCCTTCTTCATATCTGAAGGGACTGGGAGAGGCTACAGAGAACTGAAAGCTTTGTGAACTGGCGTCAGTATTACTTGTCGCCACCTCAGCCCTCTACACAGAGATTTCAAGACGCCACGTTTCACCATCACATTTCTGTTTCTAATTGTTTGCCTGTAAATTCTGGTAACTTAAATTAATTTGATGAAGAAAGGGAACTGAATGTATCTTTGTATATGCTGCATATGAAAATATGGGATCTGGTGACAAATTTATCAGAACACAAATGCCCAAAGATGTGATTATATTGAGGGAGCTGTAACTGAAATAGGCGTGACAAAACCCATGAGGAATAGCTGTGACTCTTCAGCAGATGTGACAGAAAGGACAGGCATGAGGGTTTCTTTCTAAGCTATTTGACACTGAAGTACAAAACTGTTGGTTACACAGAGTAAGAAGAGAAAAAATGCAGAGTATTCAAACCTTCCTTTTTGCTCTCTTCACTCTAGAAGTTGTTATGGAATAGATTATTGCTTCGGGTGGGGTACGGCCCGCTGTTTTCATGTATGGGAGTTATGAGGAGCAACTGTGGCAATTTTCACTCTTGGACTGAAAATACTGCTGAAAAGCTCTAGAAGAGACCAATGCTTATGCTCATATTGCTGGTAATTCACCAGCACAAAACAATTATAATCCCATCTTAATCGGTCAATTAAACTCTCTCTCCGGTGAGTAGAGAGAGACTCTGCATCATCGAAGCAGAATAAAGCAGCTGGAAGGTACAAGGGTTTCTGGCGTGAAACATCTGGCCACAGTACCATTGGCACTTGCTGTTTCATGTGTCAGCAGTATTCACCCAAACCAGAACCAATGTTCTTCCTTTTTTAACTCGCTCCCAAAACATTTACTAGCTAATATGTGATGCCTTTTTATAGGAAACTGGAGGAGCAAAGACTCATATGAGTAAATGAGAACATCAAAAGACATGTCAAAGAAGGGGGAAAGGAACGGTTGTGGTCCCACATTTTATTGAAGAAACCACCACCACCACCACCACAATCACTAATCCTGCTGCTACAAGCTTTTGTTAAAATGTTGTGGTGAAAAAAACCTAAAAGGGGTGCAACAGTTTTCTTCATGTCTTTCACACCAACATTTGTTCTCCAACTCAAATACCAAGTGCAAAAGTATTAATTATTCCTTTCTGGCTATGATATTCAGCACTACATTCTTTGGAAGCTTTACATACACAAACTAGTTTACTTCTCAGAGGTCTGCATTACTAATTCCATTTTGTATCTTGCAAGCCAGGACACCAAGGAGATTTAAAGCCAAAAATCTTGAAAATCTACACTAATTTTCAGTAGTCAAGTAAAAGAACCTTAGACCTTAATCTGTTCGATGTAGTTACACATTTGTTCCAAGAACTGGTCAATGACCCATGCCTGCAGCTGTGAGCATGCTGGTTTTCTGCAAATTCAGCCTTCCATCTCTCAGCTGACAGCAGGAAACGAGTACACAGAGTTAGAGGCTGTTGTAAAAATAGTCTGATGGCCAACCATCACCAGGATGATCCATGACAGGAGCAGCAAGAAGGCAGTTCTCCACAGGCTCCAGGGCACTCTCTCTTCCCATCCCTGCCTCTTACTACTCACTGCCCTTATCTTTCGCAGTACTGGCCACAGGGATCCCTCCAGAGCTTACTGCTGCACCTGGAGGATTCCCAGAGGGCTCGGCACTTTATCTGGGGCAGGATCCCTGTGGGGACAACAGTAAGCCATCCCACCAGTCCAACTGTCACTGGCTAAGCTTAAATTCTTTCTATGGGCTAACTCACCCACTGCCCTAGGTCTGTGTTTCACTGGACCTCACCCTCCACCTCAGCTCTTACCTCTTATTTACTGTCCTCTCCGCTGCCATTCTCCTTCCAGCTTAAGTTTCAGAGTAAGGACAACACGTACCTTGTGAAATTTCAGCTTTCACAGTAACAACCCGACACAATTAGAAGCAACTGACAATCTTTCAATAAAAACATCACCAAAAGCCTTCGCTATGAAGTATGTACAAGCTCACCCTATCATCAACACCCTGCTGCAGACATATGCGCACCTACACGTACTAATTAGGAAAGAATATAACCACTTATGGGAACAGCAGAAGAGGACACAAGGCTCACAGGTGGTTTACTTACATACACATATTTTTCTCCATCGCATTAACATGCTGTACCCTGTGAACACCATTTTAAATGTTATCCTGTCAATTTTTAAATTCCTGTCTTATTTCTAAGGACTAATTTTAGTCGTGTGAAAAGAAATTCAGAAGAATGTGATGTACATTTGGCACCAAATGCCTTTGTGTGACATACCTCTCTTCTACTGAAACCTCCTTCAGCTGTTGATGTGGTTTTGTCCCTTCCATTTCTCGGATGCTTACTGCATAGATCTTAGTGGTATAGTCAATTGCTTTTTCTCTTGCAACATCACTATCATAACCTTAGAAAAATAAAACATAAAATAAAACAAACTAACCTTGTTTCATTGTGGAAGAGTAGAAAACAAGATGATCTGCACCAATAAATCCTACCAAGCTTTCCCTATGCCGTACCACATGAAAGTTTCTGGCCCACTTCAAGTTATCGGGGTAACAAAGACTTATAAATTAAAGACGAGTTTTATACAGTCCTTTTTACCTCCATCTTCTTCTGCATCTGTGTCTGATTCTTCGCTATCAACCAGCTTACTCTCCTGAATCCCCAAAAATTCTCTGGTCCAGATCATCAAAGCTGTGTCAGCACCACCTACAGTCAGCAGCACGGAATCATTGTGCAACCACCGAACATTGGTTACCTGTGCGCTGTGACCCACATACTTCTTGAATTTTGCATGTTGGCCCTGTAGCACAAAGAATTGGTGTATTAGCAGTCTGACACATCATGAACTGTCACTTCCTTAACTCCTTTGCTTGCAGAGTTTCTAATCACAGAAATAAATGTGCTTATTACCTTCACTGGATATGAAAAAAGCTTCACAAAACCAAAATCATCTCCTGTAGCTAAAAGTGTTCCATCTTTTGTCAGACTAGCTGCATTTACAACGGTGACATCACTGTGCATGGGCCAAATTCCTTCACAGGTAGGACCAAGAACACAGGTCCAGGTGTCCCACTCAATCTTCTCTATCTGCAAGCAAAATTTCCCCAAAAGAGGTAGTCTTAACGAATACCAAACAGGCACTGTTTTTATGCGTATGTTTTCTGTTTGATTTTAACTTAATTATTTAGTCATTTTAGAAAGGGCTTGCTGTAACACAAACTCCACATCTTCATCATAAGTCTTAAAACTTTAAACATTTTTCTCTTCCCAAGGTAGAGCACAATTCGGGTACAAATCTCAAAGACTGTCTAAGATGCTAAACATTGGCAATTTTTTAGAAGGATTGTGTGTCATCACAAATAGTCAGGACCCCTTAAAAAGGGGGATTATGGGAAATGACTGCTGTTAAACAAACCAAAAGGAATTGAGAGATACAAACAGAAACTTGCAAGTTCTACCATTTACAAATGCTAGGAAAGACACTATATGGAATGAATAAAGAAATCTAATCCTAGCCACTGTAAATATAGCATTTTAAAAGGAAAATATAGCATTTGAAACAAAATATGGTAATTCTCAACAGTCAAAAAAATAACTTTCACAGTAAAAAATCCAGGAAGCATATTTCATACCTCAGCAATTCTTATAATATGCCTTTTCCCCCTTGGTGCTTCAAAAAATAGCTGTTCTTTGGCACCAGAATTGACTTGCAATAACTTTCCTGGATACGAAATAAGAGTTTATTGTGAATATTATGAACTTTCTTTTGACTGAATTAAAAGATTTCTGGGGCAAGCTAAGAAATCATCCTCCAGAGAGTCATTCGTAGCAAAAGTAAAATCACTCTCATAAGAATCCAATACTCCTGATTCACTGCAAGTGTAATTATTTTAAATAGTATCCAACATCCTTAAAAAACCATCATCATGTAGAAAATCGCTTTCTAGTGATCCAAAATGTTTTACTTTGCATCATCACTATAATGGAAACTAAACCAAAAATAGGTGTGTATGCTATAGCTTTTCAAATGATTTTGCAAGACGGCTTTGCCACTAGTTAAAACCACTGGAAGCTCCCATCTAATTTGCACTGCCTAACTGGCACCAAGTCCCACCATCCATCAAAATGGCCTTGAATACATTTACCATACCCATAGAAATACTGGGATAGAGCAAGGATAATCTTGCAGTCGATAGTATATTAGCAAGCATTAGCGCATGAAGCAGCAAAAAATACTTTCAAATTCAGTTTTAAGATATTTCTGATCAAAGAAAATTGAAGGAATTTTCTGATTTGTTCAGCTCACAACAACTATATAAATTGGGGTGTGTGTGTGTGTGTGTGTGGGGGGGGTGTTATTACCTTAAAGGCAGTTCTACTATAGAAAAACTGTCTAACTGCCAGGGAAAGCATTCCTTTTCTGCAAAGTACTGGATTGGGTTATCTACTGATGGGAATTAGCACAGCTCCAATGCTGCTGTAGATTGGCTGAGTGTCTTGCCCTTTGGTACAAGACCAGTCCGTTGGAATCACTGGCAACAAGAAGTGCAAGACGGCACTAGAGCAGTATCATGCCCTTCCCACGCAGCCTGTATAACACAGCTCACACCATTTAGTATATTAATCCTTTACCCCTGGAAGTCCAGATAGAGTTTCCAATAAATACTATGATGGACACGAAGTATTTTCAGTTTTCTTATACTTCACATCTGTGTACGTAACACACCCCAGAACTGGCTACTAGATATATGGGCAGTATCAGGCACATTGCTATTACGACATGGACCCCTGTCAGTACTCACATTATCAGGGGGTGTAAGCAGGCATGCAGCTGTAGCATGGCTTACTAGCTCAAGTTTGGCACCCAGACCTGAACAGACACTGAAAGGAGTTTAGCTCCTGCTGTGACCAGAGAGCTTGCACCACGTTTTGGGACTAGCACAATAGGGAAAGCAGGGCTCAGACACGCAGGTGTCTGAGAATCACATTAGAGAATCACAGAGAATCACATTAGAGCCAGAAAAGCTTATTTGGACCAGCTCATTATTGATCCCACTAAACTTAATTAGTTGTGACAACAAGGTTCTCTAACTTCATTGCAGTGATTGCCATATCATGCTCAGCAAAGAAAGGAAATTTGACATAAAAGGTGGAAAAACATGCCAGAAGGTACAAAACAGTAAAAAAGAAAACCAAACCCAGGGCAAAGAAAAGCAGCATTGTGTTCCTAAGTGACATTTTAGTGGTATGTTGTCAGCAGCGAAGCAATAGGTACTCTGGTACAACTGCTACAAGGGAGGATGAATTCCACCAACAAATGTGATTGCACTGAACCCATATGGTGTTTGCTATTGAAAAGTCATTTAAATTGCTAGTTACACTTTGTCTCACTAACTGGTACAAGAACAGGTTTCTGATATTCAATTTTATAGGCAATTGAAATCTGCTTCTCCAGTCAAACGTTTTACCTCTCGAGTCCCAGTCAATGTGGGTGATATAGCTAGATGCACCTTTACAAATGCCAACTCTTTTGCTGGTAAGTACATTGTAAATATCTACAAAGTTATCATGGGAAGCCACAGCCAGGTACTTTCCTGATTCTGTAAAGAAGAGACACTAATGTTATTAAAGGTGTACATGTTATAATTACTACTGTTATGCATTTTACTACTGTAGTGCATATCCAAGTGCACCAGAGAGGGGTTGGCCCCATTACGCAAGGCCGCATACGAACATACAAAACTGCATTTAAATGCATGGAGCATGCACAAAGCCAGTCTACTTTCCAAACATTCAATCTTTTGTCTAGAGGAGAAAAGCCAACTCCAAGATAAACACAACCCTTTCACCTTATCATCTGATAATACCTCGTGAAAACTTTATATCTGAGATCATTTCCTTTCTGTGATGAAAAGAGACCATGTCTTCAACCGTGTCAGCATTTACCACCAGGAAACTCCCATCATTCAACCCTACAGCCAAGGCTTTCCCGTCAGGAGAAAAGGCACAGCATCGTCCACCTGCAAAAGGAAACGGAAAGGAGCATCTCAAGGTTAAACTTGGGACTGAGAAATAAACTGCAACTGAAAGGGTTTTATGTCAAAGACATACTTTTAAAATAAGATTTGTTGTAATAAATAAGTCATCATGTGATAGGAGGGCTGCGAATAATGTTTCACTAATTTAGGAATGTACCCTCTGTTCCCGAGTTGAAAGTGATCAGTCTTGAACTGGATCCAACTAAGTTCTAAACACACTGATGAGACAGATGAAATTTTTAAAACCCAAACATAAAACCAAACAAAAAGCCAACACAAAATACAGAAAGGATATCCAGATGGAAAATTCAGACACTCATTGTAGGCAGTAAGACTACGTGCCTTGTAGGAATGCTACACTTGAAAGCTGGTTTGTTGTATGACTGAGTAATGGTTTCTTTCAGGTAAAGCACACTTAAAACAGATGTTACTACACTTCCTCCACTTACTTTTTACCTCAACACTATTTCTGACCACACTGCCTCATACAGCTATCCTCATCCATCCCTGAGTTGACCCTCTCCAAAACCTCTGACTCCATTTTCCCTCAGCCACTCAGAGTTCCTGTGCTCTGGATCTGTCACTAAAAATGAAGCATGTCAGATTGACACCATAAAGTTTCCTGAAGGATATCAATGAGTAAACGAAATAAGAATACCTTATGAACAGGCAGCATTTCATTACAGCTCATCTAATTTTGCACACAGGACAGGGCAGGGAAAGCATTCATTTTCAGAGAAGTCTAACATGAAAGTTCGTACTGCCACTGAAGGCTGACTGTGCTCAACATGCAGAAAATCTTACATTTGGCTTTATAAAGAAACTTTATCAATGTCAGCAATAAATATCTGGCCTTAAGTACTCTTAGGAAGGAAAATGATTCTGAGGTCAACTCATTCCCCTTGGAATAAGAGGAAAATAGATTAAAGTTCATTTCAATATTACTCATTACAATAGATTATAATCCTTTTTCTTTCTACCCTTTTCATCGGCTTGACACATGCCAAAGACGATTTGCTTCCTATGCTTCCAATTTCTTGATGTCTATGTCCTCTTCCTACCTAATTAATGCCTGGGATGTGCACTGAAAGCAAAGATGGAACCATCACAGAAATAGAGCAGTAACATTACTGCCACAGTCTATGGCCAAATGAGAATTACCTTTTTTGAGCTTTCTCACTGCCAGCATGCGGTGCTGGGATGAAAGTTCCCAGATTCGTAGTGTTTTATCATCGCTCACTGTCGCACAGACAGGCAAAAGAGGATGAGCTGCCAAGCCCCAGACTTCTCCTTCCATATGTCCCTAAAGGAAATAATTTAATATAAGAGAAAATAATGCATTTGGGTTTGCATGGTATGTTCTAGCACTTGCCCTGCCTCCTTTCACACGTCTCAGGCAAAAAGGTCGTCTTATTTCCTCTCAAAAATTTTCCACATCCAAAGATACCTGAATGTCTGGACTGTTTCTCCTGATGGGCATTTAAAACATACTCTCCCTTAGTCTCCTCCACTATTTTCCACCAATGCTCTCTCTTCCAGACTGAAACAGGAAACAGTCAGGCCCCACACAAGACTCTATCCTGAAATCTTAATATGGGCTCATCTGTCTTCCCAGTTTCTGTAAATTTTTAGATTCTGAAGAACTTGTTTGCCCAACATACACATGCTTCATTCTTTCCATGTCCCTAAAGAATTCAGTTTTCAGACTCTTAAATCACTTTTCCTGCTTTTTCTACGTTCCCTTCAACTTGCATACAGCTTGCTGGCACTGCATTTCAAGGTTAAATCATTCCTCATTATTCGTGATTGAATTTCAGTTTGGTCACTGTTGGTTTTGTTGAGATGGGAAAGCACCATTAAAAGGGGAAGGAACTGTCAGGACATCGTAATTGTATCTTATTTATCATCTACTTTGGCTCATGTTGATACGTGCAAGCATATAGTTTAAGATGGATGACAATTCTAATACTTTATCAGCAAACTCACAGCAATCAGGTAATTTTAATTTTACTACCTTACCACTTTACTACTCCTGTGAAGGGAACTACACTAGGATGAGACTGAAATTCCAAATTAGCAAATGAGTTAAACAGTTTATAAAATACAACTTCACACATTTAGGTTGGAAAGGCTATCGTGCAAAGCAATACTAATTTGAAAGATTATGTGATCAGAACTGACTGGAAAGAAAAATACCAATGAAGCAATAGTTTTGTAAAAACCATTGTTAATTTTGTCCGTTATGGAAAATAAGATTGACAAGTCATAAGTCAGTAAATGATACATACAGTTTTCTATATACAGACATTAGGGTTATTCAGGACACTAAGCCAAAGCAATAGCAAATACATCAGCAGACATATACAAGAAAACATAACCAACTTTTTACAGAATACTTTGCCTTGCAAAAAGGTGTCTCCTCGTGCTTTGCAACACATGCAGTGTCAGCCCCATGTCACTGTGGAAAGCTGTCTTAACTCTAGAACAGCTTTTCACAGATGAAAGCATAGGCTTCCTCAGAACACACCGTGTCATTTCAGTAAAAGCAAATAAATGGAACCACTCTGTCAAAATAAAATCAATTGTGGTAGTTCTACTCTTCATTTTTCATCTCTGTGTTGGGTCCTAAACTGTCTAAAAAAATTGATTAAAAGTCTCATCAGCCCTTGAACTTTGCTTGCTTTACCTTCAGAATTCTCGAATTCAGAGTGAATCTCAAAGTTATTTACATAAGACTTACTCCTCCCTGAGTAAGGAAAGGAATGGTGGCCAAAAGGATTAATGAAAACAAAGAAAATGACTGGGATAAATCTTATAATGTCTTGTATTTCCACAGGGAATATTTTGATATGGAAGTTCTATACGGTACCTGAACAAGTAGAGTCATAGGACCGCTTTTATCAATTTCAAGTATCTCTCCATTTTTAGTTCCCACTAGTATATGCCCATGTCCTAGACTGATGGCTCGAATAGAGGGATTGTCTTCTAACAGCAGACCTGGAGAATTTGTGAAATCAAAGAGCCTCATATCACCTAGAGTTTATACAGCTTATTACCATCTATAATTAAAATCTGTTTAAAATAATGAACCATGAGATACACTTGCCTGATCAACCCCTAGATAATCCATGGATTTAACTAGTAGTTCAAAGGAGGGGAACTTGTGCTAGCCTGACGATTGATATGTCACTGCTTTAACAGTGACAGTGTATAAAGGGTTCAGATGCTCCAGCAACATGGACATTAATTCTGTTATTCTCTGTGAAAGTCACCATCCAGACTTCACAGTGGTGCCTGGGGGAGTACAATTTAGCAGGTCTTTCCAACTCATAGGGACCCTGGTTTCACTACATGAAATTCGGCCTTTCACTACATGAGATTTTGGAACAGACAGATTCACAGGCTCGTGACATTTCTTTTGAAATCATTTCTTCAGTTAAAACAAAGCCAAATGTCAGGGAAGGGAGGAGGAAACAGCAGAACAAACTATAAATGGCAAAGAGTGTGTGAAACAACTTGTATCAATCAAAATAGAAAATTCCAGCACAAAGTAGCAACTTGCATATTACTGGTCCCTTTGTATTCTGCTAAGATTTGACACTGATTACTGCCATTTAACCAGCCTTTATATAATTAGTCCTTCTTAAAACACACTGAAAAAAATACCTTTAGAACTGGAGGATAGTGCTGCTCTCTTGATAGCGTACGTCTTCAGACATCTCTCAAACATATCATCCCAAAGTGCCACAATTCCATCTTTTCCACCAGTTACAAACCCCTGCATGACCATGACATGAAGACATACAAATGATAACAGTCAGATGTTAATATTTAAAGAGATGTGTCCAAAGGCAGCAGAAATTTTCCCCTGCATTTCATTCATGTCTCCAATTAAAAACACCAGAGCCTGTACCTTTGAGGAAATACATACAAGGGGAGATTTGCTTTTTTAGGGTTATCAAGCTTATAAACACATGGAGTGTGTACTATTGTAAACACTAATGCTAGACCATAACATTTTTCTGCATGTGGAAATAAAGCAACGGAAAAATATGTCCTTTATCCTTAGAAGAGGCTGTAGTTGGTGGTAACAGTTTCTCAAGACCACTGAATCTGGAATAGCTTAACAGATGTGTAAACTGAGGGTTCACAATGCACAGGGATCGATTCTTTCACTAATGCCCCATGTAGTTTATCTGTGTCAAGTGAACGCAAAACACAGCATAACTAACCAACAAAGATGGGAGTGAAGAGGATGTTCTGAAGACAGAGTACCAAGATCAAATAGAAAATCTGATGAAAAAGCTAGGAACAATCAATTAGGGCCAGAAAGGATTGAGCCACAGGGATCTTAACTGTCTCTGATATAGAATAATGTTAATAGCTAATATTCTTCTTCTCAAGCTATACTTTTAAAGTTGAAATTGTAATCTCAAGGATATTCCATTACCAACATCTTCAAACTGCCAGTGGATTTTACGTGGCAAAACTTTGCTGCAGCCTCATTTATGTGATTTCAATAATGTATTTTTTCGTAATTTCTTTTAAAGACTTATTGAAGCTGAAGGAAAATACTTTTGATATCTAGAATAATTAACCATTGGATATTTGAAGTCCTGTTTGCTTAAGAGAGAGTGAGGGTATTATTAAAAACTTCACGTTTCATATTTTGGAAACTGATAATGCAAAAACACTTGGGATTGGGCTGCAGAGGCAATGAATGTTACCTGTTAATCCCCTGTGGTTTAGAAATGACTGACACGTGTGAGTACAATGAGAATAAATTATGCATATTTAGAGGTCAGAAAGCTATTGGTCAGGAAAAAAGCACATACAGTGTAATGCTTGCAAATACACAGATAATAGAACTTGTTAATATTGGTTTTGTGATTTTAATCACTTTCAGATCCATCTAATGCAACTTGTTTTCTGTTACAGTTGTTTATTAAAGCCCCTTCAATGTTAGTGCAATGTAGGAACACATATACAAAACCTTAGTAACTTCATTATACCCCTCTAAAATCCAGTATCAACAAAAATGTTGAAGATGATAATCAATAAAACAGTAATTACCTTATCCAATGCATGCATGGCAAATACAGGTCCATCGTGGGCTTTCACTGTCTTAAGCAACAGAGTATCCTTCCAGATATAAATGTCTCCAGTAGCAGCCCCAGAGAAAACTAGATCTTCTATTCGCCCATACGAAACACTCATCATAGTTTCCAGCTTTCCAGTCGTTCCAAACGTTCCTCGTTTTGATGTAAAGCCTCCACCTGCAATGTAAACAGAAGTGTTTCTGTATCGTGGTTTGTAGCCACAGGACAAGTCTTGGGCCCATCACCTCCTGTGTATGCCTGGGAAAGTAACACAAGTACTGAAAACATAGTGGACACAGGAAAACCACGATAAAAGGAGGTCAATCTAGTAACAACAGTTTTGAAGTGATACAGACTATTTTTCAGACTTATTTCCAAGCAAACAATAAATTTTGCTGTGGAATGGTGTAAGAAGATTTAATACAATGGCTGGCAGAGTATTTTGTGCACAGAGCAGCCTGCCAAGCTCCCACTGAGCTTTTTTATCTTTAGAGGTGCCCACAACTGCACATGAGATACTGGAGGTTGGTTTTAATTGTCCGCTGGCAGCCTGACACTGCAACAGAATAAATGGCAGGATTTGCTCCTCTCCTGATTGTCTGCCACAACCTTACTTTGATCCAGACAGCAGGAAGTAGCCATCAGTGCCCATCAACTCAGTGCAAGATTATGGGGGCAGTGGTGTCCCTGCTTCAGGTCATCCTGTATCACACAGTTAAGACCAGGCTGATAATCCCAATTCCACTCAGCAATTCTTATGAAACAGACACCATCTTTATTGCAAGGAGACTATTCTTAGAATAAGATACATCTTAATGCAAATGACAGTAACAGAGTTCGGCAAACAGCAACCAAGCCTATTTAATTGCTACAAAAATAATCTACACTTTAAACAGGCAGACCAAAAACTATGTATTTTTTTAATGTGAGAGCACCTGAACCACTTGAACACTGTAAAGTACAGTCTAAGTGCAGGAACTTCCAAAGCTATCTAATCTGGAGTTGCTTGAGTTCTATTTTTAGCTGCTCTTCTGCCACCTAACTTTGCTGATTCTTATACACAGAAGATACTCTGAGATCTTTCCACCATGTACTCAAGTAGAGTGTATACAATTAAAAGTCATGAAGAACAAAATACTCCAGCCCTGAATAAAGAATATCCTCAATCAGAAGCCAGCCTGGCTGTCTTTCCTTGTTTGACAGAACACTCTAGACTGACAGTACATCCCATTCTCAGTATTTTGCTTACCAGTTTGCAGATCTCATTCTGGGTTTGAAGAGCAGAACACAGAGTTCCATTGCTTGTTATTTTAAAAAAGGAAACAAACTCTTGTGTCATATGAAACGTGTATTACCTTGGTATCTTGATTCTAATGATACCCCACAATGACTTTAACCCAACGAATATCATACAAATTACTGTAACTGGTAACTTCTGTAAAATACTTGGGTTTTGTTTTGCCTAAGCTCCTTAGCTACCAGCTGGTATTTTCACAATGAGGGTCAATCTGCCTCACTGAATGACAGGACTGCATGTTTTCTGAGAGCCAAGGATGCTCGTTCAGGAGAGATCCTTAATTATATGACTTGAATTAAAAAACAATTATCTGGAAATTACTTGCAAAGGGAAAGGGCTATTGTGACATTTGCCAATTCAGAAGTAGGTTTTCACCTCTATAGTGTTTTGGAAACTAGAAAAATTACTTTACAGATAAACAAATTCTTACACTGATAACACGATGATCTCTGCATTAAAAATATACACATTCTCAAATAAATTAAATGTAATTTATTCAGTACAGTACCTGTTTGCTGCCAAAATTTGATGTGCTTCATCCCAACTGTGACTAGTCTGTCTACATGATGTGGATTACACTTCACTACAAATATTTTATCTTTATGGCCCCTGCAATAAAAACAAAATTTAAAAAGCCACATAGGCAGGAAGGGATGACTTAACATTTCAAATGAATTTAAATAGGCATTCCACCACATTGGACTAATCAAACATAGTCATTAAAAATAAGAATCTAATTACTGTGACTGTCATACTCTTGGTGCAAATACAACAGCATGAGTCTATAACAGCGTGAGGATTGGCAGAGGAGTCGCAGAGGCTACGCCTACATTATCTCTACCATCATTACTCTTATCTAACAAAAAGTAGAGACCTTGCTTTCTAATCAGCAAGAGTTTAGCGCTGGAAGACTGACTCAGAGTTGGCAGAATGCATTGGAGCACACACGGTAAATGAATTAGACCATAGAGATGTGGTGAATAAAAATTGCCTCCCATTAAATTTCAGCTATAGTCATAACGAAGAAGCAGGCAACAAAGGTCAATGCAATTAAGGAAAGGTATAAAGGGCAGCATAAATATTTAAATGGGTAAGAACTCAATTAATAAATATTTAAAATCCTCTATCGAGAAAAACAAGGAAGTCTTTAACCTACAGTGCTTCAGGAGGAGAAAAAAATAACAGATTCTAAAATTATAATTTAGGATACAGTTCATTCAGCAGCACGCACACCTTTGAAGTCAGTCCTCAGGTAATTAAAGTTTTCTCACTGGAGTATACATTTATGGCAATTTGTAAGTTTAATTTTCACCACTGCAAAAAATATTCCCAGGCACAAAGTAGCAATTATGTCTATTCTGGTGTTTTATAAACACCAAAAGTGACAATCACCAGCTCTTCAGTGTGTTTCGACTATGATAATGGAACTTTCCTCAAACAGGTTTAGTGGATCTGAAAAACCCCAGAGAATCCTCTTGCATTCTGTATTTTCTTTTGGTCAACCAGTCTGCACAAAGAACAGTCCTTTACACCTTTGAAATCTTAAGTACATCATCTTGCAATTCCTCCTTCTCCTGTCCCTCTCCTATAGCGATAGCCGGCTTTTTCGTTTAGACCTGTTATGCTACTGCTCCTGGGAGCATCTATCATGCAGGCAAAACAAACTAACTGCCTAAATCCAAATCAAACTAATTGCAATCCAGGTGCCCCCCATGAAACAACAGGTGTATGCCTGCCTCTGACATAGGGGGGAAACAGTGCTAACACATGAGATATGGGCTGCATGGCCGGTGTTTTCACCCCAATTTCCTGCAATGGTCAGACACATACACAAGCCTGTGTAGTTTTTGTGTCCTTGTGCTCCAAAGCACTGGCACAGGACATTTACAGAAGAAAAAGTAGAAGAGCAGGATTTTCACTGATTTAGATTGTAAATAAATTTGACAGTGCCCCTCTCAGGTCCCTTAGGGATTGCAGGCTGTTAATACAAAGATCTAGGATCAAATAGGACCAGCACTGCATCAGCACAGAAGGCATGAGAAGCTAGAATGCAGCTCAGATGCACTTTGAGTCTAACAGCACACTCTTGCTCAATAAGGATTTTAATGAAACTGGACAGAAGATTGTAGGGCTGAGATAGGGAAACGAGCTGTATCATTTATCTGGGGAGCAATGAAAACAAATAAATAAGAGTATATCCTGAACACTATGACAAGATAACAAAATCTGAGAAATCACGCTGAAATTAATCATCCTAAAAAGATTAAGCAAAAAGAATACAGGCAAAAAAGAACTACAAAATAACTACAGAATAGACATAACAAATATTTGAATGTAGCGAAGGTACGCTTCATTTTTCAGATTAATTCCTCCAGGTGAATTCATCTTGTGGGTCTTCACAATTTTGAGGAGCCTGTTCTTCTTGCCTGTTAAGAGCCTCACGTGGCCTTAGCTAAAATTTAGATGTAAACTCTCCTGTCTAGATTTTTGCCTCTCTTTGATGTCCTACTGTGCTTACCAGAATGGGGGACTTGCCTTTAGGCATTGCTAAAACATAAACAATAACTTAAACAGGAACATTTGATAAGAGAAACTTTTTTTAAGACTCTCTGTGAGGCTCCTGCATATTTTCAGAATAACAGATGAGTTAGGTAGGTATGTTTAGCACATATGGCATTATATGCTGAAAGGAACCCGAGTACTTAATCTTAGATCTGTCCTGTAAGCAACATGAGACAGATTGCCATACAGCCCATTGTTATATTGTTTTGAAAAGCTTTGCAAGTCTCTTTGGGAATATATATGGCACTTCTTCACCAGTGAGTCTGAAGCACAGTCTGTCTGGGGACAGTACAAGTAGGATGGCAGAGGAAATGAAAACATCGTGTCTCAATGCAGACAGCACTGATGCTAAGCAAGCCCTACACAAATTTTAAAGAGGACTTGGAATCTTACTGCCTATTAAATGGGAAGTCTGAGGCAAAATTATATAGCTAATATAGACTATGGTGAACACACACTTGGATCACAATGTTTTTTTCTTCAGTAATGGTACACAAGTGAGAGTGCTGCCAGGAGAAAATGTTGTTTCTTCTGAAACATGTCACCATATAACAACAGTAAAATACCCTTCACAGGCACTTTCTTCCCAGTTACAGTAATAATTTCTACTGAGCAGTGCTAGCTGGTTTGGAGTTGCAGGCAGCACACGAAACAAACTCCTTGCCTTTCTGGTACGTAAGCCCATGCTTACATGAATTCTACACGATGGGAGTATCTTCACCTCAGAGGTACATTTGATTTGCCAAAGGGTA
Source organism: Laterallus jamaicensis coturniculus (assembly GCA_022605575.1). NCBI lineage: Eukaryota > Metazoa > Chordata > Aves > Gruiformes > Rallidae > Laterallus > Laterallus jamaicensis. The sequence goes on from JAKCOX010000001.1 coordinate 514,362, forward strand.
AGAACAGATTTTCACACAGTTTGATTCTTCTAACATGTATAACTGGTTTAGTATACAGAAAAGGTTGCAATTCCATATTTTAGAAAAAAAACCCAAAATCAAACACGTAAACTGTAACCCAATCCTCTTCCCAACACTGGTCCCTCCAAGCAACTGTAGAAGCTTCATTGCTACAGGGTAATTTGCTCATTGCAGTTACTAATAGAAAGCCTAGCTAGCATCTCAGAAAAAGTTGACTCAGAAGGCAAGATCAGTAGACCTTGAAAAATCTATTTATATTAGAGGGAACACTCTTTTCAGAGGTGATCTGCATTTGTACACTGATGGAATCCATCACATCATCTACTGCATAAAGGAAAAGACGACATCTCTGATGATTTCTGCCCTGAATCAGGAAAGCGTTAGCTTAACTTGAAACTGACCTTGGGAGAAAACATTAGCTTCACTTGAAAATCATTAAATGAGCTCTAATATCAATGCAGCTTTCCTAACCAGAAAGGCTAGGGAACTCCTGACAGCAACAGTTCACAGGATGTCCAAACACTAAGCTGTAGATCCCAAGTTTTTAAATCTAGGTACATTTCTCCAAAACACCATTCTGTTTTCAGAGAGGGGATCTGTTTCTTCCCAGAAACAAGCTTAACTCATGCAAATGATATTATTTGGACGAATGTAAGCACAGGGCAATATTATACGGAGATGTATTCTTACCTGGTTGTTGCCAGCTTTTCTCCTTTTTTCCAGTCCCAAAACACAATGGCATGATTATCATCTAGCCCAACAGATGCCAAGCATTTGCCATCAGCTGTACAGAAGGAATACTTAGTGTTAACGGTGCTATGGCTTTAGCTGAAAATATAACAGGCAACACACAGAGCAAATACATTGTAACCTGAATTTCAAATCAGGTATTATAAATAAAGCAAAAAAGGAACCAATACTTTGAGACACTTCAGATTCACTGATGGCCTTCAGGTCCTAAAACAGACTGTGTACAGTTAAGACAAATGAACTGGGAAAGTGTGTCAACCTGCCCAACCTCTTCAGGTCACTCAGGTCTGTACCTGATGAAAGTTCTATCCACAACTGGAATTCATACTGCAAGATTCAGCACCCAAATGAAAACCCACTGGGTGATGGCATCTCAGACTGGAATCCACAGATTTCAAAGAGCACCCTCCTAACCCATAACCTAGCCTTCCTCCTCTTAGCTAACTTTAAACTCAGCCTCACCCTTTTGAGAGACAGAACAGGCAGTTATGGGACACAAAGTTTTTTCTGTCTGATTTTTAACAGGATGATTACAAGATAGGCCATTCTTTTCTAGGAAATGCATTCTTTTGACTTCATTATCTTCTGTTTGTATGCCTGATGTATTTTAGGGTTTTTATATTTGTATTCCTTATCAAACCATTCATCTTTCCCAAAGGCAGACGCAAAACCTTCCTACAGGGGAAGGTAGGTAGGATCAAACAAGAGAATAAAAGTCAATTACATAAAGTCCAAGTACTCAAAAAAATTACTATGTTTTATTTTTAAATCCTTCTTTTAAATACTTCTTTTGCTTGCAGCAGTGACAAGAATTATTAGTGTGCAATGAAATGGGTGGTTAAAAGTTAATAGGCAATGTAATGAAACTATAAATATGATAGAAAATTGTAAGGCTAAAATTAACTGCTGGCTATCATTTCTTCTACTGCAGGAAAGACACAGCACTACTGATAATGAGGGGAAGAAAAGCAAGAACAGAGTATCATACATAATTCAGCAGCACCTCAGCATCCCTGCAACCTGTACAAAATGAGGAGAAATGAGAGCACTGCTGAAACTTTTAGAGGCAAGCTACTGCCATGGAATTTGGAACATTTTTTAAAAAATAAACTATAATTGCTGAAGTGTACTATAAAAGAATTTTCTAGCTTGTAGTGGGGGCTAGTGAGGAACCTGGGAGATGGCCAAAAGAGCCAATGAAACCAATGATCTAAGTGTTACCTTTTGTAAAAGTTAACAGGTGCTAAGGACTCTGTGCTTAAGTGTATTTGACTTCAAGAACAAAAAACGTGCCACTGGTACAAATTAATCCATTAGAACCACTTCAAAGTTCCTAAGAGCTACACCGGGTTCACAGTGTTCAGCAACCTATGGGAGGAGTGTAAGTGGGAAGGAAGTTGACAAACAGGATAGAAAAACAAAACTGAGTTTGTTTTGAAAAAAGAATGAAAAGATACACAAACAAGGAGACACATAAAGTTAACAAGGAAGGAAAGAAAAAGAGACAGTAAGAACCATTCTGCAACAGTTTGAGTGAGATAATATATCATGTGGATTATTGCATATTTACCTTTTATATCAGTTATGTGTACTATTTAAGAGGTATGTTTGCATATTATGACAAAAAATAATTGGGTTTTTGGGTAACTTAATTATGTAAATGGAAATGTATAAGTTTTATATGATTAACCAAATTTTGCTGGTAAGAATACAACTTAAACCTCATTCACTAGAAACAGGAGGGTTTATGCATGAACACGGGCTGTCCCCTCTGATTAATACCTGAAATGATGGACGTGAAATTAGCCACCAGAGGGCACAACCGTTTATTGTGTGAATGCAAGGATAATCTTTGAATCCTCATGTACTCCGAATGGTCCTACAGAAGCAATCCAGTGCTGTACACTGCTTTCAGTAACAGCTAATAACGTATGCTTTAAACAGCAAGCAAGGGCAGAGAGAACTGGCAGTGTAGAGTCAGCCACCAGACCAGGTTTGGCCAAAAAAGGTATCTTTGGACTTTGGGGTTTGTTTCTTTAAGTAGTGGGACCTGAACTTAATTTAGAAACATCTCTTCTTAACACAGTGATAGCTCCCTATAAAGTAGACCCAAGTAGCACTCTGATCCCATAGCGAGATGGATGTTTGTACAACTCTGTCCTCTCCAATCTAAGAAACTTCACTAAAGCCAGTCAGAATGGAGTATGTGTAATACATCCTAAAGAAATCCTGTAACAACGTCACTGACTGCTACTTTGAGCTTTAATATTTTTGTACAGATTTGCATCCACAGAAGATGCAGCCAGCTTTTCCTTAGGGCTTTCATAAAGGCACAGGAACTCTACCACAGGGAATCCTACTATCTGTACAGGTGCCTAGTTGTTGTTAAAAATATAAACCACAAAGTATTTTCTAAATATATGAATGTTTGTTCAACTAGGGATCTTAATGAAGTCTTTTTAATATCTATGCACAACATGTTAATTAGATCCCCCTTATTCATTTTCCCTTCATCTGGTACCACGTCTACTTTCAGAGCTAGGTTACATGCCACAGTGGATCAGCAGTTTGACATTTGAATTCCAGCTCTTGGATGAACACCAAGGCTCCTCTGCTGATAACAGAATATGAGTCAGTTCCACAGAACCATCTTTGTGGAAGCAAGAGTTCTATTGTGTAAGTCCTGTCTCCTATATGTGACCCTATATCCTCAGGAATTGACATGGTATTTCTAGACAACAGTTTGTCTTTACTTTATCAAACTCACTCAAAAATGGGGGAATCATTCGCAAATTTGATGAACTGTATGAGCCTGAAGATCACATTTCCATCTCATACACTTCAAGTCCCCATCCTGCCTTTCAAATTACTATACTATCATGCTGACAGCCACCAGTCCTAGCTGTGCACTTGGTATCACGTATTAGACATCACAAAAATCAGTTATTGATCGAAGGAGAAAAGGCCCACAACTGACTTGACTTCATTATAGATATTTATCAAAAACTATTAGTAAATATTTGTGTAAAATTTGTATTGGTTGTAAAATTGGCTAGCAATTCAAACTGAGACCTCCTCATCAAGACTGCTTTTTAATTAACTGTTTAGACAAATGGAGTCTGTGGCTTACCAGAAAAATCCAGCGCACACACTCCTCTCTGATGCTGGCCTTTGAGCAATGATAAACATTTCAGTGTCTGTGTGTCCCAGACATGGATAGCAGCATCTCTTCCAACCTAAATCAGAGGGTTAATTGGAATATCTGCTCAGAGAAGTCCAAAGAACACCAATATCAGTAATTAGCACTATCACTTATTCAAAACCCTCTCAAGGTAACTCCTTGTCCACTTGCCCTATTTTATCTTCTTAAAGATATTCTCTAAAGCATTTGTAATCAGTATCATATCGATGACATTATTTATCATGATGTGGGTATATCTGAATATACTGAATACACTGTGTTCAGTACCAGGTATCAGTAGAGTGCCCAACAGAAAACAGCCTTTATCCGAGTAAAGCCCTGAATCCTACTACAGTACAACCATATCAAAACTGACTAGAGAAACCCCCAGACCTCCCAGGATGTAGATAAAATACAGCTCCTGCATCATACAGATGAAAGCAAAGGGGTTCTTTGTGGAGCTACAGCATAACATTGGCAGTTTTTCTGGTGTACAGGAATGAGTTAATAATCAAATAGCTGCCAGTCTAGTACTCAGCAGTTTGGCAGGGATATAGGAAACAATACGTGGCTTAACCATATGTAGGAGGAAACACCATACTGATGGACAAAAAGAACCACATTTTTCCTAATTACACATTGAAAAGGGAATTTATTTCCCTGTTATGCTATGATCATCACTTCTAAATACCCACCTGCCCAGTAGCAACATAGTCTTTCACTGGGTGAATGCTTAGGCTGAGAATGTCATCATCGTGGCCAAGGTACAGCCTTTGAGTGTGTTGTTGCCTGTTATATACAACAGCTACAGCAGCAATATGATACACTACTTCTCCGGCTTGCGTGTAGAACAAGTTATTTCGACAGTCATAGCCTCTATAACTGAAGTAAATACAGACCATATTATATTCTGTTTCACAGTTATTCTGGTACCTCACATAAAACATTGTGCAATTAATTTGTGCATTAACTTGAATAGAGCACATCTGCAATGTCAGCTTTGTTCAGAAATATCACAGCACACAGGCAAACAGAATATTCTGTTTAAGCAAAGGCATTCATGAATCTTCTCATGGTTTACTTTGCACCTAACTCCTAAAGTAGTACTAATTTCACATAAAGAATATATTTGGACACAATCATATGTAAATTATAAGTTTTACAGGGTCTTGGGTACAAGCAGAGGTCTATCAAGCATTTTGACAAATCACAGCTAACACAATCACAGAGAATCTCCATGAAACATAAACTATAGTCAACAGCTGGTTTGAAATGTCATTATAAAATGCAACACTGATTTAATATTAATTATATGGCTACACCATTGTAACTTTCTCTTGTCCCTTAACAAATAAAGAAAATGTATGTACAATATTCCAGAAATTATCCACAGTAATAATGATAAACAAATTAACTGTGGGTAAGCACTGAAAAACACTTTGTTAAATGCTCTGACCTGAATTCATTAACATTTCTGGGCTGCTTTAATCAGAAAAAACAAGCATTATCTGATATCACCATACCCATGTATAAACTGTAACTTTAAACTGTCCTCAGGCGCTCGTTCTCTTTTAAGGAAGGGCACAGAGTGGTTTTTCTCTTTACTTTGCTGTTTCAGCTGAGGTAGGTCTTCTTTGTAAACCTGAAGAATAATTGTAAAATTAATGGCACATCTCCAGTTTTCTAAATATTTGTCCATATGCATGAAAGTTACTTTAAATATTAAATTTTATATATGTCAATGGGACATTCAGTAGGTACCACACATAGTAAGCCACACTTGCTCCATACAGAGTTTTAGATACTGATAACTGCTGTCCAGGCAGTGAAGTCCCCTGACATGTGAGCAGCCCAGAACCTCAGTCTGGAGTAAGAGCAGAGGAGCATATTTTTTCTAGAAGAGACCAGTGTCATTTAGTGAAAAGGAATTTAAGTATCAAGTGGAACTCTTTAAAAGCGTCTTTTAACTCGCATGTATCTAGGGATTATGGTGAAATATACAGTAACCAACAGCATGTAGATGATTTACCAACGTGTCCAGAATCCAGAGCTAGAATTACAGCTGAGTTTCCCACAGAAACAGCCATTGCCACAGAACCTAACTTCAAAGATAGAATACCAGTTTTTACAACAAAGGTCTTCATGTAACAAGCTGAGCTTTCGAAATGGTGAGCACACAGAAAGCCTTAACATGCTGTGTCTGTCCTTTGTATGCAACATACTTTATCCTGAGTGTTTTCATCCATTTGCTCTTGGCTCCTCAGTGAATGCTACCAATGAAAGAATCAACATTTTCTATTGCATCTCAAAATCTAGAATCCTCTGGACTGCTTCATCCATAATGTTAAAAAAGCCACCCAAAACAAACCAAAACCCAATTCTCAAAGTAAGATGAATGTTTTTGTTTCGACAGTCTTTTGTCAATTATTTCCTTTAACTAACTGTAAAGTGCAGCTTATGCTTGGGGTTGTCTCATGCTTTCCATACAAGATTCTATTTTAAGCTGCTTTGAGCTTTTCCATGCATTAACCTGCCTGGAATATTGCTGTTTAACTGCCTACAACTATTCTTTCACTTTTAAACCCAGACGTCCTTTTTGACACATAGACAGCACGGAGGAGGATGCTGTCTGATTTGAATCCAGATGGAAAATGAGGGGGAGGAGAGGAGCATGGGACAAGCACTCCAGAGAGACTTGGAGTAGAAGAGAGGGGAAAGAGAAAATATGACAAAGCCTCTACTTTGATTGGCAAGCATGCTCAATCTCTGTAACAAGAGGCAAAATAAGCCATTGTCAGCAGGACCTTGTTTTGCAGAATCTAGAAAATCAGGTGAAAAAACAAAAGGACAGTCCTTGGCTAAAGCAAGGAACGGGAGAGATCATCCTTCCACACTCTGGAAAGCAGTTCTACATCAGCCATTAAATCACTTAAACTTGAACCATGCTTATTGTGTCTTTTTCAGGCATAGGACTAGATCCCAGTTCTGGTCTGAGGGAGTTCTGACCTGTCACCATTACAGCTGGTAAGGTAACAGGACAAGGTGACAATTAATATTCTATTCCCAATGACCACAGCTCCTGAAAATCAGGTCCCTGGTATTTTTAAAAAACAAAAGTCAGAAGACAGATAGCAGAACTTTATGTTAATATTTCCTTTCCTTCAAAACAAGGATAGCAGCACCCTTCCATACCAGAGATCAGTGCTTGTGAACCATTCCGTATCACAAATGGAACAGACCAAAATAAATATTAAAATAATTCTGCCTTCAGAGACACGTTTGAGCGACATGCAATAAAGAACCCCATGGAGCCTGATGAATGACAAAGGACTGAATAGCTGCTTGTTAGGTAAGAAATAAATATCCCATACACCAAACCAAGCAGAAGACCTGCAGAAATGCATTGTTATAATCCATGCACTTCAAGATTTCCCTCTTGATTTGCTATATTTTATTACATTTCTAAGCTTCTCATGACTTTGAGACTTGAATAAAGTTTCTTGGTAGAGCCGCATGGGTGCAGATTGGTATGATGCAGTACGGGTGTAACCTCACATAAGGGAGCAGCAAGGTCAAACTGTGTTGCAAGAGGAGCTGAGTGTGATAGAAAGGCCAGCCAGAGAGTGCCCTCATGGAGAAGGGTGCAGTCCCACAGTGTCCGAGGGACATGAGCACAGCAGATTGGGTGCCTGTAACATAGGTCAGGCCTGATGGCCAGGACAGCCCGCAGTGACAAAGCATAAGCCTACATGGAGGGACCAGGTTGAAGAGTAGAACGGCAGACTACCACTTCTGAGAGAAAACCAACAGAGTAAAGAACATTTGTTTCATCCCACATGAAGTACTCTTATCTTAAATTATCTCAGAACACAGGCATACTGAAAATACAAAGAAAAAATTAAGCTAATTAAGTGATTACTAGAGACCAATTTTTCATTTGGTTCCCATAGATAAGGGCAATTTTAATTCTTGGACATTGTTATCCTTGGCAATAAAAAGGAACCTGTCACAAACAGATATGTTATATGGGCTTCATGGTCATTAAACACATTCTGCTTTGAATATGCAGTCATACAAAAACCTCTGTGAGTTGAACCCCTAAAAATTGGGGATCTAAACCTGACAGAACTGGAAAGTCTTCTCTAACACCCATCATGAGAACAAGGGTAGCAATAAGTTCACATATTTACATTTGTGCTATTAAAGATAAATTCTTTTTTTAACATATAATGGTATAAACTGATGAGTTTTCCTCAAACCCTTTTAAATCTCCAGCTAAAATAAGCTTTGTTTTTATATATGTAGGTCATGTAATCACCCAAATACTGTCCAAACAATCTTCCTAGAGTAGTCTGGTGAATTAGCTGCAAGCTTCTTTGGCATATATTTACTGAATAGTCACAATACAGTGGCAGGTAATTGGCACAGTGCATTAATTTTTACTCACCTGGCGATCATAGTTGATTTGAGCTTCCTGCTCAATGTCAGAATCTAACTCTGGCACATCAGATAAATCTGAATCTGATTCTTCACTATATGAATCAACACCGCCCTCTGCATTAAAAAAAGTAATTAAAAATCAATATGTAACAGATCTAATCACAAGAAAATAGTATATGATGTTTTTATATAACTTAGACTATATGCAAAGCAGTATTCAACAACTCTGGAAGCTCAAGCAGCTTGTAAAAATCATGAGGGCTGACAACGTGTCTGGTTTTGTTTCTATTTGTCCTGTTCCATCACCTGGGGCAAGAGGGTGGCAGAGGGAAGGAGAATAACTGAGTAGTTACTAGTACATTTCCATCATCTGAGAGAATGTTTTCTTAAGGGTCTTTGGAGTGAAAACATGCAGAAAAGGTAAATAAAAACTCCGTCTGATCACACTGTTTAAAAAATTTGCTGTAACACAGGTGTTTGACCAAGCTGTGCAGATACAGAGAGAATTTTTGCCCTTTTGCTGAAGGGAATCCATTTTTCAGCAGTTACCAGCACGTAGTTCATATGGGTTTATAAAATATTTTAAGTATCATGGATATAACAAGAAAGAAATTCTAAAGCACAGCTATCATATAGATAATGAAGTTGCACTGCAAAGAGAATTCAACAATTCAAAACATGTAGTCAAGTCTTCTGCATGTCTGTTAGAAAGCTATTTAAAAAAATTTAATTTGATCTAGTAATCTCCCTCAAAATGTCATTTTTCACATGCTTTGACAAGTACTACTCGTCTATTCCTAAACATACGATACAGCAGACTGCAGAAGAGTTTTTAAAGCAACTTGACTTGTTGCTGATGCAAAGTAAAATGTCCCAACCACGCTGAGTATATGTCATTCCAGGGAATTATAAAAATATTTTCTGTTAATTCAGTAACAGCTTTTCCATCGGTGCTGCATTTGTTGTTGATATTATTTCATATATAATTAAGAAGAGATGACCTTCACCTTGTGGAGATGTTTCAAGGACGCCATTTGTTACCCCTTCAGGAACAAATCGCCACTGAAAAACAGAGTGGTCAGCTCCTCCTGTACTTAAAACCCACTGAAAATCATGGGACCAGCGGACATTGGTTACATGTGCTGAATGGCCAACGTATTTTCTAAATTTAGCTCCTAAAAACACAAAAAACCCCAGTAAGTATGTAAGCAGAAACAAAATTAGAATTGTATCTAATAATGGTAGGTTTTTAAATGGAAATACAGTCTAAATGCTCTTATGAAAACTAAAAAACCCAACCTACAACAATACTTAAATGCCTGTTGATATTCTGATACTAATAGTAATTATAAAGAAAATCGTATAAAGTAATATGAATTATAGCAGTGCTTCTGGTGTTGATAGAATTTTGATGTGATGTAAAGCCTTACTGAATTAGCTCCTGAAAATGTACTATGAGAATAAGTTCATGTTAAACTCTATGTTCTCAACTCTTCTATACCCAAAGTACATATACACTGGCAGGAAGTCACCAGATACGCACAGCATTAAAGTCTCATTCTTATGTCCATTAATACTAATATCAACTGTTACACACCAGACTCAAAAGCCACCATTTGAAAATATGCTGATATGGAAGCAGATAAATACAGCATTATTCAGAAATAGAAAATACTGTCTTACCTTTCTTTAGGCATGGAAATCTGAATAATTTAACCAGCCCAAAATCATCCCCAGTCACCAGGACCGAGCTGTTGTAGTTTCCATCCACAGAGTTGACATCTGTGACATTTGTATATTTTGGCCAAATTCCATTAACTTCAGATCCTATCACGCACGTCCATGAGGCCCAGTGAATTCCTTTGATCTCATCTTTGCTAGTTAGATGCTTCCCAGCTGAAAATATTACAGTAAGTAAACTTAATTTCTTTTCAGTAAACTCCATTTCTTTTTATCACATTTATCTGTGTATTCTTCTTAGGATTAGCCTTTTAAACTCAATAAGTTATAAAGATTCACAATTATACTTTGAATAAGTATAATCTCATGTTTGTGGTATTTGATGACATCTTGCAAGTTCTAATGCAGCTGCACATAAACATGCTAAAAACATACAAAAGTGGAAAAACATTAAATATTTATGTAAGTTCCAGTCAAAAGCTTCCACTGGCAAACATGCTACCTATATTGTGTTTTTGTTGTCTTCAACGCTGCAGCTTACTTGTTCATTACATGAGCCACTTGTAAACTTACACGGCATCTTGTAGAACAGTCTCTCTCCTGCACCATCATTGGTTTGCAAGAATTTACTATCCACCGACCAGTCGATATGAGTTATAAAACTAGAAGATTTGTTGCATTCTCCTATTTTTTTGTACCGCTGAGCAACTGCATAGATATCCACCGGGCCGTCATTAGACCCCACAGCAAGGTAAGAGCCATCTGGTGAAAACTTCATCTCATGGATTACTTCTTTCCGGTCTTTAATATGAACTACTTCTGTCATGTCTCTGCAGAAACCAACAGTGAAAATAGGAACTGTGAGCTTGTGAACATGCAATCCACAAATATTTAAGACAAATGTGAAGATAGATGGGCTGAATAATTTGTACAACAAAAAGCAGGTTTCACAGAAACTCAAAACAAACCCCACTTTTTTGGAGAAGTTCCTATTACTTCCATTGGTTACCAACATAATCTCAAAACATTACCAGGGGTTTTAGAGATCTTCCATCTTTAGAGATCTTCCATTACGGGCTTTTCCCTCCTATCAGCTAGTACTGCAAATACATGCTTACCAAACAGATGGAGTAATGTTAAAGAAGCTGTAAACTCATCCAAGAATCAATGAAAATAGCTTACGTGTTTTAAAAACAGGCTATTTTGTTTCAGCTAGTTTTGTGTCTCTTCCATGCAGAAAATGCCTACTGCATACAATGCATTCATGCAAAAAAAGGCTTGTCACCTAATATGAAAAGTAGAATTTGTGTGTCTTGCAAATGCTTTAAAACGTCTTTCAATCACTGATTATTTTGCATAGGATCCATTCTTCTATAAGGGCGGAAACAAACCAAGGAGATCCCTCTTAAAAGCAAGCACTCTCTAGTATACACATTTCTTTCAACAGAATAAAGAAAAAAAGGCAAGTTTAAAAATCTTGTATTTTATCAACTTTATTATTAAGAGCTAATATTTTGAATTAAATAAGGCATTGCTCCTCACTTTGAAACTAACACCTTTTAAAACATCAAGGGATGTTAATGGAAAGATATACTCAATTTTTACTGTTTCTGAAAAGATACCAAATGATTTTTATTTATTTTTGTTCTTTTTATAGGAAAAGGCTTCATATCATGACCCAAACAACAACTACTAATATGAGAAACTATTGTTAGATGTTCTCACCGTACTCGAAGAACAATGAAGGAGCCATCCTTCATTCCCAGTGCTAACTGTGACCCATCGGGACTGAAAGATACACTCCGCACCGCCTCTTCCATATTACAACGAGCTATCAAGGCATGGTCAGCAAGGCTCCATAACCTGCAGCAAAGGAAATTGAAAGCAAGAGTAGATCTTTCTTACTGCACAATATTTCAATGTCATCAAGAGGAAAACCAAGAAGTATAACTCAGTCAGTAAAGGCTCGTTTGCATGCACGCCTTATATTAAGATTTTATAATGTACTGAGTTGCTTTCCAACGATGGAACAAAGATAATTTCACTGATGTGAGGTGACACGTTTGCAGACATGTAGATTTTAAAACCTAAGAACTGCTTATTTGGAAGACAAGAAAGAGGGTGTGCAGTGCCTGCCTGAATCAATGTACAGGCACAGAATTTTCTGACATGGCACTGAACATCTTTGCAAATATCATCACGTGAAGCTTTAGGACACCTTCAAGTGAAGTTCCACATTCAAATTCTCGTCAAAATAAAGGAACCTTTACTGTTCCCAGTTCTAGCAGGGATGGCACCTCAGACCTGAACACATGTCTGTAATAGCAGAAGAGGAAACAAGGTGAAGCTAAATTATATCATCATTTGGTGTTACCTCCAGACTTTACTTAGCTGATGCTAAAGTAGAATTCCCCCAGATGAATAATTAAAAAAAAGCACTTTCTGTAGACAGAGGGTGAATGCAGATCAGACTGACATTTTCACTGAAAGCAAAAGCAATACTCAGAGAGCACAAACATACCAACCCCGGGGAAAATTTTCTGGTCACAGCTCTGAATTAGTAGACAAATCTGCATGCTGACTTGCTCACTGACATAATTTTAAATTAAATGAATCAATCAATAAATTATGCCATAAGATGGAGAAAAATAATGTACCTGTAATTTTTTAGAAGGAGTTACTGAGATCACTACAAGCTGGTTAATCAGATCTCATTAGTATGCAAGATTTAGAAAATAATTTAAAGAAAAGAATCATTTGAAGTATGGAAGAAAAAGCAAAAAGACCTATTGGGCTAGAAAAAGTTAAATCAGCAATACCCAACCATCTTTGTTTTGAAGGGAGTATCATAAATTTAAAGCATTTGTAAAAGATTTATCAAATAGCCAGTAAAGTATTTGAGTAGTAGCTTGTATAATTATTGACTAAACACAAGAAAATGACAATGTGTACAAGGACTGATGAAGTTTTATAGCAAGCTTTACAGAAGGAAACAACTATGTTGTATGGAAGATACTACTGGGGTTTCTAGGCACAGGCTTTGGAAGAGTAACATTTAATATTGGCACTAAAAACACTGACATGGGAGATGAGAATGCCAATGAGATCTGCTATGGACAGCACGATGGGAGGCACCACGAACCCAGAGGTGGATTTACCATCCCAGAAGAAGCAGAGGGTTTCTTGATGATGACACAAGTAGACACAAAATGAAATTTAACCGAAGCCCATACTAGCTGAGCCTAACGCCTAACACTATGCTATAAGCTTCGGACACAAATGGAACCAGCAAAAAAAGAGTGAGCTCTAACGTTATTTTTCAGTTACACAATGATTGTCATTCATGAGTGAGTCCTAGACAGGGAAAAAGAAATTTAATCCTAAAGTATATGGATGCTGCTCCAGGAGGTACACAGAAACAACAGGACACAACACAGAGTGACCTTATCTAGCACATTCTTTACAAGTTACCTCAAGAAACTGGAATAAAAACAGGAACAGATGCAGTGAAGGATTATTAGGGTGAGTAAGAGAGTGAACACTGTATCACATTAAATAACACCAAAAGACAAGCTTGAACCAACTCATGCCCATCCATGAAAGACTGTATGAACAAGTAAAGTGACAGAAAGGAAAGAGAAAAAGAAATTGCAGCTGACCAGCAAGCTCCAAGACAACAGCAAATCATAAAGGGCAATCTGAAGGAGCATAAATTAGAAGCTGCATGTATGGTAGGATTTTTTTCCCATTGAAATACGGCCAAAAGGTCCATAAAAACTGAAAAAACTGTTTGATAACTGCCTGGGCTTGATTTGACAATACATAGTTATACAAGTTATCTATGCAAGATTAAAAGCAGTCATCATCCATCCAGCATAGGGGTGGAACAAAAACCTGATGGAGGGGTTAAAAATTAGGATTAGTAGGGTCAGAAGAAATGAATAAGGAAGACATTAGAGGAGTCAGAGCTTGGGTAACCAAGCTGTTTTTATTGGGTAACATGCTGTTCTGAACAGCAGTGAATTAGTACTTAAAGCTGAGTATATAAATTCAGCATGTTTTCAACACGAATGCTTTTACATGATGTGTGGAGGGCTGAAGAGAAGAAGCAGAGCCGCTAAGAAAAACATAGGGAGGGAGGAATATTGTCTTGATGGAGTCCTAATATAAGGCCAGAAAATAAATACCTCCTAGATTAATGTGTACATGAATGGATAAAAAACGAATAAGGTCAGGACTTACCGTACAGATCGGTCATCGCTGCCAGTGACTACTAAAGGCTTCTTTGGATGGACTGCCAGGGCCCAGAGCTCCCCTTCACAATGACCCTGCATAATCAGCATGGGTTTATCTCTCTCTCTTACTAGTACCTCAAATATTTCACTGTCCTGCGTTCCTGCTAAAAGTCTGTCTGCTTTCCAACAGACACTTCGGATGGACAAACCTGACATGGGACAGAAGAATCTTAGATTAACAATAACAAGGAGACAAAGTGAGAGGGAGGACGGTGAAGATCGTTAAGACTTCAAGAGTTAATTTAGAACTACTGCTATGCTTTGATACTGAAATCTTATAATACCTCATAGCTGATTAAATCACAGAACATTTCTGTTAAATTATCACCATTGGACAAAAAGGAGAAGGCTCAGTCCTGGGGAAATGCTGAGTATCTAACACTGCTGCTGACAGTGTCTCGAGGGGCCAAGCTCTCACACTTTGTGTACACCTGCCTGGGAATTCGCTTTAAAACAACAATTCCATATCACATGATTTAAAGATCTTGATTTTATGTCAGGCTAGGTTCCTGGGACTGAAGCTGCTTTCCTTTTTTGCATATTTAATGCTGAACAACATTTTAACAATTAATTCAAATAGTTTGTGCCCGTGTTATCACACCTCTCCACTTTTAGTCCCAACTGATTATTAGCAAAAAACCCCCCAAAACTCCAAACCAACAGAATTTTGCTCTGCATAACTTTTAGGGAGATTGATCTTACTCCACAAATCTCATTTTAACTTTGCAGATTGAATTTTACTAACCACAAGCTTAAAAATCCCCTCTTAGCAATTTGAAGGCGCTATCTGGTTGAGTGCCTGCAGTGTTTGTATTTTCTGTTCCAGTATATGAAAATTAAAGTCTAGATGCTGAGAAGTGAATGAATAAAAAAATCCACAGTAGTAGTGAAGGTGTAGCGAAGGTCAGCCACGCCATCATTTTAACATCTTTTGGAACAAAATACCCAATGCAATTAATTGATTAAATGCAAATAAAGTATGTTGACATTTTGTGTCATTTCTTGAGAAGGTCAAATTAATCTTTATTCAGTGTTTTGTCCATTTCCAGTACCTTTTAATTTTTATAACCTAGCTAAATTTATCTCGAGGTAATGACTACATCATCTTCTTGATTAATATCAAAGGCCACAAAAGAATGAACTTCAGATGCTAAGTAGTACATGGGCATGGTTAAGTTTTGAGACACAAAGTACCTATTTTGGTGTGGGAAAGGTAATGTTTTCTGAGACGTACTACACAGAGAAGGATTATATATTATCAGATTTTTACTAACATACGTGTATATGTAAATATAAAATCCAAGCCTATGATCAGATTGGTACCACTGATGCATCTTATTTAAAAAGCATGTGGTGGATGAATGAGTACACGGAAGGGAGAAGAGGAAAAGCTTTCCTGGCACCCTAGAAGGAAACTTTAAGTTTGAAAGGCCATGTTACCCCATATATTTTTCTTGCTACTAAAGCAGGCAATGTTCTTATTTTGACAAACAAAGAAAAAACTGAAGGATTTAAATGTCTTAAAGACAAGATCTGGAAAGTGTGCTAGTTTTAACTGTTAGAAATCAATTAATTTATCCATTTTTAAAACTTTGTTATTACTTCCATGCGAGTCTAAATGGCAACTCAATTTGCTTTCTGCAAATTAATTTTTTTACTACATTTGCCAAGAAGAAAGCTTTTTCTGTGTTGCCTTCGTTATGTTCCTCTGCAAGGCTGGCATGAGCCACACTGATCTGTCTCACCCACATGCGCAGGCTTATTTCTCTACAATTTTTAGAAAGTATTGATCTAAATTGCTCTAAACTGCTGTGAGTAGCTGTAAGGTACTGCTCTTGCTTACTAGAAACGAAAGTTAAACTTTATGTAGTTTTTTTACAGCCAGAATCATAAGGGGACTACTGGTTGGGTGCATTTGAGAACTTTTTTGAGTGCTAAGTTCCATGCACTACAGCAAAGCAAGCAGGACTGCAGTGTTCATCTAAGGCTGGTGGCAGTTTGCTTGTTGGACAAGTCTAGATGCTGCAAACCTCTGTATTTTACAAGTATTGGAACGATCAGCTGGTCTGGTTTAAGATGAAAAATAAACCAAACAAGCCTGTTGCTGGATCAAAGGCCAAAATATAATGGAGAAAGAAAATGTTATCCTTCTCGGTGGCCTCTTGGCTATACCAATGGTAATTTTAACATGAAAAGTAGGTCTGAAAGCACAAGCTAAGCAGCTGGGGAATTTAACACTAATTATTACAAAGTTGGCTGCTAAAAGCATATAAAATCTTACTTCAAGAAGACTATACTTTCAATCCAAATGGATGTATAGAATTCCCAGTAAGATCTTGATAAAGCATGCATTAAGATCTATGGAGATTGTAAGTGCTCTGAGAGTCTGACCACAAAATAGATTGATGACTATGCTCACAGGAAGCATGGTTAAATTCAACAAATACGATGGTCAAGAATTTAATCATCTATTCAATATTTCAAGCATTACTATTCCAAATGTACCTAACGGAGTGCTCAGATGCTCAGCACCTCTGAATATCAGGTTCCAGAAGTCTCAATTAAATGCACTGCAATTAAGTTAAAGATTGGCTAAATTCTTTCTCCTATCCTTTTGTGTTTAAATAGTTTTTACTTATCTTCCTATATTTGTATAGCAGGGAGCAACAACTATGAGCATCCTGTGTTTATACTACAAAACATGTGAAATTCTTCAGGCTACATAAAGAGAAAAAAGGAAATACAGATCTCAAAAGTAAATGTAGTCATTAAGTAAAACAACCCTGGCAGTATGCAGATACATTTATGCTTCAAATTAAACTGTATCATAATCCATTATGCAGATGTGTGAAAAACCATTAAAGTAATAGCTCATTACCTTTGTATCCTTGTTCAGTCTCCCTGAGATCAATTTTAGTAATTGGTTTGAAATCAGTGTCCCACAGCCGAATGCAACCATCTCTCCCTCCAGTGGCAAAGCCTTCCTCACAAGCATACATACTAAAAATTCCAGCCTGTTAACCAATAGTATAACAAGTTTTAAAGTTCTTTACAACGTATTGAAACACACAAAGCAAACTGCTTTGAACGCTCTTGTTACAGGCTAGAACCTGCTAGGCAGCAAAACGTCATCCATCCAGAAAGCAAACCAGCAAACACAGGGAAGTACTTTTATTTCAAGTGCTCCCACTTCAGCGATTCATGTCAAGTTTTTGTACAAGTAGCATCAAAATAGCCTACTTGCAGAATTTGAATTTTGGGTTAGTTAATATTATTAAAAGGACTATTAAATAATGGAACACTCAAAATAAACAGTTACCTGGAATAAACAAAACCAAGCAAACAAGCAATACAAATATTCTTACAAGTGTGGAGATGATTGAGACATTCTTTCATGAATTCAGTTCAGACATCAGGAATCTGACAGGAACTGAGTGTCAGTTCATTTTCTTCGTTGAAAGACAAGTTGCTATCACAGGCTGAATTCCTTCATTTTTGACAGTGCCTCATTGTTGATGACTGTCCTATACTACCTTTGCAGAGCTCAGGAAATGCCTGCTGATTCAGTATCTTATTAGGAAAACCTCCCAGTTTAGAGACAAGTTGAACTGCATGGAAATCAATACAATGAAGATAAAACCTCAGTTTTCAAAGTGGCCTTTTTCAATGTCTTAATAAATTATTATTTCTAGTAATTAAGCACCGAGATATTAGAAATTGGGCAAGAGAATGTGCATGAACTACAGCAAACCCCATCATTTCTAAGGATGAAACAACATATTATACAGGATTTAATGCATTTAATCCTTCTAATGAACCAAAATGAAATTCTGCAAATACACTATGGGGCTGATTGTTTGCCAAAGACATTTCCATGTTACTGCAGTTGCACATAACCACAGCCTGGCAATACCACAGGAGTTCTGCAGGTAAGGCGTCCCACTGACTTTGGTCTGGCTGCTTTCATAAATTAAGGGTCACTTGTATAAACAAACTCTCCTGAACACTTAGATCTGATTTGAAGAGCTACTACGAATCTTGATGCATTGTCAACATCACTAGTTTTGCACTGCTCCTTCTAAAAAGATTCTAGAAGAAAACTATAGTGAAAACTGTTAGATTTCATCACTTGTCTAAGGAAAATACTAATTTCCTTTTGTCCAAAAAACCAATGCTAGCAAGTAGCCACAATCATATGCAAAACAGGAGTAGATCTCAAATACATTTGAAACCAGACATGAAAATCCTACTGTGCCTTTACTGAACCAACAGAAACACAGATTTCTTGTCTTAGAGTGGTTAGAAATCTAACACTATCTTAATCATTCCTTCCCTCTAATTACAAGTGCTTCAAATTAGGGAGAGTGGGTGGGTTATGAAGCCAGCTGGAGTAAACTGCCTTTGGATGTGATTGGAGTGCAGTTCACATATTAAGCAGGTTTGCTCCACATTGAAGCTTTTATGAAGAGCCAGTCTTCAGCATTGGGAATTTTAGCGGTACGTTTCTATTTAAAATAAGATCATTTGATTGCCAACTATTTTTAAGTAAACTGATGCTAACTGAAACTACTCAATTTGTGAAACTTGAGATTTAGAAACTTCCCTTTACATTTAAGTCTGCCTGGTTAAATCGAGGTTACAAATATCACAGTCCTGCTAACATCGGTTCAGCAGCTAGCGTGTGTTGACAACACGTAAACAAAGGATAATATGACATATACAACAGTCTCAGAAACTCTACTGACCTGAAACAGAAGACAAACTTTGTAGATAAGCCTTCAAGAAGTTTTTCATTTCAATGAACATTTCAGGAATCGACATTAAAACCACAACTTACACTATGTGCTCCTTGAATCGTGCGGACTAAGTTCAGCCCTTTCCAAACATAGATGTCTCCATTTAACGCTCCAGAGTATGTGATATCTTCTTTCGCACATGCTAGACACAGGATAGTCTGGAGATCTCCTGTTTTACCAAATATTCCTCTCTTTGCTGTCAGTGCATTCCCACACAGTGTCCAAAACTGCCAAATGCAAATGACACATTAGGAAAAATTGTGGCAGGATTTCTGTGTTTTCATACCAGCGTGTGGACCTCACAGATGTATGTCCTTACAGAACAGTGTCTGGACACACACTTGACTCCTGTAGTTCTATCAGAGCGCTGGTTACTCCAAAGCCTGCCCATTTACCAAGGAAGCCCTGTGGCAAATGCACTAAGTCCAAAAATAAAAGGAACAAACTGAGAAAGCAAGACACAATCGTGATTCACTACTGCTATTCTACCCCTTCTCGTTATCTCACTATCTTTTATCATGTCTTGCTGGGTGACATCTGCCAATGCGAATGCATCCTTTTGAAAGCCAGGAACATCCTTTCTTGCCTGAAAACTTAAAATACAGCTACAGTTTCAAAGTAATAAAACATGTGATCTTACAGAACTTAGGCACCCTTTTCCAGCACATGGAGAGAGATCTGTCCCTCAAATACTGTTTATGTTTACTGCAAAACCATCTGTTGGATGGAGACTGCAAATGATGGTGCGTGAAACCACTCACACTCTGACTCGGAGAGTGACGGTGTAGAACGGTGCCTCTGCTGACTTCTACACAGGCACAGTAACATTCTGCTTAAGAGACTGTAACACTGACTGGGGAAGTGAAAACTGAAGAGAATATAAAGTTTGTCTTAGAAGGGTGTCTTTTGTGGTGGGCTACAAATATCATCCTCTTCTTTTTTAATCAGAGTGTTTTGGGTTTTTTATCTTTTTTAATAAATGTAATTCTACCAAGCAGAGAGGACACTGCACTCAATTCCCCTCTCATGGATCAGATCTTCCAGGGAAGGTAGAGGAGAATTTGAATCAGATGTGTAAGAGAAGTGCTGAAATATCCAGGACTGCCAGATCAGGACACATGCAGAAACAGAACAGTAAATCTAAGTGCTGTGGCATAGTCCTGAAATGGACTTGCCAGCTAAGGTCTTTACTAGTTGGGGCATCTGTGGGCCATGGCAGACTGAAGAGAGACCTTCAGAGACTGGACAAGCTCAAGTGTGACAGACACACAATGTCTGTCAAACTCCCACTTAGACTTATATGTAGGCATGTTAGTTATGCCTACATATAAGCCACATTTTTACATCTTTCTCTTTCTACTTATTCCTATAAAGCTGAATTCCAGAAAATCATTGGATCAAGATTTTACTTTCTCTATTGCAATGAAATTTTCCCTTTGCCTCTTCACCAAAGCCAATTTATGAGAAGGCAAGGGGAATACTTCCACCAGGGCTTCCACTGTGAGCAAAACATACCCTCCTCTCCTCTCTTCTGGTTGGCTGCAGAAGGGCAAGAGAGCAGGTAGCGACGTTAGTAAATGTGTGAAGGAATGATCCTGATCTCAGTCTGAGATTCCCCAGCTCTCAGGCTTTACACACATCATCTGATAAACCCTCAGCCAAGTGAGCCAATAGACCCGAAATGCCAAAGGAGAAAGTGGCACTATTCCCAAGCTCTACTCCCGATTCTCAGTGAGACAATTACTTCAGAACTGTTCTTTTCCTTCGTTGCAAGTTAAAGTGATTATCACATTCACACAGCCTTATAATGAATGACAAGTATACAGCCTGCTGTTTGAGCATCACTGGAGGGGAACATCTAATCATTTCCCCTCCACACTACTTTTTTTTTGGCATGGCTCTATCTATATGTATTTACTTTGCCTGGTATTATGCACGTTCAGGGTAATTATGGCCATTTAAAACAGAATACAGGTGCCAAACAAAGACAGGTTTTGGAAAACAGCTTGCAGAATACAGCAGATGGTATTGCTGCTGCCAAAACCACCCACAGTTTGAAAGCAATGGTGGTTTTAAGGGCACAAGCTTCTCAGTAACCAGAACTAGAGATATTAACCGGTTTCCTAAACTTGTAGTTAAAGCTCTTCCCACCCCAGTCATGTGAAATAATTGCCATCTGTTACGAATGATTTTAATGAGACAGGAGAAAAATAGAAACCTGCAGGGAATACTGGCAAATGAAAGGATTTCTTTCTAAGTTTTACATAGTCAGGAGAATATTTTATCATCCACTTATAGTATATGTCTGGGTTTTAATTTACTTCCTCCCATACCTGTTCAGTGACCCTTCCTGATGCTTGATGAGAGAAATCACTAAGGGCAGAAACAATTTTGAGACAATTTCGGTGGAACAGAGAAGAAAGAGAATCCCAAAATTACAAGTATAATGATGAACATTGTAACATGTTCAGGAAGATCATTTGCTATCTGCACCCCAGTCACCTCTGAATGTCTGAACTGGCTTCAAATAAAAAAAAATTGTAAAATGTTGACAAAATAAAGAAATTAAAATATAAACTGTCTAATAGTTTAAGGCCTCATCGTATAAAAGGGCAAATTTCTTTTATGTTATGCATTTACTTTTAAGTAAGTAAACAAGAAAAACTATTTACCTTTATATGTTTTACTCCACAGCTGACGATTCTATTTGGCTGATACTGATCCCAGGAAATATCAAATATCTGATAAAAAAATACAGTAATCTGATATTTTAAAATTATACAGTAACTGCATCTAGGCTCAGTTGCTTTTACCAAATTTTAGGCATTGTTTCTGATACAACATATTACCAAAAATGGAAGAACACTGTTCAAGTGAATTTGGAACTCTTTGTAAGCTAAGATTAAGGCAAATGTTCTGTCAACATACCTCATTCCTGCCTTCCTATTACCAATTTATTCCAGCTCCACGTATGTTTTTATGCAATATCGTTACTCAGAGTTTTCACCTCTGCCAATCAGCTTCAACGTGGAAGCTGAGAACCAAGAAGGGTACGACAGTCAGTAGTTACTGTGGGAAACAGATGTCTGTAGAGAAGGACAATGGGACTATTTACAGCTTTTAGCTATTTGGCTGTTAAGTATAAATCACAAGAGAATGTCTATCAGCTTACAGGAACATGTTATCTTAAGCTAACCCACCATTCTTTTCATACACAAGGAAGCACTGCCTTCCTACAAAATAATTATCTTCTATATACAGGAGAACACCTCCCGTCCCTGGAGGTGTTGCCCCATCCCTGGAAGTGTTGAAGGCCAGTTTGGACCCTGGACAATCTTGTGTAGCTCCAGGCCTGGAGGTTGGTGGCCCTGCCTGTGGCAGGTGGTCGGAGCTCTCTCATCCTTGGGGTCCCTTCCAACCCAGATCATTCTATGATTCTATGACTTACTCAATTACTTATTTTGTTTATGGATTGTTCGAAGATACAAGATATTTCACCTTCATGTTTTATAACCCATGCACAGGAAACCATTAGAATTTATGGCCTAATTAAATAGGCATCCATTCCACTCCCTCTTCAGCGCCAAGTCTCCTTTATAATGGTTGAGAAGGCCAACTGAGACTAAGACTCTAGGACTTCTTGCCTGTCCTGGAGTCTTCTGCTAATTCAGAACCTGATCTTGTACATACTGAGGACAGTAACAAAATTTCCACTGACGTTACTGGATTGGTTCTAAACAAAAACTGGAATAAAGGCTGAGATCCTGTTGTGTTGGGAACACTAAGTAAAAATGAAGTACTAGATTTACTCAGTTGACACATATATGCAGACAGACTGTATGTACACACAAATTGTAAGGAAGGGTTTAGCCCGCTGTTAAATGTAAATATATATAAATACATAAATAATCTCTCCTGTGTAGTAGAACATTGTAATTCCTCAAAATTATAACATTTCTAACATGTTATAATATCATAATATAGATAAAAGTTGTCAGAACACATCCATAATTTATTTTAATGGATGCATCTTCATGCTTATGCATGTTGTGGAAGTAAAAGTAAGTAAAAGGGAGCTAATTAAACTTTCCCTCAGGATAAAATGTCTTTTTGACATATTCTGGAAGAACATTCCCTTTGTCCACTGAGCTAACATTTCACATCTTATATAAAGAGCTATAGATCATCCTAATCAGCACATAATTACAAAGTATTTCCTCCCCAGACCGTCAGCTCAAGAATCCATCATGTGCCTCATTTCTTAGCACAGTGCTTAGTGCTATGTCTGGCACAGAGAGAAGAAATAACTTGTTCAGTATTGCGAAAGTCAGGTAGAAAGATCAAAACTATCTCTGCATTAATCCAATATAAAACCCCGGGGTTTTAAAACACTTTCGTAACTCCCCAACAAAATTCAGTAACCCCTTCATACAATTACCCTGTCTGAATGGCCTGTAGCTGTTGCCAGTAGTTTTCCTCTCTTCCAGTCCCAAATACATACTGTGTTTTTGGCATCCAGTCCCACTGAAGCTAAACGCTAAGGAAAAACAGAAGGAATCTAGTTAACAGAAAATCAACTCAAAAATCCAATGACTGTAGTTCAGATTATTATGAGTACAAACAGATCTTCCCACTCATGACTTGAGTTTGAATTATGGTGCAAAAGGCACCATCAAGATATTCACACTGGGTCCCTGGCAGGGTTCAAGGCCAGGCTGGATGGGGCTTTGGGCACCCTGGGCTAGTAGGGGGTATCTCTGCCTGTGGCAAGGGGTGGCACTAGATGGGGTTTGAGGTCCCTTCCCAAGCAAACCAGCCTGTGATTGTACTATTAATTTCAGGTTACAAATACCTCAAGTACAACTCTTATAATGAAAAATTACAGGTGCTTCTTTCAGGTACACTCCAGTCTAGCATTTTGGTCTACTAATCTGGTAATAAAAATGAATAGGAAATAAAAGTTCTTGCTATTTCCAAAGACAACATTAATCATCATGCTCGATTTGCTGAGCTTTAGAATCAGAATTGCATATACTTTTAATAATTGCCTTTTACATACATCAAATAACCAAGTAACTACTAATTTTAACACTTTTAACACTCAATAATACAAGAAGAAAAAAAAGATAACAAAATAAAGTGGAAAGGTAAATATTCCCATCTATATGGAATTTATTAGTTAGCAAAGAGGTCAGGCAGGTCTGATTCTCAGTTGCTTTACACCCCAGTGTTGACAGCAGCTACTGGAATAATTCAGAAAGTGGGGAGAGAAGGCAGACAGCATATCCAGAAGCTAACAGTTATTGTGAAGGCTGTACACTTTTTCTCTTCCAGTGACTGTGCTGATTATGTCCAGCCTTATGTGATTTCCATCAGTTTCCTATTAGGTGAGAGATCTTTAGCTGTAGCCCAGTGACAGGAGAACTGGTTGTCATGATTTGTAGCTGTGCAAAGATTAAGCTAGTGGCAAATGTACTGCAGCTGCATAGTGTGGTTGCAATGCCAGTGTGTGTCGGATAGGGACACACATTGGCTATGTCCTACATATATCAGTAAAAGGAATACACCTGAGTAACTCTCACCATAGGAAGATAGGTGACTATATTAATGAGAAACAATCTTGTAGCTCAGGAACACGACTTCTTTAAAACAGCCTGGCCCTTGATCTTCTCATTGTCCTGTCCAATAACTTCACAACCTGTTTGAAGACCCTCCATATGCAAGTCTTTGAAAAGGTAGATAAAAGAGACAAAATTTGGGGTTCCATCACTAGATGTGATAGAAAAAAATTGGGGTTCTATCTGCATGTAACCTAGGACAATGTGCTTGACTGTCTGACATATGTTAATGAAGAAAAAGAAATCAAATATAGGACAGAACGAACATGCTGCTGCCAGTCACCATAGTAAAAATATTTCTTTTGAGAAAGGACTATTATTGTAGCAAAATTAAGTTTTATTTGCCTTTGAGCAATCTACACCTACCCAGGGATTTGGGTGTAGCAAAACAGAAGATATTTTTCATGGAACCTCCACTGATACCACTTTTTCTCACCTCTTCTATACTCTTCCCTTCACCATGGAAACAATGGCAGTAATTACAGTATCTTTTAGATACACGATGTGAACAACATCAGACCTGAACTGTAACTGCCAGTCTGGAAATTGCCCTCAGAGGGGTAGATGGGCAGTGAAAGCGCAAGGGGAAAGTAAGAGATGCTTTGCATTTTCTCTTAACAGAGGTCTGCTGGCAGAAGAGTAGCAATAAATGCTGAATTTCCTTTTCAGTTGGAACACTTACACTTTTAATCCTCCTCTGGAAGGGAATTTGACAGAATTCTGTTCAGAGAATTCATAGAACCACTAGAAGAAAATATCTGCTGAGGAGTTTATGCGCATAATTAAACAATTATTTTTAAATCTCCACAGATTTAGAAGATCTGGCTAAAGAAGCCTACTGCTACCTAATGCCAAATTTTGAGATGTATGTATGCATTATGACACTGCCCTCCTTACTCCATTTTTCAAAAGAAAATTATTTTTAGAAAGCATACAAAAAGGGTTCATCTAAAATAGCTCCGAACAGAAATGGAACTGCATAGTATTGGTGAAATCCTTCAATATAAAAGACACCAGCCTTGGAGGCAATTCTGGGAAGGGTAGCTGTTAGCACTTTTAAGGAGAAATTGCATTTAATTTCTGATTCAACAGAAGACACACTTGATTATAGGCAAACCGACAGCTCTTCATTAAACATTTGAACACAGCACAGCTTCCCTCCCGCCAAATGTCATCTCCTGATCACACAGAAAAAGCCCAAACTAAAATATGTAGCTTTAAATAGCATCAGTTCTGCAAGATACTCTGCTCCCATCAGTACTTTTAAAATACAGCATTAAGTACAGATAATGTAGAAAATAGGGAGTTTACTCAAAATATATTTGCCTCCGAATTTAAAGCTTCATTGGAGCTACATAAAATAAAGGAAGCATATCTGCTATCCCACCATTTAAGCTGCATATTGATCTTCTCCATGTATTACAAGAGACACCAATCCCGTTTAGTCCCATTACCCAGTTTGTGGAATCAATGCTGGGAAGCGCTGCAGAGACAGCTGAGCGGACTCCATGAGGTGCCAGCTCCAGTCCAGCAGGGAGTAATATTTCAGAACTAATTCATCTGGATGCCAGAAACAAACACCCTGTTGTTCCTGGTACAAGGAGGACTAATTAACTTGGCTAAAATATAGATGCAGTGTCACTATTTTGAGACCCACACTAAATCCACATACTGGTGCTGTGGTGCGCTCAACATGGCAGCTACCCTCGGAACCAGGCGCTTCACACAGCGGCGTGGGAGGAAGCCAAGCTGACTGTATGGGGATCCAGCTCAGGTAGAGATGCAGAATTATCTGGACTTGTCCTCAAGCTACTTTTTATTTAGAAAATGGACAGCTAACAGTTAGTAGAAAAGAGAATACATTTCTTACTGCATCTATACCTTAATGTGACTGTTGAATTCATTTGTCTTTCGGGGCTTAAACACAAACCTCTCTCAGATATTAACAGACATCCAATATAAAAGAAAGGTTTGCACTAGAAGGAAAGGTGCAAGCAAGCCATGCCAAGTCCGTTCTGTCCTAACAGGAGATGCCAGCTCCCTTGGGTGTGCTCACTAAACAAACTGGAACTGCTAGCAGCTCTGAATTCCAAATACTCAAAGTCTTTCTACCATGCCCTTTATTTTTGGCTTGGCACAGTAGCTTCTTCTGCAAAGCCAGAAAGAGCAGCAAAAAGCCGATACATTATCCATATTTATGTTTTCCAGCATTGGTCTTTCTCCAGATATAAAAGCCTCTTGTGCAAATTTTTATTTCCAGAATAAGCTGCAACTTCTCCAACACTTCCAGAAAAAGAGCTTTACTGTTCTGCAAGGTCAAGGCAGCAGTAAGTCAGTAAGTTCTTTTAACTACAGTAAGGCCCCCAGCAGGACTTTTAGAAGTGCCTCCAGCTTTACCTCGTACTGACTGGGCTCTTAGATGAATCTTTATTCCCATCAGCTGTTTAAATAGTGGGGTTTTTTAAAAGTTTATCCACCAGTCTTATGAAGTTAAAAACGATGAGAAAAACCCTTAAGAACAGGTATTTCTCAATGAACAGTACCTTAAATATTATAGCATTACAAATTTTGTTCTGTTGATTTGAGGGTGTTCTCATCTGATTTTTTAATGCTGTTAATTCCCAGGAACACCTTCTTCTTTAATTAGAATTGGCACAGGAGACTTCAGAGGAAATGGCTTTAGTTTAAGAAAACTGGAGGAAGACAGTTGAGAACCAGGCTTAAAATAGAAAGCTGGTTCCAACTGCTAATGGGGAAATGTAATCCACAGTGCTGTTCAGTAATTCCAGTTACCCAATGCATCTTAGACAAGTTAAAGGCAATCGCTCAGGTTGGTGTCTTTCATTTCAGCTCAATACAGACAAGATAACGCGCAATAAAAAGTACTTTTCTTTCAAGTGAGAATATATTTTATGCACTGTGTGGCCAGTTCTGATCTCAGAAAGAATAATAAAAACACTGCATAGTCAGTAGAAGAGCAGCTAGGCACGTGGTAATAAAGCCTCCCTCAACAGACAGCTAACCACCTAAGCATGCGACACCAAGAATATCATCTAAAGGCAGTTCTGTCCCATTGGGATGCAATTCTCAGGAACACAAGCAAAACACCCAATAAGGATCTGCACAAGGACCCAGGTATCAGCTAATCTAAGCATTCCTAAAAAATATTTTAGCGTCCAACTCTAAAGTATGACCACAGTGTTAGACTAGAAAATTCACCAGGGCATCAGTAATCGCAACATTGTGCACACAGATACTTCTAAAAGTACGAATATGAAACATTTCTCAGGTTTATGGGAATCATAGATCTATTTTCCTTCAACTTCATTCACAACTGAATGCTTTTAATAACTCACCTCCAGCAGAAAAAATAAAAATCAACATGTTTACCTGTGAATGACCCACCAGTTACTTATATTTTAAATTTTGTATCAAAATACCATATTCATTTGTACAAAGCCATGCACTGTGCCCTAGCCCCACTATTCAATTAAAGTGACTGTGCACCCCAGCCAAGGAGAGTCTCCAAGCAGTGAGATAACTGGAGTTCCTCTGCCAAAAAAGCTGCAGGACTGTGAAGACTTTGCCAGGAACTGATCTCTGAACAGGACATGACAAGAATGTGGTGAAGCTATCAGAGGGCTGTTTCTTCTATGGGCATTTGCATGACACCCAATGGTTCTACTTGAATTCAATACTAGGCTGTGATTTTCATCTCAAAACCATATTTGAAAGAGCTGTGTTGAAGTCCTTGCATTAAATGTTTAAAGTCCTTGCATTAAATGTTTAGTTGTAATATGAGTTTCAGTACTACAGCCATGTACTTCCCTAAACATAAAATATTTCAACATGTGTATCTTTTAGAATCAGAACTCAAACTGAATTCAAAGCACAGAGGAAGGTGCTACAAACCTGGCCATCCGAATCAAAAGCTAAGCAGGCGACTCCATGCGTATGTGCATCCTTAAGAACAGACACAGTCTGCACACGGTAGGAATCCCAGATGCAAATGTAAGGGTCCTTCCCAACCTGCCCCGTGGCTACTAACGTTTTATCCGGATGAACTGCAAGGCTGAAACAGAACACAGCTGAAGTTATAATGCACTTTCTGAATCACAAATGTGCTGCAAAATGTAAAAAATTAGAAGAAAGACTCAATTTTTTTAGTTCTCAAAACCTTCAGCTGCTTTTGATTTGTTGGAATGATCACATCAACTGTCTTCAAAACTCAGTCTAGCCTATTATTTACTTAAAATAATGTTTTTTCTGAGATCAACATGGCTAGTGCAGAAGACAATTTACTATGTAATAATACTTTAACCAGGAATTTTAAGGAAACCATAACCAGAGAATCTTTGAATAGTTCTGATAAGAACCCAGGCTTTTATCTTAGTCTTTCATAGCTTTAGAAAGTCAGTGGATGATTTTCTACAATTTATTCCTCTTTTACGCAATAGCTCAAATATTCTGAAATACAGACCAGTAGCTGAATAACGGATATTTTTTCACTGTGGAAAAACACACAAGAAACCATCTCATCTTTACATGTTTAAAGATAGGAACCTCAAAAGACAGAGAAATAAATTGTTTCCCCTACATTTGAAGAACAGTCACATATTTTAAAGCCTACTTTTAGTTACTGCTGCCTAAGGAGAGATGAAATTTACTTTTATTAATATACCTCATTTTCTCTAACAGCCAACTAGAAACGGTACTTTGCACAAAAACTGTCACATTGAGCCATATTTCTACTCTGCAAACCCAAGAAAGGATTTCAAAAACCGTCTCCAGGTTCTCAGTTATTAACTCCACTAGCATTCAGACACTTGCTTTGAACAGTTCTTTCTTCAACATTTATTAAGTACATTAAACACTCAGCTTTTTTATTCTCTGTAGTATTTGTAGAGAGATGTTATTGCAAGCTGCATTGTAACACAGACTTTATTAGCAGAATTGAACTGTATTTCTGGTTGCAAGGCTTCAGATACGAAAATCTCCTCCAGGCACCCCACAGCCTCCTTCTCCCTCACCCTGCCCAAGTGTGAACACTAATATTTACTTCCATTTTGTTGTGTTGGGAACATCCCTCTTAGCTGTCAAACATTTTCTGGAACCAAGCAGTAGCGTCATTTAAAAAAAAAAATAAAAAAAATTCAACAGATCTCTCTTTTCCTCATCACACCCCCAACAGATTTTCACAGTAACGCAAAAGACAAAAGGCTGCCGTTTAGTAAACTTCATCCCACATTAACAAGAGGGATGCAGGCTATCAGTAGTGACACAGTACCAGAAGCTGCTCTTTGCTATTATTCTGGGCTATTGTCAAGCTACCCTTCAACCCTTGAGGTATTTGCTTTGACAAAGCCCAGAGGATCTAGTTTGGAAATCTAGCTTGGGGATGTTAATAGTAAACCCCCCTGCCTAAGGTAATGTGAATACAAAGGCAGTTTTACACTGTGAGCCAGGAAAAAAGATTTGAACAATGGTTGAATATGAGAGCTACAGATGGAATAAGGAAAAATATCCTAATAATAAATTGACATTCAACAGATGGCTTAGGGAAGCTGAATAATTCTTCTACCCAGGAGTAGATACAACTAATTATTAAGAATTCATAAAAAAAGAGCACTTGAAGTTTCACAAACATGGTTTGTTTGGTTTTTTTCACATTAAAGAACAATTGGTGCAAAAAAAGCAATTTTAGCACTGTTCTTGGTAAAACTGTTCTGGCTGCTTCCACACTTGCCCATTCCTCCTTTCCTTCAGAGGTTTGGGTTTTATGCAATACTGTGCGTCAACTAGTTCATTACACTTCTGTGCCTGTAAGGGAAATAAAGGATGACTCCACGACACTAAGTTGGGATACCTAGAATTAAGTTAGAATTCTTTCCTTCAGTAAGAACCAGACAGAAAAGATTAATTGGGCTAATCCATCTCTCTGCTAGACCAGACCTGCAGTGTAATTACATCTACCACTGTTCTGTAAAGTTCCTGTTTTATAGTTTGTGTTTCCATTCCTGGATAGAAAGTTAACAACAAGAGCACATTTCCTGCAACGTAAATGTCTGTAGTGAACATACCTGTTATTTGTTTTATCCTTCTTGACACATGAAGCCAACTAGTGGGGGAACTAAAAATAGGAGCTAATATAAATTTTTGGCACCTAAATAAGTTGTCTGATTTTTCAGAACCGCTGAGGACACTCATCTCCCGCTACCAGCCTTTACGATGCACTACGACTGCCTACGCTCAGTCTGGCTGTTAGATAACCAAGTGTTTATTTTCAGCAGACAGAACAGTGGGTTACAGAGTCAGGCAATGGAGTTCAATTTTACTTGGTGTCTCTTTGGTACCTGTATATGATTTACATGTTTCTTGTGGTTCAAAATGTTAGAATTCTATGTGCAAGGTATCTGCTACATTGGTCACATCCTGCCTTCAACTTGTAGGATTTCCTGCTGGCACAGGTTCTGAGCCTTCCCCTGCCTTTTAAAATGAGCTACACTGCTTGTGTGTTGAACTGTATTCATCCCACCTTTCTAAGTAAACAACCTATCCCATGTCTACCCCATTTATAATACCACATCACTGGAAAACATCACAATACTACGATTATCAGTGCAATCGAAAAACGTGATTAGAGTAACAAGAGATGAAAATGATTCAAGCAGCAGCAATTTATGGTATAGAAAAATATTATTAGGGAATTACTCCCTATTCCTTCTGACAGGAAGGATATTTAGAAATACAAAAGTGTTTATTATGCAACTTGGCAAGTTTCTGCCAATCTCAGGCAACAGGTCTGCAAATACCCCTTGGAGATACTCTAGTGTACAGAAGAGCTATTCAACTGAAGGCAAACACTGAAAACCTAACGTATCTCTGAGCAAGCCATGAATTTCTCCACTCCCACACCCCACAACTTCGCCTCCCTTGCTCTCTCTGCTCATCTGCCAGCCACTGCACACTCTTGCCAGCATACGTATATTCACAGCCCTATTCTCAGTATGGAGAATATGTAACAGTTCCAGTACCTAGTAACAATAACAAATGAACTGGGAAAACAAAATCAAGGCATATCTTAAAATCATGAGTACTTATCTTAATCGTAATTTCCATAATCCCTGTGTTTTCCCCAAGCACAGTAAGCAAATTGCACTAGCAAAGGCTTTACTATCAGTGAGCAACAGGAGGACAGATGAGTGGGGAACCAAGAGCAGCTGTGGCATGTGCAGGTCCCTCACAGACCAGGGTGCCATTCCACAAGATCTAAGGCTGTGGGAAGAAGAAATTTCACAAGAAAATTTTCTCCCTGCTTTCCAAGCTTGTGAAAAAAGGAAGCTGGATGATTTCCAGCTGGGGTGGAAACAGAAAGGATAACAGTAGCAGCAGTTGCTACTGGTCCTGTTGCTGGTAGCGGCAGTCACTTCCCCACGCGTCTTGACCTCTCCATGGGAACAGCAACAGGAGCAGATGCACACTCAGGTTAAGAGGCAGAGATCAAGTGCTTTGGAAGTGCAGGGGTGGCAAAGAAAGCAAGGGGATTCCTGCAGTCTGCTCTTCTGGGCAGCCGAATGATTTGGGTACGCATTAATCTAGCTATGAATTCCGAAAGCACTCCGACGTGTTTGCAAAAGATGCCTGTAATAAAAGTGCCTCAACAGGCACTTCTTTGAAGCAAGAAATCCATTAAAGATTAACTGCATGATAACTTTAGGCAGTATTTTAACATTACATCTTATTAATAAAAAGATCTATTAGGAAGAAGATATTTCAGGGAGTATTTCCTTTTCGTTCAATTCCAAGATCAACAATTGCAAATCCTAGTAACCAAGGCCAGAACCCTGTTAATTTAGGATAATTAAAGATGCCAGTCATGTGTTCCGGCAGAGTCTGATGAAATGCTTTATAGAAGTCATTAGCGAATCCATCTGGTCTGGGGGCCTTGCCAGATGGTAAACTCTTACTACCTCTGCAGTCTCTGTTACAATAATACCCTTCTCCAAGATTCTATTTTTCTTTTGTAACCACACTAGAATTTCAAGGGACTGAAAGGATTTGTTCATTGTCTGGGTTGGATTTTGGGGTTTGTCGTTTTCTGTAACATGTCCCATACACTTATATACATACAGTACAGATCTCGCACTTGAAACTAAGATGGAACTAAGTAGAAAAGCTTAGATATGGAATGCAAACAACTTTGATTAGCGGAATTGAACATTAAATTGTAAATTCTGTATTTAAACTGTTCCCAAAGTGCGGATAAAACATTTTTCTTCATACAGCACACAGTCAAGGAACCAGAGAATCATGAATGCTAGAAAGAATGGATGACTGGGAAGAAAAATAAGAGAGATGACTGAGGAAGAGAAGTTTTAAGGCAAAAAGAGAAGGCTTGAGGTAGGTTTAACATGAGTCTTCCAGAACATCAAACACAGCGATAGAGAAGGTGCAGGTACTCTTTTCACAAGGATGCATAGTGAGAGGACAAAAGGCAAGAGAGACAAGTTGTTTCATGGGAAATTCTGTCTGGATACAAGAAAAGCATTTTTCACCCTAAGAAGGATTAAAGATTGAGATAGGTTACCTAAAGAGTGGTAGAATCCCCTTATAAAGTGACTCAAGACTTGCTTGGCTTGATAACTTTACCTAAGGCTGTGTTCTCAAGAGAGAGCAGAACTGGATCATCTCCAGAGGCTCCATCCAAACTAGACTTTTCTGCAATTCCAGATACTGAAATTCATCAAGAAAGTCTAAAGTAATCAAAGTAAAAGTGCATTTTGGCTCACAGCAGTTGAGTTGCATTATGTAATTGCTCACTGATGCTGCAAAAAGAAAGCAACTCTTGTTATCTTTAATACATACATAGGGAATTGATATGCTCCTTGAGATCTTGAAATGGGTGTATCGGATGAGAGAGAGAAGTTTCAAACTCACTCTGCCAGGTCTTTTAAATATATCACTGCACTTTCCTATTTATCAAGCAATCAAAACACGTTCTCACTGCAGCAGCCAAAGCCTGTACATTTGCTTTTATAGTGTGTGTAAT
Source organism: Laterallus jamaicensis coturniculus (assembly GCA_022605575.1). Classification (NCBI taxonomy): domain Eukaryota; kingdom Metazoa; phylum Chordata; class Aves; order Gruiformes; family Rallidae; genus Laterallus; species Laterallus jamaicensis. The sequence goes on from JAKCOX010000001.1 coordinate 548,192, forward strand.
TTTTATATATATAGTGGGTAATTTTTCAAGATATGCTTCCTCTTTATGAATGCCATATTAAATTCAATCTTTTTATGACCATCTTAACTATGCTTTGATTAACAGGAATCAAGCAAATACACTTCTCATACAAACTAAAACCAGTGTCCAGAACATCCCACCTGACAAACAAGGCTTGTTTTTCGGAAGAGGAAGTAAAGCTGCAATTGTGAAAGAAGCCAATACAGACTGGGACTCATAGTCACCAAGTTTGAAGGACTTGCCATCCATCTCTTGACACTGCAATTCATTCGCAGTGCTAGGGCTGTTTTGTGCCTTAAAGAGTGTGCAAATTTGATGCTATTCTAAAATAAGTCTAGATAGTTAGACACTGATAAATTATTCACTACTTCAAATCCACCCTGTTTTGCAGTTAGAGTAACTTCATGTTTAGACAAACCTTTACAGAATTGTGCAGTTTTACATAGCACAATGCTATATAATGATAACAAAGACCTGGGGAGAAACGTGAGGTAAATTTAAAATCAAATTCCACAGCAATGCAGATACTGTTTATAGAAGACCATCTTCAGAAATAAATGAAAGAATTTAGGCTTTCTGGCTCAAAATCTGCTATAAACCCTACAATTTAGCAGAACAGAGAACATAGTGGGTCTTTCCTCAGAAATTAGGTCAAACTTGTTGTAAAGTACTCAGGGCACTGACTGTGCTGTGCTTGAGTGATGGACAGATAAATAACACAGCTATGTTTTTTTCTTAAGACTTTCTCTGTAGCAAAAAAATCTCTCTGAAGAAAAAAATATTTCCAAAAAGCTCCGAGCCTCCCCTGAAATAGGCCATTACATGCCAGTAGGTATTTTCTTCTTGGTTGCCTCCTTCTGCTCCACAGTGCTAGTTCTCAGCACAGAAAGAAGTGACACTTTGAAGATCCTGACAGGCCAGCAGGTTTGTCTGAAGACCAGGGAAGTTTTTGGCTATATTTTACTGCTCAAACAGTGCTAAGGACAGAGTTGCCTTCCCATGTCAGCGAAGAACACAAACAGTCTTTCAGGAATTCCTCACTTCACAGAACAAAATTTGTTTCTTCCTCGGTTGTGGGGGTGAGAAAGAAGACTCTAATTCACTCCACAGAGCCCTATCACCTTATCCCTATTTCTGAATACAACATAAAACATAACCAAGCCTAATTAAAAGGAGCAATAGAATAAAGACCAGTGGGGACCCGCAGGAGCAAGGGAAAACCAGGAAGGAAAAGAGACTTAGGAAAAAGAAAGCGGGAAAAGAAAAGATCAAAGCAACCTGCCCAAACCCCACTAGATCACACTGTAAAAATGGAGAGGAATTTTCAGAAAAGAGCCACAGGAATATGTGTATAATCTCCTCACTGATTACTTCTGAAACAAACACACCACTACTGTAATTGGAGGAAAAAAATCCACCTCTTGATAATGAAGGGGATTACTATACATGTGCATACACTGCTCCCAAGCTTTTGCTCTTCCAGCGCAAGCCTGTAACCCCCTCCAGCAATGAAGAGCTGGCAGGCAGATCACACACCAGAGCAACCAGTTTTCTTTGGCACATACCACAGCACAGGTGACAAAGGCTGTGGGAGTGCACTGCAGGCATATGAGACAAGACTTGTGGGGAGAAGAGACACGACAGGGATCTGGTAGCTCTGATACGCACAGACTCTCTGCACACACATATATGTGCAATACAGCTAATGCACACACACTCATACAATTTACTTTGTATACATGTGAACATATAGTTGCAATAATGCTTCTAAGCATACAAAATATTGTCACCCACATGTTGCACACAACTTGAGTACAGAACATATTTGTCCTGAAAAAAGAAGAATATAAATGGTGATAAGAACGTTTGCCCCAGGTAAATTCAGTGATGAAATTTTAAGTTATTGACTGGATTCTTATATTTGTAGCACAGAAGAAGACACATATAGAAATACATTTTTAGGACTATCTGGAAAATAAGGCATTTTTTAGGTCCTAGTTCTTACTAACTACTTTACTGCTTGCTTCTCCCTTCCACATTCCATGTGTAGGCAGAAGACTGATAGTGTTAGAGGTTCTAGCATTTAGTCATCACTCTGCACTGGCTGCCTACCTAGAACAAGTCATCGCAGGCTAGCTTTCTCAGCAGCAATTTCTGGATTTGGTGGCCTGCCTCAGACAGCTACCATCTGGCTGTCAGAGGAAGTAAACACCTACAGTTCTGAATTAAGTCAATGCAGACTGTCATTGAAAAATCACTGTGTTTGGCTTGGCACCCGTAGCAGGTCTTGGCCACAAACCGAGCCTAAGTGGCTTTATGAAGTGGATGTGCAGCTCAGCCGTGCTTAATAAAGGTCTTTGAAGCACACACACTAATAGCTGTTGTTATGCTAAAGTATATTTAAAGCATCCTGGGAAAACAGGGGGTATTTCTGACAATTTACCAGAACTCATGGTGGGTAGAACACTGGCAGAAACATGTAAAGTTATAACCATTCCTGACACTCTAAAATTAGTCCTCGTTTGTCCTTGGGAAATTACCACTGACCTGCTCCCTGTGCCAGTGTTTGCTCTGCAAGCCTACAGAGTTATTCCAGCCCATTTCAACAGGGTTTGTTTGGCTGCTCAGTGCTTATTAGAAGTCCTGACAGATCAGGTCCATAAGGCTGTGTAAGCAGAGCATGGAATCTGTGGTTACACCGTGGAGCTATAGAGGGGTCACAGAGTCAGGCCAGATTGAAAGTGTAAACTGCTTTTGATCAAGTGATTAGAATTTCCCTGATAACAGGATGGAAAAGAAGCAAGAGGAAAAAAACTGAAAATGTAATGGTTTGAGCAAAAATGTTCTGTACTTTAATTAAGGCTAATTTGGACTTATGTGCATCTGCACACAGAGAAAAAATTGGCAGATTTAATAAGAGAGAACAGCACTGCAGCACAGTCCTACAGCACTGTGGTTCCTCATCACACATGGCTGCAGTAACACAAAGGTCACACAGTTCTCTAATGACTTATTCTTCCTCACTCATATTTATTCCATATATAACTCACGGATACTTTGCCACTCTGAACTTCTGACAGGGATAAAAAGTCCTTGGGGATTTTATGCAAAGTTGATTTAATGACATGGAAAGTTAAACATAAACAACAGTTGGTGTCCTCAGGAATTGTGGGTTACGAGCAACAAGTGATCAGGAAAAATCTGAAGTATTTCTTATCAGCTGTGCTACACCAAACAGACCTAACCCTGTAAGTCTTAACTTTAACTACTGCATACCAGCTTTCACATGCGTGCAAAGAAATTCCATCCAAGTCTAATTATATTTGTATTCATAATGACAACTGCAGTATGCTGCAATATCTGAAAATAACCACCAAAATGACCCAATTAAAAAATTTCTAGAATTTTCCATACGTAGCATGATATGAAAATTTTTCCAAGAAAGACCTAAGGATCTGCTGGAGAAGGTTTTGACACATGCTGAGCAAGTCCAGAGGTGATGCTAAACAAACATGAGCTAGATAAAGTTGCATCATTGCATGGGGTATAACCAAAACAGTTATAGCACTTTTTCTGGTCCAAAATAAAACTCAGTGAGGTTCTTTTGTGTGTGTGAGTGTGTATCATAGAATTGTAGGGGTTGGAAGGGACCTCGAGAGATCATCAGGTCCAACCCCCCTGCCAAAGCAGCTCCATAGGACATATCACTCAGATAGGCGTCCAGATGGGTCTTGAATATCTCCAGAGAAGGAGATATTCAAGACCCTTGTGTAGAAAACAGAGCAGGAAGCTACCAAAGCTATACATTAGAAAGGAGAGGAAATAGGATTTCTGGATACCTGAAGACTTTCTGGATAACCTCTTGCTGCTTTATTCTTTACCCTTCTTGAAATGGCCATGTAAGTCTGAAAATTGTAGTAACCACTAACAAACATGAGTTAACAAGACTGTAAAGACTTCAGCCAAAAGACACATAAATAAATACTCAGGACAGATACATATGGCACCTCTTGATTTAAGCATTCAGATTTGACAAAATCGGCAAGACAGAGCTGAATCATTCAGATGTAAAGCATACTAGAACTGGAGCCTAAAATCAGAGGGTCAGGAAAAGGGAAAGAACTGTATTGAGGTCAGCATTATATTTGCCCTTTACCCTATTCCACTCTGTCTTTATGCTAGTTAAATGGAGAACAAAGTGTTTTGAAATGAAATGCACAGCAAAACATCAAGTAGATACCTCGTCTCTGACACTGAGATAAATCAGCAACATAAAAGACATCAGGTTAATTCAATTGTTTTTTCCAATACATGGAAAACTAATCATACACTGCTGCAAATTCAGTATTGCTCAATAGAAACTAGAAAAATTTTCACATTCACCTGATATAAAGAATTTTAAGGGCAGTTTGAGACCTCTGATTGAAAACACAATCCATACATCAGATAAAATCCATCACTTTGGAAATCATGGCCACATGTTGTAGCCCCTTTTATTTCCTGCATTCTCCATTTCAGCCTGACTGCTGAAATACCAGATTCAAAGTGCAGCCAAACCAAATGACATGAACTCCACATTGCTGCTAGTAATCAAACTGTTCTTCTGATTTCACCACAGTCAAGGGCTGGAGCAACCAAAAATGGACTGAATGTAGCCATGCCCACTCTCCCAAATGCAGAGCTGCAATAGTAACTCAGGCAAAGATTAAGCCAACAGCTCTAGAACTGGTGGTCACAACAAACAGCGAATATCAGTGCACTAATTAATTGCCCAGAGCATGACAATGTCAATCGAGTTGTACTGGTGTTGCTGCAGATGTGCCCTATGCTTGACAGGACAGCTGAAGGTATTCTTTCCTGAGGCTGGTTCAGTAATTAACTGCTTTGGGATTTCCTGGATCTACTCTACTTTTTGCATAGCTAACAGTCATCAGTGAATATAGCTATAAATACAAAGATCCCTCAGGACACAATTCAAGTCAAAACATTCACAGAAACACCTGAGAGAGGAAATGGGAATAAAATCTTGGAAATGGAACAGACAAAAGTAATCATGAGGGAGCTTAAAAAAAAAAAAAAAAGAAAAAAGATAGAAGACACAATAAGAAAAAACAAATAGCCCAGAGAAGAACAGTCAAGGAGACATGTGAAATACTGTGGAGAACAAGGTTGAAACCCCAGCCACTGTCACAGCTTTTCTGGATCACTCCCACTGTAATTTTTAGTTTAAGAGATTTCGCCTCATCCTGTTGAAAATCCCTGGATATATTCCCATCTATGACAAGTTGTATGATCTGACAAAACTCATAGGCTCCTGTTAAGAAATTCACACTGGGATAATGTTGCTTGCATAGGCTTGCCTTTAACTGATTAGCAGAAATAAGGATTTTAAGCCTAGGGAAACTGCTCTAACTTAAAGTGCAATTAATGCATCGTGTTACAGCTGCATCCTACTCAGGCATTCTTCTCATGATAATCCTGTCATACAACAACCTGAGTTTAAGCACTTGAATGGAAAGAAGTAGGGAAGAGTAAGAGCTTGATTCAGTAATACATCAAAAGAATTCATGACAAGCTGCATTTGATCGGTTAGCAGCAGATGATGACTTTTTTTTAAGGCAGAAAGTCTAAAGAAATTATAAATGCAGCAATACTACATGTGGCTGGAGAAAAACATTGATATTTAGATGCTCTAGATTGCGGGCAGTTGTCAGTGCCATCAAGAATGCCTTTTTCTCCCTTGAACGCTGCCAGCTGACATTTGTCATCATCTCACAGAAATGCCAAGCCAAGACCAGCAATCTTGTTACTTTATTATATCACACGATCACCAGATCACATCGGCAGAGATACAAGAATTTTCCTGCAGTGGAAAGGGATTAGATTTAAGTTTACTTTAGTACATTCTGTGTGGCAACAGTCCCTATTCTGCAGCCAGTTACACCTCCATGAGCTAACAGACCCTGAGGTATAACACAGGGCAGGATCTTGCCCAGTAAACAGGAACTGGAAGCATCTACGTTAGCCAACTGCTGCAAAAAAGCAGTTCATCCTTGTTGAACACACAGCAGAAGTCAGGTAGCACAGCCCTAGCTGCATGCATGGGTATAGCCTAGTTCTAGGCTTTCTGTTAAGCAGCAATACAGTTTTGTCGAATTTCTAAGCACAGTTAGGCATCTGAGACCAGCTATGTGCTGTTGTAACTCCACTTCAAGTGCTGTATTTCTACTTCACTTCAATCAAGGCACCTCACTCCATAAGAGCTGCAAATAGACAGAATTATTAACCCCATTTTGCCATAGCCAGTTAGAAGCCCATGTTCTCTGTGGCTCTCGTTCCCTGTGTTTTAGGGGTTGAAAAACAGCAGAACCAGGACTGCAATGCTAGCGTGATTGTGCTCAACTAAAAACCAACAACGATTGCAACGGAGCGGAAATCAGACTAACATTAGAACAGGTCTGTACTCTAAACTTCTAGTTACAGCACATCAGGTGCCAAGTCACCAATATCAGTTTTATGAGCACTCTTGCCACGCTTCTAAAGTTGTTTCTCCAGCTAATTGGGTTGAACACAAATCAAACACTATGCCCTAAGAACTCAGATTGCTTGTAGCAAATGTAAATCCATTTTCCCTTTTCTAGCAATAACTTCAAAGAGTTTCTGTAAAATAATCTACAAAATTTGTTGAGAAGTGCACTTACTAACATATGTGTGGCAGTTGTTAGCTCTATATTCTCTGACAATACCTGAAGATTATAAGCATCAAGTGTCTCTTTTGTATGGGACAGGCAATGCACAGATTCTGTATCTTGGTTACCAACATTCGTGACATGATATTACTAGACCCATCCAGCATTAGACTTAGATGTTAAACTTTTTCTGTAACAGAACTCACCTAATTTCCCAGAGCCTGTTCTAGCAGCCATATGAGAAAGGTGTGTCAACCATCTATAGCCTATTATGAACCAAAATGCAGCTAAGTATCAATATTTTTAAAACCAAAATAGAAAGTGTCAAAGGATTAAAAACAAAGCATTGGTTTTAACATACACTACTATGCTTCTGATAGTGATGTTACAGAGTACCACAGCAAACCCAACAGATTGGTTCACTAGTTACCTACCAATGCTCTGCACATAAAATCCAGATGGGTAAGCAGTAAAGCACCAAAGAAACACACTTAGAAATTCATGGTGATCAGGTTTCCACTGCTTACCTTTTAGCTTTCTCTCAGTTCTACCACAAGGTTTGCCAAGCAGTACAACTCAGCTCACTGTAACTATTGTTGCTTTGAAACCAAGTAGAATCTCAGAACATTGGAAGTTGGAAGGGACCTTGAAAGCTCATCTAGTCCAATCCCCTTGCCAGAGCAGGATCACTGACTAAATCCCACAGGAATGTGTCCAGGCAGGTTTGAATGTCTCCAGAGAAGGAGACTCCACAACCTTTCTTGGACAGTCTGTTCTGGCATTCCGACACCCTCACAATGACAAAGTTCCTCCTTACATACACATGGAACTTCCTCTGCTCCCGCTTGCACCCACTGCCTCTTGTCTTACCACTGGCCATCTCTGATAAGAGCCTAGCTCCATCCTCCTGACACTCACCCTTTACATATTTATTGCTTTGACTACAAGTTAACCATGCTAAATTTGAACCACCAAGTAGGGAAAGATCTACCTTTTAATGGAAAAAAAACACTAAAAGATCTGAGGAACTATTTTTCAATGTCTTTATCAAACAATACTACAAAATATTTTAAGGTTTTTTTTGTCTGGAAAAAGATTTTAAAAATAAGCATAATAAGTGCTTACCAATCCTCCCAAGCACCTTCTGCAAGCACAGCTACCAACTGAACCATGCCTCTACCCCAGGAAGATTTTTCCCCTCCCTCTCCAGCTGCTCCAAGTGTGTCACTAATTGCCAGCCTGGCAAGTCCAGGTGCAGGCATTTTAATTGCTCACTACTTCTTAATTGCCCGCTGCTGTGTGCAACTGCTGCCATTGGTCTTTTAAAGTTCAGCAGGTTAACCAGAAGTGAAAGACTCAGCTGAGACCAATGTGTGCTCACCTGGTGTTAGACAACACAAAAGCCTCACAGGACAGAGCTAGTTTTTATCAGAAAAAGATAAAATTCAAGTCCACTTCAATTTGGTAACACAGAATGCATTCTGTTTCTTCTCAGAAACTGGAAGCAAACTCAAAATTTCTGCAGCTCCACCAATTAGGTGGAGGTTTCCTAGCAAAGGATTTCTCACAGCCACCTGACTATCTGCTATACACACTGAGGCACTGTCTAAAAGCCTTTGTTATAGATAATAAGCCTGTACAGTTAGCTCAGTGCCTCCCTCTTCATCATGATAATCAAGGACATACCTCTCTTCCTCAGGGCTGTAAATATAAATATATCCACTACAAACAAGAGTAGACACCAAACATGGCTGTGAAAGGAATTCTGAAGTTACTTCTTCACAAACCGTAGGTAAATGGTGAGTAGCTCTAGGCCATGTAACCTGTGGCCTTTGTCAAATTGAGAGCTGTTAACTCAAAGTATTTAGTGAAACTGGCTTTTTCCCAAATTTAGTTAAGAACCAGACCCTGCTGAGTTTTTATAACAGTTATATTTTAAGACACTGGTAGCGTAAAACCCAACCTGTCACTGATACAGCTCACCTATGCCCGGTGAAAGCCAGAGACTAACTTTGGTCATCTTTAGACCTTACCTGCATGCAGAAATCATGATCAGAAAAAGGTTGTTTGGGATTTTTATGTCTTTCTTGGCTCACTCATCATTTTTAGGTGTTAGATTAATTCTAGGATGATATTCAAATAAACTTTGTATAGTCACACAAAAAATGTTTTGATTGTTCCACTTTTAATTTCCTTTTTAACCCCTACTGTTTTCCTGTGATACTATTTCCTCCAAGTCATTTAATGCCATGTTATGTAAGAAATTTCAATGCTTTCCTTTAAAAAAAAAGGAAACCAAGAAGAAAAAAGCAAAGTGCTTTACAAAGTTCACCCCAGTGCAGTCCATACAAAAGCAGACTCCCTGAGGAGTTAGAAAGTCCATTAGGAAGCCGATTATATTATTCCATCAGTCCACTGTCTGACCAAGAAGCAGCTTCAAATGTAGATGTTAACACTCATTGCACAAGCCAAAGTAACATCTTTCTTTGCTTTTGCCTATCAGAATGTCACAGAAGACTGTATAACCTCTAAAAATGTATTTTTTCAGGCTAACCTGGGTATGAGCAGGGCTTTCAGATGAGAAACTAGTTTATCAGGACCAGAAAAATCAAATAATTTCTTAAGACTTCTAGGATATAAAATCTTCTTCTTGAGATTGTGATTCCAAAAATCAGGAGTTAATAGCAACATCATATTTTAATGATATTGAGGACTTCCTAAATATCATTAGGACAGCTGTTTGAAAGCATATTAAGACTGTATATGTGTGCATAATAACGTACATACAACATGCAGATTATGCACATGCAAGCTAGTATAGAGTCTTTATCTAAGAAAGCTATCAGTGTATCCTGGGTACTGTAAAAAAGACCAGGAAGGTGCTTCAGACATCCCTTATCTTCACTCTGCCACCAAGATTCACCAGCTCCCCTGCTGCAGGTGACAGCAGAATCTACTTCTCCCAAATGTCTCTAACTTACAAAGGGAGGCATCACAAACTAGTATTACTCCAAGCAATAGAAATCACAGAGAAAAATTCAGAGCGCCCCAAGCTCTCTGCCTTAGTGACAGTTCAAATACTGTAAATTCTTACGAGATGTGGACAGTCATACTCCACCACAATTAATCAAGGAACAGGATGAGAGCCCAGTGCATCTTCTCAAGAAGCAAGCCAAACATGTTATTTGGCACTGCACTCATAGATGTGAAATTCCATGTAGGAAAAGGCTATACCAAGTTGTCTGTCTTAGTATGCTCCAAGACTTGGCTGCAATGCTGGAAGAACTATACAGAGATTTCATTCTTCATTAGCTTCAGAACAGAAGCTCACGACAGCAAATACAAGTACTAGAAGTGAGATAAATTAAAATGCTGATTTCTCAATATTTTTTTACACAATCATAATGTTTTAAGTAGATATTAAAATGTAATTTAAGATTTCAATACAATAAATCCGCCTAATTCAAATTACTGCAACAAGGTCTATGGGATATACCATATATATATATATATATTTTCAGCATCCTCAGGGTACTGCTTTTAAAATTCTGTGTTGCAAAACAGCTTGTGAGTCGATTTGGGTATTTCTATTCATGTTGTGCTCTCAGTATAGGCAAATACATAAAATGGGAAGCAGACATATTTTGAGTAACAGCGCATTGGAGGAATTCCCAGTTTTGCCATGGAAAGAATAAGAAAAGTAAGGATAAGTTTGCCCTTTTTGAATTCCATGCCTGTGGTACCTGAGCTAGCTGGTTTTAAATATCTGCAGAAACATTATAGTCTGCAGTACTAAAACACTTTCAGCTCAGCCAACAGTGAAGCCACCAATATTTTCTGATTACACTTGTATTTTTGAAAGCAAAAGATTAATACAGCCAGATGATAACAACGTGACACATTAGACACATTCTCCTCCTTCTCTCTCTCAAAAAATATCAAAATAGTCGAGAAACAACTAGAATTTTAATATATGTAAATTTGTGCAATGCATTTTGCATAAATTTGCTTTTATTTTTGTCTTATGGAGGCAGCTGGAACAAGTAAAAAAAAAAGATCTGCAATCATCTCAGAATTTAAAAAAATTAATGGAAAAACATTATTCCATATTCATGACTTAAATATTAAACAGTTTATGACCATATAGAGATGTCATAATATATCTAGAAATGTTGGCATTTTTGCTTTGGAAATGAGCATCATAACCTGACTGGAACACACCTTAAAACACCCCAAAAAACTGGGGTTTTTTACATGGCACTGGCTAATTGTATCTTTTTTATTTAACTGGAAAATGACTGAAGTGATTGCATTTAAGTGCAATGATATTCATTTTATCTTACTTGCCAGAAATACGGCTCACCAGACCTTCGGTTTATGATTGTTTTTTAAACTGTACACGATGGCCTGTCAACATTAAAGCAAGTAAATAGCAACATTAAAGCTCCTCATTTAAGAAAGATTAGAAACTAAGGTTAATGGAATTCATTCCACTACCTCATGGTCACCACAGTCCAGTCTGCTCCTTCTCTTAAAATCCCTGAACCAAGTTCTTGGTTGTAAACAGAGGTTTAACAGGATGTCACCCCTTGTTGGTTTTTTGACCATAACAGAAGCAAATGACACATTCTGTTATTTTATACATGCTGGGAACAAACCTAAACACACCTTCAGGTGCAGTTCAACAGTGTTAAACAAACAAAAAACAACCCCTGAAGATTGCCATACATTTTTTTCCAGTGATTCCTCATTTTAAAGCCACTTCCATATGTAGAATGGTAAAATTAGGTAAAGGATCCTTTCTACATTTGCATAATACACACATTTGAATCACAGTTCCTCCCAGTCAGGTGGCAATGGCTGGTTACCTATAAAGATGATCTCTCTTAGGTTTCAGCTGAGTATTTTGGAAACAATGGGCAAGAGAAACAAACTCCCTTCTCCAGGGGAAACACTTCTACTGATCAGCAAGGTGAACATTTCCCTAGTTTCTGATGCACAACTGAATATAAGCAACATACACTGAAACCACAATAGACTATGGACACATATAGGAAATAAAGATATTAAAAAAATAGGGAAGTTGACAATTCTTTCTTTGTGGTTTGTACTAGTCTAGGTAGCTTGGACAAAATAGTTCAGGTACCAAAGTGTGGGAGAGATTAGTGCCAATTGTTTCTGCAACACTTCTAGGAAAGCCATCTTTCTTGGAAATCTGCATAATAGCACTGCACGCAAGCGACTTACAAAGGATGTTATTTTCAGAAATAATCATATTTCTATGAGGTTTGTATGAGACCAGAGAAGAGAAAGAGAAATTATTACATTCTGATGGATTTCATTTCACCTGCTTCTACAAATGTGAAAATACCAAGATGCATAGCATGATCCTGAGAGCTTTCACAAAGGAGTGGCTGACTGCCAGCCCTGCATCCATCTTGGCTTGCCATACCTCCAGGACCTCTCATACAGTGGCTTAATGTGAACCTGCTACCACCCTAGCATTCCGACAAGAGAGGGTCTTCCAATTCTCAGATACGTTTGTTGCTCGCAGTTTCCTGATTGGCTTTTGTTAGAGCTGGATATTTAACTGCCAAGCCCTCAGTGTAAACAATGCTAATAGGTATGTCTATACTCACAAATAAACCCCACCCAGGTCACAGAATCAACACAGACCCACTATCATCCACACTATTTAACAACAGCAGTTTTGGCCCAAGGCATTTGGTGCTTTTCCTTGCCCAATGCCTAGACAAGGTTTGGAAGCCAAATCAGGGTGTGGACCTGGATGCTATCACCCTCTTTTGAGGAAGAAAAGGAGGCAAACAAGTGTGTGGAGACGAGTTGCACCATGCTGTTCATTCTCAAGGCTTAAGAACTAAATGCCTTCACTGTTTTATTTAGAAGTAAAGAAGTCATCAGCTGTCCCTTGACCCAAGAGTGCTGCTGGTGTGGAAATGTTACAACCACCTGAACTGCATCTCAGAGAAATAAATACTCTTAGCTGTGTAAATCTGCATCTAACTCACAGATGTGGAGAAACAAAGCAGGTTCATAACAAAATATTGTTTTAACCAAGGGATATAACCTTGCTTATGTTATAGTTCATAGCCAACATATCTAGACTAGCACAGAAGAGTGAAAATAGAACAACAGAACAATGAAAGAAAAGGATGGAAGCTGAAGAGAATGGAGAGAAAATAAGACAGCCAGGAAACTTTCCTCTCATGAGTCAAGGAATATCTCTGAGGTAGTGTAGAGCAGAGAGATCTTTAGCCAGCCTTCAGGGAGGTGACTATGGGGTCATCACTCAAAGCAGATTGCTGCAGCTGCGTGGGAGTTTGATTGATAACTATGAAGTCATCTCCCGACAGGCTAGCCAGCAGCGCTCGTTCTTTATTCACTGGATCAGCTGAGCTTGCTTTCTGCAACAATGTAAGAAGTATAACAAATTTGAAAGGGAAGGAAAAATTGTTACATGAATAGAAGTATACTTTAAAATATAAATGAAGAAAAATAAAAATGAAGAAAAATAAAAATTAAATGTCTGTCAGCAAGATGACATTCAAAACTTATGATATGCTGCCAATTTTTTTATCAACTAAATATCTCAGTGTTTTCTTACTGGCTTCCTGATGAGCTGATCAAAGACATATACTACAGTCTTCTGAACAGATAGGTAAAATATGCTGGCATATTGTATGAACAACCGAGTCAGGGAAGTCCCACATCAGTGAGCAATCCAAGGATAAAATAGGAGAGAGACAAAGGCCCTATAATTTCAGTTCCATCAGTTGTTCCTTTTGGGTTGGCAGACTCCAAAGGTAGCAGGAAACTAGCTGTAGCTAACTGTCTGGAGGGCTCTGGAGGAACAACTGGAATATAACATGCTAGAAAGAGTCTGCTAACGTTCCCACAGGAATAATCAGTACAGAAGATAACTGGAAATGACATGTGAAATGCCATGATCTGTCTTCAGAAAGAACGGGAGCTCAGCATGCCCGTGATCTTCTGAGCAGAATGTAATGCCTTACGCTCATGCCTCACGTTGATGTTTTCTGTTTGTGATTTGTTGCTAATATGCTGTTACCAAGAAACTAGATTTGGACATGTTGTTACGAAGCCAGTGGACAAACTACAAAGAACAAGTCATCTTGTGACTATTGCCTTTTTTTTGCGAGTATCACTTTTTTAAAGAAAAGAAATCGCATCATAGAGCGATGCCAAAAACACAAACCCTCCTATCACAATCCAAGAGCTTACTTTTTTCTGGTAACATTTCCTAGGAGCCTAAATTCTGTCATGACTCAGAAAAAGCTCAGATTTGCTGATACTGAGCATCTCCATTTAGTTCCAACTGTTCAGCAATTTTGGGTTTAACTCCAGTACATTCGTAAACTGAATGAAGAGGGAGTATCACTCTTTACTAATACCACCAGGACAGAAGAGAAACCATCCAGAAGTTAAAGGAATAATCCAGCGGTGGCCACAGTCAGTATAATTTCATTGTCAAGAGTTCTAATACTTGGAGTTCTGGAGAAAGGCACTGTTTGGATAGCTGAAAGAATGCTCATTCCCAATTATGCTGCTGCACAAATGTTTCTGGTAGAGACATATTCCTTTTTATCCAGAGGTAACTCATAATTGCATGGACTGTGGTCAGCTCAATCCTCCATAAATCCAAAGCAACAACAGGGACTAGAGGTGTGGGGCTTTTTAAAATTTTGAATATTGATGTAAAACATTTAGTCAACAATTCTCTGGAAAGCCAAATATTTATCTATTATATTGCATGTATCTCTGCATTATATAATTCTACATAATTGTATCGTTATTTTTAATATATACTATATACATTGGAGGGGAGTGTGAGTACATGTATTAAAAATGCAGAACACAATCCTGACAAAAGACTGAGGTGGATCAGTACAAAATATAGCTCAACTGGTAGTAACTTGTGACAGCTCAGAAAATGCTGTTTCGAACGGGGTTAGGCTGATTAAATAGTTATATCCGATAGGGAGGAAGAAGGCAGAAGAAAATTGTGCAGTGCACTTAACTGTCATCATGTATAAAGTACCACATACCAAACTAAATGACAAGGTAAAAGAACATTTACCTCTAGGCAGTAGGGAGTCCCATAGATTCAGAATGAAAAATAGAGGATACCAGAGGGAAAACGTGAAATCGAATACACTGGGTACAGAGCACACTCAGAATATTTCCTCAAATAACTATTTAATACAGCAAGAAACAGTGTGTTCTAAAGAGCTGTGTTGTTTAACAGCGTGTACTCATACTTGATTTAATCTGTCCTCTACTGGAAAACAAAACACCGTGGCTATTTCTAATTTAAATTATCTTATGATCCATCATCAGGTCTAATAATTAACTGAAATAAAATTGTAAAATTGTACTGATGTAGACAGAAGTGACAAAGTATTCCTTGCACAGATAAATGGACACTGATATCTCAGCTCTCTTACAGAAAAATATTACATCTCACGCCATGTCAACTCTCAGAGAAAACCACTATCTAAACAGATTTAAAATATTCTTAGATAAGCGTTTGCAGAAATAAATAGCTGTCATCCATCTTTGATGTAGATCTAAGATTTCCTGACATAACTAGTCATACTCCTGATTTCACTAGAATTTAGAAAATTAATCTCTTTTTGTCACCCAAAACCTAGTATGCCAAATTTATACATCTTGAAGTCACTTTTCTCTTGTTTTGAACTCCAATCATTCTGCTCCAAGAGCAGCAGAGGTAACATGCAGATAGTCAGTGTTATCATTGCTAGCAAACACATGAAGAGCTACATAACATACTGACATTTAAACCAGGATTCCTAGCATCGCTCACAATTCTTACGCTCATCAAATCTGAATGGCATTTCAGGCCAATGATTTAAAAGAGAAGAGTTCATCATCACTATTAACAAATGCAATTCAGAGCTAGGCTTAATGTCCACAGAATCACAGAAATTTGTATAAAAACTTTCAGCAGTCACACTAGTAAATTGCAAAGACTTTGGAAAAGCATAAAGATGTTAGATCTCTTGTGATAGCATCTTACAGTTAAGTATCTACATCCTGAATCCCATCATAGCATGCAAATGTAGGAGACCGACTCGAGCTTTAAGGTGGTTTGGACCCCCATTCCCTTTTTGTCCCCTTTGTCACCCTCACAAGAACTGCTGTGCTTAGACCTGCTTCAGAGAGAAAGGTCCCCAAAGTAAACTGTGTCTTAATCATCCATAAACCACAAGAACAGGGATTGCCTCAGCACTAACTCAGGAAAAGCCACAGTAACTGGGTGAAATTATAAAGGTGGCAGGGGGAAATCACACCCGCTGACCCACAGACCCCAGACCGAAGGAACCTACTGACTCAAACCTTCTCTTTTTTGAGCATTAAGGAAGCAGAGAAGAGACTGACCTTATGCAAATGAAGAAAGGGATGACAACCACGAATTTGTGGTGGGGCACCTCACACCAAACAACCCCTCTGGCAGTACAAATGCTGGATCCAGATCTGGTGAGCTCTCTCTCTTTCCCTTCTCCTTTCTTATCTCTTTTTCCTCAAAGCTGCTAATTAATGAAAACTGCTAAGTAACAAAAACTGCCCAAGTAATGCAAAGCTTACCTTGTTTCTTACCAAAAGTGATATAGCTTGGCTAAATATAATTATCAAGGGGCTAGTATTCTTAGGACATGTCTTCCATGGAGATTGATTTTCTAATTGAAGTTAACATTTGCGTACTGACCTTAAATGTTGTCTCACGTCAGTTCCAACAAACGGAATCAGTGAGCCCGTGTCACTCATCCCTCCTTTTTGGACTGGGACATGAAACAAATAAGCTCTGGAAATTCAAGTATTTTCTAGAAATTTTAGACATTGAAGATTAATTTAATTCCAAACTTTAAAATGATCCATCTGTGGTACCAGAGCAATTCATATGTTAGCACATAAGGCAGTGCCCACAGAGCCATCATGATAGCTGAAAAGCAAATTCTATCTGCCATAACTCTATAGAAAGATAAGAGAAATAGCAAAAAATTAAGGTGGAGTAAGGAAATGTAGCAAGTTCTCAGAATCAGATAACTCCTCTTCTGTGCTGGCTACAAAATGGAAAGTTGAACAAAACGTATGATGAGAAATCATTCAGTACCTCTGCTTATGGTTATTTTAGGCAATGAATTTGGTAGAGGTTTGAATTGCCTTGCCTGGAAACAGTTCTCCAACAACTGACTAAACTTAGGCTCCTGACTTTAATTTCTCTAGTACCTAACCTAGAGAACTGAAAGAAACTCTTGACACGCAGTTCAAAGCCCACCAGCTACAGGCACAATCTAACTTGACGTTAACTTCTCTTGAGTTAAGCCATGTTGACAGGATTGCTTTACAGTTGCTTAAAAATGAGTTGCTATAAAATATAGCAAGTCTCAAATAAAAAAGTAACACCATATAATTAAATTCATATTTTACATCAGGAAGAGTGGATGAAATTTTCAGAATTAAATTTCTGAGGAACCACAGCGTCATTGGAAGTGGTCATTAACCTTTGTGTTCTGGTGAGTGACCAATGCTGTATCTTCGAAAAGATAGTCATAAACTGCATCAGCTTATTTTTTTTCTTTGTTAGGACCAGCTGCAGTGGGCAGCCTCATAATATAGAGCCCATGTAACTCTTCATGACATGTAGTTATTAATTAACCCCACAGCTACCCATTTTCCCTGTGTTCTACTGGATGTGCAGCCACTCACACACAAATATAAAGGAGCAGGTGTTGCAGTTATTACACTCCCAAAATCCATGGAATGCTGTATTTGGCAGAGATTACAGGTATCCAAAGAATGTTTTCTCAACCTTTTTTTTTTAAACAGGACTAATACCAGGAGTTATATAAACAAACATGGAATTATGACTTTTACATTTTTATGTAAGCACTGTGACTCATTCTCTTGCCTTTTACTATTTCTCTTTTTCTCTTGATGTCTTAGCAAACTATTCAAAGCAGAGAATCTGAACCTGGACTGCTACTATCTGAGAAATCTCAGAGACCAGGTCCCACCAGAGAACTTTTTACCAGATCTTCAGTTCAGTACCATGGTGAGGACTGAAGTTTAGTGCAATTACGTTACTGCCTGCCAGCATGTGGTTTCAGTTATAAACTGGTTTTCTACTTGTCACTTGCTGATGCTATTTTTTTTCCTCTAGCTTATGGTATCATGGACGCTATAGCCGGTGAGCCTCACCTCTGTGCCTGGGAAGATCATGGAACAGATCCTCCTGGATGACATGCTGGAGCACATGAGGGAAGAGCATGTGATCCGGGACAGCCAGCACGGCTTCACCAAGGGAAGGTCGTGCCTTACCAATCTGGTGACTTTCTATGATGGAGTAACAGCATCAGTAGATAAAGGGAAGGCGACCCGTGTAATCTACCTGGACTTGTGCAAGGCCTTTGACACAGTCCCCCACCACATCCTTATCTCTAAACTGGAGAGATGTGGATTTGATGGGTGGACCATCCAGTGGATAAGAAACTGGTTAACAGACCGTAACCAAAGGGTGGTGGTCAATGGGTCTATGTCCAGGTGGAGGCCGGTGACAAGCAGTGTCCCCCAGGGGTCTGTCTTGGGACTGGTTCTCTTTAACACCTTTATCAATGACATCGATGATGGGATTGAGTGCACCCTCAGCAAGTTTGCGGATGACACCAAGCTGAGTGGGGTGGTTGACACCCTGGAAGGAAGGGAGGCCATCCAGAGGGATCTTGACAGGCTGGAAAAATGGGCCCAGGTGAACCTAATGAGGTTCAACACTGCCAAGTGTAAGGTCTTGCACTTGGGCCGGAAGAATCCCAGACATAGATACAGACTGGGAGAAGAGTTCCTTGAGAGTAGCCCTGCTGAGAGGGACCTGGGTGTCACCATGGATGAGAAACTTAACATGAGCCAGCAGTGGCTCTTGCAGCTCGCAA
Source organism: Laterallus jamaicensis coturniculus (assembly GCA_022605575.1). Lineage (NCBI taxonomy): Eukaryota > Metazoa > Chordata > Aves > Gruiformes > Rallidae > Laterallus > Laterallus jamaicensis. The sequence goes on from JAKCOX010000001.1 coordinate 566,892, forward strand.
GGCCAATGGTATCCTGGGCCCCATCAGAAGAGGGGTGGCCAGCAGGGACAGGGAGGGGATTGTCCCTCTCTGCTCTGCCCTCGTGAGGCCCCACCTGGAGTACTGTGTCCAGATCTGGGGCCCCCAATACAAGAAGGATGTAGAACTGTTGGAGAGGGTTCAGAGGAGGGCCACAAGGATGATTAGAGGGCTGGAGCACCTGCCCTACAAAGAGAGGCTGAGGGAGCTGGGCTTGTTCAGCCTGGAGAAGAGAAGGCTGTGGGGGGACCTCATTGCAGCCTGCCAGTACCTGAAGGGAGCATACAAACAGGAGGGGAATCAACTTTTTAAAAGGGCAGATAATGGCAGGACAAGGGGGAATGGTTTAAAGCTGAAGGAGGGAAGGTTTAGATTGGATATTAGGGGGAAGATTTTTACAGAAAGAGTGGTGAGGTGCTGGAACAGGCTGCCCAGAGAGGTGGTGGATGCCCCATTCCTGGAAGTGTTCAAGGCCAGGTTGGATGGGGCCCTGGGCAACCTTGTGTAGATCTGGACCTGGGGTTGGTGGCCCTGCCTGTGGCAGGGGGGTTGGAGCTTTGTGATCCTCGGGGTCCCTTCCAACCCTTGCCATTCTATGATTCTATGATTCTATAGGGTTTTTTGCCTTCTACATCAAAATGAGAAAGAAAGCAGGCTTCATACCACAACTGTCAGGTTCTCTGAAGACCAAAATACATCTTCCTCTTTATACCACCTTCCCTGGTTCTGCCCCAGCAGACACTCTCCCTCTACAACAGAAGGGTTTTGCTAATAGCTCATATGATACTTGGAGGCTAAAACCAAACAGCTACTTGAGCACAAATCCAATTTAATTTTAGGGGAGTGCCTTTTCGATAAAATGAGCAAATCAGCTCTGTTCAGTTTGGTTTAGCAGACTTCCAGACTTAACGCTATGGGGGCAGACAGGAGTGTGAAATAGCAATGGACTTAATTGTGTGCTGGACCATTAAGCGACAGACCTCTGTTTTAATGGTTTATGGCACCTTGTTAGCTTCAGAGTTAAAAACAACCCAAGCTTTTAAATAAGATTTGTGTTCTTGCACACAATTCAGATAAATACTTGTTCTATTCTCTCATAGGTTTCCTGAGCAAAATATCCTCTCTCCATTAAGTAACTTGGAGAATGAAACTCCATCTGTGCTAGATAACTTTTACAAAAAGAGGTAATGTACCTAATTCTTCAGTATAAACCTAAGCTAAAAAAATATAATGGCCATAAACTTATCCCTTTCCTGGCAATTGTTGTTAATGCAAGCCATAGATTCTTCTGTCTAATGCATGATGAAATTATTTATCATTTCTCTGGCACTTCATTAACCTTTACAGCAACAAACATGGTTAAAATACACTCTGACATAACTAGTTTGGTGAAAGAGTTAAAAACTCTAGGCTTTTGCCACATGTGCTTCTGAAGATTTATTACTCCAGAGTCGGTCTCCACATCTAGGGATGTGGCTTGGAGGTGAGAAGCCAAAAATCAGTCTGCCATTAGCCAAGGTGGTAGTAGTAGTATGCCTCCACTCACTCTGCAAACAAAACTATAATGGTATGGTATTTTTTCATACTGTTTTGCATTTCTTTCTGCAAGAAATTAAACTCCTTATAAAGAGAAAAGTAATGAAATTTATAAATCTGAAAATTTAAAAGAAGGCCAGAGAAAAGTAAATATGAAATCAAAACAACCAGAAAACATAATGCCCTCAAAACTCTATGTTCCTAGCTGAGACCTCTCTCAAAGAAATAAATTACTTTAAATCTATTTTCTCCAAACAGTAATGATTTATAAAAGTCCTTTTTTGATAAAACTATTAGTGCTCCATCAGGGAGGGCTTGCATTTCTGAAAGGTAATTTAAAAAAGGATCTAAGGATACCTTCAAAGGCTAAAAGAAAAATTTTAAAAGGCAGTAAGTCATTTTATGCTGCCATACAGACTAGGCATTAATCATAAGAGAAACGTTTTAGTATTAAAGGGATTTCATTAGCAGTTCATCTTCAGCTAAAATACAGTTGATGGAAGCAGCATCCTACAAGAGCAGCTAAGAAGCTTGCAATCTATAAGCTATAGGAATATCAGAATAGTAAAAAAACAGGGATACAAATTTGTGATACAAAGTAAACAGGGATATGAATTTGCTGCTGAAATAAAGAGGATGCGACTGTGATAAATCACTGCCTGTATATTCCTTCCGGTACCTCCGGGTTAGATTCTCACCTGTACCATACCGATACGTTCTTGTGGCACAGAAAAGGCCAACAGCTGCTGGAAGGGAACTCCCATGCTGACCATAACCACAACCTGTGCAGGTACAAGGTGTGCAGAGGGGGGAAACAGGGGTACACATACTGCAAGGCCACCTCCAGATACTTACCAACCAACAAAGAGAACTCTCTGACAGAAGACATGCACGATTTACTCCTTGGGACTGGGGCGCTGCATTATAAGCAGTCTCGTGGAACGCACACTGAACTGCCCAAAAGCAGCCCATCAAATTGAGGTGGTTCTATCTAGTTCCCAGATATAACCAAACTTTTTCAGCCTGGCAAGCAAAAACTTTAAAACAGCTCTTTCAACAAAAAAGCTTTTCCAACCATCATTCCCTCCACAGAAGGCCAAGGAGAAAGCTCAACTTTTACCTCATCATAGACTCCAGCATTTGGACAACTAAACCAGAAGTTCCTTCAGGTACCTTATGATTCATGTTCAAAAAGTAGAGATATGAAATTAAAATAAAAAGCAAATGTACATTTAACATGCTTTCCAGTCAGACAGAAGATGATTGTAATTAACCTTTTGCTAACTATGTCTTAAGATACATAGAAGGACAAAGTATGGTCTGACTAGTCAGGGTGAAAGGAAAACTGCTCTAACTTTCATTGCAAGTAGAGCTGTAATAAGCTGTAGAAATATTTGTCCTTTTTGCTGTAGTTAATCATCTCTAGAATAATTCTCTTTTTAAAGGAGGGAAACATTGCACTGAATCCTGAATTCTTCAGGAGTTCAGCACATCTTGCCCAAAGCGATTATAAATACCCTTATTTTCCAATATTTGCAAGCAATAAGTTACTGCTAAAGACAGCATGAGTAAATGACACTTGCAATTTTTATCTCTGCATACAGAGATGCAGTTTATAAAGTTCTGTAAAAATTAGAATTTGTATGCTTTTTGCCTGAATTTTTGTAGTAGAAAGTGTTAAGACAAAACTGTTCCCGAAGTTCTCCCCCCATCCTTCTGACTAAAAGGACAGTTTGAAATTAAGGTTACTCATATGAGACACATCTCTGAGTTTACATCCTGCTAAACAGTGATTAAACAACACTACCTGATGATTCCTTGTCATGTTAAATCAAAGAGAAATAAACCAAAACAAAACAAGTAAGAGACTCAGTTAATACAGAGCAACTGTTAAAAAAACCAAGCAGCTTAGGGTTTTTTTTTTTAAATTTAAGATATGGTAAGCAGTGAGGAAAAAGAGTAAAATAATGTGACAGGGACATCTCTAACTGCAAAATTCCAATACAAGACTAACGCTTACCAAACCCTTGACTTTTAATAAGCTGAATACTCAGTTCAGTGTGATAATGAGTTGCTTCACACAAATCCAATTAAAAATGTGATATGCTAGTACAAACCTAAACATGCGTCTTTTTTTCAGCTGTGCAAAGATAAAAGCATAATAAAGATCCAAACGTTTTCTACAGAGGAATACCAGTGCTCCCTATTTTGTTGGGCATGTTTATTTCTTTTGCATTTCAAAAATGAGTTCAATCAATCCAATGATTTAAAGGCTCAAAACTCCACTTGTGATTTTTAACGATAAGCATCTCTTCAAACAAGCAAGCGAGCTGTGACTGGTCCAGTAATAAATCTTACTTATTCTTCTACTACCACATCTGGTGTATCACTGGGATATATATGGACTGCTCTGTTTAAATACTGCAGTTAAACGACAGCCGTTCTCACAGACATACTGCTACAGATGGCTACTGAGTTTCTCTACACTTTTATCTGATCCATGTATTTTTAAAATCATGTTCAGTAAGATACTGTAACTATATTTTCCAACATGTTCAAAGCATTAGCGTGGATGTCTAAGAAACAAATATTTATAGCAGCTCATGCCCCATGAGGACTTAAAATCTAACTGCAGCACAGCAATCAAGCAGAACAAAAAGAGTGGCCACCAGAACTTCGTGAAATAAATGGCATTTCCCCCATTTTTCTGCAACTGAAAGCAAAAGAAGCAGTAAACTGATGAGTTTTTATGGGAGATTAATTTCTTTAATACGAAAAGCCTTTAACTGCCTACTGTTTCAAAACAGTTTCCAGAGCACGTTAGTTATACGTGGATCTCAGGCTTCACCCTAGCTGTTCCAGAGTCATGACTTCCAAGTTTGAATGGCTTTGCATAGGAACTTGAACAGCATTCACCTAAGAAACAGGTCTGGAATTTCTCTTGTTGAAATCTTGGACAGCTTCATTGGTACTTCACCATCTTTTAGGTCAACATTCCAGCAGTCCTGCACAAGCACCTTCTGTGACCAAAGCTAACGTTTAGCACACACTATGGGCGGTATCATCTCCTCTTCAGATGAGAAATAACCACAGTAACTTGAACATCATTTTGTAGTACACAAACACTTGCCATCCCAATTCTAGCAACTAAATATAAATTTTAGATCCTTTCAAATAAGCACCACCTTGTAAACAGAAATATTACTATAATACATAATTTTAACTAATAATAAAGCACCATTTAGCAATTTTAACTCTGAATGTTTGATTTGCATACCTCTGCCATCAAGTTGCTTATTCCAAAACTACATTTACTACAGTCAGCAACATACAACCCTGCTTTAAGCATCCTATTTCTTTTTCCCCCCAACAGCAGAAAGACAAGAAAACACGTAGTCATCTTCCAGTATGCACCCTGCTCTGAAACGATCACTCTGAAGAGCAAAACAAGCCTCTAGTCACTCTCACAGCCCAGTAAATCTCATCACCACTGGCACATCCATGTTTTTAATCTCAATCTGTCAGCACAGGGGAACACATACACCAGCACACTTACAGCAATATTCTGATAAATCCGACATCACTATTACATAGTAAGCAGCCTTACATAAACAACACACTTTGGCATCTGTAGATGACAGGCTGGCTTTCCAGGTACTACGCCTGGGCAGCAAACACTGCAGAGACACCTGAGAGAAGGAGCAGCCTCTCTGCCTCACAAGCTCCTGGCTCATGTCAGGATGGGCTCATTCTCATGGATGGAACCTCTGTTTACAAATAGATTCCATAAAAATAAATAAAATCAATTATATTTTAAATTTTAATAAGAAGTCTCTTAACTGGTTATATTTGTACTTTTGCTGGTTTCTCTGGCAAGCTTTTTTGGCTTGCACATGCCTAAACTGAAGAAAAATTCCAGGAAAGAACTGCCCCATTCACCATTTCATTGAGAGAGAAAAGAGGAGTGATCTAATTGCTTGCTGTTATACAAGTAATGCACAATATAAAAGTGATAAAACCCTCTGTTCTTTTGAAAGTGTTCAATTACTGTCAAAACTAATGATCCAGTCTTGCAAGTGGTTATACTAAACATAAATCCTACACCTGCATGACTTTCATTGAAAGCAGTGACACTGCATGAATTGCAAGATTCTCATTAACACTTTAACTTACAGCCATTACAATGAGCTGATGCAAAAGCCCACTTATAAATGACTCAAGAAGGAAAACGAGCCCCATGTGTTTAATATTACAGCATCTGAAACATCATCCTGCAAAACACGAGTGAGTCACCTCAATGGAAACAAGTTGTATGTGTAGTGGTATGTCCACGCTACGCTTCCTACATCAAAACGTTGCAGTGCTATGTGCTTACATAGCTGATACGCATTTGCTGTGATTCTTCAGCGAGATCATGTTTCTAGAACAATCAAACGTAAGATACCATGCAAGTCTGTCTGCAACTGCTTTGTGGTCTGTAATGCAGACCCTAGGGAAAACTGCAGAGCTGACAGCTCAGGAGGAGTATTCTGGCTTCCACCACCTGCAAGCTGCTAAACTGTACCACATAATCATAGCTTTCATTAAAAAAAAAAATAATTAAAAAAAGGCAGAAGAATAGGGGGTATTTCATGCTCTTTGTGAAGTAAACTTCATAGCTAACATGCCTTTTTAGTCTCCAAAATTTATCATGACTCTTCAGAGACAGATATTCAGAACCTTACTTATTTCAACCATGCGTTGATCTTCTTTTATAATGACAGTACTTGTTAATCAATAATTTTAACTAATCCTCAACCAAACAACATGCAAGAAGAACTGCCTTATACAACTGGCAGGAACAAAAGAATCACACAGTACTTTAGCAGGAGAGCTCTGGAGGTCACCCAGCCCAACCCCTCCACAAAGCCGGGCATGCTTCGAAGTTAAATCAGGTAGTTGAGGACCTTGTCACATCACACGCCGAACATCTACCTTGTCAGCCGAGTGCAGTCTGTCAGTTCCTTACACAAACAGAACTTAAATTTTCTAATATGAATCTTAGAAAAAGTGGTATTTCTCCATTAATCCAATAGAGTCTGGTCTACTTTAGCCCAAACTGAATTACGTCCAACTGCATTATCTTGACACAAAGCAAGAAGCATGACTGTTGAACTTGTGAAAACACATTAAACACACACTTTTAAATACCTGACCTTTTCACCAGGGACATATATCTGCCCTCATGATTTTAATAAACACTTCAAGGTAGCACACAGGTTCTCTACCCTCTGAATGATAGCTTCATCAACTTTTTTCTTTTCACAAAATAGTATTCACTGAAACCCTTCAGAAGGAGCCAGCAGCAATCCTCAGAAGTAGATGATCTTACCACTTCGTGAGCTTCTGGTATTTCACACTATCTTCCAAAATCTGCAAGTTGTATTTTTTAAAATCATGTTTCAAATCTCTTTAGAAATTACAACCTGTTGGACCAATGTAGGGACTGCTGTTCAGAATTGTTCTCAAATAAATACTAACAAAACGAAAAAATGGGTACATTCCCCCAATTCATCCCAACTGGATGACTTGTGTGAAGCCTAAACCATGAGAATTCAAATTCCTGCCTTTATTAGCCATACCAGTGATAACCACACATGGAACCATCTACTTAAGAGTACTCACAGTGATGGGATATTATATAAACAATAACTGCAAAGAGCATCAATGACAAAGAAGGCAACCATTTCCAGGTGCAAACAACAGAATATTCTGGCAGTATTTTGGAGATCCTCTACTCCCTTAAATCCCATGCAACAGCAACTTTTAGTGGCCACTAAATCCTGTTACATGGGTCCCACTCATGCTTTCTGGACCCAAATATTTAATCCTTTATTGAATCTTTAGTTGTCCTACAGAATTCTGATCTTCTGGTAGCTCAGAAACAAACCTCATCTTTCAAAGCATGACATGGGCATAGAGTGAGTGCCTCAAAACACTTCTAAGTTTTCTGTAAAGAACAGGCAGAGGCAGCAGCAAAGTACAAATACCAGACACTCGTACTCTTTCTGTTCCCACTGTACAGCCAAAAGCAGTCTCCTAATACAAGATGGCTTAAAAGCCACAAAATTTGTACAGTGCAATTGGTTTGGGGAGGAATGTTTTGTCAAGTATAATTTTTTTCCCTCAGCTGATGACTATTAAAAAGAGAAACAAAGTATCACCCAACCAAAACCCAGTATATACATATGTAGTTCTGCTCTGACAAATTGTATTCCTAGCATTTAACAAGAACCCAGACATAAGCTCAGAAATATACAACTCTGTGCATACACTCCATATTCCACAGGGTATCAACATTTATGTCTCTACAATAAAGAAAAATTTGATGATCCTGCAGATGCACCTAAAACACCCATTCTTCTCTGAAGGGTCTGAGCAGCCAAGTGTCTATTTGAACAGCCTTTTGGAACTGATCAGACCTTCAAAACCTGAATAAAGTTTCTATGCACACCCACTGTATTTCATTAAATGCTACTGCTTTAAGGCATTATAAAAGGGAGGAGAAGGTGGCTACTAAGATACACAGCAGCCAAAAGCTCTAACTAGGAAAAGCGATGCTTTTCTATAAACAAGGCTCCAGAAGGATTATGTGACAATTATGTTAGTTTGCTACTAAGTGTCAAAACTCTGACTTCAGCAAATGTTGCTACCATGAGTCACCTGGGACTATTCCGGTTTCACAACATCAAGGAAGTATTTCATTCATGCTGAATGAGGTGAATTGGGAAGGCAGCAGTTAGCTGTGGTCAGAGGAGTGTTGTTACTATGCAACATCCTTCATCAACGTACTCTAGGTTCAGATTTCTGCCATAAAGGAATACAAACAACACGAATTTTCTGGTTTCCTGATGTACATATCTCTATTCCAGACAGATTTTCAAAAGGCTACCCTGAAGTCTGTAACCACATTTTTATTGTGTTATTTTGTGAGCTGCAGTACCATTAATATTTCTGTAAGACAACAACATCAATTAAACCCACTACTTAGCATTTGAAAAAGAGACAAAACCATTGGGCAGAGCAGGAGCAAGACCTGTGTTTCTGTAGCCATCTTGCACAAGCATGCTTGGGATCTCATGGCTGGGATACAAGCAGCTAAACTTGATTTTGAGTGAATTTTTCTGGGTGATTTATATATTAAGAAACCAAATAAAATTGTTTGACCAAAGTGCTAGATTTATCGCACTCTTGTGCTGGGATGTGCTGAGCATAAGGAGAGCTACACCTGCCTTATATAAGACATCAGAATCAGTGAGCTGGGGTCCCAGCTCTGGAAAGATTAAGATGCTGGATCCACGATTCTGCAACACCGTTGCACTAAGATCTTCCCAGGGCGTTTCCGTACTGAAATGAAGCACTTTGATTTGGTGCAGTGTAATAAAAACAAAGCCCCCTTACCATCTCTCTTATTATCACACCGTTTTGAAGCTTTGCTGAAAAAAACCCACCCCAATCAACAGTACCTAGAGAGCCAGCTTTCAATCAGTCCACTGGTAACGCATCTGAGCTGCCTTAAAACGACAGGTACAAGCTGAGCTGCGAGAAGCGAGGAGGGGATATTCTGCCAGCCCTACATTCTCCTCCCTTTCCCTTAAACCCCACCCCACCCCACCACCAGAGAAGTCAGCCCCCTTACCTGATAATATCATCGTTGTGGCCGAGGAAGAATTTCTGGCTGTGCTCCCTGGTGTTATAAACCACGCCGACTCCAGCCACGAAGTAAACCACCTCCTTGCCTGCCGTGTAGTACAGGTTGTTGCGGCACTGGTGACCCCTGTACCCGTAAACCCACTCCAGACGGAGCTGGCATCTAGGAGCTGTCCGATCCGCCATGATAACCAATCCCCTCTCCCCACAAGCACACACAAAACCCAGCGCTGCCCCTCCTTCCCTTTAATTCCTTCCCCCCACCTCCCTTCTTCCCGTTTCCCCCTGTAAAACGTTAGCGGTCCCTGCCCAGCTGCCGAAGCTTCAGGTGGCACTTTCCAGCGACGATCCGAACCGGAAAACACATTCGCGGATCAGGTCCGCCGGCGCCGCTCCCCGTGCTGCGCTGCCACCATAATCTGGTGCTGCTGCCGCCGCCCAGGACGAGCCGCTGCCGCTTCCCTGCCGCTGCGCGACCCAGGCAACTTCTGGCGGGGGGGGGGGGGGGGGGGGGGAGGCGGGGGGGAGAGAAGGGAGCTCACGAAAAAGCACCTACATAAGCAGCAGCCAGGGCTTTTTTCTTTTTTTTTTTTTTTTTCTTTTTTTTCCTTTTTCCCAAGGCAAAGTAACTTCTGTGCGTCACCGTCACCACCTGCCAAGGGCTCCCCGCTGCATCTGCCGTACTGCACCTTCTTGGCTCCCTACAAATAAAGCTTCCCAGGTGCTCTTCTTTGTACCTGTCTTTGGGTCAGAACTGAAAGAGAGGAAGAAAACCAAAAGCTGTGTTTTTCAACTGCGGAATGCATATATGTTTTAAATGCAGGGGGACTACTTTGGCCGGGCAAGGGGAGAACATTGGATCTCTGCCATGGCAGCTCTGAGCGGTCTAAGGTCTTTTCAGGAGGATCCAATGCTCTGAGTCTTCATATGAGACACCGCTGGGTTTGCACACAGCATCCAGTATAAACATGGCAATGTTACCCCACCTTTCCTGATCTCCCAGCAACACAAAACTTCCTCGTCTTGGAGCCTACAACAGCTACATAACTAAAACAATTTAGCGTTTCCATTTTTCAGTTCCAAACCACGCCGATTTGCCATGAAGTAGGGGAAGCTTGTGTCTTTGCTTTATTTACTATCATCCTTTGGGATCATATTGCCAAAGAGCAAGTTTCCTTGTTTCTCTTCTGCTTTTTCTAAGGCAAGATTCGTATCGCCATTCCCTGTCAAGCGTGGTTGCTGCGTGGTGTTTGTGGCGAGACATCCACCACTCCGTAGCATCGCTCAACGAGACCAAAGCCAACCTTGCAGAACCTCGGCCACTATCGCAGGGAGGGGAGCCATAAAACCAGAGAGGCAAACCCCGGGGCTCATTCACAGAGCGCCAGACCAACTACCCGCTACAAGGCGAACCCCTCTCCCCGCACCACGGCTCCCGCCCGCTGCCTGCCCAAACTGAGGAGCGGCGTGTTCATCCCGGCTTACACAAACGCCCACGGAGCCGGCAACGCTCCCCAGGACACGGGCGCTGTAACCCGCCCGCGCTACAGCCCGCCCTCGGCTGAGCTGTGCCCCGCGCCTGAAGCAAACCTTCAGAGTAAAGCCAACCTTCAGAGTAAAGCCCGTCATCGCACCTGGAGCAAGAGTCTCCAGAGGGAGCGTCGCCTCTCGCGGCCCCCGGGCCGGCGGTGACTGTCGGCCAGCCCAGCGCTGCCTCGCAGCCAGGCTCGCCAAACGCCTGAGCGACGGCCCCGCCGGGGCGGGCGGAGCAGGCGAGGCGGGCAGTCCCCCCCACCCCCGCGGAAGGCGCCTCAGGGCCGGCCGCTGCCCTCGCCCCCCGCCCGGCGCCGCCGGGGGAACGGCAGCCTGTGCGCGCGCGGGGGGCGGAGGCACGTTATCCCCTCAGCGAGGTGGAGTCTGTGCGGGGGCGGCGGCTCTCCCGCCACCCGGCAACAGCCGCCCCTTCCCCGTGCGCACCGGAGGCCGAGCGAAGGGACGGCGCTTCCCCGCCGCCTGCGGAGTCCAGCTCGGGTTGGAAGCGGCGGTGCTCAGCCGAGCCGAACGAGCCGCCCTGGCCCGCGCGGCGCCTCACGGGGACACGAGTTCTGGCGGGCCGCGCGCCGCCGCTCAGCCGTCAGGCAGCGGGCGGGAAGACGAACTACAGCTCCCGCCGTGCCTCGCGGCGACGCGGTTGCCGTGGCGATGGCTCTGCTGCGGCGGGGGCCGCGGGCGGCGGCGCAAGGGCCGCGGTGCAAGGCGGCCCGGCACGCGCAGGGCCCAACAGCCGCCGCTCTTCCCGCCCTGTTGAAAGCCGTGAGGCGGCGCGAGGCGGCCCGGCGCGCGGAGGGCCCAACGGCCGCCGATCTTCCCGCCCTTTTGAAAGCCGTGAGGCGGCGCGAGGGGGCCCGGCGCGGCTCCAGTCCCTTGGCCTGAGGCGCGAAGTGTAAACCCTTCAACCGCGGGAGTTACCTCGGGCACCTGAAGCAGGGCGAAGCCTCAAACAGAAGCTGGCCCAAGTCCTTCCCTCTAACGCGGCAGCTTCCCGCCCCAGTTGCTTGCAAATTCAAACATTAAAGAGCACCTCTGTGCCTGTCTCATTCACAGTTGTATCCACATGTCTCATGATAATTTAGGAAATGGAAGGCACAACAAAATTGGCTTCAAGGTTCAGCTTCTCACTCCATCCAGTATTTTCTCCTGCTGTTAACCTGGCAAATCTCGGCAGTCACACCCCAAAACACACCTCATGCTTTGTCCAAACATAGACAGCCATTAATTTCCCCTTGGAAACATGCTGGGTCTTCAGGACAAAATGCATGGTACTGCTGTGCAAAATACCTTCTCTTCCCCATTATCTTTGGAGTATCCAGTTGCAAAGACTTTTAGCACTGATGTTTGCACCATAGTTCATGTTAAAGGCAGTTCTGTACGCAATTTGAATGCCTTTGGGTCAGGCTGATTCCATCCTTCAGTAAAACCTCAGCACCTTTTTTATCTGCGGTATTTAGTATGGAAACGTCGTTTTACTAAAAACAGAAAAACGGACGTTATAATTCCTTATCATTATTGGAGCAATGAAGTACACCAGTCATGAACCAACACCTCAAAAAAAACCTTAGGGAAAAACCTGAAATATGTGGAACTACAAGTTCATTTTAATTTATTTTCCTATCATCTGTACTCTCAAGGATTTTGTTGACCTTTTTTTGGTGACTGAATAACCAATTTCGCAGTGATTTTTGGTGGGGTTTTTCCCCCGAATTAAAACCCCCAGAGCATTACTACTTCCTATCAGGAGCTGTCATGTTGCTAAGCTGTTCCTCGACACTGCAACCTGCTGTTCATTGCCAGTACAACATAAACACCGCTGATGCTTTCATCTTTTCATTGCTGACATCAGCTATGAATCTATCTGGATGTGATTCTTCAGTCAGACGCCAAATAACGTTCGCTTTATTTGAGATGGGCAGCAGTAAAAAACCCATGGGGGCAGTTCTGTAATCTTCAGTTTCACAAAGATGAGGAAGGCCACAAGGCAGTAATACAGAGTTGGCATGAACTTAGTAAAAAAGGGCATTTCTGTTTGTGCTTCCAATTTAACATAGCTCTCGTTAAAAAAATCAATTCTTCAAAATGTATTTCAGGACTTAAATGAAAGACATACAATAATTTGTCATAGCACCAGCATTTTCCCTCCTCATTGTGGCAAGGAGCCTAATTCTAGCCTAGCTTAGAACATACAACCCATGACATTTTACTTCTTTAAACTCAACAACAGAGCATCTTGAATGAGCAGTACCTGAACAGCAGTTAGCACACACTCTCTGCCAAGGGACCGTTCACTGCTGCCCGGGCTTTTGGAGGGTTTTGTCTGATTTTTCAGTTGTTTGCTCGTTGGTTTTAAAGCATGCTTCATATAGAAGATGCCAAAACCCACCACATCTCAAATTAACTCCAATCCTCTCTGATATGCTCTGCCTACTCTATACATATCTATGAGCTGTGATTAACGATGAACCCTCCCAGAAACATCTGTGTTATGTCCTAGATCTTTGCTATACAAAATACCATTTATAACTCATATTTTTATGGGTGAATGTTCAGCAGATGCACAGAGGGAATAGAATTGGTATTTCAGAACTGGCTCCTCTTGTCTGTGCTGTAAATAATTTTTAAAATTATATATAATCTAGAATAACCTTGGGGAGGGCTCAGGAGCAGGAACTGTGATCTAGCTCTGTTTGTATCCTGGCATTACATTAATCCAATCCTGATTGATGCATCTCTCAGTGATTTTACAATTTAACTACAAAATAACAACAGGGGAATTGGCTCTAAGCTCTTATTCCTTGTGGGTGGAAATACTGATTTGCTTTGATGAAACAGAATGCTAGAAGCTGGCCAGAAACTGTTAAGGGAATAAAAGAAAAGAAAAAAATGGAGCCTTTTCCATACAAGCAGCATATCATATTCTTTCAAATCCTAGCTCAGAGAGAAAGTCCTTCCGATCAGCCATAATACCTTTGTTGTGCTGCATGTCTAAGTGCAGCCCAGCACTGCCACATACAGCAGATCGATACAAGCCATCACTTTATGGCTGTGTGCTTGGAAACATCTGTATGTGCTTGTCATCCCTGCCCAGAGTCATAGAGTAACAGCGTGGTAACCAGCCACAGCCAGTCCACCTGAGCCCATCACACCTACGCACTGCTAACCCTGTGCAACCCACTGCTGTACCCCCTGCCCAGAGGGGTTACTGCCAGCCTTTACCCAGACATTCCTTTGGAGCTGTCTCTCCATAATCTTTTCATGGAAAAAAAAATACCACCACCATTGCAAAGATCTTCTGGCAGGAGCTGCCCTCAAGTTTTGTGTCACAGCAAGGACGGCAGTGTTCCTCGCCATACCCTGCTGCCATACTTGGGGATTCATCTAAGGCACGTCGAAATCTTGCCACAGGCTTACGTAACTCTAAAAAACAGACTCATTTTCCAAGAGAACTTTCACAGTGCACGACTACTACTTGACTGTTCGGGCAGCGAAATATGTCTCTGGATAGAGTGACCTCTCCTGGTTAGTGCTGGTACTCTGCGAACAACAGACATTTCTTCTCAGCTAGGTGTGGGAGTCAGAAAAACAGCAGTATCAGTAAGAAATTAGTAACAAACCTCATGTTAGGCCCAGGTAATTTATACTGTTCAAACGTAATGAACTACCACCAGAGCATCTCATCTAACAGTTAAAGATTATTATGTGAAATGCATTAATATACAAAGCAAACAATACTTCAAATCTAGAACAAGATGTGTAATTAAACTGTGTTGTAGATTTACATCCACAATCACCAGGCTAATCAGGACGCTGAGCTTAAGCAGCAAGGGAGGATTCCTTAAGAAAGACATCCTTCTGCACAAAATCCTTTGTTTCATACTTTACAAATAAATCAGTATTTTATTGCAAAATAGACCATTTTAGGTCTCCCACTTCTCTGCTCTGGGACAATTGGGCAGGTGCGATGGCTGGGAAGCACAGGATCTCCCCCTCGGCCACTGCATATGCTGCATTATGACAGACTGCAGATGTGACCACGTGGGCCTGCTGCAGCGACTCCACTACGCCGAGCGACTCAAGATGTCAGGTGATGACGGCACCCACAACTCAGCCACATTTGCTTCAGTCATATTAGCACATGTTATGAGACTTCTCAGCCCCACTATGTTGTCATCAGAACGCACAGCAACAAAGGCTACAAGCTGAATTAGAAGCAAAAACCCCTAACTCCTCTGCTTTTTGCATTTAATTACTCTCTGTTGTAGGACCTTTCTCCTTTTCCTCACCAGTCGCACCATGTCGTAGCATTTACAGCACTGCACTGTGCGTTTGTTTTATGCTTTACCTTATTTGTACGTTAATCTTGTTAAAAATCCTTTGAAACAAAAAAAAACCAATCTACCAGAACTGGAATATTCCCTGCCTTGCCCTCACAAGGCTATAGGGAAGTGCTTGAAATAGACAATAAAAAACATTTTGCAGTAAGGAACAGAATAGATCAGTGTATGAAGTGCTGAACACCAACTCTTCAGCCAGGCCCTGCACACACACAGCTGTGGGGACGGCCCAAATCCCGACATTAGTCTTGGCTGCATGGAGAGCACAGCGCTGCCTTACCTGAGTTTTCTTCCACATGACCTCAAACATTTTGCAGTAAGGAACAGAATAGATCAGTGTATGAAGTGCTGAACACCAACTCTTCAGCCAGGCCCTGCACACACACAGCTGTGGGGACGGCCCAAATCCCGACATTAGTCTTGGCTGCATGGAGAGCACAGCGTTGCCTTACCTGAGATTTCTTCCACATGACCTCAAAGTGTACCTTCTTGATGCCAGGCACAGCCGAACAAGCTAAATCCTTCTCTGGCTTCGGCTGGGTGAGCGCTCCTGTTTCTCCTGCTGTCAGGACGCAGCCTCGACTGCTCAGTCCACAGACTATGCAGTGTCAGAGCGCTGAGTTCTGCGGTTCCCACCAATTTAATTCTTAACGTTAACTCAGCCATTTAGCCCAGTCTGGTTTTCTGAGGTTTTCTTAATGAAATAGACTAATGTTTGTTCCAACTCATTTGATTTAAGTTTATTTATTTAGTCACCTGTGATTAGTCAAGATAGAAAAAGCCAAAATAGCCACAACCCCCCCCCCCAACTGTATTCATACCTGCAAGTTACCTATTCAGAAAGAATATTCTTAAAGACCCTCCACATTTTACGTCCATTCTCCATGAATTCAGTCATAGAGAACATGGTGAAGTGAAAAATCGTCTAAAACAGCATTTCAGCAAACAGGAACAGAGACTCATCATACGTTTCTTTCACTGCACCACTGATGTTCCTCGTACAGAGTACAACCCTGCAGTAGAGCACATTCTCTATGCAGAACAGATGGATTAAGATTATTTGCATCAATCTGAAAGAAAACTCTCCCACCCAACACATGCTAACTCCCACTGTCCAGCGAGTTTGGGTTTTTTCCCCTCATTACACTTAATTGAGTTTGTTGGGATAGGGAAGGGGTCCTTCCATTGCAGCTCTCTGATACCTTCTCAGTCTAGAATATGACATAAGGCTCTCACCAAGAGGAAAGCAAGCAGGTAGACCTGACTAGAGGATGACTTCTTTTTGTTAACAATGACAGCAATGTAGCTGGACAGTGGTTGCCTTAGTGATTTTATTTGAAAATGTTAAGGCTCAACTTCTGCATTACTTGGGCAATCTATCTCCAGAGGGAACATCAACAACTTGGATATGGGTTATCTTGCAAAACCTACAACAAAGGAAACTGCCATACAGTGTCAAGCTGTACTACAAGCCCTCACTCCTCAGCCTGGTGACCACAAGCAAAGTAACATTTCCTCTGCTGGGGGTCTCACCGTGCTGAGCAGTGCAGTTCAGAAAGCAATGAAACCACCCCTGTGACAGTTAACAGGAGTGGCAGTGACAACCTGCTCCCTTTCCTCCCCTTCCCATCATCCATACTTGGTCCTTCTTCCTCTGATACCTCCCAGCGGTCCCTTCAGATAACCTGAGAGAGGTTATGCCCCCGCTCCTTCTCCCGCCTGGAACTAGCACACCCACTGACCTGACTGTTTGGTATACACACTGACCTGACTGTTCCAACCTGGCTTTGTCCGAGGCGGCTCTTCCTGACCCGCCAATTCTCTCTGCATAGAAACCCCATCCTTGTGGTCCAAAGGGAAATGCAGGCAGGGCTTACTAGAATCGGCTCCTGTTCCTCAGCAATCTGAAATCAGTTCCTAAGCAGAAAGGATTCTTACTCAAGTAGTTTTAGGAACAACTTGTAGTAAGAGGCAAGACAAAACAAGATAAACAATTGTGAAGGTATGTTCAACTGAGACACTACAGGCAAGTAAGATCAATCTGTCAAATTACTCATCCTAATAGCTTAACTAACAAAAATGGTAAAGCATCCATGTCTTTAGACGATCAACTATGGCATCGGTTTCATATTCTCTTGTAATGTTAAACCCCAGCTTTTCAGAGCATATTAAGTTTCACACGTACAAGAGTAGTGTTATCCTACACTTTGCTAATAATTAGACTGGAACAATGTTGTACTATAGCAGTACAAACCTGTGTGCATGAATATTCATTTGTTTAATAACCCAAAACTTCAGGTACAAAAAAACCCAGGAGCAGCAAAGGGTAGGTAGGAAATGGAAGAATTAAGGTTACTTAAAAGAACTTTCTTTTCCTGAGAACTAGATACATGGATATTTACCTCAATTGGGTAAGCCATTCAGGTAACTCCTCCAACTGCTCTAACTTACGCTCACTTTCCTTGATTCTGCTGGATTTATTACTCAGAAAAAGATACCTGTCAAAATATTTTACAAAACATCAGTTTAATTCCTTCTCTTTATTCTTTGTTGCTTATCTGTGGGGGGGAGGGGGGCAGGTGGGAAAAGAAGGGAAACGGAAGGCAAAGAGAAGTGGAAAGGGAGGAAACAACTGCTTCAGTATGAACTTTCACACACACACACACACACCCACCAGAATTACATTTGAAGGCATTTGTTTCAGTGCACAGGAGAGGTGACATTTTAAAATAACTTTATTTTTGATCCTCTTTCAAAATTATGATTTAACATCATCAGAAACGAAATGAGAAACTTAACCAGCATATTTAGTTTTAAAAGCATTTAATGACATAGCATATATTTAACGGATAGGGTAAAAGTCTAGAGGTACAGTTCGATACAACTGAAAGCCAGTTCCAGTACTACTCTTGACTACAGGCCCAGTCATTGAAAGTTCATTCCTATTAAATGTAATTTTTGATTGTGCAGTAAGATGAAAATTTTTCATTACAATAGTTACAGTGACAGAGAAATGCACACTATGTATCAAATAGCAAGGTAATGTAGCAAAATTATAACACACAGTGCTGCAGCTGACAAGCAAGTAACCATTTGAGTAACATTACTTTTCCAGTAAATGCTTCAGTTCCACTTTTACACTTATCGATGACTTTAAAGGGTTTATTATACATCTAGTCTTATTATACTTTGTACTAGAATTATCTGAAACATACAATATAATGTTTTCCAGCCAAAAAAAAAATCTTTTTTGAAATTACAGATTATTTAAAACCTTATCAGCCTGCTAATCCACCTTGTACACCAACGGTCTCATCTGTTGTACTCGATGCAGAAAAGCTTCAGGTTGTGTTAATAACCGATGCCAGGGTATAAATGGTTTGCCTGTAAGTTAATGCATACCTGCACTCTATTACAGCAAAGAGAATACGCTATCCTTTTAATTAATGTTAGAATTGTAATGGGAGGCTCTACTAGTCAAGACTCGGCATAACAACCTTAAATGGAAGTGAACATTTTTGAAAATTTGTACATTGGTTTTCCATGTACACAGTAGATTCGAAAGCACCGCTGCCTTGCATACCAATAGCACTAGGAGTGGGTTATTTTCCAAGACAGCCTCACAAAATTGAGGAACAGTTTAAATATTAAGATCTAATCTACATTAACTTCATTTTAAAAAAAAACCAAAACAAAAAAAGAAAAACAAACCCCCAAAACCTGGTCCTCCCCCTCCTACAGAAGCTGCCCAATGCACCTCATACATTTGTAACTTTGGATTCTTTTTTTTTTGTTGGCTTTTTATTTTAAAACGCTCTATAAATAAAAAAATGTCAATCACATTGAGGAACATGAGGCACAGAGAGTAACGTATTGGTTCTGAGCTCGCATGCTGGAATTCCACTGGAACGGTCAGAGAAGTGCAGTGTGTGGAGATGGAGTTCACTTCTTTTTACCAAAAAGGCTGAATCTTTTCTCTTTGTCTTTCTCCTTGTCTTTCTCCCGCTTGCCAGGGCTGGACTCGCTGGTTATTGTGACGCTGGCAGGCAGTGTCTGGGCACGGCTGGAGGCTGGAGTGCTCTGGGTGGTTGGGGACACTTCAATTTTATCAGAAGAGATAGCTGATGTGATGGCCTGAATCCACGTGTTCATCTCCTCCTTCAAGAAGCCCCAAAGGCAGAAAGCTGTTACAATCCGTGCCTCACACACCCTCCCTCATTCATTCAACATTGCAGAAGGGGAATGGATACAAGCGGGGAAACGCAAGAGAACATGGTGCTAGCTCATCATCTGGCACCCCTCTGGATACGCGCCTGCAGAAGGCATCTACCAGAAGGTTACCTGGAAAGCGGTGCCAGCAGAAGCTTCTGAACCTATGCATTACGCACACACATACAAGGGTCTGCAGACCAGGAAATTAAAGCACACCCCTGAGCTCCTAGCAGCAATTCTGTTCCTGTTGTACAACAGCACAGAGAGCACATCAGTAACAAGCAATAAGAAAAACAAACTTACATCATCTTTGGCTTGGAAGAGGTATTCGTTGCCATCAGTCAACCTGCAAAGAAAACAACCATCAGAAGTTTAGTTGGGTAGTAGCCACCCTGCTTCCACGACTCCTTTAGCTACAGTACATCATTGGACATAAGGGACAGTCCAAATACACCCCCCAACAACTCCTGTTCTGGTGTCTCACGCTGTCATGCAGAGGCAGCCAGGCACACTGTACGTGCTGGTCTCTACACATGCTTATGGTAGCAGACGCATTCCAGTATGTCTGGCTGTGCAGCGGAGCGTGCGATCCTCAGCAGCTGGGAGCTGCTGTTTCAGTGCTTGCTCTTTTGGTCAGATCTTTGCACTTTTGCAGAAGACAGTATAAAAGTTTACTCAATGCTTTAAGATGACAAAAGTGACAGGCAACACCCAGAGCTTTCACGGCTTTTGTAGACACCTGTCTGTTTTACTCAGGTGTTTTAACTGGGACACATTTAACAATGGATGTGAAGATAGTAATTTTTATTTTAAAAAAGAGTAACATTAGACCAGACATCAGAAGAGGGAGAAGGCAGGGTCAGTGGGAGCTGTGTTGCAGGCTTCTTAATCTTTCCCCACAAAAAGAAAACATTTTAAAGCCTCTTTTTGAAAGGAAATTAAATATTGAACAGTAGAGTACCAGCAAAGACAGGCAGGCAGGCACTAGGAAACACAGAAATCTGCCTGGCTTGCTTCTTTATAAATATTAAGAAAAATATTCCCAGCGTACTCCCCAGAGACCACAACTAGACCTTTCCGTGCAAGGTCTCCCTGCACGTGAGATCTGGAGAGACCTCAGCCTCTCAGATGTTCAACACTACACCACTGCTCAGCTTGGAGAGACAGAGTTGATGTGAGGAGCTGGGCAACTCTCAGAAACTCTCCTAATGACAGTGAGTTAAGGAAATACCCCAGAACCCCAGAGCAGGAGGCAGAGTACTGTGAAGAGGGGGGCAATTGGTTTTGTTGCCTAACATTGTATTGGAACAGCTTTGTATCCTTCCTTACACCATCAATTCCTTACATGATCAATTAAGAGGCCTTACGTGATCAATTCAGAGGCCTTTAAAACAGTGTAAAGGAAGGATCACATAGCTGCAGGCTTGTCTTCAAGAAAGGTACATCTCCTTAAATACTTGCTATGTATCGGCTATAAAGCAAATTTCCCCAAAGGTGGATTTTATCATCTTGTATCACTATAAAATTTAAAAATGAAATAAATCTATCTTGGAACACACAAACTGATCAGTTGATCAAGTGAGCCTCCTTTGGCAGATTCACCTAGCAGCTGTGTAATAATAATAAAGTAACAAATACAGCAATAATAGAATACCTTTTCCACTGTTGGCATTAAAAGCCTGATCAGTAAAACAGAATCACAGTTTCAGAAGGAAAAGCCTTACATATTTTAAGTGCTTCACATACTGCAAAACGAAATGGTCTAGAACTACACGTTCTAGACTCAAAACCGAGATAGACATCTTCAGTACTCTCTGAAATCCATACTGAAAAAATGAAACAAGACGCTCAATTGTGAAAAGAGCAGAACCATGAACACCTGACTCTTTAAAATTAATTCCAGAGGAAGCAGCCAAGAAGCTCAGCATTTTTCAATGCAGGCAGACAAGTCCAGCCTCATCCCAGATGTAAATAAAGTGCCCGAATTATTTTGGTACCGTTTTGTGCTTGCTACGTTTGATAAATATATCACATCTCAGTGTCGGGAAGGGCTTGCTCAGAAAAGCAGATGCTGCAGTTAGTAATTACAATCAGTTCCTGGATGTCCTCCCACGAATTCGCACGGTGAACATGCCTACCACAAACCAAGATGCTCCAACAGGTTTACCTTAGCTTGAACACATGCTTTTTCTTTTTATAATCGACCGCTATTTCACAGACTGCTTCCTTCAAGCTGACAGGAATCTCATTGTGGTAGGGGATGCCAGAGGCCGCAGCTTTTGAATCCTTGTAGAAGCCCATCTCTTGGTTGTTTATGACACAGTACACGTTATGCCATGATCTTCAAGACACAGAAAACAACAGAAGCATTTATCAATCTAATGCTCTTACTCGCAGAACTGGAGAAACCAAACAGGCAGGCCAGGCAGTTTGCGTACTTGGGTGTGAAAACAACTGACCACGCTGTATCGTAGAAGGAATCCTCACTGCAAGCTAATGAATGCATTGCACATGAAATCCTTGTCTGTTAGAAATACTCTTAGCGGCATCATCTGCCTCATTCTGTAATGCAGCTATAAAAAATGATTACTAGAAATAAGAGTCGCTAGATAGTAGTAGTGGTGGCTGTCACTGCCTCAAAGTAGTTCTCCAGGGTAAAGAACTCTGGCTGGACAAAAATCGTGGCAGTACTGTACTCGTGTGTGCTCAGCACTCAGCGCTCAGCTCCTACCAAAGCCCTCAGATGCTGGTGTAGGTCACCACTTGCTACGCAACACTCTCCTCCATCACCCAAGTTGTAAATCAGGTTTAAAGAGCTCTGTTGGGTCAAGAAAGACCCCAGTCTGCTTTTCCAGCATAGACAGAAACAAAGTTCTGCCTGGTTGAGAACCACAGGATCAGGTCCTGAGGAGTGGAATCAACTGAGGCCCACAAAACCAACTTCACCCACTCGTCTCCTCTGAACAGATTACAGAGTAGGTGGAAAGTGCTAATGTGCAAACAGAAAATGTCAGAAGAATATGGACATTTCTATTCTCCCACCTACGTGTTTTTCTTTTCTGGTAGTAATGTACGACTTGAGAGATCTGGAATCAAATCCCACTACTGCCACAAATTCATCATGTGAAGTGGGAAAGTCATGGTATCCTTATGCCTCAGTTTCCCACCTTCCAAATACGGCTAATGTTTTCTACCGCATGTATCTTTTCTACCATGTATCTTTGGATTGCAGCTTTATCAAGCATGCCATTCAGCCATAACCATGCAGTTCCTGCAGCAGTAGGCACATGAGTCTGACAGGTCCTTAGGACCTGTGATAAGACCACAGCAGCAGCGATAACGTTCACCACCTTACAACCAGTGAGTTCAGGTGCAATTACCTGCATTAAGCATCGAGACCCTTACCTGCTCGAGGCTTTCTTGCTGTGTGTCTCCCACTCGTGCTTGCGATGTAAGAAGCCCTCCATCTGTGCTGAAGGAATCTCCTGCGTTTTGGCTGGTAGGGTAGCAGCAGTCTGAGCCTGAACAGCAGTCTTGCCTTTGCGGTCTGCCGTCGGAGAAGGAACAGGACTAGACTCTTTTGAACTTGTCCTCTGCTCTGCAGCTCCATTGACCATTTCGTTTGTTTCTGCAGTTTCTGCCACCTAGGAACAGCGGAAAAAAAGTTCAGCTAGATGCCTCACAACACAGAGCATCCTGCAGTTAATCTGTCTCCCTGCACAACGTGGCTGTGTATAAACTTTGCCTGGAGAATGACACAGGCTATTAAGATCTTTCTCACACTCCATGGAGACACAGAAGGCCAAGGAAATTAGGAGGTATGAATGGATTAGTACCCATTTTATAGGTAGAGAGGAGGGAAAATAACAGCAGCTAAACATCAGTGTGAATTTTACTGTGCTTTGCTCTGCTGGTCAATTCGTATTCTTTAATGCATTGTTATTCCTAAAATGAGAGCATTCAATTCTGTTGCCGAGTACTCAGAAGTTTGGAACAGTAACAATCACACTTTCTGCAAACCTAGAGGAACAGTAGAAGTTATACACATCAGCCACCTTAAATACACTTATGGCATTACTGGGGTATTAAAGGTCTAGAAGAGATATTAACCACGAGCCAGCAGGAAAAGACGTCAAAACCGCCCAGGAGCATTTACAAAAATCTGTGCTATTACTTGTTTCTGTAAAAGCTCCTTTCCCGCTTTCCCCATTCCCCATGTGACACAACAAAGTCAAAACATGCAGAAATTAGAAAGATTACACCATGCATTTCATGTCCACCATCCCAGTTAGGGTATTGGATCTTAAAGACAAGGGAAATGAGGTCACATGTCAATTCATCAAGGTCTTTTTCAGACTTTTGTTATTAGGTGGATTGGATTTGTGTTAAAGGAACTGAAAACCACCACAGTCACACAACGTCACACAACTATTTACCCCCAAACAAAGACAGAACCAAGGCCTTGCCCATCACTTGCTTTGTTGATCGCGTTGCCTCTCGCACTGTGATCGAGATAGCCTAGAGAGCAGCCGTGTTTCCAGCAGCTCTGACTGGTCAAGCTGTCGACGTCTTCAGGAGCCATTCATCCAAAAATCATTTAAATTGGAATCCTAATGGCTATAAGCTTTTGAAATGCAGCTTGGTCCCAGTTTTTTTTCTTGTACCATTACTTTGACTTGTAGAGCCATTGGTAGCAGCTCAGAAGTTACACAACCAGTGTGTATTATTATGCTGATTATTATTAGCAAGTTACTAAAGCTTAGTGCTGCTAATGCTCTAGTAGATTACAAACATTCTGGACTGGTTTTATGCAGACAAGCAGGTATTTGTGAATGGCACGATAATTAGACATTCCCACTTCTGCACATGGCCCGGACAATTCAAAAGCAGCCGAATTATTATGCAACAAACTAAATTTTGACACCATTTGCTAGAACTTCTTACACCTGCCAAGTACACATTGTTGTACCTCACACCTTTGTACCTCACATATTGACCTAGGAAGATCTAAGTGAAAACTTGCTATGAATATGGGAAGGGTTGGTTAACTGCCTTTAAGCAATCTAAACCTCCAGACACTACACTGCTGAAACAGGGGAAGAATCACAGCTCACATTCCACTTCAGTCATGTCTATTTTACTCTGTCCCTCAAGACATGTAGCTTTACAGCCTGGTAGGTAGGAGGAAACATCTACCCTGTGCTGTTATCCAGTGGAAGCAAAAAACAATGATGCTGTTTCTTCACCGTTAGGATAAATCTAAGCCATCAAACCTCCCTGTTCATATCCAGATCTCAAAATACACAAAAAACACTGCAGCAAAGGGAGGAGAGATTAAATAAATAGATGATGTTGAAGATGACCCAAATGCTGCAGCACAGCTGCCTCAACACAGGTAGGGAAATGTACAACCCGCGATTCACCAACAGAAGTCAACTGATGGATCACTGGCACTGCCAATCGCTGATGGCCAACAGATCGCATGCGAGGAAGAGGACAGCCCTTTGCCAATCTTTCTGACCAGTGACACTTCCTGAACTTCAAGCTCTCTCCTTTTCACCTGGCTGGATCCTCACTAGACATACAAAAAGCCTTTGTGACCAGCAAATAAGGAGTTAAACAGACCACAGCAACTGACCTCAACAACTTACATAAACTATCCAGAACTACCCGTCACCTAAACTGATGCTGAAAGCAGCATGTTTTCTGTAGCCATACCGGCAAGACGTGAAAATGCTGCTGATTCTGGGGTACCTAATGCCACTAACCTGAAGTAAAAGAGACCAGTTTCAGAGGAGCAGCCAGTGCCCAGCAACTTAACGTCTTCTTATGGGAAATAACACATGATTCAGCCCTGCAATCTGAAGCCCGATGGTTTCAAAAGGTAACCACCAGCTTCAATCATACAAGCAGACCTGCAACTACCACTTCAAATTCTACTGATTGTAAAGGGTCTATGAAAGGCTTTTCTGATGCTCTTTCAGGTTTTTATTTCCTCTCCATGGGTTATCTACAATTAACAGAAAACAAGCAAAATAAATCTGAATCATGAACAGCTATGTGAAGAACTTGTCATGAAAATAGAGGAAAAACAGGAGCTAAACAAACTTTAATGGAAACATGCATTGGGCATGCAGAGACAACGCAACGGAGGACAAACATTAATGGCAAACTGGACTGTTACAACACAACAGTTATCGTGTACATGAATACAGTTTTCTTAACCGTGACTGAGAGGTTAGTTGCAAGTGCTTTAGTGGCTGAAGACTACTCCTGAGATGCTTAAACCGGGACTGTGACATGCAACAAGACAGCTGGTGACGCTGACCGGAGACGTCCCTTTGATTTTCATAGTGCTTGAAGCAACATTATATCTGGTTCATCAACTTAGGACTCTGCACCACAGCTTAAATAGAGACGCATCTGCCTTTTTCGGATGCAGAGAGATGCCAGCCTACATGTTGCTCTGGCATACGTACCAGTTCACTATTCCGAGCCAGCACCACAGGTTCTAATAAATAGGTGAAATCTTACACTTCTAGTGCTGAAAATGATGACCTGAATTGATTGGGTAATTAAATTTTCTTTGTCATAAAAGTGCAATTTATATATATAGAGAGAGATGCACTAAAACAAGTTTTTTTAAAAAAAAGTGTATCTACATAAATTCTTTTTGCATACTACATTTTAGCCAGAAAACATCTGAAGGCTTTCCAGACGGTGGTGTCTGAAGCTACAGCTACACTGCTCTGAGAACTGGCATACTCTTGCAGGCACAGAGTGCCAGCCCTGGTTTAGGTAGTCACCAGATCACCTGCACAAATCTATATGGAATTTTTAAAAGCATTAAGAAGCTATATGTTGTTATCCTGACAAAAGAAAAAAAACAACACATGCATCATGAAGTGGAAAGACAAGTTACAGCCGAAGTACAATTACTGAAGCACATCCTTTCCATCACCTTTCTCGCTTTAAGAGCTCAGCCCATACAGAACAGTTTAGCTACACAGCTCAGCTAGCAGTCAGAAGTCTCAAATCAGACCAACCGGAGCGTTTCGCTCCTCAAATCAGAAATATATCTGATGTATTGCAACACAAGCGTGAGTGAACTGAGCTAAAAAGCTCTCCTGAAAGATGAAGTGCAGATAGCAAAGATTAACATGAAAATGCATCATGTATCATAAAACAACCCCAAAAAAAAGCAGCAAATGGGTGCAGTAACCAACAAGATGATGACAACCTGGGACACGCTTGCAGACCACCTCCCATTCCTTGCCACGACTATAATCTCATAGCCATCAGAATGTGCCACAGACAGCTCACTTCATCATTTCATGTTAAAGATGAACCGGAAGGCTTTACTTAAAGGAAGGAAAAGGCAGAACTGTGTAGTACCCTACACCATTGACAAAGTCTGTGCACAGACCCAAAAGTAATTGGGATCGGCTGTTGGAAAGATAAACTTATGCCAAAAGGCATTTCCTCCCCTGAGTCCCAGACTGGGACCTGCATTTCCTTTGCAGTCCTGGTAAGAGCTCTAATGTCCAATGCTCCGAGCCTGCCAGGAGCCCTTCCCACACTCTGTACAACCTCAGAGACTGAGGTTCAAAAACCTAAGGAAGAGAAGCGTCATTTTCTCACCACCCAAAGCACAGTTTGAAGCAAGAAAGCTTTACAGGAAGGTAGCGGAGACATAAGCCAGTTTTCAACTACAGTGTTGCTTTAGTTATATATATCTATCTATACACATATTTACTGGTATTTTTCTGGCTGCATGTTAGAACGATTGGCATACATCCTGCCTCCACCAGGACATCCCCTATCAGACAAAAGGAACGAAGAAGGCATGGACCATTCAACACAGCTACATAAAAGAAAGAGCTGGGCTCTTAGACCGATGTCCTTTATTTATTTTCTAAATAAAAGCACCACAACCTCTCCATAAGGGTCTTACCCTGTTCTCGTTAACTGCTGTAGTGGAAACTGGACAGGACTGAGCAAAAACAGGGGCCCAAACCAGCTGTTCAGCAAGATCGTAACCCTTCATGAGGACTTAATACCAAGATAAATCTAGATACTGGGTTTCATGTTTCATTTCATGTTTATTTTTGTCTGCGATCAATGAGTCCATTCTGCATGGAATGTTATACAACTAACCTTAAGGCTTTTATTTGTCGATAGCCACAACTCGCCCCACCCTCCCAGCCTTCACTGCTGAGCTCACTTGCATGTATTATCTTTGGCCTTGTAAATAACTCGCTTGCTAATGCAGCTGATTTAATAATGTTGCCGTGCTGAAACCTATTAGTATAACTCGATGCGTCATACCTGTCAGATTCTAGTTCTCTTCTTCATTATGATGTAATCTCATTAAATCTCAATTACTCATATAAAGGACGATTTAGCTGGAAAATCTTAATACTATTAGCGACATGAAAAACTCACAGTAAATAACATGAAATAAATGTGTCACCTTTAAAGCAACTGAGTGTCAGTGGAGAGATTCAAATAAACAAGGATTAAAGTGAAGCAAATATATCTCCAAGGGGCTGCTAATTAAATAAAAGTCAACTGATGGGAAGGAAGAGAAAAGCAGCAGGGAAATCCGAAGCCAAAAGATTAAACCAGTACCAGTAAACCATACTGAAAAATGGTGTCTTTTGCTGCAAGTGATTCTGTATGTCACAGTCCAGACCACGATCGGTCATTGGCTGTCCGTCTGCTAATAAAGTTTTTGTAGTTTTGGTAGGTTTGGGAGCGGTAACTAACCCGTGGAGATTCCTGGTCTGATGGCAAACCATTCTGGGAAACCTGTTCTCCTTTTGTCCCATCCCTGTTGGGAGAGAGGAAAAAGAAAAGAAATCGTGTCAGGGTTCTGAGAAGTCACCCACCTTTTCCCCCCAAAATTAGATTGTCCTGCTGAACATTGCATACCTCAGAAATTCAAGCAAGATCAGAACAGGCTTTCCTTATAAATAAATCTACTCCTTACCCCACCAGTCGTCTTTTTTAATGACCATTCCAGGGCCACAGCCTGGCACTCAACCTGTAACTTTCTTAAAGAAGCAAGCCAAGCTTGTTCAGAACTGTCAGTTCATAGCACAATGGGTGTTAAGTCTCAGCAGCTCTAACACTGCTCCATGACAAAAGTAGCTCCGTCTAAAGAGAGTCGCAGTACAAAGCCCCACAACCTCCAGACTTTCCCTTTACCAGGCACCTTCAGCCTGAGAACTCTGCCTGGAGAACAAATGTTCAGCACCCCTCACCCTGGGCTTACCATTGCTGCTGGGAGTCTGCATCCTCCGCAACCTTTGGGCTTGGCTCTGGAGTGGGTGGCTGTCTCTTCCTCTCCTCTTCCTCTTGCTGTCGACGTACTTCCAGCAGTTCCAACTGAGAAATGAAACAGTTTTGTCCACTTTAGAGCACCACACATTTTTCATGGGCATTTCTGGAAGCTTAAAAATAACTTCATACACTTTTCTCAAACATTAGCAAGATTCAATTTTATTGGAAGAAAATTTAAATTGGTCTTCAGAAGTACCAACCACACAAAGTCACAGCACTGAATTTGTCAGTAAAGGCATACTTTATCCAACCCTTCAACACTAGCAGACTGCCTGGGCAGCGGCCTGGCACCGTCCATGTTTTTCTTCTAATTTGTTCCACAGAACAAGAACTCGGCTATTAAATTATTGAAATGTGACACCCCCTTGTCTGCTCCCCATCCACAGCAATAAAGTATTCCACAGCCAAATCCCTACAGTTGATGCTGAGAACCTCTCAATGCATTTTGGCTGCAGCTGTGACGCTCGGTGCGTGTGAAAAACCAAGTCACTTCAGTAAAAGTATTCTCCAAAGATGGTAACATGCTCCCCAAAGCTTTGACTGCTGACGCTGCAGCTGCACTCACAATGCGGGGGGGTTGCTTGGATTTATTTTCTTATTATATCTTTCTAGGGTACAATGTAGCCTTGCCCTGGAGCAGCCCCAACCCCTCCTGACCAGCACTGTCTCCTCATACTACCTTCTTCACCCAGAATCCCTTGTCCCTTTCAGCAGTACAGCTGCTGAGGGCTGGAACAAACTGCTCAGATCTGGGATTTGCTTCTGGGCCATCACTCCTGGGCCTGAGACAGCTCGCTGACCACTACAATCGTTTATCACTTCAGCTTTCCTTGCAGGGAATGAACCTGAGAGGCCTTTAGTACTGTTTGGAACAGGGAACTTCAGGTCCTGGGTGACTGGCCTAGGTCAACTGACACATGGAGATTGGGCTGGTGATGCCGGGAATGATTCTGAACAACCAGATAGCACTAGAATAAAAGGGAATGGCCAAGGAAGACTATTCTTGCCTGCAGCACTCACCGTGGTCAGTCTTTCCAGTGCTGCAAATCTCTCATCCCAGGTAGCTGCGGATTTTTCAAACGCTTCATGCCGCTTAATTAGTTTTTCCACTTCGTCAACACTTTGTCCTATTTCACGGCTGGACAGGTAGGGCTCCTGTCCCAGCAGCCAGGCCTCAGCCACGCTTGCATCTCTTGAAAACTGGTGCACCTCCAAAACTGGGCAAAGAATAAACAGGTATCAGCACCATTAATGTCAAAAAGGCATCATGAAATCATCAGGCACCTTCTGAATTTACTTTAAAACAACTTGGGGAAAAATAAAAGGTATTTGGCTAAGGATTTCCCTTAATTATGGTGACGGAAATCCCTCATTTAAAACTCTGAGATTTGTCCTGCTGGGTTTGATGTGAGGACAAGTTAAGGCCACTTTCACTTCTTTTACAGACTATTTCACTTTGTGACTTCAGGGCTTCCTCTTCATTCTAATCTGCTGTCATCTAACAGCTTCAGTGCAGACAGGCTGTTATCTGCTGGTTTTCTTCCTCCGTCCACCCTGTCTACAGAACAGCCAGACTGTGGGCTGCATTTCCCTTCAGCAAGTGGTATGTCTGTACGTCACACTTGTCTCTAACGCTACAGTGCCAGGTTTCCTTCCTTCCGTCTCCATAGCTGGAAAAAAGCTTCCACAGCTTTTGTGAAAGTGATCAAGCAATTTTCATGAATAATATTGTGCAAACACGCAAACTGAGGGACAACTGCCCATGCTACTGTATTTCTTAAAGCCCACTGAGGCTCAGAAACCAAGAAGAAAGCATTTATGGCAGCCCAGAACCCCACAAAATGATGACTCTGCACTACCTGTGCTGAGACCCTGGTCTGCTGGCTTTGGCCCATGCCTGAGAACAGGCCCACCCTGTCAGCGTGCCAGGGCTGGGCTGTGGTCGTTGCAATGCTTAGGCGTTTCAAAGTGCATCTTCTCTTAGCAAACTGCTCACCAGTATTCTATTCTAGCCTCTCAGATTAGGCAGGCACAGTACATGCATCGGACAGCAGGGCTTTACTTCTCAGTAGTAGCCCCTTTGTAGAAACACGGGTGGAACATGAGACCTGCAAAACACTGTCAATGTGTTTCACCTGGCTCCCAATTCCATCATACAGGGTGCTATGGAAATATATGAATATATGAAAGGTGCCATCATACCAGCACCTTTAGTGCCGGTTTCTTGCTTTCAAATTCTCAGTTACTTTACAAGCAACAGCTGTGGGACTTTGTTATTACAGGACAAATGCTCTTTCAGGCACTGTTAATAAAGGAGTAAGGAGCTGCTGTTTGTTCAAGGCTCAGAAAGACATGGTGAAGACAGTTAGATACGGCCCTGCCCAAAAGAAATCCAAGGATGTCCTTACTAAGTCGCAGCCATTCCCATCTGTCTTCCCATTTGTCAATCATTTCTTTTCTCTTCTCTGTCAGCTGCAGCAGCTTTTCCTTGATCTGGATTGAAGAGCAGAACACAAGGCTGTTACAGAGGCACCAGGCTGGCCCCACCACACCATCCAAGTCACCAACACCAGGAAAAGACACTGGCATTTACAGATAGGACACTGCGCGAGACTGTCAGGAAGTGACTTAAATGTGAACACAGCAGCTGGTTTTCTATTCAAAGTATAAATAAATATGACATTTCCTTTAAAATATCACATTTGCATAAGCACACAGTATCAGTTAGAACTACAGCACCAAGATTATTTCATAAAAGGAGTATAATGGACAACCAAATCTAACTAGTGCAACCATTTTATTTTCTGCCCTTTTCCTGGCAAACAATGCAAACCGCGCTGCGTGGGGCCGTTACACAAAGCCTGCTGCTACCCACACTGGCATCCCTGATGTGCCAGCGTCAGCCCTGTGCTACTCTCAGGGGAATGCAAAACTTCACGGCTGCCTCTGCTCTTGCTCTGAGGAATCACCTTTTCAAACACAACCACTCCAGAGCACTCACTGCAGAACCGAATGCAACAGCTTCTTCGCATTTCCTGGACTCAAAGTGATACTTTAAACTTAGGTTAAAGTAAATTTAGGTTTAAACTGCTACCTGGTAAGTTAACTTAAACACTAATTTCACAACAGCAAATAAACAGAATGGTCCTGAAGTAATGCAGGTCATTATAAACGTGCGGAATATTAATCTGTAGATTGCACAATGCCAGTTTCTCCATCTGAAACAGAATCTACAGGCCAGCTGCACTGCGGTTGTTACGCATTCAGTCAGTACCTCCTCTGATGCGTAGTGTTTTCTGGCCAGAAGAGATTTGCCGAGCTCGATGCAGGTCGTAAAGCTGTCATTTCGGGCATCAATTTCTGCTTTGATTCCCTGATGATTGTTCATTAGTAGTTCAACAGACGAAACGTCCCTAAAATGATCAAACCACGGTTCAAAAACACACATTACAGATTTAACAACTGCTGCACTCCCCAACAAGTAAACCAACCCAAAAGTGTTCAATGAAAATACTCATTCTTTCATTGTCTTTGTAGTTCAGGGAGCAAGACTGCTAGGAGCCTTCCCTTAAGAATGGCACCGTTCTGGTCCGAATCAGAACTCAAGTGAACAAACGCGTGGGATTTAATCTCTTTGAACACACTTTTACACTGCCATTACTTGAGCAGCCCCTGTCTTTGCTGGGCAGCTCTACACAAGAACAAGCTACTGCACCACCTGCCTCCCTCAAAATTTCTGGCTCCTCCTCAATGGACTTGCAGCCTTCTCCTCTGACTGAGATACTCTGCATTACCTTGGCTTTTCTTGGGCTTCTATCTGTCGGATAACATCTTCCATCCAAAGCATGAGATCACGAACCATGCTGAAGAAGCGGAATTTGTCTCCTGTATCCACCAGTCTCACCCTGCGGCCCTCGCAGGCATCCAGCAGTGCCTTCCATGCTTCTAGGACCTCATTCTCCCTCTTCTGGATGTCATCAGCTTTGTCTCCAGCATAGGCAGCCTGAAGGCGCGCAGCATCCTCCTGCAGCTGTCTCACCTGGTGTTTGTGCAAGAGAGAAATGCATCACAACCAACCCTCCTACAAAAAGGCATGCCAACACAAAGCAACCGTCAAATGTCAGGGCAAACTGGGACCCTTTTCATCACCAAACTTTCAGTGCCACTCAGCAACTCCTGTCATCAAAACCACTACTCTGACAGAGGACGAGAACTGGACTTTAAGGACAGAGAGGTTTCTTCGAAAAGGTAGATAATTACTTTAAACTGAAGAAAATTAGGAAATTCCAAGATCTTTCTACTGTCAGAAACCTCCTTTCCTTTCAGACACTGTCTCAGGACATGAAGTGCTGTTTCTTGAATGTTTCACATATTTTTTTAGCCAGGAATCATTCTGTTGGGTCTTTACTAAAAAACAACCTTGAAGACCAAATTAACCAGTGTTCTAGCTACAGGCACAGAGAACATTAGGACACAATCATAATGATCCATCTCAGCGCTATAGCTGTTTCATCCCGAGTGCTTTCACCACAGCTCTGTGGTACAACCGCACCTTTCTCCATTTAGGCCTCACTTATTATTACCTTTCAGAGAGCCTGGGATTGGTGTTGTGTGTCTTCCACTTTATGTATAAAAGCTACAGCTTCCAAAAGTAAAACTCTTGGAAAATCAAATCGTTGCTATAGCCCATTTATTCTAGTGTGAGCAACAATGTAAATGGCAACATAATCAAGAACTGGCAGGCAGCTTGGCCATAAAAGCCATCTTTTATGACCCACTGGGATAAATGCAGTCAGTCCTGATGCCTTAAGCACCTTGCTCTCTCCTGAAATTCTCCTTTCCGCAGCCGTACACTGATTTTTGGTGTGCTTTATGAAGGGCTGCTGCCTCTACTGAACATACCTTGGCTTCAAAGGATTTGGAATTAGATTGAGCGTGGCTGCTTTGCAAGATCTTGGCCTGGACTATGTGATTTAAATCCCTATGGACTGCTGTGAGGAAGCCTCCTAAAGAGCAGTGTTCATGTTCAGAATGCCCAGATCCAGAACCAAGTCCAGCAGCCTCTATAGAGGTCTCCACTGCTTCTCAGGAAGGAAAAGTGCCTCACAGAAGAGGGTTTTGGCTGGGGCCTTCTGGTGTTTGGAGTTTGTTGCAGTTTGTTTTTTCCTTTAAAAAAACACCCCAACTAACCAGGCTGACACATCCCTTCCCTGTCCTCCAAGCATCCTTTGGAATATCAATTCTTCCATGGTACAGCATAGGCACGTCTCGTGTTCACTCAGGTAAACATGGCACAAGCAGCAGGAAAACCTGAGGTGGCTTCCTGCACAATTCAAGTAACACCCCAGAACAATGTTAAAGACAGAAGAATATGAAACCTGTACTTCCTATTACCTCTGCACTTCATAGTACCTCTGGTACATTAACATTTCTTTACAGATTTAGTATCTGTTCAATGTCTTCCAGAATTTATTGAGGACACGGTATGTTAAGTCAAATGAACCTTTTTTTCTTTGAACACCAGCTGTTTTCCAGCCCTATCAGCCACCCAGTGCTCTGCTGGTGCTGCTGCTTAGGGCAACCAGAGAAAGGAACTCCGAGGAGCTCAAGTGTTACCCTCAAGCCTCTCCATCCACTCTATTCCTACGCACACAGCAGGCTGAGACTCTCTGGAGACATCACCACCTTCTGCTTTACTTTAAATCAATACAGAAGACCTCTGCCTTTATGATTTCTTCTTCAACCAAGGACAGGAAATGGAATAATGTTCAACAATTACCTACATATTAAAAGATCCGTATACTTATGGATTTCTGTTGTAAATAAACTAATTAACCTAATGCAATGACAGAGAAGCAGAAAGGCAGATAAGAAAATGACGCAGGTGAAGTCATTCCCACTGAAATACACTTGAAAGCAGCTGGCAGTACTCTCTGTCTCCTGGCCACGGAGGGGGCAAAGATCAGGAGCAGCGGAATCCTGCAACTCAGGCTCCTAAGTACACAGGCAGCATTGTTTGCTTGCTACATACCTGGGTGCCAAGTGCCTGGATATCATGCTCAAACGTCGTGTGCATTCTCTGTAGTGTTTCCACTGTGTTTTGGTCTCTACCAAGCTCTTCAGGCAGCTTCTTATGTTTGTCTTGAATACGCCCTAAGATCTCCTTGGCATCGTGGTAAAATTTGTGCAGTTCGTAAGAGGCTGCCAGAATTTGTGTTCTCGTGTCAATGAGCTCCAGGAGATCAGCCCAGGCCTCATTGAGTCCGTCCTTCCACTCTGCAATCGTTGCAGCATCTGAATGTCCAGAGTTGATAAGCTCATCTGCCATGTGGTTAACAGTATCGACACGCTCCTGTCCGATGTTCCCAGTGTCTCGGGCAAACTCTCGGAATCGCTCCTGCAGCATCTGGAACGCAGAGACACAGACTCATGCAGCGCTCTAAGTGAAAACTGGTCAGAGCAACCAAGCAAACCCACCACCCGCTTACGGTGGCCATCTACTCTGTGCAACAGCCAGAAAAGGAAGGTCAGCTGGTGGCCACCTCCAAAGAACTTACCGTCACATGTTCGTAGTCCTGTCCCAGCTCATGGGATCCTGCTACCACCTCTCTTTCAGCAATCCATTGCTCCAGGTCATCCACCTCACGGTTAAGCTGGAACAGCCTGTGCCTCTCATCCAGCTTGCCCCGTCTTTCTTCGGCTAGATCCTTCAGGCCTGCATACAGCTTATCCACTTTGGACTGGCGCATGCTGATACGCTCACTGAAAGGAAAAAAGAGAGCACTGAGTCCTCATCATACTTTACAAATAATAAAAGTAAATGGGGGGGGAAAATAGCACTTTTTGTGTATTTAATCCCCATAATGTGTGTCTGGTGCATGCACAAATTTGACTTGGACACACTGGACCAATCCACTGCTGGTACGGCTGCCCTGTACATATCACCCCCTGGCGTTAAAGTGAAGCTGGGAACCAAGCACTCCATTTGTTCGGCCACAGATTACAGTGGTTTTCTCCCAAAATTACAGGCAGGATGCAAGTAGGCTGCTGAGGCAAGTAGCATTTCATTTTCATTTCAATTCCACTTCAAAGTTCATAAGTACTCATGGGTTTCTTACTCCCTAAAGCTCGGCATTTCCAGAGGTGATTAGTATTCCTACTTGCTGGAACTTTGCTTATAGTTTGTCTGGGCCACACAGCCCTGCCAAATTGCCTTCCTTCTGCCTCGAAGGGTGATTGTGCCCTTCCAGTGCTCAGGCAGCTCAGCAGGAATCCCAGTCAATCAGAAATGATCATGGCCACAAGAGAGTGCTTTTGAGTTAAAGTAACAGCCTTCCGCCAGAAGCAGTGTCTCTAAGACAGTCCAGCCTTCCCATCAGTGACGGCAGAGCAGTGAAATACATCAGCCACTGAGTCACATCAGCCTTGCAGTCAAAGCAGATGGAGAATTCTGTCTGCTTACCTGCAGCGCTCACAGCAAAACAGTCCTTAAGCCTCCCGAATTCTCCCCCAGAGAAAGCCAATTATGAAGGTGAAGACAAATTTACCAAAGCCACTATGTTGAAAGCAGGCTCTGACTCTCCTGGGATCTCAAAGAGAGAGGGCAGGTCTTGGGGAGCACTGCCCTACTGCAGTATGGCAGGAACGGACAGGGCAGGAAGGATACACAACTGTGACTCTACGGGCTGGACATACACGTTGGTTGAAAGAGTGTGCATGGACGCTTCTCTCTCAGGACCGCTGTACCTCTGTAAGGTTAGGCAGCGCTGGCAGACCAGACACTTCCAGCCTGGGTAAGGGATACTACAGATGGTTATCAGAGGTGCCCAGTCCGATCCAGAAATCGGGAGCTGCCCATTCCGATCCTGTTCAGGACCCCATCTCTGGCCGAATCAGGGTGGTCCGACATGCATCATGAACTGAGCGAAGCTGAGCTCCTCTTCCTCTGTACTCTCTCTGAGCTACCTACCCTTTGTTGTAGTCTCTGTGTGTCAGAATGACCCAACAAAGTGACTGAGCTACTACAGAATGCGTAACCCAAATAAAGCCAGCAAAGAATACCTTTCAGGATGATTATCTGCCACCAAAGTTCTGCTGGTCTTTGAAAGCTGGTGCACAGTTTCAGCATAGTCTTCTACAGCTTGTTCCAAAATCTGGTGCTTCTTCAGCATGGACACCGCACTCTGTTCATCCTGTAACAGTGACAGCAAATGACAGTCAGGTCCCCCACTCCAGAGAAAGGCACCTGACAGCAAGTTCAACTTGCCATGTGAGCAAAAAGTGGTAGCCAGAAAGATTCATGAAGAGCTCCTCAAGTACAGCTTGAAGACAAGTTGTTCTGACAATGGTACATCAGTAGCTGAGTTCACAGTGAATGGTACCCACAGAAAGCAGAATAACAAGTGAAGGAGTGAATGCAACAACCCCTCTGGGATGCAGAAGAAAGTGTTATCAGCTGTGCATTGAGCAAATTGAATTTCTTCTTCTGGGAAGCTCTCTTCGTGTTTACACAACACTGGGAAAATGGAACCATTTTAGGCACGTGTTGTGGTTTAGCCCCAGCTGGTGGCTGAGCACCATGCGCTGCTCGATTGCACCGGTGGGTTGGGATAAGGACAGTTTACTGGCACAGCAAAGGGAGAAGGAAATAACAACACCAAAGAAAGACAAGACAAGCGGGTGATGCACAATGCAATTTGCTCACTGCCTGGATGCTGGTGCCCAGGCTGTCCCTGAGCAGCGATGCCTCCTCCTCAGCCAGTTACCCCGTTCCATACTGAGCATGATGTCACACAGTATGGAACACCTCTCTGTCCAGTTCAGGTCAGCATTCCTGGCTGCATCCCCTCCCAGCTTCTGGAGAAAGTTTACTCTATCCCAGCAGACACCCGGGACAGATCATCACTTGTCAGGCTTTTCAACCACTGCCTGCATCAAAGACAAGAAGTCCTACGGAGCCCATGCCAAAGGATTCTCCACCAACGTGCCTGAAGAAATTCTAATCAAGACTTCCCATGCATTGCATTGATGAAGAGAAACAACCCCCAGCTCTCAGCGTTCACTGGCATTGTCAATAAGCCTTTCAATTAAAATACTTCTCATGATGTACTAGTCACAATAATACTCCTTTTCATCTGCATATAGCCCACTAAATGGGTTATACCCACACAAAGCGAGTTTGATTTAATCTGGGAAAGGAGTGCAGTGTGTTCACATAAGTAACAAGTCAGGCACAGCACTCTACCACCTCCTTGAAAAGCGGAAGTGCACCTACTCTTCGGTATGGTCTGATGCTGCTCCAATTTCACCTCACTGGGAGTAAAGCTGACGACTGATGGCATCAGGTGAGTGACCACCAGGCCTGTGTCTCAGACAGGCACATAGTGCTGCTCCCCTTGACTCATAACAAATAGCAACCTCGACCTAACCAGTAGGCACACAGCTCCCACCCACGGGCTGAGGATGCTGCACTTACTCAGCACCAAGGCCTATCCTCCACACCATCAGAGATGTCCTAACAGAGAGCAATCACTTGAGATTTCACAAGGGAATTAGATTAGTTTATGTTACCATTACCCTAGTGACATATTACATTATGTCACCTGCTTCCTCTAGCTAAGCAATTAAAGCAAAACTAGTGTCGCTGTGGGGCTGCTCACCTTGGCTTTCTCTTCTGACATCATGTAGAGCTCCTGCTCACTCATCCAGGCCTCAGCCTCAGCAGCATCAAAGTAATACTGCTGTGCTCTGTGAGACTCCTCTAGGCGTTTGTGGCGTTTCTCTGTCTCCTCAATTAGGAGGTTCCACAGCTGCTGCAAGTCGGCAAGCCTCTGCTGAATTGCTTCAGCATTGGGGCTACTCTCTGTGATGATGTTTTGACTCCTCTCAAAAATGTCATCGATACGAGGCTGATGTCCTTGGATTTCTTTCTGAAGGGTCTACGCAAGAGAAAAAGCAGGCTGATGAGACACTGCACCAAACAAAGAAGGAAGGGGTCTGAACCTGAGGGGCAGAGCAAAACACATGCCCTCAGCTCGTGTGGACAAACCACGGCTGTGCCCTTCTTCAACGTGCCACCACACAGCAGTTACATCACCCCCAGAACACCACCCAGCCCCAAGCCCGCCCTTCCTGAATCAGTCAGCACTATGGAGAAATAATAGGTATGGAGCTCTAACAGCAACTTCTTACCTGATTCTTCTTTATCAGTAGCTGCACAGTCTGGAGGTTGTGTCCATGATCAGTGGATGTAGCTATGGGCATCCTCTCTCCGACCCACAACTGAAAGTGAGAGAAGAGCAGCACATATGATTTCAAGCAACCCCAGATACAGTTAGGGCAGCAGAGAGAGGCTGGTGCACACAAGATACAAAAAGTAGCATTACTCAAACACGCTGTTGAGAGACACGATCAAAAGGTTCTTCCTGTGACAGCTCTGCAATAGGGGTGACGCTTTCCTGTCACCTGGGGAACAGGATTTTTTATACTCACAATTTCATCTTCCACATCCCGGTTGAACTGGTGGATCTCTTTGGAGGCCAGCAGGTTTGCCTTTCTTTCATTCAAAGGTTCCAACAGCTCCAAAAATTTCTTTTCTACAGTGAGACGTTTGCCATCAACTTCATCCGTACTCTTCCCTTCTTGACTTAAAGCCCTTGCCTGGCTTTGCAGCTCCTCTATCTCCTTCTTACGAACATCCATTTGGTTCTCTAGCATCTAAAGTGAAACATAGGAAAAAGGTCCTGAGAACCAGGGTAAAAGCAGTTGATACGACTAGGGTAGGTCAATAGCTTCATAAGGTGTTGTTCATAAGAGATGTTGGTCAGTAAGGGTGTACCACGTTACTAATTACTGTAGTGTTCATATTGCAAGGAACAAGGCTTAAACACAGGTTCCGGACTGTGGCCACCTACTGATGCCCCTCAGTTATGCCTGCCAGGGCAAAAGGTGAGCTGGCCCAATGACCCAGCTGAATCTCTTCTATCGGTCATTCACCAGTGACACAGAGCAACACCGAAGCACAGCTAATCGCACACAAGAGCTTCACTGCTCCCTGCTGTCCTTGCAGCAGGGAATCAGGGACCAACCAGCTTTGGGCAAGAGCGAATTGCAGGCAGCCATGTACAGAGAGGGAAAGACAGGTGCCTGAAGGGCTACAGCAGGAGACAGGACAAAGACACTAATGCAGGCACAGAAAAGGCAGGCAGGATAAACCAGATTATGTCAAGAAGTTTGCGGCTGTTTTGTTTCTGGGTGAGTTTCTGTTTCTTAAAGATACACCAAACAACAGGAAGAAAGAAAAACAGAATCTTTTCTCAACTGAAAGGATCCCCTGTCTGTTCCTTTGAGTGTAGACACCTGCTGTCTGCCCGCTATGCAACCTGCACTCCATTTACCTGCTGCTTCTTCAACAGGATGTTGACGCTGGTGAGATCTTTTCCGTAGTCGTCTGACTGAATTTGACTCTCCAAACCATTCAGCCACTTATCCAAATCAGCACAGCTCTGTGTAAAAAGCTCCGCCTTGTTTGCATCAAAGAGCCGCTGAGCCTTGGTCTGGGTAGTGGACTCAAGCTCTTCCCACATTTGATGGAGACCCGTCAGCTTTTCTTTCACTACAGCTTCAGTCTCTGGCTTCTCTGCAATGAGCTGCATTCCCTCCTGCAAAGCAAACAGCAACAAAATGGTACCTCCTTGTGAGCACTCACAGGCCTCTAGTTAAATTACTCTGATTAGTAAGCACTCAGGATTCCTCATCTGCTGGCAGCATCAACCACTCATTTTCTATCTGCAATTATCCAGTGACTTCTTCCAGAACATCAGCTCCCGGGTCCATCTGTTGCCAGGAGGAGGGTTTCTTGGCAATGGGAAGGTCAAGCAACGCCTCCTTTCTCTTCCCCACTACCCACATTCCTTGGGGGAAGCTCTGAGGACACTTCGGAGCAGGCTGCCCCATAAGCCATGGAGGAGGGAGGGAGGGAGCTGCAGCTGAACAAGCTCTGTGTCCAGCTTCTGCGGGCCATTTCTCCGGGAGAGCGATGGAGACCCAGCACAATGCTGGGAGAGGGAGTTAATGCCACCATCACTGGGCTGTGCAACTGAAGAGAGGGCTACATTGATGGGTTAAAGCAATTACCATGGGTCTAAGCAAATATTGCAGAGGCGCAATCTTCCTCAGGAAGCAGGAACCCCGTACCTGGACTCCAGATACCTTTCTGCCTTCACAAAGATCCTATGAGTTTTAGAAATATTTTCTTCACTTGTAATTGTACTTCTACCTCTGCACCGGGGTGGTGTTGAGAAGGGACAAAACCTTTTAAGACATCAGCTGGCTCCCTACACAGCTTTGGTACTTTGCTGCAGATTTTTCAGAGGCATAGGGTGAGGATGTATTAGCATCACTAAAAAAGTACTTCCCGTGCTAAGAGCGGCCTTCTAATGACACCATTAAAG
Organism: Laterallus jamaicensis coturniculus; assembly: GCA_022605575.1. Taxonomy (NCBI): domain Eukaryota; kingdom Metazoa; phylum Chordata; class Aves; order Gruiformes; family Rallidae; genus Laterallus; species Laterallus jamaicensis. The sequence goes on from JAKCOX010000001.1 coordinate 608,032, forward strand.
GGTACCGCTATTTGCAGATCACAGAAAAGCCTCTAATGGGATACAGAGTGCCAAAGTGGGAGAGGAAATGAGCAATTAAGCTAACTTACACTGAACAGAAACCCACTGTCAGAGCTAAAGATGGGACCTCCTTAGTGTTCCAGAGCTGCACGGGAGAATCGAGAAAAAGTACAGCTCATCACAGCATATTAAAGCCTTCAAGGTAACTTGATACAGAGCTGTGAATCTTAATCAGTCACAAAACTGGCTGTATTTACCTCCTGCACTAGTTTTGCATGGGGAAAGGCAGCCTCACTATAGCCCTGAATGAATGAATGAAAGAAAACCAGCATGGGAGTCCAAACTGTCATTTGCCGACGCTCAGTTCTTTCACAAGAAGTTCTACTTCATTAGCTGAAATCACAGCATTTGTCCCTCTCCCCTTTGGGTATGGAAACTAGGTTATGTTTTCCTCCTTACAGATAAGAAAGATGAGGCAAAATTAAATTGGCAACTTAATCAAAATCTATTCTTTGAGAATGTCTTGGGTGAAAAACATTTACCACCCACAAGGACTATAATACAGGCCGGGTGAAAACACACTGTGATAGATGCTTATTCTACAGTAACGAAATCTCCTTTGGCCTTAGCTGGAGAGATGACTCAAGACCCAGTCCTGCAGAGGATCCCATCTTTAGTTACCTTTTCGATCTTCTCTAGCCATTCTTTGTTGGATGCAAGTTCTGCCATAAAAGCCTGATGCTTCAGCCATTTGCTATGCAGGTTCCTTGCCTCGTCATAGGACATATCCTGGGCGGTGAGCATCTTCTCATTGATCCAGAGTGAGAGCTGCAAAGGAAAAAACACAGCTGTTAGTGAAATACTGCCATATATGAAAATGCCTCCAGACCAAGGATAAAGAGATGGGTGACATGCAGAGACTGCATTTACTCAGGGTTCGCTTTTGTACCATTAATTCATGCCACGTTTGTACCTCTTCCCCACAGTCTTTTCTCTATACAGGCTTACATAAATGAATTTATTTGTCCAATCTTGGGTCAGGTTTTGGTACTCAAGACTTTCCTTTTCCCATTATATAAAGTCTAAGAATTATTTCATTCCATTTTTTTTGCAAATGGAAAGACACTGAGAACAATTTCCAAATGAACACTGGAGAAAATCAATACTTTAAAAAATAGCCTATTTGCCAAGGGCAGATGGAATGTGAGAATGTTCACAGCAGCCAACATCAAATTTCCTCCCGGGGTGAGCTGGACTGCTTTATCTATCCCTTAGGTGTGGATAAAAAAAAACATATTCTTGTGAATGTTTATAGAATTTGAAAAAGATTCATTTTCAGCATACTTACGAGTCGCCTACCCAAGCGGAAAATGTCAAAACAAATCTCAGCTTTGTTTCTAGAATGCCGCTTCAGCGACGCATGCTGTCCTGCCGAGGAAGCGCCCTGACAAGAGGGGGAACAGAGCCCAGGCGAGACTCGCCAAGTCTCCACTATGTACTCGGGATACAGGACAACAAATTCATTCAGCATTCACAAGCCCTCTTTAAATTGCCCCTAAAAAAGCACTCTTAAGCTCCACAAAAAGGGGAAACTTAGCAAGGGATCAAAGAAACTCCTCATCTGATCGTGCTGCTAAGTCTAAAGAGAAAAACATGCATGTTCATGAAGACCTTCTGTAGGCAGCAAAGTTTACAGTTACAGCAGGCTGTGTGCTGTGGAGCGATGCTGCACCAAGGAGTGCTGTACAACCTGAACAGGGTTCAGGGAAGGGGTGAGCTGTGGTACCCTGCAAGTCACATCGCTTGCCTTCTGTTGTTTGCCACCCCTCAGCACAGAGTCTTCTGAGGATTTCAAGGTGCTTCTCAAGGAAAGGTAGGGGTGTCCATGCTAACAGACAGGGTACAGCGAGACACAGAGGACACGTGGCACAGCCAGTGGCCGCGAGGATAAAGCCCTCAGTGCTGACCCTCCCAAAGTTGTTCTGCTCCCTCTGGTAACACTGAAGTACAAATAGAGCATTTAGGGGTGACTATTAAAATCTGGTGCTTGCAGCAACTGTAGTTACTGGAAGTCAGTATTTTCAGTGCAAAGGTAGATCGACAAAGTATTTCCCTGAAACAGAGTCTCAGATTGACACTCAGAATATTTATTTCATCAGGAAACCACGAGCCAGTTGCTAAGGCCAGCAGAGTCAGTTACTAGGCTGTCTCCTGTCCTTTGCACATATATCCCAAAGTTTTGTGTCTGCTATTGGTTCCCAGAAGGCTATCACGCTCTGCAACAAAAACTTGGTGTTAACAAGGGAAGTAACAAAGACAAAACCCTTGGAAATCTGGCAAAACAACAAGGGTAGGTGAAAGAGCACCGACTGCTGCTACACTTCCCAGATGCTGCAAACAGGCTGTGTCAGCTTGGGTATCTTGCAGTGTAAGGTTTGCAGGCATCTGAGCTGCATGACAAAACCTGCTGGCACACTCCGTGAGCAGGCAGAAAACTTGTGAGGTGCACAGTCGCGCCAAATGCTTTCACTCTGGCGTCCCCAGAGAAATTAGCCCAGACAGTGCTGAGACTTGGACGCACGTAAAGGGCTTTAATCTCGGCTCAGGTGAGCTGTGAAACAGCAGGAAGTCAGAGAAAACTAAATGTCGAAACTTAGCACATCTCCCCTTCTCAGGATTTGCTGCCATCACTTTATTTCATTTGCCCAGCAAATTTATTTAACATGTTTGTATTTATGAACGTGAGAAACAGACAAAAGAACCAACAGTCTAGGATCAACCTGTCAGTGCATCTGAGCTCTAATACCAAGGCTGCCTGCCACCACCTCCCTCACCTGCAACCCGGAGGGAAGATTTCTCCTTGCCGAACTGCTGTTAGCAGCATTGTCCTGCCACCTCCTCGAGTGCTACTGACCCCGCTCACCACCTCGCCTGTGAGTCGGAGGCAGGAAAGAGCGAGGGGCAAGAGGCCACATCTAGAATAATGCCTCAGCTCGGTGTGACCGAGGAGGAAAGCAGCTGCCCTGGGCAAGGAGCACGCTGCAGAAAACACTCTTCCTTTCCTCAAGTTACAGACGGATGGGAAATTGTCCGTAAGGCGGTGGGCAGGAAGGCCGAAGGATCATGGCTAGGTGAAACGGAGACTGGTTCAAGTCTGTTTTCTAACAGCTCTGCCGTCAGCACTAACAAACAAGCAGAGGGCGAGGTATCCCCTCGGCTCCCTCCCACTGGTAGGACAGAGCCACTCCATCATGCAATGGTACCAGCAGGCACTCTGCAATCACGCTAATGCAAGTTCTATGTCTCCTTACGGCTCTCTTCTCAGAAAGCCACCGCTCAATTATCGTCAAGACTAACGTCCTCCCCAAAAGGGCTGAAGAAATTTGTAACATTTGGGTATTGTAAGTTCTGTCTTGGAGCCATACAGTCGAGACACACATGCTTTAGTGGCTGGAGAGAAACAATCAAGAGGAAAGGCATTCAGGCAGCCAGACACTAGAGCTTTTATGTTTTCCTTTTTCTGTCAATGGCACTGGGGAAAAAACAGATCCCAAGGAACACAACCACACTGACACAGAAGCTAGAAGAGCTCCAAGAGCCAGGGGGAATTTTGTCCCAGAGATGCTGTGCAGGAAGGAAGACGACGCTGCTAAGAACAGCAGAATTTTTGCTAGTCTCTCATGTTTTTACTACCAAGGAAGCAGCGATTTAAGCCAAGCTCCTGGTTAGCTTACGCAATGCAGGGAAATAAACTGCATCTAGGCAACCAAACAGTAAACAGCATCTGCCCAGTTTCTGATCATCAATTTGATTGTTTCTTGTAGGGAATCTCAGCTGTGGGGCACCGCCATTCAGTGGCTTCCAGTCTCCTGAGAGAGGTACTGGCTCTTGAATTTAAAAGCAAAGCTTTGCCATAGTCAGCTCTTTGCTGGCTTCAGAGAAGGATAGCTGGTTTTAATGCATGTCACAGGCAAGGCTCTCTAATATCTGTCAGTACTACATGAAAGAACCTGAAAATTACTTGATGAATTCCTCATGCTAGGAACAAGATTATTCCTAACTTTAAAATGTTGTCTTCGGTATAAACAATCCATGTAAGTCACTAGAAAATCTGGAAAGGGATTTATTTTTTTAAACATTCTAGTACTTACCAACTGTAAACACATGCAAACTATCAGATAAATAGCACATTAAAAATTATCCTGTTTAATCCCACTCCCCTCTTCTTCCTAACCTCCTATTCTTCTCCCTAATGTTCCGTAGAGATCACATGAAACCCCCTGCACCAGGCCACATACATACAGCAGTAGACAAAATTCTTAGTGAGTCCAGCGCTAATCCCACCAGATTCCACATGATTAATTTATACCACAGCAGAAAATCTTCACTGCTTTTGGCAATATTCCCTGTCTTTAACTTAGCTAACAAAAGGAAATGCAGTTCATGAGAAAATACCAAACAGAATAATAATGGTTTGGGGGGTTGGTGGGTTTTTCAATTGTTTACTGCACATTAAACACTATTGGATGACTTGACTGCAAACTGTCAAGTATCCCAGTCCTCATAAAATAGGGGGTAAGAACGTTCTCTCAGCGACAAAAGCAGGACACACTTTACCTCTTGACAATCCTGAAGGAACTTCTGAAGATCCCGGTTATCTTTCAGTCTCATCAGAAGCTCACTAGCTGCTTCACGGTTCTTCCTATGCCTAGTCAAAAAAAATAACAGCAGAGGGAAAAAACCCAACTTGAAATCCATTTCAAACAGCAAACCTGTTGTTTGTTCATTTCTGTAGAGTAAGCCCACATGTGTGTGTCCCACCACTCTTCAAATGAAGGCCATTTTTGGGGCTCAGGCATGCATGTGTTATTTAACATGCTGACTTAAGTTCAGCACCTACTTGCTTCAGTTAAATACACAGGGAAAAGTTTGAAGTCAGCAGGGTTTCACAAGGTTTACGCACAGCATTTGGCCTGCTAACCTCAAGACCACAGGAAAGTTCAGATTGTTTGCCAAAAACACACAAGAAAACTCTCTGCAAAATTGCAACACCAAGACTGTGTGTTATACAGCTCTTAAAAAAGGCTGTAGGTGCTGCACTGCCTTTTAACACACCTTCACTATAGCTCAGTGCCTCCTTCTCCTGAGCAAAGCTGGAGTGGTTTATATAACCACCAAACAGCACCTGCCACACACCTCTGTGTTCCTGCAAATAGAAGCTTTCTGCGGGTTGGAACATACTTTTCAGAGCATTCACAAAGAAAAGAGGTTAGTCTAAGAAGCCCTATTTTTAGTTCCTGCTTGCCCCTTGAAGAACGAGTCACGCTGGCTGTCCCAAAGGTCTTGGTGGGTTCTTCAAATGGACACGGTGCCTCAAGAGCTGATTCCCGATGTCTCTCCGAATGTGTATTTAGCTAATGCTTATTCTGGAGTAGTTATCCCTGTCCTTCAGTACTCTGATTATTTATGAGGTGATTTAGATGGAGGAGGCAGAGTAAAGAAGGTAATTTTAATTTACTGCTCTTTGTGTGACACTTCTTTGTATTTCACTGTACAGCATCTTAACGTGAAATATCGCTGCCCTTTGTAATCACCCAAGATAAACAGGGATAGAGAGATGGAAATCAAAGGATGGCAATTTATAGGATGATCTCAGCACATACTGGGAATAGCTACATAAATCCACGTTAGTGGAAATCTCCAGAGACTCGTGATATTCTAGAAGACTTTAAATTATATGTTGATGACAACAACTGGATTACAGTACAGCTTTTCCTGATCTACAGTAAGTTACCAGAGCAAGCTCTCTGGCATGAATTTAGAGACTGCAGAAACACAAGGAATACTTAGGCCTAAGTTTTATGTAAAAGCAAAATGTCTATAGGCAGAGGAATAGGAGAAAACTCTGTACAGGATTACAAATCATTTGGCTTTTGCCTCCTCAGAGCAACCAAGCAAGCAGCACCTAACATAGCTGCAGGTCAAGAAAACTGATTTAGAGATCAGATGACAAAGAAGGCATGTGTAACCGTTAAGGCAAGAGGCTGAAGTCTAAGCCCAGGCAGCCTTGAATTTTTGACAGGAGTTATCTAAAAGAGCACAAAGGAAAGGATGAGTTAATTGTGCCTCAGCAAACATCTCTCTAACCAAGCTCCCATCCCTGGATTCAACTCCACTTTCCTTGGTTTTTATACGCCTGGGCAAACACAGTCATTACTCAGGTTGCTAAAATGTAGCAAAGAATTTCTTGGGTGATTTCATCACAATGATTTCATAGGTTTAAGGCTAGATTATATTACAGACTCCTGTATTCTGGAGAGGACATGAGTTGTTCGATTAAAAGGAGAATATTCACAGCAATTATCTAAATAGTTAAGAGGAAGTAGAGAGGACCTTATGTTGAGAAAACTTGAGTTAAAGGACTAATAAAAATATCTCCCAGAGTGTGTTGAAAATACTGCCTTCAAGAACCTTGAAGAGAAACCATGCAGTGATATAAAACCGATGAACAGATGATGACATCTGTTTGGGTTTGCTGTCCTCAGCATAACAAACACGATCTTTGGCGCTTAGAGCTTTTTAACTGTAACTGTTACCCAAAATGACCTGGAGTGAGACTGAAAGATGATTATTCTCTGAAGAAGAACGGAGTTTAAACTGGATACTTGATGATGTGGTAGAAGCATTTTGAGCATGGACACTGCTGGAATAGGCAGCAATTTCTGCATTGTTAAGATGTATATGGAGTTTATTTTTAATGGAATAAAGGCCCTTAATAAATCATGTAGTCTGTTCTCCTGTCCCAGGCTGGCTATATCTAAGCATTATGAATTCCTTGTTCATGAAGGCTACAAGCGCTTGGCCATCACTAGAGGGTGGAGGAAAGCACTAAGCTTACTGTTTGGATGCTGATCAGAGTCATAACTACTAAAATCCCTCTCTTCTGAGATGTGCAGAGCAGAGAAGGGCCAGAAGCTCAGACCCTGTCAGACTTAACAGTGGTCAATGACTGCTTCTTACTGATTTACATGACTTCCCACAGCAGTGACTAGAGCTGGTTAGAAGGAGGCTTCCCTATGCATACACTGAAGAGGCAACCTCAGATCCACATGTCCAAGTTAAGCCAGACCTTCATGGTAAAAGAAGGGATAGGGAATATACTGCAGTCAGTTAAAACATGGAGGCATCTTCCTTCTGTGGCAGCGTTAGCAAGAATCTAAACCAGGAAAATGAGATTACCTCAGCACAAGGAGGTGTCTGACTCAAATTAATCCAAGAGCGAAGCACCAGAATTTGCTCCCATGCTGCCTCCACAGCGGCCCCTGCGAATGGTAACAATGCTGAAAGCTGACAAAATCACTTGTGGTTTAACTGCAAGCATGTGGGTTTCAAAGCCTGTGCAGGAATCGTCACACGAACACAACTGCCTGATAAGAATACAGAGATAGATGCACAGCAGTCTTAGCTTATTTAGTTGTTCCAGCAAACAAGAAGCACTCTCCTTTCTGAATGGGCAAGGACAAAAGCCACTCCTGCTCCCTGCTGAGCAGGACGTTGCACAAACTTAGAAGTCCGTAAAAGCCAGAGCTAGATGATAATCTCAGTCAGATCCATCACTGTCCTTAAGCTAACTCTCCTTTGCAGAGCCGGAGAGGCCAGGGCAGTCCCCATGCATGCTTCCAAGAGAAAACAGAGGAGAAAACACTTCTTTGGCTGGCAGGAACAGCAGCAGAAGTTGCCAAAGCGGGGACAGCTGCATAGGCAAGACCAGCTTCTCTCCTAGCTGAAAAAGCTGGCTAGTGACAGCTTTATCCAAACCCATCTTCTCCTTCCCGCATCCTTTCTCCATGTCCTTACTCCCATTTATTATTCCTTGTGAACTGCACTAAAAGATTGCGCTGAAGTGTTTACCTCCTGTGGCACAGCTCCACCCTGCTTCCAGGCTCTCCACTCCTCCCTTAGCCTGATGCCTACAGCTTCCATTTCGGCAGTAAGCATTTAGTAAGCAGACAGGGTCTGTCTGCTGTACCAATGGACAGAGGAGTCTCCTCTGGAATTGCTTGAAACCATGACTGTAAGAAACATTGTCAACAAAACTACAAACTACAAAGAGCTGCACATGGGAAGTACGGAGCCACTGCACATATTTGTGCTTGTTTGTTTTGGTCCTTTGTTATATACATCTAGGTGGAGCTTGGTTGGGAGAGCAATTTTTTATACAACCAAAGAGGCTTCTTTTGCTACCACTCCCACTACACCCAGCCCTCAGGCTTTGTTCTTGAGGCTTATCAGCCTTACAGACTGGGAGAGCAATCACAGGATTTCCGGAGTAGCAGCCCACCGGATGGTTTTTGCAGCGCTCTGCATAAATAGCTTTGGAATTGAGGAAATGAGCTGGAAAAAAGCAGGCCTAAAAAACACAAGTCTCCAGGACTTGCCTGCCATTCAGACTAGGAGCTCCAGCACATGTCCCAGGCACAAGACTGCCAAGGGACAATGGGGACACAGAGGAGAAGCTGCACCAGGAGGAAACCCTCACCAGAGCAGCACAGCTGGGGCAGCAGGAACCTCTGCAGAGCAGACAGGACAGAGGCTGAAGCTCTCTCCCACTCCAGCCACCTGAGAAAGGACTGCCAGAAGCAGCTGACCATTTGCTTCTGTATCCTTGGATGCCATCTGTTAGTATTCCAGAACTTGCAGAAAGAAGACACCAGACCAGAAGGCCAGGATCAAGTCACAGAATCACAGAATCTTAGGGGTTAGAAGGGACCTCAAGAGATCATCGGGTCCAACCCCCCTGCCAAAGCAGGCTCCCTATCTCATATTACATAGATAGGCGTCCAGACGAGACTTGAATATCTCCAGAGAAGGAGACTCCACCACCTCCCTGGGCAGCCTATTCCACTGCTCCCTCACCCTCACTGTGAAAAAGTTCTTCCGCATGTTGGTGCGGAACTTCCTGTGCTCCAGCTTACAGCCATTGCCCCTTGTCCTGTCCCCACTGACCACTGAAAAGGGGCTGGCCAATTCCCCCTGCAACCCATGCCTAAGATATTTATAAACACTAATTAGGTCCCCCCTAACTCTTCTTTTTTCCAGGCTGAACAGACCCAGCTCACTCAGCCTTTCCTCATAGGGGAGACGTTCCAGACCCCTAATCAACTTTGTTGCCCTTCTCTGGACTCTTTCCAGAAGGTCCCTGTCTTTTTTATACCAGGGAGCCCAGAACTGGACACAGTATTCCAGGTAGGGCCTGACCAATGCAGAATAGAGGGGGAGGATCACTTCCTTCGACCTGCTGGACACACTCTTCCTGATGCATCCCAGGATCCCATTGGCTCTCTTGGCCACCAGGGCACACTGCTGGCTCATAGCCAACCTGTCATCAACCAGGACCCCCAGGTCCTTCTCCACAGAGCTCTTTTCCAACAGGTCATCCCCCAGCCTGTACTGATACAGTCAGTTATCCTCCCCAGGTGCAGGACTTTACACTTGCACATGTTGAATTTCATTAGATTTCTCCCAGCCCAGCTCTCCAGCCAGTCCAGGTCTCGCTGAATGGCAGCGCAGTGTTCCTGAGTGTCAACCACTCCTCCCAGCTTTGTATCATCGGCACTTGCTGAGGGTGAATGCTATTCCCTCATCAAGGTCGTCAATGAAGATATTAAACAGGACTGGACCCAACACCGAGCCCTGGGGAACACCGCTAGTCACAGGCCTCCATTCAGATTCTACTCCACTGATCACGACCCTCTGAGCCCGGTCTGACAGCCAGTTCTCAACCCACCTTACTGTCCACTCATCTATCCCTTGTTCCCTCAGCTTCTCTATCAGGATGTTGTGGGAGACAGTATCGAAAGCTTTGCTAAAGTCAAGGTAGATGACATCCACTGCTCTCCCTCCATCCACCCAGTTGGTAATAACATCATAGAAGGCTATGAGATTGGTCGAGCACGATCTTCCCTTGGTGAATCCATGCTGACTACTCCTCATGACCTTCTTCTCTTCCAGTTGTTTGGAGATGGCATCCAAAACAAGCTGTTCCATCACCTTTCCAGGGACAGAAGTGAGGCTGACTGGCCTATAGTTACTGGGATCCTCCTTCTTGCCTTTTTTAAAGACTGGAGTGACAGTGGCTATCCTCCAATCTTCAGGCTCTTCTCCTGTAGTCCAGGATCTGTCAAAGATGATAGAGAGTGGCTCCACAACCACCTCCGCCAGCTCTCTCAGCACATGTGGGTGTATCCCATCCGGGCCCATGGATTTGTGTGCATCCATTCCTTTGAGTCGCTCTGGGACCACCCCTTCCTCAACTAGAGGGGAGCCATTCGTTCCCCAACCACTCCTACTTTCATCTGGGATCTGTGAGTCCCGAGAAGCCTTCGGAGTAAAGACCAAGGCAAAGAAGGCATTAAGTATCTCCACCTTCTCATCATCTCCCGTTACCAAGACACCCACCTCATTCAACAAGGGACCTACATTATCCCTGGTCATCCTTTTACTATTCACGTACCTGAAAAAACTCTTTTTATTGTCCTTTATGTCCCTTGCCAGCTTAATTTCTAAGCAGGCCTTAGCCCTCCTAGTTGCATCCCTACAGGCCCTGGCAACATCCTTATATTCATCCCATGATCTCAGACCCTGTTTTTCACAGTTTATAGGTCTTCTGCTTCCCTTTGAGTTTACTCATAAGCTCCCTGCTTATCCACGCAGGTCTTCTGCCACTCTTTCCTGATTTCTTACTCAAAGGGATGCACCTATTCTGTGCTTGGAAGAAGTGCTGTTTGAATGTTAGCCAGCACTCACAGGCTCCCATTCCTTCAAACAGAGCAGCCCATGGGATAGCCCCTATTTGATTTCAGAGGAGATCAAAGTTAGCTCTTCCAAAATTCAGGGTAGCTATCCTACTTTTCGGCTTGCCTCTTCCACTCAGGATCTTGAACTCGACATGGTTGCTTTGTCCTAAGCTGCCCCTGACCTTCACTTCACTAACGAGCCCGTCCTTGTTAGTAAAAACAAGGTCAAGCACCCGCCCTCCCCTTGTAGGTTCCTGCACTATCTGTATCAGGAAGTTGTCTTCCATATACCGCAGAAATTGTCTGGACTGCATACGACTGGCTGTATTGCTTGCCCAGCAAATATCTGGGTAATTGAAGTCCCCCATAAGGACCAGCGCCTGCGATCTTGAGGCTACTTCCAATTGCTTATAAAATGGCATTATCAACCCGCTCCTCTTGATCAGGGGGCCTGTAGCACACACCCACGACTATGTCACCCAAACTGGCCTGCCTTTTAATTCTTACCCACAAGCTCTCGACAAACGGTTCATCCCTACCCAGGTGGAGCTCAATACATTCTAGGTGCTCTCTAACATAAAGAGCAACTCCTCCACCTCGTCTCCCTAGCCTATCTTTCCTAAAAAGCATGTAGCCATCCATGGTAGCGTGCCAGTCATCCAGGCTGTTCCACCACGTCTCAGTGACTGCAATGAGATCGTGGCCCTGTGACCGCACAAAGATCTCTAATTCTTCTTGTTTGTTCCCCATGCAACGTGCGTTTGTATAAAGGCATTTTAGTGGGGCAGCAGATCCAGATATCCCCAACAGCTCACTGTGAGATTTTCGATAGGGGATGGGCAAAAGCAGCTCCACTGAGGAGTTCACGGGGTCCTTCTGCTTTCATAAGCGGATGGGAAAAGTTACAGCAGGGGACACTGAAAGTCAGGGAGGGTGAATAAGGAAAATTCATTTCCAAGCTTTCACCTGATTGCTTCCATACACCTCCCCTTCCTGGCCTCTGCAGACTTCCTTTGGGTCTACAAAGGGTCAAGCTGGTTAGAGAGAGAGAACAAGAGGTATCCTCGGAGTTAGGCTGTCAGAGGGCTGAGGCGCACAGCAAGCACTGGGAACAGGAATATCCTCCCTTCTTGAAGCCGTGAGCCAGAGCTGAAGTGGACACATACTCAGTGGGACGTTTGCCAAAACAGGAAAGGCACAATATTCTCTGAACGACTTCTGTTCAGTTTGCCCTCAGAGATAAAGGCATCTGGGTAACTCCGAGGTTACAGGATGTGGGAGGATGCAAGTCTGACAGAGGGGTGGTCAGTAACATTCAACACAGAAGTTCTGTATGAGCTTACTGCTGTGCTCTGATGCTCCTGATTGAAAAGTGACTTGAAAGACTCCACTATTAGTCATACCAACAGCAAGAAGAGCCATGAATCATAGCTGTGAAACACGTGGCTTTTAACGAAAAAGAAGCTCCTAACATTCTGCTGCATCCGTGCCACAGCTAGAGAGACACAAAGAAAAAGCCTTGTTCTAGGATGAAAGACACTTGTACCAATGCTTCCTGATCTGATTTCAGAAGGGCCAGACAGTTGGAAAAGGCAATCAAAGCCAAGAGGGTGGAGTAGACACAAAGTTACACTTTTGAAGAGCCACATTCCTGCCTCAGAGGAGGAACAGGAACACATTTTTATCATTACATCAGTTAGGAGATGTGGAAGCAGATACAGCTAACTGCTGGAGCTCCCACCATATACATCATCAGCTAGCACCCCAAGGATTCTACAGCAAGACCAGGCAAATTCTGGGCAGTGAGCTCACTACCATTTGCTAACATGGTGCTTGGCCTTCAGATTCTGGTAAAAGGTCATCCCTCCAAGAACACAACTGAAGTTCTGCCACCACTGGGACCTTACCTGTCATCAATAGAGTCCACTTTCTCCTGGATTTTATCAGAGTTAATGTTCCCATCACTAACTAGCCTCCTGCCAGTCTCTACAACTGCATTGATCTTTTCTTCATTGGCATCCATGGTGGTCATGAAATCCTCCTGTTTTTTAATAGCAGCTTCTGCTCCTTCCAAGGTAGTGGGCATTTCCGTGTGTGCCAACACATACTCCTGTAATGAAAGCATACATCAGAGAGACACAAGTATTACACTCAGGCTATGCTGTCTGATCCAACAGATTCACCACATATGAAACACCTCCCAAGAACAGTTAGAAGTAAAATACAAAAAGAAAATTACAGTAAAAAAAAAATAAGGTCTATCTCGACCACTTGCCTGGTTATTAAGAAATGCTTCTGCTTGCTTGGTATCTCTGAGAAACAGCTGGTAGGCATGAGACTGGGAAAGGAGATTTTGCCTGTTCTCCCACATTTTGTGAAGCTCGTTCCATCCGGTGTCCAAAGCTTGTAGGCGCTGGCGTAAGAACATGTACTGAGCGTCAGTCTGTCCTTGCGTCACCATCTCTCCCATGTCCCTCATTTTCTGATAATCTTCCTCATAATTGTTGATTTCATTCTTAATATTCTCATGTTGAGTGAGCAGCTTCTCAGCCTCTGTCAGTGTGTTTGGCATATCTTCAGATGCAATTGCAGTCTGCGTTCTGGATAGCCAAGACTGGAAGTCATCCAGATCCCTCAGGAACTGCTGCAGCTTGCTTGCCTCTCCAAGGGACTCTTCCCGGTTCTTGAGCGTGGTCTTCATTTCTTCCCATACGTCGTTGATTTCTGCCAGCCGTGACAGGATAGCCTGTGCCTGGTCAGGATGCTCCGATTCCAGTTTTTCTGCCTCTTTTTGCAGGTCACTTAATTTGGCTTCAATGGCTACAAGGTCCCGTTCCATGCCCGTCAGCTTCCTCTGCAGGGCCATCACTCCGGCGAGATCATTACCCAGATCCTGCGTGGATTCGATCACTTTGGTCTTTTCCCTGATCCAGGATTTGGTTTCATTACATTCCAGGTGGTAGTTCTGGATACTCAGAGCAGAGAGAAGAGCATCCTTCTTCCTATCCACCAGTTCCCTGAACTGGCTCCATCTGAAATTCATGAGAGAGAAAAGTGGAGAAATTGAGATTGGTGTTAACAAGGGAGAAGTATACAGTGGCATTGCTGAGTGAGCAACCACTCGCCTTAGCTCGATAAGCCCCGAAATAACCCAACTATTCGTGGGTTTCCTTGGTCCATCCCACATCACCAACAGGTTCAGCAGAACAGCCATTACCCAAGCTATGGCCTATATTAGAATATGACAAGCACTAGCAAGACTGAGTCTTTAAAAGCACAATTTTTCCTCAAGTGACAAACTGCTTCCTGCTACACGGAATGGACTCTCTTGGTATATCGTGAAGCCAAAAAAAAGATAGAGTGAGTTTACATGAAATTATGTTAGGTTCTTTTTTATCATAACAGCCATTACAGTAATTTTCTAGCTCTCAGATCAAGGCACTGATACCCTCAGGACCTGATTGAGGTCAACAGCAACCCTCCATCTGCTAATCAGCTCTGTTTCCGCCTCCAGTTTTAAAGGCCTACCTTTAAAGTACCTCTGGCAGCAACATCAGAGTAACTTAAAACAACACATCTAAAAAAAACAAATGACCCCACTGCACTTGTTTCAGCCAGCGTGATGCTCACAAGCAGGAGGCTTTCACTCACCTTGTGTTGAGTTTATCTTGCTGGGCTTTGATCTCCTTCTCACTCGGATGGCCACTGTGCATCAGCTGCCTAGCGATTTGGTTCACCACTGCAACACGGGAGGCCTGATTGTTCATCTCTGGTTCTAAGCTTTCAAATCTGGAGGGAAGAAGGCAAGAAACAAACAAAAAAAGATAATAAAGGCATCAGAGAATCCAAGCCACAGGCAAGCTTAGAAAGGCAGCTGGTGTCAAAACTACTTCTGCCCATTACTCCCCAAACTGCCTGGCAAAGGCATCCTCACCTGTGCTGGATCACTTCCAAGTCCTCCAGCTTCTCTGGGATCTGCATATTATTCAGCCACTTCTCCTTTTCGTCAATCCAAAGCTCACAAGCATCTGCCTCACTGAACATCTTATAAAGCGCAAGGGTATCCTGCAAGGCCTGTTTACGCAGCCGAGTGAGCTCAGCAACCTCTTTGTATCTTTCCTCTATGCCGGACAACCTGCCCTGCACATCCGGAGAGCCGGCATGTTCCTGCGGTAAAGCCTTTGCCTGCTCGTGAAGCGAGTCAATGGTTGGCCGGTAGCTTGCAATCTCTTCAGCCACATCTTTGTGCTTCTTGACCAAGGACTGGGTGGAATATTCATCATGGCCAACATCATTGCTGGAGACAATCTTGAGGATGTCCAACATCCACGCATCAATGTCATCTGCATCAGCCTGGAACTGGTGAAGGAGAGAGGCTTCCTCCAGACGCTTCTTCCTAATGGCAGATAACTGTTCCAAGTTTGCCCACTGCTCCCGGATATCCTTAATTCTTTCTCTGATTTTCTCAGACCCAAAATGCTCCTCCGCAATCATGTCTTCACCTTCTTTTATTGCCTGCTGAAAGTGGCCGCTACGACCACTCATTTCGTCTTCAAATGCCTTATGTTTACTCAAGAGACGGACAACACTGGTAAGGTCCTTCCCATAGTCATCAGATGACAGGATCTGTTCCTTCTCCCTGATCCAACCTTCCTCTTCAGCCATTTCCCAGAAGAACTTCCAGAGGCGCCGGGACTCCTCCAAGCGGGCCCGGCGCTCGGCCGCAAGCTGGCACAACTCTTGGTAGCAGAACTCCATGTGAGCGACGCGGTCCCTGATAACTTGCGGGTCACAGGGTTTATAACCTGTTGAGACAGAGGATGCATGTTACAACATGGCCTGACTTGTTTTCATTTCTCCAGCTGGGGCACACACAGAGCTCTGAACTCCTCTTCACTCCCTCTATGATGGTTACGTAAAAGAATTCACGGTTAGTTTTCCAAGAGTGAGTGTGAACTCTTCAAGCTCCACCATACATAACAGATCAGAAAACAGTGTTCTTTGCTCAAAGTATGGGGGCAAAAACCAAACCCAAAAGGAAAGAGACTGGTGAGCGTTTTCAGTGAAACAAAATTCACTACTCCAGATTTATACCAGCTTCATATGCACAACTGCACAAAATGACTGCAATTTACTCCAGCTAACGATGCTGGTTTAGTGGAACTGCTTTTATTTAGCATAAATTGAGACAGTGTCGGACTGGGTCTGTTAATTTGTTCTGTTTGCATTATAAACATGGAACAGGAAAGTAATGGTGACTACTACCAAGTTACAACAGCTGCTGGTTAGGAGCGTGACATCCCATGCAAGACAGAATGTCACAATGAATTCTGGAGCAGGTACCTGGACAAATTAATCATTGACACAGCACATCAAGAAGGAACAAACGAAGCTGGATTCTCTTCTTCTGGTGCTGAATTTAACCTAATGTGCCTTGCAGAACTAATGAGGCTTATAGATAACCTCATAGGTAATTAAGACAAAGGACGTGTTGCCTGCTAGTTACCTTCTCCATCGGTGGCAAACTTCTGAGCAGATGCATTGACCCCTCTCACTCTCTCAGCCTGAATAGCAATGTCAGCTTCCACAAGAGCATGTTTCTGCAACAGGTCTTCAACCCCCAACAAATGTTTGCCGTAGTCTTGAGACAGCAGAAGCACCTGCCCAAAACGTGAAAGATGAGTAAGATGGGCTGACAGCTATAAGTTGTTTGTTTCTTAATGCCTCCAGGAATTAACACTGGTCTTACACCAATCTAAGTCCAGAGGAACACTAGGCCCATATAGAGGGTTATTTCTAACATACAGACACAGGGCTGATGTTAATTTGAGCTGGTATTTTTAATATCACTGGCAACCATGAAGAACTGACTGCTCTTTAATACTGCTTTAAGCCTGGGATGATGGGGGACTAAATTAGCTCAGGAGGGCCAATGAAAAGCTCCCAGTCCAGGTGCTGGGAGCTGCCTTAGAGCTACACACATCTTCCTTTCTTCCAACAGCTTCCAAAGTCTGCTGGCCGATGGACAAGAACAAAGTCCTGGTCCACTCCCTTCCCAGATCCCGGGAGGACAGACAGGAAGACATTCATGCTTTTTAAAGCACAGAGGTGAAGAGGTGACTTGTTCCCCACGTAAATTGTGAAGAAGAGAGATTATTTAATTCCCTTTCACCAAAATCG
The DNA here is from genome assembly GCA_022605575.1 of Laterallus jamaicensis coturniculus. Lineage (NCBI taxonomy): Eukaryota > Metazoa > Chordata > Aves > Gruiformes > Rallidae > Laterallus > Laterallus jamaicensis. The sequence goes on from JAKCOX010000001.1 coordinate 625,008, forward strand.
TCATCCTTACCGAAGCACTGGGAACAAAGCTTCTGGCCTTTATGAGAGAGGCACGAAGCTCAAAAGTAGCTTTATTATAGGAGCTGAACTTGTTCTTTTTCCTTGCTTGTTTTTAATCTTTATTTTTCAGAACTCATCATAAGGTATGAGAAATTTGCTCACTAGTCTCGCATGCAGAGCTTCTGCAATTGTCTATTTAACCAGAGGGGCAAAACAAATCTTAAACATTTACAAAAAAGGACACCCACGCCTCTCCAGAATGCTCGGCTTACATTCTCAAATGGCTGACACCCACCTTCATCTCATCCATCCAGTCCATAATGTACAGCATCTCCTGGAAAATCTTTTGCAGACCGAGATTCATCTCCAGCCGCTGTCTCCGTGCCCTCAGGAGCTCCAGTAGGTATTCCCATAGGCGTATAACGTTGTCCTTTCTTGCAGTGATGCGTTTGATGTCATGGTAATTTTCAGTCTCGAGCTCCTTCGCAACCGCCACCACGGCCTGGACTCGCTCTTCATACGCTGCAATGTCCGTTTCAATGGCCTCATGTTTCTTCGTTGCGGCTTCCACTGCCGGAAGGTCAAAGCCAAAATTATCCTGTAAAGACACAGAGACTTCTTCAGTAATGGCTGTGGAGGAGAAAATTCCTGCTTGTAACGTGATTTCTGATTGTGCAGAATATGCCTGTTGGCAAAAATCTGGGATCTAAAATGCTCTGAAAGTCATCTTTAATAAAATCAGAGATACCCCAATAACCAGAGAACAAAATTAAGAGTTATCATTTACTCCCTCATGGGGAACAGTCATGGTGGCCATCAGGATTAGGCTGGGCCTTTGGATTTTTTTCAAGTCATCTCTAATATTAAAAAACCAAAATTACTTCCTGGGCCAATTCCAGTGAGTTGGCCAAACTATTCAGATAAGGACATTCTTGACTGTGGGTGGGCACTGCCACATCAACATCTCCTGAGCACAGACTGACAGACTCAAGGAAGGGCTGGCCAAATCCATTCAAGATAGGATACACAGTACATACACATGTATGCTAAATAGACATTTGCCCACACATACAACAAATATAAATATACAGAGATTCAGTAAAATATGAAGCACAGGGGAGTGAATGTTCTCTTTGCAAGAACTCTATCCTGTAATTACTCATGGGAATGCGTTTAGTCACAGACAATTTCTGAAAGCAGCACCTGAGAAACGAGACGTTGATTTTCACTCAGCCAAGTTTCTCTCATAGCTGCCTTGCGATCAAATCTGCGTGCAAGTTGTTCCAGTTTCTCTTGTCTGATGAGCTCATTTCGCAGTGCCAGTTCTCTTTCATGTTCAGCTTTTTCCAGTCTTTCCCAGGCCTGAAGATGTGGAGTTAAAAAAAACAAAACCATGCATCTTCTAAGCACACATTCTTAAAGGATTATGATAAATCACATAGTCTTTGCATGAAATCAGGACTGAAGTCGCTACAGCCAGGTTTCACTAAACTGGCTTATTTATTTATATGCCAGTAAATCTGGTTTGCTGGCCTCACACCTTGCTGGCTAATATAAGCACATGACTTAAGATTTTGTTCTCCATTTACTCATTTTCTGTGGCAAGGGGTAGAAGACCTGTTTATCCTGGATGCATTTTCTTGAGTTCCTTTGGCTTTTACCTCCAACAAAGCACTAAACAAGCCACCTGGCTTGAATGTGTAAGAGAGCATCTGTCTGGACAAACTCTTCTGAGTGCTGCTCGCACAAAAGCGGAGTCTATCCTCCTCCCGTAGGAAATGAGAATTTGAGATTCATGTCCTCTCACCTCTAATATCAACACACTACTGTTGTTCTTTATTACAACCACTTTGGAAACAAAAACAATGGCAGGGTTCAGTTACTTCTGCTGGACACAAGTCCTTTTTTCCCCACAAAGCCAACAGCTATTCACATGAATGACATTAATATTACAAAAACAAAATATCTTAGAAGGATGTTGAAAGCCAGCTGATCACCTTTCAGATCTTCTTACAAACAAGAAAAACAACTACAATTAAACCCAAACTACCCTAGATTCTTCTAAATCCTAAGAGATGTGAAACTGCCCATAACCCAGGGATTTTAGGTATTCACGGGCATGGGGCCTCAATGCAAACAGGAGAGGTGTGTGGTTTGCTGCTCTCTAGGATGCAGACAGAGGCCAGAGATACACACAACAGCTGCTCTGGGAATGCCAAGCACACTCAAATACAAATGAGGAAAGCTCACAGTTTCAGGGTGTTTGTTATCCCTGAGAGAGCTTGTCAACTCTGACATGTTCTGCCAGCTGCACCAGCCCAAAAAATAGCTGCACAAACCCTGAGGGGGAACACGTAAGGCCAGTCACAGTGCTTCCTTTGCTCTCCTGTGCTGCAGGCAGGGGGGCTTGAGAGGCAAATGGGGAGGGGGCTGCAATACCTAGATGTTGATGCTACCTTCTGTAGATGAACTCTAATAGCCAGGGCTATGAGATCCATAGCCAAAATGACTGTGCAGAAGGTGTTACAGGTGCTGAGGAGACCCAGAGATGAGGTTCCGTGAGTCAGAGCTGCAAGAAAAGTTCACCCCACCTCGCCCATCCCTTACAGTCCCCCACATGAAATCCAGACAGCGAATGTGTTTCTTCCCCATACACCAAGAGAGACACTGAAAGAAACAGTCAAATCCTGTGTCACACAGGAGGAGCTGGGTCTGTTTACCTTGTTAATGTCAGAGATGAGTTTGCCCTCCCTTGGCATGTATACTTTCTGATTGTTGGCTCTCATTTTGCTTTGGATGGTGAAAAGCAGCACTTCTAGGTTTCCTTTCTCTGTAAATCTAAACAAAATTTTTCCAAAGAATTGAGTTACAATAAAGCTTTCACTGCTACTGAAGTATTCCAAAGCACTTCCTTAAAACACTGACATGATGAATGGAGCATTCAGCTAAACACCTTCATCTTGTGTGGAAGCTGGGAGCAACTGAAACAGCCCACACATCCCTTGGAACCAGTTGGGTCGAGCAGCAAAGAAACTTCACAGAAGTCAGCTGTCTGTGTGTTTGGATTTAAACCCCCTTGAGGGACAGAAGACTGTGTTTTTTTATTCTATTACGTGTGTTGCCCCAGTTTATCAACTCAAGAAATGGAAGTTTTATTTAAAGCTCACTGCAGTCGATAAACCCTTCCCACTGTTTTCCCTGAGTTGTATGCCTGGGAAATAAACAAACCCCATAGGCACTGGGGAATAGAGCAGCATTTTAGAAGCTGTCTGGATAGTCTGTAATGGTCTGGATTGTGACTGTTACCCACCAGAACCTCTGTCAGACAAAAATAATAAACAGATCTGATATTATAATACTAAACAAAACTTTCCAGAAATAAGCTGTGCAGTTTGGGTTAGGACAGTTTTAGCAAGCATAGCTGTTTTACAAACCCAGGCATGCTTCCTCTTGATTCTGGATAAGCTGGAAGATGCTTTAAATAGCAGTGTATTCATATTGTACGCTGCTAGCAAGCATGACTAGTGATATCACTTACTGACATGGTGTGCTACTACCACTCATATTATAAGGTAGGCACCTCTTTTCAGGGACAGCTTCCAGGACTCCGAGGTCCTGCCTGCACTGGATCATAAGAGGCTTTATTATTATTATTATTATGGGGGTTGCTGCTGTCGTTATTGTGTGCACATGGAATGGCAAAAACCAAACACATTCTGAGTAATAACGATGACTGCCAATTAGAAAGATGATATCTGGGTTTGTTCAGAAAAATAAATACTTAAGCCAAGATTAAAATTACTTGGATGTGTTTGTTTTTTTTAAAAAAAAAAGAAATCAATGATTGACTAAATGCAACAAGACCAGTGTTGTTTTAAGCAAAGATTAAAATTACTTGGGTGGTTTCTCTACTGTGCGGTAAGTGTTGAATGCCTGTAGCTGCTGCTGCACACCAACTAGCGAGTTGGCGAACTTGCGATTGTTGAGGATGATAATGGTTTGCTCAATCCACTCCAGAAGGTCGGAAGCCAGTGATTCGTATTTTTCAATCATTTTCTCTGTTTCAATGGCATTGTCAAGCACCTGCAACAAGCAGCACAACATAACATGAATAACAAGGGTAGGGCTCTTCAGTCATTTAAATCCAACAAGCTACATAAAAGAAACCATTGAGAGACTTGACTTATGAATCAGACCACTCACTCCTGAGCGCCACAGGGGCTGGGATCCCTGAGGAATGAGGGCTTTGCATTTTTCAGCAGTGAATTCCCATGATCCCAGGCCAACAGAGGGGCAGAGCCCAGGCTTACAAAAGGATTCATGTTCGGTCTGCCAGCTGTAAAGACGGGGGCAACTTCACCAAAGGGCAGGGAATGACTGCACATCTTTTTAAATGAGGGACTTTTCTGCACTCCAGAAGAGACAAGAGGACCCAGAGGGTGAGCAGCAGTTAATGAGAAAGGAAAAGCAGCAACGATGCAAAATTAATGAGGGAAAATAAAACACCAGCCAACTATTTTCTAATACAAGGCAGCTGGAAATTAACTACTCCTCGCAGTCATATGGGAATATTTAACATTCAAAACACTTTCGATTTCAAACTGAAAAACTAAGTGCAGTGGACTCAAAAAACTAACACCCAAAAGGGAAAAAAAAAAATAAAACCCAGCAACTACTTTGTAACACTTTATAACTGGAACTTGCAAACCTTTCCAATGCGTTTTCCTTCAACAGCTAAAGCTTTCATCTTGGAGAAGTAGTGATAATATGTCACCACATAGGTGATGATTGACTTCTCATCAGGATGATCAACACTGATATCTGCAAACCAAACAAGAGCTGTCTTAGCACGCTGAGGGCACATGGGTTACAACAACAAAGCTAATAATTCAACAGGGATGCATTTAAGAGTCAGGGAGACAGGTTCAGTGACAGTTCAGCTCCAAAGCAAAAATAAATTCAGCAGTAATGAGTAATTCAGGAATAAAACCAGTTCTGGATTACTTGGTGCTGGGTGGTAGTAAACTCGGTCACTAAGAAGCGCTGCTTTATCTCTTTGTCTTAGTGCAAACTGTGGTTAAAACACACATGTGGGCTTGGGGCTCTGGGGACTTCCATGTTCCAGGCTTTGGCACAGCTTGTGCACAGCCAAATCGCTTCTTGGGCATCTGTGTGCTAAGAGAACTAGTGCTAATTGAGAACCTCAATGCTGCATCAGTGTTTGGGGAAAGGAATTCAAACAAAATTGTATGTCTGTCCAGGCAAATCTTCCAAGAGATACAGATGGAAAACAGATTGGTTTTTCTCCTGCAGCAATCCTGAGGCACTGGAAAATGAGCAAGAAGAAACTTGTCCAAAGAGATAACCTCTCTTTGCCCTCTGACAAGGAAGTTTTCTGTCCTCACACTGTGCACATGCCTTCCCATAGGCACAAGCACATAGGCTCTCAGGAAAGCACAGGCTAAAGCTCACTGACAGCCTCTGAGAGAAGCCACTCGCTACGTGCCCAAATCCCCCTCATTCATCTTCCAGCTCCCAGAACGTGTTTCTCAGAGTGTATCAGAAGGCTGCCTCTAACTACACTGGTTTTATGTATACATGGCCAGTCCCATGATCCCCTCAGACAGGGGAAAATAAACACAGGATTAAGGGCTCTCCTGCTACCGCTGCTGAGTCCTCTGCAGGAGACATCTTGCTTTCTCTCCTTCCCTGGCTGTATCACCAGGTGAGTCAGCAGCACCCAGCTGCTCTTTAACCCAAAAAGCTATCACAAGGCTCTGCAGAGTGACAAGGGAGGGTGAGGGGAAGGAGAGAAGACACAAAAAGCTGAAACTGCAGGAATTCTTACCCTCCGGGTCCAGGAGCTTAGTAAGACCAAGGTGTTGCTCTGCAAGGTTAAAAGCATTCTGCAGATTGTAGTGTGCATTTGATTTCTTCAGCTTGTCAAAATCAATCAGATCAGGCCTAGACAGGATGGAAAATTCTTTAGATTTCCCAAAGCACAGTGCAGCCTCCTCAAATGAGCAAGAGAACTAAAATCTGCAGTCCTCAGAAAACCCAGTCCCTCATGCTGCTAAGGTTTCGCTTGCCCTGGGCATTTCAAGGGCAGTATGGAAGGAATGCCTAGCACGTGCCACTGCAGACCCTAACCCATGGCAGACCCTAACCCGCGGCAGAAAATGGAGGATAGTCTACCAGGGACAAAGGTGACCTGGAAAACAAAGCAGAAGAGTTGTGGTCACGCAGTGTCTCCTCATGCCATGTCCAAGTCTAGCACCAGGTTGGGGTTGTGCCATCCCCGCACAGGTATTGCTTTCCCCTCCAGGCCGCTGCTGCACGTAGCGCCCCCCTCCCACCTCCGAATTCTAGGTGACCAGACCTCACTTACTCAATAAGGTACAACCTCTTTTCTTCCAACCTGGCTGGTCATAAACCAAAACAACTACACGCATAATTTGTTCTTTCGAAACCAAACGCAACCTGTCTTGACTTGTGATGTGAGCAGCTGCTGCCCAGATGAGCTCATAGTGACCGCAAGGGCTGTAAAGCTCTAAAGCAGGGCAAGTTGCTGTAAAACTCTCAGCAATTCTTCAACTTCCTCCTCTCCATAGAGTTGAGAATCAAGCAGCAAGGTAACAGTACACACTGCGACAGTCCAATCTTTCACAATCCATCAAGACATTTACCACACATACCTGTGCTTATGTATTAGTGCATTGAAAGCCATCCCATCCCTCCAGCTTGTGGTGAAGTTGTGAATGTTGACATTGGGGTAGCTGACAGAACAAAAACAAAGAGCACAATCAACACAGTCTCCCAGCTGCAGCTCTGCAGGCTCCATCACTAAAGGCAGTCACGGGAGTGATACATTTAGTGTGAAACCATATTACCACCCCACATTCTATCTCCACAACTCTTTAGTCAGAGACTGGCCCCTCATTTACTCTTGTACGCCCCACAGAACGTAAATGCTCTACAGAAAAAGGCTCTAAATGAACTTTGAAGTGATCACTTGAAGCTATGATTTTATACCTCGCTGCCCCACCTGCAGCCTGAGGTTTCAAATCCCTGCAAGTCTTTAAGGCCTGCTCCTGATTTAGCTCCCAGCAAAGAATTATTTTCAGGTCCCCAATCTATTACGTTCAAGAGATAAGCAGTGACAGCTGAATGAACAGAGAGGAGTAAAACCTAATACATTATAAAACCCTGAAGACATCAAGTTTTCCTTGAAACTGTCTGCTATCCCAGGGCATCTTCAAGGACTGACCCTCTTCACTGTCTGACCTTTAACCAAAGCACATATGACAGCCATCTTTGGGCCCCATGGGTACACAGGCAAAAATTAACTTGTTTGATTATGCGGGTATTTTGCAACTCTCCCAAAACTTCAGGCTGTTCACAAACCACTTTCACAAGAGTTCTTGGAAGGAGAAGATGAAGTACCACTAGCATAGCGCTGACGTGCCCCAAGTCATCACAGTTTCATGGGGGAAAAGTACTGAATCTCTACTAGTGGGTACTTATCCACGAAGGCTCCTGTCAGGGAAAGACATTTTGGGAATATTCCCATATATATATATATATATATATGGAAAGGGGGGGAAAGCTGGTGGCAAACAGAGAGAACATCGAGATTTCTTGAGAGTAGGGGGAAAAAGAATCAGCATATTACTACCTACTCATGGATTACCAGATTGGTATGGTTAGCACACAGCATTAATATAATTAATTCAGAATTTTCTGACCTGTAGCCAACAATTCATTTCTCCTGGCTGAATCCACTTGAGGAAAGAGATGTGTTTGCCCATTTAAAATTATTTATTTCAATGAAAACTGAAAATGCTGTAAGAGCTTTAGAGATAATCACTTAATCCACACTCACCCAGCTGTCTTCATCTGGCACCACAAAAGCAAAGCATCTTTAGCAGATTTCTTCTCCTTGTTGTCCTCAGTTTCAACACTGATATCTTGGATCTAGAATTAACATAGAAGTTTTAAAGGTTTCTCTCAGAAAACATATCCTTTTTGCCTTTTATGAACACACGAAATGAATTATATCAGAATGTAAGTAACAAAAGGGAATCTATGACAACAACAAGGGTGGAAAGTGGGTGAACCCTCTTCTTCACTTGAGAGCATTCATGTCAAAAGAAAGCTTCATCCGCCCCTGTTTTGCTGTAGGATTACGCTTTGTTTAGTTCGTTGACAAAACAGCTTAAATTTCATCAGAAAAACCTATTTCCAGCTGTCAAGGCAAACCCTGCCCATGACAGCACTATGGTTTCACCCTGTAAGGTGTCTCCTGCCCGACGCTGAGCACATCCAAGAGCCAGAGGTAGGGGGTGCAGCAGGGAGGGTCCTCCTTAGGGGATCCACAGGCAAATGCTAACTCATAGGAGCAAACACTTTGCAGGACCTCAGCCTTGGAGGAAATAGTGTGTGCCCTCATCAGCATCACAACTGAATATTCCAGATTTGAGGATGTTACCCAGTTTTTAAAGAAAAGAGGGGAGAAAAAAGGGGGGGGGGGTGGAGAGGAAAACACTTTTTACTTCATATGGGCAACCGTATCTCGTTCTATGGATATAGTTCACTGCATTTTAAAATGAGTATTGTATCTTCTGTGAAGCTCCACCATGTTCACTGAAAGCTGGGCAGACACTTTCATATTAGGAAAACACTGGGTAACACCAAAATTAGGAGAATGTTAGATTTATTAAGTATTTATTACTATGTTATTTACCATAATTTAGCTATTTATTATATAAATTTATTATCCTTTCTGTAATAGGACTTTCCACCTTCTATTAACTGGGGGCAAAGACTAACGTGCAACTTGCTGGAGAACAGGAAGTCTTGGCCTTCAGCTGGGACACTGAAACAATTCCTGTGGGCTTCAATGATGAGTGAGCCAGGTCCAAGGCAACTGCCATGATGACAAAGAGCAGCTGAGGTCAGCAGGACTGTATAGGTCTGTGACTGGAGCTTTGCATTCACTTTACAGAGAGGTATGGAAAACTCAAAGGTGTGCCTATGTACATAGACATCTTTACCTGGAATCTCAGGATAATAGTCCAAATAAGGCCCAGGGTCAGCCTGTGATTCCCATCCACAATATCATGAGATCCCATGTTTTCTAGGTGCACTCTCTGCTCTTTCAGGAACTGGAGTGCTTTATCAACGTTCTCCAGGCAATGGATGCGCATCCTTCCCTTAGTTGGTTTAGGCTAGAAGGTAAAAGAGAGAAGAAAAACATGTATGTGTAGATGGAAGAGGAGAAAAAGCACTTTATAACTCTTAAGTCTCAGCTGATGATGTCAAACCCGTTCAAAAGGACCACCATCCTAGGCCTCAGCAGCACACACTGCGTGCCAACTTCCTTTGCCTTTCAAAGAATTTTTGCCTGCTTACTTCCTCCACTTTTTCTGACCAGTGTGCTCTATCACTACCTGGAAGATAACTTGGTTTAATAAGTTTGTCCTACATCTGTTATGTTTTCCCAATATATATTTTTTCTCCAGTACACAGTCCCCCACATTTAAGAAGACTCTGCAGAGGCAAAGATACAAAACAATCTGATAAGTGACACAGGTACCCAATGGAGGGAATCAGTATCAAGTGCTCCAGAGAGTATCTGTAAACGCAGATACACACTCCCCAAAAAAGCAGCTCAGGTTTGGACCATAAGCTACTCAATAAAACTCCTCAAGAAAGAGCTATTGGATTTTTTTGTCATCAGTTGAAGTAGGATAAATAGTATGAAAACAACAGAGATTTATTCAAAACGGTTTATTTATAGGAAGAAAACAACAGGGCGGGGAAGGAATTAGCCACCGCAATGTAACACAATCTTCTGAAGGCCTGGTGCAGATGAAGCAAGCCATGCATCCATTAACACCATCCACCATCTTCTGGAAAAGTGAAGAAAATGAAAGCAACTTTGTTCTGCAGATAAGGATTTCAGCTGAATGGCCTGTTCGGTGCTCACTGAGATGTCACCAAAGATACTCAGCCGAACCACTAATTGACATAATTTCCTTGTTTTCTGCATTGCACGTAATTAACTGGCCATGGAAACAGCTCAGGCAAAATCCTTGCCTCAGACTGTATTTGGAGGGAAGTGTTTTAGCTGGAGCCATGTTACGGTCCTTAGAAACAGCAGCCTCTGTAACAGCATGCCATAACGATGAAATGCTTGCTAGAAAGATGTCCTTCAGGACACATAACCCCCCAAGATCATTAGTTTCGCTTCAACTTTCGGTCAGCACAGTTCTCCTCCAAAGGACGGGTAACGATGCAGAGAAAGTCAAGCCACAACTCCCAGCACGGGCAAAAACTGCCTAGAACCTGCTGCTGCTTTTGGGTATTAAAGTCTCTCTGAAGAGGCACAACTTGCATGTACGCCTGATACACGCACCACAGCCCCCCGCAACTCTCAGTACAGGGTAGAGAGCCATAGTGTGAGCAGGAGCAAGGTTACGCTGAGGCCAACCAGAGATCCCTCAATACTGGGACAATCTGGGATCCACCCTTTTGCTGGTACTACCCCAGGAGCAGGGTAAACTGGACTGCAGGTTTAATTTAATCCTGCAAAATACAGGTAGAAAGGCTGCACTCAGGGCAGGAGGGTAATGACACACTTTTCAATTAATACCTGGAAAATGTAACCTTCACATTACTTGCAGGCCTTTTTCTCCTACAATGACTGTATGTGAAGGAGCAGAGCGCACACAGTAACCCAAACAGGACCCTGCTCCATTACAGCAGGAGTGAGCTGATGTATTTTTCTAACGCTTCCAGCATTTTCTGGCTCATAAATTCCCCATTGGGACTCTAACAGCCTATTAGTGTCACCTAGGGCCACTCAAACTGTGACTCATGAACAGCCCGAGAAGGCCCTTTGAACTTCTGCGTAGAACAACCATGTCACCTGCCTGAAAAGAAGCATCAGGCACCCTGAGAAGACAGAAGGTTCAGTTTTTCTGTGCCCCCACGCAGACAGGCCTTACAGTTTAACACACTGCTCTGCAACAAGAAGAGGAAGAGGCTGGTTTGTACGAGGTGTGGCTGCACTCGCCACACTCTCCTGCACAGCATCAAGAGGAGCCACAGCTTTGGCCTTCACTGGGGCTAACACAGGTCCAGCAACTACCAGAGGGAAAGAAAGCACGCTGAATGCATCGTTGGTTGTATTTACCTGAACTCAGAATCTTCACATGCACATTGCCAGGAAAATGTTTTCTATAAAACTGTTCCCTTTTGCAACAGAAAACAAGACAGAACTTACTACAGAGGATCTGCTGACCTTTGAGCATCCAGGAATTGTAAGGAATTTATATAGTTATGGAAGAAACCGAGCTAAATGCTTCATTTTATGCTGAAAACAATTCTCAGCTTTGCTTTTGTGTTTGGGAGAAGCTGGTTAACAGATTGTGCAAACAAAATTACAACTGTCCTTTCATACTGGCTGGATTCTTTCCTGCTTTGCTCAGTGAGACTACTGCATGCTATCAATTTCTTTCCAAATGCTCTGCTGTACAGAGGACCTTATGTAGTAAGGTCTGGACTAAGCACTAGGATTAGGAATCAAGCTGACCAGACACAGGGAGACACCTATGTTGCTCTTACTGCATACTCTCATTTTGAGTTTCGCCAACCCACTTTCAAGGACTCTGGGTTTTCATCATCAAAAATCACAACACCTTTTGCAAAATTCAGTGTTTGTGCAAATGAGGCTGGAGGTCTTACAGCAGGCAAGGAGGAGTCCTGCCTCTCTGAGCAGTATCCAACATTCTGAACCCTGCTCTGCAGGCATATGGGTCCAGCCCCAGCGCCTGAATCCCAGTTTCCAAAGTGAGAAAACCATTCCTGTTTGTTCTACCGTATCAGTAAATACTACGTTAAAATAATTATCTAGTTTCTGCATTTGCCTATTGCTTTCTTACCATCTGATGCTTCTTAATTTTAAGCTTTCTGCATAAGATACTGCCTTCAGATTTCTGCTTAGGCATCATGGAGATGACAGAACCTAACCAACACTGGCTAAAAAGAATTCCAAAAGGCTGGAGAACATCAGCAAGTGGATGTTACGTGCCAATCCTCCTGGAATATTTTCGGTGTGTGTAATTGTCTCAAGGTTTAGTGCATTGCGTTATCTGTATTTTTGTTTGCAGAGGAAGGTGTGGTGGAATGTACTGTTCAAACAGAGACTGCTGTCCTCCATCCTGAGATAAGGAAGCTACAGAAAGAATTTGTGGTGGTGCAGACAGCTGCCAATGCAATACACAAACGATGATGCAAGTGCAGATCCAGCATTCTCACAGGGTGGCTCCTGCACCCTCCCCACTCGAACCGCTGCGTAAGCTCTGTTTGCATTTTTCAAAACCTGGAGCGAAGAATGTAAGTGAATCACACAGCACGCGTTACACCACCGGTCTGAGCCTCACCACTGCTGGCTGACACTAAAATCCTGGCATGCAGGTAGGAAGATTTAAACAGAGGTGTCACGCTAGCTATCTGAATCCTCAAATAATGGGGCACGTTGGTCTCGGCTGTTCCTGTACGAGTAACATCTGCTACCCGCAGGGAACATGTCAAACCTAATACCTCACCACAGTAAATCATTCAGCACAGAGAGAAACATGTTTTGAGCAAACTGTAGTTGACAAACACTGAGATAACTTACCTCCATCCACACAGGGTTATTTCTATGCAAGTCAGTTTCCTTTGCCTCACTGACGGACTTAGAAATCGCCCTCTGCCGCCTTATGCTACAGACACTACACTGTGGGCCATATGTTCAACTCATTAACCAGAGTCTTAAGCCATGGAGCTTCCATTAATAGGAGTGCTTGATGACAAGCAATTACACAGCCACATCCTCATGTAGCCTTAGGTCTTAACTAAAGACCCGTATTTCTTTGAAAAGATTGCTTTAAATCAGGTAGTTAAGAGCACAGCCATCATTTAAGGAACAGAATGAAAAACTGATACCCAGTCATTTCCTGACACACGGTTTTCCTGTCAACACAGCTGCGTTTTGCACTATGGGGTTTTCTTACTCACCACTCCCTCTCACTGGTATCAAGGAGTGTCTCACAGCACACCAAAAGAAAGACTTTGCACCATTTATTTATATTCATTTTAGATATTCCTCCAATCAAAGAAAACCCAAGCCATCTCTATGTTAGTAAAATCAAGTACACCCAGGAGCATTCCTGAGCAGTGGGGTAAAATTAACACTGCAGCTGGAGCTGTTGCAATGCTTCCCAGGGTGGACTTGGCCCTCTCCAATGAGCTTCCCTCCACGAGCCTGCGGTGTGCTCCAGGGAAGGGAAAAGGGCTGGTTTAGGCCGCAGGCCTGCAGGCAGCCTGCACACAGCCACCTGCACCCCACGGCTGTGTTTACTAGCACAGAAACAGGCCAGCTGGCCACAGCGCCCAGGAACATTCCTCAGCACATCCAATGCTCCATTACCGAGACGGTCTAAGAGACTGGAGAACACTCAGTGCTCTGCCTTTGTCAGATTCAGGAGCAGGCAGTATGCTGCTGGAAGCACTCAGCATCTCACCAGCAAGGAACCTTTGCAGGGGAATTCCTTTGATTCCCACTGCAACCAGTAGGGAGGTATTTTAATGGTGTCTGGATCCAGCTGAAGCAACAACTCCTTTAATACTTAAAAAGACATTTGCAGCAGCGCTGAACTTTCAGTGCTCAGTTTCACTAAAGGTCTGCTGAGGCAAAGATTCACCAAAAAACCCCACCCAAAACCAAACCAACATACCCACAGTGAATATAGATAAGCACTTACAAGTCTCTCTCCTGAAAGCACCTCCAGGAGTTTGATGAGCATCCTTCCATCGCGAAGGTCAGTGTACAGGTCTGTAATTCTGCATGACACACGTGCCAAGTGGGAATTAACCCACTTAGTGAAAGTCTTCTTCTGGACTGCCTCACGTTCATCTGTTAGGAAAATGACGCAGAGTTACTCAAAGTAAACCACTGTTCACAGAATTAATGTGATACTCAAAACACATCTAATAAATTAAATGAAAAGTATGGCTTGTTGGCTTAGCAGAATCATTGAGGAAATCAGGATTGAAAAGCCATCTTTTTTCCTATTTTATGACATTTCCTCATGTCAAGAGGAACCCTACTTGGAATTTTCCTAATGTCAATGGGATTTTTTCTGAGTTACTATCTATGAGATAAACCTGAAGCACAGATCGCAGACTCATTTGCTGCTCAGGTAAGTGGCTTTCTCAAGGTGTGAAGAGGTCTGTTGTAGAGCTACTGTGTAAAAGCAAAGCCAAAGTAATCAATCTATTTTGATCAAGAGTTATCTTCCACCACTGGAAGAAGAGGCCAACTTCTGTTCTTGAACAGAAGTTTGGTTCTGTTCTATTCACTTTGGTCTAACTAGGTATAAAGGAGAGCAGAGACCAAACCTTCCCATTTCTTTCCTCTCCCTTCTCCTTTCAGTATTTATTTGCAGATTCAACACATGTAACTGTATTTACACAACGTCAAGATGAACATTTCCATACCCACATGGTTGAAGGAGCCTTGCATTTATTTAACACCATAGAAAAATAGGTTTTTTCCACCTTCCCTTCCCAGAGTCTCTCACCACTGTTTATATACAAAAACACTCTTAATGCACAGGCTCACTACAGTCCCCATCTATTCAGAAACTCCTAAACAGCTATCTGCTGAGCGGGAAAAACTCAGACAGAAAACATTATACATCTTTATGGCTAAATTCTTTTGCCAAGAGCTTTCTATGAAGCCCTTCCTTGTTAGGTAGAAGTCATTTCACTGAGTGAACTTCTACAGACCAAATTTGTCAAAACACAGGTGCTCCAACCTGGGCTCCCAAATCCATAATTAGACATATGAGTGAAAGCGCTCCGCTTTGCCAAGCAGCTCAGCACCTATGCCTCCCAGCAGTCTCTTTAAAGTGTTGGCATGTTCAGAAGCAGGGCAGGAAGACTGGTAAATCCTAAACCAAAATGTAATGTCCAGCTCTGAAAAACTCTTGAGTATGTTGCTTGAAACACTGAAAACATTAGCACTATCCCAGCACCCTCAGAACAAGTTACAGCCTCCACGCCCACAGGACCTTGGGGACAGCAGCAAAACCATCATCTTGGTGGCAAGGAACAACAAGGAAGTCAGGGCTGAAGAGGACATAAAGTCAGGAAACAAGGAAAAAAATTTAAAAAGGCAGAAAATCAATCCTATAGCAGAATGGTAAGAAACGAGGAACCTGAGAGGGGTGGGAGAGCGGACCAGCACTTCAGTGGCCACTTGCCCAATGAGATAAACTCCACCTTAAGATTTTGGTTCCACCCAGGTGAGTCTGAAGTTGTTCTTGCTACCTGACCAGGGGGCAGGATGCAACCAAAACAGTCCCTTTTGGAACAGCTTTCACCCACCTGTAACATCCAAAATTCAGAAAATGGGGCTTGGGACCATACAAATGGTGGGTGTTGTGATAAACCAGCAATACACTGTCAATGAACTGACAGGCTGCGTTACTCTCATGTCCTCCCTCTATATGAGGCTACAACAGAGGAAGCGAACAGGAAATCAGCAATACCGCAGCTCGCTTTCCAGCAGGCTGAGAGAAGCCAACTACGGTTTCTCAAAGGCAGCAGCACGTGCCCCCAGCTGCCCAAACCTCTGCCCCCCACCACACACTGCCAACACTGCATGATGCACGTGCCCTTTACTGCCAGAACATCACAGCGTCAGCAGCACCGGCCCCCGCTGCCCATCACTAACATGCCCGGTGTGAACAGGAGTGTCCAGCCAGTTAGAAAGCCCAACCCTTGCCACAGCCAGGCAAGAGGAGAAAAATAACTATTATCTCTGCAGGCAAAAGCTGCGGCACCTCCTGTGTTGCAATTAGTGCCAGTGGAGTAACAACCTAGCTTGTTCAGTCCTGGACCAGAGGAAAAAAAAAGCCAACGCATCTGAGGAGTGAAAATCGCTGTCTACCTAAATAATGATTTAAATACAGCCCCTGCTAACCTTAAAAATACTCTTAATGAACTATTTCTAATGAGTTCCTGGGAGGGCTGTATCTGTGAATATGCTGTTCTCGGGAGCCATGCTTTCAGTTGAAGGATTTTCTTGAAATGAGTCACAGAATGAAACCCTTGCAATACTTTGTGCTTTTTAAAGAAAATTTCAAAAGAAATGACTGCATCTCCCCTCAGCAGCTTGGACAGGCCCCCACGCAGCTCAGAAGTTTCCTTGTTTGTCACCACAGTCTCCATACAGAAGCACAACATTCAGAGATCCCTGTGGTTCCATCATTTATTACAAAGGGAAATACGGATGCACAGGATCCTGACACCAGCTTAGGATTGGCTGTCATTCAGACCAAGTCAAAGGAAGCCAACAGATCAGGCAGTGCCAGGCACCCCTTTCAGGAGGGGCAGAGGGGTCCCTCCCATGGGCAGCGCTGACACAGGCCATAGGTCACTCTCCCAAAAGAGCTTCCCCATCCTACCACGACTGCTGAGCCTAAAAAAAGGATGGGCAAGTGAGTTCTTCAGGCAGTGGGGATTCAGGGGAATAGCCTGAGAAAGTTCTGCTGACGGTGACTCTCCTGTGTCACCTCAGCACCCTGAAGTGCCCTAAATTATCAGTGGGGGAGTAGATGGAAACAGCCTACAGGCTCTCCTAGCTGGAAGACCTCTGTGCTTTGGTAGCTGATGCTTGCTGCAGTTACACATGCTTTCTTTAGTCAAGCTCCAACACAACAGATGCCTCTCCTCTTCTGCCTTCCCATATCCTCTCTCTTGGTCTCTGTGGTCCTCTGTTTCCTGTTTACCACAAGAGGCTGGGTTTTTTTGGGCTCCTCACCTCTGCATCCACCCTGTGCTCACTCTCCGGTTCCCTCCTCTCACCTGATCCCCACCCATCCTCTGCAGCACTGTCTTCCCTGTTCACCCCACTGGTTAAAAATAGGATGAAAATCTCTACCACCAAGACCTCAGCTCCAATGCTGAGATGCACTATCTCCGCACACTGAGCCTACTGCCAGCTCTCCAGCATTGCATGTGAGCAACTTGACTGCTGTAGACCTTAACAGCTTTTCATTTTCTTCCTGTCTCTCCTCTTTTCCTGTGATTCACAGCAAGAATGGCCAAAGCCAGCGAGATCCAGGGCTGCCCGGGTGCTGCCTCCAGCCCCGTGGGAAAACCCCACAGCACTGAGCAAGAGCCAAGCCCCCGACCTGCTCGTTGCCAGCTTTTGGGGACAACCAGCAACTTATCTCAGAGAAATGCCACCAGGGAGACACAGCAGCTCTTTCAGCCTCCTAATGGGCCGGTCACCCAGGAAGGCCACTCTTTATCACGCTCTTGGCACAGGGGAGCACAGCACTCTAATTCCCGCTGACACTATTAGCCACAGAAACCCCAGAAGGGAGAAGGCACGGCCGTTCTTACTGCACCACTTAACTCCTCTTGCGCTCCCACAATGTGGGAAAGCAAAACAGGCCTGTTTTGAAAGCTGTGTGACTGGGGTTGGTCATGTTAAAACCTCTCCTGGTTATGTTTCTACACGGTGTTTCACAACGACAGCAGGTTTTTGCAACACTTTTACCAACCCTTTCAAACTGATAAAGTGTATTTTTCTGCTCTGGGGTTTCGGGTTAAAACACACACAGAATTAAAACCAATGAGTTTTGGTTATATGCTTCAGAGAAAGAAGCACACAGAAAAGTGGTCCGTGGAGCTCTGGCAGTTCAGCTAAGCCCACAACCATGACTGTTTTTAACATGCAGTGCTGTGTAAAAACCTACACACCAAGGGCCAGGTGGGTCCCTGAGCGATGACACCAGGGAGTTAACATCAGGGACGGGACCTGAAGTGTTACTTATGAATCTCATGATCGTTTTAACAAATGTCCTTCATACATTCAAAACCAGAGTTTTAGATTTTGAAGATTAATTAAAACTGGAGGATGTGGGTGGAGCTCCAAGTGTCCTACAGCTTGTGAAAACATTTGTTTCCCAAGGGTAAAGAGAAATGCGCAACATGCAAAACATGCACAGCAAGAAAACGGAAACCGCTCCAACAGCGGTATTGATAATAGAGAATTCAACTTATCTTCAAGCAACACTGGGAAGGAAATTTCCTTTATGCGGAAACCCCTGTGACAGTACTATTAGCTACCTGTGATTGTCATAAATCAAGGACTGACTTTGTTTAGGAGTTTAGTAAATAAACTGGGGTTTGTACACTGACATTTCTGTAAACTGGGGCTGGACAGGATCACAAGCAGACATCTAGTCCCTTTCCCATCGGAGGACAGCAATTTCTTCCTCTGCTAATTGGATGAGAAAAAAGTCTAACAAAAATGCAGTTAACTTTCTGAAAGCCCAGAGCCAGGAGCGTCAGCCACTGCTTGCCGAGCACGGGACAGCAGGATGGGGTTGCACACACCACCCTCCCTCTGTTGCATGCTCAACTCCACTGAGTGAACTCAATAGGGCTGTGCCAGAATAATGGAGAATCTGTCTTAATAACCGCCCTGGGAAACGCATGGCCGCAGGAGCCAGTTGAGAGCAACGTGGGCCCCATGACCCCTTTCCTGCTACTGCATGCCCGGAAGCGCTGTTGGCCCCGGCCCCCTTGCACCAGCGCAGCACTAACTGCTTGCTGCTGTGGCCAGGTGACCTACCTGTGCGGCCACCCGCTTTCTAAAAACAGCCTGATGAGGATCTGCTCCCTTCCATACCAGTCAAACCACATTTTGAACAAACTGACCTTGAATCCATTGCAAACAAAATGTTTAGCACAGGCTGCCAGCTCAGCACAGGCAGAGGAACTGTGAGTGTGCAGCAAAGGCCTTGCACCCCATCAGGTAAACAGCAAAGGAGGTGCTCTCAAAGGACCTAAAATGCAACTGAAGAAAACAGAAATTGCAGCACAAAAGGGAAGCTGAAAGGAGCGCTAGGGCTGCTCAGTGTGCACAAGGGGGCCATGGGACAGTGCAGCCTGAACAGCCACCAAGATCTCCCTGACGAGCAGCTTGCTCTATGCACTGTCAATGCATGCAGATGCCTGCGGATCTTGCAAAGCAAAGTAAGGATGAGTGTGAATCCCTACCTCCAAAAGCTCTGCCGCTGGCAGATTTTAGTCTTTTTTGGATTTCCATGCTGAAAGTAGTTTTTCCAGCTTAAAATCATTACTTTTTCACTATAGCAACAAAGGCAGCCAGTGTGCCCTGCACATGCTGCTAAACACCCTGACTCAGAGACCAGCTGAGTGCTGCTCCAGGCACACCACTTCTGCTGATATCCAATATCCACAGCTTCCCAGATTCCCCGGATCATAGCCTAGGTTACCCAAGCAGAAATAACAGAACTTCCTTTCACAGGACAACGTTCCCATTGCTGCAGGCTTGCAGGGTGCAAGGTATCACTCCACATTCTCTCCTAGATGTGAGGATATGGAGGTAAATAGCCAAATACTCAGTTTCACAAATTCCGGATGTGCTTGGAAGTTTCTCAGTTGAGAAAGATGCCCAAGAGAATGGCAGATCAGCTGTTGGGACTGGAATATTGCCATCAAGAAGGATTTTATCAGGAAACACCATGAAGGCATGCACTGCAGTAATGGTCACCATTTGTTACGAGGAACAGAAATCCGATACCGAACACAACCTAACTCTCACACAGGTCTAACCTCCATCATTTGAGGCAGGCTTGAGCAGAAGCTTGTACAACACAACTCCACTGTAGCTGGCCCCAAGGTCAGCACGTAGACTCCTTAGCAGCTCTGATGGGACCAAGCAAGAACTCCGTCACTCACCACCCCAGCAGCACCGTGAGGAAAGGACAATGCTGGTGGCTCCCAGTCCTCATGTTTCCTGTCCAAACCAAGGGCTGCATGCTCAGAGGCAGGCTGGGGGCTACCAGCAGCTCTGACCCACTTGTTATTTTATGGCACAAAATCATCTGTGGTGTGGCTTCCCCATCAAAACGGTGAGACTGCGCCAAAGCTTCTACATGCTTGAACATGACTTAGACAAGAACTTTAATGCAAATGTGAAAGATGACAAAGCAACAAGGTGATTTTGTTTGTGCTGGTTTTAGCTGGAGATTTTCATGAGGAACAAAATCCTTGCTGCTCTCCTGACTCAACTACACACAGACCATTGTTCAGAAGTCAGGGCTGTGTTCAGCAATCCACTCTCTTTTACTAGGAAGCACTGGCCAGCTTCTAAATCCCATTAAATATCTACCCTTCTTTACTAGACGTTACAGCATGTGACTACTTTCACTGCTGAAACCGCTCTGAAAAGACAAAAGGGAAAGCTACACAATGCAGCATGTGGAAAAAACGATTCTGCTGCTTTCTCTCTTTGATGTCACTAAACCTCACTCACACAATGAAATGATGCACAGAACAATGTCCGGTCGCCAGCCAAGCTCTACAGGGTGTGGAAGGGCAGGTCCTTTCATTGTCTTTATTTTTACACAGACATTATGGCATTTCTGTATCAGCAATACAAAAATAAACCTCCTGAAAGGCAGCTTCGGATTCATGTAGAAGAATGATGATGTTCATCTACAAAAGTTCCTGTAAAGTCTCCACGTCAAAGAAATAAAGCATAAAAATCATCTGGGTTTAACAGATTAAACTGGTTGAAGGACTCAGACTAGGTTGGGTTTTTTAATTCAGAAGACAAAAATGACCTATTTAAGCAGATTTAGAGAGAACATGTGCTCAGCCCTCCCTACGTTAGTACAAGCTATGCAAACTATTTAACTTCATAAAAACTGGAAGGCAAAATGGTATAAATATTTCCTGCATCATGATCAACTCCCCACAAAGGAAAACAGTGCATTTCATAAACATTAACCATTCAGGTTTTTTCCTGGTACCTCAGGCTACCAGCTGACCACTTGGTTTTCCCTATGAAATGCAAAGCAACAACAGAAATACCACCTTTCTAGTGGATGATTAAAATGGTTTAATACTTCTAGGTGTTGCTATTGGGAAGACTGGGCCCATCTTTAGCTCTACATAGCATCTTCTGCCCTGACTTCAACAGCACCACTCACATTGTGGGAGACCATGAGTAGAACACTCAAGAGGATGGCAGCCTCATCTCCAAAATGTATTTGGAGAAAGATATTATAAAACTGATTTTTACAGCAAAATAGCTAAAGTATAGTAGAATAAAGGAGTAACTTGGTGTCCTAATAAACCTGCAGGATGGAGTTCAAATGGTCCTCCTTTTAAAAAGAGTGTGAAAAATACCCGAGTGCTGTCAGCATCTAACGCAGAAGGACACAAATGCCTTATGGCTGATTTGACTACTCGGGTTTTCCCTTCACATTACAGACAAACCACTTAATGAAAAGGAGCATGGAAAAAAGCATTGGCTTGTCCCAGGACACTGACTGCGAAATTCCCACAGAAGAACAATGAAAACTTGAGGTCACTGCACTATTTCAAGTACACACAATCTTGTAGGGTCTTTGGAGTTTCCTTTAAAAAACATTATGAGCATAATGCAGGGAAGTGCCAGGGGTTTTTTGGAAGGGGGAAGAATTTCCATTCTTGCCCAAACCACTGTCTGTTGGCAGGGCTGAGGGCAGGGCTGGGCACAGGCAGAGAACATGTCAGGTACTCCACTGTAGAAGGTCCATCTCTTTTCTTCCTGCATTCAGCAAACCCAACAGAATGAAAGAGTTTTACAGTGGATTCCCACTTGCCCGTAGCAGGGAAAACAAAGGTAGGAAGGAGGTGGGTGGTTTGGGGTTTATGATTTCTGCTGTTCTCTCTTTCCATTCAGCACTCCTCCCCTCTTTGCAGCTGCAGGTAATGCAGCAGTTCTCAGACAAGCCTACCAGCAACCTGCTATTTCAGCAATCCAACTGTGTTACCAGACCGGGAACCTCCTTATCTAGGTATTTGGAAATACGAAATTGCAACTATTAAGCAGGGATGAGTCAGTAAGGGCTGGGCATCAGGACTCAGCACTCACTGCCAAGGTAGAATAATAGGTGCAGAAACCCATCTTTATAGACCAGACCTAACACTGCAGTTGGCCCTGCCCTGAGCAGGTGCACTGGACCAAATAAACTCCTCTTCCCACCTAAAGTATCCCATGGTTCTAAAAGAACAGCTTAAACAGACTAGGCCAAAAGACTGAACTGCCAGTAGTCCTGTGGAATCCCACTGAGGGATTGCTGAGAGCTGTGGGATCTCTTCCTTCATCTGAGACACAAGTTGAGACGTTATGTGGAAAGAAAAGTCAAGGCTGTGGTATGTTTTGACCATGCTTCTTAAAAAACTCCTTGCAATCAGAAAGAATAGATGAAAGAAATAACAAACCTTTGTTGGTTTCACATTTAAATCTAATTTCACTCTAATGACAGAAAAGTATGAACAGAAAATAAATAAATCTATGATGAATGCATGAAATCGTGGTGTTAAGAGATGTTATCATTATAATTAATTGCTGTTAAATTACAATTTTCATTATAGCAGAAATATTTCAAATGGAAGAACATGTACTTAAACAACCACTGTGTTGATCAGGATTAATAATAGCTGATTTCAGAGCCTTGCTGAACAATGTGTTTAGTTCATCTGGTTTCCATGGTCACGTGACAATTTACTACTGGTAATTGCATGCTATATTGTAGAGACAGATGCAGTGTGCCACATGAACACAGCAACACCACAGGTAAACCAAGCCGTGGCTCAGCAAGCCCGAGACCTAAACTAAATCCCAAAGGATGAGCAAAAAAACAGCAATAAACATATTGTAGATAACAATAAAAATTACTTTTCAGACTGAAGGAATCACAGTATACACAATGCACAGAGATTTCTGAGAAGGGAGTTTTAAAAATGAATTAATTTTAATGAGATTTGAAACAAACTGCTAATAAGAAGAATTAGAGGAAAAATCCCTAATCTTCTCTGGTCCTAATCTGCAAACCCATCACACAGAGCTCCAGCTGAAGTCCCGGAGTGGTTGTCTTTTAAGCCTGGCAGAACTGGTAACTTCACCTGTTAGCTTAGGAAAAGCTCCAGAAAACTGAAACACAGTGTAAACTAACACACATTCCAGTGTGTCACCCTGTATATTCAAGTTCTTTTTTTAAGGAACCCATCTGATAATTAAAAATAAAAACAAATACATCTTTCCTGGCATGCCATCCCTGCTTTCTTGGGACTTGTGAGGTATAAATGAGCTGCACACATATTCCAATTCCTCACCTCAGAATTCACCTGCTGGTCTGTCCAAGTCCAATGCAAAGGATATTCACTGATCTGCTGGTGTGGGACAGTGTGGCATATTTAAGCAAAATCATTGTAACCTTTGGAATTATGCAAGAGTGGGGGGCGGGGGGGGGGAAAGAAACCTTTCCCACACAGAGTTTCCTGCTAGTGTAGTAACTTTCAAAGCACTACCAGAAAAAGAAAACCCTTTGAAACCTTGGAAGATCTCGCTGAGATTTAAAAGTTGACACAAATTTGAAGGAAACAGCTAGGTAAAATTATACGCTGAGCTCCTTAAATGTGCGCCTTCATTCCTAAACATCACTTGTTTTTCTAGTCTTAAAAGTGGATTTGTGAGTTGCACAGATTGTGCAATGCACTGACTGCACAAACTGAAGAGCTTACCTGGGTACAAAGGTGCAGTGTCTGCTGAAGTTACACAGTATTAAAAAATACTCCAGGTATTGGTTAGGCACAGAACTACTGCCCACCTGCCTCACAGGTGTGAACAGGCTCTCTGAACCAAGACCATGTGTGTGCTTACGCCCATCTTACACAGCTTCACAGGTAAATCAGATCCACGTGCGTACACAGGCATGAAAATGTATTTATGGGTCTTACTCTGATTACATGAGCCTCATGTGTGTGTTTCAGAAGCCCGAGACATGACATCTCACTGACTCAGGTCTCCAAACTCACGGGCACACTTCAGCCTTGCTCAAATACACAAGCAATTCAGACACAGGAAACAGCTCCATGAACACGCTTCTGGATATGATGCCCATAGTGACCTGCGACGCCAAGGAAACGTGTTCAAAACTGGGCAGCAGGAGCTGAGCCAGAAAGGAGAGCTGCCTTACCTAGCACAGAAAACAAAAGGTGGTCTGGCATTAGGTAATTCCCAAACTACTAGGAACTGGCTGGAATCACTACACTGACAGACACTGGAGGAGAGGTGAAGGACAGCTGTAGCCAGCCCACTGAAACACCACCCTGAGACATTCTAGGCATTTTGGGGAAAGAGGAGGGAGAAAAGTGACCTCTAAGCTGCTGTTTTACTCTGTGCTGGCCCAGCGCCACTATCCCCAGCCTAGAGAGATCAGATTTTGGTAGCTGGATGTAGGACTGTGCTCCATTCCTATGGAGGATGCCACTGCCAGGACATGATGCACGGCTCAAGATTTTACACATTAGGTGTCTTTAAGTTGTGTCTGTTCTCCAGGACAAACCACGACTGCTTTTATTTAGGAAAAAAAAAAAAAGTATCTGCAGCAAGGAACTGGCTGGAACACAGCTGGCCCCAGGCGCAGAGGATACATACGCATCTTTCAAGTTGCACAGAGCATCACCAGCATGGACGTGCTGGCAAATATTAGTGCGACTTGCCTGTTATGAGCAAATGTTCCAGTAAATAAAGCTTTGTATCATGGGGATGTCTATAATACACCCTACCAGGCATCATTAGTAACATATTTATTTGGGGAGAATGACACAGAGAGGATTTAATAATATGTGATCAACAGCAGGTTTATGGCAAAAATGTACTGTAGCCCTAATGTCTCGGTTCCTTCCATAAGGACCTAGGCAACAACTATGAGCAACCATGTCCAGACACAACCAGCTCATAACCTGCTATTACAGGCTGCTGGATTATCAGTGCACCTGTAAAAGTGACAGCTGCCAGGACGTCACCCAGGGAACACTCGGGAAATTGTCTACGAGCATTGCCAACTCTCTCAAACAGCTTCCTTGAGTGAGAAGTGAAGCACACCTTCCCGTTACCAGGTGAGGCGATGTGGATGAAATGCAACTCGTGTCCACAGAGAGGGAAGGGGGTAAAATTCACCTCTGAGAAAGCAAGTATCGTTCCTTCATCAAAGGAACTACAATGTACCCCACAGCCTTTGTCAGCACCTCCAGCAAACAGGGGCACAGCACGGCCCCCTTGGCACAGGGGGTGAGGTGGGTGCACCCTCCTGCACTGTGGGTGCTGACATTGCCCTCCCAAAGAACTACTTTTGTTTGAACAACATGACACACCGAGCGTTTAAAGGCAAGGTCAACTCCAACTGCCAAACTCCCCATGCACGAGAATAACAGAAAGGTCAGGAGTTCAGAACAACCAATATCTGATGTTTCTAGACGCCTCCCCTATTTATTCAGAGCCTTGTTTGACTGCCATCCCATAATGGTTATTACTCATGTTAAACTGCAATCAAAGTAGAGTCACATCCGCAATATCAGAGCAGTCTCTTTCGCTGCTTTGCCAGACAACCCAGAAAAGATGAAGAGAAGAACACACCCGGAAAAAAAGGACTCACACTGTACCAGAGTGATTCTGGTTTCCCTGGAAATAACTGTGGGAAGAGACTGCAGAATTAATTATTACCTAAAGCAAACATTAGCTGATTACAGATGAAACCACCATGTTTTCTCTTTACATCATATTTTCAAAACCTGGAAAACACTGTCTGGACAAACGGAACACAAAGAACTGGACACTGGGGGTTTGGATTTGTTTTGGAAGGCGAGGGCTGGACCCAACATACAGTATCAGTGTGAAGAAGACCAAAGAGGAGTCGTTATCTGCAAAGAACGAAGGAGCAGGCCTGGATTGTGAGACAAAATCTCACGAGGGCATCCCTCCACACTGTACCCTGGTGTGGTTTCACTGCCTATAATGGGGCTGCCTTGATTCACGTTATCTGAGCAGAACATCGGCTCATTTAAGTATCTTTATTAAACCATAAGGTTTTTTTCCCAAGAAAAATCTGGGCAGCCAGCAGTTACTTTGTTACAATAAACCCTTAAATCTCTTCGTAACAACACATTGTTTCTTTTAATCTTTGCAGGCATAAGGTCACCCCTTGCTTGTGATGAGAGCGCTACGCTGCACCCTGCGACCACACTCTCTTCACCATCCCCTTGGTATGTAATCCTGCCAGAAAACTCACTACCCATACAACTAAAACCAGACAAGAAAACTTAAAAGGAACCAACCCCAACAGCAAATAATCTTCAGAGACATACGTCTGGCCTTTCTGACACTATCCAAGGCAGAGAGGTTTGCCGTCCCTGCAGGGGACAACAAATACAACTCCAGTGCAGTACTGTTTGGGACGATATTTCTGTTTAACACAGGAAGTATTCAAACCTTGCAAGTGAGAAGCCCTCTTTGTGACTTCCTGCCCCACCCAACATCCTTAATAGAGTTTCACTAAAAGAAGTAAAGGATCGTACGTCCTACCAATTACACCAAAAACTGACCCCATCCAATGTGCGTGTAGTTGGACCTGAGCTTCCAAGATTTCCAGCTCCTATTTTTTATGGCCAAACCAAACTTGACTGAACAGGGAATTACCTGCATTTCCAGTTACCGAGTGGCCTTTTCACAAGGTATTGCCAGATCTTTTACAAGACCTTGGAAAAGCCATGAACGCAGCCCCTAGACCATGCATACTGCAGCAACTGCCTGTGCCTCTGCTGGACTGTACTGTTCCCCTTGAAAAAGGAAAGGTCTTTTTCTGTAAGCTTCTTTCTAAGTGAAACAGTGGGGCATTCAGCGCAGCTCCGCAACCGGTTAATATTAGTTTGGCTACAGTAGTTCTCTTTCAACAAAGGAGGCTCTCAGCCCGGGATACCCTCGTTCCAGCAGCAAGCGTACAAGGCCTTTTGTGTTAACGTGGGCTCTCCTGGCCACTGCGACCTCACATTCCACATCAGAAGTCACAAGCACAAGTGGTCACCATCCTGCCTGCCTGTTCTCCTCAGAGAAATGCGGGGATTCAGCTGTATGCATTTTTAGGAGCAGCAAGCAGTATTTTAGGCTCCCATGCCGCTCTCAGTTACATTCAGGCTGCCACAAAGGACAGCAGGGACAGAATTACTTTGGGTGCAAGATATGTCCAAAATGTGAATGAAATTACATGCTCAAGGCTGAGTTAAGAGTAAGGCCCCCTTCTCCCCAGAGCACCCCTATTCCCATCAGGCATATGTCCTCTGCTTCTGAGTGCCAGGCTGCCACCACCTCCTCCTTGTACTGAAACATCGAGCTGCCAGAGTGCAGAGTAATCCATGAGTTTCTTACTCTCTCCACCAATGACCCTTTACTCTTTAAGGGCTTGCTTTGAGTTGGGTTTAGTTGGGTTTGCCTAATACCGGTTAAATAGTCTTCATCTTTGGAGCCACTGCATCACTTCCCTCAGACACCACCACCGGGAAAAGGACTGTTACCTGCTGCCCCCAGATACAAATTTCCAAATTAAATCCCAGATTTCATTTCTTGTGGGAAGAGCAAAGTATATTCTAAACCACCTTATTTACTTCATTCTATCCCCTTCACCACAGCTTTTAAACTTACTAGAGATTAATGCCCAATATTTGGCTTAACAGCTTTCCCAAACCTGTCTATTCAAAGAAGATAATTCATTTTCACATATGGGAAAAAAATGTCTTTGTCATACCCTGCTACTTAATAGGTGATATTTAATACTTCCCAATTCAGCTTAAACGGGAACAAGACGACCTTCAAAGCTCTCAGTAATCAAATACTCTTTCGAGTACACTCTGGGCAGAAGGGCTGCACCTACCAAACCCCATGTCCTGTGCTGAGATACTGCAGGTGAGTAGTTTAGCCCATGGAACAGGGAATGGGGATTTTGTGAATCACATGGCAAATCTCTAACTTCATTTCCCTCACCATTTCCCCTTAGCTTAAGTAGCACTTCATCCACTTTAATAGTCAAATCATGCATCCAACAGAAAACAGAAGGACGAAAGAAACGAAGAAAAAGGGGGAAATGACAAAACAGATTTGAGAAGGAACTCAGGAATGAAAGCCTACCATTGTTCTGGCTTTTTATCACCGCTTTCATCTCTGTCCGTAGCCTTTTTTATTGCCCCACTTGCCACAGAAGTTAATGGCAAAACCCACAATGAATTTGAATGCGGCTCTTGGATAGGAAAAATATTTGGAATAAAAGTATCTACTCCCACATGGTGACAGAATGCCTTCGAGACACCGGGACAGGCTGTGGCGTTTTGCTTCTTTGAGACATCCAATGCAGAAGCACAAAAGGGCTGGCTCCTGTGCTGCACAAACACCTGCACTTCCAGATTCCCAGAGCTACACGGATTTACACCAGTTAAGAACATCACATAAATCATTTTACTGTTCTAATTCCAACAACAAAGCACCCCCAGGGTATTCAAAATACCTTACTGTCCCCACAGAAAATATCTGCTTACAGGCTTTGTTTATTTCACAATTTCAGAGCTACACAAAGTGCCCCAGAATCATCCATTTTAAAACAAAATTAGGTTCCAGAGCCTAGGGATTTCTGTTTAAGTTTCTTACACAGTTTAGAAAGACTTGTATTACAAACATTAAACAGAAACTGAGGAGCATGGGCTACAAAAAAGCCAGAGGCAACAGCTCTGAGTTGTGAATTTTCACAGTTATTTCAGTGAGGAGCCAAATCCAATTTAAACGTTTCCTTTCTCAACTGCACCACCACTGGTACAATACTTGACCCTGGGCTCTTTTTATTTGCCCTCTGTATCTTCACAGGTACCAAAGCCCATAACCAGAAAAGGTCCGTTTCTGGAAAGTCATTTCAGAGCTTTTGGAAAGAAAAAGCAGGAATTTAGGACAAACTATTGTCTTCAGTGGCTATGGGATTATCAAAATCTGGTTCACTTCTTAAATAATGAGAAATTTCTCAGTCTTCTTTTGATCTTGAGCCAAGGCAACAGTTGATCTAGCAGTAAGGATGGAGTTGCCATACTGCTCTGAATAGCCCTTTACAACAGGGAAAATACAAAGTAACGTTAGACTTCCTTTTCAGCATGAAGGGTGAATATCTAGTTTTGTGCTTGTTTTTCTGCTTGTCTGTTTGGGCTTTGCTTTTAATATCAGGACTGAGAGAGAATGGAAGTGAAAGTTTTGAATGGCTTTTTAAAGGTCCTGGTTGTTCCTGAAGTTTATCCTTTGTAGACAAAACTATTCCAGAACCTTCTGCAAAACCTCCTTCCATAGGTTTGCTACACATCCAGGGCAAAAATTTAAGAAGTGTGGAAGCAAAGTTACAGAGTTTATGTGCCATAAAATTAACAGACAACACGTGGTCACTAAAACATGGCCTTCACTGCAGACTGTACTCACCTTGTCACTCCATGTGAAAGGACATTCCCTGTCCCCAGCTGCAGTGTTGAGGAGTAGGAGTGAATGACAGCGTATGTGTGCCATTCTGCAAAATTCCCCCCAGAAAAATGCGTGCTAATTCCACAATAACAGGTGTAATTGCAGGCTTTTACTTCTGCAAGGGCAGAATGAGAAGGCAGCTCAGAGTAGCCTTGTCTCACTGATACGCCACATCAGCTCTGTGCTGCAAGGGGATGTGCAGAGTCAAAATGGGACCAGCCAGGTTTATGAGTCCTACGGCAAGTCATTTGCTACAAATGTCTGTTCTAATGAAGAACCTGGACATGTTCGTTACTACACTTAACCAGTCATTCCCTCCAAGTTAAATCCATTCATTACACACTCACTTAGGTGAGAAGATTGCTTTTACAGCCTGCATTTTTAAAATACTTCTAGTCAGAGAAGACTTTCACCAATACTTAGTCGCCATCTTTGTTTCTGATGGCGAAAATGCCCTAAAACTGAGCCTAGCCTTCACGTAGGACAGCAGGAATCTTCACATTGAAATCAGGGCCCAGAAATACACATGCAAAACACTGCATAAAGAGCACTTTAGAACACTTTGAAAATCAGCCAGGGCTTCCAACCAGGCTTGTGCGGAGGTGTTCACCAAAAGCAGAAGACTGAAATATGCCCTGACGCATGCTGGCTTTAGAATGGTTGCAGACAGCAGAAAAACAGGCAGAATTTACCAGAAATGCATGAATACGTTTTCAACTTCAGTGGATCTGAGAAGGTGGGAATGAAAAACAAGCAAAAAAATTTCATGTAAACTAGACACATTTTATCTGGAATGAAATTCCACCTTTAGCAGAAATTACCATGACAAGAAATGCCAGTGACCAATTTGGTAGACAAAGTAGGATGTCCTTCAGTTTGCTAATCACTGCCTGTAGCTATGCAGGTCACTGCTCGCAAGAGACTGAAATCCTTTAAAAGGTAAATCTTGCAAGGAGACAGGCAGCTGTTGAAACTGTCTGTTCAAAGGGCACCCACACAACTTCAGAGGATGCTGGGTGCAGCAGCAGATCTCCCTGCCCTAGTACGGACAGCACTTCAGCAGCTCCCAAACTTGTCAGTTCACACTGGGAGCTCCTTGCTTATCCTTGGGCACAGGCAGGGATTTGGGATAAGATTTTCTTGCAGGAAAAGCTGTGGGGAAGCCCTGCTTCAGAACAGGAAACCAGGAACATTTTCCTGCTGTCCTGCAGCCTGGAGGGGAACCAATCTATGCATGCTGATCCCTATATTATCGAAGCCGATTATCACTGACCACTTACTTAAAAATAGAAACTGCGTGTGTCTCTTTATGCCAAACTGGAACCCAGACTAAACCTACTGGAGTCACTGCAGATCAAAGAGCTTCCCTGCTATCAGAGCAAGGTTTGTTGCCCCAGACACCTGAGATACCCATACAATTCCATTTTGTTTCCTTGTGCTGTGTAGCCACAGGCAGCCTTTCATCCCATGAAACAAGAGTTCAGAACTGATCTAAAGCCAGCTGAAACATCCCCAACAGGAAAGACAGCTCACCTTTCCTACAGGCTCAGACCACTGGTCACTACATTAAGTGCCAAGTTTTGCGAACTGTACTTTTCCTAACACGGCTCAAAAGCAGTAATGAATAAAAGCCCTGGTCACTCAAACACACTGGGCTCCCACTAAGAGAGGGGAGTTTGCAATGTGGAATGCAACATTTCAAAAAATAAACAAAATCGAAAGGTACCACAAAGCAGGGTAGGTCCCTGAGCTCCTCTGGAAGCTGCCTGTCCTCTGGGGGTTTATCAGGAGCGCCCATCTACCTCTCCCCCACCCACAGGACTTTACATTTGCAATTTCACACCCACAGCACAGCCTCAGAGCTGAGGCCCAGCTTTCCAATCACACCACTGGAGCAGATAAAGTCACGGGGTTCCTAAAGGCCAGAAATGTTAATAAATAGCACACTGTCCTGTTAACCAGGTGGGAAGGAGCTGGTGAACAGCAATGATGACAGTGATGAAAGCTGCTTCTCTGTGGTACTGGCACTCGATGGCCTTTGCTGTAGAAGGTGATACAACTGCAGCGATCTACTTCCAAATTCCTGACTTGCATTAACCTCTTCCTGCCAACTCCTACAGCCCGCCAAGCCAATCCACAGGATCCTGCCAAGTTAGTGCAGCACAGGTGACAGCCTCGGCTTGCATCTTACCTAGTTTGCTTTTCACTTAATCCCTTGACTGAGCAGGACACATCTTCTGCTATGACATACCACGCGTAAGCCACATGGCAACAGGTTCTCCACAAACAAGTTTTGGGGTCCTGTCTTTACTTGCAGAACACTACTCCAGCCCTGGAACAGGATCTCTTTCTACTGAACAAGTGGCCATGAGAACCAAAACTCCACACCTAAGTTTAAGATGATAGCAAGCACCGATACCATCTCTCACTTATCATTCCAACACTGGGCGAACTAACCATAATAAGAACTTACTGAAACTTAATAAAGGAAACAGAACTTGCTAAAGCATTTTTCTCTCCACACCTGTGCTGACATTCTCACAAGGACTATGTTAAACTTGCATTACCACGCACAAGACTTCAGGGTTTGACACAAAGACAGCCTTGATTCACTCCTAGCAGTGTCTTCTGCCACATTCCACTTAACTCCTGCCCATCACGGCAAATGGGAGCTGGGGTCTCCTACAAGGTGACCCCTTCCCAGGTGCAGAAGGAACCAGCTTGGTCCCTTCCATGTAGTCCCACAAATTGCTTTAGGCTGGTGACATAGGGCTGGAGAATCTGCTTTAAAAGCTCTGCCATCATCACCAGTTGAACAGCACTGGCATTTAAAGGGGTGCAATGCTGGATGCCTAGGTGGTCACTTACCATCCAAACTTGCTTTAACCCTAGCATTTTGGGGCAGAATCAGCTTGTCTGCTAGCTCCTCTCTTCTTCTCACATGAAACTGCCAGTGCCAAACCTAACGTTGTACCTTAAGATGGAAGAGACCAGAGAGCTCTACCCTCCAATCACTGCTGATTAATACTTCTGCTTCATGCAGGGCCTGAGTACTTGCTCTCTGTTATTGCAGACACAATAATATGCTCCTAAGTGCTTTTTTGAGTACAACTCCCACCCCACCCTAGATCTGAACAGTACCTTGCTACGATCTCATACAAAGCTGTGGACTCACATGACACCTCCAAGGAGTGTGAAGAACAAGTGGCAAATTCAGTGTGGGAAGAACATGAGCAGAGGCTATGGTAACCCTGCATGCTGTCAATGCGGGCGCTCCTCTGGAGACCCAGAGCCAAGAGGGACGAAACATTAATAAAGGAGGCAAACACAAAAACCAAAAGGCAGGAATGCTTCAAAAGGTAGTTTTCACCAGAGACTGAAGGAGGTTTGAAACATGTCTGCTCTTATTTGTTTGTACATCTTCACAGGTGAAGAGGAAAAGCTGTGATAAATTTCTAAATTAAGAATATTACATCTCTTCAGGCCACCCTTGCTGAGTCTGAGGCTGGGTGCACTGTGCAATGCCCAGCGTCACACAACACCAGCGCTTTTGCCCCAGCTTTCTAGAAAGGGGACTCATACCACCTCAGAACTTTGTAATTCCAAATTAATGGCTTTTTTGATGGTGTCTAAACAAAGAGCCATTAATCCAATCCAAGGAAAGTCATGTTCTGTGCCAGCATAGTTAACCCACTCCCTTTACAACACACACCAGTTTGTAGGGTTATTTAGCATTTCACGGGATATCTAGTGCATAGTTGAAACGTTTCCTGTACCTAAGCTCCACCCTGAACAAGACCATTGGC
This sequence comes from Laterallus jamaicensis coturniculus, assembly GCA_022605575.1. Classification (NCBI taxonomy): domain Eukaryota; kingdom Metazoa; phylum Chordata; class Aves; order Gruiformes; family Rallidae; genus Laterallus; species Laterallus jamaicensis. The sequence goes on from JAKCOX010000001.1 coordinate 658,281, forward strand.
GGCACGATTTTTCAAGTCTACCTTCTCTGCTAGGGGAGTGCGGAGCTACTGGATGGATGGGCGGCCACAAAGTCTCTCCTTACAACTGCAAGAGAATTCGCTGTGTTTCATTTCTTTTGTTAGAGGAAATTGCAGAACATTTAAGGGGAGCACTGCACATTTTTTTAAAGCCAACCCAGTGCATTCCACCAAGGAAAAACTTTCTAGGCTTTCAACTAGGGTCTGCTTTCCTCTTTGAGTGTGATGTAAACACACAGATAATGGATTCCTGAAGCAGTGACCCTGAAAGTGATAAAATCTGCCTTCTTTAGACTAACTTAACCAGCAAGGAAAGAGGAGCAAGCCATTAGGTTTTTTGCTGTGCCACAAACTTACCTCGTTCCTTTTAGAGCCGGTACCGCAGCCTACGATCTGACAGATGTCCAAGATAAAGCCTCTAACGTGTTCCCTCCTGTGCAAGTTCGGAGCCTGGATTTTCCATGCCTTGCCTGTGCAACATCTACATTGCCAGCAGTTAAGACGCTGTCATTTTATCTTACTATACCCCATGCACAGCCACTACTGTGAGCCAGTTTACAAGATAAATAAAAGTACTATGAATGAAAGATTTACTTTTTTTCCTCCTCAAGCCAACAAATATGACTGTTTTTTGCTCTTCCCCTCTCTCTGACATGAACCACAGAACCACACACTTGGGGAACAGACCAGAGTGAAACAAGAAACATGCACAGAAGGGCTGAGCCGCACTGTACTTGGGCTGCCCTGGGATTATGTACGGAGTCACATGGAGGTAGAGGAGGAGGAGATTTGGTTTTGGTTAAGAATCCCTCTTCTTTTTTTTATTTTGAAACTGCGGTGCTAGTGCTCATTCATCCCTGGGACATGCTTACGCAGGGAAACGGCTGAGCTTGTTTTACCCTGTCTGAGGCAGACAGATGCAGGGTGCAACCCTCCGCCGCCGCGCTGTCGGAGGCCTACCCATCCCCACGACCATTCCCCAAAAGAAACGGCTGTTTTCTCACACAGACAGAGAATTTAATGGGGAGGCACTAAAGGATATTCGCCCTCTCTAAAAGTAGAGTAATACAAAAGGAAGAAAACTGGGAATGTTAAAGTACACAAATGCTTTCTCAGAGACCTTCTACAACCTGAACAACATGAGCAAACTCATTTGTCTGGCAGTTATGCAACTATTCTCCATTTGAAGAAGTTAATCCACCCGCCTTTGCAGGAGGTATGCAGGCAGTCAGAAGGGGTTCTTGCACTGCGAGCTGCACCCAAGCAAAACTAGTTTTTTATGATTAATTTCCTGACTTCTGACTGCATTTCACTTAAGGTTAAAACAGACAGATCACTTCATCGCTCTTCCCCTTATCATTCTAAACGAGTTGCTCTGGGTTAGTGCTCATCTGTAACATGCAGTGGCTCAGACACTGCACAAGGCTGAGGACACCTTTGGAAAGAGAAAAGCCACATAGTACCTCTCAAAAGAGCACAAAGCTTCTTCCCACAGCACCCCTTTGGCCTCTCTCATCAACACTTTGATGCAACACGAACAAGCCCAGACTAACATGTTTACAGGGATCATATCGTAGCAACACCTACAGGAAAAAAAAACCAAAACCAACCCAGCACAGGCTTACCTTGCAACTGCTTGAATCTTCCTTCTAACTGGTTATAGTTATAAGGCACCTGAGCTGCATATCCTGGGGACAACGGCCCGGGCATACTGGTTGATTTTTGTAATTCCATTTACAGGTAACACAGGGATACGATGAACTGCAGCATAAAGGAACCACAGGTTTCTCTACCACACATCCAAGTAAATCCCAGCTTCCTCAGTAGTTTGGCTTCAGTCCCTAGAGAAAAGGCTCTCACTGAGCCCTAAGTAAATAACAGCTTCGGTTCAAAATCCAGCAGTTGGCGGTAAGCTGTCTGTAATGGACTCAAACTTAAAGCACCCCAAGGGGGTTTTTGGGGGGGGGGGGTTTCCCCTCCCCGCTCCACTACAGGCAACTCTCGAATGCTCGAATCTGGTTTCAAATGCTCGCCTGGCTCTGGCGAGAGGAAATCAAATGAAAGCAAGCCTGCGATTCAGCCCAAAGCAAAAGCAGCATGGAGCCACGCGCTGCCGTCCTTGCCAGCGCTTCAGGAGCCGCGCACACCTCAGACCTTTCTGCTGGTTTGTAATATAATCAGCAGCCGCCTGGGTGACGGGCTGATGTCACTTGATTACCATACAGCTCTGTGGAGGAAGCGAAGGCTGTACCAAGGGCGAGGGGGCGGTGGAGACAGGGAAGAGTTGGTCGGCTCATGCAACACTTGCAGCAAGTTCTTCCGCCGGGTGCAGCCCGCGCCGCCCTGCGCCCTGGGAGGAGAGGCGGCTAGCAGCGGGGACCCCAGCCCTCGCTCCCAGCCTGCCGCAGCACACGGTGGTATCTTCCTGAGCAAAGCTGGTGGAATTACAATCTTTTGTTAGGAGCCTCATGTAACGGAAAAGTCTCAGATTACTATCACATGAAAAGGAGGGCACTTCTCTCTATTTATCTGAAAGACTGTTCACTTGAAAAAGTAACCCACCACACACACACCGAGCAGCGCTCATTCAGTATTTAGCAACGGGCAAGGAGGGGACGCAGAAAGGTGCACGCTCCAGGACACTGGGAACAAACGAAAGCTGAGGGCAAAGGTCCTTGCAACGGCCGATTCCTGTCGCTTCATTTTACGTTACTGGTCGATACTGAGGATTTCGACACCCCTATGTATGTATGTATGCATGCATGTATGTATGTATGTGGCTCCTCACCCATTTATCAGCGGGCTGGGTGTTACTGCAAGTTTAATGGTTGTCTGGGCTGTACACGGGGCAGTGGGGGCGGGAGGGCTGTAACGTAAACAGGGGTCTCTTATATCCAACTGGCACCTTAATACCCTCTTGTAACGTAAACGTAGAGAGGAGTGCAGCAGCGGGGCTAGGAACTAGAAGTCAGTTCCTGCAGATGGCTTTAGAGAGAGGATGTCAGCTTTCCCTGGGGGCAGAGCTCCTAGACCCCGCTTCGGAGGGATTACAAGGTCAATTCCACATTCATATCCTCAGTATGCAGCATTGGGCTGTTCATTTTTTAAAATGCTGATAATGATCACACAAATGCTTGCTGCTTTTTTCCTATTCTTGCATTTCCAAATTCCTTTCCAATGGAATCGATGTTCTTGTCTCCTCCCACCCCAACCCCTCATTAAACATTTCAAAATGTTGCCTTTGTTTTGATACTGTTGTTTCACAAGTTTTCAGTTATACAGTAATTTATGTGAGGACAATTTCTGTTGGGAGAAGCTCAGGCCGGTCCCACTGATGCACTACAGCCCCAGTTCCAGCTAGGAGGAAGGTGGAAATTCAACCAGCTGTTACCAACACACCAAGGAACAAATGTGCAAGAAGTCCAACCACCAACACTGCTAATTTTAGGGGGAGGTGACAGAAGCCAGCGCTTCTCACCTGCAGCTGGGGTGTCAAAAAACACACGGGCTGCTGAAAATGCCTGGCACATTGCTGCTGAGGCCATAAATACATTTCAAGTATTTATGGCTTTTACCTATACTTTTTTACTTAAAACAACAACATAACCCCAGCCTAGAGTTGCTTATTATATTGATACAGAAGGGCTTTTACCAGCACATTTCAGCGAGCCCCCTTCTATCAATATAGCTGTATTTACACAAGACTTTGGTAACACAGCATACTCCAAGTAACGCCTAAGACACTTTTGAAAGCTGGCCTCCAATCTTTTCAGCAGCCCCTCAGACTATTCAGCCACACAAGACAGATTTCCAGCATCAGGGAAGAAAAATGACGTTCCACTGGGGCAGCACCTACGTACCCACTGCAGCAGGGACCAAGGTACTGCAGGCTTCTGCCCTGAGAATGTGTTTGCAGGGGGGTCCAGAGGAAGCACCTGCACTTGTCACTGCAGCAGGCAGGATGCTGCTCTCCGACAACAATGCGCAGATACGGCACGGCAGCCCCCACTAAACCTTCCCCTGATAATCTCTGTGTGGCCAGCTGTCCTCCCAGCACACAGGGACACACGCGCTGCAGCCACGGGATTTCCAGGCTGGGGTGGGAGGGAGGAAGGGAAACACAAAAGACTTCAAATTTACAGAAACAGAGCTCAGTAAACTGAGCTGTTAACATGCAAAGGCAAACTCACCCAAAGCTCAAGGAGCATGTTTTACCCAGCACACAAGTACAGGCTTATTTCCGTCCCAAAATGATGTTTTTCCTGAAGCTTTTGCCTTCAATGCCTGACCTATGTTATAATTAAAGGAAACCCTTCCCCTTGTGAGCAGGCAGGCAGCCAGGCCTTACCTGCAGGCATATCAGCTCATTACTATCCCACCTTGAGCAAACAGGTGTTGCTATGTGAGCTTAGAAGGTAAAACTAAAGTCCAAGCCACTGACAGGTAAGGTGCAGCATTTTTAACACCATGAAGGCCCCGAGTGAGGAGCCAGGAACTTTTCCCCAGCTGAAAGCTTTCCCAACACCTTTGGCAGATGGCACACTAATGCACGTGGCCATCATTAAAAATATTAAAATATTACAAAAGCAAAACATTAAAAACTAATCATTTGGCTCTGACCCATATAAAACACAGACCAGCTTTTCCCACCCTGCCATAAAACATTTACACTTCAGATTGTCCCCGTGGGACAAATGAACCTGGAAGGCTGAAGATTCCCAAGAATCAGATTGAAGATTCCCAAGTCAGAGTTTGAGGGGGATTTCATTAGTGTTCCCTCTCTGCCCCCTCCCCAATTCCAACTCGCCCAGTGGCACTAATTGATAGGAGGAAAAGCTAAAGGACACAGAAAGAATCAGTATCTGAACTGAGCTTACTTTGTTCAAGGTTCCAAGAACACAAGACCCTAACATGTTGTAGAGAACTCGGCCGCACTCCTGTGAAATTTCTGACCTCGTTTTAGCTGCCATCCAGGTTGGCATCAGGGCTGAACAACAGATCCTGGAGCAACAGATGCCACCGAGGTAGTTAATGATGGTATCAGCTCCTGGGGATGGCCCTGATCGCCAGGTGCTGCTGACTCATCTGCTGAAGTATTACTGCTGCTCTGCTGGGCCCCACCGTGTGCATTTTGAAGGCTCCACTTCACAGGTTGGTGGTAATTCAGTAGAAAGAGACAAGCAAAATGGGGATCAATCCTATCTGTGAAACTCTACACTGTGTGTATATAGCAAGGCTTCTTAAAAACGGGCATCCAGCCGGCTGCCATTTTTGAGTCACATCAATCCTAAACCAGTTTGCTGTTGACTCCAAATGAGCAAACTTGAGACGTGTTTACTGCAGCTCTGCAACAACACACCAAGGGTCTCACATGCAGCTACTCATTTTCTCCATTTCTCCTTAATTGATGCTACTGGTTAGATAATGTGTCATGGAGGTGATTTAATGCTTTAAAGGCCATAAATAAGGTAACTTTTAGCACTGGTCCAAAAATAACACAGCAAAACAACTCTGCTTGAAATTGTCCATAGTATAGTTCATTGTTTAACACTGCAGGAAATAAATAAGGGCCAAAGCAGGTATTAAGTTTAGTATATCAGGGAGGGAGAGTGCTGCTGGGGTTTTTCTCCTCCCTCTGAATTTTGTTCTGTTTTCTACTGTGGCTGTGCAATAATTTTTGCTCGCATTCTTTGAACTGTAACCTGATTGGTAAGGATGGCTCACATTGTTTGTGTACTTGTTCGGAGTTATTAAAGAAAAACACAAATGATTATCCACTTAACCATCATGCAGAACGTGACTTCGTTGACATGATTAGGGCTTTGCAAAGCCTCAAGGAGAACAAGATGTTGATTACAGCAATATTATGAATGTAGAAGTAACGTCTGGAGGCAGGTGCTTACCCCCAGAACAGAAAAGGATCTGGCCTGGGATCTGTCTTTACATGGTTCTGAAAATTGCTGCAGAAGTGAACGTGCTCCTACCACAACAAAAAATCCCTAACATTTCTTAGGAAAAAAAACTAGTGTTAGATCTAGCAAAATTACTATCTAAATCCCTAACCATCTATGTTTCTAAGATAGTACTCTCAATTTTCTCAGCCAAAAGAAATCATTGAAGAAAAACTTTAGCATAATCTCAAAGAAAGTACAGGCAAAAGACCCTCTAAGAAATTTCTGGCCAAGGATCCAGCCTGTAACTCGTACTGAGGAGAACTGGTAAGCATGCAGCGTTAATATTACTCACACAACCTTGTCAGAATTGAAACAGCTAGACATTCCCTGGAGACCTCATCCATCCACCCATCAATCTACACTATCTTCCACCAATAAAGCCAACTGATAATGGTTGGCTTCACTGGGTCAAAAGTGGAGATAGCATGTGTGGTGAATGCAATGTTCAGAACAGGCCCACCCTCAAAACACATTCACTTTGTGCGTATGTGAAAAACCAAGGAAGCAACATACAAAACATTCCTTGGGCACCATAAAACAAATGCATGCTTTGTACTGCTGTGTTCTGAAAGGAAGATGCAATTTTACAACTCCACGAAAGACAATCCTTTTTCTAATGGGAAGCAGAATGCACACAAGAGCTTAGAATAATTAGGAATCTGGTTAATCATCGCCCTTGTCTTTCCTCTTTATTTGCTCTTGTAAATTCTCCAGTTGGTGACTAACTAGAAAAAAATTACGAGATGAAAAGGATGATTTATTAATCTAAAATGCCACGGAAACCCCTTAACATTTGCTCTCTTCCTGAAAGAGGGTAAAGTTCTTGCACATCCCCTCAGTGCCGCAGCTAAGAACTGAAAACTTGTACACACATTTGCCACGGCTCTGCCGATACCCTGTCTACACTGTAAAGCCAGCATCTCTCCCCTCTGCGTGCAACAGAGAAAGGAAAGATGGGCCTGGTTGTGGATTGTTCTGGAACGTAATAGGAAATAGTTATATTTATCATATTTGGTAATTGGCACAACTTTAATCCTGAAGGGTTAGCTGTTTTCCCTCTAGTTTTTATCTAAGATGCTGGAACACAGAGAGATGCAGCCCACACACTAAGCAGAAATTAGCGTGCCAACTTAATTGCCTCTTCTGCAGGTATTAGTGGGAACAGAACCATTCATCTCATAAACCCGCCATTTCCTGCAATACTTAGCGACTGTCTCAGAAGGTTGTGAAATAAATGCAAGCAAAGTGAGAGATGTTCTTTTAAGTAACATTTCTATTTCACAAAGTATTTCCATTTTTCTCCTTAAAGGGGGTTTTAGATCAGGGGCAGACACCAAGGCATTTGGTCCTTCTCCAAGTCCCTTCCAAATAGATTCTTGGTGATTCAAGTGGGCTTGGGACAGCCAACACAATCAAAACTTAAGGGAAAAGGGCAGATTAAAAAGCAAGAGACAAAGACTTTTAATTACAGAAGGGCCTGTCCACATGTTTTCCCTTTGCCATGTTGCAGGCACAAACAAGCTTTGGGCTCCAGATGAACCTGTAGGTTGTACATCCAAGATGAAAGCGGCACAGAAACCTTTGGGAATCTTTTCACAAATCAGGCCAGAATACCAATTTATTGCTGAAACTGGGTCAGTTCCACCTGGTTTCGGGTTTCAGTTTACACAAGTCCCAGATTAACAGGAAAGTTGACATGACTTTTGTAACAGCGTGTCCTTGCTCCCTCCAGAGAGGAACGCCTGCCAGGAGAGCCATACAAGCCATGGTGGCTGGAAGAAACCAGGGTTCCTGGCAGTTTGTATTCCAGCCCAGAGGGAGTTTTCTGAACTGCACTGCTTCCAACACTCTCTGCACTCATTCAAGCAGGGAAGTCATCCCTGGAAAACTGTAATGACTACATTTCCAGGTTTTGTTTGTGGCCCACAAAATGCACTTGGTTTGCTCCCCAATTCAGATGAATAATCCTTCGAAAACCCAACTCAGATGAATAATCCTTGATAAAAATCTATCAAAATTAAGCATGGTGCAGAGGTACGCACTTAAGAGGCTCTCTGTGAAACTCCAGCATGAAAGCAATTCTTGATTTTCATGCAAAAAATTCTTTGTTATGGGTTTTAATGTGCTTTATTTAGAAGCTAGAATGATTTTCACTGCCTCGCCCTCCTTCTTTTCCCCCTCTGAACCACATCTATGTTTATATGTAGGAGAGAGAATGAGACATTCCCACCCTCCTTTCTCTTTTCTTCCTTCTGCAGAGTTTTCCTTTCTTTCCCCAGTCTGACTAGGGACACAGAAGATGTACTGCTGCTACGCTATCATCACTCAGCCATGAAAATTCGATCTCCCGCCACTCCTGAGCAAAATGGAAATTGGGTGAAAACAAGCAGCAGAACACGCTGATCTTTACAGATCTCTAAGCCAGGGTATTTCTTTCTACCATTTCCATTGTTTCACATAGGTAGAAGAAAGTGTATAAGCTACATTTATGTTTGCAAATAGGTCCCAATTGGGACCAGGCACATTCACATATGGGTAATTTAGGGGAGGGGAATAAAAACATCCCTCTCCATTTTTCCAGTTCCGTAACTGGAAGAGCTCAAGCCCCTAAATTCAAAACCTCTGAAGTTAACTAGGCTCCCTACTGAATTTCAGATCTTCTTATACCTAAGCAACAAAGTTCCTGAGAAACTGAGGTAGTACAGGCTTGCACTGATCCTGTATAGTTCCTTCAAAGTGCAGGAGAAGGAAAATGTTAGGAAAAAAGAATTGTCAGAAGTTGTTTGGCTTTTTAAAAACTGCAGATGCAGAAACACGAGCTGAAAGCCTCGTTTTTAAAGTCAGCATGAGAGACACTTGTTTATTTTCAAAAACTTTCACTGAATCTCACACACAAAATTTCCCCATCTAGGAATTGTCTATCTCTGCAAAAAAGCTTAGTGATCAACTGACAAGTGCTAGCTGTCTGAAGCTCATGAAGTTACTGTGCCAGAGCAAACCACGCTCCATTTTTATACAATGTAAGGAATAAACATAAGCACATATCACACACATGGTACAAATGCTGCCCATGTCTGACACCCATACACCTTAAACAAAGCAAACATTCAAGGAAGAAAAACTTAAAATGCTGATTCCACATGCACGTGCAAAGTGGTTGGCAAAAACTAGTAGTGTTTGCATTGTTTATTACAAGAGTTCAAAGCTGGTAGGAAGAATACTAGAAACTAAAAATGTGGAACTTGGAAGTGGATTTTCATCATCCTCTCTACTTGGCCGGCCCTCATCCCCATTCCCGTTCTCTTTGGAGGCAATTTGTCTCAAGGCAATCTGGGTTTGTATCTCTCCAGGATATTACCTCAAGATAAGAATCAAAGCTCTGATCCCAGAGAATGATTTCATCACTAATCTTTGGCCATTAGAAGAGCTCCAAGGTTAACAGAAATTAGTAAACATTTTTAATCCTGTATTGAATTTCGCTTTGCAGTATGCTCTGCTAGACATTATTTATACTTCAGGGAGTACTTTCATGCAGTATCCAAGCAACAAATAGAAGGAAAAACGCAAGGCACATTGCAGATTTGGCTGAATAAATAAAATAAATAGAGACACATCGCTAGTTAGATGCTAAAGACACACAACGAGAACATTCTCCTCTGCATACCATCTTCTGCAGAAAGATTTAAGTTACAGGCTTATGACTAGATTTTGAAATGGATCCACAGCCGAGCTCAGCCCTGATACAAGTCAGAATTAAAAAAAAAGAAAAAATATTGAAATATTGGCATGTAGCTCTGATAAAAATGAAATCCTTTCCATTAAGGCAACTCAGCAAAATATCTAAAGACAATCTCATTATTTCAAGGAAGGCTGCCATGGTTTCTCTGTATTAAGTATCGCTAAAACATTGATCCCAACAGCAAAGAACAGCGCAGCCTCTTCTGTCTCCAGCTTCCCTGTGACAGACCACTCCAGGTCAGCTTCCCAGCTGTAAGTCACCATAGTCTTAAAGAAGCCAAGGGAGAATGCCAATTTATACCAGCTCACAATCTGGTGGTAGGTCTCCTCCTAAACCACCAACTGCAGCATAGCTTTATCCCAGCTCTACTGCTGTGCCTGGCTTAGCATTCACTGACCTCACAGAAGTAACACCCAGGGAGTATGTTTTCCTTTCCTCAAGCACCTGGTGCAGCCAAAGCATTTTCTTCCTCTTCACAAACCATACCCTGCCTCTCCCTGCCAGGCTTGCCTGTCCCCGCAGAATGTTGCATCTACCTCATCTCAGTGTTGACGGCAGCCCAAGTGCGTTCCCTGGTGCTTATTCTCTTTACTGATGCCATGGTGATGAATGGATGATGAAAACTAAAATAGACAGGAGAGCGCTGTGCCAGTCTGGGAATGAAGCACAGTTCTCAACTGCAATCAGTGAAAGTAAGGAAGTGTGCTACGAAAGGCAGCGCAGTGTCACCACATTTAATACCCAGGTACGATAAAGCAGTTTTACCTGCTTTCAGGATTACCCTCGTGCCTATTTCAGTGGTAACATCCTAAGAGCAGATGGACATCTCCACTCATGCACACACAGTCAGCATCCATGTAGTAGTTTTCCATCTTCTTCCAGGTACAGACGGCTTTTTATATGTAACCACTTCTTAACCACAGTAAGGAAATCTCTTACCTCATTTTACTAGATGCCTGAACTGCTGTCCAAGCAAAGTCAGCCCTTCGTGAGTAAGGGCTGGCGAATGCCTGGAGCTCTCCACCAGGAGCTATGAGACATGGTACCTAAACTCCAGTCCAGGAGGTTAATGCACAGGAATTCAAAGATCTAAAGACTGATGATTACAGGTTCATTTGCTGGCAAGATGCCGGGCTCTCCCATGTTCCTGTCCAACTCAATATTGCTTAGTCTTGAAAGAATTTTATCAGAGATGTAAAGTCACCGCAGTTGTCAGACTTTCCAGAGCAGGGCTGCCAGCAACTGCTCCTACCCGTCTAGTTCTCCAGCCCCACCTGTCCTGCTTGAGCAACGTGTGCTGGATTTCGGTTATTCATCAGGACACCATCACTTTCCCGCATCACTCTGTTACTAAGAAATCAGAAATACTATCTGTGAAGCAGACAAGCGTCTATGATTCCAGAAAACTCCTGAGCTACACTCAGCAGTACATTTTTCAGAGACTCAGAAAGCTACACCAGACCATGGATCTGGTGTCTAATCAGACTACAAAGAATCCAACCTACACCTTCATGTAGTTTCCATGTTACTTGTTTGATTCTAAAGAGAGCACAAACCCCTACACTATGCCTAACTGCTACCAAAAAGTGTGTTACTGTAGCAAATCACCTCTGTACCAACAAGTGTTTTACTGTAGCAAATGACCTCTGTATCAAGTCACCTGTTTGATGGGACTGCTCTGAACACAAGCTGTTGGTGTTTACTTGGAAGTTATTTTACGTACCGTAGACATATAATGACACTTCTTTTTGGGTCAGTCGACCAATGATCATTAAAAATAACAGTGCAAAGAACAAAATATTTATTTATTGTCTGGGGTTCGCTATTTGCTTTAGAAACAGTCCTCTCCCAGCATTTCGAAAAGAGAGCACATTAATCAGCAGTGACAGATGGGCTAAGCTTTTTCTTGTTTTATGGTAAGGACACCGTGTTCATCAGTAGTCACAGCCATCACTGCAGGTGACATGGGTAGGGACAGCAGTTTCTCTGCTGCTGTGCTCTCGCCCTCAATGCCTGCATGACACAGAACACACAAGATGATACTCCTGTTTTTAACACCAGCCACCCACAGATTCTGGTTAAGTACCGCAGCTTAGAAACTACAGCTGAGAAATCATTCCAGAATGAAACCACTGGGTGAGGTCGACATTTGAAAAGCTTTTCTTGAAGTGATTCCATCAGCTTTTATCTGAGAAAAATAAGATTTTTCAAAATAAGCTCTCTGATGCTCACCTGGGTAAGCCTGCATGAGGCCTTTGGCCTCTAAACAAGAAGGTGGGCTAATAAAGCTGCACGACCACGTCAGCGCTGAGAAGGTGCATCTGCAGTTCCACTGCTGGGAGGTTTTTATTTCTGTTTAGCGTCAGGTGGATCCTTCACATGCCCTTCAAACCTGATTTACAAGCATTGATACACTACTTAGTTCTCTTTCCTTAACCACTTGCTGTTATTAAAATTAGCGCTCTGATTTTCAAGCCACCGATAGCTCAGGTACTGGGTACTTGTGAAATGTACTGCAAAAGATTACTCTCATTATACTCTCTAAAATACTCTCTTAAGCTCTAAATCACTGTATTTTGTCCTTTTTCATTGACTTGAGAACTGAAACTTTCATTCTGGCTGAAAAGAATCATGCAGATTTTTTTTCTACCTTCAGTGTATACCGAGAGTAAACCAATAGAAACTGGCTAGCTATGGGAAGGATGCTGGACAGCAGGAACAAGCAGATGCTTGACACCTGAAGAGTATTACAAGCCAGATCTTTCTTTTCGCTTTTTTGGGGACTGGTTCTGCTGACTTTTTGCACTGGATCTGTGGGGGATACCACTGAAATATCAGGGCCAAAAGGGCTAAAACTAGCCCTACATACACTAGCCAGCACTTTCCCATTGAAAGTTTTTGTTATCTTTTCTTATCCTTAAAAAGCAGTAATCAAAAATATACTATAATAAAAAGAAAAACCTTTCAATGGAGTAACGTCAGTTACAATTTCAATGATTTCCTCCTCTTGCTTCTGGGAGAATTCACATAACTGGCATGAATTTTAAGCCTAGTTTTTCTCCATGCAAGAGGGAGAGCTAAGGAAAGCTGCACGTCGAATGCAATCACCTTACCCATATTCCCCTGCAAGGCTCATGAACAGTGACATGCAACACTAGCAAGTGTCCTGATCTATGTACAGTCACTTAGGCGGAGCTGACAAAGGAGCCTCCTCTGCCCAGTGCTAAGAAAATATGCCACTGTTATTTCATAAACTCTGAAACTATTTTTAATTCCTACGCCAGGCAGCTGAGTCACAGACCTGCTGGTCACTCAAGTGAACACCGAGGACAAAAGGGCAAAATACAAACAAACAGAGAAGCAAGTAACTTTAGCCAAGCATTTTTTAATACTGAATTAGCTAACTGAAGAAATTAGAAGTTTTGGAGGCAACGATTCTCATACTACCTGAAAACAGCATCTGAGATGGTCAGCACGGTACATCTGAATGTCACAGCCCCAGCCAAAGTGTGAAAAATTCTGCTGAACAACTGAACTGTTTCCTAAGGCTTTCATAAGAGCTCCATGCACCCAAGGTACTGCACAGCAGATCTTGTTAGCTAATGGTCCTTGACAGACGAAATCCAACACCTGAGGATTTGTGAATGAAGAATTTTGCACAAACATGATATCTTTTTGGCTCCTACAGAGCAGGTAGAATTACCTAGTCTTCCAACAAGACCTTCCAAAGAACCACAGAGAACAAGGACAGGTGAAAGATTATTTCCTACAGTGCGATACCTTACTTTGCGAAGTTGAGATCAGTTACCGTCTTCTCATATCAGTTGCAGAGTGAGTTAGTTCAACATGAATGGCAACCAATCTGGTTGCATACCCCTTCAAATCCGGATTCTGATTTGAAAGCCGAGTTCCTAGACTATTTATTTGTTTGAAGATGAAACAATCTCTCACATTCTGGTTTTCACAGTATGCAGACCACTTTAATAACATCAGTTATCAGCTGCTGTTCTGACTATAGTGCTTGTCTACTATTATACCTGCTTTAACCAAGCCTTTCGCCAACACATTGTCTGCTCTGCTCAAATTATCCTGAGCACCACCTCCTGCTTCACTCTTCAAATATTTCAACATCCTGCTGGAATGATGGGCCATCGCGATTCTTTCTAAAACAGTCTACCAGAGCTCCAGCTACAGAACTCGCTCTCTACCTTTCTTTACCTTACAGGAAATAAGCTTTGTTTGACTTACAGTAAACAAGAATCAATACAAGATGGAAGCTCCACAGAAGAGGCACTTCACAACTGATTGAAGAATGTGGACAGAAGATGCTTGCACCAGCAGAAACATTCTCACAGTATATAAAACCATTAGACAAGCAGTGTAAAATGCCTACGGCTGTCCTACTTTTCAAGGCAACAGCTTGCATCTATCTTGTAGACAGGGAATAAAGAACTGGTGCTTGGTCTGTTTGTTTTGTAACCTTTTGTGCTAGGACAAGCTGGTAATGAAACCTGTATATTTCATAAACTCCAAGACATTGATAGACTCTTGATTATCTTGTCCCCTCAAAAGAAGGCAGACATACTGACAGCTGGACATCCACAGGCAGTCTTTAGATACAACTCACAGCAAGGCTCACCCAGGAGAAAACGGTGCAACAGACAGTCAAATTTATGGGGTCTGGAGCCAGAAAAGCCTCCTGGTGACACCCAGCATGGCTTTGCACACACTACCAGCCACTGGATTGTCACACAGTTACTGCATCTGATCTGTGACAAGCAGCTGAACAACAAAGAGCACACCTTTCCAGAAAAAGCCCATCTTGATTTAGGGTGCAATGACAGAGATTACTGCAATCCCAGCTCTGGACTGCGGCTGTTAAAAAGCATAGAAGTCCATATCAGAAAATATACATTGACTGGTGCCAGAAGTACCACGGCTCAGCCTTTAACTATAAGCTTTGATTTGCAATACAAACCTCTCTTCGTCCCCCTCTCCCTGAATCACGATTAGGCTTTCAAGCAGTGCCGCAGCAGTACAGGATGCTAAGCCAAAATTTGGCAGCACAAAGCATTCTCAACACTAATAATAGAGAATTACAGGTATGAAATGTATCAAATTAAAGTAAGTCTGAGGTGCACTTATTAAGGAAAAAAAATAAACATATACTTTGGAAAAATGTTTAAATACGCCTCTGAATTGAGTCCTCAGCAAAATTATTTGCTTTGACATTGGTATTTGTTTTAGGCTATCTAAATAATTCAACTACTTTCCTTACATTACTTCTCCTTGAAATAAGAGTTTCATGTTTATTATTCATTACTCAGGTGGGGAGGTCTGCTTGCCATAAAAGTGGAACAACCAACCGCAGCAAAGCCGAGATCTGGGGCCCAAACGTGGCTATAATGAGCTCTGTACTAAAAGCACTTCCCGCCCAAGGAATACAGTATAACCTACAACCGCTAGTGAGGCAGGAGTAAAATAGTTTCTTCCTCAAACAAGATCAAACCATTAAAAACCCCCAAAGTCGAGATTCTTCTCGCCTACTGCCAATCTACCCCCACAGGCATCAGGCAGACTGCTCCTGACCCCACACAGTACAGCTGGTCCAGGGTGGGCATTTTACTCATCACTGCAAATGGACGCTGTGACAAGAAGCCCTAAAAGTCTTCTAAAGACAAAAAAATCCAACACACATCCCCCCCTTCTGCGAGCAGTCCCATTAAGTCACTATGATTACTAACCACAGCAAGAGTTACATGATCTGCTGTCTGCCCAAACTACTTTTATTTCCCTGTCACTCAGCTCCAAACCTGATCCTGGCACCTAAAGGTGTTCTGCATCTAATGCACTCCCCACGGCCAGCATCAAGAGGAGAAAGGGCATGCTGCGCTCCGGAGTCAGTCTCATCAGAATCACAAATGAAACAGATGATACACCTTTGTCTCGGTGCAGTGAATTTAATAAACCTGCTTCAGTATGTTCTACAGTGTTGGGTTTAAAACTGTCCTTGTAACTAAAATTTCACTAGCAGAAAGTTCAGCAAATTCTGAGCTGATTTCCATGCTTACAGTATGTCCCACACTACTGAGGCATTTTGTTCAGAGGTCAGGAATGTGGGCATGCTACCATAGGTCAGGAAATCATTTACAGAACACACAAAAATTCCTTTGCAGGGCAATGCCTCAGAGCTGAGAGAACATGACATAATCTCCTTGCTGTGTAAACAAATTTGGTTAATGTACAGCTTTTAATACGCAATAATCAAACGTTTTAAACAACAACCAGAGAAAAGACTCAATCAAATTTCATTCCTCTGCTGATGACAGTGTGATTCAGAAGAAGCAGCTCTGCTTCTTCAGGAAAAAAAAAAAAAGCTTCAGCAATGTTTATGAAATTACAACTACTTCCACCGCCCACATTCCCCACTTCAAACATCTCACCAGTCCCAAACTCCTCCAAAGGGAGGTATTTTGAAGCAGAATTTTGTGTTCCTTATGATTTTTTCCAAATCTGGAAACCAACATCATTGTCAGCCACAGAAACCAAATCAAAACAGTTTTAACACACAGCCAAAGTGGTTAATATCTGATGAGACTGATGAGGGGAGAAACAGAGTCAGTAAAACCACCTAATAGAAGATAAATACATAAAAGGATGCAACCTCTGTTCTCACGTGCTTACACCAAAGAAGTCTCCAGAGTAAATCTGAAGAGCCAAGCATTTGCAATACATTAGATATGAGCACATCCTGCAAAGCAACACCAGACCATCATGTCCCACTGACATCAACTAATGAAACAGTATCAAAAAATCATTTGGTGAAACTGCGCTTGATCCCAGCAAAACTTCATCTTCAGTTAACAGACAAGGTACAGGCACTAAAGACAGACAGTATCATGTACTGGCACATACACAGGGTCAGTTTTGCTCATGTGATCAGTACTTACCAGCTAGGGCCTTGATGCGGGATCGTTCAAACAGTCGAGCAGAACTATTTTCATTGTCCCAGTCATCCACATCCCAGCGGTTGTTGACATCACTGTACTGCTGTTGGATTTCAATATTGTCATAATCTGTCGCTACTGTTGTCGTCATCCTGAGTCTTCTTAAGCTATTCTCACCATCAGATTCTTCTTAAAAGCCTCTGTAAAACAAAACCACATCATAATCACTCAGACAACAGACACACATTGGAAGAAAGGTGTAAAATTCAAGCTTAAGACTTCCAGTTTCAAAGATCAGTGATTCCTGCTTGAAGCCTGGGCAGAGGCTCAAGAACAGGTTAGGTACCAACCAGCCCTTCAAAAAGCAACTGAACAAACCAAGTCTTCCTAAAAGCCTCAATATTTCTCAGAAGCAAGATTTCAAGGCAGCAGTTTTGCTACACACACATATGCAGGAGCGCCATGTTGAACTCCGCCCAAAGTGGAACAGGTATGAGAGGGTGCAGTAAGATACTTTCACAGTTGTTATTTTCAAAAGCAGCCTGTTGGCTTTATACATCTGCAAGTGTTGACTAAAGCATATGGACCTGGATAGCTCGGCTAAGAAAAACCCGACATGCAAAGAAGGCCTCAACACCTTTACAAAATGGTACACGTTCTGATGGGAAAAAAAGGAAAAGCTAAAAAATTCATCTAGGGAGATTCGACCAGCAGAAGCCTTTTGCCGTAGATCTGAAGAAACATTTCTTTCTTCAAATGCAAATGCTGACTTTGTGACCGGTCCTGGGAATTTATTTATGAACTAATCCAGACAAAAGCGATTAACTGATGCCTTGCTTTGAACTCTCCCTAGCAACAAAATGGTAGCCCACCGACGCAACTCCTTACATGAGGTTCTCCTCTTTCAGACAGTTGGATACTGTTGGCATATTCATACCGTTTTTGCTAGTTGGAATTTGCATGTACTTATCAGCACTAAATATAAAAGGGCCTAACACCTCCTCTGGGAAGGAGGAGGGAGGTTATAAACAGCTGCTAAGCGAGAGGCTGTGAACCCAGCAAGAACAGCCTGGGAGCCCGGATCCAAGCTCTCCCCATCACCGGGGGTTAAGCACGGTGAAGCGGCTAATGGCTGCGCTGCCTCCTCCAGAACCCCATCCCTCCAAAGTCAGCGCTTGGGGATGGCCCTGAGGAGAAGCACGCCATTCACCTTTGTAAAAATAGAATCGTTATAAAAAACGCTGTTAAAAGGGCAAAGCAGGCAACAAAGTGGGGGGTCACAGGCACCTTTTACTTCAGCACAGGCCGCTGAGTGCGCTTGCCTCAGGCAGTCCCGCGCTCGCCTCAGGCAGCCTCGCGCCCCCCTCAGGCAGTCCCGCGCTCGCCTCAGGCAGCCTCGCGCTGGGCGGCTACCGTTCCCCGAGGTGACCGCGGCGAGCCTCAAGAGCTGCCGCAGCCACACTGCTGTTCCCTCCCATGGTACCCGGCAGCGCAGGGACAAGGCCAGGGCGGGAGGCAGAGAGGTCCCCAGCTGGCCCGGCCCCTTGGTGCCACCTGCTGACTGAGGGGAGCAGGGCGCGACACCCCGTCCCGCCAAACTCCCGCGGGTGGGCGGTCGGTTGCCTTCAGCAGGCCGCTCCGGCCAGCCCACGGAGCGCGGATCTCCCGCAGCTCTTCAGCACCAGCGCGCAGGGGAAGGAAAGACAACGGCCCGAGTAGCGCTGCTCCAGAGGCATTCCCCTGCCAGGCTGTCCCAGGAATCTGAGAGTGCGTTGGGTAGACAGGGACCTTTGGAGCCCATCTAGCCCCACCCTGCAGCAAGCAGGGACATCTTTACTCCAAGTCCCTCAGAGTCCCATCAAGCCTGGCCTCGGGTGTCTACAGGGATGGGGCCTCCACCACCTCTCTGAGCAACCTGTACCACCCCCATATCTAATAATTTTTTCCTAATACCAAACCTAAATGTCCCCTTTTCTACTTTAAAACCATCACCCTTCACCCTATCGCTACATGGCCTCAGGAACAGACAAAGGACAAGCTGGTTCCCCACCACGGATGAGAAGGTTCCTTACATATTTACTTGGGAAAAAAATATTCCCTTCATTTTGCTCAGAAACGGGAAACAAGCTGCGCTCGGGGATGTTACATAAGCAGCTGTTACCATTTGTGAGCAAGTCACAAAAGGTGGGAAAAAATCGCTTTAGTTATGGTAGGCTGCCAACAGACCGAAAAGAATATAGGAAAAATACCCACCAAAACCAACTTGCTTGGGGAAAGGTCCCTAAAACACTGCTGCCTCACTGCAGACACCTAGAATGACACTGTCCAGAGGGAGCTCTGGGGCCAGACAGACAAAAGGATGAAGCAAAGACAGGGAGAGTATTAAATCCCACACGAAACATTTCTGCACAACATTCACCGGCTGATCCACATCTAGCATCAGGCCTGGACAAAAGCCTCCCATTGATTCCTGCACAGAGGCAGAAATCAGGGTTAATTCCAATTAAATCCATGGAGTAACCGAGGTATAAACAACACGTGGTATCAGACTGTTCAAACAGCATCACTTCCAGTCTTTTCAGCTTTCTGTATTCATCAGTGCGCAATGCAGAGGGGGAGGTATGCCACTGGAAAAGCAGCAGCTCGAACGATAAAAATAAAAGCGGTGACCCTAAAAGCAGGATGCAGCAACATGCTAATTTAGTATAGATGCTACAAGCCATCAGAATACACTTATTCCTGTATCATCTGTGTTCAGAGGTACGCATAACAGTCCAGAATAAATTAAGCTATAACTTGGGCTTTATCACATCTCTTAGCAAAGCTGAGCATGCAGTGAGCCTGTTATCCCACACCTACAGAGCCAGAGAGCTCGCATCCTTGTTCTGATTCTGTGAAGGCTCTGGAAATAAAAGTGGCGCCTCTTCTTGCTGGCTGACACCAAGCTCCCTTTGCTGGGATACGGCTCAGCAACACAGGGACATCAGAGGGGAAGCAGACCCACGCTGCACTGATAAAAATAAACACCTTGCAGCAAAGCACTTCTGTGGTGAGGATAACACAATTAATTCACTCCCAACCAAAATAAGCTGCTCTGCCTTCATCCAAAAACCCAGGTTAGGCCTGAGCTAAAAAACCTTTTTTCTTAAGACTCCTGTGGCAACTCTGGTCCAGCACAACCCCCTGGTGTCCCCAGGAGCGGGGAGGGAAGATAAGTACAAGCTCCAGCAGAAAGCTCTGGGCTTCCTACTACAGAAAGGGAGGTCCTGCAGATGGGCCTATCTGACAAATGGGAACACTGACACAGTCTGCAACTGCCCAGAGAGTAACAGGGAAAAACATCTGGGATTTTTTCTGAAGCTCTTAATGCAGCAGAGTTCACTATTAATGACCTCAAGCAAGATCCATCATCCATAAATTAGCCCTGCACTTGAAGGACATAAGTTGCATGTACACAACACATGCATACCTACAACATGTACCTTTATGTCTTTATTTTGAGCCTGACATGTTACTTGGACTAACTGCTCAATACCACAGTTTTATTTGGTCAGACCTCCCCCCTGCTCGATGATTTCAACAAGTACTTTTTGAGTACAGATTTGTTTTATCGACCGCGTGGTCAGTACAAAGCAGGAGGCAGTTGCATTGCTCCCCATTAGCTTACTGCAGCACTCTCCAGTCATGCGCAAAGCACCCTCGCAAGAAATCACCACAGAATACGTGGCACAAGCAGAAAGCCCATGCTCCTGCAGGAACAACCTTCGTAATTTAAATATCCCGACCTGGCTTTGATCTGAAATACCAGCCTCACAAAGGAACAATGTTTTCTGTGGAGAGCCAAATGTAACACGAATTTCAGCTGTCAGCATCCTAATCAGTCATAATACAGAGGACTCCGAGCAGACCCATTCCCAGAATACAACAGACACACACGTACTGATCACAAGACATTCTAGAAACAGTGGATCCCGACATCATTATCATCCTCAGTTCCAACAGTGGCTCTGTGTGGCCTTTCCAAAGGGCATGAAACAAGCACTAGGATTTCTCAGCAAGCCCACGTCCTTCCAAACTTACATGCAGGCACTGCGTGCACCAGGGCCTTTGAGACATTAGCAGGGATAAGCGAGCACAGGGGTGAACTAATAAACAGCACACGACTGCCCCAGTGCCCAGAACACTCAGCACAGGACCACTGTGCTGGGCCAAGCAAGGTTTTCTGGATTTGAGAACATAAACTGCAACTCCATTGCCTTCTGCAGTTGATACAATACTAGAAAACTTCATGAGACCAAAGAGATCAAAACCCCATTTAATTTCAAAGCATTCTTTAAAACACATTACATAATTTAAAGGTGGGAGGGGGGTTGGCGTTATCTTCAAAAAGAAGGAATGGCTGGAAGAAAGAATGGGCCACCAGGAAAAGCATTTTCTCAGACAATTTTCAAAGGCAATACTCGGGGGTCAGACCTTTTGTATTTACTTTCATAAATAAACCAGAATCTGTTCTGTTTGTTTCTCAGATAATAGAAAATAAACAGTTTTATTATGACCATCTGAAGAATTAATTCATTTAAGAAAAATTCGTTGGCTATTATTAAAAGCAGTAATGTAATTCACAAAGCAGGCTGAGACTATAATCCCTAAAATTGTGCCATAACCACACATCTGGAATTACTTCCTAATAGTTGCGTTTATCTTTAGAGTAAACGTTATTTTTTCAAGAGTTACTATTCTTCCATGAAACATCCGCAGTGAGTTAGTTTCATGTTACTCTTACTATCCAAGGGCTGTCAAGAGGTTTTGCAGGCACACTACGATTGAAAGAATTACATTTTGCACAACAGTCCCCAAGCGGTCGCATTACTTATGTAAATAGGCTGTTCCCTGGCTAACGCACAGTTCGACCTCTCGCAGCTTTTCTGACAGTCCAGATAAATTGTCCGTGACTGCGAGGACTGAAAACGGGATGCAGACACTTCCAGCTCTGGGGTAACAAGACTGCACGGGTCCAGAGACAAACATGAATACCCGGCCACTGCAATACAGTATCTCTCTGTATCTTACGTACCAGATGTGCACATCAGAGAAAGCACAAGTACAAGCCGCCTCCTTTCCAGTACCTTCTTTTGAAAGCTAGGCTGGACGAGCACAGCAATAAATTCAATTACCCTTTTGCAGGACTTCCACTTCCGGATGCTTTCACTCCCAGTCCGTACTGCTTCTCTCCTACTGATGACTCGGACCAGGGTAATTAGTCCAGCTCTTTAGCAACAAATTCACTTTAGTGTAATTATTATTATTAAAAGGAGGAAAATCTAGTTAAGATGCAACCAAACTTTGCATTTATTCTGAGCTATATTCACCTCCTTCCAAACAGCAGCACAACAGACACTATTAAGATGTCCTTTTAAACCTGGATTTATCCTGGGGAACAGAAATTCTTCTGAGCTCCCAGCACCCAGCCACATCTCACCTTCCCATGTGGGTAAGACTCTCACCTTAGCTTCCAAAGCGAGGAAATCAGCCTGACCAGGCCAACAAGGGCACCTTTGGCGAAGCTCAAGGCTGTATGCAAAAGGACATACGTATTCAGACGTCCCCAACAAGCCACATTCTGCAAGTTGAAAACTTGGGGCTCTGTAGAAAGTCTTCCTGGACGGAACACTAAGTCCTGAGCCCTACAGGTTAGAACGACCCATGTCTCAATTCTACTCACTTCCTAATCTTCCATCCAGGCAGCTGGTTTCCAGCCTGTCTCCACACTCAGCCCAGAGGCCACCACTTCATGTCTGGTCAACTCCAAGAGGGTCTCCTGTCCTGACAGGGCAGGATGGGCATCCCAACTGCTTCCAGCTTGGTTTGTTGTTTCAGCTGCTAAACCAGTCATACAGTAATAGAGGTACTAAGAGAGCAAAGCTTTAACTCCCTCAACCTCCAGTAACCCCTCTGCCTCCCAATCCCATCTTCCCTTCGACAAACACAACCCCACCATTTTTGCATTTTCCAGCTCCATGAGTTTTGTCTCTGCGTTCTCCCGCTTGCTGCCTGAGTCAACCCACCTTCTGGTGCTGACTCCTCGGGCTGTCCACACTCTGGGATGTGGGGGCTGAGAGCTGGAAGTACCCTGAAAGGTCATAGGAAAGGGACGCACAGGCTGTGCTACCAGGGAGTCAAATGCCACAATCAGCGGGTAGGGCACAGACACTTCAAGAATGCACAAACAAAGCAAGACTGAAGAAGCCTCTTTATTCCCAACACAGGCTGGAAAAGCTTGCAAAGGTCATTAAAACCATGCAGCCTGTCCTTCATGAGCGAGGTCTTCCCACATCTCAGATTAGCCATCATTTGAAAGCCAGCAACAGGGGAGTTAAGAGTGGTTTGCAGGCTCCTGTTTTCTTTCTGAGGTCCCCAGGATATCACACTCTAGCTGGGACATTACATAAGCATTGAACCAACTTCAAAAAGTGTTTGCGCTCTTCACTGCACACAAAAATACAGCTCCCTGTGCTGGAAACCCACATGCTTTCAGCAGGGGTGACTGCTACACACCCACCATCAACACGGGTAACGCAGAGGGCAAAGATTCAAACTGCTTCAGCGAATGCAACTAAGCACCCAGTGCCCCTGCCAAGAGCACAGAGGAGCTAATAACAACGGAAAAGAAGTCAAAATCTCAATTTCAAACCTTTCCATTCCAGCAAGGATCATTACAACCCTCTAGTCTGGTTCTTGCCACGTTTAAAGCTATAAAGTTTTACCCAGTTTCTCATCTATTACCCAGCAAATTTGGATCCCGATGCTTTTCTCCTGAAAAAAAAAATAATCAATACACAGGGTCCAACTTTGTCCTCTGCCATCTGAGGTTGCTCCACCCAGCCAACATTATTATGTGCCAACATTATTTGAAGAGCCTTCTAAAACCAGAAAGGAGTTGAAGGAGGGAGGCTTTGTACTGGTTTTATCTAAGACCAGACACATAACAGGCACCTTGGGGTGATACTTTCTGGGTTCCTACATTTCCCTGTGGAGCATCCCAGATTAGGTATCGCCTCTGAACCACCCTCCAGAGAAGTCCATGCACCTCCCATCAGCTATATACAAATCATGAAAAGACTAAACCTGAAAAAAAGCCCAAGGTTTTTTTGGGTAGAAAGTGGCAGGTTTTTGAAAGAAGTATATAATGAAGAGTACAAAAATCAAGCAGAAGGAAACATTACCTCACTTAACAGTTACGGGTGGAGTAAGCACCAAATCCCTTCTGGGACTGCCCTTCCTTTTCCCCTCATCGCTTGAGGAATGTAGAAGAAACACATTCTGTCAAGCTGCTGAGGGGAGGGAGGTGGGGGGAGCTCTGGTAGTCAGCCCTCCGCACGCTCCCAGTGAGCGATATTCGTCCATCCCCACTGAAAGGGAAAGTCTGTGGGGATCCAGGCAGAGACAGCATGGTCTGCACCGAGTTACACACAGAGGCATGTAATGCACAAGGACTGTGTCCGTAACACTCCACGTACCACGAGTGCTAGCTCCAGGCTTAAAGAATACAACCCCCTTACTCAGATTTTAGGCAAAACCCTGAATACTGGAGCTCCCTCCTCACACCTTCGTGGTTTTCCTTCGATGATCAGGGCTGGGCAAGGCTTACAAGCTGAGCCAGGGCTAAAGGCAACCTAGTAGGGTTTTAAGAGTAAGGTTCAGCTCAAACAGGTCCATCACATGCTAGCCCATACTGCTCACGGGAGACCCAGGGATCAGATCTGGCCTCGCTCAATCTCACAAGCCACCTTTACATCCCATGTGGCCAAAAGACATGTAACCCAAAAACTCCTGTCTCGTGAAACCTTGACCGGGCATTTTCTAAAACCTGCCATCCTAGTTTCTGCTTCTAATTAAGTCGATAAAGAAATTCCCAGAGATCTCACCTGCCTCTCAGCCAATTGGTTTTACAAACACTGTCATCACCCTCGTAGAGTCTTTCCTAAGTGAGTCAAAGGCATCCCGTTGGGATGACAGGATACCTGGGAGTGTCCTGCTCTGCAAGTGGCTTGGCTGGAAAAATCTCGGGGGACCAGCTCATCAGCTCTGCTCTACAGTTTCTTTCCTCACCTCCACCCCTGCATCCATCATTCATCAACTTCAACACTCCAGTTATAAGAGACATCCTATCCATTTTCAGGCAGAGCTGCATTTCTGTGTGGGTAACCTGCCCTGAAGGGACCTTTTACAAAGCCGAGGCCTGCTGAAAATGCTCCCATGAAGTAAAATTCCAGTGCCAGTTCCTAAGTTTTAAATACACCTGCCAAATCCACTATTTAGACTTTGCAGGCTTGCTCTGGTGCCTGGACATTCAAAAGCAAAGGCAGCTGGGCTCTTCAAAACTGGGAAGGGAAAAAGCAGGGACTGCGTTGTGGACAGGACTGGAAGAGCATCCTGCATCCTGAGTGTTGACAGGGCTTTACAAGAGAAGTAATACACGCTCATGCACCTGTGCCACTGATCTGGGGGGTCCATCTGCAAGGAACAGCTGGTATGCTGATACTTTTTCTCAGGAATACCACAGCCAAGACAAGAGCTCATCAACTCTTACAGCCCACATTCTTCTTTTACTATAAACACTCAAGACAATTTTGACCAGGGAATTACTTTGGCTTTTTGATAACAAAAAAAGCCCCACCAAACCAACAGAAAGCACAAGCCTTCTGATGGTGGTAAGTCAACACGAAGTGGTGAAGAATATGAGTAGGCTGAACTAACAATTGGCTTGCTGGATATACCACAAAGGGTACTCACAGTTGCAAGGAGAATGAAATCAACTGGTGTTGAAACTTAAAAGGCTCCAGGAGAGCTCAGTACCTTCTGGAAGCACAGGAATGACCTTTCTGGGGTATGCAGGCTCTTGCTGTCAAGGTAACAGTCGTTCTGATGCACACTTGATCTGCAGCACAGTTGGGATCTCTCTATTAAAACAGGAGAGACAAGGTTTCCGTATTTATGAACGGACACCTACCCTGGCAGAGTTTTACAGAGATGTGCCACTGAGATAGGACCTTGTTTCAAAGGAGAATTCAGATTTCAAACCACCTTGAGACTTCGGTAAAAGACTCTGCGTTCGGCCCTTCTCAGTCCTGATCATGGAGCAAGGCAAAGGTGCGGTTTCCAAACACCTCTAAAGAATCCAGCTGACAGTACTTGCGGATGAACATGCTGGGTCTTTAAGCTGGTGGAGGGCACCCAGAACATCTTGTCTCATAGCCTGGCAGGAAGGAAAGCTGACGTATTTCAATAGTTATCAACAGGCTTCCAAAGAAACTGCCAAAAAAATTCCTTCAAAGTCACTGCGAGCATAAAGGACAATATTTAGCGTTGCCACGCTCGAGAAGCTATCTGTGGGTTGACCTTCACCAAAAGAATGTGAAAATACAGGGCAACTGGCTACAGTGGTATTTACCTTTTCCTTCAGCAGAACAAAACAAAAAGTCTTTCTTAATATTTCCCGCAGAGCACTTCATTCCAACAAAAGCCAGTTACCCTCAGGAAGGAGTTTCCCATTTTCTGGTCTCTACTCTCTCATGACCCAGCTTACGAGAAACAGAGCACTGAGCTTTGGAAACCAGCTGCGTGTCAGTAAAGGACTGAAAACTGAGACGCTCCCACCGCCTGAAGCCTTGTCAGGCATTTGGTTCTTCTTTGGATGAAGGCATCACTGTCTGTGCTCGGAGAAGAGCAGAAAAACCTTAACATCTTGACCCCAGCCGTGACCCTAACTCAGTAGGAAGTCCCAGACACCCTGCCTGCCCTGGGAGACATCCATGTTTATTTTGGTAATGCTCCAGAACCAGCGCTCCAGCAAACTGGCAGCACCAGGTGATACCCAGCCCGTGGCAGGCCACTGAGGGCATCGCGGAAACAGCACTGGCTGAAGCATCCAGTTGGCCTGTCATCCAGAACCACGTATTCCTGAAGAAAAAAGCTAAAACTCTAAAGTCACTTGATAGTTCAATAAAGTCTGTAACTGCCCACATGTGACCGTGTAATTTATAGACAGATGTTTACACCTGTTAAATATTAAGTCGGATGAGGAGAGCTGTGGCCAAGTTTCTGGAGACAGGACAGAGACTAGAGATCACAGAATCATAGGGGTTGGAAGGGACCTCAAGAGATCATCAGGTCCTTGCTGTGTGCAAGTTGTTTTCTTCAATGGTAAAGTCAGAACCAGAGGTTTCTGCCTCGCCTCTCACTCCTATCAAGAGGGTCTTACACAGAAGAAACGGCCTGGATTACACTCACCAGGAGAACATTTCCAATGAGGGGACAACCAAACCTGCCTCTGCTATGCATGAGCTCAGAAGCTAACTCAAGTGGGCTGACATACTTCCACCCACGAGCATAGACCTCCTCCCATGGTCTCTCTCCGGGAAGCTGAGATGCGATACCTCTGACCTCCTTACGTGAGGAGGGCTGCCAAGTAAACAGTCCAGAGGCATCAGCCAGCCAAAGGCTGTCTCCATTGCACTTCTATTTTCCCTCTCCGCTTCCACACCCCACCCTTCTTAGCCTTTTCAGCAACATGGATCCCAACATGTCTGACAGTTAATAAACACAGGAGTCAGCTCTGTAACAGGAACCGCTGGAGGACAGGAGCAGGGCCCAAAATCCCAAAGGTACAGTCTGTACAGAGCATAGGAGACTTCCTGGTGCTGTCACCCAGCCAGGGGAACACCACAGAGCTGGCACACACAGTGCAAAGTTGGGGTGAGCAAAGAGCTGCCTTTCGTCCAGAGTAACACTCCGGCACGGAGACACAGCTGATAAGCTGGAGCTACATGAGAACAGAACAGGGTATAGCAGGAACTTCAAGCTAGAGAAAGAAGCCAATGGGACCTTACTTGCTGGGGAGAAACAGGTCCCAGCCACACCAACGTACATGGAACCTACTGACAAGTAGGAGTGAACCAGAGCTCCTGCACCATCTCCTCCCTGGATGCCCATGAGCCCCCGGTTTCCTTCCGAGAGGGAGGAGAATGTGACGCCCACCTGGGATGAGGCACTGCCAGAAGATGCAGCTGTGGGAGGCTGAGCCAGCTCACGGCTCTGGTAATCCAGGCATGCCTGTGAGGAAGAGGACACAACAACAGGGAGGAACCTCATGCTATGCTGTTTTACACCTAGACAAACTCCTCTGAGATGGAGCTTTTCCTTTAAGGGCAGGGAAAGGCTCCATCACACTCGGCCAAGGAAAGAGACTACACAGGCCGCACGCCCCCTCTCCCCTCAGAGGTGCTGGCTGGGGAGGCTGCCTGATGACTACTTCCAGGGCGGGAAGAATGAGATGGAGCTGTTCTGGCTCTGCCTCCCAACAGCAGCGCAGCAGTGGGAAACCGCACCCAGGGAGACGCCTAGGGAAAAAAGGATGTTTTGTTGGGTAGGCTTTTGTTCTGGCCTTTGTTTATTAGTGATATTTCACCGCCACGAAAGCAATTTAAAGGGCTAGCCTGGAAGGAATAACCTGCTGCAGTAGGCTGGTTTTCAGCTAGCAAACAAACAAACAAACAAGCAGAGCCAGATCCCGGGGGCAGGAATGAGGAAAGGTTTGCTAACTTACTTCACAACAGCAGGCAACACAGTTGAATCAACAGCTGGTTTCAGCAGCACACTGAGCTCCAGCACCAGCCCACAAAGGATCAACCACCAGTTCAAGAGGAGACTTAGGACATCAATAGTTACTCCACGGCAATCCCAAGGCTTCTTCCTGCCCTCACACCGGCATCTGCTGCAGGTACACAAGATTCCCTAGACCCCTCCATCGGAGCTAGCTCTGCTTTAACCAGAGCTGCTTAATGAGTTCTGTGAGGTCTGGCCAGAGAACTGGCCTAGTAAAGAATTTGGTCTTGGACAGCATGCTGGTCCCTGAGGAAGCTCATCAAAGACAGCTCCAGAACGAGCATTTCCTTCAGATGTTGCAACTCAAGTCGCAGCCAAGATGATGCAAAGCTTTGCCTCTCAACAGCCAAACCTTGTGCAGTGCTGGAGTATGTTAAAGGTACCATATAGTCTCCGATTATTTCCTTAATGAAAATAAACCAAAGAATTACCAGCAGAAGAGGACAACCTGTGCTTTGGTGAGATTAGGTGAAGACAGTACTTAACTGTTGGTTAGGGAGTGCCCACATTCGAATTTCTTTAGTTTCAGTGTTCCTCTGAATTGAGCACTACTCGGAAAGCGAGCCGAGAAAGGGAGCAGAGGGGTGTGATATTAGATCCCAGCATAATTCTACCAGTCCAACAGCATTTCTGGTTCAAGTAACCCAACGTAGCTTGAGTCCCTGGTTCCCAAAAAGGAGGGAACGTGGCCCACATCCCCAGAGGAAACAAAGCACACATCATCCACTCATTAGCCTCTCGGCACAAGAATTAAGAGCATCGCATCCAAACTGGTCTCCTCGCTTCTGAACTAACCATTCTGGGGTCAGTGGGCAACAACCAGAGGAGGACAGCAGGTAAAACTAAGCCCACTGCCTGCATTTGCCCACGCTGAAGTTTTAAATGGACACCAGCTGTTAATTCCTTTCTACATTCTTCACATATTTTTGGCCAACTCCCAACAAGACTAACCGAAACCTTTCCCTTTAAACTTTTCATCTGATGCATAGATAAAATAGTCAGGCGTTTTCAGGCAAGAAAAAGAAATATCTATCGTTATTGCCTTAATTTAAATGCATGCCTGTAGGTCCTCAGCACTTCCCTGCCCTTTGAAATAGGTTAAAGAGCCTTAATGCCATCTAAATTAAGTCAATTTGTTGTTCAGGGCATTTGTGACCAAACAATCTGAGATGCATCCTCAGAGGAAAAAGCATGCAGGCCAGAATTTAAAACCCTGGGAAAGAAGATGATGGATGTGGAGCTAAAGCCCGGAAAAGCTACATCTTAAATGACCTTGGTCATTACTTTGGTTCTTTGCAGTTTCAGTTATGGTTCAGTTGTCTTTTTGTGTGTGTGTGTGTGTGTGTAGGTATTTTAGTGCACATCCTTGTATGCTGCTTGGCCAGTGCTCTTAAGTATTAGCAGGCTGACACAACAAACCCAGAAAAGGGCCAGCTCTCCTGCAATTGCCTACGTTGGACCACCACAATGTTCTTCCCCAAAGCTCCATAGCAGTCCACTCCTCATGCTTAGGAACAACATGGGAAAAGTCTAGTAAATAACTTTGTAAAGAGCAGGCAAGTTGCAACAGATGAAAACCACCAAGCAGTACTTGCAGCATCTCCTCCATCTCAGGCACTACAGTCTGGTTTTGCCCATGTGAGCTCATGCTCTGCAAGGGCCCAGCCTCAGCCACAGCCTCATCACCCCAAGGCACTACTCCCAGCAAGTGGCTTGTTACTCCAAGGCGCTACTCCTGGTGAGTACAGCTCCTCCAGCCAAGGACACACAGGGCAGCCAAGCCACAACTGCAGTGACATGGCCTCCAGCCAACCAGCGCCACTCCAGCAAGCCCAGGACTTGGCTATGCAACACCCAAAGATGCTTTCCTGGCACAGGGGCCAGGAAGAAGGCCCCCAGCACCCTCTGCTCCCCGGGGCCAGCATGCTGGCTCCCCAAGAAGTGCCCAGGGCAAAAGGTACTTTCCTCCAAGGTGTGCCTTATTCCTAGATACACTAAATAAACAAGCCAACCACATTTGGCTCCTCCAAAATACAGTTGTTACCCACACTTTGCTACACACAGGCCACAGAAGGGAGTAGCAGTAACCTGGTCCAAGAGCTTTAATGCCCTTTGCATTGAGCTACTTGGCAAACAGCAGCACTGCACCAAGTGTCTTCACTCTAAGGTGCCCAATCCCACCTCCAAAACCACACAGGGCGAAGCCACAAGGAAATACACAGAGTATACACATCACTTCTCCTGTGATCACTTTGCTTCCGCTGGTTACAGAGTGCAAAGCCCAAAACCTGCTCACAAACCCCCCCACAGTCACAGCACGCTGCAGCAGAAGCCAAGCACCCCCACCCCCCCCAGCACACAGCCATGATATGTAAAATATCTGATTATTGCTTCGTTCCGAGGGGAGGTTTTTTGTCTGGGAAATAGATCCTCCCTTGGCATGTACCCGCCCCAACAGCTGCATCATTTTCCTACTTCCACCAACAGTCCAGAAGTTAACCAAAGCCCTGCTTGTGCTGGCCAGCACCCAAGATTTTATTGTTATGTACTATTAGTTCACAGTGAGAAATGTGCACCACAGGAGAGAAAAACCCTGAGCAGCTCAATAATTGGGTACAGATGCTGAGGATTTGGGAAGCACTATGCACCGGGCAGCATCTCACATCTTGTTTCTATCACCTGTTTGCTTCCCGAGATTTTTAATAAGACAACTATGCATGCTATCCTTGATGAATATTCTAGAATTCCTCCCTCAAAACCCAGCAACGTTTGATCTCCGCTCATCTCAAGAACCATCTCTCTCATCACAGCCCCCAAAGTGCCACTTTATACACATTTGGTATTTAAATAAGATCTTGGCTGTTGTTTTCATCATCTGGCAAGTTCTGAACACAGTCAGGCTGTGTCACTCTTATTTCACATCCCAAAAACTCAGCCTGGCAAATTGTGCCAAAGTCCCAGCATTGAGAATTCCTGATAAAACATCTCATCCACCCAAAGACACTGTTTTACATCAACGTCTGCTCAACACCTGCAGGGACCAGCACCGCCCTTGTATTAGAGATGCCCAAACCTCACCAAGGCGAATGCTCAGGGTAGAGCTGCAGAGAGAAAGAGCCCAGTCCCAGCCAGATTCCTGAACCTTGGCTCACTGAATTTATACCACCAACCACTCAGATGCACAAGGTACCACAGCTGTCAGCAAACCCTATCGAAGTACCAACACAAGAAAGTTGCTGGTGTTTCTCCTTACTGCCATGCAATGGTTCCACCATTCCAAGTTACATTGCAAGCGCTGTCCCTTCACCAGCGTACATCCACTCGGGTGTTTCTCCAAGGATTTAAAGAAGAGGATAAATTACTGAAAAGGGCTGCATTTTTCCAAACCCAGTGCATGTCACCACTGACATTTCTGCTCTGGCACCATCAAGTAAGGAGCATCTGGGCACCCTGCACTCCCTGCCCAAGGCACACAGTGATTTGGTTGGAAAACCTGACATTTGCCTTCACCTTTCCCACGGGCCACAGGCACTGATAAACTCTTCCTGAACAATGATTTCATCCCTTCCAACGACGTGGCTTACACAACACTGATTGTATGAAGGTCATGGCCTCATTACAGATTTAGACACTCTGTTCCCATCCAAAGGGGGAAAAAAAAAAAGCAGATCTGGTCAAACTGGAGGGCTGTGGAAAAAAAAGCAATCTATGGAGATGAAGTTTTTCCTACAGCTCCAAGGTAGCCTTTATCAGTCACAATGGTCCTTCTGGTCCAGGGAAAGTTAAGAACTTAAAAATCCCCATTTACACAAGCACAGGCTACAGGGCTGCCCCAGGATCACCCACGTGTGGCCACCCCGTGCCTGTACAAAACGTGGGTCGAGACACTGAAGACAGCACGCTGGTTCCTTTGTACACCAGCGACCTCAGAGGGCAAAAAGCAACATGAAGAAATGATAGAGGATGGAAAAGCCCCGGTTTACGTCCCGAAGTGTTCCACTGTGGATGGCTAGCCAACACTGGCTACTTTGGGAAATGATTACCCATTCCGTCCACTTTCTTGGTGAACACATCAAGTGAGGAAAGCCTTCCTCTACGTACTGACTCCAGTCCTCCAACAGCTCTGGAGCTGCCTTATACTGTTCCTGGCATATGGGCTGGTGGCCTCAAATCCTCAGCCAGGTTAATTTGGTTTCTTCCAAGCGTGCAGGAAGTTGCTCAGAGTCGGTGGGGAAGCAGTGCCAGTGCCCTGCATATCTGCACAGACTGCCCAGATCTGCCCTAAATTCCAACCTGAAGCTCCAAAGTAGAATTGCATTGGGTTGTTTCATGTCTTCCCTTGACATCAAATTTGAATCCGAGCTGCCTCCAAGGACAAAAACACTGCAGCCCAGCCTATGGCTGGCAGTCCTCAGCTTCACCTGAGCTCTGGTCTCCATTCCTGTTCCCTGCATTCAATTCAGGACTTGCTATGGAAAAACTTCTGCCTTTCCCCTGAACTTCAGAGGAACTTAGTGCCTTTCATTGACTGGGGTCATTGAAATATTTAAAGCAATTCCTATCCAGGACAAGGTGGTCAGACGTCCTTCATGTCCCACTGGCCTTGGCTACTGAGCAGACTGGTCCCTGCACTCAGCCAGTTTGAGGGATCTTCAGAGTGCTCAGCCACAGCAAACCAATCCCTACTCCTTGACCACCCCTCCAGTGATCAACTGAAGAAGAAAGGAAGAATCCCAGACGACTACTACTTGCTGCTTAGGACTACAGCCCAGGGACAATCCAGGACAAGACAATTCTTGTACCATTTTCTTGAATTCATGGTGAGAAACAAGGCAAGTATCACCCCGGATACTAATCGTTAGCCGTAGGGAGGGGTACTCCCCAAAGATACTAGCATGGAGACACAGAATCTGACTATCTACAAACCAAAGAGCTGGTTAGGAAATCGCAGTGGCAGGTGGTTCTCATTTTTCTCTGGGTCTTTAAGCATGACAGGGCCATCCAGCCGGGAAGGAATGCTTGTGGACAAATGGCAGAGCCTCATTTCTATTTTGAAGGTAAAAGCTAGCATTCTCACATATTTAAGATTTACACCTGAGGTTTTACAGTAAAACAGACCTATGGCCCAGGCAGCAATTAAGAAAGTGGTAATCCTGATCATTTTCCACCTAATGACTGTTTACTACACAGTCCTTTTAAAAGCCTGGCAGCTCTCCAGATCTTTCAGCTTCTCCTTTCTCCTCCAGATCATGCCAGCCAGCCATCTCGGGTGGAGAAAACCCACTGGAGGAGAATGCTCTCTGCTGTCTTTTTGGGCTCTCAGAGCTTTGTTTCCAGAGGGAAACCCCGAGCCATTTCACCTTCAAGGTGAAAATAAAATCCTGATGCTTTAAAAGCATTGCCAAAGAGCAGAGAAAGGGAAGGAAAAAAACCCAAAACCCTCAGCAGAAAAGTTCTTCTTTGAAGGATTCAAAAACTGCCTTGGGCTTGACAGTTTTAAAGGCAGCAGGACTGGTTCTGCTCCTCCTCCTAAGACCAGATTTTAACACATTGCCACTTGTTTCAGATGACATTCACTATCATTTGCCATCTTTAAAAGCAGAACAATTCTTGGTGATTAAATGCTCTTACTCCGGCTAGTCCCCAACCAGCTGCTGTAACCAGCCCAGTGTTACTGTTCCAGCTCACCTGTGTCTGGACAAAGCCCAACTCTCCTCATTACCAAAAAGGAAGCATAGCAATTCGTTAGCGAAAGTGCGACACTACTGCAGGCTCCCAGAGACCTCACAAGTCAAGCTGGCTCTAACGCTCCCAGGTGTCTCCCAGAGACCCAACTACCATTTTCTCTGCAGCCTTCCACCCAGGGCACAGCGCCCAAGGGTCCACTGCCAACAGCAAGAAACAGCACAAAAAAGTACAAGGAACATTTTAGCTGAAAAGATGAGGTCGGTCCTGCATCCCTTCGTGATGGGAAGAGGCGTGGAACAGGTGGGTAGACATGGCACCAGATGCTATGGGGTACCCGCAGCTCCCAGAGATGATCTCAAACACAGAATGACTTCGGCATGGTTGGTTGTGACCCTAAGCAAAACTGCGAGCCCCTTGTTAATGGCACATCCCCTAAATCATGACCAAGAGCACTCCTGGACCCCATGCAGGGTCAAAGCATGGAAAAAGGGACATCTCGACACACAGACCTGAGGGAGGAGGATGGTTGCTGTTGTGGGAATGAAACAAAAACATGACCAACCCGATGCACTGCAATCAATATTTGAAATGAAATCAGCCAGGCCCATATTCAAATGAGGTCAGCAGTAATTACACATCCTCATTTGGAACAGCAAACCCAGGGAGCGCCAGGATGGGTACGTTTCTCAAAGCAAATATATTAATGGGAGCGTTCTGAAACACATGATGCACTGGTAAGAGGCTTTAATATAAACCTCTGGATTACACCATGTTAGCTTTCCCATTATCATACTCTCCATTAAAGCCTGAGTGCTGTGAAGGCAGCAAGAGGTTAAAGCAGACCTGCAGCCCTTGCATAGCCCTTTCCTTCCCAAAAGATCCAGCTGCTTCCATGCACGCAACACTTGGCATTACAGCCAGACAGCGCGAAGCACCGACCATGGAATCTCAGCTCTATTAGCAACGCCATCAGCTTGGCATACAGAAAAAGGCCTCATCCTTTCAACAGCAGCAGCGAGATCGCCCCCTCTTATTTCTAGAATGATCTGCTGGGTTGACTCCATCTTAACGCACGGCCACACCACGCAGTGATTCAGCCATTTTCCTTCCCGAATGAGTAGGGACTGCCTTTGCCTTCCCCCCACATCAGGCTCGGCTGTGCTGGCAGCAGGAACCTCTCCATGTAAAACCCAGGCAAGGGAAGGTAAAAAGGAAATAATCAGTAAGAGTTGAAGCGAGGCTCGGGGAAGGTGGTGAGAGGTACAGCACAGTATTGGGGCTGAACAAGACGAAATGAGGAATTTTTAGATTGTCCCTGGGTTATTTTTCCAAACAGGCATCTCAGGAAAAACTCTGCAATCTGGTTCTCTCGAGAGGGTAATGATGAACGCAGGCTGCATCT
Source organism: Laterallus jamaicensis coturniculus (assembly GCA_022605575.1). Classification (NCBI taxonomy): domain Eukaryota; kingdom Metazoa; phylum Chordata; class Aves; order Gruiformes; family Rallidae; genus Laterallus; species Laterallus jamaicensis. The sequence goes on from JAKCOX010000001.1 coordinate 693,693, forward strand.
CTGCCGCCTTTAATAATAGCTCCGGAGAGAGAACTCGAGTTGCCGTGCCGTGGGAGTGAGCTGGCACAGTGAAGCAGAGCCTGGCTGTGCAGACACTTGTCGGCAATGCAGACGTGGCGCGGGAGCTGCAGAGCTGGGGTGCAAAGCCCAGAGTTTGCCAACATGACCTGCAAGTCACATAGCCACCTAAGTCACGCTCCCACCCAGAGGACCTGAGCATCCCTCCTGCTCCAGGGCAGGGGTGCAACCCACAGCCAGGGTCCAGAGGTCTGGCTCTCTCCTGGAGAACCCGCAGGAGGCACAGGGCTTCCGAATCCTGACAACTTCGCTGTTCTCTCCCTAAAAGCCAGTCACATCTACACAGAAGATGGAAGCAGATGCAAATCATGAGATAAAGGCATGGCACAGTGTTTATGCAGCCATGTCAATGCCCACAGCACACGGAGCCCAGCAGCACAGGAACTGGAGCTTCTCTCGCCCAACCAGGAGCTGCTGGTAGTGCAATAGTCACACTCACATTCTTTGTAATCCACAAGGCCCTAAGTCGCTGCATCCCTTCGATTTTGGAAGGGTGTCAAGAGAAAAGGTTACCTGCAGAAGTCAGGGTTTACCTTTGTCACATGGCAATACCATGGCTTGCTCTCCTCCAGCACGCAGAAGGCACAGCTTGAAGCTCACAAAACAGAAAAGACACAGTAAGTTCTTTCAACATTTCTGACATTCCACAATCTAATGCAAGTTCCAGGCAAACAGAGTGGAGCCTTCCCAGGGTAGCGGTAGATCATCAGGAAACAAGCTCGAGGCAATGGATTAACCTGCACCATCCACTTTGGGGTTGTTACTCCGCAGGTGCCTGAAGTGCAATCCTCCATCTGGGTATCTCACATAAACACCATGCCCAGAAACTGCCAAAAAGGTGCAGAGCCCTAAAACACTCCTACCATGACAAATCACTATCTGTGTTGACTACCACACTCTTGCATACCAAATACGTTACAGAGTTCGCTTAACTCCACGTTAATTACCTGAGTTACAAACATCAAGAGAAAACCCACTCCCCGAGCAGAACTTCTAATTCCATCTGCCCAGAGCATCCTGCAGAAGGACAGCCCCAAACAAGCTGTATTTGACACAGAGAGACTGGACAGATGGCACAGTATGGCACAAAGGGATTTGTGCCCGCCTGGCTTTGACGTGGCTGAATTACTCCTGAACAGCAGATGCAGAAGAGTTCTGCTGGATGTTTTATGAGGATTTAATGCTCATTAAAACTTCACACTGTTCAATATGACAGTACAGTCTGCACAATGCAAGAGAGATTGTTTTGCAAGTTCATTCCGTTGCACACTTTTCAGAGCCTGTCATTACGTACGACAACATGGAACAGGTAGGAGTGGCATTCCAGAGTTAACCAGCGCAACACTGTTCCACAGCCTTCATGCAGCCTGTGAATTTATGCAAGAACAGGGAAATTAACTGAAAGTAGAAGAGAAATCCCTGTTTAAAATAAAACCTCTGAATTCCCGATGGCTCCTGGAAGCCCCCAGCTTCAAACCCAATGGCGCTCGACCCGAGAGCCCTCTGTACTCGTGGGCTCACTTCACCAGCAGCTGCTAGTAGATTCTCTCCAGATCCTGGTGAAGCACAGAATGAAGTTACTGCAGGGAATACAGGAAGGGGTCAAACTCAAAATCACTATCACGTTTCTGGGGACTATCCAACCCCGAGTTACCGCGGGGAGCCCACACCTACAGCGGCAGGAGAAACACTGAACGCAGGTGCTGATGTAAAACAGGCCACTTCCCCCAAAGCTTATTATTGCACCTTGGGATAAGCATTTCTGGCACCGACAGGCAACATCGCAGGTCACACTCTGCACCTGGGCAGCCCCACGGCCCTGAGTATACTCACACCTGGACAGATTTGTTGCAAAAGGAGAGCTGTCACACCCGTCAGCAGCACCACAGAGAGCAGAGTGAGGCACTTCTCCAGCCAGGCTGGGATCAGAACAAGCTCAGGACTGCAGGTTACAGAGCAGGGGGCCTGGAACGCAGGAAATCACAGCCAACCCCACACATTCCCAACAAACCAGTGGCTGCCTCACCTCCAAGCCATGCCCAGTTACATACCGGGACTGTTGTTTCAGGGGAGAAAACCGGCTCTTTACTCACAGTCTCCACCCAACTCCAAAGACAAAATGATGGTATCGCCCTCCCACACCAGCTGGCGTAAGGGAGGCTCCAAGCTCCAACAACCAGGTGCCTCCCTGGAGTAATCCAGCCACAGAGAAGCCATCAGCTCAAAAAGAGGAGCCATCATCAGTCATCCAAAACGACAAACGATTGTTTAGAGGAAATAAACATGGGAAGGGGCTGTGGATTTGTGGGAATGGATACTCAGGGTTCCATTTCACCTCTCTGTTACTGCCAGACTCCCTCTACTGACTTTGCCACAGTGCTAGAAGAGCTCGATGCCTGGTTTGTGCTTGCTCCCAAAGGCACAGTTGCTGGACACAGAGTACCCCGGACACACGTGCATGCTCCCTGCTGGCAGGAGACATGGGGCAGCACTGGGGAGAGACAGTGGCCACAGCGTGCCCTGCTGTGCACTGCACAAGAGTGGGTGCAAATCAATCAGCAGCTTCAACTGACGAGTTAAAAATCAGTCTCATCAGCATGCCTCTGGCAACAGAGCTAGCAGAAAGCATCAAAAGCAATGCTTTTACTCTCCCAAAGTTCACCTGCAAACAGGTGCTCTTCAGAGCTAGCACCTTTCACTATCTTCTCATCTCTGGAGCACCACAATGTGACACAGAGGGGAACAAACACTAACTTCTTCGGGAGGCCAGCCCCACGCTCACAACCCATGGGCACCATTCACCCAGACAACACTGCCGGTGTCCCCACTTCCACCTCTTCCGTATGGGACTGAATTAACGCAATGCGCTTCACCACATGTCCCAGCAAACGGTGCATTGCATCAGGACTAGAGGCATCACCAGGCAGTACCAACAGCCTGCAGCTCAGTTCCTCACACAACAGACCAGACAAGCTGCTTAGAAACCTTTCACACACATCAGTTTTACCTTTCAAACACCAGGTACCAGTGTCCACCTAGATTACTACAGGAAGGGTAACTCATTCATTTCTGCTTCCATCCAAGGCAAGAAAGCTACCTTTAGTGTGATCTGGGGGATCCAGTTCCAACCCGGTGCAAACAGACATCCTGAAACACCGGCTCTGCTTACAGCAAGAGGTAATCTGGTCAAGAGAAAAAGCGTCGCTAATTTGGAGACCCTGAGCAGCAACCAGAGGCCATTGTAAACCAGGAGCAAATTGCATGGGCTGCGTGTACGATCAGCCATGACATCCCCTCCCCTGTTAATGGTGACAGTTTTCTTCCTGGCGTTTCATCCATGACTCAAGTCCGGCCTGATGTGTCCCTCTGGGCTGATGCACCTTGGGCTTTTGTTCTGGGCAGGCAGCAAGTTTGGTGAAGCTAAAGCTGTGCCTGGAGAAGCACAGCCCAGTGCCAGGACAGGGGAAAGAACACTGGAGAACTTCCTTTCCTTGGAGCACCTCCTGAAGGTGGGAGCACCAAAGCCAGCTGCCTTAGCACCTCCGGAGTACTGTGATGCAGCCAGACAGACTGACGACACAGAGATTTACTGTGCCTCCACGCTCGCCACCAGCACGTATCACCCAATCCAAGATGCCATTTCTCCTGGGTAAACCCAGAACAAGCCCCTCAAGCCACTTAAAACTCTGCTGGAGACCAACATCACCCATGTTTTGCTTCGCTGGCATCCACCCCACCAGAGCATAAGCACAGCAAGGGCTGCAGCTGGCCACCACCCAGCTGGGGACCAGGGACAAATGCTGCCCCTTCCCAAGGGGGCTGCAGCTTACAGGGGTTCACCATCAGACTGGTTTCCAGCAAAACACAACTGGTTCAACCAGTTAAGTTGATAAATGAAGTAGAAGAATTGGACTTCCATAACTCACCTGGACCAACAGGATTATATGGATAAATTCAATTTTATTTTATGGTGGATGACAACTCAACCCCTCATTTTAGCTGAACAGGGCCTGTTGAAAGCCTTTCTGGACTTCACTTCCATGACAAAAGGTGTGCACTGTTGGCTCCCTCTGCTCCCAGCATCATTAAACTGACATCCAAGCCACAGGACAGGTCCATTATTCCCCTCATTAAGTCTACAGCAGCCACTTCTGTTTGTCCTCTACTTCACTCCAGAGGAAGCGCTCCCTTCCGATACGTCTTTTGTTGATAAGGAAATGATTTTGCTGAAATGGTGTTTTTGTTTTACTATTGAGGGAGGGGGAGGGGATAAACACCTGCCTTTCATCCTGCAGCACGTAGGCTGAGGGTATCAGCACTCAGCACACCCACCTGAACTTGCCAAGCCCTTGATCTTCCCACCAAGCTCAACCATTCCAGCTGCACCCACCCTGGCAAAGAGGCCTCCCCAAGGCAATTAGCAGCTCACTGCAATTGCCAGTCCTCTTGCCACAGGCACACAGGGTTGAACCCAGAGCCTCCAGAGAGGAGATGGCTCCTATAGCCCTGCCAGCTGACCGAGGCGACGTCACTGCTATGCACCTGCTGGCATCACAGCCAGGATCAGAGGTCCGTTCTGATGACATCCCCTCAATGCAGCTGGCTGTTCTGAGTTCCTGCTTTTACACTCACATTCCTTCTGATCTAATTTCCTCTGTTTGACATGTGGACACTCTCCACTGTCTTTCCATCCACTTCCTGCCTCCTTCTTTCTCCCACCCTCTTTGTTTGGCAACAACAGATCAGAGCTGAAGGAACGGGGGTGAGGAAGGAAGCCTTGGCTCAGCGCCTCCATAGCTCCAACCTGGGAGCAAACTCAGCCTTTAACTCCTCAGGTAAGGCTAATGAAGGACTTCTCTGTTCACAGCTATTTCCAACACTGCAGAGGAGGTTTAATGTTTTAATATTAAAATTGCAAAAGGAACAGCCTACTTTAAGTAGTGCACTGACTTTATGGGTGGCATACAATCACGGCACTGTAATGCAGTGAGAGGCGAGAGACTGCGACACAGCCTGCTCTGTGCAGGAGGCTCGTGCTTTCCCTGCCATTCTGGGATCTGAATGGAAATGGAGTTTGGGAGATTCATCGTTGTCTCCAACAGAAGCCACCATGCAGCAAAAAGCACAACATTAGGAATTGTGACAGCTTCCCAACACAGCCTGCTGCTAAAACCAAGTGGGTGCCACCTCAGGCTGCAGCTCAAAGCACAGCAAGGAGATAGGCACATGCTGCAGCGTGACTCACACGGACAACGGCTCCTCTTCCTCAACCTTCAGCCCTCCGAGCTAAAAATAATTCCTTAAGAAATGAATGAACAAAAATCCCCAACCCGAGCCCTGCAGCTAAAATTAACCATAGGCTTCTGTAACAACCCCCCGCTGCAGTACTCCTGCTTTCTGTGTGGCTGCTCCATGCTGGGATAACCCCAATCGCAAAGCATCCTCTGCCCTAACCTCTGCCCCAAGATCAGGAACCCAGGAAGAAGCCCAGGAAGTTTTGTTTGGGTCGTCCCCCCCAATAAAACCCAACTGTTCAACAAGATGTTGTCACACCCAATGCTACAGTCAACTACACCACTGGCCACTCAAATCGACCCCAGCACACAGCCCAGAGCTTCCCATCTACATGGCCATCAGACTCCCAAAGTAAGGACCCCTTGTTCAGGCCAGAGCCAAAATACCTCTGCACCAACAGACTGAGGGTAATTCCTCATTGTTACAGACCCGGGTCCACTAGCAACAATCAACATCACAACATGCCAAGTGCTGGTCATCCAAAACTGAAGCTTACATCATTCCCCCAAACATGTTGCTTGTTCTGGAAATCAGCTCATCAGCCCCTGGGTGAGAAGCCCAGAGCCCAGCCAGGCTTGCTGGGTCGTTGTGCCGACGTAGTACCAGCACCACCAGAGCAGGAACAGGCTGTGACCCATCTTTTCACGGTGTTCATAGGAAGAAAACAGGCCGCAACAAATTTGGATGCTAGGCCACGAGGCTTTCAGATGCAAGATCTCATCTTTGAATGGAGTGCTGGGAGCAGAGCGTTTTTCAGACATAAAAACTGACAGCAGCTATCTCGAACAAAACCCCAGACACTTCCTTCTGCTGGGACCCCACATTCACGTGGCTTCAAATACCTGAAAAAACAACAGTGACCCCACTCAGAAGCACCAGAGGCTCCCCAAGTCGCTGTAACCGCCCACCCCAGGGAACAGGGTGCTCTCGCTCATCAGGGCTCCAGGACAGCTCACAGATCCTTTGGAGTGGAAGCAAAGGGTTTTCCAAGTGATTCTGGGGATCCAAGTTCCTGAGGGGCAATATTCACAGGCAACATATCAGCAAGAAAAGCTTTAGCATCAAGAAGCAAAAGCCAGTAGCCATCTAAGCTCTGATACACGCCAAAATCCTGCCTTGAAATCCCATCCTGCATGGGATTCATGTCCCAGCATGAATACTGCTTGGGTTTTTTCCTGGCACTTGGGTCCAAAAGCCAGCAGACCTAGAAGTGCTAAACCTATGGTCGCTGTAGTCTCAGCAACCAGCACCTTGACACCAAAGATGAGAAAGGCTGGGATCTCAGGATGTCTCCTGTGCAGCCAAGAGCTCCAAGACCTTAATCCTACACAACAGAGACCAACTCAGCAGAGGGATCATGTCGCCACCTCACTTGCCCAGCACTGAACTCCTTTGCCAAACCAGGCCCTGGGTTCAGACAGAAACACAGCACAACCTACAGCTTAACCCCAACACCAACATTCCCTCAAGATCCATCACACTTACACTGCCAGTACTTCTGACCAGCACGTGAACCACCATCAGGCATGAGGCAAGTTCAAAACAAGGTTCATTATTGCAAAATATTTGTTCATGGGTAATGTGAGCGTAGTTTAGGACAGCTAGCCCAAGGTGAACCCATCTCTTAATGCCTTTAATGACATGCTTGGAGCGTAATTTGGGAATCCCCCTGCCTGCATAGGGACCGCTCCTTAGCTGCCAAGCCCTTTAGTTTTTTAAGAGACAAACATTTTAATCAATCCACAGAGCAGGACGTTACAAATCCACACAGAGCTGGGTTTGTCCTTATTTTATGTATCTGCATGTCCTCCCATCCCTCTTCAGTGCATAAAGACATATTTTGGCCACAGTACCAGACACCAGCAAGGAGATGTGGTTACATCAAGCTCCTGATGGCGAGGCTGCCACAGGCACCCAGCTAATTGAGTTTGCCAAAGATTCATTTCGGGCCCAAAGCTCTTCCAGGGCACCTCAGCATGCTGCCACAGCTCCTGACAACCAGACCTTAAAAATTAAACCAGCTGTACTACCCTGGAACAATGCGAATGCCCCACAAATCGCCCTTAAGGTGACATGTAGGTCCCATCACCCCATGCCAAGAATGTGAGGAACTTTGTGACCCCCCCAAATCCTCACAGCAAGCTGAGTCCCTGAAGCCCAAGTGATTCACGCTGTTCTCTGCTAGTCGGCAACAGCTGTAGAAACATCTCTGAAAGGGTTGGCATGCCCCCCACCAACTCAGTGCTCCACCTAGCACTGGTATGTCCATGTGGTCCTCACCTGTCAGCTCAGCTTCAGCCAATAGAGCATTAGAGCTCCACAGAGTTTCTCTTCCGATTGTTTACAAGATGATCCTCATCAAGGCAATCAAACTTCTGGTTTACCTCAGCCTATCAGCAATAAAGATCTAACCAGGCAGCTCCAGGTCCTACTACACCCCTCCAGCGTATCCACACACTCCAGTGGCTTAATCTCACTCAGGATTTACTACCCGATTAGGATGAGTCAGACTAAATCCACAGATCAGATAAGAGCTATGTGCTCCCCATCACTCACACCTGCCCACAAAGAGGGCACCATGACTCCTAGAGTAATTTACCAACATTTGGGTATCTTTCCACATTTTTCACAATCCTTACATGCTTCTAATGTGGTTCAGAAATGTGAGCAATATAAAGTTCTCTCAGAGACAACCTTCTGCGTATTTTTATATGAGGCTTATCTAAAAGCTCAAGCCCATTATTTCAAGCCTCCTAACCCTGAATGTGACAGTACACGAGGCTGAGACAAAGCTCCATGAAGCTATTTTACCTTACCTCTACGTACCTTTTACCTGGGTTTTATGGAAGCCTTGCTCCTCAGAGCCAGAGCCTGACCAGCATTAAAGCGCCTTTAAACACCCCAGCGACGGGAAACTGCAAAGCTGGCTTAACGGGCCGGCTGGGGTCAGGGAATCCTGCTGTGGGCAGAGCGAGTGGACCTGGTACGTCACATCCTCTTCCAAAACAAACTCCGGAGCACAATCGCTGTGCCACGCTTTGCCCCGTGCAACAGCCTTCCTTCCCAACACGCTGCAAACCTGCATGGTCACCACAGTCACCACACAACAGGCCAAGTCCCTTCCCCACAGGGGATGTAAATCCACTCCTCTCCAAGCACAGGCCATGTGGACCTGCTACCTGGGGCCAGAGGTTTCTGTGCTGGTACAGGCACAGTTACTTCTTGCAGTCCTGGGAAGCTGATCCCAGGCTCGTAGCGCAGAGCAGAACGTGATGGAAATGAAAGGATCCACCTGCCTTGTAAAGAGCGCAGCTCATCGCCCGAAATCTCCGCGCAGGGAAAGGTCACGACTTACAGCAGCCCCGACTCTGGTTCTGAATCTCATTACCCCGTAACATCTCCGTTTTTATTTCTCCTTTTACACAGTTCCTTGCCCAGGTCTCTGCAGCAAACATGAGCCCAGGGAGCAGTTCATTCAGTCTGTACTTCCCTTCACACCAGGGCTAAACACAACCACCTGCTGACTCAGTGTTTTACAGCCATGCTCTGAGCCACAGACCGCCCAGCCCCTACACTTTCCCTACACTATCCCATTTAAAAGCTAACTCATCCTCTTTCCATAAGAAACTAATTTAGGCATCCCAGGTTTTAAGTTTAAATGGCTTATGCCAACGACTAAAGCTGATTCTTCTACTAACAAATTTGACATGGGGCCGAAAGTCAAGTTTGCTTATTTTTTACCCTTAAACAAAACCATAAACGGTCGCAGCGGTAAACCACCTCTCGTTTTAATACCCAAACACTGCCTGCTTGCCGCCAGCCTTGTGCCAAAATCCCGTCACCAACAACCAGCCCAGGCACTCTGGAGGCCACTGAACTCATTCAGCTCTGCGCTGATGCTCCGGACAGTTCCAGATGAAGTGGGAGACACGCCACTAAACTAGAGGAAGATAAAAATCCATCTTCTTTCTCATCCAGAGAGCAATGAAAGTTATATAAGCAGCTTTCCCCAATCTGGGCTGGTGGGGTTTGGGTTTCACTCCTGTGGTTTTAATACAGCTTTTCCGTTCTCACCTGCACTCCCACCCCACCTGCAGCTGAAGCCTTGAGAAGGACAAACACATTACCAAAAAAACCCAAAAAGAAATTAAAATCCCCCTGAACCCTCAGTCAATAATCCATTTTTAGGAAAGAATTTCTGCTAAAATGAGGTAAGTGATAACTTTCCAGATCTCCTGTTATCCAGGGTGCTATTTTAGGGAGAGTGTGACTGCATTCGCGCTTGTCGCATAGCCCTGCTTCCAATCTCCTGGCAGATCCCCAGCACATTCCGGTATTTAATGCACAACGCTTGTTGGGATGTGGTCCCACTTATCTCCCAGACACACTGACTAAGACTTTCCCACATAAACCGACCCACCCTTCAGCAGCAAGAGGTCACTGGGCACAATCAGCCTCCAAATGAGAAAAACAATCGGGAAAAGCTGCTCTGATGCCAAAAACACAAGAATGAACCACTCCAGGCTCCAGTGTTGGGTTTATCACCACTTAAGAGACCATAAGACAGATTTTCAACTGGTGCAAACCAGTGCAGCTCCACCAAAGCCAGGCAGAGGTTTTTCAGGCTTAGGATCTGGCATCCTAACAACGTTTAACATCGCAATATGAATACATTACCCTCTCAAAAAAAAAAAAAAGGTTGGAAATAAAAAGTTAGTAATTAACTAGCTCACCTTTAACTACCACAAAACCACAGACAGTTACTGGCACGCGCAGGATAAGGTCATTGTATTTTGAGTTCCCTTGAAGGGAACTGTAGCATGGTAGCTTAATGCTTTTGCCCAAGACATCATCTCCATGTCAGGCTGGCTGAAGGGCTGTTCAAATCCCAATACATGGGGATCCCATACATTTTGAGAGTTCAGGCAGCACAACCCCATGTACGCTGCTCAACTCCCCTGCTCTGCTATTTCACGACACTAAGAAGCTGTCCTGGCTTCCTCACCAGGCCCCCCGCATGGTAACAGGGTCTGATCAAGGATGCTTTACTTCCATAAGGCAGATTTGGGCCCGAAGTTCCCTTCTTAAAGCACAGAGGCAAGTGCCTTTTGCTAGTGAGAGGCAAAACCTGCTTTCTCCAAGCATGGGCCAGAGCGATGAGCTTCATGCTGCATTCCAGCGTCGCTATAAATGTGCCTGCAACTAGCATACCAGAGCCACAAGCTACCCACCAGTGCAAAGCTCTCCATCTGCAGAGAGACCAGTATAGATCACCCTTAAACACTTTAATTAAATATTTGTTTACTAAGAGAAGAGTCAGTGAAAGCCCTTGGGAAGAAAATCTCCTAATTAGTTTAGTTGCAGACAAAAGCTGACACTTTGGAACTCAGAGGCCCACGGTAAAACCTGTGGGTGTTAAAACACTGTTATCCCCGTTAAGTTGATTTAGGTACAACAGGCAACACCTTCTCCTTTCTGAGCGAAAAACCTGAGGAGCTACCTGCTGTAATTAGCTGGAGTGTTTGTGGTGGCTGGGCACCGAGCAAAACTCGCTGCATGAGTGGAAAAAAATAATCAGGATCTGGTCATACAGCACAGAACCATGTTCTTAACTGCGCTACTGATGGCAGTAACTGCAAACCAACCCCACCGTAAGCCAGGCTTCAGAGCTGCCTGGCAGCAGAGGTGTCCAGCCCTGGGGCTGCCTGGCTCCAGAGCTGCCTAGCCCCCGAGCTGCCCCACGCCATCAGAAACGACACTGTGACAGCTTCCTTGCCCTTACAAACACAAGGCTCTCTTTCATCGCGTAGAAGAAAGAATCAAAAGCAGATACTCCACGACTCTAATAAATTACATCAACACGACGATGGGATTAATTCAGCATCAAACAGCAGCAACTTACAAAACCAAAAAACGCAGATCCGGATTCCTGCTTGATGGCAAGAAGTCCCCAGGATGCCTTGAAGACGACCTTGACTGTGTACTTGCAACTGTAGCGCTACAGGGGCAGTGTCCCGCAGCGAAGACTAAATACCTCCCAAAGATGCCTGTTGGTCCAGCCTAGGAGAAATTCCTGCCTGGTATCGAATTCAGCAACGGGTATAACCTTAAAACGCCAGGGGCAGGCTCCGAAGAGGAGCCGCTACGTCAACCCTGAGCACCTCCCACACAGACCGCTGCCTCAGCCCAGCCGGCCCCAGCCACCAACGCCTCCAAGAGAGTGGAAAAATGAAACGCCAGGGTGTGGGGTGATCCTTCCTGACTGCAGCAGCGCTCAAGCAAAGCCCTGAACCCCAGGAACTTAGCACAGGCATTACCCTAACGCGATGCTGAGCTTTAAGTAACCTCAAGGCAAGCATAAAGCTGGACAGACCTAAAGGTCTCTAGCGCCTACAGACACAGGTCAGAAAGGATAGCCACCACCAAACTGCTGTTCACAGCAGCCCTGAGCAGACGTGGCACAAGCACCATGTACCCACTTATGTGCCCCCATGGCGCCAATATGCCGTATGCCACACCTCTGACACCGAGGAGCAGCAGCTGCCCAGCCTGGACTGAAGGCCAGCCAGAGACCATCCCACTGTCTCACAACTAACAAAACCAAACCCAGTGCTTGTCCCAACACCACCAAGCTGTCAGTCAACACCTACTCCTTTCTTACACAAGCAAACTAAACTTCACCGTTTCTTCTCGGGATGTCCTGTCTGAAGGCAAGGCCGGTTTCCCCAGCTCCTGGCAGAAGCATTCCCCTTTTGCCTTCTTACAACTACAGCAACCCTGAGCAGTGCAAGAAGGAGGAATGTCTCCTTGTGTGTACAGCTGAGCATATGTGAACCGTAAGAGAAGGCTAAACCCATGGACATCACTCCTGGATGTGTTTCACGGACCAGAGGTGAATTGCTCTGCAGGTGCTGCTTCCAGATCCAGCAGCTTCTTCCCAAAAGACAGCAGCCTATGTGGAGAACCCCAGGAAGCAGAAACACTCCTTCGTTTGGAGCATTCACCTGTGAATGGCTCCACAGCAGTGTTCTTAGATGCAGGAACAGGGTACTAACAGCATATCTCTCCCATTCCAGCGGCATGATGGGTATTCATAGCCCAGGATCTGACAGGCAGCATCCATCGTGCAAGACTGTCACGACGAGCGGCTCTTCCGTTCGGTCCTTGCTGCCCTCTCGATGTGAGGGGCTGCTGTATAAACCACACCTCTCGATGTGAGGGGCTGCTGTATAAACCACACCTCTCGATGTGAGGGGCTGCTGTATAAACCACACCTCTCGATGTGAGGGGCTGCTGTATAAACCACACCTCTCGAAGAGAGGGGCTGCTGTATAAACCACACCTCTCGAAGAGAGGGGCTGCTGTATAAACCACACCTCTCGATGTGAGGGGCTGCTGTATAAACCACACCTCTCGATGTGAGGGGCTGCTGTATAAACCACACCACCATCCCATCTCTTCTCACAGTGCTTAGCACATTCAGAAGATTGGGAAATCAAGAGGACTGCGTGACAGCCGAGCGTGCTTCTGGCATGGCAGCGGTGGCACGCCAAGGAGATTCCTGGTGTGCTAAAATCCATGCAGCTTGGAAAGAACCCAAGTTTGTGCAACATATAAAGAGAACAGCAAGGGGAAAGCAGAGAGACACTGTGGAATGTTCACTATCCAACAGGGAAAAAAAATGAACAATTTATAGAGAAGAGGCTGAGGAAAATGTTAACAGTGCTTGAAAAGCAAAAGCTAAAGATTCTCCTCAACCTTCATCTGTCCTTAGCCATCGAAGATGGATACAATCCCTGAGCACAAAGATTATAAACCGCTGTCTATCTCCTTCCAATCACATTTTACTCCAAGAAAAAATAACACTTTTGTCCCAACGCCACCCTCAGCCACCTTTCCCCAACAAATGTGAAATCTGCCATGAACTCAACCATCAACTAACAGCACATCCTGAAGTTTCCTCCGTGCACAACTGGGCTTGGTAAAGAGGAACGGGCAATAAAACCACACCTAGGATTAAAGATACAGGAAAGTGAAGTAAAGCTGGACAAACCAGAAAAAACCCTGCCTGCTTAAATACACAGAATTGATCTGTGTCGGTCTGTTATAGCTGCTGGGTAAGTTGAGACCTCCTAGAGACAAGAAACATCCCCTCCATGCAGCATCTCTGCAACACTTTTTCATTAAAAGAATGCAAAGCCTCGCAAGGCCCAGCTGTAACCGCTGCAACGTTGTACTCGTGTTCATTAGAAAAACAAATTCACAACAGATCAGTTTAAGAGCAATAATAAAAAAATCCAACAAATGGAAACCATACGTGGGGGGAAAACAAAACCCCAGGCCACTGGAGACAGCAGGCTCTGCCGAGCACTGACTGCACCTTGGTGCCATTTGAGCACACACACGTCACAGCCAGGACACTTGCTTCACTGGAGCCGCATTATTTGGTGATAACACTCAACCACGAGATGGTTCCTAAGGTGTAAGTACACAGGAAAGCACGAAAGACAACTAGGCTTTCACATTTAATATCTCTCAGCCAGATTCCTGCTGGTTTAAGTTGGGAGAGGTGCCAGGAGCTCCAGCAGAGAGAAGGGTCCAGTGTATTAGCCACTCCCCAGCTACATCAGCTGGAGAGAGGAGCAAGCCCATGGCATAAGCTTGTGTTTCAGAAAATCCCTATGTGTCTCTACACAGTTCGTACCATGGAGCATCAGCCTGATCCCACCAGAAGTTTCCACACCATGCTAGGCATCGCACACCACAGAAAATAGTCCATGCCGCTCTCCTTCACAGCTCCCTCCCCTCATTCAGCTGAGGGTGGAAGAGACCGAAGGAGGAGCCAGTGGCTCCTCACTCTGACATACAGCCATGGGGTTCCCATAGCCCGAGCACCGCAAAGGGCACAGGTCTTCCTTGGACCATGAAATGGCGAGCCGGAAGCCTGTGGGCAGAGGTTCCATTCCAGACTGGATTTAGGAGCTGACTCATGGGCAGTGATAAACTCTTGTCCTGCTTTTTAACTTGTGCCTGGATCAGATGACTAAGAAATTTCAATGCCTACAGAGATTACCTGTCTAAATAACTTATGCAGTCCGAGCCTTAAAACATTGGCATAGATAGACCTCCTCATCTATGTGCCACAAAGCATGCTCACATACCACCCACCAGTGAAACACAACACTCACCTGAGAAGTAACCCAACCCCAAAGATTAAATCCTGTCACTGATTCACATGAAAAATAAATCCTTAGTGGGATGACGTAGCACAAACGAGCGCCCCAGGCCCACCCAGCAACGGGGGTTAAATTTTACACATGTTGAAGGAAAATGAACCATCTTCCCTAAAGCAGTTTGGTGTGCCTACTCAAAAAGAGCTGTCAGAGAGCTGTACAGCAGCGCTCCGGTCTCCGTATGTGTAGCATGAATGCTTTGCCCCCTCTCTGTTCCACTTCTAGGTGCAGGCAGAGGCCAGGGACACACAGCAGTTCCGAAAAGTGCAGGATCCACACCACCCCAGGGATGAAACAGCATCCATAAGGCTTCGTGCCACAGAACTGCTGCAAGCTCCTCTTCCATCCAGCAATGCTGCATCCTGCTGTAGCGAGGATCCTGCGCTTAACCTGCATTACGGACAAACGCAGGACAGGCTACCCTTCCACAGCCTGACCTCTGCTTTCCTGGTACCAACTTTACGCTGCTGCATGAGGTAACAAAATTGCCCACCCACTTTATTTACACCCTATCTAGCATGGGCTGTGACGCACCGGTGAGCCCACCCTCCCACCCCCATAGCCCTACAACCACTGCTAAGTCATGTAGGCATCACAACAGCCATTTCTGCTCCACTGAGAAACAGCGAGATGAAAGAACGCCATCCAGCCTTCAGAAACTGCATCTCGCAGCCATCACCCACCCGCCCCAGCTCCATATCCCACGCTGTCTTAATCTCCTGCCTCTCCCTCCAGAGGCTTCTCCGCATATACAGGTCCTCCTCCCGCAGAGATCTCCCGCAACGGCCTGAGGAGTCACGGTGTCCCCTGATGCTCTCACAGGGCCGGTCTCCCACTGTACAACCCACTCAGCACGACCTGCTGGGGAGCATTGTTCCCGGAGACATCTTTCAGCACAACACATTCACAGCACCGAGCGAACAGCAGGGTTTTTTTTCCCCGAAGCATACAGACAGTTCAACAAGCAGGTTTCATAATATCCCTACGCTGTCAATAAAGGCCGAAGGCTGTACCGACTGCTCCGGGCCTCGACAGCGGTCGGTCAGTGCCTCTCGCTGTACCCTGCTCCCCAGCTGAACGCGTAGCGTTTACACCTGCGGACAAAGCTGAAGAAGCACAATCTGGAAGCACAAGCTCATTGCCCACCTCCTTCCGACGAGAACCCTGCCTCACTCGCGACTGAGACCTGGGAATTACACACTCCAGCACCTGCTCTCGCTTTGGGCCCTCACCCCCAGAGCAAAGGGATGGGCACGGGAAGAGGGCTGCCACCCAAGCCAGGGGCCAGATCCCAGCACAGCACTCGCCCTGCGCCGCTGCGGTCTCACACTACCGAGCCGAGTCTGCCATGTTTTTTTTGTTACATCAGGCCCATGCCCATCTCACCGCAGGAGCTCCCTCGGCGGCGCGGGGCCCCCGCGTCCCCCCCAGGCACACAAGGACCCCCGCCACCCGCTTTGGGGGAAGGGGGGCCGAGGGGACGCACCTCATCACGGCGGAAGGCAAAGGCGGCTGCGCCCGGCGTTATCCCGCGGCACAAAGCACCGCGGCCGCTAAGGACCCGCCGGCCCGGCCGCCCTCCGCCCCGCTCCCCGCCGCAGCCCCGCCCGCGTTACCCCGCGCCCGCGGAGCTGCCCCGCTCCCCGCCCCGCCCCGCCCCACACCCCGCCCGCTCCCGCAGCGGCCCCGGCCTCCGCCCCGCCGCCAACGAGAAGGAAAACGAAAAATAAATTACTTGTATTTAAAAAAAAGAACCCCCCAGCGCTGCAAGAGGAGAAGCGGCGGCGGCCCGCGGCTCTCCGCACCGCACCGCGGCGGGGCGTGCGGCTGCGCGGCAGAGGCGGCACCGGCAGGGAGGGAGGGAGGTCGGTCGGGCAGGGGCGGCGGCCGCGCTCCCTAGGGAGAGGCCGGGCCGGAGCCGCCGCAGGGCGGGGCAGCTCCGCGCCCTGACAGCCCTCCGGGGGGGCGCAGCCCCGCGCCGGGACGGAGGAGGGAAGGCCGCACCCGGGGCTGCTGCCCGCCCAAGCGGGGAGGAGGGGGGAGGCTGCGGCGGGGCTGCAGGAGCCGCCCGCAGTCACTGCCTCAGCAGGCCCGCCATACGCGCACGCACACACCCGCGGCCCCGGAACGCGTCCGCCCCCAGCCCGGCCGCCCATACCTCTCGGCTGCCCGGGCGGCGGCTCCCCCTGCTCGGCGGCGAGTGACCGGCGGCGCCCGCAGCCCCCGCGGCGCTGCGCTCCGCCCGGCCGCGGCGGCTGCGAGGGGCGAGAGGCGGGGACAGCGCGGCGGGGCGGGGGCGAAGCACAGCCCCCCGCCCCCGCACCCCTCTCCCTGCGGAGGCAGCCGGCGGCCGCCGCCGCCGCCCTGCGGCGCGGGGAGCGGAGCCGGGTCGGGGCAGGTGTCCCCCGGAGCCGGGGCGGCGGCGCCGAGCGGCTCCCTGGCTCGGCGGGGGCCGCCCCGCTTTGCCCGGTACCGGGGTAGCGCGGTGGAGTCTCACCTGGAGCGGCTCCGCAGTCAGCCCAGATCGTCCCCCTCCGCGCAGCAGCCGCTCCCCGCGGGCCCTGGCTCCCAGCCGCCGCCGGACGCTACCCTCAGCCGCCACCCGCTCCTCGCTCCCCTTCCCTTACATTTATTTGGTTATTGGGTCTCTCCAGGCTCCACGCTCCTCCTCCTCCTCTGACACCCTCTCCTATCGTGAAGACAATGTTGGCTCACCCCCAGCATCCATTTCCTCTAGTGCTACTCGCCCGCTGCTCTGTCATTCCGAGTGGAAATCCCATCCCAGGCTTGACTTCCTCCACTGCAGAGTCATCCTTGCCCACTTCAGCCCTGCCACCTTCCCACATAAACAGGCGCCCTTGTCGGTGTCACCCGAGGCCCTGAAACTTGACCCCAGCTGCCCTTTCTGCCGCACTTCCCCTCTTCCTCCTCCGGGCAGGATTTTGCACGTGTCTTTCCAGAGAAAGTTGCTAACAGGCAGACAGCCTGTCCTCCTTCCCCTGCGGCCGTGCTCCCTACCTCATTCCTGCTTCAGGTTTCCTTTGCCACCCCTGGCCCTCCTGCTCACATCTGCATCATCATCCTCTTCCAGTGGCTCCCCCCACTTCGGTTTACAACCCCTAACCACTTGCTTGCAACACAGCTACAGACTGGTGGCGTCCATCATGTTTAAAAACAAGCCACCCTTGATTTCACTTGCCCCATTAGTTATCATTCACTTCCCTCCTGCTTTGCATCCCCACACTCCCTCCTGAACTGCTGTCTGGAGTTCCTCTACTCCATGCCTGTCTTAAACCTCCTCTTACCTGGCTCCAGCCTCTCCACACTCCGCTACTTTGCCAAAGTTTTTCATATCCATTTCCTGGCATAATCTCTAGAATACTGCTTCATTTCCATCTCATTGAAATTACCAGCCTAGCTCTTCCTGATATTTTGTTCTTTGCTTTCCCAAGCTGCCTCCCCCAGAGTCTCCTCCTTACCGCTCCTCCAGTGCACCCTTCTCACACTCCTAATTTCCATGGGACACCTCATCTGTGTCCCATGGAACCCCCCCCCAGCACTTACTTGTAGGGGAGCCCACCCCATAAAATGCAAACACCCAACAGTCTCTCCATGATCTGCCTCTCCAGCTCCAGACTTCCCTCCCTGCCAACATCTAAGCCTGACTCTGCTCCTGTGGCACCTGCAGGGTGGCAAGCTGCGGGTTCAGTGTGCCCAAAGCAGAGCTGAACCCCATGAAGCTTACCTGCTACCTGATCATATCAGCCAGTGTCACCACACTCATCCCTAAATCCCTCGGCCTCAGGAAAAGTTCCTCAGTCACCTTCAAGCCTACAAGAACCCTGACAAGAGTTAAGCACGTCCTTCCATGCTTGGCATCTCTGGCGGTTCAGACAGGTTTCAAGGTGCAGTAAAAACAAACCAGCTAAGGGGCAGGCCTGTCCTGCACCCTCCCTTTATCGCTCCTCCCTCACGTTGGTCCTGGTGATCCACTGATCTCTCCTCAGCAAAACCAAATTCAGTGGCAACAAGAGAACAGCTCTCTGCTGGCTCCCTGAGCGGAACTGGCGTTCAGCAGCACACCCTCCCACCAGCCCCATCACCCTGCCTAACCGCACCCTTAGATGCCAAAACATCTGAAAACAGGCTGCATCCTTTGCTTGCTGTATTTGTGCTGCACCTGGTGCAGTAAGAGCCCACAATTAGGGCTTCCAGATAGATACCAGGGGGTACTTGGTTCCACCTCCTGCAAATGGAGGTGGTAAAAAGGACCTTCTTTAACTTAAAAACATAATCCCAAGCAAAAACCTTCATAGTCTAAAAAATATATTCCTATGCTAGGATAAGGATCAGCATCCTTTGCTCAGCTCCCCACCTCTCAGACAAGCAGGCAGGAATAAAGACAGGAGTAAGCAAGAGCACCCAGCATGCATCAAGATTCTGTTGGCCTTAACTCACCAGAGATGAGTGGGCCATGGGCTGTGATGGAAATAACTGGGTAAGAATGAATGCCTGGAGAAGCAGGAACCAGAAAAGCAGGGGTATTGTGGGCTCCAACCTGTTACCCCAGTTACTGACTGTCATTTTCTTCTTTTTCAAGAGCCTGCATTTGGGAAAGAATGGGGCAGGTACAGATGATTTCCACTGATGGTTAAAACCAGCAGCTCCAGATTTGACCCAAGGGACAGATGTTATATTAATTTTATAGCTTACTGCAAATATTCATTAGTATTTTCAGCATGAGCATTCAGCTTGCAGGGCTGGAAAGCCCCAATCTACACTCCCTGACAATTAGAGTGAAAATACTTACAAGTTAAAATGCCAGTACATGGTTAGACAAACAGGTCATTCCCTCTGACAGCCACCTTCCCACTTCTTTAGTCAAACCGAAGGGAGCAGGAAGAACGGCCAGATGCTGAATGGAGTGGGAAGGGTCTGCAAAGCAGCGCTGGGCAAACTCACTCCCCTTCTGCCCATTACTTCCCAGTTAGCTTTGGCTCCGAAACGCGCCTCATTGTTCTCTCATACATTTCATCCATGCAGCTGTGGATTTCTTACAATTGAACAAATATTTAATCTATTATTTGAAACAAAGATAAATCCACTGAGCCACTATGCTCACTAGCACTGTCTGGGCTTCATTCTGTGGAATGATACCTGTATGTTTATTAACACCTTCACCACGAGGAAAACACCACATGGGCACATAAGGGAAACCCATTCCAAAGTCTCTGAAAGAGCATTTTAAAATAGTTACAGTTTAAACAGTGTAACACCTTGTTGAAAACAATATGAAAGAATTCAGTGTAGAGATTTACTCATGTTCAGTATCCAGGGAGTTTTGGCCATCTCTGTGCAAGCTGGAATTGCAAGAGGGCATCTCCCAACAGAAACAAAGGCAGCAGATCACAGAATCACAGAACTGATCCAGATTGGATATCAAGAGCTGCACACAAAGGGATTACTACCACAATAAAAATGTTCCTACCTGTAGCATTCAACTGGAAAAGCATCATGCTACCAGAAGGTTCCAGTTACACAGGTTCCCAGCAAGAGCAGTCTGGGTTCCTCTCACCAGAAATACCTTTCCTCCACCTGTAACGCCCAGCTCTGAGCAGGCAGTGAGGCTCAAAGGCACAGATCTGAACTAGCACTTTTTAGCAGGCTTGTCCCAGTTCAGAAATGGGCAACACACTGCCTGAAAGAAAAACTCTTCACTTCCTCACAATGTGTTCAGCCTGTCTGGAAGCACGATGGCTCCTCTGTCACAAACATCTCTCCTTCGCCTAAGCATTGCTTGGCATGTCATCTTAGGAGCACTCAACTCTTCTGCTACGCCCTGCCCTCCAGTAACACCTTGTAGCAATGCATCCCCTGTGACCTGCTTACAGGAGCATCTCTGTTTCCCAACAGCCATTGCAAAGAGAAACACTCTTTGTTCCCCTTCTCCCTACACGTCCACCCATGAAGTGGGCAAGCCTAGAATTCCTCATCAGGAAATAAACCCACTTCCCAGGTACCTCTGTGCTCAGTACTTCGCAGTAACCTAACTGTGGGTACATGAGGTGTGTCTGACAGAGGCAGGGGCCCAGGAGCACAGAGACCTTCAGCAGCCCCGCTCAGAGCTGCACATCGGAGGCGTGGGAATAACTCTCTTGCTGAGAAAGTTCTTTCTGCCTCCTAACCTAGATGCCCCCCAAATCCATCTGCTACTTTCTGCCTTCCCAGTCCCCACAGGATTTATTCTGGGTGACTTTCTCTACCATCAGCTACTTCTCCACGTGCCCAAGACACCAAACCCTGGAAAATAACTAAAGCTTAGGGCACTTACAAAAGCTTCAGCTGGTTGCTGTCTCCTTCCCACGCCACCAGAGTCAGCAGTGGAAATGCTGACAGGGTGAAGAAAATATGGCCTTCCCACCCCCCGTGCCAGCATCAGGCAATCTTCAGCGTCCGGGAGGAGTCCTGGCAGGAGTCCTGGTGCTGGGCCTGCAGCGCTGTGGAGGGACAGGAAGCATCAGTGAGAACTGGCAGAGGCAGGGAGCCAGAGTACCACAACATCCCTTGCAGACATTTCCATTGTGTTCAAGGCAGTACATTAACAAATAAAATAAGTGTCTTGGGAGCTTGTTGCAGGTCCTGCAGGCTCCATGCAGAAGCGGCCCTGTCACAGAACAGGGCTACTGCTGCAGCCCAAGCTGTGTCCCAAGCTGTGCAGACAGGGTAGCATCACCCTGGCTAGTTCACACACTGAGACATAGCTCAGCCGTGGAGACCCAGGGGAAGCCACTCAGAACAACCCTGGGAAGTCAGGGAATGCTGTGCACAGAGCCGTGCACTCCCAAGGCTGCCCTGCTGCTGGCACTCAGCCGGCAAAGTTCTGGCTGTCACGGGGTTGCAGTACTAGCTGGAGACGCACTGAAGGCGTTAATGCAGCGAGGTTTCCTCCCGTGTAGGAACAGTGGAGTATGCTGACCAGGAGCCTCAGCATTTCTCTCCCAGGAAGATCTGCACTATTCTCTCTCAAAAAGCTTTACTCTTCGATGCCTCATGTTATTTTTCATTCCCTCTCCTCTTTTCTGGTGTTTAACAGTAATTTTACTCTGTTCTTTCCTCTAGGTGCGTTAAACAAACAGGCATTAGCCAGTCTGTGTAATCTGATGAAGGAGAAAGCTGTAACGCGTATTTGGATAGAACACGCTGGAACAGCCTGGTGGGACAACCATGTCTCTATTTTTAACACCCAAAACTGGCTCTTTTAAAAGACCCAAGTAACACGAAGACATGCAGACATGGAAAGACAAAACTGGCTGAAGAAGCCATCAGCAAAAGTAGCCTCTGTTGC
The DNA here is from genome assembly GCA_022605575.1 of Laterallus jamaicensis coturniculus. Classification (NCBI taxonomy): domain Eukaryota; kingdom Metazoa; phylum Chordata; class Aves; order Gruiformes; family Rallidae; genus Laterallus; species Laterallus jamaicensis. The sequence continues at coordinate 715,644 of JAKCOX010000001.1, forward strand.
CAACATGGCAGAAAGCCTAGAGCTCTGGGGCAGATATGGGAGAGAGGAAAGAAGGCAACTTTGGGAACCTAATTTAGTTATCTTTGCCAAATGAAATACAAAAAGGAGGGAAAAGGTAAATTCTCAACTCCTCTTCCAGGTGTTATTCCCTTTTCTGACCAAAAAAACACACCTCTCCCAGGTGTATTTCCCTTTGTCTGTAGAAACTGTAGCAGGGCAAAGGTTGGCTGGGTAAGAGACATCAGCACGTACTCCAAAACCCATTGGTGTAAACATGTTAGAGAAAGTGAAGCGTTTGGAAATGCTGTCAGGGGTGGTTATCTCGCTCTGATAGTGTTTGGCTTTAATTGCTGAGGCTGCAATCCTTCCTTCCCTCCCCTGCAGCTGGACTGTGCTTGCAGCTGATGCCCATGGAACCCTGCTGCAGGTACAGCCATCATTCACTGCCTTACCACTCAGAGCACCTAGATGGATGAAATGATTCTTGTAGCAGTGTATTAAAGGATTTCCCAGAAGAAACAGGCTGCTCTGACATTCACAGCTGCCACCTCCCACACACATCGTTCCCACGTCAGATCCCGCACGCACCACACCAGGGCTGTTCCTCAGGTGCAGGTTTGCAAGTGGAAGTTGTTAACTTTTAATTCTGTGGGAAGCTTTAAGAAGATTACCCTTTCCTCATTTAGCAGGCATCTCACCAGCTTCCAGGAAAGATTGCTTAACAAAAAAATACATCCTGGCCTCTAACACTTTCCTTCTAAATGATGAACTTTCAGCAGTGAAGACCCAGAGCGATGAGTTTAAGTGTAACTCCATCAGTCTGCCTGGTGGGCATGGGGCTGCTCCGATGGCAACAAAGTTCTAGTGACAGGCTTCTGTCTTAGAAAGGATCTGGCAAAGAAAAACAAGTATGTAAAAGCAACCAGGCACAGCAGATTTTAAGGGCTTGAGGCATGGACTGCAGGTTTCCTTCAAATCTCCACCCAGTACAGCACCCTTTCATAAAATTTGACTTCCAAACCAAAGTCTGAAGATCTCAAGTGTCTTAGAAGCCCCAAATTTCATCTTTCAGAAGCATCATCAACATTTTGGCTGTGTGCAGGCAAAGAGAACACACCTTCCCTCACCCCTCTCCGAAGGGGACTGGATACACTGCACAGCCTACACTTCCTGAACAGGAAGGTGAATCTACTGCTGAATGCAAATTTATCAGCACCCCTTCCCAATGCCCAGTCATGTGCCCACAAATCACCAGCAGCATTCAGCAGAGTACCAAGGGAAGCATGAAACTGCAGTTTGGAAGATTCTGGCGTGGAAGGGAAATGTATGCTCATCTATTTATAACTAAAGTCTGAAGCTAGCTTCACTGATCACCCTATAAATAGGGACTTGCATGAAATCCAAAGCAGTGGATCTGATTTTTCATACATTCTTGCTCCTTATTCGAGAGCAGCAGTTTTCAGCAGAACTTCGTTTCCCTCATATCAGTGGGGTATTTTTTTAAAATCTTTTTGAAGCTTACTCCTACATGCTCCCATTCAAGGTCCAAGCATCTCTTTTACATGAGAGAGGAAAAAACCCAACCCCTCAGAAGTACTACTTAGTCCTTTGCAGAAGGGATACGAAGGGAAGTTGTCTTCCTCCAAGGCTGTACCTAGTAACAGCCACTTAACCACTTTATTTCTCACCCACCAGAACTCCCAGGTCCTTCTCAGCAGGGCTGCTCTCCAGGAGTTCCTCTCCCAGGCGGTACCTATGTCTGGGATTCCTCCTGCCCAAGTACAAAGCCTGACACTTTGAACCTCATCAGGTTCACCCAGGCCCACCTTTCAAGCTACAGTCCTGATCTAGTTCACCCTCTCCAGCAGGAGCCATCTGGCAGCAAGGTAGCGGGGGGCTGAGAGGGATGCTGAATGGAGGAATTAAATCTTCATTGCAGTCTAGTTTCCTCCATCCTTAGACTCAACTGCCCCCTTTGTAACAGCCCCTTTTCCAGGCTGCACGACGTTACCACAACCCCCAGAGCCCAGAAGAAGTGGGGGAGGCTTCTTTTAGTGCAGCCATCCTCCAGAAACAAAAACAAAATTAAAAAAAAAACCCAAGCAAAACTTACACAGCAGGTGATGTCTCTCACACATTTCCTCTCCAGGAATCCTGACTCCTGGAAGGCAGCTTTATTTCCAGTTAACCGCGTGGTCGCCCCATCTTGAAAGGTCGGGATGTTTCATCCCGGTCGGTTTTACGAGCTGCTGACATTAGTGGAAAAACACTGATGTGAGTTTTATACAGCCAAACAAGTCACAATTGGCCACAGGAATGCTGGCTGATGGAAGATCCCCACTGACCACTGAGATACACCTCAGAAGTCCCGTGCCCTTTCTTGCCCCGAGGAGCAGTAGCTGCACAGGGATGTGCTTAGCACCTCTGCTCTTACTTCCCTGGGAAACACCGTGCTGCGCTGGGGCCCTGGGTAAGCAGCAGCTCCAAACCCACATGGGATGCTCTGCACAAAGCTGGGGTTTGGATTTCCTTACAAACACCCAGAAGTTGCTGGACCTGCAGGCAATCCAGCTCCTACCAAAAGGTTTTTACTAAGGGGAAAAAACAAACCAGATACTGGGCAAGTTTGAAAAGCAGGACAGCCAATGGGAAGGAGAGGCCCTGTAAAACCAAAGCCTGCCTACACCATTCCACCCCAGCCCTGAGTGCTCCTAGAGCCCTTGTGCCACCTGTGGACATGCCAGCACACAGCCAGGTGACAGCCCAGTCATTTTCCCAGCCAGGAGATGAACTTTAAGCATCTGGCAGACTGGGATTTGATTCTTCCCCCCATGCACTTACACTCAGGATCTCACACAGCACTTTACAAATCAGTGCATCACAGTGGCTCCATCATCTCCAGCAAACAGAAGATTGGAACAGAAAAATGGCCTTTAACAGATCACAGGAGCCTGACCCCAGGATTCCAAGATGGAATTTATGGACCAGTAGAGATCTCCCATCCAGTGCCTGGAACTCACTTGAACATGTACAGAGTTATTCAAAATCCACACTGCTGTGACAGTGGCCTAAATTCATCACGTCTGCATCCACCTCAGGAGATGCTGAGAACACCAGAACAGATCCAGGGCTTCGGTATGACACTGAACCAGACCAAAGCCATGGCTGCATACAATAGGTTTTGGGGTGCAAGTAACCACAACTTACACAATTCACAGGCCTTTAAACCCATGTGCACATACACAGAGCACAGCCCTCAATGCAGAGCCCTCCACAAGACTGTGTACCTAACTCAGCCTTGCTCTCAGCACAGGGAACTGTTTTTGGCTCGGGGCCGCTGGCGGATGTGAGGTGGCTCCACCGATTTAGTGGCATAACTGAGATCAGAATCTCACCAGAAGTTTTTAGAGCAGATAAACAGGGGGTATTTTGAACAGCACACACCACACCGTGTTCTTCCCCAGCCTTACAAACGGCCACACACTACAGAAACAAGCACTAGCCGTGTTTGTGCCAGAGGAAGTTGTAGCTTGTCAGGAATACAGTTGTATAAATAAAGAAAATAACCCGGGACATACAGCGTGTCCTTTCAGAAAGGGAAACAACAGAATGGAAAGTGCTGGTTTCCCACCACACACACAGTCTCATCCCAGCACCCGTGGCACACAGGCCTGCCCTAACGCCTGGGGGGAGTCTCCTTCCCCCAGCTTTGGATCAGGCCCATGGTGAAAGCAGAGATGATCATCTACACCCAATTAAGGGGGGGAAGAACACAGTGCATGATTTTCACCTGGAATACAAAACTATACACAGAGCAATCATGGTTTTGTAACGTACAATGTCAGAGGAAAATAAGGGTTAAAGGTAACAGCAGAGGGATACAGTATGAAAATGCTGTCATTTTTTGTGATCCTCTGCTATTTTTACCTCATTTTTGAGCAAGAGCTTCACAGGGACCTAAAAGAAAAATACTACTAGAAAAGCCCTGATGGTCAGAGTGGCAACTTCACACACACTTGGGGACTCTGCTCCTGCTTGAGTAGGAGCCTCAGGGTTTTGGTTTTCTCCTGTTACCCTCATGAAAACACTGCAAGTCAACAATAAAAATAAATGTCACAGAACTATTTGGGATCTGTGCTTTGTTTGTAAAGCCCTTTCACCAAAAATCACAGTTAGGTCTAAGCAACTACGAGGTTTGGGGATGGGAAATCTTTCTCACAGCTTTTCACTCTCCAGATTCTCACCTAGCAGTCCAAAGGCATTTTCAGGGTGTTTTCAGTGAAGCTCTAACAGAATCTGTGGTAACTCCTCTAACTCTGGTTGTTAGTCCTTTCAGGACACGTCTTGCTGGGCTTCAGGAGAAAGAGGAAGGGGGAAAAAAGGACAAGATGAGACTCAGGTTGTGGTTTTAGGAAGTTTAGGTCAGTTATTAGGAAAAATGTCTTTACTGGAAGGATTGTCAGATGTTGGAACAGGCTGCCTAGGGAGGGGGTTGAGTCACTGTCCCTGGAGGTGTTCACAAGAAGAGTAGAGGTTGTACTTGGTGACATGGTCTAGTGTTGGACCTAGTAGGGTTGGATAGATGGTTGGACTCAATCTTGAAGGTCTTTTCCAACCAAAATCATTCTATGAGTGCACTGAATACAGAATACACTTCAGACTAGAGTCCATCAGGGAAATACAAGATCCATCTGCTGGAGATAACAATAGATAAATTCACTACAAATGAAGTGCAAATTTTTCCACCCAAGTGAGTAATTAACTGTGAGAACCCCTCACTTCAGGAGGTACTGAGATGACAAGAGCTCTCAAGCAAACACCAGAATAAGACACATTTCTGAAAGTGATCCTACAGTTTCACCAGGAACTTGTACCTAGGATGAAGAAACTACTTACTGAGCTTTGGTGACCTGTGCCATGGAAACCATACTAGGCAATCATGGTGGCTCCTTCTAGCCTTAAAAGGAAAAGCAACTGACGTACATAACCCTTTGTTCACTTCACTTTTGACACCAACAAACTAGAGAGTCACCTGTTGGCAGGTTAATGCAGATAAAAACCTTCACCTTCAAGTAAAACAGCTGAATTTATGTTATTTGGGCTTCCTAAACCCTTGGGAAAGAAACCTCAGCAAACCTAGGCAAGAGGATCAAAAGATTTATAAAGGGCAGAAGTGCAAATGCTCAAGTCCAACTCTGCACTTCCCAACTTCTGATTTTTAAGAAGGTGGTAAGAACTTTACTCTCAAAAATTCTCCCTTTTGGTCAAATGTTGTTGACTTTGGCCAGCTGCTCTAAAAGATACCAGGGAAGAAGAGGACATAGATGTGTCACACCACATGAAAACAGGTTAAAAATCACCGTAAAATACTCCAGGTTTGTTGCTTCTCTTATTCCCTCTGCTTCAAGTTGAGCAATGGAGTTAGAAAGAAGCTGTAGAAGTCTCCTCTGACTTCATATACCCCTGGACAGTTGTCTGACTCCTTCGCAGCATCAATGAAAAGCCCTCCTGGCATCCCCTAGCCTGAAGGCCTAACGTCACAGACTGCTGCTTTATTCCAATTCACAGCTGAAAGCTCATGATAAGAAACAACAGGAAACAACCTCACAAATAAACAAAGACATGTTCAGGGTGGGTCCACCCCCAACTAAAAACAGAGACCTTCCATTAGAGAATGCACCTAGTAATAACCCCTATCTGCTCTGCACAGTAAGGGCTTGCTGGGCTGATGTATTTGTACACTGAAGTTCAGCAAAGCCTCTGATGAGATCTCTGCTATGGGTCAGGAAAGCCAGTGGCAAGAATGACAAGCTCAGTTTCCATCCCAGGCTGCTGTCTGGAAACATGGGAGTTCCTCCCAATGCAAACAAAGGAACACCAAATATGCTGCAGCTGGGCACATGATGACAACAGGTAAGGCTGCTGGACTTGGGGGTCTCTGCAGGCCCCCATGGGCATCACCCTTAAAAGCATCCATGTTTTTTCTGCATCTATAGCTGTTACAAAGAGGCCTTTTGTTTGCTGCTTGCCACCAGGTTGCTCTTTTCGTTTGAAAATTTAAATAAATTTTTTAAAAGGCTGAATTTCCTCCTTCCTGGTAGCAGGGTTAGGGAAATACAGCAGCATTGGGGACAGTTCCCTCCCTCCCTGCAATGGAAGAGGCTGCAAAGGCTCAGAAAGCCAACACTACCCCAAAGGAAAGGCTTCTGGAGATAACAGCGTTCCTGGGAGAGCCTCAGCACCACACCACCCACGGCCTCTGGCTGCAGCACCAGCAGCTGTGCCTGCCTCACTCACCCACGGCAGCCTGTTCCTGGGATACACTGCCACGTGTTTATGGAGACAGGCAGGAAGCAACCAGTCCTCACAGGGCCCCACAGCTTCCCCTTCCCACAAAACACCGTTTCTGGACTGTATTACCCCAATCCAGTCAGCCAGCTGCCTTGGTTTAAAGAATTATACTGTCACGGTTTTGGGCTGAGGAACTGGGGGGGAAGTTGGGTTAAATAAGAAGAGCAGCAACAGCAGCTCTCTCCTGGTGAGGACGTTGATCCGGGAGGAGCTGGCTGTGCACACCATGAACTCTGGCTCATGCCCAGCCAATAAAGATTAGAGCCATTGCATCACACAGACATCTCCTGACAGTGGACAGAGCAGCCATGAGCATTTTTATCAGGCATTGAGAGACACACAGCATTTTTCCTGAAGGCCCTGCTACTGGAGTCAAGTGATTGCCCACGAGCATCAGGGCAAGCTACACAAAGTACACCAATTTTCTTTGTCAGCTGTTGAAAACACCTCAAAAGGCACCTAAGACCTCTGAAAGGCAAACAGAGAAGGTTTACCTGTCTCCTTTTTTTCTTCAATCTTATGAGATTCAAGGCTTCTTCAGGAGGATCTGGTTTGGGGAATTTGGAACTTCAGGCCTGCAACTGCGGGGGGGAAAGAGAGGTGGTCCAAGGGGAGAGGAGGAGGATGTCCACCTCGAATACAGCTCTCCTCTGACTGCAAACAGAAATCAATGGAGCTTCAGCCCGGGGAGAAATCCACTAGTTTACATTGCAAAATGCTGGGCATGGCTGCTCAGGCTTTTGGAAACAAGATCTTCACACAGATCCAAAGTGGAAAACAAACCAGAATCTGCCAGAGAAGGAACTCTCACTAGGAGAGAGGCTGTGGGAATCCAATTAGCTCTTTACCTTTCAGATGAACCCTTTGGGTCCTGGTTGAAGCGCAGTGACCCACAAGGGTGGAGAAGCCCTGTCAAAGGGCTGTGTTTGCTCTGTGCATAAACAGAGTTTCAGTTCCCGCTTCTGTACTTCAGGTTTTCCATGTGGCACCAATTTCACTTTAAAATATGACTTTTTACATAACTAGTACATTTTGTGCAAAACTGGTTAACTCTACACCCTCAGAATATCATGTGCTTCTCAGCATATAAATCCCAGGCCTTGACATCTAAAGAATGCTTGGCAGATCCATCGAGAAGCAGAGCCAAGCTAGATGTCAAAGGTATTTTTCAGGTTTCCAATCAGCCAAGAATATTAACACCTTGCCCATGCTGAAAAGGGATGAGGTTTTTGCAGTGCCAGAGACAGCGCATGAAGAAAGGAATCCAAGGTGGTTTTTATGTGTTCTGCAAAAAGCCTGTATGCTTGGTTGGCTTTGAATGCATGTGTCACACAGAGAACCCTCCAAGATCTGCAAATACGAATTCAGAGCGCTGGCTGGGCTTGGTAACCTCAGCCAGTTCCATAGCACAGAATCTTTTTCCTGTGTGCACATAGACGGAATTATCTAGAATCCAAAAGAGCTGAAAGGGAGAGGTAGTCCCTATTGATAGCCTGCCATTTCTCAGCTGCTTTCCACTCTTTATCTCTTCAGAAAGCTGCCACTGATGAAAAACAAGAGGCCTTTCTGGTGCCTTAGAGAAGAGAGGAGTGGAAGGGCTTCCAGAGGGGTGCTCTGCCTGTCTCCCAGTCCTAGGGCACACCCAGACCTGCATGTGCGACCCCTTCCCCCAGGTCACACAGAATCACAAGGTTGGAGAAGACCTTGGAGATGGAGTCCAAACATTCCTGTTCTCTACTAACCCGCATGTCTAAGTATTTCATCTACCTGTCTGTTAAACACACCCAGGGGTGGTGACTCAGCCCCCTTCCTGGGCAGCCTGTTCCACATCCCCACAACTGTTCAGGGAAGAATTTTTTCCTAACATTTTTTCCCTTCCTTCTCTACACACTTCTTCAACTGTTCTCATTCTAGAGGTTCCTCCTGAAATCCATCCCCAGTGGTGATACACCCCAAAGCAGGATGGTGGGATTGTCATCCTGCACCGACATCCCTCAGATTTCCATCAGTGTGACCTCATCACAGGCAGCAGAGCAGCTTCACACCAGCTCCTAACAACACTTGCTGGGGGCAAGCAGGCCTGTGCAGAACATCCCCCAGCTTTTGCAGAAATCAGGACATCTTTTCATGTCGAGTTCAGCAGAGATCTCTTAAAACTCAAACCAGGCTTCACTGGAGTTTAGACAAAACCACTCCCAGGTTCCACGGGTGCAGGGAGGGAGCAGCATATGCTGGCTGCAAGAGCCGGGAGGAGCACAGCCCTCTATGCCATAAGACAGCAGAGGACACAGGATCTGACCCTGCTTCCCGCTCCTCTGGGTCTCCACCCAAGATGCAGCCTGAACCCTGGACTTCCCACTTCTTTCCAAAACACCAGCAAGCTCTGGCTTTTGTGCTGAAGCCCCAGACAAGACATTAGAGGGGAAGGCATGCACCTTCTCCCATCCTGCCTGCCCCCAGGGAGGGCTGCTGGGGTGGGGAGGGGTTGTCCTCTCCTAGGAACAGCTTGCTCCCAAGCAAGATGGGTGGGAGGGGAAAGAGAGCTGGATGCAGTAGGAGGAGAGGAGAGAGGAAAAGAGAGGATATCCTCCTGCCAAATGCGTTGGCAGATTTTATAAACAACAAATCTCCTTCCCAGAAGTGACAGGTTAGAAATCCACAGCAGGGCAGGGATGACCCACTGGGTACCGGTTCAGCTCCTCAGCATCCTCTCCCACCTCCAAAGAGCTGCTTGTGCAGTTTTAATTCAGCCTTCTTTGGATTCAGCTGTTAGACATGATTCTCTCCATTGGGCCCCAGTCTTCTTTGTGTCTCCAGGAGAAGCTGTACCCAAGAGCTACTTGAGGGACACTCTTTTTTCTCCACATCACTGGCGTGCCTGCCTTTCCACTCTTCAACATCACAGTTCTCATTTCTATTCTGGCTTTTATTTCCCCCTCTCTGGGTGCTCACAACCAAGATATCCTGCTGTTTCCAAGTTCCAAATTTTTGGCTTCCAACCTCTGTTTATCTAATCAGACTCAGGCTGCATGAAACCTCTCCATGTCATTCGTGCTGATCCCCTGCCTTCCCTTTCTAACCACCTTGCCCAGCTACTTGCTGCCCCTGATGAGCATCAGATACCTGAGGGCAGGCCGGGCAGCAGCACCCCATTAGAAATTGTCCAGGCAGCCTCAATTATGCTCACAGGCTCCTGTCCTTGCTGCATCAGGCCATTCTGTGCTCCAGCACGCTTGCAGTTTTCCTTCTGTGAGTCATCCAAGGCCTCTTTCATCACACTCATCCAAACTTTGAACTGAATCCAGGACAATGTGCATCCAAGTACCTCCCAAGATCAGTTGTGAGTACTCACAGGCACCACGCTCAGAAGCCTCCCAAGAAGAGCTCTCAGTAGCAGCACCCATGGCACTGAAGACAGTTATGCATCATGTTCCAGCAGACCCTCAGGCTGGAGGGTGAGTTACCCACCACCTTGGGCTTCACAGGTACTTCCCAGGCACAGCAGCACCATGATACAGGAACACAGAGCTCTGCAGGGAGACTGTTTTAATGTTTGATGGTTTAGATCCTCCTTCCCTCAGTTCTCCTCAACCTAATTCATCTCCTGTTCTTTCTCTGTCCCAGATTCTTCCCTCTCCTCACCTTTGGCTCTAGATTTTACCCCTTCTGGGAAACCAGTGCTGGTCCTAAACCCCAACTCTGCACCCATCTGTGCCTCACCTTAGTCCCATACCTACTCCTCTGACTAGGTTTTCTTCCCTCTTTATTTCCTCTTCCTATAAGATCAGTCCACTTCCTCTTCTCACTTCCTGCAGCAGGGCAGTCAGTGAGAGGACAAGAAGCAGTGTTCCCCTTCTCTTGGTAGCTCTGGCCCATCAGCAGGAAGAAGAACTGTCACCAGGGTCTGCTAAGAGGTGGGTCCGTGCCAGAACATGCTCAGGGATGACAGACTCTTCCCTGACTTCAGCTGACAAACTCTAACCTGTCTCCCCTTGACACACAGAGGTTTCCTGAGGTTTGAGGAGGACTAAACTTGAGCCCACTCCCCAGAAGCAGCAAGCCATCCTCCTGTGGCACCTTCCTTCACAGTGAGTGAACAGGGTTTAACCAATCTGCAGAAAAAAATCAATGGCAGGACATGGGACACATGTGGTTCTGGGTAAGAGCTCCAGTGCTTCAGCTGACAGTTAAAAACCTCACAGCAAACCCGAGTTCAACTGGAGCCTGACACACAGGGCAAAGCTACTGCAGCGTGACGAGTCCAAACGTGACATTGCAATAGGAATTGGAGGTCTCACCCAATGTATCTGTGTTTTACTGGCACAACCACCAGAACTCTCTCTAACATGTTTCCTTCACAGCCTTTCAGGAGATACCAGTGACTTAAGATAGTTGCTGCATGGGGCTTTTCTTGGGAGGTTTTTGAGAGCTTTACCAGTTAACGTTTTTTGGTGACGAACCAAAACCTGTGCCCACCCTTCTGATCTATGCTCTGCTGCAGCCACCCTCAGCCATCACCTCAAAAGAATTACAGGCAATTAATACCACCAGGTGCTCTTCTCCCTTGCAGCTCTGTTTAGGAAAGGCTCACCCATTGTCAAGCTCTCTTGAGTATTTTTCCACCACTCAAAGTCTGGCCCTGTGGTGCTCTCAAAGTGCAGCTTGCCCACCTCAAGCAGTGCTAGAAAGGCTTTCCTTTAACCAAAACCAAATGTCCTGCCTCCCCTCCTCTGCAGAGGACCAATGTAAACTGATCACTAAGCCTCAAAGTCTGTCACTAACATTTCCTAGGACAAGAACATTTATTTATCTTCTCCTGAGATACACAGCTCAGCTGTGCAAACACTGAACACTTCTGAGCACGCTAATAAACCTGCAGTTAATATCCAGGAATGGTCTAATGGAGAAGACTGAGTGCTTCTTAGAGTCACCAGAGAAAGCAATGAGAATGAATGATGGTTAACCCATGAGCAACCAGCTGGGCAACAGCCTATGGCTGTTCTACAAAACAGCACAGTTAGTGGAAAAGCGGCCTAGTAGTTTTAAGCAGACCTGCTGTTCATAATTTAAAGGTGGAAAAACACATGGGCTCAATCAACATGAGCGTCCCCTGTGGATCTGGATCTACCTGTGACCCTTCCTAGCCCCATACATTGCCATCCCAGAATCGAAAGCTCTGAGATCCAACACCCTCCAGTTTTGGCACTTTGGCTGCAGGAAGGATATGTGATAACTCATGATTACAGAGCGAAGTATGTGTTGTTCCTCTGAACTCTGCTCGTGGGCCTCAGACCCTTATCTGTTTGGCACCCCAGAGCCTGCCTTCCAATACTCAAGTGCCCTGGACTCAGCTGGCTTTGTGGGGAATCCCAGGAACCAGAACAAGAGGCTTCTCACAATGAAAAACACTCCCTGGGCAAGCAGAGATGCTCTCACCCATGCCCTGGAAAATAATTCATGCTAAACTGGACCAGCCTCTGCACAAGCCTGAACAGCTTCAGCTCCAACTGAGGTCCACATGAGTCACTCCCAGTTAGCTGAGGTTGGAGTTTGCCTCTGTGCTTTGCTATAGCGCTCCCAGGAATGGGTTGTTCCTTCATGACCCTTTCACTCTCTCCTTGGTTTGAGGAGCTTCAATATGCTGCTGAAAGCCTCCGATTCACCACTTCCCATACTCGCCCAGCCCTTTACCCACAACTTTCACTTCCCTGCACTGTACCACAAGCATCCCACGATCCTCCTGTCCAGCTAAGCTGGTGACATACATCTTGTGGACACAACCTCACCCCGATCCAGCATCACTGAATGCTAACAGAAGGGCTCAATGACTTTGACAATCGTTTTCTTTATGGCCTAAGCAAGCCCGCCCCCTCCCCCTTATTTCACTGATCCACATCACAGGTTTCCCCCTTGGCTAAGGTCAAACCAGAACTGCACTCTGACCAACAGTTCATTCCCAGCCATATTCCTCTTTGCTTTGATAAAGCTTCACATCGTTCTAACCCATGCGAAGCTACTCAAGCCATGGACCCATTCCACATGGGCTTTTCTTTTTGTTTACCCAGGTGCCCTTTGATCCTGTGGACTTCTGTATTTAATTACATGAGTTGAATAAGCTTCATGTTATCACATCTCCCACTGCACTTTGCTCAGGTTTGTCTTTTCTTTTGGGTTGGAGGAACCAGAGTGCAGTTCTTGGAAGCATAACTCTTTCATTTTAATGTGCCACAAGTGCAAGAGCGAGCTCACCTTCAATTGCTCCTCATTGCTGATGCATGAACAAACAACTGGCAGGGGAAGGAGAATGCTACAAAGAGGTGCTTCTAGATTAATAGATTTGGCTGCCGTGAAGGGCCCCGGTGACTTCCTGGGGCACACAGGCCATGGTGGAATTGCTCTGCCACCTGCAATCAGCATAAACACCGTGCTGCACAGCTCTCCTCGACTGCTGAAATACAACACAAAGAACACAAATGAGACAGAGCTATGAGAAACAAAGGGAAGTCCACTCCCCACCCCAAACTGGCCAGCCAGAGCATGGGAGAATCAAGGAACTGTGGGTTTGCAGCAAGCAAAACAGGTAAAGAAGTGTGATACAACAGGAAATGCAGCTGGCAAAAATTCCTTACTTGTGTGACAGCAACGTGGTGGTCATGGGCTGACAATCATGTAGCCAGGTAAGGACTCGGATCGCTGGTCTCCAGCAAAATGGAACCACCCAGCTTTATACCACCAGAACGTTCCCATCAGCTGGCTCGAGGATTTGCCTGAACTGGCTGGATTCTGAGCCAGAGAGGCACCTCATTTCAACACAGCGGCTGTGCTTGGAGCTCCCCTTCAGTGGGATCTTCAGAACCCCATCCTCAGCAGGCAGGGCTGGGCACCTGCCACTGGGCTGGAGCAAGCTACCTTGATGCTGTTACCAGTGCGACAGTACAGAGCTCCAGCTCTGTGGGCACCCCACTCCTTTGCTGAGCTAGTACTGCTTCCAGAGGATGTATTTTTAATCCCTGCCTGCAGGGATCTGAGCCTTTATGAGGCTCTGGAATGGGCTAACTGGAACAGTCTATTATGTGATGTAGGTAGTAGCTTGTACCTGACAACAGCTAGGATTCAGGAAAGAGAAGGACCACCTTTACCTGTGCCTGAGCCTTTAAGCCACCACTGAACACCACACTTCTCGTGTCCTCCTAACTCACAGCAGCGACATACACGGCTCCTGATGCACAAACCCGAAAACCCTATCTAAAATTAAGTCTCTGCATTAGCTATGCACGTACAGCTCATTAAAAATGGATGCTCCTTTCAGGCTCTGACATATCAGTAGGAGAATATATTGCTTGATATGCACAAAGTGCTGAGATAAAACCTCCATTATCTGCACGCTCTGCTTCAACAGAACACTGTAGAAGGTGGTGGCAATTAGAACAGCAATATTTTGCTGTCCCACCACACAGGTTAAGAGCACAGAGCCACAGGGAAGGTGGTGCTGCAGAGGCTGACCACCCTATTACAGCACATGAGGCATCGTGCCACGAGACCAGGCTTTCTGCTGAGGGACAATCCAAACTTGCTTGTTTCTCCTTTGAAGGTCATGCTGAACAGGAGCACTGGAAAGCAGCCAGCTTCAAGTTCCCACAGCAAGCAGGAAACACTCATAGGTACTAAAGACAGTTTTACAATGGACTCCTCAGAGTAAGGAACTCAGGAATGTGTTCCTCCATGAGCCGTACTGCAAGGCCAGAACCCTAAAGGCAGAGAGCTTCTCACAACAAGAGCTCTCCCCACCTCCAGATGAAGTCAACTGGAAGTCCCAGTGACAGATACTACAAGCCATAACAGTAATTTCTTTCATGGCTCCACACCTTATTTTGCACTAGACAGACGGCTTACAACGTGTACCTTGATGGCTGTGAATGGTGCAGGAACCAGCACTACTGGAAGCAAAACAAAGACCATGATGCCTCATATGCTGTAATAGGATTAAACTGTTTTTCAAGCTCAATGAGCTGACCCAGGATTTTAACTTGCTACTAAGAAAGCATCAAAGCAACTCTTGGGATATATGGGACATGCCTACTCTGCTCAAAGGATGAATTCTGTACACCAAGCACACACAAAATGACCAAATTTGGCTTCTCCAAAGGATGTGGCTGGTACCAGCAGTGCAGTCACAGAGAACACAAGGTTTACCAAGTCCGGTTCTCACAGCACTCCTGCAGCCTGAATCTCCTTTTCAGAGTAACTCTCCAGACAGGAGGTCTCTGTGAACCAACGCAGGGATCTTTGTTACACCTTTATTAAAGCCTCCCTACACACACCCAACCATCCATCCTCATGGAATTCTTTACAAAGTCTCCCAGTTGCTATACTCCAGCCTCATCCACATCATCCTTGGTGCCGCAGGCTCACTGACTAATTACTGACATAAGCTCCTGTAACCTAGGAGATCATGAAGCACTATTTTGGGTGAGTGTTAGAATATGCAGAGACATCTCCTGAGATTTGGGGTTTGGCTCTGTTTAATGTTTTACTACATCAGCAGACTCCCAGCACAGCTAATTAAAGCTAGACATGGCTGGCACAGGCCATCCAGTAGCGTTACCGCCATCATCATGGTGCCTTGGTATGTTAAATCCACTATAAGCTTTCAAGATCCCTTCAAAATGGGAAAGTCTCATTCTCACAGAGGAAGTGCCAATGCTCAAAAATTGACTGGCTCACAGTCCCAGGGTGGAGGGAGGAGCTCAGAGCCAGGAGCTGCACACATATCATCTGCATCCCAGCAGAATGCCCATCATCCTGTTCCAGCAACTTCCTTCTGCTGTTCCTGTTTGGGAGAACTGAAGTTTCCAAAACTGTTTGCTGCCCATGGCCTGCAAAGTCACTCAGCCCACAGGTACAGGTCACAGAGACACTGTCAGGGCTTCCTGACTCAGCAATGTTCATACATAAGGTTAACATAAATCATGTAAAGATGCAGCGTATTGACCCGTTCCAGTGACAGGAACAGCAATGGCTAAATGAAAATCATTCCTAGTTCTGCAGAGCATCCCAAAAACACAAAAAGCATTAGAAAATCATTCACTATTAAATATTTAACAAAATGCTTGCTGTAAATTTGCATGAAAGTAATTTCTGCTGGAAGCATTTTGATGCGCAGGCTAAAAAGCGAACAAGACTACCGGTTCACAATAAACCAGTCTGAAGTGCTATTTGGACTTGGTTAGGGGTTTTTACTCAAACAAAGCATCTGCCCTACTACAGTACTGTAAGCCACCCTTGTCAGCACACACTGTACCAACATGCAGCAATGTCACAGGAAGGGGGCCTTAGTTTTTGTTGATTAGATTTCATCTCATGCCGTGGGAATCACAGCAATGCAGGAAACCCTGACCCTGAACAAACGAACATCTGAAGGTAATTTAGCTGTCTATGTGATAAAAGTCCTGAACACAACACAAAACAATACCAAGAAAAGCCCACCAGTTCCAGTACGCCAGGCAAGTGCTCAGATTGGGCTAAGGTGTACCTCTCAAACCAAGTATCTTCAGTTCAAATCAATATTCACTGGTCATCATGGAGAGCAGCTTTCATTCCCAGAGACAGCTCCTGGGTGATTGGGTGCCTTACAATCACTTTGCAGAGGGTTGAAGGGAGCTCTCCTGAGCTTTGGCAGCTTTGGAAATGAATGGAAGGCAATGAGATGCTTTCCTTATCGAGCAGCTGCTTGGATAGTCAGCAGTGAGACGAACGCAGCTTGAACAGCCCACATCCTACCTTGTCATTTTATTAACATTTTAATCAGCATTTGCAGGGACTGAACATTTTCTGTTTTCTCTGCATTATTCCCTGCATAAAAACAAGCCCAGTGTGACAGACTAGTGTCTATGTTGCCTGTGCTCCCTTCAAAGACGTTCCGCTGTCTAGAGTGGTTTCCAGGCAGCCCAGTCAAGGGAGGATGGAACAGGGAAAGATTAATGAGCACATGAATGAGCAGATCAGTGCCAAACCTGCATGCAACACACTCCTTCCCTCAGCACCAGGCAGCCTCATAACTGCTTTTTGGCTTCTGAAAACTGCGTGTTCTTCTGAGACATTAAAAATTAAATGAAGACTAGTATTTTTTAAGGATCCCACTGCTCTCATCTCTCAAGTTCTGACAAATAGGCTTCACGTGGAAAAACATCCTTCTAGCAGGACAAGAGGAGAGGGACTGAAGGCAGAGAGAAGAGCACAGGCATAACTGCATTGAGCTGTGCTATGAAGAGGTTTGACACCCCCTGTAGAGCTCCCAGTAAATCTCTCTTTAGGTAAGTTTAAATCTTGGTCAGGAGATTGATCAGAACACCAGCACTTGCTCAGTAAGGATTATTTCCTAGAGTAAACTTTACACATTGTGGCCCTACTACGTTCATTAGCCATTGTTTGGTGCTTGCACACTTCATACCAGATATTGCCTGCTTTCATCCCTGGTTAGAACCACAGCGTTCCACAGACACTCTGTGGTGGCACAAACCACTTTCCCTCCCCTGTGCAGCAACAGCAGTTGTAGCCCAATAGAACCTCCACAGTTCACAGCTTAATCTCCAGTAATTCGTGCCAAAGAAATGCAACAGCAGGACTGTGTCCTTTGTCAAAAACTGCAGATTTGCCCTGCTCCCACTACTTACTGCAAAGAGGAAACACGTATTAAGCTGAGGCCCCATTCCTTTTGTTCCCTGGAACCACTGACTTTGCAGTTTCATTAATCTGAGCTACATGAAAGCCTCCGAAACCATTGGGACACGAAGTGCCATTACAGGACCGGATCCGACCTCTGTTAAAGCCTACAGTAGCACTTCCATCGACTCCAACCCCACCCTGTAACTAAAGACCGGCTGGAAAGGACTTCCTAGTACATCACCAGTTACTTCGATTGTAAAGTGCATTCTATCTCTACCAATAGCTGCTGCTTTATTAAACACTCTGACCATCCACTACCACAGCACATGGATAATGCCACGTGTCACAGAAACATGAGAGTATTACCCCTTAAGCTGACATGTAAAAATGACAGCTTAAGGTGATGTAATGCTGGAATACCGCTGTCTCAGGCTGCTTCACTGCTCTTCACAAGTAGCTACACACAGAGGAGAGGCCAAACTCCAGCCTTAGACGCAAGACGCAGCCAGCCCACCTTGCAAACAATGCCTTGGTGCTGTGGTTTAGTGACTCAAAGCCTCAGGCAGATACCATTGTCAGCCAAGAGCTGGCCATGGAGCCTGGAATAAGTACCTGATCTACCCTTTTATGGCTTAGGAAAACGGTTTAGCATAGGATAGGAATGGTTGGACTTGCTCTTAAAAGTCTTTTCCATCCTGGTGACTCTGTAACAGTACATGTTTTGGTTTAGCATTTGTATTACAGAGGAATAGGACTGATGAACTTGCCTGGGCTGGAAGCAGATATGTCCTCACAAAGCACCAGTCAGCCAAGTGCAACACAACATTTTAGGCTGATCAGCAACAGAATGCCCTATCACCATCAGAACTGCTGATTAACCATAAGCGGTTTCACAAATTCACTAGTCCAACTATAGGCATTAAGCCTCACATGTCCTGTTATGCAAGTGCTATTATAGAGACAGTCATACAGCTAATCACTCAGTCTGCATCCCACCCTGCAAATGCAAACGTCTTAACATGTTACCTAGAATGGGGTTTCCTGCATGACTGTGGCAACTTCTCTCATGGTTCCTTTCAAAAATGTCCAGCTTAGCAGAGCTCTGTCCATCCAGGTGTGCAGACAGACAGGTAGCTTGTGTCTCAAAGTGGCAGACCAGTGACCCAGACCACCAAGTAGCACAGCTTCTAAAGGAGCTCCTCATGACTGAGCTCCTGATGACACACGCACATCCATCTACTCAATTCCTACCCACCATCCCGAACCTGTAGGGATAGAAAAGAAATCCATCTTTGCTGAACTCCTATTTATTTATTCACAGGTACCTCAGCAGCTCACGAAGCGCTGCTCACTGCCTGGGAAGGAAGAGCGCATTACAGAGGAAACCACACAGCCAGGAACTGCAAGTGGCCTCAGCAATTCAGATTGTAGCCAGAATGACTGGACCACAGGCTTCTTTCCACACTGAACTTCACTGCAGAACATACCTGAGAAAAGGGCAGAAGCAACAAGTGCAGCCATCAATTCTTTATTCCATAACCTAACGTTGCTCAATGCTTATACCTGACTCAAATCAGCTATGATACTCCAGACCTAAGCAGATGCACAAACGTTCAGATCCAGAGGTAGCACTGAGGACTTGGCAGGGGAGCCACCAGACGGTGCAGCAGCACAAAACCCAAACACCAGGCCAACATTTGCTTGCCTTTTCCTTCACTTTGTGTCATGGAAGCAGCACAAGAGAAGCCCAGACTCCACTCGTACCCCAGGGAGAATGACTGGGGACACACTCTCTCCCCCTCTATGGATGAATTCTCTCACCTAGAAGCCTTCTTTTTTTGGTGCAGAGGGATAACATCCATCTCCTCACCATGCCAACATGCATGATTAGAGGCTGGGTTGGTGACCTGTGAGAACATAACAGCTTTTATCCTCCCATTGTAGCCTTGAAGGATTCTTTAGCTCCCAGTCCAGTGGCCCAGGCACACTAGGTAGCACGGCTTCTGAAGAGCTTCCTCATGACCGAGCTCCTAACAATACACCCAAATGTCACCAAAAGTCAGTGAACACTCTGAAGGCTCAAGGGCACATTCTGGATGGCAACACTGGGAACTTCTGGGTTTCAAATCCACTACAAAATGTCCTAAAATGTCAACACGCTTCAAAGATTTTACCAGGTTTTTTTTTTTAGCCTGTCTCTCAGAATCTGATTTAAAAGAAAAAGAGGAGATATAAACCAAGACCCATCCCATTCCCATTGTGTTTATTCCTTAATAATGGCATGTGCTCAGGCCAAAGTGTATGAGGACAGGCATAGGAGTCTTCTGCAGAGCACTCACTGATAAATCCGCCCTTGTAGCTTCCTTCTGGACTCAGATTTTCCACCTGTGGACAAACCCGGAAGACTGGAAGACTGCTTCTGCAGCCTGAGCATCAGAACAGCTCACTGGAGATGCACAAGGACCAAATGCCTTGGTTTATGGCCAACTTCAATGAAACCCAGCAGTGTGAACACCTCAGAGCAACAAACGCCTCTGTGCCACCAACAGCGCTTGGCACCACAGAGCCCTGTACGACAATGGGACATCCTGGGCACCACAGAGCACAGGGCTTTAGGCTGAGTTGTACGTATCTGAAGAGATGAATGGAAAAAGAAAGGATGAAGAAGATTTACCCCATGTTTTTTCCTTCTATGACAGGAAGGTTCTGTGCCACAGCACTTGATGGTGTTACTGACAGAAACCCATAGAATATAGAAATGTATTTTGTAGCAAGTTTGAATTAAACAGACCTGCAATTGCTTCATACATGCAATGACTAATGAAATGCTTTCCCTGACACTCAATGGAAATAAAAAGTGTCATCAGTGAAACAACAAATCTGTCAGGGGAACCAGCTTAGAAAACAGAGAAGATAAACAAGTTTGGATGATAGATCTTCCCTCCGCAGAGCAGAGGGGCACAATCAAGCAGCCAGAACAGTTACTATGAATTCACCAGAGCAGCTCAGAACAATTGAAACGTCTCCAAAAAGTAGGTCCAATATAGAGAAGTCCTCAGGAAGATGTAAGTCCAGGTGCTGTGGTGTAGGAAGGCATTGGACTGGTATTTATAGTCTGATTAACCAATGAATTAAACTACACAACATGTAATGCTTTTAGGGAATATGAATCAGAGCCTGGAAACATTTACTCATGTCAGCTGTGAATAGTAATCTTACTCACAAGCAGAAACCAGTCACACTAGTAAGGATTTAGGCAGTCAGACCATTCCTGTTGGAACAGGGGCAGCAACAACAGGCGATCAGCCCTTCAAAAATTACTCTTATCATAATGAAGGAAACCTAACTCTGAGCTCGGTCATGGCACCTGCTGGTTCATCCAATCCTTTTTAAATCCAAGACTGTAAACACCCTCAGACTCCTCCTTTGGTGACATGGGTTATTAATCCAACTTTTTTCAAATTACACTTTCCATTGCCTTTAATGAACATTGTTATACTGCCACAGTACAACTGAATAACGTACACACCTCATGTCTGTCCCAGGGCCATTCGTTTTCTGATTTGTCATGTACATGCACTTTGATCCTGTAAAATAATAATACCTGTGCTTCTGATGATATTTGCTCTACTTAGAGAGTCTAGAACTCACCCATTCGGGGAGGTAGGCTGGCACAGGAAGAGGCTCCAAGAAACTCCAGATGGGAGAGAAAGATTGCTATGTGGTACTTTTTGGGAAACACAGTTGACATACTGTGCTACGTGCACAGGACTGCAAATAAGAGTCTGGAATCAAGGTTCAGGTGCTTCTGAAGTGGTAGAATTAAAGCTGGTTGGCAACAGTGTTCTGGGCATTCAGGAGCCTGGAAAGGCATTAGATGCAATGGCTTGGTCTACTGTTTGGCATTTTGTTCTTCCAAGACATCTGTCTAAAACTGTACTTTGTGAAACTTAACAGCAAATTAACCCAGTTTGGGGAGCTGTGTGTGTTACATAAATATCCAATTAAATATAACATTGGGCTTCTGCTGCTTCATGTGAAAAAACCCATCTAGAGAAAGTCTGTGAGTGTGCCAGGGATGCAGAGCTGTCTTCCCCTTTGGCTGTTAAGTAAGTGCCTGGAACATCCTAACTGCATTCTCCATGGCTGCAGGAAGAACTGGACTCACAGAGTCTGACAGCTTTACTGAGGGGGTTGTATTTTACCCTGCTGGCCTCTGAGGTCTGAGGGTGTAGGGAGATGTCCCAAAAGGCTGTACTTCCTTGGCTCCTCATGCCCAATAGCCATGTTGGTCTTTGTAGGGCAGGGTTTGGTTGTTATCAATCTTACCCTCTATGCCCACTCTCCAGACTCTGCTGAGTCCCTTCCAACACACACAACTCGTTCCCAGACACAGGAGGTTGTAAGGGGCACTACAGCACCACAGGCACCCATCTGTTTCAGGAGGCTCCGTGTCTACCAACACCAGTTCACCATTCATGTGGTAGTGATAGGGATGGCACAGGTAGTAAGCAGCACAGATATCATCGAGACCAACAGATGCTGAAGCTGATTGAAGCAGCTTCACACACACTTCTGTCGGCTGAAATAAACAGAAGAATTCCCAGTGTCATACAGGGAGTGTTCTCATTTTGGTTATAACACATGATCTAACACACTACCTAAACACTGCCTCAATTTTCCGGCCCACCCCCCCAGCAAATGTTCAAGAATTATTTTCCCATTTTACTGTGAACCCAAGAGAAACTCTTAAAAGCCACATGGGTCCAGCAGGGTTATACAGAGTCAGGACAATCAGGAAAAAGGTGACAGTTGATGTTTTTATCCCTCTCACTGCAGCTAAGTGCACACATCAACTCCTCCAGCACATAAAAGGGGGCCAGTTGGAGTACTACAGGTAATAACTTGCTCTTGCCTGTTTTATGCAAGTTAGATTTTGGAGTTAAAATGTTGAGTCTGATACAAGAACGCACACAAAAATCCACTCACAATACCAGAGAAAAAGTACAGGGGAAAAATACTGGAGAAATATCATTTATAGAACTCGCTCTTCAATCTCTTGAAAAATACTGGAGAAATACAGTAAACCTTGTCCTTCACTCTCTTGAACAACTGTTTTCTTTTAGCACAGAGGGAAAGCCTGGAGTAAATTGGCTGTTTCCTTATTTAATGTGCTTTAATATGAAAAAAAATGTAGACTTAAGTCTCACGTAAAATAATTTTCTTCTCCCTCAAAAGGGCTTGCTCCAAGGGTCTGTGTCTTCATTAGCTGTAGAGAGCAGCGACATATTATTTTTGCATTCCTGTGGACTGCAGCAAATTGTCCCTCTCGGCTGTCATTGTTTCCTGTGGAAGCAACAATGGCTCCCATTTATCACAAGCTGACACCACATGGCATGCAAAATTACGTTGCACACTGCAGCATCCAGAGAGACGGTGTAAATAAAGCCCAGATACATTGAACACCTAGCAACCAGGGAAAAAAGGGGGAAAAGGGAAGGAAAAGTGTAACTGCTTTGAGAAAAGAAGCCCCTTTTTGTGAATCACAGTGATGTCTACCTAGGAGCTCTGAAAGCGTTAACTAACCTACAGCCACCCTGCTGATCAGGCAGAGGCTGATGCTCCAGGGAAGGTGGTGAAACTTCACCATTAAAAACAGGGTTCCAGTAAACATACAGTTTTCCAGAGACATCAAAGCACAGTGCAGCTGTTCGTATGTCAAAGAGGTATTGTGTTCCCTCCAACAATCCACTGGTGTCAGCTTGTGTTTGGCGGTATTGATATTAGAATAAGCAAATGCACCAGCCTGACAGTGACTCCAGGCTCTTTGTTCCAGCTGCTGATGGCGGTATCAGTGTCTGCCTGTTTGTGTGTCCAGCAGGCCACCCTCCCCTCATCTAGGGAAGGCCGTTTCGCTCAAGGATGCAGAGGGCTCCTCCCCAGCAGGGCAGCCAACATCCACTTCAGCTGTCTGAGAAATGCCTGAACTCGTGTCCTCTCACAGGAATTCTGGGGTATGCCTTGGCTACTTCTCTGATGTCTGGTTTTGATAAGTGATTTTCAGAGCCTCCTGTCCCCCAGGAATTCTGCAGGAAGAGACTGGGTGAGGTCATTCAGCTTTTCACCGAGTTTCCTTTCTCTGGCTTTGGCTGCTCTAGCGAACATGACCCTCTAGCACTCGGGAACATTTCTGTTCCCTTAGGAACTATCGACCACTGGCTAGTTTTATCTTTGCATGCACAAAAGCTCCATGTCGCTGGAAGGGGAAACAAGGTTGACATTAACCAGGGGAACATAAGCAGCTCGTAGATGCAGCTGCGAGCTGAGTTCATTTATTAGCTCAAGTGCTGGCAAAGCTTACGCTTGTTTCTCAGTCTCTACTGGCCATTGGCCTCAGTCCGAATAGCTGAAGGCAACGGAATAATAGCCAGTTTGTCAGGCTGCTTTATTCACAGAACAGGGCACGGCAGGAATACTTGGAAAGAAGAAACAAGTAAAAGAAAACGCATCTTATTTTCTCTGGTTCGCACCCGCTCCACCTCCAAGAGTGTGTGACTCGAATACGGCTCCTCTCCACCAGGCTGCTCCTATCGTCTTTCCTTCCTCGCTGCGCCGGTTGCTATGGATACCATTCCGAGCTGCTGCTCTTGCAGGCCAGGAGATTTATCATGGCATCCCCATGATTTTGCTCATCAGAGCCACACAAGATTTCTTTTTCTTTCCTTTTAAAAAAAAAAAAAAAAAAATAGAAGCAGAAACAAACATACACTGAGTTTCTTGCAATAGTTTTCACAACCAAGCGTTGTATTTTGGCTCTGCTTGAAGCCTGTCACAGCCTGTGCACCGGTCCCCTGTTACTGATTGATGAGACATGTAGCCATACCAACTGCCAAGAGCCAAAGCGAGGCAGGAGTTAAGGGTCTGCATCAAAACAGACCCTTATGCATTAGCCCTCATTCCAGCTTCTTCCCATGCAAAGGCAGTTGGGTCCAGCAAAGTCATGGCATTAACACTCTTCAGAAATCCAAATAGTGTGATTTATGGCTAGGTTCTTGTTTATGAAACCTGCAGGAAGCCTGGGTGCTACAACACAAATACAAGCCAGAGCATGCACGAGTAACACAAAAGAGCCCGTTATTGATATTAGCTGCTAGCAGCTCTAAAAGCATCTGACAACAAATCTTCACATTAAACAGACAGTCGGAAGTTCTGAGATAAATGTACTCCTCCACCTTCCTGGATGCTATTAATCATACAGGATGCACATTGTCTTACCTTTCCTCAGAGGGGTTCGTTAGCAGAGTCTCTGGCATTATACCACTGGCTAAAGGAGGTCTGTTCCTGTAAAGTCTCTGGAAGACCTTTGGATGCTCTAGGAGCTGGAAGCAGAACAGAAAAATGCCATATAGTCAGGGAGTGCTTGTACTACATCACCTAAGGTAGCCCACATGAGCACGCTAGGTGCTGCTGCCCAAAAGGTAAGTGAGAGCTGCTTCTCCTCGACCGCTTGTATTACCTGGCTAGCCAAGTGAAACCACAGCATTTACCTCAGGGGAACCACACACTGTGAGCTGGGTGCTCAGCTGCGCTCACACAGGCCACGGTGACACAAGGGTTGGCTCAGGGGTAGCATGGACAAGGTCAGGCTCCAGAGCAATGGTTTTACTGGGGTCGGGATGCAGGCCAGACTGTCAGATTTTGGAAAAGCCTTTTGGTGCGGTTGCTTCAAAAGCGTAGGGCAGAAAGGGCCTGTCAGATCACTCAGCAGGTGCTTATTTCTGATGGCTTTGTTGTTCTGGTTTTCCCATGTTTTACCTCTCCACATTACCCATACCCTCTGCAGGACAGTTTAGAAACCGCACCATCAATGATCCAGACCAGCTACACCTGCACCTTTACCAGTGGTCTTCCAGGCAATTTTCTATCCATTAACACAAGAGTATTTGTCCTCTAAACAAATAATTTTCACCATTAATATTTAACAAAGCAGTGCCTGACACATGACCCTATC
This sequence comes from Laterallus jamaicensis coturniculus, assembly GCA_022605575.1. NCBI lineage: Eukaryota > Metazoa > Chordata > Aves > Gruiformes > Rallidae > Laterallus > Laterallus jamaicensis. Next base: position 740,671 of record JAKCOX010000001.1, read on the forward strand.
CCATGACACAACCAGGAGAGAAAACATGTGTCCAGCACAACTTAAATACTCGATATTAATGTTCTCCAAAATGAGCAGCAATTATGACTCTTAAGCTCGAGCCATGGCATAAGAGCAGCTGCACCAAGGGACGAGTGCAAGGCTCTCAGAAAACCAGGGCTGCTTAAAGCATTTCAAGCGGGTCAGGCTGTCTCCCTAATCACTGCTGAAATGTAGGCCACCGCAATTCCGTGTGCCTGGTGGGAACGCAGCGAAGCTGTTAGTCACCAGGACACAGAACCGTCAGATAAACCCTGAGCAGAGCTGGAACAGAGTAAATCTACAGTTGGCACACAGCTACCAGCACACGGACAGATGCTGACTTGTTGCTATGCTGAACTAAGACCTGTGTCTGCCAGAGATCCCAGTCCTGTGGAAAAACATACATGACGACATTCCGTTAACATGCTGGGAAGCACCTATTATTAGCTAGGTAACGAGATAAGCCTTCAAAACAGCATGTTTTCTCAAAAAATACTTTAAAATATCATAACTGGTTTGCATCCAGCACTGCTGCTACAGCCAGACTGCTCTGAGTAGCTGAGCTGGTTAATTTAAGGACATTTGTTTTGGTAACATGCACCACCTACACAGAGAAACAGTGCTTCCTGGGTCCCACGGAGCAGCAAAGGCCAGATCAGGTACGTAATCTTTATGTGTGATAACGTAAAGCCCTTCATTACAGTAATAGCAGAGGAAACAAGATACGCCATGGAGAAGATAGGGACATAGAGGTCAACATTATGAGTTCCTCAAGGTCAACATAACCCACAGCGCTGGGCTGCCAGGCATAGCAGGCTGAGGGAAGGACTACACAGACCAGTAAGCGAAACTAACGTCCCAGCACTTTGGCCAACTGGCCACCTCAGTGAGGTTGCAATTAGCCCAGAGCAGCTTGCCAGATTATCCTAGGCTAGCATTAATACACCAAAGACCGCTAATGTGCTGGAAGGGGTTAATTACTACTGGAGCGATTCTGAAGAGAGAGCAGATCTGCACTGAAGCGTAGTGCTGGCAGCTTTGGGCCTCTCACCTACCCAGCAGTTCTAATGCCGTCCTGGGCAGCGACACACAAGAGCTCACCAGGCAGAGAAAGGGAACAGCAGTACTCACTTCCAGTATAGAAGTGCAGACATCCATATCACCCACAGCAGTAGCTGCATGCACAGCACTGGCTCCCAGACTACCTTTGCTGCACGGAGAACACCATTCCTTAGAGGCAAGGTAGGATCTGAACTGCTCAAAGCCACATGTGAATAACACCGTTACTGATGTTTTGAGTGCACACGAGGGTCACATAAAAGTAGTGAGGATTTTTTTCCTCAGCACAAACACCTACACAGAAGATCAAAACTATTATCTTCACAAGTGACTGAAAGTAGGTTTCATTAGCTTTTGAATACATTCTTCTAACACATTTCAGCACACTAGTTTTGCAAATCCATCTTCTATATGAAGTCATTAGTTCATTTCTCAGGGGGATTATTATTTCCAATAAATTAATAGTTAATATTTCCCATAAAATACACAAGCCCATACACCTGACTGAAAAGACAAACAAGTTTGGTGCTCCTTTCCTTGCACAGCATGCAGGTCATCACAGAAAGAGATACCCACCCTTACCTCTCAGCAGCTTGATGTTTCACTCCATGCACGTACAAGTCTCGCATGACAAGGATCCTAAGGGTGGTCAATATTCCTCCTCAAGGCACTCCAAGGATATCACTGCAAACATTTATAAAGTTAAAACAGAAACCTAGGGATCTCCCTAAATGTAATGTTTGTCTTGGAGAGCGATTTGATATGTTCATTATTCTCTGCTAGAGGAATTAGCGTTGCGGCAGCGATTTGGACGATTCTGCCCACTGTGCCTCAGAGATCCAAAGGTCTTTTGGCTGCAGAAGTAAAAGCTTGACAGTTGCTCACAATTTGGGGAGTGAAAGAATGCATTTTTTAGAACTCCCTACTGAGGTTATCCAAAAGGCCTGGCCCGGCCCCAGCACAGAAAGCTGCCGCCTGTGTCTCTAACAACCTGCCTGGGTGTTTCTCAAACAGGGTCATACAGTTCACAGGCACCATCCACTGCAGGTTCTGCACTGGTGGTGCTGATGCTTTGGGAAGGATGCAGTGATCCTTCATTGGCTGCATCATAATCAAGCAGCTTTGCTCCAGCATTGGTGGTTCAGAGAACCATAGTTACATGGGAAATTTGCAGAATGTTTTAAACTGGTAGGTTCTTCATATGTTACAAACGTCCTCTTCCACCAGTTCTTAATTTATCACCCCCTTGGGGTACATACCTTTCCTGACATGGGAGAGGTTAGTAGGACCTTGGCACAGTGGAATCTCATCACTGAAACCCGAAACTTATAGTATTTTATGTGTGTAACAGTACACAGCTGGTTTGACATTTTGCTAAAAAAACCAAGCCCAAAACAAACCCAAACACCCCAAAACCCAAACAGATGTGTTCAGGAGATGCAGGACATCCCTAAAAAGTATGTTCAAAGAGCCTGCATTCCAGCTGAGCAGCTTAAAACTAGATCTAACTGTTAAAATACCTCAAAGGAGTTGTGTTAGAACAAGGGGGAATCCTTATAAGCCTCGGCAGGCAATAGCCCATGCAGCCAAGTTAGCACACAAACCAGCAGCAGCTATTGTTTTATGGGATTCCTGGGGGGGGTGAGCAGGAAGGAATTTTTATGCATATATGCATACACAAAAGGACTATTTTTTCATCTATGTAAAGTCAAAACATACTAGAACCATAAATTACATCCTGGATCAGTATTCAAAGTTTATGTCCTTTTAAGGAATACAGCCTAAAGTCAGCGCCCCACTTGCAAGGTATAATCTTCCATCACTGTTAGATGCTGCTGCCTGATCACAGCCAGACAACTGGCTCGACACCAAGATCACGAGTGTGCCAACATATGGAAACAATTGCTTTCCTTTTGATTCGGAATGACATATTCTGGGTGTGCGCACAACACCCCTCCATCAATCACCCAGGACGGGTCACTATTTGAACTTAAACTTATCGTCCAATAGAAGATCCCTAGAGTCATGCACAAAGGGTAGAAAGGTATTTACACACCCCTGAAGGCACAAGAGCCTTTGCACAGTGATAGCCTGCCTGAGCCACACTGTGTCCTGAGCTCGATTCCTTCACTGTGCGAGGCTGTGTTTCACACACCAGAGTTGGCATCACCCAACTTAATGCAAAGGCAGCTAGCTAAATCTTTAATTTATACCTGAACAGTAAGGCTGTGCCAGCTGCTGACAGGACTCTAGAAAATCTCCACACATTGGCAGTCTCAGCATGAGAAGGGAGGGAAAAGGGCTAACAGGGAATATTTGACCACAGACCACATGTTTTGACACCAGTAACAGCCTGTCTGTCTCAAAGAAGTTGCAATGGCAGGAGGCCTGCAACTCAAGGAGAAAATAGAGTATTTTTGTTGAGCCCACATAGCTGATATGCAGATAGAGATATCAGGAAGGCAAATTCCTGCTGAGAATGAAAAGAAAGCCTGGTTGAAAGAGCCTTTTGGGCTCATCCAGCTAAGAATAGTGACAGGAAGCAAAAGCAGATAACCTCCTAAAGAACTGGCAGCGTAAGTGAAAGGACAGGAGAGGTCTGTTTGAATCAGGAAATACTGATGAGGGTGGTACTTTTGGAATTACTCTGGGTAGAGGCGTCTGCATCCCTGGAACAGGCCCACAGACTGAAAATTAACTTGCAGCTCAATGGAGGTGAGCATGTTTTCCCTTTGCTCTCAAGAGCCAGGGCTTCACGTGAACGTTTGAATTCTATTGGTGACAGGACCAACTACTTCACGTTAACACAAATTCTGAAGTTAGTTGATTAGTTCCTCCATCGACTGGAGAAGGAGAAAGGCTTTCACATGGAGAACAGGTAGGCAGAAGCACACCCAGCTGTAGCATACAGCAGAGAGAAGCCATCAGTGGGGCTTTTCAGCAAGAGGAAGACTATTAGGATGATTAAGGTCCTACATACACAAGAGAGACTCAGTTCCCACCTCTGCATGGCCTTCCTGCAAGAGCAGGTACAAGTCTCCCAAAGGCAGATCTCCCAAATGTATTTGGGTGCCTCAAGATGCAGACAAGCACTACGCAGGCCTAAACACATCTATGCAGGCTAGATGTCTATCACCACCTGTTTGTGTCCTCTGTGGTCTGCAAGATCACACATGGCATCTATTCAGGTCACAGCCAAATCCTATCTTGGGTCGTACGCCCAACATTTCCATGTAAGTGAAAGATGAGTGAGTTCATATCTAAGGATGGGACTTAGCTCCAAGTAGAATAGGAAAAAGGATTTGCTGCATGGCAAAAATAGGCTGAGTGCCTTGTCGCATCTGACAAATGCCTGAGATGCATAGCACAGATTTGTGGTGGTGCTGTTAAAATAGATTCTGTTTCCACTGAATAATTCCTTGTCACAGGTAGGGTGGTAGCCACTTTCCCACCGGCAGTGAAAACAGGCTGCAACATCAGTGGGTATTGGAGAACTGCCCCTTACACTGTTTTGAGAATCCATTCCTGAAGCATCCCCTTGATGCCATTTGTTGATGAGCTCTTCCAGGCTGGATTCTGCAGACCACAGAGCTCCTCATCCACACTGACTCCTGAGAGCTGCTCAAGCGAAAAGCAAGGCAAAAATAAAAAACCCAGTAATTTATAGCACAGGTTGCCAAACCAGGCTCTTTCTTGCTAAAAGTGGGGTGTGATGAGCTGCCTAGGTTTGGATGCCTTCCATCATCTTAAATAAACCTAGGTCAGACCCTTACCTGATATATGTTGGTAAAGTCACTAGCCCCTGCAGCAGACGAGGCTCTAGGTAGTAGTTCTGACCCGCTGCTGCCACCTGCTAACGAGTAGTTAATCCATGATCCTTTACAGTCTTCCCACAATTATCTTTTGTCAACAGCAAGGCATTATCTGTATTAACAAACAACCCTCGAGGAACTGTGTTTTAGTTGTTAGCACAAACTGCAATGAGTCACCCAAAACCCACAAGACAGCTGATGAGAAACCAGCTTGCTCTTCCTGTAACAAAAGCCAACTGCCCTGATGAAGAGACCGGGGCCTCCAACTCCTCTTCGGCTGAAAAAACAGAGGTGGGAAATTATATTTCTCTGGTGCAGAAGTGTTTGTTGATGGGACTCAAGCTGGCCGACAGGCAGTTGTTGGGTGTGCACCACACAAAGAATACTTTCTTTTTTTGGCATGGCACAGCATTGCTGAAATACCAAAGACCATGGCTAATTAAGTGGAGCGATGGAACAGAATGATTTGATGATAAGATTTAATTGGTATGAACGTTCTCATAGACTAGTTATTGTATCTGTCTGGGAGGGCCAGACATTCAGCTGCATTAAGCATTGCTTAACTGAGGCTGAGGGGATAAAGGGCACAAGGGTGCCCTTTACTCACTCTGTCCTGGGACTGCTCCGCAGTCATGTCTCAGGGTGCAATTCAGAGTCAATTGTACCAGCTTTCTGTGGCACCACACTGCTGTCACAGTAAGCTGAAGATCACCAGGGTGTCTCAGGCCCTTGCCCCTGCTGTGCCCTGACACTGGCAGTTGGGGAACAGAGCTACTATGCAAGCCTGCACTGCCTAGAGACCATGGCATGGAGAGCAGGACTGCTCCAACTGCTTCACACCACAGAGCATGGCCACAATCTGACCATTAACTGGGTAAATGCTTTTGCTTTCAGTTGATTATTTTCTTTCATAATCAAGCTGATTATCTTCATTTCCTCAGTGGGAAGCAGCACTTGGATAAACCACTTGGAACACCCTAGTACAATACTTGTCCCATAGCATGGCTGATGTACAGACAGGAATATGGGGTGAGCCTGTCCTGCTGACATCTGTGGAAGCTTTCCACAAGCTGCCCATCTGGGGTAGCACTGCCATCTCCAGGGATACAAACAAAGTCTATTTAAGGGCTCCTGCACAGCCAAAAAATCACTGATCAAAGCCACAGAGCAATGACCAGGGTCACATTAGGACCAGGGAACTGGTGTTGCCAAGGGGAAGGGCTTGCGTTTCAGAGCATTCTCCTTCCTTGGACAGGGATGGATGATTGCAGCGTTCTGTTACAGGCCACTTCCATCTGCCTTGACACAGGGCCAGCATCAAACAGGAAAGAGAGCCAAGTGCCTTCCTAGAAGAGCCCAAAAGGCTTCTGCCACAAGGGTCCACAGTAGCATTCAGCACACGTTTAGCTCACCAGGTCAGGCAATCTAACACACAGAAGGGTGTCACAGGCTCCAGGATCCTTCAGGTGTGAGTAGGCATAACCACAGCACTCAAAAGTCATCCTAAAGCTCACCAGCAGCCTCTGCAACAGTTCTAACTTTTGCTGCAAAAAGAATGAGAAAACTGAAAGGAATTCCCTAATTGCCTCTTTCACCCTTCTCCTCAGTGCTGAGCAAAAGCTGTCATGGTTCCAAGTGTTGGCTTTTTATTTTCCACTACACAAGGGGAACTCTACACAGTAAGTCTTAGCACAGTCTTGCATTACTCACTTTTGGCTGTGGCTTCAATGCAAAATGGTCTATGCAACTAAAGAACATGCAGCAGTCCAATCCCTTAGCACCAAGCAATGCCATATATGTAAGAAATTATACATATGATGTAGTTATGGTCCCTGACTATCACTCCTTCATGCTAACACATGGACAGGGACCCCTGAAGAATCAAGAGCACTGATTTGCTGAAAGATTTGTGCCTATCCATACTATGACATGCTTTTTCTAGGTTCTTCTCCTCCACTAGCAGGGAAGAGCAAACAACTGCCAGTCTCTTTCCCCAAAGCAAGCCAGAACATGCTGGTTCTTGTTGTAATGTAAAAAAAAAAAAAAATCATTCTTTTCTTCAAATACCATTGTCCTTGCTCTACTGCCAGAGACATTGGGAGCTCCAAAATCTGCCCAGCCAGCATCACCTTTGCTTCTGGCTTTGCAGTGTCTTACAGAATGTACCTGCTTCATCGATTACTGAAGAGAGTCCTGAGCAAGCAGCCTCTCCACGAGGACAGACAAGAAATCTTCCCTCTGTTCAAGAAAACATGTCCTCTTCCTTATCTCTTAATTACTATAATTGTCATGGCTTTATGGAAGGATTTGAGCCCTGCATAATCTCTGCCCTATTCCCTTCACATCTCACATAGCTCTGAAAATTACCAGCCAGGGAGCCCCCCTCTCCAGGCTTGAAAATCTAAGTTTCTATTGGTTCACAAAACCAAGCACCTCAGCATCAGGGCAATATTATATTTACTCTTCAGGTGCATCAGGCTCAGACAGTTGAGAACACATATGGTTGTTCTTAAACAGAGTATCATCTGTTCTGTTTCCAAACATTGTCTGGGATGTAAACAGTAATTCATGGGACAATTTCTTCTAGCTGAAGACAGTGCAGTTCAGCTGTACCACCAGTCTTCAGGAGAGCTGTTACACGCCAGCCACACTGCACTCCCAGAAGATCCTCTGGCTGTCTCCTTTGATCCTCCTGGCATAGTCAGCGAGGGTGTTGGCTCATCAACCAGTTGCCTCAGAATAAATACATATGGAGTTAAGAAATGCAGAACTGCAGCTGCTTTCCAATAAATTCTTCTCATAAAAAAGTGTTGAAGAATCACAGCAGCAGAAGTTGGAGTTAACTTACTGGTGCTACCAGGCACATAGAGGGACACATTAACCAGTACCACTTTCCCAGAAGACCAGGTCAGCTATTACAGATGTGCTTTTGGATGAGTCCTACCCACTCACCTAAGTCTGATTTTCTGGAAGACTTAGATCCCCAAACACTCTACCTGCAGAGAACAAACCACCAGTCATTATGCTGACAAAACACTGGCAGGAAGGAGAGAGCCTGTCTGAGCAGTTTCTTAAAAATTGGTCTAGACTTGCTCTCATTAACTTGCTTTAGAGATGACTAGGAAAAAGGACAAGAGAATGTGTGCTGCCTGCCCTGAGCCTGGGTGAGACAGCCCTGCACTTGCACTACGACTGTGCTGCAAAACAGGCAGCACAGCAGCTAGAAGGGGGAGGGAGAATTGTCTCCTCAGAGCAGGATTCAGTCAAGCACTCCCAGTTTCCCATACCTATACACTAAGAAGAGCTGAAGGTTGGTTCTTACAATCTCACAGCCTCCAGATGTGGAATTTTAAAAGTATTTTTTATGGGATAATTCAGGATTTTTTTTATATGCCAGAGGAACAGTTGTTACCAATACAGTTATTTAATGGGTGAATTCTGCTAAGAGGCTTCTCACCATTTACTCAGCGTAGTGGATAGAAGGAAGCACTGAATAGTATCAGTAGCATAATTCTTAACACCCATGGTCATAGGGAGAGAGAAATCCTGTCCACAGATACAAGGCTCCCCCATAAAGCACAGCTCAAATAGAGTATGTTATTTGCTATTTCTGAATGTAGACAAAAATCAAAGCACACCCCTTGCACACCTGCCAGCAGAGAGCTGCTATTTGACAGCATGCATGGTATAATCCAGTCAGGTAATGTTATTTAACACTGGAGAATGACTTTGAGATTCTCACTTCTCCCACATGAAGGCAGCGGCTGACTGAGCTCAGTTGGTAAGACCATCTCTCAGACTGGTTTCTGCAGATCAGTACAGTGATAGATGTGGCCTCAGCTGGCCACCAAGGGGGCTTTAAAACCCAAAGCAAGAAAATGAAGTTGCACGTAGACAGCTAAACCCAAAACTGTAGTTATTAAAGTGCTCCTGAAGCATCCCCTCAGAACACATTCCACTAGAGCAAAACTCTGGCACCACTGCTAAGCCCACCCTGACACCTAGCACTATTCTCCCAGGGAAATAAATCCCATGGCTACATAAAGTCCCAGAGCCATTTTAAATCATAACTGCCAGATGCTTTAAGGTCAATGGTCTCATTTGGGTGTTTGGAATTTTTTTTTATTTTGTTTTTACTATGGTTATTTCATCTACTGCAATACTGAAAGAACAAGTTGCTCATACCTGTTTTGTCTGGGGGATTTGTGCTCCTACAGAGTTCATTGGCTCATTTAGCCACCTCACACTGGAGCTAATAAATCCTGCATGATGTGCTTGGGGATAACTGCTGCTGGTGAACGTGAGTGGTGTTTGCTCAGGAGACATATAGACTGTGTCGACAATTCCTGTGCATAGCTGGGGTTTGTCAATGTTAAATATCCCATAAGTGTTGGGGCTGAAAGACAAAAGCAGACAAGACATTTTTACACCAGCACACATACTCTACCCATTGATAATGAATGTTTACACCAAACAAAACCAAACCAAGTGTGAAGTTGGGAGGCCCTAGGTGATACCGATCACCACTCAAACCAGAAGAAGGTTTTGGTGCAGTTTCTGGTATAATCCAGGTTTAAGACTCAAACACTAACAATTAGATTGTTCTCATTCACACTGAGTTTGTTCTAGTTACTCCTGAGTCATTCCAGGGGAAGGAAGATCAGTTGTACTGATAATTGCAGTGATGGGGTTAATATCTTGGTTCTTTCTAAATTGAGACTATGACTCATTCACTTCTATTATTTGATCCTGAAGGCACAAAACTGATCCAAATTCCTGGACTGGGGTGCCTATTTCTGGGATTTTAAAGCACCATTCAGTGTTTTATTCCTGGTTTAATTCTGGTGGGTGTGTGTGTGGGGGGGTTTGGTGGGTTTTTTGAGGAGTGGGGGTATTTCCTTGGGTTGTGGATTTGTTGGTTTATTGGGTTTTTTTTAAGTTCAGCCCTGGTGCCAGCTCTCTCAAGTGATAACGACTTGCTCAAATCCAGTTTCAAAGGTCTTGACTATTCTTATCAGCTGCTTTGGACCCTGATTAGCTGAGGTTGAGACTGCCTCATCAAATGCTGTGTTCCTGATGCCGCTTGCCAGCAGTTTCTTTCAACTTATCTTAATAATCTTTCTTGGAATCCCTCAATTGCCTCTCTGACTCTTCCCAAACACTCTCCTCTTAGTCTCCTACTCCTTTCTCTTTGTGCCACCGTGAAGACACCTCTGACCATATTCTTGGCACTTTTAAACAGTTACCATGGCCTTTTCCAGCCTTTTGGAACCTCCTTTTCAGTAGAAACCAATTAGAAGCAGCTAAGTACTGAAGTTACAGAAGAGGCTGGCTCTCTAACACAAAACATTCACCCAGCTAGATCAGTCATTTCAAGGAAACAGCACACTGTACTTTTATCACAGTGATAAACAGAATAGAACAAAAAACAGAGTTAATATTCAAAAAAGAAACACTCTCCAAGACCAAATGCTGTTTCCTGATAAGAAAGGAAGAGCCTCACGTGTGCTGTAACTCAGAGTCCTGGACAAGAAAGCAGCTCCACAGCATTGTAGGGGTTGGAAGGGACCTCAAGAGATCACCAAGCGTTGCAGACCAGCACATCAGTTTTGTTCTAGATACCTAACTGATGTAGCAATGAGATCTTGTCACTGGGCAACATGATCTAAATAAACAAGAAATTTTTAGATACAGACTGTAAGACAGTTTGGAATCCTGACATTTTTCTATCAGGAATTCTACACCTCTGTTTGAGGCACAACCCTTTTTCTCTTGTGCATGTTTTATCACTGTGAGGGCTTAGATCCCAAACAGTCAGCATCCCTCAACTAGTGCTGTATTTATCAGGCCACTCAATCTGAAATATACCATACATCTTTACATATTTGATTTGATAAAAGTGATTATTCACATCCTTGCGAATGTTACTTCTGGGACTATCTGCAGCTCTTTCTGTTGTTCATTCAGAGTTTAACTGGACCATGGATGAGGTAAAGCAGGAAGTTTGGAACTGTATTAGGTATTATTATCCATATATAACAACCCAGACGTAGTATAGGCATTACCTGTATAACTTCCACAGAGAAAGGAAGTTCTGCCTCTCCCCCCACAAATTCTGGACACACAGAAGTCTCCACAGGGGTCCCCGGCAAGAGAAAACGTTACCAGTGGCCATGCAGTCTCCACAGATAGAAGCAGTTACTAGATGCATGATGGAACCCTGAGGTCCAGCTCAGATGCTGATAATTCAGTCCTACGTTGTTGACTCCCTTCTGCTCTGTAGTAAATCACTGTGATCCCAGTGATAATTTCTGTGGAAGATAGAGATAATGAAGTGGAAAAACCCTGGCCAATAATCTTCTCATTAATCTTCCAGCAGATGTTTTTTGCTCATCTCCCTACCTGCTAAAGAAGAGCTTTATAAAAAGCAATCTCATCCCACAGTTGTACTTGAAGACAAAGGAAGGCAGAAGAGATGAATGCCTTGATGCCAACTTAGAGCTCTCAGAACCAGGACAATCTGTTACATTTCCTCTTTTCAGGGTCCTTCACTGGCCCCATATTGAGAAGTCCCAACATAAAAGCATCTCCAGAGGATGTGGTGTTCACCAGTAGACACTACTTGTCAAATGTGGGAATTTAACAGGCCTGAGTTTCCAGTACAAATATTAACCCCCCCTCTCAAAATCTCAGTATTAGAAGTGGTAGGAAAAACCTCAGAAGGCCAGAACAGGGTTATTCTGCAAGATCTTGACTGACTTGAAGTCAACAAGGCCCACCTACTATATGGTCCTAAATCCTTTCAGCTGCACGTGGCAGCATATCATACTAAAATAAAAAGGAGGAATTCCTGGACTTCCCAAGCAAGGATTTTCCTAGCCAAAGTTCCCAAACATAGTTGATTAATGTGAAGTAATTAGTGTTATTAACATTTGTATTTCTGCCAGGAGAGGCGAGACCTCTGGTACTTAGAAAAAACACATAAAAGGTACTATGAAAACCCCCTCATTTGTGGGCAAAATGAGGGGGGAAGGAGCTTAGCTTTTAATCCTGTAATGAGGGACTTACTAATGAAAAAGAAATTCCTTCAGAAAGCTTTCCCAGGAAATACCTTGCTTCATAAGATTAAGCTGTATAACATCCTCATCTTTTGGACTTTGAAAGCTCCTTGAAACCATTTATCCAGTGTGAGAGTGGCTAAACAATAATTTAAAAAAATACAAGAGAAGGAAAAGGTAGACAATAGCTAGTTTGATAGAGACGATCCCCTACGAACGATATCTGTAGAAGGACAAAAGGACAAACACCCCACTTACAAGCCTTAGCTCCCAGTGGAACAATGTTTATGGAACAAATGTCTCCCCTCTGCTTCTGTTCAGTTCTTGGTTTACCAGCTGTCCAGCCTACCAGTGCCTACTTCTGTGTCTGGAGCCTGCAAACCCGTCCACAGTTCACACAAGGAAAGCTACTGCAAAACAGATACTTTCCTATCCCGACACTTCTCCAGGACAGAGTTTGGCAGAAGCCTGCTTTAATAGCCCCAGCCCAAGGAGAAGAACAGTGAGAAGAAGTCAGGCCATGACTCTGGCCCAGCATATGGTACCACACAGAGCCAGGCAAAGCTCCAGTAGCACTGCAGCACCAACAGCCTGGACAGTTTTCCCTGTTCCCCAAGAGGGATAAAAATCAGTTTGGGAGATTCCACCACACAGAGCTACTTTGTACGTGCATGCACTCCCCTCCCACACCCTCAAACCTAATCCTGCAAATCCCACTGTTCAGCTCAAGGTCCTGACTCTGACATGTCTCTGTTTGGTACCTGCATCACCTCTCAGAATTAAGGGCCTCTCCCATTATGATGTGGAATCCTGAAGGGGAAGCACTCAGGCAGAACTCCACCCTGTAACACCATTATACTGCTGCTCTCTGGACCCAGGACTGGGGGGTTGGAAATCTCAGCAACCCACTCTGCTCCTGAGGGCTTAAATCTGGGACACTGCACTGGTGAGAGTGTTAAGAGCAGGCAGGGTAGGTGTCCTTCTCTTGAAGCACACACATCTCCAGCGCACAGCACATGGCACCCAGATACAGAGAGGCTCTGGAAGCAGGCAGTGATGGGGATGAGCACTAAGATAGTGAGTGTGCAGTCTATCCCCTCCCAGCCTGGCTGCCAGCACACAGTTGCTAGGAGAAGCTCGAGGCAGCAAGACACAAATGGGGCTGAGCCTCAGGGAGAAGAGAGCCAGGCGCCTGTGCTGCTCTGCGACACAGACTGCAGTCCAGCCAGCTCCCTTGTGTGCCACTCTCCTCCCTGTCCCCCTCTCATACATGTGGTTAACATGCCCTGTCTCTTACCCTAGCCTTAATTAGCACAGAACCAGAAATTAGCTTTATGTGGAGCCCTAAGCAGATGCTTCCTATTTGGCAGAACAGGGACTGTCCATGCAAAATGGAGCTGCAGAGAGCAAAGGAACATACTGATGGAGATAAACACCTGGAGAAACCATGCTCCCCTTAAGCAGCAAGGGATGGAATCTCTGATAACATGCATTTCCTAGTCTTACATTTGCCAAGTTGCTTGACCTCACCATGTTCAGTTTGCTGCATTACTGCTTCACAGGGAAATTGGGGAGGTTACCTTCCTGCACTCTGCTCAGCATCACCACCGAGGCGATTCAACACTGCAAGCTGTATATGATTGCTCACAGCCTTGAAAAGCAACCTATAGGGAGCATTTCTTCTGTAGCTCCAGTTTACAGCCTTGGCACTTTGCTACTGCTTTAGCTCCAAGCAGAAATGAGTTAAAAGGGAAGAATATGCCTCCATACCCAGCTTCCAAGTCTTTATTAGACATTTAACAGTGACAGAAATGGGACACATCCAACCCCATTTGTGTTGCTCTTTCACAGGCTACCTCTCTTTAGACCAGGCAACCACAGCCAGTGCTTCCTTCAGAAGCCCCACCTAGTCCTCAAAAAGAACTTACCTGAAAAGGAGAGGACAAGAAGTTGGAGATTAAGAGAAAAATGTCAATCTGACAGTGTAATTACAGCTCACCTGCAGAAAAAGCCATTCCCTGGCAAGTTTCTTCAGTATAAACAAGGCCACAAGTTCAAGAACCTCTGTCTATTTTAAATAAAGGACAAGCATACCTTACAGGGTACTTGAGGGTTTGAGTTTTTAGATTTCCAGGCAGCATCTGATGAAAATGGCCCTTAATGTGTCACTTACCTGATCACAGGTGGATTTAAGTTCTCTCAAGGACAGACTTGTCCCACCTTCCCCCAGCACAGAAACACAAAGTGCAACATTCAGTCAACTGAAGTGGGTGAGCTGCAGAAATCAGCACTGGGCACAAAGGCACAGAGAAAAGCACACACTGTATCTGGACCTAGAGTTAAAAATGAACTAATTTTCTAAGCTCAGTATCTTGTCAAGGGATTCAGTCATTCTGGCTTCCTACAGAGAAGACAATAGTAATGAGGTGGCACACAGGGTTCCCACTTGTTTGCTGGTAAGCCAATTGCTTCTGAACGGATTGTAGGATGCCTTCAGAAAGGGATTTAGTGGGGGCTTCAAGGAAGGAGCTGGTTCAAGAGCGAGCTACATCTCAGGACCCTAATGACACTATTTACTGTAAAGTGTCTTAAAGAAATAAGCTTGGTTCATGTAATTTTGTTTTCATGGATTAAATTTACTTGGCTCTGACCTTAAACTGAGCAGTCAGCTCTGAGATTCAATTTCCCTAAGCCTGTGCATGCATGACTTGACGTTTTTTAATATTAAAATCTTCAAAGAGAAGAGCGATTTGAACAGCTGAAAGACCACTAGTGTACACCCCTAACTACCCACAGCTCGTATGTTTATTTTATTAGGCTAGACATGCACTTTCACTTTTCTGCATGCCTGGGTAATGCAATCCCCAGTGGTGTTACCCTGTCAGGAAGTATAACCCCTGGTACCCGATGGAGTGTGGCTGTTGGGGCAGGGCTGTGAGGCTCAGCACAAGCAGGAGCCTAAGCCATCAGTGATCCCTATCAGCCCAAATGGAATAGCTAGAGGAGGGGGGGGGGAAGAGAGTGCCGTTCCCAGATTAGTGTTATACAGGGAGCTGTATCAATGGTGAAAGCCTGAAATAAAGTGGAAAGGCACATCCCAGAGGGACAGAGGAGAGCTACAAAGGTTTCTGGGAGCTGGCAGACTATAAAACTCTAGCTGACCTCAGGCTCAAGGGAGCTAAAATGACTGCTGAGAAGGGAGTGACTTGGAATTAGCCGTTAGGATATAACAACTCTAATCTGCAGCAACAAAGGACTAGGAAAAAACAACCATGGAAGCAGCTCAGTGTAGTAAAGCCTGTGTACAGCCCGTACGCTTTGCATTGCAGCTACCGTTGAGATGCAGCTCAGCAACATACTTGAGAGGACTCCTAGAAAAGCTTAGTATGTTTCAATTTTTTTAAGTTACTTATATTGAAATTTAGGTTGTCAATACCATCCATCCAAGTATATAGGTCTGGGGTAAGGGAAAATGGTAGCTAAGAAACAGGAGCCTGAAATTCCATCCAGACTAAGAATAAATATCTGCTACAGATGGATCACACCTCAGACATTCAAAACATAGAAAGTGTTTGAGGAAAAATAAATTGCTGGGGAAGCACAAACCAGTAAATTGGTAGAATTTCTGAGACCAGCATCATCTATAACAATTGTGATATACAGAAGTGAAACCAAATAGTCCATGACCACTGAGCAGCAAGAATTATGTGTAATATAGATGAAAGATGCACTGACACTGAGGGTAGCAGCATCAGTAAAGATGTTTGCTTCAAAAGAAGCCCTTACCCATTTCCCTAATGGCCAGCAGGGACATTTCTTTTTCTTTCTAAACACTCGTTTCAATTGCATTAGTTGAGTGGTTGCTTCGGGTTACTCTCCAGTAGGTTGTTCTCAGAAGTATTTGCCACAGGTCTTTGTGGTTATTTTGTTTACTATCTGTATTAAATCACATTTTTAAAATTGAGAGTATTTTCCTGTGCTTCTATTACTACATGCATCAGGGGGTTGATGTTAAATGACGTACAGCTAACTTTTTTCTCCACAGAATAGGAGCAGCTGAGGTTAAGCCTGCCTGCTAGTTTCCAGAAGATAATGTCTCCTACCCTGCAGTACAGAAAAAAATACTTTTTCCCTCTTCCACTTAGCAGTAAAGGTACCAAAGACAATATGTTATTGCAAAAGTTCTTCAGAACTGATAACTCTGTAGCCTTCTAGCAGGATGGCCCTGGTTCTGCAAACTCTCTCCTTTAGACCATTTGAAAGCTTGCTGTGAAGAAAAATAATGTATCCGTGCCTTTCCCCTGGGACTGAACACGAGTCTGATTTCTATGGTGATTTGCTTCAAGGCAAGTCTGCATTGAGCATATCAAATGTTGCTAATTAGCACAGCCATGTCATACCCACTACAGCTTTTAGTGTCTCCATTCCCCCACAGACAGGGTTTAACATGCAAGTCCTGACCAGGGCTTTTAAAAGTAATAAAAAAAGGATCTTAAAAGAAAATATCAGCTTTCCCACGTGATTTCATTCCCTACACTTCATGAATACTATCTAAGAAGAGAAAAAGAAAGCAATCAGTGAGTGAAGAATGCTACTCCGAGACAAACAGCTGCTAGTCAGCTGAGCTGCTGGAGAGGAAGCTGATTTCCTACTGGGCTTTGTGTTTTCCCTGTCCTCTAACATCCTGCTAACAGGGCAAAGAGGATGTTAGAGTATGATGCAGGAACCTGGTTGGGGCTGGGCAAGGAAAGTATCTCAGCTAAAAGCAGGTGGTGATATTTTGCACCTATGGTTTCTAAGGTGTACAACCACAGGAATCTTCCCATTCTCAAGCCAACACTGAAGCAATTAGCAAGGCTGTGTATTGGATACTGAAATAGCTCCTTGCCTTCAGCTGTATCACAAACTGCCTGGAATGTTAAAAGCCATCACTGCAACCTAACCCTGCACACACACATATATAGAACACTGCTGATTTTCTTCAGTATTAGATAGCACAAGAAGCAAAATAAGCACTGAAGGCCTTACACAATTGTTCCTAGAAAAAATTGCGTGCAGAGCTGTGGTGCTCTGTTTACAAAAGATCTCTGGAGGGAGTGTAACAGCACAAAAAGGAACTCTTACTTGTTTTGCAGAACAGAAGAGCTGGAAGTGCACCCATGTACTGCCAGCTATCTGCACAGAGCTACACAAGCATCACCAACACGCCTCACCTGTAATGAGTGTTGTGCCCCTACATCCATTCAGCACACAGACACAACAGCTTGCTCGAGTTCCTGCCTAGGAAGGTATCGTGTTCTGTTCCTAACCCACACCTCTGGGCCAAGTGGGCTTCACAATCCCAAAGACTGAGAGTTGCAAAGGTGTAGAGATTCCTTTTTGTATTTGAAATTGGTATAAGCAACTTTTTTTTAATATTTCTATGCTTTATTTTCCAGACATCTGGCAAATTACAGTCCCTACCTTAGCTAAAGTAGTGCTGGGACTGGAAGTTGAAAGGCACTGAGTATTCTTATTCATCTGGCTGTTCTAGGCAGAAGAACTCAGGAAGGCATTTAGCACAGAAGACATTGCATGCACAGCTGGATCCAGCCAGCTGGAAGCACTAAGAGTCTAGAGGAATCAAAAAATACATTTTCAGTTTGAGAAACATCAGCTTCAGAGTAGGTTAAGTGTCACGGTATTACTGAAAGGCCAAAGCTAAAAAACAGGTCCTTCATCAGCAGTGTTAAGTTTCACAGTTGTTCTGAATACTGTAAACAGTAAATGTAATAATTCTGTGGGTTTAAAGGACTTTGCCCCAGACAAAAGTGTTACAAGTGTTAGCATTGTACTGCAGAAATAAGAGAAAGCACAATCTCATCAATCACTCTGTGCCTACAACTCAGTTTAAACTGATAGAAAGAGTTTCTTCCTTCTCACTGGCACATTACTGACTGCTAGATTATGCAGTCTACATAATGAATTTAAGTAATCAGCATTATTGTATTCAGGCTATGGCTTAACTGTGATAAATAGTGCCTAAATCCTATTCATCTTCATATATCACTCATTCTTTGGAGCACACATTACTATTTAGTCATCATTTTGTTTTGAAAGCATCAGCAAACTTAGGTAACTGAACAGGGGTTTTTCCTGACTTATATAGCAGGTCATTGATTAGTTTTAACTTGGTCTGCACATTTTTTGGTCTGCCTATTTCCTGGTCACTTCTGATAAGAGATGTTATTGTTATAGCCCCTCTTGTAGCTAGAGAGCCTCATCACAACTCCTGTACTTTCTACCTGACAGATTTCTCCCCCAAAGGGAGCTCAGCAGTGCACTAGTTGTACAGTTCAGTAGTAAGGGTCATCGGAGTTTTCTGAGGATAGTTCTTTCTAAATTGTGAGAAACTGCAAGACACCAGAAAGGCTGTACAAGACTCACACCAAGTCCCAAACATCTCCAACTGTGATCTGCCCAGAGCCATCTAACCAGTTGATTCATCATTTCAACATCTCTTTTCATGTTCCTAATGTATCTTCTAAGCTTTAGCTCCCAAATGCCTTCTCCAGAACTCTGTCAAAAGATAGGACTACTTCTGCTGAGACCCTCTTCTGATTATGCTGCTCACTAAGAACTACTTTCCAGTGCTGCCACTGACTGCAGCTCAAACAGCTTGGGGTAAACTTCAGTGGACTGAGCTTTTGAGGAGTCTAGTTCCTGCCCCTTCCCACTCCAATGGTCATCCCTAAGCCACAGCTAGAATTGCACTAATGCTCCTCAGGGTTGTAGGTACCTGCTTGTGCTTGCTCCCACTCTCTGCAGATCAACTTCAGAACTACAAGTCAGTAATTGCTTTTTTTCCTTGGGACAACACACTACCCGGCATGTTTTCAAGCCATGAACTTCATGCATAAAAGTTCAGGCTTTTATGCTTCTGAAACCATAGCAGTACTGCTCTAAGTAGCAAAAAAACAAAGCCAGCAACCAAGAAAGTGACTTAGTGTCTTTATCTTATCTACCACTGCTCAAACACTGTCCTATTAATAATGCATTTCCTTACTCTGCAGAGTTCCTCCAGTTGTGTGGCCAATTACTGTTCTCCCTGAAACCCATGGCAGCATTCCAATGGAACAGAAGTTAGTGCCTTTGAGGACAGAGCTCGTGCCTCTTGTTTGTTATCTCCCTGCCAAATACAAGTGAACGCCAGGTTACCTTTCAGCTAAGGGAGGAACCCAGGAATTCTGGGTGTACCTCTAGTTCAGCTTAGTGTGCTAGATCCAGGAAAGACCTGGCCTCACAAAGCCTGAAGGGAATCACCCCTTGTTTCTGCAGTAGAGACCAGTGCATGGTTCTGATTGACAGAAGTTACTACTTGGCATTGATCAAATGCCTGAAGAGTATGGCTTAAAGCCTTTAGCACTGCAAAACAAGCTCATGTTTCTAGCTACTTGTGCACATCAGGAAGTTTCTATGGGAAGAAGAACATGTGGTGGTGCTCTGTTGTCTCCATTCAGGAGCAACACAAACGCAGGAGGCAAAGTGACTAGGCTTTCCTACCACAAAGGCAGAGGACTCTGGTGTTAGCTTACACTGAGAAGCTATTTGCAGATCTCCCATCTGATACTGGGACAAACTTCCCATCCTCCTCCATTAACAGTGTTTAGAGTTTAGTTCTTTGTGCTGCCACCTTCTAAAACAAATGCAATTACACTTCACAACTGATTTATGCAGTGATTCGTAAAGAAAAGGTTTTCATCTATTCGTACTTACACATGTCAACTATAGTAGTAAGATGACTTAATTGTGGAAGACAACTAGTATCCTCAGAATTACTTAAACCAGGCTTCAACTTTAACTAGTAAAACCTTTCAGTTGGGTTTCTGCAGCCCTTTGAACCAAACCAGAGGTTGATCCTTCTTTGATCTTCCATTTCTGTATTTCTTATTCAGTTGTGTCAGTAGTAACATCATATAAACTGGGGCAAGTGGAATTCTAACTCTATGCCACATGTTGTGGTTTTGACAGAAGTAACTTCTGACACTATAGTATTAGAACTTACACCCACTCTGTAAGTGAGGAATAAGATACTATGAGGAGCCTTGAAGAATGGACAATAGGGAAGAAATTCCAATTTACAGTATTGCCATTGTATCCACAGACTTTTAAAACAAGTTACAGCACACACTCCTTCCCCAACTCCCTGTCTCTCTCAGTGTTCCCTTCAGATCAGCGTGCTTCAGCAGGAAGCAGTACACAGCCATGCATTAATCAGTAAGCTCTCTTGACTAATCCAGTTCACTCTGTCTAGTAAGAGGATTCCAGCAGCAAACATGCATGTAGTTTTCTAAGAAGAAAGCAAGCTGGGAAAGGCAGCTCCAGAGGATATCAGCAAAATAAAAAGCGACAGATTGGTGTCAGGTAAGAGAAAGGATGGCAGGAAAGACCACCATGCTTTTCTCTTGATGAAGGCTCAAGAATGAGTAGGTATATGCAGAATATTCCTATTCTGCTTTACAATACTTGAAGTGTATCAAGAGTAAACAGTGTCCCAGAAGATTACATCACTCCACATGAGGCAGAACACTTACTGTTCATGGCTTAGTAAAGCTTTCCCCCCCTTCAATACTTTAATCAAATTTAAACAAACCCATAAGTTTAAATTGCCTGGTCATTTAGGAGTTCTAATTTTAATTAATGTGTCTTCCTTAAATACAGTAGAAATTAAGTAGACACAAAGTTTCTCCTCCAACAAGTTAGCATTGCCCAGAAGTGACAAACAACTTGAAAACAAGAGGAATGGAGTTTCAAGTCTAGACCATTTTTGGATAAGCAGAAACAGTTTCCACTTAGAACCAGAGCTGGCCTACCCATCATTTGTTATTGCTGCATTACATTCTAAAAAATGGATCAAAATGAGGAGGATATCTGTAGCTACAGTTGAAAAGGAAAGAGGTGTCAACTTAGTTTTGACATCTCATTAGCCAACTGTTTTTGCTTTTTCTCCCTACCTTACCACTGGAAATCTTTGGTTCCTCAAAGTCAATATTGCTTTTGTTAAATCTGGACGTGCTGCTGTGATGTCTTGCACACACTATTTCCACAAACCACCTGATTCTTGGACCCATGATGCTTTATCAGAACCTGAGGATTCAATATAATGAGATTACCATATGCAAGGCCAGACAGCTCACCAGATGTAGTAACACAGCAATGGACAGACTGCAGCATGGAAAAGTATTTGTAAGCAAAGAAATTCTACAGAGGGCACATATCTCCCCCAGCATGAAGGTGTCTCACTTGGATTCATCCCATCCCTCTGACCAGCTCTTCAGCCAGCTTAAGAACCCCTAGATTCACTAGCACATAGCCCAGCCTCACTTGCCTGCCCACCCAGGAAGCAGACAGAAGTTAACATCTCCTGCCATGCCACAGGATTAAGCCTTGACCTGCTTGGACTGCAGGGCTGCATCCTGTCTGGGTCTGAAGGACCTTTTAGACTGAAAACAGAAGCTACTTTGAGAAGTCTTCAGATATGTGTCTTGGAAAAAGTTAAGACAAACTGCTATCTGTTCACTTATAATAGTCTTTTCAGGAGAGCAACAATGATACACTGTCTTCTAGAGGACTTCTTTTCAACATGCCTTTGAGAGCACCATCTCATGTAAGCTATGTACAAGCCTCAATCTATTCTCCTCCTTGCAGTTGGCACAAGCCCACATTTTCTGTGCAGCATACTCCAAGGAGATGCAGGAGTGAGTGCTTTTTGCTGCTGATACCTGTGCTAGAGTCCTACAAGCTTGTATTTGCCCACAAGTATGGCAGGTGCCACCTGATACAAATGAAGTACTTCCCTGGGCAAGCAAATTATTTCAAGCTAGCTATATGCCTCGACTAATATAGGACCCAAACTGCACTGCACAAGTAAAACATGGCTATGCAACTATAATTAACAACAAACATGAGGCCTTAAAGTTTGAGTTCAGTGCAATGTATAAAAAGCTTAGTGTCTACAGGCATTTCCCTGTGACCCTGTATCAGGATGCCAGCAGCACTCAGTAAGTATTAACTGACAACAGATCAGCCTTGACCTCAGTAACCCCTAAAATTCACAAGGGCATACTTTTTTTGTTAAACATTATTACCACCACTGTTACCACCATCTTAGGCCTCTAACTTCAGCTATATAGAGGTAGCACAAGGGAAGAGATCCTTTGACCCTTGGGACTCAGTCTACTACAGAAACTCTAAAAGCATAACTTGCTGAAAGACTTCCTAGAAGTCTGAAGGCAGGGAACACTGTATTTACTCCCTTCACTTTTCCTCTGAAAAGGATTCAGGGTTTCTGGGAAACATCCACATACCTGTAGTACTTACCTGCTCAGCAAAACCTTAACTTCTTGAAGAATGAGAAGCATACTATGTGCAAGTTAGGAAACCAAAATACATTATGGCACAACACACCATACATTTATTTTAGCTCTGAAGGTTAAAAAGAATCAGCTCTGAACTAGGAACTTAACTGTATTTTGTCTCTTGTCATATTACTGACACAATAGAAGCAGATATTGAAAATACCAGTGTTGTGGACTCTCACAAAGGTTGGGGATGTATTCCAGAAGCAACCTTTTCATCAGATAAGTTCAAAACAAGCACAAAAGCTGAGGCTGAGTGTCCAGACAGATATACAAAAGACCCCTCATGACAGACTCAAGAAACCTGGCCTACAGGATACAGGCTGCTGCTCTCAGGAATTTTATTTGTGTAATAGCACATTAGAAACAACTTCAGCCAAAATACTTCTGTTAGGAAAAGCATTCTAAAACCCTTGCTGTTTATGTCAAGACTTCAAGTATTTTGTTTTCAGTATGTAAAAAGTTACATGCTGATTTCTTCATCTTTCAACTTCCTCAAAGCTCTATCTGCACACTTTTTCCCAAAAAAAGTGCATTTGAAGGAACTTTTTCCCCTCCTTGAGCCTCCCATTTCTACCAGAGTCAGGGTAAAATTACTGAGCCCTCGTGACCACTCAGTTCCACCCCCACCAACACAACCAAACAGCAATTCATCTTTGGCTCCTTTCTCTGTACATCAAACATCCTGTTAGTTTTCCATCTTCCTCTGTCATTGTTGCTCAAAATAAGAGCAAAGCAGGTTGGCTGGGACTGCCTTTGATTGAGGGGTTATCTCCTGCCAGGTAGCTCCAAGGAAAACGTAAGCTGCTTATGTTTGGCAGGATACAATTTTCAGAGAGGATGTAACAGCCATTGAGCTCCCACCACACTTGAACTTTGCCATTTACCATCCAAGTTGAACAAGAGGTACTGACAAGGACTTCAACAAAGGATGCTTGTGCATAATCACAGAAGTTGAGTGTGGTTTGAACTGCAACAATTTATAAATAACTCCTGCAAACTCTAGAAAGGAGATTTTACTGTTTAATGCACAATGGGCCAGTGAAAGTAAGTCTAGGAGTCAGAAGAACTACCTTTTGTACATGTTGTGCTCCATAGATGAAAACACAATGCTTCAAGTACAAAAAGTGTTCTTTCCTGAAATTAAAAATTTCCCAATAACAGAAATTGGAGGATGTTGCCTGAGTTGATACCATCTACCTTTAGGTGATGCACTGAGCAGCCAGTGGAAATACCAACTCAAGTGTCCTCACAAAGGGCATCTGAGAGGGTAGCTCTGCCCTGTTCAGAACCAGCCCAAGACCACAGGACAGCATCACTGTGGTATTGCTGCACTTTGTGCTATACAAACCTCAGGGACTTACAGCTTGAGCCTCCATAGCATGACGGCAAGGATCTTGATTAACTGAGAATACTGCCAGGTCTATTCAGGTGCCTGCTTAGATCAACCAGATCTAACTGAAGTCCTCCAGTACAGACTAATCCTGACACCAAAGTGCTTTCAAACTGAGGATACTGGTCTGTTCCAGCCTGGACAGACTCCCTGGTGCCTGTGAAAAGAGCACTATGTATGAAAATTGGATCCAACCCTACTAATAATTACCCAATACTTATTGCAAACACCTAGCTCAAGTTTCTCAGGACCTTTTGAGTACTTGATGTAGGGGATGCATCATGTTGAATCAGGTTCCAACATCCACAGGAAAAATAAAGATCTTCAGTTTTAGTATGAAGTTGAGAAAAGTAAAGAGATCCTAACATCCATTAAGGACAGTATGGATGTAAGCTGTGGGTAGACAAGGAAATAGAGGGCAAGAGACCCTTTCATCAGCTTGTTCCAAGACTTACCTTCATTGTTAAGAGATTTTTCAACCAGAACTTTAGATAATCTTAGTTTGAGACAACATACATTTATTTTACATTAGCACTCTATCTTAATTATCACAAATAACAAGTTGTATAATAAAATAAGTATTACAATTTTTCTTTTACATTAAGTCTCTTAGGGTTCCAGCTTTTTTGTTAAGTACTGTTGGTGAGATGACAGATAGCAGAATTGTTTACTATTTTGCATTTAAAAATGAATTGGTCTAAAGATTCAGATCCATATGGTTATATTAAGTTTCATTATGCACAAACAATCACTGACACTTTTAACCATTTACCTAGATTTCAAGAGGCAATCAATTAGATATTGGCAGTTGAGATACTAGATATTGACATTCATGGTGTTAAGTGTCTATCTAATACAGCAACTTAGAACTCTTCATGTGAGTAGGGACCATTTCTATTTATCTCTAGTATAGAAATCATCCAAATGCTCTTGTGACATTTTATGGAGGCACAGAAAACATCATGCAGCAGAAACATCATAGTTTTGGGCTTAGTGATGTCATCTTCTGTTAGTATCTAGTGCTAAATCCAGAGAAGTCAAGCTTGGAAATCTCCTTCTCATTGGAAAAGTTTGTTCGATCTATGCGGGAACTTGGGCTTCCCACTTTAGTCAGCCAGGATTTCCTGCAAGAAAAGTGAGAGGGTTAGCATGTAAAGAATGTTTTGTTCTGTTGTCTGCCCTTCCTTTCTCCTTTATAATCCCACCCTATTCAAGAGACGTTGATATCTCAAAGAGTATTACAAAATATTACATAAAACCACATCTGAGTAAAGGCTAAAGCAGATTTACTTCAGTGATCCCTTATAAGTGGTTATTAATAGCATTAAGATAGGTATACATTCCCTTTGCAGGTTCAGTTCCATACTTTCAGCAAGCACCCAAAAGCCTTTCTAGTTAAAAAGTATCAGGAAGAAGAATTCTATCAGCCATTCTGCCCTTTCTGAGAAGCAGAAGCTGAAAGGAAAATGGTTTAAGTTCAAAACCAGCAAAAAGACCTAAAGCAACCAAAAATCAAAACAACGTCACTAAGCAATACTAAGTTGTAATAATAGGTTTTATACTTTAAACAATTGTGTGATACAACAGGGTGCACAAGCACTTGAGGTGCCAGATGACACTGCTTAGAGAAGTTTGGTTGTAAAAAAACATGCTCACAGTATTTTCTACTGTACTGAAGTTTCAGGAATAGTCAAGTATTTCTGTGTACTGTACTTCAGGAGAAATACTTCCACATGAATACTTTAAAGATACATAAACTGGTATAGATATAGCTTTCATTAGTATTGAAATATATAGTTATTAATTTAAATCCCAATTGGAAGACCGTAAGTCGTCTTAACAGTAAAATTAATCCATTAAAGAAATCATACTAAGCATTATAAAGTGCAATGTTCTTGCAGTGAGACTTAATTTTACTGTCATTATGAGACTGAAAGTTGCTTATCTTGAGCCAGTAAAGAAAACCCCTGAGATAACAGGCCTAAAGATACAGAAGTGTGACAAGATTTTTCAGACTATTTGACACACTGTAACACCACAAAACATCAAGTGTCATACCCAGTTAAGAGACATTTTCTCCCAATTCTGATAGTCCTTCCTAAGATTGGTCTCAGACTAGACCAGACCATTCCAAACCTACAACTAATTTTGTTCTTGAAACTCCACACAGATTATGAAGAGATACGCCTGTTTTCTTAGAGTAACGATATATGTCCTACCACTCATGTATCTGGGCAGGCCAGCACCCCAGGGTCTCTCCCAGCACCCCCCTTCCCACCTTAAGAACACCCAACTCACTGGTTCCTTTGGACAGGTGGCACCTGACAATTAGTTGTTACCAGTACAGCTGCCCATCTCCTTCCAGAAGCTTCACTACAGCCCAGCAGTCAGTGACTCCCCTCAATCCAGGCATCCCCTGCAACCCACCCACCCACCCTGGCCTCCACATCTAGGCAGGGCTGCTCAAAGAAACACCCCAAAACAAGCACTGACAGCTTTCCCAAGCCCCAGGCATCATTACTGAAGCCACTCAGAGGCCATTTTCTCACCATTCTGGATTTTACTCCCTGAGCCTGGTGAGGACAACCTGCTGAGAACAGCTTCTCATACTCACACACACTTTATCCTCAACTCCTAGAGTTTAAAACCAATTGCATCTATCACTTCCCTTGTATCATCTCATTAGCTAAAAGAAACCCTGCTAAGTGACTCTGGCTTGTTACCTAAGCAACCATGCAACATAGTATTGGAAAACATCTGAAGAGCAGGTTTGTACCCTCTCAATTTAGGCTCTCAGAAATAGCCTGGCCATGGACAGAACACCAGACAGGCACCTTCACCTTCCTCCCCAGCTCAGGTACACGTGCCTACCTGTTAACTTCTCAGAACAAAGCCTGACCAGGCCAAATCTGGAGAGTTCATGGCAAGTGATATTTAGCAAGCCTTGTCTCTAACACAAGGCCATACTAGCCTCAAACACCATCACACTTCGAATGCTACAGGCAGAGTAACTTTGCTGTTTCCCCGAGTAATATTTATAGTATAGGCTCCAGCTTAAATACAGATTTAGCAAAAAAAATGGCTTGGTTGGCAGTACTCTGAGAGAGGTCTTCTCCCACTGTGCTAAGAGGAAAGGCCTGTTTCTGCATTGGGGTTGCAAGCAAGCCCATAGCCAAGCAGTGCCCCTGTATCAAACCAGCAACAGGCACTGGATGCAGAGAGCCAAGCTGTTTCACCCTGAGATTCTAAGAGCATTAGACAGGCCTGAGAAGCAACCCATGGTATTAATACCTGGTGAGATAGGCACAATTCAGGAGCATTTGTTTCTTTACCTTAACCCCAGCATCACTTACAGTGGAACAAGGGAAAGAGTGCTTTTATTTAGAGGGAGAGAAAAATAAAGGCACTGTCCTGTTTACACTTTATCTCGCTTTGTTTGGGATAAAGCAGTGGAGAGAATGTTGCTTTCTGAAGATTGTATTTACATCTGTGACAGTGTGTAGACCAGGATTGCAAATATTTATAAGATACCCCAAAATGTTGCTATATTCTGAAACAGTACTGTCAAGTTGTCATAAATCCTGTATTTAAACATTTACAGAAGAAATATGGAATTTTTTCATTGCTGCCTGGCTTCTGAGCTTTTAGGGAGAGCTTCAGTCATGCTTTCGTCCTATCTCTACAACTATAGGGGCTAAAACCTTTGGTTTTCTTTATAAACCTGGAATTCACATCGAGGTAAAACCTCTAGTAGCCTGCGTAGTAAAGATATCTCACAGCTTACTGTAGAGCCATTCCCTTGTCTCTACACCTCTGCTCGTGCCACAGGAGCCTAGGAGTAAAAGGGGAATCTAGAAATAAAATTATAGGGTTCAAGTGTTGTGAAAAAATAGCAGGAAGGATAAATATCTTGGTAACAGAAGAGTCTGAAGATACTGTTTTGACATAACTTGGATCAACATAGCCTGAACAGAGTCACATTTAGCATTTTAATTTTAGCAAAAGCAATCAAGGCCTTAAGTGAAGAAAAGACATTCTGAAGAAAGCCTAAATGATTCTGGGGAGAACTGCTAACCTTTTGGTGCAAGATAAGGTCAAAGGGACTCAAACCATCTGTACAGCCAAGTACAATCCTACCATCCTTCCTCTTCTGTTCTTGGGAGGATTTTTTAGCTCTCAAAATTAGGATCTAGCTTGGGGTAGAAGCCTGAAACCACCTGACCTGAAATGCAGCCACATCAAGAACTCAAGAGTCCTCTGTGCTGCTGTAGATACTGCTGCACATCCCAGGCAAAGGGTAGCAGGCAGTTGTCCGACTGTTGTGCCTGCTGCCTGATCCACCACCAAAACCACTCCAGGCAGAAGGCCACATTAGGTCAGGATCAGTTGTCTGCAGCTCGTCACATGCCCACACCATTTGCATATCCATACCCACAAGAGGAAGGGAGAAGACAAGCAAAGGGAGAACAAGGCAAAGTGCAAGCAAGGGGAATCTAATGCATTTATTAGAACAGTCCACTGAATTGGAGTTGTGACATTATTTGAGGATTAAAACAGAAGAGAGAAAGCAGCAGTGCTCTAAGGATTCAGCCCAAGAAGTGGGTGAGCTGAAAACAAAGCAGCCTGCTCCAACATAGGTGAGGTGCCCCAGACAAGCACAGGAGCCTGTAGGTGTGGGGAAAGACTGCACTGCCACTGCCTGTGCACTGGCTGCTCAGGGCATCTCAATGGGAATTCTTGGCCTGCTAGATATTTAGCAGAAGTTCTGGAACAGCTTTAGAAAGGGGAGAGAGGTATTTAATCAAAACTAGTGTTTGACTTTGTTTTTAAACACAGCTGTCAAACCGATGTTGGTAATTGGTTTGTATTCCTCCCTCTTCTGTCAAGCCCTGCTGCACTCAGTGCCAGCACTGCTCCAGGGAACGCGTGAGGAGCTTTTCTCCTGGGCAGAAACAGCAGCAAGGGGAGGGTAGCAGAACCTGACACATTGAAGATAGGAGATAGGTGTGATAATACTGAATAAGCTTCAAACATGTTTTGGTGCTGCATTTCTGTTTATAGATCTGAGAAAAATGCCTTATAAGTTCACCACATTGTGTACATTACTGCAAGACTTAACATAAATATCATCAATACTAGGTTGCCTTGGCTCAGAATTTGACTCTGCATGCCTCCAATTTACTGTTTTAATCATGTTAAATGTCTTTTGACTTGATTGCATTCATTCTGGGATAATGAAGAAGTAAAGCTATTGTTGTTTTTTCATGTATGCATGCAGAGATCTCTTGTGGATCTTCATTTTGGTAAGCTTCAAGTAGAATTTAAGAATTTAGTGAAACATGGCATCATAAGAACCATTTCTATCAAAGTTGTCAAGCTACCTCTGGGTTTAAACAGTGTTAGGCAAGTGACATATGGCTCTTTAGATCTTATCAGAGAAAACCAGGCAACATTGCAGAAATTTGTTCCAACAAAGAGTTAAGTAAATGAAAACTAATCCCAAATTCAGACATTTTAGTAACTTAAACCAGCTTTTATGTCCACACTGACCTAACAAAGAGTACAAGACAAAAGAAAACTTCCTGTTAAGCTTGTATCCTGTCTTCCCAAAGCAATAAACATACTAGAAAGCCAGAAGCAGCAAAAAGGCCTATTGTGTTTTTCCTCTTGTAGTACAGCTGCCTCTGCAGGGTACGATTTGGCTCACAAGGCAGACTAGAAATTTTGGCTAACCCCCCTCCACTGCACAGAATGCCATTGAAAGTTATTTCTTATTTTACATCTATTAAATCTACAGCCACAGGAAGCTTAAATGAGGAGGAACTGTTGCTGTTAGTATACCAGTCCAGGCTTCTGGAATAGAAAAGCTTGCTCTAATGCTTCAAAAGTGATTAGCACCCATCACCCACATTGTCTGTATCTAAAACAAATGGCTATGTTATAGGCTTGAACAAAGAGCAAAATACTATTGCCTCTGGCCCTTAATTTTATACCTAAAAACATTAGGTAAATCCTTACCTTGGTTATTTCCAAGCAACCCTTTTGGACAACCACAATGAATCATCCCACTCCGACTAATTAACAGTTTTACATTAACTCATCATACAGCCTGGCAAAGTTCAAACAGCCACTACAATAACAGGAGCCCAGTTACAACCATCCACATGGAGAATTCCTATCAAACCAACACACATCCACAGCCCAGGAAAACTTTCAAATAAGCTAGAAAACACCACATGACAAATACAATGAAGAACCCTTTTCTGTTCTCTGATAATGAGGTTCACAGACATTAGAGCCATGAGGACTAGCCTCCTACATTGACACAGATGATACAGGAAGCATGGTATTCTCAGATGACAGACTCACATGGAAAAATACAGATTATTATTATGCAAGTACTAAAAATAATGCCAGGCTAAACCAGTGAATTCCATCCAGCACCACTGGGATCCCTGCTGTTTTCCTCAAAAGCCTCCCTTACTTTACAGGTACCAAGACAACTCACCAAGATACAAACATGCCCTTTCAAAAAAAAAAACCCCAAAACTATCTTAAGAGGGAAGTATCATCCTTTTTAAAGCCTTACATAACAGAGCACTGAGCAAGTCCTAGTGAGAAACCTTGCTATGTCCAGTGCTGCAGTGACTGAGCACCAGTTCCCCTTACCCTACAATACCACCACTTGGAATGCTTGGAGCAGGCTCACTTCCACACACAGAGGCATGAACCCCTTCCATCAGAGTGCCTTCTTCAGCATCCCATGTGAGCACACATTAGGTCATCCATCCAGCTGGTCCTTACACTGAAGCACGTGTACAGTTGCTTTTGTACACACTAAACATCTACCTGCCCATTTATAGGGAGAACAAAACCCCACCCTCAGATTGTCATATTTCAGCTTAAAATTGCCTTGGCTGAGACATTTCAGACCTACTGACACTTCACACACCTTTTCTTCTTACTTAGGCCAACTGACTGATAGATGTTGGGACTTAGAAATTACCCTTCAAGAAAAAGTAACTGCAACACATGTTCTAGCCCCATCAGGTAGATGGTGTAGACAGACATGTAAAACAAGAATTCTTAAGCATTCAGCTAACAGCTTTTTCCACTGTCTTTACACTACACAATTGCACAATTTAAATTGCACAATTTAAATTGCACAATTTAAATTGCACAATTTAAATTGCACACTTCCAAAGGAAGCAGCTACACCTATCTTTTTAGCCTGCAATCTCAGGCCTTTCTGAAAGCCAACTATGATAGAATGTAGTAGGCATGCTAGCATCTGAATTAAAAGATCAGGAAAGTGTTTCAATGATGTTGTATTAGAAAGTACAACTGTTCAAACACCAAGCAGATTATACTAGCTCGTCTGCTTAAATCTTACACAATGAGAACATTTGCACCTTGTCAAGACTCTTATAATGCTGCAGGGTTTTGGGTTGGGTTTTTTTGCATTCTATCTACAAGAGGCAGGAAAAGCTTAACGTAAGGATATGATACAGCTTTACAAGCATCCCAGAACGTGCTCTTGAGATGAACCCAGCAGGGTATGTTCACAAGGAGGGTAACATTGTATACAAGATGTATATATAATATTCCCTGGAAATAAAGTACCCCTTGCAATTGATTAGATTTTTTACCAAGACCTAGGCCTTGCTGACATGTATTATTTACAGTTTCTCTAAATAACAGCAATAGATCTCATCCTTAAGAACAAGTCACATACTTACCACAGACTCTCCTGGGGGAGTACCCAGACACAGCAGCCAGTCTAAGCAGCAGAGGCACAGGAGATGTGCCAAGCCTCTGGCATGCTGTCCCTCAGGAAGGGGCAGACACCTTATGGAAGTCACCATATCCTAAAGATTTCATTGATGGTAAGAGAATTTTCATTCCTTAGCATGTTACTTTATAAAGTACCCTATGACCTTACATACATTCAAAATCCTATTTTTAAAAAAACAAATGTAAAGATTTTGTCCTACTAGCTTCGTAAGTTAGAAAAATGTTTCACTTGCAGTTTTAAGGCTGTAAAATGATACAGATCATCTTCACAGGTAGGTATTAAATATAGCTACAGAAGCCTTTCAAGTCACAATCCCAAACTACTGATAGAAGGTATCATGGATATATCAGCTAAGATCATAAGATAACAGAAGTAACTCAATGCTAAACTACCTGATTTCCTACACATCTACATTATTCAAGTCTGCTTTGTAGCATCTCTAATTGTTAGGCTTTGTACTTTCTATTAATGTCACAAAAAGCTCAATAGAAAAAGGTCCCTTCACATGAGCTGCAAGCTTCAAGAGTGCTGCAAGCATGCCTATGGCAAAACCCCTTCCCATGGTCTATCAACTGTCATTACAGATATACTCACTCAGAAATAAGCACACTTAGAGCTCCAAGCTATTTAAGGAAGCTATCAGAGCATGAACTCATATTGTGGTTCAATGTTGCCTTGTGTAAGAAAGATATAGGGTTAAGAAAGATTTTTAATATTTATTGACATGAAATCTGATCTGTGTTCTTGCTGTTCTGTAGCTGTTGTGAACTACATCATACTAAACTTGACTTCCAATGCATTTATCTAAAAAAGGTTCTTACTTATTTTCAACACTGACAAAAATTAATAGATTTTGTTCCTAGAAGAAACCCACATTTTTCCTACAGAAATAAACCCAGAGCTCTGAACTGTCACCTACAAGGCAGCTATGATACATGGTATTTAAGCTACCACTTACGGAACACAAACCAGGTGCTTTACTGAGCTCCTGTTATGAGGTTAGTGGGCTTGATCTTTCCTTCTAAACTTCCCATTGGTTTCGTACATCTTCCTCCTGACTCATTAGAGCCTGCCCCTTCGCTGTATACTTTTGGTATTGGGAGCTTCAGACTTCAAAAGCTAGAATAAAAGCCCCATTCCACTGAAGTCGACATCTTATTTCTACTGAAGTCAACAGCAGCACTTCTGAGGACAGAGACACAGACTTGACCTCTGCTTTGACAACATTTAAACAAAAATCTACTGCTACTTGCAAGAAATAAACATCTGAAAGAGCCCAAACCACAGAAACCACCTTTGGAAGACAATTGGTCCATACTGTTTTCACCTATTCCTTCTAAATAAGCATTGTTAACTAGTAACAAGCATCTCCTCTAGCATCATCAGAATTTTTGACCCTTGTGCTTTGAGCAATGTAAGCTGCTGGAGCAGAAAGGGGCATTAGGAAGCAATTTGGAAAAAAGATTGTTTGGGTCAACACATTAATAGGCCCAGGACACACTTTTCTAACTCATTAAATGTGCAGTGAGCTGGGCAATGCCCTCCACTGCGAAGAATTTCCATTTTAGAACACATATTGATCCCTCTTTTCAGCTAACTGCATATTCCTTTGACATGCGTACCAACTAGCTAAAACTCTGTTTATCTTTATTTTCTAGCCCAAATAACTTGCTTGGTTTCTATTCACTCATTTATAACATTTCTGGAAGCAGCTATGGGCAAAGAGCTAAGAACATAGGCTTTGACAATGAAGCACTAAGACTTAAATATTAAGCATTCAGTAAAAAATCAGCTCTCTGAATTTTTAGATATATGATTAAGTATAGCCACTACTAGATTTTCAAGAGCAATGGTGAGGCAATGCCACCTTGCCACCTGTCACAGGAAGGTTTTTATAACAGCAGAGTAATGTATTATAATTTCTTAATATACAAGTTTAGGTATTTTGTGAAATGCTTGGCAAGAACATAATTACTGGCCAAGTACAAATGTGTTCCTAAACTCATAAATCTTTCTTTTCTTCACCTTTCCCTCAAGCTTCAAGGGCTGTCAAAAAGAATCAAACATCTCATTGCTTCTCCGTAATTTATGCCTTTTTCTTGCTTTCCCTTCCCCCTTTTTGAAACCTTATTCTGCCTGGACAGTTGAAACAGACAGATCTGTGATTACTTTCACACTGTACAGTACTGCAGGGACCATGGAGGTTTTGTAACAGGAATTGAGCTACAAAAAAGATCCTAGAAACAATCATTTCACTGAAATTTGCTGCACAGAGATGTTTCATTAATATCACACTTGACAAAACCTTGGCTTTGTAGCTAATTGCCAGTGCCTTGTTAAGGCAGAAAAGGATGAGCCTAAATGCCACCAGGCTAGTCATGACTCACCATTTCAAAGCAAGTTCTTACCCATGGGGAAGCTCACACATCCCTCTCAGAAAACTCTTCCAACAGAACGCAGGGAACCAGGATAATTCACTGGTGCAGTTACAAATGCTCAGCTCCATCACATCCTTCGTGACTCAGAGGGTTTCCTCTGATCATGATCACCTACATCCAGGCTTTGGCCCTCTCTGTGTTAACTGGAACATTCTGGACTCAAGTGTACCAACAGGCACATTCAGAATGGATTCAGGACAGCAATCAAAACTTACTGCTTTCTTACAATGAACAAACTGCTAATTAATTAAAATAGTTCATTTCAAAGACCTAATTTCACGATAAACTTTGAGTGACTTGGTGCTTCCAGTGAAAGGCACAGCTGAACTGCAGGCATTAAACTGGCAGGCTTCCTAGGATAAAGTCTCCCAAAAGGCATGCACTCACGCTCTTTGAATCTGCTCAGGAAGGTCTGTTTGGCCATTTAGAAGTGCATGGAGAATTAGAGATGTTTCCCTTTCTTGCAACACCAAAACCTTAGAAACAAAACAAAACAAATGATTTTGGAGAAAGAGTTAGGCAAGCTCACAAACATTAGCAGCATGTGATTAGGGGGAGCGGTTCTGAAGTAACAATTCCACTGAATTTGTGCCAGAACAGTTCATGTCATTACGCACTTGATAGAAACTGTAGTATGATCCAGCTTCCTTGTTGCCCAGAAAAAATCTAAACACTCTGAGTTGTATCAGTTAACTACAAACTTCACAACAGCTGCAATGAAATTCAGGATGTAGTGCACAGTAGATGAAAAGGTTGACTAGACCACAGGTTTGGCTCTAGACAGACACCAAAAGGCTTCAGGAATTCAAATGCCAATCCTGAGACAAGCAAGGCCTGATAAAAATGTATGTCAAATTTCATCACCAAACAGATATAACTGAGATCAGGAGGAGTTCAGCACACATCTTTGTAAATCACACTTCAGGGTCTCAAACTGGGTACTAATAAAAGGAGAACAGATCACATGAAAAGCTCAGTCTGAAATACTTGACTGACCATGGTGTAAAACTATGGCAGAAGAGAACTCCCCACCTTTCACAGCAGTGTTTAATTCTCAGTCACCATTTCACTCAACATACTACACAAATCATAGTTTGTATATAAATATAATGCCATAAACTATCTAGTACACAGCTGAGAGTTTTCATCTCAACATTGGTAACTTCACCACAGAAGTTACATTGAAGTTAAAGCTGTAAGTCTAACTCTCCTGGACCTCTAAGAAATTCTCAGTGTACAGGGTGTAGCATCAATGAAGCAACACCACTGTATTACAAGTTAAAAGTTCCTATGTTTAGCTTCTTACTCCTGTTCCTGACTCCACACTCCTATGCTTGCAACAAGAGTAGCATTTCAAGCATGGAGCTGTAAGAGTTAACATCAATGTGCCTGCAAGTAAAGAATATCTCTACTCTTACTAGAGAACAATTTTTTTTGACAGAACAGCTTTTTCTTACATAAAAGCTGCAAAAAGGATTTTTATTTAATTAAAGCAGTACATCTGTTTTGGCTTTAGAGTTAACACAGGATGTTAGTCTTGCCTACATACTTTCTGGTTTACTTAAAACAGTGGAAACAGGAGTTCATAATTCCAGTATTGACAGTGCTTCTACTAGTAGGTACAAGTCATTGTTTCTTGTTCTCCTTCACTTTAAGCACAACTGCATAAAGGGGTAGAGGTGGTTTCTATCATTAGTTATCCTTATATAGTAATACTGCATAAGGAAAGCATTACCATGTTCTCTTCAGTTTTTATTCCCTCAAAATAGATACAACTCCACATCAGCTCTAAAATAATTATTATTACCACCTCATTTCTTCTAACTGCTGGACATTTGAAATATTGATACACCACTGGTATGACCAGCAAGCACCAGCATGAAAACAGACAAAACCCTGAACTAACAGGGCAGCTGGCAGAAGATAAGATTTCTTACCTAAGCACATACACAGCCCTTAGATTAAGCAAAAGCACAGTGAAAAAAGATGGGGAACCCTCAAGAGAACAAGTTACCAGAACAGAAAGCTATGCATAAACAATTCAGGCCTCAAGCTCCATGTTTAGTTTTAATAGTTACATTTACTATGAGCACATAGGAAGAAAAGGCTTACATGGCCATAGCTTTAACATAAGCCATGAACAGTTCACAATTGCCACATGAAAACTGGGGATTTTCAGGTAAAGTGGGGTAAATACTTAAAATCTGTTCTATGATGGTACTACCTAACATTCAAGCTGTATTCTTTCTTGATATGGTTTTAAAATAAATTCAGTTTTTTAAAAATTGCACATCCCAGGCAATTACTTATTTACTGTTCTTCAGGGCACCCCAGTGAAATCTGGAAGAGACTATGACTTCCCTTAGAGCAAAATTCTTTCAGGTAATGAAACTGTTGCATGATGGATGCTGGCTAGAGGATACAAATCATTCCAGCTGATCAGAATATTTTTAAAGCAAGTTATTTTCCGTTACTTTATTTGCATTTGCCATTTTTAATAGGCAAGACAGATTTATGTTAAAATAATATACATCCACTAAGTATTTATCAGCAGTACCCAAGGAACATGGGCCAAGTGACCCTACACTCAGAAAGAGCACAGCATAGAGGTGGTTAACAGGGTCAGTTAGCATCAGACAACTACAAAGTAATAGATATGGCCATGCTCAGTTCATCGCCTGGGAATGGTGGCTCAGTGGGTGAAGGACTCTTCAACTGGTACTAAACCCTATAAAAAAGACAATGAATGGAGTATAACTATGACAACCACATTCTACCATACACCTTCCAGAAATCTCTAGTTAAAAAAATAGGACTTACATAAGCCATCAGAAAACCCAAACCAGGCAAATTCTCTCTCAAAGTCAAGAATATTTTAATCTAACAAGTGAAATTGGGCACCAAAAAATACTTTTAGATCTGAAATACTAAAATACTTCCTTTTCAAGAAAGTATTTCTGCACAATAGTTCCAGTCAGTCTCAGTTGTACCTGCAAGTCTGAGATACTGCTAAAAATACCTTTTTCAGCTTAAAATAGCCATGATGAAGTTGTCACTTCTCCCAGCCAGCCTGCCTTTGCATCTTGTTTCAGTTACACCCTAGCACAGCTGGTTCAGAGCACCTGCTGTGCTGTCAGACTGGCACCCCCAGAGTGTTTTAAGCATGTGGCCTTGCAATCCTAAATTGCAAGGCAACCAAGGCAGCATCAGATGGACAGCACTGTTGGTACCTGAGATCACCCCACCAAAACACCACATCAAGATACTCAAGGTTGCAGTTAGAGACCTATGTTACCTATTGCTCCAAAAGTGTTTATTTCCCTGTATTTTCACTTACTCTGCTCTACTGACACCACACACCAGTTGGTTCTTTGCCATACAGATCCCATCTGACTTTCTGGTTAATGATGTCTTTAGTGACATTCTGATTTCTCCTGCCACTCAAGCAGGACTGCATTCCACCCTGAACTTACAAGCCAGTGAGTCTTTTCACTCCAAGTTGCACATCCTCCCTAGCCTTACAGCACTTCAGCTGCAAGCTAAAACCATTTTCTGACCTTGCAAGAGAAAACATTAATTAACAAGCTAAAGTTAATTGAGCTCTTTAAGGTCTGTCTCACTCTTCATCTGCAATTAACTTCATTATGAAGTACAAATTCTTCAAGTATCTGCATATTTAAAGTCCTTAGTTAATTTGCAAATGGGCAACATGAAGAAATTACATTATAAATTGCTCCTGAGGTTTGTTACATAAGCATGTGCAGCAGCATGGCCCATCTCCAGCAGCAGGACCCATCCTTCCCTCACACTCCTTCCTTCCTTTTCC
Organism: Laterallus jamaicensis coturniculus; assembly: GCA_022605575.1. Lineage (NCBI taxonomy): Eukaryota > Metazoa > Chordata > Aves > Gruiformes > Rallidae > Laterallus > Laterallus jamaicensis. Next base: position 778,470 of record JAKCOX010000001.1, read on the forward strand.
CATGCTGCAGCTAAGGCTTCTCCACAACAGCACACAGAGGCACCCACCACTGGGACAGTTCACTACACAGCACCAAGCCCTGCACAGAGCCATGTGCAGCTACACATTATGGTCCCTCACACCAGAGACATGCAGAGCACATGAAAACCCACACTTGGCTTTGCTGTGTTACTGCCTTGAATATATTTTACTTAAGCTGATGTCTAAATATGTATCAAGTCTCCACATCACTAGAAACACTGGCCAGCTTTGGTTCTTCTATGATGCTTGGAATTAACCTCCTAAATTTTTAAAGAAATAGTATAACTAATTTTCAAGATTTTCCTAAGGGCAAGGTACCAACATGCATTCCAAAAACTCAAATCATAGGGCATTTTGCCCCAAACAAAGCACTGAAAGCTCTAAGGAATTCATTAATTAATGCAACTAAGTTAGGATGCAATTCTAGCACTCTTTAGATAAAAGTATGAGCTTTCATTCATCTATTCTGACAAACAAATATTAACTGACCCAAACAGGTAGAAACACGCAAAAACAATGTAATATTTAAGAACTTTACTGGACTGGTATGCCACTGCTAACAAGCCCAAATTAGAACAAGACTCCTGCACAATATTAGGAATAGAGTTGGTTTTGAATACTTTAAACTGAGAATCAGAGCATAATGCAAGACATCTTCATGGTGAAAGTTATTTGTTGGAATATTTCCAGCTAGGGTCAAGTTGGAATACACAAGCTGCAATTAAAACACCGATTAACCAGGAAAAAGCTTTTGAAGGCTGGGGTTTAAGTTGGGACATGCTGCAATCTGTAGAGGCAGCTCAGATGGACCCATTGGTATTGAGGACTTGACTCCCACACAGGAAACTTCAGATACATCTTCCATCCTTCCCCTGTGATATCTTGAATTAAAACAGATTTTAAGGTGTCTCTGTTCTTCCTAATACTCCTGTCAAAAGTAGTACTTAATTCCAGAGGAATCCTGGAATAATTCTGTGATTAAGTACCTCCATTAACCACAGACACTTCTGGAACATTCATCCTTAATTAAATCAGATGTAGGGTAAGGTTTGCAGGTAAGCACCATGTTACGCTTGAAATGTCTCATCATGCCTGCTACTGTAAGGCACTTGTTTCGTTCTGCAAACCCAGAGCAACGTCACAATGTTCCTCCTTTAATTCAAAGATCTAATTGCAACCAGACACTGCAAGTACAGTATTTGAAGAAGGAAAGGCATTAAGTACCAAAACAAGATTCTCTGTTATTATACATCTTCCTAGGCAAGGCAGTAGACAAGATTAATAGTATATTTACAATCAACATTTTCAAACTTCCAAGTGCTTCATACTCCAGTCTACCCCTCACACTCACTGTTACCACAGCAGTGTTCCTAGGAGGTTTAATTTGGCTCATCTTATATCCCTCACACTGCCTGCTGCAGAAATAGCATAAGCAGAACAGGGGTGGGGTGACAGAGGCACACATCCACAATTCCCTCTAGCTTAAGTGTTCGTATTTCCACCGCCTGTTTTCTGGGAACTTGGAATTTCTTCCTGCAAACACAAGTGTCACACAGCCAACAAGAGAACAGTCATGATTATTCACCCATTTTGCTAGACCCTGTGCCTACAATGCTTAAATAGCAAGACACAGCAATCAACAACTTAACATGTATCTCAAACAGCTGTTCAGCAGTTAGAAACAATAGTTCTACCAAAGTCTTTCCAACTTCTGCTTCTACAGAACTGGAATTCCATTTTCCATTAAAGCTGTCAACCAGCTTTATTGAAATATTTCAATTACACTTGACAAACCCAAACTGCTGCTTTAGTTAGAAGTGTTCTTCAATATTAGCCAGCAAATTTAATTTCATCCCTTTTCTCATGGCATTGATTCCCTTGCAAAATAGATGGAAAGCAGGGTTCTACTCATGCAGTGTGTTAAAGAAGTATCTAGAAGGCAAAAAATAGCCAGCAGCTTCTACATATGCAAGTAGATAGACATCTAGTGTGAAAACACTGAACTACATAATCTTTGCTAGTGTGCAATACAGGCTAATTTAAATTAATATATATGCATTTGTTTCAATGACAGGAGAACCAAACACACCAAATCCAAATCCTTTAATTTTCCTTTTCAAATTGCTACTCAAAGCACAAAACATTGGACTAGTGACTATGGAAGCATAGCTTCTACATGAGAAGACACAAGAGGTTACCAATGAATCTTAAATTGTGACAGAAAAAGGAAAAATTCAGACCAGACACCAAGGACAGGAGCACAAGCTGGTACAGCAGAAAGTCTTTTTCCAGCCGTGGAACAAGGTGAAGGAGAAAATTTGTTTTTCAGAGGCAAAATGACTCCATGATTTGTTTTAGAGTTTGACTGAAACCTGGAATACCTTCATTTCTGTGATGTAGGCCTAAAAGCCTGATGAGGGGTGGTAGAAGTAGTCTACACACAACTATCTTTAGCACAAAGCACACAGATGTTGCAGACTAGACAAGGTAATGGTATGACTATGAAAAGCCCTTTAAGGTTGAACCCTAATATCCACATCATTATTCTAGATTTTAGCATACTAAACATCTTTATTCAAAGATGCCTTCATTCCTGCAAGGCAGTAAGTGTCTGTCCCCTTTTTATTCCTTCAAGTATCACGTCTAAGACCACAGTAACACTGGCAGATATTTTGGATGCAACCACACTTTCCTGGCAGTTTCAGGCCTATTTGCACCTTCCTGTCTGGAGTAATTTTGTAAAAATACCACCTAAAAAACAGTATCCTAAAAGCTGACAGAAGCACATTCACACTGCAACTCCCACCCCTTATGACTCATTTACTATAACAATAGTAAAACAGGTGATCATCTCCTCTGACCCTTGCCAAAACCTCCCCAGGCCTATTCATTTCATGCCCATGTGTTTAAATAGTAGATGCTTTCCAGAAACAAATCATACCAGCCTATCCCTGTATTTGTGCCATGGCCCTTGTCTGCACAGCCTCTTTTTTGTGTCACTGCTGACAACAGCTCTAACAGGAGACAGACTTCCAGCCCAAACCAGTTTACAAGCCTCTTACTATGAAAGAGTGGAACTACACAGCAGCAGCTGGAGCTGTTTGAGAGCTCATCCTCATGGATGTTCTCACCCCAGGTATTCTTAGAGAACACTCACAGCCTCACCCACCCCCAGCCTTATGCTCAGTGTGTGAACATACACGATGGATCAAACGTTTCTATCTCGTTTCTTCCTCAGCAACAGCATTAGGGAATTAAAAAGCCTTTCAAAAGGCCCTATGGGAGAAGGGCAGGAGCATGGAAATAATGATGCATAAGGACAAGGCAATCTCAAGATACTAAAATATGTTAAACATCTTACCAGTAACTGCCCATATTCACACAAGGAAGCCCTTAAGGTCACAGTATTTTGCATTTGCATCACCTAATATTAAAGCAGCAAACAGCAGAGATACTGTACATACATGTTTCTAAGAAAAATCATCTCCCATTTGTTTCTGTATTTCTCACCATATTCCTCAACTCAGTGTTTTTTCTCCACATCTGTCTCAGACCCAAAAGCACTTGCAATTACATTGTGAGTCTGGATAGCCTACTGCCCTGAGTGATAGTTAATTGCCAGAATATGATAGAAATACGATTCTATACTGGCTCAATATGTTAATCAACTGAGTTTCTAATGCTGTAGATGTGACCCAAGGCTTGTTTTTACTCTGAAAAGCTGGGGACTCAAGGGAAACTCTCTACAACAAGCGATGACTCCAGGATAAGCTCTGGAAATAGTAAATGCATCCTAAAAAATAAAAATAGCTTCTCACTGTTCCACTTTTGCAAGGGCAAAACAGAATCCTGTAAGTCTACTCACTGAAGTAAAGCTTTCCTGACAGTAACTATACTATACACATCAAGTCAACCGGAAAACAGTTTCTTGGCACCATTTGAACCCCACAGAGTTCTAAAGAGAAAGCTAAAATGAGTTTGCACAATACCAAAGACCTTGCCAGTCCCAAATACATCCAGTTATGCTCCCCAAGATAATGATTTGCAGAAGCTGTAGAGAATAAAACCCTGAAGAGACAAAACCCCCTTCTTGTCAATTTTTATGTTCTATCAACCCAGAGATATGAAACTAACTGGAGAAAAGCCCAATAAAGATCTGTGACCACACCCAAGGCAACTACTCCAGAAACATACTGAAAACAAGTACTTACTGTGGGGTTTTGTTTTCCTTAAGTATCTGACAGTAAATTTCTTTAGATTTACTTGACTCCATTCACAAATTACATATGGAATTTATAGGTCATCATGTTACTTTTAAAGTTTATTCCTACCAAAAGCAGTTTGTCTCATCACCTCTCCTGCAGCAATCCTGACACTCAGCCCTACTCATGCACATGTATTTTCTCACTGACACAGGCAGTTTAAAGACCACCACAGTTTACATATGATAAAATCAGGACAGATTAAGTAAGCAACTAGAGGAACAGAAACACCACAAACCACAAATTAAACACTTCCCTACACCCTAGTATACAAACGCCACACTTCAAAAGCAAAGCCACAGGGGATGAAGGAATACAGAATGGAAGAAAGAAGCAAACCCATCCTGAAACAGCACATGAGAATCCTACTGTGGAGAACCCTTGATTATGAACCTGTTGATATTTCACACCATACTTCATTGTTCATGAGCTACACACACCCACCTCTCCATTATTTTAACCTTGCTATGGGACTGACAAGTTTAGAGCCCCACTCTGGATTCAGATATAGCTTTTCCCAGAGAAACAACTCAGAATTCAGTTGAACCAACTACCAAACATGGATTCAAGATCTGCTCTTTCTTATATGCCAGCAGTTAACAGACCAGGTCTGCTTAGAAGAGGCTTAAATATATCTTGGCATTATTGGAACATAATCCTTTATTTTTACCATCCATTTTTCTTTTAGGAGAACTAGACATCAGAACAAAGCATGTGATGAACCTGAACTGGTATGGCACAGAACAAGAATACCCAGAGACCATATTTAATACTGCCTTTCTTATTCTCACTAAAAATTAGTAATAATCGTACATATTCACATTTACTAATCAAGTGCCAGAAAAGTGAGACCAGCTGAAGTTTTACAACATCTTTAAAATAAGATTCAGAGGTTTTGTTTGCCTTTGGGTTTTGGTATTATGTTACCAGTGCCCACTTTTCTCTGCAATATATAAGGCTCAAAGCCTTTTTTTAAAGCAGAACTTCAATTCCTATATAACTTGTTTGTACCAAGCACTGGGACTTTAAGAAAAAACATGAAGTATTGCCACAAAAATCTTTAGATAGCAATGTAGTCAATCAAGATGCAACTACTGACTCATTAGTGAATTAGTGTGCTGAAAACAGGCTTCACAAGACAGGCTGTTGCTGTTCTCTGTAGAGTTAATTAACTAAAAACTATCCTCCCTTTCTATACATCTTACTTTACTCATCAATTAAAGCACACCAGATTTTTTTTTTGCTAAAACAATTGCCTTTTTGCATAGTTACAACCTTTTCCATGAAAGGAATTTTATTTTTCACCTTCAAAAAATTCATCAAGATCCACACACTCTGAAAAGACCCTTTGAGGCTGGCTTTGCCTTTAATGCATCACTAGATTGCTTCAATTTTATCAAGGCAGAACCTTTGTAATGCAGTCACTCTTTCCCACTACAAAGGTATAAACATAGCCAAAGCTTCAATTAATCACAAGATGAATTCATTGGCTGTGAAGCTGTAGTGGAGCCAGAACTGGGAGGGCAGAAGTGCTCATGGATTTCCATGTCTGCTGGCCTCACAACAGCTGCTCTTCTTGCTATTGGACAAAGAATACCTTGTCAATCAAGAACAAAAAAATATTTATAAATGCTTTATCCTGCTGCCCATCTTTAATCTTTCCTCTTTGAGCTAGTTCTAGAGCCAGAACTAAGATTTGCCTTCATCACCATTTAGACTACGTGATCATATCCCTTCCTCTTCAATGAGCTCCATCTCACTGCTCCCACCAGCTCCATAGGTAAGAAAAAGGCACCTCTGCTTACTCCGCACTCCCGTACCCTTACCAGAGGGCAGGCTCACAAGGTCCTGTTTGAAATGCACAAATTAAGGTAATACGCTAAGTTTCTTACATACTAATTAAATTACTTATTTTCAACAAAGCTCAGAGGCTTGTTACACTCATGGACTACAACATTGTTTTCTTTAAATACATAGCAACTTAAAGACACTACACTCACTGTAACACCCAAGCTGACTGTACCATCATGATCTAGAGTACACACTAGACTTGCCTACAGCCCACTGGGGGACATATAGCATGGCACTTCCCTGTTGTACTCCTGTCTTCTGACAGGACCTTGAGCTCCATTCCAAAAGCCACTGGCATGATACACTGCTAAGAGCAGGGAGGCAGTATGAGAGGAGAAAAGGGTTCCCAACCACAGTGCTCTAATCATGAATTTGAAATGGACTACATGTTCCACCCTCAGACAAGCCCACCCCCATTCCCATCCTGCTTGCTTTCGCTGGTGGATTTGCCTAATCTTGTGATGAGCTGAACAGGGCAATTAAGGATTGTATTTTAGGAGGGGTACATGAGAGAACTTCTACCTAAAGACAACTGCTTAAAATTAACACTTGCTACATACCAGGTATACTTTCACATCAACACATTATTGAAAGCACTATAAATTCTCTGCCCTTTCCCACTTTGTCCTTTGAGGTTTTTTCCATCAGCAGCAACAATAAGCAACCACCTACTGGGGAAACCACCGCTGCAAACAAACACTTTGCTGCCCTAGAACACTGACTCACATTAACCAAAGGGACTACATATTTATTGCCTTCAGTGCTCTAGCATTTCTGTTCCCTTCCTTCACTAAAAATACTGGGTTAGACAGCACATATCACCTGGCAGAGAACAAGGAAACATGCTATTTTTGTCAAGTCCCCTGTATCAAAAAGCACCTGCTGTGATCCTCCTGCACAGGCAATGAAGCAGAATAAGGCAAACCAGTCCCACAGCAAGTGTGATGATGCTGTCAGGGAGATATGCACAGGCCAACCCTTGCAGCAGCACTGTCCTGCTAAAGGCACCCAGGCTCTGTGTTCGTGCAGAACCTATCAGCCTCAACATTAGTGTCACCTTTCAATAGCCACATCATCTGGAAAACCATTTAGAGCATTTTAGTGAGTTCTATTTTCAAACCACACAGTAACACCAACCTCTTATGCTTTTCTGCAGGAAGTGACGTTCCCCAACAATCCCCTTGGGAGAAGACAAGGTTCCATGCAAGACTCCAGCTAAAGCCATTAGCTTCATTTTTACCTCCACATGGGAGGATAAAGCCCAGTAAGGAAAAGAAGAACCAATAGCACAGCATGGCTTCCTTAGGAGCTCTGCCATCAGGGTAAAGGCATAACACAGGTCTCCAGTGGGCAGGATTCCTCAGTGGTCCCGATTCCTCAGTGGTCCTTGCACAGGTCACAACTCTGTTCTGCAAACTCCAACATCCTCTCCCACATCAATCCCACACAGCAATGTGACATTTCAACTCACTGGGCAAGGCAAATGCTGGCTTGTTCATGTGTTGATGTCCAATCTCATCAACATGTGGCTTCATGCCCAGGCCCCATATGTGCCCTGTACTTCACAACTCCCATTTTGTCTCCAGCTGGATCACTTTACATGCCTGACAACTAGAAACTTTGAGATTATGTAAGACTATTAGATCAACTACCAACACAATCAAGTAAAATATTTAGCACTTTTCAATGTGTGGGGTTCAATATTTAGCTTGTCAACCTTCTACATGTTTCTGGTTGGGAACAATAGGAACACTTCTTAATGTAAGCTAAAACAGTAAATCAGTCACTAAGCTGAAAAGATTTGTGAGCCTAAACTCACTAAATTTGGTCTGAACTCAGACAAAAGAACAGCTCTCTAGATAAAGAGATCTGAAGCCCTTTATTGAACGTGTATGCTCTTAAGTGTTTATCTGTGGGTCTACAAGTCCTGAGAAATCTGCTGCACATACTCAAACAGCATGGCAGAGAAATCCTGCCTGCTGTGCTGGTCATCCACCAAAACCCGTTGAAAAGATAAAGACAGCATCGCATTTCATAAGAGTTCCCAAATGCCTGCTGAGCTGACCTTATTTACAAGTACTCACTGAAACGATTAATTGCTCATACATTCTACTCTACACTGCTGCAGCTCAATCTTCTGCCTATATTATCCATATGGACATGAGCCAGAAAGAAAATTTCTATGCAATTATCCAATTAATTAGTATTAATTCTAGCATTTAAAAAATTTGCCAGCTGGCATACATTACAATCACTTCACTTCCATTGTGCAAGAACTACAAAAGGCACTTGTTTTCTTATTAATAGCTATAAAATATGAAGTTGAACAGTCTTGGTTTGTTTTCCACTGCAGAAGGGCAAAGAGAACAGAGTGGTGAGGGACTGGACTGGGAGTCAGGGAACAGCTTAAATTCAGAATCTGCCACAATTCCTGTGCAGTTGAGCCAATCAGTTCATCTCTGTGCTACAGGCTTCCATTTGTCAATTGATTCTTACTTCTCTAGCTTTATTGCTTAATTTTACTATCTGCTCTTCAGTAGTAGAACTCTTATAACATGTTAATAAAGCAGAATAGGGCCCTGACTGACAATAGACTATCATTTTCTTTGCACCATTTAACATCAAGGGGATTTTGATATTACAAAGATATTTTGTCTGAACCTAGCACAAACCAACTGCTCCAGCTGGCCCAAAAAAGTCAGCAATACAATAATGCAAAAATAGTTTGAAAGAGTCCAAATGCAGTTACTGGAAACTACATAAAAGCATATTGCACTGTGAAATTTAGGGCAAGGTGTTCCTCTTCAAGGCTTTATTGGTATTCACTACTTTAATAATTAGTGTCAGGCTATCAGTAGTCCTACACTACCCTCTCAACTCCAGCACAGATCTGCTGGAGGAGACCACACTGATGCTGTGCCCCAGCTCCTCAATGCCCAGCATGACAAAAGTCCCTGTTCAACAGAATAGCCAGACACAGTTTTACATCCCCAGTCCAAATGTGAAAGACAAGTGCATAACCAAACTTAGCCCTAAATATACATAGCACCTTCATGTCTATCAATTTCAGTTCTGTTACAACAGTAAAGTGTAAACATGACTGTTTCTTGAAGTTTCACTATATTGTTACTAATGTAATGCAGGAAGTGACCTCGAATAACAAGCACACCCTCTAGCCTGGGTGAAGTTGTGTGAGCTGGACAATGCAGAAACTCATTAAATCTTGATCTTAAGAGGACTTTGTTATATCTTCTGATGTACTTTGCACACTCAGCACACAAGACACTTCTATCTTCAAACCAAGCAGAGATGTATTTTTGCTCATGCTAACACTCCCTAATTGAGAAGACAGAGCAGTCAGAGGAAAGCTGACCACAAATGCAACCATGTTCACAGGGTTCATCACTAGGACAGCCAGCATTCAGTCAGCTTTGCTCTCCCTAGCAGGTCTCACAGCACATTGTGAGGGCAGCAGGATAATATACCAATTCATGCTCTAACAAAAAAGATCTGGACAAACAGCCAAATGGGCTGCAGTCATTTCCAAGGCATCATGGGAGCCCTGTTTGCCTGAACTCTTGAAAAACTGGACACATCCTAGCTAGGATTTTTTTTTTTAAAACACAAGTAGTCATGAGTTATGTTTGTGACAAACAGCAGGGAACAGCAAGTGTGTTTTCCTATCACTGAAGCCAAGTAATAGTGCTCAAGCTGTTTCCCAGCCAAGAACAGCATTACCACACACTAAAGTCAACTGCAACAGCACAGAAAATTTGGTGCATATACTCACAGCCACAGATAGGTCTCAGGGGTGGGTCCCTGCAGAATAGGCTGCTAACCTAAGAGTTAAGACAGATTGACCTTCAAAAGGAACTGAACCTGCAGTGAATTAGCAGAAAACAATGAAGAGTTTCAGATTATGCTGCCAGACCATTTGTGAGGCAGCTCAGGATCTTGAGCTTTATAAGTTCACAGCCCCAAGACAGTCGTGCTATGCAGACTTGCTCAAGACAAACCTTTCCAACACTCTGGGCTTTGCAGAGCTCTCCTATGGCCAGAGCCTGTGCAGCCCCTGACTGGTGAGGAAGATCTCCATTTCCAGGCTCCAGCTCCTGGATTCTGTCTGCAAAAGCAGGGCAGGTGAGGGATATGAGACTGGCAGTAACCAGCAGCTCTTCTCCATCCCTCCTAGAATACAGAGCCAAACTGTTTCATTTGCATAAACTCTTAAAAAAGTCTCTTCTAAAGGCAGAGCCATCCAAGTTTCAAGATGATTTTAAACCTCTGGACTGACAGTGAGGTATAGCTGTGCTATCTGAAAGCGTTTCCTAGTACTGACCTTGAAATCCAGTTTCAAGGAGTGGCATTATACAATGAGCAGAGCCAGAGGCTCAGGATTAGCATTTGTACAGCATAACAGGATTTGAGGTGAGTTCCTACATGGTAGGCCAAACTTGTTCTGACCTAAAAGTGTGATAACTGTAATCTCATTAAACAATTGCTGGGAGATTTGTGAGCTGGAATAGATTTGGTTTATTGCTGCAGATAGTTTGTTTTCTAGTAAATATTAAAATACTACTGCTTAGAGTCAAAAAACAGAATAAAGAGTATTTGTTCTATCAGTATGGTCACTGGCAGTTCAATCAATCTTTTTCCACATGCAATATCAACTGCCCATGTTAAAGTCTGCTTTTCTTTCATTAAATTCTGAACACTTTCCAGCCTGTTTCCAGACTAATTTTCTTTGTTCGTTTAGCAGCAAGGAAACAAGCAGGAAGAGCCCACAGCATCACAAAATAGGAGCATGGGTCTGAACTCCAGTGGAAATCATTTAAGGTACACAGAGTACTCAGATTAAAGCAGTCAGCTGTTTCACCCCAGCTACTGAAAAGCCCCAAAGAATACCAGCTTTGAAGAGAAAGCCTCTAACCCAGTAAAGCAAATACAATAAATCAACTTGAGAGCAAGAGGATGCCAGGCCAAACCTAGTATCTCCTCCAAGTTTTTAGGTAAGTCTCTGTAAAGAGACATCAGTATCCCCTTTGGAGTGGCCAAACAGAACAGAAAGGCTAAGGTACAAAAAGTAACCTTAACTCCACAAGGGAGCTAGTAACATCCAGCATAGTTCAAGGGAAAAATCTCAGGGCACCACATTAAGCACATAAACACTGTATTTCCCTAGACCATAAGACAAGGGAGTAGAGGGACGAGTTAGGGAAAAAAACAAGGTAAAATTGAGTTTCATATTACATAATGAAGTTACCCAGCAATACATTTCCTACTGCTGCACTGCACCAAGAGTAGCAGAAAAGGGCAGCATCAGAAGCAATTTTGATTTTCTCCTATTGACACAGGGTGTATATTAAATACCTAAGTGGTATTAATATACAGTAAATAAACAACACAGATTACCCATGAATCTGATCAGTACTACAATAATTTATGGAATAAAACAAAGTTCTCAGCAACATAAAAAGGCCTCAGAGCTCTTTCCCCATAAACCAAACCCTACCTAGCTGCTTCTTCCTCCCTGGCTACCTGTGCAGCATAGTCTAAGTAAAGGTGTCATCTGAAGTCTAGATTCACCCAATCAAGTGCTTCAATCCTAGAGAGATGATGCTTTTTTAGGTCAGCATTTGTACCACCAGAATGTCAGTAAGATCAGTAGTAGCAAGATTCATAGGACACATGCCTAATTAACTAGCAAATCCAGAACTAAAAGTTACCCATAAATCCTGTGTTGGGTGGGTAGATATCTGTCCCCTCCTTTGACTGTCCATTTTGACTACAAAGTCTTTACAGTTCTACAGAAGCTCTCACATTTGGTACTAAACACATGATTCAATACAACTGAGGTGTATTCCCTCCTGATTTCTCATCAGGAGTAAGAGCTACTGCTAACTTAATCCTGACCCTGCCTCATTCATAACACTTCTTTTGGGGACAGCAGTGACATCCTTGTAAAGGTCTTTTCATCTCTACATTATGCAACTTTAATATTAGTTTAATATTGCTTTCTCCTGTGGATTATAAACAAATCTCTAGACCCAGAAAAACACCCTTCATCCCTCTTAAGATAGAGAAGTGGTCATAACAGGCTTGTTTCCTTCCTGGACTATTAATCTTCAAATATAATCAGCTCACACAAGAGGAAAACAAACCCCTTCAGCCATCAAGTGGAAAGATCAGAGAACAAAACAGACATAGTGCACTAGCACAACTCATTCCTAATCTACCCTGACTTCTGAATGCTTGGCTTTACAAATTCACTAAGTGTCTTTTAACATTGTTCTGCACATTTCATCTCCTTTCAGTCCAGTTAAGTAATCTCTCTTCCTTCTCAGTAGGTTAGAACATCAAGGGGGCTCCCTTAACAAATTGTAAGTTTTTATGAACAGTGTTAAGAATTACCAAACCTGTATGCTGAAAGGGTAGCTCTTATGCCTTGCATTTTTCAGAAGGCAAAGCTCTACTCTTCTACCCAGCTGCAGTCTAGGCATCCCTGGCTATTTCTTGGCAGATGGCAATGTCTGTGAGTACCTACCTTGGCAGAAAAACCAGAATCTACATGAAACCAAACATTTTCATACCAGAATTTATCTTTAGCATGGCTTTCTAAGCACCTGAAGTCAAGCAACAATCATTGCGCCTACTCTGCTGAAGCACATAAGCCTTACACAATGCAGTCTAAAAAACATTTTTAAGTGCCCCAGTTTCAATAGAAAACACTTCAGAATTTGAGGTCAGAGCATGTCCAAATAAAAAAGCAAAATAAAGAGTGACATATCTGAAGGTGTCCTTTAAGAACCACACTAGTAGGTTTATTTACCAAGCTTGTTTGAAATACCACATGCAAGCTGTGGCCAAGATACCTGCATATAAGCTAAGTTTATATATAGCTGCATGTGTGTAACCTATGCACATGAATAAGTTTCATCTCACTAGTATGTGAATCTCTTCTACTGAAATTACAAAAGTTTCTCAGTTTCCTTCCTACTATGTTTATGCAGTTTTATATAGGTAACTCTAGAAGAGTTATTACAGTTTAATGAAGATTAGAGTCAAAGTCAGTTTCTTAAATCTTTCAGCATGAGTAAGGGGCAGTTATACCTCTCCTAATTATACCAGAAAGTGCCTAAATTGAGGGTCCTCACAATAATTCTGTTTTGCCCACAGTTATAGTACAATCCAATACAACCTTGCAATGCTTTCAACTATGTTACCCTAGTCATCAGGTAGGGAAATTAAGGCCAGGAATTATGTAGTAAGTGTATTAACACTGCTGAAGGACTCAGAAGCATTAATGCAACATCCCCATGGAACCATCATTTCCAGAGAGGCAAGCCACCAGGAAAGGCACAGTAAAAATGAAGTCAAGCACCTTGTCCAAGATCACATACTGTTTTCCAAGACACTGAAAACACAACTCTTACAGGCACAACTCCAGAAACCTGGTCTCTGTTTGAATGCAGAAATAACATCTGGTAGATGCTCTATAAACATGCAAGGAATGCAGTTTCTCTCTTCTCTGCAGCTAACATTTAAACAAATACTAATATGCTCACCAGTAATAAGCACAGGAGGAAAGGTACGTATGAGAGGCTTGCAGCAACATCCCCCCAACCTTTACCTACAAACATGCAAAGTAGGGAACACTCAAATTTTAGTGAACAGAGGCAGTCATGCAGCTCTTAAAGCAAATGGACAGTTATGTCAGCTTCAGAGGGAGCTGGAAGGTAGAAGGTTCTTCACTGAGTCAATTCCAGCATCAAAAATGAGAAGCTGTTGAGATGCTGCCCTCTCCCCAAACAAAAATACTTCAATATGCATGAGACTAAGCTATAGGATGTATTGTAGAACAACTGTAAGAATTAAACCCTAACTTAGGAACCTTAGGTGTCAATGAGAACATGTGAGCTTCAACACAAACTTTGCTTTGTTCTCAAAAAGTGTGTAAACCTCTCAGCCTGCACTCCTTCAAAAAACCTGATACTTAACAGGTAAAGAAAACATGAAGATGAAACTCTGAGTATTTAATGAATACTAATTACCTGTATTGCAAGCCTACACCTAGTATAATGTGTTAAACTATGTTCTGATCAAAATGCATTGCTATGAACACTTCAGTGATCCAAAATGGAAGCAAACACTTTACTATAAAAAATTCTAATTCCCCTGACATACTGTAAATTCACAGTGCCCATAAAGAGTTACCAGATTAAGAACATCTACAAGGTCATACAAGACAGCTATCTTTGTATCCCAGCAGAAGGAACAGGGGTGAGGGAAACATTTTTTGTATTATTCCATATCCAGAAGGACATAACCATGGCTAAAAGCTTTATAGTGGTTTATGGCACTTCAAACTAAAGAACAGTGACAACCCAGCAGAGTCTGAAGGACAGGACCAGTGCCAGGAGTCCACTTCTATTTGTGGCTTTCACTGGTGGGCTGTGTGACCTTCAGTGGAGAGCTACACCTCTTCCTCCAACCACTCCTGGTCCACAAGGAGAGAACTGCCTTTTGGTATGACTATCAAGGGGGGACCTCACCAGAAAGTATTACACACTGCTGAAAGGCACAAAACCTCAAGGGCAGAACAAGGGTAAGCCTCCAGCTTTTTGTCTCAAGCATGCAGCACTCTCCTGCAGCAAAGGAGCATTAATATCTTACTGGTTTTATTCTCAGAAACCAGTAACAGAAAGCCACATCTGATTTAACTGACCCATTCCTTGTCTTTGCAAGCAGGGTACAGTTGCTACAATAAACCATAATTAGTTCTGCATTTATCTAGTTCTGAAACACTAACCCCTCAAAGAACAAGGTTTAACTCCATTCTTCCCCAGGCCATCACCAGGAACATTCAGTAAATTCCGTTTACAGGCTGAAGCTCTGAGCCTGCATAACTTTAGCTTACAGTTTAGCATATCAATTTCAAACCATAATCAAACACTCATAGGTAAGAGTAATACCACAAGCATCCAGTATTAATGGTGGTGGTCACATTTACCATTACACTAGCCACAAAGACTAGAGCTTAACACATTTTTCCAGTAAAGGTTAGTTTTACCTTTACAAAAATAAAGCCACAGCAAGAAAATAAAGCTCGTTATACTCATACCCAAACTGAACTATAAACTCCCCCCAACATTTTTCTTGTCACAGACTGCTTTTGCAATATTGAGATACCATAAATCACTTTCAACTGTGATTAATGTAGAAACTGTACTTCATTAGAGTCATAAGCAGGAATACATACCAATGCTTTTTCACCACCTCACATTTTAACAAAGTAAAAAAGAAAGCTTAAAGAATGTGGTTTTAATTTCACTCTCCCCCACCTTCATAATAGATCACTGTCAGCTTCCCAAGAACCCAGGAAATATTCCAGCTGTACTACTGTGGAGTGATCCTCCCCCTCTACTCTGCCCTGGTCAGGCCCCACCTGGAGTATTGTGTCCAGTTCTGGGCTCCCTGGTGTAAAAAGGACCGGGATCTCCTGGAGAGAGTCCAGAGAAGGGCTACAAAGATGATTAGGGGCCTGGAGCATCTATCCTATGAGGAAAGGCTGAGTAAGTTGGGACTCTTCAGCCTTGAGAAGACTAAGGGGGACCTAATTAAAGTCTATAATTATCTGAAGCAGGGGATGCAGGGGGAATCAGCCAGCCCCTTTTCAGTGGTCAGTGGGGACAGGACAAGGGGCAATGGCTGCAAGTTGGAGCACAGGAAGTTCCACACCAACATGCGGAGGAACTTTTCCCCAGTGAGGGTGAGGGAGCCCTGGGACAGGCTGCCCAGGGGGTGTGGAGTCTCCTTCTCTGGAGAGATTCAAGACCCATCTGGACGCCTGAGTGATATGCCCTAGGGAGCTGCTTTGGCAGGGGGGTTGGACCCCATGATCTCTCGAGGTCCCTTCCAACCCCTACAATTCTGTGATACTGTGGCAGATAGCTGCCTCTGTGACAAGGCACAAGGTAAACATTCAGTGCTCTACATCAGATTTTTTCAATAGAAAATTAGCATAGCAAAAAGTATCAGCCTTCACAATTTAAAGTGTTTTCTGCAACACCAAAGCATATGACTGGTGCTTTTTGCATGATCAACCTCAAATCTAATAGTTGCAATTTTGCATCTGTATGCTTTTCTAAACATGTGGGATGCTAACACTCACCTTGGCCTAACCTTTCTTGGGTCTGATTTAAAAATACAGTGGAACTCCAGTCAGCATGTTCATTAAACAGGATTAGTACTTAAAGCATTTCAGTAATGAATTTTTACAACCTTTAGTAATTAGAACCCTGAAAATATACACCTATGAATTTAGAACCTATTTTGAGAACTGCATCTTCCTCAATGCGTAAGAGTTTCTCACACCCAACTAATCTGTTTTAGAAGTACTTGTTTTAAGATGGTGTATGATCCTTTTTTCCTGAATCTTCTCTGCAGTGTTTGAACATAAACCTGGCTGCCATCCCCCCCTGTGGTATTTCATTTCCACTGCAATTAGCTCATTCCTTTGACATTCTCCTCTCCCACACTAACAGATTTCCAACTGTGCCTCCCATCTCTAAGTCCAGTCTCCCATGATTTACTCCTGTTACAACACACCTTCAGTCACTGTTTCAGACTTCCCTCCTGCCCCCTAGACATAACAGTACCTCCAGAAGTTTCATACCTTTCCTGCTAGTCTGATGTTAGTCCTCAATTCCTAAGCCTACCAATTCCCCATCTGCAATCACACTATTTTCAGGATCAGCCATTGCCAAGCTTCAACTGACTTCCATATTCTCTCCCTAATCCATCAATATTCCAATCTCTGAATTTTTCACAACTGCCTTTTCACTAGCAGACCCCTGGGTATATCACAGATGTCTCAACTCCATCTAAACCACTTCCTCGCCTACATTTTCTCTGCAGATTCAGTTCCACAATCATGCCTAGGTTCATGTGCCAAGACTCATTATAATTCCTTCTTCTAAACAACACTCAGAGCTGAAGAACTTAAAGTAGATCACTTTAAAAATGGAAAAAAATATCAGAATACAGAATAAAAATCTGTTCCCTTTGTATCTTAGAAATTGGGTATTTAAGATGTAGAATTTTGCTCAAGGAACCCAGTCACAGTCCAAGCATGGAAGTTCTTTTTTTAACTAGCATTTAGTTCTATTTCATGCCATCAAGGCTATTCTCCACAAACAATTGAGAAATATGCAGAAAAAGGATTTATTCATTGCCAGTTGTACAGACAGGAATCTTGGGTATGCCTAACAAAACAGAATGACAGTTACAGTGTTAAATACAGAGATCCCTTCACTCCTTTTATGTTGTGAAAAACCTAGATTTTCTTATATGCAGATAGACACTTGAGTAATTTTGAAGTCATTTATATATTTAGTATTAACTCTGATAGATATTGAAACATTTGAATTAAATTCATATAAATTAGTAAGAAGCAAATTCCAAGACAAGCAATCTATATCACATCTTCCTATAAACACTATGCTGTTGCATCCTACTTATATCTAAAAACATCCTAAGATTTTATTTTAAAACTTCAGCTTGATTTAAAATCTTTGCTTTTCAGAAGAAATTCTGAACTTGGCAATCTACATTAGAAGTGTCTTATCTTCCTTTTCTAATGGATAATCAAGTAGTATGTCATCATTCAAAGGTCAAAATCATAGCAAAGTGATTTTCTAGCCTGTCAATGCTGGTTGCTATGTCAACAGCACAATGGCTATAAAGGCTCTAACCTTATTCTGATGAATAAGACAGAAAAATAACACAAGATCCTATAACAAAACACCCTGTGCTCTAAGTCTTCCTGTGAAAAAGAAGCCAAAGGATTCCTCCTTTATCCCACTTCACAATAATCAGGCTAGCAAAAAGCCTTCAGTTTACTGCAAAGCCTTCTACCATGTTTTAGAAATGCTGCATCTCTGCTTTTCTTGTGACTGCAGTATAATGTGGCCTACAGACAGGCATAAAAATAATGGAAGTTAGCTCTTAGTATCTAAGGACAATGAGTGGTTACCTATGTGGGGCAGCAGCAGCAAACAGGACTATGAAATACAGTAGGGAAAAGGCAGTGAAGAAAAAGATGGATCCTGCCATAACAGTCTAAAAATAGACTCAATCAAAAGGCAGCATGTGAAGCTGGAAGCATCTACAGAACAACCAGCTCCATCTAGAGGTTAAAGAGCAAGGTATATTAAAGCAAGCTTACAGGTAAAAAAAGGTTCTCAAGACTTGCCCAAAGTACCCTCTAAAGTGGTCTGCAAGATCTCCCAAATAAAAAAAGGGCTTCAAAATGCATTACAATGAGTTGCTTATATTTGAGAATCGGTTTTTTTCATTAAACAAGCTGAAGAAAAAAAATCTCGAAAACAAATCTTGAAATGAAAGTTGCTAAGACACTGCTCCTTCACACAAAGCTTATTGTATCTCAGTATTCCTCTTGCTGAAATCCTAGCACTGGGATTAGTAATTTTTCCAGTTTTCAGTGTGATCAAGATTTCACACAGATGATGCCTTTCCAGGCCCCAAAGCCTTCATACTTAACTATCACCTTCCACTTCCTCCTGCAAGACTTAGAACACCACTGCCAAGATGTTACATGCTCCAGAGCAAACTATTTTGCATGTCAACTTCCACAGCAATTAATCATAATCTATTTTATGGCTGCAGGGAAACAATTACTTCCACATTTTAGGAAAAAATCCAGGCTTCAGCACATTGTTTAAACTATACCAGACTTAGGTAGGAGTGGCCAGTTTTTTCCCCTGGCAGGATGGGAAGGAATCAAACCCACAACCCACTGTCTGTATTAACATCTGAGGCAGTAGATCCATAGCCTCTGGATGCTTTCCACACCTAATCCCTCAGCTCTGATGCAATAAAGCTGTACCTGACTACCCATGTCTCTCCAAAGACCAGCAGTCACCTGGCCAACTGGTTTTAAAAATAGACCAAACATGCTCGCACTTCACTAGAGAGCTTCAAATACAGATAGATAGTCATACCCCCAACTCTCCTGCTTTAAATCTTATTTTCTAAGTTGTACACTGGTTCTGGTCACTCCATCCAAACACTGTGCATGCATTACAATAACACTTAAAATACATACCAAGACTGTCCTCGTTATCCCTCCTAGATTTTATTTTACCTTACAGCCTGCATTAAAAAAAAAAATCGGAGGTTTTGTTTGAGCCTGTACTGGATGCTTCATAGCTCTGCCTCACAGTACAAGTACTGACACAAAACAGAATAGTAAGGGTTGGAAAATTAGGAGCAAAGGCCTGTTGCTGGAAAACCGTTGGGTTAGAGATCTGCCACATCACTGCTCAAGAACAAAGGCATGCTTTGTTATCCCCTCCATGTCTCTGCTAGCATTGAATTGCCTCATCATTGTTTTCCCCACTTTTACAGTTTTCCCATCTTTATCCTCTCCTCAAATCTATATCCTTTTCCTCTCTCCCATACTGCTTTTTGTATTTACCTCTTCTAGAACTGTACTTGATAGTCAGCCCTATCTTAGCTTATGTTCTTGAGTATATTTAGCAAATAAACATTGTTTATGATAGACCAAAACACCCCCTCCCCCAAAAATATTAACAAGCCAGAACCAGTAAAACTACTGACAAATCATTTTATTACCACTAAATATTTTTAAAGTCCAAATGTTGCACCTCTAAAAAAACCAGGCTATATTATGTCTAAAGTTTAATTTGGAAACTAATGCAGATGGGAAAATATCTGTCCAAAAGACACTGTACGAACTATTCCTGGAAGATTTAAGGTAACATTGTTCCAATATTTGAAGTAGCAGTCACCAGAAACCTACTTGAAATATCTTACAGTATTGATTCACAAACTATACTTCTGACAAGTCCTCAAATTCCTTGAGCATAAGAGCAAAAATTTAAGCAGCACCATGCACACAAGTTTTCAATATCCAGCAAATACAAACCATAGCTTGCAGGGGAAGCTGGTGCCAGAATTTCCTCTTCATTTATCAACACTTGAGTATATATAGATGCTTAGGATTATTAGTTTATACCTATTTGCCATAGCAGAAGCAAGCCCTGTTTTGTTTTTATT
This sequence comes from Laterallus jamaicensis coturniculus, assembly GCA_022605575.1. Lineage (NCBI taxonomy): Eukaryota > Metazoa > Chordata > Aves > Gruiformes > Rallidae > Laterallus > Laterallus jamaicensis. The sequence continues at coordinate 798,704 of JAKCOX010000001.1, forward strand.
TAATACAGCACTTCAACTCAAATCTAGGATTATGAATTTCCAGGAAACAGGACTGAGCATGACAAAAAATGCTCTAACTCTAAACCCTGGAAAAACAAGCCTACTTTAATCTTCTATTAAGATGTAGAAGCAGAGAAAAATAAGGGCCTTTCAGAGTAGCTGTTCATATAAAATAGTTCCCTTTGCACATGCAAGTTCATCCATTTAACACCGAAAATAAACACTCTCCCTGTGTGAGGTCTGACTGATCAAAAACGTAGCAAAGAAGAGAGAACTGTTTCTCCTTCACCACTCTACTCAGATCACCAATTTAATAATCCCTATCTCAATGCATACTTCAAACCTGTATCTCATCAGCACTGCCATGGGGCTCCAGCATCAGAGGAAAACATTGATTTCCAGCATGAAATGAAGAAGCAACTCCAAACAGCTTTATTCACTCTGAGTATCAAATGGCATACATCAAAAGCTTCAATCTCTTTGTCACAATCCAGCTTGCTGACTGTACTGGGAGTTGTGTAACAATGCAAAATAAAAACTTATTTCCTTTGGAATAGTCTGTCATCCTATCTTTGATAAGCCTAGTCTTGTAAATCTAATATTTCAGTTCTAATCCTAGATCCCCTATTACACACAAGCCTTCAGGTGTTGAGATAAGCAAGGTTTCCTCAAAAACCCACCAACACAGTTAACAGGAAAGGGAAAAGGATGGACAAAACATGGCTTTTTGCAGCAATCCTAGCTCACACATATGCAAGAAGTGTCATGAGCTAAGCTGTGCTTTCATTTAAACCTGCTTAATGCAAATAAATCAACTGACTAGAAAACTTTCAATGAAAGAGTCTTTATATGCTTATTTTTGGTGTTCTAAATTGGAGATAGCACCAAGGTCTAAATCTACAAAATACTTAGCCCAGTCTATTAACAAAGGTCTTCCAGATATAATTATAAGCTTGACTTAGGAAACAAAGGCCTGATGCTTCCCTGGCTTCGTAGATGTGCTGCAGCCTGAGATAATCAGCCTAGTGTTAAGCTCAAGGCCAAAGAAAATACTTACTATCACATTAGATAATCATACATAAATCTCTTTACCAGAAAATATAATGCTATTTTTTCTACAAAAAACCCAACTTGACCTGAGCCAAGTTCAGTTTTGAAGCAATTCCTGTGTCAAAAAGTGCAGGCAGAATTTTTACCAGTAATTAATAGTCCATCTAGAATAAAGCTTGCAAAGGAAAGTTTTACCATCACTCGTTCTTTGTCAAGAGAACAAACTGCTGAACAATTTTTAAACATTCCTAACAATCTCCCTGCAAAAGATTATAGTTAGAAGGAACTGAATTAGGCTTTTGTTTTTCCAGGCATTGTTTCCTCAGTGATACCTCTAAGCTTTTTTTAAATTGCCAGTTTTAAAAGGAAATTTTTCTTTTACAACATCAAAATATTTCAAAATTTCCAGATAGAGACTATAGGTCTCTGGGTTTAAATGATTTCTTCCTTGATTTTTTAATTAATACATAAATACAGTTTCAACAGATTCCTTTAAGATGATTTAATCACATACAGGCTGAGCAAGCATTTCAATAATTTCTTCAGTTTGTTCCTTACCAGAAAGTTCCTAGGAATTAAGTGAGCTCTGTGCTTGTGTGTACAAGTAAAGGCTTCTTCTTCATTTCAAGAGAAGTACTTCAGAAATACATTGACAAACTGTGTGACACCAGAAACTAAAACTGGCTGTTGCTACACATCATTTTTAAAACTTAAAAAAAGCTGTGAAAGTAAGTGCATCACCTCAAAACTAACATTGATCACTGAAGGTCCTGTTACATTACTGACATGTGAAATCACTTGTCACTCCATATTAAAAATACTTCTATAAAATTACTTCAGTAAGACTAACAAAACCCACAAAAATACTTACATTGCATTTACTTTATCTTCTGGGCCCTGAACTTGGCCTGTTACAGTTCCTTGACTGGTATTTTTAACCCAGCCAACCACTCCTAACTTCCTCGCTTCCTCTTCTGTGTACTGATTTGAAAAATAATCAAAGAGGACAATCAGCATCAGCACACACATCACTTAAAATGACATTTGCATTTTCATGGCTTTAAGACTTAAGAGAAAACCCATGGATGATGCTCACTCAAGCATTAAGATATTTCTGCCAGCTCTGAAGGTGCAGCAGCAGCCACCACTTTTGAATAAGAATGAGATTTTTACATACACATAATAAATGCATGAGTTAATTCCCACTTTCATAGCTTTTAATGCTTCTCTTCAAGAGTATATAGATAGAGTCCAGCAATACATTACACTACTCATGAAAGACATCTTCCCCTTCGCTTTATCATCCATGCATGCATAGAAGGCTTCTGACAAGGCCCCCTCCCTCACAGCAAGTGGAGAGCAAGTCCTCCCCCCTTAATTTTCAAGGGGAATAAGTCTTTATTTCAGGAACTTGTAGGCCTCAAAGGACTCTACTAACACCACACTGCTCCCCTGTACCTGCTTTATTCCTTTCTATAGCTTTCACTACTCCTTTGCCCTTTCAACAATCAGTGCCTAAAATCATTACACTTGCTGGCCATACAGACTTGATAGTTCCTTTTCCCTCATTTAAAATACTTTCCACCTGACTTTCACCCCTTAGCTTCTCCCCCCAGTTGCTGCATTACTACAAATAGCAAAGGTCATGATCTTATTATAGTGGTTTTCTATTATTTTGGCAGTACCACAACAAATCATGGTTCCCCACCTACGTACTTAAATCAGGAACTTTGAAGTACCCTGTTTCTGAGGGGTTTTTTTAAACTTCCTCATTGTGTCTTTCATGTACATAATATATGTATGCTTTACATAATCTGTCTCTGAACACTGAAATAGTAGGGAGCAAAGCATGTTTTGCAGGAGCTCATTAAATTTATTTCATGTAGAATATCAAAACCAATGAAATGTAGCATGCATTGGCTAGCAATTGCAAGTTTATTTACATTAAATGTACCTCCTCCATCGTGCTTCTTGCATTTTCAGTCTGTTCTGAGACAGCATCTGAGCTTTTTCAATACATTTGGATGAGAAATACCGAAAAATTTTAGGAGGTGAGCACTCAAAGCAAGGCAGAACAAGCTTGCACCTGCCCATCACATTGTGGGGACATACACCTCCCACTTGATAGAATAGCTAAGTTTAAGACATACTGTATCACAATGCCCTATCCATTGCTATTTTGCACTACTGCACAATACATGTCAACACACATGCACAAAAAATTCAAGTCTAACATTAGGCATGACCTGCTATTTTCAGAGAAAAACTTGTTCTTATTTGAAACATGTCCTCTTGCCTCTTGGGGTTCAGAAATTCAGAACTACCTGCTGCACCTCCAGAGCTGGTGATGTTTGGCTGGGATATGACCCACAAACCGCTTGTTTGTAGCGCACTGTTCCAAAGAAACACACTAAGCTTTTAAAAGGCAATTATAGTAGCAGTATTTAAAAGCATTAAACTGTGAGACATTCTTTCAGAAGCTAGTATCAAGATATTCAGCTTTAACCTAAGGGTTAAGATGTTACAACGCTCCTGCGGCTGTTTCATCAGAAGTACTCCAAATACAAACAAGCAACAGATTAGTAAACTTTTAAAAATCCTTTTTAATATAACAGTAATATAAAAAAGGGGTGGAACCCCGAGTTCACCCTTTTAAATCCACTTGCAATACTTCACCATGAAACCTAGAACTCCAATCAGCAGCTAGATATGTTTACACTCAACAGACCTGCTGCCATATTTTTAGCCCTGGAAATCCTATCCTGTCAAGTAGGCCCAGTAAATCAGTCATGGCCTTACCATCCTGAAACAGACACCTAGAAGAGAAAGAGACAGACATTAAAGTCATCTGAAATGACACTACTCCTAGGAATTCCACTTGGTTAGCTCACAGTAAGGGTATACACATCCCCGGCAGGCTTTCCTTACACGTTTGAGAACAGTTAGGACACTTTAGTACTGGGCGAACCCTATACAGAGTTCTGGGAGAAGGTGGCCTCAAACCGCCCCCTCAGCACACGGCTATTCCCGTTCCCAGCGCGCGGAGCTGCCTCTGAGGAAGACACCGCAGTGCGGGAATCGCCTCAGACTTCATTTTCACTGGGAAGGGCCGCTGCCAGCCGGGGTGAGGGGAGGGAAGTTCCCACAGAAGCTCACAGAAAACCAGCGCACAAAGGCGGGAAGCCCCAAGCGCTCTCAGGAGAGCGGAGAGCCTCCCCGGCGGGCTACACTTAGAGCGTATTTCCCCTTCCTCTTGGGGAAGAGGCGGCGGCCCCTCGGGCTCCCCCCACGCGCCGCCGTCGCCTCAGCCCCCTCCGGCCTCACACGCATGCGCGGCCCGCCGCAACCACCGCCCCTCAGCCCCTCGCCGCAGGGCCCGTCTTTACCTTGCACTCGGCCGAACACTTCGTAATCCACCGACTTGAGGGCGCCGGAGGCCTTCGTCAGGGCAGACATGGCGGCCGCGCCAGCGAAGGAAGAAGAATCGCGGTCGAGTCGCGCGTTCCTCTCCGGGCCGCGGCCGAACGGGGCCGCCGCGTCCTCCCGCCAAGTGGCGTCCGGACGGGAGCGCGCGAGGCTCAAGCTTCCCGCGTTAGCGGCCGCCTCACACAGAGAAGTTCAGGAGAGGGGGAGACACACACGGCACCCCGAGAGCCAGGGAAGGGGGGAACGGACAGATGGACGACACACGGCACCCCGGAACGTCCCCTGAGAAGCAGCTTCTGCCACCACCCGTCCAGGATCACCTCTCCCTCTGCGAGGGACGCGGCCTCGCAGCTCTGAGGCGAGGCGCACTGCCCTTCACTGCCTCACCCCTAGTACCAGCGGTGTGCGGCGGCCAGCGGCAAGCCGTGAGGCACTGTGAGCCCTCCTGAAGGCACAGGAGTCCCCTTCGAGCTTAGATTAGAAATAGGCTGAGAACACCGAGGGCTGAACTGACTGACTCCTATTTCAGGGCTGGTGCCTACACCCAACCAGCATCCCCACCTCAAGCATCCTGTGACAGGTAACCAGCATTGGCATTTTCAGGGGTCCTTGAAACAAAAATGTTTGCCATATGGCTGAACTGTGGTAACTGCGTATTTTATGAGGCAAAATTAAGTAGTTGAGAGCTAAAACATAGGAAAACCCACAGATTTATGTTGAGCATCCCTCCCCAGTGAGAGTGCATGACAGAAATCTCCAACTCCACATTAAGACATTAACCATAGTTTTAAAAACTCACTTTTCCCTCTCCAACCACCATGCTACGACAAATAACAAAACCAGCAAGGGCCTGGGCTCCTCAGCTGGAGCAGCAGGCCTTGGAGATGAACAGCTAACCTCAGTTCACCAGGCCTCCACTGATAGCTGTTAGTGCTCATGTTTTCATCAGCAAACCTTCCCAAAACAGTTTACATGTAATTTTAAATGTAGATGCTACTGGTTCAAAAATAGAGGCCAGAAAGTAACCCGGGTCCTCAACCACATGCCAGCCAACCCTAGAAGATTAATTCAGCTTTCTCTTACTCTCCAAAACAAAGCCAGGTTAACTGACTCTACAATAAAAAAAATCAAATAAATTTTATTTTCTTTCTCCATTATAGAACTCCCTCCCACACACCACTTAACAACCTAGCAGTAATGCAGCATAACCAAGTTGTTTACATATTTGGATCTCAAGACTACAGGGAGGTTGAAAATAGATGAAGACCTAGAAAAATAACTGCTTTCCCAAGAAGCATCAAGTAACTAGAGAAGTAATGATTAAATTCAGTGCAGAACAAAAATATTCACGTAAAATCAGAAAGCTTCCACATCACAGGGAATAGGAACACAATAGACAGAATATCATCATTTGCTTTACATTATATAGTATTAAAACAAACCCTTGCCTTTTATAGGGGTCATACTTTACTAGCATGGAATCAGCACCATTTTGTTTCAAAAAGGAAGATTCTACAGACAAGAGGAACAGAGCACAGTACAGACTGAAAGTCTGTAATTTGCTGCCATCTTTCAGCAGTGAAGAGCAAGACAGGTAAAAATTAAATTTACAATAGCTGCCTAATTAGAGTGTAAAGCATTTTAACACAAGCCTTGAAAATAGAGTTTATTCTGGTACCAAATACACTTCACTGTCTAGCAATGACAACCCTTGTTTTATCAAATCTTTGGTCTTTCAAGTGAATTTTCTTGGTGTTACCCAAGTCTCCTCACATCTTCCTGGCTCATGATGGGAATCAATCCCTGTCACTGTCCTTGATAGCTTCCTGGCTCAGAGATACTCTCACCTCCTGTCTTTTTATTGCTATTGCCTTTTTTCACAAAACAGTTTAAGGTTTTTGCCACAGGAGCATCTTACCACTCTTTCCCTAAAGAAGTCTGAGCATTTTATTTCATGGTAAGTAGTAGAGATACCATGCAGAGCCTGAAGGACTCCAGAAGACAACATGAAACACCTTGTGTTTTACAGTCCAAGCCATCAATATCAGTAATCAATGAGTATTCAAATACCCTACACAGCAAGCAAGCTTTAGCATACACTGTCAAGAAACATAGTCTGCATCAAGTCAACAAAGTTATGAATTCCTCGCCTACTTTGAGCTGTTTAGGGTGATGGCGGCTTAAGAAGCACCAGCTGCTTATACTTGCTTTCCCTACAGCCAGTTGTAAAAGTGCTAAGCACATTTGTCAAGGCATAAGACATATTCCTGGCTCATACTGTTAACAAAGGCAAGTGATTATAAACATCTCCTGCAAGAAACAAATCATTATACCTTTTTACTGAACAGAAAAATGGATGCCACAGTACCTATAGATCTTCTGAAGGTAAAATACAGGCTCTGCCACACTGCTGCTAGCTTAGCTAGCATTGGATTCAGTTTGATACTCAGCAAATAAGGGTGACCATTTTTTTAATCACTAAAGCAAAACAACAAGAGTTACAACTAACAGCCAAGTGAGAAGTTGCAGACTGCAGTTAACTCATGATAACTACTATGGTGCCAGCTTCCCCAAGCCTTTGGGAGGCTCACAGCAGTTCCTTTAAGATTCACCTCTTATTTCTGCATATTATTTTCATTTTTTCTGATTACAATATCCTTGTTAACTCCAGTATATGCTAGCCAGCTTTTACTCCTCTGTCTCTTTCAGAGGACACTTCTTTGCATTCTCTTTCCTAATACACAGACCAATTTTCACTACCAGCACAGTGTTATCTAACAGCTACTACAACTTACTTTATTCCAAAAGCTGCTTAGAAAGATACTTTGCTTCTTAAGTTTGCAGTTGTCAAAACTACTGCAGAAAGAGACAGTTTTACTACTAGGTCATTTGTTTCCACTAAGCATTGAAACTTCAAAGAATGCTCCCAGTACTTTCTCTGGGTGTAATAAAGTGCTTTAAACACTAGCATAAAAAAGACATAGTACAACACAACATCATTGGAAAGCACCAAAAACCTCCAGGAACAACACACACAAGGAGCTGGGGTGATCCCTAACACCCAAACAGTATCACTCCACAGTACCTGAATATAGCACACAATGCCAGACGGTGGCAGCAAGATCCAGGCAGAAACACAAGACCAGGGACATAGCCACAACCTAGAGACAGCAGATCTGAAAAATAAGGCTAAAAATTAGGCCAGAACACAGGTGACATGCTCAGTCCTGAGCTTAAATGGAGCCCCTGAACCAATGAGCAGAGGACTGTGCTTGGGTCCCAGGTGAGGCTGGTCAGAACAGATTGATTGGAGCTCCTTGACACAAGCTGATAGTAATAAAGTATTTGGGGTAAAAGGGTGGAGATTTTTTTATGTTTTGGGTTGGTTTTTGAGGGTTTTTTTGTTAAAGTTATTCTCAAAATTGTAGCTTCATCATTCCACTTGCTCATCTCTGAGACAGAATAGCTGGAAAACCACTGAAACCTTTTTCAATACCCACTATTTCTTTCTCTCTATGTGGCTGTCACCTCACAGCACCCTTTCTACCTGATGTTCTCCACTCTTAAACTTATTGGCTTTGGTGCTCAGGTGGATGTCCTTCATGTCTATAGTCTTCCACCCCACAGTCTTAACTAATTCTTCAACTTGTAAGTATGCTGATATTTTTCAGTACCATTTTAATTTAACACGTCTGCTCCTCAGACCTGTCCGTGATTGCATTTTTGTAGAGTTTCTTGCACAGCCTACAAACTATCATTTCTGGCTTTTCTTTGGAGTTCACCCTTCTTTCTCAGGTAGTGACTTTAGCTATGTGTTTTCTTTAGAACTTCTAACGTTTGTACAATCTTGATTCATTCCTCTGTTTATCTGAGCAAAACTCTCAGCCTGACTCACTTGCAAATGGTCCCAAGCTGGTTTTGATGAGGGGTTTCCCAAAGGATATCAAAGCCTCCAGGTAAAAGAAGCTACTGCTCCACTTGTTGGGTTTCTGGTACTTAAGAGAGCACTGAGTGTCCAGGAAGAAGGTCAGAAAATATCTAAGTTTAGTTTGGGGTTTTCTGGCTGTTTGCTTTGTGTTAAGTGCAATGTATATTAGTTTCATGCTTGCTCTCTAAATCAGCACCCTGCCCTTTCTTTGTGTTTTCTTTTTCAAACACAGGGGGATACTTTTTTTTGTCTTTTCCTTGTTTTTCTTTTCTATTGCATTTACTTTTGTTACTTTGTTTCTAAATATAAATTGTTAAGTTCTTCAGTTTTGTATGTTTCAAGCTTGTGTGAATTTCTTCAGGGTTTCTGTTTTGTGGGCCTTATTTACATTGCATTGTAAGATACTGAAAGCTCTTCAAAGGCTTGGTCTTGACCACCTGTGAAATGAGATAGCCTAACTTCTTTCCTTTTTTTGTTTTTTGGCAGATCATTGGCTATCAGAAGCTGTCTTTTTCTCTTGTGCACTAAAAACTAACTTTTGTACCTCAGAGAAAGTCTAAGCACTCTGTGGAGAAGTGCAAAGAGGCTATTAAGAGAGCCTTAAATTAATACGCCAAAAAACAAAGTAGTGTTTGGCAAAAATTAAGTCTCATGTTGAAATAAAACAACGTAGGAGGAAGGAAACTGACTTCTTTAGCTGCATCATTAAAAATGCTTTGTACTGTAAAACTGCAAAACTTACATTTCAAGAATATGTGTTGTCAAGTCTTTGAGGATGGTCTACTTAAGTACCTCTAGTGCAATTGTTAGTATGTAACCTAGAGAAAACTTTAATAGAGTGGTTGAAGTGGTGTGCTCTTGAAAGAGGATTTGATTACCCCTAGAAACATACAAATGAAAGGTTGCTGAATTAATAATGCATGGATGAAAGCAATTGCTAAAATATTTGCTTGGTAGTTGACTAGTTAGTTACACTATAGATGACTCTCCAGTTTGCCCGTGGCACAGGCAGGTGACCTGGTTACAACACTTGTCTCCTGATCCATTTGTAATGCAAGACCTGCACCCAGCAATCTGACCCGCGTGGGAGGACCCACGCAGGCCCACTGGGGCAAGTGGAACGCTGTGCCAAGGAAGGGTCATGATTGTGCAGGTCAGGTTGCAGCACTGCTGCCAGACTTGATGTGGATGGGACCTAAATTTGTCCCCCATGTGCTCTAAAATCCAGGCCTGCTTACATAAAATAATATAAGCTAGATGGTGACAGATAGAAATTTGTGAGCCCGTTGCTTTACTGCATCTAGCCTGTATTGTGTAGGTTTTGTGTTACTTTGTTCTTCCTCAAACAGGTGTTATGAGAGCCTACATACAAAACAATTATGTTCCTGCACAACAAATTGCATGGAAGACTTCTTGTTTTAGTTTAGTCCTAATACACTGCATCCTGATTCTGTCTAGGGCATGAGGATCTTTCAATTGTATCTTCCTCCGAAACCAGCTTTTCTTTTTCAAGTTAAATCAGTAACCCTCAAAGTTCTTCGGCTTGTGATCCCATTTACAGATCAATAATTTTGTCTTATAGCAGATATACTTATTAATATTTGATGAGACTAAAGTTCTGTTTGTTTTTCAACATGTCTTTAATTATTGCCATCTCAGAGTCCTTAGTTTGCTTAACACTCCTCCATGTAAAGATCTATAGCAATGAATGACTAAATCTCTACTAACATAACCTCATGGAAACAAAGTTCAGATTTTTCAGTTTTAATTAAGCTTTTAAAAGTTTTTTCACTGATACATAAAAAGAGAATCTTCATGTAAATCAGTTCTAGTTAGCAGTAGTAAAAATTCTAACCTGAAAACATAATAAGGAACTAAACTGCTAGGTACAAATGAATGAGGAAATAAGGTATGAGGAAATCAGCCCTGAGGATTTGCATCATCAGTTCAAAGTTCCCTTAAATCACAAAGTGTCGGTAAAAAAGACATGACAATACAAACTGTAGAATACTAGGGCAAAAAAAAAATAATCTATTCTGAACAAAAACATCACCAGAAGTTACACTGTTGAGTTCTGAAGCATAAGAATCTGAGGGTGCAGTTTGGGGTTAGGTGTCAGTCCTGTGCTGGCATGGTGGATCAGTTAAGTCTTGGCTTGATGATTAAATCTAAACACAAACCCACCTACTGTAATGCCTGCGAGGATTTAAATTCCCTGGGTATAATTTCATTATAGAAGATGAGTGTACCGACTTTATAAGCAGTTTGTGAACAAATGAACAATTTAACCATAATAATATTTTAATTTTATGAATCCTAGGAGTTTTATGCAAATTAGATTAGATCCTAAACTAACAAACATGTAAAAGTGGTGTTATTCAGGAGAAAGTTTATTCTGCATACAAACAGAATGTCCTCAATTCAGCAAGCTGCTCTTTTGGTGTTGTCTTGGTGATCTGGATTTTACCTGGATTAGCATTTAACAACTTGAAATGCCATGCTTCCTGGGCTTTTACTGGAGACATTAGTGAGCTCCAAAGGAAAAGACAGGAAGTGCAAAGGGATTTTGGCTGGGTGAGGAAGGGGAGCCTGAGCCATCCTCTTACATTTAGAAGCAGCACATTAGAGGTCTTAGTCACATGGTATGATAAGAAAGCAGGAGATTTATCTGATGTTTCATTTAAGAAATATCCATTCGTGGGTAGTGCATTCAAACTTGGGGGAAATACTGACTGAGATGCTGTTGATGGTTGTATTTTCTCTTCTTATGCATCACACTGAGGAGGAGATGTGGTCATTTAAGGCAGTTCATTCTTTAGTCCCATCGAAATACGGGAAACGTAAACATCACCCTTCCCACTGCTGCTGGAACAATGATGTCAGATTTTGTGGAGGATTTAGGGCTCTCTAAAATCTAAGAAAGCACAAAAGAGCGTGGGTTGGTAAAGGAATGATGTATAATGGAAGTGGATTGGCAGCTATTACACTTTGCAGTTCTGTGAGCTATTTGATTCATTCTCACTAACTGCATTAACCCGCTATGTCTTCTCAAAAGCCACAAAGAGAAACCCTAATCAGTATTTTGGGACCTTGAAACGTATTAGTGCAGCCCATGTCATCAGGTGTTTCAGTCAAGTCTCTCTGAATTGATTACTGCTTCAGTTCTTGGAAATGGAAAACCAAAAGTTTAGACACAGTTTGTGCTGAAAGGGATAAAGTGAGCTATCTGCTGTTCTTACAGGGATATCTGACAGCCAGCGATGGCCAAGCAACTGGTGTTGGTGGAGTGGGGGGTTAGAATAGATTTGGCAAGAAATACTGTCATATTAATTCAGACGTTCTCTGGAAAGGTCTGCTCCAAACATTTACTTTAAGTTCCCATAAGACCAGCTGCTTAAATTGGTACATTTAGTTGTTTTATCTGCTAGAAAATTAAATCATAAATTAGTAGTAATGGTGAAAACATGTTCATAAGTGCATCTTGCTGAGAGAAAACTAGAGAAAGCATGAAAGGCATAAATCCATTGATACGATATGTGCTGTAATATATGGACTTTCAGGTGGTCCTTCTATTTTCTATTCATAGCTGCCTGGTACAAGACCTTTTACTGGTGAGAATAAGCTGATAAGAGTAATAGTTCTTTCCTGAGGAAGCAATACTTACACATTTATTGTGTCTGTCTGCCTGTTAAACTCTCATTTCTTTCTCCCAGGTTTGAATCTCCTCACCAGCTCTGATCAAATGAGGGGAGTAGGAGACATTAACTTGTGATGATTTTGTGCAAATCTGCATGATGGAAGATGCTCTCTTGCCTCAAAGGTGGGATGAAGTTCTATGATCATATGTTTGATTATCTAGACACAGTGGGCAAGACCTCAGGCATGTGATGAAACAGATCCCTACAGTGGGCTCTTGTGTGCCCTCTCTTCTGTCATCACTAGGCACGCTTATGCAAAGGTTAAAAGTGTGGCTGCTGCTGGACCCAGACTTCCATCTATTCTTATATAGCCTCGAATGCTTTTGAGAAACAGGTGCTTCTGTAGAAAAAGGTGGTCTGGTTGATAGAGTGTTTCTGGATTTTTAAAAAGCTTTTGACAAAATCCTATATTAGATTGCCCTGGGCAGTAAAAACACAAGCTGCTGTGAAGAGCTCAAGCATTTCATTACACTAAATGACTGGGCATTGAAAAGTCAGGTTAAATTCAGTGTGATTAAGCAAGGCAATGCTAAGTGACTGTCAAGAAAAAAGCTCTGGGAAAAGAATGTTAAAAATAAAACAGAAAATATCCTCAGGGCCCTCTGCAAACCATGACACTACCAAATATCCCGTTCTAGCCATTCCTCAACTCTAACAGAAAAGGCAACAGAAAATCAGTAATGATGATCTGAAGCCTGGAGCAGCCTCATATGAAGGAAGAATAAATAAACTAATACTCTCCTGTGTCTTCTTGAGACAAGAGGACATTAGTCTGCCCAGCAAGGGGTACCATACAGGTCTGTATAATCATAAATGGTGAACAGGCCATGTTATTTCTCATGTATGAAAACTCATGGGCATTGAAAAAAAATTACTGGGTAACAACTCTATGACAAACAAAAGGGAACAACTTTTCACACTGTACATCAATCAGAAATTGAGGTTGCAGAACACTTATGCCAAAACATAATGAGTTTTAAAAGTGGATAAATGTGGGGATGAAAATAACAATTTAGTACTATTAAGCTCAACATAAATAGCCTGTGACTCAGGATGTCTGTCTGTGAACTGAAGAAAATGGAAAGTATACAGAGGGGAAGTTTAAAGTTGTATGCATGCCCAGTTCTTAGTCTTTAGTTCTTAGTTTTAGTCTTGTCACAGGAAACTGTTCTTGCATGTTTCCGCAGCAAAGGCTGACTGAGCAAAGACTATTAGTCTTAGAAACTGGAAGCTTTCCTGGAGGGGGAAAAAAAGATTGCATAGTCTAGAGGGAGAAAAGGACACAGAGAACCCAGATCTACTGAGAGAAAGGCAAATATGTATGTTTTTTAAAAAATTAACATGAGGAAAAGAGAAGTAGGTACTGAACAAATAAATCTTGATGGTTCCAGTCATTGCCCTGGAGAGCTGGAGGATGCTCTCCCACATATCTAGCAGAGATGTGAGAGTGTTACGGACTGATGGTCTCAACTGGTGTGGCCATTTTTGTAGCCTACAGTGTAAGCACCACAGTTGATGTGATGTGGGCAGTGTTGTGCTTGACATCTAAAGCAAATCAAGCTGTTTTGTTGGGATCAGGAAGTGATCCATACTTGATGCTCCTGTGGTACCCCTGAGGCTACCCAGAATTCGTTTTCTTCCCAACTCCCCATTTCAAAATGCCCTGCTTTTCCAAGGTCTCCATCTCTGGGGATAACCGGAGTGACTCTGATATGGTTTCTTCTAACTTCAGAGCCTGTCAGGCCTCCTGCTGATACCATTCTAGATGCTGATGACCAATTCCTTATTTCATCTTTCCTAGACAAAGAGGGCTGGAATCTCCAAGGGCAACCATTTTTTCCAATTGTGTCTCATCAGACAGATTATTTCAGAGCAGGGTTATAGGATCTGAGTGAGCATTTGGCTAAGCCAAGAAAGCATGAATCAGATTCTGTATTCATCCATTGCAGTCTTACTGAAAAAGAAAACACATGGGGGTTGTAGATAGTGGTATCACTCTCTGTCTGAGGAAGTAACAGTTAACGCCTACTGTATTGTCCTGCAGAGCTCTCTTCTGAGATTACAAGCTATCTTTTCTGCTCTTTAAGACAGATTCTCTTTCTCACTTTCAGAAACTAAGCTTCCTTAGTTCTTTCACCCAGTTCCTGGTACTTTGCCCAGCAGAAGGGCAGCCTCTGGCTTTATACTAAATGTGGCTCAGTTTTCCACTGGGCTTAGCCTTCAAGGTACAATATACCAACATGGCATGTGTGACTTTCCCTTTCCCTGGGGTTTCTCTGAATTTACAGTCCTATTCTGTTCCCTAATTAGAACATTCTTTATATCCTAAATGGCCTTTTTGACAGTTACAGTTACAGGGTTGTTAGGAAGTGTTACTTTACAATCATTGTTTCACCTTGAACTCTTCTTAAGGGACACCTGGTGTAATAATAAAACCTACCAGTTTGCATTTCCTTGAATCCTGGTTTTACTCTGTGGGACCTGTATTGCTGTAATTGTGCCCCAACACAATCCTACTTCTTACCCCACGTTGCTAGGATATAAGAATAAACAAATGCTGTGTTAGACCAAATGAATGCTAGACAGCTCTGAGCTTGCTTCATGTGATCCTCTCAGAGGTTTGTTCATCTTCTGGATGCCGCTGTAACACCCCATGAGAGATGCTGCTGCTTGAGAAATGTGCCACAAAGTCTCCCATGCAGATTCAGTGTGTAAAGCCATGCAGCCAGAAGTGAAGTATAATTCTTTAGCAGGAAAGAAAGGATTGGTTGCTTAAAGGAGTATTTAAGTGAGTTTGCCACTTTTCCAGAATTCATAAGTATTTAAATATTTCTGATCCTTGTGTCAAGCACAGTATACAGTCCACCCAAGTTAAAGCTTGAGCAACCACTTGAGCTATGGCCATGATAAACACAGCAATTGTTTGTGCTGAATGCTGCTTGAAACAATGTTGAAAACCTGAATAAAGATTTTTGGCTGTTAATTGATTCATCCTGGGTTAGGAAAACAGACCTTAGACTTTTTTTTAAATAGATGTTGCCAATTTCTTCTCAACTGGTGTGACATGGAAGACCTTACATTTTCAGCTAATGCCTAACTCAAAAGAGGAGACACTGCAGGTATTTCTGGATTAAGAGTACCTGTTCACAGGTTCCATTCATTGGTGATATCCCAATGGGCTTTGAAGGCTTTTCTGAAAGAGAATATCTATAATCATCTCATGTGAAGAAGCACGCTGCTGTGTGTGCTACCCTACTGAAGCCAAGGGACATACTTGTGAAGTAGGATACTATCAACCAGGTTGGTATTTCGCAGTCTTTCATCGAAAGATAAATCCTGCCCAGAAAACATATACTTAACCACTTGGATAACTGAAGATTTGGAAGGAGACTGAAATGTGAGCAATTAAAAGACAAACCAGAGAACTGCAGATGAAGATGCAACAGATGCTTTTACCACTGAAAAAAACCCCTTACTGTTGGCAACTCGGGCACTTGGGGTAAGGTCTGACACAATTGTGCTTTGGCACACACAGAGTAGCTGTGTGAAACTGCAGAGAGCCCAGAGTGAGCAGTTTCTGTTCAAGGGACTGCCAAGGGACTGAATTTCCTTGATTTCCTAGAACAGCAGAATCCCTAGAACTGACCTTTGTGAGTTCACTGTCATCATGTGCTCCTCCACAGCTGGTTTCTGTTTGGCAAGGCACTGAGACAGAAAAATCCATCTCAGTTCCTCAAGAGGGAATGCAATAAAAAGTAATGTCTCCTCAAAGATAGCTGCATTTATTTCATATCTGAGGATTTTTTTTTCCAAGTAGTTATGAGTAATTTACAAAGAAATCAGCAGTAAGCTCCTATAATGAGGTTCAAGTCTATTACTTTTTCTCCCTGCAGGCACAATAGTTTCCTGGGATACCTTCAGGAGTTTTAGAGATGTAGAGGAAACACTGTCAAAGCCAGATTCTCTTGTGTGGATTTGAGACAGCTTTGCTTTCCAAATCTGAAGTAATATGACACCTCAGGACAAATCTAGGGAGTGGAGAGGGAGAACTGATTTTGGTATTCTTATTTCACCAAGGAGGATTTTGGTCCTGGTTTTGTATGACCAGAGACTGTCCCTCCATGTAAGAATGGTAGCCCACTAGCTTTAGCTGGGGAGGAGAGGAGGCCAAATAATATCTTGTGAATTGTTTTAATTCAGGATAGATTAAACTGCATGATCTCTTATAAAAAGAACCACCAAGAATGTAAAGTGAAAGACAGCAAAGTTCCTAGAATGGCCTGTGTTAGAAGGGGCCTTAAAGATCACCTAGTTCCAAACCTGTGCTGCGCATCTTCAATCACCTTGTCCATGTAGTAAAGTTTCACAAATGATACAGGTGCCCATGTTAGCACCTTAACCCCTTCACAAGTGCCTTTTGTTTCTGTTCAATAGAGATTAAACTGAAAAAAGTTGTATTGAAGCATGTATCTAACTGGGCATTATAGAAACAGAACAGAATCGGTGCTCAGCGCGTGTGCTGGAGGTGATACTGAACCCGCCTCCCCATCCAGCTTGAAGCATGTGAGAGAGTATTTAGACAGCCTTACTTTAGGGACCTAAAATTAGTTATTCTGAATCACGCTTTAGAAGAACCTATTTTTGTCCCATACTACACAGGAAGCTGAAGTTCCTTGGCACCTCATTCAGATGCTGTAATCCTCCAAGTAGATTGGGTTTTTTCCTGTAAAATTGAAGTTTATGCAATAGTGTAGTCCTTTGGCTTGTGACAATTTTCTCAATATTTAGGTAGAGTAGTGTTTCTCTCTTTAATAAGGCAAAGGTGGTCACGTCTCTCCAGATGGGATTTTCAAGCTACAAACCAGCCCAGATATGTTATTTTTAAAACCAGTGTTTCTCTCTCTTTGACTAAAAACTAGTGATTTAAATCACATTCACATACTTCAGAGGATTGGTTAGATGGACTCATCCTACTGCCATCTTGTGCATTGTTTCTCAAGAAAGTAATGACCGCAGTTGAGTTCCTAGAGGCAGGAAGGGAGCTGAGCAGCTGTGATTACTGCTCTTCACTGTTTATACCAGACAAGGAACTGTTATTACCCAAAATCTTTAGAGCAACTGTTTCTCAGGGGCAGGGGAGTAAGTGCTTTCACAGCAGGCTGTAATTACAGGCTCTTCTCCTGTCCCAATCCTGAAGGGATGGAGCAGCTCCTTGCAGTGAAAAAGCCCTTGTTAGTCTGAAGATCTGCAGCTAGTCATCGCAGATGCTACTTCTTGGAGAAACAACGTTCCTGCCTTCTTATCTGGAAGTTGGTGGGCAGGATGTCAGCAGCTTCTTGACTCTCTTTGGCATCTTCCAGTGCCTGCTTTGGATGACTGACAGATTCAGAAACACAGGGATGAGAGGAAGTTTGAGGATCCTCATCACTGACAGTATCAAAGAAGCAAGCTATTCCTCTTGATTTTTGTAACAGGGCTCTTTGAGATAGAGGGGGATCACAGGCCAGGTATGATACAGGTAATGCTGAGTTCCTGTGGACAGGGTGTTCCTTTCCAAATTGGTCCATATATAGAAGTCTGTCACTCAAAACCCAACCACAAAATCAACTTTTACCTTAAGTTGGAAGGGACAGATGGGTCACTAAGCAAAATGTCTACATAGAAGTAGTTGCTTGAGAGCTGAGATAGTAGAAACCACAGTTAAGGTTGAGTGACAAGTTTCCTAAATAGTGATGACAGTGCTGGTGTTCGTTGACCTAAGGCAGCGAGCCATCCAACAAGGGAACATGTGAACAATGCACAACGTGACTTAAGCCACTCTTAACAGTCAACATTTCTCATGAATGGAAGATTATATTTTTTTTTTCACAACTACAACACTTGGATTCATCAACTCTCAAAATGTAATGCCAAAAAACCCAGGTGGCAACCATATTTGGGTTGCTCTCAATTCATATTCCTCCTACTTAATAAGAGAGGAAAAAGCTGTTGATGCAAGTAGCACAGACGGGTTCCTTGTTATGAAAGCTCGTCCTTCGTCATATGACTTGAGAACCAAATGTGCTTTTACACACTGCTGCAGCCAAAACATATTGCAAACTCCAAGAACAAATTTATTTTTGACTCACTTGGCAAAATGTATTTTTTTTTCCTTTTAAATAGCAGAATGCCAGCATACAGGGGGAAAATTATTAGTTTTTTAATAACTAGTAAATGTAATTAGTAAATTAATCAATATGCAGAAAACACGCATAGTACTTGAAATTGAGAGTACTCATACTATTGCCATTGGGATTGGGCTCAGAATCTCCTTTTTGCCTTATTTCAGATTCTGCAAACAGGAATCACGTTTCTGAGAGCAAGGAGGTTGAATTAGTACACAACTGTCTGAGGTGCTGATGGCACCACACACTGTGCACCTTCTTCTTCCCTAAGAAGTGCTTCACTCTGGCTAAGGCACATCTGAGGTACGAGGGTCACAGGTGAGGAGGCTGGCTTGTTCACATCAAAGAGGCTCCCTGAGGTCAAAGGTGCTGCTTCAGGTTGCAAAATACTTCGAAATGTGTGGGAAAAAAAAGCTTTAGCTTGGGTTAGAAGGGACAAAAACTGAGGGAATCCATTTTTTTAAAATAATATAGCTATGAAGCAACAGACTGCAGCTTTGAAGTTCCTTATGTATCTGCCAACTTCAGTCTCAGAAAATTGGACTACAATTTTGATTTATTTTTTTTTTCCTTGGAGTCCAAATAAACCCTGCATGCTTCAAATCTAATAAACATTTTTCATATTGGAAATGGCTGCTTGGACAAACTGCTATTGCAATTAAGCAGGAAAGAATTGCCTGTAAGTGACAGAAAATAGGTAATCTTAGATTTTTGAGTTTCAGGGCACCTTAAACATGGGGGTTTTTTATTACAGCTTATGGGCCAGTTATCCCATTCATCCTTCTCTGAATTTAGGACAAAACTATTAATTTCATAGTGTTTAGGGACAGCTTTTGCTTATTGTTGTTTTCACCAACAAAACACTAAAACAAGATGTACCTTGTCCCCATAGAAATTTGACCGTAATCAAGTTTCATTTTGAATTCAGGCCAGAAAGGACAGAAATTGACATATAAATTGTTTTGTGTGACATGGATATGAGGTGGTAGATTGTAATTGTAAAGCCACTGTGAAAGACCATCCAAAGCAATCAAAATTGTAGCGAAGTCCAAGGATTTTGTAATAAATGTAGAAGTTGATACGTATATTCTACAAGATGATGTGATACAGCATCTAGGAATGGAAGTGTGTTTCAAAAGTAGCAGAGACAAACCAAAATTGTCATAATTCCTTTATTAAAAGT
Source organism: Laterallus jamaicensis coturniculus (assembly GCA_022605575.1). NCBI lineage: Eukaryota > Metazoa > Chordata > Aves > Gruiformes > Rallidae > Laterallus > Laterallus jamaicensis. The sequence continues at coordinate 818,153 of JAKCOX010000001.1, forward strand.
TACAGGCCCAGGAAAGTAGGAAAAGTGGAACTAACTTGGTGTTTGATGCCTGCTTGAAAAGGCTCAACCCTTTGTAGCACTTCAACTGGGGGGAAATTAGCACAGTATTTTACCCAGTTCTATCCCAGAACCCTCAGCCATTCCTTTGGGAGCAGGAGTGATTTGGTGTGCTTGTAGCCATTATGGACTTTAACTTTCATTACAAGAACACTGGGTGGGAGAGGGATGAAGTAGCATCCAGCCTCTAGGCACCTGGGAAAACCTTATTTATGTCATGCAGGTTTATTAGTACTCTGTCAACAGAAACCTACAGCACTTTATGGTGACTGTCAATCAAAGTGTGACAGCTCATGGAGGTGGTTATAACAGGAAGAGTTCCTGTTGCAGCAGATTGGCAATAATGGTACCTGATACAAAGGGCATATAACAAGATGTTTAAACACACCCTTTGAGAATCCATGAGCAGCTTGCCCTTTGGGTACCATCCTTAGCTTTTCCCTTGCATTCCTTCTCTTCATAGCGTGTTTCACCATTTAGTTAGCCATCTTTTTTTTGGTTTAATTTTAAGCAGGGCTAGTTTGAGCATAAAGATCAGAAAACAGGATTTGCCCTTGTCAGTAGCTTTAAATCTAATCAGTTTGCAGCTGTTGTATGGCCAGGATGTAATTCTTGAGGGAAAATTCAATTAACAATTATATTTAGGAGACAGCTGGAGATAACAGCTATCAGTACTGCTAGCACCGTTATCACGTATCCATCACAAGCTTTATCCTCCACCCACGGGCCAATGGCAGGACCGGGCACCGCTGAGCTCCGCTCTACTGACTAGCGTTATTATTTCAAATAAGCCTCTTACCCAGCCACGCAATCTGCTATCAAACTCTGTGACTAATTACCTCCATCGTGATGGAGCGCTCAGCTTTTGGGGGGTTTGAAGGCTGACTCTCCCGAAGTTCCGCTCCCGAGAGCAGCTGGAAGGTGAACGGTTTCGCTCTGACTTTTTGGCTGGCGGCAGCTTGATGAAAAGGGCTTTAGAACCACCCGCAGCAAGCGAGCCCCGACCGCGAGTAGGAGGCACACGCAGCCTTCCCGCCGCGCCGCTCTGCTCGCCTAGGTGTCCCGACACCCCCCCTGCCTGCCTGCCGCCCCGGCTCCAGGGGCAAAGGGAGCGAGTGAGTCCCGCCGCCCCTCGGGGAAGATACCTCGGTTGTGGAGGAACCGGGGAGGGGGCACAGCCCGGCGCCGCTGCGCGCTGCCCTCGGCCCCCGCCTTCCGCCGCCGCGCCGGAAGTGAGCGGGGCGGGCGTTCGCTCGCTCCCTCGCTCACCGGCCGCTGCTCGGTGTCGTCACGGCTCGCCCCGTTGGGTGACCGCCGGGGCCGGGCCGGGCCAGGCTGGGCGCGCAGCTGGGACGGCGGCAGGGCGCGAAGCAGCGGAGCGCCCGACCATGGCGCCGCCGCAGAAGGAGATCGTCTACAACAAGCTGCTGCCCTACGGGGAGCGCCTGGAGGCCGAGGCCGCCCGTTTCCTCGCTCAGATCAAAGACAACCTGGCCCGGGCCGTGCAGCTCCAGGAGCTGTGGCCCGGCGGACTGTTCTGGACCAGGAAGCTCTCGACGTGAGTGCCCGGAACGGCCCTTTTCCCTTTCCCTGGGGCTGCTGGCGCCGCGTTCCCGCCGGGGCGGGACGGGGCGGCTGGTGTCGCGCCCGGGGTGAGGGCGCCGCGGAGCGGGGCCTGAGGGCAAAGAACGCGCGAAGCCGGGACGCCGGGTTTGGTCCCTCTCCCGCGGGGCTTTCAGGGAGCGTGGTGGAAGGCAGACTGGCTTTGTAACGGTTCCTCCCTGCGCCGCTTAGTCAGAGCCGAGCGGTCACTGGCTGCTCTGTGCCTTCCTCCCTACCCTGGCCGGGGACTGGGCGGCCCTGCCGAGGGCTGCGGGCCGAGGGCCGGCCCCCGCCAGCGGAGCCCGGCCAGTTCTGCGGGCCGCCCCGGCCGTCTCCCCGCGCCTCCCCGGCGGTAGCGAGGCGCCAGCCCGTGTCTTGCACAAGGCCCGCCAGCGCTTCAGCATAGGAAACGGGGACAAAGGTGGCTCTGTGTCCAGGGACTCGCCTGTCGCCTCTGAAGCTTTCCGAGTTTTACCGGCCGGGTTCTTGGGGATTCGCTGTTTTATCGGGTCGTTTGGGGTTTTTACTGCGTGCTTCGCTCCCTGTTTCGCCTCCTGTCTTTTTAGGGGAGTTGTGTGAGTGAGAGCGCGGCGCCTCGTAACTCCCGCTGGAAGGAGCACGAAGCCTTTCTCCAGGCAGGCTGTTCTTGGTTGCTTTCTAGCGGGATTAAACTCTGGTTTAACGCCGCTGGTGCCCTTGGTGTCTTGCCCGTACTGTGGCACACTGTAGTTTTTTCTGATGTTGGTTTTGGTGCGTGTGCTGGCCAGACGTTTTTAGTACAGATAAAACCAAGGTGGTTTCGTAGATAGCACCGAGTAGAATGTTAAGTTTCTCTGAGTGAATTTTACAAAGCCTGCTTAATCCCTTTTTTATTGTCAGCTGCTATTTTGGATGCTGTGGCACAGAAAATGGCATCATATGACAATGACTCCTGTAGCTTCAGTCAGGAAACTGTATTTCCGTGCATGTTTATCATGTTTTTTCTGAATGCACCATCTACCTTCATAAACAGTGCTTCCTATTTGCTAGAAATGATGAAGCATGTTTTGCACAACTTAGATCTTCACTTAAAATTTTCCCCCTTGCATAGGTAATTTATTTTTTACATTCATTGGAAGTTTAATATATATTTGACGGTCAAATCTGTTTGATACATATGTATTGAAATGAAAGTGTCTTTATATTTGCCGAGAGGCATTCTTAGATAGAATTACATTGGTGGTTGCAAAATGACTCACGTGTTTGTGTTCTGTGAGTCTGAACCTGCTTGGAACCAGTTCAGGACTGTTTCCCTTTCCCCCACCCCAGCCATCTGCTAGCTCATACTCATTTCAGTGGTACTTGTTGCCCTTGTGCCTGTGATAGGACTTGGTATGCTAATCTGGTGGCAATAAACTGCAGCAGTTCTTCCTGGGAGAAAGATGGGCTTTAGCTGAATTGGCGGAGTATGGCATATGAGTCCTTTGAGAATGTGCTGGGCTGTATTAGGATCACCTTGTTGCTCTGTAAACTGCAATTACTGTTGCTAGTTTAGGCTCCAGGGCAGTGAATTTAGCCTATTGCCAACTGCTGCTATGCTACTCTATGAATCACAGAAAGGTCAGAGGCTCTGATTTGTGGTTTTCCACCTACTCTTTTGTTGTGGTTTAATCCCAGCTGGCAACTAAGCACCGTGCAGCTGCTCCTTCGCTGTCGTTGGTGTCCTCCCCAGTGGGATGGGGAGGAGAATCAAAATTAAAGCTCATGGGTAGAGACAGTTTAATAGGACAGCAGAGGAAAGAAGAAATAAGGGGAGTGATGCAGCAATCACACTCCTGGCCAGGTTCCCCCAAGTTTAGATGCCAAGCATGGCATCTTACGGTGTGGAATATCCCTTTGGCCAGGTGGGGTCAGCTGTTCTGCCTGTGTTCGCTCCCAGCTTCTCATCTGTCCCTGGCTTCCTTGCTGGCAGGGCAATAAGAGAGGCTGAAAAAGCCTTGACTTGGTAAACATTGCTTAGCAACAACCAAAACAGCGGTGGATATTAACACTTTTCTCATCTCAGATCCAAAGCAAAACACTGTGCTAGCTACTAGGAAGAAAATTAACTCTGTCCCAGCTGAAACCAGGATATCTTTGAAGTTAGAATTTATTCTGTGTCTTTGATACTTGTCTGATGCCTGTTAGTCCCAAGATATATTTGTGGCATATTATATGCTGGAAGACTGTAAATATGTTTGAACGTAGGCAGGGAAGGAAACAGCGGGCTTGGTTTAAAAATAAGCTGGTGTACTATTTCTTGTACAGATACAGATATTAATACAAACATTGCAATACATACATCCACATCAATGAGTGAAGGAAAAGAACTGCATGTGGATTATATACTTGTACAGTTACACCTCCTCAGGTACTCACCACTATACAACCTGCATAAATGCTGCTGTGGATGAAGAATGAAGCTGAATTGAAGACTTGAGTATCAGTTACTATTTCACTACAACAGCTGAACCTCAGATTATGTATTTGTTTTACTCTCCACATCTGAAAACATGATGTGTGTGTATAGTTAACTTCAGAGCAGCTGTTTCAGCTGTCTGATGTCATGAACCAATAAGGGAGGGAAAAAAGAGCAAAATTTGAGTTTATCACATATCATATCTGTGAGCTGATTTGCATAATTCTTTTATGCATAATTTTCAGCCATGCAAACTGGTTCTTTGGGATGCATGTGTGGGGTGTGGTGAGAGAACCTTCTCTCCTGTGAAGACAGGAATAGTGCAGTTACTTAAGTAACTCCTGACTTGGTGGGACTTCTTATGCAAGTAAAACTACTTGCCTCAAAGACTGGCATGGAAAGCTGTAATCATTACCCTGAGATTTCTCCAACTTTGGCTAATAAAATCCGTATTTATAAAGCGCTAATCTGGTTGTGAAAGAAGATGACTGAGTCTCCGTTGTATAACTTGCTACAGTGTGTGGTGAGAAAGCAGGTTGCGTTGAAATTGTTTGCTTAAATGCACTTGCATCATATTCCTTTACAGTCTTCAGGCTGCTGTTTCAGTCTTTTCCTCTTTTGTGTTTTATATAGAAACTTTAGGCGTAGATTTTTTTAGAGGATAGCCCACAAAGGAGCGTATTAGTATAATATGAATGTTTAATAGTTACTGCACGCGTAGCTGGCTCTGCGTTCTGGGAAACTCAGATGTCTTCATGTGCTTTCTACTGCAGCAGGCAGTAGGGTAGAGATTTTGGAGCTAAGGGACTCTGATTCTGTTCTGACAGTGGAATACTACGTACTTCTCAGGTGTAGGCTTATTGCAAAAAGACACTAAACTGTCTTGCCTTAAGATGTGGGGGGGAAATGCAGCTCAACTCTTATGAACTAGAATGGCAGGATGCAAAAGTTCCAGTGAGGATGAAAACATCTCAGTGAGGCTTTGCTGAAGTATTTTAATCCCTATTGCATATAAAGATTTTCCTAAAAATCTATTTCTCTCCCTGTCTTTATCAGGAAGATGTGAGCTTTCATGTTAGACGCATAAGGGATAATCTCATTGAGTGTGATTCATTGTTTTTCATCTCAGTTGTCCAAACCTGAGCTTTACACCAATCACAGTCCTGTCCTGTCCGCTAGGAAATGAAAATTCATAGCTAGGAATTTAGGGGAGTGCTTTTTTCAGCTCTGTAAGTGAAAGCAATTTTTAACTGTAGCAGAATAGCCAACTTTCTAGGGCAATTTAGGATGTCCACTTGATATGATAGTACACTTCCTAAAAATAGCTCTATTGTAATTGTGGAGTGAGAGATTGGATACCTAATACTTTTACAATAGGGAATTGGCTTCTGGATTCTTTTTTTCTCTGTCTCCAGAGACCCTGTACTCTGTGCAGAAAGGATGAAGTTGCTGACAGGATTTTCACTTCCTGATTGTGTGTTTTAGGTTGGGTAGGTGGGTTTTGTTGGGGATTTTCTTTCCACGTAACTGAACTCCAAATCAGAACCTAGTGGACCTGCACAGTGAAGGACAACTTATTTATGCTTTCTCTAGTTGACTGGTAGAGGTGGAGAGCTCATAAAACCTTTGATAGTTTTCTTAAAGGTGGAATCAAAAGGGAAGTGGAATTAAGATTTCAAAATCATCTCAGTCTAGCATTACCTTCTATCATACGAGAAATCTTATTTCTTGTTTTATGGCAATTTCTAGAATGTATTTTTTTCCCCACTAACCCAATTATGGGTTTTTTTCATCCTGAAGAGCCACCAGTTATATATATGGATAGCATGGATCTTTGTGATTAGCCCTGAGGCATCCTTCAGGATTTGAGAAGTTCTGCCTATATTGTTTTAATTTGCAATCTAGATGTTTCATCCTTTGTGGGGGATATTGTGAAAATGCTGCAGTTCGTGCTGTTACGTTTGACTCATTTCATCTTGAGGAGAAGGTGATTTGCCTCATTCTAGAAGTAATTATTGTCTCTTCTTAATGCATAGCTGTGTTAAGACAAATAATTGATGGTTTTAAAATCTTCCTCCCCACCCTCCGCAACATAAAGAAGCTGTAAATACAGGAGCACTTGGCTATCCGACATCTTTGTGTTCAGTATGTTTCTGTGTGCCTTACTCCTCCCGTGTCTTAATTAAACAGCATTTTGTATAATAAAACTGCTGTAGGCAAATGTCAAGAAAGGTAACCAGCCAAATTTTTTTTGTTATATGTATCAACTGATGCCTTGGAAAGCTGGAATCAAAACTCAGTAGCCTTGGTGACTATTAAGCAGGTATCCTTTATTGCAGTGCTGGGCACACAGGGGATCGCTCCTCCGAATGTGTGTGCCCATTAAAGCCAAATTTCTCATATTTATACAGATTAATTATACATATTCATTATGCTAATTGTCTCTTAAGCTACACCTACATCAATCTATTCAGCATGATTACATTTCATTGAATCACAATGCAGAGAGATCAGCTGAATGACAGAGTATATTTATTTGGAGCTAAAACTTATTTTCAGGCTTCCATGGTTTCTTTTTTCTCTTTTAATCATACAGTAAGAAAAGAAACTGGTATTCTTTGTTACTTTAGGCCTGGTATTAGGAGAGTGGAGAAGTACATGCAGGTGCTTATATCTGAAAGATAATGAATTGGCAGTTACTAAAGGTTAGGCTTGACTCAAGAGCCCTCTGTTCCACAGCAAAACAAGCCTTTGGTGTTGCTGTTTTCCTTCCCAGGTGTGTACTGACACAGAAAGTACAAACACTCTTCTCATCGTGTTTATTGCCCCAATTATCTTGAAAAAGCTTCTGGACTTTGACGTTGAGGTATTCCCACGCAACGTACTCTTTTAGGAGGTGAAATACTGTGATTAGAAGAAGTATGATTAAGTTTTATGCTCCTGTTAGCCCTCACAGAACCAAGGGTCACCTTTTTTTTTTTTTTCTCAGGATACTTTTTGTGTGTCTGTTTGATGCACGTGAGAAGTGTAGGTGTTCATTGGTTGATGGTGTAATTCTATAGGTAGATAGTGTTTCTGGCCAATTCAGATAACTTAAGTTCCTCTGGTAGAAGAGTTGGGTTATCCTTTATTTTCTTTGTTTGCCTCTACTTGAAATAATAAAACTCATTGAAATGAGTGTTAGTGAAAATACTGCCTGATAAATGTAAATGCCCCCACCCCCTTGAAATCTATGGGAAAAGGAGAGGGGAAGCAGAAAAGAGGCATTGTGGAGTCGTGTGGTTTGTTTTGTGGGGGGTTTTCCTGTGAGTGAGGATTATTGGCTTGCTGGAGCCCTGTAGCTGTTTCTTTCAGGAGAAACTGGAGGAAGGTTGGGAGAAAAGAGACATGAGGAAAAAGCAAGGGGACTTGGTTTATGTATATTTAAGGGAACTCACTCCTTTTGGTAAGATTACTAGCTGTTGGGTCATCCTGAAAGTTCAGGGGTAATCTTGTTTTAAATTGAGGAAAAGGGATGTGAGGAAGTAGAAAGTAAGTACTTGTGCAGTTGAATCCAAATCCCATGTGCTCTTGTGTCACTGTGAAGTGTGCCTCATGCAAGCATCTATTATTGAGGGATCTGAATTTCAGTTCTGAAGTAGTCACTTCTCCCACTCAGCAAGGGATAATGGTGTTCACCCCTTTAAAATGGCCTGGCCTCTGTAGCTTTGAAGTAGGTGTCCTTCAGAGCGGTTTTCTTCCTCATCATCTCACGGGGTGGCTCCAGTGCAGGACTCAGCAGTGTGTGCTGCCCCGCATACCAAATAAGCAGTGGGAGGTCTGGCATTCTTCACCTTACCAGAACAAGCCATGATGCTCAGCTGGTGTATATTTAGCAACAAATCAACCCAACCTCTACTAAATCTTAAATAAAAACAATAAACAGGCTTCTCAAAAATTGTTTTATAGGGGTTAGTACCTTGTTTGCTTTGTCTCAGCAGCTGCTTGGAGGACAGTGTATTAGTAAGCTTCCTTAGGAATGTACTAGTTGGAGCAGTAAAATAAAAAGGAAGGTGTGCTTCCCAGGCTAATAGTAATTTAGGCTGGTGTGACGCAAAATCTGTGCCAGAACCTTATATAGGTTTTGCTGGTGCAAATTATCCTTTAAAACTTTAAATGTGTTCCTTTAAACTTGAAAGTAGCAAGCACTTCATCCAGAGTTAGTTGTAATAGATCTGTATTTCTTAAAACAGTAAATATAAGGGACAGCAGTAGGATATGGCACTGGCAAAGCTCAGCAGCCAGACAGGTGGTTCAGCCTCACTGGAAGATGCCGGATTTGGACTTTTCTTGAAACTTGGTGGGCATTTTCATTAGCTTCTGCATTCTGTCCTGTCTCTGTAAAGTGCTCCCCCCCAGCTGAAAAGGATGGCATATGAGAGTGCTGCTTGTGGCAGCTGTTGTGCTTTGAGGCTTTTTTTTAAATAGAATTAAATACATGGTGATACGAAGATACTAAATTTAATTGTGAGTACGTTTTGAGACAAAAGAGTGAGCTTTGTATTTGTGGTATTTGAATAGTTTACAGATTTATAATAGTCCACAGTGATTCATTTCCTTTCTGTAGTTTGAGTTGTCAGTCTTTCTTTGCTCTATATCCTCAGGTTCTTATTTGTTGGAATGTGAACCAGGTCTTAGTTTTGTTTCATTAAACCGCAAGTCAGTTGGAGTCTGGCACAGGTTTTAACACAATGGAAATGTTTAAAAATACCGCTGACTCACCTTGTGCTTTGTTTGTAGATACATCCGGTTATATGGGAGGAAATTTAGCAGAGAAGATCATGTGCTCTTTATCAAACTGCTGTATGAGTTGGTAACAATTCCGAAACTGGAGATCAGCATGATGCAGGGATTTGCACGCCTGTTGATAAACCTGTTAAAGTAAGTGCACACGTCTGCTGAGTGCCAAAACATTTGTCTCCAAGTAGTTGATTGCTTCACTTGCTTAATGTTGTTGCATCTCTAATGTAATAGTTTGTTCCATACTAGGTTACTTCACTTAATCTCCCCTGTACGTGATGTTGGTTAAAACAGTTGTCATTACACAAATACCTCTCTCCTTTCAGAGCTTTAGGACTGGGATTGAAAGTGAAAGAACGTCAGAGGTTTTTTTGCCTATTAGGGAAAGAAAACATCTCAGAGCCAAGTGTTAAGACTGAATCTCAAGTAGGGAGATGATGAAGACTGTCTCATAAAATGTTTTTTTCGCTTAGACTTTTCCTGAAGATCTTGACAGCTTCTGTTCATGCAGAAATGCTGCAAGTGACTGGCTTTTTTTCCTTCCCTGACCTTCCTGCAGTTTGTGCCAAATGCTGGAGATAAGGATAATTCAGAGCAATGAGCTGGGCTATTCTGATGTGCAGTCTGTCGATGTAAATGTTTAATCCCAAACTGCTTGTATTTAGTTTGGTGGTTTTGGGTTTTTTTTCTACTAGGAAAAAAGAACTGCTTTCCAGGGATGATTTGGAGTTACCATGGAGACCACTTTATGAAATGTTGGAAAGAATATTGTACTCCAAAACAGAACATCTTGGATTAAATTGGTTTCCCAAGTAAGTTTGAATTCTGAAACATTTGATATAGGCCGTAAGTACCTGTAATGCTTGAAAGTACTTTGAAATTTGCTTTTAATATCTAGAATCTGATGCATGGTTAATATTTTACTTATGGTTTCATCAAGTATGTCGCAGTAATTGCATGCAAGACTGTACTAAATCCTGTGTATCGTTCTGCCAGTGAATTGTGTTTGTTGTCATGTTCCTCTCTTTATGAATGTGATTGAGCTTACTTCTAAATATGCTGGAACAGGAGTCTTCATCAGCTTATTTTAGGATGGTAACCCAAGGTTTTACAGATTTAAATTTCTAACAATAACCAGGTTGAATATTAGCTGTTTGTTTATATAATGCATTAAGGGCTTGGTAGAATTAAAATGGTGCTGTTAAATGTATGCACTGAAAGCATCCCCAGTATCTGTAACTTAGGTGTGAGTCAGCACACAGACACAGAAGAGCCATGTACCTTCTATAGGAAATGTGTATAGGTATTGATGCATGTAGTTATTGACACATATATTTTTGCAAAGTGATAATACAATAACAGACACATTTTTTCCCAGTGAAGAATTTTAGAAGTGCTTTACTGATTAAGAAATTAGAACGTGTTTTCTTCACTTCCTTTATGCTGCCAATCACTTCCCATCTGTCAAATTTCCAAAATGACAATTTCCCCAATAATTCCAGTTAGCAGAGTTTCTCCTCTACGAGTTACAGATTACAAACTTTATTCTATGAATATAGTTTTTGAACCTGAAACTTTACATAAAGAAATGCAGGTTAAAATCCTTAATTGGCTTAAAATAAAGCTTTCTGTCCCAGTGTACTGAAGTAGTACCACTGTTTCCGATTGCTGCTAAGTGACATGGGCAGGAATTGTGTAGCCTTGCAGCTTGTTCTGGAGCATTTCATGCTGAATTTCTCTCGTGGTTACATAGCTGGAAAAATGATGTTGGTAACTGTACTGTTTTGCTAAATTGTGTTATTTTGCTAATTGTAGGTACTAGGATGGTAAGTGAAAATTGAAAACCCCTTTTTCTCTTGGTTTGCTTCATGTGTATGCCGGTACCTACCGAAACAGCATACCTTGCTCCATGGGAAAGTGGAGGGGTCACTTGTTTGTTTACTGTGTGGAAGCTCAAGTAGCAGGGAGGAGGCTTGTTGGAGGGGCAGAGGGGGTTAACTGGGAGGAGGAGCACATCGGCTGTGGTGGTTCATGTGAAATGCTTAGTGCTTGTTAGCTCTTTTAGATATCCTCCCCTCTGTCTTAATATGCAGTGCGATTTGTTCTCATACAGTGTGTTTTCTTCTGGCATCAATTTTGAGGGGTATCTCTTTGGTGGAAGTCGAGCTATTTTTAAAAGCTGAGATGACTTGCTTTGTAGCTGCTTAACTACTGTTTTAATTTAATTTTTTTATTTTTTTTTTACATTCAGTTCATATCGACCAGGCTTGTCTTCACCTAAAACATTTGTGCTTAATGTATTACATAGGTGGTAAGAATGACTTTTTGTTTCGTTCAGCTCTGGCCGATGTGTCATCTTCTGCATGTCCTGTTAGATTATAACACTTTGTCACACAGGGGTCATTTTCTGCATAAATAATTGTATTGGGAAAACGATGTTAACATTACACCACTGTTGATGAGAATGTCGCACTGTATGTAAACCTAATTGGGGACCGAGGTAGCGTGTGTGAAGTGGCTGATGAAGTGGCTATATGCTAACTAATTTAACCAGCGTGTATGTGTATTTCAGGGATCAAATGAGATGAGTTTTACAGTTGAGTTACTGCAGTGTCTGAATGTGGACAGAATTGGTATTGGTGTAGGAGTGCATGTTACCCAGCAAGTGTACCTTACTATTAAAAACGATGAAATCATGGAAAGTGCTTTCGTAGTGAGGTAATAGGTTCTGGAAAATACACCCAGCAACAGCCTTGTAGCTCTCAAGTGTGGAACAAAGCTTCTGTATCACAAGAGTTCATGGTGGATTTTTGCAGTGAAACCCAAGTCAGAAGTTTTGGGGTATACATACATTCAGAGCTGGTATAAGTGGAATTGCAGTGTGGTTTGCTTTGTTTAGGAAGAAGTTTTGAGTTATACTAATCCAATGAGAGACTGGAATTTGGCTCCCTGAAACTAGAAACTCACTAAAATAAGTTGTGAAGCTATAACTGGTTGCTCTTTTTGTTGTCTTAATTTTAGCTCTTGTTAGGGAGCGTCCACTGCAGGGCCAGAATTTCACTTAAGGCCTGAATCTGTCCTGAAAACTTGAAATCTGTGCTTTTACTGCTTTGTGATAGTGTAAGAGCCAACAGTGTCGGTTTATATGTTGCTCTAACTAAAACATGTTTGTCTTGAAAACTGAAGGGGGTACCCCCAGGTTTAGTATGGTCATGTCCTTTCCAAGGGAGGAAATAAATCATGTGCAAAATGATACCTAGTTATAGGGGCTGGTAGAGTTTAATATGTGTTTTAATATGTCCAAGTGGCATGATGACAATAATAATAATAAGCAGCTAATAGGGAAGAGCTAAAAGCAGAGAAAACTGAATGGGATGAGAAATTTTCTTTCATCCCATTAAATATGCTGTCATTTCAGTAATGAGTAGGAGATACCTTCCAGTGCAGGCAGCTCCGTTGTCTCTCAGATACAGAGCTCTTATTGCCTTATCCAAACAGCATTGAATGCATGACCAAGGATGGGAGTACCAACTGCTGGAGGCTGATCCAAGCCCGTGTGGTTTCCCTCCAGAGCTGTTTGCTTTTGTGCCCTGTTAATCTCTGCCTAGGCTTGGGACTGGAGAAGCAGAGGGACGTTTGTGAGCACAGTGACTGTAGATACCTTTCAGCAGTTCTGCCCTAACAGGTACACAGAAAGCCTAACCAAAAGAGGAACAGAAACCACTGCTAAAACATCTTGAGAGAGTTGGTTCAAAGCAATGATGAAAATGTTAAGCAGCAGTCTCCCGTTCTCCCCAGCTGTATTGTAGCCATCAAATTGGAGTCTTACACAATGTCTCCTATAGCTGGGCTGTAGTTTAACTGTGGATTAGATGGAGTCTTCCTTACATACAAAGTTGTCTGCTGGTGTTTCTCTGTCTAGCTTCCATTCTGAATTTGTGAGCAGAGGTTAGGAGGGGACATCCCTTCCAGTCTTCCACCTTGTTCTCTTCCACTAACAGATGCTGAGATCTGACTGAAAGCTTGTGAATTTGAAAGACTTGTTGATCTCTGGTGTCAGTGTTTCGTGAAATTCCTTTGTCCTTCAGGTTCTCCTTAGTAATAGTTTCCTTCAGTGGTGTGTGATAGTATGGGGATAGCTTTGTTGTTTGTTTCGTCACACAGATATTTTTCATGATAATCTTTGATGCCCTTAAGTAAGGTTGCTGGTTTATGCTTTATTTATCTTCTCTCAGAGCAACTGTGATCTGTTTCCTAACTCTTTCCGGAATGGTATTTGCTGTAACCCAGAATCTTCATGAGCTTCTTACCGAGTTTGATCTTATTTTTGTTTAATGAATGGTTGTCCATCCCTCTGCACATCTTAGAAGCTGTCACTCAGCACAAAACTTTCATTCCTGGGGGAGGCTACGGGTTTACGCTGTCACTGTTGCATAAAACATACAGAATTTTGCATCCTCTACGGCGCTGCTTGAACTGGAGTGGTGGTGTGAGGCTGGGTGGGCTTTTGCTGGCTTACACTGAATGTTGAGGTCTTGAAGTAGAATAGTGGTTTATCCATTTGACGTTTCTCCTGGCTTGGTACAGAATCAGTTTATTTTGCATAGGACTAGGGAGAGGGAGAGTGTGCATGCTCAGTCCTTGTGTGTCTCAGAATTAATCGCCCTAAACTGATCTTTGGTAAAACTCTAAAGATGATACATTCGTATCATCTTTCCCTGATCAAAATAGCATTTATGTATGCTTGGTTTTGATGATGTAATTTAGAGTGCAGAAACCCTATCTAAAAGATGTAGGGAGGAGTTCTGCCAGAACTACTCTTTTTTTCTTTTCTTCTTTTTTTTTTTTCTCCATTCAGGGAATGTTTTTAGTAACAGTGCAGTTTAGTCTTGAGCTCATCTTGTAATAACCAGAAGATCTGACAAACATGGCTGTTTACTACCTTTATGGTTCCACTGAGGGATCTCTCTCCTCCATCTCCCTCTTATTCTTGGAGTTCAGTCTTTTCAGAGTGGCTTGGTGGCTGCCTGTGTCCACTCATGTTAACACAATTTCTCAAATGAGTTTTCTTGCTGTGGATGAAAACACTTCTACTATCAGCTGTTAATTGTGAAGGAAGCTAATGAGATAACTATAGATTTACAGATAGAACAATTGTCTGTCATAGAATCACTGGACAAAAACAGATTGAAAAGGACAGATATGATATTTGGAGTCTTCTGAAGCCTGGTGTCTTTACTCACCTTACAAATACTTGTGAATTCCGTAAACCTGTTGTTTTCAGTCTGTGTTTTCAACTTCCCCCAAGAAGATACTTTGCTTTCCTGGTTGTTTGTGGATAAAATGCAGGTTATTACTTATGGCAAATGGAAATAATTATTCACTCTTAAGTGCAGTAAATACTAGAGTGGTATATGAAAAGCAGAACTAGGAGTTTAGCAGAGTAATTTTAATCGTTAGAGTTAGGTCTCTGTAGAAGGCCATTAGCTACTGCATGTTCACAGAAGAAATCTAATTGCATCAACATTATCTTGAGATGTTGAGGGGAAAATCAGCAAATGGTTGTTTATTTTATACTGTCATTGAAATGTGGTAATACACTGTTCCTTAATGCTTCCTTTCTTGTTTTAGTTCTGTAGAAAGTGTTCTGAAAACACTTGTGAAGAGCTGCAGACCGTAAGTATTTAGGTTTTTTTTTTAGGCCTGTATTTAATGCTGCATTAAGTGGGGGAAGAAAAGTGGGGTTTTTTTTTAAAAAAACCCAAAACAAACAGTCAGACAAGCCCCCACTCTGCTAGGCATTCCTTGGCTGATGTTGTTCCAACTTGTCTGAGGAGTTTGGGGTAGAGAGCAGAGACTTTTCCGTTTCACTGCATTATGAATGATCAATACTTCAGGCTCTTGGGTGGAGTAAAATGGAAACAAAATGAGGGGCGTGTTCCATGGTATAATATTTAAACCAAGTGTAAGGTTGGGTTTTTACTTTTTAACAGTCCTGCCAGCTAGGGTATCTAACTAGTTAAGGCCACTATTGCTTTTGGTTTTGGTAATGTACATCCCCTGGGAATGTGTGTGCCTGAACCAGTGTGCTCTGCACTAATTGACTTAAGATACTGTGAAGGTGCAGAGAAGAGACTTGTTCTCTCATACTATTCATGTGGCTGTTTGTTGTTATTGTTTGCTTTCATGGGAGCAGTTCTTTGACACCCTGATGTTACTCCATTGAGGAGCTGCTGTTCTAAAAACACACTGCTCGCATGAGTAACATACGGATAAAGCATCCTTAGGCTTTTCCCAAACATGTGTGGGTTTGTAGCTAAATAAAACCCCTTCCTTTTCAGTGCTGATTTGTCTGGTATCTATTACAAGTACAAAAGTCACCAAAGCAGCATGTTTAAAAAATGAAAAAGTGCTATTTGTCTCTAGACAATTCTGACTTAAGGTTGGAACACTCATACAGTTATGTCTGGTTGGCTCCATATCAACTGCAGTAATTCTGCTGTATAAACACATTTATCTGGTATGTGTTTTTAATACTGCATTGCTTGGATAATTAGTTTCCTTTAGAAGAAATTAACTGACCACTTCAGGATTCTTCTGATGTTCAGGTGAATGTTCCTCATGCCTTAAGTCACCTTTTGCTGTGTTGCCTCAGATGGGAATAATGGTTGGTTGGTTTTGACCAGCCTTCAAGCTGAAACGCGTTTGCATTGTGCAGATTCTTTTCTGATCCAACCAGGCAAGAATCTCGTTGTGTTTGCGTTCTTAAAGTGACGCACCACGATGGCCTAGAATCTCAGCTTTGTGTTTTGTGGCGGCTAAGTGGAGTTGAGGACTGCCTGTCTCTTGCCCCTGGGTACATGCTCTTACTGTAAAACTAAGATTTAACCCAAATTAATAGATCGCTTGAACTGTGTTTACAAGAGTCCCGAGCCTATATGTGCTCACTGGTTTACTTGTTTTCAGATATTTTCCAGAAGACGCCACTGCGGAGATGCTCAGTGAATGGAGGCCTTTAATGTGTCCGTTTGATGTTACCATGCAAAAGGCCATTACTTACTTTGAACTGTTTCTACCTACTACCCTTCCCCCTGAGCTTCACCAGAAAGGTTTCAAGTAAGTGCAATTGACTGTTGGTATAATGTTCTGTCACAAATGGAAGCACTATCTTGTACAGGATGACTTGAAGTCAACCAGCAGAAAGAAGGGCAGCTTTTTACAGTGTGTTTGGAAAGAGTTCAAGACAGAAATTCTGTCAGCATTGTTCTTCTGTGAAAGTAACCTGGAGAAATCTTACTGCCTGCTCTCTAATGAGTTTTCACTGCTCTGCAGAGTAAAGCACACAGTATACAACGAAGCAAACTATACTGAATTAAGTACACTTTAATTCTGAAGCAGTAGTCCCACCTATTTAATTTGGCCTAGCTTCTGTTGAGTCCGTCTTGTAAGTTAAAGTACAGTAGCACTGTAGATTTTGAGCTGGGAGGTAGCGGTCTTCCATTCACTGTCAGGATGTGGAATTGTGAGGAGATCAGAAGGCTGCTGTAGGAAATCAGTTTGAGAATTAAAGGAGAAATATTTGCATGACAGGACAGCGTCTGGATCATCTTTGAAGCAGCACCATTGCACCGCAAAACACAAGCCAGTGCATGTAGAGGTTACTTAAGCTGGTTAGTTTAAAATATATTTGTGCTACAGGGTTAATGAAGTCTTCAAGGAAGGGAGTGAATCTAGTTTATAAAGCTGAATTCAAGGAAGAGACTGGTAGGGAGGGTTTCCATCCCTGGATTCACAGAAATTCAGAGTAAGTGCTAACGACACTTGTAACCATCGGTCAGTGGGCAAAAATTTTAGGTTTTAAGGCAGAGTGACATGAAGTGTGATATGTTGTCATCTCTTTTGCCTCAGTTGGGATGGCAATATGTAGTGAAATGGCAAAGCTGAAGTAGGTAAGGAAATGCCTGGTGAAACACTTGTGTGAAAGGTGGGGATCAGAAATGATAAGGGGAGGAGAGGGTAAAGAAGCAAGGACTGAAGGCTGGGATGAGCTTGGAGGTAGGCAGACTGCTGTGGGAGACAGTGGTACGAGCATGACTGTGTTGAGACCTCCTCCTGTGGAATAAGTTGAGGGACAGTTGAGTTGCTGTGACCACCTGGCAAAGCAAGGGACGAATCTCCAGCGAGGGACCTGCTTTTGCAACGTGAACATTACTTTGATTCTGTTCTCTTGCAGGCTTTGGTTTGATGAATTTATAGGCCTTTGGGTGTCAGTTCAAAATCTTCCCCAATGGGAAGGGGTAAGTATTTACGTTTGACCTACAGCAGAAGAAATCCCTTTCAATATTCCTACAGTGTACTTGCAAGGCATTGAAGTCAAACAATGATAGGATTTTTTTTTCCTTTGGCTTTAACTTGTCCAATAAAACAGAGACAATAATCTCATGACTGTTAGCAAGCAATTACTGGCTGAATAAATGAGGCTGCACTTGTGCTTGTTGAACATTGTTTAATGGCTAGCTTATGCAGCCTTTTTTCCAGCCTTGGGAATGCTGGCATTTTCCAGACTGCCTGGTAACCCTTACAATAATGGAAAGTGCCACTGTGATTTCTGTATACTTTAATTCTGTAGCATCCCGTCTTTTGTATCTTACCATGTCTTTCATGATCCCTGACGCCCTGATTGCAATGAGTTGTCATCATCTTTATTTTAAATACGGTAAAGAACCTGTATTCACCAACCTTCCCACTGGGCAGTACCTTTCCAGGAAAGCAGCCTGCTGTACACCTGTCTGCTGTTTTTACATGTCTCCTATGACTGCAGACAAACTTGGGAAAGAAAATCTCATTCTTGAAATGCCACCACTAGCAGCTTAGGTGCTGCTACTGTCAGCTGACCTGTGCCTTGGCTTTACTGCAGTGAAACTTGGCATATTCCCAGATTTTTTCCATACTCAGTATGAACATAAGCTCATTGACCATCTGGCTTCTTTACCTAATCTCCTGCTTATATTCACAAAGAGGACTTCTCGGTGTCTTTGGAGAAAGCTGATTTCCAAAACGCTGTTGAGTTGCTACTGTTGTAGCACGCTCCGTTCCTGGCAATTTCTTTGCACAGAGTCTTTGTGTGTGGTTCTTCCTGCTCTGGGTTACGCTTCATGGTAGATAAAGGAAGGTGGACTTTGCTCCAACGGTTGGCAGTTACCCAGGTTTGAGCAGGGGCGATCGCCACAGTTTTATTTGAGATTGTGGACACTCTAGCAATTTATGGCTATCCAAAACAGCACAGTCCTGTCAGCTCTTGCTGATGGAACAATGGCAGCCTGCTCTTCAGTATCATGATTTGGTGTGTTTCTGTCAAAGGGTCTAACAAATAATCCTCAGTACTCTTTTTTCATAAGTTCTTGCCGATCTTTTTTTCCCTTTTCTGCTGTATTCTGTCAGTTTGCTCAGGAGGCCCAAACAGTTTTATATTTTTCCCCCAAAGCTTTTGCTTCCTGTTTCCTTTGCTGCATTGACCACTTCTTAAGGGCAGGAGTGTTTGTTTCATCAGGCTTGGATGCAGGTAATGAGACATGCGGATTCTGGCCGTGCGATCCAATTTAAGCCGCTGTGTGCCACAAGCTTTTCTCAGCTTGCTTTGGCAGGCGTTAGACTTGCTGTTTGAAGGGGAGCTACAGAATCAGTTGCCTTTTTGCATGGTAAGGGTCTGTTTTGGTGGATATTTCGTAGTATCAAATAAAAAAGGTAGGTCATGTAATAAAATCTAGCAGTTGTCTTCAGGTTACATCAGATGTCACTGACCTGCATTGGAGGTATTCCAAAGCCATCTTGTCCTGAAGAGCCAGACCTGGACTGTTCTTCTGTGAATACCTGTCCCTGAATTAGGCAGGATTGTTTAGGGCCCTTCCTTTTGGCATGGCCATAGCTTCAGGATACTGATTGCACTATCAAGGCCTTTGCGACCTGATAGGAGTTCCTGTGGACGAGCTCCTAAAAGGATTGTTGGTGGATTATGTGCTTTCTAACAATCGTGATAGGAGAATGAGGCTTCATCTCTGTTTTGTGTTTAGTCCTGATAACCCTTCTTCTTGAGGACATCTTTCAGTTCCCTTTTGGACTCAGGAAACTGTCTCCAGATGTCTAATTCTTCCTACCGCCATCCCATCTGACAGCTAACGCCTGTGACCTTTGCAAGCCACAGAGGGCTTGTGTTTGGAGGGCTCAAGGTTTAGGGCAGGTGTCCATAAGCTGCTACCAGGAGCACTTCCACTCTGTGGAAGCTGTTCAAAGGGGGAGGAAAGCTCAGAGCTGCTCTGAAGGGGAAAAGATATCTCTTAGCAAAAGTTAGTCTTTGACACGTAACTCATGTGGTGTTGTTCATCTGCTGTTCTTCAGAGTTGTAACAATAAATGGTTGCAAAAATGATACTGAAGTCATTCATGTTAATTCCTAGAGCATGGGCAACAGGAGAGTGTGTGTGCATGCCTTCTAAAAGTACTGTTAGTATGTCTTTATGAAGAGATAGGGATCTATGTTCTGGCAGGCTGCCTGTCCCTGGACTTAGACCACAATTCCTTGCTTTCTGAGTGCTCAAGTAACAAGTTATTCTCCTGAAGGTAGGAATTCAGATGCCTGATGAAATATAGTATTGGTGGCTTCTGATAGAGTGAATTCTCCCTTTACAAGTGCTTTAGTGGCATGGGTAGCTTTTACCTGGCATCTCTAAAGTACGCTGAGGGGGTTGCACATCTTTTGTAATAACTATATTCTAACAAACACTTCTTTTATGGTTGTTTTCAGCATCTAGTAAATCTTTTTGCTCGCTTGGCCACTGACAACATTGGGTACATAGACTGGGATCCGTATGTACCAAAGGTAATATTTCTCTTTTTATGAACTGATCTTCATTAACCTCAAAATAGGCTTTCAGTGGCAGTACACTAAGAATCATTTATATTCCCTGTGTGGGCCTTAGCAGTGGCCCACGTGTTTCGGATGAGGTGTGTTTGTTTGAAGACCTAAGTTTCACTTTGAAAATCAGAGCCACCACGCTTTTGCCACAGACAGCACTGGAAGCTGTTACTGCTGTGGCCTGACTCAAAGCCCAGCCAAAGCAGCTGCATTCCTGACTCTGTAACTAATCCCATTTTATTGTGGAAACAGTCCTTAATGCTGTTCTGCTGAGAAGCGCTATCTGTGACTTTTGAATCTTTGAGCTTACAGATTTTTTTTCAAGATCTTCATAGCAGTTACATTGCTTAAAAAAAACAAAACCACCAAACATCATCTTACTAAAAAATTAATTTCTGCCAGTTTTATGGTATACATTAATTTATGTGGGTTTTTTCCCCTTTTTTCAGATTTTTACCAGAGTTTTGAGGAGTTTAAATCTTCCAGTGGGAAGCAATCAAGTTGTTGTTCCAAGATTCTTAACAAATGCTTACGACGTAGGACATGCAGTAACGTGGATCACAGCCATGATGGTTAGTAAGTTTTTCATAAAGTCAGACAAAACCTGATGCAAGGCTCTAGGCAAGGATGTATTTAAAATTGCTGTTTGTTTTTGTTTAGCTCGCTGCAGAGGTGTGGGGATTTTAAGGCTACGTATTGCCTAAGATTTGTTTTCAAGTCCCTTGTTTCACTGTCAGTTTGGGATGTGATTGGAAAGATTTATTTCCCAGCTGCTGTCTGTGTGGTTCTGGCAATGAACAGCTAGGAACATGTGCCGCTGTGGGTACGTGCTTGGGACCTGCTGAGCTGTTGAGTCACTCTTTTAGGGTGAACCTTGTCAGATCAGATGGAGAGAACGTGCTGCTTAGTGCTGAGTGGGTTGTGAGGAGGGAAGGGAATTTGCCAATGTGATTTGATGCTTTGAGGTAGCACTGTGGTGACAGTGCTTGCCTGTATCTCATACTACAGTGTTGCCTTTTCATTCTAACTCATTTGGTGGAGTAAAAGTCTGTGGCTTATGTTTTACAGGGCGGACCAAGTAAGCTAGTGCAGAAGCACCTGTCTGGTTTGTTCAATAGCATTGCCTCTTTTTACCACCCTTCAAATAATGGGCGCTGGCTGGTGAGTGTTTGCGTGTCAAGGCAATAACTTGGGTTGTAATTTCCACCGTCAAACCTGTCAAATCAAGGATGTTGATAGATTGTCTGTGTGCTCCAACAGCCAGATTGTCTGTTGGTTGGGTAATACTTTGAGGCATTAACTTCCAAGACGGGTGATTGTACTGTCATTCAACTCACACTTTTATTCTGATATCAGGACCACAGCTAATGGGAGTATTCTTCAAACATCAAACCCAAGTGTATTTTAGAAGCCAAAACTATATCCCTTTTACATCATTTTTTTTCATTGTTTTTTAAATCATAAGGCACAGTACTGGCAGAACAACTAATATTTTGGAAGCCGAGGTTCAATGACCAATTGTGAACACTGTATTTTAGAGCTCTTCTGAGTTTTATTGCAGCTGTGTAGCTTCAAGATACTGGCTTAGTGTCTATTGTATGCTTAGTGGCTCCAACTCTGCTACTAACAAGTAATTGAGTAACATTTCTTGTGTATTCAACAGAACAAACTGATGAAACTGCTTCAGAGGTTACCCAGTGGTGTTGTCAGAAGGCTGCATCGTGAACGCTACAAGAAGATGACTTGGTTAACTCCTGTGCCTGATAGTCATAAACTTACTGACCAGGATGTTACAGACTTTGTAGAATGCATTATTCAACCTGTGCTTCTGGCAATGTTCAGTAAAACTGGAAGCCTAGAGGCAGCCCAAGCCCTGCAGAACCTTGCACTGATGCGTCCCGAATTAGTAATCCCACCTGTACTTGAGAAGTAAGTTCTGCAGAAACATTACAACTTCCCTGTTCCCTTCCCAACAAAACAAATATGCAAAGTGGTATTAAACAATCAACAGTTTCCTTGCTGCAAATGAATTCTTGCAGTGGGAGGAGCTGCTAACACACACCCCCAAGCAATCACCTGAGTCAGGGCAGGCACTGAGGGAGGACTTTTGAGGGTTTTGGTTTAATTTATTTGTTTGGGTTTGTTGGTTGTTTTTAACACCTGACAGGTGGAATAGTTCTGGGAACTGTTCATAACTTGTGCGATGTAGTGTAGTCCTCACATGGTTTGTATTTCTGTTAGCACTTTCTGTCAGGTAGTGGGTGGCTCAGTTTGAAGCGACTTTGTGCCCTGTATTCATGAGCTGCCTTGCCCCTTCTCAGTAGCTTTCGATTGGGCCAAGAATAAGTCATGGCATTGTGGGTTTGTGTGGTAATAAGCGTAAGTGGTATGGTTTGTGTCAGAGTATCTGACAGATTGTTTAAAATTACTGTGATTGCTTCTGACTTAGTAAGTTAATCACCGAAGTACATGCCCACATGAAATATTTTGTGCTATTACTGACACCTTGGTGTCTGAAATTCCAGAAGGAAACTGTAACTCCTTCCTCCCCCAATGAAAAGCTTGCTTCCTAGTCACTTGCCACGTACACCTCCTACACAGTCTTTTGTATTTCAACAACCTGTACTGTAAAAACAGTGGAGAAGGAGTTTGGCTTGAAGAGCCCTTCCTGAGTCTCATACCTTCCTGACTAAACTGTTTGTGAAAACTTGATAAATCTGCTCTTACTTGAAAACATTTCAAGCATAGCAGTTTTTAGGAGGACAGCTCTGAATGCCCGTGCTGGGTATGACTACTTTTTCTTTTTAGAGAGCAGACTGAAGGTCTGCTCAGGAGTTCAAACTATCACTGGTATGTTTGCCTTGGCTGCTGTTCCAGATTGGTTTCGCTGAGTAGATGTAGGTCCTTTGTGCTTTGAATGATGTAGGGCAAGGGTGGCACCGTGACTCTTGTTTGAACTGTGTGTTGTTGGTAACACTAGGAAGTGTTACACAGTTTGCTAAAAAGTACTTGGTGTAAAAAAGGCTTAAAAATCACAGTAATTTAATGAGTTATTATATAAAAGGACTTTAATGTACCACTAAGTAATATAGACCTTGTCTCTTTAGAGGCAGTCAAGGCAATGTTTCATGCTTGCCACAAAAGCCTTGTGCTTTAAAGGATGCAGCTTGCATTAGCTTAAAGTTCAAACACAAAAATGGTCACAGCTCTGAATCCAGGAGCCCAGGCTGTTAGTAATTCCTGTGCTGCAACTGCTAACAATTTCTTTAATCCAGAATTTGTTGTGAACAGGATTGATCAATTGAAAGGAACACTTTCTAATAGAGCAATGTTAACTCCATTGGGAAAAGATTAGAAAAAACATTTTGGAACCATTGATTAGCTTGAATTTTTCTTGTAGAACTTTTGTGCCCTTTCTGTAGAAAATCATGTGCACCAGACCTTTCCTTTTGTTTGAAGACTTTAGAAACATTATAGCTTCTAATAACTGCTTTTCACCATTACAGAACATACCCTGCGCTTGAGACATTGACAGAACCTCATCAGCTCACGGCTACTTTAAGCTGTGTGATTGGAGTAGCTCGGAGCCTGGTGTCTGGGGGGAGATGGTTTCCTGAAGGTCCAACACACATGCTACCTCTACTGATGAGAGCGTTGCCTGGGGTGGATCCAAATGATTTCAGCAAGTGTATGGTGAGTGGATCAATCTTACTTTTTCTAAGGGAGAGCTAGCCAACTAGTTCACTAGGAAAGCCTTTTTTATCTTTGTAGGAAAGCAAGTAACTCATCTTTCCAGGAGTTTTCAGCTTGGTTTTGTTACAGCACAATGTTGTTTGTAAAAAGGTTAATATTACAAGCCTCTAACTTAGGGTAATGCTTTTGGCTTGTTGGACGGTGTTGAGTGAATATTTAACAGCAGATGGTGATAAGCATTGTACTGACTTTTTGGGCATCTCTGAAAAACAAGATGAAATAGTTGTTCTAAAGCTCCTAGCAAATATTCCTAGTTTTTTAAGATAGATAGGAAGACCTTTATCACTATATTTTTGTTAAATCAGGTCCCACATCTTCAAGAATTCATATTAATCACCTATTCAAACAATGGATTTTTGTAACTTTAAAGTTTGTCACAAAAAAATTTGTTACTCAAAATAGAAGCTGTCTTGCACAGCGCTGACTGGTAAGTTTTAGATATGAAATCAGAAGTAACTATTTAAGTTTTGGGGTGGAAGAGTGAGACTCTGGAATTTTTCTTAATACAGCAACTAGCTTGAGCTCCCATACCTTAACTGCAAAAGCTTGTTCATGTGTAGAATCCAGTAACACTTCTTAAAGAACTGTTTGCAACTCTCAACAGATTACATTCCAGTTCATTGCAACATTTTCTACTTTGGTGCCTTTAGTAGACTGTTCATCTGTATTGCAAGAGAGAGATGATCTTTCAGAGGTAAGTGTTGTCTAGTTCTAAAAAAAACCCTAGAACCTGGTTTTCAATTACACTTTTAGCAATGTAGTAACCTCTTCAGGCTTGCTACTCTTTTTATGTACATAAAACTACATTAAACAGAAGTGCAACAACAAATGAAGATACGTGTCACCTTTGCTTCCAGTCAGTGTGGTGGGGCTGACATCTGCATGCAAATTTGCCATGTATTCTCAGTGTTGCTTCTTACTGACAGATTGTTGTAGAGATAATGTTAAAGTCAAGCAGTTTAATATTTTAATGTCAGAATTTATCTGCAAAAGGCCCTGTGTGATGGGCTCTGAGCAGGAGATTGGCCTGTGTGGTGGCCAGTTCTTTGCCATCTGAACTTTTCTGAGGCTGATAAAGTAGCAGCTTTGTCACAAGTGAACACAAATGAAAAACAAAACCCCACAAAAAAACTACACCCTCCAACCCCCCAAAAAACCAACCTCCCACTGGTTGTGTGTGTTTATCAAAAAGCTCGTGCACTCTGACATCGCAGGATGGTTTTCCTGCTATGGGAAGTAACTTCAAACCACCCATGCTTCTTCAAAGCCTTCCTGCAGTCATGCTTCTCTCTTTCCCATTAAGATGCTATTGCTTTCTCTTCAGATGTTTCATCTCTTCCAATTAAGAGATAGGAACATAATTAGTGAGTGACACTCATTTCCCTCTTCTGTGTTGTACCCTTTGCTGCCCCTTTGTTATTAGCAGACATGATAACTTTAATTTGCTGCTTTGGGGTGCTGCACTTGTCCCTCTAGTTTGAGAGCTCCTTGTGCTCCATTTCTCCAGCGTTGTTCTGATACGTTGTCCTTTTCGACATAGCAAAAAATACAGAAGAGAGAGGATCTTCCTGTAGCTCAGAGAGCAGCAAATAGCTACAGATTGCACAGACTCTGAGCTGGTTGCTGGAAGAAGGTTAATTTCATTGCCCCGGAGCTGCGGCGCTCAAAAACTAAGAGGAGTTTATAAGCTGAATGTGTGATGTAAATACGTCAGCAGAGCCAAGTCTGCCACCACGGCTGGCACTTGCTGACCTCCTGCTGGAAAGGAGGATCAGTAGTAAGGCCAAAGGTTGTATCCATGGAGGCAGACCCGATTTCACCCCAAGAGGTTATTTGGCTAGACATCAAGGCCGGGAAATCAGGGAGGACAGTGTAAAGAAACTGTAATAATTGTTTCATGCAGTGTACCTGAGACAATACAAACTTAAGGGGGAAATGTGCTGTAATCACTTAAAAATTGGAAGTGTCTTTAAAGTAGTAAATATAGGAAATAACCTCACGTTATGTTTCCTTAAGAAAAAAACAACCTTTTGTGCTTTTTTTTTTTGTATTGGAAAACTCTAGGTGGAAAGAGAATTGTGTTCTGCAACTGCTGAATTTGAGGATTTTGTGCTGCAGTTCATGGATAGGTAAGTAAGCTAAGGATAGGTGAAAGCTTGGCATGAAGAACTTAACGAAGCTATCAATTTCTGCTTTCTAACATTGCCCTTACTGTGTTTGTGTAGGTGTTTTGGGCTGATAGAGAGCAGCACTCTGGAACAAACCAGAGAGGAGACTGAAACTGAGAAAATGACTCACCTAGAGAGTCTAGTGGAATTAGGTCTCTCTTCCACTTTCAGTACAATCCTTACTCAGTGTTCAAAGGAGATCTTTAAGGTACGTAGAACGTGGGCTTTCCATCTAAGTTTAGGACACTTAATTTTCTGTGATGAATGAGTGGTGTGTCCAGATCCTTCCTTCCTTCATTGTCCTGTTGTGAGCTTTCACACTGAACTAGGGAAAGGGCTGGGAAGGGAAGTTTGGGACTTTATGTCACTTTGTTTCATGGATTTGTATACAGCAGCACAGAGGTTCTCCATGCTCTCTTGCCAACGGATGATAAATGCTAGGAGATATCCTTCTAAGAGCTGACTTGATCACTTTATCATTTTAGGCTGTGATTTTTCACGTTGGTCAACAGCGATGCTAATCCATCCTGCTTTCCTTTTCTCTCCTTCATCTGGGCAAATGAAACTGTTCAAGGGGCCACGTGGCTAATGGGATCAGAAAAATTAACTGGATTAAAATAACTCTAGAGGGAGGGGGGTGGAGAATCCATCTTCTTACACGGCAGATTCTTTCCTCGCAGATTGGGCTAACACATTTTAATCCATTCACAATACTTTATGTATACATTTGGCAATGCAAGGTTTTGTACACTTTGAACCCTTGCATTGGACCCTGTGGTATGATGTGGTCTGGAATATTTTGGTTAATAGAAGTTTAAGTTACTTTGTTATTAAGTATTTTGTTTGTGTTTTTCCTGGTTATTTATTATTAATTATATGCAATCTACACTTTATATAGCTAAGCTTGCCTTGTGAAGTATTGGATGGTAATAAGCTCCTTTAAAACGTGTTGTTCACTTAAATAGTTCATAGTTAATTCCTATTTATTTGTTAACTGAGGGATGCTGAGGCTTTACTTAACTTCCACATGTGAAATAGCATAGCTTTACTTTCAGCAGACTCTGGCTGACTCAGGGCACAATGTCTTTCTGTGTAGTTTCTTGGGAGCACCCCAAGTGTATGTTAGTGAGATTTATCTGCCCTTCTTCCCAAAAGGAAGGTTTGAGAAGTGCCTCTGGCTGAGGGCAGTGTCCCATTATGTCACCAGTTAAAGCACTCTGTGTCTTTTGTTCCAAAGCTCTTGGTGGAAGGAGGGGAATATAGACCTTCCCGTAAAGGAATTCTTTCAGTGGTAGTGGATGCTGTCATATTTGCCCATTAGAGTGTCTCTGTGCAATGAATAAGAAAGAAAAAAAAGTGAAAATCTGCAGATGAACTTTTCTGACAAACCTTTTGCCACTGGTGCTTCCGTAGCAGCCTTTGCTGTTCTGCTCCAGGCAGGAGTTGGACAGTTTGACATGGGTGTTACACAGAGCACAAGTCGTGCTGATAACGTTTAGGGTTGTTTTTTTTTTCTGAGCAGTTACTATTCACATCTATGTTTATAGCCTTTCTGTTCTGTAGTATTGTCAGCTTTAATTGTGATGGAACTTAGATTTTACTCAGCTTTAGGCATTCTACTGAAGTGCTTCCTCTGAATTTTTTGGATGTGAATCGTGGCTACAGTCTTCTCCTTTAAAAGACTACAGTATTATGTATAGATGCTGCCTTCTGCATAACATCAAACATCTTATGATACCCGGTTTTCTGTTTTTAAAAATCTAACCTACATCTCTTTGTGCTCATTTTCAGGTTGCCTTGGAGAAGGTTTTTAACTTTGCTGTTTCAAATATATTTGAGACCAGAGTTGCTGGCCGAATGGTTGCCGACATGTGCCGAGCTGCAGTAAAAGTGAGAGAAAATGCTCTGACTTCACTTATCTTTAGCTTAAAAAAAAAGCTGCTACTTTTCCTTCTGCAAAATATGTAATTTTTCTTGTCCATACAGGTGGTTCTTAATGCTATGTCTTCTAAAATCAGATGATTGCATATAGAACTATTTCAAGAACTTAATACACAAAGTAATTTTTCTTGCGTTTATGTTAAACTTAGGTTTTACTGAGTGTTTAAAAATCAGGAAGTTAGAGATAAGATGCAGTCTACTCCTCTCTCCTTTGCAATAATGCTGTGTAGAAGATTTTTAGCAATGTGTGTGCTGAGTTCCATAAGGCATCTTTTTTAAAATGGGCTGTTTGTGATGCTGTTTCCAGTGCCGCCCTGAGGAGTCCTTGAAGCTGTTTGTACCACACTGCTGCAATGTTATAACTCACCTCACAGTCAGTAAGTTTATAAGATTTTTGGTGTTACTTACTTTTGTTTTGGGTTGACTTTTGTAAAACATGGAGATAATAGTTAAAGCTTGTGCATTTTCACAGCTTCGTTTCAGTGATGGAAAACTAATTTTGTCTATTCTGTCTAAAAAACCAAACCAACAACTGATAATGTGTAATTTCAAGACAGAAATCTATCCGGCTGAAGGGGTGTGCTTCTTGAAAATGCCTCCTGACATTTCTCAAAGAGTTCAAAATGTTAAACTGGCAGAAGCAAATTCCAGTTGGACTTGGGTGCCATATGAATTGGAAGGCTGCAGTTAGAAGGGTTGGGAATGTACTTTGGGGGATGCAGAAGCATCTGGTTTGTGGTTTAGCTTGTTTAGAAAACAACTGCCACGTTATTACAGCAGTGTTTATCACTTATTCCTCTAGATGATGATGTGTTACATGATGAAGAACTAGATAAGGAGCTCCTATGGAACCTTCAGCTATTGTCAGAGGTATTGCAAGGAACGTTTTTCCCATGCATGCGTGTTGCTGAATCCCATTTATTGCTCCTGAAAGAAGACAACAGTAAACTTGTGTTAAAGTAACTGTTTTATGAATGACACTATGTAACTTCCTTCTCTCATCTGACTTTAAATGGGTGCTGTTGGAAGAAAATAAACTGATGGTGTGTACATGGGGAAGAATGTAGCACTTAATACAGGTGGCTGTTGAGGAGTAGACAGGGATACATGCTTTTGGTAAAGATAAGTCTTTTAAAATTAATCTCTGCTCTTATATGTGTACTGCTAGAAAATTTTGAATGGCATCAAGAAGCAATGTATGTCACAGTTCTGCTGTGTTGCTCAACCCTTTCCAAGAGCAGCAGAAGTGGTAGTTCACATTCAGTCTTTCAGTTTGGATTCAGAACGCAGCCTGGTACAGCATCGACTGAGCCGCGTAATCTTCTCTCTAGTTCCCTAGAACCCAGTCAGCTCTGTTTACCTTGGAAATGTTTGTCTTTCCTATTAGATCACTCGAGTGGATGGAAAGAAGTTGCTACCGTACAGGGAGCAGCTTGGGAAGATTCTGCAGCGAACCCTACACTTAACCTGTAAGCAGGGTTACATTCTGTCTTGTAACCTACTGCACCACCTTCTTCGTTCTGCTACACTTATCTACCCCACAGAGTACTGCAGTGTGCCAGGTGGCTTTGACAAGCCTCTTTCTGAATACTTTCCTATCAAGGCAAGGATTTTCATTTATTTAGGATTAGAGGATTTGACTTTTTTTTTTATTTAAAACAATTGTATGCTATATTATTTGCTTTTATTTGGAGATTTCTGAACGTAGGAAGCAGCAACGGAAGGTGTGATTGAAAGATGCTTTGGGCTTTGAAACACAGAATTGTATTGATAGCAAAAGATGAATATTGACTGTTGTTTTGAATAGTTTTATAGCTTGATGTGTTAGTGTTTTGATGGGTGTTTTACAGTGATTGTATGACTGCAGTAAAGTAATACCAAGCAAGAGTGTCTGCTCCTGTTTCCTGATCCTGTGATATATGATGCATTTAACTGAGACCCAGCTACAGTGATACAAGCAGTTGAAGTTCAGCATTTAGGAGAGCTTTGCCATTCACTTAAGTACCCAGTCATAGGAAGCGTTTTTGCACTGGGACAAACTTAGTCTTCCATCTGCTTTTGTGGATGAGAGCTGCAGCCTTTCCTTGTTCCTCTTCCCCTAAGTGTGGCTATCAGATATAACAAGTAACAGTGAGTGCATTGAAAAATGAGTATGTATCTGTGCAAAACAATCATGAGAAAGGAGATAGGGCGTCTTGCAGGTAGGCAGAACAACAAATCAACAATGGTCCTACACTGAACTTGACATAAAGTACAAGTGGCAATATTAAAAATTACTGAAACTGTCAAAAGTAACATGCTAGTCTCCTGTTACCACTTTGAGGTCAGTTTTCCAGTATTACAGACAAACAGTGCAGTGATTTTTCAGGTAACCTATTGGATATGAAGCTGTATTTTGCTACAGGGTGTTCTCTTACAACTGCAGACAGTTTTGTGCTTGTTAAGGAAACAAATCTTAAATGCCCCAGCACAAACCTCCTCTGAAATTGGGAGAGAAAAACAAACCAAACCACAATTACTTTGCTATCACTAACAGGAGTGGCTACTCCAGCAGTGTGTGTTCTATTAACTGACTTGCCATTAGCACCTTAA
Organism: Laterallus jamaicensis coturniculus; assembly: GCA_022605575.1. Classification (NCBI taxonomy): domain Eukaryota; kingdom Metazoa; phylum Chordata; class Aves; order Gruiformes; family Rallidae; genus Laterallus; species Laterallus jamaicensis. The sequence goes on from JAKCOX010000001.1 coordinate 848,393, forward strand.
GTTTGTCACTTACATGCTTCCTGCCCTGGTGTAAAACTGCACTTCTCCCACTTCAAGTAATACTGATGGAGGAGTAGCTTGCTCTTCCAAAGAAGAGAAACAAAACAGGCTGCATTGAGTGACGGATTTGCTGTCAGATCAGTCCAGCAGTTTAAGAACAGGTGGTGAAGTTTTGTGTTATTCAATTATTGGGTAATATTACTGTGTAAACAGACAGGAAATGCAAAGTGAAGACTGCAGAAATCTATTTATTCATTATTACAGTCCTAAGCACGGACTTGATTTTTGAATATGAGCTAGTAAGAAATGCAGTTACTCTTTTCTCCCAGGTACTCAAGTGGTAGTAATTCTGTTGTAAGTCTGAGCTCTTTGTAAGCCAAATCTATTTTTATGGAGTCACCTAGCAGTTTAGGCAAAGTCCAACTTCAAATTTATCTCTTTTTTATTTTCTTTTTTGTTTACTTTTTTAAAATTAAAGTGCTAAGTTTCGTGAGTGTGGTTCATAGCTGAAAAGGAGTATTATTAAATGGGCTTTGTTACCTATAGAAGTATCAAAAGTCTGAGTTGTACTTCAGAATATTTTTGAATTTTTATCCAGCTAAAGGATTAACAAAGTTGTATTTGAATTAGACTGATACAGTCATTTTCCTTTTAGTCCTCTCAGGTATGTGTAGTTTTGCAGGTACGTGTAGATATTACAGTAGGTTTGGGATTTCTACTTGGTTTTATTGTGTTCTTGTTTGGTTTGTTTTTTTCCTGGAATTGTCAGGATAGTTGCTTTACAGCAGTATGTAGTTCATGTGTTTAGATTTTGGTGGTTGTTTTGCAGTTTGATTAATAGGAAATGTCTGTCTTTACTCTAGGACTGGGGTAAACCAGGTGACCTGTGGAACTTGGACATCCAGTGGCATGTTCCTTCATCTGAGGAGATAAACTTTGCTTTTTATTTGCTGGATACTTTCCTTCAGCCTGAGCTCACCAGACTAGAGCACTATGCAGTTGGAAAGCTAGAAATGTCCAGGTTAGTGCTGATACGTGGTAGGGAGGTCTGTCTGCTCAAGGCTGTTTTAATTTGGTAGCACCAATCATACTGGCAGTACCAAACTTAAAGGAGTAAAATACTGTGATGCTACACTGTTTTTGATACTATTCCAAGATTTCCAACTCTTGGGAGTACATGTAGCTTGACAGTGCATTTCATAAAATGGGTAACGTTATTTTGAACAGAAATGCTCTTTAAAACCAAAATAAAAATCATAAGATTTTTTTGTGTTGGTATAAAGACTCTTCTGTTCAACTGTTTGAAGTGCATCCCACAAATTGTTTCCATTTAACTGCAGTCAGCAATAAAGAAGCTTTTCCTCTAGACTCTTACCTTGTTACTTTGGCACAGCCATTTGTGTTCCTAAGCTGTCAAGTGGAACACAGAACTCATTTGGCTCAGAAATCTGCCTCTCTCCCTTTCTTTCCTGTGAGTAGATGGATTTGTATATAGTGTGTCCCTGCAGAAGCAGCAGTGGTGAAACACAGAAGGTCTTACAGAATCACTGGCATAACAGATTAGGACAGAGGCAGCCCCCTTAAACACAGTGAGTGTGAAGCCATGGCTTCACAGGGAGAGTTTCCTAAGCACAGGGTAATCCATGAGTTCAGTATGTGCTAAAGCATTTACAAGTATCAGATAGCTCAAGCTGTTTACAAGCAGTAAACCTCATACATTCTTTATTTCTCATGTTAAACCTTCATGGCCTTGAAGCTATATATACTTCAAGTGATGTCCATAGCATGTGACGTTGCACCTCGTGCTGTCAGGTGCAGGGCCTGGAGTATCAGACTCCTCAATATATTTGTCTGACCAAGTTCCTGCTGCTTTTTTTTTGTAAACATAAAAAAGCCATTATATGCGTGACAAATCCATGCCACCAGACTGTAATTGGAAAGTATCTTTGAAATGAAAGAAGATTTTTTTTATTTCCTTTGTTTTTTTCCTTGTTCTCTTTGACACCTTGCATGCCCAGTTGTTGATTTGTAACAGAGTGAGACTTGGATTTGGTTGTGACTTCCCTGTGCTACCTAACGTACATAGATGGTGGTGATTTGGGAGGATGCAGCCAAGTGCATGAATTGCAAATTCAGTTGGAAGGCAAGATAGCAAAGCTGTGAGAGTAGAGAATGCCATTAGTTGCTGAGGGAGTAATAGGTATGAAAAAAGGGGTAGTAGGTGAGGCTGTTATTACTTTGAATTGCAGTGTTTCTGCAGCTTGAGGGGTTTTTATTAGACTTTTTTCCAGTATTCCATTAAGTAATAATTGGAAATGGAACTTTTTTTTATATGTTGGGAGGTTCAGGGTAAGATTTTTCTATTGCAGAGGATAGAATTTTTTATTTTACCAGCCTTTGTTGAACACCCACCTGTATTATTTAGAAGTAATGCATGAGTACTAGGAGCTATTCAGCAAGGGAACCCTTGAAAAGGGCTGAAAGGAGTTATTTCACAAATCAGAACTGCTTACCGCAGAGGTGAGAACAAAGGGCAAAAAACTAGATCCCAAATGCAGCTACTACAGATGAGACAGCTTTAAAGAGTTCCTTAGTTCTCTAAAATAACACAGGAAAAGGTGGTTCACATCCTTGCATTATGATTTATCTTCAGGTAAAATATTCCCTCACCAAGGTGTTCCCTCATCATCCTACTTGCTCTTCTTGGGAAGGACTTTTCTTGGCCTTGGGGTAGGGACTTATTTCATGGGTGTTGTCTGAGATGTAGCTGCAATTCTTCAAAACGATTTTTAGGGTAAAGCTGTTTGTTCTGACATTAGTTTATATCATTATACTGATGTTTTCTTCATGTTTCAGAATGTAAAATGCCCGAAAGGAGGTGTGGTTTTTTCAGGGATTGAAAACTCGCTGTTGAATCTCTGTAGCAGAATTGGAGTGGATCAAAAAAGTGTAACTTGATTTCTGTAGTGCTCCCTCTTGTGTTTAGAATTGACATCTAAAAACAGAGCTTTTATAAAAACCTCACAGTTTAGCAATTGTATATTTTTCAAGCTTTTAACAGAGGGTTAATTAAGCTGTTTCCTTCTTTAAGAGACGACGTGCAGCAGAGTCTTGCTATAGTGCATAACTGCTTGATCGGTTCGGGGAACATTCTGCCTCCTCTGAAAGGAGAAAGGGTGGCTCATCTGTAAGTATAATCTATTTTTATATCACAAACATTCTTAGCAATATATTACTTCATCCTGGGTTTTAGTGCCCATGGCTATTGCCACACGACTGCTTCTAAGGGCTATTTTTAAGGAAATCTTAGTAAAAAGATCCAGAAATTTGAAGTAGTGATTTACAGAAATGCTTGAGTACTTAAACATGAAATAACATTAGGTGCTTTTGTTCCTCCAAGATGCCAGAAATGTTTAAAAAAGGTAGGTGATGGCATTGTATTGCTCATACTACTTGATGTAAAGGAAATGCTTGCTCCTTGTGCTTCCGCTCTGCTTAAAGAAGCCTTCAAACCATGGTTTGCTGTCATCTTACTCATGTTCCTGTCTCCCTGAATGAGTAAAGTTGTAAACATTCTGAGCTGAACTTCTTGCTGGATGTTTTCTCCTATTAAAATAGGAAATCAGTCCCATTGGAATGCTCAGCCCCCATCATAGCAGAACCTGGTCACTGATGTGAGCATACAGTAGAAGTTTAGCATAAATGCTTGAGTGAACGTTCATTTTGGAAGTAGTAGGAACTTTCTGTTGACTTGCAGTAGCTCAGACTTTAAAACAGACTGTTTGTAAAAGATGGGTTTGCTGCTTTAACTTTGACTTCTTTGAGAGAATGTGTTGAAATACTGTTTGTGGCAATTCCGGGTTTGATTCCTGTTGTTACATATCATGTGTGAAATAGGGAGGGTTTCAGTTAAGCTTATGGCTGCAGTCTCTAATGAGTGATGGTGGAACTGTTGCTGAGACTTTTCTTTCAATATCTCAAAGCTCAGTTGGTCCATCCAGGACAGAAGGTCTTCATTCTAGTGATGCATCCTACAAAGCCTGTGTTCTGTTTTTAATGGGTCACTAATATAAGCGAGGGTCACAGAAAGGTGTTGTGTCAAGAAGAAACATGTCCTCTTCCTTCCCCAAGAAACAACCGGAATAATTGTGATGGAGGAGGTATCTTTGGGTTTAAAGAGCTTCCTGTGAACACTGCTTTCTGCCCCTATGTCCATAAAACATGTGGGAGGTGTCTTTTGATGAACCTGCTGTTAAAACAGGAAAAAAAAGCTGGATTTTCATTGTTAGTGCATTGAGGTCCTGTTTTTTTTGGGCAGATACTAGTTCCCATTCCCAAGCCTGTTCCCACTTATAAATAGTGGGAATGCACATAAAGCCCTTGGATTTGAAACCGAAAGGATTTGATTCAAAGGGACTGTCAGTTACACAGAATACCCTTACTTTAGGTACTATGTGTCCATAGGCAGTACTTACACCAGTGGTGATGATACTCATTGTCCTAAAATGACAGTATAGGAATATTTTTGAGTGCAGTTACTGATAACTGACTTGATACATTTAAGTTTAAAAAAATCCTACATGCATGTGTCTAAAACAGTCACAGCAGACTTCTTGTCAGATACCTCCTACTCCACTTACTCCAGTGAACCAGGGCAGAACGTGCACTGTGTAATACAGCGCTGTTACTTGCGCTGTAAAGGTGATCTGAGTAGGTGTAACTGCTAGCTTTTCCTCCATCTCAGTGGTTAAGGATACCTGAAGATCCTTGCCAAGAGAGGCACACAAGGAGTATTTGTTCCTTTATCATCTTGTAGCCTGCTCACTGAATAAAAGGAAAGTCACATAGAAGGGGAAGGGCTCAGAGCTGTGTAATTTGAGTCTCAGCAGAAGAAATATGTGGGTAGAATGATCTGTAAAACTGCAGAGCGGGATGATGAGTTAGGTATTGCAGTTCAGTTAACGGTGGGAGCTCTGTCTGCCTGCAAGCTGCTCCCACCACCTAAACACTTTTTCCCCTGTGTATGAGTTTTTTGTTTTTCTGTGTGACAACTGAAAGCCACCCAGATGTTTGCAGGCCTTGTTTTTGGGATCTCTGCGGCCTCGCTTTGAGGGACAGGCAGGGAAAGGCACTGGCAGAAAAGAAGGAGAAAGGCTTCTTTCTTCTTCAGGAGCAGGTGGGATCGGCGTGAGCTCACTGTACCTGATTTGATCACTAATTTAAGTGGCTTGGTAGTAACAGTGGCTAGTGTGAAGCAAAATGACTGAGGGAGGAACTAGGTTTGTTGGTTTGGTTTTGATTAAGTAATAGGGGAAACTAGTGACTAATTAGTCACTAAAGTGACTGCATGTCACAGGTGGGCTAAATGCTTATGTCATTATTGATGTGTTATATTTGACCTGTGGTAGCGTATGAAATTCCTATGCACTGGATGCAGGAGTCGGCAGGGGGGCTTTCATGGATGAATTTTAAATTAGTCGTACATCAACATGCCAGTCTTGTAGGGGGATGAGAGTATAACTGAAGTTATGAGCACTGTTTTGGGAGAGGAAAATGAGGGAGTCTGGATTGAAGTTCTCAGCCTTTCAACTTTAAAACAGAGTGTGGAGATGAACATGTGAGAGTGCTTTCCACTAATGTAATGATCTGCTGCTCGGTGCTTCATTGTTGCTCTGATTCTTCTTACATTACTTCTACAGTTAGACAAGGGAGCTGTTGCAAATACAAAGCTGCTCCACTACTGCCAGACTACTGCATTTTACTGTAGGGGTACTTTTAACTGCTGGTTCACTACCTCTGGTCTGTTTGGTGGTAGCTGGTGTATTATGATTTGTCAGCAGCATTTTATGGAAATAACATTTAAAAGCCTGTTGCACTGTTCACTTCCAGGAACTTTTCATCCTGAGAAGTTTTCTGGGAAGTCACTCATTCCATTCCTATGGACTGTTACAGGGTTAAGTTTTTCTGTTGGTTTCTTTGTTCATTATCTTTACTGTTTGATAAAGCTGCAACTGAATAAAACTCCCCAGCATTGGTGTGGTATGTTCTCTTTGTTACGCAGGATCAAAACGTGCCCTTATTTTCATGGCTTAATAAATACCACTTAAAGGTTTAGGAAGTTCTGTTTACCTACAAGTGGGTATATTGGCATGAGCCCTCTCTACTCTCCTGCCAGGGTCAGTTAATGTTTTCATGTTGATTCATTAGTTTCTTTTAGTCCTTTTTATTATCTTTTGATGACAGGTAGTCTGGGAGCTGGCAAGTGATATATATATAGTCCTGAAAACATGTGGTTAAATTGACCTGCACTTGACTTGGATTTGCTCAATGCACGTTGTGTGCATGCACACTCACTATGCACACATCAACGTAGCTGCTGTGAAGTGCTAGTAGTAGTATCCTTGGTTAGTGAACTAGAGCATAAATGGTTTGGGCTTCATAACAATCTTCTTCCGGAGGCCAGGCAGTTCTTGCAGTGTAGCTTGTGATTTTGATTTGGGGTTTTTTTCTCACCAATTTTGGGAGCAAAATTCGTGTGTGTGTGTTACATGAGTGACATCATTTATATTCTTCTGAAGATCGCATCGTAGCTCGTGCTATTGTACATGCTCGAGGTTACTGGGAGCATGTTGGACATGAGCAGGTGTTTGGGGGAGATCAGCAATTCCGTAGAACAGGAATCAGTGCAGAATGCATGTGTATGTAAATGGCATCATTGAATCTTGCCAGGATCGAACAGTTACATTTCAGTAGGAAGCACAGCTTCAGTGAATGTCACATGGCGTTGACTTCTTGGTTTTCAGCTCATAAGTAGCAAGGAATTTAAACTTCAGCTCTTGGGAGGATGAATGAATTGTCTCACAAAGTGCCACGCATAACAAATGACTAGAACTATTTTGGGACTCAGTAGTGTATGTTTACATTATTGTTCCACATAGTTCCTCATCTGCGGAGATGCCACTGACTTCAGGTGTGTTCCGTGACTCACTTTTTAATGCAAAGTGAGTAGTTACAAGGGGAAAGGGACAAAAGGACTTGAGGCTGCCAAGGCAGAGGTCTAAGGAGCTGTCAGTCCTTTATGACAGCCATAGTTTTTTTTGGGCAGAATCTAGGAGGTCAGAGCTGTGGTGACTGATCCTGTTGTAGTTGGGGAAAACCAAGCACACAGTTTTCTCTGTGCCTGCAGAAACACAGTGTAATGGTTGCTCTGCCCCATGAGGTGTACGCAGTGTGTCTGTACACAGTCTGCCCTTGGTTGTAAGGGGACACTGTATTTGGAAGTAATATCCCCTCTGTTTGTTATGAGAGCTCTAATGGTGTGCAAATATGATTATTTCAGATGCAGACAGTATAAAGCTCTCCAAGGTTGGGAAATGTTTTGCTACTGTTCCATTGAGTTTTCCTTTGCTTCCCTTCTTTGCAACCCATTTACTAACAGGGTAACAGTAAGTAGCTGATTTAAGGAAGCAAAACCAGGATTACTCTGAGAACACCTGTTTTGTTTCTTCTTCTTAAGTACAATTTAGTTAGGATGCAGTATTGCATCTGGTTAGTTAGGATGCAGTATTGCTCTCGCTCCCAATGTCAGTAGGACCATTCCTAATGCCTCTTTGCTGAAGGTGCTTGGACTGCAGGTGAGGGATAAGACCACATTTAACTTTGTAAGGATGTATGGTACACTGAGGGGCAGGGCTAGCTAACCTCTCTTGGCATCTCCAGGGAACTTCCCAGCTCTGCTGGGGGAGCTGCACACAGAGAAGAAAACAGTTACTCCTCCCCGGTGAGTAACCCTGTTTTCTCCTTGATCTAGTCCTTAACAACCCTGGCACTGGTTTTGGGTAGGGTAAGTTGTTTCTTTGGGGGGGCGAGTGTGTTTTCTGCAGTTAGAAATATTTCTTCTGCATTTGGTTCAGTGGAGTGATGCTAGAAGTTACTTGTTTCTGAAGAGCTGTATCTGCTTGCTGAATTGCCCTTGTATCTGAGGAATCACAGAGCCTTGAATGTAGTGCTCTGTAAAATGTCTGGGAGTTGTAAAACGTAGTGCATCAATTTTTCTCTAATAAAGATGCTTTAGGTTTTGTACTGTGGCACATAAGGGACTGGATTCTGCAGAGTTCTGTTTAATTGGGATGCCTGTTGGATTTTCTTGGCAGCTTCTGCATTGAAAACTGTTGACAGAGAATGAACCTCAGTACTGTTTATACACTGCACGGGGTGTTGAGAATCTCACTATCAGGATTGACTGAAGTTCAGAAAAATACTTCATGACACTTCCTTTTGTGTCCTCGACATAAACCCCTTATCTTTCTGTGGCGCAGTGGCTGATGCTCCCAATGCTGAGTATCACTGGCCTGGATCTTAGCTTCTGGGCCAGCTGGAAACACTTTCAAACATAGTATCTTCATCCTATTAGTAGCCTTGCTGAAAGGAATGGTTCTGTCTGCAGAGTAAGGACTATACCAGGCTGGTGGGTGATGACTGGATGCAGTGTGTTGAGTTGTTACTCCTGGTTTGCTCAGGAACCGAAGTGTACAGAGAGCTTGGTGGGTTGTTTTTCCATTGTTTTAATGTTAGACCCTGGGCTGGCTGGCAAAGAACAGATGAATGCCTTTTATTGGGAATGGGAAAGAAGCACAAAGGGATGTAGCACTTTTCCTCACCTTATTGGTAGGCAAGCTCTACATGAACTTAATCTCTGTGTTTCCATCAGGGAAAACTACATAACAGTAAAAATATATTAAAGTACAGTAGAAAAAATTGTTGTTATGAGCTCATTCATGTGTCAACATATCTGATATACTGTACCAAAAAAAAGTAACCATGTAAATCCAGCAATCTCAGACAGATATTTTCTGTTACGTTTCTTTTTTTTTAAGAATTAACAGTCTTTGGGGTGGGAAGGTTCACTTTTTTCCCTCCAGACATTAATTTCAGAAATATCCCTGCTCTGTATCTTCCCAAGAGGGAAGATCTGATCTTGGAGAAATACCCAGCAAACACTTTCTGAGTCAATCATGTAGATGGTTCTAAAACGGCGAGTGTGGGGGACCACAGCAGCTTTATATATTTATTTATTCAGCACCAACGTACTGGATTGATGGTGGATATCTTGGAAATTGCCTTAGTGGCTAAGGTGTACCTTAAGCAGTTGCACCAGTGCTGAGTTTTTGGGGGAGGTATTCAGAGTGGCTCACCTTTCATGTCAGCTTCACCCTGCCAGAAATACAGTGAAAAAACTGAAACAAATGCTCTGCTTCTTGGTGGCCAAATCAGTTAAGAGAAAGATGCTTCAGTTTGACTTTTGATGGTGCAGATGTTGTGAAGGGTTGTGAAGTCAGTCTGTTTATTTTTGGTGTCAAGATTTTTCTTGGGATTGCCATTCCTCATTTAATCAGCACGATAATTGAAGCCCCTCTGTTTTAATATGTTTGATTTTACAGGAGAGAAATGACCCTTTTGTCTGGTTCTGACAGAAGTTTGCTGTTGGATGAAATCTGGGTGTTTATTTTAGGATCTGGTAGCATGTGCTCAGATATAGAATCTGTAACGTGTTCTGATTTGTAACGGGGGTAGAGTTGCATTGCTTCACTTAGCTTTGTTCTGACTGTACTGGCTGGCAGTGCATTCTGTGTAGAGGTTGATTTTCGTAGAGACTGCTTGCTGATACTATTAGTTTAATGCACCAGTATATTTTACTTGGATTTATCTACCTTAATGTTTCAGGGGTGAGATTGTAGGCTTTAAAATAATGAGCAACAAAACCAAAATGCAAACCCCCAGATGGATGTAGGACACACTTTCAGTGTTAAGTTTTTTGGTGTGTGATACTTGAGTCTGTACTTCTTGCATGGTTACACATAAAGCAGATCCACAAAGACTAAGAATTCACTTGAAATACTTTGGATTGATAAGTTTGACCCAAACTGTGGCCTGGCTTTATTTTGTGGTGTGGTTATGAATAATGAACTTCATGTAGCGGTAAGTTTGGCTTCTGTAGGTACGTTATAAAGAAAGGACCAAAGTCAGAAAAGCCTCATCAGCTTCACTTGTCAGGAGAGGCTTCTGCCTTGGCAGTGAAACACATCTATCCCTTCTAGCCTGAGACATATATGAGCCACACTTGTGTTTAGTTCGGTGTGTTCCTAGTGAGGCCAAAGCTCTGGACGTTTAACAGACCAAGTGAGGCTCTATGAAATGAGAAATCAAGATTCTCCGTTCAAGGTGTCCTTACAGTGCACCTGCTGCCTCTGACAAGCAGGCTGACCTTATGTATAGCTGGTTTAGAAATGTAAGAGCTTACAGTTTGTAAACACAAATGTCCTTGGCACTGCTGGCACCAATTCTAACTTGTTAAAACGAATGAACTCTCAGTGAAACTTCTAGCCAAGGACTTCTGTAAGATGTAGTAATATCTGGTTTGTTTTCACGCAGGGTCCCAAGTCTGGTTTCTTTGGAAGAGACAAAACTCTACACTGGTGTTGAATATGGTAAGTGGGTCCTAATTCTGTTGTAAAACCAGTAGACTTTCAGAGAGCATAATTTGGGTGGTTCTTTCTGTATTAAATGGGCTTTTCTGGCCAGCACAGAAGTTGCATACGTGCTGTTTCATCCTCAGCACTGGCAGACGGGATGCATTTCTGCCGTGGTGGTATGGCTGGGAATGGGAGCTCAGGTCCAGGCCCCAGGTCGGAATGGTTGGGCCCTTGTACTTCCAAGGTGCAGGAAGCACCAGTCAGCACTCAAAGGACTGCACTTAAGAGACAGAAGGAATCAAGGCGTAACCTGCTGAAGATTCTTAGTCCTTCCTTACCCTTCTTAATATGCTACTCCTTTTCCATATGCTAAATAACCTGCTGCAGTCTGTGGGTAGAAGTGAAGCCAGGTGCCAAGGCAGCTAAAGAAAGGCAGGTGCCTGTAAAAATACTCTTGGCTCGATGAAAAAGGCCCTGTGAGAGTGGTGTCCATGGCTGTAACAAGAGTGCTACTTTTATAGTAGTCCATGTCTCTGAATGGTCTGCTCTGGCTTTCCACTGCTTTACCTACCTATGAATTGCTCTTTATGTTGGGCTATAATAAAGAGAAAATGTTCCTTTTTTTTTTTTGTAGACTTATCAAGGCAGAATTATCGGGAAACCATTGCAAGGGTTACAAGGAAACTGTTGCGTAAGTTTAACCACTTCTTTATTTAAAAAGTACCAGGTTGTGCTTTTAAGTATAATTTTATAGGTGGGAAACTGTTTTTTGTTTACTTTGCTTATAATTCTGAAACTTAAGCTTTGTAGAGATCAAGCTATCATCCATTCTTTAAGCTCTCTTCCTGATGATGAATTATTTTTCTTCCAATTGCAGGCTATATACTTGATAATTCAGAAGATGATACCAAGTCTTTATTTCTAATAATAAAGGTATATCTCTAATTTGTAATACTTAAGACCAGATTACTTGTTTTGCAAATTAATCCCTGTCATCTTGTTTCTTTCTACTCTAGATTATCAGTGATGTTTTGCAGTTCCAAGGGTCTCACAAACATGAGTTTGATTCACGATGGAAAAGCTTTAACTTGGTGAAAAAATCGATGGAGAACAGGGTCAGTGGTTTTCTTTGTAAAGCTTAGGTGAGGGTTGGAAATAATTCCTAATGGTCAGAAAAGCTTTTTTCATGTTTTCCTTACAGTCCTAATTAATTTTCATCGTTTTAAAATCTAATTCCTTGATAGAAGTATTGCTTTGCAGTGCTTTTGTGCCTTTATTAGGAATTTTTGCTAGTAAATAGCTTAGCATTTCTGAATTCTGGTAACCCTCAGTTTGTGTATATCCTTGGGCCAAAGTCTGAGATGTGGCATAACACGCTCTTCTCTTTGTGAACTGAGATCTTTCTGTGACCAGAGCTCCCTTTTGCTTACAGATAGTAGGTGAATAAAAAAACATGACTGGGGAGGGAATCGAGGTTGTCTGCCAGGCAAATAGAAATTCTTCCTGTTTTCTGGGAGAAAAAGAATGCGTGGGAGGTTGTCAGCATGATCTGAATCCTGAAATCTGAACCAAATTCCATATTTCTTTACAGCTTCAAGGGAAGAAACAGCATATCAGAGCTTTGCTGATAGACAGAGTCATGCTGCAGCACGAGGTAATACCTCCACTGAAACCTTCACTGACTCCATGACCTGAAGAACTGATTAGTTAATTTGTTGTTTGGCTAAAGAGGCAGTAACCCTGCGCATCTCTCATGTGTCTGAAATGAGAAAACAATCCACTCTTTATTTGTGTTTTCTGTGCAATTTAGCTGAGAACACTAACGATGGAAGGCTGTGAATATAAAACTTCCCACCAGGAGATGATTAGGGATCTTTTGTGTTTGTCCACAAGTTCGTACGGTCAGGTAAGGAACAGCCCCTTTTAGAAGGAAGTACATGGAGATTTTTGTTGTTCTCAAGTCATGTTGTCAGGATCTTTGCTTTTCATTCCTGTGGCAACTTGAAATAAGTAACTAACTTCATTTGCATCCATTGCCAATTTGGGCAGAGTTTTTGCTTTAAGCCCTTACTTTGTCAAATAATTAACTTAGTTGCAAGGAGAGGCTGCTGACTTGGGCTACAAATTTTTAAATTTTTGATGGACTTAACGTCTAAAGACAATAATTTAGTAAAATATTTTACTAAAAACATCCCAACTTGAAGTTTTTAAGAGTGATGATACGAGTCGTGACACTATTTGGAATGCCAACTAGGAAGTAGCTATGGTGGCATTCTAGTTCTACACAAAAGGAGTGTCCCAACAGCATCCCATGGGAGCTCTGAGTGTGTGTATAAATTCCAGTCTACCCATCCACCATGTGTGCCAGCTCCTCAGAGCTCTGCAAACTGTGTCTGTTATTCTGTTTGCTTTTCAAATAATTTAAAAAACATTGACTGTGTTTGGCAACATAAAGAATTTTCTTTAACTTTGTAACTGTTCTGAAGGAAATGCTACAAACAAGATGTAGGTTGTTGTAAACAACTGCAAACAGGGGAGGAGAAGTGTGCTGTCTGCAACCTTCTACAAATAATTTCATTTCTGTGTGCAAATACATTGTGTAAACTCTGTGCTTAAGTAACTGAAATGGATAAGGATGTTACTTCATACAGTATCATTTTGGTTCTGAAGACTTTCTGGTGATGTTTCTCTTCCCACAGGTCAGAAGTAAAGCTCAGCAAGCTTTCTTCACAGCTCTGGGAACGTACAACTTCTGTTGCAGAGACATCATTCCCTTGGTTTTGGAGTTCTTGCGTCCGGACCGGCAAGACGTCACTCAAAAGCAATTTAAAGTACTGTTTTGTTTCTGTCCTTTCAAGGTGGTTTTATAGGAGAATTTGTAATGGTGAAAGTGGGATTTGCTTGTTTATCAGCTTGGCTCTGATATTTTCATGGTAAATAAATAACTATGCATCACTGATGCATGACTAGTGTAAGGAATTACTTAGGTTAGATCAGTTGTCAATGGAATTCTTGTGGTTATGTCTGTTCCTCATTTGATTGTGTGTTCAGGTGTTCAAAAAAAATATCTTAACAGCTATTTTTAAATTACAAGAGTGAGAAGCTGTAGTCCAGGGCATTAGAACTCATTAAGCAGTGGTGTCGGCTGTAGCAGTGTAAGAAAACAGTGTGAAACGAACAAAATGTTGATCACCCAAAAAAAAGATTAGGTTAAATCAGGTGGGTGTTGTTAGGAAGTGGTGCATTTTGACAATGAGGCCCTGGAGCTGAATGTTTTTGGTACATTTTAATGATTTAGTAGCGTGAAGATTAATTTTTGTTGTGGGTGACTGTGTATGTAGATAGATACCACTTCTATACAAACAGTGCTTGAACTTTCTAAAACAACATCTTCCATTTTACAGGGTGCCTTATATTGTCTTCTTGGAAATCACAGTGGAGTATGTTTGGCAAACCTTCACGACTGGGACTGCATCGCACAGACATGGCCAGCAATTGTTTCTTCTGGACTTAGCAAAGCGATGTCCCTGGAAAAGCCGTCCATAGTTAGACTCTTTGATGACCTAGCAGAAAAAATCCACAGGCAGTATGAAACAATTGGATTGGACTTTGTGGTAAGTGGCAGATTGCTCAGCGTTCATCTCTTGGATTCTGAGAGCGTTTGATTACATAAGGGCTGGACACTTCTGTGTCTTGTCTGAGTGGGTGTTCTGGTGTCAGCCATGTTCTGATTCCTGTTATGGAGAAGCGTGGATCTCTGGTTTGGAGGCTGAAGTCATGGAGCTTCCTGTAATGCTGTTGGAATCTGCAACTTTCTGGTAACCTCTAGGGAAGGCCCTTACGGAAAGGAAGCTGAAGCTGATTTTCAGTGTTAATTAGTACAGGTTGTGCCGATTAGGTGTGAAGGCATGTTTATAGGACAGTGTCATTGAATAGGTGCTGTCAGTATTTGCAGTGTTGTCCTGCTGTGTTAACATGCAGCACTCATTCCACAACTGGCTTCCACTTCTCTCATCAGTGGGACCAACAGCGCGGTGCTTATCTTAAATAACGAGTGCTGATTAATAGGTATTTTTTTATAAACAATTTCTGTGCTTAATGAAATGCTAAAGTTTGTCTTTACCATTATTTTAAATTAGAATAAAATGTGTTTGGAGAAATAACTCCGCTGTGTGAGCACAAAACAGAAACAAACATTAAAGCCTTGTAAGGTGCCACTCAGTCCCAAGTCTTTGCGTTCTCTGTCACTAGGTTCCAGAGAAATGCATTGAGATAGCTGTTATGCTGCAAAAATCAGACCATCCCAGTTCAGACTTCACAGGTCTTCCTTCAGAAGAAATTCAGTTAGGGATTCAGCGGCAGAAAGAAAAGAATGCAGAGGCTCTGCGGTAAGTTAAGCTTCCCTTAACGCCAGCTTATCCCACCTATGGTAATATATACCACTGTATGTTAAACATATTAAGTCAAAATTGCTAAACTAAATCTTAAGCTCGACAAATTCAAAATGCCCAAGGATTGTGGCAGTGTCTCTTTTCTCTCAGCTCAGCAGCCTCTCCTCTACGCTCGTATCTCCTTCCCTCCTTCCTCCTCTTCCCAGTCCTCCCAGTTAATGCTATGTTTACTGCACTACCTTCATCTACCTTTTTATTCTGTTTCTAAATGGTTCTCTCAGCATTATCTGGTTGGTGATTCCCTCTCTTTCCCTCAGAAACTATGAAAATTTGGTCAACATGCTCCTGGACTGTGTGGAACAAAGAAATCTGTAAGTCTGCCTTCCTGGGGTGGAGAAATGTTTTGGGAGTGGATTGGTGGGGACTGTGAATAAACATCAGCTGCATCCAGAAGTGCAGTTAGCATGACCAGCATTGAATGATTTTTTTTTTTTCCCTTTTTTTTTTTTTTTTTTTTTTTAAACCTTGAAGTAATTGCCAGCTTAGGGGGATCTTGGGTTACTGTCTTCTAGGTAAAAAAGCAAATGAGTCTTGAACTCATTTTGACTGGGAGCTTGATTTTGTTAATATAAGGTGTCACCACATCTTGGAGTTAAGCTTGGTTGTTAGAGTGACCTCTTGGGCTTTATTTTATTTTATTTTGTCCTGGGGGAAAAAGCTCTGGTTCTGGCTGTATAATACTGGCATCTGAATTAATTTTTTAATTAGTAGCACGATACTTGTATTTAAAAACTTTAAAAGAATATCTCTAAAGTGGAGCCCTGAGATGGGTTCCCAAAGTGGCAGTTAAGGTCATTGACTCCAGCGTTGGCATAGAAGGTTATTTGTGCTAGTCCAAATGTATTTGTAGTCTTAGTATGTGTAATCATTCCTGTGCAAAGCAGTACCTGCAACTGTGCTCCTCACTGTCTGGTTTGAATGTTTCTTTTAGTCCCTGGAAGTTTGAGCACATAAGCATTGGATTTCTGTCGCTGCTCCTGAGGGACGATAGGATCCTGCCTGTCCGTGCCATAAAGTTTTTTGTGCAGTGTCTCAACCATGATGCAATTGTAGTTCGTAAGGTAAACCCAATGCAATTATGTCTCTTTGTTTTGCAGCTCACTGGGGCTAAGATCAGATATGTGGGGTGGTTTTCTGTGATACAGCACAAGGCTGAGGTGTACCTCCCTCTCACCCTTCCACCTGTGCCTGTGTACAGACATTCCACATCCAGGCAGATGACAGTCTTGGTAGCGCTGTGACCGTGACATACAGTGTATAGGCTATAAACCATGTGGAACGTGTCTGTTCGTTCTTCCTTAATTCAAAATTCTTCTGCAGAGTTTCTTCTGCAGACGTTTGTTTTTTCTTTCTGCAGCTTATGCCTTGAAAGGAGCCATCTTTGTGTTTTAATTGTACCTTTCTTCTGCTCATTGCCTTGGTGAGGCTTGAAACCAACAGCCACCTCCTTTTTCCTGGAAATGATGAGTGGGGAGGGTTTTCTGGGCTGTAAAGGTCACACTGAAGTCATGTCCTGTATCCCCTGCAATGAATGACTCTCACTTCTCAATGGGAAGTATCACTGTCATTACAGCCACAAAGCTCACTGTAATGCTTGCTGGCTTTTGAGGGTGCTGAGTAAGTGCGTAATGTTAACTGAGTAACGTGTCTCTGAGAGGATGAGACATGTCTTTCTGGAGGTAAGTGTATGCAATCAATATGTTAATGCCCCTTTTTCTTTTTCAGGTGGCCATCTCGGCTGTGGCTGGCATTCTGAAGCAGCTTAAGAGAACACATAAGAAAGTGCCCATCTGCCCTTACGAAATAAGTAGGTTTCATTTAATGCAATTTAGTGTTGTTAACAGCCTTAGATTTTTTTTAAAAGCCCTTTTTTCCAGTTAAATTAAACATCAAATCACAAGGGGTTTATTTCTCTTGGTTGTTCATGTCCTCCACAAACAAAATAAGGAATATCCATGTTTTACCTGGCATGTATTAACAAACAAGTTTGAGAGAGTCTGAATCCCTCTTTACACAGGTGGAAACCCGAAGCCTTCCAGCATTCAGGCTGGTGACAGACCGGATAACCAGTGGCTGCACTATGACAGTCGGAGTTTACCAAAGACCAAGGAAGCTTGGGAGTCATGTTGCTTCGTGGAGAAAACACACTGGGGATATTATACCTGGCCCCAGTGAGTATCAGTAAGCATTAAGGTAGAATTGTGAGAGTCAGCAGCAAAAACCCTGTTGAAGTTAAATAATACTTGTTAGATTTCTTTTTTTAATTGGGAAAAAACCCCATTAATTCTTCCTTTATGTCCTTCACTTGTTTTCTCATCTCCAGGGTTTTTTTTGTGGTGGGTTTTTTGTAGTGATTTTCATTATTAATTTTGTAACAACAGACTTAAATATTTTGTTGTAAACGGTCTTAGTAAGCTTTGCTCTTTTGGAGCTGCTGATAAATCCTGTTCAATATAGATCACACAGAAAATCATATGTTTTCTTTTACTTTGAAATACATTACTCCTTTTTTTTTTTTTAAACTTTATTTTCAGAACTATGACAGTTTATGCTCCAGTTGAGGATCAGCCAAAGCTTGGGCGACGGAGAGATGAGCTGACAGAGGTAAGGGTTTCAATGAGTTTCAGTTTTGTGGGGTTTTTAGTGTTGTTTCTCTTCCTTTCCTTTTTTAATGCTGTCTGCAGATTGCTGTGGTTATAACATGGAGATCAAATTCCCTTCCCTCTTTTAACCAAAGTATTGCTTGCTGTTTGTGGACACAGATTTGTTCTGTTTAATTGCAACCCAAGATGAAGATGGAGCTCAGCCACATGTTGAGCACCACATTATGGCTGTGTGGCTATAAACCATGGTTTTAACAAGCAATAATTGAAACTAGATCCCCACAAGACATTTTTAATTGTGTTTTTTCTACTCCATTTTCAAACATAACTGTTACCATGCAAGAAGAAATTATTACATGAATGTACTGCAGCTCCTTTGTCAGCAATTGTGGAATAATTGTATTAATGAGCACTTTCTTGTTCCATTTCAAATCTTTATGAGAGTTTAGAACAAGATAATTAACGATAGAGGGAAGGACTGCTTTGTAGGGGTTGTGGTAGTGAAAGGAAAGACAATCTAAAGTTGTTAATGAAAGTGAAAATCAGGAGCCTTGCAAAACACTACCCAGTATTCTGATAAAATGAGGGGGTGAATGGATAAGTGAGGGGTGATGTTTGCCAGAATTGCTTTAAAATATACAATGGGACTTGGAAAGATGGGGATATCACTGAGACAGCCACACACCCTGAAGCTAATCTGTTTTCTTCTTTTTCCTGTTATAGGCAGAACAAATTATATACGATCACTTTTCTGATCCCAAGTTTGTTGAGCAGTTGATAAAATTCTTGTCTCTAGAAGACAGAAAAGGAAAAGACAAGTTTAATCCTCGCAGGTTATGCCTCTTCAAGGTAACTGGAGTTCAGGAGCTAAACTGCTTCCATTTTGTAGGTGGTGATCAAAGTCTGGAAGAGCTTATACTTTGCTATGGCAAAAGCTTGGTTTTTAAAGGCATGCTGCTATGATTAATGCTCTCTTCTGATTAACTGCTTAAGAAAACCTGTTTAGACTATTATAAAAGTACGTAGGACACTTGCATGCGTTTCTGTTACAAAAGCAAAGTAATTAAGTGATTTCACTTTCTGCATAGTGAAATCTCAAACACTTCTCAATCTGACATTGTTCTTATGAAGACTGTGGTTCAGATGGATGGTTACTGAAGGCATTTTCACATCTTCTTTTACAGGGCCTTTTCAGAAACTTCGATGATGCCTTCTTGCCGGTCCTTCAGCCCCATTTAGAACAACTCGTGGCAGATTCCCATGAAAGCACCCAGAGATGTGTAGCTGAAATTATAGCTGGCTTAATCAGAGGCTCTAAACACTGGACGTTTGAGAAGGTGCTGCAGTAGTATTTTTGTGTGATCTGTGGAAGTTAAGAAATAAGTTTGAATTAGTACACAAACAGAGCATAGGAAGTTGGGGTGTTTTCATGGGTTGACTGTGTCCAAGAAAAGGACTGAAGAGTGTTTCAGTGCTTAGTGCTCCGTTGCCAAACTCTGAGCGCAAGTCATAGCTTGGTTTGGTGCCTGTATAATGCCAGGTGTTAGTAAAATGCTGCAAGATGAAAACTAAGATCAGTTTGCTGGTGAGGAACAAGCAAAGATAACGTGCTGTGTCTTTTCTGATTAGAACAAGGGCTTATATCCACCTCAGTCTGTAGCATCTTTATTTAGTCTAGACCTAGCTGTCTGGATTATCTTTAAAGGAAATTCTATGCTGAAAAATAATCCTGAGAGAATCAGTTGCTTAATAAAAAATAAAAATGACATTTTAAAACCAGGGTGGGGTGGTGGGAAGTCCTTGGGGCGTGCAAGACTGCTATCCTACCAAAAGCTAAGTGTATGCAGTCTCTGATGCAGCTGTACTTAAATCACTGTGTAAACGGTGTGTATGTAGTCCATAGTATTTCTCAATCCCTTGTTAACAAAACCAAAATGATGCCTGAAATCTTTCCTCTGACAATATTTATTTCCTTTTATAAAAATCCTGCTATAGCTGCCTCTATAAAAATTATTGGTTTTCCCTGATTTGAAGGGCTGGCTTTGTGCTCACAAGTGGTTAGATGGCCAGGTTTTCTTGTCCCCAAATAGACAAACCTTGTGTCTTGCTTTTTTGCTGAGCAGGTGGAAAAGCTCTGGAAGCTTCTCTGTCCATTGCTTCGAACAGCTTTATCCAACATTACAGTGGAAACTTACAACGACTGGGGCACCTGCATAGCAACCTCCTGTGTAAGTACCCTGGGTTTAGTCTTGGAAAGCTGTATCCAGGTGGTCATGGCTTCTGGACAATAAGAGCTTCTCAAACACAGGGGGTGGGTATGTTCTACCAGCAATAATAGTATAAAAATAACACCCATTTAAAATCCTGTAGCTTTGGGGTGATTGTCTTCTGCCCTTAGCAGACAAACAGAACATGTTAAAAGGAAGTGAAGCCTTAGTTTTCCTCTTAAATATTTTAGGAGAGCTGGATAAGGTTAGTGGGAGGTGTTATGTATATACTTGCTATGTGTTCAGTTTTTGAACTCAGGTGACATGTTTTTTCTTGCCTTAGAAGTGTGCAGCTTAGCATTATGCTGTGACAACTAAGTCCCAAATTACCTTCTAACACAGCATGAGGTTTCTGGGAGTTGTGTCTGCAAGGCAGGGTGTGTGATAGGCCACTAATATCTTGGATCAGTAATTCTTTGAAATCACTCAGTGAAACTCAGCATAGTTTGTCAGCCAGAACTTTGGAAGTAACTAGCAAAATCCAGACATGGCCATTCATATGTGTCAGAAGCAAAGCTAGAATTCCGTCTATTCCTGTCATTGTAATTACCAAGTAATTAAAACTGCCTGTAGTTTCACTGGGGTTTCCTCCTGTTGAGGTTCATTGTGAAAAGATGCTCAACTTTGCACTTAATAGAACAAACCCAAAGGGTGCAAGTAAAATCTGTCAAAACTTTTCTTGTTTATATGTAATTCACTTTTTTAAAAAAAACCCAAATTTGCTTATCTCTCTGATATATATTTTGTTTTCAGGAGAGCAGAGATCCTAGGAAACTGCACTGGTTATTTGAATTGCTGCTGGAATCTCCATTGAGCGGTGAAGGAGGATCCTTTGTAGATGCATGGTAAAACTAATTTTAACTCTGTGGCTGGATAAAGAAGGAAATAAAACATGGATAAAATGTATTGAGGGCATATTATGCCAGCTGGCTTGTAGAAGCAGGGAACAAAAGCCTTCCTAATTAGCTTTCCCCACACAATGGCATTTCTTCATTATTAGTGTTTTAACGTGATCAAATCTCGTAAAGGGAACGAGGAGGCTTGGAGCTGACACAGCCCCAGTATCCAGTGCTGTAATTTGTACCCATGCAATTCCTGTGTCAACACACACAGAACACTTCTGAACAAGGCTTGGAGGGGGTTGGGGAAGGGAGGAGCAGTTTTGAGTGTCTAAAGGCAAGCTGTTCTGATTCCTAGCCGGCTCTACGTGCTGCAAGGTGGCCTTGCGCAGCAGGAATGGAGAGTGCCGGAGCTCTTGCACAGGCTTCTGAAATACTTGGAACCGAAACTCACACAGGTTTACAAGAACGTCCAAGAGAGAATAGGAAGGTCAGTGTCCTCTTCTGCAGTTCTTGGGGGAGGGTTTCTCTTAATTTAATTTGGGTGATTGAGTATCTCAGTAATTACACTAATGTGGTGACTGCCTGTG
The DNA here is from genome assembly GCA_022605575.1 of Laterallus jamaicensis coturniculus. Lineage (NCBI taxonomy): Eukaryota > Metazoa > Chordata > Aves > Gruiformes > Rallidae > Laterallus > Laterallus jamaicensis. Next base: position 869,615 of record JAKCOX010000001.1, read on the forward strand.
TCTGCACATTAATACTGGTAGTAAAAATGAGATGACGTATTGTTAACAGACTTCAGGAACTTCAGATGACTTCTCTCTCTTCTATTGTATATGGCCTGGTATGGTTATGTGTGACATCTCTAGGGCTCTTAAAAACAAACCCAAACCAAACAATAAATACACACCACCGCGACCCTAATTTACTGTGTCCAAGTCCTAGTTGAGCATAAATATACAGGGAATCCTTTAGTGACTTAAAAAGTAGTGGCAGGTCTGCTCAGAGGGTAGGGGGGCTGTAGCCTAGTGACTGTGAACCCTGCTTGATTCAAGTACCTGCAAAAGGCGTATCTGAAAATCATTTGGCTTTCAATAACTCTGAAGATAAACAGAATTTTCCTCTAAGTATTAAACTTTTGTTTAACAAACTGATCTGAGATGACTTTTTGTGTGGTGGTCTCTATGGCTGACTGTATGTTCTTGCTTTCTCTGGTGTTTTTAGTGTTTTGACCTACATATTCATGATAGATGTTTCCTTGCCAAACACTGCTGCAACTAAATCTCCTCGTGTCCATGAATTTACTACCCGGATACTTGAAAATCTTAAACCCCTCATGGAAGCTGATGAAGAAATTCAGAATCATGTCATGGAGGAGAATGGTGTTGGTGAACAAGATGAGCGAACTCAGGGCATTAAACTCTTGAAAACTAGTGAGTTGTTGAGTAAACTTAAGAAATGGGGAGTGTTTAAGGATGTGACTGTTGAGGTCTGCAAATTACATGCCTCCAGTACACAATTTCTGCCCTTAGGTCTGTGCTGTGACAGGGTATCTGTTGTTTCAGGGTTGAGGCTTATAAAGTCACCGGTACAGGGTCAAACTTAACTGCCAGCATAGGTCCACTCTTAATACGTGACATTTCCCAGGCGAGTCTTGCAATAAATATGGTCTGTAACTCGTTTGGGGATTACTACTACTTCTTCTCTTGTTAATCAGCATTATTTCTCTTTGTAAAAACAGTTCTGAAGTGGTTGATGGCAAGTGCGGGGCGATCCTTCTCTACAGCTGTCACAGAGCAACTCCAGCTTTTACCCTTGTTTTTCAAGGTATGTGCTTTAATTCCTGCTTTATTAGTCACCTTTGATTGAAAAGGGCTTCTGTATATAAAAGAGAGTTGTAAGGGACTTCTTAAATCAAAGAAAAACCAACAATGGTAATAAAAATCATGTATACTGCGGAGACTGAAATGGCTCTTTGCTTATGTTTGTTTAGAGCTGGTGATCTAGCCTGCTAAACGGTTTCCTGACAAGAGGGACTCATAGGTCATGTCCTTCTACATGAGTAATCTGGGGGAAAAGGTGCTTAATTGCTGAAGGAGTGTATGTTGTTTTCCAAGGCACCTGTAATCCTCGTATTCTTTTTTGATGCCGCTGCAATGTACCTGGAAAGAATATGTGTTTTCTTACTTCATAGGTCTGTCTTGATAGAAACATCAGTCAGTTATCCAACAGTAATGTGTGTGACCACACAATAAAGTTCTTGAGATGTAGGTCCAAAACTTTCAAATGCTAAATCAGTTGGATTATAGCGGGGCATCAAAGCCTTAATGGCACCCACTTAATTCTCCTTAAGAGCTTCGGACTAGCCATACTGTTTCAATAAGTAATATATAGTGGAAGGGGCAAGGATCTCTTGATCCTATCCATTTTTTCCACAGATTATTACTGAGAAAATTTTAACACCGTATTGATTGGTTTTCCTAGTTAATCTCTCAGCTTTATACTGACTGTAGTTTTCCTAGACTGCTGTCCTTTCCTGAGATAGAACTTTCAGGGCTTTGCTGTTAGCACTTTTTATTTACTAACACTAGCCTGCGTTTTTTCCTTTCCCCCTCTGATGGTCTCCTGTAGATTGCACCGGTAGAAAATGACAATAGCTACGATGAGCTCAAGAGAGATGCTAAGATGTGTTTGTCATTAATGTCTCAGGGTTTGCTGTATCCTCAGCAAGTGCCTTTGGTACTTCAGGTGCTAAAACAAGTGAGTATGGTCTAAAGAACTTAAAGCTCCTTATTATCCAACGCACCCTCTCTCTTTTCGAAGGTTATACCAACACTGTGATTTGAAGAGCATCACATACTGGTTTTCTTAGTGGTGAAAGGAAAGTTTATTGCAAGTGTTTTAAAACATTCCTAGAAACAGTAAATGTGTGTTGGTTTGTTTCCAAACATTGAAACAATTAATATCTTGCTAAGGAATTGAACAGTTTTTTAATAAATTCAGATTTCTTTCAGTAATAGATCACGTTCAGCCAAACATGTTTCCTCACAAACGTAACAACTCAAAATCCAGCTTCAAAATGTGTTGTCACATAAGGAACTGCTCTTGGATCTCTGCCTCTTTACAGTTTTCAGGATATTGATCAGCAGCTGCTGCTGTCTGAACAACAGCACAATGAAAATGCATTCTTCAGTTGAATGGCTTGTTCCATACACAGCTTGTCATACCAGAAATGCATTTTCCCCCCAGTCATTCCTTTAAGCCTGTAATTGATTATTCTTAAGCGAATAATTGTGTGCTTTGGAGATTGAAGAGTCCATGACACAAAAATAGCCAAATAAGGGCAGTTATTTGCACCTGTCTCAAGCAGCTTTTTCTTCAGTAGTGTTAGCATTATGAGAGAGAGCTGTTTTCCTTCTCATGACTCCTTTCTCATGCTTCCTCTTTATTTTCCCTTGTAGACAGCAAGAAGCAATTCTTGGCATGCTCGCTATACCATATTAACCTACCTCCAGACCATGGTGTTCTACAATCTCTTCATCTTTCTCAACAACGAGGAAGCAGTCAGTGACATCAGATGGCTGGTTATAAAACTCCTGGAAGATGAACAGCTCGAGGCAAGTAATACCTTTCCTGAAATGCTTTGCTTCACATGACTGGCTTCTCGCCCTTGTCAAGTGTTATGAAAAAGCGACCAGTTGTAAATTAATACAGCTAGTATTTCTAGCTTAGCGCTCTGCCCCTCTTTGAACATGTAACTTGCTTTATAGGACTGATTTCTTTTGTATTATATTTTTTTCTACTAATATTCTGTCCCAGGACAGTGGCTGTATTAGAAAATATTTCATTAGTGATTTTTTTTTTTTTAAAGTCCCATTTTCCTACATTTTCAACAGAATGGAACATGGCTTTGTTCTGTTCTTGGTTTCTATACAGCTTGAAATGGGGTTGTTATCATTTTACTATAATTATGAGCATGGATGCTGGTAGAAGGTTCAACTTCCAACAAGGTAAAATACCTTCCTGTTTGAAAACTGTGTAAACCCAGGATTTTTTACTCTGTAGGTCTCTTTCCCATTGAATCGTGTCATCTTAATTGACAAAAATATTCTTTTATACATCCATCACCCTGAGGAAGGGCTTTTTTAGCTGTGGGTAGATTTTCCTTGGTGTTGTGAAAGACGGCTGCAGAGAAGGACGGAGTTTGTCTAGCAGAGGCTGTTAGTGATGGTGTTACTGGATTCAAAAATGTAATCATTTGTAAGCTGCCTTGTCAGTGTTACAAGGTGTGTGTCTCAAGCTAGTGAAAGCTTCAGTGTGTACAAAAGGAAGGAGGGAAAATCCAGGAGCTTGGCTGTGGTACATGTGTCGCATTGAAGATCCATCTTGGAAGGCACAGCGTGCTCCTGGAAGTGCTGTCAGGGTTGTGAGCTTGTTCTCAGACAAGAAGAAAAGAAGAAAGGAAAAAGATGGTGCGTGGTGTGAATTGTTGAGTGTCAGGCTTCCAAAAGCTGGGGAAAGATCACAAGCATATATTGTTCTCTATGGCAAGTTCCTTGACCACAAGGCTTTTATTAAACGGTGTGAATTGAAGGATGTTTGGTCACGTTCAAGCACAGTGGAGACTCTTCAGTGCTAACCTCCAGTCTGTTCCATTGCACCTGCACCGTCACTTCTGCCAGGTCTTGTGCTGTTGGGGGTTCTTCCTTTTGGGTGCTTGGGTGCTCTTCCCTTTGAGAAGAGAGAAGATTGTGAGGTGTGATACCTGAGTTTAGGTCGTCCTGAAGCTGCTTTAGAAATAGTCATTTACACCCAAGATGTGCAACGGGCTTTTGTGACCGGTGAATCGGACATTGTTTGAATTCATAAATTAAAGCTGCTGCCTTAAAAGCTTTGCCATTACAGCCTCTGTAAGTGTGTGTCTAGCTTATAGAACAGGTGGACTGTTTGTCCAGCCACACCATTTCAGGCTGAACTGAGCACCCTCATGTCTTTCACATCCCTGTTTGCTCTAGCAAGCTGGGAAGGACCACTTGCAACTATGCATACGCTGTTTACCCCCCCAGCTGGAAAGCTTCCCTCAGAATCTCACATCGTTTTGAAAAATGCCTTTTTATCCATTTTATTAGTTTCTCTAGTTACTTTAAATGTACAGAATTATTCCTCTCCACTGAGAGATGTAAATCAAAAAGCTTATTTATGTTGATAACCATTGTAGTGTTACCATGGAAGCTTTCTCTTTTCTTTGGAAAGTAATCTTGTTCTTCCCTGATGATAACTGGCAAGACATAGTGCCTTCCAGAGTAATTCCTACGCATTTTTCATAGCCCTGGATTTTTAAGATGAGAGTCCCTAGCTCCAGTTAGCCTTTGGTGTCTTTACCCTGTAGAACTGAGATTTTGTTCTTGGCTTTAAATAGACCTTTTTTGGTTTATTTTGATGCAGAGGTGCCAGACTCAGTGATGCAGCCCACCTTGTTCTCCACTTCAATATAGCATTTGCACTCCTAATGTTGTTACAATTAGCATTCTCAAACTTCTAGAGATTCCATAACTTTTCATAAAACCATTGCAACAAACCTCAGCAGGTGACTGTGTTGGATCACCACACAATGTCCGACAGCAACGTGACTGCAATACAAAGCCAGTGTGGGTCACAGGACAGCCTGGCTTCTATCAACTGCTAATTTCATGTATCCCACCTGAAGTGTGGGTCTCTAGAATTGAAGAAAGCCACACTGAAATGGTTGTTACCGTTGGAATGGAATTTCATCTTCTGAAAGTCAGAGGAGTTGGGGAGCTGATGGAGTATTGTGAGTGTAAACAACTGACGTGACCCTGCAGCTGATAAAAGGGGACAACTTATATGATCCTGAAGAATAACATCCCTGTGCACAGCAGTGTCACCACCACTGAACAGCTTGTCTAATTTTCCTGTCCTACAAGCAGTTGGAGAGAGCAGCAGCAGTGATGTGAGTTTGGGAAAGCTGTTTTGCACTAAGTGGTTCTGTTCACTTGGTATAAAGGGCTGTATCCAACTAGGAGATAAGGTTAAAGTGGTAGCCTGGTTATTCTGAGAGCATCTTCCTGACAGCTTTCTCCACTGCCTTTTGATCTAGAAAGCTGTCTGGGTTGGTGTTCGTATGGTTATATTGTTGTAAATCAGTGTGCTGAACATGTAGCACTCCTAATAACCACTTTTCACACGACACTGCAGTATTGCAGCAAGGGGATTATTTTCCCTCTGTGTGAGTAGCCCCTCACAAGTCCTGCCCTTAGTACAGCACTTCTGCTCGTGCTGTTGCCTGGTTTTGTTCAGCTGCTCTTGCTGTCTTGTAGATCTCGGGCAGCCAGTTCTAACAAAAAAAAACCCATAACCAAACCAACCAAAAAAGCCTTATTCTTGATTGGAAAAGCATTTTCCTGCTGCTCCTCTGCAGCTTTTACTTCTCTAAGTCACCATGTAGGTATGACGATGCAGAAGTGAGTTAGAGATGGATTATTAGCTTGTTAAGATATGGTTTTAAAGGTTTTCTTTCTACGTTTTTCTCACAGCAAAGTGTTCCTTTTAGTTGGCATATTAATTTAGAAGTGAAAGTGGTTTTAATACGGTGAATAGTGTTGTAAATGAGTACAGTCCACTTGGGAGCTTGCTCACTTTACAGCTGAGCTTCTTTCTATTCTGGGTCTTGCATTAGCACATCATGTTTCATGTAATAGGTTAGTCTTAAGAGACTCACAAATGGCTGATAAACAACACTGGCAGACCTTCACTTTGGATTTCTTAACGCTGTTAACAGTACCTCACGTTTGAATAACATGTTGTAGAAATTGGAACGAAGAGAAGTCTCAAGAGCTTATTGTTAACTTACATTGTTTAATTATCGCAGCTCTTGCAGCTATGCTTATTGCTTTGTGGAGGTTCAGAACATTGTGTTCAAGGATGTAATTTATTATAATCTGCTGTGCTGGATTCAGAGCGCTGGTAGGTGTTTGTACCCCAGAGAGACACATGTCCTGTTTGCAGTTGCATGTAACAGTATGTACTTAACAAAAGGTCTGGCAGCTGCTGTTGGCGTTTCAACAACTTCCTTCGGTTGTCACGTCTGTCAGTGTTGGGAGGTCTGTGTCAGCCTGAAGTTACTGAAAGCAGAAGTGCATCTTGGAGGGACTCCATTTCCCTACGGTCTCACAGCTCTGTGCCTCTGTGGACCAGGGAGGTGTGAGAAGGTCAGTGGTAGAACTGCTGGGTGATACTCTGTTGAATGCAAGTGATTGAGTTGTGTCTGCTCATAGTCCGCTAACAATGCATTGTGGCTGTTCTTTTAAAAGGAGTAGAGGAGGATCTCTGTGTTTTGAATGGCTTGGCAATTAGATTAGAATTTAGGTTGGTTCTTCAGGCTTCCTATGGTACCAACGGAAAGAATATTTTTCCAGCCTGGAATTATGTGTTTTGTTCAAGTAGTGAAAAGAACTGGTCCTTAGGACAACAAAGTAAATAATGCAGGAGCGTTCCTGACCTCAATTGCTGGTCATAAACCACTGTGCTTCATTGTCACTGCTCATTAATCCAGCATCCCTGGTATCTCTCTGAAGTCTCATGCTACGGGTTGAACAGACTCGGCTTTGCCTCACGAGCACACCTTGCACCTTCTCCTGGAAAGGCTCTTCTGCCTTTGTCACTTCTGCTTTCTCCAGCTATATTTAAAGGGGGAAAGTAAATGCTTTTGAATAACGTATGCTCTTGGCTTGGTAAAACTCGTGGCAGTACAGAGACTTTGCAGATTCCATAAAGCAGGCAAGTTGGTTGGGGCAGGATTCCTTTTTATTCAAAGCCTGGTTCTAAGCTTCCTAAAGCTAATCTCATCTAGGATATGTGTGTCTTGCCAGTGGAGTTTAATTACATTACTTGCTCGAGTGGTAGGTCACTTTGCAAGTCGATAGACATGGTTTGATTGTAATAGAGAACTACTGTCACATAAGTTGTTGTAAAGAGCCATACAGCAAACCAGTGGCTTGTGATCTATGAGACAACAGGGCAGTGTTCCAGACGCTTTTCCTGGGTAGAGTTTGGTGACTTGGCCTAGCAGGATGTGCTCAAAAGAATAGTAACAGCACAGATAACCCTTTTGTGGCTGTGCATAAGTGCTTGGTAATCATGGTACATGTTACTCTGCTCATAGGTGCGAGAGATGGCTGCTACCACGCTGAGTGGGCTGCTGCAGTGCAACTTCCTCACCATGGACGCTCCCATGCAGACCCACTTTGAGCAGCTGTGCAAGATGCGGCTCCCGAAGAAACGGAAGCGAGACCTGGGCTCAGTGGTGGATACCATTCCTTCTGGTGGTAAGAAGGCTGCTTCCCAGAATAAAACTGTGTGTGTCCATAGCAGGTCAGGAGCAAATAAGGATTTGGTGCTACACTTAAACACTGCTTCTGCAAGCACTGCAGGTGGAATAGGTTCTGTGCTGTGGTTATAAAATTAACATACACACAGAGAAGTGTAAGGCCTATTGCCCATGCAAATTTTTTTCCCTTCCTGAGCATTTATAAATAACAGTAAATCACTTGCCCTTACTGTCTGTGTATGTAGTGCAGATCCTCATCCTTTTAAGTGCTTCAAGAATTTGATTTCCAGCATAACTGATGAATGAGAACATACGGCTACCAAAAGAAAAAAAAACCCAAATAATGTATTTATGATGTATTCCTGGGTTAAACTAATTTATTACTCATCTGGAATTAATACTAAAGAGATCTCTCAATTTCCCATGTGCATGGTTCAGACAGTTACGAATGCAAATGATGAGGGATGACTACTTCCTCAGTAAATAAACTTCTGTAGTTGCCACAGTATAACTTCACTCGCTACCCTCTCTTTGTTAGCAGTGGGGTGGGTTTTATTCTTACAAAACCCCAACCCAGCACATAGACAAAAAAATATCCTGAATCCACTTAGTTATCCTTGGTTAGGAACTTTGGCTTCTGACTAGATGCTTAGTGCACCTGAGCCACCTTCATTTGACCCAGAAGGTCTGGGTTTCCATGGTCCCAAATAGTACAGTGTTAGAGAAAAGAATCTGAATGCAGAAATAGGTAACAGGGAAGATCTGTACCTCATGATCCAGTTACAGAGCAGAGAGAAAGATTCTTTGAGAAGAAAGTTCACGAAGTATGCAGCACTTGCAGATTTATTCTTTTTAAATATTCTTCTATTAGAAAAGAAAGATAAAATCAGAGAATGAGTCTGCGATGCCATGTAGGAAAGCAGGAGCAACTGGGAGCTCCATCCCCTTGTGTGAATTTGAGTGTGATTTTGTGCAGAAGCTGGAGGTGTCTCTGCTGTGGCAGGACGGTTTGATTTATTTCATGGTCAAAACACAGTATCAGCATCACTATCTTATTCCGATTAGATCACAGACTAGTCATTCCCATCAGTTACAAATAGCCTTATTTTCCCTGATAACCCCTTCCAAATTTGCCTGTGTCACTGAGGAACGTGTTACACCTTCCCAAATGTAAAGGAGTGTCCTGCACTTACAGACCTGGTTAAGCGCCATGCTGGAGTGCTGGGACTGAGCGCCTGCATCTTATCCAGTCCCTACGACGTGCCCACCTGGATGCCCCAGCTCCTGATGGATCTCAGCGCCCATCTTAATGATCCCCAGCCCATTGAGGTAAGGGGACCTGGGGCACTTTACTATTTCATATAAAACACCTAAAATGTGCTTGACTTTGCTAGGAAAATAAAAGGGATGCTATTAAAAAACTTCATTTTCTGCTGCTTTTTATTAAATGGTTTCAGATGTGGTTTAAGTCGTGGAGTGCTGTTAAGTACGTTTTGTGTAGTTCTGTTCTTGCTTTCAGATTTAAAGCATCAACTGAAAGTTGCAGGAAGTGTATCTACAATGAGGGAAAAGTCTTCTTTTAATTAAAAATGTCACTTTTGCACATGTCCAAAAAGAATTGGCTGGAATTAGCATTGTGGAAAATCTGAATCTGAATGGAAGAAAGTCCCTCTGAAACTTCTAAAGCAAGATTTTATAAACAGCCCTAGAACCCATTTCTTAATGGAATAGTTACCCTTAAAGGTTTCTTTTTCTGACCTTTGCTATGTTAACCAGCACACAGTTGAAAAACACCTTCAATTCACAAGGCTTTGCAATGGTGTGTTTTACTGAATCGAGAACCTGAGCTCACTGGACTTTTCTTTTGTTAGTTTAATAATAATCTCAATTATTTTACTAACAGAAGATAGTTTTCCTGTGATTTTGTTTCTTCCACGCACCATGTGTGATTCATCCACTCCTTGTGTCTTGAGACCCAAACCTCTGGTGTGAAATACCCAAGGAAAAGGAAGAGGGGAAAAACATTTCACTTATACTCTGTGAGAATCTATTAAATTTTTCAAACTCAGAATTGTAGGTCAAAGACTCCTTTTTGTAAGAATGTTGGAGTCGTGACACTAGTCAAAAACACCCTCAGTCAGAACTGTAAAAATTAAAATACTGGGAATTGGGATGAATTCCCTAGAACCCTTCTAACCTTTAACTGCAGAAACACTTTGCTCTGCTTGGCAGTTCTGGTTTTGCTGTATTCACTGTTTATTTTGTCATGGAGCTTAAATCCATAACTGATATGGATCAATTCTGATTGTCCTGCTCTGCAGATGACTGTGAAGAAAACGCTGTCGAATTTCCGGAGGACCCATCATGACAACTGGCAGGAGCATAAACAGCAGTTCACAGATGACCAGCTACTAGTGCTTACCGACCTCTTGGTTTCACCCTGCTATTATGCATAGGTAGGTAAGAGGCTAAAGGCAAGGTACTTCTGACACCACTGAGGACTTGAGCCTACCAAGTCCCCTGTCATCTGCATCTCACGATGGGGAATGACTGCTACCAGACTGTCTCCTCTTCTACAGCCTTGCTACCAGGTCCCTTCACGCAGGCTTATCCCCAGAGAGCGAATCCATTCCTGGAGCTTCCGTTTGTTACGCTCCAAGGGTCTGATACCTGTTGTATTGTAATGGGACAGTGTTCCAAGAGAAGTTTTAACTTACAATTTCATGCTGTTCTGTGGTGACAGCACGATACAATAATCTTGAATTCTTTCTTCTTCCTTTTCAGGTTTCTCCTGGAAAAACGAGGGTCTAGAAACCTGTCTGCGAAATAAAGGAAACTCAAAGAGATTTATCATGTAGAGAAGTTTTTGTGTTGGAAATCCTGATGCCTAATCAAAACCACTTTTAAATACGAACACAAAGACCTGGTCCTCTTCAAAAAAACATTTCACCTCCCAGGGGAGCAGCTGTGGGAGCCCCTCAGCCTCCTCATAACGGTGCCGGCAGAGCCCGGCCGTGAGTTTGTTGCAAGACCCCTGCATTACACATCAGTCTTGTTTCTGCTTCCTTGCACACAGTGACTTATGCTGCACATTTCTCACCCTCTTTTCTTGCCCCTCCTTCCCAGCCATTTCTCCCATCAGAGTTCTGCAGAACCCAGTGTGCTGCAAACCAGAACGTTCTCAGTGAAACTCTCCAGTTCTGTTGATGCAACTCCTTACCTAGTCAGCACACAATGCCAGGAGCCCGTCTTTCTCAGAGTTTATTTTTCACTCCTTGGATTTGAGTGCCCATCAGGTGACGGGCTCTGTATCATTCAGTCCACCTCAGGGCAGGTTTGCCTTTTTTTTTTTTTATTTGTATCTTCCTTGTGGAAATGTAAATAGCTGATCTTCTCTGTGCAGGACAGGTGGTGGCAGGATGAAAGGCAGGGAGGGGAAGCTGTTGCTGCCTGGCTGGGTCTTCGTAGATAGCTTGATCACGTGTGGAATTAAAAAATAATCTATGATTATCTTCATGTTTCTAAGGGTGAAAGACTATGGGTGTTTCCACATCATTACAGACATGAAATGATGGACTGCTGAGTGATGCTTGAATTCCCAGAGGGAACGTGTGCAGGGTGTGACAAGGCATGGAATGGTGGGTTCTAATAAAGGTTGGCACTGTTTGGGTGAGCAGATCTTGCTGAAGGATTATGGAAGCTCTGTGTTACTCTTTTTTTTTTCTTTCTTTTTTTTTTTTTTTGCCTGCAGCTTTGTTCAGAGACTGGTATCTATTGGCTATTTAACAACATGTTTAATATGTGTTACATAGTTGTAAAAGACTGTATAAATTGTAGAGGCATTGCATTGACGAAACATTGTACAGTTTGCAACCTTTTACATAACACCATTGTGAGATTAATTTGTAAAGATTCATACTTAGATGTTAATACTGTAGTAGCTCTGGCTTTTGTATCAAATCAAATGCCATTCTTAGTTTTTTAAATTATTTTCTTTAACAGAATCTCTCTCTCTCTGTGTCCGAAAGGCAGAGGCTTTGTTTTGGTTTTCTTGTATCTCCTCATTACTGTGTCTCACTCAGATTTTACACGTGTGGCCATCTCTAAATGCTCACAGAACACGAGGTGTGGTGAGAACTCATAGACTAGTGTGTGTTTTGACTCCCAGGCGACCCTTGGGGAGCACTGATAGGTTTTGGGTGACCCGTTGCGAACAGCGGTGTTCCCGGTGCAGTGTTTAATGAGTGTGGGCACACAGATGTAACCACTGTATAGCGTAGTGCCAAATCATTATTTCAATTGTGTACGTAGGTTAAGACCCAATAAATGGATCGTTTGTAACAGCTGCTCTTTCATTTTGTATTTCTGAAGTGGAAATCTCTGGTTTTGGGAACACAGCCCAAGGTGGTGTCTGTGCTTTTCAGTTTTTGGTATGAGGTGTGTTTATTGTGGGGTGACATTGAGGGTTGATTAAAGGTGTAATGGTTGGGCAAGCAGCTTTTATATTTCCATAGCAATATCTTGTCCCTGGTGAGGCTTGCCAGAAGGCTTCCTGCCTTCTGAGAAGTGCACTTAAAATCAGAGAAACTAATTTGAAGTGGAGGGGGCTTTGCTGGTGGACTTAAAACTTGGCAGGTATTTGCTGCAGAGGATCATCTTAGGGTTACATGTTGGCTGATTAACTGGTGGAGTAGATCCTTTGTGTAGTTTTGCCTACAACAAAGATAGCTACCTGTAGGATCCAGCTCTGCTGCTTCTTACTGTGTTCTTTTTCCCTGTGTACCTACAGTTGAAGTGTAGCTGGAATTGGTTGCGATGTTGAGGATCCAGTGCCCTGCAGAGGTTTGTTCTGCAGTTGGAGCTATGACAGTGAGTAGGAGGTGGGAGTAATTCACAATAGCTGTTGATAAACCAGCAATTTACTTGATCCAAACAGATCCCCCAGAGAAGAGTAGTGTGTGTTCAAAGTGCAGGTCTGTGGGAGATGGAAAAAGACCTTGGAGGTGGCCCAGTAGCCTTGATAGCCTTAGTGACCAGGAGTCAGTCTGCACAGCTCATCTCAGTGACCAGCACTGTTTAAAGAGCCAGTGATGCAAGGTGGAATGAATTTGTTGGGGCTGGTTTGGTTTGGGTTTTTTTGCTTGAGTTGCAGTGACTTGCTGTTTAGTAAATGCTTAGCAATTCTTCTTAGGAGTGTCAAGAATGCAGTGATCTCCTTTATTTCCATCACCGAGCTGGGGGTCCTGCATGTGACCACCTGAAATCACAGCAGAGATGTAATGCTTATGTGGGTAAAAATGTATAAGAATATTGATTGTGCTTTTGGGTGGCACCACAGACTATTTATTATTAAGGGGTGATCTAATCCGAATGTCACCTTACTTAAGAAAAGAGGAAGAAGGTATGAAGGTCACTCTTTCTGATGTGGTATAATGCAACTGTATTCCTTCTGCGTCCAGGTATTGGCCTTGTCATCCTTTGTACTTCTTTACCAGGTTGCTGGGTCCTGTGCTTGGTAGACACAGGCGGTGTCTCCTGTCAGCTTGCCACATTAGGCATCCCACACTCCCTTTCAGTCCCACGCTTTCTTCCACAGCTTCAGATTTCCTGGAACCCTGTAGCAGACTCCAGCTCCATTGCTGGAGAAAACACAATAACCCGGTAAGATACAAGAGGAAAAAACCCAAACCCAGCTTAGCACAGAAAGTGTTGCTGGTGGATGTCCCTGCAAGACTTTCATCTCAGTCCTGCTGTGAAATGCCAGCTCAGGTGTCTCACACTCCTGCTGGCATCATGTGATCACTGGAAGGGAACTTTCTGGATTTCCCCATCGCAGAACACTTGCTGTACGGAGTCGTGTTGAGGGAAGAGTGTCCACCCTCAGCAAGTACACTGAACCTCCAAAGCTGGGAGGAGTGGCTGACACGGAGGAACACTGCGCTGGCATCTAGCGAGGCCTGGACAGGCTGGAGAGCTGAGCAGGGAGAAAACAGATGAGGTTTAATAAAAGCAAGTGGAGAGTCTTGCACCTGGGAAGGAGTAACTGCTTGAATCAGAACAGACTGGGGAGGACCTGCTGGAGAGGAGCTCTGCGGAGAAGGACCTGGGGAATCCTGGTGGGTGACAGGTTGGCTATGAGCCAGCAGTGTGCCCTGGGGGCTGAGAGAGCCAGTAGGATCCTGGGGTGCATCAGGAGGAGTGTGGCCAGCAGGTCAAAGGAGGTGATCCTCCCCCTTTGCTCTGGCGTGGTCAGGCCCCACCTGGAGTGTTGTGTCCAGTTCTGGGCTCCCTGGGATAAAAAAGCCAGGGATCTCCTGGTGAGAGTCCAGGGAGGGCTATGAAGATGATTAAAGGCCTGGGGTATCTCCCCTACAAGGAAAGGCTGAGTGAGCTGGGTCTGTTCAGGCTGGAGAAGAGGGAGAGGGGACCTGATGAATGTTTATCACTATCTGAAATGTGGGGCATGGGGGAAATGGCCAGCCTCTTCTCAGTGTCTGTGGGGACAGGACAAGGGGCAATGGCCTCAAGTTGGAGCACAGGAGTTCCACACCAATCTGGGGAAGAACTTTCCGGTGAGGGAGCCTGGGGACAGGCTGCCCAGGGGGTTGTGGAGTCTCCTCCTCTGGAGATATTCCAGACCTGTCTGGACGCCTCTCTGTGTGACCTGTCTTAGGGACCCTGCTTTGGCCTGAATGTGGGCTTGGGCATTAGACACAGCGTGGGACTTCAGGTGAGTTTATATGAGGGGGATAGATAGGGGTGTGCAGGCCAGGATTCACCCCCAGAACTCAAATTAACCATGACTTGGAGAACAAAAATCCAACTAAGAGTGGGAATAAAAGTGACAGCCAAGCTAAGGGAGAACAGAGCTGGATGTCCTAGGAAACCACAGGCATTGCGTTCTGGATTTTGGACCTTCTCTGTCCTGTGTGCAGCTGGTTTAAGAACAGAGCCAAGGCCACGTGCATCTGCCAGAGGTGCCCAGGACTGTTGCAGCCTGCTCTAAGGGACATCAGCATTTCCCTGCCACAGACCCTGATGGCAAATCCCAACCGACTGCTGCCTGGAAGTGCATTTAGCTCACAGGCCGGGTGCTGCTCTGAGTCACAGGTTTGCTAGAAAATTGCTTTTAGGAAGATACATGTTGGAAAGTAAACAAGCAAGTAATGCTGACGGGCTTTCAAAGGTCAACCCCAACGCTTTCGTCACTGCCTCCATGCTTCTGCCAAGCCCTGATGTGCTTCCACGTGGTCACTGGGGGTGTTAAGATGCCATACAGATTAACCTGTGTCTGTGTGTATAATAAGTATATGTAGGAATGTACAGCATGGGACAAGCGTCCATGCATGAGTCAGATGTATCAGGTCTGCTGTATCTCCATAGCCCTTCTGTGCCCTGCGTGGCTGGATCTACATCTCTTCCAGCGGTGTTTCCAGAGCCTGACATTGAGGTTGCACCTGCCAGCTGCCTTGGAGAACAGGAAGCCCAGCGCTTCCTCCGCACTGAGCCCAGGTAAGTGTTTCAAAGCAATCCCTCAATGTATTCAGGTATCCCGTGCTCTCTTTGAAGGGCAAGTACCGTATCTGTGGTAGCAGTAGTTGGCAGGAATGGTTTCTTACCCCCAGGGACTCCAGAAGCTCCTTTAGCTCTGTTCTCCAGGGTGCAGCTAGGCTGCAGCAGGGCCCCCTCCTCCTCGGCTGTGTCTGCATGGGAAAGCAATGCACGAGTGTGAGCTGGGGCAGGACGTGGTACCCAGAATTTGATGGCTCTCAGGTCCAGGTTTGGGGCAGGTGTGTTGCTGATATTAAGTCAAACCGCCGGGCCCTGGGCACCCCGAGAGCCGGCTCTGGCCTTGCTTTTCCCGCAGGGCCACGGCCATGCCTTGCAGCAACCCCCCGCCCGCGTTCATCCCCTGTGCTTTGCCACGGGCTCAGGCCGGAGCCCCCGGCGCGGCCCTGGCCCTGCGGCGGGGCTGGGGGTGCCCTGGTGAGGGGAAGGGATCCTGCGGGCGCCGCGGCCTCGGGCCCCTACCAGCGGCCGCCGGGGCGAGACATGGCAGAAAACGCTGCCCGGAGCGGACTGCAGGCCGGTCCGTGCCGCGGCATCACGGCAGCGCCTGCGGCGAGCGCAGCGGGAGCCGGGCTGCGGGCGGCCGGCCCCGTTCTCCCAGCCCTCTTTCCCCGGCGGCTCCGGCCTGGAGCGCGCCCCAGCGCTTCCCCCAGGACCGCCGGGCCGCGGCTGCGGCTGGGCACGGCGGGCGGGGGGGGAGCGTGGGGCGGCGGGTGCCGGGCTGCGTGCGCGGCGGGCCCCGGCCCCGCAGCCGCGCGTCGGCCGCCGCTCCAGCCGTCGCGCAGCGTCGCGGCTGAGGGAGCGGGGCGGGAGGCCGCCCGCCGGGCTCCGGCGCCGGGCCCGGACCCGAGCTGCGCGGCGGGGGCAGCCCTGAGGCGGCGGCTGCGCCGCGGTCCGGTGCGTGAGGCGGGGCGGGCCCGCCCGGGCCGCGGCGAGCGGAGATGAACGCGTCGGGGCGGCTGCCGGCGGGGGCCGAGGAGGAGCCCCCCGGGGCCGCGCTGCTGCCGCTGGGCGGGAACGGCAGCGCGGGCGGTGGGGAGCTGCGAGAGGGCACCCACGGCGTTACCGCGGCGGCCTGCGCCTCGCTGCTGGCCCTCGTCTTTTGCTTGGGTTCCTACGGCAACCTTATCGTTCTCCTGTCCTTCTTCGACCCGGCGCTCAGGAAATTCAGGACCAACTTTGACTTCATGATCCTCAACCTCTCCTTCTGCGACCTGTTCATCTGCGGCGTGGCTGCCCCCATGTTCGCCTTCATCCTCTTCTTCGACTCAGCGCGCGGCGTCCCGGGCGCCTTCTGCTTCACCTTCCACCTCACCAGCTCCGGCTTCATCATCATGTCGCTCAAGACAGTGGCGGTCATCGCCCTGCACCGGCTGCGCATGGTGCTGGGGAAGCAGCCGCACCGCGCTGCCTCCTTCCCCTGCACCCTCCTCCTCACCCTGCTCCTCTGGGCCACCAGCTTCACCCTGGCCACCTTGGCCACTCTGAAAACCCGCAGCTCCCGCCTCTGCCTGCCCATGTCCAGCTTCGCCAGCGGCGAGGGCAAGGTCATACTCTACCTCTACGTCACTGACTTCATCTGCTGCGTGGCCGTGGTGTCTGTCTCCTACATCATGATCGCCCAGGCGCTGCGGAGGAACGCCCGGGTGAGGAAGTGCCCGCCCGTGGTGGCCGTGGATGCCTCTAGGCCGCAGCCCTTCGCCGGGGAGGGTGTGCAGAGCGCTGTGCCCGCCTTGTACAGGAACCAGAGCTATGGCAAGCTGCAGCATGGCCAGACACACGGCTACGCCAAGCACCTTGGCCAGCCACCCGCTGCCGCTGCCCGGCTCCAGCTCGTGTCGGCCATCAACCTGTCGGCAGCGAAAGACTCTAGGGCAGTGGTGACGTGCGTCGTCATCGTGCTCTCCGTCTTGGTTTGCTGCCTGCCCCTGGGCATCTCACTGGTGCAGGACACGCTGTCCCACAGCGGTGGCTTTGTTCTCTACCAATTCGAGTTGTGTGGATTTACCCTCGTGTTTTTCAAATCGGGATTAAACCCTTTTATATACTCCCGCAACAGCGCAGGGCTCCGCAGGCGAGTCCTCTGGTGCCTGCAGTACGCTGCCCTCGTCTTCTGCTGCTGCAAGCAGAAGACAAGGCTTCGGGCTGTGGGCAAAGGCAGCCTGGAAGTCAACAGGAACAAGTCATCCCACCACGAGACCAATTCCGCATACGTGCTGTCTCCAAAACCTCAGAAGAAGTTTGTGGACCAAGCCTGCGGTCCTAGTCACTCCAAGGAGAGCGTGCTGAGTCCCAAGGCTTCCGCTGGGCATCAGCACTACGCACAGAGCAGCTCGACCCCCATGAACACCCGCATCGAGCCCTATTACAGCATCTACAACAGCAGCCCGTCCCAGGAAGTGAGCACCCCAAACAGCCTGCAGCCGGTGAACTCCACGTTCGGGTTTGCCAAATCCTACATTGCCATGCACTATCACACCACCAACGACTTGGTGTGCGACTACGACAGCGCTTCGACTAAGCAGATACCTGTACCCTCAGTATAACGTCAGAACAACGGCTCTGACCTGGCTGGGTCCTTTTCTTAACGACTGTTCTGAACTCACAGGTGTGGCGCTGCCAGTTAACACCGCTGCTGTTAATATGAGGATGCTTGGGGTTACCATCCTCGGGGTGAAGTGCTTTCCCTTGCAAAAGGCTGGAAGATTAGTGGTGGTTTTGTTGTAGACAGCCTCAGTTTTAATGAAAGCCCTTTCTGTTCCCAGGGTGGAATCCTGGCTCCGTTGGGGTAAATAGCAAAGTATCCATGGGCTTCAGCTGAAGGTTAGGGTTTCAGTCTCCTAAAGGCTTCCTTACAGCATTGTGGCACTGTAATAAGCCTCTGAGGGAGACGTACACATATATTATATATATATACACACACATGTGTATGTGTATATATATACACGCATATATATAATACATATATAAAAATATAAATGTGCAGCAGAAATGAAAATACATATTTTAATATATACCCAGTTAATAGATATATATTTTAACTTCTGCTGTACATTTATTTTAAGGATCAGTGTCATTCTGTATCCCAGAATAACATACCTGGAGGAGCATTTGATGTCTGATAGGAGTAGCTGTGTGGTAGCTAATGACAGGCTTTGCACGAGGATGAGGACGAATGCTGCAGTATTATGGTATCAATGCACTGATAGTAACTGGGCCACCTCTGGAAGTTTTGAATGTGTAAGGTGAAGAGCGGTGCTGCCAGTTGGGTTCTTTGCCTGTGACTCTATGGAAGTGGGAGCTGGGTGAGGGGGATTCAGCCATGCTTTTCCCAAGAGGTAGGACTGGCAGCTGTTAATGGTTTTAAAAGCAGAGTGGACACATAACAAGACAACTACGAGGGGGTTTTTGAGGCTTCCTTGAGAAGTCTCAACGTTGGTTTGATTTAAAGATGATTACTCTGTCTCCTTACAGACTTTATGGGCCTACACAGCAAGCAGGTAACAGCAGCTAGATTATTTCTTGTCATAAACCCAGCGCTTTGCGTTGTGTCATGTGTCTGGGAATGATGTGGAGGCGATTCGGCTCCTGACAGCCACTGCTTTATGTGGCCGGACCTTCTGGAAGCAACTCATCATCCTTCAGCTCCAGAGCATCGCTGGAGCAATCCTGCCACAGGCTCCTGGGGCCACATTAGAGGAAAACCATGGTGAGGGGAAGGTGATTTGCTCTTCTAGAGACAAACCCACGCTCACGTCGGTGCCATGTGTGAGGTGGTGGCAGTTTAGGTTCTTTGCTAACCATTTCCAAGACTTCCCTGGAAAGCTGTTATGTGAGGAGCACTGCTCTTTGTTTAACACACTGAATTTTGATTAGTTTTGAGTAACTCCAGACTGCTTTCTTGCAATAAATGGATGTGAACAACTTTCTAATACGATTGTAAAACCGAAGTTATTCCCATCAGTCTTTTCTCTCTGCCCAGGTGTTTCCCTCCATAAACAAAGTGATGTGGTTCCTCCTGAGGCCATTATAACAGGTAACTAAAAGCTCTGGCCTGTTCAGGTTTCTCTGTCTCTGCGTTGCATGGAGCATGAACTTCAGAAGGGAAGAAACCACATGGGCTCATTTTTGTCTCAAACCATAGGCCCTGAGCAGCAATTACAGGAGGGGAGGGTATAGGGCAGGACCCCTGCCATGGTTTGAGGACGGGGTCCTGTCTGCGTTTCGAGGGAGCTGAAGGTGGACACCGAGACGGGCTGTAACATGGGGCAGGCCTTGGGCTTGCTGTGTGTATGTGTGACTCTGGTGGGGCTTGTGGTTTGGATGGAGCAAACTTCCATGACACGCTAGATGGTTAAAATCCCTGGCACTTTACGCAGGAAAGTAACTTGTGTCGAGGATTTGCATGGGAGCAAGGCAGGGAGGGTACAGCTTTGGTTAGATGGGGGTTTGTCACCTTTACAGGGTGTGTTGTTAAGGTGAAAGAACAGACATGCCTTCCAAGCACTTCTTAATACCTCTGCTCCTCAGCTAACTTCTGGTGCCGGAGTTAATACACCCAGTGTACGTGCGGGTGTAGCATCGGAGAGGGGAGTGCCATGCCACGCCACCCAACATGCAGTAGGAGAAACACATCCAATCCATGTTGTATCTGATGGCTGCATCTGGGGAAGGTTTATGGGCCCAAGTCTAAATAACACGACTCAGAACTTCCCTGCCTTTTCTCTGGTGCTCTGTGATGACAGCAGCAAGATAAAGCTCACGCCACTGATCCGACAGGAGAGGCTGACACGCTCAGCCAGGGTCTTTTATTTTCTGCTTGCACATGTTAATCTGTAATGATGAACGATTCTAAAGTCTGGTGTCTTCCAGCAGTTACTTAAACCAAATGATGGAGCAGCGCGGATTTGCAATCACATCTCTCTTCGTTAAGGCAGCCTTTGATCTCTTCCCACTGAGCTGCAGAAGGAAAGTGTTAGCCTGCGTGCTGCTGTAGCCTGTGGTTTTCTTATGATTCTTAAGCTGTTCTAGGATCTGACCTGCAGCCTCATCTTTGAATGGCATCACTTTTTGCTGCAGCAGTCATAAGAAGATGGTGAGAACATGTGGTGAGGACACGCAGGGGGACTTGAGCTGTTCTTCTTTGCAGGTGACACCTGCAGCATCCTAAGAAATGCTGGAAACAGCCAAAGGAAATCCAGCACCCAGGCAGAACAGGCTGTTTGCCAGGGCTGGGCTCTCAGTCCTTTCGGATAACATCACTGGATCAGCCGGAACAAAGCACACACCGCGAACCCGTCAGTACCCTGGCCCTGCCCCACGACAAACCCCCACTGCGACACAGGAGCCTTTGCAGAAGGAAGCACACACAGCACTGCGTTTATTGGGCGGCACCCTTCCCATGCACAGCCTTCCCCTGCCCTCCTACCTTACTTCATCTCATATGCACCCTGCGCGGGCCTGCCTTCCGCTCGCACGAGCGGCTCGTTGGTGGTTCTCAGGACGGCAGCCAACTGGTGCCAGAACATTCTCTGTCTGTGCTCCTCAGGGCTCCACTTCAAGTAGGTTTTTCTCTTCAGCAGCTTCCAGAGCTTGCTGAACTTCTGCGGTACGCTGTTGGGTGGAAGGTCTTCCAGCACAATCATGATGAGGGAATCCTGGTTTTCATTGAGGACCCGGTGCTCAGCGAAATACAGCTCGTACTGGCACCAGCAGCTGTTCACGAAGCTGTGAGAGAGGACAAAAAGGACCTTGTGGCTGTTCTCGATGCAGTAGAAGATGTTACCGAGCACGGGATGCCCAGGTTTGAAATCCCTCTCGTGGTAACAGATCCTGAATCCATCGGCTTCCAGTTTTTTCAAGAGGTTCTCTTTGGTCCAGTCTGCATCTTGCTCACTGTAGGAAATGAAGGCATCAAAGGGCTTGTTTTCCGGCCTCTTCTCGTACTGCTTCCTCTTGGCCATACACCAGTACCAGCCCATTCGCACGTACCACAGCCCATCAAACCGCCAGCACAGGCCTGTTAACACCAGAACAGCTAGGACAGCGACACAAGCTGTAATGGCCATCTGGATGCCCAGGGAGCAGCGCAGGAGTGTGAGGTCACTGCTCTCCACCAGCAAGCCCCTTCTCTCTGGTGGGAAGCTGCACCGGAGATTTCCTTTCCCATTGATCTGCAGGAGGGGCTGGTGCATGTAGACATTCACAAACCAATACAAGTCACAGTTGCAAAAGAAGTGTTTGCCTTGGACAGTCAAAACACTCAGGCTTGTCAGCTGGCCAAAAGTGTCCTCCACGATGGTAGTGATGGCGTTGTCGCTAATGTCCAGCTCCATCAGGGAGGCCGGGAGGGAGCCGCGCTGCAGGAAGGAGATTTTATTCCCAGATAAGTTAAAGTACCTCAGTAGGGGGAGAGCTTTCCCAAAGTGGTCAGGCAGTTCTGAAATCAGGTTGCGACTGCTGTCCAGGTTAGTGAGGGCAGGGAGGGCGCTGGTGGGTTCCAGTCTGGCAATGAGGTTTCCAGAGACGTTGAGGTACTCGAGTCGCTCCAGGGCGTCAGTCAGCGGCAAGGTGTGCAACTTATTTTTGCTGATGTCACATCTGGTTAGAGTCAGTGGGAAATACTCAGGATGCATCTCTGTAATTTTGTTGTTCTGGATGTTAACAACTGTCAGGTTGGAGACAGATTTAAAGCCAGGGGGTATTGCTTCAATATCGCCGTTGCTTAGGTCAAGATGCTGCAGGGAGGAAGGCAAGTCGGGCAGCACAGAAATCCGGTTGCTGCCCAGATCCAGGAACAGTAATTCTTCCATTGTGCCAGCAAACCACTCTGGCAGCTCCACAATGGAGCAGTTGGCCATTTCCAGGTGTTTCACTTTCTTTGGGAGGCTCTCGATGGGCGTCCCAGCCTGGTTTCTGACAAAGGAAATGGCATTAATGTGCACGGTTCCAGGGCGAATGTTCTCCATGGCATTTGAGGTGGCTGGGTGCGCGGTGTAGATGAAGTGATTTCCTTGGATGTACATGTGTTCTAAGTTAAGCATCTTCTGAGCAAAGTTTTGGGGTATTTGACTTATGTTGGTGAAGGACAGATCGATTACAGTGACGGTGGAAGGCAGGCACAGCGTATCCAAGCTGTTGATGGGGTTGTTGCTGAGGTTTACAAACAGCAGCTTGCTGTCTGGGAAGGTACAGATCGCTGAGACATCTAGGATGTTAATCGTTAGCTTGTTGTAACTGGCATCAACAGACCGCATGTTCTTCATGGGCAAAAACAGGGTGAATAGTGACAGGAGATCCATTTCCAAGTCACTGTGGCTAATATTAAGCTCCAGAATCCCATCCAGCTGAGCCTGGCAGAGATCTGGATCCAGTTTTAACATCAGCTCTTCCTCAGAGAGTTTGCTGTTGGACAGGTCGAGCGTCCCGTTGACCAGCGCTCCGCAGAGGCTGGGCTGTGCTGTGGCTGTGGGAGGGGCCATGGCTGTGGGAGGCACGGTCACATTCTTCTCTGCTCTTCGGAGAAGATGCTCTGTACGTCGCCTGAGCCTTGGGTGGAGGTTTGTGGGGAGGGATGGACCTCCCACATGGTGCAGCTCCTTGGTGGGCACAGGCGGCTCTGGAGCAGCCTCTGGTGATTGGATGGAAAACTTAGAAAGCTGCAAAGACCCTGTGGCTCTGGCACCATGTGAGAGCTTCAGGTGGGATGGGAGACCCGATACGAGAAGGGTCTTATCATTAAATGATATATCGACAGACACGAGGCTGAGCAGGCTCGCAAACGCACCGGGTTCGATGTCCTTGATACGGTTGTAGGAAAGGTCTAAAACTTCCAGCACATCAAAGCCTCCCAAGTCTCTGGTGGTTATTTTTTCGATCACGTTATGTGAGAAATTGAGAGCTCTTGCTGTCTGGGGAGCTCGCGCTTCCGATACGGAGGAGAGGTTTAAGTAGGAGTAGTTATAGACTGAGAGGGCGTAGGCTGCAGGTGTTCTTGGAGTTAGGAATCCATTTGCTCTACTGAGTAGGAATGACATGAAGTACAAGGGAAGGCTTCCGATAGGGGTCCTCATCCTGGAGAAAAGAAACATGAAATCCATTGTTAGCACATGCCCTGTGCTAATGAGCACCCCTAAAACAAAACCTCAGTAACCCTCATTAACTTGCAAGCACAGAAATTGTTTCATTTCTTGTATCAACGAACCCCTTTTTATCTGCATAAAAAGAATCTCTCTTGCTTCATTATTCTCTTCAAGAGGCAAAGCTGAGAGATGGTGTCAAGAAACCATCTGGAGAGCACTACTCCTTCCAGGTCTGTGTCATAGGATCACAGAACACATTAGGCACACCAGTCATGGTGTGCATAGCTCCTAGGTTTGTAGTGGGAATTGATCAGCTGATAGGAAAAGCAGACAAGCTTTTGAGTATGGAAAGTCTTTCATCAGGTCTCAAAAGCTTTTTCGGGTATAAGAGGAGGTTGTGCCTCTCCCTCACCACAGAGGGCTCTCTGTGTGTCCCGGTGCCCCCACATGGAGAGCACAGGCTCTGTGTGGCTCAGTGCCCCCACACGCAGAGCACAGGCTGTGTGGCTTGCTCACAGTTGTACCCGCGACAGCACTTGGCGACTGAGGGTCACTGCAGGTTCTTGGTGTTCCAGGAGGCAATGGGTTCAAAAGTGATTAGCTGAATTTAAGAAGTTAAATAATACTATAGTGGATCAAAGCACTGCCTAGCCTGTGACCCCGCTCTGACAGATACAGTGAGTGGTGCTGTTTCAGGAGGACACAGGAGCCTGGACAGTCTCTGGGGCCCATCCCTCTTCCCAGCATCCCCAATGGCAGTACGACAGGTGTTAAGCTCAGTTCCTGCCTACTCTGTTTCAGGCATCTTTGTGAATCGGTTGGATCCACTCAAGCCTGAGTGAGCTTTCTGTTTATACCTGTGCTCCCCCCTGCCCCAGCAGCAGCCTTTGCACTCGCCTCTCTCTGTGCTTTCCTAACTGCTGCTCGGGTTTTACATCCCTTGA
The DNA here is from genome assembly GCA_022605575.1 of Laterallus jamaicensis coturniculus. Lineage (NCBI taxonomy): Eukaryota > Metazoa > Chordata > Aves > Gruiformes > Rallidae > Laterallus > Laterallus jamaicensis. The sequence continues at coordinate 893,810 of JAKCOX010000001.1, forward strand.
CCGGGTAAACCCAAAACCTGTTTGGCCACTGAAGTATTGAAGAGCAGGGTGAAGGGAGCTCCATGTCACTAGGGAGCTCTGTGTCACTGCCACCACGTATCTGCTGCTGACCCGGTCCCTTCAGTGGGTCGTGCTCAGCTGGCAAGTCCCCACGCAACCGTTCATTAGCCTTTATTATTTATCATTAGCCTTACCTGTTGGAGTAAGGAAAGGATAAGTTCCTTTTGAGGTATGATTTTAGAGGCTCAATCAAGATAACCCACGTTGGGAGAGGTCACCCATTGTCGTGTATCGTTCACCTTCGAAGACACCCCATTGCCTGGTAGCGTCACTGCCCAGCTCCTCTCTGGCTGTCCCAGCTTCTGACACCTCCAGCCCGTATCCTGGATTTATTGCCTGAAAACACAGGAGCAAACCTTTAGGAGAGCAGCATCCTGTCCTCACAGTCTTCTCTGCTTTGGACTATCAAGTTTTAACTGGAGAAAAGGGATCCGGACGGAGGATTTCCCATCAAGGGTTGAAGACTGAGATATCCATCACTCTGACTTCAGTGACCCTCCCGCTTGCCTTTTCCCCTCCTCTTACCCACTCTGCTTGGTGCTGCTCCCTCCCCAGTACCTTCTACCCCTTTTTGTAGCTCCAGGAGCAGGGCGGGCCCCTGGGAAACGCCTCCAGGACTGGGGCACACAGGATGGGGGGGCCCCCTTCTTCCGTCAGCCACACACAGGGGAGCAGAGCAGGGCCCCGCTCAGCTCCCCTGTGCGCGACTGATGGAAGAAGGGGGCCCCACACACACCCCCCAATCCACCCTGGAGAAACAGAGCTGCTTCTCCCCAGACTCATTCCCATTAACAGGATTTGGAGCGGGACACGTTTCCCAAGATTCACGTACCCAGCTCTCTCTCATCTCACACACCAGAAGGGGTGAAAAAAGTGGGGGGAAACTAAGTCTGGGTGTTGGTAGCACTGCCTTTGAGAGATGCAGGAGCTTTGTTTGCAGCTAGTTGGACTCAGAATGCCTGCAGAAGGGAAATCAGGAGACTGCAGAGCTCTTGCACGTTGTGCAAGCTGCTCTGCTTTTTCCACTCTATTTAATAAATATTCTTTTTCCTTCCCCTTCTCTTTCGCAACTGCCAGTGACTGGAAACTCTTGCAGCAGCCCTGAGGCTCCTCTGTCTGGCTCTAGGAAACCCCAAGGTTATTTGTGCTCTGTTTTTCCAGTCTGACCAAGCGTGTTCCTGCCCCAGCAGGTTCTGGGAATGGCCCTGAAGTCATGGGCTCCTTGGTCAGACAGATCCTTACTCACTGTAGTAGAAGAGGCAGGAAACTAAAAGTGGTTTGGGCATGTCTGGAGAGATTCTTGCTGCTGCTTTCAGCTTGGGGTGATGACTCCCCCAACAAATCTTCCTTCCTCCCTGTGCTGCTACCTCCCTCAGCCTCGGGGAAGATGGGGCAGCTGTTTTCCAGCCCCCGGCACATCGGACCACATCTTTTCAGCTGGCCCTGAGAGGGAATCACAGCTGGAAGCACAGGAGCAGTTATTCTGCTGATGGGGCTGTGCTGACGTTCCCCTAACATTTGTCTCCTCCAGCCTGCATCCTGTGTGTTCCTTCATGCTCCTCTTATTTGGGGATTGCAGAGAAGAGCAGACCTGGGGGGAGATGTGCACCAGCGAGTCAGGAAAGTGTAGCAAGGGCACAGCTGAGGCAAGTTGGGGTCTGTCCCAAGGGCTCGGTGAAGAGGTTCCATCTTGAAACCAGTTGTCTGCAGCTTGTCGCTGTCCCTCTGCAGGGGATGTTGGTTTGTGCTGGAGATGGGATCGACAGGGGGAAACGTGAGCCAGTGCAGGACCCACTCAGATACAGAGAGGGTGGGCACCAGCCTTGAGAACAGACCTTGCAGGGCTTCCATGTTTGTGCTGGGTGAAAGCTGTAAGTCAGATCAAGGGGCTGTACAAGGGAGATTCTTCTGCCCAGGAAAGGCACTTGTCTGCCTCCCCACAAGGCCAGGGAATTACACCCCACATTTCGTTACTGCTTGAGAAAATCCTGGTAAGACCTATGGGCTGTCTTCTCCCCCTCAGGTAAGTGATACTGCCCAGGGACTGCTGCACACCGAGCCACTGACTGCCCTCAGCTCCGCAAGTGTCTCACACAAACATTCTCCCTGTTTTTTGGTCCAGTCTTGCAGCTAATGAACAATTTGTGAGTTTAAATGGCAGCTGAAAACGAGCTCTAGAGCGAAGCCCCATTGTCCGCAGGCTAACGGCTGCGCTATGAGCAGCATCCTCGGGCGGAACTGCAAATAACATGGGAATAATGTGTCCTGCTCCTCAGTCAGCAGGTCCTGAAGGGCAGCGAGTGCTGCTGCTGTTCTTACACAGCTGGGGTTGCAGAGGAGCAGCCCACAAGTGAGTTGTGAGCATTGGGGTAAGTCGGATGGGGGGTGTTAATCACAGAATCATAGGGGTTGGAAGGGACCTCAAGAGATCATCAAGTCAAACCCTCAAAGATAAGTGCTTGTTACCACTGTTTATTCTTTATGCTGTGGGACCCACACCAGCTCACCCTCTCTCAGCAGTAAATAGGTGAAGTGAAGCTGGGGCGGGGGGGTTCACCTTCCCAAACCTCCTTTCCTTTGGTGTCGTTCCCTTGGACTAATTGCAGAGATCAGAAGTGTCGCTGTGGATTTGCAGGTTATTTCCCATGTCGTGGATTCTGAAATGAGCATGGAAACATCTCTGCTTGTGAGGCTGGGAAACGCCTCTAAGCAGAGCAGCACAGACACCTGCAGCCCTCCAGTTCTCTCTGTGCTTTCCGCATACCAGAAAAGGCTTGGTTTTCCCCCAGTTTTGGGACTGAGACGTTCCTGCACCCCAGGGCCTGTCTGGGGAAAGGTGGCAGCAGCAAGGCGCTCTCAGCTCCACATTTCTTTTACGTTCCAGTGTGTTAGAACATAAAATTACACTGGAATTAATTCTTTCTAGCAGTGTCATCCCAGTCTGTTGTACCCCTGGGGCACACTCCCCACTCCCCTCACCCCTGCAGTTCTCCCCCAGATTGGCTGCTGGTTGGGCAGAGGGCAGAAGAGTTTGTTCTTGTCTTTGCTGGTTTGTATGGATGCATGTGTGAGTGCGTCCCTTCCCTGCACGGGGAAGTAGAGGCTGAGGAATAAGGGAGCACCGGGTACTGATTTGATGGTTTGCTCACAAAATGGCCATAAAAGTTGGCATTTGTGGCACACCAAAGTGCTGTGGTGGCTTAGTCACAGAGGACGCCTGTCCCCCTTGTGCTGGGGAATTCCCTCCTGTGTGGGGAAGTGACTATTCTTATCTCTTCCTCTAATGCCACAGCTGAGGGACACACAGGAAGGAAGGCTTTGCGTGTTGTGGTTCCTCTTCCCTCCACAATGACCTAGCCCAGTGGATGCTGAGGAAGCCTGATGCTGTCCCAGCCCATGCTGCCTGCCTCCATTCTGCTGCAGGGCACCATAGCACCCATGTCCCCACCAAGCCTGGCCCCTGAGCTCTGGGTGCTTGAGAGCCTGACCCGGGGCACAGCTGTGTCCCCACCACCCTTCCTAAAAGTAGGCATAGGGCAGCCTGGGTTCCAACCAAAACCCCAGGAGCGAGGGAGCCTTTCCTAAAGCCTTGCCCATTGTCCAGCAAGGTGTTGGGCGCAGGTTCACAGCACTTGTTGCGTGATGCTTGGGGAGAAGGTTGGTAAGGGGACTTCAGACCAGAGAGAGACCTTTAAGGAACGCCAGCAGCCACCCCTTTTAATGCTTTTCCAAAAGCACAGGATTAAAGCATCAGGTTCTTGCTCACTTATCAAGTGCTTCATGAGGTTTTTTGGCTTCCTCTGCCCCAGCATGCAGCGTAACAAGTGGCTGAATGAAAATGCAGTATCATCCTGCTGCTGCAGGTTTGGTTTTCTACAACAAAAACAGGTTCTCCTGCCCCAGGCTGGCTATTTTGGGTAGCATTCGTGTAGTCATATGGCAAAGAGCTGGCTGATTTCTCTCCAAGGGCAGTTATGAAATTCCTGCACCCTGCACAACAGCTTTAGGAAAGAGGAAATGTGGTGGGCTCACATCCACAGCCAAGACACTGACCATGCACGACTGCCCCTTCTTTACACAATCCCCTCACACTCACTGTGGCAGAAATTAACTGAGAGAGAGCAAACGCTTTTCTTACCTCTTTAAAAATGACTCTTTTCAGAGTATAGCAGGAACTCTGTAAAATACTGCTGTCTGTAAGGTTTCAGTTATCCTCCAGGAATGCATATGGCTCTCAGACTAATGCTTCTCCTGCCTGCTGCTGTCTAAACTGCTGCATCTGGCCCGCACCAACAGCTCTGTCATAAACACACGTGGATTAAAGATCACCCAGAGGGAAAACAGCAACCCTGACTCACATCAGCAAAATATGTGTTAACACTAAAAAACCCCATCCCAGAGAGCCCAGGCTGAAGGAGGGAAGGCACAGTGATGGGAGGGTGGACTGTGGTTATTAATACAGTTCCAAGCAGTCAAACCGCAGTGACATATGTGTTTGGACGCAGTTAAGTTACGGCAGCAGGATGATTTGTAGAGCTGTTGTGGCTGCTGAAAGGTCCTGAGCGAGAAGTTGTTGGTTCTCTTCTTCCTCCTGCAGGCAGCTGAGGTCCTCTCTTGAAGCTGGCCCTGTGTTACGTTGCCTTTTAAAGCTGGTAATTTATAGCTTGATGATGCTGACGCTTGTAGAAGGTGTCACACACGAGTCACACAGGAAATGCAAGACAAGATTTTAATCATTAAAAGTTTCTCGATAACCTCTTATATACACATAGTTATACACAACGTAGTTCACAAGTCCCTCAGCTTAGAGAATTCTGCTGGTGAGGTTGGCTGGCTGAAAGCTGCTCCCAGCCTGGGTGGTAACGCAGGAAATGCCAGCAGGGTGGTTGGCAGGTCTGGCCACTTCGAGGGCTTCAGCTGGGCACTGAGAGGAGCCCATATTCATCTGCTGTGTCCAGAATTTTACAGATGACTGGAGACTCCACCTGGAACACAAGGGGTCAAAGTGTTAGCGACTACAAAGTCACCAATATACCTTCATAAGAGATTGCAACAGCGCCGGTGAGGTTAAACGCAACAGTACTAGAGCAGCACTTTGTAAAAGTGACTCGGTGCTTTTTGCTTTGGAGTAAGAGCTCTACAGCCTATTAGCACCAGGAGGAAAGGGCTAGTTAAACGTGCATCTGATCTTGGGGAAGTCCAGGACTTGCTTACATACCCCGAGGATGTATTGGCAAGAATGAGGCTCCAACATGTATATGGTCACAGCATGAGGGGAATCGGACTCTTTACATCTGAAACAGGTGAGACATTTTGCTGTGTTTAGCATGTAAAGCACCTATTTCCTTGGTGCCTGCAGCATTTTTACCACATCACTGCTTTCTGAGCTTTATGAGGATGGCAGGGGCTTTCCCCTCCAGCACAGGAGGCAGAGATACAAGCCAGCAGGTTACCCAAAAAATGTTAACTTACTTCAATTTCACAGTCACCTGCCGGGGCTTGTCCGTTAAGTCGCAGACGTCTCCGTTCCCATAGAAATGAGACACCATCCTGCCACAGAAGAGCAGAATGCAAGGTTGGAAACACAAAACACCCAGCTAACTGGTGTGTTACAGGATTTCCTCATCCCTCAAACACTCGACTCCAGCATGCACTGGATGACAGCATACTGCTGCCTTGGTTACTGAAGAGGCAGAGTGTTGTTTGTGATGGGACAGAGTGCTGGGTCCCCTTTCTGATGTTGTATTGACTGCGGGGGGATCTATCAATCTATATGCCCTGCTCCTGGCAGTTTCTCATATCTCTTTGTAGCTTGATGATTTGCACACTGCAGAAGCAGGCCCTGGCATTTGTTCTTCTCCAGCTCAAGTATGAGAGTGCTTCAGGAGTGGATAACCAGAGCAGCAGCCCAGTCACCGTAACCATACCTGACTGTCTGTGTGCCGTCTTCTCTAAGGTAGTAGGTCCTCGCAGCATTCTTCCTGGACCACTCAATGTGTTCCTCCTTGCTCCAGGTACCCACAACCACAGATGTCTTGCCACTTTCCTTATCCTAAAACAGGAAAAGCCATTAATTACCGTGCGTTCCACGATCAGCCATGAGGGTATTTTGATGACGAGCAGATTGTCATTCCCAGAGCAGGTCTGCTGCTGTCACCCCAACGCGTTCTTGCGTTTGGGACAAACCAGGACTGATCCTGTACTGGGGCTCAACACCCAAGCAGCTGGTTCCTCCAGAACAGCCCCCAGGCTGTGTGAGCTGAATGAAGTGTTTCACTGACCAGCAGAGCATCCCCACAACACCCTCCCTAAGTTTTTCAACTTTGATTATCACCACTGTGCTCCACCCAACCTGGTACCTGCATCCCGCTGCCGGAACCTCAGCAGCACACAGAGGATTTCCTTTCTGAAATCCCATTTCTTAAACCCAAGGTGTAGATCAGCTGGTAAAAGGATGTGGCTTTCTTTGAACCATAAACAGACTCTCTAATCCTTTCTCCATCTAGCGGCAGGACATAAGAGTATTTAAACATACCTCATGATACTGATGGACGTATTTGCCGTAGCAGAATTCGTACTTCCACCAGCCAACACCCTAGGGAGAGGTACAATCAGTGTTAAAGCAAACCCAAACTCCCAGAACAACCCCTTCCCTTCTCCCCCCCCCACCAGGCCCTATACCACAGGCTGTCTTAGCTGTACCCCTCTGGACCTGTTACTCAGATGCAAAGTGTGTGGTAAGAGACTCTCTCCTTAGACTCACCGACACAGGCAAGGGGATTCCATCTATTCCAGGGTGAGCTTAGCACAGAGGATCTAACATTTTACGTAGGCTCTAGGCAGAGCCCATTAGGACTAAATTCCCCAAACTACTCGTATCACCTTTTAAAGAAATACCTTCCTCTTTCAAGGAGAGGTAGAACTTTAGTTGCCCTTTCTCTGCTGGCTGTTCTCTCAGTCAGCTTGTTTTGGTGGGGTTCTCTTTTGTTTTGTTCTCATTAACCAAATTAGCACCAAACAATTCTCATCATCTACTTCCATCTCAGCATTTGCTCATATAAACTGAATCTCAACAGAAAGGGTAAAGACAGCCTCCCAGCACAGGCTCTGGCATTTGAGCTTTCCTTCTATCAGCACAGGGAAAGGCAATTACTACAGTGTGTAAGAACGCAGCAATCTGAAGTCATGGAAAACCCAAACCAATACAAAACCCAGGATGTGCCTTTAAGGAGTAGCTACTTTTTAATTTCTCACCCCATGGAAGCAGTAGGAGCCACTAAGGAATTCCTTTATGAGTTGCTCATCAGTCAGTTTGGAGATGTGGGTTGTTCCCACAGTTAATAGTTGGTGGCTTCCAACGGCAACGGGCTTATGGATGGAGGAAAATTTCTCCTCTTTGGTTGAATGTGTTTCTTCCTGAAATTAAGGAACACACAAGCAACAGTTTGTAAACTGCAGGTGGAGAAGGCTACAAAAGTTTTAAGTTAGTAGCCCAAACTTACTTGCTTTGTTTTCTTCCCAAATCAGGTAAGTTAATGATTATTTCGGCAAGCTTAAAGGCCAGTCTGGTCTTACAAAAGTGGGCAAGAGAACTTAGTCACAGAACTGAAAGCTCTACGTGTTACAACCTGGCAAATAACTATTTTTCCATTTCAAGCTAAAGAAATCCTACCTCCTTAACCCTCCTGAAAGGCGTCTTCATCATTTCTTGCTGTTTCTCCAGCTGTTCCAGATTGTGGGGTTTAAGCGGGGATCCCGGCAGGGACTGGCAGAAGATGTCATTCACAGGGGAAGCCCTGAACCTGTCCAGACAAGACAGAGACAGACCGCTTAGTAAGCCTCAAGTAACAACACGCTTCCTTACTGCCACAGGTTTCCAACTCCTCTGGGCTACGGGGGGTGTATTTATTTCCCCGCTGCGTACTCACACCATCTTGGCCAAAGCAATGCAGCTGATGCCAGCACACTCTTTTCCCAGACAGCTGCAATCTAACCCCTTGAAGCCCTCTCAGAAGGTAGGAAACAGCAAAGGTTACACTCAACCAGGACAGTTCCTAGGTAATTAAAGTAAACCCTTGTATTATCTGACACATATGGCACCTTGCACAGCATATATACCTGTTATTCCTTTCTCTCTCGCCTTGTGAGCTATGTCTGCAAAATCAGCAGCTTCTTTCAGGAAAGACAAAGCAAAAAAAGCTGAAGGAGATTTAACCCAGCTTCCTCCTTAGTTTACACAAGCGAAGGCCTCATGAAAACACCAAACATGCCTCAGTGGTAAACAGGAGAGGAAAGTGAAGATCAAAATGAAACCCTTCTGCCAAACAGGGGGTCTGTGGCAGGAAGAGCACGCTGCACTTAAATGGAGGTGGGTTTGCGACAGCGAGCACCACCTCCAGCCTGCCATCTCCATCGATCATTATTTACTAAGGTGATGTAAGTGGGAGAGTAAAGATCTTGTACATACATTGTAAGCACTTCCTGCTAGTGGCCAGGAAGCCTTCCATGCCTGCGCCCTGGAAGGAGGTACCAGCTCAAGATTTTTTCTTGCCAAACAAGAGAAGGATATGCCTGTACGCTTCCTATTCTTCTGCTGATACTGAGGCTAAAAGACCTTGTTGCCTGCTTCAGAACAGCAATGAAATGCTCTCTTGTTACAATGTCTGCGTTCAGGGGAAATGCAACAGCTCCTGCCCGTTAGCTCCCCTTTGATTTGTATGTCAGGCACTTTGACATTCTATTTACACCCCTCAAAAGGTCAAAAATCTGTACTGTTGAGATGAATGATGCCCTTAGATGCAGGGTATAGTTTGGGGCAGGGGGAGGGAAGAATCCTATATTTGAGTTTTGGAAAACACTACTGAAATTGTGAATTCTGTATGTGAAAATGATTTACTTAGCTGAAGGTAAAGCACCAAAGCAGGACAGAGACAGACTGGAGCTACTTAAGGTGGGAGTACTGCTCAAATAAATACCAAGGTTATGGCTGAAGCCCATTCTCTTGTTTCCAGAAACGAGAGGCTGGAGGCTATGTATGTATGCAATCTGCAGCCTTTGAATACCATGAAGATGATCCCCCAAGACCTTAAAATCACAAAGTAGGAGGAGACAGGGTGTTCTTAATCTGCCCGCAGCCCTGACGCCCTAGTCTATGTTCCACCAGAATGACCAGGCTAGCAACTTCCCTGCTGAAAATAAAGTGAGCTTCTCACAAGGGATCAATCAGGAGAGACTTATCACATGCAAATTAACATGGAGACTTCAGACTTGGCAAAACTGCCCTTGCCCAGGGAAGTACATCCAGGCATCATGGCTCTGTACATGAGAGCACAGCGGGGTACACATCTTACAGAAACACACAGGTGAGGAAGCTGATGAAAATCTGAAGGGACAAAGGTAGCCAAGCTTTGAGTACAGTACCTGTATTTTGGGTGGTTGCATAACAGAGGTGTCAGTATAACCACTTCATATTCACAGGTTGTGACTTCAGCTACTGAAAGGATCTCGTGTTTAGCTTCTGGATGACAGATGTACATCACTGTACTTGATCGGGGCAGGTTTTGTCTCAAGCTACAAGGTGTGCCATTTCCCATTTCTACAGGGTAGTATGGGGTCATTTGCCCTTCTATATTTTTTGTAGGTATCTAGGTGAAAGAAAATACAAGTTAACAATTGCAGTAGAACTCCTTCGAGTCCTCCGAAACCAAAAACACTATTACACTGTGAAGAGCTGGCATTGCTGGATGGAAACCAGCCCCTGAGCAGTTACGTGGTGTTTCTGTGACACCCAAATGTGTTCCAGTTGATGACCTCTGCCACAGCACTACACAAACGCAGCGAGCTGCCTGAGCTCTGACTGCAAAAGCAGCCAGTTTCTCTGCACTGCCTGCCTGGTGTTTCTGTCCTGAGACAGCTCACCAGCTGGGCATAATGTTCTGGAACAGCTCCGAGCCAGCTGCAGGCTAGGTGACGGGGAGATGTGAGTACCTCTGCTCAGCTCTGGCCAGCTATGTTACCTTCACTGCAGTGCCCACACCACAAAGAATCTAAAAACACCCCAGCAAAGTCATCCTGATACCTGCACGACACCTCTCAGCATGCCCAAGATGCTCCTTATCCAGAGCATCCCAGGCCGCCTGCTACCCTGGCTAACGAACTTCATGATACAAACAAGGTAAGCCCCACTTTTGTTGGCACTTTAGGTAAGCTCTCTCCAGGTTTGCTCTTTTCTGTGTTTCATCCAACTTCCACTTTAGGACATTAATTCCCCAAACTGGTAAAAACCCCTCTCCTTGTCGTGAAAGCAACCAAAGCTCTCAGGTATCTAAAGTTCAGTTTGGGCAAAAGCCAGGCTGGAACCCACAAACTAGACACTTCCTGCCCATGTTGCCTGAGCTAGTCAAGGTTTACAGTGTACAACGAAGTGGGATCTGTGCTAAAAGGCTTTCTGTGGTCAGGATGCCAACCTGGGACCCTTTTATAGCTCATGTGCTTGTAGGGAACTAAGCTCTGTTCTGGTGTTGTACAAGAGAGCTGGCAAAAGGGGTACCAGTGCATTCCCCTTCTATCTTTCTGAATGAAATAACTGCCTTCTCCTTAAATAATTAAAAAATTCTGCCTAAGCATTTCACTGAAGGTAACTAACCTGAGAAATCTAAATGGAGATAGCTGTTGCTGGCACACAACTGAGAGGCACCGCAGCAGGGTTTGAGATAAATCTCCCATTGCAGTAGGTTTGGTGACCTGAAGTACCACCCAGCTGTGTGATGTATCCTTGTCCTTTCCCTTTCCCACCTAGAGACTGCACACAAATCTCAATTCTTTATGGACTGCAACCAAGAGAGTGCACGTACATCATAAATACTGTTTAAAAAAAAACCTGTCAGGAAAAGCCTCAACTTCTTCTGAAATAAGTTCCACTGCAAAGCACCTGATTTTCTTTCATTTCCAAGAGGCGTTACCTGCCACTGCCATTAGCATGGGCCGCATTCTGCCCCCCTAGCCCCTTCCAAAATGCTCATCTATTTCCCGAGAACCTCTGCAGAACCACCACCACTCTGTGCTATGTAAACTGGCGTTACAAAGCACCTGTACACAGAAACAGCATCTCAGAACTAAAAGGAAGGATAACTGAAAACAAGGCAGGCACCTCTGTCTGCAGGCCCAAGCTGCTGTTCCTAATTCCAGGCTCCAACATGCTGCAGGTACCTGCACTGTTTCGCTCTAGTTAGTAACTCTGAACTGAGTTTCGGGGGTTTTCTCTGATGAAAAAAGGGAAGCACAGAGTTTTGTGGGATGGGTCACAGAGTCAGCTGAGAAATCTCGGAGGGATTTTGCGCTGTAGGACTTTTGTTAAGCTTTTTTCTTACCCAAAACGCGCAGAAGGGTCATTAAGGGAACTGGGATCTCTGAGGTAGCTGGAAAAATAACTGTTGCTAGACTATAATACATGACTTTGTGGTTACATGCACTGTCTTCACAGGGGAAGAACATATTAACTCATCTAAGATGAGCATAACTTTAGCATAAAGAGGTGGGAGGGCAAGAAATCTGCCTAACTAGACTAAATAAGGTGGGACTGATAACCCACTGAGCAAGAAGAGTGCAGCTGTGGGACAGTTTTGTCTTTTGGCACTTGTTCTGGGAGGGAACTAATTACAGACTCTCATCATATAGAAATTGCCTCCACCATTGATGGCAAAAGTTAAAATAGATTGTTTTCACTTGCCTCTTTTGCACTCTCTTTGGGATTTTCCTTCTCTTCTTGATCTAGGGAATAATTAAGAACGAGGTAAGCACGAAGCCTGAGAACTTGAAATAAAATGAAGTTATACACAGAGAAGTCCGTACGCTCTGCCTATCTGCTAGCACTCTTGAGTATAAACTGCTGAGAATTTAATGAACTTGCAGGTGCAAAAGAGGAAAGAAAAGAACTAAACAGTGACCAGGGATCCAGAGCAAACCAAACAAAACCTGAGTTAGCAGCATCTTGAAACCCCTTTGACAGGTGAAACTCAGCCACAGCACCAGGGCAGCCAGGGCAGAATGCTGCTGCTGCTCTGTGAGGGGTACCTGACTATTCTCTGCAAAGGGAGCAAACTACAGTTTGGAACAGGTAACAGGAGAGTTTGTCAGCCCAGCCGCTAGCCAGCCTCGGAGGGTACACTCGTAGGAAGAGGCAAGGCCAGACTGTGAGAGCAAGCATCGTTATGGGGCAGGGGTTGCAAGGTGTTTGGGGCAAGAGCTGCCCTTAGGCTTCCCAACTGCTTCAGGAGACAGACAGGCTGGCCTCCACGCAAAGTGAAGCGAGCAAAAGGCTGCTCTGCTCTGCTGTCACCCCTCCACCTGCTCCAAGTTCACTATATCGCACTTGTGGATCCAGCTCCCAACAGTTTGAGAAACCAACTGTGCTATTTTCAGAGAAGCAGCATGAATTGCTGTACAGGGAGCGCAGATGGAATGGTCTGCCATCTCAGCAGGGAGGATAGAGGGTCAACATCCTTTCAACTCAGATACATGACCTGAAGCATCACCACACATACCCTCACCGGCTATTCCCCCAAACCTTTTGTTTTCTGTAGGGCAGCATCTGGGGAGCATTAGGCATCTCTGCACAGGATTAATACCAGCACAAAGCAGCGCTGTAATGTGCTGATAAAGCCACATCCAACAATGCAGTTTCCAAAGCCCTGTTACTTTTCAGATGCCCAACTGAAGGCAGCAGGGAGGAATTCAAAGGAATGGGATTAGCAGCGCTAAACCCCCTCCAAGACTGAGGCATTCCAGTTAATCACTTTTAGGAAGAGGAAAAGCAGTGGTTCCCACCTTTTACCTACTACCCCAGAATTAAAAACCAAAACTAAACTACTTAATGGTTTTTTCCCCATGGTTTCTATTGAACAAAGGCTTAGTCTGGGGGCCTTGAAGAGTTCTTTGGACTAACGTACTGCTCAAGCGCTCAGGAAAGCAGATATTGGGCATCACGACCTCAAAACCTCCACCACCTATTATAATTTACAGGCAAAAAATGCAAGCACTCAGAAAATCAGTTACTCTAAACTGCAGTTTGGAGTAAAAATATCTTTTATTACAGAATAGCAAGGCCCAAGAGGTGCCACACACTCTGAGCAGTGTGTAGCACCTCAAGCAGTTTTATAGACAATTCTTCCCACCAAAAAACCAAAAAAAAAACACAGAAAAAAAAAAAAGGGGGAGTGGCAACAGGCTGTATTATCACAGTCTGGTCTGTCACATATCAGTCCTGTTTCTTGTATTATGTATTTCCTTTCCTTGACACCAATTATTGCAGATTAGTGAATCTAATCGATTAGACAGCATGGCAAAGCCGACAGGATGGATGCAATCATCTGTGGTGTGAAAAGGAATTAGCTGAAAATTATACACTTTGGGAAAAGTTTATAATCTACAAAACTGTTCTATTGCACTGGGAAACAGTTTTCTACAACATATTTCCCAGACAGTACGAATTAAAAGCCAAAGAATTAATTATCATCAGCAACATAAAATAAGCGAAGACAAACCTGGTTCTGATAATGGGTTCTTTATCATCATGTTCCCCAGATAGTATTCTTGGATGTTTATTTTCTACAATCAAAAGAAGTTAAACCAAATTTCAGTTACCATTGTCCATATTTCTTCAGGTGCACAGAAATGCAGGTCTGTTAGGGGAGTTAAGCATGACCACACCAGTGGAAGAGGGGGTTGAGAGGATGTAATTGTAAGCAGCCTACCTGTCCCGTTTCCTTCTCCTCGTGATACTGGCGGATGTGTTTCCCGTGACAGACCTCGTAAGTCCAGTAAGATTCAATCTTAAAAATACCCCAACAAACAATAAACATTTTTAAAAGTTAACTCTATTTAGATAATGGCAGCTCCCCAAAAATATATTCCCCCCAGAATTCTGGCTTTTGCAGCAATGAAACACAGCTCAAGCTATCTTGGGCACCCACAAAAACAACAGCACAGCGAATGGTCTGTGTTCCCCAAGCATTTTGGTAACGTTCCAGATAAAATGTGTTAAATTTCACACAGATAAAGGAAAAAAAAAAAAAAGATATAAAGACTAATTCTGGCCCTGAACCACTGGGCAGTGACCCAGCACAGACTGGTTTTGGCAGCTGTTGTAGATACGGGCCGTTCCTCTCTCATGGCCTCATGTGGGATGCTGCATCGGTATGCTCTTTGGCCACTTTGTCTCTCTCTGGGTCCCAGTACCAGCACCTCTTGTCTTGTAAGAGTCTTTGCACTGGGACAGCAGTGGGTGAAACACTGGAAAACTTTCAGAATATCCAGAAGTCTGTTTTGGTCTTGTAGCACACTTGGAGAAGCGCTTTTCGTTAAGCCTGGTACACATTATGGCTTCACTCCTAGATTTAAGTGTTCTAAATTACTCCTGGAGCATCCCAGTGGTTTTGAATCCCAGATCTAGACTAAAGGATCTACACTAAAGGCTACTACTACACTAAACCTTGACATGGAATGCACTGTAAGCTTTTGATTAGCAACTGAATTACCAACAAAGTAGTAACGTACTCTGTATGAACAGCTACTTTGCTTAAAAAGAGGTTCCAGCAATTCTCCTGGAGTGGGACCTTTATAGTCCTTTTCTTCTTCCTAGAATAGAAGGATATTTCATTACATTAAAATTAACAGCAGTTTGGTTAGTTGATAGTCATTTTGCAACAGCAAAAAACCCCTCAAAATAAAAATCTTATCACAAAATTAAAAGGCACAAAACCTCATTCATTCCTGCCCTGAAGGAGCTGGGCAGTAATTAGGCAAAAAAAAAAAAAAAAAGGTAATTTAGTTTAGTAAGAAGGGGCAAATTAAAGTTGCAAATAAAGTAGTCACAACAGGAAAGTTTTGTTGTTTAAAAAAAATAAATGCAGGTGCTCTCAACTTGCTCACACCCAGAGCAGCTGCCTGGGGTGCACAAAGAAAACAGCATCAACAATCTGTTCGCTCGCTAGTCATAGTCGATGCCAATGCTGCACCGATGCAGTGTAATTGGAACATGACCCAGCTTTTACATAGGTTTTTTAAAAGGGTCACAAAAAGCATCCATAATACCACAGAAGCTTATTTCTGTGGGTTTTTTTGCTCTTGGGGAGATTTCCTAGCAAAGTTCCTCAGTACTAAAGAATTCTCACCTACACCAGAGCACTCCGTGCTGTCGGTCACTTAAAGGATGAGGGCTAAGCCAAAAGGGAGCATGGCTTGTCTGGGCAAGCTCTCACAGTGCAAAAAACTTAATTGCTGGAGGAGCAAATGACCAGAGATAAACCTCACAAGGCCACTTCAATCACCTCAATCTACCTTCTCTCACACAAATACATGCTTGGGTTTCTGTCGTTCAAACCCCAAATTGTGCACTCAAATTTCCAACTAAGGAAGTGATGACAGAGAATAAGAGTCACTGGTGGGTCACTGGTGCACTACTGGGGTAGTATTTTCAGATACAGCAATTATGACAGCAGTTAACAACCTCTACAGTTGTTTACTGGCCTAGAACTTGACAATCCTACTGGAAAAGACTAGAATTTCCAAACCAGTGATAGGTCTAATGATAAACAGAATGTTATAGCTGCCATCTGCTGCCAAATAAGGACTTTGAGATTGTTCACACTGGGCCTGTGTAGGACATAGAGCTTGCTTACAGTTTATAATTACAAAAAAAGATGTGACTGAACCTACCTCGTTGCCACTCGCAATCAGTGGAAGAATACATTTATATTTTTCTTTATCCACAGTGGTCATTATAATGAAGTTATCCTCTTTGTACAGGACACCACTCGTAGGCTGGGAAAACAACCAACCTCTGGATTAGTCGGGGTGGGGGGGGGCGGGGTAGGTTAATGCTACTCCTTAAAAATATTCTGAAGCGGGACAGGTAACTTGTAGGACGGGTGGTCCAAGGCATATACTGGGTCTTAATTATATAATGAGACCAGGCTTTTGCATTCCAGCTTTGACTGGCTTAGCTGGCATTTGCCTTCCTTCTCCTTTGTCTTGCCACTTCCACCTCTAGCCATATTCCCACTCTCCTCCACGCTCATCTCACTCCTGCTGACACCTTTCTGGCTCTCAGGAATCTCAGAATCACAGAGCTGCAGGGGTTGGAAGGGACCTCCAGAGACTATCAGGTCCAACCCCTCAAAGCAGGGTCCCTAGGACAGGTCACACAGGTCCACCTCTGAATAGGTCCAGAGAAGGAGACTCCACACCCCCCTGGGCAGCCTGTTCCTGTGCTGTCACCCTCACCATGAACAAGTTCTTCTGCATATTGGTGCGGAGCTTCCTGTGCTCCAACTTGAGGCCATTACCCCTTGTCCTGTCCCCACAGACACTGAGAAGAGGCTGGCCATTTTCCCGTGTCCCACCCTTCAGATATTGATAACCATTGATCAGATCACCCTTCAGGCTTCTTTTCTCCAGGCTGAACAGCCTCAGCTCACTCAGCCTTTCCTCATACGAGAGACACTCCAGGCTCTTCATCATCTTTGTGTCCCTTCACCAGACACTTTCCAGGCAAACCCTGCCTGGTTTGTACCAGTGAGCCCAGAGCTGGACAGAGAGCTCCAGGTGGGGAAAGGGGTCACTAAAGGGATCCCCTAGATCTGCAGGCAGGATTCCCTGGGATCTCCCCAGCTGCCTGGCTCAGGCCGAGGCCCCGAGCTCGCCCTTCGGCCCGGTGAGTGCGGGCGTTACCTCCTGCCCGCCCTCAGCGCCGGCTGGGGGCCGGTGCAGTCCAGGCGGTTACGCGGGGCCCGCCCCAGGCCGAGACACCCTTTCTGTGGTGTGGGGGCTTCAGAAACAAGCGCCGAGCACGGGAGGGCTCCGGCCGCCGGACCCAGCTCCTGATGCCCGTCACCGCCCGGCAGCAGTAACCGGAACGAGGGAGGCTGCCGGGGGGCGGGAAGAGAGAGACCCCTCACGCACCCACCCCCCTTGCGCGCCCCGGTACCGACCAGGCTAAACTCGGTGCCGGGCCAGTTCACCCTGAAGGGGATGTCGTCGCTGAGCTGAGGGAGAGCGCGGCCGCCCTCCGCCACCGTTACCGTTACCGCCGCCAGGAGACCGCAGAGCAGCGCCCGCGGCGCGGCCGGGGTGGGCGCCCGGTACCGGCACCCCCTCATCCCGGCCGGCAGCTCCTGAGGCGAGCGGGCAGCGGCAGGCACCGCCGCCGCCACGTCTGCTTCCGGCGGGCGGCCCAGGGCGGGGCGGGCCGCCGCGTATCAACATCCGGGGCAGCTGCCGTGTGCCGCCTGGGCTGTTGGCGGGAGGCGGACGGTGAGTGACTGAGGGAGAGAGAGAGCGAGCGAGCGGCTGGCGGTGTAGGGAGTCCCCGTTTCTGTGGGGGAACCCCGCCTTGCCCCGCGGAGCGCAGGGAGCGGGCTCGCTGGGGGCTGTGGTGGAGCCGAGGCGCGCTGGAAGCGTTCCCCGCCGGTCTGTGAGGCGTTCTCGCTCGACTGGAGGAGTACGACGAGGAGGCGGCGGCTCCCTGAGGTAACGGTGGCAGCCGCGCGCCTTCCGTAGCCTGTGTGAAAGCGCCGGGGCGGCGGCTCTTCGGGGAGCTGCGGGCCCCGCCCGTTCTAGCCCGCCTTTTCTGAGGGCTGTCCCTCAGGCGCTTGGCGGGAGCGCCGCCCCAGGTACCTCACGGTTATCCCAAACTGGGGTAATTCACCCCCAAAAAAGAGGCCCTGTCCCGAGGCGCTGTGGGCAGGCGTTGCCGGCCGTGGGGAGGCGTCTTCGCGCCCATCTCGGGTTGAGACGGAGCAGCGGGGTGAGGCACCGCTGGGATGGGGGCTGGAGGAGGCGGGAAAGCGACGGGATGTGCCGCCTGCCCCGCAGTCGGTGCTGGGGTGGCACACGGGGAGCACGGGAATAACGCTGTGGCAGCAGTTCTTAGAATCCTAACTAGCGGAGCAGGGGCTGGAGCGTTGAATGAGGGAAGCCTGAGACGGTAAAGGCAGCAAAGGATGCCAGGGAAGATCCCAGTAGCAGTGGCAAAAGATGGCACGTCGTTAATTCCAGCGTTTTGCGTCAAGGTGTTTTGTTTCAGGCCGTTCTTCATCCCTGTTTGGCCGGCAGAGTGTGAGCACTTACATCAGGCAGAGCTGGCTGAGTCTGTTTGGGCTGTTGGAGCAGGTGGTTTCTGAGGAACTAATTGGTACAGGTTAGGATGCTTGAAACTTTACTAAATGGCTGCCCCAGGTCTAGTCAAGGGTTTTGATCTTTGCTACCATAAATTTCTTGTTTTAAGAGTGTAACTTTATTTTTCCCCTGTTAAACTGGTGCTGAAACAGATGTAGCAGTACTGGAAGAACAGGGTCCTAATGTACCTAATGAACAGGGTCATTAGGGTTGAATCACATGCTCAGTGAGAGGAGAGTGCTAGAACACCTGCAGAGAAGAGACCTAAAAGGCCAGAAAGATGGGGTCGAGGCACCTGTTTGAAATAAAGGAGGGAATAATAAAAGGAAGCTGCTTGAATAAGAAGGTAGAGGAGCAAGGAAACTATGGGTACTGAGGAAGTATGAAGTTGGAATTGCTGGGGCTATACTGTAGCTGTTAATCAAAGCAAGTCAATGTACAGCTCTTGCAAAACATGGGTAAGCATAATTGGAAAGTGGACTCTTTCTAATCTTAGGATAGTTTTGGACTTGCATAGTGGAAAGGTGAGATACAGGGCCCTGCTGGGGCTGCTGTCTGTTTGGTTCCCCTCTGCCACTCAGTAGCGTGGCTAAACAGGGTGGGAAAATCACCTGGTAGAACATGTTTTAGCTGCACAGAACTGACATACAGAAATAGATCTGGTGGGGGAGCTGTAGTATTGTGTGTTTTCAATATCCTCAACCTCCCTGGTTTGAGTCAAGTCTGTAGCCAGATGCATAACAAAGAAGTGATGGGAAGAGATACAAATCACAGTTGAACTTGGTGACATGATGAACTTCAGGAGATAACGATATAAAATAGTGATATAATACTGATGGGGGTGGCTGCGTTCAATTTTGTAACTGTTGCTTTAGCTATTAAGGGGAAGTGGTATTCAAATTCTTTTTGTTTGTTTGTGCTTGTACAGGATAACTTGCCTATCTTATTTTGAGCAAGCAAGTACACTTTTTTTTTTTATGCCTCTTAGCAAAATTGCCTGAAACGTTTGGACTTGTAGAGCTGCTTTTTTATTTGTCAGTTGATAAAGGACACTGTTGACATGATGCTATTCTTGCACTCATGGTAGAAATTGTTTTACTGAAGCTGTTAAAGCTGCACAGTGTTTTGATTTCTCTTGTCCATGATGTCCCTGAGTTTTCTTGTGTTGAGGAATGCAAATCTGCTTACAGAAGTCTTAAGTACTAACTTAGTGACAGTCCAAATGGCTAATAGGTGTGATAAGCAAAAGCTAGATTAAAAACAAAAAGCAGAATGTTGTACATTGTTATAGATTGATACAGTCATAGAAGATGATGGCAACAGTCACTAAATATGCAAACAAGCAGTTAATTGAATATACCAAGGAATAGCAAATAACTTTTTAGTAGATCCACACTAACTCCTCGGTGCTTTGAGTCTCTGGATCCCAGAGAGTAAAACCTCACCTCAGGGATATGACTCTTGATTTTGTCAACACTGTTTGAAAACAGGTTTAGAGATAGCTTTGAGTCTGTCTGTGGTTTTATAATGAAACCGTATCTAAAGTCTCTATGATTTGTTGCAAATTTAGATTCAGTTCTAACTGGTAGGAAATCAAAAATGAAGCACATACAGCATAAAGTATATGTTGAATTTTTTGGGGTGAAACCATACCGGATTTTTCTTGGTGACTGGAGCTGTAGGAAGAGTCATGGCTCTAATCCCACACAGCAAAACAAATCCGTATTTCCAGCACTTTTCTGAGTTCCTAATGCTGACGTGGTTTCAAGCTGTGTAAGAGTACCTAGCTCTTGGGTATTGTTTTTCATCATTAGCTCTAACAGCACTGCACAACAAGATGTAATTAAGGTCTATCCTAATATGGAGACACGTTAAATAAACATAACATTTCTGGAAATTTCTTTCTCCAACACCATTAGTAAATGTAATGTATTTTTTATTGTACTGGAGCTTTATGCACAAGCTGGAATGTATAGTTACATACATTATTGCAAGTTTTACGATTCTGGAAGGTGAATGAACCAACATTCTGAATATAATCAGAGATACAAATGTAGATCCATGCATAATCACAGTGCCCCAACACAGTGCTTAAATAATTAAGAGGGAATCATCACTGATCCTTAATGTGTGAGCAACACCTGCCTTCTTTTAAGGAACAAATCTTTCAAGAAAGAATTTCAAAAACAAATAGAGTGGGTGTGCAGTTGTACATGTTTTAACTTTACTACAGCTTGCTTAAATCTGAGGTAAGCACAAGAAAGGAAGTGCTCTTGGTTGGTTGGGCTTTTTAGGGGTACTATTGTTTTCAACACTTAAATATTCTTGAAATAAATCATACATAGTGTTTTTAGTAACAGTTAAGTGTCCAGTAACACTAAAGAGTTACTCGTCAAGGTGAATAAATGCAGGTGAAGTGAAGCACATTCATTAATGCTGATTTGGGTGATGGTTATCACTGGGATATGAAGTCATTCAGCTCCAGCTGTGGGCATCTTAATGAGTGTCACCACGCACAGGCACCTCTGATCATACTCATCTCCCCTGTGCAGCTGTATTAGTGTCGGGGTTGCTTTGCTCCTCAGTTGTGTCAGTCTTGCACCAGCACAGTGCAGTATTGAGACCTCTGGAGGATATTCCAACAGTTTGCAAGTAACTTGTGTGTACTAGTGGCAAAATAGGCTCTCGTGACATAGGTTTATTTTGCTAATATGACCAGAGGATTTGCTCCTGCAAATAGAGCTGCCCATCTGGCGATACTCCATCATGTACTCTTGAATGTCACTATTTTAACTATTAATAGCAAAATGTAGTATCAGTAGTTCAGAGGTGCCAGAGACAGACTAAAACTATCACCTGGTATGTCAAAAATACAGCTTTCTTGGTTAAAGACTTTTGAGTGGCTTGATTGTTTGGGTTTGAAGTTTAATATCCTACTTTCTACATCTCTATCTGCCTTTCTCAAATGTTTCCTATTAACATTAGAGTATGCTTTTCTTGGCTTTTGTAGGTGGCCAAGTAAAACAACAGCAACTTGTTATTTTGATGTTTTCAAGCAATTACAAATATAAGCCAGGACAATGTGAAAAAAGAGAAAGGGACAACCTGTGCAGTGGAAACATGTAGCGTTTGCAATGACCAATGCAAAATACAGGCTTCCAAGCTACTACTAAACACTTATACATTCTAAGAAAATGTGACATCATGTGGTGTTTCAAATAGGACTTTTCCTATATTAACATACAAAAATATACTTTGTTAAAAGTTAACAAAAATAACTTAAAATTCTTGAGAAGCAAGACAAGTCCTTGTTGGGATGGAAACTCCATTGGCTTGTGCTTTGCACAAAGTAAGCCTACTAGCCTTAACTGGTGGCTTTCTAATGCTCTTTGTTTGAATGTCCAAACCACACTAAGTTTACTGAAAAGGGGATTTCTTTCTTAATTACCTTTTGTCCATGAATCCCTGAAAGAGTGGTTGAAAATTACTGGCTTAAAATCTATCCTCAGAGATTGGTGTATCCTTTTTAAGAGATGAGGTTACAACAGGTGAGGGTTCGTGACTAGTCTTGCTGTATTGTGGCTTTGAGTCATACTCTCAGTTCTAATATTTTGGCTTTATTCTTTATGTTAATCGGGGCGGGGGGGGGGGGGGCGGATAAAATGAGGCACTGATACTTTATGGGTTGTTTGTGTCAATACCCCGAGCTTTGGTTTGCAGGGCTTTGACATCATGAGCCAAGAACCACTTATTTCCTTGACAATGAAACGGTTTATCCCATGTTTTAAGGACAAACTGATAGATGAAGGGCAACATGACTAAGTCAGTAACTTAATTTCAGTGAAATTGAGTGTTGATGATATAAATGTTTTACTAGGCATTTACTATGCAATTTACAACTACTACTTAACATCTCCATGCCTGTGGTCTTGAATCAGAAAGAACTATACCTTCTATCAATGGGAGTTGAATCTGAATGTAGATTTTGATCTTAAAATATTCTAAAGATTTATTTTAAACCTGAAAGAAGAACAATAATTAAACATCTTCAAACAAATAAAAGCTTATGTGGCTCTCTTGAGGTTTTCACAAAGATGCGATCTTTCAATAAACCTTCAATAAAACCTAAATTAAAACCTAAAGTGCTTCCTCTGCTCTATAGACTCCTGAAAGAATGATTTTTCTAACAAGATGACTTAATGACCAACTACTATTTTGAATGCAATATTAAAATAAATAAGATGGCATAGTACAGAGAAACATGCCTCCAAGCCATACACCCACGGTGCAACGAAAGCATTCCTCAGAAGGAGAAGCAAGATCACTAAAAGGAAGAAGAGATTTTTATAGACAATTTAGGTTTTGATGCTTTTCCAGGAGTTCCTTCACTAGTTTCTCTAAGGAGAACAGATGCTCATCTGCGTCTTCTGGGACGAGATTTCTGATGGAGTTAGCCAGTTCAAACAGGTATTCTGTGTTTCTCCCACTGGGACCAACTGAGTTAAGAATCTGCTCAGCGATCTCTTCTAGAGGTGCTGGACCAAGGTAGTTAGGGTTGTCACATGTTCCAATGTACAACAGTACATCAAAAGGTTTCGCTGAGGAGTTTTTCGGGTAGAAAGTGACGGTGTTAGTCCTGTAGCCTCCTTTCTCTCTGAAGTCCAGGTATGCCTTTACTTCACATTCTTGTCCAGCTGGCAGCCTGTATGCAACGCCCCATACGCACCCCTGTTAAAGGGTGCAAGGAAAGAAAATCCAAGCAGTGTTTAACAGGATACTCAAGAGTTAATATATTTCTACTGAATTTAGGCAAAACCTCTATTTATTTTTTTAAGTTAATTTTCCTCCATTTTCTGATGTCTTGTATCTATTTCTTGTACTGTTTGTAGAGAGTCACACCTTAAAAGGGATGTTTTATTCAGGAAAAAAAGCATACCTTTGATGATAACAGACCCAAACATCTTCCAGTTGCTTAGTTTTAGATTGTGATTTATTTGAAATGGTCAAGAGTAATTGATGTAACTCCCAAGAAATTTTCAGAGAACTTTTCATTGCACTAAAGAGAATTCAATTATTTGCTTGTAGAGAAGCAAAAATGAATGAAGACTTACTACACAGGCTGGGAATGCAACAGCACATTCTGTACACTACAGAGAAAGAAGTACTATACCTCAGGATCTTCAACCAGAGTCACAACTCTTCCAGGCTAAAACAAAAACCACAGCTCAGTTAGAGGCTTTTACCCTAAGTCATAAGCAAAACAAAAGCAAAAAAATTTAAACAATGAAAAGTCAAGGAAGGGTCAGAGAACTAATCCAGGATGATCTCAGTAAGGCCCATTTCTTTGAGGTCCCTTTATAATTATTTTCTGACAATACCTTTTGATTTGTATTAGATAAACCCATGAGAAACAAAATGTTAAATTCTGAGTTGAAAATGTACAGCAGAGAAACCTGCTAGTAGTTTTCAGTAGGCATCATCAGCACCACATTACTCAGAGATGAAAAAAGACATTTATTGTGCAAAAGCCTGTTCTCCCTTTCTTTCCCCTCCCAGCTCGTTCTCCCTGCTGGGTAGCAGGAGGGCACTTTGGTAACAGCTTTTACTTTCTTGCAGAAAGAGTGAGAAGCCAGTTTGTAAATACTGAAGAGACAATTCTTAACATATGTTGTCTAACCTGGAGAATAAAACTTTAAAACAGAAAACCCTATGGAGAGCTACACCTGTAGCTTTAATTTGCTGGTTTTGGCATCAGATGAGCATGCCAGTGTCACTGGTTTGGCCTAAGGGAAAGCAGAGATACTAGCACTCAGTCAGTCCTAGTGTAGGATAGAAATTCATTCTCCTAGGAGTTGCAGAGATGATGTGAACTTGATGTGCCTGGATGCATGCCTTCCGTTTAGCCTAGCTACGACATCTGGGTCTTTTAATGACTCATTGCTAATAGTTTCATTGCCTGGTCCATGTTCCCTGGTAAGTCTGTAGCTGTGTTTCTCTTTCATGCAGTAACGTGTAGGGTTTTCTCCTACACCAAGTCATCGGCAAGCCACGTGTTCCTTTGGTACCAAGCCAAATATGAAATCTAGTTTTTGCAAAGCACTTCCTAGATACCATCAACTGTAGCTAGTTTTTATTCAGAGACAGATCTTTTATAATCGTAAAGGCTGTTTGTTTATAAGCTCTGAGCATTTTTTCATTTCTGTGCCAGTTCTCTCCCAGCATCAGCCATCTATTCCTGATCCACTTGATAAAATAAGGCAATAAAACTAAATGAATGCTCACTGATTATAATGTGAGTACTTCGAGGAAACAGGTCTGTTACCATGATTAATCAAGATACTTTTTGGGAAAAGATGCCGTAAGAAATACATCTATTCATCTAGTCTGCTTAAACCCAGACTTAATCAGTCATTTAACAGGGGCTGTTTTGCTGGCATTCAGTTCAGAATCTCCAAGCCACCTAGTCAACACCTTCTGCTAGAAACAGTACTGAAAGCTTCACCCAGAGTTAAACTAAATCTCTCTTGGGCTGTTTATCTGCAGAGTGCATCTTAACACTTCTATTCCAGACTGTGAACACAGGCAGGGGATCTTTGCCTTTAATAGAGGGTAAATCTCTGAGGATCAGATATTTTGCTTAATGTTTTAGGTTTAACAAACCAGGAATATGCACTGTCAAAACTGTGTGTGGGTATGCACACAAATAGGAACACTCCATTACATGAGACATTTTCTTACCTCTACTGATAGAGCCTTGACACTTATCCTTGGCACTTTGTCTTTCTGACCAGTACATCGGTGTTCTGCCATTCTGTCCAGACAGTTTTACTCCTTTGATGTAGTCTCTGCCAGATCTCATTTTAGTGAGTGCCAAAATTTAATTATTTATTCTCCTTTTTTTAGCCTTGATTTCTGATAATTTTTAGTACTCCTACTTCTGATATCCCTAATTGGCTTCCCTTTATACAGAAGCAGTTCCATGCCTCTGTCTGACCAGGGTGACCACCCCTCTTCAGGGGCTCTGTATTTCCATGGTCCAGCTCTGCCATAATCATCATGAGATGGAGCATTCCGCAAGAGTCACGATATAGGTGTGCTACCAGCACACTGCTAGTCACCTCCCCAACCAATTACTCTCTTCCTAACCATTCAACTTTGTTTTATCTGACTTGGGCAGCTTTGCGTTTCTGATGTAATTTTTTCTGACACTTGGACTAAGAAATGGGAATTCACCGTTGAAGACAAATTTCTGTTACTTTTTCAGGTCTTTCTAAGCCAGCAGCACTTTTTTCAGGGAGTGCTGACATTGCTTCAATGTACTTTTCAGAATGCTCCTCTGCAAATCTTTGTCTTTAACTACAGCTAATGTATAAGTTGCTGTGCATTTTTCAAGAAACATTTGTTCCTTTTTTGTTAGATTAAGAATATAAAACCTTTTTCCATTTAACATCCTGTAAACTGTAAAATACGGCCCCATGAGTAAACATCACTTTATGACTAGTTAATTATCTTATTACTATAGGAGTTGAGCAGTTCAAAGTACAATTACAGTGGCAACTGAGTTTTGTACTAAAGGTTTGCAGCTGCCATACATAGAAGGGCTCTGTGTGTTTTTGTTGTGCTGACCATAGAATGTTGGAGCAACCGGTGTTTTCAGGAGAGGGTTTTTAACTTGGCTGCTCTTTTATTGCTGTTCTTTAACATGTTAGTACCAAAGGACCTGTTTCACTTGTAGCTCACCAACATGAGATGTAATTCCTCTCTGACTTCAAAAGATTTTCTAGCAGAGAGCTCTTGGCTTGGTACAGTAGGAGGTCCCTGAGGATGCTGAGGGAGTGTTTTTGCCTTGCAAGACATGGGCTTGTTGGTGCTGAGAAAAAGTACACTGTGTTAATGCTAAAGCCTTTATATAAAACAAAAAACGCATTAACTTATGATCTGTACCCAGGAGCAGGGCAGGTTTGGAGACAGGAATTGTGTGTGGTGGATCTAAGCCAGGTGACAAAGCGAGGCTTTCGACTCCATCTTAAAAGCAACATGGCAAAGCATTTTACAGCTTGGGTTCAGAACCAGGAAAGCTTCATTGGCACAGCACTGCCCCAACCTGAAAAATACACTTGCTGAGCCTGAGTCTGCTTGCATACAGTTTGTTTCTTTGCAGCATTTTCTTTTTTTAAATATTAGATGCCCAACTTGTGCTAGTATGTGAAGCACGGGGATTTGCATTTGGGGGGTTGTGTTCTAAGTACTATCTAAGTTATGTTATGGTGTCTACACAGCCCACTATGATTTATTTTTTAATAAATCTCTTAAGAGTGGAGTTACCAGTGTGCAGGTTGGAGAAGCCACTTTAAGGAGCAGCAAGCAAACAAACTGTTATGATACAGAACCAGCAGTGTAGGTAAACACAGTGACAGCACTGTGTGCAAGTGTCAGGTTCTGTATATGATCAGTCTGTGTTTCTGATGGCCAAATCATGAGCAGCATCTGCAGCCATAGATAACAGTCCTGCCACATCAAAGTCATTCTTCCAACTTGCTGGCTGGCCCTGTAACCTGTTGTTTCTTTAACATTTGTTGAGCTATTTAGAATTACACAAAGGTGAGAACCCTTCCATGGGGAGGGTGGCTTTCAGAACAGAGGAAGACCCTCTTACTCTCACTTCTGAGTTTGCATGAAATCAGAACTGCTGACATTTTAGTTTCTGGCATTTTAGTTTATTTTTCTTGGTGGCTTTTTCCCCTCTCCCAAGCAGTAAATACTTACTCCTCTGTGAGTTTTCATTAGAAAGTTAAAAAAGCTGAAAAACAGGGAGGCTGTTACTCGGATCAACCCTTCTCACCCTTACTTATTAACCAGGCTGACACCCGCACCAAGGCGTTCAGTAATTTAAATTAAAGGCTGAAATAACTAACTTTGTTGGGTTTGAGCTATTAAAAAGTCCTGGGGAGCTTTGGGGTTGTTTTTTTTTAACATTCTCCTCCTCTTTGAAGTTCGTTATGTTGTTCGCTTGGGTTTGTTGGGGTATTTTTAAATTGCCACCGCAGAAGATAAGGAATCCCTGAACTTTAGGTATGGCCTCTTGCCACGAATCAATTAGAAGCCCAAGGGGCTGTAGTAACGCTCTACGTTGCGAGAGGGGGCTGGAGTCTCTGGCCGCGGAAAGCAGCGGGCGCTCCTAGGGCGGACTTCTGGGTTTCGATCGGGGGAGCGCGGCTGAGGTCCCCGGCGGCCGCTGTGCGGCCGGGGGAGGCCGGCCGCCGGTCCGTCTCCGTGTGGGGCCCCGCCGGCGTCTCCTCCGGGGAGCAGCCGGACGGTGCCCGGCCGCAGCGAGCTCCGGAGGAAGGGAGCTCAGCTCGTTCCCCGCCCCGGAGCCGTCGGGGCAGCGGGGATCGAGGTCCCCGCTCCGGGAGGCCGAGGCCCGGCCCGGCCCCGCCGCTGCCCGGGGAGCGCCTCCCGCGCCCCGCCTCACCTTGCCCGGCACGCCGCGGTGGTCGGTGCTGCCCTGCCAGAACCGGCGGCTGTAGCCCAGGATGCGCCCCACCATCTTCTCCTCGTAAGGGAAATCCACCTTCCAGATGAGCGAGCCGTAGCCGAACACCCACATGGCCGACCGCCCTGC
Source organism: Laterallus jamaicensis coturniculus (assembly GCA_022605575.1). NCBI lineage: Eukaryota > Metazoa > Chordata > Aves > Gruiformes > Rallidae > Laterallus > Laterallus jamaicensis. The sequence continues at coordinate 921,666 of JAKCOX010000001.1, forward strand.
CCGACTGCCGGGCGGCCCGGCCGCCGCGGGCCTGCGCACTGCCGCCGGCTCGCGTTCCCTCTCGGCAGCCGCGGCGGGGCCTGGCCCCGAGGTGCCGCCGGCCTTCCCGGAGCAGGGCGAGGCTTCTGCGGGGGCGGCCTCGGGGGCTTGGCGGCTCTGCGAGGCGTCTGTAAGGCCGCGTTGTGCGCGGAGCGTTGCCTATATACAGGTATGTCCTCTGGCACAGGAGGTGCCCCCTGCTTCCCGGGGAGCAGCTGGGGAGCACCAGCGGAGCTGTTAGCCCCCACAACCCCCATCAAGCAAACTCTTCCCCAGAAGACGAAACAAACCAAGCAAAAGCCTCTGCAAAACAAGAAAACTTCATAGACATACCTCTACTAACAGGCATCTTTTTTTTCTTTTTTCTTTTCATTTTTTTTCTTAATTTTCCTTTCCCCTCCCCTTTCTTCCTCCTGCCTTCTTCCTGCAGACTTTGCAGAACGCCAGGATGGATTTCACAGAAGCCTATTCCGATCGGTGTTCTGCTGTGGGCCTTGCAGCCAGAGAAGGAAACGTTAAAATGCTGAGGAAACTAATTAAGCAGGGATACAGCATCGATGTTCCAGATAACAGGGGGTGGGTGCCAATCCACGAAGCAGCAGCTCACAACTCAAGTGAATGTCTGAGGCTGCTAGTTCGTGCAGGTAAGGAAAATTTGATGTGAAATAGTGTGATTTAATGGTAAGTTACTGTGTCATACAAAATATAAATTAAATAGGTTTCTCTTACGAAATTCTTACTTGTTCTATAGATTTCTGTGTGGTTTCATCGAAACTGCATGACAGTGGTAAAGAGAAATTGGTGTCTTGTCTATGAATGGCATTTGATTTTACTTATCTGCCTTGGACAGAGAAAGGTGGAGTTCTGTGGAGTTGATAACAGCATGTTTGTGGATACACTGTAGGCCACACATCTCAAACAACTGTGTTATTTTCAGAAAATAACTGTGTTTTGTAATTTGTTGCTAAACAAACATTTTTTTCCTTGGTTACTCTCGTTTGTAGCTCCATCTGAAGACTACATCCATTTAAAGACGTTTGAAGGGATGTGTGCACTACACCTCTCAGCACGCCATGGCTCTTTGGAAAGTATTCGTGTCCTTCTGGAAGCTGGGGTTGACCTCAATGAAGTTACCACTGAAGCAACTACTGCACTGTTCCTAGGTGACACAAGAGTTCTTGGAATCTCAGAGCAACACGGAGTTGTGAATAGCTTATTTGCTGAGTTTAAACTCACCAGAGCTCATTCACTGCCTACCATGTTTCACGTTTTTTGTAGCCTAAATACTAGGCTGTAGAGTCAGAGATGGAGTGGGTCTAAGGGATTACTCTTTATTTATGGATAAACCTGCTTCAGACTGTGTTTTTAAACAAAACTGAAAAACCAAATGGATTTTTTTTTACATTGCCTTTTGTTTTCTAGCACTTTCTGGGAAGTAGAAGATTATATCTGCATGAGGCTGTGTCAGGTTTTGGTTTGGGGTTGGTACGTTGGGGGCTTTTTTATAATATCTCCCTACTTATGTGAAAAGGCCTTTGGGTTGTTTTTTGCAATTCCTAGCTTAGCAATTAAGGTCTATTATTTTAGGTTTTTTTTTCTCTATGATTTATGTTTGACAAAATTGAATCCTTAAAACTTCTGCTACAACAAATCCTCAGAGTCTAAATCATCTGATTTAATGCACTTATTGTTTTGCTCACCTCTGTACCAGGGGGAAAAAAATCGCAGCTGCCACATCATCTTTGCAAGGCTATTCACGTCTTATTTTTAAACAGCTAAGTGGCTTATTTGCTTAAAACAGTAACAGGCAGCACTTGTGGGGAAATCATCATTAAAGGCACACAGGATAATTGTGATTAACACTATGTGTAAGTGCTTATGTAAACCAGACCAAGGAATGGGCCTGGGTTTTGTATCCCAGAGGTTTTTGAAAAAGATTTTATGGCCAGGTTAGCCCAGACAGTGTGATGGGGTTACAGCACCACTGTGTGTTAGCCACTGAGTACTCCAAGCCAGAGGTGCTCCTTTGGTGAGCTCTTGAGTGAATACTCTAAAATTTATTCCATTCACAGGTCGTTTTTCACCATATCAAGCTTTTAGGGTCACACAGGAAGTGTTCCTTCATAGAAGTGGTGGTGGCAAAAAGCTGAGGCTAAATCAGGGTGCTAAAGGAGGCTTTGTTGAATAACCCAGTAGCATAAATTAGAAATAAACATTGCACATTTACTTTGTACAGGTGTTCAAAACAGTTTTTAACTTTTTAAAAGTTCAAGTTTGGAGGCCTTTGTAAGATAGCTCCTGAGCTTCACACCTTGGGGAGATTGCTGCAGTTAGATGCCTGCTGCTGTACCCTCTCTGTCCCACAGGAACAGGGGAGGAGAGAAACTTGCTTTTGTTATCTGTGTTATTGTGATGCGGGTGGAATTTTAACAAGTCTTACCTAAAAAATTTTGTGGCTAAATTTCCATTCTACAGCTCTTTTTAGGGGGCTTAACAGTAAAAAGTAAGCATATATAAAGCAGGTTGAGAAGAGTTACAGTTATTGTGTCAGGAAGTCAATGGCAAGACCATCTGAGTTTTTCAAAGAGCTCTTTTAAGTCCATTTAATAAGACTTCTTTTCTTTTTCTTTCTTTTTTTCTATACTGTTCCGTTCAAAGCTGTTGAAAATGAACATGTAGATGCTGTAAAGTTCCTGCTCCAGCACGGAGCAAACGTTGAAGGACCTCATTCTTTGTCTGGATGGAATTCTTTGCACCAAGCTTCTTTTCAGGTAACCTGTAAGTGTATCGTATCATTTCCATCTAACTGGTATATTCCAAGTGATAACTTACCTATCCCTTTGCCTTTTTATCAGGTCATTTTCCCTACCTTACCCTCACAGTCGTAATGTTGTCTGAATGCTGACGGGCTCACAATGCACTGAAGAGTGTGCCTGAAACTGCCCTGTTGGTGTTGGGAATCAGTAATTATTTAAATATTATGAACATTACACGTACTTAGAAGCTCAGGTATCGTTTTGGGGGAGTGAATCTTTATAAGATCTTCTGTTTTAGAAAGAATTCTGTTCAGTATCTCATCATCAGTGAGAGAACCTATTTCAGGGACAGAAATATATTAGTTTAATGACTCTAATAAACTGACTTATTTCAATTTGTATATATCATGTACATGAGCAATTGTGGAAAACTGTCTTTTTTGGCCATTAATTTTTCAGTACATCTTTAGAATATTTTGCATCTGTTCTATTTCCATTTGCAGTGTGCACCATTATGTCAATACCTCACTTTTTTTTGTTGGTTAAGAATAAAAATATTTATTTCAGGAATGCACTGAGATCATGAGAATACTCCTGGAGAAAGGAGCAAGCAAGGAATGTAAGGATGACTTTGGAATTACACCTTTGTTTGTTGCTGCTCAATATGGAAAGCTGGAGAGTTTAAGACTGCTTGTATCCTATGGTAATAGAAATCATCCATTGTCCTTCGTTGTTCTTAAACTTGCGTCAACATTTGCACTTCATAGCTTCAAAGCTTTAGTATTTTTAGTGTAATTTTAATTGCAGGTGGCTATGCAAAACTTGTTTCAGTAATTTAATGCATTTTTCAGCAAGCAATGGTTGGAAATAACAAATTCTTAAGATACCAAAGGAAAGCTTAAGGATTGTCGGGGTCTTCTAGAAACCCTCAGTAGCGCTGCACTAGTGGTCTGGTTTTGATTACATTGCTCTTGTATGAAGATATTATTCAGGCTATGTAAGTGAAGATGTCTCCCTCTGGTCATTCATTCACATAATCAGCAGGTTTTACATGTTTGAGTACATGTGTGCAAAAATAATTGCAGTCAAGAGATTGTGCAGCCCGTTGCCTTTCTGCCAGCATGTCTGTCTCGTAGAAAACCCGACTGGTCTGGGTTGGAAGGGACTGCAAGGATCACAGAGTTCCAACCCCCTGCCACAGGCAGGGCTACCAGCTTCCAGGCCTGGAGCTACACAAGGTTGCCCAGGGCCCCATCCAGCCTGGCCTTGAACACCTCCAGGGATGGGGCACCCACCCCCTCTTTAGGCAGCCTGTTCCAGCACCTCACCACTCTCTCTAATATCTAATTTTAACCGTCCTTCCTTCAGCTTTAATCCATTCCCCCTTGTCCTTCCATTGCCTACCCTTTTAAAAAATTGATTTCCATCCTCCCGCCCCCCCTTCAGGTACTGGAGGGCTGCAGTGGGGTCCCTCTTCTTTAGGCTCAACAAGCCCGGCTCCCTCAGCCTCTCTTTGTAGGGGAGGTGCTCCAGCCCTCTCATCTTCATGGCCGCCTCTGAACCCTCTCCCAACAGCACTAGTCTCACGTAGTGCTGATCTTTGACAGAGTTAATGGCAGAGCACCGACTGTTGAAGAAGTCAGCAGTGAGCTAGTAAATGTTCCCCGATAGCTGTGGAAAAGTTGTGTTACGAAGTCATTCTGTGGAAACCAATCACTGATTAACATGAGTCTGTCATTTATGTGCTGTCCTGTGGTGGTGATGATGTAAAGCACTGGCTCTTTTGATCAGGTGCAGCTGTAAACTGCCAGGCCAACGACAGAGCCACTCCCCTGCTGATTGCTGCCCAGGAGGGCCACACCGAGTGCGTGGCGCTGCTGTTATCAAGTGGGGCGGATCCGAATCTCTACTGCAACGAGGATAACTGGCAGTTACCGATCCACGCCGCAGCTGAGATGGGCCATGCCAAGTAGGTGATTAAAAAGGCATTCCCACAGAAGAGTCTGATAGTCAAAACCTAATCGACAGAGAAGTTCAGCTCTGTAAGGAAGAAAAGTGACTTCCCAAGCTGATTTGTAGCTACTTATCTTCATATTCTAAATGCCTGTTAATAGTCCCAGTAAAGGACTATCCATTTCTAATTCAGCATTTAATATGGATTTGATCCAGTGAGTTTGAGAGGCTTCCACCTCTAAAGAGGTTTACAGATACCAGTTTGTTCAATAGCCACATTACTCTTACATTTTGAAATACAAATAGCAGTAACACATGCTTAATGTGTGACTTTGGACAGCATTGATTAGAATTACATGTTCCTAACCATTAAGTAGCGCAAGTAATCTTACGCAAATAATGAATTAGCTGAACCAGACAGAAAATCAAAGCCAGAAGCTCATTTTTTTTTTTAATCTTGAAATGCTTTTGTAGCTTTTCTGAATCCCGGTGTTACAAGTCAGGGCAGAAAGCCAAGAAGCATGGTAGGAAGTTCCCAGAGTAGCAGGCTGCAGTGGAGAAGCATCTCTCAGGAGCACCATGACTTGTGCATGTATGACAGCACTTAAAAACAGCTGTATTAATGATGATAGTAGAGGCAGAATTAGTAGTAGGTGCTCCATCCTAACCCCTAGCAACAGAGGGTCATCAGCCACGTTGTTGTTAAACTTTGTGTCTAATGTCTTGGACTGACTAGTGGGTACCGAGGAAGCTGGCTTTTTATTGTCTCAGAAATAGAAGACTAGTTAGCAAAGTTTTTTGTAATCAAAGTGTCTTTAAGTCAAATGCTGCCTTTGTAGCTTTTGCAAGAGTATGTAACTGGCCAGCGCTGAGCAGCAGCAGTATGTTCCAGCAGCCAAGGAATCAGTGTTTGCCACTCTTGCTTGTTAGCTGGAAAGGATGGAGGACGGAGGTGTGAGCTGTGACATAGAATGGATTTTCTGTTTCAGTATCTCGGTGGGTGGTGTTGAGCAGAAGGAAGTATTGATTTTATTGGCAGCTCGTGCTTTCATTTTGCTTCCAGACTTCTCTTGGCATCTGGATTTAATGTGCAAAGGTACTCTAGTGCTGTGAAAAAGATTGGAAAATAGGAACTATCTCACTGTGGTTCAGATTAAAATGTTTATTGCCAGTCTAAATTCATGCTAAAGCACAATGTATGAAACAGTAAAGGTTGTTCTCTTAGCAGACTCAATAGTGGAAAACCAGGTAAAATGTTCTTCCTAAGTTGCAAGGTCTGTATGAAAAAGGACTGCATTTAAAATCAATTCTTGCACGAGATGACAAAATAAATAGTGGTTTTAAATATTTTCAGGATATTGGAGTTGCTCATTCCAATTACTGATCGGATTTGTGACAAAGGCAAAGGCAAAGTGAGCCCTGTGTATTCAGCAGTATATGGTGGTAATAAAGACTGTTTGGAAATGCTACTTAAGGAAGGCTACAGTCCAGATGCTCAAGAGTGCCTTAACTTCAGCTGCAGATCCCCCATGTGTATGGTCTTCCAAAAAGAGTGAGTATATCTCTTACACTTTGAAACGGTTCATCATTATGTTGGTTTTTGTTTGACTTATTTAAAATGTGCAGTTTTCCTGCCCCCACTTCCTGAGCTGAAGGAGGTAAATGGTAAGTGTCTGAATGGTGGGTGGGGTTTGGATTGCTCACATGAGCTGAAGACCCTCGCTGAAATCTCTGAGGGGAAGCTCAGCTCTTTGAGGAAGGCTCATGTCAACACATCTCTGTCCTGTGGGAACATGATTTGATGCTGTAGTTGGATCAAAAGGACTCTTAAGTAGCCAGGTTCCTTTCAGTAAGCAGGAGTTACTGGAAAATAACATTTTCCTTTCCTGTATGCCAGTCTTGTGTGTAAGACAAGCAGAATCAGTAACCTTAACACCCTATGTATACAGATGACTGGGAAACTGAATGTTAGATTCTTTTATATCCCAACCCATTTATTTTTTTGCCTGGTGAGTAATGCATATCCCTGGTACTCAGCAGGAAATAACCCAATGCTTACTTCATAATGCAGTGACTGTAATGTTAGAGGAAAAATAATTAGGTGTATAAGCCTTACTCCTAAGTTTATGCATATAGCATGTCATGAGGTGCTCCTCATGCCCTTGTTGATTTTTTTTTTTCTTTTAGTGCAGAAGTTTCCTCTTCCTTTTCTGTGGGAAATTAATCTGTGGAGGAGTGGGCTGTTACTGGAAGAGATGTAGATGTTGCTGTCCCCAAGCTCACCTTGTGCTCCTGGTGAACTAATGCAGTGTATAAAATTGCATTCAAGCATTGAATACTGTCATACCTCAGATCAAAACAGAAAAGTGAATCTTAAACCCTTAACAAGTTTGAACACCGAGTTCTGGGGTGCAACCCCTTGATATTTTCACATACTTGTCAACCCATTGCATATTGGCACAGGTCTGAGGTGCAGCCTTATTGAGTGGGTGCAGTGCTTTCCACTTCTGTCAGGTTGGGGTGTGGGGATGCCTCTGGGTTACAGATACCAGTCATTGATGACTTTGGGCTTTCTGGGGAAAAACTAACAGGGTCTCCTATTCCTTGTGTGCTGTCCATAGGTATTTTAATTTCATTTACGTTTTCCTGAAATACGGCATCACCTTACTTGGGATTAATTTGGGATATTGCCTGTTATATGGACGGTTTCCTTTGTTCAAACACTTCTTGAAGCTGGGCTGTTTGCTGCCTTCTGGGGACCAGTTATCCGAGTTCATAAGCTACACAATTAAAGCGTGTGAGGAGTACAAGGAATGGTTGCCTTATCTACTCTTGGCTGGTTTTGATCCAGTGAATTTAATGTGCAGATTGTGGTAAGCAGATAACATTATCTTACTTATTTAAATATTGTATGCTAATCTGCAAAGCTGCTGCCAGTGTTTTTTAACATTTCAGAGCCTAGTACTTGATAATCAGTTGCCAAAGCAGGAATGCTGAGGCTTAGGGGAAGTCTGAAATAAATCGTTCCTGGGTTATGGCTGGGTTCAGCACAACAAAAAAACCAGAATGGACCTTTCTTTGTCACTATCCTGGAGAAAGGCATAATTTCTCAGTCTTTATATCAAACAATTCTTATTAGCTCCCCAGCTTAGTTGCAGATTGCCTGTGTATGTATAATATCTTAGTGTTAAGAAGGGTTTCAGATGCTGAGGTCAGGAGGGATGGGAAACAAATGTGAAGTGAAGCTGGGCTGAGGCCAGGAGGAGAGGAAACGGATGCAGTTAGAGATTGTGTTCGACAAAATAACGTGCCAGAAATTCCAGTCTGATTTTTGTTGTTGTTGATCTTCCACATACAAATAACTGCCTGGTGGTGGTTTATAATTAAATAGGCAGCACAGAGTTAAATTTCTATTTAAAACTATGAAGTATTTGTATTTTCTTCTGGGGTTTTTTCTTGTCAGTGTAGATGACACAGTCTTTATTACCACATAATGCTGTTAACAGCATTAACAGTGAGATGTATGAACTCATTACATGTGTATGAACTCATTACATGTGTTACTTAACCCTTTGAAAGGAGTAGGATTTTAAGGTTTACCTAAATACTGATTTATATTTCAGATAATGCCATTAAGCTATCATGGTTAAGATATAATTGATTTAAATGCATTCGTTTAGGACTTAGAGTCTACTAATCATTAGCATCCAATGCTTCCTCAACAGCAGTTAAATTTCTTAACGGTAATATAAAGCACAGTACATTGTATTTATTCATAGAAGACTACATGCCTGCAAAAGTAAACACACTTCGAGTGCGATTCAGTGAGTGAACAAATCTCACTGTCCGTGTATATCATATACGGTGCTTTCTAATACTTTGTTACATCATCCTCAGATACCACTATGCCAATTGCTTCCTTTGTTTAAACATGCACTCTTAAAAATAACACTTACCACATCATTGTGTACAAAACAAACGTTTGTGTGAGTTTAACTTCAATATTTAACTATTCCACCCTGGAAGATAACAGGAGGATAGACAGCAGGGACAGTTATGCTTATGATTCGTTAACGGTCTCCGGCTCGTTGCACAAAACAACTGTTATAACCAATTACAAACTGATCGGTCTAGAGCACTGACAGTTTTAATTATCAGTAGACTCCCATGACCACTTCCTGACAATTGGGTGGAAATGGAATAAGAAATGAGTGCAGAGGAGAATGCTGCCTGTTACTGAGGCATTTAAATGTCAGAGCTGCTATTTTTCTCTTGCAGTTGATAACTTTTTAAAAGAAATGGAGAAAGATAAAATCACACACACAGAGCCTCATGCTGTCAAAGCTGCTTTGGCTTTTTCTTTAATGACTTTTGGTTTCTGGGCTTAGGATGTAGGTAGTTAAGGATTTGTTAGAAAATATCAAAGCTTTCTATGTGTTGTTTCCATTATTCTATTTATGCTGTTGCATAAACTGATAATTTATGGGAGTTTTGTTATACAGGATTTTCTCTGTGAGCGAGAATGCCCTTAATTTCATCCTGGAGTTCACAAACTGGAAGCAGCTTCCTCCAGCTGTAGAGAAAGACCTTTCAGACTACAAAGAGAAGTTCACTTGGACTCCCAAGAGCCATTTTAGTAAGCAATGCACTTAGGGGAAAAGACCAAATGAAGTTTTGTGTGTGCCAGCTCCTGGGTGTGAGGGGGGAAGAGCTCTTTGTGCTAATGCACGATAGCAGAGAAGGTTCAGCAGTCAATAGACATTGCTTGTCCAGACACTGGGGAGTGGAAATCGCGGTTACCCTAAACAAGCAACAGGTGTTTGAATGAATTTTACTGGTTATATTTGTTCAGTTCAGGGTTAGCATGTTTCAAGTAGATATTCTTAGTTTAGGCTGTTTTGTCCACTTCAAATTAATGCATGTACTGTAAATTACAGGTAGTGAACTGTTAATTAGTATTGCACAGTCCTGAAATTACTTGTTTAGGCTTTTGGAAGATTTAAAGGAAAATGATCCATGATAACTTGGTTACGTTTTCCAGACCATATACCACTGATGTTATTATTTTATTTGACTTGTATTTCTAATGAAGTGCCTGGCCCGTTCTTTAAGCATTTGTCACTAGTTAAAACACAAACCACCTAAAATATCAAATATGTGCAAACCCAGCCGCTGTCACTCTTTTAATCAAAATGGGGTCAGACAAAAAGATTCAGTAATTCATTGTCCAGGAAAACACTAATTGTCACTGCAATCAGCCTTCAGAAAAGCAGCTTTAACATACAGGTTGTGTTCTGAGACCTGTGCGTTATTGGAGATATTCAAGGTTATTGGAGATATTCAAGGTCAGGCTTGATGAAGCTCTGAGCAGTCAGATCTAGTGAAGGTGTCCCTACTCACTGCAAGGGGTTTGTCTAAAGTCAAGCTCTTCAGCAATGTGTTAGAACATTTGGCATCATATGTTAAGTGAGTGATGCTGTCACTTAATACTTATCCTGAAAATTCTTTCTCTTGTCATATTTTGTTTCTTGATTTACTTCTAGACTTAATTTTTAATTTCTTGTGAAGTGGCGTGGGCCTCTCTCCCCAGACAGGTGGCTGGTTAGATGAAACTTTCTGATTAAGGAAACCCTGATTAAGGATCGAGTGACTCCTTGATTCTTTGTTTCTAGAAGTTTAAGGTTACTTTTCTAGCTTCATTAGGGAAATTCTGATTCTGGCAGACAACAGCCCTTCACTGTGGAGAATGCTGCCTTGTTATCTGCCATAGAGCTTGGGAGGGAGTAGGGTTCAGACAGGATCCAGCTAAATCAGGTAACCATAGGCAAGTGATGTAATCCCATGGTGTCCTGTTCACTGTTTGACTTGCTTTGTCATTTTTCAGGCTTCATTCCTCCCCTGTCTCACCTTTGTCGTCTGGAGATCCGGTCCATTTTAACAAGCGAACGCCTGCGGTCGGACCGGTTCATCCGGGAATTGCCATTACCGGCTTGTCTGCAAGACTACCTTCTCTACTTGGATGTCCTGCGAGCATACGGCATCCCAGAAGCAGAGGATTATCTGGGGCAGCGAGAGGAGGGGGCTCCCTCTACCAGTCACTCCAGCGCTGAAGATGCAGAGAGGAGGGATGTCTTTAACGCTGATGCTAGGTGATGGCACGTGCCAGTGACCAATCTCTGAAGCTGCAGATCTTGCCACAGCATCGGAGAAGAACCACTGTCAATAACTGTAGTAATAAGTCTTTTCATGCTGTAGTTTTATACTATATCTAGAAGTCTGTTAGAAGTTCTGTGATCTACTTGTTCTAAAAGTCTGTGGTAGCTTTCTAAGTCTGTGAACACTTTCTGGTGTTTGAAAGGAAGTTTTTTAACTCTTACGGAGTAAAATGAGCTTGTTCAGTGAACATAGAGCATATAGTGGTCAAAATCTGTTTGGTTAGACACTTTATTCCAAATACTGCACATACAAAATTAAATTACCTAAAAAACAAGGAACACAGTATCGTATTATTGTTACGAGTTCCTGTGTTGGGGAGTGATCTAGCTGAACCAGAGACAGGAAAATAATGTGAGAAAGGAAATTGTTTGCTGAAGGAACAGTATTTTCTTGCCCCACCCCCCTCCTTTTTCTATGGTCATCCATGTTTGAGTGGGAGGCTGTCTCGGAGCCTGCACCCACTCCCCTCCCCTTGTATAACCCACAGGCAAGACACGAAACGTCCCTGCGAGCACAGAGACATGACACCACCATACAAAAATCCCTCCTTCAATGAAGTGAAAAAGCAACCATCATCCCCACAGGAAGGTGACAGAGCTGGGGCAGGGACACCTTGGTGGAAGACAGCTGCATCCCTCATGCTGGGGAAGGCCTCGTCCTGCAGATGCAAAGCCAGCACTCCTGGGCTCACTGGTAGTAGATGCTGAAGGCATGGAGGATGTATAGGAAGGTTGTGATGAAGGCAAAGAACTGCATGAGAGGAAGAAGAGCAAAATGTGAGGTCAGCTGGGAGAGTTTAACCCTCTCTTTAGAGCTCTCGACCTGGGGAAACCTCCCAGCTTAGAGCTCTCTCCAGCCTCAAAAGAGGAGGCAAAGCCCCCATGTTTCCCAGGAGGCAGCCACGCAAGGGTGGCTGTGAGCTGCTGGACCCTGAGGAGCCCACATGGACTGCACAACGCAAGAGATGAGCATGATGCTGCTCAGCCTGGGATGGCTCTGCTGCAGCTTTAATAATTGCTCTTGCATCTCCCTACAGGCAGATCCAGGTGTTCCAGCGTGCATGGGGTTCTCTAGACTGACTCACCGATGCAGCAGTATTGAGCTGATAGTGAAGTGGTGAGTTGGAGCCAAATTCAGAGTGGATGGTTGCGTTGGCTTGCAAGACAGCAGCACTCATGTATAGAATGGCTGTGGCACCGTGGTACAGACTGTCCTGCAAAACAAGGGAGGGGTGAGGATTGAAGCCTGCCTGGGACTGTCCTTCTCTGAATCACCCTGAGGACGAGGTCCACACTCTGCACATGAGAGTGTACGAACAGGAAACACACCCAGGGGCTGGGACCAAACCCTCATACCATGTCAAACCCTCCCCTGTGCCGACATGGCACCTGTGGCTGTAGCACAGCTTCCCTTGGCATTTCCAGTCAAGACAAAAAGAGGAAAGGGATGGTTGTTTGCAGAAGTGCTGGCATCTGGCTGGCTAAACTATCACCAGCCGTGATAGTCTTGTGCCTGTGCTGTTGTTACCAATGTTTGCCGGTGTTTCAGCCTTTCCTTACCAGCACTTTCCAGTTCTCGCTGTTTCTGTGTAAGCCAAAAAGGTAGATGAGGAGGAGCAGCAGGGAGATGATGCAGGAGGTCAGGGACACATACATCACCCATCCCTGCAGCAGCGGTAAGGAGACGGAGGTAGCAGCAACGAGGATCCACACCCAGGCCCCACAGAGCTGCCGGAACAAACACAGGAGCCTTCAATGAGTGTGGGATGGGAAAACCCTTCTCTTCCCCAAGTCCCTTGCCTCTCTCCCAGGCTGACCCCAGCAATTGTGGGAAGCTCTGCGTCTTCAGTGTGGACCAGTCTCTCCTGGAGCATCTGGGCATGGTGGCAGCACTGCAAGCTAGCGGGAGTTTACCTGAACGTTCTTGGGAAATACTTCAAAACACTTCTTACAAAAGGGAAAGGTTTGCTCCCGTGTCTGATGCAAGGAAAGCAAGCTCTCACCCTAAGGGCTTTAGCTGAGGAGTGAGAACATGCGCTTTTGTCTGGGAAGGGTGAATAGCTGCATCAGCCCAGCCCTGTCCACCCGTTAATCCCCTGGGATTGAAATCACAACACAAGGAAATATCCTCCTGACTCCGCGCACCAGCCCAGAGTGAGTCTCTCTGGATCCACCTAAAATTATTTACCATGCACAAATAGCACGCAGGATTATCTGGATAAACTCACGCTGGCCTGTGCTGTTCTGGTTGAGGTGGATGAAACTCCCCCAGATCTGTAGTGGGGAGCTGAACCCCCTGGCACAGACAGCACAGGCAGCAAAGCCCAGTCGCTATGGCCATAGAGTGGGTGGTGTGGGTCGTCAGCACTGTGTGGCAAAGTACAGCAGTGGCTGGTGAGCTCAGCCAGTACCCCTAGGTGCCCTCTGGACCCATAAGCAATTGAAAGAGTGATGGAATGTCACTCGTTAAGACACAATTGCCTTCAAGCCCTTGGAAAGACATAATACACAGAAGGACCTTCCCTTGATTTGTCAAGCAATTTCTATGCAATAACTAGAGCTGCTTTTGCTCCAGAGGCACCAGCAGCTCTTCAGCCTCGCCCTGTGGATGGCAGGCAGCAACCCTCATACGGCCTCTGGAATGGAGCTGGAGCGCATCTTGTCCTAAGGCTGTTCCTAAAAAGCAACCATCTCACTAAGAGCCACCTCTGTGCAGTCAGTATAAGCAAACAGATGAGATGCTCTTTCCCATTAACACTGCCTTCAGGATGGCTTTGGGGCCGGTCCCTGATTTTTAGGTTCAGTGGAGCAGTTGGCAGGGTGCTCTCGCGCAGCAAAGCTCAGCATACTTACTATCTCCGGTAGGATGAACGCATAGGGGATGGTTTTGAAAACGGTGGGTCCGGAGGGCAAGGCGGTCTGCGTGGAGGCCTCAGGGGAGCGCGTCGAGGCCATCTCTTCTCAGCTGATGCCACAACTGCCCCAGTTCAGCTCTACTTGGGTTTGCCTGTGCTGTGCCGCTCCTGTGTGGGGTTTTAACCGACACACCCGCAGGGACGTAATCACAGAAACCAGCCCAGGCTGGCACCGTGCCGCTTCCTCCGGCTGAAGGAGTCCTCAGCAGCCCTCCGGTTATTGTGGCTGGCGTGTCACGCCCTGCCGTCAACACCGCCACGGGAAAGCAACAGGACTCCAGCCCTGTCACCGGCACACAATTCAAGGTCTTTAATGAGAGGGGAAATGGAAAAAACAAAAAAAATCCTATGCTACAGCAAGGCAGAAACGTTTCCTGCAATCAGTTTTTGTCCTTGGCGCCCTTTCAAGCCTGAAATACTTTTTGCTTCCGCGCTGTTGCCTCCTCCCCTTTCTGTTCAGGTTTCTACTCTGTGTTCACACCAGACTCCCCAACACACACCGGGCATGTCCAGCCTTTGAAAGCATGCAGCCAGATGTTCTTTATAGACAACTCAACCCACTGGTAAAAGACAGGAGGGCTTGCCAGTGTGCGCCTAAGTGCCCAGAGAAGTCTGAAGGACAGCTACCAGGACAGCTTTGATTGCCGCCTCCTGGCAGATGCGTCTTGGATTCAGCAAGCATGTGCTGTTTCTTCCAAAGGGCTCTGCCTCACCCCCTAACTAACCAGTAACTGATGGGATGAGAGGGTGAAGGTGGCATCTCTGCCTTATGGCCTGGAGAGGACTGGGTGACTCCACTAACTCAGGCAGTACTCTGCAGCAGGAGGATGACAGTATCCTCGTAATGATATCCTATCTCTCTGTTAGGAGTGCCAAGTGATGCCCTAGGAATTTGACTTCTGTGCCAAGCTCTTGTGCAATACAGAGCAAAGATTGAATCCATGGTGTTTCTCACTGTCTGAGCCCCTCCTAGGCTGGGGAGGGGATGAGACAAGTGCTTTGCCATGGGTCTGAAGGCTCCAGTTTACAAGTGCCGTTAGTGGGAGCTGGCTTCAGGTTCTGTGCAGCGTGCCATGGTCTCTGAAAGATCTCATTTTAAAACATTGCCCGAGACAACCCAGTGCCTTGCTCAGACTTGCTGACAACCTCCCTCAGTGGGAGACTCTAGCAGAAAAGAGAGGCTAGATTAATAACTTCCCCTGGGAGCAGGCAGCATGGATGGCCTGTGGTTACAGACTGCTCAGGGAAGAGAAGCCTTCAACATCCCAGCCCACCTGAGGAACACCCCGCAGCTTGTGAGCCTGCCTGAGAAAGCCAGCGTGGAGGGAACTACTGTACGGCTCGGCCACGCACAGGGGAAGCACAGCGTGCCCCGAGCTGTCACCGGCTTTTGTTTGCATTAGGTGAGTCAGGCACATTCCTATGAATAACCCAACCTTTTCCTGAGTGGGGAGGAAAAGCAGTAAAACAGTCTAAATACAGAGCAACCTGCTCTCTACTGATAGGATGAGATTTATTTTTTTCCTAACCCGGATGACCTTGTTCAGCAGCATTCTTAAAGATCATTGCTTCTTCCTTGACTGCTACCAGTCTAGGAGTGTTCTGTGACAAAGAGCCTGTTGTTCAGCCTAAAACAAAATGGGAATTTCATTGGAAGCTGTATGAGAGAAGTGCTGCCTCAGCATTTGCTCAGCTTAGACAAAACATGATGCTTAATGCAGCTACAACAGGTACATGTAGCAGTAACAGCAACATTGCAAAGGGGAACATTTAAAATACGATTTCCGTTAGTTAAATGGATAAAATAATTCCAGTTTCTCACTATTAAAATATTACAATTGAGACAGTTTCTTTTTTATAAAAATTTATTTCTGTTGTGACCCCATTCTTCCGTAGCCTGTGATTCATTCACACTCCAGATTGCTTTTCCTCACTTCTCCTAAGAAATCATAAGCCACCTCTGAGATATCAAAGGCTTTGTGAGTGTTCTCTGCTGACAGCAGGTACTGAAGCGCACCGTCATTCTCCCGGCTCCTCTTCAGAAAGTCAGCGATCACCTTCCAGCGAGACGCTTCTGACTCTTCCTCAGCCCACTTGTAGTCAGGGAGGAGAGTGGACTGAAGGAGAGGAAAGACAGAGTCGTGGTACACCAGGACAAACAGAGACTTCAGAAATTCTCGATCTCTCTGCGGAGAAGAGTATTTGAAAAGAATTCAGTGCAAATACGTGCCGTTGCCAAACACTGCTACAGATGTATTGTACACGGGGGAAAAAACAGACAAGAAAACACTGAACTAAACCCCAGCTCCCAGGAGAACAACGAGAAGAGATCTGACCTTCCTAGAAAAACACCAGTTGGCTTGGATGAGCCTCAAGCACTATGCTGTATAAACTAGAGATCAACAAAGCCGCTCTCCAACCCACTTCCTTTTCCAGACAACAGGCAGCGATCTACAGCCAGACCCTGCCAGTGTTACCACAATCTTTACAGAGGTCACCGAGGGCCCTTTGCTAATGGGGTATTTATGTGTCTTCCAAAAATTGCCAGGATGTGACAGCTGTTGCACACAGCCCTGTGGGTACAGACCGAGTCTGTTTGCCATAGCTGCTGGGGAAGTGCCACATCCTCCATGTCTCAGAAGCCCAAACTCCACTCCTTCCTCCACCGCCCTAGGCAGAGAGTTGCAACAATCCCACACTCCTTGCATGCAGCATGTGGCTCTTAGCAGGAGGTAAGGCCACACGTAAGTGCTGTTCTTTCACACTTTGATGGGACGTTCTGTGTCTGGCAAGAATTATGCTCTCCCCTGTGAGGACCAGTTTGCAAAGCCCAGAGACTGAGAATTCTGGTCAATTACCAAAGGCTGATTTAACAGCTGAGCACCATATAACCGTGCAAGGAGGAGTAAGAATTCACCAGGCAGCAATCCTGCCATGGGAGTGGCACATGACAATTCAGGTAAAACTGGATGGTTCTGGGATACCGAGGAGTTACTAATTCTTTGAGCCGATCAGCTTTCATTTTGGATGAATGGCCTTGAAAAAGCAATTCTGACTCAATGGCATTTTGGTTTGCATAAATGGGGAGATCTTCATGTGTATCTCTTCAGTAGCGTGCACAAGGAATTAAATACCCTGCTGCCGCTCCCCAGGGAAGCATCTTGAATCAGGAGCCAGTGCCTTCCTCCTTCAATTACATACAGCTCCCCTTTGTGTCCAGAGGACAGAAGGTAGGACAAGGAACAGGTCTGCCTGGTGACACGGCCAGTTCAGTTCTCCAGCTATCTACATATCCCAGAGTGGGAAAGGTGCAGAATTTGTGGGCCTTTTTCCAGGCAGACTGTGGGAGGGCTGGAGCTCAGAGGTTTGTGGATATACACAGCTCCTTCTGTACCAGTGGAAAACTTTCACCAGTCGTGTATTGGAAGCAGGCTGCGAAAGGGATGTGCCATATCCCTCCACCAAGACCAAAAGTTACAAGATAATTTCATATTCCTCCTCCTCTTAGTTTGCTGTTATAAATGTGGGTAAGAAATGTTAAGAATGCATTTAGCATATCTATGTTTTCTAAGTAAATGTACAGCAAGGGGAAAAGTTACCTAGCAGTAAAGCTGACAGAAAGCTGCTGGTTAGAATTAGACTGAATATATATCAAAAAAGCCTCTGTGATTTATTACCTTCTCGGATCTCTTCAATGTCCTTTCTCTATCTGCCCAAGCACTCTAAAATGAAATGAAAAGTAACATCAGGCTAAGATTGTGGAGATTGAAAGCAATTCCATTTCTAGCTGTAGCCCCACCGTAGTTTAAGCTCCTGCTGCAGGCCCACTCTCCCCATATTCCCCCTTCCTTCCTAGTGCCAGTTTAGCTGATTTAAGCAGCCATTCCACCAAATGAGGCTCAAATCTTGCAAACTGACTGGAAATCCTGATGCATCAGGTGCCACTGAACGCTACGTAGATAACATACCCGAAGTGCATCCATCAGGTCTGGTTGATCCATGAGCTGAGGGAAAGTTGCTAAAATGGGATTGCAGATTAGATCTGAAACAGAAGGCAAACGTGTTCAAGGCTAAGGAGGAAACTGGATGGCTTTTGAGGTATCGACACATCAAGGGATATTCAGCACATCCCCTCCTCTCAGAGTACTTCAAAGGGAAGATGAGCTGTTGGCTTCTTCAGAGCAGCAGGGGAGGCAGAAGAGCTAACAACTTCATTCTCTGACCATACTAAACTCAGTGGCTGAGAGCTCACCTGAGAGAGGAGAGGCACAAAGACCAGTTGCTGTTTATTAGAAGCCAGACAGCAAGAGACTCTACCCATTTAAACAAAAGGTAAGTTGGGGTTGTTTCTTCGCTTCTGCACCTGTCTCTTTTATAAACATCTGAAATGCTGCTGCCCGATTGGGATGTGGGGAATAAACACACTTTCATTCTACCTTCACCTGGCTTGTGTTGTGTGCCATGTGAAGGTAACCAGGGAACAAGTGGCGTGGTACATCTACCGAATGAGGCATGTCACCGTACTGCACAGGTCCCCTCCTTGAGCCCAACAGGCCAGCAGTGTGGAAGCCAGGCAGGGCAGAGCTGCCTCAAAGCTCTTCGTTACAAAGCACAGCAAATCCCAAGCCCTGTGGCACAGGGGTCCTGTCCTTAGTTTTGTTTCTGAGATTATTGCTAAGATTACCAGAGTGCTGAGAGTGACACAGAGAGGAATTTGGGTTGAAATGTTTTCTTTCTCTCCTGACTTTGAATATTTAATGTACACTGTTGTTTCTTCATGTTGAAGTTGAGGGCAGGTTTATAAACACTAACAATTTACTAGTAACAAAACATTTCACAGAAACAAGCCAGAACTCACTGCTTTTGTGAGACAGAACAGACATTTTAAACTGTCTATTTCTAGAGTGATAGTTGATTCTGAAAGGTATAGTGGCTACCAGAACAACTTCTGTAACTTGGCTGGGGTAAAGCCTTTAAACCATCTCAAATCATGACTGTACCCAGGTGGATGCAGCTTTACTCCAGGAGAGGTCATCAGCCTGATCTATCATCCTACATTATAAAGATCAAATCAAGTAAGTACAGCAGTTCAGCTAGCCTTTAAAAGCTAAGCATTTTCAGTTTATCTGTGATAAGTTATGAAATAAAACCATTGATTTATTTAAAGTTCAAGAAAATTGGGAAGGCAGTCAAGTTCTGAGCACCCCTGAAAGATGGACCTGTAATTCAGGTGCCTCAGTTCTGCTAAGGACAGAAACTAAAAATGCTAGTAAGTGCACAGGCAGATTGGTTTGCAAAACGAATAGGTGATACATAATACTGTCTGGAGAGGAGGCAGGAGAAAACACAAGAAAATCCCTTGCAGTACCAACAGAAATTCACCTGTAGTAGTCAGGAAATGTAATTTTTCTGTATTTCAAATGTGGTTTTAAAATGGAGACTTCAAACTATGACAGTTCTGTTGAAGGAAGGATGTGGAAGGAAGAAGATGCAGGTTCCAAAAGCGGAGCGCTATGCTGAGTTCTAAACCCGGAACTCTTCTGCTTCTGTCTCTCCCTGCTGCATTAGCAGTACATAAATAATGAGTTAAAAAAAAGGGTGACTGAGCCTCAGTGACAAAAGCATCTGCCTCATTTCTGGAACTCAGAGAACAGACATATGCTAGAAGTGAATGAATAAGCCTGTGTGCATGCCTAATCTCATTGCCTGGGTGGTGAAAAGGAAATGTTTCTCTTCCAAATAATCCTTTACCTTTATTTGCCTTTTTTCAAATCGTTATTTAGAAATAACCCTTCACCTAGCCACAAAGGCTCTTTTTCCACATGGGAATTCCACTGAAATGCTTCATTCGTCCTTCACACAAACAAAACTTTCCTTGGGGGTCATTCATTCTGCACTGGGAACTGATGTCCAACAGGGCAGCACCCAGCATGAGATGAAACACCCCAAGTTTGAAACGTGAGCACAGTGAGAGGTGATTCTCTTTTGTGAAGGGGTACAGCTGCTTGCTGGTTGTCCCCAGGACACCTGCAGACTGGAACCTAAAGCTCCCAGACCTCCTGAGATGGTCAGTCAGCAAGAGTTGCTCCTGCAGACCCCTGCTCTCCTGTACAAAGGGGACTTGGGAGACAGTCACTCTCCTTGGGAACTTGGTCTTTATCCAACATGCTCTCTCATACTGAACTGTTCTCCACAACAGCAATTCTTACCTGTGCTTTGCATGCTTATTCTGTCTCTCAGGAGTGCATCACCGAGTATTTGTCGATAAAATATCAAGAGATGGATGTAGCACATGCTGCCAATTAACGTTTCTGGTAGCAAGCTGTTGGGAAAACAGACACACAGTTGAGAGTTTCATTTAAAACTGCTCCTACAAAGCATTGTTCACCAAAGCTTGAGAGTAACAGCAGCTTCAGAGATGAGCATTGGTTCATGTTGCCATCTCAGTGAATGGATCACAACTTCTGAAGGTGTACACTGGTAAAGCTGTAACAGACACTCCTGCTCTTGAGATTTTCCATTATCTAAACTTAATGACTTTTGGGTTGCTTTTGACAAAATACCCCAAAGTGTCAGAGATCAACTGCAATACGCAGGTGACACAACCCTTAGATTTCTGCACAGCCAGTGTTCCCAGGACAGGGAATGCTTCAGATGGGAAATACTGTTTCAGTTTAGGGCAGCATGCATGCACACTTACTTCAGGATGTCTTTCGACTGCACACTTAATGACCTCAGTTTCACTAGAAGCACAGGCTGTTTCTTGAGTGTTAGAAACTGATGGAAAACACCACTGCCTGCTTAAGAAATAAATGCCCGATACAAAATCAGTCATTTTGAAAGAATGTTAAGAATTATATCACAAGAATGGACATTTAAATTTGGCAAGAGGTTATTTTTTGCTACAACTAATGGTTTAAGGATGGTCTAAAACCCAGGAGGAACTGAGTATCTGAAAATATAAACATTTGGTCTAACACAAGCTATTACTTAGCTTACAGAGGTAAGTGTCCAACTCAAAAGGTAAAAGCCTTCAATAGCAAATGGACGTTACTACAGCTAGAGGAAAGCTGCAGCTTCTAAAAAGGGTACAGCATTTCCTGTATCATTTAATTTATAGAACGTGTAGGAGAAATCTCACCTCTTCTTGATATTGATGGGTCAACCTCAACGCCTCTCTCATAGGGAGTACCACCGTTCAACAGCAGCTCATACATCCTGTGAAACAAGAGTAGCACAGTTAAAAGCCCTGAAGGAGAGGTGAGAACAGCACGCTGCTTTCTGGCAAAGGCAGAAACCTGATATCTCAAATATAAACCTGACACAGAGCTTCATGCTATGGCTGGTAATTTATATGAAATGACCACACCTAATTAAATAACCAAACCTCAGATGAGAAACTTGAAACTTGTGTTACACTGGGAAACTAGTTAATTGTTTTTAAAGACATTAGTAGTGTTGATTCTTTTGCAGGTGACTCCACTGTTTTTCTTCTGTGAAATTTAGCAACTGGTTCACTAAAATATTTCTGAGGAGTCATCATTTACGTGGCAAATTTTTAGGTAGGGAAGACATAAAATGCTGAAGAATAACATAATCCCAAGAGCAAGTCACATGCAACTTCACTCTGTAAATACCACATTTAACTTAATGAAATAGAAAAGCAATGTTGGAGATCAGATTTAGAGAGTTCTAGAACAGTAAGAGTTTCCCTGGCTATATTTGGGTATCCAAATATATCCAGAATACACTTATATATATTTGATAAAACAAAGTATTGCAAGCCTGCTCTACAACTAGCCACTTGTGTAAGTTAACAGAAAGTTTTCCTACATTTAATAGAATAGAAATATGTACATTGTATTATTCTTTAGGACTGTTGGACCCATCAACTAATCATAAACCAGCTGCAAAAATACAGGCTTATTCACACTCTCCAAGCGAATGGTAAAAGATGGATTCCCAACAACTCTTATGTGCTTCTAAACCTCCCCTCATTTTAAATGATGCACAACAAAGTGTACATAAAGAAGAGGCACCAACTAAAAGGTATGTTGTCACCTGCAGTATAGGTAATGGTCCTGTTTTATACAAACAAAACTCTACATAGAATTTACTCCATCATTACTCTAAAAAGAGTTTTGTTCCCTGTTAACTCAGACATTTCCATAGGTGTAAAATTCCCCTGAACATTATTTTAACTGGCAGTACTAACTTTACTCCTTGCCTAAAATAATATATACATATGTAAATATGGGGGGGGGGGGGGCAGAAACAGTAAACTTACTTGGAAGGAACAGGCATTGCATTAGAGGTAAAAAGCTTCAGAAATGCCCAGCCACAGCTTAGCTCTCCTCTTTCACCTGTTGACTAGGGGGAAAAAACCCAAACAGAAGCATAGATAACTTGAGCAGCTAAACCAGAATAACTGAACCACAAGCAATTATTTAGAAAAATCACTTAAAAATAGTAAAATAGTACAAGTCCTGGACTGGTGATAAGCAAACACTGACTCTGCCATATTCACAGGTGTTCAGAGGTGTTTGCCAAACAGCACACGCAGTTATGCTGAACTTGGCCGTCCATGAACATATTTAGGAGATGAGGATTCATAAAGCCAAGAAATACACATTGAAGGGAAGCCCAAGCATATCTGTGGAAAAAGAAATGCACAGATCCAAAGGTAAAACTCCCCCCAAACCTGCACTGTGCTCTAAAGAATGCAAGATAGAAAGGAGGGGGAAAAAGTTTAATCAGAGGATTTACCCATCTGGTTCCAGACTCCAGTTTCCAAGCCAGTGGCCCTGTGCATGGGAAGGCTTTATGCATGGTACCAGAGAGCACCTGGGAAAGGATCTGATCCAGTGTGCCAGCCCAAATGGTTTCAGACCCCCAAAGCACTAATAACAGGTAGGAACTCTTAAACACTTCAACTTTGATTTGAACCTAACTCTGTGTCATCTACTGTGCTGCTACCCACTGTGCTTCCCAGGAGTGTATCTGAGATGGGTTGGATGTATCTGATGTATCTATCAATTGCAGCTAGAAACCAGTCTCTGTACTACTGAAAGGGTTAAAATGTGTTGTCCATGGCACAGTAGCCTGAAACAAATCACTGAAATAGGAAAAAATAATGCAAGAGTGAATTGGTCCTCTGCAATCATGTAAGGGCTCTGGCAGAGCAGCAGCAATTATTTCAGTGCAAGTCAAGGTACGTTCACATCTATGAGTCCCAAAGTCCTTTACTCTCAACACTGACTGTCCCAAACTGTCCCAAACCCCAACATCTCTCCTTATAATCTTATAAGCTGGAAAATGTTCAGCTAAATTTCCACCTGGATCTCCCAGTTAATGCTGGAATACTGCAGCTTAACATCAGATATGGAACAGCTTGCTCACTTTATAAACCTGTGCTTGGAAAGGTTTGTGCTTATGTGGTTTAGCACAGGACAGGAACGGTTGGATTTGATGATCTTAAAGGCCTTTTCCAACCTGGTGATTCTGTGCTGCTACTTCACACACTCACGTTGCGAATATAAGTGATGCCAAGTTCCAGTAATATGCCAATGTCTGAGGCCAGAGAGTCAGACCTGATGAAACAGTCACCATCGAGCAAGCTGGGTAAAATGCCTGTTACCTGATGAGGAGAGAGGGGGAAAGTGAATGGAGCTATTGAAAGAGCTCTGATTTTTAAAGGCCACCAAACCCATCACCCGTTCCTGTAAGATCTCAGACCCAATCCCCCTGCATATTAAAGCTGCTAAGTGGAGAACCTTGAGTTGAGACCTTGCTCCCCTCATTCTTTATCTGGCTGTGAAACACATCTGTGCCACCAAGGTACTTTATGGGTGTGTGACGACAAGCACCCAAAGAACTTCAGCTCTCAAAAAGCCTGTAATTCCCTCCAAGAACACAGTGACAACTGGGGTAAAACATGACAGCACTACTGCAAGTGTGGCCCTGCATGGTACCTGAAACAAGGGACAAAGCATGGGCTCTTCTTTTAATGAATTCAGACCAGAAGCTCGCATGCAAAGTGGCTGGTGCCTTCCTTTCCCCAGGAACACCACGTAGCACCTTCCAGATGGCAGTTCAGAGTTAACCAGTGCCACCAGAGGGATCACCAGTCCCTCCCACTACTTTGTTTTGCCCCAACTCTTTTCTCCAACGTGTTTTTGCTAAAACACTTGGTTTAGTTTGAATTGAGGTATTTTCTCTTCTGTGTGTTCATTTTGGTTGTGAGATGTTTTATTTCACCACAAATACCAGAAGTAACAGATGTTGTAAATAGATAGTTCCTGGCTACATCACTCCCTGAGCAAGATACCTACCCTTGGAGAAAAGGTCCATGTTTGAGGATTTTTAGGTTGCCACGTAGCTCTCACTGTGTGAATATTACTCAGCACCTAAAATATTATAAGCAATGAAAAAAGCTAAGACAGGTTTTTCCAGAAAGCTCTAAGAAAACACAGTATTATCCCAGATTAATCCAACCCTCTGCACATCACAGAGATAATTACACTTGCTCTTCAACTTCATCCGATGGTTTCAGCTTAAAGGACTACAGAGGAACTTTTCTTTGAAACCACAGAGCACTCCCCAACTATCCTTGCTTCACATACACCAGAAACAGTTGCTTTGCCTCCCAGATCATCAGTGTTAGATTCTGTCACGAAAAGATGCTCTACATCTGCACGCAAAGGAGCACAGAGGATGAACAACAAGAGGGGGCATCTGAATGGGACCCTGACCTAGCTATTCCTAGGCCTAGCTCAGAAGAGAGATTGGCCCAGTAAAGGTTCGTCTCCACAGTGAAGGAGCAAAGAGGCACAGTAGCAGTCAGGGGATCTGAAATTACCCACTCCACGGGCCCCAGCCCCTCCTAGGGCTGCCCAGGACAGCCAGCAGCCCCAGGGGCTGGGTGGAACTCCCATCCTGATGAGTCAACAGGAGTGGCTGTCCGGATCACCTTACAGCTGCGAGGGGTGACTGCTCAGGGGTATTAGAAGGGCGTTCTGGGGCTGCCCATGACTTAGGTGTGTGCAGGGGAGAAACCACAGGCAGACGGGAGGGATCGAGGTGCTTGGTGGAGTAACAGGGTGGGAGAATGGGTAAGTGTGCATGTCTGGACACAGCCAGCACCTGAGCTACGCAGTCTGCCCTGTCATCTCAGTAAACTCCATTTCTGGCTATTTTCCTGGGTGAATGGACTGTTCTGAACAGGTGTGTGCACACACATCCAGGCACCAGCAGCCAGCCAGGTCACAGGGGCTTCGTGTCTGTGATGACTGCAGGTGAGCGAGGTACCTGTGTCAGTGTGTAACCAACCACAGACAAGCATCAGGCCAGGGAAATGGGAAAGTTAATTGGCTTGGGAGGCATATTTTGTCTGTGTGTCTGTCTCAGAGTGAGACAACTGGAGGAGTTGAGAACCAGAGAAACCAGAGAAGAGATCCTGAAAGATCTGCTCCTCATCAAGGCATTTTTTGGTAGCCAACCAACTTACCTGATTGCCATCGAACAGACAGAGCCGAATGTGCCTGCTGAGAACCTGTATACTGACTCCTGGGAGTGGGATCATTTTACAGCTGCATAAAGTCACAATCAGGGACACTCGAGTTGGTCTGGGATAGATCTGTAATACAGAGCAGAGGGGGAATGAAATCTACAGGTACCTGTTTGTGCTTGTTTACTGAGACAATTAAATGTAGCATTCACTGGACTGGATTCTTCTGACCATTTTAAAACTGGTATCATATTAGCAGCAGCAGCAACATTTCTTCCTAAGCTTTCAGCTCTCTTCTAGGGAGACTGCTATAGATCTTTCAGTGTGACAGGTAGAAGGTCCTTTCAAAGTTTAGGAAGAAATATTCTAAAAAGGGTGCAGATCAAGACATAATCATGAGCCAGAACGAAAAAGGATGAATTAAATTGGTGATTTCACAGCGCCTAGCAGAATTTCACCGTTTAAAAATTCAGACTAGTCACCCACACAGCTCAGCTTCACCCCAGACAGGGAAGGAACCCACAAGTTTCAGGCGAACATGACTCCCAAAAGATATCCAACGTGACAACTTGTCCAGATTTTCTGCCTTTTGGAGAGTAGGATGTGGTAAGATCTACTGCCTGAGTCTAGAGTGACATCCAAATCCACCACCTGTTCTATTTACCCAGCAATACGATGTACTGCCAGCAGCTGGCATCTACAGCTGCTGCCACTCCTCTCAAACCAAAACCACCATAGCTTTCTTTCCAGAAATACTCACAGTGTTTTTCTCAGGGTTCCACACCAGGTCTTTGAAAGCCAACTGCGATGGCGAAAGTTCAGGCTGCAAGAAGTAACTCGCTCGAAACCGACTGCCTACAAGAAGAGGAATTCTATTAATTCTCCAGAATTTGTTACCATCTTTATGAACAACACCCAGAATTCAGATGTGGCTAAAGCCTATGGGAATGTTTGGTCCAGACAATACTATGGAGATATCTTTTGCAAGCACCCATTAAAAAGGATACTTCTGCTCCTTGTAAGGGTTCTACAGTGTTTCATTCATTTAATTAACGAAAAGAACATTGATTTTGAACAATTTTAAATAAAAAGACTAAGAAAATATTAAGTGTGTAATATACTCAGTGAAGAGACTCCAAAAGATCTCTGGGGAAAAAAAGTATTTAAAAAAATCATTTCCTGCAATGACAACACAAAGTATCTTCCAAAGAGGAAAAGCTTTGGAATCATGAAGAAATTGCCTCTCTATTGCCAGGATTTCACACAGATTAATTAAAACTTGAAGAAGTACCAACAAAATAGTCTTTGATATATTATGTGATGTGATTTTTTTTTTCACAAGAGTCTTTGATGTATTATGTGATGGGTCAGACATGGCCTTGTGATGTCTGACCCATCACATAATATATCAAAAATTACCCGGTTATAATGAAGCGATACTGACTCTCATCCAGCAGACACTTGAGAACCCTGCCCTGTGTATTTGAGGAGAAAACTGTACCTTCTTCCAAGAGCTGGAAAAGTGTGGAGGGGCGGAATCCCGCAGGAACTGCTCCTATGGTTGCCAAGACCTCTACTGTGTCGTTCTGTTTAAAGCCAAACAAACAGCTGTTACTATTCCTGCTGTTTAGCATCTAATCCTATCCTAATTTAGACCTCTTGCACACTATCAGAGACCTGGGGCATCAGTCACCTTGTCTAATCTGAAGCTACTTTGGCCACTCTCCAGGTACTACTTTGGTTCATGTGTGAACCCAGACAGGCTCCTGTTTCCTTCTGTGTAAAAGTGGCAGCAGAAGAGCCAGTTAGAGAACAAAAAGCATGCCCTTGAGAAAAGGAAGGCATGGTGCTACTGTGGCAGAACGACATATCTAATTTGTATCTTCATTCAGAGGCGTGGGCTGGGCTGCAGCCTGTTTCTAAAGCCTTAGAGAACATTTTTGTAGCGTTTCCTGCTACAAAAAGCACAACAGAGGGGTTAATTAAAACCCATGGGCTGTAACACAAGAAACTGTGTTTGGTAAAGGCAAACCTTGACCACAAAATAATTAGCTATATGGTGGATAAAGCTGCTGTGGAAGATGTACACCTACCTCTGCAATAGCTCTTCTTAGAGCACTCCAGTGAGAATCTGTTCTGGAAGAAAAAGAATAGGGGGGTTTGTAATACTTCAGTGTGGACAAACCCAGAAACACTAAATATCGGTTGGTTTTCAAATAGCAGCAGCTTAATACTGGTAGCAGCATCTGAGATGCCAACAATGACATGCTTCCAGCCACACAGGCTAAGTGCTAGGCTGTCTCGTGAGGTGTTCTCACTGTAAGGAGCACACTGTCTGATTGCAGCAGGAGAAAGAATAATTTACACTTAATTGCCTTCACATCACTCCATTTACCTCTTTATAACTTCAGTTCCATCTGCTGTTTCATCCACCACTTCGATGTGTTCTTCACTTTCCTCCTGGCTTTCGGCATCTTTGTCATGGACCTATAATTCAGATTTGGAATGACAAAGTGCTTGAACTCTTCACAGTTCTGCCCTTAAAAACACTTTCTCCAGCCACAGCACACGTGAATAGTTTAGAAAAGGGGATTTTCTACGTTATTTCCACATAGCAAAATGCTGCTGTGTCCCCCACAGAAGCATTATGATGATCTGTTTTATACACTCACGTTATCATCCATACATAAGACAAGAGAGGTGAGATTAGAGGAGAGGAAGGTCACACTGACCGTGAGATAGGTTCTAGGAACGAGGCCTCTCTCCCCTCTCGAGTTCTCAGCTACCCACCAGCCATCTGCCTTCTTGTCATGTATAAGCAGGACTTCGCCTTTCTTTGCCATGAGGAGAGACAGAGACAAAAGACAATCAAAGATTTCTAAACGGCTCCAGGCACAATTAGGAAAACCCAAAGCCACACAAAAGCTTCATCTTTCTCACAACAGAGATCACAGGTGACCAGGAGAGACTCTGCTGCTACAGAAGGTGGCAAAGGAACACCAGGCCGACTGTACAGCAGGAAAAGGCATTTCTCCCTGAATCCCGTCAGGCACACAGGCTGAATCCCAGAAGCACGGGATTTAGTTCCAGTTATTGCTTAGTACCAAAGGATCTGTGGTCAACAAACCTTTACAGAGACGTGCTCACCATAAATGTGAGATCCCCTTCCTGCTGTGCATCAAAGCTTCCAACTGCAATACATTCTCTAACATTTGGATCATCCAACAAATCGTCATTGTCATCGGCTTCATCACTGTCTTCCTCCTCGCTGGTTTCTTCATCTTCACTCTCATCCTCTTCTTCGGTCTCATCTTCTGTTTGAGGATCTTTCTGATGCTCCTTACCCCTAGCCAAAACAATTCAAACTTGTAATTATCATCATTGTAACAAACAGTCTGGAAATGCTGTATCACCTAGAGCACGGCCTCCTCTGCAAGGACATTATCCGGATGCAGCATTGTCATCCTGTCTCTTCACTCTCTGCCCTGATCTGATCAAGTTCCAAAATCCCAGTGGTGTTTCCTCCCTAAGCATTCCCTCCTCTCGACAGCCACAGTGTATCCCAGCCCTCAGAAAGTTCATCAAGTTGCTCCTGACTGCATCAAGAAGACAAGCCCCTTACGAGCTGGTTTCTTGTGTAACTGCATGTTAAGACAATAAGGGGCTGACCTAACAATTTCTCAGGGTCCTTTCCAGCTGCACACACACATTTCTATCAAAGTGCAGATTGTATTTGTTCGCTTGAGCTACTTACGCCGCATAATGTGTAGTCACATTATCCTGATCCAAGACAGGAATGAGTTTCTGCAGCTGCTGAGACAGTTTAAGCAATAGTTTTTCTTCTTCTTCTTTCCTCTGACTGTAATTCCCCACAGGTGCTGGCTCATCTGCCTGAGAAAGAAAGCAACAAATTGCTCAGAGAGTCAAAGTTCAAGTTAGTTTTTCCAGACATGCCTTATGAGCTACTGTCACTCCTCCCCTGGTTAGTGACATCTTTCCTGCCCTTTTTGCTCCACTGACAGGAAATTTCCTGTTGAATTTGCAATCTGTACTCTCCTCTGGCAACACAATGCATTGACAGAGCACAAAACACATCAAGGCATGAAAGATACACTTTTAAATTACACAAACGGATGTCAGTCAGGGGTTGCACAGTGTGAGGCATCGCTCTTGTCCTGAGGCACCTGCAGTGGGAGGAGCCTGCTGTTCTCCGAGCTCTCTCCATGACGCACTTTGAGCAAACCCAGTAACAAATTTACCTCCACACTTACTTTTTTCAAACCGTGGAGAGCCGCTGTGTTCTCATCCACCAGCTCCTGCAGCTGCAGACACCTGCGTTGGGAGCAAGGCACACAGATACATTTGCTTGCAGCTCCGGCACACCGTCACCCAAGGTGCCTCAGCTTCCACACCCCGAATTCCACACTCCATACGCCCTCTGTGTGCGTACACCCGGGCGAACGCGAGCAGAACCCGGGGAACCGCCGGGTCCTCCCGGTGCAAAGAGAGCGGGGAACGGAGTGAATCTGACAGGGGGCTTGCCCGGAGCGGCCGGGAGCTGGGCGTTCCCGCAGCAGGGCTTAAACCGTGCGGCTCCGGGGCTGGAGCGCCCCGCCGTACCCCCGCCGCGGGAGGGATGGGGTTGGCCGGTGCGAGCGAGTCCGGGGACTGTTCGAGCGCCGCCTCACCTCTGCGATAGGGCCTTGCGCTGCCCGGGGGCCGGCGCCGCGCTCTCCGCCAGCAGCGCTTCCACCTGCAACACACGAGAAGCACCGTCAGCCGCGGGCCGGGCCGGGCAGGGCCGGGCCGGGCCGAGCCGAGCCGAGCCGAGCCGAGCCGAGCCGAGCCGAGCCGAGCCCGCCGCCCCGGTACCTGCGCCTGCAGCTCCCTACTCCGCCGCTGCACCCGCTGCAGCGGCCCCCGCGCCCGCCGCCCCGACATGGTCGCTAGGCAACGGTCGCAGCGGCGCTGCGGGATTCTGTCACTTCCGGTGCGCGCCGCACGCTGGGAGCTGTAGGAGGCGGGGGGCGCCGCGAGGCCTCTGCCCCCCACCGGGGATCGCCGGGCCCGGGCTGGGCACGGTGGGGGCTGTTCCCGCTGCCGGGGGGCACCCGCCGGGCCCGGGCGCACGCTTCGCGCTTGCCGGTAGTCGCTTCTCAGCCCCAAACGGCCCCGCGTGCAGGCCAGGCCGCGGTGGGTGCCCCGGCCACCCCTGCTGCTGCCGCTCGGGCGGGCAGAAACGCTGCCGGGCGCACCGCGCGTCACCGGTGGGGGAGGCACGGCCCGCACCGAGCAGATGCGGTTCGAACCGCGCCTCAGCGAACAGCCGTGGTGAACACGGCTGGGACACGCTGCACGACGCCTTGGCTTGAGCAGAAAGCCCCTTCTCTGCCAGGAACCGGCCTTTCCCCAGCTCAGGGAGCGGGGCAGTTGGGTGGCTCCCCCCACCAGGGCCTTTTGAAGCTCTTAGGATTCAGAAATACAGTCAAAAAGCAGCAGCTCGCACAGCGTATGCTAAATCCTCAGGCACAGAGCAGGAGCAGCCCTTTCTCCCAGACCCAGAGACCCGAACTCACTACCGATGGGAAGGAACACGCTCCAGCCACCTCCACAACCCCTTGCCCAAAGCACGAGAAGAATTTCAGGCTCCGAAGCACAAGCATCCTTCATTCAACCTGCTCGTTCACCCCTCCCGACCCACGCAGCAGTTTCACCACTTGTTCATCCCCAGGGGGTTATTTTCACGCACGTGCTTTCACGGTGAGGTTCCCCTCTCTCATTAGGGGCGCCCTTGGGACACGTTTGCAGAGAAATACACACATCCAGGGAGATCGTGTCATGGTTTTTAATGTACTGGCAGCGCTTCCTGGCGAGGGCAGAGCTGCAGCCTCCGTAGCACGCTTCAGGCAGGACAAACGGACAATCCAGTGAAATACGGAAACACCCTCGTGCTGTCACCCCTGGGTATTTCGGGAGGTCAGGCCAAGGCAGCTCGGAGTCTGGTCTTCTGGAGGACAGAAGACAGGCCCTGGTACTCCATGGATGCTGTCCTTTTCCAGCAGCGTTTCAAGGCTGTTTTCACCGTCTCTTTCCAGACCGGCTCCGGCAGCGATGCGGGGTGGATCCGTGTCCTCGCCAGTCACGGCAAGGCTGCTGGAGGAGACAACCGGACTGTCACGCTGACCTCCCAGACCCGCTCCCAGGGCAGGGAAGGGAGCCCGGCTCCCGGCACAGCAGCCGCGGGGACGCACCGAGGGGTCTGCTCGTGTCAGGACGCCTCCAGCTGCTCCTGGGCGGCGGCGAGGCGGTTCAGGAGCCGGCGCTGGCGCCAGCGGAGGAACCGGCGGCGGGCACGGCCGGCCTGCCAGCCCACCACCACCCCGGCCGCGAAGGCTGCCAGCAGCGCCCACCGCACGGCCCGGGAGCCCAGCTCCTCCAGCCCCATCCCCGCTTCGGCTCCGCTCGGGCTCGGCACCGCCTCTCGCTTCCGCCGGGGCGGGGGCGGGCCCGTTAAAGGCAGCGGGGCTGGGGAGGCGCAGCGTCTGTCCGCGCCATGGCCGAGGCGGCTTCGCAGGTAGCGGAACCCCGCCGGGGAGGCTGGGGGTCCCGCGGCATGTCCCGGGCGGGTGCTGGCTCCTCTCCAGCAGGCGAGAGACGTGGGTGTGCCAAGTTGCCGAATCCCTCATCCCGCTTCTCGCCTCCACATCGTGCCCCGGGGGGAAAGGGACCTGCTCAGCCTCTCTGCTGTGATTTATTTTGAGCTCCACCGCTACTGACCGGCTGTGTTGTTCCCCTTTCCGCAGGATCTCTTGCTGGCTGCAGCGTTTGTCTCCGATGCGCAGTACAACAGGAACATTCCTTTCAAGACCTCTCCGGAGGCAGTCAGGTAAGGAGGTCTGCATCCCTGCAAACACCCACACTGATGTGATGGAGCAAGGCTCTGTGCTGGTCTCACAGTGCTGCGGGATGCTTAAACTGGGATGGGGACAGCCAACCACAGCCACGTTGGAAGAACAACAAAGGCTGGGGAGTTCAGGTTCACCAACTGAGCGCTGGGAAGTTGGGTGTGTGGGGTGCAAAGAACTGGGTTTAGGGTGAAATGTGTCTGTTGGGTGCATCTGTGTGTTGAGGATGGGCAAGGGAATAAAAAAAATAGGGTTTGTGGCGTTTTTTTGTAGAGGAAAAAACAAATCTCTCCTGCCTGGAGCTGTAGCACTCTGTGGGGATGAAGAGCATGGTAAGCTTCATCAGCCCTTGCCTGCATGGAAGGGAGTGGCAAACTGTGGCTGTGCTGGGTATAAGCAACAGGGTTTTGGTAGCAGGGGGCCGCACGGTTGGCCTGTGTAGGAGAGCAGCCCCGTGCCAGGTGGTTACAGCCATTGCTAGCTGTTCTGGCAGTGTGTCACACCAGCCCACCACCCACCCAACCTTCAGCTGATGGGGTGCTCAGGTGTACTTCCAAAAGAGCAGGAGCTGCAGGGGTGGGAGCAATCAAAACCTTCCTTAATTGGTGGTAAGTATAGCTAATTTGGAAGGGAAAGGTGGTGCAGACTGCCAGCAGGGCAGTGTGTGAACATCGATGGCTCCTGTAGCCCTCCCAGCAACACCCATGCCTTCTATATAGCTTTAATTTCATAACCAGTGAGGCTTCCTGGGCGTCTTAGAGACACCAGTGTGGTTACATGTTTGGTACCAAGGCTCTGAGCAGGTGTGCGCTGCAGTGTAGCTGTAATGTCTCTCTGCTCTGGAAAATCAGCCTGTGTGCATATAGCTTGTCCTGCCTATGTTTGGCATGAACAATAGAAGTGATCAGGTTTTACATGGCCGTGTCTTGATGGTGTTATTAGGGGCATAATGTCACCTATAACCACCTGCCCTCTATGCAGCCTGCATGCAGGGGGTTAGCAGGGAGGTGAGATGTCTGTTTGGAGATCCTGGCAGCTTTTCTTAGTTTTTATGGCAGAGAAACATTATACCCTGTTGATGTAGCCTGCATCTCCCAAAGGAGCCACTGTGGCATGCTGGCCTGTGAAACCTCCTGTGGGAGGCTTAGAGCTGGATGTGTTCATGGTCATTGCTGGTGTTCACCAGGGCTTTGCTGCCACAGGGGACAGAATACTGCTTGAGCTGTGTAGGAAAAACACTTACTGTGCAACTCCAACCTTGCCTGTGGTGGCTTTTCTTATCTCCTTGGTTTTTAACCCCCAAAGAAGGGATGTTAGGTAACTCATGAGATGTAGTTTGTGAGTCACATGGATACCTGTGCTAGCAGGAGCTTGCACTCAAGTTAAGGAGCAAGGTAATTACAGAAAGGAAGCGGCTGTACCACATCTGTATGTTGCAGCCTTAACTGGCACTGAAGAACTCCTGTGGTGCATCTGCCTGGGCTTTTTGCTCCCCAAAAGGGAGTATAGTGCCCATGACCGTTTGGGACAGCACATGCTGCTCTTCCAAGATGCACTTGGTGAGACCATGGGTATGTGCAATGCAACCTCTAATTATGGTGCTGTGCCTTCTTTCTGCAGGCTCTATTACCTCTATAACCACTGGATCATGCGGACAGCCACCTACTTCTTCATCTTTCTCAACCTGTCCCTTGCAGTGTTTGAAGAGCCTGCTGTGTATCCCCTCCCCTTCCTGGTGAGTTCCCAGGCTGTGTGGAAACAGCAGTGCAGTTCCTGTTGTGCTGCTTGGTAGGGGCTTCTTGCTTGAAAGGAGCTGCTGAGATGTCAAGGGATAAGTGCTGCTGATCTTTCTTTTGATACCTTTTGTCTACTGAAATGGAAGCCAGAAGAAATGGCTGTAGGAGCTAAACAGGGTCTGTGGAAGCCATCGTGGGCATCAGCAGTGGCTGATGTGACCATGGAAAGTGATGTTGCTTCTCTGCATCTCTGAGAACAATTCCAGCCTTCTCTGTGGCAAGCACAGTCCTCGTATCTCAAAGCAGAAGTGGAGTGTTCCCCTTGGGACTGATTTTTCTGAGGCCTTTATTTGTTCTGCCCTAGTGTGTTTGAAAGGGATGTACTCCTGAATCCTGAGCAAATACAGAAGTGCAAAAGGAGGTCTGAGACTATTACTCAGTGCCACATACGTGTGCCTGTAAAACAACCAGCAGACAGAACCCACCAGAAGAGAACTTCATGCTGGGCCTAACTGTGTTCTCCTGTGCCCATGCCCAAGCATCCTCATTGGTGTGCAGAGGGCTGGCCCTGCTCTTGGCTCCCCTGACTCAGACTGATGCCTAGAATTTATTTTCAAGTAGTCTATCTCCTCCTACACTTAGGAGTAGAGCTCCCTAAATTAATTAGTTGAAACTTTTGTGCCACACTTCTGCAGTGTTCTTCCACTTCATTGACTGGTCTTGTTTTTCCCCTGAGTGCTGTTTATTAATGTGGTCTGTAGTTGCTGTGTCTTCTGTCATCTAACTGCCCCAAAAAGCACTACCTAGGCCCAGTATGAGAAACAGAATCTCTTTGGAGGGTGACACAGGCAGGAGAAGGCTTGCATGCAGTCTCCTTCTGTCAACGTGGTACAACCCTACCTCTTAGATTCCTCTCCATCTCCTCCTCCTTTCTTACCCCCATAGTTACCTTGTACCTTGCACAGGTGTGCCTCTGGTTTGGTGCCTATTTGGATAGCAGCCCTGGTTCCTCTCCTGGGTTCTGTGTTTCCTGTGGCTCAGATACAATACTCCTCTCTCTGCAGGTCACTTCCCTGGCAGAGGTGGTGTGCCTTCTGGTGTTCTTTGGCCGACTGACACACTTTGCAAAAGTCACCCCTCGCAATGTCTTTTGGAAGGATACCAAGAACATCTGCATCATGGTTGCAATCTTGGTGAGTTAGGCCCAGGGGAACCTCCAAGGCTGATGCAGCCAATGTGGAGGCAGCTTTTTCCTCCTGTTGCTTTCCTGGTAGCGTAGGCCTGATGTACAAGGGCTCTACAAGAGCTGTGGCCAAATCAACCAACAGTTGAGCTTGTTTTCCCCAACCTGTTGTGTGCTCACCTATCCTGTATCAGCTAACCCTGCTGCCTTCGTGGTCTAGACACGTTTCCAGTGCTGCTTCTGGGACTTCTCCTTCTTTTTTCCTGCAGCTATCCCTAACAGACTTGGCTATATATGGGGTGCTCAGAATATACAACGTGAGGAGCATTCGATGGTCAAGAATTGTGAGGCCCATCTTCCTGATCAACTTTGCAGAGAGTCGCCAGGTAAGGAAGAGGCCTGGTGGGCTGCACTGCTGGTGTGGGGTCCTGGTTTTTTGGACAGCCTGCTGCTTTCTGAGACCAGGAGAGTTAGTAGAAAGGGGTTTTGTGCAGAAATGGTGGAACTTGGGTTTCAGTGTGTGAAGGTTTCTCTCAGAGGTGGCCTGAAGCAGTAAGTTGAGGTGGATAAAAGGGAGTGTGCTCACTGGTGCTGCTGGGGTGCTGTGTGAGGTACTGAAAGGTTTCTCCCTGTACCTCTGGGCTGTGTTATTGCTGCTGAGAGCTTGGAGCATGCTTGGGGCCAGACCTAGAGCCTCTTGTGAGACATGGTGCCGTGATGATTTTAAGGAAGATCACACTTAACTAAGAGTGCATGGAGAAGGACAAATGCTGCTTGTAAGGTCAGCCCATGGGCTGGGCTCAGCCTGGCCTGCAAGGAGGAGTAGGCCCTGTTTCCAAGCAGTCAGAGCCTGTCCTCAGGAGATGTGAACGTGAGCAGAACCACAGGTGAGAACTGTTTCTCCCTGGGTCAGGGGGCCAGGTTACTTATTGCTGGGAGTCTCCTGGGCAAACAAGCACCAGTGTCACCCCGTTCCCAGAAACTGGGCTTACAGTTCAGGCGGGTGATTTGGACTCTGATTCCTCTTGTCACAGAGAGATCTTTGCCCTGCTGCCTGGGTCTGTTCTGGTCCTGACTTACAAATGAATAAACTACCGTGCTGTGGGGGCCTGGGGAGGGAACAGTTGAACACTTGGGCTCAGAGTGTGTTTTGTAGCCTGGATTGAAGGGATTCCATCTCTGACTAGTCCCTTACAACAAAAGCATCCTCCAAACCTTGGCTCACTGAGTTCATGATGGTGTGTAGATCAGGCCTTTCCTATCACCTGCTCTGGGGAATGAGGAGGGAAAGCCTGGTGCTCTTGCACAGGTTTTAGCAGAACAGTTGCTACATCTGGGAGAGAGTCTCTCCTGCCTGTGTCCTGCTTTGCTTGTCAGTCTGTCTTTGTTCCAGATGGGATGATGAGGGGGAAAACAGGTACCACCTTGCCCCTGAATGCTTCCCTCCTTCTTGGCAGATTCGGAGAGCTTTCCGCAGCATCCGCAACACGCTGCCAGAGATCACCTACGTCTTCTTGCTCTTCATGTTTAGCCTTCTCATGTTCTCCCTCATGGCCTTGAAGCTGTTTGGAGAGAGGTGTGAATCCTTCTTTTTCTCAGAGCTGGGTGGGAAGAATGTGTGGGATGTTTTCAGGCAGGAGAGAATCCAAACAATCAGCGGTGAATACAAGCACCGCTGATACGTGCAGTTCCTGTGGTGGGGCATGTGATCTCTGTGCTTAACTTCAGATGGTCCTTCTCCTCCTAGGAATCTCCAAACAGCAGAAGGCTTGCCATATTTCAGAAACTACCTGGAAATTGTGTTTGACCTCTATGTGCTGGTGACGACAGCGAACAGCCCGGATGTCATGTATGTACACTGAGCTTGTGGTCTGTCTGTTGCTAGGGTCCTGCTCCAAGCAGCAGGATCTCTGGCTAGAGTGAGAAACACCCTGTTTTGCATCACAAGGTGTTCCAGAGCTGCAGCAGGGCTCTTGCTTCTCCAGCCTGCGGGTGTTTCATGCACTGTCAGACGTCTGGTTCAGAAATGGCTCTGAGCCAGAATCTGAGGTTGGAAACACTTGGAGAAGAGATGCATTAAATACTGTTTTCCAAACAACCTGGTACCTGATGGAGGTTTAAACTGAGGGGACAAATACACCCACTCTCTGGTTAAAACCTATCTAAAATAGTATTTGGAAATCCAGCTGTAAGACTGTCTTCTTGTGGTTTCTTTAATTTCCCTTTGCTACTTGCTAGGCAGGCAGATATATCTCTCTTCTCTAGGATGCCAGCATTTGACTTCAGCTCATGGTATGCGCTGTTCTTCATTGCCTTTGTCATTGTCAACACTTATATCTTCATGTCCCTCTTCTTGGCTGTCGTGTACAACAACTACAAGAAACACCTGAAGGTAATGTTTGGAGGGGTGATGTGTGATCAACAGGGGTGACCCTGCTGTTCTGTATGAGCTTGTTAGGAGGCACCTGCCTTTCCCTTGTAATCCTTCCACTTGTAGAAAATGCAGAGAAGGGCTACAGCTGCTGCCTTTCCTGAGGAGTAACAGGCACAGACCCACCTCTTATATCGTGGGGATTGTTGCAAATCCTCCTTTTAACATTTAACAAATTGATTCTATTCCCCCATGGTCCCAAGAAGCTGTGTCAGATGGGAAGCACATGTCTCTGCATTACCAGTGTTAGTCCTGGTGTTAAAGCCCTGTCTCTCTGCAGGAGACTTTCCAGGTGGCAGCATGCTTTTCCCTGTCACTGCACACTTAAAGCAGAGGGAGTGCTGAGTGAATTGCAACTCTAGAGACCAAAGGGTGAGAGCTGGAAATTGCTGGGTGTTCCCATGAGGGGATTGCTGTTTCTCAGTAAGCAGCCTGCTAGGTCTTCCTGGAGGCTGCAGTCTCCCAAGGGTAGAAGGTTCTTCAGCCTGCTTGTAATTGTGTGCAGAAGAGGATCTCCACCCCTGATCTCAGCAGTATTCACTCATGGATAGGAAGCATGTGTGGACACATCCTCTTGGCTTCTGTGGACATGCAGATCCCGTGATCTTTGAGAGATATTCTCTCCCCCCCCTTCCTGTTAGCTGCTATCCTTTTGTCTTCCTTTTTTAATGTATCTCCCAGCAACCAACAGTCTAGTGGTTCTTCCAGAGCATTGTGTGGAGGGCCCATGGTGGCCTGTCATTCACACTGACTGTGCAGTACTCTAATATCACCCCATGTGTGCTCCTCTGCATCTCTGTACCGTGGAAGTAAGGCTTAGTACTTGGTTTGGGTTGGGTTTCTTTAGGAGAGGGAAGTGTGGCTGAAGCTGTCTGAATCCCTGTGTTCTCTCCAGAATGAGATCCGTAAGCTTGCTTACATGAAGCGCCGCAAGATGATAGAGGCCTTCAACCTCCTGAAGGAAGAGGAAGGAGGGCAGTTTGTGGTTAGAGAAGCCCAGTGGAAGCAGCTTGTCAAGCTTGTGGCTCCTGAGATCAGCAAC
Organism: Laterallus jamaicensis coturniculus; assembly: GCA_022605575.1. Classification (NCBI taxonomy): domain Eukaryota; kingdom Metazoa; phylum Chordata; class Aves; order Gruiformes; family Rallidae; genus Laterallus; species Laterallus jamaicensis. Next base: position 960,347 of record JAKCOX010000001.1, read on the forward strand.
TCCCACCGAGAGCTGCTGCTCTGCATCTCAGATGATGAGCAGAAGGGTTTCATAGGTGAGCAGCAGGCCCAAGGGATTGGGGAGGAGCCTGGGGTCAGGAGCCCAGAGCCTCAAGGGTTTTGGCATTGGGACCTGTGGTCTGCAGTGGACCCAGAAGGACTCCAGACCCCTCTTCCTGCTTCTCTCCAGACTGCTTAGCTCCTGAAAGGTTCCTTCTGCCTGTGCTGTAGCCTGTGTCTTGTGGGCAGCTCTTTGTGGCTTTGTTTGACATCAGGCAAAGCTCATCCTATGGAAAGGGACCTCCCGTCCTCAGACAGGACACAGGAAGCCTCCCTTGTTATCAGATTCCTCCAAGAAATGTGGCTTCCCACATGTTCCTCTGGAGCTGTTTGTTCCACTCCTGCTGCAGATGGTGTATGAGGAGTGATGTCAGCTCAGTCTCCTCACACTACACCAGGCCCACCCTGACCATTAAAGGTCTGTGTTGGCTGTTGGCCAATGGCTACAGCTAATCCCCTGGAGACAGGGCAGAGGAGCTGAGTCCAGCCTGCCTGCTGGTGGATGCCACTTCAGGCGTGTGCATTGCTTGCTGCAGTGAACAGATAATTGAACCCAGATCACCGCAGCTTGCCTGCACATAGGTTTGTCTTTGCCAGATGCTGTCCCTTTTTAATGACAGCGGGCTGAGGTGTTGTGCTCTCCCCTTCTGCAGACAAGAAGTCCTTTGTGCAGCTGGCAGATCTCCTCAACATCCAGGTGGTGACCCTGAAGATCCGCAGCCACCCGCTGGGGCAGTGGATGCCCCGTGTTTACAAGTCAGCAGTGAGCCAGTTCCTGCGCAGCATGGTGAGGCACAGGTAAGCTGCTGCTGTGCAGAGCAACAGCCCCTGACATTTGAAGGTCTGTGGAGCAGCAGTATTGCAAACAGACTCATCTGGCTGTTGTGCTGGAGAGTGCAAGCTGTGTTTAGGTAAATATTGGGGGTTCTGTTTCTCAAAGTGTTCTGCGGACCAGCTGTGCTCTTAGCCTACCTTCAGTGGTGTGGAGAAACTAGACTGGGTGAGTCCCTACCTCTTCCAGTCCTGCTTGTTCAGATCTTCTCTAGGTGCTGAGTGTAAGTAGTTCTTACCAAAAGCAAGGAGTGGTCTGTATTGAGTGAGCAGATGAGAGCTATGCATGCTGTTCCACATCTGAGTCTTCCCAGAACTGGAAAAAATCCCTGAGACTGGAAGGAACATCTGGAGATGACGCCCTCACTCAAGGCAGAGTTAGCTGGAGTAGGCTGCTCAGGGCTATGTCTAGTTGGGTTTTGAGTATCTCCAAGGATGGAGACTGTAACCTCTTGGCAGCCTGTCCTGGTGTGTGACAATCCTTGGCTTAGAGAAAAAGCTTATTTGTTTAAATGGAAAATCCTGCATTTCAATTTGTGCCTCTTGCCTCTTGTGCTTTCCCTGGATACTGCTGAGAAGAGCCTGGCTCCAGCCTCTGTGTGCCTGCCCCTCAGGTATTTATACATATGTGTGAGATGCCCTGGCCCTTCTCTCCTCCAGGCTGCTCAGTCCCAGTGCTCTCCTCATCATGTGTCAGACAATCCTACCCTTTAGCTGTTTCTGTGACCCTTTGCTACGCTCACCATAGTATATTCATGTCTCTTGTACTGGGGAGCCCAGTTGTGGACACAGCACTCCAAAAGTGGCCTCACCAGTACCAAGGAGTTGGGGCAGGGGAGAGAAATTGCTTCCCTAGAGTGCTAAAGACACTTCTCCTGATGGAGCCTGGGATGCTGTTGGCTGCCTTTGGCAGCATTGCTGCTGCCTTGGGTTCAGCTTGCCCACTGAGACCACCCCAGATCCTCTGCAGAGCTGTTCTTCAGGTGATTGACCCCCAGCCTGCACTGGTGCCTGAGGTTATTCCTCCTTAGGAGCAGGATTTCATTTCCTCTGACCCCATTCCCAGCCTGTCCAGTCCTTCTGACTGCAGCGCACCAGTCTATTGTAGCAGCCACCTCTCCTAATTCTGTATCCCTTCAGTTCTACTCATCCAGTCTTCCTGCTTGAGAAACGCTGCTGGACTTGTTGGAAACATGGTTGCAGTCAGTCTCTAAGGGTTTGTGTAGCAGTGTTGGCAGTCATGTACCTTGAAGGCTTGTGCTCTGCTCTGTGTGGGATGTTGGGGCAAAGTTAGATGCTGTGGTAACATCCCAAAACTCTTGGGTTTGGGGAGAAGTGTTGGGTAAAGGTAGCTTATTGAGATGGCAGTGTCTGAGAGAGGAAATGAGGACCTCCTGCAGTAACTGTATAACTTTCTGCCTTGGGAGTGGTGAACTGATTCCTCTTTCTTCTTGCAGGGGATTTGTCTGGGTTTATGACGTGATCATTCTGATAAATGCCATCTTCATCGCTCTGGATGAGGAAACCCCCTATATCTCTTATGCAGAGTGGGTCTTCCTCACCTTGTATGTGCTTGAGATACTCCTCAAAGTGTACACCTACGAACCCAGGGCGTTCTTTGGCAGAAACCAGTTCTGGAACTGGTGAGTGGGAGGAATGCTTGTGTTAAAGGTGGTGGGAGGAGACCTTTGTGTTCAGCTCGTTGAACTGAAGGTCTCAGAGATGGGCTGCCTGACAAGAACTCCTGTGCTGGGGTGTACTTAAAATGACTGTATGCACCAGGATGCCGTGCTCTTTCCTGGCCCAACCTGGCTCTGACAGAGACTACTGTCCTCTGCCCCACTCCAACTCTGTCAGAAGTGACCCTGCCACATGTGAAACTGGGCAGCGACCCTGCCACATGTGCAACTGGGCAGGGGAAAGCATTTGGCCAAACAAGGCTTTCCCATTTTCCCACCCCACAAACAGCTTGGGGTGATGCAGGGCTGTCTGGCACAGACATGAAGAAGAGGCGTCTCGGTTTGTGTTGTGCAGCAGCTCTGAAGTGCCCCAGCTTGCCCACAGGTCTAACAGCGCTGCCTTCCCTCATGCTAGGTTTGATACCCTCATCATCTTTGCTGCCCTGACTGCAACGGTACTCAATGCCACCCTGAAGTCGAGTAAGTGCAGCTTGAGCAGTCTGCATGCATCTGGGAAACTCGGTGGTCTTGAGTCGTCTTTTGCCATCACCTCGGGCTCGGGAGGCTTTCTGAAAAGACAATGAATCCCCACAGGGGTTTGAAGAACTAACCCAGCCCCTCTCTTCTTTTGTTTTTTTTTTTTTTTTAACACTTACCTGTTTTATAAACAGTGTTTACCAAGGACATAACCATAACATGCATAAGAACATGCTGTATCTCCACACTTTCCTGCTTGTTTTTCAAACGAAGATAATCCTTTTTTCCTTTCTCAGCCACAAAGTACAACAGCCAGCAGGTCCTGGACATTGTCTTCATCTTACGGGTCCTCAGGCTAATAAGGATTGTTGATAGCATTCAAAGGTAATGAAAAGAGTGGGAGATGGATGCAGGGGGTTTTTTTGGGGGGGTGAAGCTGTGCCAGAGGCTGGGTGAGACTCTGCCTTGAGTTGCTCAGCACAGCTGCTTTGGACTGACCATGGCTGCTCAGCAAAGCATGCCAAGGCCTTGTCACAGTGTGCCTGGGATGAACCCAGGTGCTGCAGCCTCTCTGGAGACTTGCTTATAAGTAAGGACATGTAGGGAGTGTGTGCTGTGTGGAGTGTGACAACAAGCAAGGTGTTCTCATGTGTTGTTTGCTGTAGGTTCCGGGTCATCATGAACACACTGATCAACATTGTACCGACAATGCTGACATTTGGAGGGCTGACTCTGGTAAGAAACCCTGTTCTCTTGGCTCAAAGCGCTCCACTCCTACAGGAATGGGTCTTAAGTCTCACACCTATACTGTTTTCAAGAGGATAAATACAAACTTGAGATAGCTGGCCTTTGAAACTGTGTCCGGTTCACTTGTGGTCACTGCACATGGAAATATGTGCAGAGGGGTTGTGTCCCTGCTAGTTCCCAGGTCAGGATGCTGTATCTTGCTCCATGGGGTGGTGAGGATGTTCTGTGCAGTCTGGGCTTCATGCTCTGAGGCATCAATCTGATTTGGACAAGAAGCTGAATGAGAAACCTGTTTCTCAAATTTCCTAAAAAAAAGTCTCTTTCACTTCCATGTATTTGACCTGTATAGTTCTTGGCTCCTTACTCCTACCTGGTAATTGCCCTTGAGCAGCTTGGGTCTCTTAGAGTCTGTGCTGTTCCTCAGCAGCCTGCCATGCCTGTGGAAACTGGAGAGCCTGCTGGAACTCTAAACTCCCCATGGAGCTTGCTGCTCTCTGGAAATGCAAGCAAAGGGGTTTCTCTTCCCAGGTTGTGTACTGTGTCTTTGCTATCATTGGCATGGAGCTGTTCCAGGGGAAAATCCAGTTCTTCCCTGCAAACTCCAATGCTCCTCACGCCCTGGAATGTGGAAACCCAGCTCTGAAGGATTCTCTGTTTGCCCGTGGGAAGTACTGCAAGAACAACTTCAACAACTTCGCGTCGTCCTTCATCGTCCTGATGGAGCTCACCGTAGTCAACCAGTGGCATGATATCCTTTGTGGAGGAAGGGCCAAGCTAGGACTTGGTGACCCGTGCTCAGCATGCTGGGCCTGGGGGCCTTTGTTCAGAAGGTCACTGCTGCACAGTGGTGTGTAGCAAGGTGCTCTCCTCCCTGAGTGCTCTTGTCCTTAACACCCACTGTACTCTTTGCCAATGGGTTTGCCAACGTGACAGTTCAGCCTGCCAAGCTCTACTTCATTGCTTTCCACATTGTGATGGTGATAATCATTGTCAAGTAAGTTTGGGGCTTGTTCTGTCCTCTTTTGGAGGGAAGGGGTGCTCTTCTCCCTGCCAGGGTGCTGCTGGTGGTCCTAGGGTCACACGTGGTGTGACTCTTGGAGACAGGTGAGATATGAGTCAGAGGAACCTGTTGCATCTGTCTCTAGCTCCACTGAATGCTGCTCTGACATGGAGCTCCCCATCAAGAGGAGGAGTGCTGGGGAACGAGCCTGGGAATACTGAGACAGGAGTTGATGCCCAAAAGCTGGGGTGATGCCACTAAAGAAACACTGTGGTGTAACTCTGCTTGCTTCTTTCAGTATCTTTGTGTCGTTCATCTTGGAAGCTTTCTTTGTGGAGTACTCCCTGGAGAAGAGCGAAGTCGAAACAGCCATTGAACAGAAAATTCAGGAGCTGGGAATGGGAGTTCAAGAGTGAGGACACATCCCATTTCCCCCAAAAGGGCTGTGCTGCATGGGGCTGGTGTGGCACATCTGATGGGGGCTGTGGGTAAGATGTGTGGATCCCCCCAGAGTAACTTTTGGCCCTCTTGTGCAGGGATGAGCTCCAGGATGAACAGCTCCTTGAGAACATGGAGAGTGCAGAGCACAACCTCGAGGGGGAAGGTGGAACAAAGCCCCAGGCAAAAGGGCTGATGTTCAAAATCGCCTCCAAACGTAAGTGTGGCTCCATGATGTGCCTCTTCTGTTTCAGAGCCTGAAGTTCTGAACTGTCCCCGATCAGAGACCTGTCTCTGGGGAAGCTCCCAACTGCTTCTGCTTCCTCAGGGCTGGAAAAGCAGCTGGATACCTTCAGAGAATGCTGGACACCCTCATTTTTGCTGTTTCTCTTTACTTCTGCAGCAGCTCCTTTCCTGCTCTACCTGCCCCCCCTGCACACGCTACCCTTCAGCAGCCAGCCTCTGAAGCCCCTGCCTTGGGGTGGCCAGGAAGCAGGGCTTGCTGCTGCTCTCCTTCCTGCCTGCACTCCTCTGCCTTGGAGCACAGGGTGACTATGCTGTCCTCTGCCCCAACACTTACTTTTTCGACTGGCTTTCTGATGTACCTGGGCTGGTTCCCCAGTAAAACACCAGGGAACATCATTCGGGGCACGGTTAGTGTAAAACAGGGAGCAGCCTTTGAGTAAGGGCTGTGTTAAGGTAGCAGGAACAGGGACGGGTGCTAACTTTACTTTTTGGGGCTGCCTTGCAGGGTACAGGACAGTTGATGCTCTGCTCCAGCGGATGTTTGAGGCGGAAATACCCCTCGAGGATGAAGGCCCCTCCCTGGAAGAGATCTTCAACTTGTCACCTGCCGCCGCTGCCCCCGGCAGCTTGACCTCGGAGAGGGCAGCCTAACGGGGCCATCCCTGGCAGGCTCGGGGGAGCTGATGAGCGGCTGCCCGGCTCCCCAGCGCGGTCCCTGGCTGCCTGGGGCCGGCTTCCCCAGCGGAGGGGCCGGCTGAGGCTCCGCGTGAGCCGGTGTGAGCGCGGAGGCGGGCACTCCTCTCCCCGGCGGGCGCGTAACGGTGCGGCGTTCGGTAGCCACGGAACCTCTGCTCCTTGTGCCCGGACTCGCGTACCGCCCGGATGCCGCAAGCTGCATTAAACAGCCCTTTGCTGGAGGGGAGCGTGTCTGTCTGTCCGAGCGCTACTGCCGGGAGGGGAGGGGGGTGCTGCGGTACCGCTCCGGGCTCTCACCGGCCCGGACGGGGCCAGCGCTGGGGCACAGGGCGGGGCGAGGCCGGCTCCCCCTCACCGAGCGGGGCGGGCCCGGCCCGGCCCGGCCCTTCGTTCCCCGCTGGGCAGCGCTGCCGCGGCCACGCGTGGCGCGGGGCGGGGCTGGCGGGCGCGGCTGCGGGGGCGTGGCCACGCTGACCCAATGGCATGGTGGAAGGGCGCGGCCTCCTTGCGGAAGCGGATGGGATTGGCCTGGCGGGGGCGGCCAATGAGGAGGCGGCGCAGGGCCGCGACGCGCTTGCGCGGCGGGTTTGAATTGTCGGTAGCGGTTGGAGCGAGAGGGGATGGACGGGCGGTGAGCGGGGCCGGCGGGCGGGGAGGGAAGGAAGGGGGTCAGCGGGGAGAGACGAGGGTCAACGGGGATGGATGCGGCTGGGGGGGACCGAGGTCAGTGGGGGTCTAGATGGAGCTGGGGGGCGAGCGGGGAGGGATGGGGTTGAGCGAGGGGACGGACGGACGGGCGAGGATGGACGGGGCTGTAAGGTGAGCAGTGGCTGCAGGGGAATGCACGGGGCTGGGCGGTGAGTGGGGGATGGCCGGGGCTGAGGGGTCAGTGGGGGCTGCGGGGAACGGATGAGACTTGGGGGTGCCCAGGCAGGGCTGTGGTACTGACCCTTTGTCCCAACCTGAGCTACCCTTTGTCTCTCAGGAGCTACGAGGCTCAGATACGGAGCTACCAGGGGACTGACCCGCTGGAGCCATGGGACAGGTCAGTGCCCAGACCCGGGTGGTGGCATCACTTGTAGTGACGTGTAGTGCCGCTTGTAGTGGCAGTGTGTGACATGCTGGGGGTGTTCCAGGTACGCACAGTGGATAGAGGGATGCCTGCCCCATCAAGAAAAACAAGCGCGCCTGCCTGGTCTCCTGGAGCAGCTCGTGAAGGTGTTCTTAAGTGACAAGAGGTACCACCAAGACCCAAGGTTCATCAGCTACTGCATTAAGCTGGTAGGCATGTGCTTTGGGGGGGGCTTTAGCCCCAGAGCATGAAGTTGTTGGTCATTCTGAGGCCTTGGAGGGTGATGGGAGGAAAAGGAGCCCTGTGGGAAGTGGTGCAGGATCAGGTGCATTGCTCAGCAGGAGCTCAAGGATCTTTCCAGTCTTGCTCAAGGATGGCTTTTTTAATAAATGAAAGTTGCGTTGTTAGAGCACTCTGGCTTGTGGGAGGCATCTCGCCCACCAACTGGTTTTGTCTTCAGGAACGAACATGTTTCTGCAATGGGAACTGAGAATCGGCTCTTGGAGTCTTGGCTGCAGCTTCCTTGGGTGTTCTGGAAAGAGTTTACACATCTTTACCTTCTGCAGGCAGAGTTCATGACTTCTCCTTGCCAGTACTTTGACTACCTCCATGGACAGGGGATCGGTGTGAAGGCATCCAGCTTCTACACTGCCTGGGCTCAGCAGCTCGTGAAGGAAGGAGATGTGCAGCGTGCAGGAGCTGTCCTTCAGAAAGGGCTTCATAACCAGGCGCAGCCACGGGAGAGCTTGCAGCAGCTTTGTTGGTAATCCTGGGGCATCTCTTATCCGCTGCGCTAGTTGAACAGCACATGGATTGGGTTTTTATCTTGAACACATTCACCCTGTGCCAGAGCAGCAGTACCTTTGTTCAGCCTGCCAGCTGAATGTGTCCATCAGCTCCTGCTTCACCTTGGTTTGTGACCAATGCTTGTTTGTGACCAACAAGATCGGTCATCAAACTCTTGCTCTGAGCCATGTTTTCTGTTTTAATGTGATGTATTGACAGTAATACACAGGTCAGCTGCTTGTGTGCATCATGTGGTACTTAGCTGAGAGCAGGTGTCTTGTGGGGTCCGGCATTTTGCTATGGGAAGCGCTGGGGTTGGTGCCCATCACAATGACACGCATTAAACACACACCAGATTTCCCCACTCCACTGCCTGCTGTGGGCTCGGTTATCACTGTGGGTGTGAAGCAAACAGGATCCATCCGGGTACAGCGCTAAGCGTCCTGTAACTAACCTCTGGGCTTGGGTATTACGTTTTGTGGCATGGCAACTGCATGAGGAAATCAAAAGTTCCTAGGGGATGGGAGGATAATGGGGAGCACATTATTTAATGATAATAACCAACACTTCTTGCTGTTTAGCTGGCTGCAGAATTACGATCCTCAGAACCCTCCTTCGCAAGGTGAGGCTAAAGATGAGGCTGGCGCGCGGTAGCTCGGTCAGATGGGTCTTTCACCTTGGCCAGGGAGTTTTGTCACCGAAGGAAAACAATTTTCCTATAGAAACTGATTTTTCTTTGGCTTATTTTCTAAAGCTCATAAGGCAAGGTGTTAGCTCTGTGGTGCTTAATCGCAGCTCCTAGATGAGAAAATGATTTCTAGTTGTTAATACAAACCTCTGTCGTCTGTTCCAGCTGCTGCTGTGATAAGACCACTCCAGACATCACACACAGTGAATCAGATGGCTCCTCGAAACAGTGTTTCGAATCTCAGTGACCCTGCATGTGCCCACAAAGATCAGGTGAGTGACTGTTCATGAGGGGTGTGCAACTTGGGGGGGAAATGCATGAAGCCCTCATGTAATAATTGAGACTGATGAGCGTGACCTGAAGGAGAAAGAGCAGATACACTGCGTGCATCCCCAAAGTGTTACTGATGGTGTTAGGCTGCAAGCAGTGCATTTTTGGAGAATCATCCCACTTGGGAAGCCCTGGGATGGGTTTTTGGAATCACCGGCAAAGAGTGAACCACCTGGCTGATCAGTGTTCTTTGCAGGAGTAATGTTATTGATAGACTTGGAGCTGGTTGTGCTTCTTGGAAATGTTTTTGGTTGAATTGTCACAAAACTCAATTATTTTTTATTTTCCCTGCTTTAGGGTCCTGACTGTGGCACTCAGTCCTGCTCTTCTGCTGGAAGAGAAGAAGTGTAAGTGTTTGGGATGGAGTTTTTGAAGTCCCAGTGTGGGGAAAACAAACACTCTCCCAGAATAAACTCCATAACCTTGGATAGAGCTTTTCCTTCTTTCATTTCCTGGTAGAAAGTACGTTATGTACATCTCCAAATCTGAAGTTCTTCCAAAGTCGTCGTCCGCCGCCGTGGAGTGTGAGCAGGTTGCAATGTACAACAAAAACCTGCTCGTCTGCGACGGCTCAGAACTCTGCTTCGAGGAGCTGAGAGCCAAGAGATACTTCAAGAAGTACGAGCGCCTCAGGAGGCAGCAGGAATGGGGTATTCTTCTCTTCCCAACTCCCTGCTTCAGAAACTTCCACCTGTTCTTGGCTAACTAGTACTGGGCTGTGTTCCTTCTTTTATACTCTCTCTCTTGAAGCCTGAAAACTTCTCAGCACCCAAGTTAGCGTCCCCACGTGGAAACGGGGCAGGGTGGGCTTGGAAACATCGGGTCACGTACCAAATGACCAATGTGGATATTTAAGCTCATCCCCTGGGTTCATGTTTTGAAACTGAGATTTCACCAAGCCTGGCACTTGTCCTGAGGAAGCAGGAGCAGCTCTCAGCAGGACTAGTCACCCCATGTGAGCTCTAGCTGTGGCAATCCACTTACCCATCGATACCCACAGCTCGGGTGCCTCGGGTCCCTGTTGCTGGGTGGAAGAAGTAATTACCATGTTTGGTAAAGGGAGAAATAGGTGCTCAGTGGAAGAGGGAGAAAGTCAGTGCAGGGAAGATGCTAACACATTTTTAGAATAAGGGTTTGGGTCTGGTTTGGGTTTTACTTTGATATTTTCTTTCTCCAATTCCCCCCCAGTAGTTAAACACAAAAATTCCCCACAGGGGCAGCACTTCCCTTGGGACCAGCCAGCTCTGCCCCCAGTGAAAGTGAGCTTTCACTTAGTATCATTGTTCAATCCTTAGAAGAAGAAGAGCGAGACTCCATCAGGAAGAAAGAGTCGGCTGTTCTTGAGCTGCATGAGCTGCAGCAGAAGCTGGAACAGCTCACCCAGCTCACCAAAAGCATGGAGGAAACTCGGCTGGAACCAGCATGTCCCACATCAGCCAAAGTAGACCGAAGAGCGGTGAGTGCGTACTGTGATCTAGGGGAGCAGTCCTCAGCACCTCCTCTCCCAAACTCCTATCCATGCTTTAAATAACTGGGATGCGCTGCCCAGCAAATGTGGAAGTCTTGGCTGAGCTGTTTGATCAGTGTAGAGACCCAGCATAGCTTTAAATGCTCAATGGAAGTGTATTTTAACTGTTAAATCCGAAAGTTTGGGGTTGCTTCTCCGTGGTTGAGTTCTAGTTGTGTGTTAGATGTTAGGAAAAAGTTCTTCACTGGAAGGAATTGTGGGGATGTGGAACAGGCTGCCCAGGGAGGGTGCTGAGTCTCTGCCCCTGGGTGTATTTAACAGGCAGGGAGATGAGGTGCTCAGAGATATGGTTTAGCACAGGACAGGAATGGCTGAACTCAATCTCAGAGGTCTTTTCCAATCTAGTGATTCTGTGGGTTCTCTTGCCCATGAAAAACTGCCCTGGTTGTGCAGAAAGAAAAAGGCAAACAGCAGTAGCTGTGCTTGGGGGGGAGGGGGTTGAGTGTAAAGGAACGTTTCTCACCTCTGCAGGCGCATCCACAAGCGACACCCAGTGCAGCTCTGCAGCAGAACTTGGCAGCATCTCAGCACATCTCAAACCTGCAGAACTCCCGAGGTCCAGTGCCCGGCCAGCCTCACCCAAGTGCTTTATCATCTGCTGCTCTTATGCTGCCATCAGCAAAACCTGCTGCCCACCGGGTGACATCAACCTCCCTGTGCAATGTGACATACCAGAGGGAGCTCAGAGAACTCCCAAGCAGCTCGTTACACCCTCCCTTCAGTAATGTTTCTGCACAGGAACAGGCGTGTCCTGACTCTGCTCTCAATTGGAGCACTGGAGAACAGTACGTACAACCAGGCCGGTTCTTCCATGCAGTCTCTGGGTCCCTATGCTTCAGCTGAGAGCTGGCTAAAAACATCTCCCTCCTCTGAACAAAGTCTGAAGGGGCTTGTGGAAACCAAGGTTTAGATGCAGGTCACACTTCCTCTGCCTTAGCACACACATTTTGGTTTGTTATTTCTTTGGGATATGGTTTAGCACAGGACAGGAACGGTTGGACTCAATGATCTAAAAGGGCTTTTCCAACCCAGTGAGTCTGTGATTCTGGGGGTTTTAGCTGTAATAACCAAGAGGAAATTCAGCACCCAGCTGAAGTAATCCTTTGGCATTGCTGCCTCCAAAATAAACAGTGGGAATATGCTTCGTATGGATCCCATATGTTCCATCTTGGCCACAAAGATCTCCAGAGAAGAGCAAATCCATCCTCGTGTTTATCTTCTGTAGCCTCCCTTGCGTGACTTGGCTCGTGCAGGAACCAAAGCTGGGACAGAGGGAGAAGCCAGAGCTGGCAAAGCCAGTGGGGCTGAGTGGGCTTGGCCAGCAGGAGGGAGTGGTCACCCCCAGCATTATGGAGGCAACCTGTCTGAAGGGTGTGTTCCGTTGCCTGTGCCGTAACCTTTTTAGGGGTCTGTTGCTGCCTTTTGGGTTTTACACCTACTGCAACGTGTGAGGAATTTGGGTCACAGCCTCAGTATCCTACAAGATCTTTGGCTGACTCTGTGTGACTAAAGAGTTGCCTTTACCAGTTGCATTCTGTCTGTCTGGGGTGGTTTCTTTGTTCTGGACTGGGGAAATCCTTCCCGCTTGGAGCCCAGTACTGCCAAGTCCTGAAGAGAAGTTGGAGTTTACATAATAGCTCTTATTTCAAGCTCATGTTCTTAACCTTTCCTTTGAAGGCACCCCAACAAGAGATCTGCAGGACTAACTACTTCCGTGAACGTCAAAGAAGGTAACGAGCCTGGCCTTGGTGAAGCCTGATGCTGTTGGTAGACTGGCAGTGCCTTGGGTTCTGTAATGTGAGGCTGCTGGCTCCAACCCTGGGACGGGAAACGATCTCACTCTTCTCATTTCTAGCATCTAGGGTGGGGAATTCCTCCTTTGCCTCTGGAAATGCTTCCCAGGCTACCCCAAACACCTCGCTGGGAGGAGCCACGCAGGCAACCCCATTCAAAGTGCAACCTTCACCGACGGTTCACACAAAGGAAGCGCTGGGTAAGCACCTGGCAGAGCGTGCTGGCTTCACTGGGATCTCACCTGGGGCTGTTGGGGCTGAACAGACTGGAGGCTATCGAGTGGCAGGCATGTCAAAAATTAACGGTATTGGTGGTGTTCTGGGCTGGATGACCCAAAACTTAGAAGTCCCTGGTGGTACCCCTGCCAGGCTGCTCTGGGCAGCATGCTCTCGGAGCTGCTCTGTTGGGGACTCCACTTTCTGAGATGAAGACCTACAGCAGACTAATGTGGAAGTGAGTAAGTCAACTGGTTGATGTTGAGCTTCCCCCAAAGCAGAGATGAGGGTGTCCAATGGAAAAGGTCTTTGATTCTTGAACAGAAGCAGTCAGTTCTAAACACTGTTTTTTCAGAGGGTAAAAAGGCAGTCACACTGGTGCTCCTGATGTCAGGAATGGGAGTGATACCATCATGATGCTTGCTTTATCCCTTTTGTACCCTTCTGCTGTGTCGTCCTGCTCTGACAGGAAGCTGCTACCGTGTAGCAAAGGAGATATCTAGCTGTAAAGTTAAGAGAAGAAAGCTTGTAGTATTAGCTTTTGAAATATTTAAGGAGGTAAAGGAGAATCTTAATCTTTTTCTGTAGAACTTGACATCTCCTCTTGGAGAGGGGGAAAAAAAAAAAGGAGGGGGGAACAAAGGCAGTAACAGCAAGTACATGTGGCTACTTGGATGTACTGGTGTTTGTTTGGTTGTCTGGGGTGTTGAAATGCAATAGTGGCATTTAATAAACGTTAGAAGTAGTATTAGCTGCCTTTTGGGTTGGGTGCTACACAGTAGAAGAACCTCTGAAAGATATTCCCATGGGGTTTACGTCTTTGTTCTTCTCTCCTAGGATTTCTCATGGACATGTTTCAAACACCCATCTTGCCTGAGCTGTCTCCCCTGGAAGAAAGCAAGGACCAGTTTGAAATATTTTGCAGAAAAAGCGGTATGTAGCCTCTCACTTCATTTTATGGATTTCTTCTGTCTATATTCATCCCCCTCTCACCAGTCCCAGTAATTCTGAGGTAAGCAGTCACTGGAGCTGGTGTGAAGAGGCAGCTTCATTCCCAATAACTGAATTCCCTGTTGAGAGGGCACAGCTGGTGCCTCATAGGAGTAAAGCTGCCTTCTCACACCCACTGTAGGCTGGGTGTTAGTATCCCAGTTATCAAACACTTAGAATTCCCTGAAAGCCAGGCAGTCACAGCAGCTCACAGCAGTGAGTGCTCGTCAGATGCAGTGAGAAGGTTTCTCTCCTCCTGGCTGCTCTTGGTTTGGAGATGGAGAATGTTTCCCATCTCCAAGAGCCTACAAGCTACAAGCCTACAAGAGAGGAACTGAGTGGTCATTGTGAGGATGCTCCTGCCTTACAGATGGGCCGTGTCTGGTTGTGGTGGGAAGAAAGTGACTCTTTAGACAGTCTTTATTGGCTGACTATAATATTGGTTGTCTTTTATCTTCAAGAGCCTGATGGAAGCCTGAAAGCTAGCGCTGCAGCCCCTGCCATGCCTGCGTTTTCCATCTTTGAGGATGAGAACGATAAAGAGAACAACAGGTAAGGAGGGAAAGAGGAACAGCTGAGCTCAGCTCAGGAAGACTTAGGGATCAGATTTGATTCCGGTTGGGATAAATTTGCCCTAGCTGTATTTGCAATGTTGGGATGGGCTCCAACAGAGCCACAAGCAGCTGTGTGGAAGTGGCATGAGAAAGCTTTAGTTGCTACTCTGGAATTGCACAGCTTTCCTGTTCAGACAGTGTTTGAGGTGCTTGATATTCTGGGTAACTGGGCAGCTTATTTGTTCAAGCTACTGCAGCTTCTCTGGAGTCTCTGCAAATGGGGTGCTTAAAATAATAACAAATTGAAAGCAACGGGGCTTTGTGACCAGTCTGCCTGGGAGAGTTTCAGGGCAGAGCTGTGCTAAGCTGCCTGTGTTTTCAGGATCCCGCAGCACAGAAACAAGCCAGAAGAGCCCAGAACTGTTGGAGAACGTCCCCTTATGGACTGTACAGCGGGTGTGGAAGTGAGTGCTTGGCCTTACTGCAAGAATTAGCCTGGAAAATGGGGTGGTGTGGCTATGGAGGATATCAGAAATGCTTGTGTTTACCCTTGTTCTAGACTTAGCTGAAGTCTAGCTAGTCTTTCCCTCTTCCCACCCATGGGATGAGCTTTTCCAGTCATTAATCTTCACAAAACTTTTTGGAAGCTAACACTGGAGAGACACCTCTCTCTAGCCCAGGAGACAGCTAGAACATCAGGCTTCTTAGACATGATTGCTGAGTAATGAGATGGACTCTTAAGGCCATTTTGTCCTGTCCAGTGTCTCTGCTGGGATGTCAATTGTTGCCACCATTGTGGGGTCTCACACCAAGCTCTGAGTCTGGGGTTTAGGGTATATCCCTCCCTTTATTTCCCTAACACTTCTAAGCTGGCACATGCAGATGCTACACTGCTGGCAGCGACTGCAGAAGCTGCCTATGCCTTATGGCACAGCTCCAGCAGGAGGATTCCAACACCTTAGTTTTAAACCCATGTTATTTGCTTCCTTGTTTTCCACCTAGGAGGAAACGGGGACACCAGAGTTCCTGAAGGATGAATATACAGTGTGGAACATCCTAAACAGCAATAAAACCTTAGCTCCCAGTCCAAACAACACGAGGGACTTTGCGCCAGCTGCCCAGCTTGTGTCGACCCCCTTTAATTATGTGTCAGTGCCTCTGCGACAGGCTTTGGGGGACAAAGGTAAAACAAAGAAAGCTTTGGGTCTAGAGCTTCTAATCTGAGCTCCTCCTTCTGTGGACAACTTTATGCTTGCCTTGGAATGCGCTCTCTGAAGAAGGCAAGCTCCTGTCTGTCCTCCTGTATCTTGGGTCTAGCTTTTTGGCCATCCCCTTAGCGGTGTGACCTAGAACCCTCTGCACTTAGTGAGAGTACTCAGAACACTGCTTGCCTTTTGGGAAAATAATCACATGCTACTGTTGCTTCTCCCTTTGTCCAGCTGGTGGGGAGGATTTGCCACAAATGGACTTGGAGTTTTCTGAAGAACCACACAAGCAGACAAAGACCAAGAAGCTGAGGTACGCTGTAGCTTGCTGATGTTCCTCAAGACCAATTTTTAAAGGCTTCAGGTGTAAAACTACAGCTTTCTTAGCAATATTTGCTGAGCTGTGGGTAGCATGACACAGCCACATCTTAATTTCTTCAGAACTGTCCTGTTTACTTATCTTTAAATTTAGTTGTGGCTAACATTGATGTATTTTTGCTTAGTGGAGATGCAAAATTACCCTGTCAGCACTGTCAAGTAATAACATCTTGTTTTGAATTAAGTAGCCCTGCTCTTGAACATGTTGTGGAACAGAGAGAGCTTCCAGGAAGCCTTCTGAAACAAGGAAACGGAATTCAAGGAGTTGCTCCAGCTGCTTCTCAAAAGTTACACAAGCACACTGCCACGAGCAGAACTGGATATTCCTCGTCTCTTGGGGTGGACAAAGTTTCCCCTGCAAAGCCGCCTGGGCAAGACAGGCCGGCTCGGAGTTTCGGAGCTACAGGTACAGAGCATTTCCTACTGTTCTCTTCCATCAGGTCCAAGGCTGGAGGAGCATCATGTTCATCAGCTTCAGCTCCTTCAGATGTAAGCTTATGTTACCTCCTTGGAATGATGCTTGTCTTGTAGCTTAATTATTTTTTTTTCTTCTCTCTGTGAAGTCCTTGTGGAGAACCCTTGGGATAAGGAATTGATTTGCAAGTTCTTATCCGAGCTTCCGAAGCCGCTCCACACCTACACCAACTACTTTGAATGGAAATCTGCCCTCCCGTCCATCAGGCTGAAGGCTGAGCTCCTGCTGGGTAAGAGCCCCTTCAAATGTGCCACTTTACAGAACTTCTGGGAGCTTTTTGTTCTGGGACCCTCTGAGGTGTTTCTCTAATTCTAATGAACTGACTCAAAGGTTTGTGATCGCTGTTTAGGGAATGCCCTTTGGAGAAGGGACTTGCAGAGAAAGACCAGCACCAGGGTTAAAGCAATGACTTCTGTAGGCTCTTTGCTTTTCTCTTTTCCTTCTTCCTCCTCCCCCATGAATGCTGATGTCTCTCCTGTGAAGTCTGCGAGAATATTTTAACATCTTTTAATCTCTTAAAGGTTCCACCCCCTTCCATGTGGACTGCCTGGTTGGAGAGGGAGCTTTTGCCCAAGTCTATCAAGCTTCCATTCTGGATGCCAGCAACCCTAGAAACAACCAGAAAGTCATATTCAAGGTGAGTAGCCTTCATCTGGGATAGCTCTGCTGGAGAATTCCAGAGCCTCACAGTAATGATGCCCTGGGTGTATCCCACAGAGTTTTCTTACTTTACAAATAGGAAGTAAAGCATCTTGGTGTGTCCTCAAGGCCTCACTTGTGTTGGGTGCCATGCAGCCAGCTGGCTTTGCTGGGCAATCCCTCCCTGGTTTTGCTTATCTCAAAAACCATCGTGGCTGGAGCAGCTCCTGCTCTGCTCTGCCCTTCTTCCCAGTGGATCAGCAGGAGCCAGTGAGAGCCCATAGCACTTGTTTATGTCAGGACTGCTGCCAAGAGGAAAAGCTGCAGTGGCTGCGAGGTCAGCCCGAGCCCTGGAGGGTTGTGCTGGGTCACGCAGCCCATGGCTGGCTAAGAGGGTGTGTGAGAGGTTACCCCAGCCTGGCTGAAACCTGGCTATGCCCTTGAGCTGGTACCCACGTTGCCCTTAGCTATGTGTCCATCCCCCTCCCCTTTTTTGGGGGGTTTTCCTACCTTTGGGATCTTTTGGGGGATCTCTGGCAATGTTCCACTTCTCGGCAAAAACTTTTATAGCATAACAGCCTGGGCAAGAGCCACCTGGTACGTAGAGGTAACCTAGGGGTGGGTTTGGGTGTCAGGTGTTCAACATAGTGGGGCAGGGAGTCAGGGAGGGAATCAGGCCCCTTTGCCTGGTCTGACTTGGAAAGCCTCCTTGGACACAAAACATCCATGGCCTGACATTGTGACAGGTGAGCACTACAAGTACTCCACTTGGCCGAGTGGGGAAGCGCCTCATCAGCTGCTAAAAACTTGTCAGCAGCATCACTGAGCCACGGCCCGAGATGAACTAAAGCAAACAGGCTTCCCCAGTAAACCACCCTCTCCCTTACAGGTCCAGAGGCCTGCCAACCCTTGGGAGTTCTACATAGCAATGCAGCTGGTAGAAAGGCTGGATCCCAGCTTACGCCAGCTCTACATCCACTTCTATTCTGCTCATTTCTTCCAAAATGGGAGCATTTTGGTCGGTGAGCTCTACAACTACGGCACGTTGCTGGTAAGTACAGCCAGCTCCTGCTCCAGAGTATCCCTGTCCTTTCTCAGGCCATTCTTATCTTGCAATGTTCCAGTGTCTCCTCTGCTCTCTGCTCGGTGGAACTTCACTGTGACGTGTAATCCCTGTTGAGCTGTTTTGGTGTTGCTGATGGTTCTTCCCTGGGGTTTTTTTTTGTGTTTGCAGAATGCCATCAACATTTACCGGAAGCTTCCAGAGAAGGCGATGCCTCAGGCACTTGTCATCTACTTTGCAGTAAAAATTCTGTCCATGGTGGAGGAACTCCACAGCTGCAAAATCATTCATGGAGACATTAAGCCTGACAATTTCATCCTTGGAGAAAGGCAAGTGTTGTTCCCTTCGCTGCCCACGCACCATGACATTGTAGTCTTGATGCTGACGTGACCGCCTCGTGTTGTTGTGATGGCAGGTTCCTGGACAACGACACATGTGACATCGATGGTCTCTCTCATGGCTTGACCCTCATTGACCTGGGGCAGAGCATAGACATGAAGCTCTTTCCTGAGGGTACGGCGTTCACTGCCAAGTGTGAGACCTCTGGATTTCAGTGTATAGAAATGCTGACACAGAGACCATGGAACTACCAGGTGAGGTGATTGTGAGTCCAGCCTGAAGAAACAGAGTACATGAACACAAGCCTTCTGCCCTAGGGTTGGTTTGTCACTTTAAAATCACAATCCTGAACCCTCTTTACACCAGGCTTGCCTTGCTGGCTCCACGGACTGGGCTGGGTTGGTATCTTTTAGCTGCTTCCTACCAGCCTCAGTACATCTTTAACACAAAACTTGTGTCTGCTTTGTTTAGACGGACTACTTTGGCATTGCAGCAACAGTGTACTGCATGCTCTTTGGTAGCTACATGCAAGTGAAGAATGAGAATGGTGTCTGGAAACCAGACAGACCCTTCAGAAGGTAGGTGTCAAACCTTCTCAAGACCTTCCATGTCGTTAGCACCAGGTTCCCTCCCAGGGTTAGTTTCCCTCACGGTTTTCGGCATTACTGGTGCTTCTTGATGCCCTATAAGCTCTGGGTTCACTGTGCTTAAGCATTCCAGCAGTGGACATGACTGGTTGCACCCCTCCCTTGACTTCTTGCTGCCAGGAAGGAGGAAGCAGCAAGTAATGAGGGGAAAAAACAAATCCCACCAGTTCTCCAAGCACTGTGCTGCAACAGAAGCTGCGTTGCCTTTCAGCAATGCGAGCACTCGGGCCAGCCCGCAGCTGGGGAGGGAGCAGGGTAGTCCAGCAAATAGTATTTAAACAGCTTGAATACAGGGGATTCTTGATGGGTGTTTTGGTTCCTTTCAGGCTTCCTAATGCTGACCTGTGGAAGGAGTTCTTTGAAAGCTTACTGAACATCCCTGACTGCCACAGCCTGCCTTCGCTGGGAGCACTGCGCAGGAAGCTCAGGGATTTATTCTGCAAGTCCTACGCCAAGGACATCAAGTTCCTTCGGAACAGGCTGGTGGTGCTGCTCATCGAACACAAACAGTC
Source organism: Laterallus jamaicensis coturniculus (assembly GCA_022605575.1). Lineage (NCBI taxonomy): Eukaryota > Metazoa > Chordata > Aves > Gruiformes > Rallidae > Laterallus > Laterallus jamaicensis. Next base: position 979,735 of record JAKCOX010000001.1, read on the forward strand.
CCGAAAGTAACTGTTTTGTTTGCTCAGTTAGCAAGGACTGGTGTTTATTGGTGTTTTAATGGTGTTTTACAGGTGGGAGATCATTTTGTAATCACTAAAATAAACATTTTGGGGTTTAACTTCAGGAATGGTGGTTTGCCTTTTTCTGTGCTTTGGTGGGGAGAGGAGAAAACAAGGACAGTAAAATTACTTGCTAATTTAACTCGAGGGGTTTGGGAGGCTGGAGCCTGCAGGCGCTCATTGGGACGTTGTGCTCTTCTGAGGACAAAAAGCTGGTGACAGGGTTCATGCAGCTGAAGTAAAGGGCTGTCAGCCTCCCCTCAGGGGTTTGAAAAGCCCAGGTCCTTTGTCCTTGGAGTTGGAGGGACCTTGGGAAGGTAAAACAGCAAGATGAGTGCTGTGCTCAGACAAAATATATTAGCATCCTTGTCAGCATCCTCGTGTAGAGGACCAGGAAGCATGTGGGCCGGTGCAGGAGTGAGGCATGGGCAAGGGGAAGGCAATCCTAGGCATTGAGCCCACTGACATAGGAGGCTTCTGAGTTTGCTGGAGGTATCTTCTCCACCCCCTTAAAAAAAAAATAAAGGAAAAGCTGCTGGTGCAGATAAGGAGTGGGAGGAAGCAGCGAGCAGGTGAGCAGCTGTGCCCCCCCAGTGCTGTGTTCTTTGAGGTTTACAGCTCTCCAGCTCTACCCTTTCTCTTGGAAACTCCCCAGCTTGAAAGAAACTGAGGTTTGTATTTAAATTTAGATCAGCTAGCACTGAAATTGTGCTTGTTGCTGTTAAGTTCACCTCTGACCAGCCTGCAGCACAGTTACTGGAAGCAGGGACAACTAAGGGATGAGCACCTCTCCTTCCTGGAACTGAGGGGCTGAGATTCAGCTCCCTGTGAGATTCCTTCTTCACAATATTTTGCCAGGGTGAAGGAAAACATCAGGGAAGCATTCCTTTGGAGTGCCCCCTGTCCCTTTGCATCTGCTGTCCCACACTTCTCAGGTACCAGCAGTCACTACCCCCCTGTGATGGTTGCTTGGCCTCACAGCTCTTCTGGTAACTTGAATTACCTGAATTACACAAACTCCCTCAGGAAATCTTAATAGGGACATTTGAACATGCCAGCTCCCCAGCGGCACCCCTCCTGGGCTCTCTCCCATGGCTTGTGGGGAAAGGCTGTGCTCTGGGCTGAGAGCTGAGATTGCTCCTCTAGAGTAAGGAGCTGCCTTGTCTCAAACCAAGTGTAATTCTCCAGTGGAGGATGAAAGGGGGAGAGGTAACCAGGAGTTATGGGGAGTGGTTTGTAAAGGTAATGTAGGGGGCAAAGGAGAGCCAGCAGCATGGGCAATCTGTGTGTGGACTTTGTCAGCAGGGCTTTGCTGCCTGAGCATCCTCCTGGCTCAGGCTGTGTGGAAGGGATGGACTATGAGAAGGTGGGGTGTGCTCCTCCTGTGGAATCCATTGCAGGGGCCGGCGGGGTGCAGTTGGGCTGGCAGGATGCAGTTATCCCAGCACTGCTGACAGTTGCCTTTTGCCAGCAACCCTGCAACATGAAGAGACAGAACATAAAATACCGCTGCCTCATCAGCAGAGGCTGGGAGGGCAGCAGCTTCATCTGTGGTATCTCCACGGGAGGGAGACAAACAGCAGCCTTTCCTTGATGACAAACACCCTGCCAGCCTCGGGTTTCTTGGGACGTTCGGAAAAGCCTTTGGGTCTGAGCTGCAGCAGCTGGTTGACAATCCAGCTCTAGCATGATGCTCCAGGAGGGAAATCAGATGGAGAATCCTCCTCAGAGCTGGTGAGAACCTAAACATTCAGTGCTGGGACTGTGCCACTGTCCTCTGAGTCTTTCTTCCCTTTCTCCCTCCCAACCCAAACCGAGCTCTGATTTGTTTCTTCTGCTCCTGCGCTGGGCTACAGCCAGCTGAGCGCTGGCCTGGGAAAAAGCTCAGCCAGGCTCCAGCTCTTATAAATCTATAGTAAACAGATCTACAATATATATATATAATACTATAATACATATATTTAGTTCCTCATCTCATCGTGAGATGATTATGCGTTATGTGGAGCACTTTTTGGAGCAGTGGAGGATGCTGTACTACGAGATGATTATGCATTATGGGCACACTGGAGGTTCTCCCTGCACATTCAACCCTTTTACCTGCGCATTACATAAATAGTGTGGCCAGTAGGTCTGGGGAGGTGACTGTGCCCCTGTACTCGGTGTTGGTGAGGCTGCACCTCAAGTGCTGGGTCCAGTTCTGGGCTCCTCACTACAATAAGGATATTGAGGTCCTGGAGCGTGTCCAGAGAAGGGCAACCAGGCTGGGGAAAGGGCTGGAGGGCAAATCCTCTGAGGAGTGGCTGAGGGAGCTGGGGTGTTCAGCCTGGAGAAGAGGAGGCTGAGGTGAGACCTTATCATTGACCTGACAGGAGGGTGCAGAGAGGTGGACTATGGTCTCTTCAGCCAGGGGACAGGAGATGGGACAAAGGGAAATGGTCTCAAGCTGCACCAGGGCAGGGTCAGCTCAGATGTGAGGGAAAGGTTCTTCCCTGAAAGAGTTGTGGGGCTGTGGCACAGGCTGCCCAGGGAGGGGGATCAGTCATTATCCCTGGGTGTGTTTAACAGCCGGGCAGATGAGGTGCTCAGGGATATGGGTCAGCACAGGACAGGAATGGTTGGACTTGATGATCTTAAAGGTCTTTTCCAGCCCAGTGACACTGTGACTCTGTGATTTAACCCTCACTAACACTAATTTCTGCCCATCCCACCTCAGGGGTGATGATTTTTTTGGCTGGGGTACAGGTGTGTCCTCACCAGCTGTGGCACCAGCCGGGCAGGAGTCTCTGCAGCTTAAATGTCAAACACACACACACACACACCCTTTGAGTGGAGAAGGAGCTCGCGTGGGTGTCAGAGTTTCACATCGCTGCAGTTGGTAGATGGGTGTCAGCTACAACCCGCCATGCATCCCTCCTCGCTGAGGCGAGCATCCCACCTGCCTCAAGCACTGGTCCTGCTCCAGGGGCTATCAGCATCCTGGGAAAATGGGCACAAGGGTGAGAAATCCAAGGTGCCTTCAGGGCTGAACTGGCTGGGAATTTTGTCTGAAGCCACCTTGATTTTTCTCATTTCTTGATTTTCTGCAAGTCATTAGCACTGAGCCTTGGTGGGGGATGAGGAGGGCAGGGGGCTGGTGGGGATGGTGGGAGGGATGTTGCGTGCCAGTGCAGGGTCTGCACAGGCTGCCCCTGTCCTGTTATTTCCCATCAAATGGCCTTTTAAAGAGGAACCTCCAAACAGCACCCTCGCTCCTGACATCCCTCACATAAGCATCCCGTTAGGGATAAAGGGGACAATCCAGCCCTGGAGGGACCAAACAGCATAAGAGTATGCTCAGGGGTGCTCAGGGAGGGGGGGTGGTGTGTGGAGGCTCCTCTTTTCTAACCGACTCTAAAACGAGCTGCTTAAAAAGAGCTTTGAAAAAAACAACAGAAACCCAAAGCCCCAGCTGGCAGCGCTGATATTTCCTCCCCGGCGCGCGCCGAATCCACGCCGATGAAGATCTCTAGGTATCCCCAGAGTCGCCCTTTAGAGATAACTCATCTTGGGGCCTCCACCACCCACACGGAGAGGAGAGATTTCCTGGTGCGTGGGTGGCTTTGCCTTTTCTTCTGCAGAAAACCCAAGTTTACTCACTTTTCGCCCTCTGCCACCGACCGACTGGCATGGGTGCCATGGGGGCGAGCTGGGGGCCCCAGCTGCTGTCTGACCCTCCATCCCTCCCAGGTGCTCCCCCGTGGGCTGGTGGCACACTATCACCTGGTACCCCTGGCTCCACAGCATCGAAGCCATTAAAACAAAACAGCTTTGAAGTCATTAAGAGTTGCGGGCACCTCACTAATGAGTTAGGCACTTGCTAATGAAGCAGCGGTCCCGGTTCCTGTACAGGTGAGGCATTAATGTCACCCAAGGTCACATCACCCCTGTTAGGGACAACAATCAACTTCACCCAGCTTGAACCACCCATTAGCCAGGTATCAAATTAAATCCAGCGAAGCAAAGCGGCTTTTACCCTCACCCACACCCCCACGGGGGATGCCCTGGGACTACTTGAGTCATGACGGGACCATTCTCAGCCACTGGTGCCTCCAGAAGAGGCTGTTGCTGCCGAGGGACTGTCCCTCAGTCCGTCCCTGTGTCGCTGGCACCCCTGTAGAGGGGTGAAGGATAAGGATGCTGCACAGAGATGGGTCAGACCCAATGATCCTTACAGGTCCCTTCCTCCCCAGGTACTCCATGACTTCATGAGACATGGAAACACACATGCATATATATATATATATATACACACATATGGGTATGCATTATTAGAAGAAACCCACCCTGATTGTATGCAGAGAACCTTTGCACACCCGTAGCACCCCCATGGGAACAGGGAAGCCGATGGAGGAGCAATGGCTCCTGTTTGCTTTTTCTCCCTTCTAAATCCAGCAGCATGATGCTCCCCAGTGCTGCAGAGGAACCCAGTTCGGTTCCTGCCCAGCATAGGGGATGCACACCCAAGGCATCCCATGGAGTGACCCTTAGGGTGGGCACAGGGTCAGGGTGGGCAGGGTTCAGGGTGGCTTTTCGGCACCGGTGACAACACGTGCAGGTGCCTGAGCCCGGTGGCAGCTCGGTGCACGTCCCATGGCTGCTCTCACATCTGTGCCCAGCTGCCTGCCCACGTGTGCCGTCCCGCTCCGACAGGCAGCTCATCCATCCCCGAACCCCTACAGCCCTCCCTCCGCTCCCCCAGGCAGGAAATCCTCCTGCTCTCCTTCCTCTCCTTCCCCAGCCCTGCCTGTGAGGCGGCTCCAGTGCCGTGTCTGCTCCCGCTGTCCCAGCAGAGCCTGCGGCACCGCGCCCTGGTAAAGGTCAGGCTCCACAGCAGGCTCAGATGAAACTCCGTATTTGGGGCACACGGCTTGAATTTGATTTTATCTGCTGGCGCCAACAGCAGGAACATGTGTCACGACGGGTCGAGGAAGGAGAAGTCGTCACCTTTTTCCGTTGGTGTGTTGTACAGTCAGAGATGGGCTTGGTGAGCAGCTGCTTGGGGAGGGGGGTGGTGTTTGGGAGTTGTTTTCCTTTGCCATACCAGGGAGGTCAGCTTGCCGGGGCTGTGCTGGGAGTGCTGGGGGTCCTTCATCCCCAGCCAGGCCCCCCATCCCTCCTCTCCAGATGCTTTCCTCGCACAGAGGGAGGGCTAAATGGGGCATGCAGCTGGCCAGGACATGCAGCCAGCCAGAGCTGGCTGTTGCGGGGGGGCACCCCATTGTGGGGGGCACGGATGCGCTGCGGCAGCGCAGCATCCCCACCATCCCTGTTAGCCATCCCCTCTCCACCCCACATCCTAATTCCTCCCCTTCCAATCCCAAGATGCAGGTGGCATCCCTGTGACATGGATACCAGCAGGCACAAGGGTGGCTTTGCTCCTTGGCTGTTAGGTGGTGCCGGTGTGGCAGGATGACACGGCATTCCCAGCCCAGTATCCTCGAGGGGCTGGAGGATGGATGCTGTGGGGAGTGGGGGGCAGCCATGAGGGGAGGGCTGGCGAACTCATCCTCTCTCCACATGTGTCCACTGAACACGCAGTGACCCCTGGGATGTGGCTGCGGCGCGGATGCCTCCGGGGTGGCTCATGGCAATAGGAGTGAGGGCAAAGTCAGAACAGGTTTGTTCTGGGAGACCGGTGCCGTGATTCACAGCAGGGAAATATGTGCTGGTAGAAAGGGGAGGTGAAGCCAGCGGCTTGTTGTGGCACCCCCAAAAAAACCCTGTGGGCACCTGTGAGCCCTGCGAACGCCCTGAAATCGCCGGCTTAAATTTAGGTGTTTGAGAGGACAGGCTGTTCTTGCTCACCGCTTCCCCCAGCACCTCTGTGTTCTTGTGAGCCACCCACACAGAAACCAAAATGAACGGGGAGGAGAAAATAGGCGCAGCATCTGCCTGCTGGCCCCATGCCCCCCGGCACTCCCCGTACTCCTCTGCACCCCCTGTGCCTCTGCGAGCGACCCCTCTTCCTGCTCTGCTGCAGCACTGTGGGTATCCCTGGGATGGTCTCCGGTCCCCAACGGAGGCACGGGACTGACGTTGGGCCCTCACTGGTGAGACTCCAGTACTGTCACGCTGGCAGGGGGGACCCTCCAACCTTTCCCTCCCACTGCTCATCCCAGCCTTCACGCCTTTCCCTAACGAGTTTTCCTAATGGATTTCCCAGATTATCCTTCCCCGCACGGACCCGTGGCTCCTTTACATCCCATCCCACTGGGGCACAAAGGGGATGGGAACAGAGTGGCCAGGGCAGCCGGGGTGGCAGCAGGGAGGGATGGCAGGGAGGAAGGATGGCAACGGGCATGCTCTGGTAACTGACGGTCTCAACGTCGGCCCATCCTGACCCTTGGCGCATTGGGGCTGCACGAGCGGATTCCAGCCCCAATTCCAGCCCCGGCACAGGCTTGCAGGGCTGGCTTCGCCTTTCCATCTCTCACCAGACCGGCTTTGCCATCCATCCAGAGACACGCTGGCGCTCACCTTGGTTCAGCTGCATCGGTGCTGGCAACACTCATCATGGAGGGTAGCATTACCCCAAAAACGTGACCTTAGCAGCAGGGTGGAATTTGGGATAATGAGCCCCACCAAGGCCAGCAGGGACCGGAGCTGGTTCCCCTGAGGTGTGCTGCATGGCGATGGTGGCAGCAGCGTGGGGAGCCCCGGCCTTGGCTGATAAAGGCACACCCTGGCCATGGCAGCTGGGGGACACGATGTTCCCAGGCGCCAAGGGCTGCTGGGTGGGATCTCGGCACGGCTCACCCACTGCGTCTCTGGGGAGTACTGCTGTTTCCCCCACATAACTCCCTGCCTGGCAGTGGGGGACGGCGATGGGCACCCCCAGGATTAGTGGAAGTGTCGGCCATCTGAGGGTTTTATTGGCTGGGATGTCAGCGCTGTCCTTGAGCTCCGTGCACTAGTGGCTAGGGGTGAGGTGTCGCAAGGCCAGGGAGGAGAACCCCCCTGATTTTTGGGCTAGTGAAGTGCTGGGCACCAGTCCACAGGGTGGGGGGGTTGCCAGGTGGGATGGGGAGCCCCATGTACCGCCCCAGCACCCGCCCTGGGGAGGCTGTGCCGGCTCCTTCCCATCCGCCACCGTGCTGGGGTGCCCCAGGGTACTCCCCCACACCGCCCCACTTTGGTCAGAGCCTCCTCGTCCCCCTCCCCACACAGACCCTTGCCCTGGTGCTGGCCAAGGAGCCACAGCCAGCTCCCTCCCCACCCAGATGGGTAGGCATGGGGGGAGGATCTAGACGCTGCAGCACCCCCAGGGCTGGTGGGATGAGGGGTCTCCCCAAGCCGCCAGCGAGACGGGGCACCCGGCTGTGCTCCCCGGCGCGGGCGGCGGGCCGGAGGAAGCTGTGGTCGGCAGCTCCCGACTGCCAGGGCGCAGGTTTGGGTTCGTCACCACAGAATGAGATTGTGATTGCTCATGCAAATCGCAGCGCAAACGAGCCGCTCAAACAAGCGGCACACGCCGGCCCGGGCAGAATTTGGGGGGGGTTCCTCTAGTTTTTATTATTATTTATTGTTTTCCTGGGTAAGATCAGGCCCGGCCACAGACTGGCAGGGCCACGGCCGCCATCCTGGCCTCGACGCCAGCACTGCATGGGTGCCAGGGTGGGCACCCACAGCCTCGTGCTGAGGTGGGGCATGGGGGGGGTGCATGGGGCGAGGGGCGCGGGGGGAGGAGGTGTGTGGTGCAGGGGTGTGTGCCAGGCGACGTACCCGGTGGGGTGCGTGCAGGGTGCAAGGGGCGTGATCTTCAAGGTGCAGGAGGTGTGTGCAAGAGGGATGTGCAAAGGGCTGGGGATGTGCGGGGAGGGTATATGCTGAGGGAGGGGCATGGGGTAGGGTGTGCATGGGGAGTGTGCGGGACTGGGAGTGTGTGCAGGGGGGAATGGGAGTGTGCAAGGAGGTGTGCAAGGGACTGGGGGTGTGCATGGGGGAGTGTGTGCGCATGGGGGTGTGTGTATGGGAATGTGCAAGGGGCTGTGGGTGTGCAGGGGAGTGTATACTGGGGGCATTGTGCAGAGGGGTTATGTGTGCATGGGGGTGTGCAAGGGGCTGGGGGTGTGTGCATGAGGATGGGAGTGTGCAAAGGGGCGTGCAGGAGGGTGTGCAAGGGGCTGGGGGTGTACAAGGTGGGTGTGTGCACGGCGGTATGCGCCGGGGGTGTGAGGAGCTCTATGTGTGTGCGGAGTGTGCGTGTAAGGAGCTCTATGCGCGGGGAGCCCGTGCGCCGGGGGGCGCGGTTTGCGCACAGCGCGCGGTGGACGCGCAACAGGCGCGCAAGGCGGGGTGCGCGTGCGTGTACAGCGGGAGGCGCACGTGGGCTGTGAGCGCGCGCGGCGCCGCGGGGGCCGCGGAAAAGCGCCAGAGCCCAGTGCGGGGCGACGGCGGGGCCGACACGGGCAGTGCGGGGCCGGGCACGGCAGCGGGGCCGGAATGGGCAGCGCAGGGCCGGGCAGGGCAGCGGGGCCGGCCAGCAGGGCCGGGCAGGGCAGCGGGCCGGGCAGGGCAGGGCAAGGCCCGGCAGCGGCGCCGGAACTGGCAACACGGAGCCGGGCACTGGGGCCGGGCAAGGCAGCGGGGCCGGGAGCGCCGCGCGGAGCCGAGCAGGGCAGCGGGGCCGTGGGCGGAGCTGCCTCGTACCGGCACGGCGGGCGGGCGGGAGGCGGGGCGCGGCGGCGCTGTAAACACGGGGCGGGGCGGTGGTGGCGGAGGCGGTGCAGGGCCCGGGGCAGGCGCAGGGTCGCCGCGCACACCGCCGCTAGCCCGCGGCCGGGCGCCCCGCTCCGCCGGCAGCCCGGCGGGGAGACACTGTGAGCGGGGGCGGAGGGACGGGGCCGTGCGGACGGCGGGAGCGGGGGAGCGGGGCGGGGAGCGGCGGTGGCGGGGGGGGAGGTTTGGGCGTGGGGGGGTTGGAGAGCGGCGGCGCGGAGCGGGAGCCGGAGCCGGGGCGGGAGCGGAGCTGCCGTCTCAGCACTTTCGGCAGAACAATGGGGCCGGGCGGGAGGGGCTGGGCCGGGGCCGGGGCCGGGGCTGGGTCCGTCTGCCCCGCTCCCCCCGCCTCGCCTCACGCCGCCCCGCTCCGCCCCGCCCGCAGGCAGCCCCGATGGCCAAGCAGCCCCCCGAGGTGAAGGCGCGACGTGACGACGAGGGCCAGCGGCTGCCGCCGGCGGCGGCGGAGGGCCCGGGCCCGGCCGCGCAGCTGCGTCCCGGCGCTCCCGCCGCCCTGCCCGGCTCCGCCGCCACCGTGGGGCCTCCGGCGCGGGGCCCGCCCGCCAGCCCCGGCCCCTTCGCCACCCGCTCGCCCCTCTTCATCTTCGTGCGGAGGTCGCCGCTGCTGTCGCGCTCCTCCAGCGGGTACTTCTCCTTCGACGCCGAGCGCAGCCCTGCGCCCCTCAGCTGCGACAAGGCCACGCAGACCCCCAGCCCGCCCTGCCAGGCTCTCAGCCACTGCCTCAGCGCCATGGGTGAGTGTGGGGGGACGGGACAGGGTGGGATGGGGCAGCTGTCTGTCTTGCAACACGCGCCACCGGCCTCCATCCTCATCCCCATCGTCCCTAGGCTGCCAGCACTGCTGCCCTCGCGCCTCCTTTGGAGTGTGGCCCTTTGCCATGTGCCTATAGTGGCATTGCCAGCATCCCAACACATTGCCTTTGGGATGCTGGTGGCGAGTGGCACCCCGATGCCATGGCTGCGCTCCAGCAGCACCGCAATGCTGTCCTGCCCCAGCACCCGCCATACCCACAGGCTGGTGGCAAAAGGCCCTGGCCAGGCCTTGGAGGGGTTGGTGGCGAAGGGCTGGCAGTGGGCAACCTAGCGAGGGTCTGGATGCTTGCTGGGGCTGTGGGGTTTTTGCTGAGCAAGCATGCTGCCACTGAGTACCCAATCCCCCAGCATCTCACCAGCTTCCTTATTCCCATCTTTTAAACTTCCATCTTCTTCCTGGGGTAGGTGGGTCCCTGCCTGTTGTTCGGCCCACCTTACCAATCGGGGCCGCGGCTCTTTGCCAGGGTTTCTGCACCGCTGCGGTGGTGAGGGAAGCGACTTCTCTCTGCTCAGGGTGTGCTTATCGCTTCGGCCAGTGTTTTGGTTGGGGTTTGTTTTGATGCTTTGGGTTGTTTTGGGGTTGTTTTGGTGGTTTTGTTGGCTCCTGCTGCTTTCTCGGCGAGCCGCCGTGGTGCCACGGGTGCTGGGGATGTAGGACTCCCGCTCGTTCTGGTGAAACCCGCTTGAAAGCGGCGCGGTAGCAGGCGGGCGTGTGTTTACATGTGGCTTACCAGGTAAGGCTGGCTCGAAGCCTCGAGCCGTGGGGAAAACATGCCTGCTGGAGCCACTCGAGCTGTCCTGCCGTGCCTTCCCCTCCCTGATTAATCCCTCTTAATTGGAGGAAGCCTTCTAACTTCCACGGGGAAGGTGGGAGCGGGGCAGGTAGTGCTCCTCGGGGAGGGACAGGCACCATCCCTGAGCTGTACGCGTTCAAAACATCATCATTTGTGTTGCTGTTGGTTGTTTTTTGGTTAGTTTTTCCTCCCCCCTGGTTAATGGCTGTGGTTACAGCTGCAGAGGGCTTACTGTAACATGCCTGCAGGAAAGATCTCCTGACATTATTGCAGTAATTACGGCTTAATGCAAGTTTCACAACCTCGTGCCGCGCGCAGACACACGTGGCACGGCCGGGCAAGGATGCTGGAGTTCCTCAGCAGGGAGAGACGCAGCCAGCGCTCCTGTGCTTCAGAAGGGGACTGAAGCTCTCTCTCCTTGGTTTTTCGGAGCTCCCACTTTTCCAGTCTGGTTTCACCGGAGCCTTTGTTCAGTTGTTGCTAGGAGCATCATCCTAAACAACTGTAAGCGGATGGAAAACACCGAAGGAGCTATTTAAATAGGATCCTCGGATGCTCTGAAGCACGGTAAAGCTGGGGATATGGAGCTGTTTTATCCCCATCCAGGGACTGCAGCTCTCAGGCTTTGACTTAGGGTACGGCTCACCTCGAGAAGGGGCTGTGGGTTTGCCCCCTGCACCTCTTCCTCAGTGCCCTTTGCCTCGGTCGTGTCTGGCCGGATGCATGCCATTAAGCTTTCCGCACGGAAACGGGCCGATCCACCCGCAAGGAAGCAAAGGGTATATAGCTTCTTCTTGGTGGTGGTGGTGGTTGTTGTTATTGTGTCTTTTTGCACTGATTTTTATCTGTTGTGAGGCACTGGGAGATGGGGAGCCGCTCTAGGAAGCATCAGCCTTTAATAATAATACTAATAATTAATAAACAGGCGTTTCCTGTAAGCAAGAGCAGTTTGTGTGTGATAGGTGCTCCCAGCTTCTTCCAGGGAGAGCAGTGGACTCCTTCCAAGGCCGGCCTGAAGCTTCCTCTTCTAAATCTCATAAAACCTTCCCCAAAGCTTAGCGTGGTGGGTGTTTTTTCCCTCCAGCAATGATGGCCCAAATAATAATAAAGGGCTGAAGGTGTCCCTGCCAGACAAACTAAAAAGGTGAAGGCAGCCCTGGGGGAATTACAGGATGCCATCAGCTGCTGGATGTTGGAGGAGGAGTTGCTCCTGGCATGGGAGGTGATGCTTTGGGGTGTCTGGGCTCTCTGACAGCGCCAGGGTCTCCAGCAGGCCACTTCCGAAGGTGCTTTTTGGGAATTAAGGGGATGCGCTCGAATGGGAGGTGGGAAGCAACGCTGGCTCAGTGTTTTTGGGAAATGCTTTTTGGGCATGAGCAGGGATGAGCGCGCAGGGCCGGAGCGTGGTGGGAGCATGTGCTGTAAGGTGAGAAGCCCACCCTTCGGAGGGGCTTAGGCTGATGCACTGGCTCTTCGTGGGAGCTGATGGCTGGGTCTGGTTGGGTTTTCTTGTTCAGAGTACGGCGCTGTCTGAAGGTGTGGGAGCCCAGGGTTTACACGTGGCTTCCTGGGATGTGTGTTTGGAGCAGGTGCATGCAGGCGCCCTGCGCCGCGCGGGTTTTCCCAATGCTGTTTTGGCCCAGCGCTGTGGTGAAGGGGAAAACAGGGTGTCATCCCGGGGATGCTCAGGGTATGACAGGGACTGCAGCGTTGCCATGCTGGACCCTGGCTGGAGCATCCCTATGGGCTAGAGGGAGACGCTGCTATCCCAGGGATGCTGGTGGCCTCTTGGCTTGTCCCTGTCCCCACAACAGCCGTCTCGCCATCGTCAGTGGGAGCCCAGTCGCGGTATGACTCAGGGAAGGGCCCCCCCCCCCCCCCGAGAGTGCCTCTGACTGGTTTTGGGACCAGTTATGACTGGACCCTTTTGACACTGCTGTTCGGCAGCACCACAGAAAGTCCTTTCTGAAAACCTCAGCCCAATTTCGCTCTCAGCCACCAACCCTCAGCCTTCATCTCGCGAGCGGATGAGCTCTGGGGTGCGACGCTGGGGCAAGGGGAGCGATGGAGGAGAGGGGGGATAAAGGCTGGAGAAGGAGCAGCACCTCTCCCCCTTGCAGTGCTCTCTGCATCCCTGAGTTTCTTTCCACCTCTTTGTCCAATTTTTCCTCTTTGTTGTGTTTTTTCCCCTTCCAGCCTCCCCTCCCCGGCTTAGCTCTTGCTTGGGAAGGGCGGCCAGGGCCGGCTCTGGTGACGGCAGTGGGATTTCGGATGGTTGCCCCGCCCCAGCCGAAATCCTGTTTGCATTCCCGGAGCACCGGCCTGGAGTATCGCGAGGGCTGCGCTGCCTTTCATTCACCAGCCAGGAAAATAAATACACTGGGGCTGTCCCCAGGCAGGCGGCGGGTACTACTCCTGCGCTACTACAGAGTGAAAACAAAACACATCCTCCAGCCAAGCACTGCTCGTCTGGCTCGGAAACGCATTTTCCAGTCAGGTTGGAGCCAGGCTTTTTATTTAATTTTTCTTTATTTATTTAATTTTTTTTTAAAAAAAACCTGCCCCACTAATCCTTTGGATATTCTGGGATTGGGAACGATTTCTCATCCCTTGCCATTCCCTCTGTGCTGCTGGGCCAGGTTGCTCTGGTTTGTTTTATACGGGCGTCTGTGGGGTTCCTCTGGTTTGTTTTCTTTCGTTTCTTGGTTGGTTGGGTTGGGTTTTTCTCCCCCCTTAAGGTGATGATTCCTCAATTGGATACCGAGCTTGGGCTCTCGGGAGGGGTGAAGAGGCAATCTGGGTACTGTGCAGGGTCCAGCCTGGGCTGCTCCATTCTGCCTCAGCTCTTTGGAGGGGCTGCACGGTGGCTTTATTGCTCACCTGAGCTTCGTAATCGGAGGCTGAAATCGCTGCGTGTGATGGAATCGGTGCCTTAGCTCTCCTCCTTTGTATACCAGCAGTGTTTTCTTGTGTTGGGCTTCCTCTCCATGAAAGCGTGCTTTGGGAGGTGAGCATCCCAGTTCCCTCCCACGGATGGAAAGCTGCTGGGTTCACAGAATTGTAGGGGCTGGAAAGGACCTCAAGAAATTATAGAATCATAGGGGTTGGAAGGGACCTCAAGAGATCATCAGGTCCAACCCCTGGGTTCTTGGTGTTCATATCCCAGGCGTGGCTTTCCTCTCCATACAGCAGATCCAGACAGATTCCTTCTCTCCTTGAGCCTTTCAGAGCTTTTTTTGGGAAGGAATGGGTGGGATTCAGTTAAACTATCCAGGCAGAGTTGTGTGATGGGTTTTGGGCTTTTTTGGGTTGTTTATTTTTAAGGTTACAGAAGTCACTGCTGTGCCTGCCTGAAAAGAATATTTGGGAAGAGGAGGCTTGTGGGGGAAGGAAATGGGAGAGCAGCATCCCTGCTGCCCTTCCTGCTGAAGAGGGGACTGGTGCTTGGATGTGCCTGTGGGAATGCTCCGAAGGGAAGCCTGTGATTAAAGAGATGAATGAATCAAAGCCTTGTAACAATAATAATAATAACAATACAAAATTAATTAGGCTGGCAAAGCATCTCCTACGGTGCTCACCTTGTGCAACAAGCCCCATGGAGAGGCCCTCTGAGCCTGGCACCCGCGTGGCTCCAGGAGCTGTGTTTAAAGACCTCACAGAACAGTGCTGCTGCTGAAGAAAACCCGTGGTAGCCCGTTGACTCTTGCCCAGTTTAACGGAGTTGGGGTGTGGTGGTGTTATTGGTGTTGTTCTTGCTGCTTGTGTGTGTCAACCCCTCTGTTTTTGTCCGTGCAGCTTCCCGGTGGCAGTCTCACTCGCCAGCAGAAGACTTACAGCCTGAAATCTGGATCGCCCAGGAGCTGCGGCGCATCGGAGACGAGTTCAATGCCTCCTATTGCCCCAGAAGGGTAACTCTTGCCTCTTTTACTTTCCATTTCTTGACGTGTGCGGCCTCTTAAAAGGGAAAAGCTTAATCATCTCTGGAAACTAGCTCTGCGGTGAGTGTTTCGCTCACTCAGATGGAGAGAGGGTTGCGCGGGTGGCAGGGCTCGCTTGGATGCAGGGGCGTGCATCGTCTGCCGCCTCGTTAAATCAATTAAAAATAACTCTGAACACCAGGACTGGAGGTTTTCAGGTACAAAGTTCCATGGTACCTTTTGTAAGCACCCCGGGGACTGGACAGCATCGAGGAAGAAACTTCTAAAAGTTAAGAGTCAAGGGAGGTTTGGGTGCATCAGGGTATTTTTGGGGGGGTGTTGGGAAAAGCCCCGCTGGAAGATGGGGTGTGCCTAGATGCCTGCTCTGGTGCTGTTAGGAAAACAGGCTGGGAGTGAATGGTGGCTCCCAAATTCCTGCTGCAGAGAATGGTGTGTGTGGAAGTGCTGTTCCTAATCAGAAACCAGGGGATAGGCTCGCTCTCATAACTTATTTTTCTCCCAGAGACCCTGCCAGTGATGTTTTGAAGCATATGTATCTATGAGGCTGTAAACTCTCTCACTTTGGAGTGTTGCAACAGAAATAGGTGGCACTAATGCAAAAAAAAAAAAACCCCAAACCAACACCAAACAACCACCCAAAACCCATGCTGACCCAAAGGGATGGAGTAACAGCAGCTTTCAGGAGAGCTCCATGAGCCAGTGACTTCCCTGCTGAAGGCTCCTGAGAGCTGCGTGTCAGTGCTTGCGGCTTCTGATCCATCAGCTCACCCTCATCTGTGGGAAGAGGAGTCAGAATGGAGTCAGAACCCTGTTAGGTATCGGTGGCAGTGATGAAATGCTGACTGCCCAGATCTTTATCCGTCCTCCCCTGGAGTGAGTCACTCCCGTGGGGTGTTTCTCCCAGGCTTCATAGGGTGGCTGTGTGTCAGCAGGGGCTCCCCTCCCAAAACAGGCTGCCATGGTCAGGCTGCTTCCCACATCCCCTCGCCACTCCGCTGGCTCCATTTCCTTTCCCAATGCTCTGGCTTCACTGACCCACAACAGACTGGAGATCAACTGCATTTTATCCTGAATCTGGAACATGCATCTTCTGAACTCCCCCATTCAGGCTGATCCCTGGTGCTACAAAATGCCCTTTTTGTTACATTTTCTGGGGGTTTTTTGCTTAAAGGACATCTTTTCGATGGAAGACAGGGACTGAGCCCATCCCACCAGCATTCAGCAAGCCAAAGGTGCCTGGTAGCATCGCTGCCCCATACAAAGCTGTGCCCTGGGCTGTAAGAGGGCCTGGACTGACTGGGGGGATGCTGAGGAGCAGGGGGGAAGGGTTGCTTGGTTATTTTTCTCCTTTCTCCACCTTCTCCACAGCTCTGTGGGCGGGTGCGAGGTTGGGATGGGGTGCAGGTGCTCAGGCTGGCTCCCAGTGCCCTGACCAAGCTTCTAACCTGCTGCCCTGGGGAGAGAACCAAAACATAGGGGCCTGTCCTGCTTTCTAGATGACACAGGCAGAGGCTGTCATGCATGGCCCTAAAAACACTCTGTACCTGGCTTAATTAGCATCTGATGAGTCCTCACCCACTTTAGCCCCAAAGGAGGAGGGAGTTTCAGGGTGGTTCAGTAATTGCTGTAGGATTACACTTGGTTCTTGCTCCCTGGGGAGCTGCCTTTTCCTGCCCGCGGGGCTCTGGCTGCTCCGAAGGGGAGTTGGCTCTGGGCAGAGCTGGAGCTGGGCAGCAGGGAGCCCGAGGGGCAGCCCAGGGAGCCTGAGGGGTGGCTGCCTGGCTCTGCTGCTCGCTGGGATTTTGCCCTTTACGCTGAGGTTAGAAATGGGGAACTAAGAGCCCTGCCAAGGCGGCACTTGCAGGGCAGGTCGGAGCTGTCGGACGAGTCGGAGGGCCGCGTGTTCCCCATCACGTTCCCCATCGGTGCACCCTGTGCGTCACCCAACACCCCCCCCCTTCCCCCCTCCCCCCCCCCCCCAGCTGCTCCTTCTTCCCAGGGATGGTCTCTTGGGCAAGGCAACTGGGAATCTGATGTATGTCTTACTTTCCAGCCTCAATGACAAAGCTGGTGGGTCTGTGGAGTGGAGGTGGCCACGGGACCCTACAGCTGGAGAGGCAGGCTCCATGCTGAGGCTTTTGCCAGCTGAGGGGCATCACTTGGCTGCTTGGTGTGCCCCAAGCTTTGCTGCCTCCAGAGGTGCAAAATGCCATGTTTGTGCTCCCTGATTTTTTTTTTTCACGCCGCTTTATTAAAGAAAAACACGATTTTGGGTGTTTCTCTTGCATCCTCCTCTCATCCATTGGGCTTGGGTTGTTTTTCACCTTGCTCTCTGCTGTGTTGGCAGTCGGGCAGTGCAGTGGAGACTGTTGTGCTGCTGCCGGAGTAAATCCTGCTTGTTCAGGGTCACGATGCCCCTGGAGTGGAAGACACACTTGGCCCTGCTACCCAGCCATGGGGTGCTCGAGCATCATCTCACCATGGCAACAGCACCCCGCTGCAGGATCACCTGTGTTTTGCCCCGGTAGCAGGGAGGGCAGTTTGCATATCGGTGTAAACAGTGTGACTTGACTGCACTAAATATAAGCTGAATGGCATTGCTTTGGGGGTGGTGTGGAGCGGGGGGCGGGTCACTCACATATGGGCTGACCCTTCGCACGTTCGGTGATGCGACCGCTTCGTTTGCTCTCCCGTGTACGCCGCTGCGGTAGGAAAATCCCTTGCTCCAGCTTTTGTGTCTTGTGAATGAGGTCATGGTTATGCCTGGAGTGGGCTGAACCTGCTCTCCCTGGGGGGTTATTTTGATTATTTATTATTATTATTTGTAATTCCTATTTCATTTTAGATTCCACTTTTCTTAGATGTTAAAAATGGGGGTTTATTTCTGAGGGGTTTTATTTCTGTTGCTATCTTTGTTTTAGCTCTTCCCTCTCAGCCTTCCCACACTGTGGTTCTTTGAACCTCCCCCTCCGCCCTGCTCTGTGAACGGGGCTCGCCTCTCCTTTGCCACCTCTCAGACACCACCGTGGCATCACACCCCTCCGTGTGCCCACGTGTGGGGACATGCACGTGACATGCCTGCTGAGCGGCGGCTGCCTTCGAGGCAGGGCAGCTCCAGCCCTTTGAGTCTTGTAAAGCTCTTGTATCGAAGGAGGACATGGGAAGTTGTGGGGTTTGCTCTCCTCCTTCCTGAAAGTCTTGATTTCGCCCTGCTGAAATACCTGCATGGCTCCACGTAAGGTGTTTGTGTGCGGGGGGCCTTGTGCTGGAAATTAAACTCACTGTCTTGTTTTCTTTCTTTTCCCCCCACCCTTTCCTCTTCTGGTTTAGGGTTTCTTGGATAACCAGGCAGGAAACCCCCAGATCATCATTTTACGCCTCCTGCGTTACATCATCCGCCTGATCTGGAGGATGCAGTGAGCGCCGGGCGCATCCCCAGGCACCAGGACTTGTTTACTTGTTGGTAAAGCCCAGGGAGGACAGATGGACACAAGGCTCCCAGCGCTGCCTGGCTCCGACCCCCCTGGGACGAGGGTGGGCATCCCATGCTGACCTGCTGGGACTCTACTGCAGGATTTTGGCCGAGAGTGATGTTTACTGCGTCCTTCCCAACACTTCTAATCACTCTTCGCTCGCTTCTCCGATAAGAGTCTCAGCGAAGATCCTCAGCGGCGATGGGATGATGTGTTTTTCCTGGTCATCACTTCTGGAAAGCCATCGGCTCTCCTGGGGTACACTCTGCAGCGTGGGAAGGGCAGACCTGAGCCAGCTGATGGGCAGAGCCACCTCTTAGTTTGCCTCACAGCCCTTATCCCAGAGACTCGCCTGGTCCTCGCCTCTCCCTTGGACGGCGACGATGGAAGAAGGGCAAGAGGGATTTAAATCAGCACTTCTTTTTACCTGTAAATACCGAATGCTACCCCAAATTCACCTTGGTTTGCATCATGCAAATAGCCTATTTCCTGCTGACTGATGATTATTATTATTTTAATTTGATTTTTTTTATTTACACTCTGAATTTCAAGATGGAGCCGTCAGGCTCCCAGGGTCCAAAATACCATAACCAACCAGCCAAAACCCCCCTAAACACACACCCAGAATCCACCAGGTTGCCTTTTTCTAGAGATTCTTTCTATAAAATGCCTGAAAATGCTTATGTATTGTATGATATTATAATATATAGTGTTAGTGACGGAGAAATTCAGCAATAAACCGTTCCCAGAGGCAGGTGAGAACAGTTCCCGGCACGCTGCAGCTTTGCACCCAGAGACAATGGCTCCCACTGGGTCACTTCAGGAACTTGGAGCTTGTTCCATGCCCTTTGAAGCCAGGAGGATTTTTAAGGCGATGGATTTTTTGGGGTTTTTTTTTCATTTCTTTCCTGGAATCCTCTCTGTGTTTGGACAGGACAGCCTGGAGCCAGGGGGTTGAGTGGCATGGAATGGTCAGAGGTGAAGACATGGGATACTCCCATGCTGGAATGCAGCTGGAAGATGCGCTGAAGGATGCTGACCTGAAACAGATCCACCCAGGAGCTGGCTGCGTGGGCTCTGCTCCCCACCAACTGCCACGTTTCCTCCCAAACTGCCCTCTGTTCCCCCAGGAAGACCTGACTGGGTGCCCAGTGCTGTTTCAGGGCATCTCCCCTTCCACTTGGAGAACCCGCAGCCTTGCTGAAGGAGCCCTGAAGGCCCCATTGGAAGAAACAGGTCGGTCTGGAGTCCTCCGTTGTCTCCAGTTCATCTTTTGTAGGCGGCTGCTGCACAACAGGTGCTTTTGGGGGGAGATTGTCTGCTCCAGCCACCTCCATATCTATGCACAAACATACCCCTCTCTGCCTCTGGAGCTGCCCCTTTCCTCTGGCTGGGGCTAGTGGTCCTCAAACCCACGGTTTTATCTCTGCTTTAACCAGCACCATAGAATAAGGTAAAAAAACCCCAACCCAGCCCCACCGTAGCATTTTTTTCCTGTGACATACGCAGGGAGGAGCCCTTCCCAGTGCCATCTGTATTAATTAGCATTTTTAACGATGGACAGACTGTACAATCTGACCTCTATGCACCAGCCCTGTGGGCAGGCAGAGCGCCGTGATGTTGGTGCGGGGCTGCGTGCCTCTGATTGCACTCCTCTGGAGGATCAAGTGTTTTAAAAACTCTTCTTTTAATTTTTTATAACCTTTTTTAATTTTTTTTTTTTTAAATGGACCTGCAAGGGTGAGCATTGGTCACAGGGTTTGGCCTCAGCAGCGGGAGCAGGGGATTTTTTGGAGAGGGGTGTGTGTGGAGGGAGAGGAACCTTTGCACTGGTGGAAAGCAAGCGGTTAAAATATCTGGTGAGTTTGGTGAGCTTGGCCAGGGCAGGTTCAGGCTCCTTATCACCTGGGCTGTGGCTCACCATAGCCCATGCTGCCCCAGCCATGGTTTGTTTTCCACAGGGGGTACGTAGAAAACCCCTGTGGGGAGGCTGTGGGGGGACCCTACATAGCATAAGCAAGAAGAATAATACTGAACTCTGGCAGCAGAGCAGGGAACCCAGTGAGGGTTTGGGGTTGTTTTTTGGTTTGCTCCCAGTTGAGTTTCATCTGTTGGTGGGTGAAACAGTGCTCTGGGGTCTCGCAGCCTTCTAGCATCCTTCCAGCATCCTGCTGCCATCACGCCGCACAGAATGTGTCCCTTGGAGTACACCAAAGAAACACAGAGCACTTTACCCTGTCCTCCCTGCTGGGCCACCCCAGCCAATAATGGAGACAAAAACCCTATGGATTTTTTTTAAGGAAAAAAAGGAGGAGAAAAAAAAAACCAAACCACCCCCCAAGAACCAATCCCTGAGGTGTTGGCACTGGGACTTCTTCCCAGGAAGTGTTCTGGGCCCAAAGGCATAGGAAAATTAGCCTCCCAAAACCCAGATTCACCCCCCATAGAGCTGTGAGGCTTGGGGGGGAATAAAACCCCCTCTCAAAAGCCTCTGAACAGAAGGATGATGGTTTTAAACAGCCGTTACTCTGGTTTAGGTCATGTTGGCTGACTGCGCTGGGTCCTTCCAAGCAAAACCTTGGAGCTCAGCTCGTCCCAGAGGCTGTGAGGAAGGGTTTTCCTTGGGTTTGGGGAAACCAGGCTTATCCCTGGGCGATCTCCACGCTGCGTTACTGCTTCTCCTCTTCCCTATCTGTAAATACCAGACTATTTATTAGAGTAGGGCACCGTATTACTTTCATCATCTGAGCCAAATATCTGTGTGCAATGTACTCCCTTTCTGTTCTCTCCTCTGAAGTTTTGTACAGCTTATAAATAAGTAAAAAAAGGACAAAAAACATCGATTTCTCCCTCTCCCCCCCAAAAAAACTATTTTAGAGTTGGATAACTAGAGCTGGTAAATACTGTAGGCTGGTTTCCCCCTCCCTGTGTAATTAATGCACTCTACTGTTCCATGATGCTGTAACTCGTAGGAACGTGTATTTATTTCCTGCTTATTTAAGTCCCTGTATGGATCCTTGTCTCCTCTCAGCCCTGCAGCACGCGATGGATTGCCCTCTGGAGCACAGGCTGCCAGCATCCTTAGGGTTATAACCAGATTATCAGAGATTTCTCTCCCAAGTGCCTAAATCCTGCTTCCCACTAGCGGTTTAGGCAGCTCAAAGACTTCAGCATTAGCAGAATTCAGCGGGAATTTGGCTTCTCCATCCATGTGATTTCTTTTTTTTTGCTCCCAAAGCCCCCCCCTCCTTCTTTTTAACCACGTCTTTTCCTCCTCCTCCGCCTCTTCCCAAACCCAGAGCAGCTTTTGGATCAGGTACAGCCCCAGCGCACGCCGGTGCACGGATCAATCACTAATTCCTTTCCCGGGACCCAGCGTATGTAGCATTTGTACTGCAATTTCCCTGGCTTCCTTGTGGTTTGCACTGATGAATTTTGGACAGGGTAATTGCCACTTTACTTGTGCAATACTGCTGTAAATAACTGCAGAATTTTTTTTTTTAAGATGCAATCTTTTATGTTCTTTAATATGAGTTTTATATGAATAAAAACTTTCAACTATTTGTCGCTGTGTGATGTTCTCCTTGCAGGCTCGAGGGCTGCTGATCTTGGATGTTTTATCGCCCTTTCTCCCCCATTTGCTACCTGTTCTTCCCCACACCTGGGATGCAGGCACCTCTTTGGTGTTTCCCCCTGCTCTGAAGCACTCTGAAGCTCCTGAGATGTTAAAATACATCTGTTAAATGTAGCCAGGGTCTAAGGTGTTGCCTCAAGTGTTCCTAAACCCAAAAGCAGCTCTGCTGCCCCAGTTGGGAGAGTTTTGGGTGGGTTTGAGGGGATCGTGGGTTAGGTTTTTATTCCTCTTTCTCCACACTTAAGGGGCTCTGCAGATGTGGGCTGCATCGATGGGCTCTAACCCAACCCCAGGACACACATGGGCTTCAACCCAACTCCTGGGCACCTGTTGCAGTTGGTTTTCATGGGGGTTTATTCTTTTGTGTATCACTAATCTTACTTAATGTTGGGTTTATATTACTTTTAAATTTTATTTAAAAATCTAATCAAAAACCTGCATGTAAAACTTCCCATCCCACCTTCCTTAGGCCTTGGCTGTCCATCTCCTTTCTGTACCCACTGGGGAGGATGGAAGGGATGCTTCCAACACTGCCTACTCTTCCTGGCTTTCACTCCACCGCAGATAATTACCGGCAGATAACCAACAGCATCAGGCAACATTTGGAGCAGGATTCTGGTGAGACGGCTCAGATGTGGCTTCAGGCATGAAGGGAGGGGACAGGAGGTGATGGCAGAGGTCCCTGAGTCCAGGCAGGATGGGTGTCTCCCCTTGGAGCTAGGTGTGCACCCTTTTGGAACACCTCAATGAATTGTTCCCAAGGCCGGCAAGTCAAAGAAGAGGCACGGTGAGGAAGGGGGAGCATTGCTCTCCCAAAAAGGGATGCAGGGGGATGGTGGGACCTTCAGAAGCATCCAATATTTTACAATCCTTTTCACCTGCATCCCTGGTCAGATGCTTTTCCCTCCACCTCCTTGCTGGGCACCCCATTTAATGCCCACCTTGAGGGGCACTGGAGATGCTGCAGGCCATGGCCTGGCCATTCTGTGTGGTTGTGGGCTCAAGGCATCAGGATTTTTCCCTCTCTGGGTGAGAGGAGACACACTGCTGGCCCACCTCGAGCACTGGGGGCAGGGAGTGGGCTATTTTTAGCCACTTTCTTCCGAAATATCAGCTGGGAGGCTGGGGTTTGGGGTGCGTGACGCAATGCGGTAGGAGCGTGCGTCAGCTGGGAAGGCCCAAAGGCAGGAAGAAATTTGGGGTGGGTGGGGAAACAACGGGATTGCGAAGTTGTTGGAAAGCCACAGCCCGTGCTGGGTGCTGTGGGGCTGAGCACTCGCGTGTCCCAGCACCCCCCAGCTGACATGTCCTTAACTCTGAACCCCAAAGTCCTTCTCAAAAACAGCTTTAAAGAAAATTCTGGATTTTTTTTTTTTTTTGGTTGTTGTTGTTCTTGTGTTTCAAATTACAGAAGTTCCTGAAAGGGAAGTTTATTGGTTTCAGGTGCTATTTTGGGGGGGGTTCTTTAACTCAAAAAAAAAAAAAAAAAGGGCTTTATTGTCCAGCCAAGGTTCTGGCAGCTGCCAGCCCCGGTCTGCCCACGGATCTTGGATCCTGTTGGCATTTGGGAGCCCACCAGCCTGTGCGGGCATCTTGTCCCACCGTGTCCTCTCTGTTTGCCTTTGCCATGACTCACGTTGGAAGCTCATCGCCTGCCTGAACCCGGTGACTTTGGTGGTGAGGCTAAGAGGGAAGAGAAACGCTGCCCAGCTGGCAGTGTGCGGCGGTGCAGAACGCTGGCGGGATCTCACCGCTGGGCACGTGCTTGGCCGTCACCAAGTCTACGATGACCATGGCCATCCCACAAGTGGTTGTGGCCCAGATCAGCAGCCACGGCCAAGGTGAAGGTGGTCACGGCCCAGGTTGGCGATGCCCAGGTTCAGGTTGGTTGAGGTCCAGGCTAGCCACAGCCAAGTCCAAGGTGATCATGGCCCAGGCCCACCAAAGAGACATCATCTGGGCCCCCTGCAAGAGCCAGGCCCTTTCTGCAGCCTTACGTTTGTGCTTCAGTAACAAATTAAACCACGTGCCAGTGTTGTTTTGCGTCTCACAAACTTCCTTTATTCCTTGGAAAGAAATAATTACTCAGGGAAAAAGCCATCTGCAAGCTTCACCCCACAGCGCTCCACGGCCATCAGAAGGAAGCCTTCCTACGCTCGGCCGCCCCAAAAATCTCCTGATTGTCCTGTGCTCATGCTTTTAGGGACCCAAATGACCAGCTCCAACCCAGTGCAGGCCCTCCCCACCTCCCTTAACCTTGGGAATGGCTAGTAAGGCCTGGTTGGGTGCTAACATTGCATGTTGCATCGGTGGGCTGCTCTTGGGGTACAAGGGGGAGCATGCAAAGCCAAAGACCCCGAAGCTGTGGGATGAATATTCAGCTGATCTGAAGGCCCGGTGGCCATCCAGCGCTGTGGGAGTCACGCTGCCATGCTGCCAGGCTCCCAAGATAGGTATGTTTTTATATATATTTTTTTTCCAATGACTCGCCTCTGACCTTTCAAACACCTGTTCGGCCTGAAGCAGCTAAAAATACCCCCCGAGCTTTGCATTTGATTTTCATATCGCAACAAAGTTCGCTGTTTCCAACGTGTTTTCTTGCCTTATGGGCAGGTTTCGGGACGGTCGACCTCTCCTCCAGCTAAACCCAGCGTAGGTGGGGATGGGAGATGGCTAGCTGTAGGCAGGGCTGCTAAGGCATGTGGCCAAGGACATCCCTGGGAAGTGATAAGGGGATGTTATAGATTCTATAATGGGGCTGGGCACATGTGTATATGGCGTAAGACAAGCCCAAGGATGGTAGGACCAAGGGCACCTTCCCGCTGCCCACTTGCAAGTTGCCTGCAAGCCACCTCCACCCTCCCTGAGCGTGCCAAACCCACCTCAGGTCTTTTATTGAGGCATTTTAAATAAAAATAATAACCCCTTAAGCTGAAGCTGTGCTGTAAGAGCGAGTCTACGGGGTTATTCCTGCAAAGGCTTCACTTGCCAAGGCTGGGCCTCCAAGGAGACCTTGGATGCGGCAGCAAGGGCTCGCTCGGTGCCTCACGGCTCGTGGCTGGGTGAGGACAGGGACCCTCGTGGGGATACAGGGCCTTTGCTTCCCTGAGTTGATGAATTTCTCCCCGCCAGCCTTTTGACAGGCTCATACGTTAATTTTCCCGGGGGGGGGATGCAGGGAGCCTGTGCTCCCTGGCCTGGCAGGCTGCTCATTAAAACCTGCTTCGGCTCAGCGCAACAGTGGGCGCCGGGTGGGGTGCAGGGTTTTTTTGACAAAGACCTAATTATCTTGGATGTTAATTAGGAGAAATAAAGTTGGACGATGGTGCGATGGCCATTCCCTAAGGAAGGGGGGGGGGGGAGGGGGGATGCACATGGCAGCAAAGCAGAGCATCTCTGAGCATCCCCTCCGCTGCCCACGCCGCCCTGTAGCACATCGCTCAGGTGCTAATTGGCCCTAATTGGAGTTTCTGTGATGGCAGCACAGGTTGGAGGATGGTGTGCCAGGGAGGATGTGGAGAGAGCAGAGGGGAAAGGGCAGGGAGAGCTGCGTCACCACCTTGTCGTGGGATGGCTGTGTGTGAGGCCTCCCCCCCCCATTAAAAAAATAGAGGTTGGTTGGGTTTTTTTTTTTCCCCTGAAATCCTTTTTTTGTTTAGTTTTAAATTTTATGAAGCATATAAATGAATTTAGCTGTTGGAAGAGGATACATGGGGGGTGCTGGAACCCCACGGCATGCTGGTGGCACAGCATTCCACCTGGCAGTGGTGGCACAGAGCCGTCGCCAAGGGGATGGGGAGGGCAATGTGGGGCGGGGAATGACCACGAGCGCCTGACATATTACCATTCAAATTACTTATTGGCAGAAATGGGTTTAAAAATAGGGTTTTTATGATAAACAAACTAACCTCATACAGGAAGTGAGCTGCAAATACTAAAATGTAGTGTGCTGTCAGAGAGGTGCCCCACAGAACTCAAAAACACTGCCACAAAGCAGCAAGGGGCGGGGGTATATATTTAATTGGGGTTTTGGGGTGGGTGGGGGAGGGTCCCTTCCTGGCCCAGGGAAAAGGAAGGAGTGAGAGCAGGAGAAGCCCGTGCTGCTGAGTGATGAGAGGATGTCAGCTATACTCATGGCTTCCCCCCCCCTCCCCCCAAAATTAGAAGGTGAAGCCCGGCGATGCGCAGCCGGCGTCTTCACGATGTTCTAGCGTGCCTGGACTTCAAATAAAAAAAAGAAAAAGAAACAACAACAACACAGAAAAACCCCAACCCAAACCCCAAAAAAACCTGCGTTTGCTTCTGCTGCTGAAAAGGTTAAGCAGTTTTCCTCCCGAAACCCCGAGTGTGGGCTGTGAAAGAACATGTTAATGAAGAAAATTTCCCCAGGGCTGCTCTTTTATTATCACCAAAGCCATCGAGTTTCAGTTTGAGTTATTTGTATTTATTTATAAAAACAAAGATTAAATAAGTAGAACGAAAAAAAACCAAAGCCCTCATCCTAATTTCTGAGCCCCAGCCTGATTTATTCGTGCTGAGAATTTCCCCTGCCAGCAGGTACCTGTGGGCTGTTTTCCCCTTTGCTTCATGAGGAGAGAAAAAAAAAAAAAAAAAGAAAGCCAAAAAAACCACCACCCCAAAAAACACCCAAACACAACCCCAAGCCAACCCTGAGAGGCTGCATGCCGCTCAGATGATTTAAGGTTAAAGGGGGGAAAAAAATTAAGAAACAAAACCAAATCACACAGAAGAAAACAGAACAACCAACCCTGTTGTGATTAGGGTGTAAAGAAATGAAGATTTGGAAGATTTTTGGGCTGGGGATGATGCAACTGGCTGGGGCAAGGGGCTACTGGTAGTGATGCTCTGCTGGCCATCGGGTTCAGCCACAGTGTGGGGTGGGAGCATCTGATTTAAGAGACATACAGAGAGGAGGAGAGAGAGAAAAAAAGGGCATTTCTCTTTTCATGTGTTTTCACTTCCATTGCAAGAGGACTAGTTAAAAAACACACACACACACATACAAAAAAAAAGCCCTTCAGTGGTCTTGTAGCCTTTAACGTGTTGTTTTTCTACATATTTTATGTTGTTGGCTTTTGTTATCAGTCTCATCTGCAATTTGTGGCCAATTCTGTCATGCTTTAGGCAGACATCTTGTTCCCAAAATATTGTTTGCAACCTTTCAGCACCGGTAAAGCCTCGTGTACGGGCAGAGCAAAGCCACAGCACAACGAGAAAAAGGGCAGATTTAACCCCAAAATCATCCCTCCACCATAAACCTGGCCCAAAGGCAGGGACGAGCCCCAGGGCAGCATCCAGCCCCCCCTCATACCCACAGCATCCTCACTTTAATTTGAATTATCTTCATTCCCCATCCCAGGAGGAGCCAGATCCATCGTGATGTGACCCAATGGGGTGTTTCCACACCCCCCCCATCCCAAATGCTGTTTTCCCAACAGTATTTTTCCCAAGCTGTCAGCACGAAGCCATCTCATCCCATCCCATCCTATCTCATCCCATTCCAGCCTTCCTTTTCTGAGCACAGCATGGATGAAATCAATCAGTTGAGCTGCTATTCACCACCGAAAACCAGCCCCACCAATCTAGCACCTATTTGCTATTAATAGCGAAACCAAAGAAGCAAATTAATACCACAGGACCGAGGCATCGCTGCTTTTTTTATAAAAAATACAGAAAGAAAGATTAAAAATTAATCAAATTAAAGCCAGGGAGCAACACCCAGCGACGGGAGTGGAGGTTTTTTTGGCTGCCACCAGCCCTCAGTGACCGGGGGCGGCTGATATTTGGTTTATTATTTTTTGGGGGGGTGGTTAAACTGAAAGGAAAGGCTCGTGGCCGTGCCCCCACCCCGGCTCAGTGAGCTTTATGGCTGGGGCGATGCGATGCTGTCCCGGTGAGGGAAGTGAAGTGATGCCGCCGCATCCCCGCTGAACCCTCCCGCTTTGAAATACCCAGTTTTGGGGAGGTTTTTTTTTGAATTAACTCGGCTGTCGGGGCAGCCTGGGCTGGGGGAGGAATGAGCCATTCTGAAACCCAGCTCCTTTTCCTGAGGCTGCCGCTGCCGTCAGCGCCCGAGCCCTGCCCGAAAAGAAAATAGAGCTCAAAACGGTTTCCCAAAGCGGAGGCGACGAAAGGTCGCTCACCCTTCGCAGGGAGACACACACAATTTTGGCCTCCCCAGTACGGGGCAGAGCTGGCAGCTGCTCCCCCCAGGAAGGGCGGCTTTCCTCCCCTGGACCACCGCAGCCCTGAGCCTCTGCGCCCCGGGATGCTCGGGGAGGAGGGAGGGAGGGAGGGGTCCTGCTTCCCCGCTCCGCCTCTTCATCTGAATTTACCCCCTTGTTTACAATGGGTGCAAACCCTGTTATTATTATTATTATTATGGCCAGAATATATATATATATTTTAAAGCCGCTCTCACAGGGCTCTCCCAATGCTCTCTCCACTTCCTGTGACAAAACAAAACACGCTTCATTTGAAACTCATTCTTCCTCTATTTAGTGACGAGAAATAATGACCAAAAGCACACCCCCCCTCCCAAAAAAACCCACCCACTCCTGCGCCACAGTCATCCACCACACCCGCTGACCCCTTCCCACGCCTTCCCCCCACTCCCCTCAACCCCCCTGGTGGAGGATGGACCTAGGCACGTCAGGCTGAGATAGCATCACCCCAGGGAAACTAAAATAAAATCATTAAAAATCACTTATCAAGAGATTTAATTGAAAAATTGGGCTGGATGTCGTGCCGAAAGGTGAATTTCCACTTCACTATTTTCCTCCCGACGCCACTCAAGGAAGAAGTCAAACGCTTCCCTCCCCCCACACACACCCCAACCCTCCCCGCCATCTCCGTCCTCTTCCACGTCATCATTGTAAAACCAGAGTCAAAAAAAGCAGCTAAAATAGGTAGGGTTTGATAAATTCCTATTTTGACTCATCCCTTTCTCGGCGGCGTGATTAAAACACCCCGGCGGGCGCTGTAATATTTGCCGAGCACTAAACCCCACTTGTGGGATCGAGAGAGTGAAAAGGGGAAAAAAAATAACAACCAAAACCAACCCCAAAAAACCCAAAAAAAGAGGGTATAGAAAATAGAAATAAATCAGTAAAAAAAATAAAATCATTTTAGTTTGAGTCATGTGGAAAGAGTGAAGCGCGGCGGGTGCCCTCGTGTCAGGCTCTTTCTGTGCCTGGTGAAACTAGAATATTGGAGGATTTCAGCCATGAATTAAAGATGATTTCTAGGCAGCCGTGAGCTGAAGGCTCCTGGCTGTGTTTCGGCATCCTCAGGCAGCTGGGTGAAGGAGGATGGGGAGGGAAAAGGGTGGGGGAATTTAAAGGAATTTGTGCTCGATCTGATTTTGCGCCGTCGTAATTTTTCTAACCCCGCGTTCCGGCATGGGGGGAATCACCTTCCTCCTTAGCAAGAGAGGGGGTTTTACTGGGTAAAATGGTAACAACTGGCTTGGAATTGAATCCCACAGGGGGAAAAATATCCTATCATGGCTTTCAGGAGGGTTGGGCAGCATGGCTCCTTGGGAATTAATCTGTGAGGGAGGGGAAAGAACTCAATTAAAATTAATAAACCAGCCCCAGGAGGGATTTTTGGGGCCGGGGTATGCGATGTGCTGGGTAAAACTCAACACAGAGAGTGGAAAATTGGAGTTGGGGAGGGGTTATTGGTTATTTTCCATGCCCCAAGAGACACCCCCATCCCTGCTCCAGTGGTACCACATGCATCCCAGCCAGGCACGCCCGGCATCGTCAGCGCATCGGCCGGCTCAGCCCGGGCTCAGCCAGGAGGGAGAAGCCAATCTTTTCATCAAAGCTTGCTGAAAACAAAACTGAGAAACAGCCTGTGGTTTGGCAAGGCTGTATTTACATAAAAATATATATTTTCAAAAAAAAAGAGCAGCCCTTCGGGGCTGGGGAGAGAAGGCACCCGCGGTGTTTGTGAGGTCCCTGACATTTAAGCGGAGCTCGCGGAGCGTGGCAGCCTCACGTGTTACCCACGCCGAGCCCACACTGGAGCCAAAGCTCCTCCTTAGGCCCGGCTTAAACCCAGAAAGGCTTTTTTGGGTGTGTTTATACTATCTCCTCTGGACAAAGAGAGCCCACAAGGACAAACAAGGATTGAACCCTCCAGCACACACACAATAAGGGCCCCGCAGCCCTTCCCTTAGCTCCAGCCTACAAATCCAGGCAGAGCTTAAAAGAAACCCACCACACACAACCCCAAAACCCCAATCACCACCCCAAAATCCCATTGCTGGGCTCTAGGCTGCTCCCCCCACGCCTTGCTCATTCGCCCGGCACCGTCACAGTCCGTGTGGAACATGAGGGGCTCAGTTTCTGGCCCCCCCACGCACCCACAGCTCACGGTACTCGTGGCTATTTGTGTTCCCCTGCAATGCTTGGGTGCCTCGATGAGCACAGGGCTCTTTGCTTCCCAAAACCGAATGCGGGTGAGGAGGTGGTGGCTGCTGCCCAAGGACTGAAGTGCCTAAACCCCTCGAGACATGCAGCCGCAGCTTTGGGCTCATCTCTACCACACCCCCGGCACCCCTACACACCCCCAGCACCTTTCCTGCTGCCCCAGCATCTGCCCTGCATTCCCAGCATTTCTCGTGCACCAATGGCATTCCTCCTACTACCATGTTGCACCCTCAGCATCCTTCCTGCATCCCCAGCATTACTCATGCACCCCCAGCATCCTTCCTGCACCCCCAGCATTCCTCCTGTACCCCCCAGCATCACTCCTGCGTCCCCACCATCCTTCCTGCACCCCCCACATCCTTCCTGCACCCCCAGCATCCTTCCTGCACCTTCAGCATCCCTCCCACACCCCTGTCATCCCTCCTGCATCCTCAGCATCCTTTCCAGAGCCACAGCACCCCCGTCAAATACCCCAGCACCCCCTCACACCCCCCATCCCAGCATAGGGTCGAGCTCCCCATCCCAAAGGACAAGCAGCCCAGTGGGAAATTTTGGGAAGGGGCAGTGATGGTCCCAGGAACCACTGGGACCGGGCCCTTCAGGGACACTTTGGGGCAGAGGGTTGGGGGGCACCCATGACAGTGCAGCCAAACTGATGTCCCACGTCACCATTTCCAATGGCCCCATCCCCGCAAGAACCATCAACGTCATTGCTAATGAGTGAGAGTGAAATCAATGAGGGGCTCCTAATGAGAGCGAGACGGGTCGGTGTCAGGTACAGCGATGCCCACAGCACTGCCAGTTGCTCAGCTGGGTGCTCTTGGCCCTCATGTTTCCCAATTTTAATCTGATTTTAACAATCACAGTGGTGGAGCTGGCTATATTGGGGTTTGGGGTGAGGGTGGGGGGACGACACACAGCTCCTCCTGCTGCAGCCACAGGAAAACACAGGAAATAGTGGAAAGTGTGAATTTATCAAGGTGTATTGGGGGTATTAAAGGTGTGTTTGAGTGTTGAAAATACTGGAAACAATGAAGATACAGTGAAAATACTGAACATGTCCAAGGTGGGCTGAAAATATTTGAGAGAGGTTGAAAATATTCAAAATATATTGAAGATATTCAAGATAATTTGTAAATATTCAAGTTAGGTTGAAAATATTCAAGATAGGTTGAAGATATTAAAGATATATTGAAAATATTCCAGATAGGTTGAAAAAATTTGAGTTAGGTTAAAGATATTCAAGATAGGGTGAAGATATAGTCAACACGTATTGAAGATATTCAAGATACATTGAAAACACTCAAGATAGGTTGAAAATATTCAACATATATTGAAACTATTAGAGACAGGCTGAAGATATTCAAGACAGGTTGAAGATTTTTTGAGATAGGTTGAAAATATTCCAGATATATTAAAAATATTAGAGATGTATTGAAAATACTCCAGATATAGTGAAAATATTCAACATGGGTTGAAAATATTTGAGATATAGTGAAAATATTTGAGATATAGTGAAAATATTCCAGATAAGTTGAAAAAATTCGAGTTAGGTTGAAGATATTCAAGATAGATTGGAGATATTTGATATAGATTGAAGATATTTGAGATTGGTTGAAAATATTAGAGATATATTGAAAATATTAGACAGGCTGAAGATATTCAAAATAGGTTGAAGATTTTTGAGATAGGTTGAAGATATTCCAGATATATTAAAAATATTAGAGATGTAGTGAAAATATTCCAGATATAGTGAAAATATTCAAGATGGGTTGAAAATATTTGAGGTGTAGTGAAAATATTCCAGATATAGTGAAAATATGCCAAATATCGTGAAAATATTCTAGATAGGTTGAAAATATTCAAGTTAGGTTGAAGATATTCAAGATAGAGTGGAGATATTTGATATAGATTGAAGATATTTGAGATTGGTTGAAAATATTAGACATATATTGAAAATATTAGGCAGGCTGAAGATATTCAAAATAGCTTGAAGATTTTTGAGATAGGTTGAAGATATTCCAGATATAGTGAAAATATTCAAGATGGGTTGAAAATATTTGAGGTATAGTGAAAATATTCCAGATATAGTGAAAATATGCCAAATATAGTGAAAATATTCCAGATAGGTTGAAAATATTCGAGTTAGGTTGAAGATATTCCAGATATATTAAAAATATTAGAGATGTAGTGAAAATATTCCAGATATAGTGAAAATATTCAACATGGGTTGAAAATATTTGAGATACAGTGAAAATATTCCAGATATAGTGAAAATATGCCAAATATAGTGAAAAAATTCGAGTTAGGTTGAAAATATTCAAGATAGATTGGAGATATTTGATATAGATTGAAGATATTTGACATATAGTGAAAATATTAGAGACAGGATGAAGATATTCATGATAGGTTGTAGATATTCAATATAGACTGAAGATATTTGAGATGTCAAGGTTGAAAATATCCTAGATATATTGAAAGTGTTCCAGATATAGTGAAAATATTCCAGATACAGATATTTGAGTTATATTGAAGATATTTGAGTTAGGTTGAAGATATTGAAAAATATTCAGGTTCTGTTGACAAGTGTTGAGAAGATTAAAGACAGGCTGAAAAGCATCACTGATATGTTGGGAAATATTAAAGATCTTGGAGCCACTAAAGATACATGGGAAATCCTGAGGAGGTGCTATGGGATGTGGAAAGCATTGAAGGGATTCCAGATGTGCCTACAGCAACTGGGAATGTTGGGAGGGATGCTGGGAACCTTGGGGGAGCTGAGAATGGCAATGCTACTTTGGAAAGGATTAAAAAAAATAGTATTTTAATGGAAATATGGGAAGTCTTTGGAAATAGCAAAGAGATGAAGCCCCCGACCCACTGCGGCAGCTCCGGGAGCGTTACAGAGCTTGGAACTCCAGTGCTTCCAGGTATTTCAAGTGGAGGAAAATAGGGGAGAAATATATCTTTAAAAAAAAAAAATCCCTCTATGAGACTTGTGATACTGGAAACAAGATTTTGGGGTGGGGAGAGGGATGCTGAGATACTGGGCGCCCGCAGAGCAGCGTGGAGCATCCGTAACACCCCGGGGGCGGCTGCGGGGCCATTTCCTTCTAACCAACCCCCCCTGCAGCCCTCGGCGGGAACTGCCCCGTGCAGAAAGTGCTGGAAACCGGAGAGTTTCCCCCCAAAACCAGCCGAATGACCCCAACGATACTCTTCCGCATCCCTCCACCAATTACCAAACTAACACCTCAAATTATCTCTGTCCCAATTAACCCCCAATCCCCGCCCCTCTTTCTCAGGCCACCTGCTGCCTCTGCACAGACACCCTGCCTTTAATTAATCGTTTTAATTAATGCCAATAAGCCTTGAGAAGGCAGCAACACAAGCCAGGACTAACTGAGCACAGTATTAACTTGGGGGCGGGGTGGGCATGGGAACCTCCTCCTGTATCTTCCCCCCAAACACACTGGGATGCTGCCCCAAGCCCTTATTCCAACACTCTCTGCAGGAGAAAACACTCAGGGCAGACATGTGCCATTGAGAACACATGGATGGGGGGAAAGTAAAATAAAATCATTATATATATATATATATATATATATATATATATATATATATATATATATATATACACACACATATATAAAGAAAATTGGAAATGCAAGTGTGGTACAAGTAAGGGGAAGCAGGAAACCATGTCCAAAGATGCTTCACTGTGCTTCCCCCACCACATATATGTAATTTTTCTATATTAAAAAAATAATAAAATTATAGATATAATTATATATTACAATATAGTTGATAAAATTTAATATAGAATTCTTTTCATAATTATATAGATACATGATTCTTCTTATTATATTATATTATTTCTAATTTTAATCTTTATATTTTGAATAATGTCTTGCATTATTAAATTATATATTCTATATCTTTATATTAGAAGTAATATATTGCAGGCTTTATATTTATACGGCTTCATTTATTATTTATCTAATAATTTAAAATAGTTTCTAGTGGGTATTTATACTTATAATATTAATATAATATATCTTATAATAATGTATATTTATTATTTACTTAGTGCTATTTATGTATTGCTATAATATATTATGTATTTTACATTATCAATTATATTTCTCTATTTTTCATTTATATATTACAAGTATATCATTCCTATATATTTTTAGATCTGTATCTTGGATAATAGGCACATGAGACAAATACCTCTATCAGAACACATATATATATATATATATATATATATATATAATATATAGATAAAATATATATATCTCAGAAAAGGCAGGGACTGGGCAGCAGCCAGCGTGGCGCTGCTGAATCACGTCCCCAGGCGCCTGGCTGTGTTTGTACAAGTGATAACGAAAGTAAGAAATAAAAGGGAAATAAAAAGAAAAAAAGCTCTCTGGGTTTTATTGTTGGGTCTCCCCCCTCCTTCCCCCTCCCTCCTTTCCCCTTTTCCTTCGGGAAGGATGCGTTGGGATGCGTTGGGAATCCCTTCCTGTGCGCGGGGGCCGAAGGGGACGTGCGGTGGCGGCGGTGGTGGCGTGGGAAAGTTCTCTCCTTTCCCTGCCTAACCCAGTGTGGTTTTGTGCTGGGCTGTGCTGGGAATGGCTGGAAACCCCCGGCCCTGCACACAGGCAGCACTAACTCCTGCTGCCAAACACCAAACCCCCTTATTTCTATTCCTAGCCATCCCAATATTGTTTCTCCCAGCTGCCCCAGCTCCAGTGCACATTAGAGGAGGTGGCAACTGCCCACTGCTGCTGTAGCAGGGAGTTTTATCACATTTAAACCCTAATCCTCCAAGGGGGAATGGACCCACCAGCGTCTGCACGCCCTGGAATGTCACAGCTGCTGTGGGTGAGGTTGGTAAACATGGGTTCTGAACACACAATGTGGAATAGGGGGGTGAAACATGGGACGCTTTGCACGTGGAGGGGCAGAAGGGATGGGTTTAGCCATTGCACTTGCTGATGCAAAGGTCTGGAGGTACCCCACATCCCACCGATGCTGGGGGGGTGCTGGAAGAGCCCAGTGCCCGCAGGGATGGGCACCTGCACCCCAGGGTTTGGTCCCGAGCGGTGAATACATAAGGGAAAACAAATTAATAGTCCCCAAAATAGGTAAGGGTTAAAGCTCCTGGAAAGCCACAGCCCGTCCTGGGGAGAGCAGCTGGGTGGGCGTGGAGCCGCAGCCACCCTCCTGCCCACCGTCTGGCAGGGCCAGGGCCGCGCGTCGGCGGGGCGGGATGGTGGGGAGAGCTCCCCACCTACGGCAGCGGCACTGGTTTCGGTTTCGAGGCACAACCGACCGACACCGGGGTTTATGAGCTCTTTCCTCTGGCACTGCTGCAGGGACCGGGGTACAAGCAGAGGTGAGCAGCCGCCGTGCTGGGGATGCACAGTGGCATGTGCTGGGGATGCACGGCGGCACATGCTGGAGATGCACGGATGATTTGCAGCTGGAGTCGGCTCCCTGCATCCCTACACGGCTCCTGGTGATGCTCCCCAGCCCAGTGACCCAAAGCCACACCAACATGTCTACCGGCGCAGACCGTAAACCCCCTGTGAGAGGGGAGCATGGCAAGTATCACGCGGTGCTGGGAGCGCAATGGACGCAGCATCCGTGGACATGGGAGCTGAAATTCCCAGGAAACTCTGAGTTTGGATACCTGGCATCACCAACCTGCCCTCAGCCCCGTGACCCGGGCGATGGAGACCCCAGCCAGAGCCGTAACTCCCCAGAGAGGAGGGATGGGGAAGAGGACATGTCACAGGCACTGTTAACCCCCTTCTGTCAGCACAACGCAGCCGTACACAGGCTTCGAAGTGGGTTTTGTGGTTGGCTGAGGGATGCTGTGATTAATGGGCGCCTGGGCTCAGAAAAAAAACATTAAATCTCAAAAAAAACCCCTCTTTCTTCCTCTGCCATGAAGGCCAGGGACACCCCAGCACTCCCTAGCAAGGGAACGCTGGGGCTACCCAAAGGCCATGGGGATGGGCACCCCCTGCTTGCAGCCGTGTGACTGCCGGTGCCTCCAGCCCCAGGCTGCTTCTCTGCAGGTGGAGGAGAGGAGAGTGGGGCAGAGGCCAGAATGGGGGTCCAGGGAGGGGAGGGGGGGATGCTGCATCCCTGCACAGCACCAGCAGCACCAGTAGAAGAGATGGCAGCAGATGAGAAAGAGCATCCCTTGGGGGACAGGACACCCCCGGGGCACACATCATCCTCGGGGGGACAGAGCATTCCAGGGCACAGAGCATCCCTGGGGGGACAGAGAATTCTGCAGGGACAGAGATCCCCAGAGCACAGAGCATCCTGAAGGGACAGAGCATCCTGGAGGGACAGAGCATCACAAGGGCAAGATCATGACCAGAGCACAGAGCATCCCTGGGGGCACAGAGCATCCCTGGGGCACAGAGCATCCCTGGGACACAGAGCATCCCGGGGTGCTGCTCTCCCCTCTCCTGCAGCAGTCTCTCTCGCTGCTGACTCATTTTTGGCCAGTGAGCCCACGCGAGGCGCAGCACCTCCTGCCGCCCCGTCACCCCGTCGGGGTTTTTGTTATTTTCCTTTCCTCTTCATCAAACAGGCTCAGAGTTACCAAAAGCCCCCGTCACGTGGCCTCCGCACCCTGCTCTCTTTACTGGAACTGCTCAGCCTCCCAAAAACACACGCTTCCAGCAGAGCAGCCCAGAGCAGCCAACAATGCCCCCGGACAGCCCTGGGCTCACACCGACACTCACACCCTCCCTGCAGCTTCGAAGGTAAGAGGCACGTGGAGGGGGGGATCCCACCATCCAGGCAGTTCCCCCCACTCCACCTCGGAGCCTCGAGGGGTGCGCTGGGCACCCCCAAGCCGCCCGTCCCGCCTCAAGAAGACACTCACCCAAACCACGGCTCCGGTCCTGCATCCCCCAGAGCTCAGCATCTGCGATGGAGAGAGCGAGGAGGCATCAGCATGGGGTATGTTCTCATGGGAATGGGGTTAAAGAGAACCGCCAAAACCCCCCAAAAGTGCTGGTCACGCAGCCACAAATTTAATCTATTTCCCGCCATTAAGTGATGGCCAAAATAATTAGGAGGAGAAAAAGAATTTACCTCCCTTTCCCCCACCCCCCAAGCCTAGTCCCAACGGGACAGTGGAGCTCCTGAGGACTCACCAGCCTCTGCCTCCTCCAGCCATTCCAACAGCATCCGCTCCATCAGAGAAAACATAGGATTTGATTCCATTTATGCTGCTTGAAAACACCCTTGTGCTCCTTGGGTTGCAGCAAAGGGCCAGGACCTGCCTAGAGAGGAAGGAGATCTTCGTTAGTGCTAATAGGGATGCTGGACCAGGACTCCACCCATGGATGTTTCACCCCAGCATGGCTTTGCCCCCAGGCTTCATCCCTGTGCTTCCCCTTTGATGGGCATTGAAGGGTTTAACATCAGCTTCTCCAGGGACAGCCCGAGCCTGCACAGCTTCTGCTTGACACCAGCGATGCTTCAACACCCGGCGCTCACGGAAATAACGGGGGGACTGAGGAGACCTCAGCTCGAGCATCCTTCCTTCCCTGGAGCCAGAGCTGGGTACCACACAGCACCTGTGCCGAAGGTGCTGGCACCCAGAGCGTGCCGTGTCCCCTTCCAGTTCAGCATCCCCGCTCAGCACAGAGCCCCACACCCCCCATACCATTCCGGATGCCAACACAGAAAAGCCCCTCGTGGATCGCCCTTGCCCCTCCCTCCCAGCACCTCTCGGACTTTAACAAGCTCAGCTAACACCCTACCCGACTTCTCCTTGCTACAGCTCCTGGTCCGGAATGTGCTGGGGAGGTTTATAGAGCCCATCATCCCCCGCTGCGACACAGGAAAGGGGGATGTTCTCATGGCCAGTGATCACTCCTGATGCCCCTGAAGTAGAGGCTGCACCCCTGGGGAAAGGCTCCAGGGCTTTTTCCCATCGGAAAGGGCCCAGTTCCCAGGCTCACAGCCAAACCCAGCAGCAGCAGGGAGCTGGGGGGGGGCGTGCAGACACCAAAACCCCCAGTCCTGGGAGCAGTGGGAGGTACTGGCCAGTGGCCCCCTACCCTCTGCTCTTCAGCCCCCAGCTCTGGAGCATCTGGATGCTTTTCCAGCCTTTCTGCTCCAGTTTCCCCCCATATTCCCCCCCCAGCACCCATCAGATGTGCTAAAAATAGCCCTGACCTCCCTGCAAACCCTGTGGGAAAGATCGTTGGCTGCACAGGGGTGACGGACACTGTCCCTTTCCCCAGGGAACAGCTCTGACAAGCACCCACCCGCTCCAAGCGCTCTCCCTCCCATTTCAGGGACCCCTCCCCTAGCTCCCACTGCCGGGTGGGGGCTGTCACCCTACTCGTGTGCGTGTCCCCCCCTGTTTTCTCACACCCAAGCCCTGCCTTGCAGCACTGCGGCACGGGCAGCAGTACAGTTCTTATGTGTTGCCCGAAAATGAACCCACCCGAAAGCCACTTACTGGAAGGTTTTTGCTCCCCAATTCAGCTGGAGTGCAGAGATGAGTCACGGCAGAGACCAGCCCCTGGGGGGAGAACGCAGGGGCTGATCTACTCAGTCTTTCCCAAATTTATGCCTGCCTTTTTTTTAAAGGGTTTGGTGACACCGGAGCAGCTCAGCAGCAGCTCGGAGCCCGCGGGGGTTGGCAACATGGGGCACGCCATCCGAGCATCATCCGTGAGCATCATCCTGTGGGTCCCTCACTGCGCCCTGTGCATCCCCGGCATCGCCCCAGCTCGCTGGCAGCTTTAACCCTTGCAGCACCGTTGCCACCAGCTCCCGCACTCGGCTTCACCACGACTCACGCAGCCATCGCTCCAGGCATCCCCACTGCCGCAGAGATGTGCCATGGCGTGTCGGGAGAGCATGAGTGGCTGCGGGCTGGGGGAAAGAAACCCCAGGACCAAAACCCCAGCACCAAAACACCAGCACCTTCGCCTGTGGCTTTCACCCATTTCTCATCTGAGAAGCAAAACCTGCCCGCAGCAGGATGCCGGGGCTGCTGCTCCGCGGCGCAGGTGGGACGAGAGGCTGGCAGTGACGGTGATGTTCAGCCTTGGCACAAGTTGCAGGAGGAACTTGGGGGGGGTTAGTGATGTATCTCTAGGGTGACCTGCTCCATCTCCATCCCTGTGGCTGGCTTGCACCCCACCACTGAGGTTACAGGTGAGTTTATCTGTGCCAAAGCACCGGCATTGCTGCCAGATCCCGCTCACACTGGGAGCTTTTGGCTTGTCCCCAAGCAGGGAGGGAAGGGGGGTGAGGGACCGGGGCACAATCCCTCCTCCCTGATCATTCCAGTCTGGTGCTGGATGCAATGCACGGTTTCATGACCAACGGGGACAGGTCCCAACCTCCCCAAGGACCTCCAGAGCTGTGCTGCGACCCCTAAACATTCAGATATCACCCCAAAAAAAGGATGAGGATGGACCATTCTCTGTATCCAACACTCCCTGGGGACATCCCCAGGCCTTGCCCCAGCTGTGGGAAATGTCCTACCTGGAGGGACCACGAAAGAAAATCACTCCATGAGCATCCCAGAGGAGGAGGAAGAAGAGGAAGAGGGCTGGCACATGCGGACGTGGTCAGAAAATGCTCGTCCTGCTCCCCTCCCACCTCCTTCCCCCCAGAATATTGCAACAGATCCGGAGAGCAGCTCCCTGGCCAGAGGCACTTTGCTGGCCCAGCTTCCACACCCAGCGCGCCAGAAACTCCCAGACCCCTCCAGCGCCTGGCCGGGAGCTCCACAGGAAGCCAGAGGCTGCTGGGAGCAGGGGGAGACTTTGGGTAAACTTTTGTCATCGTCAAAAATCCATTTTTCCTTCTGAGAAGAAAATAGGAAGCCCTGGAGAGGCGGGAGGTGTCATAGCTGGGCGCAGGGCAGCACGGAGAGGGGAAACGAACCTGGAATTGCCACAGGAAGCAGAGTGTGGGGTGAGAGCAGCAGCAAAGAGTCGGAGTTACCTCTGGGTTTACTGGGCTGGCAGCACCTTGTGCTGCAGAGAAACCCCTTCCAGTGAGATTATCCCAGTGGGACCAAGCACCTGGCAGTGCCACGGGGTGGGAGGATGCTCAACCCCTGCTGTGGGTCCCGAGGGCTGGCGTGCCATGAGATGTCACCACCTGCATCACCCGTGGGGGTTCAGCTGGAGAAATCAGTACAGGCCAAAGCCATGACCCCAAAACACCCCGGTACCCCCTGGGACGGCCGGTGTGCCGGGCATGCTGGCACCTGCCTTCCCGCGGAGCGCAAAAACAACTTGCTAAGTCACAGTAAAACCATGAAAGCAAAACCACAGAGCCCCAAAGCGCCTCTGAGTCACTCCCCCGGTCGCCGCCACGGCCCCACAGCCCTCCAAAAACTCACCACCACCTGCAGCCGACCCTGAGCTGCTGAGCCACGCTCGGTCCATAGGCACGGCACATGTCAGGCTGCCATAGAGGCACTGGCAGCCAGGCACAGCCCCTATGCCCAGGTGGGCACAGCCCCAGCAGCAATGAGCAGTGATGACCGGTCATCACAGCTCAGCTTCCTCCTCCCAGCCCAAAAACACCCCGGCAGCCCCCCGCTCGCTGGTGCCGCTCCGGAGGTGGCACGCTTCCTTCTCCTCATTCCTGACAACCTGCCCCTATTTTATAACTTTTTATTATCATCACTGTTTCTAATCGTGAAGAATACTCATCTGGGAGGTGAATGGGATGAGACGCCGCCAGAAAGCGCTACTGGGATTAGTCACTGGTTGTAACTTCTCTATTTACATGAGTCACGCAGGCCGGCAGCGCAGGGCCCCAGTTAAGCCCTGGCTGGGTTTTGGGGTTTTGGGCTGTCCTAGGGAGACCTTTCAGTAACTCTTCTCTGGTTCTGAGCAGCTGCCTCACAGCACGGGCGCTTCTCGAAACACCCTCAGGAGCTGCCAGGGGCTTGGCTGCGCGGTGACGCAGCAGCCGGGGATGAGGGGATGCTCGGAGAGGGGGATTTGCCCCTGCTAACCCCCCAATTCCCTTGTTTGCACCCAAGGTGAGAAGAGGGAGGGAGGTGGCAGGTGATGAATGGAGAGTGCTGGGTACCGGGAATGCAGCAGGGGCCAAGCTGATGGCACTGGGTCCCGGGATGGTGCCAACAGAGGTCACTGTTGCCAAAAAACTGCGCGCCCCAGCCAAAAAGGGAACTTGGTGGGGAAGGTGGTGATGGGGAAGGCAGTGATGGGGAAGGCAGAGATGGGTTTTGAACAGCAGCTGGCAGGTCACCTCGCCAGGGACCTCTGTCCGCAGTGCCCAAGCCCCCGGGTGATGCGCTGGTCCAGCGCTGTGGTCCATGGAATGGGCTGGAGAAGACAAGCTCCAACCCAGCGGCCACATCGGATCCCCCTGAGGGAGTCCAGCTTCCGAGATTAGATAACGAGGGCGAGAGGAAACAGCATCTGCGTGGGGCTGGACAGGGACGATGTGGCCGGG
Organism: Laterallus jamaicensis coturniculus; assembly: GCA_022605575.1. Lineage (NCBI taxonomy): Eukaryota > Metazoa > Chordata > Aves > Gruiformes > Rallidae > Laterallus > Laterallus jamaicensis. The sequence goes on from JAKCOX010000001.1 coordinate 1,021,186, forward strand.
GGCTGCTCCCGAGGGGGAAGGAGTAAGAGGGGGGCCCAGGCTCCCCCATGGGCTGCCAGCCCCCTCGGCTCACGGACAGCCCCCATGCAAGCATGGCTTGGGACGGGTTGGGGGGATGTATTTCCTTCCCAGGGCAAAACATGGGTGTTCCATAGTGGGGCGGGGCCCTGGGAGCAGCAGGACAGCTCCTCGCCCAGGGGCCAGCACGGCACCAGCATGTGAGCCGTGTGAAGAGCCAGCCCCAGAAAGGTGACTAAGCACTCTGGGGACCCAGGCATGACGCCAGAGTAGCCCTGCCTCCCATCCCACCGCGCCGCCGGGCTCCTGCCGGGAGCTGCCGCCCACTGTTATCCGCGCACAGGACCCCAGCCTGAGGGGGAAGGGCCTCGGGGGGCTGCAGAGAGGCTCGGGAGGCTGCAGAGAGCCTCCACACATCCCCTCCATCACTGTGTTGTGCCCGAGCAGAGCTGCTGCCCTCTGCAAAGCCCCCCAGGGCCCAAGCAAGGCGGCTCCCACCCACGAGCAGAGGCTGGAGTAGGACCTGGAGCTGCCCCAAAGACCCCCTGGGCTGGGGCTGGGGTCCCCATGCCAGCAGGGTGCTCACCTACCTGTGTCTGGGCAAAGGAGAGCAGAGCATGGCTCCCAGGGTGTTGAGAGCGCCTCTCTCCCCCCGCCAAAGTCCTCCCCTGCCCCAGCGCAGCCAGGGCACCCCAGGCAGAGCCCCCCCTCCGGCTCGGGGGGTGACACACACTCCACAGGGGCTTCAGGACCAGCAGGGGGGCGAGGCAAAGCCCGACACGCACCCAGGAGCCAGCACTCCCTGCTGGAACCTGCCATAGTTTAAATATTGCCCCATGGGGAGGGCAGAGCACCCGGGGAGCAGCGGGACGCAGCAGCACCCAGCTCCGCACCCTTGGGGGCACACAGACCCCCCCAGACAGCACGACAGTCCTCACACCACACCCCCCCCTCACACAGCCTGTCCCGCAGCAGCAAAGAGCATCTTACCCTGGGATGCCGGGGCCCAGGCAGCCCCCCGGAGCCGGAGGGAGCACGGGGGGAGGGGGCTCCACGTGGGGCCGCAGAGCGAGGGTGCCATTCGTAACGGGCGCCAGGCACCCCGGCACGAAACTCCCCCGGCGCTCTGCCCACATCATTGGTCCAGGTCACGGCGGCGGCTGCTTTCAAATTCTGCTCAGCCTTAAAAAGGAAACAGGAAGCCTCTCGGCTCTTGACTCGATGGGGCGAGGGAGGCTCGCACACCCACGCGCCCCTTCCCGCCCCCAGGGCCGAAGCAAGGGGTACGTCATGCTCCCGGCTTGAGGCTGGACCCCCCCAGCACCCAAACCCCGGCAACCCAGGGAGGTGGCACCTCACACCTCCGTGCTGGGGCTCACCCCAAACCAGCTTTGCCTTTTTGGTTTGTTAATGGTCAAACCCATCTTCCCATCTTCATCTGCCAGCTTGCCAAGGCTCCAGGCAGTGCTGGAGCGTCGACCACTGACCTCGGGTGCTGGGCTGGTGTCCTACACTCCCCCAACACCCCCTTAGTGCAGCAGGGGGGGACAGGCAGGAGCACCCCTTAGCTCAGAGTGTTTGAGCCATCCACTCTTCCCTCCACCCCCGTGGGAGACATACCCACACAGGTTGTTTGGGGGGAGAAGCATTCATCTTCAGACAAGGAAGGCAGTGGGGGGAAGGCTGGGGAAAGCACAGCCCCACTCGATTTGGGAAGCAGGTGGGTAATGCTTCCCCTTCCCCCAGTTTAGAATGAAGAAACCAGCTTCCCCAAGCTGAGAGGGAGGGAGGAGGCACCACAGCCCACAGCTGGCACCCACCACTGGCACGGGGTGGAGGAAGGGCCAGAGCAGAAGGGGGGGGTTTCCATGACTCTTAAGGGGTCTGTTTAATTTGTGTGACACACAAGGGGCCTTTGGAGCAGCTGACTTTTGAAAGGACTGAGGCCCAATGTCTCCAGGCTGCAGCAGGACCTTCAGCACACCTCCGTTTTCAGTACACACAGAAGGCTTGTCACATCCCCCTACTTCTGCTTTCTTCACAATCACTCTTCCTCCATCCATTCATCCCTTCCCCAAAATCCTTCAGCTCCCCTCCTTGAGGCTTCAGAACAAAAAGGAGAGGGGGGTGTGTGGCTGTTCCAAAATCATCCCAAGTCCCACAGAGTAAAATCAAATTTCCAAGAAAAAAAACAATTCCTCAGAGGAAAGAGCCCCAGGGGGCAGCTCTGGCTGCTTTTCCAGGAGCAACCACTGCAGCTCCAGCTGCTCTTACTGGAGTCACTCCACCTGTTTGCTGGAAAATGATGTGTCTGGGCATCCCGGGACCAGCCCTGCTCCAGGTCTGGAGCCCCAGGGAGAAAGGACAGGGCCTGGCAGCAGAGATGAAGGTGAGGGGAATGCAGATGAATGCCCAATTATTTAAATTGCCTGTAAGTAGTTTCAGTGCTTGCCCAGACACCACGTAAGGCAGCAGAGGCAGGTGTGGTCTCAGCAGCCACTGACTAATTGCAGAACAAAGAGCAGAGGAGAAGAGTGTGATGTAAACAGCACACAGCGGGTGCCTGGGCACAGGGTGTACTTACCTGGTACACACCTTGACCCAAGAGATAGCTGGTGGTCCCCAAGGCCAAAAGAACCCCCCAAATAACTATCACATGACCAAGTCTGGGGGATCACAGCAGCTCCCAGAATGCACACCAGGCTCTGTGCTCACTTTCCCTGTGCTAGCCCCAAGGGGGAAAGCGGGACCAGCACCTCATAGGGTGCCCATCTCCTGTGGTACCCCAGGGATGTGAGGCACAGCCCGAGCAGAGATGTGACAAGCACCAAGGAAACCCTAGGGTTCCCAGCCTGAGGACTTCTCAGAAATCACCACATGCCTTTAGTTACAAAAGTAGATTTATTATTAGTTGGCTTTTACAATTTTAATTCATCCTAACAATTGATAAATAACTCCTGGTCATAGTCACCACATCCAGGGATGAGCTCTGAGGTCAGGCTGCTGGCCAGGTTAGGAAAGGGTGACGTAGGTTTTACCTGGGTGGGTTGGAGAAGCACACACCACACACAGAGCTGGCTCTGTCATTGGGAACACAGAACCTACAGCACCATGGACTGGGGGTTTCTGAGCAGCAATGGAGCCAGCCTCAGTAAGGCGCGAACCGGCATATTCAGCTGCTTGAACTTCAGGAGCAGCTCGGAGAAGTTTGTGCTTCCTGAGGAGAAGGAAAGACAGAATTGAGCATGGATGGGGGTACTGCTTGCTGAACCAAAGCAGCACCAAGGGAGGGAGGAGAGGCAGCCAGTGCCCAGGATGCATCTTGACACAAGCTGGCTAAAAGCGTTAAGTTCTTGCACCAGACTCACAGGAAATGCCAAATCCCACTCACAGGCAGGAACTCCCCAAACAGAGGTGTGTAAGGGGTAGAGGGGACATGGAAACACAGGGCTGCCATAAAGGCCTTTGGACCTCAACACATCCCCAGGCTGCGGCCTGTGGGAAGCCTTCAGCAGCACGCTCCTGTCCTGAGCTGTAACACCCCTGTGACACCAGAGAGCTCCTCAAAGCTGTGTTTCCTTGGAAATCAGAGAAAGTTCAGGCAAGTGGGATTGGGCTGCTCTATCCCCAGCTCAGGCTGATGGACGGTGGGAGGAAAGCACCAGAATTTCCCTAGATCCCCACAGGATTGCTGCTGGAAACCTGGGCAAACAGCTCTGAGCAGGTACTTCCAGGAGGGAGGTTTGAAGGCTATTTCTGATACAGCTGGCCCAAGAGAAGAATGTTCTCCCCATTGCAGCCTGCCTGGTCCTGCTGCCCGTGGGTCAGGAAAGAGCCAGGGCTTTTTTTATGTAAATATATATATATATATATATACATATATATATATATATACAACATATCTGCAGGCTAATCTTGACTTCTTTAGTCCTGCGTGTCATCTCTACCTTTTCTGTCCAGACTCCAGACAAGAACCAAAGCAGAGGAGCTGAGGGAACACACGCTGTCGTGTCATTCACAGGATACACTCCTCAGAGGCCAAAACCTCAGTGTCCGTGCAGGTTTGGAGCACCATCCCACACTCCTGACTTACCTTCCAGGCCTCCAGCTGCCAGCTGAGCCGGCGTGGGGACAGAGTGGTAGATGAGGAAGCAAGCCAGCATGCTCAACTGGGATTCCTCCGTGGGCTGCCCGCTCAGGTAGGAATGTAAAGAGACATCACCTCCAGCTGTAATGGACAAGGCACTGGTAAAGCTTAGGGAGGGCTTGGGGGAGGAAACAAGAAGTAAGGCTGCAGGATTTTGATGGGAAAAGCCTCCTAAAATGGGCTGAGGGGTTGCTCACAAGCCTTACTCAACCTCTTGCTTCTGGAAAATTGGTATTGGGAATGCATTTTCCCTGTGAAACATAAGCCTTCCACGCTAACTGAACTGCCTGCCACCACAGCCAAGTGGAGTGCTTCCGTGACCACTCCCCACTGCATGTGGGAAGCCGAGAACGAGCTGCTTCACACTACCATACAAGTGCCCTCCCTTTGGTTACAGTCTCTCAGTGTGCTGGAGGCAAAATCCAACCCAGGAAGAGGACAGGAAGGACAGAGCGCCACCATGGCGGTGGGATTAGGGTTCTCCCCACTGTACCCTGAAGCCATTGATCCAAGGTGTTGTCGATAGTGCACTTCATCACAGGCAGAAATTCGGAGTTCATGAAGAGCCCTCGGTTTGGGTTCCTGCTCATCCTCTCCTGGTGACTTCTGGAACTGAAGAACTCTAAGACCAGCTTTATCTGCCACAGCTCAAATGTCTCGGACATTTCTCTTCTTTCCAGCCTCCTCACGGCCTGGCAGAGGGGAAACACAAGGGGCTGTGAGAACCTGAACCAGGGGAGGGAAGAAACACTGCTGCCGCCAATGTTTCTGCTCTCACCAAGGGCTGCCCTTCCAGCTTCAACTATTCCCAGTTTGCTCTTAAAATCTGCCTGCCACCCCCCTCTAAGGTCATGAAGGCACCTCCCCTTCTTCCTGTCAGCCCTGCACAAAGCAGGCACTGCACGCTGCGCTGAGGCCGCAGCACAGCTTTAACAAGGAAGCCTTTACTCCACCTGATCGATGGCGATGTACGTGGGGAGCATCTCCGGGTTCTCCTGGGTAACACACTCGTACAGGATTGAGGAGAAGAGGTCCAGGATTTCCTGTTTCTGAGGGAAGAGTCATGTTCAACGGAGCACAGGCACTGGGTACAGATTATTTCAGGTCCTTGCTCAGGTTTCCTTCCACTGAAGTTAACCCAGGCGCTGATGTTATGTGAATCAGCGATCGCTGGCAGTGCGACACGGCGTGCTTTTGTTCTTGGGCTTACTAAAGCTGAGCTTAACATGGCTCGTGGCTCAGTTTTACTCCCTCTCACAAGCCATTCCATGTGGAGAGATTAGGTGTAGAACTCTCCAACCCTGCTGCTTCACTTAAAATGCTTCAGGGCACCGAGCCATGCTCACTGTATTCACCCAGGGATGAGTACAAACTGGTGTAGGCAACGAGCAGCAAGCGGGATGGAACCAAAGGGGGGGAAAAACCCCACCCAACCCAACCAAAACTATAGGGTCAACACTGTTTTCCACCTCTGTATTACAAAAGAACCCTTTGGATGTTCCCCGTGGCCCCTACTCCCAGGGCAGAGTTCTGTGCCTTGGTTTAAGGCAGGGTTTCCCCACCTTTTGTTCAGGCAAGCATGCGTGCCGGTCCGCATCGAGGCGTCTGTCATACCTGGCCCATGTTCACCGTTGGCTTGCAGAAGTAATCAGCGAAGGAAAACAGAGCAGGATCAGAAGTGAAAGCTGAAATGGCTTCTGGCTAAAAGGAAAGAAACACAAATTAAAGCAAACTCTTAAGAATGAACTTTTTGGCTTTGTTGCCCAGACATAGCAGCAGTTTGTGTGTCCCCAGCCCTTCCTTTCCCAGCACACAGGTTAGAAGCCTGTAACCTAGACAGAACACATCATGGGCAAAACACGTCCAACGCTCCTGTCTGCCCACGACAAATGTAGATTCACATAGTTGCTCTGAGCTTAAACTCATTGTGTGCCCTTTGAAAGCCACCAGACTTCCTTTCCCTCCAGCAAAGCAAGTAACTTCAGTACTCAAGACTGTGTGGCAGAGCCAGGTGCTGGAAATAAATAACACTGTGACACTGCTGTGCTTCCCTCAGCCTTTCCAGAGGCACATCCCCAGCAGGAAAGCAGCCTGGGAGCAGTACCTTGAATGCTCGAGCTTCAGAGTTTCGGTGAGTAACGGTTTGTGCCAGGAGGCTGCGCCAGCCCATGGGATCCTCCTTGTAGGAAAGCTGCCCAGCTCTCAGCTTCACGTACAGCACACCGCCCTTGGAAAGGATTGATCTGAAATAACAACAAGGGTGCTGGCTCTAAACTGATACATGTCCACAGGGAGAGATCTATGAAGGGAAACTCAACTCCACCAGCTCCTGTGAAGTGATACCCACATTCATTCAGGCTTTGTCCTAATTATTTCAACCCCACTCTGCCCCAGACAGGGATCTGGGTATCTTCAGGGCAGGCAGCATGATGAAAGAGGGATAAGCCTGCAGACATGAGGACTCTAACCTCCCAAAGCAGGCTGTTAGACTCATCCCAGGATGAGCTCCCAGGACCAAGGAAGACCCTGCAAGCTGGTGCCCAGGTGTTCCTTTCTCCCCAGCAAGCCCCCACCCACCACTCCTGACCAAGGCTACAGACACAAGTGTGCAGCGACTCTACTGCACAGCAGCTGCAGGCTTACCCCACATTGTATGAGCTGCACCATGAAGTGTTTGCACTGGGATCCTTAAACTAACTAATTTATCCATACTGAAACCAACTGCTTCGTGTACCAACACAGCAGCCACTCACATGCAGCAAGACAGGGAAAACACACGTGTGAGAGAGAATTGATCTCCAAAACACCACCAGCCAGGTCCCCACTGCTGGAAAGGGCTGGGGACAAGACATCGCGACCAGCGTCGCGACGTGAGAGCAGAGTCACAGCCTCTAGAGCGAGCTGCTCACTCACCCACGCTGGTTTCTGCTGTGGCAGCGCAGGGAGGCTCGCTGGGCAAACAAGTGTGGCAACAGCTCAGCCCAGGAGGAGCATCCAATCAGTAGGTGCTTCCTGAGCTGGAGGACTCCATGGTCCTGCTCGTTATCTTTAAAGGCCTGGACTGATAGATGCTGCATCATAGTGCTGAGCTGCATCTCAACCATACCTAGAAAAATCTCTGTCACTGGTGAAAGATGCAGCTGGCTGGTTGTGTGCTCTTCTGTAGGCTGCTGAGCATGGAGATGAGACTGATTCTACCCACAGATACTGCATTCCGGTAAGGCTGCTGTTTCTCACAGTTGCCCCACAGGGTTACGATGTAGTAAGCAGCACTTTGTATACTCCACGTAACATGAGAAGAGTAGTATTTCACAAGGCAGTAACAGTTAGCTAACTACTGTATCAACAGTCTGGGAAACGTGACATCACAGCCACTCAAAACCAAACTAAAACCATGAGTTGAAGGTAGTTTCTGGTACTGCTCCATCCCACTGCCAATATCTGTGGTTTTTAATACCAGGTTTTCCCCTGCCCTGTTTTTTGCATGAATTATTCACATCAATAGGTGAAACCAGCTATGCAGTTTCTTTCTTCACCCTGAAGTGCTGTCAGCGAGCCGATCAAAACCAGGCTCTTTCCAAACTGTAGGTGTTACAAGTAGGGGAGGTTTCAAAAAAAAAAAAAAAGAGAAAGAGAAAAATATTACTACAAGGTCATTCAGTCAAGTGTTATAAAGAATACTTACTTCAGATGATTCGTTCCCTTGCTTAAGTCTATGAGTAATTCCCAGTACCGGGGTCCCTTCACTCTGATCTGTCAATGGAAGTGTTTTTATTACTAGATATAACCAGAATCATGAGATCAAGAGTTCTCTGCAGAAGCACACAGCTCCTCCTGGGCCATTACAAGGGCATGTGCCCTTTTACAGTGTCACCCATCCCAAAAACTCAGAAGGAAGAGCACCAAGCTTTGGCTCTCCCACAGCAAAGCTTTCTGGTGTGGGGCACTCCCCAACATGCCAGATCTTGAGTGTTTTATGATCAAGAGCAGACAGAAGCACGCAGTGCAATTCAGCACTGTGTGCCCCACAGAACAGAACTGTCCTCACAGCCATTACGAGAGGACAGCGCTGTCCAGAGCCTGGGGAAGGTTGGACAGGGCATCAAACAGAAGTCATTAAGTCTGGGTGATTAAAGACTGCATTAAAATGGAGACCTCCTTTACCTGCTTCAGTAAATGCAGCTCTGGAAGAAGCGTGGGTGCCATCAGTTCCTCAGTGGCTTCTGCGTACCACTGTGTGCCCTTCAAAACACCACCAGTGTTTGTGTGTTAGTAAAGCTCATTTCCATGTGAAAAGAAAGCAAGAGTGCAGCTCACCTGTACCAACCCCACAGCTCACCTGCACCAACCCCTCACCTGCACCAACCCCAACCCTGCAGCTCAGCTGCACCAACCCCGCTGGCAGGGCCCAGGCAGTTTCTGTTCCTGGCTTCTGAGTCAGCACCTGACTCAGCACTGCCCTTAGGGTCAGGGAACGGGGCATTTCCCCTGGATGGCTCCACACCTAACACTTGTGTGAGTCTGGCAAACTTCAACAGAAGAGATCCATGCTGCCCCTCAAATCCCAAGACCCCTTTCTTCAGCCTCTTTCATTATCATCACCAGCCTCACATAAGCCAGTACAAAGCCAGTCCTGCAGAAAGGAGACTTCCCCACAGGACACTCAAGCTATACACCAAGGAGAAACATGGAATCACCTGCTCCAGTGGCATCAGGAGAAGGCTTTGGAAACCACAGATGGGTCCAAGCACCTCTGTGCCTGTCAAAGTCCTTCCATAATCACACACATGAGCATTCAAAGACTCTGTGGCGCCTTTTACTTGCCCTCTGTGCTGCTCATGTGTGCTTTGATGTCACCTCCAAAGGCGTGAGTGGGCTGAGGACAGCCCTTCGGTTACTTGCGTAGAGTCTGGCTCATCCCCACCACAACTTGAGAACAAACCCAAGGCTGCTGGCCACAACAGTGGAAGCAGCATGCCTCTGGTAAAGCAGAGCCCTCAGCTGGCTCTCCCACACCTCCTGAGGGCCTTCCCTCCCTCCTGCCTCCCGGGGACATTACCTTGTATGTCACCTCGATCAGCGCGTAACAAGGGGTGTTGGAGTCCACATCAACGGGTGTTAGGAGCCTGGGCTCTGCTGCCAGCACGTACAAGTGACGCAAAGCCTGGAGGTGGTACCTGTGTGAGGGGGTAAGGAGCTCAGCGTTGGGTTGTACAGGCAGGGAGCACTCCCCAAATACCACCTACATCAGCTCGGTAACCACACAGAGCTGTTGGCTAAAGCTGTGGTAAGGTGATAGTGGGGCTTGGGGGGGGATTGTTTGGTTTTTCTAATGCTTAGAAGTTAGTTAACAGAACCAGCCTTAATGAATCTTAACTAATGCTGAGTAAGAGTCATAAACAGGCACATCCTGCATGACAATCTTTTCTGCTGGGCAAACAGCCACGCCACGGGAGCACAGCGCAGATCCTCAGGAAACCTGCTTCCACATCCTCACCCATCAAAGATCACCACCACCACCACCTTGTATCTGCACTTATTTCCTCTGGTTTTGGTTGCTTGTTTTGTTGGGGTTTGGGTTTGGTTTTTTTTTCCGTTTAAACCTCTAAAAACTTTATTTAGGGAGCACCTAGGTAAAAACTCCATGTCATTTGCCTCCAGAGAACCTCTTCTGTGAGAGGATGATGGAGCTTAAGGAAATAGGAAGCCTTACCGATTGTCTGTGCTGTGAACAGGGAAGTGAGGGTACAGAGCGCAGAGGAGAGCAGCAATGGAAGAGTTTGAAGTGCTCAGGGAGTACCTGTAGGGAAACATTGATTAGTTTTGGTGCTAACTGAACACCAACACAGGTGTTCAAAACATGGTGTCCCGGGGAAGGGAAGTGAAGACAGATAAGGAAGCTTCAAACATGCTCCTACAGCAGAAAAACAGATGTGTGGTGGTAGGAAACAAACCCAGTGTTGGGGAATAAACCCAAGCCAGAAACACTCCCATGGTATGTAGGTAATGCAGCACCAGGAAGCCAATAGGGCTTTCATTTCCAAGATTTAAAAAAGGCAATCAAGTAAATGGCAAACTGCTCAGGTTTTGGCAGGAGAGGTGCAAGAAGAACAAGCCTGCCTTTGGGAATGGCAAGTTACCTTCCTCCCCCCAGAAAGAGGAGCCCCAGAGCCATGTGGTGGGCCAGGTGGAACCCGTAGTTCATCTCTCCACCCGTCTTCTTGTGCATGAAACGGCACAGCTGAAGGACCTTCAGGTTTCCAGAGCCAGCCATCACCATGGCAAGAGACAGCAGCAAGACGCTCAGGCATGTTTCCAGGTTGTAGTGACCTGTCTTTGAGTGGAATGGGGAAGGTACTGTTACACTCCTGTGGTCAGGCACATGCTTCTGGTCTTTCTCACACAACCCCTGCCACCCCAGAGACTGAAAACCACATTCCATGGAAAGAGGGAGAGTGGAGAACCAGCAAAGTTCCTCCAAACAATGATTCACAGCCCTGCCTCATACTACCAATAGTAGGAAATACAGAAGAGGAAAAGGGATGGGTTTATTTCCAGTAGTTTTGGTGAGGGTACACTGAAGTATGTGACACAACAAAGCCCCCTCTTCATTCAGAGAAAACAAGAAAGGACTTACTATGGAGGCTGTTGGTGCTGATAAACACTTCAGGAAATCTGTGGCATATTTGTACTGGAAAGAAGAGAAGCACACACTAAATACAGACACAAAAGGTAAGTTCAAGCTCTGGGGAAATGCAAGGGGAAAAATAAAAGCCTCATACCAAGCACTTAAATGCTGCCAGGTTTTCCGAACCAGCAAATCGAAATCCCAGTGACAAACAGGCTCCAGCAATGATGTAGACATGAGCTTGCCTAATGAGCAACATAAACAGGAAATGACTAAATATTTCTCTGTTTCTGAACACCCATCAAAACCTCCCATTCTCTGCACGTCACTTACGCCAGCGTTTCTAAGCTCAGGTCTTCAGAGGCAGGCAGCTCTGTTGCTTGCAGAGATATACTGTTCTCTCTTATGATCTACAAAAAAAGCAGTAAGAGATGGAAAAATCAATCCTGGGTGAAACTGAATCGTCACCTGAGATGCTGGCAGCGAGGGTTCAGAAGCAGCATGAAACAGGTCTGCTGCACAAGTGCTGTTCTTCCTTCCATGTGCTGGCACTTCCTACCTCTGATCCAGAAGGGACACACCATGCAGCCCTTAACGACTTCTAGAACAAGGGCAAGCCCGTTCCAGAAGCCTGATGTTACTGCACATACTCAAATAGGATGGAAACCAGAGCAAGATGAGACCCTGAGAGGCTCTGCAGCCCATCAGCACCCTGCCTGCCTGATAGTTAAATATCTATGTTCAGCTGAAGCCTCCTCAGAGATGTTTTGCACCTGGCTGCTTACTTAGTCAGGGTTTAAAGGGAGTTTAATCCCTTTCTCCCTCTTTTTTTATGCTTTGAACAGTTGCATTCCTCCTCAGTCTTCTCTGGCATGGCAGAATGGAGTCCCCAGTGCTCACATAACAGTCCAGCACCCCAGCGTAGCCATCACAACAGTACATCGTCACGTGAGCACGATGAATGTTATGTTTCCTTGTGCAGCTCATGTGATGGAATGGTCCCACACAGGGTGTAAAACTGGGAGGTGAGCACATCAAATGTGAGCACCTACCTGAGGCACATTGCTATTCACCCACTTTGAGTTGGGCAAGATGTCATCCCACAAGATCAGGCATCGAGCCAAGGTCTGGGAAGAAAGTGAGAAAGCCACAGTGTAAGTTAGAAAATACAGAAGCTACACAAGCATGAGTGGTATTGTGAAATGCAGGAACTGCATTCAGAAACACAGACAATCCAGCTAACCACTAGCAGCTCCTCCACTGCTCTGCAGCCTTCCTATAAGAAATGACAAAAGAGCTTCCATTTTAAGAGACTCAAGTTCTTCTTGCAGAAGGAAGAACTGCAGAATAAATCCTTATGAGGTTGGTACCTTCAGGCAGTAAAATGAGATGCAAACTCATGATGTACTTGGATGCCAAGGAGGAACATTCTTTTTTTTCCCTGTGAAATTAATTTGGGAAAGGCTAGAAAAATCTACCTGAACATTCAATGTCCCACATAAAATGTATCACTGAAATACTTTGAGAAATTCTGTCTCTAGAGCTGCACCACAAGCAAGCTGCCTTACTGCAAGCAGAATCTGGTTGAAGACATGAGTTTGGCTGGCAAGCAAAGGGTTACCAGCTGTCTGAAGGATTCTGCATGACACAAGGGCTGCATGAAGAGGTTAAAAAATACTAAGTACAGAAGTTCCATACTGTCAAGCAGACTGAAAAGTGAATCAAAAGAACAGCCTTACCCTCAGCAGAAGGAACTCTGGTTTTACAAAGTCCAGCAGATACATGGTATCTGGTGCTTGCAGCCAGTCAGCGATGGATCTGCAGAGCACAGGGAAGGGACAGTGTTTTCAGGGCACATCCCAGCAATGCCCCAAACCCAGCGAGCCACACAATGTGGAGCCAATGATGACATCCAGCAGTTTGAACTGCCACCACTGAGTAATTAATAAAAGGTTAATTAATACCTGTTGTTGGTCTTTAGGTAGATCATTGCAAGTGCAAGCGTGGCCCCTGGACACGTAACGTCCACGTTGATGGTGTCTCCCTCCTGCAAAAACACGGTGTGTGCTGTCAGTCAGAAGCTTGTAGGGATATGGGCACCCCTTCACGTTCGCCTGGTGTGGGGACACACACCTCTGACTCCCAACTACTGCCCTTCTCAGCTCAAGGGAGCGGCAGCCATGGAGACATACCTTGATTTGGTAACTGGGGGACTTGTGCTTCTCCCTGTGCATCCCTGCTTGGAACCGCCTGTGACCCCCCACCATGTACTGGTAGAGCTGCTCGGGGACGTTGAGGTCGGACATGCCGATCAGGTTACTGCCATGCTGGGGAACCAAGAGGAGAGGAAATGATACAGAACTGCCTTCCTAAACAAGGGGAAAACTGCTTTTGGCCAAAGGCAGTTGGCAGTCAAGGATCAAAGAGCTCTTATTACCCCACCCCAATATGTAAACGACTCTTCTGCTAATTGCAGTTGAAGCAGAGAGGCACTTACCCCCAGGCAGACCATGCCCAGGGCCAGTCCAGACGCGAGTGAGTAGGACTCTCTGTCGGTGCAGTACTCCATCTCTGGTCCTGGGGGACGTCCTGGAGGAAACACACCAGTGATGTTCACCTTTTAAAGTGCCAACTAGGCAAACATGGTTTAATTAAGCACCACATTCCTAATGAAATGAGACCAAAGAAATAGCTAATAATCCATCCCTTCTCAAGGAAGGGTCTCAGGAATCAGAGTCCCAGACGGGTCTGGGTTGGAAGGGACCCCAAGGATCACACAGTTCCAACCCCCTGCCACAGGCAGGGCCACCAACCTCCAGGCCTGGAGCTACACAAGGTTGCTCAGGGCCCCATCCAACCTGGCCATGAACACTCCCAGGGATGGGGCATCCACCACCTCTCTGGGCAGCCCATTTCAGCCCCTCACCACTCTCTCTGTAAAAAACTTCCCCTAATATCTAAATTAAACCTTCCTTCCTTTAGCCTTAATCCATTACCCCTTGTCCTGCCATTATCTGCCCTTTTAACAAGCTGATTCCCCTCCTGTTTCTCTGCTCTCTCCGTGTACTGGAAGACTGCAATGAGGTCCCCCTGCAACCTTCTCTTCTCCAGGCTGAACAAGCCCAGCTCCCTCAGCCTCTCTCTGTAGGAAGAATGCGTAGTTACCACAAGTCCTTCCACCCAGAAGCTGGCAACCCCAGAAACCCCAGAGCAGCTCCCATCAGACCAAACCTCCAGATGGAAGAAAGTACAGAGGTTGGGCAATGATGCTGCAACATTTCTTCTACTAGACTCAATGCTTGTTTCATGCTATGCAAGCACACATGCCCCAGCAACCTCTGTTCCTCTGAAAACAGGGGAGGTGAATGCTGTGGTGGCTGATGTGTAGTTCAAAGGCATGTTAAAATTCTCAGCTTCCTGATGCAATGCACATCAGAGTTGCGACTCTCCCAGTCCACATCCTGCTGCTCTCAGCATCAGCACCCACCTATTTCAGCCAGCAGAACCTCAGCTGTGTGCCTGTGCGCGGTGCCCTGGTAGACAAGGCCTATTCCTATCACAGCAGCCACCTGCACGTTGTGGGGGACATCCAGCTCCGTTGATGTTGGTGGCAGCAGGGCAGGTATGTGGATGCTGAGGAGGCGGGTGATGGCCATGTCCATGGTGCCCAGCTTGGCAGCAGAAACACCAAGTAACAGGCCGATGCTCGTCATCTCGTGGCCCTGAGGAAGGCAACAGGTACCAGTGATCAAAACAAGCAGATGTCTTCAGGGGAAGGGAGATGAGGGACAGAGCAGTTAAACCATTTCCATCCAGCCCTTCTTGCAAACAAGAGCCAGTCACCATAAAGGGCATAAAGGCACTTCCCAAATGTACCACCTCACTAGAGAGGTAGGCTTCAACCCAAACTGGAATTTTCACACCATGAAATACTAAGCATGGTTATAACACATAGATGTTTGGGTACCAAAACACCCTCCCCCAAAATAACCCACCAACCCCAAAAGGGCTTTGGCTGCTTTAAAAACAACCCAAAGCTTTTGCTTTGAAGTAACACACTCTGTCTCCTTGGTAGGTGTTTATCAGTCCCACTCCCCAGGCCAAGAACATAATTTCCTGGTGTTTATGTTTGACAGTAATTAGCTATTTACACCTTCTTAAGGCTGAAGGTGAGATCTCAAGAGCACATGGAACTTTCAGCCCTTCAATGCAAAGTCCATCAAATCCTGAGTCTCTAATGACAAAGATTAGTAACAGGAATGTTTTGACAGAAGTTGAGTAGGAAGAACTCAGAGCACTCCCCTACCCCAAAGACCTGTGAGCAACATGCAAAGATTTAGTGATAAAACCACTGAAAACCTTTTACACAGAAACAAAGTCCTGGCCCTACAAACACAGTGACTCTGATATTCCCCCACATCAGGCAACTCCCAGTTCAGAGTTGCGAAGAGATCTGCTGGCTGTCCTTTGTTTTGCTGAAGGAACTCAAGTCCCAGGGGTGTTGTTCCCCCTCCCCTCACCTTTGTAAGGTAGTCGTGTATATTGAGTGTGGCAAGCTTCGTGAGGTGCCCATTGAGCCCCAGAGCCATGAGGAAGCCAGCATACTCATTGGCCAGCTCAGCAATTTTGGGCTTGTTATAGACAATCCAAGCAGAGTCTATCTGTGAGGCAGGTGCTATCTTCAGGCCAGCAGCCACCCCGTTGTGGAAGCTGGCCCAGCACGCCATGTTGGGAGGCACATCGATGTTCCCGCTGTTCAGGTCCACAGTGGTGTTCCTGGGAGGAGCACGGCCTGCCCACGACAGAATCGTTAGAAGCAATTAGGTGAGGGCAACCCCCTTCAGAAGCAGCTCTCAGTTCAGTAGGGTGCCCAGGGAACAAACCAGGTAACACTGCCAAGCCCACGTGTCAGAAGACAGAAGCAGGGCAGGAAAGCCAGCAGTGTGTTTGTGCCCAACACCACACCAATGCTGATGAACTGCATTTTAAGGCAATTTATTTCACTTCTCCCTGTTTCTCAGAACATACCTGATGTAAAACCTCAGTGCCAGACAAGAACATTGGCCCAGTAACAGGATAGGAGGTGACAGATTCAAACCAGAGAGCTACTGCTTCATGAAAAGCCCTCTTAAGCTTCAGAGCTCGGTGCAGAGAGGCACAGAAGGTGCTATAAAAACTACAAGTGGTTCAGAAAGAAAGGGGCTGACCACCAAAAGCAGCTCTTACCAGTTAGGTTCAGCTTAGGGATGGGCAACTGCTCTGTGGGAACGGGGTGGTAGGAGAACAGGGTGAACATGCCTCTCCCTACGGGCAGTGCCATGGTGCGCTGGCACAGCTGCAGCAGCCTGGTGGGGACAGGACAGACAAAACCAAACCAGTTAAGAAAGAGAATTCTCCAAATAAACACAAACCATACAGAGAAGGGGCAGGGGACAGACTGCTCTTCCCTGACTATCACAGCATGACAATTGGCTTTTTTTTTCCCTTTAGTAGGCTAAGCTTTTGAACCCCATCTTTGGTCCTTACAAGACTGATCCTCAAGAAATACTTCAGCTGCCATCAATGTGAAACTTGTCTCTATTTCCCCCTTAAAGCTAGGTGCTAGGTAAAGCAATCCATGCTCCAGACAGTGTAGTAGCCCTACCGGAAACAAGGTGAAAGGAGAAAGCAAAACAAAGCTGATTGCCATACAGGATCTTGCTATGACTAGTGATAGCCTCTAGTAACAAACCTGTGTGCAGAACTAATGATGTGCTTCCAAGAATGCTGACCACAATTCTCTACAATTTACTCTGGAAGCACTGTGAGACTTGTTAGATTACTCAGCTGCTTGGCTCAGACAATAATTTGATGCATTCCTTTGGCTTCCTACTTCTGTCCAGTGTTCTGCATGGCAACCACGTTCTGAAATTTGCTTTTTCTTTTGTTTTTTGAAGCAAATGCTTTTAACACCCCCAAAATAAGCGAACAAAGCAGCAGGATGGGGACAATTTGAGGCCACTTAAACATATAATGGCTCCAGCAGGATGTTTTGAGAGAGGGATGGTTCAGGGAATTTGCTTTCTGGGGAATTCATAGAATCATAGACTGATCTGGGTTGGAAGGGAACCCAAGGATCAGAGAGTTCCAACCCCACGCCACAGGCAGGGCCACCAACCTCCAGGCCTGGAGCTACACAAGGTTGCCCAGGGCCCCATCCAACCTGGCCTTGAGCACCCCCAGGGATGGGGCCTCCACCACCTCTCTGGGCAGCCCATTTCAGCCCCTCACCACTATCTCTGTAAAAAACTTCCCCCTAGTATCTAATTTAAACCTTTCTGCTTTTAGCTTTAATCCACCCCCCTTGACCTGCCATTGTCTACCCTTTTAAAAAGCTGATTCCCCTAATCCATTAGTTCCTGGACTCAAGCTTAGACTTAACATCAGCCCTGACCAAAGGGCACACCAGCTTCAGAAAGGGGACCGACAACACTTTGCTCTGTACAGAGATACCTTCTCTAAGGAGCAGGTCTTGCTCACATTTCACACTTTTCAGGCCAGAAGAAACCCTTCTACAATCTGCTTGCAAACCCTAACTGATCTCAATGTGCTGTGTGGGGTCCAAACAAACAATCCTACCTGCTGCTGAAACTAACAATCCCACTGAAACTAACAATCCCACCTGCAGTTCCAATCCAGAGGGCCTTCCAGATTGGAGCTTCGGGTGGGATTGTTAGTTTGAGCAGCAGGAGGGATTGTTAGTTTGAGCAGAACTTCAATATAAATCAAGCTTCAAAGATTTGGATTGTGAAATCCAACCCCTCTCCTATGTATCCTTCACTCAGGCCCTCCTACCTGAGGGTTCAGTTCAGATATACCACTGTTTGGTTAGACATACCTATATTCAAACCACTCTGCACCTGAGTGAAAGGCTGATGAAATATTGGCAGAAAAGGAGAGTTTCTTACCTGTTTTCTTTCTCTTCTATGTATTCATGGTCACTAGCTTCTGGCATCTGCACCACGTTGACACGGACGGGCCGGGCGCTCTGGAGGAGCCTGCGTACTTCCTGCACCCTCAAATCCTCACTCCAGATCAGTGACATCACCTCCTCGTTCATGTCGTTCATGCCATCCTCATCCTCTTCCGACTCGGTTCCCGAGGGGATATCAGAGGAGAGCACCGGCCCCACGGACTGCAAGGGAGAGGGAAAGGGGGGCAGTCATTGCCTGTAGTGCAGGCTGGAGAGCTGGGCAGGGAGAGACCAGATGAGGCTCAACAAAAGCAAGTGGAGGGTCTTGCACCTGGGAAGGAATAACTGCTGGAATCAGAACAGGCTGGGAGTGAGCTGCTGGAGAGGAGCTCTGCAGAGACAGCCTGGGGGTCCTGGTGGGTGACAGGCTGGCCATGAGCCAGCAGTGTGCCCTGGGGGCTGAGAGAGCCAGTGGGATCCTGGGGGGCATCAAGAGGAGTGTGTCCAGCAGGTCAAAGGACAGCACCCTCCCTCCCCCTCTGCTCTGACCTGGGTCAGGCCCCACCTGGAGTGTTGTGTTCAGTTCTGGGCTCCCTGGGATAAAAAAGCCAGGGGTCTCCTGGAGAGAGTCCAGAGGAGGGTCCAGAGATAAAGGGCCTAGAGCATCTCCCCTATGAGGAAAGGTAGAGCGAGCTGGGGCCGTTCAGCCTGGAGAAAAGAAGCCCGAGAGGGAACCTTATGAATGTTTATAAATATCTCAAGTGTGGGGCACAGGGGAACATGGCCAGCCCCTTTTCAGTGGTCTGTGGAGACAGGACAAGGGGCAATGGCTGCAAGTTAGAGCATAGGAAGTTCTGCACCAGCATGTGGAAGAACTTTTACACAGTGGGGGTGAGTGAGCCCTGGGACAGGCTGCCCAGGGGGGTGTGGAGTCTCCTTCTCCAGAGATCGACCCGTGTGACCTGTCCTAGAGAGCCTGCTTTGGCAGGGGGGTTGGACCTGATGGGCTCTGGAGGTCCCTTCCAACCCCTATGGTTCTATGAACTCTTGGAAAGCCAGCAAACACCAGCACCACAACCTGGATCACTCAGCACAACCACCTGAGCTGAGCTGGGTCTGCACAGAGAAGGGACTGAGATCTGTGCAACCAGGGACACTGCTCCCTGCCCACTCCTTGTGCTCACTTAGAGGAGTCCTCAGCAGGGTAACCCATTGTTTTTACACACCTGAGCCTGCAAAGCAGCTGCCAGGAGAGGAGATGACACCTCAGTTCAGTCAGAGGCATAGCACAGGGTGCTGAGTGAGGGCTGCCAAGCGGGAGCGCCAAGAGGCGACCAAAGACACAGTGAGCTCTCTTTCACAACTACTACTTGTCTCAGAGCAGTAGTAGGAAAGGGCTTTCCCCTCCCTGCCTACACAATTGCCTACCAGGGCTGTGAGAATATGTGTGTATTGGATGGTTTGTTTTTCACTTTAGGTTCAGCAGTGAAAACCAGAAACCCAGAGAAGCATTTTGATGTATATCAAATCAATATACAGGCTGAAATCCAGAAGGAAGAGACACAATCTTGGGGTGACAACCTGCTTTTAGAAGCACCAGTACCCACTGACCCCCAACCCAGTCAGAGCTGCTGTTTCTGCATACCTTGCTGTGCTTTATCCTTCTCATCGTCAGAATTAGGGCTTTAATTTGGATTCACCCCTTCTTTGTGGAAAAAGCAAGCCTCCTATTCAACTAAACAGCCAGCTGCATGGCAGGACATCCCAAGTGTTTGCTGCTGTCAGCCAGCCCGGGTCTCACCACAGCACCAGAATGGTTTTGTGAAGTCAAACACCAAAGCTACATGACCAGAAAACCCCCAAAGTGTTTAAATGCTTAGAAGCACCATGGAAAAGCTCTCTTTCTGTGCAAGATGTATGAATTCATAGAATCATAGACTGGTCTGGGTTGGAAGGGAACGCAAGGATCACAGTGCTCCAACCCCCTGCCACAGGCAGGGCCACCAACCTCAGGCCTGGAGCTACACAAGGTTGCCCAGGGCCCCATCCAACCTGCCCTTGAGCACCCCCAGAGATGGGGCACCCACCCCATCTCTGGGCAGCCTGTTCCAGCCCCTCACCACTCTCTCTGTAAAAAACTTCCCCTAAGATCTAAATTAAACCTTCCTTCCTTTAGCTTTAATCCATTCCCTCTTGTCCTGCCATTATCTACTTTTTTAACAAGCTGATTCCCCTCCTGTTTCTCTGCTCCCTTCATGTACTGGAAGACTGCAATGAGGCCCCCCTGCAGCCTTCTCTTCTCCAACCTGAACCAGCCCAGCTCCCTCAGCCTCCCTCCATAGGGGAGGAGCTGCTCCAGCCCTCTGATTATCTTTGTGGCTCCTCTGACCCCTCTCCAAGAGTCCCACATGCTTCTTGTATCATGGGCCCCAGCTCTGGACACAGGCCTCCAGCTGGGGCCTCACAAGGGCAATTCCCCTTTAAGGCTCTGTCCTCCTGTTCATTCACATCATATGAGTGACACACAGGACCAAGGAGAGCACAGGCTCCCCATCTGCTTGCTCCAAGCATGACAGTTGCTCTGCCTGAAGCATGGTTCCTTTTATTCCCACATTGCTGCACAGAAATAACCTCACCCACAGAACATACTGGAGGAGTGTGGCCAGCAGGTCACAGGAGGTGATCCTCCCCCTCTACTCTGCCCTGGTCAGGCCCCACCTGGAGTATTGTGTCCAGTTCTGGGCTCCCTGGAATAAAAAGGACAGGGATCTCCTGGAGAGAGTCCAGAGAAGGGCTATGAAGATGATTAGGGGCCTGGAACATCTGTCCTATGAGGAAAGGCTGAGAGAGCTGGGGCTGTTCAGCCTGGAAAAAAGAAGACTGAGGGGGGACCTAATCAATGTTTATAAATATCTTAGGCATGGGGTGCAGGGGGAATTGGCCAGCCCCTTTTCTTTGGTCAGTGGAGACAGGACAAGGGGCAATGTCTACAAATTGGAGCACAGGAAGTTCCACACCAACATGGGGAGGAACTTTTCCCCACTGAGTGTGAGGGAGCCCTGGGACAGGCTGCCCAGGGGGTGTGGAGTCTCCATTTCTGGAGATATTCAAGACCCATCTGGATGCCTCTCTGCAGTATGAGCTGGGGAGCTGCTTTGGCAGGGGGGTTGGACCCCATGATCTCTGGAGGTCCCTTCCAACCCCTACAATTCTGTGATTCTGTGATACAGCTTCCTTAGGGTCTGGGAAACTAACCTGGACTTGACCCTAAGGGGGGGATCATCTGGGAAAAATGGAAAAGAAATGTATGAGAGATTAATTAAAAAAAAGTAACAAGGCAAATTAGGACAAATATTGATACTGTATAACTAGGAACAAAAAACCCAAGCCCAAAACAACCCCACACCTCTAAACCAGTCATTGTTCCCTGCCCTAGACCCCAGAATCTCAGCAAGCTGAAAGATGCTGAATCTCCCAGACTAGATGGGCCACATTGCCTTTCCAAGGCTCACCAGTGACACAGGACACCAGGAGCACGAGCAAACCAGCAGCTGATGAATGAAACCCAATTTCTTCTGATAAATACACACTGAATCTCAATACAGAACTGCACCACCCAGAGAGCCAGCGTCCGTTCTGAAACAGGAAACTCCACCCTGCCCTCCTGAGAAATGACAAACAATTTGGTGTTGGAGGAGCACTTTGCCCTTATAAGGTCACACACATTCGAGGCATTGTTATAAAGTAGGTGATAAAAATCAATTTTATCATCGTTTTAAGGTTCAGTACTGCTGCAGCTGGGCAAAACTCCACCAGCAGGAAGCAAAATGGACTTTTCATGACCGGTGGGACATGCAGCTCATTGACTTCTCTGCAAAATTACCTTTAAAATTGTAACAAATTGTTATTGAAAAAGTCAGGATAATTTTAACAGCCTGCTCAAAGCTAAGCCAGCACAAAGGATCTTGACCAAGACTGAGACCAAGCCCTTCATCCTGACAGGGCTACAATCTCTCTGCTACCATTAAGTGCTTTTATCCCTGTCACCTGCCAGCTTTGACTTCCAGTGTCCTCAACAAAAGCCACCTCAGCGAGCTACAACGGTGGGAACCACCAGCACCTTACAAACAGGAGAAAAATACTGAAAAACACCATGCTTTCTTTCACTCTACTTCAGGATACACTCCTTCCCCCCCAAAAAAGGGTTTAGCGAGCTGTATTTCAGAAAGCAATCCAGTTCTTCCAGAAGAGAGGGAGGTACAGGTTCTGCCAACCCAAGGAAGAGCTGGAGTGACAAACACTCACTTCCTTCTCCCTGTGCCATTGCTGTTCTGATGCCAGAGTCTCTGGCTGGAGTACCAAAACCTCTCTAGCACCTCTGAAATAGGAGGAGGAGGAGGAGGAGGTGTGGAGGCAATCAAATTGCTAGGCAAAAGCTTCTGAGCACCATGCCTAAATTAAGTTTAAAATCTGTTTTGTATTACCAGCTTCCACAACTACCTATCTACCTTTCCTGGGCCTGATGCTGGTTTTTATGCCAAAACCCCCACATGTGTGTAAACCCCATGGTGCTCTGCAGGGTGACCTCATTAACCTCTGTAAATATGTATAATAAGGCTCTTCTCAGTGGAGGTCAGCAACAGGTCAAGGGGAAATGGGTGCAAGCTGGAGCAGAAGAGGTTCCTGGGGAACATCAGGAAAAGCTCTTTCACTGTGAGGGTGGCAGAACCCTGGGACAGGCTGCACAGAGAGGTTGGGGAGTCTCCTTCTCTGGAGACATTCAAACCTGCCTGGATGTGTTCCTGTGTGACCTAATCAACATGATCCTGCTCTGGCAGGGGGGTTGGACTAGATGATCTCCAAAGTTCCCTTCCAACCCTTGATGCTCTGTGGTTCTGTGCATGATGCTGATGCTCAGGGCAGATGGTGGGGAAGATTCTGAGCGCTCTGCCCTCCCCCCCAGCATCCTGAAAATCCATTTGCTTCCATACTCACAGATTTCCCCTTCTGCAGGTTGCCTTCACATGCCTGCTTGGACAGATCCTGGCGCCCGATCAAGAGACAAACAGCCTCTGGCCAGTCCGAGGCGGGCTGCTCGCGGCAGTAATAGATTGCATCTCTGATAGGGAGAGCCACCCCAAAGGGGAGAGACTCCAGGTCTCTTAAGGTGAAACCTTAAAATTAGGGAGGAAAAAGAGTTTAACTCTTTTTATCACAACTAGACAGCATGTATTTCACATTATGCAAGCCCAAGGCCGTTATTTACGACTGTTACCACAATGCACAATGATAAAAAGCTGTTCTTACCAACATTAGTCATCCAAATAACTAACTTTTCAGCCAGGCTGGAAACAGATGTGCTGTGTCTGAAACTGCATCTGTAAAATAAAGCAGCAGCCAGTTAAAGCTAGGCAAAAAACACTCAGCAGAAAGGCAAGAGTTTAAAATAATAGCAAAAAAATACACCCCGTACCGACTGTCATCCTGGTCTATCTGCTGCTTCCGTTGTCCTAGGAAAGACAAGGCTGTGTTACTCCTGTACCCTCCAAGCAGAAGGACAAAGACAAGGCACTGGGAGCTACTCCCATGGCATCAAAGCATCATTACCTGATGTAATCTTGTACAAATAATGGGAGGCTTCATTAGACACAGCGCTCTCATCACCAAGTATGTACAGAGCCACACTCTGGAAAGGAAAGAGACACCAAAGCCATTCACTCTCAGCAACTGCTACACTGGGGATCGATGCAGGCAGAAAATACCCTCAATTACTGAAGCACTGGGACAGGTTTGCATGCAAACACTGTTAGTAAAAGGAGACTGAAACAGCCAAAGCAAGAAACAAGCTTTCAATGCTTTAGATTTCTGCCTGGAACTTTGGAAAATAGAAATCCTGAAACAATTAATGTCATTTTCCCCCAGAATGGTTTCAAAGGTAAAAAGAGGGAGAGCTGCTCAACAGGGAAATGTGTTCAGAGTCACCCTTCTCACATTTCTCATGTTTTATTTAAATTTCTCTTGCAAAACTCACACACATCATCCACAGGCACCACTTTTCCCTCAGCTCCCTCCACAGCCCGAACACTGGAGGCTCTCGGAGGCTCTGAGGGAAAAGTTGTTCCCCATTCAAAGCACAGTCAGCTTTGTTTGGCTTTCTAGCCCCCCCAAATCAGTCATCTGTCACCCTCTTTACAGGCAAGTTGGGATGCCAAAGGCAAAATGCACATCCAGGTAAAACTCTGCTGTGTTTTTCACAAAGATCAACCCAGAAGCTGCACTGCTGACGTGCTGGGTCCGACCTCACAAGGCAGGCAGAGGTCAGAGAAAGCCAGCTGCACAGACATGTGTGGCAGCACTCTCCAGAGCTTGAGTGTGGGGACAAAGCTGAAGCAAAAGCATCAGCACTGTAAAGGCTGAGTGCTGCTGCTTCAGCCCTGCACACTCTGCAGAGAGGACAGGCTGACTCCTGGCAGCTCCCATTGAAGACTCTGCAAGTGCTCTGGGGTGTTTTGGGGGTCAGGGCAGAGTCTCTGCACCCCAGGCTTGACACCTCTACTCCAAGCTCTGTACTGGCAGGTCCTCTCCACAAACACTCTGTGAAGAAGCAAGCAGGGCTGACCAGCAGATAACATCAGCACTTCTGCCTCCTCATGCGACCCAGTATTTGTGTTGGTACATGCCCAAGAAGAGAGCTGGGGAATTCTCACTCACAGAGTACAGTTAACTTTGAGTTACATTATTACTTTGCACATGCCACCACTGCAAACCACAAAAAAAAACATAAGCAGTGAAGCATAGGCTACTCATTCCACACTCACGAGCCCTCCTGCCTAACTAACCTCAAATACCTCCTCCCACCTGCTAAAACCCATGCACACCCTCCAGTAACACTCAAGCAACGAAATGAGGTGACTCTCAGGGATTCCTCTCTGCCAGATGCATGTTATTCTCCCTGTGAAGAGGCTGACACCACAATATTAACTCTATTGCAGGGATACTCAAGAGAATTTCATGCAGGCAGGTGAGGTCTGCTCAGTATGGAGCATGGGAGATGCTCAAGTCTTCAAACAGCATGGCTAATTAATTACAGAGTTAATTACCCCAGGGTCAATAACCCTGCAGCATGCCCCTGTTCCTCCATACAGCATGATTAAATCCTCTGTTACCTGACTTCCCACTGGGGACACTCCACTCACAGGAAATTAAGCACCTGGGGCAAACCTCAGCCACAGTGCTGCTCATGCTGCTGCCAGAGTAAAACGCACCCTTTGGGCCAAAGTACCTACCAGTACTACCAGTTTGCTCCTTTCACAGATTCCTGGTAAGTAAGGGTAAGGCTGCACTCCTTCTCCCTTCAAACAGGAGCTCAGCCACTGAAAGATGCTCGGAGGTTCAGCAGAAAAAAACGAGGGATGGTGCATGAAACCTGTTTGGACTTGAATCACAGGAAGAGCAAATGACACAGGAATTCCCCACTATTCCCAAAGCAAGCCCCACAGTACTCCTTGTAACAACAGAACTGCTGGATTTTGCCCCAAAAACGTTACAGATCACATAGTTCTCCTCTTAGGATGGAAGCTTACAACAACTAGACAGGAGTAAAAACTTGAGACGTGTCTCAAGACCAACAATAACCCCAGCCCACTGTGAGAAGGGGTAAGTATAGAGTAGTTCTCTAACCCTTGTAATTCAACACTAGCTGTGTGAGAGAACAACCAACTATCACCTCTTTCCTTCCCCGTGCACAAACAGGAGCAGCAAAGCCTGATCATGGTCAGATTCATTATTTTTGGCCAGGGGAAATGGTAGTTTTTGTTACCAGATCAGCAACTTTCAGCTGGCAGGCCACTGAGCAGGTGCACAGAGAACACAGGACCTTGGTTTAACTTCCAGGTTTGTGGTTTTAGCCCCAGTTTAGTTTTTATGAAGGGGCTTTTCCATGGTCATTGGCTAAGGCTTCTCAGCCAGCTTGAGCTGGGAGTTTGCCAGGCAGAAACATGTTCTTTCTCTATGAAGTATCCCAGGTGGCAGGGGACTGGAGGCACCAGCTCATGACAATACTATGCTAAATTTACTCCAGTTGTCTTAGGAGGGTATTAAAAACCAAGGGACAAAGCAACCTCAGGCAGTTTTGCTCATCTGGCTTTAAAGGGCAGTTACCAACATGCTCAGTGTTAGAGAGGATTTGTATGTCATACCACTGAATAAATACCCAGCTTCACAATGCCTTAAAAACTCACCATGATCAATTATGCAGGTCTCTCTGGAGGCTTTCACAAGGGCTGGGTAGTCTCTGTAGTAATAATCAATATAGGCTTGGAGTTTTAAGTCCCTACAATGAGAGAGGTGTGAATTGCACTGGAGAGGGGCAGAAGCCACACTCCACCTTCCCACGTTCCCATACATTTTCTGTTGAGGGATGTTTTTTTTACTGCTTACATGCACACTAGATGTGAGGAGGGAAGTTCTGACTTCCCCAACTACAGGCTCACAGGCACTGCCCACTCCCCAAGCAGTGATTCCAAACACTTAACTTCCCCTCAGTGCATTCCTCTCCAGCTGTCATAGAATCATAGAGCAGTTTGGGCTGGAAAGGACCCCAAGGATCACACAGCTCCAACCCCCCTGCCATAGGCAGGGCCACCAACCTCCAGGCCTGGAGCTACACAAGGTTGCCCAGGGCCCCATCCAACCTGGCCTTGAACACCCCCAGGGATGGGGTATCCACCACCTCTCTGGGCAGCTCATTCCAGCCTCTCACCACTCTCTCTGTAAAAAACTTCCCCCTAATATCTAATTTAAACCTTCCCTCCTTTAGCTTTAATCCATCCCCCTTGTCCTGCCATTGTCTGCCCTTTTAAAAAGTTGATTCCCCTCCTGTTTCTCTGCTCCCTTCAGGGACTGAAAGGCTGTCCTCCTGTTTTGTCCCACACCACCACCACTGCTTAAGGCATGGCCCCGTTCCTCCAAATCCCAGCTGTAAAAGCTAGGTAACCTGCTACACATTACAGCTGCCAGCCTCAAAAAAAACCCACAGGGTCTTTTATTTCAGCCTTGCCTCTCGTTGGCATGACAGAACAGAGGACAAGCCACCCTCTTCAGCACTAGGGAAGAATCTAGAGCCACAGGAAAAAATAAACCCAAAAAAAATAGTAAATAGTGATATACAAGCTGTAGAATTTGTTGGTTGAGTGTACCTGGCCAGCTGAACCAGGAGAACAACGAGCGAACGAATTCCTTCTCCCATCAGACAATTCAGCTTGAGCTCCTCGTAGATGAGATGAAGCACAAAGAAAATGGTGGGGATGTGGGTGAAGAGGAGAGTGGAGGAATCCAAGCTGAGGCTCTGGGAAAAGTCATCCTTTGGAGCCAACACTTCCAGAGGGTCCAGTCGCAGAGCTTTGGCAACAGGATGAGACTCAAAATTCCTGTGGTAATCAGAGCTCAAGAGATATTCCCAGTCCTAGACCAAACACACAGGAGAGAGGCAGAGGTTCCACAGTGAATGTAACCTTCCAGCAAGAGAACTCCAAAGCACTGCTACAGAGGAGGTTTTTCTCTCCATAAACCAATATAAATGTGAGCTGCATGATTACATGTGCTGCACAAACCCTGCAAGCCACAGAGATTCAACTAAGTCTCCTCCTTTCCACCCCTCCTCCATGTGCACAAAAGAAAGCCCAGAGTACTTTCTTTGCATCAATACCCTGGGCATGAGACATGGCTGAGTATTTATGCAGTTCACCTCATGCTCCCAGCTCCTCTGTACCTCCCTGGCACAGCACAGGGACCTCTGTTCCATGTGGTTCATAGTGTGTAACCCCCATGGGCTCACAGAACTGCCAGCCCACAATAAGCTACGAGCACAACTGGACCACCAAAGCTCAGAAAGCCCCTTAGGATGGGATGACAGTAAGCCTCATCCACCTCACCATTCCACCATGGGAAAACTTCCTCTTCCTGTCCAGGTGAAACCCACCAAATCCAGAGAAGTCTGGAACTGGACACTCCTAACTTGCTATAAAGGTGCTGAGTAGCCATGGGAGAGAGGCAACTCCCTTGTAAAGGGATGAAGCATCTAGGAGATACCTGACACTGTCAGAAGACAGGCATTAAGTTCATCCCTGAGTCTAATTAACTTCTGTGGAAGTGAGACCCTTGCCAAGCAAGGTCACACAATGCAGTCACTGCACAGGGCAAATTAACTTCTCTTCCCCCAAAGGCCTGTGATCTCAGATGGAATGCAAGACCCAGAGCGTGTTTCTTCTTCTTTGCCTCTTTTTAAAGGCAAAACTCAAACACCCTCACCTCCACCCACCCCTCAACCTTATATTTGTAGAAAAGAACCATTTCTTACTTCATCTGACCCCGTTTCTGACGGCCTAGCCTTCTTGGGTGCAATGACTGGTGAGAGCGAGCCTTCAAAATCCAGCTGCAAGAGAGGAGAAGACCAGAAGCAGCTCAGTATGGAAACTCCCAAGGTTGCCTACATCAACCACCAGCCTGAGTTACACG
Source organism: Laterallus jamaicensis coturniculus (assembly GCA_022605575.1). Lineage (NCBI taxonomy): Eukaryota > Metazoa > Chordata > Aves > Gruiformes > Rallidae > Laterallus > Laterallus jamaicensis. The sequence continues at coordinate 1,049,446 of JAKCOX010000001.1, forward strand.
TGTTACATGACACTGCTTGAGGTTCTCCTACCCTGTGCCTGCCTACAGAGCACACACCGCAATGACCTCACCCTACGCACAGCTACAACGAACAAAGGTAACGTAGACTTGATGCAATCACCCTCATCTCAGTTGTACATACACCCTCACAGGGGCTTTTTCCCTCCTCCTTCAAGTACTGCAAACACACTTACAGAGAATTCCAAATACTCAGCAAAACAGGTGAAAAAACACCCAGAACTAAACACTGAAGTGTGAAAACCACACGGAAAACCCTCTCTAGGGAACAGGAATATGAGATGCAGCTTTAGTCATGCACTGGAGTAAAGTCTTCATCATTTATTTGACCCCCACAGTTGGTGGCAAGAACTTCATAGATATAGTTCATCATAAACAGGCTAAAACCTGTATCTGAAGTTTAGAAACACAGAACTGAGTTGATGCATCTTGCAATTTAAGCCAAGACACAACCCACTTCTGACCTCGATGTCTCTCTAGCAGTCTCAAACCTTGAAGAATAATCAGTAGCTTCACCATCAACTAGGAAAATAAACATGTGAGCTGGCTTACATTCCGTGTCCAGGACAGCCTCTCAGTGTTGTAACCCATCATGTTCATGAGACACGTTACAAACAGGTTCCATTCTGAGTGATAGCTTGGTCCCCCTGGAGCATTGTAAGCGTTGTACCACTTGACAAGCACCTGTACAGCTATCTCCTTGGGCAGAATAGCTTTGATCCCTTCCAGACATCTTTTCACTGATGGAAAAAGAAAGAAAAAGAAATCAATGGTGGGGTGTTTTCTATCTTGCCTCCTGGTATTTCTTCCAATCAGTGCTACACATCTTTTATTTGATCTACTTGTAACTCTCCAGCAGCTCTTTCAATAAAAGCCACACCACACAGCCTCCAACAGCTGCTCCTTTGGTTCAGGTTGAGCACAGCCCCTCTAATTCACCACACAAAGGGGAAAAGGAGTTCCTTTTTGCTCAGTACTGAAACCAACTTCTGCCTGAGCCGCCAGCTGAGCCCTTCCTCAAGCAGTGACACAGACAGCAGAGAGCAAAGCCACCTAAAACCAAAGGAAGCTCTGAGAGCACTGAAAGCAGCACAGCACACTGAAATAAGTGGTTGCAGCTCCAGAAGGTGAGTTAACTGAGCCTGGAACAGGCCATACCCAATCATTAATTGATGCTATGCATAAACTACTCCATAAATGAACCCTCAGAAGTGACAGACCCTCCTTCCTGGGCTGGATTCTGGATCATACCTAGTTCTGAAGTGGCGATTTCAGGAATAGTAATCCGAACCATGGTATTATTGCTGAGCTCCTGAACAAACAAAGAGGGAATAGAAAAGGTAAGGGACAAACTTTGAAATGCATAAAGCCAAGCCAGGGTTCTTCTGCAGCAAATACAACTCATTTAGGTATTAAACATACTGCTAATTCCTGGCTATTTGCTGCACTGAAGACTTACAGCTTTGAATGCTAGCTCCGTGAAACACTTGGAAAAGATCTTGAGCAGAAACACTTGAGGGAATCAACTAAACCTGTCATTTCTAGACTATTCTACAGAGAGAAAGATGTGGAGGCTCCAATACAGGCATGACATTTTGCTCCTGCAGCACCAGGAGCTGCCAGCAATGAGGAACTGACTTGACCCTCACCTTGCTTTGCCAACAAAGTATTGACTTGAATGATGGGATTGATACCTACTAAAGTGACTCTGTTGTGGACAGGGTCCCTCAGGGCATGGATGAAAGTCCCAAGCTGCTGGAAAGTGCAGTCTTCCATGTAAGTCGAGTCGTGAAGTTTGGAAGTGTCCCTCAGCTCTGGGACCGGTGACAGCAGCACACCCTGAAAAGGGGTTAAAGGGATTGCTTGGACTTGCTGAAATCAAAGGATCTCAGCAAAGGTCAGCTAAAATTGCCATTCTTAATGTAACTGCTAAGTATTCTGAAAACAACCATAAGTATCTCCTCCAATCTCCTCCTCAGAAGCCTTACAGAAGCTGTAACTCAATACAGAGGGCTGCACTAAATGGAGCTTATTTAAACTCTGCTTATTCAGGAGACTTACAGAAGACAGATAAAAGATTGGAAAGTTAAACCCCAGCCAATCATTCAATGCTCTTACAACTGAACTCTTTCCAAGGCAGGAATTGCTTTCTTCTCACCTCTTCCAGGGGTCCCAGGTGTTTGCCCAAAGGCTTGGATGGAGTGCTGACGCTATCCAAGGGAGTGCTTGGCCGGGGCATCTGGTTGGACATCGTCAGGGATGGAGCAGGCAAGCCAGGAATAAACACCTTCCCCACCTGTTTGCCAACAATATGTAGGAAAACAGATAGTTGGGTTTCACACCTGTGCTTCCAGGAGCTTGCTGACATATACAGACAGTATCAGATACTAACACCTCAGAGGAGAAGTTTTAAGGCTAGTGGATACATACTTAACGCCTCTGAAGAGAAGATTAAAGATTCCTTAATGGAATTACTTTCTTCAGAGCATGACACACTGAATGAAACTACCAGGTAAGGCCAGGACTGTGTGGAATTGCTACAGGCTTACTCACTAAAAGTTCTGTAAAGCAAAATAATTTGGCATCTAAAACTCTCTGGCATCCTACAGAGAGCTCTGGAAGGGTTTTGTGCAGCAACAATTTTTATTTCCCATATTCTTGAAGCCTTCTTTCTTTGGAAACATATTACCTCAGCATTTTGCTGCCACTGAACATAAACTCAAGGGACTATTTAACTGTAGCACAAGCTGCCACTGATTCTTCAGGAGTATCCTCGTGTAAACACACTTGGTATGTGAGCACAGCCACCTTCCCAGGTCAGCAGCAGCTCAAAGTGATGCTGTGTAAAGTATGATGCACACAGGACCCCTCCACATAGCCCAGCTCCTAACCAAAGATCCAAACACTGATTTTTTAAGACAGAAAAGCCATTACTCACCCGAACCACTCCAGAATAAAGCACCAGATTCCCACTGCCTTCCAGAACCAGCAGCGTATCGATGCCCTGTCAGAACCGAGCAGGATATTCAGCTGCTTGTATTTAGAGCAGAGAGACAGCAGCAGGACAAGGCATTCAGCTGCTTGTATTTAGAGCAGAGAGACAGCAGCAGGACAAGGCATTCAGCTGCTTGTATTTAGAGCAGAGAGACAGCAGCAGGACAAGGCATTCAGCTGCTTGTATTTAGAGCAGAGACACAGCAGCAGGACAAGGCATTCAGCTGCTTGTATTTAGAGCAGAGAGACAGCAGCAGGACAAGACAAAGCAGCAGACAGAGGTACAGACCTGCACTGGAGCCGCGTCCTTCGCTTGGATGTTGGTAACAGACCCAAAGATGAGCTGCGACTTGTCATTGCTCTCTTGAAGTTTTACACACCTAGAGATTAGAGAAAGCAACAGGAAACCTAAGAGGACTGTCCTATCTGTTGTTAGAGAAAGGAGACAGAAGATGAATGCCACGTGGCGTGGTGCAGTTACTTTTATTGTGGTACATCTGGTTGCTTCCTCCTTCCTCTGCTTGGTTTGCCCCACTGCACAACTTATTTTAACTCCCCCAGTCTAACAACCCCCCTCCAGTGTACTTCTCAAGGGTAAAGATGGGGATAATAAGAACAATGTTCAAATTACAGCCAATGTTCTCTCACAGCTGCAGTTTTATTTCAACAGCCCAAACCATCCACACCACCAGTTACAGCCACCTCACAGGACAGCCAGTGATGTACCACACACTGCCCTAAGAGCCTAAGCATGTAAACCCCTGTGCTCAGCTGGGGGTTTCTAGAGTGTTCCTCTCTGCTCTCCTGTCCCCCAGACCGGGATGCTCACCGCAGCTGGAGCTGGGATTCCACTAAAAAGCACAAGAACTTCTGCCCACAGAGGTCAGTGGTGATAAACACTTTGGAGGCCTGGGAATTCTTCTCTCTGTAAGAGACACAAGGGTCAGCCTGCTGTTTGATCACTTCAAGCAAGCTGCAAGCAGCCAGAATGTGCCACTTTCAGCCATGACTCTGGAAATGGGTTTTCTAGAGCTCCCATCTCCATGTTCCCCACTTTTTGGCACGCAGAGCACATGTGATTCAGCTTTGTTCTTCTGCTCAGCCATAGGTTTCATGATGTGTTATGCCTCTGCTGACAAAGAGAGATACTCCCCCTAGACCAGGATCAAAAAACCCCAACACAATGACCAAGTTAGAGCTTAACTTGCTTTAGAGACCTCACAAAACCATTCCCCAGCTGCCAGGGCTACAGCAAGTACTCCCTTCTTGGAGGGAAATGCACACTTTGTGAGCATCGTTTCTCCAAAGAAGGAGGGAGTGTGTGCCTGCACTTTTATTTTAAGGCAGCAAGAGGCACATGCTAAAATAAGCCATTATTTTACTTCATTCTACCCCACAATGGAAATCCAGACCTTCTCATGTCCCAACACAATCACCTCACCTCATGTTTGTGACTGTTTCTGTCCACAGATGATCTATGCACAGCTCGGGGACAATCGGTTCCGTCTCTGGGGCAAGGAAGGAGTCGTTGGAGGTGCTGTTTGGTGAGTGGGTGATGCTGTGCCTCTTGGGTGACTGAGCACTGCTGGAGAAGTTGAACCTCTGCACTCCTGAGAAGGAATGCACTCCCAGAGCAGGGGAGTGAGAGCGGCTGCAAGGGAAGGAAATGTTAAGACACTACGGAAAAGTGGATTTCCAAAATCAGGGAACAGAATCCCAGGGAGTTCATTCACTGGTAGAGGCTTTAAAAATCAAACCCACCCTAAACCAGCAGCTCATTCAGTGTTAAACCAGCAGCTGGTTCAGCATTAGCTCCCTTCAGCAATATACAGTTATCTAATTGGTCTCCAACTGTCTCTGTCAGAATCCAACAGATGAGACTCCAGGAGTGGGAGAAGCGGCCTTTTAGGTTGCATGGTCCATTCCATCAAAACCCCCTCTAAGCTGTCCCTCTAAACACAGTGTCCTTCAGAAAAGCCAACTGGAAACATCTCAAAGACTTGTAGATAGTCCCTAACTCCAGTACAGACCAGCTGTGTGATGACAGAACAGCCCCTCTGGCTCCTGCACACCAACTTCCCTCCTGTGCTATCAGGATAACAGCACACCAAGTGGCATGGGAGCATCTGAGAGGGCTTGCAGATACTGCAAGAGAGGAAGAACCCACACCTTGGATGATCAAACTTGTAACTCCAGTTGTGCATCCCATTCTCCAGCCTGGATGCTTTGGTACCATCTCTCTACACATGACATTCAGCACCCACCTCAAAGCAGCCATGTTGGAGATGGATGGGGAGCGGGACTGCATGCTGGGTGATGACACCGATCGGCTCTGGCTGTGGATAGAGGAGTAGTTCTGGAACGGGGAGCCCACAGGAGAGTCTCCTTTGGAGAGGCTTCTGAGGTGAGCGGTCAAAGAGCTGCTGGTGGCCACGTGCTGCGGGGTGCCCATCTGCTCCGAGAACTTCAGCACCGTGTTCTGCTCCTGGGGAGAACACAGAGCTGCCTGGGCACACACAGCAGCCAGGAGGAGGCTCAAATAGCTTGTTCTATCAGCTAGGTGTTAAAAATGTATGGCTAGCTAGGTGCTCAGCCCAAGAAGTCATTCCCACCAACCATACGCTCTCATTCTCAGTCACAGGAAACGACTCCTGTGGTTTTCCAGGCTCTAAGTTGGTTGTCACTTCTTAAAGACAACAACAGTTTAAGCACAGAACAAACCTTCTGGAACAACATAAGGAACATCACAATAAGCACAGTATCCTTCCCAACCATCACTGAGGCACGATCTCCCTGACCGTGGTACAGGCAAATACATGAAAGGAACTGTTCTAAAGACCAACCATCCTGCTCTCTTATAAATGAAACAAATCATAAGCCCCAGGTGTTTCTCACACACAGAGCCATCAGGACATGTCAACACACACACAAAGTACCTCCAATGGTATTAAGTCAGCAGTAAGCTCGTACCTCAGGCTTGACCCTCCGAAGAGCCCACACGGTGTGTAAGCTCTGCACAGTGTCGTAGGTCATCACGATGGAAGGGTCAGCACTGAGAAACACGATCCTCAGGGTGTAGTCAGCCACGTACTGCACTCTAGCAGAGCCAAACACGCCTGCTGAAGAAGCAGGTAACTTCACACAGGGAGAAGGGAGTCACTTTTACCCAGTGAGGGTGACAGAGCCCTGGGACAGGCTGCCCAGGAGGGTGTGGAGTCTCCTTCTCTGGAGAGATTCCAGCCCTGTCTGGACACCGACCTGTGTGACCTGTCCTAGGGACCCTGCTTTGGCAGGGGGTTGGACCTGATGGGCTCTGGAGGCCCCTTCCAACCCCTGTGATTCTGTGTTTCTGCAGCAGCGGTGTCAGTTAGGGGGTCAGCATTTCCCACACCCCCTTTTCCTTCCCAATCTGGGTTTCTCCTCTGAACAGTTTCCCTGCTGACAACGCAGCTCAAACAAGCCACTTGGGAGCCATTAGTTGTGAGCTTTGTAATACATGAAGTGTTCAAGTGAGACCACACAAGTGTCTGATGCCAGACTGAGGGACTCCAAGAGGAAAGATGTACACTTACCTCCAGACTTACAGACAAGAGGTGTTATCTCATCTAATGGGTGCAGCATGCTGAACATTGTAGGCAAAGGTTCCCTAGAAAGAGGAACAAAGCATGTTCAGACAATGAATGCTAAGGAGAACTGCTCTCCTGCACACGTGCTGCCATCCCAAAGCAGCTCCTTGGACCTTAACAAGCCAAATCTAGCAGCAGACACATCTATTTGGTTCACAGAGCATTGCAGGCAAAGGACAGTGTATCAAACTGGATGATTAGGTCTTGTCCTACACCTCCCAGCACTGGAGAATGACCCCACCTGGTGGCCACACAATAGGCTTTGGCTGGTCCCAACAGTGGAGTCTGGAGGAGGCATAGGAGGAGGAGAAGGTCCCGGAGTCTGGGTCAAGGACCCAGACAAGCAGACAGCCATGAGGTCATCTGCATCCATCAGCACAGCCAGCAGGCCACCCTGGAGGATCTTCCGGGGAAGATCAGTCTGAACAGGGTCAATGACCATCTCTGCCACGCACCCTCTCAAACATTTTTGGGACCTCTACTTCTAATCCCAACTCTTCAGAGAACTAGAGAACCACAAGTGCCTGGAACAGACAAATAAAGCCTGAGAGAGCACAAGCAGCTGTATTAAAAGCTGCTTGGCAGCACACCATCCAGCTCCTCGCTCTGACTCAGCTGTGAGCCCAGCCACATACCACAGGGTCTACAATCCTCACCAAAAAGCTAACTGGACACTCCACACATTTAAAGCACCCTGCAGCTGAGAGAAAAACATCTCAATGACAATACCTCAGTGAATCTCCCAGTCCACCATCACAGCCTGGAGCCAACTCCCCAGCAAACCTAAATGAAATAAGGCTGGTAACACCCGTACCGTGCCTCCTGCACCCTGCTCCCAGCACCACCACTCCCTGCTAGTGCTGGAGACAAGGCACTACCACAGGAATAGCAGGAAATGTCAGCATGCAGCACCTTCCTGCTACTTCCTGAGGGTTCAGCTGTCCCTGGCACGACCACATAGACCCTGTTGTCAGCGCCCTTCAACTCTCACACTCCCCTGTGTGAATAGCAAACAGCCTATAGCAAAACAAACAGCCACTCACTACATACCTGGGTGGACTTGGAGGTACTTCATGTGAAGAACTGCTACGCTCGAACAGCAAACCATACTTTGTTGGCCAGACATTTGCAACCTGTAATAAAAAATAAAGAATAATTTAGAAATATATTCAGTGCCAAAACCAAATTAAATAAATCATTGAGCACTCCCAACATCGCTTACATTTTGTGTTCAAGTATGTCTTTATAGCAAGTAAGATGTTTAGGCCTTTTCTTAAGGAAAAGGTGATGGGAGCAGGTTCTCAGACTTCAGAGGCATCATACCCATACCTTCCCATGTCATGCAACCAGCTGCTACTGTTTCTGGAAGGATTCAGCACCCTGACCACACAGCCACACTTCCCTTTGTGTGTTTTACATACATCTCCCTGCCCCAACACACATATGAGAGGGCCATTTGTGGATGAAAAAAGCAGCCCAGCACTCACCTGGAAAGGTAAAGCAGCGATGTAATCCTTTCCCTCTATGCTATGCACATTTATACAGGAGTTCTGCAATATGCAGATACATTTCTCTACTATTTCACCACTGCCTGAACCTGGGGGAGGAAAGAAAGGAAAATTACCCAGGGAAGTTTCTCTTCTTCTTTAGCCACCCCCTTCACAGACACTTGAGGGGGGGATGTGGCACAGTTTTAATGCAACAGGTCTTGATGGATTTAAATTAGATATTATGGGGAAGTTTTTTTACAGAGAGAGTGGTGAGGTGCTGGAACAAGCTGCCCAGAGAGGGGGTGGATGCCCCATCCCTGGGGGTGCTCAAGGCCAGGTTGGATGGGGCCCTGGGCAACCTTGTGTAGCTCCAGACCTGGAGGTTGGTGTCCCTGCCTGTGGCAGGGGGGGTTGGAGCTGTGTGATCCTTGGGGTCCCTTCCAACCCAGACCAGTCTGGAATTCTATGATAAGGCCCTCGAGCTGAACTCGAAGCCTTTTCCCAGCATGACAAGGCGCAGGAAACTCACCATCATCTCTTTCTGATTTCTCCCGGGGTATGGTGAAGTCACACCATAAAGCCTAGAACCAAACACAGCACAATCAATTCCAAAGAACGATCCAGCTCTGCCCCCCAAACCTCCCCGCTGCCCCACGCCAGCTGGGAAGAGCACAGGCTGACCACGGCCAGTGAGTATTTCTCCGCCGACGTGCGCGCGCTCGGCTGCCGCCTCACCGCCCTCCTGTACCTGCAGAACGGGGCTGTCTACAGTGAAGGCCTTGTAGACGGCGGACGCTTGGCTTTTACTCCCTTTGCTCCAGATGACCATGTTGCTGGCCACGTACAGCTCCTCATCATAGTCCACCTCCTCCCCGACATCGCTGACGCCTTTCCTCAGCTGCCAGCTTTCCTAGAAATAATAAAAAAAAAAACAAACCCACAAAACCAAACAGATTTTAAGAGGGTTTTTAATGCTAAAGGGGAAAGTTCCGCAGGCCCCGCCGATCACGGCTCAGCCGGGTTATTTCAGAAGCCGGGCCGACCCCCCGACCCCCCAACTCCTTCCCTCCCTCCCTGCTGCCTCCTACCCGCTGCCGTTCGTGGATCGTCACCTCGCGGAGGGACCCCACCAAGCCGGCCGCTCCGTCGGAGGAGCAGAGCTCGGAAGCGGGCTGCAGCCGCCGCAGCTGGAGGGTGAGGGCGCTGGGGTGGCGCCGGCAGTGTTCGCGGCCCCGGGGGACGAACTCCTGCAGGTCGCCGGCCGCAATCATCGTCGCCCTCTCGTCAGAGTGGTCCGACATGGGGGCCCGATATCCTCATTATTTCTGGGAGGGAGGGACGGACGCTCGCTCGCCCGCCGCCACCGGGCTCGGGCTCCGGCTCCCGCGCCGCCCCAGGGGCCACACGGGAAGCGGCAGCGCGGCTGAAGGGAGCGCGGACACCGGCAGCGGCTCTTCACATGGGCGCGGCCATCTTGTCGCTCCCGCCTTGCCCCGCGGCCGCGCGGGGCACGCCGGGAGAGAAATGGCGGCTGTGCCGCCTGAGGGGAGTCTTGTTCGGGGCGCCCATCGGGGGAACGGCTCTTCGGGGGTACAGCCGTGCTGAGCTTACAAACACCGCCGCTGCGGTGGGGGTGCGCCGCCGCCACCTCAGTCTGACCCTTTCCCGCCTCCTGAGGCGGCTTTCCTCAGGGGCTTGGACCTGTGTCACCCCTTGCTGCCTCAGCTGTCACTCTGCCCCTCCTCTTAAGCACAGAGTCACAGAGTCGTGACTAGGTTGGAAAAGACCTTTGGAATCATCGAATCCAGCTCTCCATGTCCTCTACTAAACTATATCTCTAAGTACCTCATCTGCCTGTCTTTTAAACACACCCAGGGATGGGGACTCAGCCCCCTCCCTGGGCAACCTGTGCCAGCACCCAATAACTCAGTGAAGAACTTTTCCCTCTCATCTGCTCTGAGAGGGAGCTCACCTGCCCTGGCGCAGCTTGAGCCCATTCCCCTTGTCCCATCTCCTGTCCCCTGGCTGAAGAGACCATCCCCCACCTCTCTGCACCCTCCTGGCAGGTCAGTGCAGGTGGTGATGAGGTCTCCCCTCAGCCTCCTCCAGGCTGAACACCCCCAGCTCCCTCAGCTGCTCCTCAGAGGATTTGCCCTCCAGCCCCTTCCCCAGCCTGGCTGCCCTTCTCTGGACTTGCTCCAGGACCTCAGTGTCCTTGTAGTGAGGGGCCCAGAACTGGACACAGCACTCAAGGTACAGTGTCCCATCTTCTGGCTGTCCTGTAAATCTCAGGCCTGTGACAAAATCCCCCCCATAATATATATTACACCTATCACTGTATTGATAAACATTCTTTGGAACCACTCTGACAGCAGAGGTAAGAACAGGAGTCTGCCTGTCAGTACCTCAGCGCTGCTGCTTCCACCAAGCGATTTAAAAACAAAACAAAGCCACAAGACTTTGCTGCCAGCTTGCTCAGCTGGTGTTTAATCCTGCTACCCTGTAGGACCTGTTGTGAATGGCAGCAGTTTGCACTGACCTCTCCAGCTGTGCTACAGAGCAGCACAGGGGTCTCAGAAGCTGCCGTGGTGCTTGGGAAGCAGCAAATAAAATCTATGTTCGACCATTCCATAGGGCTGGCAGCGCCTTGCCACAGTTAAGGGCTATGTAAGATGCACAGCAGTAACTTAGGACACTGCGTTTTGCTCAGCAACCTCATGAATATTATTTTCTTCACCAAGGGGCAGCAGGAACCTGCCAGACATGTGATGTGTATTATGTTGTGTACTGCTGTGAAGAAGGCGCCTCGGTTGAGCCTGTAAACCTCGGGAGTAGCTAATCCATAGGTAAACAAGGGAGGGATTTCAGATAGGAAGAGGGTGTAAAATGCTGAAAACACTGCCCACAGCTGTGCCTCCTTCACCAGGACACCCGCTCTTGCAAGAACATATAATAAATTGCTGTTTTACTAGCACGCCTACTGTGAGTCCTTTCTTAGGACCACTGACATTTCTAACTAAAACCCCAGCTCCGGGCGTGCCAGTGATCAGCTTGTCTGTCTCCTGTCCTGTAGAAAGGTCGCATCTTGGAGGACAGAGAGGTTTTATCATCTACCTCCACCCCTGAACGAGGCAGGGCCAGCCTGCCTACACTGGAAAGGCGGACGCTGAGGGTGCCAAAACCTTGGCGGCTGCATCTCTTGCCTGCCAGCACTAGGTGTCAGGCGGTTAGCCCGGCTTCTCTGCTCAGAACCACCCGGTTTTGCCAAAGGAATGATGTGCTGACGTGTGTTTCCCCACGATCCAATCTCACCCGTGCGCAGCCGAGCCGGTTTGGGGTCCCAGCGCCTCCTGTTAAGATCTCACAGCGAAATGTGCAGCAATAGCACTCCAGGACGCACTTGGGATGCGGTGGATCAGTTTCGTTCTGTGAGGAGCAGGTTTCACTGATAAGCCCGGCGCTGCACTGTTAATCTGCCCATCTTCCAGGCACGGTGGCACACGCCAGCACCTGTACTACGCAGAGGCACCCGCAGTAACTGCACTGATCCTGCGGTCCTTTCATCCCTTGGAGCAGCTTTCTTTACCTCTCACCTCTATACTTGCTCACGTAAACAAGAGGGTGTTGCTGGCCACAGCTCACTGCCAGTTACTAGCTCTCAGCGTCACGCCTTTCCCATACTTTCTCCATGTGTGTCCAAGGCACACCACCAGGAAATCCCTTTTTGGAGAGGTTTTGGGTTGTGGTGTTTGGGTATTTATTTTTTTTTAAATAAAAAATGAGGCGCTGTGGTGTGCCTGTGTCTGTCTGACAGGCAATCCAAACAGTACAGGACCTGTATGAAGCCTGGGGATGTGAACTGGAAGGGCAGTGCATTCTGACCAGTGTGATTCACTTTCACAGACATTAGTCTCCCCTGGGAAATCAAAGGAGGAGGGAGAAGCTGGTGCAGGACTGGAAGCATTAGAAACCCTGGTTCCAGCGGGTGGTTTGGGGAATCTGGGGTTCAAGCTGACACTAAGCACTATCGTTTTCTTAGAAATGAGAAGCAGCTCGCTGGGGAAAGGCAAGTTGAGGAGAAGCAGGAATCCACTGAGCTGGGGAGTGCTTTCAGATCGTGTCACAGCTTCTGGCAGCGAGACAGGAACTAGAAGAAAGGGTCCCTTGGACCTGCAGACCTAGCCAGAGGCTGAATTTCCACATGGAGACAAGTGGAGCTATTTGAGGCCGAGAAATACAAACTGCAGGGTCATCGTGGGCAAGTCAGAATGCCCAGGGCTCAAAAGGAGGAAGGCTTGAGCCAGCATCCAACCTTCAGAGATGGCTTTCTGCTCCTGCGAAATCATTTGCAGAGCAGGAGAAGTTGTCCTAGGAAGAAACTGCTGAGCCAAGGGACAGACTGTGCCTGGTAAAGAGACACAGTGTGTACCCTGTGCCCAAAGAAAGCGGCAGGAGAAAAAAAGCCATTTGAGTAGCACCACAAAATGTTCGGTTTTCTGGGCAAATGGCTCGTGAGCTGCATCCTGTGACGGGGTGTGACATTTAACAGGAGCCTTGAGCTAAGGAGCTGTTGCCAGAAGAGCTTGGTATTTAAGAGAACAGGAGCCCCTGCGAATCGAAATAAGAAGAGGCTCAAAAAGGAAGCAGAAATAAAGGAAAGAAGAGGTTGGGCAAAATGAAAATAAAAATAGAGAAATGGCAAAGGGGAAAATTAAACCCCCAGCAGCTGACAGCCCCCAGCCTGCGGGCCATTTCTGCTAAACAGCCTGCTTTCACAAGGGTTACGGTGCCTCCCAAGCATCCGGGTAGTTCTGTGAACAAATGGTGTCAATGCTCTCAGGTCCAGATGCAAAGACCCTTCAAGGGTCAAGGCTGGGCTCCAGGGTGCACCTATAGAGCTCACTGGGATCCAGCCATGAGAAAGCTGGGATACCTGAGGAGCTACTGGTGTTACTGGACAGGGGTGAGAACTTCCCAAGCGGGCAGGAGGAGTCTGTGATGCTTAAGATGGGCATCTGCACTTGGGAGCAGGACTCAGCGTGCATGTGGCAGCCAACACGGGGAAGTGGCTCCTCCTGGCCAATGGATGTGATGACCTTTGCATCAGAATCTGAAATGGTTGAAGGGAGAGGTGGGTGCTCCCCTCTGTGCAGTCTGCGCCTGGAGAGCCATGAGCATGACTGGTTTAGCTGGTTCCAGGTGGGATCCTGGCTCTTGGAGGAGACAGGCAGCTTTCCTTATGAATTAAAGGTTCTCCCTTTGTTTCCGTCATCCTTCCTGGGACATGGGGTGTTTTTTTCCCACTCCCACTCCCCTTTGAGGGATTTCCAGGGATAAATGAAGTTGCACATCGCCAGCCTGAGAGCAAAGTGGTCAGGCTGCCCCCGCCTGCAGGCCTTTCCTATCACAAACCTGGCCTGGGAGCTTCTCTGCTCCCTCTTCCTCCCTCTCTGCCCACTGGCCTCTTCCTCTCAAGGTCTGTCTAAATGAATGGCAACAAACCCTGCTGAGCTGGAGACTGGTTTACAGCAGTGCTGAGTGGAAACCAACCTACTGCAAAGAAATGACCCAAATTAGGGGATTTTAGAGAGCTGCTTAAAGCCTCTTTACCTGCCCCTGTGTTCCCATTGCTTGGGGGGTTTGCCTCATTTTTCATAGAAGCAAGGTGAATGCCTGACATTATCCTGACACGAGGGGCTGTTTCCACTCCACAGCCCACAAAGCCCAAAGGCCTTTCCAGAGCGTTGCTCCCAAAAATCCCAAAGCCAGCAGCAACAGGGAAGGGGGCTGGATGAAAGCATGCCCATGCGGCAACGGCTGACCACAAGTGACAGCCTCGTGTCCAGAGCCAGGCTGGAAGGACAGAGGGATAAACATCTGTCCCTCCGCTCTCCTCCTCCCTGAGTGATGTTGGATGTGTGGGGAACGTGCTCAGCAGCTGAAGGAAAAGCAGAGAGCGATGCTGCTGGGGCTGCATGGAAGGGTTGCTGCCTCGTAGGCACCGCTGAAGATGCTCAGCCTTCCAGCGGCTGCTTTGCTGCATTCCTCTTCTCCCCTTTAATCTGGGCCTCTGGCGACACGCGCCCTCCCTAAGCTGCTGATCGCTTCAAGATGTGAGAAGCTGCTCTGGAGTGAGAGGCGATCACAGGGGAGAAATTCAGCCTCTGTCGCCGGGGCCTGAGAGTGAACAAAGAGCTCTGCAAGTCAAAGAAGTCTGGGGGTGATTCGTCCTTTCTTTCACTGAGTTTAAGAGTTTTTATATTCCCAACTTTGCCAATCGGTATGGTTCTGTCCTTTCAACAGCCTGAGCAGCCTGCTGCCCTTCCCAGCTCTCCTTCCAAGTTACACACCAGCAGAAACGAGCAGCCCCCACACAGAGCTGCCTTCTCACCCTGTTTCCCTGGTGTGCCAATGCCTAACTAGTGCTAATCAGGCAAAGTTTCTATCTCTTCCCCTAACCTTGAGGCTCTGGGAAGGCTACGGCACCCTTCCCTCATCGTTTTGGGGACTTCTGTGTGCAGCGGGGGGTGCAGGGCAAGTCAGACTGGCTGGTGAGTTCCCAAACCCCATGCTGGGGGGGAATGCTGATAGTCTCAGCACAGCTTGGCCTCAACCCGCTTTGGTCAGGTCCCGAATACCCAGAACCTCCCTCACTCCCTTCCCGTGCCATCAGGAGACACGTCCTGTCTCTCTGCTCCCATTACAAGGCCTGTTTGGCACATTGGTTTCACTTGGGTCTTCCTTCTCTTCTCATGGTAGCTCGGTTCCATCTCCTGTCCCCACACACAGAGGGAACAGTGCTTTTGGGGCACCGTGTTCTTCCCAGCCTGCAGCACAGGGTCCCGGACCCCCGGGCAGCAGCGATGTCCCCCGCCTTCCCGGTGAGGGCAGGCTGGAGGCAGGACCTGGTCTTTAGAACACCTTGAACACCCCCCTGGAGGTGAACACCCCTCTTTCCCACATAAAGCAGCTATCCACCCGTGGGGAACCCAAAGATGGGCTCTTCCCCCGAGCAGCGCCGATCGCACCCGGCGCCGAGCCCGGGCAGCGCTGGGACCCGCCGGCCCGCCCGGTGCGGTGGGCAGGGCACCGCGCCCCGGAGCTGCCCCATCCCGGTCCCCGCCCCACGCAGGGGCCCCGCGGGGTGGGAGGCGTGCCGGGGCCGGGGCCGGAGCCGGGGCCGGCCCGGGGCGGGGCGGCAGCGCTGGCGGCGCCGAGACGCGGCGGAGCGGAGCGGGGCCGGCGGGCGATGGGCGCTGGGCGATGGGCGCTGCTCTGGGCGCTGCTGGCGGCCCCGCGCCCGCCCCGCGCCGGGGCCGGTGAGTCCGCGAAGGGGCCGGCGGGGAGGGGAGGGCTGCGGAGCTGCTCGGGTGCCGGCCCGGGCTCCGGCGTGGGGCACAGGGAGCGTTTGAGCCGCAGGTGCGGCTTGGTTTCACGCTGGCAGCGGGCGGGGTGCCGCAGGACACCGCCGGACCCCCGCGCTCCTCCCCGGGCCCACGGAGCTCCGCGAAGCTTAAAGCCTTGCGGGGTGGGAGGGGGGGAGCTCAGCCGCGATTTGGCGGGGGGTTGCTGGCGGCGACACATCGCTGCCGGCCCCGGCGGAGCCGAGTTTGCTGTCCTGGGCCGCAGCTCTGCCTCCGCAGCGTGGTCATGCCCAGATTTCGGGCGATGGTACCGCGACGGGCAGGGACCAAAAGCTGCGACAGACACATCACCGGGATGAGGATGGGGTTTATGCTGGGGTTTATCCCGGTAGCTGCGGGGCAGCTGCTTACCGGTGCTGGGAGGAATCAGCAGGATGCAGAGCGGTTTGCGGCACAGGGACCCACTCTGCGGTGCCGTGGCTCTGCTGGCTTTTCGGCTCCCCCTGCTTGGTTACCTGCAGAAAGAAGCGCAAAGAGCTACAAGTTGCTTTGGGACTGGGAACGTGCTGAGATGGGGGGCGAGCGGCATTTGGGGGCTGCTGGGAGTTTACAGCCCCTGCTCAGGGGTGCTGGGGGTCTTGGCAGGGACAGGGACATGTGTCTGCTCTGGGCAGGCTGGGGTTAAAAGCCCTGACTCCGTAACAGCGGGAATCAGGCTGTGAAGGGAACTCAGGGTGGGTTTCACTAGCAGCCCCAGACTGGTTCATACAAAAGGGGCTTGGACCCCCAGGGTCTCTTTGGAAGTCAGGTGTGACCCCCTAGGGAAATCCGCTCCTGGCAGCTCCCAGGGGACAGGGATGTGAGAAACGCCTTCAGGCAGGGATCAGGGACCCTTCATTCCCACCCAGGTCATCTGCCCTGTCCCCACAACACTCACCAAGCTCCTGAGCACAGAGAGCCGCTGTCAGCAGGTGAATGACTTCCAGTAATGGGAAATCCAG
Organism: Laterallus jamaicensis coturniculus; assembly: GCA_022605575.1. Lineage (NCBI taxonomy): Eukaryota > Metazoa > Chordata > Aves > Gruiformes > Rallidae > Laterallus > Laterallus jamaicensis. Next base: position 1,065,939 of record JAKCOX010000001.1, read on the forward strand.
GGCTGGGGACCCAGGGAGCTTTTTGGCAGACCCAGGTGTTTTCTAACACCTTCCTTCCCAGGCCTGCAGCAGAACAGCTCGCTGTGTCAGCCCTGGGCTCTGTGGATCCTGACTTTTTTAGTTTTAGTCCATAATGAAGCATTGTGCCTCTGGGTGGTTGTTCTGGTGAAAACTCCATTCTGCTGGCTATTGATGGAGAAGGCACGTGGGACCTGCCAGGCTGCGTGGGGGGATCTGTCTTTAGTCCTGCTGCCATCCCAGGTGTTCTGAGAGAGCAGCTCTTGCAAGTGGATGCATTTCCACGCCGGCTTTTCCCTCGGGCCAAGCTGTGGTTAGCAAGGGGAGCTGCTGGCACCCACGCAGGCATCAAGGCTTCCAGCTCCTTGGCTCTAGCGTGGGCTTCTTAGAGCCAGGCTAAGCAAGTCGCTCCAGACGTGGGTGAGGGGTGTCCTGCTAACACAGGGCAAACCCCTTTGAAGATGCCCTGAAGATGCCCACATCCTGCACAGCTGGGGATGCAGGGGGTACCCGAAGGCAGCGCTAGATATGAGAAATTCCTGTTGTCGCATGAGTCAGAGGGGAAAGTATTTCATCCCTGGGCCAGCAAACACCTCTTCCCACTCAACCAGCGTAGGGATCACCTTCGCCTTCTGCCTTTTCATTTCAAGCAGCCCAGGGCAAGTAGAAATCATCCTGGACGCAGCCAAATGCTTGCCAAGGGCAAAGACTGAAGGCATGCATCCATGTCCTCCCTGGCCAAAGGTCCTCGCTGGGAGAGCTGCTCCAGCCAGACCTGGGAAGCTTCGAAACGGAGCGTGAAAACAGCTGCTTGAGGTTGTGCCAGGCTCCAGCCTGGGTAACCTCTGGGAGGAGCAGGGGAGAGAAGGGGATTACGGGGCTGTTTGCGTTTGGCACGTGTGTTTTTTAGAGCTGCCCGGCTTGTTTTGGGAGCTGGGGAGCCAGTAAATGGCAGTCAGCCGTTTGCAGCAGTCACATGGGCTTTGTTTGTGCCGGGATGGTGCAGCTTAGGAAGCAGGTTGGGAAAGCTTAGGGTCTTTCTGGTTTGTGTTTTCTAAAAGGGAAGCGCATTGTTTCGCCAGAGATCCAGGGAAAGCCTTGCCCTTCCCTCTGCACCACCAGCCCCGGCAGGACTGAAAACCCCTCCTTACATCTCTCTACACAAGTAGCGTTTCTCCCTAGGGTTAAAAATAGCCAGCAGTTTAGCAAAAAGCACTACATCCAGCCTCAGGATTAGGTTGTGTTTCTTGGCTCTGGGGAGAGCACGCTGGGCTCCTGCCCCAGGACGCACAATAGTAGTGATGTAGCTTGAAAAACTCGGCGTTTGATGTTCCGAGGGCTGAGACCTGCCTCAAAACACACTCAGCTGAACCCCAGGGGAATGGGGGGGTTGTGCTTTCTACCTGCCCTGTCATAGTTTCAGTCCTGGAAAGTTGTTTTGTTGGGGTTTTTTTTTCCTCCTGGGGGTTTTATTTCGGAAGAGGCAAATTAGTTGAGCTGAAATCCCTGTCTGGCATGATGCCTTTGCTTCCTGAGAGCAGCCAGGGAGAGTTCCCACTCTGCTTGGGATTCTGTGTGCCTGTGAAAGCCTCGGGAAGCTCAGGAAGCTCCTGTGAAGGCGCCTGGCTACGGGCTGGTCTCTAGATCTCATCTCTTTGAAAAGATTCGGGGGGGAGGGAATTGCTTTATATGGAGCTGCTCTGCGCCTTGCTCATGGCTGGGAGGGAGGGAGGGAGGGGGAAGTGCTGTTTTGGGACTCAGTATGTTCAGCGATGGGTGCATGGGGGCATGGAGCCCTCGGAAAGAGCTGGTAAAGAGCCTTCCCTTGGGAAAAATGTTTGGGAAAAGACCCAGGGAGAACACTGCTAAACAGCAGCCGGCTGCTACACACTGTCTGAAGGCGTTTCTTCATCCACCAGCAGCTGTTTTCCTGAGAACAGCAGCTCTGGTGGGCGCTTAACTCAGCAGAAGCCTTTGTGGGTTGACTCAGAGAGCATCACCCTCTTACCGAGTGGCTCGCCCCGGCCTGGGAAGGGGACAGCAGTGCCAGCAAAGAGCCTAAAACCAGGGAAGTCCCTGCCAGGGGCTCTCGCTCTGCCCCGGATAGAGGCACTTGAGATGGGGCTGGAGAGATTTCCTGGAGTAAAGTCCCAAATTCCTCCTGCCCAAGGGAGCCTTTTATAGCCCTTCCCGGGGGTGTGATGCAGGAGAAACAGCCTTGGTCCATTCCTTGCCAAAACAGAAGTGGCCCATCGCTTTCTTTAGCCTGGGCTGCTCCAGTTTGCTTTAAAAAGGGTTTTGTTGGGGTTTTTGGGGTGCTGCTTGTATATAGTCAGGCTTGGGCAGCCCCCTGGCTCTGCATCTCCTACTCAGGGCTCTTACAAGAGGTCTCCTAGAGATTTTGAATTTTCAAAGCATCTGGAACTGAGTTGCCTTTACTTATTAATGGCCAAGCAGTGGGGCTGTGTGGGCTTTTGGGAAAGGGGGCACTTGCTGCCTGGCAGTAGCAAAGCCAAGGTCTTCTCCTACAGATGATGCTGACCAAAATGGAGATGCAGGGCCGTACCTGTGGGCAGAGTCCCACCGCCCCCAGCGAAGCGTTGGTCACTGGCCTTACCCGAGCACAGAGCAGCCCCAGGACGAGCCCTCAGCCAGCTCCCTACAGCAGATGAAGTTTAGCCCCACAGTGCGGCACATTGTGATTAGTGAGCACAAGGATGTGAAGTTTAATTGCTCCATCAAAGTCCCTCAGCTGCTGCTCAGGTCATACACCCCCAGCATTTCCCTGTGGAAGGATGGGAAGGAGCTGCACATGCTGGACCGCATCGCCACCAGGCACATTGAGATCCCCGACGAGACAGAGCTGGCAATTACCTCCATCTTCAGGTGACTGGTCCCATCCTTCATGTTCCCAGGGAGAGACGGGAGGCCGGTGGGAGCTCAGGAATGGGACTGGGGTTGACAAGTGCTCCCCAGTCCCCAAAGCCCGGCTTCTGCTCGCTGCATGCCATGGGGTGGTTGGTTGTGATGGAAACCTCTAGTATTGCTGTGTCCTCATGTGGGGGCTGTGCGTGGGGCAAGGCTCCCAAACCAGAGCCCTGATGCAGGGTCTCTTCTCTCCGGCAGAATCCTGAACGCCGTGCGCTCGGATAACGGCTCCTATGTCTGCAAACTCAACATCTCCGGCACGGAAGTGGTGTCAGATCCCATCTTGGTGCAGCTGGAAGGTGAGCTGGAGGAGAGGTGGAGATGTGGAGCATCGTGCTCTGTTTGGGTGACAGCCCCAGGGGCCATGGTGGGAGTTCCCAACTCCCCGGGACTGGGAGTCTTGGTTGGGAAGGGGCTTGTTGCCATGTCCGGCACGGCTGTGGGGAGGACAGTTTGGGGTTGTGAGCAGGGCTGCATTGCTGAGCTCTCTGAATCTCTTGCTTGTCTGTGCAGGGCTCCCACACTTCATCCGTCAGCCCGAGAAGCTGAACGTCACCAAGAACAGTCCCTTCAACCTCACGTGCCAAGCCGTGGGCCCGCCAGAGCCGGTGGAGATCTACTGGTTCCGCAACAACGTCCAGCTCAATGAGAAGCCCCTCATCTCCCCGTCGGTCCTGACTGTGCCAGGTGAGCCACGCGCCGTCCTTGCCACCCCTCGGCACAGCTACTGGGAAGGGACGGGTGGGAAGGTGCCCGGTGCTGCCTCCCAGCCCATCCCCTCTGCCTCACACCTCCTGTTAGGGGCTGCATTCCCGTGTGCCATCGCGGGGCTGTCACAGCTTGCTTTATCTCTGCATGGCGCTGTGCCTTGCTGGCACAGGGAGACATGGAGAGGCTGGGCACCCAAAGCATGCTTTCTGAGCGAGAACTGGGTTCTTCCTCAAGCCCGTGGTGCAGCACGGGGAGGAATGTCCTTCGTGTCACTGGAACCCAGCATGCTTTCGCTGCAGAGGCAGAGAGAGAAGGAGCGTCTCTTAATTCATTCACAAGGAGAAGGCCGTTAGCTAACGAGCAGCTGGACTATGACCCGTGTCGGCGCCCAACATCAGGCTTTACAAGGCAGTAAAAGCTGGAACAACTGACTCATTCCTATTGGATGGTCTCGTGTCCAGCCATGGACCAGGAGGGACAGGCCTGTACCTCCAGCAAGGTCCTTTGGGTCCAGCTCATGCTGGCTGTGCTTCTCCAGCTGCACTCGGGTATTTCCAGTGGCCCCCAAAAATGGCTGTCCTCTGCTCCTGGGGGATTTGGGCAATCTTGGGAAAGCACTAAGTCATCTGCTCCCTGGTGGTGGTGGTCTCTTCTGCTTTCTGCCTTTCCCTTTTCGGATGCAAACCAGCTGCTTACTCAGGAGGTTTCGCAACGGGGAGGGGTGGGGGGGCCGTGGAGATGCATGGCTGGGCCTGCTGTGCTCTCCTCTCCTGCTGACAGCATGCTTGCGGTCACGGTGAGGGAGGTGGGTGAGATGGATTGCGAGGGGTCTCCCCCTGCACAGAGGTGCCAGGGAGGGAAGCAAGGAGCCCAAAATCTTCTGTGTTAACAAGAGGATAAAAAATAAAGCGATGATGCAAGAAACAAAGCCACCATGGTTTTCTGTGAGCGGTGGGTGGAGGGAATTGGGATTTGGGTGGGTTTGTGTGGATCCAGTGAACAGGCCCTTGGTTTTCCTCATTAGGTCTTAATGAGACGGCGCTGTTTAGCTGTGAGGCTCACAACAGCAAAGGGCTGACTGCATCCAACCCGGGGCAGGTCAATGTGAAAGGTAAGAGACAACAGCATGCTCACCTTCCCTGCCCAGGACCTGTGTCCTAGCAGGAGCTGGCCTGATCTCCTCCACCTATTCATTCCACATGAGCTCAAGGAGATGTTTTTAGGATGCCCAGATTTACTTTCCCCTCCCGCCATTTTAAACCCCATGTTTAAAATCAAACTGGATATGCATAGCACTACAGTTGCCCGGCACAGTTCTAGTGACCCCAGTCTCAGTTCTGGTGATCCCAGTTTCAGTTCTGGTGATCCCAGTCTCGCTGCAGTGGGAGGAAGCACCAAAAAGCAGGATGGAAAGCAGAGCTGTCAGCCCCAGCTGGAAGGGCTGTATCACCCTTTTCCTTCCTCCAGAACTGGGCGGTGCTCCCAATTTTCCATAGGAAATGGTGGAAATTCCCGACATTCCTGAGTGATTGGAGGAAAGCCTTCCCCAAAATATGTCATGCTGCCTCTGAGCAACCCAGGGAGCTCACAAATATAGAACAAGGTCGAAACACTCCTGCCAGCGGTGGCTTTTTTCGGCTTCCCTGTCTGGCTGCGGCTGTAGCCAGGACGGTACCTGGGATCCACGTGCCGTCAGACTGACTCAGGAGCCACTGGTGGAAGCCAAATACATCTGTGCTTAGTCCTCTGGCTGACCGCCCTGGGCTGTTCCCTGCAGGAATACCATCAGCACCTGCCAGCGTGCATGTCCTCAACAGAACGTCGCACGGTATCGCGATATCCTGGGTGCCAGGCTTCGATGCATTCGCTGCCCTCAACAGCTGCAGCATCCAGGTAGGCATCCGTAACCCCCCCTTCATCCCTGCAGCCTCCAAGGGGGGTGGAGATCAGCATCATTGGGTACAAACCATGGGGATATAATGGGGTCACTGGGTTTGGGAAAGTGAAATTGGACTTTTCCTGGTGGGTTGGAAAGGGGAAGCTGGCACGCTGTCCCTCCTGCAGCCACCTGTCTGTCCGGGTGGTGGGGGAATTCGTGGTGGCATCATGGCACGTGGTCCCAAGGTGAGCTGAGTCCCCTGGGGACCTGGGGCACCTGCAGCAGTGCTGAGGTGGATGGTGGGGGGCTTGGATCTCCCCCAGGTTTCACGGTTGGAGCCCATCCCTTGCTTCTTTTTTGGGTCTGGTTTTCATACTGGCTCATCTATTCTCCAGCTGAGGTAGCACGGAGAGAGGTGATGCCTGGGAGCAGGTGAAAGTGAAAGGAGTTACAGGAGGAAAGGTGGCAGAGCTAATATTAGCATCACGTCCTCTGCTGCCTTCCCGCCGGAGCTTGGGAAGCGGGGTGGAGAGCCAAGGAATTTCCTGTGACTGAACATGTTTTCGCGGTCTGTGCATAGGAAACAGCCTTTCAGGCTGGAAAAGGAGTCACAATTTCTGGCACAGGCACAGGTGTGACTAAGCCACTTTGCTCCTGTCCCCTTTGGTGAACCCCTTGCTAGGGTAGCTTGGCCCACCAGCCCAGTGACTCCTTTCTGAGCATGCTGGTGCTTCAAAGGGGAGCTCTTTCTGTCACACCTGCCACGTTCAAACTGGTTTAAGTTCCCAAAAAGCCTGAATTTGAAAAGAAAAACCCACATTAATTTGATAGACTCTCCCAGAGGACAAGCTAAGGCTCAAAATAGCTGAGCTTGCTCACTTGGCCCATTGCTGATGCCTCTAGCCATGGCTTGGGGACCCTCTGAGCTTTGCGACGCTGCTGGGTATTTATTTTTCCCTCGTTTTGGCTGGAAAAATACTGCTGGTGTTGGTTTTGAGGCCATCTGAGCTTCCTGGGCTACTCAGGGGGCTACTCTTGTCGCGATGAGCAGAAGGGGAGATCTCCTGCTGCCCCAAAACCATGGTTGGAAGCTCCTGAGAGGACGCTGTGGCTTTCTGCTCATGGTTCATACCGAAACACATCCCGTGTGTTGTCTTTCGAGTTAACCATCTCACACTGGCATCCCTCAGCCTTGCCCTTCACGCTTTCCTCCTGCCATCCCCGGCTTGGGCTGCTCTTATGGTGCTTCCCAGGAAACAAGATGCTGTCTGGAGAGGTGCAGGGGCTGTGCGGGCAGCTGGAGAGGTGCTCAGGAGATAGTCCATTTGGGAAGGAGCCACTTCTCCTCGTGTAAAAAGTCCACTTTGGAGCTTGGCTTCAGCACATGGAACTCTGTGCTGCTCAGTGTCACCAGGAGGTCTGTGATCAGTCCCGCTGCGTCTGAGGGTGACAAGCTCTGCAGTCTAGGGAAGTGTTGCACGAGGAGTGACTTTCCTTGGTAATGCCATTGGGTGCTCCTTTCTCTCTGTGAGAGAGCAAACTGTCCCTCCCTCCTCCTCCTTCTTCTCCTCCTCCTTCTCACAGTGACAGCGATGTCACCTGAGTCCACCGCAGCCCTTTCTTCCCACTGTCCGGTCAGCCTTCCGCTCAGCAGAGAGCAGCCTGTGGGAACAAGGTCCTGCTGGTGTTGGGACAGAAGGCAGGGCTCCAGATCCTCTGTATGTCAGATCCCTGCTGTGTGTCTTGCCTTGACCCATCCCTCTTTGGGGGCTGATTTGTCACTTCAGGTCGGGGAAGCCGTTCCTCGAAGCAACGCCTCGCTTCAGCTCTTCCACACCATGGTGCCTCCCCACACGTTTGACATACAGCAGCTGCAGCCCATGGCAGAGTACAACATCCGTGTTTCCTGCGGGAATGAAGTCGGCTGGTCGGCGTTTAGCCCCTGGATAACCACCAGCACCACTGAGGGAGGTAGGGAATGAGTAGCCAGGACCAGAAGGGTTTCCCCGCCTTGCTTGTGCTGCTGTGCTTTGGGCAGGACCTTCTGGGCACGATGCTGGTCCGGAGCTGTGGTCCCTGCCACCCACCCACTCATCTCCCCTCACCTCTTTTTTTTCTTGGTGCCTGCAGCTCCCACCACCCCGCCGCTGAATGTCACGGTGACATTCAATGAATCCAGCTCCTCCCTGGAGATCCGGTGGGTGAAGCCGCCGCTGGGGAGGATCCACGGGGAGCTGCAGGGCTATCACATCTGGTACGAGTGGCAAAACTCCAAGGGCTTGGTGAGTCCCAGGGCAGAATGGCTGAAGCCTGTGGAATATCCCAGCAGGAGTTGAGTGGGGATGTCTGGCTCGGTCGTGGTGCTGCCACATATTCTTCCTGAGCTTTAGCTGTCTGGTGTCTCGTGCTTGCTTCACATTACCTTCAGTCCAAGTGCTGTCTATCCCTCCCATGTGTGTTTGTGATGTCTGAAGTCCCTGAAGTTGGGAAGAAGCAGTTCTGCTTCAAGGAGACCTGAGGTTTCCTGCCATGGCTCTTCTTCTCTGAAGGAGAAGCAGGATGCTCTTCCCACTGTTGCTGGTCTTTGCTGTGGCCTTTGGAGCTGCATCTGAGGTTCGACAGCATCTCCTGGTCCATTGTAAGGCGTCAGGGAGAGTTTGTTCCCTGGGGTTTGCATAGTTCCTTGCTCAGATGGGATTTATTCCAGGCCTTAACTCATCTGCAGAGAGTTTTGTAGCTCAAGGACCATTTTGGGGCTGGGCACCTATCTGGCAGCCTATGAAGTCATCTGGCACAAGCCTGCTTGCCTTTCCCCAGGACTGGGTAAACAGCCTTCAGGAATATGCTGCAGCAAGGTTGGCCTGACCTCTCCAGCATTCCTGGCTCATGCAGGCCAAAGAACATCCCATCCAGCTGCTGCCAGTGGTTGGGGAACCTCTGGATGATTGGGCTGTGGTTTGGCCTTCCTCTGTATCGGACTGGGAGCACAGAGAGGCACCGAGGGCCTGAACCCAGGGTGGAAAAAGTGACTCACACCCTATTTTTTGTAGGTTGTTGCATTTTCTGTTCTCCTTTTGTGCCTCTGAAAGGGGCCACATATAGATCCAGACTGAATGAAGTCAGGGAAACAATATTGAGGTCTTGTGACAAGCACGGAAGGGAGACAACGGAAAAAAACGCTGACATGTCTGTCAGGCAGAGAGCAGAAATCAGGACATGCCCTTTACGCCCTGGGACACCATCTCCTGTTGTTGTTTCTCCTAAACCTTCCCAGGGAGCGCTTACAGGCTGGAATTTCTGCTCAGGTTCCTGATCAGTACCCGCTGGCGCTGGCTTTGTGGGGGGCTCAACGATTCCCTCTGGCAGGGGATCCCCTCTGGCAGGGAGCGGGTTCAGGTCTTGGCTGCACCCAGGGAAGCAGTTGTCTTTGCTGCTGATTTGTTCCATCCACCTCTGGCTTTATGGGAGGCAGAGCCGTGTGTCAGAGCCAGCCCAGGCCGGGGGCTGCCACATCGGTGTCTTACAAGTTCCTAAAACAAGAGGTGCAAGAAGGTGGCTTGAGCCTGTGCTGTGACCTTTCCACAAGAGCATTGTGGGCTGGTGCAGCGCCCAGCTCTCCCACCCCCACCCTGGGGTCTCTGGAGCTGATGGACAGACCGTCTGAAAGGCCAGAACGTGTTGGAGCTCTGGAGAAATAAAGTGTCTGAGTTTGGGTTGAATCCGAAATGCCTCAATACCAGCAGCGTGACAGCGATAAAGGCTGGAGTGTGGGGGGATGCCCTGTATTTTAGTACCATCAGGGCCACCTACAGGCTTCTCCTCCTCCTCCGCAGCCACCTTAAAAACAACTTGAAAACTTGCCAAAGGAGGTGTTCTATTTTCTTCTCAATCCAGTGGTTCTTCTTGGAGCCAGGGCTACCGGAGCCGGGACAAGGAGAAATTCCTCAGCTCCCACCACACTCCTAACGCAGGGAGCATGGCTGCCATGTCCTGCTCGTGCTCACCACGCTGCCTTTGGGCTCTGTCCTCAGCTGACACAGCCCAAAGGATCCCCGGGGTGTTTTTAGGGAAAGGAAAAGGATATTGTGCCCGTTCCTGCCAGAGGATGCTGTGAGCATGAGGTGGGAGGAAAGCCAGAGTGGCGGCGGGTATCAGCTCACGTACAGCCGTGCTCCTGCCTGTTCCTGAGGCGTTTTTATGGCTGCAAATGAGAAGCAGTGCCCTCTGAGTAGCTCTGATTCCCCCCTCCTTGCCCAGCGATGCCCCTCAGCTGCCGCTTTTGCTGGGGCAGGGTAAGGAGCCGGGCTCTGCTGGCCCACAGCATCCTGCCAGATGTTCTCCGTGCTGCTGGGCAGCTGTTTTGCAGCTGGGGATCATTGGGGACCAGCAGCACCCGGCACTTTCTGAGCTCAAGGAGGCTGGGGAAAGATAGAGGATTCACAGGGAAAGACTCCGCTTGTGCTTCTACCAAGGGGAAAGGCCTATGCCATGGATTGCTTTGCCTCCTGTCATGTCACTGAATGAGAAAACGAGGCCTTAAACCAGAAAATACTATTAGCTGGGGTCAAAAAACCCCGAGTCAGAAAATATCCACCCTGAGATCCACTTGCTGCAGCTTGGCTGCAGCAGTGGGTGCTGGCTGTGCTTGGTGCCCTGGCTCGCTGGGCTGCCTGGCATGAGCTGTGAGCATCCCTGCTCAGCAGCAAAGTGGGGTGTGAGCCATCGGCAAGGAAGACGTTTGCCGAGGGGACAGTTCCAAATAACTCCCTTCTGCCAGAGGGACAGGCTGCTATGGCCCCCAGCCCAAGCTTTTCTTCCCTTCTTCTCTCCAGCAGAATGGCTCTGTTGAAGCCCAGCACAATGCCAGCGTGGCCATCCTGCCCTTGGTGGCCACCAACGCCAACTGCTCCGTCCGTGTGGCTGCCGTCACCAAGGGGGGAGTGGGACCTTTCAGCAGCCCAGTCAAGATCTTCATCCCCAGCAGTGGTAAGAGGATGCCTGACCCTGCCTGTGCAGCCACGGGCGTGGGGGAGGACATCGGAGAAGATGCTTTCCCCCATCAGCCAGGAGAACCTGGGACCTTCAGCATGCTTTGGAGGCCAGGAGAGCCTTGCTCTCCATGTGCAACCTTGGTCCTCATGCCCTCTTCCCTGTGTAATCCTTTGGGCTTCACTTGGTTTGGGGTCAGCCCCCGGAAAGTCCTTTCTACCCCCAGTCCCCGGGTCCCGTCACCTTTAGCGGGATGTTTCCCTAGGATTGGTGACCTCAGCCCCCTCCTCGACTCCAGCCTCCGGGAACGCCGACTCCTTTGTCGTAGCCCTGGGCTTCATCTGCGGCACGGCCGCCGTTGGGCTAGTCCTCTGCCTGTCCGTGGTCATCCAGAGGAGATGCGTCGAGACGAAATACGGGTACGCTGGAGGGGTAACGATGGGGTATGGGCAGCCAGCAGCCCACGCTGGGCACGGGAGAAGGCTTCTGCCTCCGGAACTGATGTCATTCCCACAAATGGCATGTTGTGGTGCCTGTGGCGTGGGACTGAGTGTTCTGTCACCATGGTTGATGGTACTTCCTCCCCTTCCTCAGCCCAGCACTTCACTTTTCACTTGCTATTCCTCTTTTCAGAGGGGAATAATCCCATGCAGCTCGGGCTGGGAGGGTGGCCCAGAGGCAGGAGAGCAGAGGTGTATATCCCACAGGACATCCCTCACCTCCACACATCTCCCTTGTTCCGATAGCTTGGCAGGCAGAGATGCTGCTGCTGTACCACACAAGCAGTGCTTTAGTGCTGTGGGCTGTTCCTGCCTGGAAAAAGCCAACCCCACACACTCGCCCCTGTGACTTGTTGAAGGGGTGTTTAGCTGCCCAGTAGCATTGCAGTCACCCGCCCCCATGGCAGGAGATCCCTTTGTCGGAGGTGAAGCAGTGGCATGTGGCCCAGCAGCGTGTCTCCGTCCCACCATGTGTCTCTGTCCCACCAGGACCGCGTTCAGCAGGAGCAACTCGGAACTGGTGGTGAACTACAGGGCCAAGAAGTCCTACTGCCGCAGAGCCGTTGAACTTACATGTGAGTGTATCGATTCACCTTGTCCCTCTGCTAGGAGGTTGATGAGGGTATCGCCATGGCGATAACACCTGTGGGGTAAGGGTGACATGAGCTCTGGTTCCCCTTTCTGCAGTGGGCAGCCTAGGTGTCAGCAGCGAGCTCCAGCAGAAGCTGCAGGACGTGGTCGTGGACAGAAACGCCCTCAGCCTGGGGAAGGTGCTGGGAGAGGGTGAGCTGGGCACGGGCATGTGGGGCTGGGGAGGTGCCGCTGTCACCTGCGACATGCTCCGAGGGGCAGGGGGGAGACAGTAGGTTGAGATGGCCGAGCATCGGGACCCCTGGGCTTGGGCTCATGTCCTTCCCCTGCCCCAGAGCCTTTTGGGGAGGAGGTCTCCATCTTCGAGCATTCTGGCTCTTTGGGGACATAGCTGTGTCCGGAAAGGCTCTGACTGTGGATAAAGTGCTTGCTCCTTTCCTGTGGTGCAGGGGAGTTCGGGTCAGTGATGGAGGGGCGTCTCAGCCAGCCCGATGGCACCCCACAGAAGGTGGCTGTGAAGACCATGAAGCGTAAGTCATCACCCTGGCCTCGCTGAGCTTGAGGTTGTTTGTCCCCAGCCAGAGCTCTTCTGCAGCATCCTGGCATGCCTTTGTTGGGATGCTGTCCCCTTGGAGCCAGTCAGACAACTGAGGGTGGCAGAGATGTCCCAGTGGTCCCTTCCCTCTGCCAGAGCTGTGCTGTGAAGGGAGATGGCCACAGTGCTTTGGGGCTTTAATCCTCCCCCTTTTTGTCTCTGCTTCCCAGTGGATAACTTTTCCCAAAGGGAGATAGAGGAGTTCCTCAGTGAAGCTGCGTGCATGAAGGACTTCGACCATCCCAATGTCATCAAGCTCCTAGGTACATTCTGTTGCTCTCCATTTCGGATTTGGGCTGGGGAGCCAGACCAGGGAGCACTGGGATCCCCCGGGGCAGCACGGTGCCTGTGCCCACGGGGCTGTCTGTGTTCCCCAGGTGTGTGCATCGAGCTGAGCTCCCAGCAGGTCCCCAAGCCCATGGTCATCCTCCCCTTCATGAAGTACGGTGACCTGCACAGCTTCCTGCTTCGCTCACGGCTGGAGATGGCACCCCAGGTACCAAGTGTGGGGAGTGGAGGGCTCCATATCTGTGGGGAACAAGGTGGGACTGGGCCTCTTTTGGGGGACAGCTTTATTTTGGAGAAGAGGACTCGGTTGTAGGTGCCCCGCTTTCTATCCAAAACGAGGCGATCTGAAAGCAGCTGGGGGGGGAAGGCAAGAGGGAAACGACCTTTAGTTGCAGCCTTCGCTCTGGGGAGGAGGAAGGAGGCAGTGGGGGTGTGGAGGGCACCTGCCACCACAGCAAACCGCAGCAAGATGTGGTTTGCCAGGATGGGCTCTGCTGGCAGCCAGCCCTGGACAGAGCAGCTTTTTGGGTCACTGTGAACATGCTTCCTAAAGGGCTCATGCTGCCTAACCCGTGCCTTCCCTTCCCAGTTCGTGCCACCGCAGACGCTGGTGAAGTTCATGGTGGACATTGCCCTGGGGATGGAGTATCTGAGCAGTCGGCACTTCCTCCACAGGGACTTGGCAGCACGAAACTGCATGTGAGTTCATCCTCCGCTCCGTCCTGGGCAGATGGACACCTGGGGATGCGCTGTAGATTCACAGCACGACTTAGCTCCCCTCCATAACACCTCCTTCCATCTTGAGGGACGCAGGGCAAGGGCCAAACCTTCAAAGTCCAGCACGCCAGACCTCTCTCCTCACCCCTGTTTCCCCCACTGGCAGGTTACGGGATGACATGACGGTGTGCGTGGCTGACTTTGGCTTGTCCAAGAAGATTTACAGCGGCGATTACTACCGGCAGGGCCGGATAGCCAAAATGCCAGTGAAGTGGATCGCCATCGAGTCCCTGGCTGACCGTGTCTACACCACCAAGAGCGATGTGGTAGGTCTGGGCAGCAGGCGGTGGGGACCAATGCCAAGTTGAGTCCCTGCACTTTGTGGTGGTGGTTCTTGAAGCTGGAGGAGCAGAATGGGTGCTGTCAGGGGTGGGATCACACTGACCTTTTGCAGTAGGTTTGTGGAGTGGGCCGCTTGCCTTTGCTGTGGCATCGCTTCTTATTTCCAATTTTGGGGATGGGGAGGGACCAGAGTGACGACTCAGCGTCGTGTGAGGGCCTGATGGACGCCAGGCACTGACCTTTCCCTGTGAAAAGACTCATTGATTCCCCCTGGAAATGTCCTGTCCCTCTGTCCTGGCAGTGGGCGTTCGGCGTTACCATGTGGGAGATAGCGACCCGAGGGATGACGCCGTACCCAGGGGTGCAGAACCACGAGATCTACGAGTACCTCTACCATGGGCAGCGCCTCAAACAGCCCGACGGCTGCTCCGATGAGCTGTGAGTGTCCTAACGCCACTTTTGGGGCTGTTGTGCAGCCCCTTCCCTTGCTCACTGTCTGTCTGTCTGTCCGCAAACTGAGGCAGACCCTCAGTGGTGCTGCTCCTTGTGCATTGTGACCCTCACTTGCTGATATCCCTTCTCTGTCTGCAATGGAGAGGGAGTCCCCTTCCCTCCCAACCCTCCATCTCTCCCACCATCCCCAGGAACAAAAGTTACCAGAAACTGGATTATTTAAAGAATACTAACAATACCTTTTAAAAAGAGCCCAGGGTGTAACCTTTTGCCTTGCATCTGCAAGGCTGGTGGGCGGGAAGCACTGAGATCCCCTTGCCAGTCCCTCCCTCTAGTTACTCCAGGCCCTTCAGTGCCTAAAATTTCTGAATGTGGGAAATGGAAATGTGGAAACCTCAAAACTTGGAACAGCTCAACGTGCTGGTTTTGGACAGGGTGCACACGATGAGGGGTTCTCTCCCCACTTTTCTTGCTGGGTTTCTCTCTGGTGCTGTGGCAGCCGAAAAGGGTTAAGCACCCCAGCCCCCTCTGTGATAAGCACGCTGCTCTCCTGCTTCCCAGGTATGAAATAATGTCTGCGTGCTGGAGAACCGACCCCGCTGCCCGCCCAGCGTTCTCCCAGCTGAAGGTCCACCTGGAGAAGCTCCTGGAAAACCTGCCCACTGTCGGGAGAACCGGGGACGTCATCTACATCAACACCAGCCTGCCCGAGGAGGAGAGCCCGGACTCCACCAGAGATTCGGGCTTCCCCCAAGCGGACTCGGATTTGGACCCGGGGGACGTTGCCGAACCCCGCTCCCCCCGAGCGGAGGCGGCACTGGTGGCGGTGGACGTCCACCATGATGAACCATGGGGGACGAGGTACGTCCTGGAGGAGCAGCTGGGCGGCGTGGCAGCAGCAGAGGCGGCTTACGTCCCCCTGCTGCCCGAGGCAGCTGATGGCGAGGGCTCGGCATGGACCCGGGACGACACCTTGCCCGTCGGGGCCTCGATCGCTATGGGACTGACACGGGACGATAGCTCCACGGAAGGCTCCGGAGTGCTGCTGTGAAGGGGGGGTGGTGGTGGAAGGGGAGGGATGGAGGGAGGGAGGGGGGACTGCACAGCGCTGGGTATAAGTGGAGAGGACAGAGAGGGTCTGTTTTAATAAATAGTCTGGTTTATTCCTCCCTGTGCCATTTCCATAGCGGAACCCAGCCCTGCCTGCCAGCTCTGGGCCCAAGTCAAGGCCAGGGGGTTGTAATTTGGTGCTGTAACCCAGCTTTGGGCAGTGAGGGCTTTGGTATTTGGGGTCCCATGGGGAAGGGGCAGCCCCTAATCCCCCCCATGGGGGACGGGACAGAGGTGTGGCGGCACACAGCGCATACGAGCGAGTCCCCCCGTGCTCCCCTGTGTGGGCTTGGCATCCCTCGCCCAGCACCAATCAGTGAGGCTGTGCCCGGCCTTGGCGGTACCAGGTTTTTATCTTTTCCACCATTTTCTACGGGCTTTCACGCTGGGGCCCCCCCCTGCACCCCGGCTGGGGGTTTCCCGCTGCCAGACACCCCCAGTCAAATCCCACGCAGGAACAAGGGGCGCTTCGGCAGCCCCTTCCCCCAGGCGGCAGCAGCAGGAGGTTTCCCTCTGTCCGTCCGTGCTGCTGCAGCCACGGGGAGGGAGGGAGTTGTAGGGGTGTCTCGGGAGCCCCCTGCCATGTCCTGGACCGCCCTTCCCTGCTCCCCCGCCCCGGTTGAGGTGGGGGGGGAGGTCCGCTCTCCGCGCAGCAACCGGCCGCCCCCGCCATGCCCAGCAGATGGAGCCGGGACCCCGCGCACCGCCCGGCCGGCGCTCGCCTCTCCGCGGGGGGACGGGGGTGCCAGGCTGGGGAGGGGGTGCAGGGGCTGGGGAAAGGGGTGCCAGGCTAGGGAGGGGGTCAGAGGATGGGAAAGGGATACAGGGAAGGGAGTGGGGTGCCAGGCTGGGGATGGGGTCAGGGACTGGGGAAGGGATGCAGGGGCTGGGGAAGGGAGTGCCGGCTGGGAAGGGGGTCAGGGGCTGGGGAGGGGATGCTAGGCTGAGGAGGGGGTCAGGGGAGGGGATGCCGGCCCAGCCGGAGCTGGGAACGGCGGTGGGCGCCCGCACGGTGCTTGCTGGTCGCGGCAGCGTCGGAACTAGCTTCCCTGCAGACCCCCCCCAACTCCTGCCAAGCCCTGCGGGGAACATCGCGCCGGGGGCGTCGGGCGTCTGCCCGGCGGGGTGTCCCCACGTGTGGCCTGGGGACCCGGCGGGGATGGCTGGAAGCGGGACAGAGCGCTGAGAGGTGTCCGAGGGGGGCACTAGGGGGAATGCCCGCAGCATCCTTCCCCCTACACACACACCCCCCGGAAAAGGCCGGCGCCGGGGCGGGGGGTCCCCGCGGCCCCGGGGCGGGGAAGCGAGCGCCGCGTCCCGGTCCGCGGGGCAGCGTGGGAAGGAGAACTCGCCCGCAGCCGGGGCGGGGAGAGGCGGCCGCCGGCGCCCGGGAGAGCCCTTCCTCGGCGGACGAGAGCCGCGCCGGCCGCCGGACCATGCCGGGGGCGCGGTGCCGCCTCCCGCTGCTGCTGCTGCCGCTGCTGCCGCTGCTGCTCCCGGCGGCACCGGCGCCCCAGGTGAGCTGAGGAGGGGGGGGGACGGGACCGGAGAGACACCGCTCGGAAAGGCTTTGGCGGGGGGGTGTCTGCTTAGCCCCCCCCGGAGTCGGTGCGCTGCCCGCCCGGCTATGCGTACCCAGCAAACAGGTGGGCAAATTGTTGGGGAACGGAAGATTAAAGGGGGGGGGCGTTTTCTTTTGGGCTCCTTCCTCCCTTCCTAGCCCTCTGCAGGCACCACCGCGCACACCGGGGCGAGAGATCCCCCCGGGTCTACGGGGTCTTTGCTACGGCTCAGCATCCATCCCGCCGGGAGCTCGCGCTGGCTCTCGGAGTTAAAACCAGCCCTAACAAAGAGCTGTTTATTAAAGCCAGCTACATGCCAGGCATCTGTTTGCTTTTGCCGCCCTCTCCCTCTGCGCGGGGCACCCCAGAGCCGCAGGCACACTCCAGCTCACCCTCTCCGGCAGCCCATGGCTCCCCAAAGCTGCTCCAAGGGAAGCAGAGCACAACACACTACTTGGGCTGGCTGTTATTTCTTCTCTGTAACCCCCCAGCAGCTATTTGGAGAGGGGAATAACTTCTCCCTGTGCTGTGAGGCTGGGGGGGACCGGTGGAAGAAATCCCTTGGGCCAGGTGAGCCGGTGTCCGCAGCTCTGCTCGCTGTCTCACGGCTCGCTTGCCCCCAGCCCCATGCCAGCCAGCTTGGACCCTCCATGCTCTCTCCCCCACATGCTCTGCAGAGCTCTGAGCTCCAAAACTGCCTCAGCTCCTGCTCTCCTTCTTCAGCTCTAAGTCATTCCCTCAGGAAACCTATAATAAGGATGCCCATCTCTTGCATGAGTCAGTCCCATGGCAGCGGTTGGTTTGCAGGCAGGAGTCCCACCAGCCTTCCTGGCCCCAGCAGAACTCACAAGGCAGCTGTTTTCCTCTTATTTTGTAATGTGGAAGCGGGACAGGGCTCCAGCTCCAGCAGGATGAAACATGAGTTATGGCATCCCTCCCAGGGCTAACAGAGGGATCGCAGCCCTGCCTGCCGTGCTGCCTTACCCGCTTGGATGCAGGACAGTGTGCCTGGGCTGAGGGCTCCTTGCATGGGATGAAGCCCCTCCTGCACCTGGGAAAATGGGGGAGGAAGAAAACAGGGCATCTCTGGGGAACTCGGATGCTGCTCCTGCACAAGCATCCTCCTGCAGCTGGGGCAGGCTGTGTCTGGCAGGTTGGGGCACAGCTAGGACGGTGGCAGGGGGTCAGGGTGATGTTAGCTCCCTCCCTGGCTCCACGTTGAGTGACCATCCCAATCCTACAGACCTGCCTGAGCCGGCAGCAGCTCCTGGCCGCCATCCGGCAGATGCAGCAGCTGCTGAAGGGGCAGGAGACACGCTTTGCCGAGGGCCTGCGCCTGATGAAGAACCGGCTGAACACCCTGCACGCCTCCCTGGCCAAAGCCACCCCTGAGCCACCCACCGGTGAGTCTTGCACGAGTCCCCACAGTTGCTTTTAAGGCCTGAGAGGATGCTGAGGTGTGACACTCCGGGCTGGGACAGGGGGATGTTTGGCTATCTCCGTGGGTGGAGATGCCCGGCTTTTGAGTCTCCCCACCAGGTCTCCCTGGGCTGGTCATTCATGCTTTTAAGCCTCCCCACCAGGTCTCCCTGGGCTGTGAATGACCAGCACAGATGGGTGGGTGACCCCAACGCTGGGACAGGGCATGCTTTTGCACCCCGCTTCCTTTCCAACCCCATCCCGCTTCGTATGTGTGTGTCCCCGTGTCCTCCCGCCAGCTGTGAATGACCAGCCCAGGGAGACCTGGTGGGGAGGCTCAAAAGCCTTCAGCTCCTGGCAGAGCACTGGGGGGTGAGCTGGCTGGACAGCCGTGTATTTGGGAAGAGAGCTGCACTGCCAGAGGGGTGAGAGGAGTGGCAAGAATGCCACCACCTCCCTCAGCAGGGATGCTTGGCCCCATCCTGTTGTCATGAGGCTGGATGCTACCTCTCAGCCTCAGTACCAGAGCGGGTCCCTTCTAATCCCACAGGCTCCTGCCCTGCCCTGCAAGCCCCTGCGGATGGGAGGAAGTTTGGCAGCAAGTATTTGGTGGAGCATGAGGTTCACTTTGCCTGTGACCCAGGCTTCCAGCTCCTGGGCTCCAGCACACGGACGTGCCAGGCCAACGGCAGCTGGACCGGGGAGGAGCCCCGCTGCGCAGGTACTGCTCCGGGATGCCGACGGCACGGCTGCTTCCTGGCCGTGGCTGTCATTTGCAAGAGCAGGATGTCATGTGGGTTTATTTAAACACTGGGGCGGGGGGGTCAGGTGTGTTACTGGGGTCCACAAAACAAGGGGGGGTTTGTGGCAGTCCCTGAGTCTCGGCTGGCTGGTGTCCCGTGGGTGCTGGTGGTTTGGGGTGTCTCACCCATGAGAAAAGCTGGAAATTACAGCCAGAGCCTCCCTGGCAGAGGGGAAAAGCCCTGGGCACTACGATGGCTCCTGGTGTCATGGTGAATGCTCACAGCAGGGGCAGTGCCAGAGATGGAGCGTCTGAGTTCGGCACAACAAAGGGCCACGGTGTGCCATGGGGTACCAAAGCGCCCCGCTTCCCAAAACAAAGCCGTAACCCAAACGGAAAGGCGGCTGCCTGTTTGTTTTCTCTCTCTGCAGAGATCAGCGAGTGCTCGAGCAGCCCCTGCCAGAACGGCGGGACGTGCCTGGAGGGGCTCAACCAGTACAAGTGCCTCTGCCCTCAGCAATGGACTGGGGCCGCCTGCCAGTACCAGGCACAGACGGGTGGGTGACCCCAACGCTGGGACGGGGCACGCTTTCACACCCCGCTTCCTTTCCAACCCCATCCTGCTCCGTATGTGTGTGTGTCCGTGTCCCCCCACCAGCTCCCCCTGCCTGGAGCGTGACCGATGACCCGGCGTTCAGCCGACAGCCCCGCTGCGCTCAGATCGACCGGACCCAGCACTGCAGCTGCGAGCCCGGCTTCCACATGAGCGGCACTGCCGCCAACGGCCTCTGCCAGGGTGAGCCACAGCGCGGGGCTGGGACACACACACACAGGGTGGGCGTGGGGGTCCCGGCCGTGCACCCGCTCCCCTCGTGTCTCCACAGACCTCAACGAGTGCGAGGTGTACAAGCGGGACGGGGGTCCCCGGCTCTGCGCTCACGCCTGCGTCAACCTGCCCGGGTCCTACCGCTGCGCCTGCCCCGGGGGGTACGTCCTCCTGGGTGACGGCAAGAGCTGCGAAGGTGAGCGGCGGCGGCGGTCACCCTACGGTTTCAGGTGGAGAGGTGGTTGGGTGCAGAGGGAAGGGACATGGCAGAGGGTCAGGCGCCTGCAAACACATGCAATGCTTTGGGGACAAGTCTTGAGCCCGGCTGGTGGCGGTGGAGCTGTCCCCTCCCCATCCCATGACCGGGATGTCCACAAGAAGGACCACAAATTGCCCTAAAATCCCAAATGAAGTGGCAAAGGGGCAGCTGGGAGGCTGGTGGCTTCTCCCAGCACGGGGGACTTGGCACAGGGATGCTGGGCAGCTGGAACCGCTCATAGGGGTGTCAGGACTAAGTCCCCCTACTGCTTTTGTGCTACAAAGCTCCAGATACCGCTGTTCTTGGTGAGAAAACTCAGGCTTTCTCCTTTTCTCCCGTTTCCATGTGTTTCCTAGGGTCTCACTAACACTCCCAGCAAACTCCGGTGTTGGGAGTTCCTCGCATTGCTGCCAGATATCTCATTGGTTACATAGGTGTAAATAAGAGAGAGGGGGTGTTTTCCTGCCACTGAGTGTTTTTCAGGCAATTTAGGTGTTCTCAGCCACACCCCTGTACCTTTTGGGATCTCCTTTGTCCTGTTACAAGGTGCTTTTGCCTGTTCTCCACCAAAAGGACCCCCCTTGGAGGGGACAGTTTGATTGTCACCCGCTGCCCACCCCTGTTTTGCAGACATCGACGAGTGCGCCCTGTCCCAGGATAACTGCACGAGGGGCACCACCTGCATCAACACCGGGGGGGGCTTCCAGTGCGTCAGCCCCCAGTGCCCCCAGCCCGTCGGCAATGTCACCTACGTCAAAACATCGCCCTTGTAAGAGTGGCAGGGTGCAAAGCCTGGCCCTGCTTTGGGGTTTTCTGGGGATTGGGTTGGGTTTGGGGTTTTTTTTTGGGTGCTGGGTCCCAAAGCCACGTGCATAGCACCCACGTGGATCCAATCCCATGGAAGATGGGGGGGGGGGCACACACCCCACATCTCCAGGGTTCCCTGAAAACCTCCCGCTTTTGCCTCTCCAGCCAATGCGAGCGCAACCCCTGCCCGATGGAGAGCCGATCGTGCCACCAAGCCCCCAAAACCATCTCCTTCCACTACCTCCCCCTGCCCTCCAACCTGCTGACACCCACCCCGCTCTTCCGCATGGCCACAGCGGCGGCGCCCGGCCGGCCGGGACCCGACAGCCTGCGCTTCGGCATTGTGGGGGGCAACAACCGTGGCCACTTCGTGATGCAGCGTTCCGATCGGCAGACAGGGGAGCTCATCCTGGTGCAGAGTCTCAAGGGCCCCCAGACCATCCAGGTGGACGTGGACATGTCTGAGTACCTGGATCGTGCCTTCCAGGCCAAGCACGTGTCCAAAATCACCGTCTTCGTCTCCGCCTATGAGTTTTAGGGGAGACAGCAGCCAGGGCAGTGACGGTACCTGCTCAGCACCCTCCCCCCGCAAGCGCTAGCCCTAGAAGCAGCAGGTGTACAATGGGAGCTCCAGGTGCAGGCCCACGCTGCAGCCCCTCCGCAGCCCACCCCTCTGTGTTCAGGATATTCACCCTGGGTGGCTTTTACACCCATCTACATGTGGCAGGGTGAGGGGGAGAAGAAGGAAACACCACCTCCCTGCAAACCAAGCCCACAAAGGAGGTGTAGAAGACATCGAGTGCAGGGAGCAGAGCGTGGTCCTCGCCCCAGGCTGGAGAAGGCCGGCGTCCCACCACCCTCACAGCGCAGAGAGCGGCGGGTCAGAACCACGGCCCACATTCACTTCTGAATTCTTTAATTCCTTGTTTTTCCCTTTCCCTGGGAAAGAAGTTACAGCTGGTGCAAGCAGGAAGAGGGAGGCTTAAAGCGGCTATCAGTCTCTTCCTCACTGCCCAGGCTTGTTTGTGCTGAGTTATGCCCCCCAAAAAACATGCCTCTGTCCCCCCTGGGGCTGCCCAATGAACCCATGGCTCTGGGAGCAGCTGTCTGGGAGGGGATAACAAAATAATCCACGAGCATCCATGCCTGCGAGCCCCCAGCTGGGTTCTGGCACCCTCAGGAAGGGCTGCGCTGGGTGCTGGCATCGAGGGAGCTCGGGGTGTGCGTGTTTGGGCTGTCAGCCTCCAGCCCGCTGTGCTGGAGCAGCTCTGGGAACCGCCAGGGATTGGGGCTCGGGGTGGGGGACAGGCCACAGGACAGACCCCAGGCTTCCTTTTGGCCTCTGTACCGTGGCTGGGTGCCACACTCGTTATGCATGTTCCTCATTACGCTGGTGTTAGTTCTATTAAAGGATGATGTAGTGCAGACCTCCCCGTGTGTGCAGCTGGGGGGTGTGATGCTCACCCAGAGCTCGAGGGGGGCTGGGGGGCAACAACCCCACCTCTCATTTTTAGCTTTGGAAGGGGCTGGATGGCAGCAGGGCGGCTCACCCCTGGACATCTACACCCCCGAGCATCCTCTGGAGGCCTAGGGGAGCCTGCTGCTCCCCCCCCCCCCCAAACCAAAGGCAGATTCCCCTTGGGGGGCTGAGCTGCACCCACTGCCATCCTTCCCTCTCCTTGCGGCACGAGAAACAGCATCACAACACGACCCTTCTGCGCTGGATCCTCTGGGGATCGAGCTCCTGGATTCTTATTTTTTGGGGGGATATGGCTTTTCCGTGGGAGCTCAGGATGGGGGGCAGAACCTCCCCCCTCACACACACCCTGCAGAACAAGGAGAGATATTCAGCGCCTGCTCCTGGCTGCTGTCGGCATGGGGCTGCGGGAGCTCGGGCACGGATGGAGGATGTTTGGGTTGGCGGATGCTCCGGCTGGGCTGCAGAGCCAGGCAGGGAAATGATCCCAGGGTTGGGCTGGGGGGGAAATCAAGAACCAAGGCAGGCCTGCTCCTCCACCCAGGGCTTAAAGAACCCACCACCAACAGTAAAATAAAACACTTTCCTGAGGGTGCAGCCACTTTCCAGAGCTGGCAGTGGTGGAGGGGGGCGGCCCAGCAGAGCAGCAGCCTGGGGGGTCCCCCCACCTTTGGATGAGAGCTGGAGATCCACAGGGAAGGATCCCCCCAGCTGCAGGGCCCTCAGAGAAGAGGGCTCAGAGCGAGTCGAGACGCCTTCTCTTCCACTCCCCGTCCTGCTGAGGACACCCTGTTAATACTGGGGTAGCAGAGGGTGTTGCAGTGCAGCTCCCCCCAGCATGGGGATGCAGTTTGGGCTGTGAGAGGAACTGGGCTGCGATAGAGGTGGCAGGGAACATGCCCCATTTTACCTCCTCGAGATGGATGAAGCCTGCCAAGGGAAAGGTCCTCCAATGCTCTGTGGTGTGGGAGCAGAGGCAGACGCACCCACGAGTGTACGGGACTCTACCAAAGGCTCCCAAAGGATCCCAAGATACAGGGAGATGAAAACCACACAGAGGAAGTTTGGTCCAGGGGGATATCCCTGGGGAAAGCCACTTCACTGGGGTGCTGGGGGCAACACCCTGCAGGCACCGGGGCTGTGATCAGAGGACAATGGCAGGCATTGTCTGAGGGGGGACAAGGAATGGGCAGGACACGGTGCTGGACTGCTCTGCTGTATGCCTGCATCCCAGGATGCACCCCGAGCAGCAGGCAATGAGGTTTTTCCTCAGAGCACCCAAACCCCAGCCAAGTGACCTTTCATCCAGGGAAGGGAGAAGTTATCCCAGTGCCTGGCGCGTGTTTGAAATTAGCGCCTGAGATAAGAGGGGGCGGCTGGCCGCGCCCTCCTACGCCTCCAAAAACCACTGCGGGGAGGTGAACACCATACCAGGAAAGGAGCTGAACTGGAAGGGGAAGGAAATGCTGAGGATGGACAGACAGCTTTTTGGGAAAGGCAATGGAGCTCTGAGACAGACAACTATGGAGCAGGCAGCCTGGAGCATGCTGTTTGCCTGGGCAGGGTCTGCCCACCTGCCCATGGGTGCCTGACCTGGGTGGATGTGCCACAACGGGCTGTTACCCTGTTTTAGGGATGATAACACAATCCCTGTGTATGGGGACACACTCTGCTACAGGATGTGGATGAGGAGGCTGGGGACGTGCCCGGAGCCGCTGCTTGTTACCTGATGCGTGCCGCCACCGTCACTGTCACCCGCGGTACCCCCGATGGGTTTCACTGTCCTTGCAGTGCTGCCTGTCCTTGCAGTGCTGCCTCGCCTTTCCAGGCCCTGGGAGCCAAACACTGGGCATCTGCAAGAGGATCAGTCCTGACAGGGGGGAATAGTTTCCAGCTGATGCTTTAATCGAGCTACAAGGCTGGAGATGGGCACTTGGAACTTTGCACTGGAGGCTTTTCCTCCTCACAGCGCAGCCCCGAACTGACAGCATTTTCCCAGTTCCCCAGGCCAGGGTGAACTGGTTTCCCCTCTCCTGGTTGGGCTGGCGCATCGTCCCCATCCTCCCAGGCGCTTCCCGCCCACCTCAAAGGCTGGGGCTGGGAAGCTCAGCTGTCTCTCCCAGTGTTCACTGGCTGCACATGTCCCTGGTCAGCCCCAGAAGTGTTTTATGGTTGGCTCTCCGGCGTCTGGACGGGGCTGCAAACCTCTGGACAAGCATTTGAGCTGACTAAAGGAGATTTTTGGCTGCTCCAGCATCTTGCAGGCTTCCCGAGCCTGGAATGTGCAGAGGGAGGCTCTTCTGGCCCCGGTAAATACAACTTCTCTTTGGGATAATGACATTTTGGAGCCCAAAAAAATAGCTGGTTTGCCTCTGCTCCCCTTCTGCGGGCTGGAGGCAGGCGGTCCCGGGTGCAGCTGACCCCAGACGCACTCCATGTGTGCTGGGAGGGGTTGGCCACCCTGCCCCAGTCCCAAAACCGCAGCCTTGCACCCCAAAAGGCTGGGAGGGTGAGGATGCAAAGACTGAGGACCCGGTGCAGAGATGGCCTGCAAGAAAAATACATCGCCTTCAAAATTCCAGGATTTTAGATGGGAAAGTGCTCCCTCTCCTCTTCACCCCAGAAGGGGAGACAAGCCCCCACCTCAGAGGGCGAGGACTCCATGACCCTATTTCTCCTCCTACACCTTCCAAAACGCATTCCTGAGGGGCCTTTCCCTGCTGAGCATCCAGAGCCCTGAGCACTCCTGTGCTTCTCCTCACCATCCATCTAGCAAGACTGATCCCTGCAAACCAAGGAGCCATAATCACCTCTCAACAACAGGCTCCTCAGAACTGCAGGTTGAAGATCCAATCTGAATTGTGTAACCCAGCTAGCACCCCCAACACACCTACACCTGGTGCACCCCCATCCGTGCTGCCGCGTCTCCTCCCACCCCACAATCCCTATCGCATTCCCACACACCAAGCCCACTTATTAACCCTGTTATAATTAATATTACCCTTATTAACTTGGCCTCAACCAAGAGCAGGAGCATGCCATGGGTGTTTGTTACAGTCGCTAGGCTCTTGGAGCCATACCCCAAATCCCAGTGTACCCTGAGAGCGCCTACGGGGCAACAGCTTTAGCCATTATCCCCAAATCTAATTCCACTTGGCACAAAACCAAAAGCAGAGCCCTTCAGGAGCTTCCCACAAGCATTATGGGTTTTTTCCCCCTCCAACAAAGCAAACACCCAGTGGGAAGTGTGACCATGCAGCTGCACAACACTCCTGCCACGCGGCTGCCGGCTGTCTCAAGGGGACTTTGCACACCCTGTGGGAAAAGCAGGTTCTCATTTGGAATTTTATATCCTCCCTCCCTTTATTTTTTTATGCCTGTTGCCTGGGGAGACGGTGCTGAACCAGGGGTGCATGGGGATGGAAGTAATTAGCTTTAATTAGCCCTAAGGGCCCTCACCAGCCCCACCTGAGGCTGCCTCTACCCTTCCCATGCTCCCTGCAGCCCTATTTCAGTCCCTGAGGTAGGGGACACTGGTCTCTAGGCTTCATTTTGGGCTTTGTGTGATCATCTGGATCCTGGGTTGAGCTTGGCTGTGCTCTCCTGCCTTGCTCAGGTACTAGCCTGGTGTGTGAGGTTGGGGGAGGGGGGCTGTCTTTCCTCATGGGTGTGGGGTAGTGCTTTGCCTCTGTAGCGTGGTGCAGGGGGGAGAGGGAAGCCTGTTCCTCCCATATGGGAAATGGTGTGGGTGTTCTGTTTCTTTGAATTTTAATATTATTTTTTTTGGTTGGTGAGGATTGCTGCCACTGGAAAAAGAGAGTCATATGTCCCAGAAAAACCCTGCAGGCCAGGGAGACTAGCCTGCAAAGGAAAATAAGTTGATGTAACTTACTTGGGGCCTTTCCAGCAAGCTTTGACAAAGTCCCTCAAAAGACAATGTTAGAAGAGCTATCACCAGGGCGGTGGGAGAACAACAAACAAGCTTCTCTGGGTGACTGCAGGCTGCTGGGAGCCAGCAGGGATCAGACCAGAAGGCCAGCTCTCAGCATGTGAAGGGCAGGCAGGTGGGCTCTTGGTGCTGGTGCTGCTGTGAACAGATGAGTGAAGGAAGAAGCAGTGAGGTGATGATGTCGGAGTTGGATGAAATCAGAATCACAGAATGACTAAACTGGAAAAGACCTTTGATATCATTGTGTCCAACTGTTCCTGTCCTCTACTAACCAGTATCTCTAAGTACCTCATCCGCCTGTCTTCTAAACACACCCAGGGATGGTGACTCAGCCCCCTCCCTGGGCAGCCTGTTCCACGTCCTCACAACACCCCCAGGTCCTTCTCTGCCTGGCAGCTCTCCAGCTGCTCTGCCCCCAGCCTGTAGCGCTGCTCGGGGTTGTTAAGTCCCATGTTCAGAACTCTGCCCTTGGTGGTGTTAAACCTCATCCCCTTGGTTTCAGCCCATCAGTCCAGTCTGTTCAGGTCTGTTTGAAGAGCTTCCCTACCCTCAGGCAGATCAACACTTCCTCCCAGCTCAGTGTCATCTACAAACTTACTGAGGGAGCTATTTGATCCCTTCACCCAGGTCATTGATAAAGGTGTTGAACAGAACTGGACCCAGGACTGAGCCCTGGGGCTCACTTTGTGCCTGGCCTCATGCTGGGCTTTGTTCCAGTTACCACCACCCTTTGGGCCTGGCCACCCAGATGGTTTTTAACCCAGCAGAGGCTGTGCCTGGCCAGGCTGGTGGTGGCCAGTGTCTCAGTCAGAGTGCTGTAAGAGATGGTGTCATAGGCTGTGCTCAGGCCCGAGCAGGTGGCACCCCCAGCCTCGCCCCCCGTGCCCTCGGCCTTGCCCTCATCCACTAACATTGTCCTGAGGCGAAGGTGCTTGGCTTGGACGCTGGAGCAGGGAGATGGCGCAGGGCCAGCCTGCAGCAGGCCGGGACCGGCTGCTCAGGGCCTCAGGGGGCCAAGCCGTGACGTAGAGTGACACGGACACAACACGTCCGGTGCCGGGGAGGGTTTCCCGTGCTACCGGCTCCCGTGAGGGCTCCTCAGGGCCCCGCCGCCGCTCCGTGCCCCTCCCGGCCCGCGGGCCGTGCCTCCGGGGGCCCTGGCGGCTTCCGGCCTCTGCGGGCCGGCCCGCTGCCGCTGAGGCGGCTCTCGCGAGGCGGCGCGGGGCGGAAGCGGCTCGCGAGGGGCGCGCGGGAGGGAGCGGCCCGGAAGCGCCGCAGCGGGCGGCGCCCGCCATAACGGCCGCCGGGGCGCGCACGTGACGCCAGCCCGCACGCGGCGGGGCGGGGCCCCGCCCCCTTCCTCTCCCCCCCCCCCCCCCTCCCCTCTTCCTCAGCCTCCCAACCCCCCCCCACCCTCCACGCTGGGGCACGGGCGCGCGCGCGCTACGCACGTACGTCGCCCGCGCGCGCGGGGCGGCGGGGGAAGGAAGGAGGGGCCCGCCGCGTTTGGCCCGACGTCACGGCGGCGTGACGGGCGGGCGCGCCGCCGCCAATGGGCGGCCCGGTCGGCGCGGTGACGCGAGCCGGCGGCAGCCAACGGCGGCGCGGCGGGGGCGGGGCGTCGCCGTCGTCCTCGGCGGAGGAGGAGGAGGAGCGTGCTCGCGGGCGGCGGCGGCGGCGGCCAGCGCCAGGCGACGCCATCGCGGCCCCGACGGGCGCGGAAGACGCAGTGGTGGCGGCGGCGCCGTGCGGGCCGCGGTCGCCGAGCGAGCTGGGGGCGAGCGCCGGGGGGGCCGCTGCTGCTGCCGCCGCCGCTGCCGCCGTTCTCCTCCGCCGCCGCCGCCGTTCGCCGCCGCCGCCGCCGCCATTTTGTGATGAGAGTGCCTCGAGCGGGCGCCATGTTTGTAAGGAAGAATTAGGGCAGGCATCTCCGGCCACCAGCACCTCCCTTCCCCCGTGTGTCTGTGTCCTCTCGTTCTCCTGTGCCCCGGGCCTGCTCCTCCGAGCCGCCGCCGCTGCTGCCTCCTCCTCCTCCTGCCCGCGCGGGGCGGCCGGGCTCAGCCTGTGCAGCCTCGCCCTGCACTGAGTGCCCCGTTAAGTGTCTCACTAAGTAACCGTGAGTGAAACCTTCATCATCTCTCCTCACTGAG
This sequence comes from Laterallus jamaicensis coturniculus, assembly GCA_022605575.1. NCBI lineage: Eukaryota > Metazoa > Chordata > Aves > Gruiformes > Rallidae > Laterallus > Laterallus jamaicensis. The sequence continues at coordinate 1,094,251 of JAKCOX010000001.1, forward strand.
GGACCCGACCCTCCTCCTCACCGAGCCGCCCCCAGAGCGGCTGTGCGCGCCGCCGCCGCCGCCACCTCCTCCTCCTCCCTCCGCACCACGGGCAGCGGCAGTGTCCTGCCTTCCTCCACCTCCCTCCTCCTCACCACACCACAGCCAGCACAATGGCCTTTGAAAGCCTGTTCTCCAAACCCCCAAACCCAGTTCTTGACCCAAACATGCCCGACTCTGACAGGCAACATGCAGGGGACGAAAGGTCGAGTAATATTCTTCTCTCTCTCCGCTTCTCATAATGGTGATAACTAGTGGGGTGATGCTGATAATGATGATGATGATGATGATGATGATGCTGTGTGTTAATGTGCCTAGGGGGTTAACGATGTTTTTGTGGGGGCAGGTCACCTTCAGGCTGGAAGACCGGGGTGGGGTTGGGGGGGGGGGGGGGCGTATGGGGGGGGTGGGCTGGGGGATGCGAGGAGGGGAGGTGGGTGTCACTGAATTAGAAGTGCGTTGTTAGTAGGGGGTTTTCTTTTTTGGAATGCATGCGTTTTACATCTTCATTTATTTATTCTGGCCGGGAAGGGGGACTGTTTTCCATTTCTTTCCATAAATTGCACTTTCCAGCGGGTGTCTGTTGAATGTCACCATTGTTCTTTCCCTCCCTTGCCCTGGCGCTGCTAGTCAGGTAGGAAAGGGTGCTTTGAGCTGGGGTTTTTTTTTTTGGTTGTTTTTGTTTATACAAGGATTCTCTCACTAGATCCATATTTAACGTCATTTTCTTGCCAGATTACACCTTACACATTTAACTGGATCTTTTTTTTTATGCAGATTAAGGTCTGACTGACGTTATCTTTGCCACCTCTCAGTCCCCATGCGCAGAAAAACCAGAGTCCTGTTCCTGGTGAAAGGACCTCTGTTCCTCCCTCCCTCCCTTTCTCTCCTGCAGCTGCTGCTGGAAATTCAAATCCTTTTCTCCCAGCAGCCCTGGCCTTCCTAACTAGTTCCAAAAATACTGTGCCAGGGTGACAGCTACCAGTCCTTCAGTCTGCATCTACTCAGAGCATTCGTCACACAACTGCAGCAGGAGTTTAAAAATGCAGGGTTGCAGCCTGTCTTCCCCACACAGCTCCACAACCGTGCCTGGTTCATGCTTCAGAGAAGCACTGGGACTGAGAAGCACTGGGGAAAGAGAAAAAAGAGGAGAAAAGAGGGGGAAAAAGGAAAAAAAAGCTGGGGTTTTTTGTTGTTTGTGAGCCAAACATAACTGTTCCCTCACAGGAGAAAGAGTCGCTAATTGTGGGTTACAAATTGGAAAGCCGAGGGCTGTGCGAGCTGGCTGATGGGTCCAGAAGTCATACTGTGATTTAGGGACAGGTTCAGGGCAGACCCCAGAGCTGCTGGTTCTTTGCTTTCACCTCCCTGCTTTGTGATTGTGAAATACCCTAAGCTGTGTCATGCTGGATGTACCAGAAAGGCTGCGGTGTGCGCAGAGTGAGCGAGTAATCCACAGGGACAGCTGAAGGTAGGGCAGGACTCCTTCCTAAAGCTGCACAGCAGAGCCAGGCAAAGTGGTTTAGTGTTCCTGGAGTTTGTAAGTCTGTGACTTTTTACTGTTTGAGGGGATTGAAAAGACGTTGTGTTTTAAAAGCCCCCTCCCTCGAAGATAAGCCCCCTCCTACAGCTCCCCCCACTCCCTTGCCCACTGTTCTGCCGGCAGTGTGCATGGTGTTTCTAACTTGGAGTTTGCTGGTGTGGTACAGACAAGGAGAGAGTCCCTCTAAGCAGCTGTTCTCCCTGTTGTTACACTGGGAAATGATGAAATGGAATAAATTAAGTGTGACCTAACAGCCTGATGTGCTTTTAACACGGGTTAATATATAAACCGTTTACATTTCAGAAGGGCAGAAGGCTAACATAAGCACGTTTACCTGTTAAGTAGTACTTTTGTAAGACTCCTGCTCCCCTCTGAGACGTGTGAAGCGTATTCATAATGCACCTACAGCCTTGTTAAAGAAAAAAAAGCCCCAAATACAAGCCCTTACGTTGTGCTAGGTGTGCAAGTGTAATGTTTTAACTTCCTGAGGGTTGTAAAGATCTCCCTACCAGCTGGTGACTGGGGAGGGCTAAAGGGAAGCAGCCTCTTTCCACAGAAAACATGATTACTCACCGAGGGGAGGGGCAGCGCAGCTTTAACTGCGAGGGGTTTTTTTTAGTGCTGAACTGTTTTTGTCCGGTCTCCGTGGTAATGGGTGAAAAAGCCGGTAGTAAGTTCTGTAGGAAGGGTAATACTGGTGCCTGATGTGCTCCTTATTCTGACTTGGCCTGGGAGTCTTGCTGTAACACTAAGTTTGGCATTAGAAACTTTTAACGTGCCTGATTTCAGTGCGCTTTATCTTGCAATCAGTTGGGTGTTTTACAGCCTTGGTAGCTCGGTGGGACTAGTTTACAGAGACACAGCCTGGAGTAGGAAGCTGCTGAAATCATTTAGCAGGTTAGATTCTTTTGTGCAGCCTAAATGGTGTTTCTGGTAACGGTTGGTTTGGTTTTTAACTGGTCTGTAGAGTTACAAAGAAGTTGGTTAATGGTTTTGAGCAATAAGTAAAAAATAGTAAAAAAGAAAAAAACCTTGTCTGTCCACACTTTGAGTGTTGGAAGTTGGGGACTGTCCCAAGTCTAGTGTTTCATGGCTTTACAGATGAACCCAGGAAGGTTTCTCATGTGTTAAATGTTTCCTAGTGGCCTGGCTGTGGAGACACCTCTTCAGTGAAGTGTTTGAGGTGTTCTCTCTAACGTTTCTCTTGCTCCTGAGGCTCTGAAACTCTTATTTTTGTAGGTCTTGTCTCACCTGTACATTACACTGCAGGTGAAGGTATGTGCCTAAGGGAAGAGCTAAACACTGGTCAGTGATATAAAAGAGTTCAGTCTGCCCACAGACTCTTGTGGACTTGGATTTTCTGGCTGTGAGAGGCGTGAGGAGGACCCTGTGTGCCACGGCTGGTGCTGTGTGTGACATCGGTGCCAGATCTACAACTGCCAGCAACTTGAGGAAATAACTTGGGACTTCATTTGTTTTTAAAATCTGGAGCGTTGTGCTGGTCCTGATCCTTTCTGCTGGCTGTGTCTGCCTTGCTGCCCTCTGATCTCCAGGCTTGGAGGTTCCTCATGCCCTGTCTGCTGTAAAAATAGCCGTGATGGGTGTGAACATCGAGATGAGAGCGCAGGGCCGCAGAGGTGCAAGCATGCTGCACCCAGCGGGGCCTTAGGAGCTGCATGGCAAGCAGAGACAGCTCGCTGACAGACACCTGCATGGCCTCTCCAAAGATTTTGTTAGAAAATGGTCCTTTTTTTTCCCCTTTTTTCCTTTTTTATTGGCAGAGGATGTTTGGAAATGCCACTTAAAGCCAGGCTTGCCCTTTGCATTTGAGGTTCCTCTACCCAAGAACCACGCTCATCCTCCTGCACTTTTCCTTGGGGTATTTGGTGTAATTTTACGTTTCAGCATGAAGTTGGTGCAGCCCTTTCCTCAGTCAAAGTGAAGAGGTTTGAGTTTTACAAAGTGTTTGGTTATTAGAGTGTGCCAGCTTCTAGCTGTGGTGCTGCTCTTCAGCAGCCGTGTGTGCCCGGTGTGCGGCAAGATGAGCCAGGTGAACAGAGACTCACCCAGCCACCCCGTTAAGTTTGTGGTTTTATCTTCCCAGTTTCCTCTTCCAGCTGCCTTAGGAATTGCTTCCTCCCTCTCTGAGTTACACTCTGCTGCTCAAACAAGTCCTTCTGGTTCACCCTGATGGAGACCTGCTCCACTGGCCTACACCCAGTGGCAAGTACAGGGAGAAACGGATTGTAGGGAAGGAGAGACAGCAAACTGAAATCTGCCTTACAGGCCCTGGTTGTACATGTGCTCAGTTACCATTTAGTTGACATTATATTGTGAGTGGCTTTGCCCATGTCATGTCTTGATCCACCTGGCTTCTCAGCACTGTGGCATTGCCAAGTGAGGAAGCACTTGTAGAGCAGGAGGGTTGAAGGTGTCCTCTAATCCTACACAGCTGCATTGTCCATCCCAACTGCCCTCCCAGTCTCCCTCACCATAAGGCTTCCACCCATCTTTAGTGAAATGACTGAAATGGCTATTTTTATTCTACCTGGTGCTTTAATCCCCTCTGTCCTTATGTGCATTGTTTGGTTTGAAAACACTTCTTGCTGTTTGTAAAGATGATTTTATTTTATTTTTACTAATAGTTAATTGCCAAATGATGTGTTGGTGGCAAATTGTGGTGGCTGAATGCAGCCTTGTAGCAGTTTATTGTTTCCCAGTGTGATTTCAAAACTTGCTTTGACGTTAGGAAACTAGGAAGCCAAGAGATAATCACTCCCAAACATGCCCTGGGAGCAAGTAAGGCTTACTTGCCACCCAGCAAACATCACAGGAGCAGCAAAACTGGAGCTGGCTGCCATAGCTGTTACTCCTCATCCTACTGGGAAGGAGGAGGAAGATGTGGCCTCTGAATTTCTTCTGGGGCAATAAGCCCCGGAGACTGGAGGTGGTGAGAAGGTGATAGGCTTTCCAAAAGTTGTTTACTGGCCTCAGTACCAGCACAGGGAGCTGGGTTTGGTATACCTCACTGCTGGTGTTCTCACTTCTTCCCCCCATGTCATGGGAACGCTGCTGTTTGTTACAGCCAGCCCTGGGAATGAAAGCAAAACAGAGGTCAGACACCCCGAGTAATCTGGCTGGGGACTGTTCCTGCTGCAATTTCACTGTGGATTAAAATAACTTTGTCTTTGCAGAGTGGTCAAAACTAACAGGCAGCTGAAAAATACCAGTGAGAGACCCGTGTGATGTTGTCAGAGAGGCAGTGCCCAGTCTTGGTGGAGGCTGGGTGGACGTTGGAGTTAACTGCAATGGCACCATCTAGTTTTGTGGCTATTTTCCTTATTAATTCATAATTTCTTCAGTGTGACAGTGTGCTAGGTCAGATCAATTTCCTGAATTTTATTTCTTAATTTGGATCACTCTAAGATCTTAGTTTAGATGTGTTATTTTCACATTGTTGAATTGCATCTGAGTTGTGTGGTGGTCTTCATAGGTTTATAAAAGCAAAATCTTAGTGGCCAGAGTACTGTGAGCTTGTTACATGGTAGTGAACAGGACAGAAAGGACTTGTGGAATGAGGAGAAGCAATCATTCACTTTAGGAAAAAACAGTTTTATTTTATTTTTGGACACTAGAATTCAGTTGTCACTGGAAATTAGTAGCTGCTTAAAAATCACCTGATGCTTGGAGTTCTGCTTGCATACAAAGTTAGCATTTCTGTTACCGTGTCCTTTCTCTCCAGCAGATCTCTGGGTATGAGAAGTAAGAGGGAGATGTTCTCAGCCTCCAGCTTTTATCTACTGCATACTTTCTCTAGTTTCAGTAATGCTTTCGGAACCTCTTGGCTATTTATATTCTCTTCAAGCCTGCTGAAGAAAGTCAAAAGCATTGCATTGTACACCAAAATGTAGTTACTCTTAAGACACCTTTCCTTGGGTGTGAATCCAGCCTGCTAAATGGTCTTGGTGGAAAATAACCTTAAATGATGGAACTTTGTATTCTGGTTGTATGATTTTGATGCCTTAAATCCTCAAAACATACAGAAAGGAGTGTGATTCTTGTGTAGGACCTGCTGAGTCTGCAGGTATGCAAGGCATTTCTGCTAGGAAGAGTGGGAAAAGAGTCCCACAGAGAAACCCCTTGCAGGTTTCTTAAAATATTTCTGAGCTACAATCATTAGCCTACTGAGAAAATGCATCTTGGTTTTGTTTCTTGGACTTAAGGAGCTTGTCTAGTGAATCCTCTTTGAACCTTAAGAATGCTGGTTTTAAAATTACTGGGACTAAGGGCAAGAGAGATAAGCTCAGTTTGAGCTAAACAGTAGTGGCAAGTTACTTTCCCCAACCAGAGGTTTGCATAACTGCTCTTCCAGCCATTTCACCAGCTCCCTGAAAAATGATTTGGCTTCCATGCCCCTCTAGCCCATTTTGGAGGTGCTCTAGAAATACACTTGGGACAGCAGAAACACTTTATGGCTCTGTTTTCACATCCCCATCGAGCTCTGAGGAGATTGTGGGAGAGGGAGTGATCCCTCAGCGATTCTCTCTGCTTTGGAAAGGAACCAATGTTTTTGTGTACATACCCAGTCCTTGTACAGGGGCTGATAGCAAAGATCATGGCCAGTGTGCTGCCTTCTGTTTGGTTAGGGTTTGTTTAGCTCCTGGAGCCTGGGTGATGTTACTTGATCCTGCTTCTCTGGCGTTCTGGATCTTGGGACTGCATCTGCTGTCCCCTGGGTTCTGAGGACATGGCGGTACCATATGGCAACTCACTTTAATTGTTCAGTCATCTGGGGCTCCATGTGAAGGAGTTCCAGTAGCTCAGGCTGTGCTTCTAAGCAACCTAAACTGGGTATGGAGTGAAGACCCTTTTGTTTCTCTTCCAGAAGGACTTTAAAAGGCACTGGGGTGGGAAGGGCTTGGTAATGCTAGCTGAGATCTCTGGTTCCAGGTGAGTTAACCTCTTCTGCTGCTTTCTGTGCCAGGATTTTTACGCTGTAATGGGTCAGGGATTAACTTCCCTTAATCTGAAGATGCCCCAGATTCAGCTCAGCCTTTGCAAATACAGACACAGAGTCCAGGCACGTGGCAGAAGTTAAAAATCACCAGTGTTTGTTCCCCCAGCCCGTGACTCACGATCGTGTGGGCACCGTAAACTCTTCCCCCGCAGCGTTACTGCAGGGGAGGTGCATTGTTTTGTGGGGTAGGCTGCATGCAAGAGGAGTGAATCTTGAGGGAAGAAGGGACAATTAGAGTTCATTGCTTGTCTCAGTGAAGAAAATACTGGTTTCTGTGAGCTGGGTGTTTCCAGCAGTAACAAGCATCCTGAGGTACGGTGTAAGCCCAGAATATTCTGTGAGCAAGAAGCTGGACTTCATAAAACAAGAAGTTCATATTGGCAGCTCTCACATGAGTGGTGTGATTTGTTTGCTGCAGATATCTGCCAGAGGGAGAGCGACCTCAGGCTCGGTCCTGTTTCCTAGAAAATCCCCTGCTAGCTGCGTTTTTTCCAGACCACATCTGTTTGTTGGCTTTTGTTACTCAGAGCGGAAAAGGAGGTAGTCTTGGTGCTCTGGAAAGCCCTTCCCAGTGCTGCTTGCTACAGCCAGCTCTGTGGAATAAATTCAGAAAGCAAACTGCTCAAAGGAGTAGGTCCTGTGCTTGTTTTCTAGCAGGCAGCTCCAGTTTGGATTTTAAATGTGGGGATAAAGCCTATAAAGCAGAAGGTAATTTCTCCCTGACCACTTTCTTTAGGCTTTCTTCAAAGATTATTTCCAAGAAATTATATATTTTTTACCATTATCTTTCCAAAGCACATGTATCCAGTTTTATCCTTTTTTTTTTAACATTCAACACTTGGAAAAGTCCAGGATGCTCTGGAAAGAATTGGGAATTAGAGGACAGTTGTAATCTTACCTTTGTAATGGAATCCAAAGGATAGTATTACTGAGATGCTGTGTGATTGCTTTACCTAGAAAGTTCTGAGCCCTGGCTGCATCCCAGAAGTGTAAATATGTGATGGCAAGTCCCAAAGGAATTTGGTAACTACAGTATTTCCCAAAGAGCATTTTCAGCAGTCATGATGAGGATGTTTAATTGAATAGATGGCCTTGAGAGGGTGCGTTTAGCTCACTCTGTCAGAGTATCAACCAGCATTTTTGTTTCATAAATCAATTTTTTAAAGTGGGGAATCAGCTTTTTAAAAGGGTAAACACTGGCAGGACAAGGGGGAAAGGATTAAAGCTGAAGGAAGATTTAAATTAGATATTAGGGGGAAGTTCTTTACAGAGAGAGTGGTGAGGGGCTGGAACAGGCTGCCCAGAGAGGGGGTGGATGCCCCGTCCCTGGGGCTGTTCAAGGCCAGGTTGGATGGGGTCCTGGGCAACCTTGTGTAGCTCCAAGCCTGGAGGTTGGTGGCCCTGCCTGTGGTAGGGGGGTTGGAGCTCTATGATCCTTGGGGTCCCTTCCAACCCAGACCAGTCTATGATTCTGTGATACTTGTGTTCCAGTTGCACCAGGCACACTTATTAACTGAGTGTCTCTGGAAGGGTGTGACGGATGCTTACTGGATACAGTAGGGCGGACCTCAAATTCATCAGGGAATGCTGGGGATTGTTTGAAGATGGGGTTTGTTTTGTGCTTGGCATATGTATCGTGAGGATCCTTTATCTCTCCTTAGGTAAGGGAGTACGGTGGTGTTGTGTTATCCTTCCAGGGCAGTGTAAGGATTGTCCTCCAGCAGATCTCTGTGAGTGCCCTGTAAAAATCACACACGATGGGTTGTGGTGCTGCACCTCTGCATCACGTTTGGTGCCCAATTGATAGTGAGCATACCATCATTAGTACTACCACTATTTTAAACACATTATTATTGCCCATACTTGTTCAAAAGCTGACTTTGACTTCATAACTCCCTATGGATTTGTGTTTGCACAGAAGAGATCGTGTCCTTCTCAGAACGTGTCTGGGTGAATGTTTAAGGCCAGAAATAAGCAAAGCCAGCAGCAAACATATTTGTGGTGCAGCTAAACTGAAGACACAGGAGCCAAGCAGTTTCTCTTCCTTTCTTTGCAAGTTCCTGTCTGGTTTCCTAGCACCCACAGTTGAGTTGGGTGTGTTGGAGGGCACAGCCATCCCCTTTCATCAGTTTGGGAGCTTCCTCGTACTGCCCATCGCATCAGTATGAACCATGGTCTTTTAAATGGCACCTTAGGACCTTCTAATCAGATGAAATCTGACTTTTTGGGATTTGGAAGCTTATGAACTCTCATTTTCAGACCTCAGCAAGACAGTACTAACTACAGCCCTTGTCTAGAAGCTTATTTTCTCCTGCATTCCAGAGTGCTTTGTTAGTGGCCAGGGGGGCTCGCTGCCCTCGTGCATGGCTTGGAAATGATCATCAAGTCCCCTTCTATCACACAAGGGGGTGAAGCACCTTGAGGAGGCTTGGATGTGTGTAGCTGGTCTTTACATGGGGGTTTTTGCCTTGTGGTTGTTAAAGAGTATTTATTTCCTTCTAAGAAGTTGAAGGACATAGGAGGTGACACAAGAGCAGTCGTGTCTTCTCCCCTTCTTCCTGACATATCCCTTGACTCCTCTTACAAAAACTCAGATCTTGGGGTTGCTTCTAACTTCTTAACCACAATTTTTTTCCTGTGGAGACTCAGGCCTTTCCTGTCCTGTTGAGTTCTTGCCCCTTCCAACTATTTGCAGTCCCTTAAAGTAGGAAGAATTGATCATCAATTTAGCTAATACCTCGTGAACGCAGGATGGAGGTGAACTGATTGTAGGACAGTTCAGTATCGCTTAACTAGCACCTTCTGCCCCCAGCACTAGTTTGGTCTTGTTTAGGATTTTTTTTGGTGGCTTTTTGTTTTTACACCTCATTTTCTAGTATTTCAAGGCTTCTCCCATTGCTCCCCACTCCCCCCTGTTGAATCCAGTACGTGCATTTTGAGTGAGGGTTTCAGACATGGGTTCCGTGGCAATTTCGAGCAATCTCTATGCAACAGTGCAGGACTGAGTTTCTGTAAGGTTCCACGATGCCTGCAAAGGCTGAGCTCATGAAGCAGCAGCAGTAATGTAGAAATAATTATACTGAGCCAATTAGAAACATTTCAAAGCAGTAAATTTATCCAAACCCCAGCCAGTATCGAATAGTAGGGGAGTTGAGGTTTCCTCAGCGGTACGACTGCAGTAGGGATGAGAAATAGGTCTTGTCAAAATGTTTCTTCCCTGGCAAAATATTTTCAGGGTGGTGGTTGTTTGGGTCAGCAGACAAACCTTTAAATAACAAAATCATAGAAAGGTGGAGATAGGCACAAGCCTTACTGGTCTTTAGTCTGCAGGCACTTCAAGTGTCACATTTTGTGTTAATATTGGGGGTTTTTTAACTATCTGCATGTGAAGACCTTTGAAGGAGTCATGCTCCTATGCAGAAGTTATGTTGACATGCACATTGTTCCATCCATAGGATTTATTGCTGCATGAAACAGCCCCTGCAAATGTTGATGTTGCAGATTGCAAAGGGGAAAATACTACTGTGTGTAGCTTAGAAAAACAGCGTCTGGTTTCCGTCAGGTTTTAGATCCTATCAAATGAAATTCAAATGTTAATGACTTCTGTGAACTACTAATTTCTTTTGAAGAATCCACCTAACCACTACATTAATCTTCCTTTTCCATGTTGGCCATGACTTCAGCTAGTACACCCTTGATACTGTAGACCCACCTGTAGTTCCAGGAGCTTGTGTGGTGAAGGAAACTTGTTTGTATTACTGCACATTGCTTTTCCTGCAGTGCCCAACTGCTTGTCTTCATTGCTGCTACTCTTTAAATACCTGGGTTCTGGGGAGTTTTAATTGCCTTTAATTTTGGCCAGGTCTCTCTACAAATACAGTGCTGTAAAGGTGTGTGGCAGTGTTGTAGTAAAAATGTTTCTAACAGCGATTAAACAACTTCTTCACTTTGTGATGTGTTTAAGGGCAAGATAATTCTAGTGCTTTATATTAAGCAGGGGTTTTATATAGGTTGGAGAAAACCATGCCAGGAGAGAAGGGCTTTATTCTGAGAAGTGAAAACAACCCCCAACCCAAACCCCATAGTTTTAAAACTTCTTCATTTTGCAGTATAATTCCCGGCCGTTTAGTTGCTTGCATTCCATTTGTCTTCAGCTATAAAAGACCATTCTAAAGTCCTGTTAGTTCTTGGGGTGTTAGGTGTGTCAGAACATATGTGTGCTTGTGTAAGAGTGTAACTGGCAGAGGGAAGTACGGGGTGTGTTTGGTTTTGCTGTGCTGTTGGGCAGATGAGCTGGGTAATAACAGGTCATTTTATTGCGCTGCTGTTTCTCCTCCTACAGGGAAGATGGGGAGCTAGAGGATGGGGAAATAGATGATGCAGCGTATGAGGATGTGAAAGAGCACGGCACCAAAGGTGATGACAAACAGAAGAATGAGAAAGGACACAGAAAATCAAGGAAGAAACGCAAAAAAGAAAAGGAGAAGAAGAAATCAAAGAGGAGAAGGCGGGATAAGCATAAGGTTAGGAAATGCAAACCAGAATTTTGGAGGGGCTTGTTTTGCTTCCAGGTTTAGACAAGTATCCGGGAATTAGAGAAGGAATCTGCAAAGGTTTTATTGCTGCTTAGGCAGTGTTTGGTCTCTTGAGGGCAAGTGTTGGGATTCCTGTCTTACCAGTGCACTTCAGGATGAAAGAATCTGTGTAAACAAACAAATGTTTGTTTGTGGAAACGCATAGTCACGCATCTCAGTGACAGTTTATGTGGGGTAAGGGACAATAAATCATTACATAATGCAACCATAGCACATTTCAAATGGTTATTTGGGAACTTGCTTGTTAGCTCTGCCTGAATGCATCTGCATAGACTTGGGTTTCTTCTGTTTACATTTAAAAGAAATACAGAATCAGACCGTGGGTGTAACTGTGTTATTCAGGATATAGGTCTCCATTAGATGCAGACTTATTTCAATACTGCTTTTAATAGCAGTTAACCAAATACTGGCATTTATGAGCACTTTATTCTTGGCTGTTGTCAGTGGTTGGGGTGGTTGGACACTGAAAGGTTAAGCCCCTTCTTAAGTTGTTTAAATCTCAAGCAGTGGTGTAGGTTAAGCACTGTCCACTGACAAGAGGGTTTTTTAGGGTAAGAGGCAGAAAGTAAATGTATCCATTTCACTTTTTGTGCTAATTATCATATTCATGGAAAGAAAAGGGTTCAGGCTAGTTAAATTAACTTTACTGAAGAACTCACTTAGGTAAGGTGTCTGGCATGTATTTTAATTGACTTAAATGCAAATGATTCACAATACCTTATCCTAGAAAATGAAACCTGATGGTCCTTTTCTAAAAGTCAAGGAAATGTGTTATTCTTGTATGGTTCCCCTCAAAATTTCCTGCAGAACAGTATGTCTGAAGAAAACACTCATGATGTGGTAAGGCTGGGTTTGCTCCCAGCAGAAAATGACAGGGTCCTTATCATTTCCATGGTGATAGGAAAGTTTCTAGCTATGTGTTAGTCTTCCTGCAGCATCCCTGCTATGTGGCAAAGAAGTGGGGCTCGGGGAGACCCATGGAAGCCAACGTAACCCAGGGACACCACGTAGCCCTCAGTGTTTACGCTCCAAAGCCACGTTGGGTCAGATCTCTTTCTCTGATAAACAGAGTTGGGTCATCAGAGAAAATACTTTCATTTCTTAGGCTCATTGTACAGCAGGGTGGCTATGCAGAGGGCTATATACCAAGGTTTGAGTGTGCTGTTCCCTTCTTGTTTTCAGCATAACTCCCCTTCCAGTGATGACAGCTCAGACTACAGCCATGACTCTGATATTGAGCGCACAGAACGACCGCATAAAAAGAGCAGCAGCTCTTCATACAGAGATTATGATTCTTCGTTCAGTCAGGTGGGATTATTACTCCTTTTTTAAACTCCCCTCTCATGTCTTTGCTTAGGGGTGATTTAAAGGAGATGCAGATATACCTGGTGTAGTTTCTGAAAGCTGCCTTGATCACAGTGCCCCTTTTCAGGGATTTCAGGAAACGCACCGAGTTCTCATCTCCTTGGGTAGATTTCCAGATGTTAAAGCATGATCTATGCTGTGAATGTAGGTGGGGTGAATGAGCCTGATACTATTTGTCCCTCCATCAGGCAACAATTAAGATGTCTTTATTCTTGCCTGGATTGGATTTAGATGGTACTAAGAGGAAGTGGCTCTGGAAAAGTCACCTTTAGATATCTAGAACTGATGCCACTTTCTTTTCCATTTGGCCTGGCTGTTCTCAGTCCATGGGGTTCCGTGCCCCTCCTGAGGCTACTGGGTTTTCTAAAACTGAGATAGAGCTTGATGAAGCCTGAAGCCATTCCAGAAACCTCTAAGCCAGCCTAATTTTTTAAACTGAAGATTCTGTCTGTAGAAGCAGGAGAAATGACAGTGCCAGTGTAGGAGAGGCCATGAGCAGTACTTCATCCTTGTGGACTGAGGCAGGACAGATTGCATCTTCTGTGTCCAAGACCGTCAGGATATGGAGATCACAAAAGGGAAAAACCATGTTAATCATAGCTCTTCTAAGTAGCCCTTAATGCTGCACATGTAAAAATGCTTTCTCAAGTCCACTGGAAAGTTTTCTGGAATATGATGGGTGCTGATGCTGTTCTGGTCTAGCTTTTTTCCCAGTTTTGGTACATTCAGAATCCAAAGCTCTAATTTTTACCACATAACTCATTGTCACTGTTTGTTATTAATGCTTGCTTGTGCAAATCTAGTTGATGGCCTGACAATAAAGCAGTGAAAAAAGAGGTGTTTCTGTAAATACTGAGTTGCTTCTAAACAGTGCAATCCCTTTCACACAGCATGGACACGTGTCAGGAAATTACATGAGCTCACAGAAAATGCAGCATAAAAAAAATGTCAAAAGTAAAGAGTATGATGACTACAGTCATTACAGTGATGAAAACTTTGGGAATTACAACGAGGAGGAAAAGGATGAAGATTTTGCTGATCAGCTTAAACAATACAGGCAAGCTAAAGAGACCTCCAGCGGTGATTTAGGACCTCCGTTCCCAAAGGAACCAGTGAAAAAACAAGGGATGAAAGGGATCCAGAAAGGTAAGAGATTTTGAATTGTTAATTGCAGAAATGTATGCTGGCAGCAGTTGTATCACACATCATCTTGGTGTCTGAATGAATGGGCCTGCTCCTGTCATAGGAGATAATATGCATGCATATATTGAGGACACAGATCAAGTTTGGGGTAATTTGTACATAGTACAAACAGGTCCCTGTTAAAAGATCCAAGATCTCCCTTGTGCAACAAATCACAGGGCTGGAAACTAGTTTATGGAAGTCTGAAATGGGACTTGTTTGGGGGAGGAATGTAAAATTGTTTCTTCCAAACTCCTGCCCCCCAAATTAAGTGCCTAGAAATTTTGGTAGGTGCCTGAACACTTGTATTGGTGTGCCCCAGATGTATGCTAGTAAGCATCCATCTGTTTTTCTTTCCACAGCTTCTCTTGTGTTCAAAGCTGGGTGATACAAATGCTGGTGAAAAGGTATTCCTCTCCAGCAGCCCAGGGTTGCGTTGCCCTTCCTTTGGGCCTTACTTATATAAACCAAGTTATGCAGGAGTTCTAATTGGCACCTTTATTTGGTGTCTGATGGTTTCCTTGCTGTTGGGAGTGCATTTCATTGAGCCACCTTGGATCTCAGGCCTCTGTGAAGGGACTCCTGACTCCACAGCCACCTTGTGTCTTGCGTGACAGCATGAGTATTAGGAAGGTACAGTGTGTTACATGAAGGTAGTAAGCTGCCTTAGATTTACTATGGTGTGTTACACAAAGGTAATAAGCCATCTATGGTGAATTTATTGCATTCTGGTTTGGCTCATGGTAAAATAAATTGGCAGAAGATAGACAAACTCTTTTTAACTGGGAAAAAAGTGGCTTTTCATGTGTTGCTGGGCGATCCTGCTTCATAGTCCCTGCCTGCAAATCATTGGAGATGAAGTCAAGGTATTTCCACTGGAACCAGCCTCGCTGTCACGAAGTGGCTGCCACTTGAAGCAGGTGTGGCATCTGAAGGACTTTCTAACTGTTTTTTATTGGGTTTAAATGGATGAGAAAGCAGATTCTGTCTCGGTGGTTCCAGTTGAGGCCACAACTCCTGGCCTGCTGGTGGCTGGATAATGACCCTCATGAGCCGTCCACACAGTTACCATTAAACACTTAGATTCTGAGCTGTTCAGTCATATTTCTTAGGTTATGATCTGGTTTCCTGCATGTTGGGACAGTGGAACATGCCCATACATCTTGGCCTGGTCAGTTCTGTGTTCAGAAAGCATCTAAACAGTGCAAAATGCTCCAAGTGTGTGGGCTGGTTAGAAATAACGTGTCTGCACTTGTACTTATGAGACACTGCTTCCAACAGGA
Organism: Laterallus jamaicensis coturniculus; assembly: GCA_022605575.1. Classification (NCBI taxonomy): domain Eukaryota; kingdom Metazoa; phylum Chordata; class Aves; order Gruiformes; family Rallidae; genus Laterallus; species Laterallus jamaicensis. The sequence goes on from JAKCOX010000001.1 coordinate 1,109,275, forward strand.
CGAATATTACATTCCCTTTGTCGGTCTGCTATTGATTTGAAGAGCTTTTCAAAGAGCAGGCAGTGCATGGAATTACAATTGGCTGCTGATAGTTGTACTTGCCAGCTCGCGATTCAAGATAATAGTTAGGAATTCCAGCTGCAAGAAGGCAGGTGTTTAGTTTGGAGACTTGTCTGTATTCATTGTCACCAGGTAGCTGTTTTTCTTTGCACTCTGAGGTCACTTAAAGAGGTCCTTGGCTGTTTTTCAGGTATTTCTCAGAGAGGTAATAATTACAACATCGGTCGAGGACGGGGAATGCAGAAGAAACTGAAGCGTAAAGATCGTGGAAGGGGAAGAGGGGGCAATAAGGGATCTGATGGCTTTCATGAGGTACGTGGCATTAAAGTGTAACTCCCAGTGTAGTCGTTTCAGGTGGCTGGGTGCTTTGCTTTTACAGAAGAGTATTTAAAACTACACACCTTTATACTTTTATCTAGAAATTACTAGAATTTCCCAGCACTTGCTGGACAAAGTATAATAGCTAACTTAAGCTAATAGTAACTTTCTTGTTTTCCTTGGAAATAAATAAAACCCTAGCAGAAAGTATTTAATGAGCTCTGGCTTGGGGTGGTGCATGAACTTCCATGCTAACTCTATCTGAAATAAGATGCTTTGTTGGAAGCAGATGAGGTATCTCTGGATTTTAATGTGTTCAGAGTAGAAAATTGATCCTGACTGATTCAGGAGTGGAATTTCTAGCTCAGAGATTTTGGCTCCTCAGTGTCAACAAAACCCGACGTCGTTCTTGGTGTTAATGATTTGTGACATTGCTTAATCTGCCGAGCAAAATGAGACTGGGCGCTTGATGTCCTGTGTGCTGAGTGTGGAGAGCCACATCATTCCCTTCCAGAAGTCCCCACTCAGCACTCAGGTCCCTGCTCCTTTTGGTGACAGTGGGAGACGCCCTATGCCTTCTGAGGACGGATCAGTAGGCAGCCAGTTGGCACCCCAAAGGGGGCGTTCATTTCTGCCCTCTCTTGGGGTGTCATGGTTCGTAAGAGCCCATCTGACTCCCATGACCTCACCAGCTCTGTCAGGCCCCCTCCACACCTGCCCCAGGCTCTCTGGTTAGATGGTTTAACACCCTTTCTTTAGTTTATCCCACGTGCAGATGCCACATGGTGATGAGATCGTAAGAGGGAGTGATGACTGGCCTCACCATGCACACAGTAATTCTTAGGTGTTAGGTCATGTTTCATCTCCGCTTTGCCTCGCAGCGTAAGCAAAGAGCTTACTTTTCTTCTGAGGTAAGCTGGAGGTAACAGCCATGGAGAATCCAGGGAAGGCTTGGCAAAGTGTAGCGGTGTGCCTGAGGTGGTGGTATGGAAGCCTGGACCGTCACTCAGCATCTGGCTGATGCAGAGGTTCCCTTAGTCAGAGGTCACAAGGCAGGAGTCAGCTCAGCTTCTCAAATGCAGTGTGAGATACCCTGTCCTTTCCATGACATTACTAGTGTTCCTTGTGCTGTGAGAACCTTCTGATTTGGGTGCATTTACAGGAAAAACTGTTAAAGCAGCTAAGAACAAGGATTCCCTCTGAACTGTGGGTATAACAGTATTAAGAACTTCCATCATGATGTGGTTAATCACCAGGTACACTGTAATATGTTACTACCTTGTGTAAGTAAGCATCAGTGAGATGTTCGTTTTTCTTCCAGGATGGCAAACCAGTGAAGAAATGGGTTAACATGAGTCAGGAGTTCATAAATCAGCACACAGTGGAACACAAAGGCAAACAAATCTGTAAATATTTCCTCGAAGGGAGGTGTATTAAGGTAATGATGCACTGGGAGGGTCTGTCTCCTCTGGTGGGAGGAGTGGGAGGAGGTGCTTGGTTGGGTTTTACCTCAGCTGATGTGAGGAAAACTCATGTGTAGAACCTCAGGGGTTTGATTTCTGATCTTCTGGGTATTTCTAGATAAATGCCAATGGAAGAACTTGTGGGCTGATATCCTCTTCTGTGGCACATTTTGAATGATCACAAATTCTGTTTAAAAATACTCCATCTGCTTACTGGTATATACAGTAAAAACATCTGTGATAGTATCATCAACTACATTGACCTTGTATCATGTAAATACCAGTGTCAGATCTCAGGAGAGTGGAATCTGTAAATATACCATGATTTCTGAATGTGTTAGATTATTTGTCTGTGCTACTGCTCATGTTGAAACATTGAAGGAATTGCTTAATTATGCTAATTATTTCTCTCTCTAAAGTAAAAAGTGGGGTTGTAGTGCTAGTTCCCCTACCAAAGAATCGTTTTCCTTCAGCCAGCAAGTGGAAGGCAGCAGGAAGAAGAGAATGCTGTTCAGAGCAGGCAGCTGTCAAGCAGTAGCACTAGCAAGACAGTCTCTTACTCCATACAAAGCCTTTCTGTTGCTTCACTATGAAGCTTACGCTGCTGTGGAGTTGAATCCTCTGATGTCAGACTAGTTCAGTCAGTTAGAGAACTACATGCTGCTCCAGTAGGTGCGTGTGTCACTTCCATTTGATTCCTCTGGGCATTTAGGGTTAGAAGGGTTTCCCTTTCTGGTTCAAAGGGTGAAAGTAAAGGTGGAAATGAGTCTGATTTTTCCCCAGACTCTGGGGGGGTGGAATTCAAAGCAAGGCATTTGTTGCTGCCTTCGTGCATTCTGTTTTGCTGTGCTCAGTCAAATGAGGATTTGCTGCCACCTTCAGTTTTAAAACAAAGGCTGAAAGAGCACTTAGTGTATTCTTCATTAAAATAAATACCAAAAATAGACAAACTCCCTCCCTCTCCAGCAGAGGAACCCTAATGTATGATAGAAACCTGATACTACTTGGACTCATTCCTACACCAGAGACTCTTAATTCCTTACTTGTTGGGACTCTTAAGTTCTCCTACACACCTTTAAAGCAGAATCAGGTTTTCTACTCGAAGTGTAGAATTGTTTACCTGGAAAATCATTTCAGTAAACTATTGTATTAAAATGCTCATCGCTATGTGCAGGCAGAGAGGGGAACTGGTCCTGCCAGACCAGCTTGTTTTCTGTGAGCTCTGTGTATGTTCTTGGTATCCTGTTTCAGGAGTCGATTCCCTGTGTCCACGTCTCCCTGTTCTCAAGTTTTCAGGGATGTGTTCATAATGCAGTTAGGTGTTAATGAATCTAAGAGTTTAAAGCCAGCTAAGGGGGCTGTTTGCCCTTTAAATGTGGAAATAACAGTTTTCTTGTTTCCTTTCTTGTAGGGAGAGCAGTGTAAATTTGATCATGATGCAGAGATTGAGAAGAAGAAGGAAATCTGCAAGTTTTACATCCAGGGTTACTGCACCAAAGGAGAGAACTGCATTTATTTGCACAATATCCTTTAAAATTACCCCTTGAATTAAATGAAAAGTTTATATTTATTCTTAATTGATGGAAGAGATATTTATGGGTAGCTGTTTTCTTAAGAGATTCTACCAAAGACTCTGTAGGTTTACTACAAGATTACTTTTCTGCTCAAATAGTTAGGAGGTGAAAATATGTACTACTAGTATTTCTTTTGGGTTTAGGAATTTTAATGCTTTAGAAGGCAAATCCCCTTGAAGGTAGGTGCATCCACATAGTTTTAAAACCCTCAGCAGTTCTTTCTTGTTGTAGAGGATCTGGGTTGTTTTAAAATTCAGACCTTCATCTTTTTAATCACAGTTTTAGAAATCAAGTCAGAAATAATGTTCAGGCCAGAGTGATGTAATTATTAGCAGAACATTCTGTGGAGCCAGGAGGGAAGTTGGTTATTAGCTTTCAGAATCCCTAAGGCACCACTTTGGAAGGATAAGTACCAGTGAAGAACAGAAGGGTAGTTGACAGCTGGATTTCACAAACTGACTGGCAGTGCAGAGCAGGAATCGCCCTTCGTTAGGATTCCTTAATGCATTGATCACATGAATTCCCTTGCAAGTTCTACCACACTGGAGCCAAGTGCTACCAGGGAGATAAGTGCAAATTCTCTCATGCTCCCTTGACTGCAGAAACAAAAGAGCTCTTGGATAAGGTGAGTGACTCGTGGTCTGAGAACACTAGAAAGAATAGTGGGAAGCTTGCTAGAAATTTCTCTGGAGTTCCTGGGATGCTAAACAGTGACGATGTTAGGCTTCCCTCTTGCTCTGCGTGTGGTCAGTCTGTGGCCAGGTTCAGTGCCAGGAATTCCCCTTGCCATCAGCTAGTTTGCTCTTTTTTAGCCATCCCCTTTGTGTGGGGGTGTTTGTGGGCTCTTTAGCAAGGAGTGTGGGGTTTGTCTGCTGGAAGTTAGGTATCATCTGACTGATGCCTGCACTCAGGGTTGAGAAAGGAATGAGGTGCCTCCTGAATGATGGATGAAGTCCTGACCTCTGTTTCAAGGAGGATATTTATGTCTGTCCTGTTACTATACACCAGGCCTTAATGGAAGAGTGACACAAATTAACACTAGAAGCATGAATCTTAGAAGAAGTTCTCAATTTCTGTCACTGAAAATGACTGCTGGAAGGAAATAGACTTGGGTGAAATTGTCCCTTCCTGACTACTGAAGTAGTTTTCTTCCTGACTGTCGGTTGGTGAAACGAGTAATCATTGTTGGATGCTTTACCCAAGTTTGATATCAGTGTATAGCAGTGTTGTAGCAGCTGATAGTGAAGTGGAACATCCAAGACTCCATGGAATTGTGTGTGCTGCAAAGCTTACAAAGTGTTTACTCCATTCCTTCCTTCTAGGTTCTGAATACTGAGGAGGAGCCACAAAATGAAGATGAGAAGGAACTGGAGGAGCTCAGGAAGCGTGGCATAGTCCCTCTCCCCAAGCCCCCACCAGGCGTTGGACTTCTGCCCACCCCACCAGAGCAATACCCCTTTTCTGAGTCTGACTTGGAAAACTACCAAGATCCTTCAGGGGAATATAAGAAAATCCCATCTCTCTTTGAAATAGTTGTGAAGCCTACCGTGGATTTAGCACACAAAATCGGGAAAAAGTAGGTGTTGGAGATGTGTGTGGAACTCTTCTTGAAAGGTGGCTGCAGGAATGTTTAAATGATCCTTCTGTGTGTATTGCCAAGTGAATGATCCTGCAGATATTGGCTCCCATAATTATTTAATTAATGCTTTCTGTAGAACCTTCTGAGCCTCAGCCTTCCTGAAGGTGACTCCACTGGCTCTTGTCTTGGCTCTGGGCCTGCCTTGCCTATCTCCATTTGTGGGTTGAGCAAATACCATTGTCTTCTAAACTCTTCTTATTGTTAGTGTTTTCTTGGATCGATGCTCCTGATGGAGATGGTTGGCCTGGGGCTGTGTAAAACTCTTTGTTGCAGCAAAAGTCTGGCTCAGCACGTGCTCATACTGAAAGAAATGTTCAGGTGCTGCCATGTCTAATGTATATAGCTGTTACCTTTGGAAATCACCTCGCTTCTCTCAGGTCTTTATCCAACTTAAGATCAAATAGGTACAGACATCTGCAAGGGTGAGGAGGGGAGGAGATAGCTGTTGATCTTTGAAGGTGCAAAACCCAATTGATTTAAGTTTCTTTTGCCTACAGGCCACCAACCTTCTATAACAGCGCCTCACCACCAAGACCACCCTTCCAGGGCAACGACCCTCATTCTCAGCACATGTACAACCCAGGCTCAAGTCCAGGGTCAGGACCTGGAATGTCACAGGGACATAACGGGCCCCCGATGCACCCGGGTTCTCCTGGGCATCACCCATGCGCAGGGCCCCAAGGCCCGGGCATGCCGCAGAGCCCTCCTATGCAGGGTGTTCCCCCAGGCTTCCTGGGGCCGCAGAACCAGACCGGTATGCCTATGCAAGGACAGCAGGGTGGGCCCCCTCTCACCCCACCGGGTCTTGGTGGGTCTTACAATGCCCCAGGAGTTCAAGGACATATGGTGAATATGCCAAGGGAGAATCATTGTCCTCCGGGGCCGCAGTACCAGCAGATGCCTGGGGATCGGCAGCCGAACATGAACTATGAGCCTATTCAGAACCCAGCTGATTTCTACGACAATTACTACTCTCATCAAGCTGTACATAACTTCCAGCCAGCTAATAACTCCGGGGGTAAGGATGTTTAAAAGCTGTTGTTCCTTGATGAGGTGCTGGGAGGTTGGGTGGTGGTACAACATCCTGACTCCAAAGCTTGAATATCTTTGGCGTGTGGGCTTTTCCAGCTGATGCTTTCCGGTGGTGTGATACACAGCACGTTTGTTTTGCTTGATGGATAGCTAGGATAACTGATAACTGTGGGGTCTTTGTGCTGCAGATGGAACATGGCATGGAGAATTTACAGATCACCAGGCTCACCTCATGGCTCAAGAGTCGCATCAAGGTGGCAGCGAGTCAGACTGCATGAGTAGCCATATGGGCCACAAACCAGCCATTAATGTCCCAGATTTTCTTCCGGCGATGCAGAAAGCCCTTTACGTAAGGCTTAGTCAGAAGCATCAGAGAGATGGAGACTCTGTCAGCAGCCAGGGTCAGAGGGCAATGAGCAAAGATGAAGGTAAAGATAATACTGTTGGAGTTCTACACATCCTTCTTGAGCATGTATTAGCTGGGAACAAATGTGTTTACTTGGATTGTCATTGCGTTGTCCCATGTCCTGCTCCCTGCCGCTCCCTTCTCCCAAGCTGCTAGGTTATGTGACCAGGAATGCATCTCCTGTGTGACCAGAAGGCAGTCAGTTGTACCAAATGACTGCAAGGATACCACTAATGTAATTCAGATGTGGAGGTGCGGCCCTTCAGGCTATGTACAAACAGTTTACTCTGAACCAAAGGTTTCTCACCAGCACATTAGAGCAACTGGTCCTTCCTTCTAGAGGGCTTTCGGAAAGCAGTGTGATGGGAACATGTCCCAATGAGCTGTCTCCAACAACACATCCCTTGCTGCTGTACAGCATTTCGTGGGAGGACAGCTAGCGTTGAGCAAACACGTGCTACTGTGCGAGAGATATCAGGGATAGTGCTGGCTTTTCCTTCTACCGTCCTGCAGTGAAGGCGATTTGCATCAAGGCTCCTATTTTAAACATATTTTCCCCCCACCAGTTCTGCTATGAATAACACTTTGAAAGCAGGCTGCTTTCCCAGGTTAATACTGACCGAGGGGTACGTAAGCAGAACGCAGCTGGGTTTGGGAGCCACCTCGAGTAGCTCCAGTTGGTTTGTTCTGTCAGTTCTTTGCTGAAACGTATTGTTGTCAGTTGTTGTTTGGGGAGTGATCTCTTAGTATCAGATCTTCTCAGTTTGATGTCGCTGAGAAGTTCCCCTCTGGATGAGAAAGGTTTTGTTTTCCCTAGTGATACTTTGAATAATCTTTTTATTTCACTTTATTTCTTTAAAGATGACAATGTCAACTGGTACTCCAGCAGTGAGGAGGAAGAGGGGAGCAGTGTTAAATCGATACTAAAAACCTTAAAGAAACAAAGCGAAAATTTCCGAAACCGGCAGCAACATTCCACAGAGCAGCACATGCTGGGTATCCCTACGGATCCGAGGCTGGCAAAGGAAAAGGGTGCAGGGCCTCAGGCTGCTGACCCGAGACTCCGGGCCTCGCCCAGGTCCAATCCCAGGAAGCCTTCGGAATCTGCATCCTTGGACCCGCGGCTCGTACGAGATCCCAGGATGCACAAGGTCAGTGAGGGCGGCCACAGCTCCTCCCTGGGGGGAGCAAAGCTCGATTTACACCACGCCGGCGTTAAAGTCAAGCAGAAAGGGATGGATGACGATGAAGAGGACTCGGAGAGAGAACTGCGGGAACGAGCGTTCCTGATCCCACTGGAGCCTTTGCCTGGTGTGACGCTAAGGGATCCCCGCTCCCAGCTCCGTCAGTTCAGCCACATTAAAATGGATGTTACCCTGATGAAACCCAACTTTGCTAAGCACATCGTTTGGGCTCCTGAAGACTTGCTCCCCATACCTTTGCCTAAGCCTGACCCTGTCTCTTCCATCAACTTACCTCTCCCTCCGCTCATCGCTGACCAGAGACTGAATAAGCTGCGGAATCTGAAAAACGACCCCCACCCAAACGCCATGCCCGCTGACCCGCGACTGGCCGCCAAGGCCAAGTCCAGCTTAGCAGGCAGGAGCAGCTACTTGGACCCCTCTCCAGATACACACACCAGTAGCTCGAGCAAACTGGGAGACCCTCGCTTGCAAAAAAACGTGGATCCCAGACTCCATAGACTGTCGAGCGCAGAGACGCACCACGCAGCCGCCAAGGACTCGCACCCGACCAAGTTCGACCCCCGCCTCGCCAGGTCCGCTGCTGGCTCCTCGCAGCCCTCGGAAGCCGCCTCCACAAAACCTGACCCAGATGCTCTGCCTCCCTACGCCCCCAAATTATCCTCCAGTGGTGTTAGGCTGGGAACTCCAGGCTCCATCCTGAGTGGTATTAGTCTGTATGATCCGAGGGATCACAGCTCCTCGTCGGATGCGGCTCCGGCTAGTTCAGGAGAGAATGGAGAGAACCAGAAAAAGAGTATTTTGAAAAATTCCAGTAAAAATGAGCCCAATCTCACAGAAGAGTCATCACTGCAGAAGGCTTCCCCCAGCATGGAGAAAAACACAGAAGGATCAGCGGAAGCTGCTTCAGATAAAGCAAACAGCACCAGTAAACCTCAGGCTAAACACTCCAGCGCTGCACCTGCCGTGCATAATCTTCCTATCCAAGCTTTATCGGGGTTAATCAGGCCACAGTACAGCGACCCCAGGCAGGTCAGGCAGCCAGGACAGGTAACCCAGGCCCAGGAGAGCGATCCCAACGGGGAGTCGGATGATAAGTCCTTAAAAGATGTTTTCAAGACTTTCGATCCAACCGCTTCACCGTTTTGTTAGCAGTTGATTTTAAGTCTTTTTACTGTTGTGAATATATTGCAGTTCTCTGCTGTTTTGTAACTGGTTTACCTCTTTGCTTTATTTATTTTTAAATTATAATTATCAACACTTTTCAGCTGCTAATCTCAGAACCACATGCAGTTATACAGTACGCTCTAGTGTTTGCGAGGCTGTGGTATTTTCTATATAATAACTTTTCCAATTTCAGGGAGACTAATAATTGACATGTAGAAATCCCCCCCTCTCCTCCCCACGTATCGTGTTAGAGCTGATCAAAGCACTTTCATTGTAAATACATCATCCAGAAAGCCCCGAGACCTGTATATGTGTGAGCTGTCTCTTTCCTAAACAACACCTAGATCCGATTGCCACATTTGTATGATTGTATAGATACAAGCAATATTATGTACATTATTACTGTGAGAGACGCTGTTTGACAAGGATTGTCCGACGTATCAAGCCAAACCTACTAACTGGTGTAAACCCTGCGCAGAGAACTCCCAAGGAAAACATGGATCCTCCTTTTCCAATCAGTTGACATCAGACATTGACAGTTTTTAATCCACACGGTCGCTATTCCTAGTGTAAAAGAGACCTATATCGCATATTGAGGATGAAAAATGTCATATCTTTTAAAAGTATTTTATTCTATGCTGTATATAGAAGAAATTGTGAAGTACATAACTAGAGGAAAGTTACTGTTCAAAGTGGAGAATAATACCTAAGTTGTCTAATACGAAGAAAGGTTTTTATTTAATTTTTTCACGCCTACACAATTGGGATTAGTGCTCTGAGTTACATTGTGGTGTTCATGTATTTCAATGTATTTTTGTATCCAGCTGCTTAATTTGTATTGCTTTTTTTGTATTGATGTAACTGCAGTACTTGTATTCATGGTGTCTTTATGACATTTTTAACAAAAAAATTAAAAAGGGTACAGTTCCAGCCTGGTAACCACTGTGGTGTCAACACGTTGGCAGGTGGCTCGGCCTCGGGGACAGGAGCGGTGGGGCTGGTGGAAGGGTGAAGTGGGGCTAATCCTGGTTTGGGTGCTCTGCCACTTCCCAATCCAGTGGTAGAGGGTTTGCTGATTGTCTTTGGACTAGAGTCCTAAGGGGAGTTAGCTTTGCCATGCAGTTCCAGGAGCCTGCTTCCCAGGGAGCTGCCCTTGTTCTCTCACTGGCGTTACCGGCACCGCGATAAGAAATGTCCTGCATGTTCTTTTTCATTTCTGGAGATGTTGCATGCTGAGAGCACAGCTGTCTTCAAAGCCTCTCTTGTGCCTTTTGGGTTGATTCTCTATGGAGGAACTGTAGTCATACCTAGCGAGCCACACTGACAATAAAAACCTGCCGTCTGCTCAACGCCATCTGGTTCCAGCCCCCTTGAAATGTCTCTTTTGCATCAAGTCTCCTCCTCAGCCACCCTTTCCCCCTCCATTCCTGTTTGGTGGCCTGAGTAGCACTCACAGCCAGGGCAGTGTAATGTTGAGCATCACTTCTGCAGCTCTGGTTGATGAGCAGGGCTTGGGTGCGCAGAGGGAAGCTGTTGGAGGTATCGCTGGAGGAGAGAGTGGTTTCAGTTTGCCTTCCTGTTTCCCTAGAGTATCAACTGTATTAATTTCACAGTGTTTTGGATCAGTTTCACTCCAAATGATCGAAGGCTAGGCAGCGGTCCTGAAACCTGGTGCTTATTTTGGAGGAATTTATTAGTCCTACATAATTGCTGCTTATTATTTCTTCCTCTGGTGACAAGTTTGGCTGTTTGAGAGCTGCATCTGAAAGAAAAAAGGCAGCAGGGAAGGATAGAAATAGCTTGGGAATTGCCTGTGGACTGATGAGGGAACAAAGGGGAAGCTCTGAAGCCAAATGCATGGCTTTGCTTTTAGACCTGGAAAGTACTTGTAGGATGTGTGGCTCTAACCTGAAGTTACAACTTCTTGTAGGGTGGTGGCAGTGGCATCACTGCTGGATTGGCTGCTCTGTGTTGGTCTATAATACTGGAGAAGAGCAGAAGGAGAAGCTTTGCTACTGCAAGCAAACCATCGAGCTCACAGGAGGATTGCAGGTGTTTGCCATTGGTCCTGCTACGGACCCATTCTGGAGCCATGGGGTGTGTTTGGCAGGGGGCACGGTGCTGACCTCCAACCTTGGAGATCCATTGCCCCCTCAGTATCTTCAGTGTTTCAGAAAAGACGGGGTACAAGGTGATGTGGAAGGGGCCAGCTCCCCTTGCAACCTCTTGTCCTTGTGTGTAACAGCCTCTTTTCTTTCCTCTTCCCCAGATCCTGCCGTGCCCAGCCAGCAGGTCCCCACGAGCCTCCCCAGCTACGGCACACAGCTGCTGCTCAGCTCCCCGGTCCACCCGTGCTCACTGGTTTCTCTGTGGTGGATTTCTTCCCCGAATCTCCCCTTGCTCAGGCCTGCCCACTGCTACCACATCTCTTGAACTACAGAGGAACTACAGTGTAAGTACAAAACTCCACAGTACCTGGGAGGTGGGGACAGCCCAGAAGGGGCTGCAGCCCCAGGTCTGACGTGCTGTGTGGGGTGATTTGTGTCTTCCACAGGGAAGGCTCGTTCCCATCTGTTCCAGGAGCACAGCGTGCTGGCACGGAGCAGCCTTTCCCTTTGGATGCTTCCAACTCGTGGCTCAGGCTGTGGAGAGCAGGAGCAGCCAGCGTCTTTCCTCCTGGAAGCCTGTAGCTACAGGGTGAGTGCTCATCACCATGGCATCTTTCACTCTGGCTCAGAGAGAGTTCCAGAGGGGTGGGGAGGGATTTGGGGAGAAAAGTCCCGTTCCTCTCCAGGACCTGCAGAGCCAGGGCTAGCAGGTAAGGCAGGACACTGCCCACTCCTGCTAGTCCTGGAGATGAGGGGGAGTAAAATGTGTCTGTCTGATCCTGCCCACACTCTGTGCTTCAGAGAGACTGAGTGTTGCTGGATCACCACCCACTGCCTGCTGCCCTGGCATAAAAGCACATGTTGGGAGATGTCTAGTCCCCCTGCCTAGCCCGGTTTAGTACAGATTAAACAGGATTCCTTCATATTGCAAAGTATATCAGTTTATTCTTGCAAAACAGCGAACACATAACTACACTCTGGTTGTGTCAGAAGTCAGTGATCCTATTCCTTAGTCCTCAGTTCTTTCCTATGGCTTTTCTAGGGTGTGCACCCCTCTGTGTTTGTATTTTGTGTACAGACTTGCCTCGTGCCCCTGCTCTTTAGCATGATGAGGTAGCTCTGGCTACCCCTTCTATGCAGCATTTAAGGTTGCTGCCCTAGAAGAAAAGGTGCTGACTGTGTAAAAGCTGGTTAGTGTGCTCAGGATCAGGGCCTGAGCCAGACCTGTCTGCGCTGGGGCTCTCTGAGCAGCACAGTCACTGGTTCCTCCCTCCTGCCAGACTTGGTGCTGCCACAAGCACGTCCCTGTGTCCTTCTGCAGCCTGCTCCCATGCCTGAGTAACACAGAACTGGCAGTGAGTAAAAGAAATACAGTGAAGGTACCTTGTTAAGTGCTGTCTGCCCTGTGTTGCTGCTTGCTGGAGGGAAAAGCCTGACTGACCATGTATGAGCTGGCTCACAGCTGGATGGGACATGCAGTGTACGAAGAAGAAGCCCTCTGCTTGGTGCCTGCTGACTTGAGAGCAACGTGGCCAGATAACAAAGACCAGTGAGTGATGTCTCACCGCACAGGAAACCCTGTTTTCCCTCTGGCCAGGACTCCAGGCTCTTCCCCAGCTCCCGTGTCCTCTGCCGCTCGGTATCGCATCACATGACTCAATTCCAGATGCCATCCGGACAGGAGGCCTCTCAGGAAGCACGTGGCATCCTTTTATCCCCTCTGTTCCGCTGCCAGAGGGAACCACTGTCTGCAGGCTGCAATTTGCCTCAGGAGGAGCAGCAGCCAGCACAGGGAAACCTTCCCAGGCCTCTCACCCTCCATCCCCCTGCAAGAGCAGCCCTAGCAGAAGAGCTGGGAGGAGTGCAGGGTGGGTCACCTGCCTTCTGCCGAGCCCAGCTCCCCTGCAGCAGTCCCTTCTGCTGTGTACAGCTGGCTGGCTGGCCCTGCATGCCCTTCAGTAGGTGTGGGGGGCTCAGTGGGGGTCCTTGGCCTGTGGGCACTGCACCATGGCTGCCAGGCTGGGCTCAGCCCCCGCACGGCTCTTCCGGAGGCCCGATGCATCCCTGTCCGAGCGGCAGGACTCGGTGGCTCTGTGCCACCACAGGCTTCTCCTCCACTGTGTGCAGAAAGCAGCTACCTCTTCCTCTTCAGAGTCAGGTGGGGGCTGTCGCAGACCCTGTCAGGAGGAGACAGAACGTTTCCATGCTTTAATACGTTGTACCTGAGCTGGTTTAAAGTATTTTCAACCTTATCAAAGCCTGGGAATTAGGGTATGTGACCAGTGTGGCATCTCTGCCCATTAATGCTTGAAAGGGCTTAGAAACCTGCTGGGAGGGAGACAAAGGAATATACTGGCCTTCATTTATAGAGGAGTTTACAGAGAGAAAAAGCCAGGGCATAAAGGGCTTTGCAGTCTAGACACTGGAGAGAGAAGAATGGCTGTGCTGCTGGGACTGGCACTTGGCTTTCTGTGCCCTTTCAGGGAAAGTCTGCCCTCTCAAGCTGTTGCAGCTGCAAGGGGGCAATCACAGAATGTGTAAGGTTGGAGGGAACATTCAAAGGCCATCTAGTCCCACCCTGCAGTGAGCAGGTCACTCAGAGCCCCATCCACCCTGACCCTGGATGTCTCCAAGAATGGGGCCTGCACCACCTCTCTGGGCAACTTGGACCAGTGACCTACCACCCTCATATTGAAGAACTTTTTTTCTTAATATCCAACCTAAACCTCCCCTTCTGTAGTTTAAACCATCATTCAAGACTCGTCTGGACGCCTCTCTGTGCAGTATGAGCTGGGGAGCTGCTTTGGCAGGGGGGTTGGACCCCATGAGCTCTGGAGGTCCCTTCCAACCCCTACAACTCTGTGATTCTGTGATCCCTTGAGAGCTTGGATTAAAGCTCATCCTGAGACAGCATAAAGGCTCGGACTGACACGGACTGGTTCTGAGGAAAGGCCTCCAGTGCCAGGCTGCTGCTCTCCAGAAGTGAAATGGGGAAGGGACTTCAGCGCTGCAGTGGTGACAGAGCAGATGGAACAGCTGGACAGATGCATAGCTTGGGAACAGGACAGAAAGGTGCAAAATAAACCCAGCACAGTAGGAATACTTCCTCCCAGCTGGAGCTGACAGGTCCCACCTCCCTTCCCATGCAGACCTGGCTGCAGGAGCTCCCTGCAGCGTGGGCTCACCCCCAGATGCCATCCACATTAACTCACTGTGACACACGCTGCCTCAGCTGCCTTCAGAAGGTGGGAAACGGCCTGGACCAGGTTCTGCGCGTTGCTCACGAGCAGCTCAGAGGAGGACTTGCTCTCTGCAGTGACTGCTTTTACCCTTCAGAGACATTGGAAAGGCTTTTACTGGGCAGCGTGGCCAGAAGATACTCCAGCAGCAGAGTGGGTTTGCAGGCAAGCCAGGGGAGGAAAGGGCTGTTACCAGCACCAGGAAGAGGAGGGGGAGCCAACTGGGACCTGTGGAGACCACCACACACATCTCTTTGAGGAGGGGGCCACCAGCCTTGTGTGAGAGGCTCTTCAGAGGGATCTGAACAGGCTGGACCGATGGGCTGAGACCCATGGGATGGGGTTTAACAAGGCCAAGTGCAGAGTGATGCACGTGGGACATAACAACCTCATGCAGCGCTACAGGCTTGGGGGAGGCTGGCTGGAGAGCTGTCAGGTAGAGAAGGACCTGGGGGTGTTGGGTGACTACAGGCTGAATATGAGCCAGCAGCAGTGTGCCCAGGCAGCCAGGAAGGCCAATGGCATCCTGGCTTGTGTCAGGAATAGTGTGGCCAGTAGGTCTGGGGAGGTGACTGTGCCCCTGGACTGGGCACTGGTGAGGCTGCACCTCGTTTGCTGGGTCCAGTTCTGGGCTCCTCACCATAAGAAGGACACTGAGGTCCTGGAGTGAGTCCAGAGAAGGGCAGCCAGGCTGGGGAAGGTGCTGGAGGGCAAATCCTCTGAGGAGCAGCTGAGGGAGCTGGGGATGTTTAGCCTGGAGAAGTGGAGGCTGAGGGGAGACCTTCTCCCCACCTCCACTGACCTGCCAGGAGGGTGCAGAGAGGTGGGTGATGGTCTCTTCAGCCAGGGGACAGGAGATGGGACAAGGGGAATGGGCTCAAGCTGTGCCAGGGCAGGGTCAGTTCAGATGTGAGGGACAAGTTCTTCCCTGGCAGAGTTGTGGGGCTGTGGCACAGGCTGCCCAGGAAGGGGGCTGAGTCCCCACCCCTGGGTGTCTTTAACAGACGGGGAGATGAGGTACTTAGGGATATGGTTTAGCACAGGATGGGAATGGTTGGACTTGATGATCTTAAAGGTCTTTTCCAACCTTGTGATTCTGTGAGATTGTCCCTGAGCACCCAGCAGCTCACCTGGCCACGATGCTGAGCTGGCTGCTGATGGTGTGGGTGTGCTCTGCAGCACGCAGCAGCTCCATGGAGCATCTCTGGTCGAGGCAGTGCTTGGCAACGGTGCGGCCAAATTTAACCAGCACCTGCCCATCAGAAGCGATGTGCCTCGCACAGGCAACAAGCTGCTTCTTGCTCTAACACCCAAATGGAAAGAAAGGAGTTTCTCAATAGAGTGGGGTGGTGCTGGGGCTGCCCAGTGCCTGCTGGCACGAGCCTCAGCTCGTGCCAGCAGGCACTGGGCAACCCCAGCACAGCTGTGCTGGAGCAGGGAAGGGGTGAAACGCTTCCTACCATGATGGGACCCTTCTTCCTCAGGAACTGAGTCATGTGAAGCATCCTTGTTGCCATGTCCTTGGTGACCTGGGACATCTTGCTGGGGCTGCCCTGCCATGTGTCACTGTCCCCTCTCTCATGCTTCGCAGGGCTGCCAGCGAGGGAGGCGTTGGGAAGACCATTCCCGTGGTGTGGAGACAAGAACTGAAGGGATTTGAGGTCTGATGCTGGGACATCTCCACCTGTGTGTTTCTGAAACAGGTTTTGGTGAGTGAAGGGGACGGGAGAGCTGCCTGCCACCCTCCTGGGTTTGCTCTGCCTTTCCCACCACCCCTTCTTTCCCCCTGCCTTCCCCACCAGTGGGTCTGGGCAGCTCTAAAAGCCCTGTGCCATCATCTCCTGGAGGATTCCTGCAGACATTCCCAAGCCTGGCAGCACCCACGGTTGGAGGGTAGGATTTAGTGTACCCCAGAGCACTCCTCTGAGGGATCTGGATGGCTTTATTTACCAAATCCTTTGCCAGCTCTGGATGGGCAGTTGCTGGGCTCCCAAAGGGCGCTTGTGTGGGGACAGGAGGAGCTGGGCAGAGGTGGGGGTGTCCCAGGGGAGGGTGAGCATGCCAGCCCCCACCCCACAGGCACAGTGTGTAGGAGAGGGGTTTGTTTGTGCCCAGTCAGATCAGGTACCTGGAACTTGGCTGAACAGGGCAGCCAACAACCTGATGGAGCTTTGGGGTGGCCTGGGTTCAGACCGCTGACCCCAGAGGTCCCTGCTGACACTGCTTAATGTGATGCTCCTGGGAGAGAGGAACAGGGCTGACCCACAGCCCCCACCAAGGTGTAATGGGGGTGAAACCCACCCATACCATTTCACATGCCTCCCTGGCAGCTCTGCCTGCTTGCCCGCTTCTGCTCTGAGAAGTTCCTGCTGACTTAGGGTGGCCAGGGGTGTCTGGGGCTGGGGAGGGCTTGATGGGGCTGCTGGGAGAGCGCTGGTCCCTGGCATTCTGCAGGCACTGTGTGATGAGCTGCAGGACATGTGGGCTGATGCCCTGGGCAGCCCCAAGCTGCCTGACGAGGTAGTGAGCTGCTGCTGACCAGTAGCAGACAGTGCTGTCCAGGTGGAGATGTCCCTTGTCCTGGTGGCTCTGGAGGAGCTGGCTGGCAGTGCCCACTGCATCAGAGGTGAGGACCAGGAGGTGCTCTGCGATGGAGAGCAGGTTTGCCTGCGAAGGCAGCTGAGTGCTGGCCTCCAGAACGTCTTGGAGGGTGGATTTGACCCACTGAACGTTTGCCATGAGCTGACCAGCCTTCTCTTCAAAGGCCTCCCTGCTCCTCTCCCTCCCCTCCTGCGAGAGAGGGGACAGGGCTGGTCCCAGGACATCTCGGATGACCCGCAGGTGTTGGGTATTGACCCTCTCCAGGTGGAGCAGTAAGGCCTTGGCCCTGAGGGCCAGCTCTCTCTGCAGGAGCTCAAACCAAACGCGCAAGCTGGGAGCAGGCAGCGGAGAGACCCAGAGGGCACTGGAGGCCTCCAGCAGTGCTTCCATCAGCACCTTGATCTCCTCCCTGAGGGCAAGGATTTCACTGCAGCTGCTGTCTTCAGGGCAGGACAGGTAGGAAAGCCGGGCAGCCTCCTGCAGCCTCAGGGAGTTCTCAGACACAGCTGCCAAGAGGCTTTGCCAGCAAAGCTTGTTCTTCACAGCACTCCTCAGCTCTCTCAGCAGCAGGATGTCCCTACCTATGAACTGGTCCATGGCACACAGCAGGACGTGTGTGCTGACAGCCCACTGGACACAGTGCAGCTCCAGGCTGGCCTCTCCTGTCTGGCAGGAGCCCTTGAAGGACACTGCTTTCTCCAGCAACACTTTGGTGTTCACCTGAGCACGTGAAAACTTGGCTTGGACCTGTAGCAAGCTCTCCCAGGCTTCAGAGGAAAGGGGATTGCCCTCACTCCAGGCTGTGTTTGCAATGTCTCCTGCTAACTGAACAGCTCCTGCTAACCCCGCCATAGTCTCGTCCAGAGCCTCTTTGCCTCTCAGGAAGTCAGCAGAGGAGATAAAGCCAAATACCTGCTGAGCCAGACTATACCAAGAGCCTGCCACAGCTGCCAGGCACTCTGTGGTCTCACGGAGCCTTTCAGAGAGTGAGCGTGCTGTTGGGAGAAGGCTGCCTGGGCAGTGGGGCTGCTGCGGGGCCATGTCCCTGGCCAGGCTAACGAGGGCCCCTGTCATTAACACAATCTCCTGGTGCTGCCCCAGCGCCTCTGCCTGGGGAGGGTCAGCAACAGGCAGCGCTTCCCTTGCTGCAGCAACACAGCCGTGGGAGAGCTCAAGCAAGGCAGAGCAGGCGGAGTCAATGGCCGCTGTGTCGTGGGCACTGGTCGCTGCTAGGAGAGCTATCACGATGGGGTGTGTGTCTCCTTTCCCTGGAGCAACACCTGGCTGTGAGTTACCTGCTCGTGGAGACGGGTGGCCTAAGACATCTTCTTGCACTGCAGCCCCATTGGTGATGGTTTCTAGCCCAGCGTGTGACAGGCTGAGTCCTAAATCCTGTGCAACAGCAGCGCTGCGCACTCGTGCCCGGAGCGGGCTGAGGATATCTGGGTGGTTGGACCCATCCAGCCCCTCTTGGACACAGCGAGCAGCATCCATCAGGCAGCTCACCACCTTTGAAATGTCATCCCTGCTTTGGAGCAGGGAGAGCCTCTCTGGAGGAAGGGCTGCGACCGCTTTCAGCTCAAGGATGGAGTGGGCCAGCTGCTCCACCCAAACCAGCAAGCCGTTCCTGAAGATGGGGTCGGTGGCTCTGTCCACGTGCCTGGTGGTAGCTCCAACCATCCACCGAGCCCAGGCAGTGAGCCGAGCTGCATGCCAGGAGAGCCCCTCAGCATCCTGTCTCTCCAGGGCCCTTTCCCACCCCTCCCTGTGCCCGGCCATCTCCTGGAGGGACAGCTGGAGGAGTTCAGGCATGCTGACTGTTGCCTCGAAACACCGCAGGAGCCTTGCTGTTGTCACAGCCCAGGTGTGGGACAAGGACCTCAGCTGCTCCCCACCGCGCTCGCCGGCTGCGTCTCCGCTCCTTCCCGTGAGCAGGGCAGGGAGACGGACGAGGAGCCTCCTCAGACATTCAGCCTGCTCCCCGATTTCACCAGCCGTTTGGGGGTTGGTGCACCTGGCCAGGACAAAGTCTGCTGCTCTCAGCGTCTGCTGGGCGTGTGTGAAGAAGGTGGTGGTGAGGGGCTGAAGCTGCTTTAAAAACCCTCCTTGTCCTTCCGGAAAACTCCCAGTACCAGCAAGGCTGAGGGCACCTTCAACCAACCGCCTCAGGGGCTCTGTGCCCTCAACGAAGGTGTCCAGGACTTGGCACAGTGTAGCTGTGAGCGCTGCCCGGTCGAGATCCTCCACCTCCTCCCTCATGGTGCGACATTCCTGCTCCAAGCTGCCTTCTCCCCAGCTTGGCCCTGACCATCCCTCCTGCTCCTGCTGGCTGACGTGGCCGCAGATGCTTTTCCTTAGTTGGAGCAGAACCCGGCAGCGCCTCACCAGGTCCAGCCTCAGGTCTGACCTGGAGGAGTCTGCCAGAAGCATGCAGTGGAATATGATGGCTTCTGTGTGAGCACTGAGCTCAGTGTCAGAGAGGTTCGCTGGGTCTGGGTGAGAGAGGAGAGCCAGCAGCCTGCTCACATGCTGGGAGAAGGTCCCACCTCTGTCCCCTGGCTCCCTGCTGCCCGTACTCTCCATGAGCAGCGAGGTGAGCTCTCTGATGGTCCCCTCCATCAGCTGGAAAGCGTGGTCACTGGCAAGGGTGCCATGCTGGCTGTGGGAGCGTTTCAGCTGGCTGTGCTTGGCCCTGTGGAGCAGAGGGACACACTTCTGAAGGAGCTGCAGAGTGTGGGCCAAGCTCCTCTGTAGAGGACAGTCCCGGAGTTCCTGGAGGCGCTGCGCTGTCAGGCTGCTCAGCAGGAGCAGGGCCTGGGAAACGGCTCGGAAAGCAGCCAGCACTCCTGGCCTGCCCCCTGCATCCCGCAGCACGCTCAGGCACTCCAGCAGCCAGCTGGCAGCCTGAATTACCCTCCTCACCGCCGCAGCATCTTCGATCTGAAGGATCTAACCAGGAAAAAGACAGAATGCCAGGAGAGCTGGTCAGAGCAGCCAAGGCTCGGGAATCCCTACTCACAGTTTCCTCCCCAGAGCAGCACCGATGACCACCAGGCCTCGCAGGGAAGAGGAGAGCTGTGTTTTGCCTTGGTGAGCACACAGCGAGGGAACTGGCAGCTCTTGTCCTTCCTATGGCTGCACCCTTACCCACATCCCAGCCGCAGGGTCCCGCTCTGTTGTTACCTTCACCGTCTCCGTTAAGACCCTCGTTGCCGCCGCAGCCAGCTCCTCCCTGCAGCCCGGGTCGTCCGGCTCCCCCTGGAGCTCACGGGCTGCCAGCAGCACACACCTCCCTGCCAGCACCAGGGACTCGGCCGCGGGACACATCTCCTCCTCCATCGCCTTGTCGCCGGACTCCTCAGCCAGCCTGGAACAGAGGTGTGGGGCTCAGCCTCTGGTACTCACAGTGAGGAGAACAAACCCGCAGGCAGCTGCTCTGTGCCCCAGAAAAGGGAGTGAGAAGGTGGGAGAGACTCTGCAGGCACCAAGGGCAGGGAAAGGAGGCGCCCCAGGTACCAGAGAGAGATGCCCCTGAGCCCCTGGAGAAACCCATAGTGGAGCGGGTGTCCCCCCACAGCCCATGGAAAAGGCCGAGACCCCACCCGTGGGGGGGACACCACAGCCCGTGGAGAGGCCCCATGCTGGATGGAGTAGGGGGGGACATACAGGAGATGCTGTGACCCACGTTGGAGCAAGGCCCTGCCAGCACCTGCAGCCCATGGAGAGAGACAGAGACACAGAGACGAGCGAGGGAGAGATCCATGCTGGAACAGGTTTGCTGGGGGGCAGCTGGTGACCACGTGGAGGACTGGGACTGAGAGACACTGTGACTGATGACTGCACCCATAGCAGGGATCCACACCAGGGCAGCTGGGGAAGAGCTGAAGCCCTGTGGGAAAGGACTCAGGTTGGAGAAGTTCATGGAGGACTGTCTGCTGTGGGTGGGATCTCATGTGCAGCAGGGGAAGGGGGTGAGGAATGTTCCCCCTGGACAAGATGGAGAACATCTCATGAGAAACTGACCCAAACCCCCAATCCCCAGTCCCTGCCCCTCCCTGTGCCACAGTGGGGGGAAGAAGGGAGTGAGATCATGGATAAAGTGGAGTCTGATGAGAAGGGAGGGGT
Organism: Laterallus jamaicensis coturniculus; assembly: GCA_022605575.1. Taxonomy (NCBI): domain Eukaryota; kingdom Metazoa; phylum Chordata; class Aves; order Gruiformes; family Rallidae; genus Laterallus; species Laterallus jamaicensis. Next base: position 1,130,209 of record JAKCOX010000001.1, read on the forward strand.
GGGGGGAGGTGCTTTAAGACCTGGCCCCACTTATCCCCCGACTCTGGTGTCACTGGGGGTGTATTTGTAGTGTAATGAATGAGTTTTCTGGCCTTTTATTCCGTGCTGAGTCTGTTCTGCCTCTGACACCAATTGCAGGATGATGTCTCCCTGTCCTTATCTCACTCCTCACCCTCTCAGTATCCATTTTCTCCCCTGTCCAGCTGCAAAGGGGAGTGATGGAGCAGCTTTGGTGGGTGTCCGGCCCCCAGCCATGGCCATACTGACCCAGGCTGGACATGCAGACAGCACCAGGCCCTTTTTGGGGGCTGCAGTTGTGTCCCTGGCTCCATAACGTCCCCACAGCGTTTGGACACTCATCCAGCTGCTGTTTCCAGATGAGCCCGGCCTAAACTTAATGCTTTGCCGCGTCCCTTGGGGCGCACAGCCCTGCGTGCTCCCCTCTTGCCCCTCCCCATCCCGCCTCTCCAGCGGGTGCGGGCAGGGCGCAGCGGGGCCGGGGGATGCTCCCCGCGCCTGTCCTGCCCAGGCACCGCACTTACCTCCAGGCAGCGGCGCCCAGTTCCTCCGCGGCTTTGGCCAACAGCCCCGCGCTGTCCCCCAGGCTGGGTCCGGCCCGGCAGCTGCCCCCGGGCCGGGCCGGGGCCAGGAGGAGCCGGCAGAGCTGCGCGGCCATGGGCCGGAGGATGCGCTCAACCGCTCTGCTCTCCGGCAGCGGCCCGAGGCCGTACAGGGGGAAAGGCTCCATGGCGTCCTGCCGGGAGAGGGAAGCGAAGCCTGGGCCTGTCCCCTGCCCCGGAGCCGTTACCGGAGAGCCGCCGCCGGGTCGGATTTCTCCCAGCCCCGCCAGAGAGGTCAGCAGCCCGGCTCCGCTCCCGGGTGCCCCTGGGTCTGTGCGCCCCGCCCCGGGACCGCGGCGCCGGTCCCGCCTCGCACCGGCTGTCAGAGGGGGCTCAGTGGCGCCTCCGTCCCGGTAAGGCGGGCCCCGGGATGCTGCCCCGCCGGGATGTGCCGCCATCGCCATGGAGACGCCGGGAGCGCGAGGTAGGAGGCGGCGGGGGCGGCGCGCCCGGCCGCGGGACACGCTGGGAGTTGGGGTCCGGGGGCGCTCCTGGACCCGGTCCCGTCCCGCCGGGCTCCAGCCGCGCCGTGCGAGCCGGGAGGTCACCGGGCGAGTGTCCCGGGCACGGCCCGCCGGGGGTGATGCCGTGGGAGCTCGCAGCCGCGGCCTCCCGGGCATCGGGGCCGCAGGAACCGCCCTCGGGAGCTGCCGGCGGTCCCGGGGATCGCCCCGGGAGAGCCCCGCGACGGGAAGGCTGCGAGGGACGGGCGGGATCCAGGCGCTGCGAGTACCGGGCTCCGGGTACCGGGCTCCGGGTACCGGGCTCCGGGCAGTGGGCGGGGTTTCGCCTGCCCCGCCCTCCCGCGCGCGCCCGCCCGCCCCCGCCCTCCGCGTGCGCGCGCCCGCCGGTGCGGCGGAGGAGGAGGAAGAGGAGGGAGGGAGAAGGAGGAAGAGGAGGCTGAGGAGGCCCAGGCCCGCCGCCATGGACAGCACGGGCAAGGAGCGGGAGGCCGTGCAGCTGATGGCGGAGGCCGAGAAGCGGGTGAAGGGCTCCCACTCCTTCCTGCGGGGGCTCTTCGGGTGAGCGGCCGGCGAGGGGGCGCGGGGGGCTCGCAGGGCGGGCGGGCGGCTGTGCGAAGGGCGCCGGGCCCGGGGGGGGCGGCCCCGGCCCTGCCCGGCCGCTCCGGTGTGGGTGGGGGTCTCCCGTAGCCTCTGGGTGTGCTGCGTGGTGGGGGAAGGGGGGTACCACGGTTCCCCCCAGCACAGCGGGGGCGGGCCGGGCCGGCGGGGCTCCAGCGATCCCCCCCCAACCCCGTCTCCCGCGCTGTGCCACCCCTCCGGCGCTGCTGCAGCTGCTCGTGGACACAGCGGTGTGATGAGCGCGCCCGGCCTCTGCAGCCCGGGGCTCCTGCCCGTGCCCCCCCCCGCCGTGTTCCGCCTGCTGCGGCGGCTGCGCTTGCTCATCCCGGCTTTACCCGGTAATCCCCCCAGGGCGCCGCGTCACCGGGCTTCGCCCCGGCGAGGGCTGGCCTCTCCCGTTATCCAGGGAGCATCCTCACCTCGCTGGGCTCAAAGCCCCCCCTTCCTCCTCCCTCGAGACTTTATGTGTACCCCGGAGGGGTTCGGCTTGGGCCGGGGGGATGTTACAGATGATTTTGCCGGGGGGATGCTGCTGGGGGGAGCGATGCCCCCAAAAACCAGCAAAGCTCCCTTTTTGCTGGTCCTCGCAATTCACAGGGACGTTCCCCGGGGTCGGGGGGGGGGGGAGAGCTGTGGCCCGAGGGCCTGGAAACACCCGTGGGCCTGCCCCCCGCCCACACCTCCTTCATCCACCTTGGGTTTATTGATCTTTAAATTTATTATTAAGCAAAGGGCGCTCGTGGTGCTGCTGCTGTGGAGCCCTGGATATTCCCAGCCAGGGAGCAGAAGTTGTAAAGATCATTCCCTGCAGATTAATGGGGCAGGGAGCGCCCCAGGGGCGTAATCTGGGCGGGGAACTGCCGAAAATCCTTTGGGTTACCCGGCAGAGATTGCCAGAGCCACCGTTCTTCTTGTCTGGGGCTAAAAATAGCCGCAGGAAAATCGGTTTTAAAATGGAAGGCGGGGAGGGGGTGACTCTGCTGTGGGCATCCTCCGCCCGCTGCCCGGCCCAGCGCGGCGCCGAGGCTCCTTCCCAAAGAGCTCTGCAGCTCGTGCCAGTGATGCTCCTTTTTAATTTGGCTTGTTAATTATTTTGAGAGTTTAAAAGGCTGAAACCAGCCTGGTTTTGGATGCCTGGCAGGGCGAAGCGTTCCCTTGCTGGCCTTAGTTCAGGCCTTCAAGGGCGAGGAGGAGCACTCCCGAAAAGCTGCCTCGCCTCCCAGGTGGAACATGGTCAGCTGCCAGAGGGATGGGGGCAGGAAAAGAGGCAGCAGCAGTGTCACCACCTCTATGCTGTGGCTCTATCCAGCATCAGGAGGACTGTGTGAGCTTGTGGGAGCCAGTCCCCAAAGCAATCGGTGTTTAATTAACAAAAGCAGTTAATTGTTGATTGGCTTTACATTCTCCAAACGATGCAGGAGTTTATTGCATACCAGAGTTTGCTTCTCTGGCCGAGCATCCCCTGCCTGAGTGATCAGGGTGACCAGCTGTGATACCCCAACCCCTATTTCTGCTCTTAGCCCCATTTTGGGGGTGGTTTTGTTCTGGCACGGTGTCAGGGGCTCTTGCTGCGTTTCAGGGGCAACACCAGGGTGGAGGAAGCCTGTGAGATGTACACCAGGGCTGCCAACATGTTCAAGATTGCCAAGAACTGGAGTGGTGAGTAGAGCCCCTGCTGCTGGAGGGTGCGTGGAGGGGGGCTGACACTGGGGTGACCCACTGGTGCCTGAGCATCTTCCTGGGACTTGCTGCAGTGGAGTTGTCCATCCCAGGCTGTTTCCATGGGGATGGTCAGCAGTTTTGGGGGGTGGGGGTACTGCTGTTTTTGTGGTGATCCTGCCCATGACCGGGCTGGAGCGATACCCAGGGCCGGTGTGTGTCTCTTCCAGCCGCAGGAAACGCGTTCTGCCAGGCGGCCAAGCTGCACATGCAGCTGCAGAGCAAACACGACTCGGCCACCAGCTTCGTGGATGCCGGGAACGCCTACAAGAAAGCAGACCCGCAGGGTAAGGGGAGCAGGACCCGGGACAGCGTCTCGTGTGGTGGCAGGGAGGTGCTGAGGTTTTCCACAGTCACTGGCTCTGCTGTGGGCTGCTCCAGAGCTGTAACACCTCCTGTGCTCGTGCTTTCCCAGAGCAGCAGCTCTGATGCGGGCTCAGCAGCAGGGTCTGGCACATGTCAGGGTGTCACCTCCTCAAGATGCTTTAGCTGTGTCAAAGCCACAGAGCATTGGGTCAGGATCACAGCGGGGTCCCTGCCCCGTGCCAGGGGCTTTCCCAGGGCAGAGGAGAGGTGGGAGGAGAACGGACTGAGTGCTTTCCTGCACAAGGGGCTGGAGAAGCCAACTCTGGGCTGCCACTCCTGATTTGTATGTAAATCCATGAATTTCCTGGAAGACAGCAGCCCCTGGATGTTCAGGAGATGGGCACTTTGAGTTTTACTCTGACTGAGGACGCAGCCAGACAAACCTGGGGTACAGGCCCTTCACACCCTGCCCATCCTGGTTTTTGACTGTCCCTCGGAGCACCAGCAGGCAGGGGAGCGATGGGGGGTTGTGTGTGCAGTTTGTGAATCAGGAGCCAAAGATCCACAGGCGCAAGGGGGTGTGACAGCTCGAGGTCTGTGGGGTTGGAAATCCTCACATCCATCCTGCCAGGTGTAGCTGTGTGTGTACAGGTACACAGTTGGTGTGTGGTGGGATGGAGAGCAGCGTGCCTGAGGTTTTTGGAGGGGGATAGGCCTCGGGCAGGGCGGTCTGATGGGCTGGCTGACTCTTGTTTTTCCCCGACCACTCATGCTGCAGAGGCCATCAACTGCTTAAACGCAGCTATCGATATCTACACTGACATGGTAAGGAGCTGCGGGGGCAGCTGGCGGGCAGGCGCGGAGAGGCGGGTCGGTGGGCGCTGGGCGGAGGGGGAGCCCCTCACCTCACACGCAGCCTTCTGCCTTCCCCAGGGGCGGTTCACCATCGCGGCCAAGCACCACATCACCATCGCAGAGATCTACGAGGCTGAGCTGGTGGACATCGAGAAGGTACGGGTGGTGCTGGGGCTCCTTACGCAGGTGTGACTCGCCTGCACCTTGAGAGCTGCGTTAGCAGGGCGAGGGGTGGTTTTTGGCAGTGTGGGGGGTCTCGGGGCAGCCCCAACTCTCTGGTGCGCCCCTCTGCTGAACAGCAGCACGGCCGGGCTGGCCCAGCCCCTGTGTGACAAACCCTCTCCACACAAGCAGCACATCGCCTCCGAAAGGCAACTGGGGGAAGCGGTGGGACGCTTTCTGTGCCCAAAAGAAGCCACTGTTACTTTGAGCTCACAGCTCAGCACCCACCCTCCCTTGCTCCCTCACCCAGGTCCCTGTAGCTGTGACCTCAAGGGCGCTGTCACTCGTTATCTCAGCTCAATGCTGGAGTTTGGGATGTGTAATAGGGGCAGGGTGGGGGTGATGTGTGACATCAATCCCTGTGGCACGCTGCTCCCTCCATGCATGGAGCAGGAAAGCTCTTGTGAGCGCAGTCACCGTGCTCCTGTGCATCCTAAAGCCATGGTTCAGCAGTGACACCAGTGCTGTTTGTGTCCCCAGGCCATCGCACACTACGAGCAGGCTGCAGACTATTACAAAGGAGAGGAGTCCAACAGGTAAGTGTGCAATGGGGGGTCTGTCCCAGCTGGCTTGGGTGCCTAAAATGGGTCCTGCTCTGGTTTCCCTGGGAGGCTTGCATCTAATATATGGGCTCCGGTGCCTGTTTGGGGTGTGGGGAGGGACTGAGCAGTATCTGACACAGGTCAGTGCTGAGCCAAAGGTCCTTGTGCCTTTGAATCGTGGCTGTTAACAAGAAAATGCCCAGGATGTGCAGCTCTTGGGTCCCATGTGTAGATTCACCAGGTTGCATGTGGAGGCAGTGGGGTGTGGGTTTATTGTGCGTCCCCCAGGACACAATGACTGGTTCTAACGCTGTAATTGGTTGTAGCTCAGCCAACAAGTGTCTGCTGAAGGTGGCTGCCTATGCCGCGCAGCTGGAGCAGTACCAGAAGGCGATAGAGATCTACGAGCAGGTGAGGACACACGTGCTTCATCCCAGGCTGAACTGTCCTGATACCAAAAGCCCTATCATTAGCAGGGTGCCTCACACCACTCCCTTAATTTCACGGCCAGTTCTGCCTTTACAAGACACACTTTGCTCCCCTGCATTTTGGAGCTGCCACACCTTGCACAGGCATTGTTTTCCCCACACTCTGGTGGCTCTAGACAAAAGCAGGGGGAAGGGAAGGAGATTTATTTCCACCTCTGTTATTTTGGCCAGCCCTGCATGCTGTCCTGGTTTAATTCAGCTTTCCCTGCCTGACTCTGATGCTTCCTGTGCCCAGGTGGGAACAAACACGATGGATAACCCTTTGCTCAAGTACAGCGCCAAGGAGTATTTCTTCAAAGCTGCCCTGTGCCACTTCATTGTGGATGAGCTGAACGCGAAGGTCAGTGGGCTCAGGGCAGGTATCCCGGGCTTCCCTGGATGTAGTGCCCAAGCTCCCTGTGCGGTTTTGGGACTGGAAAGCAAGGATGGAATTAAAGCCTGGGGCTAAGGGCTGTCCTCTCTCTTTCAGCTTGCACTGGAGAAGTATGAAGAAATGTTCCCCGCCTTCACGGACTCACGGGAGTGTAAGCTATTGAAAGTGAGTAAGGGCGCTGGTGCGGCCATAGGCACACATGGGGCAGTATGAGGCCCCTTTCCGTGGGGTTTGGGTGTTTATGCAAACAGTTAGGGGGACATCAGCCCCCCTGGGCTTGTCCTGCACCCCTGGAAGCAGCTTAAACCTCAACCAACCAACCCCCAACCAGCCCATGCAATGGCCACAGGGGTTGTGATGTGTGGGTGCGAGGTCCCCTCTCTCCCAGAGATGCAGTGCTGGTGGAAATGTGTGGTAACAAGAATATTTTCTAATTGGTGGGTTGTTTTTTTTTAAATGGTGTTTGTCTAGAAACTTCTGGAGGCCCATGAGGAGCAGAACTGCGAGGCATATACTGAGGCGGTATGTAGTCACAGCGGCAGATGTGGGTGCTGTGGTAGCAGGTTGTTCCTTTCTTCCCCTTTTTTGGGGGGGTGTGTGTTAGATGTTGAGTAACCAGTGGTCCAAGAGCTCCAGTGCCTGGCAGCTCAGGGCTGGGGAGATGGGTGCTGGCAGAGCCGGTGCCAGGGAGATGGACACTGGCAGAGCCACTTCCAGCCTCTGCTCAGGCAAGTCCCAGACCTCATGCTGGAAAATAATCCTAAGGGAAAAACCACATTAAAGTAGAGCTCCAGCCCCTTTTGATGTTCAACAGCAGCTCAAAGTGTCCGTGGGGTTTTGGATAGATAAGACACCTTTGGGCTCTCTGGGAAGACTCAAAGTTTTGCAAGCCGTACCTGGAGAGCTGTGGAATGATTCCTCCTGCAGCATCTTCACTGTCTTGCTGGGACCTTCCTTTAAACCCATTTGTGGGGTGGGGTTGTCTGTTCTTTCCTCACAGGTTAAAGAATTCGACTCGATATCACGGCTGGATCAGTGGCTCACCACCATGCTGCTCCGCATCAAGAAGTCGATCCAGGGAGAAGGGGATGGGGACCTGAAGTGAAGCGTGCGGTGCGTGTGGCATGCAGCCCGAGTGCCCTGTCGTTGTGCTACAGCCAAGGACCACTGTGGGACACGTGATCAAATCTCTCTCGCTTCATTTTTGTCGCTTACAAACCCAGTGACTTGTGTGTGTGTGTGTGTGTTCAGTACCCTGCTCTCTGTCATGACAACGCAGGTAGCTGGGGAGCAACGCTCTGGGCAGCACTGGCAGCTTCAGGCACAAACCCTTCCTTGGTGGCATCAGTGAGGAGCCCAGAGCCTGCACTTCCAGCTCGCTTTTCCCACTCCAGCATGTAAATACTTGTCTGTTACTTGGTGCCCATCTCTTGCTGTAGTTTGTTCCCAAACAGGCCTGTGGGATACGCGTGGGTTTCCTCAGCGACGGGGCGAGCGAAAGGCTTTGTGACTGTTGTTTGCTGTGTGTCCTACACAGACACACATGTGTGATGGCTTCATGCCTTGGGGACAGGCCCGCTGCGGTTGGTGACAGTCGTTGCGCGTAGCCCTAGTCGGTGGTGTATTTTGTATTCCAGAGCTCGATATAAACATCAGGGTGTTACACCTCTATTTTCTCGGATCTGTTTTTCCACTCGCTTTATTTTGGGGCCCATCCCGTCCTGTCCCACTCTCCCCACCCCAGCGATAAGCTATTTTTCTAAGCTCTTTGTTTACGTGACCCCCAGCGCTACGTCTGTGCCCGTCAGTTCCTGACCTCTGCTGCTGGTGAAGCTGCTGCCTCCTGGGGATGCAGAATCCTCTCTCTGGTTCTCACCCTGGGCTCTTCTGCGCTTCCGCTACCTAGAGCCGCTTCAGCTGTCCTCTTGTTGGGTGCATTAGGGAGGATGGGGGTGCTCCTCTCGCCCCCAGCTCCTCTGGAGTCTCGTGAAGGGATGCACCAGCTGTGAGGTTTCCTTTTCCCAGTGTCCTGTGGGTCCCAGGCGCACGCTTCGTGCTGGTTTCATGTTCATTCCCCTTTCCAGTTGTCAGTGGTGCACGGTTGCGGTAAGGAGCCAGCAGAGAACACTGCACCCCTGGGGTGTGGGGTCTGGACTGTGCTCCAGAGTTACTAGCATCCAATTACAAAGCGTTAGCTGTGTGTAGGTAGGCTGCAGCATGTCCTCCAGCGTGTCCGTGGTGAACCGTGCCAGTTCCAGTGACGATCTGCCACCACCCTGCTGTATCCCCCACCCGGCACACGGCTCTGTCCTGCGAAACCTCGGGAGCAGAAGGGCCTTCGCGGAGACCGTTGTGTTCTCTGTGTGATGCTGTGCACTAATAAAGTGAGAATCATGGCCACAGGCAGTGCTGAGTGTCCTCACGCTTCCTTCCCATTCCTGGTGCTCAGGGATGCTCGTTCCCTGCTGTAGCTCCGCTTCGCCGCTTGTCCTAGGACCTGCAGGGAATGGGGGTGCCCCAAAGCGTGGCAGTTCCTAAATGCCTCGCTGAAGGTAAGTGCCAAAACCGACATGCAGCCTACAGAGCTGCTCGATCACCATCGTGGGGGGTCAGGCTGGAGCTTTCAGGGTTTGAGGAAGAACAGTTTAGAGGAATAACTTGCTTCCCTGCATTCAGGGAGTACAGAGCTTGCCCTGGCTACAGGTGCTGATGCATAGGCTTTAATATACGCTGCTGGGGATATTGAGGCAGGGGATATTTAGCCTCACCGGGACATGGGGCTCCACAGCCACTTCAAATAGAACCTCCTGGAAACGTCCTCTGAAAAAAACCCCAAACCCCTTTCTACAGATCAAATTGGAATTCAGGGTAATGCAGGTGACACCCTCCAAGGGTGAAGAACAGCTTGGTGCCACAGCTGGAGTTCGGTATGGCTTGGCTCAGTGTGCTCCACTGAGGTCAAGCTGAAGGCAGCCCCAGCCCCTTCCCCAGCCCAGCTCCGGTGCTGGCAAAGGCAGAAACCCTCTGGGTTTCCCCGCAGACAGCTTTCCCAGCTCCTGGAGCTTCCTTAGCAAAAGGGGAGAGGATTTCAGGGAAGAGCTTGGTAAGGGATGCCCAAAGAGAAGCGTGGTTCTCACAGCACCGCAGCAGCAGAGCAAGTCCCTGCTCCCACCCCAGTACTGCTTAAATTATAAAAGTAGGTCATTAAGTTCAGCACAAGGGTGATGTTTGAGGTAGAGCTCTGTGAAGCTTGCTCCCACACTCTATTCCCATGGGTCCTTGGCAAAAGCAGAGATAAACCAACACTTCCTGTAGTAAAACTTAACTTTATGTATGAATTTCCACTAGGGGAGAGCGCAATTCATGTCACTAAGCTACGAGGCTGAGAAACACAACATCATTTCTCTTGATTGTACACGTGTGTCGTCACATCAACCAGGCATGGAACTCCCCCCTTCTCCTTAACTGACCCACACCGTGGGCCAGTCAGGGCCACCCAGTTCAGTGGGGAATAAACACCATGGGACTCTGCCTCCCCCACAGCAACCTGCCCTTGGGAGATGGAGTGCTCTGCAGAGGAGGTGGGTAATGATTCTTTTTTGGGGAGAATATTCAGGAAATCCACATCTAGCCTGGCTTCCCCGAGTTCCCACAAAGGAATGAGGAAGGGCACAGCTCCCCCTGGGTCTGTGAATCCCAACATCACTCCATGTTCACCAGGGTGTGAAGCTGTGGCTGAACAGCGTCCGTCTGCGTGTGCAGCACGGTCAGCTCGCTCAGAGCAGTGGCTATCAGGGCTTCCTGTGGACCCGGCGTCCCGTCTGACTTACAGTCTGTTCCTGTGGCACAGCCGGTGTCATGCAGCGCGGTGACGCTCCCGGGGACAGCCGTCACGCTCTGGTAGTGGCCATTTTCAGAGAAGGAGAGCAGCTTCTCTGGCATCTTAGGTGACACATCGTATTCCTCATCAGGGAGCTCCGTTTTGTGACCTTCGTCATTCTTAGAGGCTCCTTCAACGATGACAAGGAAGGACTTCCAGGGGGTGTTCTTATCATGTATCTGAGAACACAAAATAACCAAAACCCACCAGGTTCAGCCCAAAACCGTCCAGGAGGGAAAGGCTCTGAGCCAGCTCACACCTTGGCAGAAAAGGTCCCTCTCCATCCCACGTGACTACCCCAGAACTAGGTCAGTACGCAGCAAGGCACTAACCTGCTACACCACAATGGATTAAGAGAAGCTTCACCACAGGCTTGAACCGAACACACACCATTTCGATGCTGCTGCAGAGGGGAGGATATGCCCAGCCCAACAAACCCCAACAGGAAATCCCTTCCAGACCCCTAGAATAAAGCTGGGGGTAGTGGGATGGGTGGTTCTTACCGAGGTGTGCCGTCGGAGGGTGGACTTGTCGGTGAAGGTCCTCCCGCAGGCGCTGCACATGAAGGGCTTCTCCCCAGTGTGGATTCGGTGGTGCCGCTGCAGCGCGTTCAGCTGCGTGAACTGCTTCCCACACTGGTCACAGCAATAGGGCCGCTCGCCTGGAAGCACAGCACAGCTGTAAAGCAGGGGCGTGGGGGTACAGGGGGAGCCTCAAAGAGCCCCTGTGCTGCACAAAATGATGAGGCATGCACAAACATCCTCAGAAAAGAGCCCAAACATTGCTCAGGGTTCTCACCCCAGGGTGAGTTTTGCCATGTCTGAAGCAAGCAGATACTCCCAGAGTAAGGGCCTGGGCACACAGCTGCAGAGTCTGTGCAGCCACTGAAGCCTCTGCATTTCCCAGCCATATTTTCCATTCCCAACTGAAGCCCTGTCCCACAACACAATTTACAAGGCACTTCCCATGAGCACACCACCAGAGCTGCTCAGAACCTCCAGGTTCCCTCTGCACCCATCACAACCCACCTCCCTGCGCTCACTGTTCAAAGCACTTTCCAAAAAAACGCCACATTTCCTCTTCCCTTGGCTAAGGTGGGAAAGGGGGTCCCCAAAATCACTCCACAACAGATGCAAGCAGTGCAACAGAGACACTCGAAGAGGGAAAGACCATTAACAAGGGTACCACCACCATCCCCTGCTCCCTACAGTCACGCCACACTGGACACACTGACACGGGGAGGAGAGGAAGAGCAGAACACAGCAGGAATGTCATTAACACAGAGAACACTGGTGAGGACACTTCCTACAGCATGGCACCAGATAAGCAAGTGTGGTATTTGTCATGTGGTGAAAGTAGCAGGAGTATTCCCAGCCTGTTGTACCGCTGGAAAACGTGGACTCAGAGAGAGAGAGCAGGCAAGGAAGCTTCAAAGCAGGCACTGAAGAGGAAATCCAAGTGGGAAAGAACAGGAAAGGTGGGCAAGCAGACAGCTCAGAGCTATGGTGGACATAGTTCTCTGGTTGCTAAACATCTTCCTGCTACCAGCTCAGCAGCTTTACTAACAGGGCCCTCACAGCTCTCAGAAGCATTTCAGTAAGAGGTGTGGGGAGAGCACGGGGAAGGGATGTGAACAACAGAACACACTGTACACACAGGGTGGGGATTCAAGGAGTGGGAAACCCTGGTTGAGAAACCCCCTGCCTGAAGGATGTGGCAGCTCCTACCTGTGTGGACTTTTATATGCTGGTAGAGTGAGTTCCTCTGTGCGAACGTCCTGAAGCAGACCTCGCACTTGAAGGGCTTGGAGCCGGTGTGGATCCTGTTGTGGTGCTTCAAGTACTCCTTAGAGGCAAAGCTCTTCCCGCACGTTTCACACATGAAGGGCCGTTCCCCTGCAGCAAAGGGGGGGAAAGGAGAGTCAGAGCAATGCAGAACGCCATTCAAACACAGCCTGCAAGACCTGAGCCATGCTGGATGCCAGCGAAGCACGTCCCAGCCTCGCAAGGGATCTGATGGGAACACAGTGACCTTGGCAGCAAGCAGAGCTTTCCAGCCAGGAAAGCTTTCCAGCTTTGCAGCAAAGCAGCTCCAGGAACAGCCCAGGGAGACAGATGTGCAGCTAGCTGCCTCTTCCCCACCTTGGAGTGCTCTGCCTTCCCACTTCTCAGACAGATGTCAGGCCCCAGCCAGACAGGAACTCCCTTTCTCTTTAACCAACTCCTTTTACCCTTTCAACTGCCTGCCTATCCCCTTACAGAGCCACTTCTCAGTCTTGGCATGAGAAAAATGTGTTTTATATTAAAAACCAACAATAAAAAAAAGCACGTTCTGATTGCAAATGGGCTGTCCTGGTTTCAGAGCAGGTCTCCTCCTACACAGAGGAGCACTAGGAGAGAAAGCCTTACCTGTGTGACACCGCTTGTGATATATGAGCATGTGATTCTGCGTGAACCTGGCACCACACTCATCACAGACAAAAGGCTTTTCACCAGTATGGATTCTGAAATGAGAAAGCAACATTAAAGCACCCAGGTACAGCTCCTTCCTGTGCAGCACGGCACCAAAGTCATTGCTGCTCTGCAGCTGCTCTCTGAAGAGCGACTGATGCCTGCACGAGACATCAGGATCTATTAAAACCCCCCTCCAGTATCTATTAAAACCCCCTTCAGCTGGGCCAAATGCTGCAGCATGGCTTCCACAACGCTGCTTTTATTGCTCAATCATGCTGCATGATCCAGGCCCAGGCCTAGGAACTGCTTTAGGGTAAAACTCAAACTTTACAGATAAAACTTGGAATCCAGGTCTCCAGACAAAGAGAAAAACGTAACCACTGTGCGCAGAGCACGAGTGATGTGCTTCCTGGCTCACTGCTCCTGTGGGGCTGTCAAGGAATGCTGCTGCCTGCCCTGGACAAGTGGTACATGAGGAGTGGAATAAAAACCCACCACTTTGCTACAGTCAGCTTACTTGCTGTCCCACCAGGCATGTGGTGTGACATCCTGGGGCAGGCCACATGGATGGCAGGTTACAGTTCAATGCCCAGACCAGTATCCCAGTTCCATCCATCTTAACTTTGCACCCATGCACACATCAGGACTCTTTTGAATAGCACTGCAGGAGCACAGCCAGCACAGCCCAGTCTTTGCAGCAGTTCATCACCAGGAGGAGCACAGCCACAGAAATACACCCAGAGATATGGGAAATTCTCACTGCAGACTGTTGGGATACACAAGTTGGGGTAGAAGCACTGAGGTCCCAGTGTTCAACAAGCTGACTGACTACTCAAGCAGTACACAACGGGGGAGGAACTCTGCCTATGGCAAACCCTGCCCTTCTAAGCAGTGCAAAGTGGTCACTGGGGGTTAGGATAGGACAGGGGGTGAAAGAAGATGCTGCGCTGCGATGCCATCGGAGGAGCCCTTACACAGGAGTTTGCTTCTGGATGTGCTTCCAACAGCTGGGAGTAAAGCCAGTGACTTCAAATGGGCAGGGAAAGGAAGTAGTGGCTCATCAGCCCCTCTACCTTGCAGGAAACACCACCTAGGAATACACCAAGGCTGCCACCTTCCCTTTCTGTGCCTGAGCAGTAGTGCTCTGGGATATTTCTTCTATACCTCCCTCTCCACACTCACTCCCTGGCTGTAACCTGGACTTTGGTGGCACATGGGCACTTCAGTAGATGCACCTTGAAAAAAACACCCTTCCCCCCCAGCCCTGTGACCTTTCAGGACCGTGTGTTGGCACTTCCACTCCTGAACCTCACTGCAATATAATGCTACAACTGACTCCATCAGCCCTGCACGGGAGCCTTCAGTTTCTCACTCACCTCCAGCCAGCAGCATGTCAGCCTCTTCCTAGTTACCACTCAGTTATCTTCTACACTTATCACCCAAACCTGGTGTTCTTCCCTTTAATACACAGCCTGATCCTTTCAGACTACTTCCAGGCCTATTACATAATAGTGTTCTACTGAATATAAAGAGGCATCATGCTGAAGTAATTGTAGCCCTGATCCCATCAATAATTTGGCATGGGGTCTGTTTTTCTCACATGAAACATCCCACTGACTCTTGACTGGCCTGCTCCCCTGAAAGAAGTGAAGCATGCACTTCAGCAGCAGCAGCCTCAGCCCACAGATCTGTACTTTGGCTTAAAGAAAATTACAGCAGCTCCCTTAACCCAAAAAGCAGGGAAAAACCACCCTCCACCCCCCCAAAAAACAAGGCTACAGGAAAAAAAGGCTCTGGGGACACTCTCCAGTCAGTGACGCTTTACACCCCCACGTCACTTGAAGGCTCAAGGTGTGTTCCAGGGGGTTCTGCTTCTTCCCCCAGAATCTAACAAGGCCAGTTAAGTCCGTTCATACCTCATGTGTGTTTTAAGTGCAGAAGGCTGAGAAAATTTAGCCTCACACTCTGTGCACCCATAAGGCTTGTCGCCTGTATGCGTCCTTTCATGGAGCCTCAAGGCAGTTTTGGAGCTCAACCCCTTTCCACACTGTTGGCACTGATGACGCTCCCCACCACCCTCATGAACCTGGAGAATGTGCCTCTTGACGTCCTTCTTCCTCTTGAACTTCTTACCGCAGAGCTCACAAGGGAAGTGGCGCTCGCTGCTGTGCACGTGGCGCTGGTGGCTTTTTAGGTTGCACCGGTTGGCAAAGGTCTGGCTGCAGGTGTCACACCGGTAAACGATTTCGGCTGCGATGCCGTGGCTGTGCTTTATGTGCTTGAGGAAACTCTTCTCATACAGGAATTCCTTCTCACAGGTGCTGCACTTGAAGTTGCTGCCTCGTTTCTTTTTATCCTCCTCGGGTTTCTTCAGGTTTTCCTCCGAGTCAAAGCTGCCGTTGCACTCTTCGCTTTCAGGTTTGATGCTGTTCTCTGCCTGCCCCTCCTCTCTCTCCACATCACACATATCCTGGTCTGGAGGGTATGTGTTTTCTTCCACAGCAACCTCTGCACTCTTCTGCTGTTCCCTCAGCCGCCTCGTGTACTTCTTCTTGGGGATTTCCACAAACACCTTCCTCCCAGCCAGCCTCCCACTTGCCCTTCTGATTTTGGTGTAAGGAGGCTTCATCGCTTCCTTCTTCTTGTCAATTTTCTCTTTTGATTTGGCAGCTGAAATCTCAGGAGATGTTCCATTGCCAGGCCTGTCTACTGAGGGGTCTGGAGGATCCAAAGGACAGTCTGCCTGGTCAGCTTCTGCCACAGCAGCTGCTTTGGACTCCAGCAAGATGCTTGGCCGGGCAGTGCTCTCTTCCTCAGAGTTCTGTGATTCTGAGAAGTTCTGCAGCTCTAGCAGCACCGATTCAAGCATCTGCTTCTTTAACTGGAAGCAGGTTTCTGAGAGGTCCAAGCACTTCAGCTTTTCAGCTATTTCTAGCATTCTCTGCACCCTGTCTTCTTCCACCTCCACCTTCGCCGTATAGACGAACTCCAGAAAGGAAGCGAAGTCGGCGACCTGGACCTCGTTCAAGAAGACGTTGGTCCTGGGTCCGTCCACACCCTTCTCGTTGAGGAACACCTCCTTGAAGAACTTGCTGGTGGCTGCCAGCACAGCCTTGTGGGCAACGAACTCTGCCCTGACGCCCTGGTACTCCACGCTGACGGTCACGTCGCAGAGGTGGCCCAGGAGGCGCAGCTGGTGCATTTCGTTCAGCAGGTTGATGGGGGAGGACTTGGACTCCAGTAACACAGCATTGCTTTCCATCTTCCTTCTCTCTGCAAAGAGCTGGTAACAACACCACACGTTAGCTACCCGCACGGGAACGAGCAAACCTGTAGCAGCGCGTTTCGAGAGGAATGGGTTTCGTGGCCCATCCAGATTTCTTGCTGACCCCCATATAATCAGGCCTGGGGAAGCTAGCAGAGACATGTCAGTATGCAGTAACAGGGGAGCAGATTTCTGTGAGAACAGGAGCTTGTAAGAAACAATTCATGAGATAAGAAACTGCAAGGATGTTAACAGCTGCCTTAAAAAGGAACAACGTGACTGTGTAGCCTCAACCAATTGTCAGCAATAGGGAGACACACATAAGGCAGGTGAACAGAGCATCTAACCAACAGCAATGGAATGTAACTCCTGTACAGATATAGAAACCTATATAAGCTCTCTGTGTGTGTTTCAATAAAGGAGCTCAGCATTTGATCACATTGATCCGAGCTGAATCCACAACACTTCAGCTCCAGGCACAAGCCCCACAAGACTTCACCAGGCATGCTTTGGAGAGCGCTTCCCTTGGGATTTAAGGCCCTGAGAAGCTCGAGCTGAAGCGAGCAGACATTCAGAGCAGCACCATGAACATCTCAAAGCCTTGCCCACAGTGGTCCTACCTCACACCACGCCTCTCACACACACAGACTTCTCTGAAGTTAGTTTGAGCTTCAATCTCGACCGCAATTTTACCTGAAACGCTCTGGGGACTATTAGAACCTGTAAGAGGGACAAAGCAAACAGGGGGAGATCAAAGGAAATGCTCTCCTTAAAGCCCCTGGAGTTAAGAAACTATTCTCCCTCCTCACCAGGCAGTGAGAGAGAGGTAAGATTAAGTAAAAGTTAGCTGCAATCCTAAACAAACACGGGCTTTCCAGATAAGACTGTCAAACAAGGCTTGGCTAGGACTCCAAACACACAACCGACCCAACCACAGGAGACCACACCAGGACACTCTCAAGCTGCAGACCTGAGAAACCAGCAAACTGCTCCCAAGTGTTTTCTTTTTTAAAGGTTCTTCACCCAAATGGACTTGGAGCCTCTACATTTTTTCAGGGGCCGCCTGCAGCTCTCAAGGGCTTCTTCACAGCTGCCCTTAACGCTGAGGTTACGCTGTGTTTCCCAATAATGTTTTAAGTGGCCCCAAAGTTCTCAAAAGAAAAAAAACAACAACCCAACATTAGATCCCAGAACAAACAATGTTTCTAAGACAACGCTCTGGGCAACACCCCTCCCCACAATATTTTGGGTTTCACTGGGGTGCTAACAACCTACACATGCATTTTGAATCTGAAGAATTTCTTTCTGCTTCCTTAAAGCTGGTGTTTCTCTTCTCTGTACGTGCAAAGGTGCAGTGGGCTTGCAGCCTGTTCTACATGGGACACTAGAAAACCTTGCTCAGCAAGGTAAGTGTACAAACTGATCTAACAGTGAGGAAGCCATATTAAGCATGGAAGGGATAATATCCACGGCATCAGAAGGGGATACTCTTCCCTAGCCCCAGAGTTAGGAACTCAAATTTTGGTCCATGCTCATTTCAACAGAACAAAAATCAGACTCCCATCCCAGTAGGATCTGCTCTTAGAAAAGTTTAGAGAAAATATTTGTAGGAAGCTATAAAACAGAGAGGTGCCACTGACCCAGCTTCACTGAGGTTGTTATTAGCCATGTGAAACGAATGCCCATGGATACTGCGCCTGGTAAAGAGCCACAGGGAGCACCTGCCCTAAGGGGGTTACAAGACAAGACCTGAGGGAAGCAGGATTGTTTCCCCACCCTCACAGAAGCAGGAGAACTGGGACACATTCCACCACAGGCACCCACGCCTCCACCTTAGACTCAACACAAAAAGGTTCTCCTCAGAACCAAACCTATTGCCTGTCCTTCAAATCATTAGCTTGATAAACTTCTAATATTAAGATTTAAATAGCTCCATGAACAGAATTCTGATACCTAAACCCCACTGTCACAGAGTTACATAGGAAAGACCTGGTAAGGGGATGAAGAACCGCCTGTGCCAGAGCTCCATGAGCATCTCAAAGCCCTGTCCACTTGTACAAACAAACCCCAGTGGCACGCTGCAGCCTTGGCAGGAGTTTTGTATGAACAAGGATGATATGATCTGAGTCCTTACTGAAAGGCTGGCTCTTCACACATCACCTTTTATGCTTATTTATAACTTTGCTCCCCTTTCTCCAGAGCCACTCTTGAGATATTTCCCTCCCCCCTTCACCCCAAGTATTCCTGAGTGAATTAAGCAGAGACTCACTGAATGCTTTACCTGAAATAACCCATGATATCACAACTTCTTCTTTCTGCCCACAGCACCATTATTCCCAAACTCCTTACCAGGGCATTTCACAACCATCCACCTATCTTCCACATCAGCACAGAGCAGAAAGCTGGGGTCACATGCAGACAACAGCGATCCCTGGCAGGAACCAAGAACCCAAACCCCAAACTTCTCCCACTGGGCTGAACAAGCTCATAACTGTGCCCAGCAAGCTGTTCATTTCAGGAGCTGACCTCAGGCATGGGTGTTAACAGACACATTGTGCCAATTCCTCTTCTCTTAAGGCCACAAAGCAGAACCTTCCTGTTCTTTCCACTGGAGACCTGCAGGATCTAAAGCCACTGTGCAAACACATCGCATCGCTGAGTTCCTTCAGAGAAGGAGCAGTAGTCCCACAGGGACAGTAGGACACATTGTGCTGAGAAGGCTTTCCACTGCCTCTCCTGCAGCAAGCACAGAGGTGCTGAGCCCAGCATAACTATTATACAGTCATTTTAAAAAAGCCAAGACCTGGAAATCCACAAACCGAGCCTGCTCACTAGGACTGGCCCATAGAACCGAGCTTCAGACAAAGCAACTCTCACACAGAGTCAGCCACACCTGTGCCCCCTACCCTGAGCCAAACTAGCCAAACAGAGACAGAGCCAGCTAGCTTAGACAGGCTGCGACCCCACAAACTCCTCTGTTCTTCTGCACCAGCGATTCCACACGGTCTAAAGACAAGACACGCCAGCTATGCACCAGCCTGCCCCGCTCCTGGCTGCTCCCACTGCTGAAGCCACAATAACGGCACCCCAGCCGCAGTCCGCGGGGCTGAAGCAGAAGTTAAGGGCGCAGCAGGAGGCCCGGCCTCCCTTCAAAGGACAGGCTAGAGCACCCCACCAAGGCCCGCAGCACCCCGGGCTCTTCGGGCCATGCCCTGACCCCTTGCCTTGTCATATCGGCTGCGGGGCGCTGCGCCCCGCAGTTCCCCGCAGCCGACATGACAAGGCGAGTCGCCCTCCTCCTCCTTCTCCTCCCCGGCCTCCCCTGGCCGCCATACGGCCGCAGACGGGCCTGGGGGCCGGCGGCAGCAGTCTCCCCGGCCAGGGGAGCGGCGGCTGGCGGGGGGAGGACGCTGAGCTGGCCGCCCGCACCTCGGGCAGGCGAAGGGGGCTACGGGGTGACCCCCGCGCCCCGGCTGCCGCTGGCTCTCCCCTTGGGGCCGGGCGGCGGGAGGGGAAAGCCTCTCCCCAGGGGCCGCCATGGCTCCCCGCACTCACCGGGCAGCGCCGGGTCCGCTCCTCCGCGCTCAGCTGCGGGCGGCGGCCGGAAGCGCTGCCCACCGATGGCCTCGCCCCGAGAACGGCCGTGGACAGCCGACGGCGCAGGCGCGGCGATGACGCGCGGGAAGTGGCGTGGGGGGGGAGGGCGACGCAGCGTTACTAGGCAACGCGGAACGCAGCGCGGATGAAGGACAGACGGACGGGAGGGATGCTCGCTGACGCCATGAGCGCACCTTTATTAACAGGAGCGAAGCCGCCGTGCCCAGCGGCAGCCCCGCGCCAGGCCCGGCCCCGTGACGCAAGCGCGGCTCGGTACAACGCCAAACGCCGCCGCGCCTCGCAACCTCACCCACGCAACCGCCTCCGAACCGCGCCGCATCCCCCGAGGCACGGGCGGCGAGCGCCGGGGCGGGGAGGGGGGGGGTGTGAGTGATCCCGCTCCGGCGTTCCGCACCGTTTCCTGGCGGCGCCTGACGTCACAGGCCGAGCTCGGCGCCCTCCGCCCCGCCGGCGGTAGATGGCAGGCGTTCCACGCTTCCTGGCGTGCTGAGTTTACCTCGGCCCGCTGAGCACAGCCGCGGCGCAGTCCCTGTCCCTGCACAGGCTTCCGCCAGCGTCTGGATCTTGGACCAGTTGTGATCTTTTTTGGGCGTGAGATCGATGAGGAAGCTCCTCCAGTGCGCAGTGCGGTCGTGGATCTGGTTGGAGGAGGGATAAAAAGGGGAAAAGTGATGATGTGTGACATTTTCTCCCAACAAACAGCTGTAACAAGCAGGGATTTCACCACCCAGCGTGAAAAGTGAAGGGCATAGGGGTTAACTCTGCCATAGAGAACCGACTCGGCATCCCTGCACCTGTCTCAGCGGCAGGGAACGCTCCCAAAAGAGTTTTAACACCCAGGCAAACGCTAAGTGAGGAGCTTGCAGCTGGAAGGAAGCACTGGGTTTGGCTGAGCAGGCACTTCAGGGATCCAAAGGGCTCTGGGAACAGTGATGCTCAGTGTATCACAATGCAGGAAACGCACAGCATCATCTTCCTCTGCAACACAAAGGTGTTACAGAATCACAGGGTTGGAAAGGACCATTGAGTCCAACCGTTCCTGTCCTGTGCTAAACCATCTCCCTGGGCACCTCATCTCCCCGTCTGTTAAACACACCCAGGGGTGGGGACTCAGCCCCCTCCCTGGGCAGCCTGTGCCACAGCCCCACAACTCTGCCAGGGAAGAACTTGTCCCTCACATCTGACCTGCCCCTGCCCTGGCACAGCTTGAGGTCATTCCCCTTGTCCCATCTCCTGTCCACTGGCTGAAGAGACCATTCAACACCTCTCTGCACCCTCCTGTCAGGTCGCTGTAGGCAGGGATAAGGTCTCCCCTCAGCCTCCTCAAGGGTTACAAACTATCATGTTACTGCCTCTGCCTGAGAGGCTTAAAAGACCACTCAGACCATCAGCACAGTATGGTTCTGCCCTTACAAAAGGGATCAGTAAGCAGCAATTTAAATAAGCCCATAGATCACCTTTTCCTTCTGAAGCCACCACCACCAGTTCAACACCCAGCAACGGGAGCTGCAGTGCTGGTGGGTGGAGGACAACCCCGCATGCTTCGGGAGCGTATTTTTATAAGCCACCTGGCAGAAGGTAGATCAATCTGTTTATTAAAAATCCAAAGTTAAGCACCAAAAGGAGCTCTCATTAAGGCAAGCAACTTCTCCTGGTAGTTAAATGTCACCAGTGTGGCTTGTGTGGCCCAAGGATGCCCCGAGGGGCAGCGTACCGACACGTGTCTGCGCAGGGTGGACATGTCGGTGAAGGTCCTCTCGCAGGCCTTGCACTTGTAGGGCTTCTCCCCGGTGTGGATGCGCTGGTGGCGGCGCAGCGCGCCCTGCTGGGTGAAGGTTTTCCCACACTGCTCGCAGAAATACGGACGGGTCTCTGCAACCAGCAAGCAAAGGCAGGAAGGAGTTAGAAGGTAGGAGAAAAGCACAAAGAGCTACAGAATCACAAGGTTGGAAAACACCTTTAAAGACCATCAAGTCCAACCATTCCCACCCTATTCCCAACCATACCCCTATTTAAACACACCCAGGGGTGGGGACTCAGCCCCCTTCCTGGGCAGCCTGTGCCACAGCCCCACAACTCTTTCAGGGAAGAACTTGTCCCTCACATCTGAACTGACCCTGACCTGGCACAGCTTGAGCCCATTCCCCTTGTCCCATCTCCTGTCCCCTGGCTGAAGAGACCATCGCCCACCTCTCTGCACCCTCCTGGCAGGTCAGTGGAGGCAGGGAGAAGGTCCTCTCTCAGCCTCCTCTTCTCCAGGCTGAACACCGCCAGCTCCCTCAGCTGCTCCTCAGAGGATTTGCCCTCCAGCCCCTTCCCCAGCCTGGCTGCCCTTCTCTGGACTCACTCCAGGACCTCAATGTCCTGCTTATGGTGAGGAGTGCAGAACTGGACCCAGCACTCGAGGTGCAGCCTCACCAGTGCCCAGTCCAGGGGCACAGTCACCTCCCCAGACCTACTGGCCACACTATTCCTGACACAAGCCGGGATGTCATTGGCCTTCCTGGCTGCCTGGGCAAACTGCTGCTGGCTCATATTCAGCCTGCAGTCACCCAACACCCCCAGGTCCTTCTCTGCACGACAGCTCTCCAGCCAGCCTCCCCAGAGCCTGTAGTGCTGCCTGAGGTGGTGCAGCACTCTACACTTGGCCTTGTTAAACTTCATAGTAAAGGATTAGCTGAACGATGCAAGGTTTCGTTACCTGCATGGACGTTACTGTGCTGGGCCAGTGAAGCTCGTAGTCCAAAGGTCTTCCCACAAACCTGGCACTTGTAGGGCTTTGCACCCATGTGGCATCGCTTGTGGCACTTCAAATACTCGTTGGTGGCAAAGTGCTTCCCACACACGTCGCATTTAAAAAGGCGCTCCCCTGGGTGAAGAGAGAAAGACTCTCTGGAATCTTCAGCAGAATTTGGGACTTCAAAAGTTGAGTGTTCAAATCTCCTCCTAGCCCTCCTAGTTCCCTCCTGGTACCTGAAGTCTCTTCTGTGAGTTACAACTTTTTTTAAAGCGCGTGTGTTCTTCAAATCCCAACTAGCACCTTCTGGCTGCACAAAGGGAGGCGATGGGATGACTGGGAGTATGTAACACCTACCTGTGTGGGTCCTTTTGTGGCCAGTGAGTTTGCCTTTATCAGCAAAGCAAGCCCCACAGTCCTCACAAATGTACGGCTTCTCCCCTGTGTGGGACCTACACGGAGCAAAACACAAATGATTAGTAATAAATTAGCTCCTTAGGGCAGTCTTAAAATACTGTCCTTGGAATTAAGGTGGCTTTCTCCTTTGCTCTGGGGCCCTACAAACCCCACCTTTCTTTCACAAGGATTGGAAGGGAGAGAGCAGGGAAGATGACAAGCTGCTGCTGAGCTGGAGACTGGGAGTACACCCAGATGGCCCCTGGCACAAAGTCAGTGAGAGGAACATCTCCTGGGACACTGCGATCCCTACATCTCATGTCCTTTGCTCTGTGAGCTTCAACTGGCAGGATAATCCCATCTTTAAGACAAAAAGCACTATGGGAATTCAGGCAAGCAGCATTTCCGAACGCATGCTGGACATCTGGTTTTAAGCTAGCTCAAAGCAGAGAGAGTCTGAGCCTAATGTTTGGTCTTAGTGCGCTGACTTCCCTTATTCCAACCCAAATAGCACAAAACCAGGGATAATCCTGAGTTGTCAAGCAAAACGCTGCCAATGCAGACAGCTGGACACCCAGTGCAAACCCTGTGAGTCACCATTTTGTGGCACTCACACTGTGACTGACACACAGCACGGCTCTGCTGCGCTCCAGCTGACAGGTTATCTCAGCAGTTCAGTCGTGTTGCTGGTCCCCCTACACCTCACCACTTCTTTCCATCACTTTAGGAACACTGAGGGGACAGGAGGCAGCTACTGCCCCCATGGTATGTGTCCAAAGTAACAGGATTTCTCTCATCTCATTTAGCCCTCCAACAGTTTAACCTCCTCATCTAAGCTATTGCCTATGCTCCCTGTCTGGAGAAAGATGGGAAAATTCCCTGGGATGTTACACCCTCTCTTCGGTGAGGACACACTTAGCAGAGACACCACCAGAGAGCGATTCATCCAGCCCAGCCCCAGTGGCTACAGAGGGAGCCCAGATGAGAAGTCCAGCTCTTGTATCACATGCAAGATCTCACACTAAATTACTTGCTCTGAGCAATAGATAAAGAGCAGGGCTCAGCATCTGGTCTCTGAGGACCTCAACTAGACCTTCAGCCATCAGTAAAGGTCATCATCTTATTTTGAAGACCGTCCCAAATGACTGGCTTTTGCTTCCAAGTTCGGACAGAGCATGTGTTTCAAAACCCCTACCAAAACTGATGCAATGTCCAGATGCAGACAAAGGACAAAGTCTTTGCGTAAAAAGGATTAATCACAGATACAAAAGAGCAGAACATATCCCAGCATTCCTGTTGCAAGGACACGCGAGGAGAATGACTCAGAAGAGGAGTGCTGAGGTACGCTGGGCACGCAGGGAGCGGTAAGAGGAGAAGCAGTACTCTAGGCTGACCTGGTATGGATCTTAAGTTGCGATGGCTGAGCGAATTTTGAATGGCAGATGCCACACTCATAAGGCTTTTCTCCTGTGTGGGTCCTCATGTGGAACACCAGCGCTGTGCGGGAGCTGAGGATCTTGCCGCAGACGGAGCAGAGGGGGCGTTTGACTCTGCCTTCGTGCTTCCGCACGTAGTGCGTCCTCACGTCTCTCTTCCTCTTGAAAGTGGCGTTGCAAAGGGTGCAGGCAAACCGCCTCTCCTCAGTGTGGACGCAGGCCCGGTGCTCCTTCCAGCTGTTGTAGCTAGCGAACGACTTGCTGCAGATGTCACACTGGTAGACTTTACCAGGCAAGCACTGGTGGACATCTCTGCAGTGGTCCACGTACTTCTTCCGGGAAACAAACTGCTCATTGCACTTCTCACAGGTGATCACGTAGGCAGACTTCTTATTCACCCCACTTTTATTTACTTTCCTTATCTGAAACTCTTCATCTAACCCACGTTCTTCACCGTCCTTCTCATGACAGTACTCATCATCTTCATCCTCCTCCTCAGTACAGACCTCCTCGTTGTCTCTGGCCTCTTCCACTTCTGAATACACCGCCTCGTAATCTACCTCCTCCTCTCCCTTCACACTCATTTCACCTTCATCTTCATCCCCTTCTTCCCTCATTTTTCCACTTCTTCCTTCAGCTTCCTTGCTTTTCTGCTTCTGTTCTTGCTCATTGCTATGGTTTGGGTTTGTAAAAGATGAACCCTGGGGGTCCTCCTCATGGCATGTGGCCTCTTGGTGCCTCACAAGCTTTTGTCCTTCAGCCTCTGATGGCCCACCCCACACCTTTCCATCGGGATCTCCATTGCGGCTGGCTGCATTTGGTCTATGTGCAGATGGAACCACCATCCAGTAGACAGGCAGAAGTTTCCTCTCTTGCCCTGACTTGTGGATTTTTCTGTTAAAACAAGCAAATAACAGAGCACAACTTCAGTAAGTCTAATTGTTTCATTCTGCCATGTTTGCCTGGGAGGAAGAGTAGTTGCCTTCTAATTGTTCTTCACACCATTTAAGATATTAGCAGCATGTTTGGAGAGCTGAACAACAGGGATATTTTGTGTGGAAGCAGACCAGATAATTAAAGAAAATTAAAATGTTTCAGTCTGTCAAGGATGGAGCCTCTAAAGTGTACATGTGTAACATGGGACAGACTACATTTTCCTCCAAGGCCATGGTGGACTGGATAAGTAATTATGGGCTTCAAACAGTGGAAATACTGATTAAACACCTGCCAGGAAAACCAAAACAGGGGCCCCTGTAAAACATCAACTGCAGTGATTACCTCTCCTTATCTCTAGTGTGTGGAACAAGCTTCATCGGTGCACTCACAACACATATGGAATGTTTCTCCTGCTACTGGGCTGAACTACAGACAAAGGGGGTGATTTTTAAAAGGGGAGCTGGGATGCAGTAGAATCCCACCTATCTCCTGTACCACACGACAGGTCATTTGACATGTACAGTGGCTTCTGGAGTTCTCAAAATGACTGTTTTCAGTCAGAAGGTGCTTCATAAGCCTACCCAGAAGCTCACGCTGCCCAGCAAAACAGCACACAGCTTATCTGCCCATGAAAAGCACACTGAAAAACACCACGCCACCCCAAGGCAGGAGGATCTTCTCGTGCATTTTAAACAGGTGCCAATTCTTCCTAGGCTCCTGTTTAAAAATCCAAATCTGAGGGTTCCAAAATCACCTCAAAGAGCTGGTTGCACAAGTTCCCTTTGATTCAACGGGAAATGTTTGCCTCAGTTCCCAGTTGGGGAGACCTCAATCCAGTAATCCTGACTGAGACAGTGATGAGGTCAACAGAAGAAAATCCATGCTGATTTCAACACCCTTCTGATCAGCAAGGACTTGAGGAACTCGAAGAGAAGCTGAAGGAGCTGGGCTTTTTCAGCCTAGAGAAGAGAAGGCTGCGGGGGGACCTCATTGCAGCCTTCCCATCCCTGAAGGGAGCAGAGATACAGGAGGGGAATCAGCTTGTTAAAAGGGCAGAGGCTGGCAGGACAAGGGGGATGGAGTGAAGCTGGAGGAGGGAAGGGTTAGATGAGATCTTAGGGGGAAGTTTTTTACAGAGAGAGTGGTGAGGGGCTGGAACAGGCTGCCCAGAGAGGGGGTGGACGCCCCATCCCTGGGGGTGTTCAAGGCCAGGTCGGATGGGGCCCTGGGCAGCCTTGTATGGATCCAGGCCTGGAGGTTGGTGGCCCTGCCTGTGGCAGGGGGGTTGGAACTCTGTGACCTTTGAGGTCCCTTCCAACCCAGACCAGTCTATGATTCTATGATAACTCTTTTAACCCAGTGCCCCAGAGAGAAAACACATCTTCCCACATGCACATGGACATACAGAGAGAACATTATACCTCAGGTGAGCAGTGTAAGCAGACCTCTGAGCAAAGCTGGCGGGGCAGCGGTCGCATTTGTAGGGCTTTTCCCCCGTGTGCGTTCGGATGTGGACCGTGAGGCCGCACTTGGAGCTGATGACCTTGTCACAGTAGGGGCAGGCCTGGGGGCCCCGCTTCTTCCCGTGCACCCTGCGGATGTGGTCGGTGATGCCCTTCTGGCACTTAAACCTCTTGTTGCAGAACAGGCAGGAGAAGCCCCGCTCAGCGCCGTGAGCGACGAGGCGGTGCTGCCGGAGGGTCTGGTGAGTGGAGAAGAGCTGCTCACACGTGTCACAGCTGTGCTTGACAGCCAGGTTCATGTCATGCTTGAGCTCCATGTGCAACTGGTACTGCTTGGTAATGCGGAAGGATTTGTGGCACTTCTCGCACTCCAAGACCTTCCCCACGTGCCGTGGTGACTTCCTACGTTCTGTTTTACCAGAAAATTTAGAAATTAAACTGTTTTCATCTTCCCACGGCTCAGGCAGTGCATTCCCCATTACTACACAGGCTTCCTTTGACTCAGTCCGACTTAGGAGAGAATGGCTGCTCCTGTTTTCCAGGCTAATGACATCCCTGCCTGGTCCAGTCCTGGTACCTGTCCCGTTATGTTTTGGTAGCTTCACTGCCCTGGATTTTGGCTCTGGAAAAGCAGCGTTCCCCCCTTGCTCCAGGCTTGCTGCTTGGCCTTCGATGAGCTCGTAGCCCCCCAGCAACTTTTTACGTCTTTGCCTGTGCCAAAGCTTCCTCTGCACCGGCACTGCCACCACTTGGGAGGAGCTACTCAGAGCGCAGTTCTCCTCCTGCTGGATGCGAGGCCACTGCGGCCCAGCGTTTTCACACAGCTGACCTTTCAGATGGAGGCTCAAGTCTAATCCCTTCCTGCCCTCCACTCTCACTTCTTCACAAATGTCAAGCAAATCCTTGCATTCGAGTCTTTCAGCTATTTCTTTCATCCGTTGCAGTTTTTCTGCTTCAATCTCCACTTCTGCAGTGTAAACAAACTCCAGGAAGGAGGTGAACTCTTCCGTGTAAATGTCTTGCAGGGTTACCGTGCAGTTCTTGGTGTCCAGCATCTCATCGTGCAGGAAAAGCCCCTTGAAGTAGTTGCTGGAAGCTGCCAAGACAGCTTTGTGAACCAGAAACTCCTCCTGAATTCCCAGGTGCTGTGTGTGAACTGTCACATCGCAGAGGTGACCAAACTGGTACAGAGAATGCAGAGCCCTCAGGAGGTTAGGAGCAGCAACCTTGGATTTCATCAGAATTTTCTTTTTCTCCATCCTGCCAGAAAAAAAAAAAAAAAAGACAAATGTTTGAGTGCTTGCTCTCCCTCTTTCTTCCATGAGCTATCTTTTCATTTCTAGAAAAAGCTCAGTGGAGATCCACGCCCCAATTCCTAATTTACAAGACATAGCAAAGGTCTCAAGGTTACTTCTGTCAGTGCAGCCATCACCAGCAAACACACTTGGTTTATTAGTCCCAGATTTAGATTCAGGCTCTAGCATAACCCTTCAGAGCCAATATTCCCTAGCACAGAGGGTAACAGTAACAAAATAGTAACAGGATCCGCCCATCTTAACACAAAACATTCTTTGCACAAGCACTTGTCAACAGTAGAGGTCACAATGTGCAGTGGAAGGGGGGGGTGTTTCCCCAGCCCTCCTGCACCAAGGTGGGGGGGGACCAAAGCACAGCGAGTTGATCTGCTTCCCGCTGGTTCAAGGCTGGTCCTGAAACAGAGCCTGCATTTTCACAGTCCCACACCAGGCAGCCCCTGGTGCCGAAGCAAGGGGATACCTCTGGATGGGTTGTGGTTTTGCTCTTGTGCCCCCATATAAACCCTCAGGGGTAGGGGTTAATAATTTCAGTCAGCAAGCTGCTGTTGTATTTGGCCACTTACACCAGGACAAACTACGGATCTAGGAATAGCCACCATTTTTTTGAGGAGGTAGTAGTGCTGTTTGAATAATATTGCTCCCTCTCAGTCAACAGGCAAAGGGGGCCAGAAGGTTTCTGACACTTTGCCGTTTGCAGAAAGAACAATCTGCATTTCCCCCCTGCACTGAAGGCAGACAGGAGCTATTACTAACACAAATCAAATGCCCAAAAACTCTGTGGCTTTCCTGTCTCAACACTTGTTGTGGCACCTACACCGCTGGAGCAGAGTCTCACTTGTGCCCATGGAGCACAAAGATGCCCTCAATGTTCCAAGGCCATCAGATGCTCCAATCTGATTCCCTAAGCTGACAGCCCTCCTCTAGCAGAGTTTTTAAACACCTGTTATTTAGCACACGGCTCTGTAACCAAGGGACAAACTTCACACCGAAACAAACAGCAGAATCAGCCTGTTGTTGCTTAAAGGCTGTGTTTAAGTTTGGCTTGCTGTGCTTCACTCTCACAGTAATAACAGCTGGCAGAAGGTGACACCAAACTGTACTTTCACTTCTCATCTTAATTATGCCTGACATTATATTAAATACATTCCCAGCAGATACAAGCTGATTAAGATGACAAATGTGTCTTCAACATAAAGCACCAGGAAGTCGAACACAATACATAGCCTGAAGTGAACAGGGTTGAATAGCAAGTTTAGGAGAGAGCTTTGAGAATACTCTTCATATCACAAGCCACTGCAGAGGATAATCATCTTCTAATCTGCAAGGCCTAAGTCGTTCAAGGCTGGTGATGCCCCAAATCATGTTTTAATAACTGCATCTAAAGGTTTAAAAGGATTTTCTAGTGACCCCCCTGAGAGTCACTGGAACGTGGAACTTTCACAGGGAACAGACAAGATGCCTGCTAGATATAAAAGGTCCCTAAGTTTGAGTTATGCAGAACCACAAATACCTGTACTTAAACAGGAGACTGATCCTGAGAACTGGATGAGCTCCTGTGAGAAGTCCCACTCCCATCAACGGGTGCCTGAGATCTCAAACCACCTCACTCCCACACTCGTCACTGCTAGCAAGTTCAACGGTGTTTACTTGGAGAAAAGAAGCAGAAATATTACCATATACTTAGGAAAAATAACTAGAAGAAAAAAGGCAAGCAAAGTGTGTGTTGACACATCCCACAGAAGCTGGAAATTGAGCAGGGAGATGGGTAAAATAGCACTGACTAAATTCCGTCAGGAAAGGACTGCTGGCATCCAGACTCCTCCTGACCTTCTATCAGTATCACAGCTTTAGGAATTGGGGCCAGTGGGCATCTCTTACACCCCCAACTCAACACATGCCAACTACTCCCTACCAACGACCACTCAGCTACGCAGAGGCATAACCCTAACAGCTCCTTCAGCACGCTTGCAGGCTGCAGGAAGAACCACAGATCCGGAGGTTAATACCAAATTCAGTCCACAAATTCACAAAAGCTTCCACTTAATCTCCCCTGCCTTGCCCTTCTTAACGTTTTCCAACAGGATATCCTCCTTTATTTCTGTGCTGAAGCAACCCCAGGGTTGAGCAGCTCACCGATCGGTAGCGCTTAAAGAAATCAATGTGTGGAGCGCGTGCTAATTTCCTCCTTCCCCTTTTTAAGATCCCCATCTGCGATAAATTCTTGATACAAGCTCCCATGTGAGATCAACTAACGCCAAGATCTGATACCAAGCCAAATGGAGAGGTACGTTCCAACATCATCTCTTCAGTTCAGCTGGCTCTAAGATGAAATCAGCCCGGAAATGGTTTTACTGAAGCGTCTTTCCAATGAGAAATTCCACAAATTAGTCTAGTCTCAGAATTCTTTTCTCTTCAGATAAAAAGAGACTGCACTTTTTAATACCATTTAGAGAAGAAAATGACCTTTAGTTTTCTGAAGTGCTGTTGAATATAGTTTGTTTTCATACGTTTTACAGATTCATGAGGTTAAGAACAGAACACGACATTTCAGGGGTATAGAAACAATATGCAAGGTTTATTCCTTCCCCCCCTTTCCCCAAAGTTCAGGTAACAGAAGAATTCCAAGCATTTTGCTTTTCATTCGTGGGGTAAGGAAGCACCTTCTTACACCAAATGGGATAGGAAAGCTATTTTATCCTTACTTTCTATACTTCATTAACCCCTAACGACACGGGAAGATTCTTGAGGAATTCCCATCCACAGCAATGGGAATAAGGATGAAAAAACATCCCAGTAAATCACCCAGTTCTGGAATCAAAGGCATAGCTTGTTCTAATTGCAGGTTAAAGTCAGCCTGAAAGAACCACCAGTAATGGTACAGGAAAAACAACAGTGACATCATGAGCTTGCAGCTCGCTGCGGGCCAGGGTGAATCTGTTACCACTTAGGAAAGGAAAAGGGAGCTGCTTAGAGGTTAACAGCCCTAATAAATATCATCCTGCTGTACCCTGAAGGTACCTCCAAGAGCAGCAAGTTTCTAGTCTCCAAGACACTGATTTCAGTGGGAAGACTTAACTGAAAACATCTCTTTTTTCCACACTAATTGCATTTTACAGGTTTGTTTGTAACTTCTTTCAGCTTTTTGGCTGGCAATAATAAATACTTTAAAGAAACTGCACGCACGCAAGAATTACAGAAAACATAACTAATCTAACAGAGCCACTGCAGAAGCCAAAACCCATTTTGATTCAGCTACAGCTCCTGATAAGGCCACTGGAATAAGCACAGCTGTTTTAAAAAATAAAGCCCAACAGCAGCTCCCGATCTCCAGGAAGAGATTTGTATTTGCTCTGTGCTACAGTATTGATGATTTTTTACCATGGAACAACATAGTCAACAGCAGCTCTCTAATTCAGGATAATGAGCATGGTAAACAAAGAAGTTTGTAGGAAGGACAGTAAATATTCCAAAGAACAAGGATGTTTTAGGACTTCCACTCTTTGTGGTTTCTGTGGAGCGGGGCTTTAACTGTCGTGACATGGCACAGCCCTACTGAAGCACACTGACTTTATATACCCAAGTACCTAGGGGATAAAAACCCCAACAGCTCAAAGAAGCTGAACTGCATGCTTCTCAAAAATTCCCATTGTTTTGCAGAAATATACCCTGCTTTTTACAAAGTATACATGGCCTTTGGTCGCTTGATCTTCCCCAAGCCTTTCTAGTTGGATCTCAAGTTTCTCTTCAGAGAAACAAGGTGGAAATTCTTTCTTATCTTCCTAGGAAGAATTCCGTTAAACTCTTGATAGCTGCATGTATGTGTACAACACATGGCCCTAACAGCAATCCAAGTGAAAGCCTTTAAAATATTGAATGCCATAGGGGGGAAAAACTGGAAAAAGCAAGAAAAAACAGGAGAAAAAAACATGGGGGAAAGAGGGGGGGCAAACAAGGAAAAGGGGGGGGCAAACAAGGAAAAGGGGGGGGCAAACAAGGAAAAGGGGGGGGCAAACAAGGAAAAGGGGGGGGCAAACAAGGAAAAGGGGGGGCAAACAAGGAAAAGGGGGGGCAAACAAGGAAAAGCGGGGGGGGCAAACAAGGAAAAGCGGGGGGGGCAAACAAGGAAAAGGGGGGGCAAACAAGGAAAAGAGGGGGGGCAAACAAGGAAAAGAGGGGGGGGCAAACAAGGAAAAGGGGGGGCAAACAAGGAAAAGGGGGGGCAAACAAGGAAAAGGGGGGGCAAACAAGGAAAAGGGGGGGAGAGGAAAAAGAGGGAAAAAAGAAAAAAGAAGATAAAAGGAAAAAAAGGGGGGGGGGAAGTGGGAAAGAAAAAAAATAGGAAAAGGAAAAAACCAAGAGAGTCCTGGTGTGTTCCTACTTGATCATTTTTATCCTCTATAGAAACTACCCAGAACTCTCTCTGAAGTGTAATTGCTCCTCTGGGTGCTCTGCAAAACAAGCCCAACATGGGTAGATGACAACAGCAGTTCAATGCCCCAGATCCTGATGGATACACCGAACCGTCCAAGAGATCAAACAACCAGAACTGCAGCACAACAGGTAGAATACTGAAGAGCACACAAACTGCCCAAAGCAAAGGGCAACAGCACTCCCTGCCACAGCAGTGTTAAGACCTTGCCCTCAAGCCATCTGTGCCTGTGATATTTTTTTTTTATTTTTGCTTTAGATTTTTTCCCCCCTGTAAAATTAGGCAACATTTGCCTGTCTTAAAGATGAGTTGAGATGACAGAGGCATGAATAGCAGAGAGATAATAAGCTGCCATAGGCGAAAAAGAGCATTACGAGGACATAAATGACAGCTGGAGTTACTCAACTGCGTTAATCATCTGGAAAATTAAGCTTATTCACATAATTTCCCACATGATGTGGATAAGTATGTCAGGACACCAAGCGAATAGTAACCAATTGCACCTCTCCTGTGGCAGTTCCTGCTGGATAAGCTGAGGAATTGCCATCTAGCCCATCCCTATTTGTCCCCAGGTGCACTGCTGGGCAATTTCAATTCATTTAAAGCTATTTGTTTGGGGTTTTTTTCTAATTATTTTTTAAACATACACAACTTTGCTTTCTACCGTCCTAAAAACCAAGTCAGTTTCCTTTGAGGCACAACTGGAAACACCCCTTGATTGGGCAAATGCCTGCAGACCCCGCTTTCCAGGCAGAACAGCACTACACCCCACAACTCTATCTCACAGGCACCGTGCTGTGTCGCTCCTGATGTGCCACTGCCTTCAGGGTTTGGCCATTTACTTCATGCAGACTTCCACACACATGGCAGCACGCACAGGCCTCCCCCTCGGCCCTGCAAGTCAAATGGAAGCCAAAGCCGCTTCTCCCTCTGCTTCAGAGTGGTGTGAGGCTCCTCGTGGCATGGTGGGTGCTGGCGGTTGGTGACTCCAGGCTGGAAAGCCCAGGGAACAAACCCCACCGTGGCCAGAGCTCCGAGCACCCCCGGTGCGGAGACGCCGGCCGGGCTACAGCCCCCAGACACACCGCAAGGCCGCCCCACTCCTGAGGGAGGCCTCCCAACCACCTTGCCTCCTCGTGAAGCGTCGAGGCCCGGCCCGCGCCCCAAGGGCGGCGTCACCCTCCCGTCAGGCAGGGCGGCAGCGATCTCCGACGTCCCTTCCCGCCCCACCGCCCGGCCCCCTCCCGGCCTTACCCTGCCAGGCGGGACGCCCCGCTCCCGCCTCAGCCGCGCTCCTCCCGACCGGGCACAGCCCCCGGGAGCAACCACCGCTCTCCCCCCTCCTTCCCCCTCCTCGGAATGGTACAGCGCAGAGAAAGCCCGCCTCGCAGAGCCCTGCTGCCCGAAAGCAACATGACCGCCCTGGCTTCTCCGGACCGGCCGCCTGCCTTTTGCAGCCATCTTGAGTAAGGGAGGCAGCGCGCGCCAGGAGCAGGCGCGCAGCCATCTTGGGCGCCGCCGCGCTCCCTGAGGCGAGGCGCTCCCTGAGGCGAGGCGCTGCCTCATGCTCAGACCTCGGAACTCCCCAAAACGCCTGGCAAAGCCCGCAAAACTGCAGGCGGAGGTCGGTCCGCACCGTTATGTGGAGCCTCCCACACTGCTTTCCATTATTTTCTCTCAAGAAGCAGCTGCAACTTTCCCGTTGGCCAGGACAGCAGAGCATGGCGGGTCTCACTCTTGCCTGTTCACACAGGTCCAGCCATAGAAGGAAGGTGCCTGCCCCAAGCAGAGCAAAATCTCACACCTCTCTGCAAGTTAGCTCTGTTCCTGTGAGATGGCCCCAGACCTGAGAAGTAATGCAAGCCGGCTGCTGGGCTCAGTTTGCACCTGCATGGTATATCTCCATTAAAAAAATAACAGCCTTTCCAGTGATCCGCCCACATCCTCGTTAGGAAGAGCGGACTGAAAGGAATCCGTGAATTTTTGTAGCTTGTCCTTTTCCCCCACAAAAGTGAAAAACATTCAGGATGAGTTAAAACTAACATGTTTTCACGTTTGCAAAGTGGCAGTGTTTCTGTATGGAATGGGGAGGAGTAGCTCCTCTCACCAACGGCTGTCCAGGGTGGGTTTGCTCCCCAGGCACAATAAGTGTCTTCACTCACCTCAGCCCAGTTTTACCCTGGGGGCAGATCCATCTCCTTGCCCTCTCCCAGCACAGATACTGGAACAAACTCCAGGGACTGATTTCCATCTGAACATCAAGAGGAACTTTTCCCCTGGGAGGGTGACCAAGCACTGGGACAGGCTGCCCAGAGAGACTGTGGAGTCCCCTTCCCTGGAGACTAACCTGCTTGGATGTATTCCTGTGTGATTTAGCCTAGATGATCCTGCTCTATCAGGGCAGTTGGACTAGATGATCTTTCGAGGTCCCTTCCAACCCCTAACGCTCTGTGATTCAGTGATTTAGCGGGGTAAATTGGTGCTGAGGAGAAACACAAATGGGATCTCACATCTCCCAGGCCTGCTCTCACTGCTGTTGCTCACTGGTGACCCCGTATTGCTGTCATTTATCCCATAAAATTATTAACAGCCAACAGATGGGACACATCCCTCTGCATGCTGACAAGTACTTTAGTACACAAATCTTGTTTCCAAGACAAATCAGAGATAAATGCCTCCTTGGAGCTTTTTTTTTTTAACTTAAGCACAGGTTTTAATCTTCAACTTTTAATGGCTTGTAAAAATGTTGGATGATGATCGTAATTCCTCAAGGAAATGTAAAATTAATTCCTCCATTAAAAAATACCCAGCCCAACACAATAGGAAGAGGCAGACATAGATGAAAGCTATTTCACTACTCACCTTTCTTCCCTGTCCCTCTGTCACACGAGTTTGAACCCAGATCCTAGAATTATCAGGCTGCTGGCCAGATATCAGTACTGTAGGGACAGACAGGATAGAAGTATTTAGAATTAAAAATAGCTAGTGCAAACTCAACTTGCTCAGACTTTGGCAGGCCAAGAGGCAAATCTAGCCCAACAGCTCTCACCAAGGAGTGCATGCTTCTTCCACCATGAATTTGGTTTTCAACCCTGATTATTTTGTTTGTATTCAGAGAATGTTTCTATTGTCAAGACACAGCTCTAGGAACAGAGAGAACGAGAGCAATATGAGTGATCCATGCTAAAATGTCAGGATAATATTCCTGTATCTTAGCACAAGGGAATGGTGTTTGCTTTTACTTTATCGGAAACCTGGTCTGCTCAACAGTTCTCACCCAGAGGAGTTGGGAGAGAAGATGAAGTGCAGGCTCCTGTCCAATTTAGTCTTGCTTTCATAAGGATTGAGTGAATTGCTGCAGAAGTTGGCAGCGCTGCTGCACTGGGTTGTGTCGGCGTGTCAATCTTTGCCGAGCTGCCTGGGAGGGATTCTCCCAACATTTCTTCCCAGATGTGTTTCAGGGGTGAATGCTTCCCCACAGCAGAACGCCAGACCCCTGTCTCCCTCCTCCCAGATGAGCATCCCAAGAGCTGGGCATTGAGCAGGAGGGGGGAAGGGTGCTTTATTCACTGGCTCTGAATCATTAATTCTTTTTCCAGTTTCATTGGGAAAGATGAAAACAGTTGGGAGGCAGCACAGAGGCGCCTGAATCCTCCCAGGCCGAGGAAGATGCTGGGTGCCCAGCTTGCCAGAGGTCAGCCAGGACACATGCAGAGTGAGGAATGGAAGTATGATCCCCAAATTCCAGGCTGGTTGCTGGGCTGCCTCTCTCTCTCCAGCACACAGGGAGTAGCTCCCCCTGAGCAGCATCACTTGGTTGGCATTAGGGCGCTTGTGATTTCGGGCTCTTCCTGGTCGCCTTGCAGATGAGTGAAGTTGGGGTACATTTTGAGAGACCCCAAAGCATGCCCTGGCACTGGGAGATGAAACCTCTGCCCTAGATGGCCATCCTTTCCCTGCGGCTCCGCCAGAGGATGCTGCAGACTTTGGAAAGAGCAGCCTGGACTGCAACCCAGTTCGTCCTCTCCAGGATCTGAAGATCTGTGTCCAGTTGCTCACTGATGTTAACTTTGGCCTCCTTTGCATACAAGGCAAAACTTTCGTGTGCTTTTAATCAGGGAAAACCACCGGCTCTGGCTGGCCTTTCCCCACCAGCTCATGGGATTTGACCACGCTCTGGTGTGTGGGGAGCCTTGCTGGGTTTGCAGGCAGGGAGTACCTGCCAGGGCTGTGCAGGAGATCCTTAGGTGACAGCCTCACAGCAGGAGCCCACGCTGTGCTGGCCTGGAAAGGACAAAAAAGACGGGTTAAATAGTTGAGTGAGAGCCTGGAGTGAAAATATTCTGGGAAGGATAGAAAAAACCTGATTTCTTAAGTTTCCTTGGTGGGCAAATTCATCCCCCACGCTGTTCAGCTGACCCTTCCAGCAAGAGGAATGGGAGCATGCAGCCTGCAGAGCCTTTGAGGAGGAGAAGGCTTCAAACCACATTTTTTTCCCCCCAATTTGGACCCAATGCAACCGAAGCTCTCCTGAATGGGAGCCAAGCCGCCACTCAGCAAACCTTAGTGTTGTCCCCAAAATGGAGACAGAGCTTTCAGCATGGTCTAAAAATGCAAATTCCAGACAAAACCCTAATGAAAAACAAACAGCAGGCTCTTGGGCTGTATGTCAGTGGTGTACACTGGTTAGCCTCTCATGCTATGCTGCATAATACATTTTGGCATATAATTTTACTACAAATCCAACATACCAAACATACTCCCCCCAATACTGCTTATATGTTACATCTCAAGAAGCAGTGGTTAAAAAAAAGCCCACATAAATCCAAGGTCTTGGTGTCACTTGAAAAACTTGGGAATTAAGGAAAGTTCTTAAGCTTCCCTCCCCCTTAAAAAGGAAATATTAGAATAGTAAAGAAACATTTAATTCCCAGCAAGGTGCAGTTTGGTTCACTGGAGAGAGACTGGCCACCAGAGCAAGCAGAAAGGGAAGAGCAGCTGTGGAAAGCTTTAGACAGCTGTAGCTGCACCCAGTGACCTGCTGACATCGGTTGGTGGCAAAGATCAGATGAGATGGGCTATCAGCCCCTCCTGATTTAAAAAAGCTCTGGATGTATGAATTAGGTAGCTTGTGTGAGGGGCGTGATGCCCTCTGAGCCCTTGCTAGGTGGTGTTAAAACCATGATCCCTTCCTACCCAAGGCTCAGCTCCACCATGAGAACTCAGAGCTTTACAAAGCCGATGCCTTAAGCTCTGCCTTCAGCTGGTACCCAGATGATGATGAATCATTGGCTAAGTCATCACTTGGATAACGTACCAGTGGTTGTCACCTTTCGGATACAGGGCTATCAGGGAGCTCACTGCATGCTCCAGCCCTGGGGCTTGCTGGCACTGACACAGTACAGAGTTTTGGGAAAGCTAACTGTTGAGTGATGCTGGAAAACAAAGTAAGTCTCCCAGATGATGCCTGTTTTTGTGAAGGGGATGGCAAAGAGAGGTCTGGTGCACTGGAGTGGTGGGAAGAGCTCTTCTCAGAGCGCTTCTTGTTTCTCTTGTGCTATCAAGCCAACAAGTTTTGATTCTAACTTCATGTCACTGACATGGGGACACATCACAGCCTGCAAACATCACTGGACAGGCTCCCACCAAAGTCACAGGCTCTGGGCACAACCCGTATTTGAGAAGGCATCTCAGAAATGAACTCAGAGCTGGGTCAGCATCCCCTGGTCAACATGAGGGTCTGCAATTTTGGCTCAGGTCTCCCAACGATGCAGATCAGCACTTCCCATCTCATTTTTCCCTTGCAGGTCATTCCTGTGCGCAGGCATTTACGCTGGGATGTATTCCCAGAGCTTTGGGGGAGGCTGCCTGTGAGTTCATTCACTCTAATCCTGACACCACACTCTTGACAAGCAGCCTGCTAGGTCGATGGAAAACAAAATGTAAGAGGTGCATCAGTAAGTGATTCCTCTTTGTTACCAAATAAATCCCTGGCACAGCTCGTTTGTTACGTGCCCTTGGTTATTACACATATTTAAGCACACTGTAAACTTCCGCTTCTCCCCTCTCCCTTCCAGAGAAGCAAAATACCTTAACCCATGCTGAACCACAGCCAGCAACCACCTTTGGAAGCCTGTGATTTTTCTATCACATTCCAGGAAATACTAAAGGTCTGATATAGCTCTGGACCACTCAGGCAAGCTTTCCCCTCTGCATACAAGCCTTTTAACTCCCTATCTCTACATTTCCAGCCCAGCCTACATTCTAAGAGTTTGCTGGATGTGAGGCTTTGTGAAAGATTACAGAGATCTCCTTTCTTTGTCAACCCTCTAGAAAAGCAGGTGGATGATGTTTAGTCTCTGGCTAAGAGACACTGCTGATAACTGCAGGATGCTAGCGCTTTCTGCTCTTGGAAACAAACTGCCTCCTGTTACAGGGACTTAAACATGGTTAAAACACCCAAACCCTAAATCTGCAGTCACAGCAGAAGGAAAAATATTTGGGGTTTGGGTTTTTTTCTGCTCCTGAGATGCCAAATGGATTGCAGAGGGTCACAGAAAATAAATTACTATTAGCACCTTGCTCCCAGCCAAAAGAAATAAAGCAAAAAACACCCCCAAAGTTATTCTTAATGGCAAGAAAATAGCAATTTCTTGCCAGATTTACAGTCCCAGCCTTTGCTAATGTTATCATCCTTTATTCTGACCAGGACTTCTATTAAAAATAGCTGCTGGTTTGATGAAGGTGATGCCAGACAAACTCCACCTGATCCCAGCTCATCAACTGCTGAGCATTTTAAAGAAGTCCAGATACATCAGGCTGGGGCTCTTCTGCATGACCAGATGTCTTCTCCCCTTAATCCCCAAACAGGATTGCCTTGCAAGACCCCAGACTCACCAAAACTGCAAAAACCTGGACACAAGTGTCTTCAGGGAGCTACAGCCCAGCTCCAAACCTTGTGCTCATACCCCTAACCACTGCTGCTTGTTCCCTGTCTGCAAGGGGAGAATTTCATCCCCAGGTTGGGTGTGGAGTCTTCATCCACAATGAGTAAACATGTGAAGAGGCAGCTGTCTGGAGAAACAAACACCTGGCAAAATATTTTTGGAAACTCTGGGATTAGTCATTGTTTGTGTGTTCCCGAAGGCTGTATCTGGAATCAACATTTTATACATTAGCATGCCCCTGGTTGCTGGTCTGAAGACATCCCTTTCCTACCTCCATCAATACCTCCATAGTGATTCTGAGACTCTGTTTGGAGTCCATCTAACTGAGCATCTGTAGGTGGAAGAGAAGATATGACAAGGAGGCTGCCCAACTTCAGAGAAATTTCCTGAACTGCTGTATGGTGTAGAAGATTCCCTCCTTATCAAAAGCATCATCAAACCTTGACAAGATGCAAGGCAAAGGTGAGATGTCTCCCTATCTCCTGCCCTATAAAAGGGTTAAAGTAATGTGCTCTCTCAACACTCTCAGTGGCACTCTGAACACTATTCTAGTATGAGTTGTGGTTTATAGCTACAGTTGAACACCAGAGGTAGGATTCACTCTACAGCCATTTGAGATGCCACAGGATTTTCAAGACATCTGCATGGGGCTCTCAGAAGTGACACTGGACCTGTCAGACCCCTCACCACTGCCCTTGGTAGCAGCTTTGGGGAGCAAACCCTCACAAGAAATACCTTGATTAGAGCCCATGGGCTGATGCCACACACATCTGCATGACTTTGCATGCAGGGAAACTGCTCAGCCATCAAATCCCTGTGAGGAGGTGGGGACGGGCATGAAGGCAGAGCTACCTGAGAATACATGAGTACCTGTGATGTGTTTGAGGGCTTGCCAAGGCACGACAGGTATGGACTTCAACTCCCAAATGCATTGGAAATGCTGGCTGAGAGTTGATCTGGATTTCAAGCAGCCCCCTCCCCACCAAAGCAGGTGATGACCGTCCTGTAGCGGGTGTCTGAAACACCACTATCCTATGGCAGAGCAATCCCTGGTCATAACTACTGGATCTCGCAGCACCACAGCCTTCCTTCAGCCTGAGAGCTGGATTAAAGTCACAGCACAAGCAGCCCCGTGCAGAGCTCTGGGATTTCATCCAAGAAACCCAGCGTGCAGCTTTGAAATACAAAGACAAACAAGGAGGCACGCTGCAGAAGGGGAAGGAGACACACCTGGCTTCAGCCAGCCACGTGCCATAAGATGCAGCCTGAAAGCCCCAGATTTCCTTGACACAAGATACCTTTGGATAAGGTAGATGTGCCACCTCACCACTGAGGATCAGAAGCCCTTGCTGTCAGAGCCAGAGAATGCTCTTCCT
Organism: Laterallus jamaicensis coturniculus; assembly: GCA_022605575.1. NCBI lineage: Eukaryota > Metazoa > Chordata > Aves > Gruiformes > Rallidae > Laterallus > Laterallus jamaicensis. Next base: position 1,170,668 of record JAKCOX010000001.1, read on the forward strand.
CCTCCTAAACCTCAAGATAAGTGGGTCCTCACATCACTTCTCAGAGACAATTGGGTGGCAAATCACAGCAGCGCTGCAAAGGGGGCAAGAGGAATTCTTGGCAACAAATTGCTGCTGCTCACAAAGCACGTCATGTTTACCAGTGCTGGATTGGGAACGAGCCTGCCTTTTAAACCTGTGATTCACCCAAATAACAAGGCACAGCAGTACCTTTCATACAGCAGTACCTTTCCAGCCTCTATTTTCGTTTGCAGCAGCTTATCAAGTTATCCACCGAGTCGCACTGCAGATGTTTGGTAATAGGCAGCATCTCTTCTGACAGTACCCAGAGCTCTCACTGCAGCGCTGAGCATAATTACCTACTGGATATCAAACAGGGAGAAATAAAAACAACCCACCAGATAACTTCTTTACACTCCTTAATATTGGCCTTATGTTTCCTGCAGGTGTAATTAGGTAGTGGATTAGTATAAACGTAAGCATACGATGCAATTTCTCTAGCTGCAGTCCTTCACTAGTGTGAACACCTGACTCCTGGATGCCATAGCAGCCTAATGCAGTTTTCTTATCAGCTTTCATCTTTCATTCCACCTTTGTCCGTTCCTTCCAGCTGTCCTGCCTGGAGAAGGGCCGTGCCAGGACCTGTCCTTGTCACCACTAACAGGAAACATGGAAGGAACATCACATTTCCACACAGTCCGCAGCAAGCTTGAGTCTCTGTGCGACTGGAATGTTCAAGCTCGTTAAAAACCACAATTAATCCCCTTGTAACCATCAATATTTGTTCCCAGCACAGTCATTAAGGACAGAAAAGGAGGTGGGAAGCTTTGTGCTGGGAGCTCACAAATTAGTTGGTTTTGGACTCCTCCCAGAGCTCTGCTTCTCCCTTAAGCCCTCCTTGCCCTCTCCAGTCCCTGAGGCTCCAGGGCTGGGTGGGAAATAATCAATTATCTCCCTCACACAACAACAGCAAAGAGGAATAAAGGAAATAAATGAAGACGTGGTTCTGCTTGATCAGGAGGTGGGCCCTGCTCTCCCATGAGGGTAGGAGCAGGCCGGCTCGGCCCTTAGCTCTGGCTGTGGAGGAGCTGGGGCAGCAGCTCACTTTCCACAGGAGCTCTCAGCATAGATGGCACCGTTTGTTCTCCCAGATATTACTATAAACACCAGACCAACCAAGATTACCCGAATTGCCAGAAAGGCTTACAACCCAGCAGGCCCTGCTGGAGCGCTTAACGCTGTGGATGCAGCAGCTCCCCCCCTCAGCACACCTGAACCCAGGAGCCTTGGGGAGGAAGGCAGCCACGGGCACTTCCATTAGGCCTCTTACAGGCAGGGTACCTGCTTGTAGCTCCACATTAAACCAGCTGTGGTGTTAACAGAGCAGGTTGGTGAGGGGGCCTCCTTCTTTTACCTCTTTTCCCACTGATTTTACATCTCACACCCAGAACCTCTTATCTTCCAGGCCAAAAACTGCCGCTCACCAGCCAAGGCCTCACTCCACACTACCACAACCTGCTCTCCATCCACCGAAGCATCTGCATAATTAAAAGGAGGATTGATCTGTATAAGATTAACAATGGGTCAGTGAAACGCAGCACAGGAGTTCAGGGACCAAGCAGGCAGAGTTTTACATCTCATGGAGATAAGTTTGCTTCATACCTTCCAAAAGTCAAACCCAAGCCACGTCAAGCTGAAGGAGGGGGAGAATAAGGGTCACAGATTTTCACCAAGCTCACAATAATTTAGTAGCACTGTGCTTATTCCAAATATTACATGGCACTAAATTGCAGGGCCTGTTTCCATGGCTGGAAGCAGGGCCAAGCATAAGCTCAGCTGAGACCTGCTGCTCTCCTCTGCACAACAGTGGCCCCTCACTCTTTAAAACATTTAAATTAATATTTTCCCAACTACCATTAAGAAAATTAATGTTCCTAAACAGTGATATTTCCCCTCCTGAGGAAAACAAAAAATGTTTCCCTGACCAAGACACCCCAGTTCAGGTCACACAGGCTTGCCAAGCAGCTGGCAGCAACACTGCCTGTGTGGCTTGCTTCCTTAATCCTGCACATCAACACAAAAAAATGCAGAATCAGTCATTCCTGAGACCATGCTGGCTGGAGACTGTCAACAAACCAAGGGGAGACAATGTCAGACAAGGGTGCCAGTGATACTGCAGGGGAGACTGTGCAGAGGGAAGAAGCTGAGTTTTGCTTTAAATCCTCCATGATGAGGACCTTTAGGTACAGGCAGTGGGATGCTGCCGATGTGATCTGGAAGGAAGACCCAGTGAAAAGAGGGGTTGAGCCTGGGCAGGCTGGGAAAGGGAGGACTTCCAAACAGCTACCAAAATCATAAAACTCACACCCAGGATCTTTATAAGTCAGCTTGAATCACTGGCTCCTGCGGCAGCCAGACAGCATAAGGAAAGGAATTGCCCTGGCAGAGGGACCAGATCCCCACCGGTGCCCAAAAGGCAACAGAAAAAGCAGGTGATGTTTCATGCATCTCTTCTCACAGCTCAGCAGCTGAGAGAGCACTCAGCTTGAGGAGCACACAGGGTCCTGAGGGTTTCCAGTGGCTGGAGAGCTGGCCTGCCCCAGACTCTGCAACTGGGGAGCCTTTTCAAGTGCATTAAGCAGTGAGTTTTTATGTAGAGGGAGAAAATTGTCACCTGTCACATGGAAATTCAACAAAGATTAATTGGGTCACGGCTGCACAGCGCTCATCAGCGCCAGGTACCTACTGCCAGTGGAAGGATATTAATTATGGATGCACCAGAGCAACCCAACTGCTCTTCCACAGAGCGCTGTTGATGCCAAAGCATCCCAAAAATCGCTCTTCCAGCCCACTGAGGCTTTGTGAGGAGCTGCTGCTCCTGAGCCACAGTCCCCACCCCACCCTGAGCCAGCCATGCCGCATCACTATGCGGCCAAGGGGGACCAGCCTTTCCAGGCTACCACAGGCTGCAGCAAGTGTTTTCTGCCTCTCTGAAGCGATTCAGTGCTGTCACTGCTTGTTACACAGCACCAGTCTGATTCCAGATGACTCGAGTGCTGCTTCAAAGCCAAGGGAAGTGACACAGGTCCACTGGCGCTGCTCGGTCTTCTCACCACCCACCTCGGGTGACTAATGCTGGTGACCCCCGAGACATTTAACTTGCCCAAGATAAAACAATGAATACAAGGCTTCCAGGCTCCTATCACTACTGCCATGGGGTGATTTCCAGCTCGGATGACGAGGAATGCCTGGGCTCCAGCCTTCTGTCATCTCTCCCAGGGGAAGACGTGGGTTCCTGTAAGCCTGGCAGGAGGGAGCGATGCCCCCGCAGTCTGTCATGAGGGTGCAGGGAAGCCCCACAAGCAAAGCCTGTTTTCTGGTGCTTTACCATTCCTGGCCTCTCTGCAGCGGATCTCTGGAGGAAGCAGTTAACACACTTTGCTACAGAGGTCCTGGCAGTTCAGCTGGCTGTGGCGTTCCTGGGGGGGGGCTTGGCTCTGATGTCAGCCACCCACCCCACCCCCAGTTTTGGGGGACCCCAGCGAGGAGTCAGCAGGGTGAGGGCGTTGTACAAGACAAGCGGGGCGGGAGGAAGGGCAGGGTGTGCTGCCCTGCGTGCCAGCCATGCTGCAGCCTTCCTGCACCACCCTGGGCAGGTCTGGCCACGTCCCCAGTGCTTTCCTCAGCCAAGGCTGTCCTGAACATCCCCTGTTTCCTTGCTCTTGGGGCCAGGGCCAGTCTGGCCATGGTCAGGATGATACAGAGCTCTGTGACTAGAGGTGGGACTGCTTGGGGTGTACCTGAGCCAAGGCCAGGCTTGCTTTGGCTGGCTGAAGAACATCCCAAAATTATGATAGGTGTGTAGTTAAGCCCTGCATCTCAGGCACATGAAAACACCAATCAATCCATCCTTTAAAAAAATAAATAGTACAAATAAGCTGTATCCTTAAAGCCTCAGAGAAAAGCATGGCAGAAACCTGACCTAGCAAGGCTCAGAAGCCAAAAAGAAGCGAAGATGATCCAGGACTACTTTCTAAACTTGTCTCCCAAGTCCCTGCAGCTCAGCCAGGCACCTCTCAGGGCACAGCTTGTCACCCCAAAGGCTGAGCCCCTGGGTTGCTCGTCAGCACATACTGGTGGCACAGGAAGGGAGAGGAAACTCGCAGCCGACACAAGGCCACCAGAAGTGACCGCTGCCCCAGATTCTTTCTGCATTTGTTCACAGCCCCAGACAGCCAACTGTCCCTAGCTTTAACTGCTTACTGCCAGCAGCAACTACCCATCAGCTCCTTCACCCACAACACCCTCCCCATGTCACCTGGATCCTCACTGGGAACTGTCACTGTGGTGGCTTTCATCACCTAAACACCCAGGTTGGAGGTGCTCCAGGAGCAGAGGTGCTGCACTTGGAGCACACCAGGTGCTTTTCTTACTCCATCAAAACCTTCACAGTTTTAGCCTGACATTTAAAGCTCCCTCAACATCAGCCCTTCATTTCAAATCCACCTCACCTGGCTGGACTCTTCACCCCAGGGCTGAGGAGCAGAGCAGTTGCTTCCAAACACCATGGCCCTTCCCTTGCCCCGCGCTGCCAGGAGACACATCGGATGCACAACATGACATTTAAACCTTCCCAAGGGAACAGCACACTTGTCAGCAGAGGTTATGGAAAAGTTTATGAGTGGCTCTGCATGAGCATGGCTCCACAAATAGCACTTTCCTCTCCAGAGCAAGAGGTTGGAAGTTCAAGACACACACCTAGAACTGAGATATGAGCAAACAGCCATTTATAAGCCTGTGAAATCTCACATCCTTAAACGGCAGCTCTCAGGCTGCACACTAATGTTTCCTGCCTTCTCAGTCCCCAGAGGGACCAGTAGCAGGACACGTCACCACCCATCTTGATCCACAAGAGTCAGGGTGGGAATTTTGTTCCCCTTGGAAATACCAGTGCGCAGGAAGATCCCATAGAATCATAGACTGGTCTGGGTTGGAAGGGGCCCCAAGGATCACACAGCTCCAACCCCCTGCCACAGGCAGAGACACCAACCTCAGGCCTGGAGCTACACAAAGTTGCCCAGGGCCCCATCCAACCTGGCCATGAACGCCCCCAGGGATGGGGCATCCACCACCTCCCTGAGCAGCCTGTTCCAGCCCCTCACCACTCTCTCTGTAAAGAACTTCCCCCTAAGATCTAATTTAAACCTTCCCTCCTTTAGCTTCACTCCATCCCCCTTGTCCTGCCAGCCTCTGCCCTTTAACAAGCTGATTCCCCTCCTGTTCCTCTACTCCCTTCAGGGACAGGAAGGCTGCAATGAGGTCCCCCTACAGCCTTCTCTTCTCCAGGCTGAACCAGCCCAGCTCCCTCACCTCGCTCCATAGGGGAGGTGCTCCAGCCCTCTAATCAAAACCCATCTTTGCTTCCACATGGAACAGAGCAGCAACCTCATTCTTTAACTGAAAGGGCAGCATGCAGCACCTGCACCATGCTTCCAAGCAGCTGGGTGTCTGTCTGTCTGTCAGGGCTGGAGTGGAGGAAGATGACTTGGCATACGCCTCTCCCCTCCTCTGAACTTTCCAAGAGGAGCTGGAAAAAGTCACTTGGGTCATTTTGCTGGGAAACACAGACCAGCACCATAAAACCCAGAGGCTGGAAGACCTCCACACCCTCCTGCAAGCCTCCCCCATGGCCCTGCACCTGCCAAACCCTTGGAAAGGGCTCAGCAAGCCCTCACATCTGAAGAGCTCCTGGTGTGCATTGGGGAAGCACTCCCCTTGGCTGGCATGTCCCACCCAAAGCAGGGTGCTCAGCCAGGGCTGCTGTTTCAGGCACAGCAGCTTAGGGGCGTGTGTACAAGCAGGGGCCTCTCCCAAAGGACCTTTCTTCCTTCGAGCAGCAGCACAAACATGCTGCTTGCCCCAAAAATGCAGCTGGGATGCCAAGATGTGAGTGTCTGGGGACTAACATGACATCACAGGATCTGTTCTCCTTCCACCCAGAACCCAGCACATAACAGTCCTGCTTAGCAGGGCTTGGTAAGAGGAGAGAATCACAGAATCATAGGGGTCAGAAGGGACCTCAAGAGATCACCAAGTCCAGCTCCCAGGTCCCTCAGCTGGGCGGCCGTGGGCTCACAGGCAGTGCTTCACACTTGGAAACAGCCAAAACACCCTCCCTCCTATGGGAACAGCTCTGCTAGACAAGAGACACCATCCCTGGGGTTCCCACCTGTGACACACACAGACTCACACAGGACGAACACCGTGTGTAAGCCCTTAGTAAGCTGACAGCCAGCCAGGCTGGGATGACGGAGGCTCACGCACGCTGTGACGGAGGCTCAGGGGGGGATCAGCGCTCCCCACTTCTCTCTAATCTTTTCAAGCTGTCCCTGATTGGAAGCATTTGTGAGAGCTGGAGTTCATATGTTCACACCATTTCCCTGAAGGAAAGAGGCTGCTCCCTCTAATCCCCACCAGCTCCTCGATGGAAAAGCTTTTCCTGACAAATCACTGCTCAGAGCCCACCCAGCCATCACAGTGCTTCTGCAAACCCATGCAGCAGGAGTGGGCAGAAAGGGAGGTGGGCAGAAAGGGCTCCTCTAGACACCCCTGCCCTGCATCCAGCACCTCTGACACCTGCAGGCAGCTCCTCCAATACCCCACCCGGAGATGAAATACTCAAAAGGAATTCTTGAGCACATCCCCTTTATACTGTGCTCCCCCCCCATCCCCTTTGCAGGTTTAAAGCTGTTTTCAGAGATCCAAAAGGAGCTTTGTCTGGCATGAGCGTGGGACCTCATGTCAGCCAAGGGAACACCAAGATTAGGTTCCAGAGCGCCTCCTGTGTTTCAGGGGGCTGCTGCAGGCAGCAGGATCCATCTTTTCCTTAGATTGGGGCTAACCAGGACAACAGTGAGGAAAAAGAACGCAGCCAGCCTTTTAATGGGAATATTCACACTTGCAGACATCGTTAATAGCTCGGCTGAGGTATTAATAGCCTGAGGGTAATGGGGGGATATTTCCCCTCTTGGAATACAGGTGCACACCAGGGAGGGGGGCATTTGCCCCAGGTGCCTCACAATGGTCTCTGCAGACTCCCTGTGCAGTATGCATCCCACACACCAGTCTCTGCTGGTGTTCTCCTCCAGCAGGCCCAGAGAAGCAGCAGATGCCGGCAGAGGTGGAGGGAAAGAGAATGAGGAGGTCAAGGGCTGCAGGGTGCAAAAGAGGAGCCTTTCCACAAGGGGTGCAGCAAGAAGGGAAGAGGCATGCTATGCCCTCAGGGTCCAGTGTAAACCAGTAACAGCCTGGTAGACTTTGGGGCTAAGGGCAGCATGGCTGGAGAAGACCAGAGCTTCTTGGGCTGGCAGGCAAGCCAGGGATGACCCCAAACCGCTATGATGTAAACCAAGAGCTCATTGCCATGGCAACAGAGCAAGGACCACAACATGTATTTTTCCAGTGTGATCTCAGCAGCTCCCAATTCATACCAGAGAGCCTGTTCTCACGGCATGTGGGGCTGGGGGGAGAAGGGGGGTGGCAGTTTGCTCTCCCCCCTTTGGCACCAAGACCCACAGAGGCTGCTCACATGCTTCATGGGTAGTCAGTTCAGCTGTGGGGCATGAGAAGGCTTGCAGGGACCCTAGGAGGTTCACAAGAAATATCCCAGGAAGGGAGGATAACCTGGGGCAAGCACAGAAAAGAACCACCACCTTTTGAGGATGCTTTCTGCTGGCTTCCACAGAAAACACTCCCAGGGTCTGGATCCCAGGGTCTGGATCCCAGGGCCCTTAATGAGGCAGCAGTGCAGGGATGGCACAGCACCCTTTCTGCTCTCTGAAGCCCTCAGCTTGCACATCCCAAAGCTGCATGCCCTGAGCTTGCACACCCCACACATGAGATGCCATGACCAGCCTGTGACTTAAATTTGGAAGCAGCAGAGCTCCAGCATTCCTCCCTTCCAAGTTCTGCAGCCGTAATCAATGCACAGGATGGTTTACACAAAGAATCTCGATGCTCTGTCAGCAAAACAGGGCTGTGCTTCATGCCAGCAACAAAAGGCTTGGGCAGGATTCAAGCCATCACATCACAGGCTCCCCCCAAATATGGGTGCTGGCTTTTTCCAGCAGAGGCTGCAGCTGGAACACCAGGACACCTGGGTGGGTGCACATAGATTGATGGCACAGAAGCCAAACACTCCTTCCCCTTCTCCCCCTTAGCAGGGGCTGTTTCGCCCCAGGACAGACAGTCCAGGGACAGGGTGGATTCTCCACCTTCACAGTGTTTTAATTGAGACCAAATGCCTCTGTGAAGCTGGGTGAGGGGTCAAGCACATGATTCCCACTCAGCACCACAACTGCCTGGTGAAACTTATAGCCTGAGCTACAGAGTTGGCCAGCTCTGAGAGCTGAGACACACACAGACAAGCAAGATGATACCTGAGATCCAGTCCCCATCCAGCGATCAGGGCCTTTCCTACAGAAACCTGGGGGGCCCCCCACAGGAATCCACTCCCATGAGCCAAGCTGGGAATTTGCTGAGGATAAGCAAAGAAGTACTGCCTTATATTCAGAGCTCCTCTTGCTCAGGAGGCAGGCAGGACACATCCTGAAAGGTTACTAAAGAGCAGGCAGAATTTATCCTTGCCTAGAAGGGAATTTGTGGTTTGGATGGGGCTTTGGGTGAAGTGGGATGACACCAAGAGCAGTGTTACACAGTCACACCAGGAGCAGTGTCACGCCATCACTGCAGGGGATGACACCTGGAGCAGTGTCACACCATCACCCCACAGCTCTGCAGCTCTTTGTGCCATCCACTCCATGTAAAGATGATAAATAATTAAGTGCCTGATGTACAGTGCACATGCAGCACATTTAAGAGCCATGCAGGGGCTGCTGTCTCTGCCTGCTGCAAGGAAGCCCTGGCTGTGTTGCAATGTTGACAGGCAGAGCTGCCTGACGAGGCTTTTCCAGTGTTTCCCAAGAATTCTCCAGAAACTGCTCCAAACCACCCAGAAGGAATCCACTTCATTGGGAGGGGCTCATGGAAGCTGAGCCTTGGCACAGCGCTTTTCCTTGGTCCCAGAGTGCAGCCTGGGGCAGGAAGGGGGGGGGAAGGTGAAGGGAAACCTCAAAGCTTTTAATTTGGGGGTGCTGAGCCCCAGCCCCCCATAGCTGAAGGCAGGTGGCTGGGTGACAGCCCAGATCCAGACAGGAGCCCCTGTAGGGTCTTGGCAGTGAGAAAGCAGTGCCAGCTGCTTGGGAAATCCCAGGAGGGCTCTAGGAGCAAGCTAACACCCTAGGCACAGGTTCTTCATGTTTCAGCACAGCTGAGGGCACACATTTCTCCTCAAATCCTTCTGCTTGCCCAGCCTCCCATTCCTCAATCCTTTCCTTCCTGCAAAAACAGGGGGGAGGGAATGTTTCCCCAGTGAGGTCAGTGGAAAGGCTGCACTTGCCTCCAGCTGGGCTTGGACCAGGCCAGGCCGTGCAGGTGGCTGGGAGGGATGAAGCACCACTGCACAGCCAGGAGTCTTCCTCTCACACTCCTGAGGGCTCTCAGGGTCTGCAAACCAGGCTGCAGCCCCCTCTCTGCTCCTCCCTACCCAGACCCTGACCATCCCTTGTGCTTCCCTCACCTTCACCCTCCCTCTGCTCCTTGCTGGATAACAATCACAGGATCCAGATGCTTATCTGCAAGGCTCTTCCCACCAGCGGGATGCTCACACCGTCCTGCACCAAAATCCCTGTGGCTGCTCCCAGAGCATCCACAGCCAGCCTAGCTCCTGGGGGGGACAAAAAGGAGAGGAAACACTGCAATGGGGGTTGGGGGGGCACATCTGAAACCACCCCAGAGCTTCCCTAATCAGCTCAACCACACTGTAAACACAAGAACTAGGTGAGGCTGGGCATTAGTTAGCCAGACAGCAATGAACCCTCACTACCAGCCCCAAGCCCCCCACTACCAGCCCCTGTTAAATCACCAAAATACAGGAAAGCATTAAGCTTTGGAAAGGGGGAACATTCCCCCCCCCTCCCCCCAGGACCAGCTGTGTCTGCAGGATGCATCCCACAGGTGGTCTCTTTACAGCTCCAATCTCTGTGGCTTGGCTGGTTGCAGCCAGGAGGTTTCCCCACCCTACATCCAAGATGGGACCTCTCTGTCCCAGGGGATAGCCCAGCCCTCCCAAAAAAGGTTAGCAAGCGGCCTGGGAGCAACAGCAGCACTGTGGCATCTCTGGAGGTAGGGACAGGAGCATGGCACACCTCACTTGTCACTGCCTGTATCTCTCCCCTGGTGCCAGTGGCCTCAGGACAGAGCCTCCTCAGAGCCCCAAAACACCAGTGACCTCAGCCCCCAGCCCCGTTAATCAGCCCTCCCCACGGTGAGCAGCTCGGAGCAGCGGATGCCCATAAGACACATGTTTATCACAGCGCAGGGGAGGAGCCTGCCTATGGGGACCCAAATAAAGAGCGCTGTAAAAGAGATAAAGAGCCTTTGTTTTAAAGCCCCGAGTAAGCGTTTTCTTCCCGGCTTTGGGAAGTTCAGGACAGGGGGTGGGGGAAAAAGATAACTGGAGCCGGGGCGGGAGTCAAGGGGAAGTTTTCCTCCAACTGAGACGCACCCCAGAGCCCAGCGCTTCTCCCCCCACAGCTCAGGGTGGCACCAGGCAAGGGCTAGAGGCACTCTGTGTTTACTTTGTGTTCCTTGAGCAGTCACGTTTCAGCTCGGGCACCTAAAGCCGGGCAGCCAGCACATCCCTTGGCACCAGCTCCCAGCTCCTGCTGCGCAGCGATAAGGGGAGAGGAATGCAGACACCGGACGAAGGGCACACGTCCTCCAGCTGGCTGGAGAATGGTCAGGGCGGGTTTCTGCACAGCCTTTCCAGCTCTTATCTCCCTAGGTTAGGAATGATCGCCACAGCCCCGTCTTTTATTTATGATGTTCTTATCCTGGCTGTTGGGAATTGCACAGGGGGCTCTCTTCAGCACCCCTGCATGGCAAGGATGTGCCAGGTGCCAGCACACCCATGTCCGAGCTCAGCAGGGATGCACGATGCTGCACTACAAGGAGCAGCAACAGCTCAATTCAAGCTAAAAACCGAAGTGTATTGTCACAGCAATGACAAAACACCCTCCTACTGACACCCTGCCCGGCCAGGGGTGCAGCCCCACGCTGGGGTCCATGGAGGCAGCGCAGCTCAGGGCCCGGCAGCACCCCAGCGATGAGCTGATGTTTTCCTGTATTGCAGGGTCCCTCCCTGCAGGAAGCAATGCATTGTGCTGCGGAGCGCCTGGCTTTCCTGCCCAATCCCGGCGGGGGGCAGCCCGCACCTCACCCCCCTCCACCCCTAACACCGAGATGGAGGGGGGAGAGAGAGGTCCCACCTGGTGTGTGGAGGCAAAGGCAGCAGCGTGACCCTTCCTTTCCCAGAGCAGTGCTACCCAGGAGACCCTCGGAGGTGGTTTAAAGCACAGCTTGGCAGCTCCAGTAAATTAAGCCAGGCTTAAGGCCAGGGACCTGATCCCCAACCACTGTTACTCCCTGCCTCAACTTGGGGCACACAGGCATTTAATTCCCAGCCCTACACCTTAAGCACTGGCCTTTTACTCATTTAACCTTCATGTGCCCCAGCAGTGGGGACCACAGCTAATTACTAATTGCTTTACCAGACCAATACCACAGATGGGGTCACTACCCACCTGCAGGCTGCCATCACACAGATCCATCCCAGACACACATTTCACTGCCTCCTTGGGGGGCAAGATGCTGGAGAGAAGGAAGGAGGGCCCTGCTCCACAGGTCACTGGTTATGAGTCTCACTGGGAAATGCAGTCATCAAGTGAGTTAGTTATGGACCCTATCCAAAGAGAGCAGGAGCTTCTGCCCTGGCTGTGGTGACCTCTGGATGGGATCCATCCCAGTTCACTGTTACAGGAAGATTGAGTGACATTTCTCAGTGCCACCTCCTGCATCTGTAGGTCATCCTCCTGCCACAGCCACAATGTTATCCCTCCAAGCCCCATTGCCCTGGTTTGGGAGCAGGTTTAAGCACACCTACATGCCAACTCTCCAGTTCACCACCCAGTATAAGCCCAGACTGTTCAGGTGACTCAAAATATGCTGGGGTCAGGACCTGGGCTTTATTCACACACAAATCAACAGCAACGCCAGGCAAAGGGCGCCGTGTACCAGCATCCGCCCAAGGAGGATCCCAGAACCCTTCAGATGAGGTGGGATTTATATCTGCCCAGAGCCAAAGCAAGAAAATAAAACCTTTCTTGACCTTTTCCCAAGGATTTGAGACACACACATGAGTTTTCCTCCCCAGAACACCCAGATTTCCTAGCTGTCTGCTCTCCCCAGAGCAGAAGCCGAGCATGAGGTCCTCCACCTCAAAGGGATGCCCTTTTTCCAAGCCCTCCACCAATTTCACACCCAAGGGTGGTGGTGATGGGGAAGCAGCCCAGCTCAGAAGCAATTCCCCCTGCATCCCATCTAGATGTAAGGAAGCAGTTTGGGATCCCACTGCCAGCACAGTAATAAGAGGGATGCAGAGGTCTGACCTTTCAGCAGGCAGTGATGCCACGTGGGGCTTGGAAGCTCCTGCCTTCCTGCCATTGAAATGCCAAGCAGCTCCCCTTCCCTGGGTAAACACGAGCTGTGGGTGGTAAAAGAGTTAAATGGAAAGGGAAATAAAACACCCACAAAGGAAAGAGAACTCAGACCAACTGGAGCACACAGAAAATGAAAGCTCTCTATATTCCAGCAGCACTCAGGAATGTGACACCAAGTGTTTGTTTTCCCTGAAAAAAGGGGGTTTATTCTGGTTTTCACCCCCCAAACCCTGTCACCAGCACAGAGGTAAGCAGCAGCTCATGACAGCATGAGGGGCTCGCTGCCCTCCTGCTTTACACAGCTTGGGGTTTCTTTTTAATGCCTCTGCTCTACCACAGGCTGCTCAAACCATGGTCAGAAGACCTCCCCAGAGCTCCAGGGGAGCCTGTGCCCCATCAGCACCCCAGCTTTAAATAACCAACATGGGCAAAAGGCAAATCTGCTTCCCTGGAATGGAAACTTGCCAGGACTTCATAGCTACAGCAGCTCCCCCACCTATGCTGAGGGGCCTGATCCTGGGGATGTGATCCCTGCATCCCTGGCTTGGTGAGGCTCCATGGTCCCTGAAGCTCAGCCAGGACAGGGCACATCTGCCTTGGCCACAGAACAGTGGGCCCAGCGCACCCCAGATTCACAACAACACCTCCCAAGGGCTCCAGCCACACAGGTCTCCCTCCAAACCACCCAAGTAAAAGAGCCACCAGCTCAGATTCATTCCTAAAGAGCCAGCAGCACAGAGGTGTGCTCCCTGGGGGGACATCACATCCCTCAGGAGCCCCTGCCCACTCCAAGCTGGGACTTAAGATCACACCCACAGCATTTCAGAATCCTTTTAGCTTCTTCCCCCCCTTAGCTCTGCTTTGTTTGCCTTTGGGGCTCGAAGCATGAGGATGGGGGAAGGTTTCTGAGCACTTCACCACTCAAGGACCTGGAAACTTTGGGTCTGGGTGGGATTTTTTTAAAGCACAAGCCAAAGCATTATGCAATGCCAGGAGCTGGGATGCAGAGGAAACATTTACACATTTATTTACTTGCTTTGGCCTGGGTGGGAGCACTTACCTATTTCCCACTTTGCAGTCTGTTGGTACCCAGGGCTGAGCGCAGCATCTCTCCAGCAAGCAAGTGCTGTCACCCAGTAAAGGACCAGTTCAGCCATTCCAAGGCATTTGAGAAGAGGGTCTGAGAAGGACCCAGCTCCACATCCAGGATTTCTCACACCAGGAGCCACAGCATCACCCATCCCAGGTGAAAAAGCAAACCTAGCAGAAGCCTCCACAGCCTCTGAGGCCCAAACCCCAGGGAACTCAACCTAGAAACAGGGAGGTTCTTCCAGCACATTCCCTGAACTTGGGATCCAAACCTTCAGGGTCCAAACCCAGAACCCTCCCAGCATCCAGGCTCTGGGGAACAAGGCACCAGCTGCTTCTTGCTACCTGAAGCACGACTTGGAGCTGAACCCCATCCCTTCAAAAACCAAGCCATGGGAAAACAGGGACCAGCTCACACAGCTGGGGGTTATCTTTGGCTTCCCCTTGACTCTGTTTATATACAATTATTATTATATTATGAGGTTTATATTGGATAACCTTAGCTAGAGATAACTCACTTGTTTATACAGGATTTAGCTAGCTTTGGTGACACTAGGAATAAAGCTCCAGCAGCACTTCCCAGCTGGCTCCTGACATGCCTGTAGCTCCTGCTGAGCCCCCCACCAAAACACCCCCAGTGCAGCTTCTTGTGCCACGCACCAAGCTCAACCAACACCCAGGGCCACGCTCTGCAAAAGCCCAGGCTGGGGCTCCCAAAAAGCAGTGTTCTCTCCAAGAATGGACTTCTGGGTTTGTAAAGAAATGGAAGGGGAGGAAGATAGGAGGAAGAACAAGAACTTGGAATAAAAAGCCTGTGCTATTCCCAGTTATAGGTACTGTGGAAGAGATGGCCAGAGCCAGCATCCATGCTCGCACAGGGGAGCAGGGAGGGAGCAGGGCTGATCTCTCAGCTCCTCACACTGCACAGCAGCTATAAATACCCAATTTCTTTTGCCCACACACTCTGTTAGCATAGAGGGAACCAGGTTGCCCTTGGGGTTGCTCTCACATCACAAGAGGAGAGAGCACTACTTTCACTGCTCCCTTCAGCATATGGAAGGCACATATCCCTCCCAGGCAGCTCATCGTCCTCGTGTGAGGATGTGCTGGGGGTAACTGAAGAGCCTCAGAAAGAGCCTGGTTCTGGGAGATGCTGCTTGCAAAGCTCTTGGCCAGAGTGGTCCACACCTCAGGTCCTTCTCTGCAGGGTCCCCACAGGGGTGACCTCAATGTCTGCATTGCTTCATGCTGCCAAGCACGTGAGCTGTGGACTCTCCTCCCTTCAGCACACCCCAGCAGGACCCCTCCTTGGCAGCAGATGAGGAGATGGGCTGGACCACATCCCAGCTCCCCAGTTAATGACATTGTGTAACTCCCCCCCACACCTTATTTTCCTACTGGGTCACTGCTCCCCCCACCCAATGGTGCTGGCAGCACATTGTGGCCCCTTCACCCAACAGCGAGTCTGACCCAGCTGGAATTGCCTCTGAAGGCACAGCACGAGGCAGCACAGAGGTGGCTGGACATGGGGATGCTCCAACCCTCAGTCCCTCTGGGCCTGCTTGGCCCCAGTTCCTGCTCTCAGTGCTCTCCTGCCAGCTCAGCAGCTCAAAAAAGCAACACTGGAATACTTCTTGGATACCCCAGGAGCCCTGGGAGGAGGTGGAAAAGGCACACAGCCAGGGCATGGCCAAGCTGTGGCATCATAGAGGAGGTACCTGAGGGAAGCAACGCTGCCTGGCTGCTGCAGACCTCAAATTGAGGAGCGGTCACCCAAAAACACATATACAGAGCCAGGCTTTTGCTATGCATTGCCACAGCAAGGCATCTTCCCTGGGGATGCTGCTGCCCCATTCCTGGGGCGATGGGCAGAGTTACCTCAAACCAACCCCATGCCCAGAGAGATCCCAGAGAGATCCCAGAGAGATCCCAGAGAGATCCCAGAGAGATCCCAGAGAGATCCCAGAGAGATCCCAGAGAGATCCCAGAGAGATCCCAGAGAGATCCCAGAGAGATCCCAGAGAGATCCCGTCTGTGTCACATGAGTGGACCTTCCCAGGCACAGGAGGTGCTGGGACACTGCTTTCCTTACAGAAATACCAGCAGAAGGGGAGCACCCCTCCTGAAAGCAGGGAGTTAATTCCCCTGCTGCCACTGCAGGCTGAGACTCCTGACCCTGGCACACCACATCCCTCAATCAATCCCTGTCACTGGGGTTAAATTCATTTTGTAACCCACCCCCCCAGCCCACAGAGGAAGGGGGAAGCAGCAAACCCCTCCTATAGCACCCACCCGAGCCCCAACTGATGCTCCTGCGGGTTGGGGAGGGTCCAGAGGAGCTGCTCATCCCCTCTGAGGGCCCCCACCCTCCCTTTCCTTCCAGGTATTGCTGCTCAGGCAGGACACCACCCAGCCCTGCCCCAGCACCCCATTTGTTTATAACCCTGCCTTTCCCTTTGCATTTCCCTCACCACCACCAAGCCCATCTCCTTCACGTGAGCAGGAGGTACCAGAGGGGTAGGAAAAGCAGTTCAATGCAGTGGGGCTGGGACAGCCAAAAATAAACAGGAAAAAAAATAAGAAATACCCCATCAGGGTGTGTTGGAGGGATGGTGCTGCCAGCACCCACCCCACTGAGTCACTCCAGTCCCTCCCTGGTGTGGGAATCATGCTTAGCTCAGCAGCAAGAAGTTGGCATTTAGGTTGCAACCTAGATTGCAGCCAGTCTGTGCCCTCCAAATTCTCTGCTCACTGCTCATTTCATGCCTGGGGGCTGCCAGGCAGCAACCCACAGCCAGGAAATTGGAGGGGGGGAAGCAACAAATGCAAAAAAACTCCATCAGGAGGGTAAGGGAAAGCTGCAGGAAATTGTGTGCTGGGAGCAAGCAGCCTCTAAAGGCAGGAAATTAATATTTAATAAAGGAAAGCCCACCACTCCCACAGGGAGGAAGCTGTAGACATTTGGACACCTTGGGTTTGGCACGTCTGCAGCTACCCAGAGCACCATGGAGCCCCCCCCCCCCCCCCCCCCCCCCAGCATCCACCCTGGACCTGACTGTCCCCACAGGTGTAACTGCATATGGTGGATCTGGAAGGACAAGAGATGGTGGTGATTCCCTTTGGATTCCCCTCCAGGTAATGATTCCCTTGGGATTCCCCCTCAGACATGGAAGGGAGAGGACACAGTATGAGTGACCACCTCAGACACCCCTCCCAACTCCCTGTTTTAAGTGAAAAGGGGGCACTGCTGGTGGTATGCAATGGTCCTTGTGTGACAGCCCTGCAACACACTCCTCTGCATCCATCTCCAGTCCCACTTGCACCCCTGAATTCTTCCCTTTGCAAGAGAAAAGCCAGAAGCTGGAGCTAACAACACCTCCAGGACTTCTCTGCTTTGCCTGCCACCCACAGGATCAGATTCACAGAGCTGTAGGGTTGGAAGGGACCTCCAGAGATTGAGTCCAACCCCCTGCCAAAGCAGGGTCCCTAGGACAGGCCACAGGTCAGCATCCAGACAGGGCTGGAATCTCTCCAGAGAAGGAGACTCCACACCCCCCTGGGCAGCCTGTCCCAGGGCTCTGCCACCCTCACCACAGAGACTTCTAGGTCAAAGACCTTCCCTGCAGCTTGACACTCCTACATAACAAGGACAACCTGTTTATCATGAGAAAAACCTTCTGAGCCCTGAAGGGCCAACAAGCCCACACACATTACCCAGAGCCATGGCACAGGACTTCATTCCCACAGGAACTCAACATCTCAGCAGGCAGCGACTTGCTCACCAGCCCACAGCCACGGGCTCACCACAGCCTGACTGGGGATCACTGGTGCTGGGACACCCAGCAGCACAGGGGAGGTATCAGACCCACACTGGGAAAAGCCATTTGTGATTAAATCCATCGTTATAGCCTGGTGATAATGAGCCCTGATTAGGACAGCACTTGATTCTAGGTTATTAGGTTTTTGGCAGGGTTAATGGAGAAGATGCTGCCCCACAGTCTGTGTGCCACACTCCACTTCATAGAACCCCAGACTGGTCTGGGTTGGAAGGGACCCCAAGGAACACACAGCTCCAACCCCCTGCCACAGGCAGGGCCACCAACTTCCAGGCCTGGAGCTACACAAGATTGCTCAGGGCCCCATCCAACCTGGCCTTGAACACCCCCAGGGATGGGGTATCCACCCCCTCTCTGGGCAGCCTGTTCCAGCCCCTCACCACTCTCTCTGTAAAGAGCTTCCCCCCAATATCTAATTTAACCCTTCCTTCAGCTTTAGCCCATTCCCCTTGTCCTGCCAGTCTCTGTCCTTTTAAAGGGTTTAAATGGCTCCCACAGCTCCAACTCAAGGTGTGTTCTTCCCTGTTAGAGCATCCCTGATGCTGCCTGGAGTTCAGGTACCCACACTGCATCCATGGGCAGGAGCAGGAGGTGCAGCAGAGCGTGGAGCAAGCCCTCAGAGCCACACACAGCACAGGGACATCCCCACTGTTCTCATCTCCTCCTGTGCTCAGAGAGCATCCCTGGGGCTGGATTGTCCTCATCCCCTTTTGGAGGGGAACTCCTCCAAAAGCAGTGCCTGTTTACCAGGGGGACCTCAAGCTTCAGTTTGGCTGGAAGTTCACAGTTTCAAGGAGGGAGGGAAGAAATAACCCAAACAAACTTCAGGAAAGTCCCCCCAAGTTTAGTGAAGCCATTCTCCCCTGACCTTCTCTCAGTGGATCAGTGCTTTGTCTTACTGCTGTTGAAGCATCACTGCTATGAAATCAGAGGGCACTGGGAGTGCTTTCTCCCCACACTTCCCCCCTCACAGCCAGCTCCCCACAAGGAACAGACAGGATTTTTCTGGGAGGTAGAGGGAAGGAGAAGCACAGAACTTCCCCACACATTGGTATTTTGGGGCCAGCAGGAGCAGATGAAACCCAAGCAGTCCCTGGTCAGGAAGACACACTGCAGCCCCCCCAGCATTGCCAAACTCCCCCACTGCTCACCCAGCAAAGCAGATGACCAGGATATTATGAAATCCAGGAATAACAGGGAATTCAGCAAAACTGGGGCTGGTTTTTGCAACACACACACACACCCTAGAGCACAGGCTCTCCCTGTGCCCCGAAAAGGAGCACTTCCCATCCCAGACCATCAGCAGGCAAGTTACCACCCTAGCTTCTCCCAGCTCAACATCCCAGCCTGAGGTTAACAGGATGGGCTGGATTGTTTGGCTGGAGAAATCCCACTGCTTATTTTCTGCAGCCAGAGGGTGTGTGCATCAACCAGGTGTCCTGGTGGGACTCCAACACTAATATCCCTAAAACTCCCTCTGAAATTAAAAGGAGGGGCTGCTGGGCTGGCTTTTTCTAAGTGTGTCCTCCTCTTCACCTTCCCCCCCTCCACTGTAACCCCCCCAAAAGCCCTTGGGTAACACCATTCACCCTACCAGCATGTCAGTGGGAGGAGAGGGCCCTCTGTGTGCAAGCACCAAGGGACAGCATCCGATTTAACCCTCCTGTTTCCCAAATCACACTGCATCTGTGAGGAAGACATGGGGAGAGGCTATGAACAGCACAGCACTTCATACACCCCATTGATGTGCAGCCCCAGACCACCCAGCACATGTGAATCAGCAGCTCCAGTGCTTGCAAGGCACTGCACTGACCTTTCAGACAGGGAAAATATTAAATAATAGTGCACTAAAAAGGACTCTAACAGGTTCCAGCAGCAGGTTGTATCACAGCATCCCTCAGTGGGATTATTTCCCTGCAAGGAGCCCCATGTTCCCACTGCTGCTGCCCCAGGGAAAGCTTCCCAAGACAAATGTACACCCACATCCCACTCCTGTGAGCATCACTCCTTGCACCCAGGCTTGCCTGCAAACAGATCTGTGGTGATAAGGAGCTCTGCCACCTTGGGCAGCTTTGTTACAGCTTTCAGAGATATAACTAGGATGTTTCCTTACTGCTGCTACCAGGTTGTTTCTGCAGGACCCTCCTACTCCAGCTGGCAGGAAGGAGAGCCCCATGTATAACCCAAACAGATTAAAACCCTCTGCCCACTCAGAATCTTCTCCCCCATCCCCAAGGCTGAGCATTTTTGGGTCCATCCCCTGGCACTCAGCATCATTTCACCCCCCCAGATGCTCAGCCAGCAGCCCTGACCACCTCCTGCAGACAGACAGGCAGACCAAAGCCTGCAGAGACCAGCACTCACTCCCTGAGCTCCAGCAGCCCCACCTGTGTCCATGTGGGATGCCCCAGCTACCACAGCCAGAGCCCTCTGTTTTCTCAGCTCCTTCCTGAGGCCACAGCATGTTGCTTTTGGAGACTGGGAACTCTTCATAGTAACTTCCCCCCACAGCTATTGTTATCATCCTTGCAT
This sequence comes from Laterallus jamaicensis coturniculus, assembly GCA_022605575.1. Classification (NCBI taxonomy): domain Eukaryota; kingdom Metazoa; phylum Chordata; class Aves; order Gruiformes; family Rallidae; genus Laterallus; species Laterallus jamaicensis. Next base: position 1,190,742 of record JAKCOX010000001.1, read on the forward strand.
GGCATGATTTATTACTCAGCTGGAGATTACCGGTGCTCTTATTAATTCTGAGAGGAAGAACAAGAGACAGAGCTCAAAATAATCCAGGTTTAAACACACAAGGGCTGAGGTAGGCTGGGGAAAGCACAGTGGGGACAAAATACACATCAGCTGGGCTCTGCTGGTCACTGCTCCAAAATAGAGGGGGGGAAATAACTCCACTCCACTGCTGATGCTGAGGAGGAGAGTTAGACTAGGGGCTATTCCCTGTGCTGTGCTCTGTTCACTGGCAGGAACAGATGCCAGGGAACAGAGCACAGCACAGGGAATAGCCCCCTTCGTGGGCAGAGCCAGGCACCAGCTCAATTCACTGTTTGGGGAGGTTAAAACCCCACCCAAATCCACCCCTCCCCAGCTTTAGCCTGGAAGTTGTTTCAGTATTGGAGAAACAAGCTGCCAAAGCTGATGATGCTGCAGGAGGGTCCCTAAGCTGGGCACTGCCAGGGCCATACATCTGCCCAGTCAGGTAACAGCAGCTCTCCCAGTTAAAAGAAAGCAGGAGGGACAGAGACACACAGGAGGGATAGGATATTAGGGTGGGAGCTGCTCATTCCTCCCCCCCCCCCCCCAACTCCTCCTTCCCTTCCATCCAGCTGGGCTTCTACCTTCTCCATCAAAAACTTAGCCACCTCTGCTGGGCAATGACTCTGGGACATAATGAGGGCTGTCCTAATGCAGGGTAAGAGGACCAGAGAAGAAACCTCTCCATCCAAACTGGTTTTCAACTGGGGAGCAAGACAGGCCAGGCCCCAGAGCCCACCACCATCACCAAGTCCCCTCTTCACTCCTCAAGTCACCAAGCTACAGCCCTTCCACTCATTAAGCACCCAGCATCTACTGGTCCAGTTATACTTAATGAATGAGCAACAAGGGTTTTCAGACCACTAAAGGGCACGATGAGCTTTTGGGTGCTGAGGCAGGGAGTCCACATCTGTGGCTGCTTCACCACCTCAATTAGCCAGAGGCAGAACATTCAGGATGGAAAAGCCACAGGGATGAAGCGTGGGAAGGCTGCCAGCTTGTCCCAGTTCCACCCAGCTTATTTCACTCCTGCTAAAGCATCTAGTCAGGGAAGGTTTATGCCAAGAGGTTTAAGTTTGGGGTTTTTTTAAAAGTTAATTATTTTTTAAAACCCTTTAATGAAATGGCTTTGGCATTCACTGCTGTAGGAAGCTGTACCCATCCCTTGTGCTGCCCAGAAGTGACACCAGCGAGGTCCCCCAGCTTTACTCTGTCCTTTACTGTCCCTGCCACAGCTTGTTGTGATTAATTCCAAGGCAAGCAAACAACATTTGGACCTGGGCTTTGTCCACACACAGCAGAGCTGTGCCCAGGCACGATGCAGGCGTGACACTGGGCCTGCTGTGCAGCTGGGAGCCCATAAAACAAAAGGGTTGGGGGCCACATCCCCCCCAGTGCTTTCCCAAACAACACGTTCTCCAAGACACAACCCAGCATGCCCAGAGCAAGGGCTGAAGCAGCAACAGGGAACACTCTGTCCTGTGCTCCAACAGAGAAACAGAGCTGTGTGTCACCCTCACCAAAAGGAAAGGCACCAAGAGGGCAGCCAGATTGCTTCAGCGCCTTCTCTCTCAGCTGCGGGGGGGATCTGGGTCTGGGGGCTCCCAAAACAAAGCCCTGCAGCCTTCAGCAGTGCACCACATGCCAGACTGAGCTCTGCCTGTTGCCTTAGGGCAGCAATCAATCCCAAAGCCAAGACTAAGAGCCTGGCATCCCACCACCTCCCACACCACAGCAGCAGTCCCAGGCACAGCAGTAACTCAGTCCCATAGCATCTTCCAGCCCAGCAGCTTCTCAGGCATCACCAATCACCCCATCCCCCAAGAAAAACACCTCCAAGAAGCTCCACCAGCCCACCTAAGAGCACACACCACAGCCATCTCACCCCCTACCTGCTGTAGCAAAGCCCATGGGTGCTCACTGGGACTCCATAGGACCAAGAAGCATTGGACTGGAGCACCCATCAGCACACAGAGGTGCTCACAGCCCAGAGGGCTAGTGCTGGGGGAGCAGCCAGGTTAAATAGCTGCAGCCAGACAAGCCTGCAGCCCGTGAAGCCCTGATGAGCACAGCCCCCTGAGCTGCAGGCTCCCTTGCACCTGGGGAAGGTGCTGAGCACCTCACCTGTGTGCATCACCCCGAGCAGCCCCAAGGAGCTGCTGTTCCATGTACCTGCACTGGAGTAGTGTGGTGGGTGGTTTGGGCAGTGCAGATGCCCCACTACACCCTGGGGTGCTTCCTTGGGGTTTGCAATGAGCTCTCCCCAAAAAGGAGTGGTGTAAAGACATCCCTGGTGATGCCCAGCTCAGAGACCCTCCCTGCAAATGGGGAAGGCACCAATCTCAGCTGTCAGCCCCCCTGGGACGGGGTTTGAACATCTTGTGTTCATGCTGGTGCTGCTGCGCTCTGTGCTTCACATCCCTGGTTCCCCTGGCTCATTAACACAGGGGTCACCCCAAATGCTTAGCCCCTGGGAAGGACGCTACAGGGAGAAGGAGGAGGATGCTCAATGACAGTCATCGTTCCTGGTCCCCTGGGAGGGTTGTGCTGCAGAAAGCAAACAGCAATACGTCATGGGGAAGGGAAGGAGGGGATGGAGCTGGTAGGCTGTGACAGTTCTCTTTGCTAATTGGTAATTAACAGGAAATCTTTATCTGTGGAGTGCAGCATCCTGGGAGATGGAGATAGTGCAGCTCCAGCATACTGCAGTGTGTGATACCGACCCAGCCACCGGGCTTTCACTCCTTTCTTCTAATTGCCCCCCTCCTGCTGAATTTAATTGGGAAATAAGCAAACAAGAGCCCTTAGGAAGAGAATCAGGAGCAGAGGATGTCCATACAGAGAGATTAATTACATTGGCCCTAACGATGGCTGCTCCTTCCAGGGGTGATACAGCCCCAGGTCAGCAGGCGTGACCGTGACCCCATCCATCTCTCCATCTCTCTATCTCTCTCTCCCTCCCTTCATCCAGCCAGCCAGCCAGCCAGCCATCCCTCCCTCCCTGCCTCCCTCCCTGCCTCCCTCCCTCCCTCCATCCATCCCTCTATGCCTCCATCCATCCCTTCATCCATCCCTCCATATCTCCATCCATCTATCCACCCCTCCTTCCACCCACTCCAGTTTGTGGAAGTGGGTTTTCTCTTCCCACCCCCTTGGATTCAATGCTGTTTGCTTTCCCATGTCCTTCCAGGCATTTTGGAACAACTCTCGAGGTCTCCAGCAGCTTGGCAAAAGCATTAAGCAGCCAGTGGTGTGACTCAGCACCCAGGGCTCTGCCAACCTGGCTGAGCAGGAGCGGGAAGGACAAACCCCTCCCCGACACGCAGCCACACTGGAAAAGTACATCCAGCATCGTTGCTTTGAGTTGCTGAAGGAGCAAGAGAACAGCAAGCCCCTTACAAACCCCAGGGTTCTTCTTTAAAAGCAAATCCCCCTCTGTCACCTTGGTGACAGGCAGGAGCTACCCAACACACCATGCCGTGCCTGGGGCTCTGGAGCCTGTGCCCCAGCGCTGCTCATCCCTGGTCATCCCTGTGAGGGGCTGCAGCATCCTTCCAAAACAGCCAGCTGGAAAACATTCCCCTTGACTCTGGCAGTGCTGAGGTTTCCCTGCTGGGATAAAAAGGCCTCAGTGTCTAGTGAGGTGCTGCTGCAAGTCAGCAGCACCAGTGTGCCCCCACGCAGGCTCTCTGAGTGCCCAGCAGCAGCAGCAGCTACCCACCCCCATGTCATCCCAAATCTCACACATGAAAATAAACTTCAAACCCCCAAAATGTTTACCCCCTCCCAGGAGCCTGCCTGCCAGGCCAGGGCTGCCAGGCCCCACTCCTCGGCCTACCGCCGCCACCGTGTCCTTGAGGATGTCCCCAGAGGAAGCCCAGTTCCTCCTATTCTTCTCTGGCTGCTGCTGGCGCAGGTGTCCCCCTCCCCCTTCCTTCTGTCCCCATCCCCGTCCTCGGCCCCATTGTCCTCCACCCAGCCTTGGGGCTGTGCACAAACAGCCTGTGCTGATGTCAAGCAGACAGAGTGTGTTTCCTTCTCTGGCCTTGGAGAAATAGGGTTTTTTTAAGCAGTTCCTTCAGCAAAGCTGATTTCCCACTTAGTTATTTGCAGGATTTCTGGTCTCCAGGAGATAATTTGCTTTCAATGATGGCCCAAAACAGGGGTTTGTAGACCCATTCAGCTGAGGGGCTTGAGCAACAAGGTGCTCTCTTAACTTAGGACCCAGGACTTTCATTTTTCCAGTGGGAATTTCAGCCCAACAGAGATGGAAACTTGAAAAAGCATGGGCTGTTTAATAAACAACTGGAGCATGGTGTGGTTTTAAGTTGCCAAATCTGGATAAAATTATTAGCATCAGCTTCTCAGGCAAAGGCCTCATTAAAATAAGTGGTGGTGGGGAGAGGTTCCCTGCCCCAGAAATTGCAACAGGCCCATTAGCAGCTCTGGAAGGAACATTCATGGAATCATAGAATCCCAGACTGGTCTGAGTTGGAAGGGACCCCAAAGATCACAGAGCTCCAACCTCCTGCCACAGGCAGGGCCACCATCCTCCAGGCCTGAAGCTACACAAGGTTGCCCAGGGCCCTATCCAACCTGGCCTTGAACACCCCCAGGGATGGGGCCTCCACCCCCTCTCTGAGCAGCCTGTTCCAGCCTCTCACCTCCCTCTCTGTAAAACAACTTCCCCCTAAAACCTCATCTAACCCTTCCCTCCTTCAGCTTCACTCTATCCCCCTTGTCCTGCCAGCCTCTGCTCTTTAACAAGCTGACTCAGATGTGTATTTGGAAAACAATAATAATAAAAAGTCACTGGGAAAAAACCCAAACCAAACCTCCCCAAAACAAACCTCTGAGCTGTGTTCTTCCGACTCAAAGGAAAGGGGCTGACACGGTGGTCCCAAAAAACTTCTCTTCCCTGGGACAGGAACCCTGACTTCAACATGTTCCCCCTCCATTTCTTCTAGCAGTAAATCTGGAATAAAACCAATTCACAATGGCATCACAGTATTCTAGTCTAGTCTAGTCTAGTCTAGCCTATTTTTTATTTTATTTTACTTTATTTTATCTTATTTTACTTTATTTTCCTTTATTTTAGCAAAGGCAGTGGCACCCAGCAACTTGCCAAGCTGCAGGAGAACTGGGTGAAGAGGGTCCATCTTCTGCCCCCTTCCTCCTTCCCATCAAAGGTCTTTGTGACCTTCAGACCTGCAGTGACCCAAAATCCCAGCGCCAACACTTGCTGCTGGCCAGAGGACATCCCAGTGACCTGGGGCCCTCCTGGGAATGCTGTACCTAAAGGGGTTTGGGGAAGGACAGCAGAGATCCGTGGGGTTCAGTAGCGGGGTTGGGGGGAATGTGTGTGTTTAGGGTCAGGAATAACTCAAGAGAGGGGTGAACATCAGCTCCACTAGGGCTAGGATGGATGCTTGAGAAGGATGAGGCAGACTCGCCGGTCAAGGGGTTGAGGTCTGAGGTCACTGCTGCACGAGGGAATCCCCAGGAGAAGACCCCAGGGTTCAGATGGGCAGGCAGACTCTCAGCAGGGCAAACAGGAGTAGCTCTTCTTTTAAATCTCATCAGCTTTTGGCTGCTTTGCTATCCCAGGGAACGGACAGCATGAGGAGCTCCACATCTGGAGAGCCTCCCCCGCTGTCCTTCTGTCTTCGGGTGGCCCTCCCTAACACTCTCACCACCCTGACCCCTCCACGGGCACTGCTGCAGGGGCTGGAATCTGCCTGAAAAGGAGAAGATGCGAGGTCCAAACCAGGACAGGCTCTGGGGTTTGTGTGGCTGTGGCACCCATGGGTGCAGGAGAGACGTCACCACAGTGCTTGGCATCTCCTGCTCTGAGGAATGTTCAAGCATAGCAAATCCCACCAGTACAAAGATACTTACACTTCAATCACGCTGCTAAAATGCTGATGGATCCTGTTGAAGCAGCTCTGAGCCCTTTTAGGGGTTTTTTGCCATGTTGGTGGCTGTTTCACCGCCACCAGTGGCCTGTGTTAAAGCCTTGTCCCTGTCCCTAATGGCCTCATGCAGAGGGACCTGCATGGACCCAGCCCCTGCCCTACACCAGGGCCAAGTGACCAGCGATTCATTAACACGGAGCATCACAGCATCACCCCTCACCGGGGCAGCATCTTGCCCTGACACAGAGGGTTTGCTCCACAAACTCTCAGGGTCCAGCCGAGCTTGGCTGTGTCCTGGCAGCCTGGACCTTCCCACGACCCAGCTCCTATTCCAGGGCTCGTCCAGCTATTTAAAGCACTTGTAGAAGGGGAAAAATGCACTGGAGCTGTGGCGTGTACACGGGACACCGCGCCAAGGAGCCCGTTTCTTTTTGAGAGAGAGGGATCCCACGGCTCTTTATTTTCGTGGAGGGGTGGAGGAGGGTTGGGGGGGGGGGGGTGTTCCCCTTTTAGCAATACAGGCTTGAAACCTTTCAGGCCCTATTAGGGATTAGAAAACTCATCAGGAGGGTGAGCGAGCAGACCAAGCCCTCCAAAACCAAAACAACCAACCATAAAAAAAACCCAAAGGAAAAAAAAAAGCAGGAACACGGCCGGTTCCTCCTGCAGAAAAGCAGCGAGTCCCTTCGCAGCCAAAGCTTGGGGATGGGGGCAAGGAGCCCCCTGTGCTGGAGGGGGGAAGGGGAAGACAGCCGAGCGAGCGCCCGGACGGCCAACAACAACCGGCACGCCATACCGCGCTACAGGAAGCTGTAGCCTCCGGTGATAAATAGGAGCCCCGGGAGCACAGGATGCACGCGGGGTGAGCTCGTCGGGACGAGGGGATGTGAGCCGGTGTCTGACGATTCTCTCCATCCGTCCTGCTGTCCATCCAGCCGTCGGGATGGCCGTTGCTGGGCTGCTGCTGCTGCTGCTGCTGCTGCCGCTGCTGCCAGGGTCCGGCGGGGAGGACGCCGAGGTGGTGTGTACCGGCAACGCTTGCTACAGCCTGCACCAGGCCAACCTGGACTGGGGCGATGCCCAGGAGCGCTGCAAGAACAACGGTGGCAACCTGGCTCCGTCCCGCAGCCCCGCAGAGACCCAGCTGCTGCTGGAGCTGCTGGCGGCCGCCGGGCTGAGGGAGCCGGCCTGGATCGGGCTGTCGCTGTCGCCGCGCCGGTGCGTCCAGCCGCAGGAAACTCTACAGGGCTTCGCCTGGGTGGCCGGCGGGGAGCCCGGGAACTACTCAGCCTGGCTGTCCAAGCCCACCGGCACCTGCCTCAGCACCCGCTGCGTCAGCCTGCAGCCCCCCGGCTTCTCCGGTGGCGCCGGATGGAGTGACCGCTCCTGCCGGTCCCGGCTGCCCGCCTTCCTCTGCAAGTTCATCTTCCAGGGGATGTGTGGGCCCCTGCCGCTGGCCGGGCCCGGCCGGGTGGGCTACACCACCCCCTTCGGGGTGCACAGCACCCACTTGGCGGCTGCACCCTTCGGCACGCTGGCAGAAGCCGAGTGCAAGGGAGGTGACGGCCCGGCCTTCGCCGTCTGCAAGGGGCTGCTGGAGGGGGGCGGCTTCGCCTGGCACCCCCCCGGGCCCCTCTGCCCCCCAGCCTGTAGCCACCACAACGGAGGCTGCCAACACAGCTGCCTGGAGGCGCCAGGACAGCCTCCACGCTGTGCCTGCCATGCTGGCTTCACCCTAGCTCCTGACATGGTCTCCTGCCTGCCGGAGGATGCCTGCAACCCCAACCCCTGCCAGGGGACCTGCCGGACGTCACCCAATGGCTTCGAGTGCGGCTGTGAGGCTGGCTACATCCTGGCGTCCGATGGCCAACACTGCCTGGACGTGGACGAGTGCCTGTCCGGGCCCTGCGAGCATGAGTGCCACAACACGGCTGGCAGCTTCATCTGCCTCTGCCGGCCCGGCTACCAGCCCACGGGGCCGGGTGGCCACAGCTGCCGCGATGAGGACGAGTGTGCCCAGCCTGGCATCTGCCAGCAGCTCTGCCTCAACGTCCCCGGATCCTTCCACTGCACCTGCCAGCCCGGCTACCAGCGCCAGCACGACAGCGATGCCTGCGAGGACGTGGACGAGTGCCTGCGGGAACCCTGCCCCGGGCGCTGCCACAACCTGCCCGGCACCTTCGAGTGCCTCTGCCCACCCGGCTTCATCTCTGAGAAGGATGGACAGGGCTGCCATGCTGCACCCACTGCTGGAGAGGAGCCCCTGGGGGTCCCCAACACTCACACCCCGCACACCACAGCCATCCCACAGACCACGGGTGCCCTGCGAACCACGGGCGGCCTCCATCCCACAGCAGCTCCGCATCCCACGGGCATCCCCCAGACCCTGGGCATCCCTGCTGGGGCAATGTTGCCAGCCCCCACAGTGGCTGGGTCTGTGCCTGGCACCGAGCACAGCGCTGACGGCCCCAGGCTGCTCCTCTACTACATCCTGGGCAGCCTGGTAGCCATCCTGCTGCTGATGGCCTTTGCCCTGGCTCTGCTGGCCTGCAGAAGGAGGGTGGCCAAGAGGGACAAGGAACCAGCCAAAAATGCTGCGGACAACTACTGCTGGGTGCCTGAGCAGCCTGAGAGCCGTGGGGCGGGCGGTGAGCGCAGGTAACAGCCCCCTGGGGCAGCGAAAGAGGGGAAGGCACAGAGCCCTGAGCAGCAGGGAGCTTTTTTTGGGAATTAAAAAGGGAAAGAAAAGGGGAGGAAGGGGAAGAGGGGGGTGGGTAATGTTATCCGTTCTGTGTGGGTTTGTGCGCCCGAGAGCCCGTCCTGGGGTTCCTTGGGAAGCAGGGGCTGATTCCCTGCCCCCCTCCCCCCCCCAAGGCAGGTCTGGGTGGGCAGGCAGCCCTCATCAGCCCCATGGGTCATAAACCAGTCAGTGCCTCTTCAAGGGAAGGCTTAATGGGGATGGTGCTGAAGGTTTGGGATGGATGGGGCTCAGTTTGCCTGCCAAGGCTGCTTCCTGGCTCCTCAAAACCTCACTGAGCTTAAAAGCACCAAAACCCAAGTATGGATTTGCCTTCTGAAAGGAAAACAGGTTTGGGGTGAGGTTTTGTCCCCATTTGGGCTCCCCTACCTGTGTTTGGAATGCCAGGATGCAAAAGCAGTGGCCTCCCTGCCCTGTCCCTGCAGTGTGTGTCCCCCCACATCCTTTCCCATCCCAAACCCAGTGCCAGCGTCCCCCTCGCCTGCCTGGCAGCAGCCAGCCTATGTTCCAGCCCTGGGTTTGGCTTAGCCCCCTTGCAATAGGTTTGCAGCTCTTAGGCCCTTCACTGGTGTCTGCAGCCATGAGCAGGGGTTTTTTTTGGGGGGTTATTATTCTTTTGGGAGGGGTTAATCAAAAAACAAAGGTCACATGGAAGTGAGCTCAATCCAGTGCCAGAGGGGCACAGCACAGGGAAAGACCAGGGGCTGAGGCAGGGAGCAGCTGGCCAAAGGCTGTGCAGAGGGATGTTTAGCAGAACTGCCTGCCTGCTCCTGGCGTGTTCCTGCCAAAAAATGCCAAAAACAATGCTCCCCTCCAACCCCAGCAGGAGGAGAGGCCAGACCCTTTCCTGTTGGATCACAGGGTTTGGGTAGGACCCCTTCCCAACTGTGGGGGCTCTAGGCTGGGTGCACTCTCCATCATTCCTCCCCTCCTAAAGCTGACACTGGATGTTGTATATTAGCCCACTATTATATATAAAACTTTAACCCCTCCCTCCCCCCTTCAAAGCAAGCAGTTCCTCAGGACAAAGCTGCTCCCTGGGGCTCCCCCAGGTACCTCCCACCTCAGGGAGCTGTTTTTACTCTCAACCCTCAGCCCCTCCAGACAGCAAAGCCTCTCAGAACTGTTTCAGCCTGAATCCTCCCCAAAAACCAGAGGGGAGCAGGGGGGACCATTCCTGCTTCCTGTTGAGCAGCTCCAGCTTCATTATTTACCCTCCCTCTCCGAGGCAGAAAGGTGCAGGAAAAGAAGAGGCACGTGGTTTTGGAGGGCACCTAGAGTTTCCTGAAGTCTCTGCTGGCTTCATTGTATACTTGAAGCTTAATTGCTCCAGAAATGGGAACCCAACACAAAGGAGTTTGCTGTAGGCAGCGACCTGCATCCTGTCCTTCCCTGTGTGGAGGAAAACCCTTTCCTGCTGGGCTTTCTGGGCCTTTGTTTCTCTGCTGTAGACTTAAAAAATAACACTCACCCCACAAAACCACAACCCAAACCCTCAAACAAAGCAGCACAGGAGAGATGTAGGCGATAGAGATGTTTTTAATGCCCCATCTGTGCTCCCTTTCCTCCACACAGTGGCTGGGAGAAGCTGTGAGCACCCCATGGAACGTTCATACTCAAGCAGAGCAGGTTGTCAATATAGGACTAAATTAAGCAGACCCATAATCTGCCTGCAATCCACGGGACAACCTACATCCCTAAAATCCTGCCTGTGTTGCCAGGTGTTTCCCAGCCTCAGGAGTTTTTCCTGCAGTGGGTTTTTTTTGGCTCAAGGTATCAATTAGGTTGTGGCTGTGCACAACACGCTCACTCTGCTGTGGGAAAGGGACAAGGAAGCATCAGCGTGGGCTCAGGGCTGGTAGAAACCAGACTGGTGTTATTTATCCCAGGAATTCCACAGTGAAACATATGGCTTCCAGTCCTATTACCACCTTTGTGCACTCTGGGGTGGGCATCTGGTATTGCCAAGGGAGCACAGTAGCAGGTCCAGTCCAGGGAAGAGGTTGAGTTTAGTTTGGGTTCTCTCCAGTGGAGCATTCCCTGATGGAGCATCCCTTACCCCAGTGTGATTGCATCCATCCTTCCTGCCCCAATCCCAGTGGGAATGCTTTGATCCATATCCTCTGCAGGGAATTCTCCAGGGCCTAGGGAGTCCTATGGGCTCAAGCAAGTAAGAACAGTGTCTTTCTGTGCTCTGGCATCAAGGCACACCTCATCCTTCGTGGAAGCAGCATGTCAGGACTGGGATTTCCCTTGCTTGGTCATCCACACAGCACCGTGGTCTTGCAGCTGCCTTTGACTGAAGGCTGAGGTTGCCCCACACGTTGGCCAACACTGTATGTTGCTTTTCTGATGAGACACCAATAAAAACATCTGAGCAGAACGTGGCTTTTGTGGGTTTTAATGGATGTATAGGGCAGCAAGCCCTAGAGATGGGGTAGGGGTGGTCCTTGTGTTCCCTACAGTGCTGGCAGGTCCTCTGTCCGTTCTCATCCTCATGTGTGAGGACAGGGATCTGCTTTTCTGGCTGTGGCCAGCAATAGAATCACAGACTCACAGAGCTGTAGGGTTGGAAGGGACCTCCAGAGCCCATGGAGTCCAACCCCCTGCCAAAGCAGGGTCCCTAGGACAGGTCACATAGGTCGATGTCCAGACAGGGCTGGAATCTCTCCAGAGAAGGAGACTCCACACCCCCCTGGACAGCCTGTCCCAGGGCTCCCTCACCCTCACCACGAAGAAGTTCTTCCCCAGATTGGTGTGGAACTCCCTGTGCTCCAACTTGAGGCCATCGCCCCTTGTCCTGTCCCACAGACACTGAGAAGAGGCTGGCCATTTCCCCCATGCCCCACATCTCAGCTATTGATAACCATTGATCAGATCTCCTCTCAGTCTCCTTTTCCCAAGGCTCTTTCAGCAGGCATGGGGATCAGCCAGTGAAGTCCAGTGGTGTTCCCAGGGTGTGTTACCAGGCACCAGCATCTGCCTTCAGTGGTGTTTAAAAACGAGAAAACCCTAAACATCTTACCCCCCTCACCCCAAAAAATGATGTCACACCTCATGGTGGAGGTATGGGTGCAAAGCGCCGTCGGGGATGACACCCCAGCCATGCCAAGGGTGGGACATGGTTCTATTGGAACAGGAATATCGCTGGCAGAGAGGCTGCAAGGCTCAGCAGGAGCAGGTAACGCATACGCCCAGCTTTGGGAGGCTTTAATCCCTGTGGGAAGCGGCACTGCCCGCTTTCCCTGGTTGCTGTCCAAGAATCAACATCAAACTGTGAGCCAGAGGGGATAAAAACCAGCACCAGCCATGCTTGCAGGTCCTGGCCCAGCCCTACTGCTGCTTCCCAGTTGGAATTCCTGCTCCTGTGACCGAAAACTGGCTGCAGAGGAGCGTGAGATGAGGGAGCATGGAGGAAACCTCTTTAACCAGTTTTAACAAGAAAGGAGGACGGGCTCACAGCCTGGCTGTGACCTCCTCAGCCCCACCAGCCCCAAAGCTGAACGAAACCCTTTCAGTTGAGCCCTTAATTAACACCCCCCCCAATTAAGCATCCTCAGGAGAGCTCGTGCACACTGCCCCAGCGCCCACTGTTCATTCTTTTAATCCTGATGTAGTGATTTGTTGTTCTGTCACTGGGTCAGGCTATACATTGATTACATTTATTCTATATGCTATTACTGTGCTATATTATCCAATGATGTATGGCTCTGCCATTGGGAACCCCGTCTCCAAAATCCAACAAGCCAGCAAAGAAAATCCATCCATGACACACCTCCACACCCCAAAAAAGAAACCCTTCCCCAAAATACCCTCTCTCAGCTGGCCCAGAGGGTGCCGGTGACACCCCAGATGACTCAGCGACAGGTCCCCCTCCCCTTATCGCCTCTTGCAGTAACTTTTGGGGTGATTAATCAACTCCTTGTGTGTGAAGGCAGCGTGGCCTGTCAGCAGGAAAGGCATTTCGGTGCCTCTGAGTCAGCCCCTCGGGGCCGCTGCAGCCAACGCCTGTCACACTGGGAGGCAGCGGAGGGGAAGGCTCGCTGGGATCACTAAGGGTTCATTAAAACACTCTTCATCATCTCCCTTCTCCTGCCCCTCCCTCCCCCCATTATCTTCCCCTTCTCCCAGCAGGACCGACCCTGGGAGCGGTTGCTGGTGGGGCAAGGACACCAGGGTGATGATCCCAGCGGTTGTTTTGGGAGTGCTCCTTATTTTTTCCTGGAAGTTTTCAGAATGTTTCTCATCCCACAGCCTTGGCAATGAAGCTTTTATCTGGTTTTATTAGCCCAGAAGGACAGATGTCTGTTTGTGTGTGTGTGTGTGTGTGTGTGTCTTCCACCCCTGACATTGTCTTCTGTCCTTTTTTCTGCTGTCTGCCCCGACCTTCCCCTTTCCCCTCCCTGATTTGCTCCTGGAAATAGAAAAAGAAACAAAAGACCACCAGAAGGGAAAGAGAAAAACAAACCAGAACCAAAAAGAAATGAAGGCAGCACAGCTTGGTGATGTTTATTGTCGCTGTTACTGATCCCTGCTGCTCTTTTCCCCCAGCTCTCCTTTCCCCACAGCCTCCTGTGAGCTGGAAGAGGAGGAGACAAGCCCTGGGAGCTTTAATAAAGGGATCTCCTCAGGATGAGCAAGGAAATAGGGATTTGTTGCTCCGTGGGGCATCCCGAGGGCTGATTGCAGCCTGACTGAGCCTTGTGGTAAAAACACCACTCTCAAAATTGAGGGAAAAAAGGGTCAAATAGGCTTTTCCTTCGTGTGGCGACGCCTGGGCTGTTTGCTTTTCACTTTTGGCCTTGCTCTCAGCTGTGTCCCCGCAGCAGAGGCGGGTCCAGCGAAGATAAAACCACGGAAGGGGTACAGCTGTTGGGAAAACAGCAGCAGAGGCGCCTGCGAGGAAGGGGAGCCAGCATCCCAGGGACTAGCCCACCCCCCTCCCTGGATAGGCTGGATGGGGCCCCTCTCCCTGGACTCAGCCCTGACTCTCCCTGCACCACTCTGGCAGTGTAGGAGCCAGGGTGCTGTCCCAAAACGGGGGGCATGGCACGCTGCTGGCCTCTCCACTTCCATGAGCAAGGCCGTGCCAGCCTTGATTCCACACGTAACTGGGGGCTGATTTGCAAAGTCAGGTAGGGGGAAATCCCTCTTTCTTTGGGGTTTTTTTCCTGGCATCCCACCTTCCCTCAAATCCTCTGGGATCACTTTGCTGGGCTGCAAGCTGTAAGGCACACAGAGATGGCTGTTAGCATCCCTCAAGCTCAAGGAAAGGCTCTCCCCTAGTCCCCCGCTGCTTCCATAATCCCCCAGGAGTCATGTCAGAGGTTCTTTCACCTTTGAAAGACATGCAGCTGTTTGTGTTTTGGTTTGGGGTGGGTTTTTTTTCCTTAAAGCCTGGCTGTCCCATCCTGGAAGGGCTGGCAGCCTGACCCTGGCCTTCCCAGTAGCGCAATCTTGAATGCTGGGATGAGCACTGGGGGATGCTAGAGCGGCAGAGATGCCTGGCAACTGGCAGCGTGGGTGCTGGGGTGCTGGGGTAGATGTCACCCTGTGTGACATCTTGCGTGTTCTTGGGGGACCCTGCCTCACCCCCGGAGAAGAGCAAGAGAGGTGGGCAGGTATGGCCACCCCTTCTACAGGCCCTGATCCCAGCCACCTCGAAGGGACACAGGCAGCTGTTTGGTGGTCCTGCAGGGTCTGCAGCTGGAAAAGATGGAAAATCCAGACCCTGAAGCTCAGAGGGGCAGTGGATGGGCAGGGGTGTTCAGGCTGGAAGGGACTGGGGAGCCATCGATCAGGTCTGGTGCTGCATCCCGAGTGGGGACGGTTTGTGATGCTGCCGTCGGTGCCTCGGCTCTGCTATAGGGGTCTGAGTGGGCTTTGGGGTGGTGCTGGCTGCGGGACAGCCCGGTGTACCGTGCAGCCGGGCAGGGGAACCCGGCCTGAGCGCCCTTAGCGAGCGGCCGCCTCTCCAGCGCTCGCTCCCTCCTTGCACAAGGACCAAAAGTGTTTTTCCCGGCTCTGCTCGGCCCCCAACCCCGCACCCCCCGGGCTGCTGCAGGCGCCCATCACCTCGGCGCCGGGACAGCCGTCCTTGGAGCACCCCGCGGCACCTCTCAGCCGGCCCCACGCTCCCTCCCCCCCCGCCCTTCCCGGCTTTCCTTTGCGTGCTTTCCAGCGCCGCTCCTCCCATCCCGGCAGCGCCGAGGAGCATCCCCGGGGCCGGGCGGTCCCTGCCCCGCCGCCCTCCCGGCCGGGACCAGCCCCCCTCAGCCAGCTCAGCGGGGAGGAGCCGGCTGGAGAGGCCGGCTGGGTGGGAGGCACGCAGGGACGGGGACCGGCTGGGCGGCGGCTGGACGGCTGCCCCCGGAGGGGCCGCCTCCGCCCCGCTGCCGGGATTTACCCTCCGCCGGGGCCGCCCCCGCCGCAATCTCCTCCGCACGGCGGCGGCGGCCCGTCCCCGGAGGCGCATCCTTCCTGCGGCGGGCGGCGGGGAGGGCCGGAGCGCCTATAAATCGGGCGGGCGGGCGAGCGGGCGGCGAGATGCCAGAAGAGATTTGCCGAGCCGGCCGGCCCCTCCGCCGCCCGCCATGCGGCGGCTCCCGCTGCCGCTGCCGCTGCTGCTGGCCGGACTGGGGCTGGGGCTCGGCGGGGACCCGGGTCCGGAGCCTCCCGCCCCGTCGGGAGCTCAGTGCCTGGAGCACGACTGCTTCGGCATCTTCTGGGCGGCGGTGTCCTTCGCGGAGGCCGGCGCGGTGTGCCGGCGGGGCGGCGGGCACCTGATGACCGTCCGCTCCACCGTGGCGGAGGACGCGATCGCGCTGCTGCTGCAGAACCGGGGCGGGCGTCTGTGGCTGGGGCTGCGCCTGCCCTTACCCTGCACCCAGCCGGCCCAGCGCCTCCGGGGCTTCCAGTGGGTGACGGGCGACCACAGCACCGACTACTCCAACTGGGCGCCGTCGGAGCAGCGGTGCGGGGAGCTGTGCGTGGCCGTGTCGCGGGACCTGCGCTGGGAAGAGCGGAGCTGCGAGGAGCCGGCCGACGGGTTCCTCTGCGAGTACAACTACGACGCCAGCTGCCCCCGCCTGCCCCAGGCCGAGGGGATGCCCGTCACCTACACCACCCCCTTCGGAGCCCGCGGCGGGGACTTCCTGGTGCTGCCGCCCGGGAGCCTCGCCGCAGCCACGGGCGCGGGGCTGGAGCTGCTCTGCCAAGAGCAAGAGGAAGGCGGGGGGCTGAGCTGGGGCCGCGACGAGCCGGGGGCTTGGCCCTGCCGCCTAGCTAACGGAGGCTGCGAGGGGGTTTGCGGCGAAGAGGGAGGCCGGGCGAGCTGCTCCTGCCCCGACGGGAAGGTGCTGGGCCCCGACGGGCGCCGCTGTGGCTCTCCCTGCGCCGGGGCGCCCTGCCAGCATCACTGCGTCGTCACCGGCAACACCTTCCTCTGCATGTGCGACAACGGGTACCGCCTGGCCGCCGACCGCAGCACCTGCGAGGACGTCGACGACTGCGCGGCGTGGCCGAAGCTGTGCGAGCAGCTCTGCGTCAACACCGAGGGCGGCTTCGAGTGCCGCTGCCACCGCGGGTACCGGATGGAGGACGGGCACTGCCAGCCCGTGTCCCGCTGCCACGAGGCGCCCTGCGCCCAGTCCTGCGAGGACGTGCCCGGCGGGTACCGCTGCGGCTGCCTCCCCGGCTACGCCGTGGACCCGCAGGAGCCCACCCGCTGCCTGCTCCACTGCAACCGCAGCCAGTGCCCGGCGCAGTGCGACACCTACAACTTCTCCTGCGAGTGCCCCGAGGGCTTCCTGCTGGACAGCGATGCGGGCGGCAGCCAGGTCTGCGTGGACATCGACGAGTGCGAGATGAACTTCTGCGAGCACAACTGCACCAACACCCCCGGCGGCTACGAGTGCCGCTGCCACCACGGCTACCGGCTCCTCGACAAGAACCACTGCCTCAAAATCCCGGAGCAGGATGAGGACGAGGCGTACTCCGGGGATTTCGAGCCCGCACCCCAGACGCCCATCCCCAGCCGGACCCCGCCGAAGGTGGAGCACCTCCACCCCGGCGTGCTGGTGGGCATCTGCCTGGGGGCCCTTTCGGTGGCCCTGGCTCTGCTGGCCCTGGGGTACCACCTAGCGAAGAAGCGCTGCAGGACCCCTGCCTCCATGGATTACAAGTGCAGCGGCCCCCACGAGAAGGAGATGGGACTTCAGCCGGTCACCTCGGGCTGCACCGCCGGACAGAAACTGTAGGGAGACCGGGGCAGGATGGAGAGATGGAGGTGGAGGTGGGATGGGTCTGGGTAACATTTACTCCCCCCTCTCCTCCTCCCCTTTTACCCCAGCTTTTCAATGATGATGAGAGTTAGGGAGAAGCTGTATTCATCCCCCCCCCCACTTCCAAAAACACCTGCCGCTTCCCGGTCAGCTTTTGGCAGTACTGGCACCAGAAAGCTGGGAAGGTGGAAGGCACAGAGCACTTCTCCCTTTCTGCTCTCTTTGCAGGCAGTGGCAGGAGCTCATCTCTCCTTTTCCCCACCAGAACTGGGGGGAAGCCAGAATTGGGGGGGGTGGTGTTCCAGGGACGATGATTTCCCTGGGGTGACAAGGAGCTGGGATGCTCCGACCTTTGTCTGCGTTGGGTTTAGCAGCTTTAAACCGATGGGTAATGGGAAAAGGAGCAGAGATCCTGTGCCCAGCACTTTGCCCCTCACTCCTCTGCCTCACCAGCGGTGGTCTCAGGTTTTGTGTGTGCCCCCCTCCAACCCCAGCCTCAGGCCTCTGCCAGCCTGGAATCGCTAGCAGCAGTGAGGATGCTGCTGAACGCCACTGTGCCAGGGCTAAAACACCCAGATTCTATTCCCTCCAATGGTTTTGGAGTTTTTTTGGGGGGCGCAGAGGTTAACTGGGGATGCTGGGAGCCCCAGGGTCATTTTTTCCGTGGGAGGAAAGGCCGGTGGCAGCGCCAGGAGCCTTGCATTCCCCATGCATTCTCTCCCCCCATTATCTGCCCTTGCTGCATTAAAACATTGAGGAGTATGGTTTGGGGTTGGTTTTTTTTAACAAACCCACCCAATGGGCCCCTCCTGCCCACTGGGGTTTGGGTTTCCCCCCTGTTTTTCCTTCAGTCCTGTCCAAGGCTGAGTCTAACCCCTGTTGAAGCTGACAGTAAAACTTTCCCCAGGAGCAGCATCTGGCCCGCTGCTTGCTTCCCAGCCTCAGACTGGGAGGGGGGGATCCTAGGAAACTATTCTATGTGTTTTCCCATCTCCATCAGTTTTTTGAGGGGGAAACAAGGGGCAAAGCAAAGCTAGGCAGAGCTGGCGGAGCTGGGGAGGATGGGGGTGAGGGGGTCCTACTCCACTGGCCATGGTGGGAGCACGGGGAGGGGGGCGAGCGGCAGAGCGGGTGCTGACAGCTTAATGCCTGTGAAACATCATCCCATGGCAGGCTCAGCTTTCCCACTGGGAGTTTTGCAAGCCTGGGGTCAGAACTCCACAGGGCTTGGATGCTGCCGAGGGGCTGCGATGCTCGGGGTGGAGGGAAAGGGGAGGGCGAGCAGCAGTCCCCCCCCTCCTGCGATGCTCAGATCCAGGGGAATGGGAAGGTAATGTGCTGCATGAAGCGAGGCTTTCCTGGGCCCCATGCACCCAGGGACATTTGTAAATACTTATTTATTTATTGGAAATATACCCTACGCGATGCACAATCACATGGTGATTTCTTGTGTAGACCAATAAAGCTTTTACATCTGGTTTATAGAAAGCTGGTAATGAAATACTCCTCTGTCACCCCCCCTCCCTCCCTCCCTCCCTCCCTCCCTAAAATGACTGGGTTTCCTCACTGAGCACCAGGGTGGGGGGTGGGGGGTGCTCCAGAGATCACAAACCCCACCAGAGCCACTAGGAAATAAAATCAAACAATTAACCCCCCCCAAAAATAAACAGAGGAGCCATGGGCTGTTCATCAGGCTGGAAACATCCTGCTGGTGACTTGGCCACTGAGATTAAAATAGAAGGGACGAGCCATAAATAATGGAGAGCAAGAATAACACCCAGAGGACAAAGTTAAACCAGGAATGGCTAACAGAATGCTAACGCCACGCCGGTGCAGCCACAGACCCTTCCTCAGCTCACATCTCCCTGGGTACCCATTTCCAGTGCTGCCACGGGCACGGTGATGTGGGCCTACAGCAAAGAGGCGGGGGGGGAATTTGGCTCCTCAGGGTTTTCTTGTGGAAAATACAGTTTTGGTCCCGTGCATGTCAAAATCCCTCTGCCTGGGAATTAATTTTTGGCATGGGGTGGGGGGGTTAATATAAGATGAACCCATCGGGGCCCTGCAGAGCTGATGGAGAAGCCTGGTCTGGTCCTACCCCCTCTCTCTGCTGGGGGTGGGGAGCTGAGGGGCTCTAGGGATTGGCAGGGCTCGGGAAGGGATGGGGATGTCCAAGTTTTGTTACTCTGGCATTACCCTCACGGCCCCTGGCACTGGTGGGGGCTCCTGGCAGCTGAAGGTGATGAATAATTACTCAGTCGATGTAATTAACTATTATCACGGGCCAGTCTTATGGCTTTTTATTTTGTGGAGCTGCACGGCACGAGTTTGCCCCCTCTCCAGCTGGGGTCCCCTTTGCCAGTGCCCAGCAGAGATGCCCGCCCCGGGGCAAGGGGGTGGGGGGGGGTCTGGCGAGATGTGGTGGGCACCCTAGAAGGCAGTGGTCTTTGTGAGGAGGGGTCCAGGCTTGCAGCAGGGCTCAGGGTGCACAGGTTCCTGCTGGCAGGGCAGAGGCGGGCACATGCAGCCCTTGCCCTTGTCATCGCCTCGGGGAGCGGCGCAGTAATCGAGGGGCTCTTCCTCCTCCTCCTCTTCCTCGTTGGACCCCTCTCCAGCATGGCAGCAGCAGAGGCTGGCGTCCATGCAGCGGCGCAGCACGCCATGGAAGGAGTGCCGGAAGTTTTCGGAGAGGAACCCGTAGAGGATGGGGTTGGCGCAGCTGTTGGAGTAGCTGAGGATGAGGGAGGCGTTGTTGACGGTGGCATCCAGGCGGCCGGGCAGCAGGAGGTTGACCAGCTGCACCACGTAGAAGGGCATCCAGCAGACCACGAACATGGCCACCACCATCAGCACCAGGCGGGTCAGCTTGCCCTCGGAGCGCCGGCGCTGCTGCCAGCCCACCCGCTGCGCCACCGCCCGCATCTTGCCCACGATCAGCAGGTAGCACAACCCCATGGCCAGCACCGGCAGCAGGAACCCCAGCAAGGTGGTGTAGACCACAAAAGCCGCCGACCAAGCCGGGCTCGGCCACAGGAGGTTGCAGGCTACTGCTTGGCCGTCGCGGGTGGCCGCCGTGCCGGCGAAGATGGGGATGGGCGAGGCCACCAGCAAGGAGAGGAGCCACACCCCCCCGTTGACCATCTTGGCCACCCGAGGACGGCGGTAGGTGGCCGCCCGCAGCGGGTGCACCACGGCGATGTAGCGATCCAGGCTGAGGACGGTCAAGCAGAAGACGCTGGTGAACATGTTGAGCCCGTCGACGCCCAGCACGGTGCGGCACAGGGCCCGGCCGAAGGGCCAGTGGTGCAGGGCAGCCGAGGTGGCCACGAAGGGGATGCTGAGCATGAAGAGTTCGTCGGCGATGGCCAGGTTGAGCAGGTAGATGTTGGTGGCCGTCTTCATCTTAGCGTAGCGCAGGATGACGAAGATCACCAGGGAGTTGCCCAGCAGCCCCAGCAGGCACACCAGGGCGTAGATGCACTGGATCACCACCATGCCCGCGATCTCACCCGCCTTGCCGCCCCAAGCCGCCGGCCCCTGCTGCTGGCCGACCTCCCCCACAGCCGTGCTGGTGTTGGGGGGCACCTCGGAGACGGCCCAGCTGGACACAGTCCAGAGGGGCACGCCGGCCCCCTGGGCCCCTGCCGGGAGCTGCTCAGCATCGGCGCTCATGCTGGGAGGTGGTCCATGGACAGGACGGTGCTGGGATGGGTGCCAGCCTGCAAGGTGGGGTGTGGGCAAGAGAGAGAGGAGGGGGCGAGAGCTGCAGCGGGAGGCAGATTTGGAGCGTGCGCCCCTGCCTTGCCCCTCAGAGCACCGCCATGCACGTCAGTCAGGCAGCTCCATCCATGGCCCCTCTGCTCCCTCCCTCCATCCATCCATCCATCCATCCATCCATCCATCCATCCATCCATCCACCACCCACCATCCCCCCCACAACCCAGGCACCTCACATCACTCCTCAGGGCAGCAGCGTCGCTCTCCAGGCCGCAGCATCCCGGCTGTGTGGGGATCCGTAGGGGATGCAGGCAGGGGCTACGCATGAACCGCGGCCTGGGGGAGCCCTGCCAGCGCGCCAAGCTGGCGGCTGGGCCTGGGAACGGGTGCTGCCGGCCGCCTTAAAGGACCGCGCCGAACCCACCTCGATGGTCGCGTTAACCCTCGCGGGAAAAGCAACCCGAAGGACCACCCGAGCTGGAGATATTTTACCTCTCAATCCTCCAGGGATTGAAAGAGCCTCCTGCCTCCCTTCCCGGGGGGTGGGATGTGGGGGGGCCGCTCCGCTGGGATCCGCGGGCTGTTGGCAAGGCAAAGTCCTGCTTGACCCGAATCAGATGACCAGAAGCATCCGGACCTTTTAAAGCGAAAGACAAGACCGCGCTTTGCCGGGTGGGCACGGAGCCTCTCCTCCCTCACCCCCATCACCTCTGCCGCGAAAATCGCCTTTCCCGCTCCCAACTGGGGGCAGGAAAATCCTCCCCCCCCCCGCCCCGGGGCTCCGACAAGGCAGCGGCGGCAGCAGACGTACCCTTCCCCCTTCCTCCCGCAGGCCCGCGGCGTTCGGCTCGCTGCGGCCGCGCCGGGGGGGTCGCAGCATCCTCCGGGGCTCCGCCGGCGTCCCCCCCCCCCCCCGCCCCCTCCCACCCCCGATCGCCGCCCCGGCCCGGTGCCGGCTCTGCGGGCGCTGCGGCGGGCGGGACGCTGCGCTCCGGGAGCGGCGGTGGGGCGGGAGGGATGGGACCCCCCCACCCCCCAACCCCGCGCACCCCTCCTTCGCATCCCACTCGCACCGGAGGGTCCCTCCGGGGACCGGCGGGGGTGTCCCCGCCCGGGCGAGGCAGGAGATGGTGGCAGGTTGCCCTGGTGACTGCCGGCAGCCCGCCTACCCACCCCCCCCCCCCCGCCCCAAACCCGACCCCCCGCGCTCGCTCCCGCATCCCTTCCGCGCATCCCTCCGCTCAGCGCTTCCATTCGCACCCGCAAGCCTGGGAGGGGGGAAGGTGGGTGAGGATGGGGGGGATGCAGGCAGGGACCCCCGGGCCGCGCTCAGCTGGCGGCAGAGGAGCGGCCCGCGGCACCGGGCCTGCCCAAACCGTGGGTGGGGAGCCGGCGGGGCGAGGACCAGCCAAACCTGGCCCTGGGACCAGCGAGGCACCGGGACTGCCCCCCCAAACAATTTCGTTGGGCAGAAAGGGGCAGAAATCCCATCTCCTTGTTCCCCCCCCCTTTTTTTTTCTTAAGCAGCTCTTGCATTTGGGGGGTATTTTTGTCTGTCTGTCTGTTGGTGAGAGGGATCCATGGCATCTCTGTGCCAAGGAATCATCCACAGTAGCTCAGCCCAGCTCCAGGGCTGAGAGGACCTCTCGTGGTTATCTGTGGGGCTGGGGGCTCTCTGGTGGTCCAACCCTAACCCTGCGCTCCATCACTCCCTCCGTCCATCCTGGGCTGGGCCATGAAGTGATGGAGTAAAGGACCTTCTGTGGGGCTGGGGACTCTCTGGTGGTCCAGCCCTAACCCCATGCCTCATTGCTCCCTCCATCCATCTCTGTCTTGGGATATCAAGTGATGGAGCGAGCAAAGGACCTTTTCCTCAACTGTGCCATGTCTCATCCTCCCAGCCCATGGCACTGGGTGAGCACCTGGGGGGTCGTGGAGGTTTTCGGGAGTCAGGATGGAGCCGTGAGCTGACTGTCAGCCGGCTGGAACGGTGTGCTCATGCATGGAGGGGGCTCCAACCACAGGGGTGGGAATATAAACTCATATATTGGATTACTGAGAACTGGCCTGGGAAAGCAGGTGCATTCTTCCTCTCAGTGCTTAAATACATGACCACAGCGAATTGTGCAGCTGGCAGAGATGTTTTGGCGGTGACGGCACCCAGAGCTGCAGGGACAGCAGTGCCAGGAGCTGGGCACCCCATCTCCACGCTCCCCATCTCCCTGGGGTGTTTTACCAGGGGTGTGTGTTGGGGGGGCGGGGGGGGCAGGCAAACGATCCTCTGTCCCTCCATGCTGACACAGAAGTTCCCAGCACCGGTGGCTGGGCGCGGAGGCCCAGGAGGGGCACGGTGCTCCCGGGGTTCCTGTTGCAGCCGGCGACCGGAAAGTGTGTAATCACACAATGAAACCGTCTGCAGATTACACTGACACCCCCCTCCCCGGCCCCCCCCCCCGCCTCCCCCCAGGAACAGGAAGCTTTAAAGTGCCCTCTGACTGTAAAGGAGGAAACTCCGTGGCGGCGAGCAGGACTTTTGCCCACATTGTGCTGCTGGTACCAGTCCTTCCACGGAGCAGCTTTGGGTGGGGAGGACCAGGGATGAATAGCAACCGCTTTGGGCGCAGGGGGAGAGGTTTTAGGGTGGCTGGTTGGCACCAGAGCCCCCTCCATAGGAGGCTGAAGCCCCCCTCCCTCCCCCCCGAGACCTCATGGGGGGATTGGAGATGAGGCACCCTCCACTGAGAGCACATTATTTCAGCCAAAGCAGCGAAACCAACCTGTCTTCCCCCAAGTGAAGCTCTCCAGATGGTTCATTTTAAAATAAACCACAAGTCATCCCCCCACACACCCCCCACCACCACCCAAGATAGCATCCAGTGGTATTTAAACAGGTTAAAAAAACCCACCCAAAACTCCACACTCCACAGCCTTCAGCACTACAAATTATCTTTACCAGGTAAAAACCAGCCCCCCCTTATCAATTTATCCCCAACACAGGACAAGCTGGCACATGGCTGTGTTTTTCAGGTGCCAAGTGTAAACCCAAACCTCACCCTGCCCTGATGGGTCTTTCCAGCAACAGCTTGGGGTTTTTTTTTTCTCTTCTTTTTTTTTCCCTAGCTGTGACCAAAGAAAAAAAAACCCAAAAACCCCAAATCCACCTTGAAATACAGCCAAAAGTGTTAAAAACAGCCAAGGAAAATGAAAATCCTGTGAACCACACTGCTGTGCAGAACAGACTGTGCGTTGGGGTTTTTTTTTTCCCCTGTTAGGCTGGGTTTTTTTAAGTAAATCTTTTCCTATAAAATAAAATAAAATGTAGTTTCCAAATGAAACAGGTGAAATATTCCCTGTTGAAAATGCCTGGAAAATAGAGTTTAAAGTGGCACTCAGCTCTCCCCAAGCAGTGCAGAGGGGGGTTTCCATGATGGGATGTGTGGCGTGGCTGGTCCAGCTTGTACTGGGATGCTGGTCCAGCTTGTACTGGGATGCTGGTCTGGAGCAGCTGCAGGCAGATATAGATATAGATATAAATATAGATATAGATATCACAGAATCACAGAGTTGGAGGGGTTGGAAGGGACCTCCAGAGATCATGGGGTCCAACCCCCCTGCCAAAGCAGCTCCCCAGCTCATACTGCACAGAGAGGCGTCCAGATGGGGCTGGAATCTCTCCAGAGAAGGAGACTCCACACCCCCTGGGCAGCCTGTCCCAGGGCTCCCTCACCCTCACTGGGGAAAAGTTCCTCCCCATGTTGGTGTGGAACTTCCTGTGCTCCAGCTTACAGCCATTGCCCCTTGTCCTGTCCCCACAGACACAGAAAAGGGGCTGGCCATTCCCCCTGCACCCCATGCTTAAGATATTTATAAACATTGATTAGGTCCCCCCTCAGTCTTCTTTTCTCCAGGCTGAACAGCCCCAGCTCTCTCAGCCTTTCCTCATAGGATAGATGCTCCAGGCCCTTCATCATCTTCGTAGCCCTTCTCTGGACTCTCTCCAGGAGATCCCTGTCCTTTTTATCCCAGGGAGCCCAGAACTGGACACAGTACTCCAGGTGGGGCCTGACCAGGGCAGAGTAGAGGGGGAGGATCACCTCCTGTGACCTGCTGGCCACACTCCTCCTGATGCCCCCCAGGATCCCATTGGCTCTCTCAGCCCCAGGACACACTGCTGGCTCATGGCCAACCTGTCGTCAACCAGGACCCCCAGGTCCTTCTCCACAGAGCTATATCTTTATATAGATATATAGATATAGCTATAGATATACATATATATATATATGTACCCGATGGGAGCACATACGTGGGCACCAGTGTGAGACTGTGCAGTGTTAGCCCCATTTCCACACCTCAGTGCTGCTGCAAACGCTTCTGGTGCTGAGGAACGTGATGTGTTCCCCCCAGTTAACCCATTATCTGGGATTTCAAGGAGATTCCTGCTTCAAATTTTCAATCAGCCTCAAGGTTTTGAATCTGAAAGCTGAAATGAGGAGAGGGAATGTTGTTAGCACCAGAGCAGAGGGGTCAGGAGGGGGATTTGGAGCGTGTGGAAGCGTTTTGCTGCTTCCAGCTTCAGGGGGAGCAGCTGGGGGGCTGCACATCCCACCCTCCCCATGGGACAAACCTGTGCCACCTCCAGCCATTGCTCTCAGAAAGATTTGGATGAAGAGAAATGAGTTGAAAACAATGAAATTCAGGTCCAGGCTCTGAGCTTCTGATTGTGCAACAGCTCAGAGTGACCCTGCGTCTGGGGAACCAGCAGCTCCAGGCAAGGAGCAGCATCAAAAAGGTCAAGTTTTAACCCCAGTTTGGAGAGCCCAAAGTTTTAACCCTGACTTCAAGTTTTAAACCTGGCTTTGGGGAGCCTGGAGTTTTAAAATCCAGCTTTGGACATGGAAAAGCTCAAGTTTTAACCCCACTTTTGGAGAGCCCAAAGTTTTAACCCCAATTTCAAGTTTTAACCCCAGTTTCAGACATGGAAAAGCTCAAGTTTTAACCCCAGCTTTGGAGAGCCTGAAGTTTTAACCCCAATTTCAAGTTTTAACCCCAGTTTCAGACATGGAAAAGCTCAAGTTTTAACCCCAGCTTTGGAGAGCCCGAAGTTTTAACCCCAATTTCAAGTTTTAACCCCGACTTCAGAGCTCCCAGCAGCAGGAGCATCACCTGCTACCCTCTGAGGCCAAGGGAGAGGCTCCATCCCCACCCAGGCGTTTGAGAGGGAACATTTTAGGTGGTGCAGATCATCTTTGTTAGGAGAAAACAGGGAGGAAAGGGGAAAATTAAAACAAAAAAGGAGAAAGAAAAGGCGTTCCAGCCAGCTGACAATGGAGCTGCTGGAGATGCAGCCAGCTTCTGCAGGGCTGGGGCTTTCCTGACACAGCTCATGGATCCTTTGTTCCGGAAAGCCGGCAGCAGGCGGGATGCCACACCTTTGAGGGGGCCCAGTGAGGTATGTGGACACTGAGAAGAGCCTGTGTCCTTTGGGAGCCCCATCCTCACCCAGGACTGAGCCGAGGGAGGGGGCAGAGGGTGGGTCTGTCTGGGGAACGAACAGCAAACACCTTGCCTTTCTGTAGAACACCCTCAGGTTCCAGCCACAGCGTTCCAAACCCAGGACTTTTTCCAAGTAAGCCAAGCCCCCCTCTGCACAAAACCTCCCACTATGTGAGACCACCCCTCCCCCCACCTCAGGCCCTTGAGGGTCCTTTGCTCAATGTATCCTCCTCATTTGCTTTCTGGCATTATACCCCCTAGGCAGGGACCCCCTTGATGGCAAATCTGGATCCCATCACCCCCCGAAAGGTGCTGTGCAGAGTATCCCACCTGATGCAAAGCCAGGGAAGGAAGAGTTATTTGGGTTCAAGCCCCTCCCCCCCCAGTAATTTCCTGATGATGCTTGACGTCACGTTTTGGTACCCCAGGGATGGAGGGGTGATTTCCCCACCATGCTTCCCATCCCATCCCATCCCAACCCATCCCATCCCATCCCATCCCATCCCATCCCATCCCATCCCATCCCATCTCACCCCACCCCATCCCATCCCATCCCATCCCATCCCATCCCATCCCATCCCATCCCATCCCATCCCATCCTGAGACGCCTGCAGACCCTGAGGAGGGGATGGGGCATCACAGTGATTTTGTGGATGCAGGAAAAACCTCTGGGTCTTAAATAAGACCTTGGGTTTTATGGACAGAGCTGGGTCTTTGCCCACAGGTCCGTGGCCTGGGGGGGGGGGAGGGAGGGCAGTGACACGCAGGGCAGAGGCAGAGCTGCCCCCACAGCTTCCCTGGAACGCCGGCTGGCTCCAAGCTGTCTGCCCGAGTAACCCAGAGGGCAAAGGCAGGAGAAGGGGATGCTGGAGCCACGCTGAGCTCCGGGGATGTCTCTTTGAGCTCCCCCTACCCACAGCCATCAGGAGGTGAGGATGCATTTTCAGGGGGGCTGGGTGAGTTTGGGGGAGCCTCGGTGCCTTCAGCCTTTCCCCGCCCTCCTTGCAGCCGCTTTGTGTCTGTGTGTGTGTCCCACCCCATCCCAAAAGCTGCAAGATGAAAGATGCCACATCCTGCCTTTGTTCACAGAGGGTGGAGGAGCGGGGAGGGGCCCATAGCATCGCCCCCAGCACACACACACACACACACACACACACCCGCCCTGGGAGAGTCCACTTCTGCAGCCAGAAATGATCTTTGCTTCCCCCCACCCCCAACCCACCCTGGGTTATCTCAGGAAATCGGGCTGGGATAAACATTGGAAGCTTATCCCAAGCACACTGAGCACGAGAGGGGGGGTTTCCCTGTCTGTGCAGGCAGGGAGGTGGGTGCTGGGTGGGGGTCCCTGCTCACAGGCTTTCCCACCCTGGCATCAGCCCTGGAAGCACGCTGGAGACCCTGCAGCCAGGGGCTGGGGTGCTGGGGAACCCAGCGTCTTGCTGGAGAGCTGCTGGGGTGAGGTGCCAAAAGGAAACCCGGCACTCCCTAATGACAACTGTCAACCACTCAGGGCAAAAATGTGGAGGAAAAGTCCCGTTTCAGGGACAAAAAAAACCACCCCAACAAACAGCCCTTTGCTCTGAAACCAACCCCCCCCCCGCCTCCCAGCTTCCGGACGAGGTGGGGCCTTGGAAAGGAAAGGCCATGGAAAGGGCCTGTGCCTCTCCATGCCCCCGACTTTCAGGGGCTTTACTCAGGCTGTGAGTTACAGTCAGCCCAAAGTCGGATCGGGCTTAGTGGCTATTTGGAATTTGGGGGGGCCTGGAGGTGGGATGGGGGAGCTCAGAGCACCCTCGCTGGCAGGAGACACCCAAACCACCGCAGCAGCTTATGTCCGGTCATGTACAGGAGCAGAGGTGTGAGGGATGGAAACAGGACCCCAGCCTGGACTGTCATCTCACCACGGCTCATCTGCCCCCCCGGGAGGGGACGTCTCAGCTTCAGCCAGGAGGCGATGGCAGAGAGGCAACCCTTGGCTCTGTGTTGTGCTGTGGCAAAGCCTTGTGCCCCACAAGAGAGCTGGTGCTCTGCCCCCCCAAGGAGGGGGCTCAAAACCCAGCCTGTGAGGCAGCCCAGCTGCCCAGGGTACGATGCCAGCAGCTGCTGCAGCACCTGGGGTTGAGTGGGGGGCTGAGAGGAAACCGGTGTCACCGTGGCCATGAGCAATGTGATGGTCTGCCAGGGCAAGCAGAGGGGGACAGGGAGCCTGGGCTGCAGAGGATGTTATTCCACGGGGGGCAAAGGGGGGGCCTTCCACTTGCTTTTTAGGAAAAAGGAAAAAAAAAAAGACTTAATTTTCCTGATATTGTTCTGCACCTCTAAAGGAAATTCCAGGACTGGGAACCTTCTGGGAAACAATGAGCGGGGCTGGGGGCGAAGGTGGGCTGCCCCTCCAGCGTGGCATGGTCCTCCTGCAGCCAGGGCAGGTCCCCACGCCTCCACCCCAGCCATTTCGGACACGGTCAAGGCATCTGTCAGGGCCCCCCACCTTGCTGTGGGTAGAGAAAGGGTGGCTGCCTGGGAGCCCCACTGCTGGCACCCTGCTGCCTCTACCCTGAGACATGCCCTACCTGCATCCTACTGCCTGTATCCTGAGAGATACCCTGCCTACACCCCCCTGCCCTCACCCTGAGAGATGCCCTGCCTGCACCCCACCGCCTGTATCCTGAGACATGCCCTGCCTGCACCCCACTGCCTGTACGCTGAGATGCCCTGCCTGCATCCCACTGCCTGTACCCTGAGAGACACCCTGCCTGCATCCCACCGCCCGTACCCTGAGAGATGCCCTGCCTGCACCCCACCGCCCGTACCCTGAGAGATGCCCTGCCTGCACCCCACTGCCCATACCCTGAGAGATGCCCTGCCTGCACCCCACTGCCCTCACCCTGAGAGATGCCCTGCCTGCACCCCACTGCCTGTACCCTGAGAGATGCCCTGCCTGCATCCCACTGCCTGTACCCTGAGAGACGCCCTGCCTGCACCCCACCGCCTGTACCCTGAGAGATGCCCTGCCTGCACCCCACCACCCGTACCCTGAGAGATGCCCTGCCTGCACCCCACTGCCCGTACCCTGAGAGATGCCCTGCCTGCACCCCACTGCCTGTACCCTGAGAGATGCCCTGCCTGCATCCCACTGCCCACACCCTGAGAGATGCCCTGCCTGCACCCCACTGCCTGTACCCTGAGAGACGCCCTGCCTGCATCCCACTGCCTGTACCCTGAGAGACGCCCTGCCTGCATCCCACTGCCTGTACCCTGAGAGATGCCCTGCCTGCACCCCACTGCCTGTATCCTGAGAGATGCCCTGCCTGCATCCCACTGCCCGTACCCTGAGAGATGCCCTGCCTGCATCCCACTGCCTGTACCCTGAGAGATGCCCTGCCTGCACCCCACTGCCTGTACCCTGAGAGATGCCCTGCCTGCACCCCTCTGCCTGTACCCTGAGAGATGCCCTGCCTGCACCCCACTGCCTGTACCCTGAGAGATAACCTGCCTGCACCCCACTGCCCGTACCCTGAGAGACGCCCAGCCTGCACCCCACTGCCCGTACCCTGAGAGACGCTCTGACTGCACCCCACTGCCCGTACCCTGAGAGATGCCCTGCCTGCACCCCACTGCCTGTACCCTGAGAGATGCCCTGCCTGCACCCCACTGCCCGTACCCTGAGAGATGCCCTGCCTGCACCCCACTGCCCTCACCCTGAGAGATGCCCTGCCTGCACCCCACTGCCTGTACCCTGAGAGATGCCCTGCCTGCACCCCACTGCCTGTACCCTGAGAGATGCCCTGCCTGCACCCCACTGCCCGTACCCTGAGAGATGCCCTGCCTGCACCCCACTGCCCTCACCCTGAGAGATGCCCTGCCTGCACCCCACTGCCCGTACCCTGAGAGATGCCCTGCCTGCACCCCACTGCCCTCACCCTGAGAGATGCCCTGCCTGCACCCCACTGCCTGTACCCTGAGAGATGCCCTGCCTGCATCCCACTGCCCTCACCCTGAGAGATGCCCTGCCTGCACCCCACTGCCCGTACCCTGAGAGATGCCCTGCCTGCACCCCACTGCCCTCACCCTGAGAGATGCCCTGCCTGCACCCCACTGCCTGTACCCTGAGAGATGCCCTGCCTGCACCCCACCGCCTGTACCCTGAGAGATGCTCTGCCTGCACCCCACTGCCTGTACCCTGAGAGATGCCCTGCCTGCACCCCACTGCCTGTACCGAGAGATGCCCTGCCTGCACCCCTCTGCCCTCACCCTGAGAGATGCCCTGCCTGCATCCCACTGCCTGTACCCTGAGAGATGCCCTGCCTGCATCCCACTGCCTGTACCCTGAGAGACGCCCTGCCTGCACCCCACTGCCTGTACCCTGAGAGATGCCCTGCCTGCACCCCACTGCCTGTACCCTGAGAGATGCCCTGCCTGCACCCCACTGCCTGTACCCTGAGAGATGCCCTGCCTGCACCCCACTGCCTGTACCCTGAGAGATGCCCTGCCTGCACCCCTCTGCCCTCACCCTGAGAGATGCCCTGCCTGCACCCCACTGCCTGTACCCTGAGAGATGCCCTGCCTGCACCCCTCTGCCCTCACCCTGAGAGATGCCCTGCCTGCACCCCACTGCCCTCACCCTGAGAGATGCCCTGCCTGCACCCCACTGCCTGTACCCTGAGAGATGCCCTGCCTGCACCCCACTGCCTGTACCCTGAGAGATGCCCTGCCTGCACCCCTCTGCCCTCACCCTGAGAGATGCCCTGCCTGCACCCCACTGCCTGTACCCTGAGAGATGCCCTGCCTGCACCCCACTGCCTGTACCCTGAGTGAAACTGGAATGAAAACAAGCCCAGGGCTCGATGGCTGGATAAGACACTCAGCTTGCTGAGCAGGGTGAAGGCCATTCCTCTCACTGGAGGGGGCGAGGGGAAGGGGGGGGAAGCTGGATGGGCCCCAAGGCAACCCTCCCTCCCAAACAGCTAGAGTTTTTCTCTAAAAGCCTGCAAACTTTCAGCTGAATCAGAGCAGTTCCTGGCAGCCAGCGAGATGTTTCTCATGAGTAAAACATCCCTGTGCAGACATGTCGCGGCGGCTCCGCTGCCAGCACAGTTCAGGGGCCATGACATGACCCCCCCCCAACCCCCTCATCACGTCCCCTGCTCCTTTCTGTCCCTCAATGCACTGCTGCTGGACGGGGGGATGTTCAGCCCTTTGCAGGGGGCCTGCTCCAGTGTTGGGAAAGGGGCTGGTTTGGGTCTCCTCAGCACCCTTACCCCTTGTGAATGACGTCCCCCCCCCCTCCCCGGCCCCTATCCTGGTGCCAGCCACCTGCCCTGCTCCCCCACCCTGGCTGGACCCCAAATTCACAGCAAAGAGCTCAGCCCCAGGTGAGGGCAGAGCAGGATGCTGAGGGCAAGGGTGAGGGCACAGCTGGGGGGGGGTTGTTTAGGGCCCAGTGAGGTGTCCCCAGGTGGGTTTTATCAGGGGAACTCCTATTTAAAGGGTACAGAGGGAGCCTTCCCAGGCTCTGGGTGTGCCCTGGTGGGAGGTGAGTGCTGGGGGTTTGTGGCTGCTCTGAGGGGTTGGGCTGGCTGGTCCACTGGGAAGGGGGGGTGTGGCTGCTGTGTGGGGCTGAGGGGAGGGGGAGTTGTTGCTTCTGAATGGGTCTGGGGCAGTGAGGGCTGGAGGTACCCTCTTGCTGTTGCAGATCTCAGATGGCCTCTCACTGCCCCCAGGGGCTGGTTACAACAGAATGGGGTCAGTGCATCACCCTGGGGCTGGTTTCAGGGGTCCCTGGGATGTGACACAGGATGGGGGGGGGGGGGTGGTACTGTGGGGCAAAGCTGCTGGGTGCATTTTGGCTTGCTGCAGTGTGTCTGTGTTTCTGGCTTGCCTTGGTCTTTGTTGGCTGCTGGGGGGGCTTCTGCCTGAGCACCCAGGGGAGCTGTGTTCCCTGCTGGGTAAGCACTGCTAGTCTGGGGGGCTCTGTGTGCTGCAGGGAGATCCTCTGCCAGCCTGGAGCAGTCCCTTCTCCCCTACCCTCAGGCTGGGGGCCTGTTTTGGGATGGGAGACTGTGCTGAGTGAGGGCAGAGATGCTCCTTGTGCTTCTCGCTGTGGTGAGTCGATGGTGGGGAACCTGCTGACTCTGCTTGCTGTGTGAGACTGGCTTCTGCTGGCAGGATTAGTAAAGCCAGGCTCTGCTAGTGCAGTGGCTTGGCTTTGCTGCCCACTTGAGTGGTCTGGAGCCGGGCTGGGGATATGATGCTGTAGCTGATGCTGACTGTGTAGTGCCTGTGGTGCTGTGCCCCACTTCCAGTAACCCCTCCTTGGGGGGGGACTTGGGGCTGGTGCCAGCTCCCAGGGACAGCCCCCTTGGCTCTGGGGGTGGGTAACCGGGCACAGACCCTCGGGGCTGCTCGTCTGTCCACGTCCCCGCGCTTACTGCGGGGCGGCCGGGGGTGATGGAGCCGCCTTTATTCACCCCCCCAGCGCCGGGTTCTGGCACCGGTTTCATTGCCCAGCTGCCCGAAACGTGAATCTCTGCTGCCCTCTCCCGTCAGCTCTGCCAGCATCCCCCCTCCCCGCCGCTGGCATCGGGTTTCGGGGCGCAGACCGGGGCCGGAGCCGTGCCCGGGGGGTTCCCCCTTCCGCGGCTGGTGTGCCTGCGAGCCCCGGGCTGGTGCGGGGGGCTCAGCCCGCCCCCCCCGGAGCCGGCTCTGTGCAGGTGTTGGTCCTTGGCGCGTCCCCATCCTCTTATTTTTGTGCTTCAGGGGTTTTAACGCTGCTGAAAATCTCCAGCAAGGAAGCGTCGGGATGGGATCCTTCCAAAGAGCGACCGACCCGTTCGGGAGCCTTTTCCCACTCCTAAAATACTCGAGCTCCCGGGAGAACATAGGGCATGAACGGTTTGTGGGTCAGGATGTGCCTGGGCACAGCTCTCTGCCCTGTCCCCTCTGGGCATCTTTTGCTTTCCAGAAAATAATGTTTAATAATGTGTTATTAATAATGTATTAACCCCCTGGACTTCTGCTCCTCAGCTTCAGGGCTTCTGCTACTTCATGATGGGGGAGGGAACAGTTCTGGGCTGAATTCGCCCTTTTTTGGGTGAATAAAGGCACTAAGAAGCAACTTGGTGCCATTGCAAAAGCCACCTTGGTGCTGGGGAAGTGTTTTGGGGAGCCCTCGATGTGTGCATCTCCCCCATGCTGAGGGGGAAAAGGCTTTCCTTGCAGCTTGTGTGTTTATAGAACCAATTAAAAGATAACTAGGGGGGAGCCCAGGCGATGCTTCTGCTCACACGTGCACCCCCAGCCCCCTGTTCCTGCCCTCAGCAGGCAGTCTGTCACCCACCTGGGTCCCACCCTGACCCTCTGAGGGATGGCTGGAGCTGCCTGCCCCTCAGCCCTGCTTGCAGGCAGGCTTGCTGACACCTCCTGGGGTGTTTCCCTGCTGCTTTACCCCCCCCAGGATACCCAGGCTGTACATGAATACCCTCTGCAGTGGGTGAGGAGGTGGCAGCCCAACCCCTCGAAGGGAGGGATGGAGGCTGGGGCTCTGTGCATCCCCCCCCCCCAGTGCCAGCCAGCAGAGCTGGGGCAGGGAGCTGGGCTGAGCAGGTATTTGTTTACGTGGTCTGGGGAACCACAGTGGTGTTACTTATTCCTGCCCTGGCTGGTGTCCCGGCAGCTCCTGGGCGCTGGCAGCTCGGCGGTGCCGGCCGGGAGTGCAGCAGACACTGCTGCGTTTCACAGCCCCGCTCAATGCCCCTGTGTCTGCTCCTCCCAAAGCTCACACCCCTCCGGGAGCCTGGGCACGGGGGACCTGCTGCCCTGGGGTGTACGGGATGGGGAGGGGGGGGGGAGGTGGGAGCAGCCCCAGGGCTGCAGGGGTGTCCCCAAACCTTGATTGCCCTGGATGCGCCCCCCCCCCTCCCCGGCTCTTCACAAGCTGGTGGAGGGGGGAGCGCAGCCTCCAATTTGGGCCGGGGCCCGAGGCCAAGGTACACAGGACGTGTCTGGGAGCCAGCACTGGCCAGGGTCGGCTGCTGCGCCCCGTCTGACCCAGCTCCCCAGCCCTCTGCTCCATCCCAATGCCTCTCACGTCCAGCCCTGGGCTGGGAGACGTGGCACAGGCACTGCCTGGCCCTGGGGCTGGGGGGTGGGATGCTGCTGCTGCTCCCCAGCGATGGGGTGAGAGGAAACGGCCTCAGGTTGGGCTAAGGGAGGCTCAGGCTGGATGTTAGGAGAGACTCCCTCAGTGGAAGAGGTGAAGCACGGGACTGCCTGCCCAGGGAGGTGGAGCCTGTCCCTGGGGCTGCTCAAACGATGGGCACACAAGGTGGTTTGTTGGGGGTGGGTGATGGCTGGACTTGATGGCCTTGGAGGTCTCTTGTGACCTTGATTCTGTGTGAGCATGGGGCAGAGGTGCTGAGCTGCAGGGACCCTGGTGTTGCTTGAGCCACATGGATTTGTGGGGCTCATAGAATCCCGGACTGGTGTGGGATGGAAGGGACCCTATGAGATAGGGAGCTGCTTTGGCAGAGGGATTGGACCCAATGATCTCTTGAGGTCCCTTCCAACCCCTAAGATTCTGTGATTCTGTGACCCCAAGGATCACAGAGCTCCAACCCCCTGCCACAGGCAGGGCCACCAACCTCCAGGCCTGAATCTACACAAGGTTGCCCAGGGCCCCATCCAACCTGGCCCTGAACACCCCCAGGGATGGGGCACCCACCCCCTCTCTGGGCAGCCTGTTCCAGCCCCTCACCACTCTCTCTGTAAAGAACTTCCCCCTAAAATCTAATTTAACCCTTCACTCCTGCAGCTTCACTCCATCCCCCTTGTCCTGCCAGCCTCTGCCCTTTAACAAGCCGATTCCCCTCCTGTTTCTCTGCTCCC
Organism: Laterallus jamaicensis coturniculus; assembly: GCA_022605575.1. NCBI lineage: Eukaryota > Metazoa > Chordata > Aves > Gruiformes > Rallidae > Laterallus > Laterallus jamaicensis. The sequence continues at coordinate 1,225,850 of JAKCOX010000001.1, forward strand.
TTCAGGTACTGGCAGGCTGCAATGAGGCCCCCCTCAGTCTTCTCCAGGCTGAACCAGCCCAGCTCCCTCATGCCCAAAGGTGTGCTTAAACCAGAGTGTGATGGGCAGCCCAGCAAGCAGAGTGGGTATGGGTGCTTGGCCCTGTGAGAGCAGAGCGGGGAGCTGGGTTCCTCTCTGCTCCAGCAGCTGGAAAGAATTCCTTCATCCCAGGTCACCCCAGACCAAGTCTGGGGAGCTGAGGATGGCCAAGCAAGTGATTCAGCTTGTTATCCACTGCCCTGCTCTGGTCTGGTCCTTGTGGTGAGGGTTTTTCCAGGCTCTCCAGAGGCTTTGGGGAATGGTGGGCTGGCAGGCACCAGGATTGAGCAGCAGCCTGGTTGCCTCACCATCAGCCTACCCAACACACACACAAAAGCCCATGTCCCAGATTTGGAGGGATGAAGGCTGTTTGAAGGGATATGCAGGATGTGCTGGGTGAGAAATCCTAATTAATATTTAAATAGCATGGTGGAATTTGTCTAAATCCAGCCAGATTAAATGCAGGCACAGTGATGGGTGAGCCTGGGAATGGCAACAAGCTGCCCTGCATGGGTGTATGGCTGCCAAATGAGCACTCAGGAGCTCCAGAGCCTTCAGCTTTTGGTCCAGGTGCTGATGCCCAAGGGATACAGCGCTCCTCTCCCTGGGAACTGTGTCTGTACCTTGTCCTGCTAGCTGTGGGCAAGGCACTGGAAAGGGGAGAGCACCAAAAATGGGCTGGTCTCAAGCAGGGCTTGTGGCTGCTGAACCTCAGTGCCTTTTGGGGTGCAGAGGAAGTGATGGGGCTCACTCAGAGCCCCTGGTTGGAGTGTGAGGCTTTCTCTTCTTGGCACCGAAGAGGAGGAAGATTCCCTTCCTGCTATGAAAAAGGCAATGATTTGTGTTAAATCCCATAATATTCCCATGTGCTCCCCCTTTCCCACTGCAGTGTTCTGCTGAGCCTCCCCCCCCAGCCCAGCTGGGGTGTTTCTGGGTGAGGGGACTGAAGCTGGGAGAGGGGGATGCATTTATCCCTCCTCACTGTGAGGCTGATGTGGCATCACTTGGCTGCTATTCATGTAGCTGCATCTTGTTTTGGGGAGCTGGAGCCTCTCTTTGCTGTGTCCTGTGGCTTCCCCAAGCTGGATGAGATTTCCTGGCTGCCAAGGTGGAGAAGCTGCTGACTTTATGGCAGGGGATGAGCGGGGACAAAAGAACCTGGACCTGCCCAGGGATGCTCTGGCTGCAAGGAACTGGGGAGCTGGAAAGCATCCCGTCCTGCTGTGGTGCCCCCATTGTGGGAGGCTGGAGCAGCTCTGTGGGGCTCCAGCACCTGGAGGGATTCCCCCAGCCCGAGCATCTCCTGCTGCAGGGATGTGCCTTGCTGGAGAGCTGGTCCTGCTGGGCTCTGCATCCCCCAGCCCCCTCAGTGCATCAGGTTCCTGGTGGTTTTCCTGTTTCTTTAATTTTTTCAGACATTATTTTTTCTCATTTTTATTTTTCCAATTTTTTTTACTTTTTCCATTTGAAATTTTTCCTATTTCTATTTTTCTTTTTAACTTTAATAATAATTTCCTCGGGGGAGGGGGGTGTGGGGTGGGTTCTATTTTTTTTTTCCTGGGTTTTGCTATCTTTCCCTTGTATCCTTCCCTCTCCCATCTTTCCCTGTGAGCAGCATGGCCTGCATCACCTGCTGAGGAGAAGATGCTTCCCTTCACTGGGGGTGCCAGAGCATGGTCCAGCTGTGCATCTCCTTGTTTGCCCTGGGTGAGGAAACACCCCTGTGCTCACTCCAGGCTCTGGCACTGGCAGAGGAAGGCTGCTACCACCTCAAAACCATTTGCAAATAGCTTCTGTTTGCTTGGACAAACACTGGGGGGGAAAATACATCATTTTTTTTTCAAGGTAGAGTGTTTATTGCCCTCCACACTTGAGTGCTGCCTTAGCCCCCAAGTGCTGCTGAGGGCTCTTTTGATGCTCAGCTTCAAGCCAGCCTCAGTTTCGGCAGCTTTTTGCCTGTTACTTCCTCAGGGCAGTGTAAATGCTGCCCTTAAGCCTGGCTTTGCCATGCTCAGCTCACAGCAGCTCTGCCTCCTACCCAGCAGCCCCATAGAGAGATGGGTCTGGAGACAGCATCCCCTTGGCTTCTTCCAGAGATGGGAGGTGGGATGCTGGTGCATCCATGAGCCCCTTGCCCAGGTCTAGGTCGTGCATTCCATGGAAATCCTGGGAACAGGTTTATAATCCCCAGCAGCAGAGGCTTTAGTGTTGAAGAGTGAGCTTAGCACTCGTTGGCTCACGGGCTTTCCTTGCTGTATGCACAGCTGGAGGGGGAAAAAATAACTCCCTGGCCCAGTGGTGTGGTTAATGCCCTACCTGAGGAAATGTTTTTTCCTGCCTGAGCAAGGTCTGGCAGCTGAGGGAGCTGAGGCCTAGGGGCTTGGCTGCTCCTTGCTCCAGCAGACAGCTGGGGCTCTGTCGGGTGTTGCTGGCTCCCCCAGCCCTTCCCAGCATCCCTTCTGTGGGGAAGGACCTGGGGGTCTTGGTGGGTGACAGGGTGGCCATGAACCAGCAGTGTGCCCTGAGGGCTGAGAGAGCCAATGGGATCCTGGGGGGCATCAAGAGGAGTGTGGCCAGCAGGTCTAAGGAGGTGATCCTCCCCCTCTACTCTGCCCTGGTCAGGCCCCACCTGGGGTGTTGTGTCCAGTTCTGGACTCCCTGGGATAAAAGGGACAGGGATCTCCTGGAGAGAGTCCAGAGATGGGGTACGAAGATGATGAAGGGCCTGGAGCATCTATCCTATGAGGAAAGGCTGGGTGAGCTGGGGCTGTTCAGCCTGGAGAAGACTGAGGGGGGACCTAATCAATGTTTATAAATATCTTAAGCATGGGGTGCAGGGGGAATGGCCAGCCCCTTTTCTTTGGTCTGTGGAGACAGGACAAGGGGTGATGGCCTCAAGTTGGAGCACAGGAAGTTCCACACCAATCTAGGGAAGAACTTCTTCCCGGTGAGGGAGCCCTGGGACAGGCTGCCCAGGGGGTGTGGAGTCTCCTTCTCTGGAGAGATTCCAGCCCCATCTGGATGCCCACCGGTGTGACCTGTCCTAGGGACCCTGCTTTGGCAGGGGGTTGGACCTAATGGGCTCTGGAGGTCCCTTCCAACCCCTAGGACTGTGATCCCTGTGCCAGTCAGGAAGGGAAGGTGCCCTCTGATCCTGGTTTTCCAGGGCAGCCAGCACCTCCAGAGCAGGGATACTGGATCCCTGCACTCTGAGGCATCCAATGCCTCTCCAAGGCAGCAGTGGGCAGGAGCTCCTGGCAGCCTTGTTTGACTGAAATAATTCTATTTGAATACAATATGCTTGTTTCAACAAATTTTAAGTTGCTTGGGGGTTATTTGAGACGGATTCAGTTTTAATTTAATCAGTTTAATGGGATTCTGTGGGTTTTTTTAGATATAGCCCCCTCCAAATTGTCTGATTAACTCTTCAGAATCAATACGCTTAACGGCAAAGCAGACAATTAACACAGGCAAATGAGCTCCTCCAGTGGCTGCTGGAGGCAGCACCCAGCTCCAGCTTGGACCATGGGGGTCCAGCCCTACTCCAGTTCAGTGGTGCAGTTCCTCCTGTACCCCCCCTGCCCCCAACCTCATGTTTCCCAAGGAAGAAGGTCCCTGGGGGGGTATTTACTTTTGCACACCCCCCCATTTTTTAATAGCAACATGTTAAAGACCCAAAGCACCCTTGGAATAAGCCAGGCTGGGACTGTATCCCCTGCAGCATCGCCAGAAAACAGCCCCAGTTCACCCAGTACTGGTCCACAGGGATAGCCCTAAGCTGTCCCATCCCTCACCTCACCCCTTGCCTCTCCTGTGCCCCCCATTCCCCACCCTCATGCTTCCCAAAGGAGAGGGTCCCCAGGGCAAGACAGCCCTTTCACACCCCCTATTTTTTAATAGCAACATGTTAAAGACCCAAAGCATCCCTAGAATAATCCAGGCTGGGACTGCATCCCCTGCAGCATCACCAGCTAATGGCTCCAGTTCACCCAGCATGGGTGCACAGAGGCAGCCCCAAGGTGACTCATCCCTTGCCTCACCCCTTTATACCCCCCCAAACAGATGCAGGAACCAGCCCCATGCATCCCAGCTCATACCAGCATCCCAGGTCATGCCCTGCTTCCAGCTCCCAACTTACCCCAGCAGCCTCAAGCATCCCACCACCACCACCCCCCTTGCTTTTTGTCAAGTTGCATAATTTTTTGAACTTAACATACTTGAAAAATTCTTTTAGAAATGTCAAGGTGACTGGAGTATTAAACCTGAGCCAGAGCAAACAGGGATGACATTATTTTAATTCTTTCAGTGTCAGGTCATTTTCTCTGCAATAACACAGCCCAGCTCCCAGCCTCCTGCCCCTCACATCAGCCTCCCCCCTACCCTCTCCTTGTTTTTATTTGTTTCTCTTTGTGGGAGGAAGAAGAGGCACTGCCATCCTGGAAACCCATTCCACCAGCATCTGAGAGACTTATTTCCCAGATCCCACTGAAATTTCCTGGTGCTGGGGGGGGGGGGGGGGGGGGGGAAATTCAAATCCCCCTGAGGTCTTTAACCTACAGCAGTGAAAATCCCATGTTGTCTTCTGTTGCTCTTTCCCAGGGGAAGCATCCCAAGCTTACACATCACGACAATAACACAGGGTCTGGTGTGTATTAGTAATGCCTGGTGTCTTCCCAGCTGCAGGGTACAAAGTTTAGGGACAAGGGAATGAGAAGTTTGGTCCCTTAACAGATCCAGAACGAGCTGATGCTCAGATTTCTGCCCTTTCCACTATAGTTCCAGCAAAACCACCCCCCTATATCACACTGCCTGCAGACATACCCTCCCCTTGGGGCTATAAACACCCTACAATTTGCAGAATATTTATAATTAATGTGCCACAGAGCAAAGGTAACCCTATGATGGCTCAAGGTGCAGCAGTGCTGCTGGCCAGCCCAAGGCATTTGGTTAAAAGAGGGAAAAATGAGCTAAAAATCATATTTCCTTTGGCTCAGGGGCATCAAGCCCTGTAGAAGCAGCTTGAGGGGGGTACAGGGGAATGCTCTGTGCTGGCTATAGGGCTTCCATCCCCTCTCTGACCAGCCCAGCAGCTCTAGCTCACCAACTCAGAAGGGAAATCTGTCTCTTCCCAGTGGGGTATTGTCGGGGAAGGCAGCAGGCCGGCTCGTGGCCTTCACCCGAGACATAGGCCCTGACAAGATCCTCCTGTTCCCATGGGACAGGAGAAGTTCCTCCTGCTGAGAGGATCCTAATAATCCCATTCTCAAAACACAGCGGCCTTGCTGATAGGGGTACAGGCTGCCCTAAACCAAGAAGCAGTTATGGGAAGGCATTTGGGGGTAACACAACATGTTGGGAACCAACCATAACAAGAGGGTCAAACCAGCAGGTGTGTGGATGCTTTTAGGTATTAAAGGTAAACTAAGGCTGTTTAGCTCTAAGATAGGGTTATCAGAACTCATTATAATCACTAACCAATCAATACAGTGTGAACAGTGTGTGTAACCAATGAGCAGTTTTTAGCTTGCCACGTTTGCAGTAAGAAAGGTCTAGAATCTGGGGGATTTCACCTCATAAAATGGCTTCCTGGCTTCACCTAAAATTCATATATTGTGTGTTGCTTCCTGCTGGACACCAAAGGGTTTGCCTTCTATTGGCAAAGATCCCCCTGCATGAGGCTCCCTGCACTCTCTGAGGCAGTCCTGTTGGATGTTTTGGAACCGTGGTGATGTTGGTGGGGGTGTCTCGGGGTTGAATCCCTTGGGGGGTGATGCTGGGGGCCAGGATGTGCCTGGTGAAGGTGTGATGTGGGGTATTCTTTGGTGGCTTGTGTGTCATGCTGAAACCTGAGTGGCTGCTGAGGAGTGATGCTCTGCTTTGCTGTGGGTGTTCCCAAGGGGCTTAGAGTCCTAGGTGCCCAAATTGAGCTGGCATTTGGGGTCTGCTCATTGCTTTGGGACCCCAAAGGGCTTTGGTGCAGATGTAACGTGTTACAGTCCTGTGTCAGAAGTGCTCCTGAGGCTGGAGCATCACATGGAGGGTGCTGGCTGTGCCCAGCACATCGCCCCAATGTGCTGCGGGTAGTGAGGTGCCTTATGGAGACCCCACAGAGGGGTTTGCCCTTGGGGGGTGCAAGTGAGGTGCCTTATGGAGACCCCGCAGAGGGGTTTGCCCTTGGGGGAGGGGGGTAAGAGAGGTGCCTTATGGAGACCCCACGGAGGGGTTTGCCCTTGGTGGGGTGAGGTGCCTTATGGAGACCCCAGTTATCCCATGGAGGGGTTTGCCCTTGGCGGGGGTGCCTTGCCTGTGATCTCCCAAGCAGGTAGGGCAGAGGCCCTCTGATGAGGTCAACACCTTGATTTAAGCAACACCTTTGCTGGGAGGGAGGAGATGGTGCCGATCCCCTCAGCGCCCTGCCATCCCACCAGCTGCAGCCTCTCACTGCAGCGTGCAAGCTCCCCAAATCAGCTCTTCCCCAAATGGAGGGGGGGGGACTCGCTTTCAGCTCAGGATGCCCAGCTTTGGAAAGAGCCCCCCCAGCTCTATCCAGCGTGGAGTATCAGGCAATGGCAGGAGCTGATCTCAGCTGTCTGAGGGCTGGGAGAAGCTTTATTTTATCTGCCAGGAGCTGGGCTGGTTTCTGATTGCATCATGAGAGCTGTGTGCTGTGTATTGCCTCAGCGATGGTATCGGCCGGCACTGGGTGAAGCAGGGCTCGTGACTGGGAGATAAGGGGGGGGATTGCTGGGTTACTTTGCTGCCAAATTTATTTATTCCCCCCCCCCTCCTCTTTCTGCCCCTGCCATCTCTGCTCCTTGATCAGGTCAGACTGCGAGCCAGCTGCTCTCCCCTGGTGAGGGCAGCGCTCCTCTTCACCTCTCCCAGGGAGCAGGAGTAGTAACCACCACATCCCTTGGTGGGGTGGAATGGAGCAGGGGCTCCCAGCCACCCAAACCAGAGCTTTGTGCATGGAACTGGGGGATGATGGGGGCCTTCTGGAGCATCCTGCCCCAGTTGCCACCCCCCAGTTTGCTTTGGAAGATGCTCCCTCTGTGCTCTCCTGCCCAAATGAAGGGGTGCTGTTCCAAACAGGATGGGTACTGATGTGCTGAGCTCCCTGCTCTGGGGAGAGAGAGCAGATGTGTGGGGATGTTTGGCTGGGGATGGTGGGCAGTGCTGATCCCCAAAGCCCATGTGTTCCTGTGGGCTGCTAAAAGCTGGGAGAAAGGGTTTCCCATGGGCTTTTCCATAGGTGTTACGGTGCTTGGCATGACCAGGGAGGCCACAGGTGATGGCAGGCAGCATGGGAGGGTAGGAAAGGGCCAGAGGCCTTTCCACCAGCAGAACAAGGTGCTGGGGGGGATGTTTCTCTCTTTCCCTGATGCTTCTCCCCGAGCAGATGATAGGCAATCCCTGAACCTTCTCCTGCTCCCTCCCAGAGCTCGGGTTTAGCTCTGCCGGCCCCGCGAAGCAGGCAGGGGAGGTATGGGCATGCCGAACCTCCAGCCCTGACCCCCCGTGGCGCTGACACGCTGCTTTATCTCCTCGGCATCCGCGGGGCTGCGCTCGGCAGCGTCCCCCACAAAGGACGGGTGCCGTTTTTCACGGTGTCGTTCATGGCTGCGGGCTGCCACCGGGGGATAAATCCTGTGTGTAGCGTGTGTGTGTCCCCCCCCTTCCTCCTCCTCCTCCCCGGCAGCAGGGAACCTTCCTCCCAAGGCCGTCAGGTCCCCCCCCCATCGCTGAGCCTAATCCCATGGCAAGAGGAGGGGGAAGCATCCCCCTTCTGCAGCGGGGGGACGGGGATAATGGGGAGCCCATTAGCATCTCTATGTGGGGGAGCAGCGGGGGTGCGGGGGGGCGCTTCCTGAATCCACATCCTGGCATCCCTGCCCTCCCAGGTGCTGTTTGCCCACCCGAGATGCCGGGCTGGGAGGCAGCTGTGCCCCTGGGGCCAGGAAGCAGCATCCTCCTCCTCATCCTCCTCATCTTCCTCCCCCAGGGGCTCTGCATCACAAGGCCGGGGGTATTTCCTCGCCGGGGCGGGCTGTGTTTGCCGGGGTCCCCGGGGAGCTGATGAGGTGTTAATGCGAGAGCTGCCGGGGCTTTTCAGCTCGCGAACCGCCGGCGGTGCCGGGAGGGGGGCGAGAGCCGGCCGTGCCCGGGGACCGGGAGGCAGCGAGGCGGGGGGGGGGCTCAGCCCCGTTGCGAGCACACGAGAGTGCAGCTGGGCCGGGGGGAGGAGGCAGGAAAAAGGGGAGAAAAGCCCTATTTTGGCGTGGGAAAAGCCCGGAGAGCCCGGGGGCGAGGTGTCGGGGGGGGGGGGGGTGGCAGGGATGCTGCGGCCCCGGGCAGGGGTGGGAATGGTCTCTGTGTCTTGGGAAAACTCCCCTAAGTGGGTCCTTTGTGATGGAAGTGGAGGGGGAGAGGGCAGTGAAAGTTGTGCGCCGCGGTGAAAGTTGGGATGCTCGGGTACCCTCACCTGCCTTCTGCAGCGCGGGGAGGGGGGTGCAGGGACGTGGCGGGGGGCTCGGTGTGCTCAGAACTCGGGTAGGGGCTGGGTGCGGGTCAGCCCCAGCCCTGTGGGCAGCGGGAGGAGCCCCGGGAGGGCAGAGGAGCGATTCGGTTGCTGTCGGTACCGGTGCAGAGCACCCCACGGTGCATGTGGGCAGAGCTTTGCTCGCAGAGCCAGGGATGGAGCAACCCCCAAAGGCTGGGTCCCCATCTCCCCGGAAGGCCAGGTCCCCTGTGAGGTGGCATGTGGCACCCATGGCAGGCCGAGGCAGCGATGGGGGCCGGGATGCAGGCGGTACCACAGCACAACCAGCCCTCTGTGGCCCCGGGTACTGATGGAAAGATGTCTGGCCCAGGGGGTTTGTGGTGTCTCTCCCTTCCCCATCCCCGTGCAGGCACAAGAGTGACCCCAGCTAAGGGGAAATCACGCCTCTTTCTCCCTTTTTCAGCTTTTTGCAGTCTGTTTTTCCCTTATATTTTGTGGCTCCCTGACCTTTTTCACTCTGATTAAAGAACAGACACATCCTCCAGGGCACCTCTTGGTATCCAAACAGACCTGTGACACATCTGGACGCCTGGTCCTGCTGCTTTAACGTGTATAAAAACACACCTGAAGCATAAAGCTCAGTTTATAAACTGCAGTTCATGTGGTTTATTTAGGAAGTGCTGTTGGGTAAGGATGCACGCTCAGCATGTCTGGAGATAGGCATCTGTGGAGATAAGGGCAAGGCTTGTATGGAGCCGTGGCTGATGAGGTGTGTAGTGGTCCTCTGTCCTCCCCAGAGTGGATTTAACTGGTGGTGAGAGGGCTCAGAGAGCTCTGTCTCCTGTGCTGAGATTGAATTAGCTGGGTGATGGGGCTGGCTACAGGAAAGGAATGGGGTACAGAGACCCAGAGGCTGCCACTGGAGATAAGCAGTGCCCTCTCTTCCCAGCTGGGAAGATGGGTGGGACTGGATCGTGGGTGTCCCCTAGGTCTCCCTAGCTTGGGGAGAAGAGGGAAACCAAACCAGGAGTCCTGCAGCTTGCTCCTTGCTGTGTGTGAGTACATCCAGCCCCTCAGACCCTCGCCCAGGTGGGTGGTCAGCCCTGGCTCCTTCCCCAATGGATGCAGTGAATCAGTGACATCCACGGGTGCTTGGAGGACAATGCCCACAAGTGCCTGGGATGGCATCTGTTCACTTCTTCCTTCCCAACACCTCTTTCCCAAGCCATGCTCCCTTGGCTAGCTGTGAAAAGAGAGAGGAAAAACCTCCTGCCCCATGGCTTCTCCTCCATGGGTCTGGCACTGAGCTCCCAGGCCCTGCGAGGAGCCACCAGCTCACTGACCCACGTGTGTGCCACGTGCTGCCAGCCTGGTGCCTGCCAAAATTCCCCCCAGCACACACCTGGGGCAGGGGGGCACTGCCTCTGCCCTGCTCCCAAAGAGGTGCTGCTAGCAGCAGATGGAAATAGCAGCAGCTCTGTTGATTTACAGCCACAGCCCTGACTTTAATGGGCTGGTTTTGCTCCCCGACAGCTATGGAGTCGGGCTTTTTTTTTTTAACAAACCTCTCCTTTTTTATAATTCCTTTTTATTTTCCACACACCCCACCCCCCCCACCCCACATGTGACCCATTAGCTCCTCAAACCACAGAGGTGAGGGCTCATCCTGTGTGCTGGAGTTGGGGTGTGGGGGAACACCCTGTGAACTGCTCTCATCCTCTCCATTGCCCAAACCCAACCCCGAATCCTCTAAGCATAAAAAGGCCCTTGTGCCCAGCAAACCCTGCTCCCAACTCATGGGAAGTTTGGAGTAGGAGGGTGCTGCTGCACCCCAGTGAAGGGCTGTGGGGTGGTGGCAGCCCCAGAGCCAGCCACGGGCGCCCCAGCCGTGCCGCAGGGTGATGCCTCCCCACGCCAGCCCCGGGCAGGAATGTTTGCTGTCACCACAGCCCTCGGCAAGGAAATATTTTCCAAGGAAAAAAAAAAAAAGAAGGCCAAAAAAAAAAAGGCCTCCCAGTGTATTTTGTGCTGCTGGCTTCCAGCAGCCATCTGTAGCCGTCTTGTTCTGCCGCCGCCGGGACACCTACCCGGAGGAAGAGAGGTGGGAAAGCTTTAAAAAGCTCTGGTTAAGTTTGTTCCACTCTCATAGAGTGGGGGCTTTGGAGGCTGCAAAACACTCAGGGTGGGTGCTTGGTGGTGATGGAGGGAAAGGATTGAGGGTGGGAGGGGCACAAATGGTTTCCCGTCTGTCTGGGATGCTTGAACCCCCACTTTGTCCAGCATGGTGTCCTGGGGAGGAGATGTGGGGTCCTGCGTGTGGAGGAGGAGGGATGCTGCAGTGAGGTTAGGGGATGCCCCAGCTCCTTCCCAGGCTGGGCTGTGAATGTAGGTCAAAGCCCTCTCCCCAGTGAAACCCAGTGACGACGGTGGTGTTACAGGTTGGGCTGAAATATGTACCTCCAGGTCTTTACTCTGGCACCAAAACAAAACGGACTCAGAAAACTGCAGGGGGAAAAAAATAACCCCAGGCTTGTGAATGCAGCTGATTGGAAGTTTTTCCAGCAGAAAGTGCTGTCTGACCCATGTAAAATCACTCCTGGGGCGTGTGTTGGTTTGGGCAGCGCTCCCCCTGAAAGGGATAGAGAAAAAAGATCAAAGTGGGGGGGGGGGGGAATGTTTGGAGGGAGCCAGAGCGAAGCTTTTCCATCCCCGCTGCAGCACGGCTCTCCCTTGGAAATGCACTTTATTTAGCAGCCCAAACGTGCTTTATTTAGCAGCCTGGGACGTGCCGCCGTCGCGGGGGGTGAAGCGGGAGCGGCTGCTGCGGGCTTGGCCAAGATGCTGGTCCTCGGTGGGGATGCTTCCGCTGCCTCCACTCCCCCCCCCCTCCCTCCTGCTTCCAGGGACATGGGAATGGGAAGCACTGGTTTAGCTGTTGGGGAAGGGTCTCTGTGCCAGGCAGAGCTGGCCCATGGGTTGAGCCCTGCTGGTGGGCATTGCAGCTGGCTCAGCACCTCCTTTTCCCCAAAACACCCCCCACTGTGTCCCCACTAGCCTTGCTGAGGCAGTTCCAGGGGCTGGGAGCAGGTGCTAAGCGCTTGTCCTTGAGTTGAGGTGGGGTGTTTTTCATTGGAAAGATCTGTTTTAATTCATTTTGAAGCAGAAAGAAAGGATTAATGACCCAGATGAGCGCTTATTTGGCAAATGCCAAGCAAGTTGTGCAGTCAAAGCTTTCCCAGGCCCAAACAGTGCAGGTTGAGATCCAAATTTTCACCTGGAAATTACCCCAATGCTGCAGGTGCCGACGACCCTTTGCTCTGGCCATGGCTGTTGCTGGCCCGTGGCACAGGCAGGTGCCCTGGGATGGAGTGCCCATCCTGCATCAAACACCCTACCCTGTAATCTGGTGGTGCTGAGCTCAAGGCAGCAGGGGTAGGGATGTGCTGGCACCCCCCTGGGCTCATCCCTGACCCCTCACCCCGGGGCGGGCTCAGCATCCTCTCCATGGCACAGAAATGGGCTTGTGCGCCCGCAGCCGACCCCGAGCAGATTTATGGGGTGATCCAGGGCTGCTATTAGTGGTGAAGGAACCGCAGCCCCACAGGCAGGGTTTGAGTCCCAGGCAAGCCTCCTGTGTGTTTTTCAGAGCAGAGATCTCCGCTCTGGCTGTTTTGACGGCGGCTCTGCCAGGGACACCTCGTTCCCGCAAGCTGTCGGCGTTGGATGGGGCACCGGGGAGATGGGGTCCCCTGGGAACAGCGGGCTCCCCTGGTCTCCCCCCGCACATACCCCTGGGAGAGACAGGGGGGTGGGCACAGCAGGCAGGGGCCCTGAGCGAAGCGTGCTGCCTCGCTGCCTGGGCTCGGAGGAGCTGTCGGGCTCGGCGAGCGGTTCGCCCGGCTATTTATACCCGCTGTGAGCGAGAGGAGACTTTCAGTATAAATGAAGCTATTTTCAAGGTCTTGGCCAGGTATAACTGGTTTAAACAAGGCCGGTAATGACTCAGAGGGCTATAAATGTCCGTCAGCGTCCTCGGCGAAGCTGTCGGAGATCGATCTCTGGAGCAAGCAGCCTCCTGATGCCATGCCTGGGCACGCTCCTGTCCCCAGGCCTGGATGGCAGCCCCACCAGCAGCACCCCTTTGAGCTCCCATCAGCCACAGCCTGAGCCTTCACATGTGGCTCCCCCACAGTTATTCTGGGGTCTGGAGCAGGGGGTACAGGCCCTGTGGTCTCCATGACGCCGTTCACCATCCCTGCTGCAGCAGCAGCTCCTGATGGGCTAAGGCAACCTTGTGTAGCTCCAGGCCTGGAGGTTGGTGGCCCTGTCTGTGGCAGGGGATTGGAGATCTCTGATCCTTGGGGTCCCTTCCAACCCAGAGACCAGTCCGTGATGCTATGATTCTAGGGCAAGGTGGGATGCCCAAGGACCAGTTTGGCTGGTCACATCTCTTTGGCTTTATGGGATGGGTTAAGTGTTCTGTAATGGGGTCCCTCTTTACGGTGATGGGGCTGGGTCCCTCTTCAGGTGATACACTGGACCACCTCCGGCTAGAGTGGAGTTGTGCCCAAAGTCATGGCGTTCCTCCCTGCTCTGTCTCTGTGAGGACCAGAGCATCTTCAGACCATGCCAGGCTGGAAGTCTTCCAGCAGAGAGGGGTTTTGTTAGGAAATAACAGGGAGGTTTTAAAGCAGAAAGGGTTTGGGTTTTTTTGGGAAGAGGCTCTGTATTCAACTTTTCTGTTTGTTTTCTTATTGTAAAGCCAAAGGCATTTCAGTTTTCAGAAACTGATCATTAAACATGAAAAATATTTCCCCAGAATGAAACCAAAACCCAAATACTTGGGTCGGTCAGGTAGAGCTTCCTTCTCCTGCCACCGCCCTTGGGGATGGAGCAACTGGAGACATCCAGGGCAGGGCTTTCCTGGGAGGTGAGGAAGACTTTCTCCTCTTCCTTCCTTCTTTTTTTGTTTGACCTGGAAAGTCAGCATCACCAGGTGACTCCCTCAGCACCTCCCTCTCACTCTGCCAGGGGAGATCAGGGGAGCTGGAGCCACCCCACACACCCCAAACACCGGGATGAGTCCATTAGCTCCAGGTTTTTCACACCCTGGAGCCTTTTCCTCTGGACATCAATTCCAGATGCCTGCACATCTTGTTTACCCAGCAAAATGTGCTCATGGAGAAAACCAGCACCGGGGCGTCACGTGGGCCATGGTAAACAGCCGGCAGATGCACTCTGTTTATTCTGCTTCAGAGCCTTTCCAGGAGGTGCTGTTTTGATGGTGGGCTCCTCAGAGGGGAGTTTTCACCCATACCCACACCCTACATGGCAGCAGATGCCCGTGCCAGGGCTCAGCAGCAGCTCTGGTCCCACTGGTGCATCATCCCTGGGTGCCATGGACCAGTGAGGTCCCTGCATCAGGCTGTTGTGCTCAGGAGCCATTAGCAGATGCTCTTGGGTTCCTCAGATGCTTTTGGGTTCCCCACTTGTTGTGCCTACTGGTACCAGGGTGCTGGCACCCATTGAGTGCACCGGTGAGCCAGGGGGACACAATAATGGACTTTATTCCCCCCACTGTCACTCTTCAGGCACTTCCAGGGGGTTATTTTACCTGGTGATGCCAACCACGGATTCCAGCAGCTCATCGCCTTCGCTGGTGTGTTGAATAATTGCAGAGTGGGGAGGGATATTAAAATAGTGCCTGGGTGACCAAACACACCAAGAATAGCCACACCAGCCATGTCCCAGCCAGACAGATCCCTGTGGATGAAGTGGGGTTGTGTGTGATGAAGTCTTTGGGATCCTGGGATTCAGGGATATCATTCCAGTCCTAAAGAGAGAGAGATCCTTGGGCTCCTGATCAGGCATGAAAACAGCAGCAGCTCTGCATACTCCTGGCTCTTCCTTTGTTAGGCTTGTTAAAGCCTTGGAAAAATATTTCCAGGAATTAAGAAGCCCCATTAAATGTTGAATCTAATTAGGAGAGACTTGGCTGTGGAGTTCTTCAAATAGTTAAGTCAATATTACACGGTGTAATTGTGGTAATTCCCCAGCGGCAGCGTGTAGGTAACTCTGAGGGTGGGGGAGAAACCTCTCCCCACCACAGAGTGTCACTGCTTCCAGTGGTTCCCACCTGGGACCTTGAATGAACACAGGGTTTTGTTTCCTGGTGTGCCCCAAAAGTGAGCTGCTCCCTTGGGACAAGGATGCTCAATCCCTCTTCAGTGTGTTCCCCTGGGTTGGAGAGGTGGATGGTCATCAGCATCCTTGTGTAAGCATCACCACCATCATCCTTGTTTGAGCTGGAGCTCCCAGGGATGCTCCCAGCCCAGCAGAACCCCTTGACCTTACAAATCGCTCCCTGCAGGGATCCCAAAGGAACAAACTGGGAGTAAAGCCAGTGGGAGGGAGTGCTGCAGGCAGTGTGCATCACAGGGATGATGGCAGCCCCCCTGTCCCAGCTCCACCTTCACCTTTCCCTCTCCTACGTCTTCCTTGGGTACCTCCGAGCATTGATTCCATCTCATCAGGGAGGAGGGGTTGAACCCTGAGGGTGATTGCAGTGGAGCCATAGGATTGTGGGGGGTTGCCTCCCCTCCTGGCACTCTGTCTTTCGGCTCTGACCAGGTCTGGACCTCCATGGGTGCCGTTTGCTCCTCATGATGGAGATGCCTCTCTTCCAAGGGCAGTGAGGAGAGAGCTGAATTTCCACCTCAATTAAAGGGGGGAAAAGCCAGCACACTTATTTTGAAACAGCAGTACAATTGGGAGAGTTCATTATAGTGGATTAATTATTATAATTATCAGTCAAAGGGAGATAATTACCCTGTTTGTTGTCAAGAACAAGGTACGGGGTTGGTTTGGGGTTTTTTCCTTAATAATTGCTATTTTCTTTTGCCCATACCAGCCTGGTTGTGTGATGTGGGGGTGCAGCACAAAGGTTTCACACTCTTCCTCATCATTCTTCATCCTGTTTAGCACTGAGCTGCTCACATGCCACCAAAGCCTGGCTGTCAGCATCCTCTTCTTCCCAGCCGTTCCCTGGTCCTTACCCAAAACTGCTGCTGCAACCCCTGGGTACCAGGAAGGAGGGAGAGGGATGCGCTCGTGGCATCATTGTCACTGCAAGGATGAGGATGGATGGAAAGCACCCCAACACCCAGCTCCTCCAGCCAGGACTTCTTACACAAATAAGAACATCATTTAAAAATTAAATTTAAAATAAATATTAGTTAAATATTAAAGAGAAGAGGTAATTTTTAAGTGTTTTGCAGCAACCCCAACCAGGGATGTTTAAATAAGAGACCACTGCAAATTTCCAACCCTTATCATCCCAGCTTCTTGTAAGGCAGGAATTGGGTATTTTACTGCTGCTTTTCCTGCTCTCCTAAGAGCTTCTGGAGTGACCAGGGTTCCTCCAGCCCGGAGTGTGGAAGGCTGCCCTTGGGAAAGAAGGGAGCAGGAGGTGGTGGGTGCTGGACTTGGGTTGCTTTGGGGAGCTGAGCTCCTGGTTGCTGCCCACTGGGTTGGTCCCACATCCAACCTCTCCACGGCCATGGTTATGAATGCAAAAGCTTGTGTGGCTTGGGAAGCACCTGTCCCCATGTCAGGAGACAAAACCTTTGTCTGGGGATGGCGTGGGTCACCCTTGGTGGTGTGTCCCTGGGATGTGCGTGCCAGTGATGCTCTGGGCACGGGCACTGGGAGGGACACTGCTGTTCCCTCCTGGTGCACATGCCCAGGTGATGTGGTGGATGCAGGTGATGTGGTGGATGTGGAGAAGCTCTCTTCATCCACCATGTGCTGCACAGAAGGTCCTTGGTGGACCTTCATGGTCCTGCACAGACCAAGCTGCTCAGGCAGCATGAGCACCTTGGACAGACAGCAAGGGCCAGGAGGGCAAAACTGGCTTGAAGCACTGGGGCTGCAGCAGGAACATCCCCAGCAGCCCAGGAGTGGCCTCAAGCCAGCGTTTTGGGTCAAAATCCAAGTGAAGGGGCCTCTGGTGAAAGAAGGGCTCCTTTGCCACCCCGCAGCTCCTGGTCCTTGTGCAGCAGGGTGAGGAGAGGTAGAAAAGCCTCATCTTTGGTGGTGATGAAATTCAAAGCCCTGCTGGCCCGAGGTGGGAACGGTGCTTCATGAAGAGTGGTGTGAGACCACCGGGACCCGCCGGGCTCCGGGTGCTGAGGTGCCAGACGTGCTGGGGGCACACGATGCTGCAGGATGAAGGCTTGAAGGTGAGTGAGTTTATTGCACTGGGGGGGGGGGAGGGAAATTCTCACCAGGGCCTCTCTCCTCCTTCTCTGGAGTCTGCCAGGAAGGTTCATCTCCCGCACCCAGTGTCTGGGTGGGGGGGAGAAGTGATGCTTGAAGTTACCCCTAAGTGGTCCAAGGCAGCTGTAAGCAGGGAGCTGAGCTGGACAGGGTCTCTGAAGTGGTGATTTTTTGCTGTGTCCTTTAGCCACAGTTCCAAATTTTCCCGAATTCTCCCTGTATTGTCCATCCCTGAGCCTTGGGACTGTGCTGCGTGATGCACCAGAGCTGCCAGCTCTGCGGAGCAGCATCAGCTCGGGGAGCCTGGTTCGGGGTCGTGCTAAGCCGGACCCGGGAGCCCCTTGTAGCCGTGCCCCGGGGTGGTAATTTGCGGGGGCAGGGTGTGTGTGTGCGTATAAATCACCAGGGGTGCAGGGCAGGGTGCTGCCCCCGGGGGAAGCCCCACTCGCCCCTTGCAGAGCCGTTTGGAGTGAGACATCCCCACCCCCCCAAGCCCCCACACCCCCGGGGATGCAGCACCTGCACGGCGGCTCTTGGGGGTCCCCTGGGGTCTCGCCCTAAGTTCCGCGCCCCCCCTCCCCCCGCCGACCCGCAGCCGGCGACAGGGGGCGCCCCGGCACCGCTTTTACCGGCCGGGACGGGCCCCTCCCGGCGGGGGCCCCGCCGCTCCCCCCGGCTGCGGGGGTACCCCCCACCACCACCACCCCCCGGTGCGGGGAAGCCCCTCTGGGGTCTTCCCCCAACCAAGCCCCGAATCCCCTCAACAGAACCGGGAGTGGGAAGGTGGGAAGGAAGGAGGCGGGCTGCCGCTGTCGCCGAGGCTATCGCGATAGGAGAGTGCAGTTGCTGGAGGCTGGAGGGGGTGTTTTCGTATGAGGGTGGCTCCCGAGGATGCTGGAGCTTGGGGATGGGTCCGGCGGGAGGGTTTAGGGTGCTGGCAGAGCGGGAGCCCCCCGGCTTTGTGTTCATATTGAGGAACAAACTATCGCCAGCCCCCGCCGATCGATTGGGAGGGGGGGGAGTTAGGGGGGTGTTGGGGGGGTGTTAGTGTTCCCCCTCCCGGGAGCGACAAATAGACAGGTAAATAACTAAATGAACCCTGCGGTTTGTGGGGTTCCTTTGAAGGTGGGGATCCATGAGTCGGGCAAAACCAAATCCCCCGGCGCGGTGGAGGCGGCCGGGGCCGTGCCCCGCACCTCGGCGCCGGGGGGGAAGAGGGGAGGATTCTGCTGGGGGAGGCACGGCCCCATCCCGGGGGTGTGCGGAGGTGGAGGGCAGCTCCCCCGCTGGGGAAGGAGCCGCGCTCGGTGCTCCTTCTCCGGCTGGATCCCGGCGGGAGCCGACGTGCCCGCAGCGCCGATGGGGCGGGCGGCGGAGCCGGGTGGGTTTTTGGAGTCGGGTGATTTTTGTCGGCAGGCTGTCCGTCCTTCCTTCCTCCCCCCCCCCCCCCCCCCACCCACACCCACACCCCCCCACACCTCCTCCCTCCTCTCCCGCCCTCCGAGGCAGGCTGCCGGGGCGTCTCGGCAGTGGGAGCGGCGGCGCTTGCCCCGACGGCGCCCACCGGGACCCTCGCACCGCCCGGCCCGGCGCCGGGGGAGCCCCCCGGGCCCCCCAGACGGCTCTTCTCCCGCGCCGCCCGCTGCGCTCCCCTCCCCCGCACATCCCCCCCCCCCCTCCGCCTCCTTTCTGCCCTTCCTGTTTGTTTTAGTTACGAATTTGTTGTAGGTACCTGAGCCGGAGCCCGGGGAAGAGCCAGAGCGGCGGCTGCCGGGCCCGCCGATGGGGCAGAGCCGGAGCACGGCCGGGCGGGCGGCGGCCTGAGCCCCGGGGCCGGGGGCTCCGCCGAGCAGCCGCGGGGAGAAAAGGTGCGTGGGGCCGGGCTGGGAGCTGCCTCCCGTGGGGGGGTTCGGGCTGGGGAACGGCTCCCGTCGGGGATGTCCTGGGGGTGGGAATCGGCTCCCGCTGGGTCCCCCTGCAAAGTCGGGGAGAACCCGGGGACGAAAGGACGAAGGGGGATGGGGGCCGAGAGGAAAGGGGTGGGGGTGGGGGGCTCGTCCCAGCGCCTCGGGGTGCTGCCGGGCTCAGCGGCGGGGTGCGGATAGGTGCGCGGGGGGTCGCGGAGGAGCCTCTCCCGCCTAGGTGTGAGCTGATTATTCAAATGGGCAGCCGAGGACCTGGGGATTGGAGGCTCGCCCGGCCGCTCCGTGCTATATCACTCGGGCACCCACGTCACTGCAGCACTTGTCCTCCTCTTCCTCCTCCTCCTCTTCTTCCTCCCCTCCTCCCTCCTCCTCCTCCTCCTCCTCCTCCTCCGGCTCCTCCATCGCCTCCGGGCGACTCTTCGCCGCGGAGCGCTGCGAAAACCCACCCAAGGAGCAGCAGCGAGAAAAAAAAAGCCCCAGCGCCGCTCGATTCCCCCCCCCTCCCCTTCCTCCCTCCCTCCTCTTCCTCCTCCTCCAGAGGCTCCGACGGAGGGGAGGGAGGGCTGGGGACTTTTTTTTTTTTTGGGTTTTTTTTTTTTTTTGGGTTGCTCTCTGTCGTCGTTTGTTGTGGCTGTTAAATTTTAAACTGCCATGCACTCCACTTCCAGTATGCTGGGAGCGGTGAAAATGGAAGGCCATGAGCACACAGACTGGAGCAACTACTACGGGGAGCCCGAGGTAAGGAAGGGAGAGGGGGATCCTCCGACTTCCCCCCCACCCACGCCCCGGCCCGCCCCGGGTCCCCTCCGCCGTGCCAGCCCCCGGGACAGGATTAACTTTGGCACCCGGGGCTGGGCGCGGGCTGGCTGCTGCGGGCAGGGCTGCGCCGGGCGCGGGCAGGGGCGCGGCGGCAGCGCGGCTTTGGGGGGGTCCCGGGGGGACGCGGGGCAGCGGGGTGATGCCGGGCGGCGGTTCGCTATTTTTTCCTTGCCCACAACCCCCACCCCCAGGTATTTTCCTCGCTGCGAGCAGGGAGGGATGTGCCGTCCCCTTCCTCCGGCTCCCGTTCCCAGGACGGATCCGCGGTCGCGCTCCCGTCCCGTCGCGTCGCGTCCGGTCTCTTTCTTTTCCTTGGGTTTTTTTTTAATATACAGAGACATATATTTGTTTTTCATTAACGAGAAAAACAAGCCCCCCCCTCCCCCCCGGCCTCGGGGTTTAACCCTTCCCGCCCCGCAGCGCACGGAGCCCCGCGGCTGCAAAGGCTCTCGCCAGCGGCCACCCGGGCTGCGACGGGGGTGTCCCCGGACGGCTCCCCGCTCGCCGGGCTGCCCTCACCCGAGTCCCAGTCCGTCTGTCCGTCTGTCCCCGTCCCCCCCCACATCTCCCTCCTCTCTCTCGCTTATCCCTGCAGAGCTACTCCTCGGTGAGCAACATGAACGCGGGGCTGGGCATGAACAGCATGAACACGTACATGACCATGTCGGCCATGAGCACCACGGCCAACATGACGGCCGCCACCTCCATGAACATGTCCTACGCCAACACGGGCATGAGCCCCTCTCTCACTGGCATGTCCCCCGGCGCAGGGGCCATGGCCGGCATGGGTTCAGCCGGCGTGGCGGGGATGGGCGCCCACCTGAGCCCCAGCATGAGCCCCATGGGGGGCCAAGCGGGCTCCATGAACGCCCTGGCCCCCTACACCAACATGAACTCCATGAGCCCCATCTACGGGCAATCCAACCTCAACCGCTCGCGGGACCCCAAGACCTACCGGCGGAGCTACACGCACGCCAAGCCGCCCTACTCCTACATCTCCCTCATCACCATGGCCATCCAGCAGTCGCCCAACAAGATGCTGACGCTGAGCGAGATCTACCAGTGGATCATGGACCTCTTCCCCTTCTACCGCCAGAACCAGCAGCGCTGGCAGAACAGCATCCGCCACTCGCTGTCCTTCAACGACTGCTTCCTCAAGGTGCCACGCTCCCCGGACAAGCCGGGCAAAGGCTCCTTCTGGACGCTGCACCCCGACTCGGGCAACATGTTTGAGAACGGCTGCTACCTGCGCCGCCAGAAGCGCTTCAAGTGTGAGAAGCAGCTGGCCGCCAAGGACAGCGGCGGGGCGGGCGGCGGGGCAGGCGGCGGGGGCAAGAAGGGTCCCGGGCAGCCCCCCAGCCAGCCCCTTGGGGAAGGCAGCTCCTCGGGGGGCTCAGAGGGTTCAGCCGGGGCTGAGTCCCCCGCCAGTGCTTCGCCATGCCAGGACCACAAGCGCACCCTGGCCGATCTGAAGGGCACGCCGGGGTTGAGCCCCGGGGAGCCAGCAGCCTCGCCGGCCCAGCACCTCCTGGCCCCTCCGCACGCCGGCCTGCCCCACGACGCCCACCTCAAGCCCGAGCACCACTACGCCTTCAACCACCCCTTCTCCATCAACAACCTGATGTCCTCCTCTGAGCAGCAGCACCACCACCCTCACCACCACCACCACCACCACCACAAAATGGACCTGAAGGCCTATGAGCAGGTGATGCACTACTCGGGCTACGCCTCGCCCATGCCCGGCAGCCTGGCCATGGGGCCCGTAACGAACAAAAACGGCTTAGAGTCCTCCCCTTTAGCCGGAGAGACTTCTTACTACCAAGGTGTGTATTCCCGGCCCATCATGAACTCCTCCTAAAAGGGGCGAGGGGAAAACCTCCCCTGGGAAGGGGGAAAAGCCCCCCCCATGCCCCCACGCAGCCCCCGAGCAGAGCGATGGACTATGAACACTGTCGAGCACGGTACATATACATATATATATATCTTATCTTTTTCGGGGGGGTGTTTTTTTTTCTTTTCCTTTTATTTTCCCCCGTTGGCTCCAGATGTTTGCATCCGTTCGGGAAGCAGCGGCCGCGTGTCCCGGCCCCCGCCGAGGGCAGGCGTGTTGGTGTCCCCCCACACCAGCCCAAATTCCCCCCTTCCCTGTGCCCAGTGGGGGCTGCGATTCCCTCGGTTTGCCTTGCTGGGGTGGTTTGTTTTGGTGGGGAGGGTCGGGTCGGGGGAAAGGGGATGGGGACAGGGATGGGGCGGGGGGGGGGTTCTGTTGAGCTGGTTTTTGGGGGGGTTTTGGGTTTTTTTTCCGTTGTGGTCGTTGCAAGGAGGTATAAATATATCTATTTTTTATGTGTGGAAGTGACGGGGAGAAAACACACAAAAACACCCAAACCACAAACAAAACTCACCCCCTCCTGCAGTGTGAACCCCATGCTAGTTTCGAATCCCAGGACCAAAAGTCTTGTAAACGTTGTAAAAAGGGGGGAAAGGGGAGGGCAAAGAAGGGGGGGTGGGGGGGCTGGGAGGGAGAGGGGAAAAAAAAGAAAAAAACCTACGGAAAAAAAAAATTAAAATAATTAAAAAAAAGAAGTCAGGATAGATCGTTGTAATTGAAACAAACGCTTGGTGTTACCGGGAGAGTAAACTACTTGGCTCTGATTAATTTATCGTTTCTGTATGCTTTATTTATGGCTTATAAATGTGTATTCTGGTAGCGGCTAGCCAGATTCTCACAGAACTATATTAAAGTGTTATTGGCGGTTTTTTTCCCCCTGCATCTCTGTGTCGCCGGGATTCGCCCGTCTCCTCCGCGGCCGCCCCGGTTCGCCGGGACCCCGCCGCCGCCGGTCCCCGCCGTCCATCCTCGGCCGTGCCGCCCCGACGGTGCCGGCCTGCAGCTCGGAGCAGGGCTCAGCCCGATGCGGAGCTTGTTCGGGGAGAGGAGGAGGGAGGAGGAGGACGGGGGTTCGGGAGGAAAACCCCGCACAAACAGCCGGGGCACTTCGCCCCGCGATTACCGGGCAGCGTTTAATTGGGGGAGCGGGGGGGAAGCGGGAAATTGGGGTTCGGAGAGGTGAGCGCGGACGTGGGCTGGGGGCAGGCTGAGATGGGGGATACACACGCACACGGCGGTACCTCCGCGGGGGGATAAACCGGCGGCGAACACCGGAGAGCTGCTTTTGCCCGTTCGCCTTCCAGCACCTCCCGGCAGCTCCGAGCCTCAGGCTCCGGCAGCGGGACCCTCCGGCCGCCCCACCGCCACCCCGGGCAGCCCGGCCGGGCTGAATTTCATTTAATGTGGATCCCCCCCATCCTCCCTCCCGCCCCTTCCCCACCGTAAATACCCTGGCCCGTCTTATCCCAACCACTTGTTGTTTTTCCCACGCGGTTACGGCAGTAATGGATGTGACTTCCCGACTCCGCACCCAAATCCTCCTTAAAACTCCGCATTGTCCGCGGGAAGAGACAAGGGGAGAAGGGGAGAGGAGGGGGGGAGGGAGCGCGGGAGTGGTAGGGGAACTCCCCCCCACCCCAAAACCCTCCCCAAAAAGCAAACGCGGAGATCCAGCCAGGAATCCGCCGGTCTCTATACGGGAAGGACACACACGTTGTGAACCGAGGCGTGCGATGTGTTTCATTAGCACATAAAAGGCTCCCGCGGGGAAGGAGCACGGGCGCGGGGGTGCCGCCGGTTTGGGGACAAGGCGGCAGGATGGACCCCCCCCCTCTCCTCTCCCTCCATCCTCCCTCCCTCCCGCCGCCGCTGCTCCGCATCCTTCCAGCCCCGGCCCGCCAAGGTGCCGTTTGGATACCCGCTGCAAAACCAGGGCTCTTTCCCCCCCCCTCCTCAATCCCCGCCTCTATTTTTTTTGGTTTTCTTTTCCTTCTCCTCTTGGCCTTGTTGGCGCTGAAATGTAAGGATGGGGACTGGAGGGAGCGGGGCGGTAGGGGGGGAGAAGGAAAAACGAAAGGAAAGAAGAAAAAAAAAATAATTCCAAAATAATTCCTCACGCCAGGAGTTATTTCTTTTTCCCTACACCCTCTGGCATTTTTCTCTCCCCCTCCCCACACATCTCGCCCGCCCCCAGCCTTACTGCGAGCGCTTTCTGCTCCTGCCGGTTTAAGCAACCGTGATCTGTGAATAAACAAAGTCAGTAAACAAGAAAGGGGGAAAAAAAAAAAGGGGGGGGGGGAGAAAAAAAAAAGAGGAGGGGGGGGGGAGAAATCTAGATCCAAATTCCAGGAGGGTAAACTTTCAACACCACGTCATACTTCAGCAAATTTACACAGATATTATATTGCGTCCCTTTCCTTCCCCCCCCCCACCCCCCACCCCTCACCCCCCACCCCTCCTTTCGAGCCATTGTGCTTAACTGAATTTTATAAAGCTGATCGATATCTTGGTAAAATATTCATTTTTAAACTAGCGGGCAGCGAAATCTTTGCTTTGTGCTAAAGTCAACAGTAGCACAGTTTGAGCTCCAATAAATGCCGGGATGCTTCCAGCTCCCGCAGAGCCGGGGCGCGGCGGGCTGGGCCGGCGGCCGGGGCGCAGGTAGGTGACACCCGCCGCTCCTTCTGCGTCTGCTTCTGCCTTAACTCCCACCTTCGGCTTCTCCTCCATCCCTCTATCTATCCATCCCTCCCTCCTCTTCCTCCTCCTCCTCTTCCCCGGCTCGGCGGGGAGAGCGGGGCGAGGGTAAGCGGCCCGGCCGGGGAGGCGGCGGGGGACCGGGAGGGGGTGTGTATGGGGGACGGATGGTCCCCGCCGCCTCAGCCCCGGGTTGGGTTTTTTGGGGGGTGTGTGTGTGTGTGTGTGCGTGTCCTGGCCTCGCCGCTCCTCTCGCAGCTGAGGAGCCGTTTTAATAGGGAAAAGCAAAGCGCGACGGCGAGCAGGGGAGGGGAGGGGGGAAAAGAGTGTTAATTTGGAGGTGCGGGGGGGAGCAGCCGGTGCGGGAGCGGGGTGCGGCGGGGGTCGGGCCGGCTCGGAGCGCCGTTCCTGTCCGTTTCAGCACCAAAACCCTTCGCCGAGGCGGGGAGTCGTTGTGGCTCGCTCCGAGGAGGGTGGGAGAGAGACGGGGACGTGCGGGGCCAGGCTCCCGCCCCGCTCCCGCTTCTTCCGCACCGACACTTTGGTTTTCCCCCCTCTTTTCCTCACTTTTTATTATTTTTAATTTTTTTCTTTTATTCCCCCCCTTTCCCCACCTCCCCCCCCCCCGGATTTTTTCCCTCCCCCGTGTAACCTCCCTTTCCCCCCCTCCCCCGGCTCCTTGGCACTCTTTTGTTCCGGGCTGGGAACGGTCACGGCGTGTCCGTCCCGTCTTCGCGACACCGGGAAAGCGCCGCTGCCGCTGCCGGTGCCGGCAGCCGGGACCCGCGTGGGCCCAAAAAATACCAAGGGGGGGGGGAGGGGGTGCGGGGGTAGAATAAAAAAATCCCCCCGCCTGTATTTCCACAGCAGAACACGGGAGTTTCGGCGCGGACGCCGGCCCTGCCCGGGGCTCGCCTGCTCCGCACGCCCGCACCGGGCACGGACACGAGTGGCACGACCCGCGGTGGGGAGGACCGAGCCGGGATGCTTCCCGCGGGGGGTTTAGGTCCCGGGGAGGGGGTATGGCCTCGGGGTCGGGTCACCTCTCCGCCAGCAGGCGAGGGCCGCGGTATCCGAGCCCGGGAAGGTGAGGGCAGGAGCGGGTGGGTGCGTGTGCGTGTGTCCCCGGTGCTGCGACAGGTTCCATCTCCCTGGCTGGCGCACGGCGGCTAATGGGCTCTCAATAATTCATAACAGCCCGGCCCGCTCGTAATGCAGCTCGGCGCGCTCGCCAATTACTTGTCATTAAACGCCTGTCGCCCGCGCGGGGAGGGGGACGCGAGTGGAAGGGCTCGGCCCCGCGGCATCCCGGAGCATCCTTTCCCCGCGGGTACCGCGCTGCCCCGGCCCCGCGTTCCCGGTCCCCGCTGGCACCAGGCGATGTTCCCCGCTCCCGGCGCACCGGGAAAAAATACTCCTGCCCTTCTGCCCGCGACTCCTGGGATTTTTTTTCCCCCTCTATTCCTGCGGCCGTGCATACTCAGTTTTCCCCAGATCCCCCCTTCCAGCCCGGGTTTATTTCCGCGGCTGACAGCGGGACAGAGCGCTGGGCTCCGTTTCGGCCGCTAATTCCCCCCAAAATACAGCTTTATTTTTTCGGGGACGGACCGAGTAGCATCCGGTGGGCGTTTGGAAGTGCTGAGCCGGACCGGGACGGGAGGGGGACCGCGGTCCACCGGCCTGAGCCCCCAAACCATCCCCGATCCATCCTTTTCGCTTTCACTCGGTTATTTATAATTTTTTAAAAAATTATTAGTATTTTTTTTCTTGCCTTCCCATCCTCGGGGAGAAGGATGGAGGCCGGGCGGGCGGGGGGGGGGGGGGGTGAGGAGAGGGGTAGAGAAAGGCACTTCTTTTAATTGTTCGGGGCGCTGATGATAGGCAGCGATGGCTCAAAAGACATCAAAGCACAAAGAAGATGGCACGGCCAGTCTGATGGGGAAGCGCCGCGCTGCCACGTTGGGCAAAGGCACCCAAACCACCCCACACACACACCCCCTTTGAACCTGCCTCCCTCCCCGGGATACCGGCGGTGCGGGCAAGCAGCCGGCCCTGCCTGCTCTTCCCGCACCCTCCCGCAGCATCGTGGGCAAAACCCCCCATTTATCGGTGATCTCTAAAACAAAACAAAACAAAACAAAAAAGAAACCCCCCCCCCAACCCAAAAACCAACAACAACAGCGGCAGCAAAAATCCCAACACGGGACAGCTCGGGGGTGAGATGAGTCTAATTATTGCTGGTTCTAAAAAGAGCTGGAACACCCAAGTAGGGCTTAACTCGTCTCCTGGGAAACTGATGGAGACCTATTTTACAAGCTGTAATTCTGCTTTAGACTATTGCAGGCTAAAGGCAGTTCACACTATCCTCTTTCTTCTAGAAATAGTCCTAATCCTATATTTCGGACGGGTAAAGTCCGCTTCTGCTCCGCACTGGATTAATCCAGAAACCACATAAAACCAGGCAGGGAAGAGGATGGAAAAGGGGAGGAGGAGGGGGGAAAAAAAAAAGAGAAAATCGTTCAAAGTTTGTTACCTCTGCCCTGTCTAACCTTCAAAAGAGTAAATATTAAAGGATGATCCAGAGTCTGCCGGCTCCTTATTTACGGGACGGCTGCGCCGCCAGCAGAGCTAAAAACGGGGCTCTGGGGCCGGCGGGTTTCGGGAGGATTTTGGGGGTTGTTTGGTCGCTCTTTACGCTGCGGTCGTTTTCCAGGCTCGGGCTCCCACGGTGGGAAGCGAAATATTTATCCTCTTCCCCACGGAGCCGGATGGGGTGTGTGTGGGGGGGTGTGTGCGCGTCTGGGGGGGAGGGGGGGGTGGGGAGCGGCCGGGAGGAGAGGTGAATTTGGTAGGGAGTTATTTTTATTGGGGAAAAAAAAAACCCAACAAAACCAAACCAAAACAAGCAAAACCCCACCGAAATAAAAAGGGGAGAGTGGGGGGACCAAACCCGAAACAACAAACGAATCCGCTCGTAGCCTCGGCCCGGCGCCGCGATCAGGGTATTTCCCCCCCACACACACACACCCCCGGTTTTATTTTGAGGAGCACTTTCGGGCTGTCCCGGGCACAGGGGCTGCGGAGCATCCCTATAAACCCGAGGAGAGGCTCTAAACGGGGTTGTTTTTTGGGGGGGAGGTTGGCCGTCGGAGGGGCTTGACCCCCCATCCTGCCATGTACCTGAGTAGCCAAGGGCACCGGGAGGGGGGCACGGCGCCCACCCAGCCCCGGGCGGAGACAAGGGGGGGTGAATGGGGTCTGTGAGGCCGGGAGAAGCTGCATCCAGCCCGGGACGTTGTTTTGGGCCGGTGGATGGATGAAGGGATGGAAGGAGGGAGGGATGGGTGCCTATATGGATGGATGGATATATGCATGGATGGATATATGGAGAGATGGATGGATGGATGGATATATGGATGGATGGATGGATGGATGGATGGATGGATGGATGGATGGATGGATATATG
Source organism: Laterallus jamaicensis coturniculus (assembly GCA_022605575.1). Lineage (NCBI taxonomy): Eukaryota > Metazoa > Chordata > Aves > Gruiformes > Rallidae > Laterallus > Laterallus jamaicensis. The sequence goes on from JAKCOX010000001.1 coordinate 1,253,504, forward strand.
GATGGATGGATGGATGGATGGATGGATGGATGGATGGCTTGATAGAGGAATTGGCAGATGGATGATGGATGGAGGAATGGAAGGATGGATGGAGGGATGGAGGAACGGAGGGATAGAGGGATGGAGCGACCGACAGCGGTTTGTTCAGCCGCTGCTGCCCGCAGGGCCTGTCCCCTCTCAGGGCCGTAGGAGCCCGGGCGAGCCTGGCAGCGGCACTGAGCAGTACTAACGAAAAGCCGCCCCAAACGGGCTGGGAAGCCTGCGGGAAGTGGCGGGGTTCGGCCGCCGGCGGGGCAGCGGCTCGGGGCGGCGCGGCGCCGGCGGGGGGGTGCGGGGGGGGGTGCCGGGCGGCGGCTCCGCCGGGCCGTTATGTTTGCAGGTGCAGCCGGGCGTGAAATTGCATGTTAAAAAAAAGGAAAAAAAAAAAGAAAAAGGTTTTTTTTTTCTTTTAAAAAACGCAAATGATGCGGAGGCGGCTCCTCGGGGGCAGCCGCTGGAGCGGAGCCGGGGGGGGTGATGGATGAGGGGGGGGCCGCCGGCTCTCACCCCAGCCCGCCCGAAGCCGGCTCCTGACTTTGCACACGCGTGTGCGGCGGTGTGCGGGGGCAGAGTCCCGCAGGGGCGGGGGCGTTCGGCCAGGGACGCGGCTCTCTCCTTCCTCTGCCTTTTCCCCATTTTGTTTCCCTTCCTTTTATTGCATTTTCTTTTATTTCTCTTTCTTTCCTCTTTTTTTTTTTTTTGGTCCATTTTTTCCCCTTTCCCTTTTCTCCTTTCCTTTTCTTCCTTTTCCTTTCCTTTTCTTCCAATTTCTTTCCCCCTTTTCCCCCGTTCTTTTCCTTTTCTCCCTTTTCCGTTCCCCCCTTTCTTTTCCTTTTCTCCCTTTTCCTTTCCCCCTTTCTTTTCCTTTTCTTCCTTTTCCTTTCCCCCGTTCTTTTCCTTTTCTCCCTTTTCCTTTCCCCCTTTCTTTTCCTTTTCTCCCTTTTCCTCCTTTCTTTTCCTTTTCCCCTTTCTTTTCCTTTCTCCCTTTCTTTTCCATTTCCTCCTTTCTTTTCCTTTCCTCCCTTTCTTCCCCCTTTCCTTCTTTCTTTCCTTTCCCCTTCTTTCCTTTTACTCATATTCTTTTCCTTTATTCGGTTTCTTTCCCTTTCTCCCCTTTCTCTCCCTTTTTCTCCCTTTCTTTCCCTTTCCCCTCCTTTCTTTCCCTTTCTCCTCCTTTCTTTCCTTTCCCCCCTCATTTCTTTCCCTTCCCACCCTGCGACACCCATAGCTCTCCCATCCTCACTGCCCAGCTCACTCCCGCTCCGCCGTCACTGGCCACGGAACCCCTTTTTTCAGGGGAGAGGGGGCTGTTTCCCCGGGGGGCAGAGTGGGGAAAGGCAGCCGGAGTGAGGTCGCGGGCGGCCCCGATGCCACAGGGATGGGCACCAGGCAAGGACCGCAGCGGCAGGTCCCTCCTGCTGCCTTCCACCTGCCAGGAGATGTTATTTTATATAATAAACCACGGGGGCAGGAAAGCCCTCCCGGCACGCTGCTTGCTGCAGGCAGCGTGGATGTGCTGCAGCCAGGTCCTTGCCGGTGGGAGACGTCTACCTGTCCAAACTGTCTGTGAGTCACAGCCAGCGCCATCCATGCAAGGCCAGAGCAAGGCGCTCACCCCTGGGTGGGAATGGAGCAGCCTTTGCCGCATTTTTGGCTCAGACAAGCTTTAAAAAGAACGAGCCCACTCCCTCCACAGCTGGAAAACAGCTTTATTTCCTGGTGGCACAAGGAGCCAGTGTCAGGGGTAGCTGGGGCAAACTTCTGGGCTTCCCTGAGCGTGCTGGCAGTGCACATGTCCCCTATTAAAGCCAGAGATTCCCATCTCCGACTGCCTGTCTGTGTCTGTACTTGTGTGTGATACCTGCGTCACGCTCCAGCAGTTCCCGATGGGAATGGGGAGAAGCGTTTGCCTGGCCTTGGAGGGAGCTTTTCTGGGGGTGCTTTGCCAGGATGGGTCCTCTCAGGCTTCAAGGAAGTGGTGGTGGTGGTGGTGATGGGGCGGGGGTGGAAATAATCCTAGCAGCACCTTGAGAAAGCTGAGGGGTGAATTAACCTGGGGTGCTGTCTGAGGGATGAGCATCGGTGCTACGCTGGGTGTTGGGAGAGGAGAACAAACCCTGACAGCCAAAAATCCCTCCCAAAGAGGTGGTTAAACCCTTTCCCTCACCACAGCTTTTCTACCACACCCCACCTCGGACTTTCCCCCTCCTTCCCCCCACACCAGGTAACCCCTTGTTTGTGGCAGGGGTATTTCAATCCCCAGCATCAAGAAAACAGGCATCTATCCCACGGGAAGGGATGGATGCACGGATACACAGCCCCATTCTCTTCACGAGAGGTTTGCTGCAGTGTAGCTGCCCTCCTGCCCTGCGTGGGGCTGTGCATCGCTTGGAACTGTGGGCTGGGAGGTGGGAGGGGGGGATGCAAAGCCATCAGTGCTGGGAGGGGGTAGGCAGTGGGACGGGGGTGGGGCAGAAGGTGAAGCTCACTTCAAAAAGGGGCTGCCAGAACTTGCTGTCACCCCTGGGTCCCATCTGAGGCGTCATTAGCAAACTAATAAAATAGCTGCAGATGTTGAGGCACCGGCAGGCCGCGTTTCTCAGGAGCATCCTAACGAACTCCTGGGTTTGGAAAGTCATCAGCTTGCCCCCTGTTTGCTCTTTGTTTCATCCCGCTCTTCTCCCCCACCGCTTCCCTCCTGCCTGGGTTTTTAGGGGGAGAAGAAGGGAAAAAAGGACTGGGAAGGGTTTTTTGCATAAGGAAAGGGAAAATTCGGATGGAGATTGCCCAGGTCCAAGCCCACAGCACGGCTGCCAGAGCCAGGAGACGCGCAGACAGACGCCCTCAGAGAAATAACATCAACGGGAGGCAGGTGCTTCCCGGCCCGCCGGCCAGAGAGGGGCTGTGCGGTGCTTTCCCCTGGCACCAGGATGCTCAGAGGGGGAATACATCAACCCTGGTGACAGGCTCTGCCGCTGCAGAAACGGGGCTGGGGCTTCTGCAGAAATAAGACACACACACACCCCGCTCCCCCCCCCCGGCCCCCCCGCCCCATGCACAGGAGGGGGTTGTATCTGCTGAAGTGCCTCTTAACCTTTTCCATATCCTGTTACTAAGGAGGGGGAGAGAGAGAGAAAAAAAAAAGCACATGAGGAGTTCCTGCCTCTTCACCTGACCAGAAAAGGGGAAGGAGAAAAACCAGAGGATGCTGTTAGCCAGCTCTCCGAGGCGTTGGGACCCTGGAAACCGGGAGAGCTTTTGTCATAGCCATGAGCCAGCCTGGTCCTGGGAGAGGGGAGGAGAAGGGGTGGGTGGAGGCAGGAGTCACCCCAGCTGCAGTGACAGGATGGGGCACTTGCTCCAGGCTCTCAGGGGTCCGGGATGCAGCGTTGCAGGGGCAGGTATTTAGGCAGCTGTTGGCACACAGTGGGCAGGAGCTGTACTCAGTAATGATGCAGTTTGTAACCTGGGAGTATTTTTCTCCTTCTGCACTCTGTCCTCTGCTCCCACAGCCCGGCTACCCCAGTAACCCAACTTGGGAGAGTGGATCCCCTCCATCTGACAGCAATGCCCTTCCCTCTCGGATGAAACTGAGCATATTTGGGGTTGGGAATGGCTCCCACTGGGGCAAGGCAAGCTGTCCCAGTGTGCAAGCTGCTGGTGCGATGGGATGCTGTCTGCGTTTGCAGGAGAGGCCATGAGGAGTGAACGAGGGGGCTGGGATGTGGTGGGGTTTGGGATGCGGCAGGGTTTGGGATGCGGTGGAGTTCAGGATACAGTGAGGCTTGGGATGCAGGTGGGCTTGGGATGCAGTGGGATTTGGAATGCATTGGGGCTTGGGATGCAGCAGGATTTGTGGTGTGGCAGGGTTTGGGATGCAGTGGGATTTGGGGTGTGGCAGGGTTTGGGATGCAGCAGGGCTCGGGTTGCAGTGGGATTTAGGGTGTGGCAGGGTTTGGGTTGCTGAGGAGTTTGGAATGCAGCAGGATTTGGGGTGTGGCAGGGTTTGGGATGCAACGGGGTTCGGGATGCAGCGGGATTTGGCGTGTGGCAGGGTTTGGGATGCAGCAGGGATTGGGATGCAGCAGCGTGCAGGATGCAGTGGGGCTCAGGATGCAGCAGGGCTTGGGATTCGGAACTGCCCTGGGATTTCAGGGCTGCCAGCGCGGTGCAGTGCTCTGTCCCTGCTCTGCCATCTCCATCACCTTCCTTTCAGCCTGCTCCATCCCGCAAAGGGCCCTGCAAGCGCGCCCAGGCTCTGCCCAGAGACCCACCCTGCAGCAAGGACACTGGGGGCTCCGCTGCCCGGGCTCCATCAGGGAGCACAGAGACCGCCGGCGTATTTTCCCCGAGTTACTTATTAACCACCGTTCACCTGACAGATCAATATTTCAAGCGAGGGAGTAAACACTTAAGAAGCCCCACTCTGCTCCGCTCCCTTTCCCTCTGCAGGATGATTTATTTTCCCCAATGCATCTGCCTGGGCAGGAGGCAGCGCTGGGCCAGCCCGTCGGCTTTCCATCGGCGGGATATGCAAAGCACATTTATTCCGCCTTTTATCTCTCATATTGCATGTTGATCCCATACATATAGATTGATTTTGTTCAGGTAGATAATGAAAAGTCAAGTGGAAAATTTACACAAAGGCACTCAGGATCTCGACTTTCTATTGGTATATAAATTGGTTTATTACTTCATTCCCTTAAACCGGGACTTTCACGCTGGGGAACGCTTTAAAATATATCATGTTTAAACACAAAACCATTTACCTTCCATGTGGGTTTTTGGTTGTTTTTTTTTTTCCCATCAGTAATTTCCTTGCCACTTTTGTTAATTACCGAAGATATTTGTGTTTAAACAAGGGCTCGCTCCTTCTCCATCCCTCCAGCAATCCATCTTCCCCCCTCTCGCTCCCAAAAAAAAGTCCTAACAGGGAGGTTTCCGAGCCACCATCCGTGCTTGTCACACCGACATGGGGCTGACAATACCTCAGGAGCTTTTATTAATTCCCTATAAGCAGCTTTCTCATCTCACCACCCTCGCCCAGCGTCAGGCGCTGAACAGAGGGCACCGTATGGGAGAGCACAGCTTGGAACTGAAAAAAAATATTATTAAATAAAATAAAATATAACCCACCATAAAAAAAAACCCCACCCCCAACCCCCCCAAAAAACCCAACCTCAACCCAGAGGAAACATTATTAATAAACATCTCCTGGACATTTGGTGACTGGTATAGGCTGCTCCAGCTTAAAGCAATTAATTCAGGATACTGACATAAACTCTCCAGCTCTTTGACAGCTTGGAGCTGAAATAAAAATGCTAGTTCTCCAGGGAAAAGGAGAGGATAGTTGGCTCTTTTCTGGACTGTTTGCTTATAGGCCCAGAGAGCAATCTTCCTCGCAGAATGAAATGCAAGGACACAAACAATGTACCAGGGAGAGAATAGGAGATGGGAATGAACAGTTTGAACTATTTGCTCAGCAGAAGGGCAGCCACAATGCTCGGCCAATGGCTTTCCCATGCATCAACCCGGCTTCTTAGCCCCTTTTGTTGTTCAGCCTCTTCCTCTGGCCAGATAAGAGCACAGCTGCGGAGTCGCGGCTAAGTCAGGCCTTCTACTTATCCACCCAAATCTCGGGTCGCCTCTGCTGTATTCCCCCCTCCTCCTCCTTCTCCAGATACCCTCCCTGGGGTATTGGATGCCATATCTACCCCTGGTGCTCTCCAGGGCTGTTCACCCCCCCCGACTTTTGCTTCTCCGGGGATGCCTCAGGGACCCTTTTTTGGGCACCCACCGCTGTCCCCTTCTCCCACCACCTCACAGCGGGCTGCCCAGTTGGGGAAGACCCCAAGGTGTCAGCATGGCACCCTGGCACACCGTTCCCCCCCGCCTCCATGTGCCCCTCTCCATCCCTACATGCTCACAACCTCATCCTCTCTCAGGACAAGCAGCCCCAGCTCTGGGAGAGCACTGCACTCTGGGCGATGCGGGACGCTGCCGTCGCGGGCTGGAGACGCCGCAGCGCTGTGGAACTCGGTGTTTCCCATTTCCATCAGGCACAGACAGCCTTTTACCGGGGTAAACACTGCGGCGGCGGCGGGGTCTGCCTCCTGCTACCCGGATGTAAGCGATGGCCAGCACCCATGGTGATATCCTTGCGGGGACAGGTCCTTGGGCAGCCACCTGCCTTCCCCTGAAGATCACCCTCCCTCCTCTGATCCGCCCGGGGCACCGCTCGTTGTGCTTTAACGATGGCATTGCTGGTAATTAAAAATAAATACGGCGCAAGGTCGGATGCTACGGTGTAGGCTGAGCACCGATGCTGACAGTCAGAGCTGAGCACTGATGCTGACAGTCAGAGCTGAGCACCGATGCTGACAGTCGGAGCTGAGCACTGATGCCGACAGTCGGAACTGAGCACTGACACTGACAGTCGGAGCTGAGCACCAGTGCTGATGAGGATGCTCAGCTGGTCAGACACTACAGCATAGGCTGATCTCACAGTCAGAGCTGAGCACTGATGCCAACAGTCAGAGCCGAGCACTGATGCTGACAGTTGGAGCTGAGCACTGATACTGATGGGGATGCTCGGCTGGTTTTACCCTTTGTCCTGCCCCGGGGCTGCTGGTTTTGGGAGCCAGGGCTGCATGGAGGTGCAGTTCTGTTGTGATGAGGTTTATTTGGCTGGAAAGGGTTTGATGAGGTGACAAGGCAAAAGGCTGAGGGCTAAAGAGAAACACTCAGAGCTGGCATCTCACCTGCAGGAAACACAGAGCTCGAGCGCTTGTGGCTGCCCCAAAAAGGCTGAGAACCCCACTGGGCTTCTCTTGGTGGTGGTTTTGTTTCTCTTTGGGCTTTTTTTCTCCCCCCTTCTGCCCTGGTGGGTGGTCAGGAGGATGGGCTGAAAAGCAGGAGGGCTCCCATTGTCTCGGCATTGCCTCCGGAGCTGGCCCCACGTGTCTCTGAAGTCACCCAGCACCTGGCTGTGCCCCATGCCCATACCCGGGCATGCTGGGGTGCATGACAGCAGTCCAGAGGCCTCTGGACATGGAATCCCACCAAGAAAAGGAGGGTTATGACCTCGCAGCTGCAGTGGGTTTATACCTGGGCAGTGCCTTATCAGCCCTCAGGGTTGGGGCACTCTGCTTTACCTGTCTGTGGCTGTATTTCATGGAGCATCTCAAGTTGGAAGGGACCCATAAGGGTCACCAAGACTGATTCAATTTCCCTTTTGAAGGCAAGCACCGAAGACAAAGTGATGCTGGGGTTACCTCAGGGTGCTCAGGGCCTGCTCTCTTACCCATAGCCTCACCCTCCTACCTGACAGCTACGGAACAGCCCCTAAAATGGGACAACCCCACCCAGACTAAGCCAGGAACGAGCCTGGGGGTGGGGTGGGACTCATCTGGAGCATCCCTCCAAAGGACCAAAGTGGAATAACCACCTTCAGGCATCCCTCAGCCCCTGCCAGACCCACACCGTGCCCACCTCTGGGTGGGGGGGGGGGGGAGGAGAGGAGGGAGCACGGCTCTGCTCCTGGCCCAGACGGGTTAATTAAGGAGACATTAAAGAGGTGGAATGACACTTGCCCGCCGCTCACGGGGCTCATTTCCCAACCGCCCCGCCATAGACAAAGAGAGAGTGCAGTCAGTGCAGAGTAATTTGCGCCGTGCTGCTGGTGAATGAATTTAGGGGAGCAAATATCGTTATGCAGAATTTAAATTAAAGTTGACACTAATGTAAATACAGCAATGCAACTGCATGTTTAAGAAATATGATGAGGCTACGGTTTTAATCAGGTCCTTTTAACTCAGGTGGCATTTTAAATCCTCGCCATTTAAATTGGATCAAGTCCAGGAGCTGGGAGAAGGAGCCTCGGAGAGAAAGTCCACAGGCTTGGATGTGGGGTTGGGAGCTTCAGCTCCTTCCCAAGGGGTACATGGGCTTGTGGGCACAACCGTGCAGAGGGGAGCTCCACCTTGGAGTAGAGGTGGGAGGCGCGGTGCCGTGGGCGAGCATCCCCATGGCTGTGCTGGAGACTTCCTGACTCACCCCTGCTCTGAAACGTGATGGCTCCCCGACCTCCCAGCATCCACTGTGCTGGCTCTCGGTGGTCTTCAGGCTCTCCCCACTCCATCCGAGGGAATAAACCCAGCGCCGGAGTCAACACCACGTGCCTCCTGCAGCAGAAATCCTTGGGGAAGGGGTGCGGTGGGGGGGTCTGTTGATGCCTGCCTAATTTCTCCACCAGTTTTAAAGGCTCCAGCCTGGACCACAGGCCAGGAATTTGGGGAAAGGGAGGGGTAACAAAGAAAGAAAACAAGCAAAAGGGAAAGAAGAGCAGCCTGCCCGCCTCACCTACTTCAAAGCGGGCTGGTGCTGGCCGGGAGCACGGCAGCTCCACAGTAACAATGGGCATTAGCTGCAGCGCGGCGGGAGCTGCTCGCAGGGGCTTTGTAATGCAGCCAGCGCCAGAGCCATTGCTGGGACAGGTACCGGAACAATGTGTTTGGCAATGGAATTCTGCTCCCGGCTTCTTTCTTTCAAAGGGAATAGAATGCTGCTGGCAGGAGCACGTTGTGCCAGCGCGGCCCTGCCACGGGTCTCTCTGCCACGAGATAAGGGGCCTTGGCACAAGGCACCGTCCCCACCATCGCCCCGGCGGTGCCAAACCGGGGCGGCTGCATCCCAGCCGGCTGCTGGGACCCTGCAGACCCCCGGGGATGGCGATGGGGATGGGGACAGGCTTGGCTGGCAGAGCAGCTGTGCTGGGGCATGCTGCTTCCCTCCCCAGGTCGCCTTGCTCCTGGAGGGCTTGTCCCCGGGCTTGGGCAGCACCTGCAGACGTGGCGGGCCTGAAGCTGTGGGAGAAGCGAGCTGTGACGAGGAGGATGGACCGAAACAGCATCCACTGCTCCTCACACCAGGCCATCCTGAGCATCCCGTTGGCAGAGGGTGCGGGACAGAGCTCGGGAGATGAGCAGCAGGGGGAAAGACCCTCATGGGATCCTTTCCTGGGATACTTTCCTTCCCCTTCTCAGCAGTGATGGTGTTCCCCAAACCGAAGACGTGCCCATCGCTCCATCAAAGCCGCGTTCTCCTCTTCCCTGCTACAGATTCAGACCGGGAGCTGAGGGGAGGATGCCGAACCAGCCCAGAGCTCCTCATCACCCAGCCCCTCATGCCAGCACCAGCCTTTTTGGAGGAGTCAAACACATCCCTCTGACAAGTGCAGACAAACGAAGCCCAGTTTATGTCTACATGGAGGGGGGGTTCTGCTCCAGCACAAAAATATTGATGATGATGGTAATAATAAAAGCAATAATTATTATTATTATAATTAGGATGATGATGATAATAATATCAATGATAACAAAACACACCACCACCACTAAGAACAGCACAAATACCCATACACATACTCATACCCATGCTAATAATATGTAGTATAGATGCTAACACTAATGCTAATTCTAATACCAATACTACTAGGAATAGGCATAGGAATACACATGCTAATCCCAATACTAGAACTTTGGGGGAAAAAGCTGTATTTTTCTTGGGGTTTTTGGAGAGCCAACAGGTACCAGCTTCCTCCAGACATCTGGGGTGCCTGAGCTGGAAGCTCTGCTGGGCTTGTGTAAAGTTAAGTCCCCCTGGATGTGGCCCAAGGTGTAGGGGGCAGCGAGGAGATACCCAGGGGTGTCAGGATGGGTCACGTATCTCCCCCATGTGCTACTTGTGGCATGTGGAAAATATCCAGTGGTGTGCATGGCTGGGCTCAGGTTATCCCAGGAAGGTCCTGCCTGGCAGGGATGCCTCCCCCAAGGTGCTTTCAGGCTCCAGCCCTCCCGAAATCTGCCTACCTGCTGCATCTGGCCGAGCCTGCTGGCATGGAGTTCATCATCCCCCATGTAACTCAGCATCATTCGGATGCCCAAGAGAGCAATAAAGACTTATGATGCCGTTAATTACCCCCTCCTAGATTTGCTGTCTGTCCCATGACAGCACAGAGGAGGTATCACAAACACCCAATCCAGGGGAAAATACACAGAGGGTTTCAAAGGAGGGAAAAAACCTCCCTCAAAAGCGAAGAGGAAAAACCTGGGAAGCATCTCCAGCAGTGGGGTGATGAGCCCCTGCTCTCCTGGGAAGGAAGAGGGGTCCTGGGAGTGGGGGATTTTCCCCACAGCCATCCCCCAGCCCCTTGCCTGAGCACAGATGCCTATGTCCACAACCCACCCCCTCCTCTCCCCGAAGGACTTAATGAGCTTCCAGACAGCTATTGTCTTGACAAATCTGATTGAAACCAGCCAAGGGGTTCAAGGGTTAGGCGGGGAGGGGCGCGCAGACAGGGTGACACCAGAAACCCCGTCTGGGTGGAAATCAGAATAGATGGGGCTCTTCCATAGGTGCGAGCTGCAGAGACCTTTGGAGTGATGATAATTGATGCTGAAGAGCACCAGCGTGGCCCTGACACGCCATTCTTTAGTGCTTAATTTCTGGAGGGCAGCACGGGGAAGGGAGAAGCTGAGAAGTTGATGAAGAAGCTGGGAAGTTGATGAAGAAGCCAGGAAGTTGATGCCATCTACCCTGGTTTTGCTGTCGGAGCCCCCCTCTGCCCCGCCCCCAGTAAAGCCATCTCTCCAGCACTCTTGCTTGCATCGCTGCTGGGGGAATAAGAAACTGGGCAATTTTGTTTGCAACAGCAGTTTTTGGGTTTCCCCCCCCAGCTTTTAGGGAGAATTGCTCCCCATGGGCTGGCTGGGCCCCCTGGGGAACAGCCCTTATCAGGAGGCCGGGGGCAAAGTCCAAGTTACTCAACGCGTTTTGGGCACTCCTTAGACCTTGCCTAACATGCTTGGAAGGGGGAAGGGGAAGCAGGGGCCCAGCGCCACCACCCCCAAATCGCTTCTGCTGTGTAAAGCTGGGGAGCCCCTGGGCAAGCAGACCCCTGCTCCGTCCCTCTCTCGGGCCACCCACACCGGGAGGGGTTTATTGGGGTTTTAACACATCCTGGGTCTCTCAGCGATGTTTTCCACGTGCATTCCAAATCCCAAACCACCCCCCTTCATCTCAGTAGGACCAACAAAGATAAGCCACGGCGTGTAAAGCTGGCTGGAATCAGCACCGGCAGCTGCTGCACAATGCCCCCACTGCCATTAGCTTTGACCGGGGAACGGCACCAGCCAGGTATGCTGGCAATGTTTAACAAACCATCCGTCTTCTACCTGGTCCTGCTCAACAGAAACCTTTGTTTGAACCACGGGGCCTATTCAGCCCTGCTGCTGTCCGCTTATCAGGAAGATTAATCTCCTAGGTATCACTATATTAATTTTAAAACCAGTCCTTTTTTATCATGAGTCCTTTACTGGGGTGTTTCTGCTGCTGTCTGGGGACGCTGGGGTCCCTGCTTGCTCTTGCCCATCACCCTCCAGCTGCATGCCTCACATGACCTCCTGCATCACCCCAGCATGACGGCTGGTGGCCAGGATGCAGTGGCGGGAGCATCCCTGCACATGCATGGTGGGTACCCGAGGAGCAGGGAGGGGGCACAAGGCCAGCCCCGCTGCACAAAGGGGTGTGGGGAAGCAAGCTGGGTGAAGGTGACAATTGGGAAGGTGGCTGTGGTGGTGGGAAGCCCGAATTCCTGCCAGCACGCTGTGCACAGACACCTTATCTCACCTGGCTGTGTTAGTGCACTGGAGAGGGAGGACCAGCACCTGAAGGAGTCCCCCAGCTCCTGTCCCTAACATCCCAAGGGGAAGGGGGGGATCTCTCAGCTATTTTGTGTGCCCCTGCAGACTTTTTAATGAGGAGTAGGGGTCTCCTGGTGCTTATCCACCCTTGGTGGACCTGCTCTCTGGGATGCGTCTCATTGGAAGTGCCAATTGTGTCTCCAACGACATCCCGGCCTCGTGGCACTGGGGTGGATCCCAGTGTTATGTCAGGAAATGGAGGGGTGGGTGTTCACACCAGCTCCATGTCCTCTCAAAGCATCCCCCCCACAATGGGGCTCTGCTGTGGAAATGCTGGTGCCCACCTGGGTTTCCTTAAAAATGAGCAAAGCCTTTTTCTTCCCAGACCTGGGGCGGAGGGGTGGCAGGGGAAGGTGAGGGGGGGACACAGGATCCGGAGACCCCCACAGCTGGGTGCTGATCTCAGCTCCTGGATCTCAGCAGCATCATGGCCACCCTCTCCCACCATAGAAGGGAAGCCAAAAAGCTTCTCTGGGGCCACCTTGGGGTGCTCCCACAGCCCCTCGCTCACCCCTCGCTCTCAGCCAGGGCTGTAACGAGCACTGTGGGACATGTCTGGCTCCTTATTAATGATACAAGGCAGCAGAGCAAACACTGCTGGCCCGCTCAGGTATCTCCCCCCAGCCACCCACCTGAGAAGACACCTCCCTTCCCCATGGACTGAGCTGGGGGGTGCCCAGGTCTCCCCGTGCACGCTGCGCTGCCGCGGCTGCTGCCCGGCCACCCCTGCCCTCTTGAAGCAGCCCCTGTAATTGCATATTTACTCATCGGAGGCTCTCATTATCTCATTATCACGAGAGGTTAACCGAGTGGCTCCGGGTCACTGAGAAGGTCACTGACAACGCCAGGGAGGGTTCAGATTCATTTGTTGGCTCGGCATCAGCTTGGCGCCGAGGGACCGATCCTGAGGATGCTGCTGCTGCTGTGGGCGTGTCCCTTCCTGAGCTGGGCAGGACATCTCCTCTCCCTTGGGTGCCCTGGGAGGCTGGATGCTGTGTACCATGCCTTGGTGATGGGTGCCAGGGTGGTAGGGGGAAGCTGAATGCCCTCACACCCTTTCTCTCCACACCCCAAACTCGCACGGCGCAGAGAGAAGGAGCTGGGTGATTGCAAGTGACCCCCTGGCTATTGGGTCCTCCAGCGACATGGGGGTGACACGTCCTCGCCACGCTGCACGCTGCGGCCTTGCAATGGCTTCCCACAGCCTCCTGCTCCCCGGGGTGTTGGCATCGCCTCCAGCTACCCTCTGTGAGGAGACATGGGGGACTCATGAAGAGCTGGTAGGGACTGAGTGTGAGACTCAGGCTTGGAAAGAGCATCTAGAGAGAGAAAAGGATTTCCACCCCGCAGCAGGAGAAGCGGCCCCTTCCCCTTCCCCTGCCTAAGCTAACTCTTCTGCTCTGCCCAATAACAGGCCGGCGGAAACCCTGCCTGTGCTGGCAAGGGACAGAGGCTTCCCTGTTTGGACCTGAGATGGGGATTTCTGTGGCTGAAAGTACCTCTGTTATTTTTCCAGGAAAGCTTCCTTTCTGGCCGGCTGCTCCTCGGCAGAGGATGCACGAGGCAAATCGACTGCAGCCATGGAGGAGGAAAAATATTTAAACAAGCAATTATGAATGAGCTTTGGTTGGGAGCTGGGAGAGCAGCTTCCTACGCCAGCGCCGAGGTGTAAGTGATTTACCCTGCGAGCCCAATCGCAGCCTCAGGAGCTCGTTAAGAACGCCTCTTAGATTAGAGTTTTGTGGCCAGAGAGGGTCATAATTAGTCTGCTGTGCTCATTAATCACTCGTGCTACTAGAAAGTTGTGCTCTGCTCCCAGTTTGGGTACGCCTGGGAGCAGGTCCGGCTGACTGGTTCCCATTTATCTCTTCCTACTGGATTGCAGAGCCCTTTCGCACCCTGGACTTTCTCCCCCTGGGGAAGAGGGGGTACAGGGAGCGGAGGAGGATGACCCAACACCGCAGTGAACTGGTTTCTCAATGCTTCCCAGAAGCTGGATGGCAAGCCCCCAGGTCCCTGCCTGCAGCACACATTGCCTCCTTGTTCCAGCCTTGACAGAACCTCACGCCTCTCCTCTGTGGCAGAGCTCGGGCTGGGAGATGCAGCCAGCTCCAAGCTAAAACCTGTGGAAAGCACTGGAAGCCTCTCCCTCTCCCAGCTCTCTGAAAGCTTTAGCTCAGAGCAGAGCAGCTCCATAATGGAGCTTCAGTGACAAAAATCTCTGCCAGCTTCGGGCAGGAGGATGTGGGGAAGCTGCATGCTGACCAGGCAGAGGTCTGGAGGCCTCTTTTCCCACCTCCACAATGCTGGGGTGTTGTTTGGGGGTTTTTTTGCAGAACAAAATGTAAACATGGGTGCAGCCCTCCCCGCCCTTCTCTGGGCCAATCCTGCAGAGCCCCACCCTACAAAGAGGGCCCAGGCATCCTCACCCACCTGGGATGCAGCAGCTGGTACTTGCATGGTGGCACCAAGGTGGGAAGATGCAATTGTGAGTAGCAGCAAATGCTAGGCTCTGTTTTTTGGGTTTTTTTGTGGGTCTTTTTCCACTTTGTGGCAGGGTTTGCATCCTGCCTGGTGCAGTGGAGCCAGTGGCTGGGTGTTTCTCATTGCATGACTTGAAAATCCTCCAGTTTATTGGGTTGTTTTCCAAGAGAGCTCAAAGCAAAGGAGTAAACAAGCACAAGTGACTATGGGGACTGATCCTGCCCTATCTGTGAGCATGAGCTGGGGCTGTGGGAGCTGCAGCTTTGAGTGTGCTGAGCTTCTCTGTGGCTGCCAATGGGCCACGGTCCTTTGTTAGAGCTGTTCTGGTGACCCCTTGTTGCAAAAGAGCTGGACCTACCTGGGGCTTTTGGAAAGCAGAGATCAAAGCTTCTTGTGGCCTTGGGGCTGTGATGTTTGCCTGGGCTTTGGGAGATCTGGCTGTGGGCTGTGACGCTGCCCTGGGCTTGCTTGGATTTTGGAGCACAGTCCTATGTGTTTGACCTGAACCATGGCACAGGGGTGCTTTGATCTGAAGTAGGTGTGTGGGATGCTCTGGGTGCCTGCGTTGGTGCTGTGGGCACGTGACTTTAGGAGGGGATTGGCTGGATTTCCAGGGGATATTGCATATCTTAACCAATAGGGTCTTGGGGTGTGAGGATGAGAGAAGCATTGCTGTGCTGTATCCTCCTAATCTTCTCCAGGTGCTTGCCCTCTGCTATTGGAGAGCCAGGTACGGGCTGTCTGTTCCTCTGGCCAGCCCACACTGGGTAACACATGTCCTTACATGTTTGCTGCCCTTGCCCAAGCTTATGAGCCCCCCAGCCCAGTGGCATATCCAACACCCAAATCCCATGCAGAATTAAGGGTGCAGGTGCCACCTCACACAAGAGGCTTCACCCCTCAGGGTGCTAAAGACAGAAGCAGGTGGGCTGGTCTCTAAATACCAATGACCTTGGGAAGTTCTCCAGGCAAGGCTCAGCCCTGTAGGAAGCCTGTGGTACCAGCTCCTTCAGAGTCCTTCAGAGCGTTATCTCCATGAGTCACCATTCGCTGGCCTCCTCAAATCTCTGACATTTAAGGGAGTTTCCTCTTTGATCTGGGAAAAAAAAAGGGGGCAAGGAGCTGGTGGCCTGGCCCCACATTCCTTTGGTGGCTTTGGGGCGTGCCAGTTCACCCCCTGGCAGGGCTCCCTGGGCCAAAAGCTGCTGGGGTAGGAACTTCCCAGCTGCCTCGTGCCTCCTGAGTGCAGTTCCAGTGTCCTGTCCTGCCAGGAGGATGGGCTGTGGAGATGCATGGTTCTGTGGTGTGTGCTGGAACAAGGAGCCCCTCCTGTCCTTGCTGAGCAGGCACAAGCTCTGGGTGACAGAGAGGGGACAGGGTGCTCTGGCCATGTGTGACCCCTTCCCCTCAGGGCTTGGTTATGGGGAGCTGTGGCTCCGGAGATCCCTCTGTGTTGGTGAGGCTGTTGTGTCAGTGGCTGCTGGATACAAAACCAGTGGGGCACTGGGAGGGAAAGCTTTCCTGCTGGGACCATGGGGGGTACCGATCTGATTTTCCTCCTGGGGCAATATAAATGCAGGAGCAGAGCCCTGAGAGGGCCTTTGACATTGTTCTCCCTTCAGCACTGCATGGCTTTGCCAGGCTTGGCTTTTGGGCTGAGCGAAGTGAGCTCTCAGGGTTTGTTGGAAGGGGGAAGTTGGAGCTCCTGGAAGTTTGGCTCTGGTTCTCATGGCACATATTGCCTCCTCCCAGCAGCTTGATGGGGTCCAGGGACACCCTTGTCCTTTGCACTGTGCCATGGGGGTTTCCATTGAAAACCAGCATGAATGATCCCCTCTTATTCCCCAAGTCTGAGAAAGCAGTTCTGGCTGGTGGTGCCTTCACTGGTGTACCTGCGATGGGACACCCTTTGCCACCTCTCAAACCTCTGAACCCCTGCCCTCCTTCCCCTGGGAAGCACCAGGACCCCTGGCAAACAATTTGGGAAAAGAAATGGGAGACATTTGACCCCCTTGGTGGGGAAGGAGAAGAGGGGAAGCATCCAACCTGCGTTCCTCCCCATCCATACATTATTCCCCAGGGATTATTTGCTCAACCCCAAGGCGTGCACACACACAAACTGACAGCTGGGGAGAAATACAAAGTGCTGTACTCAGGTGATATTCAGGTGACCAATATGGAGCATCCAAGATGCCTGCATGGGGATGGCGGGTGCCTCGGATGTGCTCACTTGGGATTTTATCTTGATGGAAGAGATGGGATGGGGAGGGGGAGATAAGTCTGTGGTTGGGGCAGAGGACACATCACACTCGCTGGTGTAAAATCAGGGAGGCTCTTCCACGTGGGCTTGGCCCTGCTGGGAGCCCAGGAAGAGGTTGTATATAGGGTGTCTGCACTCGTGTGCAGGCGTCCGAGCAGAGGGGGGGTGATGGGACGGGGAGGCGCGAGCCCGGCCGCTCGTTAGTACCTGGGTATGGCAGCCACCAGCCCGATGGCAAATATGAAATATCAAAGCGCTTGTCAGCACTCCTGAATGGGACAAAGAAAAGGCACATTAATGATTAACTCTGCTAAAAGCTCAGGCTTTTTTATTCCCATGGTGCTCGGGCTATCTTGCTGCCATGTGACATGCTCGGGCCATTTTCTAGCAGATTGGGGAAAGCTAGTGAGCAAACACAGGTGCTTTCGAGTCAGCAGCGCTGTCAGGGACAACCACAAACACCACCAGCTATGCCTGCCTAAATTAGCTCCTGTGTTTGCCTCCATTTTTCCCTTCCTGGAGATTTTACTTTCTAAGTCCCGGCGTCTTTCGCTCCTGCCTTCGACTATTCACACGCAGCCTTAAAAAGAGCTGGGGAGGGATTGGGGTGGGGGGTGGGGGAATGGACATGGAGAAAAGGGAGAAGAAAAGGGAAAATACACAGAGAGGCTCTTCTTTGAACCCCCGATGCAGTGCAGGGACCCAGTGCGGGGCACCCCGAGTAAACTAATTAAAACTACTCAGGGTCTTTAACTGCAAAAACAAAGCGTGCTTATTGTGCTCAAGTGGAATTATTTTCAGTGATCCTGGGCAAACACAAAGTCCTGCAAACATGTGCAGGGCGCTGTGGTGCTGGGCTCTAATAAGCCCAGAGCAGCGTGTCTCTGCGGGGTGGGTTTGGGGGGTGGTGATGGGGGATGATGAAGGAAGGGGTCCGGGCTGGGTGCGATGGCTCTGGCTGTCTTTGTGACCTCGCCGGGTGCCACGGCTCAGCGTGAAGGTCCCTCTAGTGGCATTATTTGTTTTAATTTATTCCTTCCATAGCACAAATCAGACAGACTTTCTTTTCCTGTTCAAATATTTATATATGTGTGTGTTATTGCGCTGCGCTCAGACTCCTTGCAATCACACCGGGGCAATAAAGAACAGACTATCAGCGTGCAGTGATAAAGGTACTGTGGGTAAACATCAGAAAATGAAATAAAGTTATAAAAAAAGGGGAAAATAAAGGCCTGGGATGGTATAAATGTCTGCTAATAATCACTGTATCAGCCCGCCCTGTGATCGGGCAATTAACAGCATCAGGGGTGAAACTGTACCCAGGATGCGCTGGTGAATTTGTGTGCTGCCTCCTTCTTGGGCTGGTGGAGGAAGAGGAAGAGGAGGGAAACAGCATCTTGCCCTTCCAAGGGAGGCATGTGCAGCCCCTTGGGTAATCCAGGTGGCAGACAGTGCTGGCTCTGCCAGCAATCGGCAGGAGAGGGGCTGAAATAATTCCTGAGGCTCCCACGGACCGCTGAGGACTTTGGCTTCAGGGGGCTCCAAAACGCGGCAGAGGAATGAGGGCTTGGTGCACTTGTACAGCTGGAGCTCCCTCTTTTTTTTTTTTAATCCACCTGACAAAAAGGTTGGACTCCAAAAACACCCTGGGGTGTCTCCCCCAGAGGGTGGGGGATTCATATCCACAGGGTCAGTGAGTTTTCTTTGGGCTCATGCTGAGTTTCTGCTGTGGGTGCACGGTGAGCCCAGTGAGGTACCGCATGCTGGCTGAGCATCCGTGGGCGAGCACAGGGTATCACCTATCGCCGCAAATCCAGTGACTTACAACTTAAATCTGCTTTATGCTTGGGGGAAGCCTTACCATGGTTCAGTTACTGGCCAGTATCATCCAGCACCTCCCTCCCTTACCAATAGCTCTGTGGGTCGCACATCCGATGACAGGGAGCAAGACAGTCGGGTCCCAAAATAAGCTTCCACAAGCACAGGAGCCTGGATCCCACCTCCAGATTTCATCCCAAGGACAATGATTGCAGATGCAGCGCATTTCACTTCGGGGATGGGGGGGGGGGGATATTAAAACCTGTGTGTTTAGGGAGATTATGCTTGAACTGGCACCAATTTATTTTTGCCAAATTGAGCCGCAGCCAATTTCTCTCCTGCGCGATGAGGGATAAATATCATTAAACAGGGAGAGATGAAGGCGATTGATGCCCTTGTGTGAGTGGGACCTGATGTCGTGTGCTGGAGAAGGAAAGGACAAAATTGGGGAGGTTTGGATGCAAATCATTCAAATGAGAGGGATTAAGCACGAGGGGCTGGGGGAGGATGGGACTCAGAAAGCACGATGCTGGGAAGAGCGGAGAAAGGGCTTGGGTTCTCTTTGCTGAGGGAGGTAGAAGGGGTGATGCAGAGACCTGGGAAACTCTGTGCAGGTGCCAGATCCTCTGAGACATCCCCAAATCTTGGTGTCTGTTAAAGCTGGGGGTGCTGGGGCACATCCCAGCCATGAGCACTGGGAACTGTGGGGAGATGAGAGCCTGAGCCCAGTGCCACTGGTGATGAGGTTTTGTGCCAACAGCTGGCAAGCAATTCTCTTCTCAAACCAAGTCTTCTGGAATGTTATTTTCCAGAAAAAAGTGGGAAGACTCAAGAGGAGTTATGTGTCAGGCTGGCCTTGGAGCAATTCCTTCACCTGGGGCTTCTGAAGAGAGAACTCTTCCATAGCCAGGGAGATGCTCCTGTTTCTGGGTGCTGGGTTAGCTTTATGAACTGCAGTATGGCTTTGGACTGATGTTAGAATTCACAACAGAAATTACTTTTTCAAGTGGTATCAGAGCTGGGGAGGGGGGGGTGCAGGGAGTAACCCCCAAACTCTTCCTTCTACCCACTGCAGTCACACCTCTATCGTGTGTCAGTGTGTGTCCCCCATTCTGTGTTCAGTGAGGCCAAAGGTAAATCTCTACTTGGGGTGGGGGTTTAACCCATCCTCTGTCTCCCCTCTGAGCTAAACCGTGATGGGCTCAGATTTCTCTCCTAGTTAGGGCTTTTCCCCCTCAATGTATGTTTATTGTTCTCTATCCCAGCAGCAGTTACACTCTGTGTGCCCATGGGCTCCAAGGTGCTCTGCCCTTGGCTGGGACCTGTGGGAAGATTCCTGGGGGGTCTCTGGGTCTGAACCCATCTTCTTTGGGACAAGGATGACTCTTTGCCAGGCTGGCCCTTGGGAAGGCAGGGGGAGGCAATGCAATCCCCTTGTCCTTCATTCCCAGTAGGAAGCAGGGGAATGTGTGGTTGGTGTGTGGAAGGACTCCCCTGCACACGCTGGTACCTGCATGGCGAGGGGGATGCTGAGCTTGGGGGTGGGCTGTGAGCGTGGGGAGAGGGGGATGATGCTGTGAATCCCTGTGACTGTGGGGTGGGATACTCTGCCCTATCTCAGAGAGGGTCTGGTGGGGGTCTAGAAGCAGGGATGGGCCCAGCTTGCAGGGCAAGCAGAGAGGAGGCACGTGGAGCTCCACAACCTGCATGGGGTTGTCACGGTCTGGCTGAAGGACCCAGGGAAAAGTCACCCTGGGTATTGCAACACCCCTGCCTGCCCCAGCTTTGTCAGCAGCCTTTTGGGAAATAGCCATGACCCAGCGTGCTCTCCTGGCCAGAGCCATTCAGCAGCTTGGGGTGTGCTTCCAGATGTAGTGAGCTATTTTTCTTTCCACTGCTCTGTTTTAAAAAAAAAAAGGGGGGGGAATTATATAAAAAAGGAAGCAATCCTGTGGCAATCAGCACGGTGTGTGATAAAGATTTATTACAGGTAGAAAGCAAATAAAGGTATGGTAGGAACTTCTTTATTACCTGTATCATGATTGCTTATGTGATCAGTGACCTGGAATACATTCAAATTCATGCTAAATAAAGGCCCGATAGAATTTCTCTCCCTCCCCTGCCTGAGGGTGACATGTGGACAGAAGAAAGAGCGGCCAATCGCCGTGTTTACCTGCTTCCTGCCTCGCTGGAAAGTCAACAGCTCCTGAAGGCTTAGGCTGGCACTGAGGGAAGAAGCTTGTGCTGGTTGAAGTAAGGTCATTGGCAGACAAGTGGGACAGAACTGGTTTTTCTTGGGGTGAAGTGCTGTGGCGGGCTCGTCTCACCCTGTGGGCTGGTCCCCCCAGCCTGTCCCCTCGCTGGTTTGAGGGGGGAGCATCATGGGGGGCAGGCAGCACAGGACTGTGATGTCCCAAATGACTTGCTGAGGCCATGTCCATCACTGCCCTGACGCGGTCAGGATCCCATCCAGGTGCTTTGGCTTGCAGGGTGCAGGTGGACCAATGCCACCCCATTGCTTGGCCATCATCCCCAGGCATGCCAAGCCTTCTGACCTTAGAAACCAGCTTCTTCCCCTCGCCAAATCCTGGTGCTCAAACCTCCAGGAGGGACCGGTGGACTCAGATAAAGGTCTTATCTGCTCATTGCTTTCAGCCCTTTCTTCTCTTGGTGGTTCATCCATCACTAGTTAACAGGGTACCCTTGCACGGCAGGCTGGCTTTGTGTGGTATCTTTAACCTCCTACAAGCAAATACCCTTTGTACACATGTATCTGGCTCCTCGGGGATGCATTGTATTCCTCCCACCGCCAAAAGCACTGGGGGCATGAGGAGAAACAGTCCATTTAGATAAAGAGCAATTAGCACCTCCTGGCCTGGCTGGGTATATATTGTTAAAGAAAAGGGCTCTCGCAGGAGGCTGCAGAAATTCCTCCTGCATGGAAAGGAGGGGAGGGGGGGAGAAAGCCCAGGTTCTTTTGAAGGACACCTCTCCTACAGATTTGGAGATGCCAGGGTTTGGGGTTTTTTTATCTGAAAATAAGGCAACAAAACTATCTTTTTTTTTTTTTAGGCCCAAATTTAGGTTTTGGTGAGCAAGTTCTTGGGAACAGAAGTTAGTAATAAGTTTTTAAAAATAAGATTATATTCCATCTTTCACTTGCTTCCCTGCGATGTGGTTCTGGTGCACCATCCTGGCTGGCTGCTGCCCTGGGCAGGGTGTGTTTTGGGGGTTGCCACCCAGAGACCCAGCCCATTTTGCTCTATATTATAACCCACTCCCCTCAGTCATATCATTATCCAGGATGGGCTTTAACAAGACTGCAGAGCAGTTCCTGCAAGTCTCTGGGAAGAGCCATGTATCTTCATTTATATGTTAATTTGCATTAAATAAATGTCACTATAAACAACTTGTATCTCGGGAGAAGGTGGAAAACATATGGGTGTTTGCCAACCAGGGGTTATTAATTTTACACTTCCCATCTGGAGCCTATAAAGGGTCCATTCTCAGAGACAATAAAGATCCAAGGTCGCCGGAGAGCGCGGGGAAGGCCACTGGCAGGGCTCTGCTGTGCGAGAGCTGTAAAGCCTTTGTTCCACCTCCAAGGTGCTCCTGCCCACGTACCAGGGCCTCCTTAAAGCCCTCACACATGCTGGGATGTGCTCTCCTCTTCCTATCAACCACCCTGCCCTGGCAACCCCCAGGAGATGGAGGTGGGAGAAGGGATACCTTGTTGGCAGGGGGCCAGGGAGGAAGCACCCCAGCTTCTCCTGGGAACACTGTGTGCTGCAGAAAGGAGGAAAGAGGTGGGGACATGGATAGCCCACACCTTGCAGAGGTCCTGCCTGGGTGGGAGGAGTGAGGAGCTTGGAGGATGAGGGCACTGGGATGTGTTGAGGTCGCAGTTTGGTGGGAGAAGTCACAGGAGCACCCCTTTCTGTTTGCACATCCTCTAAGAGCTGCTGCAGCGGTGTGTGTGTGTAAACTAGCAAATATATATATTTATATCATTTTCCCATGCTCTGAGAGACTTACTTCAAAATTCGGTACTTTAACTGGAAGGGACTCAAAGTATTGCATGTTTTTAGTGATTCTATTAATCAAAATCCATTTTTCAGTAAGTAGCATAAGCATCTTGCTAATGCTTTGCTAAACTTAATGAGGCAAAATGTAGAGCGTGAGAAATGCCAGGCTATGAGAAATAATGGGCCATGTTCTGGCTCCCTGCACAGAGCTAGGAGTGGGGCTGGATGGAAGCTGGAGGAGGGAAGGGTTAGGTGAGATCTTAGGGGAAGCTCTTTACAGAGAGTGGTGAGGTGCTGGAACAGGCTGCCCAGAGAAGGGGTGGGTGTCTCACCCCTGGGGGTCTTCAAGGCCAGGTTGGATGGGGCCCTGGGCAACCTTGTGTAGCTCCAGGCCTGAGGTTGGTGGCCCTGCCTGTGGCAGGGGGGTTGGAGCTCTATGATCCTTGGGGTCCCTTCCAACCCAGACTGTTCTATGATCCTTATGGGCCCTTTCCAACTTAGGATATTCTATGATATTTATATATATATATATATAAATGTTACTTTTATATATATAAAGAGGTCAGAAAGGGGGATGAGCCCTCCCTCAGCATCCCTGGGGCTGAGGACTCCCCACTCCGTCCCTGGGTCTGGGGACACAGCCCGGTACAGCCCCACCTGCTCCCAAACCGACTGGTGGTGACAAAAGCCTCAGCAAACACTCCTAAAACACTCCTAAACCACCCTGGGCCGTCGCTGCCACGTAGGAGCTGCTCCTTTTTCCAGACACTTGTGCAAGCAGCCCCGGTGCCCCTCGCCCGCCCCTCGGGCTCCTCCTAACCTGCCATCTCCTCTTGCTTTCTGCGGTTCTCCTTCCCTTTCTCCTCCTTTTGTTGCAGCCCTTGTTTGCTTTTCTCACCGCCTGCCCCCTCTCCCTTCTCACCCTGGCGTTTATTGGATTTCTCTCCTCTTTCTTCTTCCTCCTGGGTCCCTTCCTTCGCCTGCTTTCCTGAGCAGGAAACAAAAAAATAAACCCCTCCATGGGGTTGGCATCGGTTGTATGAACTTTTGAACCCCCCCTTGAGTGATGCTGGAGTGAATTTGAGATGTGGTTGCATAAATGTGCCTTCACCTGGGTCCCAAACATCCTCCTTTCCCCCTTGCCCTGGGTGGCCTATGATGCTGCGCTTCCAAACCAGGAATCACAGACCTGAGCTGTGGAGAGGAGAGCGAGGAGTCACCCTAACACTGATGTAGGCACCCATGCAAGGGCCAAAACTGCATTAGCAAGAAGTTTGTTGGTCATAAAGGCAGCCCAGGATGGAGCAGATGAAGCCCTGCTGAAGTTGCTATTTTAAAACTTAATATTTTAAAAATTCCCTTCCCATCTCCTGCTTTTCTGTTGTTTCAGCTACATTATCGCTCCCTAAACCAAGGGGCCTTTTTCTTGAAACAAGCAGTTATCACAGGAGTTATCACAGAAGAATATATCAACATCCCCCCCCAGATTCTTCTGGGCACCCAGGTTTGCTTTGCAAAGTGGGTGGGGGGCTGGGTTTTTAAAGGGTGTCATGAGTTATCACTGGGTGTGCAGCAGTGCTGGGGTATTGTGGGAATGCTCCCTGGATACTGGCCATGCTGGCATGTAAATATCTTTTAAGGCTGGTTCCCTAGGAGCCTTGGAAGTCACCAGGACTTATGCTCCTAAGTCATGTAGGCAAGCTGAAAGCACCGACGTGGAGCTCCATATGTGTGGGCTCGGTGCTTTTTGGGTTGAAGTTGAGTTTCCTTGCTGGAGAGAACTGGTTGGGCATTGGTTTGGAGAGTGTTTTGAGGGGTGGGGTGACTGGGTGCAAGAAATTACCCTGTGCAATCATTTTCTAGCCTCCCCCAGCCCATAAAAGGGGGAAAAGATGTAAATAAGATGTATATTTATATAAATATATTTTATTATTTTTTAATTATATGAAATGTATATTGGTGGCTTATTCTGTAGCCAAACACCAGCCCTGAAGGGATGGTGGGTGCCTGGGCTGCTCTGCCCCATGGCAGGGCTGTGTGTGCCGGGAGCCTGCATGCCCTGCCTCACAGGTATCCCATCCCCACCTTGACAAAACCCTTCCCAGGGGAGTTTCTCCCACCTGTGCTGGCTGCCCTGGAAGTCCCCATTTCCCAAACACATGTGTGGGGTGGGGTTTTTTTTCCAGACCTCTAAGGCTTAACCAGTCTCTCACTGGGTATCTCCACCCTGCTCCCGGCTCCGGCTTTGCCCCGTTCCCAGTCTGAGCTGCCCCGTAACAAATCTATTCAGGGAGGCCTCTGAAAAGGGAGAAAGAAATGCCATCCATTCAGCAGCCCCTGCTCCTTCTGACACCCTCTGTCTCCCCATCCAGTTCATAAAGGACTTTCTGTTGGTTCACAGCAACCAGGGAGCAGGAATGCCGCCGGCCGACCATGGTTTATGTCGCCTACAAAACGCCAACAGTATGGGGATCAGATGACCCTGGACGTGTTTATTGTAGGAGGGGAAATTAGCAATAAATAAAGGCAAGTGGGCAGAAGAAAACTGGGACCCTCTGGGACTCTTGTGTCTATAGGGTCAGAATCAAAAGAAGGCTTGATTTGCTCCTATAATTTAACCCAGCCCCTGGGCTCCTTTATCAGAGCAAGGACAAGGACGTGCTAATCTGAGTGCCCATAATTTAACGGAGATATACTGTACTTACACCGTGTGGTTGGAGCTGGCTGGGCCCGTGGGGCCCCTGGTCTTGGGTGTGCTGGTGGTTTGTGCACAGCTGGCTGGGCCCCGCTGGCAGAGCTGCAGATATTTGGGTGCTTTCAGACTATTTAATGGGGTTTCTGGCCAGGGCCATCTGAGGGGAGCATATTAGGGTGTGTGTTTCTCTTTCTGGGGTGCTGATTTATTCCCCTCCCCATCCCTGCAGGGTGGTGGAACGGGGGGAGCCAGGCGTTGCCACCTCATCTCCAGGGCAAGGGTCCTCTTGTCCCACCCTACTGTGGGGCTGAGCTCAGACACGTGGGCATCGTGGGTGGGTGGGTGGGTGGGTGTTATGAGCACTCACTTCCCTTGCACTCCCAGCACATGCCCTGCCCCAGCAGAGGGGAGTCATCCCTACAAAGCCTGGTCCTCCTCCATCCCACCCAATGGACAGACACCAGTCCTTTTCCCCCCTGCCCTTGTTCTGGGTGGTTAATGGGATTACCCAGCAGTTAAGTGATTGGGGGGGGGGGGTGTCAGTGCAGTGCTGGATGAGGTCCTGAAGGTCCTGTACACCCAGGAAGGATTGGGAGGGGAATAAATCAGCCTCTGGTTGAAGCATCACTCCCAAAACCCACTCTTGGGGCTGCTCACGGCTTCACACCAAGCTGTGGGACTGGGGTCTTGCATTGGCATGAGACGTGTCTTTTCCTCCCTTCCTACCCGTTCAGCTTGTTCCTAAGATACCTTCTCCTCTGCAAAGGATTGTTCTTCCCATGTTTAAATAAAACAGAGAGAAGCCTGGGGTTTTTAACAATCTGGGGTGGCAGAGCCAGCCAGTGAGTTCTCTGCTGGAAAGATGAAAAGCAACAGTTAAAGGAGGAAGAAAAGAAACCTCACTAACAAAACCCTGCTGTGCTGCAGGTGCCTGCACTGCCTGGCCAGCCCTCTGCCTCTTGGCTTCCCCTCCTGAGACTCGCCCCCAAAAATGCCAGCCTGCTTTGATTTTCACCTGCAAAGATGCTGTTACCCATCCCTGCTCTGTATCTGCTGTGTAAGCATCATCAAAGCACTTTGTGCTTTTTGGCTGTAGGTGGAGGCTGGGGTGAGACCCTGTGGGCTCCCACTGGCTTTGATGAAGAGGTTCCTGGCTGAAAAAGCCTGGCTGGAACTAGTGGTCCCCTCACTGTCTGCGGTGACCCATGCAGTGCTGGCATCGCTGCATCCCGCTGCATGATGGAGCTGCTGGGAGAACGCTGATCCAGGGGTGCTGGGGACCCTGCTGTGGGGTAAAAGCCTCGTTAGGCAGAATAAAAATGTTAAACTGGTTGATAATGGAGGAAATTAATAATGCCCAGAAGATGATAAAGGTAAATATGATTGTAATGTAAACAGAATGGCTTTAAATATTGGCTTTTATGTGGCAGCTGCTCTCGGAGCACCTGCTTTGGGCTCTTGTTCACAGCAGCAATTTACAGGCAGCAGCTTTTGTTGCACGGCTCTCACGCACAGGAAGAGAAATATCCCTGTATTCCCATTGTCTGGGGTTCTTTCCCTGCTGTTTCTTTGCACGGGAGGTATTATGGGCTGTGCTTCATCCCCGGCCCGCCAAGGCGTGTTACACTCCTGATGCCAGACCGCAAAGGGATGGGGAAAAATTATCAGAGCTCTTGGGGTTTGGGGCGCTTTTTTGCTTACTTTGCTTATTTTAAGGTGCCAGGTCTCAGAGTTGGGTCGTTCTGCAGGGAGCCTCTCCCACTCCCCCAAAGAAAAGTGGGTTTTATCCCTCCTTTTTCCCATCCTTCCCCCACCCCACCCCCCTCTTTTCAGCCTCAAAACCCAGGAGGGAGGTAAAAATTACACCCACCCCGGGTTTTTTCCTCTTTAATTATGTCCTTTTAAAGGTCATTCCATCACTGGGTATTAGTTTCACCGAGTCCTTTCTCAATGCTGGTTGTTAGCAGCAAAGCATTTCCAGCACAAATCCAGGATGGGGCAGTGGGTGCCCAGCAGAAGGGTCCCCCTGCACCCCAGCAGAAATTTCACAGTGCCTTAGAGGGGCTGTGGTCCCTAATTTTGCAGAGCCAAAGGGTTTGAGGACTGGAATATTCTCCTAGCCAGAGTGATATGGGGTGATTTGGGGGGTGGGGGGGGGGGTGAGGCATGGTAAACTTTTACCTTAAAAAAGCTGTGGGGATGGATGAGAATAAGAGATGTGCCCCAGCTTTTTGTATTTACTTTAAGATTAGCAAAGAATTGGCTGGAACAGCATGTTTTCTGTTGACTGTGGAAACAAGTGTGGCCCTGGCCCGGGCTGAACCCGGGGTGGGGGGACGAGCCCTGTGCAGGCAGCTTAAACCTGGCAGGAGCTGATGTGGTTTTGAGGTGGGAGGGCAAACAGCTGCTGCAGTGGTGGCCAATGCTAGCCAAACCCGTGCTGGGGTGCTGAGCCCACTGATGCTGGGTGGCTAGGTGCATCCATTGGGCTCTTTGCTACTCCAGAATGTTTTTAAAAGGTAATGAAGATACTGAGGTGGGAGGGGACAAGCCCTGGGGTAGCGTGGCTGAGGCTGGCGATGGAAAATTCAAACAATATTAGACTGAAAAAGTCAACATTAGGCACACTTCTACTAAGGACCTACAAACAAACAGAGTTCCTCTGTACACACATTAACAAACACGGCTGGGCTGATGATGACTGCTTTCACCTTTCCGCTGCCTCGGACTCCCACCCGGGCGCTGGGGTGGTTACCAGTGGCTCCCAGCACCAGGGATGCTGCTAGTGCTGCTCCATCCATCCCCACTGAGCATCCTGGGGTGGGCTTGTCCTCGGGGGGGAGTTGTCCCTGTGGGGCCAGAAAAGTCAAGAGGAGTTTGTGGGGGGCAAACATGAGCCCCATGGGTACAGGGTCCCTTTCCTACTCACTCAGTGCCAGTTGGACCTCACTGCCAGCTCACCTGGGTTGGTTGCAGGTAGATGCTCATAGTGATGGTGGAGGGCTAGACCCAAGGCTGGACAGATGGACAGCCAGCTGGATGCCTGCATCCAGCATCACCATGCTGGTGGCAGGTATGGGATGCTTCGGGCGCAGCTTGAGGCTTGTTTTTTCCATGGCTTAGCAGGTGGCCTTGGGAATGAGTGTTTCTAGAGTGACGAAACCCCTCTCCTCCCCAAAGACTCATCTCCCCCCATGCCCCACTGCCTAAGGGATGAAGGGGGAGCTGATTTCCTTGGAAAAATCTGCCCTTACATATCAAATGGATCAATGAGCCCTGTGTTACGGGGGAAAGCGAGAGCAAAGAGAGCCCCTGCGTTCCTCTGCTGCTGTCTCCTCTGCTGTGCCTCACCCTGAAGACTGTGGCTGGGGAAGGGGGGGAGGGAGAGCGAAGGGAAAGCCTCCCTCCTAAAGAGCATCCTAATTGTCATTGCCCCCACACGAGCCAGTCGATAGCACCCAGCACAGCGCGTACCGGGCGGCCGCCGCTCCTCCGAGTAGCCTGGTAATGCGATGCTCTTCCCCAGGATCAAGGTATTAAGGTTTAGGTTATTTGTATTGATTTTATGTGCTGCCATGCTGTGTCAGTCATGCTCATATTTGTGGTTCACAAATTCCTCCTTTAAATGTCACAGCCATTTCATCTCCCTCTGCCATCAATACTTCCAGCCACGGGGGCTGTTTATTAACCCCCGGTGCTGGCTCCTTGTGAGCGTGCTGTGCTTCTCCTTCCCAAACCCCCTTTATTAGCAAAGGGAAAAAAAAAAAGGGAAAAATAGAGTTACTTCCCCACGGAGATGGGGGAGGATGGGGAGGGGAAGGCGGGAACCCCTCCCGCCAGCGCATCTCCCTGCTGCTCGGTACCATTTTCGGGCCCTCTAGTGGTTAATGCCATTTTTGGATAGAATTTCGGTGTTTCCCCGGTGTCGGTGGCGCGCACAGCCCTGGCTTCCACCTGTGTTTGGATAACGCTGAGGAGGAGGATAGCAGCAGAGATGGCTTCATCGGGAGCTTGCCTTGCCTGGGAGGGTGGAGGAAGGGGGTGGGGATTCCCCTGGAAAAGCAGGAGCGGGTCTGGCACGTCACCCCGAGCTGTCCCAACGAGTGGGAAGCCCCTTGGATGCCTCCAAATATATAGGGATAACGAGGGTGTTTATTAGTCAGGGTCCTATTTGTGATCCTTGGGCAAACAGGAAATAAAACCAGCAAACACATGTTTCCCCCCCCCCCCCCCCAACCCTCCCCATTCCTCTGCAAGCGCTTACTCAGGCTTTTATTATATTTGGCCATGGGACGTTTGGTAAACTTACTGATGATATCAGGGAGTGATTTTACAAACAGGAAAAGTTACACTATTGACACCTCCAAATTCGGGGGTGTTTACACTGCGCGAGGTGCGCGCTCGCCCCGGCAAGATTAACAAACACCACTCGAAAGGCTATAGCCAAATCCACCCTGGTTGTTTATAAAACCTTTACAACTCATCAGCTTCCACTAACACACTGGCACTGTTCAATTACCATCACTTTTAGAGAGCCTTAGCAAAACACCCGGTGCCCATGTAAATAGACAAATCTGAAAACTCGCCGCTCTGTTGGCTTACATACTGTAGGTAATGTTTTCTTTTGCTCAAATTTGTTCTAGAAACTAATCACGCTCTGATAAAGCCATCTGCAAATATGAGGAAGATTGACATCCACATGTCAAAGTTTACACAGCCTGACCAAGTGTACATATAGTGCGGGCGACGCCAGGGCCTCGCCGCGCTGAGTTGCTGTGGGGCTGTGCTGGTGGGGATGCTGCTTTTGGGGACAGAGGACTCCATGCCTGGGTGCTGCTCCTCGTGGCCCGAAATGCATCGGCTTTCTCAAGGAGGGGTGGTTAAAACT
This sequence comes from Laterallus jamaicensis coturniculus, assembly GCA_022605575.1. Lineage (NCBI taxonomy): Eukaryota > Metazoa > Chordata > Aves > Gruiformes > Rallidae > Laterallus > Laterallus jamaicensis. The sequence goes on from JAKCOX010000001.1 coordinate 1,283,475, forward strand.
CAATCTGATGTGAACGGCAGGTCTTGGCTAAGCCCTGTTGGGAGGAAGATGCTCTCTGCATCCTCAGCTGCCCTGAGGAGTTAAGGACTTGGCCCTGGGATTCTCTCACTCTGGGATGCTCTCGCCCTGGGGATGCTCCCACCCCATGGATGCTTGGGATGAAGAAGCTCTGCATCCCCCACTTTCCAGAGGAGTTAAGGACCTGGCCCTGAGATGCTCTCACCCTGGGGGTGCTCCTACCCCACAGATGCTTGGGATGGAGATGCTCTGCATCTGCAGGAGTTAAGGACCTGGCCCTGAGGTGCTCTCACACTGGGGATGCTCCCACCCCATGGATGGTTGGGATGGAGATGTTCTGCATCCCCAGCTCCCCTGAGAAGTCAGGAACCTGGCCCCAGGGATGCTCAGGCGTCAGGCTCCAGCAACAGCCCAAACTTACCTTCCACATCCCAGTTAGAACAACTTGACCACAGCTCCCTTCCCCAGCAGGCACATAAAGCTCTCTTCTCCCAGGGTTTTGCTCCAGGGGTGTGTGGGAGCCCGCACAGAGCTGGGCTGCTGGGCAGGTGATGGGGCATTGGCAGGATGCTGGGGTGGGAATGCCACTGTGGGGTTGTGGCTGGAGATGGCTGGGGAAAAAAAGTTGGGGGTGAAGAAGCTTAGAGGCTTTGACACGAGACTTGTTATCCCTCTGAGGAGGCATCGTTTTAGCTGGTCCAAAGTACAGATTCCCTTTGGCTTTGGGTTGTTAAACAGGGCTTTTGTTGACTCCCAAACAAGGCCGGCGCTTGAGATTTGGAGCCGACCCCAGCGCCTGGCACCCAGGCCTGGAAACCCCAAATACAGAGGGAGAAAATAAATCACCCAGGTTTCACTTAATCGTATTGCTAAAGAAAGGATTTAATGGACTCCCCATCCTCCTTGTAATCAAATCAAACACCCTGCCTGCGCCGGGCCCAGCCTGGACACTTGCCTCGGCAGCGTGGTGAGGGAGCCAACTTGGACAGTGTGCTGGGGGGAGACGGATAAACCCCAGGCTGAGCTGGCTGCCCTGGGCACACATCCTAATTTTCCAGCCTTGGGGGGGCAGGACTCCAAACCAAGAGGCTGTGGGGGGACTCACATCCCACCCATGTCCCCAACTGATGGGCCCTTGGGAGCTGGTGCTTGTGGTTGCTTGCCGTTGGTGGTACTGGTGGGTTGTTACAGAGTGGGGCTGGGATGGAAATGTGAGGGTTTTTTTTTTTTCCTAAGTTTTATTTTTTTGGAGCTGAAGGGGGAAATGCCACTTTTGGTGTGGTGATCTCCAAGCAGAGGTCCCCTGGTGTGCCCTCCTGGGCATGTTTTTTGGTGGGTTCCCAGGCCACGGGCAGCATCATGCTCAGGGCACCCTTGGTGCTGAGCCAGAAGGTTGTTGGAGTCCTGGACATGCCTTTTGTGTTGTGAGGCTGTAGTGGCTGTGGGTGGCTTTTCCCCAGCCTCTGTATTTGCAAACTGCCTGTTGTCTCTGGTAAATATTAAAGCAAAATTCCCACCCCTCCCTCTCCCACTGCTCCCACCGTGGCTGAGGGATGCTCAGGGGCTGGATGCAGCTCTGCACTGGGAAGGGGCAGCTATGCCACCCCACCTCCCTTTGCATCCCTGCAGCAAGTCAGCCAGCCCCATCAGCCTAACGAAGCCTGGGCAAACGGGGCCGGTCCCTGACCGCTCCAGGGCTGCTGCAAAGGGGACCTTGTCAGAGAGGAAAAATCCAACCTCCAGAAGGACTTTTCTAGCAGAATAGATAAATAATTGGATAAACCCGGGCTGGCGTTTAACGGGGGCTGGAGCGGCGGGGCCGTACGTGCTGGCATGAGGTGTTTAAGGCGACTTGTTTGAAAGCGCATCAGCATCAATCATTGTCTGCTGCTACTTGAGAAGCAGGGCTGATAGAGTAGCGGGGAGCAAAGCTTTCTGCCTGCCTCCGCAGCATGCTGCAATTCAATTAGTCATGGTCAGAGGGTGGCATTATTATTCATACATTACTGATTGTTCCCAAAGTAAACAGCGCGAGGATGGGGTCTGTGATCCTCTCCGTGCCCTTAGCCAGGACACAAAGGGAAATGCGATGCAGACCCCGGGGTGGGACATTGTTTGCGAACTTCACAGTCAGATCGGGCTGGTTTTCATCCTCCTGGCAGATAAGTGTCGGTGCATGCATACAAAGAAGCCCCCAGATACTTTACCCCAGCCCATTCCCCGATGCTTTCTCGCAGCGCCGGTAACTTTCTTCTATTTTTTTTTTTCTTTTCCCCCCCAAAATGAAGCACCACATGCTAATTTTAGATAGGCTGGATCGCTTAAACTATGCAAATACAGCCCCTGTCACCAGCAGAATATAATAATGATGGACAGCTTAGCAATTAGCAGCAAACACCCGCGCGATGCAACGCAGCAGTATCATTTGCATGCTCGCAAAATAGTCACCAGCAGCCGTAATGGGCTGTGAAGCCATCTGTTTATTGGCAGCACGGGGGCGAAAGCCAGCCCAGGAGCCAGGCAAAAAGACCTGGGGGCCAGCTTCTGCCCTCGCTCAGCTCCTGGGGCTGCGAGGGGCTGGGGCAGCGACCAGGGAAAACCTTCCCCCTGGAACAAACATAAGGAAAAGGGCTGCTGATGAGATCGCTAATTGCTTTACACCTTGCTGTCTGTACCCCTCTCCCTTCCCTTCGCCCCCCTGCCCAGTTTATCACTTCTGCTAATGGTGCAAATTACCACCCAGGCTGATTTCCTCACACACACCCCCCCACACCGATTTAATAAGCCAATGCAAAGCTGTGGGGAAGGGGGTGAGTGGTGGCAGTGAGCTGGCAAGAAGGTCATAGTGCTGCTGAAAGCAGATTTCCCAGTGATGCTGTGGAGCAAAACCTATGGGAAAATGATGGAGAGATGTAGAATAACCCCTTGCTCAGCAAAAGCCTTGTACTAAAGAGGAGGTTTAGGCATTGGTTGGTACCCTGGTCCAACGCTGCATGTGAGTATGCACCAGGCATGGGGGTACATGGATAAGGTGTTCAAGGGTATGTGTGCTCTGAGCAAAACCGTGTGGCAGTGCAGAGAACAGAGGTAAATAGAGTCACAATTAGCATGGTCATCACCTAGGCAGGTCTTCTTAGGTATGTTAGACCCTCTGCCTCCAGACACGTTCCGTCCTCGCTCGATAAAGGCCTTGCCTACAGGTTTCTGGCACAGGGAAACATGGTGTGTCTTGTCCTGGGTGTGTGCAGAGGGCTTTCTGTGCCGCCGTGTATTTAACAAGCTTGTGACACACACACACACACACACACACACCCTGCCCTTAATCTCTGTGCCTCAGGAGCATCAATGAACCCTTGCCCAAACAGACCTGGGTTGTTTTTTTTTGGGGGGGACAAGACAGAATGGGCTTGAAATGCAATTAGTATCTCTCCTTTCCATCAAAAAGAATTAAATCTAAGCTGTACTAATGTATAGAAAACGAGTTGTCTCCCTGGCACCAGCTCCTGGGCGATGGGGATGCTCCTCCTGGTGCAGCTTCTCCACCGCTCCCCAGCAAATCCCCCATCCAGCCTGCTGATGTATTTGTATGAAACTCAAAAGAGCACAGGCTACATGAGCCCTGCTGCCTCCAGAGTTGGAAGAGGGACTGTATTTGTCCCTTTTCCTTGGGGAAGCCAGCTGTGATGATAATGTGCTTCCCCCCAACGCGCTAGAGGGAGTTCAGTTGTGAGGGAGGCAGGGTGAGGATGAGGAGGAGCTTCCTCCTGCAGCTGTCCAAGGAGCTTGGAGTCGGTGTGAAGTTGTGGTAAACATCTTCTGGGCTCCACAGCAGAGTTATTGATGTGGCTGCCTCATTCCTGGGAGGATGCTCGGCGCAGAGCTTACACACCACAAATCCCACCCAAAGGAAGAATAACCCCCTGATACTTGATTATTTTTTAAATTATTATTATTTATTTTTAAAGAGGCCATCTTCCCCATCTCATTGATATTCTTCCCCTAGCCCTGCTCCTCTTCCAAAGGACCAACCCAAACCTAGGAACCTCCCGAGAGGACAGATGCAGTGCCCGGTGTCAGTCAGCGGCGTTCCTTTGCATAGCGGTACTGTTCTGGCCCCTTGACAGCTTGATTTAAGGCCGCCCTGGCTTGTCGTGTTGACATGACAACTGTGGGATATGTCGTAAATATCCCAGGAGTGGACAGGAATTGTGGGGCTGGATTGTACGGGCGGTATTGTAGGGCATGTGGCTGAGCCCTCCGCCCGTCCCGCCGGCCGAGCACGGTTTGCTGGGGTTTTGTTTGGAGAAGAAAGAGATGAGAAAGAAAAGGGAGAGGGGGAGGCAGTGGGGGGACACCCAAAAAAACCCACCCAAAAACCAACCCCAAGAAGAAAGAAAAACATCACCCTCCTTAAAAAAAAATAATTAAAAAAAGAAGAGTAAACTCTATATTGGGTGGATTTTGTAACTGTGCTGTGGTGGGATCGCTCACGGCCATCAAGGACCCAGCCGGCTCAGGGCCATCAATCAACCAGTGGTTTTCTTAAAGACTCTGAGATATCTCTTCCCCCTCCCAAGGCTGAGCTCCTGCCGAAGTGAAGCCAAGGCTTTCCAAGACCTGAAGTGGAGGACAGGCTTTTAAATCTGGGCAGGCAGCCCGGTGAGAAGATGTGCTACCTGAGCGAGGTCTTGACCCGAAGCTTGTCAGAGCTGGGGCAGGGTCTCAGCAAGCTCAGCACGGGGTCTTGCTGCTTGCAGGCTCCTTTGGAGCCAGGTCTGGGGGATGTTGGACTGCTATGGCATCCCCCAGCAATCCTGAATCCCATTGATGCTTTTGGCTCATTTCTGGCCTTGATGGCTGCGGTACAAAACGCAGCTTCCCAAAGTGATGGTGCTTGAGCAGGGGCTTGTACCAGGGCAGTAGAATGTCATGGTTCTCTGGGCTTTTTTTTCCACTCTATTCTGGAGTAAACCAGGGCAAACAGTGCTTGGAGAAATACCCCAGCCATCCATCCCCTCCAAACCTGCGTGCTCAGATTGAACCAGTTTATAACCCCCTTTTCCTCATCCGTGGAGGGTGACATTCCCATTCTGCTGGTTTCTCCGGGGTTTGGAGTTTATAAAGCCACAGGCATACTGAGTTTGGTTTCAAATTGAAATGAGACATTACTGAAACAAAGGAAAAGTTTCCTCTCTTCTCCCCCCCCCTCCATTCTTTTCTGCTATTATATGCAGCAAGACAAATGATGGGGAAAAGCTCCTTCCTACTTTTTCCTTTTCTTTTTTTTTTCTTTCCCCCCCTTTGTAATTTTGAGAAAAGACCCCAACTTGAAAGGAAGATGAGCCAGAGCAGCGAGGGAACAAAACCCATCAGCTACTCCATCGCTGGGGTTTTAAAAGGTTTAAATGCGCCCAGGGTTACAAAGGAACAATCTCTGTCACTTCCAACGTCCCCCTGGGCTTGGGGAGCTGGGAAAAGGAAAAGGGGGATAAGGGGGGAATCATTGTGGTTCCTAATTGTGGGGCATCAAATGCACAGAGGGAATTTAGACTCCAACTTCAGGTTAATTTTCAGGACACTTTGTGCAGAGGAAGGTGTGCTGCTGTGCTCCAGGGGAGCAGCTGCTCCCCTGGAGGTGAGCCAATGCTGAGCCTGTCTCACAGGACACAGGGACCCTGTGCCCCCCAGCCCTCAGCCCAGTTATTTGCCATCTTGACCTGGAACAGAGTCTGACAGCTGAGTTAGGCTTGATCCCATCTGAGATGGGCATGGCTTTACTGGGAGCTTTACAAGGATTTTATTCCTACTCTGCCTTTCTCCTCCTGAGGAGCTCCAAGTAATCAGAAGACCCGTGCACCTAAACTCACCCCCTCAGGTCCCTTCCCTGCAGCATGGGGTGAGAGACCCAATGGGTACCACAAGCATCACGCCTAAGGTGCTTCCCTGAAGCCTGTCCTTATGATGCTGAGTTATTCCAACCCCTTCTAAAGCTGCTGCAGGCTGCTGCTCTTGAAGTGACCCGTGATGCTGTGCCATAGCTCCCAGCCTGGTTTTGCATGACCTAGCCTTGATGTGAGGAGTGTGGGTGCTGGCAGTGTGGGAGAAAGGTGCTTGCACGGGTGGGTGTGTGTGTTACACACCACCTCACCCTCTGGGGTCATTTTGTGAACCTTAGCTAGATGTGTTTATCACTGAGCAAACTGTAAGCAGGATGGGGAAGAGCATCTGATGCCAGCCAAGGCATCACCTCTGCCCAGGGCTGGGTGGTGGGGCATTCTGAAGCCAAGGGCCACGAGGAACCCCAGAAAGGACCTTTAATATTGGCCAGGGCACATCTCACTGCCCACACACCCCAGCAGAAATCATCAATGCAACACTGCTCTTTGCTTCCCTTCCCGGATGCTGGGAGGAAAGTCTTGATTAGTTTTTGTTTGCCTGTTTGCTCGGGCTTGTTTGTTGGTTGGTGTGTGTTTGTAGGGGTGTGTGGGCTTTATTGACCCAGCGCGAAGCTGACGTGTAAGTGGGGTTACAGGGGGGTATCCAGGAGGAGAAGCGAGCTGCTGGGATGGATGGAGATGGCATTTACATTCTCCCTTCAATCTGCATCCGCCGAGAAGGGTGGTGGTGATATTAGTTTGGGCTGAGATGGGCTTTGTGGAGCTTGGAGGAAGCCATGGGCAGAGGGAAACCCTTCGGCCTTCCCCAAAACCTGGCCAGAACCCCCCACCAGACTGACCTGATGATGTTGGGAGGGTCGTGGGTGACGGGCTCACCAGGGGGCTGCCCAAGACAACCCTTGACACTGCTGTCACTGGTGCTGTCGCTGTTACCAGAGTGCTGGGAGGGATGGGGTGGCTCAGGGGATGAGTGCTGTGCCGGGATGCTCTGCTCTGTCTGCATCCCTGCAGTGGTGGGGGGGGCTCCAAACTGCGTGCTGAGGTTGCTTGGTGAGTTTTGGGAGCCGGTGGGTACATAAAAGGCACATTGTGATTGTTATTTTAAAGATCTCCTCCTTAGCACACCTGCCCCGGGGCTTTTGGCTCTGAGGTTTGACCTGAGGGGTTGTATCACTGGGTGTAGGGTGAGGAAGATGAGGCAGCGTGGGGAAAAGCTGGCTCTCTAACTGTAACCTGTGTCCTCTCCTGGTGGGACAGATTTGGGGAGGGGGGGGTTGGTGTGTGTGCCTGCAGGTGGGGTGCCCCACAGCTCCCGCTTTCCCTGGGCGAACAGCTCCTTTCCCTCCCTGCCCAAAATATAGACCCCCAGATATTCCTGGGCGGTTTGTGACCTGGCAGCAGTTTGGAGATCCACAAAACCCAGCTCCAGAGCAATGCCCAGCACCTAAAATCAACACCCTCCCCCCCTCCCCTCCTCCCCCCCCCCCCCCCCCCCCCCGCAAGCACAAATCACAGCAGAAGCCTCAGAGATAAAACTGAGCCAACGTAAATTCATTCATCCCCCTTCCTCTGGCTCCCCCCACATCTCCCCCCTCCCCAATTTACATCAGCTCAGCGCTGGAGCACCAAATATAAACCAAATATCCAACCTCCCCCCCCCCCCCCCCATTGTACAGGTGCGAGCGTGGGGGCTGGCTGCCTCCCTACAAACGGGCAACATCTGCAGCTGCCCCCAGGCAGACAGACAGACAGACAGATAGTCTGATGTGAATTATTTAACACAAAGTGCCGTGACCTCTATTAACAAAGGGAGATGCTTCCAGACCTGCGGGCAGCACCATGGGAAGCAGCTGGATCCAAATCAATCTAATTGAAGACGGGCCTGAATTTATTATAGGAGCCGGTGGCAAGCATCCTGTTGAGGATGCTGGAGCGGGGAGATGGGGTGGGGGAGAGATGCCTGTACAGTATTTTCCTTTTAGCTCTGCTGGAAAGATCATAGCCATAAATTGAGCTTAAGAAAAGCTCCACAGCCAGGCAGCACGTCCGGGGACACATGTGCCGAAAAGAGGGAGGGGGGAGCATGGGGGGGGGGTGGGGGGGTGGGATGGCTTCGTGCTGGGGTGCTTGCAAAAAAAAAAAAAAAATTAAAATTATAATGAAATTTCCTGATTTTTTTTTAATCTTTTTTTTTTTTTAAAGTTTATTTCCCCCCCCCCCCCTTTCCTCTGCCATCAAAAGAAAGACCCGAAAGAAACGTGCACTTCAAGGCTTTAAATCTGAAACTTCCTAATCCCCTGAAGTCCACACTAGACTTCTTGCCTCCATGGAAACCCCAAAGCATTCATCCAAGTGATTGGCCTCCAATGAATTTTAGATAAGACAGAATGGAACGGAATTGATGTGATTTTAATGCAGAAGAAAGCGGTGGAAGGGAGGTCCACTTGGTTCATATTTGAATAAAGCAAACATGACAGACAAAAGGCTGACAGCTGTAAATGACATTGTCAGTACAAAAATTATCAGCCAGTTTACAATCTGTTTGCTTATGTTGAACAAACAGAATGTGTGTGGCATCCCTTGGCTTCATGAATGGCAGAAATACTTGCAGGCTCCGGAGAGAGGCAGATATCTGTTCCCTCCCAGCCCTCCCACTATAAGATATCCATTTGACAGCCGCGCTGAAAAGGAAAATTCTCTCTTTTTTTTCCTTTTCTTTTTTTTTTTCTCTCCCTTTCTCCTTTCTGCTTTTTCCCTTTAATTTTTTTTTTAGTCTTTTTTTTGTTTGTTTGCTTTTTTGCCCTTTTCTTCCCCCCTCCTCCTCCTCTTTCTTTGCCTTAGTTACGGTTTTGCTTGATGGGGGTTTTTTTGGGGGGTTCTTTTTTTTTTTCTTTCTTTTTCTTTTTTTTTTTTGGGGGGGGGGGATGGGGAAGGATATGGGGTGTTTTGCTTTTTTTTCGGGGGGTTGAGGTGTGTTTTTGGTCGAGGGAGGGATGGCAGCACCCGGGCACAGCCATCTCCGGCGCAGCAGCGGAGCCGGGTTGGAGCCTGGCGGCGGCTCCGGCATTTCCCGGCTCCAAACCTGCCGCTACCCGGAGAAAGCCGAAGCTGCGGCCGCGCATCCCTCCGTTTGCCTTCCCTCCTGTCTTTCCCCACGCATCCCGGCCCGGGGGAGCGGCCCCGGGAGCCCCGGTCGGGACGGCAGCCTCGCCGCACGGTCCCGGTCCCCATCCTGGTTCCCACCCGCTTTGCTTTTGGTTCCTCAGTGCGGCCACAGTTTTACCTGCGAGGGGCGGGGGGAGAGAGCTAACCCCCTCCCTAGCCCCGCTTTTAATTTGGGGACAGGGTTAGCAATGATCCTCCTCCTCTGCAGGCGCGGGTGCGAGCCAACTGTGAAACGAGTTGTGGGGTCTCAGCGCCGGAGGGGTGTTCAGGGCAACCCGGTTGGTTCATAAACCTCATTTGCCTGACCATAAATACCCCATATTTATGTCCGTAGCTCAGGTACTCGAGACTGTCCGTCCACACCCCCCTTGTGGTTTTCTTTTCCTTCTTTCCCTTTTTTCACCCTGTCCTTTTCTTTCCTTGGAGAATTTCTCTCGTCATCCTGCATCCTTGGTTGTTATTTTCTGGTCAGAGAGGGAAATATATATATATATAAAAATATATATTAAAAATATATATATTTATTTGCAGAAGTTCTTGCCCAAGGCCCTTACTCCCCAGCCCATCCCCTTGGCCTCAGGTCCGCACCCTCCAGGTTGTGATTCCTGGAAAGAACCTGCCTGCTGCCAGCATAATCTAATCCTTCATTAAAAGAGAACAAATAATAAATAAAAAAGGAAAAAAAAAAGGAAATAAAAAGGAAAAGACAAACTCCACCCCACCCCTCCCCAAACCGACCCACAGCCGGACGGGAAAGCCCACCTGTGGGTCCCTAAACTCGCCCCCTCAAGCCTGCCCTGAGCCTGTCAGATAGCAGGGAGCCCGGTTGCAGTGAATCAACCCCCCTTCTTTTATGTCAATAGAAAAAGGGGTGAGGGGTGGGGGTGAAAAGGACTTAAAAAAAAATTGTTTAGCGGCACTTGGCTTGTTTGATGAGAAGAAAAAAAAATAGTGACAGGTGAGTGCGGGCTGTGCGGGGCAGATAAAGGGACTAGAATAACCCCGGGAGCCAACGCCATCGCTTCCCGGGCAGCTGAGCATCCCAAGCCGGGCACTCGCATGGAAAAGTTTATCCAATTAGTGCGAACCGGATGGCGCTCGTTATGTTGTGTTACTCTTTTCATTTTCATCTAAATTGCCGTTTTCTTCCTCCCCGATATGGCAATCGGTCATAAAGGGGTGACCACCATTAAAAAGCTGTTTGAGTTGGAACCCTGTAGTGTTTGGCTAAGAGGGTAAAATGCAAATTTGATGAAAGAATAAGGATAAATTTACATATCAGCCCCGGCTCACATGGAGAGAGTAAACATTCTGTTTATCTCGAGTGGCGCTTTATGATTTCAGCAGAATATAAAACTGACCTTGGCCCAGGCAGCGCTAAAAGACCTGAATGAAAGAGATTGTTGGCTAAATACAATTTACTCGAGGAGAGAAGGTTGTCGGCAAACCCGGCGTAGCTCAGCAAACAGGGTCAGGCAGCGGGGGGCGCCGGGACAAAAACGGGTCCCAGCGACTTTCCCAAATGGAAAAGCATCTTTGCTCTGAAACCGGCCAACGGGGTGGGAAGGGGAAGGAGTTTCTCCCTCCCCCCTCCCCCGCACACAGCTCCTTCCCCTTCCCACCCGTGTGTGTCCATGTCCCCCTCCCTAAATCACAGCTCTTTCTGCCACCCGCGAACTCCGGGGGAAATCCCAGGAGATGCAAACTCCGGGATGCTGGGGGAGATGGAGGAGGAGGAGGAGGAGGGAGGGGTGTGGAGAGGTTCTAAGGCGGGGAGGGCACCATTTATTTGAACAACATCACCTGAAAATGCTACCTGCCGTATTTTGATTCTTTCTTTTCCCTTTCCCTTTCCCTTTCCCTTTCCCTTTCCCTTTCCCTTTCCCTTTCCCTTCCCCTTCCCCTTCCCCTTCCCCTTCCCCTTCCCCTTCCCCTTCCCCTTCCCCTTCCCCTTCCTTCCCCTCCCTTCCTTCTTTCTTTCTATTTAAATGTCCTCTTCTGGCTAATTATCCCTTCCCTCTCCTTAAACTGTCCCACATGCTTTCCTCGGCGCGACCCCCGAATAACTAACTGCATTTTAGGTTGCACACAGGACCTCACAGCCCCCCCCCCTCAACCTCCCCCCGCCTCCGAACTCCCCTTCCTGCTGCCCCGGGGTTTGGAGTTACAGGACACACACACACACACAACTTTAATGCTTGATGCGGAGTCTTCCTCTGCCCAGAAACAGCCCGGGTTATTTAAACTGCTCTGAGCGTGGGGTTTGGGGGGATTTTTTGGTGGTGTTTTTGGGGGGTTGGTTTGTTCCCCCCCACCCCCCTTCAACCCGCTCCATCAAATCAGCCCGAAGGAAAACGGACGTGAGAGGAGCGGAGGTTTTTCTCCCGGTGCCGGCTGAGCCCTGCGGAATGCGGGGTCGAAACGCGGAGCCCGATGCTCCGGGATCCACTCGGTGTGTTCAGCGGAGGCGCGGGGGTAGCTCAGGGACAGGGACCGGAGCCGGCACACGGAGCGAGCGGCACCGGGTCTCCCCAGGTAACCGCACAAACCGGCCACTGCACCGGCGCCGGGACCTCGCCCCCGCAAAGCAGCGAGAGCAGAGCGGGGGGGTCATTCGGCCCCGAGGCTGGAGGGACCCCCGGCTTGGGGCGGGCAGAGCATCCTCGGGCCCCGGCGGTAGCACCGGCTCCGGGTAGAGCCCCGGTACCGGCAGCGGCGGCGGCCCCGGGAGCAGCCCGGGCTGGGCAGAGACAAAGGCTGGGAGAGGAACAAAAGGCAGAGGGAAATAAAGGGCGACTCGTGCGGGGTCGCGGGTCCTGCTGCGGCCGGGGCTGTCGGTGGGCTTGGCTGGGTTGGTGGTAACACCATCCAGGTGCTGACGCTGCGTTTCACCGCCCGGGAATCGCGTTTCCCGGGGGCCGGAGGGCAGGAATTGTTCTGTCCGGTGCTGCCCCACGAGTGGACCAGGGCTGGGTGATGCACCGGTTCCCCCCAGCCTCGGGTGTCAGCGCCACGTCCTTGGGGCTGACTCACACTGTGCCGACAGCCCAGACCTCGGCGGGTACCGGTGTCATCTTGTGGGTACCATTTACCTGGGCCCAGAAGGCGATCAGGACCCTTCTTTTAAAATTCGACGGATGGATTTAACGAGGGGCGCCCTGCCAAGCCCCAAAAGGCTTGTGGTACCATCCTGGGATGGTCTCATCCCACTCTCAGTGCCGTGGGGAGGGGATGGGTGGGGGGACAGAGCTCTGAGACCGGTCAGCCTTGGGTTTGGCCCCTGATGTTGAGGGGAGAGAGACGGTAACGGAGCTACAGCCCCGATGCACTGCTTGCTTCAGGGCTGCCAGCCTAGAAAGCATGAAAGCCCCCCAAAACCCAGGCAAAATAAACCAAAGCGGAGGGAACGGGAGAGGCAGCCCTTCCCCGGGCCGGCCCAGTGCCCTCCCAGGCTGCGTGGGGAGAGCTCCTGCCCCACCGCTTGATCCGTTCCCCCCCGTTTATAGGGATTATTTGCACTTCTAAAAGGCTGAACAAGGCTGCAGCTCCCGGGGGCCGGGACCAGGCTGGGAGAACAAGGGATTTGGGCTGACCCCGGGAATTCCCCGCTGCTGCTTTGTTTCAGGGCCGTCAGAATTAGCGAAGGGGGGGGGGGGGGGGGTGGGGGTGGGGGCACTTCGCCTTTCGGAGAGGGGCGGGGGGGAGGAAGGGGACGCATCCTCCCGAGCTGGGGACAATCATATTCTGCTGGGTGGAAATATTCACGTGGTGTCCATCCTGATGCTGTATTGAAATGTAAGGCAAAGGAATAATATCCCTGGAAGGAGGGGGGGAAGTTACCTGAGAGAAAGACCCCGGGTTCCTTGCTCCTGCACTGGCCACGGTATTCCTAAATTTTGATTCTCAAGAGAGATGGTTTCTCCATGTTTTCAAAGTCAGGAGATTATTTATTTTGTCTGTTTGTTTTCAAGAGGGATGAAAAAGAAGTTTCTGAGTGAAATAAAAGCTCTTTGGCTTTCCTCTTCTTCCCTTCCCAGGGGACATCTGCCCATCCCATGCCTTACTGGGGCTGTGGTACTGTGGGTACCAGCACCCACCACCCTTTCCTGGGTCCCCTCGGGGGGGTGATTGCCTCAGCACGGTGTTCCTCACTCCCTTGCGCTCTCTGAGGCTGGGTGACCTGGACAAAACCTGCCTGGGTTTGGTTCCTCCTCCTTTTTGAAGCCCTCTGCTCACCGAGCTGACTTGCCATGGCTCTATCCTCCTTGGAAAAGGTCATACCTGCTATCTCTGCGCTTTAATCTGACAGGGTATGAGCCAGATGGGTCCTGGGGATGATGATGATGATGTTACAGGTGCTCCTTGGAGATGAGCTACTTCACCAGTGAGGAAGGCAGGAGCCTGTGTTCCCTGAGCACAAAGCACAAGGCAGGACGTGATGAAGGAGGATTTGGACTTTGCTAGATCCAGGGCAGGAACCACGAGGACACCTGATGAAAAAAGGCCCATTAATTCAGGTGAGGATGGTCCAAGTCCCCCTGGTTTAACCCTCTCCTTCCCAGGCGGCTTCCCCAGAGCCTGCTGCTAGCCGGTGGGAGGAGCAGCCAAACCTCAGCTCCATAGGGAGCACTGGGAACATCGTGTACGTGGGACCGGGTGCTCCTCACCCCTCGGGGCTGCCCTGTGTGACACCAAAGCCACCCTGCCGCACCTTGCCAGGCCCCTGTGGCTTCCCAGCCTCTGCAGAGGGGTGTGTGCATCCTTCCTCCTCCTTGGTATGCATCCAGCTCCTTGCTCAATCTGAGGGGTCAGTGAGTGCTGCCAAAATCTGCCTGGCATAACCAAGGGCTTCCCTCTTGTGGGTAGGTGCATCTCCCTGAAGTCCCCTGCTCCAGATGGGTCTGGGGTGCCCTTCACTGCCCATTCCCATTTCTTCCCAGCCAAAAGGGATAGCACTTCCCAGTACTTAGGGATATGGGTCAGCACAGGACAGGAATGGTTGGACTTGATGATCTTAAAGGTCTTTTCCAACCTTGTGATCCTGTGAAAAGCCTAGCTCCTTAGCTGGCATGATCCCACCTGCCTTCACACCTCCTTCCCACCTCCCAAAGCCAGGACGGTCCCATAGGCCCCTCACACTGTACGGGAAGGTCGTGTCTCATGCACCCTCCTATAGAGGGAGGAAGGCGGCTGCTCCGGGCTGTCAGCATCACAAGCCTGACCCGTTGTCCCCGGTGGGAACCAGGGCTTATAAGGGAGCTGCTGACACCACCTCAATTACCCGCTGCCCCTTGATGAAGGAATTTTCCTCTTTTTGCAGCGGGAATGCTAATGGAGGCGGCTCCCGCACCGCACCAGCGCAGGAGGATGGTGCCATCTAAAGGAACTGGCGCAGAGAGGAGCAGCAGCCACCACCGAGGTGGTGCAGGGGGACCAGTGGCATCACTTCAGCACTGCTGGGTAGCTCAGCAGCAGGGCCCGGCTCAGCAGAGGCTTCCAGAGGAAGTTTATGATGGGTGTTTGATGGCCTTACGCCACCTCAGAGGTAACACAGCCCCTCATTTGCATAGAATTTGCCTATTGCCTAGAAAGCTGGCATTCAAGGATGTTTTCCTCCTGGCATCTTCTTGTTTCCATCCTGTACATGGCCGACATCAGGGAAATCAAGGGAAGTGTCCCACTGCCTGAGCAAGGCAGGGCCACCCACCCCAAAGCCAATTTGGTGTGATCCTAGAGGACCTGGTGCCTGTCTGTGGGATTGGATTTGGAAGCGACCAAACCCAAAGCGTACAAACTCAGTCCTGCCCTAGGAGCCTCACTGGAGCATCAGGGATAGTTACAGTGTAGGAACTGGGAACCAGGACCTCCACAGAAAAGCTTCTGAGCTAACCAGCCCAAGCCAACCCATGGGCACATCTGCTGGCGCTCTGACCCAGCTTAACCCCCTCATCCCTGCCCCCCCCCCCCCCCCCCGATGAATTTCCTTTGTTGAGAGCTCTGCAGTCATCCAAAAAAATCCTCTTGGCATATGCAGCAAACAAGCCCAAACCAACCCCAGCATTCCTACTTCACCTTTTCTTTTGACTCCCTGCACGCTATGAAAGGCACATCACTCATGTTTACAGAGAGAGCCCGGCAAGATGGGACTGCCCGCCGGATTCCAGGTAGGTGAGGGGGAGGCTGAAGCTTTTGTTTTGGCAATTAATTAATTTTCACCAGGCTTTCACTTTTTACAGCCTCTTTTTCCACCACGGCCCAGGTTGCTCAACTCCAAATCAATGGGACCACCCCCAGCGATAAAGACGTCATGCTGAATGCGTGTGTCGTTAATCACTCGGGTTACCTTTCAACCCAGCGCCATCCCTTTGTGGGAGCCTTCCCTGGAGGCACTGGGAAAACAAACAGGCACGTTTATTACAGCCCCTCGGGGCTGAGTCAACAGTTGCCTTCACCCCCTTAATCAACATCTCGGGCTTAACCGAGATCATCTCTCAAACTCCTCAAAGAGCTACAAAGCAGTACCTGTACTTTCCCAGTATGGGTAATTGGGATTTTACGTGGCATGATGATAGACTCCATTGAAAGCTACCCTCACATCACTGCTGGGAGCCCTCAGCCATCGCCCCAACCCAAGTGAGCGGCCGGATACCCGCTGGCATCCCAAAGGCACGCTCGGGCACGCTGCCCGAGCCATTAACGTCTGGCTGTGCTTCCATGAAAGACCAGGAGTCCTTTGCTTTCAAGCACCCAATCCACGTAGGACACAGGCCCTGCCATGCCCCCCAGCCAATTTTTACATGCCTCTTGCGAAAGAGAGATGAGAAGGTCAACAAGTCAGAAGCTGGGGCACCTGCACCATCCGTGGGAGCTCGCTCCAGCTTCCTTGGGCTCCCTCTTTGCAGGATCCTGCACCTCCTTGCCAGTGAGCACACTGGACCTGCCATGGGGTCCATCTCACCTGCCAGCCCTTTGCCCTGGCAGGTCCTCTCCTCTCCTGGAGCACTCCAAATATTTTTGAATGAAAAGTGTCAGTCCAGGGATCCTCAGCATAGAACGTACCTAACAAAGCCTATTTGCAAAGTAAATTTGCTCTGGATTTCCGATACCTAGGAAAGTTTTTTCTATTATATTTATTTAAAATTACAACAGTTTACATTAGAAACAAGCTCAAACAATTAAGGTAAAAGATAAATAGCTGCATACAGTTTAATTTTACCAAAGGCAAACACACATCTTTCATTGTTCCATTACCCGAGTATTAAGTGCAATATAATTGTCCGATGTGTTTTCGCTGACTTTAACGCTATGAAATTGGTCAGTTCTGACTTTTATGGAATAATCTTGATTTTTTTTCCTTCCCCACACAAGCAGCAGCCTGTGATAGCTCAGGGTTTTTGGGTTTTTTTGGGAGGGATGACACACAGATGACACCTTCAAGAGAAAGGCTTGCTTTCCTCGTGGTGCAGCAGGATTTCAGTCCCACCTCCAGTGAGATGCAATGTCCAGAAGAGGAGGTGTCCTTTGGGAAAGCAGGGCATCATCCCAGCTATTAAGCTGGCAGGGAGAGCTGTGGGATGCTCCAAACACCACGGTGAGTGTGCTGTGCTTCCCTCTTCCTAACTAGACACCCCTGGGGGAAACGCTCTTCATCTTGGGATGCAATTATCAAAAATTGGCTTGGGAATAATCCCTTTAGAGGGATGTAAAATAAAGAGAGAGAGAAATAACAGGAGGCTTATGCAGTAAGGTTGGTGCTATATGTGGTATGGGGACTTGTGAGAGCAGCGTTGCCTCGGCAGCAGCTGCCCAGGGGTCTCAGGAAGGGTGGGACTGGTTTTTGGGGAGGAGGCTGAGCCTCAAGGTGGGATGGGAAAAATGAAAGCTGGTGCTGTCTTATTAAGGTGCTGATATAAACTGTCTGGAAGTGATGATGATGGTGATGGATTTTGGAAAGAGATGTGGCGGGGTAACAGCAAACCTGAAGGCAGGTAAGGACAGGAGGTGTGTGGAGAGGTGGCTGGATGTGGGGCTGGGAGCCCCCCATCATGCATTGGGGCTGCCTCAGGGCAGGGCGAAGGTGAGCTGTGACCCGGTGGCACTGTGGTCCTTGGCTGAGCCAATACCCCCTTGCTAAAACCAGACTGATGGTGTGTAAGCTCCGGGGGATCTGTCCCGTTTTGGGGCACAGGGTGGGCACACAGAGGTCTGTGGGTGTTCAGGGATAACCCCGTAAACCTCTCCTCCTCCAGCTCTGTGATGATACCTGCAGCTTGCAGGGAGCCAGGAGGAGAGGCAGCACCTCTGGCCGCTTCTCCAGGGCTGAAATAAGCCTTCCCAAACACTGGCCTTACCCCAGCCCTGAGCATCCACGGGACATGTACTGGGAAGGGCAGCTTTCCTCTATCAGCTTCCCACTCCCTTTATTCCCACTTTGTACCCACTATAGCTGCCCACATAGGGATTTAGGAGGGGATGCAGCCCCTACATCCCACTGCTGCCTCTCTGGCAGCTTCTTATTACCCCCCTGAGTTATGACACCCATATTTGTCTTGAAAACAGGCACATTCCTCTTGTGCGAGGATGCTTCCAGCCGCCTCCTGGGTGGGCATGAATCACACCAGCCCGCTGAGATTGGCCCTATAACTCCTGTCTGCAGCATCCCCAGCACTGGCTCCTTGTGTGGAGGATGCTGGCCAAGGCTGTGGATGCTTTCTGAGGCAAATCAAGTGTTTCTATAAGGCGAGCCCGACACCAGCCCTTGATTTGTGGCAGTGATGCTCAGAGGGCAGACCCTCAGCTGGTGTAAATTGGTGCTGCTTCCCCACCCCTCTGGGGCCACGGGTCAGCTCGTAAAATGGTGTAACTCAGCGTGGCCCTATGGGTGTCACTGCACCCCTACTAATTTACCCCTGCCTAAAACCCCTTTGGGGGCTGGAAGCATTAACTCTGCTGCCCAGCAGGCACAGGGATGCTGCACAGACCCCTGCCCACAACCACAGCTGACAAAAACCACAAGGTAACTTTCTTTTCTGTTTTCTTTTGGTTTGTTTGGGGGTTGTTTATTTTTTATAACCCTTTAATTCTTTCCCTTATAGCTGTATTCCCCATTGTCTACCCCTCCATCCACAAAGAGGGGCTGCTAAAGGAGAAGCTAGGGAGCTGCACCGCCTCAGCCTTCGTTCCCACTCCCCCTGACAAACAGGCCATATGTCACAGCCCCCAGACAAATGCCCCTGGCACACTCCTTAACCCAGCCCTCACCCTCAGCTTTGGTGACCAAGAGCATAGGTGCCATTCCCAGCTCCTCCTCCACTCACTAACTGGTTTGAACTGGAGTTTAAACTCAGCTGAGAGGGCATCCATGGGGAGTGAAACAGGGTCCTCACCTTCCCCTCTCCTTTCAGTTCCCCAGGACAAAACTCTCTGGCCAAGTGCACTGGGTCTGTACTTGTTTGCTGAGCCATTATCTGCTCCTGGGTTATGAGGAGGCATTTGTGCTTCGACGGGAATCCAATCAATAAATTCCACAGGCTTTCACCCACTCCTCTTGGCAAACAGGGCCAACCCACCCCACTACGCCAGGTTTTCTCCCTTTGCTGGAGTTAAATATTTGTGTGGCCCCTTGTTAAAACACTGGGAGCACTGGGCAACAGCCCAGGAGCCTGGCCAGGGTTGGAAAGGCTTTGCAAGGAAAGGGTCTCCTCCCTTGGAAAGGGGGGCTGAGGGGAGGAGGTGATTCTCCTGCACCTCTCCCCACCCCAGCCAGCGCTTTTGGTCACAGACAAGGCAAACCAAATCAAAGACCATCTTCTTCAGAGTTAGACTTGATGATCCTTATGGATCCCTTCCAGTCTGGGGTATCCTGGGATCCCTAACACAGGCTTTTAAAGTGTCACCTTGCCCATACTTGGTTGGCAAGATGGACCTTTCTGGTCCCCAAAGCTGAGAACCTCCTAGCTTCACTGCATCGGGATGCTGAAAGTTCCCCTTGGAAGTCCCCGTGGTGCATCCGAAACTCATTCTGGGTCTGTAGGAGAGGTGGTGGGAAGGGACAAGGCTCATCACCTGGACAGTTGGTCTGGGACAGGCTTTGGCTGTATCTGACCTCATATTGCTGGGGCAAGAACGTGCTTCCCTCTGGCAGGGTGCAAGGCTCTGCCCTGACCACGGCACTCCCAGCACCAGAGACCGAGCTGGGGTTATGGGGAAGTGTTTTCCTTCTGCCAGCTCTGTTCCCTCTCCCAAAGAGGGGAACTGTGTGTCCCACAAGTGCCCAGCACTGATTCGGGACTTTTACTGGGAACTCACCAACATCTCACACCGCCTGCAGATGCTGCTGCCCTCAGCCCTGTGTTCCAGAACCATCCACGGCTCTGCTCCCGGATTTCTCTCCGCAGCCTTTCCGTCTGGAGCGATGGGATCTGGGAAAGCATGTTTCCAATTAAGGTTATCGACTGCCTCATTAAATGACTTCAATGAGGTTTTTTTTCCATGCCAGATCGGTACCAGACGTGCTCCACGGACAGTCTCGTGTCTCCTCAACACATGGCTTGGTGTGTGCACCGTCTGCAAGCCCAGGGACCGACCTGGAGCCGCTCCATCCCGACAACTCAAGATGCATTGGACTGGTCAGCATCCTCCCACTGGTGCTGGCAGTGAGATCACAGAATCATAGGTGTTGGAAGGGATCTCCAGAGCCTATTGGGTCCAACCCCCTGCCAAAGCAGGGTCCCTAGGCGAGGTCACACAGGTCGGCGTTCAGACGAGGCTGGAATCTCTTCAGAGAAGGAGCCTCCCAGATGGGGTGGGTTATGCTGATGTCACCTCTGTGCTGATGTCACATCTGTGCTGCCATCACTTCCATGCGCAAGCAAAGCCAGAAGAGCCAGAAGACCTTTGTGAGGCTCCAGTTGAGGGTAGGTCTGGGTAGGCTTTGGGCTTTAAGCTGAGTTGTGTTCTCCCTAAGATGCCAGAGAGTGTGGCACACCTTCACTGGCTTGAAGGCAGGTGCTGAAAGCCCAAGAGAGCCAGTCATGCTTCTGGAGAGAGCAGTCCCAGTCAGCAGCATTGTCCCATTCCGGATATGCAGGGCTCAGGCAGTCAAAGACTGAAGCCAGCAGTGGGACTTTCACAGAGCTGGGCTGGGCCTGGCTGCCGATCTCAGAGCATCTTGAGCTGGGGCATCCCACATAGGAACAGGGATGGGTGGGGGGGCCCTGGGATGATGGCATCTGGGGGTGGGGGAGCCCTGGATTTGTCCCAGAATCAGCTCCTCTGTGGGAAGTGATACCTTATGGCGCACCAGGGCTGCTCTTGGTTTACACATAGTCATGGACACGGAGGTTTGGCTTGGCCCTGGAGTGGAGGGCATCATTCAATAGCTCATCCTCCCCCCATCCCCGCTCCATCTCTAGCGAGTCATGGGGGAGAGGCACCGCTGGAGAATGAGGGGCATTGTGGCAGCACCACATGGCTCCCCAAAAGAAGAAATAAGATCAGACTCTACTATAATAACCGCATTATATCAAGGCTGCTTTTTAATTAGGGCTATTAGAGGGATAGTCCCGCAGCCATTGAAGCAATTGGGAACTATCTTAAGCCTTAACCTTGTTAATCATCCCCGCATGGCGTGCTGGGGCTTGTGAATAGGGGCCTTTTGTTCCTCCCAAAACCGTCCCACAGACGTTGGCACGTGAAGGCATCATCTCCATTTAACAGGCAACCTGTCAGGAGCCGGGCAGCTCCTGCCCCTCCACCCGCCTGCCTCGGGAAAGGGGCAGGCATCATGCTTGGCTTCCTGAGGCAAGCCTGCCCACGAAGGAGGATTAAAGGCCCTGGGGAGCTGCGTGTGCTCAGCACCTCTGAGAAGGGTGGCTGCCATCCGGGTGCAGTGGAATTCCCTGGCGGGCATCGCCGGGCATCGCCAGGCGCTGGATCCAGCCCCACTGCTGGAGGGAGATGTGACCTGAATGGCTCCAAATGAACTGAAACAACCCCCTGGTGCAGGCAAGCCCAGCTGTTTGAGCTGTGAAGGAACGATTTGGAGCTTCACATGTATCCATGGATCAGGCTGGGGTGTGTGGGGGCTAACGACTAAACGATGCTGGTAAGCCACAGATCCTCCCAATCTCTACTGCTGGGTTTGCTGTGCTAATAATGGCGAGGCTCCCACACCCACAGCAGGCTGGGGGGGTTGTTTGGGTTTTCTTTTTTTATTTGCCCTTTGCACACCTGGACTCAAAGCAGGGATGAAAACACACCTTCAAAGCCAGGTGGGGCCTGGCAATGGCATCCAAAGCACTGTCACGCACCCCCCAAGAGGGCAGAGCCACCGGGTCTTGCTGCATGGATGGCACAGCCCAAGGGGTGATGCTGGGGGATGCTGCCCACAAATCTGAGGTGTGCAGGCTCCCAGGGGTGGGACGCCTTGCTGGGGTCAAGGAGAGGGCTTCCAGCCAGCATCCTCTTCACACACCCCTTCTGCTGAGGTTCTCGAGGCCCCTGGGGATGCAGCAGTAAGGGGTGAGGATCAATGTAACATTTCTGCCTTACCACACAGTGAAAACGAAGCATGGCTGGCCAAAAGGAAAATGCCAGGACGATTCCAGTTCCCCAGCATGGGACTTCCATGGATTTTGGCTGATTTCACTGGATCTGTGAACATTCCATCTGCTTAAACCCAGGTACCCGTGTTCCCTTGCACACTAAACCGAGGGGAAGCCAGCAGGATGTCTGGAGTTTCCCTCCCGCCTGCAGAAAAGCTCTTTGAAAGGCAACAAATCAGAGCCCAGAACTGAACAAATCGCACTTTTCACCGGTTTTTACTTTCTATTTTGCCTTCCCCCTTTGGCTTCCAGGGTCTCGTTTAACCGCGGCCCCGTTCCCAGCCGCATCCCACCAAATCTCTTGCCGTCTGCTCCCTCCAGTGGGCAAAGGACCTCAGAGCAGAGGCAGCAGAGATGCGTTCTGCTCAGCGAGCCTACAGCCAGCGGTACTCGGCCAAAAAAAGACCCCAGACCAGTTTGATTACGGCACCCAAGGGCTCCACCTGCTTCTCAGTGCTTGTCTCACTGCGAAGCCACCTGAGCCCCTTGCTTTGGCTGCAGGAGGGTGATGAAGTTTTGCTTTTTGGCATCCCAGCTCAGGAGGTCTCAGGCTGCCTGTTTCTTGCTTATTTTTCCTGGCTGGTTTTAGGGGTGCCTTTCAGGGGTCCCTCAGTCACCCATCCCTCTTCCAAGCCTTAGCCAGGAGTTTAACTTCTTAAACCAACCATGACAAACCAGTTCTTCCCCAGAGAGCCAATATTTCAATTAAAACCCCCCAAGAAACCACTGTGCTGCCTTCACATGGGTGCAAAGCCACCTTGATCCTCCCGCCTTGGCCCTAACGAAGTCATCAACACCCGCAGCGGCAAAACGGGAGCCTCTGGTTAATGAACAATGGGAAACCCATTGTTTGGCTGAAAGAATGCCCAGCACAGCTCTGGGTCTCAGGGAACCGACTTGGGAGCACCGTGACCCACGAGCTGCCAGCCAAAACCAGCGCTCCCCCCTTGAAGCGACACGTGGGCTGCAACTGGTGCTTCTATGCCTCTGGGTTGCTCAGGTTTGTAATTTATGGTGTGCTCCGAGCTTGAAATTTGATGGGGGGGAGGGTTGAATGTATCCCAAATCTGTGTTGTGCCCCGAAAATGGGGTGTGCTTCAGAAATGCCCCAATGTGCAGGTGTGGGGAAGGGCACAGCACCCCAAGCTGCCTGCACATTGGTTTAGCCGTGATTTTATCCCATCTCCTAACTCACAGATGTATGTGACCTCATCAGCATCCCCGTGGCAGCCATCTTCCTAAATTCCCATGGAAAAAAGCAGGTTTTGCCAGTGCTCCCCGTGGTTTAGAGAAGGCCCTTCCTCAGGGCCACGTTGCCTGTGCAGCTGGATGTCCAGAGGCAGGCAGGTTACATTGCTGGATCATGGCCCGTGTCATTGCTCCTGGCATCCCAGCGCTCCCGGGAACAATAGAGCTCCCTCTGCTAAAACAAGCACCTCTACAGCATTAGTTAAATCAAAGCCCTTTTAAACTGACCAATTCCCCCCCCCCCAAGAAAATGCAGTTTTCCTATTAAGCCTGAAAGCAATTATCTGGGATTAGCATCAGATCAAAAGGGATTACTTCCAGTATTGTTTTCAAAACCCTCAGGGCTGGCAGAATTATGATACTGCAGCGCCCGTCGCCAGCGTGCCGAGCCAGCCACAGCGCCTGTGCCGGGCTGCTGGAGGGTGCCAACCATCCTGCACCCCACTGTGCTGCTGGAGGGTGCCAACCATCCTGCATCCCACTGTGGTGGGGGGTTTGGCTGTGCAGGGCGATCTGGGGGGACCTCAGCCCGTCACCAGCATGCCAGGCCAGCTGCAGCGCCCATGCTGGGCTGCCAGAGGGTGCCAACCATCCTGCACCCCACCATGCTGCTGGAGGGTGCCAGTTTGCAGGGCAATCTGGGGGGACCTCAGCCCGTCACCAGCGTGCCAGGCCAGCTGCAGCGTCCGTGCCAGGCTGCCAGAGGGTGCCAACCATCCTGCACCCCACTGTGGTGGGTGATCACGGGGGTGATCAGCAGGCTCAGATCTGGTTTCAGTCTGCTTCCCTGGCGTGCTTTGGCAAGGGGTGAGTCACAGTGCTGCAAGCATCTCTGGTGGTTGGTGCACCCTGCTACTTGTCTCAGAGGGATTGGGGGGAGGGGGGGACAGCAGCAGCATCGCCCTGTGTGTGATACGGGGCTGTTTGGGTACCTGCTGTGGGTGGATGGCACTCCTGGTCCAAGCACAGTGGGGTGAAACCTCCACCCTTGCAGGCCTCAGAGCTGCACCCAGCTCTTTGGTCAAAGAGCCAGGCTTGTCCTGTCGACTGCCTCAGTTTCCCCACCTGTGAAGGGGTCGAGGTGGTTGCCGTCCCTCTGGAGAGCTCCTTGGGGGTGCCCACTGAAGCACATGACCCAAAAGGCGAGTGTTTCATCCACTCTGCCTTGGGAACCCCCTTACAGCACCCAAAGGGGACGCTAAAGCAGACACCTATAGCTTAAACCTACCCCATGGCAGGTCACTGCCATAACAGCGGGAGAAACCAGAGCCAATGCTGCTGGCTTCTCCAGCAGGATTTAGTGGGGTAGGTCCTGGTGGAAGCAGGAGCCATAGATCTGTGCCGGCTCCCTGGCCAGGGTGGGATGCCATTTCATCATCCTTTCCCCCTGGGAGCAGGGAGGTGAAGCTGGATCAGGGCGATGGGGCAGGAGGGCGACCTCTGAGCGAATCCTCCTCCCGGTGATGAGGCTCCGTGGGGGAAGCAGCGTCGGCGTGCCAAGGGTGATCATTAAACCAGCAGCATCCCCGTGGAGGCCTCAAGGTACAAGCCCCTTAGGCTTTGAGCGAGCGGGGGGATGTTTTTATGGGGCAGATGGGTAGAAGGCTGGTTTTTGGGCTGGGGGAGCAGGGAAACTCCCAACTTCTGTGTTGGTGTCAAACCAGACAGCTCAGCCCTTCCTTCCTGTTTGGCCAATTAGATTTTTAGAGCCTGCCTTTCAAAGGCTGGGCCAAGGGGCAGCTCAGCCCGGTGATTTCAGGAGTTTCCTCTGGATACTGGGTAATTAGGCATTTCTGAGGGGAGGCTTCATCTTGTCTTCATTAGCCTGGGCACAAACAGAGCATCACTGGCTGCCGAGGTGAAGCTCCTCCTGCATGCCTGAGCCTGGGGATGCCCGCTGCATCGGTGAGGATTTGGGGTCCCCATCCTTGGGGCAGCGTGGGGCAGGGTTGGCAATCTTCTAACGGCCTGAGCCTCGCTCAGGAAAGGCCAGAGCAGCGATGGAGGGGGGTTACATGTGTCCTGAGGTCCACGGCAGCACAGGACTCCCAGCCAGAAAGGCAACAGCCACTCAGCGATGCCCTGGGAGGTGAGAAAGGGTTTGCCCACAACCTCCTGCTGTTTTATTTCCTCTCACTCAGCCAGTACGAATTTTCTGTGCATTTAAAAGCGTGTTTCTGCAGCAAGCCAGCTTTAAAAAACCAAGATAAATCCATATCACTCTTTGAGGCTCAGTGGAGAGGGGATTGTAGGTCCAGGACATGCGGGGTTGTTAGAAGGAAGACAGGTTAAGGTCAGTTTTGCCTACAGACCAGTCACCACTAACCTTCCCAGCTGGGGCATCCCAGCAGGGATGCCGGGCTCCCTTCTCCCATCTCACCCTAAAGCTTAGCAGTTCCTCATTACCTCTCTCAGCACAGCCAGCGCTCTCCAATTCTTCTCCTCTCTCTGGAAAGGAATGATGGTTCCTCCTCTCCTGGTGCCAGCAAGGTAATGAAAGCCAGCCTAATTTTTATTTTAGAGAAAAAAAAAAAAAAGCAATTTTCATAAACGGTGCTCCACTAATGGCTCGTGATCACATCTAAGCCCCACAGCAAATTACTCTTAATCCAGTTTGTCTGTGTTACGTTACCTGAGGGAAATAATATCAATCCTCCCTCTTTGCTAGCAAACTGTTCGCCAGGACTCCTCCAATATATATTAATCCCATCATTTATCTTTGTCAACCCAGAACAAAAATAATTTGTGGGAGAGTAAACAGAAGAGCATACAAGACAGGAGCTCGGCATTATTAAACAGAGGAAAGCAGGTGTTCACAAAACCAAGCTTATTTTTATTGCAAAAACTTGAGTAATTCTCCTCCTGCATCCATGCATAGTAAACAAGAGTTTAGGGAGGTTCTAATGTTTTAGGGGAAACTGAGATTTCATCACTCTGGGAACAACATGCAAAGGACCAGACACTTTGGGCAGTGGTTTTGTTTGCTGGGAAATTTGTTTGGGATGGAGGAATGAGATGGCTCCTCTCCTCCTGGCATGATGCTCAGTGGGCATCGCTTTATGGAAGTGATGCTCTGCCCCGAGCTGGGCGGAGGTGGGAGGACCCTCCCTGAGTGGTGGCAGGGCTCGGAGCAGGCAGTGTTGCCTTGGTTGCTTGAGTGGTTTTTGATGCTGTGGGGGTGATGCCTCTGGTTGTTCCATGTGCTGGGAGCGCTCCCCAGATAGGGGACAGGGTATGGACCTGCCCTCACCTGCCCTTTCCCCATCTTCCTCCCACAGCTCCTGGGCCAGCTTGGAGGACATCCCATTCCTCGTGCTTTGGTGATGGTGCTGAGTGCCAGCATTCTCCAACCCCCCCCAGGGACAGAAGCTCCTGCCTCCCTCTCCTCCTCCAGCACTTTCCACATGTTAAATCATCGCTTCTCTTTCCCCTCCCATGCCAGGTAGGTGCACCAAGACACCCCATTTGGGGGCTTTGCCCCACTTTCTCCTGTCAATGCTGCCTGCACCGGTGCAGTGTGTCCAGATGATTGTTTCCAGGGACTCTGAAGATACCTTGCCAGGGTTTCAGCAGTTTTTTGGAGGAGAGAGTCCTGCCATCAGCAGCACGTCTCTAATTGGGGCCGCTGACCCGCTCCACGCCGCAGAAAGAGCTATTTTTCCTCTGGCTTAAATGGAGCTTTAAATAGAGCTTCATAATGAGCCTCATTACAGCAGGTACCGCCATGTAGCGGGGATTAAATTACCCAGGGCAGGTATTCCCCCCGGCCGCAGCCTGCCCCAGCGCCTGACAGCCGGGCAGCCCGGGGGGGCACAGCCCAGGCATCACCCCAGGCGTCACCCCAGGCGTCACCCCTCGCCCCATAAAGCACAGGAGAGGAATGAGCTTTCGCCCCGGGTTGTCGCCGGCGGTGTCGGGGGGTTGAGGATGCTGTCAAGGCACGGGAGTTATGGGGTGCCAGGAGGCAGTGGGTCATACCCCCCCAACCCCCCTTTCTATTCACTGACGGGGACACGCACACCCCCTCCCCTAAATTAAACCCCCCAAACCCTGGCTGTATAAAGGCTGCTTTATTAAATGGCAGCATCCATCAATGTGTTTGGTTAATGGCACTGGGGCGGGTGGCTGAGCCCAGCGCACAGTGGGGACGCATCTCTGCTGCCCCACGGGCCTGGGGATGGAGCAGGCATCTCCTGCCAGCCCAGAGGCTGTGACAAACCCCCAGAGCTCCCCGCTCTGACACTGCTTTCATTACTTTCTCTCCCCTCTCCAGGTAATGTTGACCCCAAACCCTTGTAGAAGACACGGTGGTGTGAGCTTTCACGCCGAGCTGGCTGTGCCCCGCCGCTGGGGGGTGATGCTCAGCGCAGTCCCGGGCCCTTATAAAGCAGGGAGAGATTTCCCAATGAAAACTCGTCGCCAAACCTTCATTAGAATCCTTTTATCTTTGGTTTTGTTCTTGCCAAAAGACGTTTCCTCCAGCTGCCCCCACCGCAGCAGCTCCTGCGCTGCCGGAGCCCCTGGGAGGAAGGACCACGGGAGCTTTGGGGGGTGGATGGGGAGGGGGAATGATGATGATTTGGGTGATGCTGCGTGCCCAGGGCTGGGGAAAAGCGGGATGGTCCGACGTGTGCGCCAAGTGGGCCCTCTGAAAGCGCAGGTCCTTCGCCTTCGGAGTCACTAGGTGGCAACCTAAGGCATCCTTTGTGCAGGGAGCAGCTTTGGGGAAGATGGAAACGCCGCCTCCGCTTCTGCCACCGACCCGCTCCCCAACTTTTCTCCCTCTTTTTAAATTCTTTTAAATAGATATGTATATTTGATATATACAAATATATATATATTATATTTATCTATAGTATATTTATATGTTATATATAATATAACATATACTATAGTTTATATAAATACATGTACACAATTATAATATAAAATATATCTTTATATATGTAATGGTTTTTATTATTTATAAATATATAAATATAATAATTTATATTATTATATAAATGTATAAAACGTATAATATATACTTATATAATGGAGCTTTCATGTATGTCTATATAAAATATATTATGTGTTATATGACATTGTTATATATATTTTATATAAACATAAATGTATCTATATATTTATATTTTATATATATTATATAGATTATATATTATATGATATATTATATATAATATATAATACAATATATTACAATATATAATATAATATATTATTCTATATTATTCTACTCTATTCTACTCTATTCTACTCTATTCTACTATATTATATTATATTATATTATATTATATTATATTATATTATATTATATTATATTATATTATATTATATTATATTATATTATATTATATTGATATCTCTGAATTACTAACAGAGCCTGCAAAAACATCTCTTCCCCCATGCTCTTCAGCAGCAGAGAGTGGAGGATGGTTCTAAATTTGCTTTATCCCAACATTGCTCTCAAACAGGAGGCTGAGGCAAGCAGGGACCCTGTACTGCACAGAGCCCCCAAAGGATGAGGTTCCCAAGGGGGAAAGAAGTGGTGGAGGGGTGGAAAAGGGGAGAAGGGTGCAAGGGTTGCTGTCCCTGGGGCAGGCACTGGAAATCTTGGTTTGGGTTGTGTTGGGGAGCCTGCAGCCAGGTCAGTGGGCTGATATTTGCAGCGTGGCTTTGCCTTCAGTCCTTGCCCACACTTTTTGGGGTCTTTTTCCGGGCCTTTTCATAGAAATATCTGAAAAAAATTATATTTATTTACTTATTCTTTTATTTTCCCCCTCCTAAAAGAGGATGTCCTGCCCAGGAACACTGTTGTGTATTAGCTGCCCATAAAATGCAGCCAGGATTAGAAGGGATGCTGTTTTTCCCCCAACGTTTCCCATCAGCATTGCTTAGCTGTCTCCCTTATCCCTGTGAAGGACAGTGGCTTCTTCCAGCTGAAACTGGGCATGGAGAAGCCCTTGTCACCAGCAAGGAGAAGAGTTACAGCTTCCCAATAACGCTTGATTTGTCCCCTGACTGTTTTATCCACCCCCTTCTCACCGTTTACTCTTCTTTTCCCCAATTATTTCCCTTTTTGAAGCTCCCACCTTCTCCCACCATCACCATCCCTCTGCAGCACAGCCTTCCCAGGAGCAGAGCTGCTCCTTCCCTGCAAACCCAGCTGGGAAAACACCCACTGGTTCTTCCCCACTTCTCCAGGCAGAGAAAGGAATCCATTTACACCTTCCCCTTATTTAATTTGGCTCCCAGCAGATCTGTTTTACAGGACTGTCTACCCTGGGAACAGGGTTTTGGGTTTTTTTTTGAGATATATATATATATTTCAGAGATTTGATTCTCTCCAGATGTTCCCACTGTCTTTGGTAGCCCCATCCCAATGTGAATGTTTTGGACAGCATCCTCCCTCTTCACAGGGTGTGATTAGGTAGGACAGTTTGCTCCTGGGTATGGTCGTTAGTCACTAACGAAGGGGAGTGGTGACTCAGTGCAAAGGCTGGGCACAGGGTTTTATGAGACCTCAGATGCTTCCTGTGTGCTCTGAACCACACTGAGAAGTCGGGATCTCAAAGGGAAAAGAAGTTGGAGGGGGAGCGACAGCTTGGAAAGGTTGGCAGATGCAGCTTTGCTTGGAATCCAGCCCCTTTAAAAATGTAATTAGGGTGTTCAGAGGAATTCAGCTCTTAGAAGAAGATGGCTCGGGGTGGTTGGTGTCCAGCTGCCCTCACCATGCCCGTGTTTACAGCAGCATGGCCAGCTACAGGCATCACCTGGGCTTGGGGGTCTGCCAGCTGAGTTATCCTCCTGAGGAACAGCCATCTGAAGGAGAACACCCCCACACTTCTGCCCCAGCGTGGATTTTGGGTTTGGGGGTTTTTTTAATTGGATTTTTAATCAGCCTTCATTACCCAGAGGAGCTGATGCTCCAGGCAGGTTTGCCTCCAGGACATGCGATGGCTTGATGTCAGAACAGCACCCAGCATCGCTCTGGCTCTGTGGGACCATGCTGTCCCAGCCATACAGACAGCTGTTTGTCCCACAACCTCTGGCTTATGCTCCCAGTTTGTGCCTCAGTGGTCAGTGCTCCTGGCCAAACCCAAGCCCTGGTGTAGACAAGAGAAGGTGTGATAGGAGCCAAGCACTCCAGCCAGGGAAAACAGACTTTGCTGGGGCATGGAGAGCGAATTTAAGGCTTCCAGGCTGCAGAGACATGGTCTTTTACTGGGTTTGTAGATGCTGGAGAGACTGCATCTCTCGGAGTGGGTGTTTGGCTCTTGGACAGAGCACCCTGCACATCATTACCCTGGCTTCGATTCGTCCCTCAATACAAGGGCTGCTTTTGTATGATGGCTCTTTCTCTGGAATGGCCACCTCAGGGTGCTGACACCCGGAATGGAACGATGAGAGTGGAGAGGTTGGGGGCCATCACCAGCCAAATGACTCTTACGCTTCGTTCCTTTGGTTTTCCAGTCACAGTTCCCTCCCACACAAGCTGAGGAAGGACATAGCAGGTAAGACAGCCCCGTATTCCCTCTGCCTTAGCCTCAGCTCACACTGAGCTGGAGTTCCTAGGTCTCACAGGCATTGCCCCTGGGCTTTGACTCCTTCCCAGCGGCCCAGGTTAGGAAAGGCATGACTGACTGTGGCCAGAGAGATCAGAGTCCCCTGGTCAGATGGGGACAATCTTGCTCTTGGCCACTGTTGGGTGGGAGTGTGATGTTCTTGCAGGAACCTGTTGATGCTGGTACCTGCAAGCCTGTGTCCTCAGCCAGCAGCTTCTCCCACCTCTCAGGCACTGTGGACCAAGGTCTTTGCCCCTCCCCACCACTTCCTGAAATACTCCATCTCTCCAGCACACACAAGGACCAGCAGCCCCGGGGGAGATGAAAGCTGGCAGCAAACAGGATCCCTTTGTGAAACCTGGGTTGAGTTTGACTGATTTTTTGGATCAGTTTGCTCATTAACAAGTTGGAGCTTGTCTTTGGTGATGCCGTAGGCTTGCTCGTTCGGCATCACCTCATCTTTCTCCTGCTGCTACAGCATGAATACTGCTGTTCCCCTTCCCTGTACAAACCTGAACGGGCCCCAAAGTACTGTTTATTTTAGAGGGGTTTGGTGGGGTTTCTTTTTTCCCCCAGGCAGATTGCTGAAAAATATTCCTGAGCAGCTGTGGCAGGTTTGGGTCCCCAATCCCAGGCAGGAGCAGGGGCAGCACTTGTGGTGTGCCAGAGTCTGAGCACATTAGGCAAAGCCCAGCCCTTTGGGTGATGGGATCTCCAGGTCCCTGGGCTGGACCAGAGGGGGTTTGTTGAGTTCAGTGAAGGAACCCCTGCTATCCACAAGTGAAAATCTCAGTGCTTGGGAGGCTGCCCTGGCTTCTCTCAACAGCAACCTCAACAGGGAGGTTTCGCTGTCGGGGTGTAGATGGAAAGATCTGTCATCTCCCCAAGATGCTGGGTTTTCATTAGAAACACATCCTGGGGTGGGCTCACTGAGCCAAGGCTTCACATACCTCTCCTCAGCTTTGGGAAGGGTTAAAGTGCTTTGTTAACAACGAGCTGGCCAGGATCTTAAAGCCATCTTAAAGCCATCCCCATGTTTATCTGACCTCCAAAGGCTGGCACACACATGTGTCACATTGATAATGGTCAGATAGTTGTGTTTACAGAACTGCATAACCCCAGGGTCCCTCTGCTCCTTTCTCTCTGCACTGCTCCCCCTCGGATTTGGACACAATCAGCTTCAAACATGGATGCATATGAGCCATCCTGATTGTCTCCATCAAACAGCAATGTGCTCTTTGCCATCCTTCCCTCCAGAAAGCTGCCCAGCTGTCCCCCAGAGCCAGCCAAACCCATCACAGGTTTCCCAAGGGCTGAAACTCAGGTGGGATTTTGAAGCCAGTGGCTGCAGGTGGAGTTGCTCCCAATGTGGGTCTTAGGCACGTGTCGGTGGAGGAAGCCCTGGGGTAGGCACAGTGGAGGCAGGGACAGGTCTGTGGCACAGCATGCGGTGCTGGGGGTGCCCAAGGCTTCCCCTCCACCTTCACTTGTATTTTTGGGGATTTTAGTGCAGCCCCTTTAGCCAGTGGAAAGGCTGGGAGGGAGCCCAGGCTGGGAGGGAGCCAGGAGCAGGAGCAGCAAGGTCTGGAGAGGCCATCCCATGGGGCGAGCACGCATCCCTCAGCGCCATTGCTCAGCAGGCTGGATAAACCCACAGGAACAGATGAAATGAATACATCAGGCAGCTCCAGGAGCATTGCCCCTTCTCCCATTGCTTCTACAAGGATGGCAAGACTTTGGCAGGGAAATTTGTATCCAGAGCTAAAATATCCCATGTGGGAGCGCTGGAGCCCCAGCTCAGCGCCCAGAGGCTGCTGCCTGTGGATCCCCCCCCCCCATTCAGCTGCTCCCGGGGTCACATGAGAATATGAAATTCATAGTTATGCATATGTTGGGGTTTTTCCTTTTTTAAATCCTCCTGATCTTCATATGAGTTTTATTACCTTCAGACAAGTCGTATTTCCTTTTGAATTGAGGAGAAGGGATAAAGCACAAGGAGCAGGATACAGGGAACTCCTGCGGCGGGAGGGGAGATGCTGGGAAGAAGCAGAGCTGAGGGTAATGAAACAGCTAGTGGGTGTTAGCACCATCCTCCCCACACCAGAACCGGCCCCTTGCCTGCAGAGCTTTGCAGAGTGGCTGCTCTCCAGACAGGGTTTGGGTTGCTCAGGGGGATCCCACCTTCCTGAGGCGGCACCCCCCGACCCACAGCTGTCCGGACACGCTGCAGGCAGGAGGATGGGGACAGCAGGGTGGTATCTCCATCACCGTGCCCTGGCCTGGAGAAGGGTGGGAGAGCATGTGGGTGGGTGTGACACCCCTCCATGGACCCTTTTCAGCTCCTTCTTGGGTCAGCATTATCCTTTCCCATAAGTTTGCCCAGCCACGATGCCTGAAGGTCCCAGCACCCCAACCTTCCCCTCTGGAGAGCCCCATCTGTGTGAAGTGGGGACCTGTCTTCTGTAACTTCTCTGGTGTCTGATGCTAGGGCTGAGCTCACTCTATGCAGCTCAACCACCCCTCCACAGCCCCCAGGCCACATCACATTCATCTCAGCCATCAGTTCCCTGGGCTAATTCAGTCACACCAAAAGGTCCAGGAGTTCTGTGGGGAAGGGGAACCACAGGCAGCGTGATTACAAAAGCTGTGCTTCCTCTGGACAGGCAGCTAACAAATCCTGGGGTGATGAACTCAGGGTTCCTCTCTACTTCCAAGCAGAGAGAGGGGGGGGCAAAAAAATAAGAGGAGGGAAAAGATGTGTCCTATCTTTGGCCAAAGAGAGAATGGAAATGAAAAAGAGCGGGTGATGTGCCAGAACTTTTACTTTTTATTAAAAACTTAAGTGCAGATGACGAGGAACCCACCTGTTTTTGATTTTTTTAATAAAAAGTCAAATAATCCCCACAAACAATTCCTCTGCAATGGTTTCAATATCGGAACCATAAAGATGAACTTTAAAGGCGCTTGTAAAAGAAAGAATATTACAATAATTTTAGTACAAAACTCCAATATCATATTTTCTTTTATTTGAAAGAAAGAGGGGAATGTACAGAGGATTTCTTCACACACACACACACACACACACACACATACACACACCCCTTCTCTCTTTCTCAGGATGCAGCAGTTTTGGATAATCTGTACTTATGAGGAGGGAAAAGAAAGGAGGAAGCCTGGGAGGCCAGGCGGATGCTGAGCAGGAGGTGCCCTGGGAGTGGAGGCACGCTGCCTGCCTTGCACCAGCAGCATCCTCTCCAAAATTAGGAACTATGTCCTCAGTTTCCCTGCAAGCACATAAACAGCATCTAGGAGAGGCTGTGCTCCTTCACCAGGCTCGCTCCTTCACCATGGCATCTCCCTTGCCTGCCCGCCTCTGTGCTCTCCCATGTCCTGAGGGGATCGGTGCTTTGGGATGCTCGGGGTCAGTAAACGGGCAAAAGGGGCTGGGAATTGCTGAGGAGATGGGCAGAGAGAGGGAGCCTTGGAGGGGTCTCACCTCCCTAAGCTAGAAAGCTTAACTGCTTGAAATTCCTCCCTACACTCAGATCAACCTCAACCACAATGCAGCTCCCAATAAAAGCACAGTACAACTGCTTCTTCAAAAAATATAATAAGAGAGAATGGAAAAATTCCTAACACCCAGGGAAAACAGCCATACCCTGACCAGAGCTTCTCCTCCCAAAGCACCAGAAACATCATAAAACTGCTCGGGGAGTATCATGCATGGGGGATGCCTGAACCTCATGGCTCAACTGGGATGCAGATGGATTGTCAGAGATGAGGACGAGCTCTGCTGATGGTGCAGAGCAGAAGCTCCCCGGGGCCAAAGCCCAAAGAGTCACAGCAGGGCTGTGGTCGAGGGGCTACAGCATCCATCCTCTGTGCCTCCTCGCCTGGGGCTGCAGCATCCTCCGTGGCTCCTCACCCAGGGTTGCAGCATCCATCCTCCATGGCTCCTCACCCAGGGTTGCAGCATCCATCCTCTGTGGCTCCTCACTCAGGCCTGCAGCATCCTTCATGGCTCCTCACCAAGGGCTGCAGCATCCTCTGTGGCTCCTCACCCAGGGCTGCCAGGAGCCCATTTGCTAGTAGGGCAACTGGCCTTACCCTGCTATCAGAATTTGAAAACATATGAGATGCCACAAAGTCAACTTTAATCTCCTTTAAAATGTATTTTCTAGCAGGGGAATTAAACCAGTGAGGATTAGGAGGCGGCTGAGGAGCCCCTCTCAAAACTGCTGGAAATCTGAGGATTTAAAATATATTAGCAAACAGAAGGGAAGCTTTGGAAAAGCCAAGCAGGAGGGACAGGAGCCAGAGTGAACCGCATCCTCGCGCTGGCTGTGCCTGGCAGGAGGTGTGGGAGATGCAGAGGAGTGGGTTTTGGCCAGCTTTGGCACAGTGGAAAGGAGAAGGAGAGCATGGTCTTAACAGGGGGCAGGAATTTGGGCAGGGACACCAGTGAGCCTGAAGGAAGCAGCATAAGCAGATCAAAGCTCAGGAAAAATGCAAGGCTGACCAGCGCAACGTGTCGCTGCCAGCGGTGGCAGAGGGTTTCCTTCTCCTTCATTCCTCCAGCTCTCTCATTTTTCTTCTCTCCCCAAAATCAGTTTACCAGCTCTGATTTTCTGTTTCCATTTTAGCACAAAGGAAAAGCCTGCACAGAAATTCCTCTGCCCAGAGTCAGGCTGAAAAACATCTTCAGGCTTCAGCTCTGTCTGCTGGGGTGAGCTGCCAGCCGTGATTTGTAGGCACCAAAAATCCCAGCAGCTCCCCCAGCATCCCTGTATGGGTAGCATGAAAACCCATCTGGACCTCTGCAGCCTGGGACACATCCCAATCCTCACCTCTTGCCTTGAGACCCATGCTTGGGGTGCTCATAAACCAGCACCTGGTTTTTGGGCTTGGTAGGTATGTGTGGGGGTGGGAGCTGGTGGATGCTGTAGGAAAAGTATATTGGCTGCACGTTGAGAAGGAGCTGGGAGGAACCTGCTGAGGGTGGATGGGCTGGGGAGCAGCTCACAAGTTCTCACAGCTGGGTCGAAGCCCCTGGTTGCAGGGCTGTTTCTATGGTCCAGCTTTATCCCAAATTTCCTGGGTACGCAGGATGATGTGTGAGCTCCTGCCTTTGGATGCAGTGATGTTCCTCACCCTGCAGGCTGCTGGGAATAATCAAGTCCTTCAGGGGCTCCAGTGGGCCAACACTGGCTCTGATAGAATTTTTATATAATATATACAAATATTATATAATATATCCAAATATATTCAAATATCATTATATTAAAATATTTTATGTATCCTATATTATTATGTTATATATTATTGTATAATTGTATTTGAATATTATATTAAAATATAATTTTATATATAATCCCAGACAAATCTGGGACTAAGACTGGACCTAATCCCACCGTGGCTCCTCTCAGGGATTTTAGAAAGCAAGGGTTTCCTTTCTGACCCAATGGGAGACCACCCCCAGCCACGCATCAGGCTCCCACCCTTCAGGTGACACCTGCCCAGGCACCTGTGCTGTCCCGCTGGCTGCTCCGTCCCACTGAAATCATTCACTTTGGGACCCTGTAGAGAGGTGTCAGCAAGTTGGGGGGAGGGGGGAGGCTGGCCCCCCTGCCTTGGTGATGCTCCCTGCCAGGGAGGTGCAGGGCTCTTTCCCCCCAGCCCCTCTCTGCTGGCCACTTGTCCAAATAGTCGTAAATCACCAGCAAATTCCTGGGTCTGCTGCGGGAGGGGTGTGCGGGGCGGGGGGGTCTGGTTTGGGCTTCAAAGGCGGCGTGGGGCAAACAGGAACCTTTCATTAACTGTGGGAAAAGCCTCCCTGCCTGAAAACTTGGAGTGGGAGGGGGAGGAAAGGGGGGAAAACACGAGGAAGGGCACTGGGAACGTTGGGATCAGCTCAGGAAGACACCCCTGGTTTGCACCCCCGAAAATTCACAGCAGACAAGAAAGTGAGAGCAGCAGGACCCTGTACCTCTCCTGCCTTTGTATTTATCGACAGGTTTCCCTGTCTGGTTATGCAGAAGGCCATCCAGCAGCGCTAAGCTGCTGCACGGTGCTCTTCTCCCCTCAGCTTTCCTCCTCGCTCCGCTTTCATTTGTAACATCAGGCTTCTGAGGAAACACAAATCACAACGCGGGTCCCAACTGCGAGGGGGCGACAGCGGCACCTTCAGCTGGGATTGTCATTTCCTTCCCGTGTGACCCCAGCGTCAGAAGCTTGACTTCTCGGGAATCAAGGTGAAGAGGAACAAACACGTGTCCAGACCAGGAAAATGATTTAAAAAAAAAAAAAAAAGAAACCCCAAAAAATCAAGAAACCAAACAGAACCAACCCCAACTAAAGAAACAGAGTGCCTGGGCTGCGTGGATGCTGGAGGTAGATCTGAGCTGCCAGCGAGCTCCTGGTGTTTGGAAAACTCATCAGTGGGCGTCCTGCCAGAGCTAACCCCTGGTGATGGGTGGCCACCAGCGAAAAAACAGGGGAAGAGAAAGGGGAAAGTCTGTGAGCAGATGATTTTCCATGAGGTGACGGGCATCTGTTTTACTACGCGGCGGAACGGCCGCTCTCCCGTTGAAAGATGAAATCCCAGTGATGTAACGAGGAGCTGTGGGAGGGTCGGCTTTGATGCCGGGATGTATCCCACATGAGGCTCAGCTGCAGCAGGCTCGGGAGGCTTTGACCTTGGCCCTGTAAAGGAGCGTGGTGGCACCTTCGTCAGTTGCGTCTCCAGGGCCACCCAAAGTGGCTGAATGGTGATGGGGAAGGGCTGGCAGTCCCCTGCCCGGTCCCTGGGCTCTGATGGGGCTGTACCACCCAGAGTAACACCTCCTGCTGATGCTTTTGCTCTGTATGTTTAGCCCAGACACATGTATCACCCCATACGCTTACTCCGTGTATCCCCACCCACACTGCAGGCTGATCCTCTGAAATAAAGCCAACAACCCTAAGGAAAGCCAAACAGGAGAGTGGCAGCCGGCGTGTTTCCCGAAACCTTGAGCTTTGCAGCAAAGGGACCTCCAACCCTCCCTGAACGCACCGACACTGCAGGGGCAGGTGATTGTAAGGGATGCTCCGGGAGAAGGAGCACCCGGGGTCACAGGCCATGCTGAGAAAGCTCGCACAGGGAGACTGGAGCTAACATCACCAGCCCCTCAAATCGAGCTGCCCGGGGCTGGGCTGGGCCAGGCCGGGCTGAGCTGCACTGGGCTGGGCTGGGCTGGGCTGGGCTGGGCTGGGCTGGGCTAGGATGCTCTGGGCTGGGCTGGGCTAGGATGCTCTGGGCTGGGCGGAGCTGGGCCGAGTTGAGTTGAGCTGCACCCAGCTCTGCTGGGCTGGGCTGGGCTTGGATGTTCTGGGCTGGGCTGGGCTGGGCTGGACTGGGCTGGGCGGGGTGGGGTGGGGCAGGGCTGGGCTGGGCTGGACCGGGCTGGGCTGGGCTGGGCTTACAGTCGGGGGCTCATCAGAGCCTCCTGGGAGCAACATGGCCTCCTCCCACTCACCACACTCCCGCCCTGCCCTGGAAGCCTACTTGAGGTCTTCTCAGGGTGCTGGTGGCCCTTCCTGCGCTCCTGCCCTGCGATGCGTGGGCCTGGCTGACTCTCACCAGCCCTGTTTCTCCTTCTGTGAGCCATGCCAAGGCTTCTAGAGCTCCAAAGTGCTGGTGGTGGCTTTGCTGGAGGGGAGCTGGTGGAGAAGGTGATGCTGAAGCAGAGCCTGAGTGAAGGTAAGGCACGAAGTTGTAGGGGAAGGGAGCAGCAGGCTGGGGAAGAGAGAAGAGGCCATGAGAGCTGGTGCCTGTGTGTGGTCAGGCTGGCTGAGAATGTCCAAGTGTAGCTCCTGGTGAAGCTGGTGCTGGTTGAGAGGAGCAGATTCACTCTGTGGGGCTTAAGAGAGGCTCCAGGCTGTTTTCTTGCAGATGGCAGAGCTTAGTGTTGCCTCTTCTGGGTAATGCAACCCTTTTCACCACGTGCTTTAGTACTGGCGACATGCTGGTAGCACTGGGAGGAGGCACTAGAATGTAGTGGGGATGCTGGGCGTGCCCAGAGGCACTAGTACAACTCTGCTGAGGGTGCTGAGCCCAAATGGAGCACTGATGCTGAGAGGTGATGCTGCTGAGCCTCCCTCCCCTCGATGCCATCTGGGGGAGGGGATGACCTGGAGGGACAGGGCCACCATGAGCCTCTGGAAATCCTGCTGCGTCGTGCACAGGGCTTCTGGGTTTGGCCTTGTGTTTGTTAGCCAGTAATGGTGCTGTGGACCTGATAAATGCTTTTTGGGTGGGTTTTTTTAATGGAAATAAGGAGGGGTGACTTGCACTGAATTTTTGGAAGCTGGCCCAGGGTCTCCAGAGGGCCTGGCTCTCAGACATGCTGTTGTACAGGGTAAGGGAGTTTACTTTAGCAGACCCTTTCCTCTGAGAAGCCCGGAGCCCTGTGCCCTTGCAAGCACGTGTGTGAGGGTGTGAGCTCCCACAGCTCAGCTGTACTGGGGATGGGACTGAGGATGCCTCTTTGCTGGAGACTTTGTGGCTTTGGAGGGATGAGGGGGAGGGCTCTGCTGCTCTTCTTTTCCCTCCAGCAAGCCCACGTGGTATCTCAGCACATGAGGGGCGGGCTGTGCTGGGGCTAATGGGAATCCTGTGGATGCTGCTGGCTCTTTGGGATGTATACTGAGCATCCAGCTAGTGCAGGGATGGAATATCCCTTCCCTTTTAGCAGCAGCACTAATATCATCTCTCTTCCCTGGACAATTGCTTGTTTTCATTTTATTCCCCCCAATTTGCTGACCTCCAGCTTTCTTCTCTGTCTGGCCAGAGCTGAGCAGCAGACCAAAAAGCTGTGGGGAGGGGCTTTAGTTTTGGAGAGGGGAAGAGATTACCCAAACCTCATTTCTTTGGGAAGCCAGGCTGAAAACCCACAATACTTATTTTCTTAGAAAATACACTGCTCCAATGCATCAGCTGCCTGCACATGGGCGGGACAGTTGCTGCACAGCAAAATAACTGTAATTTTCCCTTTCCTGCCCCTCCAAGCTGAGCTCTTGTTGGGCTGGACCCCAGGCAGCCCGGGGAACGCAGCTCCCGAGCGAGCCCGGCGTGCGGCGATGCTGGTTAGTGTGTTACTGCTGGGTGCTTCTGTGGCAAAAAGCTCTGAGTCTGGGGGAGCTGGGCAAGTGGGGTTTTCACTCTGGAGGTGCGGGAGGTCTCAGGAGGGGTACAGGAGCTCCATGTCTTTTGGTTTAGCACCTGAGGTGTACTTACAAGCGGTTCCTATGGGATGTGTTTGCATGGGAGCAGCGCTGTGGTTACAAAGCTGACAGCTCTGGTGACTGTCACAGAGGTTTTTCCCCACCATATGCAGACTGTGAGCAGCTTGGAGTTCTTTTCCTGGGAGAAAAGGGTGGCTCAGGCTGGGGGAAACCCATCACCGAAGCCCTGTGGCTGATCCTCTGTGTGAGAGTTAATTTAATTTGCTGTGGAACACAGGACCTATCCACTCCTGGTTTCCAGTTACACACTTGTTGCAGTGACCATTAGGAGGATGATCAGAGGTATGTTAAAGAAAATAAGAAAAAAATAAAAATAAATTTGCTGTTGGCTCAGGTGCCACTGGGGATGGCAAAACTCTGGGCACTCCTCTTGAAGCCTGGCTCTGTACTTGCTCTTTTGGGGGGAAAAAAGGGCTTTGGTAACATCTGTACCAGCTCTGTGTTGCCCAGTGCAAGGGGTGTGTTGCTTTGGGGAGGGGAAGGATGTTTCAGACCCTTTGAGCTCAGAGTGGAGCTGGACTCAGCTCTGCCATCTCCTGGCTGGTGGACTTGACCCAGCTGTGTCCACTGTGCCTGCTGGCACCAACGGCAGCCAGGGGTGTGGAGAGGGTGTGAAAACTTCTCTTTGGTTCTATCCAGGGGCTTAGGCCCCCAAAATGTGGGTGCTTGAGCTCTTGCATACTGAAGAGTTTTATGTACTGGATGTCACCATCCAGTGTGCTCATGAGGCTTAAGGTGGCTTTCTGGCCCCCAGTGACTTAACTGTAGTTTGTATTTGGTGTATAATTTGCAGGTGAAAGAGTAGATTAAAGGTAACTGGTGCTCATGCTGTAAATATAAAAGCTGCACTGGTTATGGGCAGTGGGGAGCAGGAGTCTCCCTGGTATGGGAGGAGGAATGTCTCTGGCTCAGTGGTGAGACCATACTCCTGCCTGGTTGGAAACCCCCTTCCTGGCAGCTTCCACCACCCTGCTCAGGCACCTTTGAGAAAGCTGCTTCTATTTGCACCCCAGATCTGCTGAGGAGACCTGAGGGGTGCTGTAAAAAGGGGGTGGGGGGGAAGGCAAAGCATGTGCATGTGTGTGTGTTTGGGATGAAGTGTGAGCCTGGCAAGAGATTTGGAGGCAAGGCAAAGAAAAGTCAGTGCTGCTCTTGGTAAGACTGCCTGTTAAAACATCAGCTTGCCCATGTCAGCCCTTCATTAAGGCTAATGGACAAACCCATCTCAGTCTTTTCTCCTTGTTTGGTGCTTTTGTAGGTGCTTTTGTTTATTGGATCCCCCTGTTGCAGCACTAAATCCTGACTTTACCCCCATGGAGCTCCCTTTGCTCTAGGGGTGAGACCATGGCTGGTTGATGGGATCTTGCAAGCAGGGACTTGTGTGTGTGTATGTGAAGCTTGCTAGCTGGTGTACTGAAGCCTCATCTTTTATTTTTGAGGCCTTTCAGGACAAACACATGCGTGCTGTTGCTCCAGGCCTCTTCTGTGGGTTAGGCTTGTGTGCTCCAGGTTGGCTCCCCATCACCAAGCCCAATGGGTAGAATCATAGAATGGCCTGGGTTGGAAGGGACCCCAAGGATCATAGAGCTCCAACCCCCCTGCCACAGGCAGGGCC
The DNA here is from genome assembly GCA_022605575.1 of Laterallus jamaicensis coturniculus. Taxonomy (NCBI): domain Eukaryota; kingdom Metazoa; phylum Chordata; class Aves; order Gruiformes; family Rallidae; genus Laterallus; species Laterallus jamaicensis. The sequence continues at coordinate 1,324,870 of JAKCOX010000001.1, forward strand.
ACCAACCTCAGGCCTGGAGCTACACAAGGTTGCCCAGGGCCCCATCCAACCTGGCCTTGAACACTTCCAGAGTCGGGGCATCCACCCCCTCTCTGGGCAGCCTGTTCCAGCCTCTCACCACTCTCTCTGTTAAAAACTTCCCCCTAATATCCAATTTAAACCTTCCCTCCTTTAGCTTCACTCCATCCCCCTTGTCCTGCCAGTCTCTGCCCTTTAACAAGCTGATTCCCCTCCTGTTCCTCTGCTCCCTTCAGGGACTGGCAGGCTGCAATGAGGTCCCCCTGCAGCCTTCTCTTCTCCAGGGCACCACAGCAACAGTCAGGAGTGAATAGATAGGGCTGTAGTTACACTGTCAGAGGGGTGGGATGCTTCTGGAAAGTCAGAATTGGGGCAGGCAGGGGGGAAAGGATGATTTCTTCTGGTTTTCTGCTCCATCCAACAGCTGGATTCCCATTCAACCCAAAGGTATTGGGTTGAATGGGTATTCAAATTGGGGCCAATTAAAATTGGGGATCTTGATGGTGGCATTGATGATGCAGGTGATTCCTGGGGAGAGGACCTTGACACCCAGGTGTACCTGCCTGGACAAAAGGTTTCTCTGACACCTGGGATGGAGCAGGTAAGCAGTGTGGCTTGCAGAGCTGCTCCCTGCCCCTTGTTTTCCATCTCGATCTGAAGGCTGGCTCTGAGGAGCAGACTGAGACTGCGGGCATGGGGCAGGAGCCTGCTGGAGCTGGGCTCTGAAACAAGGGCTGCATCCCAGCCTGCTGCTCTCCACAAACCCACACTCTCCAATAGACTTGTTATTTATTTCCCCTCCTGTCCCAAACCCATCCAAGTGTCTGGAGCAGCTGAACATCTGGTATTAACTGCTCATCCCAGCGCTGGGTTTTGGAAAGGGACTTGAAACCACTGCAGCAGTCCCATCCCAAACAGATGAGTTTATCCCTCAAACCAAACCTTTCTTTGTTTCTCCCTCCTTTGCATTCTGTCCCTTTTCCAAGAGCAGCAAAGTGAGATTTCTTTTGACCAACCAAGGCTTTCTGTGCAGGACAAAGGGTAGGAGAGGATCACCCAAGGTGGGGTCATCACATAAGGTAAGGTTTTACCTCCTGTCTTTGCTGCTGTTGGCTTCATACTGCTTTTTTTTTTTTTTAAAAAAACCAAAAAACTACCCAGAGCTCTGGCTCAGAGTGATGGTTGGTTCAGCCCAGCATCCTCTGGCTGATACTGGTTTTTACCCTAAGTCATAGTGGAAAGTCAAGATGTGCTTGTTTGGTGGCACAGGAATTATGTATGCCATAGGAGAGTCACCCTGTTTTCTAAACAAAATATTTTAGGGTATTGAAGCTTGAAACATTTGGGCTCAAGTGACATTTCCAAGGGCAATATTTCATTTTAAAATACCTTCTCATAAAATAAAAGGCAAACAGTGTTGAAGTTGGGGTGGGTTTTTTTTCCCCCCCTGTGGAGATGTTGATTTTGATGGAACTGCCTATTCTGATGAAAAAAGCTTTTCAGCAGAAAATGTTTAGTCAACACTGCTGTTGGGGAAATACCACTCTGCACTTCTATGGGTGCCTGTGGTGTCAGCTCAAAATTGCTCTGACTGGAAAGTCACATCTTAGAGAGCTGGAAGAGAACGTTGTGTTGAGCTGTGTTTAACTAGCTCTGTCTGGGCTGCAATGGTGGCTGCTGTGCAAATGCTCCTCCATCTATTCCAAATATTATTGTGGGGATGCCCAAGGATGCCCAGTTGTCAAGGATTACAACTTTTTAGCCTTGATTTTTTCCCTTTTTGGGTGGTTTTTCTATGTAGGTGTCACCCAATCTTCAGTCAGAGTCTCAGATTTAGATGCTTCAAAGCAAGGAGGTGAGAAAACAGCTCTGCTGAAATCTGCCACAGGTTTTCCATGGGCTTTTTTTCACCCTCTGGCACGAGGCTGTGTGAGCAGGTCTCCCTGAGCAGAGCTTTAGAGGAGGGAGCTTCATTGCTGCTTTTACCTTATTAAAGCCAAGTCTTGACTGCGCCTTCCGGGCTGGGGTCCGCTGGGCTGCCCGTGCCCCGGGCTGGGGTCTCTTAGCCTGGTTTCTCAGTGTCCTTGGCCTGGTGCTTCAGCGTTGTCAGGTGTTGGGGGGTTTTGTTGGGGTTTTTTTGGTATTTGGATTGGGTTTTGGTTGGCTTTTATTTGTTTGAGAGGGGTTTTTTTTCTCTCCAGGCTGTAGATGTTGTGGCTTGGAGCTGTGTTGGAGCCAACAAGCAGCCTGCCAGGAGCAGGCTTAGTGCTGGGGGAAGGGGCTGTATCCTCCTGTCCCCATTTAATGGTCAGGGACCAGTATGTTGATGTGATTCTTCCAACCTTTTTGTGATGTCCCAGCCCTGCCCATGACCCTGAGCAGCCAAGCTCTAAGCAAGCAGCAGCTCCAGGACTGTGTGGCTCTACCAGTGATCCCCTCCTACAAGCAAAGGCAAATCTCAACACGAGAAGACTTCAAAAAGACACCATTAAAACCAACCCAAGCCTCCCTGCATCCCTGTTGCAGTGCAGATGCTCAAGCCTCAGGGAGGAAGGGGAATGAGGTTTATTGTTGTTGTTATAATTCAGAACTGAATGGAAACGATGATCTGGGCAGAAAGTGTGGTGGGGGGAACAGAGAGTGATCTGGGGAGCAAGATTCACCAGTGCCTCTCCTGGAAAAGAGGTTTTATTTAACTTGAAAAACAGGCCAATAACAGAAAGCATAACTCATCTCCTGAAAGTTATGGTTGGCTGTAAAAGAGAACACAGAAAATTTTCCTACTCCAGCCCAAATGTTTTCCTTTTAATTCCTTGGTATTCTCTCTGCAGCACTATAAACTCTGCCTCGTGTCTTGGCCTGGGCTGCAGGGTCTAGCTGTGCTTAGCAGAATGCACTCCCCTTCCAACCTTTCCAAGGCTTTAAGTCGTGCACCTTCCGTGGCATTAAACCCACCATATGTCACTTGGGGTTTTGGGTAGGGGGTGGGTTTTGCATTTATGAGACCTATGGCTTAGGGAAGAGGCCAAGAGGAAGATTGGAAGGTAAATAGCTAGCTAAATGGGCTTTAACTGCTGCCTGCTGCTTTAAATAGTCTTTTTAAATACAAAAGCCAACCCTGATAGTGTAAGCTGAGATGGGCTCCGAGTTCAGTGGATTGCAGATGCCATTTGTTTTCTTTCCAGGTAGTTCTCCTAGACCTTACAGCTCCAGCTGTGATTTAACCTCCGGAGCTTAAAGGGACCGTTTGCAATTAGCCCGTGGGCTGTATAACGATGGGGATCTCAGAGTGTGTGGAGCCTCCCCTGATTTTTCATAGAATCACAGACTGGTCTGGGCTGGAAGGGACCCCAAGGATCATAGAGCTCCAACCCCCCTGCCACAGGCAGGGCCACCAACCTCCAGGCCTGGAGCTACACAAGGTTGCCCAGGGCCCCATCCAACCTGGCCTTGAACACTTCCAGGGATGGGGCATCCACCCCCTCTCTGGGCAGCCTGTTCCAGCCCCTCACCACTCTCTCTGTAAAAAACTTCCCCCTAAGATCTAATTTAACCCTTCCCTCCTCCAGCTTCACTCCATCCCCCTTGTCCTGCCATTATCTGCCCTTTTAAAAAGTTGATTCCCCTCCTGCTCCTCTGCTCCCTTCAGGGACTGGCAGGCTGCAATGAGGTCCCCCCGCAGCCTTCTCTTCTCCAGCCTGAACCAGCCCAGCTCCCTCAGCCTCTCTTTGTAGGAGAGCTGCTCCAGCCCTCTGATCATCTTTGTGGCTCCTCTGACCTCTCTCCAACAGTTCCACATCTTTCCTGTATTGGGGGCCCCAGCTCTGGACTCAGGACTCCAGGTGGGGCCTCACAATGGCAGAGCAGAGAGGCACAATCCCTTCTCTGTCCCTACTGCCACCCCTCTCTGATGGAGCCCAGGATCCCATTGGCATTTTTGTTAAGATACAACTTCCTGTGAATGTCCCTTTATATTTTTAGGTCTGTGTAACCCATCAGCCTCACTCCCCCTGGACCCTCCCCATATGAAAGGGTGTCTCTGCAGATACTGGGCTTTCCTGTCAGGGCAGGGCTTGCTGCTTGGGGATGTGGGCATGGGGCTGCTGGCTCTGCTCCTGGAGATGCTGGGGAGGCTCCACCACCCCTGGGCTGGACTTTGCAGTTTCTTGGCTGTGTCACCACCTCGAATGGTGTTTTCATTCTGAAACAGCACAAACCAAATGCTTTGGAAACTTCCAGCACAGGGAATGGAGGTTGATAGATCCCAATCATGTTTTCATGCTGGTGTCTGGAGACCCACAGCATCATCTCCCAGCTCCTTGCTTGCTTCAGACCGTGGTGTGCCAGGATATCCCTTCCACTGGAGCACCTGCTCCTTTTAAGACCCTTCAAATCCCTGAAAATCCTCCTATTCCCTGAAAACAGGCTCTGGCCCCTGCTTTCCTGCCTGCTCCAGATACCATGCATAACACATTTCCAGGGCATATGGAGTAGGACTCCGATGCAGGGCACTAATTGTGTGGCCAGTAGCCACACGTTACTGCTGTGCTCGCACCAGGCCTGGGCATGTGCTGTGCCTGCTAACAGGGCTCACTCCACAGATCCCTAACAAATCCTGGGCCTGAGTTACAAATATCCATGCAGAGCAGCAAGGGGAGAAGAACAAGCTAGAGAGTGGTGTCTCTGGGACTCCTGGGGCTGGGTGCTGTCTGTAAGGGTTTGATAATACTTCTTGGGATGCTGTAGGTATTATTTTTCCCTAGTGGGAAGGTTACATTTGAGGAGCTGAGGGGGGGTTTTTGTTGACAATCTAGCACATAAGTAATATGGACAAACAGCCTAAAGAAACAGCACAACGCCAGCTGTAAGGCTTCGAAACACAAACCCCTCTCCTCCTAGTTGTGGGAAAAAGCCTCTCCTGAAAGCCACACCAGCTGAAAGCTTTCAAGCTTTGGACAGAGAGCCCCAGAGCCCCATCCTTCCCCAGTCTGGGGGCTTCCCCACATCCCACGACAGGTTGATGCTGCATGAGCAGCTTGTTGAGTCTTTAAATCCTTACAGAGGTGGGGACAGGAACCAACAGAAGCTCTGGGATGTCCAAGCACTCAAAGCAAATGAGAATAAAATAAGGAATATGGATTGTTTCTTCTTGAGGGACGTAGCTCTGACTCGATTTTTATTCTTTTTCTCTGTTAACAAAAAACCTGCTGTGTTTGCTTTGGGGAGCAGGGCTGTCCTTGCAGGCACTCTCCTGGACATGTTGCATGGCCACTGCTAGGCATCCAGACTGTTGTTTTTCTAGGGACAGCTCATAGTTAACACTAACAAACCAAACACAACAAAGAGCTCTCCTATGAGAAAAGGAGGGGGGGGGGTGAGAAAAGAAACAGCTAGTCAGCTATTCAGCTGATGTTCACAATTCATAAAATATAGATCGCTTGCAAAGGAAATGATTTATCATAGAAAAATAAAGCCTGGCTTCCTATAGGCTCCTTCTCCAAACCCTCCTGTTTATTTACCTTCCCAGCACGGCTGTTTGGCCAGTGCTGCTCTCCTGAAATATTAAACATACTTTCTATTTTTGAGGGGCTGTCAACATCTTTTTTTTTGGGGTGGGGGGGGAGGGGGTGTGTGTGGAATAGAATTAGCTAACAAGAAATCTGGAAGAGTGCAAGCATGGAGGAAAGCTGCAGGTTATTTTCTGTCTGTCAGATGGGGGTGGATTTTGTGGGTGTCAGTAAAATGGTCTCATTTCTTTTATTTATATATATTTCCATGGTGGTGCTCCCAGCTCAGCTGCTGCTCTGAAGAGCACAGCGTGTCCATGCAGGGTTTCATATTAATACCTTATGCTGGTATCCTACAGCACCAAATTCCCCAGTTTCTCTCCCAACAGGGCCAGTGGGTCTGTGGGGCAGTTGGGAAAGTGCTGATTTATTTTTTAAAATAATGTTAAGATATCTTTTCAGTGTTTATAACTCTTCACTGAACATGCAGTCACCCTTTTCCTGGGGTGCAGAGCCTCTGCCCCACTGAGGCACGAGCAAGAGAGGGATTTCCCCCAGAAGCTGGTTTAAAGAAGATGGTTTAAACCTTTCTTATCGTGGATTTATGCAGCTGAGTGTGGATTTTCCAGTCTCATGGATAACCAAAGAGGTATCAGCTCTCTCAAAGCTCTCGGTCTGGGCAGGGTTTGCATCCAGCATTGTGACTCTGTTGGTAAATCAGAGCTTTAGGATTTCCAGTGTAGCCAGGAACTTGTTTAACCCCTGCAATATGAAGCAATGCTCCTTGCCATACCTTTGTCTGGGGGTGTTTTGATTTCTTTCCCCCACCCAAGGCGTTTATCATGTGATTTTATTCGGAGTTGCTGTGAGTGGTGTTTCCCAGAGCGCTGCCCGTGGGCCAGCGTGCCTGTTCGCTGTAGTGCTCTTCCCCAGCATTGTGAGAATTTCCTTCCCCAGGTCCTGGAGTCACATGATTTGAGATTTTATTTTTTTCTCCTTTCACTTTAAAGCAGTTTCCCAGCAGCTTTGGTTAGTGGAACTGTGAAAAACAGGGAGCTTGGGAAGCTGAGCCTCTTCTGTTTGAATCCATCTGAAATCTTTTGGGGGGTGAGGGAGGTGCTGCTGTGCCTGGCAGGGTAATGCATCCATGCATAAACCCCTCCTTTCCCAGCAGATAGAACTTCCCAGACACCAGCATGTACATCAGTGCATGTGTGTCCCCCAGGATGCAGTGTGGGGCTGGGCTGGGTTCGGTGCTGCCAGCTTGTTCCCCGCTGTAGCTCTGTGTCCATCTGCTTCCAACAGCACCCAAGGCAGCAGAGACTTCCCTGTTTCTCCCCTGAGCTCTGCTGAGGAGGAAGAGGGATGCTTGCTTGCCTTAGGAGGGAGTGCTGATAGATTTCCTAGGATAATCTTGCCTCTGTCTTCATGTGGATTAAAAAAATCTTCTGGATTATAAAGGGGAAAGATTGAAAAGAAACAGAAGTAGCTGAAAAGAAGCTTTTCCCCTAAATTGTGGAAGGGATAGTCCATTCCCAGGGCTGTGGCTGTGCCAGATCGTGAGTCCTTGCCCCGTGTGCCGCTCAGCTGCCTGATGGGTTGGTCTGTATGGCTTGTCTGGGACATCTCAGTTCACAAAAGCCCAGTCCTTAAAGCTGCTGGGAGTGTCTGGGAGCCTGCCCCACATCTCTCCCCAGGGCTGCTGCAGGCACTGCCGGCGCTGAGAAGCTGTTCCCGAGCTGTCCTTGTTCATAGCTGGTGCTACAGAGTAAACCAGCTCGGCTTTCGGTTTATTTGAACACTCCAGGCTGGAAACCAAAGCGATTTAATCCACTGACAGATGCAAATCAACGCCCTGGAAGGCTGGGCCCTGCAGCTGAGGGGTGAGAAGGACTGAGGAGCCTTTCCCCACCCCAGCTCGGCAGGGCTGACTCACCCCTCCTGCCACACGCCTGCTCCAGCCCCGAGTTTCCCCATCACAGCACAGATGGAGGGCTGGGAGGAATTTGGTTAATTTCATTTTTAAAGCTCAGTTATTTGCCAGATATTGATGGGGTTTGAACTGATGCTTTGGAGGGATGCTGGCTTGCTGGCTTCTGTAGGAGCAGGCGCGAGTGGAAGCAGGATGCCTGATATCTAATGCTCCCCCCCTGGCTCTCCTCAGCCCCTGCCCTTTGATGTGTGGGTACGGTCTGTCACTTACAGACATCACCACACACATCTTCCCACGTGAAGAGATTTGTAATACAGAAAAGCAGAGCTCTGTGCTCAGCCTCAGAGGGCTTCCTCTGTGCTTTGCTCCGAGGGATTTGTGAGGTGGGCTCAGATGTGGGTTTACTGCACCTTGTGGCCCTTAACCAGATAAAAAAATGTGATGTGAGGGTCTTGGTGGTTCTAACAAAACGTATTCCTCCCTCTTTGAGCAGCCAGCACTGAAGGTTTCATCATGGGTGTGTTTCAGTCCTTATTACTTCATTTGTCGGGTGAAGGCATGGGGAGTGTTTTACAGTCGAGCTGCACCTGGAAAAAGACCCTGCTTGGTATCTGTGTGTCTCTGCTTGAATTGGGCTGTTTCATATCTCTGTGGAGATAGGTGTGGAACAGCTGAGGCTCCACTCCTTTGGGTAAAGGCAGTGCTGCCAAAGCTGGGGGTGATGGACAGGGTGGGTGGAGGTACCCTGCCTGAATCCCTGGCTTCATCTTCCCACCCGTCTGCCTGCTCCACCAAGCAGAAGCTGCCGCGCTAATGAAGATCTCTGTGGACATATGGATCCCATTTACAAGCAACAGTGAGAATACCCAGGTCAGCCTGTCTGTGCCGAGCTGTCCGTCCGTCCATCTGTTTTCACACGGCCGGCGGATGACGGAACCCTCTAGACCTGGAGGATCATAAATCTCTGCGATGAGCCCGGCGGCTTTTCCCATCCCTCATAAAACAATGAATTAAATTCAGGCCTGTCAAAATAGAGCTGGCCTTCTCCTGCAGCCAGGGGAGCACAGAGCCCCATCTCAGGGCCGTAATTTATGGCCTCCTGGGGAGATTTGGGTGATTAGGGCTTGGCCCACCAACACGCAGAAAAACAGTAGGAACTCCACTAGCTCCAAATGGAAATCTTGGGTCAAATTTATCAAACAAATCAGAGAAATCTATTTCTGTTTGGAGAAGGGGGAGATATATTGCATGTTTAGTAGATGGGGTACAGCTCTGGAACATTTGGCTACTCGGTATTTGTGAGTTTTGGAATTTCTAGCTTAAATAGTATCACCAAGAGGACATGTGATGTATTAGAGGAGAGCACGTTTTTAGCCAAATAAAATATACAACTGCGAGCAAAGAGGTTTTTCAATGTTAACAACAACATATTTGTGCAGATGATGTAACCCAAAATTTTCTAGGTAGGACTAAAAGAAGAAAAAAAAAAAAAAAAGAAAAGGAAAAAAAGCAGAGTTTTTTAGTGCTGGAAAAATACACTGGTAGGGAAGGTAAAATGTGTTGCAAGTGGATGACATCAAAACCAGGGCTGGGGGAGGAGAGGGCAGTAAGGTGCTGTTCTCCCACTCTGAGGATTATACTGCTGGCTAATATTTGATACTTGGGTTTGATCCATCCCTTTTTTTTTTTTTACCCAAATGAGACTGCTAATGTGAAACACGCACTGCCTGTCCCCTTTCCTACCCAAAACACTGATTTACTGTTCAGGGTCTGCTGAAAAGCTAATATGGATAAGCAAGGGGGTGTGTTCCTGCTCTGTTGCGGGGGGCCTCCGCACCCACCCTGGGTTACCAGGGACATCCCTGATGTGTCATAGCCCCTGGTTTCCCCTTGGAGTGGTGGGGATGCTCCTGGGAGAGAAACTCATGTGATGGATGCTGCTTTGCAAGAGTGGGATGGATGTTTCTGTGTGTTAACAGGGGGAAATCAGGGATGCTCTGGGGGTTACCCTGTGTGGGTGTGTGCCTGTGCACACGTGTATCTGCCTTGAGGAATGACTTTAGCTGGTAGAACTGCTGGTCATGAAGCATGTGAGAGCCAAGTGAGCTTTTGTTGTGGATTTGGGAGTCAAACAGGCTGTAAGGATGTCCCTGTTGCTAACAGTAAATTAAAGGCAGTAATAAAAGGTCTCTGGAAAGATGCTTGCTTGTTTGTTAGAGGTTTATTGTGCTCTGTACCTGGGCTGGCTGCTCTGAGCCATGCTCTGTTCAGAATGCCCCGCTGAGGTTTCTCGTTGAGGTCGCTGGGCTTTGGGCTCTGCTGTTTCCACATGACTCCAGCATTCCCATCCCCAATTCACCAGAGCAGCCCCACGCTAACGGGGCACAGGGCTCATCCAGCACCCTCATGTATCGCAGGGGCATTAAAATAACACTTGAGGACTGGGAGAAAGGGGGGATAAAGCCTCTAATTGCACTCCATTAGGCTCCTTAGGGGAAGTACCCCATGTAATCTACAGGCACTGGTTTATTGGTTTGCACTTCATAAAATCAGTTGCTGTGAGTTTTACTGCAGCCTTGGCTTTCCCCTCTAATGGGGGAAAGGTACTTTGGTACGTGGCAGCCCCCATTACCTGTCCAAACCGCACTGGCTCCGCTTGTAAGGGGCTGCTAAGCGGGACCACATGTCTGGGGGGGCGAAGGGGAGGGAACACTGCTTTTGGCATCTCTGCTGGCCTGCTTCCTTGCAAAGCAAGGGGTGACAGGAGCTACTGGGCTTGCACCTCGGCACAACCACAGCGGAGAGCCCGGGCAGGGCACTGAGAGCTGAGAGAAGACAGATGCATCACAGGGTGCTGCCTGAACGCAGCGTAAGGCTGCAAGCACACCAGCTCCTGCTGAGTTCCTGGGGTTCATCCCTTTGGGAAATCCAGGCTGCTTATTTCTGGTTGATTTATGGGAGGCAGGAGACGTGTTTTTCCCCAGCAGAAATAGAATCTGAGTGTTTAAAAAGTTATCCTTGTCCCCACTTGGGATAAAAAGTTTGTTTCCAAATAGCTTGTGCATCCAGAAGTTTGGGAGAGAAGGGTTCTGGGTCACTTGGACCTGTTCTGGTTTGAGCAGTTTCAAACATCCCCCTTGCACACCCTACTGCATTGTTTGCAGCGTGTGCAGTTACCCCTGAAAAGGAAAAGTATTTAGAATCAAATTTATTATGGTTTTTAAGTCCTGAAATGTCTTTCACCGGGGTGATGCCAAGCAGATGCCACCAGCTCCTTTCACTCCTTTTATGTGCTCCAAAAAAGCTTCCCCAAGCCCCTGGGGACCACTTCCCAGCAGGAACATTGTCCATTGTGGGGGTGCGAATCGTTCTGTGCCTCATAGCTCAGTCTGTAAAGTCACCAAAGACCCCTGTGATTCATTTATATGGCAGGAGGATGAGAGGGAGGAGCTGATGGAGAGGATGGAGATGCTGAGGAAACAGCAGGTATTAATATGGTAAATAGTTGCCAGCGCCTGAGCTCCTGCTTTGTCTCCCCTGTTTACCCCTGGGCCAGCGTGTCTTGTGGTGCACAGGAGCACCTGGTAGCTAACCTGTGAATTAGGTTACACCAGGCAGGGGTTATTTATGACAGGCAGCTCCCAGAGCGAAGGCCAGGGTCCCAGGCCTGGCAGGCATTCAGTGTTTAGGAAACAGCCTGAGTGTGTGGCAGCCACGTGGAATCACAGCTCCCACAAATCACTCCCAGCCGCCTGCAGCGGCAGCCTGCGCCCACACCTCTGGGGAAGGTGTCCTGCTGGGCTGGCTGAGGGGGAGCAGTGCTGGGTGTGCTCCCAGAGACTGAAACCAAACTCATTTTCATCAAACTCTTAGTATCTCCCTTCTTTTTCCTTTCTTTTCCTTTTTCCCCAACTAAAGCTTGGTCCAGGAATTGTAGAAGACAGAGTTTTGGGACCACGTGGGGACACCAGTCACCCTCTTTCCCAACAGACCATCCCTGCATCCACGTTTGAGATGACATTGTCTCTTATTTTTTCCCCCCCTGTGCTCGTGATGAGATTTCAGCATTGCTCCTACTACCCCAACGCTTGCTAACTGCCCCTTTGGCTAACAAAACCACGAGTGTAAACGGGTTTCTGAGCCTGCCTCCCCTTGGAATTTATCCTTTTTCCCAGATCCTGAGCTGGGTGGAAGTGAAAGCTTTCCCTGGCTTCCCTTCATGCTTTCCCTATACATTCAGATGTCTGTGTTTAAGGTCCCCCTTTCCAAGGGATGCATAGTGTGCCTGCACCTCCCAGACCTTCCCTGCCCTCGGAGACACTTCAGGGTGTACCAAGGATGCTCTGTATTCAGGGTAAAGCCCTCCGAAGCCAAGGAAGATAAAAACAAGGGAGCAAAGCTCCCAGAGTTCATTCTGACAGCTATTTTTAAAAATAACTCTTTATATTTACCTTTCCTATGTTAAACCACAGCAGAAAACACTTGTAACTCAGTGTAAGACACTCAGGGCGTTCAGCCTCGGTCACGCCGCTCAGGCGTACAAACGAGCTCCAGGTTTTATATGCAGTTCATTCTTCACGTTGCCTTTCTTGGCTTGTTTATGTTAGCTCAGCCTCCATCAAAACCATGTCTTAATTAAATCTGAAAAATGGACATTTGACTTTATTTTAAGTGATGATTTCATTCTGCCATGGGTATAAATTTAAGTTATACATAACAGACGCACCCCGCACGGCTCATTCCTGGATTATAGACATTATTTAAACGATAGCTTTTCTTTTCCTTCTCTGTGTTTTTCAACTGTTTGTTAAAAGGAGGGGGAGGGGGAAAAAGACAAACAACAAAACCTGAGCCAACCACCACGCGTTGGGCTCGTGCTGGGATGGAAAACCCTACAAGATTCCTAGCCCTGTATCTGAACGATGGGTCTGCAATGTGCATCATGCATCAGTGGTTGTGATACTAGGGTTTCTTTGGTGCCCTGTCAGGGAGGGGGGATGCCCATGGTCCTCCACAGAGCTGGGTGGGCAGCTTGGGGGGAGGATGTGCGGCACTGCAGCTGCTCCCTGAGCTCCCTTCCTGGGTTTCTTTGGAAGGTGGCATCAAACCAAGCCCCCAGCTGAAGGATTTGCTTCACTCTTTGCAGGATTTGTGCTTTTGGGAGGAAAAATGAACCACCCCAGCTACAAGAGGGCTCCTCTTCCTCCCTCCCCCTGTAACTATCCAAGCCCTGTCTGGGGGCACTCTGCGTTTCAGGCTGCCTGCGCCTGCCGTGCCTCTCGAGCGATCCCTCCTCCCCCAAATAGGGAACAGAGGCCTGTAAAACGTGGAAAATTAAGAAAATGCAGAACACATCATTAAATCATACACTCAGGAAGCTGTGGCAATCTTTCCTTCCACTCACAGAAGGTCCACTCTAACCGAAATCTCTTATTTTAATGATTTCCAGTTCGGATGCCCCCGATGTGCAGTAGAGCCTCCGCCGCTCGCCGCCGACTGGAAGGGAAAATTGGATGGTAAAAAGAAGAATGCTGAGGCTAATGCAGAACAGTTGCACGTTTATATTCCACGTTGCCCTGAGCAAAACTCTTCCTTTTATTTTGCAGGGGGTGTGGGGGAAAGCCCCATCCCTTCCCTCCCTGTGCAGCGGCCGCGCTCACGGCGTGTTTACTCATCGGCTCTGACAGGTTTACTCGGGGCGGCTCTTTGAAGCGGCTGCTCTCCTGGTCTCTGTGGGCCTTGTAACTCCTTTAAGAGCACAGAAGGCTCCTCCAGCCTCTCAAGACACGAGGCAGGGAGGCTCCTGACATGGGTAACTTTATTTTCCCATGGCATTTGCAGTTCCAGAGGGTTGGGCTAATTCTGAACTCAGTTCTGCTGAGGTCCAGCGTCCCTTCACCGCCTCTGGCTACCTCTCCTGCTCATCCCATGGGCATAGCCCTTCTGTTGAGCCAAGAATCGTCACATCCTGGGCAGGGTGTTCAGCCTGTTCACTTCCCCAATGCCTTTACTTGGGCCTGCAGTCTCACCTTGTCTCTGTCCTGTTTGGTTTCCTTCTAGAAGCATCAGATGACACCAAAGATTTCCCTCAGAAAATTCAGAGTATAAAAAGCCTACAATAAATATAGGGTCTCATAACCCTATATTTATGTACATATGCACATGCATGCACACATCTCCCTTTTCCCAAACAAACAAGCTCACAGATATTTATTACTCCTGACTGGGAAACATCCAGCACACCAGCATCACGTCTAGCAAGGAATGGGCATTGTGATGCCATGTGCCACTGGCTACCTGCAGAAAGTGGGGTGGCAGGAGAAGAACCTGAACTGGAAAGCTCAGTATCAAATGCTCCATTCACTAGATTTTAACATTAATATTTAGCAGAAGGAGTAGGAACCAGGTTGCAGCCATAGGAGTGTGGTTTATTCTGGTTATCTCAGCGTTTCGGTGCAAACTGGTAGCGGTTTGGTGAGATGGCTTTGGGGTTCAGCCAGGCTAAAGTGGGGCTCAAGGGCTTGTAGCCCCAGGAAACCACCCCTGCGCCCATCCCAGAGGGAGAAGACCTCTGAAATGCCTGTAAATCCTCTGTTGTTGTGAACGTGGTTGTGGTTTTTCACTGCCAGCATGGTGCTGGCAGGGAATGGGGAGAGCTGCATCCCTGACGCATCCCTGTGTTCCTGGTGACTTTGGGGCAAATCCTTCCCTCTGTTTGCAAAAATATGCTAGATTCGTGGCTTCCTCCCTGCTCTGTGCTCTCTGAGCATCGAGGATGCAGTCTGTTTCCAGCCAGCTCCATAGAAACAAAACACTAAAAATGAAAGAAAAAAGAAAAATATCACTGTCTTTTTTTTGGTGGCTGTTGCCAAACAGCTCAGTGGTTGGATTCATGACTGGTGTAAGTCAGAATAAATGGATATATATCCCCTGAAAGGCCAGCCCCACACTTCTGGCACTCAGGTGATGGCTTTGGTTTGTGTTTTTTTTTAATTATTATTTTTATTTACTGAAGTTTTCCCCCCTGGGCTTTGGAAATCTCAGGCGCTAGAGTGAAGCGGGTCAACACATCAAGCTCTGCCTTGCCCCAGGGCTGCTGATTTACCATGCTGAAATGTTCAAGCTCCAGAAATGTTCAGGAGTGACCTCTCCATGAGCAAAGCATGCCTTGACTCCCTAAAGGAAGAGGGGGAAAATAATGAAAAGGTGGATTTTTGGGATGAGCTGCTACACTGGGAGGAGTAGCACTGATGTAGTTTTAATTAATGAGTTTGGATTTATTTTTTAAATAGCTTTGCTGCTAAAACCCAGTTGAGAAATCCAAGTTGTGCCTCACTTGTTTTCTGTTTTCAGGTCAATTGAATTCCTGCTTGTTGAGTCCCCAGCCTGGCTCGGAAGGCCAGATGCAGTAAAGACTCTCTTCTGCCTGGTGGAAAACTACATGAAACCCAGAAAATTGATTTTCCAGGGTTTGTGTCAAACCCAGGCAGTTTTCATTTAGCCTGGCCCTGGGCTACTGCAGTTTGGTCCCCAACACTGGGATTTAATGATGATTGCTCAGTAGCATCTCTTCCCCAGCCGGTGTGAATCAGCCCTTCCCCACGGGAGTCGATGGGGGTGGGCCAGTTCCCACCAGCCAAAATTTGGCTGTGGGAGACTTCTGGGAGATGCAGGAAAAGATGTTGTAGGTGATCAGCTACCTGTTTGGAGTGGAGGAGACTGCCTCAGCGCTCTCCCACCATGGGCAGTAGGGGTGGCTTGTGGTGGGACCGAAGCTCCTGTGATGATGCTGAGCCCCTTTGGGGTGCTGTGTGTCCACCCACCATGCTGCTGGTGGTTGTAATTGGCAGGCTGGATTATTCTGCAACAGTAAAAAGGAAGATATGGGGGAAAGTGTCTAGGCTCTGATGTGTTTTTCAACATGTTTTTTTTTAATTCCACTAAAAGACCAACAAAATTGTTCTCCCCTGCCCCTGCTTGAGGTGGGGACCTTGATCTGTGAGCAATTCTGTAAGCTGGGCTAGTTGTTTCTGCCCACAGCAGTTGTTGCAGAGGGCAGTCTTTAGGCTCAGCTTTAGGTCCAGATCAAATGCAGTGTCAGTTGTCCTAACCCAGAGATGGGCAGCAGAATTAGGCTGGAGTTTTGGGCTTTGGGTTTCTGTGTTTGGTTGCAAGCAAAAACTGGAGATGGCAATGATGATTGTAGATGAAGATGCTCTTTTGTTCTATTTGGGGTCTAGAAGAGTCATTGTAAGATGAAATAGAGACAAGGTTTTGCTCAAGGCAGAGCCTCTCAGCATTTTAATCTCTTGCTGCTTCTGACCGTGAGCATCTTCTGGCTCCCTTAGGGTCAGGAGCTACCTGCTGCTTTATGGACAGGTAAGCTGCTGCTCTGGGGGTCAGCAATGTGTGCCAGCCTCTGCTTGGCATTGAGGGGTCCTTCCAAACCCCAAATAGTTGTGGCTCTCAAAAAAACCCTTGGGGATCCTAGGCTGGAAGTGATGGGGAAAACTGTCATTGTTTCTTTTTGTGAATTTAAAAGGTGTAAAGATAGAGTTAGGTCAGTGACAAAGTCGATGTGCTGGACTTAACCTGAGTGGCTGCTAGAGAACTTTGAGTTTGAAAGCAAAACCTTCTTGGTTTGGTGTTGTGTCCTCTGCCTTTTCCTGACGAGAAAGGGCAACACTCAAAGGAATGGGAGGGAGAGGAGGCACTGCAACATCATCATTCCATAGCTGGTGTCCATAAGAAAATGAACTAATGGTTTTCTTTAAAAATAGTGGGGTTTTTTGTGGCTGAAAGGCTCCTTGGGCTGTGCTGGGGTCAGGAGCCACTCGCAGCCACACTGGTGCACAGTCCCCTTTCTGCGGCTGCTCGCAGGCGAATCCCCTTCACTGGAAACACAGACAGGAGGCAGTAATGGGGACCAGAGCCAGGAGTCACAGTGACAACGTGTTTAGTAGCAGATTTTAAAAAAAACCCCAACAAACCCAACAAAAAACCCCAGGAGCAGCTCAAAGGAATGCCTCATCTTAAACTTATTCTGGCCCAAATGTCATCTGCTTGGTGAAGTCTTTCATGTGGCAGTTGTTTCCTCACGCTGCTCCTGCTGCAGATGTAGGAATTCCTCCAGCCTCTCTTGAACATGTTATCTCCCCACTGAGCTCCATCCACAGGCTCAGGCCTGTTCCTGCCAGGGAACCTCGTTGGAGCTGTGGTGTGTTAACTCCCTGACTTGATTTTGGTCTTTCCCTTGTCAACCCATCTCCTCCTGCATTTAATACCCACTGAGCATCTGAGATGTTGGGATGAGTGTAGCTCCTGGGACATGTGGTTTGGCCATGCTGCCTGCAGCAGGAGGAGCTGGTGAGGTGCTGAACAGGGACGTCCAAGGAGGTGCTGAATTAGCCCAACCTGGCTGTGTTCAGCTTTGAGTGAAGCAGAGCTGTGTGCTTGCCTCAGAGGGGGACTCTTTAGCAGCTTGTGTGAGGCTGATGCCACGGGAGTCAGTGCCTGTTGCAGTGATGGGGAAAGCAGCAATGCCCATGAGGTGTCAGCTTGGGCAGGGATGCATCCCCCCTACCCCTAAAAAAGGATGCTGAGAGGGGTTGTCCTGTAGCAGAGTCTCACTCCAGTTCTCCGAGTGGGAGCAGCAGGCAGCAAAGGCAGTCCCAGCTCCAGTGTTTCCCACCAGGACACCTGACTCAATGTGTGAGGTGCCATAACGTGTTTCAGAGGGGCAAGTCAGGAGGCAAGAGCCCACCCCATGTTTGCTGGGTCCCTGCCTGATGCACTCCCCACAAGCCCTCCCTGTCCATCACTGCTGTGGTACAGGGACATGAGGGCAGATGGCAGAGCCCCGTGCCTGCAGCAGCATCCTTCAAGCCAGTGATGCTCTTCCAGGGCAGCCAAAACCCATCCCAAACATTGTGATAACCCCATAGAAGTAACCAGTGCTTAAACACACACAACCCTTCCCATGCCCGAGCGCTCACAGGACCGCTGCAATCCAAGCTCTTGTGGCTTTAGCAAGTGCCTCAACAAAACTTGGTGCTGGTTTGGGGTGGGGAAGGGTTTTAAGGGTTTTCTTTCTTTAAAGACCCTGGCTTTTGAGCCAGGTTGGTTACAGCCAGCTAGGCTTTGAACAAATAAAAGCCTACAGGCTTTGTGGCTGCAGAGGCAAGCCTGCAAAGCTCTGGGCTCAAAAGTGGAAAGGAACATTTTAAAAGCCCAGGATTTACTATTTTTATTATTATTATTGTTTGCTTGGTCTGTGAGCTTGTCTTCTGTTTTCTTTGGAGTTAGGTCCTGATTTCTGTGCTCCTGGGGCTGGCAGTGCTAGAGCTGGGCTGACCTGACCGCCGCACTTCAGCTTGGGGAGCTGTCACAGCCTGTAAGCAGGGCACAACCAACGTGCCTGTGTCACTTCTGTTTCACCAGAGGCTACACAGCCTACACCCTCCAGGCTTGCTTTCCTGGTTGTGACACCCAGATTCCATCCCTGTTAAATGCCAGAACATTAATCTCGCTGTGAGGGGAGCGAGTCAATCCCACTCCTGGGGCTGAGGATTATTAAACCAACAGCCCCCAACCTCCAAAATGAGCCAACAAGGCATCTTCTTGGGCTGGGTGGAGGGAGCTGTAGCCTGAAGCCCTTCCCAGCAGTACCCAGGCATCCAGGGGTACCCCAGCACCCCGCGGCTCTGGCGTTGCACCGTGTGAGTTGGTAGATGAATCCCATGGCACAGTTCCTCCCCGACAGGAGAGCTGGCTTGCTCCTCTGCCCATCCCCACATCTTGAGATGAACCTCTATTTTCCTACACTTAAATATGGTTAATCTGGCCACCAACCTCAGGCCTGGATCTACACAAGGTTGCCCAGGGCCCCATCCAACCTGGCCTTGAAGTTGCCTTGGGTTGCTTTGTCGGGGCGTTGGGGTTTTTTCCCCTCCACTGAGATTGTATTTCCATTTCATTTCATGATCAAGTGGTTCAGGTATCTCAGTCAGCCTGTCTCTGAGCCCCTTCTGCCTCCTTCCCCTGCCCTGGTATATTCAGAGCTTGGAGGAGAAGGCTGGGGGCTGAGCTCTGTGTATTACTGCTCTGGGTCACTTGTGTCTGTGCTTTATTTGCTACCAACAGAAGACATAGAAATACCAGATCATGCCCAGACTGTAGTTTTAGAACATACCAGAGAGCTGAGGAGGTGTTTAGCTTTTCAGGGCAATGCCAAACTCCACTCCTTTTCTTTCCACTGCAGTCCCAGCCAGGGAGCTGGGGATGCTTCAAAGCAGCCAGATGTAAAACATAGGGAATGATCTCTGCAAAAAAAGCCTGGGGGCGTTGTGTTGACCATGGGCAGCCTTTCAGGTGGCATCTGGAGTGTGGAGATGCTGAGCAGAGGGTCCCTGTCCCATTTCCCTGTGCTGATGTGGCTCTGGAGCTGCTCTGCCTCCATCAGCATCTTGGCAGGTCCAAAGCTGGAGTCTCCAGTGCTCTTTGTGCTTCTCATGCTAGGTGCTTTCCCTTGAAACGTGGGGCTCTTCAGAAGCTGGCTGTGCTCTTGTGAATGAGCCTGCTATTTCATGTTACTCAGCAAGCAAACAAAAAACAAAAGGGGGGAGAATTCCCATTAAGATGGAGGAGAAATGGTAAAGGAGAAATATTCCAAGCACATAGGTTTCTCTGAAATAATGCTATGGAGCATCACTGTGAAATCTCATCTCCTTCTGGACAGGGGTCAGAGAGGAGAGCTGGAAAAGACCAGAGAGCTGGAAAGGGTCAGAGAGCTTGGAAAAGGTTCCTCTGCAGAGAGCATGGGATGCTTGGCTTTGTTCATTGGGAAAGGGAGGGGAAAAAGAAAAGCCTGGTAAAGCAGAAGTGTGCTGAAGAGAGGGGATCTCCCCTCCTTTCATGCTGTCTGTGCTGGTTCTCTTGGAGCATTAGTCCACCTGCTGTGAGAGGCTTGGCATCAGGAGAGGGATGCCCTGGAGCAGAGAGAGGCTTTGGGAGACGCTCCCAGCATCAGACCCTCTCTGCTCCCATTGCTTCAGCGTGTCCTGGCCTTGGTCATCACAACCCTGACCCCTGGTACACACAGGAATACCTTGGGTGGTGAGTAGGGGGCATGGAGCCCAGGGGTGGGTGCCTCTGCTGTCTCCAAGCTTGGCCCAAACTGGTAATTCCCACATGAAAGCCTCAGGTTTAGGCTTTATTATGAGGAAAAAGGCCGAGTATCTTGGTGGAATGGGAAAAAGCCCATCTCCAGGGCTGGATTTAAACCAGCAGAGAAGCTCATTTAGCCCTCCTCCCCCTCCCCAAAATCACTCTCACGTTCCCCCATCGCCGCCGCGCTCCCTGCAAAGCTTCTAATGACTTGGGGGTTGTGGAGCAGAGCTAAACCCCTCACCTCCAGAGCTGATGTCGCATCCTGGGTGTCCAAAACACAAATTACTGGGTTGAGCAGCACCCACAGGCACGTCCTGCTGCTTCTTCATCCCTTCCAGCATCCCTGATGCTTTACTTTCTGTGGCAGCTGGGAAGTGGGGGAGCTTGGAGCTTCTGGATGCAAACCTTGACTTGACAGGTCAGATTTTGCAGCCAACCTTCATCCAAAGGTTGGGCTACTCAGATAATATCATGTATCATTTTTATCCCTGCAAAACATTTGTGTGCTTTACCTTTTTTAGATAAAATCCTGGCTGTGTCACCTTTGGAGAGACAGGAATCCCTCTGGTGTGACCTTCCCCCCCGCCCCCATCTGCCTCGAGCTGAGGGCAAAATCTGGACTCCATAGGTTTGAGTGGCTCCCCAAACTCCCTGTAGCTGGAGGGATTAGATGAGAAACGCAGTCTGGATTCCAGCAGAGTTTGGATCAGGCCCCAAAACAGCACATTTCTTGTTTGCATTTCACTTCCTCGTTTAAGATTAATCGATCTAGTCCCCTGCTCAGCACAGGAATGAGGGTGGAAGGGAGAACTCAGCTCAGCTTAACCCCCAGTGTTGAAATCCGGGTGAGGAATGCCTCCTTTTATTTTCCTAGCCTCTCTTCTCCTGCCTTGCTCCTCTGGGGAGCTGTTTGCAGGAGTGTGTTGGTGTGGGTCTATTTTTGCTAGCCTTCTCCTCACCCACCCAGCTCTGTGGGGTACGGGCACGTCTAACATGGTTTCCTGTCATTTCCCCCTTGTTCTGGCAGGCTGGGATTTTATTGTGAGGAATTACATGTAGATTTTACTCCTGGAAGCAGGCAAAACTCAGCTTAAAATAGGGAGGGGGGCTTGGAAATCCACCCAAAAGTCTAGATAGCCAAAGGCTGGGTGGGTTTGAACACACCATCATCACTCTCTGTGTTTTATCACTGTGTTATGAGGGGCCAACCAAGATGGTGCCACTTTATAAGGTGGTGCAAGAATGCAGTAGAGGATTGACAAAGGGAAGAGAAGAGCACGTGCTTTTGTGGTTCCAAACCTGTTTGAATAGCGTTGCTCATCCTGTCCTCATGGTGGGCAGAACCTTTTAGTGATTGCCCCCATTTCTGGTGGTCTCTGACTGCATCAGTGTCCTGCAGTCAGGAGGATGGTCCCCTGGGCATTCATCTTCTCCTTCCCTCACATGAAGGAGGCATGGATAAAGTCAGCAGCTTGGTTTTAGCTCTTGAATCGAAGGTTGTAGTGAGGCATTTACATCTGCATGGATGTGGGGGTACCACCTCGTGGTGCACAGCATCCTTCCTCTGTGGCCAAGGCCCCACAACGCCGTGTTGGACCCATTACAACAAGGATGCAAAGATTTGGGAGTGTTTCTTGTTGGTTATTGTGATGGCAAATACAGGCCCCCAAATGGATCTGTGAGGCTCCTTAGCCTCTCCTGGCTCTCACCTTTTCAAGAGGCAGACAGCAGTGACAGTGCAGTGATCTGTATTAATGTGAAGTTAACGAGAAACCATCTCCTGTCAGAGCTGCTTGCGTCCTGTTGTGAAAATCACTTCGACAAGATCACTTAGAGAGGTTTTTCCCAAGCTTGATTGGGGTCTGTGGCTCTGCCTTCATGCCTCATTGCCTGATGAGAGTTGCTGTAGAGTCAATTTTCAGCAGCTTGTGCAGAGTTGGAGCCAATAAGCACAACTGGCATGAGCAGAATGGGACAGCAAAATGCCAGTCAAACAGGGATGGATGAGAAAGACCAGTGTTCTGCCTGCTGGTTGGGAGATCAATTAAGAGATAGGATCATTTGTAGCCACATTTGATCCTTGCCTGCTTCCCCTTCTCTGAATTGTGCAGGTTTAGCACTCTGCCTTGCTCAGATGGGTACCAGGAGCGTTACCTGATGCTGCAGGACCCCCACTGAGCATCCATCCCATGTCTGAAGCTGTTTTGCAGGGCAGCTCTGTGTCTGTGTGCTCCCCAAGGCTGCTGGCCCCAGTACCTCCATCTTGCAGGCATCTTCCCTCCCTTGTGAGAGGGGGGGTCATGGTGCTGCCCATCTCACCCACTGGTTGGTACCCAAGACTGGTACTCCCCCCATGGCACCCCCTTCCTCCTCTGCACATAGGCAACAAGCCAGCAAGCCAGGCTTAACCCAGATTTCTGCCTTTATTGTCCCTTTTCTGGCCTGAGTAAGAGCTCTGGGTGCTTCCCTGCATCATCATCATCATCTTGGCAGTGTTGGGGATGCTCATGTTTGTCCTTTGCTGCCCTCTTTTGCTTTCCAATAACCTGATACTCCAGCAGATGTGTTTGAGGTGGCTCCTGAAGCATGCTTTTCGGACAGAGTCATTAAAAAATTACATTTAAATTCAAAAATAAAAGGAAGGGAAGAAGTTTGGACACTGGCAGTGCTTTTAATTTAAAACAGCGAATGGTGGTGACATTTTGGGCTGACAACTAGGCTACAGCCAGGGGGATTTTGGAGGGAGACCTCCCCCAGCATCTCACTTGGGCTAAAATTGCTCATGCGCCTTCGGTGTCCAAAAGGGATCGTGTGTGAACCCTCCTAATCCTGCTTTGTTTAGGTTTTATTGTGGCTGGGTTGTGTCTGGGTTTTTTCAAAGCAGATTTGCTACTTGTACCTTCATACCTTCATCACCACCTTCTGGGAAGTGGTTTGTCCCTGGACTGAGCAGTGAAAAGACACAGTGGTCCCAAGAAATGCACAGAGCTGGGGTTGGAAACCATGTTAGGCATGGTTATGGAAGGTGGTTCCCTTGGGACTCAGGGTGGGGGGGCCTTTGCTGCTGGCCCCTTTGGGTACCCAGCTCCCAGATTCTTGTAAATCCAGGCATCTCCCCTGTAGGGAATGCTGCTTAGTGATCCAAAAAACGAACATTGTGAAGTGAAATGATAGAATCATAGAAGACTGGTCTGGGTTGGAAGGGACCCCAAGGATCACAGAGCTCCAACCCTCCTGCCACAGGCAGGGCCACCAACCTCAGGCCTGGAGCTACACAAGGTTGCCCAGGGCCCCATCCAACCTGGCCCTGAACACCCCCAGGGATGGGGCATCCACCCCCTCTCTGGGCAGCCTGTTCCAGCCCCTCACCACTCTGTAAAAATCTTCCCCCTAATATCTAATTTAAACCTTCCCTCCTTCAGCTTCACTCCATCCCCCTTGTCCTGCCAGTCTCTGTTCTTTAACAAGCTGATTCCCCTCCTGTTTCTCTGCTCCCTTCAGGGACTGGCAGGCTGCAATGAGGTCCTCCCACAGCCTTCTCTTCTTCAGGCTGAACCAGCCCAGCTCCCTCAGCCTTTCTTTGTAGGGGAGGAGCTGCTCCAGCCCTCTGATCATCTTCATGGCTCCTCTGAACCCTCTCCAGCAGTCCCACATCATTCCTGTACTGGAGATGCCCTTTTGGTGCCTCAGTGGGTGAGCTGTTCCCTGTTGGCAAGCCTCCCTGGTGCCTGCTGCTCCTGGATTTGCCAGCTGCATGCAGACATTTGGTACCTGTTGGGGCAATTCACTGTCCCTGTGTTTGCTTTGGGTTCAGGCTGAGGTGACCCATGAAAGGCTGTGGCTCTCTTGGGGCAGAGGAATAATAAAGTACAGCCCTTCCCAAAGCTGCTTTTTTTCCTGCTTTTTTTTTTTAACCTCCAGTCATTTCTCACCCTCCAGCACCATGTTAGAGGAGACAACTCACTCCCCTGCATGATGTACATTTATTTCTCTTGCTTTTTTTTCCCCTTCTCCTATTTTTTCCTCCCTTTCCCACATTTGCCAGGTGAGATGCTTCTTCCTCAGGTTCCTCTGACTGTCATTTGCATTTCTTCTCCTCCTCTGGCTATTTTTCCTTCGCAGTATGAAAGGCTTGGGCTGGTCCTTAGCCCTGCAGAAGTACCCCCCTGCTAAGCCCAAGTGCATGCTTAACTGTGTGAGTATGGGACGTTTGCTCTGAGATTATGGATAGTCAAACTGGGTACGTTTTCACACCTCAGAAGCCCAAAGAAGTTGGTATTTGCCCACATTGGAGGGCATAAGAGCTGGTTTCCACAGAGCTTTCCATGGCTTGCAGTCCTGAGTCTGTTAGAGCACCAGGGAGAGGCCAATCTCCCCACCCAGAGACAAGCACCCATTGCTGAAAGACAGCCTGGTGGAATAAAACACTTAAAGGGGGTTTAAAATAAAAAAAACCCAAACCCAAACCACTCCCCACATTGGCTGAAAATAAATCAGCTTTAAAGAAGAACCTTTTTTAACCTCAGTCCTCTCCACATCACATCCCTGGGAGCAGCTTTGGGGGGGAAATCGTTTGGGGAAGTGATGCTTTCACACGGATGCAGGTGTCAGGGAGTCTGTGCTGCTGAACGGTCCTGTGCATGGCAGCAGCTAGAAACCCTGTGGCAGTTCCCATCAGATAATTGCAGCACAGGTCTGTGACCAGCTTGGAAAGACAGGTGCTCAACTCCTGCCACCGAGCAAAGGCAGGTGGGATGCTGCTGTCCCTGGACATCACACAGGAGGCTTCCTCCGTTGGTGCTCTGGGGAGAAGGAAACACTAAGCAGCAGTGAAGTAGTGGAGATTCTTCACTTCCATATATTTAATTGAACTATAATTCCATGTATTTCCAGTATTCCCAACAGCAGCTGTGCCTCTGTAGCAGAAGCATGTCTTCTCTTGGCCTTTGCCTCTTCTTTTCTTGATGGGGCAGGTCGGGCGTTTGCAGGGGTTGGGGTGGTTTTGGTTGCTGGGCTTTGGTTGCCTTGGGGGTTTTTTTGGGGGGGGGAGGTTGGGTTTGTTTTGGTTTATTTTATTTTTCCTTTTTTTTTGAAAGATAACTAGGGCACTTCAGTGGTCAGTAAAGCTGCAGCAGCATCCAAATGTTATGCCTTCATCCTCCTGATGAAGGAGAAGGACCTGGGAGTCCTGGCTGACGACAGGTTGGCTATAAGTCAGCAGTGTGCCCTGGTGGCTAAGAGAGCCAATGGGATCCTGGGGGCATCAGGAGGAGTGTGGCCAGCAGGTCTAAGGAGGTGATCCTCCCCCTCTACTCTGCCCTGGTCAGGCCCCACCTGGAGTATTGTGTCCAGTTCTGGGCTCCCTGGGATAAAAAGGACAGGGATCTCCTGGAGAGAGTCCAGAGAAGAGCTATGAAGATGATGAAGGGGCCTGGAACATCTGTCCTATGAGGAAAGGCTGGGTGAGCTGGGGCTGTTCAGCCTGGAGAAAAGAAGACTGAGGGGGGACCTAATCAATGTTTATAAATATCTTAAGTATGGGGTGCAGGGGGAATGGCCAGCCCCTTTTCTTTGGTCAGTGGAGACAGGACAAGGGGCAATGGCTGCAAGTTGGAGCACAGGAAGTTCCACACCAACATGGGGAGGAACTTTTCCCCAGTGAGGGTGAGGGAGCCCTGGGACAGGCTGCCCAGGGGGTGTGGAGTCTCCTTCTCTGGAGAGATTCAAGACCCATCTGGACGCCCATCTGTGCAGTATGAGCTGGGGAGCTGCTTTGGCAGGGGGGTTGGACCCCATGATCTCTCGAGGTCCCTTCCAACCCCTACAGCTCTGTGATTCTGTGATTCTGAACAGGCACGGGGTGCTCAGGGATATGCTTTAGCTTAGGATGGGAATGCTTGGACTTGATGATCTTAAAGGTCTTTTCCAACCTTGTGATTCTGTGAGTAAGCTGCTCTTCTATTAGCAAAACCAAGCTCTTCCTGCCCACCCCTGTGATGCTGCCACGCTCCAAAATACAGATTTTTCTCCATATTTAAAGGCAAGGTGGTTACACAGGGTGAAACAAGCTCTGAGGTCACCATGCAGCGCTGCAGACCTTGCAATGGGAGCTGACTGTAACATCTTTCAAAGTGTTCTCCTGGGGTCCAGATGTGTAGACTGGTAAAGCTGTTAACGTTCCCAATTAGGTTTTAATTTATCTGAAGTTTCCTCAGCCTTGCCATTAAAAGCCACACCGTACAGCCATTAAACCTTAACGCCACAACCACAGAGTTTTGTCAGGTGCTGGTCAGCAAACCTGCCTGTAGATGAGCAGCAGAGGCTGGACTTTTATTCCAGCTCTTTCCTTTTTCTTTTAAGAAAAAAAAAAACCCTAAAACTGTTGAAATGGGTCAGGAGAATTTACCCCTGGCCATCTGCTTGACGTAGAACGTGAGGATATTTAAAAAGTCTTTAAGAAAAACAAACAGAGGCTTCCACATTCCCAAGGACAGAAGGCATTTCATCTGCTGGTCCAGCCCTTTCAAGGATTTACCATCCTGGCAGGAGATAGATGTCATTAAAGAAACGACCGCCCAGATTTATTACGGCTAATTTATGCCTGCAGCAGCTAGGACGTGGTTTTGGGGAGGAGGGCTCACCCTGGGCAGTGTTTTCCTTCCTGCACCGTTGTTCTTGGGGTAGCTGGTTCCAGCAGCACGTCTTGTGAGATCATTCCTTGCTCAGCGCGATGCTACGGCGCAGCCATTTATCACCAGGAGGCATCAACACGTTGGGTGAGATCACCCCTTCTCCTTGGGGTCAGCGTATGGGGAGGTGATGAAATCATCTATTTACCTACAACTTATTAGATGCCTTTTGATTGACTGGGGATCAATTTTTGCTTCACCGACTGCGCTGCTGAGGAAGTTGCTGGGTGTAGCACCGCCGTGTTCCACAACAGCCGTTAAAACCATTACCACGAGGTTTACACGTGTTTGCAGCAAGGAGAGGACAGTTCTAGCAACCAAAAATATAAACCAGATGGAAAACTCATCCAGCTCCAAGGGGGGAAGGAAAAAAAAAAAAAAAGAGAGTGTTCAACCTGTTGTAGGGGTTTTTTATACATTGGGAATGGTACAGTAAATGTTTGGGATAACCCAAGCCACCAGTAGGTCTTTCCTGCCATTGCTGAACTCCTGACCTTATTTCCTCAGAGGGCTGTTAAAATGAAGTCAGAGGGCAAGCAGAGTTATTTGCCAGCACTGTTTGCACTTGTGTGGTCTAGAAAGTTAACAGATTTTTTTCCCCCTACACACACACACACACACACACACACACACACACCCCTTGCCTGCCCCTTCCATGAGCCAGACACGGTGATGAGGGGGAGGATGAGAGAGCTTAATTAACCTCCCCAAGCCATTCAGGGAATCGGGAGGGGGGAGAGATGAGTCTTTTCACAGCATCCTGTGGGATGCTGGGCTTCTCCATGATGGTTTCAGTACACAGGGCTGGCTGGGTGACATGTGTTACCAGAGAGGAATCTACCTCTCTTCCATGCCTGTGGTGCTTCCCAAGTGATGTCTCCATCCCACCAAGGAAGACTGGTTTGTTGATGGGGGAGGACAGCATTTGATGAGAGTTTTGGGTCTCTCAGGAGGTCTGATGATAGGTTTGCTGCACTGGTGTGTTAAATAGGTGGGGAGGAGCCTCTGGGCAGGAAAGAGTTAATTCCCTTTGTGCTCACTCCATCTCTCAGATCGGCCAGGGAGGAGAGGAGCATCACCATGGATGAGGTTCTCAGTGCTGGAGGGAGGCCAGAGCTGGAGATGTTTTTGACAGCTTGGCACTAAGGGAACAGTTTACTTGGTAGCTGGACAAGAAGTCAAAATAGAGCAAAATGAGTGAAAATAAGAAGCTGGAGCACATCTCATGGTGATGTCAGACTAGGTCCTGTGGGCCGGAGCAGGCTGCACTAGTGTCCTCATCCCCTTGACTGTAGACAGCCTGCAGCCTCTCCTTACATCTCCCTCCCACTGATTGCACTGCAAAGTCCTTCACAGGACCCCCAGTGTTCCCAGGACCTTGTCCTGGAAGAAGCCTTGAGTGTTCCTGGACCATCACATTGACACTGGGAGCTGCCCAACCCTAGTTGATGCTTTTGATGACTCAGTTGGAAGACAACACAGCCTGGAGATGGTGTTTCTGTGCAGCCATCTGCAAGGTGACTCCTCATTAAACTCATGAGTTAAACTCACAACCCTCCTGCTCCTTGGCAGGATGGTGTCTGGCTCAGATTTGGGGGGGAAATGCCTTTCTTTGCCTTGTGAGTGTTACGTGGTGTCTTCCTAGGAAAGTAGAGCCCAAAGAGCGAGTGCCTGTAGGTCTGTTTTGCAAATGCCCCTTGCTCCAGGTTTCTCTGGAAACAGCCACCAGCTGTTTGTGGGTGGCCACAGGTGATCTGTGACAGTCCATACTCAGATACCACTTGGTACATCTGCTTTCCAGGCAAAAAATGGGAATTGGCTTCTGGGGGCCAGAGACACGGGCAGAAGGTGGGTCTGGGTAGGGAGAGGGATTATCCCACCTTGGGATAAGTTTCCTGGGGGCAGAGAAATGGAAGGCAGGAATGTCTCCATTCCCAGGGCAATGGATTGATTTTGCCACTGATTAATTAATGAGCTGCTTTGTTAATTGCTTCTGACCAGCGCCCCAGCTCTTCATCCTTTCTCTGCATCCCAGCCTTGCTCTGAGCTCATTCCCCTGGGCTATGAGATGATGCCATCCCCGAGGCCGAAATTACTGCGCCGGTGGCACCCGATGCTGGGAGGGTGCTCACATCCCCCCCAGTCTGAGCACAGGTTAATCCACTGCTCATCACCTAATTGCACGTGATGGGGATGAATGGGGGTGACAAGCAGTGGCAGTGGGCACTGCGGAACGGGGCTGGGTGACAGGCAGCACGTTCCACTTGCTCCGACACGCAGCAGATGTGTTCCCTGGCACAGGACAGCCCCCAGCCTGAGGTGGATCACAGGAAACACCAACTGCTTTCAGCTGTGCTGCTGTGATGAAAGGTTTCAGACACGTGGGCTGATCCCTGTGGGGGTGATGCCTGGAGACAGGGAGAGGGCGCTGAGGAGGAGTGGGGCGCAGAAGGGGAGTCTGGGGCGTATGGGGGGTTCTTGGATAGGGGGGAAAGTCCCCCCTGCTGAGGTCTTGGGTGAGCGATTTGGGAATCTGGGGACAAGTTTCAGTATTTCAAAGGAAAAAAGAAGAAAACCAAAACAACCTCCCTCAAAAAAAGCCGGAGGAAAGCAAACCCCCTGCATAGGATGAATTCTCTCCCTCTCTCCTAACACCTCACCTCCGGGTCAGGTCCCTTTGGAGCAGTGTGACAGAGCGGCAGCTCGCTGGGACATGGGAGAGGTCCAAAGGTATCCCAGTGCCTTGCCTCTGGGTGTCACCAAAACATCACAGTCCCCGTGCCCTGCATTGCACCTTCCTTCTGCGCAGCAGTTTGGGGAGAATCCCGGTGGTTTGGTGATCTGTTGTGCGAGAGAGATGCCTTTTCTGAGTGGCTGCAGGATCACAATGCCAAGCCCCCTCTCTTAGACCTCAGAGGTCACTGACATTACCTGTCTCGGGGCTGGTGGTTCCGGATTTGTCTGTCTGTCTGCACAGACCTCTGTCAGCTTTGTACCTTCTGGGAATTTTGGGTCTGGGAGGTCCCAGCCTTGAGGAATCCAGTTCCTCCCCCCGGCGCAGTGATGCTCACTGCTTTGCGGGCGAGTGCTTAGCTCAGGGCAGCTGTGTATTCCTGGGGCACACTTAAATCAGCTCTAAGTGACTTAACTCGACTCAGGCTGATTCCTTATCGATCTAAATGACTCATTTAGTCTCAGCTTTAATGTCCATCCATCTTTCTACCTTACCGCTCTCATCTTCTGAGGCTGGAGAAATGGGATCCAGCTGTTTGTGTTTAGGTCTGTGTGGCTGCCAGGGCAGAGTAACGTGGGGTTTTTCAGCCTGTGGTTATCCAGACATTCCAGGTCAGCTGCCTGCATGAGGAGACACACAGCACCCCCAACAAATAGTGCTGGAAGGGCTGTGGGGAGAGTGAGGTCTTCTCACCCAGCCCCACCGCAGAGCCACACTGAGCCCCTCACTGGTACTCACACCCAGGGTCTTCTCCTGCCAGGAGGGGTGGATATGGTGCTGCCTGCCCAGGTGAGGGCTGGCTGAGCTTCTCTGATGCTACAGGAGGGAACTGAGTACCTGGTCCATATCTGCCACTGAAAACCATGACTTTTTTCTTGTCCACAGTGATATGCAGCAGCTCCTCCCCTTGTTTTATGGCAGCCTTTAATGCCAGACTGCTGACCTGTCTCCTCTTGGTTTCCTTGAGCCAGATGTTCTTTGCTCCTTCCTTCCTTCCTTCCTTGGGGGAATGTCATGTTTTCCAGGCTCCCCATCACTCATGGCACTCTTTGCCACCTCTCTCCAGTGGGTCCATACCTCTATGAGGTACAAGCCTCACTTTCTTGATTTGAAAACCCAGCTGTGCCCAAGGGTAGAGACAAACCAACCTCCAGGCCTGGGTCTACACAAGGTTGCCCAGGGCCCCATCCAACCTGGCTTTGAACACCCTCGGGGATGGGGTACCCACCTCCTCACCGGGCAGCCTGTTCCAGCCCCTCACCACTCTCCATGTGTGGATTCAGCACTTTAATGATTCTTCACCTCCAAAGTGATGCTGTCCGAGGCTAAACACATCTCCAGGGCTAGACACATCTCCAGGGCCAGACACATCTCCAGTGCTTTGGATAGATGGAAGCCAGTGAGGCCCCTGGCTGGAGTAGGTGCTCAACCTAGCAGGCTATGCTCCTCTCTTGCTGCAAAGGTCATGGGATGCACAGAGCCTCGTTAGTTGGGGATGAAAGGCAATAGGAAACTTGGCAAGTATCCCCGTGGGCACCTTGAGTAGCATTACCTTCTGGAGAAGAGCCAGGACCCTGCAGGGAAGCAGCTGGTAGACCCGTCCCCAAAGTGGGGAGCCTGTTCCCTATTTCAAACTCGAGGCAAGGGAGAAGATTACCTCTGTAATCACTGTAAAGGGTTAGCAGCAAGTGGGGACAGGTACTGCAGCTCAATAAATAAGTTAAAAAACTAGAGATGACTTCTTCTAGGGTCTAGCATCAGCCAAGTGCCAAGCCTTGGTGTTGATGCTGTTCCTGGGGAGAGGGGGTCTGAGGGGATGTGCTGAAGGCCATGGGATGGCACATATGCCTCCAGCTCTGCGCCAGCCTCCCTACCTCCCTGATGGGAGCCTTCCCGAAACCTGAGAGCCCCCCTTTCCATCTCTCAGACACGTGCCAGACCTCCCAAAGCTGCTTTTAATTGTGGTTGCAACCAGAAGCCCTCTGGAGCTGCAGTGCCCTGCCAGCTCAGCTCAGATACCTCTGCGATGGCACTGCTGCTATAAATCTCCAACCCCCATCCTCCTTCTCCAGCTTCCAGAAATTCCTTCAGAGCTGAGCGCTGGCACACATGCTCCTGGCTGGGGAAGGATGTTTTTCCACCAAATTTGAAAGGGGGAGAAAAAAAATTAGGCTCATCTGGTTTATATTTAAGGGGGGGGGGGATGCACGTGGCATCGAAATATTGGCAATCTCTTGCTCACACTGAGCCCCCTCCCTTCTTTTGTTTGTCTGTGTTTTGCTCTGAGCCACTGAATCCTGAAATATTCCAGGGAAACTGCCTGGCAAGGGGAATCCAGAGCATCTCTGCCTGGTGATGCTGGGGCAGTGCAAACCCTCCTGCTGCCCTTGCTGCTGCAGGAGTGTTTTGGGGCTGTACAATGCTCCTCAGTGGGTGCAGGGTGTTTGTTCATGCTGGCTGATGATCTGTTTCTTGGGACAAAGGACTGGATTTTGGGTTCTTGTGCCCTGTAAGAGCACTTGGCAGCGGCCCCAAGCTCTGACCCAGGCTTGGGCTTTGTAGCCTCTTGGAAATTTAATTTTGGCTAGAAAGCAGAGTGCAGGCAGGTCCTCAGAGCACCTTGCCAGCCAGGATGCTTGGGATGCTCAGGCAGGATGAGCGATTCCTGGGTTTAGGACCTGAGGTGAAATCAGTCGTGTGCTGGAGCAGTGAAGTGGGGGTGATTTTGGTGAATCAGGACCCCAAGAAGAGAGCTGGAGGGGGGGTTTATGGGGGTCATAGCTGCTTTTTTTCAGCAGGCTGGATTACTTCTGGCTATTCCAAGCAGCTTTATGCTTTCTTTCCCAGCCCCATCATCTCCTCACTGAACAACGGAGGCTCACCACATCCCAAATCCACGTCTTCCACTGCTTCACCATCCTCAGCCTGCAGTCTCCTCTGTGATTTATTGTCCTGTCAGCCCCAGACCTACAAATGGATGGTCACCTTCCTGTCTGCATCCACCACCAGCACTTCTAAAGGCATATTACCATTGCCACACTCAGGCTGCTCTGAAAGAAGCTGGATTAATTCCTTCCATCAGGTAGGCCAGGATTTTATGGGCTTGGACTGTTCTCTGGTTCCTCCACAATTAGTCCCCATCTTCCCTGAGCTGTGGGCCTGAAGCTGGATGCAGTGCTACATCTCAGAGTGCTCTGGTCCTGAGCAGGGCCATACACCTCATGGCAATCCTCCCACTGCTGGATGGAGATCTGATTGCCTTTTTTTTTTGTTTTAATTCTCTGTTTTCCTTGTGGGTTTTGCCTTGTTTTCATGCACTAGTTGAGGTACAGTCCACCTAGGCTCCATCAGGTCTTTCTTTCATCTCTTCCACAGACCTGCCGCTCTGCCAGATGCTTCCCCTCCCAAATCCCTGCAAAATACCTTGGAAAAACAGGAGCAACTGCCTTAAAAAAATTAAAAATAACTACAAATGGTGCTTGGTTGGGTCCTCCAGGCCCTGCTGCTGGGCAGGGATGCAGCCAGGGGCAGGAATTTGGCCAAGCTGGAGCACAGACACCACAGAGGAGTCTCAACCATTTGATTTTGGCAATTAAAACAGCCCGGGTAATTCTCTGAGTTCCCCAAGCTGTATCATATTTTATTTGTGAGCTCTTAAAACCCTGGGCTCTTTTCAGCCCATGTGAGAAGTGGACAGTGCTGTATTTTAAGTGTAATTATGGGGATTTGAAAGTTTCCTTTTTCCTCCTTTTTTTTACTGTTGGAGTTTGTTTCACTCAGCTGCACAACGCACCCATGTGTGATGCACATGGCAGAGCCATTCTCCAACTGCATCTCCCTCCTCACAGCTCTGCTCTGGGGCAGCAGGAACTTGGATTTCCTCTCCAGAAGAAACCTTTCCCTTTCCACCCTGAGTCAGAAAACAGAGGGGCTTTTTTGGTGCATCCCCTGCTCCCCCCAGCACCCCCATGAAGATTATCCTGCATCAACCAGAGCAGCTTTTAGACTGGAAGCAAATCTTTTAGTTTTGGGGGGTTTCAGTTGGCTTTATTTATTTGCCTTTATTTTAGCTATTTACCTTTTTTTTAGGTACTTGCCTATATTTTAGTTATTTGCCTTTATTTAGGTATTTGCCTTTATTCAGGTATTTAAGTTTATTTAGGTATTTGCCTTTATTTTAGGTATTTGCCTCTATTTTAGGTATTTGCCTTTACTTAGTTATTTGCCTTTATTTAGATATTTGCCTTTATTTAGATGTTTAAGTTTATTTAGATATTTATTTCTATATTTAAGTTTACTTAAATATGTAAGTTTATTTCAATATCTTTATTTTGATATTAAATTTACTTAAATATGTAAGTTTATTTCAATATCTTTATTTCAATATTTATTTCCCTATTTATGCCTATTTAGATACTTCAAAACTCCAAATGGACCCCCCCCCTCAAGGCACCCTGCTCCAACCCATCCCCTTTGTTGGGGTGGTTTTGGGCAGACTTCTCAAAGGTAGGCTGCCCTCCTAGAAGGTTTTGGGGTTGGTTTTTTTTTAAAATGGAATGGTAGTTGCTGATGGAAAACACTCCAACAAATTCATCTTGACCAATTTCAGCTATATTCACCCCAATTTCTGCTTCTAGTTTTAGATTATGGGTGGTATCATAACTGCATCAAAAGCAGAAATTGGGGTGAATATAGCTGAAGTTGGTCAGGATGAATTTGTTGCTGTGTTTCCACATGGATAATGGAAGGAAATATCTCTCTGGGTAAAGAGAATATTAAAATAAGCTGAATTATTTGCTTCTTTTAAAGAAAAAAGTTTAAAATATGGGGATATGGAGATGTCAGTTGGGGAATCCTTACGCTCTGGGTATGTGTGCACGGTCTCCCTTGGAAAGAAGGAAGTTCCCAAACTATTTAAAGCCTCCCCAACAGACCTCCCACAACTGGTAACTTCTTGAAAGCCCAAACGTCTCTGAAGATGTTACATGGCTTCAAAAGGGAATCCCCTCCACTGATTGGAACCACCAGCCTCCCATCTGGAGCCAAGCTCCAGTAATAAGGGTCGGGACCTTGTCCATACGTAGGGGGAAAAAAATACTGTAAGAAAGCACTTTTTTAGTATTTCCAGATGGAGGGAGGACATTTTTCTTTTTGAAATACAATGAGAAAGCTTTGTCAGGCTTTTCTGGAAACAAATATATAGGCAAGCCCAGAGAAGGAGAACAGTTTGCCAAAGAGTAAAGACACGTCGGGGCAGGTGAGTTGAGGAGTTGGCAGCGTGGCTGGTCTCCAAAGGGCAGCAGATTTCTTGAGCTGTACTGTAAATGGGGTTTATTTAAATCAAAGAGGGGGGGGGGAGGCAAATCATGGTTTAAAGAGGTTCAGAGATGTTTCTTTTCAGGCTGGGGAGGGATCGTTAAATTTTCTAGGCTTTTCTCCAGGATAACCTAAGCTGCTGAGTTCCCCCCTCTCCCTGCCCCATCCTTCAGGTACTGCTGAAGGGAAAATAGGAGGATGAGAATTAAATGAAAAGGGAAAATAGAAGGAGAGGGACTAAACAAAATGGGCATGCACTTCCCTGGGAAAAAGGAAGGTGTCTGCCTCTCTGCAGATAGTCACACACATTTCCCAGTGTGGGGTGTGGATAACTGGATGCTCACAGACAATAATTCCCTTTCCTTGAGAAATTAAAATAAGCACAAATATTTTTTGCCACTCTCAGACTTTGTCCTTGAGTTTTGTCTTTTAGATCAGCTGAGGTGGGAGCGTGTTCTCAGCTTCAGTTCCCTGGGGTTTTATAGTTCCTTACATGCCACACATTTTGCTCACAGGGATTTTTTGCTCTGTGGGTTTTCCCTCTGC
Source organism: Laterallus jamaicensis coturniculus (assembly GCA_022605575.1). NCBI lineage: Eukaryota > Metazoa > Chordata > Aves > Gruiformes > Rallidae > Laterallus > Laterallus jamaicensis. Next base: position 1,359,781 of record JAKCOX010000001.1, read on the forward strand.
CTTTTTTTCCCCCCCCTTTTATTTTTCCATTTAAAGAACAGGAGGAGAATGGGAAGAAGCAAAATTAAAGGTTTGGTGCATTTTTAGGGGAAAGGAAATTAATGCCTCTAAAAAAACCTAACAACAAAAGCATTGGCTGCTTTAGAAGCTGCTTTGGCTGGGGCAGAAAGAGCCTCTTCAGGGATATTTCTTTAATTTCCCTGATGTTTGAGCATCACACTGGGAGGACAAGAAGAACAGGTCAGTGTGGATGAATGCTGGGGCACAGGCTGTGCCCCATGCCCCAGCATTCATCCTTCTCCTTTGGTCACCTTGCCAGGAGCATCATCCCACCCTTGAGCCAGAGCATGGGAGATCCTGCCTGATATGGGCAGGTTAAGCTCTTGGGCAATTTCCTGTAACCTTGGACAATTTTGTTCATACTTGTGCCACTTTTGGCCCTCTGCAGTGTAGCTCCAGGGTTTGTCTCTGGGGCTGGACTCTGTGTGCAGAATTGAGGTGTCACCAAGAAGGCACATCACCAGGTGCACGTCCCAGCAGCATCATCCATCCCCTTCCTCTGCTTCATGGCAGGAAACAAGGCTGGTATGCAGCTGGAGCTTTGTGAGCACCATGGTTGGTGCTCATCACATGGTGGACACAAGGTGTAGGTAAAACCTGGGTCAATATATCCTCAGGTTTATAAAGGGTTTTAGCCTGGGAACTAGGATGGATGCTGTATGGATGTCGTTATGAGATCAGGGATGTCATGATGAGTTCATGGATGTCACTATGAGTTCATGGATGTCCAGTGCAGTAATAATCCCTGAAACAGGGCTCTAAATATGGAAAACACAAATATATCCACAATGCAAGGGTGCTGAAGGAGGATGACATGTGCTCTACAGGCAAATGATCAGAGTTTGCTTAGCTCAGGAATCCGTTTCCTCACTTGGATGTTATTGATATGACACCAGTTTTGTGCTCTGCCACCATAGGTGGGGATATATCGTGGCAGCACAGGTGAAGGTGAGCTGAGACTGCTGCAGGATGGGTTAAAAATGCTGCTTTTGCTGAGTCTGGATGGTCCCTCTCTCTTCTTCAGGCAGGAGCACCAGGGGTGAAAGGGCCTGCCAGGTCACACTGTGTTTGTGAAAGCTCAGTTTCCTGGAAGCATGGGACCTTCAGAGACTTTGGGGTTTGGCTTCTAAAAGCACTGTGTTACTACCCCCTGTGACTGATGAGAAACCCCAACAGTGTCATCTCTGTGGGTTGGTGAGGCTCAAAAGAGATTGTGGGGGCAAAGGAGGCTGCTGTCGAGTGCCTTCCCTGTGCAGCTGGTGCTGGGGATGTTTGGGTCCTGACTCACCCACCTGAACTCGTTCAGACTTGGCAGCACACGGCTCATACAGGCTCTGTGGGCTCCGATGCCTTCAGAGAGGGTCTAAGTTTTGGTGGGGTTTGGCTTGCTGTGGGGATTTGGTTGGTTGGATTCCTCCCCTTTCCCCTCCTCTCTTCTCCCCCCCCACCCACCCCCTTTTTTTTTTTCTTTTTAAATGTCAATGATCCTTGAATATTTCAGGCTGTGGCAGCTGAATGCTGCCTTGGCTCCCAACAGGCACCAGGAGAAGGACCTGGGGGTCCTGGCTGACGACAGGTTGGCTATAAGTCAGCAGTGTGCCTGGTGGCTAAGAGAGCCAATGGGATCCTGGGGTGCATCAGGAGGAGTGTGGCCAGCAGGTCGAAGGAGGTGATCCTCCCCCTCTACTCTGCCCTGGTCAGGCCCCACCTGGAGTGTTGTGTCCAGTTCTGGGCTCCCTGGGATAAAAGGGACAGGGATCTCCTGGAGAGAGTCCAGAGAAGGGCTATGAAGATGATGAAGGGCCAGGAACATCTGTCCTATGAGGAAAGGCTGGGTGAGCTGGGGCTGGAGAAAAGAAGGCTGAGGGGGGACCTAATCAATGTCTATAAATATCTTAAGTATGGGGTGCAGGGGGAATGGCCAGCCCCTTTTCTTTGGTCAGTGGAGACAGGACAAGGGGCAATGGCTGCAAGTTGAAGCACAGGAAGTTCCACACCAACATGGGGAGGAACTTTTCCCCAGTGAGGGTGAGGGAGCCCTGGGACAGGCTGCCCAGGGAGGTGGTGGAGTCTCCTTCTCTGGAGAGATTCAAGACCCATCTGGACGCCCATCTGTGCAGTATGAGCTGGGGAGCTGCTTTGGCAGGGGGGTTGGACCCCATGATCTCTCGAGGTCCCTTCCAACCCCTACAGTTCTGTGATTCTGTGATCTAAAGGAGCATCAAATCTGATGGGTGCCTTACTCAGCCTACAAGGAGTAGTAGTAACCTGTCACTGATACTCATGAGTTCACTGTGAATGGTTCCCTTGTCTTCCCTGGTTCATGCTGAACAACATGCAGGAAAGAAACTTTAATTAGCAGCGTATAACTATTTGCATTTAACCCAAAAAATGAACATTTAAAGGTATGGTTTCCCTTCTCCCTTGTGCCCGAAGCCTTGGTGGGGTTGAAAACCTTTTCTTGCCCTTTCCTCCCCCTCCCCACCCACTCCCCCCAGGGGATGCTCAGGTGGATGCACACACCAGCGCTTCTCCAGCACCCTTTGTGCTTTGTTTTTCCCCCACCCTTGGGGAGGTCAGTCCCTATAAATGTTCAGTGAGTGATGCTGCTACGGCCCTCCTTAAAACACACCTCGATACCTACAGGAGACTTAACCTGCCATGTGCTTTGTAAAGCACAATTAGAGCTGCTCCCAGATGCTCCTTATGGCCTCTCATGTTATTTAAGGAGAGGAAGGGAGGGAAACAAAGACCTAGCTGTCTAGATACTCATTTCAGTGCAGCTTTCGAGCTGGGGACTCGGTCTGTCATTCTGAAATGTTAAACACCACACTGGAACAGTTCATACCTGTGTCAGGGTGTCTCATGTTTAATTATGGAGCAGTTATGTTTGCTAACAGCTCAAACAGCACTTCAGATGAGACCACAGAGGCTAAGGAATGGAAAGGTGTGTTGGCTAGTGATAAATCCACTGAAGAGGCAGGGTTCACACCCCCCCTGGCCATGGGAAGAGGTCACCAGGGCCCTGGCCCTGAAAACTGGCCATGGATGGTTATCTGCTGTCCTGGTGCTGTGCCACAGCTGCTTTCTTTGGGGAATATTTGGAAGCTGGGTGAGGTAGTATCTCCAGGTTTGCCATAAAACCTCTGTGAGCTATGCCTCAGCTTGGAGTAAGCAGGAGGAGCTGTGGTGGTGGGTCTCTGGAGGCAGCAGCTCTGTTATCCATGGATGAAACCATCCCCAACCCCTCCAAAACACATTGATGTAACTTTGCCTTCATAGGGACCCCCTATCCCCAGTAAGTGCTCTCCTGATACACTCAATGTCATCTGTGTGAGGGATTTACATCAAATTTGGCCCTTATAGTGGCAGCACCGTCTACCAGCACTTGCACCAGTCCTTACCCAGGCTCCTTCCAGATTTACCCCGGACCCCTCACCTCTTGTACCCATGTCTTCAGACCTTCCTTGCTGCCAGTTGCTGCTAGCAGGCAGACCCTTCCCTCTCCAGAAGCAGCTCCTTTAACTCTAACTCCCCATCCTATTGACGCAGCCGCAAAGGACTGGGGGAGTTTTAGCACAGCCACATGCCTGATTTTTCTGGGCCCTCTGGGAATGGGCATCTTTGTGACACGGTGGGTGAATGGCATCAAAGGAAGTTTGGTTTCTTCCCATGTGTGTGCTGCAGGGTGCTGTGTTTTTTAGGGTGGGTGGGGGAGACGTGGTCACCATATCAACAAGTGGTACCAGAGCTAAACGAAACCCCCAGATTTTCTGCGTTCTGCTTCACCTTGGCCTCCTCCTGCCTGGTTGCCTGGTCACAGATGGATTTCAGGCCTCTGGCTGAAATCAGGACAGCGTGTGGTTTACTGAGTACTTGTTTTACCTGCCCTGCTCCGTTGGAGCTCTCTGTAGCGTGCTGTAGCTTGGCCTGTTCAGACATGCTTCAGATTTGCCATCTGGGTTTGAAGCCGAGTACCTGTTTCTTCTACGGTTGCACTCCGTGCCCCTCGAGACAGGCGGTGGGGGGGGATGTTTGTTTGCTTTACCCTTTGCTGATTTGGGATTCTGCTCAGGACAGAGCCCTCCTCTATCACACCCGGGAAGGCAGCACAAGGCCAGCACAGAGCTTCAGGCAGACCTCAGGACCTTGGGAGGCGTGGTTCAGATCCGCAGCCAGAACTTGGGATGCTTTTCTGGAACTCATCCAAACATATCTGAGACTCTTTGGGTTAGGAATTGGGTTAAAACCCAGGAGAATAGTCACTTCTTATTTTTTTTAAGCCCCTCTCTGGTGTTGATGTGCCTACTGGGTCTTGCCGAGCCCGAGCTCCGGTGAAAGATCATGCTTCAGGGGGGACTCAGTACTTGTCTCTCCGCTTGTGAAAGGAGTTACGGGGGCCAGATGTGTGCAGGCACTGCAGATGGGAGAACAAGATGCAGTTAGCCCAGGGTTCCCCCCCCTAGCCACAGCTGTAGGACACAGAGGTGCCCCCCCAATCATCTTCTCTTTCTCTGCAAGCTGGGTATTTGCATATAGCCGATACATATATATACTTAACTTCATGCTGGCACACTGGACATCTGCAAGACCATCTGAGCTGCTGACCTGGGGGTCCTTCTCCCTGGAGTCACCCCAACAGACCTTGTTGGAGGAGCGTGTTGATCAAACATGAGCAGCATGATGCTCCACGGAGGAGACCTGCAGGCCTGCCCCAGGGTCCCTTTTGCTACCGGTGGGCTCAGACCTCAGCAGGACCAGCACCATTCAATGCTCAAACCTTGAACCCTTTTCTTGCCCTGGCTAAAAAAAAACCAAAAAAACCCCCAAAAATAATAACTTAGAGCTGAACCACAGAGTCAAACCCCAAAATTAAATCAGGTAGAAAAAAAATACCATCATTTTCTCCAATACTATGGCCTAAAGAGCATCTGTGCAATGCTAAAACCCTCCAGCAAGCCCCGGGCTCCTGATATATTAGCCTACAGCACTGAAATATTAGCCCCAGGCAGCGTAAATCAGAGCTGCATTGCCGAAGCCCGCGGAGCCCCGCTGATTTACCCCGTTACTGCCCGGCCCGCTGACCTGCCCGGGGGTTTTAATCAGGTCTGAAGCAACTGAAGTATATAGCCAATAAATTACTGTGTGCTCTTTGATAGCACAGCAAAGGGTTCCTGGCTGAAGAGGTAGAATATTTGAATCCAACCCATCAAACCACGGCCTCGGCGGCGTTTTACCCCTTCAGCATCAGTTCATCAACAAGGCAGTAAAAGCCTCTGCGGGTACCGCCCGGCTGCTACTTATTCTCCTCCTAATGAATGTGGAAATATCCATGGCAAGTGGAATTTATGGATGAAAGAATTCCAGTTACCATCATTTCATCTCTGCTGTAATAAGGCGGGCTGCGGCTGACAGCCCTGTAAAATACTGCCAGCTCCCCCCAAAAAAACGCCCCCCCCTGGAAAAAGGGGTTAGGAGCCTGCCCAGCCTGCGCCCAAGGAGGGGGGAGAAACCACCTCGAAACCTCCTGAAGATGTTTATAACATAGTGCAGCTCCTGTTCCTTCACAGGCCTCTTCTCGAAGCCAAATGAAGGAGAACCAAATACTTTATTGAGTGGGCTCTGATGACCTTTGCTTATTTTTTTTTATTATTTTATATATTTTTTTTAAATGAGCAGATCTGTCTAAAGGAAGGGGGGGGGGGAGAGGGGAAAAAAAAGCATATGAAAAACACAAACTAACTTCAGATGGTGAGTTTAACCTCCAGTGGTCTCATAGATTAAAAAACATTAAATCTTTTTATCTAAATTCTAATAAAAATCATGTCTCCCATGGTTTTTAGTGACTGCTTCCAACTACACTTTAAAGCTTATTATTTTCAGGTCAGGTAGTGTGCTCTGCAAAGCTTTTTTTGTATTCTTTTATATATATATAAATATATATTTATATTATTTTTAAAACTATTAATTTAAGGTTTGCTCTCACTATTAAAAAAAAACCCTTTCCCTTTTCTTGCCTGTCAGGGTCTCAGGTGGAATAAAGCAGCATTGAGTTGGAATTAATAAAGAAGGGTTAAGATGCACTGCACATTTACTCACTGCCTTTCTTAGAGTGGTACAAATATCCCATAATTTTATGTATTAGCTAGGAAAAATGCTTTTTTTTCATGAGGAAAACAAAAAATCTTCTTAAATGATTAAAGTCTGGCAAGGGTGGAGGCATCTTGCTTTTATCCTCAGGTAGAAGCATCCTCAGGGGGGATGCTGAGCTGTTGCTTTCGCTGCCTGGAAAAGCCTCTGGAGCCCAAGAAAAACATGAGTGTTCTCCAAGAAAAGGCAATTTCTGTGGGTTTGGGGGGAATTAAACAGATCCTGGCAAAGCTGAGGCGGGCACAACCCGCTGGCTGAAGGGGCTCTTTTTGGTTGAAAGCCTTGAAGGTTTGAGGTGCCTGCAGATCGGGATTCAGCCCCACTGAGGGCATGGGGAGAGGAAGGGGGGGTAAAGGAAGGGAGGCAGGCTGTGACTTTGGGGTGGGGAGGTTTCACTGGGGGCTTTTTGGAGTGTGTTTTGCAATCCAGATTGGTGCCCTGAACTGTGATTCCCAAGCTGTGTTGGGAGTGTGACTAACGTGTGTGTCTCTGGCTTGCTTTCGGCGGGCAGAATGGGGGAAAACACCCCCCCAAGACAAAGTGGCCTTGTTCCATTTGGGGTGAAAGCAAGGCATTTCATTCAGCCCAAACTCAACCATTGCTCTTTGCTCTCTATTTTTATTTATTCCTTTTTTTTTTTTTAAGCCAACAAACACCACCACGGGGTTTTTTTTGGGGGGAGGGGTGTTTTGGCTGTGTCCATAGGACAGACTGAAACATCTCTTCCTTTCTCCCTCCTGGCTTTGCCTTATTATTGACAATTTTCAACCAAAAGGACTATCCCAACTCCTGGAATTAGATTCCTTCCCCACCTACATAAAAAATGCCTTTTTAATGGGCTCAGCCCCACTGAACATGGAGCTTTCCTCCCATCCTTCTGCTTTCCAGACTGATTTGGTGCGGTTATGAGGTTGGGGATGTGCCTTGCTCACCTATGCTGCTTCCCCTCCTCCTCTTTTTTTTTGTGGCAGCTAAAATCAGAGGGTGATGAGGGGCAGACAGGGTGTGATGCATCATGCTGAACTGAAATAGTGTGATCCCAGAGTGTGTTTCACCTGGAAAATAGAGCTCCAGGTGTGTAACACCAGCCGGTATCACACATTCACCTGATAACATCCCCAGCATTGCTCATACAGCGCAGCATTTCACTGCCAGAAATACCAGGGGAGGGGGTTTAAACCCCACTCCCCACTCTGACTTTCCATCCACAAGAGCATTTAAACACCACTTTACATCAGAGCCCTTTCACTCCCCACCAGAGGAGTTCTAAATGGGGCTCAGCACAACGGGCATAGCTCCCACCTCGGGACACAGTGCTTTGGGTGCCTCCTGCTTTCAAACACCACGACATTAACATCCACCATCCTGGAAGTTAAAAGCATCATTTATACACACACACATCACACTAATAACACATGGATTGACTGCTCTCCTACTTAGAAACTAATATATTAAAGCAAATTGCCAAGTGGCAAAACTTGCCTGACAGGGGGTGAAATATGGTGCTCTGCTTTATTGTATGTTGTGTGTTTTATTGGGACTCCAGTAAATCCTGCCCGTGCTGGGACTTCTTTAAGCAGAGTCTGCAGGGCCCATTCTCACTTCTGCTCCCTGCTCATGTGAAGTGGCAATGGGGCAGAGAAGAGCCAAGCCTTTCCAAACTGAGGGCTTTAAATCTCATTTAGGATGTACCTGATGGGGGGAAATAACCTTCCACCCAGCCTGTAGCTGCTGGGAGGGTTGGATATCAAATGGGAAGATTTCAGGACCCCGATACTAAAATTCTGAAAGGCCTTCAGCGTAATCCTTTAATCTGTTTACCGTTAGAGCCAGGAGAAAATGCTTATTTACAAGAGTAAACATCTACTTCCATTTCAAATAGGAGTTTTAATCTGTTTAGAGAAAGGCTTGGGAGGAAATAATTCAAACTACTTTAGAGATTAAGGTTATCATCTTTTCCTTTTTCCTTCAGAGGAGGCAGTGGGCAACCTTCAGAGCAAGTGGCCTTCCTTAAAACTACCCCAAAAGAGCTTGAAATGCTCCATTATCCCACCTGGTCAGTCACAGCAACCCTGGTTTTGAGGTGAGCCCATGTTTGCTGGTTGGGGAATGCTGGTGGGGGGGGGTGGTGAAGCCCCCAGCCCCGCCACAGGAGCCTTTTCCCATCAGCCATCCTCTGCACACTCCCAGCCTTTCCATCCAGTTTTTTGGGGGGAGCTTTAGGGCAGCCTGATTCTGGGGAGAGCGCGTGACTCTGATGTCACATCTCAGCTTTGCTCCTGCACTTCAGTCGCTGGCACGTTCTGGGGTGAACGCTGGCGGTGTTTTTCCCTGCATCCCCTTCTGATTGCAACCTCCCATCCCACCAGCCAGCCCAACCTTCCCCTGGTGACACCAGGGAACACCAATTTTTAGAAGCAAAGGCAGATGCTCAGCTCCCAGCAGCTCCTCAGGGTGTTTGGATAGGGCAGGCTGGGGCAATTGAAGTGGGGATTGAGATGATCTGGGCTCAGTGTAGCAGCGTTCCTTCACGGAGGCAGAGGGAATAAAACACAACGCCCAAGCACCACCGCAGTACCATCAGTCGTGGGAGCATCACCACTAAGCAGATGATATAAAATCTGGTCTTTTACAGAGAACCAGCTGGTGTCATCCCCAAACCCCTCTTAGAAAGGGCAGATCTATTTCCAAGGAGGCCCTTGTCGTGAGGGCGAGACGTCTTCTCCAAGGAGGCCCTGCAGTTTCTAGCCCCGTGCACAGAAATAGAGGTGAGCCTGGAGCTTTGTTAAACACCATGATCCTGCCCCCTGAAACAGACAGCTTTCCTCAGCACTGCTCCATCCAGGCAGTGCCAGCCACCAAGCAAGAAGGGAGGATGAGGTCTGGTCAGGAGAAATGAAGCACAAGTCTTCATAGGACTTTTGTGTTTGGTGATGGTCTGAAGGAGCGTTAAATATTTCAGGTGATGAGTTCATGCTGCAGAGCATCCTCAGCTCTATGTGGGGAAGTAAAAACCCTCTGGTGTGCTACTTTTCCCTGAGGTGACAATGGCAGTGATTAGTTTGGTGTGACTCCTTAGGGATGGATGTGCCGCTGGGTTCAGACAGGTCTATCTGTAGCCTGGGGTTATGATGCAGAAGTAGCCCTTAGCTGTGAGTACCCCGTGCTGTTCAGCTGGGAAAAGATTGCAGCTAAGCCTGTTGGATTGTCAGTTATTTTATTTTCATTTTAATTTCCAATTTGGCTGAAATTTTAGCAACACAAGGGCAATGTCTCTGTTCTGCCTCTTGTTACTGCATAAGCCCTGTCGTGGGTGTGTGTGTAGCCTGCCACACCACATACCTGTGGCACTCCACCTGTGCCAAAAGTGGACAGGCTGCTGCCCAGCTATCCTGCAGCAGGAGCATCCCAGCTCCTCCTTCTTTCCCACACCCTGCAGCAGAGCAGGCTGATGGGTTCAGGCTGCCACTGGTGAGGTCGCAGGGACCCAGTGTCCGCCGGCTGCATCACGCCGCTTGGCATCATCCTGTCCCCTCATCCCACCTCTCCAGGGACAACATGTGCCCGAGTTTTCCAAGCCAATCCAAGGTTCCCAAGCACCTGAATCCCCAGCTATGAGCATCACCTGCTTCTACAAGCACGGTCAGATCTGGGGTGATGAGCACAAGAGGTCAGGTTTGGCAAGCAACCTATGCTGCAGGTGTTGGCTTTGATGTGGGCTACCAAACAGGGTGCCCTGGCCACCAGGAATGGCTGGGGACCCCATGCTCCTCAAGTGTGAGGGCTCTTGTGTTCAACTCAGAGTTATGGGGATGTCAGCATGTGTGGAGGCTGAGAGAGGAGCATGGCAGAAGCGATGCCTCAAGGATTGTCACCCCCCTTTTCAACCCAATTTTCCCTGAAATAAAACCTCTGTGGAAAGATGTGCACAGCCCCCATCCCACCCTCCCCAACCAGGAGCACGATTTTCTGATGTGTCCACTTCCAATAAAAGCCACAAGTCCCAAGAAAAATATCCACCAAGCTCCCTCTCTGTACATGTCCTCCCTTGGAGCGTGCCTTCCCTTTTTAAGTGCCTGCTGAACCCACCTCCCCACTCCCAGTCCCTTCCCTTCTCCAGAAATAAATCTGAGTGTCTCTTGAACTCATTTATACTGCTGGGTCGCCTTCCCCGCCTTAACTCATTCCATATGGCTTCTGCTCTTTGCATGGAGCAGTTCTGCCTGGGTTCCCTCATTTACTTCCAAGATTCTTAATTTTATGAACAATTTCCTAACAATCAGATCAATTAGAATGTGGAAAAGTCCTCCAAGGGAAGCGGTGGGATCCCTCTCGCTGGTATAACGCAAATCGGGGCCAGACAAAGCAATTCCCTCCGATGGGCTGATCTAATAACACAGATATTTTCCATCTTGGCATTCCTGGGGCCCGATCCTCCTCCCAGTGACACCAGTGGCAGAGCTCTCTCCTGGATTTTGGCAGTGGGGAGGAGGGGAGAGGCTGAGTTCCCTCTGCCCATCACGCCGGGGCTTTGCCTCTGCCTTCTTCCCAGCACAAGCCCCACATGATATAAAATCACCCTGGGTTATTTCGGCTCATTTCCCCAATTAGCTGCTGCTTTGCTAGTTCATTTCTTTTTCATTCTCATCTTTTTTTCCTTCTTTTTTCCCTGATTCACCCTGGGTAATGACTGACACATGCTTGTTTCATGCCTCGTCCCGCCGTATTTCAACCAAAGGCAAACAGGGAGAGTGAAGCCAGCCCAGTTTTAATGGATCAAACACTATCCTACCAAAAACCACAATTTTCCAATCAGCCTTTTGATTGAAACAGCCTTTTCTCCGCTCGCAGAGCATCCTACTGAAACCCAACATCTCTTCAAACGCCCATCCCAACGGCCTCCCTCATTTCCCCATCTCAAACAGGTAATTTTCCAATCAGAGCCATTACACCAAATCGATTTATATTTACCCAAAACACATCATTACAAGAATTAGCCCAAACCCACGTATTTTGTTTTTAATCCTGTTAACTCAAACCACACGTATCTGCAAGGAGGGATTCTTGCGGAGGCCGGTGGAAATATATTCCAAACAATGCATTCTTATTCAAATTCTTATACATTTTAATCAAAAAAACCTTGCATTATCTGCAGCCAATATCTCCAGAGCCAGCCTGCTCTGTGCTGGGGAAGGCAGGCCAGTTTTGGTGCCCCCCTCCCCAGTTTCTGGGGGGGATTAATCCAGCTCACACTGAAAGCGATGCCTAATGCAATAACACACACGAGTTCCTCTCAGTATCTCCCTAACAATGGGCTGTAATGCTGATATTTACCCAACCAAAACAGCTTTGAGGGAAAGCAGGAGGGATACCCACTGAGGAATGAGCTTCCCTCCCCACCCCAGCGTTGCCTGGCTGAAGGGGCTTGGGGGGGGATGAGTGGAGGACCAAAGGGCAGCATGCAGAGGGATGTATTCCTGCTCTCTGGACCGCTGCCGTCTCGAGGGGCACGGTGTGGTGACAGCATCTTTGCATGGGACACTCCCACATGGTACTATACCTTCTGTATCCTCCAAAAAACAACCCCACAAAGAGGGGAGTTTTCATAACTGCAGCTTATATGGGAAATTTCCATTCAGGATGGTCCTCAGTGGATGGTTGGGAACCTTCTTCCAGCTGGAAGACAGTGGTGATCCACCTGCCTGGAACTGGCGGTGGCCTCTCTGTGTCTCTTCCATCCCTGGGACGTTGACAGGAGTCACATCCACTCTCAGTGTTCACTTCTCTTAGCCTAAAAATGGGCTCCCCTCTCCCCAAGGTGCCTTTTGCTCTCCTGCTGAGCTGCCTTGCACGTGAATGGGCCCAACTCCTTGATTAAAGAAGGCCTCAACAGAGCCCGATGAGATGGCAATGAAGCATCCCTGTCCCGGGTAGATTGACGCTGTGTGATGCTTCCCCTGCAGCTGTCAGCCTGTTCCTGTGGCCAAAATCCCACTGTTAGTTGCCAGTGTCCCCTCACTTGGGCAGCCACCCAAAGGGAAACACCTGCTCCAATCCAGGGTGGGGAAGAAGGGTGCCCTGGCAGGGCAGCTCCCCTGTAGCCTGGGGTGACCCTTGGGAGATGCTGGGATTCCTCCAGCACCGCGAGAGGGAACCACCGGCAAGAGATACCTGCAGCTGGGTGGGCAAACCATGGCACTGTGTAGGTCCCTGGTGGGTTTGGCACGTAGATGGCCCAGGAAGGGGGAGAGGGGAGGGTGGGCTTCATGGCACCAGTGGGTCCCGCTCTCCATCCCTGCTGTGGCGAGCCAGGGCCGGCGGTCTGGTCCCTGCCAGGCAGCAGGGAGGCTGGGAAGCCAGCCTGGCTCAACTCATTTACCCCTCCTCTCGCTTATTGAGGGCCTGAGCAGGCTTGGCAGTCTTCTGGTATTTCAGCAAAATTAGATATTAATTCTCTTCTAACTGCTCCATAATTTTATTTTATTAAAACTTTTACAATGAAGGGGGGAGGGGCCTTCTTGCACCATCCCAAACGGGTGCCAATAAACCCTTTACACCCCACCGCAGCCTCAGGTGCTCTGTGGGCACAAAGGAAAAACACATTATGCAGAGAAATTGTATTTCATTTATTATTTTTTTGTTTAAAATGTATATTTGAGAGGGGATATAAAACTTTATTGGCGCTGTATTTCCTACCCCTCTGCCTCAGACAGCCAGCCTTGGCAAGGACTGTGCGCTGAGCGCGGAGAGGGAGGAGAAGGGAAATAAACCTGCAGGCAAACATGCTCCCAGTGATTTTTCCCTGTGGAAGCAATGCCCTGATGTTGAGGGCTGGTGCTGCAGGAAGCCAGGTGGGCTCAGAGGGGAGCAGCCCCGATGTCTGCCCCCCAGTTTGAGAGGCTGGGAAGGCAGCATCCCTCTGAGGGTGATGGGAGTTCCCAAAGCACCCTGGTTTTCCTCCTGTCCTGGTGCTTCAGCCAAGCCATCCCTTTACCACCCCTTTACCACCCCTTTAGCATCCCTTTACCATCCCTTTACCATCACCTCCTTCAGACCAGAGGAGGGGGGGTGTGTTTAATCCATAGCTTGGCTAAAGCAGGGTAGAACCAGAAGCTCCCTCTCCATGGCCAAGGATCCAGTCCAGCTTCTCACTCTTTACTGGGGGAAAACAATTTGTTTCCAGCTCTGCACTGGCCAGAGGAAGCTCACACAGCCCTTAGCCACACAAAGCTTTAATATTTGATAATGTTATTTAATAAAACCTGTTACAAGGTTCTTAAATAACTCTTTATGACCCTTTTATGATTTATGCCACGACACATAACCTCGGGTGTATATATTTTATGTTATTACAGATGTGTAAACTGATATTAATTGTACACATTTTGCTCCCAAGTAGAAGAACTTGGGTTGGTTCGGGGTTTTTTTCTCCTTTTTCCCTTGGCTATGTAACTAGACATATAATAATTCCTACAGAAGGTAAAAACCAGCACATACAGTAAAGAAAAAAAAAGGGATGAAAAATGTTTGTGCAGCCCTGCCTTTCGCTTTAAATGAATATAAATGTTCGTATATGTCATAAATTTAAGCTGCAAGTAAATTACTGCCAAGTTCTGAGCCCATCTCGTGCTGGAATCCTGGGGTAAAATAGAAACCATTTGTTGGATCAGTCTGCTGAAAGGGGCAAGGAAATGATGTCATGCTTGTGAAATATGCAGTTTTGATACAATCCAATTAGCACTCGCGGGTGCTCGCTTGCAGCCTTGCAGCAGGTTAGCTCTGGGATGGGGAGGGGGGTGTTTTGGGGAGGGGGGACACCGGCTGCAGAAATCAAGGATGTCCCCACAGCAGTGGGGATGGGTGACTTTCCTCAGGAGAGTGTCCTGCACCCCCCGGGTTATTGCTCACAACGCCAGTAAAGATGCCCCCAGAGACCTCCAGTCCAGGACCCGTGGGGGGAAAACCACCCCACTCGCCCTCCCAAACAAACCTGTATCTCCAAGGAGGAGAATGGGGGTAGAATTTTAGGGAGAACTACTAATTTTTCCCTTTTTCTTGGGTCACACAGCCCTCAGCATCCCTTCTCCCTGTGAGCTTTTCGGGAATGAGCCCAGGAGCTCACATGGTGCTGCCGTATCCAGCGAAACGGGGCTGGGACATGGGATAACATCTCAAAGGAGATCTGCATCCCAGATTTCTGAACCTACCAGATTTTGCACCCCAAAATCCACCCCCACAAGCGATAACCCCGCTGAGGCAGGCCCAGCACCCCAAAGAAGGACAATAAAGCCAGGATACCTTTCTCTTCCAATGCGCTTTACAGACCATTGCGGCATCTGGAACAAGGGCATCAGCTTTGATTATTTCCTTATGATATTTATCCAATTTGTTATCCTTAAAGCTATTATTGTTTTCTGTTCTCTCTCTCTGCCTCACTCTGTTCTTCTCTTTCATCCCCAGGTTTCTGCCCATTTGTCAAGCACAGCTCAGGGAATGAAAGCTGAAATCCATCACCGATGTGGCCTTCCTCCTTCTGTGGCATTCCATGAGCTGCTTGCCCAGGTAGGAGAAACACAGTGAGTTTGAAATTGGGTCTAACAAGCAGCAGTGAAGCACAGAGCCCAAATCCCTGGGTTTTCACCCAAACCTCTGCTAACAGTGGGGCGATGCTGCTGATGGACACACACATGTGTCTGGTGCATCATGGGCTGCACCTCGAGGTGAAGTTCACTGGGACCAGGCAAAGCTTCAGAAATCAGCCCAGAGATGCTGGCAGATGTCCTCAGCAGATGGGTCTGGTGGTCGTGTGTCTTGTTCTCCACCTTGCTTGAGGACAGCCACGTTGTCCCACCTCCCCACCGGGAAGTCTGAACAGCTCCTCGTCAAGCTGGGCTGATGCTGGATTTTTTTTGGCTCCCTGGCCAAATCAGGGAAGAAACAGAAACAAAACAAATAAAACCCCAACTCATCATACATTGAACCTTGGCTTTTGGGGGGGGGGAAATCTAAACCCCAAAATATGTCATGTTGGGTCAACCTGAAATGGCATCTTTGATTCAAATCCAAAGCACTTTGGCTTCACTTGTTTGTTTAACTCTTTTGTTCTAACTTTTGTCTTTTAATTTGGGTCAGTTTAGAAGTCAGCAGATGCTGTTTGGAAACAAAAGGCTGGGGGGGGTTTGTTTGGGAAGTGTCAAATGTTTTTGCAAGTCTGAAGTGAAATGTTTTGACATTTAAAAAAAATAAATAATAATAATAAAGAAAGAGCAATCCGTGCTTTTTCCTGGCTGAAACCAATGGCTGAACTTGACCTGAAAGTGTGAAGGGTTGCTCTTGTCTCCAAAAACTTCATTTTTTAACTGGAATGACCTTCAGTGGTAAAAAAACCCCATCCCCTGTGCCCAAAGGTCGCTGCTTCACCCAAAGGGAAGCGTGCAGAGACCTGTGCCCCGCTCTCCGGCTTAAGGTGCCAGAGCTGGATGCGTGCTTTCCACAGCACCAGGGCACCATCAGACCTCCCTTTTCCAACCTTCAGACCTCATAAAAATGCAGCTGGTAATAACCCCATGGGATGCAGCTCTTTTCAGAGTCAGGACCTTGGCCATCGATGCATCAGCCACGGATAGCTTCCTGTTCCCCCTTCCTTGTGAAATCCCACTCTCTTTCCCCATCCAGCCACTCTGTCCGGGGAATAGTCGAGGTCTGCTGAGGCTGGAACAGATTTTGGGGCTTTGCTACTTCAGTGCAACCCCAAACCTGCCCCTCCTCTCCTCTGCAGTGCCCTCATTCCCCAGGAGCTGGCCGGCTGCTGCGCCCGGAGCGAGCGGCGTTTGTCTAAGTGGGGCTGCAGCGGAGTGGGCTGCAGCTGGGTGTCACAGCACACACTTCATAAATTACCAGCTGGTACTAAATGTGTGGGGACAATGGGGAGAGACAATGGCTGAGATAAACAAAGAGTAAAAGTCGTGCCTGCTTTGAGGAGAGCACACAGCACGCTGCTGCCAGCAGCCGCCCCACACAGCTCCCAGCTCATGTTTTCCACGTCTCCCACGCCTGGACCAGCTAAGCCTCCCAAAAAAAACCTTGCAAACCAGCTTTGCACTGCCCCAGCACCACGAAATACCAGTGCCCATGCTCCAGCTGAGCCCCTGGGAGCCCCTCAGCTGCCTCCCAAAGTGCTGCTGAGGCTGCTTTGCTCCCCACCCAGGAGTGTGGGATTCCCAGAGGTGGGATTCCTCAGCTCCGGGCTGCTGGGAAAGTTTACTGTGGAAACTGATACCCTCCTAAAAGTCCTCCTTCACCCCGGTGTGCTGCAGGTAGGGCCGGGTCAGGGGATTACTCTGGGGCTGCACCACGCTCATTGTCCTCCACAACATGAATGAGTGAATGAAGGGGGTAATTTAACCTGCCGAGATAACGAAGCGCGGTGTCTGTCCCAACAGTTGCTGTTAGCCTTTCCCATGAAGCTGCCTTTAAAGCAGGTTTAAAGGGTCTCTTAACAAATTATCAGGATATCTGGCTCCTTCCAGGTGCCAAGTGTCTCTGTGACTCCGCTTCCCTCTGGTCATCAATGGGCAGGAAAGCTTTAATTAATTACACACCTGTCTTACGTGGTCCATCACTGGAGAGGTTTTCCTCCTCGGACAATACCTGCACTCAGGGAGCTTTAGGAAGTGTTTCTCCACTTTGCTGGACAGGAGGCAATCTTCTTCCTTCAAAATGGGGTTCACATGGGTAAAAATCACTCCAGTTTAGACCAATATCCATTAATGCTCACTCTAACCCACGCCCAAGATTAGGGAAGACACATTGGGCTAAGGTGATACCAGTCAACGCACCTGGAAGTTGTATTATTCCAGTTATTATACCTGAAAGTTGTGTTATTCCAGTTATTACACCTGGAAGTCAGTTTTCCTCTTTCCCAATATTAATGGGTGGACACCCCAGCTGCACCCCACTTTGGGATGGCTGACACAGCTGCAGAAGGTCCCCTTGGATCTGCTGCCAGAGCAGTCTTACCCCTGCAGTCCCTCCTGCTCCCTCATCCTCTGCATCCCTTTATTGTCCCTCCTCCAGCCATCCCGCTTTGCCCCCACTCTGCCCCCTTTCCACAATGCTGGTGGTCCCAGCATCACCTACATTTGGGGCTCCGTGCCCAACCAAGACACAGAGCTGTAAGCACTCAGTTCATCTGCAGCCAGAGGATTTGGCATTTCCACACCCATCTTCTCACAAGCCTGCAGAGAATCAGGAGTTTCATTTGCCTTGCATCAGGTTCCCAAGCGCCCTGCTCCAGGAAGCTATCTACCCTCCCAAATGTCCAGCACAAAACAGCACATCAGTTTTATTAAGCAGGATGCTTGGGCAACTTAATAGCCTGCTTTAATTTGGGGGACTTGGTCCAGCTTAAGTATTTTTCCATCTCCTGCTCAGCCCGTTCTGTGATTTATCAATTCCCTGCTTCACATACATCACGGGCTTAACTTTTTCACCCTGTAAATCATACTCCTGGCTGAAGGAATAGGGGCTTTTTTTACAAGTCAAAAAAAAGCCCCAAACCCCAACGCAACCGCAGTTGTCTCTCTGTATGAGAGGCATAATACCTTCTGAGAAATATTTCAAGCAACAAGAGATGCAACTCAGCAATGAGTCAGGAGATTTGCAGGATATTCGCGAGGTTATAGTGACCTTTGGAGGATAAACTGTATTAGGTATTAATCCTTCCTACAAATAAACCTGATTTCCATCAATAGGCCCTTCTTTTTCTTTTTTTTTTTTTCCTTTTTTTTTTTCCCCTTCCCTGTGTAAGTATCCCACCCTTTTTGGAGAAAGCCTCTCCCCATAGCAGCATCACCGGCGTCTCCCAGTTGGGTTCAGGAGGGAGCAGCCCTCCCATTCAAACACAGAAATCTGCCTTTCCATTGACCATGGGAGGTTTGTGGGTGCCTCCCCCAGCGCTTTATTTTGTCAAACACTTACTGAAACGCTGCCTGAACAAACAAACACGAAGCTGACAACCCTCCCCCCCGTCCCAGGGTGGGGGGGACACATCTCCATTCACTGGGACAGGCGCTCTGGCTGAGCAGAAGCACGGCACTATAATTGCAATAGGCCCTGCCAAATGAGAAGGAAAATGTTGTAATCCTTTTCTTTTCATTGTATCCCAGCCTGGCCAACTCCAGAAGACTTTGAAAAAAAAAAAAACCAGCAGACTGCCAGGGGGAAAAAAAATAACTGGCTTCACAGAGGTCAATGGGAGAAACTTCCCCATGCTTAACGAGGTCATGGGCTCTCCTCTAGACTTCACTGATGTTGTGGTTTAATGAGTGAGTGTAAATGACTCCAAAGGACATGGAGAGCGTGGTTGGTGCTGTATGGAAATGTGGTCTTAAATGATAAGTCTTAAAGACTTTAAGAGAGAAGATAAGGAGAAGATGCTCTGACTTGCCTATGAATTTTGGGCCAGGTGGTAAATCTTGGCTGCTTTTGAAGTGCTGCTCCTCCAGCTTGACCCCACAGCATCATCAGGCAAAAGGCAACTCCTGCTTTGCAAAAGGGAATGGTTGGTTTGAAATGTTTTCTTAGTCCCATGTAAAAAAAATACCCCAAAAAGCAACAAAGTCACACAAGAAACCTGCCCCAGAGAGGGTAAAGGCTGAACCCCTCCACTGCCAGAGATTACAGCTCCTTTTTATGGCCAGTACTGTTATTGATCCATCAGAATCTAATCAATAGGGACCAATTTAATGAAATGATGTGATAATTAAGTGGGGTTTTATGGGTTTGGTCTGGAACTGGTGAAAATGGCTTTGAGATGGAGAATAATAAACCTTTCTCAAAGGCAGAACCGCTCCTTAAAGTTATTGTTGTTGTGATAAAAAGTGTTCATCCTGCTCTCAGAAATGCCTGTCCTTTGCCCTTTGAAGCAGTACAGCAGAAAGCATCATCGAGAGGGCTAGGAGGGTTTGGGGTTTCCCCCCCACTCTCTGCCAGCCAGGAACCAGCCAGTTGCAAACACTTTCAACTGGAAACAACTCAGAAATTTCAGAAATGTTTTTAAAAAAAAAAAAAAAAAGCCATTTTCACTTTCCCCCCAACTCTGTTCTTGATTTTCCAGGCTGAATAAGGAATGCTTGTTGAATTTTATGGAAACTGATAGTGGGACTATATGAAACTGGCCGTAAAAGATAACAGATTTTGTTTTAAAGTCAGATAAAAGTTATGGTCCCGTGTTATTTGGCATATGAATTTCCTATGATACCAATAAAAATGTTGGTTATAAAGCATTTCCTGAGGAATGGCTGTAACCCCAAATGGTCGTGGTTATTTGCTGAGGAAAATAGGTTTTATCCCCATACAATAAACCTATGCAGATTTATTAACCTGGGAAGCACGTGGCTGCTTCACGTACCCAGCCGCTCCCAGCTGATGGAATTAATAACACTGATACAATGAAAAAGATCTTTTACACTCCAAACCCATTGCCTGCCCAACGTCACACAGAAAGGAGTTTACTTGAGAGCCCGTTAGCTCTATTCTCCCCCCTTCTTTGCAGAAGTCTTCATTCACAGTGGGTTGGTTTGGTTGAAATGCTGATATTTGCTGCGTATCCTGTTACCACAGCACTGTTCCCCGTGGAGGGATGGAAGCCAAGCACCAACCAGCAAGAGAAAAGGACTTGGAAGGTGAAAAACAATACAAAACAATCTAAAACAACCCAAAAATGCCTTTTGTGCTTTCAAGGTGATGGCAGGTGAGCCCGGCGGGTGCTCATGGCACCTCCAAACCCTCCCCGGCTCACGACGGGTGCTCATAGCACCACCAAACCCTCCACAGCTCGCCCTCAAGAGCCTGAGCCCCACTCCCATGGAATTTAACTTGGAAAATAAACTGGGAAGAGGTTAAATAAGAGTTGAGAATAAGAGTTGAGCTCACCTGGGAACTGCTGGCTCGGTGCTGTGATGACTAAGTGGCGATTCCTGATGGAAGGTGCCAGGAGCTGCGCATCCTCCATCAGCTGGGCTCGCATCCTCTGCCGGCCAGTCCCTTCTGCTTGACATCTGTGCTTCCCTTCCCCTCCCAGACCGGCAGCCCCAACTGCAAAGCAGGACTCTGTTAATAAAGCAGCACTGGAGGATACACGAGAGCTCCAGCCATCAGCTTCACCTCCCTCCTCTGCCGAGGGCTGGGGCGTCTGTCCCAGAAACCACTCCAGAGGCACCCAGGACACGGCAAAATCCTTTCTCTACAGGGCTGTGTAGGTCCCAGGTGGTGCCCAAGCAAACCTCCCACTATGCCAGGGTAGTTTCTCTCCAGAGACCATGAATTTTTCCTGGCTACAGTGTAATTCTGTTATATTTCCATAAATGTAGGAGTAGCCGTCTTTTTAACAGAGAGACACCGCACATCATCTCACACACTCAGCAGCCCTCAGCTGATGGTTTTTGGAGGGCAAAATCAAAAGCTGGGATGGGGAATGACCTGTGAGAGCCAGCAGAGTGCAACCCTGAAGTGGCCGAGCGTAAGGCCCCCTTAATGAGGCGTCTCATCCCAGCACAGATACAGCTCAGTTAGAAGACTAAGGCTTTGCTCCCCCCCACATCCCCTCCCCTCCCCCACCTCCAAAAAGATCAAAATCTTTTGATTTCTCTTCATTTTGCCCTGGGAGCAGCTACCACTGCTTAATTCATCCCACATTTGCCAAGGTCGTGGGCTGCAGTGTGCTCTACAAATGTTCATGTGCCTTACCCCATCCGTGGCCTTCGCATCCTCGGGATGGGTGGAAGCAGAGTCGGTGGGACAGTGGTGACCTGTTGGAGAAGGTGGCTGTGGTGACTCCCCATCCTGCCTCAGCATGTGAAGCAGAGATGAGAAAGAGGGGGTGACCAATTTTCATGTAGTTTGGCCACAGCAATCCAGAGTTTGGGACAAGGAGAGAGTGATATGGCTGGAGCAGCACACCGGAGCTGCGGATGCTCAGTGCTGGACACTGTCCCTGCAGCCTCCTGAGGGCTGTAAGATGGGGACAGCCAAGACCCATCTATGGGCTCTGCCTGTTCCTGTGCAGCCTGTTCCTTGTCTATTCAGAGAAAAAAAGGGAAAAGAAAAAATAACCCCTTAAAAACACCTCTGAACCAAAAAAAATCACGTGAGCAACTAGATTTGACCCGATTTTGGTACCTCCTTCAGGACCCATCAGCTCTGCAGGGAGCTTTTTCTTTAATTTATTTATAGGGCTCAGCATTCCCCTCTTGCAATTAACCAAGGAGCCCCTCCAAGGAGGGGTGCCCCACGTGCAGGCAGAGCATCACTCTGTGATGGGTGGGAGGACACGTGGGGCACACGAGGTCCGACTGGGCACCACTGATGCAGCAGGCACCTTGGAGTCCCTTAAACCCCCTCCCAAACAACACAGACCCACCTGCCACGTGATGCTTGGCGAGCAGGAGTGAAGGGGTTAACCAGGGCCCGTGGGTTTTGTCCAGATCAGCACATTCTGCCAGGGGAAATGTCGGTGTCTATATATAGGGCGCCCGTGCTGGCTGCCTTTCCCCTCTCTATAAAGCAGAACCCACGGCTACAGGCCACGCACTAAGGCAAGCAGCATGTTTCCAGGTAATTAGTGTTTATAATCAGTTTGTAAAGCTCAAGTGACTCCAGATCACGGCTCACTCAAGGAAAAAGGAAAGAAAAACCACGCAGAAAAGGCTTTTTTCCCCCCCCCCTCCTTTACGTACACATGCAAATGCCAAATTACCATCTGCATACAATATAGGCTCTGGGCAGACCCAAAATATTGTTGTGGTTATGGTCAATTCACTTAAAAGCCGCTCTGTTTAAAGCCTCACATTAGTATGGATGAAATGTTTTCTGTTCCTTTAACTTTTTTTTTTTAGGGTTGGTTGGGGTTGGGGTTTTTTTTAAGTTGAAGTTTCACATTAATGGCACTTATAAAGCCCAGCTGTTTCCCCAGACTGTGTAACAATAGCGTTTTATATCTGAGAGGGCTTGGAAATCTTCAGGCTTACTCAGTTCTTCCAAAACCAAAAGCAACCCACCCCCCCAACACACACACTTGTTCCTTGAAATGGAAGAGGTATCCACAGTGTTTGCAAAACAATTAGGTTCCTGACAGCTTCTTCGTGAAGATGAGGGGGTGTTATATTGCTGCGGAGATGAGATGAAATGCAACCTCAGGGATGGGTGAAACTTGGCTCCCGGACCTTTTCCTTTGTGCTCTTGCTGTGGAGAAGGGGAGGCTGAGCAGGCTTGCTCCTCTCACACCAGTGTGTGGCACACCTTCCCTCCTCCCTGGCTGGCTCCTTGGATGTTGATCACGGGACCTTTGATGGTGACAACACGGGAGCCATCAGGTGAAGGTCTCTCTCAAGAGCTTCAGGGCCAGGAGTCAAAGGTCCACAGGCACGTGGTGCCCAACAGCTTCCCAACGCAGGGGGTTTGGTGGCCAATGGCTTCCCAACACGGGGTTTTGTGGCCAATGGCTTCCCAACGCAGGGGGTTTGGTGGCCAATGGCTTCCCAACGCAGGGGGTTTTGGTGGACAATGGCTTCTCAACACAGGGGGTTTGGTGGCCAATGGCTTCCCAATGCAGGAGGTTTGGTGGCAAATGGCTTCCCAACACAGAGGGTTTTGGTGGCCAATGGCTTCCCAACACAGGGAGTTCTCTCCCCACACGATCATCCTCACCAACATGGTTGTAAGACGAGGGCTTTGCAGCGCCATGAGGGGAGAAGGGTGCTTTAAAGAGGTGGGGAAACTGCTGGTGGCCAGAAACCAGTGCTTGCCTAACACCCAGCAGAGGGGTCTGGGAAACCACCCAGCTGTAAAACAGCAGAGGAAATCCAACAGCCCTCGGTGGGACCATCCTTACATGGACATGTTGCCTACCTTCAAGTTCAGACCTGTTGAACGTGATGTCCGTCCCATCCGGACCCCGTAAGCCCTACCCAGGTGGAGAAGCCCCCTGCCCATATCACCTTTGCAAGCCCACACAACCAGGGGAGCCTTTGCTGTAGCTCCAGGCATAGAGCTTGGCTTGGAGCAGACCTGGCTGCAGCTTTTGTTGACCCCACAGGTGAAGACAGAAGCATGCGTGAGGATGGGCGCCGGCGGGATGCAGGATGCTCTCTCCCCAAAAGCAGGGAGAAGAGCAGGTGCCTGGCAGAGGGTGGTTTATTCTCCCTTGCAGGCAAGGTCTGAAGCACTCTGCTGGGTGCGTTTCCTTTCCCTTCTCTCCTTGTCCCAGCACATTTCATCTCTTCCTTCCAGCCCCCAGTTATCCAGGAGAGGTTTTGAAGTGGCCTCATTTGTAACCTGACCTCTCTTCTTATGTTTGTGTCATCAGCTCCTGGGCAGTGCTAGGATGCTGACAAGTCTTTCCAGCTCCAAAACACAACTCCTAGGCAAGGCAAAGAAGAAAAGGAGAGGACACCCCCCACCCCCCCACCCCCAGCTGTCTTTGGAGTGTTTCTGCATGGCACAACTGCGGCCAGGATTGTTCAAAGCTGCTGGGATCCCAACGGAGTTTATCCCAGCTCTTTTCTCCCCGTGGCTGGCCCTTGGGTGCTGCACATCCCAGGAGCAGCCCTGGGGCTTTGGGAGGTTTGGCAGGTCCAGCCAAGGCCACGGTGGCTGGGCTCAGCTGGCCAGACCTCCTTGTTGGCAGAGGGAGCGCTGGGTCAGAGCGGAGGCCATTCCAGCTCCTAGGAAATAAGCAGGGACTATTTTAAGGCAGCTTCCTGAGGCTTGCAAAGCCAATCCGTGGGTTAGGGCTGGGGTGGAGGTCCTTCAGCTTTCTCCTGCCTGAGAGAAGCCAGAGAGGGACTGGTGACAGGGGTGTGGTGTGAGGAGAATGGGTCTGAACTAAAAGAGGGGAGATATTGGGCAGAAATCCTTCCCGGGGAGGGTGGGGAGGCCCCGGCCCTCAGGGCCATATGGAATTTTACATGACAAGTATCACTTTTGTGCTGCTTTTCCCCCCAAACCAGCTGATATCAACCATCAAGGGAAACCCATTAGACTTTTGTCAGAACCACTCTCACCAACCAAATTAAAGTACCTGGCATCACATGGTGAGAAGCATCCTCACTGACCCAGAGGAGCCACAGAGGTTTCTGCAGCCTCCAAGTTCTAAAAGAAACAAATTAAAATTTAGGCCTGTGTAGGTGCAGAAATTATCTCTATTAATCCCCTGATTCCTCAGGAAACTCTTCAGGAGTTTGGGGCTCTACACACGTGTGAGCATCTGCAAGGTTGAAACCAAGAGAGGCTTCAGCCAGCCCCAAAATGAAGAACGTAAATATGAGCTATTAAAACCAGATCTGCTCCAGAGGAGAACTTTGACATTGCCACAAAGCTGAAGAAGAAAGAGGGAAAAAAATAATCCCTGGCGTACAAACTCAGGGTGACATCACTTTCTGAGAGCCTGATGCCAAAACAGTGCTATCTGTGGGAGAGCCCCAGTGAAAGCTCTTGTCATCTCTGCCAGGTTAACAGGACTTCTAAGATTAAAAAGTACTTTCATATTTGTAGGTTGCAGGCTGGGGGAGGGAGCAGGAGGGAGGGGGCATGTTTTCCCCAAGGGAAATCTTGCACTCAAGTCCAGAAACAGAAGACTTGTCATCTTTGCACAAGTCATTGATCTTCCTTCCCCAAAGGCTCCAGAATCCATCGAGGGGTGAGAAAGGAGACTGAAACCCACCGTGCTCCTTGGTGGCTGAGTAATGCTGTACGTAGGGCTCAGCACCGTTTTATTTTGCTTTGATTTATCATCACCAGCTTTCTACAAATTATAGAGAGGAGCCTGTGTCGAAACCCTGGTGCTGCTCTTCTCCCTGAGTTCTTCCCCTGCATCAGTCAGCTTGGGAAGGGAGCACCCCAAAAGACTGAGTGAAACCCGAAATGACCAACCTGTGCTGCTCTGGAGAACACCTCCTGCCCACCTGCAATCTCTGCAGCTCACTTCCCACGGGAGTCATGCCTCTGCTCAGAGACCCTGCCCTCACATTGCTGCCCATCCTCATCCTCGGGAGGGAGTGATCCACCCAGTGCTGCTGGGAGAGCTGGCAGGGCAAGGCAGCCCCGGCTCCACTCTGCTGCAGCAAGGTCTGAGGCTTGATGTGTCAGGGGAACTGTGAAGGGAAGAGCAGGTCCTTCCTTTACAGAATCACAGAGTTGTAGGGGTTGGAAGGGACCTCGAGAGATCATGGGGTCCAACCCCCCTGCCAAAGCAGCTCCCCAGCTCATACTGCACAGAGAGGCATCCAGATGAGTCTTGAATATCTCCAGTGAAGGAGATTCCACCACCTCTCTGGGCAGCCTATTCCAGGGCTCTGTCACCTTCGAGGAGGAAATCGGGCTTTCTCTGGTCATCCAGAGCCTGCACACATGCCTGGTCCATATGCAGCCCCAGGGACCCTGCAGCCAAGGAAAGAGAAGCCACACAAAGGTTTGGGAGCCCATAGCCACAGCTATGCAGCCATGCTCTGCTCAAGCCTGCATGGATCCTGACCTCCACACACCCCAGCTCTTGGTGCTTTCCCTCCAAAGCTTCAGCTTATAAACATCTCTCAGCACCTCTGGGAAATACAAGCCTGTCCTCCAGGCAGAGCAGATGCCTTGGCTACCCAGCAAGCAGCATAAATACTGCGGCTGCATTCGGTGCTGATGTTAGCAGGGGTGGAGGCAAGGAGCACGACAGCTGGGGACAGTAGCACCATCGCCTCTGGGACTCCCTGGGTAACGCATCTGGTCCAGCAGCACGTGGCATCTCCATGCACAGGGGCTCCCTCAGCAGGACTGGGGGCTCTGGGGGTTTCTATCCTGGGGGGAGAGCTGGTAACCAGAGCTGCCAGGGAGATGGGCAGCCTGAGGAATGAGCTGCGCCAGGGAGATGGGCAGCCTGAGGAATGAGGGTGGGAGACCCTCAGCTCAGGGATAGCCCCTGGCATGGGAGATACACCTGCTGTAGCCCGGGACAATGCAGGGAGCTAGCTCCAGAGGCTGTGAAGCATGGCTACCAGAGGGGTTTTGCCCCAGCTCTGGTTGCAAAGCAGGCCAGCTCATGGATCGAAGGGATGAGAGAGGGAACCAACTGGGAAAGCAATGGAAACTGCAGGTGCAGGGCTCTCCTGGGGAGGAAAAGCTGACTTATTCATCTAGTTCTGATCTGG
The DNA here is from genome assembly GCA_022605575.1 of Laterallus jamaicensis coturniculus. Classification (NCBI taxonomy): domain Eukaryota; kingdom Metazoa; phylum Chordata; class Aves; order Gruiformes; family Rallidae; genus Laterallus; species Laterallus jamaicensis. The sequence continues at coordinate 1,386,183 of JAKCOX010000001.1, forward strand.
AGGGCAGGCTGCCCGGGATGCTCTCATTTTAGTGTCCCTGTCATTCTCTTTACCCTGCTGTGCCCCCAGTTCCAGAGCTCCCAGGCTCTGCCCAGAGACCCACCAGATCCAGATGCTTCCCCAGAAAGTGCTGGCAAAGAAAGAGTTAATCCTCAGATTGGTGGCTCCTAATCTCAGTGCCCTCTCAGTATATCCAGGACTTCTGGAAGGTGTTGGAGAGTTATTGGGTGTCTCAAGCCATGAAATGAGCTGAGCTCAGGTCTTCTCTGCTGGCCCTGGGCTGTGGGTGGCAAGGAAGGGTTGCTGGGAGGGTCTCCACAGCTGTCAGCACCAGTGGAAACCAACTGGTGAGCAAGGCTGGGTCCAGCCTGGTCCCTGCTCATCCCAAAAAGCCATTTACAGGGAGGAAACACGATGAAGTGTCTGAGTGTCCTGGGAATCACATCCCTACTTTCCAAAGCGACTCAGGCAGTTGCTGGGGGGTGGTTACAAATACACAAACAAGGGGTTGGTTTGCAAGTACACATCACCAGCCTAAAGTTTTCCCTTGGCTGGGTGTTCTCCAAGCCCTCCTGTATTTTCCTGCTGGTGCAGTAAGAGGACCCAAAGCCCATGGAGTCACACACAGGGACAGTCACCAGCTGGTGCAGGCAGGGACTGGATCCGTGTGTGTACATGTCTACATGCACACAGATGTATGTGTATCTCTATGAGTATACATGTATGTATATATGTATACGTGTACTGACATGTGTGTATGGATATCTAGATGTACATACCTGCATGTAAATGCTCTTTATACGCTTCCCTAAGCATCCACAGGGAAGCATCCAAATTCTTGAGCACATCAACCCTTGGCTCCTAAGGATGACTCTGATCTCTGGAGGAGGCACCACATCTCCTCTCACTGTAAGCTGCTCCATGCACTGAGGAATAAACCAGAGCAAAGGTGGGACACCCCAGGACCTTTGTCCAGAGCTGGGTGTGCTCAGCACACGCTGCACAGCCACAGCAGGCAGCTTGAAGCAGCCTGTACCCATGCCAAACATCTGCCAGCCCCCACTTTCCACAGCACGGCTTATTCCTCAGCAGAGTGATGGGTTTAAACCTTTATGACTCTTAACATGCCAAAAAGGAAGTAAATACATGGTCCACCAGTGAGTCTCCAGTAACAGCATGCAGGTCTCTGAACAGGGGCTGTAACGCTCTCCATCCCGCCCCGCGCTCGAAAGAAACCCTGCTGAAGATATATGGGGCAGGTAGAGCTGATGGAAGCAGTTTCAGCTCCGTGGGGTTGGGTTGGGGTTTTTTTTCCCCCCTCCCCCCTGTCAGAAAATGCCATTCCATCAGAATTGACATGTTCCCAGGGATGGAATCTATTTGGACAAAGCCCTGGCTGAGAACGTGTCGGAGCGGATGGCTCCCACCCTCCCGCCTCGTCCTGATAAATTCAAAGAGCCCCTCTCCAATCAAGTCCAATTTGCCTCTGGATTATGTCAGCCTGCCTGCATGGAGAGTGATTTGCTGTGAGCCCAGATCATGGCAAGGCAGAGCAGCCCTGCCTCAGACACTGGTTTCAGCCCAGGATTTATTTGGGGGTCTTTGCTCCTGGTATTTTTCTGTGGCAGGGAATGAATTAGCAGAGATGCCCGGGGCAGGCAATGAGCTCCCCCTGCTCCTCCAGGGATTCTCCACACAGCAGGACCCCACCAAAAGGCAGGACAACACCTTGCTGGTGGCAGCCTTGCAGCCCAAGATGGAAAAGCAGTTGCCCTTCGGTGCCAGCTCAGGGAGCAGTGGGCTGCATGCACAGCACAGATGCAGCAAGTCCCGCACACGTACCACACACCAGGCACATCAAGGCTGTTCCCTCACTGGCAGAGATGCTGGGGACAAGCAGCCACCACCCTTCTTTGACCCCCAAACCTGCCAACTTCATCCCTTCTCTTTTCAGAGAGCCATCCCCACAACATCCATGGGTCTCCACCCTTGCAGGAAGGAGAAAATTCTGCATTAGCTGTAGCCCTGGGGCAGTTTTAAGGTGTGAGCCATCCACCTCCCAGCAAATTCCAGCCCCTCCGCCCCTCTAAGTCCATCCCTGTCCCACCACTCAGCTCCTTTCACACCATCTGTGTTCAGGTCAATTGAAAAAGTGTTGGGCTGTTTGTTTTTAATGAGAAAGTCCCTTCCCTGATCGTAACCGTTAACATCACAGATTTAATAAGGGCTACTGACAGTCAGACACCCTGGAGATAGAACAGACACCAGAAGCTTGTCAGCACGAATGGCACCCAGGGTGCATCCCTCTGCTCCCCGCTCCCACCCGCCTCTGAGCAGCATCCCGGGCAGGGGCAGGGCTCTGCAGCCCCAAATACCTGCAGCAGGGCAGAGTCGGCAGGGCTCTGCAGCCCCAAATACCTGCAGCAGGGCAGAGTCGGCAGGGCTCTGCAGCCCCAAATACCTGCAGCAGGGCAGAGTCGGCAGGGCTCTGCAGCCCCAAATACCTGCAGCAGGGCAGGGTCCTGCCGGGGCTGGGACCAGGCTCGGTGCATCCACCCCTTCCCGGCTGGGAGCGCGGCGGCTGCCTGGCCGCTGCAGTTACGTGTCTGTGGAACAATGGGGTCTCCCTCTGGTGGCAAATTCCACCCGAGGTGTGCTGACATCGCAGGCAGCGATGGGCTGCAGCACTCGCAGCACGGGTGGCTTCCAGCCCCTTCCTGGGCATCACTCAGCGGCACAGCCCCAGCTGGCTGGCAGTGGGGAGGAGGGGCTCACAGCCCCACCACCATCTACCTCTGCCTGGCACAAGCTTCGTGCAGAAGCCTCTGAGTAACCAATCCCCCGACACACCCCATCACACGATGCATCACATCACATCCCTACAGGGACACAGCCCAAGGGGTCTCAGCCCCACCTCCAAAGCCTGGCAGCCAGATCCCCAGGCTCAGGATGCAGCGCTCCTCCAGTGAGCCCTGCCAAGGGATGTCTGCCTGGGGGCTGGGGTGGATGCTGAGTGCTGAAGTGGCTGTTTGGGGTTTTGGCAGGTTCATGGCAGGCTTGGAAGGGAGTAAGTCAGGCACTCACATGCCATCCCAGCAGAGCACTAATTAAAAGGCTCAGACTCTGCACCAGGTCTCTGCTCAGCCCCAGTACTCATGTCCCAGTCGTCCACCAGAACCCCTGGTCCCATCTCCACGGGATGCAGGAGTGCTGCTCATCCTGCATGGATGGGGATGTAGGGCATCACTGCTGGGTCCCCATGCAGGAGGGTGCCATGAACACGTCTGACATCACTTACCTGTGTGAGCGTGGGGTGCTGAGAGGTGTTGGGGCTATTTCAGGCTTCTTACGACAGGCTGCCACCTTGGCAGTGGGCATTTCCATGGCATTCCCACGGCATTCCCACCTAGACAGACCCCTCCACAGCACAGGTAACCAGCATCTCCCAGCTCCCAAGCAGACAGGCTTTCTGGCAGCCCTACACAGAGGATAGACCAGTTTCTTCAGGCTCATGAGCCCAAAGGTTTGAGCACTGGGGAGGCAAAGGGCTCCTCCGACCTCCCAGATGGGCAGCCTGAGACACACAGGGCTTGGGGCTGTGCCCATGCTCCCCCCTTGCCCGGAGGGACGGCATTTCCCAGCCACCACAGTGTCAGGGTGGACAGAAGGTCTGTGCCTGCTGCCTTCCAGCTTTAAGGGTGTTGCTGTGGGTCCTCTTTTCCAAAGCTGCTCCACCACATGCTCCTGGTGAGGATCCGCCTGGTAGTCATCTGCTTCAGGTGGCTCCTCCATCCCCACACCCTTCAAAAGGCAGCCAGTGACAGCCTGGCGGCAGATCTCGCCCTGGGACAGTACTCGCTCCTACTTAACCCCCCCTTCCTTCCCCTCCCATGCTTTGTGGCTGGCTGCAAAGCCCAGCTGTAGCTGGAGGCTCGGCTTTGCAGCGGCAGCAGAGGCAAGACTGAACTTTGCCACCCCGAGGTTGAAGGCAAACTAATTTCCTGGGGTGGGATGTCAAATCTGGCATCCTTCTCACTCTCTGCCTCCCTCCCACAAAGACACTCTCTGCAGAAAGCCAGGCCTGTATTCTCCTGCCAGGATATTTCCTCCCTGCCCCGCTGTAGGACCTTCCCCTTCTCCAGACAATGAAGGGACCGAAGCCAATGGCAGCGGCTGGTGGAGCCAGGGAATGCAAAAGCCCAGTGGAACCCGGCCTGAACGCGCCCCAGCCGGCTGGACAGGAGGGGGGTAACAAACCCCCGTGGGTGGGCTGCAAGGGGCAGCTTCCCCCCACCAGCCCTCAGCTTGCCCACAGCCAGGTGAGGCAGGCAAGAGCTGGCCCAGGGCTTGAGGGTGGTCACTCACCTCCCCGCTTGTGCCCAGAGCATCAGGGCTCACCCAGTGGGGCCACAGGTCTCAAAGATGAGGTGGAGGGGAAGGTGGGGGACACGACACCCCAAATACACACATGCAATTAGGCTGTAACACAGCAACATCAGGTTTCTAGGAGGGTGGGCACACGAATCCAGGCTCCACACAGAACAATTCCTCCCAGCCACTTGCCCCCAACATCCCTGCAGGTCTCTGCTGCTCACAGGTACCCCCACAGGTCCCATCTGTGGCTTGGGGACACCAGGACAGGCTCAGCTGGATCCCAGGGAAGGGTGTCACCAGCGTGTGCCCACTGCAGTCACTTTTTATTAAGGTTTGTTATTAGAAAAATAGATCGTAAGACATTGTGGGACATCTGTCCATCTCCAGCCTGGGGCAGGGGCACTGGGAGGTCCGGAGGGAGCAGGCTCCATCACCCAGCAGCTCTGGGGGGAGCCAGGAGGGGAAAACATGCTCCCTTGGGCCAGGGCAGGGACGAGGGCAATGCCTGGGGATGGGGGCATTCGGTACCCCACCTCCAACAGTCTCTGGGGATGCAGGAAGGAGGAAGAAAAACTGAGAGCAAAGGCGGGGGGTGGGGTGGTGGGGGGTGGGGTAGGGTGGTGTGTGACACACCAAACCAAAACCCCAAAAACAACCAAAGAAAGACGAAATAAAGACCCAGTCTCTTCTGTTGCTCCTTTCCAATTCAATGGAGGTGAAGCATCCCTCCGGGCAGCGTGAACGCACATCCCAGCCAGGCTCCCCTGCGCAGGGATTTGCCGTGGGAGGGTGTCTCCTCTCACCTCCCAGGCTGTCTCCTCGTCCCTGCAGGCATCTGCCAGAGTCCATGGCACTTCAGGTACAGTTCAGTGGCACTTTGGGCTCGGTTACAGCTTGCAGGCACTTATTCCAAGAGTCACTGTCTCTTGACTGCTGCTCCGTGGCTCTAGGAGGAGGAGGTTGGGATAGAGAGTCCATGGATGGAGTTTAGAGGGTCTGGAGACTTCCCCACGGGGCTGTTGGGTTTTCTGTCTGCGGCTGTGAGAAGGGAAAGGAAAGGAAAAGGAAAAGACAACGTGGCAGTGGGACGCTGCTGCAGCCAGGCATGTCCCACGCCTGCACACCCACAGCTTCCCCACCAAGGGCTCTGCCCCATCAGCCTCCCTCCCCCCCGCCATCTGCCTGTCCCCAGCAAAGCCACCCTTCAGGAAGGGGCTGCCAGGTTCTGTGTATCAGCCTTCTCCAGGGGAAATGGAGAGGAGAAGGGAGGGATGCATCCCCCCAGTGATAGGGACAGACCCCCTCTGCCATCACGGGGGATCCGGAGCTGCTCACACGGGTGCCCCAGACCCATCCCACACCCTTCAGTAAAGCCTGGGCTTGTGGTGCTCCAGGAGGGGACTGTGCCACCAGTGCCGTGAAGGGGAGAGGACCTGCACCCCACGCCAGCTGTAGGTAAGCTCCTGCCGAGCTTCTCCCCAGCCCCAGCTCAGCCCGGGCCCGGTCGGCATCGCAGGGCCAGAGCCAGGCCTGCTCCACACATCCCCCCGTGCCGTAAGGGATGCAAAGCATCTGGGGTGGCTGTGGGCCTGGGGAGAAGCAGGGAGGGTTCTGGGGAAATAGCAGCTGTGAAACAGAAAAGCTCTGAATTAGAGGGTGGGTGAGCCGGCCTTTATCTCCTTTCGCTTTCTGTTTTATTCCTTTCCTACTCTCCTCCTCCCTTGCCTTCTCTCTCTCCCCCTCTCCGTCTCTTTGTCCCTCTCCCCGTGCGATGCGGAGCCCGGGATGCAGCAAGCCCGCCTGGCCGGGCCTCGGGAGAGGTGCGGGGCCACCAGCCTCCCCCCGCTGCTCCGTGGGTTCCCCCCCTGTCCTTCCTCCTCCAGCCCCTGCTCCGGCGCTGGGGGAACGCGCTGCTGGATCACTCGGGATTTGGTTTGTCTCAGATAAGTCGTGGAACCAGAAAACCGATCCGAATTAAAATTAAAAAGGAAAAAGAAAAAAAGAAGAAGAAGAAAAAAAAAAACAACAACACACAGAAAAAACAACAAACGAACAAAAAAAACAAACCCACTCCAATTTTTAAATTGAAAAAAACAAATTCAAAAATATTAAAAAAACCAAACTCAAAAATATAAAAAAAAACCCAAACCACCCGGTTAAATAAAGTCTGTGAGACTTTCGAAAGGGACAGCTCGAAGACGGGTAAATCTCAGTAAATCTCTAAAAACTCAGGCTCCAAGTTACCTAAAATACCTCAAAAACCACACTAAAAACGCACAGATGCTCCTTCCTGCTCCCTTAATTTTCTTTTTTCTTTCTTAATTCGTTTTCTCTCCTTCTTTTCCTTTTTTCCACCCCTCTCCTCTCCTGTTTCATTCCACCCCGCTTCCTCGCGTTCTGCCTCTCCGTATTTCTCTTTTCCCCGAATAATCGGTTTACAATTGTCCCTTTTCACGCCTTTCCCGGGACAGCTGATGCTACGATTCGCAGCAGGTTGCGGTAGTTAGATAGAAACCGTAAGGTGAAGGTCGGATAAAAAAGCCTCACAAACACACATTCCCCCCTCCCCCAAAAAAACCCCTCAAAACAAAACACACACCCCCAACAAACCCCACAAAACAACAATAAAGAAATTGAGTGATAAGCGGGGAATTAATTGCAAACGGGGAAAAGAAAAGGAGAACGATATCCACGGGGACTTTATATCCAACACAGACGACTTGGGAGAGGAAAAGAAAACCCAAACCGAAAGCGCCTATGGAGGAAATACCCCTTCTATCGATTAATCGAAATAATTAGCGGGAGACCAAAGAAACGCCCCAATTAACAGCCTCTGGTAGCTCCGTTCAAATCAAACGCTCGTGATTCCCGTGGGGAGTTTTCCTTTAAATACTCCCCAGGCGGGGTTTATCCCGTTGATAACCCTTATCCGGGGCTCCCCCGGTAGCCGCGATGCCCGTCGGTGGGACGGGTACCGTTAGTACCTTTTTATCGCTGATAATAGTCAGAGGACCCGGGGAAAAGCCCCCGAGGTGCGGAGGAGCCGAGAAAGCTGACTCTGCCCGGGGAGGGGGGGGGGGACTAAAAGTGGGGGATTCACCCTAAATCTCCCCGGTTCCCGGCGCACACGCGTGTAAAAGACAAGGAAGAAAAATGACCTCCAGTTTATAATCCCCGTGCGCTGGCTGAGGCCGGCCGGGAAGGCGCTGGGGATGGAGAGGGACCCATCGAATACTGCACCGGGGGTGCTCACAGCCCCCAGCGGCAACGGGGGCACAGAGGGGACCGAGTCTGCCCGAGGCACAGGCAGCGCCAAGGCAAACCCGGGCACCGGCAGCCCCGCGGAGAGGGAGGAACACCACGAATCTTTAAAATATTCAGCGAGATCACCACCGAGCCCCTTAGCTCCCCCCTGTTCCTCTCCCGCTTGCCGAGCCGTCCCCACCGAGGCCCCGGAGGGGTCCGCAGCCGCGCTGCTCCGGGGGTCCCCTCCCCACTGTCCCACTTCTCTCCCGTCCCCCCGGCTCACCTTCCCTCCCGGGCTGCTTGAACGCCATCGCCGTGGCCAGGTCGCCTCCGTGCACCGCCACGCCGGGCCCGTGGTGGGCCAAGGGGCTGCCCTGGGGCTGCCAGGGGTGGCCCGGGGGGATGTAGCCGCCGGCCGGCCCACCGTAGACGCCGTGCTGGTTGGAGGGGGGGTAGGCGCAGGCCGGGAGGAAGCTGCCCACCGAGGAGAGCCCCGGGGCAGGCTGAGGACAGGCACAAAGAGACAAGTCGGGTACGCGGGGAAGCATCGCCGTGCGGGGCGGGGGCACCGCCGAAATGCTGCGGGGGTTATAGGGTGGGGGGCTAGGAACAACCCGCCCGGCTCTGCGGGTCGAGGAGGTGAGGGTCCGGCTGGCCGCGGCGGGGTGGGAACGGGAACAACGGGAAATCGCCCACCCGCCTCTCTGACCACCCCCCTCCCGTCTCCTCCCGCGCCTCGGAGCGGTTACCTGCGGGTATTTGATATCTCCTTCCATGGCAGCCTTGTCGATGCCGTTGACCGTCTGCGCCGGGGGGAAGGCCGTCCTGTTCACGCTGGGCCAGTCTTCCACTTTGGGGGGGTAGGCAGACCCCTCTGTGCTGGCCAGAGCCCCTGGGAAAGGAGAGCGTTAGCGGCAGCCCTCGCCCTCCCGGGCCCGAGCAGGGTTTGTTCCCCGGAGCGGGGATTGGGGTGAAGCGGGGGGAAAGCCCGGCTTTACAAGTGCCGGTTCCTATAAACCCGAAGGCGGTGCACAGATCCACCTCGCCTCCCGTTCTCCGCCAGCATCCCGCAGGACAGCCCGCTCCCCCGACACCGGGGCGGCCCGGGAAACACTCGGTCCTTACCGGCCGAAATTAGGCGTACCCCGGTGCGGTACCACACATCGGGAAGAAGCTACACCACTCCCTCCCCAAAACCCTGCCCCTCTGCCCGGCTCTCCTGGTCCGGTCCCGTCCCCCCCATCACTTCCATGCTCCCGATAATTTAGGAGGCCCGATTCCTCTCCTGACGATGGAGATTTATAAAAGTGACATCGGAATTTTAAAGATAAATGATTACACGGAGGGAAACGCATGTGGTTGATTTACTCGGGCGTTTGGAAGGATAAAAGGACTCCCCAGCCCCAGCAGCCGCCCCTGGAGCCGGCGGGGCAGCCGGGACCGGGTTCCCTTCGCATCCCGGAGCCCCGGCCGCAGCGGCCCCGCCACGGTCCTCGATTCCTCCTCCCACGGGTGGGTTTTTAAGAAAACGGGGATAATTCCTTGGCGGGGGGGGATCCCGGAGGGTGCGGTGCCGGTTTCCCGAGGCGGCTTTGCCGCCTTGTTTTTTTTCCTCTCCCCCGGTTTGGTTCTCCACACACCCCTCCTTCCTTTTCCCTCCCCTTCCATCTTTTTTTGTTTTCCCCCTTTGCAAAGGGAAATTCAGGGCTCCGAATTTGCGGTCGGCAATCTATCATCCCTACGAAAATATTTTCCACATTTTTCATAAAAAGTTCAAGATGTCTGAACCGCTCTGCGCCTGGCCCGGCCCCGCTGCAGCGCCCGTCACAGAGGTTCAAATGAAATCGATAAGAACTTAAAAACCAACCCAAAACCCGGCCCAAAATACCCAAGCGGGTGGGGGGCGACGGAGCCGCTCGCCGGGAGGGAAGGGGCCGCCGCATCGCTGGCCGGGGCCGCGGAGCGCGGTACCCACCCGTCTGCTCCACGAAGGTGCGGATGCCCAGGATGTTGGTGACGGAGTGCGCCGAGGGCCAGGAGCGGGGCAGGCTGACGTGGGCCGCCGTCACGGGCGCTCCCGGGTGTCCCCCCATCTTGGCGGCCGGCGAGGCCATGGGGCTGGGGTAGGGGTACTGGTAGATGTGGTTGTAGGGCAGGGCGGGCTGTGGGGGCGGCTGCTTGCCGCCGTCGTAGGGGCCGGGCTGGGAGAGGCTGCCGATTTTGTTCCGCAGGATCCTGCTGATGGAGCTGACCGAGGGCACGTTGTACTTGTCGCAGACGCCGTCCGCCAGCAGCCGGTCGCGGATCTCCCAGGCGAAGATGCCGGGGTCGCCCTGCTTGTAGTCGCGGATGTGCTTGACCACGTTGGGGGTGGTGACCCGCGGCTTGCTGCCGCCGATGGCCCCGGGCAGGATGGAGCCGGTCTCGTTGTAACGGGCCAGGATCTTGCTGACGCAGCCGTGCGAGACGCGGAGCTGGCGGCTGATGTCGCAGGGCCGGATCCCGAGCTGCGCCAGCTCCACGATGCGCAGCCGGATGGCGTTGGGCAGCGGCCGCCCGTTGACGAAGACGCCGCCGAGCTGGTTCACCTCCCCGTAGGTGTGCTCTGCAGCGGGGCCGGCGGAGCGCGTTACCGGCGGGCAGCCCGCGGGGCGCGGCGGCAGGGGCGGAGGGAGGGACGGGGACGCGCCGCCGCGCAGGTCGTGGCCTCCGCGGGCGGCCCGGCCGGCGCACGTCTAGCCGGTAAGCGGGCGTGGGACGGGAACGGGGCTGCGGTGGGGGGAAAGAAAGGGAAGGAAAGGGAAAAAAATAGAAAAAAGAAAAAGATGGGGGAAAAAGGGGGGGAAAGGAAGAGCGAGCGAGGGAACAACGAGAACGGGAGAAAGAACGGCAAGAGGAGAGAGCAAAGCGAAGGGGAAGGAAGCGAGCGGAGGGGAAGGGGGTAGCCGACAGCCTTCCCAGCCGGGCACGTCGTGCCGGGCACCCCCCCACCTTCCCCCCCGCCTCCACGACGGCCTGGAGGGCCGCGCCGCAGCCCGGGCTGTTCCGCGGGGCCGCAGTGACGGGGCTGGGGCCGTAGTGACGGGGCCGGGGCCGCCGAGGGTCTGGTGTGGCGCTCCCCCCCCGCCCCATTGTACCCCCTCTCCCTCCGGGAAGAGACACCCCTGAGCCCGTCCCGGAGCCCTCCCCGCGGCCGCCCGCGCTTACCCATCGCCCGGCGCCGGCAGAGCGCCGCTCCGCCCGGGGAGGGGGGTACCGCCTGCCTGCCGTGCCGCAGCCCCGGCCCCGGCCGCCGCCGACCCGGCATAGGGGGCCCGGGGGGCGACGGAGGGCGGGCCGGCTGGGCGGGAGCCGGCGGCGGGGGTGTCCTGACGGCGCCGGGCCGGTTCCCCGCTCCCGGGGAGCCCCCGCCGCTACTTGGGATCAATTTGACGTGGGAAACACGTCAATCTCGGCCGTCACGGTGGAGGCGCCGCCGAGGGCCGCCCATTGGCTCCCGCGTCGCTCCTAAATGGCCGCGGCCGCCGCTCCCCGCCGCGGAGAGTGGGGGACGGGAGCGGGGGCGGCACCCTCCGCCCGCCCCCGCGGGGCCAACGCCCCGTCGCCGCCGTTCCCCGCCCGCGGCTGTTCGCACCGTCCCCAGGCCCGCTTCAGGGATGCGGGAAGGAGGAGCTGGGTCGACGGTGGTGTCCCCACTACCCCACCACCCCTCCCCTTTGAGGCGTCAAGGTTCCCCTGGCTCCCTCCGCTCCCACGCGGGACGCGGAGACGCGGCCCGGGCACCTGCCCCGGCTTCAGCCCCGGCGGGCGCCGCGGGGCCGGGATCCACGACCGGGGACATCGCCGGGGGCGGGAGCGGGGGGTGCTTGTGCTTTCGAGGGGAGAGCTGCCGGCTGCCGGGGCGAACCAGTAGCGAAGGGGCTGCCCTCGGCAGCGTGAGCCTGCCCCGGGCCCGGCCCCGGCCCCGATCCCCGGCCGGTTGTCCCCGCAAACCTGCTGCCGCCCACCCGGCAGCGAAATCCACGGGGCTCTTATCCGGACAATAGCGCACGAAGGCAGCCTCGTAAAACGTGGACGAGTGTTCGGGGGGGGGGTTCTGTACGTGTGTGTCGTTCTTTAAACCCCCCCAAGAAAAAAGAGTTTTTCTCGGCAAACGACTGAAACTGGGGAGAGGGCGGCGGGGGGAAAGGAAGGAGAATCCTCCTCGCAGCTAGACGCTGGCATCGCCTTGCTTTGCAGCCGCATCGAAAACCCTCTCCCCCTCGGGTTTTGGATCGGGGGTGCTGGCGGGAGAGGCGGGCAGCGACGCCCGGTAGCAGCGGGTGGACTGAGCCCATCGCCCCCACGTCCGGCCTCTCCACCGGCAGCGCGGGCAGCGGCGGGCAGGAGCGGCAAACGGCGACTGCTGCGCGGGCACGGCTACCGTGCGGGGATGGGCACGGCCAGAAGCCCCCGCGCCGTGCCCACCCGGCCGCCCCCTCCTCTCTTCCCCCCGACCCGTGGGCACGGCATGAAACCCCTGCGCTCCCGCCGGGGCCGGGGCGGACGGTGCTTCCCGAGCGCTGGAAATCTGTCGTCGGGAAAAAAGTGCGGATCGAGTCACGGGCAGCTGAGGATCGCAAAAGGATGGGTGCTTCGTGTTCGCCTCCCCTCCCTTCCTGCCCCCGCTGCCCCCGGCTACGGGCCCCGGGAAAGCGCGACAATGAGTTTCCCGTTCTCAGCCTCCGGCGGAGCGGGGCGGGAGCGGCTGCGGCAGCCCGCGGGAAGGAGGCGATCGAAAGGCGGCCGAGGAAACCAGTTGTCGTTCTCTCTGTCCTGGGAATACAACGGGACGATTTTTTCGAGGCATGTGGGGGTCCCCTCCCACCCGCCGAAGAGCCTTTTACCCCGGGGAGCCGTGCCCAGGGCGCAACTGGGTTCACCCTCCGCCGCCACCCTCCCAGGGCCGCGGGGAGCTGCCGGGATGAGGGAGAGGCCTGCCTGGCGACGGCCGTGAAGGGGCTCCTGAAGCTCCCCCCCCCCCAATCCCCCCAGTTGTTAGCTGCTCGAAGGAGCCCCGGCACAAGAGCATCCCCGACGGCGCAGCGAGATCGGCTCACAGCGCTGCCGGGACAACAGCCCAGGGCCCGCCGAGCCCACCCGGGACCCCCTGCCCGAGCTCTCCCGAGCCCACCCGCTCCCCCTCGGCACAGCCAATCTTTTGTCTCCCTCTGTTGGGAAGCGCGGAGAAATCCGCCGGCTGCGGAGCGGCCCCGCGGTGAGGGGCGGAGGGGAGGGCAAGGGCCGTGTGTCGAGACAGCCGCGGGCTGGGACCGCTCGGGAAAAGCCGCGGAGCAGCGGCCTGAGCCGTGCGGGATCCGCTGCAGAGGTGTCGTTGTCCCCCCGCTCCCACAAAGCTGAACGAACACGCGTGGGTGCCCGCCCGAAGCCGCCCGCAGCCGCACGGCCCCGGGTGCGCTCTAGCTGCGAGCGGGCCCGCGATTTGTGCGCGCTCGTTGTCCTCCCGGGGCTCCCACCGTGATGCGCACACCCACGGACACCCGTGCCTGCAGCCAGCTCGCAGCCCTGCGCCGTGGGGACGAGGTGCTGGGCCGGAGGGGCGGAGTGGGGTGGGGGGGAGAATCCCTAGGGTTTTAAAGAACCAAATACGCCCATCCCGCAGGAGAAGCAACCGCCTCTCGGGGGGGCACCTGCTGCGGGACAACATCGCACACGGCGTGCAGCTCCCCGCCGCGTCCCCCCCGTGGGAGGGGGTCAGGGGCTGTCCCGGCGGTCTCCGTCTCCGCAGGCTTCGACCCACAAAGAACCCGAGAGTTTCGGACTCCGTGGGGCTGCCTCGCACCTGTGGGACTGAGCCAGCTCCGGGCCGGCCGGGCGTGCGTGGGAAGGAAAGGGAGAAGAAAAGGAAGAGGGAGAAGGAGAAGAAAAGGAAGAAGGAGCAAAAGAATAATAAAATGACGAAGGAAGAGGCAGGCGGGAAATGAGAAGGAAAAGAAAACGAAGAAGGAAAAAGAAGAAGCAGCAAAAGAAAGAGGAAAATAAAGGTAGGGAGGGAAAAGGAAAACGTAAAGGAAAACGGACAAAGAAAGGACGGGGCAGAGGGGCGGCCGGCGGGCTGGAGCAGCAGGGATGCCGGCAGGGATGCGGGCAGGGATACGGGCGAGAAGGGGGCATTCTCCTTCTCCCCCCGCCGAGGCCGCCGAGCGGGAAGGGAAACGGGACTCCACGGGCCGGGGCCGGGCCGTGCCCCCCGCTCTTCCGGGGAGCCGCTCTCCCGCCGGTGACGCCAACCCGACTCACCAAAGCCTCGATGAAACCATTAGCAATGCGCCCCAAAACCCCGCGTGCTGCGGAAAGGTGTAGGGAGCACCTGGGGGCTGCCCGGCACCCCCAAACCTGCTGCCCCCACCCCGCTCTGAGATGGTTTCCATATGCTCCGGCTCTTGCCCCCCCTCCCACCCCCATCCTACCCTCTCTTTCTCTCTCCGCTCCTCTCTCGCGGTTTATTCGCGCTCCCTCCCGCCTCCGGATTCGATTTATCGGCGTGAGCTCAAGGTCCGGCACGGAAAATATCAGGCTGGGGCTCAAGGTTTGGGTGGGAAGACCCCTTTCCCCCCCCCCCATTCCCTCCCCCGGGTGAGGGACAGGCTGCCCAAGCCAAGCTCTCCCTTGGTGCTGGAGCAGCAGCTCCCCGAGTACTCAGCTCCGCCGGCATTTCACTCAGAAACAGATAAATACTTCGTTATTTATTCGATTTTATTTCCCTGCTGCCACGAAACGATCGGGGAAAGAAAAAAAGCTTAAACTCCTCTTATTCTAATCCTCTCTGCGAGAGCATCCGCGGGTGCGGGGATTTTTAAGCTGCGCCTTCCCAGGGGCTGAGCTTCACGGGGCAGCATCTTGCATCCTTCATTTCGCTGAACAAAACCTTCTGCCAGCAGCCGAGCAGGTAGAGCCGCGAGCTTTTTGGTTTATTTAATTTCATTTTAAATAGAAACACCCAGGACATCGCTGCCCTGCGCCGGCCCCCAGCTAGCACAGCTAAAGGTAGGGCTTCCCCTGTGCCTGTCCCCCACCCATCATTTAGCCCAGGCTCACTAACGATCCCGAAAAGCCGTGGCTCCGAGAGGGGGGTATTTATTTTTAAGTCGCGCTTATGGAGCTCGTTTTCTGTCGCGATCAATCAACGCTGGAAAATCCTACTGCAGCGGGTCCAAACCTTCTCCCTCTCCGAGCCCAGCGCAGTGGTATTTATCTGGGTGCTGGGGCTTGTGCTTTTTGTGGCAGGCGAATCCCAAAATTACTTCTGACAATTTAAAAAAAAAATAAAATATATATATAAATGTATTTCTCCCCCCTTCTTGAGCGTTTTGACACTGGATAAATGGAGTCAAACGGCCAGAAGGGAAAACAACCCAAACCTGCTCCCTGTTTTCTAGAGAACAGGCTCAAAGAAACAAAAATCACCCTTCAAAGCCTGACGTGCTGTCTGAGCCGTTTTGTTTCACCATCTATTTCGGTTTGGTAGAGGCCACGGGTTGAGTAATTAACAATAACTTGGTTTCATTCGTCAGAAGCAATTTAGCTGTATGAAATACACCCTGCTGCAAGCCAGAGGAAAGAGAAAAATAGCCCAAACAAACCCACAACCCACCAAACGAAACCTTTTAGGTTTGGATTTGCTTTCCCAAAGCCTGTATATTTTTAGTCACAGATGCTCAATGTGAAATCGGCAGCGGGATCCTGGATCCTTAATCAATTCTACCTGGATCTTGGGTGAGACACTGCTGGCCCCCAGGACACTGCAGATAGTTAGTGCCACTGCTTAAATAAGTGATGCCTTGAATCCTAAGTGACAGCAGATATAGCCTACCTTCATTTTACCAGCTGCACCGTTATTTTCATCTCATTTTCTGCCCGTGGACTATTCCAAATCACCGTGCATGGATTTGAAATCGCCCTTCGTGTCCCCAGCAGCGTGCGGGTAGCAGGAGGTTGCTCTAGCTGCAGCCTGGGTCTGCCTGCCTCCCATCAGCTGCAGAGGTGCAGGGTCGCAGGCTGGCCCCTGAGCTTCCTGGGAGAGGGAATTTAATCAATACAGAGCGATTTGGGAAGGGTATTAAACAGCTCTCGTGGTTAATGGCACGCAGGAGGTCAAACTGGAGGGGAGGTTTGAGGGTGAAGCGGGTGAGTGGGATGGGGGGGGATGCCTGCTCTGGCTGTGCCTCAAAGTGTGTGCGTGGGGTGAACTCGAAGCCCGTTCCTTGCAAAGGCTTGATCCTGCAAAGAGACATCTGTCAGGCACGTGCAGGGGCCACAGCGTTCAGTGATGGGGTCGGCACTGAAATTCAGGTACTGAAATTCGGCTGCCCCAGCCCCTCACTGCAGGGGTGGAGGCTGATGCAGCGGGGGTCTCTGGGGACAGGAGCGACTCTCCACCGCAACGCTGCCTTCCCAGCAGAGGACAAAGGCACACACCCATCCTTTAAAAGGCAGGTATGAAAGCCTAATTCTGCACCGGGCAGCCAAGCATCCCGAGAGCAGCGGCTGAGCACTCACTGCTTCTGGCTTTGTTGAGGCTTAGATTCAAACCACTGTGGAAGTCATACTCTGCACAGGTGCCATACCTTCTGCCCTGTACAGCCTTCACAGGGGAACTGGGAGCCCAGGATACCACTCAGCTTTGCCACTCCCTCAGTTTGCCAAGCCCTCTACAAAGCCACCTCCCACCTTCTGCAGCCAGGTCCTTTCTCTCCACCTTGTCTTTAGGAGGAGGGAAGGCACCCCCTGCATGGCCCCCTCCCATCCTCTTCCCAGAGCGCGAGCAAACATCCATCCCTCTTCTGCCAATGCTCAACCACAGTCCCTGTGAGCTCAGTGGGAGCTGTAGGTGCTGTGAGTGACAGCCAGCACCTTCTCATATGAAGCCCTGGTCTCCTGGCTGGCCAAGCTGCCCCCAAGACCTCTGGAGTCAGCATCTGTCTCTACTCACTGGCGAATATTTCTCTGCTCCTACAGTGCACTGAAAGAGAAACAAAACAAGACAAAAAAAACCCCACCCCAACCCCCAAATATTTTCCTTTAGATTAAGCTCTCACTCCATGCTAAGTCCATATGGAAGTCTTTGCCTGAGTGTAAATCTCCACGAGCCCAGCTTATTCCTTTACACCCAACTACGCCAAACAAATGCCGCACGCGCTCGCCGACGGGAGGGACAGGGGGGCTGCTAAACCTATCCCTTGTGTTCTTATTGGAATGGCTCCTACAAGGACTGGAATGGCTCCTACAAGGACTGGAATGAAGAGGGAAGGCCACACGCTTGGCAAAGGAAGGGATGTTAAGTCGTTGCTGGTGGAAAAAGGCGTCGTGTAGCCCGAAACAGCACCGGGTTGGCTTGTTGCCTTTGGCACGGAGGAGAGGCACGCTGAGCTGTGTGGACATGGCCCCAGGGTAGGAGCAGGGAATCTCTTCCTTGTGGAAAGTGTTTCGGATGAGATTCAGGTGCCTCGTCTCATGCTCCAGCCAGCCACGCTGCATGGCAGGGATCCACCCAGCACATCACATCCAGCTCCCTGAAATGGACCTCCCTGGGCTTTGTGTGGGATCTTCTCGTCCCTAGGGAATCCTGGGTGGACGTCTGTGGAGGGGAAAAGGAAGGGATGCACATCAGGGCGATCTAAGCCAGTGACATTCAAGAAAAGCAAAATAAATCCTTCGCTAGGATCTCAGAGGGGAATAAGCTGCCCAGCCTGTCAGACAGCAATGGACTCCATCACCCCAGGCAGCTTCGAGGGGGCAAAGGGACAGCGCCTTCCCCATTAGTTTGCCTCCTACATTCTGCTCAGCCTTAGGGCTGGTGATGGACACACAGCAGGTTAGATTTTACACAGCCAAGCTGCGAATAAAGGGGATCTTGGGCAGCTCTTTGTGCCAGAGCCTGTAGCTCCTCACCAGGGCACTCTGGGAGGTATGTGCCAAGAGCTGGGTGTCACAGTGCTGTACAGTCACACAGTTCAGAGCCATTTAGGGGCAGGTAAGCTCCTTTCAGGGATCATTTCACAGCAGAAACTCACAGCAATATGAAAACACACCAAGGTAGCAAGGCAAGCAGCAGAGAGCATCATAACCATCATCAGGGCTCCGAGTAATCATCACAGAACTGTGTTTATTTCCCCTGTACTTGGCACAGGGGATGTGAAGGGGATTTACAGCATGTGAAGAGCTGCCTTGTCCCTTCTAGCTGGCTCTTTCAGCCCTGAAGCATCTCCCCATGATGCTCCCTTTGCTCCCCAGTCCTGCCTGGGCATGCTGGCAGCACGCTCCTCGCACAAGGCCCTTCAAAGTAAAGACTGGAGGGAGGGTGTAAAAAAAAAAAAAAAAAATCCCTTCTCCTCACTGCCCCAGCAACTGAGCAAAGGCTGAGAGAAGGCACTGTGAGCAGCAGCCTGTCCTCCTCCTCACCAGAGCAGCTAAGCCCTGCATTTCACCCCACAATGAACTCACAGTCCCATATTCGCTTCACACATCCCTAAATAAATGCTGCCAGCTCCTGGAGGTGACCTGACACAGCTACCTGGCCACAGCATTGCACCACAACCTGGACATGAAGCTCTTGGAGGCAGCAGGATGTTTCTCACGGCTTCGTCTCAGCCAGGAGCTCTCCAGCAGGTCTATTTGGTGAAGCTCCAACACCAAACCCATGGCACTGCCAGAGGGATGAGTGGGAAACCCAAACCCTCTGATGGGAAGAAGGACCCGCAGCTCTTCCCTCCTGGTGAGCCTGCACCTGTGGTATCAGCTCCTGAAGACTGTAAGCAGCACATGAAACACATTGTATGTTACATGAATGCTGCTGCCACTCTGCAGGAGCTTTCCCGGATCAGCAGCATTGGGAGGAGTGGTGAGCACAGGGATGGGGACATGCCACAGTTGGGCTGGGGACTGGAGACCATGGACTGAAAGTGAAGAGGGGCTCCTTTTTGGAATTCCCCCCCTTCAAACCAAACACTGCTCCTGTGGGGGAAGCACACAGGTTATCAGAGCTGCTGTGCATTACCAGCCATACCCAGCGCTAGAAAAAACAGCACCACAGCCATGTGCTGCTCCTGAATCTAACCCAGGCAGCTCTGCACACCACCTACAGTCCTGTATTCTGGCACAGACCTGATTTCACCCTCCACCTTTGTTGGATCCTCCTTCTCCAACAAGGATTAAGGGGACTGATAGCACCCCAGCCTCGCTGCCCCCTTGGGACGGGCAACACCAGCCCCTCTGATGTGCACAGGGACATCCAGGCCAGCAACTCAGATAAAACACAAATAAAACAACATAAAAGAGGAAAACATAAGCAGAGCCTGTAAAGGCTGTGCACAATGCTTCCTGCTATTAATCCAAAGGCATCAGCAGCAGAGGGCTTCCAGGGCACAGGATCTACTCTGTTTCCCATTTATGCGCTGGAATTGCGGTGGATGTCAGGGGAATTCAATACACATGATGCAGTCACATGAATGAGCTGGATCCTTTTCTGGGAACGAGCATTCATAAGCCTCCATGTGGTTCCCCATCTACAGAGATGTGGGTATTTATTTCACGAGATCTGGACTCCATTTCAGGCAAGAAAAACCCTGCTAGAGCCAAGGGGGGATCTTTCTCTTCACGTCAACGGAGGGCTCAGAGCCCCGATTCAGGCATGCACTTAAAACACATGCTTAACTTTAAAGCCAGGCTTAAGTCTCCCCAAAGCCCATTAGGTGCAAGCATATGCTCTCGCTGAAGGATGAGGAATTTGGGTGGGTGTTTACGTGCTCACCTGAAGGTGAGCCTGGCTCGTGCTCGGGGCAGGGTGAAGCAGAGGTTTGCAAAGGAAATACTGCAGAGATAGGCCATGTCTGAAGGCTGATGGGTCCAGGCGTTACCTGGCCAGTGCAGAGGGAACGGGATCTTTCACAGATGAAGGCAGGGTTCAATGTGGTCCAGTTTCCTGGAGTCTCCTGGGTAAACATCACTGATGGGCATGGCCAGCAGCCCGGGTGGTTTTTGGGGAGGCTGCCCTGCCCCTCTCAGCCATCTCATCAGCAAGGGAAGCTCAGCAGGCGATTTTTGGTGCTCCCACCACCGCCTCTCCATCCACCCTCCTCTCACCTTTAGGGTTTGTCCTTGGTTCTTTCCACTGGAAAAAGGCAATTTGTCCAATTTATATGGCACACTCCCTCACAAAACAGTGGGGTCTGGGGGGGAGGAGAAGCCCCCCTGACTTCCCCCCTGCCCCAACTCAGGTCTCCCAGGTACAACACTTGCTGGCACAAAAGCACCAGTTCCTCCCAAATCCCTTTCCAGTGAAGTAGCCTGGCTTTACGCTGAGGGAACCCCACAAGGTCCCACAGCCCCTCTAAGGTAACAGTCAGGACCAGGTTATCACCCACTGCCCATGGGATAGTTTTGGGCCAGGAAACACAAGTCCTGTAGGAGCCCAGTGCTCCATATCCCCCTTGGGTACAGCCCAACTGCAGGGAAGGGGCACGAGAGCAGGCACCATCAGCAGGTTAAAGAACAAGGAGGAAGAGACTGCCTGGAATAGCTGCAGGGAGCAGGCAGAGGGACCAGGATAGCAGAGGAGTGGGAAATCCTCTGGAGAGATGGACACCACCTCCTCCACTTCTACTATGTCTCTGTTTTCCCTTGGCCAAGCCCTCCCTCAGCCCTTCTGCAACCTGCAGCTGGAGTGACCTGCTCCAGGCTCCAAGGCTCAGCATCCACAGCGATTAATTTCCTCAGGATTCAGTTCCCCTGATTTAAAACAACAGATAATGGCTAATGAGGGGAAACATCCCTATCATAAACACTGCTTTGGCATTTACCATTTGAAATAATTTATATTCTCTGGTCTAGTGGGTTTGTATCACCAGCCTTAATGACTGTTTCTGTTTAATTTTCAGATGCTTAATTGCAGTAGAACACTTCAACACCATTAAATTAAAACAAGCTACCAGCTTTTCCTTGCCTACGCTGCTGGCCTGGCTCCAAGTGACATTTAAAGCGATCTCAGATGTTTTATCCCTGCCACACAGGCTGCTCACTTCCAAAGAAAAAGTGTGTGTGCACGCTGGGGCAGGAGGGGGACATAAAGCCCCCAAAGTGGGAGCGCTGAGAACAACCCCTGGGCAGGGGAGAATTGGGGTGAGGAATGGTAGTCACAGCTGCTTTCCCTCCTCTAGAGCTGACCTGTGGTACCCAGGCCGTGCTGATGGCTGAGCAGAGGGACTGGGGGCATGGGAAGATCCCAAAACAGCAGAGCCTGGAGAGGAGCCCCCAGCCTCAACAGGACCCCCCCCCCCCTCTTCTCTTCATCCTGAGACGAGCTCTGCTGGGAAAGATCCTGTTAGGGGGGCTTTATCTCGGGCAATTTCCCATCTTTGAGCAAATTTCCCAATGTGGAAGTACTTTGGGTTTCAGGTACCTATTAAAAAGGAGTAAGAGGAAATGGAGTTCCCCCATAAGTCAATATCCTTCGGTAATGGATGTTTAGAGTTAGTATGTGTCTTTACAACATCATTCATAGGGGTATTGTTTGCTCCTGACAGTTTTTCCTTTCAAGATTAATGTGCTTATGAAAACCTTGTGCACCACTCCACGAGGCGAGCTGGGAATCCATCAGCAATACCATCGCCATGACACAATGTCAGGGAGGGTAGGGGGGGTGGGGGTGGGGGGAGCAGCCCAAATGGCAAACAGAATCTGGGGGGTGGTTGGTTTGGGGTTGTTGGTTTTTTTTTTTGGGAGACCCGGCATGCACTGAGGAGAAACACTGAGGCAGAAATTTGGCCCCCCTCCAGCCACCCTTCCTGTTCTGCTGCTGGCACTGCCCAGGGAGAGGGGAGGGGGAGAGTAAAAATACACACAAGGCAGTGAAAGAAAACAGGATTAATTGGAGGAGGAAGGGGGTGGGGATGGAAAACACCCCCTCCCTCTCCCCAAACCCCCCTAACTCAAACCTGCTAGCGCTGGGTCTCTTTTTAGCAAACAAGCATATGGAAAACTTATATAAAGTTTAAAGACTGTTTCAAGGCTTGTTATACATATAAATAATTTCATCAGAGATGGGCGGAAACAATGCAATTAGGGGCGAGCTGCAGCCAGCGCCTGGGGACCCCGTCCAGTTGACGTGCATCCTTGTGAAAATTCAAACATCATGCACCAGGCTGCTTCCAGTCACCCTCCACTGCTCTTTTCTTTCCCCCCTCCCCCTTCCTCCCAACCCTCCTCTGGGGAAGTTTTTTCTTTAAGTGCTGGCTTGGCCCGACCCTGATGAGAAGAGACAAGGGTCTGGCCTCGCCGCTGCTGGAGACAAACCAGCACGCAGCAGGAACACGCTGGGTTAAGTGATACACGCTGTGGTGGGATGTGGGGGGGAGAGCAGAGAGCCTCGCAGGAGGTACTGAACCATCGCTGGTCTGGGTGGCGGTGGGGGCACTCAGCCTGCCCTAGCAGGGAGCTGATGATGTGCTGCTGCTCCATGGGGTTGTGCCCTGCCTGCTAACTTCCCCCCCTTCCAGATCATTGTGGAGAATTGGGTGAAAACAGGGGATGTTGGGATGGGGAAGTTTAAATATTGCTCTGATGGGGCTTTGTTTTCATACCTGTGCCCCGGCCATGCGTAGGAAGGAGACCATCCACATCCTGGACAATGTGGGGGCTCACCATGAAGGCAGCACCCTCTGCTCACCCTGCTCCAGGGGTGGGAAGAGACCACAAGAAAAAAAAAAAAGCCTTAAAACAACATTTCTGCTGAGTTACCTGATCCCAGCACCGAGATGAGTGAAAGAACATCCTGGACCCAGCCTCTCACACTCCTGTTTTGATCATTATCTCCCAAGGAGACACAATGCCCCGTTCTTCTGCCTATTACTGCTGAAAAACAACACTTAAAATTAATTTAATCCTCACAAGATCTTTAGCAGAGCAGATCTGGGGCTTTGCCTCTCCTTGCAAGAAACCTGCGCTCCTGATGGTAACGCCTGACCCCCTATTGAACAAACCCTCTGATCAACCTGAGAGATTCATTTGCCTTGGAAAGCCCAACAGTTGGAATCCCCTGGGACTGCTTTCCCATCCCATCTCCTCTAAGAGCCTGAGCTGCAATTTCAGCTTTCTGAGGGAAGGAGACAGGCAGAGGCCACCCCTCCACACCTTTTTGACTCCAGTTACCCAGTGCCCACCCACACACCCCACTGACCACCAGCAAACATCAACAGCAGCCTCAGCATTATTAATTTTCTACCAGTGATGTGCAGAGACTTCAGGACACCCTAAGCTGTGCCCCCTACCCAAAGGAAGGAGCTCCCCAGAGCAGCCATGAGTACATAAAAGGAGACCCCCAAACCACCTCTTGCTACTCCATCCACAGGCATTTCCATCAGACCAGTTTAGGCAGAGCAAACACAAGCCCCCTGGGCAGGGAAAACTCCTTTCCACCAGCCCATTTTACTTCACCATGGTCCAGTGATGGTGCCTTGCACAGCACCAACAGGGTTGCTTCCCACTTGAGTCCCCAGATGCAGTTTGGTGAAGCTGGGAATGCCCATTCTCCTGGGCTGCTCACCAGGGTGGACGAGTTGTGCATGAGGGCTCCTGGTTTCTGCTCCTCATCAGCCTTTGTCAAGTCTCAGGGGGACACTTGCAGAGCTGGGCTGGCACAGGGGGAGCACCAGGAGATGGGAGCCACCATGTCCTCCAGCTTCCACCACCAAAATAACAGTGATCCAGCTCTGATTCAGTAGGAAAGCAGCTCTGAAGGGGATACCTTTCACCTCTTTGTGACTTCTTCCACAAACACACCATCCCTCAACACCTTGCTGTTGACAGAAGTCTCTGTCAATACCCAGCCTGAACTTCAGACTCGATACCATCTCCATACGGAGAGGAACCGGTTGCACCAGAAGTGCTGCTGTAAGAGATGGCTGCGTGGAAAACCCAGGCTCCTGTCCCAATACTGGGGCTTGGCATGCGGGTGCTGTGCTGCAGAAGGGAATTTCAGGGTGGACAAGGCTCTCAGAAGGGGCAGACCTTGGGTTTTTCCCCCTGAGGGTACTTCTGTCTTTGAAGTACCCTGCTTCTCAGAAGAGCAGTGCACAGAGGATAAACCCCTGGGGCTTTGAGGATCTCACAGCCACAGAGGTGCTCTGCAGAGCCCCAGGATGGATGCTCACCACACGCCAGCACATGGAGCCTCCTGGTCAAAAAGCAGAAGCCAGCAGCAAGTTCAAACACACCCACATAAAGGAGGCAACAGAAAGCTTACCCAGGGGAGGGCAGCTGTCAGCACACCACATACACTAAAGAACAGGCTCTAACGCAGACCTGGGCAGTTTTTAGGGAGGCAGAACCCAGGCTGTACCTGCAGGAGCTCAGAAAGGCCGTGGATGATAGCATGTTACTCATCTGAAGTCTTGCATACACCCATGGCCACAGAGAAGGGCTTTTGCCCAGCAAAGCCTGTCTCTGCGACATCCCAGCATCTTCAATCCGTTGGTACAGAGGAAGCCTCTCTAACTGCCCAGTGAGTGACAAAGGGGGAGTGAAATAACCAAAACCTGGTGCCCAGAACCAAGGCAGCACATTGCCAACTGTCAGACTCCAGGTTTCCCATCACAATTTGCCTGGGAAGCATCTCCAGGGAGCCACGGGTGGTACATGAGGGGTTTGCTCTCACCCTGCCTGCATCTTGTCACAGGCAATCGCAGGGGCAGAGCGCAGACTGGAGACAGCCATGTGTGGGGCAGGGGGGGGGGGTGAGGGGTGGGAGGCTCCTTGAGAAATGGGAGCAATGCCAAGGGAAATGCCCATGAGAGCAGGGAAAAAATACAATTACATTCATTTCTTTAAACCCTCACTCAAAACAGTCACCCCAAAAATAGTTACATTATATATTAATATATTTATATTCAATATAGTATATATATGTGTTAATATTATATAGGTATATAATGTATAATCTAATTATATATTGATTTATGTATTAAGTATATTTAATGTGTTAATAAATACATTTACAGTCTATATATTTACATTAAGGCTGTTTGGTTTTGGCGATGTCACTGGATTTAAAGAACAAAACAAGAAGTAGAGGTGGAGGAGACACCCTTTTATCTTACCAGCCCTGATTTTGAGGAACACCAAGGTGTAAAGGGACACACAGCTCAGCAGGGTTTCTTTGGCAAACACCAGAAGCCGTTATGGGTTATCAGCACCCCCAGCACCCCCACGTGCATTTCCAGCAAAGCTTTACGTTTCTAAGCTAAGGAGGAGGAGGAAAAATCACGTTATTTTTCTCAGAAAAAATAATTTCCCCATCAAACCCCCTCAGGGCTGGAGCACGTTCGTGTTTCAGGGGGGAGCATCACTGCGGGGGTACCCGCGCTGCAACCCTCCTCCTGCCACGCACACCTCACGGCAGGTCAGGGCACGCCGAGCCGGTTGTCAGCATCGGCCAGAAAACCTTCTGGATTGGGAAAAGAAAGGGGGAATTAGGGAACAAAACCGCGTTGGCAGCGCAGGGCTGAGCGGGCGGAGCGGCTCCCTCTAGTGCCACTCCCCGGGAGCTGCCGGGCGCTGGGTACCAGGGGAGGATGCTCTCCTCCCGCGCCTCGGAGAGGGGCCGCTTGCGGGTTTGGGGTGGGGACAGACACACGCAGAGCAAGCAGAGCTCACCCCAAGGTGCGGGAAGATGCAATCGCTGCTCCCTGATGGCAATCTGCTCGCATCCAGCCCTCGGAAATCCGTTTTCTTGATGCATTCACAACGCGGTGTAAGGAGACAGCCTGGATTAAAGCCTGGGGGCAGCCAGGGCCTTCTCCAGCTCCCCATGGCCCCGAAAAACGATGAGGGGGCACGGCTCTTGCCTGGCACATACTCACTGCCACGCTCTTCCTGCAGCACTTCCAAGAAAGCGTTAAAATCCATAGGAAATAAGAGGTCAGGGCCACAGTTTACATACCTTATTATATGCCTGCGTGCTTGCCAACACACACAGAGGCACTACACACCAAATATTTGCCCAGGGAACCTGATTCAGTTCACCTGCAAGGAGGAATTGAAATAAATGAGGGGGGCTCACGTGCACAGGTGATGTGAACCACGATCAACGCCCACAGCTCTGCAGATCCACTTCCACACATTCAAGGCCAGCTAAGAACCAAACCAGGCTGCTTCAGCCCCAAAATCCCCATCCAAGGCAGAACACCAACTCTCAGTATCTCAATATCAGCCCCAAATACCGTCACCTTGGAGCAAGGGATGGCGCCCTTTAAAGCACAAGCCCTTTACACCCTGGGCAGAGCATCTGTCCAGCAGATCAGAGAACACCCCAGACCCTATATCTAAGTGACCAAGCAGCATCCTCAGCCCACCTGGCTGATGCTCACACATCAAGGGCTGCCTGTCCCTAGGTCAGTGTCCTTACACCGTGCCTGTCCTCACAGGCATGTGTGTACCTGCTGCATGCACACACATGTACAACAGCTGGGATCTGCCTGTGTGTTTGAGGGATGGCACACAAATAGAGAGGGGGGGGGGGGAGGGGGTCATTGATGCAAGTTCACCAGCCTTCCTCACCTCAAAAAGTGCTCCTGCTCCCTCCTGGGGGAGGTATCATCCACAGGAGAGCTGAGAAGTGATCCACATAGCCAAGAAGCGAAGTGATGTGCATCAAGAGAGCTCCTCGCAGGGCGGCGGGCAGCTGACATCAACACGGCTATGAGGGACAGCTCAGGGGAAAACCCCCCGGAGAGGAACCCTCAGGCATCCCTGGGCCATAGGGTGGGAAAAGCTGGTAACCCGGGTGGGAGAGGGGCCCTGCACGGGTACTTGGCTCAGCACAGCCATGCGGCGGCAGCGCCGTGCAGCTTCGCGGCGCGCCGGGAGATGGCAATCTTCACCTTCCCTCTCCGCCCGCGGTGGGAGCTGCGGGGCCGCTCCCCAGACGAGCGGGGAATAAAGCCATTAAACCCAGCAGCCTGGCAGATAAGTCCCGCGCAGGGAAACACCTCTTAAACATTTTTTTTTTTTTTTAAATGAACGGGGATTTATTTTCGCGTTTAAAGCAATAACATGTATTTGCCCTGCAGCGCATTATCTCCCTCTATATTCTCGAATAAACTACAGAAAATTAGAGTGTCTCTGTTATCTGTTTGCTATCTGCAGCGGGATTAGAGGCATCATGAAACTAAGCTTTGAATCAACAATGGTTTATTGGTTCATGTCACTAAAGGCCGGGTACAACTGAGCTAAATAAGACATCAAGTCCCCCTCCCACCTCTGCAGCCCCAGCTGAAGCACTGAGGATGCTCGTGTGGGCAGCCACAGCTCCTCGTTTTGGGGAGGGGAGAGAGAAAAGGGGGTTGGCATCACCATTTCCAGGGTTTCTTCCCTTCTGTGGAAGGGGAAAAGCAGTGTCCAGGGTGTGCATGCAGCTGCTGGGAAAGCTTTCCTTCAGTCACTGCTTCTCTAGCCTCTTTCTAGAAATACTTAAATACAAGGTGGGAATCTGCACTGCAGCTTTTTGGAACACACATCCCCTCTCCCCCTCCATGCCCCCACCCCCACCCCATCACACCAGGTGCCCCTCACCTCAGGAAGCTGGAGGAATACATTGTAGGTGCAACCACTCTACAAGCAAACACCCAAATCAAAGCCAAGCAGGGGGTGGGGTGGGAGGGGGGCTGTGACCTCAAGAGACCTCTCATCACCCACAGCCATCAGCAGCAGGTCTGCCAAAGCCCAGAATAACGTGGTGGCAAACAGGTGTCCCCAGCCCAATTGATTCAGAGCTGGCTCCAGCCATCCCTGGAGAACAGGTCCTTCCAGAGGTGGGGGATACCAGCCCTGACCCACCTTCTGCACCCACCGCTCACAGGCTGCTCCTTTCTCCAGGTGACAAAGGCACACTGGGTTTCAGACAGCCTTTCCAGCTGCCCAGAAGTGGGGAGAATGTCTGAGCAGGTCAGAGGGACCCGAGGCCAGGATGTGCTGGTGCCACATGGACCTCGTGGCTCTGGAGCCAGCAGGCAGCTTGCTTTATTCCACTCTGCTCTGGAGACTGGGTTGCCTCTCCCCAGGGTTTCTGAGAAAAGAAACATGGAGATTTCATGACTGCAAAGCAAGGGATGTGTTTAAAAGCAAGGACATGGTGTATCTGCAAGGCAGCCCCAACCTCCCACCCGAGGCACCCACCTACCCAGGCAGAGCTGCCATCGCTTCAGTGCCGATTCCCCTTAACAGCCCCAAAGAGGACAAGTGATGCTTCATTCACAGCAGACCCCAGCCCTCCCTGCTCAGCCAGGACAGCCCCTCATCCTCCCCCACCCCTTCCATGTGCCAGCCCCAGGAGGGGTCTGGTAGCCCCTTCCCTCGCAGCCAGAGCATCTCCCTCCCAGCAAAACAAGACCCAAAGGGGTCATGTATCTCACATCCCCCTTACCTGGCTGGCATGCAGAAAGGGGACGCTCATTCCCAAAAAAACAGGTCCTAAACACATCAATTCACTTCTCCTGTCCTCTTTCCTGCCCTTTTCCCCCCCACCCATCCCCTTTTAATTGTACAAACACAGTTCCAGGACCCCATAAAGCCACCCAGAGAACAAACAGCAGCAGTGCCGTTGGGGTATAGGCGCTCAGTGCATCACAGAGGGTTTTACTTTGTGCTAAATAACCTTTGGCTCCTCACACGTAAGAGATGCAGCCCCTCATCCCACCCCCCTCCACGTGCCAGCCCCAGGAGGGGTCTGGTAGCCCCTTCCCTCACAACCAGAGCATCTCCCTCCTGGCAAAGCAGCCACGGATCTCAGTTACATCCCCCTTACCTGGCTGGTGAGCGGAAAGGGGACACTCATTCCCAAAAACCTGGTCCTAAACACATCAGTGGCAAGTAGAAAGGGGACACTCATTCCCCAAAACAAGGTTCTAAACACATTGATTCACTTTTTTCCTCCTTCCTGCCCTTTTTCCCCACCACCACCCCCTTTTAATTATACAAACACAGTTCCAGGACCCCATAAAGCCACCCAGAGAACAAAGTCAACCGAGCAGGGACAATGGTGCTGTTGGGGTACAGGCACTCTGTGCATCACAGAGGGTTTTACTTCATGCTAAATAACCTTTGGCTCCTCACACATAAGAAATGCAGCCGGGCTGCTTCCTCAATAAGATGTCCTTACTTAGTTTTTCTATTACTGTTATCAGAGAGGATCAAAACAGACAGATGCATTTACTCTTTTCCATCAAAAGATAATAAAAAGAAACAGTTTATAAAATCAGATTATATGAAAAATTGCCTAATGATTATAATTTCTAAACCCGTTGCTGAATAATGATGTATTCAAGAGTTGTCATCGAGTGATGAAAGAAACCTAATATGAAAGATTTTCTCTATGAAGAATGACTACAGATGAATTGCACAGAGATACAATCCTCTGATAAAGGACAATAAGAGCCTCTAGAACACTTAATAATAGGCTACTCAGGATGAATTGAGTATTGCAATAAAAGCCCATAAATTAAAAAGTTTCAAAATGATTTCTGATAAAAGACATGCCAAGGTGAAATAGAAAAAAAATCCTTGAAATCAACAGATACACTGGCTACAGCACATTAGGTAATAGGAAACACACTCCACAAACTCCAAATAATTGATTTAAAGAGAATGCTATCACACCCTGCATGCAGACAGCTCGCAAGAAGTCTTTGCTGTGAGGCCAATCAGGGTATCCATGCAGATGTGCTGGCAGGGGGGGAGTGGGTGATGTTAATGAGGTGCTGCTGAGCCCCCTGTCCCGAGCTGGGAGCTCTGGGGCACTGCAAGGAAGAGCCTGAGGATGAAGGTTGGATTGGCAAGGGGAAAAGTGGGGTTTAGGCATCCAACAGCCCCTTCTCAGCCCCCCACCCTCAAATCACTGGAACCCATCAGGCTCCGTTGGCTTTAAACACTAAAGAGCTTCCCAGCTCCCTAAAAATCCTTTCTTGGACCATCCTGGGTACCAGCTGAGCTCATCCCTCAGCGGCACCAGGATGCTCCGGGTCCAGCACCAGGGAAAAAGCCAAGCACAGCCCTGTCTGTGATCCCACACCTGTGAGGGACCCTCCTGGCTGTGACAGGTGGGGAAGTGCCGGTTCCAGGAGCCCACGCTCCTCATCCTCAAAGGTGAAGAAGCCCAAAGGATGAAAGATGGCCATGCTTAAACAGCCCTGCTCACTCTCCTGCACAGGGAACCAAGATGATTTATTATAAGCTGTGCCGGCATATATTATGCATGTTGGAAGCAAGGAAAGGTCTTTGATATGTATCTGAGAGAGCTTCAAATCCATAAGAGAGATAAACTTGCCTGAACAGTGTCACCCAGCACAGAGATGGAACCCCCCAACGCATCCTCCTATCGCACAGCGCGCTGCAGGACTTGTACAATCAGTGCATTAATTTCACTTAGAAGAGAAATTAATTGCTGTGCCTCATCCAAGGGATGGCTGCCCCAGCCTGTGTTTGCTTCTGACACACACCACTGCCCATGCCAGCACCTCGCTCTGTGCAGGCTTCCCTCTGAAACCCACTGGTTTAGGCTCAAAATGACATCGGTCCTCCCCAAACCTCGCATCATTTTGGCAGTGTGAGGGAATGATGGGACCTGCCAAGAACCCCCCCCTTGGTCCAGCCTGGGGAGCTACATTCCTGCAGGTCTCCTGCCAGCGCTGGGATTAGGCTGTGGCTAATTACGGCTTTATTTCCTTTAATAAAGAGACACCCAAGTGTTCTGTTCAGCAGAAAACAGTCATAAAGTCTCCCACTAAATGCCTGCAATTAGAGCATTCACTATTAATTGCACTAATTAACCTCACGCGCAGAGCAGCTGCTGGAGCAGGCACAGGGGAGAAGCAGCTCCAGGGGAGCAGAGAGAAGGATGCTTTACTCCCTAAAAGCACCCTGCATCTCCCACCCAGCCCACAGAGAGGGATGGCAGCAGCTTCCCCAGGCTGCACAGAGAGGGCTGGGGGAAGAGAGGAGGGGAGCAAGGTGCATTTGTGATGTTTATTGCAGCCAGGAGGGTTTCCCATTGCTGCTCCCATGGGGAGAACCATTGCTTGCCCAAAGGCAGCTATCTGGGGGGACAAGCACAGGCCAACAGTACCTAGAAATGGGCTGGGGTCCTCACAGAAGCCAAGCCCCCAGGGAAGCAGGGCACTGTCCCTCCATCCAGCACAAAACCCCACCAGACACCACACCTTCAGCTCTCCTATCCTAGCTTTGCTCTAGTTTGATTTTGCTTGGTTTGGGTTGTGGTTTAGCTTGGGACTCTTTAAATTTCTTAAATTCTTTCTATTTTTAAGTTCCTAAGCTCCAGGAAAATCCTTTCCCTTCCCTGGAGGCTTCTTCAGTTCTCACAGCTCATTCCTGGAGCACACAGAGCAGTAAAAAGGCAACAAACCCAAGTCGGAGCATCCAAGAGCCCAAGCATCCCTCTGGGCAAAGCAGCTATTGTGCTAGCAGTGAGAGCACAGCCCTGCTTCTTCCAGCAGCCAGGGTGAGAGTTAGAGAAGGGAACCTTTCCTGTTTTTTTTCCTGTCTCCAGGAGAATCTGGAGGTGTGTCACCTCATCATTGCTCCTGCACAAAGCCCAGACCGAATCATAGAATGGCAAGGGTTGGAAGGGACCCCAAGGATCATAGAGCTCCAACCCCCCTGCCACAGGCAGGGCCACCAACCTCCAGGCCTGGAGCTACACAAGGTTGCCCAGGGCCCCATCCAACCTGGCCGTGAACACCCCCAGGGATGGGGCATCTATCACCTCTCTGGGCAGCCTGTTCCAGCCCCTCACCACTCTCTCTGTAAAAAACTTCCCCCTAATATCCAATCTAAACCTTCCCTCCTTCAGCTTTAAACCATTCCCCCTTGTCCTGCCATTGTCTGCCCTTTTAAAAAGTTGATTCCCCTCCTGTTTCTCTGCTCCCTTCAGGGGCTGGCAGGCTGCAATGAGGTCCCCCCACAGCCTTCTCTTCTCCAGGCTGAACCAGCCCAGCTCCCTCAGCCTCTTGGGATCCTACCACACCAAGCTGTTGGCAGGCCCCAGAACAGCACAGGAAGGCAACAAGAGCACCCATAATGATTTCATCCCAAACTTTCTGCCCTTGCTTGCCCTGCCAGCCTTAATTCACCTATGGCCACAGAGTTTTCTCTGGATGAACACCCTTAATCCAGGGGGGCCTGAGACACGGATGCCCCTGTATCCCCCAGCCCACTGGGAAGAGGGAAAGGCACTCTGCCAACAGAGCAGGGCACAGATTTTAGCTTTCTGTCCTGCACCAACCCCTGATGCTCCAGGAGTGGGGCTGTCCCAGCTCTCCCACTTTGGACCAGTCTGGGCACTGTTTCTGGCAGAGGTCAAGCCCCTCACTGCTTGGCTCTTAGCCAGAATATTCATATTTCCCCAGCTGTGCCCTATTTTTAAGCCCTTGCTCCCCCCCTCCTTCCTTCCTTTTTGACAGCAAATGTGATGTTTTTGTTCCCATTCTTTCTCTGGCCCTGATCCTGTTGAAAAAATAAAAAATAAAAAAGAGAGAAGCAAAAAGAGCCCAGCATCTGAAGTGGCTGCACAGTGGGTAAAGCCCTGGCTCCCTTCAAACCCAGAGTCAAACACCCATTCATTCCCCTCCACCATGGCGCTCACCCCGTGACTTCAATGGGACAAACTCACAGGGCATAAAGTTGTTTGTTGTCCCTTAAATGGCTCCATTGTCCATTGTTTGGGCTCTTTCCTGAGCTCTAAATCTTCCTCTAGCTCTGCTCCCTCCCCATCCAAGGGCCAGGAGAAGAGACACATCCTCCAAACACAGCATTTGAGCAGGACAACATTTCTTTCCCAAAATTCCTTTTCTGCCCATTCTGTCAGGGTTGTTAAAGGTCTCCTGCTCTTCATTAGTGCTGCTAGGGTATAACAATAATGGGCAATTTATTTCCCCTCCACCCCATGAAGATTTTGGCTGGATTTTGGCTGGAGGCTGGATGGCTCCCTACCTGCCACCTCGCTGTTTCCCCTGCACCCTTCACCTCCAAACCAAGGTGGGTTTGGGGGGATTGCTCTGCTCTTCAGGCTCCAAAACAGGCAGAGCTGAGTTTTGCAGCGCCAAGTCCTTGTGACTGGCAGGGGATGAGGAGAATAAAGCTCTTTCCCTTGGAATATCTGTGCTGGGCACGGTTCTTCTCCAGGGCCTCCTGCCCGCCCGCATCAGGGATAAAAGGTCCACATCCTTCAGGAATCAGCTTGCTGACAAGAGCATGGGGTGCAAGAAGCAGGATGTAAAACCATCTGGGATCAGCTGAGATGGCCCAGCCATGCCTCCCAGCAAACACCAGTTCATGGCGAGGGACTGCAGTGGGGCTGGGGAAGAGCGGGGACCCGCACCCTGGCCCCACACCGCTCTGCCCCTCCAACCCAGGGCGCCTGGCTGGGTTCAGGAGGCGCTTGGAGAGGATTCGGGACCGGGGGAAGGAGGTGAAGTACCCACCGCCGGGCCGCGGCCGGTGCGGAGATGCGGGGAGCGGCCACACGGTGTCAGCGGAGATCGCGGCATCCCCGCGCCCGCGGACACCGGCAGCGCCGGGAGCCCCGGGTGGGATGTGAAGGGGAAGAGACCGGCGCAGACAGAGCGGTCTGAGCCCAGCCCGCGCCCCGCAGTGGCACGGACGGGGGCAGCCGGTCCCGAGTGGGTAGGGGGCACTTAGCCCTACGCAAATGGCTTCTGCCGGCACCGCCCCCCCTCCGGTGGCTTTTTCCACCCCCTTCCCCTTTTCCTGCCCACTTCTTCCCACCCATTCCTTATCCATACTTTTCTCCCCCCAACGGTCTTCCACTGCCAGCATCCCCAGAGAAACTCCCAGTCATCCCCCCTGCCCCATCCCCGGGTACCAAAAGGCTCCTTCTCATGGGGACTGCCCAGCTCAGGCCTTTTACTTGGTCTGTGGTCCTAGCTCAGTGTTTCTCTCTCAATCCCTTGGATACTTCCATTTTCAGCTGACTGGTCGGAGTCAGGATTGAGCCAAACAACTTGAGGGATGCTACACTGGCGTGGCGAGCCTGGGAGATGCAGCCCTCTGTTCATGTCACTCCTCTGCCTGTAGCGCCACTGATTTACCCAGGGACTGTATGGAAACACAGGTTTCAAACTGAACTTCCCCACACTTACCCTTCCCAGCCCCACACCGACAAACTAGAGGAGACACCAGCAGACAGACCTTTTCAAGCAGTTATACACCAGCTTTATCCCAGCACCACCACAGCAGAGTGAAGACAGGAGGTCAAACTGTGCAGTGAGTGTTTTCCAGGCAGGAGAGACTACACAGCCAGCAAGGTAGGGGGGGGTTTCCCCCTTAAATGAGATTTTTTTGTAGCACTGAGCACTCACTGCCACAAGACCAGCTCAAAGCACCCAGACCCCAGCTGCCTTTGCCATCTCACCCTTGTCCACACAAGTAATAGAAAGCCCTGGAAAACCATGAGCTCTCCCCTCAAACACGAGGTGATTTCTAAAGCATAGTAGGCTTCTCAGCACTTCTCCATCTTCAGGTGCCCTTTGAACACACTTCAGCTCTCCCACCACAGGCAGCAGAAGTGGCAGTTTCCCTCCCCCTCTAAACCAGAGCAGAGATCCCCCAAGAATTAGTCACAAGAATGCAGCAAATGAGGCTCTAAAGTGAGACAGAGATGTGATTTGGGCTGTCCAACGAGAGGGATCAATAACCCCCAGTATGATTTTTATGGCCCTCTGAAATACACCACCAGTTGAGCTGGGGCATCTGCCCAGGCGCCTCGCAATCACCAAGACACAATTACTCATTGCTAACAATTCCAGAGGTGAAGTCCAGGCAATCACCGGCCAGAACCACACCACCTCCAGCACCACAAGGTCCCAGTTCATGCTGGGCTTCCCAGGCTCTAGGAAATACCACAGCCCTTCAAGGAAACAGGGTGACAAACACCCACCGGCAGCAGAACCCTACACTTTGCAGCACACTCTAACACCAGGCAAGACAACTTCCTGAACTTCCCTGGGAAGTTTGGGGTTTCCCATCCATCCAAAGCTCCCTTTCCCTAACAGCTGCCTTCCTTCTGCCCTGACCACAGTCATTTTTTGTAGCCTGGCACCAGCCAAACCACTGCAAAATGCTGAAATCTCAGGCTGGGAGAGGCCAGGGCACCACAGGAGTGCTGGGTACAAAGCATGCCACATCACACCAGGCTCCCACAGGCTCTTCCCCTGCATCACACCACCCCTCACAGGGAAGGCTGTGCCAGACTTCCCTCCTGGATGCTGTTTCAAGCATCTCTTTGAACTCCAAGTGCAGGAGGGTTAGGCAGGGTGGGCGAGCACGGTGATGTGCGGTCCAGGGCCATCACCAAGGGCTCCCCACCCAAGGGCAAGGGGACCAGTTTGCTTGACACAGGAAGGAAGAGGTCTGTGCATCTTTCCAGAACAAACTGCAGAGGCTCTGTAGAAACCAAATTCTGTCTCAACAAAATATTTTCCATTTTTTCTTGTTGTTTTTGGCCAGAAAACTTCTCCCCCCATGAGATTTCAGTGGGCTGAATTGGGACCTGCACCTTGGGGCAGATGAGCAGTCGGGATGGTGTGAAACACTGTGAAGGGAGATGAGTGGAAAAACAGGCTAAGCCACAGCAGAATAATCTTCTAGTGTCTCCACTGGGACTCTCTTCCCTCCAACACCATAGCAAACACACTTCACGTAATGCTATTCTCAGGCAGATTACTGGCTCGCTCATGTAAAGAGGAGGTCTGATCTGCAGCAAGACACCTTGAACAAACAGCACGCTGAACCCTCACCCTCTGCCAGCACAGCGTGCTGAGGGCAGCTGAGCACAGGTCAGCATCCTTCCCTGCTTCTTCAGCACAGGAGCCACAGCTCCAGCTCACACCAGGAAAACCTTCACACCAGTGAGTGTGACAAGCAGCCACAAGCCCAGCAAGGTACCAGTATGGTGGGAGTTACCTATGGCCGTTGCAGTGTGTGTATCCATCCTGTGTCACACACACCACCACCCCCCCCAAAAAAACCCCCAAGCACTCTCCAAATCAAAGTGGTTATAGAGCTACAAAAGCAACACCCAGCACATAGGCCTGTTTATAGGGGGCAAGAGTTAAATCAAAGCGCTGCCTTGGCCTTGCAGAAAGCTGTTGAGCTGCTGGAATTAAGCCTGGACAATCCCACAGGCAGTAAAAGGCGCGCCTTCAGTTATTAAGGAAGAATATAGCTTTATAAAGCCTATAGCATGTGACAGGCCATCAGGGTGAGGAGACAGAGCTGATGGAGGTTCATGTCACCTCCAACGACCGCATCCCAGAGGGTGGCTACACCCATACCAGAGGGAAAGGCATGAGCATGCAGTAATTAACAGGCAGCAGGACCACTGTTGGCTTCCTTCAGCCTAAACGAGCCAGATCCCGGTCATGTGCCCTCATCCTCTTCCTCCCACCCCCGACCTATGCCTGAGCCCCCCCTCCCTGCCTCCTTCCCCATCGGTGGGGGGCTTACAGGGGCCTGTGCCAGAGCACATTTCAGAGCAATAAGGCTGGAGAGCCGCATTCAGAGCGGCGCGTTTGTAACGTGCCTGACAACATTATATTCCGATCCAGCTCTCCACCTAACCTTCAATTTATTCCTAAGCCCCTGTGTTTATTTAACCGAATCTGCCTTCCGCCGCTCCGAGCGGGAGCACTCAACCTTTAAACAGCCCAAGAGCCACTTCAGCCTCCAGCAGATGCAGAGAGCTCCCGAGTCAGGGAGTCACAAAAGAGCCCCCGGGCGCATTGTGCCACAGGCGCCGAGGTGTGAGCGGTGTGGGCTTTGCTTGGCACCCCTGGGAGGGGAGTGGGTGGTGTTTCAAGGCTGGGCCATGGCAGAGGAGCAGCACGTGGGGGGTCGGATGGGCTTTGGCACAGCAGGAGCCAGGCAGGGAGTTGCAGGACCTTTGCTCCAAGGTTTGGGGGTGTCCGTGGGGTGACACAGACCTCTGAGATGACCCGAGGTGTTCTGGCATGCTGACTCATCCTGTGGATGGTTGCAGCTCTGGTCCCATTGAGGCATGGGCAGGGGTGATGGGTGGCTGCAGTGCCCCTGCTTTGGCAGAGGCAAGTTGCAACACCACTGTCCCCCCTCTGCTCACTTGTACATGTACATCATCACTTGCTCACTTGTACATGCACACCACCGCATCCTCACAATGCATTCTTCCCAAAACCAGACACCTTTCCCCAAGCCTCTCCACCCTCACGACACATTCTTCTCAAGAACATCCACCTTTCCTCAAGCCTCTCCTCCCAACACCCAGTACTACACCCAGTACCACCCAGCTACCCGAGGAACCCACACAGATCAGTCCTGGGGAGCAGCCCCAAACACCGCTCCATTGGCACCCCAAAC
Organism: Laterallus jamaicensis coturniculus; assembly: GCA_022605575.1. Classification (NCBI taxonomy): domain Eukaryota; kingdom Metazoa; phylum Chordata; class Aves; order Gruiformes; family Rallidae; genus Laterallus; species Laterallus jamaicensis. The sequence goes on from JAKCOX010000001.1 coordinate 1,423,278, forward strand.
CCCCCCAACATGGGCCCATCACCCCCTCAGCAGTGCCCACATCAGCACCCAGACCAAATCCTTCAGGATTTTGGTCTCATTCTGCTGCATACCCTGAGAGCACAGAGTCACCGAGAGACCCCAAAAAGCCAAGCCCCCTCCCTTTCCAAAGATGGGGGGCTCAGGTCAGCAAGATCAGCCCTTCCCTTGACAGGGGACAGGAAAAACATGGGTGGTGACGAATCCACCTGCCCACATCCACACACTTGTCACCCCGAGAACAAAACCCTGACGATCCCCCATCACTTTCCCTTTCAATCCTCCGGAGCTCTGTGCTGCCTTCGGGTTCAGCGCGCATCGCTCAGACACCTAATGCAATCTATAGCAAAAAAACCTTGGCTTGCTTTTCTGTTTACTGTTCCCAAGCATAATGAAGATGTTAAAATGCTAAGTCACTTGACACCTGTCACCCCAGTAATGCACTTACTTTACTTTTTTTGTAGTTACGAGAGTTGTTGAATATATTTAAAGCTCTTCAATTCACTTAAGTTGAGAAAGACACGCTGCATATTCAATGAAATGCCACAGTTGTGACATGTTCCATATCCTCTGCTGTGTTAAGTCTCTTCATTTATTCTTTTACAGACAGTCGCAGAATTTATTCTGTTATGAATAAAATTATCTCCCATGTCCTTCAGAAAATAATGCAGGGGCTTCTGACTGAATGCAGGAAGTTCAAGGAAAATATTCCAGGTGCCCAGGACATGAAGAACAAGTCATTGAACCCTCTTTCATCGAGCTGTCATCTCTCCCTCCAGCTCTGCGTGCTGCACCCCTGATTCCAGACAGGCTTCTGCCTTGGTGAATAATGATTTACTGCAGCCAAGCCTTCTGCCTGCTGAATGCCAGCCCTGTGCTCTGGAGCTGTGTGTGTTGCTGCTTAAAAATGACAATAGGAATAAGCCAAATTCTCTCCTGGTACCTGTGAAGCCATGGGGATCTGTAGCGGTGGCGAGCTGGGGGGCATTCCCATGCTGGTGGCAAAGCCCTGGGAAGAGGAGGGAGCAGGATAGGGAAGGGGAGGCTGCTGGCTTGGCATGCCATGCTCGATGCTCCAACATCAGTTGGGTCAATGCCCATTGGGTGAGCAATTGGGTGGCTGGGGTAAGCCTGTTTCTCCTGGGGAGGAGAGATGGAGCAAGGTACCAGCCTGGGGAAGTGGTTGGCCTGGCTCCCCTGGGACTGCAGCCCCCTGAGCATCACTATTGCCGGAGGGAGGAGGTGAGTTTTGGGGAGGGTTGGCTTCAGCTGGCAGCTCCCTGGGCCCTGCAAACATGAGCACAGAAACTCAAGGCCAATACAAAATGCTGTCTCAGGAAAGGGTGAGGAGGTGATGTGCTTCCTCGGGGGATTGATGGGGTTTCTGGGAAGGTTTGAGGGGTTTTTTCTCTTTGGCTGAGGATCCTGACCCTGTTTATGAGTTTGGGGACAGCCAGGAGGGTAGAGAAACCCCCTGAAGAAGCACCTGCATACCCAAGGGCATCCCCACTGGATGAAACAGTGTATAAACATCCCTAAGCTTGGACCAGCTTTATAACCAAGAAGAACAAGGCTTCTAGGTACACCCACACTGATGCCCACACCCTTCCCTCCACTCACAGCTTCACTTGAAGCCACCAGCAGCTCCATCCTCCTGGAAGTCAGAGCAAGGGCGACTGGAGAAATGGGAACCAGAGCACCCAACGTTTGACCCGGGCTATAGAAACACCAACTGTTCCTGGCTACTGCCTGAAGCATCCCTGGAAGCCCCTGCTTAATACACTCAAAATCATGCCCTTCCCTCCCTGAGGACCCACAGCCCTTCCAACTATGTAACACAGCCCTCAGCTGCTCAGATGCCTACAGAAAGGCAGAAGAAGCAGCCAAAGTGAAAGTTGATCAAGGTGTTAATGTGGAAGCTGGGTGCCCAGATGCTCCCTGGAGGGTGGAATGAAGACAGGGATACAGGCTTGTTTTCCTGTGCCTCACAATGCGATGTTTCCCCCCCCCTCCCCTTCTATTGTCAGCATCATTGTTGATCCTGAAATTATAGTGTCTGAGTGAAGAGTTATTCAACAGGAGATGTTCAACATGAAGGGAAAAGGGAAAAAAAAAAAAAGAGCCTCAGAAAATAACTGAGAAGAACATTTAAATAAACCCAGAGATTACAGAGGCACAACACAGAAGCGACTCCAAGAAGCTCATTTGGTTTCATTCCACTACATTTGAGTGTTATCAGAGAGCAGAAGGGAAAAAACACCCAGATCAGCTGGGTAGGATGAGGAAAAGCTCAGGCATCTCCCTGCCTACATCCCAGGCTATTAATTACCCCCCAGATTATAACCATCCAACTAACCCACCAGTCAGGGCCTGCATCAGCCCGACAGCATCTCTGCTCCAAGGAAAAGCTTGGCTTTTGGAGAGGGTTCCAGGAGAATCTCTCTCACATGTCACAGAGTGAGGAGGGGGGATGTCTCCCCCCCCATTTTTCAGTTAATCTCCTCATTTTTACAGCCTGGCTGCTGATTCTCTTCACACACTTACCCACAGAAGTAGGAAATAACTCCCAGTTCCTCCCAAAACAGTTGCAGCAAACAGACCTGGAGATGAAACCAGGCTGCTCCCCAGGCAAAGCCAAGCAACCAGCACCTCCACACACCCAGCAAGGAGCATTTTAAAGGCACCCCACATTCTGAAGCACCCCTAAACCCCCCAGCCTAGCTAATTTCTACCCAACAGCAGGCTCACCTCTTTCTGCCCCTCACTTGAATCAGGGGTTTCTTCCAGGCTGCTGTGGGGGAGGAGATCAGACCCCTGGTAGTGGCACAAATAATATTTTGAGATAAGTAAATCTTTTAGGTTTACTTCCAAGTATTATATATATATATGATTTTTTAAAGACCAGGCTTTTATCAGGCAAAGAATCAAGGTTCCTCTGCCTTTGAAGAGCAGAACCCTCCTGATATTCATTACTTGACTCAGCTGTTCACTCAGGTCTCTTCCTTTGATGGAAAACTCTGCTTAACAGGCAGCATTGAGCATCCTGATTAGCACATAACGTGACCTGCTATTGGAGCAGATTGGGTATGTGGCACCATCTCATAAGGCAAGGTAAAGAGTTGACTTAGTTGTACTACAAGGGAAAAAACCAACCAACAAGCCCTTGAAAATCATTATCCAACACTGCTGCTTTAAAAAGAAAGGAAATAGGTGGGGGAGCAAGTGAAACAGGCCCTTCCTCCTTCCCACCTTGCTTCAGAGGAGAGGAGGACCACATCTCAACCTGTCACCTGCCCAGGACACGCCAGCCAGAGGCTGATCCTCCTGTCCCAGATACTTCAGTCTTGGGAGGGAAGTGTAAATCGATACAGGCACAAAGAGGCAAAGCTATGCCAGGGAGAACACCCAATCAACACTTTTAAAAAATTATTTCTCTGGCAAGCCTCTGATTAGAGATAAGAGCAGCAGTGCTTTTAGTTTCAAGGTGTCTATAAGCTGTCCCCACAACACCTCAAGCCTGAGCATCCAGAGGCAGCAGCACAAGTCCTCCACACCCCTCACAGCTTCTGTGGGTCAGCACTTGCAATCACACCCTTCCTCCCCCCAAAAACATGGGCCCCAAAGAGCAGGCAGCCCAGATTTGCAGCCAGGAGAAACACTAGTGCCTCATCAGCCAGGTTTGGGCAAGGAAACAGGCTCAGCATGAGCTGATCACCACACATGGGCTCCCCAGGGGCACTTTTAAGTTCACCTGAAAATATCTTTACACCTAAAGACCAGCATCACCAAACACACACCCCCCAGCACACAGCACCTACCTCTGTGAGCACAGCCCCCACCTTGCTGAGGCACCCTAGCTACCAGGCCATCCTCATGTGAGGGAGCAGCACATATCTGGGGTTACACATTAGCCAGGGCAGCCGCTCCAAGGTCCCCAGCAAGAGGAACAGGTCTGAGACAGCAGGGAAAGAGCAGCCGGTCACACTGTTAATGTGTAACGCTCTGGACACCTTTACCTTGCCTTCTGCTTGCCTGCTTCTGGGTGCCAGCATCAGTCAGAGACCCCAGGGAGAAAGCAGGCCAGGGAGACAACAGCTCAGGCAGCAAAGCCCAGGCAAGCCCCAAAGCTGGGCTTATATACCTGGGGAAGGGGGCGTGGGGGTGGGCGGAGGGCAGGGCAGGTGGGGAGAGAGGGGTGGGCAGCCTCATCAGGCACCTGGCCATGCCCTGTGTGTGAGGAAGACCCTTTCCCTGGGCTCAGGGGGTCTTGAGGAAGAACGCCTGGTGATGTTTGCTCTCAGGAAAGGTCCTGTGTGTTCCTCTCAAGGTGGTCCTGATGGCAGCTTCCTGCCATAGACCTTGGAGCTCCCTCCCTCCCTCTTCCTGCTGTTTGCAGACCCTCCTGCCCCCGGTCCCCTCCCCATATCGGTGTTCCTAGTGTTGGGCATCAAGGTGCAGAGATGCAGGGAACAGAGCTTGTCCATCCCCCTGGTACCTGGGCATCCCCCACAAGAGCTGCACTGTTCCTCTGGGGACAGAGCTCAACTTTTCTTATCACTAGAATTGTACCCCGTTTCCATGGCGATGGAAGAAACCGGTCAGTAAGCCCCCTCCCAGCCCAACTTGGAACAACCCTGGCAGTATTCTCTGTCATGCTGTCACTGTGGACACCTCATGGTTTTCCCAGGGAAGTCCTTGAAGCACATGATGCTGTTGACCCCCTCCAGCTGGGGTTTCGTCGCTGCACACCAGCAGGATGTGCCCAGGAGGGTCAGCAGTTGGAGCTCCCACCATCGCTGTGGTCTTTTTTCCCTGGGGAAGCCCAGGTAAAGTCACCAGTGATGGGCAAGTTCATCTGGAAAGTGATGGAGAGAGATGGGAACCGTGCTGGAGCAACACAGTATCTCAGCCCAGAGCTGCCCTGTCCTCCCGCTAGCAAGTCCCATCTCCACCAGCCTACTGGGGATGATGTTAGGTCACATCCTCCCCGGGCACTTCCCAGGAAGCCACCAAAATGGGTGATGCCACCCCCACGTTACCAGCCGCCCCCGTGATCCCCCCGCCGGCGCCAGCCCGTGTGAGCCCACCAGCAGCCTCCCTGATCCCCGCTGACAGTGATGCTGCAGCCGCGCCGGGCGCCGGGCGCCGGGAGATGGACGAGTGATTGATGGGGCGCCCGCGATACGCCACACGCGCTGCTTATCTGCGGCTCCCCGGTGGGTTCCCACGTCGCTCCCGGGGTTTACGGCATCAATGTCACTTGCTTTCCCTTGGATTTCTTCTCTTTTTTTCCTTTTTCTTTTTTTTTTTAAACCTGCCTTGGTTCTCTCACACCATCTCAGGAACCTCAGTGAAGCTGAATCACTTCAGGGAGGGGATTGTGCCCCTGAACTGGTGAGGCTGCACCTCAAGTGCTGGGACCAGTAGTGGGCTCCTCACCATAAGAAGGACATTGAGGTCCTGGAACGAGTCCAGAGAAGGGCAACCAGGCTGGGGAAGGGGCTGGAGGGCAAATCCTCTGAGGAACGGCTGAGGGAGCTGGGGGTGTTCAGCCTGGAGAAGAGGAGGCTGAGGGGAGACCTCATCACCACCTACACTGACCTGCCAGGAGGGTGCAGAGAGGTGGGTGATGGTCTCTTCAGCCAGGAGACAAGAGATGAGACAAGGGGAATGGGCTCAAGCTGCGCCAGGGCAGGGTCAGAGCAGATTGGAGGGAAAAGTTCTTCCCTGAAAGAGCTGTCAGGGCCTGGAACAGGCTGCCCAGGGAAGGTTGAGTCACCTTCCCTGGATGTGTTTAAAAAAAGGGTAGATGAGGTGCTCAGGGATATACTTTAGCTTAGGATGGGATTGGTTGGACTTGATGATCTTAAAGGTCTTTTCCAACCTTGTGATTCTGTGATTCCGTGATCTGTCTCATCTTCAGGATCCATAAAATCCAGCAAACTACCCCAAAAGACACGTCCTTCCCAACCATCTGTGGCACACAGGTGAGCTGGGACCCGTGGGTACCAAATTCCCACAGCCAGTCTGCTGAGAGCCACATCCATCCAAAGCATCTTCCATAGGGATTCTTAGCCAAACCTGGGAGCTCGGAGAGGGGCCAAGGTCAGCTGTGGAGGAAGAGGAGCAGTGGGCAGGCATCATTAAGAGGGGAGAAGACACTCAGTCTGAGCGTGAGCATCACTGGGGTCACTGGGAGATCTCACCTGCTTTCTGGGTGGCAGCTCTGCTTCCCCAGGGACACAGACCTTCACCTGAAGGCACTGGGAAACATCTTCTCGGGCTGTGCCATGAACAGCGCTGGCTTTGCCAGGTGGGTGAGGCCAGGATGGGCCCACAGCATCCCCAGGGAGACCCCGGAGCTCGTGCTAAGCTACCAACTCCACAGGACCTCCTCCACTCCCCACCAGCCCCCCAGCACACCATCTCCCATGGCCAAGGGCTGGTGGCAGAGTGTGGGCATCATGACTCCAGGCTGCCACGGCCTCATCAGCTGCCCAGCTCCAGCCTCTGCGTCCCACCAGCTCCCACCTACACCCACTCCTGCTCCTCCCCATCGCAACCCCAAGGGGAAAATGAAAATAAGGAAACAAAGTTATAGACACCCCCTTCCAAACCAGACCTGGCCAAAAGGCAAGGCTCACATCTGCTTCTCCACAGGATCCACCTTCCCCCTCCCCTCTCCCAGCCAGACGAGATGCTACGGAGCCAGAGTCAGGGCGAGAACCCATCCCGGGGAGATGGGTGCTTCTCCACAGCCAGATTGTGCTGTGTGCTCAGACCCGTGGGGACAACCCATGGCCATCTGTCACCCCCAGGTGTGTACACGCCGCGGCTCTGCCCACAGAGATAGTCTGCTGGCTCCTCAAACACACCCGTCGCCTGACTCAGCGCGAGCGGGGGGCCATTGAAGCAGCATGGGGGGGGTGTGGGGTGTGCCCTCCCCCCCCCCAGCCCCTCTCCTACCTCCTCTCTCTCTGTCTCCCAGCACCGAGCAGTTAGGCAGTGAGCAGGTTGTCCTTTCCCTTTGGCATAAGGACCAGTCTGGAGCCAAGCATCGCTCGGTCTGGCCTCCACAGAAACAGTTCCTGCTCTCCACTGAAACCTCACCTGTCCTGACACATGGTGCCGGGTGAGCACCTTCCCTGAGCTCCCATCCTCCCCAGGGAGAAGGTCCTGATCACCTAGGATTCCTTCACACTTATGAAAGGAAGTAGGAAAAGTGGGAATATATTCCTTCACCCAGGGTTCGATTCACCCTGCCTGGTCGATCCTGAGCATCCCAAGCCCAGACAGGAACCCTTAGAGGTTCCCTTTGATGTGCGAGTGAAAAACTCTCCCAGGATGCAGGGATGTCTCAGCAATCCTGGTGCTGATGTCTGTGCCCAGCCTGTGCAGCCAGCCCAGGTTCTGCACCTGCTCTTTAGACGCTCAAAGCTCAGCTCCCTGGAAGGGGTCTCTACAGAGCCTGTAGTCACATAACAGCAGCCCCTGCATTTTGCACGCCCCCCTTGGCTGCACCCCAAGCAAAAAGCCTCCCCTGCCTATGAAATACACCCTCTGACAAAGCCTCCCAGACTGTTTTTACCCACAAATAAAGACTTAATTTACACGGTGGAGTGAAATGAGGTTTGGTTTGGAAACCTGTGGCCCGAGGGTCTGGCTTTCAGCAGTTCTGGGGGGCGGTGGCACACACACATCAGGTGCCCCAAAGCCCTTTGTGTTCAGGAATGAACCCAAAATGTTTCTGTTAACACCCACGGGGTGGGGGTAAGGGCCAAACCTTGCCCAGAAGTTTGCCGTGGTGACCAGGACTCAGCTCCCCAAGGCACAGCTTCCTGCTCCTGTAGCTAGGGACCATCCTCATCCTCTCCCCACCGCCATCTCCCAGCCCTCAGGTCCCCTTGGAACATCCCCTCCCTCCCTCCCCAAATCCAGCTGTTGCACCCTTGCCTTTCTCCCACGCTCCTCCTCCTCCCGCTGTGCTGTGTGGATGCCAGGAAGGCAGGAGCCACAGCTGGGGAGGTGGTGGGACCCACTCCTGCATCCCAGGGCACCGCTGGATCTGCAGCAGGGGCACCTGCACGTGCCTCTTACACAGATTATAACAAAAATTACTGGAGTGCAAGCTCCAGTCCCTCCACAGAGCCACCCCTGGGGATGGAGTCAGACAGCTCCAGAGCATCCAGGCTTCATTTCTTATGAAAGCTGATGACTTCTCAGGTATGTAAATAAGGAGCTAACTACTTATATTTGTATTTTTGTGGGGGCAACGGGATTATTCCCCCTCCCCCAATTTCACTCCCTCATGTCAGCAATCTGGGCACTTCTTTATCCAAACAGAACAAGCCTGGCAAAGTTATTAATTGCTCAGAACAAGATCCTTATTGATTAGCATAAGGATCAATCACTTTATCTGTGGGCAGCTCTGTTAGAGCTGCCTGTGACCGGGGTATTTAGCTAAGAGATATCTGTCCTGGGCCCCAGGGAGTTCCACACAGGAGTCCAAGGTCTTCCTAGAGCTTTTAGAAATACAGCAGGTGGTGGAAAGATTTTGGACAAGGCGGGATGGAGAAGGACCCCCACAACCTTCCAGCCCCAGCAGTGATGCCCCTTCAAGAGGACTTTGTGCCTCCTCCTAGAGAGGAAGAGCAGGTTGGGGGGCTTTCCTGGAGCTGCCTGAAGGGTTACAGCACTTGGGGACGCCCGGGGGGGGGTTTAAAACGAAGCAGCTTTTGCTGCGTGGGGCTTGCCTGCCTCGGCTTCACGGGGCCCGGTGACATGGATGGCTCCTCGAGGATGAGCAGCGGATGCAGGGCTCACCTGGGCGCGGGGCTGCGCTGGTGATGTCTACCCGAGGCTTTGGGGAGGAGGTGGAGGTCCAGGCTCGGCTGTCCAGGGAGCCCTTCTTGCCCAGCCCTACCTTTCGCAGCAGCATCCTGCCAATAGGTACCGCTCCCCAGCATCAGGGAGGTTGGACAGCGCCACTCTCCTCGCCCCTCCTCCCTCTCTCCCCATCACCTTTGCTTCGGAACATAAATAAATAAATTTACCGTAAAATATATATATATATATAAAAATAACTAAAATTAAAGCCAAACCAAAAAAGGGCAGGGGAGGGGGGGCTGCAGCTGGAACCGTCGCTGGCAACCCAGCTCTAATCTCTCGCAAACCCCCGCTATCAAAGCTTGGATCAGCATATCTAATGTAAACGAGCTTTCACACATAAATAACGTGCCACATCTGGCTATTTGGTTTTTATAGCGTCTTAGCTACCGAGCGATTTATAGAAGGCGAGCTTGTTAAAGAGCAGCCCGGGCTCGGCCGGGGGAAGTTGCGGGCTGCCCCGGGGCGGAGCGGGGTGGGAGGTGTGAAGAAGAGAGGTGGGAGCTGGGGGGCGAGGAAGGATTTGGGGTGGGGGAAAAGAAAAGCAAAGGAGGGGGGCGGCCGGAGTCCCCGCGCCGGCAGAACGCGGCTTCTCCGCATCTTTGGGGAGGGGGGAGGGCTCTGCCCCCCGGGGGAAAGAGGGGCCGGCTCAGCGGCAGGGCCGGGGCAGGCTTAAAAGAGCCATCCAGGAACCGGCGTGTTTGCGCTTATAACCAATTTATTACCGCTGAACATATGGCCAGTATTTCGCCTGGCGTCACCCGCCGGGGAGGAAAGCAAACAGACCGCGCGATGTAAAGCCGGAGGAAGGAGCGGCCGCCTGCACACGGCGGAGACAATGCGAGAGGCGCGGAGCCGCCGCCGCCGCCGCGCTCAGCCCCCGCCCGCGTAGGGATCCCCGGCCCCAGGTGAGCCCCGCCGCGACGGGCAGGGGGGCGACGGGGCGCCCGCCGAGCTGGCAGCGGAGGGGGGGGAAGGAAAAAAGAGGCGGGGTGGGGGCGGGAAGCGGACAGCCGGTGGAGAGACAGAGCTCGGGAGCAGCAGGTGGGAAGAAGGGGCTCGCGTGGGGGGTCCCGGGGGGGACGCGGGTCGGCCGGTGGCGCAGGTAGAAGTTGATGCTGAGCGGACGCCGGAGGAGCGCAGCGGAGCGGGGCCGGGGGTGGTGGTGGTGGAGTGGGGGGGGGATCGTGTTCCTCTGCCCCGACGGCGGGGCTCCGTCGCCCAGGCCCTCTCACGCCCCCAGCCCCGGCCCCGGGAGAGCGCCCGGGCGCCCCCCGTGCGCGGCGGGGCTGGGGGGGGGGAAGCGCGGCCCCGCCGGGGCGCTCCGCCCGCTTGGCCCGGGGAGGGGGGAGCGGGGGGCGCTCCTCTACCCCACCCCCGCCCCGGCAGCGGGACACTTCTCGGCTGCGACGGCAGAGTACGCCAGAGGACCGGGAATGGCCCCGGCCCCCGCCCCGCTCCCTCCTCCGCCACTCCTGCCCTTCCTGTCCCCCGGCGCTGTGCGCCCCGACTCGGGTGCTGGGGTCGGGTGTCCCCGGGTGGATCCTTCCCCGTCCTTCTCCCGAAAAAAAAACCAACCCCTCACAACCCCTTTTCCCCCTCCCGCACCCCGCGCAAGGGACGTGCGGGCACCGAAGTCTTCCTCGGAGGCTTAACGTGGACTCCCGGCACCCCCTTCCCCACCCGCGCCACGCACCCACCAGCTACCTGCGCGGTCAGGCGGGCTCCCCGCTAAGCCCTCCACGTTGTGCGTGCGGGTGGGAGAAGTAAATTCAGATAAGAAAGTGCTCTCGGCCGTAAATCCTCTGCCCCCCCCCCCCACCCCCCCCACCCCTCCATTCTGCTCGCCCTGGGCGAAACGGGTTGGGTTTTTCTTCCCGAGAAGAAACATTTCGGACAAAGCTTTAATCTCATTGGGACACGTTTAATCATTAGAGACACGGGAACGAATACAGCCGGGGGGCTCGCTGGGCCGGGGTTGGGGGGGAGCGGCAAGTGAAGCAGGTTTATAATAGACTGGAAGGGAAAGGGAGGCCCCGGGCCGGGCTTACAGCTCTCGCCGGGGGGAGGATGTGGTGGGGGCTGGCTGAGTTAAATAAGACAAATAAATAGCTGGGTCGGGCGGCTGTGGGATGCGGGGGGCTGCGGGCTCCCGGCTTTGTGCTCGCACGCATGGCCTTAACAAACTGCCTCCGCCACTATTGGCAATATTTTCAAAGATCTCATTAAAGTGCATTTATCAAAGCCCTAACATGTGCCCTCCGGCTCTGACATAACCCCGTCAGCCCCCAGGGAGGAGGAGGGGGGGCGAAAATAAAATCCCAATTTCTATTACAATTCGCCACCTCGGGAGGTTGGTTGGAGGGCAGGCTAGATCTACATCTACGAATTTCTAAGTAATATCGGTGAATTGGAAGGATTTCTCCGTCTTTGAGGCTTCGGGGAGAAGGAGATAGAGTAATCGTGAGAATAGGAAAGCTCATTTAGATTCCTATGTCCTGGAGAAGATTTAATTGTCTGCGGCAGAAAAGCAGGCCGGCGCCGGGATTTCGGGGGGTGGCAGGGACTTTTCTCTCGAGCTTCGATAGAGAAGGCTGGTGCCGGCTCCCTTTCTGCGTGCGAGGGAATCTTTCCCCTCTCTCCCTCCCCGCCCCCGGCCTTTTATTTTAATTTTTTTTCTCCTTTTTTTTTTTGGTTTTTTCCTCTCCCCGACCCATCCCTAACGCCTTTGTTAATGCAATTTTTCCAGCCTTGAAAGGAGACGGGAATTTCAACCCGCAGAAACTCCGAGCCCCGCACGTTGCCATTAAGTTCTTGAAAGCGCCGGAGGATTCAGGGGGTTCTGGTTCCCTCCGCTTCAAGAAATACGATTTATTTGTGATTTTTATAATTTTTTTTCCCCTCTTTGACACCCCGGTCGGGCTGCAAGGTAACCCGGGGGCGTGGGTCCCCCGTCCCCGCTCCCGTTCCCACGGCCTGTCGCGGTCGCATCCCCTCCGAGCCGGAGCCGGAGCCGCCGCCGAGCCGGCAGCATCTCCGCGGAGCTGCCGGTTTATTCACTGGAAAAACGCGATTCAGCACCTCCCGGGGGAGGGGTACATTTAGAAGAGAGAGTTTTAGTCATTTTTGCTGCTTGTTTTGTTTTGTTTCATTTTGCTGTCGCCAACAAAAGATGCCAACGCTTAATGCCGAGGCTCTCCTTCCCCCCCCCCCCCCCACACTCCCCCGCCCCGCCACACTTTAAAACAAAGAGGGTGTTACTTACAGGGGATGCTCCCGAGGTGAATCTCCTAATAACAATTATCGGGAGCGGCACGGGCTGCGCTTCCCTTTCCCTATTTCTTTCAAGTGTGGCTCATCCTCGGAGATAAAAATAAACCTGTCCCCATCGTGTGTGTGTGTGTGTGTCCCCCCACCCAACAAAGGCTTTGTGTGGGCTTCGCTAATCCAGACCGAGCGGCAAGGTGCAGTCCTTTTTGTTTATTTGTGCTCTGGAGTGAGGGAAAACAATAGCTAGCACCTTTGGTCTAATCAAACAATAAACTAATCCACTTGACGGCTGTTATCGGAGATGCGATGCGGGGATGGGTTAGAGGTCAGAGGGAGCGAACCGCGCTGCGAGGGGAGGAATAGCGGCAGTCTCCCGCCGCAGACCCTTTTATCCGTTTCTATATTATCAGCGTGCGCAATAAATGAACGCGGCACCGCCGGACAGAGAGGGGAGCGATGTCGGGGCGGCGGGTGGCGGTTTTCCAGCGGCGGGAGAGACCCGGCGCATCCCGGGGAACGGGAGCGCTGGGGGCCGCCGGTCAGAAGCGAGCGAGGGCACCCCGCCGCTGGAAGACGCGACCCACGGCCGCCCGTGGGTTTGTTCCGCCCGTGCGGAACGCCGCGCAGCCCGGGCCTGGGCGCTGCCCGGCCGTCCCGCCACGCGTGACCGGGGAGAGCCGCTCGGAAGGGCCCCTTCCCTCTCTTATCCTCCTCCGAGCGCAGATTCGCTCCGCTTCAAAAGCCCAAAGCCCCACCAAGAAGCCTTAACGCCGCTCAAACCCGCACCCGCCGCCCGCGGGGTTGGGGGGGACCCGCTCCCCACGCAGGTCGGGGAGGGGAACAAGCAGGGGAGAGGGAGCGGAGGCGAGCGGCGGGTGTTTGAGCCACCTGTGAAAGTAAACAGGTAAACACCCCCCCGCTGGCAGAGGCACTTGTCCTCAAGTGCAGCCACTCAGCCTGTGTACACGCACCGCGCCGCCGGCCTCCTGTGGGCTTGTGCAAATAACCCCGCCGGGGCGAGACCCCGGGGAGCGGACAGGGAGGGACCCCCGGCAGGCTCTGGGGAGTAGCTCCCCTGCCCTGACATCCCTCTGGCCGGAGTATCCCCAACCCGGCTGGGCCCGTGCTGGACACGCACCGCCCGGCCCTGTCGCGATAGCCGTCGGGTTTTCCCGGCCAAGGCAAGGCGTCTTGGTGGACGGGCAGTGAGGGAAGGAGGGGAGGGCTGAGCCCCGACCCTGCGACCCCTCCTGACGTCAAAAGGCCCGAGTGGCTCTTACGTCATCCCCGCTGGTGACGTCATGGCGCCCCGGGCGGCTCGCTCGGTGCGGATGGACAGCGGCCTCGCCCCTCAGTTTTGTCTCCGCGAGTGGGACACCCCCTTCCCCTCTCCCCCGCGTTACCCGGACGCGAGGAGGCGTGGGGAGGGGGCCGCGGCCCCCAGGGCTTTGTGCCCCCACAAGGGACCATTGTTCCCCGCGGGCTGACGGGCCGGCAGCGCCCTGGGAAAAGCTTTACCTCTCAGGTGGTGCCGGGGCCCGGCCCGAGCCTCCTCCGGGGCCGGGACCACCCCCCGCGGCGACCCCCGGGGCCGTGTCCACCTTCAGACGGCTGCACGGCCCGGCCGCCACCCCCCCCGGGCATCAATCACCCCCTCCCGCTGCCGTCGGTCCCCACGTCGCGAAGGGTTCTCAGGACGCTCAGCCCGTGTCGTGGCATTTGAGCATCTGCTTGGGTTCGAGTGGCGTAGTGGTGGTGGTGGTGGTATTGTAGTTGTTACTGTTATTATTATTTGATGATGAGGAGGATGATGATGGCTCTTCACCCCAGCCCGAGGAGCGGAGCTGCCCGCCCGAATCGGGCCGCCAAGCCCGCCGCCCCGGAGATGCTCTGCCCGTCCCTCCCCGGTTTGGCTATTCTCGGGGTTCTTTAATGCGAGACCTCGTATCGTTGTCCTGTCTCTGTCGCGATTGTCGCTGCTATTACGGCTACTCGCCCCCGTTCCACCCCCCCCCCCCAGCCCCCGCTTGCCGCGGAGGGAAGGAATTAACCCCCCATCCTGCCCCATCCCAGCCAAACGCCGCCGCCTCCCCCGCTCCGGGCAGGTCGAGCCGGGGGGCAGAGCAGGGGGGGGGCTCGGGGGGGGGGGGGGAGGGGAAGGGGGGGGAATAAATCAATCGATAAGGCCGAGATTTGCTGGAAATTAAAGCTCTATGTCTGGTGCGTGTCCCAAGCCCCTCCTTCCCCCCGGGGAAAGGGAAGCGGGGAGGGGGGGAAAGGGGGAGGGGAGGGGTTGGGGGGGGGGGGGGGAGGGACGCCCGCCCGAAGGGGGTTCCCTCGATATCGAGGAAGGACTCCGAAATGGATGAAGAGATAGCCATTGAGTGCGGTTGAATACCATGACAACTAGGAACAACCTCAGATTTATTCCCAACAGTTAGGACACATTGAAAGAGGGCGTCAATCACGTATTATTTCGCCACTGAAATAAATGCAAAAACTGCGCCGAGACAAAGGGTTCCAACAGAAGCCGGACATTTGTCTACATTGCGGACATTGTTTCCAGCTTAGCCATAGGGTTGTATTTGTGTTTGCGCGGGTCCGACCACCCAGGATGTGCTCAGGGGCTCGCTAAAAAAAAAAATAAAATAAAAAAAAAAGGGAAAAAGGGTGGTGGGGGGAAAATCCCTGGGCATTGTCAGCCACATCACATACTTTATGGGAGGCAGGCTGGGGGGCTGGGGGAGGAAAGATGAGGGGGAGCGGGGCAGGGAGAGGAGGAGAAGGTGCGAATGCGCTGGTCGGCGAATAGGAGGGTGTCTGAGGGCCCATCTTCCTCCTCTTCCCACCACCGGCAGCCCCGCTCCCTCCTCCTTGGAAGAGAAAACTCGGCCAACTTTTTCTTTCCCAGAATGAGGGGTGGCGGCGAGAAGCCCTTTCCCAGACCGCAGCCCCCACCCCCGCACCCCACCCTCATCCCCCACGCACAAGCCCGTCCCGCACCGGGCTCCGGCTGCGGGGCGGTTCAGGGAAAAGGGAAAGGGAAGAGGAAGAGGAAGGGGAAGGAGGTCCGGGCCGCGGCGGCCGAGTGTGCGTACGGCCCAGGGTCCTCGGGGGCGGCAGGGAAGAGCAGGGAGAAGGAAAATGGAAATAAAAGTTGGTGGAGGATAGAGAAGGGAGAGAAGTTGGGGAGAGGGGAAGGGGAGCGGTCGGCAGTGCGGGAGGGAGGGGTGCGGGGGAGTTTCCGCGGCCGCGCCGCTCCGCACCGCATCCGCCGGGACCCGCGGCCGGGGGATGCTGCGGGGTTCTGCGGCTGCCGGCGCCTTGTCTGTGACACCTGGAGATCCGGCCTTCCCAAAGGGTCCTTTCGGAAAGGCAACCCCTTCTTTATTCCCCTCCTCTCCCGGGTCCTGGGGGGGGGGGTGTGGATGTGTGGGGAATAATTTAAAAAAAAAAAAATTAAAATAAATTAATACTAATTCGGTGGTATTTGAAAGTCCGCTGGGCTCCGGCCCGTTAAATCAACCAAACGCGTTGGGTTTTATTCCCTTGGAAAAAGGAGGCGAAATCAATGAGACCTCTTCAAACAAAGCCCCCCCCCGTCCGCCCCCCCCGTCCGCCCCCCCTCACCCCGCCCCAAGTAATCACCTCCCGGATCTCGCCGGGTCGTGACTGACGATCGCGTTTTGCCAGTTCGGTTAATTTCGGAGCAAACTAGAATCAATTACTCGCTGTTTAATTTCCAGCGTTCATCCCTAAGCCTCAACCAAAATATTGACCTAGGCGGTTTAGATAAGTTGGTCTCTTGCCATCTGAGCCGCCTCTCGTTTCCGTCCCGCGCGGGGCTTTGAGCGCGTCCCCCCCCCCCCCCCCCCCCCCCACCACCCCCGCGCAGCCTGCGCGGGCGCGGGAGGGGTGGGAAACCGCGCACGCAGCCTCCCTCGCTTCTTAGCACACCCACACCCCCACCCTCCCTATTTATTTATTTTTTAAATACATTTATTTATCCCTTTATCCCCCCCCCCCACTCCCTTCCCCCTTTCCCACCCTCCCTCCCTCTGCTTCCCGAGCAATCGGGGTAAAACACACTTTGGAGAACGCAGAATATCGGGCTGGTGCGGGGCTCTTTGTATGTAAATACCGTGTTTTTTAAAAAAAAAGGGGGGAAAAAAAAAAAAAGGGAAAAATCACACCCTCCCTCTCCCGCTCACACACACACACACACGCACGCACACACGCACCCGCGGAAGGGCCCTCCCCACGCCGGTAATTAAATGACACGTTATACCACTCATCACCAATGGTGGAAGCTCGGAGCTCGCCCCAAACCCGCAATTTCACATCTGCAAACACTGTCTTCATCCACTTGACTTCCAAGACCCGCCCACACGTCGCCCACACGTGGCCAACCTTTCCCGGGTTTAATGTATTTTTTTTCTCCCTCCTCTCGGCAGGTTCATGTGTGGGGACCAGCCTTATATGGACTGTTCGCTCCAGCAATGGCTCGGTTTTTTCAAGCGGCAGGCACGGGTTCGGGGTGTTTAAGCAAGATCCAGAAGTGATTTTTTTTTTTCCCCTTCCTCTTTTTTTTTTTTTTCCCCCCTTTTTTTTTCTCTCTTTTTTTTTTCCTTTTTTTTTTGGTGGATTTTTTATCTTTTTTTTCTTTTTTTTTTTAAATTTTTTCTTGGCGTGTCTTTCCCCCTTTCCCCTGGAGTTACAAACTATTTCCGAAGCCAGCTGCTGCTCCCGCTCTCTGAATTCCCCCCGTGGCAGAACAAGCCCGTAGAAACCACCACGGCAGAGATCCATCCACCGGTGGGGCTCCGCTTCTCCTCTGGCACAAAACCCTTCGCTTATTTTTCTAGATATCTTCTTTTTTCCACCCTTTCTTCCCCCCTTTCCCCCCCTTTCCCCCCCCCCCCTCTTTAATTGCCTCCTCCACGCGTGCCGCCGCCCCGCAGCCTCCCCCCCCGGGCTGCCGTGTGCGCGGCGTTGCGCTCACCGCTCCGCGTGTGCGTGTGCACCCGCGACACGGCGGATCGGCGAAGCTGCTCCTCCAACTTCCCTGCCCTAAATTTGGCCGGAACATGTCTCTGACCAACACAAAGACGGGCTTTTCGGTGAAGGACATTTTGGACCTCCCCGACACCAACGATGAGGACGGCTCCGCCGCGGAGGGCGGCGAGGAAGAGAGCGAGGCGCCGGAGCCGCCCAAGAAAGCGGGAGTTTTGGGACAAACCCCCTTGGACACTGTTCAGACGCTGCCTTTGAAGAACCCTTTCTATGATAATAGCGATAATCCCTACACGCGTTGGCTGGCGAGCGCCGAGGGCATCCAATACTCCCGTGAGTACCGCGCAGCGCCGCGGGGACGGCGGCGGGGACGGCGGCGGGGACGGGGCAGCGCCGCGCCGCAGAGCTGCCCCGCTCCCGCGGGGGCTTCCCGCGGGGGGGCGGGAGCCGAGGGGAGGGGGGGGGCGGGGGGGGTGTTCGCCGCTCGCCACGGCTGGCCGAGCCCCGGACGGTGCTTCCACCCCCCCCACACGCACACCCCGCACCCCCACGGCGGGGGAGAGCCGCGCTGGGAAGTGTGGCCGGGCGGCGGGAGGGATGCGGGGGGCGCGCAGCGCGGTGCCACCCTCTCCTCCCCACATCCCCCCACCCCACACACACACCCCCATCCCCCCGCTGACCGGGCGCTCTCGGCCGGACTCTCCGCAGTGCACGGGCTGACGGCCGGCGGTGGCGGCCAGGACCCTTCCGCCAAGTCACCGGAGCCGTCGGCCGACGAGTCGCCCGACAACGAGAAGGAAGCGGCGGGCGGCGGGGGACGCGGGGAAGAAGAGGAAGAGGAGGGTGCTCTTCTCCAAGGCGCAGACCTACGAGCTGGAGCGGCGGTTCCGGCAGCAGCGGTACCTGTCGGCGCCGGAGCGGGAGCACCTGGCCAGCCTGATCCGCCTCACCCCCACCCAGGTGAAGATCTGGTTCCAGAACCACCGCTACAAGATGAAGCGGGCCCGGGCCGAGAAAGGTATGGAAGTGACTCCTCTTCCCTCCCCGCGGCGGGTGGCCGTGCCGGTCTTAGTCAGGGACGGCAAGCCCTGCCACACGCTCAAAGCTCAGGACTTGGCAGCCGCGACTTTCCAGACGGGGAATCCCCTTCTCCGCCTATAGCGCCCAGTCTCTACAGCATATGCAATACAACGCCCAGTACAGCGCTACCAGCAACCCCCAGTACCCCACGGCACACCATTTGGTACAAGCTCAGCAGTGGACTTGGTGAGGGCTGGAGGGGAGCGCGCACACACGCACACACTGCCCGCACCCCCCGCACCCGCTCAGAAAGGAGGAAAACCAGGAAGGATGAGTAGAGGGAGAGAAGGAGACAGACTGATGCTCCAAAACTAAAATCAAAACTGCGGGGGAAGGAATGGAAAGGGAAACGCTATTATTATTATTATTATTGCTATTATTATTATTATTATTATGGGTTTTTTTCCCCTCTCCCGTTTCTTTTCCCCTCCATTTTTTTTTTCTTTTTTTTTTTTTTTGGGGGGGGGGGGTGTCTCGGTTTCATTTCGGGGGGAGCGGGAGGGGGGGGGAAGGGAGGGGAGGTGTTTTTGTGCGTCATTGTTTACAGAATTTTTTGCGCCATTCAGAGTGGTCCTGTCTACCTACAACTAAAATAAAAGGGAGGGGGGGGGGGTGGTCGTCACAATTAAAAAAAAAAAAAAAATAAAGAATAAAATCCCCCCCCCCGCTGCTCCTGTGGTTTTGTGAGGGATGCGCGGGGCGCGGAGCGCCGCGGCCGCGCAGGGCACCCCGACACGGAGATCCCCATCACCCCCCGCCACTTCCAGGGCAGTTTTCGGCCCCGTGTACCCCCCTCGACAACTAACAGCGGGCGTATTTTTATATCTCGTTGTGACCACCGCGGCCGTGAGTGGCAGCCGGGGCTTTAGTTTTGGTTTATCTTGTTTGGGGTTGGGCGCAGGAGCCTTCCCGAGCGGACGGGAGCGGAGGAGAAAGAACCGCAGAGCAACAACAATCCGCCCCCCTTTCCCCCCCCTTTTCCCCCCCCCCCCCCCTCGCCCCCGCTCACCGCCGCCCTCGCCGTGCCGAACCCGGGCTTGAGATATTTCGGTACGAATTTTAATTTGGGGAGAAAAAAAAAAACCCTCTCAACCCCCCAAACAAACCCAAACAACAAAACCCCAACCTCAACCTGTGCTTCGGGGCTGGGAAAAAGGAAAGGGAAAAAAAAAAAGAGAAAAAGATTTTAAAATAAAAAAAAAAAAAAAGAGAAGGAACCGGTAACAACAACCAACCGGTTTTGTTCGACTTCTCGGTGCGGCCGGTACCCGCGGCCGCCTCCGCGCATTGGCGGGCGCCGTGGCGGCCGGGCTCTGCCCTGCGTGGGGCTGGAGACAGCGCCGAACACAGCCCCCACCCCGCCGCTCCCGAAACTTTTTTTTTCCCCCTTTTTTTTTTTCAGGAGAAAACGGCTTTTTTCCCCCCCTTTTAAAATTTTTCTTGTCTTTTTCTTGTTTTTTTTTAAATTTTTATTTTTTTTAAAGGGGCAACGGCTGCTCCGCCGGCGGAAAAACAGGATGGGGGGGGGGGGAGGGGGGTGTGCAGAGATTTATTTTATATCTGCCACTGTGCTTTCATACCCCCCCCCGTGCAGCTGGGGCCCTCCGGCCAAGGAGTTTTGGATACCAGCATCACCTCAGCGCCCCCCGCCCCTGCCCGGGGCCGTTTGTACGGGGAAGGGGAGCGCGGAAACTTCGGGTTCAACCCTCGGGGATACGCCGACGGCTCAGGAAAGGGTTAAGGCCTTGGGCAGCCCCCGCTCCCCCCTCCCAAAAAAGAAGGGCCCAAGGGAGAAGCCAGGCGGAGCTGGGCAGGGACAGGCCAGGCGGCTCAGCCGGGGTGATACGGGGACCGACCCCGGCCCGGTGAAGTTGGGCCGGTTTCGGTAGGCTCATCCCCGGCTCGGAGCGGGTCTGGACGCACCCGGGGCAGCCGTGCCCTCTCTCCCACAATCCTCTGCCGTTTTAGGATGGAAAAGATGCTTTAAAAATACATTTTTTTAAAAAGCCCAAACAAACCGGGCTTGGCCAGTGTGACAGGGCCGGGCCCGGGGCAGCGCTCGCCCCTCCCCGTCCCGTCCCGTCGGGGCCAAGCAGGGCCGAGCCGGTTCAGCCCAACCCCCGAAGCAAAGAGATGACCGGCACCCGGTCCCGCCGTGCTTCTGCGCGCCTCTCCGCCCCGGCGCAGCCTCCGCCGGCCCCACAGCCTCGGGCACAACATCCGCGCTGCGGCTGGGCGGTTTGGGTTTCCTTCTCCGCTTTTTAATTGATTTTTTTCCCCCCCCTTTCCTTCCTCTTTTCTCGTTCCTCCACGCCGGGCGAGCCCGCACCGGTACCGCCCGAGGCCGGGGAGCTGCTCCGCTGCGCGGCAGGGACGGCGCCGGTAACCTGCCCCACGCCCCGGCGGAGCGATGCGGCGGAGCAGCCCCGGCTGACCCACCGGGGGCTGGAGCCAGCCGAGCAGGCGGAGGAGCCCGCTGTCCATCCCGGGGAGGCTCCGCCGGGGTCTCGGACCCCCGCCCCAGCTGCGGGGGGGGGGCACACAGCCGTGTGCGGGTTTTTGTCCCCGCAGCCCCAGCCCGGAGGAAAAGGAAAAATGTCACTTTTTTTCTCTCTCTCCTCCCCCCCCGCCCCTCTCTTTTCCCCCCAGGCTCCGCTAAGTCTATAAAACCAGTTGTGTGGCCCTAACCTCCGTGGCCTTATATCTCCCATGCTGCCGGGCCAGCTCCGGGCAGTCTATCTTTGCACAATATACAGTAGACTTCACAAAACAGCACAATGGGGGAGGCAGGGAGGTGAGCATGTTAGAGGCGTGCATATTAAAGAGACGGAGGCAAAGGCAGCCAGGGCTGGGCCGGCCCGGGGAGGGGGAGAAGAGCAAAAAAAAAAGAGGAGAGACAGTTTTAGGAGGGGATGAGCCCCCCCCCTCCCTTTGCCTCCCTCCCTTCCCCCCCCCCCACCCCCTCCGTCCCCGTCCCTTCTTTTTAGGGCCATTCAATTCGTTTATGGGAGGCAGTCCATCTCGGAGTCAGGGAGCAGTGTCCTTTGCGTTTTGTTAGGGCTGTCACTCGTGCTCATTGTTAGGCATGTTCTACATGTTGTATCCCATATGGCCAGCTGGGCCGGGGGACCCCCTCACAAAACCCAAATTGTGCCCAGCTTTCAAAACCAGCATTGTTGTCTGTGAAAGAAAGACGAATTAAAAATTCGTGCTATATCTATTCTGGAAAAAAAAAAAAGAAAAAAAAAGAAAAAAAAAAAAAAAAGGGAGGGGGGGGAACGGGGACGGGACCAAGGAAAAAGAATCCCTCTCTCTTTCTCTCCCTTTCCCCTCTCTCCCTCTCTCTTTGAAGCCTAACAGAGGCCCTCCTCTTCTCCCAGTTCCCACTGACAAGTTTCTCTCTCGTTTCACAGGAAATTAGACTTCACACACTCTCCTCTCCTCTCCTCTCCTCTCCTCTCCTCTCCTCTCCTCTCCTCTCCTCTCCTCTCCTCTCCTCTCCTCTCCTCTCCTCTCCTCTCCTCTCCTCTCCTCTCCTCTCCTCTCCTCTCCTCTCCTCTCCTCTCCTCTCCTCTCCTCTCCTCTCCCCAAAGACCCAAGCGCATCTCCCCCGTAAAGCACCGGGCGCTGCCGCTCCCGCACCGCCGGCCTAGCTCCCGCACGGCGCGGAGGCTGAGGCGGCGGCAGAACAAGGCGGCATTCAGGGCCGGTAATGGGATGCGGGCTGCCTCCCTCCCTCTGCGGCCCGGCTCCCTCCCTCCGCGGCCCGGCCGTACCGCGCGGCGGGCTGGCACGTCCCGCTTCTCCCCCGGAGAAACGGCTCTTTCTTGTCGTGGGTCCGCGTTGTGCAAGGCAGGCCGTGGGGAGGAGGGGAAGGGGGGGGGGGTAGAAAAAAGGGGGGGGGAGAGAGAGGGAGAAAGAAAGGGAGGCCAACATAAAAAAAGAAAAGAAAAAAAAAACAAAACCCAGGAAGGAAAAAATAAGAAAAACAAAAACCAGAAGAAAAAAAAAACAAGGAAAAGAAGAAGGGGAAAATGAAAAAAGAAGGAAAAAAGAAAAAGAAAATAAGGAAAAAAGATAAAAACGAATAAAGGAGAAAATTGAAAGATGAAAATAAAGAAGATAAAAAAGGAATAAAGGAAAAAGAAACCGGGAAATTACAAACGAGAGGAAAGAAAAAAGACAGACAGAGAGAATGGGGGGGGAAGAAAAAAGGGACCCCTCCCCAGCCCATCTATCCCTGACGCTTTCAGCACCCCAGACAGGGGCAGGGGGGTGCGCAGCGCTGCGCGGGGGCGTTGCAGCGGATGCGGTGGGGGAGCAGACCCGCAGCGCCGAGAGAAGAGACCGGAGAGAAGGTTTCACCGGGGGTCCGGCCGCTCCGACACCCACTCCCGCCCCGACGGCAGTTTCGGCAGCAGCCCCCCCGCCGTTTGTCCCGCTGCCGGCCCTGGTTCCCGCTGCTCGCCCGCCCCCCCCGGCCAGCCTCTCGCCGCGAGAGTCGCCTGTTGGGTTTGTATCGCGACACGCTCTGAGGATCGCGATTTGAGGCACAACCGGCTGCTTGCTAGGGGCGGCTGAGAAGCTGAGCCCGGTCTTCAGGCCCCTCCGATTCCACTCCCTTCCTTCTTTCTCATTCTTTTCCCCCGCTTTCCTTCTCTCTCCTTCTTTCCCTTCCCCTTCTCCCTCCCCCGCCTTCTTTCTCCCTCTTTTCCTTCTTTCTCCCTCTTTTTTCCCCACTTTCCTTTCCCCCCCCTTCTCTTTTCCCCCCTTCCTTCGCCCCCTTTCAGGGCAGAAACTCCTCCGGCGCCCCAGATAACCTGATAATGAGCTGGAAGCCCCGTTAAGCCCTGGAAATAACTTACTTTCGTCACCTATTGACTGTTTGGCTTAGTTTGGAACCGGTGTGGATTTTTCGGGTCTTTTCAAGAGAGCCGGTCAATGAAAAGCTAATCCAATATTTACAAAGTATAAGGACAATTCTCGGCGGTGTTTATTAAGGGGCCGGGTGGGGAAAGGCTGCAGAGGGACATGGTGGTGGTGGTGGTGTGGAGACAGCCCCCCTCATCGTGCCCGGTGCGGCTGGAGCGGCGAGATACGGCCCTGGGCGGTAGTTCAGGGAATACGCACTTGTGGCTTCAGGAGCGCGATGCTCTCCCCCCCCGCACCACCCCCTTCAGCATCACCTCCCGTCACCCCTGCATCCGCAAACCTCCCAGTCATCGTCCCCCCAGCCCCTCCAGCCAAGCTGCCCGCCGCTATCGCCCCGGAAAGGAAACAATCTGAGGGATTTCACGCTTTCTGCAGCAGGATGTATTTATGTTATTTTATGTTACCCTCCCCCCCCCCCCCCCACCCGCCTCCCCCGTCGCGGAGCGGGGCCCGGCGGGCGGCGGCCGCAGGGAGGCAGCAGAGCCCCGCGCAGCCCGGCGGAGGACGGTGCGGCGGTCCGCTGCCCCTCCGCGCTCCCCCGGGGCCGAGGAGGGGGGAACCGAGGAGAGCCGAGGCGGTGGGCATCAGCCCCCTCCCCGCTCCCCCCCTCCTCGGTGCCGTGGGTGGGCGCACGGGGGCGCTGCCGGATAAGGGACGCGCCGTCGGGGCCGCCCCCCCCCCCCCCTCCGTGGCTTCTCCCGGGGACCCCCGTTCCCTCGCCCCGCCCCGGAGGGGTCCCGATCGCGGCCGGGAGCCTGATGACAGCGTCACGGCGGGGAAAGGGGCCCCTCGCAGGCGGCCAGTAGCATGGCAGTGACATGGAGAGGATGGGGAGCATCCCTGGGCTACTCCCAGCCATCGCTTTGACACGCAGCTCAAGGTGTGAACACACCCGCCCCGGAACGCGTAAGGCGCGACAGGAGGAGGATGCTGCACCGCAGGCCGGGGGCACTGCTGCCCCTTCTGCCCCGGCAACCCCAGGGTCAAGCAGCCCCTCGAACCCACCTTTTGGGCAAAGAGCGCAGCTCCGGGTCCCGGGCAGGCTCTGGGGCCGGGCAGCCGCTGCATCCGCCGCAGCGGAGGAGCCAACAAAGCAGCCCTGGGAGCTGAAGGAGAAGCGATGAGCACACACCGGGTTTCTGCTCCATCCCTCCTCGCCCCTGCACCCAGGCACAGCGCTGGCACCCACGTGGGCGGCCGCAGCCACCCTGCTGCTTCCCAAGGCGCCCGGGTGCCACACACTTTTCAAAGGATCCAACGCAGAAGGGCTTTTTGGGAAAGGCCAAGCAAACAGCAGGCACGGAGCCTGCGTGCCCTGCCTTCGGCAAGCCTCCCCCCACCAGCAGATCACCCCTCACCCCGTGCTGCAGTGCTTTTTCCTCCCCCTCTATTCATCTTGATGTGTCACTCAAAAGAAGTATTAAAGTCATGTTAATACTCACATTTTGTGTGAGAAAAAGAAATAAAATAAAAAAAGAGTCCAGGCTATGGCTTTATCCCCACTTCTGGCATCTGAAAGTACCTGAGCAGCACAGAGCAAGCGGGGCAGGACACCAAAAAACCTCTAATAAGCCAGTTCTGAGAGAGCGTTAGCTCTCCCTCTTGAGAGTAGCGTTGGGATCTCACCCCTCCTTCGAGGGACCCCCTTAGGAAACAGCTCAGGAGAAACATGTGCCACCCTCACTTGGGAAAATTGGAGAAGGAAGGAAGGCCTGGCACTAGTCCCCTCAGCAGCAGAACCTTACTCACCAAGGCACTGCCAGGGTTGGTCCCTGTGGTGCAGCACAAGCAGCGCTCTGCAAACCAGAGATCCCCCCTCCTTTCCAGGGAAATAACCCATTTCCAGCCCCTGGAAGATCTGGTGGCTCTTCACAGGCTTACCCCTTTCTGTGCTTCTCCCTCAGCAGGCATTGTGTCGCTGAGCTGCGTGTTTAATTCAGTTGCATTGCTAAGTTCCACCCTTAACCCAGCAGACAGCAAGAGCTTCACCCAGCAGATTCCCCCTCCTGTGCTGGTGGATTTCCTGGCTTTTTTCCTGGGGTGCAGGGGAATTGGCCAGCCCCTTTTCTGTGGTCAGTGGAGACAGGACAAGGGGCAATGGCTGCAAGTTGGAGCACAGGAAGTTCCACACCAACATGGGGAGGAACTTTTCCCCAGTGAGGGTGAGGGAGCCCTGGGACAGGCTGCCCAGGGGGTGTGGAGTCTCCTTCTCTGGAGAGATTCCAGCCCCATCTGGATGCCTCTCTGTGCAGTATGAGCTGGGGAGCTGCTTTGGCAGGGGGGTTGGACCCCATGAGCTCTGGAGGTCCCTTCCAACCCCTACAACTCTGATTTTGCACAGTGTCATTAGCTAACGAGGCTTAATACTTGAAGAGCCAACAGCTCTGCCTTTGGTTTTCTATACACATGTGTGTAAGAGCACTCAGCACCAAACACAGCAGTGCCCACCCGCTCACGTCACTGGGGTGAAGCCCCTGCCATCCAGCCAGCCACCCATGCCCCCTCCCCACTCACTGCTGCTCCCACCTTGCATGGCCCAAGCTGGGGGGTTGTGAAGGAGCTGGTCCAGCAGCTGCTGCTCATCCAGGGCCCACTCAAGCATTTCTTCTTCTTCTGCTCCTGGGTGCTTGGTCCTTACCTGAGGGGTGACTGTCACCACCACTTCCCAACACAAAATACTTCAGTGGCATCCTTCCAAGGTCAGCTCACCATCCCCAGTTTCTTCATGCTGCCTGCACGCTTGGGGGTCAAGACAGAGGGAAAACCCATGCCCCGTTCAGGCCCCCCTCCTTGGCCCTTTTGGGCAGCAGCCTCCCTCCCCTCTCCCTTTCTGGCCACATCCATGGCTGGGACAGGCTGCCCTGCATCCCTCCCCACCCCCCCAAAACACCTGAATGACCAACAGGTTTGAGGCACCTGTGGTGCTCCAAGCATGAAGGACAAGCATTTGGGTGGAAAACAAAGGATTTAAACCCAAGATGTGTAGTATCACTTGGGTGCAGCATCTTTCCCTCCTGGGGGCTCCCAGGCTGACCACCACCATCCTGTAGATCCATCCCATGGATAAACAGCTGAGCACCAACACACAGCAGCCCTCAAGGTGCCACAGGCCACACAAACCTGGCAATAACCACTGTCAAAGATTTCACCTGTCAGGGAAACATCATTTAAAGCATGAGCCACCACATCTCCACTTTAATGCTCAACAGGCTTTATTGTTTCACACCAGCAAGGGTCAAGCAGCTTAAGGAAGAGAGGGGCAGTCATCAGACCTAGCTCTGCTCATGTACTTGGGATTCACTTCCTAGAAGAGAGAAACTGGCCTGGAATTGCTGGGGGGTAGCTGGGTTCTGCAGAGACCAGCTCTGCTTCATGGGGCTCCATGCCATGCCGGGGAAGAAGTTATCCAGCAGATAGGAACCACAACCAAAGCCCCTCAGAATGGGTTGTGTAGGACTATTATCACTACCACATCCCAGGCCTGGTCAAGCAGAGGGAACTACCAGCTACTCCAGGGAAGGGCAGTTTTTCACAGGGTGGGTGTATTCCCATGGGTTCCTTTTTGGTGCCAAGAACAGACAAAGTTGTACTGAGCTACCCCAAGCAACAAGCACACTGAGACCTCCAGCATCTCAACACACCAAGCCCTCCCCTGGTCACACAGAGGATTTAGGATGCACAGGATCCCTTTAGCATCTAGGGTTACATCCATGCCAGTAAGCTGACTGGTACCAGTGTTCAGTCCTGGGAACAAAGTGCTCTACAGTACCAAATAGGAGCCCCAGGGGCATCCTTTCAGCACCATCCCCAAGGTGATGCTGTCCCAATACACACACTCTCCAAAGCTGATGGAGAACACAGGTGATAAGCAGGACAGGAGAGCTGCTCCGTCCCCATGACCTGTGGGATGAGTTGTACACATCTTGCAGGGAAGAGGCATTTGCAGGAAGAGAGTTCATCTCTTGTGTGAGACAGTAGGAAAAAACATCCCTGGAAAACTTCCCAAAGTGGAGCTTCCCAGCTATTGTCTTACTCAGACGTGCTTTCCCCCTGCTCTGCAGTTACAGTTACTCTGCAGCAGCCTGGAAGCCAGTGACTCCCAGAATGAGATTAACACATGTGATTTGTCACCCAAGCTGAGCCTGAGTAATGCAGCTTTGGGATGCTTTTGGTAACAGTAGCCTTGAATCCCTCAGAGCCACCACCTGAGGCTCAGCACCCAACCTTCATCCACTGCAGAGGAGGACTTGGCACACAAGGACAAACCTGGCTCCTGCCTCCTCTCTAGCACGGTTCTGCCCTGCTCCACGCTCAACAAGCCAAAGCAATACAGTGCTGCTCCCCAGGGAGCACAGAGCCTGGTAACACCGTGAAGCAGGGGATGAGATAGCCATGGTGCAGGGCAGAAGGGGCCCCTGGGACACACCAAGGGCAGAGGTGTGCTCTTTGGGAGCATCTCACTGCTGGCTGGGTACAGACCAGCCCTGCTCCCAGAGGACCATTGTGTTGGGGCACCCAACTCCACATCCATGGGTCAGGCAGGGAGGCTCTGTCCTGCAGCAGACCTTGGGTTTCCTCATTCCTCTTCCTTCCCTCCACGTTCTGCTTCTGAATTCACTCCAGGGGTTGCACAAGGTCTGGTCCATGGTGCAGCTCTCCTCCCACAGCCTATGAACAAGCAGAAGTACACTCAGTTTGGGAAGCAAGCAGGCATCGTCCCGAGGCACGGACTTTGGAATGAAGCTGCAGCACAGCAGCTCTTGAGGGTTTCCCCCAGGTATACTCACACCAGCCAGCAGAGTTAAGCATAGAGTGTAGCCCCTTACCCAAAGCAGGTGTAAGTCAAAGCCCACAGAGCCAGAGGCCCCACCTCTACACAAGAGACTTCTGCCCCAGAAGCGAGGTGAGGCATTGCCTTTGCTGAGCTGCTCCTGGAGCTCAGTGTGCACCACATGTACCCAACGTTTCTGAAGTGCCACACCGCTGCCTCCCAGGGGGCTGGGGGAGGCTGGTCAGACCCATCAGTGGTCTGTGTCAGACCCATCACTTCCACACTCTGGTACCACAGTGGGAGGTGGAGGGGAGAAGGAACAACTGGTTATTTTGGGGGTTACCAGAGAGTCTAGCTCAAGGGAACATCACACAGCCCTTCTCCTCTTGTACACTGCTTACACCCACACACCAGGTAACATCCTCAGCATCTCCCAGAGATCTGCTGGAGATGTTTGAGGGACAGCCTGGCTCTGCCCGAAACCAGCCTGAGCTTTGCAGAGCTGAGATCTCCTCCTTCCCTCAACCCAAGAGCCAAACACACCCTCCTACACCCAAGCAGGAGGTGGGAAAGGGCATCCTCAAACCCACCAGCTGGGCTGAGAAAGGGGGAAGACTGCCTTGTGCATTCACTGCCATCCATTCCACCCTGACAGGTCAGCCCACTGAGGCTGCCTTCACACCCTCACCCACCACAAGTACCACCAACCTACCCCTGTACACAGTTCAGTGTGCAACACACCCAGATTTACATATGTGGTTAGGGAGGTGAGGGAAGCAATGCCAGACATCTCATTAACCTTCCCCTGCCCCAGCAGCGCTTCAGGCAGGATGAAAACACATGAGGTTCATGCCATTCTTACCACCGATTTTCAAAGACAAAGGCATTAAAAGGTCAGAGGGAGAGGGGGAGAAAAAAAAAAAAAAGAGCCTCACTCATGGCTTATGGGATGCTTTTTGAAGTAATGGATAAATACAGAACTTGCCTTTGATGGTCCCTTTCAGAGTTAGGTAACAGCTGGATGAAAAATCCACTACAAAAGAGAATTCAATGTTATCATTAGCGGTGACTTTGGATAGCAGCTGTCTGCTGCATTTTTCAGAAGACTACTCGATCTGTCCCTCTCGAGCGAGGCCACTTCAAACTCCATGTGATGGACAAAACAGCAACTGAAACATCCCCAAGCTTTTTGTATTTTGGCTCTCAAGGTAAGTGTTTCAAAGGGAGGCAGGAAGAAGACTCGGCCCCGAGCCCACAAAGAACAAATCAAGCTGATTAAAGATGAGGGAGAGGAAGGAGAAGAGAGGAAGGTATATGGTCACCCAGTCCCTACCAGCAAGCATCCAGCCATTCTCTGTGCATGTTGTGCTGGGTGCTGCCCACCTACAGTAATTATGTGCCCCCCCCCAACTCAGGAAATATAAGTCAGTGAGGATAGATAGATTGTAAAATTATACTTAGGGATAGCAATATTGAAAGTCATTCTGTCCAGGACATCCAGGATTATATTTTCTTCTTCTTGAGCCAAGTACTTTTGTGTTTGCAGCCTGGGAATAGAGATGTGATGATCAAACCTCAGGCTCGGTGTGCTGTGGTCAGCTCCAGCAGAAACCTGGTCAGGCTCTGGTCTAACTTGCTTGGGAACAAATTAGGAGCAGAGTTAGTGATCACCCACTGACACACATGATCGCAAAGTCATGACCTTATTGTCCTCAGCCTAAGTTTTCAGAAGGGATGTAAAGGAAGAAAGGGTCATGGCATTGGCTCTGGGGAATCACTGGCAGAAAAAGCATGTGAACATCAAGCTCCATCTATACTGATGGGTGTGGGTCCATCTCCAGCTGACACCAAGCCCACAGTCTGAAGACACCTATTAATGTCATTAAAGAATGGTTTTGCCTTGGGAAGACTTGGGAAAATATTTTTCCAAACATCCCAGCATCCCTAGAAGGGATGAAACAACTCGATGGTGTTTTAAGCCATCCAGCCAAACATCAGCACTTCACCATTGTCATCAACCCCCTAAGTTAGTCCAGACTTTCCATTAGGCTAAAACCCATCGTACAAGTATTCAGATAGGATCCTAGAAGTAGTCACAGCTAAACTTTATTCCCCTCTTGGCTCACACAGCACCAAAGCTTGGCAGTAAACAAGATCTGACTTCCCCCACCCAACCAATTTTGTTTGACTTAAACTAATATTCTAGGGTCGCCTTTTCATTTATAGCCGTGCTTTGTATCTGGGTTAAGGACTTTAAAGTATGCTAAAAGACAGGCTTTTGTTCTCCATCTACTTGCTTTTACCTCTCAGTTACTCCTGAGGTCAGATCTTCAGCTGGTGGAGACCAGCGTCTCTCCATTAGAGCCCGTGCAGCACAGCACTCGCCTCAGCTGAGAGCAAACTGCTACGAACCTGCTCTCTCCTTCACAAATCACCACAGGTCACAGCTCCTGAGGAGCTCCCAGACAACTTTCTGTATAATTCATGATCGCTGCCTGGAGTAAATAATGCTTCCTGCCCTCCCCACACGCCTCCGGTTATTGTGCTCCTTCAAAGGAGCCAGACAAATAAAAGTTTGATGTTTATTTTACTTTAAGAATGACTATTTACCCATCTTCCCTATTCTACCTTTATCTTGTTTACTACCTCCCACAATAGGCAGGAGTCACTGCCAGGTAACCCCTTCCATTTCAGCCCTCTCCGTGGTGAGTAAGGATGCAGAGCCCTCGGTCGCGCTGTCTGCTCCGAGCTGAGCTCCATGGTTCCACCACGAGACAAACACATCAGGCTCCCTTCAATCCCTCAGGTAAAGTGCTGACACCTGACCCTCACCACGTCTCCAAGCTTGGGTTTGATCCACTGTCTTACCCTTAAATCACGCTCGCTGCGTAAGACAGACAGGACTCATTAGTTGCCAAGCATCCTTCATCAGCTAGGGGAGACGTGCCAGGCCAGGGGCCAGCTTTGTGCTGCTGGTGGAGGTGACACAGGGCTGGTGGCACATGGTGGAGATGCTGGCTGGGGATCCAGGATGGGTTCAGACTAAGGGCAGGTCATCAGGCCAGTGCAGCTCCACCATCTCAGTCTCACTCACTGTCTGGGCATATTTAGAATGAGATAAATATTAATATTTAATTCAAAGACCAAAACAAGCGTGCCTTTGCATGGGTATGAAGCAAAGGGTCTGGATATGTGGAGGATCTGGCTCTCAGCAGCATCACCAATGCTGTTCAGGTCATTGCATCTTCTGAAGAGATGCTCGGCTACGCAAAGCGTGAGTAGCGGCTCAGTCCCGACATCATCCTCTGCTCACCCTCTGGCTGCAGCAGGTAGATGCAGAAAGCAGCACCCACCTAGGTTGGCAGGAGGTTCCTGCTCCTCCTCAGCCAAAGGGGAGCTGAAGAACTTTGTTGTTCATCCTCCAGAGCAGAGCAGGGCTTGGGCTCACCCTCCAGAACAGGCTCCTTGGCTGTCGCTGAGCTGACACATCCATGGCATCACAGGAACAGGCTGAGCATCCTTCTCAGGATGAAGAGTATCTGTGTATGCTTGCCCCCACATCTTCAAGTCACTTTTTGTCCAAGCCCATAGGATGCCACCCTCCACAGCATCCTGACAGGTACCGCTGCAGATGTCAGTGCTGACCTACCTCCTCAGTCTGGCTGCTTGCAGCCCACGTGAGGGGACAGATGGAGGGTCTGGCCAGCAATTCATGCTGCCTCCCACCACGAGTCACACTCACAGGGACACATCTGCAGGTTGGGTGAGAGAGACAGGTATTCCCAGAACTCTCCTAGACCAAGCACAAGTACCCTCACCTATGCTGTGAGAAACCATAGATGGAGCCAGGCTGGGGGAGATCCCACCCCTGCTCTTCCTTCAGCTCCTGGTCACCACCAGGGACAGCAGAAGGCTGTGGGGACGTCTCACCATCCCTGCAAACAGGAATTATGTCCCTAAATATTCAGTTTCTGCTTTCTTCAGCTTGATTTTAAAGGCAAACAACAGCTTTCCTAGTTTTCATCAATTATTCATGGGCCACTTCAGATAGCCATCAAATATATAATCAAATTAAATTCACATATCTTGAGTTTTGTAACCCAAGATTTCCTGCTCCAACCTGCA
The DNA here is from genome assembly GCA_022605575.1 of Laterallus jamaicensis coturniculus. NCBI lineage: Eukaryota > Metazoa > Chordata > Aves > Gruiformes > Rallidae > Laterallus > Laterallus jamaicensis. The sequence continues at coordinate 1,455,373 of JAKCOX010000001.1, forward strand.
GGACGCCTGCTTCTGTTTGGGTTGCCACTTAATCACTGCATAATATTTGTTTTGGCTTTGTTGTGTGTAAGGAGAGATTTACACCCTTCCATCTGGCTGCAGCACAGCATCCGAGGATGAACGCCACACTGAGCATCACTATGGGTCTAACACCCCCCTTCAAAGCCTTGGAAAGGGCTACCAGGATGGAGTAGTTGAAGATACACCCAGCTTATCAACCTTATCAGTCCTTAATGAATAATAGGTGCTGCTCAAGTCCTTAGCCACCTCCTGAATGGCTGCCACTAAGACACATGAGCTGACATACTCTACACTGCTCTCCGGGGTAACACTCAACAACAGCGATCCTGGGGTTGTCTCTCCCCCTCCAAAACCAAAACAGAAGGTGTGATACAGAGGGTTTCATTGGGGTTTATTTAGGACAATCTCCCTGTCATTGTTAGAAGAGCTCTTGGGATGAGCAAGGGTGGCATCGTACTACGTGTACGACACTCGAAGCCGATTCAGAGACAGTGTCTGCTGTCTCAGACTAAAGGAGAGCTTGACCTGACACCCACTGGAGTCAGTGGAAGGACTCACATTGGCTTAGGGAGACACTGAACCAGGGTCTCAAAGGAAGACAAGCTACAAGAAGCAACTGATGGATACAGGCTTCGTATCTGTCAGCACCTAGAGATGTACCAAGGAGCTCTGGCAAGCCACAGATGTACTCAAAAAGCCAACAGTAAAACTCCACATCATCATCATCTATAATCCAGGATAAGGGGGAACAGCAGCAGCTGCACACAGAGTGCTCACTCCAGCAGTACTCACTGCAGAGCTGCTGTCAGCGTGTTGGGGTTACAGAGGATGGGAGCAGAGGCACCCACACAGCAGGGCTGGGTTTGCAATGGTGCAGCCTCTGCAACAGCCCCTCTGGGAGGGAAAAGCCATCTGAGCGGAGGGGATGGGAGGGGATGTGCCTGTCCCACCTGATCAGCACCCTGCAGCTGGGTCCTCGGGGTGTCCCTTCAGGCCAGGTCTCTTCTGATAGGCAGCAGCACTTACCTCATCCCTCAAGTCAGCACTGAGGGCTCATGGGACACTCTCCTCCACCACGGTCACAGCCAGGTGTGGCTGTCCTGCCCATGACAGCATCTGGGGTCACGTGGAGGCACTGTGTCACCCTCTCACCTTGTCAGCCAGAGAACTGCTCTGCCACGCCTGCATCGGGTCTGGAGCAGCACGAACTTCTCTTCCCCAAGCCCTGCCGAGGTGGGTTTGCAGCCAGGCTCCTCCCGCCGGTACCCGCCAGGCGGCATCTGCCTCCGAGCATCAGCTCTGCCTTCTGAAGGGGTTCCTTGAGCCTGGGGCTGGGACTGCAGCCGCCTCTCCCACCAGCAGACAGACCTCCAGCAGCCTCCTGCAAGGTAAACAAGTGAGCTTCCACAGAGCCAGGCAACCCCCTCTGTGCCAGAGCAGTCCCGCTTCCCAGGGCAGCCTGTGGGACACCATCCACATCTCCATGGGCCTTTATGGGGGGATCTGGGGTGATGGGAGAGGGGCTTCAAGGAGCACGGTGGGGGGCAATAGAGACCACTCTCCTCTACCTGCACCCACAGCAGGGAGCTGGGGGGTTCAGGATGCTGTGCCCACCTGATCTCCCCATCCAGCCTCTCAGTGTGGCACAGATGGGATTTGGCTGCTTCCCCCACCCACGTCAGCTCAGACAATCACATCAGCCATCATGTTGCATGGATGCCCACCAGACAGAAGGGGGGATAAAGCCAACCCACACCCACCCACCAGGTGATGCACAGGGTGTGAACCAGCCCCCAACCTACAAATGCAAAGATGCTGTGTGGCAGGTGCCCTGGTGCTTCCTCCTGTGGGACTGCACAGACCTTCCTTGGGAGGTTACAGATGGGTTTTCCCACCTACAAATGTGATACAAGAGGTCCAGGAAACCTCTTGCCCCTGGCATGCTCCTATGAGTCCTCCCAACACACTCCCATGGGTGCCCCCCAGCATGCACCTTCATTTCCCAGCAGAGGAGAAAGGGTGGATTTCAAGCCTTGCTGGAAGGAAGGGGGGAGCAGATACCATCAGGAGGGTGATCTACTGAGTACCCAGCTGAGCACGAGGGGCTGTTTTACTCCTTGAGTGGCATTTTAGGCCCAATCATTTACATTTTAGATAATTCAGCAATACCATTTCCAGCCCCAGAGCCGGATGGATCTTAATTGCCAGGGAGACATTTCCCTCCCTATCTCTGGATCTGTGCTCCACCATTTTTTTTTTGTACTTGGAGCCTGGGAAAATTGCAGCTCTCTCCTGATTAAGTGCTTAATTGTGGTCAGGGCTTTTCAAAGTATTTCCAGCAGTTAGCTGAAGTTCCACTTCAGGCACACGCTGCTATCGACTTCTGTATCAACTCGTGCAATTTCCCCTGCATCAAATGCTTTCTGAAGGATGCTCAGTGGGCCTTGATCACAGCCCCCTTTCGCAGGGGCTCAAGTGGAGAAGACAGATACCTGGAGAGCTGGGCAGCATCCACTAGCTCAGGGCTCTGGGAAGATGTTTTCCTACCATCCTTCGAGGTCCTCTCTCACCCGAGGTGGCAGAGGCTGCCCTTCAGCCCAGGAAGGGTGGGCAGAGGTGGCCACCCAGCACCCACCATGGAATCCCACCATGTGCTGACCCCTTTTCAGCAGAGCAGCCAAAGCCTGACCTGGGATTTCCAGGAAACTGAAGGAATTTAACCAGGATGGAGCGTGCTGGGCTGCAGCTAGCATGCATGGACACAGGCTGGAAGTGTTCCCCTGGCTCTAAGGCACAAGGGCTAAAAGCCTTTTTCTTTTCCTCCTCAGTTTGGAAGCAGATGACCTATTAATCCTGTCAGCTCGCAGCAGTAGTCCCCAAAAGGTCTCCTCCCTTTGGAGGAGGGTGGGGGTCAGCCCCAGCTCCCAAGGTAAGCCACCCTGGTTTTTCAGGGATTTCCTTTTCAAAGCAAACAGGAAGGTGGCGTTTGCCTCTCTACAGTGAGGTACCTACCCCCTTGGCTGGGTGCTCCTCCCATGGGACTTGCACCTCCTCAACACACCCAGTCCTGCTGTCACTGCCTTGTCACAGGGGTGCAGCTGCAGCCAAGGACAAACTAGCTCAAGGATGCAGGAGAGCTGCCCAGACAGCAAAGGCTGGTTAGCACCAGCCTCTAGGATGAGGCTCTCAACACCAGCTGAGCTGGACCACAATGGACCGGTCCACCCCTGCATCATACTGATGTCATGCCTGGTTTTCAGTGCCACAGATGCCCTCTTCCTCTACAGCACAGACAAGTCACTCACTGAACAGCACCCACCAGATGCCAGGCTGCATCAGCAAGCTCTAACACCAGGTCCCTCAGACAGGACCCCACCACTGCTGTGCATCGGTGGGTGCCAACAAGTGCTCAGGATTTTATCCCCACCTCCCACAGCAACATGCTGATGGAAGGGTGGCTGTTCAGCTTCACAGCTCTAGGAAGCAAGAGGTGATGCCTGAAGCCTTCTAGACCCCTTGCAATAGGTCTCCACGGATCACCAGTGTGTTTTAAAACATCAATTGGGTGTCACACCCACTGTGACTAGCAAGGGTGGGCTACTGTTGGGAGAAGCTCTGACAAGACTTCGTGTCTTGCTGTCTGACAGCTTTGTAGCAAAAATCCCATTGACCAAACCACACTGGACCTTAAACCCAAGGAGTACCTCTGCACAGCTTAGCAATGCTTCTCTTTGGGCAAGCACATTACAAATCAGCCTGGATCCTTACCCCTGGATGTGACCGAGAGGTGAGAGCAGCTCCTCTTCTCCCAGTAACCTGCAGGACATGGGACCTCTTTGGCCAGAAAACGGGTCAGGTTGTTTATCCAGCAGGAAACCCAGAGCATGCACCTATTGCAAGCACAGTGTGAAGCCCACTGGCTTTATAAAAGCTGCTGATGCACAGGACCACACAGCAAGGTCAGGCTTCACCCAGCCAGAACTTAAGGCCATGTGAAAGCTCAGTCCTGTGGCTGTGGCCACCGAGCTGACCTGAGCCCAGCAGCAAGGACCAGGGGCAGACGCTGTGCTCAGTCTGATGGGGCAGATGCCATGCTCAGTCCAATGGGCTCAGGAACTCAGGTGCAATTAATCAGGGGAAATACAGCTGCTGCTCCCAGTGTGGGGCTCACACCATGGCCATATTTAGCCATACCTGAGCTCCATCTCACATGAGGCACACTGTGGCTGGGAACAGCTCTGGCCTCACCACACCATTAATCACCTTCTCTCCATCCCACATGCATTTGCAAGGGGCTCTTGAGAGGTTTAATGGCTTCTCCACACAGTGGGTTTGAATTTAGCAGGTCAAGCAGCAGCCCCAGTGAAGCTCCAGCTTCCCTCCAGGCACCCCAGGGTGCCTCGAGGGGCTCGGTTCAACCGCACAGCCCTGAGAAGTTTCCCATGAATTAGATGTCAGGGGCAGAGTTAACCAGACCTCAGCTACACCTTCAGCCATGAAGAGCCTCATCACTTCATGGACACTTCATTACACTTGAGCCAATTACCCCCACCAGGAAGAGCTGTGCATCTCATGCCATGGTGCCTGAACGAGGTGCACCCACAGCTTCCCAAAAAGTTCCCAGCCCCAGGAAAACTTTGAGGTTGGAGGCCCAGCAGGCAGTGCCAGTGCTCAGACAATAGAGCTGCTAATGGTTAAAATAATGATATTTTCATGCCATTGTAGGTGAGGAAAGATAATTACTGTCAGGGTTTAAGAACGGAACGTGTCGATCCAAAGGTAATCTCTGTATTTTAGCATCTGATTATTACATTAGAAACACAAATGTCAATGGGCTGCAGTAACCCAGGGTACTGGGTGGGGGGGTGGAATTAAACAGGAGAGAGATGTGTTACTTAAATTACACTACAGAGGGGCAAGCAAAGCCAGCAAGGGGCTTGCAACTTTTGTTAATTAAAAAAATATTACTTCTGGAAAGCATTTTGGGAACAGAGAGCCTTTGTGTTTCCAAAGTGATCCTTTTGCTACACCCAGCAGTGAAGGTGGGCAGGATGCAAGGGGACAGGAGAGCCACAGGTTGTTTCCACTGCTCGACCACCCAAACCAGTGGTACAGAGACCCACATCATCTCACCTTCCCCAGCAAGGAAGAGCCCTGTTTCACAGCACTTAGTGACAGCACAGCAGTACCCACCTACCCAGTGATCACAAGTTAAAATGGGAACCCCAAAATACCCTCTTGGAGATGGAGGTCTGAGCAATGCTTCATCAGTGCTCTCCATGACCAAAGGTGCTCTTGCATTCCCATTCCTCCCCTTACTTCTCCCCTCTCCTTTCAATCCAGGTGGCACCTTGCTCTGGCATCCCACAGAATCACCAGGTTGGAAAAGACCTTTAAGAACACCAAGTCCAACCCCAACCATCCTATGCTAACCCATATCCCTGAGCACCTCATCTCCCCTTTGTTTAAACACATCCAGGGAAGGGGACTCAACCCCTCACATCCCAGCAAGCCCCGACGGGTGGGTTTGCCCCTCTCATCCTAAACCTCCTCTCTCATGAGTCTGCACCCCAGCCCAATTCAAGGCAAAACCAGCCTGGATCCAAACCAGCAGCCCCAGCAGCATAAAGACCACCTATTAACCAGTTTAGAAAGGGAGGGCTGCCCCCCAGGAAGGCATCCCTACACTGAACTTCTTGCTAAAAGCATCTGACACAAACTGGGAGCCGAGACTGTGTATAATAGTTAATAACAAGAGCGTGCTGCCAAGGATTGATTCAAATTGTTATGATTTGCTGCTGAACAGGCTATTGCCTTGATTTCTCAGCAGAGTTCAAGTTTACAGCCAGCTGATTAGTCCCACTAACATTCCTGAAGCACCTGTCGTTGTATGAAATTTTATTAAACCGCTGGCGGCTGTTCAAAGTTTGTGTGCCTTATTGCAATTGATGGCAGCAAAATAAGGAAATAAAGGGATTGGGGGGGGGGAAGGGAGGGGAGCCCTGTTTGTTAAGGTTTTTTTCCCCTCTTCCCTTTTCAATAAAATGTCAACTCCATTATATAGATGTCAACTCCATTACTGTAATGCTCCTTCCCTCACCTCGGCGCACAACTACCTGCTAATAACACAAGTTTCTCAAAGGGAGGGCTGGGGGCAAGCACGCCTGTTTATCCTCACAGACACAGATACCAGCTTTGTTATCCTGCCTCCCTGGTCAGCCTTGCTGCCCAAAAATAAAAGCCCTGCTCCCCAGCCCCAGGAGCCTGCAATGGTCACAGCCCCGATCTCATGATGGGAAGGGACAGACAGTGAAGAGCAATGCCCAGCCTGCTGGGGGGCTGTCAAAAAGCTGCCTTGGGATAGAAAACGTGAGCAAAGAGAGCAACAGCTGCCTCAGTGTCCTGCCCCAGCTTGGAGACCCCCAGCAATGCGCTGCCAGACCCTCCAAGGGAGCTGCCCCAGGGAAAATCCCCCCCAAAACCAGCAAGATCCAAAATTTGGGGCAGCCCTATGGGCAGGACACCTCATCACCATCAGCCCATGGGCACTCCCAACCACAGCACTGAATCCCCCACTCAGGGTTTGCCTGTTCCCAAGGCTGGGGTACATCCAGGAGGAGAAGATGGGTGTAGGGAACCAGGGGCTGTTTGTGAGCACCATCCTTCCTCCTCCCCAGCTCATTTTTATAAATAAGCCTGGTTTAGCCAAGCCAGGGGAGACCCTCACCCTGTCCCAGGGGAGGATGGTGAGGAGCAGGGAGGAGGAGGAGGAGGAAGAGGAGGAGGAGAGGCTTCCTCCCACCATCTCAGGTCTGTGGGCTGCACACAAGACAAAGCTGAGTACATATTTAAAAAGGAATAAAGAAAACCCGCTCCAGAACAGGAGCTGTTTAGATAATTGATTTCCCTTGGACTTTGGAGCACTAAATAACACCCACCGAGCCACATCTCCACGATAACCTTTCCCTTCAAATCTCTCTTCCAAAGGATTGCCCTTTGACAGAGGCATCTTTCAGAGTGCAGCTCCAGCAAGCTCTAAGCCAGCTCGTAGGTAAGACCTTTCTGAGAGAACACGATGATGATTCCTCAAGCAATTATTTTTCCTTGGTATCCTTTTGCATAGAGAGAGCTAATTAACTGCCTGCCAGGTTCTGCAGCTCCACAGTGGCAAAAAAAAAAAAATGAAGCAGCACAAATGTCATAATTAATTAGCAGTTTAATGCAAGAGTGAACCTAGGCAAGGGGCTATAAATATTCAGGCAGGGGGACCTCCACACCAGTGCTGTGTGTTGGGGATTTTGGATGCCAGCGACCACCCAACAGGGTCCCAAATCACCATCCCTCAGAGGTAAGCTCAGCTGGAATGGAAGAGGAGCGAGGGATAACTGGTCAGCTCCCACCTCCCAGGCTGCTGGGCATCTATTCCCCAAGGAGCTGTGCAGAGGGAGCTCACACCAGGCAGTGATCTCCACTGCTTTGACTCCCCCCACCCCTCCATGCCACTGCTGGGTCCCAGAGCTCAGGCTGGGTCACACAGCCCAAACCCCCACTGCTTTCCAAAGATGTAAAGGGAGGGTTAGACCTGGGGGATCACACCTGGGTCAAACCCCAAACCCTGTGCCTTACACTAGACATGCCATGTGAATTAAGAAGTTTAAACCTCATCAAAATCAGCCCTTGGGACGAATGAAGCCCCACAAGACCCTCTGAGGACACTCAGGCACTGGGGAGCCTCACAGGCACTGGGGAGCATCCTCACCCAGACCCAGAGCCCAGCATGGGGCACCCTGCATGCTGCAGCAGGCTTAGGACCAGCCCTTGTAAGCTGGGTGATAGAGCAGCCCAGGGAACAGTTCCCACCCCAAAATGAAGTGACCCTGGGGCTCAGGCACACCCACCCTGAGTAAACCAACATTCCTGCTGAAAAAAGAAAGAGGGGGCCCTCTCACCCCCCATCCACCTGAAGCCTTCAGGTTAGGGCAAGCAGACCAGCAAGACCCCTCTGCCAGGCTGGTCCCCAGAGCATCCCAATCCGTGGTGCCACTGCTGCCATCTGCTTGGCTGTGCTGCTCAGCGCTGCTTTTTGAGCCCCGGGGTTTGTTTATATATATTTTTTTTTTTCCCCAATCCCCATTTTTAAATGGCACTATCACTTTGCAAGCTGCAACTCCATGGTGACAAGCACCGTGGGGAAACCTGTGACACTCACAGGTCAGAGCCTGTGCAGCAGTGAGGGAGGGAAACAAAGAGCTGGAGCAGCAACCCAAGGGAGGAAAAAGGAGGATAGCCTTGAGGATGAGAAAACACACAGCAGAGAAGAGAAGGCCCTTAACTTAAGTTTCCACTTTTTTTAACCTAATCAAATCTTTTATTAACACAATCTGGAAGAGGCCAGCACCTCTTCAACATCTGCTTGGATGCTTTGTTCAAGCATCAAACTTCTCTTTCCTTCACCTCTGCTGTTCTAACGTGCCCAGCCCATCAACAGCATCTCTGGGCACTTCACAACTGTGACGTTTCCAGGCTTCCCCCCCAACACCACCACCTCCCCCCAAACGTGCTGCCTCTGTGGGTTTGAGCTGTGACACAACAGCTTGGTGACATCTGCCAGTCATCAGGGTACCACACAGCAGGGCTCAACCTGCTAACACAGCACCTCAGGATGCAGCAACCCATGCCAGAAGCCAGGATGGCATCAACAGGGTGCTGGCTGCCCCCCAGCAGCTCACCAGACCCCAAAGGGAACCCCCCCCCATGCAACACCCTGGGATCTTGGCAAAGGGGGATACAGTGATGGGGGATTCTATGGATGGAATCTGGGAGACTCCTTTCACCACTGCTTCTCACCAGGTTAGCACCACTCACAGACCCAGCTTAACCAGATCCTCCTCTAGTCTGGACCAGTGACAGCCCCGCACCGCTCGCCTGGATCTGCATCACCTCCAGCCCACCTTGGCTGGGCCACCAGCTTCCATGGAAGCCATGAGGTGCCAAACTACAGATTCACAGGGATTTAAAGAGAGGCTATGTGGCAGCACAAGAGGCTGGCCCATTATGGGAGCAGCACAGTGTGCTAACTGGGACTACTCCAGTACCTGGAGGTGCGGTCCAGCACCCAACGAGATGAGTCAGTGCCCAGCTGCAGAGTGTGCAGGTTCCCTGGCTGCACTGGAGCAAAAGCATCACTCCACAGACTTTTGTTCCACACCCCCTCAATGGTTAATGGTCCTTCATGAGGTCCAAATCCCCTCCTCACATCACACAAGCTGCTGAACAGTCTGGACACAGAATCACAGAGCTGTAGGGGTTGGAAGGGACCTCCAGAGATCATGGGGTCCAACCCCCCTGCCAAAGCAGCTCCCCAGCTCATACTGCACAGATGGGCGTCCAGATGGGTCTTGAATATCTCCAGAGAAGGAGACTCCACCACCTCCCTGGGCAGCCTGTCCCAGGGCTCTGGGGGGGGCAGCCAGCACCCTGTTGATGCCATCCTGGCTTCTGGCATGGGTTGCTGCATCCTGAGGAGCCACATTGATGGGCTGCCCCATCCCAAGGTGCTGTGTTCACAGGCTGAGCCCTGCTGTGTGGCACCCTGACACCCCAGCACAGGCACAGGATGACCTAAAGGGAAACCTTCATCTGCACCAAAGGGTGGGGAAATGAAGCAATCAGGGCACAGAGACCCCTACATCCCAGCCCAAGACCACCTCCTCCCCCTCCACTAGCCTCCTTACTCTGCTCAGACCCCAGGATAGCATACAGACCCCTGCTCCCTTCATTAGTTTCAAGTGTTGCCTGTCAATTCCTGATAGCCAATGCCACAAGCCATCTCACACACACTGGCCTCCTGGGTGTAAGCATGTTGTAACTGAATTCAGAGCAAAAGCTCAGGCAGGGTTTCTTCCTCAGAATAAGAGTGATTTATTACCACTACACAAGCCAGAGGAGCTGCATGGGATGCTGGCACACCGTGTGCCACCCCACACACCCCGACAGCAGCAGGAGCACCTGACACATCACAGTTCCCACAGCCCTACCCCAGCCCAAAAGCTCTGCCACTTCTGTGCCATGGATCCTTCCACGATGAGGCAGCAAGCCCAGTGCTGCCATGGGGGTACTGCTCTGTTGTGTGTGAGTCCACACGCTGCTGGGCACGCTCCTGCTCCCTGGGGCTTGCACAGGGACTCTGTCTCCAGAATCCCACCAGCCAGGCTCAGCCTCTTCCATCCAGGTTCCCTTTTTCCCCCCTCCAGTTGGCACCCTACTCCACTTGGCCTTCCCCTGAGTAACTATGGTTACTTCCAGTTGTAGAGGGAATATTCCTCTGACTTCAAAGGTAGCAGAGAGGAACCTTCAGGAAGTCTCTCCGCTTAGCAGTGGCCTCATACTGTACCTAAATCTAACCTCAAGCATCACCTTGGCCCCATGCTGACGTAAGAATGACAGCAAAAGAGCTCAGGGGGGTCATCAGATGGGCACAGATGATTTTTCATCATTTCCCCCTTTCCAAAGGGACCCCACATGCTGCTAAGCACCTGCCTGGGGCTTGCTCAGAGCCAGCTCCCCACCTCCCAACCTGCTGCCGTGGCTCCCTGCTCCTCCTGCTTAGCCCAGAATGCTTCGCACTGTTTGCCAAACTCTGTGGCACAGCATCTTGAGCAGGCACATGGACCTGGGCCTGATGGTCTCCCACATCCCAGAAGAGCTTGTCCTTCTGCAGGGAGAGTGGCCACAAAACCCTCCTTCAGCCTAGGACTGCAGGAGCATCCCGGGCACGTGTCTGGTTACAACAGCACAGAGGCATTGGGTGATCCCCTGGGCATGTACCACACAAGGACAGGCAGAGACACACAACCCAGGAGAAAGGGCTCCTCTGCCAGAGCCCCTGGCACACAACACAAGCAGGGGAAATTTGGAACAGTGATGGAAAACAACCTGAGGGGTAACTGAGGGTCCTGGGTCCCACCGGCGTGCCCTCTCAGGGAAATCACCATGCCCCACACAGTGCAGCAGCAAGGAAAGCCAGCCTCATTATTCAATGCTGCTAATTAGAAAGGGAAAACAATACAGAATAAAAGAACAGCAACAAAGAGAGAAGGGGAAGTTGGCCAGGAGGCCAGAGCTCAGCACAAAGGAGCCGACAGCGGCACAAGCCCGCTGCTAGCCAGGAGCAGAGCAAGGTTCAGTGAACCTCACAGAAGAGGCTGGGATGCCAAATAAATGTTTGTGTTCTGTTACTTGGGGAGAAGCAGGATGAGGTGTCACACAGGGCTGGAATATTTTCTACCACAGCAATAATTAGGAAAACAGTCCAAGCAGCTCTTGGATGCCCCGTGCCACCAGGAGGAGTGATGCTCCCCACACCCCACAGCTCCTCTCACATCACCACTGCATTTCTCTCACCAGAAACTTCTCCCAGCCAAATCTGAGGACACAAGGCACTTACCTGGAATCTCAGTAGCATCCACTTCCACAGGGAAACCCACTTGTGCCCCCACAGCCACAGGAGCTGCACCCAAGCCCTGCCTCAGGCAGAGAAAAAAGCAAGCAGAGCCCATGGCAGCTCCCAGGGAGCCCCTCTCCTGCCCACGGGCCTTAATAAGCTGCATATGGGAGTCAACCAGGGCTGCTGGTAACAGCCCACATCTGTGTGAGCACATCCTGAGTCATCCCTGTGGGCTGGAGCCCTGACACAGGGCACCGGCACCCGGCGAGAGGCGCAGGAACCGGGAGCTGGCAGTGGGGCTGTGGCTCATCCGTGTGCCAAGCGTGCCAGGGCTGGCAGCCTTGTCACTATCTCCATGGGAGGAAGACTGCTGATACCATCCAGCCCCAGCCCAAGGGCTTCGGTGACAACACAATTGGTGTAGCCCTCGTTAAGGGGATCAGCAATTGATCTCAGGTGGTAGCTGCCCCTCCTGCCAACCCACAGGGTGTTTCTGGAGGGGGGGGCTTCTGCCCCTCAGCATCTTCTCCAGTGCTTTGGAAGGAAGCCTGAAAGGACTGCTAGTATTTTCTGGCACCCTACAAATGAACAGGCACCACACCAGCACCTGGCTGCAGTCACACAGGGGGAGGTTTAAGGCATCCAAACATGGTGCCTAGGCATGGAGGGCAGAGGGGGAATGAACCCCATGGGCCCTGGTGATGAGATAGGCACTGCCCCAAGCTGTCAGCGGGACTGGGACTGGCACAGGCAGGCAGAGAAACGTGCCCTCACTGTGCATCCCAGCAGCTGCAGGTGATGGGATGGATGGTCCAGGGCTCGGGAGAGGATTTCAGCCCCACACGCTGCATCTGTGGGGCACTGCAGGCACCCTGCTTGCCACGGGGGCTGGGAAAGGGCCAGGAAGGTTCCTCAGAAGGAAAGAAAGAAAGAAAGAAAGAAAGAAAATCCATCCAGCAAGCAGGGTGTGGGGGAAGGAGCCGAGGAGTCCTGATCTGTCTAGTGGCTTTTGGCCCGACGAGTGACATAAGGGAAGTCACAAGGAAGGGCATCAACTGCCATCGTGTAAAGAGCAGCAGCGTGGCAGGACGCCCCCCATGGGTGGCTGGATGTGGGGCACAGTGGGAATAAGCACCCCATACCCTCCCCTAACCTGCCACTGACTTCAGTATAAACAACTGCCTCCCCAACCCACGATCACATCTCCTGCAGCATCACCGCTGGCGAAGCCCCCAGCCGGGAGCTCCTGCCCAGTCCCTTCTCCATGGATGCACAGGGTGCCCTGGCAAAGGAGCCACACGCTGCTGGGCGCAGGCAGAGCTCCCCTGGCCCCAGACACCTCTCCCTTTCCCTACGAGCAGCCCATTTAGCAGCACTTAAAGCCGGGGGCTCGTGTGGGAATGATTTTAGAGCGCACTGGAAAACCCAGGTTCCTTTTTTTCAATCTACCAACACCTTTAGAAAGCAATTCTTCCAGCCTCCATTTCCAAGACCCTTTTAATCTCTGCAAATTATTGGTGAGAGCCAAATCAAGGCAAACAGCCATCAGCCACACTCGCAGCACCACGACCGGGCGGCGAGCGGCCGCCGCTGATTATTTAGGAGAAACTGCTGCTTTTAGGCAAGCTGCTGCTGAAGTGAATTAGCATTTATACTGGATTATTGAGAAACATCCAGGGGAAGGGGGGAAAAGAAAAAAAAAAACACATTAAAAAAAAAAATCAGGCTCCATCTCTGTGTCAATTGTGTCTTGCCAAGGTCAATATCTGCACGGTAATAGGCACGGTCTCAAATAGCGAGAGCAACTTAGGTGTGGAAATGAGGATGCCATCATCATCAGAGCCACAGCCCGGCCCCTGAAATAGCATCCGCACTCCCACCGCTCCCAGGGACGGCGACCTGCAGTGGGAGGTGTGTAATCAAGGAGCTGGGCAAGTCATTCAGGAGAATTAAGATCTAATGGCTTGACTTCTGGGTAGGTCCTTCCCCACCGCCAGCCCCGGTGTTGCCGCTACGTCCAGCTTGAGAAACCTCCATAGGGAACAGCCCCACATCCAAGCCCTACATCCAAGCCCCAAATCCAGAGCTTGATCTTCCCAGGCTGTGGGGGACATGGCCCATTTTTGGATGGTACCTCCAGGTAACAACCCATTAAGTTTGAAACACTTATATTCTGTCAATGGGGATGGTTCTAAGGAATAAACCCTTATTTTTATTATTATTATTATTTTAATTTCTCTTTGGCAAAACATTTGCCTCATCAACAGGATTTCCTACCCACCTACCCATCACTTTGCAGTGAAAGGAGACATCTCTTCCCCCCCCCACCCCCTGAGAACTACCCAGTTGCCAAAGTCAAACTGGAACAAAGGAGCATGTCAGGCTCCTGCTACAGCGCAACATCCAAGGGACTGACCCTCCCCACGCTTCACTTCAGCAGGGGCCACGTATCTGGTACTGCCCCCACCAAAAAGTGTGTCTGGGGTGAGGTACAGCGCCTGGGGTGGGGAAAGGCAGCTGTAGGATGCTCCCCCATCTGTAACAAAACCAGTCGTGCCACCAATGTGGGGACATTTCTGGGGTGTTTTCAGTGCGGAACAACCCGGAGGAGTCGAGTCCTGTTGGCTGCATTTCTTCCAGCTCCCCCCAGCCTGCGCTTCCCCTTTGGCTTTGTGAGGGGATGTGGGGAGGGGCAGCCACTGCCCCTGGGAATCAGGGTGTCCCCGGGGCTCTGTGGGAGCCAGAAGGCAGGGAGACCGAGCCAGTCCCTGCTGGGACCTGCCACAGACATCGAGAGCCCACTCTAGCCCTGTTGCCCCGCACCTCTCCTCATTCCACCCCCACTCACCGCACTTTTTGGCTCAGGACCCCCCCACCAATCTCCCCCTCCCTGGGTAGAGCCCGCTGCTGTTCACTCCTCATGCACCAGGTCCCACTCTGCATGAACAGAGGCTGCAGGTGCTTGACCCATGCCCATCGCACGAGTCCTTACAGACCACCTTGCTTGTGCACAGGTTGGGGGGAATGCTGCTCCCCACCGCTCTCCATCCATCCATCCATCCATCCATCCATCCATCCATCCATCCATCCATCCATCCATCCATCCATCCATCCACCCATCCACCCACCCCCTGGGGTCTCACCTGCTTGGAGCCAGGGCTGCTGCAGGGTCCCTGGTTGGCCTGGGGCTGTGTCCCTGAGGGGCTGACCAGGGTCCCCCTCTTTCCTCCCCCTGGCTGGGGGTTCTGTGGAGGGCTCAGGTGCCGGTCCCCATCCATTGGCATGATGCCACCTGCCCTGACAACAAAAGGGCACCTCTACATCTAGGGAGTTTCCAGCGGCCTCAAAAGGGATAGAAAACTCTTTTCAGGGGAAAACACCCACAACCTGACAGTAAAACCTCACAATACAGTGTCAGCCTTTGGAGGAAGACTCTGGTGAAGTAAGGGCTGAGCTCAGCCGATGCTCAGCAGCACAGAGCACATCACAGCTGTACCCTCAGCCCCTGGAAACACATGGGCTGGTGGGCATGGGCACTGGGGGGGTCTGTTGCGGGGCCCTGTCTCGCAGGGTGAGCGGAAAGAGCAGTGTGCCCCCCCAGGGTGCCCTGATGGGCAGGTGGGTCACACGGGTGGGTCACCGGCGGCTGCAGGGGCAGGATGCTGTGAGGTCTGAACGTCGTTACTGCCCTGTGCAGGGGGTCTCCAGAGCTTAAGGGGAGAGCACCAACTTTCAGAAGCAGAGCTGTCCTCTCCCTGACTTATTACCCTTCATTCGATAGTCACCCCGGGGCTGGAGGTGCTTTGCCCAGCACTCCTCCCCAGGGAAGGTTCATGGTTCAAAGAGGGGATGGGAGGAGGTGAGGAGGCTCCGGTCCAGAGGTGTGGGACATCCCTGGCTCCCCAAAACGGGGTTCGGTCCCACCTGGAGCAGGACACGGAGAGATGGGAGGGTTCTGCCGACACCTCCCAGGCCGGCCCCGGTGCCAGCCCCGGGAGCGGAGGGATGTGCGCCCGGGGATGCAGCGTGGGCACTGCGTGTCACACCCCCGAGTCCTGTCTCTC
This sequence comes from Laterallus jamaicensis coturniculus, assembly GCA_022605575.1. Lineage (NCBI taxonomy): Eukaryota > Metazoa > Chordata > Aves > Gruiformes > Rallidae > Laterallus > Laterallus jamaicensis. Next base: position 1,470,904 of record JAKCOX010000001.1, read on the forward strand.
AGGGGCACGGGTGGGTGCCGCACCCCGCGGCACCCCGGCCCGACCGGGAGCGGGCAGGCAGCCCCAGAGAGCCCCGGCAGCGGCGCGAGCGGCCGGGAGCAGCGTGCGGCCGCTTCCGAGAGCTCATGGACCGGCGGGATGAACCCACGGGCTCCTGCGCGGGATCAGCCCGCCGCCGCAGAGCTTGCCCGCGCACACGCATCGCGGTGTATAGGCGGAGCGCGTATATCCGCGCAGATATGCGCGGAGCTCTGTCCGCCGCCCGGCACCGCCTGGCCGCCCCGTCGGTTCGCCCCGGGGCAGAGCAAGCAGGGGCCGCCTGCGGCTCCCCACGATTTCCCCCCGGAGCGGGCAAGCGCCCGGCACGGCTCGGAGCCCCCTGGCCCGATCCGGGGAGGGGCGGGAAGAAAATTTTGGCCGCTGGGTCCGGCTGCGCCCCGTTCTCTCGGCCCGCAAAGTCTCCTCATCTCCCCCCTGCCCGCCCGGAGCGGCAGGGTCGGGCAGGAGGCTGCTCCGGCCGCTGCCCCCCACACCCCATCCCGCCCCCGACGGCCGCCGGTCCCGCCGCAGGAGACTCCGCAGCCGCAGCCCGGCGCGTCCCGCGTCCGGCCCGGGGGCACGTGCAGCCCCGAGGGAGCATTTCGTTGTCTCAAAACGAACGAACGAACGAAAACCGACAAACAAAACCCCACCAAACCCCGAAACAAACTCGGCCGCAAACGAAGCATCATCCCTAAAAGCGCACCGGGCGCCGAGCGGGTCCCCGCTCGGGCCCGCACCCCGACGGGAGGGGCTCCGGGGAGCTGCGGCTCCGGGGCTCCGTCCCGCCGCCCCGAGGGGCCGGGGTCAGCCTGCCGCCTCGTCCCGGCTCGGAGCCGCCGGGATCCCGGGAACTGAGCCTGGATGGGGTATTCCCCCGGCTCCCGCCGTCGGGTCCGCGCCGTCGGGTTCGGGCCGCGCCACAGCCGTCGCGTTGCCCCGGGACCGGTTATTTTGGTGGGGAACACGCGCAGAGGTGCTGTCCGTGCCCCCCAGTCCATGTCCCCGGTCCGTGGAGCGCAGCGCACCGCCCGGGGGGGGTGGTCAGGGTGAGTGGGGAGCGGGCAGGTACTTACGGGCGAGGGCCGCAGGGCTCGGCCCGGGCCGGGGCTGCTCGGAGCCGCTCCGACGCTGACCCGGGGCGGCCGGGCTTAAGAGCCGTCCGGCGGGCTCAGGACAATGGCCGGGAGGAGGGGGCCGTGGAGGGCGGCGGGAGGCGGGGAGGGGACGGGGCCGCCCGCCGCCGCCGCTCTCCCCCGCCGGGCGCGCTCGCTCCGCCCCCCCGCGTCTGGCGTAAACCCGGCGCCGGGCTAAAAGAAACGGCGAGCTACCGGCGCCCGGGGCTGGTGGCCGCCGCGCCGCGCCTCGCCCGCGCACGGCTCGCCGGTGCCGGCGGCAGCGCCCGGCCCGGCCCGGCCCACCCCACCCCGGCCCGTCCCGCCGCGCCATGTCGCTGAGCCCCAAGCACACGACGCCCTTCTCGGTCACCGACATCCTCAGCCCGATGGAGGAGAGCTACAAGAAGTTCGGCGGCATGGACGGGGCGGGCGGGCTGGGCGCGCCCCTCGGGCCCTACCGCCAGCCGCCCGTGCCCGCCGCCGCCGCTGCCGCCGTGCCGCAGCACGTCGTGGCCGGCCCCACCGGGGCGGCCGCCTACCACATGCCCCACGGCGTCTCCCAGTTCCCTCACGGCGCCGTCGGGGGCTACTGCAACGGCGGGCTGGGCAACATGGGCGAGCTGCCCGCCTACCCCGAGGGGATGCGGAGCGGCGCGGCGGCGGGCGGCGGCTGGTACGGGGCCGGCGGCGACCCCCGCTACTCCAGCAGTAAGTGCGGGCGGCGGGGGCGGAGGGGGCGGCGGGGGCGGCGGGGCGGGGGGAGCCGCTGTCCCCGACGGGGCGGCCGCCGGCGCTGAGCCGCCCGTCCTGCTGCTCAGTCTCCAGGTTCATGGGCCCGTCGGCGGGGATGAACGTGGCCGGGATGGGCGGCCTGAGCGGCATCGCCGAGGGCGCCAAGGCCATCGTGCCGCTCCACGCGGCCCCGCGGAGGAAGAGGAGGGTGCTCTTCTCCCAAGCACAGGTCTACGAGCTGGAGCGGCGCTTCAAGCAGCAGAAGTACCTGTCGGCGCCGGAGCGGGAGCACCTGGCCAGCCTGATCCACCTCACCCCCACCCAGGTGAAGATCTGGTTCCAGAACCACCGCTACAAGATGAAGCGCCAGGCCAAGGACAAGGCAGCCGCCCAGCAGCTGCACCCCGACGGCGGCGGCGGCCTCTGCCAGCAGCACTCGCCCCGCCGCGTTGCCGTGCCCGTGCTGGTGAAGGACGGCAAGCCCTGCCCGCCGCCGGGCAGCGGCACCCCGGCCCCCGGGCAGCCCGCACCCCCGCCCCCCGCCGCCTCCGCCGGGGCGCTGCCCGCCGCCGCCCCCGCCGCCCATCCGCACCCTGGCTCGCTGGGGCAGGCGGCCGACCTGGAGGAGCTCTCGCCCAGCCCGCCGGCGCTGCACGGCCAGGTGCCCCCCCTGGCCCCCATGGACTCGGCCGGCGTCGACTACAACGGCGGCATGGTCAGCCCCAACCTGCTCTACGGCAGGACGTGGTAATCATCCTCGGCCCCCCTCCACCCCGCCCGTCACCCCCTCCTGCCCCGCCTCGGAGTCGCCCCCGCCCTCCGGGACCGGCCCCGACGGCCGCCCCGGCCCGGCCCGGCCCGGCCAGGCGCTCGGCGGCACCGGCCCGCGGGGAGCCCCGACGGCCGTCCCTAGGTCCCCGCCTCGGGCCCCGGCCGTGCGCTCTACTCCCCCACCCCGCCCCAAATCCTCTCGGGCTCGCTTCGGGTTAGGTTTTGGGGGGTTTTTCTTAGACTTTCGGGGGTTTTCGAACCCCGGAGCCGAGACCAGGACCGAGGGCGGGCGGCCGAGTCGGCGCGGGGCCGCGGGGGATGCGTGCCGGCTGCGGGTGTCGGTGGCCTCGCGTCCCGGCCGCCGGCCCGCCCGGGAAAGCCGCCCCGACGGGGCGCCCGGCTGGCGTTGGGCATTGGGGGGGGAAGACGCGACCCGATCCGACCTCGGGGCGGGGGACAGCCGGCGGGCTGCGGGGCTCCTCCGCTCTCTGCCTGACCCCGCTCTCCCGCGGCCGGGCACCGGCAGCCGAACCCCGACGCGCCCCGGAGCCCGCGCCGATGCGCGGATACCTTACAGCCCCATTGAGCGCGAACAATAAATCTTCTGAAGTGCAACTTATCTCAGCAGAATTAATTTTATAAGGGTGCCCCTGAAGTGCAATTTCATTATTATTCGATTGAAGGTAAATTGAGTTGTAACTCAAGGTCGAGGAGGCGGCGAGCGGGGCGAGCGGCGGGCGGCCGCTGCCTTTTGGAGAACGGGGAGCGGCTGGAGCACGGGAACAGCCCGAACCCGCGGCCGGCAGCGGCGGAGGGTCTCCCGGCAGAAGAGCTCTCGAAAGCCGGTGCTCAGATTTAAGGGGGGGTGGGAAACCCGTTGTGATCGTTATTGTTAATCGTTGCTCTCGTAAACGAACGTACGCGCGGTCCCCGCAGCCGCCGGGCAGACGGCAGCCGCCAGCCCCGGCACCGCGCCGAGCTGCGGAGATCACCGAGACCCCGGCATGCGGGAATCCCCGGGGCTGGACACCGCTTCCCCGCCGGGACAGGGCGGGGGATCGGGCCCCGCAGCGGCCGGGGCCGCCGGGCCGGAGGAGGAACAACGGAGGAGACCGGCGGGACGGATCGGGGCTCGTCCCAGCGCGCCGGGAAGCGCATCTCGGGACTTCCCGGCAATTCTCCCTTCCTTTTAATTTTTGTTGTTGTCGTTGTTGGTTTAATTTTATTATTTTATTATTTTTAACAATAAAAGGAAGCGTTGTTCTCAAGAGCCGGCTGCTTCGCTCTCGGTGTGCGCACGGCTGCGGCTCGGCCGCCCCTGGACGACCCCCGAGCCCCGTTCCTCCGCGTCCCTCCCAGCCGCCCAGAGGATTTCGTTCCGCGGCTCTCCCCGACCCCGCCGTCCTCTGGGGGTCCGCTGAACCCCAGCTCCTCCGAGGTCTCCCCCCGCCTAGCCTCGGGCACGGCCGCGGCTCCGCGCCGCTCCTGGTCGCGCCGTGAAGGAACGATTCTGGGACGGGAAAATCCCCCCAAACCCAAACCCAAACGGATTTCGGAACGGTGACCGGCCCCGAGAGCCGTCCCAGAGGGTGGGGGGCAGAAGCGGCGGGGATCCCCGCCGGTCCCTTCCTGGCCGCCGCCAGACGGGGACCGCTCCCTCGGAGGATGAGGCAATGCACGGGGACCCCCGCGGCTCTCCCCTCTTCCACCGCCGGGCTCCCACAGGGACCGGCCCTGGGCCTGAGCATCCCTCCAGCCCTGGGCCTGAGCATCCCTCCAGCCCTGGCGAGGCGAGGCAAGGCGGGAGGCTTCAGGCTCGGCTCCGGCTTGGAAAACGCGCACGGAGAGGGGCAGAGCGGCCCCAGCACCGCCGCGGGGATTCTGTGCCGCCCAAGGGCCACCCCAAGCCCGCGGGGCAGCAGCAGGGCCCCCCGCCCAGGCAGGGGACAGCGGGCAGCCAGAGCCAGCGGACCGCGGAGGGGTGATGCTCCACGGTCGGGCCCTGCATCCCACCCCGGTGTGACGGTACAGAGGACCCGAAGGTCCCAGCCAAGCGCGTTGATCCGAGGGTCCGGGTGGACACCGCATCCCCCGCGGCCGAGGGCCGGCTGCGCTCAAACGGCAGCTAGATCTGAGACCCACGGCCGTCAGCGAAGGGAGAGAAGAGCTGGGCAGGGGAGAAGGGGTTAGAGGAAGGGGCAGGGACAAGCCCTTCCCAAAGCAGCCCCCCAGAATGCTTTTCCATCCCCGTTTCTGCAGCCTCAGCCCCCAAACGCAGGGAGCAAGGGACAAAAGCCCGCTGACAGCCCAGGTTCATCCTGGGGAGCAGAGGGTACCTGCGGCAGCACAAGGACGAGCTCCCTGCTCCTTCCTCTGGCCTCACACTCGACCACCACATTTGCATGAAAATTCCCGTTTCCCGGCTGGTTTTGTCCTGCTCCAAAAGCAAAATTACTTTTTTTTTTTTTTTCCTTTTTTGAGCCCCAAATATTTTCCCTGCCGAGGGAGGCCATTGGCAGGGCCGGTGGCGCTTCCCCAGGACCGCAACCCTTTGCATTACAATGAAGGACTCTGCTCCACCCTCAATCACTTGAAAAATAATGAATCCAGTTGCAGGATTTCTTCCTCCCAAGGTTCCAGGGGTCTGGTCTTTTTCCCCCCCTGCACCTCAGAGGAAGGGGCTGAAAAACCTGCTGGGGGGAGAGCAAAGCTTCAACGCTGGGTGATGTGTGGGATACAGGGAAAAGCCCAAGGTGGGCACCAGGGAAGGATGTCACACTGGCACTGGCAGCACTCAGCTAACTGGATGTTCTTCTTTTACCTTTTTTTTTTTGATTAAGCAAAGCTTTTCAATGTCATGGTAGAGGCTGGGTGGAATTCCCTCCCAAGAGATTAATAACACTACAGGCACAGAGGTACGGAGAGAGGATGCAGAGGGGTGCTGGGGGTGGAGGAAGGGGAGGTTTGGAGGAAGTAAACCACTCGATACACCTCAGAATTTCAAAAGCCACTTTATAAAGCAAATAAAAATATTTACTGGTTTGGTACACTCACATGGAAAACCCCTAAGAAAGTGTGCTAAAAAGGGATGGGAACTCTGCACTGCGCAGCTATTTTAAATTAGATATCAAAACAGACACGTACACCTCCCGTGCTTGGTTATCTTACAGGAACCAAGTGAAAAACAGGCACAAAAGTTGTAAAAGTTGAAATGTTTTACTTCCAAGTCCAAAAGGAAAACAAAACAAAACAAAAAAGAAAGCAAAGAAGAAATCTCCTCTGTCTGTGAGAAATCCAAGGAAGCATCTGAGAAGGAATACCGGCAGACGTATCTTTAAACCCCGTGCTCTGTGGGCTGCCTGCTGCGTCCACCCCAGGAGTTAATAAAATCCCATTTCTATGGACTCTTTAAAACTCTGTGTCTGTTTTCAGGCTCTTATGTGTGGAGCAAAAGATGTTTGGAGTTCAGATTGACAGGCACAGCTAAGCACAGCTTGGATACGTAGTAAAGACAAAACAGCACTCCTACCTCATCGAGCATCTGACGGGCAAATTAGCGAGGCGAGCTGAGCTGCTCGCCCTCTGGAATAGGCTATTTCCAAGTGACAGAGCCCTCCCCACAAAATAAATCACCAGTTCAGTAAGAAATGTGCACATTTAAAACAAGTATCATAGTTTAAAAACTACAGGGACGTTTCTTCAGGATTTCAACCTTTCCCCTTCCCCAAATAACAAACCCAGCCGCTTTCTATAGATTAAAAAACACCCCAACCCCGAGCCCCAGCCAGGAGCTAATTCCAGCTGTATCTTCCAGAGGGAGGTGGCAGCGGGTAGGGCCTCCCGGGGCCGTATGCCTACAAACAAACAAACAAAAGCAAGGGTTTATTTTTTGGATTACCATCACAGCAAACAAGCCTGGCCAGCTTCAGGCGCCACCCGACAACGAAACAACACATCCTTTGCACCGCCAAGGTACCACAGGCAGGGCTGGGTGTCTCCAAGGGTGTTTTAGGGACACTCTGCTGAAAACAGGAGCTTGATTGCCTGTGGAGAGCTGTTCTGTACAGCTCCAGCCTCGGCTTCCCGCTATACCATGCTCCTAAAACGGAGAGCAACGGGCTGAGGAGCTGTATCACCTCAGCGATGCACGGAGCAGAGGGGCACACTTGGTGTGAGACACACACACACCTGAAAGGCAGATTTTTAATTCCCACAGAAACACAGGCACTGCAGTCCAGGGTGCCCAGCAGACAGGGAGGCAGTGAAAGTCCTTCCTGGCGACCAAGGATGGAGTGGAGCAGGGCGATGCCTGCGCACCACTGCCAGGATTAGTTTGGTTTATGTGTTTTTTGGTCATTTTTTAGAGAAAAGAAAATATTTCCTTTGAGTACCAGCTTTCTGCTTCAGCTGCCAGCGATCCTACACTGAAGGCGGGTGTTTTAAGGGGGGAAAGAAAGAAATCATTAGAGCAGCAGCATTTTCCAGCACTCATTCATTTAAACAACAGGTGAACAATGCTTAAATCCCACCCCAGAAAAAAAAAAATCACTGCAAATTCGGTAGGTTTTTGTGTTTAAATTCAGATGAGGCATTCCACACATCAGCTATCTGGTGAGAACTATCTTGGAAAACACCACAAAGTCCCTTTGAAACATATAAAATTATTTCACAGCCTGAAACACTGCAGAGACCAGGGAGTGAATTAAACACAAGGCGCTACCAGCAGCCACGGGGCTTTGTCTCTGCTCCGAGGGCTCGGGGCTTTTTTGGTGGGGAGGGGAAGAGTGGCTCTCCTGTAGCTCTTTCAAAGAGAAACCCAGCTTTGCCCCATCCTACAAGAGGTGGCAGTGGGTGAATCTGTCACTGTACGGGTGGCTCAGTCCACGGTGTTCCCACCACGGACCAGTCTGTCACACCCTGGTTTTAAAGGCTGAAAGCATGCCGTTTCTGCTGCCAGGAAGGCTTCATGTTTTGTCTCTATTTTGATTTGCAATTGATTAAAAAAAAAAAATAATAAAAAAAGCAAACAAGTTGACTCTGTCCCTGGAAAAAGCCTCCCCTTGGGTTCCATCCTGTGCAGTAGACAATTCAGAGCTCCACAAGGTGTTTATCCAGGCAGAGTATTACCACTGGCTATAAAATAAAAGCCTCAGACACCTGCACAAGGCGATGGAGTTCATTCTCCAGCTTTCCAGGCTGGCTGGAAGACCCCAGCAAACACCCACTGCAGCAGAACAACCCATATCCATGGCAGTGGGGGTAATTTTGGCAGCGCTTTGTAGCGGCGCGTTTATTAACCTCTTCAGACCACGTTCTGCACGCCGCAAAAGAAGAATTCAGAGGTGAAAGGGACCAAAGATAATTATTTATGCTGCTACGTGTCACCACTTCCACTTGAATCCCTTTTCAGGGCTTTAAAGCTTTGAAATTTACAGGCAGCGATGCTGGATTCAATTATTGGGTTTGCACCCGAAACCCTTTAAGGTAGCTTCTCATTTCCCTCCAGTGCTGCCGGCCCCGAGGACATAAAGGCACCTGAAAGTTCATTTAATAACAGCACAAAAAAAGGAGAAGATTAAAAAAATAAAAAAAAAAGAAAAACAAACATTTAAAAGGAGATGAAGACCTGCTGGAAAGCAACACAACTGCAAAGGGGATTTTTTAAGGAAGCCAAAACTGAAAGGTTTGTCCTTAATAACCCCCACGGACGTGAACACCGGTAAAGCGGCTGCCACCGCTCAGTTTAACTCTGTGTCCCCATCCAGGAGGCACATCCCATGCCATGGATGGGGTGAGGGGGGAGGGGGAGTTAGGCTTTGGGCAGGGCTGCAGTGGCACTAGCAGCAATCGACTCCTATTCATCAGCCCGAGGGCTGGAGAACTGTGGGGGCAGAGGTTTTCCATCACGATGGCCACGATGCTCCCAGACCCCCAAGGTACATCTTAGCTTGCCAAGGGGGGTTTGCCCTCCCTGAGCCCCCTCTGCCACTGGTTCTGGAATACAGTTCCCATTCATCCTTATGATTCCAGCTGCAGCTGTTACATACAAAGGTTTAAGGTTGGGAAGGAACAAGTTTCAGCACCGATTCCCTCTGCAAACGCACCATGCACCGCTGCTGCCCAGGATAAAGGGCAGCGCAGAGCATGGCTCAGCATGCAGACTTTGTTCAAGTATCTATTTCCCAGCCCTAATTAAAACCCACCCAAACTTCCCCAGCATCAACACCCCCCCGGTTTCCTGAGGTTATTACAGCAGCCCCCATTCCGGATGAGCACGATGATGTATGTATCCCTTTGTCTCCAGTGTTTGGGTAACACAACAGGGGAAACTGGTCCTATCAATGCACCTCACCCAAATTTGAAAGAGCCTTCCAAAAAACCCCAAGCCGCAGTGCTGGGGACTGGCTGAGGACTCAAGCCCTGCTGTCTCCCCATGAAGCCCAACATGATTGTAACCCACACTGTCTAGTCTTGCTTATAGCCAACACCAGTGCTGCTGGAAGGCTTTGTCCTGGCAGTGTCTCCTCTCTCTATCTGGAGCCAGAGAGCACAGTGATATACTTGGTTTTCCCCCTGTTTCTCCCCACAACACCAGTATGACAAACTGAACAAGCTGAAGACAATTCTTCCTCCAGCCCTAAAAGCCTCATCTGCACTAAACCCGCTTGAGGGTGGGAGTCAGGGGCCGGGGGGAGAAGGGAATGTCACTGCTGCTAACGAGGGCTCAGAGGAACACGAGCTGAAGAGTTGGGAACGCTGGGGCAGGCTGCTCGCTGGCTATAGATCCTTTCAGCAGCGCCCTGTAATCCTGCAGCCAGCAGACAATGCTGAGCACGGTATTAGCAGCTCAGAGGCATGTTTCTGCCAGGCTTGGGTCCCAGCAAGCCGAGCCAGAGAAGCACACGGTGCTCTGCACACAAAGCTTCCACCCAGAAAGGCCCAAAGGCTCCTGCAAACGTGGTTTGACAGTACTCATTTTACTGCACCTCGGCACCCCCAGCCTAACAAGGGCATGGGGCAGAGGTGGGTGCTGCAGGGAGCACTCCCTGCATTGACTGAGCGGGGCAGGGGAGAGGCAGAGAGCAGACAAAGCATCAGAGAAGCGTCCAAGTGCCGCAGGGCAACACGTGCTGCGCCGTGCGGTGTTACCGACTCAGTGGGTCAGACTTGGGGTCCCTGCTACACACCAAGGGGGCTGGGTCACAGGCCAAGGCACACGCTGCAGGACAGGACGTACACCTTCATGAACAATCACTGCATACCAATGGCACAGGGACCCAAGGGGACCGCCTTCATGCGACGCATGGGAAGCCAAGTCAAACCCAGAGCGTGCACTGAACATGGGCTCGTCCGGAGCACGTTTAGGAGAGGCAGCTGAACTGTGTCCTGGCAGAAGGCAGATTTCCAGCAGTCTGTGCCTTAGTTTCTACACTGAGGACTGGGAACCAGTGCCGCTGTCAAGCAGCTGAGCACTCTTCCTCCTCTTCCCCCACCCCGGCCAGTAACCTTCCCACAGCTGGGTATTAGCTCTGACTTACCCAAGCAGCAGTAGAACTTGGGAGCTGAGTATAGACACCTGAAAAGTATTTTCAGCTAGTACACAGCACTGTAAACACCCCCATCTCCTGCACAAGAGCACGTGCAGGTTTTGTTTTCACTGGGAGCACGCACACATGGAATAACCATGTCGCCAGAATCACCTGCTGCTTTCAAGGACCTTTTTTATTCTGTGGCATTTTCATAAACCAGTGACAAAGTCACCTCTAATTTCGGCTGAGGTTCCCCTATTACCTTCTCTTGCTCTCATCTAACCACACAACGCTCTTCTCACGTGTACTTTCCCAGATACATCCACTTCTCTGGCTGCCAGAACCCACCACTCGCATTTAAATGGTTTTTCAGCTAATAAACATTCAGGGGGAAAGTTTGATGCATTGCAAACACACTGGGGGGAAAACCCTTCCATCCCCAAAATGTGTAGCTGAGAGATTTCCTTACAGGAGAGGAAGACTCTGTTTTAAATACCTGCATTTTTCTAGGCTGCAAGAAGCGTGTGACTCAGTAGGATGCTGAATCTACCTTTGCAGAGAAGCAGCAGTGGCATGGTCACGGCACAGGCCTCTGCCAGGGGTAGGCAGAGAGGGGCTGGACAAGGCTGGGAAGCTTACCTGCTGGTGCCTTCACTGGGCTAAAGCAGGCTTGGAAATGCCCACCTATGCTGGCTTCGCTCCCCTGCGTGGAGGAAGCCTTACTTGTGAGGAGAACTAAATGTGTGAAGCAGAGCAAGGTTTCCATACCTGTCTTCCCCTGTCCATCCGATCTTCAGGTCTCTGTGGGTAACCCATGGGTCCACCCAGCCCCTGGTACTGACTGGGCTGGAACTGGTTCTGGGATTGCAGCATGCGGTTCCAGGCAAGGAGAGGAGCAGCCCCAGCAGTCCTGCGTACAGAAGAAACACACAGCAGGATGAGTTGGGCTCCTGGGGAGAGCAGCACTCCACAGGTCCTAAATTTCTATAGTTTTGTGCTGTAAATGACTCAGTTTCCCTCAGAATTAGGCACCCTCACACCCAGCTCTGCCTGTGGTGGTACCACTGATGGCCAGGTCGTTAGAGGTGAAGGGGGAGGGGGGTTAAGAGTAATCTCCCAAAGCTGTCCTACAAAAAGGCCACGTGTGCTCACTGCCTCCTGCTTCCCCGCAGCTCCAACACTACCCCAGCAGGTACTACTGCGAGCAGCAGATCCAGTTTCACAAACCAGAGGCTCCTCTAACTCCCCAGAAGGGTTCTGGCCCATCTTTTTATTCCAGAGCAAACTTGCTGGTTCCTCTGCAGCGATCTTCAGCGTAGATTAAGCCCCAGCTATCGCCCAGTTGGCTACATGTAACACACCAAAGCAAGAGTAAACACGGGAGAATGGGGCTTTCTTTTCTAAATGTCCAGACTCTTTCTGGGAGTCCATTCTTCCTGCTTAATTGCAGGTTGCAAATGAATTCTTACTGCGAGTATTCTGAATCTAGGGTAGGGGCCTTGGCTGCTTTTTCCCATCCATTATTCTGCTCAATATGTCAGAAGGTCTGATCGGGAAGAAACCTTTTCAAGTTCTATTGATGCCGTTTTCAATTGACCACGGTGACCTAGCAACATAAGCACTAATTGGCACGGGCTGACTGACATTTGGTGTACAGTTTATATGGGAACGCAAATTCAACATCCATTATAACCTAGTTTGCCATCCTAGATTACTAGCAGCAAGAAATGTTTTAATTGCCTTCAAGTGCCTATTCTAACGTTACAATTATACAGCAACAGGTATAATACATGGAATCATTGTTCGATTAAAAATATTTAGAAAAATGATATAGCCATGATCCAGCCTTTAAAGCTGGGCAGGGCTAAGGGTATGAATTCCTTACCCACTGGGAATTCTGTCTGTTCTGTGGTACAAGATATTGCTGTAAGGGAAAAAGCATTGGGTAGGAGAGATGGTTAATCTCTCCCGACCCCTGCTTAAGAGAGTCGGTTGAACAGCGTGTGACAGGCTAGCAGGGAGTGTGAGCACCACGTCTCAGTTACCTGCTGAGGATGTACAGAGTAACTTTCAAAGAGCTTGTGCCTAGATCTACTGGAGTAAATTGGCAGGGCTTCACCCTCAGAGGGGGAACCCCAGCCAGAGGCTGGGAGACCTCTGCCACACGTGCGTGCAGATCAGGGAGGAGGTATGACTTTGATGGCTGCAGGAGGATTCGAAGCCAGCTGTACAATCCAGGGCAGACTGAGCTTTGAGACAGGCGTTTTGGGGGTGAAGGCTTTCCCCCTTGGATGCACACCACTTGTGGCTTCACACTGCAGCCTGTGGGAGAGCTGCTCCATGGGGCTGCATCCAAATCTGCCTGAGTTTTACAGAGGCAAGAGGAAATACCCAACGTTACCCAAATCATTGATGGGGTGGAGCAACACCACAGTGAAAGATAACAGCACACTACACTTCCAGGGACCCAATGCTCAGAATCAGTGTCACGAGTGTAACAGTCCTTTTGATTGCTGGTTTGAGCACTAACACCCCCCATTCCTGGAAAACAGGGATGCTCCAGGAAAAGCTGCTTAAGGAAAACGGAGCCCCAGCTCTGGGACTGTCACCAACAGTGGCTCTGGCTCCACAGCCCTGCCAGCCTGCTCGTGTCAAATGCCCTCAGCAATCGATGGCCATGGGCCAGTGATTGCTCCATGCCTGGAATGGGAAGCCTGACCCAAGTTTGTTGAGAAAAGAAGTTGACTTCCTGAAAAGCTGGGGTGTTTAACAAATGGAGGTGGTTAACATCACTACAGCAATGGGGTATTTTGACTTAGAGGCCACTGAAAGAGTGGAATTGGTGACTTTCAGTTAGAAGCTCTACACCTCCTGGGGGTGAACCCAGCAGCACAAGGGGGAAAAGAATAAAGCAGCTACAAGGCATTTTCTGACCCCAAGCCCAAGAAAGCAGCTGGCAACTTTCTGCTGCTCTTCATGCACAGAGCTAGTCTTGGAAACTGGAATTTCAGACTGCCTCTGGGAGACAGAAACTGGGAAATACTGGTCCTTTGTGTTTATCTAGGAGAGGAATCACCTGGGGATTTGAATTACCCAAGGGGGAGATCTGCTCACAGCAAAGCTGGGCCTCATAGGTAATGGCTACAGAGCTGCACCACTCTGAACACAACCAGTCCACATCAGAGCTACCCAGAGTTAGGTCAGCTCACGCTTCAACTACAGCACATGCAGGCAGGAGAGCTAACATCGAACTCAGGGAAGCACCATACAGGCACAGCTCACTGTGTGCCAGCCTCAGCCTCTTTGGAAACCTCTTCCAGAAGCAGGTTTGGCAAAGGGCTTTGCTTAACCATTCTACAAGTTCCCACTGTTTGGCAGGAAGCTGGGTAGGAAATGTAACTATAACCCCCAGCACAGAGCCCAGCAGCAGCGCTGAAGGTGACAGCCTGAAGTCATCTTCTGCCGCCTCCAGCGGCACAGCCCAGGGCCTGAACAGACCTGCTGAAAGGACCTGGTCAAGGAGAAGAGGAGGCTGAGGGGAGACCTTATCCCTGCCTACAGTTACCTGCCAGGAGGGTGCAGAGAGGTGGGCGATGGTCTCTTCAGCCAGGGGACAGGAGATGGGACACGGGGAATGGGCTCAAGCTGCGCCAGGGCAGGGTCAGAGCAGATGTGAGGGAGAAGTTCTTCCCTGAAAGAGTTGTGGGGCTGTGGCACAGGCTGCCCAGGGAGGGGGTTCAGTCATCATCTCTGGGTGTGTTTAACAGCCGGGCAGATGAGGTGCTCAGGGATATGGGTCAGCACAGGACAGGTATGGTTGGACTCAATGAGCTTAAAGGTCTTTTCCAACCTAGGGATTCTGTGAAGGGCAACCCATCAATTCTGTCTTACTTGCTGCATGCTGAATTGCATCACTGCATTTAAAAGCAAGAAATCTGACACAGGAGACAAGACCACAGGGATTGTGAAGAAGCAGCTTTATGCTATGGGCTTTCCTCTGCACCCAGGCAAGGTTAGCCCCCACTGCAATACACCATCCCTGAAACAGCACAGAAGCTCAGAGCTTCCCTGGCACAGACAGGGCTCCTCACTTATCCCTTACTTGATGATGCAAGACAAGGACGCTGCACCTCTTGCCAGCACACTTCCTCTGGAAAGGCTGGAGCAGCACTGGCCTCTCCCACAAGTGCCTTCTTCCCAGGAGCAAGGCTGATGTAGGACAGAAAACAGTTCACTGCTCTCCCCACTGGCACCTTGTTGCTACTGGAGCACCTGAAGCCATAGGGGTAGTGGTCTGGGAAGCTGGCAGCTCCCAGAGAATTAACTGGGAAACTGAAAACCACCTGGGGGGGTCAGTTCAACAGGTTCAGCTGTGGTTGTCCTGTACCAAGCCTGGTTCAGCTTTTGCTTGTGTCTCCGTGCTCACCTCTGTAAAGCAACTAACTCAGCACCAGCCCTAAGCACCTGTCTGATCTGTTTCCCATGTCAACCTCCTTCCAAAAACACAGCGAAGCTCCTTATGCTCACCTCAGAAACCAAAGGCTAGCAATGTTCCAAACCCAGAGGCCCTGCAAAGCACCATCAGGGAGGGAAAGCACTGCCATCACACCCTTGACACTCCAAAGCTACAACAGCATTCCCCAAGCTTACTTATTTTCTAGGTGAAGAGGATACATCTCCAATTTACAGTCACCTTGTGGGACAGCAGTTTCCTCAAGCTGGGGAGCTGAGCATAGTGGGGCTGACACCTGGACACTGGAAGCAGGCTGGGCAGGTTACAGATCCAATCACAAACACCATCTATCTGCAAAAGTGCTCTGAGGCACTGGCAGCACACAGTCACTTCTAGAAGTGTTAGCACAAGCCAGGCACAGCCACCTCCTGAGAGGATTTTGCTCAGGAGACACAGCCTGTTATTAACTTTGGGGCAAAAATGTGTGTTTCAAGTGAGAAACAAACAGTATTCCCAGCATTTGTGTGTGAAGTGAGAAACCCTTCCACTCTGCAAGAAACAGCAGCCTGGTACAATGATACAAGTGCAGCACCACAGAAGTAAGGACAGGTTACAGCCCCACAGCCACACTTCAGGCTGGTCATCTATAAACTGGATTTAAGGTGTAGGAATAGCAGCTCCCACAGACAAAGTGATGTTGAAGTTTGCAAGGCAAGCCTTGTTTCTAACACAGCACACCACGCTGACATGGCACAGGACAAGGGAGCCAGGCTTATTTCAATAGGGATCAAAAGGGTTGCCATGGAAAGCGTGATTGCAGAGAGCTCAATAAATTCCCCCAAAGCTCATATCTTCAGTGGCAACGTTTGCAATTAAGAAAAAAAAGGAAGGGGGGGGGGGAAGGCAGGGAGAAAAAGTTGTGCCTCAGAGCAGAAACTTCAAAAAGATCTCACAGAGGCTCTCATTCCTCCATAAACACAAACAAATATCATTATTCATAGCTTGCACAGGTAGGCTGGAGTTTCTAAAGTCCATCTGACTTAAGGATGTACAACCTATCAAGGGAGGAACGCCCGTAAAACATCCCTTATTATGAAACCATGTCACATTCCTTCTCTTCGATGGCACTTATTGGGCTGCAGATTCCATAATCCTTCCCTGAGTCCCTTCTGCATTTAATTCAGTCCAGCCTTAAGTAGTTAAAGAAACTGTTTTCAGTGGCAACTAATAACTACTGACCTACAGTGACACTGCCCTACAATGGGCTTGTCAGGCCTGAAAAACTTGTACCAAAGAAGCTGATTAGGACTTCAAGAGGTTTGTAGCAAGAATCAATGGCTGGTCTGTGCTAATGCCGCGGCTGCGGCACAGACATGATAAAAGTGGAACGCCATTAGTTATGCCTCATTAAGCTCCACAGCCCTCCTAAAAAGAAATTTGTTTAGCCTGTCCAAAAATCTAATGCAGTTTTAAGCTCTCTGTGTTCAATTTCATAGTATCTCAAAAGCTTCAATAAGATAAAGGCCAAAGAACCAAGAACGGTACCAAAGCACCAACAGTAAAGTTAATTTTGAAGCTGGAGTTTTAATGGAAAGTGGTTTTTTGCCTTCCTTTTTTTAATACAGAGTACTCCAGCCTTTTAAAGGGTGAACACCATCCAGAGCACTCCCCAAAATATAAATAAATCATGGACGTTAATTAACTCCCAAACCCTGCTGTACAGCATCATTTAAACAAATTTCAACAACAAAGTTCAAAACAAAGAGGGGAAAAGGGAAAGAAGCTGTGGAAGCCCAGCAGAACAGAGTGCAGCCTCCAGGCCTGATTCTATCCAACTTTGACACCCCCCCCCCCCCCGCCTTACCTCTGCGGAGTCTGCTGGAACAAGGGCGTCGGGCCTCGCCATGACTCCTGGGGTCTAAGATCTAGAGGGCAAAACAAAGTGTTGAAGTGAAAAAGAGTGAGCATCAGGCAGAAAAGCTCAATCTGGATGTACTTCCAGGCACATCCCACCCAGGTGCTGGCTCCCACTGCTGATTTTGGCCATGTCCATCAGTGGCAAGCTCAGTATTTATTAATAAAAGGCAATTTATATATATATTTAAGTTTTTTCGTTAGTATCTTCAGTAAGCTTCAAGTTGTAAAAAGAATGAACTTTAATTGCCAGAACTAGCACTGATTATTGACCAGAAACTTCAGAGGTATCTGTTTTCTGGAATATTCAAAAATGCAAAGCTTTGTTACTGTAACAGCTGAAGCCTTTAATTACTGCATTCACCATCACTACACAGCATGAAGATACAGATACACACATGTGCCATCATCACATGAGCAGCAAGTACTGAGCCCTTGAGGGGCAGTTTCCCTCTGATCAGGCTAAGTTACTCTCTAAAGCAAGCCAGGAGAGCAACAGAGCGTGCACTAAAGCAAGCAGTTCCACCTTATTCACATTTAAATACACATATTAAAAGTTATATTTAAGATAATTATGATGATGAATGGTCTCTCAGATAAGATCATCTGAGGGAATTAAACCTTTCTGAGTGAAACCCTGGCCAGAGACACAGCACTGCAGCTCTGAGAGAGCAGTGAAAGAGACCACCCACTTCTCAATTGTTTCTTGTACCCAAACTAAGTCTTTGTAAAGGCTGAGCAGTACCAACATTGCTTTAGCAGGACACGCAATTAAACGGTTGTTGTTCCTCTAAATAAACTGGTCAGTAAACAGGATAAAAGCAGCAGCTAATCAATAACTCCCAGCCAGCCCACACCACTCAGATTGTGCATCAATCAAAAGCTCCAGTTTCAGTGACACCTCTGAGTATTTTCAATGGTGTTTAAGTGTGACCTAATTTCAACAGCTGGTTCCAGAAGTTGTCTAATGGCTGCATGGTGACGGGGGCAGGAACGCCCTCTCAAACCACCAGTATTCAAGAACAATAAAGCTCTGCAATCATTGAAAGGAAAGGGGAGGAAAAAAACAACCCACCCCAAACACAGTGAGAGGAAAAATCTTGTGCCTCTCTCCTAAGGGTGGGCTGTCAGCAGGCTCCAATGGTCTGACCTGGACAGGAACCCTTCCTGGCAGCACCCCAACACACAGGGGAGGCTGTGGGCAGCCCCCAAAGACACTCCATCAGACAGTGCTGCTCCAACCAGGGAAACCCTCCTGGCCCAGAGTGAGCCTAGCCAGGTACTGCAGGGACACACACTGCCTGCCACATGTCTGCTGAGCACCATGTGTGGCCCCAACACCTTACACATGCTGGGGTGGTGACCCACACAGAGACACATGGGCTGTTACCACCCAGTGCTCATAACCAGGTACAAGTGGGGATTTCATGTGCACTGTCACCAGGCTGGAGCATCCCACGGGCTATGGATGGGTATGCGGTGCTTTCACACTGATCCTGTGAATTACAAGCACTCTGCATGTGTTAACAGGCTGTCCTAACAGGATGCTGTAGTGGTGCTGTGTTTGCTTTGGAGCACAAGAAAAACCCAGGCCCATAATGCTGTCCTCAGCTACGCTGGGGAAAACAAGCTATTCCAACACCATGTTAAAGTGAAGCTTTAAAAAAAGAGAGAAGACAAAAGAAGGAATTGCTAAAAATTAAAATAAATTGGTAAGCTGAAGTGTGCCACTGCTCTCAATCCAAAAACACCCTAAAGAGCTTTTTATTTCTAACAACTCCAAAATACAGGCAATACAGCAGGACTGCACTCTGCTGAAAGCATTCTCAGATGCACAGCCCCCTGTAACCCCTGCGACAGGGGACAGGCTTGGATCTGTCTCCATAACCAGACCTGCAGGTCTCCTAATCCCACCTCAGTCTCCTCCTGCTTGCCAGCCAATACAAACTTCCAGAAAAAAAACAAACCAAGCTATATTCCATGGGGAATAAGGGGGATGCTGGCCCTCCCCTTCTCCTCTGAGCAGGCTGAGCTTGGCAAGACCCCAAGGACCAGCCCAATGCCCAGACCGATGCCAGAACGTCACCATTTAATTGAGGTTTATTAACACGTTTGCCGCCTCACTGCCTGGGTCAAACAGAGTTCTAGTGAGAACTAGTGTGATGGTGCTGGTCTCACCCCAGTACAGTGTTTCCCTTGCTCAAGGGCCAGTTAAAACCCCACACCCTGTTTAACCACCTGCTTTCCATCTGAAGGACGGACCCAGCTCTCTTGCTGTAGCCACATCATCTCTGCAGCTCCAGAAAAGGCTTTAAGAAAGCATTTAACAAAATACCACAGGAACATTGAAAGCCACCTTATTACTATTCATTTGTGTGGCTCTGACAGAGGAGAAAATCTTTGAAGGGAAAAAAGCTGGCAGCAGTGAATTGCACTTCAAAAAGGTACAAAAGCAGAGAAGAAATGACAATTAATATTTTTCTTTATTCTTCAAAACTTAGGCATTTCCTAGAGCTATAAGGCCAAATAAACTGCCTTCTCTAGCAGCTCCTCAAGTAACAATTTATCTAATCAGTGTGGCAATCAAAGACGAGATTTTCTGTTTACTGATTGCACTAATCAAAATCACTTTTCAAATGCAGCTAATCGACAAGTTTACTGACTGGAATGGAAGTCATAAATCAGATACCCCACGCTGCAGAAGCCAAACCTGCCATTCACAGAGCACTGCCACACTGCACTTGACTCCCCAAGTTATCAGCACAGACAATTATTCATCAGCTGAAAATTGGCACATCAAAGTCAAATCAGAGCACAACAGTAAGGAACACCCACGACAAGCTCTTGAGGAAGAGATGGCACTTTGGCTGACCGCATTGCCCTTCTAGAGTCTAATTTCACTTCATCATACATATAAAAACAAGGCAGGAAATGAAAAGTTGCTCCACATCAATCCCAGGAACCGTGGGAATTGTAACCACATCAGCTCTCGTTCTGCAGGGCTCAGGATGCTTCCCAACCCAGTTATGCTGGAGCACGCAGCTGCTCTCTCACGATTCGACAGCAGAACTCGACTGACAGAAGCCACATTCGGCCCCTTTAAGAAAACTCAGCCCATGCCTTCCCATCCCTTGGGATTTGGTTTTCCAGTTGGGGATATCCATGCTCTGACAGAAACATCTGTGCCCAGGCTGGAGGGGGTGACTGCAGAGGGCAGGCAGAGCGCTGCGCTCTCATGCCTAGGAACACCTTTGGGTACTCCCAGGTGGAATGCTGTCTGGGTGAAGCTAGCCCACAGGGCTCAGTGCTGACCCCAGGCTCCATCAGAGCAGAGGCACTACCTGTATGGACTGTTCCTGCTCAACAAGAAGTTAGCTACCTACTGCAGCGAGGTTCAGAGAGCTGCTGATGTGCTCTCACCTTCACAGGTTTGCTTCACGCCACCCCAACACAATCCAGAAGGTGTTATGGCTTTGGGGTGCAGTCCCACTTGAGTATGAACATCCAAAAGACTGATCTCAGCAGAAATTCTGGGCTATGACACTCGGAGGTGATCTTCTAACAAGGGTTTAAGCAAGCCTGACTCTACCTGGCAGAAGAGGAGTTAAGACACTCGCGATCCCTTGGTCTTGACAATCCTGGGTGGCCTGGGCCAGACTCTGCCCCACCATCCTGGCAGCAGGACACGTTTCCGGCACTCCTCCCAGGGAGGAAGCACATCCCTCACACTGCCTGGCCTGCACCCATCCCGCACCCTGCGCCATCAGCTGCTGGCTAAGCAGCGCCGCACCGAAAGACAGACAATCTCCAAATATTAAGCTGATTGCTGCTGTAATTAGTTGCACAGACTCCTCATGGCAGCCAGTTTAAATCAGCAGTCCATTAGATTTAAGACTAACCTCTGAGGGCAGCTCGGTATCCTCAGCGAAGAGGAGCAGCAGCACAGCAGAATGAACTGGCAACGGCTGCGTCTGCAGCACGCTGCGCTGCGCTCCCCCCTGCAAACAGAGGGTGCCAGGAGCCAGCTTCTCGACCCGGGGATGAAAAGCCCTGGTGAGCAGCAGCAGGCACACAGGCCTGGCTTTGTGAAAGAGCCTTTGTACAGCCACTGCCGGCGGCGTGCGAGGCGGCAGCTGGAGGGACCAGCAGCTTGGCCTGGCCCCTCTGTTTGCTGCCTGAACGGGAAGGCACAAGATCAACCACTGCCTAATAGGAAAAGCAGCGTGAGGGAACGTGGCACGAGGAGGAGAGGAGGAAACAGAAAAGAAAACCCCAAAAAGAAGCAAGAGCCTTGTCCTCAGCTTGCCAGGCACAGCTGCAGAACAGCAAGTGGGGAGGCAATGGGAAGTGAGGAAGGGGCAGGAGATGACGGGAGGATGGGTGAGAACAAGCCCCCAGATTCTTTTCTCAAGGCCATCAGCTGGACTGGAAAGAATGATGGTGTGGGGGCATGTCTGCACATGGAGTGCGTCCCACAGCACACAAGGTGCTTGGATGCCATGAGGAGGAGTGGCAAGATCAGCCCTGTGCACGCAGGGCACAGAAACCTGAGGTAAGTACTTCCCACCAGGCATCAGGGCTTGAGCTTCAGAAGACATGAACAGCAGTATCAGGACTGACGGGCTTACAAATATGTTCTCTCATACCAAAACCAGGCAGACTTTCTCTTTTTTAAGACTGACACAAAAATGTGATGCCTCTGGTAGTTCTGCCCTCCCATCCCCCACAGTCTTCAGACCATCTTTCCTGTCTGTTTAAACCCCCACTTGTTTTCCTTTAACCAAAGTTAACAGCTCCAGACTCTTGCATTCAATCCATCTCTCCACTTACACCAATCTGATTCCTCACACAAGACAGCTCCTGCCTCCACTCCCCAGCTGCACCTAACCTGCTTTGGGACTGGACAAGAAGTTTAATGCAGTGTGGCCATTGATATTATTTATTTGCTGTTTCATATCCTGCAAAAACGCAAGTATAAAGAGGCTGACAGCTTTACCATGCAGCAATATGGCCTTCTGAAAGTGACAGAACATTGGAGTTCAAGCTTTATCTGTGTCAGTTGTTTAAGCTCCAAATCCTCATATAATTTAACAGCAGAATTCAGCTGAACAGTGAGAACTTCTTACCTTAAAGCACCTTCTTAGGCAGTTTAGCCAAGTTTCCTCCTGTCTTGATCCCATCATTACAGAAACACAGCTCCTGGTCACAGAGACAGGACTCTTGCTAGCCCCCTTTTTGGGAGCCCTTTGCACAAACAAATCCTCCTCAGGACAAAGACCCCCACCTCTGGGTCCCCTGGGATTTATCTTACTGCTTCCACTTGTTCACCAAGCCAACAGCAGTGGCATCCCTCACCTCCTGACTGTCTCCTACCACCTTTCTGCCAGAAGTTGCAACACCTACTGCAGGCAGGAGAAGCCAATACTGAACCATGAATTAGCAACGTTGGTTCAGCCTGGCAATTCAAGACCAACCACAGCTCTTCTGTCAGTCCCACAACTCCTCATTAATTATCTTCTGGGCATCCTCCTCTCCCTGCTCTCTTCAGACAGAGCACCAAGCTCTAAGCCCGATGATGCTGGTGATGCTGAGATTCAGCCACATACCGAGCACGCTGCAGATAACAGACCTTTAGTAGACAAGGCACTATTTTACCTGTTGCATTTGAATCCTGGGTGAAGTACTTGCAACAGGCTCCCCCTTGCAGGCACACCCTTATGTTTTAGTACACTTCCCTACAGCAGTTCCATAAAGGAAGAGCAGTAGAGAAAGGACACACAAGGTTAACGGAGATGGATGCCTAAAGGTACATTTTACTTATCACAGTGCAACAGACCCAAGGGCAGCAGAACTACTGTTCAACTCTGACCTGTAAAAAGCAGAGAGCCCACTTACTTGACAGCAATTTGGGAATCTGCTGCTGCCCACTCAGAAGCGGCCTGGTGTAGGGGCTGCCGTAGGTCGCGAGCGGTACTGCGTTGGCATACATTCCTGGCATCCCTCTGTCCCGTGGCATCGTGTGGCTGGGAGGTGCAAGGAATGGAAAGGAAAAGAAGTGAGGTGTTTTCTTAAGCTCACCTGCCACTCAGCCCATCAAGCGCCCCAGGTCACTGCAGCGTGTTGGCGGGGACGTGCAGAAACACAGGGCGCAGCAACTTGCTCGCAGGTCAGGGTCCCAGGCACCCCTCCACCCAAGCATGGCCTTTCTAGGCTGGGAAATCCCTGTAGGAGTTTCTACAGCCAGCCACAACAGGCAGGAAAACACAGGTTTCTAGAGAGCTCTGGAAGCACCCAGTAAAGCCATCACATTTCCCAAGGAGGCAGAGCTGGCAGACACACAGGACCTGCAAATATCAGCGTGTCAGCGTTTGCCAGGCCTCTGCTGCTCTTCCTCTGCAGAGCTAGTCTGCATTAGGACCCTGATGCTTGTGGTACCTGCCACCCTGACAGCAGGTTACTGAGACACCACAGACCATCAACACAGCTACACTTTTGGTTGTTTCCTATGACATGGAAGATGGTTGCTAAGCACAGTGCTGGAACAGTTGTGCTTTCCATCACAGGAATAGAGGGAAGGGTGTTGCTGCTTCTTCCTCTAGCTACTCCCAAGCTGTGAGGTAAAGAAAAAAGTACTTTCTCTTCCTAGAGACTTGCATTCAGTTGCTCAGGGTTTACTTTTATCTGCTAGTAACAAGATCTCCTTTAAAATATTCTCTTTCCTGGCTCTGACTAACGCACAGCGCTCTGCCCTCCCTGTAAGGAAACCATTCCATTTCACCTGTAACACACAGCCCCAGCCCATTCTCTCACCCTGTGCCCAGAAGCATCCTCATGCTGCACCACAGCACCCAAGAGAGTCACTTGGGCTTTTGGACAGCTAATAAAAACAGGTTCTGGCAATGCCTTCAAAAGTGACATTCAAAGGGACTGTATGGCGCAGCACATGCTTCGTCCAAGGGGTTTTAAGGCTTCTTCACTTTGGAAAGCATAAAGGACATTCCTGCCTTCACAGTAATGTTAATTATTCCCTGTGTGCAATATTCTCACTGTACTTCAAGCAAGTAATTGCCAAACAAGAGGAGAAAAACCAGGGGGAAAGCTTGTTAGAAATATTTAGAAGGACCTCCCCCAAATCAGGAAAAATGGAAGGGATTACTGCAAAATTACAGCAATAGATGGCTTTTATCAATGCTGAATTCGAGTATCACATGCTGAAGTTTCCATCATGGAACACCAGCACCTGATCCTCTGACAGGCCACCCCCACCCCCTTTGGTTTTGGGGTTTTAATTAGAAAAGCCACAAGTGAGTTCCAGCCATCTGGGAAAGGCAGGCAGTGAGAACAGCACCAGTCTTACCCTAAGGTTCTAAACGCTGACTGGTCCAGGTGGACTGGCTTTCTGTCTCTGTTAAAGCCCAGCTGCGGTCTCCAGGGCCTGCCATCATTGTTGGTTTTTTCCCAGTCTCCGGGCTTCAGAACTGGAGCAGGTTTCCTTAACATGAAAAAACAGTTCCATAAATACTTTTCAAACCCTCAGGGTAATAGTGGAAAACAGAATTATTTGGGAAAAAAACCCCTGACAAGTGATACTTACTTTGCACCTGGTAACACGACAGCCTTGAAAACAAAGTCTTCAGCAAACTGTGGGTCTTTGAAAGAGATACTAGGAGAAAGTATTTGAGGATTAGCTTTACTTGGTAGTTAAGACAAGCACGATTATAAAACAACTGCTGCTTTAACAGCAGGGACATGCATGACAAAGAGAAGGCTCAGGAACCCACAGCTGAAACGGTGAAGTGCATTTCTTGCACACAGATATATATATATATATATATATATATACACACACTGACTATACTGGACTTGGATGTCTCTCTTCTTCCCACAGGGTGACCTTTTTCCTCCCCTGCATCATCAGCCAGGCCAAAAGACACTGAGAGAGCAGTTACTCCTACACGCAGCAATGGATGTATCTTCTGCAGACCCTTGAGTACAAATCCTCTGGTCAAGGAATCGATCGTAGCCCAGCTCAGAGGCTGCCCAGGAAGGATAGCAGCCTAGCCAAGAGTGCACAGGTAGGATTTCCTGGGCCAGGAAGCTTTCATCCTGGAAGGCAGCTTTATGGCTGCCTGCAGTTCCCATGAAGGGATACACACACCTATGCCCAGCGACACCCTGCAGACCCTGCATTTCAAGCTGACAAACCAAGCTGCAATAGAGCAAGAAGTGGCTGAAGGCTTTGTTCTGCTGGTACAACATGTTACATGCCAGTTTGGGTTTGCTCTAGGAAAAGGCAACAGTGCTCTGAGCAACTCCAGTCTCCTGGTATAAGTACCCAGGTCCCACTGGGAACACGTTTGAAGGACATGGTGTTGACCTGCTTCTTGTTCTCTCACTAGGTACCAGTTCAGAGAGGAGACTGCTTGGGTTTTCAAGAGAGAGAAAAGCAAACAACTAAGCTGTGAGAAGAAAGAACCTCACTCTTCCAGCTGAAGTACACCTGGTTTTCAGCAAGGAGAATGAATGAGGCTCAAAGGAAGGAGAATAATGGTCCCTTGGAAAATTCAGCCCAAGTCACAGGCGCTGAAGAGCAGGATCATGACTGCTCATACTACCTCCAGAGACAGGGAGAGAGAAATGGACAGAAGTGCAAAACAATTCACACCTCCTGACAGTGGCAGACAGAATGCCACCAACTCCAACTCATCACTCCCAGTGACTTAAACCCCCATTTAGGAACGTCCCTTCCACAGCACCCCTAGAAGCCCCAACTTTAGCCTGAGGATAGTGGCTCTAGATGAAGCAACTTACACCTCCTTGGAGGAAAAAAAACCTCACTCAGACAGATCACAAGTGATTTTCAGTGTCTCAAGTATCTCATGTGGCTCAATAAGTGAAAGGTCAAGCAAGACATACCTATCACACTGTGCCTAATTCAGTGAGAAGGGCTTACAACACCCCAGATCTAGAGCAACATGTTACAGAAAACAAGAATAATTCAATTGCTATAACACAAGAGTAATTAAAACCTTCTGACACCACAAGATTTACTCCTGAAGCTCTGCACTGTTTTCATTCACTATGAAGTTGTTCCTTATGCTCCCAAACCTTGTGTTCAGGCAAAGTTAGTGTTACTCCTTTACTCCTTAAGGACAAGAATCTCATCCTCAAGCATCCTCTGGGAATTGCTAGGAATAAAAATGGATGAAAACCCAAGAGACAAAGCCACTGAGAAGCCACTGCTTTGGACACCCCTGCAAGGCACCCTGCTATGTACAGGCTGCTCAAGCACCTTGACCCAAGCCTGCTGTGTTCAAACAGAGCATCTTGGATTCAAGGCTCACAGAAAGCTAGAAATGTGTAAAGTAAAAGCTTCAATTTTATTGAGATCATAGAATGGCAAGGGTTGGAAGGGACCCCAAGGATCACAGAGCTCCAACCCCCTTGCCACAGGCAGGGACACCCACCTCAGGCCTGGAGCTACACAAGGTTGCGCAGGGCCCCATCCAACCTGGCCTTGAACACCCCCAGGGATGGGGCATCCACCACCTCTCTGGGCAGCCTGTTCCAGCCCCTCACCACTCTTTCAGTAAAAAACTTCCCCCTAATATCCAATCTAAACCTTCCCTCCTTTAGCTTTAAACCATTCCCCCTTGTCCTGCCATTATCTGCCCTTTTAAAAAGTTGACTCCCCTCCTGTTTGTATGCTCCCTTCAGGTACTGGAAGGCTGTGGATGAATTCTACTGCAAAGTCAACCCCACCAGCCACCAGAATGGAGAGTTCTGCTTGCAGCATTTTGTACAAACCACTGCATGCGAGCCCAGAGTTGCCTTACCTGACTGCAGAGTTCTGTGCGAGGTCCCGCAGCATGGGGACAGGAGACTCCACTGTCCTGGTAAGGAGAAACATCTGTCAGAATGCCACCTGACACACTGCTCACCATTGGCTCCACTTCCTCTCCTGACACCACAGCCCCTCTTCTGTCACCTCTAGCTTGGGACACAAGGAAGGCATTTCAGAACTACCTTGCCTTTCCCCTAAATCACACACTTCTGTAAGAACTGGAATTACTGAATCTGTATTTCTTACCATTTTGGGCAGATTCTCTAGTGTCTAAGAGCAGACTCACACAACTCCCTCTACCCCACAGCCCATTTAACAACCCTTGTGCCATTCTGCACTGTGAAAGCTCCCTGTACTGCCAGGCTTTGACTACAACAAGCTGACAGGCTCTGAGAGGGCAAGAGAAGGCCAGAGACAGACACACATGCAGACACAGACCTGCTTCACCAAGGAGAAAAACGCTTTGAGGAAAAAAAATCCGTGAAAAGAAATCATCAGCTGTTTTACACATCACTTGGAGCCTCCTTTCTAACTGAGGTTTAATGGGCTGGCATGCAGTTGCATCTTAACCCTTTCCTTCTTTCCCCCTGAAAACTTTACCCCTTCAATCAAAGCAGATAGAGACATGCTGCAGAGCATGACGCCCATCAACAGAGCCCAGGTCTCCTTGCTCACCCTGCCACACACAGCTGTCACACCCCTGTTATGCAGAGGTCACAACCTGCACACATGCCTGGATTTGATTCAAATCACTTTAGCAAAGTCAGACTTATTTTTTTAGTAGCAATATAAATGGTCGCTCATCGAATTCCTAGGGAACTACTCCTCTAGGTAAAAAAGCCCAACACCCATTTCTCACACCCTATGGAGGGAGGATAATGGCAGAAGAGTTTCCTGCTCTCCCCTCCAAGAACAGCTCTGACTTGCTCCTGCTCTCCACAAGCCACGACAGGAATAGAGAGATGTGCATTAGGATCGTGACCTCTGATACATTATCTGTCCAACCAACCCTGTGCAATTAATGCAAATGAGCTGCTGAGCACCTTCGATGGCTCTAAGCAAAGTTAGAGAACAGATCCATAGCCTACAATGCAGAGATTGCTAGGATCACTTCTCAGACTAAAGCACTGCCTAGAAAACAAAACACAGTGGTGTTTTTCATAGGTGTAGCTGATAACAGCCCTGAGTTTAGTCCCACAGCCTGCATGGAAAAAGCAAAAATCTATCTAACATAGATCTATCTGGGGTTTGCTTTAGCACCATTACGATTAGCATATAAAAAGCAGAGTTGTTTTGGTTTTTAAACAGCACTCCCTCCTGGAAGTCACAGACTGCACTGGATTAACCTCCGTACAGAAGCCAAGAGGGCACAACAACGGGACCTTACTAAGCAAGGCTGGTGATAGTTACCCCTGTACTAGAACAGACTCCGACTCCTGAGGTTCAAACAGCACTAAACACACATCAATAAACACACACAGCCAAGCACTTTAAAGATCTCCAGTGCTGCTTTAAACACCTAGTTCTGACACAACAAAATCAGGAGAGGGGAATGGGAGGTTTATTTGTGTGGTTTTCTGCTCAGGTGACACAGCACAGCCCTGTCCCTGAACCCAGGGGCAAGCATGGCTAGGAAAGCAGGGCTAGCCTCTGAGCTAAAAGCAGAGAGCTTCAGGCTTCCTGCTGTGGGCACAAGGATGCCTCTGCTGAAGGAGGTGCCCCTCAGCGCCGCGCAACGCGTGCAGATGCCATACTCACTCATCCGGAAGGACAGCGTTTTCATTCAGAGTCAGCTTTCCCTGGATGCCATGGCACAGCTCCGGGGGCATATCCACAGGCTAGGGAAAAACCATCTCAGCTGAGGTGCTTTATCAGCCCCCCACCCTCACCCCTCCACCAGCCCTGCGAACAAACACAACCCACCTCTGCATTCTTGGTCTTGTACTGCTCTACAATGAAATCACAAAGCGGGTGGTGTTTTCCAACAAAGAGAACATCCCCACCAAGGCTGTTTCTTCTGCCTAGAGAAGACAAAGAGGATGGGGTAAGTGGGGGAATGTAAGGTAAGGTAAGGGAGCAGGAGACTAGCACATCGTCCTGCTGGCACTGCAGGATTTAGGAGGAAGCTTTGAACACTTTGTGAGCGTTGGAGAGACAGTTAGCTGTGTCTGCCCTGAACAGGATGCCCTTGCTCACAAGGGCAGTGGCTGGCAGCAAACTAACTGGAATCTTGTGTTCAATGGGAGGAACCTCTGATTTAGAACAGGGTAATGCTAAAGACACAGATCACAGAATCCTCCCCAATCAGCTTTACCTACACAAACAGCTATAGTTTCTGTACAACAGAGGCAGTAACATGCCCATCTGTTTGCCCTTAAGGCTGGACATGAAGTTTCACATATCCTAAGTGGAGGCAGGTCAGAGAACAGCCAAAATGCCTGTCAAGTTTTACCATCAACTCTAACCCTAGAAACAGAGTTTAGTCTTTTGACTGCAAGATGTTCACCTAACAAGTACTCTGGCAGCATACACTGGTGGAAGCTTTTCCTGCAATTAAGCTGCCACCTAATTTCCAGTTTAAGCCTTAGGCAGGTCTACTTCAGTACAATGAAAATAAGTGAAAGCTACAAAGCCAAACCCAGGGAGGGTTGTTCTAGTTACCAGCACCATCCTTGGAGGAGAGGCTACAGTCTGCCATAATTCAACCCAAGCAAGCATCTGTTACACTGTGCTTATTAAGAGTGAAACACAGTATGTAACGAGTCACAGGAAATACACTGCAATTGCAGCACATCATCACAATCCTTACTTTCTTCTGGAGTGAGGTCAGGGTAGACTTCTTCCAGGGCAGCTCTGAGGCGCCGCTCATCCACAAACGGCAGTAACGCAACACCTAGTAAAGCCAAAACATTGGTTTTCACATTTGTTGGGGAAAAAAAACCCCAGAACTAAAGAAGATCCAAAGATGGAAAGCTCCAAAAGGTTCTTCACCCAAGAAACAACTGCTGCATCGGCCACTGAAAAGAAACCCTATGCTTTCAGAGGTGGTGGGCTGTTCAGATAGGTCAGGTTGAAAAGGTTAGCTTGTCTCCAAGGGAATAAGGGAAGCTTGCAGAACTGCACTAGGGTAAGACAGGGCTCTGAGTTACAGAGAGACAGCACACCATGCAACATGTCTCCTAATCCCTAGGAATAATCTTCTCTGAGCTTGGAATCCCATCCCAAGGAAGACACTTGTGTGTCTAAACTGTGGCTACTTCCAAAAGCAGGTGAGCTGGCTTGGGGAAGACCCACAACATCGCTGGTATCAACAAGAACTGCTGGAGATCCTGTGCTCCACCCTCACCGCTCAAGCAGTCCCTAGCAGGTTCCCCAGGTCTCCAAGGCACTCCTTGGGGATCTCTCCAAGGCACTCCTTGGGGATCTCTCCAAGGCACTCCTTGGGGATCTCTCCAAGGCACTCCTTGGGGATCTCTCCAAGGCACTCCTTGGGGATCTCTCCAAGGCACTCCTTGGGGATCTCTCCAAGGCACTCCTTGGGGATCTCTCCAAGGCACTCCTTGGGGATCTCTCCAAGGCACTCCTTGGGGATCTCTCCAAGGCACTCCTTGGGGATCTCTCCAAGGCACTCCTTGGGGATCTCTCCAAGGCACTCCTTGGGGATCTCTCCAAGGCACTCCTTGGGGATCTCTCCAAGGCACTCCTTGGGGATCTCTCCAAGGCACTCCTTGGGGATCTCTCCAAGGCACTCCTTGGGGATCTCTCCAAGGCACTCCTTGGGGATCTCTCCAAGGCACTCCTTGGGGATCTCTCCAAGGCACTCCTTGGGGATCTCTCCAAGGCACTCCTTGGGGATCTCTCCAAGGATGGAGACTCCACAACGTCCCTGGGCAACATGTTCCAGTGT
This sequence comes from Laterallus jamaicensis coturniculus, assembly GCA_022605575.1. Lineage (NCBI taxonomy): Eukaryota > Metazoa > Chordata > Aves > Gruiformes > Rallidae > Laterallus > Laterallus jamaicensis. Next base: position 1,501,211 of record JAKCOX010000001.1, read on the forward strand.
CTGCCCACCCTCTCAGGTGCTTTCCTATGCTCTGGTGGCATCTCAGGTGTTCCATTCTGTGCTCAATACCTATGGTACCTACAATCAAGGTGTTCACTATTGGCCAAATACCAGAGACAAAGAATGAGGAAACAAACAGTATTTACTGCAGCTTCTTTCCTTGGAGAATATTAATTTAAAATTCCTGCCAAGTTTTGCATGCATCCAAATATTTCTCTATTCCCCAAAGCATTTTCCACAAGGTACTAATGAGCCACTGATTGAACAGAACGAGATCCATTAATTAAATGCAAAGGAGACAAAAGACAATTACACAGGAAGGCTGATAAAAATAGAAAAGTGATTAATCTAGTTCAGGACAAATTAACAAATCTAGAATGACTGCTGAAATTGCTATTCATCATTCCCATCCCCAAAATCAGTTATTGAACCATATTCTGTTCTTAGCACACATTTCTTTTCAAAAATATACCTGCTGCAAAATATTTCTACCCACAGCAAGTAACACAAGTTACCTGTGTGATGTGGTGTGTCACGATCTCACTAAGATCATTTCCCATTTTCCTCCTGTTTTTACATGGATCCTTAAGACTGAGGTCAGCCTACTATAGCTTAGAAAAGAAAAGTTGAAGTTTCACCTTGCCAAGCGTACTTCTTCCCGTTTAAATCAATGGCAAAGTCTTCAGGGTAGAAGTCAATTATGCTTGATTTCTGTATTAGAGAAAAAGTAATTAAAGCCAATTATGAGACTGATTCAGAATGCCATGCAAGACTGAAGAGGATGCAAGGAATTCTGACTAAAAGAAACCTCTTTTATTAAATGCCATTTGAACATGAAGCATGGTAGGGCACTTCCATTACTCAGAGCACCAAAACAAGTAAGTAAGCAGGATGGGATAATGTCAGATAACTGCATTCAGGTATTTGCTCCCCAGTTAAGTTCTGCAGGGTGTCTATAAGAAAGCAATCTTTGCTAAAGAGTCAGGGAATAGTTTTTCTAACTGAAACATCCCCCTCTACTCTGCCCTGGTCAGGCCCCACCTGGAGTATTGTGTCCAGTTCTGGGCTTCTTGGTATAAAAGGGACAGGGATCTCCTGAAGAAAGTCCAATGGAGGGACACAGAGATGATTAAGGGACTGGAGCATCTCCCCTCCGAGGAAAGGCTGAGTGAGCTGGGGATGTTCAGCCCGGAGAAAAGAAGCCTGAGAGGGGATCTGATCAGTGGTTATCAATATCTGAAAGGTGGGACACAGGGGGACACGGCCAGCCTCTTCTCAGTGTCTGTGGGGACAGGATAAGGGGCGATGACCTCAAGTTGGAGCACAGGGAGTTACACATCAATGTAGAGAAGAACTTCTTCCCAGTGAGGGAGCCCTGGGACAGGCTGCCCATGGGGGGTGTAGAGTCTTCTTCTCTGGAGATATTCCAGCCCTGTCTGGACGCCGACCTTTGTGACCTGTCCTAGGGACCCTAATTTGGCAGGGGGTTGGGCTCGATGGGCTCCGGGGGTCCCTTCCAACCCTACAGCTCTGTAATCCGAATTCAAAGATTCATTTTTAAGGATCTTTGAAGAATCTCTGCAGCCCACCAGGAAAATTCCCCCTGGTTAAGCAGAAGCAGCAGCAGCAAGTGATGCTCATACAACTGCAAGACAACATAACCTTGTGGAAAGGAATACAACAAGGATTCCTACCGGATCTGTCATGAGCTTCCTCCACGTCGGGGGCAGAAAATTCCCACTTGCAGCTGGAAACACTCCCATCAGTTGTTCCAGAGGCTTGAACTGTTGAAATCAAACAAGCAGATGTAGGATGCTCCTAAGGAGCTGTTAACTGGCGAACAAGTAAGCAAAGGTGCCCTACCGGTTTTGAGCCCTTCTCGAAGTCTGACGGCATGTCTGCGATACCCTCAAAGTCCGAGGCAAACGGTGCGTAGTGAAAGGGGTAATACCAGTTCCAGGATGCACAGCCCTAGGGTAGAGAAACCAGAGGAATCAAAATCAGGCAAACCAGAAAAGTAAAAGAATAAAAAGAATTAAAAAAAAAAAAAAAAAAGTCACACAGCCCAGCCACTAAAGGTGACACAATTTAGCCCAGCATCAGCCAGGGAAAAAAAAGAGGAGTCCCCATGATTAGAAAAGAAAGAGCTCTTGCCTCTAAGCACTCTGGACTTCAGGGTGGGACTTAACTTTTCATAGCCAGGCTAGAGCCAGGGAGTTCAGTGGGCAGAGAATGGAGACCTCGGGCATTTCCTCGGCAGCACAGAACAGCAGATAGACTTCTATGCCAAAGTACTCTTGCTCTGTGCTAGGTCTGAGTCACTAAGGGAGACAGCCAAAGAGAGAGGACCTAGCACCAGGACAACACAATAGACCTCAGCGCAGAATCTTAACCTTAGCTTCAGGACACTGTCATGTACCTCATGCCTTTTTCCTCCCCCTTGAGAAAACCCACCACACACAAGCACATGCACAGAGTCCAGCAAACCCAAGCGCACAGAGGTCTTTTACTGTGTCCAGTTCTGGGCTCCTCACCATAAGAAGGACACTGAGGTCCTGGAGCGAGTCCAGAGAAGGGCAACCAGGCTGGGGAAGGGGCTGGAGGGAAAATCATATGAGGAGTGGCTCAGGGAGCTGGGGGTGTTCAGACTGGAGAAGAGGAGGCTGAGGGGAGACCTTATCACCACCTACAACTACCTGAAGGGAGGTTGTAGAGAGGTAGGCGATGGGTCTCTTCTCCTGAGTACCAGGAGATGGGACAAGGGAAAATGGCCTCAAGCTGCACCTGGGCAGGGTCAGATTAGATATTAGAAGAAAATTTTTTACTGAAGAGTTGTTGGGGGCTGGAACAGGGTACCTAGGGAGGGGCTGCGTCACCATCCCTGGATGTGTTTAAAAAAGAGTAGATGAGGTGCTCTGGGATCTGGTTTAGCACAGGATGGGAATGGTTGGACTTGATGATCTTAAAGGTCTTTTCCAACCTTGTGATTCTGTGAATCTGTCTTGCCAAGAGTAGGAAACAGGAGCCTATCCACACAACTAACCAGTCCCCAGGGCTCAGCTGAGTAGCCTGGGACAGCTGGACACAATGTAGAGTTGCTCCAACAGGGAAACAGCCCCAGGAATGCCTCCTCTGTGCCACCTAAGCACTCCATAATCACACCAACAGCGGAATCGTGCCAGTCAGAAAGCCATTACAGAGTCTCAACGGGAAGAGAAGCAGCTTTTCTCTGGCAACACTACTGTTTTTCAACACTATATCCTACCACTCACTTGGGAATACAGGGGCTAGAGCACCCCAGCATGACACACTCTACGAGGTGTGAAACTGTGCACGGTGCTCACTGCAGGTTGAAAAGTATTCTGGTTTTAAACTGCACACACACACACTTGGAGTGACAGTTTGCTTTCCCCCTCTTATTCTTCCATCCTGAATATTGAGAAATACAAAGTGCCTTCGCTTGAAAGAGGCAAAGTAATCCTCAAAAAGGAGAAAATAAACTCGAGACATGCCAGAACACAATGCACTCTGGAAAGGAAACGTGGCTCTAGAAGGTCTAAGTCAAGCTTTCACCCCCTCAGCTATTTTTCTTAGCTGTTCCACTTGAAACAAAAGTCGACTATTTTGATTTCCTATTCTGAGTAAGTAAATGTCAACGAGGCTCCTCCAGTGATATTTCTGGTATAAAATGGCAGAGATTATAATTATTAGGTGCAATTCTTCAGTATGTTTCAAAAGCCAGGTGGACTGGATTCTGTTGGTTTCCTTCCCCTTCTTTTGTCTCCAAGCAGGTGTTCCCACTAGTGGGACATGCTCTGCATTATGAGCTTTTGATTGGAACAGGAAAGCACCTAATGTATTCTCTCAGAAGCTGTAGAGACAGTGAGCAGTAGCTCTTGGAAGTAATTTGTATTATGGTGAAAAGAAAAAAAAATAAACCAAATAAAAGCCTTCCAGCAAACCTAGTTTGAAATTCCCTGGTCTGACAGACTCCTCATCTAACTTCCACACGGGGAGAAGGCAATCTGAGTACTGCTCCATACAGACATGGGTAGAGCAGGTCACAGATCTTGCCCACACCTACTTCTGGTATGAAGCACAGACAGCAGCACGCTGCAAGCACTTCACTGCTGCACTGTTTTAAGCCCTTGACATAATTTTTATAAGGCCTAGAGAGAGACTAGCCTTTCTTTCAGAGTAACCTGAGCATGAAGCAAAAAGGCAAAGACAAAGCCCCAGACACTTGTGTGCTCTCATCAGGTTTTTCCCTGGAACATTACTAAGCCAGAAAACATGTTCTGTAGAGTCACTTTTCCCAAGGTCTTGCTGTCGCTCCTCCATTTCCTTGGGAGCACTTTGGTCTTACCCAAAGTTGTTGCCAACCTCACGGATCTACTGTCTTTGCACCCATCATCACCTGTGGCTTCCACAGGCATCAGCCAGCCATGTCTACAACCTCAGAAGGACGTGGCCATCTCAGTAACTCAGTGGGTTTACCAGCTGAACTGAGGAGCCTGGCATCAGAACTGCCTGTAAGGTAGGTATGTGACCATCTTCCAGCTCCTGTGCCTTTAGCATCACAAATCTCTCACCAGCGTAGGTGCAAACACAGCCCCGGGTATAAACGCACCTGATGATGTCTGCACAACCCGTGGACACCTCTTTGGATAAGACAAACTTGATTTTACAATCTTCAAGGTGGCCAAAATATTTATCCTGATTTGTAAACACTGTCCTAGGTTTGGCCTTCAGTTCCCTTTAAAATCCAGGCTGCCTTTCACAGCGCTCTCACTGTGACAGACTTGCAAACCTTAAACCCTACAATTTCCATCCACCCAAACATGCAAATCTGAGCCCAAACTCAACTAATTCACAGAGTGGAAGGGAAACACACACACACACACTCCTTTCTTGTTCCAAGGGGGCAGGGGGAAGTACATGATAAAATTAACTTGAAAACCACCTAGTTTCTTGCGGGCACACGAGGTATTGCCCTAAGTTGGGCAGCAGTGAGTCACCAATGAAAACTGTACAGTTTTATCAACACAGCACCCTGTTCAGCCCAGCAAGCCCTGCTAGCCCTGCTGACAGATAAACTGCACCAGCTCGAGCACATTATGCTCCCAGTTCACACACAGAATACAACTTACTTGGTCTGCAGGGCACGAAGTTAGTTATTAACCATCGGCGCAACGAACCCTGACATGTCTAACTAATCTCTTGCCAATCTGACATCTCAATTATCAAAAGATTTAAATCAGCTACAGATTACTCTAATCAGAATACTCTTCATAGAACTTCATTACAATCTATGGAGGGAACTGACAACTCTGGTCCTTTCAAATTCTTATTCATGTTTCACAGGCTTTGGCTTTGTTCATTTAGCCACCTGAAATGTCATTATGCACAGCAAAGGAAAACCAGGCACCAGTCCTTAATAAACTAACAAGCACCATTACTGTTTGCAAGAAACTAAACCTGCATTCAAAGCTTGAGTGTCAAACAGAATGTGTGCCCGCATTTTGTATCTTCCAAAAAAACCCAAGCCCCCCCAGAACCAGACAGCACTGCTTTTCAAAAACCAAGCCACAGGTAATTACTGTTTCCTGAATAGAAGCAGGGTGCAGACACAAAAGACGACTCAGGTTTCAGAGGAGGGACTGTTAAGTACCTGGTAGTAGTATCTGAGGACCCAGCAGAGCCCTTCCACGTAGGACTGTACGACTTTACGGCGGAACTTCTCATCAGATGCATCCACGTCAAATTTGTTCTTGTAGTAACGCTGCTTCCACCCAGATTCCCATAACCTGTGTGACAGACAGGCACATGTTCACAGAGGTACACTTACATAGCTAAAGTCAAGCATAAACCCAAGTCACTTGCTACTTCAGTTCCTATTCTTATACCATTTAAGTGAAAGCACAAAAACTTGCAATGATGGCATCACAGAAAATCCAGATGAAATCCTGTAGCACCATCCCAATAAATACCCCTTCAAAATACTTCTCAGGGTAGCACTGCAAATGTTTTTAAAACCATATAATTCCTAGCTGGCAGTTTCATCTTCCTCAAAACCTCCTTTTGAGCTTTGTCCTTTAACTCTTCTAACTATTACAAAGAGAACAGACTCTTTCCTCCCTTATTTTGCTTCATCTACCTGGACCATAAATCTCTGGCTTACTGGAACGCCTCTTCACATCACATTCATTCCCCTATTGCTAACAACCCTCAAGCAGAAAGAGTGAGGCAGTTTCCCTGATATCCAAAGTCAAAAGTAAGGAAATAAATATTCTATTGCTATCCAGACACGCTGCGATTCCCAGCAGGATTATCTGGGAAGGGGAGATGAGGTGCTCAGGGATATGGTTTAGCACAGGATGGGAATGGTTGGACTTGATGATCTTAAAAGGTCTTTTCCAACCTTGTGATTCTGCGATCTGCCACGCAGGAGTCCTGTGCTGACTTTTTGGAATTGGACCTGAGCTAGTTCAAAGACAATTCAATCCGGGGAGGAGGCAGGGAAACCAAGAGATGTTTTCAAGACTTGAAGGAAGCAAGGTGAGCAAGGACACAGCTACTTGTGCCAAGTCTCAAAGGACAGAGTCAAGAACATCTGCAGTCCATGAGCATCTAACCCTAGGTGCTCCCTGGCAGCCAGACACTTGCCTGCATTTCAAAACCCTGTTCTGTCAGGTAAAAACCACAATCGTGAGCTGACCACAACTATCTGTTCTAGCTCTAAAGTCATTCTAAACACAAAATAGATTTTTGTAAACAACTCTGCAGCATCTGGTACATTTACAGTTATTTTTACTCACAATAAGCAGCATAAAATCATTTTCCACTCAGAAAAGGATCTGAGTAAACATCCTGAACTAGGGAAGAGCTTAAGTAACTGCAGATAAACGCAGTGCATCCTTTTGCTTGACAATACCAACGCTGACAAAACTACCACTACTCGTAAATCCCCGTGGTTCATTCACACTAGTTGCTATAAAACCTGTTAAAGCTATTTTTAGAACCTCTGCTAAAATTCAAATAGAAAGCAACACCAAGATTTATCCTGAATTTACCCTGACTTTAGATAAAGACTCTGCCTGCTTGATAAAAAAAAAAGTTAAGTAACCAAACCAATTCAGATCGGCACATAGAGGAAGGAAGCTAAGAATGGGAGCTGGAATATCTCATACTGGGAGATCTGCAAGCCAAATATCGCAGGTATGTCACAAGCACAGCACTGGACACCAGCGATCAGTAGCCCACTATGAAGTCACCCTTGCTGTTTTCCCACATCCCCATACCTTATGGAAAACAAAAATTACTGGTTGCTTTTTTCAAGGTAGAACCCTTAAAAAAATATAGGGCTTTTCCCTCTCAATGTAAAGAGTGATAGCTTGATTTAAACCTTTGATAAACGCAGGCTGGCTGGTTATGCACTGTCAGTTAATTCCCATAAAATTCTTGTCCCTTAATCATCTAGGGATCAGCTGTCCCAAGGCACTTAAAGAACTCATCACAGATAGAATGGGCTCTGCTGCAAACCAAAGCCAGAGGAACACACACCGTGACAGTCAGGATAAGGAATGCTGGGCATATGAAGGCAGCTGAATTTTATGGGTTAAACAGCTGGGAACATCTTCTGGAGAACAGCAGCATTCAGCTCACATAACCAGAGCGGAGCAGTGCACGTCGAGCCAATCTAGGGCTTGGTCTCAAAGGGAGTAGAAGCTGGGTGGATGGAAACCTGCACGCATACTAATCTAGATACTTAGATTTAACAGCCAGAGCTTACACATCTCACTGGAATTTACCCAATATTCTGAGCCTCCACATTAATTACCGCTGGATAAAGAGATCATAGAGAAGCATCTGAAGGCACTGCTGCTCTAAGCTAAATGGCATTAATTAGACTGCATCTATTTCAGCAATTTGCTAACAAAGTGCTACAAAAAAAGAAGAGGCTTCACCTGATATTATCCTCTGGCTCAGGTTCACTGTCACTGTCTTCCATTTTTCGCTTGATTCCTCCTGCAAGGGACGGGCTGCCATCAGGAGTGAGGCTGGTATTTGGTGACGAGGAAGTTGTCTAGGGGCAGAATTATCACAGATAAATGGTGGGTTGGGGAGAAAGGATTTATCAGGCAATTCCAGTTAAAATTAACAGCTTTGTGGTCATGTGTTATTTTTAGCCCCCCCCAAAAAAAACTCCAGGCAAAAGCTACATGACCCTTAAGCTACAGAGTCAAGTAGCGTAAGGAAAGAACACATCGTTGTATGAAGAAGCAGGCATTGATACATACAGGCAAAACCTTCACTACATTTGAGAAGGAAAAAGATGTAGTAAGACAGTGTAAATGGATAAACCATGTCATTTTTTATGTATCCCCATTTTGGAATGAATATAGCTGTTTGCCCTGGTCCTACAGCTTATGTCACAGCTTTGGTTTAGAGTAACAGCGGAAACACAGGTGCAGGCTACTGTAAAAATACTGCTTGTAATTCAGAGCCAGCAGAAAGACTCTAAGCATCTTCAACAGCCCATCTTTTCATCTCCTTTCCAATGTATCTGTTTTAATATCCCAGAGTCTAAGAGAAACTTCTTCCACTCCATAGAAGAACTGACTTGCTTAACCCACGTGCAGAAGTTTCAAGATAAAAGGGAGAAGAGCAGAAATCATACTCTGAAACAGCATAGTGCATCTTCCTGATGAAGAGGACCTTTAACTTGGTCACTGTTTGGATGAAGGTTTATGCCCAGAAAGAAGGTATCTGTCATAATTGTTATTTAAAAATTAATGATCAAGATTTCTAACACAGCACCCGACATATTTCCAGTTCCCCCCCCCCCCCCTTCCTAATACCTTTCCAAAAACTTCATCAGTTTTCTCCTCTTCCCAGTAAGAAGTGAAGGTTTGGGAATTGAAAGCAGCTGATAACCATGAAGCTATGTAAATCACAGAACTTCCAACCCCCAGATATCTCTGTCCCTGTGTGCATGCCAATCCCAAAGAGAGCATCAAGAGACTCCCAAACTCAGGTTATTGGGTTTGTGACTCAGCTCCTGTGCCTGTACTCCCGAGGTGGTTTGACTCCCCAAGGGTCAAATGAGGGTGGGGGGGAAAAGAAGAGCCCCCATATGCCACCTGGATGCACCCACCTGTCCTCCTCAGATCTATTTGACAAGGAGCACCGTGCAGACATTAAACAAACAATGCTAGTTCATCCAAGTGGTCTCACAAAAAATGGTTATTAAAAGGCACATCCCTTCAAAATCCTGTCTCTGGTGCCTGCTTTTCAGGCAAGCTTGACTGGGGAGAGAAGAGTGTACCCAGGGTAATGCAGGGTTTGATCATTTCCCTCCTGTGTGTAAACAGCTCTGAAGATTTACTTACAGAATTCTGCCTGTCATGCATCCTCATCTCAAAGGCAGCTTGCCTAGGGTTACTGATGGCCTGAGGACTGGATCGATTTCCCAGAGCTTGAGGGGAAAACTGGCCACCAGGAATGAAAGAAGGGTGATCCCTCTAGAAGATAAACACATAGGGGTACACTGAGAAAGCAGTGTCATCTCCACAGTCATGTGATGATTCTCTCTACAGTTTTCAGATTAACATGTTACATAAACCAAGCATGATTTACTCAGTTCAGCTTAACTATGTTATGCTTAATCTCAACCAGACACAAGATGACACTTACGAGCCAGGCCCTTATATTCCTAGAATTTGTTAAGCTCTTTTTAAGAGAGAACCAACCCACAACCACACAAACCCTGCACTTTGTGCCTGAGTTTATTCTACGTGTGCTGAAAGGCTGTTTTTTGCCCCTGATCCTCCTATGTGTGTTGAAAGGCAGTTTTTTGGGGAAAGTGAGACCATCTAACTCACTGGAAAAAGCACATTCTTTGTAAGCAAGTGAGTAGCCTCTTCCCATTCTAATGGGAATGTCAGAAAACACATCATTTAAAAAATACACACAGGGGCTAAATACTTGGGAGTGAGGATACGATCAGCAAACCCATTCGATGCCAACTGGTATTTATGTATTTAAACCTAAACTCACCCACTAAACCCTCAGCAATACAATTGCTGTGAAGTCTTGTGGCAATGCATGGAAAAGCTATTCCTGTACAGTGGCCACACTGAAGCACTGCCAGCAATGGAAGTGCCATTTGTGTAGGTGTGAAGGACACAACGTACAGCTATCACCCAGCACATTCACCTCCCCTCCCTTTTAAGAGCCCTTTAATAAGCAATTCCTCCCTTCAAAGCTTTTGCAAGTCTACAAAAAACCATGAAAAAACCCTTTAAAACAGGTTATACACAGGCCAGAAAATACTGTGATTACAAGAGCAGTTTCAAACAGCCCCTCCTCTGAAAGCTACAGCATGCACTTCCACTCTTGCTAACTTTTGCACTGTGAAAAGAGTTCATTTACCTTCATCCTTTTCCTTTTTTCTTTTTGCCGTCTTTTAAAGTTATCCTAAAAAAAGGATAAAGAGAAATAAGGTCAAGAGTGCAGATTTCCTGGGAAAAATATTGCAATATAAAGCTCTGCTGACCAAAAGGCCATAGGGTTTTTATGTCATGTTCTGACTAAGACATAGGTCAATTCTTGTGTCCATAAATCCAATGGAAATGGGATAGAATTTACCCTGAAAACCTCTGAGGAAAAAAGTAGCTGTGTACTCAAAGCCCAGAGTTTCAGTGATGGCTGATCTCGCCTACTAAGCTTAGCTATAGCCTTACTTCAGGGTGACAGCAGTGTCAAAGGACACAAGCTGCTTTCCTGTTCTGGAACAGAGAGAAAGGAGTAGGAGAGACCTAGCAGCAGGAAAAAAAACCCAAACCCAAGAGGCTCAAGGAAAGATATTTCTTATTTTTGGCCATGGGAACTTGATCATCAAATTGTTATCTTCCAGAGAGGGCCTGGGCTGGGGCAGCTCTAAACCAAACATTCTGCCAGCACCAGCATGGTATTTTTTCCACTGGAAAGCAAATACAGTTCTACTCTTCCCTTCACAAGGTGTTTTATCTCCTGTACTTAGGGAATAAACTGGCACAGAACTGCAGTGACAGACTGAAAGAACAGGAATTTACAGACACATTTCAAATGGCAGGAGGTGCTGAGAGGGAAGAACAAGCCTGGGACTCAAACGCAGTGTTTCAGCCCTGCTCATGGCTTGCACTCCCTCAGGCTGCAGCAAGTGACAGAACAATTCCCTCCCCAGTTTTCAGAGCAGCTTTTCAAGAAGAAGCAGCAGCAGTGACAGAGCTCACACACAGCTTTCACTGTGCTGTGACTTGGGATAACAAGCAGCAAACAGGCTTTGCAGTCCAGGAAAGGAAAACTGACTGGAAGCATGCAAACCTTTTTTTTGAGAAGGGAGGAATTCATTAGAGATTAGAGCAAAAAAAAGGACAAAGCTTGGGTTTCTTTCTCTTATTCTGTCACAGTCTAGTGGTGATGCATGTGATTAAAACCAAACTCTAAGAATGTAATAAAAATAATTAATAATAATAATAAAATAATTACATCATCATCTTTTCTCTTTTTGAAAATGCTGTCTTCAACTTCTCCAACAGCTAACATGATCATCTGGACCCGCTGAAGGTTGACAAAACCACTTTCTGTGAGGTACCCCTGCAAGTCAGAACATAAAACAGTTGAAACACAAGTTTACCCTTGTAGCAAGCACATTGATATTGCTAAAGAAAAAGCAGGAAGATTTACCCCAGTTTTGTGCACCACATTTTTATAGATGTTAACCAAGCGATCGATGGCTCCCTCCCTAGAAACAGGCACAAAAATAAAACACAAAAGCATGAAATTCTTATCATTTAAGACCACAACAGACACACCTGGGGAAGAGGAAACATATTCTCACCTACCTGATCTCCAAAGAGGGCAGGTGAGGAAGAAAGTCATTCCCCACAAAGAAACACATAAAGACCCAGTCATCAACGCTTCTCTCAAAGTCAAAAGTGAAAGGCAAGCTGGCCATAGTGAGCTCTCTTTCCAAGTACTGTAACAGGCACCAGAGAAAAAGGGCATCAGAAATCACTGTGTATGGAGATTTAAAATGTTATTTATAGATAGCAGGTGTAGTCACTGCTTCACCCTACCTCCCGCAGCACACACAGTCGGATGAAGATGAACTCCTGTTCGGCGATGGGAAGGCTGTCTGCAAACTGGTCGTGCTGGAAGGGAAGGGAAGCGTGCCATTACACCCCAGCTCACCCCAAAGTTCCCCCAGCTCAGCTTTAAAGGCTTGCTTTGAGAGGGGTAAAAGATCTACAGGCAGAGTTTCTCCAGCCCTTATGCCAAGCATGCAATTTGCCCCTCTGCATGGCTCTGAAGTTACTGATCACAGAATCACAAGGTTGGGAAAGACCTTCCTGACCATCAAGTCCAACCATTCCCATCCTAAGCTAAACCATATCATTACTCACTAATACAAAAGGGAAGCCAGGTAATTGGATCATTTGCATTACATTCCAGCTAAAACCAACCACAAGAACATTCTGAGGATCTCATTAAAGCATAAATTAGGTTACAGATGAAGATTTCTGGAGCTGGCAAAACTCTTACCTTGCCTTGCTTTTCTCTGGGCAAACCCTGGCAGTCCTTAACCTCGTGACCCATCTGGTTACAAAGCGCACATGGCTTGGGTTTATTTGGTTTGAACTCCTCCCTAATTATAGTGAAGTTTGGTTCATGTGTGGCTAAACCAAGCATGATCAGATCAGCTACAATCAAAAGAGAAGAATAAAGTATAATGAAGGATCAACATTATAAGCTTAAAAAAAAAAAAAGAATGAAATTAAAGCAAAGTACACTCTAGCTTAAGCAAGTGCAAACACACAGGTGTGCTTACCCACACACCACCCCAGCAGTAAAACCAAGTCAAAGCTCACCCTTCAGCTATGGGCAGTGCTAGATCTTTCCTCATACACCACACAGAGCCTTCAACAACCAACAGCCACACAGGATTATTTACACAAATACCAGTGAAAGCCTAAAATCTACAACCCCAACTCAACCACAAAGTAGCCTGAGAAAGCTTAATATTTAAGTATATTGCTAGCAAAAGAGAACTCACCATCAGCCCCACACAGGCAGTGATGAGTGTTTGGGTCATGGTTTGGTTGAGCTATACAAGAGAAAAAAAAAAACCAATCACATTTAGTCAATCAAAGTCACACAAAATAAACTATTACTGACCACACCTTAAAGTAACCCAAAATGTTCCCATTTATGGAGATTTTACCTCTTTGTCTTCTAATGTAATCCATGATTTTGTGTTCCCCTTCACCAGGAGCACTGGCATCAGACAAAATAACCTGTGAAACATTGAAATTGTGTGAATTATTTTTTACCACCACAGTAAATAAAACCACCACCACCACCTTGATGAGTTCAAACACTGAATCCAACTCAGGAATAGTTGAAATTCTAGTTTGTAGTTTTAACTAAAAGAACTGATTTAAGAGCTTGGAACTGTCATGCAAATCTCCATTTTCCTCTCCTACTGCTGGGGTGAGGCTGACATACTGAAATTATCACTTCATTAACCAACATATTTGAGGTTTCCTGAGAAGTTTTCCAGGCACTCAGGACATGCACTAGAGAAGTAAGAGATAAAGCAGACACACACGGGCGCTTCCCTTTAGATCTTCCAATACACCCATAGCTTATCACACAATACACTTCCTTACAGCGCTGCCCAGGTGAGCATTAGTACTTTATAACACTCAGGTCTGATGGAGGGCATTAAGCAGAGTCAACTGCCCTCTGATTAGACCACTTAAACAGCCAACTTATGGAAAATAAAACAAAGAGCTGCATCTGAGGAGACTGGCCAGCCTGCCCTGTCATACAGAGCAAACACAAGCTGTCAGAACCAAAACTCAGTGGGAGCAGAGTGGCTGAGGAACAGGAAGAGAGAAGTTCAAAGTCCAAAAAGGCCAGAAAGCCAACATGCGTTACTTTTGTTGCCTCTCATCTACTGCCATTGTTGTTAGAGTAACATGCAGCACCCAACCAGTTAAAAAAGATACTGCAAAAAGAACACATTTACAGTGAATCTTGACACTCTTCCCCAAAAGAGGAGAAAGCATTCCTAAACCCCTGTCTCCCATTATATCAAATTGTGGCTTTTATTATCAGATCTTTTCATTGCTCTTGAAGGAAATCAAAACAAAGGCTGCTGTTAGGTTGTGTGATTGGGAGGAAATAGATCTCTGAAGCCCCAGCAGAGCGTGCAAGTTGGCCCGTTATTAACAGCAGCACAGTGCCAGAAGATGAGACAAATCCGTTCAACTCAGACCTTTCAATCACAGCCCAGCCCAGCCCCACAGATTACCTTAATTTCCCCTCAAGAGGGAAGCCATGAAACTTACAGTCAGGTTTTTCCAGCCCGGGTCGCTGTTCAGGCGGTCAGCGATGTAATAGCGCAGGCATTTAGCCAGATTGTCCATAAACTCAGTTCCCTGGGAAGGGGCAGCAGGAAACACATTAAACCTGCGCTCAGGCACTGGCAATTGCTGGCTGAAGTAGCACAAGATTACCTACCGGGGTGATGCAGTTGCTGTCAAATCTCTCTTTCACTTCTTCTGGAGGAAGAATGCCACCTAGAGCAACAAGAACATTTAACAGAAGTGAATCAGTGTGGAACGTTAAAAGCATTTTTCTGCATGATAAAAAGCCCAGGTGGCTCCCCTGATAAAAATTAAGGCTTATTAAAAATTATTAAAAAAACCCCAAACCCCACCAACAAAAAAACAAGCAACCAAACACCAGAATGAAACCAGCTCTTACCATTACACTATCTCCATCTTAAAATAAGGTGTTAGTACATTTACAAATGTTGTTACTTCAGAAAAGCCATTTCACTACCTATTCTGACAAAAGATGGTGAAAGAAATCTCAAAGAAACTAAGCTTGCTAGATGAGATAAAACATGAGGAAATAATTATTTTCTTACATATTCTCCCCTATGTTTCCACTATCTATTCACTGGGGCTCACAAACAGGGTTACACCAACTTCTCTCATCTCTGAGCTTCATAAAGGGTCTTCACAGTCTAGAAATGCTACAGGAAGAAATGTTAAACAAAGTCTTTGCCCTCCCTTTTTCATCTCCAGCTTGGTTACATGAGGCCTCCCTCTCACTCAGGCTACAGCATTCATTCCTCCTACAGTCACCTGAATTAGCTGCTCCAGCCCAGGCAGCAGGCTTTGGCTACACACACTCCTTCCACTTCAGTCACCGTCACCTGTAGGAAGGTGCACCAACTTTGCTTCCTCACAGTGTTTAGAGTTTCCACTTTCAAGCTCCTTGCTCACAGTTCATTATTCCTGTGCAGAATCACTTGATCTCTGCTTTTTAAGCCTCAAACACTCCTTTCAGCAACCTACAAATTCAAGCCTCCTTCCAGAAGGATCGTGTTTACTTTCCCACTACTACTACACTTATCCCTGTGCTTCTGTTCAATGTTTTTCTACAGGAATTAGAGTACTCAGCACAAAGCCAGGTGAGGCAGGAGTAAGAAGAAAAAAGAGTAACGTTTTATCTTAGTTCATAACTTCTAAAAACCAAGCTCCATCCTTCTGTTGGCTTGCTATCCCCTCCTCCTCCTAGGAACATGCAGACCAACATTCACCAAGCCAGACATCCCTTTTCTAACCCTTACTGAAGCGTTCAGAACCAACACAGTGACCCCCACACTTAGCCACAGTTCTACCTTTTGCCAGAATCTCTTGTCTGATTTTCTGCTTCTCTTCAGCAGCTTCCATGCCCTCCTTTGATGCTCTGAATCTTCTTGACCGCTGTTGATTCATTTTTGCACGTGGAGCCTAAAAAAGGGGTACCATAACACTTGGTTCAGTTACTGCAACTGGGCATTCCTCTTGGGACAAGCCTTGTGATCATACAGCCATTTAACAAGACATCAGTCTGAGCTGTAACCGAATCAGGGATGTCTGTTCTTCTCTTAATACAGCAGCACAGGGAGCTGGACACATTTCTATACAGGTCTCTTGAGCTCAAGAGCACAGTGCTCAAGGATTCCAAGTTTCCCTTGCAAAATAAGTGATACTTATAGTGACATGTATCTGAGAAGCATTATTTATTGTAAACCCTTTCTCCAGCAAGGAACCCCTGTGATTGTATTCATAACTCTTTTGAGACTAAGGCTGCAGCAGACAGTGGTCAGCTCTTTGTTACCACAGGTATGTTGGGGTTTTTGAAATGATACACTGTCATTTCCTTGAGGTCATTGCTATGTGATGCACCACCGTTCAGTGGGGATCACTGCAATGAATTCAGGTTAACCACCTTTTACTCAGTGATACTCACTTCACCCCTGAAAAACCAAAAAGCCTAGAACAGTCAAAGCCCAAGGGGCATACAGCAGTCTGCTAGGCCACTCGGGCATCTCTCAGCAAGACTATACAGTCTGGATAGAAAAGTACCCAGGAAAGTAAAGTTCTTAAGGGAACACAGTATCTTTCATTAGACCAACTATGTATGGAGGGGAGATGAGCACCAGGTTGGAGAAAGACAAGCTTTTGGCTTTGAACATGCCTTACAGCCTGCCTGTGAAGTATTCCACAGCACAACCTTAAGTGCATCTGCTTAAACTGTCTTCTGGTCTTTCCCAGCCTGCGGCAGAAACTGCTACTGAAGCCACAGAGCAAAGGAATGTAAGTAGTTCCTGGGTATTTCTGCCTTACAGAAGTTTCCTGCTTTCCAGAAGCAAAGTTCAGCCTGCAGTAGACTGTACTAGCCAACTCATATAACCCCATGGAAAGCAAAAACCCATGAACACTTTTAATTACCCTCATCGAAATGAGATTAACAGTAGATTTTACATGAAGCTTTTCATTTTAGGAAACTAATTTCCCAGAGGATCTTACACAAGCAGATGGCATGCACCCTAATTTCACAAGCAGCCACTACTGGGAGCTAAAACAATACTTACTACTCCATCTATGGCCATGTAAAGAAGCCGCCTTGGTCTCACAATGTTGAAGATCCTGTCAATATACTCAAAAATCGCGACCATCATTTCATCTTCATTTTTGGGTGCGGGCCTAAAAACGCAGAGCATTCAATTTAACATCTGAGAGGCTGTCAACACACCCCACAAAACCCTGTGAAGAGGCAAAAGGATTGCCTTACTTGTCCTCTGGATGCGTACAAGGGTGGATGATCCCATTCATATCCAGATACAGGTTGTCAAACTCCACCTCGTTAGGGTTTGGTTTGCTTGTATCGATGGGAGCCTTGATGCCATTGCACTCCTTAGCCTGTGGATGCAGTTGAAATGAGTATTTCAGCACTGGGCTGAAGAGTATCACAAATAACCTGAGTTGGCCAACATACAGACTCATTAAAGTGTTGTGTTACATTTTTCAAGGGCAGTAGAAAAGAGACAGCAGCAGGCTCCCCACATCACTACCTGAAGATGCATACTCCCACTACTAAAACAGCCCCCTTTTTAAAAAAATAAAAGTTTATAAACTAGCACAACCAGAAGATACTGTGATGAGTTGCAGTAGCGTTGGCTCCTCCTGTTGACTGGCAAGTATTATAAACAAGAAGCTTCCATACCTCACTTTTTTCAACAAAGCAACTCCTTTTACTGCCAGGACCACGCTGGCTCCCTCAAAACTCAGCAAAGGGACTTCAAAGTTCATAATATGATGCTGTAACTTTGAGATGATTAAACTAACCATTTCTCCTGTGAGTAGCACATACATCTCGCGTAAAAGCTGTGTAACTGACCCTTTAGGTCACACGCATTAGGAGGAGGATCCCCTGTGTGCCCAGTGCTGCAGTAAAGAATACCTGTTTCACAGCAAGGCCAGTGAGTTCTGAATTTGGCTTTTCACAGCATCGTGACTGGATGCACCCAGCTGTTCAAACCCTGGACTCTTCCACGCCTGCCTCAGAGTTTGTCCTGTGGATGTATCTGAAATGCTAAGCAAGGGCTGGTCCTTGCCATCCACTCTACAAATAAGTAAGCTTTCAACTGGAATGCTTCACCTCCTGCCTGTCAGTGCTTTTCCTCCTGCCAGACTGATGCCTGGCAAGCATGCAGCCCAGGCCACAGTGCAGATGGGAAGCATGATGCTGAATGGCAGCCAACAGTCACCACCTACAGCCACCCACAGACTGCATTCCTCCTGCATTCCCAACACCGACAGCAAGCTACACAAGGTAACCCAGCACTGCCAAGAAAACAAATCTCAGCTGAACGGAAAGGACTAAACAATCCCAGTTACTTTGCAGATGCCATCACAGCAACGACAGGTAACTATTTTGGGGAGGAAAACAGTCTCTGGTCAGCCCCAGAGCAGAGACAGACCTGGGTTTTTTATGTAGGTATTGTAGTGCCAACTTACCCCCTTCTCTGAAGCTGCAAAGCAAGCGACTTCAAACCACAGGTGAGTGTCTCAAAGGGTGGCTTAGTACTGATCCTCAAGTTTGTTCCCACACCACAGTCTGGTCTGGGTTTTTTTTACATATAAACTACTGAACTAAACCCCAACAGCATCAGTGATGGAAGAGACATGAGCTGACCAAGACAAAGTCAAACATATTTTCAGAGAAATTATGCTGGAAGGGGTTTTAACACATCACACTGTTGGAATAAAGAGTGATCTCAAAGAACTTGGCACAGAGCAACAGAAAGAGTGAAGACCACACTATTATATAAAGACACAATCACAGGATTACAACACAAGAGGAGGGGAAAATGTGGTACTACTTGTCCTCTGACTCAGGTGAAACACCTCTGTAGCTGACAAACAAGCATCCAGCAGCTCCTCTGAACTTGCAGTTGCAGACTTGTTGCTCTCTACACTTCTAACGAGCTGTCCACCTCTCATACAGGGCTCCAACCACCACATTTAAAGGGAAACACTTTGGAGGTAGCACCATCAACCTGCATACTGTTTTCCTGCTCAGAGTAGCAGCAGGACTAATGAAATTGCAGTCTTAAAAGGCAAAAAACATTAAAAGCCCTAAAGCAAAATATGTTCTTACTTGGAATTTACATTTGACCTGGTTAGAGGTGAAGGGAATTCTTTCAGGGTAGTTCTGAGAAGGCAGCTGAAAACAACTGAACACTGGCTCCCCCCCACTGCACCTCCCTATCACAGGGGAGACAATTCACATCTCCATCATCCAAACACACCGAATTCTGGCAGATGAAGTCTTTATCAGAGTGTGCTTCCCCTGAAGCTCAGCTTCACAGGCACAAATCATGGGGCTGGAGCAGAAGCTGCCAGGCAGGAGCACGGTGCTGCAGCTCAAACAAAGCTACGCTGGGCAGCCCTGAGGTACGATTCTACAAGCAGGCTATTTGCTCTGCTTGGCATCAGATAACGGGATGAGAAGCTTGCCTTGTGTTCTACTTGATCTTCATCAAACCTCCTGCCAGAGCTGGCTGCGACTGGGAGGATATCAAAGGCTTACAACTACGTGATAGGGGAAATAAAACTGCCCCTGCCACAGATCTTATTTCCAGCCTTGAAGGTAAAGCAAGCTGAGTATGATCTCCCTCAGATGGATTGGAAAGCCATTCGGGTTTCATCTGCATACCACTCTGTCAGCAACTTTACCATCACATCAGATTGTTAATGTAACAGCCTTGTAGAAGGTTTAAGTATCTGGGAGTGATATCTCCTGTGATATAACTAAACTGTTCACTTTTAATCTACAGCCTCTTTTGAAACCATTGAAAGTAGATCTTCAAATATGATACTTTAGTTGCAGCTTTATTAATTCATATGAATTTGATTAAGAATATTCTCTCCTGGATTTTATGTTATCTTCAAGATCTTCTTCCTCTTATTCTTCCTGCTCAGCTTAAGAAGAAGATTAATCAGGTTTAAGAAAAAGAAATAATCTAGCAAGGTAAGAGAACAAGGATCAACTTTTTAATATTTCAAAGAGACAAGCTACTGGGAGATACAAAATTTCTGATTAGAGAGATTTACAAGCAATCCTAAAGTACACATGGAGCTGATTACACCGCAAGAGAAGTGTAAATCCACCAGCAGTAAGACAAGCTGTGGCTTCTGACCACCATCCCAGTCCACCCTCTGGTTTGTGAATATAAATATTCTGAATATTGTAACTGTAATATTATAACCTGAATATACATAATGGTAACGAGGAGGATTGATGCATGTGCTGTCCTCACTGTAACTGCAACGTGCTCTTTGGCTGGGACAAAGCAACATGGGGAGGGCATCAGAGGCTGACACCTCAGCTACTACACAGGTAGTACCGAGCACTTGCTATTACAAGCTCTTATTAAACAAAGGACAGGACACACAACACCACGAGCCCAGCAAAACTGAGGGGCTGAAAGCCTTTATTTTACCTAAACACCAGAGCAGCTGTGATTAAATAAGGATTAACCTAAATACTGACAAATGTGGACGTGTCTTCTGCTCTTAGAGAAGACGGTGCTTGCTATATACATCTGGTGTTTCAGTTGTGACTGCTTTTAAACAGGCAGATCTTAAAGCATCATCCTGAAACAGATGGACAAGAATGTAAGACTCCCATTCACAGTAAAGACAAGACTGTAGAAGAATCTACTGTATGCTGTCCAAACTCCACCTGCACCCGTTTCAGCACACCACAACTGTTTCCACTCACTGGCTCTTTTGGTAGCATGGGGGCTAACTCACTCCCCAACAGCCTGGCCACCCACTGCTCTCCAACAGACACGACTGTGACACGGCGTCCCAGAGAGCCCTTGAAACTGAGGGTTACCCAGATCCTCAGTGTAGGTCACATCAGACACAAAACCCAAGAGCTTGGTACAGCGACCAGAAGCATCACTCCTCGCTGCCCACAGGCTGTTCCAGAGCGGGCAAACAAGCTAAGCTTGTAAAGTCACAAGCCACCTTTCCCTGGAACAGCCCCCCAGGCAAACACATCCTCACATCTTACGTTCCCCTGGAACAGCCCCCCAGGCAAACATGTACTCACATCTTACCTGTCCACTGGAGTAAAAAAATCCACTGCCTGCAGCTACAGGTAAATAAACGTCAGGCTTTTCTCATGCTGAGAGAGGCTATCTTCAACCACAATGACAACAAAAGCAGGAGTAACTCACAGCTTTAACTGGGATTTGATTAATCCCATGCTATTTCCCTGCTGTTTCACAGCCCGAGTTTGAAACACAGACCTGCCCTGCCTGTAAGGAGGAGTGAATACTAAAACTGATCTGCCTGCTGCTCACAGACACCCAGCTCTTGCTGAAGGCAGGGCTGAAGGCAGGCAGGCAATGTGTGCAGTGGAAAAGCCCTGCATCAGTACATGATTAAATCAATCACCTCGGTCTCCCCTCATCACCTCTGCCTTGCCTTCCCATTTCTATCTCCTTCACAGCACAGCGTTTCCCAGGTGTGAGGTGTGATCTCCCCTGGAAGGACAGGGACAGCACAGCAGCAGAACCCCCAGCACACGCTCAGGGGACATGAGCCTTCCAAAACAGCATCATGAAGAAGAGAGGAACCTGGCTAGAACAGCTCAACCAAAGGGGATATGAATCATTTGGAGGAGCACACAGGAAAAACAGCTTAGGAAGCACGGACTCAAGAGTTTGCCTGCTCAGAAAAACTTTGGCGGGGAACTACTCACTGTGTTCACTGCAGGGTAGAGCTACCAACACTGTCAAGCCCCTATAAAAACCAGCTCCCTCTCTGGGCAGGAGGCATTTCTCCTCTACTAGAGACTGCCACCAGACTGCAATGCTCAGGCAAGTTTAAAGAGTACAGCTACAGACTCAACTAATGAGTGAAAAATTAGCAAGATGAGCCCGTGGAGAGCAGCCCTGCTGAGAAGGACTTAGGGGTTCTGGTGGATGAGAAACTTCACATGAGCCAGCAGTGGCTCTGGCAGCTCTGAAGGGTGATGGGATCCTGGGCTACATCAGCAGAGGGGTGGCAGCAGGGACAGGGAGGGGGTTGTCCCTCTCTGCTCTGCCCTAATGAGGCCCTAGCTAGAGCCCCAATACAAGAAAGATGTAGAACTGTTGGAGAAGGTTCAGATGAGGCCACGGAGATGATCAGAGGGCTGGAGCATCTCCCCTACAAAGAGAAGCTGAGGGAGCTGGGCTGGTTCAGCCTGGAGAAGGCTGCGGGGGGACCTCATTGCAGCCTGCCAGTGCCTGAAGGGAGCAGAGGAACAGGAGGGGAATCGGCTTGTTACAGGGCAGAGACTGGCAGGACAAGGGGGATGGGGTGAAGCTGAAGGAGGGAAGGGTTAGATGAGATATTAGGGGGAGGCTCTTTCCTGACAGAGTGGTGAGGGGCTGGAGCAGGCTGCCCAGAGAGGGGGTGGGTGCCCCATCCCTGGGGGTGTTCAAGGCCAGGTTGGATGGGGCCCTGGGCAGCCTTGTGTAGCTCCAGGCCTGAGGTTGGTGGCCCTGCCTGTGGCAGGGGGGTTGGAGCTCTGTAATCCTTGGGGTCCCTTCCAGCACAAACTGCTCTATGATTCTATGAGACATCCAGGCAGTATCTGAACGCTGCGAGAGCAATCCCAAGGAAGCACACGGCCACACGCACACCGTGGCGCCACAGAACACTTTGGGTTGGAGGAACCGAGCTCCAACCCCCGCAGCAGCCGCGGCCAGCCCCAGTCCCCCTCGAACGCTTCGCCGCTGGGCTGGCGCCGGCGGGGCACAGCCCGCAGCCCCGATGCGCCGGCAAGCGAGGCCGCCCCGGGGAGCTCCCGGGCCCGCAAGGCGCCTCCAGCCGCTCGGGCCAGCGTCCCCGCTCCTCCTCACCGCGGGGTGCCGCCGGGCGGCGGGGGGCTGGCGCCGGGAGACCCCCCGCAGACAGATACACACACACCGGCCGCGCCAGGGGCAGCGGGGCGCGTCCCGCCGCTGCCCGGGTACCGCCAGCGCCGCGCGAAGGCCCGGCCTCCCCCACAGCCCGCGCAGGGACCGCCGGCGCGAAGGGGACGCACCCGGCCCGAGCCGCGACCCCCCGAGAGGCGCCGAGCGAGGGGCGGCCGGCGGCGGGGGGGCGGCGGGGGGGCGGCCGGCAGCGCCCCCCTTCCCGCCGGGCCCAGGCCCCGCGGAGCGCCGGTGCGGCGGGCCCGGGCCGGGAGCCGCGCAGGGCGCCCCGCCTCACCTTCTCCTCCACGCAGTTGACGATGATGGAGGGGTACTTGCGGCTCAGCCAGCGGAAGAACGCCGGGACTCCCATGGCGGGCGCGGGGCCGACCGGAGCGCGGCTCTGGGAAGAGGCGCCGGGCGAGGCGGCGGGCAGCGCTTCCGGAGTCGGAGGGCGGCGCGGCGCATTGTGGGGCGGGGAGCGGGCGGCGGCGGGCGGGGCCGTTCGCGTGAGGCAGTCACGTGAGGCGCACGCGGCCGGGCCGCCATCTCGCAGCGCGCGGGGTGGAGTGAGGCGCGTTGGAGTCCGGCCGCCTCAGTGTTTGGCGCCTCAGTGTTTGGCGCCTCAGTGTCCGGCCGCCTCAGTGTTTGGCGCCTCATTGTCCAGCCGCCTCAGTGTATGGCGCCTCATTGTCCGTCTGCCTCAGTGTATGGCGCCTCAGCATATGGCGCCTCAGTGTATGGCACCTTAGTGTATGGCCACCTCAGTGTATGGTTCCTCAGTGTATGGCACCTCAGCATATGGTGCCTCAGCGTATGGCAGGCTCAGCATATGGTGCCTCAGTGTATGGCGCCTCATTGTCCAGCTTCCTCAGTGTATGTTTCTTCAGTGTATGGTGCCTTAGTGTATGGCCGCATCAGTGTATGGTGCCTCAGCCTATGGCACCTTAGCGTACGGTGCCTCAGTGTATGTTGTCTCAGTGCCTCAGTATATGGCATCTCAGCGAATGTTTCTTCAGCGTATGTTTATGTATGGTTCCTCAGCATATGGCATCTCAGTGTATGGCGTCTCAGCGTATAGCACCTTAGTGTATGACATTTCAGTATACGGTGTCTCAGTGTATGGTCCCTTAGTGTATGTCCACCTCAGTGTATGGTTCCTCAGTGTATGGTGCCTCATTGTCCAGCTGCCTCAGTGTATGGCCGCCTCACCATATGGTACCTCAGCGGATGGTTGTCTCGGTGCCCAACAGTGCAGCCATGTCACAAGCCAGCCCTGCCCTCAGGCAAAGCTCCATGTGAAAAGCCACCCTTAGCCACAGCATGACTGTGAGGAGCAAGGAAAGCATCATTCTTCAGCTGGGGGATCCAGGGCTCACAGCCCTGCCATGGATCAGACTGGGCTGAGGCAGCAAGCAGGGAGGGCGAGGTTGGGCGAGAAGTGCCCTAGGTACCCTGCTTTGGTGGGGGGTTGGACTCGATCTCTGGAGGTCCCTTCCAACTCCTACAGCCCTGTGATTCTGTGAGGCTGCTGGCCCTGCTGAAGGAGGGAGAAGCTGGGGGACGTTGGCACAAGTAGGGAGTGTAAAATGGCTTGGTGCCGCTCTGGCTGTTGCTATCCCATCCCATCCCGTCCCATCGTGCTGCATGAGCAAGCCGTAGATACTGAGCCACTTGGCAGCCTTGACGTGGAGTTAAACCTTCAGTTGTTGAACCAGGATGAACACCAGGAAGGCTTTGTTGCTCTTCCACGTCCCGTCGCTGTACGCCGGCTTCGCTGGGAGGTCTGATGTTTGTTAACAGAAATGAATCTCAGCGAGGTAGCAAGGTTCCTCCCCCCTTGCTACCTCGCCAATTTGCTGTCCAGTGCATTAACCCAATATTGCATGTCTCATTATTCTTAGCCTCACTTAGCTGTTGTTAAGCCATTCTCTGTTGCCGCTCCTCTTAATAAAAATCTGTGACTTGAATAAATTTCCCCAGCAACTTCGTGCTGGCACTGCATCTGTGGCATCAGCAAAGATTGTCCTTTATCTGCTCCTTAAAAACACGCACCCTGATTGAAGTTTCCTATTGTCGCGCTTCTCCTCCTGGGATTTAGCATCGGTTGAGACAGCTTAGTATTAACAGTTTTTGTTTGTATTGATGGGCAATCAGTTCTTTTTATGATAATGCTGAAGAAAACAGGAGACAGCAGCACTAGCAAATGCAAAGGAAACATGATCGCATTATCTTGGAACTGTTTGTGTAAATAAGGGCAGAAAAAATTAAGGAAACGACAAACGTTTCCTTGGAAAAAAAACCCCAAACACGCTTTGCTAATGTGAGCTCCTTTCTGCAGGTGACCGACTGTCCCAGGACACCATGGCTGGAGGCAGCGGTGGTTCTCCCCTCCTCATGGTTCTCTGTCCCCCACGGTTCTCCGCTCCCCACACTCACCTGTGTTGATTCGGCAGGTAACGATGCTCATCCAGTATGCTTTTATTGCCAGCCCCCCCCTCTGTGTCACCATTTTGGTCAGCAGATGTACAGGGGTGCGAGCCAGTGTTTCCCCTCGCGACTGCATGCACGTGATGGGCAGAAAGAGGCCATAGCGCAGAGTCGCTGCGCATGCATGGCAGGAATAGGGGAAGGCTTCTTGTCGTGGGTGTTTTCCATGGCTGAGCGGCGTGCCGATTTAAATCTGTTGTGGCTGTATTGATTACAGTCCCCCTGTCTATCAACATCAGCTGTCATCGTCTTGGGGCTGCCGCTATGACAGCTGTGAAGGAGCAGAATAAAGTTGACTGGCAGAATGTTTTGCATCTAATGAGCCTGTGTGCGAGGAGTATAATGACTAATGCTCTGGAGGAACTCGGCTGTCGCTGGAACACCGTGTGAGAGACACTGCCTTAGCAGGAGCTCCCGAAGCCATCTGTCACCTGTCAGGAACCGCACGTCTGCGGCTGAGCAGAGGGACTGGGACGCACCACAAGCTGGTGACGGGTGCCTTGTGCTGCGCAGGGAGATACGCAGTCGGCTGACATCAGGAACCCAGAGTCGCTTGGGAAGAGCTTAAAACTACACAGGTGCCGTGGATTTGAGGCAGCGTTACTCAGCGGTGCCGGCTGCTGGAGGCACTTCCAGCCAAACATCAGGCCGACAGTCACCAACAGTCACGTAGCAGTAGCCTGTCCGTGACGTGCAGTACCCGGGTGCTTACACTTAGGCAATGGCCATCAGGGATGAAATACTGCGGTGTGGGCACGACCAGAAAAAAACAGGAAGGAGGGAGGAGCTGGGCACTCACCATCGGTTCCTACATGGCGCTCCCAAGTGGCATCGAGTCTGCAGCACACAGAGGACAACAGCCCCCAGCATGCTCCAGGAGAAGCCCGCTGAGAAGCCCCTGAACCTCCCTGGTGGTCACCGAGGCGGCAGCGTGACAGGGTGTGGGCCTTCCATCACACTGCCGGCTCAGCACAGAATTAGTTTTCAGGGGTTATGGCTCATAGGACTGCCCCATGATTCCCCTACCCAGAGCTGAGGCCAGTGGGCACCGTGCCCTTCTGCAGCACCCCTGACATACAGGAGTTACAGTTTTGGGAAGCAGGAGAGCTCCAGTGGTCCCACGGGAGTTGGCAGACCAGGAAGGGCAGAGAGACAGCTGCTGGTTTTCTAGCTGCAGCCATACCAGCTAGCCACCCTCTGGAGGGAGCAGGCCCGGAACCTGGGCAGCAGGTGGAGGATGCAAAGCCTCTGGTGCAGTCCAGCTTGCCAAGTCTCCCCTCCTCACCCAGCATCAGCCCTGGGCTTGTGCTTGCTCAGCTCTGTCCTTTGCATCACGCTGAAGCCTGTGGCAATCCAGCTGGGCCAGCAGCGACCTGTACTGAGGGGTTCGGCCCATTTCCAGGCCTCCCACAGCCTTGATCTCACAGTCTCGGGCTACGCACTCTTTTTATTTTGTTTTAAAATTGGGTTTGATGGGTGGGGTCTGGCACTTGGTGCCTGTATTCAGAGATGCGGTTCTGCGTTGCCTCAGAGTTTAATTGGGGTGCTGCTTTCTGCTTTTGAACTCGCTGTAATTAGGAATGGATTCTTAATTTTTTTTTCCTATGGCCCCTAGTTTCTCCCTTCGAAAGAAAATCTCATGTTAATGAACTTAATTTTAGATAAAAGGAATTAAAAGAGAAAAATTAAAAATGCATGAAGCTCATGGAGTCATCCAATTACTGTGATGTCCGTACAGCAACGCCAGCGTGGATTTTACAAAGCGAGGCAAAGCAGGAGAACCACTGGGGCTGGCTGCCTGTGAATGCTGCTCCGTTCCGAACCACGCCGAATCAGAAATATGGGGGTCAGCTTCTTGATCTGCTGCTGAAGAAGATAAAGATCAAAGATGGCAACCCACCCTGCATGGCATATGTATGTGTACCCAGAATGCTCGCTTGCTTTTTCCAAACTCACATCGAGCTCTGTAGTCGGAGGTACTGGAATATGTGGGAGTGGATGGGCTTTGTGCTCCCAGTGTGATGAAAGCAGCAGCCAGGCAGTGCAGCGCCAATGGAACAGAGGCAAGGCTGGTGTGGGCAGCCAGTGAGGTTCCCTGTTCCCAGCCCCCCAAGGTGGGAACCTCATGTACGGAGCCACACGGCAGCAAAGAGGAACCACGCGCACGAGGAGGCCATGTGTAACACTGCGTAACCTTTATTTTGTATTTAAGTCTCTGGCTGTAAAGCAATGAGCTGCACGCCCGAGATGTACAAGATGATGTCATTTGTTTCTCCCTGAAGGCAGGCGGGGGGAGCTTAATCGTAGAAGTCATCAAAGTCATCTGCTTCTGAGCTGTGAGTCTGTGGGCACAAAGCGGCCTCGAGCTCCGAGCTGCTATCGTCAGATTCACCCCAGAAAGCTGCAGGCAAGGAGAAAAACATGATTAGAAAATCTTTTCCATGTTACTTATGTCACAGGTGTGATTGTTTTACAGCTATCTGGAGGCAGAGAGGCACCACAGCTTCATGGAGAAGATGACTGTGAGGCCTATGTACATGTTTCCGATGCAGCAAGCTGTCAGTGTGCTGCAGTCTCCGATACCGAGCTGCTGTGGCCGAACAGTGGGCTCATTCAGAAGCCCCACTTCATCGGCCCTCAAGGTAGCTTGAGAGAACATTTCCACTCCAAGCAATTTACTTGACCAGCTGCTGCCTGAATTACAGCTTTGTCTATTATCTTCCATTTTCTCCCTCCACTTGACCCTGCGGTGAAGTCATAGTCGGACCATGACATCACAGAGTTGGCATAAAAATGGCAATGACGTCACAAATGAGAAATCACTGCTCTGAGCCAGACACAAATGTGGGCAAGACCGACCTCAGAGAACTGCTTGGCTTTAACAAACTGCTCTTGGAACTGGCAAACTATTTCCAGAATCAGGTTTAAATTCGGACTGTGAGATCCCTTGGGTGTAAATGCATCTGACCTGTGGGGTGGGAAAAAGCCCTCAATGCTGGGAAGAGCCCAGCACCCAGGGAAGCACAAGCCAAACCCAGTCCCTTTCAGAGCTGCTGCACCTGTGCCCAAGTGCTCTGTGAGGCTGTCGTGTGTCAGGAGTCTGCACAACAGCAGTGACGTGAGGGGTGGGCTGTCAGACCTCCGAGGGCAACTCCAGCCCACACTCGCCTGTTGCACCACAAACATGGACAGCGCTGTTGATGGCCCAACTATGCAACATTTCATTGACAAACGCAGCATCCGCACCTTTCACCATACAGCCGGGGCTGTGCCTGGCTGGAAGGACTGAGTGGTGCTGGCTGCCCCCTGCGCCCACTCCCACGATGCAAAGCTCCGAACCCAAAACTCCCCAGGTTGTGACCAGCAGCGCCTTTCAGGCAGCACCAAAGCAGCCATGGCTTACAGCACCCTTAAATCAGCTCAGCTGCCCCACCGCACCCAGAGCTGAGCTCCAGGCATGGACTTGACTCCATGTAGGGCAGGCTGGGGTACTGATGACTTCAGACACTGGCTGTCTTTAGGGGACTAAAAGGGGAAAAACGGGGTCCTGGGATGGATGCAAACAGGCAGGGCCCAAACACAAGAATTAAAAGCAAGCCAGCTTACTCACAGGGAAAAAAATTGTTCCAGGGGTTTTTTTGGGGGTACATGGACAGCTCTGTGCACCCACCAGCTGTAACTGGGCATGTGCTGCTGCTCACTGCTACAGCTGTGCTGCAAGGGGACACTCAGACTAGGGCAGGTTCCTCCCTCTCTAGGTTTTCTCCTACCTGCCACTCGCCACTGTTCTATCTAGACCCTGAAGCAGAGATCACTCCTTCCGCACCGAATGTGCTATTGAAGCATGTCCTCTTCTGCCTGGAATTTGGCATCAACTGTGCACTAGCTCCTACGTTGAGACAGCAGCATCCCTTGTGCCCATGATTTGTACTGCGCTACGGGGGGGCCTTGGAGGTCTTCCACAGCGCGAGCGACACTTAGAAAGACATCTGTTGCAAACAGCATGATGTTGGGTTTTTACCTTTGGATTTTATAGCTGGTATCAACCTCTTCCTGGTTTCAGTCCTGGGAAAGAGAAAGATTTCAAATGATCAGTACAATGTCACAGGTCTTTTTTGTAAAGGCTGTGAGGTGGTTTAAAAAAACACCAGTAACTTCTGTAACTACTTCTATTAACTACTGCATCAAGGGTTTCTTCCTTCTCCACAGCTTCTAAGAGGTGGAGAAATTCACACGCAGCAGGGACACTGGTCCAGATGTTCAGGCAGCGTGACCCGGAGCCATCCCTCAATACCGGTTTACACCAGCAGTGAATTAAGGGCATGCAGGATCAGAGCTCCATCCGTCTTATGCAGCCTTTCAGGCAGCGCAGGGACAGCAAGGGGAAAAGAACCTACCCCAGACCCCTGCAAACAAAAATAAAAGCTCACTGAACGTCCCTGCTCCCCTTCCTGCCGGGCACCCCTCCAGCCCCACCGCTGGGTTCCCAGAGCATCACCCGTGTCCTGATGTAAATGCGCACTCTCCCTGCTGCCTTTGATCTACCTTGATGTATACGCTGTTGCGATGCTGGCCTGTTAAATGACCGCTCTTGTGCCTGGAGCATCACAGGCCCCTTTGAATCTCTCAAACAGCCTGGAATCATTTTGATCCTTTGTGTGTAGTGTGCGTATTGTGGTGGTGCTGCGCAGTAATCACACAGGAGCAGCGATGTAGGAGAATTAACTGTTACATTAACAGTCCCACAAGAAGCTCTAAAAATAAAGCTTCAGCTGGTTTTAATAAGGGAGGTGACAGGGGAGATACTTGCAATGTTCCCACATGTGCCAGTGAAATGGAAGCCAGCCTCAGGCTGCAGCCTGACACTGTTGGCAAAGTGGGTATCAGAAATCCCATGCAGCTCCTTGCATCCCATGTAAAGGCATGGCAGCAGATACTGCAAGTGGAGAGTTAAAATACTCCTATGGACTGTGGGGTGGGCACTGGTGAAGGATGCACACGAGCAGAGATGATGCACTGCTGGTCTTGCACCACTGTACACGTTTGGGAGCGCAGCCGGAAAGCCAAACCCAAAGCGGGAAGAAGTTTCATCACACCACAGCTAGCTTCATGACAGGAACTTGCCCTTTCAAATCCAAGAAAGCTCATACTGCGTGTTGTGTTCCCTTTCTACATGCTGAAGGGGGGAGCAGGAGACTTCCCTCCTCACAGCTACACAATTGCTCCCAGAACTGGGTGGTTAACCCTGGTCGAAGTGCTGCCAGGGTACCATCTAATGACTAACATACCAAGCTGAGCATTAGCAGTGTGACATAACTAATTACTATTTCCTTAAGTAACAAGCTTGAAGAAGGGGGCGTCCAACAGCTTGCCTGGTGTTTTTTGATCGCAGGGCAGGTGCCTTCCCACGTCACTCAAACCTGCTTTACCCTGTGACAAGTTCCCTCAACAGGATTTCCAGCCCATAGCACAAGTTAGAGCTTTGAGCTGCGTCCTGCCCTTAACGCTCGTTTCAGTGAGGTTTCCTGACACTTGGCCCTGACCCAGGAGGAGTACCACATATCCCAGGCTTAGCCTGGAAAACTGCACTCAAGAGGATGTGGCTGCATCACTTTTCCCCCAGGCGCTGAGTGAGAAACCACTTGTTGCAGAGCTGCAGACTGAGAGGTGACGGCTGTGGCAGACGGCACGAGAACTGTTTTATCCTCAAGTAGTTCTGTGAAACAAGATGAGGCAGCTGGCAGCCAGCACTTCCATTGCCTCTGTTTCCTCTCCCCTCAGGAAGGGAAAGAAGGTGCCTGGCGCTTCCACACTCACCCTCCCGAGGAGGTCCCTGGAAGCATGTTCTTTGCCCTGCTTCTCTCCAGCCCAGAGCAGCCATGAGGATAGGCCCAGCCTCTGCTGTGCCCAGTGGGTGGGATGCAGGACCTCGGTCCTCTGGCACAGCTCCTGCAAGGGACTGCAGGGCCCAGCTGCCAGCCGGGGGGGGAGGCAGGTCTCACAGAGGAGCTGTAGCGGAGAGGGAGCACTGTGGCTGGAGGGAGGTCTGGAACCCTTCCCTCTTGGCCCCAGCTTCCCATGAAGGAAGAGGCAGGTGCTGCTGGGAGAGGGAGTGAGATGTCAGTACCAGACCAGAACCCATGTGTCTGTTGGGATTCATCCTCCACAAGCCAAAGTGGGGCTCGCTCCTGTATGCTGAGAGCCGGGCAATAACAACAGACACAGGGAACAGGTGTCTCGGCCTGGGAGCTGCCAGCACCCCCTATCCCAGGGAGAGGGGGAGATGGGGCTGGGACATGGACCTGGCCACACTGGAAAGGGCAGTTCTGCCCACCCATGCCTGGAACACATTGCAGGCTGGCTCTGTGCTGGGGACCACCACTCCTGGTTTGTGTCTGGAGCATTAGCCAAGTCGGGTCAGATACAGGAGGAGCTCTATCTTCTCAAGCATTCACGTTTGGAAACAGGCAGATTCAGCCCTGAAAGCTGTCTTCTGGGACCCTGAGCACACAATAAGCACGCAGACCTCCGCGGAGAAATTTCAGGAGCATAAATGAAGTAAGGCCAGTTGCACTGCCTCGTCTAATCCCCTGCCGTGATCCTTCGATACCCATTTACACATTTGCTTCTTCCCTAAAATAATTCCAAACTGAACCCGGGCTCCAACAAAGAGAAAACCCAAACCAGTTTAACTTCAAAGGGCCTTTTAATCTCCCCTTTACTCTGCTGAATCGGGCTTTTTGTATTGAAGATGCTGCAACAATGAGAAACGCAAGAGCTCCGAGAAAATATTTCTTCCCCCGTAAGGAAAATGACTGTTCAGAGGAGAACATCAGACCAACAGGAGCCAGTGTAGCAGGGGCAGCTTGCTGAAGGACAGCAGGAAATGTTAACTGGAGCCAAAGCACCTGTTGAACCTCTGTGGTTTAGTGTCGAGGGAAAACGGATGCTGAAATGCTGAGGGGAACACACACGCAGAGACGCCCTACTGAAAAAACCCAACACAAAGAAACCCACCCAAACATCAAGGGGACAAGAAATCCCCCCAAATCACTACCACCTCCCCAAACCCCAAGACGTAAACCCCCCACCCAACTGCCAACTTTTATCTGAAAACTAAACATAGAGTGCCACGGGAACACCAGTGCTCCAGTGATGTTGTCAGAGGCTCGAGCCTGCACACCTCCATCCCCAGCACACTGGCAGTGTGCTGCAGAGCACAAATCCGGCTTCTCTTTCTCACAGGGAGGTGCTTGTGAGAGAGATGATGAAGCTTCTCCCCAGCAACACGGAAAGAGCTACCGAGCTGCCTTTAAAAAGCAGCTTGTTTATTTTTTCCCCCTAAAAAACCATTCCAAAGCAGAAGTGAGGCAGGGAGCTGGGCAGCAGCGATGTGACAGTCTCGGCTGGGTGCCCCCGTGGTCACACGCTTTCCTGGCAGCTCCTGCAGAAATCTGATGGCTCTATCCTTTTCTGCTGATCACTTACTAGATTCGGGCGTCCCAGAGGTATTCCCTGCCCTGGAAAGTCAGAATAAACTACCAAAATCCACTAATCATGCCAGAATTGGAGTAACAATATTGAATGTAGGTAATGACACTGCAAGTAAGATTATTTTAGGGTACAAAAGTGTGGATTGATCTACATTTAAACCCCTTCTCTGTTGAAAACACCCAACCCCACGTTCTTGCCTGGAGGAACCGATAGCACAAAGCCTGTATCACAGCACTGCGTGAGGAAAGCATTGGAAATAAACCCTGCAGGCAGGGTGCTGAGAGAGGTGCTACCGCCTCCCCACCAACGTTGGCCCAGCACTCCCAGCCCCCAATTCCTTTGGGATCTCTTCTTGGAGCCAGTGTGTGTCCCCATCCTAGGATGAGTTTCAGGGGGTAATGCACAGAGCCGGAGTGCCCTCCGATGGCCAGCCCGGCAACGGACCTGGCATTAAATGTCACTTCCAGAAGAATTAAGAGATGATTTATAATCCACCAACTTTTATTAGCCTATCATTACACGTTTGTTTGGGAAAGCAGCCTGTGACTAGAAAGCAGCCTCAGAGAGCAGACTGTGTTATGGCCCAACAATCAAAGTTGAAAATACTTCAGGCCGGTGCTGTGTATCTGTCCTGCCAAATTAAAACCACTCGCTGGTCCCTGGCTGATAATGCCTCTTCAGTCTCTGGGCTCTTTGGGAAGGAGACGGCCGTGCAAACAAGCCAAGGCGAAATAAGCTGCTTGCATTAGCAGCTCAGAGTTGCCCAGAAAGCTAGTGACCTCCTCTGGCTGCATCCCTCGCTACAGGCTGGGGATGCCACACACATCGCCTGCCGCCCACTCTCGCGGAGAGATTCAGCCCTGACTTCTGCTACCTTCTTCCCCAAGTAACTGCATAATTTCACACGTGCTTGGCTGCTGCAAAACACTAACTCTTCGGACAGCAGCTGCACCTCCACACAGGTAAATATTTTCTCAGCAAAAGGCAGGAAAAAGTAGTTTGATAGCTGGCAGCAAAGCGGGACGATATTTGCAGGAGAAGAGGAAGCTCTGGCATGCACCTCCGAACAAAAGGGAACAAGTGGTCTTTACTCGGAGAGCAGCTTCCTATTAAGACTCACTCCTTCGTACATTATGCCTTTCATCCCCACTCAACCACAAAATGATTTTGCTGTAGGAAACACAATGGCAGAAAAAGATTTACATTGAAAGAATCTTTAATAATAAACTGTTGCAGATCTGCCTACTTCCCCATGATTTATAATACAATAAACATCGGATTCTATTAAGTCTCATGCACTGAAGACACGCACTGAAAACCCGAATATGAAAGCCCTCAATTCTTCCCGTCTCCAGCACCATAATAGTGAAATGAGCATGGATAAATGTGCTAAGAGTATCTCTTTGCATCTTTTATAGCTTGTGTGTATTAATCTGTAAAGCTTATTAAGAAAGTCATTGCTATGCAAAGCAGCACCCAATCTCTTTCTCTTGCTTTTCAACAGAGCGCACTGTTTAGCCAATAGGACCGGGCCCCGGCCCCTCATTCCGCATTCATCACATGCAACATTTGCACAATGTATCTCTCAAAGGCTGCTGAATAGAAAGCCTTAATACTCATGTAAACAACTGCAAACCAATTACTTAATGAATCAGGCCCACACATAATGAGGTGCCAGACAAAGAGCTATAAATGCATTTTTGCGCCCGAGCCTCTGCTTTAAAGTAAAATCCCTCAGCTGTAGTTTGGGCTTAACTGGCACATCGTCATTATTGTCTGGGGGACATCAGAGGAAGCCATGTTTTATTTAGGTCCAGCAGGGTCTCCTGCGAGGTCACTCATCAGCTCAGTGACAAAACGGAGCAAAGAATCCATAAAAAGTACCACCGCAGCGCTACACAGTTATGTTTATTCTCAAGTAGTGGGTTTCGAGACCACTTGTAACGGCAATAAAGCCCCAGAAGTGACTGCACTAAGTGGAGCGCTCAAATGCGAGCGGCAAAGAACCCGCGCTGCGCCCTGGCCGCAGCCCAGCGCCCGGCCGCCCTTTCCTTCTCTCCCTCCTTCTCCCTCCTTTTGCCGCTCTCTGGCTTCACAGAGCAGACGCCGAGCGCCCCAAAGCGCGCGCTGCTTGGAATCTGTGTTTTGTGCATTAGTTTTGAATCCTTTAGATAAAACCCCACAACTCCAAGCCATTCTGAGAGATTTATTTCTGTTTTAAAGCAGCAGCTTTGGGTACCAGCGCATAAAATGCACAAAATTCCAGTGCCAAGGGGGTGACTGTGAAATCTACTGCAAACAAGAACTCGGAAAAGCCCCAGCGAGGCGCAGACTTTCACCACACACACGGCAAGTGAAGAACGTTGCAGTCACCAAGCGCATTATTAGCAACATCCAAGGGGGAAAGCAGAGAGACTTCTATAGAAATAAAATGAGTCCCTTTCTTACAGTTATTCAGAGGCTGTGCTGTGATCCTGCAAGCAAGTTCTCAGGGCCTGATCCTTCCCTTTGGGGAACGACTCAAACCTAACCTTTGAGAACTACGATGTGGGAGCAGCCCTGCCTGTCACAGCATCGGGCACTGGGCTTTGGAACGGTGTTCTCAAGCAAAGCACCAGAACATTTCAAATGGGGGGAAAACAGCAAAAAGGAAAAAAAGAAGAAAGAGTTTGAGCCTCAGGCTGCAAGAATTAAGCTGCCAGAGAAAAGCGTGAGTATGATCCATCACTATCACATCAGGGCTTGTCTGGCTGTGCTCGAGGAAGTACAGAAATACCACGATGCAACAGAACACGCAGAGTGCCGCTTCCAAACCGGAGCTGCCTGACCTCATCAGCGACAGCGCGAACAGCCGCGGAAGCACAGCGACGCCGTACCAATGGCAGAGGTTAAGCATTCATCAGAACCCCCTAAACGCGACCCACACTGGGTCTTGGGGCCGGGAGCAGCGGCACAGCAGCACCCACATGCTGAGCTCTTTTACCATGAGCAGAGAAGGATCTGACTCCCGGCTGGCATTTCCCGGCCTGCCGGCATTAGATCCCATTTTCTGCTGCTGCCTGAGCACTAGTGCGGTGGCTGCCGCTGGATCACCGCTGCGCGCCAGGGACCAAGGCTGGGAACATCCAACGGAGCTGCTCGGGGGGAACTGACTGCTGCAGCTTGGAAACAAACCACAAAGCAACTCCTTTCTTTCTAAACCCCAGAACAAGCTGCCCTTTAGGTACGAGTAAGGCCATTAATTAAACATCCTCAGCCTGAAAGCCAGGCAGGCGTGTTATAAATACCCCAGCACCAAATATAAAGCCCAACGCCAAGCCCGTGAAAAGCGTTATCCAGTTACAGCCAGTTTCCATCTCGGATAAGGGGAGAAGAAACCCACCACTTTATTTTGTGAAGACTTTAGTTTTTCTGTGTGCCCCTCTCCTGACAACTCCCATTGTCTGGCCTCTGAGTAGCCCTACTGAGAGCAGCTGTACACGCTAATTTGTGGTTCACTGAGATGTCAATTGAGTCTTAAAACGAGAAAACAACAGCTGCAAAACAATGCTTGGCTTTGGCACAAATATTTTGTGAGGTGTACAGAAGTTTAAGATGCTTTCCTGGATAAACATAAACACCAACCTTAACCCTGGGCAGAGGGAAAACCAAAATAACCAGCACTTCGATCACTTTCTGTCAGCGTTTCCAGTGCTGCAGCAGCAGTCTCCATGTTACAGGAATCAACAGCTTTACCTTGAGGCGGGAGGACTCCTTTCCTTCGACAAAGAGCTGCTTTCTGAAGGTGTTTCTTGGCTTCCTCTGGCTTTGGGACTGGTATCGCCAGCAGCCCAACCTGGTCAGGAAGAACACAAAAGAGAAGTTTTCAAAGAGTGAGGCTGGACCTTGCACCAGTGATCAATCCCTGCAGCAACGTGCTCTGGTTTCACAGGGACACACGGAACAGCCACGCTCCCAGCTCAGCGGTGAAGCCTGGAGAGGGGTACGCACCACACTGCTGCTGTAACTGCCCCCAGACAGCTCGCTCGTGGAAACTGGGTAAAGCCACAGAAAACATGACCCCCTCACTATCAGGTATGATACCTGATGATGATTTCATACAAGTTAGTGACATTTTTGCATGTTTTTGCTTGATTTTAGACAAAAGAGCAAGCTCTGAGATTCGAGGGCTGTGTTACATCCTGACCAATTTAAGCGAATATTAAAGGATTTCTCAGGGGTTTTTTTACTCTTAATCCCCAAGTTCTCATCTACTTTGGGCAGTCAGGAACTGAGGGTTTTTTTACTCTCCTTGTGCTGGTATTATTTGATATGTCAGATTCTCAGCCATTCTCTTGAGTCAGAGCTGCACCGGGCAGACACAAACCTTGGAATTTGTATGACTTAAATAGGTGGGTGTTTGGCTGTTCAAAGATCTTTTATGTGCATTCCCCTCTCTTTCCAACCCCCCACTCTGCTCCTCATTTCCATTCTGCAGCGATTGATTTAAGAAAAAAAAAGAGAAGAGGGAAATGAATCCATTCACTGGAACAGCACACTTACTCATCTTTGTACTCTGTTCTGAAGAACACGATGCCCAAGTACAAACTTCTCATTAAGAGGCCTCTTTGTGCACGCATGTATCTGTATCTATATTGCTGAGATTGTAAACAAGTCCTAATTGTCACCAACTTCACTGCAACCCAGGAGAATGTCACCTTTCAGTACACCTTGGACACATTCTCACCAGTGGCAGCAGTGGATCGTACCGCTCTCTGCCTGGATTTCAGTGGCACAGATCCCACTGGGCCTCATGCAGGCACCCCACACCTTGCTGGCACAGGAGGGAAGAGCTCAGGCACAAGGTGCTGCACCGGCAGCAGCATCCCACTTGTGGAACAAAGTCTGACCGCTTCCCAGAGAACACACGGAGAAAAAGACACACGAAGAGCACGAGGGGGAAAAAGAAGAAAACCAGGACACTCCCCTGCCTCAAGAAAACCCTGCCCAAGGTAAGTTGTGCCTGGCTAACAGAAGGCTGCAGCACCCAGCCCCGCTCCATGCACAGCGGGATGTGTGCTCAGATGTGGCATGGCTGTGTCCATGGTTTGCTCCTCCTGCAAAGGAGGGCACATAGCATACTGCCTCTATGCAAGTCACCAGGGCTAACCGCCCTTCCCGTTCCAACGTGACACCCTGTTAAACAGAATGCTCCCGCCTTCCCTGAGGTAACAGGTGGAGGCTCCAGAGCTGTGGGACAGCAGCATGTGTGGTGGGTGGCACACAAGGAGCTGCCTCTCGACCCTTCCCTCTGGCTTGGGCTAAGCCAGGGAACCCCACCCCATGCAGGGACCCAGTACCTGGCTGCTGACTGGTATCTGCACTGAGGGAAGCGCTTCTCCCGTGTGCAGGTGTCTTCACTGCTGTTGAATCCTCTTCCCACCCCTCAGGCAGCGACACATCCAGGCGTACCTGCCGCACTCAGATGGCCAGGTCTTTGCCAGCTCTGCCAAAGCCTGAACCAGGCCGCTGCTGTTACAGAGCTGCCCTTTGGCTTTCCCATGCACAGCAGCCTTGAGAAACCATTCCCTGTGCTTTCTGTGCCTGCGCCGGCCCCCCCTTCCCTCCCAGTGTCAAACTGCAGCCTGGAGCACTTGTTCTTCCCCTTTAGGCCGCTCGTGGCTGGCTCTGCCCTACCTGTCAATTATAATACAATGCCGGGCTATCAATCCCCACTTCTGCTTTGCCAATTAGCCCAGCCCTTCCCCTGAGTGTCTCTGTGCTGACTTGCTTCCTGCATACCCTATGGCAGCAGGAGACCTTCCCAGGAGCTCCCAGGCCCGTTGGCTCGCCTCCCAGGAGAGCCTGCCCCGGTCACTCATCCAGTCCTGGTGCTGCCAAGCAGACACCAAATCCTCTCTCAAGCAGTCTCCAAGTGCTTGACTCTGCCTGCCTGCCAAGGGGAAAGGTAACTCACAGGGTGCTGGTCTGTACAGCGCAGACTAGGAAAGCAGAAGTACCACCATAGTCAGAGAAGGCTTCACACACAGCCCATACAGCCTGTGAGCAAAACGGAAAGCTTCAACCCAAGCAACAAAGCACAGAAGTTGTGGAAGCAGCATGGTACATGCTGCTTTATTGGGTAAGGAACAAGAGCACTTTGTGTGCCACTCATGAGCCATAAAGAGCCACCACCCATCACTTCCAGTAACAGAGAGCAATCCCAGATGCACGGGGAGGTGGTTGGAAGGCCAAAGACCCCAGTGTTTCTGCAGACTGAACCCAGACGTGTGCCTGCACCATCTTTCCATAGGCAAGCACAAGCCTATGCAAAAGGGACTCTGCTTTCTCTGTGCACTTTTATCACCAATCAAATAGTTAGCAGCTCAGGTATTTCAGCCCTCACCAGACTTCAAAGTCAACAACGCCTTGAAAGGAAGGCAAGGAGGATACGCTGAGCCTGCAAGCTGTACAGTTACCTTGGCAATAGTTACTGCACTCAGCGTTCGGAAGTCCTGGCAGGTCCAGGCTGCCATGCTGCTAGAGGAACAGAAAAAGTAGTAACTGTTCCTGCCCAGAGAACTTCAAACCCCAACACTAGCTGCAGAGTGTCAACAAGCACAGCAAAGAGCTATGGGGGATGGGGAGGGGGGGGAAGGGGAGGATGTGCCACCGCCCGCACAACCAGACGCTCCACACGCCTCTGCCCAGGGACTCCTGGTGCGAGCACCAGCCATGCATGGGCTCTTGCATGCAGCAGTTACCCTTGCTATAGAGCAAGCCACGTGCATACAGAGAGGGGCTACCAGCTACCTGCAAATCCCACAGAAGGATGTGCGCTTTGGGGGGCAGAGAGATGGCAAAATCTCCCAATTAAACTCTGAGCAGAACACCAGAATCTCACCCAGAATTCACAACTGCACAAGGAGCTCAAGTCAAGCGGCACAAAGTGTCGTCTACTGGAGCACGCAATCCAAAGTAGTGTAAGCAAAGATCCTACGCTGTCCCAAGGTAGGACTGCAGGGCCACCACAGCGATTAATCCCGTGCAGGCGAACTTTTTCCATGAGAGCAGTTGTGGATGGATTGATATCAAGCAAAGGGAAAAGTTGGGCAGACTTATTAATGCCTTTATTAGTGCTCTCCAAGTGGAACCTCGGGAACCTTTTAACTTCAAGCTCAAAGGAGGACCTCACCAGGAAGGACGCGTGGGCAAAGCATTGCCAGGATTATTGGCTCATTAAAGGTGACCTAAAAAGGAAGCCAGAATTGGATTTGCACCCTTTCATGTTCCCTTACGATACATAAAGGAGGACTAATTTTTTCCTCTTCACAAGAGGGTTTTTCCTCCTTATTTCTCCATTAGAGATGTTATACATGGAGAGGAGCTGGAAGGTGACATTCGAGATGTTGTGGAAGCAAAGCCTGATGAGTGGAGAAGCAACGCCAGTTTTATTCAAATGCTTTATAGCTTAAACACCTATTTAAATCAAAGAGATAAATGAAGGGGAGAGACACAACTGGTTTTGTT
The DNA here is from genome assembly GCA_022605575.1 of Laterallus jamaicensis coturniculus. NCBI lineage: Eukaryota > Metazoa > Chordata > Aves > Gruiformes > Rallidae > Laterallus > Laterallus jamaicensis. Next base: position 1,541,571 of record JAKCOX010000001.1, read on the forward strand.
AAAAGATACAACAAACCTGCCCCTTCAACAGAACCAGCAGTTTTCTACTCGTAAATGAGACTCTTAAACAGTCACCCAGCAAAACAAGAAATCATGGATTTAATCCTCTCTTTTTAATCTCACATTGTTCACCCACCTCAGGAACAGCACAAAACCGAGCAACGTTTTCTGTGTCTTCCCACATAACAAATAAAGCTTCCACAGAGAAAACGAGGAGCCCACGTTTCCTCCTCTGTCCTCACATAACCCGGGACAAAAAGGGATTGCCATTAAGAGCTGTGGCCTCTCGGGGTGATCCCTTTAGAGTCAATTATCACAAGCCTTCCACAAGCTTAGGACAAGGCTTGGGGAAGAAGCCATCCGTACATCACAAGGCATGCTGCATGGCTGTGGGTTTGGAAAGCTCCTGTGTCCTGCCATGATGGGCATGGCTCAGGCGACACTCAGGTCCCTCCGTTTCACAGAGCCCTGGGTGATGCCAGTCCTTGGCCAAGCAGTTGTGGGCACCAGCTCAGGCTGCCTGAGGGCCCAACAACCCCACACAGCTATGGCTTGAAAGCCCCAAAGCCACACCACTATCTCCTTCCGTCCCTCCCAGCTTCAAAGCAAGCACACCAACACTTAGGCACTGTTTACAGAACAGAAAACTAAATATTCCAGTCCTTTTTCCTGTAACAGAAGCAGAAGAGTAACCCAAAACTACAGCAGCATCAGCAAAGTGCAATCACAGAAACCTGCCTGGAAGCACACCCACCCTGTTCTCACAGCCAAGTCCATCAAAAGCCCCGTGGCTCCTGGTGTTCCAAACCAGGGTTTAAAGCCCTTAAAGAATGCAGCAGCTATTGGAAAAACCACCCTAAAACGTGTATCCCTTAAGCTTAGAAAGGTTGTACAGCAAAACGCTCGTGTACGGAACTGACAGTGAATACCAGTTCATGCCAAAAAAACCCAACCAAATCCCAAGTACAAGCCTTCAAACAAGTTATTTGAGCCCGAAAGATAATGCACAGAGATGCTGCCTCTATTTTAGGTGCTCCAGGGCCCCAGCCTATAGCAAATAATGATGAGCAGAAAGGAAAAAAGCAACAGGCTGGAAGGGCAAGGAGCCAGAAGAGAACAAGAAGCCCGGAGAAGATCATGGGCTGAAGATGAATCACATCTGAAAGGAGCAACTTTGCTTTCAAGTGAGATATGAAAAGCCTCACTCCTAGAGACGATGTGACCACTGCCTACGGGCAACACGATGCACCAAATCAGTAAATAAAGCAGACTCAGAGAACAGATTTCAAACCCCAAAGTTACCGGTGTGGCGGTGTTAGGTTAGGGGGTGTTTCTCAGTATTTCACAAATAGGAAGCACCGGTATTTGCACACACGTTTAGCATGAAAGGTACAGGAGAAGCAGGGAAGGGGGATTGTCCATCACTGCTTGGCTTTTGACCGGCTGACAGTCAACACAGGAACCAGCCACACAGCCTGTCGGGGTCCCCAGCAGGAAGAGCTGTGAAGAGACTTTCCTGCCATGTCATAGCTAAGGCAGTATGGACAAGCCCGAAGACTCCGGGTGCCAAGAAGCAGACCAAGAGCATCTGAACAAGAACCCATACTCTCCTTTCAAAACAGAAGGGGAAAAAAGAGCCAGCTGATGATGGCACAAGCCATCAGTTGCCATTCCTGACGCTGCACTTTTGCTGGCACTTGGCGGTTCAGGGAACATAAACCCCAACCCTCATACACTTTAATCCTCATCAGTTACAAATCAAATAGAGCCAGTCTCAGGATTTGCTAAATTTCAGATTAATTTTCAAATGAGGAGCATGTTTTGTTTCATGAAAAAGATTTAAGTGGCTTTTAATTCCTCTGGAAGAAAAAAAAAATATCTCTGCAATACGTGTTTTAAAATACAAGGTCATGTGAGACTGAAGGGTGTTTTAAGAAGCAGGAAAGGGGGAAGCATTCTGCTCTAGAAAAAAACCCAAAATCTACATTTTATCGGGCTAACATAGGGATATTATTGCTGCAGTATAATTCGGGAACAGAAGCAGCACATTTTTACATTTCAGCTGCAAATTAGGCTCCAAAAGCAGCAGAGGAAAACCTCCACAGAGAAATGAATCGCCCTCTGAAAGACAGGCTATTCTGAAGCCATAAAAGAGCAGAGAAGCCGCAGCAAGCGTCGCATAAGCAGATGCCCTCGCACCTTCCTGTCGTGGTACACACCTGCATAAATAAATATTGAGCCAAACATCAACATTTCTAAAGGAAGCAGCCCAGCACTTCACAGAAATCCAGGCCAGGCAAATCGAGGCTCATTTCAGAGCACCCTGCCCGGAATACTAACGCCTTATCCACACCCCAGCACCCAGCGGCTCCTCCGGATCCCGAGCGAGCCTCACGCATCTGCTGCGGGAGGATCTGAACACGCCTCGATAAAGCCTTATTGCTAAAAATTTTGTGTTATCAGGCAGCTTTTGTAAGAGAGGCAAAGGCACGGCTTCCCAGCTAGCAGGGCTTTTCCCCGCGCTTATTCTAATGATACACATTCAATTACTCGAGAAAAGAAAAGAATCAAATCAGAAACATCTGTAGTTTGCCATATAATTACTGGATCTTCCCCATGGAGACTGACCTTTGTAACACTGATACCGGGACCTGAAAGGCTAAATGACAGGATATTCACATGGTTTAAATGTATAACATGATTACAAGGAATTAAATAGGCGCTGTTATTTTCCATCTTGGTTTATGTTAACATAAGCGTGGACTTTATGATCTTACATTTAATCTTTGCGCTCAGTATGTAGTAGCTGAATTTACTCACTATTAGCGGACCCAGAGCACTAAAATGCCATGTTTTGATTATATAATAAAGTTGAATACTGGATTCGAGGTTAATATGCAGCCATTACTTTTACCTGTAATAGGAATCTTTTCGACCGCGCTTTCTTCCTTGCTCTCATCTTCACACCCGCTTGTGACTTCTGGATGTGAACACACCATAATGAAACACATTTCAAAGTCGCAGTGATCAGACTGGTTTGTTTGCTTTTAAGCCCTACTCCCTTTAATTTCTCACTTTTGTTATCTCTTGTTTATTGATCTAAACTATCCATTACCGTTCTTAAAAGAGGCGCCTACTGTGAACTTTCCTCACATGCGAGGCTACCCTGCCTCTCTGTAGCTTCCAGAGAAAAAGGACAAGCTCACCAAATGTCTTAAATTATTTAAGACCCGATGGGATTTAGGAAACAAACAGCCCACAGTAACTCTGCGATCTCGTCCGGCAGCCCGACAGCAGCGGCGTATATCATACCAACCGCGGAAAATGAGTTTAAATCAAAGTCTGTGTCTCCTCCCTGGATAAAAGTCCCGTGAATTTAGGAGGCCTAAAGCGGTTTGTTTACATTTGCTGTGTAAAGAGCATTGCAACCTAATTGCCTGTCTCTTCCGGACTTTGATGTAAGGGATGCACTGACAGCAGGCTGAGCAAGTCGCCGTTGCTGGTTATTATGCTGCACTAATATATTACTTCCTTATCTAAAGGAATTAACTGGGGTTTCACAAGCACGTTCACCTTCCACGCTCGGAGACCGCACCATGTGCCCTTCTCAGCATGAACCCTTTTAGTTCTGAAATTCATTCTGTGCTCTGGCTTTGCTATAAAATGAATATATCACACTGTCTCCAAACCATACCCTTTTTTTTTTTAAAAAAAAGGCATGCACACCTCTAGATGGGTTTCAGGGAGTGCCACAGGCTTGCTCTGCTACCCCCGCTGAAACACGAGTCACAATGGGCATCGCTCATTTGGAGCGGCAACAAGAGCCACAAGAGATACTGAGATATTTTGGAAAACCCCCTGATGTTCGTTAGAAATATACATTAATTTGCTGATCGCTGTAATACAGTCCCCTGCAGATTGGGATAGAAGATACTCTATATATAGAGAGAGAGAAAGAGAGGAGGACAATAACTTGGAGCACGCAGACGGACCTTTTAACACTTGTTACCTCGTTCTCCTGCGCTGGCGAGCCAGGGAGCGTGTTTTGCCTGCTTGATTTCCCCGCCGTCGTTTGGGATCGATGGCGAGCTGCAAGATGATTCATTACTCTGAATAGATGACCTGTCCCCACTCTCTTCTGGAAGGGCCTCTCTCAGCACCGGGAGAGCCTGCAGCATTAAAACAAATAAAAATAGCCACAGGCCTATTATCCTTCGTCAGGAGCGTTTCCCAACATACATTTAGGCTAATGTATATACTTCATAGTGTAATCTGTTTCCAGGACGGTTTCCCTGGATGGTAAATTACCCCTGAGTTCTATCAGCTAGCTCAGGAATTGCATTCTGCCTCGAAGGAACCCAAACTCTGAATTACCCTTTTAATCACCAGGCTTTCTGGAATTCTCTGGATCCTCACACGTTCAGGGCAAGCAAAAGAGAAGGGGGCACCCAACACAAGGAAACAGAGCGAGAAGGAGCCTCTCACTTTCAGGCACACAGCAGCAAGGCAGGTTAACCTGCAGCATGAGCAGCAGCTGCAGCTTAAAGCCACTGACACAGACACACACAGCCTGCCCAAGCTGGGCTCAGCCAGGCACAGGTCCGGTTTTAATAGCGTTATTCCTGCATGCTTGCAAAGGCTGCTCCCTCCTGCCTGCGCAGGCAGCTCTCTGTGCAGCACTACTCCAACCTCCCTAGTTAAATCTGTTCTTGATGCACAAATTCAAGCAGGAATCCAGGACCTTTCTAGGGAGCTGAAGGTACTGTAAATACGGTTGGGCTAAAAGCAGGCTTCAGAGAGAGCAAGTGCTGCTTGGGTTACCATCCACCTGTGTTAGAAGTACTGCATGTGGCTTCAGAGCACTCTGAGAGCAGGAGAAATCATCCTTCCTGGCATTTATTATTTCAGAGAAAGCAGCAAAGGCTGTTTGGGCATCCTTCCTCTCTCTCCTTTACTTACAGTGTGTTCCTCTCAGATTTATTTTGTAACACAAAATACAGGCTCCAGTCTAAGATCCACAGGGTTTTCTGCTCTAATTATCTAACTGGTTAATAAAAAATAAACCTTCAGCCACAAGGCCAAACATCTCTGAGAACTCCAGGTTTTGTGAATTATTTTACATGTACTGACCTCAAGCCAAAACATTTTGGACTCATGAGAAAATTTGATTCTGCTGCATCTGCCCCCCCTCATTAATCCATATTTATTTAGGAGCCCAGAACAGCAACATTTTGGTTTTAAAAACCAAAGCAAACAGCTCACTGAATTTATTTCTTCCTATTAAGCTTACACATGGAAGTCTCCATACAAAAACAAGGAGAGGAACCTGCTACTTCGTCTGAAAGATGGGGATTTTACGTCTTGTTTTCTTAGTGTAAAGAACACCTTAAATTACAGGCAGGACTAGGAAACCTTGGCTGGTGGAAGGAGAAACGTGCCCTGCCCTGCACAGGCACGCTGTGTCACTGCTACTGCCCCTGCCCTGTGCTCCCTGCCTGGACAGAAGGTGTTGCTGAGTAGAGGATACGCCGCAGTGTTACATTTAATTGACAGGATGCACTTAATAGGCAGTGTAATTGTTAAAGGTACTTCCCAGGAGTTGTTACATGCAGGTACAAGCTTACGAGCAGCACTTTTTTCTCCCTCAGCAGCACAGCGACAAGTCCCCTGCCCACCTCTTCTCAGCTGAACGTTTCAGGACAGAAGACAAAGTACCCACATACAGAAAGAAGTTACCCTGGCTGTGACTGAAAGCGCCCGACGGGCTCCGATCCTACACCTGCATTACTCGCTTCAAATGCGGTTAGAACAGAGTGCGGCAACAGCTCAAACTGTTTCTTGGCTCTGCATTAAAACGCAGGGAGTGAGACGTGCCCTGTTGATTAGGGGTCTGGAACATCTCCCCTATGAGGAAAGGCTGAGTGAGCTGGGTCTGTTCAGCCTGGAAAAAAGAAGACTTAGGGGGGACCTAATTAGTGTTTACAAATATCTTAGACATGGGTGGCAGGGGGAATTGGCCAGCCCCTTCTCAGTGGTCTGTGGGGACAGGACTAGGGGCAGTGGCTGTAAGCTGGAGCACAGGAAGTTCTGCACCAACATGCGGAAGAACTTTTTCACAGTGAGGGTGAAGGAGCAGTGGAATAGGCTGCCCAGGGAGGTGGTGGAGTCTCCTTCTCTGGAGATATTCAAGTCTCGTCTGGACGCCTATCTATGTAATATGAGATAGGGAACCTGCTTTGGCAGGGGGGTTGGACCCGATGATCTCTTGAGGTCCCTTCCAAACCCTAAGATTCTGTGATTCTGCCCACGGCTGGCGACAAAAGAGATCAGGGCACTCATGGGCCTACCAAATGCCAACCTTTATTATTATTATTATTAAAAGAGTTAGGTTATAGCCTTTTGTGTTAACGTTTAAAAAATGAGCGTGCTGCTATTTGTAAAGCGCTCTGCATATTCAGTGTACCACACATAACTCTGGGTTTTAGAAAGTAAATACATCACCCGTGATAAAAGGCTACCAAGGCAAAGAGAAAGACAGATGATATAAGCCTCGTGATAAATTTGCACCACACAAGCAAGTGTGTGAGCTTGTTTAAATAAATAACTAGTTTGAAGGGTGGAAAACACACCCCCTCCTGGACACCTCAAAGAGTCTGTTTAGCTCGTGGGATGAAGTGCTGTATGTGCTTGCCCGGAGACAAGTGAAGAAGTCCTTACTCACCTCCTATCGGTCTCTGAGGCTGATTAACAAAGGCAGACCGTCATTCCCCTGGAAGCCCACACACTGGGTCATATTAGCAGTGCAGGGTTCATCTCAACGGTGCAAATTCCTCTCTAGGTGTCATTAATTTAGGTATTATTAGATGCAAGTGCCAACCTGGCCATCCTGCGCCTCCCTGCTGGAAACCAGTAGGCTTTCAAACGTCTCTGCCACCTCCTGTGTGAGCTGAAGCTGGTGCTTTCCCAGGAACAAGCCGTGATTGCTTGAGCCAGGCTGCAGCATGTCCATGTCCCACTGCTGGATCGACCTGAGAAAGAAACATGAGCACCATCAGTGGGACACCCCTGGCACAAGACAGGCGTCATACTTCTACGTGTCAGGAGAAATGAGTAAAGCCACAACAAGTTTTGTCCTTAATCCCCACTTTTTCTTTTAAAATGTCCAAAGTGGTACACAAGTTGTCACTCGTGACTTCCCCAAGCGTGGGGAGAACAGGTGACAGTGATTGTCACCATGCCTGTCCCTTGCTCTGTCTGCAGCTTTCCTATAGCACTCAGCCTTAGCAGCCCTCACCTGCCTCATCAAGCGCCTTGCTGGGTGCTCACTCCCCAGGCTTGTCCTCTTTTTCCCCCACAATTATTATATTTGAGCCCAAGTGCCTTTTCTTTTAAAGCAGAAGATAGAAACACTGCAGCCTTGCTTGCCAAAGATGTCTGTTTTTCCAGTTGCTCCACTGAAGTTCCACAAACGGAGGAGTGAATTCCAATTAACTCAACAAGAGTCTGTCCCTACAGAAACCATTTAGGAAATACAACAGCATGTTAGTGCTCACAAGGAGAGCCAGGTATAGTCAAATTGACCATTCTTCAGCGCTCACAAGTGCCCCGATCCTGCTAACACTTGAGCACTGCTAAGCCTGTAACAGGAAGAAAGGTGTAGGCAGAAGCTAAGTAAGGAAGAATGGAAATTGTTTTCATTACTGTATTAAAAAGAGACCTAAAAAATTATATAAAAAAAAAAAAAAAAATCAATTCTCACTTGTCCTTGTACCATGCACACAGGAAAGGAAATGCTTTGAATAACGGTGGTTTATTGTTTTTAGAGCCTGTGTGCATCTTCTGATTCACAGAAAAATAATTTGCTTCTCAAAATTACATCCCCCACCCTCAGCGCCCGAGATGCGCCCTGAAGATCACAGACATGACTGACTAAGAGGCCTCTGAAGTTTATACGTTTCCTTCCCTGCCAGAGCGGCCTTGGCAGGGAGGTGCTGCGGACAGGGAGGATGGAGGGACTGGTCCAAGTGCTGCCTGGCAGAGTAAGATTCACCATGGAAAGGACAATAAGTGAGTGTGTGCAATGTTCTCACTCTGAGCCGCACGGCCGCTGCGACACACACAGAGCGCGGCACTCAGACATCTCTATTCTCCAGCACCATGGAGGTCTGGCCCCAGGGTCTGCTTTCCCTGCACCAGAGGCAGAGCAGGCGTGGGGGGGGGGGAAGAAAAGAATGTTAATCACACCCACACAGGAGTTTGTGCCTGCGATACCTGGTTTGCTTTTCATGCTCCGCTCTACCTTTCGCATCGAGTGCTTTCTCAGGTAGGCGGCATCCATTCAGCGCACTGGCTGACAAAGCCCCGAGCCGATGAAGGACGCCTGCTTCACATGCTTCAAGGTCGCCTTCTTTCAGGCTGCCAGCCTGATGACAAAAGCTACAAAATAAAGCAGGTATTACATGCAACCTTTATTTAAAGCCCAGCCAGCCACCATGGGTTTGGAGGCTGTAACACCCCTCCTGGCTAACGGGGTAACTGCTGGGACAGCCCACATACCCAGATGCTCTCTGCAAAAGGTGCAGAGCAGGACAGGGAGGTCAAACACAGCCCTGAGAAGGTGCCAGGTTTAATCTCACACCTTCACTTTGTGGCAGGGAGAGAGAAGCCTGCTCACAATCACTCAGTGAAGCTGCTTCTGAGCCATGCCGTAGCCAAAGCGGCTGTGTGGCAGGAACGTGGCTCCACCAGTAGGCTGGAAGGGCCAGGTTGGTGTGACAACCCTTTCTCCCAACTCCCCAGAAATTCTCTCACCATCACCTAGCTTACAAAGGGCAACACATAATCGTGTTTAAAACTACAAAGCCATTCCCAGTCCTGGTAACAAAGAGCCTGTGCTGCAGAGGGATGGTGAGGGCCCTCTGAGCCCGGTTCAGTTACCAAGTGGGTTTCAGCAATGCTCTCTGCTTCTTCATCTCAAAGAAGTTATTTTTCTGGGTATTGTTTTCTACCCTGGTAAATCACATTAGCATTGCTAGCTAAGGGGATGTGCTTGTTCTTGGAAATAAGTATTTACCTCACTTAAGGGATCTGTGGAGCCAGGCTGCAAAGAGTGCTGCATTTAGGGAAGAGTATTTGTCGGAGCAATTTGTGAGCTCGCTTCTAAGTGCCATATTTCAGCTCTGCGATGACATAAAGCCAGTGGAAGGGGAGGGAGGCCTCTTAGCAACTGGCACTGTTTGTTTGCAGGAGCCCGCCTGTGCTTTGCGCTAGCCATTTGTCACCGTGAGAGCGAGGACCCCTGCTCAAATCTCAACAGGCTCCTGCAGAGCTGCTGGGTAACAGCCTCTCGCCTGCTCACCTGACTCCGGTTAGAAGCCCGTCGGCAAGTCGACACTGCAATTATTAGGAGGCTTGTGCTGGATGCACGGCAGCCAGGAGAACGGGGGCGAGGGGGGGGAATAGGGTGAAGGTGCGGGCAGCCCTGCTCCCCTCTCAGAGGTGAGGAGGCAGCATTAACCTGAGCAGCTCCACTGTCCCCATCGTCCCCGTGGGTACAGCACCCAGTGCCAGGGGCTCATCCTCGCCATCGAGCCTTCTACCGACTGCAGCGCCCGGGAGAGTCCGGCCAGCATCCTGCCGTGCCTGGGAACAGCAGCGGGCAGGGCATGAAGCCGAGTATGTTACACGCATTCCCATCGCACCAGCTGGAAAAATACACACCCCCGGCCGGAGCTGCTCAAAGCAAACAGCAGCAACACCGCCGAGCTCCAGGAAGGAGGGGGGTGCACACGAGCAAACCAACCACCCAAAAATCAGCCAGGGGTTGAGACGCTGCATTGAAACTACCCCTGCGCCGAGTGCTTTAATTCCTTCACCTCCTCAATCGAAACAAATCTGATGTCCCCATACGTGTAGGTGGTCACAACTGGGACCTCAGAGGGGTTCTGATGAAGCTGCACCTCTATCATGATGCAAATGAGGACTTACCCATTGAAACAATGCAGCGGGCTAATCCCCGAACAGAGGTGTAAATGGCTATTCAGGAGCGGGCGGCTGCTGGCTTTGTTGGGGACTTTCCAGGCCAGGTCCGCACCAGCACTGCCCAGCTGGGCCTGCGCCCCCAGACCCCCCCGGCAAAATAAAGGCTGGGGGGGGGCGGGGTTCCCCCCATGTGTAGGAGCCAACATATTTATACGGTTAACCTGGGGTTAGGTTCCCCCGAGTGAAGAGCCCTGCGCAGAGACTCTGGGGCTTTGCTATGGGCTGAGCCGTACCCGGAGTCGTGTTTTCCCTCGGACTGTCGGGCAACAGTGGACAATTAAGCAGGAGCTGCCGTGCATTTAGTCGAGTTTCCTAGACATTTAATAAGCAAAACAATACCAGGGAGATCACATATGCAGTTAAACAGTGCTTTTTCTTTTCCCCCGGTCTTACAAACCCTGTATTTTAGCAGCCGGCTCGTTTCCCATTGTTTTCCTCCCGCTGGGTGGTCCTTCCAGGGTGCCACTCGAGAGGGATACAATAATAAAAAGGGAAGGGGAAGGAAGGGACACCAACATAAAGAAAAACAAAATGTATGACAATCTGCAGCAGGCTACGGATCAGAGGTCAGCAAACAAGAGGTCCTTCTCTTTTACAGGTTGCTTCCTGGAAACAGTCTGATTAAGCTGACAGCTTGAATTATGTGTTACATTTTGTAATGCACAATCCATCTGTGCTAAGTCCTCTTCAATGCAGCTGAAGCAGCACAGGCATAAGCTCTGCCTTTTTCCACCCCCTCAGCACAGGCCTTAAAATAGTCATCATCTTTCCCTGTGCTAATTCTCAGAGACCCTTTCCACCCCCCGCCCCCCCCCTCCCGGGTTTAAGCCCCTAAAGAAAAGGCCGGGTGCTGCAAGGAATGGTAAGAGGATATGGAGCCTTTCACCTCTGGTTCAGCAGCTCAGGCTGGCAACAAGCAGCCGTGGCCCAGAGCCATCCGGTGGGGAATTGGGTGCCTTTTGGGTGAGCCTCCCCTCACCAGTGGGCTCCTGGGCTGTAGACTCCAATGGAGGATGCACACATTGGGCTCCAGCACCAGCCCGAGTGAAGGGCTGTGTGTACAGCCTCTGCCCAGCACGCCTGCTGCACACTGCTCCAACACAGCAGCTCGTTATGAAAACAAAAATCATGGGTTTTAGCAAATAAGGCACCAGAATTGCAACACCCTCCTGTGACCTACAACCGAGGCACACACCTCCTGCTAAATAACCTCACACAGCCACGGTGCTGGTAAACAACTCCACGATGCTATGATAACCATTCTTATGGCTGGGGAAGATTGTTTGAGTCTAGGCTGAACTCACCCAGGTGGTAAAATATGGCCTGCAAACACCACAGGGAAAACACCCAAAGCTTCTTAAAAAAGAGATTGGTACCTCTGCAGTGAGGTAGGAGAGGAATTGTCTCAAAAGACATGAACTTGTGACTTCCTGACAGGCAAGCAGCTTGTTTTGCACGTGGAGTTAAGCTGCCGTCTCTGCCCTCAGAGCGCCTTTCAGTTCCACCACTCGCATCAATTTCCAGTAACACACCGAAAGCCTACGCCTGGCTGAGGGGACAGCTCTTTGCTCAGATGCCACAGCTATGCTGGGAAAGCCTGAGCTACAGACACAGCACTAACAAACATGCATAGCTTTGCATAATTTCACATATTTCTCCACATGGCATAGGAATTTCCTAAGAGAAACACACTGACTGAGGGGACATCACAAGAACCCCAGTATTATTTATTTCCTGAGTCTGTGGCATCATATGCCCAGACCAAAAAAAGTTGCTTGCTTTTTGTGTAATTTATATAATTGTAATTTGTGCACTGGTAACTTGGAGACTTTTCCCAAAGATTTTTAGCTGAGGAATTCTTTTGCACAACTTGAGTGTGCACACTGAATTCCACCCACACTGGCAGCATGGACTTGGAGAGCCCCCCACTCACAAGCACCACAAGGGAAAGGCTGCTCACTCCCTCCACCAGATCCTCCCTGCCTGCCACCTTTCAAATTTTACCTGTGTTTTAATTGCCAGGCAAAACAATTCAAACTTGTATCTGCTCCAGAGAACAGCCAACAGTTGCAATCCCACTTCCGTGGCCTTGAGAAACAGAGGCATTCAGCTTGGCATAATGCAAGAGGAAACCTCCACGTTCTGGAAACCTTTGGTATAATTTAGCTGGGCTTCAAGAGCATCACACAATATTTTCATCAGTTCATGAACAGCGAGGCATCAGTAACGCCGGCAGGGAGGGAACAAAAGGTTAAATTACCATCGCTCAGCTCTGACTTCTCTAGCAAAGGCAGGCACTCTATGCAACTTCCCTACAAAGTGTTATGATTAACAGGTGTTATACAAAAGAAAAACTGGGTAGAAGCTATTTAGATGTAAATTAGATGATGTTTCCATAGCAAGCAACAGTCTGATGCAAATGCAGAATGATAAAGTTACAGGAGTGTATATTGATGGCCGCTACTTTCTGCTCGGTTGTCGCCTATTAAAATACAAACTAATGCTGAAATCAGTCCCTCAGACTACCTGATCACGAAGGCAGGGAGAGAGGTGCATTAGACAAATTAAAAAGCTGCAGGCAGGGAAAAACGCAACCAGGAGACATGTATTGCTCGCTCTCTGGGGGTAAACACACGGGCCCCTTTGGTGTGTGGTCTCTCCCCAGCGTGCAGCCCCCAGGCTGTATCGGATGCGCCACTCCAGCCAGAAGCTGTCTGCACACGAGTAGTGCCTGTGCCGGGCAGGGAGACTCCAGGGCAGCAGCAAGTGCCTGCCAAAAAGGCTCCCTTCCCGATGCCTGTTGTGGCTGAGGCAGGAAAGCACTGGCGAGGAAGGAGAAGGGTGTTGAGCACAGAGAGTCCAAGGAAACAGGAGCGTGCTGCTATGGGAGAGTGGGCAGGAGAGGGGCAGCAGGTGAGGGCACAAAGCTGCAGTGTCAGGCAGCAGGACAGCTGGGGCGAGGGGGGTGTGGACATGAAGCACCGCAGAGGGAACTGGTGGCAGAAAGTCTCCCTGAAGAAGTTAGAGACAGGAGATGGAGGGAGCACAGCAAGGGAGCGAAGCCAGTCCTCACCCCACGGACCATCTCATAGCAGGCATGGCCCCTCTGGGATGGGGATGTGCCTCCCTGTGCTACATGGCCAAAACTCCAGCTGCAGCTGATGTTACGGTGATACTCTGCTGCAGCAGCTGTCAGTGGCAATAAAGCCCCACCACTTCCACACACAGCAGGAGAGGACACACTTCTCTCATTCTTTCTCTTGTTCTCTCAGCTATTTCCAAACAAAACACTCGAGGAACATACCCGACAAAGTTTCCATCTACACAAAGCAGGCTGCTCAGTAAGTTCCGAGTGCTGTGACAAACTTACTGGCACAAGATTCATGTAAAGAACACCTAGTGCATTCTGCCAACAAACATACTTATCTTGTCTAGCTCTGACCTGGGTTACCTGAGGCCGCTCAGCCCCTAGCACGCAGGCAGTGAGATGCTAAATAAGTTTACCCACCTTTAGTGCCCTGTAGGAGCCGAGCTGTGAAAGCAGCCTCCAGAGCACACGCTACTGACTAAGTACCAGCAGAGACACATAGGTAAGGACATACCCTTCTGGTGCACAGGGCTCCTCCAGCACTGCAGGAGGGTTTGGTGGTTGCAGTGGGGAGATCTCTGCAGCAGGGCTATCCCTGTCCGGTGAAGCTGTTTCCCCTGGCGCACCGGGAGCGCTCAGCATCACCTCCCTGGTGTTCACCAGGACTGGGAGCTCAGCACTGTGCTCGCAGCTTGCTCCTTTAAAGGTCCCCCAGTTCCTCAGGTGAGGCTTCAGGCCTGTAAAAGAAGTCACAACAATAAAATTACCCTCAAACACAGCAGTGTAGGGAATTAAACTGAGGTTACCTACGCCGTTTTTTCACTCCTCGCACATGAAGGAGCATCCCTCTGCTCTCCATGGGCTCCCGGTTTTCCTGCCCACTGCCCCGTGTCCTTCCGCGCTCCTCTCGCAAGGGGGAGTCCGGGGAGGCTCCAGTCTCCACTCTCCTGCCTTTTGGGCCCGCAGCTCCCGGCGGGTGAGAGACAAACCTGGCACTGCTCAGAAACCATCACCAGCGCGAGGGCTAATTCCTCTCTGGAGGAAGGATGAAACAGAAGAGCTGGAAGAAGCTTTTCTGAGGGGAAGGAAGTGCACCTGAACAGGCCACTATCGCACATGTTTTTAAACCTTGCCTGGAGGCTTTCAACTCTGCACATTACTTGCCTTCTCTAAAGGGAGTACAGGGCAGAATCAGGCTCTGAGATGACAGATACACACTGCTTATCTTTTTATAAAAGACCAGAAGTTAATGGAGCAGCTAGTGCTGTAACAAATTAGTAGTGCTACAGAAATTCCCAGTTTTCCAGAAAATTCACCACAGTTTTATGTTAACCAGCTGACAACCTGCTAGTAACACAGCACCCAGTGTTTCTGCTTGCCTTGGTCCTGGAGTCTCTCCTAAACCTGCATCATGGTTTATGCCAAGCAGGAGCTGGTGCCAGGGTGGGCTCTCAGCCTTGTTTCCAAATTTGTGAAGCACATACATGGAACAGAGACACCCCTCTTTCACCTCCTGGGACATGAGAGCAGAGGGGAATGGAGGGGTCTTCCTCCAGTTTGGGTAGCAGGGAGAGAGGGGCCCTTTTCTTGCTTCCTTAACCTGCTTGCCCCAGGTTAAGAAAGTTCCTTCCACTGCTTCGTGCTGCTGAGTGTGGCATCCAGTAGAGAGCAACACACAATTCAATATATGAATTTTAGGTGAAGCCAGGAAGCCATTTTATGAGGTGAAAATCACCCAGATTCTAGACCTTTCTTACTGCAAACGTGGCAAGCTAAAAACTGCTCATTGGTTACACACACTGTTCACACTGTATTGATTGGTTAGTAATTATAATGAGTTCTGATAACCCTATCTTAGAGCTAAACAGCCTTAGTTTACCTTTAATACCTAAAAGCATCCACACACCTGCTGGTTTGACCCTCTTGTTATGGTTGGTTCCTGACATGTTCTGTTACTCCCAAATACCTTCCCATAACTGCTTCTTGGTTTAGGGCAGCCTGTACCCCTATCAGCAAGGCTGCTGTGTTTTGAGAATGGGATTATTAGGATCCTCTCAGCGTGAGGAACTTTTCTCATGGGAATAGGAGAATATTGTCAGGGCCTAAATCTTGGGAGAAGAGAGCTAGGTCACTAGCAGGCCTGCTGTCTTCCCTGACAGCTGAGCAGTGGCCAGGGAGCAGGAGAGGCTGTGGCGAGCCGCTCGGCACCACGCTGGCAGATCCCACCACACTGGCAGATAGATCCCAGCGTGGCACAGCCAAGCGTCTTCATCAGCTCCCATCACCTGCAGCATGGAAGGTCAAGCTTAAGAGCTGGAACAAGCTGGTCCCCTGCACACATCCTAAACCTGGGCTGCAGCAGCCTGCCCACCCTGCAGCACACCCCTGGCAGCTGCAGACGTGCAGAGATGCCCCAGGCAGCCCGAGCTGATTACCGTGCCGCTGACAAAAAGCTCATTTGGATTTTGAATCCAACTGCACAGCTTCTCTGAAGGCAGAGATACCACATTCCAGGAATTAAATGGGTATTCTTCCCAGACACGGCGCTGGCACCTCAGCCTTCCCCTGGGGAGGAACCTGCACTCTGCAGAGCTGCTGGCAGAGCCTGGGGCTAACATAAGCCAGGCTGGACTGGTCCCCTTCCATCGCCAGTGAGGGCAGGCTTTCATTAAAACAGAAGTGGCAAACGCATCAGATGAAAGAAAATGAGAGGCAAATAAATCCTGAGAGAAAGAAAAAGAAATGGAAAAAAACTGCAACTCCAGAAAGAAGATGCCCAGAAGGCCCCAGAGAGGAGAACAGAAGAGCATCTGACAGGGATGCCAGCTCTCCTCCATAAAGGAGCTCACATTCGTTACAGGGGAGCTGGAGCCCCTGCATCATTAGGGTTGCCACCAGTTTCCATTATAAATAGCACCAATTTAGCAATTGTTGCAGGGCCTGAAACTAGTTTAAGTTGAAAATTGCTATGTTAACTGGCAAGGCAGGGGAGAGTATTTCTGCAAGGTCTTAAAAAAAATAAAAAAAGGAATAAATTGTTACTTGGCAACAAATCTTTGTCACTGTGACTTCAAAACCAAGTCCATTAGCTCACTTCAAAGTGACCAACCAAGGCAGTAAAAGGGGAGAGAGCACATTTTGCCAGGATGGGGGGGAAAATAAAGAAGAAAAAAGGGAGTGAGAAGCTGTAACACAGCCTTTGAGGGCAGCACATCTCGTCCCAGAGCAAGAGATCTTGGCTGGGAGGGTCTGCTCCACCTTTCTCAGGGAACAAGGAGAGGACCACAGCCAAGCCCAGCCATGTACTGGGGACACGCTGATCCCCAGTCTACACGGCCAAATCCCCTTTTTGGGAAGGGGTGAGCTGTTGTGTGCAAGTGCCTGAGGGAGGAATAAGAGCCCTGCCATGCTCCAACCAGTGCAGCAGGCATCAGAAACCAGCAGCCATAGGCACTGCACTGGTTGGAATGAGCAAGCCCCAGCACTGGGCAGAGTGAGACAGGCACAGCATGACATACCTGGGATGCTTCCCTGCTGCTGTTCCTCCTCCAGGCTGGCTGGTTTGGAATCAGATGTTGAGGAGATGAGCTGCTCGGAGACTTCCTCACAGGCAGCCACATCCTTGTGTCCTGGTGCTCCCTCCTCAGATGCATCGCTCTCTAAATCAGTGCCTCTGCTCTCTGAGCTGAGTCCTTCTAGAGATGGAGAGAGCGATGGCAGGCCAGGTGCTGAGCAGGTCTCTGTGGGCTGGGGGGGGTTCTGCTGCTTGCCCAGATCTCTGGTGGCCAAGATGGCTGATGGATGGTGGCCCATGAAGACTGCTGCTGGATGATAGAGCCCTCTTGGCACGCCTGTCTTGGTGCTGATTCCTGCCTGTCTCCCAACCCATGGCACCTGAAACACACAGGCCAGAGATGGCTTAAGGAAGCAGACAGGCTGCATGCTGCAAATGGCCCTTCTAGAGGATGGAGTGTTGGTTTCTGGAGAGAACGTCACACAGGTCATGTACTTTCTATAATATTGTAATTATTCAAACACTTGGCACACATTTCTTGTGTCCTAGTGTGAAAATGAGGGCCTGGACTTCAACTGAAGCTCTGAGAGCAAAAAAAACAGTGGCAAAGCTGCACTGCACCCCCAACCTGGCTAAAGGGATGAAAATACAGGGTTCAAGCTAATCTAAACCACAGCTGGCTTTTTACAAGCAGATAAGCCTTTAAGATTAGATTCCTCCAAAGGCCCTGCACCAAAGCATGACATTTCGAGCTGCCCACCGACCTCACTGACTGCCCTGAAGTTCCTGACCCGAGGGAACCACAGTGCTCTAAGTGAGTACAGCTGCTGGCAGCATTTGGTTTAGGCACCAGAGCACCCCCAAAGCCAAGATGTGATCACTGGGAGCCTGTGGCAGTGGCCACAGCACAGCTAGCCTTTCTGGAGCCACATCCTCCTGCTGTTCTTCTCTAGAAGGCAGCAGGATGAGGAAGGGTCCCCAGAGAGCCTGAAGCACACACCTGCCATAGCTCGGCCATACCCAGCCCTGCCTGTGGCATTGCAGCAAAGCAAATGAGAACGAGGCAGAAGAATTAGTGAAGCCACTGGATTCATTGTCTTCCTTCTCCTTCCTGCCAGCTGAATCACACCACAGAGGAAGAATGACCACTCAACGAGCCCCTCGCAGATGAAACTGTGTTTTCCACTGGGCAACCTCAGGCACCAAGCAGACACATTTTAAATGGCACCTTCCTCCAGGAGCTGTGGAGCCTGCAAACAGTTCCAAGAGTACAACTGCTTTGTTTTTAAACCCCAGTGCTTTAAAACTTGCCTTTTTTCCCTTTGTAAGCCTTCCCAACCCAAACAATTTGGAAGGAGTGGCTACTGCCACCACTACCACTAAAAGGTCAAAGCCAGTTTATGCAAAGCCAAAATTAGCTACCCTAATACCATTGTTCATACAAAGCAGGGCTTACTTTGCAGTCCCAAATCACAGCAGGACAATTTACAGTCACCTCCACACCTCTCTCCTCTCTTTCATTGCCTGACCTCTTTCTATCACACAAAGTCAGCTGCCAAGCCCAGCTTAAAGGAAACAAAGGCATCTTGTCTGGTCTGTGACCAAGTTTCATTAAAAAAGCTCAAATTCCACATAACAAGAAGCAGAACAAAAACCCATGAAGTTATTTTAAGGAGGAGTAAAGGTTTGCTACTCAGATTAAGTTCACAGCTTATTCCATCACCACCGCTCTCGGGTTCCTCCTAATTGCTTTTCTGGTCTTGGATTTGCTGCTTTAAAATGCATCTAAGCAAGTGCTTTCTGGATTTAGCAGCTCCTGGATGCAGTGTTCCAAAACAAACACAATCCAAACAGGTACAAGTGCTTGGCAGAGTCACATCTCTAACAAGCTCCTCTGTGATGGGAGGGAAAAAAGTAATCTCTTCACTGCCTTTGCCTTCTCAAAGCAGAATTGAGACAGGTAATGTTGCTCCAGGTAATGTTTTTACCACCAAAACAGTACAAATGTGTAGGTGACTTACCTAAAACAGTGAACAAAATGACTGAGCTTTGCACCTCTCCACCTGGGAGTTTAATGAAGCCCCTGCACTAAGCACACTTACAATCCTCCTTCTGGTTGTGGAGTGCCAGCTCCCCACTTCTTCCCCCTGTAACCAATATAGCTGGGGTTTTATTAACACTCAAGTGCTTTGAAGAGAACAAAGATGAGAAAAAAATCCCTTCTGGTGGGCTCAGAGAAGAGCCTGGTCTCCCTTGGCAGGAGATGACCATGTGAAAGCCCAGGAGGCAAAGCCAGGCCAGAGGCTTGCCACTTCCAGGCGTCACTCCCACCCAGTGACACCTCCTTCTCAGGGAAGGATGCTCTGCCCACCCCACAGGCACCTGATGCCCTGCATCCAACACACACAGCGGTGCCAAGCTGCCCCAGCATCCACAATCTTCAAAAGGCTTCAGAAAAGCACTCTGAAGTTGAAGCAGCCAGGATCCATCACACACAGGTTTCAGAAGCCCAGCCTACCTACACAGCTCTGCTCTGCCAGCCAAGGACCTCTCCTCCAACTTCTAACACCGGATCGCTACAACACTGGGCTTCAGAAGACCTGTGTTCAAGCCCCTTCCATGGAGAAGCAGAGGTTTCTAGACAGACACCACCTGGTTATGTGATTTCTGAGCTTAAGGACACCCATAAAAGCTAAGAGTCCAAAAGGGTGCAGATCCCATGGCTCAGATACTCCCACTGCTGGCTTAGGGGCACCAGGATAGCGACCATCTCCAGAGGACTGGTTCTGCAGTCATCCTTTTGGGTGTCCAAGTCACATAATTGATGAGCTGATCACACCATCACCAGCAGTTCACTGGCATCCTGACTAGCCTGAAGGGAACCAGTACAATACTGGCACTGGTAAATAAAAGCAGCAGTGCCAAGCTGTGGGATCCACTTCCTGGACATACCACCTGCTAACTGCACGTGCTCACCACCAACAACTCAGTGCCACATCGCCAAGAACACTCTCCTATTTGGGACCTAAGAACACGCAGATTTTAAGTGAGATGAAGGTAGTTGGAAACAGGCACAATCATTCTGAAAAAGAATTGAGTTACAGAGTAAGATCTGAGGCACAGCCCATGGACAAGGCTGCCCACAACCAAGCTATGAGCTGTAACATGAAGTGACTTATTTAGATAGGCACCAAGTTCCTGTACTGTCCAAAAACCTGCCAACAGCTTTTAAAAATCTAAAGTCACACTGAGAGCCTTTGATGTTCCAGCATCCACATAAACTTTTCCATAGGTTAGAAACCATGTCTCCTACACAGACTGCTTATAACTGAAGGATCTCCTGTTCAGAAGTCAACTCACCTTCCCACACACATCCGGATCAGAACCGTAATTCGCAGACTGCTGGGGGCCTGCTTATATAGGTCAAGGTTGCTGGGGTTCACTGCTTTGTATATTACAGTTTAAAGAATGCTCTAAATTCAAGGTTTTTAACTTTTTAATCTATGGGGAAAACTTCCTATAAACTCAGATTAACGACTGCTAATGCACTGAAGAAAGAAAACTGGAAACCTTCCTCCTACTATAAAAACAAAATAGTGTGGCCTCTGTTTCTTTTCTGATAAGAGTCTTAAATACCAAACATTTAACTGCATAATAACATTTACTGGCAGCCAGGCAGCCTGCTTAGCAGATATATAAAGCAGGTAAAAGGAGAAAAAGTTAATTTCTTGGCTGAATGATTCCATCGGTAGCTATAGGGCAAACTAGAAAGTCTTTTAGTAAAGTAGCAGTTGATTCTTCTATCAATCTGCAGCACACATACTCTTCCAAGGAATGCATTAAATATGAAAATCATATCCCGTTATCATCTGTTTCCAGCTTTCAGCCCAGTAAGCTTTTCTTAATGAATGCTGTAGCCTAAGGGACAAGCATGCTGTTGGCTTCTCTGAATAATGGAGTGATGCTACCAGCTCTGCTTATTACAATATCGACTAGCTGAGGGGGTTTCACACATAGTCACAAGTGACTACTCTTGCCAGCATGCTCCAAGTTATTACAAGATGTTTTTAGACATTTCATCTAAAGGAGCTTTACTGCTTTTAGTGAAGAAAACAGCTATGGTCTTGAACTGTATCATTTATATGGAGATAGGAGGAGGGATTAGAAGCCTGCATTACTGCAGATATATAGCAGAATATATTTAAGTATTCCTTGTCAGTCTTTTTGTCTGTTCCTCAGATATGCAATCTCTTTTTGCTTCTTCTGAGAAAAGGTCAAAACGCACAAAATTATATATACACCACGTGAACCAACTGCTGCAGTTTTACAAACATCATTCATTAGGAATATTTCCTCCTCAGCAGAGCCCATTTTCACACTATTCAGCACAGGAATTACCAAAGCCAGCACAGAGATGAATGTAAACAGTTCTGTTCCCCCCCATACTCCCCCCCCTTTTAATTCTAGTTCTCTGGTTGAAATAATTGCCCTTTTTACTCAGGTTATTCTCCTCCACTCAGGCACTACGCACTGTTCCACACCATGAACACCACAACGCACAACCCCACGCAAAGAGTGCTCAGCAGTGCCTGCCTCTTCACACCACAGCTCAGAGGGAAGCACAGCAGTGTAATAAAGCACATTCTCCCCCCTCCCCTCCTTTCGCATTACCTGCTCGTCGCATCCTCCTCCTCCCTTGTCACCCTCCGCTGAGGAGTCACCCTCTCGACGCGACAGCACACTCTTAATTTCTCTCCTGTACCATGCCTAAACGTGAACAAATCCATTATGTAAAAACGAAGCCTGAACCAACCCCCCCCCCCCAAAGCCACAGACAGTTCTCTGCAAAGCCTGTGCTTCCAGATGTGATGTCCTGGCAGCACTGAGAGTGCTGCAGATCCCATTTCACCTGACTGCTCTGAACAAGTGCACACTGTCTTCTGCAGGTTTTTAATGTGCTTTTATATTCATTCAATAATTTCAATTCCTACAGACCAGCAGTAACCTGTTGGCTCAGGTTTACTCCATCCCAACTAGTGTGTGTAGCACCAAATTATTTCTGCAGCATCTAGACAACAACCCCGATGCTTTGGGGTGGAACAAGCTTTAGAGTTTGTTTGTTTTCCAGCATCTGCTCAGCCTGGAGAAAAGAAGACTGAGGGGGGACCTAATCAATGTCTATAAATATCTGAAGTATGGGGTGCAGGGGGAATGGCCAGCCCCTTTTCTTTGGTCAGTGGAGACAGGACAAGGGGCAATGGCTGCAAGTTGGAGCACAGGAAGTTCCACACCAACATGGGGAGGAACTTTTTCACAGTGAGGGTGAGGGAGCCCTGGGACAGGCTGCCCAGGGGTTGTGGAGTCTCCTTCTCTGGAGAGATTCCAGCCCCATCTGGACGCCTCTCTGTGCAGTATGAGCTGGGGAGCTGCTTTGGCAGGGGGGTTGGACCCCATGATCTCTGGAGGTCCCTTCCAACCCCTACGATTCTGTGACCTTACAAGTCACTGTAGCCTTTCCAAGGAAAAACAATATATGGCAGACGTTGTAAAGAGCAACCCAGCGTGAAAGCAACTTGCTGCAGCGTTACTACAACCACTGCACAATCCGCCTTCACCTCCACTACACTGCTTAATTGACCAGAGGTAATGCATGTGTAGGAGGACCACTGCTTAAAAGCCAAGCACACGCAGTACCTATAATTAATCCTGTTTGTTAGTAATTGTAAACCCCAACAACAAGCTACACCAGCCCGGAATGAAAACACTTCAGTACCTATTCTGCATCAGGTAATGTGTATGAAAATAAACCTTTACAACAATTAACTCCACCAGCTCTGCACATCACTCCAGAGCTCAGCAAGCCTGCTGCTGCCTGGGTAGGCACAGCCCTTCACAGCATCGAGAGTATGAAGTTTCACCAAAGAATCTGAGAATTAAAGAGGCTCAAAATAAATTCAAATGAGGCTACTGCATTTTCCCAAAAGCTTAAGGGAGTTTACTCCCACTCCCATGAACTGCTGAACACGTTGGGGACACAAGCCCAGGAGACAAAAAGTGCATCTTTCAGAAACAAAAGAACTTTGCTCAGCTCCAGCCACATAACAAACTGTGCACACAGTCATGATAAAGCACTCCTAAAGGGCCTTCTCTATGAAAAACAACAGGGGAAAAAAAGAGGAAACAGTAATAATTTCTTTCTGTGTGCTTCCATGATAGATTAAATGATTGCATGTGCCATAATTCTTATGCAGCCCACAGCAAGGGGGCTTTCCATAACCATAACAGAGAGGACATGTACCCTGTGCCTTGTTCCACAGCTCAGAGTGCACTGAACCCAGGAAAAATAAAATGGATGGCACAGAAACATCAAAATGGAAGTGGGAAAGGGAAGCCCTGTGTGCAGAGCAGCCCCTGGCACAGCTGTGACTCATGCCAAAAAATACTCCCTAAGAACAGCAAGGCAAACCTGGCATCACAATGTACCCCCAGCCCTGCTCAGCTCCAGGTAACAAGTAGAGTAGGGTGCTGCTGCACCTGCATGTCTCCAGGCATTTTAGACACCTTCTTTTAAGAGCACATCACAGTTTTATTTTGTGAAATCCAAGATCATTCCCAACTTATCACTTTGCAACACCCCAAGTCATCCTTCAGTCAGTGGCAAGAGACACCTTAACAATACCATTCACAAAGCCCCAAAGCCTGGCTGTTTCTTACAGCAGCCTGTTAAACTGGGAGTACTTCAGCCATGAGCGTGGTAAAAGTCCTGTCTATCATATAGCCTGAAACCTGGATCCTGATCCCATTTGTTTCATGCAGTAGGACATGCAGAAAGCTCTCCACTAGTATTAAGAGCTTCATTATTTCTACACTAATTATTTAAAAAAGCCCATGCTAATTCAGCCTACCAATAGCATTACTGATACACACAGAAGAGACTGAAGCCATTTACCCCAGTCAGGCTAAGCAGCAAGAGCAAACAGTCTGTTCACAGTGAGGGTTTGAAAGACTGGAAAATTAGGAAAAAAAATCAACAAACTTCACTTCAGCATGAAAAAATAATCATAGGGATTCAGGCCTGGTGGTACCTGAACTTTCATCTCAAAACAGTGAGGCTTTTACTTCCACTCCTGGTTGTTGTGCTGTTTTGGGGCTGTGTTTCCCCCCAGCCATACTGCTTCAAGAGGGAGGCAGATTGCTGCACTGAGAAATACAGGAACCCCATCATTCACCATGAGATTCCAGTCGGCCCTGCCCAGAAGACAACTGCTTCTCTCAAAAAAGAAGATGCAGAGCCAAGCTGACTTCAGACAACTGTCTGCCCCAGGAGAAATAAACCAAAAGCACCGAAATGGGTAGGACAAGTGGCTGTGGGTGGCTGGCACAGCCCTGAACAGCCACTTTCTTTTGTCCTCACAAGAGCTTGGTCTCCTTCCTTGGAAGCACAATGACTGTGTGTGTTTTCTACCTGTTGTGGGAATTTTACCCCAATCAGACACTTAGAAACAGAACATGCATGTGTTAGTTCGACAGCCTCTGTCCTAAGGGTAACTCCCCCCAGCACAAGGTCTCAACCTGTGACAGTAAAGTCAGTAACACAGCCCCTTTCACAAATGCAGGCTGAGCTGACAGCAGCCAATGCTACATGTGGAGATTGTGGTCACCCCTGGTAACAAAGGTACTACAAAAGCAGCAAGAATTGTATTCTGTTGGGTACGGGCTCCATTAGAGGATTCATCTGGCTCTACCACGCTCCTACCCTGTCAGTTCTGATGCAGGACTACAAGGTGATGAAACACTCCTTGGGCTTTGCTTTGCCCACCCAGGAGGAAAGTCCCAAAGTTCCAACTCTGAAAGTACCTGATTCAAATCTCTGAGCACACACAAAAACATTACCAAAAGCAGAGATCCAGAGCAATGCAACACTGGAGGAGGCAGGTTTTTCTCTTACTGCTGCTTGCTAGTTGACTAGTAATACAACAAAGCATGACCTCATTTTAGCTCAGCTTTAGTCCAGATAGTCCAAACACAACGACCTATTTTACAGAAGCTATTCACTCCTACACTTGCCCTGCTGCTGACAACAGTGCCATCAGCAGAGGCAAGGCTACCAATGGCCATTTAGGGTGTTCACACCAGCAAAATTAAACATACAAAACTCTGAAGCACTATGTGATTCTGTATAAGGGGGGACCTAGTCAATGTTTATAAATATCTGAAGTATGGGGTGCAGGGGGAATGGCCAGCCCCTTTTCTTTGGTCATTGGGGACAGGACAAGGGGCAATGGCTGCAAGTTGGAGCACAGGAAGTTCCGCACCAACATGGGGAGGAACTTTTCCCCAGTGAGGGTGAGGGAGCCCTGGGACAGGCTGCCCAGGGGGTGTGGAGTCTCCTTCTCTGGAGATACTCAAGACTTGTCTGGACACCTCTCTGTGCAGTATGAGCTGGGGAGCTGCTTTGGCAGGGGGGTTGGACCCCATGATCTCTGGAGGTCCCTTCCAACCCCTACGATTCTGTGATTCTGTTTCTGTGAAAGCCTCACTGAGATACAGTTTTATAACAAAATCTCTATCAAAATATCACAACTCAAGTCTTTCTGTCCTAACCTAGATACTGCTGGGGTATTACCTTATCACCAACACTCCAAGCAGATGACCCATTACCAGGTTTCTCCTGCTCTCAGCTCTCGCCCACTTCCAAGAGACCCAGAAGCACAGGGCCCTTTACTGTAGGCTAAGCCTGGAGTTCTGTGCCATGATGCTGACTGCATCTAGACTGGGTCTATCACATCAGGTATCAGCAGAGTTCAGGCTCATTTCAAATTCCCAAACACCCCCACTTCACCCACTCCAACACATACGAGGCTTCACTAACGTCTGAAGTCTTGATGTGCATAATACTCAGCCAAAACCAATTTAGCAATCCTGTAACAATGGTAAACACTAACGTATCAAGTCTTATAGGAAGATACTTCCATCTTCTGAATCATCTCTGAACTTGAAGTCTTCATATGAGCCTCAAGCCAGTCCAATTCCTTTCGAAGGGCCTGGTTTCTCAGAAGAGCTCTTTTTTGTCGTTCATCTACTTCTTTCAAGTATTTTTTCAGCTTCATGTACTTCATTTTCATTCTACAGGGGAAAAATGAAACCATACTTAAAGAGGATGGAATTAAAACAAACACATCTATTACAGCCACTCCACTGCAGACACACAGGCACTAACGCTTCCCTAAGAGCTGCCCCCCATCCCTCCCAGAGGAGCGGGCACATTCTTCTGCACAACCATCCAAAGCTGCATTAGGCATCTGACAGGATGGCTGCTGAGTAACTTCAGATTTAAACAGCAGGTTTGGCATTCAAAAGCAGAAGTGTATTAAAAAACTGCTTGTGAATTTGTTTTACACACCTACAGGGCATTAAATGAGAATTGTAACTGGGGTAACGTGCCCTGCAAGTCATACAAGTTGTGACACTAAGGCTGTGGTTTCACAGCAGCTCTAAGCCAACCTAAATCCACACCGACACCAAAAGAGGAATCTCACTCCAAGCCTGGCTTTTTCATGCCAGTACTATCTGCTGTGTGGCCACATAGCAAATTAGGCCACCAGTAATCCAGCTGAAAATCCATCTAAACCAGTTCTCACCCACCCAAAAGAAACACAGCAGGATTCACTTCCAGGCAGCCCTACTTGCTGTTCTGATTACAGGGCAGCCAGGCAAGGGTTAGTGCCCACAAAGGCAAACAGTGAAGGGGGACACTCAGGACCATCTTTTGGTCTCAGTCTACCTGCAGGTCTGCTCAAACCAGCTGTGAAATCACAACCCAAATCCCCCAGCCTGCCCATGCTTCCAGAGGAACTGCAGCTTGAAACCTGTTTGGTTAAAATAAACTGGGTACAACCAGAAAACAAAGTACACATGGTGCTTCCCCACCTGTACAGGTGTTTTTTCTTCTTCAATTTACACCTCTGTTTTCAAAACTAAAGGCCCTCTCTCACAAGAGGGGAGCCTAAGGGTTGGCTGTGCTTGCACCTAGCCCTCCATGCCTTGAGTCAAGACAGAACAGTCACCTCTATGAGCTTCACAAAACATATTTTAGGACAGGAACACAGGATGAGACTTTCCACTCCACTTTTGTTGTTGGCAGTTGGGGTTTTTTGGTTTGTGGTTTAAGTGTTTGGGGGTTTTGTACAGCCTGTATATGCTACTTACCACAAGTCAATAGTGCAGAAACAACCCAAGGAGCAGGGCCAGAACCTAGACCATCCTCTAGGACTGCCTAAGACTTTCTGACTTGCTAAGACATTGGGACTTTCTAGCACAAACTGTGCTACCAAGCATTTTGGGACAGCTACATAAAACCAATTTGCATGTTACTAGTAAGTGCTACAATAACATTTCAGTATTAATAGGGTGGTTATTATGTTATTGCTGGAATTACTTCATCAATAAAATGAGACACAAATCTTATACTTAACATGAATATAAACATGGACTTTGAGGTACCCAGTCTGTGCAGCTAAAATAAAAGAACCCATAAGAAGCTCTGAAGTAGGCTTACAGGTGTCCATCAGATTCTCCACACTCCATCAGCTTTCTCTGAGCCCAGCCTTTTGGTTTCACTGGAAGAAAACAAACCACAGGGTAAGATAAAACCATCTCACAATTTAAACTCTCACAATGCAAGAAAGCAAGTGTTTTTACAGAGCATGATCTTTCCAGAGCAGAGCGGTGGGAAGCCTCACAAGATACCCAACCAGCACCCCAAAGCTTTTACTTCTCTGTTCCTCCCTGGGATGTGAGCTAGGCTGTTTGAAAGGGAAAGGGTGCCAGGGTACATACATACCCACACAAAGCTCACCAAAAGATCCCTTCTGTATATGCAATTTATAACAAATCAATAGTGCAGAAACAACCCAAGGAGCTGGGCTGGTTCAGCCTGCAGAAGAGAAGGCTGTGGGGGAGCCTCATTGCAGCCTGCCAGTCCCTGAAGGGAGCAGAGAAACAGGAGGGGAATCAGCTTGTTAAAGGGCAGAGACTGGCAGGACAAGGGGAATGGGGTGAAGGGTTAAATTAGATTTTAGGGGGAAGCTTTTTACAGAGAGAGTGGTGAGAGGCTGGAACAGGCTGCCCAGAGAGGGGGTGGATGCCCCATCCCTGAGGGTGTTCAAGACCAGGTTGGATGGGGTCCTGGGCAACCTTGTGTAGCTCCAGGCCTGCAGGTTGGTGGCCCTGCCTGTGGCAGGGGCGTTGGAGCACTGTGATCCTTGGAGTCCCTTCCAACCCAGCCCAGTCTGTGATTCTATTCCACACACTGGCACCGAAGCCAAGCACATCCAGAGATATGCGAGTGCCACCTGCTAGGACTTACTCAAGGGTAACAACAGGTGGAATTAACCATCAATACATTTACAGCTGTGAAAACACTGTGTCTGCCAAAAGCAAGGCAAGGGTACAGCCCCACAGGGACCATCAGACCACTTAAGAACAAACTCCATACCTCATCCAAGATCTGTTTGAATCAATTTTCAGGAAGAGAGGTGAGTAATTCCAAGTGGTACCACCCTGTGAGGGAAACAAATAAAACAGCCAATGGATGGGACAGAGGCTGCCAGGAGATTCAGGTTACAAACCCTGCAGCAACCAGAGTGAGTACCCCAAGCTGAGTAACAAACACCTCGCAGGCAGGCTGTGCAGGTGTGAGCAGGATGGGCAGATGGATGGCACACACCCCACGGCCAGGCACACTTATCTGCTGATTCGTGTGTTCCCTGCAGACGTGTCCATGTCACAGCCACACACAGCTGCCCTGCACAGGGAAGGAAAAGCCCCTTTCTGCTTCTCAGGCAGAGAGATCAAGGCATCCATTTTACCCATCTGATCCTGCCACTGTCTGAAACAAGATTAGGTTTTCATGTCATGTATGCAATTTAAAAGCCACGCTTCATCTGGGATCTCATCCTTTCAATTTCCTTTTACATGATGGACAGCTAAGCAAAAGCAGATTTCAAGATCTTGTTTTTACACTTCTAGAAGTAATTTTCATGACTCAATGAAGAACACTGATATCCTGATGGATGTAAAAGCTGAGGGATGCCAGCAGCCACAGGCTCCAATCCCATTCCTCATTCTCCCATACCACAGGTAGCACATCACACTCCCCAGCTCCTGAAAGGCCACTGCTTTTCCAGCAGCCCCGTCACCAGGCTGTGCCTCAGCTAGTTAGACAGCACATGGATATACAAGCAAGGTCTCAAAGCAGTACAGAAAAACCCTCAGGTAAGAGCCTCTCAGCATCTGTGTATCATTGGTATAGGTGCCCAAAAGGGTTACCACAGAGCTCGTGGCGTTCTGGCATGCAGCTCTGCCCACACACTGAACTGGAGACTTCACTTGTAGGTTTGCTTTGCCAGGTTCCTACATGCTTCCTTTGCATCCGTGACAGAAGCAAGGCTTGAAGGAGTCCAAGCACCACCCTGGCCGCTCCACTGCACCACCACCTCCTTTTTTAACTAGAAAAATCTGCCTGAAATGCTGTGCATTAGGCTAACGTGGTGCAAACAGTCAGGTATCAGCTTTTTTTTTTGCCTCCCTCAAATGGGCAAAAAATAGCATGCTTCAGAACTTTGTAAAGATCCAGGTGGCTCATTTTCAAACACCCCTGAATCTTCAGTCCAAAGAGAAAGTGTGTTAGCGTGGGATTTGAGAGCAGAATTAAATTCCCTGGCCGGCCAGCCAGCAGCTCTCTAATCTCTGGCGCTTCAGCAGGCATCGATCTGCAGTGATATTTGATCTCTCCCCTCCCATTTAACCCAGCGGGGCTGAGACGCCTCGGTAGTTTTTGAGATACCAGCCCTCAGTCTCTTTGTGCTTCAGTTCCGCGTCCGTGAGGGAGGAGTAACAGTACTACTGCCACGATACCCTGGTGAGATAAGTACACAGAAAATGGCACGACACTTGGGCACAATGCAATCTTCCCATGGGAGTAAGGGATGTTATTTTTACCCTTGTTTTTTCTACTCTGATCTGGCATTAAGTCAGCAGTTGAAGACGGCGTTGCATCTGCCTTAGCAGCCTGGCAGAGCCTGCCTGAGCCTTAGCCAACTGCACCGGTCCCCTGAGCGAGTTGGCAGGGGTGTTGGGAGGTGATGTTTAGCACCATCTTCTACACACAAGTGGAACCAGCAGGTTTTTCCAGAAGTAATAATCCCATGTGGTTTATAGTCTCTGCTCAGGGCATTTCAGCATTGTACAGGTTTACTGCAAGTCACCCTTAGCACGAAGCACCCGGCCCCTGTCCGAAAAGCAAAGCTGAGAGCCAAGTCAGCCACCACATCAGGTACAGCACTCAGCCACCAGATCCATTTACCTCATCACTGGCACCACTCAGATGCTGCCCTTCTCACCAGCAGCCAGTGAAGGCGAAGTGCTGAGTGACTGCAGCACGGTCAGGTCTGTGTAAGACCCAGAGGGCAAACTCTGCCCCATTTCGCTTGTCTCAGACACCTTAAGCCTAACCCTAAGCCTAACTCTTCCCAGTTTCTGCACGCAGCACAGACACCCCTGACCCAGCACAGACACCCCTGACCCAGCACAGACACCCCTGACCCAGGTGCAGTGATTTTTACATTTAGATTGGACAGTGTACCAGCGTTAGTTTAGTCTAACATGTAATCTAAGGTACAGCAAGGAGGGTTTTTTTGCACAAGTCTCAAGGCAGTCCAGGCTGACCATGTATCAGGAGCTCAATATCTGGTGGCTAATTTCTCAAGCACCTCAGAACTTAAGGTATTTAAAGAGAGATTTATGAGAACAGGTGAAAAAGAAATATTCATGGGAGCTCCCTTGTAGTTCACAGAGTCAGGCGGGGAGGGAGCCAAGCAGCAGCTTCTTGAGGAA
This sequence comes from Laterallus jamaicensis coturniculus, assembly GCA_022605575.1. Classification (NCBI taxonomy): domain Eukaryota; kingdom Metazoa; phylum Chordata; class Aves; order Gruiformes; family Rallidae; genus Laterallus; species Laterallus jamaicensis. Next base: position 1,572,110 of record JAKCOX010000001.1, read on the forward strand.
GCTCTCAGCACATTCAAGCTCTTGCACACACGGCTTTTTAGCAGGGGCTCATTGTTTGCTTGAGTGTGAGCTGAAAGCAGGGCTGCGGTCAGGAGGGAAACAGCTGTCGGGCACTTCAGGTCTCAGAGCAGAAGACCTGAAATTAGACCAGTGCAGAACTCCAAAGCTGAAACGCTCCAGTGGTCTGACAGGAGTTGGGCATTTTTGTTACACTTTAAAGTTGTTTAGATGAAAAGCACCACTTTGAGAAGTTCTGAAGAGGCAACTGCCCCTGCAGCATCATTCCCAGAGGCTACAGCAGCACACGACTTGTGGTCCAACATTAAAAACAAAAACAAAACACCACCCAGTACAAACACATCTTTTATGCTCTGAAGTATGCACAACAGAAGTGTGCCAGGCAGAAAAGGTCTATTTGTTATCAGATGACCTATTAAGCCAGGTCTCCAAAGGACGCACAGCTTGTCTGCCTGTAATTCCCCTTCCCCAAGTAACTCCTGAACCTTCTGGGGCAACCAAATGAGGAGTTGGAGGAGCTGCTGTCTGGCACTTACTATGTTCCCAGAGAGTCCTGGGGAGCTGGAAAGGGGTATCCTATTTGTGCAGCGCAAGCTCAACCCCAGCTCTGACAACAGAGAAGCTACAAAGGAGGCAACAAAACTTCACACAGACCATGCCCTCAGGAAACACGAGATATCTCTATGCCTAACCCAAGGGATGTCTGCACACAAAGACAGAGTTTAAAGCAGGACATGGCCTAGAACACCGGGCTTTAATCTGCCCCCTTTATCTGAATGGTGGCATTAGAAAATAAAGCCTTCCCTATCCAGGACCTACACCTTTAATAACTTCTACACAACAAGTATACTTTGTATACTGACAGCCAGTCTTTTAAATGTCAGGTTAATTCCAGACTGTCTGCCAGCGCTCTCCCAGGCCAGGAGATACACACAGCACTTTCACCAAAGCCCTACCTCCTCACACTGCACGCTGGAGATGCTCGTAGGAGGCTGAGAAACCAGAGTCTGCCCTACCAGGCAGCAAGCAGGTACTGCTGAAAAAGCAACTTCAGAACAGCATGCCACAAGCGATCTCGAGAGACTTCCTCTGGGCAGAAAAGCCCCGTGCTGACACCAACTCCTGTGGCTATGGCAGCGAGTACCAGGCTGGAGTGTCGCAGATTGGGCACAGCTTCAGAGGAACGGGTGGTGACCCCGGGGCCGAGGCCCCGCAGAAAGCAGGGGCAAAGAAAGTGGCACCACCTGAGTGCTCCCTGCAAACCCCAACGCCTACAGGAACTTTTGAAACACTCAAAACCCGCCTGCGAGAGAAACACCCGTGCGATCTCGGAGCCAGGTCTGCGACACCAGCACCTGAACCACTCGCCCACCCGCCCAGAGCGACAGGTAGCGCTGCGAGGGGCCGGGGGAAAGGCCCGGCCGCGCAAGGACAGGCCAATAGCTCTCAGGGTGACCAGGCGCTTACCCCGGCGGCACAACCGAGAGCACCGCCTCCGGTGTCACGACCAGCCGGGGTCCCGCGGACCCGCCGTGACCAGCGGAACACGACCGAGACGGGAGAGGCGCCCCGAGGGCCCTGCGCCAGGCTCTCCCGCCCCACCAGCGACGCCACGGGAAGGCGGGACCCTCCTCCCCCGCCTCGGCGGCCGAGACCCGCGTCCCCCTCGGGGCAGAGACCCAGGAGCCGCCCCGGGCACACGGCTGCACCAGCGGGCGCCCCGGCGAGAACGCCGCCCCTCCCGGCCCCTCCGCGCGGCGGGACCCGGCCGGGATGAGGAGGTGCGAGGCCCAACCTGAGGCCCGCGGGGCCTGGCGAGCGGGCCGGGCTGGCGCGGCCGCTCCCGAGGGGCGGGTCTCGGCGGCGGGTGCCGTGCGGTCTCCTCACCTGTCGCGGAGGCGGCGCGGGAGGCTGCCGAGCTGCTCGCAGCCGAGCCGGGGGAAGCCAGGGCCGGAGCCGATCCCGCTCACGCCGCCCTGTTTACGCCGGTGGCCAAAGCGACAGGTCCCGCCGTGCACCGCGCCGGCCCCGCCCCGGAAGTCCCTCGCCTCGCACGTTGCCATGGCGACGGGGCGGGCGCGAGGGGGGCCGGCTTCCCGCCCCCGGTCCGCGCTCCCCTCAGGCCGGGCTGTCCGCATCCTGGGGCCCGGGGCGGGCTGGGGGGGGTCCCGGAGCACAGCACGGAGCTCGGGCGGGCCCTGCAGGCTGGCTCTGGAGGTTCCGAGAGGTCTCCCCGCTCTCGGGGGCCGCTGGCGCTGGGAGCGCTCCCGCCGAAGCTGTTACCGCATCTGCCCGTGGAGCGCCGTTACACCGCCCGTTTGGGTGTGCGGGGCGGGCTCCGTGCCTGTGGTACCCGCGGTGCCCCACCGAGCCGGCTGGCTGCCGCGGAGGAGGGCTGGCCCTGCTTTGTTCGGGGCGAGGGATCGGCTCGGTGCCCCTGGAGAAGGGACGGGGTTTGCCAGGCGCTGGGGCCCGGGGTCCAGCAGTGGCCGGGAGGCTGACGGCAGCCCTGTTCGTTACACCCAGCTCACTGCGCCCTTCAGGGGAACAAACAACCAGCGTAGGGCTGGAAACCAAGCGCCTCAGCGCACCGCCCCGTGCCCACTCCTCTGGACTGACACTTTGCCCGGCTGGCAGAGCTCCTTGATTGCCCCCACCGAAATCTGCGGGTGGGTGACAGCAGCCACACCACCCAGAGCCCGAGTGGGTGTCCGGGGCATGGCGGTGAAGCCGGTGAAGGGCCTGGAGCACCAGGAGCAGCTGAGGGAGCCGGGGTTTTGTAGCCTTGAGAAAAGGAAGCTGATGGGAGACATTATTGCTCTCTACAGCTACCTGCGAGGTGGGTGCAGAGATGTCGGTCTCTCCTCTCAGGGGACAAGTGATAGGACGAGAGGGAATGGTTTAAAACTGCATCAGGGGAGATTTAGGCTGGATATCAGCAAGAATTTCTGTACTGAAAGGGTTGTCAGGCACTGGAACAGGCTGCCCAGGGAGGTGGTGGAATCACCATCCCTGGGGGATTTAAAAGGCATGTGGATGTTGTGCTTGGGGACACGGTCTAGAGGTGGGCTGGGCAGGGTTAGGCTGAGGTTGGATTCAGTGATCTTAAAGGCCTCTTCCAACCTCTGAGATTCTATGATCAGCCCCGACTGACCCCACCTCACCATCTCCAGCTGGGAAACGGGAGTCGAAAAGAAAAACACGTTAATTTCTTTTAATTATTATTTTCCAGATAAAAGCTCAGATCCCTTTGAAAGGAAGTTGCCAAATTAGTGCTTAAATTCCAGGGCTCCAATAAAGGAAGTTCAAATACCGCGAGGGTATTTGAATTTAAGGGGAAGAAATGCTACATCAATAGACAAAATTGCGGGTAGTTATGAAATGCTCGGGCATAATTACAACAGCAATCAGTATACAATTAGTACGAGATGATCATCATAATTACCCCTCATTAGAACTTCTGTCCAGAAACTGCCACATGAAAGCGCCAGTTGTAGCTGCGAGTGGGTACAGGCATGGCTGAGGACACGGCTCGAGCTACGTGCTGGCACCAGTGGGCTCAGGAGGCTCCAGGATGAGCTTCTGGGGTCCTGCAGGCAGGTTGGGGTTTCTCTGCCAGGTTGCAGTGTGTGTGACAGTGACCCGAGTGTTTTCCAACTCTCTCAGCCTCAAACTTGGATAAACCAAATTTAAATGTGAAGTAGAAAACGTTGCTGAGTTGATGTAACAGTACTGAGGAGCTCCCAAACCAGCTCCTCACACTTGAACCTCCTTAGCTGCCACCTGGCTGTGAAGAAATGGCTCCAAAAGAGGCAGAAGGCTTCAGCTGGGCAAGAGCTGACCTACTCAAGGAAACACACACACACAAAATTTGCAGGTTTGGGAGCCTTTTATTATTGAATCTGCATAAAACACACTCCTGATACCAGACACGCTGTTCTGCGTCTCAAAAGCGGAGGCACATCACACAGACCTCCCACCTCCACAAGAACTCAGGGAAATCCAGGCCTCCACTTGCCTGCATTCCCAAAGCTGGGCATTTTTCTCCCCAGGTGCTGACTTTGCAGCCCAGCTGCAGCACAGCGTTCCCTTTCCTGACTCATAATTGACTCCAGAGTAATCTTATTACTCGCATGTTACATAACTAATGTCATACCCCAACCCGGACAGCCTGCAGAGAGGAGTGCTTTGTTTGTGTCCTCCCTTCAGTACTTAACACTTTTTTTAGATTGTTTTAATTTAATTTCAATGTAATCTGGTAAGAGCTGTAAAACTGCCAAAGAAACCCACCTCCTCCTGCCTTATTAAACACACTTTGAATGGAACTGGGGTGGTTTTTCCCCGCTAGCTGCTGAACAAAAGCATCTCTTGCTTCTAATGCAGGGATGGATGTGTGCTAATCATAACAGCTCCACGCACCTAATTCAAGGAGGAAGCTGTGTGTGCATCTAGCATCTTTCTTTCCTCTGGAGATGTGAGAGTACCCCAGGAGGTGCAGAATTCGCCTCATTGCTATGAGCGTCTGGCTACAGCCTGCTCACCTGCAGGAGGGGAAGGGACCAAAGGAAGGGAAGAAAGAGAAAAAAGAGAGAGGGAGAAAAAAGGAGGGGTGAGAGGCTGACCATGTGTACCTGCATTCAGGACATCACCCCTTCAGGGCACCTTCCCAGCCACAGAGCCTGATGGGCCCCGCAGTGCTGTGCAAGGGGCTGCCCCAGCCTGATGCTACATCCACGGAAGGACCCACTGCCTGGGGAACGTATGAATCAGGACTGGGAGGCACACCTAGCAATACCCAAGGGGAAAAATAATCTTGCATTCCAGCCTTTTCTGTTGAGATCTTGCCAAAGACCTGGGATATATTTTTTTCCTGCCCTACGTATCCCTTACCTGCTCTGTGGTTTTTCCTCCCCAGGCGCTACAGATGGTGTGTCTGCCTATCCCTTGGCATGCCCGCCATTGCTGGCCCAGGACTGTGTCTGTCAGAGACCACTGTCCTGGGGTTTGCTGCTTTTCCTGAGTGACAGATATGTACCTGCTGCAGATTGCCTGCCACAGCCTTTGCACTAACACCGGGAGATGGAGGGGATACCACTTGGTCCCAGAAAGATGGGAAACTCTGTATAAAGCAGAAAATGCCCAGGCCCTCATGCAGGGTGCCCTTGGACAGAGCCCACCCCCCCCAGCCTCTGCATAACTCCCCCCCACACCGCTGCAGTAATGATAATGATGAGCTTTCACACATTGAAGGCTCTCTCTGGCTTTAGCTGAGCTTTGCTTAGCGCTTGTTTGGCTGCTGAGAGTGACTGTACCTGTAGCTGGGCTTGCCTGCGAGCCAGGGCTGCTCCGAAAACACTTCACATCCAGTTAGATAGGGAGCGTGGGCCCCAGTAGCTGTGTGAAAGAACATAAAAAAAGCATTTACATAATGCCCATATAAGTCTTTCTGCTAATGAATCAAGGCCCAAATGAAGAGCACTAGTAATACATTAGCAATCAAAGAGCAAACAACCCCAGCGAACATATCTCAGCAGAGCAGTTGTGCGGATCCATTTCCAACCGTCGGTGTCAGTGCACGGGAACAGTAATTAACATATTGAATTTAATGTTTAAATTTTAATAAATTTAAATGCAATAAAGTGCCTTTACTGAACGCTACAGTTCCTCAGAACCAATGGCTACAGGTTCCTGATGCACAAGTAGGAAGCACATTGTCTCATGGAATGAGGTGGGCTTTGCTGCCGACCAGACGGGTGAAGCGAGCTCCTCCAGCAAGAGCTTGTGGACACAGAAACCAACCGTCTTGAACTATGGTTCAATAAAGCCCCCAAGAACAGGACCGCAGCGTTTAGAACTATACAATCTTTACTGAGAGTGTGAGGGCCTCATGCAAAGCCTACCGACACAGTCAAGGAGCCTCTAGGAACGTCGCTGACAATTTCTGCATTAATCCTGGATAATTCAGATATGGGCACACACTTGTTTACAGCTCTGTGTTGTTAAGGAGCGATGGAAATGCCGTGGCACAGGGAGAGGAGCAGTGTAGAGGCTGGTTCCTGGGCAGTGTCCCTTCTCTCCAGCTGTCTCTGAGTGCTTTTCAAGACTCCAAGGTGGTACACAAAGCCCCAACACCACAAGGGATCAGGCAGGACCTGACTTGGGCTTTTCCAAGGCCCAGGGTCTGGAGAGGATGGCTGGGAGATTTCGGGTCTCTCTGCTTTCCCAGGAATGAGCAGTCACTTCTTTTCCCAAGATGTAGACACAAGGAATTAGCCCATCTCCATTTAAGCACCCGCTGCTGTCTGAAGAGGAAAGAGGAGGTTGACTTTGTAGAGTTTCCCTACCCCTGGAGAAATCAGACTGAATTTAGGCTTCCTGAGCAGCAAGACAAGAGGCTGAATTTGAACAAGGCCGCTCACAGCACTCAATTCCTGTCTTCTCTGACACTGCCTGCTCCAGTGCACCCTGCACAACCCCTGCCTTCGTTTCCGTCCCTCAATCCGAAATGCTTCTGATGATGTGTTTCCGTGCAGGACAGGCTGTTGGGGATCGCTGTGGGCCAATTCCATCTGGCCTGCGGTAGCCAAAAAGCAAGCAGGAAGAAGGTGACAGCTCACAAATAGGTACCCATCAGAGGCAAAGTGCGGATTCTGCTCCCAAACATTTCCTAGCCACACAAGAGTCCCTTCCTTGCCTTCTACATGCAGTCCTTTCCACCCAGCTGAGCGTGTGCCATGGCTTTGCAGGATCCTCTTTCAGGAGATCCACAGCTTCACAGCAGTGTGATTCCCATGTCTCTGTCTCTGCTCAGCAGCTCCAATGCACCAGGCAGGCAGCACAGCCTCGGGTTGGCCGGCTCCCTCTTTCTCCGTGCTGCTGCTTTAAAGGGCAGAGCTCTTCTATCAGTCAGGCTCCTTCATTAGTATCCCAACAAACGAGCAGACTGACCTCATGTGCCCACTGAAGCCCTGAGAAAGTTCGTGCTTCTCCACACCCTGAAAAGCTAGAGGGAAAACACAATCAGAAAATTCTTCCAGGCGAATTAGGTAAGGCTTCCCTCTCAGCCCCACGCCAAACAGAGCCGTGCTGCAGAGACCCTTTCTGCGCTGACAGGGACAAGGCATTCAGACAAGGTGAAGCCCCGCAAGCCCCAAGCCCCAGCCTGGGAGGGAGAGCGCCTGGCCTATTGTCTGTTTTGATTAATGAAGCCTTTTGCGTGGTGAGATAATACGACGTTTTCTGAGCAGGGAACGGCTGCCGCGCAGCAGCAATATCACAAGTATGAATAATATTCAATACGATAACGACACCAATAAGCTGATCTGCCTGTTACCCAATCCTGCTCAAAAATGCCTCAAACGGTATTTGTTTATTTCCTAATTGTCAGGCACTCGGGTGCACTTGGCATTGGGTTCAACAAGTGCTCCAAGGGCTGGAAACAAAGGGGAGCACTGGGGCGAGCCTTGCAGGTTCCCGCTGTTTGGGGCGAAGGGTGCTGCTCTTCAGGCAGGCATCCACAGACACGGGGGCTCTGGGGAATCCCTCCCTACCACCAACCAAATATTTAAGCTCTGGGAAAGCCCTCATCACTTCAGAGTAATGCTCACAAGTCCTCGGTGACCCTTCAGAACCGCAGCGAGCAAGGCAGCAAACACCCTGTGTGGAAAATAACCACCTTCCCCACACTGGAGCTGCAGTGAACCTGAACTGATGGCCGGGCACTGTTTAACTGCTGTCTCTGGTCTATATGCACCCCTGCCAGAGGTTTGGGGCTGAAGGGAGGTGCTGGGGAAGCTGGCTCGTTCCTCAGCTGCGGACCCAGGCTGGACTTGACACAGGCTGACAGCCGCACACTGCTTCCCTGCAAACAAGCATCTCACTTGCCCTCCCAAACCTCCGTGCTGGTTCTCCTGTGACCCAGGGAGTATTCTCCCCGCTGTCCTGTGCAGAGGAAGGCTGTTCTGGTGATGGACAGAGAGATCCTCATGCACAAACCAGCCCTTCCTTTGCAAAGCAGGAGAAGGAGCCTACGACCCTTCAGGTAATTACCCTGCGGCTGCTCAGAGCGCTGGGCCTTGCCCTCTGTGCTCCCTTTAGGGTACGCAACGGTAAATAACCCTGCCAAGTGTACGTAGGGACCCGAGGCTAGCAAAAAGGGTTTGAGAAGAGCTGGAAAATATCCTCCAAACACACTCCAAAACGCGTTTGGTGGGTACTTTGGAGGAAACCCCCACGTCAGCCGGGTAAGCAGGTGGGATCTGCAACCAGCAAAGGTCCGGCTGACTGACAGGGATGGGGCTGAGACACACCACTACCCTCCCCCCCCCCCCCCCAGCCCACCCCTCGCAGCCGGGTGGGGGGTCTGAAGGGTGCCCCGTTTCCATTAAGAGAGAGCCAGGCCCTGGGGGGGCGCCGGGGGGACAGTGGAGCCTCCAGCTGCCCCCCACCCGGCTAACTTCGGGTGCTACCTATGGGACGGCAACTTCTTGCCCACCACCCCCCCGAGCAGCGAGATAATCGCAGCCACCAAGCAAAGTTGTTACCGAGCGAGTCTTTATTCTTGTTCGATGAACACACTCCTCTCGCCTCGGTATTTTTCCCTTCACCCCCTTCCCGCCCCGAAGCGCATTTCTCCGCTGCGCCCCGGAGGGCCCGGCGCCGCCAGCCCGGCCCTCGCGGCAATTACACGGCAATTAGCCCCAGGCAATTAGCCCCAGGCCGGGGCGAGATCGGGGCTCGCCGCTCCGTGCCCCGCCCCGGGGCCACGCCGAGCCCCCCCCCCCCCCCCGGCAGCCTGGGCGAAGGGGCTTCGGGAAGAAAGAAAGAAAGAAGGGAGAAAAGAACCAAAAAGCAAGAAAGGAGGAAAAAAGAAGCGGCACCGGCAGAGCCAGGGAGCGGCGCGGGACGGCGCCGGTGCGGTTTTGGGAGCTGCCGCAGGAGCTACTGCTCGCCCCTTGTCCCCCATCCCCGGCGTAGGGCAGCCAGGAGCCTTCCAGCCCCGCCGCCTCGGGGATGGCCGCCGGAGCCAGCCGCCGCCCCGGCCGCACTGGGGATGCTCCGGCCCCGGGAGCGGGCTCAGGTAGGTGCCGCTTGCTTTGCCTCTCCCCCCCGCTTTCCGCCTCCCTTCCTCTTTCTATTTCCCCCGTCGTTTCCCTCGAGCGATTTAATTCCGGCGGCGGTATCAGTTCGGCGGCGCAGGAGAAGGGATGCGTTCCCGCTCTCCCCGCCGGGAAACTGGAGCGATTCCCCCAGGGAAGGTGCAGCTGCATCCCGGCACCCAACGCCGCGCCTGTTTGGGCTGATCCCCGCGGCTCGGCCGGCAAGAGCTGTCGGTAACCGGGGGCAGCGGGTTCTGCGAGCCGGCGGCGGGTCGGGAGCGCGGCCGCGGGGGCCCAGCGCTCCCAGCCCTGTCCCGCGGCTGCGGGCACCGCCGGAGGAGCGGCGCGTTTGGAGGCCGGCCGGGAAGGGAGCGGCTTTCTTCTCCCCATGCCCACCCCAGGGGCTGCGGCAGCGGCTACAGCGAGGCGGGGAAGGGGGATCGCAGCTCCCAGGGTCCCCGAACCTCCCCGCAGGCGGCAGCCCGGGATGCTCGCACCCCCGCCCCGCAGCCGCCCCAGCTCACACCCCTCCTTCAAGCAAACCGGCGGCCGGGAGATTCCGCCGGAGGGAAGGGGCTGGGGCAGATGCTGCTCAGGGGGATTCTCCCGCCCCGGCCCCCCCGGCTGGCTCCCGCCGCGCTCCTTACCTCGGCTCCGGCGCGGCGGCTCCTCCGCCCCGGGATGCCGCCGGTAGGACGGGTGAGCCCCGGCCCCGGGCTGCTCCCTCCGGCCCCGCCGGGACAGGGAAAAAGAGTGGCGGTAACACCGCCAGTAGCGCTGCTGGTACCTGATTTTGCCAAAGCCGCCCCCGCTGTGGGGCGTTAGCGTTGGGGATCCTCACTCCCATCCCAGCTCCGGCCTCGGGACCCCCCCTCATTCCGTTCCGTCCCGTCCCGGGATGCGGCCGGTGCAGGGCGGGGGGAGCCCATCCTTCCTCCCCGGATCGATTTCAGCCTGGCGCTTGGGAGCGTTTAGGCCAAGATTGGGGTATAATGGAAATATCATCGGGAGACAATTACCTTTTCAGAGCATTCACTTCTCCTCCCAGACACTGTTATTTGAGAAATAGGATCATTTGATTTCATATCGCACTAAATAATACCCAGCCGTCTCAAATTGCCAGCTTCTTAAAAGCCACCCATTGGAATAAATTGCAGAGCGACTCTTTTGGCTCTGGCTTCTTTCCCCCACCTCTCCTTTCTCCCCCCCCCCCATCCTTCTTTGCAGAACTGTATCACGAGAACCGGGAATAAGTCGGGATGAGGGCGGCCAGGACCCGGCGCTGGCGGGCAGGCAGGGCTCAGCGAAGCGCCGGCTCCCTAAATCGGCGCTTAGAGCCACTAAACCCGACCTGCGCGGGGTCTGCTTCTCTTTTCGCCCCCACCAAAAGCAAACCCGTGTGCCTTGAAGGCTGTCCGTCCGTGGCTGCTAATCTGGCCATCATCACAGGCTTCATTATATCGGTATTAATGTCATCCGCGGATTACTAATTAGATTTGCGGGATAAATGAAATTACCCGAATGGGCTGCGTGGGAGGGGAGCGGAGTCTCCCGGCGCTTCCCGGGATTTACGGGGGAAATAATAATAATTAAAAAAGGGGTGTGGGGGAGACACACGCCCCATCTTTGTATTTCCCCTGGTTTTTATCCCCCGGCCCAGGCCGCCCCCCGGCCCCGCGGCGGGGCTGGGACCCGCGTCCTAATCGTGTTCTCCTCCGACAGACACTAATCAAGTAATTTCCCAATCCCAGCCCCATCAAATTGCTCTTTAGCTGTTGAACTGTGGAGTTTTGCTCCTCTTTTCTCATGCTAATCAAGCCCATTCAGCATCTCTCTGTGAGGCTATTTGTAGTGGAATAAATCTCCTTGTTTGCCTGCTGCATGATTAATTGATATTGTTGTATGGCTTTTGTTTGGGGCGCGGAGAGCTGAAAGGCACTGCATATTGGCTGTGACGAAAGGAGCCCGAAACATCATTTCGCTGCTGAGGTCTCTCAGAGGTCGGGGGATAGACCGATCGCATTATTCATCCTATTTATTTATCCTTATTAGAAAATATGATGAAAGAATAAGGCCCGGAGGCTTTTTTAAGCACTGGCTAAACAGCGCATACACAACCCCAATTAAACACAGTGCCCGAGACGAGGTCTTTTCTCCGTATTAGAAAAATAGCTCTTTTTAACGAGGACCAATTAAACCGTCCTTCATTTTACCTGGGACCCCTCAATAGACTCGACAACAAATTGCCTTTCTTCTTCACCCTTAATTACCGGCGGGATCGGACACGCTCCCAGGGGCACGAAGCCTGGTCGGACCCCGCAGAGATGGGGGTCCCTTCCTTCCTTCCTCCCCACCAAAGCCCACCCGAAATGCGCATGAACCGGCCATCTCCTACTGAGCCTGTGGAGCTATCTCAGCCCCCTCTAATTGCGGCTTAGCCTCCACCTCCGTCTCCCCCAATTTCAGCCTGGCCCCCACTCCCAGACCTCCTTAAAAACTCTGGCTGGGCTCCCAGGGGACATCGCTACAACCCAGCGATTCAATTAAATAATCCCAGTCCTTTGCTTCTCCCACAAATGCCTTTTTTCCCCCCTCTTCCCCCCCTTTTTTTTTTCCTCCCCCCAATATTTCCAAGTTTCCTTTTCAGAAAGGGGAAAAGAAAAACCCTGAAACAACCCCCCCTAAACTGAGGAACAACAGGGAGAGGGAAAAAAAAGAAGAGGTGGGGGAAGAAAAGAAAGAAACTGTTCTCCTCTTTTCCCTGTGTGCGGGGTAATTGATAGGCTCTATCAGAGGTCAGGATTTGCATAAGAATTAAGAGCAGTAAATTAATTTAATATTCCATGCACATCTCCAATTATTCCCGCAGACCTTTGTCTCCGCGGCTGGCAGAGAGAAGGTTCAGCTGCTCTTCAACCAAACAACATCTGTGCAGTTAATAATTTGATAAACAGCTCATACAAATAGTTTCTGAATTATCTGCCAGCCCCAGTGGCTGTTCAGCCCGGGAGCGCTTGGCGGGGTCTGCCGGGCGCTGCAGCCACATCCCGGGGATGAAGCCACCATCTTCCCTCCTCATCCTTTAAATATAACCAGCTACAGGCAACCAAACCCCCTGTCAGGAGCAATATGTGAAATAAGGAATTAGCAGCAATTAATAGGGGCCCCTTCCCACAGCTGGGGTGTTGCAGGAGGGTGCCACGGCTGCCTTTCCTGCCCAGCAGAGCGGAAGGGGAGAGGTTTTCCTGTAAGTCCTGGCTGTGCCCCAGCGGGTGAAGGCTGGAGGTAGCCCCACTAACCCCGCATCCCAGCCTCAGGACTACAGCCTGGCTTCACCCCCTCCCTTTCCAAGGGAAATCCCATCCTGTGAACCTGAGGCAGCTCCTTCCTCCATCCCAATGTGGGGGTCTGACGCGGTGCTGGCCGAGTGCCTCTCCTTCCTGCACAGCCCGGTAGTGAATCACAGCGCTGCCAGAGCGCCGGGCTGGCCCCAGTTAATTCTGCATGCACACACTGAATGCCGAGCCCAGGACGGTAATTACAGGGGTAATACCCCCATGCTCCACTCTCTGCGGTGTAATCGGGACGGTAACCTTGTGCAGACACAGGCAGCCCTCACTAATTCCCTCTTCTGCATGGCTTGTACCCCTTGCTTCTGGTACCCACTAATAAGCACGAGTGAGGACGTGTGGAAAGAGGAGGATTTACATAGATATTGGGAGCCCACTCGTCACCAGCTCGGAGCCGGCGAAACCGCGTGGCTAATGAAGATGAATGGAAGGGCTAATTTGTTCCAGGTTATTGCAATCTGCCGCCTCAATCTGCAGCAGGAGTGGAGTGGGAGCCAGCAGGATCCTTCCTGCCCCGTTGCTGGGTTCTTCAACAGACTGACTTCCCAGCGCCGCGGCCGCGCTGCGTTCCAGATTGGTGTCCCGGTGCCCGCATCCACGGGGTAAATGGGACACAGGGAACCAAGCCCTTCCTTCCCTGGTTAATGCTACAGGCACAGCTAAGTGCTCGAAGCAATTGGAAACGACACCCAAATTTGGAGAGGGCTTGATAGGAAGCGTGAGGCTCAGCATCCTTGTGCTGTGCAGGGAGTCATTCACAGAATCAAAAGGTTGGAAAAGACCTTTAAGATCATCAAGTCCAACCATTCCCATCCTATGCTAAACCATATCCCGGAGCACCTCATCTACCCTTTTTTTAAACACTCTCCTCGGCACATATGCCGAAATGCCTGGCTGCATAATGGGGCCGCAGTGAGCACGGTGCTCCCTGGGCGGCTGCGATGGCATCGTGGCACCCAGAGCCAGGTGATCATCACCCCGAGCCTGTGAGTGCTCACCTGAGATGAGTTTGCTCGAGGAAGGGTTGTGCTGTGGCCAAATTTGCTTTCTGGCTGGGTGTGGATGAAGGAGATTGTCTCCTGGGTCCCGGGAGCACGTTTCCAGCTCGTGCTTTGGGATTTTGATGTAGGGTGAGATGCTGCGGGATGCAGCCAGGGAAGGCGGTACCCAAACCTCTCCTCAGAGCTATATGTGATTATATCTGCTAGCCCAAAGACTGACCTTCTCCTTTGTCCCTGCCCTGGCTGGCACGTCCAGTCACTCTGTCGGAGTGCAATGAGAAGCAAAATTATTTTTTTGCACCCTGGGTGCTGTTAATAATCCCGTGCCCACCTCATCTTCCTGCTAATGAGCCTCCTAGCGAGGCCACCAACTGTGGCTGTGACATCTCCTGAGGCTGCTCAGCTTCTCCCCTCTGCTTCTGGGGCCCAAGGGAAGCCCTGTCCCACCAGCAGAGCACCTGGTTCTGAAAACTCCTTGCCCCAAACACCTGGCAGGCACTGCCTGTGCAGGGCAAGCTTGCAGTGATGTGTGAGGACAGCTCCCAGTGGTGGGATGTGATGTGCAAGGAGAGGTCCCAACAGCAGGATGTGACGTGTGAGGAGAGCTCCCACCCTGGCAGGACCCCACAGAAGACATCAGCATGCAAGAGGGGAAGAGCTGGGGCAACACCATGATTCCTGCAGTGCTCACAGGCAACGCTCAGTTTAGGTGTGACCTTAAACTACACACGTGAGGAGCTGCAGCGAGTTCCCTCAATGATGCTTCTTGCTGCACTCGGGCACTGTCACTCCAGAATTAATAAAAACTTGATTTTACAAAAGACCATGAAGTTCTTCGGGCTAAAGGAGAGGTTAATGCTCCTCTCTGCACTCATGCAACTTTCACGTTTGCTCATTAAGAGGAGCTGGGTTTCCTCTCCCTTTGAAAAAGAGAATTTACACAGGGAACAGGCACCCAGAAACGGTGACGCAAACCGAGCTGAAAGGATCCAGCACCATGTTTGGAGGGATGTCTGGGGCTGAATGAACCACTGCAGGCTGTTCCCAGGGGCAGTAATGCCAGGCTCAATGGGATGCCCCAGCTCTAATTAAAACACCACATGCAAACCTGGTTTTATTTTGGAGGCTAAATGGGCTGCGTGAAGAAATTCAAACCCCAGCCCTCGTGTTGGAAGGAGGGAGCTGGGCCCCCCCTTCCATCAGCCCAGGGGGGACATCAACAGCTCCTCAGTGCTTCTGGCATGGGGAGGGGTCTCAGGCAGCCTCGGCTGCATGGGGAAGGTGCAGCACTGGTTCTCAAGAGCTGGGACACCAGGGTCCCTGCATCTTCGCCGCTGTGGGTTCACCCCCGAAACTCTTAAGCCCCCCATGTCCCTCGATTTAACCACGGCAGGAGGATCTCAACACTAACACTTGCCAGGCAACTTAATTAATGTTTGCAGAGCTTTGAGCAGACAGCACTACACACACATGCATCTCGTCCTGCTCCACAAACCCCATGTACACCCCGGCACTGCCCCGGCTGTGGGGATGCACCACCTCTGCCAGGAGTTTCCTGCAGCACCTCAGGGTGTCGCACGCTGGGCACGTGTGGCTGGAGGATGGCAGCGATGCTTGCTCAGGCTCCAGGAGCGGAACAGCCCCTGGCTCCCCCAGAAACCCCTCTGCGACATGCTGGCGGCCCCCCACATCTTCCCCATTTAAGATAGCTGAGCAGAAATCAGCCTGGCTCTGTGGGGCAGATATGCTCCATCCCACTGCCCGCACTGCAGCCCATTCCCATGGGAAGTGTGGTGGCAGGAAGCTGTCTGTCAGCTGTGGCTACCCACACCCGAGCTGCTGGCCGGCGTGGGGTGATGCCAGTGGGTTGTTTGTGGTTTATTTTTCATAAAACACCCCTTGTACAGGCAGGATCAGACGCTGCAGGGATGTGGCATGGGGTAAGATACTGTGGGGGCACACTGCCCCTCACTCACACAACTCCATCATTTGGTGCCAGGTGAGGAATTCTCAGTCAGTGCAAGGTCACCATGGGCCTGGCTCATGCTAAGGAGCATCTCCAGGCAAAGGGACACCAGCAGCTCTGTTGCACAGCTTGGAGCTCTCCTCAATCATTTCTTCCAGAGAGGGACAAATTTAAGCCTTACCCAGGTGTCAGATCCCTGCCCTCCCTCCCTCCCATCGCACACACATGTATTAGCTTCTGGTCACATGTGGAAATCCCACCATCCAGAAAAGTCACCTCCACCCCCTGCTCCCCCGAGTGACCTGGGCTGATGTCGCAGGAGAACGCAGGCAGCTGCCTGTCAGTGCCCACCCAAAGTCCTCTGCCTGGTACTGCCAGCATCACTTGCGCTCGCCTGCCCGCCCATGACATCACCCAGGGCTGCTGGCAGCTATCCCATCCTCTTTCTCAGCGCCACTTTTTGGGACAATCTCTTTACTCCTGGTTGGTTTTTTATTGAGCTGTAGGAGTGTCTGTAATGAGCAACAGGAACAGCGGCCACGCCTTGTGATTTACTCTGTAGATCCTCGTGCCTCTACGTGCGTGCGCTACCCCAAGCCGCCGGATAAATAACCCACCGCAGTATATTCACCCAACGGGAACCACAGAGAAACATGTAGAAGGGGAAGAGCGCTGGCTGGGTGTAAGTTATTGGGCCTTCTGAGCAGGGAGGGGAGAGGAGGGTGAGGGAGGATGTGCTCCTGCCTTCCTTCCCTCCGGCACATAAATCAGCGGCCTGGCGGTGCTTGTGCCTGAATAAAATATGACAGGTGCCTCTCGCAGGGTGAGCCGCCGCAGCGCTCGCCGCGCACGCTGACTGCAAATCGGGAGGGTTATCAGCCACTGCTGTAAAAAAAAAACCCACCAAGAAAAACAACAACCCAACCCAGCCCTCTCTCCTTCCCCCAGCTGATTACCAACCTCATGCATAGCAAATGCCGGAGCAATAACGCTCGTGCTGCCTGCAGCGGAGGAGGGGGGGGAAAAAACCCAACCAGAAAATATTTACAGACTGACAGGCTAATGGACACTTTCCCCAAGAGCGGTTAGAAAGAAGTAGTAAATGGGCCCGTGCTGATGCAGGGCAGCGGGCCCGGTCAGGGATCACGACACACAGCACCATATCGGATAACACATAATTGGCAGGTCACATCCAAATGAGTGTAGTCATGCATCATCCAGAAGGCTTTTGCTGGTTATAAAGACACTTGTAAACAATTCAGCCGCTGAACATGGCAATAATATGTTGATCCGGCATGTAATGAGGTGTTCCTGGAATCAATAAACTAGTCATGAAGAGCAGGGAGCAAGGTCAGCGCCTGCCTTTTTGATGACCTTTCCCGGCTGGTAAGGACATCATATACTCTGAAGAGGACTTTTCTCATATTGCAGAAGGCGCCGAGTGTCAGAACTTCCATTCGCAGCAAGCAAATGAACAGCCGGGCTCTGCATGCTAATGAAGTCCAGGCTATTTTCCACCTTTTCATCTGCACATTATGCTCTTGACTTTGGAGAAGGTGGGAATTAGGTTGGACCCTCGTGTCAGACTGCCTGATGGCTCGGCTCCGGAAAACTGGTAATTGAAGCTGATGACTGATGCGGAGGAGGCCTGAATTTGGAAATAAACAGTTTCAAGCACTGCATGTCATTTCTAGAGAGACTGCTGAGTGAATGGAAATGAGCTCCCTTTCCCCAATCTAATGCAGTTTCTCAGCAGGAAAAACACCGTCTTGGAGCCCGCGATGCCAGTCATTAAGATTTAAATGTCCTGGCGATAATGTAAGGAATAGCACCTGCCTTCCCAAACAGCACTTATGGAAATGCTGCCACGCCAGGGACCGCGGCTTATCTCCAGCCTCCCGGTCCGGGAGGAGTCAGGGCACCGGGGAGGGCGATCACCAGCCAGGTCAGCGCGCTGGGAGACACAGCAGCAATGCTGAAAGCAAGGGGCTGAAGGATCCCCCCACTGAAGACGCCGCTTGTCACGTCTGTGCTGGTTAATTGCTCTTCCTGAGCGCAGGGAGTGGGAAGGCTGCTGGCTTCGTCCCCAGCGCTGCTCACTGGGGCAGCCCTAACTTGCATCAGCCCTAGGAAGACAGATAAAGAATGGAGTTTCCAGGCCAAGCACTCCAAGGCCAGTGTCTTCAGGCTCAAATAGCAACGCTCTGCCATTCTGGCTATTGGGAAGTAATGAGAAAGACACTGCAAGCCCTTCCAAATACCTCGCCTGGCGTGGTGACAGGGAGCACAGCAACCTGCTTGCTGGGCAGGGGTAGCCCGGCACCGCTGGGACACAGCCGCTCGTTAACCACAGCTGCTCGTTAACAGCGAGCGCAGGAGCACGGGTTGAAATAAGCAGCTGGCCTAATTTCCTGCCCTGGGGAAAACAACGCTTGGGGTCTTGTTTCAAAAAGAGGATGAGCAGAGGCTCTGCCTGTCTCCCACTGATGGGGTCAGCAGCAGAGGATGATGCTCTGGTGCCCATCGCTCTGTGCGATGCTGCTGTGAACCGCCCGCTGACCTGGAACGCTTCCCATGCAACGCGGGGAATAAGGGCTGCTCACGCCTTGGCTTTTGTTTTACTGTTTATTCTCTCAAACCCAAGTGCCCCCCCTCTTGCTGGTAGCTCAGCCCCCTTTGCAGGTTCCCTCCACACCAAGGAACCTGTGGGCTCCCCATTTCTCCATGCCAAGGGATAAGGTGGGATAAGGTGGGGTGGTGGTGCTGGTGGGATAAGGTGGGGTGTGCTGCAGGCAGGGGCTCCCCAGAACCGCCCCCACACCCCATGCAGAGGGCACCGCGCTCAACATCCCCTCTTGAGCTGCCGTCTCCCGCTCCCCGCAAGCTGCCGGCTCTCCCCTCGGCAGTGGCTGCGTCTTGGGAGTGGGTCTGTTTCTGTAAGAGTTTGCAGCCCTTCAACATGAAAGGATGTAGAAGGATGCAAGTTATTATTATGAAAATGAACCAAGCAACAGACAAAAATATTCCGAAGATGTAATCTGCCATCCCTACAATGTGCTCGCCGAGAAGAGCACTTGGCAGGCAGGAGAGTTGTCGCCAGATACATCATTGCTGCCTGCTAAATTGCTTCTGCTCTGGTACTGCTGTGTAAAACCATGTGCCACCCTCTCTGAAACTCATACCAAAGGTGTGGGGCCCAGGGCTGGTCTCCAGTTTGGGAGCTGCCCAAAGCAATTCTGCCAGCTCGAGGCCATGATTCCTCATGCAACAGGCATGGGAGGCTCAGTGCTGTGTGCAGGAGACCGTGGCCCCGATGCAAACAGCACCAAGGCTCAAGGAAGCGAGGTTCATCTCCTGCTTGCCACCTCACTTTGCTCTGGAGCCGGGGTCCTTCGTCTGCAGCTCGTGCAAGAGGGCCTCTCCCCCTACATCAGTTCCGTTGCACAAGGAGGGAGAAACACACAGTTCAGCCTTTCCTACTTCACTGCTGCAGGAAACAGCTGGGAACTGCTGAATGCAGTGGTGCAAGGAGCTGTCTCATGTTCTCCCTGGGCAGTGGGGAACCCCCAAAGCAAGCCTGCTGGCACGGCACCTGCAAGTTCCCGGTCCTTCACAGAGCAAGGCAGCACACCACTCCCAGCTCCTCACCGAGCCTGAAGGCTTGGCTGCAGGAGCCAGTTCTGCACCCCTCAACTTGGGGGTCAGTAGAACAGCCCCCAGACTCCCGCAGAGCCCCGTTAGGTGCCAGGTTTACCCACTGCCTTCTCAAAGGGAACCCAGAGGCTAAAACACACAGGGCAGCATGGCCAGCGGCACTGCCGCCGGAGGGCAGGTGTATGTACATCAAGGCAGGGCGCCAGCGTCCTTGGGCTCCCCCCATCCCTCAGATCTCCTCCCGACCTCCCAACTTCATTAACAACCTCCTTGCCTATGCTAATTCCAGCAGGAAATTATGCAGACTGTTTGTATTTCTTTACAGCCAGAACAGGCTGCTGACACGAATCAGCCATTAGCGATTCACATTGAGGAGTCTCCGCTAATTGTGCAGAATGTAATTAGTGATTATGTAATATCTAAGCTCTTGCAACTGTCATTAATGTCCACTATTCACCAGAGATAGTTCTTACTGAATTAGAGAATGATTACTGCACGGTAAATCTACTTAATCCTAAATATGCTAATTAACACTGTATGCACTTTAGACAGTGGTTAAAAGCACTAGTAACCTCAAAAAAAGGTTGCAATACACCAGAATCTAAATTGCTTGCAATGGATTTTCCTTCAAAAGGTAAATTTGTTTAATTAAATGGTATAGCCAACTGTTAGGCACAGCTATTGATTAGTGCAACCCGAGCAAGGGGTTTCTGTAACGGATCTAGTGAGGTGCTGCTGCAAGGCAGTGATGCTCCTGCAGCATCCTGGTCCTCCATCCTGCAGCATCCCCGGTCCTCCCTCCCACAGCATCCCTGATCTCCCATCCCTCAGCATCCACAGTCCCCCATCCCACAGCATCCCTGGTCCAGGCCCAACCTCAGCAGAGCCTCTCAGTGAGGGGGGGCTCTGTGCATGCCCGTACACACGCAGACACTCCCACACAGGCATGAGATGGCCCACGGAGCCTCACGTGAACCAGCCCTCCCTCCAGGATTAAATATTCCTGGAGTCATAAACTACAGCATCGCTACAGGCGGATACAGCAGCTTCCCTCAATAAATTCTTACTTAAATCTTAATTTTAAGATTTATTGGTGTAAAACCAGACTTTAGATATTAAATGCTGCCTACTAAAGGGATGGAATGAATAGAGCAATTGTAACAGTTTTTGAAACATCCCTTCCGAATGCCTGGGGTGTTTAATGTATTCTGGTTATCCATAAAAAAAAAAAAAGGGGGAGAAAAAAAGACACAAAAAGATATGGCTGTCATGAACCCCCAGGATAATAGCATTTTGTGATTTATGAAGATTCTTCCTGCTTATATATTTTATATAAATAATACTCCTGCACGTATCTCTGCACTCATCCATTATCAAAAGCCGCACGGGCTGTAGAAAGAGTTTGCGTAGTAACATATTTAAAATCAGCTTACAGAAATTGGATAACTAATATATCAGGCACAGAATAAGTCACCGTAGCAAGCACACCAAAGGAGAATTAACAGCACAATGCAAGCCACGGCGCGCTTTCATCGGCGGGCTGACAACAAAAGAGAGCAAAACAAAGGCACCCACAACAGAAAGTTCCTTGATAAGAAGCAAGGAGGGAAAAGCACGATAAGAAATTAAGCATGCTCTTAATTTACCTGGGCTCGTTAAATGCTTGCGGCCGATGAGGAGATTGCAAGTGGTGTTTGAAAGCTGCGCAGCCCCCATCAAACCCAGGCTGGTCGGCGGGTGTGGGGGGTAAACCCGGTGGGAAACAGGGGGCCAGATCCCAGTGGTTTGGGGGGAGCAGAGTTCAGCCCAACAGCTGCCACCTTCTGCTCATGAGGGCTGCTCCAGGGAGCACAGGAGGGGCTCCCCTGGGCCCTGGTGAGAGGCTGATGCTGCTTTCACCGTGGCAGGTGAGACACAAGATACTCACAGAGCCCCTGACATGGCCATGCACCACGTCTGGCACAGCCTGGCCCATGGACGGCATTGCTCATGCCATCTGGCTGCGTGGGATGCTTGGGAGCATGTGCCTTTGATAGGGATGAGGGGATGCTGCTCCTGCCACTGCCACACCTCCATCTCTCTGGGAAGGGTGTCCCTGTTCCCTTGGCTTGTAGAAGACAACTGATGGGGACCTGCTCTGCCCAGTGACCCCAAATTCATTGCCCCAGGAGCTGAGCCTTATGGTCCTACTCACCAGAGATAATGACACTAAAACCACTCCAGATTCATACTCAGAGCCTGGCATGTCAGACCTGTGCAACGGCATCAGAGGCAATGCCTGGACTTTTGGGTTTGTTTGCATCTCTTTGATAAAAAAGACCTTAACACCCAGACGACTTTGGACTTTTGTCACTGCCATTCTCAGCCACTGACCCATCTTGTGCCACAACCAGCCCAAGGACATTCTGGGCCCCCATGGGGCCGTCTGGGCCCTGGCGTGCCTGAAGCAGCCCAGGTCGGTGGGTTCTGAGCACGCTGAATGTTTATATTAATTTCTCAATGGAATTCTGGGAGGTTTAGGCAAAGCCGACTCAGTACATGCAGGCAACAGCTGCATAACCCAGCGACCTGCCAGTCCCTGTGCACTGGCTCTAATGGAGCTGTGGCATGGAAAGGAGCCATCATGGCACCTGGATAAAGATTCACACCAAAGGCCTGACCCTAGTACCAGCTCAGGGGGTTATCTTCTGTCATCACTGTCAGTAACATGGCCTTGAGCCTGGCACCCCCTGCCCCGGAAAAGGGATGCAGAGTCAGCTCCACGTGCTTTCAGTGCCCCCCTATGATTAGCAGCCTGTAACTAGGAGATGGTGAAGTCCCATGCCTGAGTGGAGAAGGAGGGTTAAGCCCACACGTGCCCACATGTGCCCCCCGCCCCCGAGCCACAGCCCCCATCTCACAGGACTTTGGAGACCTGGGCAGGCTCTGCCCCGTCCTGCTCCTCCCTCCTGAGAGGGGCTTGCACAAGCATCCCTCAAACTCCCCCACCCTCCAGAGCATGCGGTTTGTTGGGATGCTGTTGCCTTTCCCAAAATCCCTCACTCCCTGGGAAACCCATCCTTCCTTTCTTTCCCACAAAGAACACTGCTGCCTTGGGTAATGACACAGGATGCTCAGCACAAGCTGCTTCAGAGCTACTACTGCTGTTTGAAAATGTCATGAGGCTTGGCTCCCAGGTCCCAGATGCCACCAGGAGAAGCGGTACATCACCATCATTCACAGCAGCAGCAGGCAAGCACCCTGACACCTCTCCAAAACAGCATATTCCCCTCACAGGTGCCTCTTCCCAGCCCCGGGCCAGCCTGCTGCCCTGGTGAGGGGCTCCATGCCAGCATGAGCTAAGCTGAGGAACACTGCCACAGAGCCCAAGCTCAGCTCTGTGCAGTGCAGTAGGCATGGGTGGGCAGAGTTGGTGTTTTTTATTAGCAGTGCCTAATTATTGCCAGAATGACTTGCAAGTCAGTGTGATGAAAAGACAGGGCCGGTGCAGCGTGCTGGGTAGGGATGCTGGGAGGAAGGATGCTGGCATGAGAGGGAGGATGCTTGGAGCACGGGGGGCTCTGGGCATCCACGGCAGCTGTGGGAGTGTGCGACACTGTTCCCACCAGCTCAGATCCACAGAGGGCTGTGGGGACAGCAGCCCACACCATGGGCCATGGATGTTGTCTCCCTGCTGGCAGACACACAAGCCATCCAGGGTCAGAAACGGAGCCCGTTCCTCAGCTGGTGGCCACGCACATCCCTGGTACCCACACACCCAGCTCCCTGGCTGCGGCTGGGAACCAGCAATGTGATGCTTGAGCCGTGGCTGGGTGAACATGCAGGGTGCAGGCACGGGGCTGTAGGTGTGCCACACACTGGTGTGCCAGCGCAGCGCGTCCCGCGCTCGGCAGGGACAACCGCCGGTGATGGAAATGAAAGAATTAGTGGCACAATAAAGCCCTAATTGCCTGGCAACAGCATTTAGGCCCCATTAGGTAGATTGGTAACTGCTTCCAGAGAAATAAACTCCTGTGTCATTAGATAACAAGGGAAGAAATGGCTTCTTTCCTTTTTGAAAGGTATGAAAGCTCCCCATTGCCTGATGCATTTGCTCAGTAGATTATTTTTCTGTCATCTCAGTTAATTGAATTTTACTCATCGCTCTCAGCGTCCCTCCCTTTGGCACAAGGTTAGAAAGTTCAGAGGAGTCAGAGTTCTGAACCTTGTCACAAGCCAACCCTAGCCATGCATGGAACGCTGGGGAATGGGGTAACAAAACACCGCGCAGTAACTGCCCTGTAGCGCCCAGGGGGAATTGGTGCTGGGCAGCTGTACCGCAGGGCGTTTCCACAGGGTCCCCAGGTGGGATGGTCTTGGGAGACAAACCCCACACCTGGCCTTCTGGGCTGCCTGGACATCTCACTGCCCTAGGAGCCCTTCCCAGCAGACACCATACCCCCTGCTCTTCAGACATCACTCCTCAGCACCCCCCTGGGCTGCTTTCCCCTTCAGTACCACCGATGCTCAGGCTCGCCCTGCAGCACATCAGTGGCACCGTGCCACACGCCTGCCTGGGCGATATGGGTGTGGGGACAGATGGGGGGTGCCCATGCCACATGCCCAGGCATGGTGAGCCGGCTTCATTCCGGTGCCACTCTGCTGGTGGCTGTGCACGCTGCAGCAGCAATGCCAGCCCGTGCTTTGAAGGGTCCCCCTCAATTCTTCCTTTCCAAAGCGAACCCAGGCCAGATGTTCTTCCCTCCAGTGCAAGCCAGGACAGATGTCACTCCTCCCATCACTGCTCTGGGACTCACACACTTCCCCCATGCCCTCAGTCACTCCCAAGTGCTCCCGCTGGACTTGGGCTCTGGGACCTCCTAGCCTCCAGCCCACACTTCCTTGTGGGGAGCTGACAGGCCAGGTTGAAGTTATTAGGGGGTGATGGAAGGGCAGCTTCGAGGGGCAACTTCGTTTGGGCCACAGGCAGCACTCACTTTGAGGGGCAGCTCCATTTCCTGCTTTGGTGCTGGAAAAGGTGGCACAAAAGCCGGCCAGAGAAGGGGACAAAGTGGAAGGGAAGAGCAGGGCTGCACTTTTCTATGCTGTCCTTTAATTTTATTTGTTTTTAATTACACCCCAGAGTGCTGTGCATTAAGCATCCTTAATTAAAGAGGGGAATGAAGAGCTGCAGGCACTAGGGGAGTGGGAAGGCGAGTGGCGATGGCCGGACTGTGCCGGGGAAGACCCTGTCCCCAGTTCATGGGGAAAACTTCATAATCTGCAGGAATCTGGGAATTATTGAGGATATTACATAAATGAACCCCCCCCTGTGTCAATCAGGGGGAAAAAAACATTTTTAAAAGAAAAAGCAGCTCAAAATTAACCCTGCGAGTGCGGATGTAAGCCAGATCACCTTGGAAGAAGCAGCAGAGACAATGGCACGCATTCATTGCCCGTCCTTTATCATTTAAATAACCCGGCCTTCATGGCGCTGATGGATTGCTTTAAAACTGCCAAACGAGGCTGGGTGGGTTTTGATGTGTAGCTGCATTGATTATACCCCCCACCCCCACCCCCCCATTTTAATAAAAGGCATTTTATGGAGCGCCCAGGGTGAAACATCCCACAGCTCTGGGTCTGTCCAACAGCAGGGTCCAGGAGCAGACCCTGCACGCACACTGCTCAGGTCTGAGGGAGTTTGGGGATGTGACATGGGGACCACGGTGGCAAGACCCTTGTGTTGGTGAGATCCCCACATCAGTGTCTGCGCAGTGGGTGCTGAAGCATGTGGGGCTCCTTAAGTTACGCCACAGTGATGGAAAAGCACAGTAATTGGAGCCCGACACCCTGTGTGCAGCCAGGGACCCCATCCTGGCTGGTGCTGCCCCATCCCCAGGTGTGTGGGGCTGAAGAAAGGGGCCGTGTGGGCTCACTGGCTTGCTGGGAGTGACCAGCCAAACCCGGGCAGCGCAGCAAAGCCGAGCTCGAGGAGCTTCGGCAGCGCTTGTGAGGAACCCTGCCTGCTCCCGGGGGCTATGGAAAATGAGGGGCACAAAATGATCATGAGATGCAAATGAGGGGTGGAAAAAACCCTCATGGGTAGCACCAGCATGGGTCTGGAAAGGAGGATGAGGAAACAGCACCTGGCAGCAGCAGCAGGTCCCCAAACCCTAGCTGTCCCCATGCCCCGGCCAACAGCCTGGCTTGGCCGCTGCATCGTGGCCCTACATCGCCCTGTGTGGGTAACTCCAGCCCGCAGCAGCAACACCACCCAACACCAAACGCTCCCTCCTCTCTCCCCACGGATGGAAAATCTGCCCAGGCAAAGCCAGGGATGCTCCTGCAGCCGGGCACATCACCCTTGGTGGGACCAGCTGCCTGCAGCTTTGATGTGAAGCCTTCCCCAGCCTTGGGCAGCTCTGCCCTTCCAAACCAGGCTCTTTCAGACGTGTCCTGCTGCGGACCCAGCCCAGGTTTGCAGAAACAACACCAAAATAATTATTTAAAAACCCTAATTCTTTCATAATAACTAAAAAATCCCAATGAATAAAATAAACCAAGATAAAATGAAATGCAATGTAGAAAAAAAATAAAATAGATTTTTTTTTAAAAAATTAAAAATACATGAAACAAAATGAAAACCTAGAACCTAAACACAAAGAAGGAAGAGGGGAAAAAAGGAGAGGAAAAAGGCAATGGAAGAGGAAAGGGAGAAAAAAGGAAGATAAAAAAGGAAGAGAAAATGCAAGAGAGAAAAGCAAGAGAAAAGGAAAAGGAGGAGAAACTGAAGAGAAAGAGAAAAGGAAGAGTGAGGGGAAGGAAAGCTAAACCAAATAAACCCCCCAAGGTCTCACTCTCTGGCTTGCCGAGCCCCCCACAAGCAGCACAGCCAGGGCAGGCGGTGCCGGGATGGGCTGTGTGCCCACCGCTGGGGCGCAGAGCCCCCCAGGAGCTCGCCCGTGGGGCTGGGGGAGTCGGGCACGCAACCTGCCCAGCGCTGCTCGGCGGCACCGCTGCTGGTGATGGACACATCCTTATTTGTAAGTATTTAATGTTTCTTAGGAAGCACTTCTAAAAGAAATTGGTATGTAATGACAGCACTCACTGGCAAACAGGCCGATTATAAAATGCACTAACTTATCTGGTATTCATTTGAAAAGTAAATGGATGCAAGTAAAGGTGAGAGTTCACTACCAATTCAAATATTTTGCTTTAACAGGCTCTAGCACTCCTACTTTAATTCAAGCAGAAGCACAAGTATGAATAATCAAACTGGATGATGCTCATCAAAACCTTTGTGCCTTGCACCATTTCAAATGGTCATTGAAGCTTAATGGCAAAAAATTTACATTATTCCTTTAATTTGTATTCTGTTCCTTCCTTCTGAGTGATGTGATTGTGATTTTCTGTTGCCGGCTGTATTATTTTGATGCAAATGTTATGTGCTGCTACAGTCCAATTTCCTGCTTTGCCCCCCCCTCCAGCCCCCCCTTTTCTTCCCCCAGTAAAGAAACGACAGCTAAAATAGTTCAAAATTGGGGAGGGATTTTGAAATAGTTCCTTAACTACTGCTCCTAATTAAAGCAAACAATGCAGGGGCTTGGAGCATCCTGAAAAGCTGAAAATTAATTATTAGCTGAAGGGGGAGGGAAGTGGCTTTGCTCCCCAGACCTTCAAATAAAATCAAAAATTTAAAAAAAAAAGAAAAGAAAAAAAAGGAAAAAAGCAAGGGATCCCAATTCTGCCCACAAAAGAATTAGGGAAGAAAATTTGTAATTCAGTTAAAAACTCCTTTAGCTGGAACATAATCACCCAGGGATGAATGCTTTATTGAGAGCATGGGGTTGCAAAGCAAAGCCTTGCAAACAGGAGGCCCCCGGGGTGCTGGCGGCACGTAATATATGCACTGGCTAATTTATTGCACTGTGACTAATTTCCATTCCTTGTGCTCAGAGTTGCCTGGCTAATTACAGGGATGTTTTCTTAACTTGGGTAATTGGGCTGCCTGCGCGCGCCCCCCACGTGTGCCCCACGCGGGCTTTGATGCGCCCCCACAGTGCGCTGTGGCGGGGCGCCGCCCTAATTAGATTGGCTGCCTTAATTAAGGGAGATGTGGGGGTGCGTGGGGTGTGTGTGGGGGCCAGCACCCAGATCCCCCTCTATGCAGGCACGCGTGGGGCTGGTGCATCCCCAAGGCTGCTCGGGTGTGTGTGGAACCAGACCCAGAGGACCCTGCACCCCAAACACCGACATCCATACACCCATCCCACCCACACAGCTGTCCCCCCCATGCATCCATCCCACCCATGCAGACATACCCCTCTCAGTCCATCCCACCCACGCATCCATCCCACCAACGCATCCATTCCGCCCATACATGCACCTCCCCACGCACCCATACCCCACAAATCCATCCCTCCCCACGCATCCACCCCCCTCAACCCCACCCCAGCCGGCGTAACTGCCCAGGACAGGACTCCCACCAGAAGCATCCCCAAAAACAAGTACCAGGGGACCATCCCCAAGCTGGTGCCAGTGTGCTGCTCGCCGTGCGCCCCAGCCTATCTCCAAATCTGCCGCCTTAATTTCACGTGCGGGGGAGCCGGCGATGCATTTAAAATTATTAGACAGATAATCACTTCCTTGAAATAATTTCAGCACTCATCCCTAATAAAGAAGATTCCTTTCAAAGGGCCCTCAGTTAAATGGGCTCGGTGCTGCTTCCCGTATCGCGCGGGTCAATTCGATTCTGCTCTGCACTCTCCATACAGCTAAACAATTGCTTTTCATAAACTGGAGAGCGGAGTGAAAGCAGCCCGTAATATCCATCCAGAGATGGCCTTGAACACTTTTGTTAATAAAAGCTTGACATCTGAAATTCTGCTTCTTTATTCCTCCCTTATCAAAGAGTTGGTCAAGTCTTCAGAGAATTAACGCCACGTTAATAAGCGCTAATAACCCAGCGGTGAATGCCAGCGGGGAGATGCTGGAGAGAAGCCCCCCCGCCTGCTGGGCACAGCATCCCCTTGCCTAGCCCTGGGTACCGCACCCCAAAGGCAGAGGGTGGGCTGGGGATGCCTTGTGCCAGTGATAGAGACCGCTGTCTCTGCAGGATTGGGATTGGGCTGCATCCACACTGCCTGCATCCCTAATGGGCTCTCTGCCAGAGGGGTGCTGGGAAGGGCTCTCTGGGCACAGCTCCCTATGTTTCACACCAAGCAATGAAATTCTGCCTGAGGGCTGCAAGGGTCCCTGCAGCTCCCCAGGATGACTTTAAGCTCTTGCTAAGCCTGACAGCACGTTCTAGCATGAACTTGGGACCTCCAACTGCTTGAAGAGATGTCGGTAGTTTTATGTTAAAACACAGCAGCAGAGCTTTATTGCCAGCTCCCGCGTGACAGCAGCACACTGTGTGCCTCGTGAGACCCTGGCAGTACAGAGGCGGCCTTGGGAAGGGGAGATGTTCCATCTCTCCTCCCCAGAGCCACTGGAGACGAGTGTGGGGCAGGAATCCCATGCAGGATGCAAGGCCCTGCACCCACAGCACTCTACCCATCATGGCCCTGTGCGTCTCTCCCAGCAGCAGAGCTGCTCAATTCCCCTTCCCTAAGCCAGCATGGGGGACTAACCCCAGGCTCAGTGCTCAGCTTTGCTAAGCCAGGCAGAGCTCAGGCTCCCACAGCTCACTGTGCAGGCGTAGAGCTCCGAGTGTGCTTGGTGTGCAACGGGCTGGGCAGACAGGTGCTTTTCTAGCTGGGCACGTTCGCTTGTCTCTGCAACGGGACGGATCGCAGCCCAGATAGTGGGAGATCGCTTTGAGCTTGAGTCTTTAAGGGAAAGGCTGAGGTGTGGGGCCAGTTCAGCAGCCAGCACTGCCCTGCCCTCCAGCACCAGTAACCAAACCACTGCTACCCAGACCAGAGTATCAAACACGTGGTATATCGAACCTCGCCCTGAGACGAGGCGGTACCTCACTTCACCAAATGATGCATCACACTTTACCCCACAAGCCACAGAGGTCCGAGCCCTTGGGGCAGGGGAGGCACCCGCATCCACCCTTGTGCCCATCCTGGAGCAGCACCCTGGGTACTGGTGCCAGAGGAGCACCCAAAGCACCGAGGATACACACGTGCTGGGGGACACCCAGGGGTCCTGCGAGGCACTGGCATGTGTGTGGCATCACATAGGCGTGCGAGATGCTTGTGTGCATAATGCATCTTCTGGTGCCTCACTGTGAAAAGGGGAATAAAAGGAGCCTCCCCCCTCGAAGTCGCCTCCAGCGTCGCCTTTCTAATAACTTGGCATATTCACTTAATACAGCCCAGCTCCTTCCAAGTCGTTAGCGGCGGCGGGAGCCGCAGCCCGAACGCTGACCTGGTTTGCTTGCCAAGACAGAGCAAAGAGAAACCTTCACATAATCATTTCCAAACATTAAAATGGCTCCATTGTCATTATAGCCGAGAGATTGAATTCGCCTCATCAAAGCGGCGTATGACAGGTGACTCAATAGGATGGTGCCAAGCGCGGAGGCAAGGAGATTAGCAGGGCACTGATATCATTATTTCCGCCTATCACAGATTCGGCAGGGAGGCAATTGTAATTTCTGGGCTTATTAGTCTGCATTCGGAGGAAAAAACCCAGTGATAAACCTCAGTGTGACAGCCAGGCATTTGTGCAGCAAGTGCTGTCATCGTGACACTTAGAAAATGCCAATGTGGCTACGTTCGCGTAATCCCCCCTAATAGAGGTTAAAGCATGGCACAAAGGCGCTCTTATCAGCCATCGGGACACTAATAACATTTGCATTTTTAAGTTAAATATAGTAAGTAAAGAGTAAGTCTGCTCCCGGCGGCTCTGGCAATTAACTCGGCGCTGGAAGGATGGAAGCAAAGCAGAGATTTCAGCCGGCCCCCAGCTCCCCCACGGCGGGCGAGGGTCCCCCTGGGGTCAGCGGTGGTCCCTGGGGAGGGCGGGCAGGCACCCTGCGGCCCCCGTGCTCAGGTGGAGGGGCTGGGATGGGACCAGGCTGGGGTGGGACTGGTGGCTCGGGCGAGCAGCACTGAGCAGACACGAGATGAGATGAGCTGAGACGATGAGCGGGGATGAGATGATGATGAGATGAGATGATGAGATGCTCGCTCAGCGTGTGGGGGCTCCCAGGAGCTGGGGGGGGGCAAAGGGGGGGCAGCTCGCCCCAGCACTGCCCTTTCCCCCAAGGAGGAGAGATTATTCACCTGCTTTTATGGACTTTTACAAGTGGTTTGCTCTTCAGAGGGACAAAACTTTTGTGGGGGGTTTTCCACTCCATGGTGCAGGTTCTCCAGGGTAATTCCTCCTCCCCCCCAGCCACGACCCCCACGCACTCGCTGCAGGAATTTCTTAAAGAAAAAAAAAATTACAGGTGGTAAACTGTTACTTTTCCACGTTTAAATAAGAGACCAATTAAGACGACTATGTAATTCAATTCTTGAGTGAGTGCCACTGAATTCAATTTGTTTCAGGTCAATGAATATAATGTGAAGTTATTAACAAAAAGGTCAGGGACTGCATATAAAATATACACACACGACACGCCAGCAGTAATTAGTACACATTTCACATGTTCTGCTGCTCAGACATATGGTGTAGAAAATCTTAACAGGATTAGATGTTAATAAATGTTCCCCTCTTCCTCCCCCCCGCTCCCTATTTAAATGGGGTTTAGAGCTATTCCCCCCGGCGTTCCCGGGATCCGGGGGAGGTTAAGGACCTGCAGCTCGCACACCGGCCCACGGCCCATAGCCCCATCCTCAGCTCACCCAGACCCTGAGATCTGGGGCTCCTGGGACGGTCCTGGTCACCATCTCCTGGAAGCTGGCTAACATCTCCCACACGCGACTAGAGGGGACCCGCAGCATCCACTGGCTGCAGCACCACCAATCCCACGCAGCTGGGGATATTTTAACACCGGCTGGGAAGAGCAGCACCGCGGCTTTGCCAACAGCTCCTGCAGCATCTCTCTTCTTTCTCCTGCTAGAAATGAGGGCTTCCTCATCCTCCCTTCGGGGCAGGATGGAGCTGCAAGGATGGGGACAGGGTGCAGGACAGAGCCAGAAGGATGGGGACGGGGTGCAGGACTCCTCCCTCCACATGGAAACATCAACTCGAACCCATGTGCCAGCACGTGCCGCAGCAGCAATGGCACTCAGGGATCCTGTGCTCTCCTTGTCCCCCCACTCTACTGACAGACGGGGCCACACCATCCGTATTATGATGCAAATAATAATGGAGATAAATCGAATTATGATCTTAAAACTACGTTTGAGTGGTGGGTGAGTTAAACTCGCAGCGCAGGCTCGCACCCCCAGCCCAGATGGATGTGAAGAGCGATGAAGAGCTGCATTAAAAACAGTAACCCCTGCCTCCGACCCCAGCACCTCCTCCTCACTGAGCTAATGGCTTTGCCTGAGAACTTTCAAGCAGAAGACAGTTTAAAGCCAAGCACTTGAAGTCCTTCGCCATGGCACACAGCCCAGTCTCTCCACCCAGCACCACAATAACTGCCTTCCACCGGCACTGAACACAGACCTAGAGACGTGGCGCAGTCTGGCCCCTCTGCTAAGGAAGATGTTTCTATGGAGTGGAGATGCTAAAGGCTCTTGCTGTTAATTTTTCAGATGAGCGATCCCACTGCATTAGGCACCAAGCACATCCCCTTCCCTCTCCTGGCCCTGATGGAAGAGGGAAAGCTGCAGGGCCTGGGGCTATGTCATCCTGCTGGGGCCAGGAGATGATCTCGGAGCCAGTGGCTCTTCTCCCTGTTGAGGGATCACACACGTGTCCCCACAAGGCTCTGCTGAGAGCCTGCTGAGCCACGTCCACATGCATATGTGTTAGCGGCAACAAACCCCAGCCCTGTCCCCTGGGCCAGGCACACACCCCTGTGACACACCCGAAGAGAAGCCAGCAGCGTCCCCCAACTCAATCAACGCCCCTGTGGTATGCTGTAGGTACACTGAGGCATGTGCATGCATGGGTTTTCCCCACCGGACAGACCTCCCTGCTTCAAGCCAGTAAAACATCCAATCTCCGGCTTCAGGAGCCGTCAGTTCCTGTTTTTTCCCTGGATGCTGGAAGATAAATCCACACCTACTCCCAGTAATCAGGTCTGGGAAGCAGGACTGAGCAACTGAACCTGGAAAAGATGCTTTAGTAGATGCTCGTTTCAGGGGTGGGAGTAGAAGACCTCTCTAAAGGTCCCTCCCAACCCAATACATTCTGTGGTTCCAGGGAAACTTCTCTACCCAGGAACTACTCCGGTGTTTCCAGAATGAGCAACCACCGCAAAGGAGAGGTTCACTGGCACCTGGCAGCCTCCCCAGCACTGGCACCACACCGGATTTACAGGGATGCTCTGGTGTCCATTCAAACCTGCCCGACGTTCTTTACTGGGAGATCATCATGCTAACGAGCCAGATGGGTTTGCTGGCTCTGGCACTTTCCTGCACATCCTCCATTCAGAATGAAATACACAGCTGATTTCCCCAGTTACACTTTCTCTCCAGCACTGCCTGGTGCATTAAAGGGATCAAGTTATTTGTATACATCGGCTGGTAATTGTCATTTATCACCAAACTCATTAACGCAGTCCTCAGCTGGAGATACCTGTTTACTTTGCCCATGCATCGCTGCATTGGTTCTGTATAACCGACCGCAGAAAGCACAGAGGAAAGAGGAACAGAGAGCTTCCCTAAGGGATCTGAGACGTGCTGCAAACATGGGGGGTCACATGTGTAAAGGGGAGAGGGGCTCACGGTGGGCTGAGGGCGAGCTCAGTCAGCACTGAGCACGTTAACCGGCATTGCCACCCCGGGCAGGACCCCACCTCCAGCGCCACAGCAGGACTCTGCGGGCGTGCTCAGAGCAGACACCTCAGAGCACATGGCAAACAAAAAAGGAAGCTTCTAGAATGGCTGAACAGTGCATTTTCAGCATGTCACAGGCCAGCTCCTCCCCAACATCCCTTGGCTCTTTACATCTGCTTCCCAAGTACCTTTTCCTGCAGCTGCCTCTGGTCAGGGACATGGAGCTGGGTGTGATGCCTGGGGATGCAGAGGCACATGACGATGCCCAGGGACACAGAGCTGTGCCTGATGCCCAGGGACACTGACTGCCAGGCTTCACCCCGGGCCTCTTACCCTGTGTTAGCCTTGAGGTATGGCACAGCATGACAGCACCGTTAGGACAGAATAAGCTGTGAGTCGGCGCTGCCAGAGAGTATTCATTTCTCCCCAATTCCAAAACCTGCACCATCCCAGACAGGAGAAAGGGTCAGCTCAATCTATTGCAGTCAAGCTGTCTGGCTTGTGCATGGAGACACAAAGGAGGGAGGTAGCTACCTGAAGCCTTTGGGGTTACACCCCTCTCTCCCCCACTTTCTTTTGCACTCTCCCTTCTCGCTGAAACCCCAACACAACCAGGCTCCCCACGCTGCTCCACCACTCAGAACAACCCTCCCTGTGTCTCAAGCTGGATTTTCCAGCTCCCGCTGCTGGGATTTGCTCGGCATTTCTTCACCCCAGCCCTCCCCCTCCTTTCCATGAACCCACCAGAGGAGCTGGCAGACCTCCCAGGCTCTGGGCGCCGATGCCGGCGGCGGTCCCAGCACCGCTCCTAAGCCCCCTGGGCTGCCCGCCGGCACGCGTTGCGTGGGGGGATGCTGGGGCGTTCAGCTGCCGGCAGCCGCGGGGTCAGCGCCTCCCAGCTCGGCAGCCTCTTACCACTCCTGTTCCCCAGCATTTTCATTAACCGACGATTGCGAACGGGTCAGCAGATCTATACACTTTTTGTATTCCCTCTGCTAGGTTTATTTATTTCTTTCTTCCGCGGGATGCTGAATAACTAACCTTTCCCTCAATAGACAGATTTAAAAAAAAATAGGATCCATCACACAGCAGCAGGATAGCCTTGCTCTGTTTTGACCTTTCTGAAATTAATTTCCCAATCTTAGCTTTCAAAATCAGAGATTGAAAAGACCTATTAGATCAGCCAATCCATCTTATCGCCAGCGCGGCAGCAAGCGGAGACCCCAGCTAAGTGCTCCTCTACACAGGGAAAATATTCTGGAGTAAGACGGGGCATGAATTTAAAGTGGAATGCCTGTTCCAGATCATTCTGCACGTGGACACGTGCCTGGGAACGACTGCGACTCTTCCCAAGTTGGCTCAGTTGACACCCAGAGCCAAAGGGTGGGTACAAAACCAACAAGTGCCCATTTTGGGGTAAGGGCTCCTGCAGAATCAACAACTGCCTTAGATTCAGACTGGAAGGATGAAATCCCAGCCTGCAGCTACCTTGGGAGCCTGTGGCGTTAAAACACACCCCTCCCAAGCTGCAGTTTGGGGGCACAGGTCTACTCGTGCTTCTCCAGGAGCGGGTAGCTTCCCCAGGGAAGTGTCACCACCCACCGGAGCAGCCGTGCGGGGCTGTGGCCATTTCCTCTGGGATGCTAAACCCAGACAGACAGGGATGACGAAGCCCCTTCCAACCCACAGCCCTGGAGCTGTCTTGCTGCAGAAAGGTGGGAGCACCTGGCTCACCCAGCAGACCTTGAAAGGTGCTGGGGGGAGGAAGCAGTGAGCAGGTCACAGGGCTTTCTGGGTCGCCTCAAGGGTAGGCACAAAGACCCCTGCCAGGGGTGGCTTCACTTGGACTGGAGTCCTTCGGTGCAGGCACTGGAGATGCTTCCAGCGGTACTATGCTGAGCCCAGGTATGGCCTTTCCTCATCAAGGGGATACTGGTGATGTCGATTTAGGCTGCTGAGAGCAAATGGCATCAATGGCACTATGGGCTTCAGCCTGGCAGAGGGGAGAACGCCTACAAAAGTGTTTGAAAATGAGTTTCTCCCTGTCAGGTTTGTCGGGAACAACCGTCTACCCAAGCCCATGCTTATGGTGGATTTATATCAACACACACACATATATATAGGTTTGAAGCCCCTTTACATGTCCTACCAAGCACTGCAGCTGGGTTGGCGGCTGTGAGCCTGTTCCCACTCCCACGCACGCCTCTCCTGCCTCTGTCCTTCCCAAGCACCGCATCACGAGGAGCCGCCTCTACACCTTACAACAGGGCAGTTGAGAGCGTGCAGATAAACTGGGCCCGCAAACTTTGGGCACTCAACAAGTCCTCAATCAGGGCCAAACAACAAATATTGACAGATCCAGCTGCCTCCCATGATTTCTCCTCCGGCTGCTGGTCCGAGCGCTCCGGCGGGGCAGGGCTCCACTTCCCCGCTACCTCGGTTGTGGCTAATAGAAACAAATAAAGCCAAAGCTTCTGTCCACAATGGGTGAGGAGCATCTATTGTCGGTAGGTGCTAATCGGATTAACCGGGCTCCTATGCCAGGAGGATGTCTCCTGACGAAACTTCTCCCATCTCGAGAGGATGCGCTCGGCGGTGTCGGGCTCGGTTTTATTTGCCTGCGTGCGTGTGTGTGTGTGTGACTACTTAAACCTGGTGGGCAGAAGGAAATGCGGAGTGGCTGGAGCTGGCGGTGGTGCCCACTGCCCTGTGAACAAAGAGTGGGGCACGGATGGGGTCGGCGCTGGCCGGAGGGGCTCCCGCAAGCCCCTTCTCCCAGCCAGAGCCGCGCCGGCATCTCGGCAGCCGCGGTGTTCGGAGCTGAGAGCCAGGGCAGCAGGGTAGGCTGAGCCCTCCCGTTCCTCATCGCGCCCAGGTTGGCTGCCATTAGCATTTTAATACCTACCCCTGGCACCAAAGGCGTTTATGCGCCGGGCCAGAAAGAAAGAGGGCCTTAAATAATGTCTGCTTCGGAGGGAGGGAGCCCATGCGCCGCGGCTTTGCCCACAGCCTGATAATTTTCAAAGCTATTGGCAACCTGGGAATTTTCCTGCCTTATCGCCGGGGCTCAGCTAACTTCACTAACACTAATCAGAGCTGGAATCATTCATTCAAGGATTGCATGATCATGTTTTTCTTTAGCAGTGACAGCTGCCTGAGCCGCATTAGCAATGCAGATGAACCAGCCTAATAGGTTAATGCAGAACACGCGAAAATTAGGTTTAATCCCCAGTGAAATAATCTAACATTTTCACATTTCTTGATGTTGGGATAGAGACATCGGTGGCGACTCAATTAGGTGTAATGTAGATCAAAGCAAATTTACCTTCTGGCTGAACCTTCCCCGTAGTTTAGATAGAAGAATATAAGGGTTCTCTGCTAATTGGCCAATGGCTGGGGGGGGAAATGATATTAAAAGCATGTGTAGCGGGGGGATGGCATCCCAGGTTTGGACCGAGCTGATGCCCGGCTTCCCAAGCACCAGAACCCGGCGTTGTCCGCGATGCAATGCCTGCAAATGAAGGCATTTGGGGGGTAGGGGGGATTGCTCTCCCATTTTATTTTTTTTCCCCTTTTTCTTTTTTCCCTTTTTCCCCCCCCCTCTATTCATTTTTAATGTCCTGTACCGAAATGTCCCCGCTGAGGTTTGAAAGAGCTTGTATTATAAAAGAGGCATAAAGGGAGGGGAAAAAAAACCCACCCAAGCCCACAACAAACCACCCGCCAGTGTGTGTCTATCTAATGTTTTCATTCTTGGGGAATAACATATCAAACAGCCATCGCTTCCAGTCATAAAGGGAAGGAAACAAAAAATTACATGCCCTCAGTTGCCAAATTATTTTTTTGCCTTGACATCTTAATTCTTAATCCTTGTGTGTGGTCAAATCAGTCTACTATAGACAACCAATCAAGCAATTATTCCTAAATTATATTTGCCCAACTCGCATTGATTGGTTATTCTTTTCTTATTGGGTAAGCTCATTAATTCTGAGCAGCTTGCTTATTATGCTTTCCACATCATTTTCTCTCTGAGCCTATCTACTCACACCAGCCCGCTGATGTTTCAAGATGCCACGCAGGAGAGAGGGGGAAAAAAAAGGCCGAGTGATCTATTGCATTGTCTCTTCCAGCAATTACAATTCACATTGCTGATTAACTTTGATGTGAAAACTAATGAGATAAGGCAAGTTATCAAGGCGGACCTGATCGTCATCTCATTTATAGAGCATTTGCCATCGGTGAATGACAAAAACTAATGAAGATGTATCTGACAGCAGGCTGAGCCGAGGCAGAATTTCGTTTCTCATCAGCAAGTGCTCTGCTTCCAACTCATCAGTCTATCTGAAACATGTGGAAATTAGCTTAATAATGAAAACACTCCATCCAAATAGACAAATGTTTACATTAAAACAGCTACATGATAAATAGATGTTAAAGATTTTATGCCTTCTTGAGTCTAAACAATGGAGCACGAAATATGTTCTTGGATTCACTAAATCATCCCCGCGAGCCTCCGCACGTGCTGCTGCCTGTACCTGGCAGCTCCGGAGCACTGCCGGGCCACGGCTCAGGCTGCTGGGAATTAACGCTGTGCCTGTTAATGAGGAGGCTGTTGTCCCACGCTGGGTAAGGATGGGGAGCAGGTTTGGGCACACGGAGCGCCGAGAGCCGGTTAAGAGAGCTGCCGATGCGCGCTGCGCCCAGGAGCAGATGCACACAGGAGGGAGACGTCTCTTCCCCAGACCAAAATCACAAACCAGCCCCTCTCACCCAAGCTAGAAAGTCTCCCACAGTACGGGGACAGCCCAGGAAGGCTCCTGATCAAAGGGAGGTGGGCAGAGCTGCTCCTATTTTTAATATCACGCCTATGGTACCTTTATTTATGAAAGATTATGTCACGTTTGCTGTGTATTACTCCACATGCCGCTGCTAGGTGCAAACACCCCCCCTGAATGTTTCTGTATCTGCAATAAAATATTCACTCATCACCTGGCATCAGAAACACCAGCCTTAATGAAATTAAAGAGAGAGAGAAAGGCGATCATCTATACAGCAGCACGGTGAAAATCTCACTTCACAAGGTATCTTTAAAATTGTGTGGACTCCAGTTAAAAGCAGCAGCTGGCAAAAGAGCCTTTCCCATTGTTACAGCTTCCCCCCCTCGAAAAAACCCATAATATTACTCTGCCGATCCTGCTCACTGCCTCCTCCAGGATAAACAGCAAGCCCAGCGCTGCCGGCGACCGAAGGGGAGTTTTGAAACTGATTTAACAAACGATTAGCAGAGTGGGCTGGAAGGAAAATAAATCAGACTTCGTAGAACAGCGTGGGGAGCTTCTGTGAGTTACACACAGCCCCAGCTGCGGGCACGGGTGTGAAAAACACGCGGATCTGCCCGAGTTCGGAGCGTAACGCCCGTGCGGGTGGAAGGAGGACGGAGCAGGGGCTTCCCGAGCCGCCGATGGGTGCTGCCCCCTCCCCAGCATCCCCCTCCGCCCCCGCCTCTCCAGCACCGGACAATTCCCATCTTCCCCTTGCGATCGCAGCAACTCACCAAGTTCCACCGCTCCCATTCTGAGGACGGCTGAGGTCCAACCCCAGGCAGCCCGGGCGGGCCGGCATTGTGCGCCGCAGCTTAGCCGCACAAAGAGCCCGCGGCCCGGGACAGCTCCAAGAAAAGCCTGTAAGGCAGCGCCGGCAGCACACTGCTGCTTGGACGCTGGGTTACATGGAACAGCTCTTCCCAGGGCTGTGGATAAATCCCCTACTTCAGACGGAGCCGTACAAGCACTCGCTCCAGAGCCAAAGCGCAGGAGGAAAGTTCACCCCAAAGATGATTTTTTTTTAACATCCCTCTAAGTTTATACATTTTCCCAAGGTGCAGGGATGGGGGGGATGCTACTGCTGTGGCACCAAGTGCTCACAGGCTGGCTCGGCCACTTAAGGAAGTTAGACAAATCCACAGCAATCAGTGCAATTCATTAAGCGACACGACAGTCGGCTTTGCTGTTTGGGGGTATTTTGGGGGGATTAGGGCTTGTTTTGTTTGCTTGGTTATTTTTTACACCCCCCAGGAAATGCAGCAGGACCATTTCTTGTGCACAGCGAGGGATAAGTACCGATCCCTCCTGGTTTTCCCTTCCGTGTGGAGCCATGAGCGCAGGTACAGGGCAGCATCCTCCCCAACCTGGCGCCAGGCATCCCCACGGAGAGCCCCCCAAGCCCTTGGGATGCTCTACCTGGGGTCAGGACACAGCCTTTTCCTTTCACTTTGTAAAAACACCAGCGATCTGTTCCTCTCTTCCTCTTTTCTGCCTGCACATCCCTTGCTTTATGTTTCTAAGAATACAGGGCTCGGACACTGGAGAGGTATATGCACGTCTATCTGCACGAAGGGATGTACGGAAAAAGGAATGCTGCTCCTCCCTCCCCCTCCCCATCCTTTATCCCAGTAGCCTGTTTTAATAAATAATTATAGGCAGCTAAAGGATTTGTTCATTCCAAAAGGTCTCCCCTTCACATTTCTCAGAGGTTCAGCTCAAGGAGACACCGCGATAATAAGGCTGACTCAGGATCCCTACTTCACAATGTCATTAACGAGCTAGCATTTAAAATGGGGAAAAAATATGTATATTCTACCTAAAAGCGTTACAAGGTTATGGGCTCAGCTCCGGGAAGATGTGATGCTGCTGGGAAAGCAGCGCTGGTGCACCGAGGAGGAGGTAAAGGGGGGGAAAAACACAGAGACAGAGAGAAATCCTCTCTGAAACACCAGCTTAGAAAGAGATGTTGGGAGCGAGTGTGGGGTTCATTTGCATTTCCAATGACTGGGACTAATCCTCCGCAGCCACCTCTGTATTTTTTTATTACTTTTCCTAATTATCTTTTTTTTTTTTTTCCCCTCATAGCTTTTCCTCCTCTCTCTGTTCTTGTTCCCCCATTCTCAAACACTCAGCGACTCATTGTCCTGCTTGGGGTTCGACTGCCTTGGGCTAATGACAGTCTGTGCCGGTCCATACAGCCCCCATAGG
The DNA here is from genome assembly GCA_022605575.1 of Laterallus jamaicensis coturniculus. NCBI lineage: Eukaryota > Metazoa > Chordata > Aves > Gruiformes > Rallidae > Laterallus > Laterallus jamaicensis. The sequence goes on from JAKCOX010000001.1 coordinate 1,612,054, forward strand.
GTAAGGGGGCAAACAGGGAGAAGAGGATGGATCCCCACACCCCAGCAAGGGCCATCCAGGGCTCGGGGACCTCCCTGGGATGGGGGATGCTGCTCCACAGCCCCTCATTTCCCCGCCCCCCCAGTAACTATGGGCGGCATCACTGATGGAGAGGAAAGCAGAATAAAATGAAGTAAAATCCAATGAGCCAACCTCCCCCAAAAAAAGGCAGGCGAGGGGGCTATTGTTGGGGAATTTAGCTCCATCCTCTCTGTGAGACCCCCCTAAAAACCAGCGCAGTTTAATCTTTAAAGCCCCATTCAGCACGGCACTCAGCCACAAGTCAGACATGAGACCCGAGCTGTATCTTAACGTTAATATACATCCTCTATCTCTGACAAGTAAATTACATTGCTAAACGCCTGCTCCAGACCAGCCACTGAGCTGCTATTTCGGCATTATCCTAAAATTTGTTAATAGCAGCTCTTTCAAATAAATTAAGTGATAATGGGGAGAAAATAAATAAAAAAAAGTCCCGCTTTGAATTTATATATATTTCAGCAGAGAAGAATGTTTTATTTAAAATAGTTACAGCTCGCCTTTTGATTTAGAGTTTAAAGTAAATAATATTTGTACATCTAAAACATACTCAAGACAAATGAAAAGCCTCTAGATGCTTTTGTATGAGATGCTGAAGAGCTCTACAAACTTAAAAGCACAACCTCAATTAAGCCCATCTTCATCTGGAAAAAAAATTAGCAACTGAAAGCTGAATATATTAGATAATGCACACTTGCAGAAGAGCATTCTCTTAGCAAAAAATTCTTGATAACCAACCTAAAGCTGGCCTCAGAGTTGCTCAATGCTAATTTTGTTTGAAACTGTTTAACTAACTATGAATAGATATCCATATTCAACAAAGACATAATTAATGGCAACCTTTTCTTCTGCTTAGAAGACATCATAACAAGCAGGAAAGTACAAAAAGATTTTTATAGTAACTAATTTAAGGACAAAGGGTTGACCTCTAGCATTTCATTAAATAAACTGAGCGAATAAAAGAAGAGTGACAGTATTCATCCTTGTTCAATTCAAGCAGCCAATTTCAAAATGCAAATCATAATCTGCAGATGTTGGAGCCTGATATATTTTTTTAAAATATCATTTGTTCAATTTGAGAACATCAGACATTTGAATTTTAAATAAAATAAAAAAAAAAATCAAACCCCATTCCCAGGCTCAGTTTTAAGCGTTGTGCGACTGCGTGCGGTGCCGGGGAGGTCTGGGGGTGAGCTGGGGCTCCCCTCCCTCCCTGTGCCTGCCCCAGCCTTTCGTTTTAGACATTTCCAAAAAGCTTTTAGCCATGTTATTTCCCATCAGCACAGAGGATGAGTGCTGCTGTGCCTGCCACCCAGGTACAGCAGGTGAGGAAAGCCCTGTGCCGAGCCCAACTGCACTCCCCTGTCCTCCCAAGGCACAGAGGGTGAGGGATGCAGCACCTCAACAGTGACAACACAACAGGACTGGTCTGCCCACAGAGAAGAGCATCCTCACCACTGTCCCCAAGGGCAGCAGGAGTCTGGAGCACCTCAGAGAGATGTGGTGCTGCACCCCAAGCAGGGCACGCCTGGGATGGAAAGGCAGGAGGGGAAGCCACTCCGAGGTGGAAGCACAACCCCAGCCTTGGCTGCCTGGGAGCTGGCTGGGTACTGAGGAGACAGTGCAGTGAGAAGGAAGGAGGTTGTGGTCAGACTGGGAGCCATCTGCGGTCCTCTGCCTCGTGAGGAACCAAGCCTCGACACTGCGTGACACTTCACAAGAGCATGGAGGGGCAGGTGATGGCATGCTGCCACAGAGGGGTTTTTTCCTCATTTCCCTGCTATAGTAAGGCTGTTGTAGCACTTCTTACCGTGACATGCTGGAGTGACAGGCAAGATACTCAGAGAATACTCTTAGTGCACCTAAAGAGAGCGGACAACACCGTAATACAAGTTTCTCCCTCTCTGTCAAGTTGGACAGCAGTTTCCAAGCTTGAGGAGGATAGCCTGGGGGCATGGAATGCCCTGGGCTGCAAAGCCTCACAGGGGCTTTGCAGAAATTGCCTTGAGGTGCTTGGGAGGGGCTTGGGGGGAAGCAACAGAGTTTGTTTCAGATTCTGAAAGACAGAGGGCTGAGTTTCTGCCTCACCGAACCCAGCCGTAGGCTACAGCAGGCCAAGGCCCAAGTCTCCTCAGTGAGCAACTTCCCTCAACGAAGGGAAAACATCCCGGGTACCGGTCCCACAGACTTTAAGGACTGTGAAGTTACCACAGAGAACAAGGGCTGTAAAAGCAGATGTGGGAATTACTCCAATTGGAATTCATTGGGGCACAGGGTGGAAACACGTGGCCAGGAGTGGAGAGCAGAACTTCACCACAGCTAGCAGTCAGTGCCATTTCACCCCCAAGGAGAGCAGGGCCATTCCTGGCATGCCAAAACCGTGGGGTTTTGGGGTTGGGTTTTTTTTTTTTTGGCAAGATCCTTCCAAAAGCACTGTTCAGGGGTGGCTGCAGCCCCGCTGGCGCTGGGCATGGGGAGTGAGGCAAGGCCAGGGCCTTGCCAAGCGCCTGCAGCCCTCCTACACAAACAGCCCCTGCAGCTGTCGCGGGGCGAAATAAATGACTTCCGGAGGTTAGGGGGAATAAATGACTTCATTCACGCCAGAGTGAAGGGGACATTGTTTCCCTCCTGGGGAAAGAGAGAAAAAAACCCTCCCCAACAACCTATATATTAAGGTATCAATGAACAACAAATTCATTCTGTTATGACACAGGAAATCTACAGCAGAATAGGCTGCAAAACAAACTCGATTTATCTTCGCCACACATGCAAGAGAAAGAAACTCCCCTTGTCTGGGAGCGTCCTCTGACCGGCGCCTTTGGCTCGCCTGCCTCTCGATGGGCGCTTGGAATTCAAGCCACACACGGGGGATTTTTCGCCAGTGCTTTAGCAGTTGATGCTAACTTCTTAGATTAAGATTGTTTCCTGAGGTTTATCCTCTTCAGCAACAATGTGTGTACAATATGCCTTCAGAGCATGGGCAAAACCCGACTGCAGATGCACGTAATCTGCCTTCCTGTGCCACAAACAGGAGGCGTAGGGCAGGGAGGGGAAGGAGAGGAATTACTCAGTTCGCTTTCAGATGGGTGATGTTTGGTTTTTTATTAAAAACAGGAAAAAAATTAAATAGGCAGAACTGCAGCTGGAAGCCCCTGGCACCCCTCAGCTCCATCCTCTGCCCCTCCTGCCAGCACCCTGTGCCCACCCAAGGATGCCCATCAGCTTCGTAACCCACGGCATCCCCAGACCCAACCTTGGGAAGACCAGAGGTGCAGCAGGTGCTTCTGGCACAGCACCATGTGCTTCCACACTCCTGGAATGAAGGCCACCCATCCTGTGACAGCAGCATGAGGGGCCCAGGAGGGAGCAGCCCCCTGGCTCTTGCTATCAAATATCCCCCTGGGTACCCACAGACCTGCAGTCCAGCTCTGCAGCTCTCCATCCCACCCTGCTGAGTTGTTCATTCCCATATCTCCGCACACCCCTCAACATCACAGCATCTTTTCTGAACCCACTCCGGGGTTCTGCTCAACACCCTAAACCAAAGCACAGCTGAGAAACAAGACCCCCATCACTCCAAGTCCCAAAACATTTACTCTTGGCTATTTTCCCCAAGTAACATTAAAAAAAAAGTCTCTTAAAGAGTGGAATGGTGGACACCACCATAGAGATAGGATTTGCATGGCCGTGCACAGCTGCAAGCACCACTCAGCTTCCCAGGGAACAACCCGAAAGGTTTTAATTAGGGGCAGCAACAATAAATAAAAGAACACGAGCCAGGATGAGGGCACTTGAAAGTAAAAATAACTCGGGAAGAGGAGATGGGTTTGTGCTCGGAGGGGAGATCTCCCTGCAGAAGGGCAGACACCAGCATTTTTTGCCCTGCCCAGCAACCCCGAAAGAAGGCACAAAGCATCACCCAGTGCCAGCGTGCCCTCCGGCATCAAAGGGGCTCTTGAGGAGAAGGAGGGCGGGCGCTGCCCAGCGCATTAATTCGGAGCACATCTCTGAACCCATGTGGGGCCAGGCCAGCAGCCCACCCCTTCCGTCAGCCGGTGGCATCCCAAGCAACCCGGACAGCTGCGCGTCTGGCTGTGGCACCCCGAGACGCCTCATCTGCCCAGCCCCAATTTCTTGGGACCGCCGGCTCTGGAGGGGGTCCCTGACAAAAGCAGGATGCACCCCCGGCACCGTGCCAGGATGCGGCCAGGCTTGGGCAGGGGAGGGGAGCACAGTCCTCCCCGGCCGCTTCTTTAAACCCATGTCACGCTCCCACGACAACTGCTCCTCTGTGCTTGTTTGAACTGTCCCTCCCAATTAGCGGTAATAAGTGACTCTGTAAAGATGAGCAAACACAGCGCATTCATTAGCCCCGGCAGCCCCCTCCCTCCCTCCCGGCCTGCAGCCCCAGGAGATCCCCAGGGCACGGCTCCGTCAGCGCCCGGAAGATGCTGAGCATCTCGCCTGGCCTCAGCCAGCACCAGCGAAAGGCAAATTAATGACAGGTCGTTCCAAGAGTTTGCCTGAAATTATTTTATTCTGCCCATCTACCCAAGAATTGATTACCCCCGGCCTAAAAATATGTCCAAATCAATACGCTGAGGCTGAGCGCAGAAAAGACATGCTCTAGCCCCATTTATTTAATCCACTTTTTTGAGGAACAGCACATAATTTACCAGGCAGGAGCTGCCGAGCCTTTCCAGAGCAAGGACTAATGACAAGCTGAGGGAAACCTGTGCCTCCATCCATCTCTTGTGAGAGCCACAGGTCCCTGCGCCCACCGGTGACCACCTCAGTGGTGCTGGGATGTGCCATCTCGCTGCCCTTGCTGGGCAGACATGGAGATGAAGCGCATGGCTCAGAGTGCTGAGTGAGAAGATGAAGTCAAACCTCTCCTCTAGACAGGTATTCTTAAAACAAGAGGGATAAACTCCCTCCCCCCCTCCTCCCAGCTCACCTAAAAGGCTAAGGGGCTGCCCAAGTGGGTAAACCTCCCTGGTTTACTCGTGGTTGTGCATCTCAGACTGCTCTCTGGAGGTAGCACTGCCTGCAGACAACACTCCCCCCAACTGTTCAAAATAAACACCCAAACTCCAGCCAACTGACAGCCTCATGCGCTGTTTTAGGGCAGAAAACTTGAGGAAAGGCCCAAACCACCCCACAACTGCTGCATGCATGGGCAGGGCAAGCATCCCGTTACATCAGGCATCCAAAGCCCAATGTTCCTTCCCAGAGCATCAGTGAAATGCTCTAAGCCAGCTGCCTGGGAGAGACCTGGGGCTCTGTGGCAAGGAGGAATCTGGGGAGGGCATGGGCCTGGTGGTGGCACACCCTGCAGACCCAGCTCTCCCGCCCTAAGTTTAAGCCCACACTAATTGGGGAGGCAGCTAAAGAAGCAAGGCTGAATGTACACAAGAGGAACGCTGAAATTCCTCAAGCAGGGTTTGGGGCTGGGCTCCTCGTTAGCAGGAAAAGACATCCACTCCCCAGGGTGCACAAGCACAGCTCCCAGAAACACACAGCACGAAGGATGCTTGGTGGGACCACAATGTGCCACCTCCTCATGGGGCTGGGGAAAATTTGGCACCAGCCCCCTGCTTTCCATAGAAGATGCCCAAACACACCTTGCTGCTGACACAACCTGACGGGGGGAGCAGTGTCTGCAAACACCCCATTTACACGTCCTCTGCATGCTCCACAGGGTCCTGCATTTTCCAGGGCATTAAACTCTATCCCCCCTCAAAAGGCTTTGTGGCAGCTGTCATCCTCCTCGAGGGGGGTGGGCGGATGGGCTTCTCACTCCAGACCATCAGCGTCACTCTGGAGCTGCCAGGGGTGAAGGACAAGGCAGCATTGCCAGCCCTGGCTGCCCCACTACACCCGGGAGGTCTGAGCCCGTGCTGGGGGGTCTGTCACCCCTTCTCTGCAGGGTGTACGTCTTCATGCATCCATAGGATTCGCACACAGCACCCGGTGTGCTGCCACGGGCAGGCTCAAGGACAGGACAGTGCTTTGAGCGAGTGAACCCCAGCCCTCCTACTCACCGCAGCCCCTCAATGCAAGCATCCTAATATAAAGCAGGGAAGGAGAGTGGCAAAGCATCACAAAAGCCCAGCAGCAGGGTTTGCTGCCTTCTCCTGCCCTGACACAGGGCCTTTCCCTGTGGCTGGCTTTACCTAGGGGGTGATTTTCTAGATTAGAAATGCCAGTTCTGCCACATGCAGAACAAGAACATCCACAAAAAGGGCTCCTCCACCCCATCAATCTGAGCTCTGGGTAGGAAAGCAAATGGAAGAAGTGCAAGCCCTGAAAACAAGGTGTCTTATCTTTCAGCACTACCCTGGGGGATGCACCTCTGGAGCACCTTAGCACAGCCCCCCACAACCAGCCCTCAGGAGCAGCATTTGCTCAGCATCCAGGGCGCCACGGCCAGAGGCAGGACGCAACCAGGCACCAATTTCTCCACCCCTCTCCCTCCCCTATTAACAGGCACAAGTCCCCATGCACAGCAGCGATGTAAACGAGCTTTATGACTCAATAAAATATTTGAAACAAAATGAATGGTTTGGCTGAACACTATATCTCCTCAAACAGCAACGAACTGGCTCGGAGAGAAAAACAACCCGCATTCATATTCTATGGCAAAGTTTTATTTCTCCTCCCAATGGAGAGGGAAACGGGCACCTCGGATCTGAATTCAAACACTGTGTAGGAATACAGTAACCAGAGTTCTCAGAGGGTTTGTGCAAATGCCAGCAAAACAAACCCCAAATCAAATTTATTAGCTGGTGGAGATCGCTAACAATTTTACACAGTGACTGATGGAGCCACCTGGGAATCCCTTTCAACATTAAGTGATTTAAAGCCCCTACAGAAACTTCATCGTTGGCTACAATATATAAAGAGTTTCTGAGCAGTGCTGGAACAGGAGCGATTGTGTTGTTTATTGCTGCCAGTGTGTTTTTCCTTTAGTCTGAGGGGGGTTACCAGGGACCCTGATATAAACAGTCCTGTGGAGGATGATAAAGGGAGTGGAAATTAATTAAGAGCCCTGGTCTGTGTTTTAGAGGAGCTATCTGTGTTTTGGTGGTGAGGTTGAGGTGCTCACTCCTGTAAGCACATGCAGAAAGCGATGCACACCTTGTTCCCTCTTTGCGTCAGCCATCAGACACCCACAGTCTGCTGAGCAGGACATGTGAGCAACCCAAGCTCCCAGCCCTGGGGTTCTCAGGCACAGCCAGCATCCCCCCAAACACACAGCAGCCAGAATTAGGCTGTTCCTGTGCTGCCGAGCTGCTTCCTTGGGGAACACAGGCACTGATGAAGCCCAGCTCCTGCTTGGGGTGAGAAACACCCTTCCCAAGGGCGCCCGGGGATGGTGGCAAGGCAGAGCCAGTGCCTACAGCACCCTGGCTGTACACACACTCCCTTCCCAGGGCTCAGAGCAAAGCCAGGGATGCAGGAACTGCCAATTGCCAGATTTGTGTCACACACATTTCTTAAAATATTAGGGGTGTGTGAGATTAATCGATCGTCACAGCACGAAGTCCTCAGAGAGAGAATATTTTCTGGATTGTCTCTGCTCACACCCAAGCGCTTCACAAACCCCACGCACGGTTCTTCATTTCAATTAGGGGAATGCTGATCATTAGCTAACTAATAAGGACCAATTTTATGTCACAACTATTTCCTAATTAAATTCAAAACAGAGATTTCTAACCCAGATGGTCAGCGATGCTACAGATTTGTTTAAATTTGGTATCACAGTAACAAACTACTAATTAGGGTTTGTAAATACACCAATTCCCTTATGACTTAGTTGTTAGTAATGCATACAACCGGTTTATTAAAGCACTAATTGTGTCTGGCTTTACTTGGGCCTAAGACATAATCCACTTATCACATACTGGTACCAACTCATTTTGAGGGGATTATGAATGAAATCATAAATGAGGTCTCGCATCCAGCTCCCTGTATCGTTAATAAAGGCTTGGCGTGGGGTGGGGATGCTTTGCTGCCTCTGATGGAGGGAAGAGGCACCGGGTATGGCTCCAGTGCCTCAAGATGGGGTGTCTGCCCCAGCTCTGCTACCTGAGGTGTCACCCAAACAGAGCCCTGGTGCATCAAAACCCACACCTAATCCCAGTTCTTTTCCCATTAAAGCCAAGCCTGGCACCACCGTGGGGCTGGCTCTTCCGCAGGGGGCCACTGAGCCCCCCCCACCCTGGGGCTGAGGAGCAGGGACCTTTGCCTGGGTCAGCCTCAGAGAGGGCTCGAGATGTCTGAGATGTCCTGGTGCCCCTGAGCCCCACAGGAGCTCAGGCCCCTGCAGAGGGGCAGCCCCCCCACCCCCAGAAAGGCACCCCAAACTGGATTTCATGGAAACATCAGTCATCAACTGCACTGCCCAAACACCCCTTAGCCACATGAAGTAGGAAATAAATGATAGAGAACTGTGGATTGCAAGGTTATGTAAACATGGAGGGGGTTTCAGAAGAATCCTATTAAACCATAAAAGAAAAGCAGGGATGGTTTATCACATCACTAAGACCCAAGAATGCATTAATAAATAGAATAATAGATAATGAACCATGGAGTACAAGGCTAAACTATCAGCTATTGTGAGGATCCTGTGACAGTATAAACAATGAAGGGGAAGAAAAAGCTTTGTTGGTCTGTCACCAGAACCTTGTAGTGTATCTTTTATAGCCTATTTTTAATGAATTCACAGCACCTATCAGTTATTCTCTGCCCAAATCCCTCATTTTCCTCCCTCTTGAATGTAAATTCCCATGCTCCGTGCTTCCTTCACCATGACTTCCCGTGTCAGACTCTGTGTCTCTCTGGTTTCAATAGCCTTTCAGCCACAGCAGAACCACCTTTCCGCTTTCATATTTCCAAAGGGTCACCAGGACCTCGACAAAAGTGTTTTTTGATGCAAAGCAGGAGTACCTCTCAGCCCTGGTACATCCCTCACTGCTCCTACCCCGACAGGTCACATCTAGCCCTAAGCGATGATGCCCACAGGCATGCCTGCAAGGGGGGGCCAGGGGAAGTGTAAATGCAAGGCTGCTCCTACTCTCAGTCTTTCCCAGCCTTCCACAAACAGCACTGAGATCCACTGGAGGGACTTCACATTAATTCAAGAGGTAGTACCCTCTTTGTGGACCCTGCTGAGACTCACTAACACTTTATTTTCATTGCTCTGTGGTGTTTTTACCATGAAACAGGCACCCAAGACATGTTTACTAGGGATTACTTTTATTTTTACTACAGCATCGTTAGGTAGGGAGGACTACAGGATACAGGGGTGACAAGAACCAGCTCAGCTGCTGTAAAACCCCTGGTCTTGCCCCACAGAACCTGAAATACCAACACAGGGCCCGTGTTAAAAAGTGCAAAGGCTTCCTGCTGTTGAAGCTATGCACCTCATATGGCTACGCAGAGTCCCAACAACTGAGGCCATCAGAGGGAGAAGAGGGTCCATATAAATAAAGACAGAGGAACCAGACACTGCAAGACAGATGCCCCAAAATCCAAAGTTGTTTGGGTGGCCAACCCCGCCTGAAGGAAGCAAAACGCCACCTGAGGAGCCTGCATGGGCCCCAGGCTTTGAGGATCTCGCTGGTCACTACACCTTGTATTAAATCAGGCACTGCAGATAAGCCATGAGCAGCCAGAGAGCTGCTGTTTTGCTCCTCATGCTTGGAAAGGTGAGCTGGAGAGACTCCAAGGAGACCCACGCAGCAACTGGCAATCTGGATTTGCCTTTTTTCTTTTCTCTCCAACTATTCACACCCAAGGTCCCCACAGCACCTGCTGCCTGTCCAAGCGCATCCCCATGGGGTCTCTGGCAGGACAGCCACCCCAGGAATGGGACAGGTGACAGCCTCTGCTCTCCATCACCAGGTGCCCGAGGTGTGGACAGGGAGGTGGCTGCCCTGGCTGGAGCAGGAGCCTTCCTCCTGACCACAGAGGACGCAGCAAGCAGGCGGCTGCTCTGCTGGGAACACACTTCACACCAGTGAGGAGCACAGCCATGTGCTCAACAGGCTCTGGAAACAAGTGGAAGTCAAATAAGTTTGCCATTCTTTGTCCCCCCTTTGAATATCTAGCTTTGATCAAAATCCTTGGATGCTCAAGTGGTTGTTGACTTAATGTAGTAATGAGACGTAGCCTTAAGTGAGGCTATTTCTGTGCCCATTCAGCCTCCTCGAGAGCAGGAGATGCAAGAGGAAACCCCTCGGTCTATGAGCACTGGAGGCGGCTCAGCAGAGCCTGGGCCTGGCTCTGGCTACCACGAGGCACAGCAGGAGGGCCTCTGTGGTCACCACAACATGGGACAAACTTAATGTGCCACCCCTCTGCAGTGCTGCCTTAGGGCACTTGGTGACTCCAAGGAATGGACCAAATCCACCTCCTCAGGGGTGCACTGCCACACCAGTCCTCCCTGGAGCCCCCCCAGACACGGGCAGCACACAGAAGCTGCCTTCTTGGTGCCACCAATGAGCACTCCCTGGCACAGAGAGGACAACCCCATGGCTTGTCCCCTGCAGGGGACAGGGACACGTGCTCGGAGCCACAGGAGCAGCACTCAGACAGCAGCACAGCCCTTCACACGCTGCCTCAGCAGAAACCCCCAATGAGGTCTGAGTTTCCAACCCACTTTCTCCTTCCACACATGCAGCTGGGAGAAGGACAGAGGCAGCACAGGCGAGGCTTCTCCAGGATGGATTTAGCAAGCCAGCCTCATCAAGAGGGAGCTACTGCCATGCTTTCTGAGCCCTGGCACCTGCAGCACAAAGCAGGGCTGTGCTCAGTCACACTCCATCTCCCAGGCAGGCTCCCTCTCTGAACTTCTAACTATAAGCTCTAGGTCCTGCTGATGCTGGGAAGCCAGACAGTTTATTCTGGCAGGGATACGTGAGGGCTCCCACCCATGCCACTGCAAGGCAGGATGGGAAGCGGCTCCGCACCCCTCTTCTGGCTTTTCCTCTCGCCCCATGAAAGGCAGCCCCCTGAAGTGCCACACTCCTGCTGAGTCTGGACCCCAGACCCCACTGCTCCCTCCTCGAGGCCGCTGGTGAGGAGGGGAGCGGCATCCCAAGGAGATGGGCAGGCTTTCACCTGCTTACGTCGCAGACCCACGCAATGGGAGGGTGGGACGAGCCCGGGAGCCCTGATGAAAACATCGAGCCCTGAGAAAAGCAAAAATGGCCAAACTGCCGGGGAGCAGCTCAGCCAATTAGGTTTTTAATTCCCTTCGTTATGCACAGTCAGTCAATAAATTCTGCACCAAGCAGCTGCTCTAATTCTTAAGCCCATTAAGCCCTACATCTGATAGGCGGGAGGGAGGGGCTGCCGGGGGGCACATACGGCACTCCTTGAGATATGAAACATTTCCTCTTGTGCATCTGGGTCGCCCCCTCCCAGCCCCACTCCTGACGGGGATTTTATGAAGCCGGCAAGTAAGAATTTATATAGATATACACACCGAGCCACACACGGCACATATGGCGGGGATAAATAGGTAACCGAGTCAGGCGCGGCAGGAGCTCTGCGGGTGCGGTAACGATGCCACAGCGGCACCCGGGGGTGCCAGGGGGGCTCCACGCTGTGGGGTGTCACCCGAACTGCAGAGATCAGCATGCCAGCACAGGGCGCAGTGATCCTGATCAGCTGGGGCCGTCTAGTCTGAGCTGGAAGAAGCCCTCCCCACCCATTCCCAAGGAAGGGCAGCAGACATCACCCACCTCAGGAGAGATGATGGCACCTGCTCAGAGAAGCTGGGGCTCCCCAGGATCCCTGGCAGGACTCAAAGCCAGGCTGGAGGGGCTTGGGGCACCCTGGGTTGGGGGGGATGTCCCAGCCTGTGGCTAGGGGGCTCAGAGGGCTCTGCCCATACCCCCCAGCTAAGGATTCTATAACAAATCCTGCCCTACATGTACCATGTGTCCCACAGCTGGGTCCACCTCAGTCATGCACCATCACTATGCTGCCCCGTGCCAGCAGGCACCTCTCCCCCGTCTGAAGTCCCTCTGTCAGCCTTGCTGGCACCTGACCCCAGACTCCTCCACTACTACCAGAGAGCAGGAGGACGTGGCCATACCTGCCTTTGGCTCCTTCCCAAGCTCCACACGAAGCCATTCCTCGACACAGGCTGCAGATGAGGCCTGTGCACAGCCTCCTGGTCACAAGGCCCACTCCCCTGCTCCCTGCCATGGAGGGAAAGCCTCTGTCAGCAGCACGCACACTCCCTCCCCATCCCAGCAAGCCCTCATTGCAGCCAGCCACCCTCCGACACACCAGAGGAAGACCCACAGAGCTACGAGTGCTTTTAGAGCAACAGAAAAAACCCCAAACCACCCCAGGACCATCTCAAGCACCGAGGAAGCACATGGCAGGCTACTGGGAAAGGGCTGGGATGGGGCAATGGGGGTCTAGCATCTGAAGGGGATGGAAAGGATCCCGAAGAGCTGGGAGAGAAGAAAGCCAGGATGAGAGGCACAGGGAGCAAGGCGAGCACGGAGCAGTAAGGCGAGCATGAGGAGGGAGGATTTGATGCAGGAAGGGACCAGAAGCCACAGCAGCAACTCCCAGCGCGAAGGGGCAGATGGCTTCAGCGGTGGTATCCGACCGACTGCAGAGATGAAAGGCAGGGGAGAAAAAGGGAATATACTAGGAGTGGAAAAGCGCTCAGCAGCAGAGACAATTTTGCCTGTTAATTGGCAACCAGCTAGCACATTAATTACAAAGTTACTGTATGGTCAGGAGAAGAACTGGCACCAGAGCCATTTGTATTCCCTGCGAAGCACACTCGGGGCTGAGCAGACCTCGCATGCCAAGCGCCTGCTCCCGCTGCCATTAACATGCAGCACTTCAAGCGCCCGAGTCTGGGAGTCATCAGGAAATGCAAATGACTACGGCAGCAGCCGCATCTCATCGAGCCCAGCAGCAGCCACTGCTTCCCCTCTTCCCTGCCCCAGACCATGCCACAGCTAGCCAGGGCCTCCAGTAAACACATGCCTGTCCTGGCAGGGCTGCCCTGGTGGATTTTAGCATGGGGCAGAGGCACACCCACTGCACCATTTGGCACCTCCTCACAGCCCAGACGCTTGAAAGCAGTCTCATACTCACACCCACCGACAGGACTGGGAGCCTAAACCCTTTTGGATCTAGCTTCAGGGGTGAAAAGTGGTGCCACTTCCAGCTGCTAACCCCTCATGAGCCCCAATTAGTCTGAGAGACCAATTGCACGATGTGTGCATCTAGCAAAAGTGTATTATTGATTCATCTTAGGTAAAAATTGAGAAGCAGCTGTGTCCTCTCCTGCCCTCACCCACTGCACAGCAGGAAAACAGTCCTTTGGACATTGGCCTTTTCCTATTGGCATGAGAAGGCACTAGAGGGGTCAGCAGCAAGAAGCCCTCCAGCTTTAGCCAAGGCAAGGAGCACAAATGAAAGTTTGCTTGACTCCTGTGAAGACAGAGGCTGCAGAGAGGCCGCTGCCATAATCCCATCCAGCCTAGCAATGCAATTTCCTCCCTTGGAAGGCTGCTGGGAGCCGCTATTCATGTTCCAGCCCCAGCCAGAGCCCGATCTCTTGCCAAAGGCGGTTGCTAGACTGGGAGTCAGACACAGGTTTTATTGTTGGAATCAAATGGAGCCATCAGCACGAGCTGAAGTCACGGCAATCAAAGCCCTCCCACGGCACTGCGCTATCTCATGCCCAGCACACGGCTCTTGAAAGGCAGAGCCATGGCCTGGGCTCAAATCAAACACCAAGCTGGGGGCACAGAAGTCCAGCCAGTGCAAAGCCCCCAAATTTTGCATCACAGACTGGGCACGGCCCACTCCATCCCTGCGGCAGCCGAAGGGGAGGCACAGCAGAACACATCGGCACTGACTGTAAGTCAAGGAGTACCTCTCTTTGACAGTGGGGGTCTGGGGATGCACTTGGTTTTCCTGTAAGCCCTCTGAGTTTCAGAAAGGCAAAACACCATAAGAATTATTGTACCACTCCTGCCCTGCACATCAGGGAGACAGGAGTACCACCAGCCCTCTTTGGGGTGGCAGCTTGGGAAGGACAGTGGCACAGCCTCCGATTCACAGAATCACAGAATCACACAGAATCACAGAATCTTAGGGGTTGGAAGGGACCTCAAGAGATCTTCGGGTCCAACCCCCCTGCCAAAGCAGCTCCCTAGCTCATATTACATAGATAGGCGTCCAGACGAGACTTGAATATCTCCAGAGAAGGAGACTCCACCACCTCCCTGGGCAGCCTATTCCACTGCTCCCTCACCCTCACTGTGAAAAAGTTCTTCCGCATGTTGGTGCGGAACTTCCTGTGCTCCAGCTTACAGCCATTGCCCCTAGTCCTGTCCCCACAGACACTGAAAAGGGGCTGGCCAATTCCCCCTGCCACCCATGTCTGAGATATTTGTAAACACTAATTAGGTCCCCCCTAAGTCTTCTTTTCTCCAAGCTGAACAGACCCAGCTCACTCAGCCTTTCCTCATAGGGGAGATGTTCCAGACCCCTAATCATCTTTGTCGCCCTTCATTCCAGGCATGGCACTGATGGCACCAGAAGGCATTTGGCTTGGGGAAGGGGCTTTGCTACAGGAGCACACATAATCCACCCTTGGACATGCAGAGTTTAAAGCCTTACCTGCCCACCAAAAGCATGTGCCAGAAGGGACAGTGTCCAGGAGCACCAAGCCCCTCACCTTGGGCAGTCAGATCTCTTGGCCACAGCTACCAGCACTAAGCCTACAGCAGCAGCCAGCCGCAGGAAAGCCGCTCTCCAGCCCACTCCAGGAAGTTAATGAGATTCACTGTAATTAGCTCCATAAGAGATGTGAAACTAACAAATGGAGCTAGCTGCCGAATCAGTCAATAATTATTTCTGTGCTTTCTTCCTCTCAGTTCTCCTCCTGCTGAAGTAAGCAGCGATTTCACACTTGGAATGAAATGGCAGTGCCTGGGGAGAGCGGGGGGCTGCAAGCAAGTGGCCCACAGCCTGCACAGGGCAAGGGGGTTACACAGCTCTCCAGCCTCTAACCCCAGGAACAGCCAAGCCTCAGACATGCACTTACAGAGCCCTGAAAGCCAAAGAGTACAGGGGTTCAGAGCTCCTCACCATGCTTTGCACTCAGCTGGTAGATTTAGATGTATAGGATGAATTCACTCTCTGGCACATCAGAGCTGCAGCACTTACAGGCAGGGGAAGCAGCCTGTCCCACACCTGGCATAGCATCCCTGCGACTCCTGGGCAGAGGCAGGCACTGGCCTCGCTGGCCAGACACAGGGATGCTGCGGAAGTCCATTCCTGGGGCTTGGGATGCTCAAGCTCCCACAGCCACTGCAGTCATGCCACAGGCAAGGGGAAAGCATTCAGCCTCCATGCCAGGAGGTGCCACACTGATTTCTATGCTTTTATCACACAAGGTCACCAACATCACACGGAGCAGCAGTGGCTGTCCCAGGGACATACGTTAACAATAGCACTGCTGTAGCCTCACAGATCCAGACAGAGACTGTTCCAGGTTTGCCCACTCCAGGCTCCCACTCCCCTGGAAGCACACACTGGCAAGCTGGTACAGGACAGAGGGTCGGCAGAGCTGGGTACACCTCAGGGCTAGGAGAAGATGCTGGCCACAACATTCGGGCTCAGCCACTCCTCTCCCATACCATGACATCAGTTGAAAATTAAGGGCCACACAGCTTGGCTTCCCTCCCTTCCCTCTGCAGCCTGAACCTGATGCTCTCAATTTCTTCATGACTGAGAACTGGGCAAGAGTCTGCAAGCCAGCGATGGCCCCACACTACAAGTCGATGAGCGTACCTCAGAGGAGCTGTGGCTGCAGGAGTCAATGGCTGCAATACTCCCCATCCTGCTTGTGGCAGCGACAGAGAGAAATCCCCATCCCTTCAGATTACTCAAGTTCATAACTTACCAGGAAACATGGTTCCTGGTGGTCATTAGCATTAATTATCCTGAAATCTTCCACCCTGAGAAGTGAATAAAGATGCTGCCATACACCAGGCCATTCCCCAATGCAGCGTCTGCCTGTCAGTTAGCTGTCTGTGGCAGAAAGCACTTTAAACAGAACCAAAAGTCTCTTTTGAAGTTGGGAGCAAATAGCCAGCAAGCAGCCACTCAGGCCAGTTCAAATGCATCTGTGCTCTCACCATGTTCTGTGTATGAGTTACTACACCGTTGTTGATTATGACAAACGAAGCAGGAGATCAAAGGGAACAATAGTCTGTAATCAAGGATATCTGCATAATAGTTCCCTTGAAGGATGTTTGTGCAGGTGAGAGGAGCACAGCATTGTTTCATCAAATGGTAATTTCCTCATACCTCAGAGTGTGGATCCCGTTTGCTAGTCAGGGCATAATTCAATTAAAGGGGAGAATCCTACAAGCAGGAGCGAGATCTGCTTGACTGGGATGCTGCAAATCACACCAAGGAAGAAAGTGGCGTTTGGTCCTGACATTATGATTTATTCCCTACTCAGTATCTTATAATTCCTACAAGATAAGCCCAGGCTAGAAATTATCGTGTGGACGGGGGGCTCTGTCTGATCCTCTTTATTTTCCCTTCTCCACCACAGGACTGTATGTTTCATCCTTATCTTTTAAGAGGCCGGTAAAATAAATGGGAAATATCCCCACAGAGGCAAAGAGACTCTTGCTCTGTCCCCAGGGCAAGATGAGCCGGCATCAGGCCACCCCAGGGGTGCAGGGGAGGTGGCAGGGCTGCTCGGTGCCACACCAAGCAGACTCTGCCCACCCCAGTGCTGGGGCTCCAGGAGAGCTCCACTCGCTTCACCCTGCACTTCTTGCCCCACCAATCCTGCTGGGAATACCAACCCCAGGCCAGGCACCAGCTCCTGAGCATTGGAAGGAGCAGTGCCCTCCTCAGAGGAAAGCCTTCCTCCCTAGACATCAGAAGCTCCCTGGCAGCACCGAGGGGTTTGGCTCCTCTCCGATCAGAGGTCTCAAACACTCAGCCAGGACTAGCATGGGGCCAGGGCACCCCACTGCCAGAGCCTGACCTCAGACTGGGCTGCCTCCCCCCCAGCCCGCTCCACAAAGGAGGCAGGAATACACCCAAGGAGCACTTTGCTCCAGGGAGATGTCTGCCCTACTACAGGCAAGGAGTCCCTGTGGGAAGTCTCCGATGGTTTCCATCTGCTCCAGGTGACCTCAGTGAACAGCTTGAGGCTTCCACAGCCTCTGGGTGCTGGAGCCTTCCCAAGGCAAGGTGCCACAAGGCCAGCAGGAATGAGCATGGCCTCCAGGCACCTGCTGACACCCCACCCCTTGCAAGGACCTGGCAGCTGCATGTTGCAGGACACCAGCCCAGCAACAGCATCAGCCTCATCCTGCTCTCCCAGGAGATGAGTGCAGCATATCTGCAATTCAGGTTCACAGCCTACACCTTCCCAGCTCATAACCCAGCCCCATAACAGTATGCCATAACTCAGCCTCCTGCTCAACACACAGAGGCCAAAACCAGACAGAATGAGTGAGCATGGCTGGCCCAACCTCTGCCATCCACCACCTCAAGCAAGCTGCCCAGCAAAGCTCCATCATGAGCTGCTGCTGGCTCAAGGGTACGTCAGCTCTTGAGGGTCCCAAAGGACACACCACCCTTCCCAGAGTTTCTGGAACAGTGCTTGTTCCAGATAAGGAAAGCCCACTGGTTTACAGCTTCGCACATGGATGGGTTTGAAGTGGCACCCCCTGTAAGGCTGACTAGCTGGGGACCAGCACAGCAGAGCCAGGACAGGAGGCACATGGGCTGTCAGGCCTCTGTCCCGTCACACAACACAGCACCCGGGGGGGTCAGGCTGCACCAAGACAGCCTCCCCACAGCACCTGCAGCAAAGCCACATCCCAGCTAAAAGAGAAAAGGAAAAGCATACCTCCCAGGCTCCCTGCCCCTCCTCCAGCACAGCCCACCAGCCCCCGCATGCTCCCCAGGGTGCCTGGCACAGGAAAATCTTCAGCAGCCAGGAAATCACAAGATCAGGCTGTCAGTCATCCTCAGGGGAAAACACGGGGCTGGGGAGCCCTGCCTGGGTGAAGCACCATTGTCTGCCATCCAGGGACGCTGCCCACACCATGCTTAGCCCACGCAGCCTGCCCGCATTTTTCTCCCCTCTCTTGGCACCAGCCTTTAAGGGACCCTCAGCTCATCTCCTTGGCCACCAGCAGGAATGCCCGTGTGGGGGGGGATGTGTTTTGATGCCTTTGGCCTCCTGGATAAGGATGTCAGGCACCCCCAGCCTGCGAACAATCTGTGAATTCATCAGCCTGGCTAGTGTAACTCGTTGCTTTTGCTTCCTGTTTTGCAGCCGCCTTCCCCACAGCAGTGGGGAAGAGTCCTGCACAGGATTCCCAGCAACAGTCGGTTACCTTTGGAGGCATTTTTAGTTAATTGAGCCTCTTCCTCCTCCTCCCAGTTTGCATCTCCTGCTCCTTGCCACGTGAGGAGCACCTTTGCCTCCCTAGGCCCTTGCCCACACTCCAAATGCCCAACCACAGGTAAACAGACATTTACCCCAGCCTCTCAGCAGGGAAGAAAAGCTGAGGTACGCTCAGCACTGCTGTGATCCTCTGCAACCGGGTGGGAAACCACAAGTTGTCTTTGAGTTTATCATCGTTTGCTTAGTGCAGTTCTCCAATGATAATTGTGGGGAGCAACAGTGATTATCATTAAAGCATCACCACCCCAGGTCTATTCTCGCAGGCTCAGCCTTTCCCAAGGAGTCATGCCCACACAATCCCCAAAGCACGGTTCTTAAAGCCTCACTGCTCCAAAGTGCCCCAAGAGATCCATTCAGCAGCAACTCCAGCCCCGTTTGGGGCAAAGAGTCAAGCCAGGGATATTGTGGCAGGGGAAGAAGAGCTGCCCAGCACAGAGCAGAGCAAAGGATAACTTCAGGAATCGGTTTGGGCCACATGTTTCACCCTGTGCCATTGTCCACCCACACATTTCCCTTAAGAGCCCATGGTGCAGCAAGCCACCATCCTGCCCCATGCTGGGGGATGCAGGCACACTGAGCTGCTGGAAGTTCTCCCTCCTGAACCGCAGAACAAAAGCAGTCCCATTTGTCCCTGCGTGTCAAGGATTACGACCACAGAAAGCCTTTCCTATTATCGCCTTGTCACTGCTTAATCGCCTTCTTCCCGCTGCGCCCTCCCAGCGGTGCCCCCAGCCGCCTCCCGGGGACGCTCAGCCCTGCGGCCCCCGGGATGCTCCCCAGGGATGCTCAGCCCGAGCGGCAGGGCCGGTGGTCCATTCAGCTCCTAACGAGATCATTACCACAGCTAAACACCAGCCTGACCCCGCGGCCCCAGGGAAATGAGGCAGGCCCGGCACAAGGCGTTCACACGGTGCCCAGCACCAACTGGACCACCTGGCAGGCTGCTGGGACCTCCCGGGTGAAGCAGGGCTGAGACCCTCTCCCCAGAGCAGCCCTAGAAGAAACAACAGTGTTTCTTTCCCTTTGGAAACAGACAACGCCCTCTCACCCCCACCCTGGCACCCCCAGTGCTCTGAGCCACCATGCTGCTCCCAGGCACTGACTCCCACCCCACACTGGGGAGGTGGGTACACAGGACCTTCCCCCCCATCTTGGGGCTGGGATCATGCTCAAGCAGCAGCACCCACCACAAGGATTCACATCTCTACAACCCTTGCTGGTGGATTTTGGATAGGTGCAGCTATCCAGCAGCAGTCAAGCTCTGCACACTGGACATGTGGTGTCTCAAGCACCTTGCTCTGAGCCCCAGACTCCTCCTTGTGATTCAGGTTTCCCTTCCCACAGCACCCCAAACCTCTACACACCGTCAGGAGAAGGCAGAGCCTGCAGCCAGCCAGCTCTGAGACACCCTAAGTGCTTTGGGCACCCACAGTCAGTGACAGCCAAATACTGCCACGTTAGCTGGGACTGCAGCAAACAGGCATTACTTGCCCATCATCCCTCAAAACCATCCCTGTGACCCAGGGAAGAGACAGGAGACATTTAGCAGGCAGCTCGGATGAAGCCACAGTCCAGCAACATTATCTCGGAGCAGAACACACACAGAGCCCCTTTTTTAGCCTCCAGCAGAGGAATTCAGTGTTATCTCCTGGCCAACACGAGGAAATCTCCACGCAGCCATTATCTGAGCGCCGGCTGATTTTGTAGTTTGCAAAATTAATAGTATTTAGCCCGGTAGTTTCCGTAGTAACCAGCACAGCCATCCCTGCCTGCCCGCCACAAGGTCCCTTAAGCATTTCACACAGCACTTATCCATTTTCTTGCTCTCACCTCGCTCTCACCTTTACTTTCAGCACAGAACGCAACACAATCCACCGCCACTAAAGACTAGGCTGAGAGTCAGATTAAAATTATCCCTGTTTGCCCTGACCTCTTTTCTCTGCAGGTGAGAGTGTCCCCATTCAGCAGCTAAATGAAGCAGAAATGATGGAGTGTTTGTTTTCCCTGACTTTTCCTCAGCTTGCCAGTAAATTTACAGCCACGAATATGAAGTGTTAATTTAATGTTCCCACTGAGCATCTCATTGTCAACAAAGGCTTCAAACCATAAGAGAGGAAAAGGTTAGCTCATGCAGAAAATGACCCTTATGGTTTGATTGTCTTCTGGTCCAGACTAGCAGCAAGCAAAAAGCTAAGGGCTTTGACTTCCAGCTTAATGCGTTTGATGGCAATAAATGGAGCCTCTCTACCTCAGCGCGAGGGAAGGATCACCTGTAATGCTCACTTATTTGTCTGCACAGGCAATCTCTGCAAAACCAAAAGGGGAAGTGGGCCTCTCTCTTTCCCACAACTAATTTGACAGAACCCCAAAGTTAAACCCTTCATTATCCCAAACTTCAGCGGAAGGGGCTTGCTGGCTGGAGATTACCACAGGACGCTCGCGGCGGCATGAACCATGAAATTGCTTTCTTCACCTGGCGCCTTGCAGCTTCAAGGGAGTTCTTCCAGGGAGAAGTCAGGGAAGGAAGGAAGGAAGGAAGGAGAGAAAAATTAAGGTTGAAATAATCAGAAGCTTTTTTTTTTTTTTTTACTTTTTGTGTCAGGATTACCTGTGCAGAGGGCTCTATTGCCAGCACGTTTAGCCCCTCTGCTGGATAAAGGAGCCTGATGCTCACGGAGCTAACGCAAAGACCAACCAGAGCATCAGTGGGAGTCACAGACTGCTTTCTGCAGCCTAAGGCCCCTAAGAAAAATAAAACAAAACCCCAGTAGTGTCCTGGATTAGCATATCACCATTAAGATTCCAATACCAGGGTGTTGGGTTTTCCCCCCGACAGCCAAACCCAAGGCTGTAAGCACAGTGGAGGTAACACGCTCACACAGGGCTGGACTATTCGGTGAGAAGACAAGTTAATCCAGCAACTTTGTTGTGCCCTGGCAAAACCCACTAATTAAATCAGCAATTTCACAGGCTGCTCCCATTCTTCCTGAGCGTGACCAGGCTGGGGGGTTTGAAAACAATTAGCAAGAACTGCTCTAATATATCAAAGCCACCCGTCACGTTAAATTACCCGGTTTACTCATTAGGAACCAGTGTGCACTGTGTTGCCAGCAGAAACTGCTCCTGACACCTCCCACCAAGGCAACGGCCTCCAGCTACACCACAGGACTCCAGGTGCTCAGCACCAGGCACCTCTGTGCATTGCAGTATCTCCAGCAAAGCATCACAGCTGACTGATCCAGAAACAGCCTGGCAGTGGAGCAGGGTGTTCAGCAGCAGAGCAGTCTTTTTGCTCTCACAGGCACCCAGCAGATAACTGGGAGGTTTAGGGCTGAACCCCACAGGCATTGCAAACTACCTCAGTGAGTTTCTTACTCCTCCCAGTTCAGCTACTGGGAAAGGGTCCTTCAGCCCCCATGACACCCACCTGTTTCTCTGATTCCTACGGGGTGTGAAGTCACCCACAAACAGCAGGGACCAGACTCAAGAAGGGCCTTTTGGTCACATTTCCCCAGCAGTAAGCAGGCTCCAGGCTGGCAAGCCAAGCATGCCCCTTGCTGCATGCTCTGCCAGATTTGGGGAGAGACAGGAGCTTTTAGCCAGCCGTGTGTTATCCAACACCCACTGAGTTGGGTATGAGAAGCACTGTGCTGGAGCTCCCCAAGGAACACACCCTGCCTCTGGCAACCATTTGCCGGTCACACTGTCAGTTAGCCACTGAAAGCAGCAATTCACTCCCCACAGTCCTTCTGTAGCAGTTTTCAGCCTGCAATTTACATGATAGGAAAATTACAACCCTGCTGCACGGTATTATGTGATGCAAACGTTATTGCAATTAAGCCAATGAGGAAAAGTCCCAGAGAACAGAGATGCTTAGTTCATGTGTTCCCCTCATCCTTCCCCAAAGCCCACACCACAGCCCCAGGGCAGGAAGCAGGAGTGTTTCCATGAGCATAAAGCACCTGCAAGCAGTGGGAGCAGCACAAGCCCAGAGCTGAAGAGCCATGTGTCCTCCCTGCTGCCTCACAGGTTACTTGCCCTGCCAGCCAGCATTAGCTCAGTGATGGGCCACAGCCAAGAGCAGTCCAAGCATCCTGCTGGCACTGGGGTATGACACCCCTAAGTCACTTTGCTGCTTTTAAAATCATGATTCAACAATTTGAATCACAGACAGTGCTTTTAAAGCAGCTAGGTTAGTCTGACACACTACTAGAATATACATGGGAACACTTGAGCTGTCAGAACAGCTCAGGCAAGGGAGCTGGATAGTGCCAGGTACATGAAGGTCAGGATTTGGATTCAAAGTATTGTCCAAAGCAGACACGCATCTGTGCTGAGGGCTGGAAAATCCCAGCTGGATCAGGAACTCATGGTCATGGGAACCAGGGAAAAGCAGCATTTTCTGGCAGTCTTCAGCTATCCAAACATGGCTGTGGAACACATGGACACTGTGCACCAAGCCTCACAAAAGCCCTGTGGCTGGGATCTCCAGGAAACACTCACTGATAGGAGCCTGTGGAGATACATGAATGAGCCCTGGGTTGGACTATCTCAGAGGTCTTTTCCATCCTAGCCATTCTGTGAGCACTTCCCCACAACAGAGAAGCCCGAGGGGGCGGGCAGAGCTCCCAGCTCCACACACAATAACCCAGGGGCTGTGCTGCTAGCTGGACCCATGGGGAAGAGCTGGTTTGTGACACCAGCTCTGCTTTAGTGTGAGCACCTTGTGCCACTGTCATAAGGACCTCAGCCAGGCACCCAGCAAAGTTTAGTTACAGCAGGGTGGGCTGTACTGAAGCACTTTATTTCATTGTTCCTGAAGAGGGGAACTCAAGAAGAGCTGAGAGCAGTAGCATCTGTCATTTACTCCAAGGTGCTGTAACCGGGGGGAAACTTGTCTTTTATATGCTGAACTGTGTCCATGAAAACACATTATCTTTAAGTGGGCACTGGAGGAGCCACGCACAACATTGACTCCTTCGCACCATCGCTAAGACTGGGTAGATACTTCAGCCAGCTGGGGATTTCATCAGAGGCCAGCACAGCCCTCACCCCTCTCCAACAACTCTGTGCTTTTGGGGCACACTCTGCAGCAGCAAACTCCTTACAAAGGCAGAGGCACAGAGCAGCCCTGAGCTCTGGCCATGTAGTTTTGCCCTATGAAAGAAGAGCAAGGACAACAGTTGTGTCCTCCACCAAGACAGAGCAGCTGCCCAGATGTTCCCAGTGACCAAAGGGAATTCTCTGGGGAGGCACCCAGGGCTGGCTTTGCATGTTGGGGGAGTAGGATGTGTGGTGTGGGTGCAGCCTGGAAAAGCAGCATTGCCAGCAAGGCTTTGGGGAAGCAGCTGTGCCCACACTGTAACACAGCAAGCAAGATGCTGAGGCAGGAGCTTCCCCCTCCCAGTCCCACACCTAGACCTCCGTGGGAGCCAGTTCATAGCCCTGAACCCATCCACCCTGCTCCCCAACATGCTACAGACCACCTACACTTGTGCTTTTATCAGTCAGACACCTCAAAGCCTTTTGCAGAGCAAGGTCTCTGCTGTGACCCCAGTCCCAGACAAAATCTGAGCGTGCTGTGTTCTGGGGCAGGGCCACAGCTGCCACTCAGCCAGCTGCCAAAAAGCACCCAGCTCCTTCGGCAGAGCAGAAACACAGTGTCCTCAGCACTTGAGCATGCTCAGAAATAGCCCTAGCACCACAGACCCAAGAAGCAAGGCAGCTGCTTCTTCCTTCTTGCTCTTTTTCCAGACTCCCAGGCCTGGGTGCCAGCAGGGTTCAGAGGGGCCAGATCCAACATCTGAGCTCCCCAAGCTCCAGAAAGGCAGCCAGCCACAGAAACCATCAGCCACAAGGAACTGGGATCAACAGGCTGCAGACCTTGTGGACAGCCCCTTCCAGCCCAATGCATCCCAGGCATCACTGAGGGCTGCGCAGCACCGGCTGCTCAGGAGCTGGAGAAAGCCTCTCGCAGGGGCCAGAAGGGCAGACTGGTGCTTACCACAAACACCATTCAGGAGCAGGGCACACCCCTCACACCGGGCACTCACAGGCCCTTTGGAAGCCCTTTCCTCCCCAGCACATGCAGTGAGGGCAAGCAGGCAGGCTGGGGAGCGGCCGGCAGTGCGGGGCGAGCACGCCGTGCTGCAGCCACACACCTAATGGCATGCTGGGATGTGCTGCCACGTTCAGCTGATTAGCTGTGGGTGAGCTGAAATGTCAAACCATTACCCTGCCAGCCACTGCCATCGCTGGAAGCATCATCTTAATAATGTAACTGTTTGCAAGTGGGGAAGGTGATGCTTAAAACACAAAGCGGTAATAAGGACGAGTTACTGACCCAGCCAGGAAGCCTTTTGTTCTCAGCAGCCTTCGAGGCACGTCCTGCCTGGCTCCTCACAAGGAGATCTGCCATGCCGTCATTACCATGACAGACCTGTCACAGACAAGCCCCTGCCAGAGTGCCCTCAGCCTCAGCAGGCAGTGACCCCTCCCGTGGAGGGATGGGGTCTGCACTGCGCCAGGCACAGCTTGGGGGAAGCCCCCACCCTGGCTCAGGACCGGAGGGCAGCAGCCACCTCTTCCCAGGTGCTTTTCATCAAGCAGTGCCTCCCAAAACACAGCCCTTTGCTACGATGGGCACGCTTCCTCCTCCTGCAACCAGCAACTCAAACATGCTCCCAGCCAAAGGAACCCAAACGATGCTGCATTTCTCCAAATGCTTGACATTTCTTATGATTTCTTAAAAAAACACCCACGTTAATTTATTCGAAATATTTTTATACTTGATGCCAGTGCCACAGCAGGGAATAATCGCTGCATTTCGAGCTCAGAGCAAGGCTCAGACACAGGAAAAAATTAAACAAGGATAAGAGCAAGAAACTGTTAATGATCAAAAAAACATTTTACCACAGGTTCAACAACAAAGTCTGGGGGAGATAAGTCTGCATGTGTACCAGCGTTATATAGGAAAGTGATTATTCAGCCATTCACAGGAACAGGGCTATTGATTCCAGTAACAAAGGACACTGCAGAAACTGCAGCAGTTCCGCTCTTTTTAGCCTGGGAAAATTGATTTTTCTTAAACTTTCCCTTGAACCTGCAGCCGGGTTTAATCTGAACCTAAAGGAGCCTTTTAAGAACTGCCATAAATTAAAAACATTTCCATTTGGCACATTTCTGTCCCCACTGTTAAAACAGGGACCTGGGGAATGGGTGGGAGGAAACGGCACTTGTGTTGTTAGAGCTTCCAAGACACATGTGTTTCCATACATCCCACCCAGGACACCTCAGTGCTGAAAGGAAGCAAGCCAAAACAGAGGGCTGCTCCACGCTCCTGCATGCCTCTGAGGCTGATGTGTGCCTGGGCCAGAGCTGGGCACAGGCCCATGAGCAAAGCAAGGGCACAGAGCTGCCAACCAGCCGCCCAGAGTGTTGGGGGGACATGCGCCCAGAGGCAGGAGGCCTGGGCAGAGGTAGTGGTTGGATGGGCAAACTGAGAGCAGTGGGTACCACCAGCTTTAGCATCCTTACACTGAGTCTCAGCCCCAGCGCCAGAGCAGGATGAGTCCCTGTAATCACACAGGGTAAACACTGGAGGAGCACACCGAGAACACATTCCTGTTCAGGGCTGAGAAACCAACCTATCTGGAAATGCACTCAGCATGTGGCTAGCTGGCAGAATAGCAGAGGAAGCCCCCAAGCCCCCTCCCCCCAGACCCCACCACAAGACTGAGGGTGATACAGCTGGATCAGCTTCCAGCCAGTGATGTCAGCACACCCCGAGGTGTGCAGGACAAGCTGCTCATGTGAGCAGCAGGGTATTTCTGCAGAGGCCCCACCACTAACCTTAGGTCTCTGTGGCACTTTGATTTAAGGCTACACAACAGCCACCCAACAGAGAAGAGATGAAGCATGCCTTCCCAAGCCTACTCTCACAGCCTAACTAGGGGTTCACCATGGTATGTACTCATCACATATCTATGACCTCTCTTTTCCCTTTGGAAGTGTGTACTCAGGGGCTGTGCTGCAGCAGATGATCCCCTGCTCATTAGCTGGCTCCCTGGGCAGGGAAATGCCACACAGGCCAGCACAGGTGCCAGCGCCGCTCCTCAGCGCAGCGGGCTGCCAGCTGGGTGACATTTACCTGCTCACACAGCCAGAGCCTGACAGCATCTTGCTGTCAATCTCCCGCTCTGCATCTCAGGGGCCTGTGGGAGCCAATACAGCACACCATGCCCCCACAGCCACCAACCATCTCCCTCAGACACCCACTCCCCCACCAGGCTCCATCACCCGAAGCCCAGCTCTGCTTCCTGGGGAGGATGGGTGGGCTGCACCACCATGGGCAGAGGGGGCTTTAAAGCATGTCTGGGCAAGGGAAGCTCACCAGTAGTACAGGGCATCAACACAGTCATAAATATTCATGATCCTTGTTTATAATCATCAGTACAGCAAGAAAATAATCCGGAGGGTGCAGGCGAGAGAAAGCATGGCTGCTTGCTGGGTAACACAGCCCATCTCCATCCCCATGTGAGGGGCTCAGCTCCAGCACGCCCATGGGACCCACAGCAGGGTTGTCCTGGCCTGCAGTGTCAGTGAGGCCCCAAGCAATGCCCATCATTGCTGCAGACAGAGGCAGCACAGTTCAGACAGGCATCTGGCCCCCTCCCAGCCAGGCTGTTCTGCAGGAGTGCAATATGTATTCTCCCCTCACCCTATTTACTCACAGCTACAGATGTTGACATAACAAAGAGCCAAAGACAGACGGATAGAAGAGGAATAGTGTTGCAGCACAGACACCAAGGGCTCTATTCTTCAGACAGAGCCCCTGACTTCCCCGCCCGGCCCCGTGATGCATTTGAACATCATCTGTGCTGCTGAAGCTCGCCTTCCTCTTGCAGGACACAGATGAATGCAAGGGAACATCATCTTTGCTGTTTGTTCCTGCGCTGAACTGAGCCCTTATCAATCCACAGAACAACACCCCGATTGTTTTGAATCAAGTGGGTGAAGCTCGTGGCTGCACTGGGCTCCCCGACGTGCCCCTGCCCTGGAGCTGTGCTGGGAAGGGCACAGCCTCCCCCCAGGCAGAGCTCCAGGAGTAAGGACTTCTTCCAAATGAAAATAAAAACCTAAGTGCTCTCTAGAGCACACCTTGCATCTCCCAGGCCATGTGGCCACACACAAACAGCACAAGAGTCTAAATGCCTTGAGCAGATTGATGCCAGAGGGGAAAGGCCAGCGCAGGCCCAGCCTGGGGCACAGCAGGACACGTTTTGGCAGTCTGTCTGGCTTTCCAGTGGAGCCCCCACACCTTCCCAGTGCTGCCAGAGCTCACTGCAGCAGGGAGGGTGCAGAGTTCAGGGTTGAAGAGCCCAGAGCTGCCCTAGGAGCATTTCCCAGAGGATTTGGAGTCAGCCAGTGGTGTTTCAGCTGCCAGTGCCCAGCACGATGCCCGCAGAGCAGACGGAGCAGGGAAGCACCCACAGACACAGCCTGTGCTGGATGTGACCTACAGGTCAGCAAGGCTCCATGGAGACTCTGCTCCAAGGCTTTGGGTCCTGCTCTTCCTGCAGCCAAGATGCCCTGCCCATCTTTAAAGCCCCGCTTGCACCACGCCATTGAGATGACCATGGCAGCAACCCTGACATTAGGTCCTTCCAGAAAACCCCACACCAGCCCCACCAGGCTCAGGTAGCCTGTGCACCCACACACAGTCCTTCTCCAGCTCTTCCCCACTCACCAAGCAAGCTAGAAACAGGACTCGGGTTTTTAAACAGTTGCTTTTCCTTTTTAAAACGCCTCATGCAAACTGGAGTTCAGATCCCTCACAACTGGTGGGAAAAGATATTATTGCCTGGAAGCGTGCCCAGAAGAGCTCAGAGCTGAGCCTCCTCCCGAGGCTGCTCGCTGCCTGGCTCACAGCGCTCGCCCATGATGCCGCCTGGTGCTTACAGGCGGTAAAGCCAGGCACTTCCCTGGCAGCACAGGGCTTCTCCTGGGGAAGGAGGTTAGGAGGTGCTCGGGGTGGGGGGGAATAAGCAGCCCCCAGATTAGCAAACACATAAGTCACAGCATTTGTTCTGCCTGAAGATTAACGTTCCCCTTCCATTGCACTGACTCAGAACCCAGCAACACATCATGATGCTTTAGGCCAGGCTCCAGGGAGAACGCGGGTCACAGCTCAACTCCCAATCTCACCAATGTGCCCATGGGATGGGGATTTGGGCTGTAGGCTGCACCGCTGAGGAGCGGTCCTGGGCATGTCTTTGGAACAGGACCAGGGATTCACCTTCCCATGGCCCTCTGACCTACTGCTGCCCCCGAACCCTGGGATAACCCAGGAAACTGGCTCAGAGCCTCATTTAGCCAGGGCAGCCAAGTTCCCAGCCAAGTTCAGCCAGAGGAGCCCTCCCAAAAGCTGGAAACAGGCCAGGAGGAAGCACCAGTCTGGATTCCATTCCCCAGCACCCCCAGGGATAATCCAGATCCATGAACTGATTTACACCAGGTAAATCCAGTTTGCCTCAATGAATGTGCTACTGGCCAAGAAACTCCAACCTGCCCCAGGCAGGGCGCTAGGTCTGGAGACATGCTCCCCGTTGAAATTAAGGTAAGGTGGGAAGGAGGGGTCAGGGATCAAACACCACAGGGTTGTGCCTACAGCAGGCTGTCCCAGAACCAGCCTCTGTGTACACACAAGCATGTTTCCTCATGTTTAGCCGGGAGCATTTGAATCTCAAGCCAACGTACAAGTCCACTGAAGAAATGCAGCAGCATGAAACAGAATCAGAGAGTCACCAGGTTGGCAAAGCCCTTTAAGCCCATCAAGTCCTATGGGACTCATATCCCTGAGCACCCCATCTCCTCATCTGTTAAACACATCCAGAGGTGGGGACTCAGTTCCCTCCCTGGGCAGCCTGTGCCACAGCCCCACAACTCTGCAAGGGAAGAACTTGTCCCTCCCATCCGCTCTGACCCTGCCCTGGCACAGCTTGAGGCCATTCCCCTTGTCTCATCTCCTGTCCCCTGGCTGCAGAGACCATCGCCCACCTCTCTGCACCCTCCTGGCAGGTCAGTGTAGGTGGCGATAAGGTCTCCCCTCAGCCTCCTCTCCTCCAGGCCAAACACCCCCAGCAGGTTTGCTGACCCCAGCCCCTTCCCCAGCCCGGTTACTCGAGGCAGCAGGCAGCCCAGCTCCCGAGGCCTTCAAGGCCCGGCCGCATCCCATTTCCTGGCGCACATTGCCACCCTGTGGCTTCCCTCGGGCCTCCGCCGGCCCGCCGCTGCAGCCGGGCTGTTCGGGAACGTTCCCCTTGCCTTGCCCGCAGTTGGGGAGGTGCCGGGCCCCCCGCTGGCCCCCCGGCTCCGAAGGGAGCTGTGACCCCGCTCCTCACACCCCCCGTTCCCCTGCTAATTGCCGCGTCAGCTCGCAGGTACGTTAGCCGCATAATTGTTTGTTTGCTGACACTGGCTCACAGAGAACAGGCAGCCGTGTAATTCCTGGGTAGCTACATGGTAATTATTGGGCTATTATAGAGTAATTAAACATTCGCATCCGCAGGGAAGCAGGGACTCTGTGCGGGAGCTGCCAGCAGCCACAGGACACAGCCAAGCAGTAACTCCAGTCACAGGGTACCACAGCAGGACCGGCGGGCAGAGGCCCATCATCTGGGGCACCAGGAGCTCTCTCCCAGCTTTCCTGGCTGCACAAGGGCCTGGCCTAAGGGTCAAGGAGAGATCGAATTTCACAGGTTCTCCCTGCCGGTTAATCGCTCCGCCTTCCACACACAGGAGCAAATGCCTCAGTAACCTTACAAACCAGGACCAGCTCCCCAGGCCACCTGTCATGGTCAGTGTCTCAGCCCCGCACAAAGCACCCCCATCATCCCGTGCCACAGGCAGCATCCCCTAGCCGTGCCCAACCTAGACCAGGCTCCGAGACCCAGGTCCATGCAGAGCATTATGTCACACAGCTCTTCAGCCAGGGAGCTTCTGGGTTTGTGTTTTATCTCAGCTATTTCCTGCTCGAGCAAGGCAGGATCCCTGCATCCCTTCTGTGCTGGCTTGAGAGAAGGTTTACTGGGACAGTTCAACTTCACACGCAGCAATCTGCCACATCCCCCTCCAGCAGCACTCCCCAGATGACGCTCCACAAGCACAGCAGCCCAGCTTCACTTCTCCAAGACAAACCCAAACATTAACACATTCACACCCACTGCCCCAAGCAAAACTCAGAGCGCTCTGCTGCATGCCAAAGCCAAGCCATTAAGCCCAATGCTTGGTCCCATGCTCAACAGGGCCTCAGGACAGCATGTGTCCTAGTAACACCTCACCAGCCTCAAAACGTTTTGATTTTACTTTGACACTGTGAGGATGCCCCTCTGTAAGAGGGTGGCTGTGTTCAAGAGCTGAAAACTATTGCAGTTCTGTCCAAGTGTCACAAGCCAGCCCCAGGTAAAGCCCAGCACATCCCAACAGCACCCACCGCCCTGCTGACCTCTTCCCTGCAGCAGAGCAGGCACGAGCATATGTTTTATGGCACACTTCATGCAGTCCCATCTCTCCAGCAGACATCAGGCTACAGAAAAAACTCACAGACAGATTTCCTTCAGCTCCATTGCTGAGGATGGATGTAACAAACAGCCCCAGCTGCCCTGCAAAGATCTTCTGGCTCCTGCTCCTCAGGGCTCAGAGATCCCCCCAATCAGCAGATGACCTATAGCTCATCCCAGAGCACAAGTCATGCCTTCAGCTGAGATATTCATGGCTCACTGAAGCAGGGAACATGACAAGCAGATGGGAAATTCTGTGCTGGGGTTAAGGGACAGTGCCTCATCAAGCAGGTGGCTTCTTACAGCACCACAACCTCTACGCTGGTGTGAAGAGATGCACAAAGCTGCTTTGGGGCCAGCTCTCATCATTTGTGGCAGAGTTACTCTCCACAGCTATCAGCACCCATACAGCACCTTGCCAGGCACTAACACCTGATGAAGGCAGACACATACAACACAGCCAGAGGTCACACCATACATCACTTGAGACCAGGACAGAAGGCAGCAATCCCCATCTCCTCCTCACCCTGCTCTAGTGGGTGCTGTAAGGGCCTGCTCCTGTGCTTGGAGGGAACACCACCTCCATCTCCAAGAAAACTGGATCCAGGGCCTTGCACCCAATGCACGGATTAATGAAAGCAATTCCACTCAAGCCCAGCAATTAGCTGCTGTTTATGGTAGTTCCCCCTCTGATCACATGCTGCTATTACCAAAGCGCTCACAAAGAACACACACCCCCACACCCACACCCCCCCATATTTAGAGGGGGAATAACCTTCCTGGTGACCAGCAGAAAGGAGCAGGTTTGTTTTGACCTCAGACAGATCCCCTCCAAGACACGTGCCCAGGCCTCACCAACCCCTGGCTCCCTTACTCTGTTTGCACACAAAGAAGTCCTTGAGCCCCTGGGAAGCCACAAGGGTTTCCATGTACAATTAACACATATCTTCGTTAAGGCAGCAGTAACAGCCACAGTGACCCTTTTCCTGCTGCGCCCCTCACTTAGCAACCAGTCTGAGCACTTTCCACAGAAACTACCCTTGCTCCTTCAATTTCATTTCCCAGCAGAGTTTCATCTCTATTTTGTTGCTTTATGGTTGTCATGAAAGCCCCCCTCCTCGCCCACTAATTACCAGGTACAACCAAGTCTCCTCCTCCAGCTCAATGGGCAGAGCAGCAGCTGCCAGGGGCTGGGGCTCTGCCTCCATCCCTGCAGTGATACTCCCCCATGCCCAGCACAGCTACCTGTGCAAGAGATACTTATCCTCCTAAAGTGGGTTTGTTGGCCCCTGGGAGGAGACTTTCTACCCGCACACAGAAGCTAAGCGCAGCTGAAGGGAAGGTCCCTGTAGAGGGAGCAGGCTCACCACTCTTTGGATGCTGTAGGCATCTTGCTAGGCACCAGTGACACCTGGCCTTCCAGATGGACACACACCATTTATCACCCAGCCTGGTGTGCTGCCCCCACCAAGGCTACTCCAGGTACAGGACCAAGACCAAGCAAGCACCATAAGGATTTACACCTTCCCAGATGCTGGAAGAGGAAGAAGACACCTCCATAGCATGAGCCTAAGGCACTCCCAGCCAGTACCACAGCAGCATACAAGCACATGTGCTCAGGACCTCCTTTCAAACACCTGAGCAATTACTCCGGGAGGCTCTACAGGAGCTCTGCCCCAGCCAGCCCAGACTTCTCCACTCCTCCACAGTGCTTCAGGACACCAACACTTGCCCAAGTATGCTCTGGGGTGAATCACGGGGGGGTTACTGCCCATTCAGCAGGTCTGGAGCAGCCATCCTGCCCCCCCAGCCAGCATGCACTAAGAGGGCTCACAGAGCTAAGACACCAGCCCCAGGAGCTAGTAGCACCACCAAGCAAGGTGCTGACTGCAAACACACACAGAGCACATGAAAGGGGAGAGGAACAGAGGGCACCTACTCCATTCCTCCCCAGAGACTGACAGAGAATCCACCTGCAGCCAAATCCCAGGGTCCAGCTAGGAGAGCAGCCACAGTGATGAACACAACTCAAAAGAGAGGTGGGGGTCCCACCCCACGCTTAAATAGACCTCCCAAGCAGGGGGTGGGGCTGTGAGGGGGCCAGATGATGCTCATTTGGGCTGTTTGGGCTTATCAGCACCTGTGGTGCTCCCACATCCATCCCTTTTGGTGGTGGGCTTTGCAAAGCTCTGTATCCCCTTCCTGCAGCAAGCTGCTGCTGAGGTAGGCAGGAGGGGAATGCAGCTTCCCCCCAAAATACAGCCTGCCCCATGCTGGGCATAGCTGTGCAGTAATGATTTGCCAAGCACTGAGCTGGAATTGTGGATAAGGAGCCTGCGTTTTGCCTGGAAAATTGAGAATGAAGCAGTGCCTGAACCCGGCGTCGTTACACGGCACATTATCTTGAAGGGCTTTGCTGTAATTTAGATAAAACCCCGTATCTCTTATTTCAGAAATGTCAACAGTGTTCAGGATGTGCACGTGCTTCCAGGAGAAGGAAGCCTGCAGAGCTGCAAGTCTCCGTAGCAGCTCTGTGGGCTTCCTTCTCCTGGGCTTTCCACGTCTTCTCAAACTGGCAAAGGAGTGCCCCATCTCTCAGAATTTCAGGAACATTTCCTGTGAGGGAAGGGTAGATGTTCAGGGGTGCCCTAGATGGCTCTGTTATGCCTGTTCCCAGGTACTGTGTCACAGTGTCCATGGTGGAGGCAGGCAAGGCACGGTGCTGGGCCAGCCGCTGCCTGAGCAGGGCTTGGGCCTGACCATCTCCAGAGGTGCCCACCAGCACCAACTGCTCTGAGGGTTCTGGTTTCCTCTCAGCTCGTAGGAAAGCACAAACACTTCATGTGGGTTTTATCTGTGCTTGGTCATCTCCAGCCTCTGGTCAGGTCTTGGAGCAGTTCACCCCCCTGCTAACTGCCTTCCCACTGTTCTGTACCCTCCCCAGGGAGAATCCTCTCGGGACGGCAAAGGGAGAAGGGGCTGTTGGCACCTTGTGGGGATGTGCCTCCCAGAAAATGCTGGCCTGCTGAGACAGGGAGAGGGATGCTGGTGGGCAGGGCTCTGCTGTGGCTGCACCAGCCTGCCTTTTCCTCACTCCGAGGTGCTGCTGGAGGTGACATAGTGGCACAGCCTGCACTACACATCTCCAGCCAGTGGGAAGGCAAGCCAAGCCAAGCATCCCAGCGTGCACCATGGTGGGCAAGGACAGACCCCAGCTCATGACAGGCCTCACGGCACATCTGACATCGCCTTTTTCATCCTGCCTGAGCCAGCGGGGAGGGACCCCGGTGCGTACGGCGAGGGCAGCCATCAGCAAGGCTTGTCGCCTCCCCTCCTGCAGAGACACCAGTCGTGCCACTCTGCCACACACACCCCCAACATGACAGAAGAGCCAGTGGCACGGGCAGGGACGGCGGGGTCCCTGCACGGGGCCAAGCAGTGCCTGCCATCCCTGCACACATGCCAGCAGCCTTTGCTCGGCACGCCTGCATGTGCAAGAGGAAGGAGACGAGGGGGGATGTTTGCAGGGAGGTGGGTCTGCAGCTACAATTTACAGGTTCGTTAACAGTGTCCCTGCAAAGATCATTTCTGCTTTTAATTGGAAGCCTAATTAACAACGAGTTCTCATCAATTTCCATCGAGATCCCGAAGCGGCACTGGCACATTCTCTTTGTTCTTTTGGGAACAGGGAAGTGGCGAAGCACAGGGCAGATAAAGCAGCCATGGGTGATAACTGAGGGGAGGGGGGGGCTGCTCCCCCCAGAGCCATTCCTTCACTTCCACCCATTCTGCAGCAATTTCACTCGATATTTACAACTCCAAGAAATAAGAATTTAATACAGAAGCATCGACTCCATTGTGGTTGGTTGCTACTCCCTGTCCCTCACTGAGACGTGTCACTAGGTGAGACACACCCTGTAACGAGGCCGGGCTCCTCTTTCACTCCCACAAAACCTCTGTGTCCTTCCCAAGGAGTTTTGGGGTGCGGGGTGAGAGAAGGGCTGCCCAAGAAGCAGCAGAGCAGCCCCCCTGGTTACAGCACCGTGGAAAGATTACTCAGTGGGGAGGTTTCCCAAACCTCCCTTAGCACAGTCAGACCCCAGCAACAGCCTCCCCGCATCCCCTCCAAACCCAGGAACACTCTGGGCTCTTGGTACCTTTGGGGGTTTCTCAGAGGGATGGATAATCACCACATTGTTTCCACAGTCCTTCTACAAATTATTTTGATAATAAAGGACCTCCTGTGACATTAAGTACATTTTAATTACAACATTGTCTGTAATGCATATATCTAATTGCAAATAATTATTTTATCGTATTTGGTCTGTATGCCTGTTCTAGGCATCAGATATTATCTTCTGACTCGGTGGTACAGGTTAATTAAAATTTCTCTTTTAATACCGTTTCAAAGCTAACCACATCATTTCATCTGGGCACCAGCTGTGTTGGCAAAAATTATTTTTTATTATTTTTTGTCATGCCTGTCCAGGGAGGAGAATCTGAGCTGTTCCCAAAGGCTGTAATTACACAGGGCTTTCTGAGGCAATTTATTTGCAAAAGGAGGAAAAAGAAGGAAGCATGTGTGTACTGCCAGCGGCCAGCAGCAGCTTTGGGTGTTCCTGGCCTGTTTTGAAGGTTTTTTTTGTTCTCTTCCATATGTACAAGAGCATCTGAGCTCCCAGATAAGTCTTGCCATGGGATGAAGCCTGCCCAGCTGATGGAGATGGCAGTTGGGGTTAGGACAAACCACCTGGTCCATCCTGACCTTAGCAAAGCTCAGCTTGAGGGGAAACCGAGTCTGCTGCTTCCTTCCCCAGCTCACACTCTTCAGATAAAGAGCAAACACAAGGGCTGGGGGGGATCCCACAGTATGAATGATGCCCGAATGACATTTTCATGCCGCATGTGCCACAATGGTTAGAACCGTTCCATCAGATTTTCCCCAAGTAGCTGAGCACCCAGAAGCTCCCTTCCCTTTTCCTGATGGATTTCCAGCATTAGGGACTTCAGGCAACCTGTTTCCCAGCCGCTGCAGATCCAGAAAAGGCCTGTCTCTCCTGCACATTATTCAGGCCGCCAGCCTTTGGTGTACTTTTCCCTACCCTCTCTTTCTGGGCTCGTTATGAAGTGTGATATTGACACAGGTAAGCAGAGAAGTTCCGTAACCTAATCGCTGTCGTTAAAACTTCAGGCTCCACGGGAAAAGTAACCTTGCCTGTTCGTCAGGTCCGGTGACACTGAGGCAGGCGGCTGTATCTACAGCTGCAGCAGCACACTCCCCCTGTCCCCAGAGCCTGCAGTGAGAGGCTGAGCGGGGACCCTTCCCTGCTCCGGCAGCTGGAGTGCAGAGTCGAGGCTGGACCCTTCTCCCAAGCCCCCTAAAGTCAGAAGGCTGAAGCAACTGAGGTACAGAATCACAGAATTGTAGGGGTTGGAAGGGACCTCGAGAGATCATCGGGTCCAACCCCCTGCCAAAGCAGCTCCCCAGCTCATACTAGATAGGTGTCCAGACAAGTCCTGGATATCTCCAGAGAAGGAGACTCCACCATCTCCCTGGGCAGCCTGTCCCAGGGCTCTGTCACCCTCACTGGGGAAAAGTTCCTCCCCATGTTGGTGTGGAACTTCCTGTGCTCCAACTTGCAGCCATTGCCCCTTGTCCTGTCCCCACAGACCACAGAAAAGGAGCAGGCCAATTCCCCCTGCACCCCATACTTAAGATATTTATAGACATTGATTAGGTCCCCCCACAGTCTTCTTTTCTCCAGGCTGAACAGCCCCAGCTCTCTCAGCCTTTCCTCATAGGATAGATGCTCCAAACCCTTAATCATCTTCGTAGACCTTCTTTGGACTCTCTCCAGGAGATTCCTGTCTTTTTTATATCAGGGAGCCAAGAACTGGACACAATACTCCAGGTGGGACCTGGCCAGGGCAGAGTAAAGGGGGAGGATCACCTCCTTGGACCTGCTGAGGGTAGTGGCAGCAGGCCTGCAGCCATTGTGCCTCAGAGAATGTCAGGAAGCCATTTCCTCCCCAGGGCAAAGCTCCTGGGGACAGCATGGCTCAGTCAGCTCTCTTCACACACCCCAGCAACAAACCAACAGTTTGTGTGGCCCAGACGCAAGTGCCAAAAAAGCGCCCAAGGACAGTGCCCTTTGCCCCTGCTCCCCTGTGCCATGCATCCCTCACAGCATCCCAGGGGGTGGCAGAGGCAGGCATTGAGCATCAGCAGTGTGCCCACTGCAGGCTGTCACCATTGGCATGACCTCTGCCACCAGCAGGCAGGCGTTCCCCGGGGCGACGCTGCAGTGACATCATTGCCAGGGTCGTCATCATCATTTTCTCTTTCATCTGTGGGGGTCTTGGCTCGTGCTACAACTCCCAGAAATCTGCCCCACACTGACACAATGCTGGGGAGCTCGCAGGCGTGGGGGTCTGCCCACCACCCTGCCTGGACAGACACACGGCTAGAAGGGCAGGTCCTGCACCAGTCAGTGATGACTTAAACAATCACCGAGTCCATCCCCACCACTCCCATGCCTGCACACTCAGCACAGGCAGGCAGCAGGCTGTGCTGTGACCATTACAATTCGGCTCTGTGAGGAGAAGCCATCATTGCTCTGTGCCCTGAAACAACCGGTTTATATAGACTTGACTTCAGGTCCCGGGAGCCAAGTGTCCAAAGCCCTATCAGGAAATGACTTCACCCCAAGTGTCAGCTCTCAGAAATGCATCATCTGGCTTTCTGGGGACCTGCAGCTGTGACAATGTCAGAAAACAAAAGTCCCAGGGCTTTACAGGCAGATCCCTACACGGGCTGAAGTCACAGCATCAGGTCTCCTGGCATTTCTGGTTTGCATTATGCTCCACCAGCTCCCAAACGAATCGCTTGAAGAGTTCCACTCTACAATGTTTAAAGGCCAGCTGCATGCAATGGTGAGTACAATTCCTGTATGTAAACACACTTATCCAGACATACTCACTTACCTGAGACTCGAGACACTGTCAAAAGGGTGTTTGCCTTGCTGCTGTACTCACCACTTGCTCTTAACACAAGGCAAATGGATTTGACTCCATGACAATTACCCAATGTACTGCAACAGGCTCAGGTGCAGGACAAAGTATTGTCTCATGTTATAGGACATGCAGAAGCAAATGCAGATTAGAACAGCCCTGGATTACAGTTCAGTTTTGAGCTGTGAGGATTCAGCCAGCTCAAAGACATCACAGCCAAAAGCATCAGGAACCCACAGGATAACTTCAATTTAAAAGAACTTTGACTGTGGGTTACCAAGTTATATGAGCTCTGAAATCCAGGAGAAGAAACCTCTGACAAGTGAAGCCTCTCATCACACTCCATCTGGAAGTGCTTTAATGTCTGGGAGCTCTGAGGTTTCCCTCCTCAAAGCCAGGGGCCAAACCCCGCTCTCAGAGGAGCTCTGTGTTGCAGCACCTGTTTGCCTCTTTCCCAGCCTGCTGGATCTTTTATTTCAGAAGAGTGGCTAGCAATACAGAGGTGAGATTTAGCCCTTATTCGAGCAGAAAGCACACCAACACCGCACTGACAATGGCAGCAGGGCTGAATTCGGTCCATGCACCCTACACCAGGCTTCCTAGGGCTGCTGGAAACAAGGTGGTAGTTTTCAAACCTCCTCTGGTTGCGTATCATGACTGTTCAATCCACTGGCACCAACCCTCCAGCCTCCAGACACCAACATCCCGCCCTGCAGCGAGTGAACTCCCACCATCCTCACACAGTGTCAGAGGCCTGATGCCAGCAGCCCCGCATCCCTGACTAAAGCAGACAGGTTAAAAACCACAGCAAGCCCGAAGCACTCGAATTACACTGCTGTTAAAGGATGCTTACTCACCGGGCTCTCCAGGTGACCGCCTTCTCCAGGCCTGGCGGGGGGGTGGGGGGGGGGGGGGGGGGCAGGACTGCCCTCCTGGAGCACTGCCATCCCAGTCCACAGGTCCGTATTCCGCAGGGCTTCACAGGAGGGGAGCTTCAGGCAGACTTTAAAGCAGCGAGCGTTGGGTGCTAAGCACTGGGAGGCCTTCCCCATCACTGCACTGGCGATCTGACGCCGAGGCAGCTCGTTAATCATGGCGGCTCTGCCTTCGGTTGCAGTGTTGGGTTTAAGGAAGCGGAGAAGGACACGAACACGACCAGAACCTGCCAGAGGAGATGAAAGGAGAGCCGCTGTTTTCCCAAGACCAAAGGGAGGGGGGAAGGAAAGGCACAGCGCAGCCCCAGGCTGCGGCCCACAGCCCCAGCCGGCCCCACGCACCGCCCCGTGCCCCGGGGGAGCTGCCATGGCCCAGGCTCCCCCGGCTCAGAACCCCAGACAACCACCGGGGATCGGAACCTCCTCTGGCGTCAGGTACTGCGTAGGAACAGCACGGGGGGACGCGGCCGTGAGGCGCTGCGGGCCCGAGCGGCCCCCGCACAGCTGGCTGCGGGGCGGCAGCACGCCCCCGTGCTCACACCGCCTGCTCACGCCAGCTGGGCATTAGGGCTGCGGCGCGCTGGGTGCTCCGGCGCTGCCGCTCCCGCTGCGAGCTCCCACGGACCCGGCACCGCGGCTCGGCAGCGGCCAGCGGGCTGCGCGCGGGCACCGCCCAGCCACGCCCCGCGCTCCCGCCGCGAGCTCCGGCCTCAGCCCCTCCCGCCGCGAGGTCCTGCCGCGAGGTTCCTCCACGAGCTCCCGCCTCAGCCCCTCCCGCCGCGAGCTCCCTCCACGAGCTCCCGCCTCAGCCCCTCCCGCCACAAGGCCCCTCCACGAGCTCCGATCGTGCGCTGTACTTCGCCATGGTAACTTTCCCGGGGCCGGTCCCCCGGGACGCCCCCAGACGCTCCTCGCTCGCGGGACCTTCCCGGGGGGTGCCGCGGCCGGGTCCTGCCGCTCCCGGCGCCGCGAATCCCGCGCCCTCGAGCGCGCGAGGTTAAGCCGGCGCGCGCAGCTGCGCCGCTCCCTTCCCTCGGAACTCCCGCGCCCGCCTTTTCCGAAGCCTGGTGACGTCACGGGCGGCGCCGCCCGCAGTTCCCGACGTGCCCCGCGCGGAGGCGCGTGGCCTGCTGGGGGCCGTAGTCTGCCCGCGCGCCTGCGCAATGCGGCGGCCGGGGCGGGCCGGAGGCGGGTGGTGGGGCCGGGCCGTACCGCACCGTACCGGCACGCCCAGCCGGGCAGGCGGCGGCGGGGACGCGCCCGGCCTCTGCCCCTCGCTGCTGCGGACAGTTGTGCCTCGCCGCGCCGGGATGTTCTCCAGGAAGGGCCACGCCGACGTGAGGAAATCCACGCAGAAGGCGCTGGACCCCAAGCGCGATGTGCTCGCCCGCCTCAAGCACCTCCGGGCGGTGCTGGGTGAGTGCGGGCGGGCGCCCACCCGCCGTGAGGGGAGGCGGCTCGGGGCGGCCCCGTCCCCCCCTCCCGCCTCTCGCTCTCCCTCGCAGCCCCCCGCTCCCGGGCGGGCGGGGCGGCGGCCCGGGGCGCGGAGCCGGTTTCCGCGCCGCGGCGGTACCCGCGGGTGGGTGGAGCCCGGCGCCGCGGGCGCTTCGCCGGGCACGGTCCGCCCCACGTCGCCGCGGGCCGTGGCGGCCGGCGAGAGCCGCCCTCGGGGCACGGCCCCGCCGGGGATGCCCCGCTCCCCCCGTGCGGCTCGGGGCAGGCGCGGGGCCGGCGGTGCGCGTCCCTGCAGGGTTGCCGGAGCCGCCGGCGTTGCCGCCCCGGCGTCGGGAGCCCCGGCCGGCCTCGCGCCTCTGTGAGCGAGCTGCCCCGCTGCCTGCCCGGGCTGCTGACTGTGCCCCTCCTGTGTGGTGGGACCTGGCCGTGCCTTCCCCTCGTGTGCTGCCGTCACCCAGCTCGTCTTACTCCGGGCGCTGGTCCGGGCCGGTGTGTTCTAGCCTGCGGGGATCCGGAGAGGGGTGGCCGGCAGGGTCAGGCAGGGGATTGTCCCTCCCGAGGCCTAGGCTGGGGTCCTGTGTCCAGAGCTGGAGCTGCTATACAAGAAAGGTGTGGAACTGTTGGAGAGGGGTCAGAGGAGCCACAAAGGTGATCAGAGGGCTGGAGCAGCTTCTTCCCTACGGAGAGAGGCTGAGGGAGCTGGGGTGGTTCAGCCTGGAGAAGAGAAGGCTGCGGGGCGACCTCATTGCAGCCTGCCAGTCCCTGAAGGGAGCAAAGGAACAGGAGGGGAATTGGCTTGTTCAAAGGGCAGAGACTGGCAGGACAAGGGGGATGGAGTGAAGCTAAAGGAAGGAAGGAAGGTTTAAATTAGATCTTAGAGGGAGGTTGTTTACCCAGAGAGTGGTGAGGTGCTGGAACAGGCTGCCCAGAGAGATGGTGGATGCCCCAACCCAGGGGTGTTCAAGGCCAGGTTGGATGGGGCCCTGGGCAGCCTTGTGTAGCTCCAGGCCTGAGGTTGGTGGCCCTGCCTGTGGCAGGAATTGGAGCTCTGTGATGCTTGGGGTCCCTTCCAGCCCAGACCAGTCTGTGATTCTATGATTTGGGTGGCATCCTCCTTTCTGTTAGTCAGCAAACCGCAGCTGAGAAAGGTTCTTCAAGAGCTTTTGTGCAGCATCCCACCTCAGGAGGACGGGTGTCAGTGTTTGCGTATCGTGTTTCAGAGTGTTCTCCTGGGGAACAAAAAAGAAAAAAAAACCCAAACTGATTTGTGCTTCTTATGTAGTCAGATTCTAGTTGTCCATTTCAGTCAGGTTTAGCAGGTACACCAGAACCATGACTGCACTGTGTTGTGAGTGGTGAAAAGTGGCTGGAGGAGATGACCTTTCCTCAGGAGAGAGCTGAAGCTGGCTGTCACATCATCTGCTGAGGGGTGGTGGTCGTGTTGCTCCCCTCAGGCCCTCCATGTGCTTGCTCTCAGTGGTGTGAAGGATGCACGGAGCAGGATTTGCCACCCAGGCCCCACAGTGCAAAGGTGCTCCCTTTCCCTTTGGTCCCCCACCTCGCACACGTGTGCTGGGCTGCGAGACTCACACCGAGGAACCTCACTGTGGTTTGAGCGTGGGCTTTTGTTGGTGGTGCTCCTGATTGAGCTTGAGATTAAGGGCTTTTTCCTGTGACGTTTCGCTGACAGGAGAAAAATTATACAAGGGAGGTTTTGAACCTCCTCTGCAAAGTGAGGAGCTTCTATGGTGAGGACACCAAGTGTGATGCTGAGTAGTGACTAGTCTCAGTTAGGGTGGTGCTGTGGAGACCAGCTAGCTGTGAGAGCAGGGCAACCAATGGTGAGAAGTGTGAGGTAGTTCAGCTCATTACTCACATCTTGGTGGTTTCACCTGCTTCTCACAGCTGTGAGCAACAAGGCCTGATTCCCAGTCAGTACTCCCCTGTGACCGCTTGCCTCGAAGCAGCTAATCCGAGCAAGGGTTTTGCAGGCCCTCAGTGGGCAGAGCACTGGTCAAATCTGAGAGTGTTATGTCTTGTGTTATGCTCTAAAAATGGCCAGGTTTTGCTCATCCTTGGAGCAACAGAACATGTAAGTTCATCATGCCTGACCCGTAGATATTTAATCTTTGCAATTTGAGCTCTCAAGCAGTGTGGTTTGGGCTGCTCTGTCTCAGCACCTGCAGTCTTCACACTTCGTGTGAGAGGTTATCAAGCCTTTGCTCTGGAGTTAGCTGTGAATGAGGGGTGTTTGGCTTCTCTGGGTATAAACTGCTCTTCCTTTGTGTGTAAAAAATCTCCATAGTTAGCAATCTTGGTGGGGGTTGGGTTTTTGTTTTGTAGCTGTGGGGGTTTTTTAATCGTACCACCTATCTAATCACCTAAGGGCAGGAGTGTGGAAGGACAGGAGATCCCTTACCTGCAT
The DNA here is from genome assembly GCA_022605575.1 of Laterallus jamaicensis coturniculus. Taxonomy (NCBI): domain Eukaryota; kingdom Metazoa; phylum Chordata; class Aves; order Gruiformes; family Rallidae; genus Laterallus; species Laterallus jamaicensis. The sequence goes on from JAKCOX010000001.1 coordinate 1,655,020, forward strand.
TACCATGCACCTGTCTTAACGCTCATGTGCTCTACACACAAGATTAACACAATGTCAAGTTCCATTGTAAAGGAAATAAAAATGACAAGATATAAAATTGGGACATTCTTTGTCTTAGAGATGAGGTTTGGAATGTTTTGTGAAACCAGCCTGAGAAGGGTTGCTTTGAGAGACCTTTCCTTTCTTCCTTTTCCACCCACCTTGCTGGAACAAGCAGGCCAGAAGAAACAAGGAGGACAGCAGTGTTCTGTTCATGTTCCCTGTTCAGCCTCTCAGGCACGCCTGGAATCAGGACACAGCAGGTTGGGTTTAAGATGAGACCCGGGACTCGCGGCGGCTCTCGAGTGTACCCATCTTTGGGGCACGATGCTTTCTGTGTGGTGCAGAGGGGCTGTTGGGCTCCTGTGACAGACCTGACGGGTGGAACAAATGGGAAAATACGCCTATTAGCGTGACGAAATTAATTTATGTCCCAAAGCAGATGGCACAGAAGGTAGCATTGTCTGGCGCCTTGCTGTGGAGATACTGCTTACCCACTTGGCAAGGGGGGGGGGAAATGCACCCGTCTCTCCTTCCAAGTGCAGGTTAGGTTTGCAGATACCGACTGGGGTTGTGTTTTTTGATTAGGCTTGTTACCGAGCCTTGGCTTCGAGTGCAGTCGTGCCAGAGGGCTGAGTAGTGCCTTGGTAGCTTTGATAGGACAGCTGGAAGTGGCTTACAGCAGGGGCTATGGCAGGGCAGTGCTGGTTGTGTTCCTGAGGTGTCTGCCTAAACCTTTTAGGTGGGAGTGGCTTTTTGAAGATACCATCTTCATAGATAGTGATGCAAATGTGTGTGTTAGGGTGGTGTTCAGCCTAGAAAATAAAGCGGCGCAGGGCAGCTCGTGCGTTTAAGGAAAACAAAGCTTTTGGTGCAAAACCTCAAAAACAGTCAGATGTCTCCTTTTTTTTTTTTTGTCTTTCATACCACTCCTCCTTCCCCAAACACAGCACTGCTTGTGCGGGCCAAGGGTAGGAATGTGCATGTCTTCCTATTCCTCCCAGTCATCTCACTCCCTGTCCTCGGCTCGTGCTGCGGTGGCACCTGTTCCCTGAGAACTGCTCCTGTCCTGTGTTTCCTTAGGAGGTGCCGTCCCTTCTTCCTCCCCGAGTTTTAAATTACAGGAACCAACTTGTAAATAAAGAGACAGTTACTCTTCTGAGATCCTTCTGATGGAGGAGGATAAAAATCAGAGGAAAGGTGATCATAGGGGAGGGATGGCGGAAAGGAATGTGCTTTTTCCATCAGTAAGGGGTCTTATGAGCACCAGGATCAACACCACCTGTTTTCGGATTGCTTCAGGTCCCTTCGCTGCCGTTGGCGTAAGTCTGCTCAGTGCTCAAATGGAAGGCAAAGATTCTCTTTATGTTTGTGTTGCCTGTAACGTTTCCCAAGCCTGGGATACTGCCTTCATGAGGTTGTCTACCTGCGTGGCAGTGCAATATGCTAACTGGAATATGGCTTTAAAGGAAAGTGGGTGTTTGCTGGTGCTTGGTCAACGAGCAGAGAGTCTCCTTGGCTTTCTTATTGCTACAAAGACATCCTGACTTTCTAACTGTCATGGCTCAACGTGTTTTCCTGGAATTTTTCTTCTGGTTTCAAGAACTGCTCGGTCATGACAGCATCTCTTTTGGAATAGCAGTGTGACAGGAACCACAGCTGCTGCCTGCTGCAGTTCTCCTGTAATCTAGATGATGTCACATCATGCTCATGCATAAAACAGGGCAAAGTAAGTCTTCATTATGTGAAGGTGCTGAGCCTTTTCTTGGAGGCATTGTTTCAGAGTGATTCGCCTGTGACCTTGAAGTCAGACTGTAGGTAATGTCCGTGAACTGCGGCTGGTGATGTACCTCAGCTGCCCCAACTCACATTGCACTGAGAAACAGGAAAGGATGGGAGCTTGCCTGTAGCTGTGAGCTCATGGGAACGTGGTGACAACAGGTAAAGAATCTTCAGGACGAGAACCATGGTTTGAAAGTAACACCGATTTTGGTGTGGTTGCCAAACCCGAGGTCTCAGGCTGTTCAAGGCCCCATCCAACCTGGCTTTGAACACCTCCAGGGAGGGGGCAGCCACCACCTCCCTGAGCACCCTGTGCCAGGGCCTCACCACCCTGGTAGGGAAGAATTTCTTCCTGATATCCATCCTAAATCTACCCCCTTCTAATTTAAAACCACTCCCCTTTGTCCTATCACTTCCTGCCCTTCTTAAAAGGTCCTCTTCTGTCTCGTGGCCAGAGTTGGTGGCCCTGGTATGGTATAGGCACGGGCGTCAGCTTGGCTTGAGCAGGAAATCTGTTAGATTGCCAAGTACAATCCTTAGTGTTTTTCTTTAGAACGGAGAAGCATGCTTTTCTTTTAACTCAGAAGATCAGAAGTGAGATGGTAACAGAGAGCAGCAGGGTTTTGAGGTAGGGCACAGTCTTGGCTTGTGCAGTTCTGTGCTGCTGGATGAATGCAACTTGGTAGTATTCTTCATTTTGAGATGTTAGAAAGTGAGTGCTTCCAGACAGCCTGCTCGGTTCAGAATAGCTGTTGTTCCCTGGATTTCACGGGAAATTGGAAGTGTTAAGACTTATTTTAGAACTTGTTCTAGCTGAAGGGGTTTTTAGTAACGGTTATGTCTCCATGCTGGCACTCCTTTGAAAGAGCCAGGGAAAACTCTTGTAGGCTTTTGTTTAGCACTTAAGGCTGTAGTCTGAAAAAGTGGGCTTCAGTGTTTGGGTGTTGTTTTCGAAGGCAGGCAAAAGTTGTGTGTGGTTTCTGGGGTGAGGCTAGTAATAAAAGTTTATCATTAGCCAGGGTGCGCCTGCAGAGTTGTCTCTTCATCTCCTTTAGTTTTTAAAGTACTGGAGATACAGATGACCCCTCAGGACTGCAAGAACTTTGTATAAATAATGTAAAGCCAAGTGACCTTGCAAGTTGAGGGGACGAAGGGAGGGTTTCTGACTGCTTAAAGGGCTGCAATAACGTTTTGCAACTAACAGAAAAATAAAATCATGTTCTAAGGGCATGGTTATTGTCCCCTCTGGATTCTTCTCTAATCAGACGAAGGGTGATGGGAGCTTGAGAGTAAATGTCGATTCTTTTTCGGTGGTACTTGGGTGGTTTCTTTCCCTACACATTAAACTCATGGAGTAAGGCAGGTTATTTATTGAGCTGGCTGCTTCCTATCTGATGCAGAAGGAACGCCACGTCACGTGCACCCTCACGAATGCCTCGCTGTTTCCTGTGCGCTGCGGTGGAAACTGGAACGTGTTAGCCAAGGATCACCTGCCCTGGGCTGGGGAGCAGGCTCGGACTGGTCCTGTCTTTGGAAAGCTGATGCTGTTGGCCAGCTTGGCTTCGACTTCGGTGCTGAGGCTCTGAGGTGGCTTGGTGGCTCTTCTCAGAAGCAGTAATCTGAGAGCGATTTACAAGTAAATAGAAAAATGTAACCTAATGCCTGCAACTCAGTCCCAGCCTTGCTGTTAATTCCCTTGAATGCTTAGAAATACGTCTTGGCTCAGCAGGATTTGCCAAAAGTCAGTATATTATCTTGGTGTCTTAGATGGTAAATAGTGTGTGTGGAGCTGTTTCGCTGATGTTTTTCATTTGAGAAGAAACCCCAGAAACAGAAGAACAAGCCTTACCCTGCTAGGAGTTACTCATGCAGCGGTATGACCCGAGTCATGTTGTTCCAGTGTCCCCTGACTGCTCGAGAAGCAGCCTGCCTTGTTGGGGCTCTGCCCGTGGTGACCACTGTTTGGTCAGACGAGCCGAAGGAAGAGAGCAGTAAAGGAGCTCCTACAGTAAAGGAGCTGTGCAATGCGACAGAACATGATGCAAGGCAACATGGTGGGGAGGGGGAGGCTGCAGGAAAGCTGTGGTCTCCAGCTCACCTGGTCTTACCAGCCAGAGGTTGGCTCAGCTGGCAGAGATGTGGCCCAGCTCTCCTGTGCAGGAGGCACAGGGCGATGCACTGGTGGACAGAGTGGCTTTCCATTGCTCATTGCCATGCATGATGAAGGAGTATGGAAATGGGGTATTCCTCATGGCTGCACCAGGTATGAGATTTCGTAGTGAAGTGCCCAAGACAGACGTATCTCTGAGTGATGGAATTGCTGGGGCTGTGATTCATTCACTACACTTGGAGTGTTTAAGCAGGCAGTGTGTCAGAGCGACGACTGTGTGCAGAGTTGCAGGAAAGTCTTTCTGAGGGAATTCCGACTCTTGGACTAACAGATGGGAGTATTGCTGCTGGCCTTGCTTCAGGTTAGAAATTGTTCTTCTCTGTATCTTGTGAATGAATATAAGGAACACAACGGTTTGGTAGGTAAAGGATGCAGCTGTAAGAATGAAGGCTTCCACCAGAGTAACAGATGAGCCACTGCTGGAACGCTGCGCTTACAGAAACGGGGAGTTGGCTTGTTTGATTAGGCAGTTCCTTTCTCCCCCTGTCATGGTTTAGAGGGAAAGTTTCCTTTTTGTTTAGCGTTTCATGACCTCATTCCTGCGTATGAAATCCTCGTAAATGAAAGCCTTGTTTCCTCCTGGAGCTCTGTTTCACAGAACGCATTCATAGCGAGGAGTAATTGCACTTCGCCTGCCAGTCCCAGACCGGTAGTTCATAGGGAACAAATGCCATGCAAAAGTTTCCCTCTGCTGATTGGCTCCATAGCAGAAGCAAGCAAAGCCTTACCACTGGAAAGGTAGTAAATTCTCCTTAAGTTATTTTGGGAAAAAAACAATTGCCCAAGGCTAATATCGTTCTCCTGGAGTTGTGTGGTGTTATTGGGTTGTCTTGTTGGAATCAGCTTTGTCTTGACTCATGACTGGGCTTCTTCAGAGGTGAACGCTCAGTGAGAAGAGGTGTTTCTGAAACAACAGGCTTGCTTGAAATTTCAGACCTGAGTTAAGGCTTAGGGAAGTGATGCGTGCTTGGGTTTCCCTTGTTACTTTTAATGAGTTGGAAATACACTGGTTTTGGAATTGACCTGCGTGCCAGGTAAAGTTCCAAGCTGGATTTGCTATTTGCACATAGAAATCTTTGCAAGCCTCTGTTCTTTCCACCGGTTCCTGCTTGCTTTGGTGATGCAGAAGCCGTTTGGTTCAGTAGCTAGGGCATGCCTCTGCTTTTTCTTTAGAAAACCCAAGTGTCCATAAGCTACACTGCAAACTGTCATAAATCAAGTGAAAATGGAAGTGCTCCTATTTTAGTTTCAAGGATGGAATCACATTTCAGTATAGAATATTTAATGAAGTCACTAAAATTGTTTTGCGTTGTGTTCTCTAATACAAAATATGCATTAAGACGAGAGTTTCCAGCCTTCTGGAGTTCTGTGCTAACTCCATGTGTGTTCCTCTTTGCAGATATCGTGGATGGAAGCGACCTGAAGCAACTTTTTGAGAACAATTATTCTCAAATTTATTTTATATTCTATGAAAACTTCATAACACTGGAAAACAGCTTGAAACAAAAAGGTGAGTTCCAGAGTTTTGCCAGCAGTTGTGTTGGTTTTCCCTTACCTGTGGTTGAAGGCATTCTGTTGTTCAAAAAAAGGGTAGATGAGGTACTTAGAGATATGGTTTAGTTATGAGAATGGTTGGACTTGATGATCTTGAAAGGTCTTTTCCAACCTTGTGATTCTGATTCTGTTGGCATGGTTATTAACCAGCTCTGTGTAAGCACTAACGTATTAGTACCCATCATTGGAATTTGGTGGTACCAGAAGAGGCGAACGTGGGAAGCTGTGCTCCGTGTTGTCACCAACTAGCCATTAGGTTGGCTGAGCATGGTGACAGCACTCTCCAGGCCTGTCCCTCATCCACAGTGGAGAAACAGGCACTGCCCTTTGGAAGCATCCTGGGCTTCTGATGCAAGATAAATATGAAGAAAAGTAAAGCAAGTGCAACATCTTTGACTCCAATTGAGTAGCAGCAGTGGAGGTTTTCTGTCTGATCATACCGTGTGTTCATGGCAAATGGTGCTGTTTTCTGTCTTGCAGGGAATAAGTCGCAAAGGGAGGAGCTGGACTCCATTCTCTTTGTTTTTGAAGTAAGTTTTCCATACCATAAAACGAATCCTTATTTTAAATGCTTGCTTATGCCTTTGCAATGGGGGGTGAAACCAGCTGTCAGTAGGTGTCTGGGGCTACACAGGGTGGAAGGCAGGAAAGAACCAGGGGGTGCATTTAGTTTTCAGGTACGACAATAATAGTGTTATACAGTGTGAATGTTGGTTGAACGAATATCCAGAGTTAAGAGACTTTTACCAAAATGACTTGGAAATCATGCAGGAATGTATCTGTCTGAAGGAACCAAGGATCAAATCTTTGCAAATGCCCTGGGGATTTTCAGTAGAATATGGGGGCAAGGGATCAGTAGTTGCATAGCTTCAGAATAGTCTGTTGTCTTTTCTGTATTAAGTTCTTGTTTCTGCACCTTATGGAGGGCTAATTCACAACAACAGTGCTTTTTCCCTGCACTGTCAGCATTACGGTGGTTCTGAACGTGTCACAGCAGGAATTCGGGCTCTGCTCCTTCCAGGTGGAGGCATCTGTTACTGTCGCAGTATCTGTCCTTGCAGCTCAAGGAAAAGAAATGGATGAGAGTTGTCAACTGTTGCATATCAATTTGGCTGGACTGTGGGAAATGTTAATCAGTTTCACTTGTTGTTTACTTAGTTATTTTTAAATTCACTGGAGGAGCATCGCTTCCTTCCCTTTTCCTTCCCTTCCCTTCCCGGCTGTCACGGCGCTGGTGGTGCCCGGGGAGGAAATGTTAGTTAGCTAACTCCTGCGTAATCAGATTAGGATGCCTGTAGCTTAAAGAGGAATAGTCTGTGATGGATCACTTTCCAAGGGAGTTCGAGTTAAGGTTATTGCTTAAATACATTTGGATGTGAGAAAACACCACTGGACCAGATGAAAGCCTGACATACTGAAAAGTTTTTGGAGTGCACGCCAGAAGCCTTAGCATAAGCTGTCCTGGTCTCTGAAGCCACAGATCAGTGGCACCTTTAATTGTTTGGTGGTTTTTTTAACAGCTTATTAGGTTAAAGTGGCCTGATTTATTTCTTAAGGGTAAATTAGTGAGAGAGGCTGCTGTAGGATTTTGTGTGAGGCAGTGTCAGGGAATACGAGCTCGTATATATCCACTAGGTCTGTGTTCAGGACGGGAGAAACCCCTCCTCTTCCTCCCTCCTCACCCCCGTGGAGAAGGTATGGCCACATTTATTGAGCAGGCTGTGCAATTTAATGCCAGCTCATTAATGCGCTTACCGTCTTGAATAAGTAATTAAATTTCTGTGGTCATGTCATGGAGTGGAAAATAGCTAATGCTTACTTTGCTAAAAGGAGTGAATTCCCATGTCTTGAAAAGTGGGGGTAATAACTGCCTGTCGAATACACCTCAAAGCCATTGGTCTGCTCTGCACGGAGGAGAGCAGAGACGTAGTCACATAGGAGCAAAGTGTCGGCTCGGGCCGCGATGCAGGGGGATTATTTTCTAGTCATCGACAGCTTTGTGGAGGGAGAGATGGATTAAGATACTTATGTGCCTTTGGGAGCGATGCACTTAGATGCTTATCCACTGGAAGAAAGTTTGCCTTTGTTTGGAGCTCTAACACCTGATAGCTTGATGCCATGTAGGAACAGGGCTGTCAGAGACCTGCTAGGGCACGGCCCAGGGATCTGTCAGCCCAGACATGAAGAGATGCAAATGCCAGGTAATTAAACATTCATATTGTAAGCCACAGGAAGCAAAACTAATTGATTGTTAAGCGTGCTGTATTTAGCCTGATGTCAGCCTGAGCCAGAGGTTTCCTAGAGTTTTCCTCTAATTAGCTAAATAGGTAATTACCTGGGATTAACAAACCCAGAGCCCAGTGCTGAGGGCTAACAGTTAAAAAACAAGTACAGATCTTTCTGAAGGGAATTGGCTTCTGCCTTCCTGCACCGATGGGGTTTGCTGGTGCCCCGGAGCAGCACCTGGTGCTGTGTGTCCCTGGCAGGACCTGCACTGCCCAGAGCCGCTGGAAACGGACTTCGCTCCCTTCTCGTTTATCGGGGTCTTCATTCTGCAGATCAGCTGCCTAGCTTGGCTGCTCAACAGTAACGTCAGACCAAAGTAACCACAGAAGAAATGCTCATCCAGAGGGAGCAGCACAAAAGGCTAACAGGTCCTTTTGTGAAGTACTTTCTTTACAATTAATAGTGCAGACTTCTCAGATCTCGCTCTGTGTTCTCTGAGGTGCTTTGGCCTTGTCTTTTTCTGAATAGATATTGAAATGATACAGCAACTGTAGTTATCTGTATTATTTTTACTTTTTTTTGGCTAAAAGGCCAAAGTGATGTGAAAAGCAAATTTGCTTTTTCTCTGGTAAGGCTTAGATATATCCAGACTTGTTGTAGATCTTCAGCACAGGTTAATACTGCTTCTTCCATCACTGTGATGTGAGGGTGTTGGGTGGTACAGCTGTCAGCAGGGTGCTGTGTGTCACAAGAGTCCCCAAGGTGCGCTGTGTGTATGTATGTATTTTTTTCATGTCCTGTAACAGTATTATGCCATTGTTTGATTGCAAAAGCTTGGATTTTTTTAATAATAAAGTATCTTTTTCTCTTGCAGCATCAGATAGTAATTCCTCTGATGCTGTTTTTTTTTTTTTTTAAAATCTATAATGAAATAAGACCACGCTGATGGTATTGATGTAATATGTAGGTCAATTTCCATTCTCTATTAATTGTGCTTTATTTGTTAAGTACAGCCACATCTCTTATGCTGATGCAGCCATAAAATTCATTACACTGTTTTAATACGTGCCCCATGTGGAATATTCTTGGAATGTTTCAGATACTCTTCCTAATGTGGTGAAGTTTCCCAGAGTCCTTTCCAGCAGCCGCTGCTGTTGGTAGAAGTTTTTCAGATGTATCTGGTGTGGGTCAAGTCCTGCTGCAGTTGGAATTTTTGCTTGTTTATTTTGTCTTTGTTTATTGATCTAACAGGAAGTGCCCTTGTGTTTCACAGGTCCTTATTTCTAGAGGCATGCTGTGTGTTTCCTATAGCTTGTACAGAAAGGTTTGTTTATGCTGTCATCTCCTGATTTCTGTAAGTCTGTGTTCTGTAGGGAACTTCGGGTCTTGTGAAGGTGATGAAAATGTGAGCTGTGTGAGTCTCTGGGTCAGGGCACAGAGTCAGCACAGTTTTTAATTCGTTCTTAAGAACATACAGAATTGTAACTCTGGAAAGTTATAATTCTAATGTACCTCATGTGGCCTTGCTGTGATTATACCCCCAGACCCTTTTACCTGTGAAGCCAAGCCTTCCCCGCATGCCTCTTGCCCGCTGGAGTGAGAAGAGGCCGGCTGGGTTGGACAGGAGCAGAGCTGGCTGTTCTAACCCTCCTCAGGGGTCAAGCAGCAAAAGGTTGGTGTATCATTCTTAGGTCTGGCTTGGAGCATCCCAAGTATCTACACGGCAGATGGATTTGAAGGAGGTGGATGTAAAAACAGAACATAAATGTGCGAACAGGTTCCACACTCTCACTCAAGGTCTGCCTAGGCCTTCGTGCAGCACTCAGCATTTTTCCAGGGGCAGTAATCACTAAGCTGCTGGAACTCGTACCTTGAGCTTTAATACGGGCATGTTGTCCTTAGAAGCACATCTAAATAGAAGCGACAAACGGTGGCCGTGTACTCAGGAGATTAAGATGTGGTGTTGGAACACGGATCGGCCTGCTCTTAGAGTGCAAATGCAGCCATTACAGAAGCAGCTGTACAGCCTGCATTTATTGCCACAGATGTGCCAGAGTTACGTGTTCTGCAGGTGATGGCGCAGTACAGGTTTATAACTGGCTGCAGGCTGTGAGGGCCCCTTCTGAAGAGCAGATTGCAGCCCCTGCATGGGAAATACACGGCCTTGTCAGAGGAACGCTGCTGTGGTGACCAGGCAGTGCCACACACTGACACAGCTCAGGAACACGCTTCATCTGCAGTGCTGCCCGTAGTGTGCAGAGGGAGAGTTTGTAACCTGTGTAGCTTTGGCTGGTTCTGCAGTGAGACTGCTGTGGGCATCTCAAACATTGGAATCTTCCACCACGCTATAGGTCTGCCTCACGCACTTCTGCATGAGACAGCGATACTGGTTCAGCGGCTTGAAACAGATCTCAAAGCCAGTGGTGCTTTTTAGCAGGTCTCTTTCAATTTCATTAAACCCTACATCAGTGAAACTTCCGTACCTTTGGGTTCATAGCTCTCTTAAAAGACTTCAGTTCTGGGCTGATGTTTTTATGGATGTGCAAAAGGACATTCTTTTACATCTAGCATTTTCTTAGGGTGGTTTGCTTATCTCAGGATGTTGCCCCTAATTACTTGCTAAGTTGAGATGAACTGAGCAAATTTGAATTCTGTGGGAATAAATTGTGTCTTGAAACTGGCCAGTGTGAACAGTACTGGTAAAATTCTTGACGAGGACTAATCAAGTCAAGTTACTGTTGAGTTCTGATTGCCACAGGGCCAGTTCCTCCGTGTTCAGGGCTATCTCCTTTATTTAACTTGTCCCTTTTAGTGAAGTTTCTTACTTCTATTTGCATTTTCGCCATGTCTGTACAGCTCAGTGCCATCATTTCCCCACCTGCAGCTTACCTTATACTTGAAATCAAATGGCCCTGAGGAGTCACATCTCTCAATTTGGGCTGCAGGTTTTGTGGCAGCTCTTCTCTTGGTTCCCCGTGCCTGCTGTGATTGCCAGCTCCACTGCTTGACCTCAGGTCTGTCATGCAGTCTTGGCTGGCTGATTCTTGAGCTCAGCAGAGTAAAAAGGGCTTGTTTATAGCAATGCAATTGCTTATAGCCCTTCTTTCCTACACACTGAAAATGACTTTTTAAGCCATTCATGGTTTGTTCTGCCATAATTCTCATTGATTCATCAATTACTGATCTTGAAAATGACATTGCTGCTGTTTTTGGAGCACTCTGATGCAAACTGTGACTGTGTGTTGCCTGTGTTCAGAGGGCTCGCTGTTTAATGTTGTGCCTGGGGGAAGAGTATGTGTCTGTGTGCTTTGGGCAGACAGGGTCTTTCAGCCAATACCTAAATAGTTTATTAATGCAATGAAGGGAGTTCCCCGTTACTTAGGTGGAGCCGCTGCAGGTGTACTGCCTTCATTGGGCTCTTGGCCTTACCTAAATCCATGAATAATAGCTGGGAGATCGCTGAGTTTCCACAGGGGTCAGTAGTGGGGTACTGAAGCTCTCGCAGAGATCCCACTGCTCCGTGGAGCATGGGGGGATGCTGTGCTGCGTTTGGCTTGGCTTGCCATAGATCCCCCTGCCAGCGACAAAGGGAAACTCCTTCCCTGGTCTGTGCAGGTTGTGTAGGATGAGCTGTCCCTGTCTCTTCTCCCCTCGGGCTCTGCTCTCCCAGAAGGAATGCAGTTCTGAACTGGCCGCAGATGCTGCCGCTCGCTGGGAGTGTGTTCAGTCTGCACGAGTGCTTTTGTTGTGGTCTGTGTGCAGTGAGAGCCGGCACGGCGTGTGGCAGAGCAGCTTCCAGCAGCTCGAAGGGCAGGAACACGGCGTGCATCCTTCGCTCTGGGAAGGCTGCAGGGATCGAGCTCCATGCAGGATCTGGTGACAGCCTCAGCTCTCCTGCACCAGGCAGCACAGCACACCAGAGCGGGCACGACGTGACACTTGGGATCCGTCTCCCCATGGCTGGCAGAGATACAAGAGATGGCAGTGTTGGTTGAGTCGGCGTGAATCTGTGGCAATACAAACCTCAGCATTGTTCCTGTTCTGCTTTGATAAAAGAGAGAGATAGATCTTTGGAAAGGCAGCATCCTGTGTAAACTAAGATTTAAACTTAACATTATTCCTAGTCATGCAGGAAGTCCAGAAGAAAAAGAACTATGGATAATCAGTTAAAAGAACTGACAGATACCCTGATGTGTTGATCAGTAGTAATACCTAATTTCTATTTCGAGTGTGCTATAATGGATTACCATATAGATGCAGCAAAGCACTAAGCATTAAATAGATCTATGTGTTTTCTCAAAAAGCAATATCATTTCGCACTGTGGGGTTTCTTAAAATATTTCTTATTAGTGTACTGTGAAACTAGAAGCGAGATGTCAATAGCCAGTTTGGATTCACAGCAGTATTGCTGCAAGTCTGGGCTGCAGAGGAGGAAATCATCATTTGTTTTATAGGCATAGCAGTGCACGGTTTTACAGCCCCAGGGTGGGAGGGTGTAGAGAATGTTCCTGGGAATGCTAAGAGGGAAGGATGGCAACTGGAACTCCTTTGCACTGAATGCCACCTCACTCCAAGGCGGGCAAGCCAAAATTGCTAGTTAAAAGGCATTGATGTTGAATTAGCATGTAACATCCAGGTTTTATTTACCAGTGTAAACTCTTAACCACAGAAACTTCCTTTTGCATTGCAGGAGCAAGTTTGGAATTTAGATTATCTGAATTTAGTTTAATGATATTCAAATCTGCTGCAAGGATTTCCTATCTTCAGTAGGTAGCTGTGAAGCTAGCAGTCTGATTTGCTGTTTAAAGAAGACTTCTGCTCACTGTTTGGTAGTACTGTGTGGCTGATTAATCACGTCCCTGTGCTTTTCAGAGTGCATCCATATATTGCTGTTTTCCTGGCTTTGAGGTGTTGCAAAGGAGAACAGCACAGGGAATGAGTCCCTTGATTTTTTGCTGTATGAAAACCCTTTGGGATCTGGAAGCTTTCCTCAGATAGGAAATTCTGCCCTCTTAGTATTTATTCCAGCCCTTGAATTGTTTCGGTTCGGTCACCTGACAAGGGTGTTTAGCTCTATATTTTCTAAAGAAAGAAACCTGGAAGCGTGTTCTTTTCTCCCCCAGCCCTCCCAGCTTTGTGCAATTTAAAGTTTAAGCTTGCTTTTTCTGGGACTTGTTGTTCTCTGTGACAGCTTTTGTTTCCCAGGTTTTCCCTGGGCATATCCTAGAAGTCACTCACGCTTGGATGGGAAAGTCACTATGAAGTTCTTTGTCAAAATGGATCTTTACGGTGCAGCTTTGCCACCTTACCTGCTCATGGAGCTTGCAGCTCACTGAACTTTGTGCTGGAGTTTAGGTGCACTGTGTGACATCTGAGATCCCGCCTTTACTCATGCCGGCGTGCCTCTGGCCTTTCCAAGGAAGATTTAAACGTGCTCTGCATCTTGCAGGGAGGGTGCAGTGAAAGCCCAGTGCCCTTCAATGTGCTGCTGTATTATGGAACAGCTAACAGGTGGGGGGTGTTTCTTTACATCCCAAGTCAGCTGGGGGTGTGTGACCTGTGAAATTGCTCTCAGGCCATTGCTGAAGTGCTTGGGAAATAGGTGATGTTTCCTTTGGCAGCAAGGGGGAACTTACTTGTAGGCCATCAGATTGCTTTCACGGGCTTCCATTCGGAGCACAGAGTGTGCCAGGCCTGGTGGCTCAGTACACATCACACGTGTGGCCAGGTGGGTCTCCTAATTTCACTTTTGTTTTGCCACAAAGGATGCTGCTGCAGCTCCTGAAGGGTGTGGAGGTGTGTGCTTCCACTCACAGCATTACCAGGGTTTAACAGCTTTCTAACGAACCACCCCAATACAGAAGTGCTGTTGACTTTTCCTTTTAAGTTTAGTACAATTGGTCCTCAAAGGTTTAGTGTTCTGAGGCAAAGGAGAGAGACTTTACATACAAAGACAAGCCAAGGGTATCCTGTTAGCATGGCCTGTAAAAGGAAATCAGCATTGCTCTAATGGGCTACTGTGCTCGCTGTGACAACTGAAGCACTGGAAGCAAGATCAGCCTGGTTTCATCTGGCTTCCCATAATAAACATGAAGCTGCCTGAAGGTTCCTCCCTGCAGTGTGTTCAGGTACTTGAATCCATGCAGGTTTTTGTTGCCAGTTTGTTAGCGCTTTGTTTAACAGAGCCCTTCTTTCCTCACACGTGGGGCACACTGGGTCTCATGTCAGCCTGGGTGATGCCCAGTGATGCTGGTGATGCCCAGCAGTGCCTTGAAGCAGTCAGGATTTCAGTTAGAAGCTCCTTCCTGCCCTCTGCCAAGTGAAGCAAAGACTGATGGCAGAAGTAGCCTGGAGAGGTGGTGGGCTGTTAGTGTTTTCATACTGAGATGGATAATGATAATTCTTTGTCTGTGGATCCTGCAATCTGAGTGGCAGAAACGTGGTCCTTAACTAACAGGTAAAGCCCAAACATGAATCACGGCCTCATTTTTAGCCAGTTGGATCCTTCATCCCAACCGCGTTCCTCCTGCCCATGGAGGGGGAGCTAGACCTCTGGCCACCGGCCCCTCACCCCGTTGGTCCGTGCTGGGGAGGGAGCTGTGGGAGTAACGCTGAAGCCAAATACACCGAGAACATCGAAGGGGTGTGCCACCCTTGTATTCTTATTCTGGGTAACCACATGGAAATGCCAAACCTCTTTGGGGAGCGTGTGCTGTAGTAAAGACGTGAAGGAAGACCTGTCTCTCTGTGTGACCCGAGGTCTAGTTCCCCAAGTCTGTGAACTTGCCATGACTTCCATCTTCTGCCATGGAGAAAGGAATGTTCCATTGCCTAAGAGACTCTCTCTTCCGTGTTGTGTATAACTTCTCCAGCATTTTGTCATCAGAAATATACAAAAAGTCTGTCTCGTTCCATCTCTCCAGCATATCCTGTTCTGACAGCAATAATGATTCATGTGTTGGCCGTCTCTGAAGGATTGCCTAAAACGCCAGTTCTTGCTTTCTGGGCTGTGATGCTTCATTCCCTCCTGTGAGCTTTTATGTGCCAAAGACCAACAAATGGGTCACCGTTGCTTAAATGACGTGTCATCCATTTTGCATCCTGCATGGAATATTACTGAGCAGTCGACGGTGCTTTGTCGTGCAGAAGTTTGTCCCAGTGATTGTGTCTGATAATCGCAAGGAGCTCTGTTAATAATTTATAGCACTGCTTAATTTAATTTGATCTCCAAGAGTAGATGTTGAATGCTGGCTTCCCATTTAAATAGATCTTAGTTTCGTCTTTCAATGCCTGGAAAGTTGTAAGATCCAGACAGGTTTTTCTGTGAAATCCACATGAATCTGGTTTGTCCCCTCACTTTTTTGAGAAGCTGAGCAGCAGGAAGGTAGCTGTCCTGTGCTATGGATACACCTACGTGTTGCTGTGCTGCCAGTACTTTGGAAAAGAGGGGAAAAAAGAAAGGGAGGGGCTAAAAAAGAGATGTCTTGGAGCCCATTAACTTTTAAAAGCCATATTTATGCAAGTAAGACCCCCGGTTGATTTATTCAGATTATTTAACATCATTACCTTCCAGTAAGCTAACAAAGAACAATGTTTGATAGCCCCAACTGCTCATGGCAACTCTGATTATAAGACTCGCTCAGGAGAGCGCTTAAGCACCCACTCTCTGTACGCCCTGCAGCGTAAGGAAGCCCAGGGGGGGAGTAGGTTCGACCGCAGCCTCTCTCTTTGTTTGATCTGCCTCTGCTCGGCTCAGTCCAGCACTGCAGAGGCAGGCTGCTATGTACGGCTCCACACAAGTGCTTTATTAGCGGCGTGTGCTGCGAGCTAAATGAGTCTAGCCTGGCTTTGTGTGATTTGGCTCGGCTTCGCTCGCCGGCTGCCAGCACAGGTAAATCACCTCACAGCACAAATAACCGCCCCGACCGCTGCTCGCCTCTGCCTTAGCTGGGAGATCAGACCCCATTAGTTGATGAAAAGACAGATCTAAGCCCCAGCAGCTCCAAATCTGGACTGTATCAATCTAGCAGTAGTCATTACCAGGTACTTCAGAAAAATGTAACCCGAAGTGGGCTTCCTGGGGCTCTGCTGCTGCTTCATTAGAAATCAGTTTATTTTCTGGAATATTAGGCTTTTGCAAGGCAGTGGGGAAGGGAAAGCAGTTTGTGGCAGTGGCGTGGTATTTATTCAGGACCATTCCACATATCTTTCTCCATAACAAGCGACTAATGGAGTGGGCAGGAGTCCTTACTATGATAGGTATTTGCTTTCTATTGTATTCTCTGTGTATATATTATCATTTCATTTGTCTTGTGTATTAGTTTCTCTGTATCTTCTGAATGAGCTGGTTTATTATGGAAAATTTGACCTTTTAGTTTTGTTTTCCTGCAGAAAATATTGCAGCTACTACCTGAGAGGATTTATTACCGATGGCATTTTCGCAGTATAGGTAAGAAGGAATGGTTTAAAAACGTTCTGGTACAAATAAAATCAGTGTTTTCTGTGGTCCCTTCCCTGGCTCTGCAGTATTGCTGCATGCCTGGCCCCAGCTGAATACCCCGCTCCTCACATAATGAGGCATTAGCCAGGCATCACGTCAGGATGCATGGGCTGTGACAGGCATGGGATACCTATGGGTCGCACTGACTTGGGCTAACCAAGAGGCTAGCTGCTCTTCCTACGGCATTTCCCAGCTTCTGGACCAATGGAAGGAATAGGAGTCCCCTGGCAGAGAGAACTCCCGGTGTCAGTAAAGCTCTGCTCAGTGCTGTTTCTTAGGCTCCAGTCCATTCTGCTTGCTCTATGGGGCAGCTGTTCTGCAGAAACAGGCCTCCTAAGCACGGGACTGAGGGCTGGGCAGTGCAATGCACGTGTAAAGAGCTGAAATAACATTGCTGCCTTAGTGGGAGAAAAATTGTCGTGGCCCTTAGAATATTCCCTGTGGCCTGCAGTACTTACAGAGGGAAAGTTCTGACCTAGTGACAATGCACAGGAGCCAGAATGCAAAATGTATTTGTCCTTTCCCAGTTTGACCAGGTTGAATAAAGCTAGAGTCAAATGGGCGCAGAGATGCTGACTGGTGGAATGCATTTATTCTTGTAGCCTGAGCCCCTTGGAACCCAAGGAGGCAGGTTAACCTGGCAGTTTCCCCATCCCTGCCTGGAAGACTTGGCTCCTGAGCGCTCCCAAAGCGGTCACAACAGCTTGGCTTGCTGTTAAAGTAAACCTCTTGCTGCTGCGGGGGGAGCTGTGTTTCCACCCGGCAGTACTTTTTTTGTTGGTGTTTGGTTTGGTTTCCAGCACTATTTCATCAGCTGCCGTGTTTTCCATCAGAACAATGGACTTGCTGTTGCAGAAGAAATAATGAGTGGAAGTTAAAGGTCAGGGGAAGGGCTGCTGCCGCGGTGCCAGCTAGCGCTGATGAACATAAAAGGAGACATCTGCTTGACCACTTTGCTACCATTTCATCCGAATTAGTCCAGAACAAATTGGCTTTAGTCAGTTGGTTTATAGCTAATATGATCTTTATGCTGCTCTTGGGTAGTCCTATTTGGATAATTTTTTTAGCTGCATCCAATAATGAGCTACAGAATTTGGCGGTGCAGTTATTTACAGCTGTACCTTGTGATTTGTTCCTCGCTTGATGTTCTGGTGCGTTAATATGTACTTGCTCTGTGTGCTAATAACTTCCCTTTAATGCTGAGAAATGGTAAGATCTTGAGGGAAGGACTGCCTCGAAGGAACCTACATAATTCACAAATCCAGGAGAGAGAGCAGCTGAGTGCTACATCATGTTCTCAGAGTTCGATGAGAACCATTTCCCCCCTGAAGCCATTTGATGTGTAATCTCTCTCCGACGTGTGGGTCAGGCATGTGAAGCTAAGGGCAGTTACCCTGGTATTCCTAAATCAGGAATCAAAATTGTTTACAGAGCTCATAGCTGTCTTCTGTAGACCTGAGTGCAGCACCAGTTGCTGGCATCTTTTTCCTACCATGGTTATCAGTGTTAGTGCAGTGGAATGCATGAAACCTCCCAAATGGACTCCTTGGTTTCTCCAAACCTAGCCAGTCAAAATTTCCCCTGGAGCCCTTTAATGAATGTAGTTTGAGAAGTTGTCTTCTGACTGCAACCAAAGTACCTCCCTGTAAATATACCGTATAGCACTGATGGGGGTGATGATCGTAACTAGATTCCCTTTGGGTTTTCCCCCCCTATAGTTTTCCTTATCCTAAAACCCAGTCACCAGCTAGGACACAGCTTTAAACTCACCTTTTGGGTAGCATTTTAAAGAAGCATTCTGGTGGACAGTGCCCATCTTTGTATCTGATATATGCCTATTGAATTTTTCTAATCCAGGGTCGATCCTGAAGAAGCTTTTGCACACTGGAAATTCTCTTAAGGTATTTCTCTTTGGTGTATTTGTATTTCTTTTCAATTCTTACAAAGCAAAGTACTTTTCAGTTTTCCACTATCGGTAGTTTTCAGACTTTGTAATTTTACTTACTGGCTTCTTGCTTGCCCAAGAGTTTAAAATCCATTTTTCTTTTTCTAAATATATCGCTAAAATTAAACTTATCTTCTTAATAAAAATGAGTAAACAGACTCAGTACACTTACTGAATGCTCAGCCTTGGATGGTTTTGTTGCATCTTGGTGTTCCCAAGGCTCTTCTGATCCCAGTGATGCTGTGCACAATAGCTTGCTTTGACCACTCTGGTGCCAAGATTTTGGACTGAGTAGGGCACAGTGTTACACTTGCTGTTACACTTGCACAAGTTACACTTGCTGTTGTCCCTGCAGAACCCCTTTTAAGACTGAGTCTTGAGACTAGCCAAGATGCATTTCTCCCCTGAACTAGAACTTTTTGGGCCTCTGTTTGACGTTGGAGTGGTGGTGCTGTCTCCTTGGTGTGCCACCACGTTGGGGCCAGCTTGCTCCCACCCTTCTCTGCTCACGATTAAATTAAGAGTGGGATTACCCTTGGTGTGGTGGAATCTCTCTGGCACGTAGCTGGTGTGGAAGTACATGTCCTGCATTTTCATAGCTGTTTAGCTGTGTTACTGTACTTACAAGTGTGTTTTAATGTCTCTTTCTACACAATCATCCCCTTGTAGATAAGATGTGAAGGAATCCGCCTGTTCCTCCTCTGGCTTCAAGCGCTTCAGACTAACTCTGGGGAAGAGCAGATATTAATATTTGCATGCCTTGTGCCTGGCTTCCCGCCCATCATGTCCTCACGAGGTCCCTGCACACTAGATAACCTCCTTAGTCCTCCTACCACACCAGACGGTGAGTAAAGCAACATGTGAAACACGTGATGTGTGTATTGTCTCTCCCCTTTTCACCCAGGTTGTTGTGGAGCTGTAGAGCTCCTCACGGGGAGGACAGCACGTGGGTGACACTGTCTGTACTTCAGAGACACGCTGAACCTGCCCAGCCCCTGTGTGCTGCAGCTGTGCAGCCCTCTGGTCTCACCATTCTTAGTTCAGAGTGGCTGTGGGTGTGGGGATGTTTCCATTGAGATGCAGCTGTCAGTGTGGTGCCGCAGAGTGAGGTGGCGTGGAGGTCAGTGTGCAGTGGGTGCTTGTGTTAGCCTAGCCGAGCGGTCAGAGGTGGGTGCCACCACCCTCCTGTGCCACCGCCCTCCTGTGCCGTAGGAGCAGGTACTCTACTTGAGCTTTGCACAACTTGGCAGCACCTTCGTGGCTGTTCTCAGATTAACCTTTTACAGGAGATACCTGTTCTCATGTTTTCTGTGTTTAAAACATCTTCTCTTTATTTCAGCTAAGATTTTTCCAGAAGAAATAACCCCTCTCTTGCCAGCTGTCTCTGGAGAGAAAATTGCTGAAGACCAAACCTGCTATTTTCTTCAACTACTGTTGAAATACATGGTAATCCAGGTATGGAGGACACGTGTGTTTAACTGTGTTTGGAGGGAGGTACTTGGGGGAGAAAATGAAGTCCACGCTGTGCTAGGTGGAGCTGGCTTTGCCTCTACCCTGGAAGAAGCTGTCTTTGGCACTTTTTCAGTCTTGCTTTGAAATGGGAAATCATCCACAGGTATTTCCTTGTGCCATTTTCAGTGGAACTAAGATGTTTTTCACATCTTATAAGAATTAATGAACATTATCGAAACTTGCAGGCTAACTTGGCTATTTTATGTGCTCGAGGCTGCCTTTAGAAAACTGATGTGTGGGGTAAAGCTGCAGTTTTGGGCTCACACACAGCTGAGAAGGCGTGTAAAGGACCACTGGAGCAAGAGATGCAGAAGAAGAGATCGCTTCTGAGGTGTGCAAGTAACACGCACAGCAGAAATAGTAATTAGGTCAGGTTAATCCTTACCAGAAATAAGATCATGTATACATTTAAAAAGTACAAAGCAGACAAACTTTAAATAAGGAAGAAGCTGTAACGAGAATGAACATTAGAGAACTCAGAATTAAAAAAGAAAAAGAGAAAAGAGAATCAAATAGTGTGTGCTCGCTTGAGCCTCAGAAAGAGGAGTGATGGAAGAGATGAAAACCCAGGTAGGTTTAAGTAATGAGTAGAAGTTGTGATGCTTTTTGGGACAGTGTAATGTTTTTAATATCTCTTGTTGAGAGATTGTTGTGTCTTGTGATTGTTCCTTTGTATTAATGCAGAATGAATATCAGTGCAGTGCATTAACTTAGAGCTTTTGGTTTGTTTCTCCTTAACCCTGTGACAAAGGCTGCAAGCTTGGAGTGGAAGAATAAGGAGAACCAAGACACTGGGTTTAAGTTTCTCTTTACCTTGTTTCGAAAATACTACCTTCCTCACTTGTTTCCATCTTTCACAAAGCTAACCAACCTCTACAAACCTGTTCTTGGTAAGTAGTGAGTTTTGTCTTTGCAGTAGGAGAAGAAATAATGGTGACTGTTCTCAGGAGCATCTCCATTCCCTGCTGCTGTAACACTGCAGCCCTCTTGAATGAGGATTTGTCCTCCCTGGTCTCAAATTTTGATCTTTCCTGGCACTGCTTTTGATTTCCTGAGGCCATCCAGGACGCTGCAGTTGCTCCTCCCTGCGTGTGGCTGGCCTGATTCTCCTCTCCTGAGGGCCTTTCCACTGGCATGGCACTTAGATCAAGGGAGCAAGGGCTCTCTGACTGATGTGTATTGAAGATGGAATGTGATCACTGATGTTTTTGGTTAAAGAATCAGCGAGCTGCCCAAGTGGGAGTAGTTAACTTAGTTACTCTTCACTTCTTGCTTCTTTAAGGAGAAAGTGAGCAGGAAGGGCCAAGTGAAAGGGAGACATATATTGCAGTTTTTCCTAATCTTTTACTGAATTGTGTATTAGAGTCAATAGGAGCAGTGGTGTTAGTACTCACCTGATGTACTGCAGCCTCTTCATCACCATCCTTCCCCTCCTTCCTCTGACTTCTAACTCCTTTCTTTGTGGTTTAGTGTCTAAAATCGCCGCAGTGCTGCTTCGCTGCCTCCCATGGTTTTCAGCGGTGCGCAGTGATTTTTCCCTAAATCTGAGCCTTTGAATGAGTTATGGCCCCACCTGTCTCTTTCCACTTCTCCCCATGTGTTGTTTTATTTCAGCTCGTGCAGTGCTCTTTGCACCCAAGTTAACTTCTTTCTGCTGCGCCAAGTAACCTTTTTCCTCTTAGCCTGTGCACTATTGAGTGTTCCAGAGCCATCTTCTTTCTCACTGTAGGCAATTAAATTCTGCAGAACCTCTAAGCTAAGTTTATGTTGAGTAGTAGTAGTACTTTGTTTCAGACTTTGCCCTTCTTTTTGCCACCCTTCTCTCTGGCTTTCCTTTGTTTTGCATGATAGAAGTGATAACATCCAGGAAGGATCTCTGTTTTTATGCTCTTCCTTTCCTTTAGGAGAAACAAAGTTATGACTATAAGTGTTAATGCAACAAAGCCAGTCACTGTGTCTTGTTACTGCATATGGGGGAAATGGTGGCAGTAACATGTTCAATACATTTAACCAGTCTGGAAGCAATCACAGGTTTTGTCAAATATATTTTCTTTATGTTTTTTTCTTCTTTTCTCTCACTAGATATTCCTGACATAAGGCCAAGACCAGTGTATGTTGCTGCAACACGGAACAATGAAAATGTCTATAGCACAAAAATCCCATATATGGCAGCTCGAGTTGTATTTATTAAGTGGCTTGTTACCTTCTTTCTGGAAAAGAAATACTTAACTGCTGTTCAGAGTACGAAAAACGGAGGAGAAATGATCCCCAAAATTATTCAGGTATGCTTGCAAGTTTACCTCTCTCTTCTTACACACATGCTAACCTTGCAATGGTCACAATGTCCTGGCAACTGAAGCAAGAAAAAAGTGTTGTCCCTAAGTGAATAAATGGTGTACTTAATTGTCTGTTTATTTTGGGTTTTTTCCTTTTAAAGGAGGAGGTAATCTCCAAGGGAAACCCTTCAGTAACTTCTTAGGATTTTTTTTTCCTTGTGAGTCTTTGCTGTGGCAGCTTCTTCGGTGTTATGGTTAGACTTTTGGAAATTAATCTGTAAACTGTCAGACCTAGTTGTGCCACGGGCCACTTCCCAGCACATCAAGAGCTAGTTTGTTTTCCCCTTGGTTATAGCAGCTGTCTACAATGAGGTATTAGAAAAACATTTCACTTTCAAACTGCTGGCTGAAACTTCTCTACGATGGGGGACTTCACAATGAATTTGAGAGAAATAGATGGTTTTTCTTCTTGGTGACTCTCCAGTTTCCTGTTAAAAATTTAGGATTGGTGTCAGCTTCCGTTCTCTGGAGTCGTGGGGCAGTGTCACACGTGGATTCAGCAGAGCAGCACGCATTGCCTGCTATGGCAGAGCTCGGTCTTTTCATGTCAGCTGTTCCTGCAGTTCTTCACTGCAGAAGTTCGCAGGACTCTGACTTCTGGCTGACTCGTTTAACCAATGTGGCTTGAGGTGTTGCAGAATACATGTGGTGCCAGAGCAGAACCTGACAGCTGTCAGGAGTATGAGCCATGTGTAGTGGTGTGATGCGTCTCTGCCCAAAGCAGAGGCACTTGGGATTTCCTCTCTGCCCTGCCATGCCTGCTGCTACCCCCCTCCCTCTTGCCTTAGGGCATGGCGCAGTCAGCTGTTCTGGGCTGGGGGGCTCATGTGGGGTGTCCATCACGTAGGGTGTCAGACCAGATTCCTTCGTGGAGCAGGTAGGGGACAGAAGATTGCACTGCTGACAGCTGGGGTCCTGGGGGCTGTGTGAAAAGGCACTGGTGTCTTGAGTTCTGTGTAAGTGTTCCAGAGTGGTGGTATACATGGTTTCAGCTGCTTAATGAGGTGTGTGTTTTCTTCTGTGTAGACTGTTGGTGTTGTAAACCAAGATAAAAGCAGCGAGCTGGAAACCAGCATGCCTTACACAGGCGAGCAGGAGAGGAGCCATTCGAACAGCAGCACCTTGTCTGACAGAAGGCTCAGCAACTCCAGCCTCTGCAGCATCGAGGAGCAGCACCGCACCGTCTACGAGATGGTGCAGAGAATCCTCTTGTCCACCCGAGGATATGTGAACTTTGTTAATGAGGTGTTTCGACAAGTAAGTGTGTGTGTGTTGGGTTGCTACTGTGAATTTCTTCTACAGGACATCTCCTGAGAGGGAACGCTGTGTGGACCCATGGCCAAGCTCGATGCTGATCCCACCAGCACCATTTTAATTTGGAGTTCTTCCCAGGTCTGGTTTTAACAAAGTCATGACCGTTCTTTAGGAACTGAAGCTTGCTGCTGATGCGAGGTGGCAATGGGCCTTATTTCAGTGGGCCACTTTATTTGTTCTTGGTATTATGGTGTAATTTAAAGGTGTTTAAAGAGCTATTAGCTTGCAGATTCATTATTTGAATTAGGAAGGTTCTTGTTCCTGGTGATCAGTGGCAATATTTAATGTCTGTTTATTGCTTCTATTGGTATTTCTCATTAATTTGATATAGTTTCAATTGCTTGGGATAAAAATAGATGTGGACATACTGGAGAGTCCTGATTGTGTTGGGTTTTGTCTGGCACCAAGGTAGAAATTGGCTGAAGCAGCACTTCCAGGTCACGTGAGTGTGCAGAAGCTCTTCTCCAGCAGCTGTGAGAGCAGCCATGCTTTGTATCCAGCATGGCAGGGTGTAGGGGCTGGGTGTAGCAGTGCTTGCCAGCGGGTTGGGTGGCACTGGGTGGGCAGGACGAGTGTGGCAGTGGGTGCTGGGGATGGCTGTGTGCTAGTTCAGGGTAGGGAAGGTGAGCCCAGTCCGCAGGCAGTATGAGCAGCGGTCAGTGAAACATAACAGTACTTGGGGTCTGTCTGTGTCTCCCCCCTCACAGGAATCTCACCTTTTTCCTCCCTTTCTAACCCCCTTGGTAGCTTTTCTGTAAGCATTCCACGTAGTGCCCATCCACCCCACTAATGAGCTATTGCTTCTCTAATAATATTCCAGCAGTTGGAAGTACAGGGAAGTAGTTTGGAATGAAAGGTTATGGCATTGTGAACTCAGGTTGTAGATTAATCATCCCTCCTTCTTCTAGTACAGGCAGAAGAGTTAAAATGCTGTATCCTGTCTATTTTGAGCTGTACTATTTATGGCTGGTGGTGGGTGGGTGTGTTACATCTGTGTGCACATCTGTGTCCTTTGTAGAGTAAAACGTGGTCAATTTTTCCATTTAGGCTTTTTTATTGCCACCCTCTGACATATCTGCAACCCGGAAGGTGGTTAAGGTGTATCGAAAGTGGATCTTGCAGGAGAAGCCTGTGTTCATGGAGGAGCCAGACAAAAGGGAGGACGGTCAGGATGCTGTGGTCACCTTAGAGGATCCATCAGTGCAGACGGACGGTAAACATGTACGGTATCAGTGTCACTCTCTTCTGTTCACCTGCAGTGTACAACTTCAATGTTAAACTCACTGTGTCCCAGTTTCCTTGTGAAAAGTAACTCTATCCTAGCTGAAACCAGGACACTTTGTGAGGAACAGCTTAAAAGCTGCCTGGAAAGTGGAGGTTAAAAATGCTTTTCTTTAAGGACTCAGCATTTAAACAGATGTTGAGTGTCCTGTAGCACCCAGGGAGCGTGGGGAGGGTTTGCAGCTGCTTTAAAAGAGGCAGTTTGGTGATCATTTCCTGCCTGCATGAACATGATGGGAAGAACTTGGTGGTGGAAGAAATGCTGACAGGCTTTGCAGTGCTACTGCTTGCATTGATGAGCTGTCTCCTTTCAGGGGTAGTTGCCTCAGAAGTCAACAGAATGTACAAATTTGTATACACTGTGTGAAATACTTGGATACAGACACCTTTATCTAGGAAATTGAAGTGTAGGTATAGATTCTGTGCATTGTCTTTAGTGTCGTGTATTGAACCCTCAGTAAGGGTTGGCTTGAACACTGTTGATGCTGCCAGGTTGTGTAAGGGCAAGTTTTATTGTGCTGAGAAAGAGGGGTGAGTTGTAAAACATAGTGAGAATTATAAGGCTATGACAGATAATTTTATAGAGGATTTATAATTTTGCCAGGCTTAAATTACTATTACAACCAATGATGACAAAATGTGATGTGAAATATTTTAAATAACGTAGCTCTTAAAACTCGTATGAACCTTTATGTTCCATGTACAGCCTGTTTGGTTAGAGATTAAGAAATAACGGGCATGAATCCCTCCCTGCAGTGAGTGCAGGACACAGCAGCTCCCCTTTTGTTTCCTTTTGACATTTTACATGGGTGTGAATAACTTTCTGCTTTGTCACTAATGGACCCTCTTTCTGACAGCTCTCCTCTGAGCACTCGGGCCACAAGCGCTCCTCCAGCTGGGGAAGAACCTACTCCTTCACCAGTGCTGTAAGCAGGGGCTGCATCTTGGAAGATGAGGACAAAAATGTCAAGGCTGGTGCTCAAGCTGCATTGCAGGTGTGGTGTACAGAGGGGTTACAACACTGTAACTTAATCACATGACTTACACTACACATTACTGCCCTGAGATTAAGGAAAACAACTTCCAGCAGTTGCTGGTTTTGTACTTCATCTCTAACAGAAAAAAATGTGTATTGACCCACGTGTCCATGCTTAGAGACAGATACCTGTATTTTAAGGCAGAATGTGCTTTTTCCTTCTACTGTGGGTACTGAAACTACTCAGAACTGTGTATCTGCTTTCATTGACCCTCAATTATTGGAAATATTGGTGGTTGCTCAGCCATGTGATGGCAGGCAATGAGTCACTGGAGGATCAGTACTCTTGCCTGGCCAAGCAGCAGAGCTGCCCAGAGAGCCTGTGCTATGTAATGCACACCTTTGTGGGGTCTGCAGCGGCACCTGGCTTTGTGCTAGGATGGGCTGGGAAAATAAAGCTCTAGGTGAACGGTGAAGCTCGCTGTAAGGAAGGCAAGAGCTTTCACTGGAGGAGGACAAGTGTTTCATGGTAAGTCTTGATGCCTTTTATTGCTGCTACTATGTGAACTGATGTAGGTGTCTGTCTTGAAGGTGTTCTTGACAAACTCTGCAAATGTTTTCCTGTTGGAACCCTGTGTTGAAGTCCCTGTGCTTCTCAAGGAGCAAGTTGACGCTTGTAAAGCAGTGCTGAGCATCTTCTGGCGCATGATCATGGAGCTCTCGATGAATAAAAAGACGTGGTAAGCTTAACGTAGTCTGCCTCATTTTAAGAGAGAATTAGCAGCATTTAAACTCTGTGGGGGACTACTGGGTAGGGAAAAAACTGGCTGTTGCAGGGGTAGACCTTCCTATGTGAATTTCACTGGTGACTCGCCTCTGAACTGATTTGTGAGGCTGCAGCTGAATCTACATCACTGTCCTGTTGGACTTCAGGGTCTGGCTGGTGTTTCCATTCCTGACTTCACCTTCTCAAAAATCAGTTTTTACAGTCCAGAATTAACTAATTAACTAATATTAATTAGCCAGTAGTCCCTGAAGTCTGAAGTGTGGCTCACACTGCGAGTTAGTAAGGTTTGCTGGAGAACTAAGAGGGGGCTTGGTACATGAAAACCAGCACGTAAATTAATAGAATGTGTGAAAAAAAAGTACAATTTTGTTTTGGAACCAGGGAGCAGATGTTGCAGATACTCCTTAGAATAACAGAAGCTGTGATGCAGAAGCCAAAGGAAAACCAGATGAAGGATACGTTTGCTCAGAGCATGTCGGGCCTGCTCTTTAGAGTGAGTAGCTGGGGTTTGTTTCTTTGGGGTTGGTTGGTTTGAGTTTCATTATGTTTACCCATAGTTGTACTTAAGTACTATTGCACAGCACTGTGAAACCGACTTGTAAGAGCTGATAACATCTTCCTAGGGAGCATCCCCAGTAACTCTTGTAACCTGTTCCTGACAGAGGGGGATGGGTTGGTTTGGCCGGCTCTTCAGAGCAGGGTTGCAAACCCTGGTAGAACAGGCAGGCATGCAGTGTCTGTGGGTTATCTTCAGTGAGTATCTCCGCAGTGTAAGCTTGGTGTAACTGTTTGCCTGGAGCTTCAGCTGGCCAGCTCAAACAGAGTCACAGCGAACAGCTTAGCTGTTTACATATCAGGCTGTACAAGCTCTACCACAGTATCCAGGTGTGAGTCTGGCAGGCTTAGCTCAATTGCTACAGTCATGTTGCAGGTGTAGGAGACAGTTCCTCATTCTGTTACTGTTCTACACAGCGTATTTTTTCAGCTTACTGGAGAACATACAGACCGCCTGAAACATACATTTCAGATTGTTTAGATTTCCTTAGTCAGAAACCTCCACAATTATTTACCCACTGATTCCTGGGAGTGTTTTTTTGCTGACAAAAATAGCTATGTGTAATGTCAGTGCATCACAGATAATCAGTGCTAACGTGCTGGAGGGATCCCAACAGAAATGCAGGAGCTGTCACTTGTTCCTTGTCTCTCAGACCCTCATCGTGGCGTGGATCAGAGCCAACCTGAGCGTTTACATCTCCCGGGAGCTGTGGGACGAGCTGCTCAGCGTCCTGTCTGCCCTCACTGACTGGGAGGAGCTCATAAACGAGTGGGCCAACATCATGGACTCTCTAACAGCGGTGCTGGCAAGAACTGTGTATGGGGTGGAAATGACAAACTTGCCCTTGGATAAGCTCAGTGAGCAGAAAGAGAAAAAGCAGAGAGGAAAAGGTCGGTCTCTGTGCTTCAGTGCTTCTTGTATCGAACAAGCTCAGTGTTGAAGTTTAACTTAAAAATGAACTTAATCTAACATTAAATACTCCTTAACCTAGTGTGAGAACCTGATTAAACAAATGTGGAGTGCTTTGGATATCTGTGTTCTCATCCTTGAGGGTGGGAGGAAAGGTAACTGCAGTCAGCAGAAGATAACTCTTTAACAGTTTTAAGTACGTGCTTAAAACCAGTCCCATCTGTGTAGCGGGTTGAAACGTGGCTGTAGTGCATAGTTGTCGACATAAAAATTCTTTTCTGTGTGTTTTTATTAATGATAAAATTTTGGCTACAATTAGGTCATGTTCCAATTGATGTGTGTCCTTGCACTGATTGATTTTTATGAATAGTAAAAGTTCATCTCTGTTGTTGAAAAGACTAACATTTTTCATGTCTAAGTGCTTCATATTATAGCAAAAATAGGTGCCAGAGCATATAATGGTAGAGAATTTTGTTTTCTTTCTCTCTAAGGTGGCATTTTGGAGCCTCAGAAGACAGCTGTAGTGGGAAGATCTTTCTCGTTAAGCTGGAAGAGTCATCCTGAAGTTGTGGAGCCAATGAGATTCAGAAGTGCTACGACTTCTGGGGCTCCAGGAGTGGAGAAAGCAAGAAACATTGTTCGGCAGAGAGCCACAGGTGAGGCTGTCAGTAAACACTACTGTTCCCAAGCTCAGATTTTAAACCTGCCTTTGAGCTGCAGCTGCTTCCAGAAGCGGTGCTGCAGGGTAGTTAGTGCCTGAGCGGGGATGCTACCTGCCTGTGTCTGCATGTCTTGGCCGCTGCCAAGCAGCAGAGTGCTTTCTGAGGTTCTTTTAAACACATTACATCTGTTTGCAAGTTAGTCCTGTGTGCGCTAGGGGGTTTGGGGAAGAGACAAAGAGCGTTCCTGTGTTTATTATCAGTCTGTAGCAGAGCATTTGGTAACCTCAGTCAAATGACACATACAGCTTCTGTGTGGTGGTACAGCCAGAACTTTACTGGGAGCACAGGGCAGACCAGGTACCTCATAAACCAAGCCATCCTTTCTTACTGCTTTTTATTAGCACCGTGAGGTGTGTAGAGCATCTCCTTTTCCTTTTTTGTCTCACTTTTGCTTCTGGAAGGAGGAAAACAGTAGAACGGGGGTAAGGAATGATGGGGAGGGTGTCTGATACCCCTGGCATCAAACTCATACCTGACTTTTCAAGCATTTCAGCAGCTGGAATTTGATCTCACAATCATGAGACCTCACTTGATCTCTCTTATTTCATGGTAGCGAGTTTCTGTGTTCTTACTCAATGGGCTGTGGATTAAAGCTCCAGAAAAACAGGAGGTACTTTGCTGCACAGCTTTCCCATTCATGACAGGTTAGTTGCGTTCCTTGCTGGCAGAACTTGAAGGTGATGTGGTCTGGTTTTGTGGCTACAGGCTTCATAACTAAGCCACATTCTTCAGCTGGGATCATAACCCTTTGGCAATGGAGCCAATTCATTGTGTGTCTTTCATTTTAAATTCAGCAGCTTCCTATTTGTGCTCCTGCAGAGAATTCTGTCTCTTCAGCTGCAGTACTTCTCCCACAGCAATGTCACCAGAGTGGTAGAGAGAACCTGGAAGTATTGATCAGCAAGGACTTGTATTGGTTCTGTGCACCCAAATCAAAGGAGCTTCCTGCCTTTACTAAGGAAAGCTTATTTGGTGGGGAGCAAGTAGGTTGCTAGGGAGGAGGATGAACTTAGGTGTAAAAAGCCCTTAGTTTCATTTTGTGTCTTGTGGCTGTAAAAAACAGTACTTAATGGCTCCTGAGTCAGTTTCTTCTGTTACCACATTTTTAACGCTGTTAGCCTCTGGACTGTTAAGCACCTTGGAAAGGGGTTTGCTGGTGGCCTTTCTTTGTCTGAGAAGCTGTGAGCCCATTGAAAGGTTCCCATTCTGAAGAGATGCCTTCAAGATGCACACACCTGTCCCTTCCCTTGCCATGACTTCAGCACTCCAAAAATGTTGACATAACCCCTGCCTTTCAGCACCCTGCTCAGAGCTGTGGGAAGCAGGGGTCGGTACCCCAGCAATTTGGGGTGTAGGGAACTTTGGGAGGCCATCAGGTGTAACCCCCTGCTCAGACCAGGCTTTGGCCAGCCTGGGGCAGGGTGCCTGGTTTTAAAAGGAAAACCAGAGGCAGCTGTACCTCTGGACCCAGTTCTGGGAAGCATGCTGTGCCGCTTCCCTGGGGGAAAGGGGCTGTTGCGAGCAGAGATGAGCAAATGTTGGAACTGCTGATGGGGGGAAGCTTTGCTGGCAGGGGGAACTTGAGTAAGTTTGCCATTCTTTATTTTTGAGCTGTCTGTGCCACTCCATTCCTCAGAGCAAAGGGTAAGTCGGAATTCTCTGTGCTGGGGAGGTGCTGTGGTTCAGAAGCCCCTGATGTTTGTGCTGTCAGTGTGGGAGATGGCTGTGTGTTCTTAGGTTACGGCTCATAGGAAATACTTCTGGGCTTCCTGTTGTAAAACTGTTTGGTTTTCCTCAAAGGTGTTGTGTTTAATTTTACAGTGACATTCAGAACCCCCAATATTTCGTTAGTGTTTTCTGACATAACTATTGCTTTATTTTTTCCTGGAAGCTAAGCGAAGCCAGTCTATCAGCAACTGTGTTCATCTTTATGAGGCTTTGCCCGCCACTAAAAGCGTTCCTCTTCTGCTTCACACTGTGAGCTCTCTCTTACCTGGTATCTCTTACACTTCTTGCTCTCACAGGCTGTCAGGTACTGTACTTTAAAGTCATCGCTTGTGTGCATGTCCTTGTGTGTTGAAACTGCTGTGTGTCTGCTCCCTTTCTACCCAGCTGGGGACTGTCCCGCTGTGGGAGGAGGTGTTAGGCACTGCTGCCCTTTCCCGTGCCTCGGGTCTGTTCCCAGCCTGGTGCTGAGTGACAGTGGCACCTCTTCACCGATGAGCAGGTGCAACAGGAGCCTATCTTGTCCCTGTTCAGAGTTACAAAGAGTGGCAAAAAGCAGCTACTTCTCCTGCCTCTTGGTTACTCTCTCCCTGGGTTCACTGCCCAGAGTAGTAATCTCCTCAGGGAGGAGGAGGAGAGCAGTCTCTCCTCAGGGAGGTGCTGTGGAAGCTAACGGAATGCTTAGGAGCAGGAGCCAGCCCAAGCAAAGTGTGCAGGCAGGGAAGCACACCTGGCCACGCTCCTCGATTTAAAAGGGAAGCCTCATTCAGCAGAGTTAGACTCAGTTACAATTCTGTGCAAACAAATGTGGATTCTTTTTCCTCCTAAAGGATTCCTCCTGTAACCGTTGATTCCAAAAGATGGGGAAGAGTTGTTCATGCCATGTAGTTCTCACAGTGTCTGACTGCTCAGAATACTCCTAGTACTGCATGTGGTGCAGGGTTTGTTCTTTTTGATATTAGATTACCACGAATTACAATTAGATTTACACTCCCTCATAACTAAAGTAAAATCTATTTTAATTCCTTAATAAAAGAAACCGTTTTACTCGTGTTTATGGGGGCCGCTCCTTGCTCGTCTCTAACTAGGGCAGCCTCAGTGTCAGCGCCTGGGGAGCAAGGAGAAAGCTGAGTGGAGAAGTGGAGGGGAATGGCTGGGGCTGGGAAGGTCCTTTTGTTAACGTGTGTGTGTTTAACAGCACACTGAAGGAAATCCGGCAGACGCACAATGCAGCCCATGCTCTTCACTGGCAGGAAACACAAGGGCTCTCAGAAGAGGTGCTCCAGCAGTGCTTTTGGCGAGCTGTTCCCAAAGGAAGCAGTGTTGGCTGTGTAGGCTGACCACCTGGCTTGCTGCCAGTGGTTCTGCAGGGGTGTGCTGCCCACCTCCCGGCTGCTTTCCAGGAGAAAGTGGCCATTAGCTTGGGGATGGTGGTGCCCTTAACCAGGGTCACGGCCGCAGCTAAAAGCTGCTGAATGGGAACACACTTGATCACGAGTGTTGCTGTCTTTTTTTCCACCCTAACGCGAAGGGAGATGCACTTCTAAAAGCATTTGCTGCAAGCTCATCTCAAGGGTTCCTGTTGCTCCCTCCCAGCACGTCGCTCTGCTCCCTCACTTGACTTCTCACGCCTCTCCTATCTCTCCATTTCCAACGTTCAGTTGCTGCCTGATTCATTCTGTCCTCACCAATTGAGCCTGCGCCACACGTAGTTCAGGCCTTTTAAATTTTGTACCCTGTCTGAGTTGCTGCCTTGTTAATCCTCCCTCTCCCCTGCTCAGGGAGATGAGGTTGGGAAGCATGGCTGCCTTGCCTTTCCAGCACTTGAGCTTTATTGCCAGCCTGCCCCCTCAGCTCTGAGCGAGCAGGGTACAGTTTGGGGGGTTCTGGCACTGGGGAGCCTGGGTTTGTTCATGTGATGCCCTCCCACCTGTCCTTGTGCGCTCCAAACCTCCAAGTACTTTGTCCCTTTTCCAGACCCATTACCGCTCACGCTACTCGTGCATCTCTCTCAGCTTTACAGTTGTTCTGTCATATTTTGTAAAACTTAAACAGTAACTTGGGTAGTTGGGAGGTGCAGACTAGACTTGTAACTTGGGGAATTTTGGGGTTTTGAATGGGTCACTTTTCATATAGCTTCTTTAGGTGAGGAGTTCTCACGTGAGTATAAATTCTGAGGCGGTGCAAATGTTCTGTGTGTTTGTTAAATAAGCAGAAGTGGAAGAGTCTCAGCAGCTGGAAAATTCAACGGGAGCAGAAGCCACGGGCCTGTTTGTAGACCCAGAGCAGCAGCTAACCCGAAGCAGCAGCACCTCTGATATTACAGATCAGCTTCCATCTGAGTTTTTTCAAGGTAATGTTGATGAAACGTGGTGATGCTGTACTTCTGAAGGGAAAACATTGAGCATGGTTCAGCCTCGTAGCTGCTACTTTGGTTTCCAGCTCAGTTTTTTCCTTGTTTTCTCAGTAAACTTATTGTTGGCATCTTGTGTTTGACAGGTCCTGCACCACAGGTGCACGATGTGACCTTCTGCAAAGTGGGGATCTTTAAAAATCACAGAATCACAGAATCACAGAATCTTAGGGGTTGGAAGGGACCTCAAGAGATCTTCGGGTCCAACCCCCCTGCCAAAGCAGGCTCCCTATCTCATATTACATAGATAGGCGTCCAGACGAGACTTGAATATCTCCAGAGAAGGAGACTCCACCACCTCCCTGGGCAGCCTGTTCCACTGCTCTGAGACCTTTGAGCGTATGCATTTTGTATGCAGCTCTTAAACTTCTTTCATTGGGCTTGTGTTTAAATGTTGTGCACTCAAGCAGGCAGTTCTACTCCTCCCATCACGCAGACTGTGCTTGGGAAGGATTTTTCAGAGCATTGTGGATTCATTTAGATGTTGTGTTTCTTATCTAGAGATATCAGAAATGTACCTCTAAAAATAACAAATTCTCATGTAAGTTGCTATGTACTTTGGTTCTACAAATGTCTTTGTTTCCTATTTACTTTCTAGGGAAAAAGGCTGGGAGTTCCCATAATTTAACTTCTTCAGACTCCAAATCAGTTCAGGAAAATAAGGGATATGCAAAGAAGGAACACGAAGCTGAGCAAGTAAGGCCAAGTAGAGACTGAGTATTGATAAGATCTTAACGATGCATTATTTCTGATGAGGTGCCCTTCTAGACACCCTGCCATCTGAAGGTGTGAGAGACCTTCCCATTTCTAATACTGGAGTGGGAATCGAGCTGTGGCTGTCCACTGTGCTGCTTGGGGTGATCCCTCTGTGGCTCCTGACCATGTCAGCTGCTTTCAGAGTTTTATGCAATTGGCTATATTCTAATCTTACACAGGACTTTTTTAATATTAAATACAAACCTTTTTAATATTAAATATAAAGGAGAAGTTCGTGACTCTTAAAATATAAATAATTCATGGCTATTACAGGGCTACGGTGCACTGGAATAAATGTTTGATGGCTTAAATTGCCAGGGAAAATGCTTTCCTTCAGCACAATTTGTATCACCAGCTATGTGTTGTGGATGTTTGTGTATGTTAGCATTAGGACAGGCAAGCTTGGTGAATTTTTAACACAGCTTTTGAGTAAATGGTGGGAATTGTAACTGAGGCCAATTGCAGTACAGCACAGGGGGCTGAATCTTGTCTCTGGACCTTGGCTCTGCCCCGTGTTTAGACCTAAAGCACCACTAAGGCTTCACTCTAGGAAGGAGAGGTGAGACGAGATGCTTTCTGCTGATTGCTTCAGGAGGAGCAGAGCCTTGCAAAGGAAGGGAAACCTGGTCTGCTTTGCATGGAGGAAAGGAGAGGGAGAGAAGTAAGCTCAGAGGAAGGAATTAAAAATTAACCTGGCTCCCCATTCTGTCTGTGGCGTGTGTTATAAAATATTCAGTAGCATATGCTGCCGGGCTGCTGCCAGCGTTGTGCTTTCCCCCCTCCAGCAAGTGGCAGCTGGGGCTTGACCATTTCTTGGTGGCACAAGGTGCTGGTGTACCCTGAGAGCTGGTTCAACTTCGTGTCGCAGCCCACTGAAGTGTTGTCAGCACCAAGAGCCCGGTGGGCCAGGGGAGAGAGAGCGCCCTGCAGCCTGTCAGGCAGCAGCTGACTGTTCCTGGGGACAGCTGTCACCTCCAGTTCAGAAGGGGAAACAGCTACAGAGGTAGATGAGCAACAGCAATTGCCACAAGTTGGTCATCATTTTGAGGTTGGTAATTTGCATTCTTAGATACATGCAGGAAGAACAGATGGGTTAGTGTCAAGCCAGTGGGTCAGAAACTGCTTTGAGAAACTTATTTACAAATAGCAACAGTAAGTAACATCAAGGACCCAACTGGCTTTTCAGCGTGGTAACCCAACTGAGGAGTTTCAGAGCAAAATCTCCTTTGGCAGTTAGATCTACCATGCTCCTGGAGTGAGGCCCTGGGGCTTTCTGCTGCTTGTTGCAGTGGGAAACATGATCGATCTTGGTGGGAAACACGGTTTTCCTGGCAGAAGTTAAACATTGCTGCTGTTGATGCCACGGAGTTGCAGGAAAGGTGAGTTTAAAGGTGGTCTGCCAGATGTAAAGGAAAACGGGTTGGCTAAGAGACAGAGCAGCATCAGCTGGAAACAGAACAGTGTCTGAAGGACTTCCAGCAAGTGGGTTCTGAATCCCTTTGGTGAAGGAGGAGGAGGCAGCAAACAAAAGATGAGGTGTCTTTGCATGGATTGTTTTGCAGCAGAACAATGCCCTCATGTAAGAGGAGACTTTCTTCCTGGGTTGGTTTTTTTATTAATACTTTCAAAAGTATTGGATGATACCAGCTCTGTGGAAAGATAAAAGTAAAAGGTCCTGCTTGCTGTTGGTGTGAAACCTGAGTTTAAGAAAGGGACATAAAGACTGACATGGGAAGTGTTATGGTTCCTCAGACACTGAAAGATACTTGGGCAGTGTGAATGCTTAGGAAAGCACGCTGACTGACTTGTAGTTAGTTTCTGATGACTGTGTGCTTATCTTAAACTTGCCAAAATGTGATGTGTTTGTCAGAACTGTCATAAGCCGAGATAATTTTTTTCTCTGAAGGTCCTAGTGCGAAGGAGCAGTAGTACAGCTGAGCTGGATTTGAAAGCAGACCTGCAGCACTTGCATGGGAGCTACAGAGAGAGAGAAAAAAGTGAGTTCCAAGACATAGAGGTGTTTTTCTAAAGTGCAACAGCTGAAACCAGTGTCATACCATGGTTTCAGGACAGATATTGGGCACTTTTCTCATCATGCTGTGCTGCTGCAGCCTTTAACAGCAGGGACTGTGCTCTGTATTCATGCCATCCCGCTGCAGGTGAGAGCGTCAGCAGCGATGCCTCCATCGGCTACAACAACGAGGTGGAGATCGCGCTTGTGCCCTGGCAGGCCTCTGAAGATGACCACGAAGTTCATGTGCCAGCAGATGTTTGTGTGGATCCTGAGGCACCTCGCTGGCTTCAGCTTAGTCCGTCAGACACTGCAAACTTAACAGGTGCTGTAGTCCAGACAATTCATGCGCTGGTTTAGGCTCTTTGCTCAAGAGGAGTTTATGCAGTTTAGTTTGCTTCTAAAAAGTATGTTTTGTTTGACATACATCACCAAGTTCTGTTTATAAGGTTCATTCAAAAATGAGGCTTGAATAGCCAGAGTCAAGGAATTTGGATAATTGGGTTGAAGCTGACATATAACCAATAAATTGTGATCCAGAAAGCAATGGCAGTTGAACATGTTTGGGTTGCTTAACTCTGTCAAAGTGCTGCTAAGCAGCTGAGTTGATAGCTGATCTCTTATGGTCTCTTAGCCTGCCCCAGTGTTCAGGAAAACCAAACTAGGTTTGCTTCCCAGCCTGGCTCCAGAGCAGAGGTAGTCCAGCCCGTGGATCGTCTCCATGGCCCCCTCTGCACTTGCTCCAGCAGCTCCATGTCCTTCTTGTGGCATTTAATTGCTAATCGCCTTGTTCTCCTGGGCAGACACAGGGTACTTCCCTCTGCCTGCATCGAGGTTTCCAGCAACTTCCCTCAGAGGGGTGGCTGCGGAGCACTGCAGGATGTTGTGCTGGACCCTCTCTGCGGGCAGGCAGCCATGCAGCTTGCCCTGCTTGGAGAGGGGGTAAGGCAACATGTCTTGTCACTGAAAGTTGCAGTTCAGCATGGGATTTTTCTTGTACTGTTCTAAGCTGTATTTCTTCTCAAATCCCTGCTCGCCTTCTCAGCTTGCATACCACTCTCTGGGGAACTGCCCCTGCGTAAAGCAATAGTGCCTGACTTATTCCTCACCTGTAGCACACACTTCTTAGGCCCTTTGTTCTCATGCATTTCCAGGCATTTTGTGCTGTGTGAGCTTAAAATAGCAAGGCCTCTTAGATAGAAACCTCACCTGTAAAAGCCAGTTACCAATTGAATAAACCTCCTGGAGTATGAATGTTCCATTTAACTGCATGTGCCTCCCTGCTAAAAACAGTCCCAACCCTTGAGTGGAGGCAGTCCCCTTGAGCTTGAACTCCTCTGGAGCCCTGTCACCTCCACGTGGGAAGCCCTTTAGCCTATGCTTTCTGCTGGATTTTTCCTTGAGGCCGTGTGCTAGCTGGAGCAGTGAAAGAGGTGATGGGATGGGGAAGACTGCTGTGAGATAGAAGATGGGCAAGAGGAGTCGCATTCCTCTTTTAATGCCCAGGTTTATGCTGTACCCTGCATTTCCAATTCATGGAACTCTTACTTTTACAGACAGTAGTGAATTCCTTGCTGATGACTGCAGCATCATCGCTGGTGGAAGCCTTATTGGCTGGCATCCCGATTCTGCTGCTGTGTTATGGAGGAGGATCTTGGGAATTCTTGGAGATGTCAACAATATACAGTCACCTAGAATCCATGCCAAAGTTTTTGGGTATCTTTATGAGTTGTGGTATAAACTTGCAAAGGTATTGTGCATGATGCTTACATCTAATCATAATTACTCTTAATTTCTTGTAAAAATTATGATTAAATTCGATTCTGTATCGGCATCTGGATCATAACCATGAGACTGGGAGGATTCTGTCACAAAGAAAGATGATCTTGTTTGATTTCTAGAAGATATCCCCAACAGAGACTGCTCCTGCTTGGTGACAGGAGAATTTAGATAAGTTAATTTAAGTGGGGTGAAGAAACAGTAGCAAAGGAGCTGAAGTGCAGAACAGAACACCACAAAGGTTGATGTTCAGTGCAACAGCTCCTGGTGTGAACCGAAACCAGTAACGCTTGCTTAGGCTGTGGGGAGCTGTTTAGCACAAGCTTTCCTGGTAGCTTTGGCTTAAGCATAGCCCTGGGTATAGTGCCTTTAAAGTAAATAAAAAGTTTTTATGTGAAATAAAGAGCATGAAGTATTATTAACTCTCCTCTTTGAATATGTTAGATACGGGACAACCTTGCTATCAGTGTGGACAACCAGTCCACTCCCTCTCCTCCTGCCTTAATTCCTCCTCTCAGGATATTTGCATCGTGGTTGTTCAAGGTAAGTTGTAAAGTTTCCACACGTTGGTGTGTGTTTCCATATCAGTACTCAGTCTGGGCGTGTTTAGCTGCATTTTTTTTAAAATTTTTACAATTGTTGCTGGCTAAGCTGGCAGTTACCCTCCAAAAGCTATTTGGATTTCAATCTGTTTAACAAGTTCATGCACCGGAATTGCTTTGTGGAAGATCTGCTGAAGGTAGTTTTGTGTTAGCTGGCTGCTAGAACATAAAGGAGTAACACAAGGGTTTTGTCGTTCAGGCAACCACCCTGCCAAGCGAATACAAGGAAGGCAAGCTGCAGGCGTACCGGCTGATCTGCGCCATGATGACCAGGCGGCAGGATGTTCTGCCCAATGCGGATTTCCTGGTTCACTTCTATTTCGTGATGCACCTCGGCTTAACAAGCCAAGACCAGGTACAAGCTTTACTCAAAGCATCCCTTTATTACTGCGTGCTGATGGGAATGTCTGTATTTCCTACACCTGAAGATGTGGAGCAGAAAGGAAGCAATGCCTCGCAGCAGTCATTCATGATGTGATCCTGTGAAGCCTAGTCTGTACCTCTCTAGATTATAGTCCTGACTCCCTCGTTGCTCTCCCAGTTACATGTTTTTAAACACCAACTACTTAGCAGGGATTTGTCTCAGCTGCATCACAGATCCTTGTTGGTGTTTCTTCCTCGGGGTTAAACCACTGCACAGAGGTTCTGACCTCTCCTGAAATAAAATGCTGGACATGATCTTGGGCAAAGAGCTTTACTTCATGAGCAGCATCTGCTCTCAGCATGCCCTTCTGAATGCCCTGTGCTATTGCTTGCAAGGCCATCCTCAAAAGTTAGAAGCGAGTGTTGTCCTCTCTGGGCTTTTCCCCTTCCAGATTAATCCTTCAGCATTGTATCAGCTCTCTTCAACTGGTGTAGAGGGCCTGAGAGGACAACTGAGGCTGCAGGTTATCTTATTGCTGTAATCAAGAGGTGCTGCCAAATACTCTGTTTCTGTGGGTAAATACGTCCCTGTGTCCTGTATTGGCCTAGTTCATGAAGTATTCGGGGGCAGATGAGGAAAAAGCTTAACCTGTTGAGATGTAAGAGGACTCTTGAGAAATGCTAAATACTCACAGAAGCTGTAAGAAATACTCTGCAGGCTAAATAGAGGATCTCTAACCCCATTTCTTTGGTTTTATAGCCAGAAGAGTGAGTTTTCTTCCTTCCACAGTCTGGTGAAAGCTGTGGCCAGAGCTGTGGGTGCCACCAGAGGGCACGCAGACCCCTCTAAGTCCTGTCTGTGGCAGGCACTCCTGCTTCTCAGAGCCATTTCTGGTGCGCTGGTAAGCCAGCAGCAAGAGTCTTCCACAGGCTTGGTTACTTCTAAGATGAGAGAGGGAAAGAAAGAATTGTTACTGGACTCTTGCTCTTGGAATCTCAGTTCCCTTTCCAAAAAGTCAGGGCATTTGGAAAACCTTCCTTTTACATATGTAATGGGGCAGGGGGAGAAAAAGGAAAGTGTTTTCTTGTGGAAAACCTAAGAGTTCTGGCTGCTGCCCAAGCTTAGGAGCAACCCCATGAGCAGCTGCCACTCACAAAGCACCAATGGGGCAGAAACCAAAGTGTATTGGAACTTCCCTTTTTGCCAGGCTGTGTTACCTGAGAGTACTGGACAGCTCTTTCATCTTTGATTTTGGGGATGCTGCTCAGACCTCAGGTGGTCTAACGCTGCTGTGTTGAGGGTAACACATCGTTCCCCTCTGAAAAGCAGACTGTGACAGCACACACTGTGATCAGACCCCCTGAATTTTAAAATCCCCACAGCATTAAATCCTCTCACATCAAATTTCTTGAGCTGTGTATTTTAAAACCTGGTCTAGACCAGATCAAAACCAACAACAACAAAAAATCCCTCTTATGTTTGAAAAAATGAAGACCCTTAAAGTGTGACAGCCTTTGCCAGCACAGGGTCACAGGGGTAGGAAGTGCCGGTGATTTTAAGACTTTGGTTGTTCTCATCTACACGTTCCCATGAAGCAGACAGGCTTTCAGGGGTGTGAGCTGTCAGCAGTGTTTCCTAAGCTAAGGGGTGCTCTCTTTTTTGAACAGTGAGTGCTTCCCAGAGCAGCACTTCCTGCTCAGAAGCTGGGAGATGCGTAATGTGGACTTGTTGCTGAGCTGTTGTTACCCTGTTTAGTGTGTTTTGGGGGTGGTAACAGTTCCCTAGACTTTCAGGCTGCTGCTGCAGTACGTGTTGGGCTTCAGTCCTCGTGCAGAGTTACGGTCCAGAAGTTAAAGATGAGGAAGCCTGGACTGTGAGCGAAGGCAGACGCTGTGTGCACAGCATTCCAGGGTTTCCCAGGCATGCTAAGGCTGCTCTTTTGTTCTTCCCTGCTCTGCTCTGGTTTGCTTGCTTTGCCTCTTGGTGGCACACTTGACCACGAGTTTTAATATCCGTGTCCTTCCAGGTTTGTTTGCCTTAGCTGGGAT
This sequence comes from Laterallus jamaicensis coturniculus, assembly GCA_022605575.1. Classification (NCBI taxonomy): domain Eukaryota; kingdom Metazoa; phylum Chordata; class Aves; order Gruiformes; family Rallidae; genus Laterallus; species Laterallus jamaicensis. The sequence continues at coordinate 1,695,327 of JAKCOX010000001.1, forward strand.
TCTTAGCTCTAGGTTCTTCTGCGGCGTGTTGATAGGGAGCATGATCGTCAGACCTGTTTCTGCATTCCCAATAGGATTGTGCCCAGGTGGCTGATGGGTGTGGAGACCACTCAGCCTGCACAGCAAGGGTACCTGCAGGTGCAGACACATGTTGTATGGGGCCAGTGTACCTCCTTGTATGTGCAAAGAGGAGCAGAGCCTGAGGAGTGCACTGCAAAGCACTTTTCTCTCATGGGGTCTCGTGGCTGCCTCCAGAAGTGGGCTGATGTACAGTGGATGCCACACAGTCCCACCACTGACTATGTGGGGTTCCTCTCTGTGCTGCTACTTGATATAGTTTGTGTAAAAGGAGGTGTGCTTTTGCAGGGCACGAGGGTACTGGGTCACAGTTCCTGGGGTTCCAGCTACTGTGTACTCCAGTGTGCTGCTTCAGCCCGGTTTGGTTTATTCACTAAGCACAAGCACAGATCTCTTGCTCTTAAGGGACATTAACAGGAGGAAGGAGCAGAGGGGGGCTTAGGGGGGATTTTCCTTCAGTGTATGACTAGTGAAATGTTAAGATTTATTGAGGGAAGCAGTGGAAAGGCAGCCCAGCTCCCAGAAGTCAGAGTGGCTGTTGGGGAGCTTTTTAGGTGGCCACATAATTTAAAGAAGTGACAGAATCCTCTTTGGCCTGAGTAATTATCAGTGTTTTCGTTAGCATCAGAAACGTTTCTTTTTGAAATACGTTTCTCTTCCTGCTCCTCCCTTAAGGGTACAAGTGCACCACACTGCTGTGATGTGTAGATTTCGGTGTGGTAGAAAACCAAACTAAGGCATTTCTGAATGTGCTTGGGAATTGGTACAGTGTTATTCCCAGCAAGTGCTGCCCTAACTTTGCAATCGTGCCCCCAGGGTATATAAAAGAGCAATGGAGGGGTGTGTTTTATGGAGAGCTCCCATGGCACTCTGAGTTCAAGATGTAGCAATTAGCTTAGCAGATGAGAGAGGAGAGAGCGAGGTAATGAGCTGCATCTAATTTGCCTGTGTGGAAGTGTCTCACAACAAACATCTCTGTCTGAAGAAGTGAACAATTCTCTGCCACGATTGCATCACCTTCTCAGGTGGGAGAAGTCCCAAGCAGGCTGCAGGCTGCTGTCGTGGTGGTTCCCAGCTCACAGCCGGGGTCAGGTCTGTGGGTGACAAGTCTCCTCCTTGCACCTCTCAAGTCAGCAGGTGATTTTCTGGGGCTGTGGTGAGCCTGGATTATTTTTTTCCCCCTCTCCATTCCTCTATGAATGGAGCTCACTGAGGCCCAGCACCTCTTCTCCCTGACCCCCAGTGTAAAGGAAGGAGAATCCAACCGTTCACTACCATGCCATGGGTTAGTGAAGGTGATTCACCTCCCCTTGCTCCGATGCCCCATCCAGGCTGTGGAAAATCATGAAACCTTCTTAGGATGTGATTTTAGGAAGTGCTACGGGTCACCTGTTGCAGTATGGGTCAGCACAGCTGCCTTATCACTGCTAGGTGGGACCAATGGCAGGTAACCCTGTTCCAGCCATGGCAGCCATGTGTGTCCTTTGATTTGGGCAATAAATACAGCTTTTTAGGTGAAACTAAAGTCCAGTGCTGAGTGCTCAAATCTTACAAAAGCCTGAACCAGGGAAGGAAATGTATTTATTACTGCTCCTGGTGGCTTACTGTAGCAGTAATGTTTGCTTTAACTCGAAAAGGCACATAAGCATCTCCTTGCTTCCTGGCTGCTTCGGTGCTGTTGAAGGACAAAAGCACCAAAACACAATTGCAAAATGCTGTGGCACTGTCCAGCCCCCTTCTCAGAGAAGCAACTGTTGAGATAACTCTGATTCTTCCGTTCTATTAGTGCTGAAACAATCCTTCTCCTAAAACCTGCCTGGGTTTTTATGGCACTGCCTTATTTCTGTCTCAGTTTGCTCTCTTGGTTTGAGAAAATGCAGCACAAGTTAGGTGCTTCCCAGGTAGTTGTGCAAGTTTGGTTTCCAGTCCTTCCAGGTTTTGGGCCCTGGCTGCTTAGTGTCACCCTGTCCCAGGGTTGTAGCATCGCTCAGGGCCCAGGGCACAACCTGCTGCCAGACAAGTTGTGCTGCTGGCTCTGGGGGTGAGCTTTGACAATTTCAACAGACACAGGGTTACACCAGCTTGCCGGGTCTGCTGGGAAGAGAACGCTTCCCTAGGCAAGGAGGTCGTACAGAGTGTGAGCACGACACAGGCTTCAGCAACCCTCTGTGGAAAAGGCAGCGAGGAGACAAGGAGGGGCTGTGCTGAGGGCTTCCTTCAGTTTGGTGGTGTTCAGGGCAGAGCTGGCTTCCAGGACTGGAGGGGAAAAGCCCAAATCCCAGTGAACTGGCAGATGTCCTGGGAGATTGAATTTCAGCACGTGCAGGCCGGGTGCCTGCGGGCCCAGCTGCAGCCCAAGAAGTTAACAGCAATGCTCCTAGCCCAGATCCTTGCCGGAGGAGAAGGGTGGCTGAGGGGCTTTACCAGAACTGGGGGGGCGATGCCCTGGGGACCTGCCCCCTGCTGCTCCCTCCCTGCCCTCAGAGCCCTGCTCGCTGCCTCTCCCTGCTCCTGCTGCTTTCCAAACTGACTCACTTGTGCTTGGGTTTAAGTGATGAGTTGAAACAATTTTTGTGACAGACTAATCCCATGCTATCCAAGGGTGTCAAAATACTTCATGGATTTTTATGGGAACTTAATTTTCGGGGAGTTAATTCCTACCTGAATTGTAACGACAGCAGGAGAACTGGGGTGAGGAAAGGGGAGCGCTCTAAAGTTCCTCTAAATTTTAGAGTTCCTCTAAAATTAAAAAGGAAAATGAGAGATTACCACTTAAGTCCTGTGTGAAACAATCATCTTTGCTGTGCTGTAAGCTTGGGCCCCGATGAGGTGTCTCTCTGTGAGGAACAGTATGAACTCTAAGTGAAAAATCCATGGTGCTCCTGGTGAGGGCCAGTTGGAAGTGCAGTGAAGGCAGATGGCAGGCTATCTGGTTACACCTGTAATCTGCCAAAGCTTGGGCAAAAATTAGCTGAAGAATATTTTTGTGATTGCCCTTTCAGTGAACTTGCCCGAGGTATTTATTTTCTTTCACTTAGTGGATGTTGCTGACCTGATTGCTGGGATTACTAGAGTAACCGCTGCTGGAATATCACGCCGTTTATAGGGTTAATCATCAGACATGCATGTGATTGCCCCCTTCTTTCCCCTCCTCCCCATTTCTAACACTACTGAGCATCGTTTTGAATCGAAATAGTCCATAATGGTCCTTTTTTTCACTTTTCTTTAACAACATGAACGCTAAATTATAGCTGTGCAATTATGTAAACAATGGAAATGCTTCCAGAATGAATACTTCCTTTTAAATTTTCATTTTGTGTAATTGCTGAAAGGTTTGGAGCCATAATAAACCAAAATTATTTTACACATTTATCGTTCTAAAGGTCAATTATGAAAGAAGTAAAGAAACAACACGGTACAGAATGAGTAAACCAAATTCTATTGCCATCACCATATGTTTTTCTTATTGCTTGTGTTTTTCCAGTAACTGTGTACATAGCATTCAATTAAAGTGATTCATTTACCAGGCTGTAAGCTGCTGAACAGAGTTTACATTTAGAGAACAGTGCTGAGGAGGGAAGGAAACAACTCTCCTCTGTTTGAATTACCTGATTTTTGCAGTATCACTGATAGGACATATGTTCTCACTCGGCACTTTCTCATGAGCCCCAACCTTCTGATAAGCTTGTGATGCTACTGAATTACTGCGTGGTCCCCATGCCCATTGTTAGCCTGAAAGCCTGCTATTTGGGATGGGAGTCATTACCTGCCAGCCCCTTCCAGGCCTGGTGTGGAGCCTCAGCTCTCCTGTTCACTGGGATAGGGTCACACACACTGCTGCAGGTTGGTAGGGAAGAGCTGAGCTGAGGGGCAGCTTGGCTGGACACGTTTGTGCCCAGGTCATCGTGCACATGTACACCACTGGCTTTGAGCAGCTGGGTGTGCACTGTGTCACAGAATCACAAGGTTGGGAAAGACCTTTAAGATCATCAAGTCCAACTATTCCCATTCTAAGCTAAACCATATCCCTGAGCTCCTCATCTACCCTTTTTTTGAACGCATCCAGGGAAGGTGACTCAACCCCCTCCCTGGACAGCCTGTTCCAAGCCCCAACAACTCTTTCAGTAAAAAATTTTTTTCTAATATCTAATCTGACCCTGCCCTGGCACAATTTCTTGCCATTTCCTCTTGTCCCATCTCCTGTCCCCTGCCTGAAGAGACCACTACCCACCTCTCTACAGCCTCACTGCAGCAGGCAATCTGTGCTGTGAGCTCCTTCCTCGGAGGCTACGTGAGGGAAAAGAGAGACTTGAGGGGTCTTTTCTTAGCTTTCAAAAACACTGATTTCAAAGGCTTCTTCTGACATAGCTTTTCCAGCAGCAGTGCCTCTCCTGAGCAGCAGGTAGGTCTGCCCAGCCCCATTCTCATAATGGTTTGGAACATGTGCGTTGTCCCAACACTGGTGAAAGCTGTAGCAGTTACACTGCACTGCAAGCCCACAGGCATCACTCATCTGTCAGGGTGAGGGGCTTACAGTTCCCAATTTCCCCTCAGTGCTGAAGCCTCCTCTGCAGTGACTCTGGCTGAGAGTGGGTGAGCGGGTGGGGTTTGACAGATGGGGCAGTGCAGTGAGGACAGGAGTTAGCGCAGCCGCCTTTGTACTTCCGACGTTGCGTTACCTTTCAGGCCAGGTTAGCACAGGCCCTTTTATTGCAGCATATGTCAACAGCAGCGTGCTCCCATCTGCTGCGCTGTAGCCTGATGCCCAATTATTCAGAGACCAAACACCTCACGGTACCTGGCTCTGGTGGTGATTACAGGTGCGCTGTGTCGCGAGGAGCCCGGCGCATTCATCAGACCCTTAATTATAGAGAGGTGGGTCCTTTGTTCTGCTCCGAGTGGGAGCTTGCCACCCACTTTATGAGCCCCTGCATCCATCTGCTCGCTCCTTTTGAATGTTTGCATTGACTGATATTGACTTTAGCATGTATCAAAGGAAGTGATTAAAACTAGTTTAAACATTAACTCGAGTGGCATTTTAGCTTATTCAGGAAAGTGAAAGCATCATCCATTCAACATGTATAACACAGTTATTCCATAGGATGTTACTCTGTGGATACTTCATGGAGACCTGGCTGTGCTGTGTCCAGGGGTTTGGTTTCAGAGGTTCTTCATTTGGGCTGCGACGTGCTTGAATTTCATATCCTGCTGTAGGCATTGAGCATGTGGCCCCCCCGTGATGCTGGGACACCGTTAGTGCAAGCCTTCCTTAACACACGTAAGACCAGTGGAGAGGGACACTGAAAATGGTTTTCCTTTGCAACGTTCCCTTGGAATTTTAGTAGGATGACAAATCACTTTCTACTCAATGTAGAAGTAGCTTTATCGAATCCTTCAGCAAATGCAACATTGCAGTTGAGGATTATGTGGACTTTCTGCCTAATTTTAAACTTGCTGAAACTCGGGGGGAAGGAAATCTGAGCTCAAATACAGGGACTTGGCTCTGGTTTGGAGAGACTGTGAAGAACTGAAGTGGGGCAGGGTTAAGAGTTGAAACACCTGTCTCAACTGCACTCCATGTCACAGGGCATGAGGGGAGCATGCCTGTGGCTGCTGGTCTGCTCCTACACGGTACCTCACCTAATCCCTGCAGTAGTTCAGCAAAGCTCATTTTCCCCAAGGCTTGTCTATGCTTGCTACCTTAATTATTTAGAATAAACTGGGTAGCAGAGATTGGTCTGTCATACCACACCATGTGCAGTGCCTCTTGCACTGGGCATGGCTGTATTCCTCAGCTAGCCCAGAACAGCTACAGCATCTTGACTGTGTTGGAGCAGCCTGCTAGTCCTAGGCTGCTGCTGTGTGTGAAGGTGGCAGTCAGTGGTGTCAGCTCACCTCTCTATGGCTGCAGAGCCTGGAGCGATGTCGTGGCTCACTTTGTAATGTGGGGTGATGCTTTCTCTCACAGGGCATAGCAGTTTGAATGTGTCGGACTGGAGACTTACTTAACAGGAGAGGAGCTGCACTTGGACACAGAGATGTGGGTGCTTTGTGTTGGCTTTTTAACAGGAATTCATCAGTACAGGTAGTGCAAAACACTGTGCCTTTCCTGCTGAGTGTATCAGGAGCGGACAGCAGTGGTTGCTGCGTGCCTGTCCATGTGGCCCTGTGAATTACCCTCTTTGATCAGTGGGAAACTGGTGACTTGCAAACCTCAGTCTTCTCAAGTTCTTCCTTTGGGCTTGTTTTTTTCCCCCCGGCTTTCTTCTCAAAGGGGTGACTTCTTAACTTCTCTTTCAGGATATCTTAAACACCGTCATAAAGCACTGCCCACCCTGGTTTTTCTTCCTGGGCTTGCCTGGCTTTACCATGCTGATTGGAGACTTCATAACTGCAGCGGCCAGGGTTCTGAGCACAGACACGCTGGAGGTGAGTACAGCATTGCCCTGTCCCCTGGGAGCACGCTTCCCAACGAGGTGGGGGTGTCCCCTCCAAAGGGTGCAGGCTTGTTAGTGCCCCGCCAGCCGGGCTCTGGGGCAGCTGCCGTGGCAGCTGCTGTGTGGAGCTGAGGGATAAGGTGATGTGCTGGTGTTGCAGAGGTGTTGCATCAAGAGACCGGAGCGTGAGAAGCTGTATCCCTGCCGATACTGCGACACGCCTGAGTGCTGGTGGCAGGGCTTGGGTGTCAGAGTCTCACTGGATTTTCAGTGGCTAAATGTTGAAGATAACGAACTCCCTTGGTCCTACAGAATTCCTTATTAAGGGCCAGCACTAAAGGAGATATAATTACATTAGTGAAGGGTGGTAAAAAGGCACCTCACTGGTGGGGTGCTGTAGTGAAGACAAGGCTCTGTGGTGAAGCAGGAAGGCCTGGTTTTATGGGAAAGGGGAGACTGTTCTGTCCGGTGCAGCCAAGTGCCCTGGCCATCTGCAGGGCTGAGCCCTGCACACACAGCCCTCTCCCATGGGGTTCAGCATGGGGAGCCTAGCTGTGCTTCGTCGGTGTTCCTCACAGAGCTTGCACACGCTCATTTTCTGGCATCTCTTTAAAAAAGCCAGTCAGCTGGAGCATCGATCCAAAGCTTAAAGTGTTAATAAGAAACAAAGCCTCAACTTCCCTTGGAAAAAAGCCCCAAACCACCTCTGCTTCTGCTGCAAGCACAAAGCTTGGTGTGCAGTGTATTTTCAACACTACCTTATGAAGAAGTAGCAGTGTGTGTGTGCAATTATAGTTCATGCTGTGTTGCTTTGTGTGGTCTTACTGAAGTGAAAACCTCTCCCTGTGTTTTTATCATGTTCATGGTCAGTTGGAGTGCGTTGTGCTGTCCTTGGTGTCACACAGCCAGCTAAGAGTAGTGCTGGGCTACTGTTTAAAACCCTCACTCAGCATTTCCTTGGGCTGTTTGGTGTTTGTTATTGACACCGAATTGCTGATAGTTGGATTTTGTAATGACAGGAGGCAGTAAGAACATAGACTGCGCCTGGGAGCGGGGCCGGGTCCTGGAGGAGAGGCTCAGCCTCAGGAAAAGAGCAGAGCAGCACAGCAGCACAAAGTGTGGGCACGTAAGGGTGTGCTGGTCAGTGCTGCTGTCCCTGCAGAGGGGAATCTACTGCCTCACTGTCCTGGGGATGCTTCCAGTGTTGCATAATGACTCCAGCACAGCTGCTGTTCTTGGTGTCAGACACTAGTCTTGTTGCTTATTCCATTGAGAAAATGGGCTTGTTTACTCTCCCTTCCTTAGGCTCCCCGTTCGGAAGCTCACACCATCCTGGGCTCTCTTGTCTGCTTTCCAAATACCTACCAAGAAATCCCATTCTTGCAGACCACTTCAGAGACCAGTGAGGACACCACGGGCACAGTGGATGTGAAGGTGAAGTTATTAAATACTCATCAACTCTGAAAATTAATTGATCTCCATCTTGCTGCTTGTACATGATTATAAGTAGATTAGGTTTGTCCAGGACGACCTGTATATTTGAGGTGTAATCAGTGAGTGTTTCTCCCTTGGCAAAATTAAGATTGACATGCAGGAAAAATGCTTTAAGAATAGACTCTGTTATTTCACTTGCATCTGTCAAAGTTAAAGAACCTTAAATAAGTGGATATATGAAAAAGATGCTTGTTCTAATTAATTTTATTATTTCAGTGCCAGCTCATAAACATTTTATTGAAGAATGCTACAGAGGAGCCAAATGAAGCCGCAAGGTAAAATCCTGAGTAAAAGAAAGAAGTGAGCAAGTCTTTCTCAGTGCTGCTTCCTTCAGCCCTTGTGCTGCTGGGTTGGTGCTGCTGCCCTGCAGTTGGATCCTCTCTGATGGGTTCCTCACTTGGGCCCTGCCCAGATGAGGTTCAGTCCATGCCACGAAGGTGTTGGCCTGTTGTGTGACCTGAGGGAGGGCAAAGCACATCATGTCTTTGTGCATCTCTCTTTTTTTTTTTTTTCCCTTTTTTCTAAACCCTCCTTCAGACCTTCTGACAAAAGCACCTTCTCTTTCCAAAAAGGTGCATAGCCATCTGTGGCCTGGGAGTGTGGATCTGTGAGGAACTAACACATGGCACGAACCATCCCCAAGTGAAGGAAGCCATCAATGTCATAGGTGTGACACTGAAGGTATTGCTGGGACAGACTGGTCAATTGGCACTGGGGAAAAAAGGGATTTCATTCTGTTAAGCAGTTGCTGTTTGTCTGTTCATCACTTGGAGCCCTGACAGGATGGCAGCTTAGCACACAGCTGCTCCAGACTGTTTGCAGAGCGTTAGTGATGTGGCATTACTGGCCACCTTCAGGAAGATGGCTCCTAGTGCTGAACCTTTGTGTGTAGTTAGTAGCTCGTTACGCTCAGTGAGTAGAGTTCAGACCCCTCTGGCTCCTGGGATGTTCCCAAGGAGTAGAACACAGTGGTTCTGTGTTGCCAAGGGAGTATCCTGTAGAGAAGTACAAAGCCATTCACAATGTAGGACACCCGAATGCATTCTGTTGTATCTGGATGTTTTATTTGGCTTCTAATCATCTTCTCTTTTTCTTCCAGTTTTCTAACAAACTGGTTGCTCAGGTAGCCTGTGATGTCCTTCAGCTGCTGGTTTCCTACTGGCAAAAGCTTCAGAAGTATGAATCCTCCCTGTCCAGAAAAATCACTCAGGTACATCTGTTGCTTTACAATGCTTGTGTGCAAATGGGGTGCAGAGTCGTCTTCAGCCTGTACTTCAGCTGCTGTAACTGTGATTTTCCGTTAACTTTTTGCCTGCAGTTGCTGTAGGAGATGTACTTGTGGCAGCCTGGGACCAGTGTACTTCTCTGGGTTGTAGTCATTCGTTTCCAAAGTGCTCAGCAAGACTTCTCTGGTCTCACTTGGATGCTGGTTTTCAAGGGCAGCCAGATGCTCCTAAGAGAACTCTTGCTCACTCAAGTGAAGCTCCCACTCTGTCTTTACAGCAAGAAGCTAAACATCTCTGTGGAATTTTGTTTGTTTTAATGTAGATCCTGGTGGCCACGATTGCATTCCTTTTGCCAAGTGCTGAGTACTCCTCTGTGGAAGCAGATAAAAAGGTAGGTTGCTGAAGAGAGCAGCCTCCATTCTGTGTGCTGTTTGAGATGCTGTTCAGTGAGGTCACTTGGAACCAGAGGTGTACTTTAAACCTTCACATTTGGGTGAATATAGTAGCACACCCCAAAATACTGTGTTCTCTTTCTGTTTAGTTTATAGTTTCTCTGCTGCTTTGCCTGCTGGATTGGTGCATGGCCTTGCCCATGAAAGTGCTGCTGGAGCCAGTGTCTGCTGGTGGTCTGGAAGATCAGCATGCCTCCAGAGCTCCTTTACTGGACTACATTTACAGAGTGAGTATCATACATTTACAGTGTGGAGATGCTGAGAGGCCTCCACAGATCCCATTAGGTACAGAAGGATTTTGAGCAAGCTGTGGAGAACCCTGAGCTCTCCCAGTGCCAGCAGTTGTACAGGTGGGAAGCTGAGAATTGTAAAATGTGTTTAGACTAGAAATCAGAGATGCAGAATGGAGAAAAGACGGAGAAGAGAGAAAGGTAAAGTACTGAAAACAAGCCAGGGAGAATAATCTTTGCAGAAATTGTTAATTGAAGGGGGCTGTTAAGAGACATGGGTCAGCCCTGAAGCAAGCTGCTCAGTAGAGAGCGCTGAGGGTGCGACTGTAAAACCACTGTGTTCAGGCATAGGTGGTTTTACTGTGTCCTGGCTTTCACAGCGTAGAAAGGTGGTGGGTGACTCCTCAGGGAGCGTGTCGAAGCGGGTGCTGTAACGTACCCTGCGTTACTTCAGGGTCACACGTGTCTCCTTGCAGGTCCTGCACTGCTGTGTGAACGGTTCCAGCACCTACACTCAGCAAAGCCACTATGTGCTGAGCCTGGCCGACCTCTCCTCTGGTGATTATGACCCCTTTTTGCCACTGGGGAATGTGAAGAGCTCTGAGCCAGCCCAGTGCCACTCTGCCACAGATTTGGGCAACCTGCTCACTGTTGCTGAGGGTAAGAGAGTTTGCAGGGTGTGGTGAGGACCAGCATCTTGATGTTCAGCAGCTAGGGAATACAGCTTTCCAGGATATATCTTGTCTTTGGAAAATGTGTTTCTCTGGACAGCAGCTGTTCCTGAAAGCTGGGCTGTTCTCCTTTAAAATGAGTTTCACTTGCCTCTGGTAGGGTGTTGGAGCTTGCTGCTGACACTGATCTCTACAGAGATCACAGGAGAAAGAAAAAGACTTGAAGGTGCTGTAGAGTGAGAAATTTGTGCAGAATGAAACAGACCAAGAAGCTGGCTTTGCCTTTGGTGCTACTTGTAATTTAGTGTACAGGATTAAATTCAAGAAGTAAGATAATCCCCAAATCTGACTTCTTTCAGAAGCACCCAGCTGCCCTTTCTGAATTTTTCAGTAGCCGCAGCTCTGTTGTCATGGACAATTTGCCTGTGGTAGGTGATGAGAGGAACGGGTCTGCTTTGGACCCAAATCTGCAGCCCCATAAGCTGACCCACGATCCTGCTGACCCACGATCTGCCTGTGCCTAACGTGAAGTAAAAATCCATGGCAGGTAGGCTTTCTGGGGAAGCGATGGCACACAACTTGTTGGAGAGGAAGGATTTGAAGGATGGTTAAGGCAAGCTTCTGAGACAGGACAGAAATTTGCAGATGCTCTTGTTAATTACCTCTTACTGATTAGTCTTTGTATTGGTCTTTTCAGAGAAACGGAGGAGGAACTTGGAGCTGATACCTTTAACAGCACGGATGGTCATGACTCACCTAGTGAATCACCTGAGCCACTACCCGCTCAGTGGGGGCCCTGCCATTCTCCACAGTCTCCTTAGTGAGAACCACGACAACTCCTACGTGGAGTCCTCAGAGCTGTCCTCAGAAGTCTTCCGGAGCCCCAACCTGCAGCTCTTCGTGTTCAACGACAGCACCCTCATATCTTACCTCCAGATCCCCGCAGAGAAGGCGACGGGCGCCGAGCCGGCCGCAGCCCCCTCGGGCGTCAGGGTAATTGTTAGAGACATCTCAGGGAAGTACTCCTGGGATGGCAGAATACTGTATGGACCTTTGGAGGGCTGCCTTCCACAGCAGGGTGCAACGAGCACCTTTGTCATCTCAGGCAACCCTGAGCATCACTTGGTTTCCCAGAAAGACATTTCTCAAGTGGAAGAAGGAGAAGATGCTCTGGACCAGTTGCTGGAGAAGATTGGCAGCACCAGTCCCGAATGCCTTCTACATCCCCAGCGAAAGCTGAATGAGCCATCCCCACCGCCCTTCGGTATGAGCTACGACCAGGAGAAGGCCATCACGGAAGTCCTGACGAGGCAGAGCGCTCAGGAAAAGGAGTACATCTTCCAGTGCAGCTCAGACTCCAGCATGAAGGTGGCCCGACAGGAGGAACCGCGTCCTGCTGAACCTCAGGCATCCTTTTACTTCTGTCGGCTGTTGCTGAATGACTTGGGAATGAACTCCTGGGATAGAAGGTAGGAGGAGAGGATTCGGAGCGTGTTCCTGGTAATCTTGCTCTTCTTGCTTCTGCCCTCAAGCACGTACATGCTCAGCAAAGTGAGAATTACCTAGCTGGGTGGTAGTCAGAGCATACTGTAGAACATGAACGTTCAGTGACTCTTTTAAATGGACATCTGCAGGGTGTTTGTAATAATAATTTTAAAAATGACTGGAATCATGCTAACTCGAGTCCCTTCTCTTATGTATTTGACCAAGAAAGTGCTGTGTCTGTACTGCTGCCTTTTCCTTCAAACCTTTTTTTTGGTATATTTACAGAAAAAGCTTTCATCTTCTAAAGAAGAACTCAAAGTTACTGCGGGAACTGAAAAACCTGGACTCCCGCCAGTGGTAGGTGAAGTTTACTAAAAGTTAAAGCGCTATGTTTCCAGAGAGGGGTATGTCACCAGTCCAAAAAATTCATTAGAGTTGAGTGTGCTAGCAATGTGAATGTTTGTGTGGAAAAATAATTGCTTCTGGAGGGTTCTGGAGCTGGCATGGGCAAGTGGTTTTCCCTGCATTGTATACTTGAGATTTGGAATCGGTAGCAAACAATAAGATGCAGCTGGCTGTTTCCTGTTTTCTTTAGCTGGGAGGGGAGGGAAGAAGTCCCAATGTTGTGTGTGGACTCAGCTCAGCTCACAGGAAGGACTGTTTTCTGAGGGTGATCCTTGTGTCAAGAGCGGTACTTCCCACACAACTGCTTACAGCCAAACTTCTGAGTATTATGGGTTTTTTTTCATTACCTGATGTGCAGCTATTTGAAGGATGCTTGCAGCACTGCAGAGCTCTGACTTCCTTGCGTCCCAACAGTTTTCATACCAAATCCACGTGGCTTGGTTTTGAAGAAGCCAACCAGTGCCGTCAGCCATGTAAACCCAACCCAGGACCCAAAAGCCAGTGATGGTTTTCTTCTCTCCTCAGTCATCACCCTGGGGTTAAATGCTGCAGGTCCAGTTCTGCTCCTGTTGACACCTGTGCAGGCTGGCTGCCTTGGCAAGGTTGTCCACATGTGAGTGAGTAGCCGTGGAACTGAGTGTGGTCATCGGCACTTTGGCTGATGCCAGGAAAGAACAGGCTCTGCTCTGCACACAAAGTGGTGCCGCTCTATTGCTGCCACTGACATGGGAGTGCTGCTGTGTGCGCATCAAAGGGACGACGTGGAGAGTGAAACACGGGCACCTGTCTGGCTTTTTGAGTGTGGGTGAGCTAAAGAATAATTGGAGGTAAATCCTGTTTAACTTTGGCTTCCCTTTCTGTCTGATTGCAGCCGTGAAACCCACAAGATCGCAGTGTTCTACATTGCAGAGGGGCAGGAGGACAAGTGCTCCATTCTGTCCAATGCCAGGGGCAGCCAGGCCTATGAAGATTTTGTGGCTGGGCTGGGCTGGGAGGTAAGGCTCAACTTCAGGCAAGCTAACGCACTTGATACAAAGACCTCACAAAAATGAATTTAGGCCAGTTAAAATAGGTTTAAAACCCCAAACTGCTTAAATCACTGCCTGTTTGTTGGTTCTAAACAGAAACAAGTTAAATGCTAATGCCCACCGCTCTTCAGCAGCGCTGAAAAGATCAGCTCTCCAGCAGTAGTCTGGAAATGCACATGGTACTTCTGCAGGCTCACATCCTTCCCGGTTCTGAGGGGCAGGTCGTGCTGTAGTGAGTGTTGCTGCTTTCTGCATCACTAAGAACATGCCATGGGTTTACCTTCATTTCAGCTTCTTTTAGCTTTTCACGTGGTCAGACCACTTACCCAACCACAGGACTGCTTTTCCAAAGGGCAAAACTCTGTGGGCTCAGTTCACATTGTTTAAAGGGTGTGTCAGGAACTGAAATGACACAAACCTTTCTGTCTCTTGTAAGTCCATAGTAGCTGCATCCCATGTTTAAGGATGTAAGTGACACAAGGTCTCTGGGGAAGAGGTACCATCCTCAGATGCACTTGGGAAAAAAACCCAAGCTGTTGGCTATGGGCTTGCGTGCAGAGAGGCATTTCTTCTGCAGCATCTTGCAGAACAATTTCCTCTAAGGCTGCTGCTTTTTCTACAAGCCTTCAGTTTCCTTTGCAGCTTTTCTGATTGCTTCTGTTTCCTCTGCACTTTGTCATACGTGCTTTGAGTGGGCTGGCGATGCCATGCGAGCACTGAGGGCTGCTGCACGCGGCGGAATGCTTTTCTTCCTTGCTGTGTGCTGGAAGGGAGTTTGGATAGCTGTGGGGGTAAGGACTGGGTGCCTGGCCACTTGTAGGGAGTGGCAAGTGCAGGAACGGGGCACAGATCATAGAATCACAGACTGGTCTGGGCTGGAAGGGACCCCAAGGATCATAGAGCTGCAACCCCCCTGCCACAGGCAGGGCCACCAACCTCCAGGCCTGGAGCTCAGGGTTGCTCAGGGCCCCATCCAACCTGGCCTTGAACACCCCCAGGGATGGGGTGTCCACCCCCTCTCTGGGCAGCCTATTCCAGCCCCTCACCGCTCTCTCTGTAAAAAAACTTCCCCATAATATCTAATTTAAACCTTCCTTCCTTTAGCTTCACTCCATCCCCCTTGTCCTGCCAAAGGCAAGGATCAGCAACATGCAGGGGAAGACCTCTCTTCCTCTGGGATGGCTGCACAGTTCCGAGTGGTAAATTCACCAATCCTTCCTAGACGAACACAGACTAATTATTCCTCAGCCTTGTCAGACTTCTGAGGGTGCCTTTCCATCACTCAGGTTGACCTTTCCACACACGGTGGGTTCATGGGCGGCCTGCAGCGCAACGGCAGCACGGGACAGACAGCACCCTACTATGCTACCTCTACTGTGGAGATCATCTTCCACGTCTCCACAAGGATGCCATCAGACTCGGACGATTCACTGACCAAAAAGGTAAGTAAGGTGCTGCGTGCTTCAGGGTGCTCTCTGTAGCCCTCAGGGGCTGACACTCAGGTTTGGACTGGCAGCAGGTAGTGGTACCCAGCCATAGCAGGCCATCTCTGCCATGCCACGTGGTGCTCTGCAGCCGGATTAGTTGAATTAAATGGCATCTAAATTCTGGATTCTGATACACAATTTAACATTTCCATGGTAGCCTCAAATAGTAATAATATTAGCAATTATTTCATTTGTACCTTGTCTGCCTGCCAAAACTGTTGTCGTTTGGTGGAAAAAAACCAACCAAATGCAGCGTAATAAAGCCTTAGAGCTGAATCGTCCAGCATGCAGCAGAACAGAAGTGGAAGAGAAGTGACAGGCATGGTACCCAGAGCAGCCAGCTGATATTCAAAGCCATTATCCAGTTAGTCACAACTCTGACAAGCCAGCTCTGCTTCAAAGGTGGCCAGAACCCTGCCCAAAATTCTGTGGGTGTTAGTACTTAATCTTTGTGTCTCCTAACAAGGCCTGATCTGAGGTTACGGTGCTTGGCAACTGCTAGTCAGAGTCAAAGGAGGGTTTAGGTGCATACCAAATCTTTGCCTTTTTAATGAGGATTGGCAACTTGTCCTACATAGGTTGTTAATGTGTGTTAATAGCACTGCTGCAGCCATCCCCTCTGCCATGTGATAACTCTGTGCGCTGAAGGCTGCCTTGAAATGTGTCACTGGGAGTTGTTCTTGTGGCCAGTCAGCTCCAAAGCAGCATGTGCTTTTCCTTGGAATAAAAAGGGGGGATTTCCAGTTACCCGCCCTGAAGACTTGCCCAGTGGTTAATGGTGAAGCTGGGTCCTTGCTTTTGTGTCCTGATGTCTGCCACTGAAAACAGAGAAGTCAACACGACATACGTGTCTCTCTTTACCTGCGCAGTTAGTGGGCTTCCTATCAGTGGCTTTACGTGGCCATGGGGAGAAAGGTCACTTGAGTACTTGAGGACAGAGAAGTGGGGCTGAGTTACACATTGAGAGGCTGTGGAGTCTCTGTCCCTTCACCAAGGTAGGACTGCCTGTGTTTTTATTGTTCCTGGGCAGTATTTATCCAGCTGCTAGTTAAAACCGCCCATGATGAATGCTTTACAGTTTCCCTGGGCAACGTATTCCTATACTCCACCTTTTGTGTCATGAGAAAATTTCTTGTAGCATCTCCTTTGCTTCAATTTAAGCCCATTTATTCTTGCCCTGCTCCATGTGGATATGGAGAACAGATTATTTTGCAGCAGTCTTACATTTGAGAACTGCTACTGTGTCGTTCCCAGATTTACTTTTCCTACAAAAATTGTGGTTGATGAGTCTAATCTTCCCTTGTAAGTCAGAGCTGCTGGATTTTACAGGAGCTTAGCAAAGGCAGTGAAATATCCTCCAGCTGTTGAGCAATACATCACCTGGGAGAGGAGAGAGCACTGCCTGACAGAGCTGCCACAAGGGGAAAAACAGGCTTTAATTGCAAACAGTCTATTTTGCTAATTCTCCTAATTCCCACCCACGGTAGGGATTAACACAGACATCGAAAGAGTCTGGTTATTCTATTGAGTTGTCTTCCTTGTGTTTGCTTTCAGAGAATTTCTTCTTCTTTGTGAGAATGAAAAAGGAAATGGGTTTAGTAGCTGCCAGCCTTGGAGTCTCGCAGTGCCAGGAAACAAGGGCAGCTCCAGCACATACTGCCCACAGAAAATACCACCCAGTCATGTCCTTAAGATTTTTTAAAAGGCACTTAGAGCTGCTCTAGGAGTGGAGCCCTGCAGGGACCGAACTGCTATAGCACTGAGCAGCCTGAGGCCCAGGAGGAGCAGCGGTGGGTGGGACTGGGTGACTTCCAGGGGCTTTTTTAACATAGAGTCCCCCTCTGCTCCCTGCCTCTGCATGGCACAGCTCCATTTCATTTGTCCCAGCCCTTTGGTAAGCAATCCCCAGTTTCCGCACAGATTAGCGTAGGCTTCTCAGCAGCTTTTACAGGAGTGCAGCTAAGAGCAGAGGCACGATGCATGTCAGCAGCACTGGAAGGTGAGGAGCTTTTCCTTTGGAAATGCTGGTGGGTGAACTAGGCAGGTTTGAGACCAGTGTTTTCAGCATGTGTGTCCCCACAGCACTTTTAGAGACATCACTGAACATCCTGCCAGAACTCCTGTGGCCCATCTCTTGGAACTCACTTGTGAACCCCAGCTGTGGGGCCACAGCTGGAACATATACAGGCAGGCATAGACCACACACACATGTGCAGACTGCAGCCAGCACATGTGCCCGACAGGGAACACGTGCCTGCCTGCAACAGACTCTTAACACAAGGAAAACCTGCTCCTTCCCCACCTGCCAATACTGTGCTTGTGGGCTCTGCAGCGCCTGGCTAAGTGTCATGATGGAATGGAGCACTGCTCAGAGATCATCACAAGCACTGTAACACCTCCACCTGTTCTCTGCCCAGTTAGTGTGTGCTGGGCTCAGCTTCTCTCCTCGGGTTGTTGGGGTGGCGTGTCCAGGTTAAGAAGATGACTTGATGTGTGTAACTTGTGTCCGTTAATGGTGCTGCTTCCCATTAGGATGCTGGCGTTGGGTACCCACTCCAGTTAAAAGCTGTGACAGAATTACATATAGTGTCAGAGGACAGTGTTAGGGAGAACATTTTGTCCTGATGCCGATACCCCCGCACACTGGGGACCACAACTTTGGCTTTGCCTTCCCCCTGCTTCTGTCCAGTCGGGCTGGGTGGATACTATCTGGGATCCAAGGGCCCTTATTTCTGGAATCGTTGTTGCTTGGGTGGTTTCTTCTCTGCTGACTTTGCCCACAGACAGGCAGGAGGAATTCCTTGGCT
This sequence comes from Laterallus jamaicensis coturniculus, assembly GCA_022605575.1. Taxonomy (NCBI): domain Eukaryota; kingdom Metazoa; phylum Chordata; class Aves; order Gruiformes; family Rallidae; genus Laterallus; species Laterallus jamaicensis. Next base: position 1,713,127 of record JAKCOX010000001.1, read on the forward strand.
CAGCAGTGCCAGAGGAGCAGAAGGTCTTACCTTGCTGGCCATGGAAGTGGTGCAGCCGGCTGTAAATTCTTTGTGCTTGGAAGTTAAGCAGATGCAGTAATTTTACTCAAATGTGTTGTTGTGGTTCATTTTTTTTCCCTGAGCATGAGAGGATAAATGCATTTCTGGGATAAATTCAGGAGAACAAGTGCATTTCCCCTGAGGATGAACTTGGCCCCTTGTTTTGTGCAGCATGGGCACAACTTGCAGTTCGTATTCCTTTATTTGAGGTATACACTAAGACACTGTATTGCTCATTAGGGGAGGGGAGAAAAAACCCTCTACGAAAGTCGTAGGCCTGAAAACAATCTTTTTGAGTGGAATAATCAAAGTTCAGCAGACATCTTTTGCTGCTGTAGGGTTCAGCATTGTTGGTTCTTAACTTTTTTGCCTTGATCTGGCTGTCTTGTGGCAAGAATGAAAATCAATCATAGTAACAGCATCCTACCTTCTGCTGTCTTGTTCTAGCTAAATTGTACCTAACGGTTTAAAAATGAGCTGCAGAATTTTTAAGTGATTTATTCCATCTCCTCTCTTGTGGTAGCAGAACTTTTTCAATTCAGAAATCTGGTTGCAACCCCATACTGAACTCTTGCTCCTTCGCTGCAGAAATTTGTTAGCTGGAGCTAGATTAGATTTTTAGCAGCTAATCTAACTGCTGTAGGGGTTTGCAGAGTGGGGACAGAGCTGAGCTATTGGATTTGTCCAATTCATTTGACTCCAGGACTATAATTGCACTTATGTCTTACAAGGCTTTTATAGCCTAGGGCTGGCGAGCAGCAGAAAAACAAATTGGCAGTGATACAGTAAGAGTGAAAGGGAATGAAAGGCACACATTATCAGTCTCCAGGCAGCGCGGCTCTGGCAGGAAGTTTCTTGGTTAATTTACAAATAAAACTTAGATTTTGGGATGGGTGCGCTGTCAGCCAGACAATGGGGATGTCAGGCCCGACGGTTACTTAGCGAGAGGAGCAGCCGTGCCTCCCCAAAAGCAGGAATTCTTCCGTCGAGCAGACGACTCCTCTCTGGAGCCAGCTGGCCGTGTAATGCAATTAGCAGGGAAAGGAGGTCAGGCCATGAGGTGTGCACCGTGACCGGCGTCGGCCGCGGCGTGTGGCCTGGCAGGCAGCGCCCAGCCCGCCGAGCCGTTCGCTGGAGCGTGGGGCTGCTGGGCCGGCACGGAGCCTGGTGTGCCCTACGGAGCTGCCGGCTGAGGAAGCGCAGGCCCCGTCTGATTAACGGCAGCGTGACGCACGGCAGAGGCTGCACGCTGACCCGGCTGCCAGGCGCTGGATGGTGGGCGCAGTCCAGGCTGTGTCCGTGCAGCTGGCAGTGTGTGTGGTGTGTTGGTGTGAGCGAGGAGGCCCTTGTGTGCGGGCTGAAAGCGCTGCCTGCTCACTCAGGGAGCAGCAGTTGGGGTTCCGAGAGCTGCTTGCCTGTCCTGCATACTTGCGGAGAGACCCTTCCAGGCAACGTGAGCCCCAAAAGCCCGGCTGCCTGCATGGGCCGGCCAGCTGCCTGGGTTTTCTGGTAATGTGTGCCCTATTCCCTGGCTTCTGCAGTGGGATTTCTTAATGTAGTGTGTTCGGTTTGTCCCCTCGACCTCAGAGTGAACTTCACTGTGGCCACGAGCACATCCTCTGCCTTGCTTTGGAACTCTACCAAGGCTGGCTGAGGTCCTTCTGGGTGCCCGGTGTGTAGTTGGATGAGTGCTGGGGGAGATGGCAGCTAGGCTGCTGCCACTCTAAGACCTTCTAGCAATTGTATCTGTGCAACTATCTTTGAAGAAGAGATGTTTCCAAGGAATATTGATTTAATGTTTATACCAGTACACCAAAGTGATGTCTGAGGATGTATGACTTAACAACAGGTAGCCACCCGAGCTTTGAAACGAGTTACCAGCACCATGCGGAGTGTAGCAAAGGTAGTAACCTACTATCACTTGCAAGGCTTTGAGCTCCTAGGCATCACTTCCAGGCCCAGCCAGGCACAGCAAGCCTCCCCTGATCCAGCTTCTCCGTGGTTACTGAATTTTGTTCTCTGGGATGTGCTACAAAGTGTTTTGGGACTCTTCACTGGGAAGAGTATCCGATGATTATCAGTGTGGCTCCCTGTGATTTAAAAAGGCCTCTTGCTGGTGTTTGAGCATGGTTTGGTCGCTGTTCCTATAGCAGTTTCTCAACCCAGAAGCAATAGGCAGGGCAGCACAGAGCCTTTTCTGCAAGGTCATTTTGCAGAAGAGGAGCTGCCTTCACTTTGTGCATTGCCCGTGTGCCTGGACCATCTCATCACCTTACAGCCTTCTGTTTGTGGGGCTGGCTAAAGCAGCAGGCACTGCGTACTGCCGTTGAGGGCTTTCTCTGTGTCACGGAGCTAGCGCAGAACTCACTCTAGTGTCAGGATGCCTTGGGCCTGCCTGCAAAATCGTGGGCAGCGCTTGCAAGCGCATCGCCTTTGGGCTGCCCTGATGTGAGCCAGGTCCTCCTGTTGCGCTGCTGCGGCCGTGTGCGCAGCAACCTGCCAGGCGCTCCCCTCCTCACTGGGAGATGCCTCTTGTGCACAAAGTCTTGTAGCCAGGCGATGTCTGGGGCCTCAGGAGCGCAGTGTGCATCATGCTTTGAACCACTGGTGCAGTACCCGGCTGTGCCTGTCTCATGGAAAGGGAAATCAGAACTCTGTCACACATGCAGATCACTGGGCTCGTGTGTGTCAGCCTGCACGGAGACATCACCAGCATCAGGGCTTTCTGGATGCTGCTTTATTTCCTATGAAGCCATTAAGGAAGCAGGAGAGCACGGAAGCTGGGGTGGCCGTGAGAGCAGCAATCTTGACAGAGTTCTGTGTGCGTGCAGAGCACTGGTAATGTTTCACAGGACACAAAGGGCTTGTTTGCTTCAAACAGAACTAAAAGTGTCCTTTATTCCTAGGTGTAAATAAACCAAACTCTCCATCACCTGCCTCTTTTAAAACAAGCTGGGAATAGAAGGCACCCTATGAGCATGGCTTGGTTTCACTCTGCCAGAGCACATGCTGCAAGCTAAGTTCTGAGTCTCTGCTTCTTTTATCCTTGCCCGGTACCGTGGTGTTGGTTTCATCCCACGACCAGGCTCAGTTGACCACCCAGCCCCTGAGGGGTGAGATTCCGGATCTGAGGAATGGGTGGGTGAGACATGGGGTGACGTGAGAGCTCACCGAGCCGTACGTCCCAGGGAAAGGCACCACGTCCCCCTGCTTTCCCCTTGCCTTCCCCCTCCCTGCGCAGAGACGGTGAAGAAGGCAGAGCTGGCTCAGGGCTGCTTTGTGAGGTCTATTGTGCGCATTGTTCCAGGGCTAGCGCCAAATTGGGGGGGTGGTCTGTTAAGCTTAAGTGGGACATTAATTCTCTTTATGCTTCGGGCTGGCATTCTGCGTGTGGATTAAATTTTAACTTTAGGTTTACAGTCGGAACTATTGTGTGCAGCCTGTATGTGATTGCCAAATACTTTTTGCCATCTGTTAGAGCACCTCCAGCTCCTCCCGTAACAAAGCAAACACGCGGGCTTTCGGATGCGCTTGGTGTGTGTCGCGCTTCAGTTTTACCCATATTCTGTGCCACTCTGCTCCTGATAAAGCAGTAGGATTTCCCCTTCTCCTCTAATTCACGTTGCCCAAGATATTTTGCTGATGATCTCAAGGAGAATCCCTCTGCAGACACTTGGTGAGGGGATGTGCGTGGTATGGTAAATTCAGTAGTAGCAGTTTCTGGCAGAAAGTTCCTTGACACCCCGAGTCAAGGCATTTCACGTGCCTGTGGCAGCTTCTTTATTACAGCTGGGATGTGGTGTTCTGTCAGTGTTTTGCTCTAGTAATTCAGAGTTCCATCTTAAATTGTCATAGGTAATGTACATTTACATAGCATGCTAATGGCTGGCTCGATAATTACTTAATTAAGCCATCAGACAACAATGCGTTCTGAATGAAGCAAATTATTTAGCTGAGCTTTTCATGAGCAACTGGAGAAAAACAATATTTTAACTTTTTCTGTAATGAAATATTTCTACTGTTGAGCATTGTAATTCAATTTGTAAGCCATGACCCCTCATAAACCGTTGTTATCACTCTGATTAATAAAGAGCCAATTTGCTGTTGCAGCTTCGTCACTTGGGAAATGATGAGGTTCACATCGTCTGGTCTGAACACACCAGGAACTACCGCAGGGGCATTATACCAACGGATTTTGGAGATGTTTTAATTGTTATTTATCCCATGAAGAATCACATGTTTTTCATTGAGATAATGAAGAAGCCAGAGGTACGTTGTGACACCTTTATTGATTCTGTCCTTTGTGGGGTGTAAGTGACCAATGGTTTTGTTGCTGAAACAGAGCTCGGTGCCTTAGGGTTTGAGTTGGGGTTTATTTTTCCTCCCAGCAGATCCTAAGTTTAGTCTTGTCCATCCCAGTTTAAAAGTGTGCTGAGCAATTGGCTTTTCTTTTAATGCTGGAATTATTGGTAGTGATGGGAATGGCTCCCCATCAATTGTATGCTCGTGCTCTGTGCTCAAATAAATACTTATTCTCGACCCACTGGGGCTGCTGTGCAAGGAACAGTGTTTAGAAGTGTGAACTTCCAGTGTGAGGCAATAAACCAAACTAATAGAGGCTTCCTGGTTTGCTGTTAATTCACCCCCTAGAGCTGGGGACCGCTGTGTGTGAGGCACTGCTGATAGCCTCATGCTCCCGAGTCCCTCATCCGAACCTGACTCGGCATGATCAGGCATTGGATGTCCTCACACCAAGCAGAGTACTTGGGGTTTGGTATTTTCTGTCAGAGCCATTCTTATGTGACCACCTCTGGGACACTTGTTTTTGAAATGAGGAATTTTTTCCATTGGGAAATGTCAGGGCTCTGTGTGTGTATACAGGTATAAAAAAAGCCACATTAATAGATGCCTGTCTGGTAGTTTATGGATGCTCAAATGTCTGTAGAATACACTTTATGGAAGTAATCATGTGATAAATCCCATTTCCCTTGTTTATGGGACAATATTTGTCCAAGAGAATAGCCAGGTGTGGAGAAGGGCCCGTGTGCATCAGGCACCGTGTTTACCCGCTGTGCAGGGATGTTCTGTGTTGCTGCTGCTTGGCCGGCGGACGGTGTAAACCTGCGGGGTTTTATCAGTGGGAGTAGCGGGGTCCCTTCCTGAACTCCCCTTGGGAGTCTGCAGTTTGCTCCTCGGGAATTTCAGCTTTCCATCAGGAAGATCAGGATTTAGCCTTCTGGAAACTCTGCAGCCTGCTGGAGAAACGCTATGTCATCTTCCATATTAGTCAAAAACACCCAACGGGCAGAAAGAATAATAGAGGACTGGAAATTTAGTGTTATCCCTACATTTAAAGTACAAACCATTACAATGTAATAAAATTAATCCAGACATTTCCAGGGCAAGTGTGGCTGACCTTTTGTTCACCAGCTACTGACCCCAGGGTGAATGAAAGAGGCTTGCAGAGAGAAATGTCTGTTGTTTGGCTTCAGTCCCTGGTATTTAAATTGCATTCCCTAATCAAATGAAAAGGCTGTCCTCTCTATCAGGTTACAGAATCCATGGCAACATTTGGCCTTTTATATACATAATGTTAGCCTTTTTGTTTGCATCCAAGTAGAGACACCTGGAGCAATGTTAACATTAACCGATTTAGCATTAATAGCTTCATTATATAAGAATTTCTGATCAGATAGCTGTTACTTTTGTTATATTGCTTCAGCTTGTATTGTTTTCATTTTTTATCTCCCTGCTTGGCAACCGGGCAATGATTTGCAAATTTTTTTTGTCTTGATTAATTAAGCAATATAATTATCAGGAACCGTGATGCAGTCTTTGCTCCACAAAGCTTCTGAGGGAAGACAATAGTAAGTCTGTTAGTGTGAATGCATTCCACGCGTCACAGATGCATGAGGATATTCTGAACAATGAGACGAAAAGCTGCCTGCGAGAGAGGACAAAGAATGCCAGGCAGACTCTACACACTGCACATACCGCCAGGGACATACTGCGGGTTCCCTGGGACACAGATGCCTCGTTAGATTGCAGCTAGTCATCAGAGATTAATTCTCAGCCATTTGGTACAATAATTTACCCATTCCCCACTCTTTTAACTAGTGCTGCTCGCTATAGAGGGGAAGGCTTTGTGCTCAAAAGGTTTGTTTGACCTTGCCTACTTTTACTGCGAGCAACAGAAATGATTATTTCTTTTCCTCTCAGAAATCGTAACGAAGCAGGTGTCTGTGAGGAATGAATATTAATTTTTGTTGTGGGGATAACTTGCACTGACGTCTGGAGTGCTCAAGGAAAGGGGGTATTTTCCTTTATTTTTTGTGAATTGATTGCTGTCAAAGCATAACATATTTTTTTAACCATTCAGAGCACCCCTTGCCTCCAGCGGGTGTTTAATCCCAGCTTACAGGGGAGTCCGGAGCAGGGAGAGCCCTCTGCGCCCCTCGCAAGGCAGAGCCCTGTACAGATGGAAGCTGACGATATGCGAGCCCCCTTGACTCCCCTGACCCGCGCCGCGGCCGCAGCTCTGCTGGGGAATTAATAATCCCCAGCTTTGTGTCCAGGCAGGCAAACGGCCCGCCGCGTGCTCCTGGTTTTGCTGCGGGCTGTGCCGAGCCTGAGCCGGTTGGGGACAGCCCCACGCACCCCGGAGCTGGGAACCCCTGGGGCAGATCCTGCTCTTGCCTCGGCTTTCATGGGGCCACGCTGGCTTTTCTTTGGTTATGTACAATCTATCGCTCCCCTCCAGAGCTGCTCCCAGCCTCTGTGCTATTTCCCTCGCCCATCTGCCAGGGTTTGCCAGTGTTGGGGGGCTGAAATTTGGACAAAACATGTGCCTGGGGCACAGGCCTTGAAATAACCTGTTTGATTGCTGGCGTGTGCCCCTTCCCAGGGTACCTCCCAAGGGTACCCGCTGCGCATCGTCGTCACGCTGAGGTACAGGATAAGCTTGCTTTGAGAGTGCTTGGCACGTTGGGATGGCTGTCACACCACCGTGTACCTAACCTTCTTATTTGTACTTACACAAAAATGTAGCTTTACCTTTTTCCCCCCTCCTTTTGTCAATACTTGTAAACGGAATATGTATTAAAAATATCACCAAGGAGTGTTACTGCCTGGAGAGGACAGACTTGATGCTTTAGAAGGTTGCCCCTTTGGTGGCACAGATTTTCTACCTGGCACCCTTCCTTCCCACTGCCTTGCTAGCTGTGATGGCATTGAAAAACAAAAACAGCAAAGCATTTTACATGGCTGGGTTTTTTTGGGGTAGGTATTATTTTAAGTAAAGGAATGACAAAATAACTGTGTGAAGAGACAGCTGTCATTTGCAGATGTTATATTAAACCCAAATTTCTTCTGTAATTCATTGCCACTTCTAATTAGAGGAATTCCCTAGATGCAGGGGATTTATATTATTCCCTTTGTCCACTTATTGAATGACTGTCACAGTCACCCACAAGCGGTTGCAGAAGAATAATAGAGGGTATTTATTTATGTGATAAGCCTCTGTACAGATGGAAAAAATCCATAGCTTAAATATCGATAATTGCTGCTAGCTTCTGTTTGGGGGTTTGTCATCCTGCTTTGTGAAAGGGCGATGAGCTCGACTGCTTGAGGGTGCTCAGGTTTGTTCTGTGTTTAAACATGAAATGTGGGGTATCAGTTTCAAATAGTAAAGCAGCCTCTTTACCTGCTTGGTTTCTGTTCTGGGGTCCGCAGGTGCCATTTTTTGGTCCTCTCTTCGACGGAGCAATCGTGACCGCGCAGCTGCTGCCAAGCCTCATCTGTGCCACGTGCATCAACGCCAGCAGAGCTGTCAAGTCGCTCATCCCACTCTACCAGAGCTTGTATCCTTTCTCCCTGTGGGGCAAGGCCCCAGTCGGGCTCTTGGTGCCAAGCGCTGCTCTCCGGAGAGGTAAGCTTTGGTGGAAACCCTTCCCACTGGACGTTACTGCCACAGGTCAGAGGTTTCTTCCTGGCAGGCTCACTGTTTCCAGTCACTGGCACCCAGTTGCCATCCGGTGTTTTAAAAACAAGGTCGTAACACCCCCAGAGCATTCCCAGCAGCCCCTTCGCTATTGCTGGTGGTAGGCTTGGACCCCACACTGGCACTCGGGACCATAAGTAAGGGTGGTACTCGGTTCCTGTCATATCATTGGAAGTTCTTGGCTGATACACTGAGCTCACTCATGTCCTTCCCTTGCTTGAAGAAGCAGCCCAGCTGACTGCCTGGGCTCGGTTGCTGATAGGCAGATGGGATTTGGTTTCAGACACCACTGTTTCTGTTCCCGAATTTCAGCTTTATTCAGCCATGTCTGCGTCCAGGCGTTTTCGGGACAGGCTCTCTAACGGTGCTGGAGAGTGACTGGGCAGCATGCTTCCTACTACAGATGTACTCCCATAGCCCTTTATCCTTCCATGGTAAACACTGACCAACAGTGCTACTGCTGGGTTTCACTTGCGCTTGGGTTTTCTCATAATGCCATAATTACACCAGAAACATTTTACAGCTTGCTTTTTAATGACATCACTTATCTCAGCGCCAACACTTGCCGCACTTCATTTTCTTTGGGGAGCTCTTGATTGGAGTGTTTCCCTAACTGTGTGACTTTGAGAAAGAGTTGTAAATGAAATGTTTGAATAATTGAAAGGATGGTGGTTAATTTGTCTGAGATGTGTTCTTCAAACACAAAACACCCTCCGAGCACGGGGCTGGGGATTTTTGAAGGTTAAACTTTATCCAATATACTTTGCAGAAGCCATCAGAGATGAAATGTAGCGTTGTGGTTAAACAAATTTGTACCTTCTTCCCTTGTTTGTGTGCTTGGGAAGTGTCACGGAAGCAGCTGGGTGCTACATGTCACCTGCAGCACCACGGCAGGACCTGACAGGTGATCCAAAACTGGACAAGTTTAACACTTCTGGGGAGAGAAAGGGAGCTAGCCACTAAACTTCTTCCGTGCAGGATTTAGCCTGAGTCCTGCTTCCGTAGGGGATGTGCAACAACAAAAGAGCTGTGGAGCAGAATTAATGTAGCAGTTACAAGAGCGAAGAGATCCACTGCCCTTGCTGCCTGGTCGGTGCGCTCTGGTTCCAGGCCCTGCTCGCCTTTTGCCTTTCAGCAAGCAGCACAGAGCAGCTCCAGCCTGCTGTGCTCCTGCCCGCCGGCGGGGTCCCCCCAGGGTCCCTCCCTGTCCCCGGGGAAACGGGAGCATCACAAATGCGATAGCACATGCCGCTTCTCAGCATATGTTTGGGCTCTAGCTGAAACAGCATCTGCCCCCGGATTCTTTTCTTCCCTCTCTGAGCCTGCTTTACACCAACGGTATCTGTAGTCAATCAGCAGCCGCTTGTCTGACTGGGACATGGAAGCGGATTGTGGAACTTGTGGGACCGGGCAAAGGTAACATGGTGGGACCGTCCTGACACTGTTGTGAGAGAGAAAGCTGTCCGTAACTCCAGCTGTAGCAGTGCACTGCTTCTGGGTACGCTGAAATTCTCTGTGAGCCTGAACGTGTAGGTGTGTCAGGGCAGCATCTGGCACTGCCAGGGCAGCAACACTGCTTCAGGGCTCCCTGAGGGTGCGTTCAGGCAAGGGCTGGGGCACGCTTCTGCCGCGGTGAGGGGAGCACCCCAGCGACCTCAGCCATAATGGAGGGGTTCAGCTGCTCTGTCAGACTGCAGGTGGGAGCAGCGGGGAGGAATAGCTCAGAACTGCCCCTAGAAGGGAGGGGTAAAAAGGAAGGGGCCTGAGAAGGACCGGGGACGTAACTGTGGTTGGGCATGTGTGGGGAAGCTGTGCCAGGCAGTGGGGGGAGTGATCTGCACTCATGCTTGGCACACAGGTTGTGCAAGAGTCTGCAGCCATTGTGTTGGTCAGTGACTGAACGTCCTCAGTCCATGGGTGGTTGGACATGGATGGGATGCTTTGTGCAGTGTGACAGGACCCCGTGCCCTGGTGCCAGAGCGGGCAGGGTGAGATGGCCACGGGAAGCCATGCCTGTGTGGGGCTGTGCCGGGCAGCCGCGCTGCATCTTGCTGGCCGTGACAGCTGAAGTCACTTGTTGGAAAGTCCACAAACTCCTGTTACAGCTGCACTTGTCAGGGGCTTTAAGGGAAGTGTAATCAGCCACAGAGATTAATTTGCATCTCAATTAGGAGCGAGTCAGGAGGAAGCATAGGGTCTGTTGCTGGAAGGTTGTGGAAGAAATCTCTCCGGGCACAAAAGGCTCCCAAGTCTAGGCTCCAGCAAGCAGAGGACAATATCGGTTTCCATGGGGACCAGGACCGCAGAGCCGCCGGAGCATCTCGCTGTGCGCTGTAATCGCCTGGTCATGATGACACAAATTCCGCTGCCGTACCCAAACACGGTTCTCTGCTGGAAGCGAGGAAGGGAACTATGGCAGATCACATCAGAGGGCTTGCTCTTAATCCACTGTCGTGTTTGTGTAACTGCTGCTGTTTTAAGGAATTCCTTAGGGTGAGGAACTGTTCAGTAAAAACCCCTCCTGTATCTAAACTGCAGTTTAACACCATTCTGGCCATGTGTTCCTCGTATACATCACGAGGCTGGCGATGGCATCGCAGGGGAGCAGAATCTGCCTGGTCACTGCATGGCTCAATTGTCTTAGGAACAGCTGAAGCTCAGTTAGCTCTGTGGCTGCTGCAGTGCTGACGTGGCCATGGGTGTATGGGTGTTAGTGTTTGCTTGACATGACTGTTCTGTCAGGAGTGCAGTGAAGCACCAGGATGCAGCCCATAATAACTGGTGCTCTCACCATCCTTAGGTAACTCTTGGGTGTGAGGTGATGTGTCTCAGCAGCCTCACTGCCTGCCATTTCAGGCAAAGGTTTTGATTTTAAAGACGCCTGTGTGTTTGGTGGAAATGGTAAGCAGCGAGGTGGCTTAAATGATAGAAGAATGAGGAAGAATAATATTAGGATTTACTGAAATTGTAGTAGGAAAATGTACAAATACCCAAGTTTTTGAGACCATTAAAGCCACGTTTTTGTGTGCTGGGGAAAAGGGGAAACAACTGATTTCACAGGCGAATAATTATGTTCCTCTGAACCCCAGTTAAAGCCCAGGTTGCTGATTGTCTGTATTGAAGAGCAGCACTAGCCAAAGTGAGATGCCGTAGGAGTTGAGCAGGGGGATATAAGCAGCGCTGTCATATGCTGCTTTTGGGTGTTTCATAGGTGTAACTGGGCACTAGAGCAGGCCAGAAGGCGCACAGAGGGGATGCCTGTGCTGTGCTGGTTATCTGAGCACTGGATGTCACCGTTTCCCTGCTCATGGGAAGTCATTTGCTATGGGAAGAGCTCCCATTAGTTTGCTCTGCTGTAAGGAAGTGTGCCTGCTTTACTGCGCTGAGCGAGGAGTTGCTGGGGAGCACCCGAAAGGCCGCCTGGCCACTGAACAGGAGAGAGATCCAGGACTTCATTCTATTGTATCCAGCTGCTGACACGTCCGCTGTGTATTAGCACGGCATGTCTGGAGCTGAGCAGGGAGCATCAGTGCTGAGTTCTGAATGAATTCCTTTTGTGTGGGTCTAAGCCAATTTCTGATGAACTTAATGTAGAGCGACTGATCCGCTTACCTGCTTTATCAGGGATTAAAGAAGAAAGGTACTTGCTGCGATAGACTTAGCTGTGCAACCAGCTGAGGGGATCTATTCCCTAGGTGTGCACAGTGTGAGCTGCCTGAACATACATTATGCAGACCGTTCAGAATGTGTTTGAGCTTGTTCAGAGCCCTGCTTTGGTGTAGAGGGGCTTGATCCAACTGGGAAAATAAAATGGAAAGTCGGGTGTGTGCACAAGAGATTGGCCCTGGCTCACAGGAGTGGTGGGCTGCAGGCGGGGCTCCGGCTGCAGCCCACCACTCCTGCGGGCCAGGGCCCTGCCGCATTGTCTGCTGGACCAGCCCTGGCACGAGGGGTTGAGTTCCAGACACAAGGATGTGGCCTGGCCGCAGCAGTCTCCGAGGGATGCCATGCAGGGCAGTGTGAAGCAGCACTGACCTTCATTCTGCAGCACAGCTCCCTGCTGGAGCGGATCGATGGCCGGGCTGTCTGTCTCTGTGGCTGCCTTCCCTCCTCGCAGCGAGAACCTTCTCCCGGCAGCGATCGATGCCTCTAATCTGCTCCAGCCTGTAATAAGTCATGCGAGGCAAAGCTTTTAGGTGGCATTACATGGGATTGTGGAGGCGGCTCTTCAGCTCTTATTCATAGTGCTCTTCATAGACTTGCAGAGAAATCTACTGCATCCCGCATGTGAATATAGAGTATATAATGCTGCTGCGGCTTTGAACTGCCCGTGCCGCTGAATGATGCGTGGGCACAGCGGGCTTAAACCTCTGTGCTTTTGGGCATGCGCCCATCCGTACCCATCCATCGCCCTTGTCACACACTCACACCCCCCACCCTTGGCTGTGACCGCTGGCAAGCTCCCCGTTAGATGGGAGGCAGCGGTGAAGCGCATGTCCTAACACCACAGCTTATTTTTCTTCACCATTATCCTTCTCTCCACGCTTAAAGCTGCAGAGATCACTGAGGGTTGTGAGAAAGTCCCAAGCTAATTCTGTAGTGGAGTTTACAGCAGCACTGAGCACTGCAGTTCCAGATGCCAATCTCAGTGCAGTGACTGTGCCCCTCACTCAGAGTAAATAAACCCACTGGTTTATAAGGCTTTTACTTGCCAAATGACTCCATGGGTGGTTCCAAAGCTGAACCTGTGGTTAGGTGACATGGTGGCTTTTCAAATGACGGATGTGTTCAGATTGCTCTGCTGGTCTGCGTTGCGATCAGGGCTGCTGAGGGCAGTGCCTGGAGCCTGGGGTTCGTTCTGGCTGCTGGCAGTGCGGGTGTTTGTGGCATGGTGGATGGGTGCTCACCACAGCAGGAGTGTGGCAGTGTCCCTCACTGGCTGGCTGCTTGCCCCTTGCTCACTTGCAGCCCCACAGCTTTGGTGGTTACTGCCATGCACTTCATTCACTCGTTGGAGGGGGTGTGGGGGCTGCTTTCTGCTTGCACGGTGGACGGGGGGGTTGTGTTGGGTGTGTTTTGCTGATGTTCTGTTCCAGCCCAACTATCTTTGGGGGGATTCGTGTAGCTAAAGCCCCCAGTGTATCTATTGGGGACCTGCCCTTGGTGCTCACTTTGCGGTGGATTTCTGGGGTTATTTTTGTTCAGCTTTTGGTGCAAATGACGGGGGGACACAGAGGAGAAGGGGAGTTTTGTCCAAATGGACTTTGAATTAATTCATGCAGCACAGTGCTGCTGTGGACAAACAGGCGCTGGCTTTGGGGTTCACCCGGTGAAGGGCTGCCGCCTTGACCCGTTTGCTGCGTGGCTAGCAAGGATAAGGACAGCGTTTGGGGCTGGGCAGGGCAAGGCCCCTGGCCCTCACTGGGCAGAGGGGTTTTCGGGAGCAGGCCGAAGCCTTGGAAATCTGGGCCGTGCAGGACCCCCAGCGCCGGAGTCGGTCCCCTTTGCGTCCGGCTTTGTGCGTGCTCGCCGTCTCATTAGCATGCTGGCTCGCCGCCGCCGCTGCGGCGCGCTGGCTCTGCGAGCTCCGCTAGCTCTGCTGGCTTACCAGCTGTTCCTGCTGCTCTCGACAATGTCCAGCGTGTTCGGATCACCGGGTTCCTGCGCCCGCCACCGCGCGCAGACAGCCTTTCCGCTGGGGATGCCCACGTGGCCGCCCGTCAGCAGCGGCACCGCATAAAGTAGCAGGCCCTCGCATGGCATATGGTGTCTGGATTCATACAAGATGCAAAACTATTCTGCCGCTAATGCACAATGACTCATAGCATTGCTAATTTTTCTAACAAAAGCCCACTTCCACACCCACACTTTTAACCCCTCAGGCTAAAAAGCCTCTTCTTTGGTTTCAAAGCCTTGGAAATGTAAGGAGGTGGCTTCTGGATCAATATATGAAACCCTATATTTATTTAAAGCATATGCAGGCTCTAACGCTTATTTTAAATCTCAGGAAAGCGCGGGTTTTGGTCGCTGTCCTAACGTGCCGTGGGGGGTTTTGTTCCAAGGTAAATTCATTACCAACTGTTGGGAATTTTTAAATTACTGGCGAGTTGGATGTTACAAAAATAGTCAGAAGTCAGTGTGGGTAATAACAAGTGATTTGTGCTTTAAGAAGCACCACGGCGATGCAGGTACTAGATCTTCAGTGATCGTGTATATCATCTATCCCTCTCGCAGCGAGAGTTACAGAGCCGCTTGTTGTAACAAGCTTGTAACATCTCTCCGGTTTACTAGCCCTCTGGAGAGGAAAATAATACGTTTTCCAACTAGAGGGAGCTGCTCGTACCGCCGATGCTGGTCCTTAACCTTCCCGTCTAATTCCTTTGTGCACAGCGTACGGCCATCCTTCCTATGCTGTAACGAAATTAAGTTAAATTACCCCCAGTAATTTAGATTAAAAGGACGTGTCTTAATTTTTACAGCGTAATCATCACATTAAACCGCAAAATTCGGAGGGAAGCGAAGCTGCCTCCTGGTTCGTGGCACAGGGGCGGGGTATGTAGGTCAGGAAAGGGCTTCTCGGAGGAGCGGGCGAGGAGCCGGGCTCCGCGCTGCTGTGAGAAGGCACAAAGCAGAGGGGAAGCAGCACGGCGAGCAGGGGAGCGGGCGGCACGGCAGCCAGCGCCCCGCTCCCGCCACACACAAAGGAACAAAGGGACCTGCCGGGAAGGATGAAGGTGGCCAGGCCAGGCTATGGGGGCTCCCCGCGAGGGCGAGGGGTTAGCAGGAGCCCCTGTGGGCAGAGCTTGTCTCGCTCGTCCGTCCCTCTGTCTGCCCCTTCACCCTTCAGGGTGCTCACACCAAGGAGGCGTTGAGAGCTCTGTGGGGCTGGGGACCCTGTGCCAGCCCGCCACTAGCTTCCCAACGGCTTGGTGCCATGCACCATGTCCTCGCCGAGGCCCGGGTCTGGCCTCTGGAGCTGGGGGATCGCTGCGGTGAGGGGGTTCCCATGGCCCTGAAATGGGGTATCCATCTCTCCGTGGGTGGTGGGAGGGTGCAAAGGATGCAGAGGACAGCTGGATGCACACACAGACCTTTCCCTGTGATCCAGGCACTCACACAAGCACAAACACATCCTTGCCAAGAGAGGCTGAAATGATGTATTTTTTCCAAACTTTTCTTCTTTATCTCTGTTAAAGATAAACCTGACTTCAGAGTGAGCTTTCTGTGATCCATGCAGCCTGCCATCTGTTCGTTGCACAGCTAAGAAACAGTTTCCTACACTGGAAGGATGGTGGGTTTCAGTTTGCTTTGACTTTTATGAATTGATGTGTTCCTCTCAGTAAAAATGAGAGAGGAGGAGAAGCTGCACCTCCTCCTGACAGGCCCCGGACTGAGTCTGTGCATCTGACAGTGAGAGGATGAGGCACGTAGTTTTTGTGCCTTTCACATAAAAGCTCCTTTGATGGGCAGCACCATGATCTGACAACGTTCCTTTAAGAGGAAAGGCTTTCCTGCTGCTCCTGAGGACCTTTTCATTCAGCTGGGGATGTAAACGTGGAGGCAGCAGGAGCAAGGAGTAGGAGCAAGCTGCTCTTTCATCCTGGTTTGCTGGCTGGCACACCTGACTTGTGTTTTTTCCTTCCTGGGTATCGTACTTCTGTGTGTGCTTCACAGCAAGATTAACTGTCAGGCTGCTGGGGTATAAACAGGAGCAGATGGCTCTGAGTGATTCCTGCAATCCCATGTGCAGTACTGAGCTGGTACGTGTGCAGGGGCTCTGTTAAAAGGAAATAAATCTCAGTTCATGAGCTGCTGCTTTTAATACTCCCTCTGACTTGGCAGGGGCCAGGCTTTTTTGGGAACCATCTTAGGGTATCTGTTTAGCACTGCCCCTCCTGCTCACTGTCACCTGGGCATCCATGTGGAAGGTCTCATAAAGCCTTGCTGGTCCATGCTTCGTTATTTCCCTTGGGAACCTCAGTGCCACCACTAACAAACATGGGAGTAGCTCAGCTTTTCTTCACTGCAGACACTTGGTAACACCAAAAATGCAGCGTTGTGGAAGCAAAGTCATTGAAACTTAGAATAGGACCTCAGGTGAGCACACCTTTATCTTTTCTCTTGCTCCTCAGAGTCTTATCTTCACTCGTGTGACACTAACCAACCTCCTGGGACTGAAAGGTGGCTTCTGGAGCCTTCCAGGGCCGTGTCTGCCAGGCTAAGGCAGGAGAAGGGCAGTCCTGCAGAGAAGGTGATCGAATTATACTGCTGTTGCTTGGGGATACCAGTGCTGAAGCAAATGCTCAGGCACTTGGTGTCTCAGAAATGAACTCCCCTTACTGTTAACTTCCTTCTCCACCTTACCACCTTCCTCTCCTCGACACCAGCATCAATTGCAGCTGGGAAACTGGGGACTCCAAAAGCATAATTTCCCACACCAGCTCCAGTGGAAAGAGGTGGGAGTGGCAGGGAGTGCTTCTTCTGTCCTTTGTTTTTAAGTAAAACCCTGTTTTGTTAAAGGTTTGGAGTGGTAGGAACAGCAGTTATACCCACGTGTACCAGGCTGAATAACCTCATCCACACAGGTTTGCACATAGCTGCGGTTTCTAATGGTACCGGTGTTACGCAGCCTCTGTCATCAGGTGTTGGACCTCCCTGTTTCCCTGGGAGGGTAAGAAGGAGCAAGGGTATCTTTCAGCAAGATATTTGCTGTGTGGCAGAGGGTTCCCATCCCCCTCATTTCCTGACTGGTTGTTTTCCAGCTCCTTTGCTGTCCCTAACCTTGTGGGTGCTGTTGTGCCCTATACTCTGTGATGGTTCATCCATCCTTCAGGGTGGGAGAGGGCCGGTGCAACCCTTGTAGTTAAAGCCCGGCGTGTTCTGGTGGGCTTGGCAGTCTGGGGGGAATTGCTCTGACCCAGAACTGGTGTAACGCAGACATGGTTTCTTTACAGGCTTCTGCAGGGCCCCTTGGTTGTTGTCCTCCCATACTTTATGACTTGTTGCCATGATAATTCAGCTCATCTTACAGGTTTCTCTAATTGTGATTGATGTGTAATCATTCATTTTATTGAACCTCATTAAGGCCTGCGAACCTCTGTACCAACTTACAGTAATTAGAGCCCAGATAGCCATTCCATCTGTTCACAAGCGCTGTTTAATTAATGAACTTTTAACGTGTTCTTTGCCTTGTAAAAGCCCTCAGTATTCTCAAGTTGCTGAATAGGATTTGCATGCCAGCGTTTCCGTTTTTTTCAGTGCCACAGCAACGTGCCTTTTGGAATTCCAAAAGTCAACACCCAGAGTGCCGGCATGGCGCAAGGCAGCACAGAGAGGTTTTACTCCTGGTTTTCACATTTCACATCCGTTACAGTACCTGTAAACCTGGTGCTGGTGAGTAATGGGCTGGTGTGGACGTCGAGTCTCGTTGACACCCAGAGCAGCGATGCTTAATCTTCCCTCACATCATTGAGAAGATACAGAGCCCAGTGAACAAAGTGTTTGCCTTTCCTTTCAGCGCAGGCTTGGGAGAGGGTGAGAAATACAATGCAGGTAGAGACACGTTGTGCTACCCCCGTGTTTCATCTTTCTGCTCTGGGTAGACACGGCTCTGTTGGTTTTGTAGTGCTGGGAGCCATGAAGTTTCAGGGTGGAGCTGGGATTGTCATGGAGGTTTTTGTAGTGATGATCTGGAACGGTGAGAAAGTGGAAGGACAGGTGATCCCAAATCCTGCGCTTCACTGTGCGGGGACACGCTGAGCCCACGGCTTGTGCACCAGGAAGAAACAGTTGTGCTCTTAAAAAGTGACCACAGCTTTCTGTCCCCTGATGGGATGGGAGCGGTGGTATCTGGGGAGCGTCAGGATTTGCTGAGAAGAAGGGTTGTAGAAGGCTCTGTGTGGGGCTCTGTGCGGTGCTGTGTCCTGGAGAGGGAACGCGGGCCTGAACCCATGGTGAAGGAGAAGTGAACCCTGTTGCCTGCCTTCGGCATGCGGGGTGTGATTTGTGGAGCGAGCACGCAGAGCCCCGTCTCCTGCTGTACCTTCAGTGCTGCTCTGTACCAGGCTGTGTCTCTGAGGTCAGGCACTGACAGGCCTTTCTGTCATGGCAGTTCTTGGCCACGATGATCTTTGGTCACAAATCTTCCCTGTGCCCTGTCCTCTCCTGGCCCAAGCTAACATGCATGCTGAGGGCTTTCACTGCCCTAACAGGGAGATTGCCAACGCAGTTATTTCCCTTTCCAGCATTGCCGTACACTGTAACCCATCTCCTCCCTGCCGAGACCACGCTCTACGGTGTGATTAGGCAAATCTAGTCGTGGCCCACTGCTCCTTATTGTACCTGAAGTGGTTTTTCTTTCAGGTCGCTGACGTAGCTGTGAGAAACATGGTTTCTCTCCAGCATTTTGGGAATGTTCTGTTTGGGCACGTACCGGTCTGTGTGAAGTATCGTGGGGCAAGGCTCGCCTTTAGTGCCTCTGCTTTCTCCACCAGTGACGTTCTGCCAGTCAAAGGCAGAATCTTATTGAAGTTCTTCTGTCGTTGCACTGGCTGTGATTGAGTTATTACCAAATGAATTAGACTTTTTTTTTTAGGAACAAATCCATTCAGTATGTGCATTTAATAAGGCTTGTTTATAAAACCACAGCGTTCCTTTGCAAGCCGATCGCTGTGAGGATGCAGCTCTGTCTGCATGAAGCAAGCTCCAGGACGCAGCTTCTGTACAGTCCTGTTCCTGCTCTCCAGGAGCATTTTGACTTGACAAATTAACATTTTGTCAGCAGAAAAAGTTGCACCAACTGTCTTGGTGAAATTTTCACACCCCAATGAAGGAACAGGAGCCCAAACATCTCTCCCTTGGCTTGTTTTGCCTTTTCCTCTCATCCTCGGGAGGCGGGCGCAGGTCTGTCTGACCCTACCTGTCCTGCAGACCCTAGAGCTGCTGTGCCAGCTTCCAGGCATGGATCTGCCAAAGGAACCTGCCTAAAGAGGCAGGATCCCCATGCTCTCCTCCCAGCTGCTGCTCTAAAGGAATAGAACATGAGCAAGCTTTGCCTGCATGGAAGGGGGCAATCAGAGTCGCTCCACCCCGCCTGTGGCAGTGGGCTGCAAGGAGTAACCATTTGATGGAGGGTATGGCCAGGGCATCCTTGCAGCATGTGGAGGTACTGTGCTTGCTTTCTGGAAGCGCTCCTCTCCCCCTTTGACCAGAGAGCTGCCAAGGTCAAGCAGTGGTTCCCGAGTGTTCACTAATGGACACGGGTCCTCTGCAATGTGTGGGGTCAACATGCAAAACCGGCTGCACTTGCTAGAGCAGAGTGAGCATGACTGGTGTAAGGTATGTCATATACGTGTTTTAGCCATGTTTTCTTCCAGGCCTGTAAGGTCCCATCCCACCTTAGGTAGGCAGAGGTGCCGCTCACTGGAGTGACTTAGGGCTGTTCTGTGGCATGCAACTGAATTTACGTTACAGGCGCTGAGGTGAAGGCTTTACTATCGCCTCTCTTCTGTTTACTGCTCATTTCCCAAAGTCTTGATCTTATTTTGAGATTAAAACATTTACAGCAGCTTTCTTGCGCGCTGCCATGAGATGTGTTCCATGGCATTTGGGTTTGTTGGGAGATAAGAAGGGTGTCATGGTATCAGCCAGTGAGTATTGCTGCGTGTTAATCCATATTTTACAGGTTCAAAGGCTGGGCTTGCACGTCTTTCTCTGCTCCTTGTGCTGTTGGTAAGGATGTCTTCCTATCAAGCATTCACATTTGTGTGAAAAACAGAATTGGGTTGGATCTGTGCATAGATTGTCAGAAAGATTAAAGTGTGCATCGCCCAATTTTTCTCCTTTCAGATGGGGTCCTTTGATGTGCTAATGCTCACTTTCTCCCTTTTCATTCAGAAGTGCTGGTCATTGTTTTGAGCTGCAGAACAGTATCTGCTCCGTGTAGGCAGCTTCTAATGCCCTGGCAGCCCAACCTTGCTCAAGGTAGCTAATACAAACATGCAGGAATATTAATGGCATTGTGCGCTGGGATCAGATAGCAGTGTGTCTGCACAGATAAATGCCACGGCAAAGCCAAGGCATTCATTGAAAATAGATGTTGCAAAAAAGCCAAATATTTAATTTCAAATACCGCACTTATGTGTGTTGGTGTTACTGCTGCTATACTGAGTCACGGTGTTCAGTTTTAAAACAGAAAGCCAGCTTGGCAGTGCAAAAACACCATTGCCTGTTAACATCACTCTTGAAGATGAGGCAGTAATGTATTTCCAAAGTTAATTAGCAAGTGAAATTATTTGGATGGCCTCATCTTGTGTCGCAGTGGATATTTTCCAGCAAAGGGGTGGAATTTTGCAGGCTGCTCACGGGACTGATGCGCAGCTCATGTAGTGGAGACTGATGGATTCCATGGCACAGATTTCCATGGAGAAGAGCAGTTCGTAGACGCCCTTCCCAAAGACACTGCTCCTTTTGCTGCTGACTGGGAAGTGGTTGGCTGGATTCCTTGGGAAGTGAGAGTGTGTGACTGCGCGGGTGCTGTGTTGGTAGGACTCAGGGTAGCTGACAACTGAGCAATGAAAACATCCTCTGTGAAGGCGGGTACAGCTCAGGGGCTGAGTGTTTGAGACTGAGCTGCCTAGCTGTGAGCTAGCCTCGGGCAATGGACGTGGTAGGCCAGTGCCGCCTCCTATGCACAGCAGCCTTCTGCTGAGCACTCAGGCGCTGTACCTGTCGGTGCTTGGGACTTTCCTGTAGGGTTTCTACTCCATGTAGTAGCTTTCTCTGCAACAGTTTCCACTCCACACAGCAGCTTTCTCTACAGCAGCAGTAGCTCACTTGCCTGCCCTCTAAGATCAGGTTCCTTTCCCCTTTCACAAGGCACTGTGATCCTGTGAGTCACCCTGAATCTCGTACTCCATAACCCAGACCTCCTGGTGACGGGCAGGAGTGCGAAGCCTGTGCTGGTACCCAGCACTTGTGCAGCAGAATCACTCGCTCGGCCCTGATCGTCTGAGCACCTCTGGGGGGCTTCACCTCAGGGATGGGTTGTGGTGCCTCCTTCCCTGTGTCACACAGCTCCTGCAGCCTGGTGCCAGCCCATCTTTCACGCTGCACTCTGCAGCAGCAGCTCTGTGTTGGGCAGCACAGGCTCCGTGTCCTCCGCTGCAAGGGCTCCATGGACCCTTCATTTGCTTTGGCTGGTCACCTTGCTGGCTTTTCCTCACCTCTTCTACCATCTGATTCCTGACTCTGTCATCTTCCTGCATTTTTTAAAGCCAGCTTAAAGCCGGCTGGTCCTTTGGGGTACCAAAGCCGTGATGGTCAAGCGGGGCTGTGTCGCCAACCGAACAGCCCTTTGGCAACCTCTTACTGCTTTCACCCACCCTCACTCTTCCTGGGCTGGAACTCACACCTTGGTAGTAGATCACACAGCTCCATCATTAACTCACCTCTGGCCCCATAATCAACTGTAATGATAAGGCTGTCTGGCCAACTCCAGTTACTCAGAAGCTGTGGGGAAATGTTTTTAGGAGCAGTCAAATGTTTTGGAATAGTCACAGCCGTGGAGGTGTTGTGTTCACTTGCCTTTCTGTGGGGGACTCAGTGACGTTCTCAGTTCTTCTTCCTTCCTGCTCACTTTAGAAATACGGAGGGAAAAAGCAGCAGATCTCCTAAGCGTACAGCAGAATTTTAATGTCCTCCGTTGGAGGAATGGAGAGGCATCACAGCATGCACACAGGCTGAGCCCTGCAATGAAAGGGGAATCTGTTCCCCTACTGAGAGGTCACTTCCAGGAAAAAAAAATGTTATTTTAAATGCTGACTTAATCATCTGCTTTTGGGGATCAAATTCTCCCATAACAGTGGCGTGGCTGCGACAAAGCTGCACGAGCGGCTGCGGCGGGCGCATCCCGCTGTACCTGTTGCAGGCTGCGTGCCTGGAAGAGTATTTTAATTTAATGGATTTTAAGCAACATTATTCAGAGATCAACAAAAGGCATACTGCGTTATATGAATAAAAGATTTCCTCTGGATACTTGTTAACCCTACAATGCCTAGCTAATGTCATTGAAGTGCAGCCACCTGGCAGGGAGGTTTGGGAGTCAGCTGCCAAGGCGCCCGGGGCCGCGGTACCAGGTGCTGTGCTGTGCTGCGCCGGCGCGATTGTCACTTGGAATGAACAGTGCGATTGTGCCGGGCGGTGGGGGTCAGCACGGCTGCCAGGCAGGGACACGGGGTCCCCCTGGCCACAGGTACAGTTATGGGGCTCGGGTGGAAGGAGAAGGGGGCGGCCTGAAATGAAGCCACTCAAAAGCTCCTGTGGCTGGGGAAACCAGCCTGGGAAGATGTTTCTCAGTGCGTTGTCTGTCGCCCAGAGCCCCATGCCCAGGAGATGCCTTGCTCAGTTCCCCGCCCTGCTCTGCTCTGGGAGGCATTCCTAACAACAGTTATGAGTATGTCAGGTCATAATTGTAAAAATCCCCTCCTCCTGCTTTTATCTGCTCAATTTAAAGCAGGGACATTGCCACTGATGTCTTGGTGGTCTCTTTCTAATTTGTTCTTCCCTCCCATCCTCTAATGCAGAGCAATTTTCCAGCCGGTATCGCTGCAGCAACAAGTACATTTAGTGTTGAGCATCTTGCAAATGGTGTCACTCATAATGGATGTGATAATAAGCCCCACAGTTACCTATCCCTGATTGTAATGAATGTAAATTATCGAGTATAATAGACCTGAAACTGAGCTATTTAGAGTTGGTCCCAGAAATAATGACAAGATCTACAATAAACCAGAAGGGGCAACATTATTTTGCGTAATGATATTTTGTTCTGGCTGTAGCTGCCTGATCCTTATGCTGTTACCAAACTGACAGTGATGGTTTGTTAACCTTTAGGAGGTGAAAAAATGCCATTGGAAATCCATGGGAAAAAAATTCTCCCTTAACCAGGGAGAATGACTAGGAGGGAAGGATGGCTGGTCCCTCAGTTGATCCCAAGGCACAGAGGTCACCTCTGTGTGTGTGTGTGATTGGAGGAGATATCCCAGACCAGTGGGTTCCAGGAATTCCCCCATCTGTGTGCTGGTGCTCAGCAGCTGAGCACAGCCGGTCTCAGGGGCACACCGAGCCCTTTGGCCGAGGACAGTGTGTGCTCCTAGAAATCAGGGCTGTGGCACTCATTCTGGGCTGGGGGGGAGGGGAGCAGGAGTCATAGGTGATTAAAGGTATTTCAGTTTCTTTACCTTTAAGGTACATCCTCTTTCATATATAAATAAAAATATTTGTAAATGTTTATAACTGCTTCACAGTTTGGAAAATCTATTTCCAGAGAAATGAAACTTTCTGAGGGTTTGCATTTGGAAAACATTTAATTTGGGAGAGCTGGAGACATCACTATTAAAGATCAGTAAATCAGATAAGTTTCCAAGTGACACAGTGCATGTTCTGTTCCTACAAGTGACAGAGGAGTTTGCTTGTTTGGCTTCTGGTACATTTTACTCTGCCATTTAGGCACAGACTCTCCCTCCAACGGGATGCATGCGTGATGCAGGTAGGCTGAGCAGGTGGCTTGCTGCTCTCAGGGTGGGTAGAAAGGTTGATTCAGAACTGAATTACAGGTTTTGTTTCTTTTAAAATTAGGGGGGGTTGTTTGTTTAAATTCATCTGTCTCTGGCTCATCCTCAGCCCACATGCACCGTTTCAGTAACAGTTGTAGCATCTTGCTCCAGAGCTCGAAACTCAGATGTTTGTAGATGAGTATGGTCCCAGCTGATATATGAATCCCCGATGGCCAGCCCATCCTCCCTGCCCCGACAGTTAGATATGCAGATAGGCAATTCAGCATGGGCTCTTTCCCACTGAATGTGGATTTTCCAGGTAGTTTTACCATCCCCTCATCTTGACATTCCACAGGGCTGCCTGTGTTGCTACCTGGTAAATCAGCAGGCATGTGCCTTCTGTATCAGCTTTTTTCTGAGTACCCCCAGGGTGAAGGTATGAGTATGGGACGTTACAGCAGCCTAAACGCGAGGTACAGAGACAGGGTCCCTGGGAAAGAGAAAAGCTGCTCTCCTGCCTCCCGTGGCGCTGGCCGAGCAGGAACAGCCCTGGAACAGCCCAGCATGTAAGGGCGGGCACAGGCCTCTCACTGCCTTAGTCCTGCTGCTGCCTTTACTTTCTGGTTACGGCTCCGAGTAAACATTCCGCTGTCTGCTGCGTGTTTCAGCACCAAATCACATTATCTGACTCGGCCAGAGGAAGCTGCAGCCGTCCAGGAGAGCCATGTGATAAGCAGCCCTTCTGATGCCTGCCCGCCTCACTTATCTCCATCAAGACTATTAATATTTCCAGCATGTAAGCAGTTTCCAACAGCTGTCACATGCAAACAATGAGCTACCAGAAAAACTGTTCCTGCTCTCCCCGAACTTCATTCCCCCGCTCATATGCAGCGTGGCTCAGAGCTGAAGGTGCTGGAGCCCAACTAGGGGTTTGGGTATTTCACAGGCTGCCACTGCTGCCAAAGCCACGTGTGTTGTCTTGGGAGAGGGGGAGGATTTCTGGCTTTGCAAATGCGAAACAAGTACCATGTAGGATTTTAAAACTATAGAATGCCTATTTATAAAAAGATAAATCCTAATTAAAGTCCCTTTTGTGTTTCTAAAATATACCAGTTAGTGGAAGTGTTTTAAAATAGATACCGTTGACTTTTAATTATTAAAGCAGGAGAGACACGCAATCTGTTATGAGTTATTCTGTAGTTCCTTAACAACAAAATCATCCCCAGTAACTTCTCAGTACATTCTTCAGTCTCCCTGTACCTTCGTCCTCTGTAAAATGAAGGTAGTAACGCCTCTCCATCTGTCTGGTTCTCTTTTTTCCTAAGTGTGAAATGTTTGGACAGAGCTGCCCTGCCTTGGAAAGGGAAAAAAAGGAATAGCAGGGCTGCAAGGTGCTCCATCCAAAGCAGGTGCAGTGCCAGAGCGTGCCTCAGCATATGCACCTTATTTGTGCTCACGCACCGTGTTTGCTTCTCACTTAGCATGTCCTGGTCCTTTAGTTTCCATTAGGGCATCCAACCTACCAGGGAGGGTCCTGCGCTGGGGCCGCACTGAATAATCCCCACGTGGCTGGGCCATCTGTAAGTGCCGCATTAATCACCCCGCCGCGGACAAGGTCTTTATGTTGCACATTCAGATAAGCCACATTGTGTGATAGCACACGCCGACTCTGACTTTAATTAAATATTTGCTCCACACAGGCTGCAAACCCGAGCGAGTTAACAGTTTGCTGTTAGCCTGGCCTGTGCGGGGCGACCGTCAGGCCCTGGCAGCACCCGCGGGGTGCAGAAGGCAGGTGTGCGGGATGCCTAACCCCCTCTTTCGGGTTCGCAGCCCCAGAGCAGTGCTGTTGCCCCTCTCTGAAGGGTTCAGCTGCTCACTCACATTATCCTCTGAAGAACCTGAATCACGAGCGCTGAGCATGCCATGCAGACTGCCCACGTCCTTGGCTTCCCGACATTTTGGGGAGGCTCTTGGTGCAGTACAACCTCTGACTCCATAAGCCACCGGTTGTGCAGCCGCTCGGAAGTGCCTGGATGCTGGGGAAGGATGTGGATTCACGGTCCCATGCTGGCTTTGCAGCAGTCACTCTGTATTGCTGTTCTCACAGGCACAAGGCTTTCTTGAAATCTGGCTGGTGGAAGCTGTGAGGAGTTTCATTGTCTGTCCCCAGGGGTGGTTTGGGTGACTAGTAATACTCCTGAACCTCCTGCCATTGCTGTTCTCAAAACCATGCCTAGAATACTATTGAAGCTTGCAGAATGAGCCTCCCTCCCCGTAGCACACCTGCACTGCACTGCGGAGGGTAACAGAAGTAAAAGGGATAGTATTGCGGGTATACTGCTAGCTGTAGTAGACCATGGAATAGTATATTCTCCCAAGCAGCCAATTTGGAGGAACAGGAAGGCGTAAGGAAATGACAAATAATTTTTGTACCTTTGCCCTTTTTCTAAGATGCAAAAAGTAGCAGCTCATTAGTAGGAGTAATGGAAATGTGAATTTTGTTGGTGTTTGAATAAGATCAGGACTGTGACAAAGCACGGGGGGAGCATCGCTGGGGAACATGTGCCCTTCCCTCCAGTTACTTATCCCTTGATGATCTCCCTGTCTGTGGAACAAGCCAGTTAATTGCAGAACACGAGCACCAGCAGCTGTACACATACTGACAGCATGGGATGGCTACACTCTTACGAAAGTAATTGGGAGCTCTCTTCCTTGGTGAGTATGGCGAAGGCTCCTCAGGACAGCAGCTCCCATAGGCAACAGCGGGACATGCCAGGCTCTGCCCCTAACGAGGTTCTTCTGATGATCCATCTCCTCTGCAGCCTGTGCTGCCTTGGGGGTCCAGCAGACCTTCTCGACCCTCTGCTCTTGGGGCTCTCCCACCCATCGTTGATTCTGCCATTTGCAGGTTAGTTCCCTGGGTGAATAAGTACTTTGGAGGAGGAGAAGGCCAGAGGATAACTCACCCACTTCCCTCAGGAGCAAGGGCCTCTGCGTCTCTCTGCTCTGGGGTGCTGGGAAGGTGACTTGGAGCTAGTCCTGAGTGGCTTCTGGCACTCAAGGTGTCCCTCAGGACTGGATTTGGGACTGGATGGGTACTTCTAGAGAAAGCAGGCAGTGGGGGGATTGTACCTCACTCATTTGCTGGCCAAAACCTTGTATAACCAAAGCGATGGTAGTTGTTGCAGTACAGAACTCTTTCAGAGATGGCTGCTTGGTGGCTGAGCCTGTGCGTGCCCTGTGGAATTGCTTTACCGGTCAGGGATTCTGCAGTGCTAACTGATAATGGGCAATTATGTCATCACTTTAATAAATTGAAATACTTTAATCAAAGTATGGTGAAGCATGGAGTGCAGCTGCTTAGCGGACTCGGGTGTGCTGAGGGCTGCCTGTGCGCTGCTGACGGACGATGCCGGTTTCTAGGCCCCTGTGGGTTTGGTAGCCTTGCCACTGCTCTGGCACTACCATGGTGTTCAGTTCCATCTCTGTTAGGGGCCACCTCGATGAGAACAAAGTTGGTAACAGTGAGAAGGAGCGCTTGTAACCTGGTTTTGTTTTCAGCACATCAGGTACCTGCATGGACAGGAGTACCTGAGAGATGACCACGAGTTCTTTGCCTCAGAGCAGAAAAAGCTTTGGGTAGGGTAAGTGTGAACGCCGATAACATGCAGCATTGGGTTGTGTCAGGAGCATCACTGTTGTTCCTTCAGGCCTACAGCCAAGCGATGGGTCTGTAGTGGTACGGTGGGTTTGCTCCCTGGGGCTTCCCAAGAGGAGGAGCAGCAGTAAATTAAGATGAAAGCTTGTTTTCTGCCTTATTCATAATAAATGCAAAATTCTTCCCTGAAGCGCTTGGCATGACTAATGTGCCACATATTCTTGGTGTCCCAGAGCAGCAGGCGAGTGCCTCTGCCAGGCGGGTGGCTCTCACGCACCTTGGGCAGTGTGCTCCCGAGCAGGCACAGGGTGCTGGGAGTGGGGCTCCGTGCTCAGGAACTGGAGCTTCTTGCCCTGGAGTGCCATTGATGTGATTTTATGTTGTGTTACTTGATTGCCACGGAGATGGTTTGATGAAACCATGTGAAATGTGTCTGTGGTGATGGTGTTTTGCTTTGCTTTCCTCTCTAAAGCAAGGAACAGACGCGCTGCACAGCACGTGTTGGGTGCTGTAGTAGACTGCCCTGCAACTTGGGACAGCTGCAGGCTGTTTTTTATTCACTTCTGTGGTGGTATCTGAAGCCCCATTGCCCACAGTCAGGACTGAGGGTCCCTTGTGACCCCATGCAGAGACCCAGGCCCCACTTGAGGAGAGGCAGCAGAGCTCCAGACACGGTGCAAGCACTCTGCAGACGAGAAGCCCCTTTGGAATCCTCTCTGTGCCCGTCAGTCTCGGTGCGAGTCACGTCTCCTGTACACCAGGGCCTTGTGGGCCCTGGCTGTGCCCCGTGACTGGAAGCCCCCCAGCACAGGCAGCCTGTCTGCACAGTTCTGTACTGCGGCACTGAGGCGGAGGAAACCCTGCTGCAGGCAGGGTGAGCTTGTGCTCTTGGCAGCAGAGCATCATCTGCCCGCTCTGGATAAGAAGGAGGAACAGCAGCCCTGGCACCAGCCGGCCCCCTCTGCTGAGGGAGAGTACCAAGCCCTGCCTCCCCTGACTGTGCCACGGACAGATGGCCTTCTTGGGGGCTGACAGCGGGCCGAGGGAGCCAGTCTCGCTCCCCTTGCACACAACCCTTGGCTTGGCTCAGCTTGGACGGTTGCACAGCCTCAGCCCTGTCTAATTACGTGCCTTGCACGTTGCTCTGAGCAATTTAAGGCGTGTGTACCTCTGGAAGTTCTGGTCTGGGATGCTTCGGTTTAGGAGAGCTCATAAATCATGGCTGTTGACAGGTACAGTTTAATTGCACCTGTTCAGTGAAGGATATGTGTTACCAAAATTCCCCCAAAAGTTTGCAGCTAAATCGATGCAGTAATGATGCTCAGCAGACCATAAATGATGGCAAGCCCCACCAAGCATATTGGGTTTCACACTGCAACTGCCTATCACAGCATTTTAAAAGCACGTTAGCTCTGTCCTGTTCGGAGCCCAGGGAGGACAATTAGGTGCATAAAGGTCACCCTCCCATGCATTTACATTAACCTCAATTTTATGGTCCCTGCTGTATTCTACTTCGGTAAGTCCCAAACATTTAGGTTCTTGTTTGTTTTCGAAGCTGCTATCACAGTGTCGGGACCAAACCCTGCTTGTGGAACCACCTTGTGATGCAGAGCAGGAGGACACTGAAAGGGGTGCAGTGGTCAGAAACAGGGTGCCAGTCCTTCTTTGGCACTGCAGTCATGAAAGGGCAATCAGTAAAACAACAGCTCGCCACGTTTCCTGGCCCTAGAGCCTGCCGAGTCTGCCCAAGGAGCGAGCTCTTTGTCCCCAGGTGTCTCCTTCTCCATGCACTGTCTGTGCGACCGCCTGTGTCAGCCCCGGAGAGCTGGAAAGCCACACCACAGATTTGGGAAGCTGGCTTTCTTGTGTGTGACAGTCAGTTCAAGGTTTGCTTCTAGTCACCCCAGTTGGGTGGAAGAAGGAATTGGCATGTGGACAGCCTTGGTGTTTGATGGGCTGGAAAAAGCTGTCTACCTCTATACTTCCAGCTTCTCCCCTGGCCCGATGCCCCGAAAGCCCTTCTCAGGGTGGGATTCGCATCACAGATGGGAATTGCAATAGGTTCATGCCAACAGTCCGCATTAACTTCCTTGGCAGTCCCTGCGGAGCTGGAGGAACGGTCGCTTTGGTGTGTGTTCTCCATGGACCTGAGCGGTTGGGTTCCAGTCCCGGGACTGGAGCCCCTCGGCGCTGGCACGCTACAAACAGCGAGCCGTGGAGAGCAGCCAGTCAGTGCTCGCTCTGCCTGTTCACCAACCCGCAAGTAATCGTGTCCTTTATTTGCATGGGAGGAGTGCTGTGTCAACAGAATCTGCAGTTGTCTCCATATACCGGTGAGAGTACACGAACGTGGCCAGGAGGGGTTTAATCTCCATAGCAGGGAAGGAATCGCTGGCTGTTGCCATCAGTAGTGATGGGCAGCTGATGCTTCTGCCTGTGGTCAGCACAGACTTATGGTGAAAAAGCAAAAGTTCTGAATTTTTGACTCTGAATAATTGTCTGCTGAGTTCTTCCCACTTCTAAATATGCTGTTATTTATGGGTTAACGTTCTCTGTGTGTGGCAGAAAGGGAACCATTGGATGCGTCTTGGCCCCAGGATGTTTTTTTCGCCCTGCAGAACCCAGGTGACATGAGGGCTTTGGAGGCTGCTTGTAGGTGCCAGATTTTACACTGCGCCTGAAGCTGGCTCTGCCTTGTAGCAGCTAAATGTGGAAGGGATGCTGTGGGTCAGAGCCGTGTGCTGGCTGCTGCGTGTGTCCCCAGTGAGTTTTAAGAGAGCCCTACCCTTTGTCCTGGCGCGGGGTCTCCATCTGGAAGCAGGTCCTGCACACACAGCGTGGAGCATCCCGCTGCTCCCAGTAATGTGCTGCCGTTACTGCAGGCTGCTGCTCTGAGCATGGTAATGTGCTGGTGGGTTGGGCTGGTATTCAAACAGCTCAGGCCATCTGAGCAAGCCCTCAGATAACGATGAACTGATAAAAACAGTTCTAAGCCACTCATAATATTCAAATTCCAGGATTTAATCACTGTGGTCAAACCAGAGCCCAGCTCCTGCTTTCTCCCAGTCACACAGATTCGTCGTCAAACATCCCACCTCCTCGTGGCACTGTCACTGGGGTTGTGAGGTGAGTACCAGTGTTTGTGCCCATTGAGGAGATTTTGCTCTGGAGTTTTGCTTTGCCAGAAGTGAAATGTAAAATAATGCAGTCGTCGGGGAGGGGGGTCAAATTGCCATACATATTAAAAGAGGCTGCTTTTGATCAGCTCCTTTGAATGTCTGGTATGACTCCATTTATCTGGAGATCTCCAGGGACACGCAGAACCTCCAGATAAATGGGGGCTTAGTTAATCAGGGAAGCCAGCTGTCCAGCTTCTTCACCAGGGTCGGGTCCAGGACCATACCCCATCCCCTCTGCCGTCATCACAAAGTGATTTGCATGCCTCGATTCGGTGATCCGGCCTGGGGGCTTCTGCCGAAAAGCCAGCCAGGTGCCTCAGGCTTTCCCCTGGCCCTGCATGACACAGCTCCCGGCTCTGGGCTTCAGAGGGGAGCATGCCCCTGGGTGGGGTGTGGTGGTTAGAAGGCATCTCTGTGTCAGACACCACGCAGGAAGCTCACAGGGGAGAGATGACACGGGTTTGGCGTGACAGAGGTTCAGTGTAACGTGTTAATGTGTGAGTCAGTGCAGCGGCAGCGCTGCGGGACAGAGAACAGCGCTACCGGGGCTGTGGCTACGACAGGCCGGGCACGACACTGTGCGGGGGGCTGTCTGGCAAAGCCTTCTCACCTGGTGACAAATGTGAGGCTGCAAGTGGAAATTTCCACTTCAGGCTGCTCCTGTGCAAACGGCCTCGAAACACTGAGCCTTCTCCTCCACCCCCACCTAGCTCCCTGTATCATCCTGCTTTGGGCACTGTGTGTGCTCCTGGCTCCTCCAGACGTGTTACTGGGGCTCCAGGGTGCCTGGCAGGTGACTAGCGACAGGATGCCCACGGAGCTTCTGGCAGGGATGCAGATAACCACCCAAAGGGTGGCTTTTCTTGCATACGACCTGGATAAGTTACGGAACAAAGGTTTTGTCTGAGAGATCAGATGGTGTTCGTGATGTCATGCTGCTTTCCCGGCCTCTGCTTAGGGGCTGGAGATGGTTTTTAGAGGGTCCTTTACGCTGGGTTTGTGATGTTCCTAATGCCTCCATCAAACTTGGGCAGAACTGTAGCTGACTCTTTTCTAATGAACCCAAACCACCTGCCCTAACGTGGGCATGTATGAAATGGGAGAGCAGAGAGCAGAGTTTCATTTCCCTGCTGTGATGTAATGCCCTGTAGATGAGGCAGTGAGTGAGAATCAGCTCACTCCCAGCAGTCTGTTAGGGGAGCCTGGGAGGGATGCAGGAGCGGGGAGCTGGGAAGGGTGGCGGGTTTGTGTTCCTCTCTGAGCCTCTGGCATCCACACTGCCCATTCCCACCGTTGTCATCTGCAGGAGGATACTGAGTTGGGATCTTCCTGCAGACCTCCAGAGCTGCTACCGCATCTGCACCTCGGCTTGTGCTCAGCCCGGGATGTGTTTTGTAGAAGCCTCTCCTGTGGCTGCCTGGCTGTTTGGTTCCTGGGGCTTGGCTGGCTGATGGGGGTTTTTTGCAGTCTTTGTCTGGTCTGGGGCATCTCCAGCCTCGCAAGTAAGGATTTTATAGGATGTCAAGCTGCGAGTTGAAATCTCCCGGCCCTCCTTTTCCATGCAGTGCTTAGCAGGACCCATGCAACCTTGCAGCACGTTCGTGGTCATTCTGTGCCGTGTTAGATGCACAGGACCGTTCCTTAGCCAGTGGGGTATTACTGGGCACGGCCTGAGCCTCTCTGCCTTGCCAGCCCTGCTTAGCCCGGTCCACGAGCAGGACACAGCCACGGGGCCGCGTGCGGAGCAGAGCGCTGGCGGCCGGTCGGCAGGCTCAGGTGGCCGCCAGCCCCAAGTTTAGCCGAGCCCTTTCAGTGATTTGTCACGCCTCGGCCTGTCCCCGCTGCGCCAGCACGTGCCGGCTCTGTGTCGGAGGGGCTGTTCGCCAGACGGCCGCGCAGCCCCCGCGTCCCGCTGTTCGCCGGGCCGGCGCTTGCCTGGCCGCGCGCTCCGCACGGCCCTGGCAACAGCCGAGTGCGCCACAGAATAATCATCTTCATAATGAGAAGTGAATGGCATCCGTCAGTCCCTTTAGAATAGGGCCCAGGCGTGTGCCTCCTCTCCTCGGAAGTTTGGCAGCCTATTCATTAAGGAGAGTCATCAGGAGTTCAGGCCATAATAGGGAGGCAGCCCTGAGCGAGCGCAGGCGGGCTGATGCCTGCGCCGTGAGGAATGCCTTCTCCTGGGCTCGGGGGAGAGGCAGAGAGCCTGGGCACACAACGCTGTCAGCAGGTGCAAGCTCTGAAGCGCTGCGTATTGATTTTCTTTCTCCAGGCTTCCAGGGGAAGTTTATAAGAAGATTTATCACATATTGCTTGTGCTCTGCCTGTGGTAACAGCAAAATTCAGGGGTTTTTTCTTTTTCCTTCCTCCACCACCGAACCCATCGGAACGTGCAGTCAGCTAAGCCAGGCTTTTCTGATTGCCCCCAAGGCAGGCTGCTAGAGCATCCTGCCCTGGTTTTAAGCACTACTTTACTCTAGATCGGGTTTTAAAATATTTTTTTAAATACTGTTTCAGAGTGGTTTTGTTACCACTACACAAGTCACAGCGGGTACCTCAGTGTTCATCAGTAATGCCCTCCAGTTTTAAATACCCTCCCCTGCACTGCGCTGTCACTTCTGTTAGCCTCCCTGCTCCCCATTTCTACATTTAAATCAGCCTTTGCTTCCACGTAAGGCTCTGCAGCGTTAGGATGCACGGCCCTGTAACAGAAACACTGGGACCACGGGGAAACTTCTGCTTTAAACGGGGGAGCAGAGAATGAGATGTCATAGCGGCTCTGGCGAGCGTTAATTCATAAAGTCATACGTGAGGCTCTGCAGCCCATTGTGGATGTGTTTCAGGCGTTATCCTGCTATTGGAAGGGTATGATTCACCTTCCGAGGAAACAGAAGCTGCAGACAAAAGGGAAAGATTTGCTTTCTCCGCGGTGAAAAGCTGCCGCAAGCAGGGGTCCTATTAAGACAGCTGGAAAGTTGCTTCAGCTTGTTACGCTTGTAAGTTTTATTGGTGACTGGTTTTTGATTACACATTTGAATGCTGTGTGTTCCAGGTTGCCGAGTTTTAATTAAAAGGCAATAGTCTTGATTTTAGATTGCTTTGTTGCCTGCATTATGCGGACTATAATGCGGGCGAGTCGCAGGGTGGGTTTTTCCGAGGCGCGGGGTTTATTCAGGGTACGGGGATTACACCTCCTGGCACCTGCCCTGCACACAGGCTTCACGCTCTCAGGAACTGTGTTTATCATGGGTAATTTATTTTAAGTACAGCACTCAAATAAATAGGTGGGCTGGGGGTTTTCCCTCCTCTGTCCAGGTGGAGGCCCATCGTTTCTCCAAGCTGGATGTTTTTCTGACCCTGTGGGGTTCCTGCGCTAGGACAGTTGCACACCCGGAGCCCCCAGTAAACCCACAGCTCACTGATAAAGTTGGGGCTTGGTTTCCAAAAGTCTGCAGTCTCGGGGGGGGGTCGGGTCCTGCCTGCAGCGACTTCAGCAGCCCCTCAGATATGCTGATTCACTGCTGTCCCTTCCTGAAGCTAAAAGGTATTACCCCTCACTCCCCATCACTCACACTCAGACCCAATAAGCGGCACCGGCTGGTTTTGGTCCCCTCTTTTCCGAGCCCCACATGCAGCCTGGTTAGTGTCACCGTGGCTCTGGAGTGACATGGTGTAACAGTGTTCATAACCCTGCCCGTGCTTTTCCTTAACCTGGTCATTGCAGTTACGAGGAGAGAGCTCTGTACCTCGAAGCCATCATCCAGAACCACAAGGAAGTGATGACATTCGAGGACTTTGCCGCTCAGATCTTTTCTCCCTCTCCCAGCTACTCCCTCGGTGGAACGGGTGAGTCCCTGCATGTTATTCTTCTCCCCAGCACTGAGACGCACTCGAGCAGCAGATGCACACCTGTTTTTTGTAGATAAATGCTTGCAAATTTAAGACGGCCATTCTTTCCCTGAATCAACTAATGAATATCAAAAGGAACGATGACATTCATTTTAATTTGTTTTGCATCAGAGCCATTCACTCCGCTCCTTTCTTCAGCTATCCTGTTAACCCCCGAGTCTAGCAAGGTTAATGAACTTTCTCTGGGTAATGTGCTCCGGTCCATTCAGGAGCGCGGGCAGCTTGCTGAGCGGAGAATACGCTGCTCAGAAGCTACGCCTGGGTCGGTGCTTACTTATGGAGAAGTAGTTCCTCGCTGGAGAAGCCGTTGCTACTAATGCTAAATGGGGATTATGCTGCCGAGGAACCAGGGTCAGGGATTAATGCGAGCGCGGTGTATGAGCGGCATTCTGTCAGGCGGCTGTAGCGGTGTGCAGTGTGCTGGTGCTTCCCTTACAGGCAGACATCCCAGCAACCCTCAGGCTTCCGCCCGGCACCTGACTTGGGACCTGCCTGGGGGTCTCTGTGTGTGTACAGGTGGGTGTGTGTATGGCTGTATGTACACACGCACATGGGAATGCTGGTCAGCCATCACCAGCCCTGCCGAACTCCTCGCATGCCCTGCCGAGGGGTTCGGTCAGCAGACAGGGAGGTGTGAGCCCCCTCCCCTCCTGGATTAACTGAGATGAAACAAAAGCCTCCTGACAGGGAGCTGTGACCCCGGCACGCGCATTTCTGGTCCCCTTAAGGTCCCTTTTTTGCCAGCCTCCAGAAGGCACACAGTCGCCGTGTGTCGGGCCCTTTCACACAGGTTCCCAAATCCCTTTTCTAGCTCCTAGGGTGACACGGGCACTTGCTAATTATTTCCTGCTCCGCTTTCAGATTGCTTAACAGCTTGTTTCAGCCCTGCCTAAATGCTGTGGGACATCTGCTCTATTTCTCTTTAGCCTGACTTGTTAGCAAATATCTTCCATCTAAACTGAAAAATTGAAGGAAGAAATTAAATTTACTAAAATAAATCACTTACAAATAAAATCAGCCGGGCATCATTGTTTAACGTTACTGGCTCCAATCCTCCAGCTTCCAGAGCTTTGTTAGGAGATAAGAGGTATATGCATGTCCTTGCGCTGGTCGCCAGTAGCAGCAGGCAGAAGGCTTTGGAGATAAGCAAGCTGGCAGAAGTAAAGGGAACCAGTGCTATTTACATAATCGCGCCTCTGCTTCCTGGAGAGGCGTCAAGAAACACAGGGATGGCCTCTATTGATCTCTGTTGAACTGGCATACTAAACAACATTAGAAAAGCTTATATCTTAAAGCTTTGATTAATGTTTTCTACATTAAAAAGTAGAACAGCTGTGAATTAAATTCTTTTATACACTCTGCCAAAAGTCTGAGGCAAAAAAAATTCACCGGTTCCAATAGAAATAGAGATTTGGTGCCTGGTGTTGTGGGGCACTGAGGCCCGTGGCTGTCGGCTGTCGGCACATGGAAGTGTGGGTGTCTGGAGGTATGATCAGTGTTTTGCTCTGCGCATCACTGTGTTTTCACGTTCTTGTGGCACACGGGGATCTGACTGTACAGACCCAGTGGGACAGGCGAGGACAGCTTCATTTGGCAACACCATACCCCTGCTTCCTGAGCCCTGCGAGATCTGCCGAGGATGTTTAAGATGTTCCTAAGGACCTACCTAAGTTTTTGAGGTCACCGTTAAATGGCCAGGGCCTGAACGCACCTTCGGGGCTGGGTGGGGGTTTGGTGGAGGGTTTGAAGAGTCAAACCAGCCCCGGTCAGGTCCTGTTTTCTGCCAGCATCAGAGTTTATGCCACGCTAACAAGGAAACTGGAGGCTGGTTAAACCCCCTCCCCAGCCCATCTCCCACAGATCCTGCTGATTTCCCTGCCTGTTTAGGGGAACCATAGCGGGGCTGTCGGGCCTTGCCGTTAGGACACTGTCCTGGCAAACAGCCCCACAGCCTGGCCGCCCTCCTGCCAGTGGGACACTTGTGCGGAGCTGCTGCTGGGTCATGAGCATCCCCCTGGGCTTTGCTGTGCGGCCAGCAGCCATCCTTTCATCCCTGCCCCTGCCGAGCCGGCACCCAGCTGCTCAGGAAGCACGGGTGTGGAAGGGGAATGTCTCAGGAAAATGGAGTCGTGGGGCAGTTGGTGTGTGGAGCTGGCATGGGGCTGTGTTCCCCCTTCTCCAACTTCTCTGTCAGATTGGGATTACCGCCCCTCTGGTACTCTTAATGCCACCAGCCAGTTGTGACCCCGCTGTCCCTGCACACCCCACAGAAGGGGTCGGTGCAAAGCACCCCTTCTGTTAAAACTGCACTGGGCTTCAGTAAGTACTGGGGTATGGGGCGGAAATGGGGACCCCTGAGTGCGTTGGGCACCGAGCCGAGGATGGAGGGCGTGTTGGCGACCATGATCCCTTTAGTTGAGCCTCATGTTTTTTGATGGCATCTCCAGGGATGAATCCCCACTGTTCAGGTGGGATTTGGGATTCTTGACCCAGCCGGGTCCCCTGCATCACAGATAGGGCATGGTACCCGAGGCACAGGGATCACCCCGCTCACTGTTTGGGCAGCACAGCCTCCAGCAGCTCCCGGTACGTACCCCCACCAGCCCCTGAGTGCGAAGTGCGGAAGGAGCAGCCTGGTAGGTAGAACAGACATCCCTGAACTCATTTAGGGGATGTGCAGATTAGGAACAAAGGATGAGAATACGGTCCTTTGTTGTTAAGCTGGTACATTACATGCTGTATTTTAATTAGGCTGGGCATGGGAGGCAGCCCAGGAAATCCTCCGTAATCCAACACTATTGAATTATTCTTATCCTTTCCCTCTGCAGATTTCCCTCGGTTTAGAGGATGGGACTTTAAGCTGCTATCTTTCCCTGTCCTGCTCCTTCAGCCAAAAAGGAGAGCTGTTAGCTGACAAGATGCTCGTGCA
Organism: Laterallus jamaicensis coturniculus; assembly: GCA_022605575.1. Classification (NCBI taxonomy): domain Eukaryota; kingdom Metazoa; phylum Chordata; class Aves; order Gruiformes; family Rallidae; genus Laterallus; species Laterallus jamaicensis. The sequence goes on from JAKCOX010000001.1 coordinate 1,750,418, forward strand.
TCCTGACAAAAAAAACATAAAAAGGAGAGAGGGGTGCAAGTGGATGCAGAAGCGTTCCAACTTAAATCACCTCTGCCGACCCCAAAGCCTTTGCGGGGGTGGGGGGGTTCCAAGATCAGGGAATGGTGTTGGCTCCTAGGAAATGGGAGCAGTGTGGTATCCTAGAGAGGAAGCTATCCCACTGGAGGAGGATTTGTATCCGAGGCTTTCAGGCTCACAAGGGCAGATTTCTGCTCTCCAGAGAAGCTGCAGACCCGCTTTTCAGCTGCGCAGCCTGTGCTTCAAAGGGTTAATTGAAACGGGCACACTTGACTGCTGAGAGGACTGATCTAATCACTGCCATATCCAAGTGCATCTGTTCACCATGAGGTCATTCTTGTGCATGCTAATGATTTGGAAAATAAAGCATAACGCTTGACGTTATCAGAAGGGATATAGTGTAAATCTGCTGCTCCCCTGGCTAACAGCTCCTGTGGAATGAGACGGGGCAGCAGCAGCCCTGGCTGGGGCTTTCCTTTCTCTTTTTGTTGTTGAAAGCATCGTTTCCAGCAGGGTGTCAGGAAAACTGCGCTGCAAAACTCTGACATGTGCTATCTGTTGATAAATGGATTCTTTAATGAATATTATAGCATTGCCCAGGAGCAACACTTGAGCTGAGGAACTGTGGGTGCTGTCAGCATTCCCTGGTTTTAAAGCCTTGGAAGCCGTGCTGCCTTATTTACATAAAACTGAGATTTTGCAGCCTTTCTGCTGGAAAGGTGACACATGCTTTGCTTTTGTCTCCGGACTCGGACGTGCATAAATTTCCTGGAGAAAATACGTGAATGTGCAACGAACACGATGAGGGGAATTGTTTAAACCGCTTCGTGCTGGGTGCTGGGCTTCTCTTTCCCCTTTAAAGCAAAGGGAATATTTCAAATGGTCTGTAATTTTAAAAGATGTTTTTGAGAGAAGCCAAACAAAGCCCAGAATAACTGAACAGAGTGATGTTCTTTGTTAATGCTGAGCAGGGAGCCCTTTCGGGTGCGTTTGGTTTGGGTTTTTGGAGCTTTCTTAACTCCTTTGTCTGTGCCTTTTCCTCGAGGATCTGTAGGATGTTTTGTCAGCTCTGTGTGCTGGGGGTAATGAAAGTCCCCCCAGGCTGTGTGCTCACATGGTTCTAGGGATGCTGGCTGGAGCAGGGTGTTGGGGAAGCGGATGCCTGTGTAGCTGTGTGGTGAGAGCATGGGGCTGCGCGACACATGCCGAGTGCAGGGCTCATCAATACTGGGTCTGCCCAGACCTCGAACCCTCAGGACTACGCCGGCAGCTCAGGGCCACTGCTTAGCTCCTACACTGCTGCAACCAGCTGGCAGTGGTTGCCAGCCAGAGAAGGACACTGCTGCAGAGCTTTGACACGGGCTCGTATGTGGAAGGAAGCCCAGGACGTCAAGTCGTTAGCGCAGAGCTCGTTTGGAGGCCTGCACAGACATGGTGTTCGGCAGGTGAGAAAGGAATGTGTGACCACAGGTGCTATTGAGGAGGCTGCCCAGGCAGTAGACAGAGAGGAAGGGCTTAGGGAAGTGGGGAAATAGGGAACGCTCCCACAAATCCATCCCAGCCATGGGAGCACCTGGCTCAGCACAGAGCTTGCCGAGGCTCAGCCAGCGGCATGGTGTGTTGGCAGTAGGGCAGCTTGTTTTCTTTCCTAAGAGGGAAGTGCTTTTTGGAGTTAGTAAAACTCTTGGTGACCCTTCAGGGGGTTGGAACTGGTCTGTTACTAAACAGGGCAGATAAAGGTGGCACCTGTCCCCCCAGAGCTCCCTTGCCTGGGACAGCCTGATGTAAATTCGCAGCAGGACAGCAGCCCCGGAGCAAAGTGAGCGCACCAGGTGTGCAGAACTCTGAGGGTACTTGTGTGAGATCCTTGCGGGCTGCTGCAAGGGCCAGGGCAGCTTGTCCCTTCACCTGTAACACTCATTACAGCCTGGACCCGGGGTGCTTCTCCCCTGGGCCTGCTGCAGTCTGGGGACCCACAGTGGAGCAGGGAGAGCGCAGCGCTGGGGCCCTCAGCCTGGGCCCTTTCTGATTTAATCGAGTGTCTGGGGGGAGCCCTCCTGGCTGCCACCTCGAGGAGGGGAGATGGTGGGACGGCTCCTCCCTGGCAATCAGCACCGCGGTGGGAAAAATATTAGCTTGACAGCCGCTCTCTTCTGCCGGGTGACAGCTCCAGCTGCTCGGGCTGTCAGCTCCCCAGAAACCTCCGGGCAAGGTGGCCCCTTTGCATTTCTCCTCTGCGCTGGCACACGTCAGCCCCGCAGCCGCGGCATCGAGCCTGCGCGGTGCCGTCCTGCCTGCTGCCAGTGCCTGGTGGGAGGCCTGGACCGCGCTCGAGGCTGCACTGTGAGTTACACGCCTGCACACAGAGGGAGATGTCACCCCGGCGCTTGCCGCGGTCCCTCTGGCTGGCGGACCGGCACAGAGCAGACCAGCCCAGTCGCGACGAATTACGGTCCGTACATTTGGGATTTAGGACTGCACCTCTCGAACAGTCGAGGCTTGGTACCCATGCTGGGAGCTGCCAGGACTTCTCAGGGCTGGGGTTACACACTAGGGCCTTCAGACTCGCCTCCCATCTTTTCCTCAGGCAACAGAAACACGCACCCAGTGCAAGTCGCAGCCTGGTGCTCCGTGTGTCACAGTGGCTCCTGCCTGGTGAGCCAGCGTTGCTGAGGGCTGCTAGCCCAGCAACCGGGACCTCACCGGAGGACTCGGCAGCAGCCCCTGACCGGAAGTGCAGCTGAGGGCTCGGAGGGTTCCCTGCTTGGGCTGGGGGGGGCAAGGGTGAGGGGCAGAGTGCTGCTACTGGCCAGAGTGCTGCTACTGGCCTTGCTAGGCATTCCTGGGCCCTGAGCAGCCGGCCTGACAACCCCCTCCCTCCACCCCCCCTGTGCGTGCCGGGCGTGATGTTCCTGTATTTATGATTTTGTGTTCTCTCCCTTCAGATTAGAATGTGTAACTGTCTCGTTACAGTAATTGCCACAGGTAAGAGCGATGCTTCCCACAGGCCCTGCTGCTGCTGGCGTTGTGCTTCACCACTAACAGCACTCTTCCTCCTTCTCCTCCTCCTGTGCTCAGCGCATGGCTGCAGTGGCTCTGGAGCTTTCAGGGTCTGTCTCTGCCTGTCCCTGTCACCCCTGCCCCATCTCCTCCCAAACACTGAGCCCTTTTAGGGTGCCCACTGCCCACTCAGGCAGCTGCTGCTGCCCCCAGCTCCTGGGTACGGCTGACACCAGCACCTGGATGGTGGGAAGCATTTTGGTCATGGCCGGGCCCATTTGCGTGTGTGTTTGGGGTGGGATGGGGAGGTGCCAGCCGCTGGCCTGATGGCAGCAGCTTGCCCAAAGGGTTGCTTTTAAGCACACCGCTGACCCAGCTCTCAGCCAGAAACTGCTGGTTTTATTTACCACACAGCTGCTTGGGGTTTCAGCCTCTGATTCCACACTGCCCGGTGCCCTGTGAGGGAGAAAACCCCTCTGAGTCCCTGCAAAAAGTGCTCACCTCTCACGAGCATCTTGGCAGCCAAAGCCACACACTGACTGTCCGGGGTGTGGGTGGTGGGTGTGCAGTGTTGTGGAGCACTGGCTCTGAGCAAAGCTGGAGGCTCCCCTCACGAGCGGCCGGGTAACGAGCGGCTGTGCCAGACGGCGTGCAAGTGGAATTATAATATTTGTATGAAAGGCCTCAGCTTTTGTGGGCATCGCTCGCACACTCTGCAGCTGCTGTCTCCCTATCAATCACGGCGGTTTCGGGGGAGCTTCAAGGTTGATTGCATAGCTGAGGCCTTGCAGGAGAAATTTGGGACTGAAGGAATGTGCGGGATGCTGTGGGCACTCCCGGAGCGAGGTGTGCCTTGCCTGCGCCCCCGCCCTGCTTTCGTATGCGCAGGCGATGCATTGTTCAGCGCTTGCATGAATATTGCTCCAGCCTGTCCAGTTGGTGAAAACTGTATTATTTTGACCATCTGCTGTCCTGCGTCACCGCAGGAATGTAAAGTACAGCACCTCCTGCACAGCCCTGACCTCCCCCACACTCACAGCACCCCAAGTTTTTCTTTGAACCCCAAACTCTGTGTGTGTGTGTTGCACAGAAAACACCTTTGCACGCTCAGGCATGTTTTTCACCTTGGTTTTTAATGCCATGTTTCCCCTTCAGTCACTCGACGAACGAATCCGGTAAGTTGGGGTTGTCCAAGTGGTGCGAATGCCGGTGTGCAGCCTGGCAGAGGGATGGGGTTGGGCTGCCCGTGGGCCTCAGCACCATCCCGCTCACCAGTCAGGAGCACATTGGCGTTAGCTAAGGCAAGACAACAGAGTCAAACCTCGTGATGAGCAAACAGAAGGCAATGCTGCCTGTGCTGCCTAGGCAAGTTGTGGGGTTTGGTGCTGGGTTTAAAATAGCCTGAGTCACTCCAGCTGATGGGTCTTCCCTCGAGAAGGGGATGGAGCCCCTGGGGTGTTGGTGCCCTGTCCCCCACTCAGCTGTCAGCAGCTCCCCCACTGTCCCTGCTCACACGGCCCAACCAGCAGCTTCCGGCTGCGCCACCTTAACATACAGCTTGTGTGGAGCTGGAGGTCGGCTTCACGTGCAAACACTGGGGATGGGGTTCGGCGGTGGCCATGTGCCAGCCAGGCTGGCCTCGACCTTGGGTGTGGGCTCAGAGGTTCCCTGGAGTGGCCAGGCTGTTCCTCTGGTCCACCTCTGATAGAAAACTCTGTGTGGAGACTCAGAGAAGTGTAACGTGGTTTAAAAATACCAGCACCCAGGGGAGCTGATGAAATGACATCCGCAGCGGGAAGCGCCTGGGGATGGTCAGGCCCCAGCAGCAAGAGCCAGGCTGGGTTGCACCATGCGTGCTTGTGTTCCTGGGGGCAGGGCTTCAGCGGCGCAGGGGAGAGGCAGAAGCTGCATGCACCTCGCTTTATTCACTTACAATTACTTTAATGGCTGTGTCCTCACCTGTTCTCATTCACACACCTCCCCAGGCCCGGCCTCCAGCCCATGTGGGGAATAGCTGAGCTGTAACTTATTGCTGGCCAACAACAAAGCCAGAGCATGGAGATGGGCAGGGCCCCAGCCCACAGATAAAGTTCTTCAGCAGCCCCGGGAGTGCACAGGCACCAAGGGTGCTCGGGGTCCTCTTTAAGGAGTGGAACCAATTAGAATTGGGATCCCTCCCCTGGGGGTTTTCCTGGAGCCCGAGGCACCTGCCAGGGCGGTTCAGGAAAGTATTGGTACTGCAGAACCTCATTTCCTGCTCTCTGCAGTGGATGAGGTACAGAAGAGCCCTTTAGCGGCAACAGGGACTTCACATACCCCACACTCCAGAGACGTGGCTTTGGGCCACATTCCATGGGTTTGGTTGGTATGCCTGCGCCTGGTGGGAATGTAGGGGCTGCCGGGGGGTGGGCTCACACCACCCCCTCCTACCTTCTTCTGGACACTGGGAGGAGAAATGCCTTGTTTCTCCAGCACAGCTCCATGGGGCAGTTCCTCAGGGGCCTGGGCCAGATTCCTGCTGCAGGCAGGACCTGCCTGGCACCCCAGGGCGATCAGGACGATGGGGTGGCACAGGGCCATGTTTTACCCCCATTGTGCCGCTGCAGAGACCAGCAGGCACGTTCCTTCCTGAGCTGACTCTGCCTCTGCCCGTTCTGTTTCCAGGCTGCCTCACTACAAGCGCAAGCGCCGACCTCACTGTCGCCATCGGAATAGAGTTAGACCAGACCTCACCCACGCTGCCGCGCGCCGCGAGGAGCAGAGCCTCGGGGAAGCTTCGCCGCTCCGCCAGCGCGCTCAGCAAGTCTTCCAACTGAGGGGCCACAGGAGCAGAACTCCGGCCCAGGGAACCCAGGAGACCTTCAAGAGAGACAGTATTTCCCGTGCCTGTGGAACGGGCCGCTGCGGCTGAGCCTGTGCCGAAGGGGATGGGCAAGGGGCTGGCTCTGTAACGCCACAGCCCCCGCCTGCTTAGACACAAGTGACGATCAGAGATCGCTGGTGTCACTGCCCAGCACGTCCCAGGTTTGTTGCCAGCCAGAGAACAGAGGCGATGGCAGCTCCCACCGCTGGAGCGGCCGTGGCCTGGCAGCAGCATGCACTTACTTCTCCCCAGCACCTGCGCACAAGCACCACTGCCACGGCCAGAGGACACGGACCAGCACTGAAACCAGTTAGTTAACTGGGCACCACTTCTAGCCACTCCTGTCAGCACTGAGCCGAGACGCTTCGGCTGGGACGGGTGAAAGCCTCTATCGGCCCCAGTAAGAAATGTTCCCCTCCGCTGGAGCGTGGGCAGAGGTGCTGTCCTGGCCCTGCTCAGCCTCTGCTCCCCTGCCCCTGCCTGTCCTGTACCAGTTCCTTGCACGCAGCATTTACCTGGGGTGCGGGGCTGCCGCCCAGCGACACTCAGCATTCACCTCCACGTCAGCGCAGTTCTTCCTGCCGGGGCCCTCAGCACCACCCGCAGCCTTAGGATGCTGACAGCGCATGCGATGGCCACACACTGACCACTCCCTGGGAACAGAACATAACCAAACCTCCTCCTGAAGAGCAAAGGCTGTGCCTTTCCCACAGTGCCTGGGTAGTCGGGCAGCGCATCCCCAGTGACCTCCTCCTGTCACCTCTGCCCACCCTGGCCTTCCTGCACCTCCCCGGGGCTGGCTCCTATTCCTGCCTTGTGTTCCCATCCCTTCTGCACTTCTCCCTAGGTGTGAATGTCTGTCTGTCTGTTTGTGTGTCCAGCCCGGCCCTTCCCAGCAAACAGAATAGCTCAGGCAGCTGGCAGCTGGCTCTGGGTAGGGGTTACCTGGCCGGAGGGCAGCCGGCCCTGCCACGGTGCCACCAGGCGCCCTGGCTGCCCAGAGCCGCTGGCATTGAGCCCAAAGCTGTGCGGGAGGTGGACAGTACAATCGTCCTGCTGGGAAGAGCCTCATTCACCATGGGGCCAATGGCCACTTCCTGCCTCATGGCTGGCTTTGGCTTTCTGTGGCTGGGCGTTGGGACAGGACATTGGGAAATAAACCTGTGTTTTAATTTATTTTATCTTCAGGACTGTACAGGTGAGGCTGTCTTGTTCTTAGCTGCCCAATAAACGCTCTGAAATAATTTCAAAGGCTCTTCTGAATGAAAGGAGACTTTCTCTTTAAAGCAATACACATCTCTAATTCAGGGAAGAAGGAAACACTGATGAAAACAGCATTTTCCTGATGTCAAACCCCTAAAAATATTAATTTGCAAGGAATCCAGCTGTGGTTTGTGCGGTGCCATTGGTGACAGAGCTGTGCTGGTAGCCCTCACAAACACACCCAACCTCAACCCTCAAAAGAGCAAAAGAAAGGCACGTACCTGCATGGTGTGTGTGGTATACCAAACCCAGGGCGCCCGCTGAATGGGGTGAGGGGCCCTAGCACCTCAGCAATGCCCTTCACAACCCAGGCTCCCTCCTGTTGGCCTCAGCCCTACCCGCTGCACGTGGATGGTCTCACCCTGGACACACTCTCACTGGCCGTGGGCTAAAAGCGACTGACCAGCTGTTGGGGGGGCAGATCGCTCTGGTGCACCTGTGGAACCGCTTCAGGGTGAAAATGGGGAATTTCAACTTCCTTCTAAATAAAAAGGCTGGTTGCAGAGCTGTGTTCTTGGTCAAAGTGTCTTTACTTTGGTCACCAATCGTCAGGCCAGGCCCCCTGTAGAGAGACAGCACAACAGGGTGAAGGTTTGTATGTCACAGGCATGTTCCCACAGCGAGCTGCACCAAGTGTGCCAGGGCCGGTGGCTCTGCCCCAGCTAGTCCTTCAGGGAGGCTGAGCCCCAAACACGAGCCTCCAGGGTGCTGTGCTGCTGCAGATGGGTGCTGCCAGCCATGGGACAGTGCTGCGCCTCCTCCCCCAGCCTTGGACACACACCACTTGCACTGATACTGGCCCATTTTCTGTCCATGCTTCCCCAGCACAGCGTTCCTGGTGCAGCATTACCAGTGCAGCGGTCCTGGCACACTCACCCTGCTGAGCACCCTTGGTGGCTGCCCTGGGCTGGCGGGAGCCCAGAACCAGTGAGACAAGTCCGCTGGCCATGGCCATAGCTCATGGCATTTGCTAACAGTGCTGTCGGCACCTGCAGCCCCCGACACATGTGCGCTGGTCAGTGTGTGACACGTGGTATACTGTTAAGTATGCAGCTGTAACGTGCAGGCACTGCCTTACAATAAGCGTAATAGCTACTATCACCTGTGTGCTGTATGAGGTATGTGAGGTGATACACAGTACACAATACACACTGTATTACACTACGTACACACTACATAACATACTGTATATAAGTCCTGCAGTCATATTTAGTGACAATGTGTTCACTACTGTTATTAACTCTTTATCACAGCACCGCAGCACAGGGCATCACTCCTCCTCCTGTGTTTAAACAACATCTCCCATATTTGTACACACTGACTCTACATATTCATTGTGGTTCTAAGGAAAAGGCAGGGTTATGCAGATTACCTCCAGGAAGTCATTTACATTAACTCCTCCCAGCTACAGCATGCTCAGTGACAGTGGGGGGGGGGGGGGCTGTTCTTCTGGTGGTCTTCAGGGATGAAGGCTGTACATCTTCCTCACAGTGAACTTTTCACCTTTCCCTTCTGCACCTGATCTTTACAATTTTCTCCAGAGTCTCAAAACCCCATTCCTGCACAAACTAGTTAGGAACCCCTTTAGCTGAAAGCAAGATACACTCCGTCAATTAATTGGGCATTGGTCTCATTAGTTATTCCTTCTCTATCTTCACGTGCTTTGTCTTCAAGGCTGTCCCACTGTTAAGGGTAAATCTTGTAGCTGCTCTGGCAATACAGCTCACATGGCTTTAGCCACACTCCCCTCACATCCAAACCATGCAACTCCTTCCTGTTCTCTTTATATTAAAGCTATAGTAATCTGTTGGTTCTTAAGCTGTGCCCACATGAATCTATCCAGCATTATTATTCAATCAGCAATGACCGTTCTATAAATCACCTCAGCAGTACACCAGAGAGTAAAGCACGACACAGCCACACACCGTGTGACGCACACGGAATGTACCCCATGGTGTGTGCAGTGCCCTGCGCACACACACTCCGTGAGGTGCCACAAGTGTGTCGGACACACATGGTACCTGTCCCCCTGCACACATGTGTGTTTGACACACACAGTACCTGTGCCCCTGCACATGTGTGTCTGACACATATGGTACCTGTGCCCCTGCACACGTGTGTCTGACACACAGTACCTGTGCTCCTGCACACACGTGTGTCTGACATGTACAGTACCTGTGTCCCTGCACGTCTGACACATACGGTACCTGTGCCCCTGCACATGCCTTGTGTATGCACTGTAAGGGTTTTGTGCTGGGAAGCACAACTACAGAAAACAGCAACAAGGAAATTCCTTGGTACAAGCCACAAAGTTTCGAAAACGCTGTAAATCCTTAATAGATGCCTGTCTCTGACTGATGGTGGGATGAGCATCCATAAATAATAGGATGCTTTGCAGACAGGGGTTTAAGGAGTTACATTTCCAAGGTCTGGACAAAGAACAGACCTTAGTCTTAATCAATAGACGCCTTGTGCAAAGGAATTTAAGAAGGAAACATTTCCAAGGACTAAATAAACTTTAATGCCAATTATGAAGGACCATTTGGCACTTGGAGGTTGTTAGAGATACCTCTGATAGTGACAATGTCCAGCTGGGATACTGGTGATTACGCATGCATCAGGAGGAAGAGGTGAAAAGTTTAGCCCGATGAAGACTACAGGCCTTCATCCTGAAGACCCCAACTCACGACCACCAGAGAGCACTGCGCCTGCGCCATTAGGAGGAATTTATGGAAATGAAGCCATGAAGTTAATTTGAATACGAAGCGGGACAGGTTATGCATGTGTATAGGTGTTACGAATTCCAAACACCTCTCCTCTATAAAAGATGAACAAAGCAGCCTTCAGTGGAACTTCCCCCACCTGACATGAAGTGAAGTCGAGTTGGTCCCGCCTCCCTGCCTGTGCTGATGACAGTGGCAGTGGGAAGCAGGGTATTATGGGACGGCCATGCCTTGGCGCAACACTGTGTGTGCCTGGACTGAACAGCCGAAGGAGCAGCCGAAAGGCCGTGGTGCCCTGCCCCAGGCTCCACCTGCAGCACGGCCCCAGCCCAGCATGCCCATCCCGCTGATGAATGGACTGAACCGTTCACTGGGCAGGCCTCTGTTATGCCCACTGTAAACTAAATTTAACTAAAACCATTGAGAGCCGTAATGAGGCTTTTTATCTGCACAGAAGGATCTGAGGCGTTGAATGCACTGTGCAACGTGCGGCAGCCCTGGGCACCCTGGTTCCTCAGCCACAAGACACCACACCACCCACCCACAGCAGCCCCACTGGCCCCAGGACCTGGTACCTTCACAGGCAGACAATGGGATGGGAGCCGCATCAGCACCGCTGCCCTGTGCCACCCTGCAGCACCCCTGAAGCACACAGCAGCACCCCACAGCACACAGCAGCACTCCATGGTACCCCATAGCACACAGCAGCACCCCACAGCATCCTGCAGCACTGTGCAGCACACAGCAGCACCCTGCAGCACCATGCGATATACAGTAGCACCCCACGGCACCCCACGGCATACAGCAGCACCCTGTGCTACCCCACTGGGGATGGACAGGCAGAAACTCCCGCAGGTCCATGAGTGGTTCCCCCTCCCTGGCAGCTGATTAAAAAGCACCCCAGATTTCCAAGCAGGTTTGTGTAGAGCTGGGGTCTGAACCTCAAAGGCAAGCCCTGTCCCAGCGCCACCCCAGCCCCCAGGACATCTCCTCCCAGTCCTGCCCGAGAGCTTTGGCTGTGCCCACTGGTGCTGAGCGAGGCAGCCCAGGGATGCACCGGTGGCGCTGGCAGCGCAGTGACCATGGCATCTTGGTGATACTAAACCTGCTACAAAGGTCACCTGTGAGAGGCGGCACCGCAGTGGCAGCGCTGGCACTGCTGGGAAAGGCTCTTCCCAGCTTCTGGCAGGCAGCGCGCCTGCAGCTTGGTGACGGTGTACAAGCTGCGTTTGTCAGGCCCCTGAAGGCTCCTGCCATTCATTCATCTCCCTGGTTCCTTTCAGTTTGCAAACAACCCATCTCAGACCATGTGCTCAGCTCTTTGTGCGCTCGGAGGAAGAAGGCTCCGGCAGTTTGCAAGCCGGGCAAACGGCCCTGCCCTGCACAGAGCACAAGCGAGCCCCGTACCCACACACCAGCCGCCCCTGAGAACTGTGAATCGCCTGGTGTTTGGGGTAGCGTCAGTGTTTTCCGTGGTGCCCAAACCTGTTCCTGCTGGATGCACTGAGAGCCATCAGCAAAATTGATTTGTTAGCTGACAGCAGGAGGCTTTGTTTGCACAGCGCTGGCCGGCCGGATGGCGAGACCATGGCACCGAGAAGGCAACACCTGCATTCCCAGAGGCTGCTGCGAGCAGCACTGGGCAGGCTCCAGTCGACCTCCCGCTGCATCCACGCAAAAACACTGCCCAAAGGAAGGAGGCCTGCACTGAGCAGGGAGCTCTGCAATGCCGGTGGTGTGAGAGACGTGGAGAGGCAAGGCAGGCAATGTTCATCACTCCCCGAATGCCACAGGCACTTTTCCACAGCCGTGCTGGAAGAGGGGCCACTGACGAAACGAGGGGTGCCACTGATGAAAGGAGGGGTGCCATTCCAGTGGCTCACTCTGCCAAGACGGCTGTCGCCCAGCGACACCAAAAGCCCATCCCATTTTACAGGGTGTTTGTGAACAGAGCCCAGTTTACAAAGCACTCTGGTTTCACCTCTCCTCCTTCCCCCAGAACAGGACCCCCCCCTAAGCACGCTTTCCATTGCAGCGTCAGCAGCAGATGTGGGTGCTGGTGGTAGCACCCTGACAGCTCCTGACTCGTACCACGCCAGGCATGTGAATCCCCGTGGTGCTGGGAAAGGGACACTGACACGCAGCACTGGTTCCGTGGCCTCTCCATGCCAAAGGCTTCCAGCAAAGGCTACTGCAGGGCACTACTGTCAGGACACAGACGGAGCCCCTGGGCCTCCCGGAAGGATGCACCCTGGCATGGGTGCATCCTGTCCAACAGCCACATCGCTGTCCGATAGCCACATGCATCAGCAAACACCCCTTGGGGAGCTGGGGGCCTGGGGCTTTCCAACACCAGGGAAGCTGCGAAAAGCCAAAGCCAACCTTGCCAAGCATGTTTTGCTGCTTGTATCCCTCTCTCAGGCTGTGGAGGCCACAGTCTCTTTTTCACTGTATCAATTTACAGGTAAAACCACAGCTCGCCTAGACCTGAAGCCTAGGACCGTAAGGAAGTCAGTTTCCTCGGAATCTGGGCAGCGGGAGCAGAGTGCTGCCGCTGCCACCTGAACACGTGGGGAATCTTTCTCTAGAAAGGTTCCTTTCTCTAGAAGCTCTGCCATTATCCAAAACCATCCTGACGTCTCCCGGGCAGCTTTCCCGCAAGGAGCTCCAGAAGGTCCCTGCCCTCCCATGGTGAAGCAGCTGGACCTCAGGCCAGAGCCTTCAGGTGAGCCAGCATGGCAGAAACAGCACTATCAGCCCCGAACTGGGGTGTGACACAGCGCTCAGCCCCTCACACACCCGTGGGGACAAGGTCTTGCACTAGGGGTTGCCAAGCAGCCCCGCTGCTGCGAGTTGGCTCCCTGGCTTCTGCTGGCAAAGGCAGAGGGTGCAGCTGTGCTGTGACACCCTGGGAGGGGCTCTGTCGGCCCAGCACACACCTGCCCCACTCACCCTGACACGGCAATGGCTTTTGCTAAAAAAAAAAACCAACACAAAAGAAAGTGGGTTTTGCCCAGAGCAGACAATTCCCATGCACATTGGGGCCCATCACCCCAGAACACCACTGCTCACAGTGCGGCCAGGGGCATCCCACACTGAGCCCTGCCACACCGCTGCCTCTCCCCTCGCAGGGTGAATGGGGTGCTTGGCACCTCATTTCCCTCTGCCCTGCAAGTTTTTTTCCACACAAGGGTGTCTTGCCCTGATCCAGCGGGCAGTCCTGGCACGCCTGGCTTGCCAGAAGCCTGGCATCGGAACCCCACCGTTAAGCAGAGCGGAGAGCTGGACCAGGCTCCAGCCTGAAAGCCAGGCACACAGAAAGCTCAGCCTTCCCCAACTGACAGCAACAGCAGGATGTGGCTTTTCAACAGAGCCCTGCTCCCCACTTCTCCGAGCGCAAGGGACAGCCACCCAAGCCCAGAGCAACATCCTTCCCCAGGAAAGATATCTCCAGGTTTCCCCCTCACTCCAGTTTCTGCCACAAGCTCTCAGGGAAGGTCTCTGGAGATCTTCCCCTGGGCCAGCAGCGGACCCCAGGGACAGTCCGTGCCCAGCCACAGCTGGAGGCAAGGGCCAGGCTGCAGCCAGTGCTGGGAGGCTGCAGCCGGTACTGGGGGGCTGTGGGTGGGACCGGGGGGCGGCAGCAACCTTCACACAGCGGGGCAACCTTCCCGCAGGACCAGGCACACCTCACCCTGTCCTTCTCTACCCTCCTACATTAATTCCTTTTTAATTAATCTCATCAAACAGTGCAGAGCAGGCTGGTGCCTCCCAGGGTACCCCACCAGCAAAGAGCTGAGTCTGGCCGCAGCCCCCAGAGCCCTCCCTGAGCCCCCCCCCATCCCTGGGCCAGCCCGGCAGGGAGAAGCAGGAGGCAGCAGGGGCACGCTTGAATTTGAAAATATTTTATTTGAATAGTAAATAATTATACAGTCGAAACAGTTCTATCGAAGCACTCTATAAATAGCTAACAGTTAAGAAAATAATGTGTGTAGAAAAAGAGATTGCATCTAAAAGTAAGAGCTGTCAGTTGCACAGGATAAAATGGTTAAGGTCATGTGTTATTCTAGGTATAAAAGTTAAAACCTTTTTAGCAGATCCCTTTAGAAAAAAAGATCTTCTAAAACGCACAGTGAAATGGCAGGCGGGGGAGACGAAAAGCGCATCAGAATATCAAATAATATCCATCTTCATAATTAATATAAATAAATAACCAATAAATAACAATTACTCAAACCAACATATACAGATAGTCAACTCAGGAGCTACCTCGGTAAGGGCAGAACGGACAGGAGCAGGAAGTTGGCATGTCACAGTTAAGGCAGTTTCTACAGCATTTTCTGGAGACCATCAACAGCAGAGTCAAGGCATTTGTGGCTACACTAAAGGAAATTCTCACTTCTCCTCAAGCGGTTTGATCTGTTCGCGTTTATCTAAACCGAACGAACCAAAACCAACCGAATTAAGTTATTTTAAAAAAAAATAAATTAAAAAATAAACAAATTTTTAAAAAAAAAAGGAAAAAAATAAAAAAAAAAAGAGGAAAAGCCCAGAACAAGGAGCGAGCCCGGGAAGGTGAGTGTAAAGCCAGATTCCAGCAGTTCACAAGCCATATTAAAGCTAATCGCGCGGCGAGTCCAAGGCGCAGCAGCCCGCGGGGCGCGCTCGGCCGCGGCGGGCGGCCCCGGCCCCGGAGCCGGCGGGGAGCGGGCCGGGCCCCGAGAAGGCACGGGCGGCTCTAGCAGGCGGGGCGCAGCGGCACCTGGAGCAGGATGACCTGCCTGTTCTCGGACGGATGGCACTTGTTGATGTGCCGAGTGAGGCCGGGCGAGCTGTAGAAGGTGGCCGGGCAGTACTTGCAGGGGAAGACCTGGGCGGCGTGCAGGAGGCGGAGGTGCCGCTCCTGGCTGCTCTTGCTGGGGAAGGTCTCCCCGCAGACGGGGCAGAGGCGGCACTCGGCGGGCGGCGGGGCGGGCGGCTCCTCGGCGGCGGGCTCGGGCGGCGGGTGGCCCAGCAGGTGCTTGCGCAGGTAGGCCTGCCGGCGGAACCGCTTGGCGCAGCGCGGGCACTCGAAGAGCCCGTCCTCGGAGCCCGCCTCCGAGGCGCCGCCGGGGCTCGGCGTGTCCCGCTCGCTGCCGCTCGCCTCCTTCGGCGGCTCCTCGGCTGGCGCCCGGCCCGCCTCGGGGCCGCCCTTGGCGGCGGGCGGACGCGGCTTGTGCCAGCGGCGGTGGGAGGCGAGGTTGGCGGGGCAGGAGAAGACCTTGTCGCACTCGGGGCAGCGGTACTCCACCCGGACGATGCGGGAGCAGCGGTGCTGCGCCAGCGCGAAGGGGTCCCCGTACTCCTCCTTGCAGAGCTGGCAGATGAATTCGCCCAGCGGCCGGGCGCAGCCGCCCCGCGCCTTGGCCGGCGCCTCCACCGGGCCCTCCTTGATGCGCAGCCCCAACACGGGCGACGTGGTCACCTCGTCCTCGAAGGTCAGCTTGCGGATCGCCTTCGCCTTCTTGCCCGACGGGGCCTTCTGCCGGCCGGGCTCCGCGGCGCCCGGCGGGCGCTTGGCGGGTGGCGGACGGCCCGGGGCGGGCGGCGCGGCCGGGGCGGGCGGCGCGGGGGCTCCGCCGGCGCGGCCGGCGGGCGGCTCGGCGTGGCCGGCGGCGGCCCAGAGCTTGAGCTCGGCCGGGGCGAAGAGGAGCGGGTCCATGGTGCCGGGCACGGCCGGCGCGGGGAACGACTCCGCCGAGACGGGCGAGCCCAGGCTGAAGCCCCGCTCCAGGTACTTATCCCTGCCGACGGGCCGCGTGGGGCTGTACAGCGCCTGCACGGCGGCATCGGGCGTCCCGAACGGCACCGGCGGCGGCGGCGAGTCCCGCGGCGGTGGCGGTGGCGGCGGGGCGCCACCGGCGGGGAGCGGCGAGCCGGCGGCGGCGGCCTCGCGGCAGCAGCGCGCCCGGTAGGACACGGGGGCGGGCCGCCGGCTGCGCTTCACCAGGAAGCCCCGGGGCATCTTCGCGCCGCCTCCACGCCGGCGGCGGCCGCGGCGCAACGCTCCTCGCTCTGCCCGCGGCGCGGCCGCCGCCGCCTTTAAGCGGGCCGGGGCCATTGTTCGGGCCGGCGGCAGCGGGACGGGCCAATCAGCGGCGGCGCGGCGGGCGGCGGCGGCGGGCGGAGCGGGTGCACCTGAGCCCCCGCCCGCCCGCGCGGCCCCCGGCGGCGGCACACGCCCGGCCCCGCC
This sequence comes from Laterallus jamaicensis coturniculus, assembly GCA_022605575.1. Lineage (NCBI taxonomy): Eukaryota > Metazoa > Chordata > Aves > Gruiformes > Rallidae > Laterallus > Laterallus jamaicensis. The sequence goes on from JAKCOX010000001.1 coordinate 1,766,538, forward strand.
TCCCGCACGCTCCGCGCCCCGCGCCGCCGCACGGCCCGGCACGCGCGGGCCTTTGTGTGCCGCCCTGGGGCGGGCGCTGCCTCCCCGCGGGGCCGGGGAGCGGGGCCGGGGAGCGGGGCCGGGGAGCGGGGCCGGGGAGCGGGGCCGGCCCCGCCTTCCGAGCCAGGACGGGCTCGGTGCCGCCGGCGGCAGGGTACGGGGAGAAGCGGCCGCACAGGAGAAAGTCGCTGTTGCGGCGGGCGCGGTTCGCCCGCCGCCGGCATCAGGTGCCGCACGACGGCTCCGAGCCGGCGCAAGCCCGCTGACCCCGCGCTACCGAGGAGAGCCCGCCTGGCCGCGGGGAGAGTGCATCAGCGGCCCCGCTGTAACCTGTTACTCGGGCCGCCGCAGCACGCCCGCCACTCCCGGGCCGTCCGGCGGCAGCCCCCAGCTCGGCCTGGCTCCCGGCACAGCCGCGTGAAGGGGCGCACAGGCCCGTCCGACACGAGGTGGCCGGCGGGGGCACGGCCCCGTTCCCCGTACGCCGTGCAAGGGCAGGCGCGCCCCGGGCCCGGTCGCAGCGGGCGGGCAGCACCGCGGACAGAGGCGCCGAGGGCGCGCCCGGCGCTGCCCCGGGCGGCATCCGCGGGGGGCTGTGGGCGGTCCGCGCCCGCTCCCGGGGCAGCGGCGCCTCGAGGGGCCGGTGCCCGGTGGTGCGGCAGGTGCGGCTCCCCCTTAACCCTTTGTCTGCGGCCCGGCGCGCAGAGCTCCGCGCCGGGCCGCGGGGGGAGGGAACGGGCGGCAACGCTCCGCGCGTCGCAGGTGGCGGCGCGGCGGGAGGGGCGGGCAGCGGGGCCGCCCCCCGCCGCGAGCAGCCGGCCGGCCCCGGGGGTGCGTGCGGGGCCGCCCCCCCTCTATCTCCTCCCCTCCCCTCCCCGCGGGTCCCGGCGCCTTTGTGGGGGGTGGTGGGGCACGCGGGCGGCACGCGAGCGAGCGCCGGCCCCCCCGCGGCCGCGGTCCCCCGCGCGGCCCCGCTCGCGCCTTTGTGCGCCTCATTAGCATAAAGCTGCGCGACCCTCCGGCGGGCGGCACAAAGGGGCGCGGGAGGCGGGGGGGCACCGGCACCCGCCGCTCTCCCGGGCACGGCGTCAGCGGGCCGGGCCGGGCCACGGAGGGGGAGCCGGGGGGGAAAGGAGGCAGCCCAGTCCGCGCGAACTCCCACCCCCCTCCGCCCGCCCGGTGGGACAGGCGTGCGGCGGGGCGGGGCGGCCCGCTGCGCATTAGCATACAGCTGCGGGCCCGCCGGGCACGCGCCGCGCCGCCCCCCGGCGGGTGCGCTCCGAGACCCCCCCTTCCCCCGGCGGGTGCACAACCGAGACGCCCCCTTCCCCCGGCGGGTACACACTGAGAACACCCTTCCCCCGGCGGGTGCGCTCCAAGACCCCCCCGCCCTTTCCCCAACGGGTGCGCTCCGAGACCCCCCTCCCCTTCTCCCGACGGGTGCGCTCCGAGATCTCCCCCCCTTCCCCTGACGGGGCTCACACCGAAACACCGTCCAACGCCATGGGGGCTCACACCGAAACACCACCCTTTCTTCTCCCCCCGTTTAACCCCGGCGTGGCAACACCGACGCTGCAGCCTCACCTGCAGTCGGCGGGGGTCCGTCGGTCCTGGACGGGGCGTACATGGGCAGGTGGGCGCGGTGGCAGCGCAGGTAGCAGAGGATGGGCTCCCTCAGGGGCGGCGGGCAGGGGCTCTGCTCCTCGGCGTCCTCCGGGGGCGTCACGGGCACCTGCAAGGCAGAGCGGTCAGTCGGCTCTGAAAATGGCCCCGGCGTCCCCTTCCCCCGGCAGGCATGGGGCAGCGGGCACCACCAACCCGGGCACAGCCCCCGGCTGCAAGGGGTCCCTGCTCAACCAGCACCACCCCCCAGGAGCGCGGTGGCTGGGCCACAGCCGTGCATTGCTCGGTCACTTATCCCTGCAAAAGCCCACACATGTCTGTGTGACTGGCAATGCTCCCGTGGAAAGGTCTCTCCCTTGCCAGTCCCCACGAGAGGGGATCCCCCCCCAGATGCCTAATGTGTGAGCTGCCACCTCAGCTGCTGGGCAGATCTCAGAGCATGACCCCATACCAGGTACCAGTGCCTTTTCCAGAATGCCTCGTGCCACACACATGTGCCCTCAGTTTGCTGCAGCAGCTGAGGTAGGTGCAAAGACCCACCCCGCCATCTGCATGTTTGCAGAGCTGGAGCCCCACATGGTGACATGAACACATGGTTGTGGTCCCACACAAGGTAAACACTCCCCATGCCATTGCTTGCCTTGCAGTGCCGGGCAGGAGCATCCCAGCCAAGCCACACATACACCAGGCACGGTGTGGGGCTGACAGCATCACAACAGGGGCTAAAGCTCTCACTGGCTTTGACACACCTGCTGCCAGAGAACATTCCTGTAACTATTATCCCCAATTCCCTATTTCCTGGGGAGGCTGTAACCAGTAGTGCCTGAGCCCTAACAGTTCTCACACCTCCCTTCGAGGTGCCTTTCCCCCTTGTGTTCCCATTTCCTCGCTAGCTGGTCTGCACACTGCAGGGAGCTGGCATCCCAGCAACATACAGTAGCCCCCCAGGCACTTCAGACATATTCCTTAAGTGTGTGGCACACATACTGTGTGTCAGCAGCGTGCCTAGAAGGAGGTCCCAAGGAAAAAGGATAAACGTGAGGTTTAGTAAATACAGTTAGAGTCACGAGGAAGAAAATCCCAATAAAAACACAAAAGGAGCAGTTTGGGTTCTGCTGCTGATCCTGTCCCCTACGCCCACGTAAGCAATCTGACTCAGGGAGGTGCTTTCAGTCTGTTCAGTGAGATGGGTTCAGTGTGCCAGGACTACTGCAAAAAGAAGAGGGTACAGCAGGAAGCCTTCCCTTTGTAGGGCACCGATTCCCCTTCCTCTAAAGCTGTTCACACTTGGAGCTGGATGATGGCAAGAAAGCCATTTCTCATCACGCCTCCCATCCTGCACAGACTTTCTTTTTGGGCTCTTTCACCAGGTGCCTTCCAAGAGCATCTAAAGCAGAACTGCACTGAGGCACTTTCTGCACCACAGCAGGAGGAAAACTGTACCCAGCCCCCCGAGAGGAGGCAGGGGCTGTGCGGCTGGGGTCACGGGCATGGGTGAGCTGCAGTCCATGCCATGTCCCTCCCTCTGATCACCCTGCCCCCATTTAGGGCTGTATCTCTCTCTTTTCAGCACAGTTCCCCAGCCCAGGAGCGAGCCCTTGGAAAGCCCTGCTGTCACACAGGATTCCGCTGCATTAGACAAAGGCAACAGTGGCACGAGGACAGAGGGAACACTGGTCCCCAGCAGCGGGCTGGAGGTATTGAGACCCAGACTGCAAGTTATGTTTGAGATCAGCCAGAAATTGTGAGGGGCTGGGGCCAGGGGGCAGCTCTTGGGGGTGCTGCAAAGCTGTGGCTAGTCTGAGCAAGCAGAGCTACCAGCTGCCCAGCCTCTGCGCCTCTGCTCTTTGGTACTAAGGCCAAAGCTGGAAACAGCATCAGCAAACATTTTAATTTCATCCTTGCTCAAGAAATCCACTTAGCACTCCAAAAGCCAGTTGCTTTCACTCCTCCAGCTACAAAAGCCACTCCCTGGTTGAAAAATCTACTCGCAGGCTCGGCTGAGACAGGTTTGGGATGGCCTGTGGTGTATTCCCGTGCAGAGACGTTAATAAAGGAAGGGGCTAACCTGACAAGCGAGCCCCAGATCGTGCTGGGTAGCTGCACTGAACTGCTCGTGTCATGCAGAGATGCTGTAAAGGGAACCAACGCGCCTGAATGTGCTGCTGGCACGTCTGAGGAAGTGCCCCAATGCCCAAACTGAGCAATCCGCTGCAGGAGGGGTGAGAGACCCCCGCCTCGTGACAGCCAGCCTCTGCAGGGGTGAGATACCCCTGCCTCGTGACACCCGGCCTCTGCTCCGCTTCCCCAGAGGAAATAGCTAAACAGAAGCATAAAGCTTGAGAAAGATGGGAGAAGAAACCCAAGTGAACAACACTGACAAATTACTTAAGTAATAAAACACACTCTCCAGTCATTGCTCTTACCTGTTCCAACACCAGGATTTGGCGCAGTTCCTTCTGGAGATCAATAAACCGATCGTGATAGATGGCCATGGACCAAGGTTCCCTGAAGTAGCTTGTTAAAAAAGAAGAAATTTAGTTATCTTGTGAACCTCTCATTAACCACTAATAAAGTATTTACCTGCTTTTTTGCCTTCATAAATTACAGTTCTGGACCCACCGAGATCGTTTGTTCATAAAATGCCTCCCGTAACAGCATGGTCAATCAATTCTTTTAATGGATGTTCCTGATGTACAGCCAGCTTCAGTAATTACATTTAAAGTGGCTTAATTCAGAGCTGTGGCAAGACCCAATGAAGAATCCTGATTTTATCAGAATTTAAAAGCCTGAAGACCTGTAAAGAACGGTGTCTCCATTATCTGTCCTCATTTGAGAAAAGCAGATTGCAGGATTAACTGAACTGCTGCATAAACAAATTAAATTTGTGTAGACAATGACACAAATGTTGTTCATCATTAAGGTTTCTGGATTAATAAAGGCCAGAAAAACAGGCCACCACAGTGTTGCAATATGTTCTTTGCACTAGTACACCCAAGCTAAATCAAACCTATTCTGGGAGGAAGCTCTTGTAACTTTTTCTTTCAGCAGCAGCTCACGACAGCATTCTCCTGTGAGAGAGGAGGAGAAGGGCTGAGAGGACACGACTCTATGTAGAACCTCATAGCTGTAAATATAACTGGGGGCAGCTGGATTGCAAGGCTGTGATTTATTTCTCTCTCCTCTAAAATGAAAACTACGTGCTCATTCGGGCACGGAATGTTAAAGATGAGCTACTTACCTGTACCGTGTGCAGGGAGCTGGAGAAGGACGGGGTACTCCCCAAATATTTAAGGCCCCTTTAATTTCTGAAGAACCCCCCCCCACACACCCAACAGAAACACTTCACTCGGCGATGCCATGAGACAGCAAAGCAGGGGAGGGGGCTGTCATAGGAGAACACTGAGAGAATTAAATGTTGTTTTTACTGCTATGCCCAGCTGAAAGCCCTGTGCCACTGGCCAAAGGACTTGTTTGCAACCTGGCATCTTCAGTTCAACTGTAACCCTGACAAGGTGATCTCATCTCTCCATGGAGGCAGGTCTGACTGCTGCCTCAGCTTGGCCCGGTGTCACCAGCCTCCCTGAGCGATGCCTATGAGGTTTTTCAGGGTGTGTCACCAGCTGGGTCCAGGATGGCACTTCTCACTGTGACTGGCAACAGTCACAGGTTTGGAGCTCAAAGCCATCACTATGAAATGCAGGTGAAATGCTCTTTTTTGGAGGATGGAGAATGTCTTGTCTGTTTTTTCTAGGTAGAAGTTTACTCCTCTACCAGGAGGAGTAAACAACCAAGGTTTACTCCCAGATGCCCTTTGCATCCCTTCACTTGAACTCACATAACCACCAAAGCCACACTTCACAGAAACAGTTCTCCTTCTTCACTGGCTCTGCCTTGTTACCTGCCTGCTGCCTTTCCAGCCTGGGCCACCTTTCGGAAGGGGCACGTGGTGGCTTTGAGAAAGCAGCCCTACATATGGCTGCTAAAGGGGAGTTTAATAATGAAAAACCCCATTTGAAGCCAAACCAACAAGTTGACTTTCTGAGGCTCATTCTGCATTTTATTACCACTTCAGCAGCAGTCCCTCAGGGCACGCCGGGGAAGGCTTGGAAGTATAATGCTCTTCAGTATACAAGATGAAGCTGGCACGCTACCAACAGAGGCTCAAAGGCTCCTCAGCTACCAGGAGAACGGCATCTGCCACATGTGTTTGCACCATTTAGTCTTTCATAACCTGCCAGAGCGATCAGGCTAAATATGTACAAGATGACAACGTTTGCCAGGAGCATAACGGGTTTCCAAACTTGGTCACTTCCTAACGGGATCCCCTGCTGCAGACCTTTATATCTACAGGAGCTACCAGGGGAAGGCATTTGTAATGAGAGGGGATGAAATGCTCTCCTTTTGAAGACAATAAGCGACATCCTTTTTGTTGCTAGGAAGCTGGTCTCGCCTTTCATTGACAAACAATATTTAAAGTCTGTTCTGCCTCATTTGTGATGTGTAGCCTACATTAGATGAAAGGGAAGAAGGAGGGAAATATTTAGCAGCATCCTGTACAAAAGAGGTGGAATCTTTCCCTTTTCAAGAGACATGGCATTAAATAACATGGACAAAGTTGGCGGCTGCTGCTGGTGAGCAGAAGAGGAATGAGCGTGCAGGGTTTTCATCTGAGAGCTGGCTGTGTGCATTCTCTGTGCTGCTGGTGCTCAGAGAACAAGGCTGCGGCCCCATGAAAGCCAATGCAGCCACGTGCCTGTGGTGCATCCCAGCACGCCAAAGCAGAGGCACTGAGGGCCCAACACCGACCTCCAGCAGCGCTTCTGCCTCTGGGTCAGGTCTGTATCACTGACAGCAACATCAGAAATTCCTAAAAATCAAGCTAAAAACCTTCCAAGTAACGTGCTCTGTTCACACAGCAAAGCGTGAGACAAAGTTTAAAAAACCCAAAATCAGCAATGGATGTTTTTATAAACAATGTCAAGTCCCCTGAGAAGAAAGCAACATCAGAAGGGTGACAGCCAGCTCTGCAGCTGAGCTCATCTGCTGGGCAGGCACCCCTGTGCTGCCATCCCCAAGCCTGGCATACCTGCAACTCCTGCCCTCCCGCCCTGCCACGTCTGCCAAACTTCCTCCCATCACAAACAGGGGGCGAAGCAAAGCCCGAATATTCCCACCTGTGTCATTACAGACAGGACCCCACAGAGACTGGGGCTCTCGAGGGGTGCCACAGCGGGTGCCTCTCCTTCAGACTGTGGGTTGAAATCCTCCCTGGGTGCTGGAAGGAGAAACCGAAAGTGGCCACACGAACGCATCCACCACAGCAGGACAAGCAGAAATGACGTGCAAAGGAGGGCTGATACTCCCATTCCTCTCTCAGTGTGAAAGCAAACCTGATGGTTACAGCCAGAGAGAGCGGGTCTCATTTTGATGAGGGCTGTAATACGTTTGTAACCACTTCCATTCCTTTCCTGGCTGCCTGGGCAGAGGCCTGTGGGCACGCCTGACACACGGACACTGCTCACCAATGGCTGGCTCAGCACCAGTGTGGAATAACCCCTCTGCCCATGAGCCTAGCAGGACAGACGGGGACACACACAAGACATGGGCTCCCGTCCCGCACACCATGCCTTGGAGAAACCCCTCTGAGGCTGCTGCATGCAGCAACCACAGAGCACCAGGACACTGTGTCTGTCCCTGTTCTTTGGCTACTCCAAGCTCTCACAGGAACAACAACAACAACAAACCCCACTCCATGCACCCCTGCTAGCCACACACTGTCACCGACACAACCTCGGGGCAAACAACCGTGTTGGGAGAAGCAGCCTGAAAGCTGGCAGCTTTGGATAAACCTCTCCAAGCAGTCATTACCACCCAGCTCTTGATTCCTGCTTCCTTAAAGCCACTCATCCTTCCCATGTGTCCCGCCGACTCCAAGGAGCTCTGGCCAGAGGCGTGCCACCCATCAGCAGCTCTGCAAGCGCATGCAGAGCAGCACACATCCTTCCAGGGGACAGCACAAGGCACAGTCATTGATACCTGGCTGCCATGCTCATCCCTGAGCAGCACCGAGTCTCCTTTCCTCTCTGGAGCATCCCACACCTAGTCCTACATGGTGAATTTTCAAGCTGCACGTCCATTTTTCTGGGTTTAAATGTCTTTTTGAAACACAGAAAGGCAATGTTGGGAACACTCAGAAAGCAGACCTCAGCAACAGGTGCTTCGAGTTGGGATGCTGCAGCCCTTTCCCAGTCTAAGTGTCCTCCAGAGACCTTCTCTCCCTTATCCCAGCCCTGGAGCTCTTTGCTAGGCATAGCAGCTACGGCAAAGCTGGCTCCACCAAACCGCTCTTTAACCTTATTAAACTCCTTGAAGCCAATATGAAGCTGCTGCTGCCTGCTCCTACCCTGGGAAGGGATGGCTGGTGTGCTCCTTGAAGCTGATATGAAGCCACTGCTGCCTGCTCCTACCCTGGGAAGGGATGGCTGGCTGCAGAAGGAGCCTGTTGCATTTCTTCACACCGTGCTATTTCACACGTAACGTAGGATGAAAAACAATTAAAAGGAAATTAAATCTGACACAGAACAAATAGGCTGCATGCAGCAGTGTGATTGCTTTTCTGCCATTACTTGCTTGTGAATCCAGAGCTCAATCATTCACCGTGGTTTGCATAATTATTAATATGAATCAGCCAGGTCCGACTGCAAATTAATGTGGCGAGGTTCGGCTGACTAGCCTCTACCTACTAATTTGGACATGGGGTTTCTTAGTAACGCAGCTCTTCATTAGCAAGTTAGCTGCTGCTTAAGAACAGCATTAATATATAGAAATCCAAAGCCACCTGAAGGGCTCTACCATTTATATTGATTCACTGTGTAAGTACAGCTTTCTCAGCGCACCTCAGGGTTAGCATTTAATTCTGGTAGCAAAAGAGCTGTTAGTGCTTCGATACCCCTTCATGTGTTCCTCTTGCCTTCTCCTGTCTCTCTCTTCATAAAAAGCACACAAATTTTCCTCTAATTAGGCTGCAAAGTGTACCGAGGAGCATTAGTCCCTCTCAGCCATGCTCACTACCTGCCACATTTCCCTTCTGGCTTTTTTCATCCCTGCAGAAAGCAAGTCTCACTGTCTGCTGGAGGAACAAAAGCCTAGGGTGGAATCCCTTAAATGCAATCAGGGTGTGCTAATGGTATGGGATCAGGCAGATTCCAGGCAGCAGTGCATTCTAGCGCCCCTCCTAATGAACAATCACTCTTCATTTTGGAAAGTCTGGCCTCAAAGCAGTTCTTCGTGTGGCACGCCTTTCATGTTAGAATAATTGTTGATTACCCAGGCTGTGACTAATACATGTGTATCTCTACCTGGTCCTGTTAAAAACAGACTGAAAGCATCAAATGCTCCTCTTTTTACCCTAATTCATCTGTTATACTGTAAGATCTATTAGAGTTATGTCTGTGAACTGTCCGGTGTGGAGCTTCTGCTCAAACTCTCGTTAGATGACACTGCTTAATGAATCACTTTTAACCTAATGAAAATAGCATTAGGACTTGTGAACTGGATTTAAAGTGGGAAAGATCTAACGGGCTCCCTGGAAGCAAGCACACGCTGCCCACGGGTTTGTGAGCATGCTGTGCATGCAGCTAATGAGGGGAACGCAATGAGAACACGAGTGGTGGGGCTGAAGAGACACATCCAGGGATGCTACTCACTGCCAGAGCTCCTGGGTGCAGCCTTCCAACACGGCCTGGGGCTGGATCAGGCTCCCCACATACATTTCCTTCTGGGGGTTGGATCAGGCTCCCCACACACATTTCCTTCTGGGGGTTGGATCAGGCTCCCCACACACATTTCCTTCTGGGGGTTGGATCAGGCTCCCCACACACATTTCCTTCTGGGGGTTGGATCAGGCTCCCCACACACATTTCCTTCTGGGGGTTGGATCAGGCTCCCCACACACATTTCCTTCAGCTTGTGTGCTGCTGTGTGCCAATGCCTGGCACCGCTGGAGCTGACCCCTGGGTGCAGACCACCTTTCTTCCTTCAGGGCACTGAGCCTCCCAGGCAACTGGACCCAGAGTGGCCAGGCTGCCCCAGGACAAGCAGCACCGGCCTATCCTGCACCACCTCGCTGATGGTGTTGGGGATGGATCTTCTGACCAGGGTGGATCTGTGCACTGGATCTGTGCTTGTTCCCTCTGTACATGAGTACAGAAACCTGTCTGCTGTCCTGGCCCTGGGAAACACGCTCCTTTGCTGTGGTATTTCAGCGGGGGGGTGGCCACAGTCCCAAGTAACCCTCCCAACTCACTGAAGAGCCTCTGGTTAACACCTGCCAACAGGGGCTTCCTGCTACAGCCCTGGCCCCTCACATCACGAACCCCTAGCTGACACTGCAGTTTGGCAGACACAGAGCCCAATCCTGGGGAGCCCCAGGGCTTGCATTGGAGACGAGGCACTGGAGTGCACCTGCCTCCTGCTGCAAAGGGCTTTGCTACCACGCCATGAGCAGCAGTGAGTTCATCCTCCTCATGGTCTCCTTGGGGCCACTGCACAGGGCAGACACAACACCAGGGTTTGCAGAGTCCTTAAAATGCTGGAAACCATTTTATATAACAAATCTAAGGGTCTTGTTGAGCTCAGCTGGGGAGAGTGTGTCCTACCCACTGATGTCCTGTAACACACACCCTGCCTCAGTCAGGGGACTGGCCCTGGGACACTCCTCAGCCCTGCTTAGCTGGAACTACCTGTGCGTGGGGTGCCCAGCCTGCATGCTCCAGGGTGGCTCTGGGATGCAGAGATAGCTAAACGCCCATTTTGGTAAGAACCAAATATAAACACAACATAAACACAGCACTCACTACTCTGCACAGCTCAAACACACTGATGTAACACCACGCCTTAGTCTATCAGCATGCTTTACAAACCATTCTATACCAGAAGTGCTCAATATACAGCAGCTTAGGAATGTCAGCATCCCACAGGGAGTAAAGCTTGCTGAAGAGGTGCAAGAAGCACTTTTAGAAGCTGGTGAGTCAGATTGTTATGCATTATGTTAGCGGGTTTGGTTTTAATACTGCTGAAGGAATGCTACATGAAGCACTACCTCATATGAAAGGCATGATGCCAATAAGCATCCATTTGGTTGCCAAGTATCAGGAGACTTCTCTAATTATCCGTTTTGTACTTAAGATGCAGCAGAGGGAGATTCCACTGCTCTGTGGACACGTTCCATACCTTGGCAACTGCCTCACAGTTGCCTTCATCGCAGGAGAATACAAGAGGTTGTAACTGGCTGGTTGCATTCCTCCTTGGTGAAGCAGCACGAAGCACTGATGACCACTAACAAATCTATAAGCTTAAAAATAAAAGTATTTTGGAGCTCTCTCCCCAGCTCCTTCCTCTCTGCTGCTGTGGCATTGGAAAGAATTTGAAGGCTTTCAGGCAAGCACCAAAGACCTCCAAGGGAAGGGAAAGAGTGTGGAACAGGACACTTCACATGAAGCCCGCTGGAATTTGCTTTCTTTTTCCTTTCCTGTTGGAAAAAGCCCCCATATCTTGGGTGTTCAAATTTGAGATGCTGCCTTACAGGAAATGAGTAAAACCGCAGGAACTCCTTCCTGAAGCGGGTTCCAAAACTAGGCAGAAGCACTCTTAAATTCCCAGGTGCCACAAAAGTTTTGTACACAAACCCCTTGGCTGTAGGATACAGTGGCTTTGGCTGCTCTGCCTATGCTGCCCCTACATCTGACAGCTGCACCCTAAGACCCCTCTGCTCAGGACATACAGGCTGAAGGCTGGATGGAGCAAGCACACCTATCCTGGTGACACGAGGCAGACGAAGTGTGACCACCACCACAGCAACAGCACCTTTTCCGTGTAGCACAAAGAAGAGCAAGGCTGAGGCTTCTCTTGGCCAGCAACTGTTGCTTGTCTGAGGCCCTGGTGACTTGCCAGGCCGACCCTGGCATCCCGCACAACAGAGGGGTGAAGCGCATCCCACTGCGGTACGGTCAGAACACACAGTTGTGTGACCACTGGAGGTGATCATCCCCCAGCTCAGCAGCCTGTTTCTTCAGCTGTTGTTTGCACAGGTAGAAACAAACCCATTGGTTCTTCAATTCGTGTCTAGCTAAGGAAAGAACTGAGTGCACTCGGACACTACTCCAACCTAAGCTGGGATACCTGACACCCATGAGAATCAGGTCTAAATATGGCCACAGAAGCTTGGCTAGAGGCAATCATTTTTGCAAGAGCCTAGAATCTGTTGTTACATGTTAGTATCTATGTCACTGGGGTCACAGCTGAGGCAGCAAGGAGTCTGAGGAGCATTTACTTTAGCAGTGCAGCTGAAGGCCTCCTTTAAAAATGCCAGCAGCACCCATCTACTAAATAAGGAGAAAGAGAAAGTTTGGAACTCTCTGGCTCCACCAGATACAGTGTTGGCTGGTGTAACTGTGAGAGCCAAAGGCATTCTTTCCCTGAAAAGTAAGTAAATAGAAAGGTGCTGGTGCACCCTGCAGCCAAGTGGTGATTTCACATGGGCTTTCTTGGGTACTGCTCGCTGGGCCCACCAATCCACAAACCATACTCAGAGCCTGAGGGCAGCAGCCTGTGCGCCCTCCCCCTGCCTACAGAACCTTGGCTGGGGGTGAGAGGAGGGTTCCAGCCTCTCATTACACTGGGTCAGTCCTGCAGCTTTGCATTAGCTGGAGCTCCTACTGAAAGCCACGGAGGTCTCCTCTGGGTGAAAGGAAACGTTCTTTACCTCGCTGCCATGGGCCGTTTCACACACATACAGCTGCAGGGTGACCTCTTCCTGTCAGCCACACCTTGGCGGGCTGTTGTCAGTGCTAATTCGAAGCCGGTGCTGGCACAGTACCGTCAGGAAGTCGGTACCATGGGGGTAACTGTCAGCCCTTGTGCCCAACGCAAATCAGGGAGGAAATTCACTGCTAGGTGCAGTCTCTAATTATTTAAAAGATAATTTGCATGGTACACAGAAATAAATTAGCTCCCAGGTGACAGCTGCTTCACTGTGCCCATTCCTGGAACTAGATGCCATGCTGGGAAATCTAAATGCAGATCAGAAGATGAGAACATTGCACTCTCTGGCCTTGCAGGAAGGCCCTCCCCAAAAGAGAGGCACAAGGAAGGGAAGAGGGGAGTGAATGTTTCAAACCAGCAAGTTTAGAAGGCTCGCTAACCAACCACAGCATTTTCAGGGTCTACATTCCTTTTCAGAGAGGGCATGTCACATCTTGCTAGAAGATCCTGCAAGTGGATCTAAGTTGATGTGTACTAGCTGAAGGGACTTTCTTTTCCAAAGTCAGTGAGAAAAATTCAGTCCCAACATCAGGTTTGCCTTCACATGGTCATGTGAGACAACTACAGAGCACATGAACACCACCAAAAACAGTTTTTCCTCCTTTCTGCTAGACACAGAGAAACCAAGGAATGCATTTTCCTATTCCTTGCCAAAGGACAACCAGACACCACTGTTTATCCACATAAAGGCCTTGAGACAACCTTCATCTCACAAGAGATGCTGAGACACATTCCAGCGTGAGGGTTTCCTGGTGGACAGTCCCCTTGGGCTTGGTTCTACACTATGCAGTAGGTACCTCAGCATGTACACTGCACACAGCGTTACACTGTGGGGCTGCATGTGGACTGACTGTGCCTGTGATACACTATGAGCCTGCATTCTGTTGGCAGCCTTTTCCCACTGCTGTGCATCCTCCCGAAGAGGCAGTTCCCTGTGCAGGGCTTTGTGCAAGTCTGCTGCAGAGGACACAGGCAGTTTGCTCTCTCCTCCTCCTCCTCACCAGTCCTTTGCTCTGACCTGGCTGGCTGCACAGGGCTTCCCTTCCCTGCAGCAGGTTACCTTCTCCTTGCCAGAGGATGTCTCGTCCTCGCAGTACAGACATTTGTAACAGGACTATGGAGGCTGATATGAACAGCAGTGTGTGTGTGTGTGTGTGTGTGCAAGCACCACATGTAACCAGTGAGTGAGGATTAGAGCAGCACATGTTAATCGCTGTGAGTGACATACGTGATTTCATTCAAATGAGATGACCAGGCAGCAAGAGGAGAAGGAACAAAACTACCTAAAGGTACACACAAGAGGAAATGCAGGACTAGAGGCAATAAAACCACCAGATAAGGAAAACCTGGCAACTGTAATTAAGGAATTTTGCCACAGGCTAACAAGAGGGAATAATGAGGCAAAGATCCCAAACAACATCCACATCTAAGGGCTGTAAAAGACAAGTCTGAAATGCCTTCATCAGCACCAATTAAGATGGGAGGAGGACCTGAGAAGCAGTGTCCCTCTGTGTGGCACACCAGTGGTTCTGGCCAGAGTCTGGACATGCAGGTCACAGTGCCTGTAAGTACATAGATGCGAGAGGACCCCGACCTCGCACAACTTCAGGCCCTGGTGACAGAGAGCAGCTCAGACCGAGGCAGCCTCACAGGTGAATGCTGCCATCAGGCAGAGCAGCACTTTTCTCTGACAGCACTGACTGGCCTCACTCATCCTGTTAGCAGATGGTCGCTGGGATCTTCATCCCTCTTTTGATGTTTAGAACTTTGTCTTTCTTTAACCCCCCGAGGCCTTGTGGGGATCCCATCACCACTGCGAGAGCAAGGCTATGACACTAACATCCCTCTCATGAAGAAAGCTGATGTCTCATCTCTTCAAGACCTGCACGTGTGGCTATGGAGTGTGCAGATAAGCACTGCTGCATGGGGATCCTTGGGTTGCAACAGAGAGGAACAGGGGCTGGCTTTGTGGAGGGCAGAACGCTGTCTGGGTGAACAAGAGAGGTGTTAGTGCCTGGCAAGGGCTGTGGTTTGCGGAGAAGCTCCGGTCGCAGCCGTGTTTGGTACTCTAACACCACAAAGACCCCATGACACCTTGCCACAACCCGGGTACCGGGTTTCTGCCAGAGCTCACCAGGTATGAGCCCATCAACACAGCTGTGAGGAGGAAAGGAAATCATCCATCACCTCAGCCTGCATCTCGTACAACCGTGTCAGCCCGGGGTTTCTACTTAACACCTATCGACAACACGCTGGTGACAGGAGCCTTACATTCACTGTGTGCCATTGCTCCTCTGCAAAACAAACCCAACCTTCCCTCTAAGCCAGAATCAATCCCTGCAGCAGCAGCAGTGATTCACAGGTTTCACACTCCTCTCAGCAGAGGCATACAAAGGTCTCCTGAAGTGACATTTATAAACAAGCATATCTGCTCAACAGACTTTTGTTTTAAACCTCCCAGCTGAAGTTTGGTTCACCCCATGTTTCAGGACGAGGTGATAAGGGAAGAACAAAGTACCAGGCTCTGTAAGGGTCACAGTGAGGAGAGGGCAGGAAGAGCACTGCGAGACACGGGCAGAACACAGTGCCAGACACCCAGTGCTGGGGAGCCCTGGGCCCTTGCACGGGGGTTCCCCTTTGAGACAGCAGCTGATGCCACCGTTCTCCACACACAGCATACAAACCAAGCTTTTGTCATTAACTGAAGGGCTCGGCTAGACCCCCCTCCCTGTGCCAGCAGACGTTCTCACTGTGCTGTCCTCTGTGGCACACAATGCCTTATCCATATTCTGGGGAAGCTTTCTGACACTGAACCACAAGTGCAAAAGCTGGAGAAAGAGGTGCTGGGATTCAGGGGCTCTTAAGTCCCTGTCTCAAGATACCAGGTGCTTCATTCAGACAGATTTGTTTGAACCAGGAGATCGCTGTTATCATGCAAAGTTTCTCTGGGACCACAGCACATCCTCTGCAGCAAACACACAAAAACTGTAGCTTAAATAATGTTGTTTAATCTCAGCCTTTTGCTACCATTCATGCCTCTTAAAAATCTGATTGAAAGTGATAAAAATACTGACTTCCTAAAGTGCCCTCTGAGTATGAATCACCAATTAAAAAGGATTGTTGGGAGTCCAGCTTAATGAGTTAGGCCGACAGAATATCCTAAGCAGAAGTTACAAAGACACTGCAATGCTCCTTCAGATGACAAATGGTCAAGTGAACCACAGTGCTTTCCCTAAATAAACCCCGGACACAGGGGTCTTGCTAGGAGGGTGTTCAGGGCTTGCCTTACCACTGGTCATTTTGCCAAAAAATGGAAAACATGTGTTAAAAAGTCTGTTGTTTGTTCTCAGGGGAAACAGCCAGACA
Source organism: Laterallus jamaicensis coturniculus (assembly GCA_022605575.1). Taxonomy (NCBI): domain Eukaryota; kingdom Metazoa; phylum Chordata; class Aves; order Gruiformes; family Rallidae; genus Laterallus; species Laterallus jamaicensis. The sequence goes on from JAKCOX010000001.1 coordinate 1,782,390, forward strand.
ATAAACTGTAATAAAACAAAACTAAAATTCTGTCAGGAAGCAGATGTAATGCAGAACGTTGGGTTTCTCTTACCTGTAGAGATCTGTGATCTGCCCTTCATTCCAGCGGTAACAAAGGTCATTAAGAAGCCGCTCGTGCTGTCCAGACAGGCAGATGTAGTTGGAGACAGGAAAGGGTTCCTGGGAGAAGCAGGTGATGCTCTCTACCATGCTATATTTGTTGATATGCATCCTGAAATAATTCCCACGTCTTGCCTCTCCAGTTATCATCTCCATGCCCTGGTACAGAAAATACACATCAGGCTGGAGAGATGGAACAAAATCCTGACTTGGCAACACGTTTGGGACCAGCTGGGGTTTCCCAGCTGACCTTTACCATCTCCCTTGACACCCACAACCCTGTTTTAAACCCAGGAATGCCTGTTCCCAGTAGCACGGTGTGTACAGCGAGGTGCTTTGGGTCTGACCCGTGGCAGAAATTTGCTTGATATGCATCCCTTGATTGACAGAACTGCAGCGCAGGGCTGCATGTGTAGCAACACAGGCCTCAGCAGCCACTGAGACACCTGAGGGCAGCTGGGCCACCCCAACAGCAGCCAGCCAGCCATGGGAGACCTGTGACCTCCTGGAGCAGCAGCTGGAGGTCAGGGAGATGCCCCGGGGCATCCCAAGCAACACTACATGCCTCTGTTTAGGCAATTGAACTGAGTTCTATTCATCCTAATTATTATCCTCATTTATTACACAAGAGTCCTTACTGCTGCATGCACATGGCTTATCATAATGACTGCAGGACAGCATCCTGATGGATGAAGGACACGCCAGTATGCTCTGACTCGCTCCCCAGATGGACAATTGTACATATGTATGTTTATATACACACATACAAACGGTTTACGTGCTGGGTCCAGATTTACAGCAGCTACCAGACCGGAAGCAGAGGGCTGCTACTACCACGGGGATCAGTTACGAGCAATTTCAGTGCTACAACCCAAAGACTCATCACATCCCAATTAAGCACTTTTGGCTTTGGGTGGGAGCTTTCCAGCAGCCAGAGGAGTGATGTCTTGGAACAGCCTTCCACAAGGAGAGGAATCCCAAGGACGATGAAGCTCAGTTCTAAAGTTCCTCTGCATTACCAACGGCACTGCATACAGGACACGATGCTTGCCTGCAACTGCAGAAGCCTGGGTGTGATCTCCTCACACCTTTCCTTCAGGCTGCGTTCTAGACCTTTAAATAATTACTCTTGCCTTAATAAAGTATGTATTTAGGCTACATATGTACGCATGTGTGCTTGTGTTTGTGTGCACACACAGACATGCAAACATATGATGTAGTCACCCTCGGCGACTCCCTCAAATAGGCTGCTGAGTGTTGTCAACACCAACTCTGCCATCCATGGAAGAACAGTAGCGATGGACACTCACACTGCAGCATCCAGTTTCAGCCAAGTGAATCAATCACCCAGTAAAAGACAAAAACATAAACATTTGTTCCAAGCCCCACACTGCAGCGGGATGGTTAGGCAGGCTGAAGCTGGTTTTAAAGCTGTATTTATGCTCCAGTTTTATATATTTCTAAAACCTGTTGCTAGGCTACTGTAACCTTTGTTACTTCCACATCTCTCAGCTAATACACTTCGCTAGCTCCTCGTACTTCTTTCTTCGGAAATTCTTTTAGGATTTACATGAAGTTTCTGGAGTGGCTTTAAAGATGTTCCCTTTTCAGACAGCAGGTAATCAGAGCTGCAGCAAAAGAATTCTAATCATGTTCGAGCGATTTGGAGTGACAAAACCAATTTCTCTCTCTCTCTCATGGTCCTTTCTGCTTCCCAATACATGCTGCTTTGAAGAGCTCATCCTGCATCTGCAGAGCCGAAAAACAAGGTGAGCTGTGCTTTGATTCCTCCCCCCAGCACGAATTCCTTTTTATAAGAAAATAATTTCCTCCTCTAGACCACTGCTCTCCAGGTTTTAAAATCGGCCCTGAAGTAGCCTTTCGAAAGCCACTCTGTACATCAACTACCAGAACCGGCTTGCTGCAGAACTCCCTGAGGAAAAAGGTATAATCTGTATGAAGCAGGAGCTCACCTCTTGGCTCACACAGCCCGAATCTAGCCCCCATCCTGCTCACAAGCCAGGTTCTCCACTGCGAGGAGCGTCTCCACCTGTGTACCATGGGACAGTCACCTATGTGGCCAAACCATGTGAAGTGTTTCCCTCTGTCCTGTTCCAAGATGCCATCCACGGCAGCAGCACCAGCTACTTCCTACCAGTGAAGTATGGAGCATCCCATGCAGGATACGTTCTGTTTCTGCTACTCTAGAAACCAACTGCATTTCACAGGCAGACTGTGGAGTTTTCACCTAAGTGCACTTCTAGCACCTTACTGCAGGGAGGAAGGAGGGTAAGCACCAAGGCTGAAACCCAGCTAGAACTACCCTACACCCCCGTACAAAAGTCATGCATCTTTGGATGCATGCAAACACCAGAAGCTTGCATAGCACACCAGAGAGGCTCCCTTAGCTCCCTAACTTGTTCTTGCTCAGCCTCTGTACCACACTGATGTGATTCCCAGGCATGGCTGAAGCCTGTTCCTGTGCAGATCTGATGGTGACACCACCACTGCCTCCATGTGCTGTGCATTACACGTGTGCTACAACTTCAGAAGCAGCACAGTTCGTATGACTGAGAAAACAGCTTCTGCCTCTCTCTCCAGAGCCAAGCAAAATGAAGCCATCCTGAAAGAGTGCTGAGAAAAACCCAGCAGAACCTCCTGGCCTGTGCTGAGACAAATGGCTTGTGAACTGGGCAGAGTGCTGAGTCACCGCCTCTGGGGACAAAGGGTCAAGGAGGGAACCTGGCTTGAACTCAGAAGCAGTAGAAACAGAAACGAAGGCAGGAAATACTGGTCGAGCCCCACTGCCTGAACTCTTCAAGGAACAAAACCCCTTCGGTTTTGGTTGATTCCATGGCAAAGGAATTGCCTACAGTAAAGGAGTCAATGAGATAATCTTACTTGTGTGTACCCACGTTTACAAGACAGCAAACTGACATTAAAATAAACTAAATATTTTCAAATAATCACAGAGATTTGTTTTATGTGGCCTGTTCCAGTCCAGAGTTTACTGAGAAGCCCCAGCTCCGGAAGGTGTCTGAACAAACACTTAAACCCACGCTTGCTCATGATACTTTTTAAGATACATGGTACCTGGGGATGTACCCATGCTATCCTAAACGAGAGCACCATTTCAGATGAAGGGCACAACAAGGAGAAGTTGAATAATGTAACTTACATGGTCACAGGGAGCAAGGTCTAAGTCCAAGCAGATGGGGATTCCTGGTTTGGAAATATGCAAGTAATTATAACCTCCAGGAAGAATGCCTCCTGCCATAAATGAAGATAGGAGATTTATTAAACCATGAACAAAGAGAAAAAGAAGGGATTTGTTTGCCCTCCTTCTCCCATACCTTTTTTCCTTTTACTAACTAGCTCTAAAAAGCAAACAAGGTGCTTGCTCATTATTCTGTTTTGGTGGACTTCACATTCTAAACTTGGTTTTGGTTCTCTCATACATATCAGTGCAGTAGCCACACATTAAAACGTTCTGATTAGAGTTTTACTGGGCTTGGAATAAAGACACTGGTTTCACTGGAACCACTCTGTATTCACTGCAATATAAATGAAAGCACAGCAAACACCTATAGTGTGAGCTCTTAGTGCAGCTCACCTCCCTCCTCTGCCTATGTTAGGAGCTCTGAGGACTCTGCTGCCATTAGCTGGCACCTCAGGTGAGACAGGCCAACCCTCATCACACACCAGCAAGGACACCAAAGAGGGCATGAAAGTATGACAGTCATTCACTTTGACATACCTTTAATTTTACACCTTCTGTACATGGGGATGAGTCTGTCTGTGCCTTCTGGTGGCTTAGAAGAGGGCGCAGAGGTTGGATCAAAGAGATTCAGCATGGATGCAGCGAGCTCAAAGCCGATCTCTCTGGAATTGAAGTTGCTGTGTGTCCACTCATCTGCATAGTATCTCCTGGAGTACTTTGTTAAAGGGCCTGCAGCCCTGATACTGGCGTCGTTAGTACAAAACTTGCTGTCAATCACAAGTCTTCCATCAAAAACGAGGCAGGCATCATTAATTGCCTTAAAGGTTTCATAATCCACTGTCCTGTAGGCAAAGCTAAAAAAGGCCTGAGAAGAGAGAGATGTCAATAAGCACGGATTACTGTACATTTGTTACTGGCTAACTTCATAAAATCAAACCCTACATCCTGTTCTGAATGGTATTTATTTTAAAAAACAGCAGCAGCATGAAATAAAGCCTGGGTTTGTTTACACAGGTAGATCCTTCTGATACAGTAGTTACAGCTGCTAAAGTTCAAACGAAGACTGAAGCACGGAGAATCTCTAAACTAGATTGGTCTGGTTCTTCAGTGAGTTTTATTAAAAAGCCCTGATATTCCTGCTGTCAAACAGCCTGAGCAGCTGCCAGTCTACGGAACAGACCTTGGCCCTTCCCAAAGCTGGGTTCCTCCCTTCAGATGCTGGAGCCAAACCGAAAGCCGGAGGAACAGAACAGTGCGGGTTGCTTTGCCTGTTAGCAGGGAAAACATTGGTAACACAGAGTTATCCAGCTGCCTACCAAGCTGCATTGCCATGGCTACCAGCACGGGGATGCCCAGGGAAAGGAGAGAGAGGGCATCTTCCCAATGGTTCAGAGGAAACGCCATCCACATCCAAGCTGCGGCACGGGACTGAAGCCAGCGGAGGCTAGGCAGGCCAAGGCGTTTCAAAGAGGCATCAGAGGGATGAATTTTAAGGAGAGTTTGGGTTTAGTGCACTGGGGAGCAACACGGATTTTGGAAAGCACATCTAAGCTTTGTGAGGACTGAAAGACCTCTCCAGGTCTGGAGATCACTGTCTCCAGGAGGCAGACTGTCATGGTTCAGCTCCAGGCAGCGGCTGAGCACCACGCACCGAGCAGCACCTCCACAGCACCTGTGCCTGGAAGCAGGGCACGGGTCTGGATGAACATCAGATATGCCCAGACTGTCCAGGTGTGCCCAGCGCAGCCATGGCTGTAAGCCAAGTGCATTCAGCTGCACAGCAGACACCTATTCACTGTGTTCTGGGCTGCAAGACCGAAAGGGATGCGACTTCCATCCTTCGAAAACACTGCCTGTGCCATCTCACTCCTTACAGAGCAGGCCCTGACATAGGGATTTGTCTTGGGACCAATGTCCACTGAAGCTGTGAGCTCGTCTTCCCCACAGGCAGATTGAGGGCATTGACAGGAAAAATCACCCTAAATCCTTAAATTCCTCCCCTGAGCCTCAAAGAAAAAAGCTAGTGATAATACCCTTCTTTTGTCTCCTCAAAGCACCTGCACAGTCCCTCTCCCGGGCTGCGAGGAAGCAGAACAGACTCATCCCACAACCTGGGACTGGGACAGCCCCACCGCCACAAGCACCACAACGCTGGCAGCGCAGGGAGCGGCCACCGATCTGTCCCAGGGGGTAGGTGCCGGCATGGAGCAGACGTGTGCTCAGCACGTCCTGCCAGGCATGCTGGATGCCTGAGGAGCTGCACTGAAACCCAGCAGAGCGCGAGGGCTGCAGGGTCCTGCCACAGCCCCTGCCCTATGTCTGCTCGCCCCGCGCAGTGATCAGCGCGGAGCTTCCACACCCATCTGGAATCGGGCATGTCTGATGCCTCTTGACACGGGTTCCATTTGGTTCCCTCCAGTCAGGTGCAGGCAGCGTAACGAGGCAGAAGCCTGGCCGAAATCTGGGCCCAGCACCGCGCTTACTGGAGACAGATGCATGTATCCAGACTCACTGGGAAGGCAAAGCCCATGCCAGCCAAGGCAACTCAGTTCTAAGGCACGAGAGAGGAGCAGGTCAGCGAGGTTGACTCTTGCCTGGCAGCAGGGCCACACATGCAGAACAGGTCCTGCCCCAGGGGCACCTCCAGCGGATATGGGACAAGCTATGACTGAGCAGCAGCTTTCCAGTTGCCTCTTACAAAAAGTCCCAAAACCTAAGTCAAACAAGAGTGCACACTGGACACTGAGGGTGAAAAGCAGCAAGAGTGAAAAGGTTGAGAGATGTTTTAAGCAAGATCACGGCCTGCAAAGGGTGCAGATGAAGACTGGCTGTCTCTCATTACTACATAAAGGCTCCACAGCTTCACAAGCGCTGTTGAAGAGCTCTCCCCTTCATCTGTGCCCTCAGCTTTTAAAATCATTAGATGACAAGTTGAATGTTGCTGCCCACTAACAAGAAACAGGCTGAGGAAAGGGTGAAGAGTTATCCGATGAGCACACGTTATCTTGCTGCCTTCATCTGGAGCAGCCCAAGACATAACCACACTAGGGCAAACCAGCATCACTACATGTCCTTCCCTTAGTGCCAGCCTGGGAAGGACATGGCAGGGACCTGGGTGAAGGTATTACACAGCCACAGCACCAAAGAGCTTTCCTGTGGGCTAAGGGCAAGTGTCAGATGCTTGCATCGGCTTGCATGGGGAGTAAAGGGAGCTGGAAATCCCAGTGACACTGATGTGGCAGAGGTGGGGCAGCAGAGGAGCCCGAGCCTCTGGGCTGGTCTGTACACAAACCAAGTAACAAACTCAGGGCAGTTAAGGAATTGTAACTACCCAGCAGATCCAGCATCAGGGAAGCTCTGCCTGCAAGGGCAAGGGGACCACACAGCTCCACATCCTGCGGCTGACAGGCAGGACAGCGTCACCAGAGGGGAGGGGACAGCTGCGGCCCCCAGGCTGGGAGCCATCTGTCAGCCCAGGAGGGAGGGAGGCAGGCAGGCTGCTGCTTTGGGGAAAGAGGAGATTTGCTCCCGTTGTTTTTATCCTGCAGGACTCAACAAATTAAGCCCCCACGAACTGCCAATCAACAGTCGACAGTGGCTCAAATCCCAGAAGACCCAGAGCTGCTCAGAGCCGATTCCTGCACAGCCTACTCCCTTGTGAATGCAGCTGCCTTCTCGGCCGAGGCTGCTCCCTGGAGCCCAGTCCTGCTCTAAGCTGGTCCTCACAGGCAGCTGAAGGCAGATACAGGAGCCACACAGGAGAGCTGAACGGCTTGCAGGGAATATAGAGTCCCTGACATCACATGTAATTGCATGTCTCATCCTGGAGCCTGGGTGAGAGATTCGAGAGGGAAAAGCCACAGCTGGAGTAAGGACAGGCATTGGGGACAGCGGGCAAGAGACACGAACCACGAGGAGATGGGGGTCTTGAAGGACAAGGCCACATGTTAACAGAAATGTCTGGGGAAAGTCCAGTGACCTTGAGCTTTCCAGCACAGGGGAGCCAGGAGGGACCGCTGGCTCCTGGGGAGCAACCTGGGGAAACCCTTCCTTTCCAGGCATGCAAGAGCCTGGCTACACAAAGCAGTGTGCCTGCAGCGGCGGGCACTGCAGGGACCACGCAGCTTCCTATGGATGCACCTACTGAAGTGCCTACTAGTGGATATGTGGGTTAGCTCACAGGGGTTACCCCATCAGGAAAGCCAGATCGATACTGTCCCTTAGGAAAGGATAAAACCTGTCCCAAAGCTGGCCTCAGGGCCACACTTAAGAGCATGTGTGTAATTTACTCAGCTACCAACACTAGAGATGGACAAAATGCAGTCACTGACATACAGGGAGAAAAATCCATTGAAAATGTATTTTCATGAAGTTCCATAGTAGGCCTGATATTATTGGCTTCTACTATGACCTCATCAAATCTTAATCACATGCACGTAACTATAGGCAGGCATACTGTATGCATTTAAATAATAAAAGGATTTCTAGAACTATTAAAAAAATTACTTAAGAGTATTTGTCACTCAGCAGTGAACAACTACCAGAGTGCCAGGTGACTTAAATACACTTTAATCCACATCAGTCAGGGCATTAACAGTGGGTTTACTTGGGTTTTAAAAACCCAATCCTTTAGACTAACAAGTGAATGTTCAGGCTTTAAGACAATGAGAAAGTGGACAAACCAGTGAGGGGCTACCTAAATTTGATGGCCTTCATCTAAGAAGCAGGCTGAGGGAAACATAACAAAGGCATATACTCACTGAGCACTGCAATTTAAATGGGCTCGTGTCAGTAGTGAAAGCAGCACAGGAGATGAGGTCTGGGTCGGTGCCCTGGTCCCAGCATGCCAGGATGCTGTCAGGATGAACAGCCACGCCAGCTGCCGCCAGCGCCTCCCGCACAGCGCTCTCCACCTCCCTGTTGTTAAGGCAGGTAAGGCTGGAGCCGAGGGGAGGCTGCACCAGATGTATGCAAGAGCCATTAATTCCAAGAGATAAGAGGGCTTCTACCGTGGTGTAAGTGTCAATTGTATTCCCATAGACAATGACGTTCCCTAAGGGGGAAAGAAAGGGGGAAAATGTCTAAGACGTACAATGAAAACCTTATTAGTATAACTCAGATGATAACAACACGAAATTGCTCTCTTTGACCCTCTTATTTCTCTGATGCTATGAAGCAAACAATGTTACCTAGCAACAGTAGCTAAGATAATTTAGCAAAGAATCTGTACAAAACATCCCACAAAGTAGGCAAGTGCTTAACACAGAAGTATTCATTCTGACCCCACAACCTGAAATTACTGACTGAAAATCCTCTGGGGGGAAACAATAAAGAAGTTTTGAGTGAGTTCGCCCCCTGCCCCAATTCTGCCTGTTCAAAGGACTCACTGTGGGGCAGGGAGAAGAGGAGCAAGTTAAATCCATCGTGCAGAAACCCCCTCCACAGCCCAGAAAGACCAAGTTCTAGAAAACAAGCCATCGTGCTTGAAGCACTGGAGATCACAGTGCTGACATGTCCCTCTGCAAAGGCCTAATGTTCAGGCCAGGAGACGCCTGCAGAGCTGCCTCCCTGCCATGCACCTTGGAAAGTGCCCAAAGCTGGCATGCAACTCGTTCCCCACCAGCCAAGCTCTGTCCTTGCACACTGGCCACAAACCTGCCAGCTCCCTTCACTGCAGAGCTGCAGGCTGCATGGCATGGCCTTGCAAATCCTCCTACTGAGGCAGTGCCACTCCAAGCAGCACGCTTAGACCTGGGAGCAGATACGTGAGGATGGGAGGCAAGCAGGTTCTGTGTGGGTGCACAGTGCCTGGCCAGCCTAATGCCTAAAGCCTTCCTGGCATTTGTCCACTCACCAGCAAGGAGCCAGGAGAAGGGACCTGCAGAAGTGTGAACACTGCCCAAGCGCTACTCTTCCAGGCAGGGGGCACAGGCTGAGCAACCAGTACACAAAGCCCAGCTCGCCTGGTCTCTGAAGCTGGGGGTAGCACAGAGGACATGGAGCCCTGTACAGAGGGCTGACGATACAGCAGAAGTTTCTCTATGGAAACAGCTTGCAGTGTGGCACTGAAGGAAGAGCACAGGGTGGATCCCACTTAAAGACTAGTGCTGAAACATAGGAGGCGTTTCAGGAATGGCCTGACAGGGACCAAGAACAGCTGGCACCAGCTCCCCTGCGTTACACAGCAGCAACTGCCATCAGAACTTGGGCAAAGGGCTGGCTTCCCTGCAAAACTGGCTTGGGCTTGGCTTGTGGCAACGTCTCTTTTCCTACATGGCACTGCAGTAAGTGTGATGAGCAGGTAAGAGTGCCTCACACAACCAACTTCCACGTTTATCTTGGCAGTGGCACTTGTGTCTCACTAGAAGTGATAGCATCTCCCACAACTGAATGTTATTCTTTCACAGGCTAAACTAATTTCGCTGGGACCACGTTTTACTGCATGAGACACACAGCAATGCTAAACAGAGCATTCACAAAGCCCTAGCTCTCAAGAGTATTAATGATAAAAATTGTTAACAGATGTTCTATCATTCCCCTTTGACTAGAAGGTTATTTTATTTGTCCATATCAGTTTGGCTACTTGCAGCCACCAAATAAACATCTCTCTTCATAACTGCCAGAGAGAAGAATTGCCCCATGATTGTACGTGCTTAGAATTGATGGGAAGTGTAGTTTTACTGTTCACATCAGCCCTCACAGGGACAGAGCAAAGTTACCCTTGCATGTGTTCATCTGGAATCACATGAAGAACTTGCTCCTTTCATAAATGTAATAAAGAGTTTGTATACAGTGTGACAACAGGAATTCTGCCCAACACATCCATTACTAAGCTGGCTTTCCAGACTAGAGCTACCTTCTCATCGCTGGTGCTTGCCAGGACACCTCTCTGCAGGCAGCGCTGGCCTCACAACCATGCTGCAGAAGGAGGAAGACATAAGACCGAGCCATTTTTCTCACTGCTGCAGCAGAGTGTATTGCAGAGAGTAAGCAAGCAGAGTGAGTGATGAAATGCAAACTCCAATATATTCATTTTTAGTGGTGTGCTAACAGTGCAGGCAAGAACATGGTATGTGGATGCCGACAGCCTCACATCGCATCTACACATCTTCAGTTAGCAAGGGGTGGAAAACACGAGCAGCTGAAAAGGCTGGGAAAGAGGAATGAGAAGCGCTTGCCAAAGGCACAGCCTAGCAAAGTTTCAGTGAGACTTGAGGCCGTCAAGTCCGGTGAGAGAGACAAGCTCACCGCTGGGCAGAGCCAATCTCTCTGCAGGCAAAGTTCCCTTATTGCATTACACGTTGGCATTTCTGTATATACCAGATCAGATTCAAGCCCTGCATTTCTCAAGGAAAATTAAAATTCTGTTTTAAATGGTAATATTAAATACAACTGCATTAGATCAAGGAAAGCAATGCTCCTTTGCTGACCTCCTGTAAATCAACAATTTACGGCTACTGCTTATTACAATATTAGTGGCTTTTTAGATTAGTGCTAGTAGTCTAGGAACTACAGATATTCATTATGCTCTGAAATTATGTTCGCTGGACAGATAGCAGTTCCTCAGGATGCTTTTATTGTTTAACTACATGAAAATGTCTCTATCTGTGAGTAAACACAATAATCTTCCATGGAAAAAAGCAGCCATAAATAAAGATCGTTAGAGCAATTTTATCATTTACTACTAGGATGTCAGCGTTCTGCTGCAGAGCAGGCTCATTCATTTCCCACAAGTGGAAGCAAAAGATTTCAGTGACCCTAGCATGACCTGAATCTTTTTTAGTTTGCAAAAGCTAAAGGAGAAAAAGTAGTATTAGCTAAAGCACCAGTGCCTCTGGTTAGTGATTCATGTGCAGGAATTTTAATGCGATAGTATTCCTACAAACATCCTTTTAATAAGGCAGTAAACTATGTTTAGGTAAAGAGAAAAAATAATTGCTCCATTTTGTGCTATTAGAGCAGTTTTGTTCCTTCTTGACTTCCATCCTACTTTTTATTTTCATGGAAAGCGCCAAGCTAATCGGAGATGAGCTTCAGTCAGTCACAATTACAGCTGTAATAGGTGACTCGCATTAGGTGGTTGGGTTTCATCAGAGAAGCCGTGGTGGCAGCAGGCGAGGCAGCCGCTGGCTCTGCTCCGGGGCAGTCAGCAGCAGGAGGCCGGTCAGAGCTGGTCAGAGCCGCCAGCACACTGGCTGGGCAAATACCCCCGGCCCAGCTCGGGACACCCTGCTGCAGCCAGCCGAGGGGCCAGCAGCAGCAGCGGCTCACTGCTTCTGCCACAGCTCCTCGAGCAGCGCCTGTTGCCGGGTGCCAGCCAGCCTCCCTGGGCACCTCCCTTCACTGAGGCGTTGCTGCCCATGCTGGCGGTGCCATCACCCTCACAGCACCGCGGTGAGCACACGCAGCTAGGCCAGGCAAATCCTACTCATGACCCGCAAAACAGCATCCGCTGATTTCTTCCAGAAGGAAGCAGCACATGCTGCTCACAGAGGCAAGAAAAGCAATTAAAACCCCTACCTTAACTCTTAATTAAAAGCTGCTCTCCAAATCAGTGCCACCAAATGAAGATTTCATCCAATTAGGCTAATAAGACTTGCATTGTGAAGCTCAGTGATTAACACTTTCCTTTAAAAGACCTGCAGAACTAGAGGTGGTCCCGAAGGTGCAGTCACCCTCCATCGTCTGGGTTTCTTGCCCCAGCCCAGTAGCTCCATGCACTTGACAAGCTAGGCACCACTGGGAGCCACTTCCCAGCCCAGCCCCTGGGCTGGCTACACAGGGTCCAGGGGGCACAGCCAGCAGAACGGGGCTCAGCACAGCAGGCTCCAGGCCACCTCTGACAAACAAAGCAATTGGATGGATCGGAGGAGTGCAGTACATGCAGGCTGTGTAGAGGAAAGAGTGATTACAAGTTGAGAAGAGCTAGTATTGTGTATCTGAGTTGGGAAGATGAGATGTTGACTTGTGCGCAGGTACCATAACCGGCACAGGCGGCTTCACTACCCACTTCCTCTCCCCCAAACATAAGCAGACCCTAGCTTTGGATTCCCAACTGGCTGAAGCAGGCTAGCACGCATCTGGCAGACAATACCTCACAGTTTTGATGAGATAAACTATGAGGTGCAGCAGTACTATTTACTGAAGGCAAAACTAGGCTTCGGAGAATTTCAGAGGTGAGAAGGAAGCACAGACTTTACTCATCCCCATTGAGCAGCAGCTCTGCACGCAGACAGCTCAGAGTTTCCCTGGGAAGCTGGATGATTCCAGATGTTTTCAGTAGCACACCCATTCAGTGACTGAGCTAATGAATGTATGAGCAATGCAACCTGAACAGGCTGAGGGAACACAGCTATGGGGACAAAAATCTGCCTGAATGTGCAGTTCTAAAGGTGAAAAAGAAAATACAGGAACCCACAGCTGTGTGTGGAAACCTGTAACTGATGTAACCAAATGCAGAGACAACAAACACTGAAAACCCCACTTCCTAATTCAGACCTGTTTTCTTCATGTTACACCTTGAATTTAGATATTTTTCCATGCAACAGAAAAACACATGTGCTAATTAAATTATTATTTAATTGGGTAATTAATGCCTCCAGCCAGATTTGCATTTGGGACTCATTTTGGTTTATATAGTAATTATAGATAATTAATCTATCTCAAACCTTTCTTTCCCAGCTAAATATGCTGCGTATCAAAAATGACAACAAATTGTAAATTAATCTGGAAAACAAAGCACAGCAGATGAAAGACTTTGTTTGAATTAATCAGGCACCAATTACACCATGGAATTAAAACAAAAATAAGTCTAGAAAGCATGTCTGTAACGTGCTGTGTTAATGAAAGCCCTTACCTTCCGAGCCGACACGGTTTTCTTGCAGCCAACGTGCTGCTTTCAAGCAGTCCCACTCATCATTGAGCGTGAAGAGATTGGAAGGGACTTTCCCTGTGTGTCTCTGAGGCCACTTACTTGTGACTTCGCTGTTAGTTGGGAGCTTACTGATATCTGCTCCAGTGGGAGACGGGACCTGGAAGAAATGAAGGGAGGAGTGACTGAACATACAGTGCATCTCTGAACCATGAAGGAAGATGTGAAAAGACACCAACATAAGCCATCTGACTACCTCGGGGTCACTATCCCTGTACCTCCTAACCCTCCTTAACACCCACCAGTAGCAAACAGGTCAGTGGCCAGAGAGAATGGATTTGTGCTGTCTGAGTACACACACGTGTGTGTATCCCCTATTTTCTATGGGGCATGGGTGACCATATTAAACAGCAGTGCCAGAACAAGAGTAACAACAGATGCCTATCCAAAACCAGTCAGTAAGGCAAAGATCACTGCAAGCAGCAGGGCTATACAAAAGATGGCCACTTAGTTTACACTGTTTGAAGGCCAGGTGAAGATACACAGGGAAGAATGGATGTCTGAGTTGAAGACGAGCTGGTCAGGGTGGAGATGAGCTTAATTCCATGTTTCACACATGACTAAAGGTCAGCTTCAACCTCAGCAGAACCTTAACAAAAGCATGCTACAAAAGCATACAGCTCCACGCACGTTCCTAGGCATGGTCACCATCTAAGATGAGTAATTAATTTGAAAAGGAATTCTCTCCATCACCAAAACTAGGTCAAATTGTGTTGGGCCAGCTGGAGTTAAGTCTCCTGTGGCTGGGACCACATGTCCATTGGGCCCACCCTTCAGCAGGCTTAATGGTCATGGGGGCAAAGATACAGGCAGCTCTGCTTAATATCCAACAGCGAGCAGCAATGCTGGGGTAGGAAGTTCTGTTAAACCTCTTGTCTCCCCCAAATTCCATCGCCACACTGAACCAGCACAACCTGCTGCACACCAGGGCTGCGAGCTTTCTGGTTATACACCAGCCAAGGAACACTTCGCTGCTTCGCTAATCCCAGCAGCACTGCTCGCTGCAGAAAGGAGTGAGTACGTCGGCACAGTTCTCACCTGGTATTTCTGCCCTGTGCAGAGAACAAGGTAGTCATATGGTACTTTCTTCGCCTTGGAAACAACCACGTACTTGGCAGCGCGATTTATGCCAGTCATTTTACCAACCACAACGTTAACCCAGGAACAAAGTGACATCTGTGCATAATCTTCATCATTAAAGCAGTGGCTGTGAGGAAGGAGTACCAGTGAGTGACATTTCAGTGGCTGACAGCAGGCATTAATTAGACATCTGGCGAGCCAGCCCACGTGCCCCAGTGGTTCCAGCCCTGCTCTTGCTGCGAGTGCACGGCAGCCTGCAGTAAGACATTAGTCATTATCAAATTCTCGGTTACAAATTGACAACTCTCTGCTCAAACCACACAGTCTCCCCAGCACTGGGCCGTGAAACCACATCATTTACACACACAGTCAGGAACACATGCTCTGCACTGCTTTTTCTCTGCAGCTGATGTGAGGAGGAGACTCCTGGACCATTTTATCAGCCCGATTCTCCCTCCTATACAATGTCTTCCTTATTAAGGTTTTCTTCCTTACTTTTGCTTCATTTGGTATCTAGCCTCACCAGTAGCTGCTACACACATGCAGTGAAGGCACCACCAGCATTTGAACACCGTGCAGCGAAGTATTATCCTAGAAAAGTTCTGAAATAAATAGAAAGCTACGATGATGGATGTCGGAGCTGGAAGTGAAAGGCAGCGGTCTCAAGCTTTCTCTTGGTGACCCTTTGCCAAGCCCAAGAGAAAAACATTCTGAAAACCAACTAAAGTGACTCCTTGCCCCTGAACTTTGAAAAGTCTCCAAGATGCAACTGAATTCTTCTGCAAGATGAGCTGAATTTTAACAGGAATAAAGGAGAAGTTATCATCTGGGCTAGCCAAAAGAAAATAAAATTAGCAGGTAAATGAGAGAGACACAAACAGTGCTGATCTGAAAAATAGGAATCCTCACTACCTGGTAGCAAACAACACTAAAAACAGGCAAGCAGCTTCTGTAATTCCAGAGCAGTTACCTTGAGTACCACAGTCTGTCTGGTTCAAGCAGCAGAGCTTAACTCATGGTTTCCAGGGCTTTTTGTCCCTGAACGCCGTATAGCCTAAACCTTTCCACATGAGGCAGACAGACACACCTGATGTTCAGGGCACGTGCAGTGCGCATGTTCTGAGCAGTGCTAACTTGGGATCAGTACCAGAAACACTCAGGAACACAAAACCACTTCTCAGTTTGGAAAGCCTCAGGCAAGGTTTACTTCTGCAGCTCCTAAATTTCTGTGGCATTTGAGCCTGTCTTCAGCATAAAGTATCCTATCTATCCCTGTGTGTGATGGGAGTACCAAACATCTGGAACCCACTGTTTAAAAAGCCAATTATGAGGTAAAATTCAAATGGAACAAAACCTCTTTTAATGGCTCAGTAATGAAAATGACAATTACTTCCAAAGACCTTTTGTGACTCAGAGTATGCCCCCACCCTGCCCAGCTAAGCAAATATCAGGACACTTATTTATTATTGCGTGTGTACTGCCCCCTCTGCTTAAAAGGCTTTTGGAAGACATAGATGACAGGACAAAGAAGATCCTTCAACACAGATGTACAACAGGTACATCATTATAAAATGGACCAGAGAGACACCACTGCCAACAGGGTCCATTCAAACTCAGGAACATCACTGAGTCTTGCCACAACCCGTTAGGAATACACATTGGGCATTGCTGGCCATTCTGCAAACCCAGCTAGGGTCAACTCAACACCTTCCCCACACCAAAAACTTAAGCCAGGCAAGATTCTGTGACATTATGCTCTTCCAGTAGAGCTGAAGATTAATGCCAATCCCAGACCCATTTATAGCTTTGTAGAGGGACAAGCCCGTGGGATCTAGGAAAGAATGCAACAGGTTTTAAACAAGTGAAAAACGAGTGAAAGGCTGGTGCTATGCAGATGTCTGGTGTATTAGATCAGTGACCTGGCAAGAGGAGGGACTTGCCCATCTTGTGTGAAAGAAGCCGAGCCTCGCCCCTGCTAGCGCCTCACACCTCTGAGACACAGTGGGGATGGCCAGTAAAGAGATCCTGGGGCTCACCCAGCCTGCAGCCACTGCAGAAAATACATTCCTTCTACCAACGAAGCCTGTGACCAGTCTGAGGTTCACAAGCTTTTCTTTCGATTGATGCTGAGCGATCAAAGATATTCCACTGCCTTCCACTGGACTAAACACAGTGTGATTAAACAGGAGGGGACCCAGACCACGGCCGAGCATCTGAGGCCTGTGCATTGTACCAGTGACTGCAGCAGGGAACACCAGGGAGGCTCAGCACTAACAGCTGCTGGTTTGCACTAGTACCAGGACACACACACATTCAAAAACAGAGGCAATTGCTACACATTAATTGTCATTACTGAGGTCCCAAAATTGTCATACAGAATACCACAGAAACAAATCAAGTTGCTTTCATGACCTGAAAAATTTTAGGACTGAATGACCAGCCTTCCTCAGGTGCTCAGCATCCTCTGCACTCAAATTCCAGAGGCAAATAAACAAGGAGAGAAAACCAGAGACAAACCTGAACTGTAATCATGCAGAAATCTATAAATAAAACAGACATCAAGGACAGATGAGAGTTTTCAAAAGCACCTTTATAATTGAGGTGCACAACTCCCAGGAGACTGACACTCCAAAGTCACAGGGATGCTTTCAAAAATCATCCCCTGCAGAGTTCAATTTTCACTCTTAATCTGCTTTCAGATTTTAACAGCTAATTCTGGTGAGGCAGCTACGAACTGCAACTCAAGAAGGATGTTTTGTTATTACAACTCCCTTTTTACAGTATACTCAGGGAAGAGCATTTCTGTGGGCATATAATCCCTTCATTTACTAGATTTGTACTTAAATGCATCCCCCCTTCCTACAATTAAAAAGATAATTTTGTTTGTTGTGTACAGAAGCTGAGCTTGTGGTGCTATCCTTCCAAACTCCCCCTCAGCTGCTCTGCAACAGTCCACAGGAGGTAAGTCCATGGCACAGTGCTCTGCCCAGAACACAGAGAGAGACCTCCCCAGCCCAGGGACAGGCACCAAACACATCACAAACAGTACAACTGAGGCACCACAGCCCTTCTGAATTTATCAACAGCAACAATCCTCAATTCCTTCTGCATACCCAGCAAGATTCCACTGTCATCAGCTGGGGTCTGCATCTCACCAGGTGGCTGCTGGAGGTAGACCAGTGGACACACTGCTAATATGAATTCTTAATCCTTCTTTTTTTCAGTGTTTTTTGGAACAAAACTCATGGGAGTTAAAGGCTAAACAACATTTGAAAAGCAGGCACACATCTTTTGTCATTTTCCTTTAACCAGGAGATCTGAACAATCTAAAAAGTCTTGGAAAGCAGAGACCAGTGTCCTGGTATAATACAATGGGTTGCTGTCCTGAAGATACTGCTTCAGCAATATTCTCCAGGTAATAATTCTATTCAGCTCGTTTCACAGGTGAAAAGTATGTTGTCCAGACAGAGCAGATTGTTTTGAGGCTGTCTATGTATCTGTCTAAAATTTTAAGACAAGTTCACAAAGAACTACAAAGTGTTATGCTTTCCTTTGAAGCTATAAAAATGTTTAGATATTAAATCAAACCTGTTAATTAGAAATCTTCTATGTTTGGAGCCCAGTGGGTCTTTTCCTGGAAGGCCATGAACTGAAATCAAAGTCAGATTGTTGAACTTCAGGTGTGGGCTGTGGAAAGAAAAGCAGAAGGCCACAGTTCAACCGAGTTTGGTACAAGCACAACACAAGCTTGGCCAAGATGCATGCCTTTGGACTCAAAAGAACACTACTTTCCGCAGCGCTTTTGTTAACCCAGAGCACAGGGGGAACAGGACTGACAGCAGCCTGAACTAAACGTGATCTGACATTTAAAAACAAATAAATATTATGAGTGATTAAGCCTTCTAATCTTCGAAGCTTTCTGCAAGTTGAGTATGGATTGATGCAAATGGTACAAAGGAATCAGAATGTTTTTTATCAACCAGTGTTAATTTGTTATTCATACGTTTAAAAAATATATTCAAACAAAGTTAAAGGTCATAGTTAAACCATGGAATTTCAAGGTTATGGCTGCCCCTCTCAAAATGCATATTAATAGTTTAATTCTGGATTATGGATCATCTATGGCAAATCTCCATGCATACTCAGGCCAAGCACAACGTAATAAATAACCTTAATGTAAGAGAGTGCATATATTTATACAGATTATGGGCCTGATTCTCATTTAAATTAAGGTCACTCTGCAGGGGGGGGGTGTAAACAGAACTTCCTCTTCATTTGTGGCAGCATTGTGCTGGCTGAGTGATACAAAGCGATCTCCATGCCAGTGAGAGCTAGCCTGACACCTCAGGCTGACTGGGAGGCACATGGGATGCCATCCTATAGCAGGGGGCCAAGGTGAGCAACTGCAACAGCTTTACACACCCAAACAGCACGAGTCCTTGGCATTCGTGGGCATGCAATTCTGAAGCAAATTACTGTGACAGCACATAAACCTCCCAGACATTCTCCCACCCCACCTGCCCTCATGGCACTGACGTTCCTTTGCAGCTCTGAGCTGAAAACACCTCTGTACAGGCTGCAGGGCCTCTTGCCAGCAGGGCTCCAAACCCAGGTGTTGTAACAGAAGTTTTAACTGCACTAGCAACATTTAGGATGAAAACAACACAAGCCAGTGTCAGGAAGATGGCAGACCGAAGGTCCCAGGCAACACAAGCTTGCCTCTCCCACATGACTGCACTGTGGGGCACTTTATTGATCCGGTCACATACTATTTTCTTCTGCAGATGCTCTACCTCTATTGAGTCCACATGCAGCCATCCAGGGTTTCTACAGTCATATGGTCCTCGTTCAGTTCTTCCCCACTGAGCACTAGGCTTCAATTCAGAGCTTTCAGGCAGTACAATTTACTAACTAGTGATTTACTTCTACCTCAGCGCTCCCATGGCATTCCCATATGCCCCAAACATTAATTCATGTTTCCCATTCATTAATCTTGGAGGCATCAAAATGTTGATTAGCATCTCCTTAGAATGCTGTGGTGAAACGAGTCATATCTCTGATTCCTGTTTTACACTGAGAACAGTAAAACTCAAGGCACAAAGAGAGCTGGGTTGAAGCTACCAAAGCACCGCGCTGCTGTCGGGTGCAGAGCTGGGGAGAGCCAGTGGCTGGTACCTGGCACTGCCCCTGCTAAGGGCATGGGCACACTGCCCCCCCCGGGCTGGTTTCATGTACACAGTCATCATGCTTTCAAGCAGAGAGGGGAAATCCTTCTTCAGCCAAGGATCAGAGTTTGTCAGGGGCTGGCATCTGTGAAAGTTTTACATCAGCCTTTACATAAAACCCCCTAGTACCTTGTACTGCAAAAGCCTGATTTCAGACCTGTAGATAGCATGCCTCAGGATTTAAATATATATATATGTATATATAGGCACTTAAACAGCAAGGCTCCAGGCAAGCAGCAGGTGTTCACCCACAGCTATGGGCACAGAAGTGCTCAGAGCACCTTGGCCAGCAGCTGTTCACAGGGGGCCACACTCCCAACCTCCTCCCTGTCCCTCCAGGGCAGCACTGTTACTTCCAGGTGAGCAAAATGGTGGCTTGTTTCTTTACTTATTGTGGCCTTGGATCCCTTACTGCTAACTGACTAAAAGTTCTTAATAACTGAAACCCACCAAAGGCTCTGGGCAGCAGGCAGCACATTAGGAGAGCGAGCACCTTACATGCTTCTAACACGCAGCAGCGCCTGGCACGAAGCAGGGCGCTTGGTGAAAGAGTCTCCAAGTCAAGAGCCTGAACCAATGCAGCATTAAACAAGTGCACCTGCATTTTAGAAGCAAATAATTCCAGCAGGGATTCATGTTGCTGTGGATACAAAGGGAAGAACAGCTCAAAGACACTGGTGAGGCAGGGAGGGATTAGAGTATCTAGGGAAATAAGTAAAAGGCATTGGGTTTCATCACGCGCTTCCAGAGGACGAGAGAAGCCCAAACACCCCTGCCCTCACAATAAAGCAGCACTGCCCATTAACAGCAAGGGACCAGCAGCAACAAAGTTTTAGTGTGTGATTTACCTATACCCTGGCACTCCTGAATCTACTGGAGTATTCCTGGATATTTTGTCTGGACTTTTTTTGCCTGATGCCATGCTACCTGCTTTCTCTCCTGTGTGCACGTTGTAATGATGGAGGTTTAGATGGTGGGAGCTGCCTGAACAAATGATTTAATGAATTGCTTTCATTAAACCTCTCATTATCACAAATAGTAAGTCAAATCGCTTCTGTTACAGAGAAAGATAAAGAGCAGTGAAGCAGCCAGCACAAACTAAGTGCTTCAATTTGTTTGAAATGAAGCATCACACTTTTTTTTACATATTTTCCCAGCCATTTATAAATGGTGAACCAAAACAGGGTGAGAGCAGGGAGCGCTGCCTCTGGCTACTGAAACCAGCAGCTACATGCACTGCACTCCCACACACATAACCTTTGAACTGCAACTTTAACACCTGGAGTTACCACCTATGCAGAGCAGTGCCCTGTCACTCGCATTACAACACAGCTCTGGCTCCTTCTGAGAACGGTAACAAGTGCTTTGGTTTGGGCACCAGAGGCAGAAAAGCTCTGCACCCAGAGAAACCTCTGTCCTGCAACAAAGACAGACACCTGAGGAGGTTTGTGGGGAGGAAGGAGCCCAGAAGAAGAGTGGTAAAAAGAAGCCCCAGGAGGCAATAAGCTCGCCGTGCCCGGGTGTCAATCTCACTGTGAGACCCAGGTGCAGACAGCAGCTCTCCTTCTCCCAAAGGATGTAACAACTCACCCAGAGTAGGATTTTTAAGTTATTTGTAAGGCAAGATCAGCACCCCAAGCATTTCAAGAACGAGGGTTCAGATGTGGCTGGAAGAACAGACGACTCCATGAGGAAGAGATTTCCTAACACATCTCCCTGCCATACACAACACCCCAAACATGGGTCCCAGCTGAACACGGGGTGCCAGCACCAACCCAGGATGCCCCGCTCACCTGCATCCTCACTGAAGACTGAAGATGTTACCTGCACCGCAGACTGTGGGCAATCCGTGAGTAGCAGGTCTGTATACTGCTGCTACACCAAACTGCTTTTGTCTGCTCAGACAAAGCCCGTTGCTGTTGCTGGCAGAGCTGTGAAGGCCTCTGCCCTTCTCCCCACTCCCTGGGCAGCTCTGCTTGGCTCAGGCAAGGAAGGACCCACGCAAAACCACGTGTGGAGATGGGTGAAAGCACAGCAGAACCATTCCCCCCACAATGCCACTCCAGCAGCCCTGCAACTGATCCCACAACACACAGTTATTAAGCTTTCAGGGAGAGAGTCAGTAACAGAAGCAGCAGAAAGGGCTTATTGTTTGTATCAACAATTGCCCAAAGCGTCTGTTCTCAAGAACCTTATGTAAGTGCATCAATTACCGACCTCAGAACAGGATTCCAGCTTAACTGCTGACCAACAGATGTCCACCTACAAGTTATCCCTCTTTAATTATGAGTAAACAAAGATAAGCCAGTTCTCCATTGGATCAACCTCAGGAAAAAGCGTTAAGATTGTGAATGAATTTCCTCAATGAAAGAAGGGATAACAATCAAGTCTTTACTGGGACACTCTTTACTGGGACAATTCAAGGGTCAAGAAAGGGGTTTCCCATGTATTTTTGTGTTCTGTAAACTGTGCCCATCGTGACTTGTCCTCCCAAGACCAGCAACAGACCTTTCCAGAACACCACCAACCGAAATAAAAGGGCAAGTGAATCTAATTGTCAGTAGCTCACACTTAATTTCCCTGCTGCTTCCACACCAGGGCATAGGTAAGTCTGTTTCCTCAGTGGGAGAATTCACACTTTCCCCATCCCAGAACACAATTACCTCCATTCCAAGACATTCACCATCCTTCTGAACTCTGGAAAGCTCTTCTGAGTTGTTCAAAACAGATGAAGAGGAAAATGCTTGGTTCTGATATTGATTTAAAAAAAAAACCAAAAACAATCAAGATACAGAAGAGCTGTTTTTATTAAATGACACCTCAGGAAAAACTCCATCATGTCCCAGCCAGTTCCTCCTGGAAACAACGTTCTCCCTCCAGGAACATACCTTTCAGTGGAACAACACTTTTTATTAAAGCACTTGTTTTCTCAGAAGCTTCCCACCAGCTTTACTGGGGGTTAATTCTAACAGATGCTGTATTCCACTGTAAGCCCAGGCCATGAAAGCCACTGTTGTCACCACCTTTGTCATCTTAAGTGAGAACCATTAACAAACTAAGTAACAGTGACTTTGACCAGCACCCTTTGAGGATGCTACGGGTGTCTCTGGCAGCTCTCCCTTACAGGGCCTCTCTCCAGACTTTGAACTTTGATTCTACATGGAAGAACTCAAAGGCACTCCCTGGGTGTTGAATTCTAGTACTCACAATCACAAGATATAAAATTTATCAGCACAATTGTGAAGATAGCCACTTTTTGCCCCCATTATATGTACTGGCTAGTGCTCTGTTTTTCATGGTGCTAACTCTTACTTCTGGCCCATATTTGTTGGCATACATTTATTGGGGGATGGAACCAAACAATCTTTGAGGTCTCTTCCAACCCAAAGCATTCTATGATTCTATCTACTTGAACTGGATAAGGCCAATCGAGTGTGAACTTACAAGTTGGGGTTTTTTTCTCCTGTTTAAGACAAGTTTATTCTCAGAAAGCTTCTGCTGCCCCTTGAACTGTCACTTTACCTCCTTCAACAAATATTTCCTGCTCCTCCTTTGCTCTGACCTGTGCCCCCTCCCCAACACAGCTCATCACCTGGTGTCCCTCCCCGTGGCAGCCAACCCTTCTCCAACATCCCCTCTCAAAAGTTGTTCCTCTGCAGTTAAACTTCAGTTCTCCTCCTAGCATAGATCAATTAGTGTCTCGCTTTTTTCCTGTAAGTGGTTAGCCCTAGATCTTCTCTGGTCTTGTGACTGCAATGCTTGTCTCTGTCCCGACCCTCTTTCCAGGCAATACAACCAAAACCATTAGCAGCTCTGACTCAGCCTCTTTTCAATTCTAATTTCTCCTTTTTTGCCAGCTTTACATCATCCCACGGTCTCCATTTCTCCCTGTGTGTTACCAGACCTGTCTTTTCCAGTCTCTTCTTTCAAACTCCCATCCCTATTGTAACTTTTCCTTCTGAAACAGCTCAGTCACCCTTCTGCCCCTGTCACTGCTTTTAGCCCTTCCAACCACCTCTCATCCCTCAGCAACCACTTTTGCTTTCCTCACCTACATCAACTCCCCTTTCCCTGTTTGCCTCTGCACCATTCCCCTTCGTTGATGCCAACTCTTTACTGTAGTTCACTTGAGTCCTCTTTCCTTTGTTAGACTAATTCTTTCCACACTCTGTTCCTCAGCCCATGCTGACCTTTGCAATTCTGTCACTACACTTCTCCCTCTCTCCACCACCTCCCATTAAGTCCCTGTAACTGCATCCTGCCAGTACTCACAATGTGTCTATCAGGCTTGTAACCCACATATCACGAACACACGTAGCATACAAGCCTGGAGCACAGCGTTTAACAGCAAACTTCTAACCCAGCTTAAACCCAAGCTTGAAGTGCTTGCTCATCTACATATTTGCCTATTTACTCCTTTAGTGCCATATTTAGGCTCAGCCATTAACTGCTGTGCCATTCTGTATGGAGAGACACTGCGACCATAAACTGAACTCCCACAGCAAAGACTGACCCTTGCTAACTAGGACTCGCCTGGGAACCCAGCCACAGAGCTCCTGGGAGGAGGCGCTTTGGGAAACAACAGTGTTCACACAAGGCATCTCCCAGATCCAGCACAATAAAACCAGTACAGCAAAGCCCTGGAGTGCAAACTGTTAGGTGATGGAACAAGGGAATCCCAACTGCTCTCCCTTCAGAGCGCCTGGCCAAATTAGCCACTTCAGGTGGAGACATCCACAGCTACATCTGCCAGCTCAGCACTGCCATCCCAAACAAAGTTGGCTTTGAGTTTGACCAGATCCAAGCTCCAGCCCATCTCTGCTTCAGCAAGAGCCTTTCCTTACTAAAATTTCAATTTCCATTCCATAAATGTTCAAAGGATAAAACAGGGCAATTATTTCTCTAGACAGAAAATGAGGGATACCTGATGGCAGCCTTGGTAGCGACAGTCTCTGGCTGTTTAAATCTAATCACCTCACAGATTCAAAAATCACAGCTGAGAGACATCAACACCATTTTTCAAATAAAGATACCATAAATTGGGTAGTAAAATCAGAGTGTGGCTGAAATGTTGCTGTTTGCTCCTGTGTGAATGTTGCTGTGAATAACACAGTGCACATCCCAGCTGGTTAACAGGACAGTGTTAATATTACTGGCCCATATTACTAAAGCATTTGGGGTTTCTTTAGGGCTGTCTGCTTACCAGACCCCCATTCTCCAGATCATTACAGGGGAGACTAGTGTTTCAACTGTGAAGCTGCTGGGCGCAGATTTAGCAACGCTGCCTTCAGAGATTAAAAAGTATACACCCCAGAAAAGCCTATGGGTGTCAAAAGGTCGACTTCCCTTGAGTTTGAAGGGCTTGAGATTTGTATCAATGAGCTTTTTGTCCCAGTTTATGGCTAAGGACCTCCTCCTGAGGGCAAGAGCACCACAGAAAGAGAAGACACTCATAAAAGTTGCATGTTCTGAGGCACCACCCCAGTGCCTCGTCCTCATGACAGAATGCTGGCAGCCCATGGACACGGCTGGCGGAGGCCAAAATTCCTCATCTCACACATCTGCATGTAGCAGCTGTGGATCTGGGCCTCGCAGCAGCTCCAGCCCTGGCAGCCTGAGAAGCACAGCTGCCTCGCTGATATTGCATCCCTCAACACAAGATAGCTCTGAGAGGTGCAGCGCCACAGAGCCGCAGGATGCCCATCTCTTCACCAGGGCAACAGGAGCCTTCTCCAAGAGCTCCTTCCCAAATGACCCATGCCACGTAGCTCACAGGGATGCTACTGACCACCATGCTGCTGGAAAACAAGCTGTGCCATGGGATGTGTCCCCATCCACACCACAATGCAGCACAGGAACACGGGTACCAGAAGCACCGTGGAGCTCCATCCTGCCCACCCAACCAGCACCACGAGCTTGGGGCATTGGGGTAACACAACATGCAGTAAAGATCCACCACCTCATCACTACATCCCCTCTGCTCCCAACTCTCATTTTGAGGTATGCTGTGTTCAGAATCCTCTCCTTCCTGGGATCTGGAGGGTAATCACAGCAATCCAGAAGAGAAACCTTAAACTTTCAGCTCATCAAGTGTTCAGAAACAACAAGCACCTTCAAGCAGCAACCATCACCGTCCACTAGAGTACACACATGCAGAAGCATGAACAGGATTCCAATTGGCACTAGAGGGGCAAGCACAACCAGCCAACTAATCTCCTCCCCGCAGCAGTCTGAACAGTCCTCCTGTACCTCAAAACCAACCCAGCTTACAGCCTGCTTAGAGCGCTCAGCAGTGACCCCTCCACAACAGCTCTAAGAAACAAGTTTCTTTTTCTTTGTTTGAAGCATGAGCAGAAGAGAAAGCACCTTTGCTCCATCACTGCAGCAGAGAGCCGGGAATCCTGCATGCACTGTTTGTGCTCAGAGTGCTGCTTGGTTTGCTCTGAGCTGCACTGAGCAGAGCTACCAGATGCTTTGGCAGTCAGGTTACTGAGCTCTGTGCGAGCTGCTGAAGCAGCCACGCTGATGTCACGCTTAGTCACCAGGAGAGGTATGATGAATACAAAACATAACCCCATCAGAGTCCTGGTGAGTCATTTCCATTTTGAAGCAGGCCTTTTATGAGAGCACTATTATTTCCTAAAGCAGTTCTAACACGGAAGGAGAAGTTGTGAGCATTCATAGATAAACAGTCAAAAATCTACAGTCACAAATTCAAAGCACGAAAGAACAGCTTGGGCTCAGACAAATGTTTGCCTGTGTTTAAAGGGCAAGTACTCACAGCTGAAAGAATCACCTAAGACTGAGGACCGCCTCTGAAGCAAGAGTGGAACTACAAAATACCCACACACCAATGCTAATGTAGCATCATTTTTTGGCAGAGGCACATCAAATGGCTCTTGGGAAGACTGATCTTGACCCACATCCTCTCCTCTAGTTCATGTCTGGCCTCAGTCACTGACAGCGCTCATTGTGGCCCTGCCTGCGCAACAAGGCGAGATATGACCTGTGGTATTTATCTCTGTCGCAGCTTGATCTCTATTCACCAGGAGTGATGGGAGGCAACAATGTCTGAGGGATGCCGGCCCAGTGACACCCAACACATGGTCGGCTACAACATTGTTCTGGATCTGCCGTGGCATGCAAAAAAGGCAGTCAGAAGGAAGCACATGCACATCAATTCACGTGGCAAAGATAGATAGTATAAAACAATGAAGATCACTAAACCATTCATTACATGTTAGCTCTGTGATCAGCAAGTAAGCACTAACTATTTAATTAGTCAACTAATTAGTGACAGGCAACATGGAAGGCTTCAGATGTTCTCAGACAAATGCAAAGATAAAAAGCCTAATTAAACAGCAAGCATTATGCTAACTATTGCCAAACAGGACAGATGTGCAGGATATTGTATAATACGGTGCTGCCAGATAACGGCAAGCGTAGCTACTCTGTCAGGAACCCCGCTCTAAGAAATCCCTGAGCTCAGCTTGGACACTTTTAACTCACAAAGGGAGAAACCATCCTGCAGACAAAACCTCACTCCTTTCCCGCGCCAGACTCTCACTCTGCATTAAGGAAACAGTTCAGGGCTCTGACAGAAATACACTTCAATCCATTTGCTTCCTGAAATGCAGGAATTCTTTTAATGGGAAGGGGAATGTGTTCCCCACAAAATATTGTGATCTCAGCCACTATTCATTTATTGCTACTTTGTGTGGCACATCATGTCCATACCCACCGTCCTCCGAGGGCCAGCCATTGTTTACACCGGGGGTTGGATTAAGGAGGTTTTCGAGCCCATGGATTAAAAAGGGTTTTCCCTATAATCAGAAGACAATAACGCTTTCCACAGCTATATGCAAAGAGGTGGATAAAAAGCTAATTGGTTCACTACCCCGGAGCCTGTGACATGATGCTGCTGCGAGCAAGCTTTCTGCACTCTCACAGTCCAACTTGGGTGCCCTGCTGTCAGGGTGTGCTGGTTGGCGTGCTGCATGCACTGCACACACTGAAGATGCTGTGGTCCTGAATTGCATGTTTCTCTGGCCTAATGCTGCTGCTGTAAATTACCATTCATAAGTGACCAAAGCAAGCAAGCAGAAGCAAAGCCCTGTCCTCCCAGGAAGGGAGCTCTGAGCAGTGAGGTTAGCCTTTCCAGCACCTCCCTGCGTGGCAATGTGACAGCACTAAAATGCTGGGCTATACCTTACAGTCATCGGAATATACCTTTGGGGAACACAGCGGGCTCTGCCACTCAGTACCCCCTACTCCAGCTGTTCAGAGGCTTTTCAAGAGGTTTTTAACCGCTGCTGAACTTCACATCCAAGAACTGGTATCTGCAGAACTCCAAACTCATCACCCCTTTTCTCACATTCACAGGCACTGGTATTCCCTGTTCATGAAAACACAGCCTACACTTGCATGTAATTTAAAATGTGATTTTCAGTGAGTACTTGCAAGCCAAATATTTACAACTTTTTATTTTCTAAATCGAGTATACACGTATTTGATCTCAGCAGGTACAAAAAAAAAAAAGGGTAACTTCTTAAAAACTTGCTTTAGTCTTGATTCAAAGTCCTTTTAGGGTCTTCATTCACGATAATGTGTCAATGTTAGTGGCTCATACTCCTGCAAGTGTAGGTGGAGGCATGCCTATGTTTACCAGGGTAACTGATAAAACTCTTCTTGTAATTTTCCTTCTTCTCTTCCTCCCAATACCAAGTCACTCACTAAAAATAAGTAAAAACTTGTGTTTTAGCCTAACCTCTCTCTGGAGTGAATCGAACCAAAGAAAGCCTGACAGAGAAAGGGCTTTCTCCCTGTCCTACAACAAAGGGGAGGCAGGAGCGCCAGCCAGTGCTGACACTTCAGAGGGCAGGGAACAATAGGGACTGAGCTGGTGTTGCTGGGCTGAGCTGCTTTTCCTCAAGCAGGAGTTTGTTCACTCGCTGCTTCACCTTCAGCACCGAACATCACTCCAAGTTTACACAGCTTCAAATGGTCTGATGCTGCCACGATTTATACAAGCCTGGTCCTAGCACTAGAGAGTGACCTAAGTCCTGGTTTTGTGCAAGAGGAAGCATATAATTGCGCTGCCCAGGAGGAGCCTCATAGAGGAATTGTGAGGATCACAATTCCTTCCCTGCTTGCTATGCTCCTGCAGGGAAGTTAATTACTGCAGCAATTTACAATGCAACTCGCTCCCCCCTTCCCCAGCATCTCAGCTCTGTTGCCCAGCTTGCGGCAGCTCCTGACATGTGGGACGGCAGCAGCCGCGGCACAGCCTCCCGAGCCGCTCTGGCACCTGTACCTCCTGAGAACCACCGTGCAGCAGAGAGGCCAGGCTCTGTCCACACTACTGCCAGCACTGCTGCCTCCACAGCTTGCTTGCTTCTTGAATCAAACGTTCACATGCAGCCCAGGAACAGCAGCACTGTGGCTAGACACACACGTCTGTGCGTGAACACGCTCTGCAGGAGACATCTATTAGGTGGGTGACACAAACATCGAGATCACCTTCACTGACCCAGCATTAGGTTAAGCTCTCCAGGGCTCAGAGTGCCCAAGCAGCAGGAAGCAGCTTCCCCTGCTCGCAGCCCATTCCATAGACACATCTGCAGCAATACTGCACTGCTCTTTGATGGGATAGGCACTGATCTGGGTGCACCACTGCCTTGACCTGTGACAATCTTCATTCCCAGCAACTCCAGTGGCAAGGCAGCAAGCCTCAGCAGAAGCCTTGCTCTGTAACCTGGCCTCAGGCACTCCCCCTTTGTGGCACACATGGAAAAGCTCATTTCTGGTTTGGGCAGATGAGCAGTGGTGTCCACAGCTGCCCTGTGACTCTGCTCCAAGAGCACCAGCCCCAAATCTCCTGCATGGACCCACCAGCTGCAGTGCCACAGCCCTGGCATGCCAGGAGCAGGAGCAGCCTGCTGCAGCCCTCCAGTCAGGAGAGGTAATTCTCATGATGATTGCTCTGCTCAATGAAAAATAGATTTCTTCAGTCTCAAACAAGTTGAAAACACTTGTAAAATCTAGTTCTAATAATTGTTCTGGAGGTAAGTGAATTACATTTGTGTGTTTCCATGGTGATTGATAATGTAAAATAATTAAGTATGAAGAATAACGAGGAGAAAACTACTTCCTCTTTTTAAGGATTAGGGGCTTGCAAATTGATTCAATCCAGCTATTTTTAGTGCACGTAACCTTTGCAAAGAGTACTAGAAAATTATGAGTAAATTAAACCAAATTGTATTAAAAAGCCTTCACATTGATCAGGAGACTTTATCTGATGACGATGTGAAAATGTAAAAAAATAATAATCTTTCATAAATTTATTCATACATTAATATAAATTCTGTGACACTTTGCACTGAGTGCTGACTACCCATGAACTACTGACTGAAGTTTGAGTGGACCTGAAAGCCCAGAAAGTGCTGAGAGCAGGAGGATGAGAGGAAAATAGTTTTACCCTGAAAAGTGATGCTCTACAGAAAGTCAAGAACTAAGAAAGAAACCGTCATTGTTTCCTCACTCCACTAACAACATCACTTCCACAATGCACTTCAACTTTTTCTTTATTCATGTTTTAGTTTGTGAAGTTATTAATGGTTCCTACAGAAATACAACCTCTTGGCTTAATGGAAAAAAAATGGGCAAAACATTCAATGCTCTGACACCTTAAAAATGCCAGTTTGAGAGTCCCAGAGTCAGCACCTATAGCTGCCATCTGCAGCCCCTCCGGCCTTAGCATCTACTACCTGGACACAGACTCAAGGCATGCTTCTGATGGAGGAAGGAAGCCCTTTCAAACAGAAGGTAACATGTCCTTCCCAGTAAAAGAAGTGATAAACTCACCAAAACACAAGTGTTTCCAGAAAAGAGATTCCAACATCGGAGGCACCGACCACCACGATTCTGGTGTTGATAGACGCTTTCGAGTCCAGAATCAGCTTTCTATTTATGTGGTTCAAAGCATAACTTGGCTGTAAAGAAAATAACCAAACAGGTAACATGTCAGAGAAATGCATTAAAAACCCAGCAAAGTCGCTAAGAACCATTAAACCACCAGCAAGGCATTACTCTGCCTTCATACAAAGCTTATGATGGCTCACTGGCATGACTAATGGCACGGTTTTTCTGTGCACAGCACAAGATCACATACAGCAGATAAATGGCACTAAAATGTTGAAATAGGTGCATGTTTAATAGGTCTCAGAAAATTAGCAGAGCTTAATGGTCTGGCTTCCTCTGGAAAAGATGCTATGGAGTTCTCACAAGAGAAGAGAAAACACCCCCTCTTCTATAACACAGCACCCCTTTTTGCTAACACCTGGGGAATATATATATTTATGTACTAGGGCCATTTTTATACCTTCTAGAGCAGCCCTTATATTTCTGGAAACTTTTTTCCTGTAAATTTATTGGTAACTTGTATCTTGAGTGTCTGTGCTTGTTTCATTGAAAACTCTCTTCCAAGATGATCGGATTAACCTTCTTGTTGCTTAAATACAGAGCAGCAACACTGAAAGCCATGCTGTCAAACAAGTAAACTCATATTTCAGTGTCACTGAGATCAATATTGTAGCCAAAAATCTTACTACTAAGTATTAGTCACCAACTTCTCAGCTCCCATTCTTTCTAGCACTGGTTAAGACTACAAGAAGCTGTGTGTTTTCTTTTTCATTTATACCTCCAGGTCTCACTAGCCAACAGAATTCTCAAAGCAAACGTGCAAGAAAGGGTCAAGAGATAACACTGTGTATGATGGGATTTTGTCTGCCCTGAAGTATGTGGACTTTTCATGTTTCTGGTGACAGACAGGGAAGCACCCTGCGCTCTCCTGACTGCACTGGGCTGTACACCCTCCCTGTCCCACAGAGCACAGAGCTGCAGGTTCACCAACATGCTGAGCGGTCAAACAGAAAACGGAGCTGCTCTTGTTACCTGTCAGACACTCCTACATCTTTCTCCCATGTCACTTCAGCAGGAAGCAGTCTAGGACTTCTAACAGCTTCTCCTCTCTTACAAATAGGAGGCAGAGGGTTAATGCAATTAAGCCCACTAAATTCCTCCTATGAAATTACAGTAGAAATATAGTCTCTATATATTAGTTGTCAGCGTAATCCGATATAGGAAGATAAGTATTTTATTTTAAAGCCATGGTAAGGACATTGCCCTTCCCAGTAAGTGCACAGCCCACTGAGACCCTCGAGAGATCTTTTCTCCCATGGCTTTACAGTGGAGGAGACCCACGGCAGAGCTTTGGGCAGAAGGGGGCGCACTCCCTGTATCACACCAGAGGGCTGTCCCACACCTCACCGCAGGGTTACAGACCTCGTACCTGCGACGTGCCCTCCCTCTACAGCAAGTAATTTAAAGCTAAATGTCGTCTCTGGCCAGGCAACACTTTTTTTACTGCCAGATAAGTGTTCCCCCGACTGCAGTTCATCACAGAGCGACGATGACATCCAGTGGTGAGCCAGATTCATCTCAGGGACCCGACTTTGCTAAGAAAATTCCAGAAGTCTCAGAAAGTACACTAGCCCGTGAGAGGTGCAGAACAGAGGGGCCAAACATGTAAAACCTAGCATGTGCCTGCAGCCTCGCAGGAGTCCCTGCCAGGGACCAAAATAAATCACTATACTGCTACCCAAACCGGCATCACAGAGACAAGTCTCTACAACAGGCATAACAACCTCATCCAAAGCCACTGCTTTTTAACCCCAGCAAACACTTCTTACAGTGGGATTTGCCAAGCAAAAAGGGCTTTGATTGTAAATGAAAATACAGATGTAACATTTCCACATTTCAGAAACTGAGAAAAGTGTTTCTATTTCACCAAGCAGCACAGCACAGGAGGAAACTGAGACATGAGAGCTGCCGAGGCCAGCGTTTAAAGGCATCCCCCACTGTGTAAAATAAAACCTGGGCTAGGTTTCAGTGACATACCAAATGGGTATGCCCCAGCCACAACGTTCGGCATTGCTTGCAGGGGTCTCGGGGTACCACCAATAGGCAAGGAGGGTACTGCACCTTTTGGGCTACCCTTGGCACTCAACCCCTCAGGCTTGCAAGCTCTGAGGACACAACTCAGCCAGGCTTTTCCTGCTGCACACAGAGCACTGCAGCTGTCTAGAAAAGCAGTGCCTTCTGCAGGAAAAATTACTAGCGATGTTTAGCTGAAACAGGGCTCTTAAAATTAATGAAATGGTAAAAAGAACCCAAAGAGAAACTTGTAATGTACCTCATCAACCAAAACAGCTGGTCAGGAATGTCAGCAGCTAGCAGGATAAACCCAACAGACCTACATCCATGCCACGCTCAGACATCTCCTCCTGCACCACCGCGTTGGTTTGCTGGGTTTTTTCCAAACGTGCTCCAACAATGACATACAAAGCAGTAACACAATTTCCTAGGGAAGAGTAGTATCTAATCTAGGAAATGTTTTCTGTATCACTGATACAAAGGCAGCACACGAGTCAAATATAACCCGTTTTGTTCACCACACAATGGCCCCAACACCAACAGCTGTCATGCCTCAGAAATCACCTTTCGAACAGCTAAGTACACTAAACGGCCCCAGGGAGTAAGGAATTAGGTGGATTGGTCCCATAATACCACCTTATTCTAACAAAATGTCAGGACAAATGACTACATATGTTCCCCAGAGGAGTAATCAGACATTGTAATTGATAGGTCAATAGCAAGCTCTAACTTGTTTATTTTGTATCCAATTTATTAAATAAAACAGCGATCATTAACTAATGTAAGGCAAAAGCAGCAATTGCCATTGTCAGAAGAGGCACAGATAGCTCAGAAAAAACAGTTTTCTTTGATTAGGTAGAAGATAATTCACCCTGCTTCCCACCCTGTGTGCCAGCCTCTGGCGCTGCACCCGGGAGGGCAGAGGGCCCCACACCACCCAGCCCAGCAGCCCACTGAGGCCCCTTCTCAATTAAACCAGGGGGAGGAGGGTGGGGGTGTGGTTTCCCTGTGGGCAGCCAGTGCCACCCACTGCCCCTGATACAAACACTGGCACACCTCTGGGTATGCTGTAAACACCAGCCCTGCCCATAATCCATGCCTTCCACCCACAATCTCACCGCAGAGCCTCTATCGGAGCACGATCCAGTTATCCCAATAAACCTTCACAAATCCCTTCAACCCTAAGGAACCAGTGGGAAGAGATACAGGAAACAATCATTTGGTTTTGGCAAACACAGTTAAACGCATCTTTCCCTTTGCACTTTCAAACACGCAGAGCGTGGCACGCTTCTGGGGCATGCCTGGCTCTCCCAGCTGGGCAGCCACACAGCTCACATACTGCTGGGGAAGGTACTTGTACACTTACTCAGCAGCATGCATCAGTGGTGCAAGCTCAGAGGGTGTTTTGTAACTCCTTTTAGTCCTGGTTTTAAAAATCAGGGCCTGTGCTATTCATAGGATTTCTAAGAACATTTACTGCAGTTGTTGTGTTACATGCCTGGTGTTACAGCAAGCGTTCCCCCCAACTGAACAGAGAAAAAAGAAACCCAACACCCACACTAAAAAAACCAAGCTGGCCAGAGGATTGGGCCATTGAAGGGAAGGAGCAGTGCTGTGCTCTGCTCTGTGTGCTGGTAGGTGGTCGCAGTACAACATCAGCAACCTGTCAGAGCCAGCACACTCACTGCTGCAACTCTTCACTCGGCAGAAGTCAGACTTCATTGCACACTGAGGATCTGGGCCTTACCCACCCAAACACACTGAAGTGCTTGCTAAATTTTAGGTACGCTGAAGTGCCCCTGACTTCAGGAGGGCTGCTCAGGGTACTGCAAGGCCAACACGGGACCGACTCATCTGTTACATACTCAGCATCTCCACGGACCCCTCAGACTCTGGGAAGTCACAGGGAGCCAGCCCTCTCAGGAGGGATCCTACACCTGCCTGTGATGCTTCTGCTTTAATTCAGCATTTGTTCCTGAGAGCCCCTCGTGATGGTTACTGCGGCACAGCACCTCCGTAATTTGAACTCTCTTACTGTAAGAGCCATCAGGAGGAGTCAAAATGATTAACAAACCTGTTCCGAGCACAGTGCTGAGGTCAGCGACAGTGGCTGGCAAACAAGAAGGTGAACAAACAGACCTATTTTCATTTCAAGCTCCATTTGAGTCACAAGAGAAAAAGAAAACCCAAGCTTCACTGAGGAGATACCAAACAAAACTCACTGGGAAATGCACGGGTTTTCAGGCTGGGTGATTATTTTTTCTTAATACTAGCTACATTCCAAAAAGTCTCATTAGATGTCTGTAAACATGTTTTCAAAAGCTGTTTCCAAGCATTCACACAGACTTACACAAACACTAGAAACGGAAGAGAAAGAGGAAAGAAGAGAAACACAACTCTGATTAAGACAGCAGCCTTAAATCGTTTCATCACCTTCTTCACAGACCCCTTTTCGTGGCTCTACGAAACCAGTTTGTACAGATAACACCTAACCTTTACCTAATATTTTCCATCCACAGACCTCAAAGGCCTTTAAGGATCAAGTCAGCATTATTCTACCCATCTTCTGATGGGCAAATGCTGATCTTCAGCTTCGGGAGAAGCAGTCTCTATTTTCGTGCCCAACCCTGTGCCAATCCCTACAGCTCTCCATGAAACCAGGGATTTTCTGCAAAACTCCCAAGCCCAGCAGAGGAGAGCAGAGCCCAGACACAGATATTTAATGTCCTTGCAGCACCACTGTTACCATGGTAAGAAACTGCTCTTTTTTCCTCTTAGCACTAACATTTGGATTCCCAGCCCAAAGAGGGCTGGACAGTTCACACTTGCATAAAGATCTCACGATGGCTTGCTACTCAGCTTAAAGGACATATGGCTACACTCTATGCAAAGCCATTTTCAGAGTTCCATCCTCCCCCTTCTTTCAGGGGAAGAAAGCGATGTACAGGAAGGCACATGAGCTTGACTAAAGCCACTCAAGCTGGCAAGGGAGTGGAGCACAGGGCTGGCTCTTGGAGTTAGTTTCCTCAGCTTTTAAGATAAAGAAATCTGCCTTATGGAAACCAACTCTCCTCTGTTAAGTCACTAATCCTCTGACAGCAGTCTTTGCTTCCCAGCTCATCTCTCTCTGCTGCTTATTTCTATCCCACAAGTTATTCTCGGAGTGTGGGAAGCAGGTAGGAAATAGAAACTTTATTTCTAACTTAAAAACCATACAAAAACGTAGCAACACATAGGTCCTTCAGCCTGAAAACCCTTCCAGATATTATCAGCTGGAGTCCCAACACCAATGGGGAAGGAAAAACAGGAGAGGCTGGGTTGGATGGCTTTTAATTCTGTATGCCAAATTTACATAAGCTATTGTAAGCCTATTGCACTTGCCATCAAGAAGCGAGACTGATTTACTCATGGAGATGACCTGGCTGTGCCCAACAGCAAACCCAAAGGTTGCACTAACCACACTGTGCCTACTGAAGCCAAAAGGTTACTGTGCTGCCCTGCATGACCTCCGCAGGCTCCGAGTCGGCACAACAGTCCCTCCAAGCTGTCCACAATGCCCTGCCTGCAACATTCTGCTGGTGGGTGCCATGCCCCACAGCACAGCCAGGGTCCCCCACCACCACCCACGTGCTGCTGGGAAGCAGTGCTCTGCTGGCACCATCCTGCACCACACCACTCCCAGAAAGCAGGAGCCAGCACAGGCTGCTTCAGAGCCAGCCCTGCTGAGGACAGGATGGCGCTGAGCCCTTGCCACCTGCACAGCTTTGTGTCTGTCCATGTGGAGACAGGGCTGCTCTGGAGAGGCAGAGGTGCTTCGGGAAGGCTGTCATGGAAACTGCTCCCTGCAGTACCTCTCTGGCACTCACTGCTGCTGGCAGTTGTGGTGAGGACCAGCAGCATCCTAGTGTACATGTTTGTGACGCCAGTGATCACCCAGCAGTAAAGCTCCACAGCGCAGGGGCCAGGTAGTTCCAGAAGCAAACTTCCCCTTGCGCTTCCCCCACAGCACCTGTGTGCTTCCTGGTGGGGTCAGAGCAGGTCTGCCCTCACTACACAGCAACTTAAGCAGCGCCAGCACCCTCCAGGACACACCTTCTCCCAGAGAATGCCTTCCACCCACCACAGGTTAACAGCCACCCTGCCTCTTCCACAAGGAAGAGCCACCATGCTTCTGTGTTTCTAGGATCTAGGGTATCGGCCTCTCCAAAGCTGCGGGCGAGCCCATCATCTTGTAGATTTGCTGGTGCCCGTGCCAGCAACTCAGCCCTGGAAGGAGCTCCTGCCTGTCAGGTTCTGGAAACAGCAACCCTGGGAAAGGGTTGTAACCCACACCTTAAAAGCAGACAGACGCTAAAAGGTGAAGAGTTCTTTTAGCAGTTTGCCAAGGCTGCCATAAAAGCCTAATTAAATAACAGGAAAAAAGGGTGCCCAGTTACTTAGATGTTGAAAACTACCAAAATTAACATTTTTTACTAAACCAGGTAATTCATACAATTAGCAGCGCTCATCTTTGAAGAGGTTATCTGAACAAACTCCTTAGACATGCAGAGTGTGATTTGAACAGCCCCTCACTGCTAGTCACACAGTCCCAATGCCTGAGTTCATCCCTCACCCTGCACTTCCAGAGGGCGGGGAGAAGGTCCCAAGTCCGGGCCCAGCCAGTGGGTGCCTGCAGCTTGGTCTGGTCACTGCGAGCTCAAGTCAGAGTTAGGGCCCTCTGCCAGAGAAGGCTGGGGCCTGGAAGGTCAAAGAGCATGCAAAGGCTTCCCAAGTACCCAGGCTGCCAGGGAATTCATTAAACCCCACTTTTAGTAGCATAATTATTAACACGCTATTAAGTCATTCCAGCTATACAAATAAGGAGACTCCAAATGACATCATTTTAAAAATCAAAGCTTGTTCCTTACTGTCAATTTTACAGGAGAAGTTGGGATCAAAGAGCCTAAACCAAAGCCATTAATAATTAATGGGAAAACATTCGTTCTAATTGGCTCTGACTGTAAATGGACATGGAAAATTCTCTCTTGCACTATGGCCAGGGGCTGCATGGCCAAAGACCATCGTTAACCTACACAACATCTCCTTAAAAACTGGGAGCTTTAAAAAAAGTAAAGGCATATCCAATGAACACAAGGTAGCTCAGTAACAGGACAAGGATACAAGGGGAGATTGATCTGCAGCTCGCTGCAGAGCAGTATTTCAGCAGCAGCAGCTGGGCTTCTCCAGCTCTGACAGCTAACGTCGCCATACTGTGGAAAAATAGCTGTGCCCTCCTTAGCAGCTAAAATAACACTGCTTCCCAAGTCAAACTGCAAAAGGCTTTGGAAAAGCTTTACAACAAGCATGACCTGTTTTTAAGCACCAACGACTATAGCAGTTTGCTGCAAATGTCATTAACACCTGTATGGTCCTGACACTGTGCTTTCAAAATAAAGATAGGTCATCTTACTTTTAATTTCGCACATGCACATAAGTGGTAAACATTCAGAGCATTCCTGTTAATGATGCCATCTGGTGCCTCCCATAATTGTGTAATATTCAGCCTTCCAAACAAGATGTAATGGCAGCAACGCACAAAACCCACTGACATTTACAGTAGGGAAATTTATTATCAGCTATCAGTTCAGAATGACTGTGTTTGCATGGCTACTCGTGCTACAAAATCATCACCTTTACCAACCAAATGGAGGCACAATAAATAATGGATTTTAATCCACACACACTACAAAGGCATTAAAAATTCATTACTCGAGCACAATAGCATCTTAAGCAACAGTTACTTCTTTAAAGATTAATACCACTTTCCTAGTTAAGTGAATATACACATCCAGCCTTTGTTTGCAACTCCAACGTGTTCACATATACAAATTAGAAGATGCAGGAATGCTTCTGCTTTAGCTTTGAGACATGAATCTCCATATTTAAAGAGCAGGCAATCCTCTGGCCCATCCTCTCTTTGCTGTGCTTTAAATCTGTTGTCTTCATAGAGGTTTAATGACTGAAAAAGAATTAAACCTCCATGAAAATCCTTTTGCATTGTATGCACTTCCAGTACCTTTATTACAGAGCTGAAACCAAGCCACCACAAAGCCTCCTGAAACTACAGGTTCCTACAGTGTCCAGATACGCTTTGCTATGAGCCAGAGCACTGCAAATGACACGGCCCCACCAGCTCTGTGCAGCCACTCCGAGCAGCTCAGCCCAGGTCCAGTTTTCCCTGCAGAGTACAGGTGGGGAGCAGGCACTGCTGCAGGAACACACACAGGCCTTGGCAGGGAGCTGAGCTCCCCCAAGACCTACAGCTCCATGCTCAATCCAGATGTGCTCTGACACACATCTGCCCTTCAGGCAGCCCAGTGCCCCAAAGACCAGAAAGGCTGTGCTGCTGCAGAGCACCTGTACCTGCCCACCTTCTTGATGGTTGTCCCTGGACACGTTAGGCAAAAGCCTAGCTTCTTCCTCAGTTTCTCTCAGCTGCTCAGTTCACAGCACAAAGCTCTGCCTGTCCACAACAGACTCTTCTGTTCTACGCAGACTCTCCCCCCAAGTATTAAAACCTGCTTATTTTAACTCCCTGGGTTTACCACCTTTTAAATGCACCCGAGCTATGACTGTCTCACTGCACTCTCCAGACTAGCTGAGACTTGCAGTCATGCCTTGCAGATGTCTGTTCCTTTTCCTTGACTTCGCTCCACCTCGGGAGCAAGGTGTTAGCTTGTCAGTGCATCAATTCTGAGTCCCCCCTACTCCTCTTCCATGATCCATGGTCTGGGTAATGGATTACACTACACCAACTCTCAGCTAACTCTGAGGAAAGCACAGTGTCCGATGGCAGACTGAAGGATGGGGAAGGTGCTTTGGTTTGGTTTCTTTATCAGTTGAAGAACTGCTGAGAACACGTGCTGCTTGAAGGCACAGAAAGGGAACCATGGCCACTGAAGGAACACAGAACTCACTGCTGCACAGGCATTCTCAGCTCCGACACTTCTGGGACATCTAGCCATCCATCCTGGCAACACTCAGCAGCCCAGCAAGTTCAGAGCTGAGTTCCTCAGAACACAATGCTGGGCTGAGCATCTGACTCTGGCTTTTTGCCTGGCCTCCTTCACTCACTACTTCTTACCAAATTAAAAATTTCCTGCAATGCACCTGTAGCATCACTTGAGAAGCACAGAATTAACTGAGAACATGTTGGCTTGCTTTGCTGGTTTGGGTTTTTTTCCAAAATTAAAATTTATACAACACCACACTTGGCTTCTGCAATGCTTTAACAACTGCTCTGCCTTCTTTTTATGAGCTCCAGCAGTAAAACCAACTCTGAACTGTGCAATAAAACCTGACAGCTTGAACGCAGCTATGAAATAAAAAAATAAACCCAGGAGCATGAATAATAATGAAAGGGCAGAAACAAGAAAATAATTCAACAGATGTGTGACATTTTTGTTCTCCATTGTGGATCAGTTATTCTTGTTAATTATATCACCTATTCTTCCCTTTTATTGATAATTACATGAAGCAGATGGATAACAGAATGCTCCCAGATGGTGAGAAAGCAAACAAGTTCATAAATTGTTTATTTATGAAGAAATCATTAAAAATTATTTAATTATCTATAGCTTTCTACTCCACCAATAATTACATGCACGATAAAGGCCAGCAGCACTTTATAAGATATTTAGAACTCTGTTGTGCCCAACTCTGTTGTTAACGTAACGTGACTGCAATGACTGACAGATGTGCAGAACACAATAATCATCTGATCTGTTTTAACACTGTGGGAATTAAGATTTTGAATCTTTGGATCTTCTGCCAATTGGCACTTCAATGCCGGCTACTGAGTCAGAATACAAAACCCAGAGATCTCCTTTTGGTTTGGAACAGCTGTAGGAGGTGTTTGATCTAATGAGCAGACAGGAGCTTTTCCAGGTCCATGTCCTGAAGCCCTAGAGCACAGCAGATGTACAGCCTGACTCAAACACACGGAACCTCTGAGATGCCTGCTGCAGAGGCACAGGCTGAGCAGGCATCCCAAAGCCTGCGTGCTTCCAGAACTAAATGCAAGCAAGATTGTTGTTCCAGAGGGCTGCAATGGGAGATAGGAGTTTAATACCCCCCTCCTCGGTGTCCACTCAGTCACTCCTTACCCAATGTATCCAAATCTCTTCAGCAGAGCAATGGGAGAGAAGAGTTTGGTAAGAACAGGCACAGAGTCAGCCCCAAAAATGTATTTGCCATCTCAAGGAGTGGGATAAAAGAGTCTGTCATACATGACTGTGGTAGGAAGGTGTTGCTGTGTTCCTGAGAATCTGCAGCCCTTTGCAAAATGCAGAGCCACTGCCTGAGGAGTGACAGGTCTCCCCATCACATCTCAAGCAGAGATGAAGCAGCACAGAGATGTGGCTTAGGAGAGAGTGTAAGAACTTATAGTTGCCTTAAAACCTCTGCAAAGCTATAATAAAGAGGGCACGTAGAGAGGAAGAACAGGTGGAGTTCCTAAACTCTGTACATCTTCAGCACCAGTGTCGTTTTAGCTATCAGAGGCAATGCAAACCAAGAGCATGGCTCAAACTAGAAGTGATACTGAACCAAGGGAGATATCACAAGGACATGGAGAGAACAGGGTGGCTGGAAAATGGCTGTTAAATAGTTGTTCAGGTAACAGTAAGTTTCAGTTTAACACGATAAATTCCTGGACGTCCAAAGTAAAGCTCTCTACCTTGCATATAGCTCCCCCAGGGAGACTACAGGAAGAAGGACACCACACAGCATAGCTCGTGCTGCTGGCAAGCAGTGTGAGGGAGCAGACCAGGAACCCCATGGGGCAAGGCAGCACACGGGGCTTCCTTCCCCCTTTTTCGTTTTTCCAGACACTGCAGCAGAATAAAGCAATCGGACAGAGTCATGACGAGAACAAGCTACCACGGACTGAATTCCCGGTGCTCATCTGCCTGCAACACCCAGTCCAGACCTGCAGGAAAGCCACCTCTCCAGCACAGCCGAGATCCATCTGGACCAGCAGCGCACAGGAATTAGCTGAGGGCAAAGCTTTCCTGATGTAGATGGCTGCTTTGGAGGAAGGAAACGGAAAAGAAGAGTCCTTGTGGGTCCTGGCTGAGTTATCTGCACTGGGTCAATATTTATGAGTGAATCTCTTCATGCCCACAAGCAGGCTGGAACTATTAAGAGCTACACAAACTGATTGAGCCCCAGGGCTCCCACTGTGCACTCTCTCTAAGATACTAAGCCATTAATGGCCTACAGAGATATATATGCACAAATCAAGAGCTGTGCTTAGACCCTGAATGGCTGAGCTGCTGAGCCCCAAGCTGTTACTGGTGAAAAATAAATTCTGCAGTAAGAAAGGGAGAGAGAGATAGCGAAATAAAAACAAAAAAGGCTGGAACAAGAGGAAGGCAGCTGAAAAAGCAGTAGATGAGAAGCAGATGTTGATGGCTAGATATCAAGGGGCATCTTGTGGGTATCAAAGCAAGAATTTCATTACAATTATCTCCATCATAAGTGATAGATGCTCAAGCAATTAATTAGCACAGGCAATCAAATGAAAATTTCACATTTCTGAAATTGACTTGCATTTACAATCTTTGTACTGTAGTTTATGTAAAAAAGAAAATCTTGCCATCATTGCAGAGAATTTACAACAAAAACCCACCCTCCAGGTTTCAGGAACAAAGCAAGCCCCTCCAGTGATAAGCAGTTTGGTGGGGTAGAACGAAGAGTGATGGAGAAGTGAGGAGTGGTCTCAACCACCTGGAAGCCCTCCTTGCCCAAAACTTTTAAGATGCTGCAAGATCCTGCCCCTGACTTGTCTGAAACCATGTCACAAAGAGCAGGCACTTCTCCTTACTGCTATCAAGTGTTTGGCCCAGACAACTCCCACTGATTCCTACTCCAGCCTCTTTGTCTGCTCTCAATTTTCTCCATCTCCACACTTGCCTTGCAAGGTTGTTTTTCCCATTTCCCTTTTACCTCACTTCCTAGCCTGCTAGCATCTTCCAGGACCAAAATGCATCTCAGTAATTTTTAAGGTGGCAATTCTCAGCCTTTCCATTTGGTAGAGCTGTCACATTTAACTCCTTGGTGTGTTACTGTGCTCTTTGTGACAGGGGCTGTGTCTTTCTCCCTGCAGAGTGTCTGAGCAGGCTTTGGGACAGCAGCAAAAAGTAGAAGTATAGTAGTTTTGTCCCCATGGAAATTTGATTATGTTAATTTTACAAATAAAATGAGGTATGTTGTATAACACAGATGCAAGTTTTTGCAGGGAAGTGCAAGATAATTGATGGGGATCAACCTTCCTTTCTGAGACATTAGAGAGAGGACTTGCATCTGACTAGTACCAAAACTAACACAACATCCAAGATTTAAAAGCAGCACCACATTCCTACTTCTACAGGTACACTCAGTCCCCTGTGGTAGGGCACCTCTTCAGTTACAGAGCTTTCCCAGCATACAGTGGCCAAAGTCCATTCATCCACTCAAAGAGCCAATTTCACTTCAAATGGCTTCAAATTCTTGCTATTTTAGAAAACTAAAGGCAGCAGTAGCAGACTAGCTTTATCCTCAAGTTACCACCTAGGGATCAACCCCAGATGTCAGTTTTGATAGAGCACAGTCTGTCAGAAATCTATAATTAATGCCAGTGCATATGCATGGATACTTACGCAACAGCTAGCCTTTGTTTTTTTCCCAACAAAGCTTTTGTTAGCTAAATCTCATGTGTTTTATTAAATACAAATTCATCGAGCTTCTGCTGTTTTAAACACCTATCTCACCACCTGCAGCACTCTGAAATCCTCAGAAAGAACCTGGGAGCCAAGCAGACAACAGACCTGCCAATCTCTCAAATGTAGAAATCTGTGATTTCCCAGCTCCACCACACACGCTACGATGAGCTCTTCTAGTGACAGAGTAACAATTCATGTTAGAGAGAAAACAGGAAGTGTGTTAAAGACAATCATCAGTTTATTCTGCAGAGCAGAGAAAGGTAGGGATGTGCGTGCTGAGGGGAGACTGCTCCACAGCCAAGCTCACATCAATGACCTCAGCCGTGTCCTGGATTTTGCTTTGCCAACTGCTGCCTAATTAAGAGTTTTGGATGCCAAAAATTACTGACTGCAGAAAGGAGAGCACTAAAGATATTATATGGGAGCCCATCTCAGCCTGCTAGAAGTAGCAGACAGGCATAAAAGCTCACCAATTCTTTGGGAAGTTACAGCTACCTCCTGAGAGCACCATCACTAACAGTGTTTCACCTAATATTTCAGCTCTGGTAGTTACTCATGATTAACCATCGTCAGGTCAAATGTTAGTTAATTACAAATGTGAGACAGAACAAGGTGTAAGTTATTTAGCAAATGAAATTTTAATGAGCTTTCAGTG
Organism: Laterallus jamaicensis coturniculus; assembly: GCA_022605575.1. Classification (NCBI taxonomy): domain Eukaryota; kingdom Metazoa; phylum Chordata; class Aves; order Gruiformes; family Rallidae; genus Laterallus; species Laterallus jamaicensis. Next base: position 1,826,356 of record JAKCOX010000001.1, read on the forward strand.
CAGAACCTCCAGACCGCATGAGTGCTACGCAAATAAGAACTGTTTAGCAGTGAAAACAATCCTTCCCTTTGCTGTTAAATCACTCCTGGTATTTTGAAGTGCTCTCTGAGGGTACTTTGTGCATGGGAGAAACCTGACTTTGGGACTGAGAAATAAAATTTACTTAAGCAAATTCTATGGAATTAGTCAGAAACACAACATTGTCTTTTTCCCACTTGCATCAATACTTAAACAAACTTAGCAGGAAAAAGGGCTAAATGGTAAATCAGAGCATTTAAAATGAGTTCAGAAGGTAATGAAAACATGCTGTTAAAATGTAAATGTTTCACATGTGCCCGTTACCGTTCAGTGATGCTGTCTGTAAGGCACTTGAAATTCAAGCCGAGAAGAAGCAATGGCTGTGCAGAAGCAGAGCTGGGCTTGTAAGGGTATGGACACCATGTTCAATGTAATTAAGAAGCAACCTATCAACACTGAGATGGTAATGCCATCCCATCTGCCAAACCCTGCGCTCGCTGGCACCATGCCTCCTGCCTGCTGCTGCTTCTGTTACCCACCTGATCCTTGGAGACCTGCTCTGATGGAGCGTTTATGCCAAGCTCTTCCAGAGGATAGACAATCTGTCGTCTTGGTCGCACGGGAACCATGTAATGAAGGGCAGATGTCAGGGAATGGGCACGGGGACCCTGAAACTGAAAGACAGCGATCTATATTTCAGCAGAGAGAATGTCAGAACAGTGCATCACAGATGTCTGTTGTATGGCTTTGCAAATACAAAATTCTTAGCTCTGTTGGCTAAATCTGAGAGAAAAATCAGCAAATAAACAAACACACTCAGAGCAGAGGAATGAATTGCAGATAATTCCTGACACTAATGAAGATAATTATGAGAGTAATTACATTACTATCTCTGTGGGAATGACAGATAAACAAGTGGTTTGGTTTATGGGATTTTTCAGCACAAGTATTTTCCCCAGGAGGATATTTTTCTCCATAGTGATCATGAATCAGCTTGATTTGACCTCATTAAGCTATGTTATCTGCTTACTGCTAACCTTTGCTTGTTTGGCAAAGAATGGTTATGAATTTATATAGAAATTCTATACCGACTAAAATGCCAATTCCATCCAAGTGATAAATGTTAATAAACTGGCATAAACTGGGAGTGAACAAACCCCTGAACGCTAATGTGACTAGCACGGATCATTAGAAATAGCTGTCTCCCATTTATTACAGCATGACTGGCTCTGTCATCATTTACCACAAGAAGGGGGAAGGGGGGGGAATTACAGGAAATAGAGAACATTAATGCAAACTAAATGACACTGAAGTACCCTTCCATCCACAAGCATTGGAAAAACCTGGGTGTTACTGTGCGGAGAACTGAATAATATACCACATTTACCACTTATTAGAAAGCAATGATAAGCTAAAGTAACTTGAAGGAACTCCACAGCTGGGGAATAGACTCAACTGGAATCATCAGTAAGACTTAACTTTCCTCTTCCATCCACTGTCATTAAACTGCATTTCTGTAAGTGCCCCTTAAGAATCTGAGAAGCTAATGCTACGCAAGGACATCGGTCCCTCAAGAGACCACTTCATGGAACTCCACAAAAGTGCCCAGAAAAAGCCATCCTTCTGGAAAAGTATCGATGGCTAGCCTGTCAAAACTCCTACATTAAAACGGTGCCCATTTCCAAACCCCCGAGCTGCAGAGGACAGCATTCATTCTCAGCCACTGCCTACAAGCAAGGTGCTTCCTTCAGTGCACCGTGCAGAGCGCCCCAGAGCTCCTGACGAGCATCTCCAGAGGGCAATTCTTCCCTCCTGAGATAGGGAGCTATGACTGATGGGTGACCTGCCCTCTGGCTGCACCCTGCTCTTGCTGGCAGGAGCCTCGGTGATTAGGCTGGGCCAGATTGGGCTTTAGATGGCTACACATCAGCGAGCTGACATTTGAGAACCGTACCTTGTGTTCCCTTTTCTGATGTGGGACTAAGGGACAAGACACATACGTGAGTGTTTTGGAAAGAACCTTATTTGGCTTCCACAAGTTACGTTCTTCTGGGCAACAGATTGTCTCACACAGCATGACTCTCCTGCGGCGCTTGCAGAAAGAGGAGTCACATTTCCAATGACAACAAGGTGCCCAGGTCCCACTGACCTCTGATGAACCAAGAGTATCTAAATCGCTCTGAAGAGTTCTCATAAGCCACTGGGATGTGTTTTTAACATTAATAGCCTTGCATTTACTCAAGCCACGTTATTCCCGGTGACATCATTCCTTCTGTTCCTCCCTGCTCTCTAGTTTATGTTGAATCTAAACAAATACCAGTACCTCTCAAGATTAATTATGCAGCTGAGTGGCAGGAGAAAAGCTGACAATATTTCATACAAGAAATGCAACTAACTTTCTCCTTACCTTGCCTTCCATGTACTCTGGATAAACAGGATAGTAAAGAGAAGATTTGTGGGCCAAGCGAAGAATCTCTTTTAGGAAGTGTTTTGTATAGTGATGAAAAATAGGATTTAAGGCAAAATGGTAAAGATGTCCATGTTCCTCTTGCTGGTGGTGACTGAAATGAATGAAATCTTCAATGTTGTAATGCGATCGAATATACTCAATGTCCTGGAAAAGAAGAATTTGGGAATCAGCAGCAATGAAACAGCTACTTTTACAGTGTTTCAGCAGGGGCTATTCTTTCCATCAATCAAGACATTGAATCTGAACACTGGATTTAAGCACTTTGAGAGCTGTGCTCAATGTGCTCAAAGCACATTAAACATATTTACTGAAAACCTCCTCATTGTCTCAAAATCTGTCCTTGCAGCATGTCCACCTTTACGTAGGAGTGAATACTTGACCCATCACAACAATGTCCGATACAGGTGAACAGACATTCATGGGGGGAGGGGGGGCGGTGGAAAGAAAACATTCTTAGTGCTTTCAGTAAAGAGCAGCCTAAGCCATCTCGTCACAAAACTTAAACTGAAAAGGGGAATTCTACAGAGAAGAGCTGTGCAAGAAGCGTCCCCCAACAAGTCTTCCTTCTTGAAGTGATACGCTGAGATTTTTGCTTATTTATACATTCAAGAGAAATTGCTGTCTTTCACTGTAATGTTTTTAATTACATTAAGAGCTGGCTTTGGAAATGGGAGCGACTACTTTAAAAACTGAGCACTGCAGCTGCTTAACAATCCAGAATCTGTCTTTTCTGTCACAAAAGCAAGCCTAGAAGGAGGCTTGCTTCTCCAGAGTAACATGCAATGTTGCCTTTTGTTACTCCGTTGGAGCATGTGCTTTTTCTTTTGCTTTAAAGCATGTGATCCCTCAGAATCTACTGCCGGAGAAAGAAGCCAAGCAAGCAGATCTAGACAACCACCACTCCTCATCACAGTGTACATGGCAGAACTGCTTATTGACTTTGGAAATTAGGGGGCAACACAGGTGACAATCTCTGGAGGCAGACTGGCTTTGTGCTGAAGAACCCAGAAGCAGTGTAGGAGGCACCTATCAGCTGCTTCTTGTAAATAATATGATTTTTTTTTTTTCCATCTGTGTATCAATCATCAGCTGTGAGAAGGGAAGTAATTCGGTCTACAGAGTCAGGAAGGAGAGAAACATTTACAGAGACATTCTGTGAGGTACAGAGTTAGTGGCAGCAAGAGGCTCAGCCTTTAGTGCTGAGGGCCAAGCGTTACACCTTTCACACAATATAGAACCAGCATTTACCATTTCATCTCTAATGACAGAAATGCCAACTATTTGATCCAAAACTTCTGCTAAGAAAGCCTGCACCGGGATCCCATCCTGCAAGGCAAAAGCAACACATGTTTCCTGGCTCATTAGAATTTTCTTAATCATAACTCTGCATTTCACCACACACTCACAGTTTAAATATGTCCCTCCCAGTGTACATACTTCACACTACCCCAATTTAACCACTCCTCCTCGGCTCTGGGCATAATGTTTAAACAGTGTATATGGCTGAACTCTTGGTCGTGCAAGACTTTAGTAAACAAAAAGTTTCTGTTAGAACCTACAGGAGTGCTATAAGCTCAGCTACTAACTTAGCCCTTGGATAAGTTCTGATCTTAAGAAATCATATGAATTAGAAGAGTTCTTCTCCATCACTAGGTGCATTAAACAGATACCCCTACAGCTACATGGCTGGTAACAAAGGTGCTTGGTTTTTCTCTATCCATTTGCCATCACACAACAGACCCAGTGATGTTTCCTGATGTTTGATGGGTGTATGTCTGGGAAGGGGAAAGAGGTGCCCACCGTGTGACAGAACACAAGCACATGTTCACCCCACAGCCAGGTGTGCAGAAAGAAAAAGCAGCAACGTGAATCGGGGCATGGGCAGCCAAAAACTGCATCCAGCCTGCATCTGCCCCTGTATTTGAAGGGTCTCTGAAGAAGAGAATAGTTGGCATGTGCCACAGGTTAGATTTTCCCTGTCAAATCAGGCTGAATACAGCCTATACTGACTGTTGGTACTGACTTGAACAAACTACATGCACAGCATATCCTGGCTTAGAGCGATGTAATAAACTCTGGATGTTTCCACCAGGTTCTGTGTGTTCTCTCCTATGTGCAAGAAATACTCACTGGATCCCTGCGAGCCAGAGTAAATATCTTCAAGTCATTCAATATACTTTCACTCAAGCTAAGGGTTTTAACGAGCATTTTGACCCCATGCAGGTCATTGGCTGTTGCCCTTCGTACATTAAACGACCTATTAAAAAAAGAAGGAAAACAGCATAAAAGTTCCCACAGTGAGAAATTCAAGATAATTCCCACACTTCATACATACATCACGCCTTCCACAAGCGCTGAACACATATTTTAGAACCTGAAATTGATTGCTATATGAGTATTTATTTCCAAATGCATGTTTTAACTATGTACAACTACAAAAAAGCTCACACAGCATCTACTTAAGACAGCTCAGGAATATCCTGGCACTCCCCTAGTTTACACACTCTGTTATAAAGCATTTTCCCCACCTACTAATCACGACAGTGGCAGTCTATAACAGCTGAGGAACCCTCTTGTGTGGTCTGTTAAAGACATCGACCCCTCCTGATTAAACGGGCTCATATAACGAGCACTGATAGAATGCTGTTCAAGGAACTGAGTTACAACTTCATTTCCAAGAATTAAGCTCTTTCACCCACAGCTAAAAGATCCTGTGATTCATGTAATTCCCATTCCTGCTCTTTTTTATTTCAGTTCCAACTTACACGTGCTGTTCTTCAGCCTAAGTCACAGTCACATCCAGACTGATTTTGTGGGATGGGGTTTAATGAACAGCATCAGGACCTTAAAAACACAAAGCTACCAAATACTTGATATGCTATGGGAAAGTTCCCAGCTCAACTCAGGTGCTCAAGAGCATGCATTTGATTCCTAGAGTTACAAACTAATCCTGAACTCCTAAGTAAGCATCAGTTTAGTTCCCACATTTCCTGGCAGCTAATTGCAAGATCAAACCAGCAATGAGGATAATGTTCAGCAAGACCAGCAGTGCAGTTCACTCTGCAACCCATGAGTATGCCATCTTCCTGCCACTCCACTGAGCCCAGCAAGTGAGTTTTCCCTCACCCCTGTCCAAGAGAAGGCAGTTGTGCCAATAACAAATTATGGTTTTAATACGACAAAAAACCAGAACATGCAAAACATTCACATTTTTTAAAAAAAAACAGGCCAAAAGTCCCCAAAACTGAAGCCACCAGACCTACTGTGGTTATGAAATAGTAGGGGGGGACTATCCAAGGTCTGAGCTCATTTCTCTTCCAGCAATGAATTAACTCGTTCTAGATGCCCAATTCCTTTGACTGCTCAGAGACCAGGACGCTATTAGTATTATTATGCTTTTTTGTGAAAATTGAGGGAAAGTATCCATTAAGCATTTCAGCCTATGCCTTGTCATCTGTTTTTTCTTCTTGGCTGTTAAGTAGCAGACGTACACTTCCATTTGCTGCACTCTTGCTTTTTGTGTACTTAACACTTTTTCTCATTCCTTTTACAACCTTTACTAATCAGTATCTCATTTTGTGCCTCTTCTGATTTTGCCCTTTCATGTCTTCATATTCCCATCTTCTTACCCCTGTTTTTCTTTCAGTCCATTTTCTGTGCCTGCCTTCCCACTCACATGCTTCACAAAAGCCCCCAGTGCAAGTGCAACGTATTGATCTTTTACTTTTTCATAGTTTTTGTCTAAGAGAGGACCTGCTGTTGTGCACAGGATTTTTGTCCTTCAGAAACTTTCTCAAAGCTTCATCTTCATATTCTTCTATAGCTTTTCTGATCCTGAACCTCAATGAAATACTATTCCTCCTTACCTTCCTGCACAACTGTGGGGGGAGCTGGAAAATGCTAGTGAAGACCCTAGTCTGTTCTCAGGCAGGGGCTGGTATAATTTGGAATATGCACAATTTAATCAGAATTGTAAGGGTTTTTTTAAAAAAAAACACCACCCAACAAAACCTTGCTAACAAGTTTAATTTTGACCAAAATCACAAGAGGACATATGACTACCCATCCTACTTGTGGATTACTGAACAGCTGCGGCTGAGATTAGCAGGAATTACTCCAGTGCCTTCTCTTCAGCCAGCTGGATTCTTACACAGCACGCAGAAGCTCAATGCCATCCCATGGTAAAAAGCTTCTGCACAGGTCCAAGAGTAGTTGGCCAGTTCCTGCATGAGCTATTTGTATACCACCAAAGGTGATTAAGTATGCAATTAAGTATGCAATTAAAACAGAAGTATTTCTCTGAAACCAGGCAGTATTTTAGCTACATTAAGACAAAAAAACCCCAAACCAATAGAAAATCTAATCTCTAGCTGTGCCAGAATTTAAGCTCGGTGTTTGGGCCAGTATAGGCCTGCTATGCAAACAAAGCATTGGAAAACAGATACCACATAACAGAACCCACAGCAAGGGAGGTTGTGTCCCAGTTCACCAGTATTTCAGACTACAGAAGCGTTCAGAGTATCACAGAAATTGAAAGGTAGTAAATAAGTGATATGACAAGAAATTAAGAGATAAATCTTATAAAGCAGACACTTGACAATGTGTTCCTATGTTCCAGAAAGGCACTGCTGCATTTCTTCTATGACAGTGTTGTGGTTTCCAGGAGTTACATCTGCAGCAGGCTTTCAAGTATCAATGCTACACAACCTGACTCAAATCCAAAGGGCCAAACACTGCGCCACATTTCTCCATTGGCCTTGATCCTCAGTGAGCAGCTACTTCTCTGTACCATGTTCATTTTCATTAAGTCAGTACTGAACACACAAATTTTAAATTAAACCCCTCACTGCACTTTGGGCTTACTTAGAAACTATATACAAAGGCAGCAGTCAGAAAACTGCTTGCTTTTACATTTCTTAATTATCTCATTTTTTGTTTAAGAATTATGTCACTAACCACTTCATTTCACTGAAAAGATAAGGTTATTTCTACAGTGTCTAGCACAGTGCTGGGTGGAGATACAGCTGAGTAGGCTTAGGATCCACTCCAGAACAGGAAGCAAGACAGCTGCACCGACACTGTGAAACCCTGTTATTTAGCTCTGCTCTTAACTGCTCCAGGCAAGAGTTTTTGCTGGATGTTGTTCCAGCATGATCTAAGACAGCAAAGGAATACCCATCTGATGCTGGGTAGGATGACACAAGCATGCTCTGTAAGAGCAGTTCAGCATACACCTCTTGCTGCTACAAGGCACAGAACTCACTTGAGCAGCCCCGCGCGGTGGAACACATACAGCTCCCGACCAAGGCTGGAAGCGCAGGAGGGGACCGCCCGAACAAAGCTCTGGATCAGGTGGAACTCTGGCACGTGATGTGGCACCAGAACGACACAGAAGTCTTTATCCTGAAAGAGCATTGCAGACAATAAAGCCATCTCAGTGTAAGCTTTGCACAAAAGCTCCTGACTAGAGGGCACAGCAAGCAGGCACACTGAATGTGGTGCTTACAACGTACATACATATTGCTCTACCAGGCTTGATGCCAGAGTGGCAAAAAGGAAATTGAGCTCAACCTGAAGTTGGCTCACAGAAACAGGTCTTTCTGCTCCCACTATAAAGACTTAGGAGTTAATATCCTGATATTCCCTAACGATGCTTTTTTCCCCATCCTCACCCCTCTCCTTTCTTCCTCAGGAGAGGACCTACAGCTGGAAGGACCTACAATGACTATCTAGCCCAGCTGCTTAGCAGGAACATTATCTCTATGCCCACACCTTTAAGGCTAGCATCATCCCTCTTTCCTAGCCTTTAACTCCAGCTTCTTTAACGTAGCTTCCCTGATTTCTTTCCATTTTGATACAGTCTGGATCTATATATGATTTAAAGAATCATAGAACCTTTAAAGTTAGAAAAGGCCTCCAAAATCATCAAGTCCACCTCTCAAGATCATTATGCCCAACCAACAAGTTGATCTTGACTTTAAAAGAGTTTGAAACATTTGATTCGTAAATCTGCATCTCAGAATCTCAACACACAAAGGAAGTGTGTGCACAATACACACAGTCCAAAAGCAGGCAGGGAGCAGTTAGAATTCTCAGGGTACCTCAGCCCAAGGTGACTAGCCACAGCACACTCCTGTGAGTCTCCAACCCACGCAGCCATTGTGTGGAACTCCTCTGGCTGCCAGCTGCACCACTATCCCACCATGCACACACACACACACACACACACACTTTAACACTTTAATTATACCTACTGGATAAAGCTTGAAAACGTAATGCAAAAAATCCAGTGACCTGCAATCAAGAGTAAACACTGTTAAATACAGCACATATCACATGGATCTGATATATTTCAGTACTCACATCATCCTAACTGCAAGGAACATTCATTCACAGCGCTAATCAGACAGTCCTGCAATCCCTAAACAACTGCAGGTGTTGCATGCTGCATATCAGTTGTTGATTTCTAGTGCCTAAAGCATCACTATCAACAAAAATAAGCCTGAATGTCTGAAGCACTATCAAAATATTAAGCTCTTCACTGCAAGACAAAAAGAATAAATAAAAAAAAGTTGAATCTCATGCTGATGACTCCCAACAACTTTCCCAAGTCATTCATGGGTTGTCAGAGCAGCATTAGCACATAGCAAACATTAACTGGGCTTACAAACAGTTGTTGCTATGTGCCATGCTACTTTCACCCAAGAGGAATTCTGTCAGTAGCCACTTGGTGAAGCTGCCTGACATACTGTATCACTAACAGGAACATAAATGCTTTACAAGTGTTTTTGAACACTTTACCACTTCCTACTTCCCAGCTACCAGCTTTGAGGAATTCCACTCTTTTGCATGGTGACAATGGAACGTGACATTTGAGTTTAAAGAGCTACATGAAAAATATAACAAATTCTTCCTGTTTCTCCTACATGTATAAGGTATCAAAGACCCACCACAGAGTTATGCTGAAGCTTTATAAAAACATTTTTCCACCATACAAAGTGTGTCTCTTGAAGAAATTCAATAAGGATATATATTGCCTAAAAATATTTACAAAACCCCTCCTCCCTCCAGACCTGTAATTAAGTACCCTTTAATTACTTCACCAATAACATTACTGAAAAGATAAACAACTTCTAATTAAAATGTCTAATACTGAATGAAAACTTTAAAAAGCAGCTGCACATAGAAGATCTGGGTTGGGGTATTAAATATTCACCTATTCAATACATATAATTTGTTAATAGAATAGCTAAATGGGGGAAGGAAAATGCCATTGCAATGCAGCTCTATTCTCCAGTGTCTGGTATGTCTTTGCAACAAGGAACACTGGAACAGAGGCAAAAGATTTTTCAGGGGGCTTAAAAAGGCATCACACATCTGCAGATACAGCAGCCATTTAATTCCTTTGCATTTCCCTTGAAATGCACTCACAAGCCACCTAACAGCTCCAGGTTTAAGAGATAGAAACATTGACCAGCATCCCTGGGGTAACACAAATTCCCCAGCAGTAAGCTTCCCTCAAGGGCTGACACGCAGCCATACCTACAGCTCAGCCACAGCCCTGTTTCTGGACCTGTGCTGTGCAGGGCCAGCAGTTACTCCTTCAGGACAAGATCCTGAGATACTCTCAGGGTTTCCTTTCAGGACAGCTGCTTCTCTGATGTTTCTTTTACAAACAGGTAGATCAAGCAAACGCAAGCTAGGGAAGTATACAAGCAAAATACCTGAAAACACTAAGATCTACAGAGTCCTCAGCTATAAGAAGTCTTCAGAAAGGAGTGCTATCTTCCCCACAGATACCCATCTTAGAATTCAAACCATTCCAGAGATGTCTCCAGGAAAAAAAACCAACAATGGGACTGAAGTGTTGAGCAATAGACACAGTGAAAGGATCTTGAACAGAAACAACAGTGGTGCGTACAGCCAACAGAATGTCAGAAGAGGGCAAAAGGAGTGACAAATCCTTATCCTAAGCAAGATACTATGAGCAGAAAACCCAACAAGTCTACAGAGAGATTATTTCCAGCCATAAGCACTGCTCTGAACAGCTATTTCATTATAATGGAGGCAGTCCAGAGCAAGTCCCTCACCTCTGTATTAATTTAAGTTATCTTATTCTGGAATAATTATCTTACTTGAATTTTATTTCAGACTATATTGCCCATAAATTAACTCTTCTGGAAGGGACTCTGCTGTGAGATTGCTCTATTGCATATATGTTGATCAGTGTTTCTAAGTACACCACAGACTTCTAGCAATAGAGTCTCTCTTCATAACAAGTAAGAGCTATGTTACTGGGTAAATATGTACCATAAAGGTACCTTCGCTCTGGTAACTTAGGATATTTGCATTTGTAGCAGACTTAGTGCTTTATTCCCTTTGGGTAGACCCCTTCCTTAATAAAGCAGCAGCTTAATAAATAGATTCAGTTTTCAAAGAGTACTGATTGTTGTTTTTAATGAAGTTTAGTCCTAAATTTCCTTTAAGCTGTCAGTCACCAGTGATGACTACTACACACAGAAAGATGTTTTTTCAAAGGGTACCACAGTTGTCAGTCTGTAGGGCTCACTTATAATCCCAAAGGGCAATGTTCCTGGAGAGGCTTTTGCTGATGTGGCTGAGTGGAGGTTTGCTCTTCAAGGGTGCAGCAAAATTTGGAGGGAGGGAAAAAGAAAAATTCTAAACCACATTGATAGGTCTGTTCTATCTGACCAGTATCTAAGAGTCCAAGGTCAGCAGCAGCAATCATTTTAAGATAAAAAGCCTTTGTCTTCCCCCTACTGTAGTGGATCCTAGAAAACAGGATTGATTCTCCCAGTGACAGGAGATTAAGCATTTAGAAATGAGGAATTAAACATTAATTGATTTAGAAATTAAGCCTTTAGAAATGAGAGCATTTATGCACAGAGTTAAGAACAGCATTATTGCCCCATGAGATGACCAGTACAGTAGCATTTAGGTGCTTTTGGTTCACCAGCTGTGGAATTCAAAGTCCCTTCAGAGGAAGAAGTGGCCTTCTTCCACAATTTCAACTACCTTCTTTTCACAAAAATCAATTCTTAACTTTTTGTCTGGAGGCTGAAAAGTTTCAGTAACTCATCAGTGAAGGCAAAAAGAAACAGGGGGAAAAAGGACATCAGAAAAAAACCCAACCTAACTGCAACAGGTCCCATCACCATTACATTCATCCTAAAATTGTACCATTGAAAACTGTTAAAGATTGGGGAAGCAGTAACTTCGTTAAGTGAACTGACTTACCTAGTTTCATGCTTCTCATCAATATAAAACAGATGGATACAGAAGGCATTTGGAACTCCCTTGTACACTGGGCGAAACACATCTTCTCCTTCAGTCTCATGGAGAAGCGTTGCTGAGGCTTTGCAATCTTTGACCTGGACATCATCTGGTTCTGTATGGGAAACTGGAATGGCTCCATCCTTCTGCAGTGACAATGGAGAAATGATCACTTACAACATTCCAGAAAGTAGTTTCTTTTCTTTTTTTATTAAAAGGTCTTGCATCATTCCTACCACATAGCATTCCAAGCAGACACACAGGGACACGTGTCACAGTGACACACAGAAATTCAAGGGGGTATTTTTTTGTGTGATACCTGTTTCTGAAACACCAGACTAAAGTGACCTCTAAAAGCATGCACATTCTTGCTGAAGAGCAGCAATATATTCACAAATTGATAGTTGCCTCTGGAGTCCATTTGTGAGGCAATATTTACCTTTCAGAAATGCCTCTACATCAAAAAATTCTGTTTCCATATGGGTATTAAAGATAGGTAAAAGTTAAAAACATGCTTTGTTAAAGAAAATGGGATCAATGCAGAGAACACTGTGGAAATGAACACTAACGGGGAGAATACCAGAGCAGCTTTGATGAGAGACTAGGAGACAGACAACTAAAATTTCTGGGGATAAAATCTCTGCTGACTTGTGCTGCGCCAGTACCTCTCATCGTAGTGGTCGTTTGTCAAGTTGAGATTCAGTCAGTGGGACAGGCAGATAGAACACATGCCCTTTGCCTTCCACAAACTGTAGGGGAAGACTGCAGCTGCACTGCTGCTTCTCAGCTTCGGTCACAGACTTTTAGCTCAGGAACCCCATCAAGTCAGAACCTCGGGACTTGCAGATCTTCAGAGCAAGATGACTCTTACCCTGTTGCAGGAATGCTCTTCCCATGCCTGCAGGAGCTGTGCTTCCACAGGCCATCACTCTGCAGCAGCCCATGCAAACAGGCCCCCATCCTTCCCCTCCTCCCAGTGCCCCTGCATTGCCAGCCCTGTGCTGCCTGGCTGTTCACGTGGCAATGGACAGTACAACCACCTCCACCCAGACACCTGGCAGGGCAGCTTCCCACCTATGCTGGCAGCAGATCTAAGCAGGAGCTGTGCAGGGGACTGGTGAGGAGGGGAAGAGTAAAGCACTGCTTGTCCTAGAAGCCTCCACCTGCCCTTCACACTGAGGTTACCAGCAGTATTACCTGCACAGCTGCCTCCGGGTCACCAACACCTTCAAAGTTCTGAGGTGAAACAGACTCTGTTTCTTGACTTGTTTCGTTGCTGCTGTCTTCATCTGAGTAAGGAGACAGAATAGATACATCTGGCATCAAAATGCACACTTAACCATCAGAGTCACAGCAATACAAGTGTGCCAGACTACTACTCAAAGGTTTTATTTTAACCAACCACACTTAAAACAGACCCTCCTATGGTTACATGACTGCAACTTCACTGGGCTGTTTGATTTGAAGGCCAAAAAAAACCAATCAGAGAATTGGTTGTAAAGTAAGAATTAGCAATTCCTAACTCACATACTATGTCATAAATGTTTAACTACAGAGAAAAATAGGAGTTGTTAGTGTGTTGACTGGTATCTTAAGCCCTTTGCCTGTTGCTAACTTATTTTCAGATTATCCCAAGGATGAGGAACAATTCTTGATTCTCAGATTAGTTCTCCTAAAAGAACTGAAATTCAAAATAAAGCCATAACCCTTATTTTCTTGTGAAGGCAGGGAAAAGAAACAAGGATTTAATTTCACTTTTCAACTGCTAAACCTAAGTAGCTCTCTAAACCCTGTTCTACTTCCTATAAAAGGTGGTTGCTGTTTCACCAGTCTTTGTCAGCTTGCCTATTTCCTCCTCTTCCTCCAAGAATTTCTCTCCTCTGTTGCTCTGCTTGCATGCTGAAGTAACTGCTTCAAAGCACTTTGTCAACCACTGCAATTTGTGCGAACACAAAAGCTCTCTCTGACCTTTACCTTGGGAAAGCCATCTAAGCTGCATTCACCAACAGAGGCATTTCTTCACAGTGTAATGAGGTGTCTGCTCTTTGGGGTTCATTTTTAAAATACCTCAAACATTTGAAATAATTTAGCCAGAAGTATTCAGAAAAATCTGTTGTCAAGAAATCTGCTCCTCTGTCAGCAGAGAAGGCAGCAGAGGCAATGTACACAGCAAGAAGGCAGGCAGGGTTGGAGATCGTGGTTTCTCCAGGGGTACCACAGATGTGAGACTTCACAGAAATGATCAAATGTCGTCTTGATTAACCCAGCTACATTTCTCATTATAAACAGCCTTGCAGGTGTCAGAAGTTAATTAATACAAGCCTCTAGTTGTCATGTAAATATTGGTATGTTGTTCCTGACTTTACACTAAAATGAAACCCCTTAATGGCTCCGCCATCCACTCCTGTCAGATGTGGCTCCATCACTGTTTACACACACGCTGCACACCAGCCACTGGGAAGAACATAAATATTGTTGCACTAGATGGAGTGAGGAACACGAACAAAGACAGAAATCAAAATAATCCAGTGATTGCTGGATTGTTAGCAGAGGGAACAGTCAGCAGGATCGAGAAGCCAGTTCACCATGATGCCTGATGAAAAGCCCTTGAATCATTCCCGCAGCATCATAATGTTTTCTAGCCACTAATTCGTGACACCATATAGAGTAACAACCAAATTACTGTAATTACCCTGAAATGTAAGTGGCATATCAATATTGTGTTAAAGACAGATTTTTGTATACTCTTTCATTATTATTCAGTATTACATCTTGAAAGGAAAAATAGCATCAACCTGGGGTCTCTACTTACAAGTTAAAGAGCTTGAAAAAATATCCTTGTATTTTGGGGGCTGTTTTTTTAATGTGGGAAAAAGAAATTGCTCTACAAAGGAATGCAGCTTGCATTTTAAATTCTCAGCCCTCCAATTCATTACAACAAAGTCTACATCCTCCATTGACACAAGGTGTCTACTGAACCCTCACTGCCTTCACATCAAGGGACAATAATTTGGCAGCAAGTCTCCAATATGCCTGTGGAAATGGTGGAATCGTTATGACAGCATTCATATAACCCCACGTTTGTTAGGCAGTATAACTGAATATAAATTATATATGACCGACACTATAATAAACTCCAAGGATACAGGCTGGCTTTTATATTGGAAAGGCTTAACAATGAACTGCTGGGATGCAGCTCTGATACAGGCTCTACATTTACCCAACAAAACAAGAAAAAAACCGAAGATAATTCTCTTTTCAAATTACATTTTTAATTAAAATGAAAAACTGAGGAAGGGAACTGTGCTTAATGAGTTGGCTGGGGTTTTGTTCTGTTTTTTGGGAGTGGTGTTTGGGGTTTTTTTCCTGTAAAATCCTTTATTAAAACAGTGGGTTCTCTCTTTCAAAAAACCCAAACACCACACAAACAAAAGACCCACCCCACAAAACCCACCAAAAAAGCCCTGAAATATTACTGCTTTCCCCAGAAGTTTTCATTAATTAATGCAGAAATTAATTTGGAGTCACATCTCATACAATTATGAAACCCAAATCAGAGGAAAAGGGTTTTTCATTCAAGCTGCTCAAAAGAGATGGACTTTTTCTTTGTAGTCACTACTCAAATGTTTAACAAGCAACAAAAAGAAGCTTTTATCAAATGCCTATTATATAAAGCATGTATCTGCAACAAAGCACAACAAACTTCAGTAAGGTGGGACAAGCTAATGCCCTACTGAACTGCTATTAGAAACCAGTGTAATAGCAGTAACACTTGAGGACTTCCCCTATTTCCCTTTCTCTGCAATTCAACTACCACAACCCTTAGCTTCATCTCTCTCCTGTGGGGTATACTGGGCAGGTATAAACAGTATCTTATAACATTCCAGGACAACCACCACTTCTGAATGTATTCCATCTTTTTTCTTTTGTAGTTTTGCATGCTTTAGAATATAAGCATTTTAATTATTATGCAGTGATAACATTTAATATTCCAAAGCAACTGTATAGCCACAAGATAACTCTCGTTTTACTACTAAATTTCTAGTGTTTCTTTCTCTCTAGGAATAATTCCAGGGTACTATTGCTTATGAAACTCAAGTTCCTTCCTGGGCATCTGAGACCATCAGCGATTTGTGCTCATGCTACCTGAAAAAACCCACAAGCACTTCTGCCTTTGCCATTCCAAACAGAGGGATGCTGATGCTTTTAGAAACCTTACCTGAAGGAAACACACAGGTTGCAAATCAGTATCAACTATCATGACTAACATAGGTTTTTAAACAGAGAGGAAAAAGAGCAACAAATGTGGGAGCCCCACTACCCATGTTTGATAAATTTCTGAAAGGCACTCAGATGCTGGATTGATGAGTCACACAGGAGCCTGAATACAACAGTTGTTTATGTCAAGTTTTCACATTTCTGAAGTCTCACAGATTTCCTAAACTTTAATAAATGTGTACTGTTGTAAACAGCTGCATTGTTAAACCTGTCCCCACATCCCAATGAAAAGGCTCGACAGCCCAGAATCTGGACAAAAGACAGGCCTACAGACAAGGAGAGCACATCAAAGTACCCAAGGGTTTTACCAGCACCAGGGAATGGCCACAGACCGGGTGAGGATGTAAGGGATCACTGAGGGTCATCTTGTCCAAGCTCTCTGCTCAGGCTGGGTCACCTAGAGCAGGACTGCATTCCAACTAGTTTTCAGAAGAGACTACTGCAAGTGCTCTTTCTGCCTCACTCTGTCTCATTTCGTTGGTACATCTGTCTGTCACCTACTCTGAAATACTGCTCCTAGAGCTTGGGGAGCACAGAATGACACAGGAGGAGATAGCTGGCTTCCTTCAGCTCTTATTTGCAAGATGCTTCTTTGCAGGGCGGGGAAGTCCATAGGAGCAGCTACAAGGCTTTTTTCCTCTCCCTTTTCTGCTCTGTGACTGTCAGCCCTGAGATACCAGCTGGTGACTGCTCTGTAGCTCCCTAGCTGCCTTTTTTGCCTGCTGCTTTGTGTCCAGACAAGCAGATACACAACAGCCTAATGGTGAGGTTTTTTTAATTCTATTACTGATAATTAGTAGATAGCAAAACGTTGCCCTTCTGCACAAAAAGCCCTTTGACGCTGAAAAATAAAGATGACAACAGTAAATCATTTACATGACACTTCTGCTCCACAAACAGGTGACACATTCATGTTACTGGTTTTTATCATCTGCAGTAAAGTGGCATGTAGATGTGTGGTTGTATCATGCCCAGTACAAAAATAGAGGCAGCCCCTGATCTCCCAAAGTCTTGTAACTTGGAAGGCTGCAAACAATTTGACCACAAGGCATTAGGATGACACAAGTCAACGGGACAACACAATATACAGCTGACCAGCTGCTTAGCTACTGACAGACACTAAAACCAGATTTAAAAATTAAATCTTTAATTAATAGTGCAACTACAGCTGACCAATAGAAAACCAACACGATGCTTTAGCTTTCCAAAGCTTGAAGCCTAGGTTTATCCTATACCTGGTATAGACCAGCTCCCCACAAGTAACCATCACATCTGAGTCAGAGATCAGAGCTATCAAAATTTCTCTCCTGAATTAAAAACCACCAGGCAACCACCTCCAAAACAGATAGACTAATTTGTGTTTTCTCATTAGTAAACATATATCCTCTTCAATTTTTTGCAAAACCTACTCAGCATTAAAAATAAATGCACCTTGAATCCCTCCAGCATTTTAGAATACAGATACCTTCTTGAATTCTTGGTTTCTGTGGCATTTGGAGAATATCTTCAGGATGTGGTTTACAGAGTCCGTGGAAAGGTCCCAAGTCAAAACACTCTTGAAGCAAGGAAACATCTATTTGAGAACATAAGCTCATAAATCCTACTGCAATGCCACCATCCTGAAATGCAGAAGCAAAATCACACGTATGAAAGACTAATTAGGCATGTGATTTTAGGTCAGGACAACAACAAAAAAATTGAACAAAAAATTTCTGAACAAAAGTTAGTGTTCCATCTCTGGCTGTGCATAACAAAAGTATAGAGGAACAGTTTCAGCAAACAGCAGAGATCCTTATTTTTCCCCCCTTGTAACACGTATATTAGGGCCTCTATATTAGATGCTGTAATTCTTTTGTTAGCTATGACTTGCAAGAGCGTTAGGATTATATATACAGACCAACTAACGACCTGCTGTTCCAATTAAACACCTGTTACAGTAAATAAATATAGACTTTTTAACTACACACCTTCCAAAAGGTGTATTTTTTCTTTAACTTCAAGTGCAGCTAAAGAAGTATGGATTTAGCTTGCCATAATGGTTGACTTAATTACTGGCCACTAAATTAAATTTTACTCCAACCAAAAAACATGTTTTATTTTCCTATGAAAATTATTCATTCAAGAAAATGTTTCTATACTATATAATCACTATCTAATACAGTATGCAGTGTACATTACTTACAGGAGTTACATATGCTAAATATTTTCATATTCTGAAAAAAATTTAGGAACTAGTCTTTAAAAATCCACTCTGCCAAGTATGAAAATGACAGGATGCTTGCAATGCTGAAATGGCATATTACTGTTTGAGTATTACTGAAAGCTTCCACAAAGTTTCAGTCTTCAGAAAGACAAAAAGAATTGGCATGCCAGAGGTTTTCTGTCTTCAAGCTAAAGTGAGCCTAGAAGGAAGCTCTTCACTTTTTAGTACTACAGGCAACTTTCTGGTGAAACACATAATCAAAAATGTTTTCCTCCCTAATACACATAATGAAAGCCTCCTGTACAAACAAAATGGAAACTCAATGGCTGGATTTGGGTAGCTGTTTTATCAGGCCATCACAGCACTCCAATAAATTAAAAAAGTTTCGTATTCTTCCCTCCCTTCAAACAACAAGTGATTGTTTGTTTGCCTTGTTTGCGTAACCGAACAAAAGCTGGGTCGCTGCAGTTGTCTGGCTGCTATGTAATTTTAGGCCCAAGGCTCAGCAGAGGCTGATTAACCAATCCATCTACCATATGTGCAAAAAGAGGTTGCCAGCTTCATTCTCTGCAGGGAAAATTGGCATCTATCTTGGTTCGTGTGGAGGTGTCTTTCCAATCTGCGGCAGCAGCGGCAAGTATAAACCACGAGGGCCTGAGACACCTTTTGCTGGTATCGTATTGAGCTATAACTGTGCCACTGAAATGTATTATTTATCAAGATAGCCCTCTGTAATGTGCTATTACAGTAATGGTTTATTGTTTCCCATTTGGCTTCCAATAGTACTGATTACATGTTAAGGTTTTATAAAAAATCATTTGCTATAGAGAGCAGATTTCTGGAATTAAGTGGGTTATGTTGCTTATCAGCTTACAACACGACACACAATTACTAACACATGAAAATGTTAACAGGATATTTTCAGCAGGATAACTACTACACCTCTTCATTTAAATTAATTCCTGGGTTTCTGTCTTCAATTCAGAAAAGATCTGGCTGAATGAGACAGGAGATAGGGGGAAAAAAACCAAACACTACAGCATTTTTAACTGTGAAAGTATTACTGGCCGCTAGCTTTCATATGCGAGGTTAATTTTCACCAGGAATGAAAGCTGGTCACCTATAACACAAACATCTGCAATGGTGACATGGTTTCTTCATGATGGTCTATTCCAATTCCATGAAAACAATTAACACAATTACTGGGAATTGCCCCTTCCTTCTCTTAACTGGACACATCACTCCTTAAGACACAAAACATGTGGGAAGGACACCATGAGTGTGTAGATCACAAATTCTACCATCCAAAAGCAAGCATGCTCCTTTTACTCACTGAGCTGCAGCATGAGCTGTCACGCACAGATGAAATCACTGATGTTACAATTAGATAAAAACAGAGCTCGTGGAAGACTGACCTCACAAACAACAGCCTGATTCTCTTCATCTTGATGTTCTAGGAGATCAGCAAGGAAGCATTCATTATAGATTTCTTTCAGAGTCTCACTCTGACGTGTCCAAATCGGCATGAGATCATCATAATCTTCCAGCCTACAAGAGAAGAGATTAGGCAATATTCTGAAACTCTACCATTAATAGGTCCTGATACTTCAGTTCCACTCCATTAGCATATGGACAAGCATTACAAATACCTGACCCGAAGCTTCCAGCCACAAATAAATGATTTCACCCAGGACACATCCCCAAAGCACACTACTAAGCTGGAGGCCTCAGTGCCAGAGGAGAGGCAGATCCACTTCCAAAAGCCAGCACAACCAACCTAGGATCTGGATTGCCCAATGGAGCTGCTTGCCTTTCCATAACAAGATACAAGCACAGCCCAGTTCAAAATTGTCTTGCCTGAGGCGTATCAGGCCAGGTGGGCCTGGGCTTTAGGCCTCATTTAAAGTAACTGTATTCAGTGAGCCCAATCATCGGTTGGAGTTGGCAGAGATCGCCAAAAGCAACACCAGTGCAATTTAGAAAAATCAGTTATTTAAAAAAAAAATAAAAAATAGTGTCTTCCTGTATGGGCGAAACAGTGCTGAGTATTGGCTAGATTACGGTCATTACACACAGCAGTGTGGGAGTCACCTGGTGGAAAGCGAGCCATTATGCCTTTGTAAGGTCAAGTTAATGCTCCATCATTGAAAAAGATACAAAGGCCAAAGTGCGATTATTCTTCCCTCTGCCTCCTGAAAGGCTTTCTGCATCGGTGGGAACTGGCTTCTGCCACTCCAGTCTGTCCCTACACTGCCAGAGCCCACTGCCAGTCTGTCCGTGTTTCGGTGTGGGCCTTGTACAGGCCAAGCTGCACAGATTTTTATTGAAATAGGCAAGAGGGGCTCTTTCGCATTGAACTTTACCCATGTGAATTGTTAACCAGGATTACCACATGTCTTCACAAGTGAAGTTTCAGTGCTTTTACCAGTGCAATGAAGGAACTCATTAGCAGTACGAGCTGCGACTGCGGCGCAAAGGCCAATGGCAAGCCAGCTACAACGCAGGACTGCTTTCAGGAGGATGATGAAGCCCCTTTTTTTCCTTGATCTATCTGAAAAGCACAAGAACTAAGCGGTCCAAACAGGAATTCTGCAGCTAGAAAAGCAGTGGGAAAAGCAGGGCTGTGGTGGTGGGAGGTCAGGAAGAATGACTTTAGAGACCAGGTAAGGAAGCCCTTTCTCCTCAGGGCCATAAGCGGGCACTTGGTCACCTCAGTTCTCACACACACAAACACGTAAGGAGCAGGACGAGCCCCACGGGATAACGGAATTAAATAAGGCACTTCTTCAAGCACAGGCACACACTCGTGCTTCCAGACACAACAGAGACCCGCGTGGGCGGCTCCGAAGAGGCAGACGGCTGCACCCATGGGGCGGAGCAGCCGGCCTGGATACCTGCCTTGGAGCCCATCGGCTGCCCCGCTCGGCCTATGGGACAAGTCTTCCGAGGCCCCCTTCCCCAGGCGGAGCTGCAGCCGGCGCTCTGCACGGCGGGAAGCCGGCCGCCTCTTCCCGCCCGCAGCCGGGCCCTCCGCCGGCGGGGCGCTCCTGCCCTCTAGCGGCCGCGGCCTGACCCGTTCCCGCCAGGCAGCCGCCCGCTACGAAGGCCGTCAGGAGGGCCGGTCTCCTTCGGGATGGCCTGCTCCGTCTGCCAGGAATCTTAAATAATTATTCTGCTGAAGGGCAGTCGCCAGATTCCTCCATATAGGTTTTAAGATAAGAAAGCCGACTTGAGAACCCAGCAGAGATTAACATCACCACTGCCCACTCAGAACACAGCTGCCAGGGCGACAGGCTTCCAAGCCCCACACTTTTCTCTGTCTTCACTGTTTAAGTGGCAGTCTTCCTAGCCATAAATTATATACAAAAAGAAGGAAGTAGAGAAGGTATAGCGCACCATCAATTATTTGTCAGAAGATGCAACCAAAATTAAGTTCCAAGCACAATGCAACCCTGTGAAAAGCCATTCACGTTCTTTGTATCTCAAACTAAAACAGCACTCTTCCCCCTCTTCACAGGCAGTATCTCAAGGGAAAAGTTACAGGAAGAATTTCTATCACCAGAACTTCATTACTTCACTGCAGTTAATTAGTATAGCAAAATTGATAAGGTGTTAGGAAACCTTACCCCAAACTCATTTTGGGTAAAGGAATGGACTAACGGAAGCCTGTTGTTTCACAGAGGTAGATAATACACACACACCATTTCCAAACTCAACGCTTTGCTGATTGCTCCAAATCTCTTAGAGTTCAGCTCTGCAAAACCCAACATGACACAAGGACTCACATCAAGATGCCAACAGCACTGCTGTCAGCTCATGCTACATAGAGACTGACCTTGTGACAGTCAGCAGGGCTCCATGTAAGCCCATTTATCTCCCTGCACACTAGAAACTACAGGAACAGAACTATTGTCCATTTTCTGTTTAGTACCTTCCACCAGCAACAGTGTCTTCAAACAGAGGCAACAACAAAACACAGCAGCGTTTTACCATAATACCAGAGATTCCTAGGCCGCAGAACAAGCACAGTAAAGGCCAATGTGTGAGCTCTTACATGTAATGTACAAACCTGAGAATGTCAGGATCTAAAGATGAAGTTTGAGCAAGAAACTAAAATATAAAAGGGTAGCAGACTGTGTTCTGGCACACTGCAGACATACTTCACATCATGAAGGTCAGAGACAGAAGCAGCTTCAAAATTAATGGTTAAGCAAAGTATCAGTTTACAGCTTCTTTTTTCACTCCCTAAGCGAGGGAAGAGGGAACAGAGATTACCCTAATCTCCTATCATTGACCCAGAACATGTTGCTAGGCAGGTGGCTGGGGACAACTTCCACAGATAAGTCTCTAAAGGGCTCCACTGAACGTTACTATGGATGCCAGTGAAGTACAAGGGTGAACGCAGAGAAAAAGGAAAGGCAAAGCGCCTACTGCAAACATAATTTACCCCGAGAATCTATTGATAGACAAAGTATGAATTTTTTATCACCAGGTACTGTGTCATTTAAGAGAAACAACAGTTTCCTGGTTATTTTTCTAGTCTGTTTCTTTTTCTTAAAGCAAATACTTCTTATTATTTTATTATTCATAACAACCTTCTGAAATCCCAGACAAGATGGTATCTCTTAAATGGAATATTGATACAGCCTACACGACATTCAGTCAAATCCACTCCTATTGATAATATCCAATGACCATCAAAAGAAAGAATATTATTCAAACTGGATAAAACCCCAGGCATAACAGTTGTAATCAAGACATACGAAAAAACTTTGTCAGGTATTAATTCACCTAGCAATAAATCCTCAGTACTGAGTTTCATTTACCTATTGGTGGATGGCAGACAATCCAAAAGAAATACTCATAAAAAGACTACAAATTGTAGATTAAGTTAGTACGCAGTCCTGGCTTTGGCTGGGACAGAGTTAGTTCTTCCTAGCCGCCATGTATTTGTGTATCACTTGTTTTACATGTTCTTTTTATTACATACAGTTTAATAGGATAACAAAGGAAGAGTGTATCTCAACCCACAAGTTAGGGTAAGTTTTTTTCCACACCTCTTAGTGGAAGAGAGCATGAGTGATGCCTGTGTAGTGCTTAGTCACAGCTGGGATTAACCATGACATACGCAAAAATAACACACTGGACATATCCAGACCCATAGCAGGCGGCCAGGGTCAGGCCTCAGACCACCTTCTTAAAATGCTCAAATGTCAAAGAATTAGGATGCTGCAAACACTGACTAAAACTGTAGGATAAAGAACACAACATGCAGATTTGGCCTCTCTGGTAAAATGAAGTATGTGTAAACCAACTGAGGCAGGCTTCTGTCAGAATCCAGCCTGTGACATCAGCATGAATTAACCCCTAAACAAACAGGTGTGGGTCTACCAGGCTGAGATACACCTCATGTGGCAGGACCATCTGTTAGCACAGCCTGATACAGCACCACACATCAGTATCACATGATAGTGCGTCCCAGGGACGTGCTTGTCCCTTGACTTCTGTTTCCACTACAAGGACCAGAAACGCTAACTTCATCATGATCCTGCTACTCAACCACCTAGCAACACTTAATTTACAACAGCAAAAGCAACTCCAGAATGGATCAGAATCAAATACAATTACTGCTTTTTAAAACATCACCCTACACGCACACTTCCTGCTGTGAAGAGGGAAACAAGCGAGCCAAAATCTGATACCAGTTATGCTCCAGCCATGCTACAGGGAAGCATCTGCACAGCAACCGCAGCATACACAGCCCAGCAATCTACACAGCAAAACGCAAAGCCCCATTGGGATGGAAACTGCACTTCTCAGAGCACATACAAACTGCTTATGCAGAAAACACTTTATGACAAATCAAAGAGGATTACCTAGCATGTCAATGGCTACTGGAACTAGGGATTTTCTGCTCTTACTTAATTTTTTCAGTGAATAGGCCTTCCTATCCAGACTTTGCTCAAACCGCTCAGAATATGCCGTAAGAAGAGACAATTAAAAGTTGGAATATGCTTCAAGAGACCTCAAAACTACATGCACTCACTAAAATACACAGCAGTGCAATTAACCCAGCAGACTCACAGAACATCACCCACAAAAGATAATTTTCTTTCTAGGTAACAACCTAGTTTTACAAAAAGATACATCTGATCTTGCAATGAAGTAGAATAAAACCAGCATAATCTTACAACTAGTTTATTAGTCTATCAAGGAAAATCATAGCAGTTTAACTAAGATACTAATGCTGTATGTAAAACAAGAATTTTCAAATGAACCCAGACCGAACTGCTCACAGACATAGAAGGAAGAGGCTGCGTTACCTTGCTTTGCGAACATACAGCCGTGGGTGATAGGGGTGTCTGGGGCACTCGAACAGGGTGAAACTTCTATCTAATACTGAACCTGGAGTGGTCCTCATCTTTTGAAAGACACTGCCCATGTCCGGCTCTGTGAAGGACAAAGATCCGTTAGGAGGAATGGAGAAACTTCCCTACAGAAGCTTTTATACCATCAGCAGAACTGCTTGAGCAAAGTGGAGTTTTTAAGAAGCTGAAATTATAGTAGTGTAAACATGCGAAGGAACTGTCACTGGATTCATCTGTTAATTAACCCAGCAGCCCAAACCTGAATAAGCTTCAAAGCAACCAGAAACTGGTCAAATCCCTACAGAAAAAACAGTATTAGAACCAATGCAACTTTGTCACACCTTGCTTTGCTGAAGGGAGCTGACATTTGTTGCTAGGGTAGTTTGACAAAAGCCCTTACCAGGTACTGTTCTCTGTCACTGTAGAGGCTTTTAGCATTACTTGGAACCAAGGAACTGGTCTATCAGTAAAGGTTCCAGTTCACTTCAAATAAAGCTCCAACCAGAAAATAAGTTAAAATTTAAAAAACAATCAGTCATTAAGTATTTTCTGTTTGGATTGTTATTCGGAATTCCAGACAGAAATTCCAAGTCAGGTGCTGCTCTCTGATTAAGATATGCATTCTCCATCTTTGTTCCTCTGCTCTAAAGGAAATAGTCCTTCTGACCCTCACCAAGGTGTCCTCTCCCCACCTGGTACTCACTTGGCTAAAGAAAGCACCTGATGTGGCTGGTTCCGATGTACAGGCATGCTGCCTGGCTGACATGCACAAATTCACATCTGTGTGACTTGTGAATACAGACACACACCCCACGCAGCACGTCATGGTCTCTCAAAGTGCAAGCACCCACTTCTATCTCTTGATTCCATTCAGCCAGAAATCTTCACAGAACTTACAGGAATTTATTCCCAAGATCTTTGCTCCCATTTGAAGTCCTATCTTTCTGGCAAATTCAAAGGCAGCAGGAGACAGATTGCTGAATGCACTGCTAGAGCAAACATGTAACTGTATAACCCTCTTTTACAAGGTATGTCCACTGGAAGATGCTTTGAGGTTTTTTTTCTGCATGTTTAGAAAGTGCTGACTGTTCAGTATTTTAAAACACACAAAGTTAAATACACAAAGAGCCCACCTCTGCAGCACACATTACTGATCATGAGATTTGAGAATGAGTTCGTTATTTTACGAATAAAACAGTATTAAACTCTTACCTAAATTCTCATCAGCTGGTATGAAGAGAAGTATGAACTCCAGGTCTGGTACTGTGATAAAAGCTCTCCTGCACAAGTAACATGACTATTCAGTCTTCCACCATTACACCCATACAGCAGATACAACAGCAATATAAAATAAAAATTAAGATTCTCTAATCTTCCTTCACAAGTTACGTGGCTCAAAAATTAAGACATTTATGACAAATAAGATCATATGAAATTCATCTGGGCATTTTTTATACTTTTTACGACCTTCTTTTTCCCCCCTACCTTATTTCTCTCTTAGTTTTCCTCATCCTTAGATTTCAAGCATCCTCCTTTTTATATCAGCTCCCCAGTGGTGAAAAATTAAAGATGCCAGATCCCTGCTGGCAGATCTCTGACCTGGCATCTGGATGAGCTGACTTGACATGACAAAGTAACTGTAAATTCAGCAGCAAGTGCAAGTCACTGTTTACGTGAGTAGATTCTGAACTATACCAAATAACCCAAGCAATGGCTACTTTTGAGTACTGAACTACCACGGCGCTGTTTGCACCATACCATATGCAGCCTTACCATATAACCTGTAGCCAACAAGCTATCAGTATATTACCCAGGAGCAAGCACATTCCAAAACATCTACAGCTTTTTAGCCCTCCTGCTCAGTCATGCACTTTGATTTTTACAAGTGGAAATTTGGGGAGGGGGGGAAGAGAGAATAATCAATCTGCCTTGCAACCACAGATCTCTCTGGAACAGTACTGCAGAATACAGCTACACCTCAACACCACTGGGGAAAGCACACCTGGAACTGTGGCAGCTTGGTTTCAAAGCTAGCAGTGCACTTTCAATTAATACAAGGTTATGTTTTTTATTACCCTCTGAGACTGTTTAGATAGATACTTAATTTTGACCCAGCAATCACCTTACAGCATTCTTAAACTCCACAGCCTCTCCAAATGATGCAGGAGAGTGCACACGCTTCACTACAACGAAGTACATATGAACTCACCTAATGATTTCCTGGAGGCATCCAGCTGCATATTCTATTTTTGCCACAAAGAGATGCATGAACAGCGTGTTCAGAGGCTAGAGCACAAGGAACAAAAATCTTAACACCATGCAGCTAATATTTATGAAGTCAACCCAAGGATTAACGAGCTCATTTCTTACCAGCACATACAATCTGTACCCAAAATGAGTAGCTTCACATACATACCCAACTTCAAAGCACATGTGGACAGTTACAATTAAAGAACTATTAGTATATCATGATTTGTGCTTCTGTAACATTTTTGATGTTAC
This sequence comes from Laterallus jamaicensis coturniculus, assembly GCA_022605575.1. Taxonomy (NCBI): domain Eukaryota; kingdom Metazoa; phylum Chordata; class Aves; order Gruiformes; family Rallidae; genus Laterallus; species Laterallus jamaicensis. Next base: position 1,853,489 of record JAKCOX010000001.1, read on the forward strand.
AAAAGCTCCCTACTGTTTGACTACAATATATTGTTTCATATTCAACAGTATTAACTCCAGACTAACAACATTGTAATAGCTACAACAATTAACAACTACATCTTAACTACATTAAATGTTTGGCTGATAAAGGCATTCTTTCTGGGTCTAAAAAACCAAAAGCTCACATACTTTTCACACTTGTAAAATGATACATCATTATACATTTAAATATTCAGGCAGAAACAGGACAAACTAAAAGACATATTTACCCAGATAACCTGGAAAACACTAGCAAAGGAAAACCCTTGTGCTGGAATGGAAATGGGGAAAACTTGAGACATTCCGACTAGTTTAATATTCAACTAAAATATGACAGCTAGAGTGACCAATAAGTGTCAGCAACCTCAGAGCAAGAATGATTTTAATAGAGGCTGTATTGCATGGACCAGCACAAAGACATCAGGCTGTTGTAATGAATAAACATAAAAACCCATTTCTAAAAAAACCAGACAGACTTTTCTTATCTGTTTGGTTTTTAAATGCAAAACAAACGACAAAAAATATAATGTTCTGTTCTTAGGGTGCAAGAGGCAGCCCAGGAGGCAAGATTTGGCCTTCAAGTGTTTCTGAATAGTGGTGGTAACCAGGTAATCTTGTAAAGCATCTACACTAATTAAATTCTGCACAAGCCAATGCCTGATTTAGACCTTTAAGCTACCTTATAATTTCTGTGCTCTAGAAAAGACTTGCCAGCTAGACCTAAGAAATTCTATTTTCAGATTATTTCAGTTTCCTGAAGCACATCTGCTAACCAATCAGCTAACCAACAGTATCTCATCTAGCTACCACGCAGAACAGATTAAGTGCCTAAGTAACACATGTACCAAACCTTCTGCACATCTTTTAGAAAATAATCTCCATTCTAGGGGGGAAAAAAAAAATAAATGAAAAAAAGAGTTGCTCTGCTCCTTGTCAGTGTTCCAAAGTACATCGCACTTGGGGTTGAGTGGTAATTCCTCACACGCTCGAGCTCTTTTTTCCCAATCCCTTCTCTTTGTGTGCCCCTGCACTCCCCAGTCAGCTGCAGCGTGGCTGCAGGAGACATTGTCAAGCAGGCTGCCCGAGGAAGAGCTCGCAAACTGACAGCGCAGCACAGCCCGAGCAGCTGCAGCTGCACAGTGAATGAAGCGGTTGTGCCTGCAATATGCCTGTACACAAAGTACTGTTCAAGCCACAAAGAAAACAGATTACAAGAAAATTACATGTTTTTTTTCTGTACTCCCTTTGGCTGTAATAATTTTGTTTCTTTTAATGGCACACAGCATTTTCAAGTACAATTGCTGTATTTGTCAGTTCTTCTGCATCACCCAGAACAGCACTGGAAAACTGCTGAACAAACTGTCTACAGATAATTTCAGTATTGCAAATATTTTATTGTGGCTTTTGAATGTTTATGGTTAAAATTTTCCACCTTTTTTTCAACAATGGCAGGATCTAGTTCCTGGCTGGACTGAACAATGGGCAGGATTTGAATCCTGAACTTCCGAGTGCCTGTTTCTAGTCCCTAATTTCTAAGAATAATACATAAATTTGGCTGATGGGCCTGTATGAAAACTGGCACCACACAGAGGAGAGCTCAGCTATCTCCACTGCAGCACCGAAGAAGCTCACTCCAAAACCCAGAGGCTTCCACTCAGTGTAGTCACTACCCCTCAAGCAGAGGTACACTCCCCCTACCCCTTACTCCTCCTCAGAAGCCATGAGATTTGCATGCAGTTCTGGAAAACAACCCAACTTTATTCTGGCAGGTGAGAAATGAAGATTCCAGTTCCCTTATAGTGGGAAGGGCCTTGGAGCAAGGACTCGACCTCCCAGGTAAACGTTCTCTTGGTGACAGCTATGACTGACACCACTCACTGCTAGCACAACACATCAGACATGTTCTGCCATGTCTGGCAAAGAACAAACTCCTGTTCTCTAACTGTATGGCACCCTTAGTTACCTTCAGTTACCATAGTGGCAAAAGCACAGGATTCATGACCCACGGAGCACCTCAGGGTTTAGTACAGAATCTGATTACCACCTTCAGCACAAATGCCTCAACCCTACCTAAAACAGATTTTAGGTGCCTGGGCATATTTAATTTACTTACAGTGCATTTACTGTTAATGCAGTTTTCATGCAAGAACGGTTCCCAATCGGACTGATCAGTGACATTCCAATTTGGATAGTCCAGAAAGACAGCGTGGGCTATAGCCTCATTCTTCTCATTGCAGAGTGTCAAAGCAAGGTTAGATTTCTCTCTGTGAAAGCAATTTAATTTTGCAGAACTTTAAGAAACTCCATGAAGAAAAGTGATTATCAATTCAACCTGTCAGATTAGCAAGATTAACCATGTTCAAAAGTGCTCCCAGGATCGGACCTCAATAAAACTTCACTGCCCACATCCTAACTTGACATTCCTTCAATTCCAAATCTGCATTTAATGTGTTCTGACATTACAACAATCCACATGATTTTTCAAATCCTCACTATGAATGTGATATGCAAGACTTAATTGCTCCTCCTTTCTTTTCATGTTTCTCCATACATCTTGAGTTTTTTCCCCCCCCAAAAATGCTGGTAGGTGAGACTTGTGCCATTAGATCACATGAAAAAACCCTAAATGACCCATCAACTTTTTACACAGCTGGTCTCTGCTGTTCATCACTGCACAGGAAGATGGAGCGTGGAAGGTTCATTGCTGTCTCTGGCATTGAAGACATGGTAACAGAAAACTTCTGCAGCCCTCCACTTCTGCTATGGATGCTGCTGTGCAAGTAGCTAGTATATGGATGTCAAAACACAGAGGATGTGAGGTATCCTGGCATTATGAAAAGAGGTGCATTCAAACATATGTTATGTCAGATAGAGGCTGTCTCCTAAGACTAGAGAGAGGCAAAATAAAAAAATAGCCATTTCCTTTTGTTAAGAGGAAAGTAGAAAAGGAGGAAAAGATTTAGCCACACACAGGAAAAGAAAAACAGAACGGTCATGGCCAGAAAGTGATTAATGCCCCTAGTCCTGGCCCCTCTACTTCTAGCACCCTCTGACAGGCAAAAGGATTCTGTTTGAGGGAGCAGGGAGCAGACACTGGAATCAGACGGTTTCATCAGGTACTGTTCAAGTCTTTCTGCTGAACTTCTACAAAAGGCAGCAGCATAAAGTCAAATCTCATCCACCACGCTGTCATGAGTGCCTGACATGGAGAAGAGAGGGACGCAAATTCCCTTTCCCTTCTCGTGAAAGGTCACTACACCACACAATGTAAAGGCTCACTGTTTGCTGCCATTTTAAATGCAGCACAATTTCCTGATATTTCCAGCAGGAAAGGTAATATTACATCCCCGAGCTACTGCTACTTACAAAAGGTGTGTGACATCGATCCTTCCAAAAACTGCTTCTGTATGACAGCTGAAGAGGCTGACAATATCTGAAGCATCACGCGATTCTGTTCTTCTGGCACTAACCACCTCTGTGTTTGCTCTAGAAGTTCCTGTACTCATCTTACAGACTGCAACAAGAAAGAAAGAAAATGCTGCTCTGGTGGCTCCCACAGTGATCCACTGTTCAGTGTAGTTCCTTGAAACAGAAGCATAGATCAGGTGGATATAAATGCCAAGTAAACCTCCACAAAATCACACTGCCTGCATATACACACAGCATGCAAACAGCGCACAAGCACAAATACAGCAGGCAGCCACCCCTGCTGTAAGCATTCCACATGTTACACAGGAACCAAGTGTTTTTAATACACTACAAATTGCTCCTGTATTTGTTCATGTGTAGGCACTTACATGCTATCTATGAGAATGGTGCCCACGATTAGTATTTTCACACTTAGCCTTAATTATACAGGGCTGAGAGGACCAGCTGCAAACAGTCAGGGTAAGAACACCCTGGTGACCCTTTACAGCAGCTTCAGGTGAGTTAAGTAGGTTTTAGCCAAATTAGCGAAGTTTCTTTTTAAGCCAAGAGCAACACTTAAATTTCAGGAGGAACTGAAAGCTCTGTAGCTTCCCTGCACCACAGAAACATGTTTTTGTGGAGATTTACTGACATGCCTGGCAGTTTCAGAACACACCAGGCACAAGCACCCAGGCCACCTGTGACTATCAGCGAACAGCTCATTTGTCTTTCAGCTGCCTTGCTGCTCCATAGTGTAGCCTGTCATGATATAAACAGGGATGAGGCGCATCAAACAACTGACCCAAAGCAACAACTTTCTGCAATGTCTTAAATAGACTTGTATAAAATATACCATTTTTAATTAGTCTGACCAGCCAAGATACCTGGGCAGGCAGAAGGCTGCCATCTACCTGACACAACAGCCACTTCCAGCATCAGCTCCAAGCCCAGATGCAATCAATGCTCAATTATCAGGGCCCAACTAAAGCATGGTAACAGAAGAAACCCTGCATTTTGTACCTTTTAAATACACAGAAAGTCACATGTGCAGCTACATCTTTCACACGTGGCCCAGATGTTGCAATAGGTGACACCACAGGTCTCAGCCATGCAAACATACGCTGGCAAAGAGATCCTGGCACCTGCTCGAGGCAGCACATCCTCCGCAGGTTTTAACACTTGCATCGTGTAAACAGAATTGTGGCTATGAGGAAAGAACAAGCTTGGCTAGTGCATACTTACTAGAGTCAAACAATGACCATTGCAAGGAACAAAACTACGCTAGCTCGGGTACGCCGCTGCTCAAACGTCCCAAGCTTTAGGGGATCCGTATTCAGGTGAAGCACAAAGCTGCTACGACTGGGCTGAGAGGCCTGAAGCAGGGCTTCCCACGAGCGCCTTCAAGTGACTGCGAGTTGGGATACAGCTAAACCAGCCGGTGAGTTCTCATCAGTGCCACACCTATGAATCAAAGCAAGTGGGCAGGGCAGAGGCGAGATCAGCCGAGGAAAGCAGCTTCCGGCTCCCACAGACGACGCATAAGTCAGCAATAAAGCCCGTTCCCCGGGAGCGGCCTGGTAAGGGCCCAGTAAGGGCCTGCGCTGCGAAGTGAGGGCCCGCACGGCCCGGTAAGGGCCCAGTAAGGGCCTGCGCTGCGAAGTGAGGGCCCGCACAGCCCGGTAAGGGCCTAGTAAGGCCTGGGCTGCCCAGTGAGGGCCCGCACGGCCCGGTAAGGGCCCAGTAAGGGCCTGGGCTGCCCAGTGAGGGCCTGCACGGCCCGGTAAGGGCCCAGTAAGGACCTGCGCTGCCCAGTGAGGGCCCAGTAAGGGCCCAGTAAGGGCCTGCGCTGCCCAGTGAGGGGCCGCACGGCCCGGTAAGGGCTCGCGGCCGCTTCCAGGCGCAATGCTCGCCCGCGAGTGAGCGGCGGCCGCAGAGCCCTGCCTCCCACCGCAGCTCACCACCCCAGACAGGCTCTTCGCGAGCGCCCGCGCCGTGTTTCTGCCCGGCCCCCGCACACGCAGCCGCCGCGCCACAGGCCAGGAGCCGGGCTCGCCTCAGCGGTGGCGGGGACGAAGCGCGCCGGCCGCCCCCGCGCCGGAAGGCCCCTCTGGCCCGCGGCGGCCGGGCCGGGAGGGGCGGGGGCCGAGGCGCGCGTTCCTCGCACCTCGCGGACGCGCGCCGGCCGCACGCGCCCCGCACGCTGCGGATGACGCTCTCCTCGCGCTGCCCGCCAAGCCGCCAGAGGGCGCCAGCCGGGGGTGCGGCGCACCGGCCGGGCGCTCACCCGCCTCCCGCGGCGGCAGCGAGGCCCCTTCCCCTGCGCGGCCAGGGACGGACGGACCGACGGACGACCGGCTGCGTGACCTCCGCTCGCCGCCAGCGTCGGGACGCGCCGCCGTTACCCGGCAACGAAGCGCGCCGGCGCTGCGTAAGGTCAGAGGTGGCGGGGCGGGGCCAGCGCGAGACGCGGCAAGATGGCGTCCACGGCGGCCGGGAAGCAGCGCATCCCCAAAGTGGCGAAGGTAGGCGGGCGGCGGCGGGGCGGGCTGGGGCGGCCGTCCCTCCGCAACTCGGAGCGGCGCTGGGCGCCCCGGAGCCGTCCCCGGGAGCCCCTGCGGCCGGGAAACGGCCTGAAGCGCGGCCGGCTCCGCGGCCTGTGCCGGGCCCCGGCTCTTCCGCCTGTGCGGCCGCCGCTGCCCCCGTCTCCCAGCTCCCAGGACGGGGCTGGCGTTCTGGCTCGGGGGGGCTCCGGGGGACCCTGCTCCCTCTTCGGTAAACACCGAGCGTAGCGAGCCCCCGGCGTCGCTGGTCGGGGCGCGGGAGCTGTCTCGGCTTGGCATCAGAAGCAGAAAACGTGAGCCCAGCCCCTTACTTGCAGGTGAAGAATAAAGCACCGGCAGAGGTTCAGATCACAGCGGAACAGCTCCTGAGAGAAGCTAAAGAGAGAGAACTCGAGCTTCTCCCACCGCCTCCCCAGCAGAAGATCACTGATGTGGAAGAGCTGAATGACTATAAACTCCGGAAAAGGAAGGTAAAGAGAAACAGTGATGCTCACAGAAGTACCTTTTAATGTTTTAACTTAAAGCTTAACTTAATGCTGTGATCTAACCTAAAGCAGAGGTAGCTTCTGTTACTTGCCCATTTTCCAGGTCCATGGCAGTTATTAAAAACCCAACATCACCATAGAAAGTGTTGCTTTTCTGCTAAACCTGCGAGTTAAACATGCACTTAAAACTTGGTAGTACCCCCATCTCACTAGTGCCTGTATTTAGGCTGTTGAGCCCATCACAAGGGAAGTTACATATACAGTTTCTATGCAGCTTCTCCACCGCTAGTACTTGGCCAGCCAGCACAACAGAACCTCACCAAGCAGTACAGTAACACTACAGTTCTTTCCCCTCAGCTGCTTGGAAACTCTGGGTTTGCAAGTGATGCTGCTGTCCTGTATATTTATGATATTACACAGCACCAATTGGAACAACTTTGTAGTTCTGTTTGGTAATTGTCTTGAATTGACACCTGGCCACTTTGCCTGTGAGGTGTCAGGTATAATTTTTTCTTCAAGAATCACATCACTCATGCAAGCTCAGCTCCAGCTGTGTTCTGCTCCTCCCTTGGGTAACTGCTGTCCTGGAGCAGCAAAGGAAGCATGTCCCTAGTAGGAAACTTGAAGTGCTTTCAGCACTCAGCAATGCTTTTTACAATACAGACAGCATGAAGCAGGGCTATCATTCCCTGAAGCAAACAGGCACATGCTCAGAACAGGCAGGTCTTATAGCACAACACAGCATCCCTGTACTCAGCCCTGAGCAGGTACTCATTTCCCTCCTTATCATAGTGCCTATGACTCCTCATGAAGACTTCAGGCCTTATGGTGTATGGTGGCTCAGCACCACACACCACTTGCTCCTAGAAGAGACAGCCTCACTGGCTTGGGATAAGGACAGTTACTGACAAAAGCACTGTGAAAGTAGAACAACAACAGCCTCACACCCAGTGATAACACAGAGTACCTTACTGACTCAGTAATTACAGAGTGCTGCACCATGCAAGGACCAGCTCCACACTCAGACTGCTCTGGAGGCACCCACTGGTGCCCCTCTCCAGCCAGCCCCTTTTATGGGGGAGTGATGTCAGGTGGTGTGGTAAACAGCCCAGGCTAACTCAGCTCACCTGGACTGGCTGCTTGGGAAGGTTAATTCTGGCCTGGGCAGAGCCAGGACACTGCTGGCTGCTGGTGTACCTCACTCAGGCTCGTACAGAGCCACTGGAGTCAGATGATCGATCCCATAGCACTGCAAAAACAATGTTTCATCTTGCCTTTCTTTCATCTCCTATGAAGAGCACATTAACTGTGTTACCATGTTAAGGCATGTTTAGCCACAGGTTAAATACCAGTAGTATTGATCCTGACAACAGCTGAGCACAGACTGGAGATACCCTTGCTGCTGCACTGAGCAACAGTACGTATAGGTCAAAGTGAATAAACTCATGCTGGTGCGTCCAGGTGTATGCAGGGCAGTCTGCAAGGACTAGATTCCATCTGTCCAGGTAATACAACCCCTGAAGCATTAAGCAGGGGGGTAAATAAGAGTACAATTACTGTTGTCAGTTGTTACTCCATCAGGGTTGCAGGAGCTGGGGTTTAGTCTTTTTCCATGTGATGATCTATGCTCCTAGCTTCTCCAGTAGGAAATTTCTTTAGAACGTTTTGTGTTGAGTGTCCTTTGTAACTGCACCTGTGTGTAAGACATTTGGTGTCCATTCTGGTAATAATAATATGCCATAAACTGTTTGTCACAAGGTGGGCCTGCACAGAGGGGTTTCTTTCTGACAGAAATGATTCTCTCCTCAGACTTTCGAAGATAACATAAGGAAGAACAGGACTGTTATCAGTAACTGGATAAAGTACGCACAATGGGAGGAGAGCCTGAAGGAAATCCAGAGGTAATAGTGACGATGCAGCTGCAGGCACGTCTCAGACCTTTGAAAGCACCATCAGGAGTCTCAGCAGCACGTTATGCACACAGCTGACTCTGCTTTGCTTTCCAGAGCCCGATCCATCTACGAGCGCGCTTTAGACGTCGACTACAGAAACGTCACCCTCTGGCTGAAATATGCAGAGATGGAAATGAAGAACCGCCAGGTTAACCATGCCCGGAACATCTGGGATCGAGCCATCACCACCCTGCCCAGGGTGAACCAGTTCTGGTACGTGCAGGGCATGGAGGAGCGCTGCTGCCTGCCCAGGGCGACAGGTCACGTCTCTGTGGGGGTACCACGCAAAAGCACCGTGTGGCCTGTGTCTGCAATCACCAGACTAATCTGAAAAAAAAAGAGGAAGGCTTAAGTTTTGGGAGGGTTTTGTACACCTCAAGGGGTAAGAGTATTGGGAGAGAAGGATGTTTGTGTGCTTGTGTACAACAGTCACAGCAGCATCTATAGGCAGTGCTGGGGTGCAGGCAGGGAGCAGGCAAAGAGGCCTCAGTGATGCTCCTCTTAAGCATTCCAAAAATCCCTATCATGTATGTGTTGTAGCTGACTTTAAGCACTTGGTCTTCTTTTCTAAGGTACAAATACACTTACATGGAAGAGATGTTGGGCAACGTTGCCGGATCGCGTCAGGTGTTTGAACGCTGGATGGAGTGGCAGCCAGAGGAGCAAGCCTGGCACTCCTACATCAACTTTGAGCTGAGATACAAGGAGGTGGACAGGGCGCGTACCATTTATGAGAGATATATCCTTTCTGGTGTGACACTTGCCCAGGTTCAGTGTGACACTTGCCCAGTGCTCTGTTCTATCTCTGGCCAGGTCCCTGTGCTTTTTGCTGCGGTGTGCTGGGAGTAGCTTGCCATGCCCGACCCAGCAGTAGGAATCAGAAGCGTGTTGAGCAGATACCTCCAAAAGCAGCAAAGTGAGCATACAGTCTGCCATGGCCGGGTGTACTGAACAGCATTCCAGCTTTTCTGCAGTCATTGTTTGCTTCACATTTTTCCTCCTTAAACTTCTCCGTGACCCTTACCCAGTTTTTATTCTTTTAAGGTTTTCGTTAACTTCTCAATAAGGGACAAAGCCTTTGCATGCTTAGAGCTGTTTTGAGTCTTCTTCCCAGTTGCATTATCTGCACATGCCATCCTTGGGAGTCTAATTTCATAAAGTCTCCACGACCCTGTAGTCTCTGGGAAGAATACAATTCGAGATGTCCTGTTCAACCAGCACCATTTCTTTAACGTGGCTCTACTTGTTATTGTTCATCCTGATGTCAAGAACTGGATCAAGTACGCCCGCTTTGAAGAGAAGCACAGTTACTTTGCTCACGCCAGGAAGGTGTACGAGAGGGCAGTGGAGTTCTTCGGAGAAGAGCACATGGATGAGCACTTGTACGTGGCTTTCGCCAAGTTTGAGGAGAACCAGAAGGAAGTAAGCCCTTTTTGATACTCATCAGACTGATCCCACACCCATGCCATTTCCTCTTGAATAGCAGGCCTGAGGTCACTTCACATTCCCTGCTACACTTGTGTTTTCCAGTGCCTGATGAAATGTTCTTGGGATATTTGCTCAGCTTCTCTTTGCCCTTTTGCTGACATCAGGGAAATATGTTCTGAGAACAGCAGCCTTTCAGTACCTGAAGGGAGCATACAAACAGGAGGGGAATCAACTTTTTAAAAGGGTAGACAATGGCAGGACAAGGGGATTAAAGCTGAAGGAGGGAAGGTTTAAATTAGATATTAGGGGGAAGTTCTTAACAGAGATAGTGGTGAGGGGCTGGAACAGGCTGCCCAGAGAGGGGGTGGAGACCCCATCCCTGGGGGTGTTCAGGGCCAGGTTGGATGGGGCCCAGGGCAACCTTGTGTAGATCCAGGCCTGGAGGTTGGTGGCCCTGCCTGTGGCAGGGGGGTTGGAGCTGTGTGATCCTTGGGGGCCCTTCCAACCCAGACCAGGCTGTGATTCTGTGAACAGCAGGCACCAAATCCGCCAAGGCTGAGAACAGTGTCATCAGATCACATTGATACCCTCAGATTTCTAAGCTGGTGAGAGTGTAGGTCTGCATAGTAAAAACTGAATTAACCATGGGTTTCCCACATGGTCACTTTAAAAAGTGACCAGGCCATTGAGGAATGGAAAATATTCTGTGAACCCAAAAGGCACAACCTCTTAAAAATATTTTAAATATTCCAAGCCTGTAAATAAATGAGCAGTGGTGTGTTCTGGCATTTACAGAATTATTCCCCCCCCCCAGTTTCAAGGTTTACTCTTCAGAGATCTGTGTTAGTCCTGTCCTAAAGCAATCACTTACATTGAGATATTCTATCATTCTGTGTTCTATTAAATACTGGCAAGAGCTCACTGAGAAATTGTTTGGAAGGACAGAAGCAGCTCACTAAATGTACTCAAAGGATATTTAATATTTTCAGTTTGAAAGAGTAAGAGTGATCTACAAGTATGCTTTGGATAGAATTCCAAAACAGGAGGCCCAAAACCTCTTCAAGAACTACACCATCTTTGAGAAGAAGTTTGGAGACAGAAGGGGAATTGAAGACATCATTGTCAGCAAGAGGAGATTCCAGTATGAAGAGGAGGTGAAGGTACGTGTTAGAGCTGCCCTCTGGGCTCATCACACATCCAGCTGCTGCGTAAGGCACATGAGTGTCTCCTGGTAGGAAGGCTGACGAGTTGTACGTTACCCTTGAGTTCCAGACAATACCAAGATGACAGTGTTGGTTTTGGAGGCAGCTTGCCATCCGTGGGGGAGAGAAGGATGCTCCCATTCATTGCTTTTTAATGTAGCGTGTGGGGGCAGAGGTTTTGCTAGAACTCAGAGCTTGGTACCCTTTGTAGCTATCTCGGGGGATAATAGAGTTCAGTGTGTAACTTACTCCTTGCACTTCTGCTAAATAGTGACTGTTGCAGGACACCTCACCTGTGTGTGAGTACCTTTTCGTGAGAAAATAGGTGTCCCACATGTACCCACCACTCGCCAAGTATTTCACCATTTCCTCTTCCCCTCTCACAGTTCAGTTTGCCTTCACTTAAAGAAGGTTTGTTGGTAAAATAGAAGTTAACACACTTTAATCTAAAAGATCTAGCTGAAGCATTCCTGAGATTGACAGCTTTCCTTGAGGTTCTAATGATATATTTCAAAGAAGACATTCTGAATAGAAACTGTAAGTAAAGAATCAGGGTCTGTTACTTGGAGTTACTGAAGTTCCTTTCCCATTTCCCTGCTCCCATCTCTCTGGAAGGCAAACCCACACAATTATGATGCCTGGTTTGACTACCTGAGACTGGTTGAAAGTGATGCAGACGCCGAGACTGTGCGGGAGGTGTACGAGCGAGCCATCGCCAATGTTCCCCCAGTTCAGGAGAAGAGGCACTGGAAAAGATATATCTATCTTTGGATCAACTATGCACTCTATGAAGAGCTGGAGGCAAAGGCAAGTAGAAATAGCTCTTCTTTCCTTGTATGAATAGCTACAGATTAATTAGCTCCTATTAAAAATATAAGAGAACTGAGAACTAAAGATACTGTCTTACTTGTATTGGGTAGCTAGCTACAGGATTTGCTATTTAGGAATGAGGGAGTTTTCCCTTCATTTTCCCCTCCCCCCATGCACAGGGGAGAAAACTATTTCAGTTTTACCCCAGTCCATCCCATTTTATTGCCTACGCTGGCAATAAAAGCCAAAGTAGGTCTTTCTGGCTTCCTCTGAATTGTCTGTTTCAGGCTGTCACTTGCACTTTTGAGATCGTTTTCTGATTAACAAAACCATTTGTGAAGTTGCTGTGGGAAGCAGTGGCTTTTTGAGGCTGCAGAAGTATTTCTTCTGTAGTCAGTCACGTAAGATTATAGCTTCTTTTTATTTCATAAAACTCCAGTGCACTGTGCCTGTTAAAAGAAAGGACAATTTTTTTCTTCCCCCACAATGGAGGGGCTCCTGATTTTGTTAGTCTAATTCTTAGTGCTGAATCTTGTTTTGAGAGGATGACTGTTCCAATTCTCAGTAGTTACTGTCCTTTGCACTGCACTCTCTAAGTAGATAAGAACATTTATACCTTAATGTATACATGATTCTAAACAGGTTGTCTTAAAATATACTGTTGTGCAGTTTCACAGTCATTGCACAACTTGAAATACAGTGTAATTGTAGCTGTAAACAAAGTATTTAATTTTGCCTGTTCTTACAGGATGCAGAGCGAACCAGGCAAGTGTATCAGGCGTGTATCGAGCTCATTCCCCACAAGAAGGTATGGCTCCTCCAGCAGTTCATACTCGGTCTTGGATTAAAATTCTCAAGAGAAAATACTTCAGTTTTCTTCCCCCTCAATGTTCCAGGGCGTAAGCAGCCCCAAGTGTCAGCACATTCATGAAGACTCTGCTAAGGCTTTAAACATCCCTCCTGGTTTCTCATAATGTCCATCATCCAACATTTATCTTCTTTTTTTTTTAAGCTATTAGATAGTTGTAATTTGCATCATCAGTGGGAACAGCAGGCTGCACTCTGACATCAGCTTTCCTCCTAACAGTGCAGCATAAGGACTTCTGTTGTATTTCCAGCTCACTAAGTCTGCCCTGAGCAGCTGAGGTAACACCTAGTCAGTGCGTAGTCCAGCAGTGTGAAGCATCAGGGAAGAACTCTTACCTGTTCCTTACTGCTTGCTCTCTTCCCCCAGCCATACCCTTCTCTGCTGCCTGGAGTCTCAGCAGTGCACTCCTCACTCTGTTCCAGGGGTCACACCTTGTCTGGGGGCCGCTTGCACTGAGCAGGGTCCCTGGTGAGCTGATGGAGGTGCCTTTACTAAGCCATCTCCCAGGCATGTATTCTGCAGCCAGCCAGTGCTCAGGACTGACTGCTGGCTTTGCCAGAGAGCTTTAACTGAAACACCCTCCTGCTCAAAGCAGTTGGCATTTCCTAGGAATGCCAAGGAGTCTTAGTTTGTGTGCTTCCTTCACAGTTTTCATCAGTCATGGCTTGTAGATCAGCTGTGTACATCAAGATTAATCTGTAATTCTTAAGAGTTGGTTAGCTACCAGTTCAGTCAGCAATAGCTGTTGATTGGTTCTTTGAAGAGTCCTGGCTGTTGCTGCTTTCCTCCATGGTGGACTGTGTTGTCCTGTTCTAGAGAGGCTGCTCTGAGTTCTGATCTCTCAACTTTGCAGCAGGAAAACGCTGAGGTTAAATGTGATTGTCTGGGGCAGCAATAACATCTTGTATAGGCAGAGCAATTGATTTTTTTTTAAGATGTATGTGGTACTATTTGCTGACTTCCAACCCAAGTGTCAGGTTGTGTTTTCTTTTCCTTTCAGTTTACATTTGCCAAAATATGGCTGCTCTATGCACAGTTTGAAATCCGCCAGAAGAATCTGCCACTTGCCAGAAGAGCTTTGGTAAGCTTTTGTTAATTCCATAATTGACTTTGCTAACTAATAGCAACAAGGGAACAGCATTAAAAGATCTTAAATTGTCCCCTATAAATTGCTGGTTTAATCCACTTAAATAAAGCGTGGCAGCAGTCCGCAGGGAGCAGTATTTACTGTCATGTATGGTTTAAAAGGAAGCCTAGCTTGATATGATGAATTAGCCACGGGCAGAAATGAATGCAGTGTGCTTGTTTCAGGTCTGAGTGTAAGAGTACCCACAGCAGCTTGGGAGCTTGTAACTGCTGCTGATGTGTTCAAGTGATACCTGCGCTAACCATCGCACCTTAAAAACCAGTTAACTCAATAGAGGCCTTTTGGTCCCAGCTACCAGGCTGCTGATGGCAGCAATTGTGGGGACTTGGGGCAGGTTTAGGAGCTTCTGTGTGGTATCCACCACCTCAGCAGCACTGTGTCAGGGAGCAGCAGAGTGCATTTTAGCCACAAAACATTTTGAAACTAAAAACTTTTCCCTTCAACTTGGATGTTCCAACTCAACTCAGTGATGGCAGTGGGAATTTGGAAGGAAAGCTGATGTTGGTAGTGGTTGAGGCTGTCAGACTTCAGAGAGGAAACCTGATGGGGTTCCCACCAAACCATGGTACAGCAATGGTAAGAGCATACAAGTGAGCAGCTCTCTGTAGCTGACACTGGACCAAGTCTGCCCCAAGGTGCTAGGAAAGCTTTGGCGCTTGAGCCAGGCTCCTGCCTGTGACCAGAAGATAATGAAGGGGGAAACCAGATTTTGCTGCTGCAGCTGTAATACTTTTTTGGACAGGTCCTAGGTCTGGGAGGCAGTTTCACTGCTCCCAGTGAGTCGGCTTTGAACCACTCCTCTGGTGAGAAGCCCTACTCCTGGGGCAAAGTGTGGGTCCCCCACTGTCACGCAGCTCGCCACCAGCTCGCCACCGTGCCGATGGCACCTTGTTCTGCTGTGGTTTCACTGGCTGCAGGCAGTGCAGGGCTTCTCTGCTTTCCCAGGGATGGAGAGATACTGGGACTTGGAAACAGGAGATCAGCTGGAGCCTGTGCTGCTCAAGAACAAAATAGTGATGAGGGGTGTGTGGGGAAGAACTGAGCATATTCAAAACAGAAAGAGCATTAGTAGGGCTGGAGAGCCATCATGGTGACCAAAGTGATTGTCCCAACTGGTAGTTTTCTCCATTTTTTAGTAAGGTAATCAACATGTAGGAAAGTTGTGGAGGAGAATTGTAGTCAGGGACTTTGACCTTAAATTATTAAATTCACAATAGCACTTAATAAATAGCAGTTGTCTGCAGAAATGACTCAAAGAATGAAGCTGGCTGCGTACCTGTCTCAGACAGGTGCCCACTCTTAACTCATGGAATGACAGATAGCAGTTGTGGTCCAGGACTCAGTTCCTCTTGGTGCAGTTTGTTTTGTAAGAACCTCGGGCACTGCTTGCCTGGGAGACTGGTACAGACTGGCACTGTGCTTTCTGCAGCCTGTGGTGTGAGACGGAGTGCTCACTTGATATGCCAGGGAGAGGTTCTACTCGCCCTTCCTGGGATCCATGTTATGTAACAGTGTCACAACCCAGGTTTTCTGCTTTCGGGGTGTTTGTGGGTGTGCTCTCACTCTGCAGGAGTGCCCGAGTGTCATGCTGGCCCTGAACAGTCCTAAAACCCAGCTGCTCAAAGGGGAGTTTTAATCCAAATTCCAAAGAGGACACAGGCACTGGGAGAACAGGTGGGGGCTTCTTCCTCACAAGATCTCTCACATGGGTTGTCAGTTTGGTTTTTGTGTCGCTTACAGGGGACATCCATAGGTAAATGTCCAAAGAACAAACTGTTTAAAGGTTACATCGAGCTGGAGCTGCAACTGCGGGAGTTTGATCGCTGCCGGAAGCTGTACGAGAAGTTCCTGGAGTTTGCACCAGAAAACTGCACGTCATGGATCAAGTTTGCTGAGCTGGAGACGATTCTGGGCGACATCGACAGGGCCCGTGCCATCTATGAGCTGGCCATTGGCCAGCCCCGGCTTGACATGCCAGAGGTAAGGTGACCCCTGCGCTCTGCGCCGTTTAAGCTGTTCATTAGGTGGTGGCTAATGAATATGTAAATAACCTGCCAGCTCCAACAGCATGCCTTGCCACAGCGGCTCACCTGTGTCACACTGATTCAGTGCCGGTCTCTTAGCAGGGTACACCAGACTCTACAGCCCATGATAACACACGTCAGGAGAAGCGTGCTTGCAGGAGTAAGATGAATGGATTATGTGCACAAGATTTGATACTGCTTAGTCTTAATCCTAGCTTGGACGGTCAATTAATACTCAGATCTCTTAAGTTTTTTCAGAGAAATCTCACATTTTCCCACGCTGCTCCTTCTCTTTTTCATTATCTCAGTACGCTAGGAACTTACTCAGAGACTTCTCTTTTGCAGGTTCTCTGGAAATCCTACATTGACTTTGAAATTGAGCAGGAAGAGTACGACAAAACAAGAAACCTTTACCGCAGATTACTTCAGCGGACACAACATGTTAAGGTACGTGTGGGCACCCAGAACACAGGATTGGTTCACAGCAGAGAGGAAGCCTGGACTGCCTCAGTTGTCTGGCTGTTTCAGATCATTGGGGAACCTAAGCTCAGTCCCATGCCATGAAATGAGGAAAGAAATTTCTAGATTGTGTATCGTAGCAGGTACATCTGGTCTGGAGGGAGCTTTGCAGAAGGTTTCCAAGCAGCCCGCTTCCTGTGGAGTAGCTTTGGAATTTTAGTAAAAAAAAAAAGGTGTGGCTTGGTGCTGTCATTTGACTAAATGGGGACAGATTCAATCGTGATCTGAAACAGCCACGAGGAATTTGTCAGCGTAGTTTACCTGTGTGTGTGTGTGTGTGTGTGTGTGTGTGTATTTAAATACTATCTTGTGAAAATGAGATGCATCTCAGACACAGAAAGCAGTGTGGATTTTGTAGGTAGCTGCTTGTGAAAAGGTACTTCATGCTGGCTCTGACACTTGGGCTGCTTTGGTTTATGAAGCTGTCCCGTGGCAATCAGACAGGAGAGGGGAGGTCTCAGTGTGGGTTTGCCTTCCCCACAGGTATGGATCAGCTTTGCACAGTTTGAGCTGTCTGCAGGGCGGGAGGAGAGCTTGTCCCGGTGCCGGCAGATTTACGAAGAGGCTAACAAAGCCATGCGCAACTGCGAGGAGAAGGAGGAGAGAGTCATGCTCCTGGAGTCCTGGAGGAACTTCGAAGAGGAGTTTGGAACTGAGACCACTAAAGAGAGGATAGAGAAACTTATGCCTGAAAAGATAAAGAAGAGGAGAAAACTGCAGGCAGAAGATGGGGTAAGAGGGCAAATGGTGCAAGTGGGTGCTGTAACTCTTTGGTGGCTTTATGCCGGGGTCTGGCACACAGAACGCAATGGATGCCGATGGGTGCTGCAGCTGCAGACCAGTCAGTGCTGTAACTGCACACCAGTCTGACTGCAGTGCTTGGAAGAAGCATTGGCACAAAGCACGTGCTGCTGAGCCCCTTGCTCGTGAGCACACGAGGTGGGCCATCAGCTCAGAGTGCGGTACTTGGACCGAGCACTCCAGCCAGCTTCACTGTCAGCTCCCATCCCAAACAGAACAGCTCTAGGTAGCACCATGCAGGTAGTATTTGTGACTTAACTTGGGGAAACCGTAGCCATGGAATCTGCTTGCTCGCTGTGCGCAGCAGAAGTGGCACCATCTGGTGCCCATTCAGCTCCTTGGCTGCAGGAGCTGGGGGTGGTCTAACAAACACTGGTTTTCGTTCCATCTCACCGTGAGCTCGTGAGTAGTCCCTGTTAATAACAGCTAACACTAACGTGCACATTAAACTGGCTTTCTGGTATTTTTTTTCCCCTAGTCTGACGCTGGCTGGGAGGAATACTACGATTATATCTTCCCAGAAGATACTGCCAATCAGCCTAACCTCAAACTGCTTGCTATGGCTAAACTCTGGAAGAAGCAGCAGCAGGAGAGCGAAGCTGCCGAGATGGATCCAGACAAAGACATCGACGAAAGCCAGTCTTAACACGTTGCCTTCCCCTGCCCTTCTCACAGGCCTTGTACAGTATTTTCATTGGTGATGAATAAATGTATTTCCAGACTTTTACTATTCCTGACCTGAGACGTGTTCCATTTGTAAGAGGAGCACCGTGGAGGAGGGGATTCCCTGGGATAGCCTGTTGATTTCCAGCAATTAAAAGGTGGAGGGTCTGCAGCTAACAGTGGTCTGGGAGCAGGAGGAACCGGGCAGCAGCTTTGCTTTTAGGACAAGACCCCTGTTCCAATGCTCCCACAAACCCTCACAGTACTGCTTACAGATAGCAATGTGCCCAGGCAGCAGGTCTGTTTTCTTCAGCGAGGGAGATGTCTCTAACCATTCCTGATAGATTTTTCCAGTAATTCTGTAAAACACATATTGATCACAAGGGAAGGTGAAAACAATAAATCCTGTTGCATGCAACCTGTTCCGTGCCCTACCGAAGTCAGCTGTTATCCCAGAAACTTCTTCTGGAGGGCAGGAACAGAAGTTGAATACACCAAAACTAACCCCTAAGACACCTATCAGTGGGAATTAATACCCCACAGTCCCTGTTTTCATATTTAAATGTCTTGGCAACGTGTTTTGTAGCAAATGATGGATTGGGAAGTGACTAGAAGCAGTGTGAGTGGGCCTCTTGATGGGTTTGTGTTTCATCAGGGAAAAACATTGAGGCTAAGCTTTATCATCCCTGGGTTGTGGGGGGAAGGAGCCTTTCTGCCTGCCTGTGCAGCTGGGTGCTGGTTGAGTCGGGCAGCCTGCCTGTGCAGCGGGGAAGTCAGGGAGCCGTGCCCCCCACAAAGAATGGTGAATTTAAGGAAAAGGGGGAAAAGTACCATGCTAACTCCAGGAGCTGTGAATCAGGCCTTAGGCAAAGTTGCTGTCAGCACTGCTCTGGGCACATCTGGGCTGTCCAGCTGTGATTGGAGGAGCTGGTCAGCCCCAGGCTGTCCCCTGTACCAGTCAGGTCTGCCTGGAGGCAGAACCATGTCATTCCCTGCGGCCCCTGGTCAGAAAGAGGGCTCTCAGCCCTTCCCTGTCACCGTCACTTCCCCCCATGGGTGATGCTTCTGAGCTTGCCTGGCATGGGGAAGGGCAGACAGACAGGGGATACACCACAGCTCTGCTCAGGGACACCCAGGGATCAAGCAGTACCTCGGGGTGCTGAAGATTGGGAGACCCAGGTGGTTCCCCCTGGGTGTGGCCAGCAAGAACCAGGGCTCCAGAAGGCACTAGAGAGCTAGCAGGTCAGAGCTGCTTACAGCTGGGTGCAATTGGGCTTTTAGCCCTGAGTGGAGTGATGGGACCCACCTGGGCCACACCCAGCTGCTCGTTAGGAAGGCTTAAATTGGGAGTGAGGGTGTTCGTGGACTTGAGGTGCTGGAAGCTGGGGTAGGGACTGCTGGAGGACTGGTGCTTGGGCAGCTCTTCTTGTCTTTCCAGCAGGCTTGGAGAAGTGGATCCTATCTGAGGCTGGCCCTGCTTGTGCAGCCTCAGTGACTCCTGGAAGCCTGTCCTGCCCAACATGTCCCAGGTTTGTCCATCTTGTTACCTTGGCTGGTAAGGTATCACTCTCTAGTGGGGGCTGTCCTGGATGGCTTGCTAACCTCTGTCCTCCTGTGTTAATTCACCAGAAGTGTGGGCTCTCAAGCTGGCTATGTGAGTTGCACCTTTGGCTTTAAAGGGTGATGGTCTGGGGGGGATGTTGGGGTGTTCAATGCAGCTGATGCCTGTAGTGCCACTGTATGTTTGTGCCAACTGCTCTTCCTCCTGAATCCTGCTAAAATCCTGCCAAGGCTGCCTTGCTGTCCTGAGAGGAGTGTGTTGATCTGGCTTGTTTTGGTTTGTATTGGTTTTTATGTCTCCTGGGCTTTAGTTTTGCCAGTGTCTTGCTGGTGTGGGAAGGGACTTGTGGCATTTTGGGTCCCTTGTAATGGCAGCTGGATGTATCCCAGCCAGGGTGCTCTGAGCTCCCTCCCCACTGTGCCCCCTTGTGTGTCGCTGTTGGTGTGGAGGCTGCTGTCTTTCCTGGGGCTTCTGTGCATCCTAGGGTGTGTTTGTGGTCTACCAGGAGCAGCTGAAGAGGTGTCTTTTCTGCAGCAGCTTTCCCTTAAAGCCATGCATTGCTGTGTGCCACCAGAATAACAAAGGGGTGTATGTTAAAAGGGAGACTGGGGGAGAGAGGCTGTGGGGCTGTGGCAGTGCTATGGCAGGCTTACCTGGAGTCACCTTTGCTGAACATTGGGGTGATGTTTGCTTGGGTCTTAAAGACAAACTTAGAAGCTGAAGAACATCCAGCAAAAACAGGAGAGGGCCAATCCTCACACTGGTGTAACAGATAAAGCATTGGGTGTTTCTAGTCTTGTATACCACTTCCCTTTTCTCCTCCATGGCTGAAAAACATCTTGGAAGAACACTGGTGGGTTAAGGAGAGGTGTCCCACTGCTGGAGGAGGCACTGGGGAGCAGCAGTTGGGGGGTGAGTGTCACGGGGTGGTTCTCAGCACAGGAATCCCGACTGGTCTGCCTGGGGATTCCTGTCTCTCCCAGATTCCCAAGGCTGAAGGTGTGCTTCTGTGAAGCACAGGACTGAGGTCTGCTGGCATCTTCCGCACAGTGCAGGTCCCCATTTATGGTCCTTGGCTCCATCTGACTGAATGTAGTGGTGGTAAAACCACGACACCTGCCTGAGTCCTCTCCCCACTGCCCATCCCTGCGCTCACAAGCCCTTCAGCATCTCCTCCTTCTCACTCTGGGTTTCCCAGAGCTCTGCTACATTTGGCTGCTTTCAATTTGGATCTCTGAGGTCTGTTTTTACCTATTTAAACCCTGAAACACTGTCAATGAGTGATCTGATCTGATGTGCTGAGTGTTGTATCTCTAGCAGCAAAGCCCATCCAGCCCTCAGAGCGCTAATGAGCCTTACAGGTTTAATTGATGTCTCAGGTCGTGGCTGTGTTTCCAACTCCTTTCTTCCCTCTTACAAGCTTATCTCAGGAAAGGCCAACAGGAGGCTTTTATTCCATAACAAGTCAAGCAAAACTTGTCTGTTAACGTAAGTGTTGTGCAGCCAAAAGCTGCCACGGTCAGAGCACGTTCTGCTGCCTGTCTGACACTGCACACACACGGGGGGGCTGCGTGTGCATCACCCCTCTCATGGGTTCCAATAAAGCTGCTGTGAGATGTTCCCTGCACACAAACACTGTGTGTGTTCAGCTTGGTTCCAGCAGGCTCTGACACTGAGGTTTGATTACATCTCAGGTGCTGGAAGAATGTGGAATGTGTGGGCTGTGGTGCCAAGCTCGTGGCATCCCGACTGTACAGCCACAGCGGGCTGCCCGCGGCGCCAGCCTCTCTTGGGCTTTTCCTGAAGCTTCAGGCCTCGTTCCTGGGGGTCTGGTCCTGGTGGGTCTGACCTAGCACTGGCCCTGCAGGGTTTCACCACAGTGGTGGCACTGGGCTTGTGAGCCCGTACCCAGTGCTGAGCGCTCTGAGGAGTGCTATGGTGATGGGAACAGCCTGGGGATGTGTCTGGGCCCCTGGTCATGCCTGTGGGTTACACTGAGCCTAGCCCTTAGGTGTGATGCTGACAGTTCTGTGTTCATCTCACTTCAGCAACAGGGCTGCTGGGCTTGAGGTGGCTCACCAAACTCGCCACGGGGCAGCTGCTTCTGCACTCAGTCTTTTTCTTGCTGGAACAGGGTCAGATGTGGTCACCAGCATCTCTGCAGGCCCTGGTGTAGGTCTGTTTTAGGCATGGGAAATGGCATGAAGTGGGGACCCCTGCACCCCAAGGGAAAGGAGCCCAGGAGTATCCCATCCCTGGGGAGAGTGAGAGCAGAGGAAAGGGGCTCAGCGCTTCCCTTCTGGCCCACAAAGCATGCAGCACCCCAGCATCTCACAGCAGTTCCTTGGTTTAATCTCTGGCTGTGTGTATGATACAGTTAAATGGACTTTGCTGGCTGCAGGAGGGATGCAGAGAGCCCAGCACTTGCTGGGCAGCTGAGGGGTGCTGCTGGAGTCTGTCGTAGTGGTTGGTTTTGTTCAGGTTCCTTTATTTTAACCTGTACAGCAGATGTGTTATCACCTCTTTTAATTCCATCCTCATCAACCACGCTGTCAGGCAGACACATGGGTGCTGCTGATGGGGGGGTCTGGCACATCCCAGCTCTGGAGAGGTGCTTTTCATCACCACACTGGGATAGTAGGCTAAGTTTGGCTGTTTGGTTTTCCTGTGCTAAGCTCAGCTAAAACCCACATCAGGAAATATGCTGCAGAAGGTGCCTTTGCAGGAGCATGTGTGTGACAGTGCATGTTCTTTAGGAAAATCACTTCAAACACTGCCTTTATTAAAAAACTAATGCAAAGACATTTCATCTGCCAGCTGTGCTGACAACAAGGCCCCCATGGCCCAGCTATTCTGTTGCTGAAGCAAAGCTTTGGACAGAATCCCTGTCTGGGTCAGCCAGGACCAAAGTAATGCGTCATGTGAAGAACCTTCTGCTGCCCTATGTCTGTTTGAACCCTCTGGTTGTGTTTAAGGGCAGGGGAGATGTCTGTATCTGAGCCTGGAACCCCTTTGTGGGGCTAGCCCCCAGCCTGTGGCTTGGCTGGCAGTCCTGAAGGTGTGTGGTCCCCAAAGCACTGCTCCTTGTGACACTTTGGCCCTGGGTTGTGAGGGTGAGGTTTCGCTCCACCATCTCCCATTAAGTGCTGCGTGCTCCGTGCCTGACCCTCAGTAACCCCTGCCATCTCTGGGCCCCATGTCTCAGCACTGGCATGGGGAGAGTTGTGACTAGCTGGTTTATGTCTGTTTGCTCTGTTCCCGCAGAGCTGCGGGGTGGAATGTTTAAGTTTGAAGCCCCTGTGCCCCCCCCTGCTCGTGCCTGGCTGCCTGGATTTATCACCAGGCTTTACAGGAAAGAAACAGGCCTGCTGGCAGAGCAGCAGGGGGAGAGGAGAAGAGAGAAGACCTCTCTGGATGAGCAGTCCCCTGAGTCCTGGGGGCAGGTGGGACCCCCACAATGCTGCTGTGTGCCCATCCCTCCTCTTGTAGCCACCCTCCACCAATTTCAGCTGGGTGTGATGGGTTAGGGGGATGAAACACCTTTAAACATGCAGAAATCGGGTTACTGGGGAGGAGCAGGAACATGGAGTGGTGGGTTTGTGTCATGGGAAGGCAAGGGGCTTGCCTTTTGTCCATCAGAGAGGTCTCCCAGGGAGGGTGATGGAAGGATGTAGGGACATGTTTGCTCTCCAAGAGCTACATAAACCCAGCCTTCATGGAAGTGCTTGTTTAAAAGAGGGCTGGCTCCATCACCGACTTGGGGGTAAATATTTCTTACCCTCAGAGCTCATTGTGTGGCACAACTCAAACCGTGTCGCTGCCTTGCAAGGCCTGTTGTACCCAGAGCTGAGAGCTGCTGGGGTCTGCTTTCTGTTGTTTCAGAGGGCATATTTCTTATTTCCTGGCTCTCAATTCTGCATGTTATTCAGCCTGAAGCTGCCTTTTTACCTGCTTTTACAAGAATATCCAGCTTTGTGAGGGATTTACAGTTTTTGTGCTGTCGTCCTGCTTCTGTAGATACCATCAGTCAATAAAATACTGCTCTTGAGGGAAGATAAACACTTGTCTGCGCTGCTAACTTGTTTTATTAACAGACAGTTTATCTGCTCAAAGGCAAGATAAAGCCAGGGGCTGCGTACTGAAAACACCCTTCCCTGTCCTGGCTGAGTGGGGGTGAGGGGCTGCTGGATAGAAGGGTTTGGCTACTGTGTCGGTGGAGGGGGCAACACACTGTGCCCATCCCCAGGTGTGGCAGGTGGGATTCTCCTTGGCATGCTGGGCAGCTCCTCTGGGGTGTCCCTATGCCCAGCTTTGTGAGGAGCTGGGATGGGTGGGCTGCACTGTGCTGGGACATCTGTCACTCTCCTGTGGGTTCAGAAAGCTGCTGGGGACCTGTGGGGTGCAACTGCTCCGTTCAGGGGAAGATTCCTTCAGTAGGGCAGTGTGGAAGCAGCTTTGAAACTGGTGTCTTATGGATGGGGCAGAGCTGACTGTGGTGTGGGGCTTGTGCTCCCAAGCTGGGGGCTGTGCCTGCAGCATGGTGTGCTTCCCAGTGCCTGCATCCCATCGGATGGCTGGCCTGTGGTACTGCAGCCCTGAGGAGCGCTGTCAGGAGCTCCTGTCCCCAGTGGGAATAACACTAGTGTAATAAAAGGAGCTTATCAGAGCTGCTTCCAGTCGTGTGTCGTCATGTCCCTTGGTGTCCCCCCCACCAAGCCACCAAGTTACTGGTAAAGGTTAAAAAGACAAAAGATAACGTATTTAAGAATTGATGCTTATCAGCAGGCAGACTGACCTTGCTAATGGGGAGTGTGTGACCAAACCCTCTGAGCTGAGACCATGCTGGAATTAAAGCTGTATAAACTCACCAGCTGTAAACAGCGTGTGGCTGCGATCCTGCTGCCTTAAATAGAGAAGGTATTCAGTTTGGGAGCTGTTTTCCCTCTACCTTCGAATTCTGTTCTCTATCCTGTGGCCCAGTCTTACCCCTGACAGCACAGCATCCATCAGGTGCACTCCCACTCTTCCTGCCTGCCGTGGTGACATCAGTGCAGAATCCCCAGCCCAAGTAATGCACAGCAGCCCCATCCTCAAGATGAGGATGCTCCACAGGTTTGAGCGCTCGCATCCTCTCTTGGGGAACAGGGCTGGTGCCCAGTTGGCCCTGGGAACTGTGCCCTCTGCTCTTGCCACTCCAGCTCCTGGATGGGTAAGGATGCTGTCTCCGTGCTACCTGGCATGATTCCTTTCCTGTGCCTCCCAGGCAGGGTCGCTGTGCTGTGGGTGGCCAGCTGCACTTGTTGAGGTACAGCAGTCCTTGCTGGAGCTCATTAAATGCACTCTGCATAATGATGAGAAGGGCTTCCTGAACTATATTCTCCAGCTGTGGGCTGAGCTGATATCTGAGCAGCATTCCTTTCTCCTGGGTCTGGTGCTGAAAGCCCCTGGTCTGGGGGATGGTCTGAGGTGGGCAGGGGTCTCTAAGGCAGCAGGACCTCGGTCCTGTCACAGGGAGATGTCTCCTGAGCTGCAGGAGCACTGGTTGTGCCTCTGCTTGGCAACATGCTCTTACTGGTGCTTACTTTACCCTTCACTTTGTGCATGTTACACAGCAGTAGTGTACTTGTACACAGCTGGTACACACAAAGCAGCACCCTTCCCTAGCACTTGGGGATAACAGATTTCACCAGCACCAGCCAGTGTGTCTCTAGCTTCCTTGGGGCCTCCCACAGCTCTTCCCAGCACTGGTTTTACAGTGAGAGGTGGCTGTGGCTGCAGCAGTGCTGTCTGTCTGGCTTGTTAGTGGGAGTACTAATTGCAGCATTCCCACCCAGCCTGTGGTGCTGTGATCCCTCTCTCCCTGGCCCCAGCAGCCCCTCTTGCTCTTCCTCAAACCTGAAGGCTTTCCATCCCATGCAGTTCTGCTCTTTGACCTCCTGCAGCAGTTTGTGTTAGCCCAGGAAGAGTTTGTCTTGTTTAAATGGGTTCTGCTGGAGAAGACAGACAGACCTGTGAGCCAGGAGATGGTCTGTCAGTGACACCTTCCTCCATCCTAGGGACAGACAGACTTTGATTTGCCATGCTGAACTGTCAGGCAGTGAGCTGGCACACTTGCCTTAGCAACATTCCCAGGGCACAGGAAGGTGCAGCCTGTTTGAATGCAAGGGACCTAACCCACAGAGCCCAGGTGGGAGAGGTGGACGCTGTTCCCCATCCTCAGACAGAGAAGATCCAGCTTGAGGATATGTTGGGTGAGCTGTGAAGGTTGTTGGGAGGAGGCACTTGGTTCACCAGGTGGTTTTACACCTGATGGAAGTGATAGTCTCTTCCTCTGATGTTGTCCTACTCATCAGTGTCCCAGCCATGGCGTGTCCCTGCAGAGCTGGTCAGTGGGTGCTGCCCTTGGCTGGGGGCAGGTGGCAGGCCCCACTCTTCAAACTGCTAGCATCAGTCCTGCTTGGCACCAGGGCCAGGCTGAAGCCTGAGTTTGAAACAAAGTTTCCCTGTGGCCTAATCCTCCTTCAAACAAACAAGGACAAACCCAAACAGCCCAACATCCTGTCCCCAGCTTTGTTCTGACTGCTTCTTGGCCGTCACTCTTGGGCTTTTGGGTATCCTGATCCCTTCCAGAGCTTGTACCTTTTCACCACTAGAAAAACAATCGTGCTTGTGTTCTGTAAAGTCTTCTGGGTATTTAGTTTTCTGTGTTGTAAAGCCCTCTGGGTGTTCCCTTGCTGAAGGAGATTGCCAGGCAGCTGAGCAGGACTCTGCCCGGATGCCCTGTGTGGGGAAAGGAACGTGTGAATGGGTGTGTTTTGCTGTGCAGAGACCTGGTTCTGGCTGCTCCATTCAAGGGTGGGGAAGTTGGGTTGGCATTATTGGGGGGGTAGCAATGCTTTGTTGCACAGGGTTGTTGGTACCCCCCCCTCACATCATAACATATTTCTTTGGGCCAATGTAACAAGCACCTTGCACAACTGCTCCAGCTTCTTTCAAGGATGGAAGTGGGCTAGTAAGGAGCAAAGAGATGTGAAGTAGATGTAGTAACTTCCTCCTGGCATACAGGAGCATCCTGGAGATGCTTGGTTATGCTACAGAGCTTGTGGGGTGGGAGGCTGGGTCTGGAGACCTCTGGCATGCTGTCTGAGCAGTACCACACAGCATTCCCACCCATACAGCCTGCTTTTCCCTTGGCATTACCAGGTCTGATGAGCTCTCCTGGCACATGGGTGGGAAGCATGCTCACTCCTGGGTTAGGAGCTATCAGATGGCTCTTACAGAGTGCCTGCCTTTGGGGGGCTGTGCCTGCCTTTGGGGGGCTGTGCCTGCCTTTGGGGGGCTGTGCCTGCCTTTGGGGGGCTATGATGTCCCAGTGGTCTCAGGCCAGCTGGAGCTGCACCTGCAGGGATAGAGTGGTAAAGCCAAGGCTGAAGCTCGGTGAAGGAGGGTTTGGGGAAGACAGCAGATGCCCCTGTGTGTGGCTTAGCAGCAGCTTGGGGACGGGGTAACTTGGCCAAACTGTATCATTAACTCTGGGGATGTGAGTGTTTTGGGGCTCCTTCTTGGGCTCCTGCCCTTGGAGGTTCCTCAGCTCAGGACCTCAGTCCATGGAAGAGGCTGTTTTGCAGTGGGTTTGCTTATCCCTAGCCATTGCTGCCTAGAAAAGATTCTGCTTGAAGATAGACAGGATGGATGTGAATCGATATAATTTTAGCCCTAATAATCCCTTCAGTGGGATATTTTGCAGCCAAGGGTGCCTTTGTGCTCTGTACTTCTCCTGACTTGTGGAACAGTGAGGTGCAGAGGCTTTAAATGCCTGGAAGGCTTGACCTTGGGCCCTCCCCATTGCTTTTGGGAGCGTGGCTCCTTTTGGGTTTGTGGAACTAGCTTGGGGTTCCTTTTTCTGTGCTGCAAGCATTAGGCTGAGACTGCAGAGAAGCGTGTCAGGGAGTCTGATCTAAGGATACACATTGGTTTGCACCAACACAAGGGACTGGGAGAGATGTGAGGCAGCTTGAATCATTCTAAAGCACCAGCATGCGTGCTAGTCTTCCTGGCTAGGAAGAGTCTCCTCTTTAAGATAAGCAAATCACCCTTCCACACACCCCTACCCATTCAACTTGTAATCTTTCCCAGTTACGCAAACTGCAGGGACAATATTAACTGTGCTCCTCTAGTAAGCTGCTTGGCTGGCTCTGGGTTATCAGGCAGTAAAGCACTGTAGGGCTGGCTTGCAAATTGAGTTGGGTTTTGTATTTTTTTTTTTCTTTACATCTGTGTTACTCTGAGCTCTTACGTAAACACTCGGGATGCAATTGCTATATATACCCAGCTCGTTATGCAACTGCCCCATGCAGCGATGCCCAGGGGATTACAGCTCCTCATCGCTGGCGTTCAGACGTGATCAAGCATTATTTCTGTGGGAGGCACGGAGAGCCATCGAGTGACAAACAGGAATAACACCAACACACAGCAAGGGCAATTTTAAAAGGGGAGGTGGGGAGTGGAACTTAAAACATTCCCAAGGTACAGAGCGCCTTAGGGCAGCTTCTGCTGTCTGAGTGCCCACTGCCTCAGTGCTGCTTGGCTCTCTTTGTCCTGTATGGAAGTGATGGAGTGGGTGGATGTGTGTGTCTCTGTCACAACCTGTGTAGAACACGTTGGTCAGGTGTTACTGATGGAATGTGGTTATCAGTGGCAGGTGCTGTTTCATGGATGGTGATGAGAGCAGGCCTGCAAGAGCCTGGGAAGGCTCAGGCCTCTGGGCCAGTGTGAAGTGATGGTTGGCATGGTGCAGGAACTACTCTGGTGCTGGGTCAGTCCCTGGGTACTCTGTGGGAGCAGCTCTCCAGCACAGCACTCGGAGCTAGCTGCTTCTCTCCTGGAAACATCCTAGACGTGTGAGGCTGCTTCCCATAAAAGTGGGATTTTCTTTAAATTAATTTTTCAATTAACAAATGTAAATTTTTTTGCACGCTAAAAGGAAAGCACTGAAGGGGAAGCTAAGGCTCTGGCTGCTGGGGAGGCTTAGTGAAGCTCAGGTAACCTGGCAGGATGCTCTGACCCAAGCAGTGTGCTCCCTTCTTGCGTCCCTGAGTCACCTGGGACTGGTGTACAGCTCCTGTGCAGCGAACTGCTGCCCATCCTGTCTTTGGGAGCCCCATCGGGAGCATCCACATGATCCAGCCCAGCATCCTGGCAGCCTGTGCTGAGTCCTTCAGGTACAGCCAGAGGCTCATTTCATGTGCAGCACTTCAGCCTGGGTGGGAATAGTGGAAAGCAAAGAGCAGCCAAACACCTTGGTGAATTTCCTTCCATGTCAGTATCTTCCCATAAATATTTCTTAAAGGGTTTTTTCAGCACAAACATGTGGGTGATGGATATACAGGAGTGACTCTGGAGCCGCCTGGGATTGTTGTTGCCAAAACCCCTCCCCAGCCCTGTGCTTTGGGGAGCTACTTTGGGGGAGGCAGGTGAGGGAGCTGTCAGAGCCATGGCTTGCCAGGCCCCTTCTGAGGAAAGTGAGGTGTCTCCTGGGGATGGGCCAGGTGGGGACACCATCTATCAGCCAGACGTTAGTGTCAGCTTTTGAGACAAAGGGTCTGGGCAGTGTTTGAAACCTCTTGGCACTCAGAGCATTCTGTCTGTGATGACCTTTGGTGTGCTGATGGAGGAGACTTCCAGCCAGCTCTCACCAGAGCAGTGTTTGGTTCTGAGCAGTTGGGGGTTCACGGGGGCTGAGCTGCTCCAAGCACTGGTAAGGGGACGGAGCCTGCCAGGCTCTCAGGCATTGCTTGGGGGATGGTGGGGGCAAGGAGCTGCTGCCACCAGGACCCGAACTTCTGCCGCTCACCTCGCTAATTAATGCCAGTTATTGGACTGGCAAAGCTGCTGGAACCCCAGGCCTAGCACGTCCCTGCTGACGGCTGCCTGAGCCAGGGCAGCGTGTGCCAGGTGGAATTGGGAGATAAGGGCCTGTGGCTTTACCCACTCCTGCTCTCAGAGGATCTGCTGAAGGTTAAACTGCTGCTAACCCCTTGTTCCCTTCTCTCTCTGGAAGGGCAGTGGGAAGGCAGAGCTGCACTGAAAGGGGCCCCGGCTTTTTAGTTTGCCCTTTGGTGCCTTGTAAGAGCAGTGGAGCTGACAGCAAAGGCTTTTTGGTGTTTGTCCTGGGGATTATGTGACAGCTGTCCTGCCTCTGCGCAGCTCCACGTCACTGTTGGGAGCAATGCCGTAATACCACATCATCCAATTACTTGTTTCTCCTTCTCATTAGGAATGTGCCTTATCTAAATGCTTTCTGATAAAGCCCAGGGTTTCTAGTTCATAGCTGTGCAGGAAGGGACGAGCTTGTTACCTGGTTTGCATAATGTTTTTGAAGTCCTGGTGTAACCTGTGCGAGCTCTGATGCTGCAGATGCTGTGGGCAGGAGAGACGAGCTTGTTCCTTCATGCAGCAGGAAGGGGTGGATGCTGTGTGGAGGGGATCCAAGGCAGTTTGTTTTTACCTATGTGGCTAATGTGAGCTCTTCTAGCTGAAGGAGAGACATGTTGCCCTTTTACCGGTCGTAAGACCCCACTCTTCCTGTGTTTTGTCCTGCTCCAGTAACACACAGAGTTGTGTTAACTTAATCTTGTATTAAGTTTCTCATGCGTGTAATAAAACCCTGCTCCCTCGTTAATCCAGCTGTCAAAGCAAACACAATATAGGAGCATTACAGGAGAACACTTAATCCCCCTCTTTTTTTCTCTCCAACATGTTTTTTACTTGTTTAAGTGGGAAATGAGATCCATCCTTCCAGCACAGAGCTTCAGGTATTACTTTTCTGGATTTATCACCTGATTTCAGTTCACATACGGCTAAAACTCGGTTTGAGCCATCTCTGTCTCTGTGGTTTCTGTCTCCAGGCTGTAGGAAGGTGTTGGGGCAGCCTCTCCCCGTTGCAGGGCACTCTGCAGCCAGACACAGCTGCCCCTGCTGAGGTGCAGAGGCTTTCCTGGGCGTTGTGGTACCAGCGAGGATGCTCCCTTGGGCTGCTGCGTGGTGCTCAGGTGGGATGGCAGCACCTCAGATACATGAGGGCTGAAGCAAGAGGGTTTGACTGGGGGGAATCCGACTGTGTCAGAGCCCCAGGGAATTATTAGCCTTTTGTTTGTTTGTTTTTAAACTGGGGCTGTGTGTGTCAGCCCGGGTGTTTTTCCAACATATGAATTGGTTGTGGAAGTGATGTGACAGCTCAGGCTCTCGAAGAGCTGTTGGGCTTCCCACGGGCAGCGCTCCCTTCCCGGGGCATCACTGCTGCGTCAGGCTGAGTCTGGCGAGGGAGCTGTCAGACCAGCGTGGATCCTGACCTCTTCCCACACGGCTGCTGCTCCCTGGGACCCTCTGGGGAAGGAGAGGTGCATGGCCCCGCTGGCACAGATGGTTTGGCTCATCCACAGCCTCTCAGCACGGTGAAACATCCACGTTATGGTGGGAAAGGTTTGTTCTGTGGACTGAGACTGGCCTCTGCATGCTGTGAAGGGAATGGCATTTGCATCCTGTGCAGAAGGTGTGTGCTTTTCCTGGCAAAAAATGACCTTGCTCTCATTTTAGTTCATTTAAGCACCTCCTGATACAGGTTTCAGCAAGCAGTGTCCCCAGCTTTTTCTCCTTGCCTGCAAGACCTCCTGCCTTTCTCTGGATTGCCAATGCGCTGGGGCTGGTGGCATCTCCTGCCTGGCCAGCCACACAGGAAGGGCCATGGCAGGGCAGGTGTTCTCTCTGAAGGATTTACTCTTACTCTTCTCTCTCACCTCAGGGAGAGGGTCCTGCATGCTGGTGCCTGCACAGGCAGCTGCTGGCTGACTTCCCTGTCCCCACAGCATGCCTCTCTAAGGGTTTGACCGGGGTCTGTGAGATGGGGCTGTGCTTGCTGGTCCCCGCATCCCAGGGTCTGCAGCTCGATGGGCCCTGCCCTGCATGCAGCAGCCCCAGTCAGTGACAGCTTCTCATGTCCCCTGCCCAGCTGTATCCAGGGGTCCATGCTGGTGCCTGGCATGTGGCAGTAGTGCTGTGCATGGTGCTGCCAGCAGCCGGGATGTGGGAGTGAGCACAGACCTCTTCCCCATGCCTGCAGAGCTCTGTCTGAGCCAGGCCTTGCTGCTGTGTCTTTGGCTTTGCCTGGGATGTGCAGTGTGTTGGTCTTAGGATGCAGGGGCGACTTAACTCAGAGCCCTGCCTCCTGCTCTCTGGAGCTGGGGGAGACGGCTGTGTCTCTTCCTGCTGTTCCCAAACAGCCCAGTGCGGCCCTGGATGCTGCAATACCCAAATAACACATAATCCCCAGGAGCCAGTGTGGAAAACATTGTGAAAGCTGGAGAGGGACCCGAACCGCAGCTTCCTGCAGTGGTCCCTGTGCCATGGGCCAGGGGCTGGGCTGTGCTGCACGCAGATGCTCCCCAGACCTCCCACCCCTCACCCTTTTTTAAAGTGGTCCTGACTTGGAGCTGCCAAATGCACCCATGAGCCCCTGGCATGGAGGGCAGCGATTCTCACCCAGACAGCAAGCCCCTCACTGGCTGTGCAGCCCCATCTTGGCTCAGCACGCTGGTAACCCAGAGCCCTCGTCCATGTTCTGGTATGCACGGCTCAGCTTGGGCTGTGATTTAAACACCCCCTGGTACATGCTGCTCAGAAAGCTGCTGGCATCTCTTTCTTTATCTCTCTTTATATCCACAAGCCTTCCTGGCGGTTGGAGATTGGGGATAATTCCTGTTTTAGAGGGTTGTATCCTCTGTATGATGCTAACTTGAATTTGCATGAGGGTGTTGAGTAGGTTTCTGGGAAGAAGATAACTTGTTCAGGACAGGCCTCCAGAAGGAATCACAGGCCATTGCAAGCCCTCATTTCTGTTTTCCCTGGGCTCTTGGGAGCAGCCTCGGGGCTGTGTGAAACTGCTGTTCCTTACCTGGACTGTGCTCAAAATCAGGTAGTTGTGTAATGCAGCAGCTGGGATCAGATGTGCTCCCGCTCCCGTGGGCTCCATGCTCCTCAGTGAACCTTTCTGCTCTGGCATCAAGCGCACAGAGGTGTGTTGGGAGGAGAAGATAACCCCATGCACTGCCACTTGGCAGCTGCTGCCCTGGGGTACCAGGTGTGGGGTCACCCCACTGTTCCTGGGGCACGTGCTGTGAAAAGGGAAGGTTTGGATCAGTCCCATCCCTCCCACAGCACTGGGAAACTTAGAAGCCAAGCGCTTCAGGAAGGTTAAATAATGACTCATGTTCATGCTGTGGCAGTAAGATGCTCTTCCTTCCATCCATGGGAAGGCTCCTGTGTGCTCCTCCATTGAGGGTAACGTTTCCTTCTGTTTGCCTTCAGCAGTGTCCCACGGGGCCTTGGAGGGGTCTCTCCCAGTCCTTCAGAAGAGGATGGAGAATGAGGATGAGAAGCAAGATGTGAGGAACCCCTGTAGTGGATGTTGAAACACCCTGGGAAAGCTGCTGGGCTCATCCGCTTGCATCTCGTAGCAGCAGTGAGAGGCTTGGGAAGGACTCCTGTGGGTGGGACAGCGCAGAGCGTCCACTGTTGGTATGTAATATCCCACTTCAACACATCAGGGCTTTCCTCAAGCTCCAGCAGTGATGGGTACCTGGGCATGCTCTGCTTGGGAGTTATTAATTATAATTTATAACTACAATAAATTTATATTATAGGTTAAGTTGATATAATTTATCATGGGAAAAACACCCATTTTATCAACACCTTTAAAAAAAGCAGAGGAGAGGGTAGTAAACACAATGCACACTCGCCTAGCACCAGTTATCGCGTGTTGTAGCTCAGTCCTTGGGATGCCCCAGGCTTTGGTGGTTTAGGGAAGACAGAAATAAAAAACTTGAAGTAAAAATTGAACAGATTTGTGGCCAAAACCCACTGGCAGCTCCTGTGCACTGGGTTGGGAGACAGCTCCCAGCTTGGGAAATCACTAGGTGCTGGCAGCTGGGGAATGCTGTGGCAGGCCAGGCCCTTTCCAGGCGTGCCTGGGTCTTGCTATCTAGAGATCACAGAATTGTAGGGGTTGGAAGGGTCCTTGAGAGATCACAGATGCTGATGGCACAGCTGCCATCACCTAGTTGTACAGCTATACTCCTCTGTGGTTGCTGTCCTTAGCCAAACGTTCATTGTGTTAATGTTGCTGTGGAGGGTTGGACAAGTATGGACAGGGAGGGTTTGGTTTAGCTCGTCCCTTGTTGCTTTTTGCTTAGGATTCCTTCCTCAGTGGGAGAGCTGGTGTCCCGGTCCAGAGCCGGTTTCGGGGTGTTCCTTGTGCTGCTGGGGTCTTCCCATCACCCATCCCACAAAAGGGCCTCTGGTAAAATGCTGGGGAAGCTTTTGGGGTGTGATGGAAGTAACTGCCCCAAGTACAGATGCGTGTTACAGCCCTCGAGCAAAGAAACCTCATCAATCTGTGGGGTTGGTTACAGCTTTGGTTATTCCCAGCTGAAGGGATTTTTTTGGCAGCGCCCCCCCCGGGGGGGCTGGGCTCTAACAATGGGCTGTGCATTTACAGCCAGTGCACTGGTGAGATTACAGCCAGTGCTGCCTGGTAGGGTGCCTGCGAGCATCCTGCCACACTCACGTGTCACAGGCAGGCCTGGGGATGGCACGTGGAGTTCTCCCCTCTGAAACATGCAGCAGGTATCGACATGATACAAATCTGAATACAAATATTTTCCATAGCTTCTGTCTAAAGCGCTGGCAAACAATGGAGAGGCAGCGAGTTATGTACTGAAGTTCACACTTGTACTTGAACAATTTACCTGCAGGTCTTACTTTTAATTGAGGGGGAAAAATAACTTTTGAAGAAATTTTCCCCAGGAAATCTCCTTGGTAACTAGAAATTGTATTAGGGTCCTATAAAAACGCACTGTGGGTTTGCACTGGCTTCCAGAAAAGACAATGACTTCAGCAGTGGAAACTCTGCTGGGTGGGCATCTCGTGGCTGCCTGGATTTGGGGGCTGGGCTGAAGGGCTACGATGCTCTGGAAAGCAGAGTTTTGAGGGTGGGGTAGCGTGGAGGGACAGCACTCCTGTGGTAGGCCAAAGGGATCTGGAAAAGTGATGGGAAGGTTTTCATTTGATGTGTAAACACTGATGGATTTAAAGCAAAATAACTTGTGCCCATAGATGCCAATGCCCAAAAAGAGAAATCTGAGTGCCCAAATTAAGGCTGAAGGGTGAGTTGGCAGGTCCTGGCCCAAGGGCAGTGTGGGTGAGGGGTTAAGAGTGGTCTGGTTCACAGGGGCTGCGGATGCCTCTCTAAATCCTGGCTGTATCTCACTGTTCCCCCTCAGTGGCTGCAGGAGGATGGATTTGGCCTCAAAATCTTGGATGGTGCTTCACAAAATCTACCTGTTTCTTAAATGCTCAGTTTTAAACCCAGCATACCTTCTGTGTTCCAAAGCATGCTGTGGTGTCATGCTAAAACAGTGGGTTTCAAGGCTGGGTGGAGGAGCAGAGGGAACCTCTGGTGTGTTTTAGGGTATGTGCCTGAGGGGCGAAGGAGACCCAGAACCCCTAAGCAGACTCATCCCCTCTGCTACCTCCTCTCCAGTCTGGGGTCTGCTAGGCTCTGAACTGATTTCTCCCAGTCCTCTGTCACAGCTGGCCTCCTGCTCTTTAGTTTATGTGGAGAGGTGGGGGGGGGGGGGGGGTTGTCAGGGGTTTTTTTGGGTTTTTTCCTTGCAAGATCTCTGCTGGGAATGCAGATCTGGTGGCAGTGTTTTTGTCACAGCATCTTCCATCAGTGATAGCTCTCAGCCACATGGGACTTGTTACTTGGGAACACTTGGCCCACAGAAACCCTGCCTCAGCTGAGACTTAAAAAAAAGACTTCTTTGCACTTGCAAGATGCATTTCCTGGCCTGTTGGGTGACTTTCCACTTCCAGACTGCTGTATTCCAGTAACCAAACAAAGTCAAGCACACGTGCTCTGCAATAACTGCTTGTGCCAAACCATCTTGTAGGGGAAGCTGTCCAACCCCTCCAACAGATGGGCATCCCAGCTCTCTGCAGTGTGCTGATGATGAGCCCCAGGTCAGCAGCAGCACTCCTCCTTTGGTTGGTGTCTGAATGCAGCAGGAGCTGTGCTGGGTAGGAGCTGGAGCTGGCTGCATTCCCTCTGAGCATGTGCTGCCCCTTCCCAGGGGCTGGCATGCCTGAGGACACGCTGTTGTGTCTGGAGAGCCCAAGGCTCCCAGCAGCAAGGGACTGTGCTCCTGCCTGATGCAGCTGGGGAGCCCATGGAGGCCTTTCCCTGCAGCAGTAGGAAGTTTGTGGGATGAAAGCAGCACTGCTTTGACAATGGTGTGGAGAGGGATGCTGCCAATGTCTATTGAAGAAGGGATTTACAGACAGTCCCAGCAAACCCCTGTGTGAGGAGAGTTGTGGGGAGGAGAGACCCTCTCATACCAGTCCATGGTTCTAAGAGGGAAGTACTGGATTGGGTTCGTGTGCTGGAGCTGTGGCTGTGCTCTTGGCCACCTGCCTCTGTGGGCCGCTGTCCCTGCTCCTCTGGTCCTGAGATGTTTGTGGGACAGAGCCTGCACAGCGCCTGTCCTGTGGCTGGTGGGGCTGAGGGGCGCAAGATTTACTGCGGATCTTGGACCTCCCTTGGAAACCCAGGACAAATGGTGCAGCTGTGTGATTTGGGGATCTCTGCCTGGGAGCAAACCACTCCTGGAAGCGGAGCAATGGGCAGGTGGATGTGGTCTGGACCAGCAGGGTAGAGGAGACTGTGTCCGAATCACTCAGTGCCTTCTGGGCATCCTTCCCTCTGCTTTCCCTGGTTGTTTCCATTGCGTCTGGCTGAAGCAGAGTCAGCCTGTGTTAGAGCATGAGGTGTTTGCAGAGGCAGGAATCCAGCTCTCTAACAGCTGATAAGCACAACGGGCACAAAGGGACTTTTGGAGGACTCTGGCCCAACACCTGCTCAAAGCAGGGTGGCTGAGAGCCCTTTAATGACAAGCCACCAGGTTTTTTGCCTGCATGGGGGCTGTGTAATAGTATTGGGTGTGCATTCTCCAGACACCTCTTTGGGAAGTACGCAGCACTGCCCTCCTGGTCTGTGGGAAGTGCTGTATCTTCCTCTCACTTGCAAATTAAACAAGGCATCATTTGCTTAACTCAAGGGTGGGCTGGGCATGCTCTTAGTCCTTTCCTTGCCTCCTGAGCTGGGGCTGCTCCCCCAGGCTGGGACACTCACCCAGGCTGATGGGGGACCTGGCCTTGTATCAGCAGCAGTGTGTGATGGGGAGGTCCCAACACTTCATCTTTGACATGTATGAACAGAATATCCTGATGTGGGTGTGGTGTTGTTGCTGTGCAGGTTTTTTGCCCCCCTCCCAAGCTGTTCTGGTCTCTCCTTGTATGTTGGTTCCCCTGCCTGGGGCTGGGGATGCAGGTTTTCCTTCAGCTGTCCCGTGGGTGCGCTGGGGTTTGTGTGCTTTAACCCAGTGACTTCACTGTGAACGATAAGGGTGGCTCTAACTGGTGAATGACTAATAACGTGTTCCAGCCATGCTTCTTCTCCAGAAGCCCAGCAATGCCTTCCAGGCCTGGTGCTGTGTTTTGGGGTGCGAGCACAGCTGTCAGGGAGAGGACACTGTGGCCATGTGGGACAGGCAGTAAACTCCTCATTGAAATGCTTTTGTCCCCCTTCTAGACCCTTAAATGCCCCAGACTTTAGCAGACAAACCACTTGTCAGAGTAATGGCATCTTGGGGAGCACAAGGGTTGCCTCAGAGGCCATGTGGAAGCTGTGGCATCTGCTTGGGCAGTGGAGCTCCCTTGGGTGCTCTTCCAAAGGGGAAATTTTGTGTCTCAATGAGGGTTTTACTGCCTGTCCCACATGGCCACAGTGCTCTTAGTCCTCTCCCTGGAAGTGGGCTCAGGGCTGTGCCACTAGCAGCCATGCCAGCTGTGCTCCTACCCAGAAATACAGCACCAGGCCTGGAGGGCAGTTGGGTGTGAGTGCCAGGCTCTGGGTGGGTCTGGGGCACAGAGCTCCATCACAGCATGGAGATGGTCCTCAGCCTCTGCCATAGCCACCTTGTGTGGTGGCCCTGGGCTGCAAACCACATATGGAGAGATGGAAGAAACTGCTGGGTTTGCTGAGCGTTTGAGCCCTGGACCTGTCCTGTCTCCACCTGAGGGGAAGGAACCCAGCCTCAGGCAGGTCCTCAGGTAGGAAAAGCAGCAAGGTCTCCTCTTTCTCTGTGCTTTTTGGCTGGTCCTTGTGTGAGATGGAGCTTGCGAGCATATTTGTGTCATGAAACAGACCTGTGCCTTTGTCGAGGCTCTTGCACTTCACTGCTGGGTGGGCTCTGCACTGAGTGCTGTGTAAAAGCTTAAAACCCAAAAGGCTTAAAACCTTGCTGAACTGGGTGGCTTGCCCCAGTCTGACCTCAGGGCAAGGGAGTGGGGCAGAAGAGTTTGCCAGGTGATGAAATCCTGTGGTAATTGCACTGTGAATCTCTGAGGACAGCTTTGGATGTGGTGCTCCCACTGATGTTCCTCTGTTTGGCTTCCAGACCTGGCCAAATCTCTGTAGGTGCTACTGAAGTGAACAAACAAAACACCTCTGGTTGGGTTGCTTGCTGTGTTAGGCTCTAACATTTGAGAGGTGCCAGGAAATAGCTGGGCAGTCTGTCCTCCTGGTCCCCCCACAAGTTCCTCCAGCCCTCAGAAGTGTGAGGCTTATTGCAGGCAAATAGCAAAAGCTCTCTGAAGCATACCTCGCTGTGTACCCCACCTCACCCCCTTGTTAGCAACAGAGAAAGGATGCTCCTGCTGCCTGTGGAACTCAGCCATGCCAGACTTGGGAGAAGACCCAGTTCCTCCCCTCACCACAAGGAATTGTCCCTTTTGTGGGCAACCCCCACTCTGGGCTGGGGCAAGCTCCAAGTGTTTAGCCCCAGGCCGGTGCTCAGGGACCCCAAGGAGCACCTGCCTGGGAAAGGGGGTGCTTGCAGGGGGAGCCAGAGCCCCCATGTCCTGTGAAGATGGCACGAGGCTGCAGACCCATGCGTTGTGCACTCCCCTCCTTGTTGATACCTTGTTCCTACCGCTTCCTGGCGTTGCTTTTGTCTTGTGCTGGGAACAGTCGCTGGCACGCACAGTCAGATGGCACAGGGATTACAGTGGTTTGGGGTGAAAGGCTTCTGGATGCTTGCTTCCCTTCCTTTGTGTGTAAGGAGGGAACAAGCACCCTCGTTTCAATGAATGAGGCTGCAGGAGCTCATGCTGCTTGGGGGAGCAGAGCTCGCTGGAAGGAGCCCTGGAAAGCAATCCATTCAATTGGATCCCATTGCTTTCAGCATTCAGGCTAGCGGGCAGCACTGGAGCCGTGACTCACTGGACCACCACCACTGCTGTCTAAATATACCTCCAGAAAGCATTTCAGATTGATGCTTCCGTGAGTCACCCTTCCTAACAAACGGGCTTCAGGAGAGCTTTGTGCGCTGATGGGGAAGGCTCTCGCCTCCTCACACACAGCAGTGACTTCAGGAGGAGTCAGCAACTTGTT
Source organism: Laterallus jamaicensis coturniculus (assembly GCA_022605575.1). Lineage (NCBI taxonomy): Eukaryota > Metazoa > Chordata > Aves > Gruiformes > Rallidae > Laterallus > Laterallus jamaicensis. The sequence goes on from JAKCOX010000001.1 coordinate 1,892,506, forward strand.
TTTGCCTGTGTGGGGTGGCCCTTTCCAGGGAGCAGCTGGGCTTGGTCACCCCATCCCAGCTGTCCCACTTCCCTGGAATAGGATGTTGTCCAGGACCTCTGTCCTCACTCAGGCAGTGCCACCAATAGCCAGCTTCCTCTTTAGGCTGTGTAAGGAGGCTTTGGGGTCTCTCAGCAACAGGAGCTCTAGTAACTTCTCCAGCCCAAGGCAGGAGCTGGGGGCATAAGCAGGAGGTAGGCAGAGCGAGGGGAAGCGTGGAGCGGCATCGTGGTGAGGTACACTGTTAAACCCTGATCTGGAGCCAGGGTGGGTTAAACACTGACTGTCTCCAGCATGGAGACATGAGTCATGGCTCGGGTTCACATGAGGTCCCAGAACTGCTTTGGGGGATCACGCTTGCAGAGATGAGCATATACAGCTATTCGTATTTGTTCTAGGAGCAGGGACACAAACAAGCCCAGTCCAGCAGAAGCAATGCTCACCCCAGCCCCTCCTGCAGCCTTCTTTCAGTGAGGGGGGTTTGCCCAGCTGATGCCTCCCCCAGCACAAAGCAGCTGGAGGTGAGGCAGGGCAGCTCCAAGACTGCCCATCCTGGACCCAGAGCAAGGCACCTCTTGCTCCTCAGCAGGATGAGCTTCCTTCACGGACAAATGGGGATTTAAAGTGGAGGCTTAAACCCTGTTTATGCTGATTTAAAAAAAAAATAAAAATGCTGCTTTCCTGTGCCAAGCAGTTGCTTGTTTTCCTGAAGCTCTCTCACAGACTGTAAGGAACAGCTCTGGGCACAGGCAGGGTAATGCCTGTGAGTTCAGGTAACCTCATTTCCACCCATTTTCTTGGTGTGCCTCCCACCCAGGAGCCTGTGGCCTGAAAAATCTGCTGGTTTACTGCTAATAATAGCTCAGGGAATAATAATTTTTCAGAACAGCTCTCTGTATCTCCCAGGATCTGTTTTTAAGGCTGGGTGCCTTGATGCTGTGCTCAGGCTCAGCCCAGCAGAAACAGTGCTGCTGTGGAAAGCAATGTTTCTGTGGCTTGGTTTTGGCACCACATCAACAGGCAGCAAGAGAAATACCCCTTACAGCACCTGTAGCCCTCAGGTGGTCTCTCCAGTCTGTGTCTGCAGAGCTGTGCTCACTCTCAGCTGCCAAAGAGAGCTGAAGGCAGCATCCTCCTGGGAACTCTGGCAGGATCCAGCCATTGTCTCCTTCCCTTCAGCTTCAGCCTTGCAGGTCATTCTTTGCCATGGGTTCCCCAGCCAGAGATGCTGAGCTGTGTAACGCCAGTGAGCTAGGCTGTAACTCTGCAGATTTATGTCTGTATTCCTTCTGCGTGCCTGTGGTGCAAAACACCCTGGATGGCTTTGAAATTCAGAGTGTAATTTGTTGTGCTGGTGGGGTCAGTTTCTGACAGCCCTGTGTGGGCTCCAGAGTTCCACAGGGGTTATGTGCCTTCGCAGAACGGTTCAATGTGCTGCTGCTCTGAGGTGTTACTGTGGGTGGGAGGGGGGTGGAATGGGTCAGGATCCTGCTGCAGGCAGTTTTTTGGGTGAGAGAGAGGGTTTGTGAACAAAAGGACAGTGAGATGTGGGAATGAAGCTTGTGGCAGACACATAGGAGCTAATTAATTCTTTGCAAAGAGTAGGATGTAGTTGCCCTTGCCTTCAGGGCAGAGGGTGAATGGGTCCCACTTCACCATCCCTTCTGGACTCCAGAGAACCCAGGTTGTGTTGATAACAGCCACGGCAAGGTGTTGTGCTGTGAACCTTTAAACAAGGCTCTGGGAACCTGTGGGTTATGGATGAGATAAGATGGCTGCTGGGGCTGAGGCCAAGCACTTTCCAAACACTGGCTTATTGGGACAGCTCTGGAAGTTCCCTCCTGAGCATCCCTGTGCATTTCAGCCTATCCATATAAAATTCATTCTAAATGATTACATATGTGCACATACAGAATGTTTGGCCCAGGTAAGCAGGATGGCTTGGTGCAGGTTTTTTTCCCCCAGCCTGCCCTTGACATTGAAGTGATCTGACAGTGACTTTTCCACTGGTCTCTGTTACTGAGCCAAAGTTTTGGGGTTACCGTACCCCCAGGAGGATGGGATGTGGGAGTCCTGCTGTGAGGATGCAGTGGGGAAGGAGAGATGGCTGCCCAGGTGCAGACCTGTGCTACCAAGGTGCTCTCCAGGTGGCTTTGGTCCCCTCTGCTCTGTGGGCAGCAAAGGGATGAGCCCAGGGAGGACTCCTGTGCCAGACCCCTCGGGGCACAGCCTGGAGAGACAGCCAGGCACAGAACAAGGGGCCAGCAGACACAAGTATAGCAAGTGTGCAAAAGATATAACCTTATGAGGTAGGCTCGTTCCAGAGCTGAGCTCATGGAGGGATCTGGTTACTTATTTGGCAGGCTCCCCCAAGCAGTAGGAATGCAGGATATAAACATTTACGCTCTCCTTTCTGACCCTATCACTTTGATCTCCTCCATATACTTTTCCAGTGGTGCCTACTGGCAATGGAAAAATGCATTAGCCTGAGCTAATCTGTTTTTCCTCTATATGCCAGTGCATTAAGACTTGGGAAACGGGACAGCGGTGTGGGGCTGTAGAGCTGCAGGGCAGATCAGGGCATCCCTGATGCCCTAACGAGGTTTTGGGGGCACTTTTGTGATGAGAGGTAGTGGAGATTTTTGGGTTGTGATACTTTTGCTTCTTGAAAAGATTTGCTTTCTCCCCTTGGGTGCTATACAGTCTTCTGCCATCAGCAAAACAAACAGCAGAGGTGTTGCTCTGTCCTTTGAGGGCTGTTTTGTACCAGTAGGGAAGAAATTGGGAAGAGTCTCCCAAGTTCTTCACCTCAACATTCTATATTTAAAAGGGGAATCTCTGTTCTGCAACTCCCCCCCACTGTGCAATCTGAGGCAAAGAGCAGGAAGCATCCAGTGCAGCAGAGTCCCAAGCAGGAACAGTGTTTTGCAGCCTTCGGGTGCTGCTGGGAAGCCCTGTGGGAGAATTGCTCAGGAGGATGTTGGATTGCCCCTACTCTTGGGAACTTGATAACCTTTTTGGACTGAGCTGCAGCGAGTGGCCAAACACAAGTATCTCTTCTGATGTGATAGCACGTTACTTGCTTTGCTTGTGCGACATGATGTGCTTCATCCAGCCACACTGAGCTTGGGGTGGAACTTTGCTTTTCAGGGCGTGTTGGGTGTGACCCCATAGCCTATCTGCTGCCCTGAGGTCTCTACAGTTCCTGGGAAAAGGTGTGGAGCTGCAAGCTTCAGGATTTGCTATGGGCATTGTGACTTCTGCAGCCCTCCTTGCTCTTTGCACCATGTAAGTTGGGGAAAAAACCCTTATGATTGTGCTCAAAATGAGTTAAAACCAGTGTATTGCTAAGGTAAGGACATACTTTAAAAGTACCTGTGACTGGGCTTTTAAAGAGAAGTTCAAACCTGTTTCTGATTATTGGTTCTGTAGCTGGTGCCTGCTGAGGCAAGAAGCAGATGCTCCGTGTTTCCGAGTGCAAATGCAGTCTGTTCACTTATGGCACAGGCAGAAGTCTCCAGTTAAAAGCCCATGGAGAATGAGGTGTTGGGCTACCATCTTCCTCGTGGCACACTGCGGCCAGAGGTGCTGGAGTGTCATAGTGGCAACAGGCAGCGGGACGGGGCAGGGTAGAGGAGGAAGGGGCTGTACCCAGGGAAGCCATGCAGAGCATGAAATCCCAACTGCCAGCCTTGGAAAGGCTCTTGCTCTGTCCTCCTGGCCAGCCACCAAAGCTGTCCTCCTGATTTTGTGGTAGCACAAACTGAAGTCAGCATGCTCCTTTGGGTGAAGGTGCAGGTGGGCCCCGTGCTGCCGTCCAGCCACAGAGAATGATGCCCTGGCATGTGCCTGGAGCCAGCACGGAGGAGGCAGCAGCCCTGCCAGCGCTGCAATGCATGCCTTCGGCAGCCAGCAGCACGCTGGGGGGGATCCAGTGGCCTGGAGTGTGGTGTTCATTAAGACCTGCTGCTTTCCCAGCACTCTTCCCAGAGAGCCGCTGCGGTGTTCACAGCCTTTCTCACGGCGTGGGCGGAGTGGGAGCCCTGTGGCTGCTGGCTCTGAGCTAGGTGGCTCTGGCAGCCCCGGCTAGCTCTGGCCACATGCTGGTACAGGCTTAACCCATTAGCAGAGCCTCTGCTCATTAGCAGCCTCATTAATATTTGCAGGCGGTGTGTGCTTTCTCTGAAGGCGACCACAACATGACCCGGGTGGTTTGTGGGCATCCTGCAGGCAGTGTGGGTTATCCTGGGCCCCAGTGTGGGATACTGGATATGCCATGTCCTTTGGCCAGCAGGCAGCTGTAGGATGCATCTTCCTCCTCTTTGCCTAGCCTCATCCATTGTGGGTATAAGACCCGGCAGTACTTAGAGGTTAGAAGTGCATGGTCTTGTTCACAGGTAATTGCAGACACTGCCTTTCTTCTCCCTATCCTGTTGTTCTGCTATCACAGCACCCCTATCACTGCCAGGCTCTTGGCTGCAGCAGCTGTACGGGGGTGAGAGGATAAATCATAAATGGGTGCTTTTCATCTGAAATGAAAGACTTAATCACAATGGGATGCTTTCGCCCCCGAGGTCAAGCAATAGTCTGAATTCATCCCTGTAATAGCGGCTGGAGTCGAGGATTGTGTCTAGTCATAGCATCCTGCCATTTGACTTGTAACCGGGATCCATTTGTCCTATTAAGGCAGAAAATCCCCTGAGCCAGCTGCCCACATAAAAACCAGGCCAGCAAAGCTCAGCCCACAGGGCACAGTGTGCTGACATCCTGGCCCTACCTGCTGCTCTACGGCTTGGTGCTGGTTCTCCTTCCTGGCTCAATTCTCTCCTGGCAGGAGATGCACTCTCAGGCCCCAGCTTTGTGCAAGAAGGGAATGTGAAGCCTTGTTAAAAGCCTCTGCCTTCTTTCCTAATGCTAGCATTGTCTTGGAAAACCAAACCAAGGAATTAGCAAAACCAAAGCTATTAAAAGAGCCAAAGTATTATTAAAGCCACCATAGGCAGCTCAGCTGCCTCTCTGCAGTAAGAGCTTGCAGATGTGCAGAGTGAAGTAATGCTGGTGTTCAGCAATTCAGAGAAATGCTGAGTGTCACTGTGGGGGGAGTGGGCTTGGGGATGCAGCCCTGCTTGGCTGGCCCTGGCCGGGCAGCAGGGACCATGATGTGGATCTGGCCTCACTGAGTGCCCCTCTCCAGAGCTTCCCAGAGGCTGAGTCTCTGCCAGCTGCAGTGCCCTGGGTGGTGGCTGTGGGACGTGGTGGCAGGGACTGGTCTTGGTGCCTAAAAGCAGCAGTAGGTCCTCCAGGTGCCCCTCTGCCAGGTACACGTGGCTCTGTTGCTGCACCACTGCTCTCTCCTGATGTTTGCTGTCCCACACTGGCATGGGCTGTGCTCTGCAGCAGCATCTCGGAGTCTTACTCACCTGAAGAGGAAGTCTTCTGGTTTGCTTGGAGAAAAAAAGGAAGAAAGAAGCAGTTGCTGTTGTACAAACTGCTTGGAAGAGTGGAAAGAGGAGGCTGGAATGGTGTTGGTGGCAGAGTCTGGGGAACTCTAGCCAGGCAGTGCCCCCGAGCCTGGCTGGACCCAGCTCCAGAGCCTCTCCTGGGTGAAACAAACAGTGGCAGCCTCTACTGCAAACAGCCAGGGCAGAGCTGATGGGCTCGGAGTCTGTAAGGGATTCTGTGCCCTTTGCCTCTCCTTGCTGACAAGTGTGAGGAGTTCACCTGCCTGTGCCCCACGTTGTTGACCTCTCTGCTTGCTGCCCGGAGCACAGACCAGCTTGAAGTGCAAGACAAGGCTTTCCATGATCCATGTCATGATTCCAAGAGGGTGTTTTGCCTGGAGCTGTACCTGGTGTCTGCCCACCATGTGTGATGCCGAGCGGGCATGGCCCTGCACTGGTACCCCTGTTGCTTACATTCCCCACCAGTCAGCACTGCTGTGAAATCCTTGGCTCCCTGAGGTGAGTGTGAGGCAATGTCCACCTGCCTTTTAAACAAGGTAACTTCCTATTCAGGGATGCAGAGATTTTTGGAACTTTGGTGCTTATCCATCTTGCCTCTCTCCTTCAAAGTTTGTGGAACAGGAGCAGAGCCCCCTTTTGTTAAGGCTCATGGATCTTAGGCAACCTCAGGGTTTTGGGGGCCTGATGTGTGATTTTTGAATAGCTGGGGCTGGCAGCTCTGCTTCGGCTGGCTTTCTTCCCAGATGACTAACTATAAAAAGACATGTTTAGATTTCTGTGGCATTCATCACTTATTTCAGAAAATACAGCAGTGTGTTTAGGCAGACCCAAATAGGGTAACTGCAATGCCCCCTCTCCATCTCTGTTTGAGACAAAGGAACAACTGGATTTCAGCCCCTTTTTCTTACCCAGACCCATGCCTGACATCAGGGATGCACCCACTAAGGTGGCTGAAACCTTTCTAACTCTCACCGAGTTGTTCCCCTCTGTTTGCATCGAAGTGGGTGACTCCAGGGGGGAAGGAGGGGAGGTCTGAGAACAGATGGAGCAGCCTCTCTCCTCCTGCAGCCTGGCCTTGGGTAACTGGTGTCCTCCACATGCTGGCTAGCATGGGGATGCATTGCTCATCTCTGTGTAATGTAGGAGCCTTTCCCTGCTGATGGATGTGAGCTGTGTGTCCTCAGGCATAGTGTGGTGGCACCAGGGCAGCTGCAGCTCCCCGGCTCTGGAGCACCCTGCTCTCTGCCAGGCTTCCTGCTGAGGTCCCACCAGCAAGCTTCACTTTCACCCCTTCAAGCCTACTCTGCTTCCATATCACATCAGCCCTGTCACGGCCTTGGGTTGTCCAAGGAGCTGGAGGACCCTTCAGTTCTTCCCACAGCCACAGTGCCAGCGCCGTGGGTGCTGTGACGTTTCCCTCCCACATCTGCTCTCCCCATCAGCCCCTGGCAGAGGGGTGCCTCAGGGCATGCTGGGCTTGTCCTGGCCCTTGACTGACAGACCCTATCCCACAGTTCAGCAATGAGCTCCTCTGTCCCCCACTCTGTGTGTCCCACCGCAGTGGTGTGAGCCTGTGCCCCCTCAGCTCCATCCGCCCAACCTTTTGAGCTGTGGCCATGAGAGCTGGAGCTCTCAACTCCTTTTGACAGCTTGTCTGAAGCTTGATTCCCTCACTTTCAATGGCTGAGCACCACAACAAGGGAAAGGGAAAGGCAAAGGGAAAGTAGCTTCCAAGCCCAGGAGCTCCTTGCTGCTGACATTGATGTGTGTGCTTTTGGGATGAGGGACGCCATGTGCGTGGTTGTGTCTGGAGAGGGGACTCTGGCAGGTTTCACCCTTCGGGAGAGGTAGTGAACTGCCGGGCTGGGGATGGTTGGCATGAGGCAGGGGCAGTGGATCTGTGCATGCAGCTTGTGTGTATAAATTAGAGCCTGGGCTGCTGCTTCCCTTTATTCATAGGCTTGCGAAATCTTGCATTTCTATCTCATGAGATACAGGGAGCTTGAAAGTCCAAGTTCTTGTAGTCAGGAGGATTTAAATTCTCTTTTGCCAGATTTTTTTTGCTGTTTTTTGGTCACATCTACCCCTTCTGAGTGAAGAGAATAACCCTCGAAAGTGTGAGTGACTGCACGTCAGGTGACGGGAGGCAAAGAAAAGAATCCACTTGTTCCCTTAAAAGGAGAAAACAAAAACTCAACTACTTCTCATGAGCCAAAGTTAGGATTTTTCTGTCTTTCTCTTTATTACTGCAGAATACTCTAGCTGCCACTGCTCCCCAGCCTGGTGCTGTCTGGCCTCACAACTACCTTCGCTTCTGACATGTCAGATGCTTTTCAGGCTTCCGGGAAGCAAAGTGGCCTGGCCATGTCCCTAGCACCCCTCTCCCATCCCTACCCCTACAGGATGTTGTCCCCAGAGCAGGCTGGTGGGCTGCTGGGATTTAAACAGGGAGAGGTGGTAGCCCTTCGGCTGCCAGGGGAGAGGGTTTGGGGCTGGTCTGGTGAGACAGCAGCTTCTGGCAGAGCAGAGGTTATGAAATGGAGGTGGCCGTCGCTGCTGGTGGCACCAGGTGCCTTAGGAATGCTGATCAGTTGGGGAGCAGAGCTTGGGCCCGCCTTGTGCCCCCCAGGCATCGCTGCACACTGTCAGGGTTTGCAGAGCAAGCATTTGGTTTGTGGCTTTAATTAACCCTCTTACCCTGGATGGGGATTTTGACACTGGCTGCGCTAACCACTTCCAGCATGGGATCTGGGGCAGCTTATTTCCCTTCTGTTTCTCTTCCCAACAACCCCCTTCCCCTCACTGGCTAATCAGGAGGATTTGGGGAGCTGTTTGGGTTCTTCATGGTTGTACCTGGGTGAGATGCAGGGAAGTTTCTTTGTGCTCACACTGCCCAGCCGTATTTCCAGCAGCATTTCCTGGCCCTGCAGCTGGGATCACCACTTGGTGCTGCTGCTACTCACTGGCTGCAGAGTTGGTGAGGTTTGAGAGCTGCAGCAGTGACACTGGATGGAGTTCTTCCATCTGTCCTGCGAAGGATGGCTTCTGGGCATTATTTCCCCAAAATCAGAAATGCTGGAAAGCTAGTTGTAGGATGACACTGAGGAATGCACAAATGTAGGAGTCTGGTTGACTTGCCTGTGAGCTTTGCCCATGGGAGTTGGTGCCCGTGGTAGGCAGCACCCTTCCCAGTGATGGAGGGGTGGGGGCATGCCAAAAGCACTGGGAAGAGGCAGCCCTACTACAATCCCCGATGCTGAGCATCCCAAGGATGGAGCAGAGAGGCTTGCAAGCAGCACGAAGCAAAGTGGAGGTGTTTCCATTGCCCAGCTGGTCTGAGGATCACTCGGTGCCTATGGAAGCAGCTCCTTGCTGCGCACATTCCCGTGCTGGGACGGTGTCCCATGCTGGGGCATGGGGACAGCGCCGCAGGCATGCACTCCCTGCAGAGTCACACTGTTCTCTGAAGCCCATGTGAAAGGCTGAATATAGTGTGGCTTGTGTGCCTAGGGCTGAAACTGGGTGACCCTTCGGCCAGGGCAAAGCTGGGCTGTCCCTGCACTGAGTACCCACCAGTTTGACTGAAATGCAGCAGTGCACTCAAACACATCCCAGCTCAGAGGGGTTTGGCAGCCATGGTGCCGGAGCTGCCCCTTCCTGTGGGGGTGTGGGGGATGTACAAGTGCTGGGCTCTAGATGGTTCTGGCCAGTCCAGAGGTGACTGTGTCAGCATGCTGCCGTGTGCGCTCTCCAGGTTACTGTGTGGGGGCACTTCCGAAAAGCGGTTTCTGGATGGAAATGAGCAACTCCAGAGAAAGTCACTCATGTTTTCTCCCTTTCCTTTTTCCTTTTCTAAGACAAGACTCTTGGATTGGCATGGGCAGTTTGAGCCCTGAAGGATGTTTTTATCTGAGGTGCAGTGATTTGTCTGTCTTTCTGATTCGGTTGGTGTTACTGAGATCCTTTAGACATCCCAAAAGCTGATGATTAACAAGGCAGAGCGTTCTGTGCCAGGGGTTAGCTGGGAAAAGTGTGAGTCAAAAATTTCTGTGTCTGAGCTTTCTAAATGCCTGATGAGAAGTTCACTGGGAAAAAAAGGAAAGAGTGAGATGAAATTACAGGGCTGTTATTTCTAGAGCGTGGTGGAGCAGCATTGATTTTGTGTTATTAAGACTTTGTCAAAGAAAATAAATAGGGATGCTAGAAGAATATACGTGGGGGGGTTTATTCAAAGTGAACAGTGGGGATTGCTATTTGTACAGCGTGACTTGTACTGCTGGGAACAGTACACTGGCTGATTAGCAAAAGTGAAATTCTTTGTATAGCTTCATCTTTACTTTTAAAAATCATATCTCAGGAAAGGCAGGTGGCGTGCGGTGGTAAGACATCTTTCATTCTCCCTTTGGTGTTCTCAGAGTAACAAAGAGCCAGTTCTCTGTGTCCAAGTCATCAGAAAGGCTTTGCTGTTCAGCTCTGCCTGTACCAGTGATCTTAGTCTGATGCTTTCCAGCATGAGCCTCTGCTGTGCCGTGCTCCCCTGGGATGCAGGCAGAGGAGCTGACTGCCTTCCCAGCCTCGGGGCAGGGGGTGTGTGGGGTGTGCAGTGCTGGCTGTCCCTGTGCCAGCTCCATGGGAGCAGGTGCCCATGTGTGAGCTCCTGCAGCTGGCAAGGCCTGGGCTGTTTTGGGGAGCAGCGCTGGGTTTGAACACCTGGCATGTGAGAAGGCCCTCTGTTAATCAAGCTCAGCCCTGATGAAGCAGAGTCAGGCTCTGTGCCCGCTTGCCATCCAGCCTGCGCTTTGTCCTTTGGCCGTGGAAGGCTGTAGGGATGTGACAGGGAAGGCTGGCCTTGCTGCTTCAGGTCTTGGAACATTATGTTTTTCCTCCCCAGAGAGCAACCTCTGGGATGTTGAGGGCAGGAGAAGAGCATCTGTCTGTCCCCAACTCCAGGCATTGTGGAGCTGGGCCGTGTGAGGCTGGGTCTGCTTGTGGGCACCAATGATGCCATGGAGTATGAGGGAGGGGCGAGAGCCCTCACAGAAGGATTTAATGGAATTGCTGAATTACCAGATGATGAAAGGGTGGCATGCTAGATAATTAGCTCAATAAAACATCTCAAGCACCAGGATCTTCTTTCAAGGGTTGCCTATTTACTTAAAATATTGCCGCCTATGTAACCCTGTGCCTTTGCTAGGAGCAAAACTGAGGGCTCACTTACTTCCCAGATTAACAACACCACCCCTAATTACCCCAAACACTACAGAAGATCCCCACAAAGCACACCAGGAGCCGCTGACTGGGTGCCTGACTCCTCATCTGGTAGCTCTGATGGGGTGAGGTGGGTTCATCATGTCATGCCAGGGCTGTACCACAACCTCCTTACACTGTAACATCATCACAACATGGAGTTCTGTGGAAATGCCCTGTATTAACCCTTGTGATGGATGGGGGAGACTGCTCCTGCATGTGCCAAGGTTTAGGGCAGAGGAAGGATCCCATTCCTCTTCACCCCGGTACCTGGTGTATGGGCCTTGGCTGAATTCAGGAGAACAGCTTTCCTAAGTCCCTGAGCCTGGGAACACAGAGATGATCCTACTGTTTTCTTTTACTTGAATTAGAAAAAAAACCAAAACCAATCTGATGCTGGCCAGAAGTTTAATTTTTCTCTCCTGATTTTCTTTGTCTGGGCTCAAGTTTTCTTTTAAGGCAATTAGGAGCCCAAAAGTGCTTGTAGTTAATAGCTAGCATTAGCCAAGGGACTAATGGAAAAGCATCTTATCAGCTGGTGGTTTAATGCCAGGAGCTTTTGAATATTTTCTTTGATTTTTTTTTTTTTGTGTGTGTGTGTGTCTACATAAGCGGATTGCATAAACTGCATTTAACTTCCATGGGGTCAGCCCTGCTCTGATCTAAAGCAGCCTTAATATCATTCAGGTTTGGAAATGGCTAGAGGTAAATCAAATTTGGGTCATTTTGCTTTCTGAATAAGAACTTGCACTGAGGGATTGAATGCAGTTTAACTAATCCACTTAAAGTCAAGCAGTGACTTAATTTAGATGATTTTTCCTGAGCATGCCTGCCTAGGTAAGACCCTGCACTGCTTCCCAACGTGCCCAGCTTTGATAGGGATATAGAGGTGTGGCGGCTGGTGGAACTGAACCCAGGTACACCACAGGAGTGCTAGGCCCGTGAGTGTGAGATGTGAAAAACCCCCTGTGTGTGGAGGAAAGCCACAGCCTGGGTGAGGTTTTCTTTCTTCCCTTCCTAAACAGCCAGTAGAAACACAGCAGGTATCTGTTCAGGGAGAAATACTGTGGGTTAGACAAGAGTGTAACATGTACACCAAGGGAACTTGTGTTGCTGTGCCTTAAGGTACGGCTTAATGGGAGGGCTGCATCTCCCTGCCAGGGCTGTTGGGGGGACTGCTTGCTGGATGCTGCACAAGGGCAGCTGGAAAAGGCTCTTGGGGTGATTCTGTGGCACTTCAAAAGCTAGTGCTCTGTATGAAATGCTGTGTCCTGATGTACGTGGTGTTTGCTTGGCAGGCTGTAAAGTATTATGAGGAATAATTAGTGCTAAGTTGCCCCTGAAGGAAAGGAGAGCACGGGTGTGTTTGGCAGTGTGGCTGCCTCCTCAGAAGCGATGCTCGCACAGTAACCGTGCAGTGCTCGCTGCCTGTATGTAAGGAGTCTCGTTTATTGGGGCAGACAAATGGCATGCTGGCTGATCAATTAGGAGCACGATTCACCACTTCCCAGCTGAAGTAGGGACCGATGTTCTTGCTTTTCCCACAACAGCAGGGTTTGCTCTCCTGCAAACCGCATGGGGACATTTGGCTCCTGGCAGGGGTGGCTTTGGGTGCTGCTGGAGGGGTTCCCCGGGGGTCTGTCCCCTGCTGATGGAGATGCTGGGGCTTCAGACTGCATTTTACAGGTGGACTGAGTCCCAGAAACACTTTTGAAAAACAGAAATTTTCTCCTTTGTTGGGTACCAATTTCTGATAGAATTTTAAAGTGCAATCCTGTTTTAAGATAAAAAAATTAAAATAAATCTGGTTAGATTCCAGGTACCAACTGTCAGGTGTAACTGTATCTGAATCTAGTTAAACAGAACAGTAAACCATGTGCAAGAGTACAGGTTAGCTGTCGGTGTCTGTAAGAGTCGGGCCACGTGGGTTGTGGAAGACACAAACTGTTTCTTGAAACCTGGTAGCAGCATCCTGATGCCTTAAGGGTATTTTCTGTCCAGAACTTGGCTGAGTAATTTGCCTGAAGTGGGTCAAGGTGCTACTGAGGAGATGGGATGCCATCTCTTTCTTTCATCTCATATATATATATATAAATGAGCTGTGAGAAGAGGATACAAGCTGGGTCTGAAATGCTGAAGGGCTCGATGACAGGAGCACTTGAATCTGGCTTTGGGGCAAGATCCAATAACTGTACTACCATTTCTGTGTTACCCACCTGTTTGGAAGGCAGACCGTGTTTTGATGAACTCATTGGTGCTGGGTATCCATTTAAGGAAGCTTTAAACTCCTTTTCTCTGAAGTTTTTAAAGCTGCTTTGTCGTATTTAGCCTTGGCAGAATTAACAGGTAAGATCACCCATCAGATAACGGTGTGCTATAGATCTGTGTGGGACTGGCCGCTCTCCTTTCTGCACAGAAGGGAGATGTTGAGTGACACCATTCAAGGGACTTTACTCACCCTTTCTGTGGTTAAAGAAAGCAGCCCACCACCACAGATTGAGGATTTGCAGGAAGGATTGCTGCTTTAAATTACCAAGGGCGCTTAACCTGGAATCTGGGGCGCCAGGGATTGTGCAGAGGAGGATGATGATGGCGCTGCGACTTGCTTGATCAGCAGATGTCCAGGCGGCCCCTTCTGTCAGACATCAAAGCCAGGGCTGTGGAACTGATTGATGGGCAGACCAACAGGCTCTTCTGCCCCAGGGCACTCTGCTCTTGCACCCTGGCTCCCTGCTCTTGAGGGCTCGAGTGGCAGGTTGCTCCCCAGCTTCCTGCTGCAGAGTCACCACACTCTCTTTGATCCTGGTTGTCCCCTTGTCCATGATAATGCCAGAGCTTCCTTCCACCCTGCTTACAAAGGGAGGTGATTTGCAGGATTTCCTCCACTCGTTCCCTTGCTGCTGCCTTCTGGGACATGAACAGGAGCAGCTCCCACAGACCTGGGGCAGGCTCTGGGGATGGTGAGCCAGAGGCTCCCTGGCCAACCCCTTTTGTCTCCTGTTTATTTTCAGTGAGGGGATTCCTCTCTTTTCCTGTGCAAAGTAGGTCTGTACATGCTTTATGAGGCCATACAGCTATGGGCTGAGCCAGCAGTGTCCAATGCATCCCAGCTTCTTGTGCAGTGCAAACTGCTGAGTCTTAGTGAGATGCTTTTGCAGTGGTTGTGAGTGAGGCACCAGACCACATGATTGCTGGAGGAGTTGAGGTTCCTGTGTGTTTAACCTGTGTTGTCCAGGTTCAGATAAATGAATCTGACATTCACCACAGCCAGTGAAAGGTTTTATTGTAATGCAGCTGGTGGAGGTGTAGGTTAGAGATGGGCAATTCAATGTCCTGCTTCATATACCGCAGGTGAGGGGAATTCCTCTGCAGGAGGGCTTTTGGGTGGCTGGGGTAGTGTGCCTTGTGCCTCCCTCTCACTCAACACCAATGTGTGTGCTCCAAGATGTGCTGCCTGGTAAATTGGAGAGGCTGCAACGGAGCTGGGACTGACTCTGAGCAGAAGCCTCTCAGCTTGTGTGCTACAGCCGCTTATTGTAGAAATAAAGAGCTGGTCTGCAGCACAGGTGATCTTTAGAGCTCCCCTGATGCATGGCCCCACTGGCCTCTCTAAGGAGCCCCAGGCAGGCTTTCAGGCCACTGCACCCCAGGGTGAGCTGCTGATGGCCACTGAACATACTTGTGCTTGGCTGCTGAGAGCTGGCAGCAGATTTTGCCAAGTAATGTGTCTGTGAGCAGAGGAGCGATGGCTGGTGTTGGACAGGAGCTGACATCCCTGGTGAAGCTCTCTCTTGGCCTTCTGTCCACTCAGGCGTGTTTCGCTCACAGTTCGGGATGCTGGTGAAGCTTCCTTCTGCGCCTGGAATCAGGCAAAAAGATGATCAGCAATAAGCCATGTATCTAATCACAGGGAGGATGAGCGCAGCTTCTTCCAGAGATGTTAATTAAGCTCCTTCAGCTGGGCCAGTAAGTTTAGCTCATTCAGCCAAGCAGCGACATTTCTTATTATAATTGGGAATTATCTGATGAAGCTGCAGTGCTGGGATCTGATTGCATCAGCTACTGCGTGAAGTGCTGATGAGCCGGTTTCGGATAGAGACCCGTAGATCAGCCACATACAGGTCCTTCCAGTGCTGAGGGAACAGGCAGCCCCTTGGGTTCAAAGCTGTTAGACCTCTCCTGCAGAGCACGCATTCCACGTTCCTCTCTGCCATCTCCTGCCTTTGCCAAATCCAGACACGCTACCCAGGTGGCGTAGGGAAAGGAGGAAAGGGAGAGTTATCCGCTACCCAAAGGAAACTCATGTGGGAAGGTCTGGGAGAGGCTGCCAGAGCAACTGCAGTGCTGCTGATCCCACAGTGCTGGTGCTGGGAAGGGCCCTCTGTGCAAGGGGCTTACTGGAGATGCCAAGTGGGGCAGCAGATGCTGCTGTGCCACAGAGTCCTGGGTGCGTTGTCACACTTTGCTCCCTCTTACCTCTGCAGAACGACAAGGAAACAGCTATCTGGCATTGCCAGGTCAGTGGGACACTCGGTCTGGGTCCAGCTGCTTCCCCTGCAGTGCCTGCTCCATGCGAGGGCTGAAGGGAGGGTGCAGAGTTGGGCCAGGTGCGGGGCAGCGGGCAGCTGCTGCCAGGGCCATTCCTTGTGGGCTGGTAGTGCCGGGCAGTGGCTTTGTGGAAGAGCTGGGTGATGACCAGAGTGTGCCCTTGGTGAGCCCGAGGATGCTCCTGAGCTGGGGGAGCTGCTGAAATGCTGGGAGGCAGCAGGGCCGCCGTTCAGAGGGATGGGGAGAAGGGGGCTGCAGGGACCACACAGGGTGCAGCAAAGCACCAGGGAAGGGCTTGGTGTGCGGTCCACAGCCCTCTGAACCCATGCTCTCAGGCCAGCCACCATGGCACTTTCACCTCGTGTTCCCTGGCACAGCATCGCAGCTGTCTGGGCATGGGCAGTTCTTGTGGAGGCCGATGCTCACTGAGCTGCTTGGCTGCCCAGCGGTGTGCAGATGGAAGCCACCATCCCTGGGGTAGGTCCTACCTGCCTCGTGACCCATCAGCATGAGGCCTGGTGCCTCAGCAGGACTCAGATGTCTCTTACTCCTGTCCTGCGTGCTGGGATGCCAGCGGCTTGGCGGGGCTCTGCCTGTGATGGGGACTGGTGCTGAGTTAGCAGCTTGAACGGAGAGTTACTGTCACAAAGAGCTCACTGGCTCTGACACTGCTGCTCTCAGTATTGACACAGTTACCCAGCCTTCTTTCTGCGTTCCAGATAGTCTTTTTGCCTCGGAAACAACTTCCTGAGGCAAGGGGCTCTCTAGGGCAGCTTCACTGCGTGTAACCCAATTTCATCTGGGTTTGTTCTGCATTTTCTGCCCCTAAATGCTGTTCTTTACTGCTGTCATGTAGGATAGCAGCCCTCAGTGTGCTTTTCCACAGACCACTGGTACGCGTGCAGCCAGTGACCCAGGCGTGACACACAGAGGTGCCACCAGCCTGCTCCCTGCATGTGCATGCGGAAGTGGAGCGGGGCGTGAGCGGACACCGATAAGGAGATGCTGAATTGCTGCATCTGTGAGCCAGACCACTGATGTGGGAGCAAGTGAGCTGGCTGCTGAACAGGGAAAGGAAAGCAGAGTCATCGCGAGGCGCTCAGCACCGAGCTATGCGAGACACAACCCCAGACCACAGGAAGCCCTGATATCCCATGAAGTAACAAATATTTTTCTATTAATACCAGCGCTTTTATTGCCGCTTTCATCCCGAAGGAACCCTGGTTGGCTTTTATGCTTTGCAGGCTCAGTTTGGCAATTACCCTTGGGGGTCCACAGCTGCTGGCTGGCACAGAGGAGGGCTTCCTGCCCCATCCCACCCATTCAGCCTCTACTCTGGCTGCCCGGGGTGAAGGGAAAATGGTACCTGCTAAGTAGGCTGTGGCTGGGCAAGAAAACACCTCCAAGCCTGGAGAAGGAACAAATATGTACACACGTACAGATACTGTATGTGTTCCTTGTTACATCTGTGTGCTCATCTACATATTGACTTGTCATCTACATATTGAATTTTCAGCCTTCTGTCAGGAGAGAGAGGACCTGCGAAGCTTTAGAAAAATCTGCCTCTGAGGGCGCATGGAAGAGAGGTGGAGTAAGAGCCAGCTGATACTGCCCTCCGTTAACCATGCACATGAAAGCCCCTCTGGGAGAAGGTGAGCCAGAAATGATCTCTGTCGCAGCCTTGTTTATTTTCCTAAACAGCTGAAAGCCTGAGAGCTCATCGCCTCTGCCCTCTCCTGTGCAGCAGGCACCCTGTCACTGACGGGAGGGAGGAAAAACACAGATGCTGTGGATGTGTGTGTGAGCACATTTGGGGAGCAGACCTGGTGCCCCGTCCTCACACTGCGCATTGGAGCCCTTCTCTTTGCTCTTCCTGTGGCTGCTTCCCCCTATTCAGTGGCCCAAACCCAAGAAGAGACAAATGTCCTTGTCCTCAATGTGCGTGTTGGTGTGTCCCAGCCCCCTGAGCACTCCTCTACCTCTTCACCTGCTTCCTCTCCAGATCTCTCCCTCCAGCCACTGCCCGGGGGGCTGGCAGGGTTTCGGTCTGCTCAGCAAAGTTGTCCTCCAGCCTCAGAGAGCTGGTGGCTCTGCCGGAGGTGCCACCTCTGTTTGCCTGGGGAGTACAGAGCGGTTTTGCTAGCTCAGTGGTGGAGAGGAGACGGGTGTCCCTCTTGCTGCAGAAAGGCTTTGTGTCATCCCTGACCACCCCCCTCCCCTCCCCCCAAGCACGTAAGTGCAAACATCTGCTCCAGCTGTTCAGAGGGAGGAGAACTACTGCCTTCCTAAGAAGATGCCCAACGTTACGCCAGGCAGACCCTTGGTTGTTTTATCTCTCCAGATGCAAACTCACTTCAGAATGGAATGGGAACAGGCATGGCCTGCACTGTTGGGAGCTGACCTGATGTGGAAGTCAGATGGGCAGCCTCTTGAACCGCTTTGGTCCCTTAGTTCATGGGTGTGACTGAGAATGAATTGTTTGCCATTGCAGTGTGGCGCTGCCCAGAGACATCACTAGCCACGGCTCACAGGGCTGTCCCCATGGCTCAGCCAAGGGGCAGTGTGTCTGCACTGCCTGACCATGCCTGGGGTTAACGATGCTGGCACTGCCTGCAAACGGCATTAAGGCTCAGGAGCAGGGGAGGATTGATCACAGGAGCTTTCTGCACATCAGGGGATCCCCACAGGAAGGAAGGAGCAACCATTGGTAGTCATCTGCAGTGTGTTTAATTCATCCTCTTGCGGTTTGCAGGAAGGGTATGTGTCTGAGGCTTGTGGGCTGAACGGTGGGTGTGAGCCAGCCCCTCTTACCTCACAGGGGTGAGCAGCTGTGCTCAGCCACCACTGTCCTGCCCACAGCCTATGGGCTTCTGATCTCGCACTTCAGCTGTGCTCAGCCACCGCAGCCCTGCCAATAACCCACTTAAAACACACATACAACTAGCTACAGCACAGGACGAGAGGGTGAGGCTTTCTCTGCAGACACCTGAAGAGATGGCATGGGAGCTGTGCTGAAAAAGCAGGGCTCTAGGTTAAAGTCAAAACAAGGAAGAAGCTTCCTGTCGTTTCTCTCTGGGCTGCCTTAGGTGGGCCTCCAGCAGCAGGTTTGGGAGTAGAATGCAGCCGCCCCGAACCCTGGTGATTCTGCTGTGGAGTTGCCCTTGGGACGGTCCCTGCATGGGAAGTATTGCCCAGCTCTGACCTTACAGCATTCCCAGTCCATGTTTGGACAAGGCTCTGCAGTGAACATTGAGCATGATGTGCTTGATGCTTGGAACTGGCTTGGGATGCTGCCCTCCAGTTGGAAATCACTGTGCCTGGCAGCCTGGGTGCTGGCTGGTCAACATCTACCTAAAGAAGCTGCTCCATGTTAATCCTGGATATGTTCTTCCAGAGCTGAGAGCTCTGTGTGAGCACAGTCTACCAGTCCAAGCAGATCTCTATTTGGCCTGAAGAGCAGAACTTGGCATGGTTTGCAGGGGGAAGCGCCAAGTATGGGAGGCTGTGTGCTCCCCATGAGAGTCACAACTGCTCCTCAGTTATCAGGCTGTCATCCCTGCACATCTGTATCCTGTGATTTACATGGTTTTCTCCCCATGCTTCATGTGGTTTTCTGCTCTGATGGGGCTCTGGAAAGAACAAAAGTGCATCCTCCTGCCCTCCCAGAGCCGGCTCCTGGGGAGCCCTGAGTGGGTCCCAGCCAAGGCAGTGGGACCCCCTCTGGAGCCGGTGCCACGGTGTGGCCAGAGCCCTCCTGGGTGCCTCCTGTGTGCTGGCAAGCAGAGCTGCCATAGCGACTGGATCCACACGCTTCCCTGAAATGCTGCTGGGGGCTCCCAAGAAAGGAAGCCTTCCCTCAGCATCTCTCTTCTCTTTCAGTCCCACGGTGGGGTTTAACACACACTTGGACACCTACACGCTGGCTTCAAGATCAAGCCTAACAAGAGTGACTCAAGACCGGCTCCTGGCCTGATAGGTCCAATGAATTTCTGCCAGGCTATCCTTCAGTTGTTATTTCTGGGTGATCCCACCAGGCTCAGGAACCCAGACAATGACTTGAACTCGTCAGTAGCTGCTGAGGGAGGCAGCTATTCCCTGCCCTACAAATTCTGTAGTTATCCCAGAGGAGATGTCTGCACCCACTGCTTCCCTTCCTCAGCCCAGATAATGCTCAGGCCAGCCAAATGGGATTTCCTTGCTGCCACTGCAGTAGGAACTCCAAAGCAGCATGGTGGTTGTGCTACCTGCTGCCCATCTCCAACGCTCACAGCAGCACTAACATGTGTCCTTGCCCACTGGCATCCAAACAGTGCAGGCAACATCAGATTCACTTGTTTTGAAGGGGTGTCATCAGGAGGTGTGTAGCTGTGATGAGATGACCCAAAAGCTTACATCGTTAAGTGCTCACATCACACAAATATCAGGTGATGAAGAGATGCTCCTTGAAGAGTACTGAAATGGTCCGAAGAGGAGCAAGAGTGAAAGAATGAACGTGGGAAGGTGGTACAAAGCCAACTCTTTCTGCAGCAGCACATTAGCCCTGTCCTCTCCTTAGCAGTTCTTTTCTTGCAGAAGGCTCCCAGAGCGGATCAACATGAGCACTCTTCTCTCAGAAGAGTAACATCTGTGGCGATTCCCTCCCTTCTGCTCCTTCCTGCAGACAGATTGGCTCAGAGCCCGCTCCACCCACACGCTGGTTTATCAGTGGGGGAGAAGAGGGAATTCTCCCTGTCCCGGTTCTCCCCAGACGTGGAAATGTTTCACACAGTCATACCCACTGTGCTAGGGAAGAACTCGCTAAATTACTTGGGGATTCTCAGTGTGGAATCTGTTCCAAAGCTATGTGGGCAGCCCAGGTATTCCCAGTCTTAATTCTCCACAGGGAGAGCTTGCACCTTCCTGGTACCTGGGAGCAGCCCTGCAATGAGAAGGAGAGCTGGCTTGTGATGGAGGCTGAATTGTAACATAATGACTCACAGCGTCACGTTTTTGAGCAGTTTCTGACTCGTGCATTGGCCTCTTCAGGGACCTGCTTGCCAGATACAATGGGAGAAAGCCCCGGAGGGAAGAGGGGCCCGAGGCAGCTGGCTGATATTCCAAGGCCAGTTCCTCCGAGCTCAGGAGCAATGCACCCCAACAAAGAGGGGGTCAGGCAGTACCACCCACGTGGATGGATGAGGAGCTCCTGGGCAGCTCAATGCAAACGGGAGGCTACAGAGGGTGGAAGCCAGGGCAGGCAGCCTGAGAGGGAGAGTCAAGGGCAATGTCATGACGGCAATGGGGACATTCTCTCCCCCACCCCTCTCACCATGAAGTTGGTTGGGTGCATTTCCCTGGTGTGGATCAAGCTGTGAGGTGAGGCAGGCGTGATCTCTCTTGCACATTGTGCTGACTCGCCATGGTGTTTGACAGTGCTACAGGTTTGAGAGCTGTTTACCATGGGATAAACCAGTCCTGCCAGCGGGAAGGGAGTGTATGCTCCCTGGAAAAAACTCACATCAGACCAAAATACTTCTATGACTGCAGCCTAGGACAGTTGTTGACTCGCTCCATTTGCTGTCTGGATGGGGAGCTGACTCCTCCTGCCTGGGGCAGCAGGGACACCAGAGCTGCTGGAGTGGTCTGGAGGAGTGTGATCAATAAATCTTTAGAAGGAGTGTTGAAAACAGGCATCCTGATTCAGTCCAGGGATGTAAGAAACCCTCAGAGGAGAGGGGGGGAGCTGAGTGTGTAAAGAGAGGCTGACCCTGGAACGAGACCCCCTCTAATGAGAGTGATTAGTAGCTAATCAAAAATATCGAGAGCAGTGTTTTCTTTCATTTCTGTGTGTGCAGCTGGCCGTAGCGACTACTATGGTTAGTACCTGGGCTGTCAGAACTAGATGAGCCTTGAGGTCTCTTCCAGCCCAAGCTGTTCCCTGTGCCTCCTGCCCTTTCTTCTTCATCGGGTGGGAAGGCAGCTCTCCAGGAAGCATTTTGCTGGCGCAGGCAGGGTGATAGGTGGGTGTGTGTTGAAATGAGGGTGCTGGCTGGCTGCTGCTGTGCCCATGTCCCAGAGCCCAGGCATGCTGGCTGAGTGCCTGGTCAGCCAGGGCCTCGGTCACGCATGGTGCGGGCCAGCCCAGGGGTGCAGAAGGAGCAGCCCTCCTTCCTGCACATGTGGTGCGAGTGCTGCTCTCTGCCCTGGAGCTGGGACAGGTGAGCAGCAGAAAGTGCTCTCTACACTGCTGCCTGTGTCTCGGGCTTCTGTCAGAAGTTTCTTAACTTGGAGTGATTGAGCATCTGAAGTACGCTCAGAGAGTTTCTGTTCTGTCAGTGCATCAATCTCCTTTGATTTAATGCAGTGTGTTCGCGCTGCAGACAGCGCTGCCCAGGCTTTCACGCGTTCTCCTCTCATCCATCTCAGTCAACGCCTCTCTGTGCTGCCAGCTCACTTCCCAGTGCTGCTGTCAGGACATTAGCGCTGGTGGGAGGCCTGGGAAAGGTCCTGAACGGTGGCTCTGGTTTCAGGGGTGCAGGTTTTGAACCTTGATGCTACCAGGGTTCCTCCCACTTGCTCGGGCAGCTCCGTCACGTAACTCTGGTGCCCTTCCTGAAGCTTGGGGACAAAGGTGTTTCTCCACAGCTGCCAGCTGTGTGCAGGCAGCCGGTTCCCCTCGTGTGTGCAAATACTTTGGTTTCAGTGTAGCCAGTGGGTGTTCGTGGCAGCGTTGCAATAGCAATGATGACTTTAAACAAGGGAAGAGAAACACAAAAGGTTCAGGCCAGTTCAGGGTTTTGATGCTAGTGGTGGATGAGTGAAACATCCTGCCCACAGGCTGTGCTGTGGCATAGCTGGCAGCACATCTCCATGGCTGTGTGTGAACCCAGGTGCTGGCAAGGGCCAAGTGAATGACTTGCGCCCACATCCCTGCCAGAGCTCAGAGGCACGGCGGTTACAGTGCCTGCAGTCACTCTGCCCATGCCTGCTCTGCTGCCAGGCCGGTTGGAAGGTCAGGGGAGCAAGTGGCTGTTCTTCACCCTGCAAAAAGTTCAGAGCAGAGAGTGAGAAAGGGGGAAAAACCCCAAACCAGTGAGAATCCTCTTGAGTGTCTGGGATGCCAAGGAGCTGCAGCAGGTGCTGCCTCCTGTTCACGCTGGGCAATCACTGGGCAGAGGTCAGGGCATACAGGCGTGTTTGGGTTCTTATGGGGTTTTTTAAACGCTGTCACAGCAGGTAAAGGTTTTGGTGCGGAAGGTGATGCCGAAAGACCCTGTTCCCACCAGAAAAAGCAAGCTGAATTGAGGGCTGTGTTCGTGGCTGTGGAAGGCCGGCACCCGCGGCGGTGCCAGTGGGGATGGATGGAAGGATGCCTGCAGAGTGTGAGGCTGGAGAAAGGCTGCGGCTGAAGCCCCGTGTGCCCTCACGGGCAGCGGGTACACCAGTGCGCCCGTGCCTGCCAGACCCCCTCCCTGGCTCCCTCCTCTACCGCCGGGTCGCACGGGAACTGGGGCAGGGGACCGGGGCCCGGCGGGCACAGCCCAGAAGGTCTCCCGGCGGGGCAGCCTAGTGACGGGCGGCTCCAGCTCTCCGCCCCCTCCCCGCCCAGGAAGCCGCCCCGGACGCCGGTGGCGGGGAGGGGGCCGGGGGCCGGCCGGGAAGTTTCGGCCCCCGCCGGCCCCGCTTACCCATCCATCCCTCCATCCCCCTCCGCCCTCTCCTACCCCTCCCCGTCCCGCCTGGCCGCGCCCGCTGCCCGCTCCGCGCAGGGGCGGTGGGTCGGCTCGGCCGGCGCGCAGGCGGCGGGGGGCGGGCAGGGGCGGCGCTGCGGCGCCCGGCTGGGCTCGGCTCGGCTCGGCTCGGCGCGGCTGGGCTCGGGGCGGCTCGCAGGAGCGCAGCGGCCGCGATGGGCGCCTGGGTGGCGGCGCGGCGGCGGCGGAGGCGGCGTGGGGAGCTGCTACGGGGGCAGTTGGGGGCCCTGGCCGCCTTGGCCCTGCTCCTGGCCGGCTGCGCGGCCGGCCGCGGTGGTGAGTCTGCGCCGGGGCCGGGGGCCGCGCTGGGGGGCGGTGGGCAGGGCGCGGGGCTGCGGCGGTGCGGGGAGGGGAGGTTGTCTACCTGCGCGGAGGTAGCGTGGGGCTGGGGGGGCGAGGCAGCGGGGTCGGGGTGAACCCGGGCTCCCGCGCCCTGGGGGTCCGAGCTGGAGCCCTCCCCGGGCCCGGGGCGGCGTGTGCTGGGGGGCGGCGACCCCTGGGAGGGCAGAGAAACTTCGTGGGAGCGAGCGGCCGCGGGGCCGGCGCCGTACGCCTGTGTGGGGCCGGAGCGCAGCGGGTCCTTGCGGGCTCCCCGGGGGGGTCCCGGTGGCTGAGGTCCCCGCGGCGGGGCCGGCCGGGGCACGGGGCGCGTTCGTCTCCGGCGGTGGAGCCGCCCGCGGTACCTGCCCGCGGCCGTGAGCTCCCCGGTGCCGGCCCGCGGGCTCCCCGGTGCCTGTCCGCGGGGTCCCGCCGCGGGGCTCGGGGCCGCCCGGGGCCGTGTTGCGCGGAGCGGGGTTCCGGAGCAGTGCCTCTGGCTCCGGGCGTCGAGCGGCCGGGTCCCGCTTCGTACCGGGAGGCTGGCAGCGAGCAGCTTGTATTTCGCGTTGCAAATATGTGAGTGTAAGCAGAATTTACGCAAGGCTTATTTTCCTTTAAGTGAAGGAGAGCGTACCCCTCCGTGACTCGAATTTGCTTTTTAAACAAACAGACGCGTCTTGAGGGTTTTCGCGGTGTCCAGCATGGTGTGAGGAATGCTCTGATGTTCAGGGAAGAGCACAAACACCAGCCAAGGCTCGAGCGTGGCTTTTCTTAGGCAGTCTGGCGATGCTGGGGTGGGCTTTCCAGATTTGGGAACTTAACGCCCTTGAGCTAATTACCTTTGCTTTCTTTTGTGTATGTACTCTAAAAGTTGCGCCTGTTTTTAACGAATGTGGTCATTGCTTCTGAGAAGTAAAGCTGGGGAACAGACACGAGCATCGCTGTAAGTTAACAGGGGTGTATGCATGTCCTTTGGTATGCACAGATGCGCGATGCTTACCGTTCCCTTACATGAACGCCGAGGTCATGTAAGAAGGTGCTTCCTCCAGTGCTACTCTGTCGCCTGTGCTGGTGGGGGCACACCTGTGGTCTCTCCTGCTTTCCATCGTTGGGGAACGGAGCCATCTCCAGTGGTGCTTGCTGACTGCTCGCCTTCACCCCATGGCAACTTGTAGATGGCATGGCAAAAGCAAATTTCAGAGCTGTTTTAAACAGGGCACAGAGCATGCCCTTCTCTCTTGACACATGCTGTGGATTCTCAGCCTGTGCTTTGCTCCCTTTAAACGGGGTTCTCCTGCTGCTGTGGACGGGAGCTCCAGCCTGTGAGTGAAGGCAGCACAGGCTGCCAAATCTGTGCTGCGGATGAATTTGTCCATGCTTTGCTTGAGCTGCCCAAAGTATTCCCCAGCTGGCACTGCTGGCTCTTGTCGGGCTCTTGCTGCTTTGCTTCGGTGAGGAAGAGTGTCTCACGTTGTCTGTGAACAGAGTTGGCTCACAATTAATCTGAGAGATGAGAAGTAGCGCTTGGCACGGGAGGCATGGCACCCTGTGCATCTGCTGCTGTGCAGAGCCGGGAGCAACAGTGAGAAGAACCCTTCCACCAGTGGAAGTTTTCCACACCGCCCATGGCATCCACCACTCCTTCATGGGCCCTGGGCTCTTGGGAACTGTGCTTACAGCCAACAGTCCGGTGCTCCCTGGAATTCTTGTGTGTCATGATAGGAAAGGAGGTGGAAAGATGCATTTCCATTTAATGACTGATAGTTTTCCTATGTGAAAACATGTGGTTTTCCACCACTAGACTGTGGTGCTTCTACATTGAGCGGCGTCTCCTCGCTGCCCTGGCAGGAGCCGTCAGCCTTGCCCCTCACTCTGGGGACAGTTTTCTTGCAGGGGGGGTGTGACAATCAGCATACACACAGTGTACACGGCTGACATACGGCTCACATCCTTGATGCCAGAGAGACAACAGCGTGGCAGTGCTTGGTGTGTAGGTTTTATGCAGCAGAGATGCTGGAGCTGTTGCTGCTCTTGCGGAGCCTTTGCATTAAGGGTACCATCCAGACCGGCAACCCTGAGCTTGGATCGATCCTGTTTCTAGTGCCACTGTCTGTCTTGGTCAGTCCCCTCATGCTCAGCCACTGTCTCTGCCACGACGTGGGGGAGCATGGCTTTTTGAGCCATGGGTGCTCTGTTTGCAGAGGGGCGTGAGGTGCCAGAGCCTCAAGTAGGGGTGTATGTACCTGCACCTACCCCAGGAAGGGGGTGAGAGCTCTTCTTGAAGAGGCGGGTGGCCACAGCGTTTTAATTGGCAAACCCTCTGTAGCTGGCAGCCAGAGGATAGAGCACAAGGTCCGTGTGTCTGTTCTGCTGGCTCCTGCTGCTCTTGTGGGCGACTTCATTACTCCATGTCTCCTCTTCAGGTTGCTTTCAGATCTCCTTGTGCTAAGTGACGTGTAATAACAGTGTGTTACGACATCATCGCGTTTATGTAAAGGTCATTCAGAGATCTTTATATGCCATAAGGCTCGGCCTTTCAGAAATGGATACAGTGCAAATGAATTGCTGTCTGCTTCTCGGTCTGCTGGAGGGAACTGGAGGGGAAGGGAAACTAGAGACGTTTCCTTACCCTGAGCAGCATGAGTTGCTTCCAGAACTCTACCTGACTGCTCTCCTCGCAGAAGGAGCCAAACGAAGCCTGAAGCTTGCTGCTTTCTTATCCCCCCTGCGCTCCCCCAATCAGTCTGACTCTTGAAATTCTCTCATGTAGAGAGGGAGGAGTGGAGGTGAGACACTCCTTCATTATATGAGACCATCTCCCTAGCTGTGATGATTCAGGTTTTTCGAGGGAGGCTTCTGAGTCAGGCCTCTTACCAGTTTGCTGCCGTGAACAGGAAAAATAGCAGGGGCATCAGTCAGTGCAACTTTTCTTCATTCTGTGTGTGTGTGTTTTTGGCAGGATGTTAAGGAAAAGCCGGGTCTGGTCCTGCAGCCCTTACTCACGGGGATGGGCACATCTAAGCGAACAGGGTTGCCTGCGTGATTCAAGCATGGAGGATTTGAGCTGCTTTTGAGTCTTGTTTGAACTTGACAGGAGTGAATGGCCTGACAGGTGGTTTTGACTGGCTCCGAGACTCACTCTAAATCCAAGGCTCGGGCTGTTTTTACAGGGCTGATAGGTGCCTGGTCCTCCTTGTGCACTGTGGCGGGGTCAAGAGCAGCTGCATCACAGTACCACTGTGATGCTTAGGGAAAACCCATGCTGAGGGAAAGCAGTCCTGGGTGGTGTGATGCGAAGGTCCCGGTGTGTCCACCTTCCACCCCTGTGCTAGTTGGAGGAAGGAGCTCACAGGGCTGGAATGAATTGTGTAGGCCGCTTCTTCCTGACCGCTTTGTGGTGGGCCCTGCCTCGCAGGGCTTTTCTGTACAGATCTCCTCACTGCCAAAATAGCATTAAGGAACCTTGGTGTGACAGACCCGGCCCTTCTAGCTGGGAATTAGGCAAAACCTCCCTGATTTCATTTGAATGTTTTGGTTTGTGCAAACCAAGAAACCCAAACCCAGCTCTGGAGGTCGTGCAGTGAAAGCACAAAAGTAGTTGTTTTCTTCACCTCTCCAGCGAAGCGTGATTCTAGCTGCAACGAGAGTAATCCTAGCCCAGATGTAATGCTGTAATTGTTGGACCCCTGGATATGGGAATTTACCCTCATAAACTAGGGAGAGGCATCAGGCCGGAGCGTGGTATGTGACCCCTTTGGCAAGGAGCTTGTTTGGCCTCGCAGGAAATGACTTGTTCATTTATTTAGTACTTGCTCAAGGTCCTGTACCAACAGCCGTCGGAGAGTGAGGTCTGCTGCACGGCTCACGGCTCGGGATGCCGCGGGGACGAGGCGTGTGGTCGTGCTGGGAAGGGGCACGGGGGACATGCCTCAGGATGTGCATGGCTTTCAGCATCCGCTTATGGTGTAGGCCGAGCAGGGCTTGTGTGCCGGGCTGGGAGCTTGTGCTGGCTGCAGAGTGGCCCTAAAGGACTGCCTCAGAACGTCCAGATCTCCATACCTGCCAGTGCTTGGAGACCCCTTAGGTAAATGAGTTCCAGCGAGCTAGCCCAGCATGGGTACAGGAACTTTTCTGCCCAGTTAGCACCCTGAAATGACTTGACAAGGAGTCTGTGAGAGCTGTGGCTCAGCAGAGAGCCCTTGGCTGGAGGCCATGGTCAGACTGGCAGAGCTTCTGGTGAGGTGGGCATGGCTTGTTTGGTTTCTCTAAGCCCTTTTTTAGTAGCTCCCTCCCACTGCTGAATGTGTATGGTCCTTAATGTCAAGAAGACTGGATGGTGATGCTGTCCATTTTTGGTCAAAGATTCTCAGAAACAAAGGCTCAGTTGGACCTGTTGTATATCTGTGTGGCAGGTATCATGTCTGTAGTGAGTCTGTGACAGAAGAACCACTCCAGGATGGGAAAGGGACCTCGAGGAGATCAGCAGACAGCCAGCCCTACAGCTGGAAAACTCCCCTCGCTCCAGGAGCTGACCCTGTTTCCAAGACTTAGTCTGCCCCAGGGCGCGTTGCTCTGCTTTGTCTCTGTTCTTGCTTTAGGTTGATGGCGACTGTATGGTAGCTAGAAAAACAGACCTTTTCTTTCTGTTTTCTGTGTCTTTGGAATGGTTTGAGTTACCTTTCCTAGCTTTCCTGTCCACAAGGAAGCGTAGGAAATGAGCCTTCCCTAAGACAAGATTCAAAGAGCCAGATCTCGTGGAACCCCTCACTGAAAGCTTAGGAGGCTTGTATGTTCAAATGGAAGCCACGTGGGGTTCGTGGAGCATCAAGCCCGAGGGATGGGTCTTGTTCCTGCTGTTACTGGAAGCCAGGGCGGCTTCTGCAAGAGTGCAAGTTTGTTCCTGCACCGCAGTGACGTCTGTTGCGCAGCAGTGACGTTGTCTGCTGCGCTGTCCTGGGTGATGCTCTGCCCCCAGTTCGGGGGCATGCTGCTTCTGGCAGCCAGGCAGTTGAGTTGCAGTGGTGTGTTTCTGAAGGGGGGGAAGGATGTTTGCCTTTTCCAGATGTCTTCCATGTCCTTCTCTGGCCCAGTCTTTAAGCACAGGATTCTAGGAAGCTGGGGACTTTGAGAAGCTTTGTTCTGCTCTAGGTTTTACTTTTGGTAGGGCTGCGAGTCATGTCTGTCTGATGCCGAGAGCTGGTGGTAACCTCATCCTAATTTTTTTTTCCGCTGCTGCGGCTTTATGGGAAGAAGCAGTGGGCATGCTCTGGCATGAGCAGGATGTTTATAGTCGTGGAGCTTTAATCATCGTGTCCTGTAGACATGCTGTCTTTATAAGAGTAAGGTTACACGGTGAGTAAGCCTGTGGCTGCTCCGCAGCGAAGCTGTGTTACAGCGTCCAAGGGAGATCCTGTGAGAATGAGTGTGGTACATGTGTGTGGTTTGCAGCTTGTGGATGGGTTCTTGGCTGACCCTGAAGGGATTTCTAAAGGTGTTTTACCTCCTGCTCCGTGGCATCATTGCTGGGCTATCAGGCTCTTCTCCAGCTCTGTGCAGCCTGTCCTTGTGTTACTTGCTGCCAAGGACATCCTGACTCGGGAGTCTGCAGTTAGCTACTTGAAACCCCTGAGGGGCAGTTCCTTCTCCCTTTATCTTGTCTCCCCGCCACGTATCTTTTCTTGCATCGTCTTCCACAGAAGGTCAGGTCTCCTCAGCAGTGGGAAAAGTGCCTGTTCAGGCGAGACTTAGATCTAATTTTGTCAACGTGGAAATGGAGGGCGGCGGAGCTGCCATGGTATGGAGATGGCCATGGGATGAGCCCACTTTACCTGGAGACTCCGGGGTGCTGAGGCCTCTGTTGCGTTGACAGCGGAGCCGGCTGCATGCGAGGAGCCTCTGTACCTCTGTAAGACACTAGATACATACAGTCAGTGTGTTTGTATCAGGTTCTGACTTAACACATGGGTTGTAAAACAAAGCGAGTACAATCTCTAGATGCTAAGCTTTGCTTCAGGAGCAGGCTGGGAATACTCTGGAGAGGAAGGGATTTCTCAGTGTGCATCGGTTGGGGGTAACAAAGGTAGGGGAGCAGGACAGGACGTCGCATCCAGCAGCAAGGGCTGATGAGAGAGAAGGTGGAGATAACCCCAAGCTGGAACAAAAGCTGAAGTGTGATGGGGGCTGAAGATGTTTAAGCGAAGTTTTGTTGGCCATATCCCTGAGACTAAGTAGGAGCACTGCACAAGGGCTGCAGGAAGAGGTCCCGGTCCTGCTTTTCTGAAGGAAGGGGTGTGTTGAAGAGGAGTCCAGATGTGGTGTCCAGGGAGAAGGCTGTGTGGGACAGCAGTACTTGATGGGACTTCATTTGCCTTTTATGGACTTGTTTGGCTAACGGGGATGGCTGAAGAGGGGGGACTTGAAGTCATCGGCCTGGGAGCCCTGCCTGTGGGAAG
Organism: Laterallus jamaicensis coturniculus; assembly: GCA_022605575.1. Classification (NCBI taxonomy): domain Eukaryota; kingdom Metazoa; phylum Chordata; class Aves; order Gruiformes; family Rallidae; genus Laterallus; species Laterallus jamaicensis. The sequence continues at coordinate 1,922,302 of JAKCOX010000001.1, forward strand.
CAGATGGTCCCCAGGTCTTGCCTGGGACCTGGAAACTGCCCACAGCTGGGGAGGAGCGGGGAGCATCCCTCCTGTCGCACCTTGTCCAGCTCTGCTCTGCCTTGGGCCCCCGGTGCAGTGTGAGCATCTCTGTCGGGTAGGGCACGTACCTTCCGTCCAGGCAGAGCGCCACTGCGCCTAAGGGGATGGTTCGGAGGCAGAGGCTTCGTTGTTTTGAAACATTCCTTTGCCGAGCTGTGGGCCGAGCAGCTGAGCGACGTGGCGGAGACTGAGAGTCTGGTCTGACCTCTCTGTACCTCCAGTAGCGTGTGCGGTACTTTGGCTCGCAGCCATGTTTGTGTGTCCATAGGCAGCTAGGCCCTGGCCCAGGAGGTGAGTGCCTTGCTCGCAGCATCCCAAGGGCCGTGGCTGACTTCAAGCGGGCTCGCGCACGTGCGAGGTTAACCTTGCAGGGAAGGTGGCAACCGAGTGCATCCTCAAATTATAAAGCAGGGAAACTGAGGTACGAGAGGAGCTTGTGGGGCTCTCCGGGCACGGGAACGCCCCAGCCTCAGGCGGAGTGCAGGGCTGTGCTGGATTTGTGTGTGCTGACGTGTCCTTGCCGATCACCCTGGGAAGGCTGTGGTGGCCGAGGGACATGGAACGCGCTGCCTGGTGTTCCCTGAGCACGGTGTGTCTCGCCTGTTGCAGTGGTGGGAGAGGAGACAGACGTGTTTGGATACTGCTGAGTGTGCTCTTCTAACAATGACTTCAGTATGCTGGGGCTCGTCCTCCGTGTTTGCTCCTGCAGCCGGCATCACCTATCAGACGAGAACTGCAAACAGATGCTAATGGCTCAGTGAGGAAGGAGTCTGCTAAGGCCCAAGAGAAAGATCTTTGTGATCCCGAACCATGAGCCAAACCCACGCAAACTGAACTGCAAACAACTGAAGGGTCTGCTATTAAAATAATCGTCATTCAGAGAGAGTCTCGGGTGGTTTTTTCCCTAAGATGGCCAGAGCATCCTGCAACATAAAGCAGAAGCAGAAACAAGCCTTACATGGACATTCCTTTCTCTTCCAAGAAGGTCTGCCCTCCAGTTCTTGGTGCATCTCTCTAGTAGTCAATGCGTGTTTTGTTGCCAGCTCAGAGGGAGGGGAGAAAGCTCTTCTCAAAAACATTACATGGGCTGCGGCGCCCCAACAGCTCGATTTAGGGACAGAGGGAACGTCAGGTGTGCCAACCAGTGGTGCACGTGGTGCTGCGTCTCAGAAGGCCTATAGCACTTGGTTTCTGTGGTTGGACTGGAGTGTCTGCGTACAATGTGTGACTCTGGGGCGGTGGCGAGGAGGAGAGCGGCCTTAGGTGCCTTCCTTTTGTGTGCAGGGCCTGGTGAGGCTTCTGGCCACAACATAGGCTTGGCGTAGACGTTCCACTCCCTTTTCCACAGAGTGTGCCGCGGCAGGGCTGGGACCGAGGCTGCTGTAGAGCCCCGTGGGGTGTGGCCTTGCCCAGTGGCTGGGTCACTTGGCACAACCAGCTTATAGTACTGTGGCTGAGCTGGACTGGGCATAGGTTGTGTCTCGCATCTGCCGTATTGAGCACAGTGGCTAGTGCTGTCCATTTCTCCAGCCCTGTTGTGAAAACCCAGCTAGGGAGATCCTTCCTCAACCCACAGAGCTCCCTTCCCACGCAGCAGGCTGTCTCGTGGGGCTGGCTTGCTTGCTTTGCACAAGGTTACTGCAGTTGTGCTCGCGGCAACGTGCTGCTGCTCCTCAGCAAACAGTACCGTCAGAGGGCAGCAAGGAGGAGGAGTGATGCTTAAAACCCCCTGAAGTTAATTCCACCTCTGACAAAATAAATGATGAGCTTCGTGTTCTTAGGATTTATTCTTGTGCTAAGTCAGCAGAGGCACCACGTGAAGCTTGTTGGGAACTGCAGGAGTTCTCCCAGGAGGTACCTGGGTATTGTGAAAGGCTCTTGCATGAAAGTCAGCCCCAAAGAGCGGTGGTGGGAGTGCTGAGCTGGTGCTGCCATGGGAGCAGCGGGTGCCCCAGGGACCAGTGCCCATGCGTGACTCTGTGGGACTTGCTGGCATGGAGGGGCTCGCCAGCCCAGGTCCTGCCCCGCCATATGGGGAGGGTGCTGGGAGGCTGTGCTGTGCTGCTGGCACAGACTGGAACCTGGTGCAGCAAGGATGAGCAGGGCTGGGGGCAATGGTGGAGGGTCACTCTGGTGAATGTTACTCATGGGGGTAAACAGCCTTGATGTGAGAAAGTTGGCCAGGTTCTGCTGCAGAAGAAAGTTTTCCTCGGGCTGGGTACTTTCTTGCTAGGATGGATCTTGATGAAGGAATTGGTTCCTTTTCATCTCTGACAGACACAGCCTAGAGTGTCCTGGTCTCAGGAGCTTCCTGTGATGAAAAGCACAAGATCCAGTGACTCCCAGATCCCTCCTGGTACCCAGCTTTCCCAGCAGGACAGTGCTGGGTGTTCAGCTTCTCAGTGTGATCAAGAAGCACTCTGACATGCTACTGGTGATGAAAGCCAGTTGAGAGAGAAATTTGAGGAGATTTTGGAAAGATAATGAAGCTTAAATGGGGAAGAATTGAAAAAAAAAGTGTCAGTCATCATCCATTGCTGTGTGCCGAGTCCCTGGGGGCTTCGCATCAGCAGGCTGTGAAAGGCAGCCACAGCATCCGTCGGTGGCTCTGTCTTTAAGGCCTCGGCTGTGAGTGTATTGTTAAAAAAGTAGTAGGCTTTTTGTTTTACCTTGGTGAAGAGTATGTGTTTTTTCCTGAGGGAGGCAGCAGCCTGTTCATCCCACTACCTGGCACTGCCCGTGCTTCCGAAGCGTCTCTGAGCAGGGTTGTGTGCCGGCAGTGTGGTTTGGATGGGGGGCTGGGACCGGGGGGCTGTGGGACTGGGACTCCAATTGTTTAAATTGCCTCTGGAGGCACCGTGCCAGCTGACACCAGCTGAGAATCTGGACAGAACAACTTGTCCAAGGTCAGCTGGCGGGCAGTAGCAGAGTGGCGGATTACAGCCCGGTCTGCGGAGTCTCACGTCAGGGTAAATAAGAAGTGCATGCCGCTCCTCAGAGGGTCCTGCTACCCTTAACGCCTTATAAAGCAAGGACAGTTCTGGTACAATGTGCCGCCCCTCTGGGCCAGGGCCTCTGGTTTGTATTTTTTCTGTGGCATTATTTATTTCCTTAGAATCCTTTGGAAAGTTCCAGCTCAGGATTTTACTAGGAATATGCCCTTCCTCTGTGTGAGCGAGGGGCTTGGTTGGGCCAGGTTCATTTCTTGGAGGAGGAAGGCTGAAGTACTGCCACGCTGCTCGTGGCTGGTACCTCTTTGGGCTTGTGTCTGCCTTGGGGTCCTTTTCAGCAGATTAGGAAGCGTCCCCTGTGTGAAAGGCGTAAGGGTGTAGTGAGCAGTTGGGATGGGGAGTGCCTTCACATCATCTGTTCCTAGGGACCAGGCACCTTTTCTCTGCCAGCTTCAGTCAAGGCTTAGTCCAGACTTGCCCCCCCCAAGCTCTTCAGAGGGGTTGTATGTCAATGCCACCCTGACAGCCCATTGAAGGGCCTGTCCAAACACCGCTGAAGCCAATGATAGCTTTCTCTGTTGGTTTCAAGGGTGACAAAGATCCTATCTTTGAACCCTCACTTGGTTTGGGAGTGGGGTTTTCATTGAATTTGCTTCAAGGATGTTTTTGTCTTCCCTGTGTTCCATGTTTCTGAATGGGGAGATGGCATCACAGACCACTGTCTTCCTTGTGCTGCCTCCTCCATGGGAGGGAAGATCAGAAGAGACAGGGCTGTTCTACCTTTGGTCGTCTGGAGTTAGTCCTCAGGGTCTGTTTGGCCAGGCTCGCACCTGTGGTTTGCAGCACACCCCTATGCCCTCGCATCATTTCCCTCTCCCTGCCTTGCTCAGAGGCTCCTGGTGCACAGCAGATGCATGTACCACCCTCAGTTCCTTCCAGCACTTGGCTTGGGGTGGCTGCTGTGCCCCAGGCAGAGCCAAGCCTGTTCCCAGCTTGGGCAGTCAGAGCAGTGCTCCCTGGAGCTGTGTGTGGTCCAGGAGCTGACCCATGGGCACGGCATCGGAGAACTTGTGGCTCCTGTGTTTGAGCAGAAGACAAGCTGTGAAGCCTGAGATTTCTCAGTGTGGATGCTAAACATCGAGTCAGTTCTGGTGAGCCACTGAAGTTGCAGGAAATAGGAGTATTAGTGATTGGTTTTAGTTTTTCTGGGCGCTACCAGGGCTCTTTGGGAAAGTGGTGAAAGTTGTTTCTCAAGTTACAGAGCATGTTTCCTGCCCGAGCTGGAAAGTGCAAGGTGCTTCCTCGTAGGGTCTAGAGATTCTTTCCTTTTTCCTTTCCCTTTTCTCTGCCACTCCTTGAGAAGCTGTGTCAGTAACCCCCACGTTGGTGTGGGGCAGAGGAGCAGGGGCTGCGTTAGGATGCGGTGTCTGCTGGCACAGATGCATCCTGCTTCCTGCTGGGGATTCCTGTGGCTGATGCCCTCGTGTGGGACGGAAGTGACCCTGTTTCTGTGAATCTGTGATGGTTCGAAGCATCGTCAAAGCGAGCACGACGCTGGCTGGGCTCTCCCTGGTCTGTTGCAGGGCTGTTAAGGCGCACACATCCCCTCTGGGGCAGTGGGGCTGGCACCCCTGTGCTGAGATGAGCTTGGGTTTTACAGCCAAAGTTGTGTGCAGGAGTGGAGGAGTAGCTCTCAGCTGGGGGAGCAGAGGATAGGGACACCTGAGAAAGCTCAGTGGTGACACCTGTTGACTGGGAGAATAGCTATGCCGGGGACCTGACGTTAGGGGGGTCGGGGGGGGCAGGAAAAAGCAGGGTGTTTTGGGGTGATGGTCCTTGGCTTGTATGGCCAGTGTGACAGCGAACAGAGGTTTTGCTAGAAGGACCTGCCGTGGGAGGGGAGCTGCAGCAGGACACATCTTACTTTTCCAGCCAGCTGAAGCCGTCAGGGTCCCTGTGGCTGATGAAGATGATGTGCCTGTCTCCAGCTCCACGGGTCCCAAGGGGTGAGGGTTGTCCCCCCCTGTCCTGATCACCAGATTTATTTGTAGAGATGTTTACTTACTTCTAATAAACATAAGAAAGAGTTGTCCTGGAGCTTCTACATCTATTTGTCTGTAATTAAAGTAGGATTAATTGCTTAAAATTATTTTTGAGGGCCTGTTATGAGATGGCAGATAGGAGCACAGGGTAGGACACGTAATGAATACATTATGTTATAAATAATGGACACAGCCAGTGCACAGGCATCCCTGAAAGGTAATAGCTCTTTCAATATTTAATTGAGTGAGTACCGTAGGGAGAGTGCTCTATGTCACTAAGGTAATTTTCAGTCTGGCTTAGTGACACAAAGATGGGTCTGTGGAAGGCAGACACTCGTGTGTCGCTGGGACCCTGTGTGGCACAGGTCACAGTGATCACAGGGAGGTGTTTGCTGGTGGGGGAGCTGGTGAGAAGCGATTGTGGTGAGGGCTGATGGAGAGATGTAGATGATGCCTGGGAGAGTTTGGGGCTAGTGTCTCAAGACAAAGTCACTGCTCTAACAGCACAGGAAGCATTGTGCTTCCATCCGCATTGTAGAACAACCAGGGTTTCCAAGAGGTCACCTGACAGGAGATGTCCTCTTCTGCTCTTGCAGCCCGTTTGCCTGCAGCCCGCTTGCCATGGCAAGCTCTGGCCCAGATCCACTTGATGGCTGGCACAGGGTTGAGTGAAGGACATGGGCACCCTGAAACGCCCGAGGCACGGCCTCTGGGGTGCACGCTCCTTGCTGTGGTTCCTTCCGTGGCTCTTGCCATGGGGTGTGAATCTCACCCCGTGCGTGGGAACGCAGACGGTAAGTTCAGTGCAGGGAATCCAGTCTGGCAGGGAAGAAGGCAGAGCCTCAGCTACGAGGCCAGTGCCTGCCCTTCCGCATGCTCCTGTCTGGGATAGATGTTGCGTTCTGTGGGGTTTCTAAATGGAGAAAAAGGGGAAGTGTTGTCACTCTGCAGCACCCACACCTACTGACCTCGCTGCTCGTTGTGCATTTCCCACCTCCTCCACACTCCCGTTTCCTTATGGTTTATCCCCCTTCTTCAGGCAGCTTTGCTTGAGTTTAGCAGTGCCAGTATAGCAGTCGTTACGTGGGACCCCATCGTGTGGCAAGTCCAGGCTCTTTCCTGCAAATCCCTCCAGGTCTCTCGGTGGGCTTTTCTGCTTTGTATCTCCTTGTCTGGCTGTCAGTGAGTGAATTTCACAGCATGTAAAGGGTGCATTTAGGGAGCAAACCCCAATTCTGTATCCTCTGGTGGAGTTAGGTGTCGGAGCTGATGTATTCTCTGGGGCTGGGACCTTGTCTGTGTGTTGCAAAGTGCCTGGTGTGTTTCCAGCACCGTGGCAGCAGCAAATAATAACAACAATTAAATAAATAATATTTACAGATTTATGTAACGTTGTTGCAGGAAAACACTTGGGGAAAGGGGCTGTAAGGCAATGGGAAGGGAGAAGTGGTCTTTTTAACTAGAAAAACATGTTGATTTTGAGATCGGACGCAAAGGTTCCCTTTTCCCACTTGCTTGTTTATTTTTTGCCAGATCCACTTTTTTTCTTTATTTTTTGTGGAGAGAAAGACCCCTGTTTCTGCTTTTTGGTGCTGGGTCCCCTTGCATCAGGGTGATGCGATGTTTGGGTACCAGACTGGGAGTCAGCTCTTCAGACAGCCTGTCCTTTTTTTCCCCCCAAAGCAGTGGCTTATCTGTAGTGCTTGCAGTGCCCAGCTCGCAGGAGCGACACGCAGGCCTGTTCCAGCCATCAGCCACAGAAGAGTGACATTCACCAGGGACAGAGGCCTGTTCCCGCTCTCTGCACTTCTCCGACCCGTTCCACTTGTGCCCATTTGTTGCTGCTCTGCAGCCCCCGTGTCCTTCCTTCAGGGCAGCCCAAGGGCTGGGTCCTTCCTGGATTCCAGTCCCTTCAGCCTCTCAGCTGAGGTGCAGGGGCCATAGGACAGCTGGGCCTGGGGCGCATTCGGCTGGGGATGCTGCAGGGCCTCCCCGCCTTCTTCAGGAGATGCTGCTCCAGACCCTTTTACTGGGGTTGCCCACGAATCGTGGCCAGCTGGTCCTTGGGTGGAGAAGCAGGTGCAAACAGCTCCCACACAATGCTGATTGTGCAGACAAACCCGCAAGGGTGATGCTTTTAATGTGTGTTAGAGTTTGGCTGGGACAAAGTCATGGTTTCTTTGCTGCTTTTTTTTCAGGGGTGTGTGGAATCCTCTCCGGTCCTTCCCCCAGCATGTCTTTATGGTGTTTTCAGACCAAAGGGAATTCTGTGGAATTATATTTAGCTAAAAGTGTACAGGAAGACAAACAAAAAAACCCCAACCCCACTTTATTCCAGTTTGACTAAAACACTTCATCTGCCACAATCCCATCTTTCCTCCTGCCATGCCAGCGGAGAACCAGGAGAGGGATGGGTAAACGTGGGGGGAGGAGCAAGGGCTGTTCATCTCCTAAACAAAAAAACCCCGATCAACCCTGAAGTATTTGCCCATCACATGGGTTTGGAATACAGCTGTTTTTCTGTGCTTTTGAACAGGTAAATGTCTCCTGTAATGGCAGAGAATTAGACTCTGACTGCAGCCTGTGACCCAAGCTTTCCAGGAAGGAATCAAGGATCTGTTTGGTAACAGCGTGCATCGCAATCACTGCTTCTTCATCCGTTTAAGGTCTCAGATTTCCACGTCCAAGCAAATGAAGCACTGGCATCTTCACCGGGCTAATGCAAAGGATGCTGCTTTATCTGCCCCTGAAACTCTCTCTGCAGCAGCCACAGGAGCAGCGGGAGGCAGAACGCAGTTTGCTAGCTGGTGTTAGGAGATTGTCCTATTTTTTGGAACATTACAGGACAGAAGAAACAGGCAGCAGCTCTGTCAGGAAAGATGTGCTGTGCCAGAGTGTGGTGGAAATCACGCCTGGCAGTCAGCAGCTGCCAAGCAGCAGAGATAATATCAGCAGTGTCCAGAGCTTCCCATGGTACTGGTGAAATGTTAATGAAATGAGAGTGCCAGCGGGAGAGTTAACGAACCCCTGAGAAGTGGAAGGGGAGAATCAGGCTAAAGATAGTGAGAGCATGGGTTGGGGGACACTGTCACAGTGAGTATCGCATGTGGTTTAAGCAGAGACATAGAGTAACCTCCACAAACAGCAATGGGAATTATTAGAGGCATGAAAAGATTATCCTAAGAGGAAAAACACTGTTCAACTTAGGAGCTGAAGCACAGGAGGCATGATGGAGACTTAGAAAGTAGTGGGGTTTTTTACCAGGTGCTAAACAGTTCCTTTTGCACCAGAAGCCAGGATGGTCATTCTGAGACAAATAATAAAGAGAATATCAATTTCTGTACAGACTGGTGATGAACAATCAAGGACACCTGGAATAATCACACATCCAAGGTTAACTTTTGGCACAAGACAGCGAACAAGAGATTTTTACCTTTAGTTAACTGAGCCTCAAACAACCACCACTGTTAAGGCTGGTGAGCGGTGCATGCAGAGATCCGCAGGGTTTTGTGTGCTGTCTGTAGGATGAGGTGTACCTTATCGTTGGACTGAGGTGCAGGTGTTTTACTAATCTGGAGGAGTAGTGACCTAAATCAAGTTAGCTTTGTAATGGTTAGGTTTTTAAAGAATCCCTTTGCTTTGCCCAGCCGGGGGGTGAGTTTTGGTGGCATTTTTGTTCAGGTGCTGCAGTGAGCAGGAGAAATTTCTGTGCCCTGCAAAGGCTGTTTGCTGTCCCTGAGCTTCACGCAGAGTGCTGCAGGTAACGCCGTGCTGCCTGCCAGCAGGCTCGGGGAGTGCCACAAGCACCCAGGGGTGCTGGGGGCTGAGGCGTTTGCACGTTGGTCCTGGTCAGTGCAGTGAAGCAGGATGAGCAATGGCTGCTGTGGCAGGTTTCCTCAGTGCTGCCTGACTTCATAGGTTCTTTTGCCTCTGGTGTAGGAGCAGAGGAAGACTGAAGCAGAATGCAGGTGGAAATTTCACTTTCAGATGGTGGGTCGCTGTTCAGAGTTAAAACAAGCCCAGGGTCATGCTTCCCACTGTTGCTTACGCCTGCTGTCAGGGCGGCAGAGCTGCTGACCTTTGGAGGCAGCCCGCCTCACGCCCGCAGCCGGGCTTCCTTGGCAGCATCGCTCCCAACTCTCGCTGAGCAGTGCCCATGGTGTCTGGGAGGGGCAGGACCTTCTTGGGGCCCTTGGTGGGCCCCATCCTCTCTTGGCTGGGAGCCTCTGCCCGGGTCGAGGGCAGGCTGGCTCAGCTGGGGGACTGGCAGCGAGAGGGTGGGTATGCAGAGGCCATCTTGTTCTCACGTGGGCACGTGAGCCTCTGCCTCACCTCTCTGAGGGTGCTCTTGAGACGTGAGGGAAGCAAAGCAGCATTTTGTGGTGGCAAGCGATGTGTTAGAGGCTGGGTTTGGGCTCAGTCTCCCTCCCCAGTATCTCCAAAGGGTCCTCAGACTGGCAGAGAGCAGGGTCTGTTCAGAGACTGGCTGTGTGGTTGCTGCTGGGAGCAGCAACTTCATTCATCCCTTGTTCATCCCCCCATGCCTGCGATCCTCTCCTGAGACCTGGCTAGCTCTTTATCCCGGTTCTGTAGCAGAGAGCAAGGGGCATCTGGGGTATAACTGTGCCTGGGGATTCACAGGGGCTGCTTTTCTTGTTCTTCTGGTGATCACCTAGAACAGCTGTAATGAAGGGGTTATGTGTGAGAATTCAGACCTTGTTTCTGCCCCTTTTTGGCTGTGCCAGAGCTTAGCTTCCGATGTTCCTGCCTCTCCTCAGCAGAGAGGTGAAGTTGTGTCGGGTGGTGGTGTCTCCCTGGAGGTCCTCAGCCACTGCTGGGGCAGGGAAAGCCAGGGAGAACCATCACAGGGCTGCAGCAGATGCTTTGCCTGGGCACAGGATGGCTGGTTTTGTTTCTCTTCCCTGAGGATGCTCTATTTATGGTCTTTGTTGCTGCCGATTCTGAAAGGAAAGCATCTCCCAAATCAGCCTACAAAGAAAGATAATCCATTTATGAAATGCTTATGCAATCCTGAGCTCAGATTGCTCTGTGACAGTCTGCAGCAGATCTGACTGCGCTGGAAGAGGCCTGCAGATGCTTTGGGACGGGTTTGGGCATGCCGGTTCCAGGGGCATTGGGACTGGTGTGGAAGAGCAGTTCTGTGCCAAGTTCAGCCTTGCTTTGCTGAGGGGGTTTGGTTTGGTCTGTCTTGGGGTGACCAAGCTGCTGTTCCCCACCTCTGCTGCTGGCTTAGTATGGGAGCTTGTGCTTGGTTGTTCCGACTCTTTCTTCCCCATAAATAATTCCCCGTGGGATTTGCTGTAGGAGAATTTCAGGAAGAAGGAGGTAGTTCAGCTAGTTGGAAGGAGTGTATATGAAACCACCCCTCCAAAACCACCACCATCAAAACAATAGATAAAAGGGATGGATGAGAGAGGAGGGAGGGCGAGCGTGTTTCAGAAGAGCTGTGCTGTTTTTGGCTTTGGCCAGCAGGATCTAGCAGTTTGCATAGAAAGCAGTTTATTGTCAGTGAGAGCTGGGGACGCTTGCCAGCTCTGCGAAGCTGCTGGAAATGATGCATTGTGCTCATGAAAGGCTGTGGTGACGGATCCATCCCTCTGGCTGGGCCAGCCTCAGGCCCACATGCTCTTCCCTGCTCCAGCTTGCTGCTCGCAAGCACCTTCCATATCTTGGTTGCGTTTCTGGGCTTCAGCCTCATTGGGCCACATCCTCTGGTGTTGTAAATCAGTTTCTTCACCGATGTTCAAGGCGTTAGCCCAGTTTCCCCCAGCTGAACATCATGTCTGGGTGTTTATTTATTCCCCCTTATTAATCCAAAGCTGTCTTGTCCACTGGCTCAACCCCATCTCAGGTGAGAAGGGCTGCAATATGCTCACATGGAATTACTGCTGCACACCAGCCTGATCCAGGAGAGCTTTCCACGGCCCTTCCTCAGCAAACCTCAAGACCCCCATTTAGCCACTCATCTTGTTTTGTCATTTTACACTAGTTATGGGGTAACAGATGGCTTTGAGATGTGGATGAAATGACCTTCTGATCTCAGTGATGGGGACAGGGTGTGTATATTGGGGGAGTGGGGTGTTTAATCAGCAGCTTGGAGAGAAAGATGCTAATAAGTCTCTCTGTCACATGATGGCACATGATTGAAAGAGAAGTTGTACGTATATGTGAGGTACTTGCCCTTGTGGTTTGTGAGAGTTTGCTGCATTCCTGGTTGTGCTGTTGGACAGTGTGACCTATGGCATGCACTGTGTGTAGTGCCCTGTGTGTGGTGCCCCTGCCTCTCCAGAGCTTCCCTGCGCAACTGGGACAAGAGTAAGGAGCAATGCTAATGAATGGGGCAGCTGTGCTCATTTTTATCACAGTAAAAAGGTTGAAAAGGGTTTTCTTCACCTGTGTGGGTGTGTTAAGTAAACCTGTGTGGAAATAGTCTTGTGGGCAGCCAAATGATTGAGAGCAAGAAAGGTAACTAGGCCCCGACGTAAAGCCCTGTCTCCACCCCTGAGCTGTCCCCTGAGTGTCTGTGTCTCATGTGGTTGTGTAAAGTGTGTTGGCTTTTGCTGTGCGAAGGGACCCCGGACCCATGGAAACATGGGTGGGCCCTGAGCTCTGCACCAGCTCGCTTTGTCCCCACTAGAAACTGGAGGTCTGCGCCGAGGTCCTGCCGCCTCTCTGACTCGCTGGGCTTCCTGCGCCCTGATGCTGGAACTGAATATGCTTCTCTGAGACCGGTGGGACCATCAGATGTTGTACAGCGTTATCAAGTAGAGTTCACCACGCGGAAAAGTGCAGCTCAGGATGTGTTTAGCTGTGTTTCTGCAGCTTTGTCTCTTGCAAACTCCCACCAGAGCCATCTGGAATACCATAAGGAGCTCTTGAGTTCCCATGTGGAGATCTGGGGGTCACACACAGCGTTTTCAGAAGCTCTGAGCAATGGGATCAGTTCTTTCCCCTCTGTTTCATGTTCATGATCGTAATTGCAGTCAGCAATCCTGCCAGACTGCCACCCCAGCTCGGCAGACACACGAAGGTGCTCCCTGCCTTATTTAGAGAGACGTGGCCGGTGGAAATTCACTGTCTGTATTGTCTTGTTTGTATTATGAAATGCAGTACAGGCACAAAGACAGGGAAAAATGACTCGTATACTTTTTGTCCATGGGAATATCTTTGGGAGGAAGCTCTTGGGATGCTGGGTTCTGAGTCTGTAATGTAAAACCGGTGCTGGGTAATTGGAGTTGTGGAAAATACCTTATGGTGATGTTCACTGCTTAAGAAAACAATTCACCCACTTTGAAACATGCTATGGTTCAGAGCTTTGGAAAAATTCCCTATGGTAGCAGAGTTTGTAAAGATGTCACAGTGTTACTATCCCATGTTCTTGTCTCTGAATCGGTGGGACGTGGGTTTGAGAGATGGGCTACTTGGTGGGCAAGGAATTGGCTGGATGGTTGCACTCAGAGTTGTGGTGAGCAGCTCCATGTCCGAGTGGGGACTGGGGACTGTTTACAAGGGTGTGAGGGCCAGGCCCAGGGGAACGGCCTTCAGCTGCAGGAGGGAGATGAAGACGGGCTGGGAGGCAGGAATCCTTCCCAAGGAGGGGGGAGGCCCTGGCACAGGGTGCCCAGAGAAGCTGAGGCTGCCCTGGGATCCCTGGCAGGGGTCAAGGCTGGATTGGATGGGGCTTTTGAGGCTTGGGAGTGTCCCTGCCCCTGGCAGGGGAGCACTGGGTCCTTTCCAACCTAAACCATTCTAGGATTATTTTATTATAAAGCCAGCAGCTAAAACATTAAGAAAAATGTCTAGTCTATATTCTGGCTGAACAAAATGACAGTGTAGATAATGCAGGGTGTCTGGTGGTCCTCACCTCTGCTGGGAAAATGGAAAGAAAAAAAAGAAAAAGGTTTTGACATGTTTCCCATTAAAAACCATCCCATTCTGAATAGCTGCATTTCCAGAAAGAAAACTGTTCGCTTTCTTTTTCTAACCTTTCCTCCTTTTTCTTGGGAAGAAGAGTTTTGTTTATGCCTTGCTGTTCTCACAGCCCCGCTGCGGAAAATCATGTTGTTGTTCTGCGTTTTGCTGGCTGGGATTTAGTGTATATTGAAATGGAAGGATGGGGCCCATTCTGAGTGGCGCAAGGGCTGAGGCCTGTGGCCCTTGGCAGCTGGTGTGAAGCTCCAAGTCAGCCCGGGCTTTGCCTTGGAGCATGTGAAAAAGGGGGTTATGAGGTGATCTGAAGTGAGAGGCATGATGCTCACGTTGCAGAAGTTCTGTTCTCAAGGAGCATTTGTGATTGTCATGTCTGCCTCTTTGGGACTGACCTGTGTGACTGTGTGATGGTTACGGGTCAGGATGTGTGCATGTCTTGCACACAGGTGAGCCTGGGCTGATGGGCTCCTGCTGCAGGAGCCGTGGCAGCCTGAGGTGGGATGGGGCCATGGAAGCAGGTCCAGCCCTGGCTGTGGTAGTGGTGACAGCAGGCTGTTCATGCAGCCTGGGATGCTGTGGCCAAGGGATGCTGTGGCCAAGGCGATGTCCTGGTGCTGGGTGCTGTGGAACCCAGAGCAGGTCCAGCCTTGGCTATGGCGGTGGTGCCAGCACCCAAAGTAGGGACAGATGCTGCCAGGCCAAAATGGTGGTGCGCCCTGCAACTGACAGGGTGGGTGGGTGTGCTCCCTGTTTCATTGGTATCCACATGTGAGGGGATAAACCATGGCTGACAGTGGGTTCCTTCTTGGCTGCATCTGCCAAAACATGAGACCCAAGTTTCTGAGGGAAGTGCAGCCTGTGCCCAGAGCGCAGGTGTCAGGCTGCCTCTGACCATACTGTGGGGAGGCTGGTGCCAGCAAGCTGAGAATCATCGATTGCGTTTAGTTGTGATGAAATGGCCACGTTAGCAAGCTTAAAATCTTGATGTCCCCCTGTTTTCACAGTGAAATCCTCAGAGGGCTGCACCTTTGAAGAAAGCATCTCCATTCATCTGTTACTTACCTTTTCTATTGCCCTGTTGAGCCAAATGTGGTTTAGAGTGGAGATGCCCAAGGCAGGATTTGGGGGTCGGCAGGTTGCAGGTCCTGCCATGGGGCAGCTGACCCCGCTTAACCCTGGAGGTGCCAGGGGAAAGCTTTTGCTGGTGTGAAGTCACAGCCGTCCCATCAAGTTCAACCATGGACCAGTTCTGCTGCTATTTACGCTGATTTGTGTCAATGCTGAGTGTAGCCTTTCTAAACACTTTTATTGCCAAATTAAGCTTTTCCCTTTCCAAAGTCACCTCAGTTGACTTTCTTCTCTACCCCGTGCTTGGAAGAGTTTGCAATCTGAGAGAAAGACGTTGGGGGTGCGGGGAGCAGGAGAGGTTGCTGTGGGAACTTGTGGGCCAGTGCAGCCCTCACAGGTTCTCCCTCCTGCCTTTCCTCTGTGCTGCGACACACGACAAAGCGTTGGCTGCTGGGAGAAGAGCTGCTTTGCTTTGGGAACGCCTTGGATGGGAACTGAAACTGCTTAGCTGGGCTGGCCAGGGTTTGTTTATTGTTACGAGAGGTGCCTGATATTGCACTGTTGCTCCTGAGAAGCCCGCCCTGTCTATCAGCCTGTTTGTGTATGTTCAGCTCACAGCTTAAGCTCTTACCGGTGCTCACAGACTAAACAAACAGCGTTCCCTAAAGTTTGTAAGCGTAGCAAGGAAAAATGCTTGAAGCTTCAAATGCTGATAGTTAGCGTAGCATGTTAAACACTTTTGCTTAGCAAACAGAGGTGCCATGGTTCTTCCCACAGACACACGCACGGGCCAGCTCTTGCATGTCTTTGGAGCATTGCTCCAGCTGCTGCCCTTGGTCTGGGATGCAAATTCCCCCTGGCCCCTTCCTAGGCGTTTCCTCCCTGCTGGAAGCATGGCATGGGAGCTGCCCAGAGCAGGCTATGGGCTGACAAGATGAAGAAGTCTCAGACTGACCACCTCTTTCTCCATGGGTTGAGCTAGACAGCCTAACTGAAGGGTTGGGACCTGCAGAGAACCTTGTGCTTCATCCTTTAGTACCCTCTGAGACACTTCCCCAAGATCTGAATCTCAGTTCCTCTTTGCTGATGGCCTGTCTCCACAGTGCTGCACAAAACAGGAGTAGTTGAGATTCAGAGGTGGCTTTAAAGCATCAGGCGCTGAGTGCAGACTCCAGACCCAGCTCAGTGAGTGCCCTGCCTGAGGCCTCAGGACACCGTAGATGTTTGATGGACCATCCTGGTGTGTGGGACAGCCCCAGCACAGGCAGGAGACAGGCCATGGGCTCTGTCAGTGGTCAGTACTGAGGAGTAACTTGAGCAGTAATGTCCTTGTGAGAGAGCCTGTACTCTGCTTGGTGGAAAGATGGATGGGTGGGTGGAAACCTCTCTCAGACGCTGTTACTGGGTGGCTTCAAGGTCTCTCTTGCAAGATAGCTGGTTTGGTGTGTGGGCCTGCTTGAAGCAAATGCCTTAGCAGCTTAGAAAAACAAAGGGGGGTATTTTTCTTTTCCTCCCTTAAATCAAAAGTTAATGGGATGTGTGCAACTGACACATGAGCATGTGCTTTCAGCTAATGAGGCAGATGTAACATGTCCAAGGCTGACCAGCGTTGTGCCAAGAACATCATGGAAATCAGCCAGCTGTTTGTGTTGACACGGCTAAAATAGAGTCACTGAGCAGCACCAAGGCGAAGCCGAAGTGGGGACTAAAGCAGGGAGTCAGAAGTAAAGAGGCAAAGCGAGGCCCTGCCTTTCCATAGGGCTGCCCGCTGTGTGCTCGTACCTGACACTGCCCTGTGCTTCCCACGTGTGTGGCTGGAACTGGGCCCGGAGCCTGCTGTGGGCTCCTGCAGCCCGCCATGCTGTGCTGCTGACGGGGCAGGCTGTGATGCCCCTTCAGACTGGTTGTGGCACCCGGTGAGGTGACTCTTTGGTTGGTGTCTTGCCCAGCTCCCTCCCTGTGGTTGCTTCTCCATACTCGCTCTTCAGTTGCTTGTGTCTTCTCAGTGGCACAGCCACTGTCTTGGCTGGAATCAAAGATGTCCCGCTGCGGCCTCCCTGTGGGATCGCTTTCTGCTACTTCCTTGTCTTCCAGGTGGTTGTTCTCGTTTCACTGGGCCGATGGCCTTGGTTAGAGTTTTGAGTGTTTTCTTGGTGTTCTCAAGAGCAGTTATGTGCCACGCTGAAACCTTGTTGATGGTGTGTGGCTGTTTTACAGTCAGGTCTGGGTTGTGCTGGCAAAGATGCTGGTCTGCAGAAGCACCGCGGCTTTGTCAGCAGATGTGCCCTTTAGGGAGGGCAGGGCACAGTAAGGAGTATGCTGGGACCCTAGGTCTGACATGGCTAACTCCTGCTGGACTGGGGCTTAGCCCTTCCTTGTTTTTCAGTGTTACAGGCTTGTAGGGGTTGGAAGGGACCTCCAGAGCTCATTGAGTCCAACCCCCTGCCAAAGCAGGGTCCCTAGGACAAGGCACACAGGTTGGTGTCCAGACGGGGCTGGAATCTTTCCAGAGAAGGAGACTCCACACACCCCTGGGCAGCCTGTCCCAGGGCTCTCTCACCCTCATCAGGAAGAAGTTCTCCCCCAGATTGATGTGGAACTCCCTGTGCTCCAACTTGATGCCGTCACCCCTTGTCCTGTCCCACAGACACTGAGAAGAGGCTGACCGTGTCCCTCTGTGTCCCACCCTTCAGATATCGATAACCATTGATCAGATCCCCTCTCAGGCTTCTTTTCTCCAGGCTGAACAGCCCCAGGTCACTCAGCCTTTCCTCGCAGGGGAGATGCTCCAGGCCCTTAATCAGCTCTGTGTCCCTGTGCTGTACTCTTTCCAGGAGAGGCTCCTGATGTTCACAAATGTTTCTTAATGATCAGAACTAGGGAGGGCTGCTGCAGCGACTCGGAAGCATGCTCTGGCTTGGGTGAGATTGCATTGGGTGGTTGTAATGCTGCAGTTGGGCTTAATAAGAGCTGTTTTGAGAAGGAACGTGGCTATGCTTTCGTAAAGGCATCTCCCTCAGTTGCTTTGCACTTTGTGAGCAGAAGGAAGACTTAACGTTGAGAAATGAACGCTTCCTAATACACTGAATTGCTGCTGCCTGGCCAGCATGGCCAGAGCCTTTCCATCGATGTCATACGGCTCAGGCACGAGGTCCTGAGATGGGTCCCTGTTGAGCACTCGGTGAAAGTAACTGTTCAGACTTGTATTACAAAGTTTAATTTGGAAACAGCGATTGCTCCTGCACCTCTGTCCCTGCTGCTGGCTCCTGACATGCTGCCCTTGCAGCCCGCAGAGCCACACGCTCTGGGCAGAGCTGTCCCAGCAGCGTTGTACTGACTGATTCAGAGAGAGCCCTGCCCAGCTTCTGTGTCGGGCACAGAGGCCTTATCCAGCAGCACATTGGGCTTAAGTCCAGAGCAGAGATGGTGTAAATGTCGTATAAGTATGTGCAGAATTCAGCTGAGTGCTCAGGGTTATTAACAGCCATGACAGAAGTGATGAGCTGAGCGGGTTGGTTTTGTTTGTGTGGTGGTTTGTGGGGTTTGCTTTTGTTCTTAAACCAAAACAGTGTATGGTGCTCCAGTTTCAAACTGAGTTCTGGAAGAAGGAACCTGACCCCTGATGTTTTTGGGACCAGTTGGGATGTGGAGCTAATGGCAGTGTACCTTTTCAGTGGGATTGGGAACACCACCATTTCAAACCCATGGGGTGGTGGGTGTGAAATGCTAATGGTTTGGCAGCTTCACATGGTTAGGAACAGGATCAGGAGCTGCCTTTCCTGTGCAGTCTCATGGATCTGCTGCTCTTTTCCTTTAGGTTATGATGCCCTGAGCTATTCTGTGGAAAGTAATGACAAATGGAGTGGGAGACAGCTGCTGCAAGCAAATGAGAACACGACTGACGTCCCAGAGGATGGAGGGCAGCCGTACGTCAGAAACTGCACTGAGCCAGGTAGGAACAAAAGGTGGTTCTGGGGCCTCAGTCTTGCAGTTGCCTTTCCTGGCTTCCTAGATTTGTGTTGGTATCACCTTCACTGCCAAATACTTGTACTTACTAATTTTTAAGTCAGTAAATGCACTTGCTTTCCTTGTCTGTGTGCATCATGTGGGTATTGCGGAGTCCCTCAGGAGCTGGGATGAAGAGGAGGACCTGCTGTCAGTCCGAGGTGCAAGGCAGCTCTTGGTGTGATCATAGTGCTGGTCTGTTGGTAGGCAGGAAGCATGGCTCTGTGGGTCTTGCACAGTGAGCATCACACATGGTTCTCACTGTGGGATCTGTGTAGTGATGATGTGTGCTATCTGAGAAATTAGTAGCTAGTTATGTATGTAACACAAGGACTTCCACCAGCAGCAGACCCAGAGAAACAGGTCTTCTGTAGCTTGAGGTGGGGTTGATCTGATGATGAGAAATAGGCTCAGTTCATAACGAAGCTTTTTTCTTGGAGAGGGACCGTAGCTGGGTGGTTCTCATCTCCTTGACTCCTGCTTTTCTGAAACCCATAGGAACTTCGTGTCATTGCAACTCTGCTGCTCTATTTTATTGAATTTGGCTGGTGTATTCAGAAGCTTTTGGGGGAGGTGAGCACAAACATATCACGTGTTTACATGCTTTGCATGTCCCACATTTTTACAGGCTAAAGGAAAGACCTTTTTGCTGTAGCTGCACATGCATTCTGGGGCTCCGTTGACAGCCTGGCGTGGCATGTGCAAGCCCTTAGTTTTATTTTCCAGTGGATTATCCAGGGGGCCGTGTAGCAGCATCATGCCACCAGAACTGCTTTGAATACAAGGGCTTTTGCTGGCTTTTCCTTGGAAACACACATCATAGCACTGCTCAGGGGGTGAAATGGGCAGACCCACCCAAAGGCCCACTTTGTGGGTACGGTTTTGGTCCTCCTGTGATGTTTTTGTTGTGTGTCAGTTAGAGTGACCGCCTGGTCTTCCTGCGCAGTCCCCTTTTAAAACATGCTACTCATTCTGTGCCGAGAAGCCTGGAGCCCCGGGGGTTTGAGCCCCGTGGTGTGAGGGAGAGACCTTGCCAGGCTGGATTTGTAGGACAGCTGCTTCTGCATCAGGGGTTGCCAGTCAGCCCATGTTCCCTTTGGCAGGCGTGCTGAGGAACACAGCTGGTGCCACCATGACTGGGTAACCTTCATTCTAGTGCCGTGTTGGTGCAGGCAGGTTGATTAGCTGGTGTGCCCATGCCTCGGCTGGGGCTCAGCCCCTCCAGTGACTGGCTCCCAAAGCAGTTGCACGTGGTGCACCACGACAGGTGATGTGTCCTCAGAAGAGGCTTCCTGTCTTTGCAAGGCTATGGGGTTGTTTGAGCTGCCTGTTGCCATGGATTTGAGTGCCTGCCGGGACGTTTTGCAGTGTCCCTTTAAGCTGTGTCACTGTGAGTCCTGTTATTGGAAAGAAGCTGGACAGCATTCGTTGTTTGCTCTGCCCCAGAACTGTTGCTGAGTTTGGTTGTTTTGAGTGCTTGTGGAGGCAGAACAGCAAGAAAACCCATTTTCTCTTCTGAAGAGCCCCTGGACTCTTGGGTCCTTTCTCCTTCTTTTCCAATCCTGTAATCATATTTGCTTAGCTCTGTCCCTCTTGGTTCCCTGATGGCTCTTCATGGGAGTACCTGATGGTGCTGCAGATATTCTTCTGACCACTCCTACCATCCTCTTGTCCTTGTATCCATGTGCAGGATGTGTGGAGCTAGAGAGGAATGAAAAAAATCAGAGTTTATTCAATAAAAAAGTTAAATTTTTGGGCTCGTTATGGCAAGCGGTTTTACCTATTAAAATAGATGCTGAGGAAGGAGTGAGATCAGGCAACGTGTCATTGAACCACCTCGTCCTGTTCAGAAAAGTGACTCTCCCACTGGAAGCCAACAGAAAGGTTTTAGCTGACCCTGACCTTGGGTCAGGTCTGTGTGCTGCCAAAT
Source organism: Laterallus jamaicensis coturniculus (assembly GCA_022605575.1). Lineage (NCBI taxonomy): Eukaryota > Metazoa > Chordata > Aves > Gruiformes > Rallidae > Laterallus > Laterallus jamaicensis. The sequence continues at coordinate 1,942,329 of JAKCOX010000001.1, forward strand.
TCAGAGCTGGGTTTGCACTGGAGAAACAGGGAGTTGGTGTATGAGCTGCCAGGAAGCTGACCGGCTCACGGGCTGCGCAGGATGGCACGTAATGTGCCTGGAAATCCACGTTGGAGGCTGGTTGGTTGTGGCAACCAAGGCCCCAGTGTCACCCCTTGTTAGCTCCTCACTAGGCCGACATACGTTTCTGCTGAGGAGCTGTCATCGTGTTCCATAGCTTCCCACATGCTCGATCACAACTCCTCCCTCTGAAAGGCTGCGAATAAAATAACAGCCCCGCTTAAGTGTGCCGTTTGAAAGTCATTACTGCTAATAGCAGGAAATACCTGATTACTGCAGAAACTAGAAGATCTCCCTATATTCATTTAGGCCCTCAGGCACAAAAGTGTTTAAATTAAACAGCCAAAGAGGCTTTTATGCAATTATTTTCTTACATTTCCTCCTCTCCTTTCAAAAGCAACTCTCTCTTTTATCCATATTTCTCCAGTGAGTCATAGATTATGATAAGGTAATTTGTAGAGTTTGGCTACGAAGTAGGTGATGCTCCCCGACTGCTTGTTTAAGTGTGTTAGAGCCCTTCTCACGCTGAACCAGCGCTCCCCCATGAACCCCAAACTGCCTCACGTGAAGCTCTGATGTCTGTCTTGTCCAGCATTTGCTCCCTGCTGCCCTGCGCACCCAGGCAGTGAGATGACGGCCACCTTGGCAGGTGTCTTAGCGAGCAGCTTGGTGACTGAGCTCTGCCTGGAGCCCAGCCCGGGGCTGCGAGGAGAGGAGCATGGGTTCTGCTGCTGTACCTCTTTCTCTTGCCCTGGCCGAAGGTCCCGTGCTTTGGTGCTTGTGCGGGCAGGCTGGCATAGCTGCTAACGTGCTCCTGGCCAGCACATCACCTCTGAAGTGGCGTGTCCTCTGTCTTACAGCGGTGCAGTGCAGTCCATTTTCCTTGAACTCTCCCTGGGGTTTGGATGTGGTGAAGCACAGCACGAGCTGTGCAGGGACTTACCCCATACTCAGCTTTGGGTGCTCAGAGCTGACCTGTGCTGTCAAGTCCAGAATGACACCCAGAGGACACATGTGGTGCGCTGGACCTGTGTGTTTGCCTGTAGGCACGTTGCTGGTGCTGGAAGAGGAACTACACAGTAGAATCCCTTCCCCAAAGGCCTTCAGCGGTTTGGATGAAGGGTGGGAATGCAGGAGACGTGTGTGTTCATGCTGCTGTGACATTCCTTGGGGCTGGGTGAAGTTCGGGGCTTGTTCCTTGGTTCCCTTCGTGTTGTGCATTGCTGTCTTGGGACGGATTGTCAGTGCTGTGAGGGTGAAACCTTGCTGGAGGCCATGGCCTAGCAGATCGCAAAATTGTAGCATGATTGAAGGTGAGCTTGTGTGCTAGAAACAAGGTGTGTTACATGAAATACTTGAGTGTTGGAGTATGGCAAAGAGCAGAGCTACCAGAGATCCCAGATCGTGTTTGTGATTCCACGTACACAATGGCACTGTTGGTCAATGCTTGGGGATATGTGCCCCTGCATGGCAGGGTCTGGGTTGTGGGGCTGATACCCCTTTGCTCCCAGGCTGGAGAAGACACAGAAACTAAAAGTGGGTAAGATGTGCTCCTCCTTTCAGTGGAGACTTGATATTTGGGTGTGGAGGGTGATAACTCCATCATCTCCATAGGTTACGTGGACTGCTTGCCTCTTGGCCTGGAGATACTGTGTCAGGCTTGGACCCTTCCCTTTCTGAACATCCTTCTGCTTTTTGCCTCCCTAACATGCGAGGAGTGGTATCTTTGTGACCTGGGTTTTGCTTTGGTGGGCTGGGCTTGTGGATGGGAAATGGGAACACATGGCAAGGTGCTGGCGGTGAGTGAGACTGCTCTTGCTCTACTGCTGCCAAGTTCAGGCAGGCCTACCTTCACAGATAGAATGTGCTGTGTGAAGAGTGCTTTGGGTTTTGGGGATTTTTTTTCCTGCCTGAATGAAAATGCAGTTTAAAAAAGTCACTTCCCTTGAAGCAAAATGAGTTCTGTCCTAGCAAAACAGAAAGTGAGAATTTGTTACGGCCTGGCACATGGCAAAGCCTTGCCTTGCTTGTGGAAACGTTAGAAACATAAATTGCTATAAGTTTAATAACAAAATGTCCTTGAGGAATAGAGAGACATTCTTCTCTCCCTCCCTCAGCCATAACAGCTCTGTGAATTTGACAGAAATGTTCTGCTCCTGTCTGTTGAGTGCTCTCTGCCACCCACCCCCACAAAACAGGGAGGCTTGACAGGAGTCAGGAGTGAGATTCCTCTTGGACGAAGGCTGAGGAAGAGGAGGGGTAAGTAACGCTCTTGGAACACCCCCGAAGCTCCATGTCCAATACCTTGCTACCCATAGGTTTGGCTAGGCCCCCACAGCCCGTGTCTCTGCTGGGGGGAAGCGTGAGGCAAGCTTGGAAGGGCTCTTCCTTGCTCACCCTGCCTGCTCGGTGTGTGGGAATACTTTGAGTGATTCTCCTGTCCACCCCTGTTTGCTGTGAGCCGTGCACGAGTGTGCTAAGTGCAGGCTGTTAGTGTTGGTCTGAAAACGGGGATACTCAGCTTGTTCACCTGGAATTACACTTGTTTTGGGTTGGTTTTGGCAGCTGGAGTGTTTTTCTGAGGCCAAGTTTGGATTCAGGTGAAACTGGGTCAGCAGAGACGCACACAGCATGTCTCTGCTATTTCCAAGCCTCCCAGCCCATGTTTTGGGTAGGACCAGCCTTGTTGGGCACGGGGAGAGCAGGACTTGATTTTGATCACATGTTCTCATGATCCTGTGCCAGAGAAGTTGAATTGTGACAGTGGTAGAAAGCTGCAAGTGTGCTTAAAGATAACTTGCGCATTGTGGCAAGTATTCTTCTGCTTGGTCACTTGTGCAGCTGGGTTTTGGAGGTCGTTTTTCACCTATCTAGTCCCTGGAATGATTTTGCAGGCTCCAGAAAAGCTCTGCGAACTTTTGAATGTCTTTCTCCTTTCCAGTGTTTGGGGGTTGTTTTTTGTCTGCCTTGTGATGAGCCAGAATGAGGATTTGTTTTCCTGCTGGGGAAAACGTTTCATCTTCCTGGTGGTAGTTCCACAGACAGTGTGCCACTGAATGGGCAGCACATGGGGAGCTTCCAGGGACCAGCAGATGTTGAACCTGGCAGGGAAGGGTTGTGCCAAGAACCTTTTTAAACGTGAAGGAGCCATTCAGCGGTGGCCGAGGGAGTGGAACTTTGGAGGATGGAGGGTGCCTCTCAACCACGCTCTCCCATTGGGTAGAGGACACCAGCCATGGGGTGGTGGTCGGTGAGGTGCACGGGGAGACTGGTGTTGTGCCCATGTCGAGAGCCGGGAGAGGGGCTGTGTGTCCAGCCCCGTGGGGCCAGCAGTGCCGCTGCTGTCTGGGCTGGCTGTGCACCACGCGCATACGGTGCTCGTTTGCTGCAGTGTCAGAGCAATTATCCTCCGGCTGGGAGTTGGCACTGTGGAGCCTCTAGCTCTGGAGTTGCTTTGTGACTTGGTTTTGCTGCTTTATTTACAAACACACTGGGCTGCTCTGGAGCTGGAGCTGAACGAAGCCTGAGCCTGTTTGCAGTGGGCTTGGCTGTGCAGCAGCCTCGCTGCAGGGCTTGCTTTCTGGCCTGTGTTTGGCAGGGCCTTGGGCAGGGGACTGTTGGATTGCAGGACCTCTGTGGAGTCAGACATGGTCACAGGTACCTTCTGTAGGGCTTCTCAGTCATTTAAGGGGGCCAGAGCCCCAGCGCCGCTGGGTGACACTGGTGTTTCGGGGAACACCGGCTGCTTTGAGGCAGGGCCTGTCTTACAGCATGTCCGTACCTGCGCCACCCACTGAAGGGGGACCTTGCAGCAATGGCTTCTTGCTGGGTACTTCAGTGGTCTCCAAACTTTTGTGGCTCCCTGGAAAGCAGGGCCCTCTATGCACACATGGGAGGCCAGTAGCTGCACTTCAGTTTTGCAGGATCCATCGTTGTGTATGTATCACACAGCTGTAATTAAACCGCTGCTTGTCCTGGTAGAAAAGAATCTCATTAGACCCATTGGCTCCTGGCTTCCAAGTACTCGGCCTCCAACCCTCTGTACCACAGCATGGCAAAGGTGTGCACTGGTGGCTGCAGATTCTCACCTACTGGGGCTCATTTCCTTAACTGGTGATACTTGTGATTAGTACACTCCTGTTCTAATTGTTGTTCCCAGTGGAGATCACTGTATTGTCATACATAGTAGCCTCACAGAGTGTTTAAGGAAGATTTGTATGTCATGCTGGGTGATGAGTGAAGAATGCCAAGGGATAATTGGCTGTTGCTCCCAAGAAGCATGTTAGCAATCTTGAGAAATGATGACAAGGGGAGGGAAAGCCAATTATCCTGTAGGAAACAGGGAAGAGAATTCTCTCAAAGACATAGGAGGACATGGTTTGAGTACCACTCAGGAGTGCAGCCCGATTTGCATGGCAGCTCTTCCCAGTATCCCACTGCCCACATCGGTGTTGTGCTTTAGGCTGCCAGCAAGCTTTACTGACAAAACCTGAAGGAGGGAACTCTGGGTGTGGAATTGCTGGCCAGGGGAATTTAGCAGTAGCAGTGTTGGGGAGCACCCAGCTCCTGTAACGTCCACATCTGACACCTTGGACAGGTCGTTTGGTCAGAGCGGTTGTCAGTGCTTTAACCCCTTGTTCCTCTTTCCATTCCTGTCCCTCCAGGTGCGTGGGAGCACCCATAGCCCAGCAGGTTTGCCCAAATCCAAACCGTAGCCTCCTGTATTTCACAGCTTTTTGCCAGCGATAGGCTGCTCTGGTACTTTGCTTTTGAAGTCCAGTGCCAGGGCGTAGGGGAGAGGCACTCAGCTACAACTATGGACTGTGTAAGATAAGCAGAGACAGGGTTGCAGCTTCTGATATCTTTCCTCTCTCCAGTCCAGGTCTGGTCTGCTCGGAGCGTGCTAAGACTCTGAAACTCATTTTGCTGTTTAGGTAAGCTGGCCAAAGAAGCAAGGACGAGGAGCAGCAGCGTACTTATCCACGTGAGGCTGGTCCCTTTTATCCCCAACTTGAGGGATTGTTTCCTTCTCAGAGGCAGCAATCACTCTGGATAAAGCACAGCTTTCAGACTACGAGCTCGTGGGGTTCCAGTCTTACTTGATGGAGAGGCCCACAGTAAAAACAAACGTGTTTAAGAGGAATAGAAACATGAGGTGGAGCACAGCTGTTCTGCAGTGGAACGTGGCTGTTCCTTGGAAGGGCTGATGCATTGCATCTGCGTGCACAGCTTCATGGGGTACAAACCTTTCCTCACTTACATCGCCTCTAAAGGACCTGCCTACTTTATCTCCCAAAAAAGCTTGAAGGTAGCAAGTAGCCACATTCTCCAGCACACAGAAGGGGAAGATGTTTTCCTAAGCACATCCTCTACCTGTTGTTACAGTCCTATAGCAAGAGCCTATGGTTAGAGGAACAGCAGGGGAGCCCTCTGTCCCTTCCTACGATTACTTTTTCCTCTTGGAAATAACTTCCAAATGCCCAGAATTTTTAGCAGATTTTGGTCGGTTTTGTGCTTCTTTTTGTTGTTTTTGTTTGCTTGTTTGGGCTTTTTTGCTCTTTTATATCTGGAGGACTGAGACTGGCTCTGTGGAACTTCTGGTGAGCTTGGGTTACTCCTTTAGGTGCCGCATGTTGTGCGAAGGACAGCAGGGAGGTTTAAAGTACAGCAGAGGGATGGTTGGCTCAAAATCTTTGTGTTTAAAAGGTGTTAAGGAGCAAAGCAGGACTTCAGACATGAATAAATACCACATTGTACGTCTCTGCACTGGGTTGTACTTCTCTGACCCCTGAGGATGCCAGGCTGCTGTAGCACATCGCTCTAGTAACCTGAGAAGTCTTCCCTGAAGCCCGAGACCTGGATTTCTAAGGAGGTGAAAGAAAATTGTCAAGTCAGCCTTCTGCCTTTCCCTTGGAAGAAAATGCACTTGGATTTTTATATGCTGAGCATGGAAATCAGGACTAATGTAGGTTTTTGGGTTGGTAGCTGGGAAGAACCATCGCAGCCCTGTTGTTGGGTGATGCTGGTCACCGTCTGTAGTGGCCTCTTGTCCCGCTGGCCTGCCGTGTGCTCATGGTGGGAGGACTGGGCAGCCTCCTCACTCCCAACCCGCTGCTGAAGGGGGTCTCTGGAGGGGAGCAGTGGACCAAGGCACTTGAGAGGGGGTTTTCTTACTAGGTCTGCTAGGAGGTGTGCGCTGGGTCCTCTCTGTGCCTCGGTGGCAGGACAGCACACCCAATACTGACTGGCAGGTCAGGACATGGTTGGACTGGACAGAAAGCACGCTCTAAGGAGTTAGTTAGCTTTTGTGTTCACAATACTTTTTGGCTGTCTTTCTGATGAAATCAGTGACTGAAGCTTCCTCAGCAGATGTGAGCTGCTCTGCAGCGTGGCCTCGGGGCAATACTGGAGTACAAATAACGGCTCGCAGCTGTAAGGAAAGCAAATGTCTACCAGATGTAGATGTTCCAGACTGGCCAGATACCAGAGTGGTTCATTTTATTTTACATACCTGAAGTATTCGCCTGTCATGGTAAATGCAAATTGTCCGTTTAAGCATTTAAAAAGATACTGCTGCATTTTTGTAAAATGTCCTAATTCTCCCCAGCATCCTGTTTCCACCAGGCTCCTATTCCATGAGCCTGCTTCCTGCAGCACTCCGTGATGCTGCTGGTTGCTCCCCCAGCCCATGACAGCTGGCTTCTCAGCCCGTTTCAGAGCTCAGAACAAATGTAGGGCTGCAGAGGCTGCATGCCGTGGCTGCTCTGCAGCAGAAACACAGAATTTGGGAAGACAATGGAGAGACTGAGCTTGTCCACCTGTGGGTAAATTGGGCTTTGTGTGTAACCAGCCCATCCTCTGGGTTGGTCTGTTGCGAGCCCAGAGCACCCAGCAGCAAGCAGCTGAGGGTCAGCACTCTTGGACATGCTGAGCTCGTGGCCAGGCGTTCGGTGGTCTGCTCACCCCATGTGCCTCCCAGCAGCTCCTCTGGTTTGCAGACCCCGTGGCAGTAAGGGCTGTGGTGCGACTCGCAGACACCTGTGTGCTGGCTTCTGCTGCCACACGTGTGGAAGCACCAAACGCGGTCGTGCAGTGCCATAAAAGCAGCCCCTGTCTCAGGGCAGTGCTGGAAATCGCCAGGTTGAGATTTGAAGCTTAAACAGCAAGTTCAGCCTTTCTTCTAGGTAACGAATGCCATCGAGAGCCAGGCTGGTATTGCCTTTAGTGGCAATGCACAGGTCAGTGGGGTTCTGGTATTACCTTCAGCAAACTGAATAACAGGTCAATGGGGTTCTTAAAAAAGGAAGGAAAACCTGTGCTACCGGAAATGTTGGGTTGTCAAAGAATTTTGGGCTTGCAATACCAAGGATTTTGGGAATGAAGTAATTTGTCTTGGTGCAAGCTGACCCCAAGCCTTGTAAAATCCACCGTCCCTGGGACAGGCTGTGTGTTTCCCCTTCTCCTTAAAAACACCCTGCTTATCTGTCTTGAGTGAGGATCTGCAAATTTGTCTTGGTACATCAAAGGCTCAAACCCTCAATTCTGGGTTGGGTTACTCGGGGTTAGACATTCCAGCTCCAGCAAGACCTACCAGAGAGCCTGCCTTGACATTTCTCATTCCATTGAGTTGTTTTTGTTCAGAGTCTGATGCTTCTGATCAAAGCACGCAGAGGACGGTATCTTTCCTGACCCAAATCAGAGTAGAGGTATTTTGCTCAGTCTCCAGAGGAGGGAGGAAATTGTCAGCGCAGGTGAAGCACGGCTGCGGGAAATACCTGCTCTGGAGGGGTGTATTGGATGGTTGTAAGCCATGGAAAAGGGGGACCAAGGATGGAAATGGAAATTCAGTCCTTGCCACGAAAGGTTCTGTAGCTTGGGGGATTTTATGTGAGTGTATGCTGTTCTAAAGGGCAACTTCAGAGGGTAGGTGCTGAAATATGCAGTATTTTGAAGGATTCTCAGGTTTGTGAGGTTCTGCCTATCTGGGAGAATTACCCCGTTGGATTTGCAAGGGTGCTGGGGTGGAAGGCATGGGCGAGGAATAGAAAACCTTGTCAGTCTGTGATGGCAGGCTGAGGCTTTGTGTCAGTGTAGCTCCCGCCTGTGAGTTCACCTCTGCCGTGGCTGTTCCCCATGCGTGCCGCGTGCCCACAGCGGATGGATACCTTCGCATATCCCGTCCTGGGGACTGGGCTGCACCCTGACTCCAGGCAGCCCTCTGGCAGAGACAGAGACCCACAGGCTTCAGGTGCAGGCTGATATTAACCTGTTGTGAACAACAGGAGGCTTCTGGGAAGAGGCCCATGGGAGCACCGAGCACGCTCCTCACCTCCCACGCGTGCCGAAGAGACAGACCCGGTTGGGATGGATGGCTGGGTGTGCTCTGATCAGGCCAGGTTCCCTGGTGTGTACAGCATGGCTTTCCTGGCCGAGGAGAGGGGTTGGGGCAGCATGTTGTGGCTCTGTGCTTCCCTGGAAAGGGCTGTGAGCCAGCCCCACTGGCCCGGGGGTCCATGCTGGCACAACCCTGGGACCCAGTCGCCTGCTCTCTCTTAAACTTGTTCATTTTGAGCTGTTAGTGTAAAGGAGGAGGAATAACATCTGCCCTGTGTTACAAACCAGAATGTTGTTGCTTGTTTCTCAGTCCTTGCCAGTAGTAAGTATTTTTAAAAATCAAAGGTCCAGATTTTCCACTGTTGTGAATGATTGCTAGCCCCACTGACTTCACTGAGTTTAAACCAGCTTTAAATGACCGAGGATCTAACACAGCATCCCAATTCGAGATGTAATGCGGTCAGGGCAGAGCCTCTATCATCTGTCCTTTGCATTTTAAGCAGTGCTTAACCGTATAGCTTTTATACACAGACACGTGCATGAGCTCACTTAGCATGCACAGAGTAATGGTTTTATATATTAATGCTGAAGCGGTTTAATTTAGTGCACAGCAGTGGGTAAAACAAAAGTATTTAATTAAAATGGATTTTTTTCGTGGACTGCATAAAGAATTTCCCAGATTAGGTATTGGTTACCCCATATGTGCACGTTCTTTGCTGTTTCCTTGCTGTGCCCGTTAAGAAATGGAGAGCTGAGTTATTTTCCCTCCCTGGAGCTGTGGCAGAAGGGTGAGGAGACGAGGAAGAGAGGGGGCAGGAGATGAGGAAGAGAGCTCCTGCTGCAGTCTGGGCTCTCCAGGCAGGTGTGTCCTCCAATGGGATCAAAGGCAATAAAACACGACAGAAAGAGAAACCTTCTGTGCCACTCCTACTGCCTGAGCAGGGGAGGCTTGAGGTAGGAGGTAATGGAAGTGGAGTGACAGGTGCCCCAGGCTGGTTGAAAAGCCAGGGACAACAGCCCTCTTCTGGTCCCTGAATCAGTGCGGTCCTGTCCTGGAACAGAGGTGACAGTGGTGATCCTTGCTGAGCAGCCTTCCTCCTCTGCCATGGAGAGATCTTGGGTGCTGAGTGCCTGCGCTCAGGTAGCCCAGCACAGCACCTCTCGGATGCTTGGTGAGCTGATGTTAACAAGCAGATGTTAATGGCATCCTCTGGGCAGAACCAAGGCACCGTAATAGAAAAGGATGCTGGTTGCTTTGACCTTTCAAACCAGTAAACATCCCACGTCCCACGGTCACCTACGTTGCTGCGGCGTTGGCTGCAGTTGGCAGCATGGGAAGCCTCTCCATCCTTCGCACGTACTCATGCAGAGTTAATGGGAGGTTTGCCGATGTGTTTTTGCTTCCATCCCAAATGTCAGCATTTCAGGATATTGTCAAATACCCTAAAATTTCAGGATAGTGCCAAATCACAGAGTTGTAGGGGTTGGAAGGGACCTTGAGAGATCATCGGGTCCAACCCCCCTGCCAAAGCAGCTCCCCAGCTCATACTGCACAGATAGGTGTCCAGATGAGTCTTGAAGAGAAGGAGACTCCACCACCTCCCTGGGCAGCCTGTCCCAGGGCTCTGTCACCCTCACTGTGAAAAAGTTCCTCTGCATGTTGGTGCAGAACTTCCTGTGCTCCAACTTGCAGCCATTGCCCCTTGTCCTGTCTCCACAGACCACAGAAAAGGGGCTGGCCATTCCCCCTGCACCCCATACTTAAGATATTTATCAACATTGATTAGGTCCCCCCTCAGTCTTCTTTTCTCCAGGCTGAACAGCCCCAACTCTCTCAGCCTTTCCTCATAGGATAGATGTTCCAGGCCTTTCATCATCTTCGTAGCCCTTCTCTGGACTCTCTCCAGGAGATCCCTGTCTTTTTTATACCAGGGAACCCAGAACTGGACACAGTACTCCAGGTGGGGCCTGACCAGGGCAGAGTAGAGGGGGAAAAATGTCTTTTAAAGGTTGGAAGATATTAGTGCTTCTGTGGAGAAGTAGCAGTTCTAGAGGAGATGTTACCCAGAGGGCTTCACTGGCTGCTTCTCCATCAGGTTGAGCCTTCTCCTGCCCTGTACACATCCCTCAGACTCATCCTGCTGCTGCCAGAGTCAGCAGTCAGGCAGTGCTGCAGCTTCTTGCCTCTGCCAGGACTCTCGTGAGCAGATGTCCCTGTTTCCCATTGCCCCTCCATAGGCACGAGGCTGGGTGAGGAGCCTTCCGGGAGCTTTGGATCCTCTTGGCACAGCAGTGGTTGTATATCTCTGCCGGGGGGAATGCTTCAGAACGTGCCCTTTCCTTGATTTTATGGGTGTATGCACATGCATGGATATAAAGAGAGAGGAGATTCAGTAAGTGATCCATGTATTAATAACTGAAGCCAGTCCAGAGTCTGCAGCCTGATGCATACAGAAGTGAGGTTAATCCAGGCTCCTGGTGATGGACAGCCAGGCGCTGACAGGCTGAATGACCACCTCTAATTAGCACTCATTAACAGTTTCAGAAGAAATTGAGTGGAGAGTTAGTTTCTGTGCTGATGACTGACTTGCAGGTGACCTGAGTGCTGCGATGCTCTGTCCTGCGGCTCAGCAAGCTCTCCTTGCCCTGTCCGAGTGATGTTACCTGCTGAAGCGTCCTGGTAATTACCCACCACACCAGCCTGTCTTCTGAAGGGCTCTTATTAGTCATGAGCAAGAGATGTGTCTTTCGTCTCTTAATTGATGGGAGGAAGAAAGGAGGAGGTGATAATTGTTTTGTGTTAGAACAGGGATAATTACTGCTATAGAATTCCACTAGAAAACAAAGCAGCAATTAATGATTCATCCTCACAACTGAAATTCAGTTGGCAGTGGTGGTTCGTGGCTTCCATTGGGCTGGGTTATGGCAGAGCGGTTGAGGAGCGAACCTTTACCTCAGGTTGCTGGGAGCTTTGCCCCTAGGGTTGTGTGGATGGCTCCCTTGGAAGGATGCTGTTTCGGGGTCTGCTGGGGCAGCTGCCAGCCAAAGCTAAACCCATTGCTCCGTAAAGCCTGGCTGCAAGCCAAGTGCCTTAGGGAACCCCCTGCATTCATGGTAAGATGTGCCCTTATCTGTGTGACACAACTGGGTCAGCATGTCTGAAGAAGGGCCCTGTCCTAGGAAGGGGGGGTGGTCACACTGAAGGTCCCTCCAACACTCTGCTGGCTCCATCTGTGTCTGGTGCTGTGTTTGCAGTGGAAAACCACGAGCTGTTTTTACCACTGGGATTTGGGCTGATGGGCTGACACTTCCCAGGTATCCTCTTGCACCACCCAGTAGTTTGCAGCATCAGGACTCTGTGGCTAGGCTCTCTGTGTGAAACAGCTCTCTGTGCTTTATTTGCTCTGAGAATTTTGGTGCTTTCTGAGCCCTGTGTGAGCCTTTGGCAGCTGCAGCCCTGTACAGCCAGAGCCTCACTGCTGAGCTGTGCCCGCAGTAAGGACATCTCTGATGGGGAAAAGGCAAGTGATAAGCAGATTCTGAGCAGGGGCATCAGCCAGCAGCCATGGGCTCAAAGAAGTGAGCAGGACTTCTCTCTGGAGAGCCTTCTCTAGGGCAGTTGTTGCTGTGAGGACCCTCAGTGAGCCTGGATGCAGGGATGCAGCAGCTTTTCTGTAGCCATAGCAACTGTTAGGGATGTGGTGGGAACTACTGGCATCTCTGGACCAGTAGGCATGGAAGAGAGGTGGAAACAGGTGTGGTTTCATGGCCAGGCAGCGATCTAACCCACAGTAATCCAGGTGGACCAGGCAGACAGGAATTAGAGGCTGTAGCGCCCGTTGGGACTGCATGGATGGCTTGTGCTGCCAGGGCCATTTCTGGTGCACCTTGGTGTGCCTTGGTACCCTGCTCCCCTGGCCAGGGGGTGTCCTTTCTTGTTGCTGTTCTCCCAGATTTATGAGACCCCCCTCCTTGAAAGTGCCCACAGGCAGCTCAGTGTCCCTGTGTGTGGAGAAGGCTTCTGGCACTTGTTTCCCCTGGTTCGGGCAGGATGATGAGGCTGTGCTTGCCTCAGCTCCTCTGAGTGGGCAGCAAGGTCTGGAAGGCTGTGCCCCCAGCAGTACCGGGGTCTGCCAGCACCCCGTCAGCCCCCCTCCCCTCAAAGCGAGGGGTAGGCAAGGGATCAGCAAGGAAAGCTCCGAAGAGCAGTGGACAAGGGAGTGCGAATAAATGCCACTACATGAAAGAGAGATTGTCTAGTGCCCACTGAGCCCAAGGCTCCTGTGGGTGCACTGAGCCTCCCCCTCTCCCCTGTCCCCTCCCTGGTTACCAGGATTACAGATTTAATCGGGATGCAGGACCTGACAAATACTTGGACTGGGTGATGGAAAGTTCCACTGAGCCACCACCGCTCGTGCTGGGGGGAAGCTGGCTGTGGGGAGCCGAGCTGTTCGTGCAGCCTCGTGCTTGAATTGATTTTCTGTTCTGCTTGCACTCAGGTTCCTCCTTTTGACGTGCCTTTCCCCACTCCCTTTTTCTTAAAGAGTATATCCAAGTTGGGCTGTTGTTGAAAGCCAGCACATCTTGTGCTCTGCCCCCACCGCATCCGTACTGGATGCCTTTGGGTGGGATCCCTGTCTCCTGGGAAGGACCTGCCAAGCTGTGTAGGATTAATGGGCAGGTTAGGCTGCAGAGAGGCGTGAGAGCACCCAGCGACACGTAGCCGAGTTACTCACGTATGGCACTGCTCATAGTCTGCTGGGGTGCCTCTGGGCTCCTTGGTGGTGTTCAAGGGGTACTTGGAAGTGACCTTGGGACGCAGGCATGTGTGCACTCATGTTCCTTAGTGCATGTAGCATGGATGTGTAAGTCTTGTTTCTTCTGAAGAGCAGATTGAACAGTTGTGCCTGGTCAGTGGTGGTGCCAGCAAAAGCAGGATTGACATTTCCCTGGCAGACTGCTCCATGTCGGAAATTCCCTGCTGTTGGGAGCCTATAAATCAGGATCAGATGGCCTTTAAGGCACTGTGCTGCCAGTCAGCGTTCCCCATCCTATTTTGATTTAGCAGATCCTTCACATGTTCCCAGTGGAGGTGCAGACTTGCCTGCTGCAAATTCAACTAGAAAAAGACTGGTTTTGCTTTCGTTCCTTGCCCCAGCCCTCCAGAACCGGCTGTGGTCCTACCAAGCTCTCCTCAGCCAGCAGATAACAAACCACTGGTGCTCACCTGCTGAGCACCCACTGTTCCAGCCCCTGGCCCAGGACTCACAACTGGATGCAAATTGGATGCTGCAAATCCCACTGAACCTCGGTGGAAAGGAGGGCTGTAGGGTTACAGCACAGTCTGCTGCTGGTTTCAGAGAGGCATTTGCCAGCAGATCCGACTTAATTTGCTGTCTTAATTTCCTACTCCCACGAGAGTAGTGGAAGTAATGTAGCCTTTGTATTTTTTCTGTAGAGCTACAGATATGTGTGTGAGCTGTTAAATGGCTTTGCTGTGAGCAGTTAGATGTATGGGAACCCGAAATAAATACAGGGTGTGTGCTTGGTGCTTTGGAGGTAATGGGCTGTATTCCTCCTCAGGTTTGTTGCTGTGTGTTGATGACGGTGTGGGGGCTGCAAATTGCAGAAGAGGAGGGAGGTTATATAGCATCCAGGCCTGTGGTGTAGCCTTTACTGTGTGGCAGTAAAGTCTGGGGTGCTCAGGTCTGTAAAAATGAGGTTGGCTGAGATTCTGGGTAAGAAGGAACTAGCTGGAAAGTAGAGCCCGCTTCCAGCACACGCCTGACTTCCCCGAACCTCAGGTGTGGCTGTCGCTGCACATTCACCTTCATTTCTTGGGCTGCTTAACAGCAGGCACAGCGTGGCAGCCCTGGCCTTAATCAGACTGCTGACACAGGCACACAGAAACATATCGGGATGTTGTGTAAATATCTGTCAACTGTTTCAATAAGGAGGAAAATATTTACAGAAAAGTCAAAATATTTCCCTCTATTGCCTTTATGTTTTTTCTCCTTTTTTTTCTCTTAAAGATATTTACTGCTTTCTTCTGCATTACCACTTAGATACCAAATTTGCTTGAGTTTTAAACAGATTTGTCTGCTTTTTAATTTTTGGATAAAAATACTTGAAATCCTTTAAAGTTCCAGCCTTGTAGAATTATTTTTTAAAACCTTTGGATCACTGAAAATTGTAATTCAGCTCTTAGTCTAAGTGTACTTACTCCGTTATTTGGGGATTTTGGCAAAGCACCAGCGGATGCTGCGGTGTGGTGGTGTTGTCTACACTCCTTTTCGGGGGCTACCCAAGCCGTTGCTGGGCAGGCAGCAAATTCCTAAAGCAGGAGATGAGGATAGCTCCATCACAGTTTTTGGATGGGAATTCTTTGCTTCCACCCCTGGCAGCAGCTAAGGACTTTGGAGAAGCATTAAATCCTGAAGCAATTAAATGTATCAGCAAAACAGGAATATTTTTTTTTCCCTTTTGTGAGATACTTTGCCAGCTGTTGTTTATGGAAAAAAACATCTAAATCCTTTTATGAGAACTGTTTTTAGGTTTCTTTGTGTTTGGGGCTGATTTATACATTATGCATTAGCATGGGAAGGCAAAATATTTATGTACCAGCATGAATATTTAGAGGAAGAATGAGTGTGAACCAGTGAAAAGTGTATACAGAGAGTTTACCCAGAGATCCAGTGCTAGAAATAATGCAAAAATAAAATTGTTAGGGAACAATAAAATGGCCTTCAAATCACTGCTTCAGTTGCAGTTCAGGAGAGTCTCTTCAAACCAAGTCGGTGTCCCCATGCAACAGCTGCCACTTGCAGAAGTCAGCCTGCTTCCATCCCATCCACCTCTTTCCTGGGAGGTCAGGACTGAGAGCAGTTCGGTAATGCCTCCGTTGCTGGAGGAACTGGTGTCATGGAGCCCCAAGAAAGAAGGGAAACGTTGACTGTTGCGTAACAGGGTTGAGTGTGTCAGGAAGGAAGGGAGCAGGATTGAGGTTTCTGTGCTTCAGCTGGCTGAGCAGTATTTTCTGGGGTACTTCTACAGAGCATGTTCTTTATGCCATTCCCTCTTCCGTTTGCCTCCAGTGAAAGAGTTTTGATTAGAGCTCTTGGTAAGCAGCACGTCACTGCTTTGTGTGAGGCATGCCATAGGAATAATGCTGCTGTAGGAGGAGGCCCCAGGCTGGAAGTTAATTATATTGCGTGCTGATTGCAAAAAATTACCACCAAATGATAGTTTACGAGGAGAGCTGGGCTATCTTAGGAACAAATGGCGCAAGTTTGTTGGAGCACTGCAGAAAATAAACAATGCAAGGGAAAATAAGGGTCCCTATGGTTCAGAACATCCGCTTCAGACTGCGGCCCTCAAAGCGGCCTTTCTCCAGGATGCAGGTCCGGGGCAGAGTGGGCAGCTGGAGGCCACAGCCGGCCTGGTGCCGGAGTCAGAGCAGGTGCCGGAGCAGGGAGCTTTGCTGAGTGTGTTGGGATCAGGGCTCGACCTGTGCAGAGCGTGGCTGGTGATGGGGGCTCACCAGGTGCTGCCATCAGTACTGCCCCAGCGACTTGGGTCTCAGTTCCTGGCCCTGAAATACCAAGCGATACACAGCACTGCAGCCATCCCATGGGAGCTCTCCAGAGGTCCTGGATGTTGTGCCCTGAGTTCACCTGAAACTGCCCATGGCTGCTGGCAAGGACAGTGTTAGCCCTCGGGAAGCACTTGGAGGGAGGGGGGAGCATGGGAGTTCTTCCTCTTCATGTGGGGTGAGCGAGCACCCTGATGTAGGAGCCGTCTTGCGTGCTGGGCGGCAGCAGCATCCGTCTTGAGCTGGCACCCGCTGAGACTCCGCGATGCAGGAAGAAAGAAAATCCCCAGACCAACCTATCCACTGCTGAAATGGAGCTGAATGAATTCAGGGTCCCTTGGGGTGCCAGGTGGCATGCTCAGCCCCAGAGCTCCTGGGTACCCCTGGCTCCACAGCTCCTGGATACTGGGGATCCAGAGGCCACATGTTTTCTTACCAGAGACTAAAACTTGCAAAGTGACAGTGTTTAAAAAAAACAAACCTGTGGTGTTTCTCCACAGAAAAACCCCAGCAAACAAACCCAGTACCTCAGGACTTGGCTGGAAATGATGCCATGAATTTGAATGGCATAGAGCTGCCAGCAAGCCAACCAGGCTGTGAAACCTGTGAGCAACATTTCAGTGTGACATGCACTCAGGAGATACGCTGCACGCCTTCTAGACAAGACCTGCTGTGGGGATGAGGGCTGACCTTCAGCAGTTGCCGAATAACACAGTGTCCCGTTCCCCGGGAGTGCTGCAGGAACACACTTGTGTGTGCTAAACAGCGATAGATAATGGGTCGTGGAGATGGATGTTATTTCAAGGCTTTGTGGCTCTGCTGGAGCCCTGGCACCAGAAAGGAGCAGGGGTCGAGTCGGTGTATCTGCGGAGGGGCAGGGGTGAAAGCCAAGGGGCCATGGGCATCTCTTCAGCAGACCTGTGGCACGAGATGGGCTCTCACTGATACCCACAGGCAGGAGCTGGCTGCTGGTGCTGTCCCCATGTGCTTGGTGGGGCTGGGCTGTTTCACTTTCTTTCCAGGCTGGTTGCATGTTGCCCAGTTTGTCCCTGGCTGTGGATTCGCTTCTCTTGTTCTCTAAGTGGTGACAAAAATACCTGTGGAGCTGTAGCTGATTTGCAGAAGGGGAGGAAACAAAGCAAAGTTGGCTCAGGCTCTATGCCGCGGGGGAGAGTAGTGCTCACAGCACCAGGGTGGATCCTGCCTGGTTCAGCAGCAGAGCATGGTCAGAAGCAGCAAGCCCGGAGTCCAGAAGGGTCTGTGGTCATGCCTCTGCAGAGCATGATTCAACCCACGGGGTGTCCTGTGAAGCAGCCATGTTTTGGTAACGTTGGTGGGGTAAGTAAGCTGGAACGTATGTGTAACTATCAAATCCTGAATGCCAAAAAAGAGAATCCATGCCAAGCTCAAAAACACAGACTCCTCATCTCATTTGGATAAATTTCACCATTGTGATTTGGTTTTGTTGCATTGTGCTCTATAGGCTTTTTGGCAGGGATTTCATGGGAGATGGGAAAACAAGAGTCCATTTAGTAAGATGGTTCCCTCAAGCCTTTTTGAGACTATTCTCTTAGCTTTGCCAAACTGGGTGTGATGCATTCTTTGGAAATGCCTTTTGGGCTCTCCAGCCTCCCAATGGAAGCTGCTCTGCAGGGTAAATGCGACGTGGGACAAACCAGACACACACATCTTCCTGCAAAGGGTGGTGTACTGCTCCTTAAGCTGCTGTGGGATGTCTGCGCTAGCACCATCATGCACTGCCAGGACACTTCTCTTGCAACTGAGCCCAGGCTGTCAGGACAGGGCAACGGCCAAGCCGGGCAGGTGCTGCCAGGGGTGTCCCGGTTGATGCTCATACATTGTCTCTGGTCAGCCCAGCTGGCTCCTTTTGTTTGGGTCCCTTGACAGTCAGCAAAAGAGCAGAGATGCCTCTGGGATGCTGGGGCTGATGCGGGTCTTGGTGCAGCAGTGGGGGCCATGTGTGCTGGCTGGCAGTATCCCCAGGCTGGGGCACCCCAGTCTAGCCCCATGTGTGCAGTCTTGTCCAGTGGACCTGTCCCGCTCCCTTGCTGAGGGCTCCTTTTTAAGGAGGAAAAAGTTCTGGCCATTTCACAGATTCACAGGATTTTAGGGGTTGGAAGGGACTTCAGACCCCATCGAGTCCAACGCCCTGCCAAAGCAGGGTCCCTAGGACAGGTTGCACAGGTCAGTGTCCAGATGGGGCTGGAATCTCTCCAGAGAAGGAGACTCCACACCCCCTGGGCAGCCTGTCCCAGGGCTCCCTCACCCTCACTGGGAAGTTGTTCTTCCCCATATTGGTGTGGAACTCCCTGTGCTCCAGCCTGAGGCCATTTGTGTGGACGTAATGTGTATGATCCAGATGAAGACATAGTTAGATGGGGTGGTCCTTGAAATTGGGACTGAGCTAAATGCTCCCAGTGTTTCCTTACTTGTACACATGGATACCAAACCCAGACAAAATCATTTCACATCTCCCAGAAGACAAAATCGGTTTATAGCCCTTACGTAAGGGTGTGTCACAAATGCCCTGGACAGAGAGGATGATTAAAAATGCAGAACCCTTTAATAGGGGGAATTTCTCCATTTCTCTGAAGGAAATAAAACCAAAAGGGCACTCCCTTTGCTTGGATTTTTAAATTAACCCAGAGTTTAATTTACTGCAATCATTTTAGTTCATCAGTGAGGCGAGGGTGAACTCAGGAGGAGATACGTCAGAAAGTTAAGCTTTACCTCTTAGGAAAAAAACCCCAACACAAAGGCTTAGAGCTGCCTTGGCACAGGAATTACCAGGTTGGTTGGGGAGGGGGAGCGAATTTTAAAGCCAGGAGATTTGATCTTTTTGTTTGATTTCAGGTTTGGGAAACATTTTGAAGCTCTTCTCTGTAACTGCGAGGACTCAGCAGTGCTTTTTGGTGCCTTGAGTGGTTTGGAAGTTGCCCTTTTTTGATTTTTTTTAAACTTGTGGTGAAAATGGATGTGGTCCTGTGGGCGTGCAGGGGGTCCTGTGGGGCAGCCCAGCACGTGGCCCTGCAGCTGCCGAGGGTGAGAGGTGGGGATGAGGATGCACTTCGGTGTGTGGCTGAAGGGAGCCGGGACGGGGTGTCCCCAGATGAGCCACACTGCACAGGTTAAAAGGTGCTTCAGTGAGCCCAGGGTGGTGCTGGGGGCTGCCTGTGGAGTCTCTGCCCCCCGGGAGGCCTGTGAGGGGCTGGAGGGGCTCTGCAGAGGCAGCTGGGTTGTTGCACCTACGGGGAGGGATGGGGGGAGTGCAGGGAGCTGAAGGGCACCCACTGTCCTCACTATTTCTCCTAGATTTTAGTGCTGGGGTACTGTGTGCTCAGCAGAGGATGCTGGGCTCCGGTGCTGAGAGCCACAGGCACATAGCAGTGGTAGGAGAGGTTTCCATGGTAACCTTTCAGCAGCATGACATCACCAGCACTGTCACATTTAAGCTTTTCAAGGCTTTTTGGATTTCAGGGATTACATAACTTTGGCAGGGTTAGGCTGGGGCTTGGATCTAATCAGTATTCAGGGT
Source organism: Laterallus jamaicensis coturniculus (assembly GCA_022605575.1). Lineage (NCBI taxonomy): Eukaryota > Metazoa > Chordata > Aves > Gruiformes > Rallidae > Laterallus > Laterallus jamaicensis. The sequence goes on from JAKCOX010000001.1 coordinate 1,961,870, forward strand.
CTTAGTTGAATTAAATTTAAAAAAACCCCAACCACCCAGACAGAAACCCCCAGAGCCCCATCAGAAGGCAGCCGGGTGGGCTGCAGCAGTGTTTGGATTGCAAGGGGCAGCTCCCGGCCGGGCAGGGGCTGAGCAGTGGGCGAGATGGGCCCTGCCAGGGGACTGGCTGGGGTGGCCCCTGCGGTGCCTGGCATCCCTGGTGCGGGCCCGTGGGATGGGTGCTTTGCTCCCCTCCTGTCCCAGGCATGCATGTGCCTGGCTGCGGCTCTAGCTCGTCATCACCCCCATGCAGCCACGCATGGCTTTGGCTGCTGCGGGGCTCTGGGGACACAGGGAAGGAACAGGGTTTGCCTGTGGGGTCAGGGCGAGAGAGCACGTTTGTTGGAGAAAAGGGGTTGGACAGTCTTCTTGCTGTCTCAAAGGCCAGCAGAGGTTGGGGCCAGGACAGTGGGTTGGCCTGAATTCAGCCACACTGGGGGCTGGGAAGCCATTCCGATTTACGTGTACGCTTGCAGAGGTGTGTACATTGGTCTGCTCCTCCAAAGCGATCTGCTGGAACTTCCAGGCAGCGCACGTGCTCCTGCTGCAGCCACAGCCAGCAGCAAGCCGAGCCTCCAAAGCGTTTCTCGTGGGGCTGCCCCATCCTGTCAGGCTGTGGTGTAGACCTGTGGGGAGCCTGGTTGGGTCCTGCTTGCTCCAGGTGCGAGCTTTGAGGCTTTCTGGTCAGCTTGGGCAGGATCTGCAGGTTATACAGCTGGAGTTGCGCTGGGCTGTGGACAGCTGTGCTGGGGCAGAGGGAGCTGTGGATGCTGCCTGGGACCCGCCTCAGCCAGCCGGTCACACACAGTAACAGGAGCGCTTTAAATAGCTCCCTCAAAAACCCTTCCCTGAACTCACCCTGCTGCCTGGAGGTGCTCTGCACAGTGCTGTGCCCGGCTTTTCATTTCAGCCTTCTGACAGGACAAAGTGCTTCAACAAGAAGGAAAAGCCAAAAGTGGCATCTGGTGCCCTTCCTCTGGTCAGCGTCTGTGCCAGCACCCCTGAGACAGGTGCCCAGCTGGCTGGTGCCCCGCTGCATCTCCTCACGGCTTCTGTAACGGTGCCTGTGAGACTTGCAGATTTCTTTTGCTGGAAAACGCTGTGCAAGGCAGACAACACCCTTCAGTGGGTGCCTGTTTACCCCTAAATCTGGTTTGGGAGTCAGTTAAGTGAAGGGTGTGAGTTAAAACGGTATTTGCAACTGTGTTAGTGTTTCTCACCTTGTTCAGAAGTGACTCTTAGCCACCTTGTGCTTCTGATCAGACAAAGCGAAGAGCCCACGGAAAACACCCAGCTCTACCGGTAGTTACGCAGCCTGAGCAGGGCCACGGGAGCCAGGCCCTTCTGCGAGGGGTGGCCGGGGGGTGTCTGTGGTGACAGCGGGAAGAATGAGCACGCTCCCCCGCTGTGTCTCGCCAGAGACCAGGCCTAGAAGAACACTGAAGTGCTTGGGCTTTCACCAGGACTCCAGCACCTGCTGAAGTAGTTTCCAGGGCTGGAGGTGCTCTGAAGTGCTGTTGGAGTCAGGGTGAGACTGAAATGCTTTTGAGGGGAGAAGCTGGTGCTTTTCAGCCCTCTTGTTGCCTTCAGTGAATGACCTGAATACTTACAGAGCCCGTTCTGGCGGCCGTGAGAGGGAGCCAGGAGGGAGCTGGTCATCCTGGCCCTGCCTGCCAGCACAGACGGACGGTGTGCCTTTACTGAGTGCGTGCCACCACCGTGCTTCCAGCGTGCGGCCCCTCTGGTGCCTCAGCGCCCTGTCTCTGCACACACCTGGTGCTCACTCTCCCCAGCAGTTTGTCCGTGGGCAGTTCACGTCATCACGGGGTCTTCTCTGGCACTGACACAGATTTGCGAACGTGAGGTCTTAAACTTGAGCATCTGAGGTGCTGAATAGGCGTGAAAAATAAGCGGGCTGGTTGTGAGACATGCTGGGCACTCGGTCAGCTCCTGGGTGCTCAGTGCCAGGGGGGCTGGGTGCCTAGCCAGGGTTTCAGGAACCTCATGTTAGGTCCTGTTTTCCCCCTGTTCGTGCTGAGCTGTCGGGCAGTTAAAGCTTGCACCCCAGGCACTTGGCACCACATGTTGAGGGATTTCTTCTTCCTATCTCAGGAGCAGTGATTTGGCTGTCCTGAGTGGTACGGGGCTAAGGCAGGGCAGTGGTCTTCACATGGGGATGTGGCCTGGGTGGTAGAGTCCTGCACCCTGTGGCATGAGAGGCTCTGTGGCATCCATATTAGTTCGTTCCATAGGCTTCCCGGCCTGCCCATGCCCCTGTCCTGACAGTGCCCGGAGAGCACAAATGAAGGACTTGCTGCTTCTTGTTGTGTGACTTCTGAATCGGATGATAGCCGGCAGCTGAGCTGAGGCTTTCCTAGCTCAGAGCAAAGGAAAAAGTCTTGTCTCTAGCTTTCTGTAAGGATTTCTCCATAGTTGGCTGTACTTACCCTTCTGCCAAATAATGCTTCATACACGTGAGCTTACGGAAAACACACTCTGGTTTCCTGTTAAATGCAACTTAATTTCCCCAAGACTTTCAAGACTGAAACAGTCTTGCAGGAGATAACGAAGTAACGCAATAACCATCTGGTGAGGTGACAAACCCTACAGACAATGCAGCAAATGTCTTGGGAAGGTGCTGGGTTGGCTTGTAAGCGCAGTACGACTGCTCCAAATTTGGGGTTCATGATTTGGCATTCTTGATGTTAATGATTTACAGCATTGAACAGCAAGTTAGTGCTAGGTCTCTCTGGAACAAAAGGTTGCCTTGGTCTGAAAAGAGTGACTTATCTTGAAATCTGACTGAGTGGAGGTACAGCATGGAAATGAGGGGAAAAACTGAGATCCGGTGTAAGCCAGTGTGTCGAATCCTTTCAGGGGCTGGCAGGCTTTCTTGGGAAGTAATGCAGAGCTGTCGGTCCTCATCTGGCATGGCTGAATGCTTGGTGGGGCCAGGGGCAAGGCTGCAAAGTCCAGCCACGACCGGGGACAAGTGATGTGGGCACTCGGCTGCCCAGGCCCTGTGCGTTGGCTCCGGGGGTGCCTGCTTGCCAGGACGATCGAGAGGTCTGTGGCAGTGGGCGCCCAGGCTCCAGGGGCAGGCGCTGCCATGGGAGCTGGGCACCCAACCCCACTGGGTTCCCAGGCTTTCCGCTATGAGTAAGGCTGCTTGGAAGAGGCATTGGGGAGCGCTCTGCTGATGGGTGCTTCCCTGTACACCGCACCTAAGCAGCTTCTGCTGGTGTTTGACAGCTGCCTGGCTCCCAGGGAAGGTGTAGCTGTGGCCAGCGGAAGGCACGCGGTGCCTGTCAGTCCCTCTTGCCCTCTGCAGACATGCCTTTGCTTGTACTTTTGCAGGTGCCATGGAATAATGCAGATAATGACTGGGCCAATGGTGAATTCCTGGCGATGCTCTGGGGGAAGCATGCCTACTCCCCATGCTCACCTTCTGCCTGATTGCACTCTTCCCTTTGGTTTGGGTGGAAGGTGCTTGCTAAGCTTGCCTGCATCCCTGCCACAGGTGCATGACAGTCTCCTGGAATCAGTGTGCAGCACCGAGATCATAAGGAGCTGCTCACTTGGCTGGAGAGAGTAGGATGCTAAAGAGCTGCTCTTGTCTAGTTTCTCCCAGCTGGACCTGTAAGCTCTTCCACCTGTTCCTGGGCTGGCCCAGAATCTCAGGGCCAGCGCTGCCTCTGAGTCACAGATGTGAGGCCAGTGCCAGCCAGGGCTTCCAGCAGCTGGAAGGGTTGTTTCTCCTGTCCTACATACGTGCCCCCGCCCCAGTCTGCTGTCATCTTTCAAACGCTTTCAGAGCCCTTGTGCTTTGCTGCAGGTCTGTTCCTCCCAGCAGCGCCCATCTCAGCAGCTCTCCTCCCAGCAGCGTCTCCCTCTGGCCTCCAGACACGGCCTCTGGTGCGGCACAGCCGATGTCTCTCACACTGCCATGCAGGCTGTGAAAACCTGCTCAGAGAGGCTCTTACTGAGCCTGGACCCTCTGTTTCCTGGCCTGTCATGTTTGTTGGTGTTTTAATTGCGATTTATTATAGTATTCGCTTTGGAGAGATGTGTCGTAACCAACTTGTTTTCCAGAGAGTTGTAACCAAAACGATGGGGGTAATAAGGCAGCATGCAGCTTTAGGGTTTATGGGGTGTTGCCTGAAGGAAGGTGGCTCTGAAGCATTACTTTTCTTCTTTTTACGTCAGAAGACATGTCATCTGGAAGAAGAGTGTTGTACCTAAAGTGATTCATAAAGCAGATGGCATTTTACTGCCTATGGAGAGTTAATCTCCTAATCTGTTTGTCTTTTACCTGTGATTGCGTATGAGACACCTGTTGTTCTAAGGAAAAATGATTAAAAAACCTCTGTTTTTACTTAGCTAAATATCCTTCGAGTCCACGTATAAAACTTCTATTTGCTAAACAAGAAATCCCTGTAACTGCCTCTGACGCCCCAGTTTAGGCAGTTGTCTGTGCAGATACCAGGCTGCAATCTTGCATTTTGCAGAGAAAAGGTTACGGAAGATCAGGCTGAAAAACTGCATTTTAAGGTGTGAAAAATGTTGCAGCTGCGTAATTGCACCTGCCCTGGTTTGAAGGTAAGGATGGGTCTGGTTCCCAGCACAGGTGTCCACTTTCACCTCCTGAGGCCACCCCTTTAGGCACCAGCATCACCCAGTGCTCCTGTGCCAGCATCCTCCTGTGGGCCAGAGAGCTGCTGGTGCCGGGAGCAGGTCCCAGCGGGATGGACACTCTGCATCCTGCCCTGTGTCCCGCCCTGCATCCCGCCCTGGTCCCACCCTGTGTCCTGCCCTGGGTCCCACCTGCTTGAGTATCCACTGCCTTGCAGCACTCCAGCCTGTGGAACCGCAGAGCCCCTGGATTGATCTGTTTCTGCCCTGTCTCACCTTTCCCTGCCGATGGAGCTGCAGCACAAAACGTGGCCAGGGTCTCTGTTGTTTGGTTTCGGGGCAGCCGGGGTGTGGGACTTGGGTGAGAAGAGCTTTTTCTCCTGTGAAGTAGAAGATGCATGGGAGCTCTTGTTAACTGACGCAGGACAGGGCAGGCTGGTCCTGAGCTGCTGTAGGGTGCTTCTCTCCCAAACTACCCTGAACTTCACTGGTGGGCGATGCCGGACAGCAGAGCTTCAGTGTTGTTCGCTTACGACTTTTATCTGACCCTCTGCTCATGTCTGGTTGCCTTTACTGACACCAGCAACAGTTTGTCACTCCTGACGGGAAGGTTAGAAGGAGTAACGTAAAAAGGAGCCAGGTGGGTTTTATTACGGCCTGGACATCCTCAACAAGATCCTCTGGTCTGTGGTGATTTCCCAATCCTCACAGTTTTGTTAGCGATGGAGCAGAGAGAAGACAGCTTGGCTTTGAAGCGTGGTCTGAGCTAGTTCTTCTGGCATGCAGGCATCAGTCTTGGTTTTATGTGTAAGCTGAATGCGTTGGGTAGCAAAAAGGAATAAATGCCTGACCTACAATGTTGGCTTTGGGGCAAGCATCCCTGTCACCAAGATTTGTGTGGGTCTGGAGGGCAGCTGAGCTCACCTTTTCTCTTTCCAGTGGAGAGAGAGCGGGATCACCGTGAAGTGCCTTCATGAAGTGGATGTTGTTGGATAAAATGCAGCTGGAGATCTTAAGGATGTTTGAAGTAGGTGGCTATTTACAGGATAGGGAAAGGATTGGAGGGCAGAGACAGACACATCACGGTTGAGCAGCTGTGGGGTCAGGTCTTGGTGCCTTTGTCTCAGAGCTAGCACTAGTCCTTGTACACAAATGACACATGTGGTCAGTGTGGCTTTAACTGGACACTGAGGCTGGCCCTCTTGCTTTGGTGTCCCAAAAGTGGGGTGGCACCGTGTGCTCCTTTCACACCCTGCTTGGAGCAGGGCTGTCCCCAGCCACAGCACTTGTTGCGGTGAGCTGACAAGGGCAGCGTGTCCCTCTAGCACAGTGGTCACACAGACCTCTGGGTTGACACGTGGCAGTGTGCCGTTCCCAGCTCTGCCGTAAAGCAGGAAGGGAGTGGATGAACCCTACTGGTAGGATCCAGGCTGCCGAATGGCGTGGGCCTGGGATCTCAGCCTCCTGCAGAAGCAAGCAGGCTGGAAATGCTTACTAGAGGAGTTCATCAGGTTTTGGGTCTTGGGAACAGTCTTTTCCAAATATTTGTTAATGGTGGTTGGACAGAAGTTTGGGACACGCAGCTGGGAGGTGGCGTGAGCTCGGTGCAGTACTGGGATGTCCTGAGGACGAGCACAGCAGCCTGAGCTCTGCGGTGAGAGTCTGAGCACAGCTCCTGCGCGGGGGGAGCGAGCTCTGGAGCTGTGTCACGTGAAGCATTTCCAGCAGAGATCAGAGAGCGTTCATGCTCCAGCGAGACCTCGTGAAGACTGCTCCCTGCAACGGTGTCATCACACTAAGCAAGGGCAGTTCAGACTGGAGCAGGTAACTGGGAAGATACTGGGATCAGCAGTGGGCTGTGAAGGCTCAAAACAAGAAAAGAACATCCTGGTCTGGTTTGGTTCGGCCGAGTCAAATAAGTGCTGTTTTTCCAGTGCAGGGTGGTGAACACTGAGCTGGGGGGCAGGGTTGGCATGCGAGAACCCATGGATGTGGATTGGCAATGAAACCAGATGTTTCTATCCATGAGATGGGTGTTCAGAAGGGCTTCCCAGGAAGAGTTGTGAGGGGAAACTAGACTGTCCCCAGCTGGGATAGTGAGGTGGTAGCTTGGATGCGCTGATGTGCAGGGAGGCTCTGGCCTCGTGTGGTGTTGAAGGAGGATGTCTGTAGCTACTGCAGCCTGGAGACCCGGTGGGTAGCAGTGTGCACAGCGCCTGATGGGAAGAGTCCCCGCCTTGAAAGCCATGGGGTTTGAGGACAGTGTGGGTCTGGATCCTCTGTCATGGGTCGCATCCGAGCTGTGTGGCTTTCCTGGGGCAGCAGGAGAGGGGCTGGGATCCCAGTACTCATTTCTCTTCTGTTCACTGCAATGCCGTGAGGCCACGAAGGTGAGTGCAGCTTCAGGTAACCCCAATCGCTGCCTAGGCTGGTCACTCACTCCATACGCTGCTTGGGCTTGGTTGCCAAGAAAAAACATTCCTTCGGCTTGCAGCGGGGTCCCATGTGCTCACCCACGTGTGGAGTAACAGCTTGCAAATCATTATCTGATGGGCATCTGGCCACTAAACTCCCAGTGACCTGCCTGCCGATGTTATTTTGTGCGCTGCGCTCTCCTGACATATCTCTGCTGAGCACGTTGTATTGTTTTCAGAATAAAAATGAGGGTAAACAATGAAAACTGAAAACAACTGCCAGGGAGGGAGGTGAAATATAAGCTTTGTGGCCGGTGTTGGAAATAAGATCTTCGTTCTGGCTGCCCTCTCTGGAGAGGGACAGGGGTGTTTGAGTAGTGCCAAAGCGAAGCACGCCTCACCTTTGCTGTCCCCTGATGCCAGCTCACACAGCATTGTATGCAGAGTCCGTCTGTTTCTGGCAGGTGCTGCAGGTAAGCGTGGTGGGCTGTTGAACCATGCTCCCCTCCCCAGCTCTTCCCACCGCCTAGTCTCCCATGCTCTCCCTCTGACCTGTGAACACACATCACCAGCTCTTCCTTCAGGACTAGGACATGAGCCACTGCAGCGGAGATGACTGCCAAGCCTGTGCCATGCTCATGGTGAGGGCATGTAGGAGACACAGTGAGCTGCTGGGCCCAGCCAAAGGGTTGTTTTAGCTGCCCTCCCAGCTCCAGCGCAGCCGACAGCCCTTTGGCAGCTGCATCCAGATCATGGCCTCGGGTAGGCACTGGTGGGACCTGACATCCAGGAATCAGACTAATCTGCTTATTAACTGAGCTTTGGTCTCTGCAGTCTCTGAAATGAACCAGCGCCGCAGTAAGCGTCAGCAGTCTATGAAACACCAGATAGCAGGGAGCTCAGTGGCTTTGCCTGTCGCATTGGGCACATGAGCTGTTGGACTGGCAGCTGAAATCAGGGAATTTTGCAGCTTAATCATCCCAGCTCTGCTGCCAGCCAGGACCCTTCTGCACAGCTGCTTTGGCCAGGAAGGAAACACAGGCCGAGCTCACTGTCTGTGCAGGATGCAGCGTGCTGTGCTCCAGGTCTTGGGCCGAGCCTCCTGATTCTCTCCTGTGGGATGAGTTGACTGTGCAGTTTTTCTGTCCTCGTGGAGCATCGCAGCCTGTCCCAGTATGGGAAGATCTGCTGTTTACCATGCAAAGCCTTAGGCAAGCTGCTGTGGCTAGTTCCCAGGGAATCCAGGGCTGTTAGCAAGTAACTGGCACGCCTGGGAATTGAAAGGAAAAGGCAGATAGGTATCACTGCCTGGTGATGTGCTCCTGTGGCAGGGGAGGGTGGGCACAACATTATGATATAGCTCTGTAAATCACACTGCAGGCAGGAACCGATCAGAAACAGGGGTGTGATTCCTGAGTGCTTGTGTCTCGCTGGTGCTTCCTTCCTGCTTTTCAAGAGCTGTTGCTTTTTTTCCTTTGGGTGACAGGACCTTAGTGAAGAACTCAGGGATTCCCTCTGTGTCCTGGTGTCAGGGGTTTCACAGAACGTCAGCTCACGTCTCCTCAGATGGCTTGACAAACATTGAAATACTCCTTAAATGCACGTTTTGGTGTTAGGGAGTTTGGTTGGGCCTTTTTCTCACGTTTTAAATGGATCTGTTGTTAGAGAAGTTTCGGCCAGATCTGCTTGCCGAGGTCCCTGGAACAGGACTGGCTAAAATACTTCATGGATCCCTTGGAAGTGTTTCCAGGCCCAGTTAAATGAACTCATTATGTTTCAGTTTGGCAGCAGTAAGAGGAATGATGGGGAAGAGAGGAAAAAAAATCTCAGAGTTTAAAGAGATTTCAAAAACACCTTAGGAAATGTTCCCAAACAACCACAAACCCTCCCTGGGGATCCTGTCCACATATTGGAGAGCTCCAACAGCATATATCAAACAGCTCAGAAAGGAAAACTTGGCCACCTCTGCTCTGGGGTGGATGGGAAGAAAGCCGGCTGCGATGAACTGCCAGAAAGTCTCGTCCAGCATGGGGCTGGGCTGACCCAGTCACGAGACAAGAAGCCTTTCAGGAACACTGACAGGGAAATGCATTAGGTGGGGATAGTGGTACTTGCCCCGTGCACCTTGCAGGAGTGTTTGGCTTTACAGATCAATGCTTTCCTGGGGCTGTTGCAAGAATATTCTGCTTTACTGCTCCAACCCCACTGCAGCCAGTGCAAAAGCTTCCCTTGGCTCTGGTCAGCTCTGGCCAAGGGAAATTCAAAGGCAGAGTGCTGAATGCACTCGAAGTTTTCCGAGTGGGGAGGAGGGCATTTAACACAGTTCTTTACTTTCCCTTCCCATAGCAGCAGTGTGGTTTGAGTCCCATGTAATCGGGGCTTGAGGAGTTTCACTGGGGCTTGGAAGGAACGGGGTGGTTGCTGGTGTGACGCTGCGCCGGGTGGAAACACGGGAGGATGTTCTGGTCTGAGTCTGAAGTGCAGGCCTTGCCCCAGCCAGCCTGTGGTGCTGCCTGACACCCACCCTGCCAGCACTCACGCTGGCTGTGACAGCAGTGCCATGGGACCAGGAGGTGAGTGGACAGGAGCATGGTGATGTGTGGCGACCAATGGCACACAGGCCGTTTTGGGGGAAAGTCAAGTTATGTGTGACACGCTGGCTCTCTGCAGGCCCATAAAGGCTTGGCAGCCAGCACTGCCGCCCCATTGGGGTTTCTGGGGTCTGTCCAGACCCTGGCCTTGAAGCCTTCAGCCTCATGGTTTGGTCGGGTTCTGGTGCCACCATGTCATAGTGCTGTGCTGGGCTGAGCGTGGCCAAAAGCCAGGCACCAGCCTGCTCCCCAGACCAGCCTGGGGGGTTCAGCGTGTTTGGGAACCCCTGCAATCAGCAGCGCTGCTGGTGAGGCGGGCAGGAAGCCAAGAGTGTGTGTGGAGAGGGGAGGGAGGGTGAGAGGCTGTGGGGGCATGGCCTTGCCTTGGCTTCAGTGGCTGGGGATGCTGCTGTCGGGGGAGCTGCCCCTGCTTTCTGCCCTGAGTCAGTGTTCTTGGGCCCCCCGCAGCAGCTCCCAAGGGTGTGTGTTGAGTTCCCCTGGATGAATAATAATTAGCACACGTTAATTTGGAATTGCAGGCTACAGGAATGTTTGTTTAAATGTGGTGGTAAGGACAAGGGAATGGGAAACAGGCCTTCAAATTCTGTCTCCCTGTGATACCTGGTAAGTTCCTGAGCTCTCCACATCTCACTGCTCAGGGCGGTGAGGAGAGTAAACGCCTGTCTGGCGAGGCTGCTGCGGGACTAAGCCAGCCCTTTGTAGTGCTTTTGGGAAGTCTCAGCATAAAACCTTGGAGGCAGAGGAAATGCCATCTAAGCCCTTTGTCCCTTCTGGGCCAACCCCAGATCCAGGTCCTGCCTGCAATGGCTGCGTGCCCCAGTGCATGGTGCAGGAGTCATTTTGGAATTGGTTTTGTGAAGAACTTGGAGGTGCCATAATCCTGGCTAGTGCTGTGGCTTCGGGGGCTGCTCCCACTCAGGGTTGCCCTCTCTAAAACACCCCCCTCCCAGGTATGACCATGTTTTGTCACCCCAGACCTCCTAGCTTTGCAAGAGGCTGGCAGTAGAGACATCCTGTTCGCTCTGGCCGCTATCGCTACACTCTATTTTTCTGTTTTGAGTGAATTATACAACATTTCTTAAATTCTTCCTATGGCTCCATGCTGGGGGCCAAGTCCTACCTACAGCAGCCGATGCTCCTTACTGAGACAGTCATTGCAGTGGTCCTTTTGTCCCCTTTCTGTTGTCCTGTCGTCACCATGGGGTAGCATCAGTACTGATGGGCACACCTAAGTATTAGTGAGTGCCAGGGATGAAGGCAGATGAAGGCAAATCTTGCTCCTCTGGCTCCATACAGTTTGCTGGGGCTTAAGAAGGTGCCTGTCTTACTGCCAAGGGTGTTTCTGAACCTTTACTCTGCTGGGTGCTGTCAGTGGCCCACCTTTGAGCTCTGCCTAGTCACAGAGCTTTCTTCAGGTGCCACAAAGCATTGTTCTGTATTGTCCCACCACCAGCAGCAGGACCTGGATCGTACCCACTGACTGGTGAGGGCAGACAGGACTCTGACGCTGCAACCTGGAGGGTGCCGGGGGCTGACCTACCTGGAGCAAGGGCAGGGAGACGTGTGGCCCCCTCTGACCGCCCTGTTGAAAGCAGATGTTTGGGTCTGTGACCAAGGAAGACACGTTCTCGTGCTCCGGACTCGCTAGACCTCCTTTGGGATGGGGCAGGAGGGTGTGGAGGGGTATGGCTGGAGATGCCATGGGTGGGGTGCAGGGCAGCAGGGCCGGCAGGCTTCTCTCCAGAGGACTGCTGTCCTCTCCTGTTTGCTTCTGATAACTAAAAATGCAGATAAATAAGGCAGATACTATATCTGGCCATATTTATCTTGTTCTGCAAAATAGCCAGGAGGATTTTCCTGGGTGAAGAGCTGTGGCTTTTGGTTTCATTAATATTCAGCTGCTCTTTGGTGATATTTTGCTTCGCTGAGACCTGCCTTAGAAATATTGCTGATTGTTCCAGCAGGGTCAGTGGCAGAAATACCATATATCTCTGGTATTAGGTGACTGACAATACCTCTGTGATACTGTACTTTTCCACAGGGCTGTAAAAGCCGCTTTCCCTTGGGCAGCTTATCAGTTGTAGGTGGGGCACCCTTCTGATTTAGGGTGCTGTCATGCTGAGGAACAGAGTGGGTGCCTGTAGCAAATCTCCTCGTTCAGCAGCGATGCTCAGGCTGGCTGCCCAGTCCAAGGCACCAGCAGCACCGGGTGGTTCAGGGGCTCTGTGGGTTTCAAGGGCCTTACCCACTCTGTGTGTTGTCATTGGGCTGTGTTTGTTTCAGCAGCCTCATTACTTTGGCCTCCTTGTTGATGTTTGTGCCCTGGGGAGGGTGTTGCTGCCCTGGAGATGGTACCCCTGATTGCAGTGTTCACATTTCCCCCCTGAAAGCTCTTACCAAAGGGATCTAGAGAGGAGACATGAGAGCCTCTGTGTATATTGAAAAATGCAGCCTTGTGTCGCTAGAGAAAAGCTTCCCTGCACATCCTGGCCCCAGTTCAGTGGTTGTCTATGTAGCCCCCCTTTCTGGAAGCAGCCCTGCATCCACTGTGGGTTATAGCAGCACAGACCTGATCCGCGGTCTCCTTGCTGCGGTGTGCGTGTTGTGTCTGCCATACAGTGTGTCTCCCTCGAGCAGCATTGCTGCTGGCAGCCTGGGACCGGCGATGCCAGCTCGAATCACCGCCTCTCACCGCGGATGCCGGTGTTACTTCATTTGGGGTGACGCCTGTGTCTCACTGGGTGAACTTCCCGAAGGCATCCCTGAGCAGAGGGGTGGGGTGGGGGAGCCATGGTCACTCCAACTGCCCCACGCACTGTGTGTGCCCCATGGGTGCCCTGCAAGGGGCCAGTGGCACAGGAGCTGGCGCTGGCTGTTTGCACGGGTCTGTGAAGAGAGTCTGACTCTGGGGAAAGCTCTTGTGTGAAGGGATGTTTGTCCAGCCATTCCCCCCGTCTGGGCTGAGCGGGGCTGATGAACCCCGAGGCACCATGAACTCCCTGTCACATGCCTGTTTGCAGGCATCCTGGTTTGGGGGGGGGGTCCCTTCTCAGTGTGGGTGGCAACGGCCGTGCAGTTGGTGTGGGCAAAGCTCCTGGGCAGGAGGGAGGTAGAGGGGTCACTCGCCTTCCCCAGGCTGGCAGCAGAGGGAATGCCTGGGAGGGAATCGGCACCTTGCAGCTGGGAGGGAGGAAGGAAAGTGGCAGGAGGCAGGAAGGAGAAAACGATAATTGTAAGAACATTTTATTTCCTGCCTGGGGTGCAGAAGAGGCAAGGCTTGTGGTGTGTGGAGGGCAGCAGGGTTACAGTGTACGCAGCAGATTGGGCTGCCCCCAGTATGTGTCAGCACTGGGGATGCACAGATCCCCCCCCATTCCCAGATGCAATGAGCTCTCTGCAGACACGCAGGAGTAAGCTGCATGGCTAGTTCATGTGCAGCCATGGATTCGTTGGTTAGACCCCTTCTCAGCAGCTCTGTTTTCAACCCTGATTTACTCTGTAATAATTGTTTTCCAATTGGATGATGTGAGATGATCACCAGCGGAAGGAAACTGCTGGCGTTTTGAATGTCTTGTGTGTCCAGGTTTTGTGCCTTCAGCTCTAAAGGAAAGGGATGAACAGCTCCTGACCTAGGAGAGCTTACAGGAGGTGGCGTTGGAAGATGCTAATGCATGCATTAATTTCAGCCAGGCCTGATTTGTGCACTAGCACCTCAGTCAGCTTACAAAAGGGAAGAGCTGCCTCGCTGCTTATGATTCACTGCCTCTTCCTCCTGTTTGTATCCACTCTGCTCCCCCGGAGCCGAACGGCTGATTGGACATTTAATGTTCATTGGCTCGCTGGCTTTTTTGAGCCTCTGAAAATTCTGTCTGTGTTTCTGAGACACAGCAGGAGGCTCTGCCAAGCAGTGTGGTGTCACCTTCTCGCTCCCTCTTAAACAGCACTGCATCTTACCGGTGCGACAGCGAGCTCTCCCGCTGCCCTGCTGTGTTTTGGGAGGTACAGTTTAGCCCCAGAGATGATGATAGCAGCACTGTATATAAAATGGAGATATTTTTTTCCTTCCTTCACCAGCAGAACCTGAGTCTGGATCTGTTTGGTTACCCATTCTCCTGTTTGAAAACACAGCTGTGCTGTGTGTATTTTGTCCTCTGTTTTCTTTGGCAGGGGTGAGAGGGGTATAAGGTTCAGGGAAGAGCCTTGGATCTGGAGCTAAGGGTGTGATTACAGAGCTGACTGCTGAGGAGGGCTGCTTGAGCTCCTCGTGACGAGGATGGTATGGTAGTGCTGCTAACGTGTGTGGCAGTGTGCACGCTGTAGGTTGCAGAGGTACATGGCTGACGTGCACTCAGGTGTCACTGTTGACTCTGGTGAGAGCAGAGCCAGCCCAGGAGCGGGTCAGAGAGGGAGTGAGCCTGTGCAGTCACCCCTGTGGTGCTCTATCCGTGTGGGGCTGAGGGGAGCTTGTGCTGAATCAGAGCCAGAGGGGCTTGGCCTGCTGGCTGAGCTGTTCTTGGGGTGTTACCTCTGAACACCAGCTCGCAACCCGTGCCGCTGGTGTCCTCTCTCCCTCCCTACCTTAGCGCTTCTCCTTCTGGCCTTTGCAAGCCAGCGTGTTGTGAGGCCTCTGCCTCAGCACCCTTCCTGATACAGGACTTTGTCTCTGGACTGAGAGAGATGCTCAGCATCCGTCTTGGCTTTGCTTTAAATGTGTTTTATCTCCTTAAAGCCATTAAAACTAAAAGCCACATGTTACGCAAGTGGATTTTCCCTGTATTAAAGCTTTCGGAGCCCTAACCTGCTTCTTACCACAGCATGTGCCTGCATTATAAGGAAATGGAGATGCACTGGTGGGATTCAGTGTGTGTGCAATGTGAAATGCTTGATGTTTAAACACTTGCGTTTTTACTGTGGATCAGGAAGGTCCCAAAGTTCAGGAGGCACCTCCCAAAGTTTAGGAGGCATCCCTCTCCTGGGATGTCAGAGCAACTGCATCGCACTCTGTACAACCTCTCCCTTGCTTTTGAGAAGATGCTCACAATAGTTGTTGAGGGGCCGCTAGCATTAGTGTCACAGATTCCCAGAGCAGTGGAGGTTGGCAGGGCCCTCTGGAGATCACCCAGTCCAACCCCTGCCAAAGCAGGATCACCGTGAGTGGGTCACATAGTAGGGTGTCCAGGCAGGTTTGGGATCTCCCAGGAGAAGGAGACTCTGCAGCCTCTCTGGGCAGCCTGGCCCAGGGCTCGGGCACCTGCAGAGTGAGGAAGTTTGTCCTCGTGCTCAGGTGGACCTTCTTGTGTTCCAGTTTGTGTCTGCTGCCCTTTGTCCTGTCACCGATGTGCTTAGGGAAGGAGAAAGCCAGAGGAGGTTTTCTTTGAACTCGTCTGCCATCATGTGAAGGCTTCTTGTTTGTTGCTTTCGAAACGTAGCCTCCTCTGGAGTAATGAAGTTGTAAGTGTATCCTCTGAAATTGGTTGAGAGCTGAGTTGGCTGTTGTTAGGTATAATCCTCCATTAAAGACTCTTTCATTTCAAAACATAATCTTATTTTAAGACTCTTGATATTACCACGGCAATGCTTCCACTTAGGGAGGAGGGGGAGGACGAAAACATAATTGGGATTAAAAAAAAGGGGGAAAAGAAAAAAGAGCCTAGTATCTTTGTAAAACAGATGGTCCTTTCTCCAGCCACGTGTCAAACAGAGTCCTGCCCGTGTGGGGATTTACATGTAATTACAGCTCCCCTTGTAGTTTCCCCTTGTTGCCTTAACTTTTTAATTTTCTCCAAGGAAGGAGGAAGCAAACGATGTGTTTGCTGTTGTCCCTCAGGCATTGAAAGCCTGGAGGTCTCAGGGTGTGCAGGGCGCCCTGACAGCATGTGTTCATCTCCCAGGGTTTCCTGTGCTCCGACTGACATTCAGCCAGGAATGTTCTGAACGTTTTGAGGTTTTGAATGCAAACTTTCCAGATCATACTGAACTGCAGAGCGATCTCTGAAGGCAAGTTCTGGACCCAGTGGCCTTGAAGAGCTGGATAACTTCTTTGAACAAAATGAAAGCCAGAAATGCAGTTACCAATAAATTAATGTACTGAAACGTGGCAGACACAAATGCAGAGTAGGAAACAAAGAGGATGGTACTTGGGTAAGGCCCACAGATTGCAGTGGGTCCTGAGGTGAGCAGGGCGCTGGTGGGGGGTGGGTGCGCCTCTCAGGAGATAAGGCGTCGGAGGTGTGCCAGTGGCTGGCGAGGCCTTGGCTGTGATGTGCTGTGCAGTTTGAGCATCCCCTCGCCTGGGAGGTGGTGGTGGGCAGGCTGGGGGCAGCCCTGAGTGCACAGGTAGAACGAGGGGAGGGTTAGAAAATGGTGATAAATACTGGACAGCCCCTCTGTCTGTATAAAGCATCACCCATCCTTCCCCTTGCCAGGAGTTAATGCTGGTGCCTGTTTGTTAAACCAAGCCTTGTACAAGCCTAGGAGAGGAATTCCCTGCATCCCGTGCATCCTCTTAAAGCCTTGGTTTAGAAACCCCTTCCATTCTATCACGGTCCTCAGGACTGTGAGTCATCCCGGTGTGTTTGTGTCCCTGAAGGTAGTCACACCTACCCCGGCACGCTGCTGAACAGGGTTTCAATGTGTGTGGGTGCACATGTAGCTTGTTACAAGCTCAGATAATCATGTGTCTTTCAGTTCAGAGAACTCTCTAGCTCAGCTTGGCCTATTTAGCAGCTCTCACATGGCACGTGTTGGTTGCACTGTGACTTTCCCTCCTGACTCTCCTGATGTTTGAGCGCACAGTGCAGCAGCAGCAGGGCCCGGCCTGTCTCTGCTGTCCCGGCCACCTCAGAGCAAACGCTCCAAACAAGGGTCTCTGTGAGCCGAGCTGCTCTTCCAGCGCCAGCGTGCCACTTCTGTAGGGATTTTGTAGACTCAGAATCCCAGGTTGGAGAGACCTCAAGGATCGTCTGCTTCAACCTTTCTTGGCAGAAGCACGTTCTAGACAAGATGGCCCAGCATCCCATCCAGCCTGGTCTTCAGAGTGTCCGATGCTGGGGAATTCTACCCTTCCCAGGGGAGATTATCCCAATGGCCATCTGTTTTCATCATGAAAAGTTTTCCTCTTGTGTCCAGTCAGAATCTCCCCAGGAGTCACTTCACCCATTGCCCCTCATATTCTCCACCTGACTGCCTGTGAAAAGAGTCTCCCTCTTCTCCACACCCACCCTGTAAACACTGGAATGTGGTGAGAAGAGTTTTCTCTCTCCTCTTCCTGCTGACTGTAGATCATGGTTTACATTGTCCTTTGCTTTGGGCAGATGTGGGGCTTGCGGAACAGGTGAGTTAAGGGACCAGCCTTTCAAATCCCGAACCCTTGAAGTCACAGTCTCACTTAAGGTTTCATTATCAGACTGATATGTTTCAGTGAAAGATTAATTACATGGGGAAGGCACACTTCTGCTAGGCCAGGACTCTTCTGCCCAGCCTCCTTTGTTCTGGGCCAGGGGACTATTGCACACTGCTGAGGGTTTGCCCTGTAGCGGTATCTGGATTAGAAGGAAGTGGGTGTCTGGAGGGAATAATACCAAAAATAAAATACTTCTATGAATAAGAGTATGTGGTGGCTGTCAGCAGCCTGAAATCGTCTCCTTAGATGCTTCAAAAATGCGTAGAAGGGAAAAGGATAAAACATTTTAAATAATGTCTCTCAAATGACAGCCGTAGCTGCCAGAACATAAACCTTCTTAGTCATGTTGTTACGATGTTGTTTTGGAACGATATTAAAGGTGTGAGCTGCAGATGATGTAAAATTAACAAGAGGGGAAAGGGGTGTTGAGGGAATGATTTATTTATTTACAAACACAAAAGGAGTTTTTCTCTGTTTCTTTTTTAAACTTGGAAACAAGCAGGAAATCATGTTTGGCTTTCCCCACTTTGCTACGATGGACTTTGCAAGGCTGAACCCCTTCTGATGTGGTCCTGATGGCTGGCAAAATAGTTCTATATATACAAAGTCCTTCACAGTCTTGGTGTAGTAATACCTTTTCAGAGCAGTGGCTTCAGAGCAGCAGCTGGTGCCGAATTATCCTTCCTCTTACGATTACTGCCTGTGCTACAATGAGGCAATCATGAGTTTTACATTCCACAGTGTCCCACACCTTAGAGGCCTGACTGAGCCCAGAGGACATCATCCTACATCCTTCTCGTCTAAGCTTCCTGCCTTCCACTTAGTGATGGATACAGGAGGCATGTGTACACTTGCAGGCTGACGGCTGTTGCTCAGGTTACCCCCAGAGCCCCTTTGGGAAGAGCAAATCCTCAGGGATCCACTGAAACTGAACCACCCAATTTTTGTGTCTGAACACTTTTTCCTGTGCCCAGTGTTCCTCCTTGTGAGGGGGTGGAGGGCTTATTCCTTCTGGCTGTCCCAGCAGACAGCAGCGAATGCTTATTCCTCATTGACACAGAAGGTGCATAAAACTGTGTGTGCATGAAAGGTGTAAAACCTCCTAAACTACTGCAGAGAGGAACAGTTGTGCAGCTCTTCTGTATGAAAGGCTGTTCTGATTAAACTGGTCAGCTCAAGTCATTGCACAGGGAGGCTGCAAGTGGGGGGTAGAAGGAGCTGCCATGCATAATGAAGGCAGCATCCCAATCAGTGTCATCACCTGCTAGGGGACCACAGCAGCGCTCGTGACGCAGTCATTACCTGCCTGCATGTCACCATGCAGTTAGCAGGGCGATGCTGTATGTCTGCAGTGGCTTCTGCCATTGAGACCCTGGGACTCTGCAGCAGCCTTTGCCACTCTGCAGCATGGCTTTGCTCTGAGGAGAGCAGTCGATGCTGGGAGAAGGTGCCTTAGGTACGGTCTGGGTCGAGAAGAGCACCGAAGTACCACCCCATCCCCAGGAAGCAGCATCCAGACCTTCCTAGCAGCCTCACACAGACACGCTCTGCAGAGCCATCATGAGTGTGGTCATTTGTGAGCTTGTAAGTGTGAGGCATCCAGATGGCAGAGCTAATGTGTGTGTTGCAGCACAGGCTAACACCAACTCCCAGTGATAATGCGATGTTCCTTGGGCAGGGGTAGCAATGTTCTGTTCTAAAACCGTAATAAAGTGCGCCTTTGCTTATTAGTAATGAATGTCAAGCCATTCACCATCATGGAAAGATCCCATTTCCATGACTTTGATAAATAGCTGCTGAAGCTCATGAATTTTTAATAGTAGTCCTATATTTAGGGGCTTTCGGTTTCCGAGGGAGATGAAAGGCTCTTTGGAGATGGAGTTCTGCGAGCGCCTCGTCTCCTGCAACTGCTGGTACCTATTTAAAGCCAGTGTTGTCTTTCTGATGTATGAATATTATGCTGACATTGATTGATGTGATTTTCATGCCGGAGATTAGGCTCTGAACCCGCTTGTCCCCATAAAGTGAGACATGCAAGCGCAGAGGAACCTGCTGTGTGCTTTGCTTCGTCTGCACGTGCAGCGGGTTCACCTCACCCCAGTGATCACAGTGCAGACCCCAGTGTGCCCATTCCCCTTTACTGTGAGGCTCCCCTGCTTCGGGCAAACAAATACATGTAACATGGCACACATGTGCATGGGGGGGACATATGCACCTGTGGATATAGGTAAGTACACACCTGTATGTAAATACACATGTGTGTAGCATCTGTAAGACCCTTTTACAGGCACATAATGAAATCTGCATGTCAGTTTGTATGTGGGTGCCAGAGATACACACAGGGCAGGTGAGCTTCTGCGAGGTGAGCAGTCTTTCCATATCATGCCTGTCTTCTCTCCAGCCAGCCAGTGGGATTCCAAGGTTTGTCGGGCTCCTCCAGCTCACTGTATTTGGTCGAATACAGTTAACCAGTGATAAAACCACTGCAGGTGAAACTCCAGAGGAAGTTAATCTCCATAAACGGGAGCCCTGACTGTCTTTAGACAAGAAGTGATTTATTGAGCTTCTTGGGACAGTGTATCAGTCTTCACTGAAGTGGTCATTGACTAGTGCATGATTAATGCCTAAAGCACTAAGAAAATTGGCAAAATCTCAGCTTGCAGTAAGGGAAGAACTAGTGGCAGGCCAATTAGCTCTATGAGAAGCCTTCCACTTGAGCCTGGACATGATGAACATCATGGTGCGATAGCTGAAGAATTGGGTTTAAATAATCCCCAAATCCTTAGCAGGTAACACTGAAGACCTGTCAGATATGTGGGTGTCGTGAAGCACTGGAGGTCCAGGGGTACATTCAGAGGAGCAGGCTGGAATTCAGAAATGCTGATAAACTGAAAAAGCATCTGGAGAAGATAAGAGGTTTGGGTGCTTTGCTGTAGGATATGCAGCCAGGGAGAGCTGGCTGTGGCTCTCTGCCAGAGGGAGCTGGAGTTGTGGCCAATGGCATGCTGAGCCCAAGCCAGCAGTGCTGGGATGCCTTGGTGATGGGCATCTACTGAGAGAGCAGGGGTATGGCTTAGGGGAGCAGCAAAGGCAGTTCCTGTCACACTTGTAGGGTTTGTGTTCTGCTTAGGCAGAGCTTGCTCTGTCTCGAGGTGACGTCAGTCTGCACTCACACTGTTTTGTGTTACTGTGATTTGCAGAGGGCGTGTGCTTAGTCCTGCTGTGGGTACCTGTACAAAGCTACCCCCCGGGTGACAAAGTACAGCAGGAATACAGGGCAGCTGCAGTGCTGCGTCACCTGAAAACCCCTCCCGATGTGCTGTTTCATGGGAGGAACAGGCCACACACTGTGATGCAGCGCTGCAAGTGAGGGTTTTCTCCTGGGTGCACACGTGAGAACAGCGTCTGGGTGTCAGGAGAATACTTCTTCATGCATTAGTGTGTTTGTGGGGGTCCAGTCCTGTGGAGAGGCTTTTGATGGCTAATTTCAGTGGTAGTTTATTTCAGCGGTGTTGCCAATGCCAGGCAAGGGTTGCAAGATTGATTGCAGCAATCATCTTTTTCATTTGAGTGAATGCTACTTGTTTACATCTCCAAGAATTTCCTCTTAATGTACATTCATTAATCTATCCAAGGAAAGGATTACTCTCATTTCCCTCTTACAGATGCATTAGTTACGTGTATCACATTCGCTTTGCAGTCTTGGAATGGAAATTTTTAGTGTCAGTTTTATATGCAAAGAGTAAAAAGATGGATGTCTGAAGTATGTAGCTCATTCTCATTTGCTAAATATATTCACTTATATTTTAAGTGCCTAAGTGCTTTCAGCACCTTGCAGATGATTGTGTTGGGGTGGAAAAGGGAAAGGAGAGCTGTGCTTCGATTTTGACTTAGGGGGCACGAAACAGGTACTTTGTTTGTCTGGAATGTAAGCTTAAAGGAAAAATCCTGACAGGCTTTGGGGCGCTGTACTTTGGAAAAACAAGTGATCGTTCTTGCTGTGTGTATACGCTGAGTGTGGCAAGAACGGAGCAGCAGCAGAAAGCAGCAGCTTTGACAGGTGGTTGCATAAGGTGGTCTCGTACCTCGACTTTGCAGGCGTTTGCTCTGCAGAGGAATGGGCTGAAATGCTGGCAGAGCACAGACCCCGGCACGGGCACCTTGCCCATCACCGGCTGTGGGGGTGGCTGTGCTGGGAGTGATGGGGTTGGTGGCTCCTGGATAGAGGTGGGGCTGCCCTGCTGTGCAGACCAGGCTCCTCTCTTCTAGGCCAGTCTGCTGGTAGAAGAGATTGGCCATGTGGCCTCATTGTCCAGAGTTAATCTCCAAATAATGCAAAACTCTGATTACATCAAAGTAAGAAAACAGTTAATGGGATGCCTAATGTAAAATAACAAAGAGATTGTAATAGCTTTAAGCATTTAGAAATTTGAGGGAGCTTAAAGAGTATTAGAGTTGCTACGCAGATGAGCCTGGACAGTTTAAACGTTGAAATTCATTTGCAGGCAGCAAATCCCTGCAGCGAGGGCATGCGAGTGGCAGAGCCTGCAGCAGCTGCCTGGCTCGGCCCGGCTCTCCGGGGGCTGACAGGGCAGGGCAGGGGATCCCAGAGAGAGCCTGGTGCAGGGCCAGGGCCGTGCCGTTGCCCCTCCACAGCTCCTGGTAGTTGCAGTGACTCCTGGCACTGTGTCCCCACTGGAGTGAAGCTGTACCCCTTGGCCCAGAGCAGTGCTTTGAGCAGGCATCGCTTGGCACCCTCCCCTCCCCTGGTGGGATCTCGCCGTGCCCCATCGCCATCCTGGTGCCGTTCCCAGGTCCAGGCCTCTCTGGCCTCTTGCTGGCGGCAGCGTGGCCATGCTTCTCCCTGGTAGTGCTGGCTTCAGGCGACCCAGGCAGAAGTCACCTCCTTGGAGGAGGGAGAGAGTGACACGTGGTAAGGTAGAAAGAAACATTTCAGAGTTGTCCAGAGGTATTGTTTGGGTGTAGGCTGGTGCTGACCACGTGCCTTATGGAAGGACAAGGCTGAGACTTGAGCGCTCAGAGTGTATTTGGGAGCATCTTCATTTCTTCCTTGCTTCCTGCCTTTCCTGCCTAAATAGAAGACGGTCAATTTTTGGTGAAGGGTACAAGAATAAATAGGCAAAGCTGATGCCTTGTTCTTGGGAGGTTAAATGTCAAACACAAGGGCTGCCTGTTTGCTGACGAGTTTAGAGACTAAAGCCCAAGCAGCCCCAAACATGACACTGCTGCTCTGAAGTGTCGGGGTCAGGGCTCGGGGAGTGAGGAGGAGGGAGGTGAAAGAGCTGCCCTAGAAGTGCCATCCCACAGCTACAGGGATGGGGCCACAGACCATCTATGGTTGTACTCAGCAGCTCTGCAGGCACGCTCTGCAGCTGGTTATCTGCTGTTCCCTTGGAGCTGGTGGCTTCTTGAATGACGGGTTCAAAATGAGGCCCAGATGAGGAGCCATGCAGGGGCGAGGTTCCTCTCGGGCATGCTGTGTGTTGGGCTGAGCAGAGCTAGCAAGTGAGGTTTGGCCTGTGCCATGCTGAGAAGTGAATTAGCTGAAACTGGACATTTTTCTGTCATTCAGCCTGTTATTATGCTTCATTATGCCCACTAGCACAACAGACTGGAAGTGCTGAGTATTTGGGCACTGCTCGTGCCTGTGCACAAACTGGAATTGCTGTGTTTGAAGTGCTGCAGGTTCCTGTGAACGCTCTTCCAAGCGCTATTAAAAACGCTGGTTTTCCTTTGTAAAAGTAACTAACCTGCCAGCATTTTAAAAGCAAGTTTGGGGCTGCACTGAGAATTGTACTAAACCAGGGAGGGGTCACAGAATTACTTACAGCAGAGGCCAAACTAGGGTGTTGCTATTGGGAGGGACATGTTGTCTTCTGTGCATCTCAGAATGTGAATTGAAGCTGCTTCTCTTCGGTGAAGAAGGGGAGATCTGGGGGCCTGGGGAGGATAAAGCATCCTGCATGGGGTCATGGGAATGTCTGTGCTTGAAATGTGGGGCAAGGGAGGGATCACTGAGGACTCCTGAAGGCAGGATCAGCGGCAAAGTGAGGAGTGCTGTTCAAGGCCACTTAACTTCCCTTTGGCTTCCTCTGTGCTTGCTGCCTGTGGGAAGAACAGGCTATGGGAGGCCAGTTCTAACAAGAAGTAATTTTGTCATGAGACGCGACAGAATGGCACAGCGAGCTGCTGCCCTGCTCTGCCCTCAATAAGACTGCTGTGCGTTCATCTGTCTGACCTGTCCCTTGGCCTGGTGTTTGGGTGCAGAGCAGACCTCTGCCGAGCAATAAGAGCAGTCTGGGCAGGAAGCAGGGATCCTGCCCCAACAACATCCACGGCTGTGGGAGAGGCAGAGGTCTGTAGGCAGCAAGCAGTTGGTTTTGGGCCAAGAGGAGTTGAAGAGAGGTGCATGTCTTGCATCTGGCAGCCAGGGCACGGGCGAGTCCCCTAGAAGGGCCTGTGAGTCCCTGGCAGGTTTCAGAGGCGAGCTCTTGAGATGTAGTGCCCATTTTCTGTGCATCCACACCCCGAGGTTGGCTAGTGCCAGGTGTTTGACAGTCACCAGGAGCTGGCTCTGGGCAAAGCAGATGAAGATGAATGCCGCAGCCTCCCATGGTGGTGGCAGGACATCCTATCTCCTGTTTGAGCCCAGCAACTGGGCTTCTGCCTGCTGTGTGCCCAGCAGCCTGTGTGCAGCTCTGTGCTCAGGAGGGATGTGCTTCGTGGCTCTGGGCACAGCATAGGTGCGATGGTGCTGGCTGGCATGTATCTCATCTGTCCTGCAAGCAGCAACTCATCACCGGTACTTAGCAGGAGAGTGGATTTCTTCAAAATAAGTAAATAAAAGCAGGGGAACGCCCTGGTGTCTCCTGACATGAGCAGGTAGCCGGAGCCTGACACGGCCATGGCATGGCCAGCATCCTGTGCCTGGCACAAGTGGTGTCTGGGCTGGAGGGAATGTGCAGCAGAAGATGTTCCTGGGCCACGTGTTTAGGCTGCAATGATGACTTGTTTGGGCAAAGTCCCAGAAGCTTTTTGGATTGTGCTAATTGAGATTGGATTGTTGCGTTTTTTGGATTGTGCTAATTGAGATTCGCAGTGACCCCTCATAACAGGGGGATATGGCTGAAGCACGCCGAGGGGGGAGAATTTGCTCACCTTCCTTGAAACTCATTACATCCCTGCACCCAGTACTTAGGATCTTGTGAGGTGTAAAAGTCTCTTCCTTTTCTCCCAGAGATACAGGCAGACGTGACAGCTGTGTTGCCTTCCAGGTGCTTTATAAAAGTGCTTCTTGCAAAAATTGCCTTTTTTGGTTACCCTACCAATCAATAGGAACATACTGTAAATATTTGTTCCCCAAAAATAAAGCTAACGAAGGAGGCGCTGTATTCTGTTCCCAATGAAAAGAAAGAAGGAAGCCCAACATAGCTGTAATTAAGCCAGTAAGTTATTAGGAATTCCTGCCAGTTCATGTGAGGACAAGAGCTAGCCATGAATTTGTTCCTTTTTTTGCTGTGGTTTTGCTAAGAACCTTCCTTGTGCCAGTTATTTCTGACCAGAATGTGAGGCTGATAATGGGACGCTCTGCACAAGTACTGTGCTTATCCAGGGATCCAAGGCTGACTGCACTTGGGACTGTGAGGTTGTGACTGTGGGCAGCTCTGTTGGGGCCTCCACGCATTTCCTTTAGGCACAGCAATTCTGCTGTGATGGGGGAAAAGGGACACACACACACGGAGCACAGAGCAAAACAAAAGCTGCAGCATATTCAAATGAAACACAGAAACATGAAAGCTAAGAGATCCTGGGGAACAGTTGACAGAATCTTGCTGTGACAGAAATAAGGCTTTTATTGAACAAAAGAAAATATAATCTTCTCTTTAAAGGTCACTTGGCATTGTTACTTGACTTAAACTCTCTCCGGATCATACGCTGTTGCGTATTCTCATTTCTTCCCCAGTCATGTTGAGATACGTTTGCTTGTTGTCCTCAGATCACAGATGCACCTCTGACCTTGCAAGCTGTTGGTCTGCATCAATGCCCAGGCAGAACCTTTCTGGCTTTACAAGGGCTGTACTGATATGCAGAGGTTGGTTCTGTTACGGCTTTGCATCTGGGGAAAGCATCTCTTTCAGAGAAACCTTTCCTGGGTCTGACTGGTGTGTGCACTCTGCTTGGCGTGGTGGAACAGCCACAATGGAATGGAATTCGAGCCTGGAAACAAACCGTAGTGCAACCACCACCGAGACAAGCTGAAGAAAGGGGAAGGATGGAGTGTGGGGTGCCGAGGGTTGGGCACTTCACGTGGGCTTCATTTCAAAGGAAGCACACTTTGTAATTCCTGCACAGCTCTGAACATCTGAAGTATTGAACATGTGAAAATCAGACACACGTCGAATCATGAGCAGCTAAACCACTGGATACACTAAAAAAAGCTGTGTCTATGTTTTATAGATAATGCATCACTGCAGTCCAAAATCACAGGCCTGGCCGTAGTTCCCCTTCCCAGAAATAGTGTTCTGAGGCAGAAATGGGGCTTCCCAGGAGATGCAATGAAGGGCTCACACAGGTGGCTAGGTGGGGAAGCTTGCTGTGTTTTCAGGAGGTGATTTCTCGTGAGAGTTTCCCCCAGAATTGGAAGGGGTGATGTTTGTTTTCACCTCTGGTGCAGATGAGCTGCCAGTTCCAAATTCCCCATGGTGCATATGGTTTGCCATCTCGTAATCCTGTTCCTCTGTCTTCTCCCTCCTTTCTTTCCTCCAGCAAATACATAACTTCCCATACTCCAAAAAAAAAGGCAGCCCTCTCGACACTGTGTCTGTTTTGTCTGACTCATCCCACCGAGAGGCACCTGTAAACAGGCACTCAGCAGCTTCAGTTGCCATGTTCCCATCGCTTTGCCTCTTGCCACCACCTCTGACAGAGGAGCTGATAAAATAACAGCTATCTGTAAGTGAAGTGTGCATTTTGACTAGGCCTTTTGACCCTCCCACCGATATGGGAAGCTAGAGATCAGTGAGGGGAAAAAACCCACCTCTGGCATGGAGGAAGGCATCCCTAACTTCATGTCACCAAAGCCCCTTACCGCAGGGATCTCCTCACGGTTTGCATGGCCATTTCCACACGTCCAGGCTTTGAATCTCATCATTTCTTGGCTTGCAGAGGGGCAGGGGGCCTCGCTCCAGGGAAGGGGAGGCCAGAAAACAATGACCAACACTGATGGAAAGGCTCCCGATTTGTGGCCTGTGTCGCAGTGAGGCAGGTTTGTTTTCCATTGGGAAGCTGTGTGTTTTAAGCTGGTGAAGTGACCGAAGGCTTGCACTGGTGTCATGAAAACTGCCAGTGTTGTTCCTTTGTATCTGTTTTTTGCATCTGTGATACAAAACTCATTGTGATAGCAGGCACGAGCTGGGGACTGCTTGGTGCTGGCTGCGGTTCGAGGCCAGTTTGGGCTCAGAAGGGAGGAGACCTTCATTGTGTCAGAGCAGGCAGGGAGCCATTCCTTCCGTGCGGTGTTGCAGTGGGCAAGCGGGGCCCACAGAAACCTCTGGTCACGCTGGGCTCTGGCTTGGCTCCCTCTGCTCCGGCGCTGCGTGGGGCACTGGGCTGGCCAGGCTCTGCAGGCTATGGGGAGGGAAAGCCATCAGCCCAGTAGAAGGAACACAGCCGCTGGCTGTGTTTTTGTTTCAGAAACCAGCCTGGCACACTGCACGTTCTGTGTGTGTCGTATGTGCAAACGGAGAGAGGAAGAGCAGGGAGCTGTAGCGTTCCCCAGAGCAGCCCTGTGAGGTCTTGGGTATGCAGCCAGGCACGGCCGGCTCAGCCCAGTGTGGGCTCCTCTCCCTGGGGCCCTGAGCACATGCTCCCACAGCCGCTGGTGAATTCGGTCACACTCACAGGCCCAGAAGGGCCACAGTGCGGCCCTGCTGCCATGAGCCCCTTCTGAAGGGGAACATGGTGTCTCAGTGCCTGCGGCCTTCTTGGACCCGCCAGCAAGAGTCAGCAGGTGCTCTGCTGCGTCACACCAGCGCTGACACCGGTAAGGCCCCAGTGCCCCAACCCCCAGCCAGGCAGCACGGTGTCCTTTGGCAACACAGCTGTTAGCCCTCAGCGGCACACTGAGCCATCATGGGCACCTTCCAGTAAGAGCTTTTGGCTCAGCACATCTGGTCTGAAAAACCCCTCCAGACTGAACATATGGCCCTGGGTGACCAAGGAGGTGAAATTTCGCTGGGGTTTATATCCTCGAAGGATCCCACAGCGCTCCCCTCTTGCCATATTTAGTTAAAGGGCCGCTTTCTGCTATGAGAATGTGCGCAGATCCATCAAAGTGCTTTCAGGGGAGAAGCTCATGGGGCGAGCGACTTGTGACGGGATGTTTCTGTGTTGGAATTCCTCAGGTGGCACTTGGGGTCTTTCTGCAGCTCTTGAGTACTGCCAGTGTAACATATCCCTTCACCTGGGAGGGCTCCCTGAAAACTGAGGGGAGGCCCTGGCACACGGTGCCCAGAGATGCTGTTGCTGCTCCTGGATCCCTGGCAGTGCTCAAAGCCTGTAAGGGATGGGGCTTTGGGCACCCTGGGCTTGTGGAGGACGTCCCTGCCCATGGCAGGGGGGTACTGGAGGGCCTTGAAAGGCCCTTCTCACCCAAACCTAGTCTGGGATTATGTGATTCTTTAGTGTTTGCTGACTATCTGCAGACCAAAGCCCTCTGCTCATGCATTTGCATCTCTGAGGCTGCTGCGCTCCACGTTACATCTGCCCCGTCCTAGTTCCCAAAGGCCACTCATGGTGGGCGCGCAACATCAAAGCCTAGCTTCTGGGATGGGACCACTGCTGAGAGCCCCCAGGGCCACGTGCTGCACAGTGGGTGAAGCTCCCGCCTGTTCCCACAGTCTTTCCCACAGGAATCCCTGTGTCCAGGTGTGCAAAGCAGCATGGCAAACCTTGGGTGGCCTGGCACCTCTCCACAGCCACTCTCTCCCATTGCAAGGTGACCTGGCACACACCCAGGTGTGCCACAGGGGAGATACTTTGCTGTGGGTCAGAGCTGGTCACAACAGACTTGCTGGTGTTGACTTGCCGCAAGGCTTGCTGTTCTGACAGCAGCCCCCTGGGTGTGCAGTTGCTGAAGAGCCAGACTGGAAAAGAAATGTAAAAATTTTTTGTTGTTGTTGAGTTTGTTGTCAGTGTCCTTTGTGCTGGGCATAAATCCACTACTCCTCTGTGTGAGCAAATGGGCGTGCAGTAACCCAGGGAAGGGGCAGCGTGCATAAACTCATCACTGCCTGAGCATCCACCATAAATGTTTTACACTCGGAGATTAGAAATTCATTACTGCAAAGATACAGGGAATGCTATCTGGGCATCCCCTGCTTAGGGAGACCCAACCCTTGTAAAGCTATTGCACAGTTCGGGATGGTGCTGTCGGCCATGGGGGATGCTGCATGATTTATGATGGTGTGCTGTACCCCCACGCTGTTCCAACTGCTTGTTTGCAGCAGTTAAGTGGTGACACGAGTAAAACGTTAACGAAATGATTCATTATTGATATATCAGCATAGTATGGCGCTGTCAAATTTCAGTTCATGATGCTTTAATCCAACTGCTGCTTTAGTTGCCAGAAAGTAAACCCTTTTTTTTTTAATATATGTGTGTGTGTATGTATGTGTATATATATGTCTAGAAAGGTATCCCACCCTCACCGCAGAGAGAATTTAACCAATCCTTATTGCTTTTATAGACAGCTAAAGATGTCCACAGGCCCTTGATCTACCATACCACGGTTTAAAGCTGTTACTATGGGGTTTGTCTGCAGGCACTGGTGAGCTTTGGAGTATGGGGGCTGTCCCCATCCAAGCCAATCTCTCAAGGGGTAGCAGCTGGGGAGCTGGATGCCTCTAGCAGTTTCGAGCCCCCTTGCTGTCCCGCAACTGCAAGCTTATCCTGGCAAGTTGCTGGTCTGGGTGAGGGACAGACATGGTTACTCTTCCATATATTTGGTAGGGTCTGTGGCATTGTCAGAGCTGAGAGCATGCAGGAGATGCTGGTGTAGGTCAGGGTTTATAAATATCTTAGGCATGGGTTGCAGGGGGAATTGGCCAGCCCCTTTTCAGTGGTCTGTGGGGACAGGACAAGGAGCAATGGCTGTAAGCTGGAGCACAGGAAGTTCCGCACCAACATGCGGAAGAACTTTTTCACAGTGAGGGTGACAGAGCACTGGAATAGGCTGCCCAGGGAGGTGGTGGAGTCTCCTTCTCTGGAGATATTCAAGTCTCGTCTGGACGCCTATCTATGTAATATGAGATAGGGAACCTGCTTTGGCAGGGGGGTTGGACCCAATGATCTCTTGAGGTCCCTTCCAACCCCTAAGATTCTGTGATTCTGTGAATTTGGCTAGACAGTGTGTTGGCAGGTGGTCAGTGTGGTTATTATTGCTAACCCCAAAGCAATCGGGAATCTTGAGCTGGAGTTGCAAGTCATCACTTCAAGATGGGAAAACAAAAAGCATAACTAATTTGTTTTGAAGTATATTTCATTTCCCTATGTAAGAAGCTGTTCACACTGATTCATAACAGGTCATGTCACAAGGTGCACTGAGGGCCACTAGTGTCCTTCTCTGGTACGATGGCAATAGCAGAAGCCAAAGAAATGCATTAAGGAGATGTGGGAGGATACTTGGTGCTGCCCTTTCCATGCCTGCAGCAGTTTGCTCTGTGGGGACTTCTGAGCTGCAGGAGCCATCTTTACATTACTAGACTTTGTGGACATCTTTTCTTCCACTGGCTTGCCAGTTTGCTTTGGGAAGCCATGGAACATTTCAGTTTGCAGCATTGTGATGACAGGCTGCGCTGTCTGTGTGTGCTGAGGGAAGGGCTGCTCTGGCTGTGGACCTGCTTCCTCCTGGCTGTGGGACAGCAGGTGAGCCATTGGTCCTTTTTCTCCCTGTCCTCCTCCATTAAAAACAACCCTGCTCCACTCTGCCTTCTTCAGGCTGGAGAGGTGGTCTTTCTTCTCGCCTTTCTTGCTTGTCCATTGTCTTGGCCAATGCTCTTGGTGCTGTCTGAGCCGTTGCAGCTGCCCTGCATCCCCCTCCTGAGGTGGGGACACCAGCATGACAAGTGCTGCCTGAGATGCACCCCTATGTGTGTCAGGGCATTCCCTCGAGTTCCCTGTGCCTGTCTGTCATGGTTGTTGCTGATGATGTATTTGTTTTCCTGTTGCGAGCTGGCACACTCTGAGCACCTCGAGCTGGGCACAGGAGCAAATGATCTGTCATCTGGGCTTAGACAAGAGCTCACACCCAGCTGCCTGGCATGGCTGTGTGCCTCTGTTTTTCCAGCTGCAGAAGTATAGTTGTCTTTTGGTCATCTCATGGCAGCTGAAGTAGCGCCGATACTGTGAATGCCACCAGTCCCTAAATGCTGGAGTGGTGTATCTCTTCTAATCCAGCCCACTCATGTACCTTTTCCAGGTCATGCTTTTCTGTAGCCTTACCTTCCACCGTGTGATGGGATGCTCAGCCCGCTTGTGGAGAGACACAGTGAAACAGGCCACAGGGCAGAGGAATTACCCAGGATGGCTATATGCAGACGTGGGCTAAGCCTCTCCCTGCTTGGCCTTTGGGTGCTTCGGGACTGCAGAGCCTACCAGTGGTGTGGCCAGGGAAGTGTGAGAAAATGATCAGAGTTCTTTGTAAATTTCTGAGAGTTTGCTGTTAATTCATTGCCTGGGCTGGACATCCTTGGTTCCTCCTTCTCTGAAAGCTATGGCAGCTTTCCCAAGGGTTTTCTGGTCCCTATGGTAGGTGTACTGGCTAGCAATATAAAGGCTTTTTAAAAAAAGCTTGTGTTTTCGGTATCTGTGAGCTTTGAGAACTGTCGATCCAGTACAGTGTCAGTGCTTGTGTTTTTACAAGACTCCTTTTGGAAAGGAGGAAACATCAGATAGGAGAGGGGAAGGAGTGGCAGGGAAAAGGGCTTTGAAAGGGTAACGCTCCCTGCTGCCATCCTGAGGAACGGTTCAGCAGCATCTTCTCTGCACATCTGTCCTGGGCACAGCAGGCAGGCTGCCCAGGGTAGCAGCACGGAGGCAGGTTTGTGTGGTGCCGGCAGATCCTCTGAGCAGGGGTAACAGGGATCATTCTGTGAGTCAGCTAAAGCCAAGGCTGAGCAGGGTTCCAATTTTAATGAATCATGCACTGATTGAGAATAAAAGGACAAGTCTTTCTTCCAGCTCATTGTATTATGACTAAAATAGTGTTTCCCTGTCAAGCATGGATACAGAATCTGCCTGGCGCGGGGAGCGTGTAGTGCGATACCCTCGAGAAGGTTCTGGTTTGAGTGTGCAGAGGTAGGTCCTGTGCTGCTTCGTGCTTGCAAGGGGCCTTGCTGTGGGCTGTGGTAAATGCTGTATGCCCTGCTCCGGAAAGGTGCAGGCTCCCTGTTTGGCACAGCACTCCTCCCTGTCTAAACACCTGAAGGCTTGCTTCAGGTCCTTGGCTAATGCAAAGGAGCAGGGCTCCCTACATCTCCTGCTGATCCGCTCTGTTGTTACCTACCATCCTTCACAGAGTGAATCTGTACCTTGCCAATAGGCATCTGGTTCCGGTTACTGACAGATTCTAATAATCCCAGTGTTTACCAGTGATTTCACAAGCTGCCGGTGCAGGATCAAACTGCTCCCTGAAGAGAGCATTGTGTCGGGGCGCACGCTCCCGTGCTTTGTTTTCTGGGGAGGTACCTCTGAAAGCCCGAGTGGAGCTGAAGCCATCTGCAGGCAGGGATTTGCATGCCTGGGGTGGAAAGGCTGTCAGCACTGGATGCTTCAGCACTGCTGCAAGGTATGGGTCTGGGCCTGGCAGCGAGCATTGCGCCTTGTGCCCACGCACAGGAAGATCCTGCCCTTCTGTGGCTCACAGGACCAGAGTACATCAGCAAGGCAGAAACCTTTAATTCTTTGAATTAAGGTTCACCGACGGGGCGTTTGGGTTTGTCCTCATGTCATCAAAATAATCCTGGCAAAGTCTGCTTCTGTTTTCTGTACAGAGGCTCGAGTGCTCTGTTAAGCAAAATAGCTGCACCAGCTTTCATGGCGGTTCAATAGGGCAGCTGTTGCTGGAGTGGTGTTCCCACAGCACCCTGTATTTCTTCTTAGAAAAGAGGTCCTGTGTTTTGCAGAGCTCTCCTCTTATCTGTACTTGTCTGCACCTGATGCACCAAATAAAAATGCAGCAGATTGCAAATTTGCATAAGTTATTTTATAATTGGATGTGTTCAGGTGTACAGCGCCGACAGCGTTGCTGTTCAGACACTGTCATGGTGATGGGCACCACAGCTCGCTCAGGGGAGGAGGTGTGCTTCGTTACAGGGTGGGCACAGGACCCCGAGCCGGAGGGAGGGCTAGGTGTTCCTGCTGCACCAGAAGACGGCTGCACTCCCCACCTCTGCCAGCAGCAGCAAGCTGATTCATTCTATTTTTGTACTGTTTTTATTTCCTGTGCTTTTGCCTTAGGTGTGCTTGGGGCTCCTTGAACAGGTAGAGACTCTGGATAAAGGGGCTGGGTTTTCATCGTTGCTGTTACGAGTTGTCATCATGCTCAAATCTAGGCAGCCTGCGTGTGCTGGCAGACCATTCTGCATACTGCTAAAAGCATGCCTGCCCGTGCTTCCTTCGCAGTGCTGTGCAGTCTGCTGAGCAGGTTCTTAAACAAACCTGATGGAAACATTCTCTTCTCACACCGTGGTATTTCCCCATGGAGAGCTGCATCCTTCCCAGCTGGTGTGACATCGTCGCTTTGCAGCGTCTGTAGCGCTGGTGGTTTGTTTAACCTCCTGCCTTTGTGGCAGTACCTGCCTGATGAGTTCCTTTGGGTTGCAACACCTGAGTGTGATTTTTGGCAGCTTTGTGCATATCTGGCTCGGTGCCTGTGTGGAGCGTGTGAGGGTCAGTGCCATCCTGGCACCACGAGCTCTGCTTCGGAAGAAAACAGGTACAACTCCTGGCAGGTGACTCCTGATGTGTTACAAAAAGCCACAGGTATTGCCAGCCCCCCCAGAAAAGGCCCAAACCTGTGCGGTTTGGGCTGGCCCCCACACCTGTCATTTTTTGGGGGGTAGCAAAATGTAGATGTAGCTGCCTCTTGCTCTGTCACTGCAAAGCTGTGAGAGGGAGCCAGGTTGGGTTTTTTCCCATTTAATCATCTGTGCAATTGCTAATTGAATTCTAATTGCTGGAGCTTTATTAATGGTAATGATGTGAAAGCCGGGAAGAACGTGGCTTGATTTTTTTCCCCAACTCAGGCTGAGTGTGTGGAACTGACCATCAGAAGGAAACCATTATTTTAATTGTTATTGAGCAGTTCAAATCTGGAGTCGCTAAGCAGCACCTGGGATGCCAGAACATCACATTCACAGTTGCTTTTCAGTTTATTACCAAAAGCTACTCCTGCAACCTAATTGGCAGACTGTTTTTAAATGCTTTATAATCTAATTAACATCCAGAACAGTAATAAAGCATTTGAGTAAATGCAAGTTGTTTGTATTTAAATGGCTCGCAAAGGTTATCTGGCTGTGTGTGTGCTCTGATCAGCTGTTACACTGATATAATAGCTCATCTAACAAAAATATACTGCTCTTAACAAAGGCACACTGAACAAACTGCATCCCTGGGTGGTTTTCTGGGCTGTCTGTCCCAGGGGCTTGTTGGTGTGTCATTTCCAAGACTCTGTGACTCTGACTTACACCAGGTGTTGGAGCTGAGGTCAGCTGCAAACCTTCTCTGGGCATGAGCTGGTTACTTCGGAGCTGCAGCTCTTCACTGCCGTACAGAGGAGGGAAGCAAAAGCCATCCATGAGGTTGTGGATCTGCTCCCATCATCTCTCCCTACAGGTTCCCAAATGTCCCTTTCTGCCCTCCTGATTAATTGGAAAACTGCCCACGTTTGGGAACCAATGAAACAGCCACCTAGCCCAGGGTCCCACTTCTGGAAGCGTCTGGTAGGGCATGCTTTGGGAGGAGGTGAGCAGCAGAGCATGTGCAGGTCAGATCTTCTGCCTGTGCACACCCTTGCTTGCCAGCTGCTCAAGACAGGGTTCCTGGTGGCTGGAGTTTGCATTTAGATTACCATACTTAGTATCATGACAGACAATCCACAGATTACCTGCTCTCGAGCCTTTCCTACTTGGTTGCCAATCACAGCATCCCAGGGGAGCAACATGCACTATTTCATAGCTGTGTGGTAAAAGCTCTTCTGTCTGGTTGCAACATGTGCCACCTTGTAATTTCAGAAGGCAGAAGGAATTGGGGAGTGGTGGGGGGAAGTTCCTGTCTTTAGCATGTCACCTTCTGACCGTGACGGCCTCTTTACCCCTTGTGTGAGCCAGGCAACCCGAGGGCAGCTGATGACAGAAGGTGCTGTAAAGCTCTGAGATCATGGTGGTGAGGGGGCCTGTCAGGTCAGAAATGAGTTCTGCTTACCCTGCCCATGGGCAGCTGCTCTCAGGGAACACTTCGTGGGCTGCTGTTCTTTCCCCTGCTCTTACCATTATTTGAAGTTGATGTGTTCCTGCATGAAGTTTCTTCATGGTTCATTTCTACCAGGAGCTTTTCCTGGAGCTAATGAGCTGAGGAGCCCACCCGAGTCCTGCTGCCTTACACAGGGTGACAGCATGTGTGGCCATCACTCGTGGCAGTCACCACTCTGCCACTGAGTCTGCTGCAGGGGAAAGGTGCTGCTCGGAGCAGGTGGAGGCCGCGGGTCTGGTCCTTGGACCCATCCTTGCCTTTGTGTGGAGAGGAGCTGTTGCCTGGCTGGGGCCCCCAGGCAGTGTGACTCTTTGTGATGTTACTGAGCAGCAGTTACTGAGTGCTGGTTTTGAGTAGCCGATTAAACATCTGAGCTTTTTTTTCCCCCCCTTTTTGCAGCTCTCCATGAGTTCCCCAATGACATCTTCACCAACGAGGACAGGAGACATGGAGCTGTGGTTCTACACGTCCTTTGTGTAAGTCTGGTGACTTTGCCTTTCTTCTCCCATCCATGCAGACAGGGCTTGGTGCTCTCACCACGGCCGATGCCACCATCCGAGTGCTGTACCGGGTATGGCCTGCTTCAGCTTTACACAACCCTCTTTGAAAGCCTGGCTGCAGCCCCTGAGCACAGCACATGCTGGCCTCTGAACATACTCCTGTGAGCTACTTCCCTGCAGCCTGCCTACATTGCTGAGGCTGTCAGGCAGCTGTGGTCCCCTGCCCTCTGCCCCTGAGCACAAGGATGCTGTGGGGCTGGCAGGTCAAAGGAAGTTGAGGGCATGTAATTGCCTTCAGAAAGTCTTATCCTCAGAAATTTCCCCCTAGAATCCTTGTGGCATGCCTTGGGACATAGCTCACAGTAGGAGAAAGAAATTAGACAGGGTTTTCTGTTCAAAAAGATTACCAACTAGATCAATTTAAAAAAAAAAAAAAAGCAGTTTAGGTCTCCAGAATTCCTGAGTAGTTAAACTGTTGAACCAAGTTTTTCCTCCTGGATGTATTAAAGAACTTCTCATTTAGCAGCTCCAGGGGTTCCTGGATCCTCTTGGGAATTCTGGAGGACCTGGGGCAGGCAAGGGATTTGCCAGAAAGACTTTCCCAGAAACGAGCCAGGAAGACTTTAACAGCTGCTATTTTAAAGACCTTCCTAACATCAGAAATCTGTGCAGCTTGGAGTTTTGTGATCTCTACCCCAAACAAGTCAGTATAAGTGGTGTGCATGGGTAATTAATAACAGGCAAGGTAAGTTTATTTAAATAACCCTGGTCCAT
The DNA here is from genome assembly GCA_022605575.1 of Laterallus jamaicensis coturniculus. NCBI lineage: Eukaryota > Metazoa > Chordata > Aves > Gruiformes > Rallidae > Laterallus > Laterallus jamaicensis. The sequence goes on from JAKCOX010000001.1 coordinate 1,997,793, forward strand.
CAGTCCTCTAGACACTCAGCAGGTAGGTCCTTGCGTTCAGCAGTTACAACATTCTCACAGAGGGAAGCCCTGTGCCTCCAGATCTGTTCCTCAACTTTTGTTAGGTAGTTCAAGGCAATTCTTTTCTTTCTCAGTGTTGTTTTACTGTAAGAATTGCCAAGTTGGTACTTCTTGGGGGAAGAGGAGTTCTTAAGCAGCCAAGAAAATACGTGCTTCTAATGAAGGTTTAAAAGGATTTCATCGTTTTTAACCAGCTTAACATGAGCAGTCACTGTGCAGTTGCTATGTGCAATGATTCATGGTTTCTTTTAAAGCATAAATTAGGTTGTATTGCATGTTGTAATGCAAGTGCTCTATGTTACACTTTTATTACGGCTAAATGGCTGCAGTGATTTGTTGAGAAACATCACTACTGACTTTGGCAAGCTCAAGGCTTACAAGTTTCCATAGCAACGCTGAACTCTGAGATGTTTTCAAAGTGAGCACTGGACCCAAGCTGGATTTTTTTAGCTCCCACAAGAATACTCCCCAAAATTTGGTATAAACCCTCTCTCAAAGTAACACCATGCAGCAGCTAGTCACCCAGAGTCTCTCTGCAGCTGGTGGAGAGAAGAACCATCAGATGATCTTCAACTCCTCCACTGTAGGTGGGAAGTGAAACCATGTGTTGGTTTTCACCTGCCTGGCTCTGGTCAGACCTGGTCCCCCATGGGCTGTGAGCCCTTCTGGTGGTGCTGGAGCAGCCCCCGTGTGCCTCACTGCGGGGTCGGTGCCGCACGTGGTGTCCCTGGCACATCCCATTCGTGCGGTGCCATTCTGAGTGCCCGAATGTGGGGAAGGGCTGGAAAGGGGTGCTGGGGGTGGTGCTGGTGGAACTGAGGAGTGGTCCTGGGGAATGCTGTCCTGCAGACATGCCCACCCAACCCAGCCAGCCTTCAGTCTGCCCTTGCCTGACTTTTGGATGCTTGATTTCATGACTTCAGGGTCTGTGTGGCAGCCACAGTCAGCACAGCATGGAGCACAGTCTGTGGGGTTTCACACCTGCCTCAGCTGGTGTATGTCTGCACCCAGTGCTGAGCTTTTGCTTTCCTGGCAGTCGGTGCTTTGTGGCACCAACAGTTTTGTGTTTTGACAGGGAAAGGCCACTCCTGATCATCTGTTCCCTCAAGGAGCTGTATTAACTGCTCTTAATCCATACACAAAGTGTGTAAACATCGCAGTGTACTCTTGAAAAATGCTCTTCTACCTTCTGTAGCAGAGTATCTGTAACCTATTGTCAAAGACAGACAGCTGTCAGCATTTAGCAACCTGCCTCTTCCATCTGGGGTGAAAGCATTTTTGTCATCATACTGGGGTGATAAACCCCCAATTCTCGTTCTTACCCCCCAGCAATAGAGTTGCTGTATGTCTGGTCAGATCAGAGCGTGCACAGAAACGTGCTGTGTGGGGAAGGAGGACACAGACAGTCTCATTGTCTCCACTGAAACGTCTTTGCAGGTTTGAGGAATCCAGGCTGTAAAATCAAAGAGATGTTGTGAGGTAGGGAAAACAACTGAGTCACGGTTAGCAGGTCATCTTTGTGCTTCTCATCTTTACTGACCTCCCCTTAAGCTGATTTTATTCCTTTCAGTAAAACCTCATTCTTCCCTCTCTCCCCCTTTGCCCATACTTCCATATTTGTTTCTGAAAAGCAGGAAGGTGAAGCTGATTTGGCAGAGATGGGAGAACCAGGGGGCAAATCTCTAAACTGGGGCCTCAGGGAACACAATGGATGGCCCCTCCGGGGATTCCCAAGGCATCTTCTTCCTGCAGCCTGATAAAAGCCAAAACACAAAGGCCCCAGCAGGTCCCATGACAGGGCTCTGCAGAATTACTTAACGTAAGCTCATAAAGATAAAAGTGAATCCCTGAACACTTAAAAAATCCTAGGGGAAAATCTAGGCAGGAGCAGGTCAGTGATAGTTTTATGTCTGAGCTGAAAACACTTCACTTTTAGGGGAAAGTGGGCCACTAAAAACACACTGGAGCTAGGTTTGGAGCACTAGGGTTTAATTTCCCCCTAGGTACTCCTGCAGCCTGCACCAACTGCTTCCCTTCTGCTGGTGACTCTCATGTTCTCTGCTGGAAGAGGGTGTGCAGCCCTTGGGACCTTCAGTCAGGAGGGAGCCGGCATCTGGAGTTTGAGAGCCTGATGCTGTTTACTGCTTGAGATCAAGCAGGCAGCTTGCAATCTGGGAGTTCCCCAGCACTCTGTTTTGCCATTTTAACGTTGTTCCTCAAGGAGTGCAGGCGTCTAGGCACTCCCACAGCATTTTATGGTCTGTTCCAGCAGCTGTGTACTGATACCTGTGCAGATGCCCCCACCCTACTATGTTCCTGGGCATGGGGCAATAAGCACCCATTGCCTCCGTGAGACAGGGGAGGGAAATGGCTTGGCCAAGTAATTTGCAAGCTTTTTGCAGTGGAGGAGAGAGGATTTGAGCCTTGTTGTGGGTCTCCTGGGAAAGCACGATGGGATGAGCTCCAGGCGCTGCCCCAGTCACCGTGCTACCAGTAGGAGCTGGTTCCCATCCTCCCGGCAGATGGGGAGCGTGGTGCCAGGATGGTGTGGTGAGTGTGTGTGGGCACGGTGGAGGTGATGCTCCTCCTGGGCAGTGCTAGGGCCCTGCATGCTGAGCGGGGTGAAGGAGCTGTGCGCCGCGGTCCCTTCTCCTTCCTCATCCTTCCCTGTCGCCATGGGAACAGGAGGCACCGAGGGGGCACCTGCCTCCCTAGTGCCAGCCACTTAGCAAATGTAGGTCGCTTTGGCTGCGTCCTGTCTTCATCTGTTTCAGCACTGAGTCAGGAACCAGCTGCATCTTGTTTCTGCAGCTCGTTAGGGTGATGATGTTCCAGTGTCCCGGACACTCCTGCTGCAGCCATGCTGCAGGGCACAGACGGCTCGCTGCTCAGTGCACCGTGCTGCCACGGGCAGCTGCTCTGGGTGAACTGGGACTTGATAAACTCCTTGTTTCCTGGTTGGGTTTGTTTTGGTGGTTTGAGTTTTTTCATCATTTCTCTTCAGTAATGGAGCTTTAGATGGTTTTGTAACACAGTCAGAATTGAGGAAAGCCCTGCCCTTGGTTACAGTGGTTTCAGTGATGGCCCTTGGCTGTGCCAGCTCACCCAGGGCGGGAGGTCTGTGGGGGGGGAGCAGCCAGGGACAGTCACCTCTGCTTTGCCCAGCTCTCTTGGGAAGAAGGCAGGGCTGTGGGAACTCCTGGCTTCTTCAGCATTTACACTTTCTTAGAAAAAACTCCTTGCTTTAGCAGCTCAGGAAAGCCAGTGTTAACCTGAGTGTGCAGACTGGCACAGGAAACTCAACGGGCTGCTGGACAAACATGACAAATTGTCATTTATGTGCTGTGCAACAAAACATGTATTTTAAGTAAGATATTTAATCTCCTTTGATGCAGAGATGGCAATTACTCCTCTGATGCCTGTTTGTTAGAATAATTTAAAAAACAATCCTGATGTAATACTTAATCTTGCATTTGTGCAGGGCCCTTTTGTGCAGGGCCATTAGGTTTGCATAATTTTTTAATGCCTGTCTGGGGAGGAAGAGTGTCTTTAAGTAGGTTGCCTGTTTAAAGACTTCCACATCATCATTTCAAACCAAACACCACTGAACAATGCTGGGGTGAGACTGCTTGGGTTCCACCTGTCACGTTGTCCCCTGTTGCCTTCACACACATTGCTCTCCAGTTCTGCCACACCCACATTCTCCCAACTTTATCTGCTGCCTCCATCCCTGATGGCTGCTTGCAGGTGGAACAGGCTTCAGCACGTGCTGCTTCCTTACCCCTGCTAAACCTGCTCCCCCCACATTGTCTGCAGGGACAGAGGGAAAAGCAGCGGGGCTTTGTTGGGCTTTCAGGGTAACCTGGATGAGCTGAAGCTGTGCTATCTGCATTCCCTGCAGAGCAGCCTGCTTGCCCCAGTGCTGCTGGCTGCCTTTTGCCCACATGGAACAAGCTGGGCTGGTGTCTGGGCTCCATCTTCATGAGACTGACTGGACATTAAATTCATTCACTTGGTTGTGTTCCTGCTGGCCCAGGCTCTAAACCTCACTTTGTTTTGTTTGTTTAAAAAACCCCACTGGAACAACCCCAAACAGCTGTTGAGGAGGTAGCAGGTACTGTCCTCCTGTGTTCACTTACGAAGGGTAGTGGGCAGTAGTTTCTGAACCAAGCTGGTTTTCTGGCCAGATAGTCCTTAAATTTTGACACTTTATACTGTACTGCACTCAGGCCAGTTAAATTAAATTAGGGAAGACTCCCAGCCAAAACCAGAACTGTGACAACAGTGATGTCATCAAAAAATAAAAGTTAAAAGGTCCGAGCTGGCGTGCTCTCAGCTGGTCTGTGCTGTCAGCCTCCTGTTACATTGTGCTGCAGTCAGCCCTGGTGATCTCAGTGAGCCCAGCGGGCAGAGCAGTGTGGCATTCCCCACTGCCTTCCCAGAGAGCACGTGGCTGTGGCTGCTCACCTTGGATTTTCTATGCCTGACTTGTTTCAGTCCCCTTTTTGCCTTTCCTTTTGTACCTGATCCCACGAGCGTCTCAGCATGGATGGACACAAAGGTATTTCCTCGTCAGCTTTTTGGGTTGTGGCTTTGCCCTCTCAAAACCAGAGCATGCTGAGCTGTAGCTTTTGTGCCTGCCCACGGTTATCAGGATGTGGGCATGCCTTGCTGTTCTTGTTTGGCTGGAGGAAGTGCAGATGTACCCCTCACATCATCCAAATGGCCATTTAAAGCCACTCAGAAGGATTTTTCTGGCACTTGAACTGATGTACCTCTTGTACCTGATGTCCATCCAGGTTGAGGTATTTCTGGTGAACACCACATGCTGTGCAGTACCTTTGCATGTTCTGAGCAAGCAGAGAGGGGACGCAGGAGGCAGAGGCTCTGTGTGTGTGTGCCACGTGTGGAGACAGATGCTGAGGTGACCTGGTTTGGCTTTGAGTGTGTGGTGGTTTTGTTTGCTGTGTTCTTTCCATCCCCATTGCCTTTGCCCCTTTGGGAGAGCTTGGCTGCCACCACAGCAGCAGACTGCAGAGAGCAGCCATGTGATGCCCTGCTCTCTGTGAGTGTGGGTTCTGTCACACGTAGAGGATATGCTGAATCTGCAGGGATGATGTACAGATTAGTGTTCTTGAAAGGCATTGCTGTGTGTTGAGGAAGGGAAAGCGATGGCACAACCCACTGCAGATTAGTATGATTAGCAGATCACAAAACCCAGGCTGAAGGTGGGCACCGACCTTCCCTTGTGTCTCAATGAGATTTGGCCACGTCACTCTCTGGGGCTGTTCCTGGTGCTGCTTCCTATGATGCACAGTGTCTGTGAGCCGTTTGCTTCCTCTGCCTCTGTTCATACAGGTCTCTGCTGGTCTCAGGTCAGCAGCTAGCCCTCCCTATACAAAGTCAAGGTCTCTGCTGCACCTGGTGGAGTTGGAGACCTGAGTTTTGCTTACGTTGTGCTCCTTTGGGCTGTTCTGCAGGGACAGTTTCATAAAGCCTGAGTTACATTTATTCCTGTTAGTGAGGAGTTACAGAGGAGCACAGAAGCTCTCTGGGGTGACAGCCTAGCACAGAATCTCCAAGATGGTGCCACAGTCACCCATTATAATGAAATTCCTATCTTTAATCGTGAAAAAAAGCCAACTTGAATTATTTTTGAGCTTGAAAAGTTTTCATGGCTGAGATTTCTACAGAATTTATCGGCTTTTATGCAGCAAAGTTGTAATTAAATTCTGGCAAGTTGGAATGTGTTTTTTTTGGGGGGTTGAGGGGATTTAAACCCATTCCTGGAAAGTTAAAACTGAAACAAAACCCCAGAGCACATTTACATTGCTGCTTTCCCTACAGAAAAAAACCACTCTGGTCTCCTCCCATCAGCTGAGCTTCAGCAGTAAGCTTCAGACACACAAATCAGGAGGATCTGTTGGATAATTCTGTGATAATTCTGTGCTTTGATCGGAGTGAGATGCTGTCTGAGTTTACATAAGGTGGTACAGGAGTAGCTGGGTCACCTCCCACCTGTCTGTGCCAGCAGACCAGAGCCAGCCGGGTCACGGGTGCAAGCCTGGTCAGGTTTCCCTCCCTGGGGAGCACAGGAGCTTAGCTGCCTGGATGTAAGCCATGCTATGCCATTTGCCTGTCAGGACAGAGATCAGGCATGTTCTGCTTAATAACACAGAAATGCCCCTTGGGTTCCATCCAGGGGCTGTACCTGCGTGGGGTTTAGCAAGAGTGTCCACTGGGATGCCAGGTGACAGGGCAGGGCGCAGCAGCCACAGGGGAGGAGCTCCTCTCCCCTTGTTCAAACACGGGCATTTCAGGAACTCCTCTTGGCTGTACATTGGCACAGAACACGGCCATGGAACAGCCTTGTGCTGTGCGGTGGCAGGGGAAGGAAGGCAGAAATGCTGAAGTGTGGTGTAGCAATATCCAGAGAATTTAAAAAATAAAGTCTTTATGATGATGATAAAATATTGGCAGTTTCTGATAGCTTTTAAGAACTTTACCTTGTGATCTTTCTACTAAACCCCAGAGAGCCCCATGAATTCTTCTTGCAAGAGCATTTTATTTTTTTTTAAATATATACCAGAATGAATCTAAGCTGAGTTGGGACACTGAGGTTCATTTCTGCCTGTCAGTCTCCACACTCAACATTTCCTCTGTTCTTTTGCAGGCCGTGTACATGTTCTATGCTTTGGCAATTGTCTGTGATGACTTCTTTGTCCCTTCGTTGGAAAAGATTTGTGAAGTAAGTACTAGATGTTAATTGGGCTGGTGTGCTGCTTTAGGAGCAGCTCTCAGAACGTGATGGCAGTGTATTTACTGTCATTGTCTTAAAGCTTCTTGTTTAGTTGCTCAACACACTGCACGTGTTGGCTCAGCGTGTGCTCCCACTCGCAGGAGACAGGCTGGGAGTCTGCTGGTAGGTAAGCTTGGCTGATGCTCACTCTTAAAGCTAGCAGTCACCTCTCCAGTGATTCCTGGGGATGCATCATACCACTTAAAACCCGAGGTGGCACGTACCATAGTGAAGAAGCGTGTTCTCTAGAGCAGTGTTCACCACATCAACCCCGCTCCACGGGCGCCCTGGCAGTCCTGGCTGCCCTACGGCTCTCCAGGTAATAAACCAGCAGCTTGTCAGCTTGTCTTGTGCTCTGCCTCTCACCACTGATGTACTCCCACCACTCCATCTGAGAAACCCAGCTCTTGAGGTAGGGTCCAGCTGTGGGAGGCTGGGAGGGGGCTGGGATGTTACTTGTTGCCCACATAGGGAATGGTGCTTTGGTGTGGTTATGGCTTTGGGCATATCCCTTGGGACTTGGAAGATGATAACCTTGTATTTCTTGACTTTTGTGTGGAAATAGCGATCCACAGGGTGTTTCTGAATTTCATATACCACTAACTTAACACTTAGAAACCTCCCAGGTGCCAGAATGGCCACGAAAAGATGCCCAAGAGAGTTTAGGTGTGGTGTTGGTATTTCAAAACAAACCCAAAAAACACCTAGGGGAGGGGGAGATGCCAAGCACTCTGCCGGTTGCCTGAGGGCTGGGTCCTGCTCCTGCATGTGGTCTTGGAGCCGTGGGAGCTGTGGGGCTGTGCCTTCAGGACACTGCTGCTCCTGCTGCCCAGCTGGTGAGGACCTGCACACCACCAGTGCCTTCATACCAGGCCTTACCAGCTCCCAGTCAGCCGCTGCTGGGAGTGCTGCCTGGCCAGAGCAGGGCTCCCCTGGGCAGCCCATGCCAGGGCTGGGTTTGCCTGCTTAGGCTTTGGCCAGGAGTGAACTCCTGGTTTAGGTTCAGGATGCTGCAGGTGTGCAGTATGTTCACTTCCCAGGGCGTTTGGGCTTTGCTTGTGCGGCGCCCAGCACAGGAGCTGTCAAGCTGACAGCCCTCCCTGTGCCATGGTAGCTCCTCTTGCCTGGCGTTCATGTGTCTCTGCAGATGTACCTTGCCTTCAAAGTTACCAGTTTCATACCCTGCGCTGCGTTGGTGTCAGTCGTAAAGCAGCAGGGACAGCTAGGTCAGCTGTAAAGCAGCTCTTGAACGCTTCCAGCAATGGCAAGGGACTCTGTCCCTCTTCTGCTAAGGTTGGCACACTGAAATTTTAGGAGACAAGAAGTAGTTTTTAGCCTAAATCTGCTCAGACAGCTGCGGAATGAACACAGCCCATGTGCCTGCAGTGACCGCCAGCCTGCTCCGATGCCAGTCTGGGGCAATGAAATCTCTGACTATAGAAAACATGGTTTGGCCTAGCCTGTGAGATGTGTCTGTCAGCTGGAGGAGACACCTGCCCATCTGCCTGGCAGGGAGTGTCGCTCATCAGGGCTCTGGCAGGAGCTGTGGGAGACGGTCGGAGAAATCATACGTGCTGACAGCTCTGATGGAGGCTGTCTCTACACCGACCTGATGTCTATAGCTCATCACCCTGCCATGCAGGCCTCTCTGCTTGACCCAAAGCTGGGTGCAGCACTGCAGGGAGGGTCTCTCCAGAGTGGAGCAGAGGGGAGAACCCCCTCCCTCGGCCTGCTGGTCACGCTGCTCAGAATGCAGCCCAGAGCTGCCTGCCCTGGCTTCCACCCTCTGCAGCCTCTTGTTTGCATTGAGCTGCCCAGGAGCTCCTCATCCACCCACATGGGTGATACTGCCTGACCCCCTCTTTGTTGGGGTGCATCGCTCCTGAGCTCGGAGGAGCTGGCCCTGGAATACCAACCAGCTGCCTTGGGCCCCTCTTCCCTCCAGGGCTTTTTGGGGACATTCAAGGCTTTTTATTTATGTGTTTTATGCATAATTAAGCAGTTCTGTAAATACATGATAGCAAAAGAAACATGCAGTGCTGTTCCCTGATCCAACTACTGATTTTATCAGTCCAGAATGGCCTGTCTTCAAAACATCCAGCTCTCCATGGCTTGTCCTTGATGTTAGCGCTCAGGAATGTGTGGGAAAAGGCTCGGGTCACTTCCCAAAGGCCACTGAGGCCTCTGGGTAGTATCCACTCTTGCCTGTCTCTCCAGGAAAGGGAAGGTTTTATCATTGCCTGTGACAGCAGGCGCTACCACCGTTGCTCACACCAACCAGTCTTCCCCGATAAAGACCCTGTGAAATGAGCAGCTTGACTTGGAGAGACAGCGCTGCTTTGTGGGGAGAAGACCCCTGAGTCTCCATCCATCACTTGATGAGGTAAAGCCTGTGATGATTTCCAGGGTGTTTGCTGGTTTATTAACAGACAAGAAATGAGAGAAAGAGAGGGAAGGTATGGATAGAGAGCCTTTGTAGGAAGTCATGTCCAGAGGCTGTGCTGGTAGCCGTATGCGTGGTGCACTCAGCATGCCGGCAGCCATAAGGGGCCGTGACTTACTGCTCACCTGGGGTCTCCATCAGTAACCAGTCCTCCAGCTACCATCCTGTCCTGCAAGGGAGGTTTCAGATCCTCCTGCCAGAGGCATTTTTGGTCTAGGAGACCAACTGGCAGTTACTCTGGAGCTGCTCATGGTTTAGAGGCACTAGTTCTAAAACACCTTTTCCTGGCTTCGCTTCATTGAGCTTGGGAAGTGGTTGTTGAGTTAGACTAAGGAGGCATTTGTGCTCCCAGGCACGTGTGTTGAGATGAGAATTCATTCCAGACCCCTTGCTGTGGTAGACATTGGCACACTGTTGTAGTTACACCGAGGCCCTGGTGTTCAGGTGTTTTCTGACCCAGCCTGTACTTGCATTTGCCCAGCTGCTCCCTGTTCCTATGGAGGGCTTACATGATATGACTGACCTCATACAGCAGTTGCAAACATTTGTCTGCAAATGCCAGAGGACATGGTTTTGTCTCCAAGGTGGCATACTCTGCTTTCCACTCTTTTGTATGAACTTAAATGACCACAGTATTGTGGTGGTTTTGGCCCTAGCTAGAGGCCAAATACCCACCAAGCAGCTCGCTCACTCCCTTGTTCAGCCAAAAAGGGGAGAAAATAGATATTAGGAGGCTTAGGACTTGAGATAAAGACAGAGGGATCACTCTCTAATTAGTGCAATGGGCAAAACAGACTCAGCACAGAATAAAGGAAAGTATTACTACTACAACTAATACATCCAGTGAACTGGAATGAGATAAGAAGTGGCCAGGTCTTAAAGCACCTTCCCCCCACCCCTCCCTTCTTAGCACACTTAAAACTCATCACGATTTTACTCCCTTCTTCCCCCCGCAACATGAGGCGGGGAGGGGCAGGGAATGGGCAGTGGGGTTCCAGCGATTCCTCACAAGCTGCTTTTCTTCCCCAGATCTCAACACTTCTACTTCCCCCCACTCTTCACCTCTTTGCACACTTTAATCATAAATTCGCTCCCTTCATCCCTCCTATCACAGCACAGGGAGGGGCAGGGAATGGGGAATGGGGGTTTTCAGTCCCTTCCTCCCGAGTTGTCTTCCATCTCAGCTGGGATTCCACACACACGCATACTTCCTGTCGGCGCCGTGGGGTCCCACCCACATGAGAGTCGTGTCCACGAACTTCTGCAGCATGAGGCCTCTCTGTTGGGGATCCATCTCCTCACCACAGGCCTCTCAGCAGGGCTCCTCTCCATGGGGTGCTGACATCCGGGTCCAGACCCCCCAGCCTGGTCCCTCACAAAGTCACAAGTCCCCTGGCAAACCTGCTGAGGCGTTGATCAATCTTCACAGGGTATAGGTTTCTCTGCTCCCCGTCCTCATCCATGGGCTTTGGGGGACACCCGTTTCACCATGGTTTCACCACGAGCTGCAGGGGAAGCTCTCTTTTCGCATTCTTCCCCCCGCCCCCCGCCCCTCCTGCGGGCCTGGCCTTGGTGTCTGTGCAGCTTGTTACATCTTCTCACTCCTGCTCTGGTGGCAAAGTGCCCCTGCCAGCAGGTTTTTTTTCTCCTATATGTGATTCACAGAGGCGCTATGACCAGCTCTGATAGGCCCAGTCTCGAATTTGGCCTTGAACTGACCATGTTTCCAAAATATGGGGCTAGGAGAAAGCTGTAACTGTGGCTTACAAAAGCCACCGAAGCAGCACAGCCACACAACACTGCAACAAGTATGTATCAACTTAATCACTGCAATAAATTGCTAGGATATGGCCTTGAGGAAACCTACTACAGCTTGCAATTAAACCATCCCCGCACAAGGTCCAGCACAGGTTGTTTCCTTGGCTTGACAGTCTTTTCTTTCAAGGGACACCATCGACTTACAGGCCAGCTATTGCAGGATGACTGTCTCTGTATTTCCATAGAGAATCCAGCAGGAATAAGTGGCCTTTTGGGATCTACTTTGGGTCATCTGAACTTCTTCTACAATAGTTTTAATCCTATGCAAAATCATTTACCATAAGGCTGTGTTTAATCAGGCTCCATGAGCCTTTATAGCAGTGCAGCAAGGGTCTCCTGCTTAAAAAGTGCTCCTGTGGAGGGCACATCTTTCCCTTTTTCCTTGTCCCCATAACAAGGTACAGAATTTGTTGCTGCATGTGTATGGCCAGTGGTTAGTGTTACCTTCCCACAGGGGCCTAGAGCATCCTCTGTGGGATCTGCAGTCCAGATAAGGCTGGTGGGAGGATTTCTGTAATCCCTGACTCTATGCAGACGTAATTGAGTAGTGATAAAGCTGCAGAGGAAGAGGGGAGATGAAGGCTTCCCCCACCCTGCCAGGCTGGGTGCGATGCTCGGAACAGCCAGTCCTGCCTGGGGAAGCGTCTCCCGCCGCCCTCAGCTGTTCTCCTCTCGCTCCACGGCCCAGCCGCTGACTCGCAGGCCCATGAGCCTGCCAGCTCTGTGTAGTGACAGCTCAGCAGGTTGTGGCTGCGTGGCAGGGGGGAGGCTTTTTTTAGCTACTCCTTAAACCGTGCAGGGTGCCAGCAAGGCATGTGGTCTTTAAGAGCCATTTGGCGTTGGCTGAACAGGGGCTTGTGCAGATGGAGCAGTGGGAATGCAGAAAGCATAAAGGAGTAATTAGCCAAGTAAATATTGGGAGACAGTGTGTGCCCATGACGTTGTCATCGAGTGGTGAGTCCTTTCCAGAAACCCCTGTTGTGGGCAGTCCCTGGGCACTGCTAGCGGAAGGCTGTAGGTGAGTGTCTCCCGCAGTGATAAAGTAAACAGGGTGAGGAGGTGTTCAGTGCCCAGCACTGGAATGGTACCAGGGAAGGCAGCTGGGTGTGAAGCAAGGCTGAGCTCCAGCCCTGCCCTTCACAGGCCAAAGCAGCCGGGGTAAGGAGTGTGTTGGTGGGGTCATGGAGGAGACCTGGTTTTGGCCTTGCTGTTGTCGGGTCATGGAGGAGACCTGGTTTTGGCCTTGCTGTTGTCCAGAGTACTACTCTGTCTCTCCTCTGCAAATGTATCGCAGCCCTCTTGGCAAGGTGATTCTAACTTACATAGCCAATGCCTGTGATGACTTTTTCCCCTCTACTTAAACTTGGTTGACATAAAGTTTATACATCCCAGCAGTTTCCCACTCTTGGCACAGTTTAATGTTTCTGGTCTGATTTCTTCAGCCTCTCAGTGTTGTAATTGATGCCTGTGATGTGTTTCTCTGCAGCGCTTGCACCTTAGCGAAGACGTGGCTGGGGCAACGTTCATGGCAGCTGGAAGCTCTGCTCCTGAGTTGTTTACATCTGTCATAGGTAATTAACCCACTGCTGCTTCCTCAAACCTCCAAGGTTCCCTGGCTGTCAGACTGAAATGGGGTTGCTGAGCACCTGTGAGGTCCATGACAGCTCCCAACCCTTCCCTCCTGGGCACACGTGGGGCTGATTGTGGGGAGTCCTGGCTAGAGGAAGTGCCATCGATGCACGGCTTGGCTGCCATGGGGGTGCTTTGGTCTCACCCATCAAACCAGGGCAGTTAAGCTCATCTGGCTGTTACTCTGCCGTGCTGCAGCACAGCGGAAGAGCGCAGCACTGAGCTCTGCACACTCAGCCTTCCCTCCTCCTGCCCACTCCCCTGCGCTGTCGGCCGTGCTGTCCCTGGGACGCAGCCTGAAGGGATGCACCTCCCACCTGCTGGTCAGTACCCAGGCAAGCTGTGTGCGTCCTCAGCTGCAGGTTCTCTGCCATCACCCCCACTCTGGTCAGTCTTCTGACACCAATTCCCTCTGGGAAAGCCAGAGCAGGGAGGAGAAGAGGATCTGAAGTGCTTTCCCGCAGCAACAAATTGGTCAGGGCATCAAAGTACCAAAGCAACTCTCCACTTAGCAAAGTGTGATCAAAGGATTCAGCAGTCCTTAGGCTGGGAGACCTGGGAAACTCGTGTGGTCCTTCAGCAGCCTTGAGCTAAGAGGAGACTGCACTCAGCTGCTATAAAATGAAGCTGTATGTGTGCTACCTGGAGCAGGGGGAAAGCATTCTTCCGATTTTATTCATCCCCATCTCTATTGGTAGGTGATCATCATCAGAGCAGTGGTTGGGAGGTTAAGGTGGGCTCTCCGTTACCACAGAGAATTATTACCAGCTTTCATACTTTCTCAAGAAGATCCTTCTGTTTCAGTCACAGCTACTGAATGCAGAGCATAGATTGATTCCTGCAGAGAGGTCTGGTTACAGAAGCAAAGCCCCAAAGTGTAGGAACATACATTGGACTGAGGTGGGGTTGTATGCCAGTTAAGGATAGTGCTGCACCAGGGTGAAAGTAAAACTAGATTCCTTCAGGCAGCATAGAGAAGCCCCAATGGTCAGGTCATCATCTTGCTGTGGTGTAATCCATCAGGGGCTGAGTGTCGCTTGGTGGGTGACTGCTGCTGTGTGACATGTTTCTGAGAAAAGGGTAAAGTGAGGGGAAAAAATCTTAACCTGTGCTGGCCAGATAAATACTGCTGGAACCTTAAAAGGGAGTGTGAATGTAAAGACTGACAGCCAGTGGGAGATGGAGTTATTTTTAGGCTCCCTTCCCAAGGAGAGAATCCTGTGTGGTACCACGATGCGTGTGTCTGTCAGCTCAGCTCCTTCACCGTCAACCTCACTGGCCAGTTTTAACCAAATTTGACAAAGGAGTTCTGAAAGGAGCTTGTAAGGTAGCCCTGTAACTCCTCCTGAGAGGCATCGTTCAGCTTGCAAGTAGCCAGTGGCCAGGCAGCTCTGGAGCTGCTCCAGCTCCACTCCTACGTGCCTCCTGAAGCTGTCTGGACTGGGTGATGGGAGCAGCAGGGTACCGGTGAGGGGATGTCCTGGGGGAGATGGCTCCCTGCAGGTCTGTGTCTGACCAGCTGCTCCCATGAGCTTAGGTTGTTGCATGATGTCGTGCTATAAGTTTGGACCGCAGAACCAGGAGGTTGGTACTTAGCAGAGCTGTGTAAGGTGTTTGGTTCTCACGAGACGGTCTATTCAGGACCCCTCAGAAAGCAAGCTCTGTCCCCTTTATTCACCCTGCACCTTCCTCTGCGAGTCACCCTATTAGATAGGAGAAAAGGCTGCAGAAATGGTACGTGCCCTCACATTCATTAACAGGTTGTGAGGTCTGCAATTTTCTGTGGGGAAATTTTGCTCTTTCCAATTTACACAGCTTGCCTTGAATTTGTTTTTCAGGTGTTTTTATCACAAAAGGAGATGTAGGCGTTGGAACCATCGTGGGCTCGGCTGTATTTAACATTCTCTGTATTATTGGCGTGTGTGGGCTTTTTGCAGGACAGGTAAGAGTACTTAATGATTCCTAACAGTTGTGGCTTCATCCTGTGATTTGGCTGCACTGTGAAATCAGCTGCCAGGTTCACAACCTTGCCTCAAATTTCTCTGGCTTTATTCTTTTGAATAGGGCCCTGTGCTATTCCTCTTGCATTTCTGAAAGGAAAAGCAGAACAGCAAATGTCAGCTCAGGCTTTTTGGGCTGCCCAAGATATGGGGGCAGTCAAAGGAATGGAAGTTGGCTGTGTAACACCTCCTCTTGGTAGCTACTGAAAACCACCTTGTGACGCTTGTATCTGGCTGTTTAAGCCCAAAGAAGACAGGAAATGTCTGTGCATCTGGCTGGTAAAATGCCCTCACTTCGATGAGCCATGCAGGATGCCTCTGAAAGGATGCTGGTGCTCCTGGAGCATCATGAAGATGCTGCTTTTATGTGAGATAGCTTGAGATGCGTGTGCTGAGCTGGCATGGCATCGGGGCTGGCCTGAGTTCTGAGGCTGGGTGGAAAAGATATGTCTTGGCTTGTGGCTGGTCTCGTTACTCACACCCCAAACCACAGAATGGTTACGTGGGAAGGAGCCTCTGGAGGTCTCTGATGCCAAGCCCTCACCTCTCCAACCCAGGGCTGATTGCACAGCAGGGTCAGGTTGCTCAGGGCCTTGCCCAGGCGGGTTTGAATCACAGAATCACAGAGTTGTAGGGGTTGGAAGGGACCTCCAGAGATCATGGGGTCCAACCCCCCTGCCAAAGCAGCTCCCCAGCTCATACTGCACAGGTCGGCATCCAGACGGGTCTTGAATCTCTCCAGAGAAGGAGACTCCACACCCCCTGGGCAGCCTGTCCCAGGGCTCCCTCACCCTCACTGGGGAAAAGTTCTTCCCCAGATTTGTGTGGAACTTCCTGTGCTCCAACTTGCAGCCATTGCCCCTTGTTCTGTCTCCACAGACCACAGAAAAGGGGCTGGCCATTCCCCCTGCACCCCATACTTAAGATATTTATAAACATTGATTAGGTCCCCCCTCAGTCTTCTTTTCTCCAGGCTGAACAGCCCCAGCTCTCTCAGCCTTTCCTCATAGGATAGATGTTCCAGGCCCTTCATCATCTTTGTAGCCCTTCTCTGGACTCTCTCCAGGAGATCCCTGTCCTTTTTATCCCAGGGAGCCCAGAACTGGACACAATACTCCAGGTGGGGCCTGACCAGGGCAGAGTAGAGAGGGAGGATCACCTTCTTAGACCTGCTGGCCACACTCCTCCTGATGCACCCCAGGATCCCATTGCTTCCAAGGATGCCCCAGCTTCTTTCCTCTCCAGCAGCAAGGCCACCCGTTCCCAGTATAACTTCCGACTGTCTTACATGTGTCAACCTGCTTACGACAACATAAGCAATTCATCTGAAATTAAAGTAATTAAGTTGTGAGATCCGAGCTGCTGTCTGAATTGCAATTGAATATGATTGACTGTATAATTAAATATCTGAATCTGCATTCACCTCAGCATTCACCACCATGCCCACAGTATTTTTGCAATCTGGTAAGATATTCTTTGAGATGTTACTGTGCAGACTTGTTTGTAAAGAGGAGAAGCAAAAGAGCATTAGTAGGACAGGGCAATAGGCTGGCCAGCCCCAGAAGCACTTGGGAGAAGCTCAAGCCTGTGTAACTTGGTCAGTATGGGAAGGCATGCAGAGAGATCAGGCTTTTCTGGGGCAGTCTGTCACCCAGTTTTATTTGTGTTAGCCGTGAACTTTTTCAGTGTGAAGGCAAACATTTTAACTGTGGGGGTGCTGCAGGGAAAGGCTGCCCACAGCAGCACCCACCTGATTTGCATGGGAATGTGCAACTAGAAATTAGGCATGCTCCACATATTAGTGGTGCTGCTGTATCTCTCACTGTGAAAGCCCAATTGATTCAGACTGGTACTTAATGACCAAACCTTTCCCTGAGCATGAAGCTGTGCTCCCCAGAAGTGCTCTCCTGTAATCAGTAGGACTTTTCACTCAGGTTGCTTTTTCCAAGCAAATGTAGACAATTAGGTGTTCAGCATGGCAGCAGAGGAGGCAGTCCTGATTCTACTCTCTGTGGTATTGATTGCATGCCTCAAACCTGCTAAAGAGCTAGCTACAAACCACAGCTTTCAGTGGAAGAGGTTTGGTAGAGTTTGGGAGGTTGATGGAGAGTGTCAGTCTTGTCGAGAGGCCACATGCAGATGGGAGATGTTTGTTTCTGAAGGATGTAACGCAGCTGAAACCTCTTGTAAATGCCTTCAGCCTTCCAGGCGTGGTACCTGTCACAAGTTTAAGGGGGATTGGGTGCTGGAAGTCATCCTAAGTGTGGTCTGTGAGTCTCTCTCAAGCCAGGAATTGACATTTGGACTGGTTTTTCCCAGCTTTGTTTTCCCTTACTCTGCTAGTGATTTGCATTTGGTTTCATTGAGTCCCTTAACCTCTGCTTGCTGCAGAGGCTGGGTGAGAGCTGGAATGATGGACCTCGCTGCGTGGAAACATGATTTAAATGAGCAAAGAGGAAACCCCAGTTTAAATAATTCCAGTATTCTAGTTTAAAGCTCTGTGCTTTTCATTTTTCCCTACTCCCAACCCTTCACCAAAAAGTCATTCACTTTGACTGGCATGATGAATCTTTTTGCTTTGTGTTAGTAGGAATTTGATTGTATTACCAGTAACGTCTCTGCAGATGCAGAGGTGCTGCGTTTCACTGGCAGTTGGGTTTCAGTTCTGCTGGGTGCCAGCATCTCAGTTTGGAGTTACTTTGCAGTGGGGTGGGTGAGCCCAGGGGCAGGCTGCTGCTCCAGCTGCTACTCCAGCTGTTGCTCCAGCTGCTGCTCCAGCTGCTGCTGCACTCCAGCTCCCTTAGAATGGGGTCTTCTCCTCTGAGCTCAGACCCGTGGGGTCAGCAGCTGGAATCCTCTGGGTCTCAGATGAGGCCGGTGAGTCTGCGGGCAGGCATTTACCAGCCATGAGCCTCCCCTGAGGATGCTCAGGACATAGACCTGTTTTCTGGGACTTCTGCACTGGAAAGTGGCCTTCAGGCATCCAGGGTCAAGGCTGGAAGGCTTTTGGGTTTGTTGGGTGGGAGGAGCAGAGAACTAATCCCACTCCTATGGCAGTGTCAACCCAGTGATGTTCACATGGCCTTCGCAGTCATTGTTCATCAGATCCACTCACTGAGTGCTTGGCTGTTGGGAGATGGTGGCTGCTGACTGCCAGGCTGAACAAGAAGGGCTGCTGCTCTGTCTCCCTCTGTTTTACATTTGGGTGTCTCTGTCAGGGAAGGGACGATTTTGAGATGATCAGGGGCTGATTTCCAGAAGGACATTGTGGGGGTGTGGGGAGTGTCTGGCCCTGGCTGCAGCAGCACTGCTCCCACTTGTATGTGCTGGCCAGGACGGTGTTGGGGGGCTGTTTCAGCACCTGGGGGTCCGGCTGGTCAGGACACGGGGTGGCTCGGAGATGGTGTCAGCCCAGGAGGCAGCCAGAGAGTGGCACGGGCAGCAGCATCCGCTGAGCCACAGTTGTGGCAGGGCCCCTTCGTCCCCTCCTGGGATTCCCAGCTCAGAGCTGGGGGAGGAGGGGTCCCTGTGCTGGACGTGACGGGACAGCTGCCCCAAGCAGAGTGCTTTGGAGAGCTGTACACCCACAGACTGGGAAACCAGGAGCTGAGGGAGCTGAGGGGGCCAAGGCCCATTTCCCTCAGTGCCCGTTTGCTTTTGCAGAGCTGTTCAGGATCATGCCTTTTCTTTCTTTCTTGTTGGTCGGCTTTGACTGGCAGGTTGAATTAAAAAATGCTGACCAGCTCCCTCCAAGATAGGTTTTATCTTTACATTAGGTGGTGGTGTGTAAGTGCAGAGGTTGGATGTATTATTTGTTGGCTTACGAAAATACCGGGTTTAGCTACATGCACCTTGTTTAGAAAAGGGAACAAACCCACAGCCCCAAAAGCTGGTGTGCATTTACTTGAACACCAACTCTAACCAACTCTTTCTAAGCCTTTAATGGCCAGTAAGTGCACACTTCTCAGAGTGAATGAGAGTAGGCGTCCCACTGCTGGAGCTGGAGAAGGGAAGCGCGGTGCCCACACCTCTGTACGACACTGCACACCTACAGACTGCACTGAAAGAGCATTGTTAAGGTTGAAAGTCAACCACTGGAAAGTTAGAAAATAGCTGTGGTAACGTTCCTGGTCCAACCTTAATTTGTGCCCCTGGTGTGTCTGCACTATTACACGGTCTTTAATTACAGGGTCCCACGCTTGTGTCTCCACGGGGTCCTTGCCTCCCTCAGTGCACAGAGTGGACTTTGCTCCCTTAATGAGCAGCTATTCATGATTTTGTTTTCTCTTCATTGTTCAGTGTGTGCCCTTCTGCCTTATTTACCAGGCTCTATTCAAGCCCTGTTCCAGAGGCAGAATTATTAATTTCCTCTTGAACTTGTGCCGATCTCATGGCTATTGTATCTGAACAGTTGATGGACAATTAATTAATTTTCCCCAAACCTCTGTGAGATGAAGGGATGCTTTAAAGACAGGGAAACAAAGCAGGGAGAGATTAAAAAAACAAAAGAATAACTTGTCATTTTAGAGGCCAATTAGAGCTGACACGGGCCTGTTTTTTCCTTGAATGTCGAGCATCCCATGGCATGTTCTTTGTGCAGAGGACAGCTCCCTCTGACTCCAGACGCTGCTCCTGCTGCTCCATCTCAGTGTTGCACAAGGATGTTGCCACTGGGCCAGCTGTGGTTTAAGTGTCCATGTCAGTGCCCCTGCAGCGCAGCTCTCCTTGGGAGCATTCAGCTGCTTGAGCCATTCAAGCCCCTTTTCTTCTCCCAGGTCCCAGCTCCTGTTCCACTTGTGCAAGGGGATGCAGGAAACACGTTGTGAGCCCTGGCTTCATACCTGCGACCGTTCTTGACCCAAGTTGAGCAAGTGGCTGAACCACCTCATCTCTTAGCATCTAGTGCTTGCTTCTGCCACATGATGATATGCCTTTTTGAGCACCCAGGCACTCCAGGTTTCTTTCCATTCAATCTGACTTCTGGCTCCTCCTCCCTGTCTCCATTTCTTGAGGCTTGAGAGAAAAGCTTTCTCCAGAGAAGTTTTCCCCTGGACCATGAATCCACCCCACAGCTGTCTCTCAAGCACCCAGCTTTCCCCACATCAAGAGCTATCTAGATCCCTTCTTCTCACTCATCTGCTGTGTGGCTCGTGGCTCCTTGACCTGACTCCTCCTGACTAGTTTTATTCATGCCAGGGAAGCACCTCTGGAGGTACAGGAACCTGCTCAGGAGTTGGGGCAATTGTATTTTCCTCTGTTCTCAGTTCCTGCCAGCTGTAGGCTTGCTGCACCTCACAGGCAGTTCATGATGGAGTGCGTGCCACACATCTGCCTATACTCTGCCCAAGGCTAGAAGACCCCCCACCCACCCCTGGTTTGTAATCCCAGCAGTCACAGCCACCACGAGAGGCTTCCTTCTGGACATGTCTCTGAAGTCATTAAAAGGCCTTAACAAGGCTCCCTTAGGCAGCACAGCAAGTCTCAAGTGGGAAGCTGCTCGGTGCCCACGTGCTCCAGATCTGCTGGGAGCTGGTGCTGTATGAAGGTGAAAAGCCCGTGGTGCTTAACAGTCACTCTGAAGTAGCTTAGGAGCAGGCTGCCAGAAGCCCTTGAGCAAGGCAGTAATTAAAAAAAGTTCCACTTGGTTTCTTTATTTATGTATTTAATTTTGAAATCTTAAGGAATTTATCACCTTGCTATAGCTGGAGCCCCAGCCCTGCAGCCACTCGTTCTGCAGACTGAGCTGCTTGCAGGATGGGTGTCTGGAACCCACACAGCTTGTCCTGGTTTAGCTTGCCCTCTCTCCCTGCAGTGGGATGGGGAGAGAGGTGGAAGAGGGGAGTAAGACTTGTGGATTGAGGTGAAGACAGGTAATAGGACAGAAAAGGAAGAGAGTAATGCTGATGGTAGTAATGATAACAGGGTACACAAAGCGAGTGATGCACAGTACAACTGCTCACCACCCAAGCCAGTGCTCATCTCTTTCTCAAGTTGAACCACTTCCTGGCTCACCCCCAATTAGATTTGGAGCTTGACACTGTGTGATGTGGAATGTCCCTTTGGGAGCTAGGCTCAGCCTTGTCTGGGCCTCCCAGTGCCTTGGGCCCGCTCCTCAGCAGGCCGGTATGAGAAGCTGAAAAGACCTTGACTGCTTGGCAACAACTGAAACCACCCATGTGTTACCAACATTACTCTCACCCTAAATCCCAAACACAGCACTGTACGGCTGCTAGGAAGAAAATGATCTTTATCCCAGGCACAGCCAGGACAGTGTTCACTGTTGTGCTTTGCTTTGGGGCTTCTAAATACCTGTGGTGGTGTTGGACTGCTCCTGAAGAGCTGCTCTCACACACTCAAAGCTTACTGATGTAGGTGGAAACCAGTGCTCATTTCTCCTCTGTGGCCCAGGCAGAGAGGACAAGTTTGGGCTGGAAAATGGAGGGGTTGGAATAATGTCAATGGGCTGGGGAGGTCACCCATGGGGCTGGGGAGGTCACCCATGGGGCTGCCGTGTGCCAGCCCGTAGCTGCAGCTGTGCTACAAGCTTGAGGGAAGCCTTAACAATGCAAGCAGGGAAAATGGTTTAAATATCCATGGAGACAGTTGTGTTAGTGTTCAGTATTACAGACCCCTCATCCCCATTGTTTGCTTTTAAACAGTGCTAAGAATTGGAAGAAGTTTCAAATCCAACGTAAGTCAGCGACATCTCTGCCCATCAGACCCCTAAGAGTTGGGGGCTTCTTGCAAACTGCAGAACCACAGCAGCTCTGGGTTATATAACAATTACTTGTGCCATGGTTTGTTACTGAAAAGTAGAAATGAATGTTTGGTGCCCTGAAAGCAACTGGATTTTCGCTTCCAATTAGTGTTGACGACGCTTTGTGGATGGCCAGTGAGGGTTCTGGACTGTAAGGAGGTGGGGTTTTTTTAGTTTCTGTCTCTTCTCCCTGATAGAGCAATGAAATCTCCTGAGGTCTTTGTCCTTGGCACAGGAGGACCAGCTCTCAAAACATGATAGTCAGTGCAGGCTGCCTGTGGATTGATAGCCAAACCAAAACTGCCTGCAAAGGCTGGGTTGTGTGAGCTAGCACCTGCATTCCAGGAATCCAAACTTTTTAAAATGTCCTGGACTGGCCTCTGGAAGCTGAAGAACTCAGCCTCTGGTGCAGTAGAACTCAGCCTCTGGTGCATTAGAACTCAGCCTCTGGTGCAGTAGAACTCAGCCTCTGGTGCATTTTGCCCTCTCTGTGCGAGGCATATTTAAAGAGAGCACCATAGCTGACCCTCACAGGTGGCAGAAGGCAGCCTGGTTGGCTGTGGCCCTGGGCCTTAGATGCTTTTCCTTCTTCCTTCTTGTGTCCTGCTGCAGCATCCCACTGATGATGTATGTGTGCACGTACACTGAGGAAGATCTGCCTTGCTTCACCTAGGCAGTAGGAGCTGTTTCTAAGCCGTAGATAGTTTCAGTGTATGGAGTACCTTAAAGCTGTCCTCATGCCCCAGATGGTGATGTGGTGTGGGTTGGAGGTGTCTGTTGCTGCTCCCTCCGCTGTCTGTACCCCTGTGACACTGATGTGTGTTCTCAGTTGTGCAGCTCAGGCTGTACAGCCTCACAGTGGTTTGTTTAGCTGCTGTGTTTTGCTTCTTGCTGGCAAAGAGAAGGAGGGGAAAAGGTAAGAGAATGCCCCAAGAGGTGAAATGGGAGCAGATGCAGCCCTCCAAATGTAAGCCCAGCGAGATCTCAGGGAGATGCACGCTGGGTGGCATGGCAGGGACACAGGCGTGGAGCCTGCCATCTGCCTTGAGCTGCATTGCACTGGGGTTTCCTCCAGGAGCACACAGCAGCTGTGTCTGGGGAGACTGACCTTTGCCCAGGCCTCTGCCTGAGCCCTCCCTCACGCTCACTGAGGGAGGGCTTTTTTTTGCTTCACAAGCTCCCCACCACCTTCTTCCTTCCACTGTGCTCTCACCATCCCTGGCAGCGAGGGTGTGGGGTGCTTGGAAGCAGTCAGTGCTTGTTTCATTCAGCTCTCCTGTGAGCCAGAGTTGTTCAGTTTTGAAAAGTCCCCAGTCCAGATGCTTCTCTTCCTTGCAGCTCTGCTGCTTCTTCCTGTCTGTCCCCCAGCCCTCCTCTGCCCTCATCCCTGGAGTGTGACAGGCTGTTCTGTGTGGCATAGGGGAGCATGAACCCTGGGTTGTGCCAGAGTCATTCTTGGTTTTGTAGAGGCTCTTCCAGTTACATCCTGTGTCAAGGGGTCTAGCTGGTGGCCAGGTGTCATTCCTCAATATCCTGGAGTGAAACAGGACTTACCATGACTGCTTGACCTGCCTCCTCCTGCTGCAGTGGTGGTGTTGTACCCAGGAAGACAGCCTAGAGTTCCGAAGGCTCTGCTCTGTCCCATCGGGGTAAACAAACCCTTGTGTCACTGGGGGTGCCTCTGGGAGTCATCAGCTTGGCATGTGCTCCAGTGTGGAACTATACCCAGGAGATAGGTGTGAGAGAGAGTGAGGTTCTGGGACAAGGAGTCTGAGCAGAGGTTTAATAACCAGGTAGAACACTGCTTATTGAAGAGGCTGGGATGGACTTTTGTAATCTATTTGTAACCTAGTTCTGTCACACAGTTAGCTCGCATGCCTCTTAATCTTTTAAGCTTTAATTTCACTGACAACAAGTAATTCAGACTGGAGTCGTTGCTGACCTTTGGCTTGATGATTGCGTCATCAGCTTTTATTTCTTCTCCTCCTCCTGCATTGTGGAGGAGTTCTGGGAGGGGAGAGTTGGAATGCTGCTTTTCTTCTTCGTTGGTCTGTGACCATCAGTGGGAAAGATGTAAAACTATGGAGAAGTAGCTTAAGGAGAACTTAATGCCAATTATTGGGACCATTTGCTGCTCTCGTAGTCCGAGGCACAATGGTAGTTGTGCCAGACATGTTTCCTAGTGATCATGGGCCTGCTCTTTCCCTGGTAGAGGTGTACTGCAGGCTTGAAAGCAAGAAAGGGGCAGAGTAATAATGCAGACAAGGATCCAGCACTGAGACTTCTGCTGAAGACACAATCTGTCCCAGAAGTCAAGGCTGTGGCACTGATGGGAGCCCAGAACTGCTGGTGTGTCCGTTGGGTACATGAAATCCCAGGTGTTGGAAGGGTGCAGGGAGTGTGCTGGCTGGGCTGCTGCCACCCTCCTGCAGTCAGGTACTCATCTTGGGCTGCAGGCAGGGCAGAAGGGTGTTGGTGGAATTTCAGGACAGAGAAACATCGGTTAGTACAGCAATGCTGCCCCAGGCTCTGCAGAGCCTGTGTGCCCCTGGGCAGTCCCTGTGCACCCCTGGAATTACAGAGGGTGCCAGCAGGAACCTGCCGCTCGGCTCCCTTCCCTGCTGCTGTCTGGGCAGGCAGCTGCTTGGGCTCCTCTGCCTCTTGCATCCCTCCTTGTGTTTCCCCAGAGTGATCCAGGAGGATCCACTGCGAGAGAGCCAAGAGCGCTCCTTGTCCCTGGGGTTTTCCTGTGGGATGTCTGGTATTGGGAGGCAACAGAGTGACTCTGAGGAGTAAAGCAAAGAGATTCCCTTCCAGCTCCCCCTTTAGCATGCATGGCATTGTCTTGGGGATGGGGATCTTGTGGATTTATAGCAAATTTGGAGCTGTTGTGCCAGCAAACACGGCTTGTGTTAACCACAGGGTCTATTTGTTCACCAGGAAGCCCTGAAGGCAACTTCGTCCTTTCTCTGGGAGCAGGGTGCTCCACAACACTGCTCCACAGCATCAGCCTGTGTGGGGTGAATGAACCCTGGCAGAGGAACCTGTTACCCTGCAACCCTTCTGCTCTCCTTTTGGGGAGGTCTGACTGTCTCCACAAGCATTCTGTCATTCCTGAAGTCACTTTGTATTAACCAGAACTAGGCCAGCAGCATGCATGAAATCAGCATTCTGGCACTGCACACCGCTTCAGCGAGGTGGCTAGCAAATGCTTAGCTTGAAGCAGGGCTGCTCACATCAGCCCTGTCTGGTTGGGTGCATGAGCCTGGACCTGATGATGTCAGGAGCCTGGTGTCTGCGTCTGAGTCAGTGAGGGCAGAGAGGTTGGACTGACCTACTGGTGATTTGTTTTTCTCCTCATAAGGTCCTGGTTGCTGTTCTGATAGCACCTGGCAACATCCGTTGTGGGTTAAAGCTCCACTGTGTCACAGAAACGCAGAGCCCCAGCACGGCCCTTCCCCTGCACGCTGGTGGTCAGGGCATCCCAGGAGGCAGCGGAGGGACTCAGCGTGCTGAGGGGAGAGCACGAGGAGGCCGTGCTGGGGCAGCAGGGTGGGTGCAGCATCACAGCTGCTGAACATGGAATGAGCAGTTTATGGGGGCCGGGGTGGTGAGGGGTTTTTAGGAAGCTCCTCTCAGGCCCAGGGCCAACCTCATGGTACCACTGACAGAAGACTGTGATTTCATTGAATGGTTTGGGTGGAAGGGACCTGAGAGATCAGTTAGTTCTAACTTCAGAGGATGCAGTGGGGGTTGGATCGGGTGCCAGGACAGTCAGTGATCCAGGACTGATCTGCCCATCACAGAAGTTGCTGTGATTTATTTATTTTTTATGTCAGCATTTCAAAACCTTATTTGCAGAGTGGCATCCAGCAGTAGGATGCAAATAGGGGAGGCAGGCAGAAGAGTTGGAAATGGATTCTTACCATTATCAAATCAAATCTAGTTCCCAGTTGCCACTGAACACCATCACTGTTTGAGGTTCATTTTTCTCTGTCAGTCTTTATGAGCAGATCGATGCTGTGGACTTGCCATTGTTAGGATTCTTTTCTGAAATCATTTGAGGTGTAAAAGCAAGGGAAATCACAAAATCTGGCTTTATGTCTGAGGAGGCTGGAGAATGTTTACCTTGTGTGCACCCTCCTGTACCATGCCTACAGCTGTCCTTGAGTTCCTGTGGAACCCTGCACAGAACTGCCTGCGGTCCTGCTGCCTGGGTGCTGCAGGAATCCGAGCTGAGAAGACACGCTGGTCTGTACGTCTCATGGACGACTATGAGTACTGGTTGAGCAGGGAAATATTCTGGGCTTTGTCATGAGGTCTGGCGAGTGTCCACTGTTTCCATTCTGAGAATGTCACAGAGACAGATTGCTGCCGCAGTCATGAAAATATCAAGAGCTGCTTTAAAAAGCAAATATTCTCAGGAAATAATGAGAATAAATTGAGATGGTCCACAATGTACGAACCGGGAGCTGGAGTGACGGCTGAGCTCTGCAGAGGATGGCTGACCAGTGGTAAAATTAGAGGGCTGGTAATTGGAAGGAAGCTTTCCTCCCAGTGAGTCCATTAGATCAGAGCTACTCAACAGTTCCTGGCTTAGAGGGACGTGTGTTTTAAGGCCCGAATTCTTTCTGGCCTGACCTGTACGCCTGTTTTATGCTGGGAGGGTGTTCAGCATTGGTCAAAGCCCTGAGCATCCCCAGTGCTATGTTGGGGACTCTGGTGTCTTTGCCAGGAGGTACGCAGTAGAGGTGATGGTCAGGGACTGAGCTGTGCTCTCTGTGTCCTGGGATGTCAGGATGGCCATGACCCCAGTCTGTCAACAGCAGGTAGACATCACCAGGGGTACAGCGGGGGTGTCTCCATCTGTTCCCTGGCATTAGGTCCAGGACATCCTGCTGGTGCAGGAGGCTCTGGATGACATCCACTGCTGCCAGCTTCCCAGGAAGGCTGCATGGGTGGCGGTGAATCTTCCTAAGGATCCAGGTGTGATTCCGCACAGGAGTCTCTACAGTTGCAGAGTGGTTCAGCATGCTGGGTGGGGACGTGGGATGGTGGCTGCAGTGCTCACGGAAGGCAGTTGGTCCCTGTGCGGTCTCACTTGTCCTCTGCTTGCTCTGCGGGGCTGCCCCAGCCGAAACAGGAGGCTGCTCTGGCCAGCATGACGTGCTCTCCCGTGGCTGCAGCCCCTCATGCCTCTGCAGCTCCCTGGCCCCAGCTCCTTGTGGGACATCCAGATGTGTTGAGACCTTGCTCTGGCCAATCTTTCTGTTCCTTGGGCACCATAAAGTGTGAGTAATTGTGGTTGACTCACGAGCTCACATCTGAGCCCGGCAGATGATCACCAGGGGTGCAGCAAGGGGAAGGTACACCCTGTGATCCCTGCCTTATTTGCTTTGTAGCTAATTATTATTAGCTTCTGATTGACTGCTGTGCTGATTGCGGGTAGGATGTAACTGCCCAAAACAAGGGAGGTTTTGTGAAAATTAACTTGCAGGTCCCGATGGTTTAGGCAGTTCCTCTCATTGCAAACATTGCTGGAAGGCAGCAACAATTATCTGAAGAAATTCCTTCCTGCCTTTTATCTTCATTACAATTGCTATAGGACTGATACACTTAACAGTGAGCAGGAGAGCGTGTGCAGAATGTGAAGCTCACAGTTGTTATTTCCCACCTTCCGTTTGGTTGTGACCTTTCAAACAGCACGAAGTCTGCAGGCTCCACCTGTAGTGCTCCCTTTGCGGTTCTCCTGGCAGCCCGACGCTGCCAGGGCTGCGGGCTGCCTCTGAGCTCAGGCACAGCCTGGGTTTTGCTGTGGGAATGGTGCAGGTGGAAATGAGGCCTCAGACTACGGCTGGGAAGCTAATGGATGGTTTGCAGCGCAAAGCAGCACACGTGGGTGCTGATGAGCTGATTACATAGGGCAGAAAGAGCTGAGCAGGGAGAAACACCATCAAAAGAGCTGCACATGAGTGAGGTGGGTATGGGCAGAATTGAACGCAGCTCAGTGTGTATCTGATACTTGTGGTTCCCCATTTCTGAAGGATTTCAGCCCCGTGCTGTCCCACATGCATGAGTTCTCCAGTGCTGCTGCTGGGTGGAAGAGGAAGAGAGCAAGCTTAATTAACTCACCGGCGCTTGGGCAGCAGGGCTGGGGGCTGAACAAGGACTGCGTGTCTTCAGTCCCAGGGGAGCACCTCGCCCTCCAGGCTGGCTCTCCTCTGCAGCCTAACATCTCTGCCTATGTCCCTCTGGAAGTGCACAGAAGCTCTGCAGCAGCTCCTTCCCCAAAGTCATAGCTGGGATCCCCAGGTAATGTAAAATGTAGAGATTAATACAAGTAGGGCAGTGCCACTTTTTCACTCTGATACATGATGCTTCATCTGCGTCAGCACCAGCGAGGGCGAACAGGGGGGTGGCAGGATCCTGGTAATTACCTGAGCTGAGCAAGGAGCTCTTAACATCATAAATGGCACAGTGAAAAGGCAGGCCCTGCACCTTGTCAGGGGAAATTGGGGAGCCCTGAGAGATCGGTCCCTGTCAGGGTTGTTCTGGAGCCCTTGACAGATTCACCGAAGGCAGTCAGGGATATGTGGCTTCTCAGAAGTCAGGATTGCTGAGGCTGCTGTCAAGCAGGCAGAAAGAGGATCGTCTTAACTTCCCTGTGTTGAGCCGCTGTCTTATGAGGAGTGTTTCAGCATGGGGCACCGGTCCTGGGACAGGAGGGTCTCTTGAAGTGTGGTCTGTCCAGAGTAGTCTGTTGTGGCTACCAGCCCTGCGACTCCTCTGCCTGCTCACAAGTTGTCCCTGGAGACATGAGCTGGCCCCAGGGTCAGCCACTGAGGAGGCCTGGAGCAGCTTCCAAAGGCTCAGAGCCTTGCCTGCCATTGCCTGACATGTGGGAGCCGCTCATCAGCTGCACGCGTCCCAGTCTGTGTGCAGCACCTCAGGAGCGGGGCCAGGAGGGAGCCAGGGCCTATCCTGATCCTCTGCTTGCACTGCAGGAAGCCTGGTGGCTTATCTGGGAAGGGAGGTTGGATGCCCTGTGAGGTGTCCATGCCCAGGAGGACGCCAAAGCTCTGTCACACGGGGGCTCTGCATGAAGCAATGCCATCTCTGTGTGGGACAGCAGCCCTGGCTAGGTGGTGCCAGTCTCTGTACCCACATAAGGGCTTCTAGGACCTGCCCCAGAGATTTGCTTATTCCCAGAAAGCTCTGTGATGTCTATGTGCCACTGCTTGTAGGAACTGTGAGAATCACTTTATTTCTGTCTCATTCACAGACGTGTCTCCTTGACTTTTCAGGTTTACAGGGACCTTAGCCAGTATTTAACCAAATGATGGGCAGTGGAACCTATTAAGTTTTACCTGAGCATGGTGAGGTAGATTTTCTTCCTCTTTCTACCCAACACTGACACAGATGCCAAACTGCTCACAACTTGAATTTTGCAAATAAAGCACAAGCTCTATTTTTAACACAAGTATCTGGTGTACAGGATCCATCCTTCTAGGCAGGGTTTACTGTGTCCCATTAAGTCTTCTCCCTCTCTCCCAAGTACCTGGTGGAGAAAGTGTCTGGGTTGTTCCATGCCTGATATTTTAATTTTCTGCTTGGCTTGGCTGAGCAGCTGTGTCTTCAGCATGATTGGTTGGATTTGCGTAAGGTCGTTAGCATCCAATAATGAAGTTTATTGCAAAGACATCTGCCACTTATATTCATGCAGAGCAAGTAAAATCAAACCTCCACTGGTATCCCTGTTACTGCCTGTGCAGTTAATGACAATGGCACCCATCAGTAAACTGAGATGTTGAAGTGGACTGCAGGTAATTCTCTTCCTGATGCTCTGGGCCCGTGGGAGTGACAGTGAGCTGTGCCAGCCCAGCAGGCTCTCCTTCAGTGGTCAGTGATCGGGTTGTTACTGGGGTCCTGTCTGGACAGAGGGGCTGGGATCCACCCAATGCCAAGAGTATCACCACTGCCTTCTGGAACATTGCCTGTTTTGCCTCTGGACAGGTGAACAGCAAAACACGTGTACACAGTGAGGCTTCTCCCATCCTGGTTCTCCTCAGCTGTGGCTCAGACACCAGCTGAGAGGTTCTGCTGAGACCTGTCTGTCCTCTGTGGGCTGCAGCAGTGCTTGGGCTGGGCAGCTGTGAGGTGGAAAACCAGGGCTTCATTGGGACTGAATTCTGCAGATGCTCTGCTGGGAAGTAAAGTGTGCCTGGATTTCATCCTTCCCTTGTCTTCTGGGTGAGAGCTGGTACCTGAGGTAGAGCCCTTTTTATTGTAGCATTCCGAGTGTGTGAGACGTATTAACTACAAACTGCTGCAAGTCTCATCTTCCCAACACTCCTCTGGCTGCAGTCACCACTCAGCGCAGCACTGGCCAGCAGTTAGCCACTTATCGTACTTTGTTAAGGCTTTGCTGAGCAGTGGTGTCAGGCAAGGAAACCTGGAGCTGGAGGGGACCCCACCAGGCTGTAAGAGCCACCCAGCTCCGAGGGTAGCTCCTGCAAGCCAGGAGCAGCTTGCAAGGAGGCTCCCGCCGCGTGTGTTGCTGCAGGTGACTGAAGAGGCTGACACAGCACACTGCTGTCTGGTTGTGATGTTTTGGGGTGCCTGCAAGGTATCGCAGCGGGGCTTTGTCAGCCGGCACAGATGAGCATTCCAACACCAGATCTCAGCCTCTATTAGGGTGGTTATAAGAACTTCCTTAATGGCTTCTGCACAGTCCACATCAAAGAGGGTCGATGTGAAGACTGCCCTGGGTTCCCAGCTTCTGACAAGCCCGTGATGAGACTTGAACCCTGAGGGAGCAGCTTCTGCTGTGAAGCACCCAGCTGCCTGCCGGCGCTCTCACCCCAGCCCACCACAGCCTGGCAGCAGCACGTCTTCCCTTGGCACCCTGTCTCTGAGGAGTGGGAGAGGACAAGGGGCTCGTGTTTGCTGCCTGGTTTCTTACCTGTCTGGCAGCACTGCCAGGTAAAGGCTGTTTCTGTTTACAGTCACCTTTCAGGCTGTAGCTGACAATGAAAAGAAGTGGCTGCTTCTTCAGAAAATTGCTTTTTGTGTATCTCAGCACAGCCTTGTTCAAACTTTGTGGAGTAAAACTCCAGACTATTGGTTAATTAGGAAGCACCCTCAGATCCCAGAGCTGCACAGGAGGCCTACCCAAAATAGTGCCCATGGTCAGGCACTGAGGAACGTCTGCTTGTGGTGCAGTGCTGTAGATGGGTTTGTATTAAACTGTGCCTAATGAATGGGAGAAGTTCTGCTGCTTCCATTTAAAACTCATGAGAAACATTCATCTTTGCCCAAAAATGCATTCTCCTGACCAGCGATCTCTGTCAAGATCCAGCATCAGTGAACCAAACTACACACGAAGAGTCAACAGCACTGTGTGCACATCAGCCAGGAAGGAGACCCTTCCAGCTGTGAGGCACTGATGGTGCATTCGGGTAGGGCTAAGCAGCACAGGGATTGTCTTTAACCTTTTGACACCCTTGCCCAAGCATTCCTGTCTCTCCACATTTACAAATTTAAGTTATTAGCTCCAAATACCTGAAATCTAGACCTTCTGTGCCAGAGGGTACCAGAGAAGCAAGATCAGGAAGGGTGCTTCCCCAGCCCAGTGCTCCCAGGCAGTGTTTGTATCAGTCGGCACAGGAGTGTCAGGCGAAGAACAGGCCATGAAAGGAGGAAAAGCCCTGGAATAATTTGGGATGAAAAAGATCCCTGGAGAATGTGGATATGCTTAGAGAACATTTGAGGTGCTTCAGCCAGATTCAGTGCCCAGTGTAGCGGTCCAGATAGCACCCATGGCACTTGTCTGGGGTTTGAGTTTTGGGGACTTCTCTGAATGGAGGAAACACATAACCTGACAGTGGGTGGGTTTACAGCCACCTCCTCATGCTTGGCTCCCAGAGGACCAGCTCTCTGCAGCGTTACAGTATTGCTGATTTAACACTCAGATTTTATCATGGTTTTGCCCCAGCTGATTGCTTCCCTGATTTCCTTTGCCCGATAAACCATAACGTAAGTGGTTTCCAGTGCATTGAGACTTATGTGGAGTCCTCAGTTGCTGTAAGGCTGTATGGTGTGACTGAGGTAATCAGTTCCTGGCAGTTACAACTAGACTACCTGATTCTTGTCAGGAAGCTGTAGGACTGCCCTTTCCCTCAGTGCTAATTAGCTCCTTTGACCCTTGGTGCATGGTTACCGCATGTGCACAGCTCTCCTCCCTCAGGTTGTTCTTCCTGGGGATCAAAGGGTTCTGTGAAATGACTCTTGCCCTGAGGAGAGCTGTGAAGTGTGAGCAGCCTGTGCAGGTCCCAGGCACGACTCAATCCCACATCACCATGAGAGCCTTTGTGATCTCCACAGCATCTTGCCCTGTGACTTGTGTGCACCAGGTCCCTGCTTAGAGAGCTGTGTTTGAGCATTGGGATCTTAATGTGCTCGTTCAGGTGTATGAGGAACATTCCCTGGGAAATATATTGCTGACTGCATTCAGGATTATTGCAGACTAACAAAGAGCAGGAGAGGTCCTAGCCTGGCTGGTGGTGACTGGGACAGCTGGCTTTCACAGGCATGCTCTGCCGCATGGTGACTCCGCTGTACCCAGGAGAGGGGTCACTAGGTGGAATAGGGACAGCAGCCAGCAAGCCCATTCCTATGGAGCGTGTCATTCATCCCAGAAGTGCTGTCACTTCTGTCATGTGGAGCTTGGCAGTTTGCAGCTGTCAAATCCCTACCGGCATCTGTGCCGAGAGCAGTGCGTAGGACCTGCAGCAGCAGCATGAAAGCCCAGTGGAATAATGTCAAATTATTTTATAAACTCTCTTACAGAAACTGCTCAATCAAAATGAAGGGGTCCGCTATCTATAGAAAGGGAGATTTAATTAAAGATCTCTAAATAGAATTATGAGCCCAGCTCCAGGTTTCCACATTTGAAAATTTCCATCATAAAGCATCTCCATTCGTCTGTCCCTGCGTGCACTGAAACACATTGTCAGCTGGCAGAAATCTAATCTGACTCGAGGACTTTCAAAGCCTGATTTTTTATTTCAGATAGGAGTTTCTTGCATGTCAGTGGTTGCATAAAGAGACTACACCGGGCATAAATTACATCCTCTTTAAAAAGCCACAGTATTAGGAGACTGCAGAAATGTTTGAAGTACAGTGGTCAGTAGCTTTTCAGAGTGTTTGTTTTGCTAGCAGCTGCGGAAAATTCCAATATCCTGAGAGTTGATATGCAGAGAAATCTGGGAAACTGATTCTGCCAGCCACCCGAAATAGGGCCTGGGTTTAGGTACCATAGAAATGAAAATGAGGGTACTGTTTGACTGAATCTACATGCCAGCATAGCTGGAGGATGTGCTCAGGAAATTCATTTGTATATCCCGGGGCCAGGTGCAGGTGGGTGTAAATTCCCCATCTCCCTCCCTGTGGGTTGCACCAGTGAAGGATGTGGCCCACGGTGTGCGAAAGGTGCTGCGCAAATGGGAACAGAGATCTGAGAAGCTTCTACTGAGGGGGCTTCCTAGGGTTCTGGGGATGAAAAACATCATCATACTGAAGACCTGTCTGCCTTTTTGCATACTGTTAATGAAGTTAAAGGCTAACTTATTCACGGGTGGTTTTTTCTTCTAAAGTCTGAATTGCAGGCTCGTTCAGCCTATGATGATGGTTCCTTCTCATTGCCTTAGCTTTGGAAGGTGTCAGTGAGCTGCCCCTGCACTGCAATCCCATTTATCCTCTGTTGCATGTGAAATCCTGTGGTTTGTTTGGAACACTTTGCTGCAGTGGTAACTGGAGTGTCTGTCCCCAAACCCATGTGAATGTGTGCAGAGTGGTGCTGATGCCCGTCCGTGGCTGTGCTGAGGCCCAGGCTGGCAGCAGTCCATGCATCGGGCTGCTCCGTGCTGCCAGACCCCTGCTCTGCAGCGTGACTTCTGTTGCCCAAGTGATCTTTCCCTGGGTCAGTCAGTGTGGGTCAGAGTTGATGTTTTTAGCATGGATAAACCCATTGTCTGGCAGTTTAAAATTCCTGGAAACCCAGAGCAGGAGGTGCCAGCATCTGGGCTCATGGTGGGATGTGGGTGTGTGGTGGTAGGACAGGGATGGGGAGGATGTGTGGCTGGGGGGGTTGTGTCGGTGGGGCTCACGTGCCTGCTAGGCCATTGCACACCTTGAACTTGTGCTCTGTGTTTCAGGCTGGGTTTGTTTCTTGAGGAAGGCAGGAGTTGCAGGCAGGGGACAATTAATACCGGAAACAGATGAGAACTGTTTCTGTGGCATGTGAATGGGAAGGGTTTCAAGGGGAAGAGGGTATCAGGTGGCCTGCTGAGCTCACGGACACTTCTCTGTCATCTGTAAATGCTCAGGACTTGACTCTCCTTTCCATGGTTTGACATCGATTCAGCATGTCTGTCACTTGCATGGGAGTCACCTGCTGCCCATGAGCTCTTTGGATTTGGCCACCCCCCACCTCCCCAGCCTCAGCTCCTCGAGCAGCTCAGAGAGCCAATGCCTCTCCTGGCTTGGGTCTCCTCTGTCTCCAGCCGTGTGTGTGGACAGCTATGTAGGATGATGGGCTGAACTTGGACGCGCACTGTTGGCGTGGCAGTCATGCTGGTGAGACCCCCCTGACACCCTCTCTTTGCCTGTTTTCCCAGGTTGTTGCACTGTCGTCGTGGAGTCTCCTGAGAGATTCGATCTACTATACACTGTCTGTTGTTGCACTCATTGTGGTAAGTTTTTGGAGGTTATTCTTCTGTAGGAGTCCACATGTTCACTGCTGCCTATATGGGCAAGCTGCTGAGAACTCATCCTCCTAGCTAGGACCCTAGCTCCAGGAGCCATGTCATTGTCTACTTCTGGAAAATGTACTTGTGATCTCCCTAGTTCTGTAGGAAAGCTTGGCCCAAGAGTAGGAGATCAAGGGATGCCTGGAGAGCCCACAGCCATGGCTGGGGAGAAGCGTGGTGCCGCAGCCCCAGCACAGCCGCAGGGTGCAGAGCTGGAGGCCGGTGCTGCAGCCCCACCACCAGCACTGCAGTGATCTGTTGGTCAGTCCTCTCCTGACAGCTGCCTTCACGACCCCTGAAAGGTCTCCCCAACCTGCAAGGAGGCAGCACCTGTGCCCAGAGGAAAGAGATCCCCAACAACTGCAGAGTGTTGCAGTTAGTGTTTCCAAACTTAACTGGGGCATGTCTTGTTCGGTGCATGCCAGCAGCAGATCCTCTAGCTTAGGCTACAGAATCAGCAGTTCCTAGTGCTGCTTCAATTCCAGCTCAGTAAAGGCTCTGAATCTCCCGGCACCAGGCTGCAGAGTGAGGAAATGTTAGCACACAGCCCTCAGCTTGGCATCACCTTCACAACCAATACCAGACAGTCAGGAAATGTAGAAATGGAGTTTCCTGGAAGCAGTTGCTACTTTGCTTCCCCTCCAGCCTAGTCCAGGACCCTATATTCCCCAGAAAAGGAAGAGTGATTCTGTGAGGTTACCTTCCATGCACAAGCTAGGAGGGAGCTCTGGGGTCTGGAGATGAACACCTCCATTTCTGAAGCTTGTGCTGCTTGTGCTGTTTTGCCTCCTCCTGCCCATGCCTGCGTCCCAGAGGTGTTCTGTGGGCACAGGGGCCTGTGTCTGTGTAATCTCAAATGGAGGGTTTGCTTCAGCCTGTTTGTGCTCCCATTACCCAGGCTGCAGGGCCAGCGCGTGGCACCTGACGAACAGTAACGTCTGTACATGATTACTAGTGATGAGCTGCAAAGCAGAAACCTTCTTCCTTTTTGCTATGACAGCATGAGGGTGACCTCCTCCCAAAAAGTGTTCATAAACAGCAAACCTGGCTGCATCCCCTGATTGTAATAAACCACGTGCGGAGGGCCTTGAGCAGGCATTCTCTTAGCTTACTCAGGGGAAGCAGGGATGTGGGCAGCTCTTGGCCTCCTATTGTTCCAACTGGGTGTTTCCTTTATTGCATGGTAGCAGACAAGTTAATCTGCTGGAATCTCTCAAGGGTTTTTTTTTTTTAATTCTCTGCAAGCAAGGCAGGTTTTTTTCATGGCTGGTTCATCTTGTGGCTGTCAGCTGTGTTGAGAACCATTGTCTAATGCATTGTGTCCAGTGCACCCTGAAATTCCTGGCCATGTGTCCTATGCAGTGAGAAGTTGTATGGCTCACTGAGCAGACATCTGTCTGATCCTTAAGGCTTTTCTCCTGTACTTTAGTTCTGTATAATGTGATCCTCCTGCGCTCATCAGCAGGGAGGGTCAGGGTCCCTCATGCAGCCAGGGCAGCAGGAAGGTGCAACTCTAGGCCTCAGTGGAGGCTTGAGGGTATTGCCAGAACTCCTCTTCCAGTGACACAGCGCCCCATGGCTAGTTGTGGCTTGGGAGATGCAGAGCGTATCCTGCTTCTCTTCAGCATGTAGCAATCATTGCAAATAACTTTTAAATGCCCATTAGAGAAAAAGAGGGAAAGGTGAGAGGAAGGAACCATTTTAAATGGTTAAAGATTTAGCTCCCAGCTGATTTAGCAACACTTTTGTATGTAGTATTGCTCTCCAGTTGATGGCACATGAGGATTTCTCCTTTCAGAGTCAAACACTGCTTCAGCTTAAGAAGTTTCTCTTCCCCTTTGCTCACCCAGGGACCCCCCTGGGTTCACAGTGGCTCAGATCTTTCCTATCCTTTTAAGGCAGAATCAAGTTTAGGTGGCAGCACGTTGTTACTCAGATTCTGACTCTCCAGTCCCCGATGTCTCTGCTGGGAGACAAGCCACAGGCTCCATGCAGAGCATAGCATGACCTGCATGCAGTTTCCCCTTTGTTAGCTTTCTGGGCGCCTCAGATTTTAGAAGGCGCTTCAATACTTTGCCATATAGGGGAAATTTACCATATCTGGGCATTGAGACTTCTCCACAGCTGAAATACAGTATGTTTCTTGAGGGATGATACTGCTCATAGAAGGTTGCTCTCCTAGTATTGTGAACAGCAGCTTGCAGTGCTGAGTTGTAAATTACACTCCACTGGTGTCCTCACT
The DNA here is from genome assembly GCA_022605575.1 of Laterallus jamaicensis coturniculus. Lineage (NCBI taxonomy): Eukaryota > Metazoa > Chordata > Aves > Gruiformes > Rallidae > Laterallus > Laterallus jamaicensis. Next base: position 2,034,350 of record JAKCOX010000001.1, read on the forward strand.
AATCACAAATACACCCGAGGGGAAAGAAATATATTCCTACCAGAGCTGAGATTCAGCAGCTTTATAAAGCTTGATATTCTGCTAGGTGTAACAGTGCTACTTGGGCTTCTTCCCTTTCCACTAGCAAAAGAATTGCAGTGCTGCAGCAGCAGCATAAACTCACCTGCATGGTGCTCCAGGCCATTTGATGAGTGAGCGAGCTCTAAATCACAGAGATTAGAAGTGCATAAATTGCACTTACCCTGCTTACCTCACCCTGGTTCAGCCCTGTGATTTTTTTTAACCTTAAAATACTACTACAAAACTACCTTGTCTTGTAGAGTTTGGCAAAACTCTTGCTCCTTATTTCCCTTGAAAGGCGAAAGATGCCTGTGTATCTTAACTGGAAGGGATGTGGTCAGAGTCATTAGTAACAGGAGTGGGATGGGTGCTATTTTAAATCACAAAGGTCAGTGCACATGCTTTCTCGTCCCATCACACCAACACATTGCAACCTAAAACAGGCCTTGTCAGATTAGATCATGGTGACTGGGAGCTGTAACCTACAACACGCGTAACAATGTTCTGTGGTCACGTTTTCTTCCAGTAACCAATGTAACTATTGCTTGGTGCTGGCTGTCACATCAGACTTGCGATTTGCAGGGTGTATAGCTGAAGGGAAGTGTCTCTATCTGTGCTCTCAGGGTTCGTTCCCTTCCACAGATTCCCAGAGCAGTGGAGGTTGGCAGGGCCCTCTGGAGATCACCCAGTCCAACCCCTGCCAAAGCAGGATCATCGTGAGTGGGTCACACAGGAGGGTGTCCGGGCAGGTTTGGGGTCTCCCAAAAGGAGACTCTGCAGCCTCTCTGGGCAGCCTGGCCCAGGGCTCGGGCACCCGCAGAGTGAGGAAGTTTGTCCTCGTGCTCAGGTGGACCTTCTTGTGTTCCAGTTTGTGCCCGCTGCCCCTTGTCCTGTCGCTGGGCACCCTTGAGAAGAGTCTGGCCCCATCGTGTAGACACCCCCCTTTAGATACAGGTCAGTGTTGATGAGATCCCCTCTCAGTCTTCTCCATACTGAACAGCCGCAGTGCTCTCAGCCTTTCCTCACAGCGGTGATGCTCCAGGCATCTCTGGATGCTCCATCATCCTCCTAGCTTCACTGGACTCTCCAGCAGCTCCCTGTCAAGGCCCCCGGGTCCCATCTGCCTCTTGGCCCCGAGGGCATAGTCCTGGTCACAGAGAGCTTGTTGTGACCAGGGCTGCCAGGTCCCTCGGTGCAGCGCTGCTTCCCAGCAGGTCAGACAGAGCTGTCCTGGTGCCAGGGATTGTTTCTCCCTGGGGCAGGACCCTCCGCTCGCCCTTGTTGAGCTTCACTTGGTGCCTCTCTGCCTCTCCATGCTGCTTCCCTCCCTTCTCTCTGCCGTGGATGTTTCCCTGGTGCAAATTCCCCAGCACTGCCCTCTGTGCCCAGTGCGGTGAAGGACTGAATGGACAGTGGGTGCCTCAGGCACACGGGGAAGAGCCATGGGGCCGCAGGTCCTGTCCAGGTGACAGGAGATAGGACAAGGGGAATGACCTCAAGCTGTGCCAGGGCAGAGTCAGGTCAGATGTGAGGGACAAGTTCTTCCCTGGCAGAGTTGTGGGGCTGTGGCACAGGCTGCCCAGGGAGGGGGCTGAGTCCCCACCCCTGGGTGTTGGGGAGATGAGGTGCTGAGGGATATGGGTTAGCATAGGATGGGAACGGTTGGACTCGATGTTCATAAAAGTCTTTTCCAACTTTGTGATTCTGCCTCCATCCTCCGGAGAGGGTCCGCTCGGCCGCCAACGGCCGGGCCTCCCGGACACCCTGCGCGCAGGCCCGGCCGGCCTCGGGCCCTCCAGCCGCCGCAGGTGGGCCATGGCCCGCTGCGGGGATGGCAGCCGAGGCCGGCAGCGAGCCCAGCTCGCGGCGGACGGCCGTCTGAGGGGGCAGGAGAAGCGGCGGCGGAGCGGCTGCCCCCTCCGCGCCCCGCACGCCGCGGTGGCGGCGGAAGGGCCCAGCGCGGAACGCGGCAGCCACCTGCCGGTCACCGACCGGCCTGAGGCTGCCCGGCGCGCAGCGACTCGGGCGAGCAGAGACGCTTGTTTCCCGAGGTGCCTGCGCAGCAGGGGCACAAAGCTTCGCAGCCCCCGCGGGTGCGGTGTGAATTCCGCAGCAGCCGCGGAGCTGGCGGCGAGCCGGGTGCTCATGGGCCAGGGCAGGCCGTGCTGCGGTGAGACCAGGGCGGTGCAGAGGCAGGGACAGCCCTTCCCTGTAACCGCTGCGGCTTCGGGTAGCCCCCGGTACTCGGGAAGAAGCACCCGCCGCCTCTCTGGGGAGAGCAGCTGCGGGTTGGAAGGGTGAGCGGCCGGGCGGGAGGGCAGAGCAGGCCAGCCGCGTTTCCCCGAGTGGGGGGTGAGCTGGCCTCTGCCGTCATTTCGTGTCTAACGTGCCCATTCTTGAACTTCTCTCCACAGTTTATTTACGACGAAAAAGTTTCCTGGTAAGTGGATGCCTTTGCATTTTTCTGGTTACACCGTGAAAGCTGCAGTAAGCGTGCTTCATCAGGAGAGGAGGGGAAGCTCAACAGAGCTGCAGGGCGACTGAGGCAGCAGCTTCCTGCTGCGAGAGAAACCTCCGCGCAAGATGGGCTGGAATAACTTGCTTTCTGAGCCGAGAGGGAAGTCTGGGAGAGTGTCACTCAGGCTGTTCCCTGATGCAGCGGTCGGTCAGTGCCTCTGCCTGGCCTGCAGCACGCTGGGCAGGGCGATGTGCTTGGCAGAGACCGCTGCTTGGGGTGACGGTGTGCCAGGGGTGTCCCGTATTCCTTCTGGGAATGGAAAGAGCCACCCAAGCCATCGTAAATAAACCTGTTCCAGTATTTGGATTTTTAATAATTGAAAAGCCAAAGGCTTCTAAGGCAATATTCAATAGCGAATGGCAGGTTTAAAGGGGAAAAAAATTGTTAATGTTCTTCAACATACTGCAGTAGGAGGGCTTCACACACTGTAGAACGTGTGCTTTCAGATGGTTTGCTCTCATGGTTTAGTTTACAGCACCTCTCAGGGCTTGTGGAGTGACAGGGGAAGGTAGCTTTAATTTCACTCACAGCCAGTACTATTTAGATAATAAGCACTAGAGGGAGTCAGGCTTTTTGGGGTGCGTGTTTTCTTAGACTTGTTCTCACTAGGGGATTTATGTTACATTTCAGAGGAGGATTTCTGCAGCACTGAGTTTTGCAATGGCTTGCTTGTCTTTGTTTTCTTTGTTCTTTTACCTAAAATTGTCTCGAGGCCTGATAGTATTTGACTCTGCCCTCTAACTAAAATACATCAGTGCAGAAGTGGAATGTTGAACTGACAGAAGCAGGGAGTGAGATAGTGTTACAGTCGGTGGAACGTCTCAAAATCCTTCAGGGGAAAATAGCACATGAGTTTTGGTATATAGCAGTCCGATAATGGATGATGTCCACAAGGAGTAGCAGTTTGCTGTATCGAACTATGCAGGAGCCAGCATTTAGGTCAATATAAAAGATTACCTAGAAACAAGTTCTAGAATCATATTCTATTTTGTTTTCATAAAAATTTCATTAGTTTGACACAGAAACAGTGGAGGAAAACCCCCGACAATATCTAATCGTCAGTTTAAACTGCTGTAGGCTGCATTCTTGGTAGCAGTAGAGCAGCTGCCCCTTCTTTGAATTTTCTCAGCACGCTCAGTGTGCTTTAGCATGCTCCTAAAGCCCAGCAACCTGCTTTACACCCGTGCAGGCAGAGCAGGACAGCTGTACCCCTTCCTTGTGTGCACGATTGGTTTGCTGAAGGTCTGGGTTTAGTCACTTGTTCTTAGCTGATGGGTTGATTTGGCCAAGTAAAACCAGAGCAGAAGTCAAGAAAACAAAGGAGGCCTCTCACATGGGGGTGTGAGCCATTTCTTTACACAGCCCTTTTCTGGATGTGTGTTAAGACCACCAGAGAGGGTCCGGGCTCCCCATGAGTTTGTGGGGTGACGGCTGGGGGCAATGACTGAACTCGGGCTGTTGAGTGTCATGCTTTGTCTGATGTGCTTTCTGTCTCACTCTTGTGTGCAGGTGGGAATCCCTAGTCCTAGTGCTGATGTACGTCATCTACATCGTCATCATGAAGTAAGTGAAATGCACCCCTGGCTTGTTCAGGCTGTAAGCTCGTTGCTGCAGTGCTTCTCCAGAGGTTGTAAGGGTGACTCAAGAGCCACAGTGTGGGCAGGGCTCCCACTGTGTCACACAGCTTGCTTGCCAGCAGCACCTCCAGCACCTGTCATGTACCTACCTGTAATCTGTCCTGATGCATGAGGAAGGGGCTCCTTATCCCCACAGGGGTCAGGCATTGAAAGGTGGATGGTGCTTTACAGATCTCACCCTGTCTGAACACACCAAGGCTGATGTGGAAAATCAGTGGCAGGGTGAAGAGCCGAATTTGAGCCCCAGCAGAACAACCTTTTCTGGCTTTGCTTTAGCATTCCCTACCCAGAAATAAACATCTGGGGGGGGGGGGGGGTTCAGTGTACTTTCCACCAGTGCAGAACTCCACAGCAGTTGGTTCTTGCTTGCTTGGAGACCCATGATAAGAATACAGCACGGTCAGCCCGGAGTTTCTGAGCATCTGACCTGTGTCACTTCTTTCACGCAAGTTCACGCTAGCAAAGCTAGTCTGTTCTGTTTGGTTCCCCTCCTCTTGCCTTGCTTTTAAAAGCCAGTGGAAAGGAAACCCAGATTTAAGCTGGAACATTCAACAAAACCTATCAGCTGCCAAGCACGCCAGTGGTCTTGTCTCAACAAGTAAGAGTGGAGATTTGTTTTGAAATGATGGATAGAGTAAATATTTTGAGAGCAGTTCTCAGTGAGCACAGCAAAACACTCAGACAGGCTTGGAGGGAACACGAGTCAGAATTCATCTCACCTCTAATAATTAGAAACTTTTGCTTTAACATGGAGGGTAGCTTCACCCTTTCAGCAATTAACAGACAGTTGTAATGTCTGAATCTAGAATGGGGGTTTTTTCTGAAGGCAGTGCTGTAGCACGAACTTGCTTGGGTGTAGCTGGGGAGGTTGTTGGTCCATTCAGAGATCTCATACAGGTGTTCACAGTGGTCTGCCCTTGGCTTTGGGTGAGATCCTTGGCTTGCACATGTGTCAGCTCCTGGCTACTCTAAATAAAATAAGAGGCAGGGATTTGTTTTGTTTCCCCCAGAGTTGAGATATATGGCCTTGTACTTCTGTGGTAGGGTCTTCCCAGGTAAAACACCGCTCCTGTTCAGGTGTGAGTATGGGATAAAAAAGTAATGGGTGATGGCAAGTGATCGTTGTTTGCTATAGAGAATATTTATTCCATAAGCATACCTATCATTCAGGATTCATGTCTTGTATCTTCCACAGCCTTCTGGCTGCGGAGAGGTCACATTGTACACAGTGCAGTAGTTAGATTTCCTGAAAACCAGAGGGGGTTTCTTCCCTCTGTTGGATCCCATGGGGTCTGAGTCAAGGAAGGGAAGTGTGTTGAGAAATGCACGTGGAAGGAGTGAAGGTACATGTGGAGTTTGTTTCCTTTCTGCAGGTACAATGCAACCATACATCACTGCTTCGAAAGGAAGACAAAGAACTCTGCAAACATGGTGAACGGGTTAGCAAACAACACAGAAATGGATGATAACAGCAACTGCGATGCCACAGTGGTATTACTAAAGAAAGGTAACTGTTCCAGTAAGTCACCTTGCTTGCTTGCATCATTCTGAATATTTACAAGTTTGTCTGCCAGTCACGTGGTGTGGGCTGCTTCCCTCTGATCAGCTATGAAATAGGGGGGGAGGTGGCCCTTTCATAACTGCTCTGCCCAGTGCCCATGGCTCCCATGCCTGGGGGCACGGCCTGGTGACCCCAGCCACTGCATCCTTTGCTGCAGGAAGCAGCTCAGGCCTCCTTTGGATAGTTCTTGCTGCTGGACAAGTGCCTGGCTGAAAGGGCTCCTGCAGCTTCAACTCTGTTTTGCCTGGGGGGCTGCTTACTTAAATCCTTACAGTGTTGGGTCCTCCTGTGGGTGCTGCTCTTCTGCACCGAAGGTACCTGCTCACATGCAGTACCTACTGTTACCTTCAGTGCCATTCCAGAGCAGCATCAGCATTAGCCCATCATGCTCTCCCCTGGCTGAAGGGAGGGCAGGGGCTCTGTGTGGGTCTGGGTCCAGTTCTTACTACACCTGCTGTTGTGAACGTGCACAACTCTTCCAGGTGGATGTACCTGGAGTGGATTTCGCTTTGGCTGAATTCTGCTCCCATTTGGTTAGCCACAATCATCTATAGAATGATTGTATTTCTTCAGCTTGAACAAAAACTCACCCTCTCCCTAGCTCAGCAGCAGTTCCTGAGTGTGTACCTTTGCAAGCAAGTGCTGAACTGTATAGAAGATAATTCCTTAGTCTTTGCCGCAGTCAACAAGCACGTGGATTTACAGGCACTTACTGTCAGGAGTAACACACACCCCCAGTCACTGGTTTAACTCGAGAAGGAGCTCTGCCTTGTCTGAAGCAGCCCTGGTCTCTGACTACAGATGGGCTGCCCTTTTTATTTTGCTGGATTGGAAAAACAATTTAACAAAAATAGGCCTCTCCCTGTGGTGACTGAAGGACAAAGTCTGTGTACAGCAAGCCTCTAAACATGAAATGTAGAGGGGTTTGGTTGCTGACATCAAAGCCTTTGAGTCTGCCAGAGGCCAGCTATTGTGTTACTGCCCTGCTGCTGAGGGAAGGCTTTTGTGAGTGCTGTGCACTCTGGTTTGGGGAAGCTGCTTTTCTGGGAACAGCTATCTGTAGCCTGGGGCTCTCAACCAAGAAGCTGTTGGCACGATGGCTGCACTCTGTACTGGTAAAGCTAGACTGGTAAAACCCAGTAAGCATAAACTCGAGCCTTAGTCACCAAGGTTTACCCAGAAACCTCAGGGTTACACACAGATGAGGCAGCTCTGAGTGTGGGGTTTGATTTAAATCTCCCCAGAACGTGTCTTTGCGTGACACTGCTCAGCTGTTGGTGGGGTTTTTTTGTTCTGGACACTTGTGGTTACTCAGACTGGTTGAGGAAGGAAGATGAAAGGGTTGCTTCATTTTCCTGCAGCTTGTTCCTGTGTGTGCTTGGCAGAGGGCCACCAGAGGCTCAGGCAGGCCAGTACCATGGGGGTGCAGACAGCGCCCATTGCAACAGGTTGCCTCGGGGTTTGGGACGCTGCTGGTTGCTTTCTGGGGCCTTTTCTGAACAGAGGACCCAAAGGAACCGAGGAGAAGGATTCCTGTGTTTGGGGCCGTTCCCCCAGTGCCATGCAGGAAATGCCAGCATGGAAAAAGATCACAGGGAAGAGCTGTCTGGCTGCTTGGATTTCTTTTTAATGTGGATGAGCCCACTTACCCACCCCAATCCATGGAAACATGCTGTCAGGAAGAAAGAAGTGGCACTAAGGCTGAGTTGATAACTGTTCTGTGAGGCTGACAGTGCTAGTAACAAATGGCAGTGTCATGGTACGTTTGCTGGTGTAATACACCAAGATAGAGACGTGTCAGGGAAGACTTCAGGCTTACCTGCTGCCCAGTCCCAGCCTGGAATTCACAACCCATGGTGGATCCAGGCACAGGGAGGACGAACGCTGGCGCTGTGCCACCCTGGAGGTGATGGGCACTGGCAGCGTGCCCTGTCTGGAGCACGATCCAGATACCTGCCCCTGTCCCCATGTCCCTCTGCTCCCACATGCTGGCGTGTGCCCTGTGCACTGGCACGTGCACTTGCTGCGGGTTCGGTGCCGCTTCCCAGCCATGAGCTGCACCTGGGATGCAGGAACCTGCGTTTCATCTGTATTGTTGCCCCCCAGGAACAGGGTGACAGTTTCCTCACCGTCTGCAGCTGATGGTGGGTGAGGCCAGAGTCCTCAGGGCAGCACAGGTCAGACAGGGGAATGGGAGCAGCTTTGTTGCAGCGCCGCGGAACAGCTACTGTGGAAGCAGTGATCTGCCTAACGCAGGCCTGTGATGAGCTGTGCAGAGCAGACAGACCTCTGTAATGAGCAGGAGTGGAGATACCACAGGTTGGCAGCAATGTAGGACGTGTGGAGACAGCAATTAAGGGCAGATGAGGCATATTTTGAATGGCCATAGCTGAAGGAGTGGTTCTTAAAAAGGAATCCTGGGATCCACAGGTTTATTCATAGGGCAGAGAGGGAGAGACTGCTGGAAGAAGAGCTCAGTGTCTTTTTGTCCCTTGGCTGCAGGAAACTTCCACCGTAAAGCCTCAGTGATCATGGTGGATGAGCTGCTGTCTGCCTACCCACACCAGCTTTCCTTTTCCGAGGCTGGGCTCCGGATCATGATAACCAGCCACTTCCCTCCCAAGACACGTCTCTCCATGGCCAGCCGCATGTTAATCAATGAGGTATGTCTTCATCTCCCCCATCTCCCCTTTTTGTCCTGAATTTGCCTTTTCCTGCAGCAGTGGTCACATTGCAATGAAACTCTTGGGCTTCTACTGGATCCCTGACAGCATTTTCCCAGATTTTACCCTTCTGACACTGACTTTGCTAAATCACCCCTATGCTGTCTGTCCCTTTGGAGATTTTAGCAGAGGAAGTCACCATGTGGTTACGTTACAGAATCACAGAATCACAGAACTGCAGGGGTTGGAAGGGACCTCCAGAGATCATGGGGTCCAACCCCCCTGCCAAAGCAGCTCCCCAGCTCATACTGCACAGATAGTTGTCCAGACAAGTCTTGAGTATCTCCAGAGAAGGAGACTCCACACCCCCTGGGCAGCCTGTCCCAGGGCTTTGGCACCCTCACTGGGAAAAAGTTCCTCCCCATGTTGATGTGGAACTTCCTGTGCTCCAACTTGCAGCCATTGCCCCTTGTCCTGTCCCCACTGACCAAAGAAAAGGGGCTGGCCATTCCCCCTGCACCCCATACTTAAGATATTTATCAACATTGATTAGGTCCCCCCTCAGTCTTCTTTTCTCCAGGCTGAACAGCCCCAGCTCTCTCAGCCTTTCCTCATAGGATAGATGTTCCAGGCCCTTCATCATCTTCGTAGCCCTTCTCTGGACTCTCTCCAGGAGATCCCTGTCCTTTTTATACTCCAGGTGGGGCCTGACCAGGGCAGAGTAGAGGGGGAGGATCACCTCCTTCGACCTGTTGGCCACACTCCTCCTGATGCACCCCAGGATCCCATTGGCTGTCTTAGCCACCTGTAGCTGTTGCTCACAGGAGCTGCCTGCTGCCTTGGTCTGACGTTGGTATCACTTGCACTTAGTAGTACTGTCAGTGCTTCACTGGATGTGTACTTACTCACTGCTTGGAGTACTCCTGCAGTCAGTGCTACAGCCACCAATCCTCATTTAAAAGTCGTATATGTGAAATTGATCTAGTCACCTGCAAGCAAGCATTGTGTTATATCTGTTCAAATTATATTTTTATTTTTTGATAATACTATTATTAAGGCCAGATCTTTAGAGAACACTCTGCACCTCTCTCTGTCCTTCCCTTTCTCTTGGAAAAAAGAAATCTGTCTTTGAGCGAGACTTTGTGTCTGTGTTTGCAGAGACAGAGGCTGATCAACAGCAGGACGTTCACCAATGGTGAGTCAGAGGTGGCGATCAAAATACCCATCAAGCACGTCATGGAGAACGGGACGGGCCCCGGCAGTGCCGGCGAGCGCGGCCTGAACGGCACGCGGCGCGAGGAGGACGTGGCCGCGGCCGGGAACGAGACCGAGACTGAGGCTGAGGACAATGACAACAACGAGAACGACGAGGAGGAAGAGGAGGAGGATGATGAGGATGACCATGAAGGGCCGTACACGCCTTTTGACCTGCCGAGTAAGAAGCCCCTGGGTTTCTGTGTTGTTCCAGAAAGCAAAACTCAGCTTGGGTATGCCAGAAAGCATCACAGACGTGTGTTGACTGTCTCTTGAGAGCTCCCATCAGCTTGCACCTCGTAGGGTGGTCCCTGCTCACAGGTGAAGGATGAGAGGAACTGGGAAGCAGCAGAGGCTTCTCAGGATCTAGACTCCTTTACTGCAGCTTGTGCACTGCACCAGCACTGCTGTTGCAGTGAGGGGAAGGAGGCAGCAATCTCTGTGGGGTGCTTCCTGCCCCCAAAACCTGGGTCCTCCTCTGGAGAGCCCCATCTCTCACTGCTGACTACGGAGCAAGCGGAGAATGGTGAGACCAGTTTGGTCTGCGCCTTGGCCTTACCTTTGCTGGGAGATGAGGTGCTCTCTTACCTCGGTGGTGAGGTGTAGTGCTCATGGAGATGCAGTGTTAGTGCCAGTGTGGAGCAGAGACAAAAGATGATGTTTCTTTTCAAGCATGAGAAGTGTCTTCTCACTATTTCTGGAGAGCTTAGAAGATCAGAATAGCTCTGTGACTTACAGAAACCACCTGCACTGCAGGTTGCTGAGCGCTATGCCTGCAGGATGGAGATGTCCTTTTTGCTCTTACCCATCAGGGTTCTTGTCCTGAGCCTTAAAGATTGAAATTTAGATGTTCTCTGGGCTGTGACACTGAATTCATAGGACAGGAAAGGTTGGCATGGGCTTCTGGACATCTCTGCTTCAAATCCCTGCTCAGAGCAGGTGTGCCTGTGTCTTTCTCCAGTTGAGTTTTGGTGATCTGTAAGGATGGAGAGCCCACAGTCTTTAGTGTAGGTGCTCCAGTGCTTGACCACTGTAGGACCAGTAGGAAAAGAAAAAACACACCAAACCCCAAAATGGACAACACCACCTGTTCTGAATTCCCCTTACTGCAGGTTGAGTCCGTTGGCTCTTATTTCCTTGTGCGTTTCTGTGAAGAGTCTGGTTCCATCTTTTCTGTACCCTCCCATTAAGTGACTGAATATGGATCAGATCTCTTTCTAGACCTTGCTTTTCATGTGGTACTTGTCAGAACTTGACCCAGGAAGGGTAGTGGGTGGGCTCTGACCTGTTAATATCCTCCCAGACCCCTTCCCCGTGCCCCTCTCTGCCCTTCCATCTCTGCCATCATAGGCCAGACTTCTGAACAAGGAATGTCTGCTTGAGTGGCTCTTAGGTGAGGTGTCCCTGGCATCTTGTTTGCTGACACTAACAGAAAATAACCTCCTGGACTGAAGCAGACTGGAACTGTGATTGTTTCCCCTTTTGTTTTACAGCTGGCAAGATAGAAATCCTGAAGTGGCTCTTTACATGGCCATTGAGTTTTGTCCTGTACTTCACAGTGCCCAACTGTAACAAACCCCACTTGGAGAAATGGTTCATGGTTACCTTTGCTTCTTCTACCCTCTGGATTGCAGCTTTCTCTTACATGATGGTGTGGATGGTGCGTACCAACTACAGCAGAAATCACTGCCTGGGAGAGGCAGCAGGAATGGGGTTTGGCAGCTTAAAGAAACTTGCAGAAAATTTTACATACTTGAATTTTTAAATGAGAACCCTTATGTCTGTATCCATATTAAACCTGCCTACATGGAGAGAAGGACATCAGGGGCCAGTAGACTCGGCCTTGGAACCTTATTCAGGGCTGGAATTTCACCCAAGTTCTTCAAGGAGGGAAGAAAGCTGAACATCTCCTTGTCCTGCAGGCAGTGTGCAGGCCCTGGCGCTAGGAGGAATCTGGCTGTGGGAGCTTTGCCTTTCCTCAGAGACAGAGTTGTGAATGACACTTTGAAGTCTGCATGAACAAAAGTGTGACAGCCAAATTTTTGCTCATCTAATGCACAGGGACTTAATTCTACCTCATTATCTTAAAGGCAGAAGGGGATAAATAACAGGGAAGGAACACAGGGAAAGCCAAGCACCCTTGGTGGCCAGGTCACAGGGGAGATATTTTGTGTGCTGGCTGGGTCACTGGAGCTGTTAGCTTGCTGCAGGCCTTACGTTACACCATGTCTGTAGGTGAATAGTGTGAGTTCTCCTTGTTATGAGCATGGACTCTGTTTCTTTTGTGGTGGTCTGTCCTCCTAAGCAGACCAGACAGTGGCAGGGCATTGGCATCAGGAGAGGGTCCCACTGGCAGCCTGGGTTTGGGCAGCTGCCCTTGCCATGGAACACACCATCGCAGGCTGTCTCTGCACAGGGATCTGAGGAGTGGGAAGGTACCTCGCTCCAGCACTGGCCACTGCTGTGTGTGGGTGGCAACAAAGGAATCTTCACCGCCTGTGTAATCAATTCTTGTATTAAACACAAAAACAAATGCCAGGCTTTTCCCTGAGAACTAAGGAGAGTTACCAGAGAGGGGTTTTACTTGTTTCTTTTCAGTAAGGTGTTAACCTGATGAAATTGAAAGTTGTTTGTTTTCATCTGCAAGGGTGGGGGGCTTTTCAAAGGGAAAAATGCTATCCCAGCTTTCCACAGCTGGAATACCAGAGCCTCAGGGTCACTGAGCTGCTGCTAATATACAGTTCCCAGTTCTGGAGTGTGCTACAGAACTCCAGGGCACGATTAGATGTGGCTGACAGGAAATGGGCATTGTTGGGCAAAGGTATTGAAGTATTAATGGATTTGAAGCACACTGATTTACCACAGACTGCACAGCAAAGGAAAGATGAGGTTAAAAGTATCTTCTCTCTGCCAGTGGGAGTTGTTTGAAGTCTCTTGGGGATCTGTTCCTGCATCAGGAGACTTGTTACAGAGGGCAGCAGGCCACCAACTAGTCTTTTTTCCAGGTTCATGTCAGGAAAATTGTGGATGAAAGGTGTGAAGCAGCTAACCAAAGAGGGTACATAGCAGGCCAGTGCTGTCTGTCCTCTGCCAGGTGACAAATACACCACGAAAGCTGGTTGCTGCTCCTCTTTAAAGAGAGTGCCAGTTTGCACTGAGTGATGACCCTGTCTCACAGCATCCTGGCAGGGCTGGGCCAAGCTGATGTCTGATGTGAATTCTTGTATACAGCTTGACAGTTGTAATTCCTCTCTTTAGGTGACAATCATTGGCTACACACTGGGAATTCCAGATGTCATCATGGGCATCACGTTCCTGGCCGCTGGAACCAGTGTGCCGGACTGCATGGCAAGCCTTATTGTGGCAAGGCAAGGTGGGTTCCTGACCGAGGGGTCACACATGGAAGGGGTTCCTCCTGTCCTCTTCTTCAGGTAGCACAGATGTGTCCTGAATCTGAAAGCAATCAGAGCCTTTTTCATGAGGCTGCAATTTAAAATGAGAAGGAAATCAATTATGTTGCTATTGCAAAGGAACTGATGGGTTCCTAATGATGGTGTGGGACTAGTTTTGGCAGAGTTCTCAGCTTCAGGCCTTCCCCAGGTGTCCCAACATCTGTATTCAGTGTCAGAGGTACAGTAGTGTGAAGGTCCAGGTCGCTTCCAGCTTTCCCCCACAGCCAAAAGGACTGGGAGATAGTGCTGGTTTTAGGGAAAGCTTCCCCCTTCTGTCTGCAGCTACAGGTGGGTTCAGAGAAAACAAAAGTGGTTGGTTCCGCTCTGAGGAACAGGAGCAATGGCTCTCCACTGAAACCATCAGCTACAGGGACAGGAGCAATGGCTCTCCACTGAAACCATCAGCTACAGGGACAGGAGCAGTGGCTCTCCACTGAAACCATCAGCTACAGGGACAGGAGCAGTGGCTCTCCACTGAAACCATCAGCTACAGGGACAGGAGCAATGGCTCTCTGCTGAAACCATCAGCTACTTCCCAGAGACATCATTTAATGAGTCCAGCCCAGAAGCTGATGTGTCGTGGTTCAGTAAAGCATCAGAAGCCCCCCTAGGCATGACACAAGAGTGCTGGCAGGTTACAGCTGGCACAGCTGGGGGCCAAGACCTCCACAGCACTGGAGAATTAGTCCAGGGAAGTTCTCAGATGATCCTAGAAGGTAGATTCAGCTCCTTCAACCCTTCCAGCCTTGTATGGCGGGGAGGGCGCAGGGGAAAGGAAAGGGGTGGGGTGAGGGGGATCTCCCTTAGCTCTCTGCTTTAATCTGTGGAAGCTGCCTGGGTTAGCTGTGATCAGTTTAAGAGCTGAAAGCCTTTCTGGAGCGCTGTCTGAGTGCCTGTGGTCTCCATCCCTGCAGGCATGGGGGACATGGCTGTGTCCAACTCCATCGGAAGCAATGTTTTTGACATTCTAATTGGCCTGGGCCTCCCGTGGGCTTTGCAGACTCTGGCAGTGAACTACGGATCATACGTAAGTCTCACCTTTCTTCACGTGGTTCTTCTTCACTCGTTTATTTGTACTTTGTTAGAACACACAGCTGTTTAGAAAAACAGAAAGTCCAAAGTTCTGTGGGTTGAATTTGAAGAAACTGTTTTCCAGTGTTAGGATCTTGGAGAAGCAGCAATTAATTGCCAGTGAGTATTCCCTGTCCTTTGGAGGACAAGAGCTTCCATTTCCTCCTTAAAGGCAGCAGTCTGTGCTGAAACAAGGATATACTTACTAGAATATATGCAGTATTTTCACACATTTGAATATGTTCCAAATAAGGAGAATGGTGCTGTTTTTAATAAGACAGATGGAATTAACATATAGGTGGGAAGTAAAGGATAGAGCAGACCTTCAGGGCTTTTGGTAAGAAAAATTCTAGTGTTACTAGACTGTTAACATGCTGGAAGGTGAAGGAAGCTGTCAATATTTGAGAGTGTGATCATCCCCAGGGAGCACAGCAGAGCTTTCCTGTTAGAGGAAAACCACCTGACACTGATGAAACCCTCCTTCACTTCCCAAATGATAAGAGATACCCTTGGCACCCATAAGTTGTTGCAAGCTCCCTTTGAGAAGGCAGAGCAGGAGGTGGATGATGTCTCAGGGGAAAGTTGCTGTTGCTGTTAGCTGAACAACAACTCAGTACGGAAGTAGGACTCTCAGTTACAGTCAATAAGTGAATGCAGAGTTGAAAAACTGGAGAATCACAGAATGGCTGAGTATGGCAAGGACCTCTGGAGACCGTGTAGTCCTCAACCCTCTGCTCAGAGCAGGATGCTTAGGACTGTGTCCAGCTGGGACTTGAGCATCTCCAGGGACAGAGGCTGCACGGCAGCTCTCAGCAGCCTATTCAGTGTTTGGCCACTCTCACAGCAAGAAGGTGTCTTAATGTTGAAATGGAATTAATGTATTTAAAATGAGTCTGGCTGCACCTTCTCTGTCCACTCACACCATAGGTATTTACACATACCAATAAGACCCCCCTGAATCTTACCTTCTCCGAGCCAAACAGTCCCAGCTCTTTCAGCTTCTCGTGTACCAGATGCTGCAGTCCTGAAAATCATCCTTGCAGGCCTTCACTGGGCTCACCCCAGGAAGTACCTACCTTCCATGTACTGAAGAGCCCAGAACTGCACCAGGCACTCCAGATGGGTCTCCTCAGTGCTGAGTAGAGAAAGATCTTCTCCCTTTATCTGGCAGCACTTCTGATGCGGCCCAGGGTGCTGTTGGTGCTCCGTGCCACAAGGGTGCATTGTGGAATTCAGCTTGATATCCCATCAGGATCAGCAGGTCTTTCTCTGCCAGGCTGCTTTGTGGCTGCCCAGCCCCAGCCTGTACCAGTGCAGGGGGTTATTCTTCCCCAGGGACAGGGCTTCCCATTGCTGCCGTTTGTGTTTCCTGCCTACCCAGGTCCCTCTGGATGGCAGCACAACCCTCTGGTGCATCAACCACCCTCCCCTGAGGGTGCCCTCCACCCCACCACCAAGGTCTTTATTAGAGACATGCAGCAGGATTGACCCCCGGGGGAACCAGTAGTGTCCCCCATCCAGCTGGGCTCTGAGTGCAGTGGTTCAGCCAGTTACCAGTCTGCTGTCCACTTTAGTCTGTTCTTCCTCTGTTTGTCTGTGAGGATGTGTGAGAGATGGTGTCAGAAGCCTTGCTGGAGTCAACATGAACAACATCAGTCACTCTCCCCTCAGCCAACAAGTCCACCTCATCACAGAAGGGTATCGGGCTGGGTGGATGTGATTTCTCCTCCATAAAACCTGTGTGTCCTACTCACAGTCACCTTCTTGTCCTTCATGTGTTTAGAATTGGATCCAGGATTTTTTGCTGCATCACCTTCCCAGGGATCAAGGTCAGGCTGTAGTTCCTTGGATGTCCTCTCCTCTCGAATACAGGAGTGTCAGAAGGAAGCAGTGCTGGAGGAATAAAATCCCTTTTCTTTAAGGACCCTCTTATCTGTAGCTCATCTATATTTCTGTGGAAAAGGATGAAAACAAGTGGCTGAGCAGCAGCAGATGGTTTCTGTGGAGGAACAAGGTCGCCACTGTTTCGCACCCCCACAGTGTTCATTGTGCAGTGAATCACGTGGTTAGAAAGGGCAGTCTTGGAAACAGCCCCACCATTAGCAAAGAGTTTCCTCAGTTTTCACTTGCAGTTCTTGGGTTTCTCTCCAAATCCTTGGATAATTGGACTTCAAAACAGAAAAAGTTCCCCCCTCCATTCCCCCTGTTATTAGTAATTAATTATTTAAGTATTACTGAGTTGCCAGAAAAAGGGAGAGCTGGCTGGGCTGGGAGTAGCCTGATGACAGTGTTAAGAGCTGCAAGGTGCTGTTTTTCCTTCAGGAAACCCCACTGATGTGCCTGACACTGAGGGGCAGGAGATGAGCAGCTCTTGCTCCCTGAGGGCCGTAGGGCAGAGCCTTGGGCCCTTGCAGGAGAAGGCTTGCTCGCTGGTGGAGGTTCACAGGCTCAGGCCAACCAGCCTGTCCACCAGCTGTGACTGTGGTTCAGGATTTCTGAGCCAACACACTGTTGCTTCCTGGTCAGGTGACAGGATCCAAGTTGGCCTTGGTAGCGTCTCCTCCAGAAGAGGAACTCCTCCAAGCCAACACGATGCCCATCTTGTGTACAGAGGGAAGGAGAGATCTCTGAAAGACACAAAGAGCTTGCTTCATCATAGTTACTCCTGTGTAGCCATCCAAACCTACAACTGCCTCCCTAGATTGTTTAGTGTAAGGAGACTGGCAAAACTAAGCTTTTGGTGAAAGCAGGGAGTAGGTACAGTGTAATAAACAGGCGGTTAAGGCAGGTGTAGCTTTTGTGGCAACCAGACTCTTTCCAGCTGTCACATCAGCATCTGCACGTGGTGTGTTGCTATCACTGCAGCACACAGCCTGGCAGGTATTAATTGATGACCTTGCTGGCTGATCCCAGAAAGCTATGGGTGGGCATAGCAGCTGGTGCACACTGACCCCACTAACTGGAGCCTCCAGCTTCTTGGAATAGTTCGTGTGTGCTGAGAGCATCTGCTCCCTGGTTCCCTGACAGGAAGACTGGGATGGTTACCCTGTCATAGAGCAAAGTGCCTGGCTCCTTCCAGACCTCCTAACAACACCAGGAGTCTCTCCAGCCATACCCTCTGCGCTCCTTGCCCAGGAACTCCAGTGTCTGTGTGCAGCACTCCCTGTTACGTGCTCCAGGGTGTGCACCCTTTGCAAAGTGAGTTGTGTGACACAGAGCAAACCCAGGACACTTCCTTGGGAGTCTCAAAAAATATCCAAGAAGGAGATTCCATTGAAACATGCAGGAATTCATCACATCTCTGAAGTTCCAGTTCTTGAGACCCCCGTAACGGCAGGACCTGGGGAATGCAGGATTTACACTGAGTTTCTGCTGTCGGGCAGAGACACCACAGGAAAAGGATCCCCAGAGAGACAGAGGACCTGCTGCTTTTTCATCCAAGGGACTGGAAATGCAGCAGCATCCTTCTGATATTCCTGGATGAGGTAATTTTTTTTGTATTCAAACCTTGGAACAAAATCAGTTTTGAGTTTTGGCAACAGCTCTTTGTTTTTCCTTCAGCAACTGCAAGAAGAGCACTCAAGAATTGCATTTCTTTTATTTCCATTGTTTTTTGTCTGCTGTTTAGCTTCAGCCTCGGATCCTTACTGCCTGCAGGAGCTGTGTGGGAATAGCTGGAGCTGGTGGCAGGATCTTTGTATTTGGCACACAAGAAGCAGGGACACAGTCTCACTTCAAGTTCAGACAGGGTAGATTTTGGAATTGCAGACCTTGAACATGTGATCAGTCAAGATCAAGAGTCCTTCTGGCCTGCTTTAGGCACTAGGTACAAGCCAGAACTCAAAGGAGAGTTTGGAAATGTTGTTTTTTCCTCCTTGCAGTATGAGGGAGTGCTTCATCTACAGTCAGTTCTCTCCTGGGAAAGAAGCATTTCCTATTCTTAAAGGAACAGAGAACTGAGGTTTTCCTTCTGTAATTAAGAAGACACTGGCTGATGCCCTTTTTCTGCTCTTCACTAAAAACCTGGCATTATCCCCTCCCATACTGTGAATTTCCAATGTTTGGCTAGCCTTGTTTTCCCTGAACCTTGTTGTGGCATACCCTGAGAAAACCTGTTCTGTGCCTCTTGCAGGAAATGCCACTTGTCCCCTGTCACAGCATCTCCTGTCTGTCTCCCCCTGCTCCATCCAGCGTGGGGCCTCTCCACGGGCTGCAGGTGGGGTCTGGGCCTTGTCCATGGACTGGGGGGACACCCCCTCCACCATGGGTTTCTCCAGGGGCTCAGGGGCATCTTTCTCTCCGGCACCTGGGGCACCTCCTATCCCCCTTCTTCCCACCTTGGTGCCTGCACAGCTCCTCACACCTTCTCACTCCCTTCTCTGGGGGCACGGAGCTGCTGCTGGTGGGTTTTCCCCCTCACTGTGACTCCCAGAGGTGCTGTGACCATCGCTGATGGGCTCTTGGTCATCAACGACTCTGGCCTAGAGCTGGCTGGTGTCTGCTCTGTGGGGCTGCAGATTGCTTCTGGCTGCTCCTTGCAGCAGCCCCCCCTGCCACAGCCCCCTTCTCCACCACCAGAACCCAGCCAGGCAAACCCACAACAGAAGGCTGCTTGACCCTAATTTGACAGATCAAGGATGTATTTTTCTTAATCTTTTGTACCAAATTTCAGGCTCTCTTGAGCTCCTGTGCTCAGAGTGAGCAGTCACCATAAGAGGTAGGGCAGGCTGCAGTGATAATCAGCGCAGTGGGAAGAGTTTGCCAGTTAAAGCTGTGTTTCCAGAGCTGTAGGCTTATGGGAAAGGTGTGAAATGCACTGGCTGCAGTGTAGACCTGGGCCAAACAGGAGGGGACTGTAGGGAAACCTGCAGCATGAGAAGGTAGGATAAAACAGGAGGAAGGTGTTACACCTGTTGTTTTGTTCTGATGAGAAACCTCTGCTGTACCATTAGCACGATGCTGTGCAGAGCTCCAGCAGACTCAGAGCAGATCTGAACGTGTCTCCTTTGAACTGTATGTGTCTGTTTTGGCATTAGATAAGGAGTAGCAGTGTTAGTGAGAATGAGGGGTTCCAGATAGCTGTTTCCACAGCTAGGCATAGGCTAGCCAAGAGCTCTGGCAGCAGTCTGCTGGCTACTCTTGGTGCAAGAATTCAGTTGCTGGATGCCAGATTGGGTAGAAGGGAACGTGTGCTCATACCCCAAACATTGCAAGCTGTTGGCTGAAGCCTGCCTCCCTCGCCTGTAGTCAGTGGGGAGGACTGTAATGCAATCTGTGTGTCAGGGAAGGTGCTGCTGGCTGATCTGACACTGGAAACCCCTTCTACTGCCAGTGCAAGGTCTATTGCAGGATATCTCCCCAAATCTCCAGGCTGTAGTCCCCAAAATGCTCAGTGAGTTTCATCTATCTCTAAGACCTTTCGTTGTTGGACTGAGGGTATTTAGCAAAAAACATCCCTCAAAGACTAGACAACCGTTACATTTTGGGCCTGAACAAACACAGGCAGCTTTCATTCCCTTCTCAATGAGAGCTGTAAAGTCTGCAGGAATCTCAAAGCACTGCATCACTCCAAGAAACCTTTACAGCAAGAAGTATCTGGGCCATAGGCCTAAACAGGAATCGTTTCTACTATGAGGGAGGTTTCCTACTGGAGTAAATCAGCTTGCTCCAGGGCTGTGTTAAATAACCCCAAGACCCTGGGCCTGGTGCCTGGGTGTATGTATGCCCTTCTCCACAGGTGTGAAAGCCCAGTGAGTTCAGGCTTCCTGCCCGTGCATCACACAGCTGGGCTCCCTGAGCGTGCTGTGCAGAGCTGCTCTGTGCATAAGCAGCAAGGCAAAGTAACTGGGATATCTGTGTGCTCACAGAGTAACTCCAGAGCTGTGTCCTGCAGGTCCAGTGCATCTGGAATTACACCCAGCCCCCAGCCCTGGAGTCCATCTCCCAGCTGTCCCAGGGCAGATCTGCTCTTGAGGACAGGCTGCATCTGTGTCTGTCTGTCCCAGCCCTTTTCCCAGATTTCTCATGAGCCTGTCTGCCTCTCATCTTGGTCCCCTTCTGCCTGCTCCATGGCCTGGCAGGGAGATGCAGGGCAGGCATCGACTCCTGAGCTACAGTGGAAACATTTGGAATTGTGCACAGCTTTTACAGTGCTTTGAGCTCACCAGCAACGTTTTTAACCCAGAGAGTTGCACTTTTTCTTCCAGAAAGCCCAGCTGTGGTATGTATCCAGTTCAGTGGAACGAGCTTCCTGACAAAGTGCATTCCACAGCTAGCATTTGCTTGCCCAAGGAAACCACCCTTTTCTGTGTACGTGGAAGGGCTTTTATCCTGCTGTCCCATGGTAGAGTGAGGTATTAGGGGAAGACCCTAAGAAGCAGTCCCATTTTTTTAGAGCAAAAAGCACTGGAAAATGAAAACTGCATTGGAAAACATCCTTTCACCCTTACCAAGAGACCCTTTATTTCTGTGGGCATAGCCAAGCTTCATAAAGGGGAGATTTTGTTATTTAGGCTAATTAATAGCTGATTGCTTTGCACAACAGTGGTAGCTGGGCTGGGTTCCAGGCCAGGAGCATTGCTAGTTAACCCCAGGTTGAGACCTGTTCACCTGGAGTGAAACTGAAGTATCCTCCTGCAGTCCCACCGCAAGGGATGTTGGGCGCTCGCGCTGATGAAGGGGTCACCATGTTTGCTTTGCCCCGTGGGATCTGCATGGCATGTGTTACTGTCACATTTGTAAACCTGTCATAAATAATTAGCAGATGCTGTCTGTGTTCTAATAATCCTCAGCTGAGACTTTCATTCCCCTGAATGAGCCCCAGAGAGGAGCCTTGCAGAGAGTCCTCAGAGAGCAGCCCCCAACACCTCGCTGTGGAGGCACTGTCCTCAGCAACTTAGACATGGGGCCCTTTGGAATGGCCTTCTTTCCACATGGCTGCTGACTTTCTGGAGGCTAATGATGTAACTGAGAAGCAGTGTCTGCACTTCAGGTTGAATTCAGATGTTTTCCATGCTGAAGTGATCCCAGCTGCTTCCTTTGCTTCCTTTTCCTGGGGATTCTTTTCCAATTGATCTATTTCCTGCTGACAGTTTTTACAGGTGCTGGCACTGGCCAGACAGAATTTCTGACTGAAATCCAGACAGGAATTATTGTACAATAGTATCTGTCTGAGCCCACTCCTCCTCACATGGGAGAGCAGGGAAGGTGGCTTTAAATGTGTTGTTTAGTAACACAGAGTTAGTTTAGGGGTTTTTCTTTGCATTTGAGAATAACTGAAATGGAAATCCAGGTTGGCTGTCAGGTGTGGACTGTTCAGGTGAGTGGGAGCAGCAGCAGTGCAGTGACGGGTCTGTCTGTGCAGGGAGCACAGAACCCCCAGATGAGCTTGTCCTGGCTCCTTCATGTGACAGGGGGCAGAGAAAAGGTCTTCTGGGTCAGAGCCTAATGTTGCCTCTCATCCCCAGAGCAGGTCTTGTTTCAGCAAGACTTGAAGGTGTGCTCAGGACTGGGGACAGAGCTGCTGTGTCCTTAGAGACTTCTTCCGTCGCTGCAAAAATACCCTTCCTCCTGTCCCCCCTTACGACCTGCACTTGGCATTAACAGTGGGATTTTCACCTGGAGTTGTGCAGACAACCCCAAAATTGGTCTTGGCACCCTGAGGCAATCCAAATCCTTCATTTCTGTGGACAGTCCAGTGAGAATATTGTGTTTTATACACAATGTCTGTAGGAACATAGTGGTCCTGCTCTACATACATACCCTTACAGCTTATGTCTTAAATCTTGTAACACCTTTAAGGACAAAGGGTCATCACAGGTGTAGCCTTTCTCATGGTGGCAAAAACTGTTGAAGAAGGAAAATGTGCCATTTGTGTAAGAGAGTATTTCAAGAGAACAGCAAATCTGGGGCGGCACAGAGCTCTGCAGAGTGGTGGGATGCTGTGAGTACAGGTGCTGTGGCAGTTCCCAGTACAGCAGCTGTGCAAGACCTGTTCTGACTTAGTGTGGTGTGTGAGACACACAGCAGTGCACCGTCGCGCTTGATCTTGAGCAGGTGCAGGAGAAGAGAGAAATCCTTCCAGTTCTGCCTTCATGCAGCAGGCCCCACCTCATCTCCAGCAGGCCCCACCTCATCTCCAAACCCAGTTTGGGTTTGCAGAGGATCCTGTGTGTGGTGTTCATCGCAGGCTTGGTTTGGGATTGGTAGTCCTGTCTTTGGAGGTCAGACTCTCTCCCCACTCAGGTGTCCTTGGGGAATGAAGCTACATTGTTACTCTGGATGGGTGTGACATGTTTTTCCTGACTGATGCAGAGTGACACAGGTCCCTCAGCAGTCTGGCTTTCATCAAATTGCAGTGCTCCTTATTGCTGAACTAGCAGAACCCGCTTGTCTTGCAAATGGGCTTCTTTGTAGTCTAACTGGAAGGATGGGAGCACTGAGAAGTGGCCAGTGATGCACTATGTACTGTTATTTTCCATGTTGACAGTTCAGAAAAAAATACCATAGTGTAAAAGTTCAGTTTGAATTGTTTATTGGACTAAAACCAGTTTAAGAAAAGGAAAAAAACCCTCAAGAAATAAATCCAGCTGTTAGAGAAAAACTTTAATTTTGGGAACTGTTTCTTGTCTGCAGATCATTTACAGGAAGGGGCCAGTGTTTCTGCTTTTCCTTGTCTACAAGTGCAGGACAAACCAAGCAATTAAGGATTGGCTACCAGCCTGTTTAAGGAAGCTCACTGCGTTTAGCTTTGCTGTTTGACCTCCAGAGCAGAGTGATGTGACCGAAATACACCCACACCACACAAAATCAGTGTCTGCTACACAAACAGTAACCATGCTCTTCTCTAAAGTATCCCTGAGAAATACTCATGTAATTTCTTGCCAAGATTGATCTCTGCCAAGAAACTTACATACTTGGTTTCTACTTTAAATAGTAACCAGGTTTGGTGACTGTCAGGTGAAGCTCGACTTCAGGTAGGGTTTCATTGCACAGAAGGTGCAGGGTGGAATAGAAGGGGCTGGGTTACCTTGTGGTGGCCTTAAGTTGATAACTGATATGAGGTGGTCTGGGGATTTACAGTTCAGTCACTCGAGGCATCTGGCCCGGAGCCTCCCGCTGCCCTGTTGCTTCCCTGGAAAAGCCAACCTTCCCTAAGGGGACGTGTCCTGTCCTCACACAGTCAGCCCTGCAGAAATGCCTTCAGAGACTCCACCTCACTGCTCCCTTGATGATACTGCAGGTGATACTGTTTCAGGAGGTCATAAAAGAAAGCCCCAAGGGACAGTGTTGAAGCTCCCCAAGAGAAGAATGGGAAACTGAAGAGTGCAGTCTTAGCTGAGGAACAGGAACGGAGAGGTGCCATCACTCCCTCTAGCCTTCCTTTGTAGTTGAGGTTTATGTCCATGCCATAAAGTCACATTTTTAAATGTATTTAGGGTTTAAAGACATGGGTGAGTGTCTTTGCTTAGACTCCAGAGTCCCTAAAAGTGGCAAATAGCTAGCTCCCCAGCTCTGAGGGCCTGCATTGTGGTTCTCCACTTGCACGCTGGGTGTGACTGTGGCTGTGCTGTGGAGTTGGCTCCATGAGAGCCCGTGATGTGCCTGGGTACCTCAGTGAGGGCATCTCCTCACAACCCTGCAGGAAATGAGCCATGGTTTGCCTTTGTGCTGGTGAGACGTGATGCATGGGTGCAAAGGGTCTCAGCGGCCGAGGTTTGGGAGGTGAAGGGGTCGACTTGCTTCCTTCCATGAGCTGAGTCAGAGCAGGGAGGAAATGCTGTGTTTGTGTGTGTGTCCTCATTTGTCTTCCTCCACCAGGAAGTGTTAATTTGTGACTGGATGCAAACATTCCTTTTCCATGCTTGTTCCTACAGGACTCCCATGGGAATTAATTGCCAATCAGGACATGTCACGATATGACGGTGTAAGGGGTGACAGAGGCCATGTCAGGGTGGAACGGTCTGAAATGCTGTCAGGTCCAAAGCTAGGAGTGCTCCTTATTCCTTAGCATAGGGAGTAGGCAGAGTGAAGTCTGGAGTAATGGTCGGGCTCAGTGTTACAGATTGCAAGCCAGCATTGCAAACTCAGCAGTTCAGGATTACAGAATTAGCAGCAGAGAGAAATATTGCTGCTGGAAATTGTGACATGGTTTTATGCACATCCTTCTCTTGCAGATTCGGTTAAACAGCAGAGGACTTATCTACTCTGTTGGTCTCCTGCTGGCATCTGTTTTTGTCACAGTATGTATATAGTCTTTTGTTCTTCATTTCCACAAGAGTGATTTTTACAGACATTCACTTCACCTGTTCCTCTCTCACCTCGGGCTGTAATAGTGATTGCAAAGTCTGTCGTTAAGGGACAGGAACGGTCACTCCTATTGTAAAGTTCCCCAGACCTTGATCTGGCACTTGGACAGAAGTGATGGCTGTCACAAGGTGGCTCTCACAGTTCCCTTATGTTTCATGGGAGGAGCCCAGGAGATCCCTCAGTAACCATTAGTTCCTGCTCATGCTGGAGCTGGAGCAGGTCCCTGGATAGATGATACGTTGGCTCTGCTGTTGGACAGGTAGACCGAATGCCACACAGTTTTCTCTGGGCTCCGTAGGAACCTTCCGAGATCAACAGAGATCAGAACAAGCAGTGCTTGGACAAGGGAATGTTTTGGGTGAAATCCCTGACCTGTCCAGTTCCAGCATTGTAGGCTGGGTATTGAGGAGAGGATTCATGTGGTGTCTTCCAGATCTGGAGACCAGCTGCTGGAGGGTGTACTCCTGCGTGTGGAGCACACCTTCCTCATTTCAGAGGTCCGCATGGGAGCAAACTGTCAGAGCCAAGCACAGCCTTAGACTGTGTGGCTCTAGGTTGAGGTGCAGAGGGGCACGTTTTGAATCCATTTGACTCAAATGAAGCATTTTGAGTGCACAAGGAGGAATCTGGCCTTTGAAAATTCTGATGGAATGAAATGGGGCTGTTCTTGCAAAAATGAAAATTGTTGCAGAAGCTTAAGGCCCTTGGGCCAGGACTGGAGGTGATGTAAATCAGTGTGGCTTCTGTGAGGCTGAAGGGGCTACTCTGATTTACTGCAGCTGTGCTCCTCAGTGCACTTACTGCATTGTGATCAGTGAGGGGGCGGTCATTGTGCTCCTGTGATTCAGAAAGGGACTTACCACTCTGTTTGACATGTTCCTGCTCTGGTGCCTTACTCTGTGTTTATTGTAGGTTTTTGGCGTCCACATGAACAAATGGAAACTGGACAAGAAGCTAGGGTGTGTGTGCCTTTCCCTTTACGGCATCTTCCTGTGTTTCTCCATCATGACAGAATTCAATGTGTTCACCTTTGTGAACTTGCCGATGTGCAGAGATCACTGATGCAGGCGGCAGACTGTCGGGAGGAGCTTCCTTCTTACCTGTGCAATACAAGCCACGGCTGGCCTCTCCTGAGTGCGGTGCACCTCCAAGTCGTGACCTACATCCTGCTCACTGTTCGTAGGACCCGTGGCCCCATCTAGGTCTGCCCTCTCCCTGAGCCCCCCCACAACCTGGAAAAATCCTGCATCGATGTGAAGATTATTTCTTTCAGCATTCATGTGATTTCCTAGCTCAGTTTCTGAACAGTGTGACTGGGACTCGAGATGAACTGGCTGCTAACTGGCGTCAAGCCAGGCAAAACTGATCTGCTACAATTCCTTCTTTTTTTAAGTTATTTGATGGAAGACTAATCTAATTTATGACTTAAGACTATTGCTACAATGCAGAAGAGGGTACATCATACAGGGGCAGATTTTCAAGGAGAATCATGGGATTTTTTGTTGTTTTTTTTTTGTTTGTGGGGTGGGTTTTATTTTATTTTATTTGTTTTTATTTGGGGGGGTGAGGGGTGGGGTGTTGTTGGGGTTTTTTTATCATTGCCAGAGATCAATGTCCTCTCTCGCAGCTTCTCCTCCTGAGTGCTGGGTCTCCTGTAGCGATCCAAAGGTCCCAGGGCAGTGTAATACGGGAATGCAGCAAGGTACTTGGGATATGAATGGATTTGCTGCGTGTTAAAGGAAGACTGTCAAGGCAGCAGGTGGTGACTTTGTACCATGAATAACGAATCTTGTAAATGTGTGATGAAGAGTGCAAGGAAAACATGGATCCAGAGGGTAAACACTGCTACCGTTCTGCTAACAATGTTGGAGTTTTGTTACTAGAGTGTTTCTGGTATTTCCAAGCAATAGTTTGATCTCCAGCCCAGGAGGGCAACCAGGGAGGTGTCCTGGTTTTTAACCATCTGCACGTGGAGATGGAAGGTTGGAACTTCCTCTGCCTCATCAGATGTCTCATTTTGGGGGATTCAGTAGTTTGTGTTTTATTTGTTCTGAGGAGGACATAACGACGCGCTGGAACTTTTCTAAATGAGTTACAGACACTGGTTTCTGTAAAAGGAAAGAGGCATATTTTGCACAGACATAGTTACTGAAGTCATAATTTGCCACTCTTTAAAGAATACACTGGACCTGGCCAGATATTCATCTTCTTACGCGGTTGAACTCATCTGATAACAGATCATGTGGATTCATCACCCCTCCTTTGGGAGGGAGGAAGACACAGAGGGAGAGAGATGGCACTTTTTAAAATGTGGAATATCTTCAATGCAGACTCACTCACAGATCTTAAGTTATTGTGAAAGTTTAGCTATTCATTGTTGCAATATCCCTGCTAGATTTTGTATAATTCTGTATTAATATGCAGGCAGACTCCACCCCATGGGAAACACCATCACAGCTTCATTTGTACGTATCGATACTGTGGATTCTTGCCAGTGCTGGCTCTTGTATTTACTTTAAGCACTGATCACTTCGGATCCATTTGGTATGTTTTTCCTCTTTCTTGTATATGTTCTACTATGAAATGTATTAAGATACTACCAGCTAGGTGAATGTTTTTGTCTATGGTACAAACAGTGGCAATTATTGGTAGTAAAGGCACAGCGAACCCTATGTAAAAGAAAGGGAAAAAAAAAAAACCACCCCAAAACCTAAACCCTAAACTATAGCAGGAAAAAAAATTCCAACCAAAAAAAAAAAAAAAGAAAGAAAAAGAGAACCCTATTCACAGACAGCAAATTTTTGTTTCGTTTGCACTTTTGGAAGTGATTTTTTTTCTGATTTAATTTTCTGTGTGCAAAATGTTGGGAAAGAAGATATTTACACCTGTGGTTGTGTTCAGCTCAGCACTTGGTTGTCTGTCTGTCTCACACGGATGTGCGGAGGCACGGGCGTCTTGGGGAAGGCCAGGGGAGAGACCTGTGGCCTGGGTGAGCAAAGTGTGCTTGTGGATCCCGAGCAAGACAAGGAAGGGACCAGGGACAGGCAGGAGAGAGTCAGTGATGTGCCTGCATCACCATGTTTCCTTCTGGAAAGCAGTGGTGGTGTGACTTGAGCTGTGCAGCCTGTTGTCTGAGCAGCCCTCTTGCAGCCCTGCCCACTGGAAGCCCTCTCGCGTTAGGAAACCCACCCTACCTTCCTGTTGGGGGTTTTGTTGCTGTTGTTTCTTTTGCTGCTGTTGTTAATGAGATTAATCACAATGTCAACCACTAAAATGCCTAAAATCCTTCCTTGAATCAAACAGCGTTAGCAAAGATGTGGCACTTTTCACTGAAATCCACCCCGCGAACTCACAGCTCTACTCGTGTAGCAAGAGGCAGCTGCTCCTAGGCATAGCAAGAGGCAGCTGCTCCTAGGTGTAGCAAGAGGCAGCTGCTGCTAGGCGTAGCAAGATGCAGCTGCTCCTAGGTGTAGCGAGATGCAATTGCTCCTAGGCAGAGCGTTTTCTTGCTGACAGAAGGGACAGATTTGGGGAAGAGAAAAAAGTTTCACATCAGGGCCTGTTCTTACTTCTATTTTGAATATTTATACTGCTGCTCCAATGGAGCCAGTTGGATCTATTTCTGCGAAATAGCTGTTACCTATCCCGTGGCACAAAACTGCATGAGTATTTTTTAGGAACTTTTCCTACTGGTGTGCATTAAATACTGTAGTGTACTGTAGCTTCACGTTGTGTGTGAAACCTGAAACACCTTCTTCTGACACTTGTTGTTGTGCGAGAATGTTCTGCAAGTTGTTTGTTCTAAGCAGAAGGAAAAGGTACCGTGAGCGGCCGTTACCTGTGCCATGTCTGAATTGATAAGCACCTCCTATAGCGACAGGCTCAGCAAGATGTGCTTACAGTTTGCAGCCAAATCAACCAGCACAGACCTGGTTTGGGACAGGATAGACCAACTGAATGTGTGCGTTCCTGGGTCTGTCTCCCAAAATTAGAGCCTCTCAAGTCTGTCAGTGTAATCGAAGCCTGTGGAAAAGTCCTCGAGTAACTTTGAGCATCCTTCCTGTGTGGCATCTCCAGAACTCACGTAGGCAGTTACATTCCAGTGCAGTGCGTGTTCATCACTTTACTGTATCAAGCCAAGCAGAGGACTGAGCCTGAGGGCTTCTCTCCTCCCAGCGTTAGACTCTGGGCGCTGACGGCTGTGCATGGAGGGCAGTCAGCGCCCGTCTTCGGTCTCCCCATTGGCAGCTCTGCAGTGCCCAGTGCTGCCCGAACCACCGGCCATCGTTGCGATGCGGGGCCAGGGGACCCAGGGTGGGTGGCTGGATGGGACGGGGCCGTGGCATGGTGGGGCTGGGTACCAGGGTGTGGGGTGGCTGGATGGGGGCAAGGGGGGAGCTAGGGTGCTAATAGGCTGCAGAGAGACCCAGGGTTTGGGGGCTGGGGACAAGAAGGGTGAAGCCAGGTTTGGTCAGGTTTTCTGAATGTGGGTGTGTTTCACTTGTGTGCTCCTGACAGCCAGGGTCACGGCCACCTCTGGGGCTGCTCATTGTTGGTGTCCCCGTTCCATGTGGTTCCAGGCGGTTCCTGACCAGTGTTCTGAAGGGAGACTAAGGAGCCTTCTCCTCAGAAGAGAGAGCTTCGCTGCAGCTCTGACTTTGTAATCCCTTGCTAGTTCCAGCTCTGCTTGTCGTGCAGATGGCCATCCTTTGACAGCAGTTCAAAGGCAGAGCGAGGGGGTAAGGGATAGGGTAGGAGGGGGGGTGATAGGATATGGGGAGGTCTGAAGACGTGCTAGGAAAACTGCTTTTGTCCCTACCAAAGGTGAATTTTGTCCTTGCTTTTTTGTTTTGTTTTCTTTTTTTTTTTAATGTACTGCACTTTTTTGCTGGGTTGTTTCTGTGGTAGGAATACCAGCCCGAGATGTCTTCATGGGTGAGGAGACATTCACTGGTATAACTTGTTTTTTTTCCTGTGATGCTACCTGCCTGCTTTGTTTTCATCTTTCCTCAGCCGTGTTACTGAAATTAGTTGGTTCACACACTGTGGGTTGGTGATACCGGTGCTGGTGAGAACGGGTGGTCTTTCTTAATGCCCAGAGAGATGGGGGACTGGCGTTTCTCTTGGTGAAACAAATCAAGTACAACAGCAAACAGTGTTCCATGTAGGTGGAGTCACCTGAGGGTAACATTTAATACCCTGATGTCAGAACAGGAATTTTTATATACCTTTTCCAAATAACCCTATTGATACCTGTCAGATAAATTGTAGGTTGAATATTCTTGGACAACTTTTTCTAAAACCATAACTTTCTGCTGATTGACAAATCCTTCTTATATCAAGATTTTGTGGAGGCCTCAATCCTTTCAAGTGAAGCTTACAGAGATGCAGCAGCGTGAGGTTCACCTGTTGCAGAGTTACACCACTGGAGCTTTAAACTTTTTTAAGCATTTACTTCAGTCTCAGTGGACCGTGCCTCACTGGGTTCAAATCTGCCCCGTGTTCATGAAGCTTCTCTTAGCCAGTAGGCCCTGTATGTTAGTCTAAAAGAGACTTAAACCCAGTGGAGAATATCCGTGTTGTGTTGGTACAGCTTAACCCAAGCAGTTTGAAGCCATGCTTTTAAGGAAGGCAGTGGAAGTTTGAATAGTTAGGAGACCTCAGGCACCTCACTTCAGATTTGAGGCACTGCAGAGTTTGGAGTGCACCCATCAGCTGTACCAAGCGTACTGCTGGGCTGAAAGCTTTCAGTATTTGCTACCTGGGGTGAAAGCTGGCCTCTGTTAGTATACCAGCAGAACCCCAGGGACTGTTTTGTAGGGTCGATGTGTGTGTTTGCAGCAGTAAGTCCTGAAATGGACTGTTGCACTTTGCTTTTTTTAAAGATTAAGAACTTTTTATTTTCTTACCTGAATAGATGTGTGAAGTACAGCTGAGCACCTTTGAGGGAATTCACATTAATACTCTGTTAGCACTTAGTGGCCTCTAAGCTGAAGCGTATTTTGTAAATTCATCTGCTTCTACCCAAACTGCCCTGAGTTGGTTGGCTGCGTCTCCAATACTGATCTCAGGGGTGGGCAAATCCACACCTCCCAGAAAAATTTCCTTTATTCGCAGAAAAGCAAGGAGAGAAGTGGCAGTTTGTTTCATTGTGCACCCAGGGATACAATTTGGCTGTGAAATCTATTGCTCACTGCCCCAAAACAGCCTGAGACCCAGGCCGAG
This sequence comes from Laterallus jamaicensis coturniculus, assembly GCA_022605575.1. Classification (NCBI taxonomy): domain Eukaryota; kingdom Metazoa; phylum Chordata; class Aves; order Gruiformes; family Rallidae; genus Laterallus; species Laterallus jamaicensis. The sequence continues at coordinate 2,065,099 of JAKCOX010000001.1, forward strand.
TTACCCAAGTTTGGGCAGAAGCATCTAATTTCAGGAAAGCTTCTTAAAGCAAAACAAACAAACAAACAAAGCACAATTTGTTTAAAGCAACAGAGTTTTAAAAATGTATTTACATGGTTAAAATCACTATCGTGGTATATTTTAGGTAGGTTTTTCTTTTACTTCTTGTAATGGCCTTGCAGAAGGCCTTGCCTTTCGCACCAGAACACCTTGACAGAGATCTCGTCCACATAACCTTCAGTCAAATGGTGCTGAGCATTAACACGATCATTTAACACCAGCAATTTAACATCACCTCTGTGTTGCCATTTGAGGGAAATACAGCATCACACGCCTGAACCTGTGTGGACAGTGGGAGCTGGCAGGCCTGCTGGAGCCCTGTGGCCTTCCCCAGCCTGCCTGGCACACCCAGCATGGAGCCTGAGTTCCTAGAGGAGCAACCCCCGCTGCTGGAGGTGTTCTGTCTCCTGCTGTGCTGAAAGGAGGGAGGATGCTGGTGCACCCCATCCCGCCAGTACTGGGGAGTGCCTACTGGCTTGGAATGATACTCACTTCTTTTTTTGTATTGGAAAGATATACAGTAGGCCCGAGCCATACTTCCATTTGGTTAGTGTTGTCTCCTGGCTGGGAGCTGCTGGAGTGGGTGAGGAACCGAGTGCTCTGTTTACTTCCTGCACAGAGACACGGGCGGTTTGTTGTGGAAGGAGTTAACTGCAGGAGAGTTTTGAGGAGAGGAAGGCCTGGAGGCAAGTTTTAGTCATGACAGGGATATGTAACTCTGCCTCTGGGAATGACAAAGACCTCTCTTGCATCCTGACTGAGTGCCGGTGCAGCTTGCTCATAAATAGGATTAATTACTCTTGGCAGGACTGTGAAAGACAGTTGGGGAGACCAGGGCCTGTATTATCCATCCATGTCACTTCTTAGCTTCCCTTAGTTGGGGACAGCCTTCCTGAGAAAGCATTGGGTTTGTATAGGATGTCTGTATAGGGTGCTGCGCCCTAGCTGTGGAGACCAGGGGCAGGCCCTGGCAGAAGGCAAACCTCCTCCTGTCTGCTGCAGCCTCAGGGGGACGGCTTGTGATTGCTGGAACAGTGGATAGCCAGCCATGTGGTGAGGGAGAAGGGAATGGGGCTGGGGCGAGGCAAGGTGAGGGAGGAAGTAAACCCCACAGTGCTGTAGTCGTTGGCCATTTGAATGATGGTGGCTCGAGTCTCTCTCATGCTGTGTATGGGTACAGAGTGTGCCCTCCCGTCCCACTGCTCTGGCTGCAGTGGTGCCAGATACAGAGTGGGGACCCTTTGTGCAGCAAACTCCCTTCCCTGTCACTGAGGCTTGCGGCCTCTGCCAGAGCTGCTTGAGCGATCGCAGGCTGACCCTTGTCAGAGCAGCTGGAGCAGTTTAAGCAGTTGAGTGGACAGCTACTTCCCGGAGCACATCTGCTTTGGAGGGTATGTCTCTTAGGGACCTAGGGTGCTGTGTGTAGGAGGACTTCTGATGGAGGTGAGAGATGTGCAGACCCTGTAGAAATGTTGGGACGTGCCATGAGATCCTTTTCAAAAGCAGACATCCCTGTCTACCCATCAGCTGCCTGCTTGTTTCCTTAAGACTGAATCTTGCTCCTTCTGTTGGAAGGATTCAGGATTTTGCTTTCACTTTATGTCTTACAAGCTGAATCCCTCTGTCTTTGAAGGCAAACCCACATCCTCTCTAATGTAGAATTCCTGCACTGGACTTGCAGAGATGGGATGTAGGCTTGATGCTGTATACCGATGGAAGAAAATGCAAGGGGTCTTTGCTGGGCACACCTCAACCAGCCTGGCTCCAAACCAGTGCAGGCCTTCTGTCTGCCTTTAAAATGCCCCAGTTCATGGAAATAGCGGGTCGTTACTTGGTCTGTGGGAAGACTTTCCACAGGAAAATTTCAAAGACTCTTCAAAGGGAAATTTGGGGGTATGCAGATACTTTACCTCTTAAGTGATCTCAGAAGGAATGAAGCAGATACAGCCCAGCCCTGCTCAGTTCCGGTCATGCAAAGACACTCGTAAAACAATAAACATAATTGATCTGATTAAGTGATTACAGCTCTGACCTGGGCCTTTCACACTTTGTGTCGTCAGACCATGCTATACCAGTTCTACCAGGGGACTCAGTCATAAGTTCATATCATTAATAAGCAGATTTTTGGTGTTACTTTCTTAAAACCTATGAATGTAGATTTATATTCAAGCAAACAATCGATACAAACATGCACTGGTGTCACCACTGTTGTTGAAATGAAGCCCTGTGGGGGAGGCTCCCATCTGCGTAGAAGCAGAGCCCTGCTGTGGCAGTTGCTGAGGTGCTGTGTGTGCTGGTGGTCAGGACAGTCTTGCACACATCTGTGTATAACTGTGAATTTAATTTGTTTCCATGTGATTTTACGAGATGCTGAGAGTGGTGTGTGGCAGCTGCCTGTCTGTAGGGTGGCAGGTCAGAAGCTCAGGCAGCTTACCTTTGTACATCCAGTAGTATTTCTAATTGTAACCACAGTGGTAATTTGAAATTCCACCTGCATTTGCTGAACACAAAGACAGCTTTGAAAAAGAAAGAACGTGCACGAGACACTGAGCAGGTCAGGAAATTCTGCACTGAACTATTTATACATTATGTTTATTTATTTATCAGACCCCAAGTGCTGATCCTCTGCGGTTCAAGAAAACATTTACCCATGCTGGCAGAACCTAACTTCAGTCCCCAACTAATGCGAAGGCCAGGCTTTACTGGTTTGGGGACTAAACCCCTAAGAGCACTGTACCATCCTTTCAGGTCGCTGCAAGAAGTGGTGACACCATCTTGGGTGCTCCTTGTCACTTAGGTTCATGGGGAACCTGTGGAAGGCTGGGACACCCGAGGGTGATGCTGCAGCGCTCATCTCTTGAGCTGTAGGAGTAGGAATATGTGAAGAGAAGCACCCATTGCGCTGTGGTGCTGGTAACATCACTGCCAGGAGGTGCCCTTTGCAGGAATTAAATTCACATTTCATAAGGCACCAAGAAGTAGGGGATTTTAATAATTTTTAGTCTGGTTTTTTTTTTTTTCTCTGCAATCCTTTAATGAGGATGTAATCTTTCTTTGCCTAGCTTTTCACAGCTCCCTTGAACAGTAAATGGCTCTGGTTAAATGGGAAGGTCTGTGTTTAAAACAGATGTCAGCCCAGCGCGGGGCGAGGCTGGCTTCATTGTCCCAGCTTTATGACAGGGTGATTACCGCTCAGGGCAGGCAGGGATCCCACAGAGCAAATGGTCTGATCACTCACAGGCACCGTACTTCCCTGTTGCCAGGGCATTGGTGCTGTGTCAGCTGGGTGCAGAAGGGTGTATATATATCACATCCTTTCTATCGGTGTGAATTGCAGTCGGGCTTCTTGTTGGGAAATAGCAGAGCGGTGGTGGAGTCAGGGCAGGGGGGGAGCCTGGAAGCCTGTATTTCATCAGCTCTTGAAGAGTTGAGGATTTTTCTCACCAGAAAAAATTGGGAAGATGAAGGCTGATTGCATAAAGAACTGATCAGTCTTTCGTAAAGGTGTCTGTGATGTCCAAGGCTTGCATAAAGTGAGCTTCCACATTTTGTCAAGCACAGAGCTTGGCCAAGTTGTTCATCCTGAGTTCCCAGAAGCAGTCCCTTCCCCTCAGTGGTTCTCACAGTGAGGCGGAACCTCCGGGTGTAACGTACGTCGCTGTATCTCAGCATTGTATTGTCAGGTTGCGCAGTGCTTAGGTCAGATGAGCAAGCACAGGACTTGAACTACAAGTACTTGAAAGAAGCCAAAGCAAGACGTTCGTGAGATGACTTTTTTTTCCCCCTAAGGATTATTTTTATTCTAATGGGTGGCAGGAGCAAAGGACACAAAGTGTGATTGTGTAACCATTTGGTACCCATGGAGAGGAAGTGCAAAGGAGAGTAAGGGGGCCTCACAGAAAGCTGGTTATTGTGTAATTAGATACTGCAAGTGTAGCGGGGGTTGCATTTACTCTGAGGTTTGCCTGAATGCTATTTGGCCTTTGTGGCTCTCACCCCCCTGATGAAAGGTATTTCTTCCCAGCGAGAAACACTGCATGCCTTTATCAGGGAGGGGTGATGTGCCAAAGACAATGACTCCAACTGGTGGCTCCTACCCTGGTGTCGCAAGTATGGGCTTTATCTGTCCCAGCATAAACATGTTAGTCGCAGCCCGCATATCTGAGAGGTGAGCCGGTAGGCAGAACTGCCATGCATGGGAAGAGTTTGGGACAAACTTTACTTAATGCTCCCTCGAGGAACAGTTTGACATCGCTGGCTGTCTGTCCTTGTAAAGCTGAGACTCCATACTAGGCCCTTAGTGCTGGCACTACATGTAAGAGGTGGCTAAGAGGATGATCGATTACTTTCATCTTCACCTTGAGTGTTTGTTTTCCAGGCTGAAACCACACTAGGAAGATGTTTGGGTTTGGAAATGTTGGGGGTTTGTTTTGCTGTCTAAGTCCTGTGCAGTCTGACACCCCTGGTGAGGTCCAGCAGTGGCTCCAGTGTTGCTGTGTTGTTCCTCAGAGCTTCATCCGTCGGGGTCGTACAGGCGGGAGGGCAGGAGCGGTGCCTCTCTGCAGCCCAGGGTTCATCCAGTGGGACATAGGTGAGCAGCAGGCATCCCCACAGGGTGAGGTTCGCTTCTGCCTGTGGCTCCGGCACAGGCACGCAGCGGGAACTCGTACAGGGGTGAATCGGGATTTCACACCAACAGAGAGGGGAGCAGGCAGACCCATTAATCCTCAGGTACGCTGCGCACAGTTTCAGGGGCCCCTGCCTGCCCCTGCCCCTCCTCCTCCCCGGCTCATCTAGCCTGGCTTTGGACCAGGCTCCCACTAGCTCAGCACTTTCGATAGCTCCCGGTTACATACTGAAAGAGGTGGCTGGATTCTGGGGAGTGTCGGGCGCCTGCTCGACACTGAAGGGGCAGTGGGTGCTGCTGGGTGCAGGCTCTCTTGGGAGACTTCCCTTTGTTTTCCTGCCCTTGCCTCTGTGGCTGTGGTGAGTCTGTGGGCATGTGTCCGCAGGAGAGCAAGTGAGCTGGCATTGGGACAGTGAGTGTGTCTGCACGTGGGGCCACTTGTAGCCCCTCCCAGCCTTCCCAGAGCCTGGCCCAAACTCTAGTACTTCCATGGCGCTGTCCCTGCCCTAATAAGCCCCATCAGTGACAGCAGCTGGGCAGAGGCAGAGCGTGTGTTCAGATGCTCTCCTGGCCCAGCTCTTGGCCTGCTCCTTTCCTGGAGCTGTTAGGGAAATGGCTAAAGCCTCAGGCTACTGGATGCAATCCCTGCTGAATGCAGTCCCTGCTGCAGCCCGTTCAGAACCAGGCGGTGAGGAAACCGCACGGAGCGCTCTGACCCGTGTGCGTGAGGAGCAGTGCCGCCACGGGGTCAGAGCTGCAGGAAGCACAGCAATAAAAGCGACTGATAAAAGCACCTTTTGTTTGATTAGGAGTCGAATGACACTGTCCAGGTTCCTTTTCACTCAGTGGGAACATTCTGTGATGCTTCTAACCATGCGGAAGAAAACGTAGGTGGAACTGAGTGCGAGCGCGCGTGTAGTGCACTGTCCATTTACAGCCAGAAAACAAAACCATCAGAGGGTTGTAGTAATACCACTCTAGTCAAAATAGCTTTTTATTAAGTTGGCTTGGACGTGTTCAAATGGTGGAGCCACAGACAAAACATTTGTTACCTTTTGAAATGAGTTACAATGGTTTTGTCATACTTGTACAAGTATTATAAGGTCAGTCTTTCTCTATGTTTGTTTTACAACTTGTTGTAGAATAGTCTTCTATGCATAGCTGTTCCACTTGCCTGTGTAAGTTACAAATTTAACAGAAATGAAAGCATGCATTTTTCTCTGTTTGCTGGTAACCTATGAAATTAGAAACTTGTATTTCTGTGTTTTTAATGTGTTATACTATAAACAAAATTCACAGCACTATTGTCTATGGAATATCAGAAAGTTTTATTAGAATTAATTACTTTAAGTGTTTTGTCATTTGATTTAATAATGTGTCAGACATCTACACTACGACAATATAATGTTTATCAATAAAAATATCCTCTCTTTGTACTAACTCAACACTCCAGGGTGTGCTTGGACGCAGGAGCGGAGCACCCCTGTGTGTCACCATCCCAGTGATGGGCGCATTTTCCACACCACACTCTGTACCGCTCCTTTGACCTGAGCATTGAATTAGGGAGTGAAGGAAGGTGAAGGGAGCTTTTCTGCTCTGCCTTTCTTCCACCACTGGATGTGCTTTCGCTTTGCCGTGGTGCGTGCAGAAACCTGCTGGCTCCTATGCATTCAGAAATAAGCTTCCAGGGAATTTGACTTACTGGTGTATCACGAGTCAGGTTCTGCTCCATTTCAGCCGTGCAGATCTGGAATCTCTGCTGTGAAGTCAGTTACTGTCCCTTGGTCAGAGGGCAGTAGGTGCTGGTTGTCGCTCTCCCATGGAGGGGTTCTGTGCCCGTGACCGCTCAACCACGGTCCTGAGCTCCCCGTCTGCCCCTGGAGCTGATCCTGGCGCTGCGATGTTTTCACAGTGCTTGGAATAACGATGAGTCCGGGGTGCATGTTAGCGGTTCTGCTGCAGAAGGCCTGTGGGGAGGGTCAGTTGGAAGGCGTGCAGCTGGAGTAGGACAGTGCTCCTGCTGCTTCGGTGGTCTGCACAGGGCAGAGACTGCAGCATCCCTACTAAACCAGTGCCTGCCGTGGTGACGGGACTCTCCTGGCTGATACCTCCTGGCATGAGAAGGTTGGCACACTTCTGCTGACATCCTCTCCTGTTATACTTTCCCCTGAAAGAAGGGCTCTCGATTCTTGAATGGAGAGACATGTAGCTGGGACTGGCTGTCTCACCTTTGCTGATGTCTTTCTCACAGCCACCGTCAAAAAGATCCACTGTGTCCACGAGAAGCGGTGGTGTGATCTCAGGCAGAAGAGGTTAGTTACACATCCACAGCTGCTCCCAGGGGCCGAGGGGCCGTGCGGTGCAGAAAAGGGGTGTGTGCTGACCCCAAGTCTCTGCCCGTGAGCAAAGAGACAAGGTGCAGCCTCAGATACTAAGGCAGAAAATGTCTTTTATCAGTGTGAGCCTGGCAGTTGTCTTGAAAATATTTTTCCATTGGTTGGATTGTTTGCTTTCCAACTCTGTGTGCTGGCAACCCAAAAATGTGTTGGATCCCTTACAAATGCTGTGTCTCTGTAGACACTTCCCCACGGCTTGTTTTCTGGTTCAAAGATAATCTGGCTTTTCGTCACAATTCAGGGCAGTTCCAGTTGGCTCTGGGACTCTGAAGATGCTCTCGCTCCCTATCCCCTGCCAAGGTGATACACCAAATATGCATCTTTATTTAATTCAGCCTCATGATTACCTCACTTCAGAAAAATTCAGTGTAACTGACAGCTTGGAGAGTTAGAAATTGGTTTTCAGAGGTCAGGCACAGAGACAGAATTTCTAGGCACTTCCATTAAGGTTAGGAAAATCAGATTAAGGGAAGCCATCGCTGCTTTTGCTGGCAGAGCTATTGAAGAGGATGTGTTTTGTGTTCATGTACTTGCTTTTGCTTTTTTAGAAGCTGTTGCTGTGTCCTCTTTGCAGTCATTCTTCAACCAGCCCAAGCCACGCCGAAGCAAAGAGGGGAATTTTTAGTGCCAAACAAAAAAAGAAACATCAGAGCCAAAGTATAAAGTGGTGGAAAGGAAACCAACCCTCCCCTGCCTCCTGGCCATCTTCATCTGTCATAATGGTGCAGAACTAGGGCACAAAGCCTGTTAGCTTTCGCTTTGGAGGTCGCTTCTGGCTTGCTTTACAGAGGCCCAGTTCGTGTCTGTGCCACCCCACAAGCATTGTAATAGCACTTGCTGAGATCAGAGAGCTTTTCTTGGGGAGCTGCAGGTAATGGTCTCCCTCCAAGCTCTGCCCAGTTGATTTTGACCTGCTCATTTCATCCTTTGCTGCTTGAACAGAACTGCATCTGCTTGTTTTTCTAGCATAGTATGCTCTGATTGATAACTCTCATGCCTTCAGTCATCCCAAAACCATGTTTGCAAAGGGTCTGATTAACGGATGTCTCTGCTGCTGAGGGAAATGTCTTCCTTGTTTTAATCGTTGGGATAACTTCTTCAAAAAAACAACACCAAAAAAACCCAAACAAACCCTGAGATGCCATTCTTGTGGCTGATCTTTCCCTCCCTTTGCACCACAAGACAAATTGTACTATATGTACATTCACACTACGTATCCCAACCTGTCCTGGAGGCACCAGACTGATTTTATTTCCAAAATGTCATTCTTAAAGCCAAGGAGAAGCCAACACTGTGCCCTGCTCCCTAAGCCTCCCTGCACAGCTGGCCATCCTGTTCCATGACTGCCTGCAGCGGGGCTGTGGGCCTCAGCATCTGAGGAACCAGGGCTTCTCTCTCAAACCCAAGGAATTCCAGCACTTGCCTTCCTCTCTGTACGTCTAGTGAGTGAGGGAGAGTGTGGAAACAAGGCTCTGCCCAAAGCATTCCACAGCCTCCCAGGACACTGGCAACAGCAGAGAGCGTGTGTGTGGAGCAGGACGGATGGGCAGCCCAGAGGCAGCGCGGTGCCCATGCAACTGCAAAGACCCATGGACAGAGCCACCTCTTAAGAGAAGCCATGGGGTTAGGCATCCCAGAAGGGCTGAGACATTTCCATATGTCACAGCCCTGGCAGGCTGGTCAGGCATCTCGCAGCTGGGCGGGCTGGCCAGTGAGGCTTCCTCCCCGAGGCTTCTCACCATCCCTGCGCAGGGTGCCTAGACAGGTTAAGCACAGCCTGCAGAACCAGTCTGAATGGGTAGTGCCCCAGTCCTTCCTCAGGCAGCCCTGCACCTCCCGATCCTTGCACTGGGAGGTGGGTGCACGCAGGTGTTCCCAGCACATCCTGTCTTCCAGAAAGCCCCTGACTTTCAGGGGCATCCGGCTGAGCCTCTGAAGGGATGTCTGCAGATGCAGGACTTGGGACAAGCTGCAGGTATGTTGATTTAGTGAGTATTTTTCCCGTAACCTGCCCTCTTCGTGCAGCTGAGCACCTGCCCCCTTCCCTTCCAGCTGCTTTGAGTAGGCTGCAGCTATTGCATTCAGGGAGACAGGGGCTCATCTCCAGGCTCTGACTGTCAGGAACAAACGGCTCTCTGTAACCCATGTCAGCCTTCCTCACAGTGCCAAGCAAATCCTTGGAGAGGAGTAGCACAGAATAAACAAAGGCAATGACATGCCACAGGCTGGAGAGAGCAGGTGCAGTGAAACCACTTCAAACCAGAGCAGTCGCTTACCGCAACTGCTCACACAAGAAGATGTTACAAGTGAGCCTTGAAAGCATGAATGGAGGGGGGGGAAGTGACATAATTAATGTATCAGCTGCAGTGGCAGCGTCTCAAGCAAGTAACAAATAGAGAACTCTGCTATTATCTTTGTGTGTGTGAACGTGAACCAACAGTTGTCCTGCCTGAAATCCTTCTGTGCTGCCTGCAGTGAGAGCCTGGATTTTAGAAGCGAGTTTCCTGATGTTGCATAGCAATGCCACCTAGGGCACAGGCACTTAAAATAGCAACAGGAATGCCCTCCGTCCGTCGTGACAGAGCTTGCTGGATGGAGTGGTAATAACTGGTTCATCACACATGCACCACGGGGCCTGGTGGGATCTGCTCATGTTCAGTATCTGCCTCCGGTTCTCCAGAGTATGCTCTATGTCAGGTACTAATGGATTGTTTTATCTCCACTGGAAAATAACGAGTTTCTGTATATACCTTATTTCCTCTGTGAATCTGCTTGAGAGCTTTGATCTGTGCAGCACAGCAGGGATTATCCATGGTCTCTCTGGTCTTTGGCTACTCAAGGACTTCATTGGGGCTGTCATTAGAGCAAGCGATACACTTAGCAGATTAAAATACTAAATCTAACAGGCCAGATCTTGGCTTCCTTATTCAAAAAACTCCTAACCCCACTGCCAAGGTCCTGCATTCAGACCAGGCTTCCTGCAGAATAAGGCTCTGCATTAACTGGCCTTTCTAAGGAGAGGGACCAGTATTTAGTGACACTTGAGACCAGTGCTGCTTATCTCTGTGATGAGCTTTCTTGTGTTACACACTGCTGGGGAGGAGCAAGGGCTCTAACTCTCAAATCAGCCTCAGGAGATCCTGCAGGCTCTGGGGCCACACGCCAGCTTCTGCCCACTTCCATAGTTCAGCTAGGAGCTGATTGCCCTCCGGTTGCTGGCCTCGTATGACTGAGCTGCTTGTACAGGCAGCACCAAACTGAAGGCAAAATACTCCACTGCAGCTTGAAAGCACTTTGGGACACACTAGTGCTTCCACTAATAAAGATGAGAGCTTTTAACAGTAACATCTAACTGGAGATTGGAAACACAGTAGACTTTATTTAGCAAACAATTGTATGGCCAGGCTACAAACACTGCCTTCCCCCCCTGCCCCTTTTTTCTTCTTCAGTAGTGTTGTAAAGATGAAAGGATGACTTTGGATTGTTGCTTTCCTGCAAGTTAGGACAGCTGCGAGAGGAGGTCTGGAAATGCCAGCCTGTGGTTTTTGGAAGATGATGAAAATGTGCTCTTGTTTGCCAGGACCTCAACCATCATAATGAAGGCAGAGGCGAGTTTACTCGGTAGCAGGTGCTTCCAAGTGCTCTAGAATGGTTGTCCAGTCTTGAGTCAGTTCAAGTTGCTGTGCTTCAGCAGTGGTGGGTCTGAAACAGAACTGGTGATTCAGGTTTCAGCTGGCATGAGGAAGCGATGAGCTGAATGCAGACCCCACCACCCCTTCCCTCCTGCTCACATGGTGTCACGTGAAAAGGTAACGCGTTCAGCGGTGGGGTCAGAGTACGGCTCTGGTTCTTCCCCAGGGTTATTAGCAGCTGGTGTCTGGCAGCCATCATCTCTCTGGAAAGAGATCTCATCACTACTCTCGTGTCACTTTGGCTTGGGCTGCAGAGAAAGGAATAGCTTTTGGCACACACGCAGCTGGAACGAGCTTTCACTGGCAGCTGGAGGCTCATTACTGCGCCTTCCCTTCTCGCTCTCTGACCTAATGAGGCTGCTGGCGAGGAGATGGGGTCAGAAGCCACAGCCCCTGCATCTTCCCTGCATGGCACTCAGAGAGGGCAGGGTGTGTGTGGTGCCCCAGGGCCTCTCCTGGCCTGCGCTCTGCCTGGCCTCTTGCGAAACCTGGGGGTCTGGTCCACATGCTCTCAGAGAGCGGGGATGTTGGAGTGCTCCCATGTCCCTGAACAGATATGTACTGTGTTTGAATACCTTTTAAAAAAAAAATCCTTCAAAATTAAGAAAGGGAGGGTAAGAAGTGAGTGCCTCTGAGCTGGAAATGCAGTTAGGCTGCATGTCTGCTCGCTCATTTCCTGGCTGTCAGGAAGACACATGAAGACTACCCGCCATCAGGTCTCTCATCAGAACCCCGATGGGAATCTGTCTTGATGTGGGGGAGTGTTGAAAAGCTGTTGGCCAGCTCTGCCTCAAGACAAGGCTGAGGGAGTTGAACTTAAGAGCACAGCACCATGGAAGAGTAACAGAGAGCTTTCTTCCCATGGACGTAGTGACTAGCAATCATAAACAACTCAATTCCAGTCCTCTGCTATCAACCCTAAAGAAGGGGGGAGGGAAGTGAAGAAGCCAAGAGAGTGGCTCTGCCATGAGCACAGAAAGCTGAGGACACACATTGTCTCCTTCCATGTTGGAGAGGCCTGAGGAAGAAGCAACCCAAGCAACCCTGGGATTTTGAATAACATTCGTTCGGCCTGATTTGTATCCCATTTGTATAGCCTTCAGTTCAGTACACACAAGAGTGCTGTGTACTTTAAGAAATGATTACTAATGCCCTGCAGTTAAAGGGATAAAATCGTCTTTTTGAAGACTGTCTCCAGTGTCAGTGTCAAGCGTTTCACTGAGAGCAAGCTTACAGCAGCCAAACGTGACATGGACAAGCATGCTAGGCTCGTCTGAGTACGAGGGCAAGGGTTTAGGCAGTAAGAACTTTATCAAAATACAGTGATGAGGATGTGAAGTGCGGTGCTGGGGAAATACTGTATTGCTTCACAAGGGAGAACTGACAAGGGAGACATAAGGCCCAGGTCTGATTCTGTTCTTTGCCTGACCTTGGTGTCTGTGCTCGTGGCAAGAGGCAGCCATCAGGCAGAAGTCAAAGGGTTCAGCCTTCTCAAAACCCACCTTTGGGGATAAAGTCACATCCCTTTGCCCACTCCATTCCTTCAAGTGGTGGCTCTGTCTGTGTGACAGTTCAGACAGTGCCAGGCAGTAAAAGACTAACCACTCTTGTTGCATGATGTCAGCGTCTCATCTCACCAATTTCAGGCCACATCAAATTAACCACCAGCTCTGTTTTGTTCTCATGTTGGCAGGATTGTTCATCCCAGGCTATCTGAAAGGACCGGGATCGATTGCTGTCCTAACAAAATGTAGGGAACAACCTCGTTTGCAGTGATGAAGGCGTTCACTCACACTGAGCAGTTACTCTCAAAGGGGACGTTGTTTTCTAGGGGAAGAGGAGTCAAGATGGCTCCTCCACATATGCCAGGCAGCACAGGTTAGCAGTAGAGCAAGCGACACTCAGAGCCAGGCGCCTGACCAGCACCAGCAAGGCTATGCTGAAAAGGCTGCTTTTGGGGCATCCCCAGAGGTGGGAAGACGTGAGCATGGCTTTCCCTGTCCTGGGGTGCAGCTGCACATCTGCACCAGCTCTGCCTCACAGCCAGAGCTCCCAGCTGCCCCAGACTTCTCTTGGCACTCTCCTTCCACTCGGCTTTCGAGGTTCATGGTATCTGTTGTGACTTTCGACCGTACAAGGTTTTGGAGCACATGGCTTACAGGGTCAGGATAGCAATCTACCACAGCTCTGGTGAATCCTGAACTAGGAAGTACTCTCCATGGCACCAAAATGTGGATGAAGATGGAGCCAAAGTACGTATTGCCCGGGCCCAGTCGAAGCCTCCCTCCCCTCTCCTCCCTTCCCCGGGGCCTGTAATACAGCGACGCAGGAGCTTGGGGAAGGCCAAGCGCCATTCGTCCAGACTAGTCCAGTCCTCTAGGGCTTCCCACCCATGCTTCGAGCCGTTGGCCAGCACATTGCCCTCTGCCTTACACCCAAATGATGACAAACATAGCCCAGCCACTCAGGGCTTGGGGAAACCTGCCTTTCTGCAGGCTTATGCTGTGTATAGAACATCAGGCCCACAGCTGGATTCAGGGGGTGCCTCAGTCGGGGATAAACAAGAAATACAAACCAAGAAGCTTCACCCAGGGTCCTGGGTGCTTGAAAGGCTGTGTGCAGCAAAGGCTTCTCCAGTACATTTACTCAAGGCCTCAGAGCTCAGTTCTGCCTTATTGTGGCAGGGCTGGCTGTGCCCTAACCTGCCTCTCCTTTACCATGTCTTTTGCTCTTGTTTTCCCCTGCGGTGGGCAGGCACCTTACTGAACTGTGCCAAAATGTTCCTGGAGGGGGCAGGGGTGTCTCCCTGCTCTCCCCAAGGGTAGCTGAGGGCTCTGACAGCTATGCCAAGCCACACACCGCAAAACTGAGCTTCAGTACCCTCTACTAGGCTAACCGAATAAAGGCCAGCAGCTTCCTGAGGTGGCAGGACTGAAGGTCGGTCACCGTACTGTGTGTGAGGACTGCTTCTGAATACTCAAGCTGTGTGTGGTGTGCCAGGCAGGTGGAGCGGGAGGGATTCCAGCAGCTCTGGGGACAGCTTGCGGAACTCACCATTGCTTTCACAACCCACAGGCAGGGTTACTTCAGCTGCTTCTCACTCACACCAGAGAGGTTTCACGCCTCTGTCAAAAGACAGCTATAGATTACCTGGAGGCTGCAGCAACAGAAGCTGCTCAGATGCATTGAGTAGTTGCTTCCATGAGCCAGCCAGGTTGCTTCCATGAGCAGCCTTAAGATTGATGGCTGCTTTCATGGAAACCGTGGGTTAACTTAAGTGTCACCACCTTGTAAATAAGACGGCATTGCTTCATCCTGCTTCCTCAGAGCTAGGCGGGCATCCACCTTTCATCTCAAGGGCCTGGATCTTGTTCTGCCCCTCGAAGGAGGTTTCCCCACCGCTCCCTCATCACGCTCCGCCTGTCAGGGGCTGTCTGCGGTGTGGTTGCTGGTGTTTTTCATGGGTACACTGTGGAGAAAGCAGCTCCCGGCTGGAAGGAAAGCCTACACCTGGTGTTTCATTACCGGAGTAACCCGCGCTGAAAGGGACGGGACACCCGTGGGGCACACGGGGAGTTGGGACCCCGGGTGCGCCGTGGGGCCGCAGCACTGATGCCGGACTCGCTGCCTCCAGCTCGTTAGCTGGTGGGATCCAAACGGGGGAGGGCAGCGCCGCTCCACTCCGTCAGCTCGGCCGGTCAGAGCCGAAGCCCAGCCCGGCGTTCCGCCCTCGGGGTGTCCGCGGTGCCGTTACCGGCTCTTCGCGCCGCGCTCGGAGAGCAGCCGGGGGGGAGCGGCGACGGCGGGAAGACGCCCCCCGCGGCCCCGCCCCGCCCGAGGATCGCGGCGCCAGGCCGGCCGAGCGGAGCGTTCCGAGCCTGGGGCAGGGCTGCGAGCGGGGCGGGCGGCGCCTGGCCCAGCGGGAGCCGGGCCCGAGAGCGAAGGGAAGGGCGGCGCGCACAAAGCCGCGGCCCCGCCCCGCGCCTCGGCCCGGCCGGGGGCGGCTCCCGCCAGCGCTGCGCGTCGCGGGCCGGCGGCGTGAGGTAAGGGGCGGTGAGGCGCGGGGAGCCGGGCTGCTGTGCCGTGCTGGGCCGGGCCGGGCGGGCGCCCGACGCGGGAGACGAGCGGGAACGGGGCTGGGCGGGGGAACAATCGCAGGGACGGGGCTGCGGGGCTGTCTGGAGCCGCCTCCCGAGAGCGCGCCGCGAAGAACGCGGGCCGAGCCTCGGCGGCCGCTGTTGCCGCGGGGCGCTGGGACGCATCACCCCTGCCCCGCCGGGACGCCGGTGAGGAGCCCGGCAGCGCCTCTTCCTCCAGCTGGGCCGACCCCCCTCCCGCGGTGGCCGAGGGAGGACCGGTTCGGGCCCGTCTCCCCGCGGCCGCTCCCGGGGGACGCGCTCCGGAGCCCGCGCGTCCCGGGTCGGCGCAGTGCCGCTCGGCGCCAGCTCTGCGCAGGCCGGGCCGCCCGGGAACCCCCGCGGCGCGTTTCCAGCTGCGCCAGCCAGCCTCCCGCGGGCCGCTCTTTCCCCCGGGTAACTAGGTCATACGAGCTGTGAAGGAGGAGCGCCGCGCTAGCCCCGCTCGGAGCCTGTGCGCAGCCCAGCCGGGCTTGAGGGGAGCGCTCGGGCTGGGCATCTGAGGCACACGGGACGGGGTACAAAGCGTGTCCAGTTTCTCCTCTCAGACACTGCCGCATGGATACTGCTGTAGAAGTTTATTGTGAGTCACACGGGCCTGACTTGATAGGTGCAGAGAAGCACAAGGTGGATTTCCCTCAGCTGGCTTGATTCCTTTGTCTCCTCACCCCTCCGAGCCGCCCAGCTCTCTGGTTTATTTGCTTATCTCCCTTAAGCCCTTTCAAGCGAGGAGCAGCTTTGTGTGCCTTTGCCAGCGCAGCTGTGTTGAGCGCTGAGCGAAACGTGATTTACACCTGGTACTTGCTGAGAGCCCCGGGGCGGGCAGGCCGGCGCTTGCCGGGGTGCCCTTTCCCCCTCGAACAGAGCCCGTGGGGCACCGGGCCGGGGCTGGGGGTGTCTGCGGAACCGCACGTTTGCCAAGGTACAAGCTGTGGGGCAGTGCCTGGAAGGGCAGGTACTCCGAGGTGTAGATACTCCCACTCCGAGCAGCTACGCCTTCAGCTCAGCTATGTCGGCCCTGACTCACTGATTCTGTGTTTTGCTGGGGTAAAATAGGCCGGTGTGGCCATGGAGCCAAGCTCGTACTGTTCCCCAGGCCAGAAATGGGGTAAGTTTCTTTAGTTTTAGATTTATTTAGCACCAGAAGTATTTAATTGTTAATTGCTTGCGTGAAACCTGAATATTTAATTAGGTGAGCAGGAAGCCTGCGGTAAATAGAACCGTGTGTTAATGGCACAGTTAGAGACAAAGACATCTGTGGGGAACAGCCCCTGTGTTGTGCTGTATGTAATCCTAGGATGCATTTAATTTCGTTGAGAGGATTTGTAATTAATCCACTGCCTTGTTCTTTGAGTTAATTAAAAATGTAAACTAGGTAATAATTACCAAGGCTCTCAGCAGTGCTTGCTCTTCTGAAAGCGATGGTGGGACAGCTGTGTGTGGAACGTGATGCCTGTATGTTGCTAGGAGCGCACTCACCAAATGGGTTTTAGGGCTGACTTGGTTTTCCCCCAGGAATTTTTGTAGGTTTCAGTTGGTTTGTGTTTGGTGACCTTGTGAGTGTTGAGATTGTTAGTTTGGTTTTGCCCCGGAAATGTGCTTCTAGGGCAAGGTGTCTCCAGTAGGTCGGTCTGTCAGGACTTGGTTGTACCAGTACTGTGATGTAGGCTTACTCTCTGGCTAAGGCTCTGAAAGGACAGCTGGTGTAAACGTTAGTCTGTGCTGAGAAAGTGATCCTGTTTAAGTTTCAGTATTTTGAAGTCGCTTATAAAACTTCTGGTGGCTTGAGGAACTTGTGTGCTGAACAAGGTGTGAACCCAGGGACATGTAATCTCTGCTGGCCTGAGCATGAGTGGCCCAGCTGTGGTCAGCTGGGTATTCTGATTTTTTTTATTGGTTTTTTTTCCTCTCATGTTGGGGCTTTGCCATGTGAGTGGTGGCTTGTGTGGGCCAGAGGTCTGCTGGCAGCCTGTGCCTTGTTGCACTTGTGGCTGACTTGGTGTCCCTTCCTCCTGCTCCAAGGTCCCTTTTGGGAGGGGCGGTCGTGGTCTCCGTGTGGAACTCTGCCCCAGTGACCCCTTCCTTGGCTCACTGGAGCACATAGCGTGTGATCAGCTGCTCGAGGGCCTTGGCATGCGGCTCCCAGCGCCAGGAGCTCCTGTTGCTCTCAGTGTGTCTAGTGCAGAGCATGACTAGCTCCTTACTGAAGGTCCGGGGCATTTTTGGATTGCTTTTACAGCTAGATCAAACATAGTGGTTACTGAGGAACTGGATTTTTTCACAAGGGAGCTACTGCTTTAAAAAACAGATGGGTGCTGTACATAGAGCTGTTAAAGCACTTCTATTGCCTACTGGGCTAATGTAGCTGTCCTGTCATAGCACTAAGTCGTGGAATTCATCTCCCATCAGCAGGAGGGAATTGCTAGAGTACTATGTGACGTAAATATGGGCTCAGGCTTTTTCATAACACGTTACCAAAGTACAATCACAGCTCCTTAGCCCTGTAGGGTCATTCCTGAGGGGCTCAGGGTCAGGTGCTGAAAGGGGCTCAGCAGCAGAGTTGTGGTCGTTCCTTCCAGCAGTCATGACTCCAGGCGTGGAGTGGAGCAGCACACAGAAAACTGGTTCTGTGGTTGTGTGCATTGCAGGTTGCGTGGCTGTGCAGGACTTGCCTGTGGCTCTGAACCCTCGGCATACCATACGGATCTTGAAAACAAGAGGTTCACATACCTCTGTCCTCTGCAATTTATCAAAACAGTGTCTTGCAAAAACTCCCTAAAATTCCTTACTCAAGAGGAGCTCAGGGAGAAGCTGAACAGAGTCAAGTGTTGCTAGTTAAACCACTTGTTCAAGTCACTTAGGGTTCAATTGGTAGGTGTACGGGAAGAGGCAGCAGAAGTGTAAATATTTGGCAGCCTGTGTTAATCTGAGTCACTGTGTAACAAAACACGGAGGTGATGTGGTAGGAACTGGATGGGTATGAGGTTCTAATTTCCAGTATGTGTCTTAGTTGTTTAGAACACTAGAGATAAATTTGTCCTGACAAATAAAATGCTACAGCAAACACTTAATGCAATACTACTATCCTGTGTCTCCCTATGGAGCGCGTTACTGACAGCCAGGAAGGGTATCACTGTTAGTGTTTTTGGTGCTTATGACCTGGAGTAGGACTGCTTGTGGCCATCATTAGCTTTATCTGACTTTGTCACCTGCAGTTACGGTCTCTGAAGACGTGCTGGTTCAGCATGCCATATTTGTTCGGGAGCCTGAGGATTTGCAGTTTGAGCAGCACTGAGGAGACAGGGCTGGCAGGGATGTGGAATTTTCTTTGTCTCAGCTGCTGTGAGCCACAACACAGTTTGTTCGTGGAAGGGCAGCTGCTACTACTGAGCATTCTCGGCTGTAGAGCTCATGCAGTCTTATCCTGCCTTTGGTCTGGGACCTGTGTGATACTTACCTGATGGGGGAGACATCCTGCTCCATGACCCACCCTGCTGCAGTTTGGCTTAGAGAGCCTCTTGTAGGTGAACCAAGACAAACATGCAGAGCCTTTCCTCTGTCTTCTTGTTCCACAACGTTGCTGCAGAAATGAAAGGTGGTTAAGGACCTGCTAGGCACCATGGCAAGTCTCACCTGTGGCTGGCTCCACACCGGACCTCCTGCTCTGGAAAGCACCCACCATCCCAGCTGGTGACGTGGTTGGCAAGATGGAGACAGGTCTGTGCAGTGGGGAAGTGGAAGTCCTTTCCTCATTTGGGCACTGCGATGCTTAACCCGGTCACGACAGCCCTTGTGAAAAACATGTGTGGAGCTGCCCCCTGAGAACACGTTGGGGGAGCAGTCCCCAGGCTGCTTCACGAGGTGTCGCCCAGGCACGTTGCCCATCCACTGGGTGGGCTTCTCTGGCCTGCTAAGGTGAGGACCCCCTCCCCATGGTGTGAGCAGCTGTGGTGGGCCCTGGGCTGGCTGTTCATGCAGTTAGCTGTGGATGCCAGATCAGGCCCAAGAGCCTGATTTGATCCTTGTGACTCTTTCCGTTGCCTTACATAGTTTTTGTGAGCCCATCTATGAAAGCCTGTGCTCAACCCTTCTAAATGAAGCTTGGAAAATTTGCAAGGTGGCTAAAGCCATGTTTCTGTCCATTTTACCTTTTATCTCACATATCATTTATTGAAAGCTTGCAGGAAGATTTAAATGTCTTCTCTAAGAAAAGTGACTTGATTGTCTTGTAATTGCAAGGCAGATAATACATCCATTTGTTGTCTGCCTAGGAGAATTCGGGGAGTAATTTTAATCCTCACTTTTTTCATCTGCTGTTTGGTGGAAGTTTGATCTGTGGTTGTTTGCCCGTTGCAATGCTGTGAGGAGGAACTGGCTGGTAACACCAATGTGTGGTTTTGGTGGGTTTGGTTTTCTGCTTTGGGATCAGCAGAGAGGTGTGCCACGTGAAGGAAGAGAAGTTGTGCAGCTGCAGCCACGTTCTCTTGGTCGGATCATTCTGGGTCTTTGGAAATGCTGCTCTAAATGATGAGCTCAGCCTGGCTGCTGAGCACTAGCCCTGCTTTGCACCTGAGCAGGTGCTGTTTTCTCAAGTCCTGAAAAAGGGCCCCGAATCATTTTGCATGGTATGTAAAAGCTAGGGGACAAATCCTTAGGTGCAGATAACTGCTGTGCCATTACAACTGCAGGCTGGCTCTGGTGAGGGGTGCTAATGCCATCGTCCCTGGCCTCACCTGTGTGGGCTTAGCAACAATGGTACTCTGAGGGGCTTTCCTGAGACAGAAAGAAAAAGCTATTGCTCCTCGCTCCACCAGCCCCAGCCTGTGAATGTCATCTGGCCGGACGCCCAGGACTAAACACAGTGCTCTGAACATGGTCTCACAAGTGGCTTGTAAAGGAAAAGAAAAACCAGAAACTTTCTGGACTTTTAGACGGTTCTCTTTCTTTGCATCCAAAACCATGTCTTTGGCTTCCTCTTTGTATTTGCTGAATACACATCCGTGCTTTCTGGTAATTAACTCCGGTGCTCTTTGACCCTGACTCGGTTGAAACATACTTCCAACATGAAAATAGCCCAAAGCCTGACTGGTTTTCCTTTCATGCATGGTGTGTATTATGTATGCTGACCTTTGCATTCTTAACTTGCCTGCGGATTCCAAAGCCTTATCTTCCTCTTAATCCTCTGCTTTATAGTTGCTCTTAATGGGTAATGCTTTTTGAGCTCATGCCAAAGTAAGTTTTGAAATAGAGTTGAGAAGGAATGTGTGGAGAGCAGTGGAAACGCATGCTTGAGTGACTTGACTGTGCTCCTTCCTGAGCTTGCTGGCTTGGATGAAGGCTTTGAGCTGCAGAACACGTGAGGGTGGCAGAAGGTAGGTGTGAATAAATGGTGCAGGAATGTTATTTACCAAAGAGGAGTATCTTCTCTGCCTGCCCTGCTGATGCCTGGGCAGGTGCTCCAGGCAAAACCTGAAGGCTCTGGGGTGGGGTGGTTTCTCCTGCATGGGGTGATGGGCAGGGTTGCCAGCCATTGTCTTCCAGCTCAGCCTGCGCCCATGTGGCCGGGTCACTCAGGCTTCGTGCTGATGCTGCGAGTGAGCCTTTGACTTGAGGATTTAATAGGGCCTGGGCTGAGGTCTGGCTGTGCCTGCTGCCAGTTCCAGGTCTGTGGGTGGGGGGAAATTGCTTGCTGCTTTTTAAGATGGATTTGTTTTGTTAATGCAACTACAAACCAGAACTGTAACTGTAACCTGCTGTAGTTTCTCAGGAAGATGGTTAGATATCCCCAGCACTTGGTGACGTGCCATAAGCAGCTGTTTTAGCTACAGCTAGGCATTCAAAGAAAATACTGTCTTCAGAGTGTTTGTGATAGCTAATGCAAGATGAAAAATCACCATTGGAATGCTTTGGGTACCTCAGGAGAAGGAAGCTGGGGTTCCTGCAGCATGTTTTTCAGGGGCTCGAGTGAGTCCAGAGAAGGGCAGCCAGGCTGGTGAAGGGGCTGGAGGGCAAATCCTGTAAGGAACGGCTCAGAGAGCTGGGGCTGTTTAGCTTGGAGAAGAGGAGGCTGAGGGGAGACCTTATCACCACCTACAGCTGCCTGAAGGGAGGTTGTGGAGAGGTGGGTGATGGTCTCTTCAGCCAGGTGACAGGAGACAGGACAAGGGGCAATGGCACTAAGCTGTGCCAGGGCAGGGGCAGGTTAGACCTTAGAAAAAAAAAATTACTGAAAGAGTTGTCAGGGCCTGGCACAGGCTGCCCAGGGAGGGGGTTGAGTCACCTTCCCTGGATGTGTTCAGAAAAAGGGTAGATGAGGTACTTAAGGATATGGTTTAGCTTAGGATGGGATTGGTTGGACTTGATGATCTTCAAAGGTCTTTTCCAACCTTGTGATTCTGATTCTGGTTCACCTGTTTGCACTGTGTCTGCCCCTGTGCTGCAGAAGAACCCCAGGGTCGTGTGGAGGCTTCCCTAGCATCTCTGCAGAGACAGCTCTTCTACAGGGTGGTTGTTTTGGGTTTTGGCAAGAGTTCTGTTTTGGAAGGTGCGAGCAGCAAGTGTGAATTTTCAGTTTTGTGATGACTTCTAGTAGTTTGAATTGAATTGATTTTAATGAGAGCTGCAGGCTGAGGAGGAGAATTGGAAGAAGGAAAGGTGAAACTGGTGGGTTGCAATAAAGATGGTTTACTGGGACAGCAAAGGCAGCAGGGAATAACACCAGGACTTGGAGCAGATTGCCCCAAGCAGTTGATACGCCAGGCAGCTGGTCAGCTCACAGGACACCTAGCCCCTCCTTGGCCAGCCCCCTTTTACATGCTGAGCATGATGTCATATGGCATGGGCTAGCCCCTTACCTGGTTTGGGTCACCTGTCCTGGCTGTGCCCCCTTCCCAGCTCCTGGTGACAGAGCTGCCCTGAAAGCCAGGGCAGTCTTACCAGCTTCTCAGAGGAGTTATGCAGGAAACCTCCATTCTAGTGCTCTGTGTTTTGTGTAGCATACCCCTCTTTTTGGCAACTGTGTTGCCTGGAATTTTTGGCTTGCTTGATCAAAGAAAAGAAATGAAGATTCACCATCAAGTGAGCAGCTAACTTTCTTTTGGTTACTTCACATTTTCTATTTAGTGGTTCTGTAAAAATTCCTTACTGGTGCTTGTTGCACTGATAAATGCACAGCTCATCCAATTTGGCAGGAAGATATTCTCAGCATTTGTTCTGCAGTATGTCCCTTAAAATGTTTAACTTTATTGCATTTTTGGGGGTTTTTTGCTAGGAGATATGATCTGCCAAGATCAATATTTGGTCTGTTATAGTGCAGTTTCTTTTTAATGTCTATATGAAAAATGTCATTCCATCCCTTGGTATTTCATGAATGGTAGGGCATATGTTAGCTATCACAGTGTATTTCCCATATGGTTAATAACAGCTCTGGAAGCCAGAGAAGTGTTTTAGCTGTCTTGTGTGTCTTGTTCGTTGCTAAAGATAGCATGCTAACTTGTGACACCCTTTTGGAAGATGCACTGGGCATCTTCTGTTACTGCCAGTAGTCTTATATTTGCCATGCTGTAGTCTAGGCAAGAGAGCTGTTGGGTTTCCTGCTCCAGAGTGAGCTGGAGGGGTGTTTTTTCCTTTTTTTTTTTTTTTTAATTTAAATTTTTTTTAGTATTGCAGCCTGAGAGCTATGTCTAAATTGTCTAAATTCAACCTGTATTTCAGGCCAAGGAATACATCACACTGTGTCAATCGCACTGATGCTCTGTGTGTTCTTTTTACAGTGTTCTGTGTTTTGCTTAGCACTTGAAGCTGGCTTACCTGTTTTAAGGACAGACAGGAGGTGATAGCTGTCTTCCATTAGTTACTAATAATGTTTTAATAACAGATAGGACATTATTAGTTCTAATCTAGTAACATTCCCAGCAGGCTTTTGGTTGCAGCACTGAGTACAGGTTGTAAAGCTAAGGAAAAGCTTTGAGCCTTGGGGTAAGCTGAGTAGTATGCTTAACTGAGGGTTAATGGATGGAGACGCTTGAAGTAATGAATTGAGGAGAGCAGTTGCAGTACCAGCATGTTGCTTCATACCACCTGTTCCTTCACAAGGACAGGCATGTGTTTGTGGGTGCAGTTAGAACTCCTGCTAGGAGGCCACGGATTGGATGCGATGGGAAGACTCCCTGGGGTTTCATTTTGTGGGGCCTCTGAGTTCCCAGGTGGGTGTTGCGCTCCCTGCTCAGTCCTGTCTGTGGGAAGTTTCCCTTCCAGGCAGGGATGAGCTTGTAACGCTGGCTTGGAGGGTTTCCTCGGCGTCAAGGTGGAGCGTGCCCTTTGGGCCTGTTTGGGGTTTGTGTGGCTGGGGTTTGTTAGTGAGGGCCATGGGGGGAGGTGGCTTCTGTGGGAAGCTGCCACAAGCTTTCAGACTTCCAAGGCCAGTCAGAGCTGCTGCCAGCTGGCCCTGGGACTTGGCCAGGGCCAACCCACCGCAGGGCCCAGCAGAGTGGGAGGGCAGCCCGTGGACAGCTAGGGGAAATCTTCCTTTGGGACACTTTATTGGGGTCTGGTGTGCGAAAAGGACAGCAGATTAAAGAATCAGAGAACTGTAGGGGTTGGAAGGGACCTCCAGAGATCATGGGGTCCAACCCCCCTGCCAAAGCAGCTCCACAGCTCATACTGTGCAGAGAGGCGTCCAGATGAGTCTTGAATATCTCAAGAGAAGGAGACTCCACACCCCCTGGGCAGCCTGTCCCAGGGCTCCCTCACCCTCACTGTGGAAAAGTTCCTCCCCATGTTGGTGTGGAACTTCCTGTGCTCCAACTTGCAGCCATTGCCCCTTGTCTTGTCCCCACAGACCACAGAAAAGGAGCAGGCCATTCCCCCTGCACCCCATACTTCAGATATTTATAAACATTGATTAGGTCCCCCCTCAGTCTTCTTTTCTGCAGGCTGAACAGCCCCAGCTCTCTCAGCCTTTCCTCATAGGGGAGATGTTCCAGGCCCTTCATCATCTTCGTAGCCCTTCTCTGGACTCTCTCCAGGAGATCCCTGTCAAAAAAAGAGAAAAGTAGATCATAGTAGGTTCAGTAGGTGTTTTGCTTTATATGGGAATAATTTTAACTATGAACAGCCCCTTGTGCTTTTCCTGATTGACACGTGTTGTTAAATGAGTGTGAGTGTAGTGCAGGCCAACAGATTCCCTGCAGCTCCTGAAGTGACGGTAAAGAGCCTGATGAAAACGAAGCACCAAGTCTAGCAACTTGGAGGTGGTACCTGCTATCCCTGGCATCTGTAAAGCCCTTCTGAGTCTGAATGTACAATCTCCAAGGAAAGATAGCTCATGTAAAGTCTTGGCAAAGGCCATGATGTATGGAATCCCTTACTTTTATTCATCCACTGTGCAGTGGCTAGCATGAAACGTAAACAGCTTCTCAAGCTTGCCCGCTTCTAATTGAAGGCAGGACTGTTATTTTCTTGGCTCCTTACACCCATTTCTGGGCTAGCATATTTTCCCTGCATTTCAAACTTCACTCATCCCAGTGAAGTCAGCAGAGTCAGTGCCATTTGAGTTTGTTGAGTTCTTGGGTCTGTGTTGTGACTAATAATCTAATCCCAAACTGCACGTAAGGTGCTCATCGTTTGCATGTCGGTCCTCCGAAGGCCCCACGTAAATGTCTGGGGTTCTTGGAAAGTGGCTGAGTTCCTATTTCCAGGGGCAGTCTTTTAAGTTTCGGCCTTGATGGTCATGAAATAGCAAATTAAAGCATCACTTCTCCAGGCCTGAGTGTGTTGCAGTGACATAAGTGTAACTTGTCTGTAGGTGTGAACAGTGTGAGTGCAAGGACAGGTACGTGCCTCTGAATCTTTGCTTGTGAGGGGAAAGGGGAGTGATGCTTTCTCGTGGCAAGCAGCTAAAAAGCACAGTAGCTGTTTAAGGTGCTCTTGGGTTTGGGATGAGCTTCTGGGCAAGAGATCAATGAGCAGAAGGTGACAAAAGTTTGCCCAACAGGAGGCTTCAAACAGGTGGCTCTTGGGGCTTGGCTCTGCAGTGCTGGTGGTGTGGGATAGTCAGTGTTTGACGCTGTACAGGGAAGTGATGGGAGAAAGTCACCACTGGCAGGATGGGCCAAGTGTGTAAGCAGTTAATAGTGAGAAGTTATTTGGATGTTTTTAAAGCTGGATTACCATTTGGGTGTCTTCCGCTATGCATTGGTGAACAATAGATTCCCTGGATGGGAGAGGGACCGCTGCAGCTAGCTGAGTGGGCCTGGGGAACTGGTTCTAGCCCTAAACTAGAATGCACAAGCTAAGCCTAAATGCAGGAAATGCGAGCTGAAGGCAGACTGGCAGCTGACAGCAGTCACTTCTCTTATGCCAGCAAAAGCTTTGCTCCTGCTTGAGCCCTGCAGCACATTAGGAAGCCCAGCTGATGGCAACAGCCCCTCGGGCTGGTGAAGGGGGGGGGTGGGAGAGCAAACCAGCAGTCCCTCCAGGCTTAGCTTGTCTGACTGTCAAGGCATACTCAGCATCAAGTGCCAGCCGATTGCTTGGGAGATGAGGGATGTTGGCCTCAGCAGGGTCTTTCTGGGCATCTCCAGCTGTCCTGTGCGCTGGCTGTGGGAGAAGTGTGGAATAGGCCTGGCTGCTGCTTCTGAAGCTGATGACAGCTTCTGGCTGGGTATTGTTAATGTTCACCAGCTTCCCCAGGGGCTGGGGTGGGACTTTGCAGGTAGGAGGAGACACAAGACAATGATCTGCCCACGTGAGGTCACAGCCAGCAGACTGTGAAAGGAAGATCTGTATTTCCTCCTTGCTTTGCCTCTTGGTGCTGTGGTTTTGGAAGGAAGGCAGATTGGGAAAGAAATAATGAGTTTTAGGGGTCACAGCAGGTCAGGTTACCCGCTCAAGAGATTTGTGACTCCCCAGAGACCTGGGTTTGTGTTTGTGTGTTTGTACAGGGGATACATCATAGCTGGGGTACAGAGGAATGAACTTGTTAGTGTTTATTTTTAAGAGTGGTTGATAGACTTTGAAGGTTTTTTTTTTCATGTTTCTGAATTTATACAAAGAAGCTGTATAAAAATAACTGGCACCAGATGTAGAAGCAATAAAATAATGCCTTGTGAAGTCTTGAATCCGTGGTATGTAACCTCAAGAACTGTTTTCATTCGTTGGAAGCTTTCTCTTTATTTGCAGAAAGAGAATAATGGAATTTGTTAGCTGTTACTTTTTCATTTGTCAAAAGGATGGAGTAAAGCTGTACCCCTGTGTGCTTAGTCCCAGCTCCCCATACACAATGACTGCCGACATTTGGTGCTGGTGGTCACGGGAATTTGCTGGTACCAGTGTGTCAGCAAGAATTAAACCTAGAAAATGCCTTGTCACCTGACTGCTGCCTCACTTTCTGGATTTGATTGTGTTTTACCCAGATCAGAAAGAAAAAAGTGGCAGTAACACTTTATCTGACCTATGTACCCCACATAACCCCCAAGGCAGCGAACACACAGAGTCACCGGTGCACTTTACTTCAGAATGGTCTCTGTTGTCAGTGCTTTGACCCAGTTTCACCACTCCAACCAGTGAGGCACGCTCTAAAACACTTACTTTGAAACACTTTGTCCCAGGAGAGAGAAAACAAATTGTTTACCCAAGCAAACTAATAGTGGTGAATTAAACACCCACACTTCCTCTTTCAGGAGTTCCCCTGCTAGTAGTTTCTATGAACTCACAAATACAGTGAGCAAAGAGAAACTGTGAATAGTAATCAAATTACTTTTGATGTGGCTGCTGAGGAAGCCATGTGTGGTGATGGTGATATTCCGCGGGGGCCGGGGGGGTGGGGGGGGGGTGGGGGGGGAAGGGGAGGAGAGGGTGTGTGTGAATCAAAACCAGGTGGGACAGAGAAGGAAAAACTGCTCGTCCCAAAATCTGTGGAGAGGGAAGACCACCTTACTTCCATGTCTGGGTGAGGACAGCCTAGGCAAGGTTTTAAGCCTTTTCTTTTTGCTGCAAGAGCCATTTGGTAGCTGTAGTGATGGCAATGTGAGCATCAGCACTGGCTGGTGCTATGGCATGCCATGGCTGCTTTCTCCACTGCTGTAAGTGGTGAAGGCTGTCACTTTTGCACTGATGCTACTTTTTATTGTATTGTCAACGGAACTTAACCTGCTGCCTAATAGGTAATCACAGGAGTGAGGACTGTGAGGATGTGGTAGTGTTGAGTACAGGCCCCCAGCTGTTGTATCCTATGGGCTGTGTGTCTCTGGATGTGTTACTGTGCAGCTCCTCAGTACTGTGAACACATAGTGTTTGAGTGCAGCCTGACACAAAACTACTATTTCATGCAGTATGCTCATAGCTTGAATAAAGAAAAAAGTGTGAAGTTGTTCCTAAGTAATGCTAAGGGCTGAAGTGCAAAGTGGCCCCAGCAATTACATGGAATTAAAAAATTTTACCCCTTTCCATGGACTCATTGAAATAAAGGTGATGTATCTTTAGCTTCCTTAACTTGCTTGGAGGAAGAGCAGCCTGTTACTAGAGAGTTGTGGCTACTGTCACTGGGAGGTATCTGACAAACAAGGTGTCAAGCGCAGTACGGTTCTGGTGACCTGATTCCACAGCCACCAGGTAAAACAGTCAGTGAGAGTCCCCTGGCAGTGCTTATACTTTTTCTTTTGAACATATCACATGGAAGATGAGCTCAAGGTCAGCACCAGGGTAAGAAAGTGCTTTCTGTTCCCTAGTTGATTGTTGGCCTCGATGTCTCCTGAAGCTAAGGTGTGCAGCAGAAGACAGTCGGTGTTTGTATTTGGCGGTCTCAGGGTGAGCAGCACGGGCCTCTGAGCAGCGCCTGGAGTAACAGGTACGTTTGGTGCATACAGGCTGGGTATAGACTCCTCTTTGGGACCACTTCATGCGCTCCATACTGAACCTCGTTCCAGTGCTTGTGGACACTGATGGCATTGGCTGCCCCCGAGCAACAGCTCACTGCTTGTAACCACAGGCCTCACTGAGGCCTAATCTCTGCACCGCGTTTCTTAAGGAATAACAAAACGGTTGCTTGTAACTATAAAATAGCCATTTCCTGACAGGGGGGCATCATGTAGCAGATCACTGATGCGACAGACACAACTGGAAAGCGCTGGCGTGTTATAGTTGAAAGAAGCTCTGTTTGTCATTAGTCAGTGGTGTACACAGCATTTAACATCTGGTTGTATGATTTTTTTTATAAAAGTGAAAAGCCTGGAAGATATTTGGGGTTATCTATTTATTGGGGGGAAAAAAATTAAATAATGCAGCACTTGCTGTTCTCTTAAGATCAATTTCTATCTTGCAAACCATGGCTAACTTTTAAGGTCAAAGAACAATTTTTAATTCTGTCTGCCTTCCCCACCCCCCACTCCCCCCTCCCCCCCCTGCTTCTAAGCACTGCTTTGGGTAAAACAGATGGAATCCTTTTCAATTCATTATATGAAGAAGAATTTTTCAAAAGCAGTTTGTTTTGCTCTGCCTTTAATAAGGGGGTTGCTTTTACTGGAATTCATCCGAAACTTCCTGATGAGTATTTCTGCTGAGCAAAATGAGTGCAAGCTTTGATGCACATAACGCTCTGCTGCACTGGAGAAACGTATTAAAATGGGAGTCTCACATGAGAAATTTAGCCACCTGACATTTGTAAAACAGTCTAGACTTGATGATGAGTGCTAGAAACATAATGAAGCTGAGTAACGTAGGGCAGTACACACAGTCTGTGGTGCCTGTTCCACTGCCTCTTGGTACCACAGACAAAACACGTGGTAGCGCTCAGTAGGAGCAAGGAGGCTGTGTGAGTGCCCAGTGCCACTAGCAGCTGCCTGACTGTGCAGGAGGTTGTGCTGCTGCCACCAGCCTAACAAAACAGATAGAGCTAACTCCTGCCTGTTGCTGGTAAGTCTTGGAGGTACTTCAGCAGGGAAGCCACAGACTGAAATTATCAGAAGAAAATAACACTTTGTGTGTGAATAATTGATGTCCAGTGTAAGAGGAGTGTATTGGGGGGGGGGGGCTTTGGCTTATTCTCTTGAGGCAGGTGAACACTCTGGTATTTCAGGTATGTCTTGTGAGGTTTCAAGTTGGCCTGTGAATTTAGGGTATCAGAAGTCAATTTTGGTTAAAACCTGCTTCCTGTAAGCGCAGAGCATCAGCCACATCATCCCAGCTTTTATGTGTGACTGGCCTGGCTTATCTTCTTGAATTTGGAAAGCTTTGATCTGTGCCTGTCAGTCTTTCTGAAGAGCAGTCTAATGGAAGACCTGGGAAAGGTTACTGAGCTGGGGTAGCTTCTGTCCTCGACCTTCTCTGCAGCCGGGCAGGGTGCAGGCAGGCTGAGAGGACCTCTGCAAGTCCCTGTTCTTCCTTCTTGTATGGATGTAAGTTCAGGCTTCATTTGCTTTATTACTGTGTCGTGGGATTTCTTTTCCTGTATCTTACAGACTCTCAGACCAGTGAAAATGGAGAGTACTGGTCACAAAGTAGTCCTAAAAACTTACACATCTGGAGAACAGACAGATGCCATGTAGTAGCTTTGAGAATGTTGGTGTGTATTTTGGTAAGTCCTAAAAATATAGGTGGAGGTATCTCTCTCCTTCCATCTGGTTATTTTAGCAGGAAAATCTTGCTTAAACTTTCTCCCCTGTTTTAAGTTTTGCATCTCTACAGTTACTGTGTGTGCATTTACTTAGCAGTGACACATGTCTTGGGTGCTGATTCTCAGAAGCTGTTGCAGTGTCCTTCCCTGGCTTTCAGCAGGATCAGCCTTCCTGTATTTTATTTTTTTTAAACACAATGACATAGATGCTATCATGTGTACCAGTAATTGTTAGGTGCCAAACAGTCTATTGTGGAAAAAGATGCTGTCTGAGACGCAGCTATCTGATGCCAGAAAGAGCATACCCAATCGGTTAACTCCAGGCTATGGAAGTACTTGGATAGATGGAAGTGCTGGAGCTTACCTGGCCAGCAGAAGGACAGGTCCTTCCCCTCGCTGCGTGGAGGAGTGTTATTTCCGGCAGTGGTGTGGTCGGTGTTGCTTGGTGCCTCTGTCAGGTGGGGTTGTGACAGGAATGCAGAGACCCTTACCCTCCTCTGATATGTGTGGTACAGGACATGCAGAGATGCTTTTCCCAGGTGCCCAAAATAACCCATGGTCAAGCCCAGCAGTAGCTACCTCCTGCATCTCCATCTAGATGCAGGTGCTGTAACCCATCTTCCTCTGCACTTAATGCTTTATTATGTATTCTCAAGCTTCTCCAAACATGGAAGTTATATTGTAATTCACGAGATAACCTTTCCTTGCTGCTTCTAGGAACTGCAGCTCAATGCCAAACTTTTAAAAAGAAGTTTGAAAACATATTTCTGAATGTTTCCACTTTATTTTTCACTGTTTTTTTCCCAGGAATAACACATGGAAGTTACTGAAATACTGCAAGAAATTCTAGTTCTGGGAGATACCTAGGTCCAGGGAATTTGAGAAGGGCATGAACTCTGTGAAAAGTTCTTCAAATCAAAGCTGATCTTATAAATGTATCTCTGATGCATCTTGAGGCAACACAAGAGACGAATTTCTCAACCTCCAATCAGTCTCTTCTGAGAGATGTGGTAGTATCCTTCACGAGTGAATGCCATGCCAAAGGAAATGACTTGGGGTTTTATTCCTTTGCAGTAATGTGGAAAGTATGCCAGGGGAGCAAGCAGGAAGGGCTTGTTTAGTGGTAGGGAGGAAGAAGAAACTGTTTGGAAGGGGTGCAGGGAGACAGCCCTAGCAGCAAACATAATCCTCTTGGTAGTGTGCCAAGTCCAGCAAAGCCTAAGGACTGGCTTTTCCGCAGCACGCAGTGTTTGCCTGGCTGGGTGCTCCTGTGGGGAAGTGTCTGCTCGTGTCACAGGGAGCAGAGTCAAGCCAACTCTTGCACTCTCCTCGGTTGCTTTCGTTCTGCCTTCATGGCTCCAGCGTAGATAAAAAGAAGGGGGCAGGCAGCTGCGAGCGAGACAGCAGGTCTATCCAAAATCTAACGGGTCCTAAAACCCATCCTGAGTGCCACGCTGAAACAGGTTCAAAGTAATTCCTCTTTATCCTCATCTCCTCACAGGCTTGCTAGCGGGTAGGATCTGGAATCAAGGGATAAAAATAAGCCTGTGGGCAAGAGGCTGGTTGAGGCAGGAGTGATGACTTGCTGAAACCAGATGCAGAAAGTTTACTGGAAGTTTGGCAGGGACTTCCCACATTAGATTGTCAAATACACTAAGGCTGATGCACAGGCTGGTTCGCAACCCCTGGAGATCTGAGTCTGTCTAGGCAGTAGCTCCTTAAGCAGTTGCTGATATCTTATGGCTTCACGCATACTGAGATGAAGGAGTCCTTGGAAGGTGGCTGTGATTTTAATAGCTAGCCAGGATGAGGAGCATTGGTACTTTAGGATGCAAATACAAGAGTCAGAAATGATCAGCCAAGGAGCTGCAAACAGCTCTGACCTGTAACAAAGCAGGTAAGTTCTGAGTTGGGAGTGGAGGAGTTGCTTTTGTGTGTTAGTTTGGTATCTAGAAGAACGTCCCTCTAAGCCCAAGCTGTGAACAGGGAAGGCAGTCTGCTCTTTGTTTTAGGAAGGACCACCACTAGGAAAAGAGTAGCCATACTGCACCCCAGGGAGGGTCTGTGATCCTCCTGGTTATGAGTTAGGACATGAGGTTACAGCCCTGCAAACTCTTCACTGTGCACTGATGCTACACCTTGTTCCTCAAACTTGCGTTGCTTCTGCCTCTGTATTCACAGCTGCAGCAGACTTTACCCTCACACCAGCCAAGGCTGTGTGGGGCCCTGGCTAAGTTCTGGCTGTCCCCAGGGAGAGGGTACTGGTTCTAGGAGCCCCAGAAGCTCATCTGCTTGAGGAGGTCAGAGACTTCTGCAGGCTCTGGGGCGGTGCTGCTGGCCAGGCTCTGGTCCTTGCTGTGAGGCACAGGTGGCTGAGGCTGCCAGCCCAGGAGTTGACAAGTGCTCAGTGCCCTTCTGCTCAAGCTACCCCAGCTGCAGGCATGCAAGGGTGGTGCCAGGGACAGGGCTGCTGTCTGGCGGGGACATGGTCTGGGGGCCGCGTCTCCTCCCTGCCTTTGGAAAGGGGTGAAGGCCACTGACTCTGTGTCTTGGCTCAGGGGGAGGCCTTGTGTTTGTGAGCTATCTGGATCCCTTGGCCAGGTGTCAAGACTCAGCCATTCTTCTCTCCTGTCAGCCATTTTGCTGTGTTCTCAGCCTTCCGGGGGGCTGCCAGAGCCTGGATCTGGGGGAGCTGGGGCTTCCTCCAGGCAGCCCCTTGGCTGAGCAGAGCAGGCCTGCCTGGCACTCTGTGCTTGTCCCTGCCATGAGCTGTAGGACAGTCAGCCTGCATGGATGCCTACTCTCTGGCAGGCTTCTGCACGTGTGGTGTCCAGAGCCAGATGTCACTGCCCTCGTCCTCAGTGGGTGTCCTTGTCCCGTCCTCTCCCAACCCAGGGAAAGCCAGGTCTCTGGTTAGCACTGAGAGTGAAGTGAGAGGTGAGGATCCGTCTGAAAGACGGGACTAAGTGATGTTCCTGACCCAGGCTTGTCATTTCTGCTGTGCACATTCCTTGTTTTCTACAAGGTACGTGCCCTTGTGTTATTTGGGGAAAAAAAAAGACTGTAAACCCTTTTGGAGCCAGAAGAATGATGGAAGTTAGAGTTCTTTTTGCATAATCCCCTGGCTTTTTGCTTGTGGATACAGCTGTGCTAACACAATGCAACATTTGAGTTGAGAGGTCTGCAAAACCCTGGCACCAAGGATAGCTTGCAGACTGAGGCTCTTATTTGCTAGACTCTCAAAGTGATACTGTGCTCAGCCGTATCTGTGTCCCTGGAAGTAGGCTTTCAGTTAACTTCTCAGAGGAAATACTTTCAAAGGGAAAAGTTTGGGTTTTGCCAAGAATCAGATAAGGTCAGAGTAATTAGACAAACCAGAGCTTTGTAGGTTAGAGATGAGCACAGCCCTCTCCGTGGGGCAGTGCAAATGTGCTAGGAGAACAGGGAAATGAAATGCATGAGGCTGATGAGGATGCTTAAATTTGCTGAAAATCTGGAGGGTCTTTTCCAACCTGGTGATTCCATGGGGTGCGACATGAGTCTCTTAACGTGTTCTCAAGTGTAGGGTTTTAGAGATTAGGGTTCCACCCCTACACCCCCCCCAATTCTTTTCTCTGAAAGTAGAATGTGTTTATCCTTACTGTTTCCTGGTTTCCCATTGAACCCACAAGAAAGTAGGCTCACTGAATAAACTGTATGTTTTATAATACTCTGTATTGATAAATTGCTACTATAATGTGATTAGAATATGATGCTAACTCACCTCAGGTTTTGGGCTCTGCCTAGCTTCCATGCATTTCTGTTACAACACAGTAGGGATTGTATTTCAGCTCCTCTGTGGTACCCCACCACCAGCAAAGAGGATGGCCTGAGGACTGCATTGACAGGTATCGATTGGTGCTGGTCTCCTGGCACCAGGTGACCATTGCCATTTATGTTTGAGGTCTGGGCTGATATGTTTTCCTGTTCCTCCTTGGCTGAATGATGACTGCCCCTTTTTTGCTTGCATAAAGTCATTTCTGTGAGTGTCTGCTCAGTGATGGCATGGCCTTTACAGGTTAGGAAGAGGACAGACAGTTCCTTCAGTAGGATAACTTGCACTTAAGGTACATAAAAAGTGAGTTCTGCTGGCTGTGCTGGCCAGCAAAAGGAAGGCTGCATATCTCTTCCCTCTTTCCTTTTGTCAGTATTTGCAAACAGAGACTATTTTCCTCAAACAGATCTTGTTAGGTTGGCAGAGAGATCAAAAATCATACTTGGGAACTAAGGCACAGAAAGGCAGTGCGGTTGAACAGCCTTGACTGCTCAGGCCTCAGGGCAGCAGTGGGGTGAGAAGGGCTGTAGGCAGTTCCCCAGGTGCCTGTGGCCTTTGCTTCCAGGCTCAGGATGTGTTGCCTTGTAAAAGCATTAAGGGGGAGGATCCTGAGACAGGCAGGAAGGCTCTGATTGGCACTACTGTGGTTAAGTGCAAGAACATAAGAACATGCAGAAGGCCAAATGGAATTGCAGGAGGAGGAGGGAAGCAGGAGCTGTTTTGACAAGAAGTCAGAAGTCTCTGTTACATCCAGGCGCCTGAATGGTGCTTTGGCATTCCTGCCTAAATGAGAACCAGGAGGAGAAGGAAATGAAAGGAAAGATGAAAGGCACCAGGTTCTTTTTGTGTTTCTTGTTGGTTTTTTTTGTTGGGTGGTTTGGGTTGGGGTTGTGTTTTGTTGTATGTGTTTGGAGTGTTTTGTTTTGGGTTGTTTTTTAATGCAGCTTGCCTGAGTGTCAGCATCCATGGAACAGCACTGCATCTCGGAGCAGCTTGCCAAGCAGACAGATCATTCCTTTTCCCTGCCCTGTCCTCTCCTTTATACACCAGCTTTGTCCTGGGTTTGAGGAGCTGTGGGAAGACAGTGCTGCTTCCAGGAGAGAGTAGTGCTGCTGAAGGGAGCCACCCAAATGTCGGAGCAGCAAGCAAGGGTCTAGCACCTGCTGCCCTTGGGGACCTCAGAGCCCTGAGACTGCTGAGTAGGTAAAGGACTGACCACATAGACACAGCAACGGCTGCCTTCCAGATGGCCAGACAAAAGGTGTGTGCTGGCTTTGACAGCTTGATGACATTTTCTGATGGGTTTCTGAGCAGTCACCTAGGCAATGTCTGAAACAAATCTGTCTAGACTCTCTGCCTTAGTCTTTAAAACACAGAGGGAGGAGTAAGTGCTCATCTCTGGTATGTGCAGGAGGTGGCATCCTTTGCTGTCTCTCCACCCAGCTTCCCAGGCCAAGGTGGGAGATGGTTTTTCTTTTCTGACACCTCATGCTGTCCTAACTCAGCAAAGAGCACTTCAGAGCAGGCGTTTTTCAGCCTCCTCTGGATATGAATAAGTATCAGTCGTGTGGAGAAATGAAATCTCCTGACAGTGGGTTTGTTCTTCTGCAGCTGTTTGTGTACTGTGTGGAGGTGCCTCTGAACTCCAAGGCAGGAGATGGGGAGGGAGGGAACCTAAACCCCCCCACGCAGGGAACAGTGTTTAGGTTACCCCCCATCAGGCTGTGATTGCACCGTAACCATGAAGGGCAGCGTGGGTGGACTCGCTGGCTGCGTCGAAAGCTGGGAAGACCTTGAGCCCAGCTGGGGCTCAGAGGTACACTCGTGGGGACAGTAATAACAGCACATAAACAGTAACAGTGATAGCAGCTATGGAAAAGTTTAGGGCTTCCAGAACCTTTTACGAGCAAAATAAGCAGTGATCTTGTTTCAAGCTTTGTTTCTGGCCTAGAGTCATACTTCTCTCTGAAGGGCAAACTGTTTTTGTATGTTTGCATTCTTCTGGATGTCTGACTGTGGAAGCTTACAAATTCTGTTCTGTTTTGAAATAAGATGAATGTAGAAATCCTGGCACGATCTTATTTTGGTAATAGGATTGCATGCAGACGTCCTTGTGGTTAAATAAATTAAAAAAAAAATTAAAACCATGAGATTTCCTGTGAAAGGGTCCTTGTTTGGGAATGGAGTGATTAATGGCTGAGGCTAGAGACACAAATACAACTGCATGATCCTCCTCTCACACTCCTAACATAACTCATCTAAAGTATCTGTTTTTTTCCTGTGGAACTGAATTTGGTTTTGTCATTAGCAGAATAGCATCAAAGTGGAAAATGGAGTTTTTATACC
Source organism: Laterallus jamaicensis coturniculus (assembly GCA_022605575.1). Taxonomy (NCBI): domain Eukaryota; kingdom Metazoa; phylum Chordata; class Aves; order Gruiformes; family Rallidae; genus Laterallus; species Laterallus jamaicensis. The sequence goes on from JAKCOX010000001.1 coordinate 2,100,781, forward strand.
GATTCCTGATTGGGTTTCTTTGGGTTCTACCTGCACCTTAATTATTTCAGGTCCAAATTCCCTTCTTAGAAGTCAGTGAAAGAAAACAGCATGAATTTTTAAATTCTAACCCAAAAGTATTTGGCAACCTTTAGTTAGTTTTTAATACCCAAAATGGAATACCAAGTGTCTTTAAGTTGTCTGGTGTTCCCCAGGGTGGATCAGCTGCTCTGTGTCCCTGGCAAATGAGGATATGAGCTCACGCCTTGCAAGCACACCCGCGTCCCTGGACTTCAGTCTCGTACAGGACTGTTGCAGACAGAACTTAGGTACCAAGCAGCATGGATGGGGAGGCTTCAGAGCAACATCAGGAATGTTTTCCTTCAAATACACTGATTTATGAAGAAAGCTTGATATTTGTATCCCTGTTTTCTGAAGCGATGCAGTTTCTTGTCTTGGTTTTCCTCTAAGTGTTTGAATTTGACAAGAAGGCAGACCTCAGGATTTTGCTTTCAGCCCTTAAAGCCTGCAAGCTCTGCCTGGGCTGACACAGGCTGGTTTCTGAGCTTCCTGACATGTCTGCTTTTTAACCAGAAACTGGTGTGGAAAAATGTAACCTCTTCTAGTGCTCTTGTGGTGTGACCTCTGGAAACAGGGTGAACGGTTTAAAGCTTCCTGCTGCGTGTTGGAACCAAGAGAAAATGTTTCTTTTTCTCCTGCTTCCATCTCTCACCCTTTCCCAGTATTTGTGCTTGCCAGGGTTTTTCATGTCACCCTTTTTCCCTTTCAAGCCCCTCCTTTCTCCTGCTTGCCCTTGCGAGCACCCTCTCATAAGGCTTGGGGGGGAGCAGAAGCATGTCTGTGTGCCTGGGGTATGTGTCAAATTGGGTTGGTCCTTTTAATTCTCAGCATTCTCTGTCCCAGCTGGTATGTTCTGCTTAAGGTCTGTCCGCAGCTGTGTCACTGAGCTTGTTTTTCACTGCTGCTCCCTGACAGTTGTCTTTTAATTTCTGCTGGTATCAGTTCAAAAGCCATGCCTCTCTCTTTTATCTGCAATGCTTTGCACCTGCAGTATTTGCAAAATAACAAAAGACTGAAAGTTCCAGGATGCCTGCCTGCTACCTGGTGAGTAGAGGTGTGAGCAAGGAGAAGGGTCAGGCTCTTGTTAAGTGTAGTCATAAGCTCTGTTAAAGATCCTCCAAGGACTTTTTAGCCATGGAACTCGGCTTCTGTTCAGTTCAGAGGTTTGCTCAGTAATCACTGGTGTGAACAGGTTGTGGCTTCAGAGGAACCCTGCTCCTCAGCTGGAGGTCACCCTGTATTTTTCATTACCTGTGCATGTTCTGCTTCTGTGTTGTTATATCCTTCTGGGCATTACACTTGTCCAGTTTACCTGATGGTGGAAAATGAAGCTTTTTCCTAACTTGCATCTTCAGTTTCTCACCTAGACATGACTCTCAGAAAAACTAATTGCAACTTGGGAATGTCAAGCAGGATTTTTTTGGGGACCCTTTTGGGTTGGTTTTGGTTGTGTGTTTTGGGTTTGTTGGGTTTTTGTTTGCTTGGGGGGGGGGGGTTTACATTTATATGAATGTATTTTCTCTCTTGCTGGTGATTTTTAAGTTCTTTTTGCCTCCTCCTGGTCAGCCCCATTAATACTGTATTATTTGAGTGGAGTGGAGTGACGTCCAGCATCTTGTTCTGTTTGTACTTCAGGCTGAGGTCAAGCAAACAAAGCAAGCAATCATTGTGCTTTAGCATTCTTTTTTAATGAGCACATTAAAATCTACTTACAGCAACAGGATCAGCAGTGAGGAGAAGGGAGAAACATGGAGTAGCACTGTCTTTCTGAAGCAGTTTACGGAAAAATAACAGACTGAAGGCATATGTAAGGACTCTAGTAGGAAGTAAATGGCACAGTGCTGCTGACAGAAAGGGTCTTGGCAGAAGGCTTGTTGTGACTGCTGCTGTGGCTTAGAAAGGAATTTTCTACAGACTGGATTAACCATTAAAAAAATGTCTCTGCTTTTAGGATTTCAAGGCATACGGTGGAGTCTTCCCTGGGAAGATGTCATCTTCCACAATGAAAGCCCGTTGTCTGGACAAAAGAGGAAGCTTCTTTAAGGTAAATGGGATACTTGCACAGAACCTGAAGCATGCAGTTCTATGTGAAACGAGTGTGGCAGAATGTGCAGTACAGTCTGTGGTATGTAGCAAGCCTCTCCTCTAATAAGGGAAGCACTCTGACTCTTCCCTGGAAGTGGTGCTCAGCATCTCTCTGTACAGGTGGTTAGATTGCCACCTGTAATTTCCCTCTGATATTGCTTAGAGTACTTGGTGTAAAACAGCTTTTGGCTTGCTTTGCTGCTAATGCTGGGAACATAAGCTTGATTATGCACAGGCATAAAATGAGTAGAGTTTTCATAAACTGGATTTGTGTCTCTTCAACTCATGGTACAGATTTATGATTTCCATTATTTGGTTGAAAATTTGTTTCATTTCCTTGCCTGCTTTAAGAAAAATTGGCAGGGGCTCCTTGCTTGTGCATAACCTGACTACCTACCAAAGTATCTGCGTGTTCTCCATGTATATTTCAGTCCTTTTGTACAAGTTCTGGTGATTTAGCTTTGTTTGGCTGTGTTTTTCCAAGCCTGAGTGCATCTTGTTTGAAAGCAGGGTGAGTGCTAGTGCTTAGCTCACTGCCATACTCTCAGAAATCCAGCAAGTCTGTGTCTTTGCATGCCTACATGCTTTGAAGGAGTCCAGTGCTTCCTCCCCTAAGATCCTCAGCCCAGCTTCCAGGCTGACACAGGCACGGGAAGCTGCTGTTTCTGTTCTGGCATGGACGTGCTTAGGGAAACCAGAAATAATTCCATTTAACACTTCTGCCTTCTGGGGACTGTTCTGAGGTGTTACGTGGCTTACAGCACACCTGGAACAGCCTGCTGCAGTGAGAAAGAGGCTTTGGGTGAGACCCCCTTCAGTCTGCCCATCAGAGAGCGCAGCTGGTGTGTGGCAGCACAGGAGGGGCCCGGAAGGTGGGATGCAACCTGAGTGTAGAGGCAGGGGCAGAGGCCTCTCCAGAGTTGAGGTGGTGCTCACAGCTGCAGGGAGGGTGGAGCCCTTGGTTGGAAGGACATTTAGATAGTCCCCACAAGTGCATTTTTCCCCTGAGTGTATCAGATTTTTGTCCCACTAACTCATCACACTGTGTGACTCTCCCCAGATTTGCTGGGCAGTGGTAGCTTAGCGTGGACGTGAACGGGTACGCTGCAGAATTAAGCATGGGTCTCTGTGTCTTTGGCCTCCTGCTCTGTTTGGGGTTTGTTAAGGCTGTAGGGGATCAGTCTCGGGGCTTTCAGGGCTGCAGTGACCTTACTGCTTTCTAGGGGAACCTGGGGATGTGTTTTGGGCTTTTTACATGACAGAGAGAGACTTCCTGCAGCAGGGAGGCTTTGGAGAGCTGTGTTCGTGCAGGCTGGCATCACAGAAAGCAGAGGGGCAGTAGGAGTTACTGGTATGGTTTGCAAAAAGTGACTGAATCCCACTTAGTATGTTTTATTTCTGTGTAACAGAGGAGGTCTGAGGGCAGTGCTGAAGTTAATTGTAGAGGAGGCTGCAGTTGACTTCTGCCTTTTTTCCCCAGTGACAAGGTTTAGCTGGTCTGAAAGGTAGTTACCAAAGCCTTCATGTGTGCTGTGTGAGTATGGCTGCAAACACCCTGTCCTTCTAGGGGGCAGGACAGGGAAAATAGCATCTAGACAAGGCCACTGTATTGAAAGCGAGCTCGCCTGTCAAGCTGCAGTGTTCTACCACTGGCCAGGAAGATAGGTGTGTGTGTTCTGATGGGGGAGGAGTAACCTGCCTCATACACTGGTGTGGGATCAGGGTTGGACTTTCCTCTTCTGCACTTGAGTTCTGCTGCTGACGTGAGGCCAGGCTCACAGTGGCTGGGCAGGGCTTGGTTCTCAGGAGCCATCAAGACTTGAAGGTGCTTCCGAGCACTGAATGAATTTACCCTGATCGTGCCCCTCTGGGAGTGCTCGCTGCCTGCTGCAGCTTTTCCAGTGGAAGAGGCTGACAATTGCTGCCATCTCAGCTTGTACGTGGTGTTCTCCTGGTACTGCAGCAGGTGTGGTAGGCCAGCTGAAGCTCTCAGGAGTGGCAGGCAGCTGCCTCTTGAACTTGACATGATGGTTCCTAGCTGCTGCTGCCCTCCTGCGCTGCGCTGTCCTGGGGCACATGTTTCGGGTGTTGCTGCTGCCAGTCCCTCTGTTCCTCTGGCACAGAAATGCCCTTCTGCTGCTGCCTCAATCCCACCCTAATGCTTGGCAGGGTAGGAGGTAGCAGGTGATGAATGCACTCAGGACACAGGCTGCAGGCAAAGGAGAACCAAGCACATGGTGACTTTAGCACCCCATGGGAGCTATAATGGCTGCCGGTGCCTTGTGTGGGACCAGTTTCTGCACCAGCAGCTTCACCGCACTGTTGTAGTGCCACACAGACACATTGAGAGGTTTGTTTTGTGTTGCATGTTTTCTTCATCTGATGGCAGCCTTACCAGGCCAGCCTTTAGGAAGCCAATGATTAGTGCTGCAGTGACTGTTTTCCTCTTTGGCTTGCTTCTTGTGGTTAGCAGTAAACAAACAGGGTCTTCTGGGGACAGGAACTGCTGCTCAGTTTTGCAAACACGCTTTTGTTGTCTTGTATCTCCAAAATACAAACGTTAACCTTGTTTTAGGGCCGTCCACAGCCACACAGGGAGAATGATTGTATTCTCAAATCACAGCAAGAAATTGTCTCCGTTATGAGGATTGTTTCTAGGTTGTCACTTACGTATGTGCTGAAGGTATCATGATGTCAGTGGGACTGCAAGTGTTTATGTCACTTTCTGAAGTGTCTCCCTGTGTAAGTAATTCCTGTGTGGAAAACACACAGCTCTTGTGTGTCGCCTGTTCACAATGTGGTGGTTACAGTGAAGCAAAACGTTCAGGAATGCAGCATGCCTGAGCAGCTTCAAGAATCCAGACTCTTAAGGCTGTAAGAAATGTTATCAGTTAAGAAACTAAAGCTGTCTGAAATTTTTCAGAAGGGCAGCCTGTCAGGGGAATGGCCTGCGGAGCTGCAGGAGTAAAAGATCCCTCAGTGCTTCCTTCTCAGACCTCTGGGCAGCTGCAGGGTTGGGTGGCTGTTCTGAACCTGCGTGGTCAGTGTACCCAGCCAGCGTGGAGTGCACCTGGGGCCTCTGTGCCTGTGTGTGCAGCGGAACCATCTTCCCTTTTGCTTCCTCCCCACGGGTGTGAAACTGTGACACCGATTTGCTATAGCAGGACGGGTGAGCAAAGAAAATGCTTCCACATCAGACGCTTTCAGCTCACCCATCTGTGATTAGGAGACATAGTAGAGATCGATAGATTGATCCTTCTGCCCCTGCTGCCGTGCCTCAGACTGCTCTCCAGATGTACAGGCTGAGCAGAGTACAGCATACAGTGTTCCTGTTGTGCTTGTTACTTCACTGTTGCCCAAGGAACCTTCGGCATGTTGGTGGGCAGTTTCTCAGGGCATGTAAATCCTTGTGAAGAGTATCAGCCCATCTCAGCAACACTTAAAGAAAAACTTCATTGACCAATACCAGTGGGAATTTCCAACTTTTCTTTCTGGTTCTTAACTAGTTCCCCTTGCTGTAGCTTCTAGCTATCTTTTTTGTGTGCGTTTGTTCTTTTCACAGTTAGTACACCATGAAAACAGCAGTGCCTCCATTTTACAAAGAGAAAACCTCGGTAGTTTTAAGGCTTTTTCAAGGCCAGGTTGGATGGGGCTTTGGGCAGCATGGGAGGGGTGGAACTGGGTGGGCTTTAAGGTCCCTTCCAACCCAAACCAGTCTGGGGTTTGGGAATTCTAAATCCTTCAGAGTCTTTATACCTATGATGAAGGCTCATCGATAGTAAAAATAGAAGAGGTGACAGTGAGCAAAGATGGAGTTAGGCTTGGGTAATTCTGGGGCTGTGGTCATTCTTGCCAGTGTTCTCAGAAGGGAGTCTGTGGTAGAGCAAGGAACTTAGTGTATGTCTCTGAGAAGCATCCTGGTTTCCTGAACCATCCTCCTCCTCATTGCAATGTCCCAACCTCTGTTTGAACTGGCATCAGAGGTTTTGCACCACTAAAGCTTTTTTTGGTCCCAAGATCAAACATCAGGTGAAAAAGCTTGCTTGCTGATGAATAAAATACTGAATATTGTTAGAGGTCTTGGGAATTCATAGCTTGCTGTGCAGAGTCACCAGAAATCACAGCCATGTATCAAAACTGTTGGATTGTATTTGGACAAGTCTAGAAATAGCGTTCCCAGTTTGGCTTTCCTCTGGCACTCCGCCACCCGTCACACAGGGCACTCTTTGAGGGTTGCTACGCTCTGCTTATCAAAACAGGAAGGAAGAGCTCTGGTGCCAAAGAGGATGCAGGTCCCCAGAAAGAATGGAAAATGAGATGCTGGCAGGAAGGGGGATGGCAAAAGCTGAGGCTCGGTTGTCCAGGCTGATACTGATCCTCGCTGTCCTCAGCCCCTGTTCCCTTCCCAGATTAGGAACACTGATCTTAACTTTTCCTCTTTAGCTGCTGTAAATCTCAGGGCTTGGAAACATGCTTGGCTGACCTTGGCTGGCTCTCTCTGCACAGTCTCAGAAGGATGACAGTTCTGTTAATTCTCTGTATGAACTCATTTACATTTCAGCACAACCCCCCCCAGGAATTCAGTTCCATGCAGTGATGGATGAGTGTTTTTTCTAAAAACATCCCGGAATAGACCTGAGGTCAGAGCTACCTGTCTGCCTTTTGGGAGTGGGGAAGTTTCTGTGGGTTGAATGGGTGAGATGGCCTGTAGCTCTGCAGAGAGGCACTGGTCTGTGTCTGGTTCTGGGTGTGCGCTTGCCCCCATGCACGGCAGTGATGCCTCTGCAGACACAGCAGCTTCAGAAAGGTGACTGCAGCTCCTGGGGAATACTTGCCCTCTAGTGAATAGGCTCCCTCTTGATTTTTCTGCTGCTTGTATGATGTCCTGAACAGCACAAAGCACAGAACCCTAATGTAAGTGTTCTGAGAGAGCGCTGGGAGCTGAGTTACGTTTGTGCTCTGTGTGTAGGAATTGTGTTGTCACCCCTGCCAGCTTCTCAAAGCTGAAATCAGTCTGGTTGAACAAAGAGTTAGTTGACAATAAACATTGTATGATACGTTAGGAAAGGAAATGTTGTGGTTTGATGTTTGCATTTCACTACAGCATTCATGGATTTTAGGAATGTAAACAGTACATGGGTATTTCTGGAGAGCTACTGCTTAGGATGTGTTCTGTTAGGGAATACTATACGGGGCTGCTATGTCAGTTCATGCTGTCTGAGTCAGGATTATTGTTTTGGTTTACAGTGGCTGTATTGTAGTTTCTTTTTAACTCACAGAACTGCTTTATCAGAAATAAACTCCAAAGGAAAAACATGAGACGCACAAATGCCTATTTATTGTGCTATACGAGGCCTCTTTTTGACTGCTCTTTAGTGTGAGATAATTAGCCACCTGAGCAGATGTCATACTTTGAAACATTTCATGTGAACCTCTTCTTCCTGCAACATAGCAGGGTAATACCTATTTCATAGTCCTAAACAATCTGCAACAGATTTCTTCGCATCACTTTTTAAGTCTTGGGGTTCCTGTGTGGTGTTTTACAGTGCCAGGAGCCTCTGACAAATACATCTGTCAGTTCAGTTGTGTTTTCCTTTAGAAACTGCCTTTTTTTAAGGCTTGGTTCCAAGTCTGTTGAAATCAGTAGTTGATTTTCTCCATTATTTCCAGCAAAATAGGAATCGTGCTCTCTGTAAATAGATTTGTTGGAAGAGTGCAAATATTCTGAGCCTTTCACTTTAAAAAAAAAAAAATGGGAGAAGGGTAACACTGAAAAATAATTTAAGGAAGATGAATTGCTGTTTGTGGGAAATACTGCCCTTTCATTGACCAAGGAGAGGCTGCCTTGTGTCATGGAGGATACGTAGTATACCCAAGAAATTTGGCTTGTAGAAAAATAATGTGAGCATAAATCTGCTTGAGATGTGCCATTTTGCTTAAGTTCTCTTTAGAAAAATAAATTTAAAAAATAATTACTAAACACAGAAAAAGTCTGCTGGGGAGAGACAGTCCCTGACCAGCTCTCTTCAGGGCAGAGGTATGTGTTAGAAAAGGTCAAGGTTATGACACATCTTCAAGATAAAACTGTTCCATGGTGTTTGCCTTCTGCTATTCCGATCTGAAGCATTTCTAAGTTTAAGACCCATTTTGAAATACTTGTTTTCAAGAAATTTAACCTTATATAAGCAAGACCTTTTCCCAGACACAGATTTAAATGACAGTTGTGTTAGAGGCCCAGCGTGGCAGCCATACAAAAATAACTACAGAGAGCTTCCAGAGATAAGTTGAATACTGGAAAGCACCAGAAAACATGCTGCCATAGTTAGCTTTTAGGTGTAAGTAAGAAAAAGACCTAACCAGGGGACTTTTTTTTTTTTATTGTAGCTGGACAAAGTCATTTACCAGCCAGGCAGGCAGGGGCACAGCTAGGCAGGCGCTGAGGCGGTGGCTGAAAGCTGCTGTGGAGAGTTCCTCCTGCTGTATACTTTTCAGGGAAAGATGCTGAAAAGCTCTGCTGTGCCAGCTGTTGGGCTGTGAACCACTTCCTCTCTGTAGGTCTGTCAGAGGATGAGGAACGCTGACTACTGTGATGGTTCCTTGTGGCTACAGTGGGTCTTGAGAGTGGAAAGACTAAGGTGATGTTGCCTGTGTAGAGGACCCACTTAGAGAGGGCCAGTGAATCCTGCTGTTTTGTCTAGCGGCTGGCTCATGGGGAAGCACAGCTTAGCGCTGACAGGGTTACTGGAGAGGGAAGTTTTGTAGGGAAAGAAGCCTGAGCTGGGTGCTGACAGCCTGTGACTCAGAAGCAGCTGCTCCTGTAACAGAGGGTTGCTCCCTTCCTGGCTTTGAAGCAGAAGCACGTGCCTCCCGTGCTGCTTCTCACGATACCTGGTGTCTCCGTGCCTGCAGCCAGCTGCCCAAGTCTCCCTTGCCATCTTTACTGCTTCTGTGAGTGTTCACACACACCTCTGCTGTCAGCTGCTGCTGTGGCAAGGGGTCTTCCCTGCCCAGCCTGCCACCTGTCACCCTTCCCCAGGCATCTCTGCTCCCTCCCTCTGCCAGGGCAGCTCTGGGGAAAGGGACCTTTCTGGCAGGTGATGGGAGCTGAGCAGTGTGTTGTCCTCATCAGCTTCTCTGGACAGGTGGGTGATGCCTTTGAAGAAGCCTGGGTGCTGCCAAGCAGTCTGTCTCCTCCTCTGCCTGAGTCTTAAGCGAACAGCTGATGTTGGAAGGAAGGCTGAGGCTAGCACGTCTGTTGCTAGGCAGAGCTGACAGAATCCCTTTTGCCTGTTCACAATAATTCCTTCAAAGGAAATAGATGGTCGATTCCAGCTTGATTATTCTGAGACTGGCTATCTTTAAGCTGCTTGTGTGATTGGCCTTAGGTTTTACCGTGCCTCGTGCCGTGGAAGGAGCTGGGCCTGGTTGCTGCTTCTCTGGTGTCCCCTCTCCTCAGACCCTCTGTGTTTCTCTGTCAGACCCTGCAGCAGGGAATCAGATGGCCTGCGGCACTATGACAAAGGCCTGTTGCCAACTCAGAGCAAAGACTGCTCTGCTGGCCTTACACAGTGCTGTGGGTGGCTGAGCTCTCACCTGCAGTGGGCCTGTTTCATTAACAGATGAAATCCTGAAGTATTGTTTAGTAGTACGTTCAGCTTCAGGGAGTGATTCCCATCACGAGTTCATACTTTACGTAGCTCAATACAGTTGCAGAGGGTTATGAATCAGTTGCCAGGTATGGTGAGACTCCTGGTGCTGACTCACACTTGAGTGCTGGGAGCTGACCAGTGATGCCTTCCTCTGATGGCTGCAGGACAGCTGTGACTGCACACCTCCCTATGATTACAGCTGGCTAAATCACTCCTGTGTGGGACCACTTGATGCTTGGAAAACTTCACACCCTCACAGTGAGTAGGAGGCATCTTCAGGGGATGCTGTGATGTAAAACTAAAACTGAGCCTTGCCTCTTTCATTGTAAAAGTTAAGGTTTTTCAGCCGTTGCTGCAGGATGAAGCGGTCCTGTTTGATGTGGCTGCATTCCTGACCCCACAGACAAGGTTAGAGCCTTTGGGGCTCTCTGGTGGGAAAGGGAGAAGGTTGCAATCTGGTCAGTACAAATAGTAATTCAGCCCTTGGGTTGTGTTCAGGTTCAACTTGGGGAAGGTTTTAACAGCAGCAGAGAGTCACTGCAGCAAGGAGGGGCTGCATACTGCCGTACAGCAGCAGTTGGGAGGTTTACGAGGTCTGAAAGTACTGGAAACCTCACAATTGACAGAGAAGAAATTCCATGTTACCCATTCAGCCGCTGGACAGACTGGGAGGATTTGGTCTGAGAAACTGGGTGCCCAGTCTGACAGGCAAGAGAGGGTTATTGCTTTAATCTAAGTCCCTGTACTGCATCATCTAAAAGTTCCATTTTCTGGGACTGAAGTCGATTAAGATTTCTAAGTCTTGTGTTTGCATGCTTGGAGGAGGGCCTAGTAGGAACATGTTGCTCTCAAAGGGAGGACAGAAGATAGGAAGGGGAGTGGTGAGGTGTGTGTCAAGGCGTGCAGGCAAAGGTGTGAAGTGTAAGGGAGTGTAAAAAGAAAAAGGAAGGCCAACAGAGGACAATTATGAGCAATTATGAGCTGTCTCAAGGAACTGAAATTAAAAGCTTCAGCAGAGCCAGAAGGGTACAAAAGCGGTAAAGACCTAGTAAGACTTGCATCAGCAGTGTGCATCTCTAGTAGTAACTACTTGTAAGGTTGTGTTTGACTGCCTCCTCGCAGGTAGCGAACCCTGGGGAATTCAGCAGGTACTTCAAAATGGAGTGTCTTCTGCTCCTGACATGGGTGCTGCTTTCCTTTAATAGAGCAAGGCCCTTGCCTGGGTGCTGCACTGCGAAGCACCATCTGTTATAAAATGTGATTTTGAGACTGGAAGAGAAAAACCCTAATTGAAGTATTTGATAGACCATCATTAAACCCGCAGTGGGTATTGTTCACCAAAGGTGGGCTCTGTTTTGTCCACAGACATGTCACACTCCTTGCTTAAAAATGAGGAATTGTATCTTTCTTCCTGAACAGTGTATTTTTTCCTGAACCTGTGTTTGTTAAGGTTCCTGGGCTTGTGTTTTGTACATCTTGGTAAGAAAAGAAATCACTTGTGTCAGTATTTTAGTTCTGAGCAGCTAAGGGTATTCTAACTTCAGGGAGGCACATTCATGTTTGAAACTAACTGAACAGCGTAAGAGTGGTTATTGTAGCTAGAGACTGTAATGTTCATAGGGGGTTTAGTCTAATGGAGCCAATACTTCCGCTTCCACTACTTCATCATGGCTTGGAAGAGAAAGGCAGTTTCTCCATTTTGAATTAATTGGCTATTGAACAGAGTAACTGGATATCTCTCTCCACAGGTACAGAAGAATTACTGTATGGAAGGACTGCTGTTTAAAAAACCATGGCAGTAGTTTGGGCTTGTAACCAAAGACTTTCTATAGATAATTGTTCTTTAAAAGCTGAACAGCAATCTGCATGATCCGAAAAAATATGTATTTCATTCTTTTAATGGTGGACTTGAAATCTTGGCATGGCCTGTCATAATTCCAGGTGTTATTTTTAAAAGAACAATGCTTTATTTAAATATCCTGGGAGCTGTTTCTTAGACTATCGTGTGCACACATCTGCTCTGAGTGCAGTGCATGGGTAGGGGGCTGCAGTTATCAGCTAGTTTGAGATGCTGAACTCTGGGCATAGGCTGTCTGTTCCAGCTTTTTGCTGGGGTGGCCGAACAACTAGGCGTGATTGCATGTGGGGCCAGTAGGATCTGGTGGCTCACACACTCCCAGCTTGGTGCTGTCCTCTGTGTGCTGCTCTGGGGGTTGTCTGGCCCCTCAGAGATTGGATTCAGGTCAGTTGAAAGACAAAGTGAAAAAGTCTTCTGAACCTCCAGCACGCTTAACTGGCTAATGGGGTGAGGTGAAGAGTCAGGCCAGCCTCAGGGAAGCAGCGAGACCTCCGTGTTGGGGGCAGACCAGCGTGGTATGAAACTCCCCCCCTCCATTGGGTCAGTGAGAGTTGCAGCTGTACTGTGTTGCAGAGGATTTTAAGGATAAATGTATGAAGGTTGATGCTGCTGAGGCAGTAGAGGCTTTAAAAGAGAAAGACCAATGCAATTTGATCTGCACGATGCAGCCAGCTGTGCGCTGGGCAGAGCCTGGTACTGCTCTCTGAGCACCCTGGTCAGATCTTCCCTCTGAGGAGATGCTGCTGCCTGTAACTGCTGTCAGATGCACGTGATGATGCAACAGCTTTCTGGGGAGGCTCATCGACAGCATTGGCACATGTGCGTCTCACTGTCTAGAGACAATGTGGGGGCTGGGTTCATCCCTTCTGCGAGAGGGGAGTGCTCTTACCTGTGCCTGGCAGGGTGCTCTTTTGGTGGCTCTTTGAGGTGCCACTTCGAGGGAGCAGCGAGTGCTGCGCTGAGGGGCAATGTGAATTCTGCTGCTGCTCTTGCTCATGGTCAGGGAGGCATCGCTCACATCTTGCCCCAGTGACTCAGGGGGTGTTTGAGAGTCAGCGGGTGGAAGATCTTTGTAGTGCCAGAGGTACAGTGTGGCTGGGAGCTCTGACCTTGGCAGAAAGAAGCCTCTGGTGTGGATGTAGTGTCTGTGAGTCGTTCTCACTCACAGCACGCTTAATGGACTTGTCCCATTGTAAGCAGAGAGTCAAATTTCTGAACTGATCAGAGTAATGCTGCACAGTGGAGCAGGGTGTGAATTTCTGAGGCACAGGAGAATGTTCAGTAAACCAGTGTAGGAGAAGGTTGTCTGCAGCTCTTTGAGAAGGCTGCTGTACTGAGCTACCTGACACCGCTGGGACTCAGGGTTGTGTCTTGCGGGCGATCATGAAACTGCTCCTGGCCTGGAAAGCTGGCTTTACTTCATCTGCTGGGGCTTTTGCTTGTGTGCTGTGAGGCTCAGATGTGGGGGCCATCAGGCCATTTGGCTTCACTACAGGAGAGGGTGTATGTACTGTCTCAGCATAGTGTGGCAAGCAGGTTTGATGCAGTTGCAGCAGACAGTGTCCAAGGCAGCATGCCTTGCAAACTCCATAGCTAGTTTCTGCTCAGCAGCCTGTTTCTCAGACACCTGGCAAGCATGATGCCATGTTTCCCATAATGCAGCCCCAGCGCTGGTCTTGCCCATGTCAAAGCAAGCTCTTGCCCTCTGCCCAAAACTGGGGGTGTGTTCCACCTGAGCCTGTGCTACAGGACCAGGTCTCTGGAGCTGGGTCGTTCTACTCAAGGGCGGTCTGAGACCTAGTGTCAGAAGGAGCTGCCCGTTTCCTTCTTGACCATCTTCTCCATCCACCGCGATATCTTAATGCTGGCTCTGTGTCCCCTCTGAAACAACTCTTACAGATGGAGTTCTAGGCATGTTTGCTTTTTATTTGAGAAAGTAAATGCTGCAAACAAGCAAGTCTTGTTCTTTTAAGCTGTTGTATCACATGTTAAGGCTGTAGATGTAATATACTTTTAAAAAGCTATCCAAGCTGGAAGGTTCTGTACTGGTGCAAAACAGGAATTATTTTTCCTCAGAGAACGACTGTAAGTGGCCCCAGCCCTTACTTTTTCCTTTGCAAGGGGAAGTCCAAATAGGATGTGATTTTAAAAAAAAAAAAAGTTTGTAATCTCTGATGACTAAACTTGTCCGGGCTGCGTTTCCACGCCTCTTCCACTCACTTGATGTCATACTATTTTTGTCCCTTTCTAGCTCATTGACACAATTGCCTCAGAAATCGGAGAACTGAAACAGGAGATGGTACAGACAGATCTCACGGTGGAAGATGAATCTGCTGATTTGCAAAGGTGATTAAAAATGTTTATTTTCCTCGTTTCTGGAGGTGCACCATGACAGGAATGTTTTCGTTGTGCTCTCTGCTCGGGTGACTTAGGTGCCAGTGCTTTTCATCCCCGCAGCGTAAGGGGTGTAGGTAACCTTGCTCTTGCTTCAAGGACTTTGTGCAGGAGGAGTGCCCAGAGAGTCAGTTGTTCTGAGTATTTGTCTTAATATCTTCTAAAAGCAACTTCATTTCTGCTTTGTTGTTGCAAACCCTGGATGCCAATGATGTCTAAAGCAGTAAACTGCTAAGGTTACTCCCAGTGTCTCTGGTGAGGAGTTTTGCTTGCACGCTGTGGAGACAAAACATGTCCATTGCTTCAAGCGGCTCTGTGAAGGTTGAATCTAAGATAACATGATTTATTTATGTTCCCAGTTAGGAGGTATGGGCTGCTGATGCTTCTGTGGGCTGTGTGTTTAAGCTGATTTCTATGTGAGCATCTAGCACCAAAAAAAAGTATTACGGGGGCATTTCCTTTATTTGAGATGCATACTACAGTGCAGATAAAAGTTCTGGATTTTTAAAATAGATGATGCCATGTAGGTGTGGACTGTAGAAATCTGCAGTGTTAAAAGGTTTGTGCCTTTTAGTGAGCATAGTGGGACCCCAGCCTTTTGGCTTGGCTGTGGCGCTTGATCGGTTGTATTAGATATTGGCAATATCTAACTGACATCCGAAGGACAGTGAGTCTTTCACTCATTGCATTAACAAGAGAACACACTTTGTACTTACTGTTGAAATGTTTGTTGCAAGAGGAAAGCAGCTGGTAGAGGGGTTCTGGTTTATCAGGCTGTGCAGTCTGGACCAGCTCTGGAGCTGGTGGGTTTTCAAGGCAGCAAGTCAGTGAGGTGGGTAATAGTTTGCTAGTTAGAATTACAGCCATGGTTTTAGCTTTTTTTTTTTCTTTCTTTCTTTCTAAAAGAACTTTTAAAATGTATTGCCTTTATTGCACAGGTGGCAAAGAACGTAAGGCAGCTGAGCTCATCAACGTCTTTGGCTATGGCCCTGCTTGCACCTTAGGCAAGTTCTAAAGGTTTTGAAAACACAGTTCTTTTATGGGGATGGAGAGGACATTTTACCCACTTGGGTGTAGTCAGCTAATTAATTTCAACAGTTATTAGCTAACTTTGAATTAAGAAAAGCATCAAAGACTAAGATGTGGTTCTAAAACCTTGGTGGAAACACTTAGCTGGAAACAGTCAAACCTCCCCATTTTACACATCATGGGGAGTATTTATTTTTTTTTACATATTTTTTTGAAAATATTTTTCTTTTACGTGCTAATTTTTAGTGCAAAATATGTTTTTATTCAAATATGTAAGTAAAGCAAGCAAAATGAATAATGCCATTTCTGTGGCTACTTAACTGAATTCAGTTTTGCACTGAAATAACAGCCATCCAGCAGAAAATGAAAATTCATTCTTTTCTGTCATTTGTAACATGTTAAATGTAAAATGTGAAATCTGAATGAGTCAAGGTCCATTTTTCTGTGGCTGTGTCTTCTGAACCGTGTGCTTCTAGGACAGCAGAAGCTGCATCAAAGCTGTAAATTATACAGTTAGTTGTGTGCTGAGGTCTTTTGTTTGGGGAGCTACAGAGCAGGACCACAGTAGGTTCAGCTAGGGTTCCTCAGAGTTCTTATTTAAACTAGTCCCCACAGAGCTGTGTTTGCTGTTGTAGCCTCATTGCTTTGTCTTCACTTTAGCGCTTTGGAGCTGGTGCAGGTTATTTCTGTGACCGTGGGTTCTGCTAGTACCTGGCTGTGGCACTGGTGTTTGCATCCAGAGGGATCTGAGCTGACAGGAATATCTGTTTTCCTGGCTGTTCTTTCACCGCAGCTTGTATCCACATGCACCCAGAGCAGATTTGGAAAGGCCACGGCTGCAAGATTGTACTCAGGGAAAGAAGCACATGGAATAGCCTGTTGTGGTGTTGGGGTTCTGTTGATGGGGTAGGGGGGGGTGGGTGGGTGGTTGTCTGGTGACTTTCAGATTTTGAATTCCCAGTGCTGTTCCAGCACAAATGGGAAGCACAGCCTCACAATAGCTTGCTGTGGGGGGGCTCATCTGACACTTTACAAAGGCTCACTTTACCTGTGTTTTGCTGTTCTCTTTACCCTTGTGCCTGGGCCAGCTACAAGGGCAGTATTTCTCTCTGCTGGGTAGCAGTGGAGTGGCAGAGCAATGCCCCTGGACGCAGAGCCGTGTTTGGCAAACCTCTGCACGATGGCAAACAGTTGGCAACAAGGCCTGTTAAATGGCACTGCCAGGGAGATGCTGAGCACCCACTGCACAGGCAAAGAGCAGACTCCTCCTTTCCTCCTTCCCTCCCTTCCACTGGGTAACAAAGTCCTGGTGTGCAAATACTCTAAAAACAGAGGCCAATCCAGGCAAAAAATGGAGTGAGGAAATGTGGACACATTCAAGTGCAAGTTAGAGCCCTTATTATTGTGTTATTATCACCTGGTCTGTCACTGTGACCCCTCCCTCCTGGCTAGTGAGCACATCTGGAGTGAGAGGTGAAATCCAGGGCCGCTCTTCACTTTGGGCTGATAACTAGCTTTATAGTGTGGGAGCAAGGTGAACCCTTCGAATCCAGTGGGCGCCTGGGTCCTCTCCACAGCTCCGTGTGTGTATGTGTGTGTGTCATTGTGTGTGAAAATCCAGCAGCTGGATTCAACACAGCAAACCTGTGGGATGGCGTTGGTCATCCTGCTGGGATGTGGATGCAAAGCTGGGTCCCCCTTCTCCATGTCCATAAGCCCAAAGGAGAGAGAAGCCCGTTCCTCGGGCCACTCCCTGTTGATGCAGGAGGTTGGCAGTAATCTCAGAGAGCAGATGGGTTTGCTTTCCCAAGTCCCACAAAAATGGGAGAAATGTTAGCAGCTTCCAGGGGTAGAGGAAGAGGCGTAGGTGGGATTTGAGAGACCACAAGAAAACTGCTGTAGTGAGCAGGAGGAGAGGAGCATTTGCTGTGCAGCTGCACCATCAAGGGATACGCTGCAGTCCTGTGGGCACGAGGGAGAGGATCAAGGCAGGCTACAGCTTCAACCTGTTCCCTGTCTGTTTTACTGCAAGTTAAGCCTAATCAGGGTGCAGCACAGCTTTGTTTACCTTGGCAGTTATCTCTGTCTGCTTCACACACCTCTGTGGGTTTTCTCAGGAACTCCCCAACCTGTGTGTTGTCCTCAGTTCATTGCCAGTTGTGTGGAAGCTGCTCTCCTGACGGAGCGGGACCAGCGTGGTGCCCCTGCTCTAAAGGAGACCCTCTGCAGAGGGGAGTTTGGGTTTCCATTTTGGGTTTGATGTGACCAGGTCAGATTGTCTTTTATTGGGAGTCATATTAAAGTGAAAGGTACCTCCAGGAGAGAAAGTTAACTGTTGGATAGTACACAGTATATTTTGCTAGCGTTTAGCTTACAGCAGGGTCTTACTCCCTACGCTTGTACTAATTGGGTGATCTTGAGGAACTCAGGTAGTTCTTCCTTCCATGTTGTTGCTTCCAAAGAAGTTACATGTCCTAGTCACAAATAATTTTACAGTCCAACTCTAAGACTTGACATGTTTCAAGAACTCCCACGTGTCAGGGTTTGAGTGTATGTTTAAGTGTCTGCACCATGAAAGTAATTCTGAGAATAAAGGACTAACTGGGACCGCAATGCCCTGTGGTGCCCAGACCATTGCAAAGGGGCTGTCAGAGAAGACTTCTGACTGCTTTTACCTTCTGGACCCTGGGAAGCAGCTTCTCCTAGGTTGGATGTGGTTTGCTGGATGTGGCTTTTCCAAGCTATGCTCTTGGCAGAGCTCACCAGGTCTGATCTCTTCTCTCTGCCTCTTCCTTTGTTCTCTGGATACTGAGTATTTCTTTTAAGCACTGCTTGCTCCTAGTTTACCTTCCTGTGGATTGCAGTGGCACCCTGGGACTGATGCAGCTGAAGTTCATTGGTACTGGTGGCATTTGGTAGCTGCAGAAAGTCTCGTTGTGATGGGATACTCTCTTTTGGCTTCTTTCTTGAGGGGGCAGAAGAAGCTGTAACAAGGAGGTGGGTGTGTATCTAGGTCAATAAGGTGTGGGATCAGGGGTTGCATTCCTCCTCCTCGGGTCTTGGCATGTGGGAGGGATTGTGAGTATACATAAGTGCCCACAGCTCCCTCTTTGATTTAAAAGGTTAGGGTGTGTTTGACAACATGAAGCCAGCTGTACTGCAGAGGGACCCTGTGACCCTGTGAGCACATGCAGACTGTCACTAGCTGTAGTTGGTTTGTGCAGCAAGCAGTGCCAGGCCTCCTGGCTGATACCAGCCCTGCACCTTCTTTTGCAGGGCCCATCACTTTGTTCTGTTGGCTAAATATGCTTCTTTCTGGAGTGTGTTCCCTCTGCTCTGCCACACGCTTAATTTAATAGACATAAGGTCTCTCTCATTCAGCCCAGGGCCAGTGCCAGGGTCTAGGTTGTGCTTTCCCACTGCTCCCCTGCTCTGTGGAGTTGCTAACTGGCACAGAAGGCCAGTGGGAATTTTCTGAGCAGTATTTACTGGAGGCACAGCTCATGAAAACACTTCTGTGATTCACAGTTTGACTTCTATGGACTTTCATACGTTACAACACTAGGTTCTGCTGGGACTGTGGCTGAAAGAGGAACCTGAGATCCCTACTGTGGCAGTTCCAGAGCCCTGTAATAACTGATGTAAGCACGACTTCCCTCCTGCACGCAACGTGTTTGTGTATAGTTTGTGCTCCTGGAAGGCACACTGACAGCCAGTAATGGCTTCTGACACTCAGGGAGAGGATATCCTCTGTGTTTTGGATACCTTGCAGATCTAAAAGATCTAAACATCACAAATAAGCAAGTGGAGAAAGAGGACATAAAGGAAGGGAGAGGCCCACAGGGTGTTCTGATAGAGGTAACTGATCCAGGTAAGGAAGTTTGAGTGAGTGTGCTTGTTCTTACCCCCTCATGCAGAGACAGTTCTCTACCCCATTTGTTTGCTTTTCTAGCTGTATCCAGAGATGCCACAAGTGGCTGACCAAAACCAGAAATAAAGCATTTTGGCTGTTTGGGGTGTTTTGTTGTTTGGTTGATGGGTTTTGTTTTGAGATTGGCCTTGGGGGAGGGGTGTGTGTGTGAATTTTTGTGTTTGTTTTTAAGTATTTGGTGCTGATGTGCCTGTAAAATTTCTACCCCCTTGCTCTGGGTATGGTAGGTGGCTTCATGAAGGTGGTTACGATGCTCAGATCAGGAGAGCTGCAGGACAGTTTGCAGTGGGGAAATGCAGCTGCCTTGTCCTCTGCTGCTCAGGGCCCCTTCTGACATCAGGCAGGGGCTGCAGGGAGGATGCAGCGTCTGTACGTGGCAGAGTAGTGAGTTGGGCCTGAACGGTGATTTTGCCTGCACTCCAGTGCTGTCATCAGGAAGCAGTTACCAGAGGAACTGTTCTGTAGTGCCTTTGGGCTTTGGAAGAATTGCAGGATGTATGTCTAGCTCACAGATAAGGATTTTGAACCAGCAGCTTGTGTGCTGGGTGCTCTGTATTACAAGAAGGACAGTGGAGCTTGGCACAGCAGAAGGAGTTCTCAATGTATTTCATTCATTTGGATTGTTGATGCATAACCAGTGCCTGTAGCCTCCAAGAACTGTACTTTGTTACTGAATTTAGCAGTAAGGTAAGCTGCCTTGCCCCAAGTAAATTTTAGCCTTAGCCATATTTGCGCTCAGTTTAGCCTCTATTTCTCATGTGGGAGTTGATCCAGCCCACAAGGAATTAGGGGCACAGGTATGCAGTTCTGTACTTCTGATCCTGGGAAGTGTGGTATGGGCCTTGCATGGCCAAGTGCAGAAGTGGAAACACAGAATTTAGAGCATGGATTTTAAAAAGTCACTACAACTTAGGAGGATTTCTTAGTGAGAATATGCTTTAAGGAGGGTTAGTTGGTGGATTTAACCTCTGCTGCTGTTGTTGTTGTCCACTTTTTCCTTCTTTCTCCTTTTTCTTTTCTCCTGACTTGAGGTTTCTGATTGCTTGTTAGCAGAGAACAAAGATGGATATACAGCTGCAAAGATGTCAGGGCTGGTGGGGAGCCTGGGGATGAGAGGAAGCCTTGTGGGCTGCTGTTGTGAAAATCCCCACAAGCGAACTGGGAACGTGCTTGTGTGTTGGTGCAGTGATCGCCAGCAGGTAGTGGGTTGCTTCATGGTCAGAGGACTACACTGGCTTTGCTGGCAGGTGGGATGGGACTGAGGAAGATTTCAGCAGGTCTCAGCTTTTGCAGTCTGTCTGGGAATAAAGATATCTGAGGTGAAGCATCCGGTGGATTGTGTATACGTACACACATGTACCTGGTGCAACTGCTGAACTTCAACAAGCTGATAGAAGAGTGCGAAGGCTTATCTTAAAGCCAGCTGTTAAATTGAGTACAAGTGAGAGAAAGCCTACAGATATAAGAGCATTTTTATGTGTACTTAATTATATGAATTGTCAGTAGGAGAAACACCAGTCCAGGAGCCAGCAGTGCCAGCGAGTGGCTGCGTGGTGCCTGGCTCCAGGCTGGGGTGAAAGCATGACACCAGCTTTGTGGGAGCGCTGTTTGCTGGACTGATTGATTGTTTATAGCAGGGCAGCATGTCTGACTTTAAAAAAAATAATTCATTTTTTTTGCAGTATACTAAAGGAGATGGATAAAGTCTCTCCTGAGAAAAATGATGGAAAAAGCTGCCCCCGGGACTCTGGATATGACAGCCTCTCCAACAAGCTAAGCATACTGGACAAGCTGCTCCATACGCACCCTGTGTGGCTGCAGCTTGGTCTGAATGATGCTGAAGCACAAGAGATTCTGCAGGCACAGCCTCCTGGGGTAAGAACTTACATTTCAGTTCACCTGATGCAAGTGTTCAAAGAACCCACAACCACCATCAACCCCCAAAACACCAAACAGAAAAAGCAAAAAAAATGTCTCCCCAAAAGGCAAGCAACAAACAAACCACTATGTCACCCCCATTTCTGTGCTGTGGATAATCCAAGCAAGGGCTTTGTGGGTGCTTGGCAGCTGCAGCAGTTGAAGTGTGGCAGAATTATACATCAGGGACTCATTTGGGGTCCTCTGGAGCTGAGAACTAGACCGCTGCCGTTTCAGCTCTGAAGCTGTATCATGCTAACCAGGGCTGTGTGTGATAGGGGTATTTCCCCCATAATGAGAAAGCAAATGGGAAATGCCAGTATTTTATCCTTCAGTGGTGCCTGCATCAAAGCTACTGTGGTGGAAACCAGCCCCTGTCTGCTTGGATGAGGCTGGTGACGTGTTTCTAATGCTGCCTCCATCCTGGCGCAGAAGGATGGTGTGAGTGGGCTGATGGGACACTGGGGCAGTCTGCCACCAGTCACCCCCAGGCTCTGCGGCCTGATTTGCTGTGTTTTAAACTGGAATGCTCAGAGAAGGGCATAGTGGACTTGAAGTCGTGT
The DNA here is from genome assembly GCA_022605575.1 of Laterallus jamaicensis coturniculus. Lineage (NCBI taxonomy): Eukaryota > Metazoa > Chordata > Aves > Gruiformes > Rallidae > Laterallus > Laterallus jamaicensis. The sequence goes on from JAKCOX010000001.1 coordinate 2,122,267, forward strand.
GTCTGTTGTACAAGGATGAGAGTCTTTTCTAAATGTCCTGCTGCCATTTTACACCAGGCACTGGTGGGACCTGACATGGGGACAGCCAAGTAAAATTCAGAGATGTGTTATGTAAATCAGAGGTCAGGAAGCTATTCTGGTTCCTGCTGTTTATAATCTTACCTCTCTTGAGGCATCTGTGATGAGGCTAAAACGGTGTCCTCCTGCCTTCTCCACCACAGATATTCCTGGTCAGGAAATCTGCACGGCTGCAGAAGAAAGTCATCTCCCTGCGCTTGCCCAGCGACTGCGGGCCCTGCCTGAAGGAGTTTGCAATCAAAGAGAGCACCTACAGTAAGTTACCAGTTAGATGCTTGTGTTTGCTCCTGGCTCACACAGCATCTCTCTGCATTGGTGAAACCCTCAGCAGAAGATGCCAAAATCTTTCAAATGGTGTCCCAGACAGCCTGCAGTGCTCTCACCAGGGTGCTGCGAGGGCGTCTGCTGTGTCCTGGAGAAGGGAAGACACACAGAAATGCTTCAATGAAATGCTGGGCACAACTGGAACGTTTCTTCTCTGTGCCTCACTGGATCCAGGGTTCATTGGTGTTCTGGGTAGTTCTCCTCCACAGAAACAGGGGCTGTAGCCCTGGCTCCTGCCCATGCAGTGCTCCTGCATTTCCTTGTCCTCAGAGCGCTGATCTTGGATACAGCACTGTCATGGTCTCTCTGCCCATAGATTTGAGTGCAGTGGTGGGGATTTTGGAGGTTTATGTTACTGCTTTTTATTAATGTAGTAACTAGATGTGTTTTAACAGTTTGGAATCGCTTCTGATGTGAGATCAATTATTTTTTTTAAAATTCCAAATAACTGGTTCCCTGTTTTCTAATAGAAATGAGCAAATTATTGTTTCCAAGCAATACTGCCCTCACTTGAGAGGGAGGGTGCAGAAAACATTTTTGAGATACAGGAATGAAAAAGGCAGCTGCAGCTGGTGAGCGTGCATGGTGCAAGAACTGCAAGGGAGCCAACAGCTCATTTTAACAAGAAAATGGGCAATAATTTCAGTTAAATTTCCCTGAAGCAGAGTGTAGTTAAGTTCTATTTCTACTAGTTAAACAGATAACTTGAGGTTTTTTCCTTTTGACTTCTGCCTTCCCTGTCCCCAGCAACAAAAAGCCAGTTCTGTGTGTCTGGTTTGGGTTGCAGTTACAAGCCAGATGTGACAAAGAGGAGAAAGCTATCAAAGATAGTTGTCTAAGTGGGATCTAAGGCTGTGTTTGTAGCCCTTCTGTACTAGGGAATTCCCCCCTCTCCCAACTAGAAAGTAAAATTGCCTTTCATAAATAGAATGCTATCACAAGGGGGAACTATGCACTGATTTATTTTTTTTTTTACTCACCAGTCATAGCTGAGGTTCTGTCAGGGATGTGAACACAGCTGCTGCTCGTAGCCTGCCCCTGGAGGAGCTCTCTGCTCACTGCCTGCATTGTTAGTGGCTCTGCTAAAGAAATCCCTCTTTCCAGGCACAGGAATGGCAGGTTGGCCCTGGATAAAAGATCAGCAATTGACTTAGGTTTTCCTCTGGTTCCTGTGCAGACTTGATAGTAGCACTGGAGCCTTGGCGTGGGGGAGCACTGGAGCCTTACAGCACTGAGTGCTGACAAATCACACCTTTGTTGCTTGCTGAGAGAGGTGATACTGTGTGACTCTGGCTTGTCCCACCAAACCCATGAGCCTGCCTGTCTGCAGCACTGGAAGGGCTCTCCTCGGGAGACCAATTCCAGAAGTGTTCCTCCATGGGGCAGAAGTGACACTGCACCAGCTGGAGGGTTGCCCAGTGATCTGGCTCTTCTCATTCTGGGATGGGCCAAGGCAATTGCAGGCTCCACGTTCACCCCTTTTGGAAACTGTCTGAGGTGTTTCTGTACTGGAGGAATCCCTCACTGTGCGCAGCAAATGCCCTTCCTGCTGGTCTGGCCTCAGGCATCTCCAGAAGCCAAGGATCTAGCTTGTTTAGCTCCAATAGCTGCTTCTGCTTGTTTTTATAGTCACTGGATGAGATTTCCATTGGAATCTGAGAGAGCATGACGTGAGTGAGGGGGCAATCACTTCTGTGTCACCATACCAGTAACAGGCAATGGTATGGAGTTGGGGTGGGGGGAATGAAAGGCATTTCTGCTCCTGTCTTTCCCCACTGAGGCAGCGCTGTCCAGGCTTTTCACATGGGTTTCAGGTTAAATGGTTTTCCTGGGGTGAGAATTTAGGTGCTAACAGACCCTGGGAGAAGACAGGTGAGTGGGATGGAATGCAAGAATAGGTTTAATTTAATAGATTTTAAATTAAGTACGTTAGCACACTGGGCAAAAAAAGTCCAAGTTACTGTCAACTTATTGTCTATTAGCACAAACATCCTGCAGTTCTAATCATGCTTGACCCATTTCCCAGGAATTGGACCATGTGTTTGGAGTTCCGAAACACACCACTACCAGCACTGTCACCAGTATATTTCTGAAAATGCCTTTAGCAGCCACATGTGCTCTTCCACACAGTTGTTGCCTTTTAACCAAACAATAGTTAGTTTGATGGGGCAAGCTTATTAATTTTATGCCAAAATCTGAGGTGCTCTTAAATAAGCTTTTCTAAGAAATGGTGGATAAATGTGTAATTCTTTCTCTCTTGTAACTTTCTTGGCAGCGTTTTCCTTGGAGGGATCTGGAATAAGCTTTGCTGATTTATTCAGGCTCATTGCTTTCTACTGTATTAGCAGGTAAGGTGCTGTTATGTTCTGATTCATGCTTGTTAGACTGTCTTGAACAAATAGTCTCAAGGACTTGTTTCAGCTTGATGTTTTTGTTGCAAACCTCCAAATATTCCTGGGTAGTCATAAAAAGGTAATTGGAGGAATAGGAGATGAGAACTGGCTTGTTTTGTCCTGGTGATTGGAAGGCCAGCGTTAGGTTAGCCACCGAACCGTGAGGTGTTGCCACGCTGAGCTGGACTTGAGCTGATACCTGGAAGTGCTTTCACAGCTCTTCTGCACCTTAGTTAATAAGCACCATGAACTGTCTTGCAAAGCCTGTTTCCCAGAATTGCTAGTAAAAACCATTTTTAGAGCACAGTGGAAAAATGCCAGGTCACACTGCAGAACGTGACAGCTGAGACACGTGAATGCAAATTGGGAACAACCAACCTGGCCTCACTGGCTTGCAGGTCTTTGGTTGCACAGTTGGTTTTCCAGTAGTTGTTTTTGGGCTTGTTCAGCTTGGAGATGAAAAGGCTCTGGGGAAGGGGGGCTTACAGTGGCCTTCCAATCCCTGAAAGGAGCCTATAAGAAAGCTGGGGGAGAACTGTTCCCAAGGGCATGGAGCAATAGAATGAGGAGTGACGGTTTTAAACAAGAAAAGGGGAGATTTAGGTTGGGTGTTAGGAAAAAGCTCTTCCCTCTGAGAGTGCTGGGTCACTGGCCCAGGTTTCCCAGAGATGTGGTGGAGGCCCCTTCCCTGGAGATATTCAAGGTCAGGCTTGATGGGGCTCTGAGCGACCTGATCGAGTGGAGATGTCCCTGCTCACTGCAGGGGTGGGACTAGATGGGCTTCAAAGGTCCCTTCCAACCTAACATGTTCTATGAATCTCACATGCAGAGAAGAAATGGCTGGTGAGGGTTTTTTTTAACCTTTGGGTTTCAATTTTACTTTAGTTTTACTGGTGAAAACTTCCAGACTGATGCTCAAGCCTTACATTTGTCTGCAGACAGGATGCAGCCAAACTGCACCTGCCTGTGTTTTCTGAAGGAAGCAGGGGAGAGGCATCCTGACAGTCTTGGTCCTTTTCAGAGGTTGCCAGTTAGTGCTGATGGTAGTGACTTCTAATGTGGGAAACATTGGCTAGAGATGAATTTAGGTTGCTATGCTTACTGTTTGTGGTGGAGCATGTGGAGCCCCTTTGTTACATGCCTCCAGTTTGCCGAGCTGCACACGTGTGTGATGAAAGAAACATTTATACCACATGAGTAATTGGTCAACCCTCAAATGAGAAATGAGCTGAAGCTGCATTTAAAAGCATTTTAATGATGAGAGATACCTTAGCTTGTCACCCTTTGAGTTCTGTGCACTAGCCAGGCTCCAGGAGATTCCTTCTCAGTGCCTACAGGGAGCATGCAGCAAGCATAGATTTCTGTGCATTGAGGCCTCCAGGTTGCTTTGCATTTGCTAAAAATAATCCCACAAATGCAGAGTGGCTCATTACCTTGTTCCTGAGTCTCATAACAGAGAGCCTCTCTCTATGCACAGTGTGGATTTAATCTTCCAGAGGGTGTTTCAGGTGGCCAAGTGTAAGTTCAGGGTCCCTGTGCAGTCAGGCCTTCCTTCAGGAGGCACATACCAAACAGCTGAACCAGGCTGGTGACCTCTTTGTTCTACTGTTCCTTGTTGCCCTTTGGGAAGGGACATGACAAGAGTGGCAGTCGCAGCTTGGGCATGGTGTTAAAGCTTTCCTGGTGCACCCTCCTTAAACAGAACTTGAGCTGTAAAGCCACCCACAGATAAAAGTAACAAACACAACTCCAGGTGCAAACCTGTCTGGAGGTTTCAGTGAACAAAGCCACTCTTTGATATGGTTATGCCTTCGGAAGCAGGTGCTGGTTTTGCCATTCAGTGGAGAAACTTGCCCAGTGTTTCTGCTTCCCTGGTGTTAAACGTTTAAGTGGCAGCACCTACCCAGCATCCTTGACCTCTTCAGGCAGCAGCCTGGGATTGCTGGGGATGCAAGAGGAGAATGCATGGACTTGGTAGGGAAGCAGGTAGGTAGTTATCAGGAGGAAAGCACCATTCAGTACCCCAGAGCAAAGCCAGGAGGGATTGATTCCCAGCACCAGAGGGGATTTCTTGCAACAGTCAGCTTGTATGAGGTGTCAGGGGTTCCCTGTCATTATACTGAGTCTGTGTGTTATGTTCTAGACTCTGGATTGTCTGTGTCTCTAGAGTGTCTCTAATACACTAGCTAAAAATTATTCTAAGTCTTGTGCCCGTGTTTGATTTGAATTTGAGTGGCATTCTGAGATCCATGTTCACATACAACATAGGGAATGTTTATGTGATAAAATCCCACTGTTGGTCTGTGCTACAGCAGGTGGTTGGCTTATTCACAGCCTTAAAAATGTAATAAATGCTGACACCGGTTTTACATAGGATTCCTGTGCTCCATTTGTTCTCACTCCTAATTACATGGGCATTTCTACTATGGATTTTGTAGTTTAATGTGTGCTGTTGTGTGAGGGTGTACTGACACCAGTTGGGCAGGCAGGAGGTACATAGTACTGGTGGATGGTAATACTCATCCAATGTGCATATGGTTAAGTAGTTTTGTCCCTTAAAATGTCTGTCTAAAAGCTTTTTACACTGGATTTGGCTTATGTTTTTATTCATGTGTCACTTTAGTAAATATGCATTGAACTTCAGTGTGCAGTGAAGAGAAACCATATATGAGAATAAGTGATAAAGACTTTCTTAAATGAACAAAAACACCCCAACCTAGAAGTTTTGAGGATAACTGCCCAAGTACTCAATTATTTATTCCAAGAACTGGACTGTCATTTTGAGAGCAATCAGTGCTGTATGCAGAAAAGAAGAAGCCTTCTTGAAGGGTTAAGGGCAGGTTACACCTTTGCATCTCACTGGTCTACTTGTAAAAGGCCAGATGTAAAAGCTTCTGCTGCAAGGGGAAAAAATGTTGAATGGCTCTGTGGAAATGAGCCTAAAGAGAGTGCTGGAGGCTGGACTGTCATGTGCATTTCACACCACTTTGTAATGCCAGGGAGCCCTGGGACTGGTAACGTTTTCACTGTGCACCATGCATTTAAGACTCTTGCTATCTGCCACAGGTCCAGAAGAAAATAATCACCTTGCCAGTGTGGATAACAAACGCTTTTAAAACTATGGTTATCCCTGTGAAAACCATACCTGTTTTTCTCTTTGACAACAGGGATGTCCTTCCATTCACCCTGAAGTTGCCTCGTGCTATTGCTGCAGCAAAGACAGAAGCTGAGCTGGAAGAGATTGCTCAGCTTGGACTGAGTGAGTAGTTATCCACACAGATATCATTCTGTGGGGCATTGCTGTAAGCCAGAACATAGTCTGTGTCAGTAAGTAGCTTCTGTAGGTCAGTGATGATAGAGATTTCATCTCAAAAAGCAGTTTCTCTTACTGGGGAGGCCAAACCTTGTGCTGGCCGAATGGTGACCTCGGTGCTCTTCCTCCCTTCGGTGCCTCCTGCGATATTTTTGTTGGTGCTGCTTGCTTCCTTCCTTCCTTCCTCCGCCCCCTCCCCTCTCTGGGCAGCCCTCTGGCAAGCAGCTTTTGCAGTCCTCAGGCAGAGGTTTGGTGTAGTTTCTCCTCTGAGGGGTAATGGTGGCTGTGGGCATGCATAGGAGGTGCCAGCTTGGTTCCAGCTGGACTTGCCAGGGGATTGTAGGAACTGAGGGTCACTGAACATGTGTATCTGAGCAGGGTGATTCCTGAGATCAGTGGCTCCATGCAGTAGCATGTTAAAGAAAGGAGGGGTGTACACATAGGTTCCTCAGAATGCATCTGTGCAAGTTGGTTTGAGATTTTTAAAGAAACAAAAGAAAATGCAGGGACGTGTCCTTGCATGGCCTGACTGCTTACATTGGAGTAGGAGCTCCTTGTGAAGCATACCTCCAGCTTGCAGGATCTGAAATGCGTGCTCCACCCAAATGAATTGTTGAGCAACTCCTGCAAAGTGCTGAATGGCCTCATTTCCTCCTGCAGGAAGGGAGGATTGTCTGTCCCTAGTCTTGGGCTCAGTAGACTTACTTTTTTTCAAACATCTTTAATTTAGAAGCAGATCCTCACTAAATCAAGCTGCTAGAATGAGGCTCCATAGAACTTGGGCTGGACTTTGCAGTAAGGTCCTGTGCAGGGAAGTGTTGTGCTGCTTTGCATTTTGTTTTGCTGCAGTAGCAATGCAGCCAAGGGATTTGCTTGAGAGGTGACACTACTTCTGTGCTGCTTCTCTGCGCCTTGAGGCAATTAGCTGAAAGTGTGGATTATCCTGGGAATAGAGGCAAATAGAACTGTGATTAGGTGAATGTTTGGAGAAAAAAGGCCTGATGGGAATACAGTGCAGTGAATGCAGTCTCCCACTGACACCTGGGAGTCTTAAAGACACACTAGGTGAGTTTCCTCAATAGGTGGTGGTATTGCTCAAGATCTGTGCTACCCATGCTGTCACTGACCTCAGGACTTGAGCACCCTGGCCTACCTACTGCATAGTTTTCTGGCTCTCTAACAGTCACTGTCTACATTGTGTCGGTCCTTTCTTTCAGCTAATACATCTGAAAGCTGAGGAGGGACTGATGGATCAGTGTCTGCATAGTTGGTCTATTTGGGATCAGTTGTCTGCTGTACACCAGATTGAAGCTTCTTTGAGCAGAAAACAGACAACAAAGTTGAGATTCTGATGGAGTTTTAGTCTAAGTGCAAAAGAGCACACACCAGAAGCCAGCCTTTCAATGAGTGACCCAAGAGATGCCTAAAAACTCCTAAGAGTTCTTCCTGATAAGTGGGAGCTTTCTGTGAGCAGCACACAGGCACAAAACATCCTCGTCTCAAAACAGAGGGTTGTAGCTCCTGACAGAGTTGTTTTGCCCCAGGCTCAGAGAACTGCACGAGGCAAGTCAACGGTGTGTGGCCTAGTCAACCACACTGGGAGGAACTGGTGGTAAAGGTTTCAAGGCTTCTGCCAACCTGTCAGGATCCCCGTGCTGAACATGAGTCCCTCTCTCGGTCCCTCTCTTGTGTTGCATCTGCAGCAGCTCCTCCATCACGTGTGTTTGTAACACCCCATGTGCCAGGCACACTGGCCGGTCTGGTAAGGGATCTGCAGGCAGGATGTGAAGTCAGGGGCTGGAACAAACAGCAGCATCGTGTGACTATGTAGAGAAGTATGTCTGTGCCTGCATGTCTTGGCTGGCAGAGGCCTGGCGCCATGGGCCGTTTCCTTTCTCCCGCCCTTTAGGCCAGACGCAGCTGCTGGGCTGTGGAGCACCGCCCCTGTTGTGGGACTCAACCCCTGTGCTCAGGTCCTGCATTTGGGCTCGGGTGTCACCTCTGACAGCCCAAACAAGGCTTCTCGATGCTAAAGGAAAAGATGCTGTTCCAAGACGGGCAAATTTTAGCTAGACCTCCTTCCTTTGGTATGCCTCCCTTATTTCAGTCCAATTCCTGTCCTCAGGGGCTTGTCTTGTTTCCACCTTCATACTTTGAGGAGCTGATGAGCTTTAGCACTGACTCAGTTTCAAAAGCATGCTGATGCTCTGCTGGGACAAGTGTGGAGGCTGCAGCTGAAACTCGCTGGCTTAGCACAGGTTTTCCTGGCGTGGGGCTGCGCTTCAAGTCTATTTCTGTGCAGCCCAGCCTCTAGAACCTGGGGAAAGCTGTGTCACAGCTTGGAAAGGCAGGCTGCAGGCCAGTGCTCTTAGAGGCGTGACGTTTGGTTTGTGTTACTAAGGATAATATGTGCACCCACCACAGAAAAATGTGGCTCTCTTCAAGTGTGGTTTCATTTGTTCACCATCAAAAGGAACCGAACCAAAATCTGGGTTCAGTTGCCATAACCTGAGAATCAAAGGAAGGAATGGAGACTGTGACACAGACGTAAGCCTAGCTGTTGCCTTTAATGGAGTGAGCTTATTAATACTGGTGGAGAATCCAGGCTTATTTCTCCTGAGATGCTAGCGAGTAGTTGGTGTTCACTTCAGTCTCAAGCTGGTAAGAATTACTGTGTCACAGTTTCCATTCCTTCCTTTGATTCTCAGGTTATTTTTAAGCTTAGTTCGGTGGGCTGATTTGAAGCTGCACATTGGTCATGGTACTTACAAAAGAGTAACAGCAGCCCCTGCAGCACAACATGCAGTTAGGTCTGGTGGTGCTTTAAGAGGTTCTGTGGGAACTTTCCCCCCCACGCCCCCTCTTGAGTTAATAAAAGCTTGTCTAAAGTTCTGAACCCTTGAAGACGGTGATGTTGAGCTGAATGCTCTGAAAGCCATCTGCATGCTGTTCTGCATTCTTACGTTAACGCAATGTTGATTTTCAGACTTCTGGAACTCCCCAGCTAACAGCAACCCCCCGGATCCCTCACCTCCCCATCGGCCCGTGCCTCTGGACAGTGCTTGTAAAGACTCGCGTCAGCTCTGCCTTATAAATGGCGTGCATTCTATACGAACCAGAACGCCTTCAGAGCTGGAGTGCAGCCAGACCAACGGAGCGCTGTGCTTCATTAATCCCCTCTTCTTGAAAGTGCACAGCCAGGATGTCAGTGGAAGTCTGAAAAGGCAGAGCCCAAGAACTCAAGACACGAATGGCACAGCGAGGCCTCGCTCCCCCCCACCCCGGCCACCACCTCCTTCTATTAATAGCATCCTCACGAGTCCACAGCTTTCCAGGACTATAAAGCAGGCGAGCATGCCAGAAACAGTCAACCATAAGAAAGAGAGAGGCTTGGATTTGCTGCAGAATAAGCCAGCCCCTATTCCGCCTCCGCGGCTGAAGAAGCAGGCTGCTTGCTCAGAGGTGGAAGGTGGCTCCAAGAGCACAGCAGCAATCCGACCTGGCTGCAGCTCGGCCTGTGTGCCCGAAACTGACGGCGCTCCAGGTGAAACCCTGCTTGAGCCGCCTCCCGTGGCTGCCAAAAAGACGGTCGCTTCCAGCTCTGAGTCACACATACCGTGGAATGGAGGCAGGCAGAGACTGAGCGACATGAGCATTTCCACCTCCTCGTCCGACTCGCTGGACTTCGATCGGAGCATGCCGCTGTTCGGCTATGAGGGGGACACGAACAGCAGCCTGGAGGATTTTGAGGGGGAGAGCGACCAAGAGAGCATGGCACCCCCTTTGAAGCCCAAGAAGAAAAGAAACAGTTCGTTTGTTCTCCCCAAAATTGTGAAATCTCAGCTGCGGAAAGTCAGTGGAGTTTTCAGTTCCTTCATGACTCCTGAGAAGAGGATGGTTAAGAAAATTGCAGAGATGTCCCAGGACAAACGCACTTATTTTGGGTGCCTGGTGCAGGACTATGTCAGCTTTCTCCAGGAAAACAAGGAGTGCCACGTTTCGAGCACTGACATGCTGCAGACAATTCGGCAGTTCATGACCCAAGTCAAGAACTACTTGTCCCAAAGCTCTGAACTTGATCCCCCAATCGAATCGTTGATTCCTGAGGACCAAATAGGTAAGAGACACTCTCCTGTGACTTGGGGGAAGGTGAAAATATTTAGTCTGTTTTCATAGTGGTAGACTTTTTGCTAGTTCGGAGCGGCGGGGTTAACCTTAGTAGCAAAGTTTGAGCCACAGAGTAAGTCCTCAAACTAAACAACCCCCAACTCCCCCAGCCCTCAGGCCCCCTAGCAACTCAAACTGCTATGCACCGAGGCTCCTAAAAGTTACTCTTGACATAGCTACAATGGTACTTATGATTATTACTGGGGTTTTTTCTGCCTTCATTTGCTGGCACACATGTATTTTTATTCTCCCCCCACCCACCCTGTGTTGGGCTGAAATAGCTCTTGACTCTTGAGGCAAGCCTGTGCTAGTTTTAACTGTATGGACTGTAGCCTTAAAACTAGAATTTATTCCAAACCAGTGACTGTTAAAAGCAGAGAGACATTTCATAGCAACTTACTTTGGAAATAAATTGCATTCTTCCAGACGTTCTCGTTCGCTCCTAGCAAAGCTGCACTGTCCCTGTGCTTGAAGCTAAATGAAAAGATACATTAGAGCTTTTTAAAAGCACACAAATGCCTGTGAGAGAGAAAGGGCAGCTTATCTCAGGTTTTCTATACCGCTCTGTTACATGTGTTTATAAATGGTTGCAGATGAGCTATATATTTGAATGCATGTTATAACAACAGAGACACTTGTGTATCCACAAAAGTGAAATCATTGTTGCTGTATAAAATCTCGATGCTTCTTTATCTTGCCAAGCACGAGCAGTGTTTGTAAAAGAGCCTATAAGCCACATTTAGGAGGTAAACATCCCTCAGGGCAGAATACTTTCCTTGTGAGCTCACTACAGTCCTAATTTGCTTGTTTTTCTCCTGTTACCCCAGTGTCCTAACAGTTGGCCCGATGCAAGATTGGCAGCGGTTCTTTCTCTGGGACTAGAGAGGGATTTTATGTTGACATTTCTGTCTGTCCTTGACTGGGAGGAAGTATTCTCATGTAACCTCAATTTCACTTACATAAAGTCAAGCAAAAGTTAACAAGCGCTGCTAAAGCAAATACAGGACTATAAAGAATGTCCTGAAAACCAAGGCTTTTTCAAAGACGTGTAATGTTCCCACTAGAACAATAAAAGACTATTGCGTGGGTGTTATGTGGAAGGAAAAATGGCAAACTGAGCAGTGGTGCAGGCTCATTGTGGCCTGGATTTCTGTGGAGTGCTGGACATTTGAAAAATAAATACAGATCTAGTTTGCTTGTAGTTTTCTAAAAGCTTGGTTTGACGTGTGCTTTTTACTACGAGGGAGTGGTGAGATTGTGGGTCTCTGAAGCAAAATAATGTCTGCTTTTAAATATTTCAGGAGTTTGGAGTAGCACAAGCTATGAAATGTAATAGCTAAACTACATTGGTGTGTTCTTCAGTGGCAGAGAGCCTGGGTTTGATCATTTGATTAAATGCAATTAATTTATGAAGCAGGATAGTTTAAGCAAAGGAAGAAATTGCTTTTGAATCATCTGTTGGCTGTGGCTTGAGCCTGCAAACAACCACAGTGGATCCAGGAGCATCAGATGTTGCTGATCTAGGCAGATAGCTATGTGACAGCAAGATTTAGTCATCCCTGTGGAGATCTTATGATGCAGCCCTGCCTATTATCCGCGGTTTTGCTTGACTACTTCAGCTCAGAATCGCAGCCTGAATTTTAACTTTGTGAGTAGTTGTTTAACCTCCCTTGTCAGTTTACACTTCCACGGTGCAGATTTTCCCTCTGGACCTGTCAGCCCTGGGGCTGGATGTGTGCTGCTCTTCCTTCCCGCTCACTGTGTGCTGTGCTACAGTAGTGGCAGGCTGGTGGCCAAGCTCACGGGCTCTGATCAGGCCTGGTGACTGCCGAGCTGGAGTGGGTCGCAGTGGCTGTACGGGCCTGCCAGCACTTGCAGGCAGCGTGCTGTGCTGGTGTGAAGCAGCTTCCCCCTGCGGCTTGAAGCTTGCTGCTGGCGCCAGCGTGGCAGGGAGTGAGCCTCCAGCAGAAATGGTTCCGTCTCTTCCGCTCCCGGTGTAGTCCTGCCTCTGTGGAGAGGAACTCGCCTTCCTCCCTCTGCCACCCAATAGAACTGCAGCTGCCTCCTGGATTTCGGGATGTGCTGATGCAGCACACCTGCCATGGGCTTAATGGAACCCTGGGTGATGTGAGGGCCTTCCTTCTGTGTCTCTGCAATGGTCTTTGTGATGGCATAGCTTTTTCTTATAGAACTGCGTTACAGACTTCCTAAACTTTAGCAAGCAAAAGATTCCTGTCAGATGTTTAAAGTTGCCCAGAGGAGGGGAGGTATATCAAGTAGCTTGACTTGCACCAAATCATCGGGACAATGTGTATCGGCATCCTGATTGCTCCTGGCAGGTCCCTCCTAGTCTTAGCACCCTGTGCTGTTAAGCTTTCCTGAAATGATGGGATTCACAGTGTCAGGACAGAGTTGAGACCAGGGCACAAGGCTTTTTATTGTTCAAGGGTGAACACAAAGTATTTCTTTAGAAGCCACCCATCCCTGCGTATGCATCCACAACATAAAGACCTAGACTGCTGAGAGGAGACCCTGATAGTCCACAGCTGCTCTACTAGCAAATGTTCAGGAGTTTGTGTTCGTGTTTCTCCTTTTGCTGGCTACAAACAGACAGAAGGCAAGTTGACTGTCACTGCTTCTGCCAGGTCATCACCAGGCAGCATCCAGCACCTGAACAGCTTCAGTTTCCATGTCCGAATCTGGGCCTAGCCCAAGAAGTGACCGGTTTATATAATATGGCAATAAGGCGTTAGCTGATGGTGTAGGAAGCCCCCAAAGCAGTGCTACCTGTTCCTTGTTTTGGTACCTCTAATCTGTAATGGATTTTTTTAAAGGTTGACTGTTAAGAAGAGACTTGGAGAGAACATGTTGGCCCCTTGCTGGCAGGACGTACCTTGTCAGAGGGTCCGCATAGAGTAGTGGCAGGCAGGCAGAGCTGCATGGAGGAACGTACTCCATTCCCCATGGGAGCCCTTGTGCCAGCTGCTCTGAGAAAGGCTGCTCTGAGCAGAGTGTTTGCCCTTGTCTCAGAGAGATGACTACAGTGTTGTACTTTAGTTCTTACAGGACTTCACTGTGTTATCTTTAGGCCTGTTTTCCATGTTGGAAGATTACTTTAAACCTGGTCTCCAAAGGACTGGTGAGGCCTGCCTCATACCCCCGCCCAGATAGCATATATGAACTCTCTGCTTTCTCTTCCAAATTTTTAATGAAAATACTAGACTATAGTTCAGGGCCAATCCCCAAGGTACCTCTTCTCAAGTGGCTGTCTTTTGACAGTCAGCCATTGATAATTAGGCTCTCAGTGCAGTGTTTTATACACCCACCTTGTGGTAATTGCAGTGAGACGGTATTTTCCTTGTGCACTTCTAGAGAGTGTAGCGTTACGAGTCTTAAAAAGGTTAAGGTAGAAGCCCACCCCCTGCTCCCCTCTTCCCAACTTCCTGACCCAATTATCCACTTAAAGGAATTAGAATGGTATGTCAGTATTTCTTCTTCAAAAACTTGTGCTGGCTGAGTATTTTTCAATACTGTGTTACTTGTTGTACGCTGGTATGTTTATTGTGGTGCCCCGTCCCCCTACCCTAGTATCACCCTAGTATCCTTTCATGCTGAGTTGAGGCCAGCCAGCATGGCCCCCCCGTGCTCCTCTTTTCACTATGGGAGCAGGCAGATAGGGCAAGTAAGCAATGTTAAAAGTGCTGAGTGGAGGCAAAGGGTTTGGTTCTCCCTTGACCAACCATCCCTTTTAATTTGCTTGGTGACTTACTCCCTGTTGCTTTGTTACTACTACTTATAGAAGATGTGTTCTCCACACCACCCTAACATGAGTTTCAATTAACCCATAGCAGATTACAGCAAAACAAACCTAGCACAGTCCTGTGATTCACTGGTGTGCTTTATGTGGCTAATAAAATGGGGTGTGGTTTACCCCAGAGACCTTTCTTTCCTAGTTGCTCAACTTCTACCACCTCTATCCCACCTCTGTTTTCAGGGTGGTGCAGGTTATTGAGGAATGTGGGTTGTGTTAGGACTTACACCATCAGAGGAGATGCCCCTTTCTGCACCCCGGACTAGGCATGTGTCACCATAGACATCCACCAGGAACAGACACAGGGCCATCCTGACATGAGCTGTCTTAAAATAGATCTGGATCAGTCATGTTGGTTGACAAACGTGCAATATATTAAGAAAATCCAAACCAGAGCAAATGCAGTGTAGTCAGGTGTCCTGAACCATGGTGTTCCAAAGCAACTTTCTGCTTTCAGCCTCCCAGGCAAGGAGGACACGGCCTTTTTGTGATGGCTTCCAGGCTCGCTCCGTTTCTTACTGAGCCCTTATCTTATGGGGGAGTGGTTTGGCTGTCACAGATGATAAACAGGGCTTGTGTGGAAATCCAGGAATGGGAATCTGACAGGTAATCTCAGTGGAGTAACAACAGCTGATAACAGGTAAACCAACAGCCTGGAAAAGGTGAGAGTGCCCCTGCAATTCCATCGAGCAGGGGTGGTAAAGAGGCTGTGTAAGGACACTGGTGATGACTCATGTGTTGTCTTCTCCAGATGCGGATTTGTGTGGTTAGCAGCAAAGCAAAATAGCATGTCAGCACAGGATACAGATGTGTTTCCACAAGTCACAACGAAACTAGCTGGCCAGCCTTTGCAATTCATTTATCAAAGCATTTCCAGTTCCCATTTTGAGGCTGGAGGCTAATTATAAGTATAATTTCAGGAACATTACATGGCACTCCGCTCAAATGATACTAAACTTACAAAAAATAAAATTTGAAGAATGTGTGTTTTGGTTTTGGAGTATTAAGCATCCTGGGAGAATAACTGCAAACACTTTGCATCTGCTGAAGTAAACAGGAGGTTTTGATCCTGATTTGGATGTGAGAAATGCATAGAGAGGTTAACACAAAGGATCCAGTCCTCAGTCCACGGTTTAGACACTCATTTGCCTAGGAGACCCTCCTATGCTTGTCTGTGGCCATGAGAAGTTAAACAGTGAAAGCTGCTGGTGACTGGGAATTGTTGCTGGTGGGATGGTATCCAGGAACACCTTTCAGTGAAAGGGGCCAGTAATGGCAGGTCAGAAGAAAGGGTAAATAGCTGGGTGGTTTGGTCCCATGGGTCTCAGACTCATGTTTGGTGTCCCATCCTCAGATGTGCTGCCCTTCTGGGCTTTGATAATAATAATACGAATGTTCATGCAGTTTTTGGATTAATTAGGACAAGTACAGTGTTATTGTTGACCATTTTTAAAAAATGCCCAACAATTCCAGTCCTTACCCTGCTATGTTGTTGGCCTTGTCAGCTTGCTAGAATTTGCAACTTCTGGAAGACTTAAGGCTTCCCATTCTTGTCTACAGTTAAGAAGCCTGGCCCTGACCAAGAACTGGGGCTCCGGGGAGGAGTTTTCCCTCCCAGCAGCATCCAGTTCATGTAGCCTCCACAGAGGCGCTGCTGCTGCTCCCCCCCATACTGATGCTGCAGGCAGCAGCTGAACTGGGTCCAGCCCGGAGCCTTCAGGGGATCAGCCACACAAGTGTAATGAGTTTTCTGGTCTCCTGTCCCAGACTAGCTGTCCCTACCAAGGGGGACAGACCAAGGGCTTTGATCCACACTGAATTCTAAACAGTTTCTAGACCTTCTGGTGACCAAATGTGGTGCTGACCCAGCTTTATTGAGAGTGAAGGGTGGCTGACGCAAACCATTCATGTGCAGAGTTTCAAGTGTGAGCCCGTGGGAGTTAAAATTTCCTGGGGTAGAGAGTTTTCTTGCTTAACCTAATGTTTGGCAGCACTGGTTGATTGAATTTTGACTTAAATGAGACCACGAGCAATGCAGTCAGTGGTTTTCCTGTTTAAAAACCGAGCAGGCAGTAGAAATAAAGTAAGGTGAATTGTCACCCCCCAAAAAAAACATAATCAGTTGAAGGTAGCAAGGAACTGTGTGTGTGTACCCACCCCCTAGGAAAAATGACTGAATGCAAGGATAAAATAAATGAAAAGCATACAGCAAAAGCAAAAAAAACCCCAGAAGTAGGTAGTGCTAGTTTGGGGAGCATGTGGGTAAATCCCAAGCCTTAGAAATACTCAGCAGATTTAAAAAAAAAAAAAGGGGGGGGGTGAGGGGTAGAGGCAGGGAGAGTAAAGAGGCTGTGGTCTAAGCAAAGCACATAAGTGCAGGCAAAGTACTTTGCATGGGCATGAGGGTTAATGACACTGCAGCAAGTCACCATCAGTGCCAGGAACATCTGCTGGCAGCTTGTATAAACGTGTGGCCTGTCACAGGCACATTCTCTTCTCTTTCTTCTCTTGGTCCCTGTGCTCCGGGAGTATGTCTGCCTGCTCTAGGGTCTGGTCCTGCCCCCCACCAGGGCCTTGGGCTGAAGGGTTCCTGCTTTCCTTTATGCTTGTGGGAGTTCGTTGTGGTACAGGTAATTAATGTAAGCTATGTTGCCATAGTGATGTTGAGTGGGAGAGAAAATTGGCTTATGAAGAAAAAGGCCTGCCAAGTAAATGGTCAGCAAAGAGCTTTCTCTGTAGATGTGCCCTGTACATGGGGAATGACTGTTAAAGACAGACGTGAGTAGAGCAAGAATAAAAAAAACCCCTGAGTTAGTGGTTACTGTGCCACGTGCAGCTGTTGCCAAACAAAGAACCTCAAACTTGATGACAAAGCTATGTATAAGCTCTCATGATGAAATCTGAAGCTGGACAAACACAGCTTGGTTTTCATTTATAGTTTGAAACCCGTAATCCAACTGTGACAAAGTTGAGCCAAGTATTAGGAGGATGTGGTTGGGTTGTAGTTTCTGATGGAAACTATGCAGGAGGGATGGACTTCCATCCCAAAGCAGACAAAAGTTATGATTTCAGGTGGTTTACTTAAAGCTTGGGAATTAAAGTCTAAACTCAAAGTACAATAAAACTCAGGAGATTTCAGGCCAGCAAAAGAAGAAGCTAAGTGAAGCCACAGCTTGTTATATTTGGGGTCAGTGGGTTTTTGGTTGGGATTTGTTTTGGGTGGCTTTTTGTGACAGCCTGTAATCTGTCTTGATTTTGGGGTTGGTTCTTTTATTTATTTACCCCATTACCATAAATGAAAATGGAGTGCAGATTCTGCTCTGCCTTTTGTTTCCTTGTCAGCAAACATCTGCCCCCTCAGCTAGTGTAACAGATGGGCCCTAGCAAGTAGGCTTCGCTCGCCGATGTCTGTTTTGGGAATGGTTACATTGGTCTTGGCTCTGCTGGAGAGGAGGAGCTGAGCTGGACTTGTGCTTTGCCCTTGCAGATGCCGTCCTGGAGAAGGCCATGCATAAGTGTATCCTAAAGCCATTGAAGGGCCACATTGAGGCGATGTTGAGAGAGTTTCATACTGCAGATGGTTCTTGGAAACAGCTAAAAGAAAACCTGCAGCTGGTGCGGCAGAGGAATCCTCAGGAACTGGGCGTCTTTGTTCCCACACCAGACTTTGTGGACGTTGAAAAGATTAAAGTGAAGTTCATGACCATGCAGAAGATGTATTCACCAGAAAAGAAAGTCACGCTGCTGCTGAGAGTCTGCAAACTGATTTACACTGTTATGGAGAACAACTCAGGTACGGTGCTTCGCGTGGCTCGAATTCCCTGATGCTCCAAACTTGGGGTTGTCTTTCGGTAGAGGAAACCAAGTCACCTGATTCTGCAGATACATCACCATCTCCCAGCGCTCTCATGGTGTCTCCTTGCCCTTTTGAGCAGAGTTCTTTCGCTCTGCTCCTTTCCTGCCCTCTGCAATGCGTTGGGCAGGGCACCGTAGAGCTCGCGGGTGAAGCAGAGCTGTGCAGTAGCTTAGCAAGTGACCAGCTCTGCTCGCCTGTCGGCCTTTGCAGTTCGCTGTGGGAAAGGCCGTCTGTCCCGTGAGGCTGGACTCTGACCCTGCTTCTAAGCGAGTGTTTCTTTGGAAACGGTACCAGAGGCAACAGCCTGTGTTGGGCTGCAGTTCAGTAACGTGTGTGCAGCAGGACAGCTGCCAGGGCCCGCTGCTAATGAGGGGAGCGAAACAGCCTCTGGCCTGGTGCTTTTGCCTGGCTGCGCCTCTCCGTGTTCTCGTTCAGATACTTTCTCTCTCTCCTGGTTTTGGAACAGAAATAGTATGTTCCCCGTCTGTAGCAAGAGTCCCAGAGTGACCTGGAAACATAAGTAATGTAGTGGAACTACAGACAGGTTGAGACCTTCCAAGTAGTCCACAGCACAAATAAGAAGCTCTGGTGCATGGCCTGCATTCGCAGAGGCAGCTTCATTTACTCAGGGCCTTACTGTGCACTGCTGAGGTTGGTGATGAGCTCAGGCAAAGCAGCACTGCTGGTAGCAGGAGATTGTTCTTGGTTTTTTCCCCCAAGCAGGTAGAAGTGCTGCAGGTGGCTGGTAGTTTTCCTCTGAAGCCAGAGCACTGGTTGTGCGGCTGGGTCTGGTGCCGCTCAAGATGCCAGCTTTTGAGATGTGAGAGGAATGGTCAGAGCTTCTGGCTATTGAAGACTCTGGGGCTCTCCAGCAAGATTTAGGTCTTAGCTCCTGCCCAGCTTGCTACTCCTGTGCAGAACTCTGCCTTTTAAAATGCATATAGGGCTTTTGGGCCAAGGTGCTGTGACCACATAGTCAGGTGTTTTGAAGGGGCAGAAGCAGAGTCCGGAGAGGTCATGGGCAGTTAGCTGAGGCACTGAGGCCAAGATGTGGCAAATGCTCCTAGGGTTGTCTTGTTTTGTCAGGTGAAGTTTGTCACTGCCAGCACTGAGCCAACTGCTGTTTGAGTGTTGTTTTGTGACGTGTTCTTGGCTGGGTAGGAGGGTCAGACTGGGAGGCTGTGCCGTACCTGGCGCAGTGTGAGGTACGTCTGGAGCCTCACCCATGCATGTCAGCTCCTGCTCTCAGTGGTTTGAGGTGACCATGCCACTGGCCACATAGTATTTTCTAATGGCAAAGTTGCAATGCTGTGGGAGTGCTGGCAGTGCAGCTGGGCCTGGGTGTAGCACGGGGTCCCCATGTTAGGTGCATGCTGCCATTGCCAGCAGTGCTGCAGCAGCTGGTGGGAGTGAGGTGAGGCTTTGCTGGCTGCTGTTTGGAACTGCGTTCTGCTGAGATGAGTTTTCACATTAGCTCTAAGAGGCTTTTCTCTTCGGGCTTCTCTCCTGGGCTTGGGTCTCAGCACTGTGTTTGTGGCTGGATCCTTCCAGAAAGTGGATGCTGTCACTGCATATATGAAGAAAATGCCTACTTGTTATCTCTCAGGCAGTGCAGGGGGAGGTGAGGCCAGACTGGCACAGCAGCCTTTCTTTGAGGTCACAGCTTGAGCCGAGGCTGAGGTGAGCCCGGACTTTAGATTGCTGCACACGCCTCGAGCTGCGCAGCGTCAGATGCATGCCTGCCAGAAGTCCAGGACAGAGCTGGCATCGGGGTCCTCCTGTCCAGCTGGTGTCTGGCGATGTCCTCTGTGCTGCACATTGGGGGGAGGCTCTAGAGCGGTGCAGATGTGCTGCTCGGCGAAGGCAGCGAAGTAATGCTTTCCTTTCAAACACTGACACTGGTACAGAAAGGGCAGTTTGTCTCTCACTGTCTGTGTTCCCTTTGACCCAGGGAGGCTGTATGGAGCTGACGACTTCTTGCCTGTGTTGACGTACGTACTTGCCCAGTGTGATATGCTGGAGCTGGATACTGAAATCGAGTACATGATGGAGTTGCTGGATCCGTCTTTGCTGCATGGAGAAGGTAATGCGCCCGTTCATGTCTCTCTCTTAGACCTGGGCGAAGGACTAGGGAAGGGGAGGGATTCTTCCTCTTGGTGCTGTTGCTGTTGCCCTTGTTGGAGGAGAAATCCATCCCTGGTCCTACAGTCGGTGAGGTCTGTAGTGTAACAAGAGCTCGGCCTTTCCCCCCCATAAAGGAGCAGGAACCTCGTTAGGCTGTGGAGCGCAGGCCTGTGTGGGCTGGGAATCTCCTGCTGGGCATAACCTTCTCAGGCAAGGCGCTGATCTCAGCTGAGAAGGGGGAGGCAAACCATGACTTAGGGAGCAAACACACAGGCTGTGTGGGGGCTAAATGCGGTTATCCTTTCATGCCTGAAAACACCCCGAGAGTATTTCTAGGCCCGTGGCCTTCAGCCGAAATGAGGGACACATAATGGGCCTTGGGTGAGGTGGTCCATAAAAACTGGGGGAGCTCCTTGCCCCTCTAGAGTAGGTGCTTTTGAGAATATCGTGCCCCTTGCCCCCATGGTATTCATTTTTCCCAGGACTTTCTTCTGAAAGAGTTATTTTTATGAGCCTGAGGGATATGCTTCCTGTGGCATTGTCAAATGGCAGCTGGAGTCTGCTGGAGGCAAGGAAATCTCCCTCCTTTCTTGTCTTCATGACTGTTTTAGCCAAGAGGTGTTCTGCCTTGTTAGGCCCCAGAATCGACAGGTTTATGAGGAAGTTTTAAGGCACTCGTGGCCAAGCTCAGCTGTGAGTTTAGGTATACGGGTCTGCTTCCCATTCCTGCTCTCAGCTTGCTGAAGTCTCTCTCTTTTACATGCTGGTATGCATGAGACCGCCATGTCAGGATTCCTCCAGTTTGTCACTGGTCTGATCCCTGCTTTCTGTACAGGGCATCCTCCAGCATGGTGTTTAGTGATCTTTGCACAGAAAGTGTTTGAGGTGTGAAGCTGGAAAGGTTCACTGGACTATTCAGTCCTGTTCTTCAACAAACCATCCAGTGGTCGACCCTGTCTTTGGCACCAGTCAAGAGCTGTATAGTGCAGGGAAGATTGTTCAGTGCGATGGGGTTATGCCAAGAGGATGCTCTCAGCAGTACAGATGTCACTGCCCTGAGTGTAGAACATGCCTTTGAATGATTTAGCAAAGAGACTGTACTGCCTCCTGATTGGACACTCCCACTCAAATGCTTTTTTTTTTTTTAAAGAAAAAGAGAAAGGGAGAAATGAACCAGTAGCATGTCTCTTGCTTCGGTTCTGGTTGTTGAGGGCTGTTACCTCCCGTTGTGACCATGCTGAAAAGTTCTTCCCTTGCTGCCCCTCACAGGAGGCTACTACTTGACCAGCGCTTACGGAGCGCTTTCGTTGATCAAGAACTTCCAGGAAGAACAAGCTGCCCGACTGCTCAGTTCAGAAGCCAGAGACACTCTCCGGCAGTGGCACAAGAGGAGGACCACGAACAGGACAATACCATCAGTTGATGATTTTCAGGTAAAGCTCTTAGGGCTGGAGTAAAATAGCAAAACCAAACCACACCAAAAAAGCCCCTAGGTGACAGTTGTTTCGTTGGAAGTCCCCCTTTGGGAGGTGTGACTGATAATGCTTCCCTTGCGGCCAGACAGTAAGTGGAGGGAAGCAGTGCTGAAAGAGGTGTGGGAAATTATCTTCAGTTCCCAAGTTTTTACACTTCATAAAAGTTTCAAGTGTGGTTGCCTAAGGAGAACTCTCCATCAGGGAAGGAGTTTTCCCACCCTGCCTTCTGTTTCAAGTCGCACAGAGCCAGGGATCACATCTTGGTTTCAGCTTCTTGATTTCCAGCGGCATAAATCACACAACTCGCTGGTGGCTGGGGCAGGGGAGAGGTGTGGGCCATCCAGCTGGCAGTGGAGAGGAGGTGGGAAAACAGCTTGCCCACAGCTTGAAGGTTTAAGCAAGGAGCAGAGTTCTCTACTATGGATGTCTTCATGTTTGTTTGTGTTTTTCTTCCCCTCCCTCTTTCAGAGTAGGGCGGTAACTTCAACTGAAGCATAGCAAAGCAGTTGGATCACGTCGCCTATTAAAACCCAGACTGCCTGTCCATCCTGTAGTATGCTGTTGATTGTCTGTTCAGATGCATCAGTTTGTGGTCTGAAGTGAGGAGGATGTTAGAAGCCAGAAGAAAGATTTACTACTTTGTGTTCGGTTGTTTCCAGTTCAAAGCACGGGGCAAATTTGTGAGAGGGGCTAATGACAGCCATCAGTTAGATATGATGTCGTTAAGAGCTTGAGAAGTGGCAGTGTGGGGTCATCAGGAGATCACTAAACCTTTCAGTCCAGGCTCTGTCTGCTCTTTCCAGTGTCCATGCAAAGGACAACAGCGTGCCACCCAACGGGAGTTGGGAACAGAGGCTTGCCTCTCGTGAGAACTGATGAACAGGAGTTCCACACTGTGGCCAGCAGTGCCCAAAGCTAGTCCGTCTTAGAAGACATTGTGCTTCCCTGTAGTTAGGTGTTAAATGCAAGGTCCTTCTAGCAAGACACTGGGCTTTTCCTAGGAAGACTCATCTCTTGTATTGGATTCATCTGCCACAAAGTCATCTGGCAGCAATGCGGTCTGGTACTGCCTTTCACCCTTTTCCTCAGCAGACGAGCCTGAGCCATGCTCACAGTACAGCTGGACGTGGCGAGGCACAGGGGAGCTGTGGTGAGCTAGCACCCAGCGTGCCTGGCGCTTCTCGCCTTGCAGGTTCTAGGAAAGCCTCCGGAATGGGTCCGGTGACACAGCTGCCGGGCCACCACGCTCGGCACAACACAGGCGTTTTGCTGCCTGCTCAGAAGGCCGATATTTCCATCTCCTTTCTCCAGGCCCTGCAGTCCCAAAACGAAGCTCCTTCCCTGCAGCCACCCTGTAGCACAACTTGAGCTCTACTCCTCTTTCCTGCGTTGGAGCAGGATGCGATAGCTACATTGATGATGCGCTTGTGTAGCCTTATCAGCTGTTGGACCACAGGAGGCCTTCAGCCTCCTCCCTCCCTCCTTCAGATGACAAAGCAAACCATCCCATATTTTGAAGATGATGCAGTACAACTTTCTGCCGTTCCATAAATACCTCTGATAGTTAGTGTGTGTTACAGGCATTTGTAGGAACTTCCTCCCCTCCTTGAAGCAGTCTTGCCTGTCTAAAAGCACGTGCATTTCAAAACACCTCGGTGTTCAATACATCAGGAGTTAAAAGTGCTCCATGTTTTGCCTTCTCCAGGGCTGATTTGTTTTTCATCATTTCTTCAGGCTGGTAACAAAAATGGATTAGTTCTGTGCCGTTAGGGTCAGCGCTGACCTGGTTTAAATGCTGCTGCATATGTTAAGTGTTTCAGCCTGCGAGTGATCAAAAACACTGTTTAAAAGAAAAGAGCTCTGTCTGGAACTTCAGTGGTAGGAATGTTTGTTGTGGTTCTGCCTCCTGCCAGTAGCTGAGCACCGCGCAGCCTGGGCAGGGTGGAGAGGGAAAAAAGGGAAAAAAAAAAAAAAGGGCAAACTTTGTGGGTTGGAATAAGGAGAGTTTACTAGGATGGCAGAGAGAGAAGTAGCAAAAATAGGAATTTTGTAGCAAAAAATACATGAAACTCGTGATAGACAATGTGGTTTTTCACCACACCGCACAACTCAGGCTGTACAGCTCAGGGCCGTCCTGTTCCCAAAAATTGCATGTCCTGGAGCCATGCGCTCCTCCCCCCACAAGCATGACATAATTGTCATGGAATACCTTCTTTAGCCAGTTTGGGTCATCTGTCCTGGCTGTGTCCCTCCCAGCTTCCTGGGTGCCCCCTCACCCCCCACCCTGCCTTCTCCTTAGCAGGGCAGTATGAACAACTGAAAAATCCTTTTACTGCTTGGCAACAACTGAAAACAACATCACTGTTGCCAGCACTGCTCTCATCTGAACTCCCAAACTCGGCACCACACCAGACCCTAGAAAGAAAATTAACTCTATCCTGGCCAAACTCAGGACAACTTTCTTCTCACTCCTAGCTTTTACTGGCTTGCTTTGGTGCAATGTAAATTTTTGCGGTTGTGATGTACTGTCTGTTGCCAATGCTTCAGCTGGCAGGGGGTGAGGTTTGGGTTTTCAAGCTGCTGATGTGTGTTTTCTCATTCTACAGAACTACCTTCGGGTTGCATTCCAGGAAGTTAACTGTGGATGCACAGGAAAGACCTTACTAGTAAGACCCTACATCACCACCGAAGATGTATGTCAGCTCTGCGCTGAAAAGTTTAAAGTGGACAAGCCGGAAGAATATAGCCTGTTTCTTGTTGTTGATGACACCTGGCAGCAACTGACAGAGGACACCTACCCCCAGAAAATTAAGGCTGAGTTGCACAGCCGTCCACAACCCCAGGTCTTTCACTTTGTCTACAAGCGCATTAGCAGCGATCCATACGGAGCCGTGTTTCAAACCAGTGGTGACCCAGTGCCTTAAACCCAGCAACAACTCGTTTGTTTCCTGTTCCTTTTGTTAACTGTTGAGAAGGTCTTTGGCTGGCTGGCTGGCTTTCTTTAGGAGATGGGCCTTAAACCAGGAACACCCAGTAAAAGGCCCTCAGTCGCTCGCAGCGCAGCCTGCAGAACCCCACATCAGCCCCACACGGGGCCAGTCAGGCGCAATATTCCCCCAGCGCCTGTGAGTGCACAGCTGGGAGGCTGAATGTCTCGTACCGCAGGCTCTTCTGCGGCGTGTTACAGCGTGGCCCTTGGCAGGGCTGCTCTTCTGCGGCGTGTTACACCATCGCCCTAGGTAGGGCTGCTCTTTTGCAGCGTGTTACACTGTGGCCCTCAGTAGGCTACTCTTCTGCAGCGTGTTACACCGTGGCGGGGCTGCTCTTCTGTGGTGTGTTACACCGCGGGGCTGCCGCTGGAGTGTGCAAACGTCTTTTCTTACACTTGGCCTTCAGCCCGACGTCCTTTTGATTTGACTCTGTGTACGCTGGGCAGGTATCGCAGCGAGCTGGCTGGCGCGAGCTCAGGTTCCCCAGCGTGAGTTGGACCAGACTTGTCCGATGCAGGGCATCAGTTTAACTTGGAATTACCTGGATGATTGCATCCTGTCCTAATTTTTTTTAATTACAGAAAATCGCCATGTTTTTTATATATCTGTCTATCTATATCTATGATAGAAATGTTATAGCAGTTGCAGGTAAACTGTCAGGGTTGTTTTTCAAGATATTTTTTTAACGATAAAGAATTCTATAATTCTGCATGTGATTTTAACATTTAAGATACAGGAATAAATCTCTTGCTGGTTTTAGAGTATTGCATTAAAAGTCTCAGTGGTTTCTCTTCTTTCCTTGCTACAGGCGAGTTCTCAGGGGCTCATGTTCCCTGTGAGAAGGTGGCACATAACCCTGGGGCTGGGGATTCCGGCGCCTTTATCTGAACTGATGTATTGTGGTCTGAGTCAGTGTTTGTGTCCATTATTTTCAACAGAACCTGGTAGGTAGGAAGAGGAAGTTGGAAGAGGAGGATGTCGAGAAGGGGCAGAGAGCCCTATTCAGGATGAGGAGGATGTTCTGCTGGTTGGGGCCGCTTTCAGAAAGCGAGCAGAGCAGTGCTCTGTAAGCAGTGTAGTAGCTTGGGGGCGGAGGGGTTTAATGGCACCTGCCCCAGGTAGGGTTTGTGTTGGCAGACGGTGAGACACATCGGCAAAGGAAGACCGCCTCGTTACTTTGCATGGTAAAAATGTGTCTGGGCTGTAGGACATGTTGTACCGTTTTGCAGCCCTGAGTAGCTCCTTGGGGCAGATGTGGGTGTCAGCCCTGCACATGCAGGGATGGGAGTGGTATGGAACAAGTGATAGCTGAGGCCCTGGGCCCTGCCTGAGTCAGATTGGGTGCCTCTCCGGAGAGGGACCTGGGAATGGCAGCAGGAGTGTCGTATCACCCATGCTGAGATCTGCAGCGCATGTGGCAAGGTTCCTTGTGGCTGAAATCCCTGGGTAGGGTGAGTGTGGAGTCTCCATCTCTGGAGGTACTGAAGAGCCGTGTGGATGTCTCTCTGTGCCCTCTGTCTAAGGGCACTGCCTTTGGCAGGGGCTTGGACCTGATGAGCTCTCCCGGTCCCTTCCACCCCCCTCTGATGCTGAGATTCTGTGCCTGGGCCTTGGGGCAAGGGTGAATTTTGCACGTCACAACACGGGCTGAGGCGGAGCTGGGCCGGGGGCTCGGTGGGGGTGGTTCTGGGTTCGATTGCTTTGGTTACCGGTTCATGCTCGCTGCCGCGTGTCCCGCCCCTCGGCCGGCCCGCAGCTCTCGGCGAACAGGAGGCGGCCGGCAGCGCGCAGGCATCTTGGCGGAGGAGCCGCGTCTCCTACAGGCGCTGCAGGGCCCACGGGGGGAAGGGGCAGCGCGAGGGGGGCGGAGCATGGCAGGAACGCTGCTGAGGCTGCTGGGCGACATGCGCCGAGCTCAGCAGGGGACGGTGGCTGACGGAGCCTGCGCAGTTCAGACCGTGACTCCAGAGTCGAGCTCTGCCGCCCTTCTTTCACTGGCACGCGCCCTGCGCATGCGCTTGATGAGGCTCAGAAGCTGCTCTCTGCCGCACCCTGGCGAGCAACCGGCAGCACTGCGGCGGTCGGGCGGAGCACGCACAGCACAGCACAGGGCCTGGACGCCGCTGGCTGCCGGCGCCCGGCACGAAGGCCGCGGCACTGTAGCTGGAAAGCCGCGCATGCGCGATAAAGACCGTCGCTCCTCGCAGCCGCCTTTCGACAGAGGCGCGTTACTGCGGCTGGATGGCGTAGCATGCGCGGGAGGCCGCCCGAAACCGGCTTCCTGCCGCCGCCCCGTGACTTGACGCCGGTACTGCGGCGGAGGTCTTAAAAGGGGCGCCCCACCGTTGCCTAGCGACCCCGCCGCGGTAGGGCCGCAGGATCGAGGAGCATGCGCAGTAGTGCGCGACGAAGCTGCCCGGAGTACCTAGCGCATGCGCTCTAGTGAGAGGTGGTGCCCGGCGGAATGGCGGGAAGCATACGCTGCGCATGCGCCTTTGCGGGTGGCTGGGACCGCTGCAGGCAGTGCTGCCGCCTGGCGGACCAGCCGCGGTACTGCGCCGGGTGGCTCAGCGCACGAAACCCGCTGCGTGCTGTCTCCCTACGGACTCGCTGCGTCCCTGCGGCGGTGCGCGCGAAAGCCGCTGCGCGCTGCCGCCTTCGGGCCACGCCGCGGTTCCGCGGGCGGCCGGTGCAGCTCCCGCGGCAGAGCGCGTTAAAGCGGCGCGCGGCCGTTGCCTAGCAACTGTGCCGCGGTAGTGTGGCAGGAGCGAGGAGCATGCGCAATAGAGCGAGCACAGTGAGCTCGGTGCTGCCGCCTGGCGGATACGCCGCGGTACTGCGTCGGGTGGCCCAGATCACGAAAGCCGCTGCGTTCTGCCTCCCTACGGACTCGCGGCGTCCCTGAGGCGGCGAAACCCGCTGCGTGCTGCCGCCTTGCGGACACTCTCGGGTACTGCGGCCGGGTGGCCAGCACACGAATCCCGCTGCGTTCTGCCTCCATGCGGACTGGGCGCGGTACTCCGGCGCTGCACACGAAACCCGCTGCCTGCTGCCGCTTTGCGGGCGCGCTGCGGTAGCTGGCTTGCGGCGCAGCGCACGAAGCCCGCTGGGTGCCGCCGCTCTGCGGACGCTCCGCGGGCGGGCGGCGCGGCGCGCGCGCGGCAGAGCGCTTTAAATCGGCGCGCCGCCGTTGCCTAGCGACCGCGCCGCGGTAGCGCCGCAGGATCGAGGAGCATGCGCAGTAGAGCGCGCTGAAGCTGCCCGGAGTGCCCTGCGCATGCGCTCTGGGACGATATGGCCTGCGCCGTGGAGGGCGCGAAGTTCGCCTGGGTTCTCGCCGCCGGTCTGGGCTGCGTGGCGCCGCGCCGTGTGCCGGGCGGTGCCGCCGGCTCCGCGCTCCCTCCCGGGGAGGCGGCTCGCGGTGCGAGGCGTCGCGGCGGGCCGGCGCTCGGCGGGGTCGGTGCGGGGCCCGCGGGCGGCGAGGCGCCGCGCGTTCTGCCCCCGCCCGCGGCCGGCGTTCTCCCGGCGCCGGTCCGCGCCGGTCCGTGCCGGTCCTTGCCGGGACGTTGGGACGTGTCTCCGCGGCTTCCGGCGGGGTGTCTGGGCCGGAGCGGGGTGGGGGGCTCCGCGGTTCGCGGGCACTGCGCGCCGGGGGTCGCAGCGGGGCCTGTGGCCAGCCCAGAGCTGCCCCTCCCCGAGCTGCCGGCCCGGCTGAGCCGAGTCAGGCCGGGCTGGTTCCTCGCCGCCTGGCATCGCCCCACCATCGAAGGGGCCGGGCGGGCGGCCCTGGGTGCGTCCTGCAGCGTTCAGCAGCTGTTTGGGGTTGGTGCTCGGCGGGGATGGGGTGTGGCGGGGGGGGGGGGGGGGGAGGAGGCGGTGCGGGGGTTTTGTTCAGGTTTGTGGTTTTCGCTGGGTTTTGGCGTTATCGGGGTTCTGTGGGGGTTTGCGCTGGGCCTGGGGTTAGTGGGGTCGGTGCAGGCTTGTGGGGCTGCTCTAGTTGGATGGGGGAAGTTGGTTGGGGCTCGCGGGTTTTTGGGCACGTGATGGGGGGGGTGTCCGTGGGGGTTGTGTCGCTTTAGAATTGCAGCTTGTGGGTTTTCTGGCTTGTGGGGTTGTTTTGGAGGAGGAGGGGCTGCTGTTGTGGGTTTTTGTGGCATTTAGTGGCTATTTTGGTCTGGGGTTTTGTTGTGTTGTTGTCGGGTTTGTAGTTTGTTTGGGTTTGGGTTTTTTTTAAACTGTGTTTTAGGGGTTTCTGTGGTTTGCAGGGGTTTTATAAATTTATTTTTTTTTCTGGTGTGGGTGGGCTCAGACCCATTGGAGACCCGTTGAGTGGGCTCAGACCCGTTGGAGGGGGGTTTTCATTTATTTACCCCATTACCATAAATGAAAATGGAGCGCAGATTCTGCTCTGCCTTTTGTTTCCTTGTCAGCAAACATCTGCCCCCTCAGCTAGTGTAACAGATGGGCCCTGGCAAGTAGGCTTCGCTCGCTGGTGTCTGTTTTGGGAATGGTTACATTGGTCTTGGCTCTGCTGGAGAGGAGGAGCTGAGCTGGACTTGTGCTTTGCCCTTGCAGATGCCGTCCTGGAGAAGGCCATGCATAAGTGTATCCTAAAGCCATTGAAGGGCCACATTGAGGCGATGTTGAGAGAGTTTCATACTGCAGATGGTTCTTGGAAACAGCTAAAAGAAAACCTGCAGCTGGTGCGGCAGAGGAATCCTCAGGAACTGGGCGTCTTTGTTCCCACACCAGACTTTGTGGACGTTGAAAAGCTTCAACTTCATGACTGTCAGGTCCAGGAGTTGTGGGGTGAGTTTCAGGATGGGGACAAAGAGAGAGGCTTGCTGTCAGTTGCTGGAGGCTTCAGCTGGCAGGGGCTGAGGTTTGGGTTTTCGAGCTGCTGCTGCGTGTTTTCTCGTTCTACAGAGCTACTCTTAGCGGTTGCAGACGCCAAGAAGTTATCTACACAAAGCAGATAAGGAGGCACTTCTTCTCCTCCAGTGCTGGGGAGCACACAGGATCGCTTCACCAAGGCCGTGTTCACCCACAGGCACCACAGGTGACATACTGATCCAATTTTTTAGCTAAATCATTGCGCAGAACTGCTCACTTCTTAGCTTGGCCTTTGCAGTGATTGGCTTTTGCTTGCTTCACTTTATCTATTTTCTTCTATAAAAATCATTGGTTAACTATGCTGCTTGTTTTCAATACAAAGAGGGGAGGGTAATGATTAGCATATTCCTGTTATTTCCTGGAAATCACAATCATATGTAAATTACTTCCACGCTTCCAGTCATAATGCAGAGTCCGTAGCGATTTTCCGTAGGGATAAAGGCACACACCCTCTTGTTCCCAACGGTCCTAATGTGCTGGATATTCTCATAGCTGCTGTAACTCTTTTAAAATCCAAATCATATCCTAAACTAAAACTGAAATAACCTAGAAGTTAAGCTATTTTATTAGTGTGATTGTAACATTTCCCCCCTTTGAAAGTATCGATAATTATACTCAGCGCTTTCACATCATCAAATTGCAGCTTTATTGAGTGTCAAATTTTCATATCATAGAATGGCATGGGTTGGAAGGGACCCCAAGGATCATGGAGCTCCAACCCCCTGCCACAGGCAGGGCCACCAACCTCAGGCCTGGATCTACACAAGGATGCCCAGGGCCCCATCCAACCTGGCCTTGAACACTGCCAGGGATGGGGCATCCACCCCCTCTCTGGGCAGCCTGTTCCAGCCCCTCACCGCTCTTTCTGTAAAGAACTTCCCCCTAATATCCAATCTAAACCTTCCCTCCTTCAGCTTTAATCCATTCTCCCTTGTCCTGCCAGTATCATTATATGATGGTGGATCTTGTCACTTGTGCCAGATGCCAATTTTTATTTCCTTTAAAGGGGGATTTCTTCCAACAGAGCCCAGTATAGGCTGTCCTAAAGTAATTTGTGATATGTTTTGCTGATTTGCAAGTTCCTTAACCAAATTATGATTTTTTTTTTTAAACCTTGTATTGATGTTTGGTTTGTATTTATTTCCTTATCCGAGCTTGTTCACCTACTTTTACTTGTCAATTGTTGAAGATACAGGTTTGTCTCTCAGTACTATTTGCTACCTGCTCTTGGCTTGACGATGGTTTCTCTTTTATTTGTGTTTCCACTGTCATAGACTGCAGAGCAAACAGACAAACAAAGAATATATTTTCAGACAATCACATTAAATATATTTTCAGACAATCACATTAACACATTAAATCTGGATTTTCAACCATTTTCCAGCTCCAGTGTCATGGATCCAAGCATCTGATTCAGCAATCTTGATTACAGTAAAGGTGGTTAACAACACCTGGTGGGGTCCGTTCCACTTTCCTTGTAGAGGTTTTTCATTCCAGATCTTGATATAGACATAATCTTCAGGTTGGAAATTGTGTGCCAGATTCTCCAGTGTCAGGGGTCGATTCTACACCACCATGCTCTGTGGGGTCTAGCTAGAATTTTTCCAAGAGAAAGCAAATTAATTACATGCATCTTGTTTTTCCATTCCCTGCTTATTTGGATTAGGAGTTTCACGTGGCTTTCCATACTTTATTTCATAAGGACTTACTGACATTCCACTTTGGGGGTTTATTCTTTGCCAGTGGAAGTGCCTGAGGCCCTTTCCATTTGGCTAATTTGTCTTTTCAAAGTTTGATTGCTCTTTTCCACTTTCCCACCAGATTTGGTCTTCAGGAGGCGTGCGAACCTCAGGTCCTAGGATTCTGCACGCGTGCTGCACCGCTGTGGCCACAATATGTGGTCCTCTATCAGATGATATCCCAAAAGGTATTCCAAATCTAGGACCAATCTTCCATAGGAGCCAGTTAACTGTTTCCTTAGCTTGATTTGTGCGACAGGGAAAGGCGTCTGGCCATCCAGAAAAAGTAGCAACCCCAACCAAAACATACTTCTAGCCATTGCATTTAGGTAACTCTGTAACAACAATAATCTCCCAGATTCACCCCTGTTTTTAACTTCCCCATTTGAGTTTTCTGCTGTACTACTGGTTTTTTTAAACATGCCCTACAGTTTGCTGTTACTGACTCAGCCATTTCTAGCATTCACACTGACACTAAGTGCCTCTTTAGGAACCTCACAGGGATGTCTGCACCCCAATGGCATTCTTGATGTCTTATTTGCAATATTTCTCTCATGATTAAGGGAGGCAATATTATCTGACTCTTGATAGTTGTTCACCATCCTTCTGAATGTTTCTTTTTGTTCTTTTTATATTTCAGTTGATGTGCTTTGCAGAGCAGGATTCCTTCTGGAACCACACACAGTAAGTGTAACACTTCTTCTTGATGTTTCATATTTGCTCCCTGGGAGGACAGTAGTCCTTGTTCTTTCCATAGCGCTCCAAGGACATGGACTACTTCAAAGGCATGTTTTGAGTCTGTCCAACTATTTCCTTTTCTTCCCTTTACTCCATTCCAGTGCTCTTGTTAATGCAATGGCTTTTGCTTTCTGTGCAGCAGCTGCAAAGGGTGATGTGTTTGCTTCTGTTACCGTATTCTCTGTCGTTACCGTATATCCGACATGTTAAGTAAGTTCCTTTCTGAGCAAAGTTCTTGCCCTCTGTGAACAGGTCCTGCTCAGGATTCTCATAGGGAACGTCCTTTGCATCTCGCTTGGAGTACGTATGTTCAATGGCCATGATACAGTCACTTTTAGGATGTTCTTCTTCCTGTGTAGCACTCAAGAAAATGGCAGGATTCACAAGGTTAGTTGTTTTCAAGGTTCCATCATTTTGTTGTGTAAGAACACCTGGTATTTCATCATTCTTCTAGGGGACAGCCAGTGTGTCCCCTTTTGTTCCAACACTGTGACCATCGTATGTGGAACATAGACCGTGATGGTTCTTGCCACTGCTTGCAGGCAAAAGAGTCATCCTTTGCTTACCGAGTCCAATTGCTTAGAAAAGGTATCCCACTGGTCTTTCCCAGCTTCCCATTCTCTGGGTCAGAACTCCCAAAGCAAGATGTTGCCATTAGTGGACAAGGTGGGTCAAGTCAGGCATCAGGGTGGGTGAGGCGGCGAGTCAAGTCACAGGGAGGGTCAAGTCATGCGGAGAGTCAGGTGAGGCGGTAGGTTGTGTGAGGCGGTTCGTCAAGTCAGGCATTGGGTCAGGTGAGACAGTGGGTAAGGTGAGGCAGCAAGTCAAGTCAGGCGGCAAGTCTCATGCGGCTGTGAGTTGAGTGAGGCAGCGGGTCGATTCAGGTGGTGGGTTGGGTGAGGCAGCGGGTCAAGTTAGGCAGCAGATCAAGCCATGCGGTGGGGCGGGTGACGTGGTGGGTTGTGTGAGGCGGTTCATCAAGTCAGGCAGTGGGTCGGGTGAGGCAGCAGGTCAAGTCATGCGGCAGGTCGGGTGAGGCGGCACATGAAGTCAGGCACCGAGCCAAGTCAAACAGCGGGTCAAATCAGGCGGCGTGTCAAGTGTGGTGTCCGGTTGGGTGATGCGGAGGGTCGAGTGAGGCAGTGGGTCAAGTCAGGTGGCAGGACAGGTGAGGTGCAGGTCAAGTCAGGCAGCAGGTCAAGTCATGCAGCGGATAGGGTGAGGCGGCAGGTTGGGTGATGCGGTGGGTCAGGTGAGGCAGCAGACCAAGAAAGGCAGCGGGTCATGTGAGGCGACGGGTCAGGTGAGGTGGCAGGTTGGGTGATGCTGTGGGCCAAGAAAGGCGGCGGGTTGGATGAGGTGGCAGGTTGGGTGATGCGGTGGGCCAAGAAAGGCGGCGGGTCGGGTGGCAGGTTGGGTGAGGCGGCAGGCCAAGTAATACTGCGGGTCAAGTCAGACAGCAGGTCGGGTGAGGCGGCGGGTCAAGACAGGTGGCGGGTCATGTCAGGCAGCGAGTCAAGTGAGGTGGCGGGTTGGGTGAGGTGGCGGGTCAGGTGAGGGCCGGCAGGTGGGGTAATGCGGCGGGTCAAGTCAGGCAGTGGGTCAAGTCTTGAGCTCAGACTTGAGTCGTCCTGCAAAAGGACACTCAATAGGCAGTGCTGTGTAATTCAATGAGCTGAAACCTGGGTTGAGCCTTAAATTCCTTCAACAAACAATATACCAAATCAAGCCACTGCTCAGCTGTCTAGCAGTAGGGCCTTAATGGACCCAGACAATATCAACATATACAGCAGATAAGGCATAAGATAAGGGTAAGCACTGCTAATGACCAACACATGGAAGATGGTCTTGTCCACTAGGGCACAGTTCTGCTCACTGTCATGTACATGAGACCAAAAAAAAAAAAAATCCAAGTAAAACCCCTTGGATTTAGCCTGAGATGGGGGAGTCTCTTCTTCAGATCTTCAAGGAGACTCTTCCCCCTTGGCCAGGATGCTGGCTAAGGTAACGTTACTGAGAAGCTGTACCTGGAAAGACGTGTAAGTGAATATTTAATATGCTTTAACTTTGTAGTCTCAGGTGATTGACTAACACACATGTAGTATTTAGTGCACTTGTGATAGTGTGTTCCATGAATCTGCTGTGGTTATTATATTGAATCTTGTGAATTGCCTGCAGGTGGTAACAGTGAGTGACATGACTGTTGCAGGCAGTAATACTGCATTCTGTGACTGTTGCATTGGCAGTATGCATTTTATGTATCAATTATGGTTGTAATAAGTTGTAGTCATCCTTCTAAAAGCAATAGTGCATTTCTCCATAGGACCCACGAAACCTGCAGTAGGGATGTATTGAATGCACATAGGCTTCAAATAAATTATTCTTATTTTTTATTTAAAACCCTGCACTCGTGTCTTTCCATCAGTCACCAAGGTGTCTTGTGGGCTCCATGGGGAGGTTTCAGGCCAGGAATATCTGTCAATGTTCACATCTTGTGTGTGGGAGCTACAGCTGGACATTTAGCATGTTTGTCATTTCTTGGGTCTACCACCATTCCTTTTCACAGGGCACTCTTAGGACTATATGTTATATAGGATAGCCTTGAGCCCTCAGGTCAGAGGTCCTGCTTGCAGGTATACATGGGGAACTTTCAGGCCAGGAATGTCTTTCTGTCCTCACACCTTTGGTTTGGGAGCTATGGCTGGACATTTAGCATGTTTGAAAGTGAATGCTGGTAGAGCGGAGAAATGACACAGGGCACTGTTAGGATTGTTCCCTGGGCTAGGAAAGCCCATCCTGCTTCAGAGCAGAGAAGACAACTCCAACAACCAGCAGAAGAGCTGTCCCACTCCTTTAGAGGCCTGCCCTGATCAACACTGAACTGTGGCTGTGGAATGAATCTCAGCAGCTCCAGCCAGGAGGCTCTGACGTGACCGCGAGCGCATCACTTCACGGTATTTCAACAGTGCTGGGTGACAGTGCCATGCTAGGACACAAGCCTCGCTCACCTGGGGCAAGGACAACCAAACCATCCTTTAACAGGTGGCAGGCAGCCCTCACTTTGCAGCTGGATTGTGGCTTTGGGACTCAATTAGACACCTAGGGGCAGAAATGGAGACAAGGGAGGAAAAAAAGGCATCTCCTTGCCTGAGAGAGGTGGCCACAGAACCACCACCCATCTGCCCGGGGAGTGTGCATTAAAGGCAAGCAGCCCCCCAGGGGAAATGTCTCTGTTCTTCCCCAGACATCCTCACTGTCTCTTAAGGAAAGACACTAATACAAACTGGTCAAGTCAGCAGAGGCAGAGGTCCCGGCTGGCAGGCTGGGTGACAGTCCACTTTTAGTCATAGCCATCGTCATCATCAAAGTAGGAGTCACAATCAAGGTTATCTGACTCATCATCAAAGAGAAAATTATCTTCATCAAGGTCATCATCATCGTCATCATCATAGTCTTCCTGCCACTGTGGTTCATACTCATCTTCAACCTCTTTGCTGACCTCATCAGTGTTGGGGGACTCACACAGAATGGTACGTTTTGGCCTGTTGAGGAGGAGAGCATCAGAGCAGTGCCCCAGCTGTGAGCTGCAACCAGAGCCCAGCCCCACGCCACCCTCATCCTGCCTGCTACCATCACCTCAGCATCCCCACGCAAGCCATGCTGCAGGGACACATCAGCCATGCAGGGGCACCTAGGAGAAGGTCATTAATTGGTCTCAGCCATGCAGGGGCAACTAGGAGAAGGTCATTAATTGGTCTTATCCATGTTTGCAGCACAGAGTTGTGTCAGAGAGCCATCTGTGACTGGGTCAACAAGCTGCAGCATGCCATGAGCTCTGATGCCTCAGCCTCATTCCAAGGAGACCAGAAACCCTGCTCTGAAAACAGCATCTCTTGACTCAGCTGTCATTCTTTCCTGCAACACTCAGCACCCTGTTCAACTCCTGGAGACACAGCAGCTGTCGGAGGGGATTGGTGACAGATGCCAGTTGTTTTTCTTGGTTTAAAAACAGCATGTCATACAGGAATGGACTTTGTTTCAAACTCATCACCTCCCAGTCATACTTAACACCTGCCAGGACAGGGAAACGCCAAACCATCCAGTTTACCTCTCAACACACTGTTTTACAGCTGTGTCCTCTTCCTTCTCCCCTTCTTAAAATAAATTTCAGGCCCTTCCATGTCCCCCCAAGTATGTTCTTATTCTTGCTTCTCTTGTCTAGACACCTCCTAGACCTCCAATACACCTCCAAAGAAAGAGCATGACTCTCCACAGACCCTCAAGAGTCCAGAGAGAGCAACTTCCATAACTGGGTCTGCCAGTGATGGAGCTTTCCTGACCATAGCTGTCTTTCAAGCAGAGGTTTTGCTGGTCTCCCTACACCACTACATCATTTACATTGTTATCTCAATCCTCAACACAGGATGCAAGTGATCAGTAACTGTGACTTTCTTTCTTCTAAGTCAGCAAACACAGGAGAAGTCACCCACTCTTGCCTGCACTCACCCACCCTTCCTTGTTACTCTGCTACAACAACTCACCCTGTGCAGGCAGGGGTGGAAGTAGGCACATTTGAGAGTTTCACCTTCCTCTGACCAGGACCTGTCAAAGTCCAGAGGCCAACATGGAAATCCTGCTGGGATGTAAGAACAGCCAGAACAAAGAGACAATGTGTCAGCTGGGGTGTATTTCTTGCTGCAAATCCCCTCCCTACATATGCACAGCCCTCAACTAACCAAGCCCCTTTCTAGCTTTGCCCAAGATCATAGAATCACAAAACTGTAGGGGTTGGAAGGGACCTCCAGAGATCATGGGGTCCAACCCCCCTGCCAAAGCACCTCCCCAGCTCATACTGCACAGAGAGGCGTCCAGACGGGGCTGGAATCTCTCCAGAGAAGGAGACTCCACACCCCCTGGGCAGCCTATTGCAGTGCTCTGTCACCCTCACTGCGAATCAAACTGTGATCCTCACTGTGAACCAAACTAAACCAGAGCAAGACAAGCCCCTAACAGGCATGTGGACTTCACCTGCGTGGAGAGCCAGAGTATTGCAAAGAGACGCTCCTTGATCTGATGTACCAACTCCAAACCAGTGCTGAAGTGCTTGGCTTTCAGAAGCTGAAGAGAAGTGGACAGGTCCTGGTACTGCAGCAGGGTTTCCTCTGCAATTCAAGGCCAAAGTCACACTGCTTCCCACTCTCTTAAGCAGAGAGCAAGCCCCTTGGCTCTGATTTTGAAGCCTGTCACAGCTACTTAGGTCTCCAATGCATATATGTTCCTCTTTCAAAAGGAAATACACTGCTCCTTACTGCACCAGTCTATACTGGCAGCCAAACTGCTTCAGTGACTTCCCAGAAATAGACACCAAGAGGCAACAATAGGCTGGGAAAAGCGAGAGAGACCAGCTGGGTGCTGGTGTGTATGCTACTGCCCCATTACAGAGCTGCCACCCTTTGAATGGAAAGCTGGGAATGCTGGTCTCTACTTTGGAGAGGTTGTGGGACTTACCCAGAAGGATCTGTAGAGCATTAGCGTGCAGCTCTAGGCTCTCAGTTTGCTGTTCTACAATGTCCATGCTCTCAGTGTCCTGGTTATAGTAGCTGTACACACAGGAGTAGGCTAGTACCTGGAGCAGTACAGATCATGATGTAAGCATTCTCCTTCAGCTTCAGAGTGGACAGGAAAAGAGTAGCATCGAACCCTTCCAGACTTCACTACACATCTAATGCTGAGAGAAGCCTAGCAGTGCTCCTGGTCTGTAGCTATAGTTCAGTGAACCCCCCACTCCAAGAGGCAGCAGAGCCAGGGTACCCAGAGCTACTCACAGGACTGGAAATTAACATGTAATTATTTTGTACCATAGTCCAAAATAACTGATTGTTCCTACCTGCAAACCATGACAAGAACACAGACTGTAAACTCGTAACAACTGCAACCCACCAACAGTCAGAGCATCAAAAACCAACCAGCACAAGGAATCTACCCCTTGCTGGCAACCCAGGTTGAACTCAAGTGGCAATGAACTGCGCTCACTGAGCTCAAAGGGAAACAAGGCATGGTGCTATAAAGAACCAAGAGCCCCTGATGAATGCATTTCAATTGTAACAAACTCCTGTTATGAATGAATGACCCCTCAAACTATCCAGACTCCCAGCAGAAAACAAGACCACTGTTTCAATTTAAAGAAAAAGGCCAGAAAAGCCAGCAGCAGCAACATGTGTATCCTGGCACATGTATGAGCTACAACTTTGGGTCACATACCCTTGTTCACAAGCCTCTCCCAAATTTGTCTGCCCGCACAAACAAGGTAGATATTGCCAAGGCAATAGTGCAAAGTCAATTCCCACCTCCTGCCTATGTTTTAGGGGACAGAGGACACTGTAGGCCTACACTGTTCCAGGCTTACTGCATACATGCAGTGGCTGTACTGTGAATCCTTCATAGTGTGGCTGTCATGGCATTCGGTATGTAACTCAGTGCTCTCAAAACACCGTGGCTCATGAAATGAAGCTAAGAAAGGAAAATCATAACATAAGCATCTATAGGGACTTCCTAACTGGAACAGGGCCTCAGGAGAGCTTTCAAAAAGTAAGTATCACTGCTGAGGCAATTCAAGTTGGAATGGACCAAACTCAGTATATAAAACCACTAAACATAGATCCTTGAGCCAATTCCACAGTGTCAATTTGAGTTAAGCTCCAAATCCTGAGTGACTGTGAGGAACACTGCACACAGAGTTCAGCTCAGAGCAAGAGCAGAAGAGACAGACAGGAGCCCTTCCCCCATCCTGATGATATTCTTCCCCTCAAGCTCTTCCTATTTCCTCTGGTTTGGAGTAGAACAAGGTTGGCATCTCCTCACTTTATGAATGGCATAAAACACACCAACAGAATTAGGCCTAAATCTCAGGCAAGCCTATCAGCCTCACCTTCCGTGCCTGTTCTAGTGCTTTGCAGGCATCAAGAACAAAGGTCAAAGTCCTGATTTTTGGCATCTCATTGATGGAAGAAACCCTGTTCCTCAGACTCGTGGCAAATTCCTGCAATAACCACAGAAAGGAAAAAAAAAAAAAAGTCAATGTCAAGTTCCACAAGACTGGAAAAGTAGCAGATAATTGCTAAGCACCCTGAAGCACCTATCAGAGGATGCAAGCAATAGGAGAGCATTTATGGCATCCAACTGTGCCATCATTTCCACCTTTTACAGTGTCTGAGCTCTAGACAGAGACACCTTGAGGCACACAACAGAAACTGTCCTGCTCTCCAGGGCTAAGGCAACAGAGCCAGCACCTGCAGAGGAAGGAGGCGGCCTTACCCTTGCTTGATGATGAAAAGTGCATCTCTCATTGTAATCCTGAAATAGCTTCTCCTGCCAAGCAGCTTTGCTCACCTGCAAGGAGAGGTAGAAGAAACCTGTAGTGATTTCCCTCAGGTACCGGAGTTGCCTGGAAATGGCTACCACAGAGACCTTGACAACACTACTACTATTACTGGGGAATGCACAAAGTCCCACGTAAAGGGCATGAGTGGAGATACCCACCCTCTCTCTGAGAGGCCAGGTGCATCTCAACACGCACATGAACCACTGAGGTACAGCAAACCACTCACCAGAGCAGAGCAGTTGTAATAATCCTTATGAGTCGGCCTCCAGGGCTTGAGGCAACGCCAACAGAAGCCATGATTACACTTTGCACATGTCATGCTGCATGGTAGGAGAAGAACAATGGGAATCACCCAGTCCTAACAGCCACACGCAGACAGTTCCTCCCAGTATTCCCCTCTCTCACCAGGCTGGAGTGTACAACACAGTCACTTCCACTCACTCAGTACTATGCATTTCCCTGTGTGTACTTTTATTAAGGTCTTCTCTGGAAGCAGATGATGCTTGAAACCAGTCACCATGTCTCTAAAAACAGCTGGGTGAACTGCAGCACTATCTCCCAGTAGTAACTTACCAAGTACTTGGGGAGCAAACTAAACATGCCAGAGTTTAAAGCAAGGTCCACACAAGCACCTCAGCTCTCCCCTCAGTTCCACCCTAGGGCCGGCACACAACATGTGGGGACAAATCACAAGTGGGCACTAAGGGCTGTGCCAGCACAAGAGAGAGACTCCCCAGTCCTGGCTTCAGAGATGGAGGTAAGTTCCATATCACATAAAAAGGTACCAGAGGTTCAAAGCAAATTCAAAAAAAGGCACTTAAAGGAAAAAATTGCTTGAAGTTATGGGAATAGGTGAGCATGAAAGAAACAAACAGTGCTGAGATGTCCACTCCAGTACCTCTGTTACATCTACAGCAGATTCCAAGAGCAGACAAGTCTGCACTAGAAAAAGGTACTTCAATATGTGTTTTGGTTCTGCTATAGCTATCAGTGGATTTCACTAGGAATGTTGGGCCATATCTTTCTTTTTCTAGGAACTAAAGGCAATCACTCCTTCCACTAAAACTAGAAACCAGACCTGCTGTACCTCTTACTCCACAGCCAAAAACAAAGAAAAAAAAAAAAGGCAGAGTGGACCTAACTCTTCTTGGTCTTGACCTCTTCTGTCTCCAGTAACAAACAAAACCAGATACTTACTGCAGGCACCCCTCATTTTTCTCTATCTGAGCCTGGCAGCTTGGGCAGTGCTTTGAGATGAGCTTAGCCAGATGTTTGCTTTGGGCTTCACTTGTCATTCCTTCATAATACCCATCATCATCCACCCACTGAGACATGTGGCTGCAGCTGGCAGGATAATGGGCCTGAAAGAGAGAGACAATCAAGTCCACAGAAGGAGAAAGGAGTGTGCCAAACCCAAGACAGCATCGCCCATGAGTCAGCTCAGCCTCACCTCAGGGAAGTTGCAGTTGAAGCAGGATATCCAGGAGCACTTGGAACAGGCGGCCCCATAACCAAGTCCATCCTTAAGGAGGATCTGATCACAGCCCTGAGGGTTGGTGCACCAAGTCAGGTTGGAGCAACACTCAACATAGCCTCTGAGGAGGGCTTTTTCATACTGTAATAAGAAGTCAGGAAGGAGATTAAAGGCAGAGAAGCTGCATGGCTAGGCCTTACAGTTGGAGTCTGGTGCCTCTGGGCTCCTACAACTGACTGAACAACTATGCACAACAAAACAGTGCTAAGGTAGTTTGCTCTGTCATTCCCTTTGTTTAGATTCCCCACCCCTCATGTCATATCTGGAGGCCATTTCATACAACCACAGAGCAGCTGAGCTCAGAAGGCACTTCTGGAGACAAAAAATAGTCCAAGCCTTCTAGCTCAAAGCAGGGATGCTCAGGACCATGTCCAGTTGGGTTTTGAACATACACAAGGATAGAGACTACAAACCTCTCTGCCTAACCTGTTCCAACATCCCACTACCCTTAATATATTCTCATGTTTAAATGGAGTTCCTTGTATTTAAATTAATGCCCACTGCCTCTTATCCTTTCACTGGATATCCTCTCTGGGCAGCCCATTCAGCACCTCACAGCTCTCTGTAAAGAAAGGAAGGAGCTCCTCTCAGGAAGCCTAAAAGGAGAAGGGAAAAGAGGGAAGAAATCCAGCCAAGTACAATCAAGAAGTTGCCACATGACACTGACCAACAGATCTCAAAGAAAGCTCTGCACATGCTGGAGTTAATCCAGGTATGGAGACTACAGCATGCCTGCCAGCAAAGAACCCCCTGAGGGAAGAAGGGACTCTGAGAAACAATACTCTCAGAGAACTTGAGGGAAACAAGGTTGAGAGAGAACATCTTTGTTTATGTTTTGTAAAAGTACAAGCATGGAAAGTTTAAACTCAAATAT
Source organism: Laterallus jamaicensis coturniculus (assembly GCA_022605575.1). Taxonomy (NCBI): domain Eukaryota; kingdom Metazoa; phylum Chordata; class Aves; order Gruiformes; family Rallidae; genus Laterallus; species Laterallus jamaicensis. Next base: position 2,163,957 of record JAKCOX010000001.1, read on the forward strand.
TCTTACATTAACGTAGTCAAAAGGGACTTCTCACAGCTGTTTGGCACTGGTGACACAACTGGATATCAAAACCAGCTTGGGCTCCCACAACAGACTAGAGGAAGTGTCATCTATAGGCCACTCAGAGTCAGGGGCTGGAGCACAGAAGGAATGAGGGGAGGTTGAGAGAGCTGAGAGCAGGAGAGGGGCATCTTCCCATTGCCTAGAGCTACCTAAATGTAAGATGCAGAGAAGACTGAACCTGCAGCAGTATGTTTTACCTTCAGCATTAAAACTCAAACACCATAACCTGGCTAATTTAACCACAGATCTGCAGAGATTGTTGTAACCTAAATTACAACTGTATGTGTGACTGCAAGAGGCATTAATGTTCCAGCCATAACCCTTACTGACAGAAAAGGAAATCAGGTAACATTGCAGCAAAAGCAGAGCAACCTGTTCAAACTGGCTGCAATTTCTGTTGACCTGCAATAATGGATTTTTTTATAAATCAGCTCTAGCAACAGGACATTAAATCCTGCTCTCAGACAGGTGTGACTACAGTCACAAAGCCAGTAAGAACTAACTGCCCAAATACACATGCCAATTCTCCAAACATTTCTTCCAGAAACCAAGATACAAAAGATACACCAAAGGGAATGCTTTTCTGCAGCTCTGCCCATTTTGGTTGGTTGCCAGTTTGCAAGCATAAAGAAAAAAATATGTGAAAGAGCAGTCTTTATGACTACTGTTCATTTGTCTTCGTGGCTGTTCACACAGGATCATAACAATAGTAATGAGCTGGAAGAGATGGAGAATGTTTTTGGAGAGCCAATTGCTGGTGGAGACCTGTCAAACAACAGAGCAGTGGGAAACAGATGAGAAACCTGTTCTGTCACAGATTCACAGAACTGTAGGGGTTAGAAGGGACCTCCAGAGATCATTGAGTCCAACCCCCCCGCCAAAGCAGGTTCCCTAGGACAGGTCCCATAGGTAGGCATCCAGATGGGTCTTGAATATCTCCAGAGAAGGAGACTCCACACCCCCCTGGGCAGCCTCTTACAGTGTTCTGTCAAAAAGTTTGTCCACATATTGGTGCAGAACTTCCTATGCTGAAGTTGTTAACTGTCCAGCAGTTAACAAGAGTGTCATCTGACAGCCACAGCTCTGCTGTTTGGGGGGGGGGGGGAAGGCACTCAGCCCTAAGCAATAATTAAAAACCCAAAGAAGGAGGAGAAAAAGTAACTTCTGTCTCAGACAAGCAGCTCCTGCTGTCCCCTGCTGACTGAGGACTACGGAAGCAGAGCTCAGGAAGCCTGCTTTAGAGAGGTCTGTAGACCCACATCGACTTAATCAGAGCAAAGACTTAACTCTAATGTGGTAACTTCAGTCATCTTCTGATTCAGTGAAAAGTAATCATGCTGATTGATTGATATAGGTGTAGCTTAAGGGACAATTAATATAACCTCAATATAAGAATTTTCATAGTTTTAAGAATAGACTGGTTTAAGAGCAAGCTGTAACTGTGTAAGCTGCTTGTGAGAGCAGCTGCAAAACTTAGCCATAACAGTGCAACAGCTTTGAAACTAGAGGAAGTAGGAGATAGAGGAGTCATAAATAATGAGACTAATGACCAATTAAAAGACAGAGTATATCTTGTTTTCAGTGTAAAGCTAACTAGTTGGTGCAGGTGTTTGGAGCCCAAATAAGCATGGAGAAAACCGTAAAGAGCATGTGCTGAGAGCGAGGAAGATGACCAGCCTTCATCCCTGAAGACCACCAGAAGACCCCAGAGTGTCATTGAGCATGCTCTATCTGGGTGGAGTTAATGTAAATGGCTTCCTGGAAAGAATTTGCATAACCCTGCCTTTTCTTAGAAATTATAATGAACATGTATAGTTAATCTGTATAAATATGAGAAATTTGTCTTTAAGGGGCACACACATTTGGAGGAGCGATCTCCTGTGTGCCCAGCGCTGCAATAAAGGATACCTGCTTCATAGTCAACAAGGCTACTGAGTTTTGATTCCAGCTTTCCGAGGCATCACTTCACAAAAACCTGAGGTGCTCAAAGCCAGAGACTGGAGAAAGGACATTGGCATTATTGATGCTGCACTAACATGAAACTGGTGAAATGTTTTCTCTTCATTTGCCCTAGATTTTACAACTACTTCAAGCACAACGGCAGAGGATACTTGTCATGAGCTGCTATCTCCCCTCTCACCCAGTCCTCAAACTACAGATGCCCCTGAAATGTTTATTGGAGACATGTTTGGAGGAAATACCACCATCAGCTCTTTTGCTGACGTTATGCTCCCCTAAATAGCTGGTACTAACTGTCATCAACAGGCACCACGCTGCAGAAATCCGGTCTGCCTCAAGTATCACACTGCCAGTCTTAGTAACACAAAGAGGAAAAGCAGCAGCAACATTACTTGCTAGTGTTGACCAAAATGAAAGAGCTTGGACACCTAGTAACCACATCTTCTACTTTACCTTGGCTATTATCTCCTCAGAGGAAACAATGGAACAGATGAAGGCTGCAGTTGGCTGTGCACGGCACTCGGATATGGGACAGGTGCAGTTGACAACCATGTTCTGGTCAATGCGAGTGGTGAGATACTCACTCCAACAGGGCTGCAAAGGCAGAAGAGGAGATCAGAGCTGAAGAGAAGCTGCACCACCTGGGCCACGTCACCCTGGAAGACCACCCCAACCCAGGAGAGGGTGCACAAACCCACCATAAACAGTGGATAGGTACTTAAAAGCACAAAAGTGGGAACAGATAATCAGGAGCTGAAGGATCACAACAAACAGGGGAGCTAAGAAAAAAGAATGTATAAACTCTGTGAAAACAACCTACTAACAGTTTCTGGCAGTGTCAACCAACTGCCACCAACAAGGCCACAATTTCCTAGCAAGTTACAGGAGCCAAAGACCCAAGGATCTTCACCTTGCAGCAATAGTGCATGCAGCAGAGGGTTGGCAGCTTCTCAGTTGAACAGAGCTGGTTCACACAGACTGGGCAGTGGGTTCCTGGGCTTGGAGGGGGCTGGGCATCCTGCACTTGAAGCCCTGAGGAGATGAGCAGTGTCTCACGGTTTTCCACATAGCACTGGATCAGAAAATCCACATTCCACCTGCAGTGCATGAGGAGGTGTCGTGCAACATCTTCCGGGATGCTCAGAGTATCCTGCACCTGCTGTACTGTCTGGTTCATGAGCAGCTTCGCTTCCTCTGGACTAAGTGTCTGCCCCATTGGCAAGGGCAGCATTGCCATCAGAAACTCCTCCAACCTCCCTCTGCTAGGATTCAACCTGACATGGAAGAACATGTCATTTCAATACTGAGCAGAGACACACACCCTGCAGCACCTGGTGACACGCATCCCTACCGATACACGCAGTCTATGCTGTCCTCATCTGGAGATGCCTTTGTTGGCCTGCTCTGGAAAACCATCTGTGCATGGCCCCCAAGAGGTGTGGTGGGTTCAGCAGAGATGTATTCCAGGACATGAGGCCTCTCCTCCTGGCGCCGAAGATAACCCTGGTTCAGGAGGTGCAGGACACAGGACAGCACATCCACGCTGTGGCAGGAGAAGCTCAGGAACTGCAGCCCTGGCCCCAGCTCACCCTTCTGACAGGCATCGATCACCTACAGCAGCAAGGGAGCTCCATGCTGCAGTTTGGTGTGACACAGCACCCAGACAGCCCTCCCCACCCCAAAAGCCCTCCATACCCTAAACACCAGGTTGTCAATGTGGAGCTGCTTCTCCACCTTGAGGATGCGGGTGATGAGGCAGCAGAGGACGTTCCTCTTCCTTTCCAGGGCGCTGACCTCAGCCCTCTCCGCCCGCAGGTACCTCTGCCGGGGCTGCAGCCTCAGGCAGCGGCCAGAGGCCTGGGCCAGGGATGCCTGGTTCAGCCGCAGCACACCTGGAGCTAGCACCCAGCTCGGGGTCAGCTGAGCCACGAGCTGGGCCTGAAGGAGCCCCAGGACACACAGGTGGCTGCTGGACCCAGCCCTGGGCACGCCACTGCTGCCCTCACAGGCATCAGCGCCATGCAGCAGCCGCACAAGCAACCCCTGGGCCTGGTCCCCAGCCCCCCCATAGTGACCCATGCATAACAGAGCCCCAGTCCCCCACTGCCACCCTCCCAGCCCCACTCGTGGCCTCAGGCCCCAACTCCACACACAGACCTGCTCCCCGAGCACCCACAGGCTGCCCCAGCCCACCCGCTTCCCCTACAAGCTCGGGCAGCCCCACCCCAGCACCCACGTGGGGCTCAGGGTGGCACCTCCCTGGAGCACCCCAGCCCCACGCTCACCTCCCGGCGCACAGCTCCGCACCAGGATGCCCTCATCATGGGTCAGCGGCATCAGCGCGTGCTGCACCAGGTCAGCAGGGAGCCCCGTGGCCCGCTGCAGGGCCTCCACAGCCACCTCCTGTGGGAGGGCAGGAGAGGGGAACAGCCACCTGAGCCCCCAGTCACAGGCCCAGCCAAACAAGGCAGACTGGAGACCCTGCCAGGAGGGAGGATACAGCCCGGCTACGCTCCAGCATCTGCCCCACCCCTTGCCCACTGCAGCCCCAGCTCCTACCTCGGTGCTGTTGAAGCTCAGCAGGATGTACATCTGCAGCGTGGAGACGTGGAGGACACAGTCACCAAACTGCAGCTCCGCATGGCCCAGCCACGTCCACTGCAACCGCCGGGGCTTCGTGCACTCCCAGGCCAGCCGGCTCTGGCCTGCCAGGCACAGCCTCAGCACCAGGGCCGGCTCCAGCCCCCCCCCCGCGGTGCTCCCAGGACCGCCCCCCCACTCCTGCTGCAGGGGGCCTGGGCCCTGCGAGACCCCCACGCACATGCGGCGCCACGACACTCACTCTGCCTGCAGAAGTCAGCAAACTCTTGCAGGGGGGAGCTCAGGGCCACCGAGAAAAACCTCCCGGGCTCATCCATGTAGCAGAGCGGGGAAACGGGCCAGCAGCGCGGGGACAGAACCAGCACCTTCACCTCCGGCACATCCGCCACCGAGGCCGGCCCCAGCGCCTGGGCATGAGGGCAGCTCAGGACGGGCCCCGGGACCCCTGTGAGCAACGCCGGCGGCCCCCAGCACCCCCACCCAACTGGCACGCTCACCTCGCCCAGGCCCGTGCCCAGATCCAGCAGCTGCCGGTCCCTCTCCTGCAGCTGGAAGAGGCGAAACTGCTGCCGGAGCTCCTCTGACTCCACCAAATTGCTCAGCATCCCTTGGGGGAAGCGGCTGGGGAAGCACTGCCCAATCTCCTCCACGACAGCCCCTTCCAGCCAAGACGGCCCTTGCGCCAGCAGCCGGTCCCCCAGGTAGTGTCTGCAATGACCACCAGCGCCAGGTCAGGGGCTGGCCCGAGCCCCGTGGCCACTGGCCACCTGCCAGGACACAGAGATGACCCCAACCCTGGCCTCACCCCAAAGTGTGCGGGCCCAGAAGCACCCGCCTCTGGTCCCCAGCACCAGCCCAGAATGTGCCCCTAGGGGCTGGCAGCACCCAGGGGCCCTCACAGCCTCTCCCTCCATGCCAGAGCCAGGGAGAGCGAAGTGGGAGCACCACTGCCACACCAGCCTGAGCTCGGCCATGATCTCTGCACTACCTGCACCTCCCCAACCACACTGCATCACACCTCCCTGTGCCATGGCCCTCTGGCCCCGCGGAGACACAGCACCCCTCACCGGTAGAAGTGCTCGAAGGTGTGGGCGAGCTCCAGGCCACTGAAGACGATAAAGGGCTCCAGCATCTGCTGCAGCTGCTGCACTGGCCCCGCGCTGCCTGCAGCCCTGTGGAGGTCCTGGATCTGCCTGTCAAGGTAGCGGGCAAACTGCTCACTCACCTGCAGAGGGACAGGGCTGGCTGCAGAGGGGGTTCACCGGGTTCACCCAGGCACCAGCCCCAGGCAGGAACGGGCCGCTGCTGGGGCCACACCATGACAAGCACCACACAGCTGCGGCTGGGCACCATCCAGGGCCGCCACAGGGCAAAGCTCCGTGGCTCCATGGATGGGGTGGAGGAGGTGGGGGGAGGCCGGGTCAACACCCACCCAGAGCTCAGCCTGAGGCTGTGGGCCAGGGCAGCACCCTGCAGCCTGAGGCCAGGCCCTGGCACTGCCACCACACTTCCCTGACTTACATGCAGGGTGGTAAGGAAGGAGAGCTGCAGCAAAGCCCCCGCAAAGCCCTGGCCCAGGGCCAGCACAAAGGAGGCCTGCTGCCCAAAGAGCTCCTCCGTGGCACGGCGCAGGCGCTGGTACAGCCCGCAGTAGCGCTCCACAAGGTCTGGCGCCTGCCCTGCTGCCTCCAGGAACCGCTGTACCTGTGGGACACACCACAGGAGAGGTGAGCCCTACAGCAGGGGTGGCCTCTGGGAATGTCCCCAGCCCCACTCCACCACACCAGCCACCCGCTCCCCAGCCAGGGGCCAATCAGAGGCACCAGCACTGCCAGGGGCTACGCAAAGCCCGGGGAAAGGTGGGTGCGTGGCCCCAAAGGCCAGGCTGGGGCTGCAATGGCAGCAGCACAGCAGCAGTCCAGCAGGGAAGAACTAGCTCGATGCTGTGCCCTGCTGCCAGCCACAGCACCAGCCTGACCCCAGGGCCAGGCTGCAAAGTGTGGCAGGGCTGTCCCCACACCCCTCTGGGCCCTGTTCACGCCCCCTACACCCACCCAGCATGGGGTCCCATGCGGCCTCTCCACCCCCATGCCAGACCCACCAAGCTCTACCTGCTGCTGCACCACACCACGCCAGCACTGCAAGATGCCCCACAGGCTGCTTGTCTTCTCCACCACCTTCACAGCCCTGGCTGGCACCTCCTTGTTCTTCCCCTCCTTCCCATCTGCTAAGGGAAAGCCCAGGCTCAGCACAGCTCTGGGGGCAGCCTCCACACACTGATCACCAGCAGCCTCTCCCTGCTGGGTGCAGGGCAGAGGAGATGCCCGAGCCTTCCCAGGCTCGAGAGCCTCCTGTGCCACAGGGCCCTCCCCACAGCTCCCCAGGGATACCCACAGCCACAGCCTGGCACTCGGGACCACCGCCTTCCCTGCCCCGTGGGAGGGCAGCCCCTCGCTCACCAGCTGCTCTTGCCTCATCTGGGTCTGGGACACCGGGGTCCACGTGCACCAGCAGCTGGGTCAGGCGTCGCACACGGGACCCAAAGATGTCATCGTGGCTCGTGGCACGGTGGGGCAGCTCCACACTCTCCAGGTACTTGCTCAGCAGCCAGGCCAGGGGGCTGATGCCACTGGAGTCTGTGAGGCCAAACAGACTCAGAGCGGGGGCCTTGGCCCAGGGCACAGCATGGATGTGCCCAGCCAAGCACAGGGTACCTGGGCTGGTGATGCTCTGCACCAAGGGGTTCACCAGGGCCTCCCAGCATGTCCTGCCCAAGGCCCGGGCCGCCTCATCATCAGGAAGGAAGCGGTCAGCAAAGCCCTGCTCGTGCTGCAGCACCCGGTTCAGCCTGAAACGGAGACCGGGCAGCACACCGCGCTGCTGGGCACCTGCCAGCGACTGGGGACTCCCCAGGACAGCAGAGTGCTATGGCCTCACCCTGCCCTGTCCCTTGACAGGCACAGCAACTCAGCAGCCCCACTCACCCCCAGCAGCCAGGGCCCTTTGCAGTCCCCAGGCCCTGCCTGCACCCGGCCTTGGGGCTCTGGTGGCCAAACAGGGTGGCTGTGCTGCTCCTGTGGCCGCAAGATCCAGCCCGTGCCACACAGACCTCTGCCAGGCTGGGACATGCCACCCCATGCACGCACCCCTCTGGTGGCTTAGCTGTGCCCACCTGAAACCCAGGGGACCCCACGCTGACTCTGGCCCTCTGGGACTGCTGGGAGCCAGGAAGGAAGAAGGGCCCCTCCCTGTCCAGGTGGAACACCTGGCCACTCCTCGCCCAGCCAGCAGTCCCCTCCTGGGCTGCCAGTACCATCCCCCTGGGCCCGGGGACATGGGGGATGCCATGGAGCAGCCAGGAGACAGTTCACCTGCCGAACAGCTGCAACAGTTGCCCCCGGTCCTGGCAGATCTCCTGGCACCAGGCATGAGCCTGAGCGGTGCAGGAGAGGAACGTCCGCCGGCACAGCTGCTCCTTAAAGATGGGCCAGAAAGTGGGCTTGGGACCCAGCACCTCGATGCCACGCACACGTGTGTCAATGCCACCCTACGGGAGAGCACGACCCTCAGCTCCTCAGGCATGGCCCTTGCACCCCCACAGCCTGCTCCCAGACCTGGTGCCCTGCTCCCTACCTGCTGGCACCGCTTCACCCGGATCTGGATGACGGGCCAGAAGCGGGTCATGTTCTCCAGCAGGATCACTCTGCTGTCCGAGGGCAGGATGGTCACCTGCAAGCAGGCAGCAAGCTCTCAGCTCACCAGGCTGTGAGCGCCAGGCTCCCTGCACGCCCCTCCAGCCACCCCCATTAAAGCCTCAGTGTGTCCCCATGCAGCCCCTGCACACCAACCCAAGCCCCCAGCACCTACAGCCTGCAGGCTCCGGCAGCGCAGCTCCTGCCATCCCCACATTCCCATGGGACACCAGGGTGAGACCTTCCCAGGGACCAGCCAGCTGCTCCCACGGGTCCCCACAGCCTGAGCAGCTGAGCGAGACTCACCGCGTTGAGCTCAGTTCTGACGGTGGCAGGGCTGTCTCCCCCCAGCACCACAACACGGGCTGGCATGTAGCTGGAGTCCTCACTGGCCACCAGCATGCTCATCTCCCTGCAGAGCAGCAAACACGGTGCCACCCCGCCATCCCCACCTCCCTCCCTCCCCAGCCACAGCCAGCCCCACGCACCACTGCCCACATCCAGCAGCCTCCAGCACGGGGACCGCTGTGGCAGGGCGTGCCCACATCCCCAAAGCCCTCTCCTCCCTGCACAGCTGCAGGTCCTCCCAGTCCCAAGGCCTCCCAGATCCCCAGGCCCAGCCCCACCTGATCACCACGCCACACTGCATGTGCACAGTGATGAAGTGGGACCCAGTGCTGCCGTTCGACTCCCAGTAGGTCTTGGGGTTCCTGTCAGTAAGCTTGCTGGCCCGCTGGGGGTTGGAGGAGACCTGCACTTTCTCCCAGCACTTGTCCTCCTTCACCTCCACGCTGGAGCCTGCAGCGAGAGCACACGCAGCCTCCAGCCATCAAGCAGCACAGATCAGGCACGGGGCTCCAGCTCCCGCTCCCCACACTCGCCTCGGCACAGGTTGCGCAGAAAGACGTCAAAGAAGGGGATGCTGATGGGCTGGTGGCTCCGGCGGTGCTCCTCAATCTGCTCCAGGACCAGCTACGGGATGGGCAAGGCTCTTACCAGGGGCCCCACACCCTCCTGCCCTCACCCGCCCTGCAGCAGGCAGAGAGCAGGCGGCTGCCCCCAGTGCCAGGGACAGCTGGGGGGCCCCAAGACCCAGAGCCCGGGCGCAGCAGGGCCTCCCCAGGCCCACCTGGATGCAGCCAGCCAAGATGCTGGATGTCAGCTTCTTGTAGAGCCTGGCGTACTTCTCACAGTCCATCACCAGGTCGAGCAGGGCTGGTGCCAGCGACGGGGCTGTGCTGTGCTTGTCCAAGGCTTTGGACAGTGCCTCGCGAGTGCCCGCATGGTACAGCACCACCGCACAGTCCTTGCTGGCCGTGGCCAGGCGGTGCAGGAAGCCAACAACCTCCAGCACCACCTGTGGAGCAGGCAGCCCTGAGCGGCCCAGCTGGTGCCAGGAACCTGCCAAGTCCCAGCAGTGGGGCGCTGCACCACCCCATCCCCTCCACCTCACACCCCAGCAGCACCCGTGAGAGCCTGGCCAGGCATGGCACCGGTCATGCCAGCCACCATGACGTGGCCACAGCCAGCATAGCCACTCCCCACCTTTCCCAGCACGTTGGCACAATGGGGCCAGGCTGCTGCAGGCAGGGACCTTGCTTCACCCGCACCAGGCCTGGCAGATGCACGGCACAGCCGGCAAAGCCACCCCTGTCTGGTGTGAATCCTGGGGCACCCTCACCTCCCGGTCGCTGCTGTGGGCGCTCAGGGAGGACAAACAGGGCTCCACACACTCGTGCCAGGGCAGCGCATCCTCCTGGTAAGCATCCAAGAACTTGTTCAGGATCCTGAGTGACAGAGATGGCCCACTCACACTGGGGCACACAGACAACCCTGCTTCCCTGCCCCACCAGGAAGGAAGGTCACTGCCCCCCAGCCACTGGGAGCCAAGGCTCCCCAGGCACCCTCGATGTCCCATTGGCACCTACATTGCCCAGCCCTCACAGGCCCCCACCAGCACCCAGGCACCCGCCGCTCTGTCCCCATGTGGCCTTGTGCCCCGGGACACCCCGAGCAGCACCCACATATGTGCTGGGGTACACTTGCTCCTGGCAGAGAGCAGCTCCGCCAGGATCCCAAACAGGTGCCACGCCCCCACCATCACCACAAGCACTCACATGCTGACCGCAGAGGCCCCAGTCCCCTACCCACCTGAAGATGCTCAGGCTTGTGACCTTCTCCACCCCCAACAGCTCCAAGCTGCGCAGCACCAGCCTGAAGCACCTGTGGTCCTGCAGCAGCTGGGCCACCTCGCCAGAGGCGACAGGGCCTTCGCAGCAGAGGTGACGCTCCAGGGCCACCACCACATCCTTGGATGAGCTGTCATCCCCCAGGCTGCTCAGCAGCATCCGCACATCCCTCAGGTCCAGGGTGGGGTCTCTTCCTGCCACGACAAAGACACGTGCACCTCGTCCCAGCACTCGCTCCGGAGGTGCGGCAGCTCTGCCCGCTGCATCCACAGGGCTGTGGCATGGCAAGGCATGTAGGCAGCACGCTACCTGCTGTCTCCAGGCCCAGGGGCAGCCGGTGATCCACGAGGCGGTTGATCGTGCCAAGGGCCAGCATCGCCTGAGGGCCGCCAGCGCTCTGCCCATCCCACCAGCAGCTCCGCAGCACCGTGGGGAGACCACAGCTCAACAGCTGCTCTGCCAGGCCCCGGTGGCCATCGATCAGCATGTTCACCACCAGCAAGCCATTCTGCACACCTGAGGAGCCCCTGCAGGGACACAGAGATGTGGGTGCCTTCCGCCCTGAGCATGGAGCCTCCCTGCACCCACAAGCCACCTGCCTGCCCCTGCCCGCCACACCCCCGCGTAGGGTCCCTCCCACCCCCAGCAGCCGTTCTCGCTCTGTCCCTACCCTGGCACGCTCTGCATGGTGCTCACAGCAGCAGGGATGGCACTCAGCAAGCTCGCCGAGCCCTCGCTGGAGGCAGAGCCAATGCTGGCAAAGATCTCCCGCATCATCTGCGCGTCGGCGTGATTCAGTGGCAAGGGCGCCCCACCGGCCCCTCCCGGCTCTCCGGCCGCAGCTCCCACCAGCACCTTCAGCACCTGCAAGGCCAGCAGCCATGAGGAGGGCAGCGGGCATCTCCACCACTCTGCGCCAAGCCCACGCCCTGGCCTGCCCACCTACAGCATCCCCTCCACTGCACTCACCACCAGGCCAGCCTGCTGCACCAGGGCGGAGGAGCTGTGCTGCTGCATGCAGGCCAGCACAGCCCGCACACCACCCTCTGTGGCAAACGGCACACGCCAGTCAGACTTTGCCAGGAGCACGGCCAGCAGCCGCAGCGTCACCACCACCACGGCCTTCTCTGCCGCCTCAGTGCTCAGCAGCTCTGCTGCCACCTTCACTAGCTTCTCCCTGCACGGGAAAGGACGCCTCAGGAGGAGCCTCCTGGCCCCGGCAGCACCCTGCACCCTGGCAGCCACCTTCTCCCTGCACACACGGCGCTACCGCAGCGGGGTCAGCCCCAGAAGAGAGACTGCCTGGGACAAAGGGACACGCGACCCATGTCTCTTCCAGCTCAACACAGCAAGGCATGAACACACCAGCCTTCCCGCTCCCACCGCCACCTCCCGCACTCCAGTACTGCCCCCCACCCTGCCAAAGCAGCCTTCCCCAGGCAGCAGGAAGGGAGCACAGCACCCCACGGCTCACCCAACACTCCTGGGCCCCAGCCTGCCCTGGGCTTGGCTGACTTGCTTCGCAGGCTCAGCCTCTTCCTGCAGCATCTTCAGAACGTGCCTGAACCCAGCTAAGCGCAGCCCCACCGCTGAGCTCTGGAGTGCATCCAACATGGCTGCAGCTGTGGCCAGCGAGCCCCTCTCGCTCAGCCCCTGGGAGCTGCCCAGCACTGGTGGGAGAGAGGCAGGGACACAAGCATGAGGGCGGCACTAACACCTCCAGCAGCTCTCAGGGCGCCAGGTACCCACAAGCTCCCCCCTCCCCAGGTGACCTCCGGGTGCCTCAGACTCCCACACCCTGCCCACAGCCTTCCTCTGTCCAGGCACCAGAGCTGCCTCCAACACAGTGCGTGTGCCACGGCACGTAGCAGGCAATTACCTTTCATCTGCTCCTCTGTCACCTCTGGGAAGAGCAACCCTTCCCGCTCGAGGAGCTCGCTGAACAGCTGGGAATCTGACTTCAGCACTGCAGCAGGGGCACGGGGCCGCTCTGTGGCTGCGGAAACATCTTCCTTCGCTGCCTTGGCCATCGTGGCTTCAGGGCTACTCCCGCAGCCGGCACCCTCTGAGGGCACCATCGTGCTCCCCCCACCACCTTGCTTGGCTCCTCTACCAAGGAAGTATTTGGCGTAGACGTGGGAGTCGCGCAGGTCACGCTGAGTGCTGCCATGGCACCGCTTCTCCAAGACCTGCAGCACCTTCTGTGCCAGCTCTGCAGGTACTGACAGCTGGATCAGGGCTTCTTCATCCACCTCCAACAGTTGGAAACATGGGGTCAAGTTAAGCCTGCACACTCGCCACGGGCACCTATGCCAGCCAGTGCCAGAACAGGCAGAAAGGCCGGAGGTCCCCAGGGCCATTCTCCACTGCCACCTTCCCCAGGCTGTCCCCAACCATCTACCACCAGCCTGCACTCACCAGCCAACCACAACCAGAACCATCCATGGGCTGTCACCCCAAACCTCACTGGACATGCTCACTCACATGGGGTCGTGCGAGACTACATTTCCTCTCACATCTCTTCACCCCTTTGCTGTGCCCAGTCCTGTGGGCTTTTGCCATCCCCCACTCACCCTCCCATTTCAGTCCCACTTCAGCCCCATTTGGGCTGTCCCTACACAGCTCACATGTGGGGGCTCCTCCTCCAGGGCCTCTCCCTTCCCTATCCTCCCTCCCACTTCACCATGGCAGGCTCTGGCCCATACCTGCTCCCCCTGGTCCTGTTGGATCAGAGAGATGATCTCTTTCTGCTCCTGAGCTTCCAGCTTCTTCACAAAGAAGAGCAGCTCCCACCACTCAGCTCGACTCAGGGCCTCTGCAGCCTTGGCCAGCTGCTCCCCCAGGTAAGGCAGGGAGTACAGCCCCCCAAAGGGCTTGCAGAAAAACGGCTGCGCAACTGCAGGAGAGCAGGGCAAGGAAGGGCACCGTCAGCTCTGCCAATTCCCTCATCCTCTGCTGCCCACCCCACATTCCCCATGAGGGAAAGAGCTCACACAGACAGTCTGGGCAGAACTGATCCCCACTGTCCCACAGTCTGCTGTGGGAAAGGGAGGTGACAGGAGGGCAGCCAGAAAGGGGGAACATGCTGGGAGGAGACCCCAGAAGCTGTAGAGATGGCCATTACCATCTTCACTTGAACCTCTTTGGGCTGTAGAACAGAAAAAGCAGACGCTGAGAATGGGCACCTCCCGCTCACGGCTCCCCCAGCCCATTCCCACGTGCCTGGAGCAGCCAGGACAATGCACCCAGACACCCAGCACCACGAGGCCCTGCAGTGACAGCGTGTAGCTGCAGAAGGGTTGGGAGAAAAGCTTCCAGCCTGACAGGCTGCTCACCTGCTGCCACTTTGTGGTTGTGCGTCAGAGTGGACAACTTCTCCAGACCCTCATGTTCCTCTTGCCCCGAAGGGCCAATGATCTCCACCATGTGCCAGTGAACCCAGTACGTACAGCCCAGGGCTTGCCAGTACACCTGAGGAGGAGAGCCCAGCACATACCCGGCTAAACCCTGCTGCTCCCACGCACAGTTGCGCGCTTCCTGCGGCACAGGAGAGCAGATGGACCCCTGGGCAGCCCCTGCCCTCCTAGCCAAGGATACCTGCACAGGCGGCGTGCCATTGTTGCTCTGGCGGAAGTCACCCTCGTCACCCGCGCTGACCTGCTCGTAGTCCTCCAGCATGCGCACCCGCATGCCGCGCACCAGGGTCGCCTGCACGTAGTCCACGTAGCTGCTGCGGCTTGGGAAGGCTGAGCGCGTCTTGAAGGCACTGGGCTCTTTTGGAGGAGGAGCGAGGGCCGCGGGAGCGGTGGTGCAGGGTGTGACCCTCTGCCGGAAGATGGAGCGGGTGGTGCGAGGCCACAGGTCCTGCTGGGGCAGCGGCTCTGGCTTGTGGGGGTGGCCCCAGCCCATCACGTGCACCAGCTCCAAGATGAGGTTTGCCATGGCCATGCTGAACTCAAACTCCTGCTTCACACGGCTCCTCTCCTCAGCAAGCACGCTGGGCACAGCACAGTCCTGCTGCTCCCCTCCCTGCTCCACACCACCGCTGAGCTCGTCCATGAGGGAGGTGACACGCAGGTAGCGCTTCACCAAGACAAACAGCAGCTTCCCGGGGATCTGCAACAAGCATGGCTGTCAGACTCTCCTGCAGAGCATCGCCACCCTCAGCTCTCTCCAAGCTGCAACAAGCATGGCTGTCAGACTCTCCTGCAGAGCATCGCCACCCTCAGCTCTCTCCAAGCTGCAACAAGCATGGCTGTCAGACTCTCCTGAAGAGCATCCCCCAGTTCTCTCCGAGCCACCAGTTCATCCAGAGTGGGGTTCCCGTGAGAGCTCTGGACCAGCAGCCCACTCTCTGCTCAGAGACAAGGCTCTGCATGTGCATCCCCACCACCAACAGCCCCAAGCGAGGCCCAGACCCTGGGCCACGTCTCCCAACACCCACTCCTGCTTAGCCGCCCACTGCCAACCATCCTCCTCTCCCAAACAAGAACAGCAGCTTTTGCCCACCACTCTCATCCCTCCTGAACCCTTATACCCACAGGCCCAGGGTTGGCAGGGCCTGCTGCTACCTGGGGAAGGTGAATCCCCTCAAAGGACACACAGTGCTCCTCAGAAGACATCATCTCAGCAAACAGCTCCAGCAAGGTGTAGCGACCGTCGAAGTCCATGTGCCATTCAATGCCATCCTGTTGGCTCAGGGACAGCAGGACAGAGGCCCGGCTCTCTGCAACAACCACAGAAACCCTTCAGGCCCCTTAAAGACAACCATAAGCCCATACTCCCTGTGCAAGACAGACTTGGAAGCAAGGAACAGCTTTTCTGCTCAGCATAACATAGAACCACATTCTGTCCTAACCTAGAACCACATTCTGCCCTTTAATCCAGATTGGCAACATTTTGCTCCACTGCATAACACTGCATTTTTCCACTCTGGTGCAGTGCTGTGTTTTGGGTTTAGGATACACTGATGCTTTCAGTTGTTGCCAAGCAATCAAGCACTTCCCAACTCCTACTGCCCTGCAATGAGAAAGTGGGAAGCACCCAAGAAGCTGTGAGGGGACACAGCCAGGCCAGCTGACCCAGACTGGCCAAAGGGATATTCAATACCATCAACTCTCTATTTAATTGTGGGGGTGTGGACAGGAGGAGGGGGTCAGCTCAGGGTCTTGCAGAGCATTGGCTTCAGTTGCTGAAAAATTGTGCTGTTCAGCACTTGTCTTCTATATTCTTATCTTCCTTTTCTCCTACTTAATTATCTTTAACACAACAGCTTTCAGGCTGTTGTAGCAGCTGGTGTGAAACTACAACACACCCCTAAAGCTGCTCAATGCCATCCTGTTGGCTCAGGGACAGCAGGACAGAGGCCTAGCTCCCTGCAACAACCACAGAAACCCTTCAGGCCCCCTAAAGACAACCCTCAGCCCCACCCTCCATGCTCTGTCCTTTAACCTGGATTGGAAATGTTTTGCTCCATAGAATAACACTGCATTTTTCCACCCCTAAAGCTGGAATATTCCCCCGAAGCAGCAACCCCCAATCACAGGCTCCAGGCAATAAAAAAGTTATGTTTTAACCTGGATCGACCTCCCATCTGCCTCACTGGACAGCCATGTGAGCTCGGGCACTAGGATGGGGAAAGCCAGAGCTCTGGTAGGACACACCACCACCAGCAACCTTCCAGGTGCACCCAAGCCCCACCAGGCACTTCTGAGCCACAGCAGCTCCTCCCAAATGAGAGGACCAGGCCTCTACCCACCAGGGCCTGAGGAAGGGCTCCCTGCCAGGAGCAGGCCACAGCCTTTCCAGCTGACAGCACGCAGCAGACACACCTCAACACCCTGCAAAGCCCCTTGGGACAAGTCGTCCTAGCAGCTAACCTGCATCCCAGCTCAGGAAGCTGTCAGGGAAAAGAGCTCCCCAAGTCTTGGAGCACCACAGGCAACTACGACCGAGGAGCTGCTTGGAAGCTCCAGTCCCATTCCTCCCCCGCTGCCAGCCAGCCCCGAGACACACTGCTTCCCAGGCACCCCACACCTACAAAAGGGCTGGCACCCCTCAGCTGCCCAGCAGCACCGAGCAGCAGCCCCTGCCCCCACCTGCATCATGTGAAGCCAGGGCCCTCAGCATCTTGCCCGCACTGCAGCGGACTTGCTTCTCCTTGTGGCACAGCATCTTCATCAGCAAGTCGAGGGCTCCCGTCTCCTTGAAGGCACCCGCCAGGGAGCCAATGCTGGCGTACGCGCTCAGCACGTGGATGGTGTTGAGGATGGAGCACTCGGGGGCCCTGCTATCGCACATCTGCCGGCCAGCGCGCTCTACCAGGCTCCTGACGTCAGCCTTCATCTCCAGCAGCGAGGCTTCGTCCCGTGGGACGTCTACAGCAAACGGGCCGGCTGCCTTCTCCTCTTCCACCCACTGCCCGTCCAGCTTCCTCTTGCCCAGCAACGCCGGGCAGCTGGCACAGACCTCTTCTGCAGACATCCACAGGGAGATGTTCTCCGGCTTGGGCTCTGCACAGGAGGCACCGCTGCCTCCCGCCGCTCTCCCTTCCGAGCTGACAACGCTCCACTGGATCAGGTACTCGGGCTGCCCATCGTGGCCTCGCCGCTGCCGGAGCAGCTCCTCGGGGTAGGCTTGCAGCTTGGGCCCAAGGTGCACAAGCAGGTTGCCATTATGTCTCTCGTTCACCATGACAGGAGACACGCCTGCAGAGACAGAGGAGAGGCAGGGAAGCTCTTATTTCTGAACTGAATGCCAGGGGAAATCATAGAATCATAGAATGGCAAGGGTTGGAAGGGACCCCAAGGATCATAAAGCTCCAACCCCCCTGCCACAGGCAGGGACACCAACCTCAGGCCTGGATCTACACAAGGTTGCCCAGGGCCCCATCCAACCTGGCCTTGAAATGCGAGCAAGTACCTCAGTTCCTTGACAGCAGAAGTGTCTGAAATATAGGTTTTGATCCCAAGTTCTTGTACCTAGGATAAAGCTCTGAAGAAATCCCCATTTTGCAGAAGCTCAGATCACCCTCCAAGAAAACAAGCCAATGTTTCATTCACAAATCCTGTTCCCAACTGTACTGGCACACACAGAAAGAGGTTCTCCTCAAAAAAACATGGCTAGGTGAACCCATGCAGATCCTCTTATAAGACAGTAAATAATGACAGGAGATCTGGGTCCTGTTCTCATCTCTGCCACGGCCCACAACAGGACCCTGGGCAAGTTGCTGCATTTGCATATCTGTCTTCTTGTTATTTACCATTCAGATCAGTTTTCACTGTAACGTCACAGAATCATAGAATCTCCAGGGTTGGAAGGGACCCATAAGGATCATCAAGTCATACTCCTGGCTCCACACAGGGCCACACAAGTCAGAGCACAGGACTGATTGCATTGTCCAGACACTTCTTCAACTCAGTCAGTCTGGGTGCTGCGACCACTTCCCTGGGGACCCTGTTCCAGTGCTCAAAAGTTTATCTGGAGCTTAAGACTTCAGGCCTTAAGACACTCTCCCTGAGGAGCTGGACCTAACTTGATTCACCTGGCCCTGAAGAAAATAAGCAGCAATTTCCCAGATCAAGCTCACCTGCATCAAATCAGGACACAATCTAAAAGCCACTCCAAATTTCCCCACCAGCCTCCTCTCAGATACTCTTTGCCTTTATGATGTTCAGTCAAAGGGCAAATTCAGTGTAACAAAAAACCCCACTACTCTCTGCTGCCTGATTGTTCTGCATATCTTACAGCTACAAAGAAGCCTGCCATGACACTTCTCCACTTTCACCTATGCAGAGGAGCATGCAATAATTTGCTGCCTAAGACTGAGTGCCAGCAGTCAGCCGGCCAACTGGAGACAATGACTTCATTGCTACAAAGGATACCAGATCAGCCTGGTAAGAAGGTTCTGAGAGATGCTTGGGCAAGTGGTAGTAGAAACACATGAACAACAGGCCCTCCTGTCATCACTTACTAACGATAGAAGCAAGGAAGCGACGCACTGCTCAGCTGATGTCATTTTTAAGAGTTAACAAACACAAGAAATAGTCCATGTACAACCAGAGAAGATACCATCAAACACAACAATAGGTATATTAAAGATGTTTCCCAGGTGCAGAGAGAAGCAGCCTGAGCTCCTGAGAAATTCCTACCTACCTTCAACCGTGCCTGTCTTGGAGTTTGCAGTAAGGCAGCTAGCAATCTTCTCACAGCCTCTCTGTAATAAAAGGACCAAGTTGTTTTTCCAGGCTTTGTAACAGTGTTTAGATGCCGAGCCAGAAGCCAAACTGTGCCTGTATAGCACACAAAAAAATCCTACCCAGAGATGTTCACGTACAACAGAAGTCTCCGGAAAGCATTATTTTGTTTGATAATGTCATCCCATCCCCACAGCCCAGCATTTAGCATGAGAAAAAACAACTCTTTAGAGCGAAAGAGAAGAAGTTCTTTACTGAAAGGGTTGTCAGGCATTGGGACAGGCTGCCCAGGGAGGTGGTGGAGTCATCACCCCTGGAGGTATTTCAAAGTCATGCAGATGAAACGCTTGAGGAGGACATGATCTAGAGGTGGGGTACGCTGTAGTTGGCCTCAGTGATCTTAAGTGTCTCTTCCAACCCAGGTGATTCCATGACTCAAAAAAGCCATCAGAAGGGGCCCAAAAGGATTTGTAGCCAGGACAGGGAGAATTTGGATTTAGGGCAGCTGAAGAAGTCACTGCAACGCACACGATGCATATGGCTTGGTTGGAAGGGACCCTTCAGATCATCAAGTCCAACCATCACCCTAACCTGCCATCCACTACTAACCCACGTTGCTCAGCACCACATCTAACCATCTTTTGAATCCCTCCAGGGATGGAGACTCCACTGCTTCCCCAGGGGGCCTGTTCCAGTGCCCAATGACCCTCTCTGGGAAGATGCTTTGCCTAACGTCCTTCGGGTTAGGGCGCAAGAAGGCACCTCACCCAGAGGCACTCCAGGAGCGGGTCAGTAGCTGGGTTTGGCGAACAAGGCAGTTCACTCGTACGACAGGTAAGCACAGCCAAGGCGCTGCCGGTCCTGCGTGCGCCAGGCGTCACGGCGCGGAGCTCAGGCCGGCGCGGAGCTCAGGCCGGCGCGGAGCTCAGGCCGGCGCACAGGCCAGACACGGGGCCGAGCCCGGACACCGGCGGCACCCGGCAGGGAAAGACGCGTAGCGCCGGGCCAGCCGGGCCGGGCGCCCGGCACACGGAAACGCGCCGGGCCGCCAGGAACGATCCGCCGCGGGTTAGGACCCCCTGCCGCCCCGCCCGGCCCCGCCGCCCCCGGCCCAGGGCCCTGCCGCTGCGGGACGCCGCCTGGGGCAGCGGCTCGGCTGGGCTCTGCCCTCCCCACCGGCGCACGGAGGCAGCCAGCCCCTCGGCGGGTCCCGTCTCACCCGACGCCGCCTCAGGTCTCCTCCCGCTCACCGTTAGCGGCGAAGAGTCGCGGCCTCCGCCAACCGGTACCGGCCCGCCAGCTCCCGCCTCCGCCGCGACGGGACCGGAAGCGGCACCGCCACCCTCACCAACCTCCGCCGCGCCCGCGCCACGCACGGGCGCCTAGACCACGCCCACTACGGGTGGCGGCCGGGGCCGCAGCAGCGGCGGGGGAGCGGGGCGGGGGAGCGGGGCGGGGGAGCGGGGCGGGGGAGCGGGGCGGGGGAGCGGGGCGGGCGGAACCGTCGCTTACCCCGCGCCCTCCCGGCGCTCCCTGGACCTGAGCGTCGCGCGTGCCGCGCCGACCCCCAGGACCGAGCCCCGCGGGTCCCTCGGGGGCGGCCCAACAGCCCGGCGCCCCGCGGGGCAGGGAGCGGGGTGGTGGGGGGTTCGGTTACCGTGTGCCTCATGGCCGCCCCCCGCCCGAGCTGTCTGCGCGCCAGAAGCCCATGTGAGGGACGGGCGAGGCGTCTGCCGGTTCGCCTAGCCGGTAACGCGAGCCGGGCGGCACGTACGGCCGGGCGGCGAGCCGGGGCGCGGCGCTACGGGCCGTGTTGGTGGGCTCCCGCGGGTCCTTGAGGCAGGACGGGGCGGGGGGACAGGGCAGGTGAGGGGACGACTAAAGGCAGCGCCGGCGTTAACCAGCACCTGCCGTGTGGCAACCCCTTCGCGGCCGGGGCTCCCCGGGGTGATGGCAGCCCTCCCTCGCCTCGTCCGGCGCGCTGGAGCCGGCGCTGTGCCGGCTCCGGGCAGGTTTGGGGTTAGGAGGCTGCCCGGTGTTGCTAGGGGGAGGCAGTTGCCCGCTAGTTTGGCCTGTTTCCAGTTCCTTTCCTGTCTCTGTGTTCGCGCTGGCCGCACCGTAAACTCTCTGGTCTTGTCCTTTGCCCATCTGCGGTGGCCAGCTGGCCTCGCAGCAGCCAGCCACAGCCCAGTAGCCACAGGTTTCTGTCGGTCTGGTGACGCTGGCTTTGAGCTGCAAACAAACATTCAAACCAAAGGCTAAAGAGATGAGCATCTCCATTCTTATTTCACCCTGGAGCAACTCCATATATGTGCCCAACCTCGTTTCTACCCTCAGTAGCGACACAGGGATTAGACAAAATCCGTTTCTTTACAACAGCGTTGAGTAATTAAGACAAACAGTATAGAACCATTAAGGTTGGAAAAGATCTCCAAGGTCATCAAGTCTAACTGTCCCCCTACCACCTAACTGAACCGTGTCCTTAAGTACCTCGTCCAGCCTTTCCTTGAACATCCCAAGGGACGGTGACTCCATCACCTCCCTGGGCAGCCCGTTCCAATGCCCGACCGCTCTTTCTGAGAAGCAATTTCTCCTAATTTCTAACCCAAACCTCCCCAGCACAACTTGCAGCCATTTATTCTTGTCCTATCACTACTTACCTGTGAGAAGAGGCTGACTCTCAGCTCACCACAACCCCCTTTCAGGTAGCTGTAGAGAGCAGTAGGGTCTCCCCTGAGCCTCCCAGTTCCCTCAGACGCTCCTCCTCAGGCTTGTGTTCCAGACCCTTCATCAGCTTCACTGAACTTTGCTGGACATCCTCCAGGGCCTCAATGTCTTTCTGGTAGTGAGGGGCCCAAAACTGAACACAGCATTCAAGGTGCAGCCACTCCAGAGCTAAGTACAGGGGATGATCACCTCCCTGGTCTTGCTGTTATTCCTGACACAAGCCAGGATGCCATTGGCCTACTTGGCCACCTTGGACACACTGCTGGCTCACATTCAGGCAAGAGTCAACCAACACCCCCAGGTCCTTTTCCTCTGTGCAGCTTCCCAGTCACCCTGACCCCAGCCTGTAGTGTTGCCGAGGGTTGTTATGACCAAAGTGCAGGACCCGGCACAGCACCATGTTGAACTTCATCCCATTGGCCTCTGCCCACCAATTCAACCTGTCCAGGTCCCTCTGGAGGGCCTTCCTATCCTCCAGCAGATCAACACTCCCCCCCCCCAGCTTGGTGTTGTCTGCAAACTTACTGAGGGTGCACTCAATTGCCTCATCCAAATTATCAATAAAGATATTAAAGAGGGTGGGCCCCAGTACCTTGGGGAACAACAAGTACTTGGGGAACAACAAGAACAATATAATTGCAATTAACTGTGGTGTGGATAGATCAGTGCAGTGCTCGATAAATCGGTCTGTGGGGACTGTCCCCTAAAGCTGTGGCCCCATGGTGGACTGTAAAGGCTTGTGCTTCCAAGCCAGCCTCTCGCTTTCTCTGTTAGTTCTTGAGCTTGCAACCTCTGTTGGTGCTAGTGATGCTGTCTTTCCAGAATCCCATGGATACTCATGAAATCTCTGCGCTTTCCATTAACTCCCAACGCACCAGTAATATTTAGAGTGTTGAACTGGTATTTAGTTGCATCATGCTTTGCCTTTAGAAGTCTCTGCATCTCCTATAGAGAGAAACCATATATTCACACTAATGCAGAGGAAATTACCTTCCTAAGTGCCACACAACTACATAAAAGCTGATACCACGTGTACAACCATGGCTATTTTCCTCTCATTTTGTGCATGTAGCACACCTGCAACAGTGCCAACTGTCATGAACACAAGGTGGTGACAATGCTTTGCAGTGGGAAACACAGCCTGGCTGCTAACATCAGCTGGCAATATCTCATAGCCAAAATTGTCACCAACCATAAATGGCAGCGGTCAGAGAGGACACCTTGTTTGTGACACTGAAAAAGTTTTCTTTAGTATTTATATGCCCTGCTTATGTCTTGGCTCTGATGGTCTTGATTTTGTGCTTATTATCCTAAAAATAAAGATTATGCCTGTGTTATCTTGCTCCATGTTAGGAGGTTTATACGACATACACAGCCCCCTGTGCACAAGTAACAGGGGGTTGTGTGGTGCTGAACTCTGTGACGTGTATGTGAACACGGGGCTGGCTGAGGTGTAACCCATGAAAGCAAAGCACCTTCCCTTCCAATGGGGAAAAGAGCCATTCCAGCAGTTTTGCTCCTCAGCACTTTCCATGCAGCATCTTCCTCTCCAGCTATGCTGAGGTGTATTTTGTTCAGATCACATTGTGAGGAATCGCACGGTCCCTCTGCTGCAGACTTTCACCAGCATTAAACTTGCTGTGTGTTATACTGAGATTTGCTCCAGGACCTGATGCTAGGGGCTTGCTTTCCCACCTTTAAGTACTTCATCAAGCACTTGCATGCCTTTGGTCTGGCTTCAAGGGGCCTACAACCTGACTCAGCCTCTCCAGTTTGGACTCTGAGCATTGCCCTATCTTACATAAGTTTTATGCACGGAATTTAACAGTCTTGGTGTTTAACTATCACCTTTATGAGGACCAATGCCGTCCTTATAGTCATTATGTGTCTTCATCATGCTCTGACAGAATCACAGAATCATAGGGGTTGGAAGGGACCTCCAGAGATCATGGGGTCCAACGCCCCTGCCAAAGCAGCTCCCCAGCTCATACTGCACAGAGAGGCATCCAGATGGGGCTGAAGTATCTCCAGAGAAGGAGACTCCACACCCCCTGGGCAGCCTGTCCCAGGGCTCCCTCACCCTCACTGGGAAAAAGTTCCTCCCCATGTTGGTGTGGAACTTCCTGTGCTCCAACTTGCAGCCATTGCCCCTTGTCCTGTCCCCACAGACCACAGAAAAGGGGCTGGCCATTCCCCCTGCACCCCATACTTAGGATATTGATAAACATTGATTAGGTCCCCCCTCAGTCTTCTTTTCTCCAGGCTGAACAGCCCCAGCTCTCTCAGCCTTTCCTCATAGGGTAGATGTTCCAGGCCCTTAATCCTCTTCCCCCAAAACTCCACGGGAATCCGCCTCCAATCCCCATTCACCATCCTCTCCCATAAAGCACAGCCAAGACCCTGAATCTGTGCACAAAATGATAACATTTATTGAAAGAGTAATTTTTTTTTTTTTTAATACAAAAGAAAGATCTGTACATAGTACTGTGATTATTTCCACATCCTTCCAGAAACACAACCCTGGAAACTGGAGGGGAAAAAAAAAAATAATAACCCCACACACACTTATGCGTACACACGCGCGCGCACACACACACACACACCCCTCCCTCAAACCAGTAAAATGAACTAAAAATGTCACCACACAATAAATGCCATTTCATCCCTGATATACAAGTGTTCTTACAAGTCTGCACTTAAATAAAATACACCATTAGCGTTTAACCAGCAGTTGCCTTTGGGGAAACCATGGAGGGATGCAGTCGGAACACCCTGTAGCAGCAGGGACACTCCCACCACCCTGGCCCAATAGCTCTGCTCCATGGTGCTGAGCGCAAGCAAAGCAGAGCAAAGCCAGGCCACTGTGATGTGCTGGGGGGGGGGTGGGGTGGGCAAGAGACAAGGCAAACCCCAACCCCATCCTTCTCCTTGGACAAACTCCTATGTACCCAGCCTTGTTTCGGAAGCATCACCGAGCACTTTCAAATGCCTAGCTACAGGACGTGGCACAGCACTCCCACACGCTCCAAGCTGCAGGGTAACAGATAGATACTAGAGCAAGGATACTAAGGGGCAAGGGTGGGCAGCATGCAACATCACATTCTCACTTGACAGGCCACCCCACTCCCCACAAGCCCTTCCCAAGGCTGTGTAACAGACAGCAGGCTGAAAAATGGTTCTGGGAGCTCTTTGCACAGCGGGGTTTGAAGGGGACCCGTCCACATCTGTGCACTAAGGAACAGCTGTAGAGGGGGAACTACAGCCCAGATCATCAGCTAGGAGTTGAGGAGATGCTACATGCACCGTGAGCAGGGAACAACCGCTGCTGGCCACTCACCACCCAAGGAGGAATGGGGATGCCCGCATCCCTTCGGCAGTCACAGGTTAGTACTGTTCCACACACAACCGCAAGCCCCAGGACCAGAAATGACCAGGGCAACCATCAGAAAACCCAGCCCACCTCTGGCACCCAGGCACACCACAAGCCCCCTGGCCTCTGAGGGATGGGTTTCCCACTTCTGGAGTCCAGCCACTGTTTCGCTTGCCTTCTGCCAGTTAAGCCCAAAATGATGGGTATGGAGTCCTTGGTACAGGTAAGCAGAAAACAAGCATCCCACTCAGTTCAGCTTGATCCCTGGCACATGCTGGTGGGTGGAGAGTGCAGCTTAAACGCTAATGCTGAGGGAACATGTCCAAGGTTACAATACAAACTCAAAAGCAAGGCCCCTTTCCTGCCTCCGTGCCCACCCACCCCTCTCCCATCCCCCTGGTACAAACCCCATGAAAACTGTACAGGAGCCAAACTTTTATTCCTTAAAGAATTACATAAATACTGAGTTTAACACTTAGAAAAATAAAGTAATTTTCTTTTTTTTTTTTTTTCCTTTTTTCCTTTTTTTCTCCAAGGCTTTTGTTTTTAACTTAAAAAAAAAAGTTATAATAGCTGCTTCTTCCCTCCTAAGGATTCAGCAGCTTCTCTCACTTGCTCACTCTCCCTCCAGGGACAGGGCTAGGTAGCAGAGCCATTCACAGCAACTCCCATGCAGGACCAAGCATGCTCTAGCCCTTCTCCCCTGGCCTTGCAGGGCCTGCACAGGCATCACAGCTGCTCCTCCACAGCTCAGGACAGCCTGTAGGTCACGCTGGTGCTCAGAGGAAGAGCCTGCCCTCTGCCCAGCAGCTCCGTGCCCCATGGGCTCTTCCCTTCAACACTTGAGTTGTTTTCTCCACCTTGCATCAGACACAAAAATTTAGAAAGCGCTGGCTAGAGCTGCAGGGGGATGTGGGAAAGACCCAGCCACGTTCCCCTAGGTGTACAGAGTCCCCAAGCAGCACAAGGGCTGAGAGTGTGGGGTTGGGTCAGCCACAGAGGCCTCCAGGAGTTCTCCAGGGCACCGCTGTGCTCCTGGGCATCCATCGATCACCTCAGCTGTGAGGACAGCTGCTGGGGCAGAGCCAGGCAGGCTGCAAGTCTGCCAGGCAGCCCAACGAGGAGGCACTGAGGGTAGAGGGCTCTCTGTAGTGCATACAGGGAGGATGGGGCCACACGCCGCAGGCTGTGCCGTGCCCTCCAGAGGCAGGGTACACAGGTCCAACCAGAGACGCACACGCAAGCTGGCCACTCTCCCCTGTCCAGAGCTCAGGGTGAGCTGCTGCAGCCAGGACCTGTCACCCCCACAAAGGCACATTGCTGAGGCCAGCAGCACAGCCACGGTCCACTCTGCTCCGAGCTGGGCCCACAGGACACCTCTGGGTCTGTGCTGAGCCCCACACAGAGCAAATACTCAGGGGCAAGGTGACTCAGAGTACCCAGGAGGAGCCAGAGCCTCCAGCTGGGAATGGCCCGCAGCATTTGTCTACAGCGCAGAGCAATCCTCCCCTCAAGAGACAAGTTTTCTTTGGCTGGCATGAGACAAGCACAGCTACTGCAGCATCCAAACACCCTCAAGCCCTGCACGGCCCCAGCACAGCTCCACCTGAGGTGGGTCCTGCAGCCCCACGCGCATGCCTGTGTGTATGTGTGTGTGTGGGTGGGTGCATGTGTGTGTGCATGTGTGGATGAAGGAAACGTGAAAAGGCAACAATAAATAACTGGTGCAGTCTGTATGAGAAGGAATTGCCGCCAGCCCCAGCACTGGCATGACAAGCCAGGGACAGCACAAGGCCAGCAGCAGAGGCCTCTCAGTCACTCTTGGCGCTGTGTGAGGTGTCCAAGTTGACCACCTGCAGCTCCGTCAGGCTGCTGCCACTGCTGCTCTGCTGCCCGATGACTGCCATCTAGAGAGAAAAGGGAGGAGGAAGCACTGGGGGTCAGCATGCCCGGAGACCACGTGTGCCAGCAGTCAGGGTGGCACTGTCCTTTCTGGGCACCTGTCCAAGGAGGGCAAGACTTCCTCACCCAAAGATGGGTGGCACTGGTAACTTTGCCAGATCTGAGGACTGACCCCAGGGCCCAGGTCTGCCCAGACCCAGAAATGGATATGCAGGCAGAGGCAAAGCAAGAACACCCCCCATGAACAGCTGTGAGTACCACTCTGCACCTACCTGGTGAAGCTGGACAGCGGAGACTGGGATCTGAACGGTACCTGATGGGGCTGTCAGGAACACTTGGGGGACGCCACCTGCCACAGAGAGAGAACACAAATGACACCGTCCCTTAAACGGTGTTTCCCTGCAGGTCCTTTCTCTGAGCTCCATGGAACTTCACTAGTATGAAGGCGCCTCTTTGCATGCATTAAGGCATCCCAGGAGAAATCCACATGCACTAGCTTTCCTAGCACTGGGAGAAGCAGGCACAAGCCCTCAGCCCAAGTCTGTATGGCTTCATGCTGCTTTGCCCCCTCACACAATCACACATCCTCTCCAGAATCTCCTAGCTCCCTCCTCTGCTTGTCCCATACATCGCCCATCCCAGCAACCCTGACCCTTTCTCCCCAACAAAGAACAGCCCAAGCAATCCTTTGCATAAGGAGAATGGCTGGATCTAAAAGCAAGCAAGCAGCACCACCCTCACCAGAGCTCTGTACAGCCTCTAGGACTGCTTAGAAGAAACCTCTTTGAAATTACTACACAGCATAAATACATGTGAGATGAGAAAAATCAGGGGTGGGTAGGAGAGTACTTAAGGGAGGACCGACCCAGACAGCTCTCTTACCCTGATCCTGGACCTGGCCGTGGGACACCTGCATCGCTGAGGGCGCCTGTGAGAAGGCGTTGAGGACTGCAAGTCCACCATCCGCAAGGCCAGAGGTGGGCGCGTACATCACCGCGTGTGGGCTGGGGTACATCATGTGGCCACCCACGGTGGTTGGCACAGATGACGTCATGATGGTCGCCGGGAGGGTCACTGGTACCAGGAAAGACTACACGTGAGCCACACGGAAAGGAGCGTGCTACACTCACACACTTGCTCAGCTCCCCTCCCTCAGCCACCCCTGGCAAGCTGTCCAAAGGATCACCTTGTTCTCACACTCCTGAGGAAAAGCCCCACGGAACAGGCAGGAGAGCTCAAACCTTTCACAAATGAGGGGAAAGAAAAGCATGGTAGCTAAAAATCCCAGGACTGAATTAGACTTGAGATACAAGTTTCCTGATGAAGCTTTAAATAGAGCTGTTGAACTGAATTCAGCCAGCATGCAGGCACCTGGACTCAAGTTTTGCTGACACCCAAGGCATCCTCTGCAAAAATCTAAAGTAGATGTGAGCCCATGCCTTGTGCTGGGGCGATGCTAAAGAACTGAGAATTGGGCAACCTGTTCCCAGCTCCATGCTGCAAGTAAGAGCAGACGATGTATCTGGAAAGGCTCTGAGATCCCTTGTAAGGTGCCCTGTGCACAGTAGCATCTACTTAGACATAGCATAGCACAGGGGCTGGCCACAGGTATAAAGACACCTGGGAAGCTGCCAGAAAGGCTGCAATAAGAGTTGGTTTGAAGACAGATCCTGGGCAGGGAGCAGGTGCGTGGTCTCTGTGTGTGGGTCACTATCAACAGAGGTTAGGAAGACAGAACACGGTTACCATCATGTCCCAATTACCTGTTCCGCTGGAAGAGGTCTGGGTAAGGTCAGTGCTGCTGTCACTAGAGGGAGACGTTTGCTGTGGTGCCTGGTGCACCTGGATGGCCTGGACTGGGACCTGCTGAGCCATGGTACCACCTAGGGGGAGAGAGAAGCCCATGAGCCCGTGGCTCAGCAGGGATACAGGCACTCTGGCCCATATGAAAGCCCCACACCATTCCTTCTCTGGCTGCTCGCAGTTTCGCACCATGGCTCAGCACTGCACTGGGGAAGGCTAGCCAAAAGCAGTACGTGACAGAAAGCAGGCCCTGCCCCAAAGAGCAGGTCAAAACCTACTCTTTCCTGGCTCACAGTGGCCAAGGAGAGCTTAGTAGGCCTACAGGGCTCCAGAGAGAAAAGGAAAGGCCACAGAAGCTTTTGTCCAGCTCCCAAGACAAGTGTCAGGAATGTCTGTGGCCCTCCTCACCATTCCTAGCTCCACCAAGACAGGTGTGGGGAGGAGAGGACCCAGGACATGCCCATGCTCAGCCAGCCCTGAAGGATCATCTGCACAGAGCGGGACCCGAATGCCAGAGCCAGTGGGCCTTCACACTCTGGAGCCCAGCTCCATCCTCCCACAGAGCACTCAAGGAACAGCTATCTCACTTAGCTTGCAAACTCAAGGACATCACAGGGCACCACTGGGCCAGAAGGCCACTGCAAAACTCTTCAGCTCCAGAGGTGGAGCTCAGCACAGGAAGCTCCCCTAAGGCTTAGCTCAAGTTTCCAGAAAGAAGAGCAAGGGATGCCGGAGAGTAGGAATCACCAGCCACCTCGCTCAGACTGGGCAACTCTCCACACACCATGCTACAGAGACACACATACATTATTCTCTTAGCTCCTCCAGATCACAAGGTAAATCTGTTCCCTTGCAGAGAATCACACTGTCTGACAGGGCCCGAGGGAGCCATAAGTCCTCCAAGAAAGAATATGCAAGCTATTCGACTCATTGCACAAAACCAGGCAGGACACAAGAAATACTGTCTCACTCTCAGTGCTGGTCCTCGGATGATGGCTAGAGGAAGAAGAGTCTACCTCTGCTCTGAAACTCCAGCCAGGAGCACATCCAGCCCCAGTACAACACCTGGAATGCCTCAACTCAGCACAACAAGAAATTCTTACAACGCACACAGCAGCACCGCTTTCTGGGTCTCTCCTAATCGACCCTCTGCACAGTGGCTCAGTGATTGACTGCAGATCCAAATACAAAAGCGAGGGCAGCTGCTCAACCACCAGCACTTAAAAAACACCCACTAGGCATCTGAGCCCCCTGTGGTCTCCTCCCATCAGCCCTCCTGGCAGCACATTTCAGCCTCGGCACAGCTGCACCAGGGAACTGTCTCCTGTCTTTTCTATCCACACAACAGGAGACCAACAACCTCCCTTGGTCTGTAGCCCCCCCCACCCCAGGACTCTACTCCTGCCTATGCCAAACGTTCCCTGCTCCATCTTCCCATCTCTTCCCCCACAGCCAGGGTCACCCTGTGCTCTGTCTCCTTCTGTGCTCCCACCTCAACCGGGAATCATCTCTCTGGCCAGGAACAGGACCCCCACAGACACCTCCAACCCCCCACCTCAAGGAAGCGGAGGAGAAGCGAGTGCTGACCTGTCAGCGACACGATCTGCCCTCCAGCTCTGGCAGGGAAGCGGAAGACTGTCTGTTGTGCCTGCTGCAGCTGTCCAGCCGTACCCGTGACCACCTGGCCCTGCTGGCTGGAAAGAGCCAGGGAGTGCGGCTGTAACTGAGTGAGAGGAATGGTAGGAGTCCCCGGAGAAAGGGAAGCACCTGCCGAAAGGAGGGAGAAAGAAAGGCTTTGTCACCACCAGCTCTTCTCACTCCCTCCAGGCTTCTTGGTGCTGCCCTGGGGTCCCAGCTCAGCTCCCTGCCACCACGCCCTTCCCAGCAGCAGGGCCAGCTAGCAGCACTCTATGGAAACAAGTCACTACATGACTCTTCTCCAGCCACTGGCCTGGCTGGGCCTAAGCGAGGAATCCCAGCCAGGCTATCCCTACAGCAGCAATCACTCTGCTTCCACCTGCCACTAGGTCTCCTCTCCTCTGAAGAGAGCAGCAACACACTCCAAGGTGCAGAGATGGGATGGATGCAGTCCTCAGCTCCTAAAGGCACTGACCTGACATGAGGGTGAAGCCGGTGGGTATTGGCATGAGGCCCCCAGATGTCACTGCACTGGCTCCAGTAGTCTTCAGCACTGTCCCGTTGGCACTGGTGACTGCATTGGGGCTGATGCTGGCAGACACTGGCGCCAGGTAATTAGTGATGGGGAATGACGGGCCACTGCTGACCTGCATGGAGGTCGAGGTGGTTGGGGCTGTCTGGATGGTGGACGTTGTCCCCGGCAGGTTGGTGACAGTGAACGCTGGTTTCAGTGCATCCTGAGGAAGGAGAGATTGTGACAACTCAGACTGGCCCTTGCATCTGGCCAACATCCACCCGTGAAACCAAAACAGACTCCATCGGTTGCATCCCCATGCTAAGCCATACCCCCACAGCCTACTGCCAGCACATGGAACAAAGCCAGGGCAGCAGAGAGGAGTTGCTTGTACAAACACAAGGAGACTGTGCCCAATAACACAGCATGAGGAGAGCTGGAGAAAACTCATCGTAAACCTTGGATACAAGCCCAGGGCCACACAGATCCCGAGAGACTTCCCTGCAAGACAACAGGGGACAAAACAACCCTTCCCCTCCCAGAGGTGCCCATAGCCTCTGAGAGCAGCCTCTTTTTGGCACACACCAGGCAAAAGCAGTGCTTGCAGGGACAGATGTAAAGGCAAACACACTGTCTCCTGTCAGGAACACACACCACTTCCCTTATGGCAGGAAACACATGGCCAAGAATAAGCCAAGAACTGACTCTTAAAGCAGCTGTACACCAAAAGCAGCAAAGGAGAGGTGAGCTATGCCAAACCCAGACACCAGGGACTCCCAACCCCAACCCCAACAACTGCTTTGGTGTGCCCTGGGGAATGGCTCCCCAACCCTCCTGCAGCAGAGGGGAGAATCTGGCTGGGGAAAGGACACCATTAGCCAGTCTGCTAGCAGGAGATGAGCACAAGGCAAACACTTCCAAGGGGCCTCACATGTTAGCTACTGCCAGCACGCACCACGGTCCAACAAGAAGCATCAGTGCTCTATGCCTGTCAGAGGACAGCATGGCCAGGGAAGCTGAGCACCAGGAGGAACAGGGCCCTGCACTGGGCCAATACCAGCCCCAGAGGTACAGGGGCTGGTCTCCTGGGGCTGGGAACAAGGGAGAAACACCTGTGGCCAGGCTGAAGGGCACAAAACACCCAATCTTCCACAGTTACAAAGCATGTGGCTGGACATGGCTTGGATCTGCAGGAGCTGACCAAACCCTGCATGGTCCCTGCTGTCCCAACAGTCACACTCCACCTAACATGTCTCCTTCCCCTAGACACCCAGGGTCTCCACAGCACCTCTCCTGCCCTGCTCAGCTGGCCAAGGACAGACTGTACAGGAGACGATGCCACAAGGCACATGGGACCTGCTGTCCCCATGTCCTACCACAGCTGCCAGCAGGCCTGGGAAGAGTTAAGGCTACCACAACTCCCACCCCTCCCACTGCAGGCTGGTGGGCCCAGCACTCCCACGTGCTAAGCCTTGTTCCCAGCCTGTCAAGCTGCCAGGAACAAGGAATTCACAGCTCAACAAACAGCTAAAAAAGGGAAGGCAGCCCATTTTGGACAGGGGGAGCCAATCCTGGGCACTCAGCTGTGCCCCAGGGCCTGGGGAGGGAGGAGAGAAACACCCCTCCACCTTGGCACGAAGTCCCTGAAGTCCAAATTAGAATAAGCACGTGGTAATAGAGCAGAGCCCAGCAGAGGCACTTTCCATTAGCTCAACCACAAACTCCTGCCATCCCACATGGGACACAGAGGCTGTGGGCACCTTCCCCACGTAGCTGACAGGGCAGAGCTCCCCCAGCTCACTAGGCCATGGGAGCCCTAGCAGAGCAGGGTGGATCCTGTTCCCAGATGGAAAAGCCAGGCTCCTGCATCCCCAGGTGTAGCCCCAAAGCTGTACACTCCTGAGATACAGTCTCCAAGCAGCCAGGGCACTTAGCATCCCTCCACACGCTCGGGGCTGGAGGAGGCATCCCAAAAGGTTCACAGCACCCTAGTCAGTGGGGTGGATTCTCAGGACTCCCTAAAAGCACAAGGGCAAGCCTCAGTATGATCAGAGCAGCAAAGGTGCATGGGAGGGATGCTGTGCCAGCAGGCTCAAAACATACACACCCAACTCTGCCCTCCCTACTCTGCCACAGGTGAGACTGGGATTCTTCCCATTTTTGCTTCCTTTCCCTTGGGCTGCAGCAACAACTCCCAGTGCAAAAAGACAGCTGGAATGAAACCATGGGATTGGGCACTTACTGCCCTCTTCCCATGCCTGTCTGCGATGCCTCAGAGCTTCTGGGCACCTTGTTTTCCCCCAGCACCCTGCAAAGCCCACACTACATCTGCAAGGGTAGCCTCCACTAGAAGCCACGCCATGGCTCAGCTTCAGCAGAAATTACCTGAAGGGGCCATGGACAAGCCCTTAGGCAGCACAGCAGCCCTGAAGGCCCTTCCCTTCCCAATCCAGCTGCAGGGCTATCCCCACCCAGAACAGTTCCTGGGGAATTGACACACAGCAGAGAGGTGCAGCACAGCATCAGGAGATGTCTGCCCAGATACACACCACTGTGCATGCTTGATAAATTCTATACATATATGAGCAGATCACAGGGCATAGCCCCGGCCATCTGATGCCTATCTTGGACCTATTCTGTCTTGGGGACAGAAACAACCCCACTCCACAGCTCCTGGGGGCTGCCTAAGACAATGCTATTCAGCCCCATTAGGCAGGTATCACAGGACAGCTGGCCTTGGAGGTACATGAGAAATCCCAATCTGGTCCGTATTCTAGATGGGGCAGAAAGTCCCACCTTTCTCCCCACCCCAAAAAGAGATGGCCAGGTCAGGGCTGCTCCTGTCACAGCCTAGAGCCCCCAGGCTTTGCCCAAAATACACCACCCCCTCCAGAGCCACACCCAGGAGATCACATGGACACTGCATCATTTGAGGCCCGCCAAAAAACCAGAGGTAACAGTATCATTGTGAGGATATAGCTGCTGCCTTCAATATACAGCACGCCCCAATCAGTCCCAGTTTAGTTCCACAGCAGGGAGCTTGGGTTTGGCACAGCAGGAATAGCCCATAACCGCTGCTGGGCGTAGTGTGAAGGAACACCAGAGGGCTACTGATTGCAGGTAATGGCCTATCTGCATTGCTTACCCTTCTGCTGCATCAGCTGAATGCAAGCCGGTTTTGTTCATACAGAGGCCCAGGAAGCAGAGTTCACAGGAAGGCCAGGGAACAACCACCCAACCCTCTCAGAGCATCCTATCTGTCTGGACCTGACAGCCTAAGCACTTAATTTCCTGCCACTTCTCTCCAATAAGGCACCCATAACCCAGCCCTGTGTACCACCCACCCCTCAAGCAAAGATGTAAGGCATCCAGCACAGCCCACTCCCAGGCACCCTTCATGCTCAGAGGGCTTCTTGATCTACGTGAATTGGGCTGATCTCTGCCAGGCCACCAAACCAGGCTTCCAGCCCTGCAGAAGACACAGCAGAACCAGGAAGGGTCAGAGCGGGATTGACCCCAGCATCAGGGCTAGCTGTGACAAGAACCCTCAGCAAGCCAGGGGTGGGTTTAGCCAGAACATCAAGCAGAAAGCAAGGCCACAGGGCTCCTCCAGCCAATGCTGTCTGTGGTCACAAGGAGCCCCACACTGTTACCACTAGTGAGTACTAGGATGGAGCTTGCAGGGGACTAAGCAGGGGCTGCATCAGAAAGCAGGCAGAGAGAAGTTGTGTTGAGATCTTCTCTGTAGACTAACTGCACACCAAGAGCACACTTCCTTTGGGGCAACCTAGCAGTATTTTCATGGAAAATCTTATGGAACATGACATGGACAAGCCCCATGCCCAGTCAGCTGCCATGCACAGCACTTCCTGCACCTCCAAGTTACTCTAGGCACAGGTAATTCATCTTATTACAAAATGCCCACAGGGCTTGCCTCTTCATCCAAGAGAAGCTTAAGAGACACAAGTCCTTATAAACACAGTCTGCACAAGGGAGAAATTCCTGGTGACAACAGGGACAGTCAGCACAAGGGAGAAATTCCTGGTGACAACAGGCTCCTTCGCCTACTGAAAAGGGCTGATACAGTTCACTCTAGGAATCGGAGGCACCCAGGGGAGTCACACCAGACTGGGACAGGCAGGGCTATTGTTGGGATCCCACCATCAGAAGGCCTTCCCATGGACTCTAGCACAGAGCTCTTCAGCCAGCAATACCTTGGTCCCACCACAGTTGTTCTACCTGAGGGGATCTCTGTGACCGTATTTCTCAGGGCTCAGCAGCACTACACTTTTTCTTGGTGCAGCACTACACACACATGGGAAAGAGGGCATGGAGGAATTGTGGTGACCAGGTGCTCAGCAGCACCATGACCAGAGCTGCTGGGCTGCAACAGGATACAAGCAGGCAGCTGAACACTGTTGCAGCCCCAGGCAGCACGTGGGGCACATTTCAGGGCTGCACTCACTGCCTTTGGGATCATAGCACAGATCTCAAACACCCTTCTCCAGGTTCTGGCTACTGTAGGGCAAAGATGCTGCTGTGGCTTGCACACAGTTGACTGGAGGACTCCTAAAA
The DNA here is from genome assembly GCA_022605575.1 of Laterallus jamaicensis coturniculus. NCBI lineage: Eukaryota > Metazoa > Chordata > Aves > Gruiformes > Rallidae > Laterallus > Laterallus jamaicensis. Next base: position 2,199,185 of record JAKCOX010000001.1, read on the forward strand.
TAAGGCCACAGTTGATCTGGAAGGATGCTTTTACAGCAAGCACCAGGCACAGCAGAGCTGCAGCAATTTGCAGCACCCAATGGCACCCCCCACACACCCAGGAAGCTGTGGCAAAACCCCTAGTTCAGCATGTTGTCATCCCAGCCTTGCACACCACAAACTCCCCTGCCTCCCATCTCCGAGGGCCTGTGGACCTAAGCACCAGCCTGGGAAGGAAGCAGACGGCATTCAGGAGCCAGGTTTCTTGCAAGAGCTCTGAAGACCACCACCAGGAGATGCAGGGACAAGAGAGGGCCCTTTCCAGAAGAAAAGGGCCACTGCCCAACTCTGCCCTCACAGACAGGCCCTCTGCAGCACTCTGGGCGAGAGGCCACGAGTAACACAGGCAGGCAAGGGCCAGCGCCTGCAGGGACACCAGGCAGGGAGCAGAAAGAGTCTGTCCAGCCAAATGTTTCCATTCCCCATGTCCTCCCTGCCCCCTTCCAAAACAGCACCAAAGCAAGAGACAGCTGCAGCTTATAAGGAATGTGAGGGGCCCTGCCAGGGACTCTGGCGAGGGAAACCAGGCCTTATAAGGCCATGGAGGCAGAATCAAATTTTTATCAATGAGTGCAAGAGCACAGAGTCGCCCAGGAGAGATAACAGTGCTGAGAATTGCCTGGGGGGTGGGCTGGGCTGGTGGGGAGCCCTGCTGCAAAAGCCAGGGACAGAACATCTACCACCCACTTCCCTCCCTCTCTGAATCACCACTACCACCAGCCAAGTGAAAGAGCAAGCCCCAAGAGGTTACAAAAGCTCATTGGGGTTGCAGCAAAAAGGGGACCTGCCCTCCAGTTTCCCCAGCTGCTATCCAAGGAGGGCTGGGGACAGTGGGGGCTGCCAGCACAGCCCCACAGGCACAGCCCGTGCCCTGCAGGGTGCCCAGGCACGCAGCCGAGCACAGGAACATTACCTTGGTCTCCCCACTGCTGTCCGACTCAGACACCTGGTAGGTGAGGTCCGTCTCCTCAAAGCCCGTTGCGCTCATGCGCTGGTCAGTGGTGGGGTCCGAGCGCGGGGGTGAGTCTGGGGAGTTGAGGCACGTTTGGATCAACGCCTTCCCCGTCTCACTGGTGATCATAGGCTGCAGTTTCCGCGTAGCAAATGTGTAGACATGGCCTGTCTCACTGGCCACCAGCAGCAGGACTTGAGTGCCAGTCAGCGTGGAAAGCTCGTAGGCCTGCCAGCAGCACAAGGGGAGAACAGGAAGTCACAGACAGCGGGGACACGCACAGTGCGGGACATGAGTCCCCAACACGTCCCTCCCCTTTGCTCACCCCAGCTCTGGCTCTCTCTCACTCCAGAGGAGAGGTGGCATCTAAAACCAACTCAAGGTTAGTCCCCTACAGGTCAGGGTGTCCCCTGCTTCGTTCATACCTCTTTTAGCATGCCTCAGGGGATGTGCATGTCAAGAGGTCACAGACAAAGAGCAGTCCCCTCAGGAGAGTCCCCTGAAGACGTGGGGAATACTGGGCTGTCCCCATTCTAGAAATTCCACCTGCTTCTTTGGACACACCTGGAGGCCTCTGACCCTCACTTCTGCTGAGCCACATAAGAGGATGGATGGTACTAGCCCACGTGTCTCTCTGCGGCATCTTTCCCCTCACTGCCCCCCAGGCAGGCTAAGACCTAGACTCTGAGCCTGCCCAGTCCTGAGCACAGCCGCACTCCAGTGCGGTGAGCTTACCATCCCCAGGACTGCCCCACGGGCTGGGAAGAACACTCTTCACCTGCCATCACGGCACACTCGGTGGTTTCACACAAGCTGCCGCAGACGGGACGGCCTCACTCTGCATCCCGTGCAGCCAGGGCGCACCCAGCGGTACCCCACAGCCATCCACACCTTCCCAGGGTGCACGAAGCCCAGCTAGTGGTTCAGAGGATGCGGTGAGCGCAGCCAGGGATGCGGACTAGGCGCTAGCATCCAACCGCACACAAAATAGCCTCAAGTTCCTAACCTCGTCGATGCACAGCGGCTCCAGGCACCGGGAAGCATCCCGGACCGACCGAGACATGGCGCCGGCCCCTTCCGCGGCCGAAAGGGCCGGTCCTGCTGGGCCCTTGGCGAACAGCGCGGCCCAGCCCAGATGTGCCACAAGTCCGGCGGAGGACCCAGCAAAGCTCGGAGAGGGGCACCGAGGGCTCCCAGCACGCCGCTCAGCTCCGGCCAAGGGCTGGAGGCTGCGACCGAGGCGGGCCTCCCCGGGCACAAGAGCCTGCGGGGAACCACCGGGCGCGCTCGGCATTAAGCGGGCCGCGTTACTGAGACCTCCCTTCCCGCTCCCGCCCACCCAGGTCCGCGTCCCGAGCCCCGCGGAGGCCAGGGGCCTGCCGCCGACCCCGCCGGACGCTCCCACACGGCCCCCCGGAAGGAGCTGGAGCCGGGCCGCACCCCCTCCCCCCCCTCCCCGCTGCACCGGGAAGCCGCCGCCGTTTCCGGGCACGGCCCCGCCGGCCGGCTCCCAGCTCTGCCCGGGCGCGCTCCGCCCGTGCGGCGGGGCTCCCGCCGCCGCGGGCCAGGCGGGTGCCGGCCGCCCCCCCCCCCCCCCGCCGCGGCCGCTCGCCCCCCGCGCCGGCTAGAGCCCCGGGGCCGCACCTTCTTCATGATACCGGTCTTCCTCTTGCTGAAGGTGGTATAGCGCCGCAGCTTGTTGTCGATGAACTCCATCTTGATCTTCACCCTGCCCCGCGTCTTCTTCCCGGGCTTGGCGCCGCTCACCGCCCCGCCGCCCCCGCCGCCGCCGCTGTAGGCGGCCGCCGCCGCTCCCGCCGCAGGCCCCGCCGCCGCCGCCTCGGCCAGGCCACGCTTCACGCCGCGCCGTTCGCCGCCCAGCTCCTCCTCCTCGGCCGACTCCGAGTCGCCCTCGCTGCCGCTGTACAGCGCCTCCCGCTCCAGGCGGCCCCCGGGCGGCCCCGCCGCCGCCCCGCCGCCGTTCGCCCCACGCGGTACCGGCGACCGGCCCAGCCCCGAGCCGCGGGCCAGTGCGGCGGCCGCACCGTTCCCGGCCCCGGCCTGGCTCGGCAACATCGCGGCGGCGAGCGCGGGTCGGGTCAGGTCAGGCCGGCCCCGCCATGGTCCCGCCGCCCGCTCCGCGCTCACGGCCCCGCTCCGCCACCGCCCCCGCCGCGCCGCGCCGCCCCCATATAAAGCGATACAATGTTGCCTTTTATGGAGAAGGCGCTCCTTATATGGGGCGAGCCGGCGCCCCGCCGGGAGGCACCGTGCCATTGGCTGGCGGCCTCCATGCTCCGGCGCCCATTGGCCGGCGGCCGGCGTTTGATTTGCATACGTTCCGACTGCGCTCGCGTCACTCCTCGCTTGAAACACGCAGGGAGGCTCTTAAAGAGACAGCGCGCCGAGCCGCGGGGCCGGGCCGCGAGCGGGCGGCTCCGAGCCGGCCGCGCGTCCCCCCCTCCCCGTTCCCCTGGCCGGCTCCCGCCGCTCGCCCCCTCGCACGGCGGGCAGCCCCCGCCTTGCCACCCTCGGGACGCGGTCGGGAGAAGCTCTGCCCCGGGAGCCCACCTTGCGCTTCAGCCGGGCTACCGGGCGATCGCTGCTCGAGGCGGACACACGCGCACCCCCGCACCCCCACATCCCACCCCCCCCCCCCGCCCCGTGCTCGTCCCCGAGGGCTGCGGGCTCTGCCTGGGGTCAGGAGGAGGGGTTGCGGGGGCGCCGGGAGGGGCTGGGGGCCACCTGGGTGCTCCCGGGCAGGGGGCTGGGGGGCTGCGACTAAAACACGCGTTCCCCGAGCGCAAGTGGAGCGCTGGGTGGGAGAAAAAGCCGCCTACATCCGGGGCGATGGCTGGGCTGGCCCCAGGGCGCACCCCCCGCCAGCCCTGCCCTGCAGCCCGGAGGGTTCCCAGGAGGTGACACAGGCCCGGTCCTCTGCTCAGGAGCGAGCCAGGAGAGGGATGGTCCGAGCGGGCAGGGCAGCCGAGTACCAGTCGGGCTGCACGTGGGTCAGCAAGGGTGCAGGAGGGACCACACAGCCCCAGAACTCAAGGCTTCGAGGACAGAGCCACGTCCTTGGCTGGGGAAAGGGGTCTCCCACATCCCGTCCTACAAATAGGAAGGGCAATCCAAGAGAAGGGATTCACTTCTGCCAGCCCCACCCCCGCCACAGACCCCTTTTTGCCTCCCGGGCACCCCGTGGAGGCTTCTGCAGCTTGCACAAGCCCTTTCCATATCTGCCTCATCACTCAGAGGACACGCACGCTTGCCACCAGCCTCCACAGCTGTCTCCCATTCTCTAGGGCCAACCTCCTACAGAGCAAGGGAGTAATTGCAAAACCAAACACCCCCCCTCACACACACACACACACTCGTCACTGCCACCACCTCCCCCCCGCCAGCCATGCTCCTCCAGTGAGCACACATGCCATTTATAGCTCCCAACGGGGCTGATGGTGCTCACATGCCTCCCATCACATGCCCTGGCCACCCTCTTTTTGAGCTGAATGCAAACTACACCTGGCACAGGTGAGACAGACCTTGTCACGTCACACTAGGCTGAGGAAGGGTCAGTGAGACCCTCTGCGTAGCCAGAGGCATCAGTTAGGCTGAGAGCAACTGGCACGTGGATCTGATAGCCAGAGTCAGTCTACCTCTCAGCACAAAGTGTGCAGCCATTGTGTACAGCAGGATTGGGGTTTCTCTTGCCCACAGGGCTACTGCACCACCCCTCCTTCCCCCTCACGGTGGGCCTTTTGCTCCCAGGCTGCAGGGGAGCCTGCACAGGCAGGAAGCAAGAGCTGGCTCAAACCTTTCACTGACATCCTTTCTCTCCCTAGCCTCGTCCTGGGGATGCTTTCTGAGATGTTTCTTCCACCTGTGCTCTGAATGAGAGCAGAACATCAGCCTACTTTTGGACTTCCTGGGGGTGCTAATCTCTCACCAAGGTCATCACCCACAGAACACAATTTTCCAGCAACACTGGAAGGATTTGGACCTCCTCAATCAAACCAGCAGCTTAAACCAGGTTTTTACTTACTTGACAGTCCCATTTAATCTTCAAGGCTACTGTCATTCACATCCCCACAGTCATAAAACTCACATTTCTAACCCCCCTCTTACATAGCTGTGGGCACACAGCAGTCTGTACTACATCATAAAAACATCTTACCTGAAGATGCCCAAGGATCCCCCAGACAAGCTGCTGCCTGCATCAGCAGAATGGTCCAGCAGAATGGGTCCCACTACCAGCCACTCTCAGCATCACCTCAGCCCTCAACATCCCCTTTGCATCCTTCCTCTAGGCGATTGCAACAACCCCCTTCTCATCCTTTTCTTCATCTGTATTTCAGCTGGGGAGCAATGAAACACGCTCTGCACTCAGACCCAAAGCTGTGATGGGTTCCATCTTGTTACTGATCCTCTTATCAGCATTACTTCAGATGCTTTTTTTGACTGCTGCTGACTACAGGCAGATGCTGTTTGTTAAACAGCCAGAGCTCTTCTAGGAGCAGCAACAACTAGAACAAAGGTACTGCTGCTCGTGTAAGATGAGGCCAGGGCCTCTCTTAATGTACTAGTTTTGGTCAGAAGAGGGGTATGTCTGCCCTTCGTATACGCTACCAGGGGACAGCATGAGCATGGCTGCTCCATGATGGGTGACTAGCCAGTATCTAAGGGTGACCCCACATCCTCACTAGCAAGTACAGTCCCACAGTACCTGAGCAGAGCAGAAATGGGTGTCAGAAACAGGGTCCATCTTCAGAGCAAACAATGAACCAAGTCCAGAAGCCACCCAGTCAGGAGACAAGGCCAACACTAGGCCTTCACAAGGCTACAAAACGTGCCTAGAAGACAAGGCTAGAGGCAAGGCCCAAGCAGGACCACCTACAGGATTGCTCAGAACAGCACTGAAGGCTCCCTCACCCCGGCCTAAGCTTAAATGCAGCTCAAAAAGGTAGGAGGTCCCAGGTGAGGCCATTTTAGGACAGTTAAGGCCCATTAGCTCCCCTCCAGGTGCTAGGCAACTAAGAGTCAGGGGCAGTAGATAAAATCAGAGCAGACAAAAGAAGTGTTTCTTCAAGCTGTGTAGTGGGTCTGTGTGCTCATTGCTCTGAGGCCCTCAAAGCTGCTTAGTTGTAAGGAGAACATGGATAGATTTCTGGCAAGAAAAAACACCAAGGCCTGTTGGAAATGCCTGGTGTGGAGGTCCTTGTTAGGACCTGGCAGTTGTTAGCTGGGACAGAACATACCCACTTGCTATTCTCTTACACTGTTCAGTAAATGTTCCATTTTGAACACAGATGGTGGCCCACTAGATGGACCTTTGCTTGTGATGGAGCTGTGCTGCTCTTTCCTCCCCTGGACACCACAGGTTGGCTTTTCTTCTCAAGTATTTTTTTTTCTTTCTTTTTTTTTCCTTTTTTTTTTTTTTTTTTTAAATGTTCCTTCAGTTTGGACTGAGGCAATTGGATCCCACCTCTGTCAACTATCCAAGTCCTCTCATTTTCCTGCAAGAGCTCTGTTTTCCTGGTCTCCTCCACCACATTTAGCTAGGACTCCATTTGCTCAGCTGGCTGTTTCCAATTAGTTTGCCCAACATCTATCCCATCCGCAAGGATACAGAACTTTTTCATGACATCACTCCCAAAAATAAACAATCCCAGCCCCCATTTTTCTGCACCCTTTGGGTCTGGAGTTTGTCCTCGCTCTGGTGCCTTTCCATTTGGGTGCTTCCCTGTAGTCACAAGGTCTTGCCTGCGTGGTAAATAGGCACTTGAGTCCCCAGGATGTGTTGGGGTAAAGCTGAGCATCCTGTCCTAACACTGCTTGCAGAACCAGTCTGCTGCAGCCATGTCATTTACCCCCAACAGGCTGAGATACCCACCTGCATGAAGCTGGCAGAGCAAGGGTGTCACTCCAGCAGTCCTTGGCATCTCTATTCCTTAGCATCACAGAGATGCTACTTGGCATGGCCACCACACGGGATGGTGCCTGGTTCCATCTCCAGCCCATCCAGGAGCATTTTGAGCAAGCAGAGCAATAACCCAGCTACTCTGCCCGTCATGCCCAACACCGGGCAGCAAAGTGGGAGGACAAGGGATCATTCACTGCATCCAATATGCGGGTTGGCCCTCACCTGGGGCAGAGACTCAGGTCACTTGCTAGTATCTCAGCTGATGTTGTACAACTGCCCTTACCTACCCCGCATCTCCCAGCCTCTGAAGAAAAACACAGTGTGGTGGTTTAGCCCTGGCTGGAGGCCAGATGCCCACCAAAGTCGGTTTATTACTCCCCTTTGTAGTTGGACAGGGGAGAAAATATATATTGAGAGACTTAGGTAAGGACAGGGAGAGATCATCCTGTCATGAATGCCATGGGCAAAACAGACTCAACACAGAGTGAAGGAAAGAAAACTCTCTAATTTATTACACTACACTACACACACAGTGAAACCAGAGTCAGATAATGAGAAGCACAACCAGATCTTGAAACAACATGACCAGATCTTAAAACATGTTCCCCTCACTGCTCCCTTCTTAGCAGACTTTAGTCAGAATTTTCCTCCCTTCTTCCCTCCTGTTGTGGCACAGGGAGGGGCAGGGACTGGGGAAATGGGGGCTTCGGTCAGTTCCTTGCAAGTTGGTTTCCTTCTTGGCTGGGGACACACACACACACATTCATTCCTCACACCCTTCCCCTGCTGCACTGTGGGGTCCCACCCACGGGAGACATGAGTCCTTCATGAACTTCTCCAATGTGAGTCCTTTCCCACAGGGCTGCAGCTCTTCCCCAGCTGCCCCAGCGTGGGTCACTGCTATGGTGGGCAGTCATAAATCACAATGTCTCTCAGGCCCAGTCCTCCACGGGGTCACCAACCCCACCCCCCAACAAACCTGCTCCAGCGCGAATCTCTCTCTTGCTCATCTCTTTGACACAACAACCCGATGCAGAGCTACAGGCTTGGGGGAGGCTGGCTGGAGAGCTGTCAAGAAGAGAAGGACCTGGGGGTGTTGGTTGACTGCCAACTGTACATGAGCCAGCAGTGTGCCCAGGCAGACAAGAAGGCCAACAGCATCCTGGCTTGTATCAAAAACAGCGTGGCCAGCAGGTCCAGGGAAGTGATTGTGCCCCTGTACTGGGCATTGGTGAGGCTGCACCTGGAGTACTGTGTCCAGTTCTGGGCTCCTCACCATAAGAAGGACATTGAGGTTCTGGAGCAAGTCCAGAGAAGGGCAACCAGGCTGGGGAAGGGGCTGGAGGGCAAATCCTGCGAGGAATGGCTCAGGGAGCTGGGGGTGTTTAGCTTGGAGAAGAGGAGGCTGAGGGGAGGCCTTATACCACCTACAGCTACCTGAAGGGAGGTTGTGGAGAGGTGGGTGATGGTCTCTTCAGCCAGGAGACAGGAGATGAGACAAGGGGCAATGGCACTAAGCTGTGCCAGGGCAGGGGCAGGTTAGACATTAGAAAAACATTTTTTATTGAAAAGTGTCAGGGCCTGGGACAGGCTGCCCAGGGAGGGGGTTGAGTCACCTTCCCTGTGTGTGTTCATAAAAAGGGCAGCTGAGGTACTTAGGGCTCTGGTTTAGCTTAGGATGGGATTGGTTGGACTTGATGATCTTCAAAGGTCTTTTCCAACCTTGTGATTCTGTGTCTCTGTCTCTCTCGACGGGCTGCAAGTGCTGGCAGGGGTTTGCTCCAACCTGGGTCACAGCATCTTCTCTGTTTCCACCTGCTCCATCCAGTGTGGGGCCTCTCCATGGGCTACAGGTGGGGTCTCAGCCTTTTCCATGGACTGTGGGGGTGGGGGGAGGAACACCTGCTCTACCATGGGTTTCCCCACAGGCTGCAGGGGCATATCTCTCTGGCACCTGGGGAGCCTCCTCCCCTGCCCTCCCTGGCCTTGCTGCCTGCACAGCTCATTACATCTTCTCACTCCCTTCTCTGGGGGAAAAATGCAGCTGCTTCTGGGGTTTTTTCTCCTCAATGTGATTCCCAGAGGCACTGTGACCATCGCCAACTGGCTCGGCCTTGGTCAGCAGCAGGTCTGGCCTTGAATTGGCCGATGTCTACAGTCTGGGGCCTGCAGAGCATTCCTGCAGCTCCTTACAATAGCCATTTTCTGCAGCCCCCGCTCTCTCCCAGCACCCAGCTACGGAAAACTGCGACACACAGTGACCAGGATGGAGTAAGTAACTGCTGCTGAGGGATCAGGTGAGGTGCCACAGCATAGAAATGTTAGTCAGCTAGAAGGACTGAGTGACATGATCCATCCACAAGTGCACAAGAAAGCACTGGGAGTGCACAAGTGCAGCTGGGAGTATTGGTGGGGCAAGACGTGCTCTAGAAGTAAAGTATGTCACAGGCAAGATGAGACACATTCCTCAGCAACTCAGCTGCAGCTATCAGCCCCCAGCATGCAGCCATCCTACCTGAGGGCGGCAGGCAGGAAATCCTGTGGGAATAGAATGGGTGGGAGAGATGGAACAGAAGGAACAGCAAACACATGTGAGAGGTCACTTGCACGTTGGAGAGCATGCAGGAGAGCAGGCATGCAGCAATGCTGCAGCACTCACACACTTCAAGAGTTGCATACACACTGGGAAGGACTGGAAGGAGTGGCAAGAAAGAGAAGGCACATCCAGAGACCTCTGCCCAAAACCCTTCCCTGCAGTGTGTGCAATGGCATAAGCTGTGGCCAGGCCCTCTGGAGAAGGGTCATGGAGGCAGTAAGCATTCAGGGGGGTGGTAAGTTGCTGCTAAGCCCACTATACAAAGGAGCAGCAGGTCTAGGCAGAAGAGAGGGGCTCAAGAACCAACCACAGCCACATCTTGGGTCACCAAAAGGCCTTGGCTTGGGGAGACTCCACAGCTCCCAGCTGCAAGATACCTCACAAATGTCAGGAAAGAGACAAACACATGGTAAATTTGTGTTGCTTGCACCCAAACCCAGCTCACCCCTCTTCCCAAGCCCGGAACCAAATCTGAATTTAGACCAGCTAGCATATTCCAAGAATTGGGCCCTCTTCACCCTCCATGGAGATGCTGGAGTAGCAGAGGTGGGAAGGGGATCTTGGACATTTCTGCTTAAAGAAGAGCCGACTAGATTGGGTTGTTCAGGACTCTGAATTGATCCAGCGTTGAGTATCTCTGATAACAGAGGCCCCACAGCTTCTCTGGGACTGTCTCAGACCTTTACCACCCTTAGAGGGAAGCATATTTTTTTTAACATCTAGTATGAATTTCCCTTTTGAAGCTTGCTGTCCATCACTTCAAGCTCAGGCCCAGTAGGCCTCCAAGAGCTCAGGCTCTATAATCCCCCAAGGGTGAGCTGTGCAGCAAGAAGACCTGCTGGTCTGCAGCTTGGTCAAACCCAGGGTCCCATTCTGCCTCCAAGGCCTACCCTGTGATGGCTTGGCTCAAGTTCACAGAGTGGAAGTTCTTGTACATCATCAGCCCATCCTCCCTCCCACCAGGACCCTGCCATTGCCCAGGGGGACTCGCACAGGGATCCACAGCCCACATGACAGCGGGAGTCCGCCCAGTAATCCCAATCAGGCTTGGCCCTGCCAGCTCCTCAGTCCTGTAAGCAGCAGCAGCCAAAAAAGCCCCTGTGTGAAACCACCACTTTGCAGCTGGCTGCAAAATTGCCTAGGCCCCAGGACTGGGTGCACAAACCCAATTACAAAGGATAAAAGTTGCTACCAAAGTCTGGACACCTGAACAGGGGGGGCTGTCAATGTGCCCATAAGCACTTGCTTCTGGGGAGTCCAAGAGGGACATTTTCTCTTGAAACACATGAAACTCTTGGAGAGCAACACAGGACTGCTCCAAGATAAGATTAAGTCCTAAGGCAAAGTGCTCCCTCAAGGAATGAAATGGTATCTCCAACACAGCAGAGAAGGGGGCAAAAGGGTTAAACGTGGAAAGACCGATGCTCGAGGAACAAGCCCCCAATGTTTCCCAGGAACCATGTGGAAGAAAACAGCCAAACAGCCATCTGACAGCAGTGTTTTACAAAGAGCAGAAAAACAAAACAAAACAAAAAAGCCTTCTTTATTGTGAGCAGCACATAAAAACCCAACAAAACCCAACCCTTCTTGGCTGCGGTACCCTCTGGCTCAAGCAAACAAACTAATCCATTCTAGGCTGCATTCCAGTAACAGAAATACTATGGTAGGGAGGAGTCAGCGCTCTGGAAGAGGAAGAGGGAGAGAGGGGGCACTGCCCAGAGTCATACAAAAAAAATAGGCACGGGGGAAGTTGGGAAAGGTAGTGAGCTCCTTCATATGCCAGGCACTTTGTGTTCCTGCTGGCTGGCCTGGACCTGTGGTGCACAGGGGATGCAGGCATGCCTAGCACAGACAGACAGACAGAGAGAGGCTGGGCCAGACCAGCAGATATGCACATGGCAAGTGGAGACAAGAGAGGCTGGTGCTGGAGCCCAACTCTTGCCATGTGGAGTGATGCTCCATCCACGCCAGCAGCCCACGGAGCGGGCACCAGGCTGGGTAGGCGGAGAGCAAGAGGCAGCAAGGGCTGTCTTTTAGGACCTGGGAAGGAGGGGGGGTGGGGTGGGGGCTGGGGTACACTGGCTTGTGCTTTGAGTCCAGCAGCTGCTGGTGCCAAGCTGCTCACTGGCGCATTGAGGTTGGGCTCAGCAAGGGGCCACAGGAGTGCCAGGGGCTCCCCAGGCACCTACAAATTCCGGTCCACCCCGCTGCGTCCTTCCCCAGCAAAAGCTGGGATGCTCAGGCTTTGCTGTCAGCTGGGCTGTCCCCAAGGGCAGCGGCAAGCTCGCTGAAAGAGGGTCGATCCTTTGGGCTGGGGGCCCAGCAGCGCTGCATCAGCTTGTCGAGGCGGGAAGGGCAGCCCTCAGGGTGTGGGAGCTTCGTCTTTCCTGACTGTAGACCTGGTGAAAAAGCAAAGTCCAAAGGGCCATTGGGAAGAGGTGTGATGTTCTCTGCAGGGTGCAGAGAGGGCAGCATCCCTCCCCACACAGGCTGGAACAGCTTTCCTGCCAGACCAGCACCATTATCAAGAAGGTGGACATCACACAGCCCGGCTGGACCCCGTTCACCACAGGAGAAGGGACAGCACAAGGTGCTCCACATACCTGCTAGGACCTCATCATCTGCCAGTGAGGTGTAGGGCATCTCCCCATGCGTGAAGACCTCCCACATGAGCACACCAAAGGACCAGACGTCCGACTTAGTGGAGAACTCATCCTCCAGCACAGCTTCAGGTGGCATCCAGCGCAGCGGGATCCAGGCCTGGCGGAAGTGGTAGTACTCGCTGCAGGTGGGACAGGCAGGCAGTGAGACCAGCGCCACCCCATCCCCTCCCGTTCCCCTGCCAGGCTCCCAGCTGACCTGTTGTATACATCCTTGCTGAGGCTCAGGGATGAGACCTTCACCTGGCGCTGGGCACTGACCAGACAGTTCCTGGCTGCCAAGTCCCGGTGCACGAACCTGCCGTTGGAGAGATGCTCCATGCCCAGGGCCACCTGTGTGCAGACAGACACCTGATCCCAGAGAGATGTCAGCACTGGCTGCCCTCCTCAGGGTCCCCAGCACCACACCACTTCCAAAGCTGCACTATCACCTTATGCTTGGTGGTGAGAGGCTGTGGCTTCAGCGACTCATCTTTGCTCTTGGAGATCCTCAGGAACTGCTTCAGGTCCCCCTGTGAGACAGAGAGCAACTCAGAGGCAGCACCTTTCTCTCCTGCCAGCCACACTGGTCCCTGCAGTGCCACTGGCAGGAACTCTAGGAGCACCACGGATCCTTATCTCCTGGGCTATATTCCCCACCTGTCCTCCTCATCTCTACCCTGTAGAGCAAGCCAGTATCTCACTTGTGGGCCTCCACTGGCTAAGATCAGAGCAAGCAGGCCTGAGGTTTATTGTGCCCCAGTTGATTTCTCTCCCATGAACCAGAGTTCCCATAGTAGCCCTTAGCATTCACAGACATTCTGCAGCATAGAGTCCCACAGGTCAACTTATTCAGGTGAGTCCTGGACATAAACCAGACATCAGGAGGATGTGGAACAGGACAAAGTCACCTTCAGGTCTTGCAGGAAACCTCCATTCCCCTTGAGAATCCTCCACATATTTGAAACAGTTGTAAGCTCAGCCTAGTCTCCCTACCCCTTGCTCACCCTTGTGCTGCCAGCAAGGACCATGTCACACTTGCAGGCCCCACGCCCATTATCCACCCTTCCTCCTCCTCCTCCCTTCAGGCACTGCTGGCAGGGCCCTTACCAAATCCACATACTCCAGGACCATGTAGTGTGGCTCTGCCTCACGGCACAGCCCCAAAAGCCGCACCACATTGGCGTGGTTCAGCTTGCCAAACATCTCTGCCTCTCGCCGGAAATCCAGCTGCAGCTGCTCATCCCTTGTCTGAAGGCTCTTCACCAGGACCAGTGCCTCACCCTCGCCATCCTCTGCACCTTTTGCCTTGGCCAGGAACACTTCACCAAACTCCCCCCTGCCTGGAAGAGTAGGACAGCACATGTATTTGACAGCCCAGTGGCTGTATCCCAGCACACCCAGTCTTCTGGCTGGGGTTTCAGCCACAGGTTTCCTGATGGAGCAGGATTAGGGCCAGGGTGGCCCAGCATACCCAGGGTTGTGATTGTCTGTAGGTTGGAACGTGGAAAGTGCATCTTGTCAGAAGCACTGTGCCGCTTGCTGGCCCCAGAGCTGCTGCCCAGGTTGGTCAAGGCCACTTCTTCCTGGATCTCTGCTGTCATCTGCCCGTTCTGCAGCAAAGCACCACCTGCAAGGGAGGCACAGGTGGGGTCAGCATCCTGCTGGGCCGTGCAGAGAACGCTGTGCTGGGGACCGGCCCTTTCCGTGCCTGACACTCCAAGCATTCACAACTGGGGCCGGGCGCCCCAGCTTGATGTCCAGACCCAGGAAATAGAGGGGCCTCACACAGTCCTTCCCTCTGGGCTCACATCCAGCCCCATCTCTGCCAGCCCTGCAGCCACCCTTGAAATCAGATGCTGAGCAATGGCTTTGGTCCCAGAGCCAACCAGCCCCATCTGGCCTTGTCCATCCCATGCCACTCAGTCATCCCAAAGGGGTGCTTACATCCGAACTACCATTGACAAAACTCATCAGAACAGCAGTGGGAGATTGTACATGTGAGGTGGAGAGAGAGCAGAGGGGGACCCTGCTCACTGTAACCACAGTGTCTTGATGCCCAAGAGACTCTCAAGTCTACCTGGCACCAGCTGCTGCAGCCTGACCCCCAGCTCCTGCTCCCTTCTCCTCAAAGCAGCAATGCTCGTGTCCTTGGTGATCTTCAGTACCTCAGACCAGATCAGCCTGGAGTTTCTTTTACTGCCTGGGCTAAAGCAGTGCTAGGGAACACTGTCCTTGCCAGGCCAGCCTTCTGCTCAGGAACACTAGAAATTTCCCTGGCACAAACACAGAAGCCAGCAAACAGGACAAAATATTACTGCCTTAAGAAAGCAGAGAACGCTGCACTTCACAGGCAGCTTGTAGGGGAGAAGCTGTATAGACAGAAAACCTTGATTTGGAATGGATTTAGTGCTTGGCACTAGGAAGCAGTACTTTGCTTATGCTGAAGGCAAAGGTTTGAATGTGAAGTGGGGCACAGCACTGAGGTAAGCTGGCTGACACGTGTGCAGCATCGCCTTGCATGAAGTCCAGGGGTCATTAAGAGAACACCTGGCCACTCAAAAGGATTTAATCACAAAACTAACCCTTGACTCAAGATGAAGTAGAACTTGAGAAAAGCTCCTTGAGAATAGCCCTGATGAGAAGGACCTGGGGGTTCTGGTGGATGAGAAACTTAACATGAGCCAGCAGTGTGCTCCAGCAGCTCAGAAGGTCAATGGGATCCTGGGCTCCATCAGAAGAGGGGTGGCAGCAGGGACAGGGAGCTGCCCTGGTGAGGGCCCATCTGCAGTACTGTGTCCAGATCTGGGGCCCCCAATACAGGAAAGATGTGGAACTGTTGGAGAGGGGTCAGAGGAGCCACGAGGATGATCTGAAGGCTAGAGCACCTCCCCTACAAGGAGAGGCTGAGGGAGCTGAGCTTGCTCAGCCTGGAGAAGAGAAGGCTGTGGGGGGACCTCATTGCAGCCTGCCAGTCCCTGAAGGGAGCAGAGAAACAGGAGGGGAATCAACTTTTTAAAAGGACAGACAATGGCAGGATAAGGGGGAATGGATTAAAGCTGAAGGAGGGAAGGTTTAGATTGGATCTTAGGGGGAAGTTCTTTACAGAGGGAATGGTGAGGTGCTGGAACAGGCTGCCCAGAGAGGGGGTGGATGCCCCATCCCTGGGGGTGTTCAAGGGGGCTGGATAGGGCCCTGGGGAACCTTGTCTAGATCATGCCTGGAGGTTGGTGTCCCTGCCTGTGGCAGGGGGATTGGAGCTCTACGATCCTTGGGGTCCCTTCCAACCCAGAACATTCTATGATTCTGTAACTCCCAACAGGAGTCCCACTGCTCATCACATCCATCAAGAGGTATTGTACAGCACCCCATGTACACGCATGCTCACAGTGCATGCACACAAGGGAGGTACCAGCACATCCTGAGCAGGACTGGTCACGAAGCTGGGGACCATGGCTTTGTCATAGGTGGGCTTTGAGCTGTGAAGACTGAGATGCTGACTTAAAAGCTGCAGCTCCTGATGGCTGTTGTCTCTCACATACTGGAGTAACATTTGCAGAAGACCATAGAGGAAAAAACACCACCTATCCTATAAATCAAAGTTGTGAGCTACTTAAACTCTCCATGGTTTTATGCTAATTATTAGCAAAACCATTTGGTCCTGTGCTGTCTGCACCCATGAGTGATAGCGTCTCAAGACTACAAGCTGGAAGCCAAGAGGCTAATAGAGGACGACCACTGCCACTGTGCCAAGAAAATACTGAAGGCCGCAGAGCGAGCATGCTGCCACTGAGAGACAGCACCAGCAGGCAGCAATGACAGACACTTCTGAGAACAGACAACCCCATGTTTCACAGAGCTTTGACAAGACAGTCCAAGGGACCCAGAAAAATGAACAGGAAGTTTAGCTCATGTATCCAGGGTCATACCAAGGGTAGAGGAGCTGCCTGTTTTGCCCACCTGCCTGCGACACCTGAGCATCTCTTGGAGAAAGATGCACAGCCATGCTGCCCTAGAGAAACTGGCACATGCCAACACAGAAATCAAATGCTCCCCTCAGTCCTCACAGCTGTCAGCCTCCCCAAATGCTACGCCTGTGTTCATCTACTCTGCCCTGGTCAGGCCCCACCTGGAGTATTGTGTCCAGTTCTGGGCTCCCTGGGATAAAAAGGACAGGGATCTCCTGGAGAGAGTCCAGAGAAGGGCTACGAAGATGATGAAGGGCCTGGAACATCTCCCCTATGAGGAAAGGCTGAGAGAGCTGGGGCTGTTCAGCCTGGAGAAAAGAAGACTGAGGGGGGACCTAATCAATGTCTATAAATATCTTAAGGATGGGGTGCAGGGGGAATGGCCAGCCCCTTTTCTGTGGTCTGTGGGGACAGGACAAGGGGCAATGGCTGCAAGTTGGAGCACAAGAAGTTCCACACCAACATGGGGAGGAACTTTTTCCCAGTGAGGGTGAGGGAGCCCTGGGACAGGCTGCCCAGGGGGTGTGGAGTCTCCTTCTCTGGAGAGATTCAAGACTCGTCTGGACGCCTCTCTGTGCAGTATGAGCTGGGGAGCTGCTTTGGCAGGGGGGTTGGACCCCATGATCTCTGGAGGTCCCTTCCAACCCCTACAACTCTGTGATTCTGTGATCCAAACCCAGCATCGGAGTCAGAGCGGGACACCGAGAGCAAGCACCCTTGTTACAGAGGATGTGGCCGCCAAGGACGTGACCTTGAAATGTGACTGACTTGTTAGAAGCACATGGATCCATAGGAAGGATCTACTGCAAATCCATAGGAAAGTCAAATCTGTCTGGATCCTGAGGACACTGGAAAAATCAGCTGGTGGACAGCCAGGGAGTCTTTGCCATCAGGTAGGTGCTGAGATACTTCAGGTCACCCAGCTAAAGGGGGACAGCATCGAAAGGAGGAAAAGAGACCTTATCTTTGAAGATCATGGCAAAGGCATTGACTCCACTGAACTGACAGTGAACACACACCACTTCTCCAGAGAGGCTATCACAGAATCACTAGGTTGGAAAAGACCTTTAAGATAGATCATCAAGTCCAACTGTACCTGTCCTCTACTAAAGCGTATCTCCAAGTACCACATCTACCTGTCTTTTTAACACAACCAGGGATGGCGACTCAATCCCCTCCCTGGGCAGCCTGTTCCACATCCCAACAAGTCTTTCAGTGAAGAATTTTTTCCTGATGTCTAATCTGAGCCTGTCCTGGTGCAGCTTGAGGCCATTCCCCCTCATTCTATCACCTGTCACCTGGCTGAAGAGACCATTGCCCACCTCTCTACAACCTCCTTTCAGAAAATTATAGGCAGCAATAAAGTCTCCCCTCAGCCTCCTCTTCTCAAGACTAAACATCCCCAGCTCCCTGAGCCATTCCTCATAGGATTTGCCCTCCAGCCCCTTCCCCAGCCTGGTTGCTCTTCTTTGGACACACTCCAGGACCTCAATGTCCTTCCTGTAGTGAGGAGCCCAGAGCTGGACACAGCACTCAAGGTGCAGCCTCACCAATGCTGAGTACAGGGGCAAGTACCAAAGTACCATGGAAGTACCAAAAAGGAGTGCAGACAGCTGGGAGTCTGGGTCTGCTTGTAGCAGCGATGATGCACCTGACAGCTGAACTGGTTCCAAATGAAAGGGATAAGAGGTGGCAAATTTTAGCAGAATCAAAAGGTAATAAAGGTAGGCCACAATAAAGACTTGAGACCACCTAAAGATTAAAACAAATCCTTTCCCAGGAAGAGGATGCTGGCAGAGCCTGTTGGCATAGGTGAGCTGCCTGCAAGGGAATAGCTCAAAGTGGCGACAGCCACAGAGCACAAAGCTACAGAGATGCTCCTACATCCCTGCTCCCACAAGGCTCCCCACAGCCAAACTTCTTTTCTGGAGGTTTGGCTCTGTCCAAAATGTCAAAAAGGGAGACAAAACCAACAGTGTCATTTTGCTCACAGCAATCCCCACACGGTCACGACGTGGCTGCGTGCTGGAGAACTGGGAGGGGGAAGCACCATATCTGCATTTATCATGGTGTGTGGGAAGACCCAGGGAATTTTAAGGGCAGAAAATTTAAGTGCACCCCATCACTTACAGGTCTTTACTGGTTATCAGTGATGCAGTGACAACCATGGTATCAGAAAAAAGAGCTAAGACAGCTTTTGAAGACGAAAACAACGCTGCAGAGATCTGAGTTCACTGAAGGAGTCACGTAGCCCATGCCCAGTTTAGTCTATTTGCAGGGGTTCCACAGGGTCTTATGGAAAGAGCTGTTAAAAAGCAGTTCAGTTGCCACAGGACAGGAGAGAACATCCCCCAGTGGACACACAGAAGGTAGGAACCAGGGCAGGACAACATGCTGCCAGTGTGGAAGGGGCCCTGCTGGCAGCTCTTTGCCAAAGCCGCAGACTTGGCTAGGTGCAAAGGTACAGGCCTGGGGAAAGCAACCCCCATGTCCCATCCGCAGCGGTGGGCTCAGCCCTGAGCTGCCTGCTTTCTCTCCAGAGTGAGCTCTGCAGACAGGGAACTGAAGGCAGTGGCATGGCTGGGAAGAGGACACAGAACTACCTTGTCACTCTGCAAAGCTGGATGCACAAAGTCCTGTCTGGGGCTCCCCACCTCAGAAAGGCACCAGCGCAACCAGAAAAGGCACCCACAGGAACAATCATACAGAAGAGCTGCATGTTCCTGTGCAGAGCTGAGAGGTGACAAGCTTGAAAAGCAGAGAGAGAGTTTTTAGATAACCTGTTATGCTCCAGAAGTCCTTGTTGGAGGATGCTGTAGATGCTCAAAGCTCGTATGGGTTTCAGAGGTAACAGGGTGAGTTCACAGCAGAGGTCAGGGCTGTTCAGTGAAAAGTCTTCCCTCCAGCACCAGGAGCTGGTGAACTGTGATTTGAACAGGCCAGCAGAACACTACAGTTTCGTTACATTGCAAGAAGGACACTCCCTTCCCCTTGGCAGAGGGCATGTGGGATGCTATGTAGGGGTGCTGGAAAGCAGGAATGATACACAACTCAAGAGTTGCAGCTGCAGAGATGGGCACGACTCTGGGCTGGAATGCAGGTTTCACACTAACTTGCCTATTTCTCACCTGGAAGCAGGTCTCTGACTCTGGCCATAGCCAAAATCAAGAGCAAGAGACTTCAAGGGTAAGGAGGAGCCCCCTGTTCCCTGGCAGCTTTGTGTCCCTCAGACCTTGGAGCCCAAGGATAAAGGGCTGACAGTGAAGCCCCCATGCCCCAGTGTGCTGGCCTCACCATTCAGACACTCCATTTCAGGCTCCTCGCCCTCTGGGTGTTTCTTCAGCCTCTTGGCTTTTCTCCGCTTCTTACAGTAGAACATCAGCCCCAGGACGATAATGATGTAGGCAACAGCTGCCCCCACAGAGAGTCCAATGGTCTGGATCATCTTGTAGGGCGTGTGGCTGGCAGGTCCCTCATCCTCTTCTGCTGCTGGCTTGTCTGTGAGGCAGAGAGTACAGAACCCAAGAGGAGATGGAGGCATTTCCCAAATCCTGCTCAAGAATGTGCTGGAGGAATGAGAAAAGCCCCCTACCCCCACTACTGTGGCCACCTTGTCCAGCCACAGAATGCTGGGTGCAGCCCACAGCGCTGCATCCTGACAAGGGATGCTGCCGTGATTCCCTGGCAGCCATGACCTGACATGCAGCACCCACCAGTGGGGCCAGAAGCAGGGCCTAGAGCTGCTGGGGATACCAGGAGGCCATGTCCTGACACTGGGCACCTCCCTTACCCACGACGTATAGGAAGGCCTCGCGGTGCTTGATGTTGCAGCTGTTGCCGGCGATACAGGTGTATTTTCCAGAGTCCTCGGTGGTGACGTCGTAAATCACCAGGGAGCCGTTGGGCATGATCTGAATCCTGTCAATCACACAGAGCCCTTTGCAAGAACCAGAGGGGCAGAGGCACCTGCAACCCCACTCCCCAGGCGACCTCAGCCCCATGTCCCTGCTGCAATCATCCTGTATTTCAGGCTGTACAATGCTCAACAACAAATGGCTGCAGCTCAACTGCAGCTTGGGAGGCTGTGCCAGCAGGAGTAACCCTGGGGACAGGAGAGTTCAGGTCCTGGGACATGAGTCAACTGACCGTGTGTCCCCAAGCTGGGAACACAACACCACAAAATCACCACCCATGTTTACACAGGAACAGCCAGACTGTGCCACATTTCAGTTTGGAATGAGGGCTGTGTACCTGGGCAGGAGCTTGCCGGGATCCAAAATCTTGTCCTTCCCTTTCCACTGGATGTGTGGCACAGGGTCCCCCTCTGCCTGGCACTGGAACATGGCTGTGTGCCCCTGATACACCGTCGTGGGCTCTGGCTCTAGCTTGAAGGTGACGTAAACTAAAGGCAGAGAGATCGACATGAATGCTGACAGCTCCTGGGAATGGTGCTGGGCTCCCACAAAGGAGCAGCGCCAACACCAGCATGGTGGCACATGCCTTCTTGGGCTGTATGCAGAGCAAACCAGACACTCAAGTGCCACACATCAGAGCTCTGGGTCAGGCCAGACGTATATCCCTCTGCAGGGCCATTGCCAGTCGGTTGCCACCCAGGCAAGGCCAGCACAGCAGGAAACCTGCCTGTCACACAGCCCTCACCTGCTACCACGAGCTGCACGGTGGCCCGGATCTCACCCTGCGGGCTGTTGGAGGCGATGCAAGTATAGTTCCCCGAGTCACTCCTGCTCACCTTGTGGAAGGACAAGATGCCAGCATTGTGGCTGACATGGGATGGCAGGCTGCTCCCATCTGTAGGGGACAAGGAAAGGGATGGATGCAGCAGTCGTGCATGAAGCACATGGTGGCTTCCCAGACAGCCACAGTTCTACTGCATCACCCATGCTGGAGGTGGGCCAACACAAAGTTCCTGGGGCCCCAGGTCAGAAACAGACATACTGTTTCAAGTCTCCTCCTCGCCCCCCCTGACCTGTTTTAGTCCACTGGATGGTGGGTTTTTCCCGGCCAGTGGCTGAGCAGGACACCGTAACCTCCTTATCAAACTCCATGCACTGCAGCGGCTGCGGTGGCGGGGTGAACTTCAGCTTCTCTGCAAGAGACAGACATGCAGTTAGGGTTCCCCCAGCTGCAGGCAGCACTGGAGTTAAGGGTGTCACGCCTGCACCCCAGCAGGCAAAAGAGCTCCCCACAGGGAGAGGACGTGGTGTGCTCGGCAGCATACCTAGCACGTGCACCCGTGCGTATCCCTCGATGCTGCCCGCTGGTGTGCTGCTCACACACTTGTACATGGTCCCATCATACACCTCCACGTTGTTGATGCGCAGTGTCCCGTTCTCCGAGATCTCAAACCGTGAGTCCTGCCCAGAGGGAAGGAACGGGGCAGAAATGACATTGTCACCAGCCCTGGGCAGCACAGACCTTGCTTGTGGCACTCCTGATGTTCCACACACCCACACCACGCCTCAGACAAAGCCTTGCTGAGACCCACATGGAGAACTGACAAAAGCTGCAGTGACATCTCTCTGAGGGACATCTCTCTTGTCACTGCACCAAAAGAAGGATAGGGCTGGCTGCTGGCCAAGTGGCAAGTGACAGCCAGGTGTGCACCCATACATACTCCAGTAGGATGGAATATGGCCAAAGTGGGGGCAACAGGGATACTGGGCCTGGCAGCAAAGCGAGAAACAGCAGCAGCAGAGGAAGGAGCTGAACAGGTGCCCAGCAGAATCACCCATGAGTGTCAGGGGCTCACCCCATCACCTCACCTCAGAGATGGAGACACCGTTGCGGTACCAGGTGACAGTGGGTTTCAGGGAAGCCTTGCTGAGACAGTGTAAGTATCCTGGCTTGCTCTCCTCCAGCTGGCTGTCCTTGGGCATCTCCACCCACTTGGGTACCGCTGGGCACAGAGTTACACAGGGGTTACAAAGTGCCGCTCACCACCCCTCTGGCTGGCACCAGCGCAGGCCAGACAGGCAGCGTGCAGCAGCCATGGGGCCCTGCAGCCCAGCCATGAGAGATATGCTTCCCTGTCAGTGAGGTGATGCGCCGTGCCATCCCAGCTCACCCTAACCCCCTATCCAGCCCCTTTCTCCGCTCCCAGCCCTTCTCCAAAAGCTGCCTACTAGCCACAGTGATGCTCAGCTCCTGTTTCTTCTCTCCAGCTTTGTTGGCAGCATGGCATGTGTAGGTCCCTGCGTCCATCTCAGTAATAGTGGTGAAAACAAGCTGCTCTCCTTCTTGGTGCACCCTGCCAGTAGTGGGAATTCGTTCCTGGTTCCTCTCCCACCAGACTTGGGGTGTGGGTATGCCTCGCGGGGCAGTACAGGCAACCCGATGCCCCTGGTTTGCTGTCAACACCTTCGGGAAGAAGGGTGCCATTTCTTCGATCTCTGAGAGGAGCAATAGAAAGTAGGGCTCAAACAGGGCAGGAACATGTAGCCAACCCACTAGGACCATCATCCCCATGGGAACCACCAGTCAGAGGAGAAAGTGCACAAGTTATGTTTGCTGCCCCATCCAGGCAGCAAGGATGAGCCACTTTACAGATAAACCAAGCAGCTGCCCATGTACTGACCCATCACAGCTCCAGAGTGACACTGCAGCTCTGGGACCCACAGCCCACCCTGCCAGCAGCCCCAGGACCTCACCTGCTAGCCGCAGAGTTGCCTTCAGCACAAGAGCTTTCCCCCTCTGCCCACGGCCAACGCACTTATAGACACCGGTGCTGCGAGCCCTCACCTGGGTGATCAGCAGGGAGCCGTTGGCGAACACGGTGGTCCTGGGCACGTGGGGAGAGGCAGGGCTCAGTGGGCATCTCTGCAGGACATGGGCCAGAGCCACAGCCCCGTGATGTCCTACATGAGCCCGTGGAACCAAGAGGGAGGCTTTGTGATCAGTCAAAGCTTCCCAGTGCAGGGAGGGGTGGGGACCAGCACATATAAACAAGGAGATGGTGGGAACATGCTTCATGGAGAAAATGAACTAACAGATGTCTCTTTCTTGGAGAAGAGCTGGCCCCCACCAAAAGCTGCATCATCAAACTGTGCGAGCTCTGAAAGCTGGCACAGCCAGGAAAGGGGAGAGGGGGCACAAGGTGGCGCCCGGGAGCTGCCAGGACATTGTGTCTGGCACCCAGATAGCACATCTTGTCTTGCAGAGTCTGGCTCAGAGACATCCCAGGGTCAAAGATCCCTGGCTTGGGATATGTTCTCAGCTCAGGGGACTGCCCCATTCATAGGTGCCTGGTGCTCAGAAACAATTCCTGGCTCTGGGGATCACCATGCACTGGTATCCAGAGGTGCAAGACAACCATGGGCCCAGTGACTGCTGTGCAGATGTTGGGGGCTGGAAGGTGTCCCTGAGTCGGGAGATCACCACCTGTACCTGTGGGCATCTGGTACTGGGATATGTCCCTGACTCTAAGAATTGCCCCAAGTGGGTGCCTGGGGCTTAAGCTGTCCTTGGCTCCACAAAATCATCACATGCAGACAATGTGGGGCTGGGAGACATCCCCAACTCTGGGGGATCATAATGCGCGAGCATCTAGGACTGACAGTCCCACAGATTCGGTCAAGGACAAACTGCTTCCTGAGTCCTACTCAGATAAAGGTCATGCAGAAGTACCAAGGCCCTGCTAAACCCAAGCCAGCCAGGCTGAGATACCAATCCCAATGATCAGCCTGATGGCAAATGCTTGCCCTCGGGCACGGCCAGGGCTTGGCCTCTTTCTGCTGCGTCTGGAACACAGTGGCCCCTCTCCTCCCAGCCCTGCCCCTATCACCGGAGTCCCTATTACTTGGATCTGTTGGTGATGGGGCTGTCTTCAAAGAGCCACTCCTGCATGGGAGGGGGCACAGCTACAAACTGGCAGTCAAACATGGCCTCTTCATTCTTGGTCACGATGAGGTCCTGTGGGACGATCACCGCCTGAGGAAAGCTCTCATCTGCAACGGCAGAGACCACAGGAGGGTGAGAAGAGCAGAGCAGCACATAATGTCCCTTCACCAGTGCTCTGGAGGAAACTCAAAAAAGAGCTGGGTGTGCCCTGGGAGCACACTGTGAGCCTGCGGGAGGCAGACATGTCACCATGGCTGTAGTTACACAGCCAGAGCTGTGTAACACAACTCACCGATGATATTCAGCGTGAAGTTGTTCTGGCTGCAGACAAAGCCAACAGCACTGCGGGCACAGCAGTAGTAGATACCATTATCGTCAGGGCTGGCGCTCTGCAGGGTCAGCGTTCGCTCCTTGTTGCTGACAGAATAGGTGCTGCGACTGTCGGGGAGGGGGGTACCATCCCGAAACCACTGCCATGTGGGACTGCAAGACAGGGGCAAGAGCGTGACCGGGTGCAGGGCACCAGCAGGGCTCCCCAGTGTGCGGAGGAGACAGCCCAGAGATGGCCCATTTCCCTGGCTCTCCATCCCCACTGCTGGCCCCGACACAGACACAAAGCCATGAGACATGCAGCCAAGTGGACGGGACATGACTGGAAAGCAACGGAGAGTGACCGCAGCACACCAAGCAGCTCAGCGACCGGACTGTGACAGCCCGTCCTTACTGTGCTCCTCGCTACGCGGCTCTGAGGAAGCCGTTTGCCTTCTTCCCCGGTGCTCAGCCACAGGCTCAATCCTGCCTTTCGCCTTCCCTAGACTCTACTGAATCCTCACGGGAGAAAGGAGAGAGAGACAGAGAGAGAGGGGAAGAGCACGCAGCGAAGGTGCATGGGGTCTGCTCCTTGGGAGAGGCAACCCTTACCGCGGGTGGCCGTCGATGTGACACCGCAGCACCACTGTGGAGGAGGGCTGGATCTCAGCTACGCTGGCTGGCTGCTTCAGTACCACACTGCCCGTCTCAATCCCTGTGGGATCAAAGAATGTCAGCACAGCTGGCTCCCTCTACCTGCAGAGCCATGGTGGGTGCTGACTCAGTAATAACCAGAGCAGGCAGCAAGGCCACAAGCATGCTTAGAGACACAGAAGCCCTCAAGCCAGCACAGAGTAACGGGACACCCAGCCTGCAAATGTCCCACTTCCCTCCACATAGCTGTTCTCTGAGGGACTGGGGGCGCTGTGAAAGGATCTGAAATGCTAAGGACACACTTGGTCCAGTAATGTCCCCATTTCACATATACAGATGGGGCAGGCAGCAGGAGAAAGCGTCTGATGTCAGAATGTCAGAAGATACAAGCAGTCTGGAGGCCACGAAGGACATGGTAACTGGAGAGGAATTCTATTTGCAAGGCTCATGCCATAGGATCCCTGCCTGACCACATGCATTAGCAGGCAGCCTGGCAAAGCTGTTTCCAGCCTCAGGCCTTGCCAAGAGAGCGCTCTGCCCTGTCCGCGGTAGGCTGCAGCGCGTGCCTGTCCGCCTTCGCCCCGCACTCACACTTGATATTGAAAGAGGCATTGGCTGTGCGGGCCTCCTCCCCAGTGAGCAAGTTCCTTGCTACACACTGGAAGTCCCCGGCATCCCGGTGCCGATCAACAGCAGCAAACTGGAGGTTGCTGCCTTCCTTGAAGCGCTGCTCCGTGTCCTGGACGGGGAGCCCGTTCTGCAGCCACTCAAACTCCACGTGCGCTGGCTCCTCCACCTCGCAGCGGAGGATGGCGCTGCGGCCATGCAGGGCGTCCTGGGAATACGGCTCCTTGCTGAAAAGGATCATTGCCCGAGTCCCCACCGCTGCAAGACAGAAGAAGAAGAGTAGGTTTAGAGCATGAAGATGGGGAGAAGGGAGCAGGTAGGAAGCATGTGCTGTTCTCAAGGGTCTCCAGACAGCCAAAACTGCCCTGTTAAGAGAAACATACCCCAAAGCACATCTGGAAAAGCAATTAGATTCCAGCACAGCCACTTTAAGGTTGTCTCTCCAGCAATCACTGGGACAGGGCTGCCTGAGCAGCCAAGGGAAGCACTCTGCTCCCTGGGGCATTAAGGGGGAGCTCCTGTGAACCCCCTGCAGAGTGCGACACTTCCAGCCTGAACAGAGAGGTGTCTCGCAGTGTATAAGCCAAGAAGTCTGTCACCAAAACATTGGAGAGCAAGCAGCTTCCTGGACAGTTCAGATGTTTCTTTGGGCTCCTCTTGCCCTGTTTTTTGGCACACATCCCAAGTCCCAGCCATGCATCAAGACTGCAGTGGTCAGAAATGGCCGTAGACTGTTTCCAGGCTTTCCTCAAAGACCTTCTCCTCAGGAGCACATCTATGTTTCACCTCCACATCCTCAGAAATTACCCAGAAAAAGACTGTTCTGGAAAAACAGACTGCCCATGGCAATGAAGTTGAGTGGCTGATGAAAACATGGCTCGGGAGGATACAGCAGTGACACCCCAAGCTGGGGACTCAGCCTGTTTGTAAGAGAGGAAATAAAAACATTGCAGTGGTCGACCACAGGGTCTGACAGGGCCCATGGGCTGGCTCTGGAGGATGTGAAGCATCTCTCTATGGTGGTGGAAAAGCCCAGGAATCCTCCTCCACATGCTAACCTCCACCAGAGAGCTCAGGGTCCTGGGGACAGAGCAGCCAGGCACTGCCTGAGGGGCTGCTGAGGTACCGTGCTAGTGGATCCCTAAATCTGGCTGCTGCCTGGCTGCAGCCAGCCACACAGGCGTTCTGCTCCGGTTACCTGCTGGCTGCAGGAAAGCAAGCAGACAAATGGCAATTCAGTACACGTCAACTGCTGTTGGATTCTGTTCCCAGCATCATGCTCTGCAGGAAAACAGGCCAAGCCATGTAGATTTCAAGCATCTTAGAAGCATTTGCCTAAGAAGGTGAACAAGAAAGTGGTCAAAACAGTCTGTTCCCACCACTGCAAGGAAAATGACTTCAAAGAGTGGTTGGCTGGACAAGTTAGGTGAACAGGATTCAAGCCCAGCTGAAGATCAGTTCCTCTCTGAAGCTTCAGCCACATCCTCCTGCCTGGTGTTTGTAGAGAGGCATGCTAAAGGCACACCATTTGACAGGACATCTCAGCTACCTAGAGCTAAGGTAAGGGATCCCATTCTGAAGGGGAGGTTTTGAAGGGGACATCTAGATCACTGCGTTCCAGAAAGCCTCAAGAGCCCTTTCCATGCTGGCAAGGCTTTGGAGCCCACCACATAGTGTGAGTACCACCAAAGCCTCTCCTGCCTGCAACCACTCCCGGGCACCCCAGTGCCCATGTGGTGGGCTCCATGCATTTCCAGCACGTTCAGCCTGAACTCTCCTGCTCACAGCAACAGCGAGGAACAGACACAGGTGCTTCAACCAGCACTGCTGCTCCCCAGGAGGAGGGTCCAGTCTTGCAGATCAAAGCATGTGGCAGCCAGGAGCAGGAGCACTTCACCCTGTGTCTGCAAACACCCTTTTTCACATAGTCCAGACAGAGACTGTAACAAAGTCCTCCCATTGCAAAAATCGTAGAAGCCTCTTCCCTAAGACACTGGGATGGAGGGCACAAGGCATCCAGAGATCTTTCCTGCCTGCACCCTTTGCAAGATGAGACTGTGGGTTCAATTCTAATTTTCAGTCCAGGCAGGACAACATGGCTCTGTGGATAGGTGATGCCACAAAAGCTTGGCACAAGCTCCATACAGGAAGCAGGGATTTTACAAAGTATCAGGAAGCATTGGGATCGAGCTCCCTGGTGAAACAGGAGAAACTCTTCATGACCTTATCTTCTATCCTGGGGAAAGGGACACAACCAGTTCAACTCAGTGAGACCCCTGTGATGAATGCCTCATGAGCACAAGTGCCAAAGCAAACTGGGATAAATAACGAGCCATAAGTTTGTGCTTTGTTTTGACAATAGCATCCAAGGTGCAATGGATCACAGAATCACAGGGGTTGGAAGGGACCTCCAGAGATCATGGGGTCCAACCCCCCTGCCAAAGCAGCTCCCCAGCTCATACTGCACAGAGAGGCATCCAGACGGGGCTGGAATCTCTCCAGAGAAGGACACTCCACACCCCCTGGGCAGCCTGTCCCAGGGCTCCCTCACCCTCACTGGGAAAAGTTCCTCCCCATGTTGGTGTGGAACTTCCTGTGCTCCAACTTGCAGCCATTGCCCCTTGTCCTGTCCCCACTGACAACAGAAAAGGGGCTGGCCAATTCCCCCTGCACCCCATACTTAAGATATTTATAGACATTAATACGGTCCCCTCCTTAGTCTTCTTTTCTCCAGGCTGAACAGCCCCAGCTCTCTCAGCCTTTCCTCATAGGACAGATGTTCCAGGCCCTTCATCATCTTCGTAGCCCTTCTCTGGACTCTCTCCAGGAGATCCCTGTCCTTTTTATCCCAGGGAGCCCAGAACTGGACACAATACTCCAGGTGGGGCCTGACCTGGGCAGAGTAGAGGGGGAGGATCCCCTCCTGTGACCTGCTGGCCACACTCCTCCTGATGCCCCCCAGGATCCCATTGTCTCTCTCAGCCACCAGGACACATTGCTGACTCACGGCCAACCTGTCATCCACCAGGACCCCCAGGTCCTTCTCCACAGAGCTCTTTTCCAGCAGGTCATGCACATGCTTGGAAAGCATTGTCCAAAATGTACATTAGATTTGGGCTGCTAGGAAAGACAGGTGGCTGCTAGATGTGGTTTAGACATTTTGGGAAGACATCAGAACCCCAGGGCTGGACACAGCTTTAACCAGTACTCTAAACCCAGAGCAGCAGAGCCCAGTGCTCAGAGATGAGAGATGCTGCACTTGCCCAGAAGAGCTGTACAGTACAGGAAATGGCTGAGGTCACCAGGGTTCACCCATCCCCTCCATCTCACCAGGGCTTTTGGGACAGAGCCTCAGCATCACCACTTGTATTGAATGAAGAGCAAAATGCCTCTGCTTGTCCCACGCACCCAGCTAGAGGGCCTCCCAGCAGAGGTGTGTGTCAGAGCCATGATCACGCATGGCTTAGGCACTAGAGGCTGCCAGAACTGCCCCTGCTGGAAGGTGAGAGCTCTTGCTGCACCTGATGGAGAGCAAAGGCGACCTCCCACTCAGTCTGACCCACTATCTTCACAACATGTTTCTGCTGCAGTTTTGTGAGCTGATCTGGGCTGGGTCACATTGCTACGAGCTGCTGAAAGAAGCAAAATGACTCTTTCCCTTCCCTCAGCGAGACTCACCCCAAAATATACCCAATTTTGTTGGAAGCCAGGTTAGCAAGCCCAAGCCAGTGCAGAGCTCTGCCCTATTACCTTGCCACAGTCCTGCAAAGCCAACACCAAGCAGCAATCCCAAATGTGTGTGCTTGGCAGACACCCACTCTCTGCTTGTGTCTCTGACACAAGCCACTCGTGGCTTGAGAGGAAAAGAAACCTCAACACATGTTTCTGGCCTAAAACCATTTCAACTGTGGCTACAGAAAGCTTTTCAGGAAAGCTTCAGCCAGATTAGATAAGTACATCTGAAAAGACCAGTGGTGTTTTACCCAAAGGATGTTCAATTGACATGTAACCCCCTCCTGTTGAGGCAACAGAATCACAGAATCACCTGGGTTTGAAGAGACACTTAAGATCATTGAGTCCAACCACAGCCTAACCCACCTCCACATCATGTCCACAAGCACAACATCTACATGCCTCTTAAATACTTCCAGGGATGGTGACTCTACCACCTCCCTGGGCAGCCTGTCCCAATGCTTGACAACCCTTTCAGTAAAGAAATTCTTGCTGATAGCTAACCTGAATCTCCCCTGGTGCAAATTGAAGCCATTTCCTCTCCTCTCATCCTATCGTTTGTTACCTGAGAGAAGAGACCAACCACCACCTCTCTACACTCTCCTTGCAGGTAGTTGGAGAGAGCAATAAGGTCTCCCCTCTGTCTCCTTTTCTTAAGGCTAAAAAGCCCCAGTTTCCTCAGCTGCTCCTCACATGACTTGTGCTCCCAACCCTACACCAGCTTCACTGTCCTTAGTGAAGTCACATTGGTACCTACAGGTCCCAGGGTATCATTCCCACACACCACAGGAGGGGACAGGCACCAGCAGCACACACAGCAACGGAGAGAACAGCTTCAGATCACATCCTGGCTCTAAGAGCATACTTATGGCAAAGATCTAAACACAGGCACACATCCTTCATGCGGAGGTATACCCCTGCTCAAAATGTTAGTTATTTAAGGAGGCATATAGCAGGTTCCCAGGAAAGCCACTCACACCTGCACTGCCAGCCCGAATATCTACCAAGTGTGAGCTCAATTCACTTTTTGAGTTTGGGATGCCCCCAGGGCTTGGTCGTTGCAGCATCCTCCAAAGGCCACAGCGGGCTGAGCACATGCTGAGCATTTCAGGGTCACAAAAAAAAAACCCACCCCAAAAAACCAGCAGAGCCTCATCTAGGACAGGCTTTGTGAACAACATTATGAAGTTAGTGACTGCTGCTTGAAGCTCTGCAGAGCGAGTTTGCAATCTTATGAGCTTGCCAGGGCACAAAGGGCTCTCCAAATTTACAGCAAAGGAGACCTGGCTCTATGGTAGCCAACCCTCTCAAGTGCTGCCACAGCATGACTGCAGCAATTTGGCAGCAGACTGCAGCACAGCCTGGGGATGGTTTTGGTTTGTGGCTGCTCTCCAGAGCTAGAAAACTGAAAGACATCATCAGCGTTGGTGTTTTTATCAGCCAGAGCTGTAAGAAAATGCACCAGAAGAGTCAGAAGGACCTGAGGGAGCCAGGGCAGAACTGGGGGCTTCCACCAGGAAACTGGGCCTGAAATTTTGGGGGATCCCACATCACTGTCCCCACCTGGGCAGCACCAGGTTTGGTACATTCCCAGCACTGTAGGGCTCTTGGGGATGGAGGTGGCAGCAAACTGCCATGTGTTGCAGTGCTCACCTCTGAGGCTGGACACTGTCCTCCTGTGCTGTGCCAGGGAGATTGCTGAGTAACAAGCAACAAACCTCACGACTACAGACCCTCACAGAGTGCTGGGCTTTGTAATCATGGAGACCACCAGAAAATGCGTGGGGGTGTCAGGGCTCACCCTTGGGTGATCAGCTATCTCTAAGCCTCTGTATAGAGGTGCAGCCAATGAGAAGGTTTATGGCCGCAGCGCAGCCTGGCGAGATCAGGCAGTGAAAGCACCCAGTTCACCTTCTGAACCGTGCAAAGAAGCCTTTGAACACCAAGGGTGTTGCCTGGTGAGTCCTTGGTGTGCCAGCAAGCCCAAAGCCCTCCAGGCTGCAAGGGCAAGGGGCTGCATTACAAGCCAGGTGTCGAGCCAGGTTTTCCAGCTGTCACTCAGGGTGTCTGTGCCAGTCCCACATGCTCAATCACCCGGGGACACTCCAGTAGCCCAACCCCATCATTGCTGCAGAGTGACTGTTCAAACTGGGGAGACCAGGCAACATATCTCCTGCCCTGCCTGACAGGCCCAGTCGCCTACATCTTGAAGCAATCCAAAAATCATTGTCTCCTTGCCTAACAACATCGCTTGGGAATGCAGCCTCAACCACAAGGCCTTCAGCTGCTGCACAGCCCCTGATCCCTGCTGTCTCCACAGCTCGCTTGCTCACCTACAGCCATGCCAGGGAAGCAACAGGCGAGTTGGCTGGCGGTGGTGTGTGCCACAGCATGGCAGCCCCCTGCCTCCAGCAGCCCCCTGCCTCCTCAGTGTGCCTGCACTGAGCGTAGATGCAGAGGAAAGAAGGATGGCTCAGATCTGAGCAGGCAATGGCTAGCCTTGCCCAGCGTTTGCCAGGGCTACAAGTACCAGCAGAGGCAAAAGCACGCCGCAGTGCTCCACATCCATAGCCCCCATGGAAGATCCATACTCCTCTCACACCTCCAGGCATGCTCAGTGCCCAGCTCCCAGGCACCTCACCAAGCTAAAAGAGCTCTGGTCAGGAGATGAAGGGGAAAAGGAAATTGTCCCTTTCACACTGTACCAAAGAGAACCTAGGTTACCAATCGCTTGAGACACCACAGCTGATGCAAGGGTATGAGTAATCCCAAAGCTGCTTGCTACCAAACAAGGAATTAATAACATGGGAATGGGATTTGGGAGAAGGCTTTGTGCAAGTTTTGGGTTTCTTGGTTTGGAAAACAAGCGCAACACTGCAGGGCTTCTCCAGCTTGTAGCAAAGCCCCACTCTTCAGTTAGGCCACAGGAGCGTTCTTCTGCAGACTGGCTTCCAGATGCACTTTCAGCAACAATCACCCTGACTCACATCAGCCAGATGTGCAGGCCAGCTCCTTTAACACTCTGCATCTGGACTAGCAGATTAGAGGAGGTGCCACTCATCTGTAATGCCCAGGGCAGTAAAGCCCAGAGCACCCAAAATGGGTTTACTCCCCAAAAGGGAGCCACCTGTCCACCTCTTCTCCTGTGCCAGAAGGAGCCCTCGGATCTGCCCTGCTGTGCAAGAGGACAGGAAACAAATAAAACAAAGACCAATAGGTACCGAAACACCAGGGAAGCAGCTAGATGAAAGAACTGGCATAGTCAGCTTCCCCCAGAAGTTCTCACGGCAGCAGACATGGCTGGCCTGTGTCTGTGCTGGCTTCTCAAAGTAGAGGAACTCATGCTCCCATGCCAGAGCAGGGAGCTCCCAGTTCTCCCAGCTCCACTGTGGATGCACAAGATTGTGAGTCTCAGCCCTGAGGTGGGAGTTGGGTGTATACACCACCAGCTCAGCACCCAAGAGGACAGAGAGCTTGGTAACACACTGCAAAACATTTGGCCCCTGTCCATTAGCGAAGATGCCGTGTTCCCTGGGAAGGCATTGCCACAGCACGCAGGCAAGGAGCCTGCTCTCCCTGGTTTCCCAAACCTGCAGGGCCCTCTACAATACCCAACGGGCATGCAGCATAGCATCTCACCTGGGGAAGGGCCTGGACGCCTTGCAGCAACCCCTGAAGAGAGGTGACCAGGGATACCGCTAGGAGAGAGGAAGGTTACCTGGCCAGAGATGCCCTAGCCCCAACCACTGACATGAGGTGGGCAGCGGGAGTAGCCCAAGTCCATCTCCAGGCTGAAGCCCTTCAGCCTTACTCTGAAAGCACAGGATTAAGAGACACTTTCACCACTTGCTACCAAATGACCAACTCTGGGTGTCTCAGTGTCACAGTTCTGCGTAGCTGGGCACAGGCAGAGAATGGGGGCTGCCAAGATGGCTGCTGTAAGAAGCAGCTAGAAGCTCTCTGCAGGCCCCAGACAGTAAACATCAGCTGATTCAAGGCCAGAGTTGCTGCTGACCAAGGCCAGGCCATCAACGATGGTCACAGCACCTCTGGGAATCACATCAGGAGAAAAGAAAACACAGGCAGGTGTATATTGCCACCAGAGAAGGGAGTGAGAAGATGCAAGGAGATGTGCAGACACCAAGGCTGGTGAAGGGAGGGGAGGAGGTGCCCCAGGTGCTGGAGAGAGAGATGCCCCTGCAGCCCATGGAGAAACCCATAGTGGAGTGGATGTCTCCCCACAGCCCATGGAAAAGGCAGAGACCCCACCTGCAGCCTGTGGAGAGGCCCCACGCTGGAGCAGGTGGGGACATGGAGGAGATGCTGTGACCCACATTGGAGCAAGCCCCTGCCAGCACCTGCAGCCCGTGGAGAGAGACAGAGACACAGAGATGAGCAAGGGGAAGATGCACACTGGAGCAGGTTTGTTGGGGGGAGACTTGTGACCCCGTGGAGGACTGGGCCTGAGTGACATTGTGATTTATGACTGCCCACCATAGCAGTGACCCACGCTGGGGCAGCTGGGGAAGAGCTGCAGCCCTGTGGGAAAGGACTCACACTGGAGAAGTTCATGAAGGACTCATGTCTCCCGTGGGTGGGACCCCACAGTGCAGCAGGGGAAGGGTGTGAGGAATGAATGTGTCCCCATCCCTGGCCAAGAAGGAAACCAACTTCTGAGGAACTGACTGAAACCCCCATTTCCCCAGTCCCTGCCCCTCCCTGTGCCACAATGGGGGGGGAAGAAGAGAGTGAAATAATGACTAAAATGAAGTCTGCTAAGAAGGGAGGGGTGGGGGAAGGTAGAGGTGTTTTAAGATCTGGAAAAGGAAAGCAGCTTGTGAAGAACTGACCGAGAACTCCATTTCCCCAGTCCCTGCTCACCCTGTTCCACAGTGAGGGGGAAGAAGGGAGCAAAATCCTGACTAAAGGGAAGTCTGCTTAGAATGGGGGGGTGGAGGGAGGTGCTTCTTTAAGATCTGGTTGCACTTCTCATCTGACTCTGGTTTCACTGTGTATGTAGTGTAGTGTAATAAATTAGAGAGTTTTCTTTCCTTCACTCCGTGTTGAGTATGTTTTGCCCATGTCATTGATGACAGAATGATCTCTCCCTGTCCTTAACTCGACTTCTAAGCCTCTCAATATATATTTTCTCCAACTGAAAAGGGGAGTGAGAGGCCAACTTTGGCAGGCATCTGGCCTCCAGCCAGGCCTAAACCACCATACTCAGCTAATCAGCAAAGCAGGGTGGCAGCTATTGTTTTTTGCCACCTGGGAATCTATTGCTGATGTGTCACCACCCCACCATATCCACACTGTAAACTTTATGCTTCTGCCACTGCTATTGCTCAGACCATTGAAGAAACAAAGCCTCTGCAATCAACCTAGCAGCTGTTCATCTGTGATGAGAAAAGGGAGGTTTGGATGAACTGACACACTTTGGACTCTGCAGCTCTTGGTCTGAGCTCCACAGACCTGTACCAATGCAAGAAAGACACAGGCAGAGCATTGCTTTGAAGCTGGCATTGGGTCCCTCACCAGATGCTTAGCTGCTGCTTACCCTGACATAAAAAAAACCCCTAGACCACAGCTACAAAGACCACCTTGCTCCTTGCAAGCTCAGGGGCAGAACTAGGGCCTTTGAAGGAAAAGGACATCAAACCTCAGCAGAAGGGACTGAGAAGCTCATGGGCAGGTCCCATGTTCCAAAGGAGCTCAACACAGGAAGGACACAGACAGTCCCAAACACCATCTATTGCCATGTTCTCCAGGAAAGACATCAGGCCACAGCAGGAGTATGCTGTCAAAGCAACCAGAGGCATATTTTCAGAAAAACTGTGACCTGTGCTCCATTCCAAGGCCACAAAAGGCATGACAGGGATTGTCTGGGGTCCTAGACTGAGACAGGTTTCAGTAACAAATTCCCAGAAAGCATTATCAAACAGGTCTTGTCTTTAGGAGCAATTTATTAAACATCATTGTCTTCAGGCAGCAGTTCCTTCTGATGCCAAGTCCTTGGGAATGGCTCCAATGCTGGGGCTTTGCTTTTAGCCACTCTGGGATCAGAGCAGTAACAGACTGGGTTTAAGCCCTGGCTTGGTTTTGCTGGTCCTGAAGAAGCTCTTGAGTCCCACCCACATCCCATCTCCCCCACCCCCCCAGCAGTTCACAAAAGGGAGCAACTTTCCAGACACCAAAGTGCTGATAACACTCAGGACTGCAACCCTGGCCTGACAGCCTTCCCTTCCCTGCTGCTGCTCCACGGCACCACTGTCCCTGTGCCACCCAGGCCCCAATGGACTCCCCACATCCCTCCTCCTCTCTTTCACATCCACGTTTGTCATCCCAAGCTGTCAGCAGCACTTCTTTGCTTGCCTGCAGCGCCCAGGCTCCTTTCAACTCAGACTCCACTGCAAACAGCCACGTCTGCAGAGAAGTCAGCCAGCCCTCCCCAGGCCAGAGGAGCCACAAAGAGCAGGATGCAGTAAAACCATTGCCTGCCCTCTCTGCCATCGCTGAACCAAGCAAGAGCACAGTACCTTGAGCCCACCTTCTGTTCCCCATCCAGAGGAGCTCAGAGGATGCAGGCTGCCTCAGAGCAAGTTAATATATACTAGCATCTGGTCTTTGTCCTTGCGAGGCTCTCAGTGAGCACAGGGCCCCATACAGACCTCCCATTCATGGCTTGAGTAAGCCATGTGTTTCCTGGCACAGTTTCATTACGAACATGCTCCTATAAAAGCAGATTTTTGGCATGCCAGGACTGGGAACAACACATGGGTCGGCTTTTCCTCCCCTCCTGGTCACAAACACAGAGCCAGCAGGCTTATTCACACCAGCTGAAGCTGTAGAAGCAGGCAAGAAAAATCATGAATGCATAGTAACTCAAGCAACCCCTGTGCCTCGCGAGTTGCTCCCCACAGCCACATAAAGCAGCTGCTTGGAGCATGCCGGCTCCACACGCAGCCGATTCCAGTGCTTAGCAGATACCATGCAAACAGCAGCCAAGCAAAACACCCAGAGAGATTTGCATCTCCAAACGATTTCCAGCCAGCATGTTTCTCTGTAAGAGGTTCCAGTTGAGAAAGCCTCTCAGACAGGTAGAGTTGCAATAAACCATGCTCTCCCACCAGTCCAGATGGAAATGGTTTGACGCAGGCAAGGAGCTCTGAATGTGGCAGACTTGGTCTGATCAAGTCCAACATCTGGAAAGTCTTTGGCCATCCATCATATAAGCCTTTTAAAACTATGTCGTTTCCCATTCCAGTTAAAGTAAAAACAAAACCTCTGCAGAGGGAGGGGAAAGAAAAAAAAAAACCAGTAAAAAAATCATTCTGACTTGAGTCTCCAGCACAACTGGATGGTTGGAAAGTGGCATTTCTGAGAAATGTTCAGCTAGAGGGGCTTTGGCTTTGGGAGCCAGGAGGAACCACACCAGCACCAAGAAGTTCCACATCTGGGCTAAACACGGTCGCACTGGGTAGATCAGGGCAATGAGGACTTGAGGAAATGTCTATTTGGCCCTAGAGCTGCACTAACAGCCCTGCTCTGAGTGTGGGTCTGCTCCCACAACCACCGAGCCTCTCCCTTTCGTGGTGCTTTGCTCTGGAGTTGCAGGAGACATGATGTTTGCACACCACCACTTTGCACCACTTAGCACACCACCATGCAGGTCACGCATTGAGCTCTTCTCCGCATGCTCCATAGAGGGTCATGTCAAATCAGCCTGCAGCACACCCATCTGTATCCATGAGCACCCAGATGTGCAGCCTCCCATGTGGGAATTTACTGATGAGAAGAGGCAACACAGGATCAAAGCAGACAGAGATGGCCCCGTCCTGTAACAGCTAGGGGCGTCTGCTCGCTCCACAGTTTCACTTGGGTCCCAGATGGAAACTGCAGAGCAGGTCCACTCTCCACCTCCATCCCTGCATGCTTATGGAAGATTACATCTCCCTGGACCTTGACCACCTTCATGGACCCTACCAGGAGCCCTATGACTTACAGCGGATGCTGTAAGCAGCCCCTGTTTGTAAACATCTTACCTGCTGGCCTGCCAGTGAATGACAACTGCTCTGCAATGGGACTACAGCCTGAGCTCGCTCCCAGTGGCTCACAGCACCTCTTCTCCACCGCCTTCCACATGGAGGGGTGCTCCAAAAAACCACTCTGCCAACTCTGCCCTTCAAACTAGGCTTCAGAATTAAGAAAAGCAAAGCTGCAACCACTTCGCACAGTTCCCATTAGCCTCCTCAGAACTGTTTAGAGAGGCTATGAGCTGGAGGGATTTTCTCCCCTGTGGTTAGCAATCTCCTTGTCCCTCCAGGCCCAGGATCCCATCCTTGGGAACAGCTAAACCCAGTTTCAGAGCAATTATTGCAAGAAACCAGAACAAAGCCACCGGGTTTTGAACACTAAATCAATTGCTGGAGCAAACGCTGAGGCAGTGCTTGCAGCTAGGGGCTGGGGCACAGCTGGCCATAGGAAGAGCTTGCTGCCACACACAGCAGGGGAGGTGCCTGCAGCCTCAATCATGCACAACCCCACTCCCAAAGCAGGCAGGAGCTGCTCACACATGTGCCACAGGAGAGCGGGCCAAAACCAAACCAAACCAGAAAACAACAAAAAAAAAGAAGGCTCAGCTCAAGGACAGGGAGCCCAGGTACCCAACTGCCAACTCCCAATGGCTGACACCACATGCCAGGATAGCCAGGTGACCCTGGCACTCACCTCACTCACTCACCCAGTTCAAGTGAGTTTGCGGCTTCCCTGCCCTCTGCTCCTCACACTGCCTGTCCTGGTTCCACCACAAAGACCCTGTGAATCCCAGCTCCCTTCCCAGCCACACACCGTCCACGCTTGGTTCCTCCCAGACCATCCCAAGCTCAGCCACCTAACTGCCACTGTAGCTCTGCGGCCTCTACCCTTCACAACTCCCCATCTTCATCCTTACACTGGCAGCAAGCACAGGCAGACCCTGCTTTCCTATGTGGCAGGACAAGAGAAGAACCACCCCAAAGCAATATGATAACCTCTGCAGTCAGGGACAGGCCAGAGGTGAGGAGCAAGGCCCAGCGCATTTCCCACTGTGTGAGCTAGCTACTGCTCTGGCAACGAGCAGCAATTGCAACAAGGGTGCGACTGCAGCCACGGGGCCCTGAGAACATTATGGGAGGGTCCTCCTCATTTCTAAGCAGAGCAGGACTGCTGCCAAACAATACCCCACTGCAGACCTACTCAGGCTGACAGGACAGCCATCATGCTGTGTAATTTGTCTCCAATGCAGAGGACCTCACAGCCTCTCTCAGCATCTTGCTAAGAACAGGGGGGGAAGCTGGAGCCAACCGGGGAAGTCCCAGTAGCAGACAAGCTCCTTGGCTCCTTGCAACAGCTGAGGCTGCTGAACCAGAACAACTGGCCTTGGCCTCACAGGAGGGCCCCATCTGTCCTGGGAACAGGGTGACGCTGCTCTAAGCCATGCTCTTAACAGGGCTCCTGGCAGGCAGCTAAAACAACCACACAACTGTCCACAACACTTGCTCCTCTTGCAGTGGGATGGGGAAGAAAATCCAAAAGGAGGAGGGGGAAAAATAGTTAAGCTTGTGGATTGAGATAAAGGCAGTTTAATAGGGCAGAGAAGGAATATAACTGTAAGAAAGAACATACAAAACAAGTATCAACAGCACAATTTTTCACCACCTGAAGCTGATGCCCAACTAGTTCTCGTGCTGCACTCCCAGTTATATACTGAGCACGATGTCATATCGTATGGAAAATATCCCTTTGGCAGTTTGGGTCAGCTCTCCTGCCTGTGTCCCATCCCAGCTTCCTGGATGCCCCCCCCACCCTCCCCAGGCCTTCTTGTTAGCAGGGCAGCATGAGCTGAAAAATACTTGACTGCTCGTCAACAACTAAAACATCAGTGAGTTATCAATGTTATATGAACCATTACCTGCATCATTCTCACAGCACTGCACCAGCTGCTAGGAAGAAAATTAACTCTATCCCTGCCAAAACCAGAACACATCCACAACAAGGGGAGACAAGGGCATCTCTGGGGGAAACACACCTGGTCCTGTGATAAAGATGCCAATCTTTCCAGCCACTGAGTGGTATGAGGCCCCTTAGAGAAGCCCAGGCCCCCTCCTGAGCCCTTACCTCAGACACCAGCCAGACTATGGCTTCCCCTGCCCAGCTGGCAGCTGTCTGTGTGGCTCAGCCTCTGGCACGTGGAGCAGACAGCTTGCTTTGGTTGGGCAGGTGGGCTCATGTCTGCTTGCTGAGCAGTGCAGGCAGCAGTGGCAATTGGACCCCCAAGTACACCAGGACAGTACCTAAGTAGCAGATAAACTGAGACAGAGGAACAAGCGAGACAGGAAGGCCACGAGCCCAGCACAGGAGCTGGGAATCCTGCTGGCTCAATTAAACCATCTTTAATGGTGCGTCAGCCAAAGGCTCCCAAGCAGACATTGCCAGTCGAATTGCCAAACTCCAGTGAGAAATGCTTCAAGGGTGACTCAGCACTAGCAACAGGCCTGGGTGCACCCACAGATCCCGCCAATCAACTCTCCCAGACTCACTCAAAGCCCTTGAGCGACTCCCTGGCTTCCTCAGAGACACTGATTTATAGCTGACACGTGCAACTGGCAGCGCATGGCAGGCGAGGGACACAGCTGATCTGGCTGCTGAGCTCTCTGCCCTGCACAGCAAAGGTATTGCACATTTCTCCCATGAAAGGAAACATGTCAGACAGGCACAGATGACGCCAGGATGAGCCACGTGCTCCCTGTGCAGTGGCCTTGAAGGGTGACGCTTCTTCCCCCACAACTGAAGCAAGGGGCACATGAGAATGCAAACATCTTCACCAAGCAAAACCTCTCTGGTGGTATAGAGAGCCCAGGTGGTGC
Source organism: Laterallus jamaicensis coturniculus (assembly GCA_022605575.1). Taxonomy (NCBI): domain Eukaryota; kingdom Metazoa; phylum Chordata; class Aves; order Gruiformes; family Rallidae; genus Laterallus; species Laterallus jamaicensis. Next base: position 2,239,382 of record JAKCOX010000001.1, read on the forward strand.
TGAACAGACTGGGAGGTCCTGCCAGCAAGGAAAAGCTGCAATTAGGGCTGCCTCTGGGCTCAGCAGTCCTTGCCTTGGGCTGGAGGCGAGACCCTGCAGCAATGAGGCTGTGTCACTTCACTGACAAGGTCCGTGTGGCTGAGAACTCATCCCATGGTGGCTGGGGCCAACATCTCCAGGTATCACAGGAGTTTGCTTTGCTGCATCCTCATACCCCTTCACCTGGGCTGGGGCAAAAGGCTGACACTGCTGTGGCCACCTGAAGCCAGCCCAAGCCGAGCCCAGAGGGACACCAAGAGGGATAAAGTGTTGCATGTGTGGAAGGAGGCCTTGGCCAGGGTTTCACGTTTTTCCTGTTCCAGCTCAAATGCCATTCCAGGAGATGATAGGAAAAACCAGAACAAGCTCCATAAAGCTGCCTGGTGCTTCCCTTCAGTAAACAGGAGCCCCAGCCAGCCCAGAGAATGGAAACTCAGGCTGCAGAGACAAAAGAGGGATGGGGGGGGGGAGAAGGAGGGGCGGGGAGGAGGCCAGGGCAAGGGAAGCAGCATGAAGAGAAGCAGCACGCACATGAGGCCTCCAAGTAAAGACAGCTGTTTCAGCAATGCACCACAGTCAAAGACAATGCTGCTGCTCTGAGCTGACTCCTCTCCATGCAGTGAGGCCATCGGGTCAGCACCCAAGCCAAGGCTGCACTGGGCACAGTACATTCCTGCCAGCAGGCCCGCCTTGCTCTTCCAGGCCTGTTTGCTGGAGAGCGAGGCAGATTTGGCACCAAAGCTCCTTGAGGTGCTTCTCTGCACACTGCCACCAAACCAACTGGAAGGAGGAAAACCACCCCAGTAACACCCAAACTTGCGCTGGCTCTCCACATGCTTGGCCAGGACATCTTGCAGACCTTGCTTTCTGAGGGGGCCAAGTGGGTACAACCTTACCCAGCAGACCCCAAGCCAGACACAGCTCACCAGCAACCTCCACAGACACACTGAGAGCAACTGAGCAGGGACAACAGCGGGGGAGCAGAACTGGGGGGGAGTGAAGGCACAGATGAGAACACACATCTACAACCAGTACAAATACCCTTGGCGTTCCCCTCTCCATTTTACTGACAGCTATATGTTTACCCTATCTACAGGGACTCCAAGCCCACCCACAAACAACTCTCCAGCCCCAAGGAAGAGTCCAAAAGCTGGGGACAAAGGGACAGCTGCACTCTTGAGCCTTGCGTGCAACTAAGCAGACAGGGAGCTTATTTATCTCCCAAGCCCTGCTCTGAGATAAATATTTGAAATCTCTCTGCAGGTCATGGCAGCACATTTACAGCTAATTTTCCCTTAGTTTTCTGACTGTAAAGACTCAGGTGGATTTGCCAGGAAGATCCAGCTGCCCAAGCTCTCCAGACAGTTTATAGCTCATGGGACAAATGATTCATCCAGTTCCACAGACTTGAAAATGACACCCATGCCGCAGCAACTGCTGCAGGGATTCAGTTGTGCAGCCCTGCATGTGGCTGCCTCTGCAAGGCCCACCCACGAGCCTGCATCCAGCCTGTCTGCCTCACCAGGAACAAGGGGGTGGCATGGAGGATGGGGGATGCCACCACACACAGCATGACATAGGGGGCAATCCTGCAGCTGCACTCCCCACAGGGCAAGGCTGCACTGCAGGTCTCAGAAGCACCCCGCTTTGCCACTTGCTTTACTGCATATTTTACTTGTTTGCCCCCCTTTTAAAAGAAAGGGAAGAAGTTCCCAGGAAGGATGCTCCAAACAACACACACCAGTGCTTTTTCTAGCGGTCACCATGGTGCCACAAGCTAAAAATTGCCCATGCATCCATCCAGCAGTGCCAGAGACAAGCAGAGCTGCCAAAGGCACCAAGGAGACACCTGAAATGGGCCTTGCTCCCCTGGCTGCAGTGGTGCCTCTCCTGAGTATGTGGGCTCTACGCTTTTGGGGTTTGACCTCTGCCTGCATCTGAAACTTGCAGAGGCAGGACTGGTTGACCAGGGCTTCTCTCTGGGTTTGGATGATTTCTTTGTCACCCCTCACAAGCCTTTTGAGGCTGTTAGTTAATACTGCCTGCCGTGCACTGCACATCCATTTTCAGTCTAAGCAGTACTGTCTTCCTTCTGGCTACAAAGCATCACCCTCATGTCCCCCTATATCTGTCTCCAACTACACCCTATAGGTATACAGGTTTCATCGAGCTCCTCCTCTTCCTGCTGCTGGGAAGCTGAAGACCAGCACCATTTCAAATCACCATTTATGGCTGCACAGGGCAGGAGTGGTGTCCAGCTACAGTCCAGGACCTGCCTCCCAGGGCAAACATCACCGGGAAGGCTAGATCTGCAGTATCACCTCTGAAAGCAAAGAGGGCACAGAAAGGAACAGTTCCTTGTTTAGTTTTCATTAGAGCCATTTATGAATCTATATTAAAAGCCACAAAAATAGGAAAGCAGACAGAGAAGCTAATATTTCCTCTGCTCATGCAATATTAATTAAAAGGGAGCTTCTCTATGAGACACTGCTACATTACCTCGCAGCTAAAAATGGAGAAAAGTCCCAGAGTGGAAAGAATATGCAAGCAGGGCACTTTCTAGAATACTTTTACAAATCAATAACTATGCAGAACACTTGCTACAGACAGTGACAAAGTAAATTAAAGCTTGGGTATAACGGACTGGCAGATACAGAAATTCATACTAACCAAATCTCCTTGAAAAACAAGTGCTTTTCTCCACAGTGGCAGGACAGCTGGTTCCCAATGTGTCTGGAGAACAGATAATTCTTAGTGGGCAGACACTAATCCTCCAGTGGGAAGAGCACCGGGACACCCTAACCAACCAAATGGCAAGGAAGCACACAAACAGTGGCAACAGAAACCAACTAACCAGGTCTTGGAGAACAAGAACTTGTGCTGAGATACGTGCAGGTGCCTGACTGCTCAGCAATACAGGTAAAATGGATTGCCTCATCAATTGGGGACCTCAGTGCAGCCTTTGGGACCTCAGTGCAGCCTTCCAATACCTGAAGGGAGCACAGAAACAGAGAGGAGGGGAATCAACTTTTTAAAAGGGTAGACAATGTCAGGACAAGGGGAATGGATTAAAGCTGAAGGAGGGAAGATTTAGATTAGATATCTAAATCAGGGAGACGTTCTTTACAGAGAGTGTGGTGAGGTGCTGGAACAGGCTGACCAGAGAGGTGGTGGATGCCCCATCCCTGGAGGTGTTCAAGGCCAGGTTGGATGGGGCCCTGGAGAACCTGGTGTAGATCCAGGCCTGGAGGTTGGTGGCCCTGCCTGTGACTGGGGGTTGGAACTCTGTGATCCTTGGGGTCCCTTCCAACCCAGACTGTTTGATGATTCTATGATCAAACCCTTTGTCTGCATGGGAGCCATCAGAAGATCATATCTGGCTCGTGAAAGGCAGGGCCAAATCCCAGGCCAAATCCCAGCAAGGCCACAGGAATACAGCGTGACACTGAAGGATGCCCAGCATTTTTTTTCCTGGGTTCTTATTTTCTTGCCAAAACATTAACCATTAGGATTAATGGTTTCTACTTCAGGCCACGTGACTTTGAGATTCCTCCTTAGTAGAGTGGAACACTTCTTACTAAGAAAGTCTGATTTCCAAGAACCACCTGAACATCTCAGCAGCCCTGTCCCAGCTCTGCTCTGATTTCTCACCACCTGTCCTGAAGTGTGGGCCTGGCTCAAGGAGAAAAGAGCAATCTCACGATAGGATGAGGAAAGCACAGCCACACCTGACACAACCTCAGGCATCAGAGAGAAGCTGAGCAACAGGAAAATCCAAGAAAGGGACGAGTGGCATGCCATGAGGGGAACTGGATAGAGAAGAAGAACCAGGAAGAGGGGAGGCAAGAGGCACAACTGGAAAGGGAACAGCAGCACATGGGCCAGAGCAAAAAGACAAAGCCATAGGCAGGACCTGAGCAGAATGGCTAGTGCTGCTGTGCCAAGCGAGGCCTCAGCAAGCAGCTCCTCCTCTGAAGGCTGCAAGCACACAAGACATGCAGGGAGAGCCATCAAGAGCTAACTCAGAGAAAAATCATGCATTGCCCTTGTAGCTCAGCTTTTTTTTTTTTTTGAATACAGTGGATAAACATCTGTTCAAACCTGGCTGGAGGGAAGGGCAATCTCAAGACAACTGGCTGACCCCCAACCATCTCACTGCTACGGAAGGGGGCTCAGCCCAGAAACTGTCCTCTCCCACAGCACCTACAAGGTGCTCTCAGATGTCTCCCAGGCTCACAGCAGGCAGCAGGGAGGGATAGGAACAAAGGTCGCCCAGTAAGGCTTCTCACCAGAAGCTCTGTTTTCTTTGGTCCAAGACAATTTGCATAATCCTTTGACTGTCGTAGAAGACTTTCAGTGTCAGCCTTTCTCCAGGGCAAGCTGCAGAGGCAACTGAATGATTCATCTGCAGCAGCACAAACCCATCTATGCTCCCATGGATGGTTCAGTAGAACTGGATGCACTGCCCTGTGTGGCACCCTACAAGACTGTATGGTTTTATCTTCTCTCATCTTGTATTTTCTTGGGAAAAAGAACAAAAATGATAACCTTTCCTCCTGAAAGCTTTCTCACAGACATAGGCACTGCCAGCACCTTCAATGGAGCCAGCACCATGGAGCAGCAAAACAGCACGCAAGTGATGGGCCTCCCCAGCAGAGCCAGGGCACACACCAAAGCACGCTGCACAGAGAGCAATAAAGGCACTTGCAAGCCACAGCTTGTCCTGCCTTTAACCATTTGGAGAGTCTCTGTACATTTTGGAATCAAAGGCTTGCTTTGTGCTCCCTAAAGAGGCCAACAAGCAATTCTAATGAGGAGAGCATTTATAGCTGGTCTTAAGCAACACCGTGCCTATCTCATGCATCACGTTCAACAGCAAGGACAACTCCATACAGAGCTGCCCAAACGAACACAACACCCCCCCCCCCTCCATTTTGCAGCCAGAATGGGGCTTCACCTCCCCACTAGGGATGCAGCCCTCTGGCCTAGGGTGGCAGAGGACAGAGCCAACTCTTCAGCAACACTATACAGTGCTGCCTTGGCTGCTTTTCAGGGTGGCCCATGCTGCACCCAGGTGTAAAATCTTGATGCTGGGACAAACCCCATCTCACAACAGCATCACAGGAGAGAAAAAGTTATAAAGCCTGTCTCCATAGAGCTAGTGTAAAATACATGTCATTAGCACTGAGGCCTGAAGGCGAAACACTCACCAACATCCCCGAGCTCCAGGACAGGAGTCATCTAGAGACTGAATGTATGTCAACCAGGGGCTGAAATACAAGTAGACTTCTTGTAATCACTACTTAAATCCCAGCCCCTTCCCAGACCAGTTCCCAGCACAGGCAGCAACCCTCTATGTCACCATTTTCTCCCAGCCTGCAACATCTTGCTTTCCAGACTGGGAGGGTTCACGCAGCTGAAATCCAATGTGTCACACTTCACTTCCCAGTCAGGAGTCTGCTCCCTTCAGTTTTCCTCATTCATCACCCTGCACAACATGAACAGTGATCCAAGACTTCCCAACCTCACAGAGGTCCAGACCATCTGACAGTGGTGGATTCGATTCGCACACCAGAGGCCCTGTGCACCTCAGTCCACAAACACCAAATTTCCTGCCTGCCCCATTCAAGCCAGAGCTTAATTTGACAAGACAGGCCACTGGTATCCCACCAGCAAGCTCCATCTCACAGAAGGAATCATCGGTTAAAAACAGCCATGCCTCCTCTCCAGACACACAATTTATGTGCACCCACTGTGCAAGGGAACAGGGAAGCACTCAGCGCTGCAATGCTGCACACACACCACACCCCCCCTCCTCCCTCCCAGGTCCTAAATCCAGATTGTCCTGTGAATGGATCTGGTTGGTTTTTATTTCTGCTTTCTGGGACACCTGGACACCTCAGCATCCATCTGTTCACTATCAAGTGAAATGTTTTAAGTGGTGACCTGGGTCTCTCCTGGATGTCACATAACAATTTTAAGGATTAAAATGAGTTTTCAAGAGAAGCCCTTGCAGAACAACTTCAGAGGATCAAAATCAGAGAATACTGGGTGAGTTTTTGAAAGCTGTCCAAATCAAAGGAGAACCCTGGGCAGTAACATTCTGCAAAGAGTATCAACAAAAGCTCCTAGCTATCAATCTTCCCGAAGTCCTCTAAGACAAGCAGGCTAGGAATGGGCCAAGATGGGTTGGCATACCAAAACTCCTCATCCCAGGCACACAGACCAGGCTTTCAGAAGCTTGCAAACCACTCTCAAGTCCCCTTTGCTTCTCTCTTGCTGATCAGACAGCACATATTAGTTACCTCTCAGAGGAGAGGAAAGCAGTCCGTTCCGTACACAGGGATTGCTTCCCTGAGAAAGGCAAAGCTTAAATTAAGACTAGAAGTACTGTATGGCTCAACCTTTAAGCTCAGGAAAACCATTTTTTGTATTAAATTTAAAAAAAAAAAAAAGCTGGCAAGAGTGAAGAACGGAGCTGGAGGAGCAGTCAATGAAAAGCACATGCGCTGCAGACCTGGCTGCCAACACAAATTGATGCTTTGAAACAAAGACCACTTGTGTTTGGCTTGAAGATCTTCCACAGCTACTCGGCAGGGGCTGTGCAGATTAAAAGGAGACACAGGTAAACACAGAGCAGTGCTTGCTGCCAAGTACTTCCCCTGAACAAAGGAATGACCTGAAATGGAGTCCCGGCCTTGACAGGGCGGCATGGGTTCACTCCCACTGTGGTGCAACATGCCAAAGTGGGTAGAGGCAAGAGGGAAGACCAGACAAACCTTCGGACAGGACTGTATCCAACCTGATTTCAAGTAGCACCCAGACCCACAGACACATAACCTGAACCCAGACAGCTGCTTAATGCTCTCAACGTGCCTCCAACCTCAAGGAGCTCCATTACAACCAGCCTGCGCCCATCTCCCACGGAGGAAGATAATCCGGAAGAAATCCCAGACAAATATTCTTCGTGCCCCATGACTTGAGGCCACAGACACTCGTGAGCATCCTGCAAAGCTTCTGTTGCACCCCAGCCTAGTTCTCAAACCAACCTACCTGCCTTGCCAGCCTCTCTTCCCTTTCACTGCCTGCACAGTCGTAGGTTCAGAAGGCATGGGAAGAGCGAAACAGGACACGGTCTTCTTCACGATGATCCTTCAGTCCGGCACGTTTTTATTTAGGGGCAACAGCCAAACCAAACAGCAAAAGCAACAGCTCCCATCACAGTGCAAGGTGGATTTGCTGGCACCATGCGACTTGAGAGGTGATGGGACACTGTTCCCTCATACAGCAACCAACAGCAATGCAGGAAAGCATCCCCTGGATCATATGTCCTCACACCAAGTGAGGAAGAGGAGAGATAAGAGAGTTCATCAACACTACCAGCACAGCAGATCCTGACAGGGTCAGGTACTGCCCAGACCACATCCTCCACAATCAAAAAGCCATGCACTTGCTTTCTTATGCTGTGGTTCAACAGCTTTGGCATTAGAGCACAAACAGCTTCCAAAAGACCCAAGCCCCCATTGTCATACCCCACCCTTTACTTGTGCTCCCTCTGAACAACCTCCCTCCCTAAAGGCAAGGCATGCATAATGTATCTGGACTGCTGAAGGCTCACAAGGACATGAGGAACAAGACATGAGCCACATGCAGAGCCACCAACAGCAGCGAAGTCCAGGGAACAGCCCCTGCTCTGGCAGGCAGCCACATGAAAAGCCTGGAAACCTGCAGCATCCCTGTCTTCTCCATGCCAGGTCTCTCTCAGAGAACAAATCCTTCCGAGTGCAGCAGGGGGCTGCAAGGTGGCACAGAAAGCACACTACATTCACAGCACATGCCTTTAACCCCACTGCTTTTCTAACAGACTAAAGGTGTTTACAGGCAGCTTTTAGATGCCACCTCCCAACATCCTCCAGGCAAGGAGGAGGACATGGAAACAGGCCACCCAGGCCATTCTGCAATGCCCAAATGTACACTGATGCCCAAAAACCCAACAAGTTACCAATTGTCAAATCATTTCTTCATCTCCCCTCTCCCCCAAGACATAGGGAATTTCTTATAAAGGTAAAGGTACTACACTTACGTTGCAGGGGAAATTGGCCTGCCCCTTTTCTTTGGTCAGTGGAGACAGGACAAGGGGCAATGGCTGCAAGTTGGAGCACAGGAAGTTCCACACCAACATGGGGAGGAACTTTTCCCCAGTGAGGGTGAGGGAGCCCTGGGACAGGCTGCCCAGGGGGTGTGGAGTCTCCTTCTCTGGAGAGATTCCAGCCCCGTCTGGACGCCTCTCTGTGCAGTATGAGCTGGGGAGGTGCTTTGGCAGGGGGGTTGGACCCCATGATCTCTGGAGGTCCCTTCCAACCCCTACAACTCTGTGATTCTGTAAAGGTACTACACTTGCTCTTCTCCCACCAAGGACATGACCAACCTTCCCCAGTAGCTATCACCACGCCAAAGGCATCCACCTGGGGAGACGAACTGGTTCAATTCCCCCTCAGACAGCAAGATCCACTTGTGTCACCCCAAGGTCCTGACCCAACACTAACAGCCCATGCAACTTAAATCCTCATAAAAGAGAATGTTTCTGTGCATCTGCAAAGCATCTTGTCAGCCACACAGCCCTCCAGACCTCCAAAGATCTGCCTGCCCCAGCCCACGAGACCACCACCACTCACGTTAGGAGAAGGAGACCTATTTCCTTGGGGTGTGGACAAACAATCGCATGTCCTTCATTCTCAGGGGAATTCCCCTACAAACACCACAGCACCAGCAACTGCCTTCACAAAGAGCACATTTGTACCCAGGTCTGTCTGCTGCTAAATAAGCATTTGTTCCACGTTCCCAAATATCGAAAGCAGTGGAAACACCCACTGCTAATGTGAGATGTTTTGCATTCCAGACCTGAGAGCTACGCTTGAAAATGTTCAGAGAGGAAAGAGTGTTTATTCACTGGAGAGAGGTGTAGGTCCAGCTATTTATTTAAGTCCACGTGTGCTTGCTGGAAGACAGCTTTGATCTTTGCAGCTCAAATAGCAGATGAATTGCAATGAAGGGAAGAAAAATATTAGTGTAAAGTTCCCCTAGTAAATACCTGTAACCAGGCCTCACAGGCTTCAGATCTTTTTTAAGTGCTTTATCACTTACAGCCAGACTGGCCCTTGCATTCTTGCCCACCGCCCCAAAGCCAGGCTCTTCTCTTCCCACTCCTTTCCTACCTTCTTTCCTTCACTCTCCTTGGGCTCTGCAGCCTTCTAGAGAAGATGGAGCATGCCCTCCCAGGACACACATGCCTATCTGCTTGGATGCAACACGTACCAGCCTTTGGTCAAACAAGGTGAGACCTATCCATCTGAGCAAGACACAGACACCCAGTGCCATCCACCCACCTCTCTTGAGCAAGAGGGCTTCAGCACACTGGGAGCAACTAAATACAGGTGCTTGCTGCTGCTTAAACATCTGCCTATCTTCCTTTAGAAGACTGTCTCATTCCAGATCAGTTACACAGAACGTGATATCCCTTCAGTCAGTGCCAGTTCTCAGTGGTGCAGCACCCACTGAGCAGACAAAGTGCCTACAGCCATGGCTGTGGGGTTGCTGAAGCTTTGAAGCTCCTGCCACATCAGGGTTACAGCCTGCCCGGAGCACTGCCTGAGCACAGCCAAGTCCCAAGAGGAATCACATGCTTTACAAGAAAAGAAGGGTATCAGCTTGTCACTACTTTGCTCCGAAACAGCCCAGAAATGTGCTGAGCAGCACAGCTTTTCAGCCACCAAAGGAATGCTCACTCAGATCAACTACTATCGCTCTTGGGTCAGGCTGCAGAGGACTTGGAGCCGCTGGGAAAGACATGGCAAAGACCAAAAGTCACACAAGTTCTGCTATTGGAAATTTATGTTGGACCTTTTAAACACAAGGGAAATTCTCAGCTCCTGCATGATCATTCCTGTTTGGGATTTCATTCTTTAGGAAGAGGCTTGCTAGCGAGCACAGACACTGCCATACAGAAACACACTCCTCAAAACAGGACACAGAGGTGCTTCTAGAACAGACCTTTGAAATTTGGATGGTTGGGGTTGGTTTGGGGTTTGGGGTTTTTTTTTAAGTTTTAAAGAAAAGTTGACTCAGCAAATATTCCTCTGCTAGTATTTCAACCACATGTTCCAGCAGAAGTCAGCACACATCTGGCACACTGCAGTGTCACTGCCAGAAAGATCACAGCTTTGCTGAGCAACGGAAATGGAGGAACAGGGACCAGCAGCTCAGGCACCAAGCATTCCTGGAACACATACGCAGCAACTGGGGACCGTAGAAAAGACCTGCGTGTGCCATGGATACTTCCCAGCCCTCTCTCCAAACAGCACCCACAGGCAAAGGATGATACTGTCCCACAATCCACAAAACCTACCACCAGCCCATAAAACCTAGACATCAAACTGTACATTTCGGCCACACTGCTGGCGTCTGAGAGGTTATTTTTGAGTGAGCTGGATGGCAGCACATTCCTCCCACTGCTGTCAGACACAGTCCTGCTGAGCAGGAGAAACGAGAAGGAGGGTATGTGCTTGGAGCAATACAGAAACTCCATCAACTGGAGAGGGGAGAGCATGCTGGCAGGAAAGGCGGCAGACAGCCCTCATGGGCAGGCCTGCACATCCCCATGCTGGCAGGTAGGTACAAATCCTAGTCCAAGCAAAGCAGGCACTCCCCCTCCAGAAAACAGCCTTCCCAGGCAGGAGGCTGCAATCGGCAATCACACTGCTAATCAGCTAAATAAGTGCCGCTTCTCATGCTTATCAGCTGTAAATGGGACATTACTTGCAGTCTGGCAGCAAGCCTCTGCCAGACAACCTTGTATGGGACATGCAACAGCCGCTATAAATGCCTTTCCCTCACAGGCAGCATCCTCCCCTCCACCCCCAGGTGCTAGACTAAGACCATGCTTGGTTTTGTGGCAGAAACTGCGAAGCAAATTGTCCAACTGTGCGTGGTGACACAGAAGGGACCACAAGTGGGTACTGCCAACATGCCCCCAAAGGGGGCAGAAAACAAGGCGGCATGGCACAGGGCAGATGCAGGACCCTCCAAAGCCAGGCTGGTAAACAGCTCACGGCCCCCATGGCTCTCATGCCCCAGCCAAACCCCCAGGCTCCTCAGGCAAGGAAAATGGTGCCAGAAGGACAGCGGGGAGAAACGCGGGGAGCAGAGCAAGGAAGAACAGGTTTGGGCCTTGCAGCTGGGGTCAAACACTGTGGAAAGCAGCGGCCAGGAAAATCAACCGTCCCCCCCCAAGCCTCTGTGCCACCAATAACGATGGGGGAGCTGGGAACAGGCTGGCTCACACCGCACGCACAGCGCCGAGGGTGGGATGAGGGAGGGGCGGCTCTGCGGGGCACAGAGCCCCCTGCGCAGCTGGAAGCCAGTGTCTCTGGGTGGTAGCCCACTGTGCGCCCACCGGGTTTTTTTCCTCCCGAGATTTGATCTGCTCAGAGTTCACGGGAAAACCACCCCCTGCTGCACCCAAGCAGCCCTCAGCGCCGGCCCTCGCCACGGCCCCCAGGGATGCCGGGAGTCGGGGCCGAGCCCAGCGAGTGAGGGCTCCGGGACTCACCTCCCCGGAGCGCCACTGCTCCGGGAGCACCTTGTTCGCCACCTCCCAGACGGCGACCGTCTGACCCATTTGCATCCGAGTTCGTTCGGGCACAGCACTCCCCCCGGGAGCGGGCGGGCGGCGGGGACGAGCCGGCGCACGCCGGGCAACGAGAGCCCAGGCGAGGTACTCCGGCGACTCCCGCAACACAGCGGGGTTCCGCGGGGCGGGGGCGCGGCCGCCCGCCCGCCGGGAATCGAAGCGACGGGGCCCCGCGCAGCCCCCCGCCCCGGGCTCGCCCCGGGCCGCCCCGGGCCGCCCGGCCCCACAGCCGCCGGGCGCAGGGAAACCCGGGGGGCTCGGACCACCACGAGGCCGGGACCGCCGGGGACTCGATCCGAGAGGCCCCCGCGCCACCTCCACCCACCCTTCCTCCCCCGGGTACGACGGCCGCGGGGCCTCTCCGCCTCCGCCCTGCCGGCGGCCCCATCACGGCCCCGCTACAGTGGGGGGGTGAGCGGGGGGGTGCGCGGGGGCGCGAAGCCCCGCCATCGCGGGCGGGCACTAGGACCGGCACCCACCCCCCCCGGGCGGGAGAGGCTGCGGCGCCCGGCCCGGTGGGTCCCGCACTCACCCAGCACCAAGAGCGCCCGCACCGCCGCCATCCTCCGCGCCGCTCCCGCCGCGCTGGTCAGCGCGCGGCCCTGGCCATGCCGCCGCCTCCCCGCCTGCCGCCGCCGGGAGGGGCTTCCGGGGGCGGGGTGGCCACCGGAAACCGGGCGGGGCCCGGGCGGTGGGCCGCGGGGGAGCGGGACCCGTAGGCAGCGCCCGGCTCAGCCCACCGCTCCCCCGCGTCGGCGCTGGGAGCGGCGAAGCAGAGCGGGCCCGAAGGGGAGCTGCGGGGGGAGCCCCAGGACCGGCCGGCTGGGCCCCCGCACCGCAGGGCACCGGGCGCTCCCTGCTCCTGTCCGCAGCAAGCCCCAACGGGGGAGGGGGGGCTCGGGGGGTCGCGGCAGCGAGGGGGCAACGGAGCCCTGCTCCCGCCAAGGAGCTCCTCCTTTCAGCCGGTGTGTTACTGGCAGAAGCTCCCTCCGTCCGTACGATTGTCGGGACCCTGCGAAAAGCTCGGGGGCACTGGGGAGCCAGGATCTCTGCGCCCTGCTCCGGACAGAGGGGTGGGCGTACAGCCCCCTGCACAACACGCTGTGCCGCTTCTTGCTGCTCCTCCGCACGGCCCGAAGCTGGGCCGCAGCGGGGCAATCTGGCTTGGCCCCCTGCACGGCGCGGGCTGGAGACCTCCCAGCCCTACCAAACGCCTCCCGTGGGGGCTACCACAGCCCTGCGCCACCAGCTCTGGCAGCCGCAGCTCCGACCAGCAGCTTTCCAGCTCACATGTTGGGCTTCCAAACTTCTGGCTGCTTTGGGTACGGCACGGGAGACTCACCGTCAGAGACCCCCTGTCAGAGACCCCCACGGCACCCCTGAGAGCGCTGCTGAATCCATCACAGGTAACGTGGAAGCCTGTGGCACAGGACTGGGGCATGCCTGCTGCCCCAGGTGCCGGCACAGACCTGGAGCTACAGCAGAAGCCCCCCACCATTACCACCTCCAGCAGGGCCTGGGAGACCACAGAGCTGCCCTAGCAGGGCACAGGGCCATGTGGGTTTGCCAGTAGTGGCAAGACCAGTCCTCTCATAGGGAAGCCACCACTTCCCCTCACAAAAAGCTGTTCTGGTTGTGGTTGGTGACCAGAAAGCCTCAGAGGAAGTGGTAGCCTACTCGGCAAGCACTAGAAAGCAAATTTTACTTCCACCTGGATGGTCAGGACAAGCAAGCAAGGCATCTGATGTGTAGTAAGAGGAAGGGTCTCTGCTGCACGTGCTGCCTGACTTTGTGCCACCTGATCCCATCCTCACACAATGGAATTCCTTCTTCCCCAGGCGGGAAGTGAGCACAGAACTGCTGATCCATGTATTGCCGCTCTTATCTGAGGCACACTTGCCACATCAGCCCTCAGAGCTGGAGGCTGCCACAGCACCTTCCTGGCCCTACCTGCCTTTAATGCCCCAGGGACAAGAACTGCACCACAAGGTACCCAGGGAAACACTGTCTGCTCTTGCTGTGCTTTCCTAGACACTGCCTGAAGCTACACTACTCCCTTGAGAGGAGGGTATAACACGCTGGGTCCCTGCTCTCCTCATGGGCTGGGCAGCCCTGCTGTCTGCTAAAGGAGGAGCCACCCAGAGGGGTCAGGGAACAGCTGACTGGAAATGGATGGGCAGAAACTGCCTGTACTGCTAGGGCAGTGAGACCATGGAGCTGGCCCTGACCTTTCCCTCTTCCAGCTGCACTGTAGGGCTAAAGGGCTGGAGCCAGAGTTTGAGCAGCAGCAACAGAAGGTGAGATGCACGGCACACCTCCAGTTACAGCAGGAACTGGTTCAGAAGCAGCCAGAAGTCCCTCTCCACTGAGCCTGTCACGCACATCCCTGCAAAATTACACTGGTTCCTGCAGCCCACCAGCATGTTGTGCAGTCACATGTGACTTTTCAACCACCAAGATCGGATGCCCATGTGTAGTACAAAGGAGCTGATGTTTTGCACAGGGTAAAAATGATGCTAGAACAGACCTCACCCAACAGAAAACCCCCTTAACTTGCAGGAGAATGTGGCCACAGTTGCCCGTAGCAGCAAGAAAAGCAGCCTGCGTAGGAAGGCAGAGGATGTGCCTGGCTGAACTCAAAGCTATAACCTGGGTAATCATTAAAGCTCTTCTAATAAGCCACAGATTTGCAAGCTGAAGCATCCTGAGAAGGAGAGAGAACAAAGCTCCTCCCAAGCCAACCTGCACATCCCTCATCCCCATCATCAGTGATCTGCAGCTGCAGTGGTTTGAGCTGGGTTTATTTACTGTTGGCACTGCCAGCTTCCCTCTGGAAAGCCTGGCAGTGTTCATGGATGTGAAACTCGCTGATCGATGCACAACACAACACACTGCGGTGCTGCCGCTGTCAGGACCCGTCCCTCTCAGCTTGCAGCAGGTCCGCAAAACAGCACCCACAACTGATGGACAAAGGCTGCCAGCGCCCTGGTCCTGGCTGAGGGATGGTGAGTGACAGCCAGGGAGGCACACAATAGTCCAAACAGAGCCACCCCAGCTGGAAATGTTCAGGATCCGCATCTTGCTTGCGGAGACCCGTTTTCCCCTTCAAACCCCACTGTCCCCGTAGCAGCATTTCAGTAGCTCTGTTCAGGACAGGCAGCCACTCTTGTAGGAAGCAGGCCAGGGCCCAAACAGAGCCCCACACCTCATACACAGTCATGTGCCTTCTAGACACCATCAGCTTGCGGCTCTGTCAACCACAAGCCCCACTAGCATGCCTGGCACAGCTCTGCAGCCCTAGCTCAGAGCCGAGAGAAGCGCAAGTCAGGCTAGCAAGTTGCACAAGCCCACACAGTTACGGCCTTACACGAGCCCCAACCACGTGCTTCCCACCAGGAGCCTGCTGCAGAGGCTCTCCTCAGTGCCAGCTCCAGTCTCAGGGGCTAAGCGAAGTGCAGACCAGGCAGGTTTTCCTCTGGCCTGACTCCGGCGGGACAGAGTGCAAACGCACCCCGTGGTCTCCTGGTCTGTCACTGTGTGGGTGAGCGGTGGGTCAGGATGTGCATTCGTCTCCTTTGGGTCAGAACTGCCATCTACACCAGGTCCAGTCACAGGACGGTCTGCGGTCACAGAGGGGACTCACTCTGCTCGGCAGATGAACCAGATCTCGTTGCGGCGCTGAGGGATGCTGGGATTTTCATAAGCAGCCACAATGTAGGTTTCCCGGAGCACAGTGTCTGTGGAGCCCAAGAGCTCCCAGAAGAGACTGATCTCTCGCAGGATCGTCTCCTCAGTGGTCATCCCGTAGAAAACCCTGCAAGCAAAGGGAGCAGTGTAAGCACCAGAGCCAGCACATTCCTCCTTCCCACAACCAGGGTGCCCATCCCTGCGTGGCTTCTGTGAGCTGAGAAACGCGGCTTCAGAAGCCACGCAGGGAGTTCTGCATGGCTTCTCTGCTGAGCTGAGAAAGCACCTCTGGTGCTGGGGTCACCTGGTTATAACCCGGAGCGGTGCCCTCTCGGTGATGTGGATTTCAGGGTCTGTGGGAGCAGGGGGGTTTTGCTGGAACTCTCCCGGGAGATAATAGGCAGTTACAACCTCACGCTCCAGGTTGGTCCCCTCCTTGGTCAGGTGGACTTCGTTGAGCACTGGGACCGTCATGCCCAGATAGCAACCTGGAAGAAGGTAGGAAAGCAGTGGGCACAGTGAGACAGCCGGCTTGGTGGTGGCAGCCCTCTTCCCCTCTGCAGACGAACAGCGGCAGGGCCCTCCCTCTGCGCAGCCTGCCAGCCCCCTCCAACCCCTGCCTGCACACACCTACAGAGTTCTCCTTGCAGATGTAGCGCATGAGCTTCATGAAGCTCATGGAGATGCTCTGCTCATACATGGGCTCCCCCTTGGTGACACACGCCCACTTCCCAGCTGGGTACTGCCGCTCCTCGTAGGCCACTTCCTCGCACTGAAACAGGCCACAGACAACCCAAGTCAGAGTTACACACGCTGACATCACTGCAGCACTCAGCGGGGCACAACCAACACTGACAGGCAGAAAGCGGGGAGACAGCACCCTGCCAGAATGAGACCCTCTCCTAGTCAGTGACTGGCAGGAGGGGCCAGAGAAGGTAAGGGAACTGGCATCACATGCACCTCAGAGAAGGACACGTAACAGCACCAGGCAAAAGTCAGCGAGAGGAAAAGCACAGACAGGGGACAGGGTGCAGGGGAGGCTTGGAGGCTCCCAGCATGCACAGGGAATGCAGCACATCCTCAGCAAGGAGCACTGGACTTTCTGCTCCTCTCCAGTTGCTGTCCAGCCCATCCACAAGGATGTTCCTGATTCCAGGCACCCAAAGGCCTCCAGTAAGGCTGACATGATTCTCAAGTGCAGCGCCTTTTCTCTGGAGCACAGTGTGCGCAGAGGAAAACAAGCATTAAAAGCTCCTGCCCAGAAGCAAAAGTCTGGCAGAAGAACTGCGAAAGTTGGGGAAAAACCTCCTCTCAGACCCTTCTCCCATACCAAGAAGTGACAGGAAGAAGAAGAAGAAACATGAACCCAGCTGGTGCAGAGGAGACAGCTTTGTTGGATGAGTCAGACTTCCAGCTCGAATCCCCAGTCTTCTGCACAAACTCAACACAGAAGGGGGGCAGGGGGGATGGGGAAATTGCATCTGGATCTGCTCATTGTTCAGCTCATGGCAGGTACTGCATAAAGAGGGGGTGGGAAGTTGTCACCAGTACCTATCTTCCAGCTCTCAGCATGCTCTTCAGATGGATTAAAGACAAACTTGTTCCACAGAGATCAGGGCACCTGGCCAAACTTCTGCGTTTCACAGCTGCGTTGGTGGCAAGCAAGCCAGGAGTTGTGACCAGCCTCAAGACTGAGTGCAGCCCTTCTGTGCCTCCACCCAAATCAGATCTCTGCTCAGAAAGCCAAACCAAAGGCAGAAGGTAGGCATCCGGGCTGCTTGCGTACATCAGTGGGGTGCCAGGAAGAAGAATGCCCCAAAACACTGGATGCCAGCCAGCATTTGCCCTCTAGATGGGGCCATGCCTGCTATTGTCCCAAAAAGCAGAGCAACAGCATTTTCCAAGCAAGGAAAACTCTGGTCCCTTAGACAATCTGCAATTCTCATCTGCCACATCATCACCAAATAAACTGTAAGACGCCGAATAAATAACAAAGAAAATATCAACCCAGCAAGCCACAGCATCTGGTCCTTCCACAGCCTGATGCTTATGTCCACCACCACATGAGACTCGACTGTAAGTTTCACAAAGACCCAGCACCAGCCGGTCACTGCAATGTTAGCTGGGGAATATGACTGAGTACTGAGAGAGCCCAGCTTTGTAGTCATGTAATAGTTCACTTGCCTCCAAGAGGACGAATGCTCATAGCACTGACAGCTCAGGAAGAGCAACCAAATACTACTGGTCTGACAGAACTTGGGAGATATTTTCTTAAGGGCCACAGCTCCAGCGTCCCCACAGCACTAATGCCAGGAAGTGACTCCTATCTCCTCACTCAGACCCAGAGTCAAATTCCAAGAACCTTCCTCAGGCACAGAGGGGTTCTCAATAGCAATAAAAGATCTTTAGGCTCCACAACGTCTCAGGGTCCCATTCCCACCTGGGACCAGCAGAGAATCATAGAATATACTGAGTTGGAAGGGACTCATAAGGATCATCAAGTCCAACTCAAGGTAGAGGAGAACCCAGACTAAGTCCCTGGGACCCAGAGGAACAGGGGAAGAGGGAGTGTGGCCAAGCCCCAGTTTAGAGTTGCACAACCTGCCGTCTCAGATGTCTTTTACAGGTAGGAGTGCTGGACTCAGCCCAAAAGAAATTGGTTAAGCTCTCCTCATATGGAGGACAGATGTCTTCTTGGTAGCAAGCCCAACCAAGCCTGCAGAGACATGGGAACCAGTCTGACAAGTGCTTCCTCACAGTCCTTTCTCTAAGCTTGGAAGCACCCTTTGTGCGAGAGAAGAGGTGTGCAATGTAGCCAGCAAGAACTGGAGATCTTCAGGCAGAAGCTACCACGTTCGGACCGGCAGTGGTGACAAGCAGTAACACGCGCTGAGGGCCGGGGCTCCAGGCCCCACGCTGCCCACAGCAGCGCTCTTGCCTTGCGCCAGCAGAGATGTCAAGCTTCAAGCAGCGGGCGCGGAGCTAGCACAAACACAGACCCAGCAGCGCTCCCGGCTGTGCAACAGGGTGTTCTGAGCGAGGCGGGGAGCAGGCTCTGAGCCGAACGCTCACTCTCTCGGGTGAGCCCACCCCAGCGGAGGGCAGGTTAGTAAAGGAGGCAGCCAGGAGCCCGCGGAAAGCAGCGAGACCGGTCCGATTTCGGAAAGGAAAGCTGGGCAGCTGAGCGTTGCCATTACTCAACAGGGAAGAAGACGCAGAAGGGCAGAAGGCCGCACCGATCCGGAGTTGCCATCCTGGCCGCAGTGCTTCTGCAGAAACCTCTGCGCGGCCGGCGTAGGCAAGCAGACAGACATGTGGCCACCTCCTCCGAAAGGAAGACGCTCCTCCTGCTCCCCAGGCTGGCGGCTGCAGCACCCCGCGCCGGCCTCACCGCCGGCCGGCGGCGGGCGTAAACCTGGGTGTGCGGGGAGGAGCGGGCCTCACCTTCTCAGGCTGCGAGAGGGTAACGTACGGCACGGGCTCGCGAGCCTGGCTGTGCCGCGTCATCTGGACGATGGGGCCTGCCATGTCTGCAAGGCAAAGCACAGGAGAGGGGAGGCGAGGCTCGCCCAGCCTGGGCGCCCAGAGTCCCGCCTGCGCGCCGGGCCCGGCCCGGCCGACCCCACCACCGGCCGCGCTTCACGGGGCGCTGCCAGCCCCGGGACGGCTCCCCGCCCTCCGCGGGGAGGCGGCGGGCTCTGCCCTCCTGCCTGCGGACGGCTCGGGCCCCCCGGGCTGGCCCGGCCGCGGGGCTCCCCCGCGGCAGCGCGCCTCGGGCTCACCTCGGGGCAGGCTCACGCGGTGCGTGCTGGCCACGGCCTCCCAGTGAGCGAACAACCGGCCCCGCTCCTCCTCTTCCTCCTCCTCCCCACCCCCCTCCGCCGCCGCTTCCTCGTCGCCGCCGTCCTCGGCCTCGTCGCCCAGGGCGTCCAGGTCCTCCAGCGTGATGCGCGCCATGCCCGCCGCTCCGCCGCGCACCCGGAAGGGAGCGGGCCCCGCGCCGCGTGACGCGGCCTGACGTGACGCCCCGCCCGCAGGCACGAAGCCCCCCCCCCTCCCCCTCCCCCTCCCCCTCCCCCTCCTCCTCCCCCTCCCCCGTGCGGCCGGGGAACCGCGGCTCCGCGCCGGCGCGGCGCTGCACACACCGCACACACCCCTGCCCGCCCCGCCCCGCCCCGGGCCGAGGCGCGGTCGCTTCCAGGGTGGGTTTTATTCGGTAAGATACGGTACAGCAGTGACGCGGCTGGGCGGGAGCCCGCGCGCGGCCGCCCCGCGCCGCCCCGCCCCCTCCTCCTCCCCCTCCCCCCCCCGGGGCGGGCGCCCGGGCAGCGCCGCCGCCCCCCGTTCTCCCACCCCCCCCCCCCCGGCATAGGCGGCTGCCGCGCTCCCCCCGGAGCGGCGTTTCTACCTGGCTAGCGTGTGCGGCGGGTGCCGAGCGTGCTGCCACCGAGGCCGCCGGCCCCCGGGTGCGCAGCAGAGGAGCATGCGTGCGGGCTGCGAGCCCCAAACTAGCTAGGGCCTGCCGCTGTCCCGGGGCCGGCCGTGGGGCCCCGCCCGGGCGGGCGGCACGAGAGCCGGTGAAGGGGAAAGGCGGAGCGGTTGTGGGGGGGGGCGCCGGGTGCTGCCCCGCTCAGCGCGAAGCTGGGGTGCGGCCAGCTCCGGGGGGCACCTGCAGGCGGCTCAGTTGGAGGAGAGCAGGGAGCTGTGGGAGGACAGGTCCATGCTGCTGGCGCTGAGGCCTCTGCTCTCTGCACGGAGGCCTTGGGTGCCCTGGAAAACATGTCGTCCGTCAGGACCCGCGAATCGCACTAGTTCCCCGAGCCCACCCCGCCCGCCCGCCTCCAGCACCCCCCGGCCCCGGCTTTCCCCGGGCTGTTCCCAACATCGGGTGCCACCTCTGCACCCGCCCCTGGGAAGGCCCTGTAGCTCCAGCCCCACACAGCAGCAGAGTCCCGTCTGCGTGGATGAACTTCTCTGGTGGGGTCTCAGGCACCGCAGCGCCTGCGTCGCTGAGCACAGGGCCCCTGCACCCCTTAGGCAGCACAGCCCCCAGCCTAGTACCCAGCCCGGCTGCCTGCCCCCTGCTTACCTCAAACGAAGCGTCACTAGACTTGTGCAGGTAATTTAATGATGCAGCTCGTTTCATGCTACAAGAAAGCAGAGGAGAGTAGTTGTGCCTGGCCAGACCCCAACCCCCAAGGTGGCAGGGCACGTGCCCGTCCTGCACCCACCTTGCTCCCCCAGCCCTGGTCCCTACCTGGTGTTCCTGGGCTCCAGGGGACCATTGCCCTGCAGTTTCTTGACCAACATCTCACTGCTTCTCCGTATCACATCCCGGATTTTCCCCAAGGAGCTGCTGCGCTGAAGGGTGCCACTGCCATCCTGGACACAGAGACACAAGCCAGGGCAACTGCTGAGTGGCACCAAGCGAGCTCTGGCATGCTGCAGATGAGTGGCCAGGACTGGGCTTGGCTCCAAACACTCTTTGCCTGCTTGCACTGAGAATTTAGTCTTGGCCTAGAGCAAGCTTACTACATGGCTCCTGGTACTCCACAGGACACGATGACCACAGATTTAGGGACCCCCACCACTCATCCAGACCGATCCTACTTCTGGCCCAGTGGAAGCCCAGCACCCAGGCTGCTGACCTACACCAGACCGCCAGCACAAATGGCACTGGTATCACCACAGCTCTGCTGGAACATGGCATAGCTCCACTGCCTGTGACAGCTCAGGCAGCAGCTGCCAGGGAGATCCCAGTGGCCAGCGAAACTCCAAGACCTGATGGAAGCCCCAAGCTTGGGAGCACTTTTATCAGGCCAGGACACGCTGCTGAGATTGATTTCTTGGACTCCCTCCTCATTTGGGTGGAGACCATTCTCTCCCTCCCCTTACCCATCCTCATCACACCGTTGCTATTCCTTCTGTCCATCCAGCACTCACCCTGATGCACAGCTTGGTCCTGCAGGCTCACTCGTGTCAGACAAGACCAGTCCACACGCACACATGTCCCACCACTAACACTCCCAAGACAATTAGCTTTGAGCCTGCTGAGCAATTCAGGCAGCTCCATCTTGAGATGCATTCCTCTGGCTGCCCCAACACTGTGCTGCCCAGCAGGCACCACGCTCCTCGGCTCCCCCAAATCTAGCTGCACCCAGCCCCACTAGCTACCCCAGGGTGGCACTTTTCAGGGCTATCTTTATGGTTGCCTGCTTTTTCCAAAGACCAAAATCAGCCCTAAAGCTGGTTCCCCAGCCTCTTTCCTCCCACATGCCCACAAAAATTCCCAACACTTAGAAAGGTGCACTCCACTCAGCCCTTGACAGGCTCAAGCCCACCTCCTGCATTTAGCTGCACAGGGATGCAAGGCACAGGTTGCCAGCGTGGCACCACCTCTTGCCCTGTGCCACCATGGCACTAAGCTCTTCCCCTGTGACCAGGCATGCTCATTACATACGGCTGTGGCACCACTGCTGATGTGGAGTTAGTTTTGGTCCGATGGCCTGATATCAGCAATCCTCCCTGCTCCTAACACCAGTGGCCCCTGGCACATCAGAGCAGAAGAAAGAGAGATAAGGTGACTGCAGAAGCCCTTTGGTCTTCACAAGCATGCATGGGAACCCCTTCATACCACTCCAAACATCCAAAATACCCTGTGGTCCAGGCTGGCAGCAGCAATTGCCCCAGGACTGTCCATGCAGCTCTTGCAGGGTCTTCATCTTAGGCCAGTGACCCCTTTATGCTGACCCCAATGGATTGTGGCCCTGGGGAAGGCTTTTTCAACATTTCCTTGCTCTGCTTCTCCAAAACTGATCTAGCCCTAGACCCCTCTCCAACTTTTCCTGCCAGAAAACCTCTCTCCTGGTATTGATCTCATCCCTTCTTGGATAAGCTGAGTGCATTGGACCTCTTTGCTTTCTTACCAGGATGGAGTGTCTCCAGAGTGGGGGCTATGTGCTGTCACTGTGAGGGACCTACTGATCAGGAATGCAGAGAGCACCAAAAGTACAAGCAAGGCAAACAATTCAACTCCAGCAGCAGGCACCCCAGGCAGGTTTTGGAGGAGCTGGCCATCAGTGTGAGGCGCTAACAAAAGGGGTTGTGGTGTGTGTGGGGGAGGGCATCTTTTGCCTCCCCTCCAAACTTGGACTGAGCCAGCACCCTCCCTGTAGGGTACTACCATACCAGGCACTGGTCCTTTTGCCAGGGCACACAAGCCAGGAGCAGAGAAGGGAACACAGCTAGGGCAGGGGAGCAGGATGATGGGTGGTATGAGGGCAGCAGGATCCAGCCAGGAATTATGCTCTGAGGTCAGGGCCGGAGAATGCAGCCACATTTCCTCAACTGCAGTGATGCAGGCTGACTGCAGACCAACACCAAAACCAAATGCTACTGCTTGCTTGGTTAAAAATAGCCTACTCTCTCTCCCCACTCCCTTTTCTGCAGGGTTAATTTTAGCCCAGAACATTTATGGGGCTTGGTTTACCGCAGAGCCCCCACCCCACTGTACCCAAGAGCGCTCAGATAAAAAAGCAGCAGCTCCACCACTGAGCCACTCCCTGCTGCATGCTCCCACCCTGCCCACTGCATGGGAGGCAGAGGACTTAGGATTTGGCAGCAGATGAAGCTCAGCACTGCAGGACACAACGGGGTATTTCTCTGGCTAATGGAAATAGCTGTTGCAGAAGAACCAAGCTCAGGCACCCCAGGGCAGCCCTGCTACACGTGGCTGCAGAGATAAGGTTAGCAGCAACCTGTTTGGAGGTTAGGGAGAAGCACAGTGGACTGGGGCCTCTCATCTCCAATGCTCAGCCTAGGAGAGGTGACCTGGGAGCAGCATGTCTCACTGCACATGTACGGACACCAAGCACCCCACACCTGCTCCAGCAGCATTTGCACCCGCCACCCCAGGGCTGACCGACGCTGGCCTACAGAGCATGGAAAGAAGCACAGGGCAGCATTTTGGGTCTGTCTACCTTTAATCAGAGGTATGGTTGATTACAGCACCAGGTCCAGGACGTGGCAAAGCGCAGGGGCAGATGGCACCAAGGCCTGAATGCACCCTGCACTGGGGATGCACCACTCGCCAGGAGCAGCGCTGGAGGAGAGAGGCAGGGAAGGTGCAGCCCTAGAGCACTCAGCCCTGGGCTTTGCACCATGTGGTCCTGAGGACAAACCTCCCTTCACCAAGCACAAGCTCCCAGGAGAGCAGCATGCACGTGTACCAAGGCCTCCGCACCACCACGGGAAAGCCAGGCCCAGACACAAGCACATTTAGTATCACAACCTGCCAGGGGACTAGCATGAAAAAAAGCTATCTAGCTAAATAAATAGGGGAGGGTCCTGCGCTGGCCTCTGGGCTCTGTCCTCCTGCTTTCTTCCCAGGTAGGAGGGCCAGAGAGGTTCACTTCCTATAGGAGATGCGATGAGGGCATGCACCCAAGGGTGTGAGCTTCAAGGCAGTGGTGGTCTGGCCCTGGGAAACAGCCCCTTTCTCAGCAGCCACCGACAGCACCAGACCCTGTGCAGGCCTGGACAGTCAGCACCGACTTCCTAGTAGGGACAGGGTTACAGATTTTCCACTCACTTGGCTAGGGGCAGCCAGGCAGTGAGTCACAGCCCCAGGGACCACACCTGGCAAGCCAGGTCCTGCGTTCCAAGAATTGTCTGCCCACCACAAACAACCTAGACCCTCCTCCTACTGTGGCAGCCTCCCTCCAGCCATTCCATCTAGCCCCAACATGTTCAGCACATCCCAAGCCCCAGCTCTTCTTTTCCTCACATCCTTCTTCACACCTCCTTTTTCTCCCAACCACTCTGCTCCCTACCAGCCAATTCCCCAACTCAGCCACTTCTAATGGCCCAGGACACGGCCCCTTGACACAAAGTTCTGCTTTCTTCCTACCCTTCCTCTGCCTCCAAGAAAGAGCCAAAAGCTTCACTCCCTCTCCCAGCAGCCACACCTGGAGACCCTAGGGAGCTGATCCACCCCTTAATGCCATCAGGTGAGGAACTTGGCTACAGCATCAGGTCAGGAGGCAGCAACTAAACACATGCTTGTCCTGGCAGGTCCCTGTTCCATGCCCATCCCTTGGATGTCACCCCTCACCACATCTGGGATGTACAGTAGCTAATGGACCACCATACAACCCTGTGCCCCTGCAGAGGTCCACATGCTGCTCATGGGTCACAGAGCTCAGTGGGGAGAACAGCGAAACAGGGACTGCTCTGTGCTGCAGGGACAGCCCAGCTCACAAGTGGCCAGCGCAGGTTTGCTACAGGGCACTAACATCAGCCAAGCCTACAGGGAAGAAAGCAACTGGGCACATGACAGCCCCTAGCATGGCCAGGCCTCTCAGTCCCAAAACAGCACCCCCCATCTTCGTGCCTCTGTCCTGGCCTCCGCGGGGATGGAGGGAACAAGCTAGGAGGGTTGAGGATGTCTAATGACGGTGGAGTCAGCATGCCTGGAGTGAAGACAATCCCCCGCAGGCCTGGTTTCCAGGGATGTGCAAGGGCAGGCTGGGGGTGGGGGGGCACGCAAGGGGGCGGTGGCCCATCGCCCTGGCCTGGGGGAGCGGGGCAGCTCCTCGCAGATTCTTCCTGCTCTTGCTGGCCACGGGGACTGGAGCTGGGCCACGTGGCCAGGCACTCCTCTGCAGGCGTCGCGGTGCCCTGGCGCACCGGGAGGCTGGGGGACTGGCGTGGAGGTCTTGCCGAGGAAGGAGGGATGGTGTGGAGGAAAGGTCGGAAGATACAACACAAACATCCAGGTGATTGCGGTGGAGGGGAAAGAGGGAGTCTCGGGAGGCATTTAAGCCTAGTGCACAGAGAAGGAGAAAGACACAATTTACAAGGCCATGAGGTTGTAGGTCACCCAGGGAGCAGGTGGGGCAGGGCCCAGACTGCATGCAGAGACAATGGGCCATGTCTGAGCAGGGAGGGGGGTGGGGGGGGGGGTCTCGTGAGGCTGAAACAGAGGGCTCATACCTTTGCCAGCGTGCTCTGGCAGGCTGGAAGGAACAGCTAGCTCCTGCTCTGAGGGCTCCCTGCCCCTGGGCCTCTTGGGTGTCAGCCAAGGACTCAGCCCCACTGAGTTGGTGCCATCCCTGCTCTCATAGGCTAGACCCTGGATCTTCCAGCCCAATTACCTGGGCAGCAAGTAGCTGGTTCAAGCCCTGGGGTGCTTCCCAGGCAGCAGGGCACAGAGGGTGCTGGCACCCTGGGGCCTCCCATGGTTCTGCCTGAAGCTGGCAGCTAAGGGATGCCAGCAGAGCCTGCCCTGAGGCAGCATGTCTGAGGTCTCCAGACCCACACTGGGAACAACTGTCTGTGACAGACAGGAGCAGTGGGAGCTGCCTAGACCTTCTTTCTGGGGGGAGCTGAAGCCCAGTACAGGACTGGTGAGATGAGGGAGGCTGGCTACATGCACCACAGGCTGGAGAAGGCACCATGTGCCCCAGGGTGCTGGGCAAGCCCTCAGACCCTCTATCTACAGCTGGATGTGCCAGGGAAGCCCTGCCAAGCCTCCCAGGGAAGGGTCATATGAGCAGGGACTATTGCCCTTGGCTGGGTCAAGCTGGGGGAGAGGGTGTCATTGCCTGCTTATCTGGGGATGATCATCTCGGAGACCATCAGGAAGATCTCCCAGACCATCACCAGGGCCAAGCAATTGCCCAGCCACAGCCAGGAGAAACCACAGAGACATATCAGCCAGGGCGGGGAGCAGGCAATCCTAATGCAAACCTGCAGCCCTCCCTCTGTGCTTGTCTAGCACCTCTACTAAGAGGGAGCCCTTCGGTGGTGTCCTGGGTTGGTGCCCTGCCAGGCTACGGCCCTCTTCACTCCTGATGCCAACAGCTGGGACAGAGGACAGCCCTGCATCTGGCAGAGTTGCCAGTTCTCGACAAAGCTCTGCTCCCCGTGTTCCCTCCAGTCACCTAGGTACAATCCACAATCAAGAGAGGCAGCGGGCTTCAGGCTTGGGCTTTGAGGGGCTGCCATGGCAACAGGGAAGAGGAACAGGAAGAGAGGGAGCTCATGCGGGTGGGGATGGAGCAGAGCCAGGTAAGGAAGAATTAGTGACAGCAAACATGAGGGGGTAGTGAAGGACTCTGTGTGCTCAGTGTGTCACTTGTGCCAGGCCACAGCCACCCTGGGTACCCAGCTACACTATGCTCTCAACTAGAAGTTGCAGGAAGAGTGGTAAGCGTTAACAGCTCGAGCTGCCCTTGAGTCAAGCACTCACCAGCACCATACTCACTTGCTGCCTCTTCTCCATCCTCCTCCTTACAGGAGGCAAAAGGCACCTACCCCAGACCTGGACCGCTACCTTCCTCCAAATTCAGCACTAGTGACCAAAGTGCCCCTGTCTCAGAGCAAGACTAGTCAGGCTCAGGTCACCTTGTCTGTGCCTCAGCTAACACCAGCCTCTTGCCACCACTGGTCAGTCTGGCCAGGCAACCCACAAAGACCCACATTTTACCACCTCTGCCTGGCCAGAGCCCACAGAGGGCATGAGACCAGGAGAGGGGGACAGCAAAGATGCTGGCTGCAGACTGTTTCTGTGCCCTTCAGTCACTCGGTCACAGACACACCAGGCACATACCCACACATACAACCCTCCTCAGGCTCAGCATCACCTGTGACGCAGTGCAAGACAGACAGCCAAGTTGCTCATAGAGGCTGTGTGGGCCTGAGATGGGGCCAATGCTCTCAGCCAAGGCCTCGAGAGGGGAGCAGCAGGGAGAGATGTTAATAAGGTTGCAAGGCTAAGATTAAGGGCAGACCAGGACCAGCTCATGCTGTGCATTGCCAGGGCCTGGCAGCACCCTGGAAGCAGGAGCCCTCAGGGAATATCTGGCCTGTACACCAGAAGCCAGGCCCAGACACGCACCTTTGCGAGCTGGCTGGCTGATGCCAAGAGAGAGAGGAAGGAAGTGTGCAGGGAACAAATGGAGGCAGACAAGGATGCCACGACAGGCCACGCGGGGACAGAGGCTGTCCCTTCCCTCTGGCAGCCGGCTGAGGCCATTCTTGATGGTGTCTTGTACTTACCCCGCTCCATTCCACGCCCATACTCACTTCCTCGCTACCGTCTGTGGCATTCTCGTACTTGACACTGCCCCCAAGGCTCCGACGTCGTTCCGTGCCGTCGCCCTCCTTCAGGATCTCCACCACCTTTGTCTGGTTGATCGGGTCAATGCCCTGCAAGTAGACAGGAATAAGGAAGCACCATGTTTTGTCCTTCTGTGCTCTTTCCCTCTAGGGATCTGCTGCGCTCGGTACCATTCCCCCTCTTGGCCATTGCCCTTACAGAGCCAAAACTCTCCAGCACAAGAAGGATGGAGCTGAGTGAATCCAGCACTTAGCACAGTTGTTTAGGTTCCCAGCTCACCAAGCCATAAACTACATGGAGGAGCAAGGGGTCTGCTGCCCCAAAGCTGACAGGTTTTCCTCTTCACATTTAGGCACGTGAAGGTTTGTGCCATCCTTCAGTCTTTATGGTAGATGCTTACAGCTCCTGCTTTACTGAGACTTGAGAAGAGCCTAGGGTGAGGTACTCTAAGACATCCCCAGCATATTTCCCTAGTGGGAATAAAACATTCCAGTGAGTGCACATCCCCATAGTAGCTCACACAGTCCAGTGGCCCATCCTAACCCAACTGCAGTACTGCAGCTCTAAAGCAGACACACCTTCTTCCCCACATACACAGACACTGGCCTGCAAAGTACCCCTGGCAACTCCAACCACCGAGGTGTAGGAATATAAACCACAGTATCAGTGGTAACACAGCCCAGGAGAGTCCCCCAACACACCCCAAGTCTAATGCAGTGCCATGACCTGCCACCCCAAGCCGCACAGCGCTGCCTCCAGCGGTAAGGTCCCTATGGGATTACCTGCCGCCGAGAGCGAACCGCACACTCCTCCAAGGTCTCAGCTGCCTCTAGCTTGCCCTGGCGTCGATACAGAGCACCCAGGTTCCTCAGAGTGGTGTTCACAGTTGGGCTGTAGTAATATAGGGAAGGTGAGCAGCAGCCCTGGGGCCACCCCCTCCAGAGCCCACAGCTGCCCACAAACCACCTCTTACCTGCTAACCTTACAGGCTTTGTACCAACCGCCATACTCAGCGTAGGGAGCACTGTCTCTGTGCTTGCTCTACAAGGTGAGGAGAGAGGAGAGCTGTTAGCCCCATGCCTACTGCTGTTCTCTGGCCTGTGCTCTCCCACTGGGTGCCAGGGTCACGCACCAGCCCAGCCTTTGGAAATACAATGCACAAATACAAGTTCCTGGAGGGAAAGCTGAAAGTCCATTTGCTGCAACAGATTTGGGCCACAAGTAGAAGCAATGTCCTTGCCCCAACAAGGAGCATAATCCCATCCCTTTGCCCCTTCCATGGTACTAAAGGCAGCATGGACAACATAGCCCATCCTCACAGTGCTCCAGGGGACATGACTCCCCATCTTCCCAGCATGCAAGGGACAGTCCAAAAACTTCAACCAACCACCCCCTCCACCCCAAGCATTCTAGGCATCATGGGCACTAAAACCCTCAGCCATGGCTAGAAAAGGCATCAGCCCTACCCAAGCCTCCCACTTGCAAGGTCAGGGCCTGCCCCAACAGCAGCTCAGATCACCTGTCTTCTCTCCATGCCCAGCCTCTGTGTGCAAAGTTGGCTGGCTGGCCCTGCCACAGCAGGAGCAAAAAGCCTGCCAGGCAGAGCAAGAGGAGTGGGCAGAGCTTAGTGCTCAGTGGGAAAGACCTAGGGCCAGGAAAACCCACTCTGCAGGGCACTAGCTGCTAGCCAGCACTGCCCTGAGTCAGTAAGCACCATGGCACCCACAGGCAGGAATCACCACAACTGCAGGGGCAGGGTTGGCTGTTCACACACTCTGCAGGGCCATGCCCCCAGCCCTGCACCCACAGGGCACCTGGGCTGGGCAGGAAGCACCCAGCTCAGCCCTGAGCCCAGCAGGGCTGCTCTCACCAGGCAGGTGTGGGGGGGCACTGCTCCACAGCAGGAGTTTTCCTCTCAAAAGGGCTTCAGGCCAGAAGAAATTGTCCTCACAAGGACCATTTTTCTTACTGTCTCACAGCACTTCTCAGATCTTTACTGCACATGCTGTAGCCTCCCTGAGCCACAGGCACAGCTGGCAGGCACCTGTACAGTCTGGGCAGGCCTCATGGACAGGAGAGCTCCAGTCTCAAACCACCTCTGAAGCTCCTGTAGAGGCAGACTTAAAAGGATGGTTTAAAGGGAAAAGTGTCAAATCCCCTGGGGCAGAAAGAATATCAAGGCCAAGGTTGCCAGCTGTGCCCAAGATCCTGCTGCTAACACAAGCTGGCATCCCCTTGCTGCTAGTGGCAGCAGAGGGAAGGATGGGTGATGAAAAAAAAGAAGTGAAGCTCTGCAACAGGAATTTGATGCTTTTTAATAGACATGTAAACACAGCACAAAGCAGAATGCAGCAGCCCCTGGGCCAGCAATACAAGCAGGTCTGTGGTTACCACCACCTGACCAGGAAGGCCATGTCAGCCATGCCTTGCTACCAGTCATGGCCCAGGTGCCATAGAGACAAGAGCCCTAGGGGCAGGTAAAGATGCTCAGCCCTTGCCCCAGGCTGTAAAACAAGTCTCACTCTAAGGATAGGTCCCTGCAGCAAACCTTGAGTTGAGTTATCTGGAGCACAGCCTCACTCTACAGCTATCTACTTCTGACCTCTTAATTCTTCAAAGATACCATCAGAAGTCCCAGAGGGGGTAAGGGGAGCCTGGTCTCTACTCCAGCTTTGATTTCTCCTGCACAAGATGGTGCTGCAGCAAGTGTTAATGTCTTTGCAGCAGAGCCTTCATAAGGCAGCAAGTGGAGCAGTGCAAGGCAGGGCAAGGCACTGCCCTGGGGACTGCACAGAGTGGTTCAGCAGGGAGACACAGCATCCTGGTGAGAGACAGCTGCTAGTGCCCTGCTCCTAGGACACACAGGATGGGACTGATAAGTCGCTAAGCCAAGCCTGCCAACCTGCTGTCTGAGCCCACGTACAGATGGTGCTCTGAGGGCAAAGGAAAAGGACAGACAGCATCTGTTCTCACTGCAGCTAGAGGACTAGACCAAAGCTGTTTGTTCTGCTGCTTCACTCACCTGCCAAAATGCAGGTGAGGTCTTGGGAAAAGCTGTGACAGGACTCTGTTGCATTTATCAGCTGAGCACAGAGCCAGGCCTGGGTAACAGGAGCAACAGTTTCTTTGCCTCTTAGCCTATTCCAAGGCAAGCACAAGCCCTATGTATCCTCTTTCAGAGGCCAGCTAGGACACAGAAGATAGAGGGCCTGGACAGAACCAGGACGCCTTTGCAGAGATCTTTTTCAGGTTTGGTTCTGTTTCCTAAGCAAGGCGATGCCAGCAGTTTCTTATTGGCCTCTGTTTTTCCCCAAGCAGCCTTAGGCCTGCTTCAGAAGCAGGTTGTGCTCTGGATACTAGCAGTTGGAGCAGAATGCCAAGGCTCTGCAGCACAACCCTCCGCCAGCCGCCATCTTCCATCACCTGCATGCCTTAGAGGGATCACTAAAGCAAAGAGAGAGAGCATGCATGTCCCTGGCTCCAGTAAAAGCACCAAGCTCTCTGATGGGTCTTCCCCTCCCTGCTGCCATGCTCCCTCCACCCGCTCTCCACATCCCTCCTGGCCTTCATCAGTGACCACAGCAGCAGTTCAGACTGCAGGAAGGACGATCTATCTGGTTGTGGTAAGAGGGAATCACAGCCCCTGCATCTTCTTCCCCTCCCAGGGCTCTTGCTGCTCTCAACAGGCAGCACCACCTGCTCAGACTCACCTTGCTCATCTCCTCTCTCTCCTCTGCATGCATCCAGATTGGCTTGTGTTCATCTGTGGGGGGAAGAAGGCAAGAAAGCTTCACTCACCACCTCACCCTGCTACTTGGCCACTTCCACTAGGGCTCTGACTCCTGCGCAGCCCAGCGCTCTGTCCTCAGAGCCAGCAACTCACCAGAAGAAAGCAACAGGGCTCCCAGATCGCTCTGGTCCCAGGCCCCAAGAAGGGCAACCAATGTGGGAAGGCAGAGGGACAGGAAGGAAGAATACCTGCGCCAGGTGTGCAAGAGGGACTTTAGCCTCCACCTGGGAATGAGTGTGCCACTTGCTCTTCCCCCTTTTAGCCACAACTATTGCCAACACAGTAAAGACTGGCAGCCAGAGCTCTCCAAGATCCCTTCTGAGCAAAGAGGTGGAGCAGTATAGCACACTAGAATGGCAGTGTCTCAAAGGTGGCCCAAAGCAGGGGCCCTGTCAGGCATCCCATTGCTCTAATGGGGGTGACACCAGAACCAGCCAAGCCTGGGCTGTGAGCCAGGAGACCAAACTGCTCACCCTTCCCCAGCCCCAAGAGCTTCTGCTGTACAAACCATCCACAGAGCCAAACTCCTTCACGTGAGCACGGGTGAGGATCTCCTTATACAGCACCTCTGCATCTTTGTATTTGCCTTGCTTCAGGTAACAGGAAGCCTGCAAACAAGAAAACAGCTCCAGCCTCAGTGGGCAATGCAAATGAATTCTACATCCCTCCTGCAGCTGCCTCTCTGCTTTTTCAAGCACCAGGCAATGCTCATTTTTCCCATGGCACCCTTCCCCATCCCCATGTTGCCTTTCCCCATGATCTCACCAGGTTATTCTTGGTCTTGGCCACGTTGGGGTCATCAGGACCCAGGCAGCTCTCATAGATCTCCAGGGCCCGGCAGTAATAGTATTCCACTTCATCATATTTGCCCTGGTTCTGGCACAGCAGGGCTAGATTGTTCAGCTGCTTGGCCACATCAGGGTGGTCCTTGCCTAGGACCTGGGTAAAGAAAAGAAGTGACAAAAAAAATCCAAAATTTGAAGACTGCAGTGAGCTCCTGGAGTCAGTAGACACTGGAGTCCCTCCAGGACAGGCCTATGCAAGACAGAATCTAAAGACTAGGGAGACACAAAGGAGAAATCTCAGCTTCCACCTCCTGGCAGGCTGCAAACACTAGAGAGACAGGAGAGGTGGTGGCAGAATCAGCAGCCAGGGAGACTAAGCAGGTCAGGCATCTCTTAGCCACAGTGAGGTAATTTGGGAAAACTCTCAGGGAGAGCTGGAAAGGAGGAAAGCACAGGACACCAGTACCTTCTCCCGGATCTCCAGGGCCCGCTTACACAGTGGCTCTGCTTCTTTGTACTTCCCTCTCTTGCCATAGAGAACAGCCAGATTGTTCAAAGTTGCTGCCACCTGCAAAGACATAAGCTTCTCCATAAAACAAAGCAGAATCCAGTGGGACCAAACAAGGGGTGTGAGCAGGTGTCCTATTTAGAATCGTAGACTGTCCTGGGTTGGAGGGGACCCATGAGGATCATCGAGTCCAACCCCTGGCTCCACACAGAGCCAGCCAAGTCACAGCATGGGACTGAGTGCATTGTCCAGATGCTTCTTGAACTCAGTCAGGCTCAGTGCTGTGACCCCTTCCCTGGGGAGCCTGTTCCAGTGCCCAGCCGCCCTCTCAGTAAAAAGCCTCTCCCTAAGATCCAACCTAAACCTCCCCTGTTGCAGCTTCACACTGTTTCCTCAGGTTCTACCACTGGTCACCAGAGAGAGGAGATCAGTGTCTGCCCCTTCCCTCCCCTCTGTCAGGAAGCCAGAGACTGTGATGAGGTCTCCCCTCAGCCTCCTCTTCTCCAGGCTGTACAAACCAAGGGACTTCAGCCTCTCCTCATAAGACTCCCCCTCCAGACCTCTCACCATCCTCATTGGACACTCTCCAAGGTTTTTATGTCCCTCTTGTACTGTGGCACCCAAAACTGCACCCAGTACCCAAGGTGAGGTCGTAGCAGCACAGTGTAGAGCAGGACAATCCCCTCCCTGGACCAGCTGGCAGTGCTGTGCCTGATGCACCCCAGGCTATGGTTGGCCCTCCTGGCTGCCTGGGCACACTGCTGGCTCATGTTAAACTTGCTGTTGACCAAGACCCCAAAATCTTTCTCAGCATGCCTGCAGTATAGCTGTTTCTGAAGAGGAGATCCAGAGGCTGAAGGCTACCCTGCCTACATCACAGGATGCAGGAGTAGCCAACTCTTGGACAGGCTAGACTCAACAAGACAACAAGAAATACTGAAACAGTAAAGCAGAGCCCCACACCACCTGAACAGCATCCCTCATCACAGAGCACACTGCTGTCCTTGGTAGTCTGGCTGCAGACACCAAGGGCACCATTCTGACCCCAGTGGCACCCACAGATCAAAGGAAGTGGCTGCAAGAGGAAGGAGATACTCACTGCTGGGTGGTCTTTGCCCAGAGTCTTCTCACGGATGGACAGAGCATCATTCAAGAGGTGTGCAGCTTCTTTGTATTTATTCTGATCTCTGCAGTGCAAAGCCAACCAGTTATTCAGGATCTGGACACCACAGTCCACAGCAAACAGAACTGCTAACAGTCCCCCTTCCACACAGATTCAGCCCAGCAGACCTTCCATTTCTCCATTCCTCCCTACCTTAACCAGTCCCTTTTTTATATCAGAGAGTTTAGCCAACCAAACACCTTACCCATGTCAAAACCTTCTGGAAGGTGGGGGAGCTCCCTGTCACCAGAATGCACCAGCCTAATAAACGGGAGAAGGAGAAAGCTTTCCCAGCCCTCCACACTCACCTGTATACTAGAGCCAGGATGTTGAGCATGGTGGCCACATCAGGGTGATCATGGCCTGATGTCTTCTCCAGGTCCTCCAGTGCCTGCTTGCAGAGTGGCACAGCCACCTCGTAGCGTCCCTGTGAGGCGTACTGGATGACGAGGTTGTGGAGGGTGCGCAGGCGTGCAGGGATCTCATAGCCTCCTTGCTGGGCAGCTGCCACTGCACTGCTGTGCTGGTGGGGCACTGCAGGCACAGAGGAATAAACAGGGGCACAGTTGGCACAGCACACAAACACAATCAGCCAGTAACTGTGCACGACCAAACACTTACATCCAGGACCATGTTCCTCCTCCTCATTCGGGAACAGATCATCCAGGGAGTCCTTAGCAGAGTCACCCTCCTTCTCCTCCTGAGAGGACGGGAATCACAGTATCATTGGTTCTCAGAGAAGGGATTAGCAGCAGCCTGGGCTGAGTCAGCTGCCAATCCCTCCTCCCTGCTCCAGCCCACCAACACCCTCAGCTTCCCTCGTTGTCTCTGCCACCATCTTCCCCCCCATCCAACAAAACTAATAAAGCCAAATTTCCCCAGCACATCCTGGCATGCTACTCCATATTCTTCCAGAGACTGTTCCCTGTACAGATCCCTTTAGCTACAGGCATTGCTCTGCACGGTAGCTGGGAAAGGGCAAAATCCAGGGCAATGCCATCACACCTCAGCAATCCTGCTGGTCCAACCTGTCCCACCCTCAAAGCCAGCTGCTTGGCAGGATAAGAGCATACCGAAGGTGAGACATCCTCATCATACTTCTTCAGCTGGTTCATGAACTCCAGGTGTTTCTTCTCCTCCTCCAGTTGAGCCACAGTTTGTTCACTGCGCTGCAGCTTCTGCTGGGTGTTGGCAAGCTCGTCACGCAGCCACTGGTTCTCCTGGCACAGCCTCCGCACCTGAGCACGCAGCTTCTGCTTCTCTGACTCCACAGCATTCAGATGGTTGGATAATGCCATCATCACCTTGTGAAGAGTCACAGAAGACTGTCGTAGTTCCTGACTATCTCCCTCACATGCATGCTTAGGGCCCACCACCCTCAGGGTCACACTAGCCTTCTTCACTCAGCCCCCTGCTGCCACTCCAGCTTATGGAAAACAGCTCCAATACAGCCTTCCCCATCCATCCTGGGTAACACCTAGGGGAACACCCACCACTCTCACCTGAGCCTCTCCAAGCCCCAGCTCAATCATCTCCACTGACTTGCGAAGCAGGTTGGATTTCTCATGCACAAGATTGGCTTCTTCATCTTTCTTCAGGCACTTGATGGTCTCCAGCAAGCTGTGCAGGATGGAGTTGTGTTCATTCTTGAGTGCCTCCAGTCCTTGCATCACCAGCTTGGTGTTGGAAATGATCTCCTCTTGACTCAGCTTGTCCAGCTTCTCCTCCCTTGGATACACCATGGTGGACATACTCCTGTTCCTGCAGCCCTACAGACACAAACAGAGAGAACCTGAATGCTTCAACAGCGTTTCAGAGAGCCACAACCAGGCACAAGTGTCGCTGCCCCCTTCAAGCAACCACTGTTCAACTGGTTGCCCACACTAAGCTCTTCATCTTCCCCTTGTCTGCCCACACTAAGCCCTACCCCTTCGTCTTCCCTTTCCCTCTGTCAGGCAGCTGTCAGGGCACGTGTCTCAGCTTCTGTGGCACGGAGTGCTGGCAACCAGCGCTGGTGACACACGTGGACAGCAGTCAAAAAGGCCAGAATCAGTGCTGACCTCTAACACCTCCACACTCCCAGCAGCAGGGAAAGCTGATTTAGCTTCCATTTAAGAGCAGAGATTTGTGGTTTGCAGCTGGGGTTGCAATGCACACACCTCCCGCCCACAGACCACTGATGCGAGGAGCCTGTCAGAGCTCAACACCTCTTCCAACTGCAGAAGCAAGTGAGTAGAAAGTAGAGGGATGCCAGCTCAAACTTCTCTGCTTCCTTGTTGGGAAATCTCCTGGAAGAACATCTCAGACAGGGAAGTATCAGTGGCCTTACTGGGCCAAACAAAAGTTTCCCTGGCAATCCCAACCCCAGCACAGGACAGACATTGCGGCGACAACGGACCTAACGCTGCCACCAAGAACTGAATCAGCCTGTGTGGGACAGGTCACATACACCAACTGCTACAGTAACACAAGTATAACCCTTGTGTGGGTGTGTCAGGTCCCAACACTAACAGCTTTAACAGCTTCATTCACCCTGCTGCCAGCCCAAGGGCTCCTCAGGACAGCACAGGGATGCTGTACTCCCTGCAGACAGGCAACAGGAGAGGACCAAGCTGCTGCCTTTGCATAGGGACACCAAGCACTACAGCCCACAACGTTAGTTTGACTGCAAGATCCCTGCACAGAAAATCCAGAAGTTGGGAAACACACCTGGCCCAAGGGCAAGAGACCTAAGAAGTAGGCAAGACCCCTTATTATATTGTCAACCCTGCTGCTCCACAATTCACTCATGTAACCCTCTCTGACTGCCTTCTAAGCTGTCCCTCCTGCTGAGCCATGCCAGCCATCTCCTCACATCGTTCATGGATAGGAAAGCCACCACCCACCCTGCTATGGGTCACCCCAAGACCAGCCCAGAGCGGACAGGATGCACTGCACCCTAAGCACCCAGGGCACTGTTAGCAGGAGGCTCACAAACTGCCCAGGCACTCTGAAGGGGGAGATGGGGGAAGAGCTGCCTACAGATTTGTCTTTGTCCTCCTGCAGGATGCTCCTCTGCGTGGTTGGAGGTCTTTATTCGGTAGCAGCCTTGTGCTTCGGCATCTGAGCAAGCAGAAACGCTGCCCAGGTACAGGAAGAGAGAGAGCAGGACTCCTTTCTACCCCAGCAGGGCTCAGGGCGAACCCCCAGCTACTGCCATCCCTGCTGGAGACCAGGATCTGAGCAAGAGAGGGGTCCAGTTTCTTCCTCACTGCAGCACTGAAAGCTAAGACAGCGAGCAGACTGGGACAGCTGCTATAAGCACACACGTCTTGTTATACACCCACCTGTTCCCTCCTCTTTGGCCTCACTCTTCTAGAAGTTTCTTGAGTTGTTTTATAGGCCTGAGCTTTTCTCTCAGCTCCTGTTTTTTGTTCAGGGATGCACATCCATCCCTCAGGAAGGACAGTAAACTGCCCACATGCAGAGACCTTAGTGAACCACAGCAGGGCAGAAATACTTCATGTCTCCTGAAGACTGTGTTCCTGTTCATACCCTTCAGCAAGAGCTGAGCCCTCCCCCTAACTTCAGATCACAATCATAGAACTATAGAACAGTCTGGGCTGGAAGGAACCCCAAGGATCACAGAGATCCAACCCCCTCTGACACAGGCAGGGCCACCAACCTCCAGGCCTGGAGCTACACAAGGTTGCCCAGGGCCCCATCCAACCTAGCCTTGAACACCTCCAGAGACAGGGCATCCTCCAGCTCTCTGGGCAGCCCGTTCCAGCCCCTCACCACTCTCTTCCCCCTAGTACCTAATCTAAACCTTCCCTCCCTTAGCTTTAATCCATTCTCCCTTATGCCAACTTCATGTTCTCTTCATGATCGAGTGTCAGCACCACCCCTGAGCTGTACCCAGAACTGAAGGCTATCTGCCGTGCACCCCACATGGTTACCCTGTGCATTTTACACTGAAAAGCCTCACTTGGACTGTGACATTTCCTAGTTTGCTTTGGAGAAGACCATAAGATAAGAATAGCATGAAAAGCCTTGCTAAGATCAAGATAGAGGACAGGTGTCTGTTGGGAGCTGACTGCCATGCATATCCTGTCTTCCAAACCGATTCTCCAGGAAATGGCAGGTAAACATTCTGGTCCATAATTGCCTCAGTTATTCTTTTTCCCACCTTTATAACACATCTGGGGGATCAATCAAATGCTAAAGCAACAAGGGAAGTCTTCTAAGGCAGACATCTAAAGGTGAGCTCAGATCAAGAACAGATGCACAACGATTCCCAGCTCCAGAGGAAGAGGCCAGCAGCCCAAAGGATGCCAGTGCTGCCACATCTGGTAAAACACAGTTGTCCCACTCTGAAATAGGTCCAAACAGCCTCCTAGGAAGGTTCAGCAGGCACCTATCTGCTTTCACAGAAGCCAAGGTAGCAACTGCTAAATGGCCCCATCGCTGGTTTCAGCTCATAAGGAAACACAACCTCAGACTTGAGGAAATCTGGAAATGGGAGCCCTCTGGAGCACAGGCAATGCTTGGGACACAAGGACATCCCCAGGAAAAGCATTACACCCAGCATGCAACAAAACTTGAGCTCTGCCTGAAGGCTCACCCAGCTCTGAAGCACAAATGCATCTGTCCCTCCATGCACTGGATCAGCTGTGAAATGCTGACAGTTTTCATGGAAGCATTACTTATGTCCACACAGAGTGCTTTAAAAAGTACAATACAAATCCATCAGGAAAAGGAGCATGCTACAAACCATGATGAAAAGCCACCAGAGCTTGCACCTTGCTAGGTAACCTAGTCAGACAAGACCCAGATCCATAGAAAATCACTCATTAATTCCACTGTGCACAGAACTACTCAACTGAGAAATTGCCGAGCTGTGTGTTAAAACACCAGTGCCTCAACTCCAGCAACATCCTCCTTTTCACTAGCCCTGGCAGCAGCAAAGGCTTTGAGCATTTCACAGTCCCTGTGATCAACCTGTTTTTCAGAATTGTACAGATTTCAGACTGAGACAGGAAAACAATCAAACCAGCCCAACCCATCACCCACCAGACACACCACCCTGCAACCACATCCACACAGCTTCAATACGTGAATTCACTTCATTTCAATGTACCAATACCGGCTCCTCTTCTCTCCCCAACCACGCAAACACCTCTACACAACCCTGGCCTTACCCCCTAGGTCATCCTAGGGGGTCATGAAGCACAGCTCTGCTTGGTACCAACATGCTACCAGTGTTTAAGGGCAGACAGGGGCCTGTCCTGGCTGGCCCCAGGGTGCCTGAGAACAGCACACAGGCTGTTCACTTTCGAGTA
Source organism: Laterallus jamaicensis coturniculus (assembly GCA_022605575.1). NCBI lineage: Eukaryota > Metazoa > Chordata > Aves > Gruiformes > Rallidae > Laterallus > Laterallus jamaicensis. Next base: position 2,278,484 of record JAKCOX010000001.1, read on the forward strand.
CCAACAAGAAAGCAAAGAGAAGGCCGCAGAGAAGTCACTTAAGCGCTGCTACCTTTGGTGCAGCAAAGAAAACCAACAAACACTGGTGGGAGATGGCTTATTATCCCTTCAAAATGACAATTCTTCCCTCCAGAGCTTTATTTCTAGCTCTTTGCAGCACCGGTAGGTCTATGCTGGATGCCCAGCCCTCCGGAGAGGGAACACGCTCTATGGCAACCGACACCAAGGCCGGGCAGGCCGAGGCCGCTGTCTAAGCACGCCTCCTACTCCCCCTCACTCAGCAGAGGGCACGGAGTGTCCTTTGTCCAGGCAGAAAACAGACTGAGAGGTTCCTGCAGAGAGGAGGGGAGACACCATCATCAAGGCAGGGGGAGGTTCAGGCTGGAACAGGCAGAATGAAGGCTTTTCCAACGAGCTCCCTGGGAGGTGGAGCTTATCCTGCCGCATTCCTCCCAGTTCTGCAGGTGCCACGGCCCAGGTCTCCACCAGCACATTTCTGCTCTAGTTGGCATGTCTTCCCTATTCAGTGAACTGCAAGAACAGCCTGGCTCTCCAGCAACACCCATCTCTCCTCCCCTCCTCCCTTGCTCTCATTTGGAGGAGTGCTGCAGGAAGACAGGAAAGGAACATGCGTGCACCGAGCTTTGTGGCAGTTGCAGCAATCTGCTGGGAATCCACCAGCCAGCACGTCCTTGCCAGGCAGAAACCTTCCTCCTGCACCCAAGTGCGTAACTGGGAAATCACTGAGCATCAGCAATTTCAGCAGCCCACTTTGCTGCCTCTGAAAACTGCTCCCACACGTAAGAGCTCTGAAGAGGAAAGAGCTGGAAGCTTAGATCTGAAACCCACAAGAGCTGTCATAGAAGGAACAAGGGTACCAGACTAAATGGATCCAAGCAAACCTTAAAGCTTAGATCATGATGCCTAGTGCTAGAATGCTACCAAGAGGAGAGAAAAACAATAAAAAAAGAAGGAAAATCAGGCATCACCTACAGTAGGACAGAGATTTCAGGTCTATACGTGCCTCAACACATTCAGTTCAGTTCACTGTCTCCCCACATGCCCCTGAACAATGTTTGAGAGACACAGGGTACCATCACAACTTGCACAAGCATTACCATCAGGACAGTAATTGCAGCTTCCTTCAAATGCCCTGCCAGCATTTAATGTACAGAATCGGGCACAGTTTAGCAGCAAACTCTTCTATAAGAGGAGGTGATATAAGGATATGGTAGTTGCAGAAAAACAGCTGGGTTCTGTAAAAAAAGCTTCTTGTAGAGAAGAGTAAGTCTGACCCATAGCCAGATGAATGGTGACATTTGGGAGATAGATAGCAACAGCATCATTTTCACAATAATTATGTCTCACAGCTTGATATGCTGATACCTTTATTACCTGGAGAAACAGCAAGGTCACATATCTGGGAAGCCAAACAACTTGATAAAAGCAGGGAAGGTTTTGTGGTGGGTTCACCACCACCACCACCTTTGGGCCTCTGACAGCTCATTACTGTTAACCAACAGAATTAAAGGTCTCTGGAAAGACTGGTTGACCTCCAACAAAGGTAGAGGTGAGATCAGAAGGCTACGGGAGGCGGGGGGAGGGACACAACACACACCTCATTGCAGCCTGCCAGTACCTGAAGGGAGCAGAGAAACAGGAGGGGAATCAACTTTTTAAAAGGATGGATAATTGCAGGACAAGGGGGATGGATTAAAGCTGAAGGAGAAGAGGTTTAAATTAGATATATGGAGAACGTTTTTTACAGAAGAGTGGTGAGGTGCTGGAACAGGCTGCCCAGAGAGATGGTGGATGCCCCATCCCTGGGGGTGTTCAAGGCCAGGTTGGATGGGGCTCTGGGGAACCTCGTGTAGCTCCAGGCCTGAAGGTTGGTGGCCCTGCTTGTGGCAGGGGGGTTGGAGCTCTATGATCCTTGGGGTCCCTTCCAACCCAGACTATTCTATGATTCACCAATATACTGCTGAGTCTCCATTCCTAAAGGATATCGCAACAAAACCTAGACCTAAGACTTTGGACATAGAAAAAAATTAAATAAAAGCAGTGAAAAATAAACAGAGTGCCAAGGTTACAACCACTGCAGAGGCTGTGTCATGAGCCTGCATTTACTCCTTATTGCAATACCAGAAACGAAACAGAGACTGTGAGAGACTACAGTCAGCTGTGCAGAACCTCTGAGGCTTTCACTGCACAACCAGGACGTGTTGACACCGCCAGGAATCTCGGACACTGCCACACGTGCTCAGGTCACCACCCCAGGCTGCCTACATCAGAACCACAGAAAAGAGTATCATAGAATGGCATGGGTTGGAAGGGACCCCAAGGATCATAGAGCTCCAACCCCCCTGCCACAGGAAGGGCCACCAACCTCAGGCCTGGAGCTACACAAGGTTGCCCAGGGCCCCATCCAACCTGGTCTTGAACACCTCCAGGGACGGGGCATCCACCACCCCTCTGGGCAGCCTGTTCCAGCCCCTCACCACTCTCTCTGTAAAGAACTTCCCCCTAAACTCTAATTTAAACCTGCCCTCCTTCAGCTTCAATCCATCCCCCCCTTGTCCTGCCATTGTCTGTCCTTTTAAAATGTTGATTCCCCTCCTGTTTCTCTGCTCCCTTCAGGGACTGGCAGGCTGCAATGAGGTCCCCCTGCAGCCTTCTCTTCTCCAGGCTGAACCAGTCCTGCTGAGCTGCACATGGTGAAAAGAAGGTGAGAGAAGGACATTCTGGGAACGAAGGCACAGATGGGTACACTGTCACAGCTTCAGGGTAATGTTAAGAATTGCAACACAAATAAGAGCCAGAATTTAGAGGGCAGATGCTGAACAACTAAAAGTAAGAGCTGGTAGAAAATTGCCATGCATGGCTCCACCCTGGGATATGTGCCTGCTCAGGTTCAACATGAGGCAGCGCAGGAATGGTGCTCCGTAGCGCTCATTACCACTGCCAGAGATGCCTGGTATGGCTCATGCTCCCTTACAGCCACTAAAGAACACACAAAGAGGAAATCAGTCGGGGGCAGCACCCTTGGAGGTCATAGCCAGCACATCTCTGACCTGCAGTCCCAAAGCCAAAACATGTCACTCAAATTCTGACATGCACGATGTCCTCTGCTGCTATTTGTCTCTGGGTCATGAGTTTCTCCACTCTACTGCCAAAAGAAGAGGGCATCTAAAGCCCCATCTTCTGCCTGAGTTCTTTCCCAAACCCAGCCTTGCACTGCAGACAGACTTGAGAGACAAACAGGTGACTTCAAGTACCACAGAGAGACTGTTGCATTGCAGCTTCTGCCATAATAAAAGACTCCGGCTGCCACATCGCTTGGAAGGGATGCCTAGAGGTCTCTGGTCCATCTTCTCACTCAAAGCAGGTATCTAATCAGGTCTCTGGGTCTAGTCAAGGGGTTGAGCATCTCCATAAACAGAGATAATACAAGCTCTTCATCCCCTTGTTCCATTGCTTAACCATCCTCACATGAGAGGAAAAACAAACAAAAGAGCTTGTCTGAATCCTTAGATGAACTCCTCATTACATGTGCCTTTGCTGAACACCACTTGAGGACAAAGGGGCCAGGCACCACAGCACTAGAAGCTGACCCTGGCCTAGGCTCAGAAGTGGGGAATGTAGCACATGCCTCCTTTCAGCAGAGTCCCCAAGCAAGAGAGGCAATGCAACCCACCTCCAGCAACAGAGCTGGAAGTGAAGGCAAGGAGCTGTCTCGCCCACATTCTCCCATGCCTGAAAACCAGGACTCTCCTTTGCATCATTTTTGGACCCTCCTTAGCATCCCAGCATGGTTTTAAAGCCAGTCTCCATGTCCAGAAAGGCTTCACCTAACCAGCTTCCCCAAGCTTTAGAGCCACGAGTAACTCAGTACAAGTTCACTGTGCTCTTGGAAACAGCCCAGCCTTCCATATCCCCTGAACCGGGATCAAGGTCAGGATTGCTTCTTTCAGCAGCAGCTGACACATGCCAGCTCAACTGAGTGTGAAGCTGCAGGGTCAGGGTTTTTTTTTTTCCTTCTAGATCCCAGAAGGCCTGTGTTGGGGAAGTCTGTGCTAACCAGCAGGCTGCAAGAGCCCCAGTGGCTTTTCACTAGGGCCAAGGAGCTACATTCGCAGCCCAAATGGCCACGGCCTTCTGCAAGGAGATATGAGGCTCCCTTCATACTCCTCTTCAGCACTAAACACTCCTCTCTGTCCTAGAAGCTTCAGCTCTTCACCACCGCCAAGTTCTTAGAGGAAAGAGTGTAGCATAACCTTCCTGAAAGAGCAAGGTGGTGGTAAGCTGGCATTCCAGGCACTTGGCCACAGTGACTCAGGTTCACATCACTACAGTAAGGATTGAGGAGCTTCCTATCTCCCTCCTCCTTTCCAGTTCCCAGCTGGAAATGGCAAATCAAAAGCTACTCAGGTTTGTCCCAACTGACTAAAGCAAGCAGTTCCTGTGTGACCAAAGCACGATCCAATTCCAATAAACAGTTGTGCTCTGAAAGAGCCCAAGAAGATGGTCTGCTTGACTTTGTACCAGATTGCTTATTCCTTTCAAGACCAGAAAGGTTCTACTCCTTTAGTTCATTAGTGATCAAAGAATAGAAACACTGGAAGGAATAAGGATTTAAAAAAACAAACAACCAAAAGAAAAGCCCCAAAACCAAGCAAAACAGACAACCTCTCCCCTTGCCCCAGCCCATGCCATTAGCAGAAAGCCATTTTGCTCCTTACTGCATTTCATGCTGTTTTACAATCCCAGCTGGCCAGGGAAACACACACCTTTCACCAGGCCACTGGAACCAGAACAGCAGTCTTCACCACCCACACCAGCAGTCTTGTGCTAGCACCCCCGATCAGCTGATAAGACCTTCTTTTTAAACTCTTGCTCATGTCTGCAGTAGCTCACCAAATCCACTCTGCATCTGCTATGCCAGGGACTACAGAGGAACATCATTAAAACCTGTTTCCAGGCTAGTGGAGACAAGAGCTAAGCAGCTGGAACGTAGCCAGGACAAGCATCTCTTCCTAGCTTCAGGATCTGATTGGGAGTCACGCATTGGAAGAGACAGAGCGAGAGCCATTACCTTGCTCTGACAGCATGAAATAGTATTAAAGCAGGCAGAATAATTCCAAGGAGCCAGAGCCTCCACAGGCATCTGTCAAACATGAGGAGCATGCACTGGATGGGCCTCGGGAGCACAGAAGGCAGCTAGGATGCAGTTGGGACCTGCAAGCGCCCTGGATCCACTCTGTGTACCCTGAAGGGCTCTGGAGCACCCACACTCCCTCCACAGCAGACTTAGGGCAGCTGCAAAGCTCGGATGACCACAGGCTGCAAGGCTGAGCTATAATTTCCAGAAGCAGACCAGTCTTGCAAACCATAGCAAGGCAGCCAAATCCAGCACGGTAAGCCAAGGATGTGCTTTACCCCTGTCTCCCCCAAACAGCTGGAGGAGCTGCATAGCCTTTACCCAAGCAACTCTGCCAAGGTCAGAATACTGCTGTGTGCCCTGAGAGCCATTTTGGCATTTGGGGTTAATGCTGCTGTTCCTACCTGGATGTTTCTCCAAAAGGGCAGATGAGAGAACAGGCGCCTCCTGCTCCTTCTGCCAACTACAGCAAAGCTCAGCCATGTTTATTTACCCTGTGTCTGAGCTGGCCAGATCTTTGACCCCGTGTGCTGAACACCACCCTCCTTCCCCTCACGCAGAGGTGGGGCAGACGCTTTCCACCTCTCCAAGGTGGCACGGGGGACAGGAGACCAAGGACACTAGAAGAGACCCTACCACAGAGCCGCAAGCTTGCCAGATGCCAGCTACACAAGACACAGGGAAGCCTGCAGTTGCTGGTAACGAGCCGTTGCCTCCCACCCACCATTGTGCAAATTTCTCTCGGCTGCCTGACCAGAGCATTCTGCTGCAACGCCACCCCACAGCCCTTCTTCAGGCACCTCCTCACAGCCTCACGCTCTCCCTCCCAGGAACTGTGCAGCATTTGCACCCCCCATCCTCCCCCCCACCTTTGGTAGCACGCACCTTCACTTTGGAACAGCTTAGGAAAGCAACTTACTAACGGGAGGAAGGTTTGGGGGGGTGGAACAAGGCTCTGAAAGTTTGAGAGCCATTGCTGCAGGCTAGAGACTGCCTCCGTCATTGTTTCTCAGGCTTTGTTTGGCAGCGGGAGGCACGCCCGCTGCATATCCTTAGGACCAGCAAGCCAGAGAACCCCGCTTCGCCCCTCCTCAGTCTCACCGCAAAGCAATTCCGTGCCCACCTGGGGGGCAAAGCTTCTCCAGGAGGGAAAAAGAAAAAAAAAATAGAGTTCTCATCGGCTCTGCCAGGAATCGCCCTTCAAAGTAACCCTTTGTTACAGGACGGCTGGGCACCCTGCCCATCTCAGTCACCGGACGGGAATTCTCCCCCACCCCGCCCCACCGAGGAGCGGTACCTGGCTGCCTGCAGCAGCTTGTCCAGCGTTGGCACTCCCGGAGGCCCCAGCACCGCAGAGAAGCGCAGGCCGCGGCGATGCACGGCTCCCACGGCGTCTGCTGCGCTGCCTCCGGTTCTAGCAGAAGCGCAGGCACCAGGCGCTCAGCAGCCAACCACACTGCAGCAGGGGGAGGGGAGGAGATGCAGCCAGGCTCCAGAAACACAGCGGTGGGATGCTCTCCTGGGAGCGCAGAAAACACCACACATGCCAAACCTAAGGCTCCCTCCTCGGGGACAGATGGGAGTACCAAGGGACAGGCCCGCAGCCCCCATGCTGCCGCATCAGCCGAAATCACCCCCCCACCCTACGCCCAGCTGGATCTGCTCCACTCTAGGCTTGGTCTCACCGTCAGAGGTTTTGCATCCTGTCTGGTTTCACCCTCACCTCCGTCCCCACTGCTGATCCACCGCCGGCCACCAAAGCCAAGCGGATGGGACCGCAGAGAGCCTTCCAGATGTACGATCACTGTCGCTGTGCCTGGGGGAACAGCGAGGTACAGGACAGGACCCCCGGGTGTCCTACTGTGTCAGCAGGGCGCAGTGCGGAGCTGGGCCAGGCACCGCCTGTAAGCGTCCGTACAACCTCCAGATGCTTTAGGCGGAGGGAGGGCAAACACCACAGCATCCAGCGTGGATCGTCACCACAGCCCCCTGCCTACACACTGCCTTCACAGAGCTCTCCGCGCTGCTTTGGGAGCCTCCGGAGGCATACGATCCCCGGCGACCTAGATCTGCCCCAGGCAGGATTCCTGCCTCTCCCCGACAAGGAAGGGCTTCGGGCGCCCCAGGAGGGAGCCCAGCCATGCCGACACACAGGCTCTCCCTTGCCGCATCTCCCGGCACGCAGCTCTTCGCTAAAGCGCCGGTTACTGCTCTCCCTTCCCCCGCTCCGGAGCCGGCCTGCCTGCAGCACCGCACACGGCTACCGCACGGCTCAAGAGAACTCGCTCGAGTTAGGCGGCGGGAGCGCACGACACGTACTATTCATCTGACGCTGGAAGCCATTCCCGACGGCGAGGACACGGCCTAATTATAGAGCAGCGAGTCCCGCAGCCGGGGTCCGCCGCGGGACCGCAGGCCGGGCCACCGCCGCCGCGAGCAAGGGCGCCCTGCGCTCGCCAGCCGGCGCTGCGGGCGGGGAGGCTGGGAGCGCCGGGACGCGGGGCCGCCCGAGGAGCGCGGGGGCCGGCGGGGCTCCCCGAGCCAGCCAGGTCCCGCCGGGCACGGAGCGCGCACTCCGCCAGCACCCACGCCCCTACCGCCCGTCTCACCGGCGGGCGGCACCGCGCCCCGACAAGGCGGCGGCACCGCGCCCCGCCGGCTCCGGGCACGACGGTCCCAGACCGGGCGCTGCCCCTCGCCCCCGCTTCCCCGGCGGCCGCGTCACGCTGCTGCCGCCCGGGCCAGGCGGGGGTTCCCGTGGAGGCCGCGTTCCGATCCCACCGCTCACGGGAGGCCGCGCACCTCCCCCCGCCCCCCCCCCCCGCCATCTGCCGGGCCGGGGCCGCGTCCCCCGCGGCAGCTCTCCGAACCCGCGCCGAGGGCCGCAACACCGGCCGCGTCACCTGCCTGCGGCGGCCGGGAGACTCACCGAGCCCCGGCCGCCACGGCCCCACCCCGCACCGCCCGCACGTCCCACCTGCTCGGCGAGAGGTCTCGATGGCCGCCGCGGCGCGGTCGCGATCCCGGTGGCGGGGCGGCGGTGGCGAAGGCAGCGGGCGGGGCAAGAACGACGACCGAGACGCAGCCCCGCCCACCCGCTCGGCGCCGCAGCCCCTTTAAATCCAACATGGCCGCTGCCGCGGCCCCGCCGGCGGGCGCGCGCCACCTAACGGCGAGCCCGCCGCCTCCCCCCGCCGTACGGCCCCGCTCCTCCCCTCGCTTCCGGCGGAGGCCACGCCCACCCCCCACTAAGGCCCCGCCTCCGCCTTGGCGCAGGCGCGGTAGCGGCCATGGCGGTGGCCGGCTTGTGCCGCGCTTTCGGGGCGCTGGCGGTGTCGGGGGTGCCGCGCCGCGCCCGGTTCCCCGCCCTGCCTTCTGCCCCGCCGCCCGCACCCCCGCCCTGCGGGGCGCCGGCGGCTGCCTGCCGCGGGCTGAGCGGCTCGGCGCCGCGCTGCACCACCGACCCCATGTGGAAGTGCCGGGTCAAGTACACGGTGCGGCCCGTCGGCATGAAGAAGACGGGCGGCCGCGACCACACAGGTTGGGCGGGCAGCGGGCAGGGGCAGGGGGCGGGCAGGGGCGGGCGGCGGGCGGCGGGCAGGGGGCGGGCGGCGGGCCGAGCCGAGCGCCGTCCCGGCTGCAGCCGCCCCCCTGACTCGCAGGCCGCATCCGCGTCCGGGGGATCGGCGGGGGACACAAGCGTCGCTACCGCATGATCGACTTCCAGCGGCTGCGCTACGAGGAGGGGGCCCCGCAGCAGCCCTTCACGGAGAAGGTCATCAACGTCCGATACGACCCTTGCAGGTGAGCGTGGGGCGCCGGCTCGGGCCTGGGGTGCGGTCGGGCTGTGGTGAGCCCCCTGGCCGCCTGCCCTGGGTCCCCTCTGCAGGTCGGCTGACATCGCGCTGGTGGCCGGCGGCAATCGGAAGCGTTGGATCATTGCCACGGAGAACATGCAGCCGGGGGACACCATCAAGAACTCCTCTCACATAGGCAGGATGGCAGGTGTGAGCCAGGGTGTGGGGGGGGCTGCTCGGGCCCTGCCCGAGGCTTGCCGGCTGCTTCCTGCCCTACTTACCTGCTCCTGTCTGCTTCCAGTGTCAGCCAACGAAGGGGATGCCTACCCGCTGGGGGCTCTGCCGGTGGGCACGCTGATCTGCAACCTGGAGAGCCACCCTGGGAAGGGAGCGCAGTACATCCGAGCAGCTGGTGCGTCTCAGGGCAGTGAACCAGCCGTTGTGGCTGGGTTGGGCTTAGTGCAGACAGAGAGGGGGGTGACAGGGGGCACTGCTTGGAGTGGTTGGGAGTTTCTGTCCTCTCTTCTCCCTGTGTTAAGGGTGCAAAACATCCCTCCAGAGGGGCTCCATCGCTTCCTGGTGATGCCTTGAGGGCTCATCTTCAGGAAGATGTGCTGTGCGAAGGGCAATGGCAGGGGCTTTGGGGAGTTCCCAGCATGGGGGTGTGCTCACCACAGGGTGGGATGCTTTGTCCTGCTGCTCAGGGCAGCTGCCTCTGCTCCTCTTGTTTGCTACAGGGACTTGTGGGGTGCTGCTGAGGAAAGTGAACGGGACAGCTATCGTGCAGCTGCCTTCCAAGAGGCATATGCAGGTAAAGGAGCCGTACTGTCCCTGACCTGACCACTCAGCTGTGTGCCCCCAGGTAGGCCTGAAGCTCTGCTTTGTCTTTCAGGTGCTGGAGACATGTGTGGCCACAGTGGGTCGTGTGTCCAACATCAACCACAACAAGCGGGTGATCGGGAAGGCGGGCCGGAACCGCTGGCTGGGCAAGCGCCCACACACGGGCTTGTGGCATCGTAAGGGTGGCTGGGCTGGGCGTAAGATCAAGCCTCTCCCACCCATGAAGAGCTATGTCAACCTTCCACGGGTTACAATACAGGAGTGATGTCAAGGCCCAATAAAGCATTCTTGCCACTGCTGTCATGTTACCACTGTCTTTTCTGTGTGGGGCCTTGGGGGTGCATTTCTCACTGGACACATTCGTCTGTTTTCATCCCCTGTCAGGATTTGGGCTGCCAGGGCTGGTGAGTGAGGGCTACGGGCTGCCTTGGGTGGGTTTCTCAGTGGGGTTAAACAGAGCTCCGTGCTGTTGTGCCAAGCCTGAGTGTGGGACAGCTGGGCACCCTCAGCTTGTGGAGCAATAAAGGCGAGTGGGCAGCCCTGAGGGAAGGCAGGAAGGTGGCTGCCAGCCTGGGTGACCTCTGTCCCTGCCAGCCCTGGTCATGCCCTTGCTGCCCCCAGCCCCTGCTTCTGCCCACCCTGTCCCGCCCTGCCCTGCCCTGGTCTTCTGCCCCTCCAGTGCCCTACCGGTCACCCCAGCTCTCCCTGTGCCCGCAGCCCCATGCAGCTACCCCCGGTCCTGAACTGCCCCGGCTCCCCTCCCTCCGGTACTCCCCTCTCCGGTGCGGGTAGCTGGGGCCGAGTCGCTGGTGGAGGAAGCTTGGCCTGCTGCGGCTCCCATCCGGGCCGGCCTGTGCGCATGCGCGCTCTCGAACCCGGAAGCGGTGTGGGAGCGGTGCTGGAAGGCAGGCGGCCCCGCGCCGCCGTGCAGGGAGCGGAGCCACCCTGGGGCGGCCCCGGGCCTTTCCTTTGAGAGAGCCCTGCGGGGGACCTCGGTACCGGAGCCCCGAGGTGAGGCGGGCAGGGCGCTTCTCGCTTGGCCCGCGCATGTAAGGAGCTTTATTCGGGCCAGCCCGCGCAAGCCCGCCGCCCGCCTTTGGGGCCCGTGTCCCAGGAGCCGGGGTGCCCAGCGCGGGGGCCTGTGCCGGGCCGCGCTCCCAGACCCGGGTGGGCGCTGTGCAGCGGAGCTCTCAGCACAGGCCTGCACACTCCGCCTGGCTGCGGGAGTGCTGTCTGCTCGGGGCCAGGCTTCTCGGGAAGAGCTGCCCTCCTTGGGGGGGTCCCCGTTCCCGCTGTTCCCACAGCCCATTTCACGATCCAAGCGGCGTCGTGTCCTGCCCCACTGTCACTGCGTGTGTGCGATTTTCCACAGAGAAAGCACGCTGTAACTCAGAGTTTAACACTCTTGTCATTGTAAGCTCTTAGAGCACTGACCTGCAGTGCAGCTTGTACAACAGTACCGTGTATTTCTGGTACACTGCCACGTTAAAAGCACTGCAACCCTCAGGATCATAGATTTCTAGCTGTAGCAAAGCCCAAGCCTCAGTCACCTCTCCCCAGCTCCTGCTTCCTCTCTGTCTCTGCAGGCGTGTCTCCTGTCATGGTGAACGAGAGGCATAATGGCAACCTGCTTGTGCACCTTGGGCCCAAGCTGCAAGCCTACCCCGAGGAGCTGCTCCGGCAGCGGCGAGGCCACGATGGGCAGCCCGAGTACCTGATCCAGTGGAGCGTTGTCAGCTCGGAAGAGAGAGCGGCGGGAGGCAGCGGCGCCTCCTGTGCAGAGCCCAAGCCGGAGAACATCTCCCTGTGGATGTCTGCAGAAGAGGTCTGTGCCAGCTGCCCGGCGTTGCTGGGCAAGAGGAAGCTGGACGGGCAGTGGGTGGAAGAGGAGAAGGCAGCCGGCCCGTTTGCTGTAGACGTCCCACGGGACGAAGCCTCGCTGCTGGAGATGAAGGCTGACGTCAGGAGCCTGGTAGAGCGCGCTGGCCGGCAGATGTGCGATAGCAGGGCCCCCGAGTGCTCCATCCTCAACACCATCCACGTGCTGAGCGCGTACGCCAGCATTGGCTCCCTGGCGGGTGCCTTCAAGGAGACGGGAGCCCTCGACTTGCTGATGAAGATGCTGTGCCACAAGGAGAAGCAAGTCCGCTGCAGTGCGGGCAAGATGCTGAGGGCCCTGGCTTCACATGATGCAGGTGGGGGCGGTGGCTGCTGCTCGGTGCTGCTGGGCAGCTGAGGGGTGCCAGCCCTTTTGTAGGTGTGGGGTGCCTGGGAAGCAGTGTGTCTCGGGGCTGGCTGGCAGCGGGGGAGGAATGGGACTGGAGCTTCCAAGCAGCTCCTCGGTCGTAGTTGCCTGTGGTGCTCCAAGACTTGGGGAGCTCTTTTCCCTGACAGCTTCCTGAGCTGGGACGCGGGTTAGCTGCTAGGAGGACTTGTGCCAGGGGGCTTCGCAGGGTGTTGAGGTGTGTCTGCTGCGTGCTGTCAGCTGGAAAGGCTGTGGCCTGCTCCTGGCAGGGAGCCCTTCCTCAGGCCCTGATGGGTAGAGGCCTGGTCCTCTCATTTGGGAGGAGCTGCTGTGGCTCTGAAGTGCCTGGTGGGGCTTGGGTGCACCTGGAAGGTTGCTGGTGTGTCCTACCAGAGCTCTGGCTTTCCCCATCCTAGTGCCCAAGCTCACATGGCTGTCCAGTGAGGCAGATGGGAGGTTGATCCAGGTTAAAACTTAACTTTTTTATTGCCTAGAGCCTGTGATTGGGGGTTGCTGCTTAGGGGGAATATTCCAGCTTTAGGGGTGGAAAAATGCAGTGTTATTCTATGGAGCAAAACATTTCCAATCCAGGTTAAAGGACAGAGCATGGAGGGTGGGGCTGAGGGTTGTCTTTAGGGGGCCTGAAGGGTTTCTGTGGTTGTTGCAGGGAGCTGGGCCTCTGTCCTGCTGTCCCTGAGCCAACAGGATGGCATTGAGCAGCACATGGACTTCGATGGTCGCTACACCTTGCTGGAGCTGTTTGCTGAGACAACCTCCTCAAAGGAGCACTGTGTGTCCTTTGAGGGGATTCACCTTCCCCAGGTAGCAGCAGGCCCTGCCAACCTGGGCCTGTGGGTATAAGGGTTCAGGAGGGGTGAGAGTGGTGGGCAAAAGCTGCTGTTCTTGTTTGGGAGAGGAGGATGGTTGGCAGTGGGCGGCTAAGCAGGAGTGGGTGTTGGGAGACGTGGCCCAGGGTCTGGGCCTGGCTTGGGGCTGTTGGTGGTGGGGATGCACATGCAGAGCCTTGTCTCTGAGCAGAGAGTGGGCTGCTGGTCCAGAGCTCTCACGGGAACCCCACTCTGGATGAACTGGTGGCTCAGAGAGAACTGGGGGTGGAGATGCTCTTCAGGAGAGTCTGACAGCCATGCTTGTTGCAGCTTGGAGAGAGCTGAGGGTGGAGATGCTCTGCAGGAGAGTCTGACAGCCATGCTTGTTGCAGCTTGGAGAGAGCTGAGCGTGGCGATGCTCTGCAGGAGAGTCTGACAGCCATGCTTGTTGCAGCTTGGAGAGAGCTGAGAGTGGCGATGCTCTGCAGGAGAGTCTGACAGCCATGCTTGTTGCAGATCCCCGGGAAGCTGCTGTTTGTCTTGGTGAAGCGCTACCTGCGTGTCACCTCCCTCATGGACAAGCTCAGCGGTGGTGTGGAGCAGGGAGGGGAGCAGCAGGACTGTGCTGTGCCCAGCGTGCTTGCTGAGGAGAGGAGCCGTGTGAAGCAGGAGTTTGAGTTCAGCATGGCCATGGCAAACCTCATCTTGGAGCTGGTGCACGTGATGGGCTGGGGCCACCCCCACAAGCCAGAGCCGCTGCCCCAGCAGGACCTGTGGCCTCGCACCACCCGCTCCATCTTCCGGCAGAGGGTCACACCCTGCACCACCGCTCCCGCGGCCCTCGCTCCTCCTCCAAAAGAGCCCAGTGCCTTCAAGACGCGCTCAGCCTTCCCAAGCCGCAGCAGCTACGTGGACTACGTGCAGGCGACCCTGGTGCGCGGCATGCGGGTGCGCATGCTGGAGGACTACGAGCAGGTCAGCGCGGGTGACGAGGGTGACTTCCGCCAGAGCAACAATGGCACGCCGCCTGTGCAGGTATCCTTGGCTAGGAGGGCAGGGGCTGCCCAGGGGTCCATCTGCTCTCCTGTGCCGCAGGAAGCGCGCAACTGTGCGTGGGAGCAGCAGGGTTTAGCCGGGTATGTGCTGGGCTCTCCTCCTCAGGTGTACTGGCAAGCCCTGGGCTGTACGTACTGGGTTCACTGGCACATGGTGGAGATCATTGGCCCTTCGGGGCAAGAGGAACATGAGGGTCTGGAGAAGTTGTCCACTCTGACGCACAACCACAAAGTGGCAGCAGGTGAGCAGCCTGTCAGGCTGGAAGCTTTTCTCCCAACCCTTCTGCAGCTACACACTGTCACTGCAGGGCCTCGTGGTGCTGGGTGTCTGGGTGCATTGTCCTGGCTGCTCCAGGCACGTGGGAATGGGCTGGGGGAGCCGTGAGCGGGAGGTGCCCATTCTCAGCGTCTGCTTTTTCTGTTCTACAGCCCAAAGAGGTTCAAGTGAAGATGGTAATGGCCATCTCTACAGCTTCTGGGGTCTCCTCCCAGCATGTTCCCCCTTTCTGGCTGCCCTCCTGTCACCTCCCTTTCCCACAGCAGACTGTGGGACAGTGGGGATCAGTTCTGCCCAGACTGTCTGCGTGAGCTCTTTCCCTCATGGGGAACGTGGGGTGGGCAGCAGAGGATGAGGGAATTGGCAGAGCTGACGGTGCCCTTCCTTGCCCTGCTCTCCTGCAGTTGCGCAGCCGTTTTTCTGCAAGCCCTTTGGGGGGCTGTACTCCCTGCCTTACCTGGGGGAGCAGCTGGCCAAGGCTGCAGAGGCCCTGAGTCGCGCTGAGTGGTGGGAGCTGCTCTTCTTTGTGAAGAAGCTGGATGCTCAGGAGCAGAAAGAGATCATCTCTCTGATCCAGCAGGACCAGGGGGAGCAGGTATGGGCCAGGGCCTGCCATGGTGAAGTGGGAGGGAGGTTAGGGAAGGGAGAGGCCCTGGATGAGGAGATCCCAAGTGTGAGCTGTGTAGGGACAGCCCAAATGGGGCTGAAGTGGGACTGAAATGGGAGGGTGAGTGGGGGTTGGCAAAAGCCCACAGGACTGGGCACAGCAAAGGGGTGAAGAGATGTGAGAGGAAATGTAGTCTCCCATGACCCCATGTGAGTGAGTGTGGTTGTTTCACCCTGGCTAGAGGCCAAATGCCTACCAAGCCGCTCGCTCATCCCCAGAGGAGAAACAGGCAGAGCCCCCATGGGTTGGGATAAGGACAGTTTGCTGCCAAATACCAAAGTGAATACAGAACAGTAATGGCTGGTTACACTCACACCCAGTGCTAACACACAGTACCTCACTGACCCGACCATTGCAGAGGGCTGCCCGACAGCAAGAACCAACTGACCTGACATCCCAGCTACACTCCAACTGTCCTAGAGGCAAAAACCAGCCCCCACCCTTCCCCAACCAGCTGCTTTTATGGGCAAGTGGTGTCAGGGGGTGTGGAAAACAGCTCTGGCTGACTCAGCTCAACTGGGCTGACTCAGCTCACCTGTGTTGGCTGATTGGGGAGGTCAACCCTGGCCTGTTCAGAACCAGGACGTTATCCACCCCTTTTTCCACACCATCTACATCATGCCCAGATCTTACATTTCAGAGCATTGGGGAGTTTCATAACATCATTTATCTATCATGTAAAATCATCTGCCCTGGACTGATTTTATACACCAAGAATTTAGTGGCTATCCTCACCTAGAATTAAGTCCCCTTGGGGTACACACTGGATTTCCCCATCCTTTTGCATCACCCACCAAGTGCACCCTGGAGCAAAAGCAATCCCACAAATGGGTTTGCCTTTGCCTGAAGCAGGAACAACCCATAGTGTTTCCCCCAACAGGTTTCTCATGCGCGCTACAGGGACTCTATCCCCCTCCACAGTCTGTGGGACTTTTGATTGGGCTGGGCCAGCTCGATTGGTGGATCCCCTGGAATTAACTAGCCACGTGGCTTTGGCTAAATGCATATCCCAGTTTTTTAGGGTTCCACCACCCATTGCTGTAAGAGTAGTTTTTAAACAGTCCATTGTACCTCTCGATCTTCCCGGAGGCTGGCACAAGGTAGGGCATATGATGCACCCATTCAATGCCATGCTCTTTGGCCCAGGAGTCTATGAGTTTATTCCAGAAATGGGTTCCATTATCTGACTCGATTCTTTCTGGAGTACCATGTCACCAGAGGACTTGCTTCTGGAGACCCAGGATGGTGTTCTGGGAGGTGGCATGGGTCACAGGATAAGTTTCTAGCCACCCAGTGGTTGCTTCTCCCATTGTGAGCACATACCGCTTGCCTTGGCGTGTCTGCAGGAGAGTGGTGTAATCAATCTGCCAGGCCTCTCCGTATTTCAGCCATCGCCCTCCATACCACAGAGGCTTTAACCGCTTGGCTTGCTTGATCGAGGCACATGTTTCACATTCATGGATGACCTGTGAGATGCTGTCCATGGTCAAATCCACCCCTCGATCACGAGCCCATCTGTATGTGGCATCTCTTCCCTGATGGCCTGAGGTGTCATGGGCCCAGCAGGCTATAAATAATTCACCCTTACGTTGCCAATCGAGGTCTGTTTGAGCCACTTCAGTCTTAGCAGCCTGATCAACTTGCCGGTTGTTACGGTGTTCTTCAGTGGCTCGGCTCATGGGTATGTGTGCATCTCCATGCCCTACTTTTACACTTAGGTTCTCTAACTGGGCAGAGATGTCTTGCCACAACGGAGCAGCCCAGATGGGTTTGCCTCTGCGCTGCCAGTTGCTTTGTTTCCATCGCTGCAACCACCCCCACAGGGCATTGGCCACCATCCAGGAGTCAGCATAGAGGTACAATTTTGGCCACTTTTCTCGTTTGGCAATGCTTACAGCCAGCTGGATGGCTTTAACCTCTGCAAACTGACTGGACTTGCCTTCTCCTTCAGCAGCCTCTGCAACTTGTGTGGGGCTCCATACAGCAGCTTTCCATCTCCAGTGTTTGCCAACAAGATGACAGGACCCATCGGTGAACAGGGCATATCTTTTCTCATTTTCTGGTAGTTCATTATACAGAGGAGCCTCTTCAGCACGTGTCACTTCCTCCTCTGGTGATATACCAAAATCTTTGCCTTCTGGACAATCTGTGATGACTTCCAGGGTTCCTGGGCGATTGGGGTTTCCTATTCGAGCCCACTGTGTGATAAGTGCGACCCATTTGCTCCATGTAGCATCAGTGGCATGGTGCGTGGATGGGGCTTTTCCTTTGAACATCCACCCCAGTACTGGTAGTCAAGGTGCCAGAAAGAGCTGGGCTTCAGTCCCAGTCACTTCTGAAGGAGCTCAAACCCCTTCATATGCAGCCAGCATTTCCTTTTCTGTTGGTGTACAATGGGCCTTGGATCCTCTGTAGCCCCGACTCCAAAACCCCAGCAGTCAACCTTGAGTCTCCTCTGGTGTTTTCTGCCAGAGACTCCAAGTAGCCATTCTCCCTGGCTGAGGTGTAAAGCACATTTTTTACACCTGGCCCTGTCCAGACAGGCCCAAGGGCTACTGCATGGACTATCTCCTGTTTGATCTGTTCAAAAGCTTGTCGTTGCTCAGGGCCCCACTGGAAATCATTCTTCTTCTGAGTTACATGATAAAGAGGACTGACAATGAGACTATAGTTGGGGATATGCATTCACCAGAATCCCACAGTGCCTAAGAAAGCCTGTGTCTCCTTTTTGTTGGTCGGAGGAGACATTGCTGCTATTTTATTAATAACCTCCATGGGGATCTGACGATGCCCATCTTGCCATTTTATTCCTAAAAACTGAATTTCCTGAGTGGGTCCCTTAACCTTACTTCATTTGATGGCAAAGCCAGCTTTTAGCAGGATCTCAATTATTTTCTTTCCTTTCTCAAATACTTCATCTGCAGTGTTGCCCCATACAATGATGTCATCAGTGTACTGTAGGTGTTCTGGGGCTTCACCCTGCTCTAATGTAGACTGTCAGTCTGTGGGGCAGATGGTGGGGCTATGTTTCCACCCCTGGGGCAGTCGATTCCAGGTGTACTGGATTCCCTTCCAAGTGAAAGCAAACTGTGGCCTGCACTCTGCTGCCAAAGGAGTCAAGAAAAAAGCATTTGCTATGTCAGTCATGGCGTACCACTTGGCTGCTTTTGACTCCAGTTCATACTGGAGTTCCAACATATCTGGCACTGCAGCACTCATAGGCAGCATGACTTCATTCAGGCCATGATAATCCACTGTCAGCCTCCACTCTCCACTGGACTTCTTCACTGGCCAGATTGGACGATTGAAAGGGGAGCGGGTTCTACCAATCACTCCCTGACTCTCCAGTTGATGAATCAGTTTCTGAATAGGAATCAGAGTCTCTGCTGGTGTGATACAGTCTTCTGTGCACTGTCATGGTAGCAGTTGGTACCTGCTGTTCTTCAACCTTCAGCAGCCCCACAACAGAAGGGTCTTCTGATAATCCAGGCAGAAGAGACAGTTGTTCAACTTCTTCTATCTCTAACACAGCTATTCCAAAAGCCCACCGGTACCCTTTCGGGTCTTTGAAGTACCCTCTCCGGAGGAAGTCTATACCCAGGATGCACAG
The DNA here is from genome assembly GCA_022605575.1 of Laterallus jamaicensis coturniculus. Classification (NCBI taxonomy): domain Eukaryota; kingdom Metazoa; phylum Chordata; class Aves; order Gruiformes; family Rallidae; genus Laterallus; species Laterallus jamaicensis. The sequence continues at coordinate 2,296,960 of JAKCOX010000001.1, forward strand.
AGCCTCTGGGCCAGTCACAATGGGGTGCTTTTCCCAGTCATTCCCAGTTAGACTCACTTCAGCTTCCAATAGAGTCAACTGCTGGGTTCCCCCTGTCACTCTGGAAATACAGATAGGCTCAGACCCTTCATAATTTGATGGCATTAAGGTGCACTGGGCACTGGTGTCTACTAACACTTGGTACTCTTGTGGATCTGATGTGCCAGGCCATCGGATCCACACAGTCCAATAGATCTGGTTATCCCTTTCCTCCACCTGGCTGGAGGCAGGGCCTCTCTAATCTTGCTCATCATATTTGCTGTTTACTTCTTGCAAGGAGGACTTAGAGGTCCCTTCAAGAGGGTCTCAGCTACAATGACAATTACATGGTCTGATGGGCTGTCTACTGGAAACTGGTGCAGCATTTTTCCTGAAGGAATCTTTAACTGGTTTTCCTCGTAGTTCATTCACTCTGGCTTGGAGAGCTGAGGTGGGTTTCCCATCCCACCTCCTCATGTCTTCACCATGGTCACACAAGTAGAACCAAAGGATGACTCGTGGGGTGTAGTTTTTCTTGCCTTTTTCTGAAACAGAGGAATGCCTACTTTTGATGGCTGAAATTGTAGTCTGTACAGGTGGGCAGTAGGACATATCCTCTTTGAGGCACCGGACCTCTCGGGATAACTTCTCCACAGTTGAGACAAGGGAGGAAGAGAGGCTTTCTTCAAATAGATGGAGTCGGCCAGCCACCTCGTCCACTGTTGGTACGTCTTCCTTTCCCCAGTCTAGTATGGCCAGTGAGTTAGCATATGATGTTGGTGCACTTTGCACAAGCTTGTGCCACATGGGGTGGGAACACAGTTCTTCATCGGGATCAGTGGGCAGCTGTGGGTCATCAGGATCATAATAGACCATTTCTCATACAGCTAGCTCCCTCAGATACTGGATACCTCCTTCCATGGTTGTCTACTTGCCTGGTCAACACACAACATCTTCAACGAACGGATACCTCTCCCTTACACTTCATAGGGGTTGCCTCCAGAGGCCGAGGGCTTGGGACTTCTTCCTGATCGCCTTATCAATGCCACCTTCTCTCGACAGGGTTCCCAGCTGCCTGGCCTCCCTGCCTTCTAATTCCAGGCTGCTAGCTCAGCTATCCCAGCATCAGAGTAGCTGAGTGATAATGTGCTCCCCTGGGAGGCGGCTGAAATCTTTTCTCAAGTCTCTTAGCTCACTCAGAGACAAGGATCGAGTTACAACCTCTGGTATTGCCTCTTCTTCAGAGTCTCATGATGGTCCTGGTTCATCATCATCATCTCTCACAATGCAGACTGATTTCTTTGTGTATTTCTTCTTCTGTATAGGGGCAGCTGATACTGGTCGGTTTCCTGACTTGACTAGGTAGTCAGCCTCTGAGCTTTGAGTAACTGCAGTGCTTGTCAGAGTTGGAGGAGCTGCACTCTCTGATGTCTGAATAGCTACAGTCCTTGTCGTAGGAGTTCTTTCTGGCTCAGTTACAGCCTCAGATTTTGAGGTTTGGGTAGCCATAGATTTCTTTTCTTTGTCTGGACATTTGCTTGTAGCATCCCATGAACCATGCCACCCCTGAAATCTCCTGGCAATATTTTTAAACCAATTTCTTGTCATACTTAAAACTTGAAGAACATTCAGGAGAGCAAGCAGCAGATACAAGCTAGTCTGAACATCCCAGGGAAAATCAAAGTTCTCAAAGGCTGTTGTAACAAGCCAGAAGGACAAAGGGGATGAGGAGGCATCACCCCCATCTTCTCCATGAGTTGAGTGACCTTATTAAATGAAGTCAGAAGTGACAGAAGTGCCACATACAGATACTCTCCAAGGATGACAAACATAGATAATATCTTGTCATAAATTAGAACTGCAAAGGACGACAAGATTAAGAGCCTGACTACCCTTCCTGAAGGTAATAAACAGCTGGGCAGCAGTCACGTAAAGTGGGTGTGGGTTCACAAACCAAAGCCATGCAAACAGACAAAACATCATTGTTACTATCACTTCTTTGAACAAGGTGATAAACAGTGTATCACAGGTTTTTAGCACAACTAAGTCCGATTTTACTGTTATCCCAACCCTTCGAGCCCCACGTTGGATGCCAAAAAAGACTGTGGTGGTATGGCCCTGGCTGGAGGCCAAATGCCCACCAAGCCACTCACTCACAGAGGAGAAACAGGCAGAGCCCCCGAGGGTTGGGATAAGGACAGTTTGCTGCCAAATACCAAAGAGAATACAGAACAGTAATGGCTGGTTACACTCACACCCAGTGCTAACACACAGTACCTCACTGACCCAACCATTGCAGAGGGCTGCCTGACAACAGGAACCAACTGACCTGACATCCCAGCCACACTCCAACTGTCCTAGAGGCAAAAACCAGCCCCCACCCTCCCCCAACCAGCTGCTTTTATAGGCAAGTGGTGTCAGGGGGTGTGGAAAAGAGCTCCAGCTAACTCAGCTCACCTGTGTTGGCTGATTGGGGAGGTCAACCCTGGCCTGTTCAGAACCAGGACAGTGAGCATGTCCAGTGAGGTTTGGGGTGACAGCCCATGGGTGGTTCTGGTTGTGGTTGGCTGGTGAGTGCAGGCTGGTGGTAGATGGTTGGGGACAGCCTGGGGAAGGTGGCAGTGGAGAATGGCCCTGGGGACCTCCGGCCTTTCTGCCTGTTCTGGCACTGGCTGGCATGGGTGCCCATGGCGAGTGTGCAGGCTTAACTTGACCCCATGTTTCCAACTGTTGGAGGTGGATGAAGAAGCCCTGATCCAGCTGTCAGTACCTGCAGAGCTGGCACAGAAGGTGCTGCAGGTCTTGGAGAAGCGGTGCCATGGCAGCACTCAGCGTGACCTGCGCGACTCCCACGTCTACGCCAAATACTTCCTTGGTAGAGGAGCCAAGCAAGGTGGTGGGGGGAGCACGATGGTGCCCTCAGAGGGTGCCGGCTGCGGGAGTAGCCCTGAAGCCACGATGGCCAAGGCAGCGAAGGAAGATGTTTCCGCAGCCACAGAGCGGCCCCGTGCCCCTGCTGCAGTGCTGAAGTCAGATTCCCAGCTGTTCAGCGAGCTCCTCGAGCGGGAAGGGTTGCTCTTCCCAGAGGTGACAGAGGAGCAGATGAAAGGTAATTGCCTGCTACGTGCCGTGGCACACGCACTGTGTTGGAGGCAGCTCTGGTGCCTGGACAGAGGAAGGCTCTGGGCAGGGTGTGGGAGTCTGAGGCACCCGGAGTTCACCTGGGGAGGGGGGAGCTTGTGGGTACCTGGCGCCCTGAGAGCTGCTGGAGGTGTTGGTGTCGCCCTCATGCCTGTGTCCCTGCCTCTCTCCCACCAGTGCTGGGCAGCTCCCAGGGGCTGAGCGAAAGGGGCTCGCTGGCCACAGCTGCAGCCATGTTGGATGCACTCCAGAGCTCAGCGGTGGGGCTGCGCTTAGCTGGGTTCAGGCACGTTCTGAAGATGCTGCAGGAAGAGGCTGAGCCTGCGAAGCAAGTCAGCCAAGCCCAGGGCAGGCTGGGGCCCAGGAGTGTTGGGTGAGCTGTGGGGTGCTGTGCTCCCTTCCTGCTGCCTGGGGAAGGCTGCTTTGGCAGGGTGGGGGGCAGTACTGGAGTGCGGGAGGTGGCGGTGGGAGCGGGAAGGCTGGTGTGTTCATGCCTTGCTGTGTTGAGCTGGAAGAGACATGGGTCGCGTGTCCCTTTGTCCCAGGCAGTCTCTCTTCTGGGGCTGACCCCGCTGCGGTAGCGCCGTGTGTGCAGGGAGAAGGTGACTGCCAGGGTGCAGGGTGCTGCCGGGGCCAGGAGGCTCCTCCTGAGGCGTCCTTTCCCGTGCAGGGAGAAGCTGGTGAAGGTGGCAGCAGAGCTGCTGAGCACTGAGGCGGCAGAGAAGGCCGTGGTGGTGGTGACGCTGCGGCTGCTGGCCGTGCTCCTGGCAAAGTCTGACTGGCGTGTGCCGTTTGCCACAGAGGGTGGTGTGCGGGCTGTGCTGGCCTGCATGCAGCAGCACAGCTCCTCCGCCCTGGTGCAGCAGGCTGGCCTGGTGGTGAGTGCAGTGGAGGGGATGCTGTAGGTGGGCAGGCCAGGGCGTGGGCTTGGCGCAGAGTGGTGGAGATGCTCGCTGCCCTCCTCATGGCTGCTGGCCTTGCAGGTGCTGAAGGTGCTGGTGGGAGCTGCGGCCGGAGAGCCGGGAGGGGCCGGTGGGACGCCCTTGCCACTGAATCACGCCGACGCGCAGATGATGCGGGAGATCTTTGCCAGCATTGGCTCTGCCTCCAGCGAGGGCTCGGCGAGCTTGCTGAGTGCCATCCCTGCTGCTGTGAGCACCATGCAGAGCGTGCCAGGGTAGGGACAGAGCGAGAACGGCTGCTGGGGGTGGGAGGGACCCTGCGCGGGGGTGTGGCGGGCAGGGGCAGGCAGGTGGCTTGTGGGTGCAGGGAGGCTCCATGCTCAGGGCGGAAGGCACCCACATCTCTGTGTCCCTGCAGGGGCTCCTCAGGTGTGCAGAATGGCTTGCTGGTGGTGAACATGCTGATCGATGGCCACCGGGGCCTGGCAGAGCAGCTGTTGAGCTGTGGTCTCCCCACGGTGCTGCGGAGCTGCTGGTGGGATGGGCAGAGCGCTGGCGGCCCTCAGGCGATGCTGGCCCTTGGCACGATCAACCGCCTCGTGGATCACCGGCTGCCCCTGGGCCTGGAGACAGCAGGTAGCGTGCTGCCTACATGCCTTGCCAGGCCACTGCCCTGTGGATGCAGCGGGCAGAGCTGCCGCACCTCCGGAGCGAGTGCTGGGACGAGGTGCACGTGTCTTTGTTGTGGCAGGCAGAGACCCCACCCTGGACCTGAGGGATGTGCGGATGCTGCTGAGCAGCCTGGGGGATGACAGCTCATCCAAGGATGTGGTGGTGGCCCTGGAGCGTCACCTCTGCCGCGAAGGCCCTGTCGCCTCTGGCGAGGTGGCCCAGCTGCTGCAGGACCACAGGTGCTTCAGGCTGGTGCTGCGCAGCTTGGAGCTGTTGGGGGTGGAGAAGGTCACAAGCCTGAGCATCTTCAGGTGGGTCTGGGGGACTTGGTAGGGGACTGGGGCCTCTGCGGTCAGCATGTGAGTGCTTGTGGTGATGGTGGGGGCGTGGCACCTGTTTGGGATCCTGGCGGAGCTGCTCTCTGCCAGGAGCAAGTGTACCCCAGCACATATGTGGGTGCTGCTCGAGGTGTCCCGGGGCACAAGGCCACATGGGGACAGAGCGGCGGGTGCCTGAGTGCTGGTGGGGGCCTGTGAGGGCTGGGCAATGTAGGTGCCAATGGGACATCGAGGGTGCCTGGGGAGCCTTGGCTCCCAGTGGCTGGGGGGCAGTGACCTTCCTTCCTGGTGGGGCAGGGAAGCAGGGTTGTCTGTGTGCCCCAGTGTGAGTGGGCCATCTCTGTCACTCAGGATCCTGAACAAGTTCTTGGATGCTTACCAGGAGGATGCGCTGCCCTGGCACGAGTGTGTGGAGCCCTGTTTGTCCTCCCTGAGCGCCCACAGCAGCGACCGGGAGGTGAGGGTGCCCCAGGATTCACACCAGGCAGGGGTGGCTTTGCCGGCTGTGCCGTGCATCTGCCAGGCCTGATGCGGGTGAAGCAAGGTCCCTGCCTGCAGCAGCCTGGCCCCATTGTGCCAACGCGCTGGGAAAGGTGGGGAGTGGCTATGCTGGCTGTGGCCACGTCATGGTGGCTGGCATGACCGGTGCCATGCCTGGCCAGGCTCTCACGGGTGCTGCTGGGGTGTGAGGTGGAGGGGATGGGGTGGTGCAGCGCCCCACTGCTGGGACTTGGCAGGTTCCTGGCACCAGCTGGGCCGCTCAGGGCTGCCTGCTCCACAGGTGGTGCTGGAGGTTGTTGGCTTCCTGCACCGCCTGGCCACGGCCAGCAAGGACTGTGCGGTGGTGCTGTACCATGCGGGCACTCGCGAGGCACTGTCCAAAGCCTTGGACAAGCACAGCACAGCCCCGTCGCTGGCACCAGCCCTGCTCGACCTGGTGATGGACTGTGAGAAGTACGCCAGGCTCTACAAGAAGCTGACATCCAGCATCTTGGCTGGCTGCATCCAGGTGGGCCTGGGGAGGCCCTGCTGCGCCCGGGCTCTGGGTCTTGGGGCCCCCCAGCTGTCCCTGGCACTGGGGGCAGCCGCCTGCTCTCTGCCTGCTGCAGGGCGGGCGAGGGCAGGAGGGTGTGGGGCCCCTGGTAAGAGCCTTGCCCATCCCGTAGCTGGTCCTGGAGCAGATTGAGGAGCACCGCCGGAGCCACCAGCCCATCAGCATCCCCTTCTTTGACGTCTTTCTGCGCAACCTGTGCCGAGGCGAGTGTGGGGAGCGGGAGCTGGAGCCCCGTGCCTGATCTGTGCTGCTTGATGGCTGGAGGCTGCGTGTGCTCTCGCTGCAGGCTCCAGCGTGGAGGTGAAGGAGGACAAGTGCTGGGAGAAAGTGCAGGTCTCCTCCAACCCCCAGCGGGCCAGCAAGCTTACTGACAGGAACCCCAAGACCTACTGGGAGTCGAACGGCAGCACTGGGTCCCACTTCATCACTGTGCACATGCAGTGTGGCGTGGTGATCAGGTGGGGCTGGGCCTGGGGATCTGGGAGGCCTTGGGACTGGGAGGACCTGCAGCTGTGCAGGGAGGAGAGGGCTTTGGGGATGTGGGCACGCCCTGCCCCAGCGGTCCCCGTGCTGGAGGCTGCTGGATGTGGGCAGCGGTGCGTGGGGCTGGCTGTGGCTGGGGAGGGAGGGAGGTGGGGATGGCGGGGTGGCACCGTGTTTGCTGCTCTGCAGGGAGATGAGCATGCTGGTGGCCAGCGAGGACTCCAGCTACATGCCAGCCCGTGTTGTGGTGCTGGGGGGAGACAGCCCTGCCACCGTCAGAACTGAGCTCAACGCGGTGAGTCTCGCTCAGCTGCTCAGGCTGTGGGGACCCGTGGGAGCAGCTGGCTGGTCCCTGGGAAGGTCTCACCCTGGTGTCCCATGGGAATGTGGGGATGGCAGGAGCTGCGCTGCCGGAGCCTGCAGGCTGTAGGTGCTGGGGGCTTGGGTTGGTGTGCAGGGGCTGCAGGGGGACACACTGAGGCTTTAATGGGGGTGGCTGGAGGGGCGTGCAGGGAGCCTGGCGCTCACAGCCTGGTGAGCTGAGAGCTTGCTGCCTGCTTGCAGGTGACCATCCTGCCCTCGGACAGCAGAGTGATCCTGCTGGAGAACATGACCCGCTTCTGGCCCGTCATCCAGATCCGGGTGAAGCGGTGCCAGCAGGTAGGGAGCAGGGCACCAGGTCTGGGAGCAGGCTGTGGGGGTACAAGGGCCATGCCTGAGGAGCTGAGGGTCACGCTCTCCCGTAGGGTGGCATTGACACACGCGTGCGTGGCATCGAGGTGCTGGGTCCCAAGCCCACTTTCTGGCCCATCTTTAAGGAGCAGCTGTGCCGGCGGACGTTCCTCTCCTGCACCGCTCAGGCTCATGCCTGGTGCCAGGAGATCTGCCAGGACCGGGGGCAACTGTTGCAGCTGTTCGGCAGGTGAACTGTCTCCTGGCTGCTCCATGGCATCCCCCATGTCCCCGGGCCCAGGGGGATGGTACTGGCAGCCCAGGAGGGGACTGCTGGCTGGGCGAGGAGTGGCCAGGTGTTCCACCTGGACAGGGAGGGGCCCTTCTTCCTTCCTGGCTCCCAGCAGTCCCAGAGGGCCAGAGTCAGCGTGGGGTCCCCTGGGTTTCAGGTGGGCACAGCTAAGCCACCAGAGGGGTGCGTGCATGGGGTGGCATGTCCCAGCCTGGCAGAGGTCTGTGTGGCACGGGCTGGATCTTGCGGCCACAGGAGCAGCGCAGCCACCCTGTTTGGCCACCAGAGCCCCAAGGCCGGGTGCAGGCAGGGCCTGGGGACTGCAAAGGGCCCTGGCTGCTGGGGGTGAGTGGGGCTGCTGAGTTGCTGTGCCTGTCAAGGGACAGGGCAGGGTGAGGCCATAGCACTCTGCTGTCCTGGGGAGTCCCCAGTCGCTGGCAGGTGCCCAGCAGCGCGGTGTGCTGCCCGGTCTCCGTTTCAGGCTGAACCGGGTGCTGCAGCACGAGCAGGGCTTTGCTGACCGCTTCCTTCCTGATGATGAGGCGGCCCGGGCCTTGGGCAGGACATGCTGGGAGGCCCTGGTGAACCCCTTGGTGCAGAGCATCACCAGCCCAGGTACCCTGTGCTTGGCTGGGCACGTCCATGCTGTGCCCTGGGCCAAGGCCCCCGCTCTGAGTCTGTTTGGCCTCACAGACTCCAGTGGCATCAGCCCCCTGGCCTGGCTGCTGAGCAAGTACCTGGAGAGTGTGGAGCTGCCCCACCGTGCCACGAGCCACGATGACATCTTTGGGTCCCGTGTGCGACGCCTGACCCAGCTGCTGGTGCACATGGACCCCGGTGTCCCAGACCCAGATGAGGCAAGAGCAGCTGGTGAGCGAGGGGCTGCCCTCCCACGGGGCAGGGAAGGCGGTGCTCCCGAGTGCCAGGCTGTGGCTGTGGGTATCCCTGGGGAGCTGTGGGGAGGGCCCTGTGGCACAGGAGGCTCTCGAGCCTGGGAAGGCTCGGGCATCTCCTCTGCCCTGCACCCAGCAGGGAGAGGCTGCTGGTGGTCAGTGTGTGGAGGCTGCCCCCAGAGCTGTGCTGAGCCTGGGCTTTCCCTTAGCAGATGGGAAGGAGGGGAAGAACAAGGAGGTGCCAGCCAGGGCTGTGAAGGTGGTGGAGAAGACAAGCAGCCTGTGGGGCATCTTGCAGTGCTGGCGTGGTGTGGTGCAGCAGCAGGTAGAGCTTGGTGGGTCCGGCCATGGGGGTGGAGAGGCCGCATGGGACCCCATGCTGGGTGGGTGTAGGGGGCGTGAACAGGGCCCAGAGGGGTGTGGGGACAGCCCTGCCACACTTTGCAGCCTGGCCCTGGGGTCAGGCTGGTGCTGTGGCTGGCAGCAGGGCACAGCATCGAGCTAGTTCTTCCCTGCTGGGCTGCTGCTGTGCTGCTGCCATTGCAGCCCCAGCCTGGCCTTTGGGGCCACGCACCCACCTTTCCCCGGGCTTTGCGTAGCCCCTGGCAGCGCTGGTGCCTCTGATTGGCCCCTGGCTGGGGAGTGGGTGGCTGGTGTGGTGGAGTGGGGCTGGGGACATTCCCAGTGGCCACCCCTGCTGTAGGGCTCACCTCTCCTGTGGTGTGTCCCACAGGTACAGCGGTTCCTGGAGGCAGCAGGGCAGGCGCCAGACCTTGTGGAGCGCTACTGCGGGCTGTACCAGCGCCTGCGCCGTGCCACAGAGGAGCTCTTTGGGCAGCAGGCCTCCTTTGTGCTGGCCCTGGGCCAGGGCTTTGCGGGGGCTTTGCTGCAGCTCTCCTTCCTTACCACCCTGCATGTAAGTCAGGGAAGTGTGGTGGCAGTGCCAGGGCCTGGCCTCAGGCTGCAGGGTGCTGCCCTGGCCCACAGCCTCAGGCTGAGCTCTGGGTGGGTGTTGACCCGGCCTCCCCCCACCTCCCCCACCCCATCCATGGAGCCACGGAGCTTTGCCCTGTGGCGGCCCTGGATGGTGCCCAGCCGCAGCTGTGTGGTGCTTGTCATGGTGTGGCCCCAGCAGCGGCCCGTTCCTGCCTGGGGCTGGTGCCTGGGCACCCTCAGCCCCTGCCTGAGAGCTCCAGGATTTCCCAGCTGCTTCCCCCAACATGCTTCCCCAGCCTGGCCCCATGGCCGCCCGGTGAACCCCCTCTGCAGCCAGCCCTGTCCCTCTGCAGGTGAGCGAGCAGTTTGCCCGCTACCTTGACAGGCAGATCCAGGACCTCCACAGGGCTGCAGGCAGCGCGGGGCCAGTGCAGCAGCTGCAGCAGATGCTGGAGCCCTTTATCGTCTTCAGTGGCCTGGAGCTCGCCCACACCTTCGAGCACTTCTACCGGTGAGGGGTGCTGTGTCTCCGCGGGGCCAGAGGGCCATGGCACAGGGAGGTGTGATGCAGTGTGGTTGGGGAGGTGCAGGTAGTGCAGAGATCATGGCCGAGCTCAGGCTGGTGTGGCAGTGGTGCTCCCACTTCGCTCTCCCTGGCTCTGGCATGGAGGGAGAGGCTGTGAGGGCCCCTGGGTGCTGCCAGCCCCTAGGGGCACATTCTGGGCTGGTGCTGGGGACCAGAGGCGGGTGCTTCTGGGCCCGCACACCTTGGGGTGAGGCCAGGGTTGGGGTCATCTCTGTGTCCGGGCAGGTGGCCAGTGGCCATGGGGCTCGGGCCAGCCCCTGACCTGGCGCTGGTGGTCATTGCAGGCACTACCTGGGGGACCGGCTGCTGGCACAAGGGCCGTCTTGGCTGGAAGGGGCTGTCGTGGAGGAGATTGGGCAGTGCTTCCCCAGCCGCTTCCCCCAAGGGATGCTGAGCAATTTGGTGGAGTCAGAGGAGCTCCGGCAGCAGTTTCGCCTCTTCCAGCTGCAGGAGAGGGACCGGCAGCTGCTGGATCTGGGCACGGGCCTGGGCGAGGTGAGCGTGCCAGTTGGGTGGGGGTGCTGGGGGCCGCCCGCGTTGCTCACAGGGGTCCCGGGGCCCGTCCTGAGCTGCCCTCGTGCCCAGGCGCTGGGGCCGGCCTCGGTGGCGGATGTGCCGGAGGTGAAGGTGCTGGTTCTGTCCCCGCGCTGCTGGCCCGTTTCCCCGCTCTGCTACATGGATGAGCCCGGGAGGTTTTTCTCGGTGGCCCTGAGCTCCCCCCTGCAAGAGTTTGCTGACTTCTGCAGGCAGAGTGAGTGTCGTGGCGCCGCATGTGCGTGGGGGTCTCGCAGGGCCCAGGCCCCCTGCAGCAGGAGTGGGGGGGCGGTCCTGGGAGCACCGCGGGGGGGGGGCTGGAGCCGGCCCTGGTGCTGAGGCTGTGCCTGGCAGGCCAGAGCCGGCTGGCCTGGGAGTGCACGAAGCCCCGGCGGTTGCAGTGGACGTGGCTGGGCCATGCGGAGCTGCAGTTTGGTGACTCTGTCCTCCACGTCTCCACGCTGCAGATGTACATCCTGCTGAGCTTCAACAGCACCGAGGTAGGAGCTGGGGCTGCAGTGGGCAAGGGGTGGGGCAGATGCTGGAGCGTAGCCGGGCTGTATCCTCCCTCCTGGCAGGGTCTCCAGTCTGCCTTGTTTGGCTGGGCCTGTGACTGGGGGCTCAGGTGGCTGTTCCCCTCTCCTGCCCTCCCACAGGAGGTGGCTGTGGAGGCCCTGCAGCGGGCCACAGGGCTCCCTGCTGACCTGGTGCAGCACGCACTGATGCCGCTGACCCATGATGAGGGCATCCTGGTGCGGAGCTGTGCGCCGGGAGGTGAGCGTGGGGCTGGGGTGCTCCAGGGAGGTACCACCCTGAGCCCCACGTGGGTGCTGGGGTGGGGCTGCCCGAGCTTGTAGGGGAAGCGGGTGGCCTGGGGCAGCCTGTGGGTGCTCGGGGAGCAGGTCTGTGTGTGGAGTTGGGGCCTGAGGCCACGAGTGGGGCTGGGAGGATGGCAGTGGGGGACTGGGGCTCTGTTATGCATGGGTCACTATGGGGGGGCTGGGGACCAGGCCCAGGGGTTGCTTGTGCGGCTGCTGCATGGCGCTGATGCCTGTGAGGGCAGCAGTGGCATGCCCAGGGCTGGGTCCAGCAGCCACCTGTGTGTCCTGGGGCTCCTTCAGGCCCAGCTCGTGGCTCAGCTGACCCCAAGCTGGGTGCTAGCTCCAGGTGTGCTGCGGCTGAACCAGGCATCCCTGGCCCAGGCCTCTGGCCGCTGCCTGAGGCTGCAGCCCCGGCAGAGGTACCTGCGGGCGGAGAGGGCTGAGGTCAGCGCCCTGGAAAGGAAGAGGAACGTCCTCTGCTGCCTCATCACCCGCATCCTCAAGGTGGAGAAGCAGCTCCACATTGACAACCTGGTGTTTAGGGTATGGAGGGCTTTTGGGGTGGGGAGGGCTGTCTGGGTGCTGTGTCACACCAAACTGCAGCATGGGGCTCCCTTGCTGCTGTAGGTGATCGATGCCTGTCAGAAGGGTGAGCTGGGGCCAGGGCTGCAGTTCCTGAGCTTCTCCTGCCACAGCGTGGATGTGCTGTCCTGTGTCCTGCACCTCCTGAACCAGGGTTATCTTCGGCGCCAGGAGGAGAGGCCTCATGTCCTGGAATACATCTCTGCTGAACCCACACCACCTGCTACCTCACAGGTTCAGCCCCAGGTTGCTTTCCAGACTGTAGAAATCAAGATGGCAGCAAGCCCAGCCTCTTCTGAACGGAGACAGACTTTTTCCACCTTCAGGTAGACAGGGCCTTGACAGTCCTGGGTGGACTCTGGGGGGGTGGGGGGGGCGCCTGGGTAAATAAATGAGGTAAGCTTTCCCCCATCCCAGTTCCTAGTCCATTGGAGAGAACTCAGCTAGCCTATGGTTGGGAGTGGGGGTGGGTTGGAGCCCTGGTTGCTGTGCCCAAGCAGCCCTGACAGTTTGCTGGAGTGGTGGTACCAACATCACCCTGCTCTCTCAGGTCTCTCCTCAGCCATGGAGTGACAGAGGGCCACACCCCCCCCACCGTAATGGTACCAGCATTAATTTATTAAAATTAATCCCGAAAAGTAACCGTACAATAAATTTAAAAAAAATAGAATCTTGTAAAAAAAAAACCCAGGTGCCCCCATGCCCCACCTCCAGCTGGCAGCACCGTGGGGCAGGGCTGGTTGGGAAGGGATGGGGAGATGAGGGTGACCCCCAGCAGCCTGGGGACAGCCTCAACAGCGCTACGCCAGCCTCAGCAGCGGGGCTACAGGGGGAATAGAAAAGCTGCTGTGGCTCAGCCCTGCGGGGCTGGATACAGGAGTGTGAGGCTGGCAGTGGGGCTGGCGAGGGCTGCTACAGGGTTGACAGGCTCAGCCCTTCCCCTCCTTCCCCCCCCCAGGAACAATCCTGCTGGCTCCAGCATTGGGGAAGGTGCCTGGGCCCAGCCCAGCTGGGGCCCTGGGTGGCTGGGGAGCTGGCCTGGCAGGTGCCTCTGGGGAGAGCGGGGCCTGGAGCTCTTTCCGGGTCCCTGTGGGCTGGTGCCAACCCTTGTCCCAGGCTGCTGTTGGGGTCATGGGAGGCAGATGGCGTGGTGCCCTGGCTGGTGTTGGAGGGTGCGTGGACCCGGTCTCACTGGCCTCACCTTCACAGCTCTTGGCCCACAGGAACCAGTGTGGGTGTGGTATCTTCCTCTGCAGAGCAGGCAGGGGCTGGGCCACAGAAGAGAGGACAAGAGCATGTCCATCTCTCCATCTCCTCCTGCAACGCTCCGCAGCTCCATCCCAGGGCTATCCCTGCATCTCACACACTCTTTGAGTAGCCAAAGATGCCCACAGGGAGGTACTTGACATGCGTTGGCCACTGTGCTGCCAGCTGGAAAAACTTCACATCGTTCCACTCCACTCCATCTATGGAGACTGAGAGGAGAGGGGGCAGTGAGGCACAGCCCTGCCACGGACAGCCTGTGCTTCCTGGACTGACACCCACTGCCCTGTGGGGCCCGCGCCCCCCCTCACCTCGCAACATGGTGTTCTGGTGCTTGGCTGTGCAGATGAGGCGCGTGATCCCTTCGATGACTTGACTTTTGGGCTCTAGGTCCTTCTCTTTTGGTTTCTTGCTCAGGAACATCACTGGGGGCCGAGGACAGATGAAGCCAAAATTAGGATGGCCCCACCCGGCCCTGGGTGGGAGCCCTTACCCCAGGGCTGGCTGCACTGACTGGCCCCTCCTGGGCCAGGTCGCAGCTCTGCCCTGCCGTGGGCTCCCCCCATACCCTTTTTGCAATGGACTGTGGCCCCGCTGCTGGGGATCACCTCTGGGGGGGCTTGGTTACCTTTCTTGTTTTTCTCCTTGGTGACCACGGTCATGGCCATGGTGCTGGGGGGCACCAGCTCCCCTGTGCTGGGGATGCGGCTGACCTGGAGTGAGCGGAAGTTGCTCTTGAGCGTGTTCTTGATACCCGTCTCCCGCTTCTCGCCCTCCTTCTTCCTGTCCAGCCCTTGTGTTGTCCAGTAGTCCACCTGCAGGCCCATCACCTCCACACCAGGGCTCAGAGACCTGTGCGAGACGGGCAGCACCATGCAGCAGAGGGGTGCTGTACTCGCTCCTCTCCCTCCCCACAGCCCAGCTGCCGCCGGCACTGGGAGCACCAGGATGCGGCAGCCTGGCCAGGGAGCACCTCAAACCCTCCCCACCCCAGCACCCACCACCTCAGAACATGGGGTTCCTTACCCAGCACCTGAGAGGCCACTGCTGACAGATGGAGAGGGTGGCGGGGTGCTCACAGTCTCCTTGCCATAGGGAGATGCTCCACCAGTGGCTGGTGCTGAGCTCAGCAGGGAGGGGGTGCAGACTGTGGCATCATCTGAGTCCACTGGGGAGGAAAAGTGTGGGTCAGGGGATACTGGGGGATACTGGTAAGGGTGTCCCTACAGTGGAGAAGGGAGCTGTGGGCCTCCAGGAACTCACCAGAGGCGCTGAAGGACTGCTCCACCAGGCCCACCTTCACCACCTGCAAGGACAGAGGAGTCAGATGATCGCTGGCAACACAGGGCTGTGCACTGCCCCTCTTCTCCCAGGCCAAATTGCCCGCTGGCCTCTCAACACACTCACCCCCACGAAGGGTACAAACTTCTGGCAGGAGTCTTCGTCGGGGCTGCACAAGGAAGAGAGGCTGGTCAGGGTCTGGGTGTGCTGAGCACAGAGTGCCATGCGACTAGCCTGGTGGCCCAGGGACCCCTCACGCTGGCAGGGGCCAGTGCTGGATCACAGCCACCAGGACCATTTCCTCTGCCCTCCCTCCCATGGGACCCCCTGTCCCCGACATGGCAGCACAGGGCACACTACACAAGGAGGCAAGGAGTTGGCCCCTCCAGTGCTGGGAGAGGGCTTGCATGCGGGAGGGCAACCATGCCCTGCTTGGGGGTCATGGCTCCTCTGCACAGCAAGAGGGATGGACGTACATGAGGGGGAGGGGGAGGGGGGGCCAGGCAGCGGCACAGCAAGCACAAGCCAATACCTGATATAAAAATCAAAATAGAGACTTCTCTTCCTTGGGTGCCAGAAACCAAGAGAAGGGAGAGGTGAGAGCGCAGCTGGAACATGAGCGTCAACCCCCGGGCAGCATGGTGCTGGCTTGCGGCCCCCAGCCCAGCCCAGCCCCGGCAGTTGGTCCCCACTCCTGGGGCCGTCACAGCCCGCAGCTGCTGGAGGGGCCGAGTGCACCAGGGGGTGGCAGGGAATAGCGCTGCGGGCCTCGTGGTGTGGAACCCCGGCTCCCCTCGGCGCCGTGCTGCTCGCCGGCAGAGCAGAGCACGGGACCTCACTCACTTGTGCCCCATCTCCCATAGCCCTGTCCCAGGCACAGCCCAGACTGGGGCCACGTGAGGCAGTGCAGGCGCCCCGGGGCCACACTCACCTCTTCTGTTTGTACGTCAGCATGGCCTCAGAGATGGGGAGCTGGTGGGAGAAGCTGGCTCCGGCAATGAACTGGGCGACGCGCCCCGCGATGTCCACTGTGTCTGCGGGCACAAAGAGCAGCAAGGGCTTTGGTGGCAGCTGGGCTCCGCTGCAGGGCGCTGCTGGTCCTGGCCTGCCCCGCTCCTTACCTGCGACGGGGGGCTCAGCCCTGCTGAACAGCTCCCGCCATGCCGTGTCCAGGAAGAGAGTGCTGTACTTGTTATCCACCGAGGCCAGGTACTTGGCCAGAGGGTGAGAGCCTGCAGGTGAGAAGGGAACCCTTGGCTCCAGTTGGGGAATCCCGGGGTGGTGGTGGGGGTGGGGCACAACCCTGGGGCTGGGCTCGCAGCAGCTCTTACCCAGCGGCACAAGCAGAAAGCGAAGGTAGTTGAGCCAGTCAGGTGTCTTGCTGGCCAGCTGCTCCACGAAGAAACGGAGGACAATGCTCAGGTAGCTCTGGTCCCCTGCCACCACCACCTTCACTGGGGGAGGCATGTGGGAGTTACAGTTACAGCTGCCAAAGGGAGAGAAAAGGGGGCTGTGAGGGTCGTGCAGTGGCTCAGCAGGCGGGTCGGGTGGCAGGGGACATGCCCTGCCAGACCACCCAACCCAGCATCAGAAACCCACTGCTGGCAATTCCCAGCTTGCTGAGTGCCGCTGTGGGCACAAACAGCACCAGGACATCCCAATTATCCCAGCTACACCTGCTCCTATAGCTGTGTCCACAATCCCAAGGGGTCCTAATGAGCCCTGGGGGAGCCAGGGCCCTCCCAGCCCTTCTCTATGGTCACAGGGAGCCATCAGGCTGTACTCACTATCGCTGGATGCGGGAGACAGTGGTGTTGAAGGCTGCCTGGATGTCCGCCACAGAGCAGGTAGATACAACCAACTGTTTGTGTGCCTGGAGTTGCTCGCTCACGTACTGCCAATGCAGAGAGCTTGGGTTAAGGCACCCTGGGGAGGCTGTGGCCGTGCTGGCCAGCACCAGCCCACATCTGTCCCAGCCTCTGTGTTGGAGTTGGGGACCCTGGCCCTACCCATGCGTTCAGGGAAGCTGAAACCATCACCCTGGCTGCATGCCCAAGCACCCCCACTCCTACCAAACTGCTCCAGCCTCCTGCTCCCACCTTTGTGCACAGCAGCCACCACCACACCCTGTGATGGCAAGGGCAAAAGCTGTCCCAGGAACCTGGCTGTGCTCCTTCAGATTAAAGGTTTGGTTCAGGGACCCTCTGATTTAAATCCTGCCACCCCACAGCAGGGCCCATAGATCTAGGCTCAGTCCTCATCTGCTTGGTCCCTTCTCTTGCTCTCCCACTGTAGCACTCCAAAGTCCTCCTGTGCCTCTTCAGCTGTCGGCATGCAGCTGAGCGGTGGTACAACAGGCACTCTAGACAAGGGGGCTTAGATGGTGCCACGGTAGGGTCTGGGAGTGGACATTGCTCCTTTTTCCCCATGAGGGCAAGAGCTAGCACAGGAACATGCTGAGGATGAGTGGCTTGGGGTCTCTGCCTCTCACTGAGAAGCTTTCTTCTGCCACAAACCCTGCCTTGGTTTTCCAGCACTGTTTCTGGATGCCTGTGCAGGATCATGGTGGGGTCTTGCCAGTGCTGTACGTAACTGCTGCTTCCATGTTCACACACATGTACTTGGCCCTGCTCAACGCTTGGCAGGCAACTCCTCCAAGCGTGGGGGAGGCAGGAGCTCATCCGGGGCTGGGTCCACCCTCAGGCAAACATGACAGTGATCAGCATGAGGCAGGAGGGCCTCACATGCCTCTCTGCCCAGAGACTCCAGCTCTGACGACGAGTTAACACTCCCTGGGAGCGGTGGGCTACGCTCTCCCATCCCTGAACGAGAAACAGCCCCTGTGCTTCTTCCCAGGGCCCAGTGCCAGCAGTGGGAGCCTGGCACCTCTGCCAGGGCACCCACCTAGGCTCTGCCCACTGGGACCTAGGACCTGGCAGTGAGGGTAAGAGTCTGTTAATCAGTCCCTTCTGGGACTGCTCAGGGCATCATGCTTTGAGGATCCAGCGGTGCTGGATGCACACACCGGAGGAGCCACGCCGGATTTGTGTGTATTTAGTGCTGTGCAAAGGCCCCATCTCCCAGAAGGAAGGGCCATACTGGGGAAGAGGAGGGTACAGCTGGTGCCAGCTTCCCTAGGATGACCAGGCACGGTTGGGAGAATCCCCTGGGACCCTGTTCTCCCTGTGCATCCAGCTCTCATCATGCCTACTCACCTGGCCCTGCCACTCAGCGACATTCACCAGCACGATGCTCTCAGGAAGCTGCTCATCTGAGACCAGGATCTGGTTCAGTTGATCATAAACAGACTTTCGGGGCACCTATGAGAGTGTCACCAAGGAAGCTGACCCCAGCCAGCTGCCTTGGCCACTTTGCCCATGGCTGAGGGCCTGTCAGGGCTCTCGAGTGAGAAGCCTCCAGGTGAGGCAGCTTCCAGGGCCTCACCTGGGTGCTGTGCCATGAGTCTGGAGAGCTCTCGCTGTCCAGGCTGCTGGCGCGACCACCCTGTCCCTTTGAGCTCTGCCGGTCCTTCACAGAGGTGCTGCGGGGACGCCACAACTGCTTGCTCTCTGCCTTGCTGTGAGTGAGAAGCAGCAGAGGCAACACTGTTGAGGAAATCCCATTTCCCACTCCAGGGAGTCAACGTGAGGTGGGCCCTCTCAGCCCTGGCACAGGGCATGGACCCGCCTTACCTGGGGGACACGGCACCAGGGAGCTCAGCTTTGGTCCCAGGCCCCAGCTGAGCCAGCCTGTCCGCACTGCCTTCCCTTGTGGCAGCCTCTGTGGGGGCCAGCCGTGAGCACGGCTCCTCTGCGGCCAGCTCCTGAGGGTCACACACAGTTATGTCACACACATCACTCCCCCTGCACCCACAGGCGTCCCCATCAGGGTGGGCCTGATGGAGAGCCAAGGCTGCAGGGCATTGAAGAGGATTGGCTGCATCTCCTGCAGATCCTAACCCTCCTTCCAGTCTTGCTGCTCTCCAGCCCAATCTACTCATCCCCCCAGCAGCCCTGCTCCCAGGCTGGTGGGCACCTCTGGTCCCCCAGAAAGCAAGGTGAAGCCTGAGGGAGCTCCAGCCCCACTCCACATCCCATAGCTTAGACTCACCACTGCAGGGATCTCCACTCCTGGCTCTTCCTGCGGTCGCTGCGCTCCCGGCTTCCGCTTATCTGCCTCGCCCTGGGGGACAGGGAGTGGGGTCAGACAGGACGGAGCACCCCGAGCGGAGCGGCTGCCAAGGACCTGTGCCCGGCCTCACAGAACACATGCTCCCACAGGGGAGCCCGGCATTCCCTTGGGACTGGCCCAGAGGATGCCCCCCATTGCTACCTGTCTGCCTGAGCTGGGAAAAAGAAGAGGAAAGAAGGGAAGGAGCAGCCCCAGGCAGATGCTGCCAGGAGCTGTGGTCTCGGAGGGAGCTGCAGGCACTGCGGGGATGCTGGGCTGGCTGGGGGAGGGGGAGGGGACAAGAAGTGGTGGTGGTGGTGGTGGTGTAACTCACAGGGCTGCCCGACTCTTGATCCTGCCCTTTCTGGCTGTGCAGACTGCCGATCTCAGTCTGGGAACCAGAATGAGAGACTCCCTCAAAGAAACGCCTGCAGAGAAACAGACAGACGAACGGACGGACAGACAGACAGACGGGAGAGAAAAAGGCAGGAATAAGGGAGGAACAAAGTCACCACGATCCCAGCACACTCCCGCCGGCCTGCCCCAAGCACAGAGCACCCTGGAGAGGTCCCCAGGGAGACCCAAGGCCAGACACCCAAGTGTCCGAGTGACTCACAGCTTAGGAGCAGACCTGCCAGCCCCACACACCAGGGTCTGCTGCCACATGGTGGGGGGACAGGATGGGGCCACCCAGACCAACGGCTAAACTGGTGGAGGCAGAGTCCCCATCTCCCAGCCAGCCAGGATTTCTCTCTCAGGTGGTCCCCTGCCACTGCAGCGTGGGTAAGGAATCACCACCTTGCCCCATCTCACTGGCACATGGTCTCCATCCACTCCACAACTCCACTGTGCTGCTGAGCCTCTCTGCCTCCTCTGCACCACCACGGCTTCCATGGATTTTTCCTGCCTTCCCTTCTGCTCCCCCTTTTCCAGGGAGGGAAGCTTTCACCTTCCCTTTCTGCTTTCCTGTTTCCCAAGGCTCTGAAGCCCATAATACTGCACAAAGAGCCAGACAGCAATGCTCTGTTTTGTTCCCCAGCACTTAAATTTGCCTTTCTTCAGGTCTCTGAGGTGATGTTTTGGTAGAGCTGCAGAGTGCAACTCCAAGGTCCTGGTCCCAAGTCCCCATCATCAACACAGGAACTCCATTGAGGCAGCAGAGCTGTCTCCACTGCCACAGTGTGAGCTTCCAAATTAGTTTCCCCTTTTCCCACCTGTCATTTATTTGCCAAGGAGCCTCTCCACACCCTGCAGGCTGCTCAAAGACCAGCCTTTAGGAAACAAGCAGGCTCTATCACTGGACCTCACCTGTCAGCTTTCCCAGGACCCCTGAAGTGATTGCAGCCTGCCTGCAACACGTGGCTTTCCCAGAGGAGACTGAGTGCCAGCTTCCCTCTGAGCTGTATGTGTGCATTTGCTCCCTAACTCCCAGAAAGTTTCTCCTGCTTCCCCTGGTGTGCAGGTGGGGATTACCTGGTTCCAGGTTTCCAGGGGTGGCCACAGAGGCATATGAGCAGCTCTTCTCTGAGGACTCTGCCAGGGTTTCCACCATTACCCTACTGCCCACACCTGGCTATACCTACAGCTTTCCGTGGGATGGCTACAAACCTCTGAACATCCTGGCTACTCCTTTTACTTTCCTGTGTCCTTATCTGTTACGTGGTGCACAGCACTGCCACTGGCTTTGACAGCTCCTACAAGGACATGTCACCTCAGTCAACGATGGTGCCCAGCACAGAGCAGCTCTCCAGCAGCAGTGTTTCTACACTGGCTGGGAGAAGCCAAGGCTCCATTTTCCTCTCACTGGCTCCAGGACCAGCTGCTTCACAGCACTGTCATTTACCAAAGCTACAGGATTAGTGTCCCCACCCTGTACAGCCATTACTCTGCACTCAGCCAGCAATTTCACTATTAATAACTTAAGAATCAAACCAGAGGCATATGTAAGATTTCTAATAATTCACACCCCCCAACCAGCACCTCTCCTACACTCCTCTGTACTGTCCCAATCACCCCACCAGAATGTGACATACTCCTGGTGCCACTGGCCCCCCAAAAAGGTATCTTCATCCCCTTGTTCTCCTTTGAAATCGGATGGGTTGTGATTGTATACACTTGGTCAGGCTTTCAGCAGCCCCATTTGAAAGGGTGAGTCTCCCCCTTCCCCATAAAAACTGTGCCTGCTTCTGCTCTCACTCTCTCACTCACAACTCTGAGGTTTTCATGCCTGGAGGAAGTGTCACAGGGAGCACAGAGCTCTTCTGCAATCCCCACCTTTCCCTGGTGCTCAGTTTAAAGGCTCTCCTATCGGCATGATGGAGTCAAAGTCTCAGCAGGGTGAGATTTAGGTAAACCCCAGCCCTCTTGCACAGATTCCTTCAGTTTTCAGTTAATTAGCCCCCCAGTCCACTTTCCCAGTCACCCATAGAGATATTTGCTCCTTCACCTCTGATTTTCAGTCAAAGACTCAGTCCTAGTTCCACTTTGCCTCAGTGCAGGAGCAGCCTACAGCTGTGTGGCCTCCCTGGTTGATGGAAAGGCTGGCTATCTGCTCCTGACATGCCTGGCAGAACCCAGGGCACTGGCTGCTGCTCACCTTTAAGGACTCACCCTTGCTCCACAGAGACTTTCACACTGCCTAGCAAGGCTGCCTATGACAGTAAATAAATCACAGAATCACAGAACATTAGGGGTTGGAAGGGACCTCAAAAGATCATCTAGTCCAACCCCCTGCCAGATCACCCAGACTAAATCACGCAGGAACACATCCAGGTGGGTTTGAATGTCTCCAGAGAAGGAGACTCCACAACCTCTCTGGGCAGCCTGTTCTGTGCTCCCTCACAGTGAAAAAATTCCTCCTGACATTCACATGGAGCCTCCTCTGCTCCAGCTTGCACCCACTGCCCCTTGTCCTATCAGTGTCCATCCCTGAGCAGAGCCTGGCTCCATCCTCCTGACTCTCACCCTTTATATATTTACAGACATGAATGTGGTCACCCCTCAGTTCCCCCAGGCTAAACAGCCTGCCCTCAGCCTGCCCTCATAAGGAAGCTGTTCCACTCCCTTCATCATGTTGATGGCCCTGTGTCCTGTGATGGCCTGTTCTGTGTCCTTCTTGGACTGAGGTGTGAGGATCCCACCTTGGAATGAAATGCAAGGCTGGAAGGCTGTGCAGGGCCTTGGCACCATGCAGGCTACGCTAGAGACCTGGGCAGTCAGCTCCCACATCTCCTGAGGAAACGTGTGGAGCCAGTGATGTGAATGCAAGGGGAGAGGCACTCAGCACTGCCAGGCACTGGTGAATGCAAGGGGAGAGGCACTCAGCACTGCCAGGCACTGGTGAATGCAAGGGGAGAGGCACTCAGCACTGCCAGGCACTGGTGAATGCAAGGGGAGAGGCACTCAGCACTGCCAGGCACTGGTGAATGCATTGGGAGAGGCACTCAGCACTGCCAGGCACTGGTGAATGC
Source organism: Laterallus jamaicensis coturniculus (assembly GCA_022605575.1). Classification (NCBI taxonomy): domain Eukaryota; kingdom Metazoa; phylum Chordata; class Aves; order Gruiformes; family Rallidae; genus Laterallus; species Laterallus jamaicensis. Next base: position 2,319,068 of record JAKCOX010000001.1, read on the forward strand.
AAGGGGAGAGGCACTCAGCACTGCCAGAGGCACTGGTGAATGCAAGGGGAGAGGCACTCAGCACTGCCAGGCACTGGTGAATGCAAGGGGAGAGGCACTCAGCACTGCCAGGCACTGAAGCACCTGGGAGCACACCAAGCCAGGGGTGCTGCGAAGGGGATGACCACCAGCCTAGGGCCCAATGGGTTCATCTACCAGAGACCTCAGCAAACACCTAGGGAAGACCATAATAGCAGATACAAGCCCAAACCAGCACTTACTCTAGGATGGTCTCCCAGTGACCAGATATTTGCAAGCTGGCACTTGCAGAACTATATTTAAGTATTCTCAATAGACTTTTCTTCCTGTTTACATAAGTTTGACACACTTTACAGACAGAAACCATCACCTGACCACAAAAAGACCTTCCTTTTCCTCCCACAGCACCTCTGCTTCTTTGATGAGAGGCCACATGAAACTCCTTTCAGAGTTCAAGAAGACCAACTAGGCAGCTGCCCCTTGCCCATGTGCCTGCTGTCTCATTCACAATGACTTGTGGGTTTGTGGGAAACATGAGTTCTGTCATGTTGTACCTTCAGCAGGGACTCCAACTAATCCAAATTATATTTAAATACACAACTATAGAAAAAAATAGCAATAAGTAAGCTTGGCTTGGCTAGACAATACCCAGCACACTGTTAGGCAACCAAGTAGAAAGACAATAAAAGGCAACTTTGTCATGAAAGGACAGCACAGAAACAGAACAGCCATGAGCAGAGAGGCCAGGTGAACATAGAAAAGGCAGGAAAAAAGCCTGTTTTCACTGCATGGTCCATTGGAGACCTCTGTGCCAGGCCAGCAGTGTTGGCAGAGCAAGTCAAGCCATCAGGTGCTTGGCCAATGGGGCGAGGAACATTGCTGGTGGTAGCTATCCATATGTCTCCACAAAGGGTGGGAATGCAGCATGCAGACCTCACAGGGACACAAGGACCAGCCCAAGCAGTCACAAAGTGCTCAAAAGACAAGGCATGCTTCAGGGTGGAGAGCCCTGAGAAAGCCCAGACTGTCAGCAGAAAGATACAATGGCTGGGAACAGCCTAAGCAGATCAGTAGTGTCAGATGGTGGACTGGCAGGAAATGACATGAGACTAAATGTGAAGGAAGCCAGTTTTAATGGGCAGACTGGAGTTTATTAACCAGGATATACAAGTGAGGAGCTCAGTGGTCTCAATGGAAGATGGTGATGGGAGTGCAGACAAGACAACGCTTGCATTAGCCCAAGCAACAGAAGAGTGTCAGAGGGCACTTCTCCAGGTCCCATAGCCTGTGCTGTCACCCTATGACTCCCTACAACCCTTACCTCAAGGTGGGCTTGGGTGTGCTGTGCACACTCTCATTGTCCTCAATCTCCGGGCCGCTGTCACTGTTGTTGCACTCCTCCAGGCTGTCATAGAGCAAGCCCAGGTCCTCCTCCACCTCCTGGGTCTGGTCCACAGGGTCAGAGTCCAGAACCTGTGGGACCAAGCCCAGAGGGCAATGAAGATATGTGGAGTCACCTACATCCCAGGCCAGGCACATACAGACTCCCTCCCAGCCACGAGGCATGCCATGGCACTGCTCCCACCTCACAGAGCCAAATCCAGGCTCTGGAAAAAGCAAGCCACACTATCACTGGGCCAAAGAAGAGTGCCATCAGCACATCTGAAGGAGTCACGGACACCCATCCTTCTTACTGGGAGTTAAGACACCTGAGAGGCCCTCCACTGGCTGCGCTGCACGCTCAGCGCAGGCTCCCAGCCACAGCCAGCTACCCGAGGCTGATGTCAGCCTGTGCTCAGTCATGACCAGGATTGTCCCTGCAATGCCAGCTTCTGGGGCATAGCCAGTGTATGACAGCACAGCACCCTTCCTCCTCTGGCCTCTCTTCCCATCAGAAAGGTGGTGTTAATGAGGCTCAGAGCTCACTCCTTGAGGCAGGAAGCTTTGGAAAAGCCAAAGCCCGATCCATGCCATTCCTCACAGCACCTTTGGTAACATCCCCAAGCACCTGCAGCTCATGCCTTGTGCTCCCAGCGTGTGGGAACCAGCACTGTGACACCTGCCCATCTGCAGGAGACAGAATCACAGGATTGATGGGGTTGGAAGAGACCTCCAGGGATCATGGGGTCCAACCCCCCTGCCAAAGCAGCTCCCCAGCTCATACTGCACAGAGAGGTGTCCAGACGGGGCTGGAATCTCTCCAGAGAAGGAGACTCCACACCCCCTGGGCAGCCTGTCCCAGGGCTCCCTCACCCTCACTGGGGAAAAGTTCCTCCCCATGTTGGTGTGGAACTTCCTGTGCTCCAACTTGCAGCCATTGCCCCTTGTCCTGTCCCCACAGACACTGAAAAGGGGCTGGCCATTCCCCCTGCACCCCATACTTCAGATATTTATAAACATTGATTAGGTCCCCCCTCAGTCTTCCCTTCTCCAGGCTGAACAGCCCCAGCTCTCTCAGCCTTTCCTCATAGGATAGATGCACCAGGCCCTTCATCATCTTCGTACCCCTTCTCTGGACTCTCTCCAGGAGATCCCTGTCCTTTTTATCCCAGGGAGCCCAGAACTGGACACAGCACTCCAGGTAGGGCCTGATCAGGGCAGAGTAAAGGGGGAGGATCACCTCCTTAGACCTGCTGCCCACACTCCTGATGCCCCCAGGATCCCATTGTCTGTCTCAGCCCCAGGGCACACTGCTGGCTCATGGCCAAGACACTGCCCGGTGGGGCAGCTTTCCTGCTCCTTACCTCCTCTGTCACTTTAAACCTCTTCAGCAAAGCCACAAATTTCTGCTTGAAGTTTGGTTGCTAAAACAAAACAAGGGAAGAAAAACGATCAGCAAAACTATCAAACCACACTCCAAGATGACTAACACACAGGTCACAGTTGCTGTCTTCAACATGCTGTCTGCTCCTTTCCGGGTCCACAGGCCCAAGGTCAGATATGATGTGCCTTGCTCTTTAAATCTGCTGTGGGATTTGGACTAAATCTGTATTCTGCAAGAACCCATTGTGTCTGGGCATGAGGGAGGGTGCAAGGACTCTCTCTGCTACAGGCTGGAATAGCACTTTCACTGTATTTAAATCCCCTTTCTCCCCAGACCATCTGCTTGAGGAATGTTTCCTTCAAGCCAGGAAAAGACAGGGAACAACTCAGGGAACCTCAGGGACCTGGCAGGGCTGAAGCAGATGGGGATGAGATGTTTGGAGAGCAGGGGGCTAGTAGGGCACATCCCCCTTTTGCTGACAGACAGAGGAGCTGCTGGTGGTCCACCCTTCCTCCCACCAACCTTCCCCTCCCTCAGGGAGGGAAAGAGAAGAGACCATGTCACAGCAGCAGGTGAAACCTTGCATTGTGCACAGATCATCACCAATAGGAAGTCAGGCTAAACACAGTACAGACCATAAGCTGGGGTACAGTTCTAAGCAGCAAGCTAACTCATTAATGGCAAGAGGTTTAACCCTTCAGAGCCAAGGGCTCTCTCTCCTGCTCTGCATCACTGCCAGCATCCCCCACTCCTCCCAGCCCACAACCTCCCTCTCACTCCCTGCAGGGAGGGGAGGAAGTGAGTCCCTTCCATCCCTTTGATCATGTGGTAAATGCTGTTACTCTGGTCATTGATGTGGTTCGGATCATTTTCCTCCTGGCCTTCTTGGTTTTCCTCAAGTCATCCTCTTCATCAAACAGATCCTGCAGGTAAAACATCACAGCACATCAGAGCAACTCAGAGTGCAGGGAGCAGCATCTCCTAGAAGCTGCCCTGTCACCCATGCTTGTCACCTATTTTGAAAAGCTTTAATCCACCCTGCTTCCAGGGTCTTGCTTCTCTCACCTCTCCCCATGCAGCTCCTTCTCCCTCCTAAGCACTGTTCCCTAACAGACTTCCTTCCTCAGAGCCTTTGCTCCCAGGCACCAGCAAGATTCAGGGGAGAGGCAGCAACTTCCTGCAGCAATCATTGTTACAAAGCCCAAAACCTCTCACCAGCCTCCCTGTGACCCACCTGTTGCTCTCCTGCTCTCCAGGGTTAGCTTAGTGCCTGAGGTCACAAAAAGTGTTCTTCCAGGATCAGCCTCAACAGTAAACACAGCTCTCAGGACATGGGACCTGGTGTGTTAACCCAGAGTGATGGGACAGGTAATATGGGAGACCCTGAACAGTTGTTTGTCCCTGTGCTGGATCAGCATGCTACCACCAGTCATTTTTGGCCTTGAGTGTAGCCACCACTACAAGAGGACAGTAAAGAGCAGTGGCACAACTCATCATAGTGCTGAGATGGGTCCACAACCTCTGAGCATTTTCAGACCCACATTGTGCTTCTTCCTAAAAGCTTTGTTCTCTCTCAGAGAGAGGGCAACCACTGGCCTGTCATCACAGGGAGACAGGAGAGAATTGTGGTGCAAGGTGGAGGGGGCTTGGCAGGTGTTTTATGCTGCAGACCAGACTGCTCTGAGGACACACAGATGAGACCTATGGCTCTTCAAAGTCTCTTGTCCCACCACGGACTTGACAGCAGTTCACAGTTGTTCCTGCTGTCAGGTGCTGTGGGTCTCTGCCCTCTGAAACCATGACAAATGTTTACCCAGGGATATGAGAGGACTCAGGGTGATCAAGACCCTGACCCTTGACACAGAAAGGAGACCAGGACTTAAGCCATCCTGTCAGGCCTCCCTTACCTGACCCTGCACAGCATCATCACTGGCTTCCTGCTCTGAGGAGAAGCTGTCATCCTCTTCTTCAGAGTAGTTATCAATGTCTGGGGAGCGATCTGAAAGCAGACAGATGCCACAGCTAAGCATGAATTCTGTCATGGCTCCAGTGAAATGGCTGCTACTGCTTAGCAGGCACCTGGGGGTGCACTCTGTTACCCATGCCCTGTCCTAAAGGCTTGCCTTCAGGTCTATGATGAGCGCTAACCCACCTGAAGCTTTGATTTTAGGACCTGAGGGGACACTCCCATCCTCATGGTCAATGGGCTGACTGGACAAAGAGTAGATGCTGATTTCAGCCACTCGGATGTTCACATCCTTCATGTTGCTGTGGAGGCCCAGAAGCTGCCCGCCATCCGTCGGGTGCTGCATCACCTAGGCAGACAGACAAGACCCCTGATGTGGCACCCAGCAGGGAGCAACATGCAGTTCAGTATATGAATTTTAGGTGAAGCCATGAAGCCATTTATGAGGTGCAATCACCCAGATTCTAGACCTTTCTTACTGCAAACGTGGCAAGCTAAAAACTGCTCATTGGTTACACACACTGTTCACACCATATTGATTGGTTAGTGATTATAACCAGTTCTGATAACCCTATCTTAGAGCTAAACAGCCTTAGTTTGCATTTAATACCTAAAAGTATCCACACACCTGCTGGTTTGACCCTCTTGTTATGGTTGGTTCCTGACATGTTCTGTTACTCCCAAATACCTTCCCATAACTGCTGCTTGGTTTAGGGCAGCCTGTACCCCTATCAGCAAGGCTGCTGTGTTTTGAGAATGGGATTATTAGGATCCTCTCAGCATGAATAACTTCTCCTGTCTCATGGGAACAGAAGGATATTGTCAGGGCCTAAATCTTGGTAGAGGAGAGCTAGGCCGCTAGCAGGCCTGCTGTCTGCCCCGACACCCTGACAGGGTGACACAACGGCAGCTGGCAACCCAACCCCTCTGCCTTATAATCAGCCAACAAGCCAGAGCACTGACAGCTCCATGCACCCACCAGCCGACCCAGCTCTGGCACAGGGAAGCCACGCCAAGCTGCCCCCTGCCCCCAGCACCCTGTACCTCAGCCATGTTAATGATGCCCACTGCAAGGGTCTTGTAGCCCAGGATTGTGCGGTTCTTGTATCTCTTCCTCCGCTGAAGCATGATCTGCAGCTTGTTGCCATCCCTCTTCAGGAAGTGTGGGTACTAAGGAAGGGAAGCACAGGGGAGATGAGGGCAGGGCTCAGTGTGACACACAGATAGAAAGCTCTTCCTCAGGTGTACACCAGAATCTGACCTGCTGAGCTTTGAGGTGCCTCTGAAAGGACACCTGCACTTTGCATCATTCTCCAAATCCACACTGCCCAGCAAAAGAACCCCTGGAGCAATGAAGCAGCTGGCCAGCAGCAGGAATATGCACTGTTATGATCTGAGCATGGGCAACCACAGGAGGCCCCTCTTCAGAGGCTACCCCATCGCACTGAGCCCCCAAAGCCATGCTTGCTGAGAAATGCCAGGTGAGGGGAGCACCAGGGAGCCCAGGGGACCAGGCAACACAAGATACCTGCAGTGAGAAGGTCAGCTCCAACTCGGTCTCCATCAGGCCACCAGGTGGGAGGACATATTCATTTGATCTCAGGACGCGCTTTGAGCCCTACAACAAGATATGTAGATGCACACAGCTAAGCTGGAGCGTCTTGGCTACAGGCTGTACCCCCCCCACAGGCCAGTGGTGTTCAAAATCCACAAGGAAAGAGCCATTGCCTTCACTCTGTTCTGTTCCACCTGAGAAAGCCACCTTACACCCCCAATTCACACAAGCTTGTGCTTTGTCCTGTACTGCCAAAGGCTGCCTCTCCTTACCCAAGCCTGGGGACCACTGGATGCTGGGAAGGGGGCACTGGGGAGGAGGACACTGCCATAGCCAGAGGGAGCCATGCGTACAGCACCACCAGGGCAAGGAAAGGGTGCTAACACACCACCTAGCCAGGAAAGGAACACACCTGGAGCACATCTCTGCCTTGAAGTAGACGGACTCAGTGGAGAACCCTGCCCAAGCAGGGCTGTCAGGATGGATCTGTTAGGACCAAAGCAGGATGTCCTGGGGGAACAAGGGTCACCTTACTCGCCCTGCTTGCGTTTCAGAAAACTCCTTGACTTTTCCTGAGGCTCCACAATTTTTTTTTGGCTCCAGGAGGGGGCAAAAGAGAGGCACTCTAACCACCTGCCTGCTCCAACTCTTCTGTACTACCTTTACTATCTCTACTGCTGACAGCAGTTCAAAGGAACCAGGTCCCACCTCATGCTGCTCCTTCTCAGGATTTTGTTATACCACTTGCAGCTTAAATCCTGACAGATGCCATGTCCAGAGACCCTTCAGCAACTTAGCCAAATCCTAGATTTTGCTAAAGTTAGGTGAGGTTAGAGCCTTCATGAGGGTAGAGCTACCAGCCCTTCATCCCTGCTGCAAATGGGTGGAAAAGCAGCCCCACCAGTCATGACAGGAGCATGCAGGTGGCACCATAAAGGAGACTGCAGCTACATCCCCTCCTGCAATCAGAGACAATGGCAATGGGCACAGGCATGTTTCAGTACCCTGTGAGCACCAAGGAACTTTGCTGATGGGAACTTCAGCAGGGTCCAGCAAGCCTGGCTGGTGCTGATAAGGCCTTTCTTGTACCTCCATTGCTGTTGCCCACACTAGCAAGAACAAAAAAACCCCCACCCCAAACAACCTACAGAGGGGAGGGAAGAAAGGATTTTTTGAAGTGACATTACAGCTCTCAGTGATACCTGAGCAAAGACAAGCTCTAGTGAAACCCTCCTTGGTTTTCTAAAGGCCCAGACTGAGCTGCCTGCAGCACTGTTCCCAGAGACTGTGCCAGGAGCAAGGCTTTCCTGGGAAAGGTCTTCCTAACATTGAAGATCAGGAGCTCATCTCCTTTACCATTAGTGATCTTTCCTAGTCAGGAACTTACCAAGACCCTTCCTTCCTGAACTCTTCTTTAACAAGAGATGATGGGTGGTCCCCCTGACAGTGACAATTTACTATAGCACATTGACCATTTGTTGCAGAGAGATTATCCACCAAAGACTCAGTCTTTCATCAAAACACACATACTGGGACATTTATTCTTCTTGAAGATGCTGTTTCTAGGGACCAAGTTAGAGCCATGGGAAGATGAGGACAGCCCAGGCTGTCACCAGGGAGTGAAGGTTTCACAGTATCCATGGTGTCCTGCATGTTACTCTCATTTACCACTATGGAAGTTACACACTCAGCTCCAGTCCTAGGCTCTGACCCTCAGTGTGCATCCATGTGGCATCCCAAGGACTGGGACAAAGGCTGGTAGCAGTGGTAGAGCTCAGAGATCCCTAAGGAACAGCTGTTTTTAGGTGCAGGCCAGTTCTTCCTGGGTGCAATGACCTGGCAGTCTGCAACCTGGCTAAGCTCAGGCCCTAGGAGATACCTGGCCTGTGGGGTCACATGAAGGGAGAGAGATCATAATGTCTAAATTCAGGCAGAGGACCAGAGCATCATGGCATACAGCACTCAGGACACAGGACTGGACATTGCCCTGCAAATGCATGAGGTACAGTCCTCTCAGTGAGGTAAAGCCACTACCTAAAGCTCAAGTCTAGCCTGAGAGGCATGCTAGGTTTCAGGAGATGGATGGCACTTGCCATCTCCCATAGGAAACACTGACTGCCTTCAGGAGCAAATCACAACCCAGCAGAAACTCACATAGCTCCAATTAAACAGGTTGGAAACTGGCACATGGGGGCTACTACCTGCCCAGTGGCAACAGGGAGTTACAAACAATTTGGGATTTCCACTAAGGCTTCAGCCTCATGAGGGTCAATAAAGGCAAAGTCCTTCTCTAGAACATCCCACAACTTTGCTTCCTGGGAAGAACCTCAGGCAGCAAGACAAACTGCAGAAAGGGACAGGGGGATGCAGGGTACCTCTAGATCAGCACCATGTCCTGTTGCAGCAGTGACACCAATCTCAGCCTCAGCAAACGTGCAGGCAGAGGAAAGGGATTCCTCCCCTCTATTCAACACTGGTGACACCACAACTGGATTCCAGAGCCAGTATGGGCTCACCAGTACAAGACAGACATTGACAGACTGGATCAAGTCCAGCAGAAGATGTTAGGATCATCAGGGGTTGAAGCACAGGACATACAAGGAGAAGCTACACAAGCTGGGTTTGTCTAGCTGGAAAAAAAAAGAGGGTGAAGAGGCTCTTTTGTGCTTCCTACAGACACTTAGCAGGAGGATGCAGACAAGACAGAACTGAACCCCTCTCAGGGGTGCACAGGGACAGAGAGGCAACACAAATGAGCTGGAACATAGGAAATTACCATTAGATGTTGGGATGTTTCTTCTCTACAAGTGAAGTCAAACATTAAGACAGGACATGGGAAGACTGAAGATTCTCCATCCCTTGAGATGGAGAAAGCTCAACTGGTTGTGACCTTGAGCATCAGGTGCTCAAGGTTCTGCTGTTCTGCTGTTCACTCAGCTGTTCAGCAATTCCAGCTAACAGCAAGTGAGACCCATTTCTCTGCAGAACAGTCGAGCATCACCCCCAGTGCTACAGGAAAACCTAATGTCAGACTGTTACAGTGACAACCAGAGATGACAAAGACTGTCAAGGAAGTGAAAAGCAATAGGGAGAGGTTGTGGTCATGGACTTTCACTACCTAATAGACTTGAAAATATACAGGAGGTCTCACTGCTCTACACAGGCACATGATGCCCAGGGCTGGTCTGCAAGGTACAATCCCCCATTTCAGGGATAAATCTGACCTAGAGGGGCTTGTTTCAAACACAGGGTAGAGGTTAGAAGTGAGCAGCAAACCTGGAAAAGGAGAGAGAACTAATGTTCTAGGGGAGATGAGGCCAAGGCTGACAGCAAAGCACTGCCCAGAATTTGAGCTAAAGTTGTACTCCAGGAGAGAACAGCCTGTTAAATATCATCAGTAAATTTATTTAGAGAGGAAGCTGGTTCTGCTCAGGTAGGAGTGGGAAATCCTACTAGCAAGGAGAAACAAAGCATGAGTGAGGTGTAAACAGAAAACTCTGTGTGTAGCATCCATGCAGAGCAAGGAGGAGCAAAAACCCCCAAGTCCCTGGCAGGAGCAGGGCTGTAGCAGCCAGCTACAGAGGCAAACAAGCTCCTTGGCCTGGCCTAATTGTAGAGCACATTCTGGTGTGAGATACTGGGGCTGCCAGCATTATCCCTCTACAGCAGCACCAAGGCTTGAACCTGAGTCACCAGCCACACCATGCAAGAGGCTGCAGGAGGATCTGGATCCCTCCCACAGTGCTTGTCACAGGAGTTGAACGTTCTGGGAGTGCTGGGGTTTTCTATCATCTTTGTTTATTGTTCCCCCTCTTCACAGCCCCAGACTGAGTGTTTCTGAATGACAGGAAGTCTCTTGGCTGAGAGGCACCACCATGTTGCCCTTCATTCCATCATGTTACAACACTAAGACAGATAATCTGCACCTTCACAGAGCTGAGCCAGGCACATCCACATCTCTCTGTGCCACGATGAACAGCACACAGAAGGAAATGCTCTATGACCAATGCTCTCCCTCCAGTCTCTTAAAACAAATAATGGTTTAAAAACTACCCAGGTGATAAGAGCCAAAATACCCTTTTTCACAATAGTTCACACTTGATCTCACTGGAAGCCACTGAACATGAAATATTCAAATCACCTCTGGGAAATGGGTATGTTCTGTAGACACAGAAAGTTGCCTTAGTGCTTTGGCAGAGGTCTTTTCAGATGAAGGAGCCCCACTTGGAAGCTGTCTTTTAAGACCAGAAGGGCAGGATCACTGTGAGGAGGAGGTCAGACTAGACAGGCTTATGCTAGGTGATTGTCCCTCTCTGCTCTGCCCTGGTGAGACCCCATCTGGAGTCCTGTGTCCAGAGCTGGGGCCCCCAATACAAGAGAGGTGTGGGACTGTTGGAGAGGGGTCAGAGGAGCCACAGAGATGATTAGAGGGCTGGAGCAGCTGCCCTACAAAGAGAGGCTGAGGGAGCTGGGCTTGTTCAGCCTGGAGAAGAGAAGGCTGTGGGGGGACCTCATTGCAGCCTGCCAGTCCCTGAAGGGAGCAGAGACACAGGAGGGGAATCAACTTTTTAAAAGGGCAGATAATGGCAGGACAAGGGGGATGGATTAAAGCTGAAGGAGGGAAGGTTTAGACTGGATATTAGGGGGAAGTTTTTTACAGAGAGAGTGGTGAGGGGCTGGAACAGGCTGCCCAGAGAGGTGGTGGATGCCCCATCCCTGGGGGTGTTAAAGGCCAGGTTGGATGGGGCCCTGGGCAACCTTGTGTAGCTCCAGGCCTGAGGTTGGTGTCCCTGCCTGTGGCAGGGGGTTGGAGCTCTATGATCCTTGGGGTCCCTTCCAACCCTTGCCATTGTATGATTCTATGATCCTTTGGGTCATGTACATTGATAGAACAGACTGTGTCCAGCACTAGGGCTGATGTCTTGGTGTTGCCCCACTCAGGTGGGGTCAGAGTTTTGTTTCCATCCAATCCACCTTTCAGAGCAGCTACTTCCTGACAGGCAACTTCCTCAACCCAACAGAGCTATTGCTGAAATGAGAGAAAATATAGCTCCCCTTTCCACTGGTCCCTAGCTGCCCCCTTGGGAACTTGCAAGTCCTCCACAAATTGCATGAATCATCTGTTTCTATCCAAAAGATGGAGATGGCAACACTTGCTGGGCAGCCTTCAAACAGCTTCTTGCTAGTATGACTCATCTGTTACCTAGGAGAGAAGCAGGAGGGATGGATCCATCTGAGGCCATCCTGTAGGCAGGCTGTGCTGAAGCAGCCTACAGATTCCATCTGCCTTCCAGGAAGACTCAGCAGCCCCCAAGCCTGCCGAGGCAGCTGGTCAGGCAGGTGGAAACAGCCTGGGGAGGCACACAAGTCCACCCCACTCCCACATCCAGTGTTGAGCCATGGGGAAATGTGGGCAGAAGCATTCTCCTCCAGTTTCCTTCAACTTTGCAGTGGCCCTGTATCAGCATGCAGCCACAGGTATCACAGAGTCACAGAACTGGTTGGAAGGGACCTCCAGAGATCATGGGGTCCAACCCCCCTGCCAAAGCAGGTTCCCCAGGACAGGTCACACAGGGAGGTGTCCAGATGGGTCTGGAATATCTTCAAAGAAGGAGACACCACACCCCCTGGGCAGCCTGTCCAGGGCTCACTCACCCTCACTGGGGAAAAGTTCTTCTGCATCTTGGTGTGGAACTTCCTGTGCTCATACTTGCAGCCATTGCCCCTTGTCCTGTCCCCACAGACCAAAGAAAAGGGGCTGGCCATTCCCCCTGCACCCCATACTTAAGATATTTATCAACATTGATTAGGTCCCCCCTCAGTCTTCTTTTCTCCAGGCTGAACAGTCCCAGATCACCCAGCCTTTCCTCACAGGGGAGATGCTCCAGGCCCTCAATCATCTTTGTAGCCCTTCTCTGGACCCTTTCCAGGAGATCCCTGTCTTTTTTAAACCAGGGAGCCCAGGCTGGATGTGGCCACACAGGGAGGAGGTGAACAGGGTCTACCCTGAATGCAGGTTCCATCCCCTGGGGTGAAGAACCCTTGTGGCCTCAGTCGCTGCTGGGGCTCATTAGTTCTTTTGCTGAGGGGATGCGAGTTCGGCCTGTGGCAGGGATGGGGGGTGACCTGGTGGAAGAAGCTGAGTCCCACTGTGCAGCCTCTCCTGTGGTCTCCCATTTGCAGTGCATGAGAGGGGGCAGCTGAGAACATACATGTTCAGCACACAGCAGCCTCCCTCCCCCCACTCCATAGGGGGGGCTGCACAGGAGCCCAAGGTTCCCCAGTCTGGAGAAGCACAGACAGTGCAGGAGATTAAAGGAGTGAGGTACCATACCAGCCTATCCCCCATGCCATGTGGGACCCCCAGCTGGCTCCCAGCCTCAGTCCTGTGCTGCTGCCACTTGTGGCCCAGCCTTGATCAGTCCCCCATGTCCAGGGGCCAGGCAGCTCCTTCCAGCCCAGGTTGTTCCCTTGCTAAAAGGCTGCACCAAAGGGGCACAAGCCTTGGGGGCCTGAGGTCTGAAAGCCCAGTGCTTTCAGCTCTCCTGGACAGCACCACACACACAGCGACGAAAGACCAGCAAAGTGGGACACTGAAGAACAGGGTGTGGACCACAGCAGCCTCTTGCTGTCTTCACCTCAGACCCCAAGTTTCCCACATTTTGCTTTCAGTTCCTTCTGTGCAAATGAATTGGGTCTGCCATGAAGGCAGACCCCAGCTCCCAGAGCTCCACTAATACCGCAGCATCCAGCGCTAATCCAGGATTTAGATCCCAATGTATGCCGCACAAAGAGCTCTGTGGGAGCACAAAGCTGCTGAGCCCCTGCCCCACGGTGCTTTCAATGGGATCAGCAGCTTTTCTGCCAGCTGACAAGAACAGAGGAAGGACACCAGCATCCCAGCTGTTTAGGGGAGCTGTGGTGAGGACAGCATTCTCAAGAGGCATCTTGCTTCCATGCCGTCCTTTGGCAGGCAGAAAGGATGTGCCTGCACCCACAGGGACCCATCTCTTCGCCACCAGCTGCAGAGAGAGAGGAGGGGAGGATCACACATACCAGCATGGGTGCAAATTCTCTCACCCCTTGGTGACAAAGATCCTCTCCCCTCCCCTCTGCCTGTTTCAGAGTAGGGCACTGGGCCTAGTGAGAATGTACAGAAAAAGGGACAGGACAGCAGAGGCAGCAATGAGATCACACAGGGTGCAAATGTCAGCAGAAGTCATGCACTGAGCTGCTGATCCCTTGCACCCTCCCTTCCCACCCTTCACTCTCCAGGGAGGGGATGCAAATGGTGGGCACTTCCAGAAACCACCCAGCACTGAGCCTGACTACAGGGTCAGGAACGGTGGGATGGGGGGATGCCAAACTCCAAACTGCAGCTTGAGAGGAGGGGTTTGGCTGAGGCAGGTAGGGAATCAAGCTGCGCTCTGTCCTGGAGCAGAGCCCCAACCAAATTCATCCCTGACACAAACCAGCATCAGGCAGCTTGCTGCTGTCCCTGGGGAATCACTCCCACCTGCCTGGGAGCCAAAATCCCCCCAAGGGTGCAAACTGAGACAGAAGCAAGGGGTTGGCACAAGGCAAGGGACATGCAGACTTCACAGAGGGCACAAGAATGGGTTTGATGCCATCAGGCAGCAGCAAGGAGAGGAGCCTACCTGAATCTTCACAGCAATGAGCACAGAGCTCAGCTCTTTGTCCAGCTCCTTCAGCACCGTGAGTTTCTTCAGGCGCAGACTGCAGAGCCTGTAAGACAGAGAGAATGGGACACATTCAGGCACCACCATCCCTGGGGCCCTGCCACATGGTACCCGGCACTGGGAAGGCAGCCTGGATGCTCGGCCCAGCTGCAGGCACAGGCTTGGCTGAGCAGCGCTGGCATTCATGCGCCGCTGAGACAGCCCATTGGGGGGAAAAAGGGAAGAAGGAAAATTAACAGAGCTAAAGCAGGCTTAAGGGATTAACATGCAACAGGAAGTCCAACAGCGGGCCATGTGGTAGAGATCCCTTCCCAAGCAGGGCTGTTGCCAGCTCTGCTTAAATCTACCTTGGCCACAGTGCTGTTTATTTATAAACCAAAGCACTTAAATCCACTCTTATCCCGGACTTAGTTCAGGCAAATGTTCCCATGCAGACATTACAGCTCCCTTGCACAACACCACACAGAGCTGACTTGGAAAGCTGGGAGGCAGCGGCCCCACAGGAATCCTCAACACAGCAGAGCCTCAGCTCCTGGGGACTCAGTTTGGTAAGTGGCACTTCAAGGAAAAATCCAGGGAGGAGCCAGAGGCTGAGTGAGAAGAACTATTTCTGCTGCTCCAAGGATTAGTCAGCGTCTGTGAGGCAGACAGCCTCTCCGACCTCCTGCCTGCAAGTCTGCAGGAGGACTCCCACGGAGACTACTACGGAGGAGCTATGTGTCAGAGAGCACAGGCTAGACACATCTTTACAACAAGCAACCCCACCACTCCCATGTTTTGCAGGCCAGCCTCTGTGGTGTGCATCGCTGCAGCCAGCGGTACCCAGGGCTTCTGGGAATACCAGGGGCACTGTACCTCAGATTTAGGTCACTGTTCCTGGAGAACTGCTGGGCCACTAGCAAATACCTTTCTGTTTGATACCCTGTGTTCTCTAAAGTCCAAAGCTGTCCCTCCCTGCTTATTGTCCTTTGCTTGTTTGCTTGCTTTTAGAAGGAAAAAAGCCCAGCTCTTGCCATGTACAGCAACGGTGCAGAACAGCCCAGAGGCAGACTGCTGCTGGAAAGGGGAGGACAGTCAGCCAGACATACTGCAGGACAGGTTTAGAGCTTAGTAAACACCTCCTACCACATCCCTGCTCTCCCTACTAGAATGATTTTAGCTGTGTAGATGGTTTGCTGGACTGTGACTGCAATGCTGCCGCTCTGCCCTTTGTGTTTGGACAGCAGGGCACGGTGGGGACCAGAAGATCCACACCAATATGCCCCAGCAGTGACTGTTTGAGGCCACAAGGGTTCTTCACCCCAGGGGATGGAACCTGCATTCAGGGTAGACCCTGTTCACCTCCTCCCTGTGTGGCCACATCCAGCCTGGGCTCCCTGGTTTAAAAAAAACAGGGATCTCCTGGAAAGAGTCCAGAGAAGGGCTACAAAGATGATTGAGGGCCTGGAGCATCTCCCCTATGAGGAAAGGCTGAGAGAGCTGGGGCTGTTCAGCCTGGAGAAAAGAAGACTGAGGGGGGACCTAATCAATGTTTATAAATATCTGAAGTGTGGGACACAGAGGGAATTGGCCAGCCCCTTTTCAGTGTCTGTGGGGACAGGACAAGGGGCAATGGCTGCAAGTTGGAGCACAGGAAGTTCCACACCAACATGGGGAGGAACTTTTCCCCAGTGAGGGTGAGGGAGCCCTGGGACAGGCTGCCCAGGGGGTGTGGAGTCTCCTTCTCTGGAGATTCCAGCCCCGTCTGGACACCTCTCTGTGTGACCTGTCCTGGGGAACCTGCTTTGGCAGGGGGGTTGGACCCCATGATCTCTGGAGGGCCCTTCCAACCCCTACAACTCTGTGATTCTTTTGATCTGTTGCTTAACCAACCCCCACATCACGCAGACCTGTGTCCCCACGGTGTGTGGAGCACCAGCACAGGCCAGCAGCGGGTCTCAGGCCGATCCCTGCAGATGCCCACAGGACAGGATGGAGCGGCAGGGCTCAGAACGTATGCCCCTCTAAAACACTCCAACCAAAGCCCACCCGCACTACCCCATGGTCTGGCCCAGAACTGATCACTGTGTGATTCCCCTTCAGGTTGATGGTAGGTAAGTTACAAATCTGGGTCTCCTTGCTCATAAAATTAAAGAGAGTAAGTAGCAAGTGCTCTTGAGCTGTGGAACTACTAGAAGGACTTCCTCTGTACTGAGCTGTGGTGAACACGACTCTAACACTGCCTGAGAGCAGCAAGGAAAATGAGCTCCAAATGAGCAGTTTTCGGGAACTCCAGTACCCCTACAATCCACTACTGGCTGTTTACTGGTGAGAAGCACTCACCATTTCCTGGTAGTATCTTCAAAAACACTGTCTTCTCCCCATCATGCTTTGCAAACCCCCCAAAACTAAGGTTGCTGTAGGAGCAGAACCTCAATCCATCCTGCTCCTACCAGTTTGATGCCAGTGGCACCAGTCAAAGCTCAGAGTCTGGACAAAGATCTCAGGTCAGCATCCAGGCCCAACTTAAATGCCTTTATGTGAATGCATGTAGCACAGGCCTGCAGGGCTCTGATCTCCTTGGCATCATGAAGACGTGGTGGGATGGCTCCTATGACTGGAGTGTTGGAATGGAAGGATACAGGCTTTTGAGGAAGGACAGGTAGGGGAGATGAGTTGCCCTCTGTGTCAATCATAGAATGGCAAGGGTTGGAAGGAACACCAAAGATCATAGAGCTCCAACCCCCCTGCCACAGGCAGGGACACCAACCTCAGGCCTGGAGCTACACAAGGTTGCCCAGGGCCCCATCCAACCTGGCCTTGAACACTTCCAGGGATGGGGCATCCACCACCTCTCTGGGCAGCCTGTTCCAGCCCCTCACCACTCTCTCTGTAAAAAACTTCCCCCTAATACCCAATCTAAACCTTCCCTCCTTCAGCTTTAATCCATTCCCCCTTATCCTGCCATTATCTGCCCTTTTAAAAAGTTGATTCCCCTCCTGTTTCTCTGCTCCCTTCAGGGACTGGCAGGCTGCAATGAGGTCCCCCCACAGCCTTCTCTTCTCCAGGCTGAACCAGCCCAGCTCCCTCAGCCTCTCTTTGTAGGGCAGCTGCTCCAGCCCTCTCATCATCTTTGTGGCTCCTCTGACCCCTCTCCAACAGTTCTACATCAATGCCCAGCTGGAGGTTCAGATTAGATGTAAGGAAGAAATTCTTGCCAGTGAGGGTGGTGAGGCCCTGGCACAGGCTGCCCAGAGAAGCTGTGGCTGTCCCCTCCCTGGCAGTGTTCAGGGCCAGGTTGGATGGGGCTTTGGTCAACCTGGGCTAGCGGAGGGTGTTGCTGCCCATTGGCAGGGGGTTGGGACTGGATGGGCTTTAATGTTCCTTCCAACCCAAACCAGTCTGTGATTCCATGATCATTCTAGGTATACTTCTTTTTGCCTTTTTTTCCCCACTCCCAGTTGCAGCTTCCCAGCTCTTTCCTTCCTCTCTACTTAAAGGGCAGATTTGGAGTTTTGGCTGTGAAGACTGATGAAACACTGTCACCAACCTGGCCTGTGAGTTCATCTTGAAAAGCAAAGCTCCTGTAACACACCCATTTTGTGACATTCAGCAAAGCACTGGCTCCAGCTCTTGTTTGCAAATTCATCCAGCCTCCTGTCCCAACTGGTGACTGCTGCTCACAAGTGGCTAGTTTTACTGTTGCATTTCAAGACCAATGTTTTGGTGATTGCCACCCATTTCTAAAGCCCCTGATGCCAAGGGAATACAAACCAGAGGTTCAGTTCCTAAGGCTGGTAGAGAAGGAAGGAAAACCATGTGAAAATACATCAGTGCACAGTACAGGAGGAGCAGATTTGAGCCCATGCTTTGCCTGTAAGCCTGAGAGCAACTAGTAAAGAGAGGAAAACAATTTTGACCCACCTACAGCCTCAGCAAAAAGATTTGGGGGTACACTGTACACAGTGACACAGCAGCAGCTTTAGAAGCACCACATGAAACTGGGGCTGCATAACTACCCCAAACTTATCCACAGGCCAGCAAAGGTGCCCAGCAGAGATGCAGCCTGAGCTCTGCATTAACAAGGAACCTCAGGCTTCTCTTTTTTGCACAGGACACAGGCATGGAGGAGGCACAGGTGCTGTGGAGCACTTCTACTGGGATCTTATATGGAAGGTGAACACTAGAGTATAAAGGGCTCTTTGAATGCTATGCCTGGTCACTACCAAGGTATAAAACCTTACCAGCAGATCTCACAGCCCTGCTGAGCAAACACAGTACATTTTCTCTGCTAGCATTGGGGGCTGTTCAGTGCTTGGGCTGCTGGCCACTGATGAGTGGCAACTCCTTCTTGGGGCAGGACTATTTTTCTGAACATTTGCACTGATTTCTTCAGTTGGCAGCAGCCAGGCTGCCTGGGTTTTGCCTGTAGCTCCCATGCCACCTATAAATGTTAGAGTACATCCACCTTTCCCAGAACTGGCCCTCCACACATCCCTGTCAACACTACCACCCTTAGTAGATGTACAGTCATGGGCTAAGCCTTCAATAGAAACAGTTGAGCAGCTCCTCGGTATTTTTCCAGATCTTAACAGCTCTAGTTTGTCTTTCAAGGTGATAGCCACCTTTGTGGCCGGGCTTCTGGATAAATGACAGACTTTCAGTGGGGCTAGCAAGGTATAGGACACCCATCCATCCATCCATGCAACCATCCATCCCCTGCTTCCCACAAAGCTTCCCACTAGAGGGCAGACGGCACCCAGGCAGGACCAGACACCATGGGCGATGGAGATGCCCTGCAGCTCACCCTGCAGACTGCCTAGTCTCAGGGCAGTTTGTAAGCACGGCTTTATCCCTCTGACCAGAGGGGTGTCCAGCCCTACAGCTCACCTCTGATGGTGGCCAAAGCAGGTAAAAGCACGCAGAGGGGGTGTGAGCATTGAGCCTGGCGTGTGCTCTCAGGCACAGCTCTCCGAAGGCAAGATACTCCTCCCTGAGCTGTAAAAAATATGTAGGCACCACTGCTGCACGCAGAGGGGAGGAGAGACCTACTCCACTTTCAGAATCCAAGTCCCTGTTGCCAGCAAACTGAGGGATGAACTGGGACAGCAGCAGGCTCTTCATACAGCTCAGGCAGCAGGACGGGTAGGTGGGCCAGTTACAGGCTTTGAGATGAACTGGGATGAAGGCCCACGTCAGCCTGCTGTGAGAGCCTCCCCAAGGGGAAGTGTGACAGAGCAGGCAAGCCTGGCTAGCACGCTCCTGCCTCTCTGCCCTCCAGCAACCGCTACTGCTGGGAAAGGCAAGTAAAGCTAGGTGTGCTGAAGCGGGGTCACAGAGCCCATGACAGCCCCCTCCTGGCACCCCCAAGGAAAAAGCTGGTGCCAGCACCACCTGGCACCTAATGCCCACTGCATACCAGGTCCCCCAGCTGAGCGATGCAAGGCAGCGTGCAGCACCACAGCTCTAGTGCTTAACTAGCAATCCTCTTCTTGCCACGAGAGAGGCAGGTCAGCTCCCCAGCATCCTGGCTGACACAGCTTGTCACCAACAGCACCTGCCTTCCCTGCTGCTGGATCCAGAAAGAATTCTTCTACTGCAAACTGCAGTTGGTTTGACTCATCCCAGTTTCCAGGTGACCTTCCCAAAGCACAAGGGACAGAAAGTCAAAACTCCCTAGGTTGCTATGCCCCTTCCTTTCCTGTAAAGCATTTAAAGGTTTATGGCTCTCCCTGCCTTAGGAAATCCAGCCTGGTTTCCCATGTGACTACCCCTGGTCCCCTTCATCATCCCAACTCCTCCCAAGTGCCTCTAGACAGATCAAAGCCAGGGCCAAAGCTCAGGCCTTCTGGAGGACCAGCTGACCCTCTTTGGACTCAGAGGGTATTATCAGCAGAGGAACATAGAGCCCACACTGAGAAGTGGTTCCTTCTCCTCACAGCAGCAAGTTGACCACAGTACAGGAGGAGGACAGAGGGCAACAGCACGCTAGGAACAGCAGAGAATGCCAGTGTTGGCAGGGTATATACCACAAGCAAGATGACATCCTCATGCAGAACAAATGGGAGGCAAAGGGAAGAAAACAGTGTCCTGCAAATAGATACATCCACCTTTCCTTGTCTTCCTGGGCAGCTGCCCACAGTCCTCCTCAGAACCCGGTGCCCCTGGGATGGCCATTCATGACAGACTGCAGCCCCTTTTCAAAGAGGCCAGTGCAGCACATCAAGTGAGACCTCAGCATCACTGTATGGAATTGGAACACCTTTTTTTTTTTCTTCTCATTTTTCTATCTTCACAGGACAGAAAGCCCACTCCAACAGCCCCCACTGCTCTGATCTGCCTGGGCAGTCCATCCTTAATTGCAGAAAACATCACCATCTCACTGTGTACGTACAGTTATCCACCATGCCCTGCTCCAATCAGCTCTTGGAAGGGTGCCTAACTCTTTAATCTCTGGGCAGGTTATCTCAGGACAGCTCTGGTTTGGTCAGTGACTTGCCCTTGAGCTGGCTGCACCCGGCTGCTCCACTGAACAGACTCAGAAGCAGCTTTTCCCACTGCAGGGACCAGGGATGGCTCTGCCCAGGAGCTCAGACAGCTCCCCAGAGGTGGCTGAGAACAGTGTGTGCTCCCATCACAAGCTCTTAGCACTCCTCTGCCTTCATATTTATATATCTATTTCACAGTATTGCAGTCCCACTGAGGTGGCACAGTCCCTCACCACAGATGCACAGGGAAGAGCAGGTCACACCCCAAAGAGATTGAACAGTTAGGAGAGGGCATAGCAGCTGTACCAGGCTGGGTCAAATGCACCTATGAGATAAGGAGGCTCAGAAATGGGTAAGAACATCGACAGGGATCTCCTGGAGAGAGTCCAGAGAAGGGCTACAAAGATGATGAAGGGCCTGGAACATCTATCCTACGAGGAAAGGCTGAGAGAGCTGGGGCTGTTCAGCCTGGAGAAAAGAAGACTGAGGGGGGACCTAATCAATGTTTATAAATATCTGAAGTATGGGGTGCAGGGGGAATGGCCAGCCCCTTTTCAGTGTCTGTGGGGACAGGACAAGGGGCAATGGCTGCAAGTTGGAGCACAGGAAGTTCCACACCAACATGGGGAGGAACTTTTCCCCAGTGAGGATGAGGGAGCCCTGGGACAGGCTGCCCAGGGGGTGTGGAGTCTCCTTCTCTGGAGAGATTCCAGCCCCATCTGGACGCCTCTCTGTGCAGTATGAGCTGGGGAGCTGCTTTGGCAGGGGGGTCGGACCCCATGATCTCTGGAGGTCCCTTCCAACCCCTATGATTCTCTGACTCTATGACATGCTGTGCACATGTCTCAGCCAGCAGCAGTAGCTATTGGTAACCACCAAAACCAGCTATTGGAGCTGTTTGCTACCTGTGTGAAAGCAGCCAGGTGTGAGGGACGATCGAGCATGTCCAGGCAATGGATTAACTGATGCTGCCTGGAAGATGTAAGATTCACTCAGCATTACAGAAGATACCTGCTGGATTTACCAAGGAGAATATACAAACCTTCTAAGTATCTAACGTGATATGCAAACAGAGAGAGTGGTGAGGGGCTGGAAGGGGCTGCCCAGAGAGGGGGTGGATGCCCCATCCCTGGGGGTGTTCAAGACCAGGTTGGATGGGGCCCTGGGCAACCTTGTGTAGCTCCAGGCCTGAGGTTGGTGTCCCTGCCTGTGGCAGGGTGGTTGGAGCTCTCTGATCCTTGGGGTCCCTTCCAACCCTTGCCATTCTATAATTCTATGATTCACTTCCCCAAGGCTTCCAAAACTCCTCTCTGGTGGCTCTAGCCAAACAGTAGCCAAAACTGTTCTTGAACCTACCACTAAAGTTTCCTTCATGGGGTTTGAACAGGTTATGCTTTTGAAACATCCCTGTTAGAAGAGATCAGCCAAGATGAATTACTGAGTGTACACCAGGCCTAACCACAGGGAGTGCCACAAGGAGAGGCAGACAGACCAGCAGCAGTGCTTCTGAAGCCTCAAACATCACTTCTATGCTCAGGGTGCACAGCAATTTTTTTTATAAAATGACTTACTTTTTTCAAAAAGCTACATCTACTACAGGCTTTCAGCTACTTTCATGCTGCCAAAATGTTAACGTGCATGCAGGGCACATGGAGAAGATCTGAGCTGCTCATAACACTGCATTTCTAATGAAAGGATGGCTGTTCAGGCCAAGAGCTAGCATCAAGTTCTCCTTGCTTGCTTGCTGCCCGTGGCATAATGAGGAAGGGCGTGCTGTTCCAAGCAAAGAAGCAGAGGTACAAGGATTCATGGCTTCTTTAATGCCATTGCAGAGGTCATGGCATCCCAAACAGGGACAGAGCAGGCCTGGCTGCAAGGCAAAACAGTGCTTTCACACAAAGGCTAGGCCAAGGCCATACATCAAACCAGGGAGCATCCCCTGTTCTCCAGCATCCCCACTAAGCACAGGCAGCACAGTGACACTCAAAGCAGTGAAGCTGCCTGGGATTCCCACTGGTCAGGCCTACAGCCAGCTTCTCTAGAGCACGTGTGCTTCCCTTCTCAGGGGTGCTGAGCTGTCCTCTGAGGTTTGGGCGCTGCCTTGTCATGTGGGCAAGGGTCCACCAGCATCTCCCTTTGCAAACTGGTTCTAAACAAGACAGATGCTGCTTTCTCAGACCAATGCAAATGTCATAGTGGGGGGAAGTCAAAGAGAAGCCTATGTGGTGAAATGCTCCCTTCCTATTCCCAGGCAGATTTCTCTAAGCACAACTATCCTTTGCATGCACTACAGCTAGAGAGACAGCTTCACAGTTTTGGACTCAGCAACACAGGCAGCCTGGAAGAGAAGTGGTCCACTCTGGCACATTAGCTGTTCTGTTGTGTCTAGTACACAAGTGCTTGTTGTTATGCTCATTTCCAGGATGGTGCAGTGTGGAACAAAGCATACAGCAGACAAGGAGACAGCTAAAGCAAATATATAACCTGAATGCCACCTCCTGACCTGAGGACTGCTTCCTCCGGAGAAATGCCACCTCCTGACTCATCCCTGTTGTTGACTGAGAGCTTCCACACGCTGTGTAAGCCTGGAGAGCAAATCACACACAAGACTCGGGTCCTTCCTACCCTGATCTTTCTTAGAAGGGCATGTAGTGATAGGATGAGGGCAATGGTTTTAAATTGGAAGGGGGGAGATTTAGATTGGGTATTAGGAAAAAAATTCTTCACTCTGAGGGTGGAGAGGCACTGGGACAGGTTGCCCAGGGAGATGGTGGCTGCCCCCTCCCTGGAGGTGTTCAAGGCCAGGTTGGATGGGACCATGAGCAGCCTGGTCTAGTGAGAGGTGTCCCTGCCCATGGCAGGGGGGAGGTCATCATGGAACTCGATGATCTTTAAGGTCCCTTCCAACCCAAACTATTCTACGATTCTATGATCTCGGGAGCCATAGAATCATAGGGGATGAAAGGGACCTCCAGAGATCATGGGGTCCAACCCCCCTGCCAAAGCAGCTCCCCAGCTCATACTGCACAGAGAGGCGTCCAGATGGGGCTGGAATCTCTCCAGAGAAGGAGACTCCACACCCCCTGGGCAGCCTGAACCAGGGCTCCCTCACCCTCACTGGGGAAAAGTTCCTCCCCATGTTGGTGTGGAACTTCCTGTGCTCCAACTTGCAGCCATTGCCCCTTGTCCTGTCCCCACAGACACTGAAAAGGGGCTGGCCATTCCCACTGCACCCCATACTTCAGATATTTATAAACATTGATTAGGTCCCCCCTCAGTCTTCTTTTCTCCAGGCTGAACAGCCCCAGCTCTCTCAGCCTTTCCTCATAGGATAGATGCTCCAGGCCCTTCATCATTTTCATAGCCCTTCTCTGGACTCTCTCCAGGAGATCCCTGTCCTTTTTACACCAGGGAGCCCAGCACTGGACACAATACTCCAGGTGGGGCCTGACCAGGGCAGAGCAGAGGGGGAGGATCACCTCCTGTGACCTGCTGGCCACACTCCTCCTGATGCACCAGGAGGAAAGCTGTGGCTGTGGCACCAGGCCTACGCGGCACCACAGACTCCCAGGCAGGATGAGTGCTACCTGTGTATCAGCCAGCACAGCATGGGGACAACAGGAACCGGACTGCTACAACCTGTCAGCACCAGTGGGGTTATTCCTGCCCCTCCCTCCTAGCAAGTCTCCTCTCTCCAGACAGAATTCAATGCTCAGCCCAGCAGAGTGTATGAATCAGCAGGTGCTGAACCCACCAGCACAGAGAGCTGGGCTGCACTAAATGCCCCCCTCACGCCCCACAGCCCTGCCCCACAAGCCTCCAGCCTGTCCAAGTAGGCAATACAACCACACTGAGGCACAGCATAAGGAACAGGCACCAACTGCAAGGCAAAGAGCATCCAAGTCTCTATTCTGATGGGGCTGCAACTTCAAAATGTGAGTTGACATGTTTTGCTGCTTGCAAAGCTTCCCTGCCCCCTCCTGATACCCAGGTGATGGGGTTTTAAAACTTCTCTCCTTCTACTCTTCCATAAATACTAAATGAAGTTGCCCAAGAGGTTCAAAAGCTAAGAGGAAAGACTAAAATACTCTTGGGAACTGCATGTTTCCAACAAAACTGTTTTTCTGCTAGCATTTAATCTGATCCAAGTCAGACACAAACCTGGCACCTCATAATGTCATTTGGCAGTCTGGTCATGCTGCTCTGTGCTAGAAAAAGTCAGCAACAGAAAAATGCCCTACTGAAGCACCATGGTATTATCACCCCCAGGATCTGCATAAGCTGGAACACTGCTATTTTAACAAAGTTGCTGTGCTGATTTCTCAGATGTATTCAGCCTCTGTTCACAGCCTTCCTTCTAGAGTTTGCCTTAAATCTTTTCCTTCTGAACAGGTTGTGACTTGGTGCCCACCTTCACACTGCTGCATCAGAGCACTGCTTTTCACCCATGAGCCCAGGCCTCTGTGGATTGCTTCCCAGGCAGAAGCAAAAGAGACTGTCCTGGTGTTGGCTGAGATGGACTAAATTATCATTCTCCTAGCTGGCACAGTGCTGTGGTTTGGATTTAGGATGAGAACAATGTGGATAACACACCGATGGGTTGAGTTGTGGCTACGTAGCTGTGATGTCTATGCTAAGCCAAGGACTTCTCAGCTTCTCACACCCTGCCAGGTGCACAAGAAGCTGGGAGACCACAGCCAGGATGGCTGGCCCAGACTGGCTGCAGGGACATTCCCTATGGCAGAACACCATGATCCATAGAGAACTGGGGAAGCTAGCTGGGAGCTGGAGCCAGTGCTTGGAAACAGGCTGGGCATTGGGTTTGGGGTTTTTTTCCTTCCATATCTGGTGAGCAATTGCACTTGTGCATCACTTGGTGTTTTGTTTGTTGGGGTTTTTAAACACCTATATATTATAATAATATAAAAACATAATAATGGTATGACAGTTATTGTCACCTTCCTTTGCTATTCCATTAAACTCTCTTTATCTCAACTCACAAGGTGTTTTCCATTCTCCTCCCCATCTTGGGGTGGGGGTGAGCAAGCAGCTGTGTGGCTCTCAGTTAAACCACACCAGGGAGCCGGGCTGACCAAGTGAGCTCAAATCTTCTGCATGGGGTTTCCCAAGAGGTTTTTAACCTCTCTGATACACAGGTCTCTCAAGCCACTGATCCAAGCCACTGAGGCCTCATACTGGCCACACGACACAAGGAGCCTTGTCTGAAAAGTGGGGGAACTATGAAAGGCCAGTTGTTAAAACTGTGGGAGAACAATTTCTCTGTGCATTCAGGGTGCAGTGGAAACCCTGAGATCTGCAGAGAAAGCTGCTGACAGCCACTCCAAGCTGTCACTGTCACAGATAAACCAGAGCTTATCTCACATGCCACACGGCAAGGAGCTGCACCTTACCTAGTGCTACAGAGCAGCTTTCCCTTTGCACAGAGCTGCCTGCAAGCATTCTAGAGGGCACTGCTTCTCCTTGTCAGCCAGCTTCAGAAATAGCCCCTCCTGGCAGAGGCATCCATCTTGTCACATCGCTGCAATCCAAAGCTGCTGGGCTGTTTCTACCCAACCACACACGCTTTTCTGAGACAGAGATGCCACACAACCCATTCAGCTGGAGTGGAATTGAGAAGGTTGTAGGCCTCATGCTAGATCCCTAGCTGAGGGGTATCAGGATAACGTCCAACCCTATATCATCAGGCTGTCTGGGAGCAGGCATCAAGAAGGATGGACTTGCTACCCTGTAAAAGTAAGGGAGCTGTGCTCAGGGAGCAGCCTGAGTTCCAGTGGCCCACAGCAAAAGCTGTGAGGACCTCTTCAAGCAAAGCACGAAGGCAGCTGCTGCCCGCAGTTGTTCATGCTCCCTGGCACCACAGGACTTCCCAGCAGGCTGCCCGGGAGGCACAGTCCCTGCTCTCAAAGGTGCTGCAGCTTGGGCTCAGCAGTGTAAATGTTACAGGCTGTCAGGGCCCTTGGGTGCTCTGGCCAGCAGCACACAGCCTCAGCAGGTAATGCTCCATGTACCTGGAGCTGCTCCCTTCCAGCCACTGTCCCAGCGGAACAGGACATGCTTTCCAAGGATCACTGCACCCATCGAGCATCTCAGCAAGCTGCAGACAGAGCCAGGAGCTATTGTGACAGACATTTTGTCTAGCAAAAGTGTCCACTGGTGTGCCTCCTTACCACATCCTGTATTACAGTCACACTGGGCACATGCAGCCAGCCAAAGACAATTTGAATTCATAACTCACAAGAAAAATGCAACGCCCTGCCCACCACTTCACTCTCTTTAAGGCACATTTTTGTGGTGCTCACTAAAGCACCTACCACAGAACCAGGGAATGGGAGGGCAGATGGTTTATCATACAATCCTTCCCATTAAGCCATGGGAATCTGTGGCTAAAGCAAAGGATCTCCTGCACGATGGGTACACACAAAGCCACCTGGAGCAACAGAGGTGCCTCCTCAGTGTCCTTTGTTTGGACATGTGGTGGCCAAGTCAAACCTGTATGTTCAGATGCAGTGTCCCAGTTTTCCTTCTAAGAGCTTTGGATTTTATACAGGAGGTTGTTAATTGTTTCTGAAATCAGTCATTACCAGCTCTTCTATGCAGCCTGGTAGGAAAAACATACACCAGCACACATACCTTGGGACTGGCCCACAGGCAGCTAGCTCTGCCCCAGCCCCAACTGAAGCAGAAGAGACAAAAGTGGAGCTTTTTTGGTTCATTGATCAAACTATAAAAGAAATAAAAAGCTAGTTCAAGCCCAAACTAATACCATAAAGTTTTACAAACAGTCATGTGAGGATACCTCTGACTCTAGCACAGAGGAAGTGGTTAAGAAGGGCAGGCAATACGATTGCAAGTGACTCTTGAAATTCTAGCCAGTTACAATTTTTAAGAGAAGGACAAAAGTCAACAGATAACCATATCGGGGGGGAAATTTAACTGAAGGCTCAGGACCTGGACATACCAAGAGGGTACCACTCAAAGGGAAAAATAGGGTACCACTCAAAGGAAAAAAAACCTACTTCAGAAATAGCTGGCAGCTCCTTAACAGAAATGCTGAGACCCATTCTAATGCCTGAAGGGAGGGGCAGAACAGCAGCCTGGCTAGATTGTGCTATCTTCAGTTCCCAGGGCCAGGAAGCAAGGATCTAAAAGATGAAACCAAGTCATTGCCCAGGGCATGAACAGCAATGTGCAGAAGCAAGAGAAAAACACAATGCCCTGAGAACCCAAAGGTCCTAAAGCTTCCATCAACCTGTTAGTTATACTCACTGGGGCTCAGTTTGCAGCTAGAAATAGGCTGCCAGATCGAAGGAGAGGTGAATCCCTTCCTCAGGATAATCACAGATGAGAAAGAGGAAGCTATTCCCTTGGGAGGCTGAAGAGCAGTGCTAGCCAGGTACAAAAGCACAGGCTCTTTGGTTAAGCACAGTTTCCTTCAGTGCAATCATCCTACTCTTCCCTCAGGTAAGATAAAAGATC
Source organism: Laterallus jamaicensis coturniculus (assembly GCA_022605575.1). Taxonomy (NCBI): domain Eukaryota; kingdom Metazoa; phylum Chordata; class Aves; order Gruiformes; family Rallidae; genus Laterallus; species Laterallus jamaicensis. The sequence goes on from JAKCOX010000001.1 coordinate 2,347,035, forward strand.
AATTAGAGATTCGACATCAGAGCAGCACCGTTGCTCCTTACCATAAGTGGCAGGATCAGCCCAGACTGGGGAGGGGGGGCACAGAGACTGAGGCAAGGGAAGGCACACATCTGTAATACCTGGAGACCCAGCAACTATCCAGAATCCTGGGAGCTGCACAGACCACCCAACAGGCCCAGAGCACCCAGCCTCACAAACACAAGCTGCATCTCCAGCAGCAAAAGGGGCAGGGATGCCCAGCCCAACAGCAGCAGTCCTGCCCATTACTGAACAGGAGATGCTCAGAGCTGCTCTCTGGACCAACCTGACACAGGACAACGAGTTCCACCTCCATCACTGCAGACATACCATGATTCCCCTGACATCATCACAGCAGCAGCAGCCCAGCATCTCCAGCATCCCCATGTAGATTCTCAGTAGATAAATAAGCTGGGCACTATCAGCTCCCCACCAACAAGGACTCACAGCCAACACAGCAGCATGCCCCAGAGACACATCAGGATCCAGGGAAGTACCACCCAATCTTAAGCAAACCTCTCACCCACTGCAACCCTGGAAGAACCATTTTGCAGGATGACTGGGGCTGGCTCCAATATCAAGTTCACATTGAGGGAACAGGAGTACAATTTGGCCCTGCCCACAGAAGCAAATAGCACTGAGGTCCCCTGATTGTCACTTAAAGATGCTTGTTTAAAGGAAGTAACTAGCTGTGGTGAGCAATTCCAAGCAGAACAATGTGGGTCTTCACAGACCTGAAGTGCAGCCAACCCTGTTTTGTACAAGGAGGAAGGAGAGTCTGGGAATTGAACTATCAGTGGGGAGAATTAAAACATGTTTGTACACTAAAAGAAGGAAGAAGGTCTGAGGGTCTCCCTTTCATTGCATCAGCCATTGATGGATGAGCTTTTTGCTTTAGAAAGGCTAAAGAGCATCACTACTCCACCAGAGAGGAAACCACTACAGTGCTTTTGAGTGGAAAGGCTTACTGGGGCCCACAGTAGTACCAACTTCTCCAGGTTTGCTACTTGCCAGAACTTCTTTTGTCAACACCCACGTGAGGGTGCCCAGTGCAACTTCACACTGCCACAGCACATTCAGCTGCACCCATGGCACACACTCTGCAACTGGCTTCTAGCTGATGAAGAATATGTGCCCAGCCTGCACCAGTTTAGTCTTTTTAACATGCACTCAAGTTGCATTAATGAATTTAAATACAGCTTTACAAGAGCAAGCCCTGCTTAAAATCAGCACATAATTAGAGAAGCAGGTACAGCTTGGTTAAAACTGGACACCACTGAGGTTATTTGTGCCCTCATCAGAATACATACAAGCCTGCCATCCTTCCCACTGCAACATCCTTCACATGGCATAGCATGGGGACAAGTATGTCTTAGCTGTGGGACAAAATCTACCTGCTTAGAAGCAGTTAACTCTCCAGCACTGCCACAAGGCACCAGCTGATCTGCTCATAGCCTGGTAAAAGGGAATACTCTGCACGTGCTCCTCCAGCTTTGTTCAGTGCAGGGTTTGGGTGAGCTGCTACTGAAATTTGTTTTGTTTCATCTGCACACAATTGTGCCTTATTATCCCACATGTCCCAAACTATCCAACTCAAGTTCAGTGACAAAGGGGCTTCTAGGCAGCATCCATCCATCCATGGTCTGTGTCGTGACAGGAGATGAAAAGTGACAGCCAGGACAGGATGGGACCAAACAAACAGCACAATCAAAGGAAGGAAGAAGGTTCACATCAAAAGAGGCAAGAGCATCTTCCAAGAGCAGGATCACTGTAGGTAAACACTGCCATTTCTGGGGAAGCCAAGGATGAACAGAAGTCAGATAGCAAGTCCTGGCAGCACAGCACCCGCCCTTGAAAATCACCTTCCCATGATCTGCAGTTCAGAGTCCTCCAGGCCAGGATTTTACAACTGGCCCTGACTAACAAATGACACAGTCCTGCCCAGACCCCAGGCCAGCTCTGACAGTCGTGGATGCACAGCTACCACTCTTCAGGTGGGTGTACTTTCTGGGCACCATCCAACAGTGGCTTTTCCTCCGGGCTGAGAGCCTCTGTCCTTCAGCAGTCCTGGGTCTCCCTTCAGATTTAATTACACCCAAGCCTCAGCACAGCAAGAACATTTGCCAAAAGCTCTTCTACTTAATCTTCTCTATGGTGGCCTTCCTTGAAAGCAGATGTTAAAAAGCCAAGCCAGCACTTCTTACAGTGCAGACAAATGATACTGTGTTCCAATAGAAAAGAGAAATACACCTAAGAAGTAAATTGACATTTCTACAGCATCATACTCTACAGCTAAGAATCATTCTTTTCTGTGAACTTTTAAAAAAGGGGGAGAAAAAAAGGGTTTTGCAGTAAAAAATGTTTCCTAGCTTTAAAGAAACTCCAAGTGAGCATGGGGGGGGCTCTCAGCACACTGACATCTGGAACCAGAGCTGAGTGAGTGCTCTCCCAGCCCTGACAGCCGCTTCCTGCCTTGGGTGCAGAGAGAGGACACTGTGAGCAAACAGAAACAAAGCACTTCGGGCCACTGGCAAGCTGCAGAGTTGAGAAATCCAAGTGGAAGCTTGAGAAAGCTGAAGGCTGATTTTCCTCTTTGAACCTCCTAGCAAAAGGGGAGAGTGTACATGATGAGCTCTGCTAGCTCCAGTCTCTCAGGGGGGCACTGAACAAAAAACCCAGGGGTGTCTGACTACTCAGGAATAATAATCCTTCAGCCAATTAACTGGGCTTTCTATGCAAAACATGTTTAGGTGAATGTTCTTATAATCCAGTACATCTAAAGTCATTTTAGCAAGGTCATTTTAAGGGACTGACTTTGGAGATTTTAACTGAACTCTAATTTCCATACAAAAGCATGTTAATTATTTGTGAATCTTCAATCTTGTAAATGTGAAGTGAGTCACTTGCTCACTTTTAAGAGAGGAAGCTAGAAATGAATATGTTGAAACCCCCTGTAACTTTATAGTGCTCCAGGAGGAGAGAGCCAGGGACTTCATGTGTGATTTGGTAGGCTTTACCTTGGTGGCCATCCTGAGCCTGTGCTGCTGTCAACAGCTGTGTTATAGGTGTTTTATAGGACTTCCCAGAGATGGATTTCTTCTGCAAGAAGCTACATAAAGCCTTTTCAATATAGCTGCTCCAAAATGAGAGAAGCCAGAAGCAAGGCTGCAGCAGAGCCCCAGGGAGTCTGCTATCAGTAGTAGCAGCATTACTATTAGCATTTGGTACTCCAGGGGTACCCATTTTGAAGAAAGAAACTTTCTTATGTTTCTCTGACAGAATCACAGAGTTGTAGGGGTTGGAAGGGACTTCAAGAGATCATGGGGTCCAACCCCCCTGCCAAAGCAGCTCCCCAGCTCATACTACACAGATAGGCATCCAGACAGGTCTTGAATATCTCCAGAGAAGGAGACTCCACTACCTCCCTGGGCAGCCTATTCCAGTGCTCTGTCACCCTGACAGCCTTGCAATGTTTTCTCTTCACTCCACCAAAAGGATCCAACTGTTGTCCAAGCCTCTGAGGACTCTTATTAGCAGCATAGGGATCTTGAACTCCCTCAAAGAGGTTTGAGGTCCGTTGCATTTGTGCTGGCAGAAGTAGCAGGTGAGTGCATGTAGCCAAATGTAATTGACATGGAGATGCACTGATCTTGTTGAGCCTAAACAAGATTTTCTTTGTTTGACCACATAGGTCCTAGTGAGTTTTCTGAAGCAAACCTCTCTCCCTGGGGGACACTTGTATGATAGGAACTGGTGAGGCACTTCCATCTTGAAGTTTATGGCCCCAGCTGAGCCTGGCATTTTAAGACCCCCACATTTGGTGCTTTCGATCTAGATTTGGACTTCAGTGCCAAAGCACTGGCAGAGCAAGAGGCTGAGGTTGTCTTCTTGGCCTGTATTATTTCCATATTCAATGACTAGTTACTGGGCTAAGAATTGGCAGCATGAGAAACTCTTGCTCACGCCACCCAAAATCAATTCTATACACAGAGAACAGCATAAAGCCATCAATGCTCATGAAAACCTGACCTGCCTCACTAACATAAGGCAAACTGTCTTTTCCTGGTTTGGAAGTGGACCAGCACCTACTGGAAGCAGGAACACTGAGGCTGTTAGGAAACTCAGCACCCACTTGGCTAGCAGCTATGTTCATTTGCAAAGAGGAAGGGACAAGTTAAACCCAACTAATTATGACTACCTAATACAAGAGGTGAGGTTGCTGTCTGTGAAGGACAGCAGCCTCACCTCTGGTATTAGGTAGTCATAATTAGGTTTCTCCTCCATCCAGCCCTATGCAGGCGCTGTTACAACTACAGTTGTTTTTAAAAGGAAAGGGTGTTTCTCTGCTGTACCATGGTCAAACAGGAGCCCATGGTACAGTAGAAACTTAGAGCAGGCCGCACTGCTGTCCTCCAAGACTTGTCAGGCCATCCCTGTGAGTCCAGAAGGCTCTTAAAAGACCCAACTCCAAGGTAGCAAAGCCTCAGACACAGAAGAGCTACCATTTTACACTTCCCAAAGTCTTCTGCGGGCTGCAAGTGGCCCTGCCAGCCAGTGGCAGAGGATAAGCCCCTCCTTGTTCAGGTCCACACGTCGCTTCCTGCTGCGGTGAGTACCTCCTGCAAGCCGCTGCTTGCACAAATAGGGCCCATGCGAACGCTGGGCCCGTGGTGGAGTGCCACTCTTTGCCTGCCTTTACCAGGCCCTGAGACTGGTAAATGTCCCAAGCCCCTTTACAAGGCACTGCCTGCCTTGTAAAGAGGGACATGGAAAGGAAAGGCAGCTTGTGGCAAACCTCTCCCACTGCGGGCTGGTCTGAGCCGCGGCGCTGCTGAGGGAAGGCAGATCAGGGTGCAGTGGCAAAAGGTCTTCCCAGCAGAGCACTCATCTGACAGGAGTCCCACAGCCATTGCTGCACGTCTCTGAAGGCCTCTCAGGTGAGAGGAAGAAGACCCATTCAGAGCAAAGTGAAAACACTCCTCTAAGGACAATGAGGGGTACGAACAAGAGCCACGTGAGCCAGCTGGGTTGCCAGAAGTTGGGCAGCAATGCTCAGCCCCCACTGAGCCTTGTCTGAACCAGACTGGTCATTTCTTTGGCTGACCAAATTTCCCTTCAGTAGTGGAAGACAAGCAACAGCAATTCTTCCACACACATACCACTCCTCTGGCTCTTCCCCGCCAGACAAAAAGCAACTAGCCAAAACCCAGCTTATCTCTTAATTTTTGCTACCATAAGAGATTGGACAATTTGCCTTGTCCTCCCATCCCACTGCACAACCTGGCAGAGTGGCTGGTCACTTAATCACACCTCCTCAACATCCCTCAGCACCACTCCTTGTTTCAGATGAGAAAGCAGGGTACAAAAAGGGAAAGTAGGATGCCCAAGATCACAGAGAGGTTGCACCCAAAAGTCCCACTTTGGACTTGCACCTCAGGTCACCAGATGCAACTGGTATTTTTAGAGAAGCCTTTATGATTTATATTCACACCACAAATGTCTTCAATAAAAACAGATGGAGGGGGATTGTGTTGGGCTCTTATCGCCTTCATCAAATCCCCTTTTCTCCCTCCAGACATTCCTGACAGGCAGATTTCCCTGACCTACTTTTCCAGAAGAAGAGAAGTTTCAGCTACTTCCCCTGAATTGCAATAAGCTTCCACATGCCAGCAAGTAGGTCCCCAAGAGTAGGGGAGTGAACAGCCATGAGGAACAGTCATGCCATGAGAGAACCAGAAGCTCCTGAGCCCTACCCCCAGTGCAAGCCCACCCAAACATCTACATAAACTGCAGCGCAAAGACAGGAGCTAGGATCACTCCATGCAAGCTGGGCTCAGCATGTGAACAGATACCTCTGTTGCCCTGTGCAAAGTTACAATCACAGAATCACAGAGCTGTAGGGGTTGGAAGGGACCTCCAGAGATCATGGGGTCCAACCCCCCTGCCAAAGCAGCTCCCCAGCTCATACTGCACAGAGAGGCGTCCAGACGGGGCTGGAATCTCTCCAGAGAAGGAGACTCCACACCCCCTGGGCAGCCTGTCCCAGGGCTCCCTCACCCTCACTGGGGAAAAGTTCCTCCCCATGTTGGTGTGGAACTCCCTGTGCTCCAACTTGCAGCCATTGCCCCTTGTCCTGTCCCCACTGACCACAGAAAAGGGGCTGGCCATTCCCCCTGCACCCCATACTTCAGATATTTATAAACATTGATGAGGTTCCCCCTCAGTCTTCTTTTCTCAGGCTGAACAGCCCCAGCTCTCTCAGCCTTTCCTCACAGGAGAGATGTTCCAGGCCCTTCATCATCTTCATCGCCCTGAATACATTCTGTTCATGCCCATCTCCATACCCAGAGGCCAGAGAAGAAGAGGTCCAGCAGCACTCGCTCTCCCACCTCCATGAGCCCTCTCACAGATGTTATGATGTTGTCATCCCTCTCTGAATGCTCAGAGCCTCTCCATGAACTGGCTGGATCCTTGCACAGCCGCAACACAGGTGAGAGGACTGCCAAGAGGTAACAGCAACCACTGTGGAGGGGACGTCACCAAGGTAAACTGGGGGTTCACCGTTCCGTCCTTCCAGTTTTCAGGTTCTCATTTCTGAGCGCAGAGATGAAGACCTGCAGTGCAAGAGGGTCATCACACAGCCCTGGCAGCCAGGCTGGCTATGAGAGCGTAGTCTGAACGTGGATTTACACACCTCCAGAGCTCCTGTGCAATAAACACAGTGCCAGCTCAGCCCTGGATGCCTGAGCAGGCATCCTGCATTTCAGGGATTAGAGCTGAACTGCAGAGTGCTGAGGAGATTTTCCCAGTGTCTGGAACAACACTAAGAGTTTTCTGTTCCCAGTTATCTCCTCCTTACTTTCCACTGCACTACAAACTACCACTGCCAGCTTCTTGAGATGGAATAGTAGAAGGTCTAGCTGACAGAGCTTATGCATAAACATGTCCATGCCTGAGCAGCCAAGGCACTGGGGAATGCTTGCTACTACACTACTGCATGACATGAATATTAAGAGCAAAATAAAAAAATAGAGCTCATCAAAACTTGCAGCTAGTTCAGATCCTTGCCACAGTCAGCTCAAGCACCTGTCTCCAGCTGCCAGAGCACCTCACACAATGGCTTCTGTTGGAGTCTGATCAGAATGTACTCATTAAACCATGCTTGATTTCCCCAGGATTCAGCATCAACATTCCTCTCTCTAAGGAAAGGGAAGAAGTCTAATATCATACAATACTTCACAAAAAGAAACTGGATGAAGGAATATGCCTACTTTAAATACCTGTGCTGATCTCTGGAAAGTTTCAAGGCCTCCAAACCAATGTTTTGCCAAGAAGAGACATGTCAGATTCTTAACACTCTCAAGTCAAAAAGAAAAAAATAAAATTGAGCCTGAACAGCTCAACTCACATTCCTGAAATGCAAGCTGAAGCTACATCCAAGTCTTCAGCACATCACAAAAACCCTCCCTAAAAATTTAGGCATCTAAAGCTCTGCAGAAAGTAAGTATGTTTGTTTGTGTGAAAGATGGTCATTCAGCAGGCACTTCCTGGGCTGCAGTTCTTCAGTGTCATCACAATCTTCTCCAGGATGGAATAGTTCTCTTTAGGATTACACTGAGCAGGTACCTGAGTGCAGATCCCTCCAGATCTCCACCGGTGAGCTTTCACCATGACAACTGACTATGTATTCCTGATACATATTTTAACAATTATTCATCTGTGTGAGAACTTTCCTCTTTGTTCCACAGCTGACTTGCTGTTTAAGAAGGTCCTCCTAGAAACCTTGATGAGAAAGGCCTTTTGGGAAATCCAAGTACTTTATCAACTAGATCCAACAGTTCTTACGGCTCAACAATTCCAAAACATCTGAGGGGCAAAGCATCTTTTTACAAAAGGGCCTGGACACCAACATCTAACCATGTGCTCCACTACCTCTGTTATTTAGCTGCTGCTAAGGTGCTTGGTGCTTACTCATCTGTAGTTTCTCAAATCTCCCTTAAAGCCCTCAGAAAAGCGTGGCTTCCCATCAGCCACTTGCAGTCTCCCGGGGAAGACACCAGCTGAAGCAAGAAGCTATATATTGCACTGGGTAGTCCATGATGCTAAATTAACTGAAGTTACTTTGTCTCAAGCCTCCCATTTCTCTAGCCTTAAAGAGAGAGAGAGAGAAAGAGCAACCAGAGCTTGGCAGCCTCTGAGAAGTGTCAGACACACTACTGAACCTATACGGCTCCCAGAAACGTGGGAGGAAGTAACACTAACGCAGCGGCTCTGCAGCAGAGAGCTTCCCCAGAACAGGCATGGCTACACCAGGCATCCTCTCCTTCCTTCCTCCAAGAAGGCCTCCAGCGTTCCCACAGGCGCATTCGGTTGTTGATGTAGCACACCACCCTTTGTGGGCCAGCTGGATGCAGGGCCACGGCAGGAGAAAGCCATCATGCTGCTGCTGTGGCACTCGGTGCCCTCTGTCACGCTCTGCTGCTGTCACAGTAAAATCCCGGCAGCTTGGGACTGGCTGAGGGGAGCACAGGAGGTTGCTCCCTGCAAACTGACTGACACAGCAGAGCCGTTGAGCACTGCTCCCCTAGCAACTGAGACAGCAGAGAGAAGGGCTTTTTTTTGCCAGCTTTCTACCCACCAGCTGCCTCTAGGGTATCTGGACTAGTGGCTGCTTCCCCAGCGCACGCAGGAGGCACCATGCACCACCTCAGGAATGGAGCCCTTCCGAAGCCATGCAGAGAGCAAGAGTCAGTGCTCCTCTGGAAAATGATACTTTGATTTATGTTGTCAGCCAACTCTAGCTGCCCCCCTGAGCAAGAACAGCCTGCAGAGCCACCCTAAGAGGTAATTTTAGTGAAGAGCATACAGATCAGACAAGGGCTCAGAATGACCAGAAGATGTCCCGTTGCCACAACCAAGGCAACGTGCTAAGGGCATCCTTGGATCTGCAGTGACTCATCAGAGGTCACCCACAGCACCCACCTTTCCCAATGGCATAGAATACACTTTAACTGGCATTTCAGGGAATATTTGGCTCAGGCACTGAGGTTCTGTAAGACCTTCTTATTAAGCACAGCAAGAACAACTTGCTTCATTGTTTTTAAGCAGCAGGTCTCTCTATTATAGCCCATCTAACATAGTACTTTTGGTGTCAGAAGAATAGCTTTCACAGTTCAGGATATTCCTTGGAGCCCTGTGTTCTTGTTGTTACCACAGGGCTCAAACAGAAAGGCACTCATAAGTTACTTTTTTCACCTCCCCGTCACCTTGAGGGACATCATCCCAGCATAGACCTCAGCAGTACCACTTCTGAGCTGCTCTATGGCATGGGATGTGAAACATATAGTTGACATGCTGCTGCATCAGCTAAGCAGAGAAGTGAACAGGGCCAGAGACTCACAGAAAACCCTGCTCCAAAAGACTTCTCAGTTCTTGGATCTATGGCTTCCCCAAAATTACCAGTCACTAGCGAGCTGCTCAAACACAAGTGCAACCTCCCCAGTACAAGTCACAGGAGACAACCAGACTCTAGGGATGGTTATCCCCAGACCTCTTCAATCAAAGACCAACAGCCCATTCATGCTCAGTAAAAGCAGACAGAATCTCCTCAAACTGATGACTGCAACATTTCTGGTCAATAAAACAATTGCTGGGAGATACTGTCCAACCACATCTTTGTTGTAGGAGCATTTGCAGCTCTTGCCATGGACCACTGCTGCTACTCCTCATCAGAGTGATCTTCTTGTGGACCTCCATGTACATGCACAACAAGCAAGGCAAATGAATGGGCTCATGGAAAAAGGGCAGCTAGGCAGAGATGAGACACCCAGCTGAGCTCAGCAGAAAAGGAAGAACTTCCAAGACTTGTTAACCACATCCTCTCAAAGTACCACAGCCAGCCCCAAATCTCAGCATCCTCAGATACTTAAGAAGCTGCTGGACAGAGACCCAAAGCATCAGAAAGCTCACACCTGAGATCTAGCTGCATCTCAGCCAAGAGGTCAGGCACAACCAAACAGATCAGCATGCTCATGCTCAAGAAGCTCAATGCAGCTCCAGTCTGGAAAATAATATTTTAACTCTGGAATAAAAAAGAAAAATCAGCAGCAGCTGTGCAATGCAGCCACTGTTTCCTTGGTAACAGAGGCAGCAGGACATCTCTCTCCAGCACGGCTCTCCAGAGTCCTCCCTGGAGAGCCACAACCAAGGCAACGTGCTAAGGGCATCCTTGGATCTGCAGTGACTCATCAGAGGTCACCCACAGCACCCACCTTCAGTCTAGCACCCTGCTGTTGGTAACCTACTGTTTTCACAGTGGGTCAATAGCATATAACTACTAGTCTCACACAACACTCGACAGCTACAAGTCCAGGTACCACCTGAAGCTCAAAGAACACTGTCAAGGTTTCAACATGCTCCTGGGCCTGCAGGAGACTGTTTCAGAGTCTGTATCCAAAGGGTGAGGAGTGATAAATAAGAGCAGTGGGTAAGACTGCAGAAGTTAAAATACACCTTAGCCAAATCAGAAGCCACTGTTCTTAAAATCAGATACAGAGATACTTGCTCAAACCAGAGCACTATATCCACAGCAGAAGGAAGCATCCTCTGCAGCCCTAGTCTAGGTGCTGTTTGGCAAAGAGATCCCATCTGAAGTTATGTTGAAGACTCAGTTATTTAACTTAAGCTTTTCATTAGGCTGCATGGATATCTTGAGTAAGGTTCAGCCCCTCACTGGACTGAATTCAGACACTTGTGATCTATGATTTCCCGTGCCCCACTACACACACACACACACACACACACACACACACACACACACACACACACACACACACACACTCTCCTCTGGCAAGCAAGAGGCCAGCACTGTTCCCATCACATTAGCACAAACCCTCAGCTTCCTCCCTTGCATGGTTGGGCATCTCTCTGAGGAGAGCCACTGGTAAGGCTCAGCAGCATGGAACACCCTCTCCTTGAGCCAGACCAGGGCCCCACAAAACACTGGTGTTCAACCTCAGAGATTCACACATTCGTAGGGGGTTGGAAGGGACCTCTGGCGATCACCTAGCCCAAACCCCCTGCTAGTGCAGGATCACCTAAGAGCATGTGCACAGGATCGCATCCAGATGGGTCTTGAATGTGTCCAGAGGAGGAGGCTCCACAACCTCTCTGGGCAGCCTGTCCCAGGGCTCCCTCACCCTCACAGTAAAGAATTCTTTTCTCACATAGAGATAGAACTTACTGTGCTCTAGCTTGTGTTCATTGCCCCCCATCCTGTCACTGGGCACCACTGTGAAGAATCTGTCCCTTTCCTCTAGACATCCATCCTTCAGGTATCTATAAGTGTTGATGAGACCCCCTCTTAGTCTTCTCTTCTCTAGGCTAAACTGACCCAGCACTCTCAATCTTTTCCTCATACAGAAGATGTTCAAGTCCTCTAATCATCCTGACAGCCCTCCGCTGGACTCTCTCCAGTAGTTCCCTGTCCCTGAACTGGGGAGTCCAGAACTGCACAAAACATTCCAGATGTGGCCTCACTAGGGCAGAGTAGAGGAGAACCTCCCTCGACCTGCTGGCCAGGCTCTTCTGCAGATCAAGGAGCAAACATGACTACAGCCAACTAAGACATCAGGAGCAGGTTTCCTGCAGACAGTTTTGACTAACCCCAGCTGGAAGTGGGATTGCTTTCAATCCTTGCCAGGTTCCCCTTTTTTGTGGCTGAGCAAAAGATGGACGTGCCAAAGGCCCTGAAGCCCACTGCTCCCAAAGGGGCTGTTCCTCCAGCCCTTTTCTATGTACTGCCAGAAAACCCCAAATTTGCACTGTGATGCAGAAGAATGGAGTCTTGGTCACAGAGATACAGTGGGGAATTAGGAGGAAGGCTGGGATACACATTAAAGGTTTGGGTGAGGCCCCACCTGTAGTATTGTGTCCAGTTCTGGGCTCCCTGGGATAAAAAGGACAGGGATCTCCTGGAGAGAGTCCAGAGAAGGGCTACGAAGATGATGAAGGGCCTGGAACATCTATCCTATGAGGAAAGGCTGAGAGAGCTGGGGCTGTTCAGCCTGGAGAAAAGAAGACTGAGGGGGGACCTAATCAATGTTTATAAATATCTGAAGTATGGGGTGCAGGGGGAATGGCCAGCCCCTTTTCAGTGGCTGTGGGGACAGGACAAGGGGCAATGGCTGCAAGTTGGAGCACAGGAAGTTCCACACCAACATGGGGAGGAACTTTTCCTCAGTGAGGGTGAGGGAGCCCTGGGACAGGCTGCCCAGGGGGTGTGGAGTCTCCTTCTCTGGAGAGATTCCAGCCCCATCTGGATGCCTCTCTGTGCAGTATGAGCTGGGGAGCTGCTTTGGCAGGGGGGTTGGACCCCATGATCTCTGGGGGCCCCTTCCAACCCCTACAACCCTGTGATTCTGTATTGCATTCTAACATGAAAAGTAACAAAGTTTGAGCATCTACCTCAAAATCTCAATTAAATCCAAATCAAAGGCAGAGTGGGTACAAAGTTCATTTTGCAGCAAGACACCAGTCTAGGCTGCTCTCTTCTCTTCAGGCAGCGGCATCCATGGCTGCAGTGTGGACTTGTGCTGGTTTTGACCCAGCTGACAGCAAAGCACCACCCAAAGGGATGGGGAGGAGAATGAAAAGACCAAACTCGTGGGTTGAGATAAAGACAGTTTAATTGGACAACAAAGGAAGGTAATAATAACAATAATAATAGCAGCAGTAGTAATGATAGTAATAAACAAGTGATGCACAAGTGCAATTGCTCACCAGATATGGAAGGAAAACCACAACAGCCCAATGCCCAGTCTGCTTCCAAGCACTGGCTCCAGCTCCCAGCTAGCTTCCCCAGTTCTCTATGGATCATGGTGTCTTGCCATAGGGAATGTCCCTGCAGCCAGTCTGGGCCAGCCATCCTGGCTCTGGTCTCCCAGCTTCTTGTGCACCTGGCAGGGTGTGAGAAGCTGAGAAGTCCTTGGCTTAGCATAGACATCACAGCTACACAGCAACAACTCAACCCATCGGTGTGTTATCCACATTGTTCTCATCCTAAATCCAAACCACAGCACTGTGCCAGCTAGGAGAAAGAAAATTTAGTCCATCTCAGCCAAAACCAGGACAATATCCACCCCTTATTCCATACCATCTACATCATGCCCTTCCAACACATTCCAATGAATCACTGTCATGTTTTCCACCTTCTGATATGCACACACAGGTATCACCCATGGTCCCAGTTTATGGGCCATCCCTCTGAAATTCCCATTGAGCTCCTTTAGTCTGTGGACTCCATCTGTTATTGATGGTCACTCAGGACAGGAGAGGTGGTGTGTTGCATGGAGTTACCAAGTGGCAAAGCCAGCTCAGGTGGGGTCACTGCTGCAGTCACACTAGTTCATATAAGGCTTGTGCTCTGCTGGTTCAGGTGATTCCTGCTCTAATAATTCCTACCTACAACACTTAACTCAAATCCTGGGTTACAACACTGTAAAGGTATATCTACTACAGCCTCCACCCTGGTCTGTTTAGGCCAGGTTGTAGGGTTTAACACTGCAAGACTCTTAATCTCAGGGTCATGGGTTTGAGACCCATGTTGGGCACCATAAAGGACTGCCATGGTTTAACCCCAGCAGGGAACTAGGCCCCACACAGCCACATTTAGTCCCCATGGATGCAATGGAGGAGAGAATCAGAAGAGTAAATGTGAGAGGAGTCATGGGTTGAGATAAACACAGTTGAATAAGTAAAGCAAAAGCTGTGCACACAAGCAAAACGAAGCAAACCAAGGAATTCATCCCCCACTTGCCATGGGCAGGCAGGCAGGCAGGCGTTCAGCCATCCCCACAGGAAAGCAGGGCTCCATCATGCCTACCTCTTACTTGGAAAGCCAAACACCATCAGTCTGAACGTGTTTCCCCCTTCCTCCTTCTTCCCCCAGCTTTATAGGCCAAGCATGACATCATTTGGTATGGGACACTCCTTTGGTGTCCATACCACATCCCCCTTGTGTCCCCTCCCAACTCCTTCCACACCCCCAGCCTACTCGCTGGCAGGGCCGTATAAGGGGCAGAAAAGGCCTTGGCTCTGAGTAAGCAGGGCTCAACACAAATATAAAACATAGCCCCAGTCCAGCTGCCATGAAGAAAATTAACCCTGTCCCAGCCAAAAGTAGCACAGGACACAGCACACATGCTGCAGTGGCAGCCTCCCCCACCCATGACCATTTCCTGCCCTGCACACATCTTCCCCTGCCACTCCAAGCAGGGTCTTCACAGGGGCCCTTCCAAACACTGCTGAAACATCAGATCCTGCAAAGTTCCTTACCTGGGTTTGCTTGGAGGTTTAGTTTTACCAAGAAAGGTGAATAATTTTGCCTTAAGGTGTTCAAGAGAGCCTATTAAGCTTGCAGGGGGTGGCCCACAAAGGAGGGGCTTGTGCTGCCAGGGAATTCCTTGCCTGTGCTCGCTGTGGCTCCCTATCACCTTCAGCTGAGAGAAAACAAGAAGGAAACCAACACACAGAGCAGTGAGGGATACTAGACAAGTACCTTGTTAACACAAATTCATGGAGCTGGGGGCTTTCCAGGGGACAGAACACAGAGCTGGTTTGTTACTGCAGAAAAAGAGCTAGTGACAAGGCACAGACACAGCTGGATGCAGCTCCACAGGAGCTTCCAGGAGCAACATGTTCTTAAAGGGGGTTGGGAAATACAATCCTGTTGTCCCCAGTTAGGATTTGGGATTACCTGGCAGGACACTTCTATGATTCTATGACATGCTCTCAAAGCAAAGCAGAACTGCATCAAAAGCTGACCTCCAACTATACACACAGTGTAAAGAGTATCCAAAAGCCAGTTCACAGAATCACAGAGTTGTGGGGGTTGGAAGGGACCTCCAGATATCACGGGGTCCAACCCCCCTGCCAAAGCAGCTCCCCAGCTCATACTGCACAGATGGGCGTCCAGATGGGTCTTGAATCTCTCTAGAGAAGGAGACTCCACACCCCCTGGGAAGCCTGTCCCAGGGCTCCCTCACCCTCACTGGGGAAAAGTTCCTCCCCATGTTGGTGTGGAACTCCCTGTGCTCCAACTTGCAGCCATTGCCCCTTGTCCTGTCCCCACAGACACTGAAAAGGGGCTGGCCATTCCCCCTGCACCCCATACTTAAGATATTTATAAACATTGATTAGGTAAGTTGCCTGAGGAACGAAACAGGACACCAATTACTATCTCCCAGACCCTCCTCAGCCCAACAGGAAGCAAAAAAATAAAATAAAATCAACAAATAGATAACTATTTTAGTAGAGGACCATGTCTATGGAAGATGTTGACCTTATGGAAGCCACCCACTGCTCCCAGCTTTGTAAGCCAGCAACCCCATCCCAGCAGACACACTGCCCTGACACTTCTCACTTGGGATCTGTGACCAAGTTGGGGGGCACACACGTGCTGGCCCCTTCAGATGCTTTAGATGCCCCTTGGACTCAGCTGAGCAGCACAGGCTGCCATACTGCAGGAAGGAGGTGACCAGCAACACTGGCATGTTCTAGATGGGCTTGTTTCCAGTTGCAGGAGGGCACAGCACGCAGCTCTGTCGGGGTGGTGCTGCCAGTAGGATTTCAGGATGTGTCAGGCAGGAAGGGAGAACAGGCTGCTGACACCAGTCGCCCACACGCATGACATTGGTTCATGCAAGGCAATTTCAGAAAGAGTTGAGGAAGTGATTACCATTATTTCTACCTTTGCCTACTCAATCTTGTTGTCCTAGTTACCAAAGTCCTGGTGACTAAGGCAACCAGCCTTAGCAAGTAAGAGGCAGAACACAATGGGATGTAACACAAATATTTAAGATGTTTCTCAAACAGCCAAAGCAGAAACAAGCAACAGCACTTTTGTGTCCCTAGCATCACCCACTGCCCCTCAGTCTATTGCATTGCTCATCACCCCCCCCCAGGAGCTTGAGAATGGACACTCAAGTATGTTTGTGATATACCCAGGAGGCACAAGGCAGACTGCAAACCCAGCTCAAATGTGCAAGTGCTCCCCCCTGCACACCCCCTCTTCACATGGCAAGGTAACTGTACAGAACTAGTATGCAGAGTCTTGGGTCCCCAGTGAATTTGTGCTACCATTCAATAAACAGCTCTTCTCTATCAGTGTATGGTCTCTGCAGTATCCAGGCTCCATGTTTACAGTGTGCTGGAGCACTTCACACAGGCATTACAAGGCATCTTCAGCTGGGAATGGAGTAACATGACACTCCTGTGGTTTCTGAGATCACTAACAGCTCCACAAGAATTCAAGTCCCCATCACATATTTGCTCCTCTGTTATTTTTATCACAGACATACAATACCCAGAACATCTCAAGGCCATATACAGCTAAGTCAAAAGTTACTTTAAGTAAACTACGAGGCTTGGGTGGTATAAAGGGAACAACTACTGCAGTGACCAAGTGCCACAAAATGATCAGACACGTCCATCTGGCAACAACCTAATCTCAGAAAAATATCTGTATTACAAGGAAGCACTGTTTACTAGCACACTTAAACCACACAAGGGGTTGAGGTGATCAGGCACAAATAAGGTAGCTGAGAGTAGGGATGCTGACATTAACCTTCCTCTAGACAAAGATCAACCTGCCACTATTATGTGGAGGCTATTGAATTCTCAGAAGCTGCAGAAGAATCTTTGCAATGTCTGTGACCACATTTGGCTCTATCAGCTTCATCTGCTAGGTATATGGGGCTAAATAACCCTGCACATCTCAGGAGGCATTAGTTTCAGCTGATTAGCCAAGGCCGCTCCACAAAGTTCTACACCTTCCAGCTCCCTGACATCCATCACTGAGAGGTCTGATGGGAGCTAAAGGGTGAGATCCAAGCTCTTTGACACTTCCAGCTTCCCTAAGCCTCCAAGAAGAGCCGATGCTTCTGCTATCCACAGTCCACCACGACCCAAGCACATACTCAACTGCATATAAAGCCCAAAACGTAAGCAACTCTTGCTGTCTTGGAACTCCAAACAGCATATCACTAAGCTTAGGCTTTTCTCCACAACTGCTGTTAAACTTCACAGAAACAGGAGAAAACTATGTGCTTCATACCTCAATCAAGATTCATAAAGAGACAGAACCTGTTGGACTGACAATTAAAAACTGGGAGAGCTTTTGATGAATGCTGCATGTTTAGCTTGACCTGAACATTAAGTACAAAAGTTGTGCTGGGGACCTTACAAGAAACAGGAACACAAGACAATTATGCTGGGATGGGTGGTCAGATCCTGAAGAGAAGATGAGAAAATTTCAATCCAGATATATGCACAATATGCCACGATGCATAATAATAAGGATATGTTTCAAATTTCATTTAAAAGAAACAAAAAGATGCTTTCATCTCTCTCCAACCTTTAATTTCCCTGTATTGCAGCTGAGGCTAACATTTAATTAAACAGCTTCTTATCTGTTAGAAAACATCCTCATAAAATGGGAAGTTTCGTTTTGTCCCTGGTGATTCACATTGTCATGCTCAAAGAGACATCCACCCAAGGCCTTGTGAGCATCCTCATGAGAAGGCAGCAGAGCTCCAGAGGATTTGTGAGTACATGGAGCCAGCTATGCTGCAAGCTGAACTCAGAGGAGTGAAGGGGGCGATTCTGCAGAGGCTGCACATTTCAGGGAGGACCACAGCTAAGAAGCATTAGGTTCTAAATTACCTTGGGAGCTTTAAAAATTCTGCCTTCGAGGGCTTAGCTCAAGGCCCTGTTTGAACTACACTTCACTCAAACAAAGTTGAGAGCAACGAGCAGCTTTGCAGCAAGAGCCATTTCAAAGCCAAGATTCTGCTGAAGTTACCAAGGCTTTTCCACCTCAAATGAAAACAGCACACGTTTTCAAACGTCTTCCAAAAAGCTCAGTTTAAATTGTGGCCTAACTCACCCTGACCTAAAACCATTAGGCCCATGAGACAACAAAACCCTTTAACTATGGCAGGAATAAACCAGCAAAAGCAGCAGGGAGGTTGGAAAGAGGCAGTGGCTCTCACTCATCTGCCCAGCTGGAAGAAAGGATGGCAGGCAGGCAGCTGCAGCAACTTGGGAAGGTGGTCTCTGCCCCTACCCCTTCAGAGGCTGCTTTGCTCCTCCAGTGGGCAAACTGCCCCAAGGCCCAGCCCCCAGTCCCCCTCTCACAAGCGGGATGAATAGCAAGGCTAATTGGGAAGCCCGGAATGTGCTGGGGCTTGAGGGAACCTATGTAGGTTGCCACAGCAACTCCACAGATCCGAGTCACTGGAGACCACCATACTCAGAAAATTCAGACAGCAAAGCCCTTCTAGCACCTGGATGACAGCCAGTTATCCTGCTTTCTGGCAACAGGATTGCGAGCCTAAATTCAACCCAGCTCAATCTTATGAATGGAAGATCTCCAAGGGACACCAGCAGCTGGGACATCTGGCACAGGCTTGGCATCCAGCAAAGCCAGGCTGTGAAGATCCCATAAGGCAGATCCTTGAACTGCCACCGTGACCGATTCCTGTGACTGCTTTTCCATTTGAGGGAATGACACGCTGGAGACCTTTGGAGACTACACATCCCAGTTTTAGAGCAGCATGCACGTTGTGTGCAACACAAACAGCTTGTTCTCTGTTAAAAAGCAGCCTGAGCTGCTTCAGCACAACACGTGATGAAAACATAAAACAAGACCTACTGCAGTGAGTAGTCCTCAGAACCGCTTTATAAGGACTGACAACAATTCAGAGCACACCAGCCTTCCAGCATTTTCCAAAATCCCAGAGAGAAAACTGGGCATTTTCCCTTCCTTCTTGTTTATGTTGTCTCTCAAAGCTTGACCTTAAGGACCTGATACTAAATACCTGGCTTAAGCCTCAGCCGGAGAGGACTGCGATTCCTCTGGCTCACCATATTAGCCAGAGTCAGTACGCTTAATGCAATTGCTTCTGTCAGCCCCTCTGACTGCTTGTAACTGTCACGTAGAAAGTACAAATTATTCCAGCAGTTCTGGAGATAATGTGAAACATGAGGCATCTCCCATTTCCATTTCTGTCAGGGCTGCTTTTGCCTCCCTCTGCAATAGCTCAATTTGACAGCAAGTCCGGCCCCACTTCTGGTGATGCTGCAGAGGGATCATCTCCTGCGACTGAGCACAGGCAAAACACAATTAACCCCAAACACAGACACACTTCACTGGCAGAGAAACCATAAGGTATATGCCTTAACTTCTCAGGAAAGAGAAAAAATAAATATTTAACCCAGCAAGAAGAAAGGCTATGAAATATGAGGGGGAGGGGGAAATAACCCAGAAGATACAGGTGACAACCCAGCTCTCGGACAAAGACCTGGCACATGACCATGGCTACATCAGCTACAGTCACCTCTGCCTCCAGGTTTGGTAGCACATGATGCCCGCCCCCGGCTCTGCATGAACGAGCTCTGTGTGCACATCCTGTGTATGAATCAGCACCCCATTTTTCCGGAGTAATGCTACTTACTCCTCAGAAGGCAGGCTGAGACAGTCTCCAGCAAGCTAGTTTTGTTTGAGTATCCTGCACAAAGAAGTAGTGCTCACAGGCACCAAAGTGCTGGGTTTCAGACTCAAGGTCTATTTCCCCCCTGGAAAACGAAAGGCTTAAAGGAAAGGCTCTTCAGCTGTAGAACAAAGAACTGCGGGGGTTATTTGTCAGCTGTTTTGGGCAGGGTATTTTTCTTGATTTTGTACTGCTTTTGATATAGCTGGTATCTGAGCACTACTGATAACGTGTCCAGCACACACCTCTGACTGAGAGCTGCACTCCCAATTGAACTGTCTCTAGCATAACATTTCACAGCTCTGTGAATATGCCTGCCACTCCCTTACTGTACGCCAGGTACACCATGGCAATATGGGCTTAAAACATCTCTGTACCCAGGAAATTTCGTAGCAGCTTCAAACATAGCAAGAAATTATGAGCTCTTACACATGCACACACTGCTGCAATCTCCTTGGTAATCCCTATGAGTCAGGGCGACTCTAGTATTCCTTCCTTCCTGTTAATGTACTTCCATCTCTGCAGCGAATTTTCTTTGAGGAGTCACCTGAAGAAGGTGCTGGGGAGGAGGACACTGGAAAACACCCATCAGAATTGGTGCTCAGTGAGAAAGAGCTTACTCTACACAGTTATCCTCCAAATCAGTTACAGAATCACACAGAATTGTATGATTCTGTAACTGATTTGGAGGATAACTGGGTAGAGTTAACTGAAGCCAGCACAAACTAAAATGTAGAGAGTGCTATTTATCAAAGGAATAAAAGACTTTTCTGAGGAAATAGAAAGGAGGGGTTAATCTGCCTGCACCAGGGGTAAATCAGAAAGACCTTTTCCTTACACAGCTGCCTCCCTGCTGACAAAGCCACATGGTTTCATTTTGCAGACCTCGTGCTGCAGCAGGTTGTGCCCATCAGAGAGCAGGCAATGGGCAGCACCCAACAGGCAGGCATCTGGGGTAACATGTTACTGCTCATAGCCAGCTCCCGCCACTGTGTCTCCAGGGGGCCAGACAGTTTGTTTCCAGGCTCATTTTCAGGCCCTTATAAAAGGCATTCCAAGAAATCAAGCATCACCCCAGTTCTTGGGGAACATGGATATCCCTTTCAGAGAGTACAGGCAGAGAAACTGGGGAACCAAACCAGAGCCCCCACTGCGGCCTTCTCTACTCCCTGTGACTCCCCACCAGTACTGTGTGTTTGAACACATAACGAACTGACTCATAGAATCATAGAATTGTAGGGGTTGGAAGGGACCTCCAGAGCTCATGGGGTCCAACCCCCCTGTCAAAGCAGCTCCCCAGCTCATACTTCACAGAGAGGTGTCCAGACGGGGCTGGAATCTCTCCAGAGAAGGAGACTCCACACCCCCTGGGCAGCCTGTCCCAGGGCTCCCTCACCCTCACTGGGGAAAAGTTCTTCTGCATATTGGTGCAGAACTTCCTGTGCTCCAACTTGCAGCCATTGCCCCTTGTCCTGTCCCCACAGACACTGAAAAGGGGCTGGCCATTCCCCCTGCACCCCATACTTAAGATATTGATAAACATTGATTAGGTCCCCCCTCAGTCTTCTTTTCTCCAGGCTGAACAGCCCCAGCTCTCTCAGCCTTTCCTCATAAGGGAGATGCTCCAGGCCCCTAATCATCTTTGTAGCCCTTCTCTGGACTCTCTCCAGGAGATCCCTGTCCTTTTTATCCCAGGGAGCCCAGAACTGGACACAACACTCCAGGTGGGGCCTGACCAGGGCAGAGTAAAGGGGGAGGATCACCTCCTTAGACCTGCTGGCCACACTCCTCCTGATGCCCCCCAGGATCCCATTGGCTCTCTTAGCCACCAGGGCACACTGTTGACTCATATCGTCAACCAGGACTCAACCTGCTAATCCAGCAACCAACAAACCTAAAAGAAACATACGCCTCAGCTCCTTCCAGCCCAGCACTGAGACAGCCTGTACCCCAACCAGGGCCAGAGAAAGGGTGCCAATCCCAAGCTGTGAGGCCAGCGCTGCCAGTTCATGCCATCCAAGATGTCACACCGAGCGTAGGTACAGTGGGTTTGGAATTGGGCCTGAGAAAGGAAGAAACCTCTCCCATATTCTTCTGAAACAACCCAATGCATAAGGCACCCACAGGAAGCACTTTTAATGCCAAGCACACGTATCACCCAGCCCCCCAGCAGAAAGGCATGCAACTCAGCAAGGCTTCCAGTTAAGGTGAGACAATGACAATTAGCTACTCTGGGGGTGCCCCTCACCTTTCTCTCCCTCAGCATACCACAGTGCTAACACAGCTTCACCCAGATGGTATTGCAGCCTTTGAGTACCTGCATTTCACTTATGTTGTCCTGTTCCAAGTCCTGCAATCTGCTAAACAGATTTCTGTTGACAACGCTGGCTGTGCTGTGATGAGAGCTCACATGACAGCTTAGGGTCACACATCCCAGCTACTTGCATTGCCAAAGATGGAAGGTGCCAAATAACACATATTCTTTGGAAGAAAAAAAAACAACCAACAAACCCAAACCCTAACCAAACAAATGCAAAAAACTTGCTGAAATTTGAGAATATATTTATTAGAAAGCCATTCAGTATCAGGATCTAACATGTCATCTCTTAAGGCTCAGTATGTAAGGTGTTTTTTTCCATATTTTTTTAATGGGAGGGGAGGCAGGGAGGGTGTTAGTCTTAAAGGTTTGCCTGGCCTGAGCTCCTGCAGAACATACACAAACACCACATTTGGTCAGGCAAATAGAAAATAACAACACACCAAAAAAAAACCAACCCAAAACAAAACCAAAAATCCCACTTAGTGAGTAAGAAAATAACCTGGGTTCAATTCAAACCATCTCTGAAAGTTATTGCCCTTGTTGTAAGGTATGTCAGGAGAATAAAAGGCTACGTGGCCTCCCCATCCCATATGGGATCCAACCCCTTTCAACAGACAAAGAAGTTCCAGGAGTAACTCCACCAGCAACGTAGTGTCCCTCCTCAGGAGCTGAATTTAACAGTTACAAAGCTGGTATCAGCCACTTCAGAGTCTCTGTTGCATTAAACAGCACTAGAATCTTTATGCTTAGAACCAAAGCTACAGCCTTTTGAAGAGCTCCAGTTCCCATCCTGAACAGCTCTGCCTGGATCCAGAGATGGCTGCTCAGGTGGTTCCTGAGAAACTGTTTCTTATCCCAAAACAAAGTACTCATCAGTAGGAGAGCACATCCCTTCCCTGCCATATGCACCTGGGCTGCAAGTCTCTGAAACAAAGCCCTTCCAACTCAGGAGATACTATGATATTTGAACTGCAAATGCATCTTCTATTCCAGTACCTTCCCCAAACACCTGAAGCATGTGAACCAACCCTAAAAGAGGCATCAGAGCAGCTGTAGGATTTACCACACAGCGTGGTCAGCCAAACTTTCAGGCAACTTCCCTAAGAGCTGTGGACAGCTTTTCTTTCTTTGTGTGGCAAGGTTTTGGTAGTGGCAGGGGGGTACAGAGGTGGCTTCTGTGAGAAGCTGCTATAAATGTCCCCTAGGCCTGACAGAGCAAATACCAGCTGGCTCCAAGATGGACCCAACAGTCAAGGCTGAGCCCATCAGCGATGGTGGTAGCTCCTCTGGGATAACAGAGTTAGAAAGAATTTATAAAAAAAGAGGAGCAGCAGTTTCTGCAACCAGAGAGAGAGAGAGAGGAGTGAGAAGATGCAAGAGCTTCGCAGTCACCAAGGTCAGCGAAGAAGCAGGGAGGGGGCACTCAGGCACCGGGGGAGAGATTCCCCTGCAGCCTACGGGGAAGGCCAGGGTGAAGCACCCCAGGGAGGATGATGGGGAGCAGAGATTCCACCTGCAGCCCGTGGAGGATCCCACGCCAGAGCAGGTGGAGGCACCTGAAGGATGCTGTGACCCCTTGCTGGAGCACACTCCTGGCAGGACCTGTGGACCCATGGAGAGAGAAGCCAACACCAGAGGTTTGCTGTCAGGACTTGTGACCCCGTGGGGGACCCGAGCAGGAGCAGCCTGGTCCTGAAGGTCTGCACCCTGTGGAAGGCACCCACACTGGGGCAGGGTGTAAAGAACTGCAGCCCATGGGTAGGACTCGTACTGGAGAGGTCTGTGGAGGGCTGTCTCCCATGGTAGGGGCTTATGCTGGAGCAGGGGAAGAGTGTGAGGTGACCTGCCCCGGAGGAAGAAGAAATGGATGAGACAATGTGTGATGAACTGACTGCAACCCATATTCCCCATCCCCCCGTGCGGGTGTCAGGGAGGAGGAGGTAGAGAATTCAGGAGTAAATATGGGCCCAGGAAGAATGGAGAGGGAGAGGGAGGTGTTTTAAGATTTGGTTTCATTTCTCATTATCCTACTCTGGTTTATATAGTAATAAATTCGATTAATTTTTTTATGGTTGAGCCTGTTTTGCCCACAACAGTAATCAGTGAGTGATCTCTCTCTGTCCTTATCTCGACCCATGAGTCTTTCATTGTATTTTTTCTCCCTTGTCCAGTTGAGATGGAGTGATAAAACAGCTTTGGTGGGCACCTGACCTCCAGCCAGGGTCTTCTCACAACACTTTTCTCCATATGCCCAGGGAGAAACAGCTGAGAAGAAATAGTGGGAGTCTGCTTGAGAAAAGCTTTTCTTTTCTGAGAAGTAAAACTTGTAATTGCCCAGCCCCCTCCTTTGTCTCAAAGCAATGCAACTGATGAGAGATCAATACCTCTAGTAGATACTTCATGGCAGCTTGCATGCCCTTTCCCATCTCTTCTGGAAAAGAGGAGGCAGGGTAGGGTTTCAGGTGCACTGGAAGAGGGGGTTTCTTGTCAGGAAGGAGTAAAGGTGAGGGATATTCACCCCTGGCAGCCCTACTGCCTGGAAAGTTGGCATTTCTCCCCTCACTCACTGAGTGATATACTTCCTTAGACAAGACCAGAAAGCAGATTGTTTCCTCTCTACCAAAAATATGCAAACTAACCCCACCTAGGCCCACATAAGAGAAAATGGAAGTTGGCTACAATGGATGAAGAAATAAAAAGAAATACTATCCTTCCAGCAGCCGTGTTTCAGAGTGGATTTTCATCAGACCCTCTTCTGCCTTCCAGCTGGGCTGCCGCTAGCTCTGGGAAGCCCCACCAGGCAATGGTCCTTTGTGAAAGGGCAGCATCCTTGCCACATTACTCCATTCTCCTTCAGGCTGGTGAGAAAACAACTCCTACCAGTTTATCCCCTGCTAGGGATGTCAGCTTCCTGGAGTGAGTGTTGGATTTGCACACAAATTCATGCACCCCAAACACCGCTTCCACGCAGGCTTTTCCATCTGTGCTCCCAGGGTACAACACTCTGCAGCTCCACCACCTTATGCTTGCTGTAATTCTCATGTGTTACTAAACTACTCACACTACAGGTGATTTAGCAAGGCAGCAAGAGGCTGGAAGTCTGCCAAAAGCCATTGAGAAACAGCTTGAAATGCATCCCAAAGGACAGAGGGGATAAAAAAACCACCACCCCTCCACCACACACCTCATAGCTCAGCTTTCTCAGATCTGCAACAAAGAAGGTGCAGCCTAACACTCAACACGTTTGTGACAGTCTGGAGCTGTGGCCTCAGGAGCTCCCTGCAGTCAGAGGCAGGATTTTACACCCAGTTTTATAACTGGATGTAGTCCAGTAATTCACAGCTTAGAGATAGATCTGATTCTAAAGCATATGCTTTAGAGGCACCTCACCCATTCCATCTAGAAGCTGTGGCCACCAAGAAACACACCGCTTGTCCTGATGGAAAATTCCTTATTGTATTAGACCCCTTCCTTCAGAGCAAAATCTGAATACACCTTTGAAATCAGATCTTTACTCTCCAGGAAAGCTGCCTTGGTATTCAGAGGATGAAATTTCCCAAAAAGCATAGCCTCAGCAGGCAAAGTAACAAGAAACCAAAGCCTGCCCTAAGAACTGCAGAGCTGCACAGGAAACCTCCTACTACGAATGCAACAGAAAACACATGCCAAATTCTGTGAGGCAGAGGAAGAAAGACAGGCAAGGAAAGAAATACCCCTGTGGGTCCTGGGCAACTCTAAACACTTCTGTTCCCAGGCATGCCCACATGGAAGAGCAAGAATTTTCCTTAGTCCCTTAATGTCTCCAGGCTTTCCATTACAGAAGAAAGTCGTATTTAGGCAGGCTGAGAGAGCTGGGGCTGTTCAGCCTGGAGAAAAGACGACTGAGGGGGGACCTAATCAGTGTTTATAAATATCTTAAGTATGGGGTGCAGGGGGAATGGCCAGCCCCTTTTCTGTGTCTGTGGGGACAGGACAAGGGGCAATGGCTGCAAGTTGGAGCACAGGAAGTTCCACACCAACATGGGGAGGAACTTTTCCCCAGTGAGGGTGAGGGAGCCCTGGAACAGGCTGCCCAGGGGGTGTGGAGTCTCCTTCTCTGGAGAGATTCCAGCCCCGTCTGGATGCTGACCTGTGCAGTATGAGCTGGGGAGCTGCTTTGGCAGGGGGGTTGGACCCCATGATCTCTGGAGGTCCCTTCCAACCCCTACAGCTCTGTGATTCTGTGACGTGCTGTCTCCCTGCGTACATGCAGTAAGAGAGCTTCTGAGGAGTGCTCCCCAAAGCACAGCCGGTGTAAGTCAGAGGGATGGGTGCATTCTGTTTAGGGGAATTTGCTCGTTTTCTTCTCCATCAGGGCAATTTAATGGTAGTGAAAGAGGATGGTGAGACTCAGCACAAGCAGTAAGTCTGTGTGTTTCAGGCTGTAAACCTTAAGACAGCATGTCAAAGCCAAAGTCAGGCCACCACACAAGATTGACAAGGGCTGAACATTTAAATGCAACGCAGCACAATGCTGAAAAGCTCTTTGGAATCTGTCTTACAAATTCCCAAGCCTGAAGATCTCTCTGCTACCCTGTTTCACTAGCCTGGCCGTTTTACTACCAGGTCACTAAAAGCTGCCATTCCACACCATCTGTCATTAGCAGACCTACTGAAGGAACAGTATGTTCAGGAGCTGCTTCTCCTCCCAAACTTCCCAGGCTGTCCATGCACAAGAACAAGGCCATTAGGCATAAACCAGACTCCTTCCCTCAACACCACTTTTGTCTAATCCTAAACATTAAGGCTTAAATCCTTCAAAATATTTGTATCGTAGCTGAAATACAGAAAATCTCAAGGTAATAAAATCCCCTGAAAATAGAAAGGGAAGAAAATTTGCAAAGTGCAAAGTGTGGTTGGCTGTCACCAAGCCTCACCCACCCTTTATATGAGCTGTGTGTTGCAGGGAACAGAGAAAAGCTTGAGAGCTGTGGGAACCAGAGAGATGCTGAGCCTGTGTTCCTATGCTGCACTTTAAGGGACACAGCTGCAAAATGGCTTTGGGTTCCACAGGGCAGAACAACACCAACTCTATTCCAGCTTTGTCCCCTCTCCCTAGACCCACACCAGAGATGTGGCTAGTACCAGCTAGCAGCTTGTTGGCTTTAAATGAATTTCTTGCTTTTCCAAATGGCTGAGCACCTCTGTCCCAGGATAAGGAGGATGGTGAGCAGCAGGCAGAGGACGGTGCAGGTGTGATGTCCAGAACAGGAGCCAAGCATTCTGCCCCAAAGGTGGCGTTTCAGATACTGTCTCCATCACCATGTATCATTCAGAAGCAGCAAATGTCACTTCCAACCCTAGGAGCATCCTACAAATATCAAAGCTAGTGCACAGAGCTGGCACTCCAAAGAGAGTCCACAAGTACAGGGAGAAGCAGGAAGGACTAACAGTACTGTTACCACAGATCAAATTCTAAGGTCTTTTGCAGTCCCAGCATCTGTAAAGGGTCCTTGACTAGGGTGATAACTTGTCACTGAGGTCTTCCATGTGGAAGGGGGTGTGTGTCTCTGTGTGTGTGTGTGTGTGTGTATGCACACGTGTGTTCCAGTTACCTACACAAAGAGCCATAGATGCTCTACAGAATACACACCACATATTTTGTGGGAAGAAAAAATTGGCTATTGTAAAGTAAGGGAAAAAGTAGTGTTAAAAAATCTCCTTTCAGGCAGTCTAAGGCTCTATCTCTCATTGCCAGAAAGAAGCAAGTTATTTTCCCTTCAGTGACTTCACTTCCCATCCTCAGTCAAGAACCAAGAGCCAGGACACTGAAGAGGTACTTCTAGAAATCCTTTCCTTTTCCTTTTTTTAATTAAGGAAGATTGTGTGTTTTTAGCATTTGTTGTTCTACCTGTTGCTGCTGCTTCTGAGAAAGTCCCACAACTTGCTGTCTGTTCTACTGCTTAGACAGAGAAACCATATCAGATATAAATTCACCTGCACTGTTGACAGCTCAGGGATCCTTCTAGAGGGCTGTCAGCAGCAGATGTTTGTTCTGCATAATGGGAATTGAATTCTGAAACCTCACATTACTTATACCATTAAATATATCCAGTGCTGGCAAAACAACACATAACTCTACAGTTCCTTTCCATACCATCTTTCAGGATGCTGTACTGTCACATGTCACAAGGAAGATGCTCTGTAGAACTGTCTCCATCTGGACAACTGAGACTGTAACCACCCTGGAAGAGATCTACATGGCACACTTCTAACCTCAACAGAAAGTCTGGCTTGAAACCACATCTACTCTGAAGGCAGAGCCCACAGAGCTGCTCTTTACACAAAGCTACCCTGGATTTTAAACCTTGATCTACTTAGTTCTGTCTTCTTCCCCAAAAGAGTTCCAACATCCTGCACATCTCACAGCCAGGTCTCCTTGAAAAGTCATTTACTCTTAGAGTATGAGGGGGGAAAAAAATAGGTTTTAATTAAGCAGAGTTATTAATCTTTTGTCACTTGGGACCAGAAACCTATTCATATTCATGTCAATAGGAATGTTTGCCACCACAATCAGGACTGCACACAAGTGCCTCACTGATTTTCAGAAGAGAATGGAAGATCTTCTGAGGACCAACAACTGCTCTGCCTTCTGTTCACAGCACTTTACCTGAGATGTTGACCACTTCTGCTATTCTATCACCCAATAACTGTTGCTTTTCTGCATCTCACCCAAACACCATGCCCTTGGCACAGACACAAGCTACTGCAGTCTACAGCCCTGTTTTTTCATACCTCACAGCTCTGCTGGCTACCCAGAGGAGAAATAACCATGGCTGCAGAGGAAGAAGTGGTCTTTGGAACATGCTTTTCAAGATTCCCGGAGAAGAGAAGGCTGTGGGGGGACCTCATTGCAGCCTGCCAGTCCCTGAAGGGAGCAGAGAAACAGGAGGGGAATCAACTTTTTAAAAGGGCAGACAATGGCAGGACAAGGGGGATGGATTAAAGCTGAAGGAGGGAAGGTTTAGATTGGATATTAGGGGGAAGTTCTTTACAGAGAGAGCGGTGAGGGGCTGGAACAGGCTGCCCAGAGAGGTGGTGGATGCCCCATCCCTGGAAGTGTTCAAGACCAGGTTGGATGGGGCCCTGGGCAACCTTGTGTAGCTCCAGGCCTGAGGTTGGTGTCCCTGCCTGTGGCAGGGGGGTTGGAGCTCTATGATCCTTGGGGCCCCTTCCAACCCTTGCCATTGTATGATTCTATGACTCCTCATCTCAAGAGGAAGGAACTATTATAATCTAAAAGCTCCGAATTTCCCCTAAAAGACACTTAACATCTGTGAAAGAAGTGTCCAGGTCACTTAGAAAGTAATGCTGGAGAACCCAGTGGCAGCCAGGCAGTCATCCCTTACCCAGAAAGATAGACAGGACTCAAATTTTGGGGCCAACTGTTCACATGCAAACTCTAAGAGGTCAGTGTGAAGCCTCATCACAATTCAGGTACAGAAAGAGCTGGTGATTTCCTGTGCAGCCAACACATCCCTGCCTGTGAGGGTATGTAACTGACTTCTCTGCTCTAATTGGAGTCCAGCAGTGGCAGGATTAAAGGATGGCAGTAACAGGATTGCTTACCGTAGTCACAAACAATAATAAGGTTAAGAGCTTTCCTTTCCCTCCTTCTGGCTAGGCTGTGAGTAGGCAGAAAGTTATAAGGCAGTGGGGTGGCTGCTAAGCCTTTCCTCCAATTGCTTAAGAGGGGTGTTTAGGGTTGTTAATTTTGACTCCTACTCACGGCTGGCACTTCTCACTTCACTGCTTTGAAGGCACATTTAACTACGTATGCAGGGAGCAAGTGCACCATGCTGCACAGACAATGAATGAAACAGGCTCCTTGAAACTGTTCACCCATCACTCTGCATCCTTTCACATTAAATGCCCACACAGATGCATCACTGGGAAGATAACCACTCAATTTTTGCTTAAACTACTGCTGCTAGTCATGAAGCAGCTTAGCCTGGAAACACACCATTCTCTCCCACTCTCTTTCCCACACTTACATTGTCTCTTTCCTGGCTGTCTTGTCTCTTTTTTCCCCCTCCTCCCCCCAGCTCTCAATACCACCCCACTGGAAAAAGACAGCAAACCTTGAGGACAGTTGAAAGTTATCTCCACAATGGTGCCAGGCACATCAGCCTGAAAACAGGGTTGGAAGACACCCAAGTTCTCCCCCACAGGAGACCTAACAGGTCCTCCAACCTACCTTCTAACCACTGATTTCTCTGAAACATGGTTCTCTGGTGCAGTTGCCCTTAACAAGCCAGAAGAAAATTGGCCAAACAGCTCAGTAGAGAGAGTTGGATGTACACTGTGTGTTTTCTTTGTAGCTTCCTGTGTGACGCTATGGCTCACAATTGTTTGCAGTGTTATTTGCAATACCCAAACATTTGGGGAGCAGGAAAAGGAAAATGAATTGAGGACAAACCATTCCCAATGACTGTTGCCCCATCACGTGCACAGCAGAGTTGCAGTGATATAACCACATCCCCCAGGCTCGCTGCAGTCAGACTTCCCTGCTTTTACAGAAGGAAGCAATTTAGTGTTAAGATCTGGTTCCAGGCAGAAAGGGAAAATTTAATCAGTCTCTGCCACTTTTTAACTGTTGGCTAAATCCCTTCACCTCTGCTTCCCCCTCACCCATGTCTAGCCAAAGCATGGAGTACAACCCCCACAGGATAGGCAGCGTTTCATTACAGCACATCACGTAACATCTACCACAACAGGATGCGGGACTCTGCTGTAGCCTCCTGGCACCTCCTGTCACACCAGCTGATTTCCAGATAATAAACACATTGTCAAGAAGCATCTCCTGAGGAAGCATTAGGATCTGCCCAGACAGCCTGTCCCTTCATGCTGCTCAGTCACACAGCCATTAACCTCTCCCATGCTCTGCTGCAAGCTATGCAGATATTAATTGCTCCTACCAGCACCAACTGAGCCCCTAAAACCTCAGCACAAAGTCACAAAAAATAAATCTCAGTTGGTTTCCACTTACTGCTCCTCCAACCTTCTCCCAGACTCCACCAGTTACTCTGAGCCTGTCCAGGGGAGTCCCAGCCAGCAGCATCCAGATGAGACAGCAAGGAAAACTCAGCTGGTGACTTGGCTCTCAGAAGGTTTCTCTCCAGTTGCCCCCTTCTGAGCACCTGCAGCCTTCCTAGCCCAGCTCTCCAGTCCATGAAAGCCAGGCTCTTCCTCTTGCTACAGCTTTGTCTCTCCAGCCCAGGGAAACACACAAGAGCAGACTCACAAAGCTCTATTTTTACCAAGAAGGAGAGATTTCTTTCTTTATGAGTAGTGACACCATGTTGCAAGATGGGTTGCTTTGGGAGCAACCCTGCCACACCTCCAGATCACTTCTGCTTTGCAATACAACTCCACAGTTGTCCTCGCTCACACAGGGAAACTGCAACAGCATGGGAACTACCAGTGGGGAACAAAGTGGGGAGAACAGGAACATAAGTCATAGCTGTAGCTTTGGGCAGAGAAAAGGGTTATTTGAACTAGAAGAAGATCAAGCAACTTCAGATCCTGGATCTGAAACTAAGCTTTACTTCAGCATCCAAACTGCAAGGTCATCTTTCTGCTCTGTTTTCAAAGTTAGTTGTTTAACAAAAAGCATGTGACTAAATCCATTGCCACTGCCTCACTGCCTCCCTAGAAATGTTTAAAAGAGCTGACTAAACAGAGAGCTCTCCAGGCTGGTTCAGCCTGGAGAAGAGAAGGCTGTGGGGGGACCTCATTGCAGCCTGCCAGTCCCTGAAGGGAGCAGAGAAACAGGAGGGGAATCAACTTTTTAAAAGGGCAGACAATGGCAGGACAAGGGGGATGGATTAAAGCTGAAGGAGGGAAGGTTTAGATTGGATACTAGGGGGAAGTTTTTTACAGAGAGAGTGGTGAGGTGCTGGAACAGGCTGCCCAGAGAGGTGGTGGATGCCCCATCCCTGGAAGTGTTCAAGGCCAGGTTGGATGGGGCCCTGGGCAACCTTGTGTAGCTCCAGGCCTGAGGTTGGTGTCCCTGCCTGTGGCAGGGGGGTTGGAGCTCTATGATCTTTGGGGTCCCTTCCAGCCCTTGCCATTCTATGATTCTATGAAACAACCCACAGGCCAGTGGTAGGGCTACGTGCTGCAGCAAGCTTTTTAAAATTGTATTTTATATATAGGCAACATGAAAAGGGAGGAGATTGCTCAGAAAATACCACATCTTTCACTGGTCATTGCTTTACTTATAATCCCTCTGTTTGAACCTCCAGCAATTTACTTGGAGTCTGCCCAAAAGCAACCTCACAGCAGACAGAAGTGGAAGCACACCAACCTTCTCTTGTTTTAGCCACGCTGCAGTCAGGCACCAGCACCACTAACAGCTAATGCCACAGAATTTCTTTCACAAACATATAACAGATTTTGAACTTTTTTTATCTACATCCACAGCAGGATTCCTGCACTGGCTGGCCCCAGATCCAGGGCTGCTTTAACAAAAGGTGCTGCCCTGCCTGCTTAGATAGGAGCAGCAGCCAAGAGCGGCATGGCCAGGCGTGGATGCACCACACCTCCACGGAGCCACAACACTAACAGTCTGCCACCATACCTGTTGCTAAATCACTTGCTCACTGTGTCTGCAGGCTAAACCAAAATGTGTTAATGAATTAACCACCACAAAGCAGTGAGTGATTGCAAAATCAGCACTTGCAGCCTTGTCTACAGGAGGAAAAAGAACAAGTGCTGAGGACACAGTGACAAGTACCTTTCAACCATGTTTGGAAGTGCTAATGGTAATGAGGAACAGGCTACCTCTTAACACTCATCACCTGGCAGGGCTTGCTGAGGTATACCTCCAAGTCAGCTGAAGATGTGCCAATGCAGCCAAGCTGGAAAAAGCAGTGAAATGAGGTCAAAGTTAGTTCACTGACCCACACCAGCTTCCTCCAGTTCTCTGCTATAAGCATTTGTTCAGCTGCCAATAGATACCTGCCTGGAGAACCCTGCTACGGCGACTTAAAACATCCTCATCATCCAAACTATCCTGGTAGAGATGTCCATGCACACTGACAAAAAGGTAACATGAAATACAGCAGCTTCAGTATTGCACAGTCTAACAATTTTCCTACTAATGGTGAACACAGAATTAAGATTTCATTACAGCTTGCTGTTCTGAAGCAGCAAACCCACCAAATATCCCATCTGTTTCCTTTGCTGTTACCTTGAGCCAGTAAGCACCTTAGCTGACTACCTGCAGGCTCAGGAACACAGTATCATGGTAAGATATGTCTGGGAAGGGAGCATGGGAAGGGACTGAAGTGATACAATAGCAGTGACACAGGCCCATGGAAGAGACAGTGGTAAACCAACGTGAGGCATCCATTTTGGAGGCTTCTTCATAACTGTAAGGAAAAAATATATTATAAAAAAAAAGTTTCATTCTATAAGTTGCATGCTTAACTCAAAAGAATGATTCTCCCCAAACTGGTAAATTTGTGCATAGGCTTTTCATCCACTTGCAACACAAGCCAGCACTAACTGGAGCCCGTACAATGCAGCTCTCTGCTCAGATAGAATCATAGAATGGCAAGGGTTGGGAGGGACCCCAAGGATCAGAGAGCTCCACCCCTCCTGCCACAGGCAGGGACACCAACCTCAGGCCTGGAGATACACAAGGTTGCCCAGGGCCCCATCCAACCTGGCCTTGAACACCTCCAGGGATGGGGCATCCACCCCCTCTCTGGGCAGCCTCTTCCAGCCCCTCACCACTCTTTCTGTAAAAAACTTCCCCCTAATATCCAATCTAAACCTTCCCTCCTTCAGCTTCAATCCATCCCCCTTGTCCTGACATTATCTGCCCTTATATAAAGTTGATTCCCCTCCTGTTTCTCTGCTCCCTTCAGGGACTGGCAGGCTGCAATGAGGTCCCCCCACAGCCTTCTCTTCTCCAGGCTGAACAAGCCCAGCTCCCTCAGCCTCTCTTTGTAGGGCAGCTGCTCCAGCCCTCTCATCATCCTCGTGGCTCCTCTGACCCCTCTCCAACAGTTCCACATCTCTCTTGTATTGGGGGCCCCAGCTCTGGACACAGGACTCCAGCTGGGGCCTCAGCAGGGCAGAGCAGAGAGGGACAATCCCCTCCCTGTCCCTGCTGCCACCCCTCTGCTGATGGAGCCCAGGATCCCATTGGCCTTGCGAGCTGCCAGAGCCACTGCTGGCTCATGTTAAGTTTCTCATCCACGGTGACACCCAGGTCCTTCTCAGCAGGGCTGCTCTCAAGAAGCTCTTCTTCCAGTCTGTATCTATGTCTGGGATATCCTTGTGGGTAGAGCAGGTCCCTGAAACGAGGGGTAACTCATCCATGCTTCCACACATCAATATTGCAAATATCCCCAAATAAGTATGACCATTTCATCAATCCACAAGTGAGATGGACAAACTGTAAATGCAGAGTAATGGGAATGGTGTCCTTTCGTCTGACTGGAGATCACAGCAGGGAAAAAGCTTGAAAAGTTGATGGACAAGCATAAAGGGAAAAATGAGTAAATTATTCATATATACAGTATGCTGTGAAATTCAAATGGACATCCTGAGTCTGACAAAGAAGCTCCCAAGAAATGAAGGAACACTTGGAGCAAGTAGCCACAAGCACGAGGGATGGGAAGACTGAAATGTCAGCTTATCAGACTGTAATTTAGGGAAGCACATACAAGAATAAAAATTTATTTACAAAATAAATTATTTACAAAATAAACACCAAAACCCAATGTTGATATTCATTAACAGTGAAAAAAAACCCTTAAAATCCATTAAAAACCAACCCAAGCACATCAAGAACATAGTCCAGCTGACAAGCACGTGGTCTGCAAGAACAAGATGTGACCATTGCAGCTTCACAACAGTCCCTAAACTGGGAGGAGAAAAACAGCAAACTACTTTGAAAAGAGCAACCTTAGGATTCAGGACTAAGGATTACTCACTTCCAGGTGTGTGAGGCAAAACAGAAGTGAGGAAAGAAGTGAGAAGTATGGGCAAAATGTGTGCAAGGCTTTTGAGGGAAAGAAGCAACAAGAAGAAAGCAGGGGTATTGGTAAGGTAGAAAATAGATGGACTACTAGAAGATAGCTGAAGGAACACAGGGGGAAACACAGAACAAATACAAGGGAGCTCTTCTAAAATAATCATCTTGGCATAAATGATGTAAATCTTAAAACCCCCCTGATCTAAATAACAGGGATTCAGAAACATTACTTGAACCATTCATGAAAACCAGGCAGCAGATAAAATCAATGAGAAGCCTTGGGTAAACACGATCTTCTCCCCTGGTAGAGAACTCCCCTGGGATTAAAGAACAGGAAAAGAGTAGTGGAACCCTTTACAAGGGAGTTACTCTAACCCTGCTACCACTGTAAGGGTGCAACAGCTAACTCTTAGTGGCTTTCAGTTTTGGAAAATGGAACCAAAGCTGTGAGTTCTGCCATCACCCCAAACTGCCCGTGCTGATGAGAAAGAACTTAGTTATCATCTGCACAGAATTAAAAATAAATATTTTTTTAATGAAAAAGTTGAAAACACACAACTGGGCATGGAACCTGGACATCATTTTTCCAGGAGGTGGCCCGACATGCACTGGCTTTGGATCCCATGCTACTTAAGATATGCTCACACTGAAGAATCAGAAGGATGAGAAGAAACATTTACAGTGGAAGCGTAAAATCAGCATGAGTAGGGAAATAAGGAGAGCCTATAAAAACTAGAATAGCAGCCAAAATGCAACAGGAGTTTTTAATTACTAAACAGAGTCCCTCACTGGGTTAGATTTCATGAGATGTGAGAAAGAGAGGGAGCACAAAACGTGACAGCAGGCAGTAAATTAGAAAGGTGATGGCATTGCAAGAGGCCTGCAGAAAACGCTGGTGTGATTTTGGGCTGCATCACACTGCAGAGTAGGGAGGGGTCCCTGTAGAGAGCTGGGGCTGTTCAGCCTGGAGAAAAGAAGACTGAGGGGGGACCTAATCAATGTTGATAAATATCTGAAGTATGGGGTGCAGGGGGAATGGCCAGCCCCTTTTCAGTGTCTGTGGGGACAGGACAAGGGGCAATGGCTGCAAGTTGGAGCACAGGAAGTTCCACACCAACATGGGGAGGAACTTTTCCCCAGTGAGGGTGAGGGAGCCCTGGGACAGGCTGCCCAGGGGGTGTGGAGTCTCCTTCTCTGGAGAGATTCAAGACTCGTCTGGACACCGACCTGTGCAGTATGAGCTGGGGAGCTGCTTTGGCAGGGGGGTTGGACCCCATGATCACTGGAGGTCCCTTCCAACCCCTACAACTCTGTGATTCTGTGTTACAGCACCTGAAATACGGCGTCTCTCCCTGGGGACCACTGCAATGAGTATATTGAAATACCCAGGCAAAGCTGAACTTATCTAAGAGGCTTCTAACTACAGGAGCTGTATGACTTAAGCTATCTGCTTCCCCAGAGGTGATGACAGGTTATTGGGGCCACTATGCAGGGGAGTAAGACACTCTCACTTCCTGTTTCCCAAAATAGTATCCACCAGCTCTGATGTAGTTAAAAAAAGCCAACAAAACAAAACAGAAGCGTGGCTTCCCCATCAGTTGGGATGCTCCAAGCTTAGACCAGATGAGAACACAAGGTATTCAGAAAACAGCCTTGCCCAGACGCTCATGTGGCAGCTGTAAAATGCAGCGTGTCTCTCACCTCTTGCTCTTTTTTGGAAGTAAGTTCTTCCCAAGCTGACCAGAGACATGCATTCAGCTTAGAACCATCCCACTTGCAGACAAAAAGCATCAGCAGAGATTTCGTTGAAGAATGGAACTGCTCCAGGAACCATCCTGGTGCTCAGTGATGTATTCTTTTGGTGGGATAAATAGGTCAGGGGATGTCCATCCCAGAGGAGGGTGTGCTGTTATGTGTACTGCCTGGCTGTTAGCAATCAATCCCAAGTAACCAAATGTGCCAGAAGTGGGATGAGCACTCAGAGCATATGAGTGCACTAAAAAAAAAAAGCAACATTTTGGAGAAGCCATGGGACAAGTGAACTAACACAGCCTAGCTGATGAATGGAGCACTAGAAAGCAAGGCTGGGAGGCAGCGGAGCAGGTACTTCAAATAAAATGAAGCCTTTGGGAAAGTCACTA
Organism: Laterallus jamaicensis coturniculus; assembly: GCA_022605575.1. NCBI lineage: Eukaryota > Metazoa > Chordata > Aves > Gruiformes > Rallidae > Laterallus > Laterallus jamaicensis. The sequence goes on from JAKCOX010000001.1 coordinate 2,384,094, forward strand.
TTAATATTCTGAAAGGGGTACACACACACACACACACACCCCCTCCCATCAATCATACTGGCAGGAGACACTTGTCCCAAGCTCCACTAATGAGCAGCAAGAAGGAATAAGAGACACTGATGCAATTACTGTAGGCTCAGAGGGGAAAGAGAACGCTGACGGAGGAGAAATCCCAACGTGCTGCTGTGTGACAGACAAGGCAGAGAGTGGATGCCACTTCAGATGCGTTGTGCTGCAGGCTTGCAGCCAAGCCCACAACATTAAGAATAATAAGCCACCCAATGGCTGTTTAGAACATTTTGTTTTCTATATAGGACTAAAAGGAAATCGTAACTCAAACACAGCAAATGTCACCAGTTCCACAAGACTGCTTCCTTACAAAAAAAACCTGTGGCCTCTCCCAAGCACTCCCTGTCTGGAGCTACTGGGGTTTGTCACGGCATCATAGTATCTCTTGAGGGAACAATCTGGAATCATGTAACATTCCCAGAGGTGCCAATCTGTAGCTTACCCAAACACAGCGGATTTTGCTGAGGTTGGAAGTTTACCAGGAAAATGCCTGATTTACCGAGGAAACCACTCAAGAACATCTCAGGCAGATAAATACATGTTATTCCAGCTGGAAGAAGTGTTTCTTAAAGGAGCACCCAGTTCAGAGGCTGCTGAGCAGCAAGTGAACACAGAGGAAAGCACACAAGCAGCTGCACAAATGAAGTCTTGCCGTGCTCCCCAGGAAATCTCAGGTACCAGACCCTGCCTGCCTAAACAGGACAACGGGACAGCAGAGGTGAGAACGTCCTCCTCATGGCACTTCAGAGGATCCCTGCAGCTGGCACTTACAGGACACTACCAGATGGGCTTGCAGTAAGTGCTCTCCCTCCAAGATGACATCCATTAGGCTCTGGCTTTCCAAAAGTTTTAATGCTAGGGAATTCAGAGCATCTTCTGAAACATCATACCCTGAAGGTGCCCATACAGTCTCCCAAAGTGAGCACAAACCACATGCACAAGTCAACGCTTCTCGAACCATCAACGAGCAGGAGACACCCTGTTCGAGCAGACGGTGTGGGTGGCAGCAAGATGTAAAATGCCTTCGAGCTCATGCATCCTACTGGGATAGGAGGTACTCTGGACAACGTGCAGGGTGACTGAACCCTTACTGTGCCATTCAAAGCATCATTTCACAGAATCATAGAGGTTGGAAGGGACCTCCAGAGATCATGGGGTCCAACCCCCCTGCCAAAGCAGCTCCCCAGCTCATACTGCACAGAGAGGTGTCCAGACGGGGCTGGAATCTCTCCAGAGAAGGAGACTCCACACCCCCTGGGCAGCCTGTCCCAGGGCTCCCTCACCCTCACTGGGGAAAAGTTCCTCCCCATGTTGGTGTGGAACTTCCTGTGCTCCAACTTGCAGCCATTGCCCCTTGTCCTTTCCCCACAGACACTGAAAAGGGGCTGGCCATTCCCCCTGCATCCCATGCTTAAGATATTTATAAACATTGATCAGGTCCCCCCTCAGTCTTCCCTTCTCCAGGCTGAACAGCCCCAGCTCTCTCAGCCTTTCCTCATAGGATAGATGCACCAGGCCCTTCATCATCTTTGTAGCCCTTCTCTGGACTCTCTCCAGGAGATCCCTGTCCTTTTTACTCCAGGGAGCCCAGCACTGGACACAATACTCCAGGTGGGGCCTGACCAGGGCAGAGTAGAGGGGGAGGATCACCTCCTTAGACCTGCTGGCCACACTCCTCCTGATGCCCCCCAGGATCCCATTGGCTCTCTCAGCCCCCAGGGCACACTGCTGGCTCATGGCCAACCTGTCATCCACCAGGACCCCCAGGTCCTTCTCCACAGAGCTCTTCTCCAGCAGGTCACCCCCAGCCTGTACTGACACAAGGGGTTATTCCTCCCCAGGAATGTATACAGGTAGAATCTGCCTTTGCAATCTGAGCTCAAGGCCGCTGAGGCATGAGCCAAAATACAACTTGTATCTCACCTCTTCACTAGAAACGTGATGACTTATCACTGAAACGACATCCACCTAACAACGAACACAGCCGCTGTGCTATGGAAAAAGAGTAAGGGTGAACACAATCACACAACCTTATCTTGTTTCCTAATTAAGAGCTTGCATTTACGGGCTCTCACATATCAGGGGCAGGGGGAGGGGGGAGGGTTCTATTAACAGAGGCTGAAAAATACTTCTCCTTGGAAAGCAGGCCGCCCCAAGCATGTTTGCACAAAGTCCTTAAGCACATTTTTTTTTTAAACCAGACATGATGTCTGATCTGCATACAGAACAATAAACACACAGCAAGGCGTTACCTTGATGTGGACAGACATTTTCCTTCAGCAAAGCTCCCATTCATTAATTACAGCCTCCACACAGCGACCGCTTGCTACAGCCCTCAAGGGTGCTTGTTATAAAGGCACTTTCACCGCCTCGTAGCACCACTATGAAGATGGAGATAACTGTGAGTGGAATCAAGGCTGGCTGGTTGACTATTTTAGCAAAAGCATGCTTTCACACTCTGCAGCAGGAATCAATCAGGATTGCTTTCCTTGTAAGGCACCGTGATGGGAAGGCAATAATCCCTGTGCCGGTGGGTAGCCTCACTGAAGATGCAGAGAACATTTTACTTGGTTTCCAGACATTCACTTCCTTCTGCCTCTCTGCATAATAGCCCACTGCCCAGAAAATTCTGCTCTGCCTCCCCAGAGAGCCACTCGAGCCAAAGGCAGCTGGGCCAAGGTTATGCTTACTCAGTTTATAAGGGAGGGCACTAAGAGTTCACAGATCTCTCTCAACCTGGTCCTGATAAGAGGAAGACCCCAGGAGGAGAGATGAGACACCTCCATTCTGAGAGCAAGCAACTTCCAAAACCAAACGTGGCCTTAGTTCGGTGTACATTCCTGATTCAATGGGAGATACTTCCATTGTGGGCAACAGTTCATCTTAGAAACCAAGATCCTCCTAGAGAGCCCCAGAATCGTACCACTGACCTGTCCCATACAGAAATAGGCTCATACTGCCTATTTTTACTGGCCCAGACTGCCTCTTCAACACCCTGAAGGCCTGTACACAACCTCTCACCAGTCCTGCTTTAACAGCCAACCCCACAAAGGCTGATCTGACCCCATCCATTTGCAGAAAATGAAACATCTAAGAAGCAACATGGGGACAAGCAAAGACTTAGGATTGAGTGTAGAAAAAGCAAGTTCGTTCTACAGCATTAAAATCAGCATAAATTTCTTCTTCCCCTAGTTATCCATAGGACTGGAAGAATTGAGAATTATACATGCATAAGAGATGGAGAGACACAAGGGAGAAGGATTACTGCCCTTGAATGGATATTATTTTGCCACTGCTACCACTCCCAGAACACAGTAAGACTCGACTGCACCTATGCCAGACACTGGGATGGTACAGCAGAGTTTCTATCTTGAAGACCATAGCATCAAGATGAAAGATCACACAAGCAGATTAGCAGAGGAAGAACGTGGGCAAGCAGTAAGTATGCCCAGGGCACAGCTACACCACTGACCCAGCTCAGGTCTGGGGCCTGATTCTTCCTTCAGCCTCAGTGAACACAAATAGCTGCGTAATAGGTGCTCACTTGTGACCTGCTACCTTGGGCTAGCTGAAGACTAGAAAACACAGAAGCACCAGTCCCACACCAGCCACAGCGGCCTGGCAGGGCTTCTCCAGACACCACAGGCACAGCAGCACATCCCGTTACCAGCTGCGGCCTCTCAAGGAAGAGAATCACCTTCCATCAGGTTCTTCCCACCCTAACAAGCCTTGCATTTGAAGTGATTTCCAAGGATGAAATTCCAGATTACTTCTAGAGATGTTTCCTCCAGGGTGGTGTGTCAGATGGCTGTCCCCCCCAGCTACCAACACACAAAGAAGTCCCATACATTAGAAGGGGCACCTACACAATGCTAATGGAAACCATCCTTGTGAAGAGGTAGGGGATTCACCGGGCCAAAGAGCAGTACTCCAAACAACTTTCAAAGTGGTGACACACCAGTTCTGCTCACCCACCAGCATCCCACCACCCACATAACCCACTTCTAAACTCGGTCTCACTATCCCCAGTCATCCTGTCTTGAGCTTGCCCAAAGCAGTTCCTCCTCTGTCTCTAGCTCTTGCAGTATTTCCATTTGTGAAGACCAGGTACGTGTACCTGCTCCACCATTGCTAGGTTCTGTGCTCCACACCTGCAGCTTCTTTCCGCAGGAAGTCAACCTGGTAATTATTCCCTGCCCTCCAAATTCCAGCTCAGCAATTACCTACCCACAAATAAACAATACCTCAAGTCACTGTAAAGCACTAGAACGATCACCGCTTCCTCCGCTCCGCGCAACCGCCTCAGCATGTGTCATCAAAACGTGCACTGGCTTCTCACAGGCACATGTTGCAAAATCCTCCCCATTTGCTCTGCCCAGAGCCTCCCTGGGCATCACAAGCACACAGGCTTTCTCTGCTAGCTCAGGGTAATTCGGAACATCTCTATTCTGACACATCAAGCCACTCAATTCACCACGCCTCTCCCTACACGTCCACCTTCCGAAGCCCTTTCACAAAGGCCGGTGTCCTTCTGCCTGCAGGAGTGGTTATTTTCCCCCTGTTGAATTTTCCCCCAGCAGCTTTTGTGCAGCACCGGGACATGCCACTTGCAAACCACACAGCGCAGCCCAGAAGCACACAGACCCAGAGGAATTTCTTGAGCCTGCCCCTTAATGCTCAAGGAGAGACCTCCTGGTGGGCAAGCCAGGACTAACGCTCAAGAGAAGACCTCCTGATCAAGAGCTGATGGGCAAGCCGAGACATCTGCCTCATCAAGGCATCCGCCACCTCCGGCCCCAAGACAAGGTCCCTGCGCTCTTCCCACAGGCACGCCTAGCCCGGCCGCCCCTTTCACCGCGCGGTCAGCAGCGCGGCTTGCACCAGCCGGCTCGCCTTCCAGCGCTGCCCCCGGTAAAGCCGAGTCCAGCTGGCCGCCCAGGAGACCCTTCCTGCTGCTCCCGAGGGCGCCGGGAACCCCGCGGGCCCCCGGACAGCAGGTGGCCACCGCCTGGCGTCAAGCGGCCGTCCCTTCCCGAGGCCAGCCCTCGCTCGAGGGGCAGGGAGGCGGCTTTCAGAAGCGGCACGACCACGACGACATGCCCCGCGCCGGGACCGCACAGGGGCATCGCGGCGGACACCAGCCAGAGGCCGCAACACGGAGCCAAGGCAGCCGTGGCCCGGCGCTGGCACACCCAGCTCCCGCGGGAAGCACGCCGGGGGAACGGCGGCCGGAACAGCCGCCCGCCGCGCACCCAGCCGAGGCCCAGCCGCCACCGAGGGGTCGCAGCCGCAGGCCCGGCCTGGGAGGGCAGGGATGCTGCAGGGGCCGCCCAGCCCGGGGCGCGGGGGGCCGGGGGCCGGCCGGGGGCCGCCGCCTCCCCTCCCCGCCCCTGCCATCCCCCAGCCCGGGCTCCCCAGCCCCCCCTCCCCGCAGCGGAGCGGGGAGGCTCCCGGCGAGGCCCCGGGCGGCGCGGCTCACCTGGGCACGCAGCTCGGCGCCGAACGATCGATCTCCCAAGTGGCGAAGAGGTTCATGGGCACTGGGACCGGCCCGGGGCCGGCCATCGCCACCGTCGCCGCCGCCGCGGCCGCCCCGCCGGCCACCGCCGGGGGCCCCGCGGCGGCTCCCGAGCCCAACGCGCTGGTCGCCGTCGCTGCCGCCGCCATCCCGCCGCTGGCGATGGGGGGGAGGGGGGGCGGCCCGAGCCCCTCTCCTCAGCGCCGGCCTCCGCCTCGGCGCGCGCGCGCCCGCTCGCTCGCGCGGCGGGGCGTGCCCGGAGGCCCCGCGCCCGCCAACCGGAGCGAGGATGGGCGGGGCGCGGGAGCCGCGCGGCCAGCCAGAACGCGGCTAGGGCGCGGCCTGCGGCGGGAGATGAGCCAATCGGAGCGGGAAAAGTGCGAGGATGGCGACTTTGTCAGCCAGCCAATCGGAACCGAGAGGGAGGTGGCCGGAGCGGCTGGTAGCCAATCAAAGAGAGAGAAAGGCGAGGCCGCCGGGGAGGGGCCAGCCAATGGAAATAGCGTCGCCGCTCCGGCTGGGGCGGGGGGGGGGGGGGGGGGAAAGGGGGCTTGAGCGGGGTGTGCGCGCGTGGTGGTGATCCCTTTAAAGCGCAGCTGCCGCGGCTTGCGCGAGCTCGCTCAGGGGCGCGGCCGGGCGCGCGGCCCGCTGGCGGGGTTGCTATGGCAGCGGGGGGAGCCGGGCGGCGGGGCCGGCAGGGAGGGAGGCAGGGAGGGCGCCGCCGCCATCGCCCCCGAGCGCCGGCTGGGGCCCGGCAGCCGAGGCGGGAGGGCGGCGGGGTGTCAGGGAGGGGCCTGCCGGAACCCCCCTGGCGGGGCGCGGGGCTGGAGGGCCGGGTGGAGCCGGTGAGCGGTGCGGGAGGTCGGGCAGGACAGCCCCAGCGTAGGCCGGGGACTGGCCTGTGGGGGAGCAGGGCGGGTGAGAGGGGCCGGGGACACCGGGGTGACCATGAGCCCTCACGGTTACGGCGGCCCATGGCATCCTGGGGTGTGTGAGAAGGGGTGTGGTTAGTAGGTCCAGAGAGGTCCTTCTCCCGCTCTGCTCTGCCCTGGTGAGACCACACCTGGGGTACTGTGTCCGGTTCTGGGCCCCTCAGCCCAAGAAGGACACAGGACGCAAACGCAAACCCCTGTGTTGCAGCAGGAGGTGATGCTCATGTGATGGGCGTGCTGGCCTGGCCTTGTCTCTGCATTGCTTCCCACCCTGGCTTGATCGCAGCAGGGTATTGTCACTGCCCTTCCCCGAAAGCAGCTGACTGCTCCCTGCTAGAGCCGGGAGCTTGACTGGTGCCTAGAACACCCCTGGCAGTGCCCCCCCAGCCGCTTGCTTTCATCTACCTGCCTTCCAGCCTTAGTCATCCTTCCCAACTATTTGTGTGGGACTTTAACAGCACCAAGAGCTCCAGGCCTTCAGGGATGCCCTCTCACTTCCAGGAGGCCAGAGGCATGAGCTTACCTGCTCAGCTTGAGGCAGCATGGTGAGGTGACAGCCCCAGAGCCTTTTGGGCAGCACCCAAGGGCTGCAGCTCTCCTGGACCACCTCTATGGCCTGGGAAGGCTGCTTCTCCCCTGCCTTCCTGAAGGATGCCCATCACTTCCAGCCACCTCTACCCTCTGTGATGCTTTTCCAGAGCTGTAGAAGCTCTCTCCATGATCCTGAGGTCACAATGGCCTTTCCCCATCACATCCATCATTTGCAGTTTCTTGCTGGTGAGCTTCCTCCTTTTCCTGCCTTTCCCCTGGAGGGATGTTCAGTGTGATTGGGGTGAATTTCTCTGGCTGTCTCCCTGCAGCCCGTTCCCTATGGGTACCTCCATCACTTGTTTAGTTTTGGCCTTCTGGCTTTTCTCCAGATGAATCTACATGGTTCTTCTCTGGCTATTTTCTTTATTTGGGTACTTGGATGCATGGCCTGCTCTTCATTTTTTTCCTACCTCTTGACTTTGTGCATACAGGATAAGCTCCCCAAATACTTTGCCCACACACAGCAACTCTTCCCTGTCTTTGGGGGTCAAAATCTTCCTGTTTTCCATTGTAGGTACCAGAGCCTGGTTATCTTCCAGCTTAAAAAGAGCCTGCTAGAGTCATCTCATTCAGTTGCTTCCTCACCTCCTCTTGAGCTAAGATCTTTCTGGGAGCCAAGCCCCAGAGAAGATTTGCTTAATCATTGATATGATCTTGGAGCACATCAGGGAAAGCAGCCAATGAACCCTTGCTCTTTAGTGTCCATGCAACTAGCTTGAAGTGTGTCTCCAGACCCTCTCCCCCAGCTTTCCCCCCCAAACCCCCCTCTATTTCACTGCTGCACAAACAGGCCATGCCCACCAGCACTTCAACACTGTTTAGAAACCCCATAGTAGCTGGCATCATTGTCCTTGGCAGACAAGGCACCACAGTGTGTGTTGGTGAAAGCCACACAAGGCACATGATCCTTTTTGGGCCAGCACTTTCCCCAGCCATGCTGTTCCTGGGAGATCCATGTGTCACCCCAGACAGGGCTGAGGTGCAGCAAGACGTAGCAGCTGCTCAGGAGTATTTCTCTTTGACCCAGGTGTCCCTCCCAAACTGCCCTGGTTTTGTTAGCTGGTAAGAGCACTTTCTGTGGTGCAAAGCCATCTTTTCTGCACTGTGACCACAACCTGTGGACCTCTGCTGCCTTCAGCCTCAGCCCAGAGTGGCAGGAAAGGGCACCAGGCCTGGTGCAGGCATATTTGGCTGTGCCCTGGGCAACGGGGAAGGGGGGGGGGGGGGTGAGACGAGCAGAGGAGCTCACCCTGATAGTTCTGGGGCTGCTCTGTGGTTGGAGCTAGAGGGAGCTATGGGCAACGTTTGGGGGCACTTTGGTCCCTGGGTGAGACAGGCAGATGTCCCCTTACCCCTCCGCCTGCAGTGACCAGGAGCCAGGGGTGGCTACGTCCTGTGCAGGCTGTTCCAAATTTGAGGGGTTTTTTTAAAGTTGCCTTCCTGAAGGATGCTCACCATTCCAGGCACCTCTTGCCCTCCATGCTGTGGCCAGGCTCTGGGTGCCATGAGGCTCTTTTGGAGCAGTTGAAGCTCTTGGCATGGTTCCCTGGCCACCACCAGCCTTTCCCCAGCCGCAGCCACTGCTTGCAGTTCCTTGCTGACAAACTTCCCCCATCCCTGCAGCTTCCCCTTGAGGAGGTTCAGTGTAACCAATGGATTTCTCTAGCTCACTCCCAACAGCCTTTGAGTGCATCGGGGTCGCTGCCCTAGAGAGACTCTCCAGTAATAACAGTGGGGTGCAGGTGTCCTAGGCAGCCCAGGGGTAAGCCAAAGATGCTGGAGCTGAAGACGTCTGGAGCCAGGAGCAGCCACCTGCCTGGGAACCCTGGTGTCCTTCCATTTTTGTCTCTGATGGCAGCTGCATCCACATGCAAAGGCTGGCACTCTATTTCCAGCATTGTGTTTTAGAGGAGCACATAAGTATCTGCTCTTGCTCTGGTTGCTTATTTTTATGTGCCTCATTAAAGCAGCTCTTTACTGCTTCCCACATGAATATTGTCACCTCCTGTCCTAGCCTCTAGAGAAGACTCAAGGGGTTTAGGATTCCAGCCCAGAGATGAATCATCTTGTCTTTAGCCCCACTGCTTGGTAGCTGCCTCTAGCACACTGCCCTCCTACCTCTGTGGTCATCCCTTCCCCCCAGGTGCCTCCATAGACCAAGAGACCCTTTGCTCACCCCTAGACCCTACAAGAGGCTGCTCTAATGCTGGGTGAGAGCTGGCACTTCTGTGCCCAGCAGGAAAGATCTAGGTTTTGTTTCTATGTCGGTTTCCCCTCTCATGCCTCACAGTACTCTCCACAGTTCTGGTTGCAAGGTCTCCTTTCCTTTTTGGAGGCAGGTTCCTTTGGCTGCTTTCTTTTGCTGCTCTTTCAGCCCTTCTGGAGATTGCTGGGCTTTCCTGAGCTAAGAGAACGATCCCACAGCCAAACTCTACCTTGTCACGACTCTCTAACCCAGAGCTCTGCTCCCTTCATGCAGGCCCTCCACCTGCCTGCATGCTCGCTGCAGGACATGAGCTGAACCTGGATGCCAGCTCAGTGTCCCACTTGCCATGGACACTACAGGCAGATTCCTAGTTCGCTGATGCCACCCAAAGTGCCTCAGGGTGTCAGAGACAACAGGCACACTTAGAGTGACCCCTTCAGCAGCTGGAAGTGAGGCAGCCTGCACATCTGGTGCTCAGTGACTGTGGCTAGCACGTGTCCTCCCACTTAGGGCTGTGCCTGGTTTTGCTCTTCAGAAATCGGGATGCCCCCCTGGCTTCCGAAATAGATATATTGACAATGAGCACTGCAAAGCCAGGGGGGAATATGACAGGCAAGCCTTCCCTGTATCACTGAGGCCCAAATCCGTCAGGAGCAAGCTGAGAGTTACAGGCAGTGAGCTGCTGGGGCTGATGGAAGAGCAGTGGCAGAGGGAAAGGCCACCAGGCTGAGGGAAACCTTCTGCCTTCACTGGCCCGGTTTCTCTGCTCACAAGCCCCTGGCTCGAGCCGTGCCCTGCGGAGCTGGAGCTCCCCAGGACCCTGCGGACCAGCACAGCGGGGGTCATGTCACAGAGGTGCCGGAGGGGCCCTGCACGCTCCACCAGCAAGGCCTCGGCGAGGGGTCCCGGTCCTTCTCGGCCGGTAGGACCCTCACTAGCCCCGGCCTCCCCGGGTGCCCCAAGTTTTCCTGGGGCTGCTTCTGGGCTGCGGCAGGGAGCACCCACGGGGCTGGGGGGAGCTCGGAGGGCTGGGGCGGGGGGGAGAGAACGGGGGGGACAGGTAAGAGGAGCGGAGGCAGGAGGAGGTTGGGGAGCAGGAGGGGGTCAGGAGGCAGGCTGGAGGCGGGACCGTGTGCGAGATGTAGTCCAAGGGCGGCAGCTGGTGGGGTCGAGAAGGGAGCGGGAGGATGCCCGGGCGGGGCGATGGGGGCCGCCAGCCCCGGGGGTGCCGTGGCGAAAACGGGCCGAGGGAACCAGAGCAAGAGGGAGCGGCGGGCGGCGGCGGGCGCTTCGGTCAGGCGGGGGCCGCCGCAGTCCCCGCCCGCCCGCCGGGAGGGGCTAAGCCCCGCCGCCGCCACCGCAGAGCTGCCGCCGCCGGGGCGCGCCGGGCGATGCCGCGCCGGGCCCGGGGCCGCCGCCGTGGCCCCCCCGCCGCCTTGACCTGGCGCCCCGTGGAGCCATCCGAGGTAAGCGCGGCCCAGGCGCGGGGTCGGGGGGTGGGGGGGAAGCGGCGGGCTGCGCCGGGCGCCCTCCTCGGGTCGGGCCCCCACGGCCGACCGACGGGCAGGGCCTGCCCGCTCCTCCCCTCTGCCGGCGCCCCGGGCAGGCCCCGCCGGTGCGGGCTGGCTGCGGCGGGCAGGGTGCTTGGGGACAGGCAGGGCGGGGGGGGAGGTCCGTGTGCCCAGGCACCCACCCCCGGGCACCCCAAGGGGACGCACCGCGCGGGGGCTGCGCGCTGCCTGGCGGGAGGCAGCGTGCGGGGCAGCCCCGCGCCCGTCCGGGACCCCCAGGTCAGGTGGGGCAGCAGGGGGGAGGCTGGGGGGTGAAGCACAGAGGAGAGACCCCGGCTGTGCAGCACACGCCAGCGGTGCCACGTTCGCCCAGTTCCCCCTGCCCCCCAGCCGCTGATCTCTCTCCCTCAGAAGCACCTGTGTCTGGCAGGCTTCGGCCGCTGCCTCCCTCAGCGTGCCAGGCTGCCCTGGGGCGCGGGGATGCAGGCCTGCGCAGGATGCTTAGGTGGCTTGTGCCCGGGGCAGCCCGTGTCAGCACGAGGTGCCTCGATCCCCAGGGTGACCCTTAACCACATGGCCACCATCCTGCTCCCAGGCGCTTGCTCCGCGGTCAAGTGCCACCCACGTGCTGCCTCGTGGGTGACCAGGATGGTGTCCCAGGGTCCCTGCCTGGCCCAGGTAGGGCTGTGCAGACTCTGTGCCTGCAGCCATCGTGCAGTGCAGTGCTGTGCAGCCAGCAAGGCCGGCTTTATCCTCCATTTCAGCCAGGAGGGCTGGCTCCCCTCCAGAGCAGCTGCCGAGCCCTGCCCGGCGAGGCTCCGGCTCCGTCCTTCCTCCATCTCTGGCAGCCCGCAGCTGTGCTTGGCCAGGGGGAGGGAGCCAAACAGCCCCTGTGCCATCCAAGGCAGGCAGAATGCCTTGAAGGCCCCCTTGGCTTTGTTTGCCATGGCCTCAGCCTGGGAAAGCAGAAGACCCATCTGAAATCGAGGGCCTGTTGCAGAGCTCCTCATGTCCTGGAGCTGTGGGCTGGTGCTGCCTTTCCCCTGCTGGGGCAGGGTGGGCATGGGCAAATAGCTGTAGGCAGAGCTCTTGGGGAGAGCGAGGCTGAAGGAAAAACTGCTTTCTTCCCTCCCACCCCACAGGACAGCCAGGCTAAAAATAATCCTTCGCTTCATGCTGTGCATGAAAATAAAGGAGACTGAAAAGAGAGTGGTTCTGGATCATAGCCGTTAAGGACCTCCTTGGGTTAAAGGCATAGACACCCTTGGGAAGGGGAGACTGCCACTGGTGCTGCTGGCTGGGAAATCCCATGGAATAGAAGGCAAGTAGCCTTCCCAGAGGCAGGGGCTTAACAAGCGTGATGAGCTACTGGAAGAGGCAGCAGCATCCCGAGTGCTTGAAAGCTGTCCAGTCTGTCCCCACCATATTCCCATGAGCAGCGTAGGAGCGGAGTTTCAGCCAGCATATGCCTCCAGCGTGGCCAGGAGCCTCAGGAGGACTTCAGCTAGGAGTCTGCAGGTTTGGAACAAACCAGGCATGTAGAACGGGAGAAGAGTCTATGACACCCACCTCCCCAACCATCTTTCAGCCATCCGCAGTTGGGTTGTGGTTTGGTGGGTTTGGGGTGGGGGGAGGGAAAGGGCAGAGTGTGCAGAGGGCTGAAGGTGGGGATGGGGAATCCCAGCAATGCTCTGATGGCCCTCCCTGTTTCCCTGCACAGAATGGTTCCCCCACCACCTGTCAGCAAGCCCCACGTGTGCCTCTCCACCGCGCTGATCATGACCAGCCTTGTCCTCATGGATGCCTACCTGGTGGAGCAGAGCCAGGGCTCCAGGAAGCTGGGCATCTGTGTCATGGTGGCAGTGGGCGACGTGTGCTTCCTGCTGGTGCTCCGCTACGTGGCCATCTGGGTCGGGGCAGAGGTGAAGACAGCTAAGCGGGGCTATGCCATGATCCTCTGGTTCCTGTATGTCTTCGTTCTGGAGATCAAAGTCTACTTTGTGTACCAGAACTACAAAGCTGACCGGAAGAGCCTGGATCTCATAGCCCGCAAGGCGCTGACCTTGCTGCTCTCCATCTGCATCCCAGCCCTCTACGTGCTGTTGGTGGCCACAGAGCACATGGAGTATGTCAGGACATTCAAGAAGAAAGAAGATCTCCGCAACCGCCTCTTCTGGGTCATCATGGACATGCTGGATGTGCTGGACATCCAGGCCAACCTGTGGGAGCCCCAGAAGAAAGGGCTGCCACTCTGGGCTGAGGGCATCATGTTCTTCTACTGCTACATCTTGCTCCTGGTCCTCCCTTGTGTGTCCCTCTGTGAGATCAGCATGCAAGGAATTGGCATCATGCCGCACCGGATGATGCTGTACCCCATGCTGAGCATGCTCACTGTCAACATCACCACTATCTTCATCCGAGGCAGCAACATGGTGTTCTTCAGGGACGCACGGGTCTCCAGCATCTTCATGGGCAAGAACATGCTGGCCATCGGGCTGAAGGTCTGTACCTTTGTGCAGTACCAGCGGCACCGGCACCATGCACTCCTGGGGCCAGACCCGGCCCTGCAGCACAGTGCCCAGGCCCAGCCCTCCCCAGGGCTGCACAAGTCCCGGGAGCAGCCTGCCTGCCCTGAGGAGCTGGCCCAGGACAACACATGACAAGTCAATAGAGTGACAGCCTGGGCACTGCCGTGCCTGGCTATACCTGCCAACACAGGGTGGGCCATTGAGCTCCCCCCCTGGACAGAGGGGAGCTCCCTCCCTCCCTCCCTGGACAAAGCTGCTCTGGTCCCTGAGGGACACGTGGCCAGAAGCCCCTGTAGCAGCCCACGGAAGGCTGCAGAGCAGTTTGGGACCTCAGCACTCCACTGTGTGGGACCAGCCATGGAGCAGCAGAGGAGACCAGGCTGACCTGCCACACACCATGTCTGGCTGGGGCCAGGCAGCTGTACCCTGCGCCGGGTTCTCCCCTCAGCGCTGCCCTCTGGCCAGCCAGGGCTCAGGCTGGGGGGCTACACAGGGATGCTGCAGGTCCCCTGCTCTGCTCTTGAGGTTGGCTCCAGCTCAGTGCTTGGCCACAGCCTGCTCCCTGCTATGTGAGCTGGGGTCCCCACGCTGGGGCAGCAAGGCCCAGGCCTCCCACAGCCTGTCACCCCTCCAGGCCAGCTGCAGAGGGGCTGGACCATCCTTTTTCATATCTCCCTCTTTGCAATAAAGAGACCTGAGCCCCACAGCCTCTTCATGTCTGTATCCCTACTGGCAGACAGGTCCCTCTGGCTCCCATGGGGTCCATCTAGATTGGGAAGCTCACTCCATGACTGCCTAGGCCTGGGGAGAGTAGCCCAGGTACCTGGGTCAGAAGCCATTCCTCCTGGCCAGCAGCTGGGAAGAGGCAAGTCCTTATGAGAGGCTGGTGGGGTCTGAGGGCATCACTGGGAACCCTTGTCTATTCACCACGGCCTGGGCAACTAGCTGCTGTAACATCAGCAGCACAGCACAGTCCAGCCATGCCCAACAGCTGCCCTCCTCAGAAGCACCCACAGCAAGTCCCCACGCTCCACCCCGGGAGCACCAGAGCAGGTCTGGCAGACACACTGCCAGGATGGCATTAGACATGTAAGGAAAATAACCTAACTACTGCTTGGAGCTGGGAGGCCACAGGAACACCAGGCCCCCCAGCACCAGAAAGCTGGTGGAAGCCTATCTTCTTTTTGGAACTAGTGGTGCCATGATGGTGCCTGCCCCTACACCCAGTGCCACAACCCTGTGGCTTCCCCTGGTGCCGGGTGGGGGAGCTGGCAGGGACAGACTGGCCAGTAGACTTGCTCCTCACCCCTAAGGTGTTGAACAGAAGCAGGTGACTCCCCAGTGAGGATGTCCTCCTTGCAGGCACACAGCATGGAGAAATTTGGCTCCAGAGGGGCAAGGGGGGAAGCAGAACCACTTTGGGGGTACACTGGTTTTGCTCACTGCTGGGCAGGACCTAGGAGCAGCAGGGGAGAAAGACATGGGCTCAGGAATGCTGCTCCCACATGGCTGATGACCTCCAGCCTGCCCAGGCCCCCATCTCCTTGCATTAACATACAGGCTGAGCTTTGTTCAGCTTTGTGTTATGAGAGCATAAAGCAGCAGAGCAACACCCCAAAGGGGCCAGCACAGCCTTGGGCTTCAATACAGCCACTCTGGCCCTAAGGCAGCTCCTCTGAAGGCAGGAGGAGGCAGCAGGCTCCACCTCCCCCAGCACAAGGCAAGGGGGAAGCAGCCAGGCACAGTGCAAAGCCATGAGCCAGGCGCAGCTTACGGCAGCTGAGGATGTCTTCGTGATCTCCAGCAAAGCTCTCCCAGCCCCTTTCCACTGCTTCCCCTCAGTTACCAGTCACCAGAGCAAATCCCAGCACCCACAGGAACTGCAGCAGAGGCAGTTTCCAGCACTCCCTTTCTCACTCCTCCTTTGCCTCAGGCCCCACACACCAGCTGAGCACCCCCAGGGTTGTACCCAGGGAGTGCTCTGCCCCAAGAGCTGAGGCTCTCCCCCAGCACACACTGGGACCTGTCAGAGATCACCTGGCTAGCATCCACAGCACCTCCTTGCCAGCACGGCCACGGGGGCAACCAGGAGTGGGGAGAAACAAGGGGTCAGTGTTGGAGAGAGCTATTAAGTCCCTTCAGTCACATGATGGTAACAGCGCTGGGAACAAAGGAAAACTGAAGTTACTTTATTTCCCACAGAACCAGTTTCCCAGCAGCACCTGCAGATACCACCCTTGAGAAGCAGAGAAGGGGCAGCCCTGCTAGGGAAGTCCCAGGCAGCCACAGCAGAGCATGCCAGCAGCATGCCCTGGCTACAAGGAAGGCAGGGGCTGCATCGTTGGGGTGCAGAGGGGTGTGAGCCTCCCTCCTGGTCTCACCTGTGAGACTACATCCAGATACTGCACCCAGGCTGTGCCCCCAGGAGATAGATGTGGGTGCTCTGGGCTGACTCCAGTTGAGGATGTGCAAGGTGTCAGAGGCTGGAGCACAGCAAGGAAAGCCCGAGGAAGCAGGGTTTAACTCACCCTCTGAAAGAGGCAGCTTTGGAGAGGCCTAAGAGCACCCCTTCCCACCCATCTCCCAGACCTATGACAAAGCTACTGCAAAGACAGAGCCAGGCACCCCACTGAGAACAGGACAATGGTTATGGACTAAAACCTGGAGGAGGGTGAAAAACACCCCCGAGTTCCACCTTGAGAACTTGAAGCAGTGGAGCAGAAGCCAAGTGAGGTGGCAGCACCTGTCCTTGGGACATTCCCTAACCCAACCAAAGCAGCACTGCACAACCTGAAACCAGTGCTAGCCCTGCTCTGAACAGGAATGTACCAGAGCTCCTTCTCCTGAGGGCCTTTCCCACCTGAGATGGTGTCTGGTAAGACCTGGAGTAGAGGAAGCAACACAGGGTAGGCCTTGTGCTCTCCTGGCTAGAAGAGGTGATGAGCAGGTGCAAGAACAGACAGCTGTCAGCACCACGTACATCTGCATGACAGACCTGTCACCACCCAGGCACGGTGTAAAAAAGAGAAGAGGATGTTTCAGGTACAGAGAGCACTTGTTTCCTTCAGCCCAGCCTCTGCTGTCTAGTGACAGGCACACACTGGGAAGAGGGATGGCCATCTTCCAGGCCTGGCCATGGCAGAGTGAATCCCAGGACTAGATGCCAGCATGTCTGCCCAGCAGTCACAAGCTCTTCTGCGAGGGCAGCCGGCGCTTATCCTTCATGGCATTCCTCTTCCTCTTCTTGCTCAGGAAGCTCTCCAGCTTGCCACTCCTCTTCAGCTCTGCAAACTTCTCAGCTAGCTCCAATTTCCGCTTCTCAGCTGTAGGGGGGAGTGGGAGCAAGGTTTTAAACTAAAGCCCAAACCATCTCTACAGACAGCCCCTCCTCCCCTCTCCCTCCCTGGCCCCAAGCTTGCCTTATCCCCCAAGCACCAGGGCTAGAACAATCCCCCCACAGCCCCACTCTCTTCCAATGCTTGGAGTCCCATCAGCAGTGCTCCCTCTGGGTCTTCCTGCAGGATGTTCACACTGAATACTTACATTTCTTCAGGAAGAAAGGCTTCTTCCCCTGCTTGGCCAGTTCCCTCCGCTGTCTCTTCAAAACCAGCTCCCTCTCCCTCAACTTCTGCTGGTTTTTCTGGGACTGTTCCTGCTGTATCTGTACAGAAAGGATAGCCTGTGTCAGCAAGGCAGACCTGGGGGTCTCCCAGCCCCTCTCCTAGTGCTCTGCCTTGCAGGAGAGGAGGTGCTGCACTGAGCTCACCATGCGGTTCAGAAGCTGCTGCAGTTTCTCCTTCTGTTCCTCGTCCCGGCATTTCTTCAGCTGCTTCTGAACCATCTGAAGAAGAGAGCAGAAAGCTGTGTGACTGCCTGCTTGCCACCTTCACTCTGGAGAGGCCTTTGTGGAGGCTGCCCCTGCCAAGCAATTCTGGCCAAGGACAGGTACAGAGCATCTCTGATCCTTGGGGTCCCTTCCAACCCCGTGCCATTCTATGATCACACCTCGGGGTCCCTTCCAACCCCATGCCATTCTATGATCACACCTCCTTCTCCTGTTTCTTGATGCTGTCCAGGAAGCTGTAGGTCTTCATAAATATTTCAGGCTTGTACTCTCCAGACAGGTCATCAAATCGAGGGTCTCTGTGGACCTGAAGGCAGGGAAGGCAAAGGTAAGTGCTGTGGCCAGGCAAACAGCCTGCTTACTCCCTTCCCATGGATCAGACCTTGCCCACCACTGAAAAGAAGCACCTAGCAAAGACTGACCCCCCATCAAAGCAACAGTCCCTCACAAAGTCATCAGGCTGGCATCTAGCCTGCCAAGCAACAGGTATTTCTCTGTGCAAGGCTGCCACCCAGGAGCAACCAGTTCAAGGAACAGGAGCATGAGTGCTGCCTCCAAACACCTGCAATTCCCAGCCCAAGAGCAGGCTGAACACGTACTGTCAAGGGGCTGGATTTGGGAATATAAATCTATCTAGATTCTTACCGATTAGAATAGAATCACAGACTGTCCTGGGTTGGAGGGGACCCATGAGGATCACTGAGTCCAACTCCTGGCCCCACACAGAGCCAGCCAAGTCACAGCATGGGACTGAGTGCATTGTCCAGATGCTTCTTGAACTCAGTCAGGCTCAGTGCTGTGACCCCTTCCCTGGGGAGCCTGTTCCAGTGCCCAGCCACCCTCTCAGTAAAAAGCCTCTCCCATTGCAGCTTCACACTGTTTCCTCAGGTTCTACCACTGGTCACCAGAGAGAGGAGATCAGTGCCTGCCCCTTCCCTCCCCTCTGTCAGGAAGCCAGAGGCTGTGATGAGGTCTCCCCTCAGCCTCCTCTTCTCCAGGCTGTACAAACCAAGGGACTTCAGCCTCTCCTCATAAGACTCCCCCTCCAGATTACTTGGCTCCAGCACCCAATCTCCTGTTCTCCCCAGAAACACACTAACACAACCTGCCCTCCCAAGCCAGTAATCTGAGCTCTATCCTCCAGAAACAGTCTACACCACCTTGAGCAGTGCCACTGCTGTGCCTGCACCCTGCCAGCACGGCTGAGGGAAGCCAGCTCCTGGACTGGGGAGCAGCAGCACCCACCTTCTTTCTAACAGAGACGACTTGTCGAAGAAAAGGAACTGGCTTCTTGGCAGACATCTCCAAGGGACTGAAAGAGAGAAAGACAGACTTGAGAGGAGCAGAGAACAGAACAAAGCCCAGGCTAACATGGCAGGAGGTTAGCCAGACCCTCAGGAGAACATCACTGCACAGTGCCAAAACAGCACTTTCCTACTCAAGCCACACCATGCTACACCCCCATCCCGGGAAGTGTTTAAGGCCAGGTTGGATCAGGTTTTGGGCAACCTGGTCTAGTGAGGGTGTCCCTACCCATGGCAGGGGTTTGGGACTAGATGGTCTTTGAGGTCACTTCCAACCCAAAGCACCCCAGTCCTGTGGGGAGAGTAATACCCTGTTTTCCCAACTTTTACTGCCCTCTTCCTACACCCAAAGCACATTCAGCACCACATCGACACCACACTGGGGTGGGAGCACAAACAACCCTGGGGGCATAAGGAAGTTTTCCAAATAACACTCAGACGTGTTTTCACATCCCCATCCCCATAACAAGGCTCCAGTCAGCTTGATACAACCCTGGCAAAGCCAGCTCAGTTCCAGGGGATTTCCCCAAAGTCTCTGACATCCATAACAAAAGCATGAAAGAAACAGCACTGTGGGATTTACCAGGCTGCACCACTTAAAGGATTAGAGGAATTAAATAGAGACAGCATTATGCAAACCAGGTGGCAGGAATTGCTGTGTGAAGACGCCGCATTACCCAGGCTGTTGGGTAGAAGGTAAAACAGAAACATTCTTTTCATCAACAGTTTAGAGCAGAAGAATCATAGAATCACAGACTGGTCTGGGTTGGAAGGGACCCCAAGGATCAGAGAGCTCCAACCCCCCTGCCACAGGCAAGACCACCAACCTCAGGCCTGGATCTACACAAGGTTGCCCAGGGCCCCATCCAACCTGGCCTTGAACACTTCCAGGGATGGGGCATCCACCACCTCTCTGGGCAGCCTGTTCCAGCCCCTCACCACTCTCTCTGTAAAGAACTTCCTCCTAATATCCAATCTAAACCTTCCCTCCTTCAGCTTCAATCCATCCCCCTTGTCCTGCCATTATCTGCCCTTTTAAAAAGTTGATTCCCCTCCTGTTTCTCTGCTCCCTTCAGGGACTGGCAGGCTGCAATGAGGTCCCCCCACAGCCTTCTCTTCTCCAGGCTGAACAAGCCCAGCTCCCTCAGCCTCTCTTTGTAGGGAAGCTGCTCCAGCCCTCTGATCATCCTTGTGTCCCTCCTCTGACCCCTCTCCAACAGTTCCACACCTCTCTTGTATTGGGGACCCCAGCTCTGGACACAGGACTCCAGGTGGGGCCTCACCAGGGTAGAGCAGAGAGGGACAATCCCCTCCCTGTCCCTGCTGCCACCCCTCCTCTTCAAGAAACATGTTTCTTCTTCAAGAAACATTTGTTCAGCAGATTCAGAAACAGGTTAGGGAATGCAGGTGGAACAGAAGAAACCTGCCCAAATTATTTAGAGATGATTCTCAGGACCAAAACCCAACTAACTGCCAGAAATGAAGGATAATGGTTTAACAGTTGTTACCAGTGGGGGACTAAAAAAACACCCCATCATCTGATAGTATTTGTTGTGTGAAATTCATTTTCTAGTCACCACATGACCAGCACCTGCAAACAGGAGGTGTAGAGACCACTGAGGACAGGAAAAAGCCTGTGAGGGTAAGTACTGTAGAGGGGTATTCTTCACACAGAGGAGTGAGGGTAAGTACTGTAGAGGGGTACTCTTCACACAGAGAAGCCACAGGTGAGGCCACAGGAGAAGGATGAATGAAACTCCAGCCAGGGGGAGCTGGGCAGAGGATGCTGATAAGCTGGGCGGGGTGTAGAACACAGCAGGGTAACTATTTCAGGGCCCAGGGGACACAGGTGAAGCAGTGTCACACAGCTTGCAAGGGAAGCACACCACGCAGGGGGTGCCTGGATGCAGAGGAACTGAGTGGCAGTGAAACTATCAGGTTACAGGAGGCTGTTAGGGGTTTCAGCTGGGGAGAGCTCCAAAACAGCAACAGAGCATTCCTAAGTGGGACAGGACAGTGACAGGCACTGCCCTGGAGTGCATTAAAGGAGACCTGCACCAGTTCTGAGGCAATGGAAACGCTGTGAGGAGCTCCCAGCATAACCTCTGGAGTGCTGACAGCACGCACACACACACACACACACACACACACACACACACACACACACTCACTCACTCTTTGCTGATCACAGGAGAACACCTTTACCCTTTTTTGCCTTGCTGCTGCTTCCCCACAGGCTTGGTAGTCTTTGTAGTTTTCTTCCCAGCAGTCACCTGCTTGCAGACTCTCACACCGCTCTGTGCCTGCAGCAGCTCCTCAAAGGACATGTGAGACTCATCTGGAAGAGAGCAAAGGACACACCTGAGCTGAACAGCTTCTCAAGGCACTTCCCACCTCCAAATTCCACTGAGAAGGGTGTCTGAGAGCCACAGTGGCGCCATCCTGGTACCACTGCATGACATCTCTCAGCCTTTGCTCTCTCAGGAATCACTGCAGTCTTTAGCACCAGGATGGTCTCCCCCTCTCCCCAACACGTGTTTGCTTCTCTTCTCCACTCCACAGCACACACAAGATGAGTTGAAGGGTTTTACCTGGTACAAAGGAGGTAAAAGTGCTGCCCTGGGCTGGATTTCTGTTCTTGTACCATCACCCTTAAACTGGGCATCACATCTCACACCCTGACACCAGCCAGGAGGTGCAGGGAAGCTGCATGGCCTGTTCAGTCTGTCCATGAACACCTGGAGACAGACTGTCCCCCACAGCTCTGCTCAGCCTGCAACAGCACAACTCCCACAGCAGAGCCTCCTCAGCAGCCCTGAGGCCCATGACCTGCTGAAATCCAGATGTTAACCTTCCCTTGCTGCTGACAAAGCCCCATGCCGCCACCCAAAAAAAGCAGTTTCCAGCCCTGCCATGGGATCCCCACATCATTACTCACTCCTCATGTTCTGTAAAACACTCCTCCTCTCCCCTGACCACTTGGTAGGAGCCCAACACAAGCCACAGTGAGCAGTAAAACCAATTCCACCCCAAGCACTGATGACCACCCAACATATTTTGCTGGCATTTTCTGTTGCTGTGTTCCTTTCAAGTGGCATTACTGAGGCAGATCTCAAACATTCCTTATAGCCACAACACAAAACTATTACCAAGGTCCCTTTCTGGATTTACACCTCTGGGTGTAGAGGAAAACACTTGTTGAGGCAGCACTAAGACATGCTCATTCCCTTCCCTGGGTGCTGGCAGGCACAGGAAGGAACAGGAGGGTTTGCACCAGCTCCCTTCTGAAGGAGAAAGTTTTGGTAATGTCACCCAGGTGGCATTTACCTGCTCAGCACCTGAGCAGTGACAAGCACACAGCCTCTTTCCAAGCCTTTCCAATATGGCATTTGGCACCAAACACCCCAGCTGTGGCTCAGTAAAACCCACCACATGCTGCCTGCTGACCCTGGCTGGGGGCCAGATGCCCACCAAAGCTGCTCCATCACTGCCCTGGACAGGGGGGAGAAGATCTAACCAAAGGCTCCTGGGTCAAGGTAAGGACAGGGAGGGATCACTCCCCAGCTACCAGCACAGGCAAAACATGTCTTACTGGAGTAGGGTAATGAGAAATAAACAGCCTTAAATCACCTCCCCCCACCCCTCCCTTCTTCCCAGGCTTTACATGGCTCCTCCTTTCCTGGCTGCCCAGGGAGCAGGGGCTGTGGTCAGCTCATCACACACGGTCTCTGCTGCTTCCTCTGCTCCAGCCTGGGCCTCCCACAGTCCTGCCAACAGCTCTGCCTCAGCATGGGCTCCTCTCTCCATGGGCCCTGTCAGGAGCCTGCTCCACAGAGACACATTCACCTGCTCCAGTGTGGGGCGTCTCCACAGGCTGCAGGTGGATCTCTGCTCCACCACCATCCTCCACAGGTCACAGGGGCAGCCTGCTTCACCATGGGGTGAGGGGAGTGAACAGAGATTCCCCTGGAGCACCTCCTTCTTCCCTAACTTTGGTGCCTTCAGAGCTGCTCCTCTCACATGTCCACACTCCTCTCTCCACCAGTTCCCTTTTCTACTTCTTATACACATTACCACATAGGTGCTAACACCTCTGAGAGCTTCTGGCCAAGGCTGAGCTAATGGGAGATGGGGAAAGCTTCCAGCATCTTCTCACAGAAGCCCCCCCCCTCAGCTACCAAAACCTTGCCATACAAACCCAGCACACTGCCCTGAGGCACAAGGCTTCCACACACTCTGCCTGCATCTGCTGCCAAATCCAGGATGCAACAAGCACAGGCACATCCCCCCAGTCACTCTCATCTCAGCAATGACCAAGACTTTCTTCTTCAGAACCCACTCCCATCGCCCAGAAAATGCAATGAGCATCATTCAAGGGCTGCCTTAAGAAATGCTTCCTTTTCCCTTGTTCTGACCCCATGTCCTGCTGTAGCCTGAGATGGGCTTAATTTTCTTCCTTCTAGCTGGCACAGTGCCACGGTTTGGATTTAGGATGAGAACAGACTGCCCAGGGAGGGGGTTGAGTCACCTTCCCTGGATGTGTTCATAAAAAGGGCAGCTGAGGTGCTCTGGGATCTGGTTTAGCTTGGGATGGGATTGGTTGGACTTGAGGATCTTCAAAGGTCTTTCCCAACCTTGTGATTCTGTGGTTCTCAGCTTCTTGTACCAACCTGCCACTGAGAAGGTGGGGACTGCAGGAGGAGTAACTGGCCAAAGGGGTGTTCCATGCAGTATGATGTCATATTCTGCCCCTCAGAGGCACAGGGAGATGGAAGGGGGGGAGCTGAACGCTCAGAGTGATGGCATTTCCCTCCCCAAGTGCTGGGGAGGGGTGAGGGAGCCCTGCTGTCCTGGGGGTGGCAGAACACCTGCCTGCCCGTGGGAAGGGGTGCAGGGATCCCTCCTCTGGCTTTGCTTGGGCACACAGCTTTTGCTCTGCTTATTAAGCTTCTGTTACCCAACCTGTGAGCCTTCTCACCTCCACGATGGTGATTCTCTCCCCCATCCCACCAGCCCGTGGGGAGTGAGCGAGCGGCCCCATGGGGCTCAGCTGCCAGCTGGGGGTTAGGCCACAACAAGGCAGCTTCTACACCATCCTGCCTTTCCTGTAATGCTTTCTTTGCCCTTTTTGGCTGCCCTTGCCCAGGCTTTCACTTGCCTCTCTGGTGATGCTCTGAGTATCTGGTGCCACTCAAGTATTTCCCTGTATAGTGGTTAGTTATCCCATTCCTGGTGACTTGTGTAAGCAGCACAGAGTTGTCCTATCATGCAGCAGTCTAAAGAGGAGAATGGGAGGAAAAAACAAGCCCCTGGGCTGAGGCACAGGTTAATGGGATAACAAAGGAAGAGAACAATAAAACCAGCAATCATAGAATGACAAGGGCTGGAAGGGACCCCAAGGATCAGAGCGCTCCAACCCCCCTGCCACAGGCAGGGACACCAACCTCAGGCCTGGAGCTACACAAGGTTGCCCAGGGCCCCATCCAACCTGGCCTTGAACACCCCCAGGGATGGGGCATCCACCCCCTCTCTGGGCAGCCTGTTCCAGCACCTCACCACTCTCTCTGTAAAAAACTTCCCCCTAATATCCAATCTAAACCTTCCCTCCTTCAGCTTTAATCCATCCCCCTTGTCCTGCCATTATCTGCCCTTTTAAAAAGTTGATTCCCCTCCTGTTTCTCTGCTCCCTTCAGGGACTGGCAGGCTGCAATGAGGTCCCCCTGCAGCCTCCTCTTCTCCAGGCTGAACCAGCCCAGCACCCTCAGCCTCTCTTTGTAGGGCAGCTGCTCCAGCCTTCTCATCATCTTCATGGCTCCTCTGACCCCTCATGCACAAGTGCAATTGCTCAACACATGTGGTGGGGAGAAAACTCACCCAACAATGCCCAGTCTGTTTCCAAGCACTGGCTCCAGCTCCCAGCTAGCTTCCCCAGTTCTCTATGGATCATGGTGTTCTGCCATAGGGAATGTCCCTGCAGCCAGTCTGGGCCAGCCATCCTGGCTGTGGTCTCCCAGATTCTTGTGCACCTGGCAGGGTGTGAGAAGCTGAGAAGTCCTTGGCTTAGCATAGACATCACAGCTACACAGCAACAACTCAACCCATCGGTGTGTTATCCACATCACAGGATCACAAGGTTGGGAAAGACCTGTGCCAGGCCCTGACAGCTCTTTCAGTAAAAATGTTTTTCTAGTATCTGGTCTGAGCCTCCCCTGGCACAGCTTAGTGCCATTGCCCCTTGTCCTGTCTCCTGTCACCTGGCTGAAGACCATCACCCACCTCTCCACAACCTCCCTTCAGGTAGCTGTAGGTGGTGATAAGGTCTCCCCTCAGCCTCCTCTTCTCCAGGCTAAACATCCCCAGCTCCCTGAGCCATTCCTCACAGGATTTGCCCTCCAGCCCCTTCCCCAGCCTGGCTGCCCTTCTCTGGACTCGCTCCAGAACCTCAATGTCCTTCTGATGGTGAGGAGCCCAGAACTGGACCCAGCACTCGAGGTGCAGCCTCACCAATGCCCAGTACAGGGGCACAATCACTTCCCTGGACCTACTGGCCACGCTGTTTCTGATACAAACCAGGATGCTGTTGGCCTTCTTGTCCGCCTGGGCACACTGCTGGCTCATGTTCAGCCTGCAGTCACCCAACACCCCCAGGTCCTTCTCTGCCTGACAGCTCTCCTGTCAGTCTCCCCCAAGCCTGTAGTGCTGCACAGGGTTGTTATGTCCCATGTGCAGCACTCTACACTTGGTGTTGTTAAACCTCACCCCATTGGTCTCAGCCCAATGGCCCAGTCTGTTCAGATCCCTCTGAAGAGCCTCCCTACCCTCAGGCAGATCAACACTTCCTCCTAGTTTAGTGTCATCTGCAAAAGAAGCCCTTGACCCCTCGGCAACAACTAAAACCATCAGTGAGTTATCCACATCTCTCCCATCCTAAACCCAGACCACAGCACTGCACCAGCTGCTGGGAAGAAAGTTAACTCTATCCCTGCCAAAAGCAGGACACTGCCTGCACTCCAGCACTCCACTTGGCTGTGACTCCAAAACAACACTGTTAAAGCAGCAAAGGTTCACAAGATGTCAATACAAACGAGATAAAGGCACTTTATCAAAAAGACACAATGTTTAGCAGAGGATTAGGAGACCTGGCATAAATCAGGCAAAGCAAAAGCACACAGAGCTGCTGCTGATAACAGATTTCAGTACCAGTACAGGCTACCAAAGCAGACTTGACCACCTGAAACTTAACAGGGAAAATGCCTTCCAGGCAGTACTATCAGCCCATGGAACACATCCTGCTACCTATTTGTGGGAGAATCAGCCACTCACATTGGTAAAAGCACCGTTTGAGATCAGCATGAAACAGCAGCAGCCTGTTTTGGGGCAGAAGAAAGGGACCACAGCGCCCTGCTGGGCGGCTGATTTGGCAGCTGCCTGAAAAGGATGCTGCCTTCCTGCTCCACAGCATCTAGGGCTGTGCACAGCCTCTGCACAGGGAGTTCATGATCCTTACTGTGGCACCCAGCAGGGAGCTACACGCAGTTCAATATATGAATTTTAGGTGAAGCCAGGAAGCCGTTTTATGAGGTGCAATCCCCCAGATTCTAGACCTTTCTTACTGCAAACGTGGCAAGCTAAAAACTGCTCATTGGTTACACACACTGTTCACACCATATTGATTGGTTAGTGATTATAACCAGTTCTGATAACCCTATCTTAGAGCTAAACAGCCTGAGTTTGCATTTAATACCTAAAAGTATCCTCACACCTGCTGGTTTGACCCTCTTGTTATGGTTGGTTCCTGACATGTTCTGTTACTCCCAAATACCTTCCCATAACTGCTTCTTGGTTTAGGGCAGCCTGTACCCCTATCAGCAAGGCTGCTGTGTTTTGAGAATGGGATTATTAGGATCCTCTCAGCAGGAGGAACTTTTCCTGTCTCATGGGAACAGAAGGATATTGTCAGGGCCTGAATCTTGGGAGAGGAGAGCTAGGCCGCTAGCAGGCCTGCTGTCTGCCCTGACACCTTACAACCTGTGCTGATGGGTTCTCAATCAAAAGACAGGATGACCTCACTTGCCTCATTTCTCACATTCTTTCTTGACACTTCAATTCCTCAATTCTTTTCCCATTCCTTTTCCCCTCCAGGATATAACTTACCTTTACCACACTGTCTCTATAGTCCATTTCATCCTCCCTTCTGCCATTTCCCCCCCCTTCCTCTGTTATTGTTTCCTTTTCTTTCCACCTCTTGCTCAACTACTGTTACCTGCCAATAACATGGGCATCTCCTGCTCACCAGCACAGCCTTCCCAGTTTTCCTCTCCTCCTGCAGACTCATGTGACACACACAGAAACACCCATTACACTTTTCTCAGCTCAATCTGTTAAGAACTATAAAAACTTGTTGGGCACATCAAATTGCATCCAGGATACAAGAGCAGATGGGTTGAGAAATGGTTTGTACCTGTCCAGTTGTTGCCCACTGAGACAAACGTCACCCTGGACTCCAGCATAACTGTGCTGTGCCAGGAACAGGATTGCCAGAGAACCTTTATGGGTCAAGGCAAAATTGCTGGTCCCATTCACATCAAGCTGCAGGAGGGAGACGGTGGCTGTCTGTGCTCCTCCCTCTGAGCTCTGCTGAAGCAGTACTAAAAACCTTTTCTGAAAGCAGTACTTGCAATGCCAATGGGATCCTGGGCTCCATCAGCAGAGGGGTGGCAGCAGGGACAGGGAGGGGATTGTCCCTCTCTGCTCTGCCCTGGTGAGGCCCCACCTGGAGTACTGTGTCCAGATCTGGGGCCCCCAGTACAAGAGAGGTGTGGAACTGTTGGAGAGGGGTCAGAGGAGCCACAAAGATGATTAGAGGGCTGGGGCAGCTGCCCTACAAAGAGAGGCTGAGGGAGCTGGGCTTGTTCAGCCTGGAGAAGAGAAGGCTGTGGGGGGACCTCATTGCAGCCTGCCAGTCCCTGAAGGGAGCAGAGAAACAGGAGGGGAATCAACTTTTTAAAAGGGCAGATAATGGCAGGACAAGGGGGATGGAGTGAAGCTGAAGGAAGGAAGGTTTAGATTGGATATTAGGGGGAAGTTCTTTACAGAGAGAGTGGTGAGAGGCTGGAACAGGCTGCCCAGAGAGGTGGGCTGGAACAGGCTGCCCAGAGAGGTGGTGGATGCCCCATCCCTGGGGGTGTTCAAGGCCAGGTTGGATGGGGCCCTGGGCAACCTTGTGTAGCTCCAGGCCTGAGGTTGGTGTCCCTGCCTGTGGCAGGGGGTTGGAGCTCTATGATCCTTGGGGTCCCTTCCAACCCTTGCCATTCTATGATTAAGAGAAGAAAATGAAGTGCCAGCTGGTCATAGGGCACCCCTGCCACCAGTGGAGCCCCTTTCCTGAAAGCCTTTCTCTAGAAGAGATGTGCCTCCCCCACACATCCCCAGCAAGGAGAGTCCCCTCACCAGGCAACCAGTAACTTCTCACACCTGCCACACGCTGTGCCACGTATTGAATGCTGATGCCCCTTCCCTCAAAATTCTCCTCCAGGGCCCCTGAGATAGCTCTGGTGAGGTTTTCATTCTCCCCTCCATCATTTCAAGGCAAGGAAAGCGCACGGTGCTGCAGATGTGAGCAGCCACACCATGCCTAACCACCACACCCCACCAGGTTCTCCCAGTTCACCTGTCCTGCTGAGAACCTCTGGGGTGACCGCATAGCTCAACCTGTGCTGAGCAGCATCCTCAGGAGGATGTGTAAGATCTTCCAGGTGTGCCCAGGGCATGTGGAAAACGCTGGGCAATGTTGCTTTTGCAAATTGAAAAGGATTATTGTATTTTTTTTTTGTACTGACTGGAGAGGTGGAAGACTCATTGTAAACCCTCTGTAGAGGAATCCAGGAAGATAAGGAAGTCCTGCTGTTAATTGTGTTAGAAGAATCACCCCTGACACCTACACCACTTGGAAGAAACACCAGTGAAGGTGAAAGCTACAATCAGACAAATGGTTGGAAAAGTTAGAAAATCATTATATTTAGTATAAAAATTTACTAACTTTATAGAAAAGGGGGGGATTGAGATGGGGCTTTCTAACAGGATGCTTACAAAGTGTTAAAGGGGGCTTGCTACTAAAATGCTTGCAAAGGTGGGGGGGGGGCTTATGCTTGTTAAAGGGGGCTTACTAACAGGATGGTTTGAAGTGCCATAGTGGTTATATCAGAAGATGACCTGGCACAACTCTGACCTACCTAAATAACTCCTAGTTAGTTTTGAGTGAATAATGTTCTTGAGATAATTGAAAGCAGACTCAGGACTGATAAGAAGAAAACATCCCAATTATAACTGTGCCCACCTGGAACAATCACAGCTCCACATGTGCCAGGGGAAGGAGGTGAAAAGTTCAACCTGATGAAGCCTTCGAGCCTTCATCACTGAGACCCCCTGACGACCACCACCATGAGGCAGTGGGCAGGTACAGCTGGGAGGAGTTTATGGAGATCACCTCTTGGCACTCATTTTAATACGAAGTGGGACAGGTGATGAATATGTACAGGTGCATGAGGCAACCTAGTGATTTCAGATGGGGATATGGTATAAAAATGCTACAAACTCTGACCAAAAGTGTGACATATGTCCATCTGATCTGTGTTAATAGGGAATAATGTTGGGGGTGCATAACGACAGATCCTTGTATGGCCACGGGCCTAGGAGGGACAGCTTTTTTGCATGTACTGAATGAAGTATGCTGAAGGAGCAACAAACTATATAAAGGATCACATAGTCACAGAGCTGTAGGGGTTGGAAGGGACCTCCAGAGATCATGGGGTCCAACCCCCCTGCCAAAGCAGCTCCCCAGCTCATACTGCACAGAGAGGCGTCCAGACGGGGCTGGAATCTCTCCAGAGGAGGAGACTCCACACCCCCTGGGCAGCCTGTCCCAGGGCTCCCTCACCCTCACTGGGGAAAAGTTCCTCCCCATGTTGGTGTGGAACTTCCTGTGCTCCAACTTGCAGCCATTGCCCCTTGTCCTGTCCCCACAGACACAGAAAAGGGGCTGGCCATTCCCCCTGCACCCCATACTTCAGATATTTATAAACATTGATTAGGTCCCCCCTCAGTCTTCTTTTCTCCAGGCTGAACAGCCCCAGCTCTCTCAGCCTTTCCTCATAGGATAGATGTTCCAGGCCCTTCATCATCTTTGTAGCCCTTCTCTGGACTCTCTCCAGGAGATCCCTGTCCTTTTTATCCCAGGGAGCCCAGCACTGGACACAACACTCCAGGTGGGGCCTGACCAGGGCAGAGTAGAGGGGGTGGATCCCCTCCTTCGACCTGCTAGCCACACTCCTCCTGATGCCCCCCAGGTGCAAAGCTTTGCCTAAAGGACCACAGTGTGTGCACTGTGATACCTCAGGAGAAACAACCTGTCTCTGAGAATGAGGTGATCAACAGAGGCGCCCTGAACCCGCAGAACCAGCTGCCTGACCGTTAGCAAGACAAAAGCTGCAGGATGCCTTGTGGGGGTTGCCTGGCCGGCATCCCAGCATGTCAGTTTGGGATGTATATGGTCGTTATGTCTTGTGGGGGTCTCCTGGCAGCACCCCAGCCTGTCAGTTCAAGCCGGTGGGCTGTGTTATCTCTGGAAGGTCTATAAGCCAGGGACTGGGACTGTTTGGGAGCGGAGACTCCTGGTGCACCCGGTGCTGACCGTGCCCCCCAGCACCGTTTGCTGCCTTTATTCATTTAATAAATCGTTCAATGTGGCTAAAACCCTGTTCGGGACCAAGTCACTTATAACACAAGGTGTGCCTCCTCTGTCGCGCCACCCGCTCTTCCCTGTCCTTAGGGCCGCTGGCGCTGCTCGCAGGCAGCAGCGAAGGGGATCCCTACGCTCCTGTCTCAGCGGCCCCTCAGACCGACCCCGCTGCGGACCCCAGCCCCGTCCCCTGAGCAGGGCCGGCGGGAGGACACGAGGAGGGGCCGGGCCGCTTCCCGCCGGGCCCTGGCAGCCCGGCCGCGACGGGAACCTGGGGACCGAAGCCGCGCTGGCCGCCCCGCCCCGCCCGGCCTCCGGGACCCGCCGCGGGCGCCGCACCAGCGGGAGGAGCGGAACGCAGCCGGGGGGCGGCGGGGCCTGGGCCGGGGCCCACCACGTTCCCCGGAGCCGCTCCCGCCCGAGCAGGGCGGCCCTTACCTCTGCCGCCCGCCGCCTCCGGGCCCTCGGCCGCCAGGACACCCCCGCCGCCGTCACTGTCGTCGCTGCTATCGCCGGAGCTCTCGCTCTCCGCCGCCTTCAGCCTCCCGAGGGGCGGCTCCGCGGCCGGCGGCGCGCCCCGGTGCAGCGGCCGCCTCCTCACCACCACCTCCTCCTCTGTCGCGACCCCCCCCCCGCTCCGCCGGCTGGCCCCGCCGGGGCCGGCTCCCCGCGCCCTCCCGACGCGGCCGCATGGCCACCCACCCCCCACCCCCAGCAGCACCGGGCCCGGCGCCGCTGCCGCCAGCCGCGGCGGCGCTGTGGCGAGGCGGAAGGCGCTGCGGAGCGGGAGGAAGCGCAGCCCACGCACAAGCGGGGCGGGCGGAAGGGACCTTTATTGGGGCGGGCAGGGCGCGCGGTACGCGTGCGGCGCGGGGGGCCGCGCCCCCTCCAGCGCCTCCCCCAGGAGGTGGGTGAGGGTGGCGTGGCAGGGCTCCCACGGGCAGGACTCGGCCTCGGGCCAGGGCCGGCCCGGGGCGGCGGGAGGCGAGAGGCTGTCGGCCAGGGCGCGGAGCTGCGCGGCCAGCAGGCTGAGCTGCGGGCCCGCCGGCGGCGGGGCGGCGGGCGCGGGCGGCGCCGTGGCGGGCGGCGTGCGGCGGCGCTCTCGAGCGCGCAGGTAGGCCGCCTCTTCTTCCCTACGGCGGAGAGGGGAGTGAGGGGCGGCCCGGGGGCGCGGCTCCGCCCGGGCCCCCTCCCCGGCTGCGGCCTCACCTGAGGCAGCGGCTGGTGCAGGTGATGGAGCGGCCCCCGCCGTCCCGCCGCGCTGACACGCGGAGCCAGGCCCAGGTCCGGTCCCTGCGCAGCACTCGCAGCACGACGGTCCCCGCCGCGGTCCCGGCGCCGAGCGCTGCGGGCAACGGGCTGCGTTAGGCCGCGGTGGGGCACGGCCCCCGGGCGGGGCGGGGCGGCGCGCTGCCCCCTGAGCCCGCGGGCTGCCCTCGGGGGGTGCCTGGCGGGGCCGAAGGCACAGCGCTACAGCCAGGCCTGTGACGGGCCTGCTCCGGGAAGGAGCTGGGGCCGGAGCCAGTGGCCTGGTCTCTCAGCGTTGTGGCCAAGTAGCGTGCCCATGGCCCCCTGGATGCTACCTGTAACCTCCTAGGCAGTGTACAGGGTGTGTAACCAACTCTCTGCTTCCTCCTTTGCAGAGCAGGGAGCCATGGCAGGCAGGACTAGACCCGCTCTGTTACCCTGGGCAGCCGAGTCTCAGGCAGAGCCCAAGGACCTGCCTAGCCCCAGGCATGACACTCACCCAAAGCCCTGTGCTGGGCAGCTGCCAGGTCAATGTCCTCAGGGTGCAGGAGGCTGTACCACGACTGACCGATCAGTTCCTCCCTGTGGTAGCCAAGGTGGTAGGTGACACTGGGGAGAACAAGGGGGAGGGGCACTGAGTGTTTTGGATAGTTTGCAGCCATTGCATGATGGAGGAGAGAGCAAAACAAGGGATGGAGAAAGGAGTTGCGAGCAAGGGAAGGAAGAGGCTTGTGAAGTGGCTGGGAGAGTCTCGCTGCTCACACAGGCTGGGTGAAGGGGAATGAACCTTTGCTCCTGGAGATGCACAGCTGCTGCAAGCAGTCACCCCTCACCTCTCCGTGATGTCAATAAATGTCATATCCAGGATATGTGTGCTCTGGAATAGGTTGTCCTGGGAACCGGCATCACTGTCAGACCACGTGAGCGGTGTGCAGAGGGCCAGGAAGGCTGTAGTGGAGGGGGAGGCCGGCCAGCGTAAGGCTGTGAAGCGCCCCCGCACTGCCACCGCCCGATCCCCGCCGTGCTGCAGCCGGAAGGCCTTGGATGTGCGCATCTCACTGACAAACGTGACTTCTGCAGGGAAAGAAACCAGAGGGAGCGGGTCAGGGGCTCGCTTGCTCCTCTCCCAGCAGGGCTGCCCAGCCCTGGCTCTCCAACTGCAGCTGAAGGGGCCAGAGCAGGGTGGCAGCAGCTGTGAGTTGCCTGCTGAGGACTCCCTTACCCCTGCCGGGTTCTTCCTGGGCAAGAAGGAGCTTCTTCCGCACCTCCTCGCATACCCTCCCATCTAGGATGTCGAAGACACTGTCGCCCTGGGCGAGCAGCTCCACCTGATAGAGAGGGGGCTGTCATCACGGGCTGTGCCCACCCCCGTGGGCCATGCGCTGGCCCTGCCAGCACACACACCCCGTAAAGGCATCACATCTGGGCTCAGTGACATAAATGCCCAGCAAGGGGGCCTTACCATGGAGAGGCCCAGGACCTGAGCCACGTTCTCTGAGATGTACACCAGCTTGCCGCTGGCCGAGAGCACAAGCAGAAACCCAGGCAGCAGGGAGAGCAGCTCGGAGCCGAGCATGGGTCCTGCAGGAGGAGCTGAGTCTGCGGGGGGAGCACAGGATGAAGCGCTGGCTGGGGAGGCTGGGGAGTGGGGGTGGGGAGCAGTACCCCATGCGGAGCCAAGCTAGCGGGGTACAGCAGGGCTGTAGGTACCTGGAGGGAACAGCTGAGCCCCCCGCAGCCGGAGACACACCAGGGCCATGGTGTGGAGGTAGGAGAGCCGCTCCTTCTCCCGCGTGGAGATGGGCAGCAGGGAGCGCAGCGCCTGCAGCTCCACGTTGATCTGGTCCCGGCGAGCCTTGGAGGCACTCTTGGTTGATCTGCAAAGCCAGATGTCTAGGGAGATGTGTCCAGGAAGGGAGAGGGACAGCACTCCCTGCCCACTGCGATGGGGATGCCCTGCAGACTGCCTGAACTCCCTCTGCCCCCGTGAGCCCCCGCCCCTCCTCCCCACAAGCCGGCTGGCAGCCCCACAGCCGCAGGCTGGCACCAGCCCTTTGAAGGGCCACTGGGCATTCCGCAACCCGGCCCGGGGCTGTCCCTGCCCAGGGGCCCATCGCAGCCCCGCAGGCAGTAGGAAGCTCACCTGAACGGCTTTGAGGCACCTGGCGCCTGCTTGCCCCTCCTGGGCAGGCAGCTCATCTCTGCCTGCAGCGGCCTGTGGCAGTGGCTGCAGAAGATGGTCATTGTGGCAGTACAGGGATGCTCGCAGCACGCAGCCACCTCCTTCTCCTCTGGCTGCGTCTGAACCTGCTGACCTCCCTGCTCCCAGCCTCCTTTTGTACCCTCCTGGGGCACAGGGGCCAAGGCGTGAATGGAGAGAGAGTTACCTCTCCTGACGCGACTCCAAACAGCTCAGGGCTATTTTTAGAAGGCAGGCTGCTAAAAATAGCCTTTGCAGCCGGCTGCAATCTGAGAGGGGAAGCAATAAAAGGAAGCCACGGTTTTTAAAACAAACCTGGCTGCTCAGGAGGGGGTGATGATGAAGGTAGAAGGGATTCCCCCCGTGGGGCACACATCCGCCCAGCTCCTGGCCCACGCTTGCTGCCAGGAGAAGGGTGAAGATGGACTGAAAGCCTGTGACTAGGCCGCCTGCCCAGCAGCTGCTCTCCAGCATTTCTCTGATGAGATGCTAGGAGAGGGAGCTAATGTGCCAAGGAGATGCACTAGAGTCATCCAGACCAAGGTGGTGAGCAGTGTCCTCTCCCTAGCCCTGGGAGATCAGGAGCACAGTACCCTGAACCCAAGGGAACCCATGCAGGAGAAGAGTGTGCCTGTGACCCTCCACCTACTGAACCCCTTCTTTTCTTCCCAGAGAAGCCTTCTCCCCACCAAAGACAGGGGCACTCGGGCTCCCTAGGGCTTGTTGTTTCCACTCAATGTCCTAGAGATGATG
Source organism: Laterallus jamaicensis coturniculus (assembly GCA_022605575.1). Taxonomy (NCBI): domain Eukaryota; kingdom Metazoa; phylum Chordata; class Aves; order Gruiformes; family Rallidae; genus Laterallus; species Laterallus jamaicensis. Next base: position 2,418,535 of record JAKCOX010000001.1, read on the forward strand.
GTTCTCCCCAGAGACAGCAATTCACAGAGGAGCACCTTGGGGAGCCTCTCGTCTTGCAAGGCTGAGAGGGCTGCAGGGACTGAGCTGGTGCTCAGCCCCTATAAGGGGAGGAAGCTTGTGGCTTCAGTGCTGAGGAATGGGATGTCATGGCAAAAATCCTCTACCCTTTCATGGCACAGCTTGAGAGGGAACGCAGGGCAGAGGCAGCTGGTTGAGCAGGGGAGCTGGAGTTACTGGGAGATGCCCACCCAGCCCTTGCAGGTAACCTGCAGATGCCCAGGACCCCAAAGGGAGAGCCCAGGCCTTGGATGCCCACCCTGGCCCCCTTCAGGCCTCAGCCCTGCTGTTGATGCTCCTCACCCACCACAGCAAGGTGGCATATGAGAAGAACAAGCTCTTGTTGCCTCCTGTTGTCTTGCCATAGGGTTTGCAGTGCTCTCGTACCACTCCAGGGTACTTTGCAGCACCTGCACTGGCCACTTGCCCCAGAGGAGGAGCCCGGGCACCTCTGCAGCCCCATGCTGCTGGCAGAACAGCACTTCACCCTCAGCACAGGGGAGATGGCCCAGGCCTTCTGCCACCCATTCCTGGCACCCAGCCACCACCATCTTTCAGCTGCCTTGTGACTACACTTGGCAACCCCTCCGAGCACCCCGTTAGCTTTCCCTGCATTAGCTCTGCTAGTTGCCAGCAGAGCTGCTCCACAGACACCTCCACAGGGAAGGACTTGGGCACAGCCTTCTGCGCAGTGCAGGGAGGCTGCCCCAGACCTCCCTCCACATCCCCCCTGGGGCAGGGAGCTGTGGGGCACCTACCTTCCAGCACAGCCCTAGAGACGTGCAGAGTGTTCCCCCCTGCCCTCCCAGAGGGCAGCACAGGCAGGAATGCCAGGGCAGTGCTGTGGTGGGGACCCCTTTCCCCTTCTCCCACCCTGTCCCACAGCTGCCACAAGCCTGCAAGTAGGCTGCAACTGTGGAGGAAAGTGCTTGTTTCTCTCTCCCCTCCCACACCTTCTCCCTCCCACACCTTCTCCCCCCCAATTCACCTGCTAGGACACACACAGCAGCAGAAACTGTCTGTCTCAGTGTTTATAAAACTCCCCCCCAGTTAGTTTTACAACAGGAGCTGAGTAGAGGCTCCAGCTGGGCCCAGACCCCCACATCAGGCTCAGCTCAGGCTGGGGCCTGCCCTCTAGTTCCAGGAAGCAGGTCAGTGCTGGCAGGTGCGGGCATGGAGGCCCCTGCTGTCTCAGGGCAGCACAGGAACAGTTTAGGAGCCTGAGGTCAAATCCCAGGGCCATGGCTGGTGGTAGGAGTTAATTCAGGCCCTTGAAAAGTGGCCAGGAACCAGGTCAGCCCAGCTGCAGCTCCAGGGCAAGGGGAAGAAACGGAGAAGATGCTGGAGCCATCAGCAAGGAGGAAGGTTCACAGTTGTGCTGCTGGGGTGAGCCGATTTCTTCCCCGACAGCCTGTGCTCTACCTGCCCACCGAAGCACAGCAAGGGCAGAGGGAGGCCTGGCAAGGGCAAGACAAACTGAGTTCAGATGTTCCTTGCTCGAAAAGGCTAAAAATTCATGCAGGCAGTGGAACAAGAGGTCAGTGTGTGGAAGGGCGAGGGCAGGGTGGTAGAGGGACGAGCTGGAGTCAGCCCTGGGAGGAGACGATGGGGCGGCTGATGGTGCTGTTCGTCGTCATGGCTGAGAGCTCCCATCTGCAACACACCAAGGGCCACGTGAGAGAGGCACAAGCACAGCAGCCAGGGCTGCAGCAGCTCTGCTGCACGCCAGCTCCAGCTGGGGGCTCCAGCCCGCCTCAAAGCTGCACAGTGCCAAAGGCAACCCTCAGCCCGGGGCTGGAGCACCCCCAAGGGCAGGGTGCAGCCGTGGGGGGACCTCCCAGCAAGGCCTGTGGTACCTGATGTCGTGGGGAAGGCAGGACTGGTCCAGGCTGTACTGAATCACTGCTAGCTTACACAGCGTCTTTAGACTGGGGCCTGTGGAAAGAGGGCAGTTAGACACAGCAATCCTCACCTGGGCACTGTGTGGGGCAGCCAGCACCACAGGAAACAGGGCAGCACACCCTGGCCATGCATGTGCAAGGCAGGGCACACACCAGGGACAGGCTGGAGCAGCTTTCTGTGCTCCTGCAAGAAGTCTGTGTGAAGAGCCACAAGCCCAGCTCAGGCCTACAACAACAGCTGCATCTCTGGCTGGCCTGCCTGAAGCTACCTGTGCTAGCCAGGGCCAGCTGCCTGGCTCTGAGAGGCACACCCAGAGCCACGGAGGACAGAGCATGGTGCTTCACAGTGGGGCCTGCTCAAGAGCACCCTGTGATGAGAGGCACAGGCTGGGTGGGGAGTGCTTACTTACTGAAGTCAAGGATGTAGAGATCTGAATGATCCATCAGGTCAAATTCATCCCCCATTCCCTCCTCTGGAGATGGGCTGCAGAAGTCAAGCAGAGTGTGTCAGTCAGTGCCAAAATACCTGTACACCACTTACAGCCCCATGGGTTCCCCAAGGGCTGTACCTGGCCTGCCTGCCCCATGCAAGGGCCCTCTAATCCCTCCTGTCCCCCCAGTTGGGCAGAAGCATGCAGTACCTTCTCTGCAAGCGGCAGCAGGGAACAGGAGAGCCACCTCCTTTTCACATGTGGCCACAATAACTGAGTTGCAAGCCCTCCCCTCACTTTACTGCACCTCCAGGCACAGGTCCCACTCTGCAGGGAACATTCCTGTTCCCCTCTTGAAGCCTGATCAGCCCCTGGCTGGTCTCATGCTCTTACTTCCCCAGCTGCCTCCCAAATCACTCTCCAACAACTAAGCAACCCTGGGGCTTCCCCCAGAACTGTGGCACCCACCCTTGGGGTGTGAGGAGGGTGCTGGCAAACAGCTGCCCCCAGAGCTGAGGCTTGTGAAAGGGCTCTATCTGCTCAGCAATTTCAGTGGATCTGTCTCTCCAAAGAGCTCCAGTGAGAGGGGCAAAGCTGAACCCCCAGACAATGCTGAGGCTGACTCTGAGCAGGCTTGGAGAAGGGATGTTACCCCAGCTCCTGAAGGCAGGCATGTTTGCACAAACATCTGTCCTGCTCTTTGTGTGACAAACAGGCCCCAGGGGCTGCCCCAAACAGGGGAGGCCAGGCAGGCTGACATCACCTGGAGCACCCAGCACGCTGTTGGAGACTAGCCAGCTTCACAGCAGTGCCAGATCATGAAGTGCTGCCCTAGTACCATGTTGAGAAACACACACAGATCAAACCACCTGGGCAGGTGTGGGTCAGCCCATCCCTATCTGGCCCAAAACACCACATGGGGCAGCATGACAGAGCCCACACTGTCTTTTGACAGACCTCAGGCCAGCTTCCCTCAAGGCCAAGGGAAGGCATGCAATGGGAAGTACAAGAACTTGAGAGAACATTACATCTGATCTAGGAAGAATCAGACAGAGACCAAAAAGCTGCACTGGTGTTTCCACTCAGGGAGGTAAGAGAAGCTGGAGACCCAAGACAGCTTTTTGAAAGGCATTCCATCTATGCTGCAGAGCCAGAGCTTGTGGGACCCATGACCTATCTCCAGAGATGGTGGAAGACTCAGCAAGTGGCTGGTGGCCATCCAGATATTCTGTGACCTGGAGAGGCAACAAAAGGAGCTGCAGGCAGTGCTGCTGTGCTCTCCCTGCCTACCTCAGCTCTAGCTTTCTAGAGCTGCTTAAAACATCTGTGGACTACCACATGCCACATGACTTGCAAGTCATGCCACAGAAACCTCCCCCTGCCTGTAGTCTCTCTCCAGAGCTCAGATGCTGCTGGGGATTGAGGCAGCACGTACTGTACCCATGCCAAACGCTGCCATGGGCCAGAGTGTGAGCAGCCAAGCTGCTCTCTCTGAGGAAAAGATGGAAGGTGCTTTGCAGAAGTACACTTTTTCCTCAGAGGAGTGAAGGCAGCAGCACAGAAAAAGGACCTAAGGCAGATGCTGAGGTCTGGCTTGGTGGCAGCTTGCCCCCAGCAGCCATATAGACCTGCTGCATTAGCACAGCCTCTTCAGGAAAAGCTCACAGGTTAGCAGCCTGCAGCCCAGAGAACATACTGTTTCCTTAGCTTATGTTCCCCTGAGCAGGCCAGCAGCTGGACTGCTTTTGGGTTCTGCTGCATGAGCTGAAGTCGCACACCAAGCACAAGAGCAGGAGGTTTAGAGTACATTGTGCCCAGCTGTCGGGGCAGACAGCAGGCCTGCTGGCGGCCTAGCTCTCCTCTCCCAAGATTCAGGCCCTGACAATAGCCTTCTGTTCCCATGAGACAGGAAATGTTCCTCCTGCTGAGAGGATCCTAATAATCCCATTCTCAAAACACAGCAGCCTTGCTGATAGGGGTACAGGCTGCCCTAAACCAAGCAGCAGTTATGGGAAGGGATTTGGCAGTAACAGAACATGTCAGGAACCAACCATAACAAGAGGGTCAAACCAGCAGGTGTGTGGATGCTTTTAGGTATTAAAGGTAAACTAAGGCTGTTTAGCTCTAAGATAGGGTTATCAGAACTGGTTATAATCACTAACCAATCAATATGGTGTGAACAGTGTGTGTAACCAATGAGCAGCTTTTAGCTTGCCACGTTTGCAGTAAGAACAGTCTAGAATCTGGGGGATTGCACCTCATAAATGGCTTCATGGCTTCACCTAACATTCATATTGAACTGTGTGTTGCTCTCTGCTGGACACCACACCCAGCTCATGGCTCCAGCTCTCAGGTGGTTCAGATCCATCACTGTCATTCTAGCATGGCCACTGAGATGTTGGAAAAGCAGCACAGAGAGAGCAGCCAAGAAACACCTGCACTCCAGTGCAAGGCCAGAGACATTTCTCACTCTGGCTGCAGGAACCACCATGGGCTCCAGCTCCCTGACTGTGCCAAAACAGGGATGGTATTTCAGAAGACTTTGTGCCAGGTATGAGTCATTTTAAGCCAAACCCAATTTGCCAATACTCCTGTCTGACACTGGTCCTGGAATGGTAGTGAGGAGCTCTGACTTCAGGGGTTTCTAGGGAACTGGCAGTCTCACCTATGGATCCCTGCCTCTGAGGCCAACCAAAGCACCCGAGCAGCTGGACACCCCAGCACAGAGGGATCAGCCTGTCTGTGCTGGAACAGTAGTGCTCGGGCCAGGGGAAAGCACTGTCATGGCTGCCCATTGTTTGGGGAAGCAGAAAGAAGGGAAAGGTGTTTTTAAGACCACAGGGCAGCTTAGCATGGCCTCATTGCTTAGCTGGCACCTAATGCAGGGACTTCTCACCCCTGTGTCACTTGTAAAGCTCAGTGGGTCATAGGTAGTGACATCTCATGGAACACAAGACAGTGTCCTGCTTCATGACAGGTTGGCCATGAGCCAGCAGTGTGCCCAGGGGCCAAGAGAGCCAATGGGATCCTGGGGGGCATCAGGAGGAGTGTGGCCAGCAGGCCTAAGGAGGTGATCCTCCCCCTCTACTCTGCCCTGGTCAGGCCCCACCTGGAGTACTGTGTCCAGTTCTGGGCTCCCTGGGATAAAAAGGACAGGGATCTCCTGGAGAGAGTCCAGAGGAGGGCTACCAAGATGATGAAGGGCCTGGAGCATCTATCCTATGAGGAAAGGCTGAGAGAGCTGGGGCTGTTCAGCCTGGAGAAAAGAAGACTGAGGGGGGACCTAATCAATGTCTATAAATATCTGAAGTATGGGGTGCAGGGGGAATGGCCAGCCCCTTTTCAGTGTCTGTGGGGACAGGACAAGGGGCAATGGCTGCAAGTTGGAGCACAGGAAGTTCCACACCAACATGGGGAGGAACTTTTCCCCAGTGAGGGTGAGGGAGCCCTGGGACAGGCTGCCCAGGGGGTGTGGAGTCTCCTTCTCTGGAGAGATTCCAGCCCCATCTGGACACCTCTCTGTGCAATATGAGCTGGGGAGCTGCTTTGGCAGGGGGGTTGGACCCCATGATCTCTGGAGGTCCCTTCCAACCCCTACAACTCTGTGATTCTGTACCTGCCTGCCCCTCTCCTTCACACACACACACCCCCCCCCCCCAGTTCCCATAACCCCAGCCAAAGCTGCAGGGCACAGCTCACTGCTGGCAGAGAAGACCTATTGCTGATGGGTCCCATCTGCCCGGATACAGGCAAGAGCCCCTTTAATTCCACCCCTGTGTGCTCACCAAGTCACAATCTAATCTGGTATCCACGTCACAGGAAGCCCCAGACCATCCCTTATCTTTCAAAGGAAAGCCAGCAGGCACCACTGTCTGCAGCTTTAATCACCACACAGCAAGCAGTTAGGGAAAGCCTGGAGTTCAAGACCAGGAGAGCTGTGACTCCCAGACAAGCAGGCTGTGGGGCACCTTTTTGCCAGCCAGGGCCCAGCCAGACCCTGCTCTGGCTGCACAGCAACTCAGCATGCTGGCAGATGCTCATGGGTCCTGCACCTAGCACCCAGCAAGAGCCCCTACTCTCTCAGAGTCCAGTATTTCCAAGCCCTCCAGTCAAACATGGCTCAGCATCTGCCCAGCTCCACTCCAGTTTATAGCATTCCCTCTCCCCCTCGTGCTCCCTTGTGAACAGTCTCTGCAGGCTGGAGGGCTGGTGTTTTTAGGGTGAAACCAGACCAGGGCCACAACTGTGACACAGGTAACAGGAGTAGCAAGCACAGTGCTACATGGCTTCCTGGCCACGGTGAGAGGATTGCTGCTGGCCACAGTGAGAGGCCACAGCTGGGGCAGAGAGATCAGGGTCTGGGCAGGACTACAAAAGCAGTGAAGCATGTGGATGCCCCAGGAGCAGTGCCTCCAACAGCCCCCAGCACACACAGTTCCCTGAAGGGAAGGCAGGTCACAAAGGGGGGTTGCCTGCCCACCCCCCACACCCCCCCCACTGCTGCCCAGCAAGCAAAGCGTGCTGGCTCATCCCCCAGGAGCCCTGCCAGCCCCCCTCCCCAGGCAGGGAGCACAGGTCAGGAGGCAGACCACAGGGACTTCTCCATTACAACGACTTCCTGGAAAACTTCTTATCTCTCCAGGCAGCTCCAGAATACACCTGATAACTATTACAGGAAGCAAGCACAGTCCCCATCAGTCTCCCCCTTCCCCAGCCTGCAAGGCCCTCCCCTCCAGCCCAAGCAGGCTGCATTCCTGGCTGCCAGCAGCTCTTCCTAGCCCAACTAGTGCTGATGAACTGGCCTGCCTTGGGGTTGAGCCTGGATTAAGGAAAAAGCAGGAATGGTTTGGTGAAGACAAAGCACTGCTGTCTTGCCGGCAGAGGTGGGCCAGACTCCAGAAAGCTGGTGCCAGGTTTGTGTAGTTTGCTAGCATTTCCTAGGGATGCCTAGGTTGGACATCAGAGTTCAGCTGCTGCTGTGACACACATCCACACTGCAGCACCTGAGAGCACCCAAAGCTGCCACCAAGTCCTACCAAGCCTTCCCCCACACAGCAGCACCCAGTATCTATCTGGGGGACTGAATCACCTCAGCACCTCTGCATACCTCACCTGCACCCCCTTGCACCCACATGGACATCCCATAGCTGAGGATACACACCACAGCACTCCTGGGGCCTGAAGGCACTTCACTCCATCACACACTGGTATGGTCATCAGAACCTGATCTACCTTGTCCTCTGCCCCAGCCTCTCTTCAGAAGTATCCCAAAACAGGTACTGCCAGGGTCCCAGAGAAAGCCCCAAAAGGTTTAGATTGGGTATTAGCAAAAACTTCCCAGAGAGGGTCATTGGGCACTGGAACAGGCCCCCTGGGGAAGCAGTGGAGTCTCCATCCCTGGAGGGATTCAAAAGATGGTTAGATGTGGTGCTGAGGAACGTGGGTTAGTAGTGGATGGCAGGTTAGGGTGATGGTTGGACTTGATGATCTGAAGGGTCCCTTCCAACCAAGACAATCCTATGATTCTATGATAAAGGCTGCAACAAAACCATGTGGAAAACTGAAAGCAGTACAGATGTCTCTGCAGGGTAGATGCTGGCAAACAGGCCTGTGCTCCAGAGCTGCAATTTGTCATTCCAGACAGAACAGAGCATGTCCTGTTGATGGGCCACTTCCTTTCTTTTAGCAGCTGTTAAGGCTCTTGGCCACATCCTGCTGCCCTGCACCCTGACAGCATTGCTTCCAGTGTTTGACAGCTCAATGCATAACACCAGGTCCCTTTTGTGACTGGAAACTTTGCTAAGGAACAGAAGGGACCATCACCTTGGGGTGTGTATGGGCTCCTCAAACAGGTCCTTCCTGAGCAGGCATCCCACTGCAGCTTGGCAGACACTACACTTGCCCATGAAGGAAACACTGGTGAGAGCAGCAGGGCAGCATACAGAGGAGGACAGGTCAGTCTGAGGTCTGCTACATCACTGCAGACTAGGATACTTGTTCTTCTGACGGCAGGATCTCCTCCCTCCTCTCCACCATCTCTTTCATGGAAAGCTTGACTGCTGTACTGTGGCATCCAGCAGGGAGCAATATGCAATTCAGTATATGAATTCTAGGTGAAGCCATGAAGCCATCCAGCCATCCATTTTATGAGGTGAAATCCCCCAGATTCTAGACCTTTCTTACTGCAAACGTGGCAAGCTAAAAGCTGCTCATTGGTTACACACACTGTTCACACCATATTGATTGGTTAGTGGTTATAACCAGTTCTGATAACCCTATCTTAGAGCTAAACAGCCTTAGTTTGCATTTAATACCTAAAAGCATCCACACACCTGCTGGTTTGACCCTCTTGTTATGGTTGGTTCCTGACATGTTCTGTTACTCCCAAATACCTTCCCATAACTGCTTCTTGGGTTAGGGCAGCCTGTACCCCTATCAGCAAGGCTGCTGTGTTTTGAGAATGGGATTATTAGGATCCTCTCAGCAGGAGGAACTTTTCCTTTCTCATGGGAACAGAAGGATATTGTCAGGGCCTATGTCTTGGGTGAAGAGAGCTAGGCCACCGGCAGGCCTGCTGTCTTCCCTGACACTGTACAACCCCTCCTGAGCAGCACATTACATACTTCTGCCTCTTCTTGTTCTAGAGGGTTTCTCACCAGGTTCTTTACAACCTTATGTGACCTCTTCAATCTCTCCCTTGGTCTCTTTCCAGAGGGCCCCGATCTACCGGATTCCTTATGCTTGTAAGGCAGATGGACAATTGCCATGTGCCTCTGACCACTTCATGGGGCAGAGCATGAAGAGACACCATGCTGAAGGGAACTGCAAGCCCTCTCACCCCACACAACCCACCTGGTGCCTCCAAAGAGGATGATTTTGTCCCCCACTCTGCAGCAGCACTGCCGGCGACGAGGGCACGGGCCTTTCCCCTTGGGTTCAATCTTCCTCCAGGAAAGAGAAACTGAGGAGCAGGAAAGAGTGCACCAGCTTGTCACAAGAGCCTGGCCAAAGACTCAGGCATAAGCAGGTTCTGGATTTGAACAGAGCACAGCAAAGCCAGAGGCCCACTGCCCCACAGGCACCCACTGGCCTACCCCCACTGCCCACCCCCCTCCTCACCAGCAGCCAAGTGATGCGCTTCTACCAGGTCGCTCCCCAAGCGCCCCTTGGATGCCAGGAGCTGCGTGCCGAGGCCTCTCCCTTGCCACGCCCGAGCAGCAGCAGGACGGACACCCCAGGGAGCCGAGCGGGGCAGAGCTCCGGGAGCGGCAGGCAGGCTCCTTGCCCCGGTTTTGGAGGGAGAAGCCCAGGAGGCGGCTCCATCTGCCGGCAGGCGCTGTGGCTGCAGGGCGCTCCCGGGGCAGCCGGGCTGTGGCAGCAAGGATGCTGCGGGGCTGGTCAGGCGCTCAAGCACAGCACTGGTCCCTCCAGGAGCTCTCATGTCAGATGGAACAGCTCGGGGAGCAGCACGCTGGCTGTAACTCTGCTATGCCAAGCAATTAGCAATCAAAAGTCAAATAAATCAGTCTGATGGACTGCAAAACGTGTCCAAGCAGCCCAAACCAGGTTATGGGTGATTCATACTCAGGGTACCAGCTCAAGAACCACCCCTTCTGCTACACAGTATCATCTGGTCCAAGAGAGTGATGCTGCAGCTCTAGCTGAGCTGTTTCCACAGCCATGATCTCTTGCTCCTCCAGCCCCATTGTTTCCCTGAATACTTAAGATGACAATGAGGTTTTGCCAACTACCCTTTGATTAGCCCTGCCTTTCATCAACACTTCCTTTTCCCCTTTCTAATTGAGATCTGGAGATAGTCTGAGGAAGAACAGAGGTCCCAAGCACAGTATCAAGTTCCCATCAACACTGCTGGAAGAGTTTTCCCCCAGGCATACTCCTTGCCTTTGGAGAATGCTCTCATCCCAGCACTCAGACACTTGAGGGCCTTGAGAACTATCACCACAGATGAGAAAAGGATAAATACCTGGATTGAATTTCCAGAGATCGTGGAAGTGTCTGTTCAGGCGTGCGTTGTAGCCACCAAACACATAGAGCTCCCCATTGTAGCTGACTGTGGGGAGTAAGCACAGATATCAGTGTGCTACCCAAGGTACAGCCCAGCAGGTCCCTATCCCAACATCAAACACAAAGCCAAGTGGCACTGGTTCACAGAATCACAGCTTAGGAGTTGGAAGGGACCATGAAAGATCATCTAGTCCAACCCCCCTGCCAGAGCAGGATCACCCTGACCACACAGGAACACATCCAGGTGGGGATGGAATGTCTCCAGAGAAGGAGACTCCCCAACCTCTCTGGGCAGCCTGTCCCAGGGCTTCATCACACTCACAGTGACAAAGTTCCTCCTTATGTTCCCATGGAACATCCTCTGCTCCAGCTGCACCCACTGCCCCTTGTCCTGTCACTGCCATCACTGAGCAGAGCCTGGCTCCAGCCTCCTGACTCTCACCCTTTACATATTTATGAACATTAATGACATCACCCCTCAGTCTCCTCCAAGCTGAAGAGCCCCAGCTCTCTCAGCCTCTCCTCATAAGGAAGGGGTTCCACTCCCTTAATCATCTTTGTGGCCCTGCACTGGGCTCCTCCAAGGAGTTCTGTGTCCTTCTTGAACTGGGGGGCCCAGAACTGGACCAAATATTCCAGGTGGTGTCTCACCAGGGCAAAGCAGTGGGGGAGAAAGGCCTCTATTGACCTCCTAACCACCCCCCTTCTAACAGACCCCAGGATGTCATTGGCCCTCTTAAGCCAGGAGGGCACATTGCTGGTCATAGTCATTCTGATGTCCCCCAGGTCCCTCTCTCCTATGCTGTTCTCCAACAGGCCAGTCCCTAACCCCAGTCCCTGGGGTTGTTCTTCCCTAGATGCCAGACCTTCCACTTGCCCTTGTTCAATCTGACAGCACCTGCCCTACAAAGAGAGGCTGAGGGAGCTGGGCTTGCTCAGCCTGGAGAAGAGAAGGCTGCAGGGGGACCTCATTGCAGCCTGCCAGTCCCTGAAGGGAGCTTATAAGCAGGAGGGGAATCAACTTTTTAAAAGGGCAGATAATGGCAGGACAAGGGGGATGGATTAAAGCTGAAGGAGGGAAGGTTTAGATTGGATATTAGGGGGAAGTTCTTTACAGAGAGTGGTGAGGGGCTGGAACAGGCTGCCCAGAGAGGGGGTGGATGCCCCGTCCCTGGGGGTGAACACCAGGGTTCACCCTGGGGGTTCGTCCCTGGGGGTTCACCCCACCCCTGGGGGTGAACATCCAGGCCAGGCTGGATGGGGACCTGGGCAACCTTGTGTAGCTCCAGGCCTGAGGCTGGTGTCCCTGCCTGTGGCAGGGGGGTTGGAGCTCTGTGATCCTTGGAGTCCCTTCCAACCCTTGCCATTCTATGACTCTATTATCACCTGCAGGGCTACATGCAAGACTGTTCCAGTGGGCAGCAGCTTTCCACAGAAGCCAGCCCCTGGTACCCCACATCTCTGCCCCATGAACCAGACACCAATCTCCTCCTCTCTCAGTAGGCCCACACTCACATGCTGAGTGGCTCCTGCGGCCTTCGGGGAGCACTGGGGTTGGGGGGGAGTCCAGCCAGGAGTTTGTTTCGGTATCAAACACCTTGATGCGGTTACAGTAGATCTCATTGTTGGAGTGAAACGGCCCAAACCGATCCGCTCTGCCCCCAAACACATACATCTTTGTTCCAATGATGGTAGCTGAATGGAAGTCTCTCCACCGAGCTGGTGTACCCTGCAAGGACACAGTGAAGCAGAACAAGAGAGAGAATGCAGATTACCCAGGGAGATGACTCATCTTGATGTGAAAATTGAGGTGGGTGCCTTCTCCTGGAGAACTTCCCCTCCTGCACATCCCAGCCAAAACAAGCTCCAAGACAATGTGGGCAGCTACCCCAAAGAATAGCAGGTAAGAGACTTCCTCCACAAACCAGAGTGAGGAGCAAAACACCAACCTTGGCAGAGATTAGGGTCCACATCATGTTTGTGGTGTCCAATTTATGGATATCATTTGAAAAGCAGTCAGCCTGGAAGACAGAAGGGCAGCCTGGTCACAAAGGGACTGAGAGGCCTGGTCACATCTGGAAGGATGCTCTCCTACAGATCTGGAGCATCCCTCTGGAGTCAGAGCTTTCTAAGAGACACTGTGCTTGCTCCAAAACATCAGGTAGGCAGCATACTTACCACTCAAGGAGAGGGAGGCAAAGCCTATTTCTCCTCAAAGGTGTCCTGTCTCTCCCTGCAGTTTCCCCATTTCTTTGGCACTCAGTTCCTCCCCCCAAGGCTGTCCTGCACACAATTTGTACCTCCACAGCAGAACCCTGCCTCCACTCCACGTAGCAGCAGAAGAAAGAGGTGCTAACAGGACAGTCACACTGGCTCTGCTAAGACCACCTGATGAGCAGTAGAAGCTAAGCAGCTGAACATCCAGGAGCAAATAGACTCAGGGTTCTGAGGAGCCCACAAAACTGCAGCTTGCTGCCTGCAAGAGCCTACATCCACTCAAACAGCACAGACTCCTGCTCCTCCAGGCAGAGGAGACAGCAGCAAGGGAGCTACACAAGGTTGCCCAGGGCCCCATCCAACCTGGTCTTGAACACTTCCAGGGATGGGACATCCACTACTTCTCTGGGCAGCCTGTTCCAGCCCCTCACCACTCTCTCTGTAAAAAACTTCCCCCTAATATCCAATCTAAACCTTCCTTCCTTCAGCTTTAATCCATTCCCCCTTGTCCTGCCATTGTCTGCCCTTTTAAAAAGTTGATTCCCCTCCACAGGCTTGTTTGGACTCCATTAAAAACTGTTCTTGCTGCTGTTAAACAAGACCATGGAGCTGGCATGTCATTGTCCTTCAGAAGAGCAGGAATAAGCCAGGGACTGCCATAACAGAGCTCCCACTTTCTTCCAAACAAACAGATGTGCCTTGGCACAGCTTTTCCAGAGCCTGGTAATATGCTGAAATGGTATTTACCCACTCTAAGATGGGAGCATAAGGATTTGCTCAAAGGAGAGTTTGTGCACTAGCTGTCAGCATGCCTATGACCTTCATCTTGAGGCATTTCTTCATGGGAGGGCAAGCAGAAGTTTTCTGGCAGGGATTGGCAAGGTGAGAGCACACATATACAGGGAACATGCACCAGATTAGGACAAAGCCTCACAGCAGCACTGCAGACATTGGAATGTGATTTTGCTGGCTCATTTCTCAGCCAAATTAAGTGGTTTGCATTTATCTATTAAAGTGTGACTAAGCAGTGAGCCAGAAAAATATTTCTAAATACAGATATTTTACTTTTACCTCCATATATCCAGATGTTTTGGGGGAGTACCAAAAAAAAAAATCTCCACCTTTTTCAGGCCTACTTTCCCAACTATGCTCCCTGCAAAACAGTGGGCATCACCTGAGCAATGAACACCATGACTTTGCAGAGTTATAAACTGAAAGCAACTACAGATACAAATATGCCCCGGTATCCTGCCACCACCATGCCCTGGGTAGGAATACTTCTTTACTGAGAGGGTGGCTGGGCACTGGAACAGGCTCCCCAGGGAAGGGGTCACAGCACTGAGCCTGACTGAGTTCAAGAAGCATCTGGACAATGCACTCAGTCCCATGCTGTGACTTGGCTGGCTCTGTGTGGAGTCAGGAGTTGGACTCAGTGATCCTTATGGGTCCCTTCCAGCTCAGGATATTGGATTCTCTAAGATTCTATGATTCTTTCCCAAGGGATTGCCAAATAGCAGTTACAGGGACTACTGACCAGCTGTTCATAGCCTCCAAAGATAAACATGCTCTTTGCCAGGACGCAAGCCGAGTGCCCGTCTCTCGCTCCTGGGACCACTCCTGACACCTTTGGGGTGAACCACTTGTGTGTGTCTGCAACAAAACAGAAGACAAGGCTAAGGAAATGCAGCAGATGTTGGGAGAGACATGAAGAACAAAGAGGTAAGACAGCAATTTTCCTCTGTCACACACAGCATCAGTTTCTTCTGAGAGGCCACAAGCTTCTCCATGCAAGGCATGGTGACAGAGGTCTCAGCTGCTGGCTGCCTGACCTGACAAAGAGCTCCCATTCTAAGTGGGAGCAGCACAGCACTCCTTGAGCAGCCCTATTGTTATTGACTCTCTTGCAAAGCCTACTTGTGAGTCACTTACCAGTGCTGCATTGACAGTTTCAGTTCCAATGGAGTGGTGATACGAAGTGGTGCCATTGACCTCATGCCATGGAGATGCTGACTAACCAACTGAGGGAGAACAGTGCTCTCAGAGCCAGGCAGAAGGCACTTAACCACAAGCTCACCACATCAATAGAGCTACTGTGCACATCCCCACCTCTGCCACACAGCTCTTTCCATCAGTTCTCATCCCTGCTTTAAGGGAAGCCTTCCTCACTCCCCACCCTTCATGGTTCCCTTCACACTGCGCTCCCTGTGAGCCTGCACCAGCCAGATTCCCATCCCTTTACCCACACACTCCAGGGGCTGGCATGATTTAAAGGAGGACTTTAAATCCAGCCAGAGCTGTTCTCCATGCCAGGGCAACATGGAACCAAGCCAGTGATTCACTGCCAAGCACAAACAGGCACCTGTCCCAAAAGCCCAGAGAGGCACAGATAAGCCTCAAGGCAGCAGGAGACATTCTCCCCACCCTCCCTAACTGCTGCAAACTGCCAAGAGCAGTGCTTATTTCAGGAAGCAGGAACATTGGAGCCAAAACAACATTCTTCATGAGGATAACTTCTCTGAACTTGGCCTGCAGCCACAGCTACCCACCTAGGCTCCAGCTGGAACCACACAAAGGGGCTTGCAAGGTCAACAGAATCCCTGGGCAGCCTCTAGTGAGAAAGCTGCAGCAGCTATCAAGTTACTTTCCTTCATGGGGTGGCTTCCAAGCCCAATCACACGGTAGCAATGAGAGCTCACCCAAGCACAACATGTCAAATTAGAGATGGAAAAGACCTCAACTTGTGATCTGCTCAGCACCCCAAGGGACAAAACTGTAGCTAGCCAGGATTTGATCCTGTCTGATGGGACTCCTGCAGCAGAGATTAGGCCACCAACAAGGGACTGCAACTGCCAGCTTCACTTTCCAGGATTGGCAGGGGACAGGCACAGTGTGTACAGACAGCTGCAGAGGGTTTGGACCAGCACTGAGGCCTGGCCTTTCTGTTAATTTTCACCTAATGCTGAAGTGCTGGAGTTGGCAGGGAGATCAGGCAGCTCCCACTACAAGGTCTCTGTAGAGGCAGATGTCTACCAGTGGCTTCCCAGGCGTCAGGAGAAGGGTAAATGCTGTGCTCAGAGAGCAGCTCCAAGCTGAGATACATTTCCTGGGAACCCATGACCAAGTGACAGAAGAAGCAGTTTCTTTACAATTCCAGCAAGCCAGTTACTGGTCAGTATTTATATATCCAGAATCCAGAGGTACTCCTTCCCTTTCCTGACACTCCTGTCCACCCAGCTCCCAAAGATGCCTTTTTTCCCCAGCTGCTCCAGCAGCACTACAAAGCCACCCAAAAGGCTCAAGGAGTTTATCTTCCAGGTTTATCTAACTTGACTCACACCTTCCCTCATTTTGCCACCCTGTTCCTGAATAGTTCAGTGTTTTAATCCTCACTCTGCTCCATGGTTTCAGAGAGGAGGACCACTCTGGAGAGGAACCACAACCCTCAAGAGCTGTAGCCCCTTCCTGATGCAACCTTCACCCCCAATTAAGGAACCACAGAGAGAGAACAAGCTTCAGCTGTAGTTACTATCAGAAAGAGCACACAAAGCTGATAGAAGAAATTAAAATCAGCTTAGCTATTAGACAAGCTCAGTAACCCCTGTTCAGAGGTGTTACAGAAAGTCAAGTGTGCTCCCCTCCTAAAGCTGCTGTAACAGTCAGCAACACAAATGCCTCATTTGCACCATTTCCTTGAGACTGTCACTTTATAGAAAGACTGGAGGGGGGCAGGAGACCAAGTTGGAGAGCAATGCAGTGGGGCAGAGAGAAGGTCTCATCAAAAGAGCTGTGACAAGGCAGAGTGAGAAGCTGGAACTTACTGACGTCGAAGGCGTAGAGCACGTTGCAGGCTCCCTCGGTGTCGTTGCGACCACCCCATATGTAGACAGTGTCATCTATGAGCACTGCTGAGTGGCCATACCTCATGTAGGGCACCTCTCTCACGTGGTCTCGGCTGTTTGTCCACACTGGAGGCAGTTTGATCCAGCGCAGAGACACTGAAAATACAAATTTGAGCCCAGGTCAAGCATTAAGCCCACTATGCCATGCTCCAGGCTCAGAACCCACCCTGCACAGCTCTTCTCCCCCCCTTTGACAAGGTGCAGAAGCAATCTAGTCAGGAAGACAAAGCTGTATCTGACCCTGTGTGGTAGCTGGTTAAGAAACAGGGAAGCAGAGTTTTCCACAGGCCTCTGTCACAGGCAAGACTAGAGGGAGAGCTGGAGGACCAGAGGACTCTAGACAGAAACAAGCTGCATTCTGCATCAACTGTATAGAAGAGGTTTCCTCTCTGGCTCATCCTAGGCTGTGGGTGAAGGGACAGCACACACACAGAGAGGTAAATAGGGGAAGGAAGAAGGAAAAGTGCAGAGGTGACAATCAGTGCAGACCCTGCTTCAGGCTAGTGATACTTTTGAAGAGACTCCAAGCTGGAAGAACGAGCAGCACAGGAGTACCTCAGTGCAGCAATGTGAAGGCATCATTTGGATGTGAGGTCGTGCAGGTTCAGTGAAGCTGTGCAGCAGCTTTGTAGGAACAGGGTTTGCTTGCTTTTGGTTTTTAAGCTCTAGGCAAGACAGCTGACTGCCTTACCCCCATCCATACCTTAGTTCTCCCTGCTAACACTGCGTTACTAATCGGAGTTCCTTGTGATTACAGGTTCTCCTCCCTGGCAGCCTGCATGTCACGTTCAGCAGTAGTCAGAGAAGTCAACAGCTATTACAGGGTTTAATGACAGTGCAAGAGTCACAGCCAGAGTTACATGGCCATTACATAACAGCACCCAGACACCCTCCTTCTACCACACGTACAACCTCCAGTTTTGTTTTCAACACAGAGACAACACAAAACATAGCAGAAACCAGCCTGCAGGTCCCCTGAAATACTAACGTAGGGGAAAGGAAAGGGCCACGCATCTTAAAAGGTGAGCATCTAGCCCAGAGGCAGAAAGGGCACCCAGGAAGCCAACACCAACATCAGGCTAGACAGGATGTTCCCTACCTAAACCATAATCTTGCTCTTTGAAAGCATTGATTTCTCATTCAAAACCTGGCATCTTGGCTTTAACACTGGAACCTGGCAGTGTTAACTGAGGGAGGACTTGGGAAGCCAGTGCCACCACCCACGTGGTTGCCGCAGCATCATGACCCTTTAATATTTGGGAGTGGTAAGAAGGGCAGACAATGCAAGAGCATTCCTTTGGCCACGTTAATTATGCAGGAACACTGTGCTGCCAGCCAGAGACCTGGCCAGGCTGGAGAGCTGGGCAGGGAGACACCAGATGAGATTCAACAAAAGCAAGTGTAGAGTCTGGCACCTGGGGAGGAACAACTGCATGTATCAGTACAGGCTGGGGGTGACCTGCTGGAGAAGAGCTCTGTGGAGAAGGACCTGGGGGTCCTGGTGGATGACAGGTTGGCCATGAGCCAGCAGTGTGCCCTGGGGGCTGAGAGAGACAACGGGATCCTGGGGGGCATCAGGAGGAGTGTGGCCAGCAGGTCTAAGGAGGTGATCCTCCCCCTCTACTCTGCCCTGGTCAGGCCCCACCTGGAGTGTTGTGTCCAGTTCTGGGCTCCCTGGGATAAAAAGGACAGGGATCTCCTGGAGAGAGTGCAGAGAAGGGCTATGAAGATGATTAAGGGCCTTGAACATCTCCCCTATGAGGAAAGGCTGAGAGAGCTGGGACTGAGGAAGTGGGAGGGCCTCTATCCTAGCAACACACTTCTACTGTCACCATCATGCTGGCAGTGGCTGTCAGCCTCCCTCACAGGGAAGCTGCTCAAGAGACTGAGAGCATTGGCTCCCACCCTACTGCTTCCATGCTAGGGGCAGCAGAGCAGAGTCATGCTGCAAACCTGGATGGGGACCCGAGTCAGCTAAACACCACCTACCTCTCTGCACCTAGTTGAGTTAGGTACACAGAGAACAAGGACAAAACAAGCCATTGGTTACGTAATTACTTCTGGTGAACACTTATCCTAGCAGTCTGCTGGACTGCAGCCCTTCTGTGCCCTGCACTTGAAGCTGAAGAGACAGGGCTGCACAAGGGAAGAGGCTCCCATCTACACTTGACAGCTCTTCTGGAAGTCAAAGTGAGACAGCAGGCTCCAGGCAAGGCTGAGAGAGCTGGGGCTGTTCAGCCTGGAGAAAAGAAGACTGAGGGGGGACCTAATCAATGTTGATAAATATCTGAAGTATGGGGTGCAGGGGGAATGGCCAGCCCGTTTTGTGTGTCTGTGGGGACAGGACAAGGGGCAATGGCTGCAAGTTGGAGCACAGGAAGTTCCACACCAACATGGGGAGGAGCTTTTCCCCAGTGAGGGTGAGGGAGCCCTGGGACAGGCTGCCCAGGGGGTGTGGAGTCTCCTCCTCTGGAGAGATTCCAGCCCCGTCTGGACACCTCTCTGTGCAGTATGAGCTGGGGAGCTGCTTTGGCAGGGGGGTTGGACCCCATGATCTCTGGAGGTCCCTTCCAACCCCTACAACTCTGTGATTCTATGTTAAGCAGCAGTGGGGAAGAAGGCCGATAACCAAGCCCAGCAAGCCACTCCTTCATACACAGCCAGGACATATTTACCTGCATTAAACACATGGACATCAATCTGGCGCAGAGTCTCATAGTCTTCTCCAGAACAATATCCACCAAAGGAATAGACCTTGTGGCCGACAGCCACGGCCGCGTGGTTCACCCTCCGCGGCCCACCTTCCAAGTGCACTGCCCACCGTAGCATTCCTCTCTGCAAGCCAGGCAGTCTTCAGGGTCCCCAGCGCCACAGCCACATGCTTCCTGGGCCACCACGACGTCCACTGGCTCTGTAACACAGACAGAAAGCTAAAATCATAGAATGGCATGGGTTAGAAGGGACCCCAAGGATCATAGAGCTCCAAACCCCCTGCCACAGGTAGGGACACCAACCTCAGGCCTGGAGCTACACAAGGTTCTCCAGGGCCCCATCCAACCTGGCCTTGAACACCTCCAGGGACGGGGCATCCACCCCCTCTCTGGGCAGCCTGTTCCAGCCCCTCACCACTCTCTCTGTAAAGAACTTCCCCCTAATATCCGATCTAACCCTTCCCTCCTTCAGCTTTAATCCATTCCCCTTGTCCTGCCATTATCTGCCCTTTTAAAAAGTTGATTCCCCTCCTGTTTCTCTGCTCCCTTCAGGGACTGGCAGGCTGCAATGAGGTCCCCCCGCAGCCTTCTCTTGGCTGAAAAAATAACATGATCCACCTAGGTCTTCCTACCTTCTTTGAATGCCAACTACAAAGGTCACATTGCTGTATCCTCACTCATCTGCCTCCCAGCTATACTGTTTTACTCTCCCCTTGGAAAAGGGGACACAAGGCAGGTACTGAAACCCGAGCAAGGCTTGGAAGAGCAGAGAAAGATGCCTTCAAACACAGAAACAACTCAGGGCGGCTGCACAGGCAGCACAAGCCAGGCGCCTCTTGGCACAGGCAACGGAGCGTCCTGCACCCAGCTGTGCCCTGGTCATGGACACACCACGACACGCCGGGACAGGTTGTTCACATGAATGAAAAGCTACAGCCAAGAGCCAACTGTGAAGGTGAAAAGAACAGAGCCAGAGGGAAGGCAACATGCTCTTTGGGTCAGTCGTGAGAAACAGCAGAGGGAAACAAACATTTAGATCACACCCCAACAAGAGGAACCCTGGAAGAACTACCCCCACATAAAGCAGCCCACCACTGGGGACGGGTTCTACAGCACTAGCACTTGGTTTGACCATTTCATAGAATCGTAGGGGTTGGAAGGGACCTCCAGAGATCATGGGGTCCAACCCCCCTGCCAAAGCAGCTCCCTAAGACATATCACTCAGACAGGCATCCAGACAGGGCTGGAATCTCTCCAGAGAAGGAGACTCCACACCCCCTGGGCAGCCTGTCCCAGGGCTCCCTCACCCTCACTGGGGAAAAGTTCCTCCCCATGTTGGTGCTGAACTTCCTGTGCTCCAACTTGCAGCCATTGCCCCTTGTCCTGTCCCCACAGACACTGAAAAGGGGCTGGCTGATTCCCCCTGCACCCCCTGCTTCAGATAATTATAGACTTACATTTTATACGGGTTCTATGACACTAGCCTTTGGACTTGTTGATTTGAGCACTAGGGTCCAGCTTAACTAAACACAAGAGACTAGAACCCCCCTGGTCCAGGGAAGCAGCTCTTTGGTACCAACTGGAATAAGGCCTTTTTGTCCCACAGCAAATCCAGCCATAGCTAGGAACATTTTCTAACATCATATCTCAGTTAAGAAACCAGGACACTTCACACTCCAGCCAGATGGCTCTTAGATCAGCTCTTGGAGAAGCCACCACAGCTGATTTTTGCTGAGATTCCCCTTTGGATCTAAGGATCTGGAGCACAGTCCTGCCTGGATGCTTCTGAAGAAGTGGGGCAGATCAGTTCTGTAAGTCCTCCCCAGCTGAAAACCAGCTGCTGGAAGCCACGTCAGTGTTTCACACAGCCTAGAGACAATTCTCTTTTTTTTTTTTTTTAAAATTGCTTGGGTTTTGCTCCTTGGACAGCACAGCCAGACCAGTCCCACACCCAGTTTTAGCATTTGCAGAAGTCAAATGCACAGGAGCCTTAGAACAAGGACTAAAATTTCTACACATTTTCTCTGTCCGTTTTCTTTTAGAGAAGTAGTGAGTTTTCACAAGGAGAACTTTCCTCCTGTTAAAAGTTTCTGAAGCAGCTGGAGAGCAGCAAGAAGGGGCAGCACCATGCTGCTCCCCTCCAACTGTCCTCCCCCAGCCCTTCACAGAATCACAAGGTTGGAAAAGACCTTTAAGATCATCAAGTCCAACCATTCCCATCCCAAGCTAAACCAGAGCCCTAAGTACCTCATGTACCCTTTTTTGAACACATCCAGGGAAGGTGACTCAACCCCCTCCCTGGGCAGCCTGTGCCAGGCCCTGACAACTCAGTAAATTTTTTTTTCTAATATCTAACCTGCCCCTGCCCTGGCACAACTTAGTGCCATTGCCCCTTGTCCTGTCTCCTGTCACCTGGCTGAAGAGACCATCACCCACCTCTCCACAACCTCCCTTCAGGTAGCTGTAGGTGGTGATAAGGTCTCCCCTCAGCCTCCTCTTCTCCAGGCTGAACATCCCCAGCTCCCTTCAGCCAAGCAGAACCACTGGTCACAGCCAGGCACATCATGCAGCTTGGTGACCTAGGCCATCTGAACATTCTCCCCTGGAGAAAGAGTTGGAGATACCACCCAACAAGCACCTCCTGGCACAGAACAGAGCTCAGGCTTCCAGCCATACATACTACAGACATTTTGAAAGCATCCAGAAACCAGTTGTCTCATTCCAGAGCTCCTAAAGGTCAGCAAAAATTGAGTCAAAGCTCATTTATTTTTCAAGTTGTCCCCAAAATAGAGACTTGCAGCCAGAGCAGGCTCTGTAGCTAAGTTACAGTACCAGGACATGTGTAAAGCCCCAACAGAAAGCATCCTGCAGTCTTACATGTAGCAGATAAAAGCAAACCAAGGAGTCCCTCCTGCAAAGCTGCATCTTCCCAAAGCAGCCACCATAACCTAAATTGCAGCCAGCAACCCAGAAAGTCACAGGAAGCTTTTCCCCAGCAAAGCTGCTCCAGAAGAGCCCAGAAATGGGCCTCCTCCACTACAGGCCATGCTCCACTGAATGCCTGGGTCCTCCCCAAATTCAGATCTAGCAGGTTTGGTGTTTGCTTCTTAAATTACTCTTTTACTTTTTTTTTTAATCTCCTTAAGCTCTTGTGTAAGTCCTCTGCAAAGCTACAGACTAGATGAGTTTCCATGGAGACCACCAAAGTCACCTTCCAGGCTATTTTGAAGGCTTCACACATTTAAATCTGCTTCCTGCCTCAGTCATGAGTTATCACTAAAAATAAAATTAAATCTAACTAATCTTTTCCTCAAAAATCACTTCTTGGTTAAGTGGTTCTGTAAGAGAATCCTCAAGGAACTTAACTGGACTTTATCACCAGTGTCAATATTTTTAATACTCTTCAGACTGAGCCTGATCCTGGCAGATTATTAAAAGGATGAATTTCACTTCCAAGTTCTCCACTGGTTCCTCCTGGCATGGAAGGCAGGCAATGGACCACACCACATGGCTTTTTTGCCAGAAAAGGTTGGGGCAGACAGCAGGCCTGCTAGCGGCCTAGCTCTCCTCTCCCAAGATTTAGGCCCTGACAATATTCTTCTGTTCCCATGAGAAAAGAAGAGTTCCTCCTGCTGAGAAGATCCTAATAATCCCATTCTCAAAACA
This sequence comes from Laterallus jamaicensis coturniculus, assembly GCA_022605575.1. Taxonomy (NCBI): domain Eukaryota; kingdom Metazoa; phylum Chordata; class Aves; order Gruiformes; family Rallidae; genus Laterallus; species Laterallus jamaicensis. The sequence goes on from JAKCOX010000001.1 coordinate 2,441,442, forward strand.
CAGCAGCCTTGCTGATAGGGGTACAGGCTGCCCTAAACCAAGCAGCAGTTATGGGAAGGTATTTGGGAGTAACACAACATGTCAGGAAGCAACCATAACAAGAGGGTCAAACCAGCAGGTGTGTGGATGCTTTTAGGTATTAAAGGCAAACTAAGGCTGTTTAGCTCTAAGATAGGGTTATCAGAACTGGTTATAATCACTAACCAATCAATATGGTGTGAACAGTGTGTGTAACCAATGAGCAGTTTTTAGCTTGCCACGTTTGCAGTAAGAAAGGTCTAGAATCTGGGGGATTGCACCTCATAAAATGGCGCCCTGGCTTCACCTAAAACTCATATATTGAATTGTGTGTTGCTCCCTGCTGGATGCCACAAGAAAATCTGGTAAAACTCTTCTTCACCCTTGGGAGCTGACTGGAGCTGCGTAGCGAGGAGCACACTGGCTACCAGAGCAGGAGGCTGGTCTCTTGGCTCCCAACAGGAGCCAGCTACCCTGCCCAAACTGCTTCGTAATTAAGATTAGTCATAGGAAATGAAGGCTGCACATCCTAAGAAGTTAATCTGGTCAAAGGAGAGGCAGCAGCTCAAGGCCCAGCCAGTTACATCCTAAGGAATGATGTTGGAGCAACAATTGTGCAATGTTGTTTCCTACAATGACAGGGCAAGGTTTCCCCAGAGGTCAGCCCTTCCTAGGAGGCAGGAGGGTGTCCGCAGGGTGCAGTGTGGTGGGGGTAATGGGGTTGAAGTTGGCTGCACATCAGCTTTTTAGCCTCTTGCCCGCACTCCCCAGGCCCAGGCCCCACAGAAACACCCATTTGCTTCGTGTAAACAAAGCAATCTGAAGCATGAAGCCATCCTTACAGGATGGATGCCAAAAGGCAGAGGGAAACACAGGATTTAACAAGCTGCCACAGTCTTTCCAAACCCCACTGCTCTTCTCTACACTGTAATAAAAACATCCAGCTGGACTCCATGTTCCTCTTCTGCCACTGGCCGCAGCTCCACCCCTAAAGTGTCACAATGTCTTCCCGCCTTCACCAAGCAGTTTCTGTCCCTTTTTGGACATGCACTGGACTCCCCCCTCCTCCCTGTCCTTTCTGCATCCAGTCCCAGCCTCTCTCCTCTCTTGCCTTTTTAAAATCCATTTTGTTAGAGCAGTCTCCTGTCCCCAAGTCAGTCTTCCTCCTGCAGTCCCCTTCCCTGCACTAGCTGCAGATAGGAGTGAAACACTTTTTTTTTTTCATTCCTTCTGTTGAGAATAAAGTTATTTTCTGTCCTAAAACTCTGGATGTGGTTAAGTTCCATTTCAGGGTTTGATTTCTGCTTATAGTCTATATGACAAGCACATAAACACCCCTCTTCCCAACCTCCCCTGACATTAGCTAGCATGCCTTAGATGCCTTTAAAGATTACACAGGGCTCAGCCAAGAGGGAGAAGAGAACAGCAGAATCAGCGTGAAACCATTTACTAACAATTGCTCCCAAGCATACAATAAACCATGCAACCTCACACTCTGATTTCTCACCAGCAACAGGGATGTATCCTATGAAACATAGAAACACTGACAGGACAGAGGCAGGAAAGATGGAGAGGGGCTCTTTATCAGGGAGTGGAGCAACAGGACACAGGGTGATGGCTTTAAACTAAAAGAAGGGAGATTTAGCTTTAATATTAGGAAGAAATTCTTTCCCAGTGAGGGTGATGAGTCCCTGGCACAGGCTGCCCAGAGGAACTGTGGCTGTCCCCTCCCTGGCAGTGTTCAAGGCCTGGTTGGATGGTGCTTTAGGCCACCTGGGCTAGTGGAAGGTGTCCCTGCCCATGGCAGGGGGTTGGGACTGGATAGGCTTTGAAGTCCCTTTCAACCCAAACCAGTCTTTGGTTCTGTGAAATTGTACCAGGGAACTGGGAGGGCACTGGCTGCAAGAGGCAGTACACATTCAAGCTCAAAAAGCATTTAGTTTGCCTAACTCTGCACTGCAAACCAAAGGGACAGCTGGCAACACTAACACTCACCACAAATCAGAGGAAGGGCTTTCACACCACAAAAAAATTAAGCTTGACTCATTTAAAATCACAGAAGCTGTTGCTACTACCAAAGAGCAGAAGGATAAGAGAAATGATGCCTTCCCCATGGATTCATGGTGAGCTAAGCATGTGTCCCTTCTCTGGGTCCTGATGAGCCACCCCTCTTCTCCCCAGGGCTGCCTCTCTTTTACAGCAATCTCCTCAGTTCGCCTACCCTCACCAGTTGAGGGTCTGAGGACTGTCCTTCACCATGTGCAGATGCAATCATGCCCCCACACCTCCAGGAACTATGACTATATACTTACAGGGAAACCAGAAAGCTCCATCTAAACAAGCAGGTTTCTCACACAGTGAGAGAAGAGACTTTCTAGATTAAAAAAACCCCAAACGAGCCCAAAAACACTAACAAAGAAACCATACTATGCTCTTTTAGCTCTGCACACACTCACTCACCTAGGACCAGGGAGCTCTGGCTGCCTCTCTTCCCCAGTCTCAGCTGGGAAAAGCACACACACACTCAGGGTCCCCTTTGCAGACAGACTTCAAGCCACCACTTGCTTTCACTGATGCACATGTCAGCACCTCCCTTCACCTTTCCAAAAACTAAGAGAGCCTTTCATTTTGAGCTCACACAGGCAGCAATCATGCAACCTTCACAACTCTTGAGTTTTGCTGGTCCAGCATCACCTACCCAGTGAAGCACTGGGAAATTTCAGTTGCAATCCATGGCAGGCCCTGTCACTCACTGCCAGGAATAAGAGCCCTCCTAAGAGAAAAACAGGTTATACTTCACCTGTTGTTGAAGCACCCAATGCTGATGATGCTACAAATTAAGTGAGCACAGCAATGAGTTGTTCCTGTGTCACTGAGCACGGGGAGGCTAAAATTAAAGGGTGCTCAAAATAACCTGCTGTGGTCCCACAGAAACGCCTGAAGCCCTCCACTGACCGTGCACAGCACCACAAGCCCAGGTCCCCAGGTCCAGGGTAAACCTGTGCAGCAACAGCTGTGGGGTGACCACAGACTGGCTCTGTCACTGCAGTCAGGAGAGACACTTGACCACAAGTGGAAGCTCACGAGTCTGTTAGCAGAGAAGTAGCTATAGACACCCTTCAACACCTCCTTGTTCTTCATCAGCGCTGACACCCAGCAAAGGGAGCACAGCAATTCAGCCAGGGCATCTCGCTGCTAAGGAGGAGAACAAACAGGTTTTAAGTCAGCTCTGCACTCTCTGTACTCCTACATCTCTGGCTGTCCTGCTGTCTGAAGGGGCACGTAATAGCTGAAATTACTTCATCCTAACTACCCCAACTTGCACCCAACAAGAGAGTCTACCCACACAACATATACCCATCCGAGACCATCAGGAATAAAACTGAGGATAATAAAAATATAATCTCATTGGCACACCTTACAAGACTGCTGTGGTGACTTGACCAAAGTGGCACAGATGGGGTGGGGGAAGAGTAAGGATAAGTTTTACAGTCAGATTTTTCAGCTGTTTGTTCTAGTTGCTTTAGACTGTCTATTTCCAATCCTTACAATCAACTATGAAAACATTTCATTTGCAAGAAAAACCTACTGACTAAGTCCAAGCACCTACTGACTAAGTCCAAGCACAGTGGCCAGATGATAAATTCAGGACAAAAACACATGTCCTTAGATCCACTCCTTTGCACACAGAGTTCACTGGGATGCCTCGTTCCCCTACAGAAAGAAACCTGGAGCGGGTTCTGAAAGCTGCTCAGTTCAGCCTTGCTGCAGTCAAGTCCCAGAGTAAGAGGGAGAAACCCAGCAAGATGCAGCCTGGGTTTTGAAGGGCTCACCCTGCTGTCACCCCCACAGTCACAGCACCACCCCAAGCAGAGAAGCCCACAGGCCTTACAAAGTCACTCCAGAGAGCAAATCCTACCGTGTGGCTGCTTCGGCCCCGTCTCCCAAAAGATGCCAGCCAGAAAGTTTAGTAATACTTAAAATAGCCCAACCAGCTCACAGCAGTCCATACAGACAGTTCTATTTCAAGCACATCCAACTTACTGTTAAAGATAACATGAGAACCACCCGCTTTCTTCACCCGTGCTTGACATTTATCTGCTGCTCTGACTATTAAGGCTAAGGCAGTGAGAAGTTGCAAGCTTGCACATTCAGCAGCTCGGACACTCGCAACGTAACTCCAGTGCCAGTCAGCGAGACGGTGCGAGAACAGCCCCTGAGCTCGTTAGCTGAGACGGATCTGGAAGCTCGTGTGTTAGACCCGGGAATCACAGACCACACTGCCCGGGGCAGAAGTTAAACCCAGCGTCTCTCCCTGCAGGCACCAGCACCGCCTCCTGATTTTTGCCCACCACTGACTGGCCCTTACCCGAAGCCCAGCTAAGCCACTGCACCTACTGAGCCGACCTCTCCCCCTTCTAAACCCGTGGGAGACATGCCTTGACACCCCCCCAGCCCCCTCCTCCCTGACAGCGATTTGTCTCGACCCCTGGCCCCTGTCAAGCCGCTTCTGCCACGCAAGGGCAGCCTTCGGGAAGGAGCGGGCTCAGGCAAAGCCGAGGCCACGGCTCAGGCGTCTCGCTTTAAGCACCTGCCGCCACACCGGCGCCGGGTGCCTCCGGGGCCAGGGCGGGCACACGGCGCTCCCCCACCGGAGTCGGGCTTTGCTCTGCCTTAGCAACACGGGGCCAGCAAGAAGCCGGCGGGACGCCCGGAGCCTACGGACGTGGCAAAGGCCGGGTGAAACAGCACGAAACCCCAGGGACGGGAGAAGGCCCGGCCGCGGTTCCAGCCGGGCAAGCCTCCCCGGCAGCCTCCCCAGCGAGGACCAGACAGCCCCCAGGGTAGGGGGGGAGCAAGGGCAGCCGGCTGGCCGCCCCCAACACGGGCTCTTCAGGGCCGCCCGCAACCGGCGGCCGAGGGCAGCCGGGGAGAGAGGCAGCCCCGAGCCCCACAGCAGCCCCGAGCCCCGCGGCAGCCCCTCACGGAGGGGCTCAGCAGTAGCTCCAGCCCTCCGCCCCACCTGCCTGCCTGCCTGCCCCTCGGTGGGTCGCAGCCGGCCCCACCAGCAGCTCCCCGGGAGGGCGGCGCAAGGCGCCCCACACCAACAGCCGGTCGCGCTCAGCCCCGAGCCCGTACCTGACGGCGGGAAGGCAGCCCAGCAGCCCGCTCCAACGGCAACAGCCGCACCCGCCGCTCCCTGGGACTTGTAGTCCGGCGCCGCCCCGTCCCGCCCTCCCAGGCCCGCGGGCGCCCTCCCCCGCCGGGGCGGCGCGGCCTAGCAGAGCCCCCCGGAGCCCAGGCCCCCTCAGGGGTGGCGTCTTCCGTGCCCCGCCCCGTCACGGACCCAGCCCCCTCCCGGCGCCGCGGGAGGCCGGGCGCGCTTATGGCGGCGCCTGGAGAGGCTGGGGGCGGTGCGGGAGCGTAGCGGCGGCCCGTACCGGCGGGCTGCCCCCGCCCCGGGACTACAACATCCACAGTGCCCCGCGGCAGCGGAGGCGCTTCCGGGGCCTCCCCGGCGCCGCGCCCAGTGGATGGCGGTGGCGCGGAACATGGGGCCGGAGCGGGTGTGTCCCGAGGAGCCGGGGCCGCCGGAGGCCCCCGACGGCGCGGCGGGCTGGAGTGGCGACGAGGAAGAGGAGGAGGAAGAGGAGGAGGAGGAGGAAGGCGGTGGCGGCGGGTACTTGTACCAGCCGCTGAGCCAGGAGCCGGAGCAGGGCCCCGGCGAGGCAGGCCTCCCCGCCGCCCCGGCGGGCTGCGCTGATGTCGGCCCCGGCTTGCAGGAGCGGCTGCAGGTACCGCCCTGCGCCTCCCGCCCAGCCGGGCCGGGCCGGGCCGGGCCGGGCCGGGGGAGACGCGGCGGGGGCGGGAGGGGGGGAGCGGGGCCGGGTGCGGGGGAACGAGCTCGATCCGCTTTTCTCCGCAGATGCTGAGGCTGCACCTGCCCGACCCGCCGGTGGACAGCGAGGAGGAGGAGGATGCGGCGGCGGCAGGCGCCGCGGCTCAGAGCAGCCGCAGTTCCATCCCCATGGATGCAGGTAATGGCATCTCCGGACCGGCCCTCCCGGCCCGCTCGCTCGGGCAGCCCAGCGGTCTCACAGCCCTCTCTGTTCCCAGAGCATGTGGAGCTGGTGAAAAGGACGATGGCCAGCGTGAAGCTTCCCACCTTGGGCATCCCTGCCTGGGCTAGCCAGATCTCGGAGGACCAGTGGAAGGACGTGGTGCAGCGCACGCTGCAGGCCCGGCAGAGCCTTGGTGGCCCCAGGCCTGAGTGGAAGTGAAGCTGCTAAGCCCAGCCCTCCCTCCACCGCACAGGTGAGGCAGGTGCCTACTGGTTTGGAGATGGGTGGTGATGGGACTTGCCAGTATTGACCTTCCAGTTTCTGCCACTGACATTGTCTGACTTACTTTCATGCTCCTCTTCCCTGGTTCTGGCTGGCGTGTGAGTCACTGTGATGTCCTTGTGTTGGCTTCCTCTGCCACTGAGGAGCCTGACCAGTTTCCATACCTCTGTGCATAGAGGGAGGGGGCTTTGCCCAGCTTTCCTTGGGACAAGCACTGGAGTTGTCCCTGTGCTGTCAGTGCTGGATATGCTCCTCTCCACGCTAGGGCCACCACCCCCTCCCTACTCCTTCCAGGACAGGGAATGTGTTGGAATATCAGAGGTGGGAGTCCAATGTGTCTTTCCAAGAGATTGGTTTTATTTAGTTCTGTACATACAGGGACATCTGTACAAAATCCAACACTTTCATACTATGTAATGCTCTACTGAAAATAAAGTACACCATATGTACATATGAACTGTAAGCAGCTTAATACTTGTGTCCAGGGGGTGAATGCAGTAGTAAGTTTTGCTTGTTCCCTCGGGCAGAGGGAGCCAGGTGAAGTGGAAGAGGCAGCTCCAGTTCTGTCCATTTGGCTGATGTGGGGAAAGGCATAGGCAGAAATGAGCAGCGCTAATGCTAGAAACCAAGTGTTGGCGCGAGGGGCAGCTGCAGCGTGGCAGACGCAGGTCTGCGTATGAGCGGTACGCGTGGCGGAGAAGGTGAACACACTCTTCCCCCTTTCTCACATGGTCCCCTTCTTAGATGTCCAGGACACTGGAATGAATAGGCAGCAAACTAATGGCAAGGTGGAAAGTACTAAGCGTTAAGTTCCCTGACCCAGAACAAGACACACAAAGCTATGAGAACACTGAAGCCGTACAGCACGCAGTCATGACGCGGTACAGTCTTACCCCTGCATGTGGCACAACCCCGGCAGCGTTCTTCCAGCCAGGCTCGGGGACTGCCAGCAGGGACACACCATCTGCAGGGCAGCGACAGCCTCTGCGCACCACAAGTCTCTGCTCCTAATGCAGGCACACCGGCCCACAGCGGGGAAAGGCAGCCAGTGCCTTAGCAGCCAGCAGGCTCCAGCGAGGGCACGCAAATGCTGTAGCCCTCTTAAAAAAATTAAGTGGTAGCTTATAACACAGTCTAAGGGGACAAGTCAGCCTGTACTGCAAGGGGAAGAAAACACCCCCCCCAGCCCAAGCCCAGCTGTGGGTGGTGCCCAGCAGTTCTCGTCTCTGCTGTGCCCCAAGACTCCTTGCTGCTCCTGCATGCTGTCTGGCATCACCCAGTGCATGTCTACATGCTGTGCCAGGCGTGAGGTAATCGATTGGCAGCTGACCATGAGCTTGGACTAATGTTCAAAATAAGCACTAACCTCCCTGAGGTGTTTGGTAAGTCTCCTGATGAACTGGCCCATTGCACGAAGCGGAGGGGAGGTGGGGTCCTGCATGACTGTGGGTGATCTCGCACATACTCATGCTTGCCAGCTGCTCCTAGGAGATGGTGGCATGCCTAATGAGGGCTGAACTCAGAGAGAGCTAAACAGGGCAGGGGGGTACAGGATACATAGGGAAAAACCAGCTTAGCTTGGGTTGGAGGAAAGATGTGCTGTGCACGCATTAGAGGGGACGAGCCTCTAGTCTGGGAATGGTTTAGTGGCGAGGACAAGCAGATACACCAGGACCTCCTGCATCCTTTCTGCATCCCGTGATGCTGCAGAGCAGCTTCAGACTAACACCCAGTTAAGCTTATGTATCACAAAAGCAAGCACGGCAGGTAAGAAGCAAGGAAGACTCCCTTTTCTATCATAAGCCAGCCTCTCTGAGGTGGCACCTTGGCCTGGCACTGAATCTGCACCACGAAAGGTAGGGGAGAAAGCTGGATCACAGCAGCACCCGCGTGGTGTGCAACCCCCTGGGCTATCAGCAAGTGCAGCTCTAAATGCTAAATCAGCATGACAAGTCCCTGGTGCACCATGGCAACTAGCGAGGGCCTCGGGCCACAGCAGGTGCCAAAGTAACAGGGCAAGGCGAACTTTGCTCAGAGCACCCACGGAAGCAATTCAGCAGCAGCACCTAGCCATTGCTCATAAAGAGGAGACAACCACACACTCAGAAACTCAGCCTGGCCCTGTAACATGTATCCATTGCTTCCACTAGCTTGCAGAAATGACTTTAGCAGCGCAAGCTTCCTAGAAATCCTGGCCACTGCGGAGCTAAGGATGGGATAGAGCGACAAAGGGAGAGCTGCAGTATTTTAATCAAACAGGTAGAGGAAGAAAGCAGAAGCCAGTAGCTGACACCTGCTACAAAGCAGGGAGTTAATTCTGGGCCCACAATTAACCCAAGACATCGGGATGGAGACGAGTCAGCACAGACCAACACAAACAGTTGAAGGAATTTACTTTCCCACAGAAGAGCTTCTAAGGATGCTCTAAAGGGAGGGCTGCAATAGTATGTAGTGCTTGCACCCAGCTTTACTGGGGGTGGTGAAGCACTGAACCCCCACTCCACTGACAGGGGAACAGAACAAGGGGAGTGAAGCAAAAGAAAGGTGGAAGCGAGCATCTCTGCTGTATGTGGAGCTGCTGTGCACAGCTGCAGAGCTGCACCCCAAGGCAGGGCAGAGAGGCAGCAGAGCCCCCACAAACTCTGCCACATGCTCATGCCCCAAGCTCAGCCTGACCTCTGACTGCAGCAAGGCTCGACTACACAGACAGCACGGGGACAGGTGTGGCCGAGGGGGCACTTGGGGCCCATAGCAGCGTGCTGAGCCACACGCAGTAGTCTCCTGGCCAACACAGCAAGGCCAACTCCTTGCCTGGGCAGCAAGGCTCTGGCTCCCAGGCAGCAGCTGGAAATGAAGCGATTCCTGCCTGGGCTGATAGAGTCGCAGGTCAGGCAGGCTCCCTTCACACACACTAAGGTGGAAAAGCAGGAGAAAGGAGGAAAAGCAGGAGGACATGACATGACAGTGGTGAGATACAAGTTATAACGTAAAACCAGTTCTATCCTGGAGGGATGAGGATGGAGTGGAGGACAGGCACAGCTCACCATGTTCATTCCTTATTTATACATGAGAACCAAGTGCATTTCTGTGACCCCTGGGGGAAAGGGATGGGGCGGAGCTTCTCGGGCCAGCTCCTGAGCCCGTCAGAGAGCCTCCTGGCTTGAGGTGAGAAACTCTTCTGCTCTCTTGTGGGCCTCCAGGGCTTTTATAGTGTAGACATCCTGAGGAAGCTCAGATTTCCGGCGCAGCAAAACTTTGTCCTTCTTAATGTCTTTCAGCATCTACAGACAAACCCAAGGAGTCAAGAAATCAGTAGCAAACCCCTTCAACCCCTCCAGCTTCCCTGTTCTCTGACTCCAACTGGTCTAGGCTATGCTGGGTGACACTGCAGTGTGCCTGTGGAACAGGCTGAGCACCAAACACAGGCTGAAAGGACACAAAGAAGTCCCATGTGCACATTTTCCAGAGTGGGAAGGTTAGAGAAACTCCACTCTAAAGACTACAGGCTCTCTAACAATCAGGGACAAGAGTAGGGGCATCTACCCTCAGAACACTTGGAAAGAGCCAGTTCTGGCCGCTGGACCCTGCACTGACTACTCTAATGTCCTGGCTGATCTGAGAGTAATTGTGGAAGGACCCTATTTCACCCACACACCTGCACAGCCTCTGTCTCCACTGTCTTCTTCAGTAGCTGTATATCTTCCGCAGTCGGGGTCTCTGTTTCCATACAGCAGACAGGAGGCAATGGTGGAGGTGCATAATACATGGGGTACTGCAGGCAACAGAGAGAGATGGAGACATGGGTGCCATCCAATACCAATCCCTTCTCCCCCAGCATCCTAACACACTTCTTCCAGCCCCCCCGTCTGACACTGGCAAAGGCAGCAGTAGCTACACAGAAAGGAAAGGAGTGCGTTCTCCCACCCGCTCCTACCTCTGCCCTCTGAGCCACAGCATGCTGCACGTGCAGCCACAGCTGAGAAGGGAGTCCATAAACATGCCGATGTCCTCTGTGAGGCATTAAGGGTTCAGTGCTACAGAGGGCCAGGCTGGTAAAACACTGCCAGCGCCCTTCCAAGACACTGGGTTTTGGGTGGGACAAACCACCACTGCAGCTCTGTGTACAGGACTTCCTCATGAGCTGAGGAAGCATGTCAAGAGCCCCAGCACATTCTTGTCTTGCTCATCCTTGGTACTGCTGTTGCCCACCTGGGGGTTCAGCCGGGCCAGCTCCTCTATTTTCTGCCACATTTCTTCTCGTTCCTTCATCCTGAACTTTCCCCTGCGGAGACAGAAAACGTTAAGTGTGAACTCCTGGGGGAAAGCACAGCTTTTACTCACAGAAAAGCAAAAGCAGACTAGCTCAGGTTGGGGGGGGGGGAAGCACCCCTCCATCCTTCAGAGGCCCCCAATTCTATCCACACCGCAGCTAGCAGGAGGTAGGCAGGCTCACTCCTCGCTCACTTAAAGCACAGGGTGGCAGCAGCGGGCTGCACTGGCACATTTTTTCCCCCTGACTTTGTGCTACAGGAGTGGAGGAGAGCGACTGGTTTTGGCCAGTCACAAGTGGTGTCCCCCAGGGCTCAGTCCTGGGTCCAGTTTTGTTCAACATCTTTACCAATGACCTGGAAGAAGGGATTGAATGTTCCCTCAGTAAGTCTGCAGATGACACGGAGCTGGAAGTGTTGAACTGCCTGATGGTAGGGAGGCTCTTCAGAGGGATCTGAACAGACTGGACTAATGGGCTGAGACCAATGGGATGAGGTTTAACAACACCAAGTGTAGAGTGCTGCACATGGGACATAACAACCCTGTGCAGCACTACAGGCTTAGGGGAGACTGGCTGGAGAGCTGTCAGGCAGAGAAGGACCTGGGGGTGTTGGGTGACTGCTGACTGAACATGAGCCAGCAGTGTGCCCAGGCAGACAAGAAGGCCAATGGCATCCTGGCCTGTATCAGAAACAGCGTGGCCAGTAGGTCCAGGGAAGTGATTGTGCCCCTGTACTGGGCATTGGTGAGGCTGCACCTCAAGTGCTGGGTCCAGTTCTGGGCCCCTCACCATTAGAAGGACATTGAGGTTCTGGAGCGAGTCCAGAGAAGGGCAGCCAGGCTGGGGAAGGGGCTGGAGGGCAAATCCTGTGAGGAATGGCTCAGGGAGCCAGGGATGTTTAGTCTGGAGGAGGCTGAGGGGAGACCTTATCACCACCTACAGCTACCTGAAGGGAGGTTGTGGAGAGGTGGGTGATGGTCTCTTCAGCCAGGTGACAGGAGACAGGACAAGGGGCAATGGCACTAAGCTGTGCCAGGGGAGGCTCAGATTGGACATTAGAAAAACATTTTTACTGAAAGAGCTGTCAGGGCCTGGCACAGGCTGCCCAGGGAGGGGGTTGAGTCACCTTCCCTGGATGTGTTCATAAAAAGGGTAGCTGAGGTACTTAGGGCTCTGGTTTAGCTTGGGATGGGATTGGTTGGACTTGATGGTCTTAAAGGTCTTTTCCAACCTTGTGATTCTGTGGTAATGATACCAGCCTGGATGTCAAAGACAACGTTTTCCTGGTGCCCTGTGGATACAGAGGGAAAAGTTGCCATTTCTAATAGAGCTGTGGCTCTACTGTCCAGTTCCCTCTCTCTCTCTGGCTAGGGAGCTGCCCAAACCCCTGCACGCAGCTCTGCAACTTGGCACAGATTTTGGCACAGCCCGTAAGAGACCATTCAAGTGGGCCACCCGTAAATCCCAGGGCAGTGAAGAGTCCCTGCAGACAGAGGTGAGCATCCACCCCTCTTCATTACTCTTTTCTACATTTAAAATACCTGCACTAAAATCTCTGCTTGCTTTCTGATTGCAGCTATCTGGCTTTCACCCCAGCTGTGTGTTTCTCTCTCTAGTGCCATATCTATCCATGCTAAAGAAGTTCTTGCACTCGGTAATCTCCTCATGCCCTTGAAACACATGTAAGAAAGGAAGTTAAAAATGAGAACAAAGCTGCCAAGCATTCAAGCAGAAGACTACTTCATCAGAAACATGGGGCCAAAACAACCCCCCACCCCAACGAAACAAAGCCCAAATGAGTAACCCACACCCCATTTTCTGACAGCTCTGTAGGGCATTGTGACCAGGAGTCAGCACTGAGCTTCCCTAGCTCTTTCTGCTTCATCCCCAATTTCTCCAGAATCCTTTTTAATGTCTGGTAAACAGAAACATACGTATTACTTCAGTCTTGCCACTGGAAACATAGACCTGGACATCTGTGATGTGAGGGTCTTTATAGACAAAGGCCACTGTCCCTCCAAAGCAACATCTACTTTGCTGGTATCGTGTCTATGGCTGTGCCATGCAAGCTCATTTTGTTTAGCTGGGGTACACCACATTATGGGTCTGTACACAGTGACCCAAGGGCACTCATCCACTCATTCTGCTCCATACATCTCCAGGACCAGTTCTTTCCTTTCAGTTCACCAAAGCAGTCTGGATACCACTGGGGAAGCCCTCCATTCCACATCACACTTTGATATCTACCAGTTCATCCATCATGTGCTCAGCTGATACTGCAAAAATCCACCTTGCAAAGAGGACACGTGGTCTAAGAGCAGTGCTTCTGAAAATCTGAAAGCTTTATGTCCATGATCACTCTTTCCAGCCAAACAAGTATATCCAAAGAATGAAACAACATTTGATCTTTATTTTGATGATATCTTGACTCAACTGCAGCATTACAGCTGTCCAACATTTCTCTATAGGGGAAGCTTCCCAACCTCATCCATCAGCCTGGGTTGATCCCCTACACTAGGACATTTCCATTGCAGTTTACTTGAAAGCATCACCCATCCATGTAAGCCTGAGAAAACCCTACCTTTCCAAACAGCAATGCCTCCCAGGACAGCACTGAGTGTATGGGAGCAGCACCCCTAGCCCTGCTTTCTAGGTGATGTACACCTCATCATGCTCCCTTCACTCCAGATCCCATTCCCAGCAGTATGAGAAAGCCACTGGCAGGACATCTGGAAAAGCAGAGCTATATTGGGAGATGTCTTCTGCTTCCTGCTGCTTTGGCCTCCACAGGAGGAGGGAAGGTACTGGGTCAGGGTGACCCCATGGCATGCTGACACCACACCTGACAAACAGCATTCCAGGCCCTCCTGCTTTTACAGAAGGGCACGGTCAGGACAAGACACTGTCTATCTGCCCCAACCTCCCCACTGGTGTCTGAAGGATTCTGATAACTCAAGACAGCTTCAAGATGTAGATTAGTAAGGCAGAGTCAGTCCATCTGCCCTGCTCAGCAGGGAGCCTCCCCACACATCCCAGGGAGAGGCTGTCCCTCCATCACCAGCCGTGGCTGCAGCCGCACACTCAGGGCTGTGGCAGCCTGAGCTGGCACAGCACTTGTAGGCCTGGTAGCTAATTAAAAACCATGGCTAAGCCTTTCTTTGAGCAGGCTTCTCAACACCTGGTTGCAGCCTAACTGTGTACCTACGAGCTCTTGCACTGTTTCTCAGTGACTGGCTTTGCTGGCATGCAAAGGTCTCTCTTCCTTTGTCTGCCTACGCTGAAGAGCCTCAGCACTTCAATCTCGCCCGTCTCACTGAGTAAGGTTAGGGTCCTGTGGAAAAAGCAAGGCATCAAGCAGATAAAGGTCAATCCTACAATACACTGACCCAGCCAGAATTCCCACAGGCAGCCCTCAGCACGGGGCTTTACTCTGGAGGCACACTGGACATCAGAGACTCACAGGTTCTCATTCGAATTAAAACACTTGACTGCAGTGCCACGTTACTGCTCGCTGACAGGCAGGACCTGCAACCAAGCTCTGCCCAAGGAGGCAGCAGAAAGGAGCTGTGGATGCAGTATGCCTTCTCCCCAGCAAGGGAGGCAACAGGACCTGCTGCCTGGAACAGTACAGAAAGAAGAGCAGGTGGGGGATGTGCAGGAATGGCAGCCCAAACTCCAAGGCAGCCTCTTCAGTCTTGTTCCACTGGGGACACACCACTAAACAACACTTCCTCCTGCCTGTGAAACATGTTTCTTCTAACCTGTTCACTCCAGCAAGGACTTAATTCTATTACACTCCAGAACATGCAGCTCCAGAGTTAAGTTCACATAGATGTGCTTATATTTCTTGGATATTTGAAAGACCATGTAGGGAAAAGATGACATTTTCACAATGAACTTAAGCAAAGACCTCAGGCATACTGTCCTAGTAAACCCAGGCTTCTAATCCACCTTCCTGAACGCACACCCTTTCCCCCCCACCACCACTGTCCTACATACTGTCTAGTCCCAGGCTCCTTGCCCAACAGATCCCCATCTCCTCACTTCTCTAATTTCCTTTACCTATACCCTTCTGACTATCTGTTAACATTAATAACAACACTGCCAACACCACCCCAAAACAACTCTTCACTGTATGTCTGCCCAAAGTCTGCCCAGGCAAGCTGCTCTTCCCTCACCAGCCCTATTCATTCTGCCAGTAATTTTGAGGTAAAAGTGCTTTACACTAGTAAGAGTCTGAGGATGTACAGACTCTGTGAGGGGAATCAACTTTTTAAAAGGGCAGACACTGGCAGGACAAGGGGGATGGATTGAAGCTGAAGGAGGGAAGGTTTAGATTGGATATTAGGGGGAAGTTTTTTACAGAGAGAGTGGTGAGGGGCTGGAACAGGCTGCCCAGAGAGGTGGTGGATGCCCTGTCCCTGGGGGTGTTCAAGGCAAGGTTGGATGGGGCCCTGGGCAACCTTGTGTAGATCCAGGCCTGAGGTTGATGGCCCTGCCTGTGACAGGGGGGTTGGAGCTCTATGATCCCCTTCCAACCCTTGCCATTCTATGATTCTATGTACCATTTGATGGTAATCTATTCCTAAGGCTTCTTGTGCTTTGGCAGGGGGGTTGGACTCAATGATCTCTTGAGTTCCCTTCCAACCCCTACAGTTCTGTGATTCCTACTGACCTTTCACAACCTTCTCTCTGGGCTCCAGCATCCCTTCAGAGGGGGACCTTTTCACACCTCTCATCCAGGAGCAGTTGCTCATGATGTGCTAGCAACAGCAGGGTTGAGCTTTCTTGTGTTTGACCCTCCTGAGCTGGGTCCCTGTGGCAGGGAAATCCCACTTAACTGAGGAGCTGTACCATGCCCACTGCAGGTAGAGTCATCTCATACTCAGCTGCTAAAAGACATTTTTACATCCCATCCACTAAGCTTTCAATTGACATTTGGGCCAGATTTGGTTATCTAGGAGAGCAAGAGGTATACCATCCTGGATAAAAACCAAACACAAGGTCTTCTGAGGCATAATTAGGTAGAGAGGGGCTACAGGGAAAAAAAAAACCCTGTCTTCATTTGAGCAGAAAACAGTGCAGCTCTACTCATCCATTTCTCAGATAGCTCTGAGCTGCTCTGTTGACCTTTCCCACTAAAATCCTCCATCAGTGACACACCAATGTTGTGAACAGTCACACTCAGCAAGTAGTAGCTAAACAGACAGAAAAAGCTCCTGATGGAAAGACAAAGTAGATCTCATAGTAAAAGTGCTGTCAACTGTGGCTTAAAATACAGGTGCAGGCATTTGTGGGCTTCACAAATGCACTGAAATAGGGAAAAAACAACCCCTTGCTTGCTCCCAATTTCCATGTTAACATAGACCTTAACTTCTCCATATGCAGGTTACAACTCAGAGCTTGGGGATGGGTATCTCAGCTCTGTTACTCATTACTGTTTCACAAAACAACTGAATACACCCCAGAGCTCCCCACTGCCACCAAGGGTTAGCCCTGCTCTCCCACCACCACCACCACATGCCTTGTGGCAGCCCTGGCTGATCCAGGCATGAGAAGCACTATTTGATGTCAGTAAGCAGAAAACACACCAAGGGATAAAGAAAAGAAGTTTCCTTTTAGCTTACTGAACTGGCAAAGTGGAGTGTTTTCCTCTTTACAGCATCATGGCAGTGGTACTTGCTGAGCTCAGATTTTATCCCTGCCATCTGCTCTTTGAAATTCCAAGTATTAGTCAGTCTTTATTACTGGAAAATGGAAAGTGTCCTGTGGCATGGAAGAGGCATTGTGCCCACCAGGGCAAAGCTCTTCAGGAAAGTCCTTCTAGAGCTGCAGGATTCCACTGGCATCACAAACCAGTAAGTACATCCAAGGCAGAGCCTAAGTGTCTCTGCAAAGCTGAGAATCCTCTACACCACAACTTACCTCCTCCTGACCCAGCAAACCCCATCACTCTTCTCCAAGCTATCTGCTTCAGCAGAACTGAAGGGATTTTAACAGGGCACACATTCTACCTCTTCTCATCTCTGCACAGTTATTGCTGAGGAATCCTACTTTTGGACAAAATTATTTGCTGCACCTTTCCATTTCCCCTCTGCCTACTGGCATCTTCCATCTGTTACTGTACCCCAAGGAGACTCCAGGATGAGCTCAAGTTACTTGGCAAGAACTTCTTACTCACTTCTGCTTCTCTGCCTTGTATTGCTGTGTGCAGTCATCAAAAAGCTTTTGGTTCATCTCCATGAACAACTTCAGTGCATTGTAGATCAGCCCATGGATTGTCCTGCAAAGAAACAAGGAAAGGAGAACAAGTCATGGTGGTATCCTAAGGGCTTTCAGCCCTGAGTTTGCACCAGCAGAACAAGCAGGAGCTAACAGCAGCAACTCATGTAGTCCAGCAATGTGACAAAGGGTTTTCACACAGTCCCAGCTCTTTGCATGGGAACTCTCTCTGCACAAACACAACAGACACTATTGCACAGGGAGAAAGGGACAGAGAAGAAAGAGAATACCACCAGGACAGGTCTGCTCTACTGCAGTTGGACTAATGAGTGCAAAAATATGCATTCATGCATTTACTTCTTGCAGTTAGAAGCTGGAAATGGAAGATGCTAGTGACCTGCTCAGGGCTGTTCTCAAGGGGGCTTCACCTCACCTAGCTTTAAGGCCCCTCCCAGTTCTCCTCACATACACACAATGACTTTTTGGGGCTGCCCAGTATTCAGTCACAAGCCTTGTCACTGAGCTGCCCAAAACACAGACATTCAGCAGCCCCACAGAGATGGGAACCAGCACAAAGAATACCAAAGAAGAAAAGCTGACTTCTTGTTGGCAATTTACAGATAGGTTGCACTGAGTGTGAGCTCTCTCTGGGACAAAGACTCTCCCAGGGAATAAAACAAGTATTCAAGCTGTCTCTGAAATCACAGAATCACATCCTGACCCAGAGGCAAAGGGTGAGAGACTTGGTAGACTGAGCTCCTTGCCTTGCCAGCTCTACAGATGGAACAAGGAAGAGAGCTGCAGCCATGCAGGCTGTCTGGCACTGGAGTAGGCAAGCTATGGGAAGGAAGGGGAGTACATGAGGTACTCAGCCTGCCCTGAGATGACATGGCTAGTGCTAAAACAAAGACAAGGAGAAACAATGGGAAACCACCTTTAGGATTTCTGCCATTTTCTGCTGGGAAGGAGACAAGAAGAAAAGACAGAAACAGCAGAATCACAAATCTTGACTGGTGCAAGAAGGAAACAGAACAGGTGAAGGATTTCAGAGAAGAACATGAAGTCCTTTTCTGAACTCTGATCAGGAGCACCAGTAACACTCATCATACATGTCTGTGCAGGCTCAGAGGTGGCCATCTGCCTGTTGCTGCACACATGTGCATACCTGGGTGTCGTGTCTGTGTGTCTACCTTAGTCTTTAGAGCACCCTTGGCAGGTGGCTCAAGTTTATGCTTCCTGATACAAGGAAGAGCAGGAAGCAATCAGCAGGCCAGTGGGGAGCTCTGTAAACAAGCCCTACCTCACAATCCTGTTTTTGCCACCACAGGTGTAATCCTGAGCTCTGCACTTGCCTAGCCTCCCTAGAAGGAATTATTTGCTGTCTCCCACCCTGTAGAATAGGGGAAGATAACTTCTTTTTTTTTTTTTTTGAGTGTATGTTTTCTTTTGGGTTTTGCTGGAAGATTTCAGGATCTTGGATTAGGAATATTTTTAGCTAATTCATTAAAATGAAGTGAGTTTTACAATGTGAATTTACCAGGTAAGGAATCAACTGATGAAGCAGTCAGAAATGGGAGAACCATAAAACAGGCTAGCATCAAGGAATCAGACACAGAGGGCAATAACTTCACATGGGACATTGTGGCGACCAGCAGGGAGCAACACACAATTCAATATATGAATTTTAGGTGAAGCCATTTATGAGGTGAACTCACCCAGATTCTAGACCTTTCTTACTGCAAACGTGGCAAGCTAAAAACTGCTCATTGGTTACACACACTGTTCACACCATATTGATTGGTTAGTGATTATAACCAGTTCTGATAACCTTATCTTAGAGCTAAACAGCCTTAGTTTGCCTTTAATGCCTAAAAGTATCCTCACACCTGCTGGTTTGACCCTCTTGTTATGGTTGGTTCCTGACATGTTCTGTTACTCCCAAATACCTTCCCATAACTGCTGCTTGGTTTAGGGCAGCCTGTACCCCTATCAGCAAGGCCGCTGTGTTTTGAGAATGGGATTATTAGGATCCTCCCAGCATGAGGAACTTTTCCTGTCTCATGGGAACAGAAGGATATTGTCAGGGCCTGAATCTTGGGAGAAGAGAGTCAGGCCGCTAGCAGGCCTGCTGTCTGCCCCGACAGGACATCTGCCTAGTTAGTTCTGCTTTCTCTGTTCTTCCTGTACTCAAGGAGCCAGGCACTGTATTAGACAAGGACTCTGGTTATGGAGACCATAAGGGTGATGATTAGTTAACAAGCTGCCAGAAGTCAGCTGGAAAACCTACTGCACACCTCCAAGAGACCGGCAGCGTTAGCGACATGCGGGTATCAAATTCTGGCTAGACTCAACAGCCCCAAGGCAGCTCATTGCCAGCACCTGCCCTTCACAGAAGCAAGCCACTGTGGTCTGCTGTGGCACTTTTCCATGCTGATACTACTAACAACCCCTCTGGCTCAGCATCTGGTGTCACTGAGCACCATGTGTCATCGCAGGGTAGCGGCATGCCCCAAGATCACCAGTAGTAGGTCAAGCGATCCTGCATGCACAGCCAGTGCCAGGGCATGCTGAAAGACCTACTTGTTCCAGTGACTCTTGGAGTTCTTGTAGAGGGCTGGAAACATGATGGGGAGAATTTTGGCTGCGTTATCGCTGATCAGGCTCATGATATATTCGTTGTTCCAGTAGTACAGCGCTCGCTCTGCCACCTGCAGCAGGAGAGAAAGGCATCTGTGGAGAGGCTCCTTCCAGAAACATCTGTGGTGCACAGGGAAACTGTGCAGTGCTGAGACCAGAGCTTGCCACCACCCAGCCAAGGAGGAAACACTTCCCCACAGTGCAGGCAGCAGGGTTGACCTTAGCCAACCTCTACAGGGCTGTTCATCCCTGCTGCCCACCCTTCTTTCCCTCAGCCTCTGCCAGGCACTACTCACTTTGCTGGGGAAAACCTCTTGACTAGGCAAGCCTACTGTCAATGTGGGTGTAAACACCCTTTACACATCACTTGAGGACAGCCATGTCACCCACTCCATGCCCCAGCTCAGACTAGCTCCAAGCCTCATTTGTTTGCTCAGACTGTCCTCTGTAAAGCCCCATTCCACCCTGGCCTTTCCCACAGCAGGACTCTGGAGCGTGCTTCAGTTGCCAGGCCCAGAATTCATCCCTCTGATTTAGTAAGGGTGAAAACAGGGAAAACCTTGGAGCAGCCACCCTGCTTGCTCTACCAAGACAAACATGTTTCCACATAGCAATAGATTCGACCCCAATTCTTCATGTTTAACCACCAATCTGGCAGTGCAGATCCCCTGGCTCATTTCTGCACTTAGCATCAGCCTGAGAATGGCTTAAAGGCAGAGAGCATCCCATCTCAGTTTTAAATTTCAGATGATGGAGAACTCACTCTATCCCCTCAACATAGCATTCCATATCAGTAAACAAAGTGAAACTCACCTCAGGTTCACTTACCCAGCTTTGGTTTCCAGCTATCAGACCATGTTAAGCCTTTGCCTGCTAGATAAACAGGCAACCTGCACAGAGGATTGCCCCCCCACCAAGGCATTCCCCCACCAAGGCATTCAGACTTTACCAAGCCAACTCCTATTTTTCTTCTCAGACAAGCAGACACTGAGAGTGTTCAGCCTGACTGTATGGGACATCTTTGGGTTCATTTTTTGGGGCTGTGTAGTGTTTGCACCTTTTCCAGGTTTTTCAGTCTCGTTTTTCTAAGAGTTGGCAGCAGATGAGTGCTGCTATGAAGTACAGGATGCCTCTCCTCCAGCTTTTACCCTACTTTATTCAAGCTCCTAAGTTCCCTACAGTGGATCCTTTGGTGCTCAAAGGTCATGTTAGCCCTTTGGTTCTCATCACCACACCAGCAATCCATGCCCAGCTGGTTTGCATCAGCTCCCCAAGTCCTTTCCAGGAAACTCATCTTTTACACACTCATGTGACCTAGACTGACCTCATTTTTGCCTTGTAAATGATTTATTTTGTACCTCTTTGTATCAAAAGACAGACTGAAGCCAGTCTGCCTCACTGTGCAGTCACACTCTGGGGGAGGTTCTATGTCATGATTTAACATCTCAGCCATACCTGGATCAGCCACATTTCACCAGCAAGCTATCTTCTTCCTGGGCATTTGTCATGGCAACCTAAACCAGTGAGCCAAGAACATCTGCTAGGAGGTACTAGCAGGTCCTACCACCTTGGACACATTAAACCTTAGGACTACAAGCCACAGAGACTGTTTGAGCCTGGCACTACAGCCAACTTCCCTTCCATGGGAACAAGGAAGAAGTCTCTAGCTCTTTCTCATTATACCTTACTCCTTACCACCTGCACCACAACACCACAAAGTACCTTCTCTGCATACTGTCTCTTTGGTTGGCTTCCCTCCAATACTGCAGCCAGCTGAGTTCTGCTGCAGCAGGGTGACACTGGATGGGTCTGGACTATTTTTGCTAGGTGGCAGGAGCACCTCAGCTCCACCTCCAGCCTGCTGCAGGACATGGTGCTGAATGGCTGAGAGCAGCAGGAGGGGCTCCACCCATCTGCTTTGTTTTCCCTTTGGATGACCCTGCTCTGTGGCTGTGGTGAGGATTCTCACCACCTCCTGCCCCACTACTCACCCTGGCCCACCTCCATGCACCACTGACCCACAAAGCCAAGCCCAAAAGATGTGGTGTCACCCTCACACACCAAACAGGTTACAAGCCAGTGCCCTATCCCTTCCCTGAGCTGCAACCCACCTGGAAGTGTGGGCTGGAGACACACTTGGCCAACTGCCTGAACAAGGGCTCCATAACTTTCACAAACTCAGATGGCTCAATCACATCCAGGATCTCCTCCAGCTCATTTAAAAACATCACCTCCTTGGGACTGTGAGTCTTCGGCCAGAACTTCAGCAAGCCCACAATCACCTGAGTGGAGAGGGTACAGAGACAGTGTTAAGAGGTTGAAAGGTAACACCAGCTGTGAAACAAATTTTTTTAAAGGATCTGGTCACAACAGCAGAGGGGAAGAAGTAACAGAGTGGACTTTCTCAGAAAGTCAGGGTGGGTTACCAGGGGTGAAAGAGAAAAGCCCAAACCCTGTCCAATTACACCCAAGACAGCAGCACTGCCCAGGCTGCTACGATTCTGTGCTACAAGCACAAAGCTCAGAACCACCTTTTTCTTCCCCCAAACACAACTTACCACACAAAAGACTCAACCCAGAGTGGGCAAGGGCTGACAGATGGTGCAGAGCAACCACAGAAGATCAACTAATAAAATTAGAAATGCTATGGAGAAGGTCACTGAGGAATCATTATTCAATGCACTGCAGAGCTTGAACACTGGGGAGCACCCAATAAATGATGGAATGGGTGGGCTTGGGACAAGGGGAAGGATGTACTACCATTTCACACAGAAGCAATTGGGCTATGGAGCTCTTTTTTGCAAGACTTTGTGGAGACTCAAAGTCCAAATAGATTCCAGAGGGGAGTAGGCAAATTTATCAAGGTTACACCTAATGGTGTGTCCTGGTTCTGGCCAGAGGTAACTTCCCCCAACAGCCAGCACAGGCGAGCTGAGTTAGCCTGGCCTGTTTTCCACACTGTCTGACATCACTGCCCCCCAAAAGGGGCTGGTTGGGGAAGGGTCTGGGCTTGGTGTCTCCAGGACAGCCCAAGTGTGGCTGGGTCAGTCAGTCTGTCCAACCTTGCTGTTGTGCAGCACTCTGTAATCATAGAGTCAATAGAGTACTCTGTGTTAGTACTGGGTGTGAGTGCAATTGGCTGTTATTGTGCTATGTTCAAGGTGATTTTTGTCAGTAAACTGTCCTTATCCCAACTCACAGAAGCTCTGTTTCTCCTGTAGGAGTGAGTGGCATGTGGTGCTCGGCCACTGTTTGGGGCTGAATCACCACATGGTGATAATTAAATATGACAATGATGGTGCAACTTCTGGCTGAGCAAACTATTGCTTACAAGATACTCAGGGAACATACTCAGGGTAGGAATACATATTACTTGATTTTAATGACTTATTTATAAAATTGCTTCCTTCCCCACCCATCTGCTCCTATACACTGTCAAAGGCAGGATCCAAGATCCCAGAGACCTTCACCCTGTTGGAGTCCCTGGCAGGGCATTTACAGAAAGGCTAACTCTGCTGACACCAGACTCAAGCACAACCAGTGACAGGAGTTGTGCTTTCACACTCTGTGACCCTGAAAGCAGCACTTGAGAGGAAGCTCACAGGAGCTCACAGGAGTGCAGGGACAGAAGTGAGCAATGCAACAGCAAGATCAGAAGCATCTTGAGCATTACATTTCCATCGACTCAAGGCTTGAGAAGCCAACAGTTTGGTATCCTCTGTGTTTGTCATGACTCAGGTCTGCCTTTCAGGCCAGACTTGGCTTCTGTGACTCAGAGGTAATTTCTCCTACAGCTAAGGTGGTGCAAGGTGTGTCGAGTCTGTCTCTGCTATTACTGAGCACATCTGAGGCCTTGCTCACCTGGCAGTCACTCAGACTGCTCACCTGGCGCAAGCCTTGCTGAGCAAGCTTCTGGGAGGCCCACTCCAAGCAAGTATGGGCCTAGTGAGCAATCTGGCCTCCTTCCAGCACTGGTGGCAACATCTAGTGTGTTCACAGCCTTGCTGATGTACAAGCCCTGTAATTTCTTCAAGGCTTCAGTAACTCCAGTCACCCCAGGAGCACGTTTAAAAGCTTCACAAGCTGTATGCTTCAACAGGACACAACCTATGGCAGTAAGGCCTTGATAGGTGTGAAACCCAATGCCACACTCACTGAAGGCAATGAGGCTGAATCATCCCACTGCTTTCTGCAAGCACCAGACCAGACCTGAGTCTCTGATCCAGGGGCCACTAACCCATTCCTCAGGAAGCAGTGACGAGCTATGGAGCTTCACTACTTGAGTAAGCTGTAAAATGAATCCTGGAAATATTGACAGATTCCTATTTCTCTCTTCTCCCTCTGCCTCCAGCAAGTGCTTTGGCAGGAGGCTGTTGGGCTGGATGGCAGCCACAGGAAGTACTCAGCATGATCAGGAAGCTACTTTACATCGTTTGTTTCAGAGCAGGCTTTTGGGAACACAGGAAATGGAGGACCCACATTTCAAGGGAAAGCTGGGAGGTTTGCTTCAGCACTGCTGGTGCCAGAGCTGAGGAGCCAGCAAAGCAACACCAGCTGACCAGCTTTCCACTGAGCACAGCCAGGCTCACCACAAACGCAGGGGTTTCAGTCAGAGAACAGAACGACCTCAGTTAGTGTTATTCATTAAAATGCTCACACCTTCTTGTGCTCCCTGCTACAGTGACACAAGCATGCGTTCTCTGGCCATCTGCTGTTTTGAGGCTGTGAAGCTCAGCTCAGTAGAAGATATTTCCTGGCCTGTGGTGGGTGGAAAACACTTGTCTCCTGTCTGCACTCTCCTGCCAAGCCTGGTTAACACCACAGGTCTGCACAGCCGCTAACTGGAGTATGTGAGCTCCTCATCTACACATTTCAGAACCTGCTGCTTCCCTGCACTACATCCTGAAGGCAAATGTGTCTACAATGTCACTTAATGCTGTGGAGGTAGCAAACTGATGACAGAGCAGGAAGGAGAATACTTTCGTCAAGGAATGGTGGCTAGGAAAAGCAGACCTTTGTGTGTCAGGTTCCTAACCTCATCCTCATGGTTTTCCAGCCAACTCCAACAGTCTGGAGTGAAATCTTACTATTTCAGGGTCCCCACAAGCTCATGGTGGTTCCATCAGATATCAGATGGCCATGAGTTTTGTCTCTGTAGCATCTGCAGCACTAGCTGAAAACTCTGTCCTGAAAGGACAGCTTGGTATCATGTTCCTTCTGCTGCACCAAGATCCAAAGCACAAAGGAAGACCATAACCCACTTTCCTGAAGCTTTTAGGGGAAAATGCTAAAGGCTTGCAGAGAAGCAGAACAGCCCCTTCTGCCCACAGGGTACCATGCACGCCCAGTAAACAGCCCAGTTGACTCTCAGGCTTTTTAGCCTCTTTTTTTTTTTTTCTTTTCACCCTGTCCTCTTCTAAGCAAGTTGTGAAGCATTTTGGCACTTGATGGACACACAGAGGTTAAGCAAGGTTACTCACTGGCTCTGTCAAGCTGCTGTCTTTCTCCAAGAACTGTACAACACAGTACGCCAACTGTTGGGGAAAAACATGGCAAGATTAGAGCTTCCTAAAATGTACCTCAGGTTAGAGTGCTGCCACCACCCTAGACTACAAGTCAGGTTATGTGATGTGCAGACAGCTGCAGTTCCAAAGGAACCCAGTTGTTCTGACAGCACGTGAAGGCCCTAAGACCAAGCAGGCACAACCTGAGCTCAGGGCATTTGTGCAGCACAAATGAGGCACCTAGAGCAGTCCACAGCTGCTACATTCAAACGCAAGCAGCACTGCACACATGGGAAAGGACAAACCTATCGCAAAGCCCTGCCCCATAAAAACAAGGCTGGAAGAACAGACATTGCTGCTCCATACCCATACCTTATCACTTCCTAGCTGGAGTCCTGATCTTCTGTACTCTTCTATTATGCATTCTAAATTGTAGGAGATGAATTGCTGTTCAGGCCTAGCATCCCAGCACATCAATTTCTCCACACATCTCAGTGGTGACTAACGGCTGACACATCACCTGCACAGGCTGCTGACTGCAGCTCAGAATTTTACCTTTCTGGTTTCAGCAAGGCCCCACTATTTCACAAACTTCCAGCACAGAAAGGCAAAGCAGGACACAGCACTAAGCTGGCAGCAAATGGCAGGACACCCTCCTATCAGCCAGTGGCTAAAAACCCCACACACGAAGACACATTGGCCCAGGCACCGCCGTGCAGCCTAGCACAGAGCCCAGAACATCTCAGAGCAAGAATGCTGTACCACACAGTAACAAGGCCCACAGAGCTATAAGCAAGCCTGAACAACAGCTTTTGTGAGGATTACATTCTGCCCTGGGAACCTGAAGCACTTCTCACCTGCGGGTGGTAGACGCTGAGAGACTTCACCTTGTGCAGTGGTAGCAAAACTCTGATGAGGAACATCTTGTGCTCTTCCTTCAGAGGCAAAGCAAACCCATTGATTATGCTGAGAAGAAACAAGAGTCTTGTTAATATTTTTATGCAGTAGACATAGAGCATCTCTCACTTCTGAAGAATCAGTGGCTTGCCCTAGCTCTCAAGTAGTCCCTTGAGAAAGCACTCACCAAAAGTGAGGTGAAGAAGTGTGGGGTCCAACCTGCATATCATGCTCAGTGAGACTGTTTCCTCAGGAGGCCTGGCAGAGAAATGCCTCTGATGGGGCCTGGGTTCTGCTCTGTCCTGTGCTGGGCTGAGCCCACACACACTTAAGCAGAATCTTTGGGGAAGGCCAGCCCCGAGGCAGCCCAATCCTTGAGGCCTGTGCTTTACAGAACAGGAGAAATAAGAGTGCTGCAAACAGAAGGGCTATTGAAGCCATGGAGAAAACTGTCTACTGCTAAGGTTTCTTAGGGCTGTGGAGAACTCTTCTGTTCTACTGCCTGCTGAGGCAAGACACAAAGTGTGACTGGACTCAAATTCAAAACAACAGAAGACAAATCTTGGGAGTAGAAGGCTACCACTGCATTTTTCAGCAGGCAAGAGAGTACTTTCACTGTGTGCTTCATCAAACCCAGATGCTCTTTAAAAGGTGGTAAGGAGTTCCTGAAGGCAAGGCCTGCCAAAGGAAGGTGCTGCCAGCTCACACAGCATACTGGGCTGGAAGGTTTTGCTCACAACAGGCCCTCTGTGACTTCCAAAAGTGCCCTTACCTTCCCAGGATCTCCAGCAGCTCTGCAATCCCATTGTGGTGGTCTGTTTCATAGATGAACCTAAAGAAAAGAGAAAAATGAGAGGTCATTGCCAAATGCTGGCTACAGTCTGATAAGCAGAATGGTGGAAAAACACTGGAGATGAGGAGTTTCCTGAAAAATAAGAGAACTCCAAGACAACAGGGCAAGGTGTAAGAGACAGAAGCAAATCAATTTGTAGCCCTCAGACCAGCTAAAGCTCACGGGTCCCAACATTTCCTGTGTGAGCTGAAGACAGCGTTATCACATCCTCACCGCTCTTAAGTACAGGTGAATGCTATCCCTAACCAAAGTAGTGTGACATTACTGAGTTACTTTGCTAATCACAGTCTGGATTCAGAGAGACTCAGAGCCTAGTGCCTCAAATTTATTCCCACTCACTCACTAAGGCCAGTGGTCCTAAAGAAACATCTCACCTATAGAATATATTGTTGATCTGCCGCCTCACATACGCCCGCAGACCAAGGAACTTCCCATAGATCCTGTGCAGAATGGTCTTTAGGAAGTCTCGTTCTCTGGGATCTTCACTGTCAAAGAGATCCAGCAGCTGTGGGGAGAGAAATTCTGTTGGTGTGTGCCAAATGCCTGTCTGGATAAAGCTATGAGCAACACCAGGCACTGCTTCTGCTCTGTAAAAGTGGCTCTTTCAGTCCAGTGATGCCTTCAGCGCTGTGAGCACAGTGGTTGCTTTCCTGAAACATGCAGCCTCCTGGTCACAAGCTGGAGCCATCAGCACTCTTTTCATCTTTGGAAGCACAGTGATGGTCTGCACGCCTTACATAGCTGTGTCCCCCTGAGATTTCCCCTGCCCTCAGTGCCCCTCTCCACCTGTACAACGAGTGAGGAGTTCCAGGGACTACAGCTCCCACACACTCTTACTCTGCACAGAGAATTCTGGCTGCTCATTCAAGACTAGACAAAGACAAAACAGAAAACCCACATCATCAAGCACACACTGGCAAAGCCAGACTGTATGCACACCCCCCTTGACCAAAATCTGCTGTGAGTCCCCCATAAATGTGGTACCCAGTGGCAGCAATTACTTACAGAGAGTACAAACTTCTGGTCAATGTATTTCTTGGCTACGTTTGGTTGAAAGTCAGGTGATTCCAGGAACCGGAGGAAGAACTCATACACCAGCTATGGGGTAGAAGGACACATCACTTAGAAATCCCCCCCGACCCCTCACCAGTGTTTACTCTGTATCTGAAATGTTTTCTTTCTCCTTAAGGATTTAAGGAAAGGCTGGGAAGCTTAAATGTGAGCAGAGAAAACACACAGGAGTCTGTGTGTCTCCACCCAGTGGGATCAACTCAGCTACCTTTGCTTGGATAGGCCAGGGGCTGGTGGCATGTAACTGCCTAAGATCTCATTGCCCCAGGTCCCACCAAAGGCCACCTACCCAGATGAAGACACTAGGCCTAGGAAACTATTTTCCCACCTTCTACAGAGTACAGAAACCTCCAGAGGAGATAGCAATGGCTCTGGCTTCATTAGGAGTCCTTGAGACATGCCAAGGAAGAAGAGAAAAGCAGAGCAATGAAATAAACCCCAGGAAAACACATTGTGTCCTCTGCCTCCTGGGAATTGACTCAAGATTGGCCTGGCCCTGCTAAGCCATGCGAGCTGCATGCTGTGTCCTACCTAGAAAACAACAGGCAGCTTGGTTTCAGAAGGCTGTCAGTGCTAAAACAGCAACTTCTGGTCCTGCTGTCCCCCTAGAGGGATGAGTCCATTCCAGGGATGACCCTGCCTAGCACTTCTGAGGGACCACTAGGCCACACAAGAGTGCTGCATCACAAAGGTCTGACTCTGGAGCTGAAGGAGCTACAGAGCCACCCACCCACAGGTAGGGCCCACCTGCCAAAGACTGCAGCATGGAACCTGAGGTGATGAAAAACTCAGCATACACTTGGCACAAATCCATGCTGGCTGCTGCTCACTCAGCTCTGAGAAAGAAATGCTTCCTAGGATTCACAGCACTTTGGTGCTGAGGACATGCCATTTCTGCCGATGCTCATGTCCCTGTGTCAACTGCAGCAGTGAGACATGATCAACCACTGCTACAGAACTGCACCTCATTCCCACTCTGTATTTTCTGCTCCATTCTGCTGCACCTGGCTCCTGTTCTGCCTTTGTCTGCTTGACAACATCTCACCATGCAACTGCCTGGGGAGACCCCCACAAGCTGACCTCTCAACTCCCACTGCCGAGCTCTGCTCAACAACGCCCACTGCTGCTTTCATAACCTGTTTCACCTAGTTTGTCCTAAAGTCATAGAATCACAGGGGTTGGAAGGGACCTCCAGAGATCATGGGGTCCAACTCCCCTGCCAAAGCAGCTCCCCAGCTCATATTGCACAGAGAGGAGTCCAGATGGGGCTGGAATCTCTCCAGAGAAGGAGACTCCACACCCCCTGGGCAGCCTGTCCCAGGGCTCCCTCACCCTCACTGGGAAAAAGTTCTTCCCCATGTTGGTGTGGAACTTCCTGTTCTCCAATTTGCAGCCATTGCCCCTTGTCCTGTCCCCACAGGCCACTGAAAAGGGGCTGGCCATTTCCCCCTGCATCCCATGCCCAAGATATTTAGACATTAATAAGGCACCCCCCTCAGTCTTCTTTTCTCCAGGCTGAACAGCCCCAGCTCTCTCAGCCTTTCCTCACAGGGAAGATGCTCCAGGCCCTTAATCATCTTTGTAGCCTCCTCTGGACTCTCTACAGGAGATCCCTGTCTTTTTTATTCCAGGGAGCCCAGAAAGTCTATTTCCCAGGACACACAGCCTAGTGAAAAGATCCTGGGCTCCCTTCCACTCCTCTTCCCTGCCAGTTCCCTCTCTTTTCTGGTGAAACACCTGCTTCCAGTTAACACAACTGCATTATGTCCAGTATAGAGGACATAGGTGAGCAGGTGCCAGCACAGGCCTTGCTCTAGCACCTCTCTTTTTGCAGTCCTCCTCCACAGGCCTCCCAGAGAGCCAGGGCAAGAGGTACGCTGAAGCAAATAAGGGTGCTGTCTCCAATGCTGCTGGGAGCCCAGAAGATGAAAGCTCTTGAGCCTTTCTGGAGGGACATTAACACTGCTGGGATTTGCTTCTTATATAGGCAATATGGCACAGGTTCCTCACTCCCAGAGAAGTGTTCACTGCCAGCCTAGCTCAGGGCCATGTGGGACTACAGCCATCTGCAGGTGAATGCTGCACACAGCCATCAGCCTGTCCCCAGGGCAGCCCTGCTGCCCACATTGCTCCACAAGCCCCCTCCCACCCACATGTCTCTCCCCATTGCCACGCCAGCAACCCTGGAAGGCTGGGGAAGCAGCAGGGCTGGCAGACTCCACAGCACTACAGAGGCTCTTGACTTCCTGGAGATATAAATTGAGGAGATCTCTATCTGCCCCATCCTCCTCACCTGAAGGTGTGGCCAGGCTGCCTCTAATGTAGGCTCATCTTCCTCAGGGTCAAACTCCGCGCCTGTGGGATTGGATGATGGTGGGAGGGTCCGGAAAAGGTTCACTGAAAACTGAGGTGGGTGAGAAGGTTTATGAATGACATCCCTGCACCTCATGATGGTCTTCCCCATGGCAAACCCTTCACTGCAAAGCAGTGTGCTATGATTTGCCATAGCTGTGCCCACAAACAGATCCCTCCCCCAAGGCTGCAGGGTTACCATCTCCATATGAACTCACTCTGCCAAGTGCAGCCTGTGCGAGAGACAAGAGCTTCCACCTCTCCCTACACCCAGCACTGCCACCCCCCCACCTTCTTTTTCTTTCTGAGGGTGGGCAATTAATAAGGAAGGGGTAGGACTGGGGTCACACTCCTCTCCCAACAAATCACTACCCCCATCTCCCCTCCATGCCTCTGAGCAGTCCCTATTTCCTTGGCACACAAGCACGTCCTGGCCCCGTGCCCTACCATGATAACAGCTTCAGGATAAATGGCCTCAGTGACAACGTCGCGGTTGTGCGTGATGTACTCCACCATCTCATTGAGACCTGCTCGCTTCACCTCCTTGAACTTCAGGTCACTGAGGGGGTCAGAGATGAAGTCAAAAAGCACACAGCACTGCCGCAGCTTCTGGATGAAAAGCTCTTCTCGTTCGTGTGAAGGAGCATCTGTCAGAGAAAGCAAGAATGTCTGTCCTTGGAGACAGGCAGAACATCTTCCCAGTTTGCCCAGGTATTGGTGTGATTTGCTCCCTGTTCTCCATTCCCCTTCCCTAGTCACAGTCCCATCTGAACTGGTGGGGGAAGAGGGAGAGGCAGCATCATCCCTGCCTTGGAGATGGGGCAGCAGAGGGACCGCAAAGCTGCTGGAGCAGCTATCCCATAAGGTAATTTCACACACGGTAGTGGTTTCTGATCCCTTCCCAGTACAAGGCACACTGGAAAATGAACTCACTTAACTAGCTCCCACCACAGACCAGTAACACCCATGCCCTGCACCCCAGAGACACCCAAACACCTGGGCAGAGCACACTATAAGCTAACCCTCCTCCCTGAGTCCAGAGGAGAGGTGCCAAGCTGCAGAGGCCCTGTTTTAACAGCATTTGGGGGGTTGGACCCGATGGTCTCTCGAGGTCCCTTCCAACCCCTACAACTGTGATTCTTTCTGATATGTTGCCACTGGAAACTATGCACTGATAAGGCCCATCAGGAAAGCTTAGCTCTTGCATGCAGAGCAGCTGCTGAGCTGCAAGGCAGTCCCCCACTCTAAAAGGGCTGCTTGTTTCCATGAGCAGTGTTAGCAATGGGTCTGGCTGAGTGACTGCTGAAAATGCTTTCTCCTTGTCCGCACTTAAGTCATGTTTAATTGCACCACTATGTAGACAAGCTGCTAATGCAAGGTAATTGCCCTGATGTGGACAAGTTCAATGACACTATCATAATTTGCAATGGGAACACAAGCAGGAGAAGGCCTGGTCATCTCGCAAACAACATGTGGCTGTAGGAACCAAGAACAGCTTGCCCAAGGTCTCTGCAGTTCACCACCTTTCTGCACCACCTGCTGAAGAATCTGAGGCACAAGGGTTTAAATCAGTCCAAGTGGGAAGGTAAGGACTGAAATTGGCACTGAGCATCCTCCTCCTCTTTTAGGTTCTCCATCCATTCTCAACCTGCTGCCAAGCCAAGCACCTTTCCCCGAGCCATCCCTGCTGCTCTGCAAGCCAGAGGTTTGCAAGCACAGCGCCAGGGTCACTTTGCAAAGAGCCCTTACACCGTGGTACTCTGCCTGGAGAAGCTGCAGCTTGTCATGGAAGTCCCACCCACTATACAGCTTCTTTACCTTTAAGGGCTGGGAGCTTCTGCAGCTCCCGGTTTTTGCTCAGGTTGAAGCGGGACGAGCTGTGCCGACGCTCCTTCTTCACGATCTGGGGTCCCCCCGAGTACTTTATCTTGTTCAGCTGGGTTGGTGGGGGGGCGCTGTTACTGGGCCGCTTATTTGAAGGTGTCTGTGGCTGCTGCTGCTGCTGCTGCGCTGGCTGCTGCTGAGGCTGCTGGGCCTGAAGGAGGAGAAGACAGGAAAACAACTCATAAGCTCCTACTTACAAGACTCATGAGCAATCAGATACTGCCAGCATCTTCTGGGACTGAAGAAACCAGGCATGCTTTTCACTGCTGCACTTGCAATTCGCTCCTGCAGGGCTCTAGACTCATTGGGCGCATTTCCAGTGGACTTGCTGTGGTGGTTTGACCCTGGCATAGGCCAGACGCCCACCAAAGCAGCTTTATCACTCCTCTTTGCAGCTGGACAGGGCAGAAAATAGATCTCAAGAGGCTCAGGAGTCGAGACAAGGACAGGGAGAGAGCAGTCAGCAAGTAGTGTCATGGACAAAACAGACTCAATACAGAATTAAAAATACATCTAATTTATTACCACCACCCCCAAAGAAAGTACCCAATGAAAACAGAGTAGGACAATGAGGAAAAAAAACAAATCTTAAAACACCTTCCCCCACCCCTCCCTTCTTCCCAGGCTCAATTTTGTTCAGGATTTCTCTCTTTTCCTCCCCCCACCAAGGTGGCACAGGGGGAGACAGGGAGGGGGTTTCGGTCAGTTCCTCACAAGTTGTCTTCCTTCTTCTTGGAGGGAGATTTCTCACACCCTGCCCCTGCTCCAGCATGGGGTCCCACCCATAGGAGACAGTCCTTCATGAACTTCCCCAGCATCAGTCCTTTCCCACAGGGCTTCAGCTCTTCATCAGCTGCCCCAGCATGGGTCACTGCTATGGGGTACAGTCATAAATCATAGAAAGACTCTCAAGTCTCTCAGGCCCAGACTGCTCCAGCCTGGCCCTCCACAAAGTCACAAGTCCTCCCAGCAAATCTGCTCTGGCATAGGCCCTTCCCTCCACAGGCTGCAGGTTCTGCCAGGAGCTTGCTCCAGCACGGCCTTGTAGAAATCTCCTCTGGCACCTGGAGCACCTCCTCCCTGCTTTCTTCCCTGACCTTAGTGTCTGCAGAGTTTCTCACATCTTCTCAATCTTTGCTCTGGTGGCTTTTGTTTTTCTAAACTGTTATCACAGAGCTGCTGTGACCGTCGCTGATGGGCTCGGCCTTGGTCAGCAGCGGGTCCATCCTTGAGCCGGCTGGTATTGGCTCTGTTGGACCTGGGGGGAAGCATCTAGTAGCTTCTTGCAGAAGCCACCCCTGCAGACATCCCCCCCCCGCCCCAAACCTTGCACCCCCTAAAACCTTGCCACACTAACCCACAACACCTACAAAATGAACATCAGTTTTACTTGTATCACAGATAAACCAGAGGCCCTCGGCACAGGGGGTACTAGAGATATGGAAAGCAAAAGCATTTCTTGCCCTAAGTTACAGGAGTTTGCTGACACAGAAAAGCAGAAACAACAGCTTTTCATGGCCCAAACAGACACCTCAGTGTGCTGCTGCCTGTTACAATGCTCTGTACAACACACAGAGGACAAGTTTTGACAACTAGCAAGTTGCTTCTTTATCCTTGTGCGGGAAGCCAACCACAGAGAAGGAGGAGGAGAAGGAGGAGGAGGAAAAGGAGGAGGAGGAAGAGGAGGAGGCTGCAAAGCAGCACGGAGTACAGAGCAGGGTGACAGCCCTGGAAAGGCAAGAGTGAAGACCACTAAAATTACCGTTGCACCCGTAAGGCAGAAGCTGCTGGTCTATGAACCACCCAGGCCACACCCCAAACCTCAGGTCCCAGATTGCTGGTTTACCCAACTCATTCTGGCTGCTCCCTCTGTTTCTGCCTCATCTAAGCCTCCCTGCTGTCAGGATTTCTCCTGCTGATTTGCTTTTTCCACATCACCCCCTTTAGCCACACAAACTCTTTGCCTGCATTTCCCTTCAGCAGACAGACATCATCTCCACTTCTTGCTTGCTAAACACCATGTACAGAACTGCTTGCTTATTTATAGCAGGTGTCCAGGGGTGGCCAGCAGGGCCAGGGAGGTGATTGTCTCTCTCTATTCTGCCCTTGTGAGGCTCCACCTGGAGTCCTGTGTCCAGAGCTGGGGCCCCCAATACAAGAAAGATGTGGAACTGTTGGAGAGGGTTCAGAGGAGGGACACAAGGATGATCAGAGGGCTGGAGCAGCTGCCCTACAAAGAGAGGCTGAGGGAGCTGGGCTGGTTCAGCCTGGAGAAGAGAAGGCTGTGGGGGGACCTCATTGCAGCCTGCCAGTCCCTGAAGGGAGCAGAGAAACAGGAGGGGAATCAACTTTTTAAAAGGGCAGAAGGTTTAGGTTAGATATTAGGGGGAAGTTCTTTACAGAGTGGTGAGGGGCTGGAACAGGCTGCCCAGAGAAGTGGTGCATGCCCCGTCCGTGGAAGTGTTCAGGGCCAGGGTGGATGGGGCCCTGAGGAACCTTGTGCAGATCCAGGCCTGGAGGTTGGTGTCCCTGCCTGTGGCAGGGGGGTTGGAGCTCTCTGATCCTTGGGACCCCTTCCAACCCAGGCAAGTCTATGATTCTATGAACTCAATCCAAGTGTTTGCTCAGCTCAGCTCTTCTGACCTTGCTGAAGCTCTGCTGGTCCCTTTCACCACACCGACCCAGTTCATGTAAAACAGTATGGAAGAGGGCAAACATCCTGCCAGCATGCCTATAGCAGAGAGCTCAGCAGGAGACAGCATGCAGGCCTCCCTGGCTCCACACGTGAGCCCAGCAACGCTCCCTTCCTCAGCTCTGCCACCTCCTTCCTGCTGACACACCAAGCCAAGGAGCTGTGGGGTGAACCTGTTCAGGACACAACAGGGATAGCACAACAGGTGGGGAGTAGAGAGGGCAAAATCCTTGGCTGTCACTCCCTTCTCCCCCCCAAACTTCTGGCTGCCACATCCAGCACAGCGGTACGAACGCACACGGGCCAGCAGGACCCTGAGGCAAAGCACCGGCAGCGCAGAAGGTCATCACAGCTCTCCTCCAAACGAAACACAGACAGTCTCCTCCTGTGAGCAGCAGCTGCGCTGCAGCTTTCCCAGCACAGCCTTACCCCGAACCAAGCCCTGAGGAGTTCCAAAGAGGTGCAGCCCAGCATCCAAAGTGCAAGAGCAAGAGTCACCGCGCCCACGGCACGTGCGGGCTCAGCAAGGTGGGACCAGGGAAAGCTGCCTACAGGGAGCCGCTGCTGCACAGGCTCGGGCCTGGAGAGCAAGTGCAAAGGCTGCCCCTGGAAAACAGTGCCCAACACAATACACCAGTTGTGTGTCAAGCCATTACTTTGGACCAGAAATCAGAAATATTTTGGTCCTGGGCTGGCTCTGCTTGAAGGGGGAATCTTAAGTGGTTTCTATTTCAAGATCAGCTCCAAGCCAAGGTCAGGGAGGGGCAAGGGAGACAAGAAGTTTTGAACTGTCTTCGATTTAGATTTGGTCTGGTTCCTTTCATGGAGCAGCACTGTCCCACAATGAGAAAAGGGAGCAGGATGAGCCTGTCATGAAAATAACTGTGTGTGCCAGACAAAGCAGGCTCAGACTACAACTTGGAGGTAACTTATCCTAACAGTCACCTCTCCTCACTTAAATCAGGCTGAATCCTTGCTGACAACCTACCAAGACCAAGAAGTTGGTTCCTCACCCTGAATATTTGGGTATCAGGGCACTCTGATGTTCTCCAGATGCTTTCTGGAAGGCTAGTCCTCTACTCTGCATCACTCTCCTTCCACAGGGAAGAAAGGCAAAACCTGAATGCTGAGCCACCATGGAGAAAAGATGCTACAAGAGAGAAACAGAAGATCCATTGGTGGCCTCACAGGTAATGCTGGGGGAAGTGGGACACAGGAGCCCTCCCTGCTGACAGGACATGTCTGTGCACTCCCCACCCACCCAGAAATGCCACAGGCAAAATGTTCTGAGCATGGTGTGTGTGCCACTTGCTAACAGGCTGTGGCCACGCTGCCATCACCAGAGGCTGCAAAAGCCCTTGCTACCAGCTTTTGCAACCTTCTACAGCTGGCATGGAGAGAGACAAAACACAGCTTCATGTTTAGCTGCTAGTTATTTAAGAAATAAAGGCAAAATTCACACAACTGAATTCGTTTGGGAAAATCAGTGGGGGAGGTCAGATATACTCCTATTCTGTGGTGCTCAGAGGGTTTTAGGATGGATTGCTTGGATATGGGCTTTCTGGTATCAAGCTGAATACTTGCATTCTGAAGGTGCTTCTTGTGGCAGGCCTGCTTGTCCTTCTGCCTTTAACACCTCCTCCCTCAGCCACACAAATGAGGAGAGGCTCGTTTTAAGTTTCCTCAACACTTTCTTTTCCTAAAGTTTTCATCCCTGAAAATAACAGCACACTCCTAAAACAGACAGTTTTTATCTTAATGCACAGGTTATCAGCCTCACAGACTGTTTACTTCAAGGCCAGAGGACCACTACACGGCTGCAGGCACACACCTACGCGACAGGGCTCAGCCCTTCCTGACAGGCAAGGCTCAGGTCTCCAGAGGATAGCTTGGGAGATGCAGTGTGGCAGCAGCCCTTACACTGCACATGCTGGAGTGACCAGAGAACAGCACAAAGCTGCTCACCCAAGCATAGTGTGGCAGCCCCACCTCTCCTGCTGCAGTGGAGTGGCTACTGGTGCTAACAGGATGGCCCAGCCCCAATTGCAATGGTCTTCAAACTCCCCCAAGCACAGGCACCCCGGCTTTGTAGCGCTTCCTCCACACTGGTTCCCATCACCTCTCCTTGCTACCAACTTGCCTGCACAAGCCAGTGAGCCCCAGGCCTTGGGCTTGCTCTGTGCCACTTCTCTTCAGCCTAGGCTCCCAGGGACAGAGACCCTCACCCCCAGGCCACCCTGAACTGCGCCAGCTTCCTGCCCGCTCTCCATGCATGACCTCACCTCTGCAGGCATTCCTACTGCAGCTGGGTGCATCACCACTCAGAGAGCCCTTCTGCCTCACTGGTCCCTTGAGCATCCCCTGCTTGCTAAAGCTTCTCAGCCCAGATCTGCTCTCAGCTCCTCCTCCTCAGATGACTATTCCCTTCCCATCCCTCAAGTCAGTACCTGCTCTCTTTGTCTGCTGTTACACAGCTTCCCTATTAAAATCAAGCTCTCTGCCTCAGAAGTAACATCGACACACTGTAACGCCTGTCTCTGAATAATGAGCTCCAGGTACTGCAGTAACAAGCCCCATGGAGATATCTGCAAAACACGTAATACAGCAGCTCAGTGAAAAGCAGCACCCTCTCCCAGAGCTGCAAATCTCATCATCGAGGCTCCAAGCTGCCCTTGAGGCTGCAGAGCAACTCCTCTCTCCTCTTTACTGCTGCTGCTAATCCCTGCTCCCACTTCCAGGTCATTAACTCTCTTCCCCACCCAGCTGCCTCTCCCAGTCTTTCTGGTCAGGAGGAGTAACTCTTTCTCATCTGCTCATTCAATGCTGCCCTGTTCTCTGGGATTATTTCTATTTTCTCCTTAAACAACCGCACAGAAATCCTCTCCACTCTGATCTCCATCATGTTCCAGAGTGAACAAACCAAACAAACCCTTTGTTTCCCAACCCCTGCTCTTTTGTTTTCCTCCACCGCTCCTCTATCCTCCTGGGCAAAGCCCCCAAAGCTGGCCAAGCTCTGCTGGCTCTTCACCTCAGAGAGCTGCACCCTAAGATGGGCATCAAAACCAGCACTGTGCTACCCCTGTACTTACAAGGGAGCTCAAGCACTTGTGTTCCCTTGTGGGGATGCGTTGGACTTTGAACTTATCTGCTCCTTCCAGATCAGCTCCATTAAAAGCTCCTTCGTGGCAGAGAACAAAGCACTGTGCTAAGGGTTTCTGGGCTGACTCCTACCCTCTTCATCTCCCTCCACACAGATCCCCCATAGGGGGTCCTTGCCCGCTGCATTTGCTCTGCTCTGTCACACCAAAGCTGCTCTTCAAGAAGCTTTACTCATTCCACCAAGCCAGACAACTTGCCTGCAAAACAAGTCACAACTTTGTGGTACCTGGGTAAATTAGGGCTGAGTCCCTCCCTCGCCCCTCGGAGCACCACATGAAAGAAGAAAGCCTGAACTGGCAGAGGGGGCTGCCCTCCTGCTGCAAGGCCATGAATATACTGATAGATGAAGGAAAAAACCCCAGAAAATCATTTAATGCACATGACTTTCACCTTAGAAAAGGCAACCAACCAACCATAACTCCATGGAGGAATTTACAAGGCTCAAAGCTCTCACAACAGCAGCAGAGGCACCCAGGCTACGCTCAGCTCATCAACCCCACCAGGCAACACCGCTCCTGGTGTACCACGAGTCAAACTGCCTCCTGCTTCTGACACAAGGAAGGAGTCTTGCTCCCAGCATATGTTACCTCATTCCTCACAGTCCCCCAATGTGAAAGTCAAAATACCTTTCTGTGCTTCCTGAAGAGCAGGAAAATCGCATTCAGAGCGGTATACATTTCTTCTTATCAAGCAAAGAGCTCTCTTCCATTCTGCAGCAGAGCAGTCCAGGGACAGGAAAGCACCAAGAGAGAACAAACTTCTCTGCCAACTCAGCGGGGAAAGGGAGAAGAGACCTGTGGCAGAGGTGTCTCCTTTCTGCTCTTCTCTCTGTTCCTAGGATCAAAGGAGACCCAGCCTTCCATCTTAAAGAAGGGCTGGATTTTGTTTGGAGTATGAGGAAGTGGCTGGGTATGTTTTGTGGGAGGGAAGGTTAGACATATGACTTCTAAGTTTCTCCTGCACCCAGGCACAACCAGACACTACTACATGTCATTTCAAGTTACTTCCCTTCTTACTGGACCAGTAACCAGGAGAGCAGCGCCACAGCCTGCTACTCCTTTGGATGGGGACATCAGAGCGTCCAGCTTTGGTGGCTATTTGTGACCTTTCCTTTTACCAGAGCTGTGAACTTGGCAGACAAAAAGTGCCAAACAAATAAGAGGTGCCTGGCCCCACAATGCCAGGGCAGGAGGTCTCTCACTTCCTCAGAGTCAGCTGAAGCTGTACAGACACAATAAAGCAGAGACTGAGACCAGGATAGGATATTAAAAGAGGATCTACAGACTGCTGCCTGCTCCAAGGCAAAGTAACTCAGCTTCCAATTCCTTACTGGCAGTTTTGGCATAAGCATGACTAGGAACCCAAAATGAAGCGTCTGGTAGTAGGGGTATACCCTGAGGCTCTGCAGCACAGATCTATGCCTTCAATGAGATTCTAAAATAACCTTATTTTGACTACAACCATCCCAGTGAACTGAAGATTTCTTCCAGAGTCTTCATCAGCCTTCCATGTTTTTGACCCCCAGTCCTCCAAATTCCAAGTGCGACGTGTTCCAGACAAGCCACATGCACCCAAGCTTCTACAGACACAGAAGCAACACAGGTGCTTACCAAAATGCAGTATTAAAACCAAAATAAACCACTCACATATGCAGGCTTCCTTGCACATGTGTACAAGTGGTCTTCAGAGCCACGCTTCAGAATCCACAGCCACATCGTTCCAGTGCTGGACAAACTCAAGCCTACCCAGCAAAGTCACAGTTTACCCAAGGTTTTGCTAATTGTAAGCACAGCATCCCGTATCATCACACCCTGCTGAGGCTGTTCCAACACATCTAGCTTGGCAACATCAAAACCAGGAGCGAAAGTGGCTCTGCACAGCTGGGAATGCAGCCTGCCTTCCTGTGCACAGCGGCGTGCGCAGCGACAAGGCTGTTACACCAAAGAAGAACTGTTTGATCTCCAGCAGCACCCCTCTATCCTCTCAGGTGTCCTATCCACTCCTTCCTAACCTCACCCCCCCCTCAGAAAACGCCTCAGAAGGACGCATTCCTTTTCTTCTCAAACACTCAGCCACTCTGAGGCGAGGGGACAACAGAAGCCATTGCGCTTTGCTCTGACAGCACTAAGGAAGCTGCTCCCATCTGTCAGGCTTCCTCCTTCTCCATAACCCTGGCTCTTCCCTCTCTGCAGCCAGCTTTGCCACGCTCTGCCCACCTCTGCAAGCAGTGCTTGCCGCCAGCGTCGTGCCAAACCACTTTCTTGCAAGGCCGGAGGGTACGAGACTCATCCTTCCTCTCCCCCAGCCATCGTTTCCTTGGGGCCAGCTTTCAGGGGAGCTAACTTCATCCTAACTTCAGCCCGTGCTGCTGGCCGTGCCCTCAGACTCCTGCAGACCCCCGTGACCTGGCAGAGCGGTGTGAAGTAGCTGGAATGAAAGATGTCATTCCTCCTCAGAGGCGGGCTGCCTGCGCACGGTGTGGGACCCCAGGAGAAAGCCTTACCTCTTCCGAATTCTCTGCCCCACCATCCTTGCCGCCGCTGCCGCCAGGCTTCGCGGTGCTTTTGGTAGATTTCGGAGACTCCTGAAACGAAGGAAACACCTTCAGAGCAAAATCCGCCCCCCCCCCTCGCCTTGCGCAGGACTTCAGCGCCCCACCGCAGAGTTCAGCGCTGCTCTACCGCCACTGAGCCACCCCCCCCGCAGCGAGCCGGGCGCGGGCGGCACCTCCCAGCCCCTGAGAGGGACGCCCGAGGCGGGAGCGCGGGCCCAAGCCGGAGCGGTGTGCGGGCACGTCCCGGCCGGGCACCTCCGGGCGACGGACGCCGCCCGCCCGCCCGGCCCTTCCCCGGAGCGTGGCCCCGCCGCCGCCCGCCGGAACCGCAAGGCGCCCGCAGCCCCGGAGGGCGCGGGGCACGGCCCGGCCCGGCCCAGCCGCACCGGGCGGCGGCTCCGGCCGCCACCCCGCCCCGCGGCGGGGCCCGTACCTCTCCCACGGGGGGCATGGCGGGGGAAGGGCAGCCGTGCCCCACAGCCCCCGCGACCTTCTGCCGCTGCCGCCGCCCGAACGCGCGGGGCGGGGCGGGCCGCAGCCCCCGCCCGGGCTCGCGCGGGGGCACCGGCGGCCGCCCCTCCCCCCGCCCCCCGCCCGGCGCGCGCCCCCGCCGCCCTCCTGCACCACCCGCCCCGCCCGCCCCGGGCGCGCGCCCCCGCCCCCTGCCGGCCGCAGCCCCGCGCGCGCTCCCGCCCGAGGGCCGCGCCGAGGGAAGGCCGCGGCGGGGAGGGGAGGGCGGCGGGAGCGGGCGCCCGGCCGCCGGACCGCGCACGAACACCCCGGCGCCGCCGCCGCCGCCGCCCGCCGCACCTTCTCCTTCTTCAGCTTGTAGGGCATGGTGAGCGCCGGGCCCCAGCCGCTCCGCGCCCGCCGCCACCGCCGCCTGCGCCCGGGCCCGGCCGCAGCGCCCCGCTCCCATTGGGCTAGCCGCGCCGGCCTGCCTAGCAACAGCCTCCGCCACCGCCGCGCGGGGCTGACGTAGGGCGGCGGATTTTTTTCATTGGCGGACGGCGAGCGGGCGCCGGCCACGCCCCCGGGCGGCGAGGCGGGGCGGGGCTGCAGCCGAGCGGCTCTTCCGGGGCGCCGGGCGCGCCGCGCTGTGCCGGGGCTCGGCCTTGGGCTCGGCTCGGCGCGCCTGCCGGTGCCCGGGGGTCGTCCCGTGCAGAGAAGCGGCTCTAGGAGCGTGCGGGCCTCCGCGGGAGCGCTGGCGCGGGGCGCGGCGGAGAGGCGCGGCGCCCAGCCGCTGCCCGGGGCTCCCAGGCACCTGCCTCCCGCGGGGCGGATCGTTATCCGCGGCCTGCGCGGCTCGCCCCTCCCGCGTCTGGGGGGGAAGGGCCCGGGCGCCCCCCCCACCCCCTCCCGCTCCCCTCGGCAGGGCCGGGGGTGCCGGTGCTGGGCGGGAGGCAGGGCTCCGCTGGGGGAAAGAACAGGGTGGGTGCTGGGTGGCGCCCGGGTTGGGGGGGGGGGGGGCACCGCAAGGCCCAGCGCGGCCGGAGCGGTGCCGCTGCGGGTAGCGGAGGCGGCCGTACCCGGGCCGCTTCCCGGCTGGCGTGTGGCCGGGCCCCCAACAGCTTGCGGGCGTCTGGGGAAGAGCTACCGCTGGGCTGCAGGCCGTCCTCGTGCTCACGGACCTGAGCTGAGCAGGGCTGCTGGTGAAGGGCCGCCACTTTAGGGCTCGTGGTGCCTGGAGGGTCACAGGTCAGTCCCAAAGCTGCTTGTCAGTGTCCTTAAGATGGTGGCTGTTGGCCTGCCTTAAAGGTCTTCTTGGTTCTAAAGTGGTTCCATAATAGGTGGCGGAGCTCCCATTTGCTCCAGTCAAGCCAGTGGTGAGGGTCGCTCTAGCAGGTGAAGCTTTTGCCCACAGCCTCCGTTGTGGTGTGTGCTGTGGGACCTGGTAGTGGGACACCCAGGGCGTGTTCAGGTGGGGTGTAAAGCAAAGGGGGGCACTGAGCTGTGTCAGAAGTGCTTCAGCAGGAGCACCATCTTTTCAGATTCATTGGGTGAACAAACCTGGTGTGGTTCATGGTGGGAAGAATTAATATCTTCAAACTATATAATAAACTGTATAATATAAATAAACTATATAATAAAAGGTCAGTCCTACAGCTTATTGCCAGTGTGCTTATCACCATTGGCTTGACAGCTATCAGCACTCAAGAGGTTCCTCAAACTGAGTAAAGCCCTACTTGCTGATGTCCCTTTCCCA
The DNA here is from genome assembly GCA_022605575.1 of Laterallus jamaicensis coturniculus. NCBI lineage: Eukaryota > Metazoa > Chordata > Aves > Gruiformes > Rallidae > Laterallus > Laterallus jamaicensis. The sequence goes on from JAKCOX010000001.1 coordinate 2,484,105, forward strand.
TGCCATGTACAAGTGACCTTGGCCAGAACATCAGCACAACCCCTTGGGTGCTTGTGAGCAGGGCAGTGTGCCAGTGCAAGCTACTGAAAGCCACTTGCTTGAGAAGCTCATGGCTATCACCATTCCCTCTCATAAGCTGTCATGTTGAGGTCTGGATTTCCTTGCAGTTCATCTGGTGGCTGGAGGTGGAGCTCAGCTTCACCAAGCTGCTCTTTGTCCCCTGAATTCCAATCAGTGCCAAGCAGCTGGTGTTTGGATCTAATTTCCCTGAACCAACCAGCAATGGAGTCACATCCATCCCCACTGCCTCAGCTCCTGAGCAGCTGTCTTCTCCAGGAGGACCCCTGCAAACCCAGTGCAAGCACACGAGCACAGAGACCCACCCTGTCCCAGTCTCAATTTCCAGCCTAGTCTTGGTCATGAAGGATGTGTGTGCTCAGAGCAGAGTGTGTTGCAAAAGAGCAGAGCTAACAGTTTTCCAAGCTTGCCAAGGACCTGGCAGGACTTCCTCTGCACCCAGCGGTGGGCATCCCCTCTCAGCTGCCATCTCCATGGCATTACAAGGGGGACTGTGATAGCTCCAGGGCAAGGGGGTCCTCAGCCCAGGGCTGAGGGGGTTCATGCATCATCTCCCCTTTGAGTGAGAGTGCTCTGTTGTCTCCTTTTGCTGCCTGGGCAGCACAAGTTTGGGACCTCAGCTCTTCTGCTGCTGCTCTGAGGGCTCTTCTAGGTCAGTTCAGGTATTTAACCTTCCAGCTGGGTCTTGCCCGTGGCTCTCAGTGACTTTGGGGACTCAGAGAAACTTTTATCCTCTGAAAAATGTGCTCAGAAACAACTGGCCAGCTACTGCTGCAAAGCTGTGGGAGAGGAGAGACCTCATCTGCTCCTGCCCGCTGTGCCCCGCAGCCATCCTGGCTGCCTTCCCTGTCACCCCACCTTGGTGGGTCATTGCTGGGTGAATGGCTCACAAGGCCTTGCCATGAACTGTACCAGGAGCTGAACCCTCAGTGGGAGTGGAGGAAAAGGCCAGACGAGGGCAAGGGGTGCTGGGATGGGCACAGAAGTCTGGGGTGCCTGGTTCCAGCCAGCTTGTCTACCCAGCCTTGCTTGACACACGTACCCCATGCTACCCTTCCTCCCCATGCTGCCCACACACCCCGAGATGTGCCCGACGACCCCGAGGCTATCCTGGTGCTGGGCTTCCAGCTGGGACTGCTGCTGGCTCACAGTGCCTACTGGGAGGGATCTGAGGCTGGAGCCCCACCACTGTGGCACAAGGTGGGCTATCAAGGTCATCTCCAGAGGGAGGAAGGCCTCAGGAAGCTCTTGCTCCTTTAGATGCAGTAGGGTGAGCAGGGGCCAGTGAGAGGGACCCTGAGTGTCATGAAATGCGGGGAGTGGGAGGGGGCATTGGAGGGTTCCTGGGACATCAGAGGCTAAGGGGACAGGGAGAGCACCCTTTGGGGAGCTCCATGGGCAGCAATGCCACTGGGAGACTCAACGGTGAGGGGGTGTTGGAAGGGTCAAAGGGGCAGAGAGTGGTTGGGGGAGTCTGTGGGGTAGAGGGGCTGTGGGGACTCCAGGAGGACGGCAGCCATGGTGGACGCTGTGTGGGAAGCTGCCAGGGGTTAGAGGTGCTTTGGTGGGCAAACGGGGGTGCAAGGCAGAGGGGGGCCAGAGGGGGGCAGGCCTGTCCCACCTCATGTCCCTGCTTCACACAGGTCTAGAAGGGCTTGTGCCCCGGGTGCGCCATCACGGAGTACAAAGGGGCGGAGATACGGACCGGCTTCTAGCTCCTCGTGGGGCTGGCCCCTCGGGGACTGTCCTGGAGTGGGGGCAGCCCGGGGCCGGGCAGGGCTCTGACTCTTCCAGCTGCTCCTTGCTCTGGCCTCCCTGCACAGCAGGGCCATCATCCACCCTGTGCTGAGCTGGGGACAGAGGGCTCTGGGGGGCCCCAGCCATGCTGCCTGGGGTATCATTCCCCCAGCCCAGTCCAGGCAGTGAAGGGCTCCCTGGGAGCCACTTGCTGCACTATGCCCTTACCTACCCTCCCTCCACATGGCCACCGGACCCACAGATTCCAGTCCAGGTCCTCCTTTTCCCAGTGGAGCTCCCAGTCCCTTATCTATCCATAGCTCTGTACTTAGCCCCTGACTTACACCTCCCCACAGCTGCCATCTGCCCCCAGCATGTGATGCCTCTGGCCCACAGGGATTTGGGGCTGGAAGACCTTCTCCTGGACAGCAAGGACAACGTGAAGGTCTCCATCTCCAACTTTTCCAGGAGGGTGACCCTGCAGGATGCCCATGGGGAGTCTCTCAGGGCCTCCCCACATGCAGCAGTGCCCTCCAAGGTGGTGCTGAGCCAGACCTTCTGCAGGTCCTATGTTTAAACCTGTCCCAAGATCCTGCAGGCACAGGCCTATGAGCCCTTCCTGGCTGGCAGTCATCTGGAGTGCCAGGGCCATCCTCTGTGACCTGCTCCTGGGCTGCTTGTTGCTTGGTGCCACCAACCTGTGGCACCTCCTGCACCAGACCGAGCAGCCCCCCATCTTCCTCTGAAGGCAGCCCCTGCCCCAGGACTGCAAGGTGGGGGCTGGGGGGAGCAGGATTAGAGGGACATTAGGGGGCACTGAGGGTGTTGGAGGTTGGAAGAGCAGAAGACAGAGGTCAGGGGAACAGGAGACAGCTCTGGGGTACCTAGGAAGCATTAGGCAGGAACTAGGGCCATAAGTCACAGAATGGCAGGGGTTGGAAGGGACAGGACCTTTGGAGCTCACCTAGTCCAACCCATCTGATACAGCAGGATCACCATCCAGGTAGATTCTGCATGTCTCCTGAGAAGGAGACTCCACAAACATAAGAGAGCTCTGGGAACAGTGAGAAGGGGTGCTAGAGGGCAGTAGGGGGTAGGTAGGGGTAGCTGGGACTCATCAGAGAAGAGCTGGAGGGCACTGTGGGGGCAGCAGAGGGGCTAGGGGGCATGGAGGAGCACAGGGGACAGCTGAGGGGCTAGGGATGCTGGGGTGGGAGTGTGCAGGCCTTCCCCAAGCTTCACCTGGACACCAGTTTTCCCCAAGGAGATCATTTTGTACCTGCCCCTGAGCCCCCTCTTGGCTTCATCTTTCCTGGCGGAGCTCCCATTATGGAGAGCCCCTGCAAGAGCCCAGTTACCATCACAGGCAAAACAGACTGTTAATTAATTAATCTGCTACCAAGCAAATCAGAGTCAAGTATTGAGAAATAAGACCAGATCTTAAAACCAACTCCTCCCCTGCCCCTTCACAAACTGCTCCAGTGTGGGTCCCCCATGGGGTCACAAGTCCTGCCAGCAAACCTGCGTGGACTCCTCTCCACTGGTCCACAGGTCCTGCCAGGAGCACAAGGGCACAGCCTCTTTTGGTGGGCACATGCACCTGCTGCTCTGTGGGGTCTCTCCATGGGCTGCAGGTGGACTCCCTGCTCCCCATCAGTCTCCACTGGCTGCAGGGAGACAGCCTGCTTTCACCATGGTCTTCTCCATGAGCTGCAGGGGAATTGCTTTTCTAGTGCTTAGAGTGCCTCCTCCCCCTCCTTCTTCACTGACCTTGGTGTCTGCAAAGTTGTTCCTCTCCCATCTTCTCACTGCTCTCTTTGGCTGCAATTTCTCATGGTGATTTTTTTGCCCTTCTTAACTATGCTATCCCAGAGGTGCTACCACCATCACTGATGGGCTTGGCCTTGGCCTTGGCCAGCAGTGGGTCCATCCTTGAGACGGTTGGCATAGGCTTTATTGGACATGGGGGAAGCTTCTAGCAGCTTCTCACAGAAGCCACCCCTGTAGCCCCTCACTATCAAAACCTTGCCATACAAACCCAGTACTTTCCATCTCATCTCCACCTCCATCTCCATGCCAGGCAGGTGAGTTCAGGTGCAGCTGCCTCCAGAGAATACAGGGTGGGGAGTAGATTGCCACCAGTGCAGTCCAGAAGGCTGCATTCTTGCCCCATGGCCTTTCTCCACACCTCTTCCAGATCACTCCAGACATAACCCCATGGAACATGTCCTTGCCCACAGGGATGGTTTCTAGGATTGCTCTACCATAATCTTTGTTCATGCCCTGAGCTAAGAAATCTCTACATCTTTCCCAACCTTTACTCGACTGGATTTTCTTGTTCTTCCTGTACAGGCTCACTCTCCTTTGTAGAACCACAGAGGTTACTGGCTGCTAAGAAATCCTGTGGCAGCACATTCCCTAAGCTGTTTTGTGTTGTTCAGATGAAGCATTTGGTGACTGCAGATAGTAAAATTTCACCTTGCTTTGCCTGTAACAGCAGCTGAGGTATGGTTTATAGTAAACCCTTGCATTAACAAACTCCCTTCAAGTCCACCAAAATTCAACCATGGCATTTGGTGTTAAATTTTGAAATCAGAATGGATGCTGTGCATTGATTTCTGGGGAAAGTTCTGAGGAAGCACTCCATCCTTCAACAGGTAAGAAGGGCAAGTACTGATCCCAGATGGTAAAACTTCTTCATACTCTGTAAATTATGTAGTAGCAGCACAGAGCCTCCCCCCCCCCCCCCCCAACTTTGCAGAGCCTGCTTTTGGAGTAGCCACCACTCATGGCATGTTTTCACCAGGCAAAGCTCCTAACAGATGGTTAACAAACCTGAATTGCAGCATTCAGCCTTCCCAATGAGAGGTAGGGAACCAAAGAAAATCAGAGGGACAAGAACAGTCTCCTTTGCTCTTCAAAGCATGCAAGAGAACCGCTAGTCTTTCCAAAAGCATGGCTGAAAGTTTTAGGAATTATGATCTGAAGGAATTATGATTTAGAAGGAAAGGAAGCCATCGAGTGGGATCTTGCCAGGCTGGAAAGATGAGCCTGGGTGAACCTGATGAGGTTCAACATTGCCAAGTGTCAGGGGTTGCACTTGGGCTGGAGGAATCCCAGACATAGATACAGACTGGGAGAAGAGCTCCTGGAGAGCAGCCCTGCTGAGAAAGACCTGGGGGTTCTGGTGGATGAGAAACTTCACCTGAGCCAGCAGTGGCTCTTGCAGCTCGCAAGGCCAGTGGGATCCTGGGCTCCATCAGCAAAGGGGTGGCAGCAGGGACAGGGAGGGGATTGTCCCTCTCTGCTCTGCCCTGGTGAGGCCCCAGCTGGAGTCCTGTGTGTCAGGGAAGACAGCAGGCCTGCTAGTGACCTAGCTCTCTTCTCCCAAGATTTAGGCCCTGACAATATTCTCCTATTCCCATGAGAAAAGTTTCTCCTGCTGAGAGGATCCTAATAATCCCTTTCTCAAAACACAGCAGCCTTGCTGATAGGGGTACAGGCTGCCCTAAACCAAGAAGCAGTTATGGGAAGGTGTTTGGGAGTAACAGAACATGTCAGGAACCAACCATAACAAGAGGGTCAAACCAGCAGGTGTGTGGATACTTTTAGGTATTAAATGCAAACTAAGGCTGTTTAGCTCTAAGATAGGGTTATCAGAACTGGTTATAATCACTAACCAATCAATACGGTGTGAACAGTGTGTGTAACCAATGAGCAGTTTTTAGCTTGCCACGTTTGCAGTAAGGAAGGTATAGAATCTGGGGGATTTCACCTCATAAAATGGCTTCACCTAGAATTCATACTGAATTGCGTGTTGCTCCCTGCTGGTCGCCATAGTGGCCAGCCATAGGTTCACCTCTACCCCTGGGGCAGCGCCTCACAGCCCCTCCGGGCCCAAGTGGACGGGGTGGTGGGTGTTGGTTCATGCCTGTGATATATGTCCCTCTGATTCGTGTTAACATGAAATAACGTTGGGGTGCATAATGACAGACCCTTGTATGGTCGAGGGCCTGGGAGGGACGGTTTGAGATTTTGCATGTACTGAATGAAGTCTGTTGAAGCAGAAAGGATGTGCAAATCTTCACCTAAAGGAGCACAGTGTAGCACGGTGTGTGCATTGTGATACCTCTGGAGAAACACCCTGGCTCTGAGAAGTGATCAACAGAGGCTCCCTGAACCCGCAGAACCAGCTGCCTGATCGTTAGCAAGACAAAAGCTACAGGATGCCTTGTGGGGGTTGCCTGGCCGGCATCCCAGCATGTCCGTTTGGGATGTATATGGTCGTTATGTCTTCTGGGGGTCTCCTGGCAGCACCCCAGCCTGTCAGTTCAAGCCGGTGGGCTGTGTTATCCCTGGAAGGTCTATAAGCCAGGGACTGGGACTGTTTGGGAGCGGAGACTCCCGGTGCACCCGGTGCTGACCGTGCCCCCCAGCACCGTTTGCTGCCTTTATTCGTTTAATAAATCTTTCAATTTGGCTAAAACCCTGTTCGGGACCAAGTCATTTACAACAACGCCCAAGTGCTTCGTTGCCCTCCTCGCGCGGGAGGCGGTTAGTGACGCCAGGCGCACCCCGAGCGAGCCAGCGGCAGCTCCGCCAGCCCGGGCATTCCCTGACATCCCCGGCCGCCCGCAGGCTGCCATCGCGCCGGAGGGGCTATGTCCCAGCTCCCTCCGCTGGGACACGCACCCACACGGCACGGCACGCCGCGCTGCAGCGCCCGCCCTGCCCCCAGGACGGCTCCCAGAGCCGGCAGCGCACCCCCACTGCCTCCCGGCCTGAGGCCCCGCACCCCACCACCCTGCCGTCGACCGAGGCTCCGCCTCCGGCCGTCAACAAAATGGCGCCGGCGTTTTTGCCCGCAGTAAAGATGTCCCCGCGGCCTCCCTCAAGTGCTGGCAAGCGTCGCCCTCAGCGCCAGCCCGCTCCGGAGGCGGGGATTGGCGGCGGGGCGGGGCCCGGCGCGAGCGCGGCGCAGGGCAGGGCGCGCGGCGGCTGTGCGCGACGCCGCTCCTGCCGTCCTCGCCGCCCCGGGCCGCCGCCGCCGCCGCCCCGGCATGAGGAAGCGCAACGAGTCGGTCACGGTGGAGCATGAGCGCGCCGCCGCTGCGCCCGCGCCCCTCGACAAGGGCTGCAGCCTGAGGCACAGCCTGCGCCTGCCCGCCGCCGCTGCCGCCGCTGCCGACACGGGCATGAAGCGCCCGCTGGGCAGGTGAGCGCCGCCGCCGTGGCGTCCCTGCGCCGGGCTTTGTTATCTCCCGCGCCGACAGCCGCTGCCGAGCCCGTCACCCCCCTCCCCGCGCTGGAGAGACGCCCGGCATCGCCCCCCCCCCCCGCCCCGCCCCGCCACCCGCGGGGCCTGCGGCGCCATCCCCCCTCCGCTTCCCTGCGGGGCCGCCGGGCAGTGGGGCCCCGGGCTGGTGGGCGCGGGGGAGGCGGTGGCCGCAGGGGTGTGTTCTGTGTGTCTCCCCCCTCACCCCATCCCAGCACCGCAGCGGCCGGTGACCGAAGAGCCCCCGAAGGCGGAGGGGGGGGGACAGGTACGGGGGGCGTTCCCACCTGGGTCCCGCTTCCCGGGCTCCTGTGTGCTGGGCGGGCGGATGCCATCCCCTCGGAGGGGAGGGGGTTCGGGTGCTCGGTGCCAATAGCTAAGTAGGGATGGGGTGCTGGCGGGTCCTGCAGATCCAGATCTGGCCAGCGAAGGCTGGAAGGATTTGGGCTCTTTACCCGAGGGTCGCTTCTGCCAGCTCCCTTCGGCCTAGGCAGGCGTTTGCCCCAAAAAACTGCCCAGCACAAATTCCTCTCCATCTCAGAGTGTATATGGAGGAGCAGGGGCCTGCAGGTGGGGTGTCTTTTTTTGGTGGAAGAAGCAGCAGCTGGTGCCTGTCAGTGATCTCTTCCCTATAAATCAGATTTACATGTTGGTAGGAGATGCTTCATGTGCATGGTTCCACTGTGAAGGGTTTCAGTGGTGTCTTTTGCTAGCTGTGTTAATGTTCTAAATGCTCCGTCCATATTTGTGCTGGGAAAACATCTTTGTGCTCCTCTATAAAGAAACCAAAATCTGCAACAATAGAAGGTGCTTGTAAGCTGGAACCTTCTCTGCACGAGGTTTGAGGGGGGGTGTAATACACCACCAAGACGGGCTCACGGTTGCAGAGGGCTGGGGAGGAAAAGACACGACCTTGTTTCATCTGTCTATACCAGTGTAGTGCTTTTCCTTGCGTTTCCTAAGTGTGAAGAGTATTTCCTGGTCAGGGAGCTGTGTGGTATGGATGGCTGAAGCCGAATTGCTTGTGCTTCAGGAAAACAGAAGTCTGCCTAAAAGAAATAAAAAGGTGCTTAGTGGATTTCTAGAAAATGAGCCAAATGTGGCTGCTCCTCTGGTACATTTTCTGAGTATTCTTCTGTTCTTGTAGGCAAAAATTGATATTAGGAAATAACTTTTACCTGTTTATGACGTGGGGTTTTTGACGTGTGCAGAGGCTTTAAAATGTTACTACTTCTATTGGGTAATAGCCACTCAGTTCTGTGCCCTGGAGACAAACCTTTGGGATGCTGACAGTGGCTCTGCTGGTGTGATGACAAGCTTTGGGCAATTGAAAATGGCGCTGGGCTGATCTCTCCGTTTCAGTGACCGTGCAGGAGATCAGGTGCTGTCACTGCTCTGCTTTTACCACGCTTGAACATTCAGCGTGGGGTTGTGTTTTTTTTTTCCCATTTGCCTGAGTGGGTAACTTCTGAGACCTGCAGGAATCAAAGGATGGCTTATAAACTTCAGCTTCATCAGTGACGTTCAGGCTTTTACTGGAGTGGAAGTGCTCCTTCAGAGATGAGCTCTGAGCGAGCCCGAAGAGCTCACAGAGTGCAGGCCGCTGGCTGGGGCTGATGTTAGCTCAGTGGAAGCCAGGCACAGCACACAGCTATTAGATTATTAGATGGTATTGGAAAGGCCAAGCTAAAAGCAGGGGAGAACGCAGCCTATCTGTGAAAAGTTTTCTTGTGTTTCTTTCTGTATTGGTGCATTTAAAAATGGTCAGCAGGCAAATTATCCTCTCTTTTCTCCACGTTGAGCCTCTGAAGCCTGTTTCAGAAAACCCTGAAGTCCTACATGTATTTTGGGCTTTTTTTTTTTTCTTTTTTTGGTAAGAATCCTGTAGATCAGCCCATGTGATGGTTTCAACAATCATTTGCTTTTACACTTCTGTTATTTTTCTTTCTTTATTTTTTTTCCCTGCTGTCCTCAGTTGGGTTGTGTGCTTTTCTTACTGACTTCAGGAAAACAGAAGTCTGCCTAAAAGAAATAAAAGGTGCTTAGTGGATTTCTAGAAAATGAGCCAAATGTGGCTGCTTCTCTGGTACATTTTCTGAGTATTCTTCTGTTCTTGTAGACAAAAATTGATATTAGGAAATAACTTTTACCTGTTTATGTCCTGAAGTGGACCTCCTTTGACTTCCTCACCTTGTGAGCCTTCAGACAGTGGTTTGCTGGCAAGACGTTGGGGTCTGCCAGTATCCTCCTGTTATGTTTTATACAACAATAACACTGCTGAAGTGTGAATCGGAGTGTGCAGGAATGGGAGGTCCAGACAGAAGAAGATATGAAGCCTGGAGATAGGGTTGTTGTCCAAAACAACCACCCTGAGTCAGGTCATAGCTTTCTAACTCTGTATCCTGCCTTTGGCAGTGGACAGCAGTGGGTGTTTAAGGCAGAACCCGAGGAAGGTGCATACGCAGTGGACCTCCCTTGTGGGGGTACCCTGATTGTGGCCAGTTATGTGGCCATCACATTGCTGTGTGAGCATCTAGATCTTCATATTTTAATATGCAAAGTCATGCTGTTACTCCAGCTTCCTCATACCACTGGGTATAAAATTAATGTTCCCTTGTGGTGCTGCCTTCAGGGTGTTACATCAGTTTTACCCCCCAGCTTGTGTAAACTGTAAGGAGGTGAAAGTGCTGCTGTGAGCTTGTTGGGATGGTGGAAGTGGCTTAGTATCTGGCACTGGGGATCTGTACTGCAGCAAACTGTTCTTAGCAGCACACACATTGGTGAAATGGTTAAAATCAGCACTTCTGGTGGCTGTGAATTGCTGCATTTCATGCTGCTGTTCTTTAGCCTCTCTGCAGGCTTGGGAAGACAGCATGTATGTTTGACTTCAGTACATGGGTTTCCATCTTTGTAGAGGATCCAAACCACTGGTTAGGAAAGCAAACTGACCCCACAGTAGCTTGAAGCGTGCCTGGTTCTGCAGCCAGGGGCTGATCCTGTGGCAGATCCTGGGCACAGAGGGTTGTGGAAGTGCTGATGTTTAATTGCAGCAGCGACTGGGGCTGTAGAGCCGGCAGCAGCCGAGCCTGTGTCTGCGCTTCCCCCAGCAGGACTCTGTATTCACATCCAGTTCCTCAGCAAAGGAACTGTAAATGCAAGTGATGTTTGTAGAATGCAGCACTGACTCCCCAGCAGCAGCAGCTTAGTTTTGCAGCAGCATTTTGGAATGTTACTGAATTTTGTCCCTCTGTTTTGGTCCAGGCATAACTGTGCTTGTGCATCCAGGAACTGAAACTCATTCTGGAGAGGAGGCTGTGTGTTTGAGCTGTGCTCTTACAGAGTGTGTGTGCACGGATGTAGAGTGGAGATGGGTGTCTGATAAAGAAGAATGATGTGGCTTGGGCTAGTGTGCTACTGTAGTTGGTGTGGCCTTTCTTAAGTGGTGTACAAACAGAGAGGAACAAATAAGGGGTGGGTTTTTTCCCCACATAGGTAGCAGTAAAATGCAATATGGTGGTTATCTAAGAACATTGCCAGGAGCTATTTAAATATCCTGTGAATTAATGGGGTTTTTTTTAAGGAACCAAGATGTTTTGTCTGAAACTACTGAACACAGTAATGCAGTGCTGAAGATGCAGCATGCAGTGTGTGTGTTCCCTGGCATGCATGGTTTGTGTGGATGGTCATTCCTCTGATATTTGCATTATGCTGCAGTTTGCAGGGGACTGTGTTTAAGTGCTAGATGGCTCCTAGGGCAGCGTTGTTTTGGGTGGTTGCTCTGACTTCTTGTTGTTGTCAGTGGCTCCAGTCTTCTGAGAAGATGCATTTCAGCAGTCTTAGATGTAGAAAACCTTTATGTGGGAGTGTGGAGAATAAAGAAAATGAAGACAGCTTAATACTGGCCTTGATTTTTAAAACAAACTCTCTGATTTAATTTCTGCTGAACCCTGATCCTGGTGACAAACAGTCACATGTATGTTACCTTCTGCTTCTGTGACCTGGGCCTTATCTGTGCCTCATTAACCCCAATCAGTACTCTGACTATAGACACCAAGTATGACTTTTGCCATTGTGTTACAGACATGTGTTTGCTGCAGATGTTAAAATGTGTTCCAGTCTCTCTCTACACTCTGAAGTGGTGAAGAGCTTCAAGTCCCATGTGTGTAAGCTGTATACCTTGGTACTGACATCTTCCTGCGTCGCTGGAGCAACCGGCTGTCCCTCTGGACATGTCTTAGTTCTCTCTTCGCTCCTAGCAACCCCCTGTTCTTGGCATGGGTCCCTGCAAGGTGTGCTTTTTGGCACCTTCCTCCTGGCTGTCCAGTCCATGTATCACACCAGCTAGATCTTTTTTTGCCTGCAGTATAACACAACTTGGTGTAATTTCAGTTATGCCCTAGTTGCCCATGCTTATACCTTACTGTTCACTGTGTGTAGCTTCCTCTTGGAAGGCAGAAGGTTGCTGTCACAATAACCCTTCTCAGGGTATTTTATGGAAAGACAGCCAGGTGCTGAAGAGGAGAGCCTGCAGCAGGCTGCCAGTGCCCTTCCCTCTTGTGTGGCTGAGTCTCAGTGGGATGGTGAGTGTGCCCAGGTGTGTCAAATGCCATGTGTGGTCACTCTTGGTGCCATCCTCCCCCAGCAGCTGAAATGCACCGTGTGTGTCTCTTGGATTCAAGCAGCAAGATCTTTCCTCTGACAGAAAACTTGGCCATCTCTCTGATCTGTCTTCCCACCCTCCCCCTTCTATCTCTAGGCCTTGCTTCTGTTTTTCCTGGTGTTACTTTGTCTAGAAGCATTCACACAGTTTTTCTGTTTGTTCCAGTGTGGTCATTGTAGCAGAGGTGACAGATTTTAAAAAAAATTCTTAGAAAAACTTCCTTAAGATATTTTTTTCCAAGTGAGTTTTGTGCTGTTGTTACTCTTAATTGCTGTCTTCAGGTTAAACCAGTTACTGGGTAGCACTCTCCAGGGAGGAAGGGTTCTGCTTGTATACAGACATTTTATCAGTCATGCAGCTTTTTCTCCAGCTCCACCTTCCTACTGGGTAGCTGCCCCCATTTCAGGTTCTTCTTGATTGTGAGCTTTGTTCAAGAACAGCTAAGGAGCTGTGAAATGGTTTCCAGTCACTTGCTTATGCTTTTTTTTTCCATAGTAAATCACAGGGCCTCCTTTGTGTAAAAGCAGGTTGCTCTGTGTGGGGGTATCTTGTGTAATGTGGGGCTTGGTTGGTTGGCTTTCTTGTTTGTTTGTGGAATTTTTGTTACAGCTCTCTTGAAGAGGGTGCACAGTGATGTTTTGCTCAGGGTTGTCATGAATGGGACTGTGTAATTACTTCTGCATGTGTCTGTAGGGCTTTTTGTTATCAGTGGGATCTTGGTGGCTTTGTCGAACTACATGGTGATCTGTTTGGCAACTCATGGCTCAGTGAGTGCCTCTAAACCTGGTTTGGGGCATTAGGTGTTTGGTCTCTGCATCGGCCTACCAATTTGGTTGTTGCAGCTGTTACAACTCTCCTTCCTTGTGCTCAACATCTCCCCCCTCTCTGTGAATTGGGTCGAGAACTGGCGAGCTCAGAGAGTCATGATCAGTGGAGCAGAGTCTGACTGGAGGCCTGTGACCAGCAGTGTCCCCAGGCCTGGGTGTTGGGTCCAATCCTGTTCAATATCTTCATTGAACCCTTGATGAGGGAACAGCATCCACCCTCAGCAAGTGCTGATGATACAAAGCTGGGAGGGATGGCTGACAGGCAAGACACTGCGCTGCCATCCAGAGACCTGGCCAGGCTGGAGAGCTGGGCAGGGAGACACCAGATGAGATTCAACAAAAGCAAGTGGAGTGTCTGGCACCTGGGGAGGAACAACCGCATGTATCAGTACAGGCTGGGGGTGACCTGCTGGAGAAGAGCTCTGTGGAGAAGGACCTGGGGGTCCTGGTTGATGACAGGTTGGCCATGAGCCAGCAGTGTGCCCTGGGGCTGAGAGAGACAATGCGATCCTGGGGGGCATCAGGAGGAGTGTGGCCAGCAGGTCACAGGAGGTGATCCTCCCCCTCTACTCTGCCCTGGTCAGGCCCCACCTGCAGTATTGTGTCCAGTTCTGGGCTCCCCGGTATAAAAAAACCAGGGATCTCCTGGAGAGAGTCCAGAGAAGGGCTACAAAGATGATGAAGGGCCTGGAACATCTCCCTTATGAGGAAAGGCTGAGAGAGCTGGGGCTGTTCAGCCTGAGAAAAGAAGACTGAGGGGGGGCCTAATCAATGTTTATAAATATCTTAAGCATGGGGTGCAGGGGGAATGGCCAGCCCCTTTTCTGTGTCTGTGGGGACAGGACAAGGGGCAATGGCTGCAAGTTGGAGCACAGGAAGTTCCACACCAACATGGGGAGGAACTTTTCCCCAGTGAGGGTGAGGGAGCCCTGGGACAGGCTGCCCAGGGGGTGTGGAGTCTCCTTCTCTGGAGAGATTCCAGCCCCGTCTGGACACCTCTCTGTGCAGTATGAGCTGGGGAGCTGCTTTGGCAGGGGGGTTGGACCCCATGATCTCTGGAGGTCCCTTCCAACTCCTACAACTCTGTGGTTCTGTATAATTCATTTGACAAAATTAGCAAGGCTCCCTGCTCTCTGGGGAGTTACTAGCTTTAATAAGTGTTGGGTTTTTTTAATCTGGGATTCTTTTTTTTTAAGGACTTAACTGATTTGTGAGGCCATTGTGCTGATGTGTAGGTGACAGTTCTGGGTCTCAGGGTGTTACCATTAAAGCCTATCTTCTTTCACTGTGTTCATCACTGACTTTGTCTTTTGTGTTAAACATGCATGGTGTCTTCTCTCAAGCATCTCCTGAGAGTCCTAGCATCTTCCTGCAGGACCCCTCTGTATGATCTCAAATTTCTTTTCTTGGGTCCAATCTTGCCATGAATCTCTCTGGATTTTCCATAATAGAACACAGCATTTTTCTGCTACATCTGCTCTGTGTTGTGTCATCCTATGGTCTCAGTGTCCAAGCAGTTTTCTCAGGTCCACATATTTCTCCTGGAGAACTCTGAGCAGGCTTGCTTCACGCTGAAGACAGTTTGCCCTCTAGTTATGACTGAGTTGGGTGTGGGTCTCCTTGAACTCCTTATTTCATTGCAGTGCTGTACTTCTCCTATCACGTGTGCCCCTGGGTTCAGTTGCTCTGCTTTAATGGCTTATGCCTGAATTAATAATTACTGCAGTGTTTTTAATTGCTACTACTTTGTAATTCCTATGAAGTCCTTTTCTACTGAGGAGCTGTATGAATTGCAGACCTCTGCTTGTCTCAGTATACCTAAACTTACCAACGTATGGGTGAATTTGGGTAACTCGTGGGAGCAAGAGGACTTTCTCATTACCTCTGGAGTGAAGGTGTGTGTGGAGACTAGGGTCTTCTCAGTGTTGTCACAGTGTTTCCTGTCATTTCTTCTCAGCTGGCCACTACTAGTTCCTTTGGGCATACTGGTGAGAATAATCATAGGCTGGGTTGATGGCCAGTGTGATGCTACGCTGTAGGATGACTGGCTAAACTGAGCTAACATCAGCACAAGTCTATGGTTCCCATATCTGCTTTTCCTTCTAGATATTCTTTTTTTCTTCCAGTATCCCTAAGGTCTACTTACAGCAAGCTTATTTTTGAGGATGACTTGCTTTCATGCTACAAATGGCCTGCAATTGCTTAGCCAGGAATCTAGTTTTCTGCGAATGCAGTCACAGGTCATCGCAGCGAGCCTGTAGGCTTGCTCCAGGATGCAGTATGTATGTGTTTCTCTTTAGGGAAAACAACACTGTGGTGCTTTCATTAAAGCTGAGGCTGGTGGCATCACTTCATCTCCAGAATCTGCTGCTGTGGTACATGCACAAGACCTGGTACACCCAAGCAGGACTGCTGCTGTCGATGAAGAGACCTGCCAGCTGAGTCCAGTTTGCTTTGAAAGGCACCATGATGTCCTCTTAAGAGGCTACAGCTAAGTTACTTTATCCTTACAGCCCTGAAGGGCAGTTCAGATTATTTTGGTGATTGTGCTGGGATGTGAAGCTAATAAATAGGTTTCTACAGCAAGTTCCCTACAAAACCTTGGGTTTTGGAAACTCAGGGTGTAGCTGCAGTGTAAGTGTCATGTCATTGGTGTTACAGTAGCAGATGGCTTCTGGCATCAGGAGTGAGTGATTGTAAGCAAGGGAGATTCACTAAGGCGGTAATGTGAGAGCGTTATGTTAATGGAGCTGTGACTGAATCAGTACCGCAAGAAGATTAAAAGAAAGTACTTCTAGTGTATTAAAAGGGTAACTGGAAACCTAGGAGACTTTAAAGTCATTAGCCTGAGGTGGAGTCTGTGCAATTTTAATGTTAAGAGTTAATTTGCAATTCAATGGAAGAAGATTTAGCAGCTAATTATATATATACATAATGAATATAGATCTGCCCTGTGGAAGGGAGGTCTCAGTGTAACACGTGGAAAGGAGGTCTCAGTGTAACACGTGGCAGGTTTGCCAAGATGATAGCCTTGTTGATGTAAGTATCAGTGGTAAAATTGTTTCTCCAAAGCACTTGACTTTGTGCAGTAGCTTATTGCTGAAAGGGCTCGCATTGCTAATGGCAGTGTGTTACCTGTATTGAAAACGGGCTCAGCAGGGAGAGAAACAGCTGGGGGGTTACCTTGGGATTGATGCTTGGGCTGAAGGGCATGTAATTTTGTACCTCAGCCTCCCAAAGATATGACAATTGCTGTCAGTAAAACTGGGAGGGGAAGAGGCTTGATGAGGGATGCTAAATTGGGCAGTCTGGGGTAGCAGGTGAAATCCTGAAGAAGTCGCCAGAACGCAGGTTGAGTGGAGCTGGCCACAAGGCAGGGCAGCAGGGCAGGGTAAAGAGACTGTGAGCCAGGAACTGTGGCAGAGGGAGAAGCTGTGGGGAAGTACTGCAAACTGTCCTGTCCTTTTGCACAGGCTTGACACGAGTATCACCTGCCCAGGGGTAAGGCTGTGACTTTGGCTTTGCACTTCTGCCTTGCTGGCAAGTGTCTTTCAACGTAGCTTCAGAAATACTCCTCTTCCTTGCTGAAGGCAATTTAAACCAGCAAGCAGAAACTCCTGAGTTTAGACTCTATTAAGTGTCTTGATTGTTTAAAGTATAGCTATTGAACTAAGCTAACAGGACAGAGGTCTGTGTTTGCTTGCCAAATCAAAGTGTTTGCTTAACCCAGATTTACTACAGTGTTGTGACTCTCACTGAGTAGTAGGGCAATAAAAAAATATTGTTAGGACAAGAAAAGTAACTTTTAGAGCACAAACACTTGAAAATATTTGAGATAAGTCCCATGGCTGCCATCTCTGTTGAAAACAATCTATCAAGCCACAGAAAGAGCTCTCTAGAAATCAAAAGAGCATGAAAACCCCAGGCATCTAAGTTGTCTTCTGAATCTAGCAAATAGCTGAAACAAAACTTTCCAGTGGAGGGTTTTTAGGATTGAGTAGTGCAAGTGGTTCAATCTTTGTGGGATTTCTTTTAAAAAAGGAAATTCCTCCCCCAGTGGACTGGCTAGTTTAGCTTTGGGGGTTTTTTAGGGTTTTTTTTTAAGGCTGCCATGTCAGAATGGTTGCTGAATGGCTTTAAGCATGGATAAGAGAATATAGAATTTTTCTCTTAACATCTCTTAAACTTGGTGTTTTCTTCTCCTATCATGTTTGGGAAGAGATAATGGTGTCCTTTGGTTACCTCCCTCTAGTGTTTTAGTAGGGATGATCAGTAGCAAGAGCTGGAGTTCCTCCCCAGCCCCTGAAAAGAAGAACCAAGGGCTAGGATGAAACGTGGGTACTTCCCATCTGTAGTATGCTGCTTGTACATCTGGCCCAGGGTGCAGAAGGGTAGCTGAGATTTCAAGCATTCTTTCCTGTAGTATCTGTGCTGCTGTGCTGGCTGTGAGCAGTTATAGTGAAATATAATTTGTACCCACTTAAAATGCTGGTTAATTCCTCTTGCAAAAGAGATTGGTGTTGAATTATAAGTGAAGTGGTGTGAAGCCCTTGTCTCTATTGCTACTAAAGGTGAGCAGAATCAAGGACTTTGTATGGCATAACCAAAAGCAAACCCTCTTGGAAGAATACTTTTTGGCAAGATAGATGCAAGCACAGGGCAGAGAACAGTAAGTGTATTTCCCCTGTCTAGAGGCTGATTTGCCTTCCTGTGTCAGTAGAGCTTTCCCTGGGCTGACCTCTCAGAAACAGAGAAACCTACATAAATGAGCGTGGTGTAACTGGGGTTCAGAGTCAGGGCTTCCAGGCTGCAGCATCCTTCCTTGCAGAGGGAATTGTGTGCGAGCTGTGTTAAGAATCAAGCAGGTTTTTAGACTCCTTGGCGTTGCCAGGAAGGGAAGCCTCTGTCTTTTCCCCTGTGTTGTGTTTTGTGAAGTTGTGCTTGGTTTCAGAACAGCTTTAGGAAGCCAGAGTAGAGCTGACAGTGTCAATTTTGTGCCGCTGAATATGCAAACTGTGAATTAGACACAACCATTGGAAATACACCCTTCGCTTGTCCTTGTGAATCTAGGAGAAATGCAGAACAACCTTCTCTTTCCATTTCAAATGGTTTTGTGCTGTCTCTAGTAAAGCATTCCTTTTTCCCTTTTGACTGCCAGAGCAGGGGGGACTGCATTTTGCTTTAAACCCTGTGGCAGGCTGATGTACAGCATTGAGAAATGTTCCGTTTCCATGGAGTTAAGTAGAAACTCCAACACCTGCTTTTCACCTTCCTTGAGTATGTGTTTTCAGGCTTGGCTCTTCAGAATTTGTAGTGTTAGCAAAGGCTCTGGTTTTAATTGTTAATTTTTCAAGCCTTTGTCCTTCTGGAGTTGTTTCCTCAACAAGATGATAGCTAAAGCTGGAATCCCTGACTGAAGCACAGATCAGTGGATGAATCCTCCTGGCTGTATGCACAATAACCTCCTGTTCCAGGTACATCATCTTGGGGGCTGACAGCAGTTCTGTATCTGATAGATCTGATCTTCACCCAGGGCTGTTGCTTTATGGCCATGCATGTTAAGCCTCCCTTTTTAAAGGGTCACAGTTACAGAGGGCACCATGGCTGCCAGCTAAATGTAACAGTGCTCAGCTGACGGTCAGCATATGTAATGTTTTGGCATTGTTTAATGTTCTTGTTTGCTGGTATGCCTGGAATGGGGAACTGTTGGTTCATTGTAATCAAAATTTATTTCTAATGATGCATTCTGCATCTCAAAGGTGGCAGTATCACTGCTAACAGAAAAGCATTTTTTTTTCTTTTTAGGCTTCCAAGAAGGCATGGCTTCTGATCTCTGTTGGCAAAAGCAGAGTTGTCTCAGTGGGACCAGTAAAAGATGATCATCCTTAAGTATTTAAAAGGAAAAGGTTCTACAGTACACAAGTGAGGCTTTTGCTCAGGTGGTTTAAGAGAGTCAGAGCCACAGAGCCTCCCTGTAGTGGTAATTCTCAAGCGGTGTGGCTGGCAGCTGTCTTCCAAAACCTGTTGTGTGAAAAGGTGATGTGATGTTCACAAAGTTGTGCAGCTTGGAAAGATGGGCCTGTTTGTACATGTGTATCCACAGAAGCGAAATCTCAGACCTGTGGATTCCTGTTGTTGCCACAAGGTTAACTCATGCCTGTGAGTCTGGATTTACAGCATGTTAATGGGCTGCCAGTGGTGGTAGGGGACCTGCCTTGGCTGTTGTTCAACAGCATTTGGGAGCTGTAGTGGAGTATTACATGTCTGAATTGGTTCTGCTCTTCAACTTTTGCTTGTGCACCCCGATACTGCTCCTCATTAAGGAGAGAGTGATAGAGAGAAGTGAGCTGTACCGCTGCAATAAAAATCCACCTCCGGTGCTTGAGACCAGCTGTTCCGCTGATCCGCTGCTACTTCAGTCTTTTTGTGGTTCTGTTCTGGGTTTTCCTCTTTCATTTGCAGACAGCTCATGAACTGGAGGGCTGAGCCTTTAATATAAACCAGCTGCCAGCTGTGAAACAGTGGAAAACTTAAGAATTCAGTAAACACTGCGGAGGGAGGGAGGGCGCTTGCACCACAGCGGCGTCTCAGTGCCAAGCTCAACTGAAATCTGGTGTGGGTGACTTCGGATTTCATTAGTGTCAGCAGCATTGCTGGGGAGCTCTGCAAGAGGGCTAGTTTAAAGCTGGTTTAAAGCTGAAGGAGGGAAGGTTTAGATTGGATATTAGGGGGAAGTTTTTTACAGAGATAGTGGTGAGGGGCTGGAACAGGCTGCCCAGAGAGGTGGTGGATGCCCCATCCCTGGAGGTGTTTAAGGCCAGGTTGGATGGGGCCCTGGGCAACCTTGTGTAGCTCCAGGCCTGAGGTTGGTGTCCCTGCCTGTGGCAGGGGGGTTGGAGCTCTGTGATCCTTGGGGTCCCTTCCCACCCTTGCCACTCTATGATTCTTCTAAGAGAGCTTGTTCTTGGGAGTTAAACAAATGGCTCATACTGGAAAGGTTCTGGTGCAAACTTAAAACTGCTGTTGCAGAAGATTAATTCAAGGCAAATCAACAAACTTAAACCCCTAATCCCCAAGCTTGCTTTTCTGCCCTGTAAATCAATTGTTCGATAGCCTGGGGTATAATTATTCATTGTTTGCTCGTTACTTAAAATAACAGAAGCATCTGCTTCTTTCTTCAAACAGCAGCTTAATCTTGCCACACACAGATCATGCTAATGCTAATATCTTTTTACCTAAGTACAGAGAGGTACCATAGCTGCTGCCTAGGCCAGCATACTTTTTATATAAATCGTTCTTGTCTCTGGGTCTGTGACACATGCAGATTTCATGCAATTAGATGCACATTATCAAGTCTTATGCTCCAAGCTCCTCTCCTTCAGAGGAAGTGCTGATACCTAAAATGATTTAATTAGACAAGCAGTGTTGTTGCTACCTGTCATGGATAGTTGTTGTGAAGAGGAGAGCCCAAGGCATGGCATTGGGTTAGAACAGTGTGCTTGAGGAGGTAAGGTGACGCTTAACTCTCATGTCCTGTGGGGTGTATAAATGTTAGCCTTTCCCTACCGGGCTTCATTTGCTCTGCTTTTTGCAAATGTGGTTTGCTGCCAAAGGCCCTGATGTTACCTGCAGGTTGGTCCATTATTTCTGCTCATTAACACAGTACATTAACTTGCCTTTACCCCACTTTATGGGCAATTTCTTTCTTCCCCTGCTGTGCTCCAAGTGTCTGTGTGACCTTCCCTGGCATTTCATTGCTACCAACTGACTGATCAGCAGTGCTTTCCCCTTCCACTGACTACTGATCACAGAATCACAGAGTTGTAGGGGTTGGAAGGGACCTCCAGAGATCATGGGGTCCAACCCCCCTGCCAAAGCAGCTCCCCAGCTCATACTGCACAGAGAGGCGTCCAGATGGGGCTGGAATCTCTCCAGAGAAGGAGACTCCACACCCCCTGGGCAGCCTGTCCCAGGGCTCCCTCACCCTCACTGGGGAAAAGTTCCTCCCCATGTTGGTGTGGAACTTCCTATGCTCCAACTTGCAGCCATTGCCCCTTGTCCTGTCCCCACAGACACTGAAAAGGGGCTGGCCATTCCCCCTGCACCCCATACTTCAGATATTTATAAACATTGATTAGGTCCCCCCTCAGTCTCCTTTTCTCCAGGCTGAACAGCCCCAGCTCTCTCAGCCTTTCCTCATAGGATAGATGCTCCAGGCCCTTCATCATCTTCGTAGCCCTTCTCTGGACTCTCTAGGAGATCCCTGTCCTTTTTATCCCAGGGAGCCCAGCACTGGACTCAATACTCCAGGTGGGGCCTGACCAGGGCAGAGTAGAGGGGGAGGATCACCTCCTTAGACCTGCTGGCCACACTCCTCCTGATGCCCCCCAGGATCCCATTGTCTCTCTCAGCCCCAGGGCACACTGCTGGCTCATGGCCACCCTGTCATCAACCAGGACCCCCAGGTCCTTCTCCACAGAGCTCTTCTCCAGCAGGTCACCCCCAGCCTGTACTGATACATGCGGTTGTTCCTTCCCAGGTGCCAGACTCTCCACTTGCTTTTGTTGAATCTCATCTGGTGTCTCCCTGCCCAGCTCTCCAGCCTGGCCAGGTCTCTGGATGGCAGTGCAGTGTCCTGCCTGTCAGCCACCCCTCCCAGCTCTGTATCATCAGCACTTGCTGAGGGTGGATGCTGTTCCCTCATCAAGGTGTCAATGAAGATATTGAACAGGATTGGACCCAACACCCAGGCCTGGGGACACTGCTGGTCACAGGCCTCCAGTCAGACTCTGCTCCACTGATCACAACTCTCTGATGCCATGTTTCCCCCTCTTGCTGCATCAGGGTCCTGATTCTTGCAGGTCCTACCCAATATCTTTTGCTATTCCACAAG
Organism: Laterallus jamaicensis coturniculus; assembly: GCA_022605575.1. Taxonomy (NCBI): domain Eukaryota; kingdom Metazoa; phylum Chordata; class Aves; order Gruiformes; family Rallidae; genus Laterallus; species Laterallus jamaicensis. Next base: position 2,505,575 of record JAKCOX010000001.1, read on the forward strand.
CTGAGATGTGATTATTAATAGCTGGAGCTTGCTGACCCCTTCTGAAAACCCAATTTATTGAGATGCTCACCTTCTCTTTGCAGTTACATCTCTTGGAGAGACAGACCTGAGTAAATGAGTAGCTAGATGGCATCCTTCTTGCTGTTATTTGTTTTAATATTTAATCACTTGATATTAATCAGGAGGAAGTACAGAAGCAGTCTGAGGGTGAGTCTGGGCTGTGGGAGGTGGGCTAGGTAGTGAGGTGGTGGACTGGGGGAATTTGGGAGCTTAAAGTTCCTAATGCATTCAGGGAGGGTGGAACAGCACTGCCAAGAAGCTCTTATCTCAGCTGAAAGAAGATGCCCTGTAAGCAAGCAGCTTGTTTTGGGGCTGAAATGGAAAAGGAAACCTTGTGGAAGAGCTTAGGTCTATTGGAAGAGCTTAGGAAGGGAAGGGAGGGTAAGGACATCGTGGAAGAGGAATGTGTCTAGTGTAGGAGTTGTACAGCCTCTGTAAGTGGGTGCCACTGCTGGCAGCAGCGCTGGTCATGAAGACTCCTTTGGACAGGCTGTTCTACTGCAGCTGCCAAACCATCTCTACAAACTGATCCATTTGAAAAGCTAATTTTCCCATGTGTTTGCACGTGTCCACTAAGATGTGGATACAGGTTCAAGTCTTTCTCCCACTGAATCTTCTTTTGTGACCACACTGCTTGCCAACTTCAGGCTGTGTAGGTATGGAAGTGAATGGAAAATGGGGTAAACGACATATTTTACCCATGAAGAGCTTGTCAAATGAACTTAGGCAACTTCTCAGCCTGAAAGGTGATGGAAGGGGGAGGATTTTTTAAAATATGATACAAAGCAGCACCAAGGCATGTTTGATTGATGTTACATGGGACATTGTTAATGGGAAATGAGGGGTGGGATGCTGACAGTGCTAGTTAGTGTAGAGACAAAATATTCTGGTTCTGTTTGCTGACGTGCAGCACTTCTCTGGAGCCACATATGCAGCTTTCACTGTCTTTCTGTGATCCTGCTATGAACAGAAAAATAAGCTAGTGCTTATGACAGCTTTCTGCTGTGCTTTAGAAATACAACGTGCTATTCAGGGGGAAAAAAAAGGAAAGCATTTTTTGATATAATAGCAGCAAAGAAAAGAGTAAATTTCAGTAGCTGGCAGTGGTTTTTAGGGTTAGAACAGTTAGCATTTGGCAGGAAATTCAAACTCAAAGGGTTTTATGGGTGTACTGACATCTCCTTGTCAATGCTGTTATTCAAGCTTTTGCCTCTGCTGGGACATATCTGCTTTCCATCACTATTTGTGGTGTGTCTGTTTAAAAAAACCCAAGCTGTCATATATTTCAAGGAACCTGAAGGTGGAGCTTCCATATTTGAAAACATTCTCAAAAAAGCTCAACTTGCCTTTCTTTTCTGTTGTCTTGTGTGTAGTGTGTGTGTGAAAGCCCACAGGCTTTAAATTAGTTGTCTTTCCATTGCCTTATTAAGCCTATTATTCTTGTGACTTTGTCTTTTAATTAAAAGAGAACTAGTAGAGCATCCCAACTGTTTGCTCCTGGGTACAGCTTAACCAAGTAGGCTGGTGGGAACGTTGGAGTGGAGTAGCTTTTCCTGGACTGGTTCCTTGCCAGTGAAGTCTTGAATGCCTTGCTCCACCTTAGCTTTTTAAGGCAGATATTTAAGAAGGTGTGCTTAGTTTTATTCACACCCCTCTCCCCCTTTCTGATGGGTGTAAACAGCATCATATAGCAGCTTAGTTGTATTTTGAAGGTGTGTATTTTGATTCTGTCTCTGCTTACTGGGTACATCTTTAATCAGCTTTTGGACTCCTCTCTCTTCTAGGAAAAATCAGTGTTCAGTGAGAAGTCAGTCAGCATGAACATGGCAAACTTCAGTCCATGTAGCTCAGCTCTGCCTTGCCAGAGGGATGTGTCTGAAGCGTGGGCTGTCACGCTTTGCCAGGAGTTAGTGGGAGGAATTACACAGGCAACTAACTGTTCTTGGGACTGTTTCCTTTGTAGGATGAGGGAATGGACTGGGTGACTTCTTGGGATCCCTCATAATCTCCTTGCTGTTCATATCACTAAAATAGCCCCTGTTTTCAGATGCTCTTCTTAAGTTGAATGATGCATGTTTTGGATGCTATAGTGACAATAGCCAGAGGATCAGGTCTGAATTTGCCTGTTGGATCTTCTGTGCCTTTGATGGCACAGAATAGAAACTTACCTTGTAATAATTGACCAATACTTCCTGGTAACAGATCTAATAACTTCCTGTTAATGTATGGTTTTATGTGCAAGTGGATTTGTATTATAGATTTGAATTATAGAGACTGACAAAGAACATGTAGATACCCAACCTTTCCTGTCTCTTCCCAGTAGCTGAAAGACCAGGTTGTCTTTTACAACACCAAAAAGTGAATCAGGTACTTCACAGACATGGCACATGTCAGTAACAATTTATTCTGCTGCTGGATGCTTGAAAAACTGTCTAGTCCTTTACCCTTTTGAAAATATGCTCTGCATGGGTCTTTGCAAGGTGGTATCTTTGTTCTTTTGAAGAAGTGCTGATGCTATACAACGATGTAGTTTTTGAGAGAGACTAGACTGTTTTTTCAGAAGGAGTGAAGGTTTGAGGTTTTGCAGAATGTTTTCTAGGAGATGGCAAAGGATGCTGGTAGAACTAACTTTCTTCTTGTTTTTCAGATGTTCTCAGGAGTAATGGCTTTTAGGAATTGCTTGAAACTAGAAGTCTCTGAGGATGTTGAAACCAATGCAGCTTATTTCCCTGATATTTTGGGGCTGATTTTTTTAAGCAACCTTGGAACAAAGTGAGGAGTAGTGCCTTCACATTTGTGTCTTGTTTCCAGGATTGTGGTTTATGATTTCTCTCCCCCTCCTCCCTGCCAATTGCTTAATCCCTAGAATAGTAAGAGGAGTTTGGGGCTTTTGGTTTTTCTTTTTGAGTTTTGCAGTGAAGTGATCCTGTTAAAAAGGATCCTGATTATCTAAGGGCAGGGGGATTGGTCTCTCAGGTGCTGAGAGTTCTGGCAGATGCTGCTGTGCTTCTGCTGGCTTTTGTGACTTTGGGGGAAGATCTGGGTTTTTGGATAGGACAGATTTTCTATATTTCAACCTCCCTGCTCTCTATACAATGCTTCCAGTGAGGCAGAATTAAGGCTTGGCTGTAGACTTATTCATTGAGTAGGATTCTGCATAGCTGGGCCCGAAATAAAAGAATCACGTGGTGGCCTGTTTGCCTATGCAGCTTTGTTCAGTGTGTGCAGAAACCAGGGGAGGACAAACCCTTTAACATTAGCACCTTTGCAGTTTGCATTTCTTTGCAAGTCAAGCAGGGTTTGCAGCAAACCAGAGGAGAAAAAGCCACATATTAAATTCTTGTAGTGGAAAATTAATTTGCTGTGTGTCACTGCATGAGCTGTCCAGAAGTTGCTGATAACATTTCAGAGTGGAAATGAGACCCACCACCTGTGTGTGAACTCCTGTTTGGGAGCTGAGAGGCTTGCTTTGAATGTGCTTTCACACAGTTGTAAGGCTTATAGGTTTGGGGTTGGTTTTCCTCCTCCTTTTTTTTTTATTTTTTATTTTCTTGGCAGGGAACAAGTTGAAATAAAACATTTAATCAGATTGGGTGGCTCAAGTGGCTTGTGGCAAGAGAAGAAAGATTGGGTGATCCTTTGGACATGTAAGAAGGAGGAGCCCTGTGCAACACCATTGTCCAGACTTCCTCTAAGAAGGGGAGACGAGTGCTTTTGAAGATCGTGGGCTAGAAACCATCCCTTCTTTAAAGTAAGGCTGGCAAGGAGGGCTGGCTGGTGACTTGATATGTGGGGCTGCTGTGCTGTTTCTGCACACCCTAATGTGCCTTGGGGCTCAGTTGCAGTTTCCATGTTATAGAATAGTTTTGGGTACACCTCTGTTGACCCAAAGAAATTCATCCCAGTCCTTTAAATTCCCTTTGACCCTCCTTTTTTTTTTTAATTCCTTTGCCATTGTTTCCATCTACCATTGTTATGCTCCTGATCCATGTCTGTGGGGAATAGTGTATTGCATTTTAAAAAGATGCTTTCTGTTAGAAGAAGTAGGGGAAATGTGTTCTTGTTATTCATGTTGGTTGTTTCTTCCTCTACCACTTTTGTCACCTGGTAATTGGGAGGTACCTTGCGTGACTGAGGATGAAAATGGTCTTGGCTTTCCACATCTCGTGCTCCGAACTCCTTGCCAGGAGGGGGTTGCTGTTTTGCAGTTTGAGGGACACCAGAGCAAGCCAGAGAAATGGCATTTGCTGAACAACTGTGGTCTTGTGCTCAGGTGTCTGTGAGCATTTTGTTTTCTCATTGCCTTTGCTAGATGACCAAGGCCACGTGGGCTGGATGTGTGTTTGGCTGTAGGTCCTTTTGGGACTTCAAGCCCCAGAGTACGTGTGTGTCAAATTTTGTTCTTGCTCGACTGCAGCTCCCACGTCTCTTGCTTCATCCTCAGCTTGCCCTTTCACCCTTGCAGCATAGCAGATAAGGAGATCTTAATGGAAAGCCTTCTGGCATGCTTCTGATACAGAAGGGATTCACGTGCTCTCCAGGGGGAATAATTTTAATCTGAATCTGTGTGCAGAACATGCCGCAGTAATGTAGTCATTGCATGCTCTCTGTTCATGAAACCTCCTGACTCTGGTGGAGAGGAGGAAGGAACGCTGACACTGTGAATTGAACGATGCCTTAGTAGCTCTGCCTGTCTCACTCGCTCTTTGCAGGCACACTGTGACTGTGGGCTGTGGGTTGTGTGACAGTGCAGTACTTCAGTCGTAGTTTGGCAGCTGTTTTCTGTGGTGACACAGGGGACATTGGTGCCTGCAGTTCCCTTAGTGCTGGTAAAGGTAGCATGCTCAGGAGAAGCTGCCATGAGAGGACCCCCAGCTCCTCCTTGCTGGCCAGGTGCTTTTATTGTCTGCTCGAATGCAAAATGTGCTTGTTCTGAGTAAATACAGGACCTCTATCCAGGTCTAAACTACCAGAGAAAAAACCCTGTTTCTGATGCCACACTCACAGGAAAGACTTTCTTCTTTCAGGTTTAATTATGTCTGGAGAGAGTGTGTCTTTTTCACTTCCACTTTGGAAGCCTGTGTGAATCAAAAACTACTTCAGATTCGCCTGTGTTTGGATAGGTCACAGAAGCTGGGCAAAAACCTTTGGTGAATGAATGGAGAAAATGTGATGTCAGTTGGGATTTTTAAAAATTATTTTGGGGTGACTTGGAGTTGGGTGTTTTGGGTTGGCATGAGAGTTTTTTAGACATTACTTTTATTCTTCCTGGAATCTGTTTATGATATTCTTCTATGTCTTCAGTTTGGAGCTGCTTATTCTCTAGCTCACTTGTATTTTCCAACTACAACCCACTGAATTTCCTGGCAAAAAGTTCATTGCTGCTGCTTTTGCCCAAGCACACCAAAGCTCCCTGTGCAGGGCATTAATTTCCTGAAATAGCTTTTCTAATTTAGCTAAATTGCTCACTAAAGACTTACCTGATAATTTCCCAATGTCTGTACTTCAGCACTTGTGTGTTCTTGGATTTATCAGAAGAGAAAGCTATTTGTTGATGGATAGAGGCTTTGCCCTGGTTGCATTTTAAGTAGACATCTCCCTGGAGATGAGGTGTAAATGTCACGTTACCAATTAGCATTTGGCATGGGGTACCAGAGCAAAGGAAGAGATGAAAAAGGGAAATGAAAATCATTCCGGGGCTCTGACAGCATTCCTCAGACAACGCTGTCTTCAGGGGTTTCTGTTCCTGTTTCCAGCTTGCAGCTGGGTCATGCAAAGTGCTTTTGCAACCCAGACATCTGACGAGCCTGTGACTTGATATGCTCTGGTTGTACGTGGGGGAGTTCAGGCCTCACTCCAGTGCCTTTCTAAACAAGTGGGGTTTTTCTATAGGATTCAAAACCTGGTGTATGTGAAAATACTTCAGGAGACCTGTTTGGCTGCAGCAGGATCTGGGCCCTGGGCAGGACATGGGCCTGCTCCTGCCTGATTGCTCACTGTTCTCAGTGGGAAGATGTTGATGGCAGTCACCTCTCAAGTGTGAAGTGAGAGCAAACTGCAAGGTTGTGTTAACTCTGAGCAACCAACCAACCAAGACAAAATGTTTTAATGAAAAGACATACTCTTGTCAGTGAAGAGAGCTAAATTATATCCTGATTGCTCAGCAACTACGTGTCAGCTACCCTTCAGTGATCTTTCCTCCCCTTCTCTTCCACAAATCTGCTCCAGCAATGTAAATAGGTGGTCTGTCCCGATGCGGAGGTGGTTGTGGAAAGCTGGCTTTAACTTGAGTGTGGAGAGCTGTGATCCATTGTGACTAGACCAAGCAAAATGTTGTGTGCTTGGGTTTTGTTTTGGGTTTTTTTTCCCCAAAACTGTGGGGGTTTTGTGTGTAATTATCTGGCCTTTACAGCATTTCACAGGGCATTGCTCTGCAAACCCTGGCTCTAGAGTAGGTTTGCTGGGCCCCTCCCAAAGACCACAACTGTGGGCAGGCTTTAGGTTGCTTGTTACTGCTTGTGCACTTGGGACCTCAGTCACCACTTCCTCTGTTTGCTGCTCTCCATGGGGCAGAGGTGGGTCAGTCTAAGGCTTTGGTACTCACTAAGGTCCTTCTGAAGTCCCTGTTTTGTACTGTTCCCTCTGCTAGTCCTTCGCTCTTTCTGCTTTCCTTAGTTCAATCATGGAATCCTTTATTGTTTCCATCCCCGTTCTGTCTGCACACTCGTATTTCTTGTAGAAATGCTTAAACAAAGAGATCCTCAGGCTATCTCTATTTGATAGTTTCAACTAGCTGACAGTGTTCAAACCCTCTTTGCACTAGTGTGGAGCAAGTTCAGTGTGTCACCTAAAACCATCAGACAGGAAATGAATAATTTCATTCCTCTTGGAAAAACTGATCTCTGCTTCCAGCTTCCAGCAGTTCCCGGTACAGATGTTGCTGGCATGCAACATCGTTCCTGGTGGAGACTGCTGGAAAGTGAAGGAAGTTGTGTTGCCTGAAGGGCTTAGATGCAATTTAGGTCTTGGGTGCAATGGTAGTTGAGGGCCTCAGGGTTTCCGCCCATAAAAAGTTAATCAGCTAGACCATGAGAAGTACAGCTTTATATGTCGGGGAAGACAGCAGGCCTGCTAGCGGCCTAGCTCTCTTCTCCCAAGATTTAGGCCCTGACAATATTCTTCTGTTCCCATGAGAAAGGAGAAGTTCCTCATGCTGTGAGGATCCAAATAATCACATTCTCAGAACACAGCAGCCTTGTTGATAAGGGTACAGGCTGCCCTAAAACAATAAACAGTTATGGGAAGGTATTTGGGAGTAATGCAATGTGTTAAGAACCAACCATTATAAGATGGTCAAAACCAGCAGGTGTGCGGATACTTTTAGGCATTAACGGTAAACTAAGTCTGTTTAGCTCTAAGATAGGGTTATCAGAGCTCGTTATAATCACTAACCAATCAATACAGTGTGAACAGTGTGTGTAACCAATTAGCAGCTTTTTAGCTTGCCACCTTTGCAGTAAGGAAGGTATAGAATCTGGGTGACTTCACCTCATAAAATGGCGTCCTGGCTTCACCTAAAATTCATTGTGTGTTGCTCTCTGCTGGTCGCCGTATTTATGTATATGAACATGCATGTGTATACATGCACATGTGGCTGTGGTAATAAAGTCTATTTTGAGAAAAAGTTATTAACTAGCTGCTGTGTTACACTTCAATTTCTGGGTTTTTTTTGGTGGTGTTGGTTTGGGGTTTGTTTTTTTTTGTAGCTTACTGTTCCCAATGAAAATACTCAGGAGAAAATAAAAATAAGGTGTTGGGGCAGTCTTTCTAAACTCACTCTGGACTCACAGAATGTGGTGCTGTAGATAAGACTTCTTATGATGCTTTGTAACTTAGAAAGATTTGCTTTCCAAGGCATCACAGCTGGGCAAGGCAGTATGTTTGCTCCAGCCTGTACATGAAACCACGTGTAGTTTTGTCAGTCTCATTACACATTGTTCCTCAAAATGTATGAAAATGTAACTGAGCAGGTTCTTGCTGATAGTAATTTTAAAAGGGATGTGCAGTCAGGCTGCTTTTTGGAGACAAAGATGATACACATTTCTCCAGATCCTGAAATGTGGCAAAGCCACAGAAAAAAAGCTCTTGTTACAGTGTTTTAAAATGCAATCAGTGGGGAGTTTCTGTTCCCTTTTTCTAAGTCATCAGCTGACAGCTTGCTTGCTTCTGCTCCTCTCAAACAACTGAAGCCACATTTTAAGGTTAAATTTTGTATAAAGACTAAATGGTCGGGTTTTCAAATACACCAACCATACAGATTGTTGTGCAAATTGCTTCATAAAATTCCTGCTGTATTCAGGTCTGTCTTTGTTTTTATTTTATTCTTTCTCTTATGCAGGCGATACGGCTTATGGTTTCGATTGCGGAAGTTAATAATCTGGCTGCTGGGAGTGTACATAGCCATTCCATTTCTAGTAAAACTTTGCCCTGCTATTCAGGCCAAGCTGGTCTTCCTAAACTTTGGTAAGTGACTCAGTGTGTTGGGATGGGTGAGGGGTGAAGGGAGGGAGAGGAGTGTCTTTATCTTTTGTTTGTCTGCTTTTGCTTTCACCCTGTGTGTTTACAGCTTGCGAAGGGTTTGAACTTTCACAGGTTTTAAGTGCTCCAAACTATGGCTTGGAAAATGTTCTCTGTGGCCACAGTGGGTTTTGTAGCATGCCAATATATATAAATACAGTGACCAAGCTGAAGCAAACTTCCAGGACAAAGGGTCTCCTTCAGGAAGACTGTGTTATATGTCAAATGTGTTTTCCTGAAGAGTTCAGTGGAGTTGCATGAATAGACAGCAAGCAAGTGAAGCTAAATCCAACGAATTGTTTTGCAGGCCGTGACTCTTCACCTGAAAGCATTTTAGGAGGGTGTTTCACTTGGCTTGGAAGAGGCCTGTTTGTGCACTCAGATGGAATGTTTTCCTGACGCCAGTGTAGCCTTTGCATTTGGTCACACTGGCAGTACAGTGACCCTGGTGAGCTTCCATCTTCTCCCAGGTCACCCAGGGAGGCCTGAGCATTGCTGTATGACAGAGTCTTCTTTTTGATCTCAATTTGTCTTTAAACCTCACTTGTGTTTTGTAAGGAGGTTTTGAAAAATATCTTCCTTTGACTATAGAATCTAGAAGGACCAACTGCAGATATGCTGCTTTTACATAACTTCCATCATTTTGATTGTGTCCTCTGTATATTCTGACACCTTGGCTCATGGGCCCTGTGAAGTGCACAGTGTGCCGGCCAGCTCCTGTGCCTTGGTTGTCAGGACAGCTGGGTAGTGTGAACAATGGACATTACTTCCACTTTCATCACCTTGCTTTTTCAGTCATGATTATGTATTTGCCCTTGCAGAGCTTTGTTAGGTCTCCCTGAAGCTCCTACCTCTGTTCATTCCCTAGCGACTGAAATAATTGTCCTGTAACACTTACCTGCACTGACATCACTGCAGCATTGTTCCCACTGCTTTATATAACAGCTGTCAGACTTTACTTGTGGCAGCACTTTCATTAAAAACTCTGCCTTACTACATTCTAGCATGCTTGTTAGGAGTACCTTGGCATGGCTGAGTAATTCCTCTCCACTGGACAATTACTTTTCTCCTTCAGAGGAGCAGTATAGGGCTTATCATACTGGGGTTTTTTTTTAGCTTTCTCAGTATAAATCACTCTTTTGCAATCTTTTTCTCCTCTTATTGTGTAGTTTGGGATTTGTGTCCAAAACACTAGCACAGAGCTTCAGGAGAAAGCACTTCCGTTTGCTTCTCAAGATAGCTAAAGATTAATTGTTGGCCAGTGCTCCCACTGTTGGCAATCAAACCATTGTCTGGATTTGTTCTTGTGGATGCTCTTTTATTCTGGGTTATGAAATACATGGGCCTACGGGTAGAGATCTTGAGCTGTCTCCACTGGAAGTCTTCTGAAAACATAAATATAAATTAGATGAGACTTAGTGTATTGCTGTGATTAACAGATAATGTGATTTTTGTCAGGTGATGGGTTGCAAGTGATACCAGATAGGTCTGAAATATGTCAATAAAAAAGAAACCCCTTGTTGTGCTAAATCTCCACATGATGCATGCCTACGTGATGACAACAGTCTGTGTGTGTGTGTGTGTGTAGAATAGATGGGCCACACACTGTATTTCCCTCTTGCTTTGAGGTTGATGCTTACCAGGCCCCCATCACTGATGTTGGTATGTTCCTGTCCCTATCTTTATAAAACCAAATCTGGCAAGAAAGCTGGAACAGACTTTGCAGGTGAGAAACTGAGGCACAGAGAAACTGAAGTTTCCCAGAACACTGCCAGCAGCGACTTGTGCGCTGGGCCAGACCTTGACAGCAGTGCTTAGTCCTCATGGACAATCTGCCACCCCTGTGAGAGTGTTGCTGAGTTCTGCAGTGACAGTGCAGTGACTGCGTGGGTCTCTGGGGGTGTGCACGCTTTATCTGGGACTCTTACACACCTCTTTGCAAAAGAGCCTCTCTCAAGCTTAGATTTGTAGTCTAAGGGGCTGGATTTGACGGATTAACATCAGCTGCTGCCTGCCCTGTTCTTCATGTTTGCTGAATGTTTAGTGATGGGGTTTGGTTTTGGTTTGGTTTTGGTTTTGTATGTGAAGTGAGATTTTACTGTCACCATTATCAGTGCTTCTTTGTGTGTCAGGGCACAAAACACTTTATGTTAATTGTTTTATGCCACTAAATATCAAGGAGACAGACTTCCTGCTTTTGCTGGAGTTGATGGGAAAAGCCTGAATCACTTGGGAGAAGAGAGTCCTTAAAACCACTCTGCTCTCAGTACATCTCTGCAGTGTCTCCCTTGGTATTGGGTGTGTGGGAGGCTGCCTAGGGAAGGCATACAGCCTCGGTGATGGAAGTGGAAGCACACTGACTAAGCACAACCCCTCGTTTAGCACATTGCACAGTGTCTGTGAGATGTGGCTTTTGAACCCAGCACTGGAAAACGAAATGCTGAAAATGTTTGATGCTTTACTTCCTTGATGTTACTCAAACATTTGGAAGGGTGAGTTGAGTTGTAATGATTTTGTTTGCAGGCATTTCTTCATGAAGAGGTGGAAGTTTCCAGCCTGATGTGATCTCTCTTAAATACTGAAGTGTCTGGGAGATAACAGCAATTATTTCATAGTCTTTGGAGAGTGGGCTAACGAACTGCATGTAATTTATCTTGATGTTACAGGAAAAGGGCAATGTGGCATCTGCCACTATAATACAGTATCTCCCTTGTGTTTTTGTTGTATTATAGAGGCAGAAACCACACGCCATTCTGACATATATTATGGCTCTAGGATGCACCCTTTATCCCAGGGAGTCTGTCCCATCAGTAACTTCCATTACAGCTACAATGCAAACAAAAAGTTTGCCAAATCAGCTAACCCACCCCACTGACACAGCACAAGCATGCCTGGGAGGTTCACAAAGCAGACTGGGCAAAGATGGTTTAATGTGTGTCACAGAAAGCTTTGGCTTTCTACCTTACCTCTTTATTTTAGCCCGCTCCCTGGTTGTTTTTTCTTCCTGACAGTTGCTTGTGTCATCTTACCTTGCTCTCTCAGTTCGTATTTTAGCCACAGCTGTAGGCAGCTCATCCTTTCACACAAAAAGAATAAGGTCTTAGCACAGCAGACCTGTTTCTACAACTCTCCAGTGCCTCAGAAAGCAGTTTTATAAGAAAATCAAGGTAAAAATTAAAAGGCTTCATATTCTTGTTTGGTTTTTTCTTCTTTTTTTTTTTTTTTGTGTTTCAGTGAGGGTCCCATATTTCATTGACTTGAAAAGACCACAGGATCAAGGTTTAAATCACACCTGTAATTATTACCTGCAGCCAGAGGAGGATGTAACAATTGGAGTCTGGTAAGGAAGCCTATTCTGTGCAGCCTGTGCCATGCCTCTCTATTCTTTTTGTTCTCAGTGTTGCCTATCCAGTCTTTTTGCTGTGCATGTGACCATCGTTGCCTGCTCTGATTTGTGGATGCTTGTGTTTTCCTGTGCCAAATGACTGAGTTCATGTTGAAAACAATGCAAATCTCTGGAGCTTGTCTGAACTCAGATCACTAAAGGGTGAAAGACAGCTGGACAACCTTAGCATTCAGAGAAACTTGATCATTTGGAATAGTAAGGGTTATGGGTTTGCATTGCTACAAAGATCATGCTTCCAGATCAGATGAGACCTGAGGAGTTAGAGATTTTGCCATTTAACTGCTGTTCACATTTTGTTTTGCAAAATAACTGTGGGGGAAGATAGGAAAACAGGATCAAAGTGTTCAGAGTAGGAGGAAGAGTATTCTGTGTGTAAAACATATGTAAGGTTTGGAGAGTGGATGAGATGGAACACACAGTTTACTCTCTTAGCAAAACAAATGACAGTGTTAGAGCTCACTTGTCACTCCTCCTTCATGAATTAAGATTTCCTGGGCCCAGGCAAGGGCAATTCACTGTAGCTCCTTGTTACTCAGGGTTGCCTCACATGACTGGTTCTCTGAGTGAAAAGGGCCTGCTTTCAGTACTTGCTGTGTTATTTGCCAGATCAAACCAGCTTCTGCATCTCTTTCATGTTTCTACTGGTGCAGTAGAGGCTTTCTTTTTACTCAAGGGTGTATAACCTTTTGTGTGGGACCTGGATATCCTGCTACATAAAGACAATTTCTTTCCTTTAAGTGCGTTTTGGTGAGAAACAGCTTTAGAAGCTGGAAGTTCAGTCTTTCCAGGGCAGGCTGATAAATAATGATTTGTATTTTCATTTGGACAACTAGAATTCTACCTGCTAAGCTGTTGAATAAGCTTAGATTGTGTCTTGAGATTTTTGTTTGTTTTGTTTTTATAACAAGTGTACTCTGTATCTTTATTCAACAGAACTTCTAGCTTGTAGTGGCAATTCAGTCTGTGTCATTTCTCTTTATATCATGAGAGAGGTTTTCATGAAAGCCTTGGAGCCTTGCTTTAATGCCAGTGTAAGGTCTTGTGTCAGTATACTTCTGAAACAGAATCCTCAGCCTGCTTTGTTCATAAGCTTGCAACAATCTTCACATGGGAGCAGTTGGAGAAGTTGAGTCCTACAGTTACTTGGGCTTTTCTCCTCCTCAGGAACTCAATGTCTGTTGGCTGCATGCACACAAGCAGACTCTGCACATAGCTTCCCTATGTAAGTTTTACCTCTGGAAGGAAGGTGTGGTAGATGGACTTTGCCTTTCTTCCAGGGAGAAAGGCACACGAGTACTGAAGTTACTTCTGAAAGCTGTAAGCTACCTTCCTTCTCAACAATTTGAGAAGGGCCCATGGTTGAGAGCACACGTTCACTTTCTATGCTTGACTTCTGCTTTCTCTTTGGTCTGTCATTCCTTTTCCTATTCCACTGGTGCTGAATTCTTTCTAACAGGCTGCCCAACTCTATTATCTGCAGAGCAGCTGGGAGTTTTTAACATCCCTGCATCTATAGTTTTTCCAGTGAAAATGTTATACCTTCAAGAACCTGCTGTCTCAAAATACAGCAATCTTCTCATCAGACACTAAGCCCCTCTTCAGATGGACTATGGAGTCAGATATGCCTTTTATTCACCAAATGTTCTTTCCAAACCCAACTGACTTTGATTATTCTGAATACCTGCTGACCTAGCTGTGCATCTTGTTTATAGTGTATAAGTTTGTTAAATGAAGTAATTAAGTGCTATAAAAGCTGAAGAATTTTTTTTCTCCAGTACAGCTGGATGTGGGTTTGCCTCTGAAGTTTGATGCCTTGCACAGTCCTGAGTTTTGAAGGCAATGGGGGTGAAAATAACCCTAGTCACTTCCTTGGAACTTTTGTCCATTTGTTGGCTAATTGTGGCAGCTTTATGAAGATTGTATGTGAGGTGTAGAATCCTGAGTGGATGAGAAACTCAAAACATCAGGTTGCAGGCACTGAGTAGCAGCAGGCCAATGTGTTTTTCCTTTCTGTACACAGGCACACAGTCCCTGCAGCCTTATGGAAGAATGCTCGAGGGAAGGACCAGCTGTGGTTTGAAGACGCTTTGGGTTCCAGCCATCCTGTAATCCTTTACTTACATGGCAATGCAGGAACAAGGTGAGGCACAGAACAGTGACAGCTTTGTTCCATGCTGTGTTTTTCCAGCTTGCCACAGCTTCAGCACATTGATAATAAAGATGAGGACAGACTTTTATAGTAGGGGCTGTAGCAATAGGGCAAGGGGTGGTGGTTTTAAACTGAAAAACAGTAGATTTAGACTGGTTATTAGGAAGACTTTTTTTTTTTTATGATGAGGGTGGTGAAATGCTGGAACAGGTCACCTAGAGAGATGGTAGATGTCCCATCCATAGAAAAATTCATGGTCAGATTGGATGGGGCTTTGACCAGCCTGATGTAGTTGAAGATGTCCCTGCTTATTGCAGGGGGCTGAACTATAGATAACCTTTAAAGGTCCCTTCCAAACCAAACTATTCTATGAATAAAACAAAAATAAAGTCTAAAAGCAGTTCCCTTTTAAAATGAAAGCATGTTTTAAGAAGTTAGGCTTCTCCTTTTATGGAATGTGGGAATAGATCTATTGCAGTTATCAGAGATCTGATACTGTAGCTTATTTTGTATCTTCTGCTAGAAACCATGAGTCTGATCAGGTAGGGAGGAGGTCTTCTCTTCTGCATAGTGGTCTCTGAATCAAGACATGGTACTAGTGCTTCTATATATGTGACTTACTTGCATTAACCTTTACAGTTCTTTTTGTGAGCTCATTTTAGTAGTTAAAACATTCTGAGGAAGGAAAATCAGAAGGAAAGAGGAAGGTAATGTGCTGGTCTTGTTCCATTGTTACATACGTATGGGACATTCATCTGGAACCAGGAGCATATCTAAAATTTGTAATTTTATAGTTGACTGTGTGTATCATATAGAGAAGTAGTAGGTTTGTTCTATACTTTGTTGCTGGATGCTAAAAACCCTTAGTGCAGTGTGAAGCTTCCTGGGTGTTTCTCAGAATCGTGTTCTTACTGCCATGTCTCTGCACAGTACAGTGCTTTAGTTGATTTATTTACTAATATACATCCTGCAGAGAGTATCAGCCCCTTTCAGAGTTCTGAGTGCCAGTGCATGTGCCTTTGGAGCTGATGTCTGCTTGTCAACCCCCTGCAAGAGCAGAAATGTTGTAGAAATACAAGTTCTGTGACATAAAGCAAAGGAACTCTGAGCCAGGAAATTCATGAGCAGCTGGGTCTTTGGGAACTGACCTTGTCATCTTGTGCTGATCTGTTACAAAGTTCAGTCAAATCAGAGATTCATAGAATGGGCTGGGTTGGAAGGGACCCTAAAGATCATAGAGTTCCAACCCCCCTGCCACAGGATGGATGTAGCAAATGATACTAATGGAAGCTGTTCTGCAGCTTAATGGTGGTCATTTGGAACTGGTATCTGTTATGTGCATATTGATTATGTTTCCTCCTTGGTTCCCCTCAAGTGCCACAGAGATAAAGTACTGAGCAGGGGATGGATTGCATATTTCGTTTTGCTTTTTGTACTGGAGAAACTGGAAGTGTTTTGGCTGCCATTTCAGCTTTAGCATATATATTGCTTTATGTTTTTACACTGCATATTCAGCCTCTTGTTAAAGGGCTGTGTTATTGATGCAGGCTGCATTAACTCTCTGTAAAAGGCATTGCCTTGGCTTTCTGCTGCATCTGAGTGGTCTGGGGCAGAGGCAAAAGTGGTTTGTTTATTTGATACCCTTTGGAGGAAAAAAAAATATCTCTGTTACACTTGAGGAATGCATGAAAGAGCACTGATGTGGGCACATCAAGGGTGACTTTTTAAGCAAGTGTATCTCCTTCAGACTTCTGTGATTCAGAATTACTGACAAGCAACCCCTTGCATTTTGCCCTGAGTGGTTTTGGCTGCATTAAGTACTTGGTAGTACAGCTGGAGCTGACAGCTTTTGGCTGTTAAGCACATGTGCTCTTAAGGTAGGCCTGGCAAGTGGCATTTTTGTTTAGTGGCTGCACTGTGCAAACCTGTCATAGTGGGAATGATTTAGGGGTTTCATATGAGTGCAGGAGTAAATCTCTTGCATCTATACAAGACTGAAGTTTGAGTGTGGATTAGCCATGTCATGTTGTGGATGTATTGTAAAGCATGTAATGGCTCATCCACTTCTTTTCCATTTTATCATCCAGATTAATTGATGAAAAAAAACCCCACACATGTTAAAGCAGAATCTTGCCCTGGACTGATTTACAGTATTCAGCTCTGGCTTTCTCAGCTCAGCCTTTTTTCACATGTCCTTTCTGTCCCTGTGCTTGGAGCTGGGTGAGAAAATCCAAGGGCCAGCTGCTTAATGTCCTGAGTTGTGCTGAGAGCATCACACTTTGGAGCGCAGGGGTTGCTGGCTGCGTCAGCACTGGGGACAGGAGCACAGGGTCTACAAAGCCATCAGGGACAGGATGTTTCAGATGTGGTGCAGATGGTGGAAAAGGCAGGTAGGAGGGTGGGTTGACAATTTCTTTTACCTGCTGTGAGAAGAGATTTATAGGGAGAAGGTGGCTTCAAAACTATCACATCCTGCATAGCTCAGCAAAGTCTTGATGTCTCCTTGAAGCCTGTGACAAAGCAGTTACAGTGTTTCTTATGTTTGGCATGTTTGTGTTAAACTGGAAGCCTGAAGCAATTGTGAAAGTCAGTTCCTGGAAGCTTAAATGATGACATGTGCTTTGTTTTTCTGTGTTTGTTTTGTCTGTTGCTCTTGTCTTTGTGAATCACTTTTGCCAGAGGAGGGGATCACCGCGTGGAGCTTTACAAGGTAAGTGGGCTGCACGTGATGTCCAGGCAGTTGTGTTGACTCAGCAGATGTGCAGAGGCTTGAAGGGACTGCTCTTACAGCCCACTGCCACGAGGCACATGATAGGCTCCTCTACATAGGAAGCAAGTATGGGAAAAGTGATCCTGCAAGCCATGGGCACTTCCCCATATTAAAAGGTATTTGAAAGGGCTTTTGTACTTGCTGCTGTAAACTGTCTGCTTAAACTGAGTTAAACCAGGTTCTTTGCCAGGAATACTTCCACAGTGCAGTTTATAGGAAACAATAGAAGTTTTGTTTAATCACAGCCATTGATTAATTATACTAGTATACTAATTAAAGGTACCATTCAAGGGCATTTTTCATATGTTGCTCACTGTTACAGAATAGAATGTTTTTATTCAGAAGGGACCCACAATGGTCACCTTATCCAACTGCCTGACCACTTCAGGGCTAACCAAAAGTTGAAGTGTGTTAAGGGCACTGTCTAAATGCCTCTTAAACACTGACAAGCTTAGAGCTTGAACCACCTCTCTAGGAAACCTGTTTCTGTGTTTGACCACCCTCTCAGTAAAGAAATGCTTCCTAATGCCCAGTCTAAACTTCTCTTGGTGCAGCTTTGAACCATTCCTATGCATCCTATCACTGGATCCCACTGAGAACGCCTCAGCACTTCCCTCTCCACTTCCTCAACTCAGGAAGCTGTGGAGAGCAACCAGGGTGTCCTTCAGCTTCCTTTTCTCCACACTATGCAAACCCCAAGTCTCTAGCAGCTTCTCATAGGACGTTCCTTCCAACTCTTTCACCAGTTTTGTCTTGCTCTGGATGCATTTGAGGACCTTCGTGTTCTTTACATTGTGAGGCCCATTGTGAGGATTGCTATCCTGTTTGCTTGTGCTGCTAGGAGGCTGGAAGCAGCAGGGGAAACCCTCTAGATGAGGCTCAGAAGGGAAATAGCTCTGATATCTGTCCTTTTTTTGAGAGACTGATTCATGTGAGCTACTTTTTCTCAGCTCCAGTGCTGAAAACGTGAGGCTGTTACTGCTGTACGGTCTGTGAGCAGATGATGTCCAGAATCACAGAACATTAGGAGTTGGAAGGGATGTTGAAAGATCATCTAGTCCAACCCCCCTGCCAGAGCAGGAGCACCTACATTAGGTCACGGAACAACATGCTTGAGTTGATGTGTGTTTGAGAACAGTAACCAGAAGCAGGAGCCATGAGGAAGCCAACAGCAGGTGCAGCAGTGGAGCTGTAACCAGATGCAAACTCTGCTTTCAGGTGTCTAGTTATTCTTTGCTCAAGACTGGCTTCCAGATACCACAGATATCAGTTTTTTCAGGGTCAGTGGTAGGTTGTTCAGAATTATGCAACTCAGACCCTCCCTTTTAAAATGGGCAAGAATCCTGTTGTCAGCTACCTTGACTGTCAGACCACCACAGGCTCCTCCTGCAGTTCCTGTGTGTACACTGAAGCTTCAGCAATGAAGCTTTTAGCTGGGATAGCTGGGGGGGTTTCTCCACTGCAAGAGGTTACCCAACTTTATAGCAGCACACAAAACAATACAGTATTGTTACAGGGGCATAAGTAATTACTATAAAACAGTTAGCATTGTTACAACAAGCATCCTGTTATGGGTGAAAGGAAATGTCTGTTACCTGCAAAGCCAATTGAAATCTTACCAGCTTTGTCAATGGACTTTGGGAACTAATTTTAAGGGGAAAAGCAAGAGAGAATTCTCATTTAGGGGAAAAAAAAAAAAAGCAAAGCTAAACCAGCAGAGATGGTTAGTGCAGAGCATGGGGTTGGAATGTTCTGCACTGGCTATAAAATCACTCAGTAAACAGGTAATCATAGAATGGCAAGGGTTGGAAGGGACCCCAAGGATCAGAGAGCTCCAACCCCCCTGCCACAGGCAGGGACACCAACCTCAGGCCTGGAGCTACACAAGGTTGCCCAGGGCCCCATCCAACCTGGCCTTGAACACCCCCAGGGACGGGGCATCCACCACCTCTCTGGGCAGCCTGTTCCAGCCCCTCACCACTCTCTCTGTAAAGAACTTCCCCCTAATATCCAATCTAAACCTTCCCTCCTTCAGCTTTAATCCACCCCCCCTTGTCCTGCCATTGTCTGCCCTTTTAAAAAGTTGATTTCCCTCCTGTTTCTCTGCTCCCTTCAGGGACTGGCAGGCTGCAATGAGGTCCCCCCACAGCCTTCTCTTCTCCAGGCTGAACCAGCCCAGCTCCCTCAGCCTCTCTTTGTAGGGCAGCTGCTCCACCAAAAGGGTTATGGGGCACTGGCACAGGCTGCCCAGGGAGGGGGTTGAGTCACTGACCCTGGGTGTATTTAAGAGATGGGTAGATGAGGTGCTCAGGGATCTGGGTTAGTAGAGGACAGGAATGGTTGGACTCAATGATATCAAAGGTCTTTTCCAGCCTGGTGATTCTGTGATTTCCTTTTGTCCATCAGAAGGTTTAGAGCATGGTGCAATACCAACATGGCTTTTTTAAGTTGTGTATCATACACAGACCAGAAACACAACAACATTTTCATCTCATTATGACCTTTTGTTGATGGCTTGATACCGTGGAGCTGTCACCTTCATACCAAGTGACGGTAGCTCAGCATGCTGGCACTGTTTTTCTGAAGACACTTTTTCCAAGCAAGTTGATCTAATATTTGGTATTTTTATTTGCTTTGTTAGGATTACCATTGGCTTTAACATAAATCTTTATGATAGAACAACTGCACATTTGGAATATATACATTTAAGCCTTCTGAAATGGGCTCCTATATGACACGTTAACATTTGTGCCAATTGGAATGATACAGATGGAGCAGTTGTACTGTTTTACTTGAAACTTTTTGTAGGGAAACTGGTCACAGGGTATTTGCAGACCTTAAGGGCAAAGCTGTTAAAGGGAGAATCACCATCCTAGCCTGATACGAGGTCCAGGAAACAAATGGAGTGAAACCAGTGGGCTGAGATAATTAGCATTTGAAAAGCTCTGTGCCTGCTACACCAAAAATTGTCACTTTACCATGGTCAGGCTGATGTTATAAATCAGATCCCTGAACCTTGGCCTGAGGCAAGAGCATGGCTGCTGTGCAAGTCTGTGATGGGTTTCTGCATGTTTCTCTCCCCTCCAGGTTCTCAGCTCCCTTGGGTACCACGTGGTCACGTTTGATTATCGAGGTACGTGGGCTTCTTCTATTGTAAGATCCTTTTAGGTGTCTCTGTAGGAGTGACAAAGAAGTTGCTTGGGTTTTGGATCTCAGGGGAGCTGTTGCTTTAGAAATGCTTGCTGCCAGCAATTAGATGTGGTTGTTGCTGCTTTTATTTTCTCCTCATGGGAAGAACTTCCAGAATTTTTTTTTCCAGTGGCTTTACACTGCTTTCTGATGTCCAGCTTGGTGGACTCTGGCCCCTAACTGTCCTCATGCCCAGGACTCTGATTTGGGAGCTAAGGAGTGGAGGATGACCCAGGCACGTATGCTGTCACAGCATCCAGTTAGGGCATCCTCCAGGGGCACATCTGGAAACTAGTAAGCTAGTTATGATCTAATTGACTTTCCTGAGGTCACACAGGGAATGAACTTACACTTATTTTTAAAAGCTGATAGTTGAGAAAAGACAGAGCAAATGATTTGCCAACAATTAGTAACCTTCTTGGCAGAAACTCTGACCATTTTGCAACTCTCTGCCACCAGCAGTCAAGCATCTGCTGCTCTTCCCCCCCCTTCTTAGTATTTAAGCTACAGCTGCAGTGTAATGCCATTGGAGGCAGAGGAAAAAGATTAATCCATTGCATTTTTATCAAGGAGGCATCTGGGAGAGGTTTATTTGTGGGAGCTTGCCCTAGTTTTCAGTCTAGCTGGCACCTGCTTCTCTGGCTGCTTATTAGGTATCAGAAGGGATGTGGGGTGCTTGCTGCTTAGTGGAAGATGTGTAGACACGTTGCAATGGCGATGGAGCCAAAACAATCAGGAGGGTGGAAAATTGCTTGAGGGCATTGATTGAACAGCACAGCCAAACTGACCTTGCAACAGCTTTGTGACACGTGTGTGTTTGTTCACCTTTCAAGCATCTGATCTTACCCTGTTAGAAACTCCACTTGCAAGTTATGTGCATGCAGAATCAGCTAAGATTGGGGAGCTGGGCTATTGTAGATGGGTAGGAGCAGGAACACAGTGTAGCAGCTTTTAAGATCTAGCTCCTGGTTTTGTTGTTGGCTAAATGCACAAACCAACCCTTAACAGCCAGTTTAAACACCCGCGGATCAGCGGGGGCTCTCAGCTCCAAATTGTAGAGCTGCACAGTGGACTAAACAGAAACTGTCTGTGTCCCAGGTCCCTTTGCAGTCACAAATGGGCTGTGTGGGAAGAGCTGGCTGGCTTTGCTGAGGAGTTCCTGTGGTTCTCAGAAGGACTGTTTGTGTTTCAGGCTGGGGTGATTCGATAGGCAGCCCGTCGGAAAGGGGAATGACCTACGACGCCCTTCATGTCTTCGACTGGATAAAAGCAAGAAGTGGAGACAACCCTGTCTATATATGGGGACACTCCTTGGGCACAGGGTAAGCATCTCAGTGGGATGCAGCAGCTCCTGAAAAACATGAAACACTGACCTTGGGTGGAAGTGCTGTTTGCTGCAGTGCCCAGACTAGCTTGGTGTCTCTGGCATAATTGCAGCGGAGTAGCTTCCCCTTTCCACTCTACAGAGTGAGAAGGGCTACAGTGAGTGACTATGCAGGAACTGGTCTGGAACCTTCGTTACCTGGGGGGTTATATTGGGAAACCCCCCACTTAGAGTAACAGAACGCAGCTTGACCGAGGGGAGAGAAAACGACACTGCACTGATCACTTCCTGTGGTGAACCTGCATCTGTGTGTCCTTCAGAGCAGAACATCAGGCTTCTCTGATGGTCTTAGAGCATCTCAAGCGTGTGACTTGGCCTGACAGAACCTTTTCCTCCTGTCCTGGCAGACATGTCATGTGTAATCAATACCCATGCAGATGCCTGCGTGACCTATGCTGCTGGCCATTTGTCATATTTATGTGGTCATGCCTGGCATGGGGAAGTTCAAGGTGTTGAGTGCCTTTGCCTGTGTGTTTTTAACTTTCCTTTCCTGCTTTTCCCCTTTCATTGCTGCCTGGAAGTGGGTTGTGCTCAGCAGGCAGCACGGGCTCTTTTCCCCCTTTGATCTGTGGAGGGAAAACACAAGAGTTACTTTTGAGTTGAGCTTTGTGCAAGTGAAACTGAGGCCACAACAGCTTGCTGCCCAACAGATGTGTTGCTGGGACAGAGAGGTATTTCAGGGCACTGTCTCTTCATGGCTGTGATCCTAAACATCCTGCTTTGTTTGAGAGAAGGCAAAAGCTTTTCTTCTGGCTTTTCTGCCAAATTTTTGCCATGTTCAGGATCCCTTTCTGCATGCTTGTGACATTTCCCAATGCACTGCAGTCCCAGTGGCCGGGGACTCTTGTCCCTAGCTGAGGTGCCTGGTGACCATAGCCAGCCTGGAGTTTGAGGATTTTGAAATATGGTGTGCTTGGAGGGTTTGGCAGCATTGGAAATACCCCTGTTCCATTAGGGACAAGCATGGAGGAGGCCTTGCTGATCTCTGACCCAGCTATGGAAACTCCTTGCAGTATCACCCTGGGTTGCTGTGCTGCAGCTGCCTGGAACTCAGCACGCTTCTGCCCAAACCCCCATGTTCCCCTCTTTGCTGCTCACACCTGTGTGTCACACAGCTGCAGATATGCTGGGAGCTAGGGAGCCACCTTAAAGAATGTCCTTCCAAGTGGCTACATGGTGTGCTGCTTCCTAGGATGTGGCCATTTGCCTAAATGAGGTGCTCAATGCTGTCTGAGACAGCTGGGTACAGGAGACCTGGTGGAACTGAGGTCATCGCAGGCTGGCTGCCCAGACCTCAGACAGTATGAGGGGTCAATGTTATGGCAGTCGAGTTGTTCCTCTGCCACCTACTGCTACTAGAGCCTGGTGCTTTGCACAGGGCCTGCACTAAATTGAATGCTTGTTCTTCTTTCCAGGGTTGCAACAAATCTAGTGAGGCGGCTGTGTGAGAGAGGTAAGTCTGGTGGGTGGATGCTCTTCCCACCGCCCGGGTCCTGGTGGCGTTCCATATTTCCCCATATGTGACAAGGCTGTCCTTGGCACACTGTGGTGACAACTGCTCTCCTAAGGCAGGCACTGACCTCACTGGCTATCTGCAACCCTGCATTTCAGCACGTTGCTTTTGGCTTTTCAGAAACACCCCCAGATGCTTTGATACTGGAATCTCCCTTCACCAACATACGGGAAGAGGCGCGAAGTCACCCCTTTTCTGTGGCAAGTACAGAGTGGCTGCTACACTGGTGGCATGTAATTGTATGCTCAGCCTTCAGAAGTGATGCAGCTGAGCTAACTGTATGACTTGTGGGGTGGCAGTGATACTTACAAACATCAGAGGTAAAGAGCAGCACATGAGGCAGCTCCTGGGAGGAGGGGTACAATAGGCAGTACCAGAGCTGTAGGGAAAGCAGGAACTAGGATCAGAAAGGGCAGTACATGTAGGGAGGGAGGGGAGGACAGACTCTGCTCTCAGGAGTGGACAGCCCATCCTGTTTGTGTTGTAGCTCCTCTGTTGCAGGAGGCTCTTTGGTGGGCTGTGAGAAGAGTGGTGGCAGAGCAGGGCCTTCCACGGTCACGGTCCTGTCCCTGTGACCCCTTTGCGCTCGCGTGGTTTCCTAGGTGAGTTCACTCTGATGTGTCAGTCTCTTTCATCCTGTGTGGCTGCGAGTTGGCTCTGAACTGAGCAGACATCCAGACCCAGGGTTGGATGTGGACAGGCTGGTGTGGTGCCCTGATATCAAGGGCATCTTCTAGGAAGAGTGCTGCCAGCAGCAGCACGATACCGACAGACCTTGACCATACAGGTACCTGGAGACCCTGCTGCAGAGCAGGCTGATAAGATGGGCCTGAAACAGGAGAGGAAAAATAACGCTGGTGGGAACGTGGACCATCACACTGCAGAGAGCGCAGCCAGCAGCCAAGGGGTGTTACTGGGGTGGCAGAGGCCTGCCCTGTGACTGGTGCTTATGCCACCTCTAACACAGACTTCTCCTTTCAGATATACAGGTACTTCCCCGGCTTTGACTGGTTCTTCCTCGACCCCATCACGACAAGTGGAATTAAATTTGCAAACGATGAGAAGTGAGTTCCCCCCCTTGCTGGGATTTTAGCTGTGCTTGCAGCGAGCCATGGCAAGCTTTGAGGAGGACAGACTGCGTCCCCCTTGTCCCCCCATCCCTTTCCTGAAGCGTGGTACTTGCTGCAGGGATTTCAGTTACTCTGGCAGCCTCTCAGCACAACACAGCTTTGTGCTGTGGGCTCGCTCTTTTTAAATTGTTCTTGATAAGGACAGGTGCAAGAGAGAGAGCACAGAGACTGCTTAGGGATATGTTCATTTGGTCTGAGTGTGTGTTACACAGTAGCACTGGGCCGTTGAAGGTTTGGGAAGGTTTGCTGTGCAGTTGCATATGCCACCCAGCATGTAACGATACCTGTCTCCTCTGAGCCTGTCATTCCAGAGCCTGAGCACTTGGGAGTTTGGTTTCCAGTACTGAAATCAAACCAGGACATGGGGGGTGATGCTTTGCAGTGGCCTGGGCCTCTTTTCTCTGCTCTAAGGAGCAAATGGCTTTTACACCCATGCCTTCCATTAGTAAATTTTCTATACACCAGATGCCCAGGTAATAGTGTCTTCAAGCTCTGAACTGCAGTTAATGACCCACAAGACACGTATGTCATTGTGGTTCCCTTGAAAATCCAAGTGTGCTGGTGTTAGAGAGTGATGGGATTGCTCTGAACCTTGGTGCCATCCTTGTCTCTCTCTTACAGTGTGAAATACATTTCCTGCTCCCTGCTCATCCTTCATGCTGAGGATGACCCAGTGGTACCATTTCATCTGGGAAAGAAGGTAGGTGTGTGGCTGCACAAACTGATCTGGTGGGAAGAATTGGTGTGGATAGAACAACGTCCCAGACAGGGATGTTCTGGCAGCTGTAGGAGAGTGTGTGTGGGCAGATGCACGGCCCATAGGGACTACAAATTCTGTGGGCTTGGGGTGACAAATCAGTGGTGACATGGAGCTCGAGCTAGCAAAGCTGGTCACACCAGGGCCCCCGCAACCCACCTGATGGGAGTGCTGGTTTGGCAGGGGTAGCTAGTTTAGAGTGACACGTGTCCCCTGCTTGCTTCCCCTTGGCTTCAGCTTTACAACATCGCTGCCACGTCGCGGAGTTTCCGAGACTACAAGGTGCAGTTTGTTCCGTTCCACACAGACCTCGGGTACCGGCACAAGTACATCTACAGGAGTCCAGAGCTACCTCGAATACTGCGGTAACAGCCCAGCTCTCGCTGGGGTCCCTTCTGCTTCGGGGAGGGGCTGGGGCTTTGGGGAGCACTGGGAAAAGTGTCCAGGAGAGAGCTGCGTAACAGGCACCTGTATTGGGCAGCTCTTCTGAAAACCCCCGTGGTCTACGGAGTGGGTGAGATACTGGGGCTGGCTTAGCAGAGAGTCAGAGGTCTTCCCCAAAACCTGCCTTGCAGGGAGGTGGTGTTGAGCCATGGAAAGCTGGGAGCGCTTCTCTCTAGCTCATCTCTGCTGTGAGATGGATACTCTGGAGTAGGTACTTCTGCTTGTCTCTTCTAGTGGGAGCTGCTGGTGGATGAGAGCTATGCTCAGCACTGTTACCTGTAGCCCTAAGCTTTGCCAGGGGAATGGGAAGACCTGCAGCCCACACCGTTGTGTAAGGAGAGCTGAGCGTCACTGCTGTGTTGTTTCCTTTCCTAGGGAATTCCTGGGAAAATCTGAACATGAGCATCATCACTGAAGACTGGCTGCTTGGCAGTGCAGAGATTTTTCCTTTCTTTCCTCCTTTTCTTTTTCCCTCCCCTGTCCCTGTGGGTCAGTCCACCATTCTTCCATCCCTGGCACTAGAGGAGGCCAGGGATTCCCACTCTGGTCCTGTTGTGTACCCTTGGCAACTCCAGCTCCCGGCATCGGTGTCTGTGATGGTAGAAGAACGAACTTGTTGGCTTCTCTTTTTTTTTTTGCCATGGATGGAGGGGTGACAATTAGCCCAGGAGCCAGTACTGAACCATGAAAATGTAAGCACAACAAAGCCTGGCCAACCCAGCGTGGTACTGCTGAGGACAGACATTCCTAGGACACGTGTGTCATGACCAAGGGTGTTTCTTTCACTTTTCAACACTGCTGCTGTTTTTTGGATCACGTAGAGACTCATTTGTAGACGAATGGCTTTTGCCCTGTCTCCATACCACAGTGTCTTCCTTGAGGTTGAGGTGTTCCCTTCCTAGGAAATCCATGTTTTGCCTTTCCTCCTCGCTAAGTGGCTGTCTTTACCAACACATGGAAGATCTAGGTGGGGAGAGGTTTTTATTTAGCTCTTCAGTCATGATGTGTTGCAAGTGTTTGGTTAATTGCACACATTCAGAAATAAAACAAAAGGATTGATTTTTTTGTTCTTCCTTTTCAAACACCTATTTATTAAGAAAGGCTAGTGCCCTTTCCCCTGTTCCCTTCTGAACAGCACCCTTTGCTCCCATCCTTGCTGTGCCCTGTGGAGCTCCCTCCCTTTCTTCACTGCTGTGTGACTTACATAGATCAACTGCAAACTTGGGAGTTTAAGCTGGAAAGTGTGAGGTTACTTTACTCTTTCCCTTGATCTCTCCCTTCCATGAACAACGTGGGCCTGGGATGTGGGAATGGGTGTCTTCCATTCTTCCTTCATGCACCCCAACATGCTTATTTTGGGTGGGAAGGGGGCAGGGTTTTTTTTCCCCTCAACTGCCTTTTAACATCTTAGGTCAGGTTTTCCTGTTCCTGGTGGCTGTGCTGTGCCTGTGTAGTGGAAGGCAGGCAGTGGCATGCAATTCTTAATGCAACAGTAACAGCCTGGGGTGACCTTTGCCATCTCTCCCTCCACCTCCCTTCTGTGCTCTGGGCATCCCAGGTGCTCTCAGTAGCACTTCTCAGCCTGTCTTTCAGCACGTTTTCCAGGAGGTAGAAGTGGAAATGAGCCTCTCCCATGGGAAGGGCTTCTGCCTTGTCTGGGTTGGGGCTGGGACAGGAGCTGTTTTCATGCCACCAATGAGCTCTGTACTGAGGTGGGAGAGGGTCATACGGTGACTCCGTGGTGTCTGGCTAGGACCTGGTCCTGCCTCCCATCAGTCTATACAGACAATACCAGGTGCTGTAGGATTAGTCACTAGTGCTCAGAGTGAATTGTGCTGCCTGAAGGGTCTGTCCAGGGGTGTACAGCGTAGTATAAACCGCTCGGCATGCGTCCCAAGTTCTATCTGCAGGCTCACACTAGATGCAAAGCTGACAGTAGCTTGTTCCTGTACTGAGATTCCTTCTGCCATAGCGTGGTTGTCCCTGAGGTTTCTGACCCATGATACTCATAAGC
The DNA here is from genome assembly GCA_022605575.1 of Laterallus jamaicensis coturniculus. NCBI lineage: Eukaryota > Metazoa > Chordata > Aves > Gruiformes > Rallidae > Laterallus > Laterallus jamaicensis. Next base: position 2,532,968 of record JAKCOX010000001.1, read on the forward strand.
TAACTGTGCCACTTCAGTTATGGTTGATGCACTTGTACTTACTGCACTGACAGAAGAGAAACACTTACTTGGCTCTGCAGAGGGACGTGCACATTCCAGCTAATGCTGCTGCTGGCAGCGGGCTTGGGGCAAAGCACGGCCTGAGCCAGAGGCTGGCTGGCCCCCTTCCTTGTGCAGGATGGAGCTGAGGGTCCAGCATGGGCACTGCTGGTCTTGGTCATCCCAACACTGCTTGTTCCCCATAGTAGGCCAGTGATACGTTTGGAAATGGAAACAGAAATGTTTATCTAAAAGTGGTGTAGTTTTAATAAAGGCATTGACTGCTGATCACTTCAGCCTCACTCGTTGTACCTGGCAGCTTCTGGGGGGTGGGGGGGGGAAGTTGGGCAGGCTGGGCATGTGGCAGGGCTGCAATAGGGCTGGGCAAGTCTCCTGGAGCCCAGCAGGTCTGTGTCTGTAGCCTGGCTGCAGCTGAGACTCTGTTTCCCCACTGGGGCTGGGGGAAAGGGGAGCTGCCCCTGGGCTTTCTACACCAGGAGTCCCATGGACTGTCTGCAGGGCAAGCCCAGTGCCTACAGCCAGCATGCCAGGGCTGCAGGGCTTTAGCCCGAGCTAGCCCAGCGCAGCCTCTGGGAACAGCTCCCTCCTCTACACCCCAGGCACAGGCAAGACTGACCTTTCTGCCACGGTGCTGGCATCCCAAGGCAGAGCCAGCTGCAGGGGAACACACCCCATGAAACCACAGCTGGGGAAAGGCGAGCATGGCTTCTGGGTCAGGGCCTGAACTTGTTGCAACCTTGAAGTAGTCACGAGTCAGCCCAAAGTCAAACCAGCGGCTGTTCTGGTTGTTTTAATAAGTTGGTGACGCACGGGGTGTACTGGTGCACTACACAGCACTACAGGTGTTAAACTCTGACCCCAGCACCAGACAGGACACATGGAGCAGCATGACCCAGCTGTGGAGGGATGCAAGGGATGTGATACATGTTCACCCCCCTGGTAGCACCCAGCATACAGCTGTGCCAGGAGAGCCAAGAGCAGGGTTGGGGCTTACAGGCCCAGGGGATCAGCCACCCAGCTGGCAGTGGCAGGTACAGCCCTCTGTGCAGAGACTAAAAGTCCTTGGAGTGGCTTGGCTACTGGCCTTTTAGTTAACTAAGAGGTGTGGGAGGAGGCTAGAGCACGCTCTGGGGCAAGGAAGACCCAGGCCCTCTCCTCCTTGCAGTGCACAGTTTGACTTTGGTGCCTATGCTGGGGGCAGCTGCTTTAACAGCCAGCCCCACCTCCAGGCATTGCTGGGGAAGGGGGTGAACAGAGGAGCCAACAGTGGCCTCTTTCCCACCCCCCCCTTCCCCCCCCACCAACTGCCAGCTTTGGAGCTGGCAGAGGGGCTGGAGGAGGATGCAAAGCACACGATGCTGGCTAAACCTGCTTCTAGGGCAGGGTCAAGGAGGCCAGGCCAGGCTGCATGCAGGGGGAGGGGGGGAGGAGTTAGTTGGAAAGCCCTTGTTAAGCATGGAGCACAGCTGTGGAAGACATATCCGTGGTCATCTCACTAAAAGCACTATGCAGCACATGCAGGTTGGGTACATGGGTACAAACACTGGGTCCTTTCTCCTATTCCCCCAGCTCCTCTTCCTCAGTCAGGGCTTCTCCTCAGAGCATCCTTCTACACCCCTGAGGGGAAAGCCTTGTTTCTGCAGAGCTGAGCCCACCTGGCTGGTGGTGAAATGCAGGTGGGGGCGTCCTGGGCTGGGAACCCATCCCTCCTTCCTTCCCTCCCTCCCGGCATCAATCCCGCGGGAGGTTGGGTGGGGGAATCTTTGTGGCAGATGGCTCCACACCCCAGATCTCCTGAGCATACTCTGTGATGGTCCTGTCACTGGAGAACTTGCCCGAGCATGCAATGTTCTTGATGACTTTCTTAGTCCACTCCCGGGGATCCTGGGAAGAGGAGAGGCAATGTCAGCAGTCGGTCTCTCACCTGGCCCTGTCCTGGCTCACAGCTGTGCAGGGCACCAGCTGTGCACAACTGGCCCGTGGTGTGAGGGCCACCAAGGTGTTTGTAGTGTAACAAAGGCTCCGGGGGAGCACAGTCATCCCAGTTCCTCCCAGTCTTTCTGCTGTGCTGGCATGGCCAAGGACACCGTCCCTCTCCCTTTCAGGTGCTCAGCTCTTACCATGAACAGCTGGTCCACTTGGCCTTGGCAGTTAATGTAGGCCTCGTAGTCAGCAAACACCTTAAACCTGAAACCCAAAGCAGAGTAAATTGGAGTTTCCCTGCCACAGGGTCCCAGCCTGGCAGGCCAGGGCAGCACAGCCTCTTCCTGGGGGTAGGCAGGGCCTACCTCCTGTGCAGGGGGGACCCAGGCCGGCTGGGAAGGAGCCGCTCGCCCAGACTCACCTGTCGTGGTACATGAGCATGTTCACAACGTCCCTGAAGCAACTGGGGTCTCGTGGGGAGAAGAAACCACTGCTGATCTGGTCAACAGCCTGCCGCAGCTCTGGCAGGCGCTCGTAGTACTCCTGTGCATTGTACCTGCGCCCAGCAGAGATGGGCTGTAGGGACTGATCCTCTTACCTGGGCCCCAGCACCCAGGGAGCAGGACCCAGCGTGTCTGGGGCAGGGAGGGTAGGCAAGGATGTTGCTTGGCTCCTGAGTGAGGGCCTTTGTTTCTGGGGCTGCCTCTGTCAGAGCACCCTGCTCCTGGCTCCAAGACCAGCCCTGGTACCTGAAACATCTTGTGCCCAGGCTTGCAGCCCATTTACAGCCACTGTGCTTGGGGCAAGCTGCTTGGGCTGCATTCACTGATGGACCATCCCCTGACCAGCCCAGGGTGGACACCACCTCCAGCCCCCCCCACCTTCTGCTTTTTCCTGTTCAAGAGTTGCCAGGTTGAGGTTATCTTTCCAAGAGACCATAGCTCTCCCTACCAGAGCTGAGACCTGTACCCACATTTGAAAAGCCCTGGCACACATTGGGTTCTCCCCAGCACCAACCCTTGGCGATCCAGGGTCTCCACGTCCTCCACCCGCATGCCAAAGATGAAGAGGTTTTCTTCTCCTGCCTCCTCAGCCATCTCCACATTGGCCCCATCCATGGTACCAATGGTGAGAGCCCCATTCACCATGAACTTCATGTTGCCGGTACCGGAGGCTTCTGTACCAGCTGTGGAGATCTGCTGGGAGAGATCCGCTGCCGGGATCACTGCCGGATGCAAGAGAGAGAGGAGTTAATCCTTGGCATGCAGCAGCTCCCTATGACCTGGCCCTGGCCCAGGACAGCAGAACAACCCTGGTCATCGGCTAGTGGCCCTGCCAACCTCAACCTCAGCCCAAACAGCATGGCCCAAGCCAGGCTCAGCCCTGCTGCAGCCCGGTGTGGTTGCTGTCACTCCCAGATGAAGCTGGCTTCCTGCCCTGTGTGGAGCCCTCAGGCCCTTCCTAAGGGTCAGGCCCGTGACCTGCCAATGACAGCCCAGTTTCTGGGCTCAGCTGGGACATGCCCAGCTCCTGATGTGTGTTTACACAAGACCAGACGTACCCTTCTCAGCCAAGGAGACCCGGTAGTTCTCCAGGAAGATGACCTTGAGCTTGTCCCCCACATAGGGATCGTTGTTGATGACCTCACCGATGGATGTGATGAGTTTGATGATCATCTTGGCCATGTGGTAGCCAGGGGCTGCCTGAAGAAGAGCAGCCCAGAAATGGTGAAGGCTTTTAAGGAAGGGAGAGCCTGAGAGGTACTAGAGCAGGTCCTCACCACAGGGAGAAGCTGGGCCTCGTCTCTACTGTTTACATCCTCCCCTTCTGGGAGGAGAGGTCCCGAGCCCCAGGGAAAGAGTGATGGGGCTTTGTTTGGTCTGATTAACCTATGAAGGTGTTCCCTGAAGACCCTGCCAGCAGACGTATGCTGGCTAACCTTAAATTGGGCCTGGCAAAGCCACAGAAAGGGGGCAGCACCTTCCCCACACCCCCGCTGAGCCACGCATGCACCGAGTTGGGAACCCACGTTACCTTTCCTCCGATCATAATAGTCCTGGGCACAAAGGTTTTGGCTGGATCGCTTCTGATGCCTGGAAGAGCAGGACATAGCACAACCAAAGTGAAGATAAACTTGGACAGTTTATTGAGTGCATCAGGGGTGGGCTGGGATTCCCAGCCCCTGTCAGGTGGACCCAGCAAACTAGCAGGACCCTGAAGCCCAACCAGACACCTGCCAGAGCTGGGCTGGGTGAAAATGGGCTGCAAAGCCAGCACAGCACTGAACTCCAGGGACTCACCTCCCTTCAGGAAGGGTCAGGGGCCCAAAACACACAGCAGGGAGTGGGGGTTTTAACTTGTACCAGGTGAGTCCTAACACCTACGGTACAGGTGATGGGGTTACTGGGGCCCTGGGACCCAGGTGGGCTGGAGAGGTGGGGCTGTGAGCTTTTCCTGAGAGCTCTGTATGACCCTTTGGCTGTGCTGTCTTCTCTCCTGGAGAGAAGCCCTTTGTGATGGAAGGGCAGAACTCGGCTCAGGGGCTCTTGGCCATACTCTTACATGGCAACCCTGGCAGTGGAAGGCTGGAGGGACACCTGGCTACCAGCCCAGGCAGGACTTACGATTGTAGAGGGTAATAGCGTGAAGGCAGTTCAGCAGCTGTCGCTTGTACTCGTGGATTCGCTTGACCTGAACATCGAACATGGATGAAGGGTTGATTTTGACCTTGTACTGCTCCTCCAAGTAGGCTGCAAACTTCATCTTGTTCTCCTGGCAAGAAAATCTGATGAGGAACGGGCACAGGTTCATGCCTTTAGCTTTCTATCTGCCACCCCTGCCTGCACACCTTACCTGTTTGACTTTAGCCACATCCCTGATGAAACTCTCATTATTGATGAAATCCAGTAGCTTCTTCAGCTGGCTCAGATCTGTGATAAAGCCTTCCCCAATTTTCTAAAAGAACAAGCCATGAGAGGGACGTCCCACCCAGAAGACACCTCACCCAACCCACAACTGCACTTCCGGCACAGAGATGCTGTGGTCCCACTGGGTATTGATAGAGGCATTTTGGCCAGGAAAAGGGGTCAAGTTACTCCTCTGTGTCATCAGGGAGTGCAAAGGTACAGGGGACACAGGGCATTTGCAAAGAAACCAAACAAGTATTTCTGTTTCCAGGAGTTTTAGAAGGAGGATGTGTGTGCACATGTACCAGGCCCTCATGAAAGCTGGAGAAATTGATAAGCAGGGCATAAATATACATTTAATTAGAGGACATTATGCAGCTACAGCACATCCTAGTGGGAAGCTAAAGGGCCTGGTAAACAGGAGACATACCAGGGGCTGGAGCTCCATGGGAGCTCTTTGTCCCTGTGAAGCTGAATGCTATCGCACACCGTGGTACTGCCTGACAGGCTGCATACAGCCAACTGGGATGGCAGGGAACCAGAGCCAGATTTCTGCAACCTTTCTGGCCAACTCTTCATTCCCAGTTTTATAGCCCAGCCAGTCTCCCACCTACACCTGCAACAGGCATGCTCCTCACGTGCTGTCCTCACACCCGCCAGGCGTTAGCCCCAGGTCTCACCGGACCACACGAAGAGGTGATCAGAAGCCAGCGGGTCAGGCTCAGCCCCTCACTGCAGGTGCCTGTGACTCACCTCAGCAATAACGTCGGCCAGTCCTGGGTTGCACAGCAGGAGCCAGCGCCTTGGCGTGATCCCGTTTGTCTTGTTCTGAAACTTCTCCGGCTCCAGCTCATAGAAATCCTTGAACCTGGAACACCAGGGACCTCTGAACCATCCACCACTACTACCCAGAGCTTCAGCTGGCCTCCCACTGTACGTGCTCCTGGCTCAGGGCAGTCCGTGGACCTTCCCCTAACAACTGTGAGCTCCCTGTGCTGCCTCCCAGCCCCTCCCTCAGCTGCAATGTGAAGCATTTCACCAGCTCCAAAGGGAGATGAGGGTGACCTGGCATGGACACACAAACATCTCCTCAACCTGCCATGCCCAGGAGGGCAACCCAATAGCTCCAGCCAGCTGCCCAGGCAGAGCTCAGTAAGGGGAGAGGGTGCGTGCCTTGGGTGGCCCCAACTCACACCGAGTTCTTCACAATGTCAGAGTGGATGCGCGCTACGCCGTTGACCGCGTGGGAGCCGATGACACAGAGGTGTGCCATGTTAATACGCTTGCAGTCTCCTTCCTCGATCACCGACATCCTCCGGAGACGGTCAATGTCCCCTGGGTAGAGAGCTGCCACCCGCTGCAGGCAGAAAGAGGGACGTTAGCAACCCAGCCACAGGACCTAGGAACTTCCCCACACCCTAAAGGCAGCCAGATCAAGACCCCCAGAGTCCCCACAGCCCGTGCCCAGTCCCTTACATCCAGATGCATTTGGTTGAGGGCATAAATGATCTCTAGGTGACGTGGCAGCAGCTTTTCAAACATGGAGACCGGCCAGCGCTCCAGGGCTTCAGGCAGCACCGTGTGGTTGGTGTAGGCACAGGTCCGCTTCGTGATCTCCCATGCCTGCGTTACAGACAGCAGGTTAACGTGTGTGCCCGGGTCAGGAGGGGGATGGAAACCCCACATGAGGACAAGACAGCAGCTCTTTCCCCTGCGAGGGTCAGCATGGACCTCCCAGCTCTGCTCACCTTGTCCCAATCCACTTTCTCCACATCCACCAGGATCCGCATGAGCTCCGGGATGGACAGGGCAGGGTGGGTGTCATTTAGCTGAATTGCCACCTGCGATACAGAGGTGCTGGGCTCAGACCTGGCAGCAGTAGGACTGGTGACGGTATCCCCCGTGCGTTGGGGTTGGGCTGAGGTTCAGCAACAAGCCTCTTCTCATGGTGCACACCCCAGAAACAGACAGAGCTCCCAGGAACACAGCTATTCAACCTCTACTGGTTTTGCTCCAAATTATGTTTTCCTTCCTCCCCTCACCCCAGGAAACAGGCCTGGAGATCACGTCTCTCCCAACCCAAACAGCCAGGGGCTTTGTATACATGTCCTGGCTTGGTCCCAAGACCTGTTGGGGTTGGAAGGGACCTCCAGAGATAATCGAGTCCAACCCCCCTGCTGAAGCAGGTTCCTGCTCTTTCTCAGAACAGGCAGGTCTGGCTGAAACACCCCCCTCCCAGACCCTCTCTGCCCATAAACTCACCTTTTCTGGGAAGGTTTCAAAGCATGTTCTCACAGGGTCTCGACAGCCAAATTTGGAGGACTTAAAGCGCCGGATGATGTCTTGGAGAGTAGCAGCCACCACAAAGTACTCCTGTTTCAGCCGCAGCTCCTTGCCTTCAAAAAACTGCAAGGAGGGGGGACCACAGCCATCAGTGTTGCCATTGCCACCCCCCTCCCCCTCATTGGCAGCCAAACCCCTGGAGATGCTCCTATCCGCTCTGAGGGGTTTCCCAATAGGCCTCACAGGTTCAGCACTTCGTCAGGGTAAATTGGATTTTTCCTCACACTGCCTCTGATGGGGCAGCAGCAGCTGTAGGGAGTGACAAGGGGCTCAGCATCCCAAACAGCTGCCTCCAGAGTACAACAGAACATCCATACTACTCCTACAGAGCAAGTGCAGCTCCCTCCCTCACTGCAAAACCCTTTGCAGGGTTTTTGGAGAAAGGATTTTAGACTCCCTGCAATAGCCAGGAGACGGCATCTCTGGACACAGCAGCTGCCCCCCACACACACTACACTTCAGGCCGGTCTATTTTACATCAGCAGCAGGAATGAGAAGGTGGGGGTAAGGTGTGGTTGAGCTTTTTGAATCACAGAATCACCAGGCTGGAAAAGACCTTTGAGATCATTGAGTCCAACCATTCCTGTCCTCTTCTAAACCAGATCCCTGAGCACCTCATCTACCCATCTCTTAAATACACCCAGGGTCAGGGACTCAACCCCCTCCCTGGGCAGCCTGTGCCAGTGCCCCATAACCCTTCTGGGGAGGAACTTTTTCCTGATGTCTAATCTGACCCTGCCCTGGCACAGCTTGAGGCCATTCCCCCTCCTCCTGTCACCTGTCACATGCGCAAAAAGACCATTGCCCACCTTCTACAACCTCCTTTCAGTAGAGGTAGGCAGTGATAAGGTCTCCCCTCAGCCTCCTCCAGGCTGAACAACCCCAGCTCCCTCAGCCGCTCCTCATTGGTCTGCCAGCCCCTTCCCCAGCCTGGCTGCCCTTCTCTGAACACACTCCAGGACCTCAATGTCCTTCTGATGGTGAGGGGCCCAGAACTGGACCCAGCACTCGAGGTGCAGCCTCACCAATGCCCAGTACAGGGGCACAATCACTTCCCTGGACCTACTGGCCACGCTGTTTCTGATACAGGCCAGGATGCCATTGGCCTTCTTGGCCACTTGGGCACACTGCTGGCTCATGTTCAGTCTGCAGTCACCCAACACCCCCAGGTCCTTCTCCACCTGACAGCTCTCCTGTCAGTCTCCCCCAAGCCTGTAGTGTTGCACAGGGTTGTTATGTCCCATGTGCAGCACTCTACACTTGGCCTCATCCCATTGGTCGCAGTCCATGGGTCCACTCTGTTCAGGTCTCTTTGAAGAGTCTCCCTACCATCAGGCAGACCAACACTTCCTCCCAGCTCAGTGTCATCTACAGACTTACTGAGAGAACATTCAATCCCTTCATCCAGGTCATTGGTAAAGATGCTGAACAGAACTGGACCCAGGACTGAGCCCTGGGGGACAGTGACCAGCCTCCAGCTGGATTTGGCTCCATTAACCACCAGTCTCTGGGCCCGGCCACCCAGCCAGTTTTTAACCCAGCAGAGGCTGCACCCATCCAGGCCCGTGGTAGCCAGTTTCTCAGTCAGAATGCTGTGAGAAACAGTGTCAAAGGCTTTTGAACACAGATGCTAACCCATGACTAGAGAACGAGGGAGCTCCTCCCATTTGGATCCTGTGCCCAGTGAGCACAAGGCCTGGGACGGGCCCTGCAGTGGGAAATGCCTTGAACTGAGGATGGAAACAAGCTGTCCTGTACGGCCGCTTCTGCAACAGCAGCAAATGATAAGCAGTGAGAATGGGCAACTGCCTGGAATCTGAAGGAGTAGCATGTCTTCCCCTCCTCGCAGCAGGGAACAGAGCAGCTATACAACATGGGGTGGACTCTCAGCTGAGACCCCCTGGACCCAGCAGAGCAGTGTCTGTTCATTACAGGGCCAACCTCCTGTAGCAGAACAATAAACATCAGGTGGCCGTGACCTTCCAGTGCTTGCAAATGAGGCAGTCCAACTAATGGGGAGATGTTCCCAAGCAGCAGGGAAGAGAGGCAAGAGGGTCACTCACGTTGTCATTGGGGTACAGGACTCTGGAGATATTCTCTGCCAGGTTTCTGTCCAACACTGCCTCGATGTAGTCACCCACGTTGACTGCAACAAGAGAGAAACACACACAGCTGTAGAGACCCAGGAGGGTCCCTCATGCTGTGCTGTCCCCTCTTTCCTCCTACAGAGACGTGCTGGTGCCAGTGAAGCATGAATGCATGCGAAGGGCACGGGAGAGACAGGAGGAGAGGGAAGGCACCATCTCCACATGGTTTCTTAAGACACGTGTTATCAGGAAGGAGACAGAAACTGAAGACAGAAAGGAGCCAGGGAAGGCAAAACAAAGAAGTGAGAGAGAGAGACCAGCCATCTTGCTTAAGGACTACAGAGAAACAGGGCAGGACACGGAAGCACCAAGATCACAATCACACCCAACTCCTAAAAAGGGTACAAAAGGTTTGTCTGAACCCCAGCTTGCAGCTGTCTCAGGAATTGAAATGACCTGATGAGGACTTGAGAACCATCACCACTTATCCCACACAAGTGGGAGGGCAGCTTAGACACACACATCTCTGCACTTGCCAGTGTGGAAGAATAAATTAAGCCATGATGTCTAGTCCCCTTCAGTAGCAGCCTAGTGCTGACATTTAGTATGTTAGTTGCCCTGTACCTGCTCTTCAGCACTACGATCACAGTCTAAAAAACACATTAGAGGCCACATGTAGACCCAGAAGAAACCAACAGTGAGGTGGGCTACACACTACAGGAGGATGCTGCACAGAAATGACCCTCCACAGCAAGTGTGGGCTTGCAGCTTGTTTGGTGATGTGAGGAACACAGTCTCAGGTGGTGTGTCGCTTGGGGAAGGCACAGAGCAGGTTTTGAGACCATAAGTGTGAAGGGGGTGGAAGAAAGGAGAACAGTTGGGTGCCCATGAGTGCTCTGGGGGTGGGCAGAGGCAGTGTGGTCCATGGATGCGCACAGGGCTTGGGAGGTAGCCAGGAGGTATGGATAAAGCAGGCCAGACAGCGAGTGCTGTGACTGTGCACAGCCAGGCCAGAAGAAAGGTATCAGAGGGACAGCACTTACATTCTTGGAGGTTGAAGTCATTGGGTGCTTTTGCAGACCACAGCCTCATGGTGTTCACCGTGTTGTTCTTGTATCCTGGCACTGGCGTGTCGTAAGGCATAGCAAGGACAACCTACAAGAAGGACAGGACTCCCCACTGACTAGCCACACGGAGGCCTCAGAGGAGGGGGGAAAGCAGCTGAAACCTCTGCAGGAAGAATCCAGAGGACACAGACAGGTCCTGGCTGTGTGGTATGGATCTCACCTCCCTGAAACACACCTCCTCAGTGTCACACGCTTCCCTGCTACTAGGGGCACTTCCCACCTCCACTAACAGAGCACTAACAGGAGAAGCAAAGCTCTTTGGGGTTCTGCTGTCAGAAAGGAATTATAAGCCCATCAACAAAACTTAAGAGAGGGGTGCAAGCATCCTGCTGACCTTCCTACACCAACTGGCACACCTAATAGCCGTCCACCAGAGCACTGCAAGTGTCCTCGGCTGGCCTCTGAAGTCCTGTCTGAGCTGGGGTAGGATCAAGGTGTCTGGGACACTTGTGTTTCCATCTGGGATAAACTCTGCAGCCTGAATCCTTCCTGTTAGCCTTCTGCAGCCTGCCATGACCAAACCCTATCAACACAGCACCATTCCCAAAGCAATTCACCTCATCTTGGGGGTTTGTTGAACCTGCCTGGGTAAATCCACTGACAGCTCCGCACCCAAACCGAACCTGAGTATGAAACTATTACTGTAGTCTACAGATGATGCTTATAGAATCATAGAATCACCCAGGTTGGAAGAGACCTTTAAGACCACCAAGTCCAACCACAGCTTAACCCTGCCTAACCCACCTCTACATCATGTCCTCAAGCACAAAATCTACATGCCTTTGAAGTACCTCCAGGGATGGTGACTCCACCACCTCCCTAGGCAGCCTGTTCCAATGCCTGACAACCCTTTCAGTAAAGAAATTCATCCTGATATCAAACCTAAATTTGTCCTGGTGCAATTTTAAGCCATTTCCTTTTGTCCTATCACTTGTTACCCAAGAAAAGAGACCAACCCTGACATCTCTGCTACCACCTTGCAGGCAGCTGTAAGAGAGTGATGTCTCCCCTCAGCCTCCTCTTCTCCAGACTAAAAAGCCCCAGCTTCCTCAGCTTCTCCTGTGCGTACAGGGCAGGGAACGCCCAGGCAGACCAGCATGTTGGACCTGAACAGCCTCTTTGTGCTGGCGTCAGCAACACTTCCCCTCTGGGGAGAGTCAGCAAGAGCTCAGGCTCTCAAAGCTGCTACTTCCAGCCCCGAACATGGAAGCAGGCAGAAAGCCCATCCTGCCTGAGCCACACACCACATGCACTGGGTGATGCTATATTTGGGGACCGCGGCTTTGGCTTTTCTGAGCCTTTCTAGCTTGTTCCCTTCATGGCACTATCTGAAAGTTCAGCTCCTTGCAGGAAGCAGTGTTTCCACTGCTCTGTTTGGGATCCCCAAAACCCTGGGCTACCACTGGGGTCAGAAGAGGGGCACATTTAAAGGCAATAGCACTCAGTTCCCAAGTGCCTCCGCAGAGAGCTGTGGCATGGCGCCTCCATACCATTCACGGGGCTGTGGTGCCCAACCCCTGCACCGTGTGTGTCCTTGGAGTGGCCTAGGTCACTGCACAGCCTTCAGCCACCAGGCTTCTTGGGACAGGACGTGGTTTATTTCTCCCCTGAGCAGGCCCAGGCAACCCTGCAAGTGAACTTCAGCTCTTGGCACTGAAGAGAATGGCTCAGCTTTATGACTGTGCGCTGCTCAAATGGACACAGCTGGCTCATCAGGCTGAGAGACCATTAAATGTCATGGGAACAAGGCTAGGTCATGTCCCTAAATCCCAGAGAGACTCACAGTCCTTCCTTCCTCCATCCTGGGCAGTGCTGAGACAGGAGAGGCTGAAACCTCTTTCAGCCCCTTAATAAACCTGTGACTTTTTAAAGCTTGCCTTAGCTGTGAGACTGGAGTGCATTTACAACGCAGCAGCCTGTGCTCTGAATAGGCATGTGCTCCTGAAGGACAGCATTGCCTCCCCAACTGCAGGAGACTGGCTCCCCAGGAAGAAGTGTTTGCTCCCCACAGTGCCACAAAACAAGGTCTCCAAGCAGACCAGAGACTTGACACCATGCTTCCAGCTTCCTCTGACAGCACTCCACCCATCAGGCTGGCCTAGGAATGAGGAACTTGCCCTGATCATGAGAGCAAAACACCCACAGGACTGCTCCACAGCCATCCCATGAGATGAAGCTCAACCCAGAGCAGCAGCACCAGAACCATCTGTAAAACCACCAGGTTTGAGCATGTGGCAGCCAGAAGCAGCATGGAAGGAGCCTAGCACAGCTGCCAGGGACAGAGTCCTCCTCCAACACAAATCCACACAAGACTGAGGGGCTTCACTGTGGAGACCAGCAGACAAAGAGGCCCCCACTGATCTGAAGTTACAGCTACAATTGTGTTTCACCCCTTTTTCCTCAAATCCTGCCGCAGCCCATGAAGTCACCTTCATAATTAGCAGAGAGAGTGTTGCCACACTCCACGCTTCCCTGGCCTGTCCCTCTTCAGCCCAGCACCCAGGGGAGAATTGGGTTACCTGGGTGTCGATCCACTTCACCCCCTCAGGGGTGTGATCCACGCGGCCATAGAAGTGCACGGGGAGCATGTACTCCGGGCGAGCCTTCTCCCAGGGGTTGCCATAGCGCAGCCAGTCATCCGCCTCCTCCACCTGCGAGAGAGAGGCGGGGTTCAGGTGACAGCCCCTGTCTCCAGGGGAGGGATAATCACAGAATCATAGAATATTGGGGTTGGAAGGGACCTCCAGAGATCATGGGGTCCAACCTCCCTGCCAAAGCAGCTCCCCAGCTCATACTGCACAGAGAGGCGTCCAGACGGGGCTGGAATCTCTCCAGAGAAGGAGACTCCACACCCCCTGGGCAGCCTGAACCAGGGCTCCCTCACCCTCACTGGGGAAAAGTTCCTCCCCATGTTGGTGTGGAACTTCCTGTGCTCCAACTTGCAGCCATTGCCCCTTGTCCTGTCCCCACAGACACTGAAAAGGGGCTGGTCATTCCCCCTACACCCCATACTTCAGATATTTATAGACATTAATAAGGTCCCCCCTCAGTCTTCTTTTCTCAGGCTGAACAGTCACAGCTTACGCAGCCTTGACTCATAGGATAGATGCTCCAGGCTCTTCATCATCTTCATAGCCCTTCTCTCGACTCTCTCCAGGAGATCCCTGTCTTTCTTATCCCAGGGAGCCCAGACCTGGACACAACACTCCAGGTGGGGCCTGACCAGGGCAGAGTAGAGGGGAAGGATCACCTCCTGTGACCTGCTGGCCACACTCCTCCTGATGTCCCCCAGGATCCCATTGTCTCTCTCAGCCCCCAGGACACACTGCTGGCTCATGGCCAACCTGTCATCTACCAGGACCCCCAGGTCCTTCTCCACAGAGCTCTTCTCCAGCAGGTCACCCCCAGCCTGTACTGACACAAGCAGTTGTTCCTCCCCAGGTGCCAGACTCTCCACTTGCTTTTGTTGAATCTCATCTGGTGTCTCCCTGCCCAGCTCTCCAGCCTGGCCAGGTCTCTGGCTGGCAGCGCAGTGTCCTGCCTGTCAGCCACCCCTCCCAGCTCTGTATCATCGGCACTTGCTGAGGGTGGATGCTGTTCCCTCATCAAGGTGTCAGTGAAGATATTCAACAGGACTGGACCCAACACCCAGCCCTAGGGACACTGCTGGTCACAGGCCTCCAGTCAGACTCTGCCCCACTGATCACAACCCTCTGAGCTCGGTCCGACAGCCAGTTCTCGACCCACCTCCCTGTCCACTCATCTATCCCATGCTCTCTCAGCTCTGCTATCAGGATGTCACGGGAGGCAGTATCGAAAGTCTTGCTGAAGTAAACCAGGCTCTCCAAAGGGAGGCCAGTTTAAAAGCAAAGCTTCAGTAAGCTGGCTTTAGAAATAGATGTGCAGAGGCCTCTAGAGGACAGCTGGGCGTTTTGAGACATGGGTGACTTCATCCCAGCTGGTACAAATGAATTGGCCTCTACAGGCTTTGCAGAGCTGTGCAGGCCTTTGCAGAGCTGTGCAGGTTTGAACCACCCAAGCTGTGCTCAGTCTGTCTCCAGGGCTTTCCATCTAGCCTGACCAAACCACAGGCTATGTGGGATGTGGTTCCCTAGAAGCTGCTCCTGGCCACAAACCACCCCTGGTAACCAAGGTCTTGCTAACTGCTCTGCCTGAGGGGAGTGACTTCAGCAGAGCACCCAGGGCTGACGGGCTCCAGTGAGCAGAGGGTCTGAGCTACTTGGGGAGACACTCTGTGCCCACTCAGCGGGGGACAGGTCTGAGGCACAACCCAGCACTGCCACCACCACTGTGCTTTTTTAAGTTAACATGAAGCCAATTCCAGAGGATGCTTCCTACCACACAGACCCACTCTCCGCCCCCCCCCCCCCCCGCCTTCCCCCATTTACAGGGCCTGGAATTGCAGCTTCTTTATGGGGAAGGAGGAAAGAAACCCCAGCCCTCGACCCTCTCAGCTCTCAACCCTCTCACACTCCCTGACTTGTGGAGAGCTATTTTAAGTGGAAATAAGAGCCTTTCCACTCAGAAGCAAGGCAAGGCTCCTAATGGAAACCATTTCCAGACATACACTGGGGAAAACTTGCAGCTGGGGCAGCTTTTAAGCCTATTTTCACCTGTAAAATATTATAAACATCAATGCTGGGTGAGGAGAGTCCCTGTTTAAGCCCCTGCTGCCAGTCTCCCAGGGAACCTGCAGGAGCAGCAGCACTTCAGGCACTCACAGATGCATCATGTCCAAATTCACCCTTCACCAGACACCCTCATGAGGTGTTTAGCCACATCTCCACCCTTAGCCTGACATCTTGCCCACTCACTGCTGGGCTGGATGGGACCCTCAGCTTGTTGCAGCTTTGCTGTGGAGCCACAAGCAAGAAGTCTGGTCCCAGCCATGTCCTGTGGGTTCAGATCTAAGACCATCTTGCCAGGCTGCACGCGTATCCCACTGCCCTCCTCACCCCTCTTCGCTCATCACTCCTCTTTGTCAGAGGACATGCAGTAGGAAGTGACAGCCCATCTGGCACCAGATGATGGGCTCAAACACCCAGTTCATGAACAGACCAAGGCACCGCAGCACCATTTGGGTGACGAGGCCTTGTCCACAGGCAGAGGCGGCTGCCACAGCAACAAACAGAAGGGGAAAGGATGACCTGAGTTTGCCAACGTACCTGCCAGCCATCAACAATCTTCTGATTGAAGATACCAAACTCGTAGCGGATGCCATAACCATACGCTGCCAGCCCCAGCGTGGCCATCGAGTCCAGGAAGCAAGCTGGAAGGGCAGAGCATGGGTCACACCACAAGGAAACTCAACCCCCTGCTTGCTTGCTGTGCTGGCTACAGCATGCTGTGTGCGGGGGTGAGGAGCTGTCACCCCCCAGTGCTGCTGGAAACATCTATTACTCAGTGTAAACCCGCATGCAGAAGGGATGGATGATGGGGACAGCCTGCAGCAGGACCCTGCGCACAACCTGCCAAGGCACCACCGACACCCCGAAGCTGCTGATGACAAGGACAGGTCACCAAAAATCCAAATCCAGCCTCATTGCAGAGATCTTCTAAATTTGCCAGAGGTGTCTGCACCCTTGCCCTAAGCCTGCCTGCTTGGTGCAGCAGGGCTTCTGACCCCGAGGCATGCTTCACCAGCTACCTCACTATGCTCACTTCCAACCCAAACCCTTCCACCTCTCAGTTCAGAGCAGCTCTGGTAAAGATCAGCCTCAGCATTTCCTCTGTGATGGGAAGCTCCTGTCTCCATCAGTCCCGTGGGACAGGCGGAATAAAACAGCAGTCAACAGTCTGCCCACGCGAGAGCTGCTCGGGAGCCTCTGCAAAGTGAGAGATTTCACAGGGACGTGAGGAGGAAGGCTCCAGACAGCCTCTTCCAGCCACAGCCCTGCCGGCTGTGCTGCAAACTACACAACTACATCTTCTGGATGCTCTCACTGGGGTAGGGGCTCGTTTCTGGACAGGCAGAAGCAGGAAGGAGGGCACCGTGCTGCTGAAGGGCTGCAGGGTGGATAGGGGATGAGGTCTGGTGCTGGTAGTGAGGGCGTGACAGTCTCCAGGCAGGCCACCCTCAGTCCCTGTGTGTTGCATGTGAGGAGGGGGCTTCCCCCGCCCGTATTACCTGCCAGGCGGCCCAGGCCTCCGTTTCCCAGCCCAGCATCTTCTTCTATTTCTTCTAGCTCCTCCACGTCCAAACCCAGCTATTGGGAAAAGACCCACAGCAGAACATGTCAGCACCTGAAACCCATGCACTGGGGCCGCTCTCTGAGGAGGGCGAATGCAGATCCCAAAACAACTTGCACTACAGTTGTCCCTGCATGTCCCCACCCCCCCTTCCCCACAGAGCATCTCACCAGCCTCTGGACCTCAGGCAGCCCAATTAACTGGAAAACAGTTTAGCCCACCATCAAATGTCGCTTTCTCATGAACTGGGTTTCCTTAGAGACCTCAAACAAAACACTTGTCTCCGGGCAGTCCCTCATGCCAGGAGGCCCTTCCACCCCACTCGCTGTCTGGGACAGGATGGCGAGCAGCCAAGCTGGTGTGCAAGGGACAGACAAATCCCAGTGAGGTACCTGCGCCTGCCCAGTCCTTGAGGAAGGGCACAAGCAGGCTGGCAGCTGGGCACTGTAGTGTTTGCTGTTACATTCCGTGCTTCCCCACATCCTGCCTAGCCCACCATCAAGCTCCCTGGCCACAGTCCATGGCTGGGAGGAATTGTCTCCTCTGCTGCATCTCTCAGGCCACTTGCTCTCAGGCCTGGTGGCTGCTGCTGGATGAAGGCTAAGTATGCCAGCAGCAAGGACTCTCCATGAGTCAAGAGACACTGCCTCTCAGAGGGCAGCAGTATCACACCTCACTGTGAGTGGGACAGTGGGGAGTTAGGTGGACATTGTGGCTGCCCCCCCAACCGTTCTACTGGGTCAGTGGTCTACAACCATAAGCAGGGAATGCATCACACACAGTGTGAGGGCATCATGAGAGCCAAAGCAAAGTCTCTCAGTGACAGAGCCGTGCTGGATATGAGACCTCCCACCCCAGCTGGCCACTGGCCATGAGGAACTCCACACATCAGAGGCTGCAGCAAAGAAAGCCTCCACTCCCACGTCAGGCCAAATCAGCAGGTGGAAAATGCCTTGCAAAGGGACTTGAGGATCCTCCCTGAAAATAAACAGCCTGCCCTCAGAGGCATGATACCTCAGAGAGGAAGTGTGTCAGGCCCCTCCCTGGAAATCCTTTCCTACCCCTTGGCAGGGAAAGTGCTGGTCAGGACCTTTCACCAGTAATCATAGAATCACTGGGGTTGGAAGAGGACCCTTAAGATCACCAAGTCCAGCCACAGCTTAACCCTGTCTAACCCACCTCTACATCATGTCCTCAAGCACAACATCTACATGCCTTTGAAGTACCTCCAGGGATGGTGACTCCACCACCTCCCTGGGCAGCCTGTTCCAATGCCTGACAACCCTTCCAGTAAAGAAATTCTTCCTGATATCAAACCTAAATTTGTCCTGGTGCAATTTTAAGCCATTTCCTTTCGTCCTATCACTTGTCACCGGAGAGAAGAGACCAAGCCTGACATTTCTGCTACCACCTTGCAGGCAGCTGTAGAGAGCGGTAAGGTCTCCCCTCAGCCTCCTTTTCTCCAGACTAAAAAGCCCCAGCTTTCTCAGCTACTCCTCACAGGACTTGTGCTCTAGCACCTCATTTTGGGAGACTACGACAGAGCCCAACTTCTGCTAGGAAGTGTAACTGACACCCATCTGGTGGGGGAGGGGGAAATAAAGCTTTAGGGTGATAAAGCCCCAAATGTTGTACTCTGTCAAAAGAGCCTAAGTAACCACGGCCTCACATTTGTGGTGCTCAGCTGTGGTTTCTCCAGTTTGAACTCATCAGATGACACTTTGATTCAACCAAATTACTTCCTCCCTTTTTTCCTTCCCAGTGAATCACTTTTATCCACAGTGCTGCTGCAGAGCCTTGTGTACCTGCAGGTATGAACTGTAATCTGGGTGCTTCTGGCCCAGCATCTTCCATTAGACTATGTCTCCTATGATGAGCCATCAGCTCTCCCAGTAATGAAAAGCTATTTGCATGGACTGAGCTGAACTTGGACTCAGCTATTGCCTGTGACTCCCTAGTCTTTTGGGATACTGAGTGTTGCTTTCTGGATACTTTCCTGGATTTTCCCAGCCACTACAGGAAAATGGTGGTTTGAGGAAACTGTACTCCAGCTCCCAAGGAACCCCAAGGTCCCCCATAGGGGTCTCTAGGGGATGAGAACCACTAAGAGAACCGAGCATCACTTCATGTAGCCAAAATAACGCACGGTTAGGAGGAAGCCCTGAGAAGTAATAACACCCACCCATCCACCCCCCACATGGGAAAGTTCAGCCAGTTCCTCAGGAGGACCCTGGTAGCACAAGTCTTCACCTGGTAAATGGCTTCGTCACAAGCGTTCTGCAGGCCCAGGTTCACCATGGTGTTCTGCAGAGTGCGGCCCATGTAGAACTCCAGGGACAGGTAGTAAATGCGCTGGGAAGGTAAAGCAAGAGGCTTACACACAGCACAGCACTTCGCTTTCACCAAAGTCAGTTAAAATTAACAGCAGTCTCGAGTGCTTTCCAGAGTAGGGACCAGCTCTTGGTGCCTGCTCCTGAACACCACGCACTGCAGCCTGTTTGTCAGAAGGATCTCACGCGGGATGCTAGCCAACCCTCCACCGCGTCTCTCCCTGCCAACAGCCTTCTATAGAAAAATCTCGTTGCCTGCTAAGTGTTTCCCTAATTAACGAAGGGCAAGAATTATCTAGGAAGCTGAGCAGTATATTTATACACCGTCCGGCTCAGTTGAGGTGACGCTTACGCTGGGCTTTTAAAGTTTTCCCAAGCTGAGCTGAAGCTGATCTGGAGCCTGCTGAAAGCTGGAGCAAGCTCCCCCCATGCCCCACATTCGGGCTCTGAGCCAGGCCCCTTCCTGCTAACAATTTTCAGGTGCTTCCATTACACAGGTTCCTCCTGTCCTCCCCATGCTGGGTCTCACACATCACCCTGTTGAACAAGTAAACGGTCCCACAAGCGGCCAGGGCTCCTGGCACAACCGTACGAGACGGGCTGCTTGGCAACGACCCCTCCTCCAGTTTCAGAGGAGCTGGGCCTGTGCCTCCAATGCTACTGAAAGCCTGTTTGGAAGATGGGAATCAAGTTGTGCAGACTTCTGCCCTCACTCAGATTTATTGCCCTAGATATTTTTATAACTAAAGAGGAGTTTTTAACAGGGCGACAGCCTGACTTTGAACCATGCTTCCCCTTGAATCTCTTTCCTCTATAGCTGGGATCTTGCCTGGAGAGGCCTGGGACAGGCTGAGCAGGAGGATTAACTGCTCTGCCACCGCTGCTGCGAGTCCGAAAGGTGCCTCATCTGTTCCTTGGGGCTCATGGGAAACACTGAGAACATCGCAGGGTTGTATAAATACTCCACTCCTTAGCCTCCCACAGGGACGTGTTGCTAGTGAAAATCTAAGCAGAGGGGCCAGCGAGCAAACGCATTCCGAGCTCCTCTTACCCTTTATGGGATCTGTACAATCCCTTCTGCTAGTGCAGCAACACGGATCAGCGCGCATTTGTGTAAGGATAAAAGGGAGAGCTCCACGCACCGGCGTAACTCCCAGCGTGTGTGCAGCCATACCGGCCTGAAAGTGCAGCTTGTTTCTTGTGTCAAGGCAATATTCATAACCCTGAGAAAAGAGCTGACTGCAGGAGGCAGCTGCCTGCTGGGAAGGTACGTGCCTTTTCCAGTACACACCTGCCCTCTGGGGCTTGCAAGTTAAGGGCTGGATCAGGTCTTAATTCAAAAGGATTAAGACCGAATAACATCCCGCGTCTTCCCCCCAAACACCTCCAGCATTGCCATCCTGACTTTGTCAGCAGGGAGGAGAGGAGGGAGTATGACAAGTCCCCCAGGAATCACCAGCTCCCCGGGGTTTGGTGACCTGGGGGAGCTCGTCTGGTTTGCACAAGGCAAGAAAACTCCTCTCCAGCCTCAAAGCTGAGCTGCCTGTGGGCTCTGCAGGAGTGAAGCCAGGACACGGCTGTGCTGGCATGTGCCAAGAGGAGGTGACGGTGCTCAGAGGGGGCAGCACGGTCCGTGTGATGACACGCTTACAGGGGGAAACACAGGCAAAGTGGCTGCAGCAAGGCACAGGAGATCACAGTCGCAGGGAGCTTGTGGAGACGCAGCCTGCACAAGGGACACAGCCGTGTGTGAGGGACACGGCTGGGGCAAGGCCCATGGGGACACAGCCACGGCGAGGTGCACACAAGGGCCATGGCGATGCCCACAGGGACAGAGCCACAGTGGGGTACGCGAGGGCCGTGGCCACCGCCTTGTGCACACAAGGTCCATGTGCATGCAAGGTACGTGGCCATGGGGACACCCATGGGGACACAGCCACTGCAGGGTGTGTGCAAGAAGTATGTCTGTGGCGACACTCATGAGGAAGAAGCCATGGTGAGGTGCACAAGGGACACAGCAACAGCAAGGGGCCACGGATGCCATGGGAATGCCCGAGGGGACACGGCCAGGCTGAGCTGCACTCAAGGGAGGCAGCTGCGGGGATGCCCAGGGGTGACACCCATCCGTGGGATAGAGACACTCGCGGGGAAGGCACGGCCACCGCGCCCCGTCCCCCCGGGACCCGGTTTCCCCCGCAGCAGGGCCCGGCCGGGGCTCACCTTGGGGTCCCGCTCGTAGTAGTGCTGCTGGGTGCGTATCCACCGCCCCACCAGGTGGTCGCGCACCGTGTGGGCCAGCGCGAAGTAGTAGTCGCGGGGGGTGGCGACGTTGCGGTCCTTGACGAGAGTGAAGTGGAGGTGCCGGTTGAAGCTCTTGCGCACCTCGGCCACGTCCCCCAGCCCTGCGATGCCCCGCACGCTGATCTGCTTCCGCCGCTCCCCATCGGTCAGAGGCGCCGCCATCCCTCCGCCCGGCCGGCTCCGCCGCTGGCTCTGGCTCTGCCGCAGCCGGGGCCGCCGCGCCTGCGCCTCCGCCGCCCGCGACAAGGCGGAGCCCGGCCCGGCTGGGTCCGGCCCGGCCGCCCGCCCCCGATGGGCCCCGCGGCGCCGGGGCGGGCCCCCGCGGCGCGGCGAAGGGGGCGGGGGAAGCGCCCGGGGCTGCTGCCAACCTGCAGCACAACCCAGCCCTACCCTACCCCCGGCCCGGGTGATGGCGGGGCGGGCTGAGGTGGACGTAGGGACGGGGATGGCACGGAAGAGACGGATGGCACGGGGGTGGGCTCTGGGACCGTGACTGCAGGGATGGCATCCGGGGCTGCCGTGGTGTGAGGGGACAGGGGCGGCGTATGGGGTCGGGGGGGACAGGGATGGTGGACAGACCGTGATGGCATGAGGGGACAGGAATGGCATCAGACTACTCATCTCTCAACCCACCTCCCTGCAGGCTCGGGCACAAAAAAGCCACCCCACCAGGTTTTCATGTTAAATTGGGGTTTTATTGTGTCCCCCTGCACACTGGGCTGCAGAGCCAGCAGCACTGCATGCTGCCACACCACATCTCGCTGCCCTGGGGAGAGGACGAGGCTGTGGCCACGAGCCCACTGCGGGCTCTCTGGGAGACAGGGCTCTTTTGCACCCCCAAAAGACCACTCAGGTCTGCTCTGAACATCCATACAAATACAACACAATTCCACAGATTACGATGAGCACAGCACGTCCTCTCCAGCTCCCACTGCCTCCAAGACCACAGGACACTACTGGGGCGGTGCGCTGCAGCTCCCCACCACACTACATTCATTTATCGAAGTAAGAAGCGTCTGTAGGAAGCGGCACCCAAACCACAGTGAAAATGCATTCAGCCCAGGCCCTGCGTCAACCTTGCCAAGGCACAGACATCCATGAGGTCCAACAAGTTGTCGATCTCACACTGACCAACTCCAGAACTGTGAAATCCAGCCCTATATCCAACTCCCAGGCCTTGCTTGTCTAGATCCAGCAAATCTGATGTCATCTCCTGCCATCCATCTCCCAACAGCTAGGGAACCAACATCAGGCTGTAGGCTTTAACCCTACAGGGTACGTGGGCTCTGATTCACACCTCTTAGTCCATTGCCAGTTACTAGGGTGCTAGTTTGGCAAATGGAAAGTGGAGCTGAGACTTCCGCACCCTGTGTCAAAGCTGCCGTCAGCAGCACACTGGTGTGAAAGCACCGTCCTTGGACACACACCCACAAGATCACCCTAAAACACAGAAGCAGTACAATGAAAATAATCATCACTGAAAACTGCTGACAAACAGGGAAACCCACCCTGAAATCGGGGTGGTAAAGAGTTCTTTCTGGAGCGCCTGCTCCCCACGACTGCAGCACAGTACCGAGCAAACAGCACAGGCACATTCCAAACAGTGCATTTTCCTCATAGAGATCCCAGATATCCTGCAGAGTCCTGGTTTTCCTTCAGCAATGATCAAGTTTTACAAGGTGACTGCAGATGCTGCCAAATCAAGCCTTATTCTTTAGACACCACACTCTGCGCTGTAAAAGAGCTAGTGATGGAGGGGTCTTGGCAAGGGGTGGGAGGAAAGGGCCTAGTTTACCATGACCTCCCAAAGGACTCCAGAAGCCAAAAGCAGGCCCTTCAACATTCTCCCACACTGGGCTTCCAAAAAATGAGATTCCCAAAATCCACCTTGAAGGAACTTTAGTACTGGAGTCTATTGAGTGAGTCGATGTAATGAAAAGTGGCTCCCAATGCCCAGCTGGTTTCAACGTTGTCAATCTTCCGGGCAAGCTGTAGGGGGGGAAAAAAAAACCCCACAACAGAGTTAAAACTCAGTTCTTTGGGAGAAGGAGAAACATGCAAGGTGAATACAGTGCTGAAAGTTGTCACCACCAGCTATCGCTACGGTGGGGACAGCGTGCCTCCACTCCCAATTGCAGAGCGATGTTGTAGGAAGAAGGCATAACAAGGGCTGAGCAGACTACCTCATGCTCCAGCACCCTCCTGCCCACCCTCCCCAGTAATCCCATGTGTGAAGCACCTTAAAGACTTGGCTCTTGGGGAAGCCCAATTCTTGCAGGAGAGAGCTGATGTACGTGAGGTCCATGCAGAGGAAAGGGCTGCTGCCAGGCCTGATTTCCATGGTCTTACACACTACAGAGACAAGAGAAGAGTGTCGGAATGTGCACCTTGTGCTTGTGCCTAGCGCCTTCAGAAAACCTCATGTGAATCCATGACACCTGTCAGCTCAGCTGTGCACCGATGGGACCTGTAACAATGGGGTTGAAATGACATGCACACAATAGAAGCAGAAAATCTCTGGCACCATCAGAATGAAGATCAAGGCATTCTGTCTCTCCCCTAAGACAGCTGAGCTTCTTGTACCTCCCCAGAAAGGTAGGAAGAGGGCCTCCAACCTTCCTTTTGTTGTCTTCAAGCCTTTAAAAATCTGAGCAACCACCAGCATGTTATGTTTCTCCACCATAAGCACTTCACAGACACTGACAAAACCAAAGCCAGGGCAGGGGGAAGACAGAGAAAAAAAAAAAGACAAAACCAACATAAAACCTATTTCCTTTCTCAGGATGGATTGCAAAAGCAGTAGCCCAGAAGTCAGAACTGCAACAACTGTTCAGTCATTTATCAAGTTTGCCCAAGTACCCCACATCAGTTTGATGAAAGCCCGAGTTTGTGGCATTAAGAATGTTTACATTTGTAAATCTGTGCAGGAAGTTCTCTCTGCAGATGATGAAGCAAAAAACCTATGAACCGGTTTTTCCCCTTTACTGATTAACAGTCAAGCATATGAACAAAAGACAAGAAGAAAAACTAAACCAGATCAGAACAGGTTATGCTAAAAGGATGAGAACGACCCCCATCTGTTTTGAAAGCATGGTTTCAGGACAGCTGTTAACTGGCAAGTTTATCAGTAATTCTCTGGAGAGTTTTGAAATGTAAGTATTACAAGATGTGCCTTACAGGACCTTGCAGAAGCAAAAATATTGTAAAAATAGTTGAGATTTTCAGAAATAAGCAGAAATGTCAGTAAGATGGTATGGAGAGAGGTGCTTGATATTTACATTTCTTAGCCTTACATTTGCCACCCAGGTATGAATTTACACAAAATTACTGGGTTTGTACTTTGCTCACCGTATTTAGCTGCAATTTCAAAGTCACCAACAGTTAAGCTTCCTCCTTTTTCTTTATCTAAAAGAAAAAAACCACAAAACCATGGTCTTTTATGTTTGTTTGTTGGTTGTTTTTTTTTTTTTGTAGAAAGGCAACTGTAGATTCAAGTCTTTAAAGTTGTTCGGAAAACAAACATTAAGCCTCCAAAATCAATGACAAAACCCACACATGCATTAAGGGCAAAACAGCCTTAAAAGGATTCTTAATATACACCAAAAAGCCTTGTTTTATGAAGAACATTTAGCCTCATTTCCTAAAGAAACAAAGTTTACAGACTCTCTTACCTTGTCCCCGTGTCAGTGCTACCTGGCCCTGTGACACCTGAACACAGTTAACACCTTCAGCCAGATCTGACAGGGCAGTGGTGCTCTGTGACACATCAAATCTGAGATTATTTGTGAAACAAAGTGGCTGAGGAGAAGGGTATGTGTCCTGGTTCTGGCCAGGCCAGAGTTAACCTCCCCAAGCAGCCAGCACAGGTGAGCTGAGTTAGCCCGGGCTGTTTCCTCACCACCTGACATCACTCCCCCATAAAAGGGGCTGCTCAGGGAGGGATGCTCTGGGATGTGTTTAGGGCAGTGCAAGTGTGGCTGGGGTGTTGGGTCAGTCCTTGTGCAGTGCTCTGTTATTGTCAGGTTGATAAGGTACTTTGTGTAATCACCAGGTGTAAGTGAAATTTGCTATGGGCTGTTACTGTTCCCCTTTCACAGTGGTTTTTGTCAGGAACCTGTCCTTATCCCAATCCACGGGGGCTCTGGCTGTTTCTCCGCTGGGAGTGAGCTCAGTCACTGCTTGGGGCTGAACCACCATAGTATGTTTGTCCATACCAGCTTGAGATCTCATCATCTGATTTCTACCACTGAACACAGCAGCCTTCTGTGCACCAGTGTACGGCTGGAAAGGAGGAGGGACCCATCCTGAATACATGTGGGATTACCTGAAAATCTTCATTCCATCTAAAAAGGTCAGTGAAGAGAACAGCCCAAGATCACAAGTCTGATGTGCATTACAGCCCAAGAAATGTGCTTCTCATTGCAAGGGCTTTTTTTTTCTATATTGGATTGTAGAGTTAATCAGACCCCAACGATTTCTGAAATGCAGGCTGTCTGTTGAAATACTGCTACCAGAAGCTGCAGGTCCTGTTTCACAACCCCAGTCCCTCCTCTACAGAAATTCCACAGCATCCAATATTCAGTCAAGACCAATGCTGGGCAGCAGCATTCACAAAAGACCAAGTCCCACCACAGCTTAGCAAAGCGTCGCCACGTACAGAAGTGTTACCATTCCTTCCCCAACTTGTCATTTAAGATGAAATGAAAACAGGAGCAAACATACCAATGAGACCAACCTCTGCTGCACAGTCATAGTAGTAGGAGAAAGCGTAGAAGTCCAAGTCCTTCACTTCTTCAGCTTTATGCACTTTTTTATAGAGCATCTTTGCTACTTTGTTAGAACATGACTCATACAGAGGCTCACCTAAACGAAGGCAAAGAAACCCAGCATATTACAGGGAGGGTTAAATATAGATACAATTCATTAAGGGTCTGGCAGGAAACAGGCTCCCTCTCACACAATAACCCTAAGAATTTACAGGCTTTTCACAAAGAAATGAAATCTGCCATCTTCATCCAGTGGTATCGCTTGCTGTCCTCAGGTTGGGACTAAGTATGCGATAGATCAGAGGTGGACAGCATCATTTGAGGCAGAAGGATGCCTAAAGATCTGGTGAGGGATTGCTGAGCTGCAACTGCATTACTACCAGCAGCTTTACTGACTGGACAGACACACCATGGCACAAGAGGAAAGAGCTGCAGAATCTTCTCTCTGGAGGAGCCAGACAGAACAGCAAACAGAGAATCTAGTGTCGTTCCAAGAGGCTGTGAGTGTATCATTTGCTCTGCTAACAGCATGCTGGCCTAGATAGGAAGTGTGATAAATCACTATACCTGCCTTCTGTCCTTTGATTTTGTACATTATCTCAGCATGGTGCCATTCAGATTTGAAGCCAGGTGGCAAACAAGGGCTGATCAATTCCTCCCCTTCTCCTACTGAAGTAAAACAAAGCCACATTCAGGAAAAAGAGAAGGGGTTCATTTCAGATGCCTCGCCCCCAGCCCTGCTCCGTATTGTCCCACAGCCTCAGTGAGGCAGCTCCAAGCCCCCAATCCTGGCCCCACAGGGCTGGCAGGAGTCCAGCTCTCCTGGGACCTCGCAGTGTCACCTCCAGCATTTGTCTCCAGCGCACCCAGCCACGATGACAGGAGTCCACATACCACTCAGGAACCTGGAGCACAGTGGGAAGGGAACAGACAGCTCCTCCTCCCCAACAACCCTATGCTCAGAGCCAAGGCTTGAGGACAGCCCATAACTTACAGGGTTTTCCCTCAACTCCTCCTAAAATGGCGAGCCTTGCTGACATCAGCCCGAGTCCCAGGTAACTGCAAAGGGATAAAAGCCTGTGTGAGCAACAAACATCCTTCTTCTGGCTCCTTCCTGGCTGGGACATGCTAGTCTCCTCTACACAGTCCCTGCCATGCAGCCTGAGTCAGCAGCTAACACCCACAGTGTAACACCCCGTTCTCGCATTACCCTTGCCCAAAGGATAATCTCTGGGAAAGCACAGGCAACAGCTGTCAGCTGTAATCTGGCTCTTGAAGAACGGGGAATGCTGAAGGCATTCCTTTCTTCTACCCTTCTCAAAGGCAGCACAACCTCTAACATACAGAACTGACTCTTTTTGAACCCAAACACAGTCCAGAGCAAGGGTATTTTGGGAAGATGCTGCTTCCCATTGCCCAAAACACAGGGAGCATGGGAAGGCAGTGAGGAGGAAGGAGCAGCAGAGACCAAGCGTTATGAACTGACCACAACCCCCATTCTCCATCCCCCTGCACTGCTCAGGTGTGAGAGGCAGAACAGCTGGGAGTGAAGCTGAGTCTGGGAAAAAGGGAGAGGTGAGGAGGGAGGTGGTTTTGGTTTTTTGTGGGTTTTAAAAATTTATTCTTATTCCTCATTATCTTACTGTTTAATTGGCAGTAAATTAACTTCTCTAAGTGAAGTTGAGGACAGTAAGTGACTTCCTTGATCCTGAACCACAATCTTTTTGTCATGTTTTCTTCCAATCCTGTTGATGAAGGGGGAGTGACAGAGCAGCTTGGTGGGCACCTGCCAAGCCTTCACAGTGACGTGGCCAAGGTTTCTCCCCTTCTTCCCAGTACTCCCTTGCAAAGACCCCTTTCAGCAAAGCACCTAGATCTCACCAGCTTCACAGAAAGCTTCTGTCTGTACAGTGTGCTCTCTTTCCCACAACTAACCTGTAGGAATACAGCTTGTAGGTGTTGTTAAACATCTGAAATGAAGTTGTATGGCCAGCTGGTGACGTCTGGAGAGTTGCCTGGAGGGAGCAAAAGATGTCACTGGAAGGTTTCTGCCAGCAGCAGCAAGCATTAACATTACAATCTTCCAAAACTTAAGGAAAAAATGTGAAACTATCCTAGCATGGTTCAGAGAGAAATGATGAATTTGCACCTATTTCGATTTGACCACTGACACACAACACAACCACAAAACTTGGAGCTAAAATACTGCCTTTACATGACAAGAGTCTAAACTGCTTACATTTCTATTTGTACCACACCAAACTGGTGCATAAAGGAGTTCTTTTTAATTAAAAAGGAATCCTTACTCCAGCTCTTAACTGCTTCTGTCAAGAGGCTACAGCAACTACCTCTTCATACGATCTCTACTAGGGAAAACTGTGTGCAAAACATTTTGAAAGCAAGGCACGCATTAACTTCCTACTGCAGTGAATTCAGCTGTGAACTTCCACAAACCCAAGGAAAAGGACATCCCTGTGCTTGCCAAGGAACAGAGTGAGGAGCAGCCTGTGGTGTGAGGAAATGAAAGGGTAATTATCTACAGCACTGTGCAGCCTCTTCCCCAAACGAAGCAGCACCCTTAGCGTGGTGTTCGTGGGGAACACAGCTCAAGCCGCAATGCTGTTCATGCTGCTCGTATCTCAGCACCGTGTCCAAGGGCAGAATATCCCCATCCCAGACTCTTCACATTCCCTGTCATTCTGCTGGGAGAGCACAGTGTCTGATTAGCCCAGGCTGGCACACCAGGTACAGCATCCCAACCCTCTGCTTTTTGAGAAGCTTTACTATGAGCTGCATCTCTGCTCAGGCCAGAGCCTCACGACTTCACACCCACAGGGCTTCCAGCTCACAGAACACCCATAAAAATGCCACAGCAGGAAGCTGAAATGACAAACATCTGCATGTATTTCTTACTGCACGATAACAGTTGATCCTTAGCATTTATCTGCAACCAAGTAGATGCATGAAACCCAGAAACAAGGACTGAGAAGGCATCTTACTGTGTTCTTAAAACCCAATATAGACCAAATGTCACACTTGAATTCATTAACAGCATTGTCTTTGAGATCTTCATTATGAGGAACACAAACTGAGAGCCAAAGTTTAAGACACTCAGGGAAACACTGCATTTTCCCAAAGATACAGCAGCCCTGGCAGACTCACCACATGCAGCACCAGCTTGAGGGGCTGGAGTAAAAGGACAGAAAAAGAGATGTGAATCCAAGACTGACAGATATGGCCAAGTGGGCTGGGTTTTTCTGTCAGAGGGGTGGCTTCATGTCACACTGACCAACTCTTAGTCTGTCCCCAAAAGGAAACAGATCTGAGCAGTAAAGAGATTTATGCACCAGCGTTTCCCAACAATGTGCATGTTCCCATTACCTCAGTGCGTGGAAGGAACGTGATCTGCGTTGATCCACCACCCAAATCCAACATCCCAACACTTCTCTTCTGTGGGTGGTCTAGGCTACCTGAATGTGCAACAAAACAGTCAAACTCATGGTGGGTGCTGTGAGAAATTGGTTGGGAACAAAACCCGAAGTACAGTGGTACAAAAAGAGGACAATCTAACTCCACCTGTCAGCTTCCAGACAGCAATAAATTATACCATCATCCACTGGGCACTTATTTTGGCTTTACCAGGGTGACCTGAAAATCTACAGGCAACAGAATTTCTCTTATTTCTCTGGTGGCTGTTCATGCCCTAATTACAGCAGCTTTGGTTATTGGATTCCTAAACATTTTTCAGTGGATGCAAGGACCCTTTTGCAAACTCTGCTCTGGTAACCACTTTGTGACACAGAGGAATGTGGTTTTCTTGGCTAACTCCCCCTGATCCCTTAGTGATATTTTGCAGATTCCTATGGCCAGGGGGATGACAGACTGAAAAGAGCTGGCCCAGGAGACTCAGCTCTCTTGGAATTCTTCCTGCTGTCAGCCCAGCGACCTTTCTTCTCATTTAAACCCAGTTCTATCTTTCAAGCACACCTTCCTGACAAGACTTGTTTTTGCCAAGTACCTTGCTATACCTCACAGCAGCTCACCTTTGAAGATCTCTGACCTTTCTGGTATTTCCCCTGAGCATAAAAAGCTTTAGAGCACTTATCATACTGCTCCACACACAGTGTGTGCTGAGCAGAAGGCTGGGGTGGCAGAATGCTTTACTTATTGCCAGACATGGCTTCAGCTTAGTTTTTTTCTTTACTCTTCAACTACCCTTTTCTAACTCAGCAGTGTAAACATGTGTGGTATTTCTACATTATAAATCTGTAAGGAAGCACTTTCTTTCACTCTGTGCAGCTGCCAAACACATCTAGAATAGCCACATAAAAAATTTAGCCAGAGCTAGCAGCAGACTCTAAAAAGGAATGAAATTTCCCTACAGGGAACTGAAATAAAGGCTACACTAAACAGCTAGGAAAAGGGCTTAAACTCCTCACTCTGTCAAGTAAATGGCTGAAATCCTAATGGCTTAAATAGGCCAGGCAAAAACCAAAACTGCTGACTTATTCCCAGACCCTTCTTTCTCCCCCTCCACCCCAGTGAATGAGCATGCAGGGGCAGAAAACAGCATGAATTTCACAGCATTGGTCAGATCTTTACGCTCATGTATACATACCTGTTAAAAAATTTATTGTGATCCAGGCTGAGATACCTAATAAGGCAAAGATTCAGAAGACACACTGTTAGATCATACCAGTTCATTTTATCTAACAACAGTAACAAATAAGGTGAGCCAAACCACAAGGCGTTCCCACTTTAGGATCTGTTTAGCTGGAGGTATTTTTAACTTTTCTCATGCAGTTTAACTTCACTGTGGAACCAAAATAATATGCAAATCAGAGCCTGTTGTTCAAGAATAGAGGCACCAGAGACCGTGACTGCCCTCCTTCCCCAGAGGGAGGACTTCTATTACAGTCTCCAATGGATGTCTGGCTGAGAGCTACGCCAGGACCTTCAAGAAGGGGGAATAGCTGAGGTCTGCTGAGACCTGCCCCCCCGACCCAAAGTCACAGTTCTGCAGCTGTCAATGGCTATCAAAACCCAAAGTTTGATGCCTTGAACAAAGAGAATGGTTTTCTACACCAGAGCTCATGAGATATTTGGAAGAGAAGCCCCACACGTGAAATGCCTGGGGAGCTCTGTATTTCACAGGCCAAAAATTTAGGTGAAAAGTCACAAAGGTTTCATTCCTTTGCTAAAAGGTAAGGAAATTACTTTAAGAAATGACCCTCTGGTAGAGCTTTTCTTCCATATGAGCTGCTTGACTTTCCTTTTTGGTACTAAGAATTTTCAGCTTTTCAGTATTCTATTTTTTATTATTTTCTTCTAAACATTTTTTTGACCCACGCTGCTTCTGTCCTCTTCTGGTTTTATAAACCTTTTCCCCATAAATTAAATGAATTAGTGGGCATTATGTTAACAAATTCAAATATTTATCCATGTGGTTAAAACCAAAGGCATGCTAAGGAACATGGTCCAGTTCAACCTCTGGCTGAACCAAGGCTGTCACTGTTATTAATGATTTTAAAACAAAACAAAAAGAAGAATTACAATGTCTTTCTTCCATTAGGCAGCAAAAAAGAAACTCATAAACAGCTCCAAACAGCTCCAGCTATTTTAAAGACTGGTTTCTAAGCAGATTTAAAGCACACTGAAAACAGTTACTTAGAATTTAGATGTTTCCTCGAATTATATTTAAATAAAGACTGATTTATGTTCTGTTCTCAGCATTATTTGATGAACATCAACTTACTTTGACACAGGTTTTCTTCTCTCTATAATATTTTTTCAGATTGAATTTACAATCACACTCATTAGGTCAGTTATAATTAACATGGCCAAATACTTCCAGAAAACTCTGCTGAATATTGTCAAGAGCAGGGTGTGCAAAATCAGTTGCTCAAGACCATCTCAAGAAGCAGACACTGAGAAACCTTTCCAGAAGTGCTGACTGCACGGTGGCTACCTGGTGATCCCCCCAGAGGGTTGGGCTTTGAAAATCAGGACAGAGTTCAGGACTTTCAACTGGAAAACTGCAGCACTGCCCGAGGCAGCATAAAAACTGTGTTGGAACCTGCTGCTGTGGGTTCCCACTACAGCAAGGGAGGACTTGACACAGCACAGCAGGGTCACAGAAAGGGTCTCCACAAGCCAGCCTACCTTCGTCAGTTCCATTCATTATGGAGACGCAGTTGTCCCTCACGAAGAAGGGGGAGGCCTGAAAAATCTCCTTCACCTGTAGTTCAAGTAAAAGCTACAGTCAGAGAAATCTTTTTATGGCTGTAAAACAAGGGTTTGGGGTTGGTTTTGGTTTTTTTTTTGAAGCTCCAGTTTTACACAACTGCTCCTCTTCTTGGGCCAGAGCCCAACCGTTGCTCACCACTTTGTTTAAGGCTCAAGAGCCCAACAAGCATCAGCATGCACTCTGCTATACAAAATAAGGTCAGCAATTTACACACTGGCTTTGCAGTTTGGGGCAGGGACAGGGAGGGACATGTGGGTTTGCAAGTACAAAGACCCCTCAGAAATGCCATTAACAAGGGATGGACACGGGTAGGGAAGGGAACTCAGTTTACTTTACTACCACTGGTGACCCACAGGGTATTTTATACACAGGAGAGGCAGGAGATGGACACCTTGGCTTTCGGGAATGCCCCAGGGCATAGCATTTGTAACAGGAGCGTGTTGGCTGTCAGACATCCTTTACACTGCATCCCACATGAGGCAGCAAAGCCTTAGGTTTCCAGAGTCCTCTGAAGTAACAACTGCAGCAATTCCAGCTGAAATTCAGCATGGAAAAGTACAGGCCAGCATGCAGGCAGCAGAGAACAGTACAGGCATTGGCTTCAACCACACCACATTCCCTCCTTCCAATTACTGCTCAGAAAAAAAGAGTATGCTTAGTGCACAATTAAAAAACCTTTCCTGCAGCCACAAGGTGTAGAAGAGATTTTATTTTTAGAATATTTTAAATATTTTACATGCCTATAAATAAGACATTCTTTCCAATCAATAGAACGGAGCAACCTTGCAGCAGCAGGCTGATAACACCACCAATGAAATAGCAGGATCAAACACACCATGAAACATGCCCAGTAAGAACAAGCCTGTGGTGACTGTTAGGTGTATCTCATTACACTTGTTACATCCAGGCTTGTTTGGAGCTGTCATCATTCCTCTGTGCTTGTACTCAACATAATTCCCTCCCTCCTCCCCCCACTCCCCGCAGCCCTATTTGAGATCAGGTGGCTCTGCATTGCTTTCAGGGTTAGATGACAGGCACAGCTCACATACATGAAGATTTACAGCATTCTGACTAAGAAACTGGCCTGCACAGGCACAGCCTCTGCTGGGTTAAAAACTGGCTGGGTGGCAGGGCCCAAAGAGTGGTGGTAAATGGAGCCAAGTCCAGCTGGAGGCCAGTCACTGTCCCCCAGGGCTCAGTCCTGGGTCCAGTTCTGTTCAGCATCTTTATCACTGACCTGGATGAAGGGATTGAATGTTCCCTCAGTAAGTCTGCAGATGACACTGAGCTGGGAGGAAGTGTTGGTCTGCCTGATGGTAGGGAGACTCTTCAAAGAGACCTGAACAGACTGGACCGATGGGCTGAGACCAATGGGGTGAGGCCAAGTGTAGAGTGCTGCACATGGGACATAACAACCCCAGGCAGCACTACAGGCTTGAGGGAGATTGACAGGAGAGCTGTCAGGTGGAGAAGGACCTGGGGGTGTTGGTTGACTGCAGACTGAACATGAGCCAGTAGTGTGCCCAAGTGGCCAACAAGGCCAACAGCATCCTGGCCTGTATCAAAAACAGCGTGGCCAGTAGGTCCAGGGAAGTGATTGTGCCCCTGTACTGGGCATTGGTGAGGCTGCACCTCGAGTGCTGGGTCCAGTTCTGGGCTCCTCACCATAAGAAGGACATTGAGGTTCTTGAGTGAGTCCAAAGAAGAGCAACCAGGCTGGGGAAGGGGCTGGAGGGCAAATCCTATGAGGAACGGCTGAGGGAGCTGGTGATGTTTAGACTGGAGAAGAGGAGGTCTGAGAGGTGACCTTATCACTGCCTACCTCTACTGAAAGGAGGTTGTAGAGAGGTGGGTGATGGTCTTCAGCCAGGTGACAGGACAAGGGGCAATGGCACTAAGCTGTGCCAGGGCAGGGGCAGATTAGTTGTTATAAAAAATTTTTTTGCTGAAAGAATTGTCAGGATGTGGAACAAGCTAGAAAATTTCTGGAAAGCGAACCAAAAGACAAGGAATAGTACCTTATCCAGCAACTTCTGAGCTTTCTCTCCTGGCAGCAACCGTAGGCCAGCTGTGGCTTTCAGGACCAGAGGAGTAAACTTCCACAGTTCCATAGGAACTTCCTTCTTTGCCACCTCCAGGAGCTCTTTTATTCCCTGTCCACTCTGTGAGCAAAGAAAGAACAAAACCTGGCACCTCAAAAAACTTGTTAAGGTTTTCCTTTCTTAGAAGGGCAAAAGGGTGATCAGAGGTGTAAATATGGAACAGAGACAAGCAAATATCACAAGGGGTCAGCAGGACACCTGAGGAATTAACAGGGATTATCCATCAACAGGTCAAAAACAAACAGAAAGAGCCACTTTTTCAAACAGGGACACAGAACTCTCTGCCACGGAATGTTTTGCCTCAAAAGGTTCAAAAGGCAGTATGATGAGAAATCCTTGGGAAAAAAGGCCTTTGGAGCCAGGTAAAACACTATGAGCTGGGTGTAAATCTGGCTCTGGAAGCCCTTTGATCCCTGCAAGCTAAAAGATAAGGGAGATGTGAGACAGTACTTCCCCTGGTTTTTATACTATTTCCCTGATGTCATGGTTTTGCCCCAGCTGGGAGCTGGGTACCACACAGCTGCTTGTTCTTTAAGAGGGAGTGTGTGGGGGGAAAGGGAGGGAGAAGAAAACCCAAGGAACCCAAATCTTGTGGGTTGGAATAAGGATAGTTTACTGGGACAGCAGAAAGATAGATGTAACAATGATAACAGGACTTTACATCAGAATATACAAGACTGGTGATACACAATGCAGTTTCTCAGCTCAGAGCTGCTCCAAAACCAGACTGTCCCCAAAACCACTCATCCTGGAGCTGCCTGCTCCTCCCTCCCCACCCACCCCCCTTCTATGCTGAGCATGACATAATTGGCATGGAATATCCTCTTTTTCCAGTTCAGGTCAGCTGTCCTGGCTGTGTCCCCTCCCTTCTGGTTAGCAGGGAACAAGTGAAAAGTCCTTGATTGCCTGGCAACAACTAGAAACATCACTGTGTTATCAGCACTGCTCTCATCCTGACTCCCAAACACAGCATTCCTTCTGCTGCTAGAAAGACATTAACTGTATCCTAGCTGAAACCAGGACACCAGAGAATCCAGCTCCAGTCATTTTTAGAGAAGGCTGCTCCATCTCAGTGATATTTTGTCATGTTCTTAAGCGCACTGAAATTCTTAAGGCAGAGACAGGAGAAGCATCCTCTGTGCTTAATTAACAACATCACCGAGCAGAATGAGATGTGCTCTGCTCCTTGCTCCTCTGCATATTAACCAACATTGACTGTGGGCTTGTATCATTTTGAGACACTTCCCTGAACCCAGGCAGCTGAGCACACTATACCACAAGGAGATGTGATTTGCAGGGCGTATCAAGCACGGGAGGCTTTGGCACATGTGTTTCTGCAGTAAAGAGAAAGGAGATTACCTTTTCAACATCATCAGCGTACGCAGACAGGCCTGGCTTCAGGGCTCTAAACGTCTCGTGGGTTAATCTGGGAGTCTCTGTTCAACAGCAGTTATTCAAAAGTCAGTAACAGTACAAGTAACTTTGCACACACAGGAAGAAAATACATGTTACAAATTACATCACGAAGTGCTACTGAAGTCAAATGAAGGCTCTGTCAAATGAATCACAGAATCAGAATGGTTAGGGGCTGCAAGGGACCTTAAACATCATCCAGTTCCAATGCCCCTGCCATGGGCAGGGAATTCTCTCCCAAGAAAACAGTTTTTCAAAGCCATGATTGTTTTTCAGGTGCTGGTGTCCACTACGCATGCATTTTTCATGCACATCAGACAATCACCATGTGGGTGCAAGTCCTCTCTGAGCCCTTTCCAAACTGCACCAGTAACAGAGACCCTGTGTTTCAGCATGCTCTGTTCTGGTTAAAATTGACTCCTACAAAACACAGTGGAAGCTTTACCACCATTTACAATGGCAGCAGACCTAAGTATTTTGGAAACCCACAGTATAGGTAATTATATGAACCTGCAGGCAAGACAACACCCTCCTCCTGTACACAGCTACACTCCAAAAGGTTTCCTGCAATATGTTTTGAAATTGTGTTTAGAGAGAAGCAGGCAAGGAAGAAGCAAAGATTTGGGAATACACTGAAAGGGGAATGAAGGAAATCCATGGGCTAGTAATTGTTTCATGCCTTTGTTGGCTAAACCTTACACTTGCCCATTCTGCAGACCTAAGGTGCTCCTCACAGGTCAGTCATACTGCTAATCCCCAAAGACTTCCTCAGATCATCTACTGACAGCATCCACATGGGTTCTTTCAACTTTCAATTTCACAAACAGGAGCTGACAACACCTAAACAAATGAAGCTTAGGACTCCAGAGGAAAACTGGAGTGGTTTTGGGGGTTTTTTTTTACACTTCTGTCTTGCTTCTCAGCAATACTCCCTGTTTGGATGTAATACATGGCAATTTTAACCAAGCAGTGAAGCTCTGCAACAAAACTGCAAATCCAACACTAAAGCCAAGGATGCACTAAACCAGACAACGCAGAGAGAAGCAGCTCATTGCCAGGAACTGGAGATGGCTAACAACCTCATGGTGAAAATTTAGGGAAGTTCAAATTTATAATCCTGTCTCTTATCAAGCAGCATGATGAAAAACTGCTCCTCTTGAAGGCAGCATTCTAAAGGTACAGCTGCTGTTTAGTTCACATTCTGACCTGACCGTGTTTTCTCCTTGTTGCATGTTTTTGTAACTTCATCCAAACCCACATGCTTGAATCACAATATACTTCCTGATGGCTCCCTAGAAAGAGCTGAAGCAGGTTAACTCAAGTAACCCCTGAAAAAGAATCATCAATAACCTGTCCATATGTTACAGAGAATTAATTTATCATGCAGCAAGCAGGCCATACCTTTTGGCTGCTGTGTAAACTTAAAAACATGGACACGGGTTCCTGTGCTTCCAGCATCAAACATAATCCCATAAAAGACAGAGAGATCTGTGGCCAGAGCCTGATGGTTCAGTTTGTCTCCCTTGTTTTCAGCAACTCCTTCTGATGCTACCAGGACTGGTTTGGAATCCAAGTGCCATTTTATGTATGCAACATAAACAGCTATGCATGCCAAAATCCCAAAAGCAAAGAACCGCTTTGATATCTTCATGGCTTCCATGTATTACAGGTTTTGCTTCCTCCTTCTGCCAAATCTTTTCTTCCTTGTCTTTTCACACAGGACAGGTGGTTCCCACATCACTCCTACATCCAACAGGAAAGAAAAAAATAGGGTTTTGTTTTCTAAACTTGCTGAAAGGATCTAAGAGCATGATGCATATTCGATAAGGGACTTAGAGGAGTCAACTTGACTTGAGCATTAGTTAAATACTTGGGCTGTTAGTTGGTTTAGATCTGTGAGAGGGAAGCTGAGCATGATAGTAGAAGTAAGCAGTAAGTCACAGCAACAAACAGCCTAGTAAAAAAACCCAGACACAGGGGAGGGACAGATCACTGCTGACAAGTAAAAGGATCTATGCCTGCAGCTCCTTCAGCATTTGGAGTAAGACTGAGATACCAGTTCCTAGCTTCAGAGCTCAAATCTATCTCAACGACCCCAGGGAAACCTGCAGTTAAATGCTTACATTTATTCCAGTAGGACAGTGTAGAACCCTGCATTCAAAAACCTGGGATTCAGACATAAATCCCTTGTAAAACTGGACCTAGCAGCAAAATCCCTCTCTCCCACATAGTTTGTCCTAACTATTAAAGGCCTCCATGGCTGCTGTACGCCTGTGAGACTGCACATGACTTTTCCAGTGGTTCAGAAGGAACACATCCATCCTCCTTCAGCATGTCATGGAGATCTACTGCTAGCTTTACCATACGAAGCTGCATAAATCTTCTTTTCCCTGTTGCTACTGAGACCTAAGAAGGTACAGAATAAGGAGTGTTCAGGGAAGCTAAATACAGTAACTGTGGTGGGAAGGGACCTGAAGAGCTCTCTCATCCAACCTCCTGCTGAAAGCACAGGCCGCTATGGGGACCGACTGTGTGGCTCAGAGTTATACTCAACTGCAACCTGAAAACCCCCACGGCTGGAGATCCTAAAACCTCTCTGAGCAACCTGAAACATTTGCAGTCATCTTTGCTCGGTTCTGGATGGTGAAGAAAGCCCCAGGTGGCTGGACAAGAACAATGTAAAGACAGTGTTTAAAAGGCAAGAAGGAAGATTCAGGGAATTAAGACTGCCCTCGACCCCAGCTCCAATACTAAGAAACACCACAGCAAAGCACAATGTAAGAAACCTACAAGCACCCACATGACATCATCCAGATGATTAAAAGCCAGGGGTGATTTGCAGGGTGCAAATTACAGCCCACCTTTCTTGACAGTGTAATGAGGAGGAGAAAGCAAACCAACAGAGGAAGTTGACTGAAGCCAGGTTCTGACACACATGTAACCTGCTGATGCTAACAATTCTGGAGCGCACAGAGGGGGGTAAAGGGGGAGGACTCGAACTTAAAGGTAATTATGGTGTATTGCCAAAAACGGGCAAGGCAAAATTTTATAAAAAAGTGAGGAAAGCAAAACCTTTATAAAAAGGGAGGAAAGGCAGGAATACAGGTGAAGAAGCGATCAACACAGTGATAAAGGAATGCCAGGCCAGCGAGGGACAGCAACCAGGGAGATGGCATCCCAAAAAAAGGTACTGAAAAACCACAAGGAAGCGCCTGGCAATTATTACACGTGTACAGGGGGGCTACTCCGGTCCTCCTGGTGCCAGAGAGGCCTCAACTGCGGCTACAGAACTGAAAGGAAAGCAGGAGGAACCGGACGATGCTCTGAGGAGACAGCAGCCCGCCCCGCGGGGAG
Source organism: Laterallus jamaicensis coturniculus (assembly GCA_022605575.1). Classification (NCBI taxonomy): domain Eukaryota; kingdom Metazoa; phylum Chordata; class Aves; order Gruiformes; family Rallidae; genus Laterallus; species Laterallus jamaicensis. The sequence continues at coordinate 2,572,137 of JAKCOX010000001.1, forward strand.
GGGAGGCTGGGAGGGTGGGGGGGTGGGGGTGTGGCGCTCTGCCATTATAACCCCCCAATCTCCATTTCCCTGAGGAGAACCGGGGCCAATTCCCCTCCGCCTCTGTCAGAGGACGCTGAGATTTCCCGCAAGGGAACGGCTCTCCGCCGGCGGGAGTCGTCGGGTCGGTGCCCGGCGCGGCACAAGCCGGCAGGCAGCCCGGGCCTGCGCGGCCTCCCGCCGCGGGCTGCCCTGCCCCTCCCAGCCCGGCTTGGCCCAACCCGCGCGGTGCCTGCCCGCCGCTGCCGCCGCCACCCTGGCACACGAATCCCCCTACCCACCGCCGCCGGCGCGCGGCACGGCCCCCCGCCAGCCCCACCGCCGGCACTCACGCTGCCGCCGGCACCGCCATGGCGACGACGCTGTTCCGCCCCGCGGCCGGACGCCGCGCCCACTGCGCAGGCGCGGCGCGGGTCTGTGTGTCCGGGTCCCGGCCCTAGGACCGTGGGGCTGCGCCCGGTACGCGGGGCCGGCGTTAACCTGGGAGCTCCCGCCGCCACGGGCGGTTCCGCGGCAGCCCCCCGCAAGGCCCTGCGGAGCGCCTCAGTGGCGGCGTCTCGGGGAAAATGTACTTAAGGCCGGGCAAAACGGCGCAAAACCAGAGGGGTGTGAGAGAGAGAGAGCCCCCGAGGAGCCGGGAGGAGGTGCGGGCAGAGGCTGCCCAGCAGAAGGCAGCTGCGGAGCGGCCGTGGAGCTGTGCGGATGGAGGGGGAGGCCCCGGGTAAGGTCACCCGAGGGACACCCCCTGCTCCCCTAGTGAGATGCGGTGCTGGCGAGAGCTCTTGGCCTGCAAGCTCCACCCAGCTCTGAGGCAGGGAGCGGTGGCAGATGTGAGGGGAGGGCGCCCTCCTCTAGTGTGGAAAGCGCTGGGCCATGGTGCTTTTACAAACCGAAAGGGCTTTCTGGGGGTTTTTTGTACTGACTGGAGAGGTGGAAGACTCATTGTAAACCCTCTGTAGAGGAATCCAGGAAGATAAGGAAGTCCTGCTGTTAATCGTGTTAGAAGGATCACCCCTGACACCTACACCACTTGGAAGAAACACCAGTGAAGGTGAAAGCTACAATCAGACAAATGGTTGGAAAAGTTAGAGAGAGAATCATTATATTAAGATGTAGTATAAGAATTTACTATGTAGAAAAGGAGGGGATTGAGACAGGGCTTTCTAACAGGATGCTTACAAAGGGTTAAAGGGGGCTTGCTAATAAAATGCTTGCAAAGGGGGGGGGGGAGGCTTATGCTTGTTAAGGGGGGGCTTACTAACAGGGTGGTTTGAAGTGCCATAGTGGTTATATCAGAAGATGACCTGGCATAAACAATGCAACTCCTAGTTAGTCTTGAGTGATTAGTGTTCTTGAGATAATTGAAAGCAGACTCAGGACTGACAAAAAGGAAATATCCCAATTATAACTGTGCCCACCTGGAACAATCACAGCTCCACATGTGCCAGGGGAAGGAGGTGAAAAGTTCAACCTGATGAAGCCTTCGAGCCTTCATCACTGAGACCCCCTGACGACCACCACCATGAGGCAGTGGGCAGGCACAGCTGGGAGGAGTTTATAGAAATCACCTCTTGGGATTCATTTTAATACAAAGTGGGACAGGTGATGAATATGTACAGGTGCATGAGGCAACCTAGTGATTTCAGATGGGGATATGGTATAAAAATGCTACAAACTGACCAAAAATGTGCCTACTCTGTTAGGTCACCTGCTCTTGCAAGAACGTACAACACATTACTGCTGCACTAACGCGTCTACCGCAAGTCCTTTCTTTAGGACCACTGGCATTTCTAGTAGTAGCTACTCCGCTTTTTCTCCATATCTCCTGTTCCTCTAGCAGTTTTTCTGCTTAAGTGATTTCCTTAATGGCTCTATTTGTCTTTCACCAGCAAAAATGACTCCTGTGGCAGCTCGGTGTTAATCCCCAAACTGCTACTGTAGCACTCCTGTCAGTCACAGCATCTCAGGAGCTGTAAACCCATCAGGAAGAAGACAAGCAGGAGAGTGAGCTCAGCGAAGATGCAACCTGGCTGCTGGGTAAATACCCTTTATCCCTGGGACTGAGGGGAGAGCGACACTTGCTGCTGGGTTTGGATGGCTGGTCTTGGTGAGTCTGCAGCATGGCATCACCTTACTCTGATCTGAAATAAGGGATGCTGACAGATGAATCATTGTCAGGTTTTATGCTTACTGCTATACCAGCTGTAACACAGCGATACCTAGTGGCAGCATGAAGATAGATGCAACGCATATAAGCTGGTTTTCAGTTCACTTTGGTCGGAGTCATCCATTTTTGGTTAAAAAATGGGGATAAAGGAGTAAAGATCCTATAAATTTTGGGCCAGGGAGCTACCCAGGCCTGGACCTGACTTGAGGGGCTCCATGTCAAATCCTGTGGTTGTCACTGGGATTTTGGGCTGCTGTGAAAATTCCCACCTAGGTGCAGGTTTCCTGAAACCCAGACCAGGACTTTGGCCCCTTACATTTAAGAATAGGCTCTTGTCTGAGATCATTATGATGCAGGGGGCGTGGGGGCTGCTACGTGAACAGCCTGTTCTTCCAAGTTGCATGAAAACAGGAATTTTTATGGATAGTTACTCAGCAAGGGCTTCTTGCCTTTTTTTCTTTAAGACAAAAGATTTAGGTGATACCAATATGCTTTCCTTAATGATCTAATGTTTTTCAGTCCTAAATGAAAGATGGTCCTGTCATCAGTTGCTGAAAGGTGCAATTTAAAGAGCCAGCAAGACAAGGTGATCTTTCCACTTTTCTTGAAGGGAGAGGAAGGCTGGGAAGTGAGGCTGTGACAGAAAAGCAGGCCAGGCCAGCAGAGAGCAGTACTTTGTCAGGAACACTGTGTCCCCAGGGACAGGGCAAAGCAGTAGAGCATTTATTTCTCATAGCTGAAATATCTTGTGTGTGTGTGTATATATATGTGCATGTTAATAAAAGGTGCTACAGTTAGCATTAGAAAGAATGGGAATGTAATGTTGGGTTGGGTTTTTTTTTTCCCTCCTGTGAAAAGCATCATTGATGTGCAACAGAATGATGCAACAGTTCTCAGCCTGTTCTTGGAAACCCCCTTTCCTCATCTGGGGCCCTGGCAGGGAGTGTAGATGGTATCCAAGGTTTTATGTTTCCTCCTGGAGAGACTCACACACAGTACCATGGTCTTTACAAGGATTAACATGAGCCCTGTAGTCTGAGGTTTGAAACTAATTTCCAGGTCTGGTGTCAGTGTATTAGCTATATTGCTTAGGTGTGCATGATTAGATTCATGGCTCCCTGTATTCAATACATACAGAACCACAGAATGGTCAGGGCTGGAAGGGACCTTAAAGATCATCAAGTTCCAGACCCCCTGCCATGGGCAGGGACACCTCTCACTAGACCAGGCTGCTCAAGGCCCCATCCAACCTGGCCTTGAGCACCTCCAGGGAGGGGGCAGCCACCACCTCCCTGGGCAACCTGTCCCAGTGCCTCACCACCCTCAGAGTGAAGATTTTTCTTCCTAATATCCAGTGTAAATCTCCCCCATTTCAATTTAAAACCACCCCACCCCACCCCTTGTCCTATTGCTACACACCCTTCTAAAATGTCCCTCCCCAGCTTTCTTGTAGGTCCTCTTCAGGTACCGGAGTGTGCTACAAGGTCTCCCTGAGCCTTCTCTTCTCCAGGCTGAACAAGGCCAACTCTCTCAGCCTGTCTTCATAGAAGAGGTGCTCCAGCCCTCTAATCATCTTCATGGGTTCCTCTGGACCCTTTCCAACAGTTCCATGTCCTTCTTATTTTGGAGACTCCAGAACTGGACACAGTACTTGAGGTGGGGTCTCACCAGAGCAGAGTAGAGGGGCAGAATCACCTCCCTGTTTTTGTTGAATCTCATGAGGTTCACATGGGCCCACTTCTCCAGCTTTTCCAGGTCCCCCTGGATGACATCCTGTCCTTTCAGCAAGTCAACTGCACCACTGAGCTTGGTATCATCTGCAACCTTGCAGAGGGTGCACTCAACCTCATTGCTAATTTAATTGATGAAGATACTCAATAATACAAATCCCAGGACAGACCCCTGAGGGACACCACTTGTCACAGATCTCCATCTGGACATCGAGCCGTTGACAACTACTCTCTAGATGAGACCATCCAGCCAATTCCTTACCCACCAAAGAGTCCACTCATACAATCCATATCTCTCCAGTTTAGAGAGAAGGGTATTGTGGAGGACTGTGTCACAAGCTTTACAGAAGTCACAGAATCACAGAGTTGTAGGGGTTGGAAGGGACCTCAAGAGATCATGGGGTCCAACCCCCCTGTCAAAGCAGCTCCCCAGCTCATACTGCACAGAGAGGTGTCCAGACGGGGCTGGAATCTCTCCAGAGAAGGAGACTCCACACCCCCTGGGCAGCCTGTCCCAGGGCTCCCTCACCCTCACTGGGGAAAAGTTCCTCCCCATGTTGGTGTGGAACTTCCTGTGCTCCAACTTGCAGCCATTGCCCCTTGTCCTGTCCCCACAGACACTGAAAAGGGGCTGGCGATTCCCCCTGCACCCCATACTTAAGATATTTATAGACATTAATAAGGTCCCCCCTCAGTCTTCCCTTCTCCAGGCTGAACAGTCCCAGCTCTCTCAGCCTTTCCTCATAGGATAGATGCTCCAGGCCCTTCATCATCTTCGTAGTCCTTCTCTGGACTCTCTCCAGGAGATCCCTGTCCTTTTTATCCCAGAGAGCCCAGAACTGGACACAATACTCCAGGTGGGGCCTGACCAGGGCAGAGTAGAGGGGGAGGATCACCTCCTTAGACCTGCTGGCCACACTCCTCCTGATGCCCCCCAGGATCCCATTGTCTGTCTCAGCCCCCAGGGCACACTGCTGGCTCATGGCCAACCTGTCATCAACCAGGACCCCCAGGTCCTTCTCCACAGATAGTCCAGATAGATTACATCCATTGCCCTTCCTGTGTCCATCGATGCGGTCGCCCCATCACAGAAAGCCACCAGGTTGGTCAGGCAGGACCTGCCCTTGGTGAGGCCATGCTGACTGTCTCAAATCACCTCCCTGTCTTTCATGTGCCTTAACCTAGCTTCTAGGGGGATCTGTTCCATGATATTGCCAGACACAGAGGCAAGGCTGACAGGTGGTGATTCCCCAACCAGGAACTAAAGGGTCATCCTTTTTAAACATGGGTGCAACATTGCCCTTCTTCCAGTCACCAGGGACTTCCCCTGACTGCCACGACTTTTCATGTATGATGGAAAGTGGCTTATTATACCTGAGCTAGAGTGCAGGTTATTTGGAACCAGTTATTTGGGAAACTGTAGCTCTGGTATCATAAGAACAATTTTGTTTAATATCTGGATGAGAATAAATGGTGATCAAAGAAAAATTGTACAAATATGAGAAACTGTACCATTAAAAGGTTATTTCACCAGTTCAGTCATGACTATTGCAAACAGTAGCAAGATTATATCACAAACACAAGGTCAGTGGTTTTGGCACAGGGTACCCATGATGGGGAAGTTGTTTTGTATGTGCCAGGTAGTAACATATGCCAAATTACCCAAAATGCTCCATCTACTCACGTCCTCAGAGGTACACACAGGAGTTCAACTGGCTGACATGTGACCAGCAATAGAGTCTGGGCTGCTTATGTGGACCCAGATGAACGTACGTGTTTTTGAACATCTGCCCTTTGAGAGCTGCACCGTTAATTAAGGCTCCCTGTGCTGGCCATGTTTCCCTTGGTGCTGCTGCCCCCACCCTGTTTGGGGACTGGTTTTTCCAAGCAGCAGCAGGTTTGGGAAGTTCAAAGGGGTGAGGAGTCTGTTGCCAGCTGGTGACTGGTGCTGATGCCACTGAAACTGATGTAGCAGCTCAGGCACCGGCCTCCTAACTGCCATTGCTCTGCATCTCAACACACCCAGCTGTGTCTTGAGTCCCAGATGCTCCCCAGCCACTACACTAATGATGCTACTAATACTACTGCATGTTAGGTACGAAAGGGTAGCTTAGGTAACTACTGAGTTTTTCTTCTAACAGCAGTCCAGGAAGCCAGAAGTCCTGTTGTATGGTATGTGATTGCTTGAAGAAGAAAATTATTCCATAAGTACTAAGGGAAGGTAACAGCAACTAAACCTATGGCTCACATTCCCATCCAAGGTCTGTCTTCTCCCTTCATCTCAAAGAACGCTGGTGCTGTCCTTTTAGCAGAGATATAGAAGCTTGTTTCTCTATGGATCTGAGTCTCACTTTATCTCCCTGCTGCAAACCATATACGTGTAGGGTTTGCAACAGTAGTCTATCCCTGCATCCTCCCCCTGTCCCTGAGCAGGATAAGCAGCTCTGCAGTCCCATCACTTGCCTGAAACCCCTCAGGGCACCTGCTGTGCTCAGATGCCCTCCACTGAGGGCATCATGCCCTCACAACATTTCTAGCTAGGCAGGACTTTGCACATAACTGTGGCTTCTCCAGAGCTGCACTCATCCCTGGTCAGAGGGACGTGGTCAAGCATAGTATAGAAATGCTGAGTTGCCATTTCTTTTCCTATGGAGACAGCATAAATAAGATATTCCTCCATCTCCTCTGGATTGTCACCAGTATTTTGTGACCTCATCAACATTAAGCATCCTTAAGACATCTACGTTACTGTCAGTTGGGGCTGAAACTAATAACTGCTTCAAAAGGTTTGGAGGGGCAGCAAAAGCAATCACACAATCTTACTATTCTGAGGAAACCATGGTCAAAACATGCTTTTTGCCATGTTCACATGTAGGGCCTCCACTGACTGCTTTGCTTTTCTAGCTCTGCCTTCGCTTGTCTAGTGATGCTTCACCAATTTCTGTGATCTGAAGGAATATATCTTTTTGTCTTCCAGGATGTTTGGTTGTTTTTTCTTGAGCTAGAGGCATTAGGTGGCTGTAGGTTCAAACACTGAAGTGCTCCAGTGTCTCTGTTGGTCGTGGCTGTAGCATCACAAACCAGAAAAGCCAAGCGTGTCTCTGCTGTTCCTCACTGCCCTTTGCAAGCCGAGCAGAGAAATGAGCTGTAACTTTGAAAATGCTGCCTCAACGTGGCCTTTTTGGTGCCCTACAGGCTGAAGTTCTTCACAAATTTATCATGACCTACATAATTGACCTATATTAGTGTCTATTTGTTAAATAGGTTGCACTAATTAGAAACATGAATGGGGATGGCTTAGCAGTTATTTATTTAGACGGAGGTGTGTGCCTGGGGTCTGCAGTGATGTATGGGAGGATCATTTCCAGATTTTCCCCCTCTGACCCCTCCATTTGCAATAAAAATCAATTCTGCTTTCAGAGATTTTAAAAAAATAAATAAATCTCCTAGGCAAGGGCATATTATCCCCCTGTACACAAGAAAATTAAGCATGAGGGAAGAAACCCAGAAATTTTCAAGCCCATGGCTGGTAGGGCAGCGAGTGGGAGCCAAGTGTGCTTTGCTCTCCTGAGACAAGTTTCTAGGCTGGGAAACAACATTACTGCACCCTGCTGATGCTTGAACGTTTTAGAATGAATGGGTTTATTTCTCCTTGCATTCGTGCTCTGCTTGCAGGCCACAGGAGCTGCTTTGGAAATCCAGACTGAGGCCGAAATGCAGCGAGCAGTAATCCTTCAGAGTTCAGTGGAAAGGAGCTCGCTCCCAGCAAGTGTGAATTTTGCTTTTAACATTTTAGACCAAAGTCCAAAGCCTGACTGATTGGCCTCTAGGGTCAGGTTTGGATCACAGCTTTGAAACAGATGTCCACTACTACAAACCCTAGCAGTTGTATTAACAACGCTGTCAGGCGGTTTCCACTGCTGTGTCCTCATTCATACAGACAGGGTGTGCAGAGTGTAATCTAATTAGGGAGGATTCCCCAGACATATATACATATTTTGACCAGTGCATTTTTAACTTCTCTGGATTCATTAGAAAGGCATCCATCTGTGGGCTGTCACATAGCACTGTGCTGAATATTAGCCATAATTCCTTCAAGAAGCCTGTTTTGAAGGAAAAATGGATGGGAAGGATGAGTAAAGTGAAAGCAAATTGCTACCCTTTTTAATTGTTCATGATTTCAAGAGCTGTTCCCTGTGTCTCATGTTAGGAATGGGTGTCCAGGCAATCAAAAACTTATGTTGTACCAGTGAGTGTGTGGGCAAAGCGTTTGTTCAAATATGGGTATTATTCATCAGCTCAACTGGTTGTCAAGAGGCACAGGTTTGCCTAGCTGAATAGACAGCACGTGACTTGACCTGGCTTTTGTTAATAAAGTGTTTTATGATCTCATCATAATCATGGAGTCAATTGCAAATATTCTGAGTGGGAAGAAAGATCTTTCTCACCTTCCCATTCTGCTTTCCCTGCAGAAAATTGATGCCGACATCTCCATAGAGCTTTTGAGAGCTATTACCATATGATGTGTGATGTTAATGTTCAAAAAGCAGCTTTGGGTAAAAATGCTCTGGTTTTAAAAAGCATTTGGGGCATGATATTCGAAACTTAGAATAATCCAGCTTCAAACTGACCTCTTGAGGCACCCATACAAAAACTAGAGACAAATTTGAAGTTTGATTGGGTTGCTCAAAGCCTTGGCCAGTTGAGTTTTTAATATCTCTGAGGATGGAGACTCTCTGAGTCCTGTCCCAGCACTGAACCACCCCATGAGGTGAAATTTGTTTCCTGATGTCTGATAGGAACTTGCCATGTTTCAGCTTGTGCCCATCACTTCTTATGCTGTCACTGAAGGTCTCTGGGAAGAGCCATTCTGTCTTCTTCAGGTAGCTGCAGATAGTAAGAAGCTCTCCTCACTGCCTTCCCTTCTCCAGGTTGAGCAAACAAGTGCTGAATGGAGATGTACAGAATGTCTCCTCTCCTGTGGGCTCCCTTTTTGCTAACGCAGCCCAGGGCATGGTTGGCCCCCTTTGCTGCAAAGACATCCTGCTGGCCCTGGTTAGCTTGGCCCCAAGGGTTTTTTTTCATGGAGCTAGCCCCAAAATCTGTCCCCTTGTCTGGGAATTTCTGTCTGTCCTGGGGCTGGACTTGGCACGTGCCTTTGTTGGACCTGGAGCAGCTTCATCAGCCCACTTCTCCAGCCTGTCCAGGACCCTCTGAAGAGCAGCCCTGCCCTCCAGCTAGCTGCAGAGTGGCCAACACGCTGAGAGAACATTGCATCCCATCTTCCAGGTCATTAACAAAGTCCTCTGAAAAATGCTGTCTAGGCTGCTGCTACAGACAGTAGTTGTGGGGTTTGTGTGATGACTTGTACCTTTATGTGACTACTTATTTTCACACTATTTAGTTTTTATTATGGCAAATTTTATTATTTATTTTATTATGATGAATCTTCTCTGTGTCTTCTGATATTTTCAATTATTATATAAAGCACATTAGAAGCAATTTAAAATTATGAAGAACAGAAAACTGAAAGTGTCTGTCTCTCCTTAATAGTGATGATATTCTATTGTATGTGTAGATATGGAAATATAGAAGTACAACTGTCTGCCAGCTCCCCTCTACATATATAACCCAAGGTATCCAACCTTGAAAATAAATCAGACCTGAAGAGTTACTAGCACATGTTTCTTCATGTCTAAGGAGGTGATCCTCCCCCTCTGCTCTGCCCTGGTCCGGCCCCACCTGGAGTGTTGTGTCCAGTTCTGGGCTCCCTGGGATAAAAAGGACAGGGATCTCCTGGAGAGAGTCCAGAGAAGGGCAACGAAGATGATGAAGGGCCTGGAACATCTCCCCTGTTTGGAAAGGCTGAGAGAGCTGGGGCTGTTCAGCCTGGAGAAAAGAAGACTGAGGGGGGACCTAATCAATGTTGATAAATATCTGAAGTATGGGGTGCAGGGGGAATGGGCAGCCCCTTTTCAGTGTCTGTGGGGACAGGACAAGGGGCAATGGCTGCAAGTTGGAGCACAGGAAGTTCCACACCAACATGGGGAGGAACTTTTCCCCAGTGAGGGTGAGGGAGCCCTGGGACGGGCTGCCCAGGGGGTGTGGAGTCTCCTTCTCTGGAGAGATTCCAGCCCCATCTGGACGCCTCTCTGTGCAGTATGAGCTGGGGAGCTGCTTTGGCAGGGGGGTTGGACCCCATGAGCTCTGGAGGTCCCTTCCAACCCCTATAACTCTGTGATTCTGTGATTCATCATACCCAAAAATGTGACTGGGTCAGATTAAAGAGCAAAAACTACCTCATGAGACCCATTTCAGTGTGACAGTGCTGTCTGGAACTGCACAGCTGTCTCTTGTGCTGCCCTTCTCGAGCAACAGGAGGAGCTGAAGCCACTGAGGTTGAAGCCACTGAGGTCTCAGGACACAGCTCTGTGGGCTTAGCTCCATGAAACTTCCTTGATAGCTGTGTGGATGGAGATGTAAATAGCTGTTCCCAGGAGCTATTCTTGTATTCATCTTGGAAGCTGCAGAGGAACACACCAGAAACAACCCTGAACTTTCAAGTAGGGCACCTTCAAAGATGTGGTGTTGTACCCAGAGGACTATGCCCATCTGCATCAGACCTGAGTGCAGGATTGTTTTCTGCATTGATGACGTCGCTTCTCATGCCCCAAGAGCTGTTTGTAGAAGTGCTTTGCTGTCCCAGTGCCCCTTGAGAAGGAGTTCACCACTCCCAGTCCTCTGAGCTTCTGCTTGGCCCTGTACATTGGTAATGAATGCTTAGATTCTCAAAAGAGGGAATGATCCAGAAAGTCACTTTTCTGCTCTGAAACACTGTGAACCTCTCATTTGTTAGGAGGCACCTACAGTTTTGTGTGTGATGTAATTATCAGGCACCTCTGAAAGAGAAGTGTTCTTACTTTTTTCATGTCTTGCACCATCTATTGAAAAACAAATATTAGGGGCAACCTTTTGTGAGCCTTCAATCATTTATGCTTCAGGAGCTGCAGGACTGTTCCCTTAATTCTAAGCTTCCTTGAAGAGGCAAACCAGTTTTCAGGGGGTTGGTTCCAATAATGAACGCATTTCCTAGTGTCCCAGTGTAAATTCACTGTTGGTTATAAAGCACAGGGTGAATGCAGAAGTGTCTAGATGAATAGTCATGATCAGCTCAAAGAAGCAAGCATAGGAAATCTCTGCTTTTCAACCAGAGGCCCTTTAAGAAGACTTTTTTTTTCCTCCCCAAAACCAGGCTCCCCACCCTTTGAGGACTGGGCCATTTTGGAGGACCCTCCTTGGGTGCCCACCTAAAATCATTAATTGCTTTTGAATGTGGAGTGCCTTCTTTTGCACCATGATTCTCAGTAAATGGGGTCACCTACTTGTCTTCTAACATAACTTATGAAAGCAAGTCCCCTCTTGCAAAATGTAGTGGTAGTCTCTCTGATCAGCTCAGTTCACTCTGATATCATGGGGCTGAAAAATTTTGCTGTATGTGAGATTTTCAGGAGCAATTGTACTGGTTTGAGCCACTTTCATGCCCAACATCAAACTGAAAATGTGCACTTGTTGGAGAATAGGCAGCTGAAACAGTTGCTGCATTTCAGTAGAAGGTGCAACTCTGGTTGTCTGGAGGGTGATGGTTAAGACATTTTGGTAGGGTAACTGTGAGTTTAGAAAAGCTGGTTTTTGGTTCAGCTAACAAACTGAAAATTGTTGAGTAGTACTTGAAATACCCTAAAGGGACCACACCTTAAATATTGTGTTCAATATTGAGCCCCTCACTATAAGAAAGACATCGAGGTCCTGGGGTGTGTCCAGAGAAGGGCAACCAGGCTGGGGAAGGGGCTGGAGGGCAAATCATATGAGGAGTGGTTGAGGGAACTGGGGATGTTTAGTCTGGAGAAGAGGAGGCTGAGGGGAGACCTTATCACCACCTACAACTACCTGAAAGAAGGTTGTAGAGAGGTGGGTGATGGTCTTTTTGCCCAAGTAACAGGAGACAGGACAAGGGGGAATGGCCTCAAGCTGTGCCAGGGCAGGATCAGATTAGACATTAGGAAAAGGTTCTTCACCAAAAGGGTTATTGGGCACTGGCACAGGCTGCTCAGGGAGGGAGGTGAGTCACTGACCCTGGATGTGTTTAAAAGATGGGTAGATGAGGTGCTCAGGGATCTGGTTTAGTAGAGGACAGGTGATCGATGATCTCAGAGGTCTTTTCCAACCTGGTGATTCTGTGATTTCTAAAACTTTCTGAGTGTAGTCTTTGGTGACTAGTTTGGCTGTGGCTTTCAGGCAGTCATTACCTCGTGTCCTGGTGCAGAAAGCATCTGCGAGGAAGCTTGCGAGGAAGCTTGCAAGGAAGAGCACGCAGGTGCCCTGTGGGCAGAGTGCAGCTCAGCCTGGGTTTGATGCCGAGAGCTTGGCTTTCAGAGAAGGCTGTGGGAACAAAAAGGGCTCAACGTTTTCATGCTCTCTTTGAAATTGAAGCTAGGCATTCGGGAGAGTAGGGTGGGAAACAAGGTAACAGCCTTCATTTTTGCCAGTGCTGGGTTGAGGGCTGGGTTTTCTGGATCAAAGAGCAGAAAAGAGCCCAAGCTTCACCTTCCCCACACCCCAGTTGTGTTCCTCTAACCAACTTGGGAAGCTGGGGCAGTGGGGAAGCAGAACCATGGCTGGTGAGGGACTGGGATGGGGAAGGGACAGTGGCTGTGTGGCAAGCTGAGGATGCAGGAGCTGCAGTAATGAACAGAGAAGCCCCGGAGCTGTTTCTTGCTGCCCTGGCTGCGCCATCCTGCTCCTGCTCCTCAAGCCCTTCTGTCCAGCCCATCAGAGCTACCAGGGAAGCAGAGCATAGCAAACCCAAGGGCTTTCCCAGAGGCCATAGAAGTTCCTTGTGTTAGGGACCACAGAGCTGGGGCAGTAGTCTGCAGAGGTTGGCTCAAAAAAGGAGCTGGCTGGCCTTCTGCAGTCAATAGGGGAAGGCCTTCTCGCGGGCAATTCAGCAGTTTGAAGAGCACAGCATCCCAGGGGGATGGGGGAATCAGGTGCTAAACCTTCCCTTGTGTTTTCAGCGTAAAGGGAAAGAAAAATGCTTTTGGGTTGACCTGGCACTAGCCTGTCTGCCCACCTCCCATGAAAACCACTTCACCTCTAGCTTGTCCTCATGAATAATGGGGGTTTGAATTTACCAGGCGAAGTGATCAGCCCCTCCAGCCTGCTATTCATTACTCCAATTAACAATCAGTTGCTTGAAAAATGGGCCAATCTGTTTCTTGGGGAGCCCCATAGAAAATCCACAAGGCAAGCCAATTAGCATACCAGCCCTCACCATCTAGGGAATTTAATTTAGTTATTTGGTTGATCTAAGTACCGAAATATTGTTGTTTTGTTATGGAGCATATAATGTTTGTTAAATGGCTGAAATCCCCCGAGGCCCATATGCTGCTGATATTCTCTGCGTCCTCCCGAGCCAGGCAGAGGCAGTAAGGCAAAAACTGTTTTGTCCCACACATGGTCCCTGTATTTTCCTGGCAGGACACGGCAGCTGGACGCAGGCAGAACAAACCTTCGCCACCCGGGGTGGGCGGGATAGCTTCTCTCCAAAATAGTTGCACACTTGAGCAAGCCCATTGTCTGCCCAGAAAGCATTTCAACCGCCTCTTACCAGGCAGCCGCTGCTACAAAAAGTACTCTGAGCCAGTGTTTGGCCAACCTGTCTGCAGGGCATATTGTGTGTGGGGCAATTAGTTTGCAAATTATCCATTTGCACATCCACACATGAATTAGTTACATGGGTCCCGCAGGATTTCTTATTCTTAGCGTTACTATTAAGGGAGGGCCATGAATAAATAAGGTAATTTGGACAAACGCCTTTCTAGCCACACACACACACACACACACACACAGTTCTCGCCTCTTCCTTGGAGAAGACAGGCAGTGTCAGGGAAGACAGCAGGCCTGCCGGCGGCCTAGCTCTCTTCACCCAAGACATAGGCCCTGACAATATTCTCCTATTCCCATGAGAAAAGTTCCTCACGCTGAGAGGATCCTAATAATCCCATTCTTAAAACACAGCGGCCTTGCTGATAGGGGTACAGGCTGCCCTAAACCAAGAAGCAGTTATGGGAAGGTGTTTGGGAGTAACAGAACATGTTAGGAACCAACAATAACAAAAGGGTCAAACCAGCAGGTGTGTGGATGCTTTTAGGTATTAAAGGTAAACTAAGGCTGTTTAGCTCTAAGATAGGGCTATCAGAACTGGTTATAATCACTAACCAATCAATATGGTGTGAACAGAGTGTGTAACCAATGAGCAGTTTTTAGCTTGCCACGTTTGCAGTAAGAAAGGTATAGAATCTGGGTGATTTCACCTCATAAAATGGCTTCCTGGCTACATGGCTTCACCTAAAATTCATATATTGAATTGCATGTTGCTCCCTACTGGACGCCACAAGGCAGTGGGTGGGGACCTGAGAAGGAAAAAAAACAGTGTTTCCCAGCATGTTGCCTCTGTGTGTTTCTGGGTTGATGCTGGTGCAACGGCAGCATGTGTTCTGCAAAGTTTTTCCCTGATTTAATAGCATTTAATTTATTTGGGGTTTTTTTTCCTGGTGAGAGAAAATATGTGACAGCTGTCAGCTTGTAGTGCCACACGCTCTGTGCTTGGAGATGTGACCCCAATCCTGTAACTGAACTGCTCCTTCGTTTCTGAAGAAATCCCATATTGGGATTTCAACAGCCAAAGAAGTACCAGAGCCACCAATATATTCAGCCTGATTTAACATGGGGTTTGTTCTGGTCTAAGTTTGATGGAAGTGGTGGAGAGGCATGTTGGAAGGAAGGGAGTCTAACTGAACAGATAGACCTGCCCAGTGTTTGCATGGCAGTTTGTTCTCCAGTTCATAAACCCAAACCACAGACTGTTGCTACTTCATCAGCAGGAGAAAAATATGGATGAGGTGTGGCTCTGTCTGCCATTCCCAGGCATGTCGGTCAGACATTTCAAATGATCTGTACATGCTGAAGAAAGAGTTGGTGCTCTAACCACCTTTGATAATCTCCCCAGGTGTCTAAGTGTTCTTGGCCATGAGCCAGCAGTGTGCCCTGGGGGCTGAGAGAGACAATGGGATCCTGGGGGCATCAGGAGGAGTGTGGCCAGCAGGTCTAAGGAGATGATCCTCCCCTTCTACTCTGCCCTGGTCAAGCCCCACCTGGAGTATTGTGTCCAGTTCTGGGCTCCCTGGGATAAAAAGGACAGGGATCTCCTGGAGAGAGTCCAGAGAAGGGCTACGAAGATGATGAAGGGCCTGGAACATCTATCCTAAGAGGAAAGGCTGAGAGAGCTGGGGCTGTTCAGCCTGGAGAAAAGAAAATCCACCCATCAATTCCCCATCTCTCCAACTTGGAGAGAAGGATGCTATGGGGGACTGTGTCAAAGCCTTGCAGAAACCCAGAGAGATGACATCCGTAGCTCTTCCCTTGTCCACTGATGCAGTCCCTCCTTTGTAGAAAGCCATGAGATTGGTCAGGCAGGACCTGCCCTTGGTGAGGCCATACTGGCTGTCTCGAATCACCTCCCTGTCCTCCATGTGCCTCAACGTAGCTTCTAAGAGGATCTGTTCCATGACTTATCTTTGGCTATTGCTTTTTTGAACACAATAACCTATCTTTGTGGGTAGTTAAATTTCTCTGCGTGTCTGACCTGACCCTGTGCTATTTAATGCTCATTTTTTAATTCCTCTGCAAATGTGACAAAAAGCCCAGTAACATTTAATGTTTCTTTGCAGCCCAGTGGTTAATCAAACTCTACTGGGTTGAGAGGTGGCTAGTGTTGATTTGAGGATTTAGCAGTTAAACAGATAGAAAACTCGTCAATACAGGCAAAGCCAACATTGTGTAACACTCATTTCTTTTCTAACCTAAATGAAATCAAACTCCTTTGGGAATCTGTTTCATCAACATGCTTACAGTCTTTGAGACAGCTTCTAATCTGACGGAAAAGCATCTTTCCTTGAAACCATAAAAAGCAGGACTTCCTTGTGCTGTGTTAGCTCCCCAACATTCTTTACATATTAAGTTGTCTGTTAGTGTTGGAGAATTTCCCTGTGTAAAGTTAAGGAGCTGGTAGTTTCCTGCAGCTGTTGTCAAAAGATAAAACCATTGCTTCTTTCCTTGCTTAAAACTGCAAGTTTATTGACTAAAAGAAAATTATTCTGAGCTGTGAATGGCAGCTTAACAAGCAGCATCGTGTAGCAAAGCTGCCTAATGAGCAGGAGAGATCACAGAAGCACAAGGTTGGAAAAGACCTTTAAGATCATCAAGTCCAACCAATCCCATCCCAAGCTAAACCAGAGCCCTAAGTACCTCAGCTATCCTTTTTTTGAACACATCCAGGGAAGGTGACTCAACCCCCTCCCTGGGCAGCCTGTGCCAGGCCCTGACAGCTCTTTCAGTAAAAATGTTTTTCTAATGTCTAATCTGCCCCTGCCCTGGCACAGCTTAGTGCCATTGCCCCTTGTCCTGTCTCCTGTCACCTGGCTGAAGAGACCATCACCCACCTCTCCACAACCTCCCTTCAGGTAGCTGTAGGTGGTATAAGGTCTCCCCTCAGCCTCCTCTTCTCCAAGCTAAACACCCCCAGCTCCCTGAGCCATTCCTCACAGGATTTGCCCTCCAGCCCCTTCCCCAGCCTGGTTGCCCTTCTCTGGACTCGCTCCAGGACCTCAATGTCCTTCTGATGGTGAGGAGCCCAGAACTGGACCCAGCACTCGAGGTGCGGCCTCACCAATGCCCAGTACAGGGGCACAATCACTTCCCTGGACCTACTGGCCACGCTGTTTCTGATACAGGCCAGGATACCATTCGCCTTCTTGTCCACCTGGGCACACTGCTGGCTCATGTTCACTCGGCAGTCACCCAACACCCCCGGGTCCTTCTCTGCCTGATAGCTCTCCAGCCAGTCTCCCCCAAGCCTGTAGTGCTGCCTGGGGTTGTTATGTCCCATGTGCAGCACTCTACACTTGGCTTTGTTAAACTTCATCCCATTGGTCTCACCAATGCTCTTCCTTCTTACTTACTTTGACCGTATTATTCACAGTCTTTTTCAGTGGTTTGAATCCTTTTCTGATATTCTTGTATTGGTTCTCTCTGCTTCCTGCTACCTGTCAGTATCCATTGGTGCAATGATTTCACTGGAGCTGCTGCAGTGTAAAGCAATTAATGATGTCATCCTATGTGTGCTTGAAAGCAGCCCTGAGGAAAAGGGCTTAGGAGTACTCATGGATGAGAAGCTGGACATGAGCCATCAATGCAAAAACTAGAAAAGGGGAGATTTACATTGGATATTAGGAAAAAGTTCTTCAGTATGAGGGTGGTAGATCACTGGGGTTGCCCCAAGATGTTGGGGAGGCCCCATCCCTGGAGATATTCATGGTCAGGCTTGATGGGGCTCTGAGCGACCTGATCTAGTGAAGATGTCCCTGCTCACTGCAGGGGGGGTGGACTAGATGGGCTCTAAAGGTTCCTTTCAACCTGAAACATTCTATGCTTCTATGTCTCATGCAATCGATGGTCCTAAGTTTTGAGGCACTCAGGCTGTGCGTGGGGTAATCACAGAATCACAGAGTTGTAGGGGTTGGAAGGGACCTCCAGAGATCATGGGGTCCAACCCCCCTCCCAAAGCAGCTCCCCAGCTCATACTGCACAGATAGGCGTCCAGACGGGGCTGGAATCTCTCCAGAGAAGGAGACTCCACACCCCCTGGGCAGCCTGTCCCAGGGCTCCCTCACCCTCACTGGGGAAAAGTCCCTCCCCATGTTGGTGTGGAACTTCCTGTGCTCCAACTTGCAGCCATTGCCCCTTGTCCTGTCCCCACTGACCACAGAAAAGGGGCTGGCCATTCCCCCTGCATCCCATACTTCAGATATTTATAAACATTGATTAGGTCCCCCCTCAGTCTTCTTTTCTCCAGGCTGAACAGCCCCAGCTCTCTCAGCCTTTCCTCATAGGATAGATGCTCCAGGCCCTTCATCATCTTTGTAGCCCTCCTCTGGACTCTCTCCAGGAGATCCCTGTCCTTTTTATCCCAAGGAGCCCAGCACTGGACACAACACTCCAGGTGGGGCCTGACCAGGGCAGAGTAGAGGGGGAGGATCACCTCCTGTGACCTGCTGGCCACACTCCTCCTGATGCCCCCCAGGATCCCATTGTCTCTCTCAGCCCCAGGGCACACTGCTGGCTCATGGCCAACCTGTCATCAACCAGGACCCCCAGGTCCTTCTCCACAGAGCTCTTCTCCAGCAGGTCACCCCCAGCCTGTACTGATACAGTTGGTTATTCCTCCCTAGGTGCAAGACTTTACACTTGCTTTTGTTGAATCTCATCTGGTGTCTCCCTGCCCAGCTCTCCAGCCTGGCCAGGTCTCTGGATGGCAGTGCAGTGTCCTGCCTGTCAGCCACCCCTCCCAGCTTTGTATCATCGGCACTTGCTGAGGGTGGATGCTGTTCCCTCATCAAGGTGTCAATGAAGATATTGAACAGGACTGGACCCAACACCCAGCCCTGGGGACACTGCTGGTCACAGGCCTCCAGTCAGACTCTGCCCCACTGATCACAACCCTCTGAGCTCGGTCCGACAGCCAGTTCTCGACCCACCTCCCTGTCCACTCATCTATCCCATGCTCTCTCAGCTTTTTAATGAAGGACCAAGAACCAGCTTTCCTGGTAGAGGCCACTGCTCTTTGGTTAAAACTGTGGTCCAAATACTTTGGGGAACAGGTAACTGGTGCCTTTTATTAGAGCCATGCAACTGAAATAATAATCGGATAAAAGGATCATTTATTGTCAAACGCTTATGGAGCTGCATTACGTGATCTTTTCCTTAAAAATCTCTGCATTTCAAACCAGCTTGTGGCTTTTCTCTGTGCCATTAACACTTCAGTATTACGCAGGAGTATATTTCACATGGCAAATTCTGTGGAATATGGATTATGTTCTCAGGAAATAAATAAAAATTTCTCAAGTTGGCCTTGGCTCTGCTGGTGGTAATCGTGAAATTGTTTGTGCTTAAGCTACAGCAGAGGATTGGATTCTTAAAAACTGAATGGGGGGTAAAATGCTTTCAGGGTGATTTCTTTACAACAAAAACAGGATAGAATTAAAGCTAACTGATAATCTTTGTGAGCCTGTGCCACGTGAGGCAGGGGAGCAACCACATTCCCGGCAGATATAAGTCCGGATAGTCCCATTAGCTGACAAAGCTGGGTCAGTCCACAGCAGCTGAGGATCCAGCCCTGTGAGTTTGAAAGAATCATCATTTTCCTGGCAAAACCAGGGAAAAGACTATAACAGGATTTTGTGAGGGCAAATAATATTAAAGAGCAAATAAGATGGGCTGGGGACCAAAGAGGATGGCTGTTTCATTTGTCATTTATTGAGATCTTTTTGTATGTGTGTTTAGTGGGATGTGCACCAACACAGGTAAGTTGTCTCACTGAGCCACTCAGGACTGATAACCTTTTTTAGTACTGTTTAGTATCTACCACTGTAGTGCAGTTTAGACTCACGATCAGGACACCTTTAATAACAAAACTCCTGAGTTAATCTCCTTTAGAGGTCTGTGTGTCATTACCAGCTATAATCTAACCCTTCCAGGGTATTGTAGATGCACTTACTGGCATAAAACCTTCTTTGGGAGAATTAGGTATTTTCTCATTATGCACGCTAATAGCTTTTCACTGAATGTCACCAAATTTCCATGAAAGTCGGTTTGATTTTTACTGTCAAGTTTCAGAGTTTACCCAGCCTATAAAAGAGGATCTTAAGAATTGTCTCTAATGAGTTATCCTCTAGCTACCTCTGAGTTATGTCGGTGAGAGACTCTCTGGTGAGCTGATGGAAGAGGAAAGCATTTCACCTTTGGAACAGGCAGATGCAGGGTGTATGCAGGGAAGGAAATGCTGAAGCAGATGAGTCCCTGCTGCATGTTGAGCCATTTCAGGCCAAAAGCCTGGAGGTTGAAGCATTCATCCATCTCCTGTGGGTCCTCATTGCCATGTGTGCTGGGGAAATGTGCAGCCGCTCAGGCCGACTGTTAAGCAGCTGCCAAGAAGGTGTTTCAGGGTTTCAGGGCTGCATGTAGACACCTCAAATCTGAGCCCCAGGCAGCTAAAACCTGGATTGGTTCTGGTCTTTAAACCTCTGTGTCTCAGCTGCTTTCAGGAAAACAGTGCTCTGTGAAAGGGACCTTCCCTTGCTTTGCTTGTCACCCTAATAATAAATAACCAGAGCAAGGAGACTGGGGGTCACCGTGGCAAGAGGAGCTGCAAATACATTGCCAGCAGCAGCAGCCATCTCCAAAGGAGGAGGTGAGTCCTCCTTGTGCCACAGATCCCTTACTGGTCTTGTCCCCACCTGGGACACTCAGAAACGCACGGGCAGCAGGGCCGTCTGGGTGGTGGGTGCCTGTGCCCCTCTTCGGGAGGCGGGCGCTGAGCCACGCACTCATTGCAAGGTAGGTCAAAGATACGAGGTGACAGCAGAGATGGGCTGCAGCTTTTCCATCTGCAGGAGAGTTTGAGAGAGGCTGACACGCCGGGTCGGTGGCAGGTGTCCAAGGGGCTCCGATGCCTCTTGGGTTATGAAGGACAAGGAGGACTCTGCTGGCAGATGGTGTCTCCAGTCCAGCCTGCAGGCTCTCGCCCGCACCCAGCTACATCTGCAAACCAGCCCTGGTCTTCACTCTCCCTGGGTAATGTACTCCTGCAGCATTTGTATTTATAGGAACTTTTGTTGGGACCCGAGCTGAGATGTGATTTAGGTGCCAGGCTCAAGCACAGTTTCAGATTCTACAGTTTTGGTACTATGAGCTTTTTAATTGGGTGGGTTGTAAAAGTCCCTGCTCCAAGGCACAAGTACACAAGACAGACCTGGAAGGGACATTCCCTCCAACTGAGTTGTCCAGGAGCTCGCTGAGACCCTGTGGCTGAGCTGATGGGATTGAAGCCTTTCAAGTGCTTAATTCAAGTTGCCTCCACCTTCCCTTTCTGACAAGCTCATCTCAGGTCCCGTGTGCCATTCGACTTGGGCAGCTGCCCAGCACCAGAGAAATCCCAGGATGATCTGTGATGCTCTTGCCAGCTAGCTTTTCTTTGGTTTTAATTCATTGCTTTTGCTTTACAGGGAGTTGTTTGATGGGGCTTGGCTTGAAGAGGGGCTGAAATGCCATCACACACTCTGCACCTCGTGAGAGGAAGTGCAATTAAAGCCACCTACCTCTTAAATGCATGACCCACCTCCATAATCAGAGAAAGCCACCAAAAGGGTTAAACACTTTATTTAGATGGCTTTGTTTGTTACGTGTGTGCTTTGCTTGTTCTGAGAATTAACAGAAGATAAGCTAAAAGTTCATTTATAAGAGTATTAAAGGATAATTACGATGGAGTAAATGCAGCAGGTCAAAAGGCATTATGATAAACAGAATCATAATATAGGGCTTGGGAAAATAAGCTAAAATGTACAATGCCCAACATTACTCACTGAATGCCACAGAAGGTGTACTTCTTCAGTTTTCTCTGCTTCTTCCTTCCTGGTCTAAATTAAACTTGCATCCATTGGCACTCTGCTGCCAGCGCGCGAACACGTAATGATAATCAATTGCAGTAACTTAAATTAAACTTTTGGGCAGACATAAATATGTGACCTTTTAATATCAACAAAATGATAAAAAAGATTTGGTCGGAAATCTGTTTCAATCAGATTAGAGGAGAAGTGGGTAAAGCTGATTACAAGCCCGCTAAACACAGTATTTGGGCAGTATTTGTTCAGAAACAATAGCGTTAATTCTACTTTAACAAGTATTATCTGGAAAATCAATAATTAATGGGAACCCATTATCAACTTGTAATTTAGCACAGAGATTAAGTTGGGGGAGAAGTGAAAGCGAGTGGGCAACCTGCTTTTACTTGACCTGTCAGGCTGATGGATTAGCGAGTGACAGCAGGGTTCATATTTTTCTAAAGGAGAGGTGGTAGAAGTAAGTCAATTTGGGCCTCTTGCTGTTTGGCACCACCTTAGCCTCCTGCTTCCTCATGTTTGCAGAAGAGTTGCCTTGCACAGCCAGGTCTGCTGCCGCCCGGGGATCAGCATCTTCGGTGGCACCTGGTCCTAGGGTGAGGAGGGACATCGCCCCTGAAACCACAGGGTGCATGGGGAGGGGGGGATGGAGGGAATGGAGGTGGGCAGAAAGGTGCTGTTTGTGGATGGAGTGAATGGGTGTGGTCACACCACCTTGGGCACCTCTCTCCTTTACATGTTTCAGCACCTCCCAGCTTGCCAAAGTGCCCTCTACCATGTTTTCTCCTTGACTGACAGGGTTTGTAATGACATGTGTGAATGCATGTGAACGGACAGATTTTCCCCAGCCGGCACCTCCCTTCCCCCCACCACATCAGCTCTATTTGGGGAAACAACCTTATCTGTCCTCTCTGCTGTGTTGGGACTCGGATGTCGTAAGTGTGCGTGCGGTTCAGAAGTGATGTGTGGGTGACTTGTTGCTGGAGTAGGTCATTGCAACAGATGCCAAACAGATAATGGTTTTGTGAAGACAACATACTTCCAGAGGATACAGATGTTCCGATCAAGGATCTGTGTGTGTGCGCGCATGTGTGTGCCTGCATGCTTCTCTCTCTGGGTATCTCTGTGTCTGTGTGTTTGCCAAGGCTAGAATAGGCTTTTAGAAGAGGGACATCACTGTTTGTTAAATTTCAGGTGGACAGCAGTGAGGCACCACTCCAACCTCACTGCTGGCCTGCTCGTCTTCTCCTCCTGGGCAGAGGCTCGCTCTTCCCACGGCTGAGTTACCTACCTGATTTTGGGAAGAGCAGGATGTGGGCTGCGGGCTGTAGTGGTTTAGTGGAACAAGGGAGTGAAAGGAGACAGGTTTGGGACACTGGGGAGCAAGTAAGCCAGTGCCAGAGGACTTGGGGAGAGCCCGATGCAGCTAGACATGTCTGTGTAGACACCTGTGTTTGGGGTGTTCTTTACCCTGCTCAAAGGCAGTGGTTAAAAATAAGATGAAGGAAGACCCCGCTGACACAAGCAGTGGCCTGTGGACAGAAGAGAGGAAAGTGTGCAGGGACATGCCACCTCTTCTAGTAGAGCAGTGGATGGAGCTGCAAACAGTGATCTCTTGTGCTGGCCTCCCATCTCCCACCAAACCTGCCCTCCCAAGTGTGCACACAATGACAGGGATGAGGAGCCCAAAAGCTGTACTTGTCTCTCTGCTTCCACTGTCCATGTCCCCCATCTTTGAGTCTCCACGAGGGTCAGCCTGGTCCTTAGAAGGTGACTGAAAGGCTGATGTCCAGTCAGTGGCTGGATGTAGGTTGGCCGCGAGGTGCGGCATGCAGCCCGGGTTGTGATGATGGCTTCTTGACAGTCAGCGAGGCGGGATGCTCTCGGCAAAGGGAACAGATTGAAGGCAGATTGTGTGGGTGAAGCAGCACCGTGCTACACAGCTAGGGAGTGGCTTCAGAAATGGCATTTAATCATTCAACATTAACACAAGACATCTGTCACCATCCTCGGCAGTGACGGGGCTGCACAGCAAAACAATATGTTCCGGCGCTCCTAATCACTGGAAAAACACTACTTTTTGCAGAGAGTTCTTTTAGTGCCCAGCACAAATCCTTCTATTTTATTATAGCAATCCCAGCCAAATCCTCCAATAAATGGAGTTTTTATTAATGTGCAGCTGTTAAATGAGAAAAAATAAAACTCAGAAATAAAAATGAATCCCTGAATAATCGGGCTGATCCCAGGCAGTAAGAGCAAGCAGGCCGACCAAATACTTACAGCTTTTTGGTATTATTTAAAAATATGATCGGGGCTTTTCTTTCCCCCTCTGTTTTCTTTTGGTTTGGGGATATTTTTTTTTACAGAGTCTTGATTAGATTTTGCCCAGGAAGATCCAAGCGACTCCTGCGGGTTGGAAAGCCAGCAAGGAGAAGTGAAAGGTGCTGGGATGAGGGTAACATCCAGCACATGTGCCTACTGCCATGGTTGGGAATTTGCTCTGGCCAAGGAGGAGAGTGATGGGGTTGCATCATGCCCACAGCAGCTGGGGTTTGTGGTGGGGTCTGCTTCCTCCTGTGCAAAAGTGAACAGAAGAGTGTGTCAAAAAAAGAAGGTGGAAAGAGGTGAGTGACAAAGCTCTCCCAACCATCGCGTCTCCCATCAGAAGGATGAGGTGGTTTACTTACCCAGTCACAGTCTGGGGCTCTTTGCCTTAAACTGGAGCTTGTGAGGTGAAATGTCACACCCTGAAATGCTGATCTGCAGTTAAAAAGGAAGGAGAAGTGATCCCACGGTGACATGATGGGTGAGACAGGTGCTGAGTCAGGGTGGGGGGAAAAGTGATGCCTGCTCTAGGTTTGGCCCCAGGTCCTTTCCCCATGCACAGGTCCTGGCCTGCCATGGCATCCTGTGTCATGGGTGGGAGACACATGCCACCAAGGGAACAAATCTCTTTCCCTTATGCTCATTATTGCTGCTGGGAGACCTGTTCCAATCCTGCTACGCCCACGGCACAGCCACGCGCCTGCACGGGTGCTGGAAGCTGGGCTAAACCAGGTCTCAGGCTACAGTCCAGCTGGCAATAAAGCGACCATCAGGGGCCGTTTCCTGATGGCTCCAGCCCAAAGGAGAATGCTGAGTGAGCAGAGATGCAGGAGACCTGCTGGAGCAGCATCAGATGCACGCACATGTTTCCAGGTAACTCAGACCTCAGACAGCCCTACAGGGACCCACCTAGAGCTAAGCCTCCAGTGGGAGGGCAAAGCCAGCCCAGGCAGCTCCCCCAGACCCAAGAGAGATGTCCTGCCTGTGGTGCTCTGAGCTGAGCTGTGGCCATCAGGACAGTGCCTGTCACTGGTGCTCAGACCCTGGCTGCCCAGGGGCGCTGCCTGGTGAATGCAGGACAGGAGGGAATGCCCCAAGCAGATAGCACCCTGCCCATGAAATGGCACGACCATCTCCACTATTCATTCTGATTAAATTAGAGCCAAAGTAAAGCCCTAATTCTTCTGATTAAGGCTTAGAAGTTAAGCTCTTCAGGCAGGGTGCATGCCTTGCCTTGTGCTCTCTGAAACCACTTTGTCCACTCAACACTAATAATGCACTCCTATATATTTCTTCTCAGACATGCATGATGCCCAGATATATGACACTCCTGGGACATCCCAACACTCTTGTCTGAATGGAGGTATTTAGATGTGGTCACCTGGCTGGTTTTGGCTACAGCAATGAGTTAGGGTATCAGGGACAGAAGCAATTTTCATTGTCACTGGTTTAGCCTCAGCGAATAGGTGTTTTACCCCAGGGCAGCTCTGTTACCAAGCTTGTACCGTGGTTTTCTGCTCTGCAGGGCTCTCTGCAGACACAGGATGGGATCATGCCAGAGGCTTGCCAGCACTGCACTTGCCTTTAAAGAGGAGCTTGTGGTACCCATCGGGAAACCTGGGTGGTGGTGGAAGACCTGGGCTGTGGTTTCAGCAGGGGCTGGAAGCACTTCCTTGGGGCCCTGATCTCCACTTATGTCCGTCTTCTTGCAGGGAAGCTAGAAAACTTCTGCCTCTGACATCTTGCATGGGGAAGCTCTCCCATCCCTCCTCCTCTGCACCACAGGCAGAGGCACAGCCCAGTATTGTTTGTCACAGATCAATGCATCTACCCATGTGGAAAAATGTCATTACCACCAGGGCTTGGCTTTTCTTTCCCCTTGAACTGCTCCTGCTGTGCTGGTGAGGGGCTGGCTAATTGCCTCTTTTCTCAGGTTGTCCTTGGGGACGGCGGCCCTGCGGCCCGCTGCGCAGCTCAGGCCAGCCACAGCTCACACTGGTGGTCACATCAGAGGTTCCCTGAGCATCTCTTTTGCCAAACAAATGAACACTCAGCCGCTGCGCAGGGCCGCTGGGCTCTTTGTTACATCTTCCCTTGTGAGCTAAGGAAACAGAGCGGGCGGGGGGAGTCACTTAAAAAGAGAGGGAAGGATGGGCCGTGGGCTCCCAGCTAGGAGGGGAGACACAGGTAACCCACTCGTGTGTGCTCCAGACAGTTACAGTGCTGCCATGGCCAACACAAGTGAGGTGATGTGGAGTTGGACACCCTCAGTCATCAGTCCCCTCATGGGGAGGCTGTGTCTGCACTTAAATATGCTCTGCTGGGCTGGGGCAGTGAGCATCCCAAAGTGGGGCTCACATGGAGGTTTCCTGCCAGGCGATGAGCAGAGGGAAGGGTATTCCCTGGGGTTTCTGGCACCACACCACCCCTTCTGGTCCCTGCAGGCTGGGAGGCACTTTGCCTGGCTGAGCACTACAGGAGCTGCACAGGAAGGCATGTGGGGGGGATGCTGGAGGAAACCCATAAGCAGGAATCTCTCCCTGCAGTGAAACTGGAACTTTTCTAGGTACTGAGCAAAAGGAAACAAGAGGCTTTGCTGCCATTTCCAAATAGGAGCAAAATGCATCTATTTCACCTTTAAAATCCAGCAATACCTCAAGCTGAAAGGGAAGACTGCAGAGAATGATCTCACAAGGGAGAAGTTTATTTCTTCCTCTTAAGCCTTTTACTCCTCCTTTTTTTCCCAGAGTATGACAATACCAACAATATAAGCCCTTATTTGAGGTGATTAAGTAATTATTCAATATTGGCAACATTCAGTCTGGTCTTTTTTGGAAAATAGGGACTTTTGGCATCAAGATCCACCTGGACTATGTTGGAGGAATTATGTTAAATCAAAGCCCAGGACCTGGTAGGAAACCTGGAAAGCCCTCTGTGCTAACATCTGTCCTTTATTACAGATAAAATTAATCCCCACAAGAAAGTTTCACAGATTTTACAACTAGGTGCTACCAACGAAGGAGGTGAAGAGAAGATGGCCCAGGTGTGATGTTGGTGAAGGCAGGACAGAGCTACAACAGGAGAGGCAAGCAGGAGGAAGTCAGTGTGTGCTGAAAGCTGCTCTTTCTGCATCCAAACATTGCAGAATGAGGTGTCAGAGCACAGAAATCATGCCTCACAGAGCCTGAGGGGAAGTTGGATGTGAAGAACTTTCCTGCAAGGTCACGTAAAGCAGGTGAAGCAAGCTATGGGAACCCTACCTCTTACCTCTGTATTTGTAGCACCAAATAATGGGAGGTGACCCAGCACACGTGCCTGTACTCACGTGGGAAAGAGGATCCATGCATGGGGATATATTTGATGCTATTTTTCTCTTAGTTCTTTAGGTCCTTTAGGTGGTCTGTTTGGGACGAGGTTGCTTTGGCAAAGGGTCATTTGCTGTATAATGCCAGGTGGGGTCTGTGAGACAGTGACATGTGAGTCTCTTCAGGATCTTCCAGATCTTAGTTTATGTCTCTTGGGAGTCCAACCCTTAATGGGGAAGGCTGTGAGAATCGTTAATTAATTATCTCCTCCTAAAAGAGACAGAGATGTGCTGGGAAGCCATGCCCCAACATCTCCTGGCCCTTCTGCTCATCTGCCAGGGAGAGCTCAGAAAGCCCAGCGTATTGCCTGTCCCTCCAAACCCAGAGCTGCATCACAAGTCCAGGCTGGTGCTCAGAAAGGAACCTGGACCTCTTTGCACAGCCAAAACCTTAGAATTCACCTCCAAGCAGAGGTGCCATGTTTCAGCACCTGTTTGCATTTGGGAGAGCTGATCTAGAAAGGGGTATTAAAGGGAAAGAGTGAGAGTAGCTGCCTGTGTGCATGGTGTCCCCTGCTCTAATTAGGTTAGCTTCTTTCATGGCTAGTGCTGTCATACCGAGCTGAAAAATCAATACCATATGGCACCGCACTCAGATAGCAAACGTGGAGATTAATTAAAGGAGAAGTAATTCTGTCAGGTCTCATAGCATAGCGCCTACAATTAGGCATGGCTGAACTGGTTTGGAAACGCAAAGGCTAGGCAACACCTTCACCCAGAGCTGAGCTGGACTCTCCCACCACTTTGGGTCAGAATAAAGTGAAATCTGCCTTTCTCTAGCCCTAGCAGAGGTATATGAGAAAGGTCGCGTGGCTTCCCTGTGTCTGTGTGGCCAGCCTCTTGCTTCCAGCTTGCTGCAGGGAAGAGACACATTTGTTCTGGGAGGCTTCTGCTTGGCAAGGTGCTGGGTATGAATGTGGGTGTGAAGGGGCTGCCTTGGAGGCTCACCATGCTGCTGGGCTGGGAGCTGGGAAAGCCATGGGAGGGACCAGAAAGAAGAAAATGCAGAGAAGTTCAGGTGGTGTGATAAAGAGCACTGGGAAGGCACTTAGAGAAAGAGAGGGGTGGTTTGGGGAGGTGGGCAGGGCTCTCTGCAATGGAAAGAAGGCTGTGAGGTGGAAAAGAGATGAAGGAGGGAAAAATCAACCTTCAAGTCAATGGAGGAGCAGCCAGGTCTGCCACAGACGAGGGTATTTTATGATGTTATGCCCAGGATGAGAGCTAGAGCAGTGGCAATGCCCATGGCACCTGGATAAGATGCCAGCAAGATTTGGCTCCTAGATCTACCCCTGCCTCCTTGCCTTGCCTTCCCTTTTCCCTTCCCTTCCCTCTGCCTGTTTTTACAGGGCTTTAACTTATTTCAACTTATTTTCACATCATGCCTTTATCTCTTTGAAGGCCAAACATCTGAATGAAGAAACTGGCTGACAATCTTCCAGAATATAGGTTCAGTTCAACAACCACTTAAGTCAGTAAAAATCTTCCAGAAGGTTTCATTGTCCTTGGGTCGAGACCTTCATGGGACCAAAAACTTCTCTGCTCTCCCAAGTGTAAAAGAAACCTGAGAGGTGGTGGGGAAATGCTGTTATTTCATGAAAAAAAAATATAAGAAATCTGACTCCATCTCTTGGGAAGTTTCATTTCCAGGGCACGTACCAGAGTGGGACAATGTCTACCCCTCTTTTGGGAGATGCTGATTTAATGAATGTGGCAGGCATTGTGTGTGCTTGGGAGCCTCACAGCCGTTTTGCTTCTGCTGATATTTTCTTTTCTCTTCTGCTTTAATGAGTGTTTCTCTAATTGACTTGATGATTTCTGTTTAATTAGCACATTTTGGAGGAATGATCAAAAAATAATAAGATAAAGTAATCGGACAAGCATAGTGCAGAGGAATAATAGCTCCTTTGTGGGGCTAATTGGAGTGGACAGTCCATCGGCTAGTTTGGGGCTCCTCACAGTTGGATATTCCCAGCCTAGCTGTGCCGTGTGCCCAGGACTTCCAAGCACCAACATGGACCCAGCTCCTGTAGTCATTTCAATTAGCTTTAATGAGCTGTGAATGAGCACCAAGGAGAACCGGGCCTGGGACCGGCCCTGCTTTGCTGCTGCCCAGATTTTGTAGAAGGCTGCAGAAGCGACCAGAGTTTGCCCAGGACCTACAGCAGGTACAAGGTCCCAGGTCCTGGTACTGCCAAGCAGAGCATCCCCCAGGAGGGCTGTGTCTCAGCTCACATGCCCTCTAGGACAAGAGGGGTTTTCCCTGAGCCTCGTGTCCCCATGTATCACCTCTGGGACATGCCTCATCCCTAGGAGTGGGGAGAGGGCTTTTGTGGCGCCCAGCAGGGAGCAATATGCAATTCAATATATGAATTCTAGGTGAAGCCATGAAGCCATCCAGCCATCCATTTTATGAGGTGAAATCACCCAGATTCTATACCTTTCTTACTGCAAACGTGGCAAGCTAAAAAACTGCTCATTGGTTACACACACTGTTCACACCATATTGATTGGTTAGTGATTATAACCAGTTCTGATAGCCCTATCTTAGAGCTAAACAGCCTGAGTTTACCTTTAATGCCTAAAAGCATCCTCACACCTGCTGGTTTGACCCTCTTGTTATGGTTGGTTCCTGACATGTTGTGTTACTCCCAAATACCTTCCCATAACTGCTTCTTGGTTTAGGGCAGCCTGTACCCCTATCAGCAAGGCCGCTGTGTTTTGAGAATGGGATTATTAGGATCCTCTCAGCAGGAGGAACTTTTCTCATGGGAACAGAATAATATTGTCAGGGCCTGTCCTGGGTGAAGAGAGCTAGGCCGCTAGCAGGCCTGCTGTCTTCCCCGACAGGCTTTCCATGGGCTGCATCACTCCTGGAGATGCATGGGGCGATCTTCAGTTGCTCAGCAACTGCCAGTCATGCCTCCAGTCACAGTTGTAGGTGCAGCACCTTGATGGTCATTTGTTTGCCCTGTGTTTGGCTAGGAATTAATTAGGAGATGGGCTGCAGGCTGCTGTGACAGCTGTCTGCGTGCGGCACTTCCCAGCAGTTTGATTAAATCTGCGACACTCCAGATGTGAGAGCCCTGTGCATCAGCACATGGTTCCCTCTTAAACTCCACTTAAACCATGACTGCTCTTCTGGTTTTAATCAAAGACAAATGCCTTAAGACAGAAATCTGTGCAGAGGAATTAGTAAGGATGTCCCTGGGGCATGCAGAGTGGGACATGGAAAGGGACACCCGCCTCCTCCCCCCCCCCCCCCCTCCCACCCCCACTCCAGTGCCGAATGAGGGCTGCTGATGCACTTGTAGTAAGCTCAGCTGGCGATGCTACAGCACCAAGCAGGTGGTGTGTGTGGCCAGCTGCAGCTGCGCTCACCCTGCAAACCTTTGCTTCACCCTTGTAAATGTGAGCTAGAAATGAAGCATTTTCCACAGCCTGGCAGAGCTGGGAGCAGATTTCTCCACTCCTTTAACCCGTCCGTGCTGCCTGCCTCTCCAAATTCATCACCCAAAAATGGAGGCTATTTGACCATTACACATATCTACTCCCAACTGTCTGAAGCCCACACAGACCCACCAGTCAGCCCTGGCTGCAGCCTGGGAAAAGTCCCAACACCCACATCACAAGGAGGAAGCCCACCTGTAACTCAGAGGTAGGGATTTAGCCTTGCAAAACATGGACATGCCTCACTGTGACACCCCCTCTTTGCTGCCTTTGCCCTAGCGATGGGCTGTTTCTCAGTTCCTTTTCACCTGCGTTTCAGAGGCAACATTTTCACAACAGCCACCACTTCCCTGTGCTCCCAGCAGGACACAGAGGAGGTGGAAAAGCCCTTTTCTGCCCATGTGTACTGAGGCAGGGACCTTCCCCCCAGACTCCCACCCTTGGCAAACTACCCATGCTGCCGTTGGCTGGCTGCTCACCCCACTGTGCTCCACTCCTGGGCTGCCTTACATCCATGCGAGGGGTCTCCCATGGCCACCAGCCAGCTGGCTGAGCTTGCCATGCAGAGCAGGTGCCTGAAGACACATGTCCCTGAGGAGCAGGCTCCAGCCACACTCCCACACTGCAGCTGATGCAGGTGCCAGCAAGGAGCACCTGGCTGCGAGTGCCAGTGCAGGTCTCACAGGTGGGTGTGTGGCAGGAGCCAGGCTTTCAGAGAGGAGTTCTCTGTCCAGCCTGGAGCATGGGAGCCTCTTCCACCCCAAGCTGCCTGAAACTGTCAGATGGTCCTTTATTATTGACCTGATTCATATCTAAACCAGGGAGGTGAAAGCTGTCTTATCCCATTACTAATCCTCTAAACCAGGCCCTTCAATACCTTCTCCTTGCTACCCCCTCCTCATTGCTACGGCAGGTGGTTGCAAGGCAAGTGCTCATCCCTCTGGGGTTTCCCAGAGGTTCACATACCTGCAGAGATAGGGCCCCCAAAAGTTGGCTGGGAAGTCATCACCGGCTGAGGAGGGTCTGCCAAAATGCCCATGTATCTGTAATCCCCCAAGGACTTGCAAGGCTTGAGCCCGGTGCCTGAAGGGACCAGCCCCAAGCACCTGTCCCATCCCATGTGCCCTCAGGATGCCATCCCATAGGGTGCTGCAGGGTACACTGGGTGCCTGATGTGGCGCTGGAGCAGCTGTGGGCAGGAGGGGACACCTTGGGGACTGTCCCACCTTGCTGCACCTCCAGTCCCGCAAAGTGCAGCAGGGAGCAGAACGCAGGGGTCGGAGGTGCTCCAGCATTGGTCGCGGGCAGCACCCACCCCTGAGACAGGGGTCTGCGGCCTCCGTCCTCCCTGGATGGAGCCCTTATGGAGGGGCTGGGTGCTGGGGCACCCCAGGGCTGCTGGGCTGGCTGGCGCAGGCGCCCTGCCCACAGGAAGGGGGGGAACCCCAGGGAAATTAGAGCAAGGGGCGATGTTTGATGTTCTGCTCTTTAAGCGATTAATAATCTTTCGGCGTCGGAGAATCAGCTGAAAATCTTCCCTGGAAAATAATGAGCAGAGAAACATTTACTGATTAGTCTAATCCCAGCTAATCCTATCTGATGAGCATATATCAAGATATCCTTTAACTGATTTATTGTCCAAAGGACGGGTGGAGATGCCCCTCTTCACCACAGCCCGGGGAGCTGGTGGTGGCAGCAGACGTGTCCCCCCACCCTGTCCCACAGCTTCATCCCAAGAGCGGGCGCATCCCCTGACCCCCAGGGAACCACCCCACGGCCGCCCCCCGCCCCGGGGCAGCAGCGTGGTATCCAGGCCACCGCGCCAGCGCGGGGAGATTTAATCTCTATTTCCATTTCTGCATCTATCGGCTTTCTCTTGGGTTTGAGCTTTTATGTTTCATAAACTGATTAGGAGCAATTATACGTGCTTTATCCCCAAACTTTCCAAATGCCTAGGCCATATGCATATTTAAGGCTTCATCATCTCTCCCAACAGCTCAGCCTGAACGTAAACTGCTGAAATCAAGCTGATTCTGGGACAACGTCAAAAATTAGGGTTTTATCCACTAATATCTGCTCGGACAGGAAATTTGTTGTGGGTGGTGGTCGGATTATGGCTTCTAATTACTGTGGCAGATCCTCCCTGCCTAGCAGTGAAAGTCTCCGATTCCAGCAAAACTGAGGCAAAACCATAGTGGAGAAGCTAAGGTGTCCAAGGGAACCCAGGGTTGTCCAGTCCCCGGGTTGTCAGCAGCCCTGGGTGGGGATGCCCTGAGCATCCCTGCATCTCAAGTACATGGAGACCCCCAATTTCTTGCTGGCTTTGGGAGTGTGACACCACTGCTCCCCCCCCTTCCAGCCCCAACACCCCCCCCCCCCCCCCACTCCCCTCGCACCCGTTTGCCTTTCTTGGTGCGAAGCGTGATGTCCCAGAGCGTTGGTCATGTCCATTCCTCCCCCCCACACACCCCCCAGCGCTGGCCACGGCAATTATCCTAAATGAAAGTTATTGTTCTGCTAATCCTGGGAACAGCTTGCGAGGGGAGATTTGGGTCTTTCTTTAATAATGCAAAGTTAATGCGGAGTCCCCTTGTAATTATCTTTATCAGAAGGACCCTCGGTTAATCTGACCGTCCAGCGAAGGCCCAGATCAGGCGGCCCGTGTAAGCCGGTTGTAAATCGTTTCCATCAACAGATGAAGGGAAGGGGGGAAAAAATTGCAGCCCAGGTGCAAGAATCTGGGAGCAAAAGGGAGCGTGGAGTCCAGGCTCCTTGAGGTGGCCATGGCCCCAATGGCAGGACACCTGGGGTCAGGCAGGGTCCTGCCCCACAGATCCTGGCTGTCCCAGTCCCCAAGGGGAGGGACAGCAGCCCAGTGGGACACCCCATGTGTGATGTGGGGCTGCAGGACCACAGGGTGGGATGAGGGTCCTGGGGAGTGGAACAGGGCAGAGCCCTGGAAGAGGAAACACGGGGACATAGCTGGGGGGTCCTGGAAGAAGCCCCCAGGGAAACCGCAGGGATGTGAGCGGGATTTGTGGGGGAGCTGTGTGGCTGGGAACTGCCTCCCCCCTCCCCCCGCGGTGGGGGACTGAGGGGGGTCGTGGGGAAAGCGGCTGATGGGGAGCGCGGGGACCCGGCGAGCGGACGGGGAGGACCGAGGGGCGGGTGGACGAAGGGAGCAGAGGGAGGGACAGCAGCGGCCGGGGTGGGGGGGCCATGGCGGGGTCCGGGGGGGTGGGGGCCGGGGGAGGGGCGCGGGGCCGGTGCGGCGGAGGGGGGCCAGGGGCCGTTAATCCGGGGATTGGGAGCGCCCCCCCGCCGGCCCGGGGTGTGATTGGAGCCGGGGCCGGCGGCGGGACGATAAAAAGGCCGGCGGGCGACGGTGCCCGCTCCGGGCCGGGCCAGGCGGCGGCGATGCCGGGCCGGGCGGAGCCGTCGGGGGGACGCGCGGCAGCGGGGCCGGTGGCAGTGCCCGTACCGGTGGCACCCGGGGCGGCGGCGCGGCCGGGCGGCGCGGGGCTGCGGGCCAAGGGCTTCGCCATCACCGACCTGCTGGGGCTAGAGGCCGAGCTGCAGCCGTCCCCCGGGCCGCCCCCCGCCGCGGCCGCCGGTAGCTACGAGACCGGCGGGGCGCTGGGGCTGGGGCTGGGGCTGCTGTGCGGCCTGGGGGGGGCGGGCGCCCCGTGCCTGCTGCCCGCCCCGCTGCCGCTGCTGCCCGCCCGCGGCCCCCGCCCGCCCCCCGGGCCGCCGCCCGCCGCCCGCCGCCACAAGGAGAACATCTCCGGTGAGCGGGGCCGGGGGCGGAGGGGTGCCGCTTACCCGCGCGCGGGAATTCCCCCCCGGAGCCGCTGCCGGGGCTGCCTCGCACCTGCATCCCCGGGAACACGCGGAGGCGGCGGCGAGCATCCGCCCGCCCGCCCGGGATGGGCCCCGCGCTCCCGGTCCCGCCGGGCTGCCGCCCCTCCGACATCCCTCTCCTCCCAGCAAGGGTGGGCTCCGACCCCACCCCCGGTCCCGGGCTGGCGTCACCGGCGCGGTGCTGCGGGCTCGGGCGCGGCCTGATGCCGCCGGTTGCTGTGGGAGGGGGACCCCTGCCCCGGGCCCGCTCCCCGCGGGCAGCTGGAGCCGCGCTTTGGGAGCGGGGTTTGGTCGCCCTGCTCCCAACGGGAACGTGACTCTTCCCCTCCCGCTTGCTGCTGCCAGATGAGGACAGCTTGTCTGGGGACGCCGGCGACCTGAAGATGCCCACCTCCCAGATCAAGAGGAAGAAGCGCCGGCACAGGTAAAGCCAAGAGCGGGGCTGTCCCTGTTCCCACCTCCTGCCTCCCGCTGTCCCTCTGGTCCCCAGGCTGGCGCAGTGGCGTCCCCAAAGGAGCAAAGGAGGAGAAAGGCTGCAGCCGGGGCTGGCAGCCCCGCTGCTTGCCGTCAGGGTCTGGACGGTGTCACAGGATGCTCTCTCCTCTCGGCAGGACGGTGTTCACAGCTCATCAGCTGGAGGAGCTGGAGAAGGCTTTCAACGAAGCTCACTACCCCGACGTCTATGCTCGGGAGATGCTGGCCGTGAAGACGGAGCTGCCGGAGGACAGGATACAGGTAGGTGGCTGCGACGGTCCTCTCTTCCGTGGAGTCTGTGGGCTGCCGGTGCCCGGCTCTCTTCTGCTTTATGGCCAGTGAGTGCAGGTGGTGGGGACCTGATGATGGCACTGAGATGCTGCAGGCGGTGGGGACATGGTGACACTGAAACGCCCCAGGCAGTGGGGACCTGGTGGCACTGAAACACTGCAGAGTGCCTGGGCCCGGGCACCTAACAGGCTTCAAATGGAAATGCAGAACCAGGGGAATGAGCTGGCTGGGAGAACGGCACACTGCTGTCAGCTCAGCTCTGTCCTCTGCAGACCCGACTCGGGCAGGAGCTGAGAGCAGTTCAGGAACTGCTGGGCCAGGTTTGCTCACTAGCATGTCCCTTTGAGGGATACCTGGGCCTGATCCTGCCTCACTGTGGAGCAGCTCATGGCTTAAGAATAGGGTAGTGGTCTGGGCAGCAGACCTTGAGCCCCTTGAGCCTTTGAATGCAGGATGGGGGTGGGAAGAGGGACCTGAGCATCCTCTGTCATCATGGGTTGCTGCATTATGGAACCTTTTTTCTGGGGAGGTCGGTGCTCAGCGTGGAGGCATCAGAGGGCTGTGGGCAGGCAGAGTGTAGGGTGACTTTGGCTGGGATCACCCTCCTGTGTCACGATCAGCCTCGTGTAACGAATGCTCCCTCTCCCTCCCCTTCCTCCCCTCTCTCACTGACACCCACATGTGTGCCCTCCCTCACCCCTTCCCCACACACTGCCCCGGCCGCCCTCCCACTGCCGCCTGCGCGTCTGCACCCTGCACTGACACACCCAAACCCCTCCATGCACCCCCGTGGCTGCCCCTCTGCCCTGGATGCACACTCCCCTGTGCTCAATGGGTCCTGTATGATTGGCCACGGGGGCCGTCTCCTCCCCAATCCCACCCCTCCGTGCTCTCCTGGCTGTTACCCCTGAAGGTTTGGTTTCAGAACCGAAGAGCCAAGTGGCGGAAGCGGGAGAAGTGCTGGGGCCGGAGCAGCGTGATGGCCGAGTACGGTCTCTATGGAGCCATGGTGAGGCACTCCATCCCTCTGCCCGAGTCCATCATCAACTCTGCCAAGAGCGGGCTGGTGGGATCCTGCGCCCCATGGCTGCTGGGTAAGTGGGAGCTTGGGGCTGGAGGTGCTGTGGCACAGCTGCAGAGCGAGCGGCCCTTTCTCTGTCATACGGCCGTCCTCGCCTCTTCCCAGGAAAGAACAGGGCCTCGGCCATGAGCTCTACACAGGCTGCCGAGCTCCTGGCACGGAACCACTGAGAAAAGGAAAACCTCTTACTGCCCTGTCAGATAAGTGCCTGCCCTCGGTTAGGTACTGCTCCCTAGTGCTAGCACCCAACGTGGGAGTTGCAGGGCATCTAGGAAGTTATCACCCTCCCCCCAAAGCCAACGGTGTTGACGCTGCCTCAGAGCTATTTTCTATTCATACACTGTCCTACACTGGGGTGGCACTTGAAATCCTGGGTGGGATGGGCCATCAGAGCACCCCCCTCCAGGGTTAGCCCTCAGCACAGAAGCGAAAGCTGAAGGAAGCAACAGGAGGGCGGGAGGTGATGCTTAGTGGTCCTGGGCAGAAATAAGCAGCCAGTGCCCTTGGCTTTGCTCTCTCCCCTCTGCAAGGCATGCACAAGAAGTCCATGGAGGTGAGCAGGAAGGCGGAGAGCCAAGAGAAGATGGCAGATGGCTGGCGAGCGGAGCAGGAGGAGGAGGAACTCAAAGGGAAGCAGGCCAGTTCCCAGAGGGGCTCTGACAAGATTGGCCCAGCAAAAGATTCAGAGGACACAGCCATTGACCTCTCCAGGACAGCAAAGCACGAGAAGAGGGGCGTACTGAGGCAGTGCATCAACGGGGATCCCCCTGTGGAGCAGAAAGACAGGGACCACTGAGTTTGGGTTGCCCCAGAGGAGGCCAGACCTCACCAGCTTCCTGGCGAGATAATATTTATTGATATATATCTATATTATTTTTTTCTTAAAGAATTGAACTTTTATCTGAATTCAGGGCATTTAAAAACTGGGCACACACATCCCCTTGTCCTCTCACTTTTAGGGTGTTCACTTCTCAGCAGAGTCAGGGTGGAGGGAGAGAGTGGTATCCCAGCGGGGTCACGAGTAGCGTGAAAATGAGACTGCCTTGCGGTCAGCATGGACTGCTGCTGGGGAAGAGCCATCCTTCCCCTTCCCCTCTGGGCTGTGAACGCTTCCCCAGCCAGCCTGGAGCACAAAGAAGAGCAGTGCAAAGGGACTCGCTCCCTTTTCAAAACGTGCGGGTGCAAAGCCGGTGCCAGGGGGTTTACAGACGCCTTCTCTGAGCACTTCCACCCCTGCCCGGCGCCCGTGTGGCAAGTCCCTCCGCTTTGAACACACAATTCTTCCACCTCAAAGAGCAGCAGCAGGGTTTTTAAAAACGGTGGGGTTCATCCTCAAGCTGGTGTAACCTGACAGATGCACTGGTTTATACCTCCTGAGGATCTGGCCTGCCAATGCAGCCTTATCACTGGATTTACACTGTGTAGCTTCCTTAACTCACATTTGGGAGAAGGGGGTAAAGACATTTTTTGTTTATGCAATGATTTTGTACACTCTTGAATGTTACCTGCCATACTATGCATAACAGAACAGACCTTTCTGAAAACCAAGCCATAGTACCCCAGAGCAATTAAACCATTTTGTGAGTTGACATAAGAAGATACTTTGTAATTGTCTGTAAAAAGTGTGTATGTCAGAGCTGTTTCTTGGTCCTCCTATATTTATGTCTAAAAGCACTTTAGTGATCTGGATTTTTGAATGTGACTCTTCCTGTTTTGTCCACCATTTATTTATTACACATCCGTAAATAAAATTGTGGTGTATCTTTGGTTTTCATGCTCTGCATTGCAATTGGTACCTTCTTTGGGCCCATCTGGTGGTAGTTGCTACACTTGTGCTGAAACTGGGCTGGAGATGTCTGCTGAGCCAGTCTGGCTGTTCCAAAGGGGCAACACAAAGCTCTCATGTGTCTCCCTAGCACTGAGGTTTCATCCAGTGTCCTCCACATGCCAGAAGGTGAGTGGTTTGTGCAGTTAAGGAGCCAAGGTATGGGTTAGGAGATGGGTTAGGAGATGGTCCAAAATGGAGCACTCAGCCAGCTGCTGAGGGAAGTCACAGGAAGAAAGTTGCACTATTCTCCCAAGGGTTGTTGAGCTGTATGGAGAAGGATTTCTCAAGTCAAGTGTGAGGTTCTTCACTGAAACACCCCTTGCCCCAGCAGCAGCCTCTCTGTGCAGTGCTCTCCTGCTCCTGACGATCATGCTGCCTTGGAGGGTGCAGAGTTGAGCCCTGTGTTCCCACTTCTCTTGTGGTTGATGACCAGAGGCAGCTGCTCACTCAAGCTAGGTGAACACACAGTGGGAGGTACTACTGGGAGCGCATCTGCCTCACGGGGAGGCACACAGAGCAGCTGTGTGGCCCTAACCACACAAGCCCCCCCAGTGAGGTGCAAGGGCACCACAGCACCCAAGAGCCCGACTCCAGGCTGCGGCAGGTCCTCATCTCCCGGCTGCGCTGAACTGGCCCACACACACAGCGCGACAGCTCTCCTGGAACACCTCCAGTTTCAGCTGCTGGCCAAAACATAACGGCAAATTATGAAAAGGTTTTATTAGAATCTGAGTAATTCCAATTTGGAAAGTTTCCTAATACAGCTCAGGGGGTGTTTGGCTGTGTAAGGATGCTGACACCTGTCCCCACCTCTGCTGCTAGGCCTGGCTCCTTGCACGGGCTGCGCTGGGCCTGGGGCAAGCGGTGGGATGCTGGCTGGGAAGAGCAGAGCAATAAAAATGGCATCTGCAGATTCCCCGCCTCTCCCCTCCTCTGCTCTGCCAGGCTCTGCTGGGCTGGGGAGGGGGGCATGGGGGAGCATATGCATAGCAAATACAAGCTTTACAGCAAAAAAAAAAAGGGGGGGGGGGAGCACAGTTCAGGGAAGGCCTGGCCAGGGCTTATTGCAGCAGCAATTAGGCTTGCTGAGAGCCGAGACTTAGCACATTGGAGGCCTAATCCTGCCTGAGCAGCATCTGCAGACCTTTTATTTGGGCCGTGCCAGGCTGGCACTGGATGCCTGCTGGAAGAGTATTTTTTCCTGGCCTGCCTGCGCGCAGATGGCCTGGCTCTTCGCCTTGTGCTGAGCACAGCGCTGTGAGAGCGAGCACGTCACTGCCACAACTGCTACAAGGGGACAAACCCCCAAACCCCACAGTCCTGAACCTGCATGGAGTATGGACAATTCTCCTGATAGGGGCTGGTGGGCCCCCAGATCTCATCTCCCGCTGTGAAGGGGGGATCAAGGGAGGGGGGCTGCTGGCCCAAGGCACTTTTAGTGTGCTAGGAAGTAATGGCAGCATGCAGCCAGGTACACTGGGGCTCAGACGTGCCCTTGTTGCTCCAGTCAGTGGATGAGACCCCAGGAGAGGCCAAGTGAAGGGAAATGCTGGTGGATGACAGTGGTTGCCCAAGGCTCAGCTCCTTCCTGGCTACCACCAGGAGCTGGTGGCAGGGTCTGGTGGGGCAACCCCCTCAGAGCAGAGAGAGTCACTTGCCTCTTTGCTGCCTGTGCTAAGCCTGCCAGGGATGTGCTTGCTGTCCTCCATATGTCACTGTAGTTGTAACGGCAGTAGGGGTAGGGCAGCTTGTTCTTTGCTTCAGATTTATTCCATCCTGAGATTAGTGGTAGCCAAACCCAGCCACGGCTCCTGCCATTGCTGCCTTAGGCCACAGCTGGTCACGGCAGCCTGACAGAAGAAACCCTGACTTATGGCAATGGCTCCCACTTGTGCACATTTTCACTGCTGCAATGGGCTTGCCCTTGTGAGACCCAGTGGCCACCTTGTGACCACACCAGGGCCTGGCTGGGAGCTTCCCTCTGTGAGGGCCCCGGCGTTCTCTCAACCTCAGCAACTGCGTTTGCTCAGGCAGGAGATCACAGAACTGAACAGAATCACAGAACGCTAGGAGTTGGAAGGGACCTTGAAAGATCTAGTCCAACCCCCCTCCCCGCCAGAGCAGGAGCACCCAGACTAAATCACGCAGGAACACATCCAGGTGGGTTTGAATGTCTCCAGAGAAGGAGACTCCACAACCTTTCTGGGCAGCCTGTCCCAGTGCTCAGTCAGCCTCACAGTGAAAAAGTTTCTCCTGACATTCCCATGGAGCCTCCTCTGCTCCAGCTTGCACCCACTGCCCCTTGTCCTATCAGTGTCCATCCCTGAGCAGAGCCTGGCTCCATCCTCCTGACTCTCACCCTTTACATATTTATAAACATTAATGAGGTCACCCCTTGGCCTCCTGTGCTTATAAGGCCTTTCCTCATATGGAAGCTGTTCCACTCCCTTAATCATCTTGGTGGCCCTGCGCTGGACTCTTTCAAGGAGTTCTGTGTCCTTCTTGGACTGAGGGGCCCAGAACCGGACACAATATCCCAGGTGTGGTCTCACCAGGGCAGAGTAGAGGGGGAGAAGGACCTCTCTGGACCTACTAACCACACCCCTTCTCATACACCCCAGGATGCCATTGGCCTTCCTGGCCATGAGGGCTCATTGCTGGTCCATGGTCATCCTGGTGTCCCCCAGGACCTCCAGGTTCCTCTCACCTACGCTGCTCTCCAACAGGCCAGTCTCCAACCTATACTAGTACCTGGGTTTGTTTCCCAGTTTGCTCCCCAGGTTGTGAAGAACCTTTCCATGCGGCTCTGGCAAGAGGAGTCAATAACAGTAAAGCCACTGTTCAGTAGCCAGCGCTGTCACAGCCTCACTTAGTTCACCTGGGCTGCCACCCACCCTGGCACATCCAGAACTTTCCACAGTGCCCTGTGCACAGCACTAGCCGGGGATCTGCTAAGCCAGTCATGGGAGAAAGGATAAGGAAAGGGGAGAGAAAAAATAGATTATTTTGGCACAGCTCAGCTTTGATGGCGCTGGGAGCCGCCTGTCAGGCATGCACGGCATGCCTGGGCGTTGCATAGAGGCGGTGGAGGTGTCCTGGTGATGGCAGAGCCGGACAGAGCATAGAAGGCTGCAGGGCTGCAGTTGCAGAGGCACTTTCACGGTGCCGTTCCTGTAGAGCTCAGTAACACTCATGTCTAACTGGCGTCCTGTCTCGGCTGACCCGACGTTCAGGCTGGGAGGTCGATAAGCGGTTTTGAACGTTCTGCAAGAGCTCCCTCGTGTGGAGCTGGGCGATGGTGAAATAGGGACAATAAATACTTAGAAAATAGAGTCATAGAAATTAGTGGCGTAACCATATAGTTCGAATAAAACAACTGTGATATATGTTCCTCTGATTCGTGTTAATATGGAGTGATGTTGGGGGTGCATAATGACAGACCCTTGTGTGGCCACGGGCCACAGTTTAAGATTTTGCATGTCTTGAATGAAATCTGTTGAAGCAGCAACAAACTAGATAAAGGATGTGCAAATCTTTGCCTAAAGCACCACAATGTAGCACGGTGTGTGCACTGTGATACCTGTGCAGAAACAACCTGGCTCTGAAAAGAAAGTGATCAACAGAGGCGCCCTGAACCAGCTGCCCAACCATTAGCAAGACAAAAGCTACAGGATGCCTTGTGGGGGTTACCTGGCCGGCATCCCAGCATGTCAGTTTGGGATGTATATGGTCGTTATGTCTTGTGGGGGTCTCCTGGCAGCACCCCAGCCTGTCAGTTCAAGCTGGTGGGCTGTGTTATCCCTGGAAGGTCTATAAGCCAGGGACTGGGACTGTTCGGGGTGCGTCTTGGTGGAGCGGAGACTCCCTGTGCACCCAGTGCTGACCGTGCCCCCCAGCACCGTTTGCTGCCTTTATTCGTTTAATAAATCGTTCAATTTGGCTAAAATCCTGTTCGGGACCAAGTCATTTATAACAACAACTAATGGAGAAAGAAGCCTGTTTTTCTTTCCCGGACAAAGGGCTTACCCTTGTCCATCCTTTGATCTCACATTATCTCAAGGGAATGGAAAAAAACAGATGGCTAGCAAGAACATGAAGTACGTCCAGACCGATAAGTCACACCTCACTAAAGGAAAAGAGACAGTTAACAAGGACATGAATTAGCTCAGGCCGATAAGAGCACTGCAGGCTTGCAGGATTGCTGCCTTCCAGGCTAAAGGGTGAAAAATACATCGTGAGGAAGACCAAAAGCCTTCCTCCCAAGGACCACCAAAGACTCTTGCCCACGATTTTTGGAAGGATCTGCGCAAGCACGAAGGACTGATAAGCTAATTAGCATGTGAAGTGAGAGTAGGCGGGTTTAGGTAATAATTATGTATAGGCGTTGATAGAATATTCATTGCTTTACTGTATAAATGTGGGGTCGGTTCTCTACATTGGGGGGCAGGTTTTTGTGGTGGAGCGATCCCGCGTGCAATAAACATACCTACTTTATAACTTCTGTGATATATGTCCCTCTGATTGGTGTTAATATGGAATGATGTTGGGGGTGCATAATGACAGACCCTTGTGTGGCCACGGGCCTGGGGGGGACAGTTTTTTGTGTGTACTGAATGAAGTATGTTGAAGGAGCAACAAACTATATAAAGGATGTGCAAAGCTTTGCCTAAAGGACCACAATGTTGCACATTGTGTGCATTGTGATACCTCTGGAGAAGCAACTGTCTCTGAGATGGAGGTGATGAAGAAGAAGGGAAGAAGAAGAGGAAGGCGCTGAGTCTGCAGAACCAGCTGCCTGATCGTTAGCAAGACAAAAGCTGCAGGATGCCTTGTGGGGGTTGCCTGGCCGGCATCCCAGCATGTCAGTTTGGGATGTATATGGTCGTTATGTCTTCTGGGGGTCTCCTGGCAGCACCCCAGCCTGTCAGTTTAAGCCGGTGGGCTGTGTTATCTCTGGAAGGTCTATAAGCCAGGGACTGGGACTGTTTGGGAGCGGAGACTCCTGGTGCACCCGGTGCTGACCGTGCCCCCCAGCACCGTTCACCCCAGCTGCCTTTATTCGTTTAATAAATTGTTCAATTTGGCTAAAATCCTGTTCGGGACCAAGTCACTTATAACACTTCCGAGTTATAGAGTCTATTTCCATACATCAATGGGACACAGTGAGCAGCCCAGAAACGGGGAAGGCTGGTTGGGGTCCTACAGGTGACCAGAAACCTCGCTCCTTCCCCTCAGTCCAACAGAACCCCACCAGTTTGCGGGGGCAACACGCAGTGGTGTCTGGATGCCATCCTAGGGGTGCTCGGTGCTCGCTTCTTGGATCCCCAAGGGGCACCCGGCAGAACCCGCAGCCGCTTTCCCGGGGCAAGCCGGGTTCTGGCAGAGGGAACGGGCGCTGATCAGGGGATCCGACGTCCTCCAGACCGTTCCTTTCCAAGCTCAGCCCGGCACCTGCACCGACACAGGCACGAGCCAAGCGCGGGGCCTCAGCCCGCAGAACCTCACCGGGGCGGCGCCGAGCGCAACCCGCCCCGCTCCGGCCGCGCGCTGTTTCTCTGCCGGAGGGAGGCTCAGGGAAGGCCGGGCAGCAAAGGCCTCGCCCGCCTTCGCGGCCCCGTTCGCGCTCTCTCCCACCTCCCGCGGCCTCGGGCTGCAGCCCCGCGGGGCCGGTGCGGCGGGGCCGGTGCCACCGCGCCGCCCTGTGCCCAGGCTGGGGAGCCCGGCCCCGAGGTGAGCGGGCCTCAGCCGCCGGGAGAGGCGCCGTCGCTGGCGGTGCCGCCGCAGCGGGGGCAGGCACAGCCGAGCCGCGGCGGGACCAGGCCGCGGCGCTGCTGAGGCACAGCGGTCGTTCGGGGGCCGCTCTAGCCGGCCTGACCACCCACCCCCTTCCCCTTCCTCCCCCTTACCCGCCCCGCCCCGAGGCCGCTCTGCACCCGCGCTCTACGGTCCTAGCGAGGCGTGAGGCAGCCCCGCGCCTGCGCGCCGCCCCCTCCGTAACCCCGCGGGCTCTACAGTGGTGCGGCCGGCCCGCCCGCTCCGCCCCGCGGCTCTATGGCGGTAGCGGTGCTGCGGCCGCTCGACGCCCCGCCGGCGGAGCTGGCGCCGGCCACCGCGCTGCTGCTGGTGCCGCCGCCGCTGTGTGCGGCGCTGCGCGGGCGGGGCGGCGGGCTGGTGCTGGCGGTGCGGCCGGCGGGGCGCGGCGGGGCGCAGGCCGTGCTGCTGAGCGCCGTGGCGCTGGAGGCGGGCGGGCGGCGGGGAGCGGAGCTGTGGCTGCGCGGGGCCCTGCTGCGGCGGCTGGGGCTGGCGGCCGGCCGGCGGGTGGCCGTGTGGCCGGTGCGCCGCCCGCCGGCGCTGGCCTGGGTGCTGCTGGGGGCGGCGGGGCGGGCGGCGCGGCCGGCGGGCGGCGCGGTGCTGGTGCGGCGGGGCGAGGCGCTGCCGGGGCCGGGCCCGGGGCCGGGGCCGCTGGTGCTGGAGGCGCGGCCGGCGCTCCAGGGGTTGCTGGGCAACGGCACGCGCACCGCCCTCGCCCCCCCGCCGCCCCCAACGCCGCGCGAGCCCGCGGCCGGCGGCGCCCCCTGCCGGCGCCCCGCCGCGCCGCCCCTCGTCTCTCGCTTCGCCGCCGGGCCCGGGGAGGAGGCGGCGGCGGCGCCGCGGCTGCGGGCGGCCCCCGCCGGCGGGG
Organism: Laterallus jamaicensis coturniculus; assembly: GCA_022605575.1. NCBI lineage: Eukaryota > Metazoa > Chordata > Aves > Gruiformes > Rallidae > Laterallus > Laterallus jamaicensis. Next base: position 2,616,996 of record JAKCOX010000001.1, read on the forward strand.
CGGGCGGCGGCGGGGCGGAGGTGTGGGTGAGCCGGCGCGGGCTGCTGGCGCTGGGGCTCTTCCAGGGGGAGTGGGTGCGGGTGGGCGCCGAGGGGGCGGGCCGCGAGCACCTGGCGGCGCTGCTGGCCCGGCCGCCGCCCTGGGAGTACCCGCGGGCCGCCCGCCGCGGGCCGCCCGACGGCGCCGCCCTGCTGGCCCCCGCCCTGGCCTTCAACCTCGGCTGCGACCCCGCCGCCGCCGCGCACCTGCGGCTCAGGGTGAGCCGGGGCCGGGTCACGCACCCCCGGGGCGACGCGGAGGCCGCCGGGCCCGGCGGCGTCGCCCCAGGCTCTCACCTGCGGCCTTTCCCCTCCGCAGAGGTACGAACGGCCCGGCGCCGCGGGCGGGAAGGGCAGCCGGTCCGTGCTGTACGTGCCGCCCTTCGCCAAGGAGCTGCACCTCGAGATCGTCCGCTCGCCGGCCTACAGCGCCCGGGGGGGCTACGACCGCGTCCTCTACAAGCACTTCAGCGTGCCGCGGTGAGCCTGCGGGGAGCCTGCGCCTCTGCCGGCGCCCGAACGGGACACCTCGGTCTGCAGAGCCAGCCCCCTAGTGCAGCATTAGCCCCTTGTGCTGCCTTCCCTCCCCGTGCTTCGCTTGCCCCTGGCACCTCTCTGGCCGGTCGGTCCTTCGCAAGTCATCTTCGAGGCTCCTCCCTTTGGGATGTCCAGTGCTGAGGGCTCCCAAGCGCTGCCCACAAACCTGCCTTCTGGGCCGGGTTCGTTACCCTGGTGTTCAGCTTCGAGTAATGGAGTCATCAGGAAGCTGGATACCGTGCTGTCTTCTCTCACCACGCCTGCCCCAGAGCCTCTTCCATTTGGCTCTTGAGGCTTTCTGTTGTTGGAATTCTGCTTGGCTGTTCCAGGGATAAGGAAGCTGTTTATCTGGAAGAAGCAGTCTTTAATGGCAGTCATCTTCTATGCTGTTCCTGGAAGGTTGCCTTTAGTAGCCTGGAGGTGCCTTCTTGCATCTAGTCCATGCTGTGTCTTTAAGTGGCTATTTATACTTTTATTTATAGGAAAGGAGCGAGTTGGTGAGAATACTTATGCTCTTTCCTCTAAACTCACGTGTGGTGTGGGGAGGACACATGACTGGAAGGATTTACTCTCACTCCCTGGTCTTTTGTAGGCTTGTCCAGAAGGGAGACATCCTGTGTGTTCCAACATGTGGCTACGCTGAGTTTTTAGAAGTAAATGCAGACAAGTTCCTAAGGTAGGTGGCAACAAACTGTGGCTCTGGTACATGGATACCACAAGAGAAAAGATCCTTCTTCAGTATTAACTCTCTTGAAATGAGATGGTTGAGTCCATCCTGACCTGTCACCAGAGTTTAAAGTTTATCTGCCTCTTACTTTAAGGGGAAAGAGGGAAGTGTTTTTATTGGGTTATGGAGGGCTGCAGCTAAGAGGGAAGCCTCCCTTAGCTCACTCAAATGGTCACAGAAGGAAGTAAGGAAAAAAAAAGAGAGAAAAACTGATGGGGAAAAGGAAGGAAGAAGAGGAAGGGGTGGCCTGGAGACAGCAAAGTGAAAGTCAGGCTTGTTTGGTGGGTGACAAAAGTGTGAATATAAACCCTTAGAGTTCATGTTAGAGTAATGAAAGTAGAATTGGTGGCCAAAGTTGATGTTGCTCTTATGGCTTTGAAAAAGTTCTGGGCAAAATAGGAGAAAAACACTTTTGTGTCAGGGCAGGGGTGCTTGCAGTGGGATTTGGCTGCTGTTGGAACTACTTGGAACTACACAACTTGGAACTACTGCCTTGGTGTGGAAGTGTTACAACTATTCCAAGGGTGGAGAAAATTGAGGAGGAAGTCTCTGCACACCCTTTATTAAGCTGTCCAATAGGAAGAAGCATTTTTCCTGCAATGTGTCCAGGGCAGGATGCTTGTAGGCTCCCATGGTATTTGGGTGATTCCCAGTCTGCAGCCTAGAGGACTCTGCGCTGTAATGTTCTATATGCTGCAGGTTGTGTAATGGTAGGGAAAGAAGCAATGGCAGAAGAGAGAATGTCTGGAGCTCTTAGGTAGATGGAATAAGGTTTGCACAGCTGTACTTGTGGACAGAAGCCACCAGCAGAAGCTGTAACTCTTGACAGTCCTGTTGGGCTGTCTGACCAGAAAGCACATCAGGGGTTTATAAAGGATCCATGTGGGTTCTGGGAGAGGGCAAGAGTATCTCTGCTTATCTGTGCTTTTCAGCTGTCTTCATTGACAGTTGTATAGCTCCTGCCCTCAAGATCTCGATTCAGCAATTTGGACACCTTGGTTTTTTTCCCTCAGGTGGCCAGAGCTGTACTTCAAAGTGAGGAAGATTTTAGGCCTGGTGGAAGACGAGCTGTCTGAGGGTTACCTGGTGGACACCCAGAACACGTCCCTGTATCTGGTAAGATGTCAGTGCAGAGCAGGGAGGGTGTACAAGAGATCTGAGGCTGAGGTGGCACTATGGATGATAGAGGTACCTGTGGAGGCTCGTGTCTCCTGCCATTGACAAATGGCATTCCAGGATGCACCTTGTCACTTGGTACCCCTCTTATGCCAGGCAGAGTTCCTCAGAGTGCTACTTTCCCTTCCTCACAGGTGGGTTCAACAAACAGCGCTGTCCCATCTGCCCCAGCCTATAACAGCCATGAGTTTTGGAGCAGTTTGTCTCCTGCTGGACTTTCTGATGTCGTGAAGCAGCTCTGTGATGCTCTCCGGCCTCACCTGAAGAGTCGGTGAGCTAGAATTCTTCCTGGCAAGCCCTGGTAGAGCTGGGACTCTGCTCCTGGGTCACTTGGAGAACTGCCTCTCTGTTACAGGGCAAGTGCACTAGGAGGGGCTGGCAGTGTTCTCCTCTCAGGACCAGGTGGCAGTGGGAAGGAGATGGCTGTCAAAGCTGCGTGTAGCTGCCTCAACCTCCACCTCTTCAAGGTAATTTCCTGCTGTAGTCGATTGGTTGGTGGATTTACAACATAAAAAGAATTATGTAAATGTTCTTTGCATTAGTCATGCCAACATCCCTGCTGCAGCTCTGATATGAACCTCCCCAGAAGCTGCTCCCATGTGTACCTGCTGACAAAAGGAGTCTAAGTGTGCTGAGCTCAGTAGCTCTCCCCAGCATGGGTTAGGACAACTGGTGTGCAGAACCTCAAAGCAACTGTTTGGATCAGCCTAAAGTTCCATCCAGCCTGCTGGCCTGTGTCAGAGCCTCAGAAAGAGACCGTAAGCATGATGAGATGTCTGCTGTGTACCTCCTAGTGCTCAGGACTCACTAGTTTAGAGATCTCTTGCCTCAGAGGGTGCATTTGTACCTTTCTTTACTGGCACTTGCTGTCAGCCTTACAGACGCTGCAACAGTCAGCAGACTGACTTCCCATCGTTTGGTAGGGCACTGAGTCTGTGCCCCAAAGTGTGGCAGTGACTAAAATATCCTGAGAGAAATCAGAGAAGTCATGAGGGCAGGAATTGCTGTGGCACTGGGTATTTTCAATTGTCTCCACATAGGCTGGGCAAAAGGCATGTTGGGGAATGAGGCAGAGATGATGCTGAGATGTCCAGCTGGGTGGGAAGCCTAAAACAGAAGTGTTGCCCTTGGTTTGGTACTGGCAATATCAGTGTGGGAGGTCTAGTTCTAAATCTCACAGCTGACAGAAGAACTGCCCTGTAAGTGTCCACATTCACCATTCCCACCCCTCTACCCTGCCAAGAGCAACACAGCCCCCAAATCTTCCATAGCAGTACCTGGCTTCTGAAAGGGGAACAGTATCAAAATGAGGCCTCTTTAGAAAGAGAGACTCTGCTGAGGCAGAGAAGTGTTGGATCTGCTGAGGAGGTGAGTGAGGGACACCATAAGGGTGCTGTGTAGAGATCATATTGGGGTGGGTTTTAGAAAAGTAAATGGGAGACAAACCAGGTGAGCAGCCAGAAAGGGCAGTAGCTGGAAACAAGGCGTCCTGCAAGGGCACAAACATGTAGCAGGTTAGAAAGAAGCATACACTCAGTACACTCTGGGATGTCTTCACCACTTGTGAAGAACCCATATGTTTTTTGCAATCACAGAATCACAGAGTTGTAGGGGTTGGAAGGGACCTCCAGAGATCATGGGGTCCAACCCCCTGCCAAAGCAGCTCCCCAGCTCATACTGCACAGAGAGGCATCCAGATGAGTCTTAAATATCTCCAGAGAAGGAGACTCCACACCCCCTGGGCAGCCTGTCCCAGGGCTCCCTCACCCTCACTGGGAAAAAGTTCCTCCCCATGTTGGTGTGGAACTTCCTGTGCTCCAACTTGCAGCCATTGCCCCTTGTCCTGTCCCCACAGACACTGAAAAGGGGCTGGCCATTCCCCCTGCACCCCATACTTCAGATATTTATAAACATTGATCAGATCCCCTCTCAGTCTTCTTTTCCCAAGGCTGAACAGCCCCAGCCTCTCTCAGCCTTTCCTCACAGGGGAGATGCTCCAGGCCCTTAATCATCTTTGTAGCCCTTCTCTGGACTCTCTCCAGGAGATCCCTGTCCTTTTTATACCAGGGAGCCATACCCTGATGGCTTTATACCAGAACTGGACACAACACTCCAGGTGGGGCCTGACCAGGGCAGAGTAGAGGGGGAGGATCACCTCCTTTGACTTGCTGGCCATGTTGCTTTTGATGCACCCCAGGATCCCCTTGGCTTTCTTGGCTGGCTCATGGCTCATGGCCAATGCTTACATTACCATTCCACCTTCCCATCCTTTCCTCTGGCACTTCTGCCTGCTCTCCTACCAGGATACTTCCATGCTGTAATGTCCACTACTCCTTTGTCCTTGCTCTTTGCCCTTCTGTACCCACACACAGGTAACTGCTGCCATTTGGCTGTGCCTGCCCCATCCCTCACTCCTGGTTTGGTCTGTAGTACACAGAGCACAGCAGTTCCTCTGCTCTGTGTTCCCTGTTCTTACCCTTCACGTCAGCTCTGGAGTCTGTGGCGTTCTCCCTGCTGCTAGCTACCCTCTCTGAGGATGAGGCCCAGCGAATCCCAGGGACGGTTTGGCTCTCCCTGAGCAACCCTGCAGCACCAGGAGGCAGCACCACTTGTTCCCAGCAGCATTCCAGGCTCACCAGTTAGCTCTCCCTTTTGGATTTCAGCAAGCATTTGCTTTGTAAACAGTGTCTGGGCCTCTAGCCACCTCTAACTTATTTTTTTTTTCTCCTCCCTTTACCTTCCACCTTCCTCTTTCACTCTGAGCCTGCGCAGCACGGGGTTGAACAAAGTTTCCTGAGCTTCCACTCTGCTCTTTGCACTGTTCCTCTGAGACACCTTGTTCTCCTTATCTTGGCCTCTTTCACAGCTTCCCCATCCCTGCCAGCTTAGGTTGCTGAGCCATGACATCCATTCTATTGACTTCTCTGGTCCCTTGGCCTCACCTCTTTCAGACAAGACCCTCCTGCCCCCTCTCAGCTCCTGCAAGGAAGCAGGAAACAGCCATTTTTCCATGCTGGAGAGTCCTGGATGTCTCTGGGAAACAGCTGCTTAGATCTTGAATTGCTTATGGAAAGCTTTGTGGAAGTGAACGTTTTTCTGGGTCCCCCAACTCTCCATGTTGTAACTGCTGCAGACTGTGTGCTGTGTGGCCTGTCTTGCAGGTCGATTGTGTTAGCTTGTGCAGTGACACCAGCGGAGCCACAGAGGAGAAAGTGCAGATGGCCTTCACCCAGGCCCAGCAGTACCACCCGTGTGTGCTCCTGCTGAAAGACATCGAGGTCCTTGGCAGAGACCGGGACAGGCTAGGAGAAGATGCCAGGGTCATCGCTACTCTGAGACAGCTGCTCATGGACAGAGACCCAGCACTAAGGTACAGACCCTGCACCATTGCTGTGGGCATCTGAGGTGATTGTTTGCTGCTGCTGCTGCTCCCTAGGGCAGCAGTTATCATTACATCGAGGTGACTGATTGGTAACCTGCCCTGTTTTATTTTTAATCCAGTGGAGTCTCTCCCAGACTCGCTTTGTTTACTTCAGAGGGGCCTTGATCTTCCAGCTTAGTGTCAGAGGGCATCAGGAAGCTTTGCTGCCTCAATCTGGTTTCTGAGCAAACCTGGCCTGTTGGCTGTGAGGCATGCCAAGGGTTGTGGGGAGCCTGGAAGGGACCTGGACACTGGGGGAGAGTCTTGAGGTTGATGACAAGTACCAGGGTGCAGGGAGAGAGACAGACACAAGTGAAGAGATGTCACTGGAAAGGCCTTGATGTGGAGACAGAGCTCACAGAGCAGTTCAAAGGCAAGCTGGAGGAGAGTGACTGCTAGACACCTTGGCCAGTATGTGTGTGTTTCTCAGAGGAAAGGCCACTGGAGAGTGACTGGGCATGGGGGATGGCAATGTGAGGGAGAAGCTTCCACAGAGGGGGGTTGGAGCTCTATGATCCTTGGGGTCCCTTCCAACCCATGCCATTCAATGATTCTGTGATAGAGCTTAGACCACGTACTGCCCCCTTTTATCAACAGCCAGCCTGTCCTGGTGATTGGCACAACCTGCAAGCCCCAGGATGTTCCTACAGACGTGCAGACTGCTTTCCTTCACGAGGTGAAAATCGAAGCCCCTTCAGAAGAGCAGAGGAGGTCGATGCTGAGCACACTGACTGCCAGTCTGCCACTGGGCAAAGAAGTCAGCCTGGCCAAGCTGGCCCGCAGGACTGCAGTGAGTGAAACCACAGCAGCATGTGCAGATGGGCAGGCTGGGAGTGCTGAGCCAACCTCCCCTACCTGGCCATGGAGAAAGGGTGCAATTCCCTCAGCCCAGACAACTTATTCAGTGGTCCTCAGACATCAGCTTAAACTACAGATTTCTCGTGCCTTTGGTGGAGGTATTGACTGATGCTAGAAGATGTGGGCAATGGGAGGTGGGGGGGGGGGAAATCAAAAGAGGCTTCAGCCTTTTACCAGGGCACAGAAGCTCAAAGAACAGTCCTGTGAGGCATTTCTCCCCATACACCTTTTATGGTCTGCCTGGAGCTGTGGTTGGGGACTGAACTGATGCTCTCTCTGTTTCCACATTCACAGGGGTTTGTGCTGGGAGATTTCTGTGCCTTGTTGTCACACAGCAGCCGGGCTGCTTGTACCCGCATCCAGGCCTCGAGGTAGCACAGGCAACAGGGCAGGAGGTGGGGGAGGGCAGGGGCTGCAGCCAGCCTGATAACACCAGGAGTGAGGCCGAGCCTCAGTTCTTTCCTTCTCTTTCTGTGCCAGTTTTCCAGGTGGGCTGAGTGAGGAAGCAGAGAGAGATTTCTGCACTGCTGGGTTCCCGGTGCTCGAGGAGGATTTCAGCCTGGCGCTGGACCAGCTGCACGATGCCCATTCCCAGGCAGTGGGAGCCCCCAAGGTAGGATGCTGGGGCAGAGTAGGGGGCTTTGCTTCTCTAGAGCTCTCTGGCTGGAGATAGGTTCCACAGACCTTGCCAGACTGGGGTGTGCTCTCAGACAGCCCCTTCCTGCTCTGCCCTTCTGTGTATCCCCCAGCCTCGGGTGGGAAACGGTTCCACTATAGGCTTTCCCTCATGAGTGCTTTTCACCCTTTTGGCTTTGAACTTGGCCAGGGAAGCCCTTGCTGCTCTCATTGGAGATGGATCACTTGGTAATTCTGTAGGGCTGCTAGCTGCACAGCTCAGCCTTTCAGGAGACAAAGGCAACTGCATGCTGGCTGCCTTGCTCAGGTGTCACCAGCCACCTGGTATGTGGGAACAGAGAGGCTGGGGCATGAGGTGATGGGGGAGAGTGACCCCATGTGTGTGAGTAGCCTTATGCTTGATCCCTGGCCTTGGATGCTGCTTGAGCTGGCATGGGCTTTTCTGACAGCCAGGCAGTTTGAGAGAATCCTGGGGTTCCTCAGGGAAAGGGACATGGGGAAAGGGACATCTGGGGATGTTTAGCCTGGAGAAGAGGAGGCTGAGGGGAGACCTTATCACCACCTACAGCTACCTGAAGGGAGGTTGTGGAGAGGTGGGTGATGGTCTCTTCAGCCAGGTGACAGGAGACAGGACAAGGGGCAATGGCACTAAGCTGTGCCAGGGCAGGGGCAGATTAGTTGTTAGGAAAAAATCTTTACTGAAAGAGCTGTCAGGGCCTGGCACAGGCTGCCCAGGGAGGGGGTTGAGTCACCTTCCCTGGATGTGTTCAAAAAAGGATAGCTGAGGTACTTAGGGATCTGGTTTAGCTTGGGATGGGAATGGTTGAACTTGATGGTCTTAAAGGTCTTTCCCAACCTTGTGATTCTGTGTCAGAGGAAAACAGCAGTCTGTTTCTCTGGAGGGGTGTGCTCCGCCCCTGGCAGCTCAGCACCCAGGAAAACAGCATTTGGGGTAACTGATTTTGTTGGGTAATATGTCAGGACCAAGTGAAGTGACCAGAGCCCCTTCTCTGTGCTGTGGAGGTCAGATGAGCTCAGGGCAGGACAGGCAATGCCCACCTCAGAGCAGTGATCCTGGCACCTTCCCCAACCGCCCACTCACAGCCCTGCCCCAGCAGGGTGACACCTTGCTGGTGTCATCATCCAGGAGCTATTCTGGGATTTAATTCATTCATAAATTTACTAGAGACTGCAGAGGGCTCTGCTGTGAGGCCTGTTTGCCAAGTTTGCTGTAAGATAAATAATAACCATAGAGCATGCTCAGCAGTGAGCTGTGGGAATGGGAACTAATTCTGTTTGCATTTTCCAATCCTTTATCAATTTCTTTGTAACTGGCTGCAGTTCAGGAAGCCTGTTAGCAGACCTAGAAACTCCCAACATACATAACTTTCAATTCCCTGCTTACATCTTTTTTTTGGTTAGTCACATTTGCAGTTACAGCTGGAGCCTCCTCAAGAGACCAAATTCCACACCTCCAGTTGCTAGCAGTGTCTGCAGGGGAGAGGGCAACTCTTCCCTTCCTGGGCACTGAAGGAGGAGGGCCTGCCACCTTTAGCTTTAAAATAGGTTTTTAATTTTATTGCTCTTTTCCCTGGAAAACCCTTACCTTGCCTGACCTGATTTTCCTGGTGGACTTGCTGGAGAGCTGAAGTAGCATGAGATGATGAAGGGCCTGGAACATCTCCCCTAGGGGGAAAGGCTGAGAGAGCTGGAGCTGTTCAGCCTGGAGAAAAGAAGACTGAGGGGGGACCTAATCAATGTTTATAAATATCTGAAGTATGGGGTGCAGGGGGAATTAGCCAGCCCCTTTTCAGTGTCTGTGGGGACAGGACAAGGGGCAATGGCTGCAAGTTGGAGCACAGGAAGTTCCACACCAACATGGGGAGGAACTTTTCCCCAGTGAGGGTGAGGGAGCCCTGGGACAGGCTGCCCAGGGGGTGTGGAGTCTCCTTCTCTGGAGATATTTAAGACTCATCTGGACGCCTCCCTGTGCAGTATGAGCTGGGGAGCTGCTTTGGCAGGGGGGTTGGACCCCATGATCTCTGGAGGTCCCTTCCAACCCCTACAACTCTGTGATTCTGTGATAACATCTCCAGTAGCAAAGCCAAACTGGCTGAGGGGGAAAGAATTTTACTCCGTTGTATTTTTAAACTCCTTCTTTGTGCTGGCACCTGTTCCCTGGTCAGCCAGCAGCTGGGGGGAAGTGTTCTGGGGCTTTGCTTTCCCTGCATGTTCCCAGGAGAGCAGCTCTGACTCTCAGGAGGATCTGTCACGCAGACTGGGGCATTCCTGACATTTCTAAAGCTGTGAGCAGAGCAGCAGCATCCTCTGACATTGTTTTGCTCAGAGCAAAATAAGGAAAGGGGAAAGGCTCACCCCTCTCCAGTTCTCCCTGTCCTCTCTTTGCCATGATCCCTTGCATGTTTGCAGTTGACCCCATCCCTATCTATTTCTTGTAAGCATCCCTGGACTTTTTTCTTGCAGCCCCCCTTTCAAGAGCAGATAGTTTTCTGTACAGTGTCCTCCAGGATGTCTGTCTCTCACATCCTCCTTCACATGACAGAAAAGCAGCCAGCTTTTGTTGCTGTGGTGTGAAGCCTTTTGCACAGTCTTGCTGCTCTGGGGAACAAGGTGCCCTGGACACAAGAACCTCATAATTGCTAGATCTGGGATTCTTTTACCCTTCCCTCCCTTTTTTTTCCTTTCCTTTCCTTCCCTTCCCTTTTTTCCTTTCCCTTCCCTTCTCTTCCCTTTTTTCCTTTCCTTTCCCTTCTCTTCCCTTTTTTCCTTTCCTTTCCCTTCTCTTCCCTTTTTTCCTTTCCTTTCCCTTCTCTTCCCTTTTTTCCTTTCCCTTCCCTTCCCTTCCCTTGCCTTTTTTCTTTTCCCTTCCCTTGCCTTTTTTCTTTCCCCTTCCCTTGCCTTTTTTCTTTTCCCTTCCCTTTTTTCCTTCCCCTGCCCTTTTTCCCTTGCCCTTCCTTCCCCCATCTTTCTTATTTTTGCCTTCCCTCATGCCCAGGGGCTGCCTGCTTTGGCCTCTCTCCCCACAGAGCTCCAGGCAACACTGGCAGATGCTTTCCCCAGGGTCCTGATGGGTGATAGGAGGGGCAGTGGAGGTTTGGAGATGAGGTGGCACGCTGTGAGCACAGCTTGCCTGGGGACATGTGCTATTGTTTTCCCCATTGGAAAGCTCAGAAGAGGGGAAATTTGGATGCTGGGCGATCCCCTGGCAGGGGTGGCTGGGGGGGCTGACTTCCTGTGCAGCCAGGCGCAGCTGATGGCACGCAGGGCTGATGACTTGGACACCACTGGAGCAAGAGCTGCCCAGGCCCCCTTGGGGCTTGGGAAGAAGTGCTGACAGGGTCTCTCCCTCTCTTGGCAGATCCCCTCTGTGTCCTGGCAGGATGTTGGTGGGCTCCAGGAGGTGAAGAAGGAGATCCTGGACACTGTCCAGTTGCCCTTGGAGCACCCAGAGCTGATGTCACTAGGTCTGTGCCGCTCTGGTCTGCTGCTGTACGGGCCTCCAGGAACAGGGAAGACCTTGCTGGCAAAAGCTGTGGCAACCACATGCACCATGACGTTCCTCAGGTGAAGAGTGGGGGGGTCACACAACAGGACTGGCTTTGTCCTGGCAGCAGATGGGGCATGCTGTAACTGTCTGTCTCTTCTCTCTGCCCCACAGTGTGAAAGGGCCAGAGCTCATCAACATGTACGTTGGGCAAAGCGAGGAGAACGTCCGTAACGGTGAGCAGATGCTCCTGCATGTGGGAAGATGGGGCTTCCCTGTGGTGCTGGAGGGAAGGGGGCAGTGCTTACACCCCTCTGCAGCGCTGCAGCTGCTGGCAAGGACTCAAGCCCAGCTGTCTTCTGCACCTAGCCTGTTCTCTGCCCTGCTGCAGCTTCCCCTCCTGCTCTCTGCTTGTCCCTGGTGTTCCTGATGGGACAGCAGTGCCTCAGAGGCACAGCTGAACCCAGGGCCTTGTGCTGGGTGCTGCCTGTCCCACTCCCACTGAGCTCCTCAGGCAGGAGCAGCAGGTGGTGGTGAGGCGGCGGGCAGCTGGTTTCCACCCACAGCTCTTCCCTGCTGGGGGTGTAGCAGGTCCTGTTGCTGTTGTCTGTTCCTCCAGGTCTTTCTTACCTTTAGTGCTGTCTCCTCCCAGTGTTTGCCAGAGCCAGGGCCGCTGCTCCCTGCATTATCTTCTTTGATGAACTGGACTCCCTGGCCCCCAGTCGTGGGCGGAGCGGAGATTCCGGGGGTGTCATGGACAGGTGGGTGAGCATCATGCATCCTTGGGGAAGTGGCATACCTGCTCCAGCTGGTGGGGATGCTCAGGATTGCCCTGTGAGGCAGAGTCCACTCCACCTCTCTTGCTCTATTTTTGCCCTCCCTGCTCCCACCAGGTCCTCTGCACAGCATGTCTCCTCTCTCTAGTTCTGCTGTTTGGATTGCCACAGATTCCTGATTGCCCAAACTTGTTGTGCAAACATTTGGTTAAGACAGAGCCTCCTCCAGCTGCTTCTGTGGCTGCCAACTGCTCCCTTTGGCCTCTCCAAGGTCATCTTTCACACCCCTGCCGTGCTCTCCTCCGATTAGCTGCTCTTTCCCTGCTGCGGGAAATCTGTCAGCTGCCTCTGGTAGGAAAGTATGTACAGCTTGGAGATATCTAGAAACAGGGTTATTTCCCCCAAATTTCTTCTGCTGAGCTGCTGTCTCCATCCAATCTTCCTGTCCATCTGTGAGGGGTTCAGCAAAGTCTTCCAGTGACACCACGTGCCCTTGGCATCTGTCTTCACATGCACAGACCAGCAGCTCTAGAAGGGGCTGGGTACAGTGCCCATTAGTTGTCTCAGGTCATTCCAGAACTCAGTGGAGGTATCCCTGTTCCAGGAGGTCCGCGTGGCACCGACATACCATGCTGTCAGGCCAACCTAAGCCACGTGGCTGCAGAACTAGATCTGCAAGGTGTTAGTTCACCACCTCGAGGACTGTTGGGCAGCACCGCTGCCCTGCCAGGGTGTCCCCGAGCAGCCTCGCAGCCGGACTTGCTGGGCTGCACCATGCAGCAGGGAGCCAGCACAGGATGAGCCAGCACATCTGAGGGGGATCCTGAGCCAGAGCCATGCACACCTGCCTGTGTTTGGTCTGTGTTGCCAGTGTCTAACAGCGAGTACAAGCACGTGTGGCCACCCTGGAAGGGTTCACAGCCCAGCACAAACCTGAAGGACTGTCTCGGTACCAGGCGTTTGCACTCCCTTTGCAGCTCCTTTGCTGCCTGCACTCAGATGGCTGTGTCACAGCTCTTCAGGGAAGGGAGCTAGTCCAAGAAATGGACCTGCCAGTGGCCTTGCTTATTCCTCTTTTTGTTTGGCGGCTGAAGGTGATGGTGGGTGACTTGCCAGGTTGTGAGTGTCCTGTCTTGCTCCTTGCAGGGTTGTCTCGCAGCTCCTGGCTGAGCTTGATGGCCTTCATTCCACCAGAGAGGTATTTGTCATTGGAGCTACAAACAGGCCTGACCTCCTGGATCCAGCTTTGCTCCGACCAGGCAGGTATGTCGCATCCTACCCTGCCTTACTCCAGAGTGAGGAGCTCACCCCAGAGCTTCTCAGGGAGTGATGAGCTGGACTCTGTCCCCATGACATTACCCCAAGAGAGACTATTCCTGAAGCTCCCTGGTCCTGCCTTGTGGGGGAGATAGGAAGCCAAGAGGAGGCCAGCACCTATGGCTGTAGAGCAGCACAAGCTAGAACTGCTTGTTATCCCCTGCCATGTTGGTTGTTGCCCCAGCAGCAGAGCAGGGCAATATGGACTGAACTGGTGGGAGGAATTGGTCCCCCCAGGGCCTGTGGCTTGCCCATCCAGGGGCAGGACCTTGCATCTGCTGTTGCTGGACCTCACATGGTTCCCGCTAGCCCGTTTCACCAGCCTGCCCCAGCAGCTCTGAAGAGCAGCCCTGTCCTGCAGCCCATTCACTGCTTACCCCCCACCAAGCTTTGTATCTCCCATGAACTTGGCAGCAAAAGGAGCTGCCCCAGGGCCGCCCTTCAGTTTTCACTTGCAAAAAGCTGAGCACCAGGGGCAGGTTTGTCTTGGCCTCTTCTTGACTGCCTCTTCTCTCTGCTGACAGGTTTGACAAGCTGGTCTATGTGGGCATGAACGAAGACCGGGAGTCGCAGCTGCAGGTGCTCAGCGCGGTCACCAGGAAGTGAGTCACCCTGTGCTCTCACACCAGCCTCCCAAGGGGTGGCAGCCTTCCCAGGGTTGATGTCTAGGGTGCTCCAGCTTGGCTTCATGCCTGAGTCCTGGGGAGCACCTGAGTCTCTGACCTGCAGCCAGCAGGGAGGGGAAGAGGCTGAGACACCTTGCAGGAGCAGGACTGGGGCTGGTTTTCCTACCAGATGGGAGCAGCTCAGCCGGCTGTGCAGGTTGAGGGGTCAGTGTAGAGTTCTCTGGTCACCATTGCCACATGCTCTTCTTGGGGAGCTGAGCCAGGTCCCGACAGTGTGGTGAGACTGCGGCACTGCCGCTCGCTTCCTGCAGGAGTTCCCCTGGCACATCTGCTGTTTTGCAGGTTGAAGGGTGAAGGCAGCTCTGTCCCTCTCACTGCCTCTCCTCCTCCGATGCAAGGGGCTGTTCAACCCGTGCTCTGTGTGCCTTTCCGAACCCTGGTTGTATGGGATCACTGAGCAGCAGGGTTTGGCTGCTTTCCCCAGCTGCTCTGAGCTCTCTAGAGCATCTCTGGGGGAAGAAAAGCAAGCCCTGCGACTCAGGGGCAGAGGTACCACCCACCACAGCCCAGTGACCAGCTGTGAATCCGCCTCTGTGGAGACTTTGTGTCATGGATAGCTGCGATCACTGCTGCCTTCGACAATGAGCTAGCAGGAGAGGCAAGACTGTGGGCTGGCTGCCAGCATCACAGAATCACACAGAATCACAAGGTTGGAAAAGACCTTTAAGATCATCAAGTCCAACCAATCCCATCCCAAGCTAAACCAGAGCCCTAAGTACCTCAGCTACCCTTTTTATGAACACACCCAGGGAAGGTGACTCAACCCCCTCCCTGGGCAGCCTGTTCCAGGCCCTGACAGCTCTTTCAGTAAAGATTTTTTCCTAACATCTAACCTGCCCCTGCCCTGGCACAGCTTAGTGCCATTGCCCCTTGTCCTGTCTCCTGTCTCCTGGCTGAAGAGACCATCACCCACCTCTTCACAACCTCCCTTCAGGTAGTTGTAGGTGGTGATAAGGTCTCCCCTCAGCCTCCTCTTTGTCAAGCTAAACACCTCCAGCTCCCTCAGCTGCTTCTCACAGGATTTGCCCTCCAGCCCCTTCCCCAGCCTGGCTGCCCTTCTCTGGACTCGCTCCAGAACCTCAATGTCCTTCTGATGGTGAGGAGCCCAGAACTGGACCCAGCACTCGAGGTGCAGCCTCCCCAGTGCAGAGTGCACCTTTTCACACCATGCAGCTTGGCAGTCATGCCCTCCAGCACCGTGCAGCAGCTGTTGGTGCTGAAGGAGGCTCCCTGTCTGCAGCGTGCCTCCGATGGCAGGGTTTGGTGTTAACAGCAGTTTGCACCGTCTGTAATTAGACGTGTTCTCAGCCAGCCCTGGCTGTGGGCTGTTCCCAAGCATGTGGAGTACTTCATCTCTCTGAGCCAGAGCTCTGAGTTGCCTTTGATCCTACTTAGCAGGAGAGAGGACCTTGCTGTGGGGCTGTTAGGAAGAGCAGTGACTGCAGTGAATAAAGCCAAACCAAGCAACCCCTTTGATGATTTTTTTGAGCATACAGAGCACAGTCCAGAAGCAGCTAAACACAGGGCCTCTGATTGCTCCTGCCCAGTCATGCTAGCGGCCACATCTCTCCCAGTCTGTTTATTCTGTGGCTTTTGCACCTGTACTTTCCTCTCTTGGCAGGTTTAAACTGGATCCTTCTGTGAATCTCACCACCATCCTAGAGAAATGCCCAGCTCAACTGACAGGAGCAGACATCTATGCCCTGTGCTCAGATGCCATGATGTATGCTGTCAAACGCAAGGTGGAATGGATCGAGGAAGGTAGGAGCCTGGCCCCATACGTTGGGGCAGAGAGGGGAGGCACTGCTACCAGTAACTGGGCTTTGTGAGAAGAGCCCTGACAGCCTTGGGACTGTGTCTGAATGCCAGGCTCCTGCCTGTTGGTGGGCAGGCAGTTTTGTGGCTGTGGTCATCTTCACCTCCAGTGCTTGGCACCAGGGGGAAGGAGAGAGACATAGGTTTTCTTTTCAGGCTTCTGGTGGCTGGAGAAAGGGCTGTTGGATCTTGCCAGCTGCCTCTGTGCCTGGCTGTCAGCCCTTTCCTGTTCCCCCTCTCTCACACAGGGCTGGATACCGAGAGCTCTGCTCTGGTTCTGACCATGGAAGACTTCCTGCAGGCTGCTGCAAGGTTACAGCCATCAGTCTCTGAGCAGGAGCTGCTCAGGTACAGACTCATCCAGCAGAGGTTTGCTGCCTGCTGATGCTCAGCAGAGCATTAAACAGTGTGTTCAGGGGTGCAAGAGAACAGGCACCAACAGGCACCCACCTGCTCTTCTTTAAGTCTCTTTTGAGCTTGAGTGGAGGAGCAACCACACAGTTCCTTGAGCTATAAAGCCTGGTAGAAGTGCTGCTCTGCTCAGCCAGGCTGTCAGTGGGTTCTGTAATGGTCCCTTAAATCTCAGGGAGCACTTTGTGGCTGCTGGGAACATACTGGGGTGACTTCCCCATGTTGTGGTTGTGGGCAACATAGGAGAGCATTGGTGGGGGACTGAGGTCCAAACTGCACCTAGGCTGGCAGCAAGAGGGAAGCTGGAGGCAGCTGCTTGTTGGGTGTCAGCCCCCAGTGAGGGGGGTTGACTGGAGGGTGGCAGGACACAGGGTGCTGCTACTGCAGCCAGCCCAGGCCTGGCGTGGTCTTTCTGAATAAATACAGGGTTTGGGCACTGGATTCACTGGCCTGAGGGTCTTTGCTTTCTGGTGGTGTTTGTGGGCTGGGGAAGGTCCCTGTGGGCTACTGGGTGGGTGGTGCAGAGAAAGCAGTGCCCCCAGGTAGTGGGGTGAGCGGGCCTGAGAGTGGACCTGGGGCCACCCTGGTTGGGTAAAAGTGGCCAGAACTGCTGGAGCCCCCAGGAAGTGGGGAGAGGCTGAGGGAGGGGGGGCTGCTCAGCTGGAGCTGGGCTCCTCTGCAGGGAGGGGGGGGGGTGGTGGGCTGCTCTTCTTCGGGGTGCTGGGTAACAGGGCAAAGGGGAGCAAGTGGCAGTGAGGGAAATTCCCACTGGACACTAAGAAAGGCTTGCCACAGGGACAGGGAGGGCTCCCCCCCGGAAATCCTCCTCCCTGCTCCGGAGCAGCCCCAGCTGCCCTGTCTGCACCAGCCGGGGCCGAGCACACGTTGGCTCAGGTCCCTGCAGTCCGGTGTCTCCCCTCCCTCTGCAGCCTCCCAGCACCTGCCGGCACAGCAGCGTGTGCCCCGCTTCCCGGCCTCTGCCAAGGATGCCAGATAGAGCTGCTGGAGCCGTGTGTGGCAGCCAGCTGGCCAGCAGCTGCCCCTGCCGCTGCCAGGTCCCCGCGGCTGCTCACGCAGCTCCCGAGCAGCCCCACGTTAAGCCAGGAACCCGTGCGTGCCCCAGCCCGAGGGCTGCTGCCGCCACCGCGACTGCTGGATGTCATCATGTCCCTGAGCGGCCGTGGCTGCCCAGCCCCAGCTCCTCCTCTCAGGGCTGGCTGGCCATCAGCCGCAGGGGCTGCGTGCGTGCCTGCCTCCAGCGCTGCTGCTCCGGCCCGGCGCCCGAGCGTGTTGGGGCAGAGCTGCCCCTGACCGCAGCGCGCTGCTGGGGCTGGCCCCCACCCCTTCCCCAGGGCGGGTGAGGTGGGAGCTGCAGCCACAGCAAAGGTGCTGGTGAGGGGGTGTGGAGCCTCCCCACCCTGGGAGCCACAGCAGGTGGTGTGCACCCTAGAAGGGGTGGAAGGGTGTGTAGAAGAGGGGTCAGTGCCTGGTTGGAGGGTGCAAGTACACCCCTCTACTGTGGCAGTGCTGTAAGAGGCTCACCAGGGAGTGCAACCACTCTGCTTCCAAGGGAGTCCCAAACCCAACACCACAGGCATGCCTGGCACCGCAGCTGGGGGCTTGGGGGTGGGGGAACTGTGCCTGCACCTACTCCATGCTCCCCCCAGACTGGACATGGCCTTTCCTGGGCGGCTGCAGCCATCTCCCTCGTGCCATCCACTGCCTATTGATGGATACATGGACACACGGACCACAGGCTCCAGTAGCTCTCACCAGTGCTCTTAATTAAAGGCGGGGAGTGGGCTTCCAGGCAGCTCTCAATGCTGTCCCCAGCCCCCTGGCTTGACTCCAGAGCAGCTCCCAGTTCTCAGCCACCACAGTCTGGTCTCCAGGGTCCCCTCAGGCTGTCTTCTTCACGACATGGATGAAGTAGCAGGGGACGTGGGCCTGCCCCGGCGTGTAGGGCTGGAAGTCGCCCAGGACGCTGTGCTGGCACTTCCCCTGGAAGGCGCCTTTCAGCAGGGCTGTGAAGGCCTCCAGCCGGTGCGGGTAGTACGAGAGCCGAAACTTGCTGCAAGGAGGCAACAGTGCTGAGGTGGGGGGAGAGCAGGGCACAGAGCCAGCCACCCCCCCACCCTGACAGCCCCCTCACCTCAGCTCTGGGGATGCCCCCACCTCCGTGGGGGGGACCTGCACTGTGTAGTCCAGGGTCACCATGTGCGCCTTGTTGTTTACCAGCAGCACTGAGGTGGTGATGTCCTTGGTCAAGTCGCTCTGGGGACCACAGAAAGACATCAGTGTCCTGGTGGGGAAGCATTGCCCCCCACCCCCGCCCCTCCCACCTGGGCACTGTCTTGCTCCCTGCCCCACCTGGCTCCTTCAGGGCCAGGGGCCTGGGGCAGAGGAGAGTGGGATGGGGCAGGGTCTGGCAGCCACCCACCTTGTAGTAGATGTTCTTGCCAGGTGGGGCGCAGCCTGTAGCCAGGATGTGATCGTAGTTGCGGTGGTCAATGACCAGGACACCCCCGGGACGCACCATGCTGGCGATGTTCCTCAGGGCCAGCTTGTGATCACTCTGGTCCCCTGGGGAGGAAACCGTGGTGCTCTCAAGCACTGGCTGCACCCCATGGCAACAGCCCCCGGGGTCCCATCTCACCCATACACATAAACACCTGTGTGTGTGTGTGTCCCCCACCATCCCCCTCCCAGTCTCAGCTTGGAGAACCCACAGCCCCACCCATGGAATGAGCTCAGGCACGTTCTCAGCCTCACCGGGGCAGAGCATGCCATGTGGGGAACCCACCACCCTGCTTCTGCCACAAGTCTGGGTGTGTCTCCAGCCTTGCCAGAGATGTGATATAAAGCCACATGGCTCTATCACCACAACAGGATCCAGCAGCCCCACTCATGTCATGAACCAGGGCATGTTCTCAGCCTCCCTGGAGATGGGCCATGGCACAGCAACACCACTGTGTATACTCCCACCGCCTCATCTGTGGCATGAATTAGGGGACATTCTCAAGCCTCCTGGGAGATGCTGTACACACATGCATAGGTCTGTTTCAGCCCACCCCACGCCCTCCCAACTCACCTTTGAAGTCAGGCAGGTGTGCAAAGGAGTTGCCCAGGCAGATGACTGCATCAAACCCGTCCCCTGGCTTCTCCAGGTCCTTCTCCAGTGTAAGCCAGTTGGCCTCCTCAATGACTGCAGGCCAGGGGAGAAGATGAGAGCAGGGACACCCCATCTACCCAACAGCCTTCCCTGCATGCAAGACACCCCCCCCCCGTCCCCAAATCACCCAGCCCTTCTTTCGCTCCTGCAGATGCTGGATCCAGCCTGGGGCCAGCAGGCAGCCGAGGGCCACTGCCCGGGCTTGCTGAGCAGCTGGTGCCAGCAGGTCCCTGCCCATCCCTGCAGCACAGTGATCTGGCCAGCAGCACCAGTGCCAGGGTCCTGAGTACCGCGAGGGGCCGGGGACAGCACACGAGGGGCCCGCGGCCCCACCGGAGAGGCAGGGGAGCCGCAGGAGAGGCTCAGGCAGAGACCCCAGCGCCGGGGGGGGGGGGTGGGGGTGTGGGGTGTGTGTGGGGGCGTGTCGGTGTCAGCACATCCCTCCCGGCCCCCGCAGCCCCCGCACCCCATCGGTCGAAGGGCTCCTCCTTGCGCCGCTCCCAGCGCTCCTTCAGCGCGTACTTGAGCATCTTGTCGCTGGCGTCGACGCTGGTCACCTGGAAGCCCTCCTCGAGCAGCATGATGGAGTCCACCCTGGGGACACGGCTGTCAGCGGGGCCGGGGGCGGCTGAGGGGGCCTAGGGGGCTTGGGGGCGGGGGTGGGGGGAGGAGAGGGGGGTGGCGCTGGGGTGCGGCCAGCGGGGCCCAGGGTAGCCCCGGGCCGGAGAGGAGGGAACCTGGGAAGCGGGCGGGCGCGGGGCGCGGTGCCTCACCCGGTGCCGCAGGCCACGTCGAGGACGGAGCGGCAGCGGTGCTGGCGGAGCAGCGCCAGGAGCCAGCTGCGGTACTCGGCCGTGCGGCTCCGCGTGTCCCCGATGTACAGCTGCCACACGCGGGCCGCCTGGCCGTCCGCGTACTGGTCCGGCAGCCCCTCCGCCGCCACCCCCAGCGACCGCGTCCGGTACACGCTGTCCACCATCCCGCCGACACGGCCCCGGCCCCGGCCCCGGCCGCACTCTGGACCTAGTGCGCCGCGCCCCCGGCCCGCCCCCAGCCGCGCCCCCGGCGCCGCGCCAATCCCCGCCGGCGCCGCCCCCCGCGGCCCCGCCAATCCCCGCTCCCGCCCCGGCCCGGCCCCACCCCGACCTTCGGCTCTGCGGGCGCAGGGGCGGGGCCGGGCGGCGCAGCCACGGCCCGGTGGGTGCCCGGGGCCCGACCGGTCTCGCCGCAGCGGGCCGGGCAGCGGTGGGGTCCCCGCGGCCGGCAGGAGGAAGCAGACCCGGCGGCGGCTCTGGGGAAAACACGTTTATTTACAGTCCCGGCAGGACGAGGAGCCGGCGCGGCGGCAGCACCGCGCCCCGCCCCACTACCCCCGGCAAGGCTGCTCCAGGCCCGGCCCCGGCTCGCAGCACGGCGCCCAGACCGGCTCGTCTGCGCCGGGCGCTCCGGCCCGCCCGCGGTCGCGCAGGCCGTGCCACAAGTCCCTTTTCCTTTGGTACCCTCAGGACGTGGGGCCGAGACCCCCCGAGGGTGCCCAGCCCTACAGCTCGTCAGCTGGGCTGTGGGTGAGGGGAGCTTCCTCCTGGATCCCGCTCTCCTCCAGGGCCTCCCCTGCCGCGGGGAGGCTGGCAGCTCCCTCGCTCTCATCCTTGTGGCCCTTCTTCTTCTTCTTCCCACTCTTCTTGCTCTGCTTCTCCCCAACACTTGCCAAGTCACCCTTCTTGCCTGTCCACTTCTCTGCCAGGCAGCCTGGGGAGGAGAGAGGCAGAAGGGGGCCTTGAGGGAGAAGCGGGGCTCCCAGAGCCCAGGCAGGGCTCCCTGGCACTCCCTGGCATACCTGCCCTGCCCTTGGGAGCATCCAGGACTTACTTGTGTCCTTCCCTTTTAGCACATGGTCAGCACAGAGGAACTGGGAGAGATCCTCCGTCTGGTGGTGCCTGTACCAGTCCTCGATCACGTCTTCATACTCCTCCACCAGCACATCACACTAGTGCAGAGACAGAACCCCTTGCTCTAGCCTCACACCACTGGCACAGGCCCAGAGCAGCAGGTCCTGGTGACACCCCCCCCCACCTTCCCTGCAGTGCACCCCAGATCCTCTCTGTGGGCTGGGTACCTGTTTTTTGAGGTCAGCCACCTCGGCGGAGGTCTCGTTCCACAGCTCATAGGGGATGTCCATCACCACCTTCACGCCCTTGTGCACCAGGTTGTGTAGGGTCTCGAATGTCTCCGACATGCCCTGGGGGAGCAGTGCTTCCTGGTGAAGGGGGCTCCTTCTGCTGGGGTCCTGCTCCCTCCCAGCACCCAGGGACACAGGTATGTGCCAGCCAGCCACAGTCAAGGGCCCCAGGGCATCAGAGTTTCCAGGAGGGACTTCAAGTAGAAGCAAGTCCCCCCTCTGCAGACCCACTCCCAAAACCAAAATGAAGACACGGGCCAAGCAGAACAGCCCCTGGCTCCTTCCCTGCCTCCACAAGGACAGCACCCCACACCTGACTTGGGGGGCAGCGTGGCACATGCTGTGCAGGGGATCCAGAGGATGGGAAGAATGAATCCTGGGATGTGCAAGGGATGCTGGGGAGCAGGGGACTGGAGGACAGCCCTCACCTTTGCAAATCTGTTACTGCCACTCCTCTCTTTGTGCAGGTTGTAATCCAACAGCCGCTTGCAGATGTTCTCTGTCACCTCAATTAACCGTATGTCCCTGCAGAGAGAAGAGAGAGGGCTCAGGTTGGGCACTTCCCCCTCAAAGAACAGCGGTGGCACAGGCCGAGCCTCAGCCCAGCTGGGATGATATGAGGGAGGAGCATCAGGGGGGATGCCCTGCAGCTCTCAAGCTGCCCCAGGCAGAAGGAATACCCCCCCTCCCCGGCTGCCTGGGCACAGCTCATCCATCTTGGAGGAGCTGTGTGCAGGCTGTGCTGCCCACAGGCTCCCTTAGCTCTGCAGAGCCCAGGGAGCAGTGGCAGCAGACCACCCCTCCCGCTCTCACTTACGACTGGGTGTACTTGACAGCAGAGCCCTTCCCGTCCAGGAAGCCGTACTTGGTGTCGATCACCTCCTTGGTCTTGCCAGTCTCCTCGAAGGCAGACTTCAGCTCCACGGCCACGTACTTGCACACTGTGGGGAGGGAAGCACAGGGGGTGTCAGGGGGTTTTGCCACTCCAGTGGGCAGCGTGACACAGCACCCGGGGACGGGACAGGGAGCGTGAGGAGTTGAGTGCGCTGGAGCCACTGGGAGCAGAAGAGAGACGCCTGGGCTGTTAAAAGAAGCAACTGGGAACGGCTCAAGTGATTCCACTGGAGATGCCTTGAAGCAGGAACACCTGAGGGAATGCTTTGGTGTAAGCACATCCATCTGGCTGCATCCATCCATCCATCCATCCATCCGGGCCAGTTCCACTCCACCGTCACCAAAGCCTCTGCTGCCCTGCTGCAGGCTGCTCCCTCCCTCTTGGAAGGGGACAGGGTCTTTTCACACCCCAGCATGGGTCACGGCTCCTCTTCGTGACACCAGCACATCCCACCCAGTCACAGTTCCCCCAGCGCACTGGGAACAAGCAGACTGTACTGGGGACTGAGAGGCTGTCAGGGCTCAGTGGGACAAGAGGGGCTGATGGCTCCAGTGGCACTGCCTGCAGCAGGCACCACAGCACCAACAGCGTCAGAGCACAGCACGTGTTTCGTTTTATCAAACTAAGGAGGTAAAAAAGTGCTTTATTTCTTCTCTAACAAAGAATCCAACAGAAACAGCAGGAGAGAAATATCTCAGGGATTTAGGAGATGTGGGGGGCACAGTCTGGCCCTTCCTCCCCTGAAGCTGGAGTCCCAGAAGGCTGCAGAAAGCTTTGTCTTGTGCCTCAGGCTCCTGTATGCTGTGAGGTGCCTCTTGTTCAAGCCCCACACTTTGGGAGAAGGGCTAAGCCCCAGCAGGAACAGTCCAACAGCGATGAGCCACTGCATCTGCTCCCAGGCAACGATGTGAATGGTGAGATGTACCAGAGGCAGAAAGACAGCAAGGTGACTCCTTCAGGGCTGCTGTGCAGATGCTGAGAAGCCCCGCGTACACCTCCTGTGCTTTCTTTCCTCTGCCGATGCCAGGGGCTGGAGGCGACCGCAGCCTCAGCGATGATGCTCCTCCCTGCCTGCAGCCCCTCTGGACTCGGGCCGTGAGGCCGTCCCTGACCCGCCACACCTGCTGCAGCATCCCCAGGCGCTCCGGGAGCGCTCACGGCTGGGTCCCGCTATCCAGCCGCAGCCGGCGGCTCTGGCTGCACGGCGACGCGGGGTCCAAGCCTGGGCGGGCAGGGCGGCAGCGCGCGGTCGGGGCTGGCCGTGGCGCGCCCGTGAGGCTACACAGGCACCACCCGTCCCCAGCGCCGCCCCCCGCCCGGGACAGCTGTGCGGACAGCCCGGAGTTGCGCTTCTCCATTTCCCCTCTGCCGTCGGGCTCCACGTGTCCCTGCGCGGCAGAGACAGCGGGGCTGCGCGACCCGGCCCGGGCTGCCCGCCGCGGGGCCGCTCAGGCAGACCCGCCAGCGGCGCAGACCGCCAGCCCCAGCTACGGAACGCGCGGTGACGGCCGGGGCGCCGCCAGCCCGGCCCGGGGAGGGACAGAGGCAGCCGCCGGCACGGGCGGGCCGCGGGTACCGCCCCGCCCCCGGGCACAGGCTGGAGGCGGGCAGGGGGCGGCCCGCCGGGGCGCGGCCTCCCCGCACCGGGAACCCCCGGCCCGAGCAACCGGCCGATCGCCCGGCGCGGCCAGGCCAGGCGCTCCGGCGGGGCCCCCCCGCCCCCCGGCCCCGCTTACCCTCGCACTTGCTGGGCAGCCGCACCCAGTCCGAGTCATCGCCTCCCGCCAGCGCCGCCGCCAGCAGCAGCAGCGCCGCCGCCGCCATGGCTCCGCTTCCGGGGCCGCGCTTCCGGGTGCGCCCCCCCGCCCGCCCGCAGAGTAACCGTAGCAACCGCGCAGCGCCGGCCAATCGCAGCGGCGCACGTGGCCCGCCCAGCCAATCCTCACCCGCCCGCCGCCAGCCAATGCGAGCGGCCCCGCAGCCTCCTGGCCCGCCGTTGAATCGCCTCCGGGTCGTCCCGCCGAGCCCCACGTGGGTGGCAGCGGGCGCACACGCGGCCCCGCCCCGGGGTCCCGCCCTGAGGCCCCACTTCCCTGACCCCGGAGACACAGGACGGTGCCCTTAGCGCCCAGGAGCCCCAGGGCTCCCTCCCACCCCCGCCAGCCGATCCAAGCCCTTTCCTGCCCCCTGACCATCCCGAGGCCCCACCGCCTCCCCAGGGCCCACCCTGCACCCCAAACCCAGGTTTCTCCCTCTGGCACACAGGGGCTCTTCTCCACCCTCCAGATTTTAGGGACTTACCCCCGGGGCGCTCAGCTCTGGGCGAGGAGGATGGAGGTGAGCAAGGCATCGGAGAGCGCGACCTTCAGCAGCACCACCCGGGCAGCCATCAGCAGGGCTGCCGAGGTGGGGGCTGGTGGCACTGCAAGGGACGGGACAGGGTGACACCTGCCAAAGGCACCCTGCTACCCCCATGTCCCCTCCAGGGTTGTATCCTCAACAGGCTCCCCAGGGCTCCTCTTGAGTTTTGTCACCCTCACGTGTCCCCGAGACACCTTGTGTCACCCTTGTGCTGTCCCTAATAACCATCCAGCTCTAACCCATCTTCCTCACTGAGACAGACCTTTGCCCCCCATGCCCCAGCGACCCACCCCAACCACCCTGCAGCCCCAGCTGGGTGTCTTCCCCACCAACTCAGCTTCCCCCCCATGGCAGGACCTGGAGACTCACCGTCCGAGCTGCCAAGACACGGCTCTGCCACCTCCTCATTGCCTGTGGGATGAGAGAGCAGCTGGGCAGGCAGCAGCAGCCCAGTGCCAGGTGTGTGGCAGGGCAGTTGCAAACCCCTTCCTGCATCAACTGATTGCAGGAGCAACAGTGGCCCATGAAGCCTCGCACCTGCTCCCTGCTGGTCCCAGAGCCCCCAGGTCCCTGCGCCTGGGGGGCACCAGGATGGGCAGCATCAGCAAGAGGGGCAGCAGGGACATACCCGTGATGCGGATGGGGCTAGAGCTGTGAGCCGGGGAGGTCCTGTTGGGCCCCACGTGGCAGGTGAGATCCTCCTCGGCCAGGGGGTCCTCGGGGAGGAGGGAGACTGTGCAGACGGTGCCACCATCCTCCCGGGAAGCCCCATAGGCAAAGGACTGCAGGGCACTGCTGTTCCGGCCAGAGATCCAGACGGCGTGGTGGGAGCTGGGGGCCAGGTCGCTCACCACGCAGACCACCAGCCGCCGGTGCTGCCCAGCCACCACCATGCTCAGCGGTGGGGCCAGGGTAGGCAGTGGCCCGACAGCCCTGCCAGCTGCGGGGAGGCAGGGGTTAGGGGCACTGCATCCCACCCGCCGCGGCAGCTGCCAGCCCGGCGACGCTCCTGCCTTCGCGCTCAGGCCGGACGTCAGCCGGCCCTCCCAGGCCTGCCCCCGGCTTGTCCCCCCGGCGGTACTCACGGGGCAGGAGCGGGAGCAGAGCGGCAGCCAGCAGCAGCACCCGGGGCAGCTCCATGGCAGCCGCAGCGTCTGGGGCTGCCGACGGCTCAGCCACCAACTGCCGCCGGCAGCTGCGGCACCATCACCTGCCGTCGCCGCGGGGCGGCCCCGGGGGCTGAGGGGACGGGGACGGGCCCAGCCCCTCCCAGCGGCCACACCGCTGTTCCCGGCTACTCGGGCGCTCGCCTTCCCCGCCCGCAGCAGTGGTACCGCCCCTCTCCCCCCGCCCCGCCCCGGTGGTACGGTCCTTCCCGCTCCGCCCTCCCGCCGGCAGCGCGGCGCCATGGAGCAGGCCCCGAGCCCGGCCGCGCCGCCGCCGCCGCCCGCCCCTTCGTTCGCCGAGGTGCTGCGGCTGGTACAGAGCGGGCGGGAGCTGCCGGGCGTGCGGCGCGCCCACGCTTCACCCACGGGGGACACCCCCACCGCCTCCTGCCTGCCGCCGCCCGTCAAGCCCTGGGAGAAACGCCTCGGCCCCGCCGGGCCCTAAGCCCCGGGCTGGGCTGGCCCTAAGCCCCGGCCCGGCCCTAAGCCCCGGGGAGCGCCCCCGGGCCCGCCCGGCAGTGAAGACAGGTCATGTAGAAAGGTACAAAAGAACTCTTAACAAGTAACGTAAGGCCACAGCCCCTGCCCAGCTGCCCTGGGCCCGGGGAGCCGAGGGGGGTGGAGGAGGCAGGAGCCCCTGGGTGCGGGGTGCTGGGGCTGGGACGCGGCCATCCCCAGTCCCAGAGGACCCTGTGTTCCAGCGCTGCCTGGGAGCTGAGAGCCAGCGTGGGGCTGGAGGGATCGCTGCTTGCTGCGTCTTCAGGCAGGAGCCACCGTGCAGAAACGCTGCTGCGGCTGTGCTCATGGAGATGGGCACTGGGCTCAGCGGTAACAACCATGCTCAGGACAGGGCTGGCTGGAGCTCCTGGGGCTCTAACGGTGGAGGGTGCTGGTTCCTGCAGTAGAACTTGGTGCCTCCTTCTTCGTGAGTTTCAAGGCGTATTGAAATAAAGCAGAACAAAAGATGTCCAATCACTTTAGCACATACCCATCATTAAGGCAGACGTTTTGCATGGTTTTTTTTTCTTCAAAAACACAAAATAATTTTCTTTTGTTGCTTCCAGCATTCACTTCATGCTGTGTTATGACCTCTTCATCTCTGTGGCTGCAGCCAGCACTTGAAGAACCAGGAACCCCTCATGGCTCTCAACACAGCAGCCTGGGGGGCGGGGGGGAACAGTGTTATTGTTTGATTTCCATACGCCACATCTCAAGAGCTACTGATCCTTTAGGAAGTGCAAACCAGCTTCAACAGAGCTGCCTTTCCTCACCATACAGCTCAGTACAAACACCAAATTAATCTTGCAAACATTTGAAGAACCTGAGAACTGATTTAAACACTTGAAACCCGCACTGGGCAAGAGCAGGACTGACACGTGCTTCTTTCCTCTCTCCCAGCATCATCACCATGCCTGAGGACAGAGCTACTCCACATTGAGCTTTGTTTTTATGTTCATGGCTGCCAGCTCTGCCACAAAGTAACGGAAGACATGGGGCATGGGGACAACCTCAACGGTGTCCACCTCCTTGCAGACAGAGCAGGCGTGCCTCCTGTTGCTTGTCATAGAGGACTGCAGGGGCTTCTCCAGCACAGGAGAGGTCATGCTGCCGCAGCTCATGCAGACGTAGGCTACGGAGCCATCGGAGCAGTTGAAGAGGCGGTCTTGCAGCAGGAAAGATGTGCCGTGAGCCAGCAAAGCATCACGCTCCATCTCCCCAAAGCGAATCCCACCTTCCACGTTCCTCCCCTTGACGGGCTGGTTGGTGACGGCGTCGCGGGGCCCGGTTGTCCTCACCTGGAACTTGTCTGAGACCATGTGGCGCAGGCGCTGATAGTACACCACACCCACAAAGATATCTGCCTCCAGCTCCAGGCCGCTGATGCCACTGTACATCTTTTCCGTCCCGAAGAAGTTATAGCCTGCGCTTACTAGAGTCTCACCAAAGTACTTCAAAGCAGAGTTCTTCTCTGTGAAGGTGAAGGGAGTGGCATCATAGGAGACGCCGTGCAGCGCTGCCGACTTCCCTGCCATGCTCTCGATTAGCATCCCGATGGTCATTCGGGAGGGAAAGCCGTGAGGGTTGAAGAGGATGTCTGGAACCATCCCGTTCTCTGTGAATGGCATATCCTCAACTGGCCAGAGCTGGCTCAGGATACCTTTCTGTCCATGACGGCTGGCAAATTTGTCTCCAATGGTCGGATTTCGGGGCACCCTCACAGTAATGCAGGCCTTCTTGAATTTCCCAGTGCCACGGTCATTGCTGCATAACCTGACGTTGTCTACAATGCCAACTTCGTTATTCCTGCATAGGTGGCAAAAAAAACAACCACAGCAAAGGTGTCAGGTGTGCTAATGCTAACGGTTTTTAACTAGGAAAGGGGAATGAAGGAAAAAACCTGAACCACGTGGTAAGACTCAAAGCGCCTCGGAACAGAGAGAGAGAACAGCACTGTTCTTGAAAAGCCGTACTGGGTAGCAAGGGACATGAGACTGCATAGGAACTAGGGTGAGGAAGCAGTACAGTGGCATCACACAAGTGCTGTTCATTTGCATTTTCTAATCCTAGAAGCACAGCCACAACTGTCGGGTAATCAGGTAACACGCCGCTTGTGACTTTAAAATAAAGACCATTTAAACCTGTATTACATTTTATCTGCATCCTGGCGCCATCTGTTCTGTGTTAGACCCTCTCCCTGCCCCCAGTGAATTCACACCATCTTGGTGTGACGTTGAAATAAAGAAAGCACAGAGGGAAGTTTAGAACAGGAAGGGGAACGCACAGGATGAGCTGAGAGGGCTTGGCCAACAAGTGCTTTGGCCAGGGGTGTGCTGCTTCTCCAGCTGAACCCTCGTGTTCCATGTGCTAGGTGCCTGCTACAGGCTGAACTGCTGTTAAGAGCTCTCAGCCCAAACATTCTGCTTGATGTGGAGGGACAGCTAAGGAATAAATACGCTTTGTCCCGTGTTAAGGCAAGGTTACTTCCCTTCTTCACCTTTGAAGTCCCAATGAACACAGTGTTTGTGGAAGGCCTTTACCCAAGTTCAACTTCTGCTTCAAAGCTGTTATTTTGCTGTGTCCAAACATGACTGGGCCATCACACACTCACAACAAAAGCCCTGTGCTTCATAAGCCTCTTCCAAGCTTGTTCTACTTTTGCAGTCATAGCCTCTGCCCTTCCCCTCTTCCACACCAGGCAGAAGACCCTGCAGCATACGCAGCATGTAGGACAGCAGGGAGGAACTCTCTCTTAAGTGACCTGATTTTCTGTGGGGCAAACAGAGCTGGGAAACTCATTGCTGTTGGAACCTAAACAGTTACCTGATTTGGACCAAAAGCAAACAGAAGTGGAATGGCACAGAGCTAAAATGCCTCTCTGGGTAAGGAGCCTGAACTAAGGTGGTTGCTGGCATGAGAGCTGGGGAGCAGGAGCGTGGGCTGGGAGAACCAGAGGGCTTCACAAAATGCAAGGACAAGGCCGAGCTTACAGATCCCTGTTAGCACGTGCCCAGTCTCAGAGACCCGCTCTGTGCCCAGGATGACCAGTTAACCCTGGGATTCCACAGAAGCATCCCAGCATTCCAGCGCAGCTGCAGCACACCCCCGTAAGAGTAATGAACAGCAGGTCTCCCTCCAGTTACTGTGTTACCCCAGTGCTGCTTAAACCAAGGCGCCTTCATACCTGGAGCAACAGTGCAGCATTACCCCCACTCTACCGATGCCTAGAGACACAGGGAAGGCCTGAAGTCACACAGACCACCTGTATGTGCAGTGTGGGATGCTTTTAAATACATTAGGTTTTGCTTCCCTGTCCTGAAAGAATGAAGAGGATTACAATGAAAGCCTCAGCAGCCTTCTTGCTTCCAACTCAAGTCCAAAAACGTTACGAAACTTATCCTAAAAATACTCCAGGGGGAGGGAGTGCAGTTCATATGTTTTAATATTCCAGCAGTTTAGAAGCTGCAATGTTAACTGATGTGCTCTTGGAACCCCTAATCCTGTAACAACTTTGCTTACAAGGTTTCCCAGCAAGTCTCTGGGACCAGGCTGTTTGTTTCAGTTTTCTGTTTGGTGCTTCCTTGGGGTTTGTTTAAAGAGAGAACCCTTTATGCAAGTCAGTTAACAAAGAGCTACAGAAAATGACTGTAGGGGATGGGCAGAGGCACATTTCTGGAAGCTTTTTCTTTTTACCAGCCTCAGGTTCTCCTCCTTGGGAGAAGTCAGACTGCACAGCACACTCCAGCTTAGAGAAATGCCATGGCACACGTATGGGAATCACCTACAACATGAACTTAGTGCTCTGTCAAGACATGAACACGATGACATGAGGAGAAAAGGGAACACCTGGAGGGAAAGATAGTGCCCTTGGACCACTTGCTGCCAGCATGCAGAACCAGGAGGGACACACTGAACTTACGTATAGCGCACAGTGACGGTCTCCCCTGTGTTGAGGTTCATGAAGCTGTAGAAGGGGTCCCCAGGCTGTAGGATGGAGCCAACAAAAGGCAGTCCATCGGCATCCAACTTCTCTGCAATATTTGGATCACCAGGCCTGATGCCAAATACTAAATTATCACCTGCCCTGTTGGCTTTGAGGGACAGGTCAATGCTCTCCATCTTGATAACGCTTCCATAGGCAAAACCTCTCTGCCAGGAAGATTTGTTGACAATCTAAGGAGAAGAAACAAAGGCCTGTTCTTTAACAGAATATATACTTGTGAACATACACTTAACTAGTTAACTTCAACAGAACATTTCCACTTTTTAACACTGCTTTCCTACACAAAATCACAATTCCAAAAGGACCAAACCATCTGTAACCTCACTGTTTTCCAATGCTGGAAGCCTGCTGCTTACAGGGGGAGCCCCTCTCTGCTCTCAGTACCTCCGGTGTTACCCGCAGTAACAACACTTAACCACCATGCTCCTTTATCCGCCCTAACAGCAGCTGTGGACTACCAGAAGCAGAAAAAAAAAAGGCTCTTCTGAGCTTGGTACCACCTCTCTTCCCAGTCTCCTACATCAAATCCCTTTTCAGGCCAGCAGGATTTCTCCTGTCAGTGGCTTACCATCGCATCTTCCATGTCGTAGCCGCTGTAGGAGATGACAGCCACAATCGAATTGGTGCCGACAGGATAGCTGTCCATGCCGTAATAGTCATACATGCCGGGCCGCACCAGAGGGCTCTGGGGAGTGTGGAGGTGGTACAGCTTGTTATCTGAGCGGTCCTTGTAGTTATAAACTGGAAACCCCATGGTTTGCTTTCCTGGGCAGAAAGGAAGTTGGATGGATTAAAGATCAACTCAGAGTTAATGTATGTTTCACCCCCCCATGTATCTTGTTATGAAGCAAGCAGGAAATACTGACTGTTTAGAGGGATTACCAATCTTAACCCCCTTGGAGTTTAATAGTGCCCTAAATCCAGCTATAAAGGTTTCTATAAACCACAACACTCCGCTCCTTTCATAGAATTTCTTAAGGACAATTTGTAGTTTTGTGTCTTTTTGGCAGTTTCAGAATTCAATAAAGTTGGTGTGGTGACTTCTGGGTTTTTGTGCTTAAGTTTTTGGGGGCTTTTCTTGGGGTTTGGTTGGTTTATTTTTTCCCTTCTCCTCTCCCCAGTCTCCCATAGCTAGGCATACCATACATATTTTCTAAGGCCAAAAAGTGTTTGCTTCAGCAGTATGAATACATTAGTAAGGAAAACAAGTTTTGAACACTAGTACTTCCAGAAATGTATGGAGAAATGGTAGCATTTCAAGGACATCTACTGTCAGAAATGCAATATGGTAGTGATGCTATCCAGGTAGTAAGACCTGCTCTCTTCATGTCCCTACCCACATGCTTCCTCTTAGCCTGCCTTTTTAAAAATTTTACTTCAAAAATAAGCTTCTTGCACCTCACTTGCACCTCAGCTTTGGCTGAAACCCCAACACATACCTGATATATCCCCAACTTCTTTCAGACAACCAAATCAATCAATTAAAATATCTGTCAAGTAGCTGTCAGAACAAAACCCCTGCCTCTCTGACATCTGCTGCACGGCAGTAATGCAGCACCGTGGATCACAAGCATCCTCTCAACAGCTGCAGTGCCAAGGCAGCGGTTGCTCACTGAAAGCAGGTGGCAGAGAAACCTCATGCTGACACTGAGGTTAACCTCTGTTGGCTGTGGGGAGAGGAGGACTGTTGGCAGCAGGGTTGTCAGATGCTCCCCAACACCAGCTGTTTCTGGTGCCGTGCCCTTCAACTTGTCTACATGATCAACAACATCAAATGCACAACTTACTAAAGGCTCAAGGAAGGCAAGATGAAGGCAAAAACCTAGAACTGCTCTCTGGAAGGCAGTCAGGATGATAAACTTGACTTCATTTGCTTTGCCATGGGAAAAAAAAAAGGCTGCTATTCAACCCCAACATTGAAACAATGGCTGGGAAGAGCTGTTATTTGGGAATGTGGGAAAAGGGAATAGAACCACCAGAGTAGAAATAGGGAACAGACACCCCAGGGAATAGATACCCCACCCCCTTCCCTCACCTAGGGACTTCCAGCATTAGGTCCAACTGTGCTTACCCATCTGGCACTGGTACATGTTTCGTGGACTTTGGTTGTGGTCAGAGAAGGGGATGAGGTTGGCCACCACACTCAGAATGCTGTGAGGGAAGAGCTCCTGGTGAGTGGTCACTCCGGGCACCACCTCTGACTCCACTGAGGCCACGTTCATGAAGATCTGCAAACATCAAACCAGACAAGGCTCGTTCGTGTCCTTCTGTCCAAGGGAAGGAAGCAAAGCTGCCTCCAGTGCTTTTCTAGCCATTTCAGTTTTAGCTGTGGTTGTTGCCTGCACTTCAGTGTAGCAGCAGGCAAGAAAAATATTAAGACAGCTGCTAAACCACCTGTCACAATCACAGACCAACTGGAAGGAAAGTAAATCTGGAAAAACAAAACTGCAGGAGTATGTCCTCCTACCTGTCCTACTTGAATTGTCCCAAATGGGCAATTCCCCAGCAACCCACCACTTGGCTGGCAAAATGAACAATGTGATGTAACACCAGGTGAGACAGCAGGCACAAGACAGTAATCCTTTACATCAAAAGCTTCCTGATGTTAACAGAGAGCAGATTTCAGAATCTCAAGAGATCCCTATATGCCAAGGCATTTACTAGAAACCAAAGAGCAGGAGGTGAGAAAAGCCTTTAGCCACCTATTGTAGCTTTTTCACACAGGCTCTCTACATCCCACCCTCATTTCCTTTCACCATTCTTTTCCAAAACACTGTTTCTAGATGCCAGGCACCTCCCCTAAGGGTCAGAGCTTTATAAAGGAAGCACACAACCCCCACCTGTTCCAGAGTACCGATCCATTCGTTCCTTCCATAGGCCAGGTTTCTGACAGGCCGCACCATCCGGCAAGGGGTAGTAAAAATGAACAGCCCAGGGTACAGACTGGGCTTTCCTGTCATTGGGATAAGGACCACTTCTGCCCGTGCAGGAAACCTCTTCTCTTGTGTTATCTGTTTGTGCAGAGAAATACTGATTTAGAAATAGAAAGCAGCGCAGGGCCACCAAGATGAAGAAGGGAGTGGAACACCTTCCTTATGAGGAGAGGCTGAGGGAGCTGGGCCTGTTTAGTTTGGAGGAGACTGAGGGGTGATGTCATTAACATCTATAAATACGTGAAGGGTAAGAATCAGGAGGACAGAGCCAGGCTCTTCTCAGCAATGTCCAATGGTAGGACAAGGGGCAACGGGTGCAAGCTGGAGCACAGCATGTTCCATGTGACCATAAGGAAGAACTTTTTCACTGTGAGGGTGACTGAGCACTGGGACAGGCTGCCCAGAGAGGTTGTGGAGCCTCCTTCTCCAGAGACATTCAAAATGTCTTTAAAAACCTGCCACTTCTGTGTTCCTGTGTGACCTAATATAGGTGATCCTGCTCTGGCAGGGAGATTGGACTAGATCATCTTTTGAGGTCCTTGCCAAGCCCTAACATTCTGTGATTCTACATGTAGTTAGTTAAGCTGCATCCGATAGGCTACACAAGCAAAATGCCAACCATGAAGGTAGCTGCTAATATAAAACAGCAGAGAAAAGATTTTTAAAATAGACAAAGACAAAATATGCCTACCTTACCATATATCAAGAAAAATAGTTCTGCTAAAAATGACGACTTCATAAACCAACAGGTGCAATATATGCATATGAACAACAGAAAAGCCTACCTGCTCCAATACTAATGTAATGCCAAAGACAACCTACTGGATCAGATTAAAAAGAAGTTTACAGAAAGAATTCCAAATATGCCTATTTTTGACTACTGTGTACTGAGGATGCTTAGCTAGGAAACATTTTAAACAAGACAACCTTGAAACGGCGGAGGATTTCTGCAATCTCAGGAGCCAGCTCCCTCTCTACCCAGCCCACCACAGAGCCGTCCAACACAACCCTGTAACACTCCACGTAAGGCTTGCTTGGAGTTGCATCAATGGGGCTGACACCTGTGAGAAGAGGGGGTGGTAGAAGGAACAGTCCAGAAAGCAAACAAAACACAGATGTTATTTCTGCAGGAAGCCTCAATCCACACTGAACAGCTTTCTGACACATCAAAACATTCAGACTTACAGGGCAAAGCTGCAGGTTTCTTAATGGAAAATACAGAATATTTGCAACATGTGCTGCTAACAACGCTGTTCCCCTCATTATTCTGACACAGGGATCCCATTAACTGTGTTAATCACAAGTGATCTGCAGTTTAATTCAGGTGACCAACAGCACTAGATGGTCACTGGTTGGTCACATCTCTTAGAGCTTAAGCCAGTCTCTTCACAGCACGCAGCGAAGAGACATTTACACTGGACTTTACACTCTCCAGAAGGTCGATGTGCCTGGGTAAGCAACATGCTACTTCCCACTGAGCAGCAGCACAGTGAGTATGGGTTTAACTCGATTTCACCTCCTCAAGCTAACAACGCCCAGCAATGGTATCCAGAGAGCCTTTCCCAGGTACGCCTTTGCAGGGCAGAAAGGCAAAAAGGAAAGCTGCTCTATTAAACAATCAAGCCAGTGAAACATACCCAGGGAACATAACAAAGGTGGGATGTCGATCACAGGCACTGTCTCCGTCACTATTTTACACAGAGCTGTCATGTGGTTCATCAGGCCGCAGGGTTCTCCATCTGGGGTGTCAACTGGGCACAGGAACCCCCAGGACTCGGGCAGCAGCTTGCGGACAGTTGTAGTTCTCATCTGGGAGAACGCTGCTCCTCTGTGTATGCAGCGGAAGTGGGACAGGTAGCGAATGAAATTCAGCTTGTCCCCCACCACACACAGGCCGCTGTCCTGTAACATGCCCAGGCCTTGGGAACAAGATTGACAGCTGTGTCAGGATGTCATGCAGCTTTAACAAATAAACCATGATGTTACAAGGCAGTTTAGTTGTTTTTTTCCACTGACACGCCCTCAAGACACTCACAGGAGGATCCCACCAGAAGGCAGAGGTGCTGCTGCCAGCACACAGGCAACTCAGTGACCTGTAAAAGGCCTTAGAAACACTGAATTCCAAGCTACTGCTTAAAATCCAACTCCTTTTGGAAACATGTCAGAGCCATTCCTAGAGAAATGACTTGAGGATTTGCAACTGGCACTTTTTACTGAAATCTTTTCATTTACTACTGGGCTCCATTACAACATCATCACACCAGAGGCTGCAGGAACACACCAGGTAAACATGAATTAAGCACACTAATGAAGCAGCTTCTCTCCATTTACGCTCACATGGGGCAGTCCTGAAACAAATGCCCCTCCTCTGTCTTACACTGCACCTTCCAAGAAGAATCAATGTTTGGGAAAACAAATCAAAATACAGTCACTGTTTTGGACAATGATAAATTAAGTTTCAGCTATTTATCTGGAGAGAGGCTTTACTTTAGCAAGTGTTGCATGCCACGCATGAAGCCTATGCTTGAGGAGAACTCTTCCTCAACTATCCCTTTCCTCAAACCATTTTCATCAATTCATTTACAGTGTACCACGTCTGGGCACAAGCCAGTTGTTTTCAGTTAAGCTTTTATGTTGTTTCTCATTCTGTTTTGAGGGGGGAAAGCTTCTTAAGCCTGAAGACTTACCGGTTTTGGATCGCAGGTTACCAGTTGCAAGGAGATACTCAAAGGGCTTGGAAAAGTCTGCTGCCAGGTTGAATGCCTTCACCAAGCTGTCTGCATTTATGTCAATATCTGCCTTTTCTGCTCTCTTCTCCAACACAAACTTAACAGATTGCAGCCAGCTTTCAAGCCTCTCCTACAGTTTAAAAGTGAGAGATTTCATTTTAAAACAGGAAAACAAAAGCTCAAATGAGAACTTCACATCAGTTGCAAGTGCTACAGGAATCCTCTGAAACGAGGAGGATGGACAACTTTTAGAGAACTGACAGTTTTACAGCTGTATTTCCCACACTGACAATTTTTTAATCAAAATGCTGATGGTGCCACGCCAACACAGACCTGCAAGGAAAACACTCATCCAACTCACTTCCACTCAGACTAGTGAGGATTCTGGCAAGTGATGTACAATAACAGACCTTCATAAAGAACAAACAAAACCCAAAGCACAAGTTGTACCTACAATGTGACAAGAATAACCCCACTGATTAGCCAGGTAAGTGCAGTGACAAAGTAAAACCACAGTATGAAGTAAGTTGAGGTATCAAAGCTTGAGGCCATGGAAGTGCAGTGTTTAAGAGATGCTGACAGTCTGATATAGTGGACTGGATTTTCATTTTAATTGTCATTTTATCACTGTTTTGATATCAGATACTATATAAAAACAAGCAAAAGGACAAAAGATATCCAAGGACACTTTGAACTCTTAGGAAAAATCCACCACACACAGCCACAGCGTGACTACTAGTCTATATAGGATCTTTACATTCAGACTGCTAACATACACCCCTGCTGATCTGAGATGGCCAGGCAGGAAAGCAACTTCTTCTGGTCCCTGGTGGTAGCATAGCACTAAAATGCCTTGCAGAATTAACTTTTTATTTTGTTTCTAAACTCAGTGAAACCATTTAAGTAGTAGAGAGGTTTCAGCAGTCTTAAAAAACCCAACCCAATACTAAAGAAAATTCTGGCTGAAATGGAAAAAAAGGGTTTTTTGGGGTTTGGTTTTTTTTTTTAATAAAGTTATCTAATAACTCAGGGAAGGATCTTTACTTGGGGTTGGGAACTACTATTCCATAATGATTTTCATGGGAGAGTCAAGCTCCTAAAGAGGAATACTTTCCTCTCAGCATCCTAAAATGAGGAATCCCTAGAAATAAGCTGAATTCATACTGAATTGGAACAGATTAGGGAAAATGTAATTTATTGCTGTAAAAATAACTGAAGTCAGAATCATGCTATCAAACTTCCTGATCCATAAGGAAAATTAAAGATAGGAGAGTGATGACACCTTTCAAATGTGATTTGTGATGATGGGGGCGGGGGGGGGGAATGGGGCTGAAACAACCTACGTATGGTGATTCACAACCCTGCACAGCCTTACCTTTAAGAACATAAGGAAAAGCTGCCCTGGGGTAAGCACTTCCTGATTCATCAGACTGTCTGGGTTATCCTCCATGCACTCTCCTCTGGCAAAAGCATACAGCTTCCGTGTCATCATGCACAGCAGGTAGAACTTTTCAGTTCTGCTTGACAGGTGGATGCAGATACACTTGCTGGAGGAAGAGAGAGGAGGAACACAGCTAGCACAATCTCTTCATGCTAGCTGTTCTTCAAGTTTCTCCTAAATGATTGCAAACCATTTTTTTTTCTGGCTAAAAAGTCTAACAAGGCACAAACTTTTCCTGTTGCCTGCAGTATTGCATGGCAGTTCTAAGCAATAATACCCACCCCTCCGAAGACAGAGCTGAAAAATTATCAACTTGTCTTTTTAAGCGACTAGTTTTGCAGCACACCTGGCTGACTAGATGGTGAACACTGTGAAACACTGATTGTAAGTACTCCCCTATTAGATGTTTATATATGTCCTGGTTTCAGCAGGGACAGAGTTAATTTTCTCTCCAGAAGCTGGTGCAGTGCTGTGTTTTGGGTTCAGGATGAGAAAAATGCTGATAACTCACTGATGTTTAAATTGTTGTGGAGCAGTCAAGGACTTCTCTGCTTCTCCTACAGCCCAGCCAACAAGAAGGTGTGGGGCACCCAGAAAGCTGGGAGTGGACACAGCCAGGACCACAGACCCAGACTGGCCAAAGGGATATTCCCTACCATATGACATCCTGGCTCAGTATATAACTGGGGGTTGACCAGGAGGCTCAGGAACTAGCTGATTATTGGCTTCAGGTGGTGAGATATTGTGCTGGTTTGTGTATGGTTTACTGGGTTATGAGCAGAGATGATAATATCTCAAACCCATGACCTTCCTTTTTCCGATTCTCTTTCCCATCCCACGGTGGGGGAAGCAGTGAGTGGGTGGCTGTGTGGTTGTTTTAGCTGCTGCCTGGGCTAAACCACAACACTACAGTTTATGTAAACAGGTATTTGAGCCAAGACTAGCCAACAGATGAAGTCTGCGTGTCCCTTTACAGTAGTTATGACACCCATCACATACAAGCACATAGCCACTTACACGTACCCCACTCCAAATCCGAGCTGGAAACTAGTAGTGCTCAAGAGTGGCAGGGGGGTTGGAGCTCTATGATCCTCGGGGTCCCTTCCAACCCTTGCCATTCTAAGAGACTTGAGCACAAAGGGATTCTTTTTCAGCTTTTAATCTCTGCTCTACATTGCCCTCTTCTGTCCAGACAGGTTACAGTTCCAGCTCTCCCAAGTACTGGGTCTGTCCCAACTAATGTTTTGCTATTCCTACTCCTCTGTCTGCTCAGCTGAGGGTAGTGTATGGATCATATCAGAGGAAAAAACCCCCAAACCAACAAACGAACCACTCACCAGTATTTAGAAATAGGAAGAATCTGAGTAGCTCCAACTTTCTAGAAATCATCTGCTCCCATTTCTCAGTACAAAGTTTCCAGCTCAGTCTATGTATGGACTTTTAAGTGTCCCTCTGAGGGGCCTTCGTGTTCACAGCCACCCCCTTTTTACTCAAGAACCCCAGAATCCCAAACGAGCCTTTTCATCTGTTTTTTTAAAAAAAAACCCCAACCCAAAACAACCACCTCACAAAGAGCAAACACCTACTTCACCAGAAAAAGAGATTTAGTGGAATGCCTGTCACACTGACAGTCTCAAAGCCAGCTTTTACATTCCCCTCTGGTCCAGTGGAATAAGTAAGACTTTAAAGCATCTAATTCCTATTGTTTTAGCAGATAAATGTAATTATCTCGTTGTACTTGCCAAGAGCTGTGTGAAACTGATGATGCACTACAAATCCCAGTACTTCCATTCAACAAATAGAGCCTGGGCCAAGCACAGACCTATAACCTTATTTTCCTTACCTTAATCAATTTTAATTAATTTGGTGAATTTGTTTTTCATCAAACACACTTGAAAAAATAGCAAGTAAGTGACAGTCGATACCCTCTCCCAAAACCACTTTAGGGATACCTGCATCAACCCACTGAAATACACATTTCTGAACACCACAAATATGGATTATCATAAAATCCCAGAGTCCCATCAGAAACTGGGCACCACAGTATGTAAACTGTAACAGAATGTGATGCAGTATGGCACAGTACTCCTGGATGTGCCTTATCAATTCAGTACACCCACACTGAACCACACCCTCCCACACGTGCACAGGTACATACTTCAGAATGAAGTCTGCAGCCTGCTCGTTGCTGTACCACTCAGGAAGGTTAAGCTTGACTCTGAAGCTCCTTCCCAGGTACTCGAGGACGTTCTGCTGCGTACAACAGCCCGCATCCACAACTGCCCTTATCATCTCAGTCACACAGTTCACATAAAAGGTGTCATCTTCCTTCCCTTTGACCAACTCTTCAAAAATCTGATAGTCTGGGAAATCAACTAATGCCTGAAAGACAAAGAAGTGTAACAGATTAGGAAAAAAACCCAAAACAACCAAACCCCACAACCCCAAGTCACAGCAACACCTGTCCATAAAACACAGCACAGGAACTAGGGCACCCCACTGACTGAGGTTGTCCATCCTCTGGAAACACCTTCTCACCATACAAACTGAAATACACCATGGGGTTGAGGTGCTTGGAGAGCAATGCAGAGGATAGCTGTACCCTGGTAACGGTCACAAGAACTTCCCCAATCCAATGAAACCCTTGGAAAAAACCCAAACTTGCACTCTGTAAGTTATCCAAATTCTCTTGTTTAGGCAGTATTTGCTCATTCCTTTACAGAATGAGCTCACTTAGAAACAGGAATTTAATTCTACACTGTCTCAAGCTGCTACTTATTCTCATGCAAAAGGCAATTTAGCCTTTAGATGGAGGCTGTTGGAATGAATCCACTTTAGTAACAACACTTCATATACTGAAACTCATACTTAAATCCCCCTTCCTTAGCTCTTGCTGTTGTAGTGGTTTCCTAGCTTAATCCAATAGGACAACTTTGTTATTCACTGACAAGTGTGCCCCATCTTTAAGTAAAGTATCTGTTCATCACAATTAAGAAGACTTCAAGAAGTTCAGGAGAAATTGAAGGCCGTATGAAGAGAGACACTAAGGCAGATTCCTTCATAAAATCATGATATGTGCAGTTTGAAAGCAGCCAGAGCATGCTCTGCTTCTTGTCCAAGAGAGGAGAGCACTGGGATGAACATAAAGCAAGAAGAAAACAGAACTGGAGCCAGAACAAAAGTGCAGCAGGGCCACAGCAGCAGCAGTCTGCCCTGTGGGAACTGGGCAAGCCACAAGAAACCAGTGCAAGGCAGACTGGTGCAGGGGGGATGCAAACCTGCAGAGAGCCACTACTATCCTGAGGTCTTGAGATCTGCCAGGAAGTCAGAATTTCATTTGCATGTTAAAACAACAGGTAATCAACTACTTTTGTTGGGAAAAAACTAAAAAAAAAACCAACAGTCCAACAAAAGTGTTGAAGAAAAAATGAGATGCATCATGCACCAATGATGTGAACACAACAGGACAAAAGAAGATGACACAGATTCACAGAGGCCAGTTTCTGTGGTGCTTCCATCATGTAGTGCTTGCTGCAGGCCTCTGAGCTCCTCTAACACTCAGCTGCTGCAGGTAAAATATGCAGCTGAAGTGCTCCAGGAATTAAAAAAGTCTTGGTTCCAGTAAAACTTTTGCCTGTTCTCCAAAGAACAGTTTACAGCCAACAGATATGCTCAAATAGATCCAAACAGATCTTGATTGCTTCCAGTTCCTATCAGAAGCAGCATTTTATTTTTCTCATTAAAAAAAAAAAAGCCAGTTCACTGATTGGCTTTTATTGGTTTGCAATTGTTTAGGAGAAACTTGAAGAACAGCTAGGGTGAAGAGATGATGGTAGCTGTGGTTCCTCCTCTCTCCTCCTTCCAAGAAGTGTGTCTGCATCCAGATCCCTCAGCAAGCAGCAACACTAGATAAGATAGTGATGGCATTGTATATATATGTCAGCACATTGCAATCTTCTAAGAGGAAATTACTTTTGAGATCAGGATGCCTCAAGGATGCAAGGGGACCCAAGACCAGTCCTGCAGCTCTGGCAAACAAAGAGGATAAAGGCTATAGTCCACAATAAGGGCCCAGTGATGACGAGGTGAAGTAAACAACCACCAGGGTCCTTGAAGGCAAACTAACGACTACAGTTGCATGCAGGAAAGGGTGGAAACTTAGGATAATTCCCAGAAAAGTAATTAATATGTTAGCCATTCATTGGAAATATCCCAAATA
The DNA here is from genome assembly GCA_022605575.1 of Laterallus jamaicensis coturniculus. Lineage (NCBI taxonomy): Eukaryota > Metazoa > Chordata > Aves > Gruiformes > Rallidae > Laterallus > Laterallus jamaicensis. Next base: position 2,658,495 of record JAKCOX010000001.1, read on the forward strand.
TGTATGTAGAACCAACATACAACCTGTGTAATTAACTCATTTGGCATGCAGGTTTGGAGGAACGATCCCCTGTGTGCCCAGCGCTGCAATCAAGAATACCTGCTTAGCAGTCACCAAGGCTAGTGAGTTTTGATTTCAACTTTTCACCAGTATGGAATGAGCTGTTTCTCCTTACTTCAATAAAAATGCTTAGCAAATCAACTGCATTTATTCAGCACAAGAAGCACGAGCATTATTTGTTTACCTTCAGTGCAAATCCCAAGGGAAGGAAGAACAACTCCTTCTGAAAAATGAAGTTCACCATGATGCAGCCATTTTCCAAGTAGTGAAGGTTCATGTTGATTGCAGTGTGCTCCTCCTTAACACAGTGCATCACTACTCCTACAAAAGTCAACACAACCAGTGTGAGCCACACAAAACCAGCTGGCTGCACTGCTGTGCTGCACCCGAGCGGGTACAGACCCAGCTCAGGGGAGAAACCCTGGTGCTCCGTGGCTGAGAACATGAGGTAGAGCACAGCTTCAGCACTGGCCTCAAATAAACACCATTTCTAGTAAACACATCAACTCAGTTCAGTTCTTAGTGGACACATGTCCCAGGACAGCAGGTGCACTTGCTCGGAGGCTTGGAAGATGCATATGGCTTTTAAGGAAAAGAAAGCCCCAAGCCATTCCTTCTGCAGCCTTAGGCTCTCTGACAGCAGCACACACCTAACTCTTCCAAGTTGCACTCTGGGTCAAGTGTTGGGGTGGTGCTCCTAAAGCAAAGTTTCCTGGCCCTGTCCCATGTAGGGACAAAGAAAAAAAACATCAAAAGGGACCATTTAAACCTGTGCTGCCTCAAAATTAGTTACTGTGGAATTTCAGCCTGTGCTCTGGCAGCTGGCAACACCTGTAAAACCATAACTTTCCTGGTTTAACTAAATTTTAAGCTTGTTTTAGAGAGTATTTGTGACAAAGGGATGGGATAACTTAGTTGATCTGTTTCGTGCAAATTACAGAATCACCAGGTTGGAAAAGACCTTTGAGATCATTGAGTCCAACCATTCCTGTCCTCTACTAAACCAGATCCCTGAGCACCTCATCTACCCATCTCTTAAATACATCCAGGGTCAGTGACTCAACCCCCTCCCTGGGCAGCCTGTGCCAGTGCCCCATAACCCTTTTGGGGAAGAACTTTTTCCTGATGTCTAATCTGAGCCTGCCCTGGCACAGCTTGAGGCCATTCCCCCTTGTCCTGTCACCTGTTACTTGGGCAAAAAGACCAACACCCACCTCTCTACAACCTCCTTTCAGGTAACTGTAGGTGGTGACAAGGTCTCCCCTCAGCCTCCTCTTCTCCAGGCTGAACAACCCCAGCTCCCTCAGCTGAGGTTTGCCCTCCAGCCCCTTCCCCAGCCTGGTTGCCCTTCTCTGGGCAGGCCCTAGGACCTCAGTGTCTTTCTTACAGCGATGGGCCCAAAACTGAACACATCTGTCATCTCCAAGTTTGGGTAAATGTTCAACAAAACAAGTCAGCAGTTTACACTGACTTTTACAGAAAGTAGGGTGTTAGCTACACCCTCCACATTACAGCAGGTTACAGAGACTCAAGGAATACGGTCTCCTTGCTCAGTACAGGCAGCTCATACAGTACCTGCAAGGCCAGCGCCTCCCTCCAGCTTCCACCCTCACGATGGTGCTGGCCCTGCCCTTTTGTATGCAGCAAGACACATAAATATTACATGAGAGCTACTCCAAAAGTCACTCTGTTTATCCTCAAGTGGCTACCAGCAGGATGCTGCAGGAAGTTGCCCAGCTTACCATACTCTGTGAAGCCGGGGCCTCTGTTTTTCCACTTGTGTCTCGTCATGGCAAGTGGGAAGTTTCTCCTGGGCATTATGAGCATCCTAATCACTTTCTCTAGGCCATTAATTATGAAGTAGCCTCCCATTTCCTAGCAGAAGGAAAAAAAAATCATTTAAATGTGCTTAGAAGTTCATAATGCAGCAGTTTAAGTAAAAGACAAAAACACCTGTAGTGCATGTTAACAACATTCAATGTTTTACTTATGAATCACACAGCAAGACATGTTCCTGCATCTGGAAAGGCTGCACTCCTTGCCAGTGACTATTAAGCATGAATGTGCCATACAGTGTAAGGAAATCCTCCCACATTTTTAAGGAAGAGAGGAGAAAACCCCCCAAAAAAGCCTGTATGGTCAAATGAACTGCTTGGAAGAGCACACAAATTGGTAGGGTTTTTTGGTTGGGTTGTTTTTTCTTTTGTTTTAATAGTCTGGAGTTCTCATTTGGAATTTATAAACTAGAGATATCTTCAGTGCAGAACACCTCTTTCTGGACACACAAATGCTTAACATGGATAAACATGTGAGTCTCCAAATGCTACGCCACTGCACAGGAACTGTGTTGGAGCAGCTGAGAGTTGTACAGTGGAGCTGTAGGTATCAGCAGCACACAGATCTCTGTATTCAAGGACAGCCACGACTACAAGTTATGTCAAGATGCTGTATGAGAAATTCAGGTAAAATAAGGAGCCAAACTCGAAATAAAATCTAAATGCTCAAGTTCTGTAAGGAGAAGCTGGCCTGCGACACTGCTCAGGTAAAATGCAGATGCACAGAATCCCCGTTACCTCTTCCTCCTCATGGTGCTGCATGAGCTCTTGTGGAGACAGATTATAGAGGTTGCACAGCTTGGACCTCACCATGATTGGAATACAACCCAGGGGGTGTTTAAGAGTCCCTTGAGGCACGCCATTCACCGACCAGCTGATGTCAGCCTACAAACAACACAAGGCAGAAGTGAATTAAGTAGCCCTTTTAACCTTTCCCACTATATTAACTGTACATGGAATACAACCACAGTCTAACAAAATTCCATCACCATAAGGTGGTCATAATGAACATAAAAGGCAGAGCCAGCAGATGGGTGCATAAAGATTGCTCCATGGAAAACAAGTCAACATGGGTCTACAGCAGAAAATCATACAAGCCCAGAAGGTGGAGAAGCTGCTAAGAGAGTGAACAAAGTCAATACAGTCTGCTTGGCCTTTCAGACCCTTCGACAGGGCAGCATAAAAGAAAAGGCAGGCAGGGGATGCAAGCAGAAACCTCAGAAGTGAGCAGCCAGAAGTAAACAGAAGCTGCCCAATGAAAGGGCCTCCATGCTAGGAGCCTGGAGAGACCTCTCCTACAACTCCTTCGCTTGACTCACACGGGAGCGATCTGAAAAGCAAGACAGAAAAGCACCTGTGAAAGCAAGTGATTTATTTACAACAAGGAGATCTGGCAGTGGATCTGCAGGAAGATGCCTCGACTGTCAGGTGACAAAGCACACAATTCTGACTTTATATGCAGAACAACAGGCTTTGGAAGGGGAAAGACACACTGGCAGTGCACTACGAAACCTAGAAAAGAATAAATCAAGTCTGAGGAATGGCCACAAGTTGGAGCACAGGAAGTTCTGCACCAATATGTCAAAGAACTTTTCCCCAGTGAGGGTGAGGGAGCCCTGGGACAGGCTGCCCAGGGGGTGTGGAGTCTCCTTCTCTGGAGATATTCAAGACCCACCTGGATGCCTCCCTGTGTGATCTGTCCTAGGGACCCTACTTTGGCAGGGCAGTTGGACTCAATGATCTCTGGAGGTCGGACCCCATGAGATCCCTTCCAACCACTACAACTCTGTGATTCTGTGAATTACCAGGGAAGCGTTACTGCGACCCTCCTAAATCCTTGGTGCAGCTTCACACTGAGACCTCCCCACAGCTCTGGTCTCCAGCTCAGGCCAGGGCTGAAGGTGCAAAGCAGGACTCGCTTCTCACCCTGGGGAAGCAGGAGGGGGACACAGTTAATTCAGGGCAGGAGGGTGGAAGCAAGGAATAACCGCACCCTGCTCGTGGAAGCGCCTGACCCACCGGCCGCCCCGTGAGAAGCAGTGCCTTCCCATACAAGGCACGGCCAAATATCGTGTTCCAGCTGCCCCAAACACTTTACACGGGCTCAGACGGCACCGGGGGGGGCGGGGGGAAGTCAGATGGGAGATAACTCGGGTATGAAAAATAAAAGCATCGTTAGCTCAGGGAAATCGACGGGTCCCTGGGAAAACCACCACAAACGGCCTGCGACAGGCACTGTATAAGCACTGCAGGGTAAGGTACTGCGCTCACAGGCGCTGCGGGCACGCTTTGGACCGAAAAACCCCACTAAACCCAGCGAGGAAAAAGCCAAGCCGCCAGCAGAGCATCGCCCTGCACACGCACGCCCAGCTCCAGGGGCAGCCCGCCGCGGCGGCGCTGCCACGGGGGAGAGGAGCTGAGGCAGGCAGGCCTCTGCTCGTCCCGCCGCCAGCCCGAGGGACGACGCCAGCACGGGGCGCTCGCAGCTCCGCTCGCCCGCCGGCTCGGCGGAGGCCAGGTCCGCGCCGGCAGCTCTCACGCTTCACCCGCCTCCAGGCGCGGCGCCGCCCTCAGAAGCCCCCACCCCACCCCAAACGCCTCGCCCCCCCGCCCCTGCGGAAGGTAAACCGGGGCCGGAGGGCGCCGGGCTCGGCTGTCTCCGCTCCCCGTGAGCGGGCCCCCAGCGGAGGCGGCCGGGCACTTACGGTGATCCTGCCGCGGTAGGTGCTGCGCAGCCCGCGGCACTCGGCGGGGAACACTCTGCGCTCCTGGCAGACGGCGCCCGCCGGGACGGCGGGGGGGGTGATGGACACCCCGGTCACGGTCAGCAACACCCGCCTGTCCTTCAGCGCCAACTCCAGCGGGGCGAGATCCTGCAACGGCACCGGATGAAGCGCGGCGGTGGGCGGCCGGGAGAGCACCGGGAGAGCACCGGGAGAGCACCGGCAGCGCCCGGCCCGGCCCAACCGGCCGCCGCCCCCCTCTCCCCCCCCGCCGCCGCCCCCCTCTCCCCCCCCGCCGCCGCCCCCCTCTCCCCCCCGCCGCCGCCCCGAACCTGCACCGCGCGGTAGACGCCCTCGCTGACGGCGTAGTTGAAGGACTCGATGTGGGCGGCAGTCAGGTCGCGCTGGACCCCGCCGCGCCCCCGGGGCCGCGGCCGCAGCCGGTGGGGGTCCCCGCCGCACCACGCCATGCCGCTCCCACGCCGCCGCCTCGCGCCGCCTCACGGGAAGGGGCGGGGGCACGCGGCGCCGAACCGCGGGCTGGGCCCGCCGCCGGGGGGCGCTGCGACACCCACAGCCGCCTGCGGGCAGCCGGCGCCTGGCGGCAGCGCGGGGGCCTCTGGCGCGCTGGTGCCCCAGCCGCCGCCCCACAGCCCGCGCCCCAGAGCCGTGCCCCCCCACCGCGGCCACCCTCACCCGTGCCCCATCCCCAGGCTCCCCCGGCAGGTACCGTGGCCGCAGCCGTCTGCACCCACGGCCCCCAGTGTCCCCCTTGTCGTGCCGGGGCCCCGGCAGCAGAAGGGGGAACCTGCATCCTGCATCTCTCCCGGCCACCCCCCGCCCCTGTACCCCCAAAGACACCCCTTCCCCCCGCTGCCAGCTCCCACTGGTGCAGGGCAGCCCAGCGCCCCTCCTGCCCTGTATCTCTCCGAGCTGGGAATAATAGAATATAGGGGTTGGAAGGGCCCTCCAGAGCTCATGGGGTCCAACCTCCCTGCCAAAGCAGCTCCCCAGCTCATACTGCACAGGTCGGCATCCAGACGGGGCTGGAATCTCTCCAGAGAAGGAGACTCCACACCCCCTGGGCAGCCTGTCCCAGGGCTCCCTCACCCTCACTGGGGAAAAGTTCCTCCCCATGTTGGTGTGGAACTTCCTGTGCTCCAACTTGCAGCCATTGCCCCTTGTCCTGTCCCCACAGACACTGAAAAGGGGCTGGCCATTCCCCCTGCACCCCATACTTAAGATAATTATAAACATTGATTAGGTCCCCCCTCAGTCTTCTTTTCTCCAGGCTGAACAGCCCCAGCTCTCTCAGCCTTTCCTCACAGTGGAGATGCTCCAGGCCCTTAATCATCTTCGTAGCCCTTCTCTGGACTCTCTCCAGGAGATCCGTTTTTTTTATACCTGGGAGCCCAGAACTGGAGAAGGCTCTACCATGATGGATCCTGGGGCCCTTCCTGTCACGGGAGAGGAGGGACACGGATCACAAGCTCCCAGAGAAAGGTTTCCTGGGGGCACTTGCACCCCAGGACCCCGCTGCCCGAGGAAACACAACCGGGTGAGGGTTGGCATGTTTTAATGATGGTTTTGGGGAGATGGATGGAGTCACCAGAGATGGAGAGCTCGGTTGCCCGCCGGCTCACACGCACATGCTGACGTGAGAGCAGCTGGGGGACACTGACTGGAGCCTGGCAGCACTGGATGTGCCCCACCCCCCTCTCAATGGCAGGGGTTTCCAAAGGCTGTCACAGTGGACACCAGCAACAAGATATGGTTGTGGGGCTGTAACGCTGGGCCGCCTGCACGAATTGGCTTTGGAGCCTTTCTTACACTTCTCCAGTGTTTTTCTGTGGGCTGCAGGTGGACTCCAGATTTCAGCAGGAGCACAGCAGCTGCTGCACAGCGATCTCAACTGTCCTGGCATGAGGCAAGTCTGGGAGTTATCTGAAACCCAGAGCCCAGCGGGACCAGACCCTGCTGGAAACAGCCTGAGCACCTGGGCCTGAAATCCTTCATGGCTGATGTGGAGGGATACAACTGAGAGTAGAGACATTCTGCAGGTTCCTTCTGGAAACGCAGCACCATTCTTTGTGAAAGCTTGGGAGAGAGTACAGCCTCATCTATCAATCTGTTAGCTGAAATCAGCTAGAAAACATTTATTGTGTATTCCTAAAAAAAGCAAACAAAAGCCTCGCAAGGGCTTGTGAGCATCACTTGCAAGGCACATCCACAGCTGCAGTGCTCAAGCCTCAGCCACACACGTCCTCTACTCCACCATGGAGCTAATATTTTGGGTGAGACCTTAGATCTCTTGTCCTTTATCTCTGGGCTTCACCTGGGAGAGCACTGTGAGAGCGGGCAGTAAATGCACACCACACCTGCTCTTTTCCTCCAGAGCTGCCACTTATTTAGGAAAAATTTCAGCAAAGAGGCCAGCACTCAGAGTGCCCCATAACCACTCTCTCTCCCAAGCCCAGCTGAAGAGACAGGATATGAATAGCTGCAGCACCTGTGATCACTGCTCTACCATCACATCAAGGTCCTGCTTTCACCTGAGCAGGAAAAACAGCAGCTACTGACGGTGCCACAATGCAATCTAGGATGAAAAAAGGGTAAGGAGAGGCTTTGGAATTAGGAAGAGCTCCTGGGTCAGCGGTCCTCCTGGCAGGACCTGCTGCTGCAGAGGGGCCGCTGCTTTTGCCTGCACTCAGGCAGCCTCCTTCCAGGGAATCTCACGTTGCTGTGCAGTAAGGAAGCTGGTTTTTTTCTTTCCCCTTTGAGGGGAAAAGGGAGATGGGCCTTGCACCCCAGACAACAAGCATTTCTCATTTTGTTATGACGGGGGAAATGTTCTCTTGCTTCACACTCTGCTCACCTGCTCTAGAGCCTGTGTGAGCCCAATGTCTCCTCTGTCACCGCAGGCACATCCTGGGTCAGACCAGCTGCTGTTACAACTTCCCTTTGCAGGGGTGTCAGTTTCTAAGCTCACATGAGCCAAGATGTGAAAATGCCAACGGTGACTTGGTGAACACTGCAAGCTGAGGAAAGTGCAGCCTAAGCTTTACCTGGCCTGCAGTGAAATTTTGACACCTGTTTGCTATTGTAAGGTTAAAAAAACCCTACCCACCCTTCCCCCACACCTGGCTCGTCACCCAGCTTCCTGTCTCATGAACCAACGCGCTCGACATCCCTCTCCTGAACACCCATGAGGCCCCAATCCAGAGAGCAGACCTGGCGCTTGGGGTCTCGCTGGAGGTGAAGCCACCCAACAGCACTTGCTCTACAAAACCTCACCCACCTTCCCCCTTCCCCGAGCTGGGACCGAGCTGTGGGCTGTGTACAGGGCAGAAAACTGCAGCTGTTTGTCAGAGGAGAATAAAATTGGCTGGATCAAATGGGATAAAAATCATTTGGGTTGAGAGGTTTCAGATTCAAGCCTCAAAGGCGTGAAGGTGAAAGCTTGGAGGAGAGCCTAAATTCTCTGCAGCGTCTCAGAAAAAAAAAACAACCCTGAAGAGATTGGGTTTCTGCTATTTGAAACCCTCCTAGCACAAAAGTGATGCTAGAAATTCTACAGCCTGCCAGAGAGCCCTGAGGAGGGGCATGTCTCTCTACTTCTTTCAAACAGAATCCAACTGTGTCAGAGTGGGACGGACACCGATTCAAATCTCATTAGAAAAAGGGATAGCTATAAATAAACAAAACTGCCTTCCTTGCTTGGGTTAATTCCCCACCTGCAGTTCAGCACCCTTTTGCCAGCTGTTGCCTAGCTGTTCAGCCAAGCAGCCTGGAAAATGACCTACGGAAACTGAATTCTTCTTGTTCCTGGTTTCGGGCATCCTGCGATGCAAGACAACTTGCTCCTTTCTGCCTAACAGAGCAGGAATGAAGGAAAGGAGTCACCTATTTGGAGCTGAGCTAAGGCACTAATGATGCAGTAGGTGAGGAAAGAAGGAAAACAGCAGGAGGAGGACAACTTCCCAGCCATGACGTCCTGGAAGATCATCGTTCTCTTCACTCAATTCCTTTAAAAACCCCAATGTTATCACTATACAAAAGGAGGAACTAATACAGTATTATAGTATCCCTGCTGGGGTTTCATTTTAAGGTTATTTTGTTGTTCTCCCAGAGAGATTTGTTTCAGGTATCAAAGTCACACGAGCTGTTTCTGAAGTGGATTTTGGTGAACGCAGGCAGAGTTTATCTGAGCAGCTCCAGCTCATCACAGCTCCATGTAGATGCCTGTTGTGTTGTTTTCCCACATGATTTCCCAGAAAAGAAGCTGCCTCTGTCTCTATCACTTTTTGGCATGATACTGAGATAAGCCACCGAACTGTGCTGATCGGATGGGTGCCGTCTCTCTCTCCCTGTGCACAGCAGAGGCGTCCCTGTCACCATCACAGCTTGATGAAGATCGATGACGCCTGGCTCGCCTTCTGCCCAGTGTCGCTGAGGGGGAAAACGCTAGAGATGGCTACATCCACGATTCCTTGGCAGAGCTCTGCGTACAGCTTCCTAAGAGACAAGGCAGAACAAGAATCAGATGCCTGGGCAGGACAAAGCAACAGGCCCTCCAAACCTTTTGCACAGACATACGCTTTGCCATCAGGGCCTACCTGATCCCCACCACAGGTGGCTCTGGGGTGGCAAACGGCAGGAGGGCGGCATCTCTTTCATCTCCTTCCTGCCTATCCCAGAAAACCGTTGTCTTTTTCAACAGTGCTCCCGTTCCCCTTATTACTTTCTGGCAGAGGGGACCACAAAAGCTGTTATCATAGCATGGCATGGGTTGGAAGGGACCCCAAGGATCAGAGAGCTCCACCAACCTCAGGCCTGGAGCTACACAAGGTTGCCCAGGGCCCCATCCAACCTGGCCTTGAACACCTCCAGAGACGGGGCATCCACCACCTCTCTGGGCAGCCTGTTCCAGCCCCTCACCACTCTCTCTGTAAAAAACTTCCCCCTAATATCCAATCTAAACCTTCCTTCCTTCAGCTTTAATCCATCCCCCTTGTCCTGCCATTGTCTACCCTTTTAAAAAGTTGATTCCCCTCCTGTTTCTCTGCTCCCTTCAGGGACTGGCAGGCTGCAATGAGGTCCCCCCACAGCCTTCTCTTCTCCAGGCTGAACAAGCCCAGCTCCCTCAGCCTCTCTTTGTAAGGCAGCTGCTCCAGCCCTCTAATCATCTTTGTGGCGCCTCTGAACCCTCTCCAACAGTTCCACATCTTTCTTGTATTGGGGCCCCAGATCTGGACACAGGACTCCAGGTGGGGCCTCACCAGGGCAGAGCAGAGAGGGACAATCCCCTCCCTGTCCCTGCTGCCACCCCTCTGCTGATGGAGCCCAGGATCCCATTGGCCTTGCGAGCTGCAAGAGCCACTGCTGGCTCATGTTAAATTTCTCATCCACTATGACACCCAGGTCCTTCTCAGCAGGGCTACTCTCAAGAAGCTCTTCTCCCAGTCTGTATCTATGCCTGGGATTCTTCCGGCCCATGTGAAACACCTTACATTTGCCAGTTATTTGGCAGTTATCTAAGTTTATTGATCAGAATTGGCTCCTGAGCAGAGTCCCCACAGCCTCAAGCCCCAGACTGGAGTTGCAGTAAGGAGCACAGAGGCAGACAACAGCCAAAACCCACTATACTGGCTTTCCAACACAGGGAGTTGTGATTATCATGCCAGACACCACTCCTGCATCCCAGAGGGACTGCTCTGATGCACTGGCACTTTGGTGAAATGCTGCACCTGAGTGCAGCTAAGCACATCAGCTTGAGACCAGGCATAAGAGGCTTCGCAGCACCCTCCAGAAGCACGGAGCGTGTTTCACTGTGGCACAGCTCACACAGAGCAGGGTTAGGGAGAAGAGAGCCAAGGTGTTTGAGAAATGGGTTAACAATAGCTTCTCTTTGGGCTGAATTAATGAAATACATGTGTAACCTCCCTGAACATGCTGGCATCTGGGACATTTTACTACCAAAGCTGTCTTTACTAGGATTAAGTGTCTTTTACCTTGTGCTTTTGGGACTATGTGACAGTAAGATGCTTTTTTTCAGCTCCTGGAACTGCTGGTGCTTTCAGCAACCAATTTCTATCTCTTAAATGGAAACTCTGCAATATGGGTGCTATAAGTTAGGACAGACCTGAAGAATTGAACCCACAAACAGCCCAAACCTACATCAGCTGCTTTTGATGCCTTCCAGGTGTCCACAGAGGCACAAAGCAAACAGAGCATTGCTGCAACCCAAATCCACCCAACAACAGCCACACTGTACCCATACAGCAATGAAAGGAGGTGCAAACTATTGGTGTGCTGCAGTGAACACGGTGCACAGCAGAGCAGCTCTGTGTGGATGCCCGCTTTGATGTTCTACCTGGACACAGAAAGCTCCCCAAGCCCTGAAAAGGCTGGTGAACAGGCTGGTGGGTAGGCTTGACCTGTATTTTTTTGTCTGTTAGTGGTGATGTAATCTAATTTAATCTACACCTAACCTAATCTACATCTAATCTGATCAGATTCTAATGTAGTGATGTACTGCGTGCCCTGTTTCGCTGAGCTTGTACAGAGACAGATGCCCACTGAACAAAGATTTCCAGTCTCCTGCCGTTGTCTCAGTCACAGAGTACAGCACCTCCCACTGTGCTGATGCAGAGATGCTCATGGGCACGGCTGTTTGTCTCTCTGGGCTTCCCTGCGGCTAGTGGAGGCTTTGATCCAATGCCTGCAGCATCCATCCAATGCCTGCAGCATCCACAGTGTGCTCCGGTGTCCTGCCGCCTGCAAATCCAGTCTCTCACTGCCAGTCGCTGCCCTGAATGCTACTCATTTATCACGTGTTCAGGTAGAGACCAGCCACGGTGGCTCTGCACAGGAGACTGAGGAACCACCTGACTCCACCTGATTCTACAACTTAACTTCAACCCGACAGTGTCAATAAAAACAGCCTGAGTTGTATTCTAACACGGGAAAGAAGCTGGGGGATACCACACACAGAGACAGGAGCAATGAACTTAAATCAAGTCTCCTTCTCTGGAGAGATTCCAGCCCCGTCTGGACGCCTCTCTGTGCAGTATGAGCTGGGGAGCTGCTTTGGCAGGGGGGTTGGACCCCATGATCTCTGGAGGTCCCTTCCAACCCCTACAACTCTGTGATTCTGTGATTCAACTGGCACTTGCATGGGTCAGCCTAGAAACCTCCCACTGCTCTTCCCTTTCTTCTACCTTTTTCACTTAAGAGCTGGGACACATGTTTTGGGCAAGGTGCACAAACAGTGGCATCACAAGGGTATTAGAGACACCGAATACTCACTGGGCACACGCCGGGGCCCCGTTGACTTCTATCAGCCAGACCTTCAGCTCCTCATCCACCATGAAGTCAAAGCCGAAGAGCTGGAAGCTCTGGTAGTGCAGATGCTTCGTGCTGATGGCAGGCTCTATACACATAAGGCAGCTTCTGCAAAGGCATAACCAGAGACCCAAGATTAAAAGCCCTCACCGGCTGCACTGCAGCTTTTGAGATCATGTGCACAGCACAGTTAAGTGGAGGGGTCCTCCACTGCCCTAAATTACAAGCTTTACCCAACACGTCATGGTAACCAGGTCCCTGTGAGTGACATTGTCCAACCATCAGAACACATGTGGGGACACCCCTGGCTCAGGTCCCAAAGAGCTGGAGAGCAGCATCCACTCTCATGACTGGCTGAGGCAAACTGAAACACGTCATCTGCAATTAGAGCCCGGAGCAGAAGGCAGAGCCACAACAGGCTGCACCAGGTCCCCAAGAACTGCCATCAGGAGCTCATGTGCCTCAGAGTCCCTCAAAGATCGCATCATGTCTTTCTAGTGTAACAGCTACAGGGGACTGGCAAAGTGAATTTTGCCATGAAGGACCACTCTGCCAAGAACTGGATCCCCTCTGTGGCACTGTGATTTCCAAGCTCTCTCTCTCTCTCAGCACTTTCCATGCCCAGGAGGTAGCCAGCTCTGTGTGAACAGAGTAAGACAACCTATGCTGATGAGACATGCTGCTGCTTGCTGATGGTGGGAGAAGCTGTGAGATCCTGCAGACCTGAGCCTGGCTTTGTTTTCCCTCTAACACCTTACACCTCTTCTGACCTCGTCCTCTCCCAGCTCTGTCTTATGACCTACCCTCTTCCAAGTGACCTTGCTCCATCCTGAACCCCTGCTAGCACAATGCAGACCCACTGAGAACAGCACCTACGGAGGTCCTTTTTCACTGAGCAATCACATCAGGGTGTTATGGCTTTTATCTTAAATTTATACAAATAAAGCCCTTCCTGCGTTGCTCTGTCTGCTTCCCCAGCTGTGTCCATCCACACTCCCTGTCACCGAAGGGTGATGTTCCCCTACGCAGCCGGGTACCTTATTATGTGTTTGATTTGCAGTAAGATGCTATTCTCGAGCGTTGTGTTCAGGGCATCCATCAGATACTGGTTGAACTCCTCAAAGAACATTTCATTCCCTTCCTCATACCGCCCGTAGTTCTTGGAATATTCCTTCTGAATGCAGTGATTGGTCAAGTGGCAGGTTTTGTCCTGGAAATTAGCACTGTTATATGGTTCGGAAGAGGTCCGCAGGACACCCTCTCTGTAGAGGTAGATATTATATTGATGATCTACAAGAACCCAGCTCCTGGGGAAGGAGAGAACAAACTCCAGTGGTTTAAAAACCTCAGTGGTTTGAAAAGAAAACAGCCTGAAAATGAAAACCAGCGTTATGACAAAAGCAGAAAAGGTTACCTGATGTCAAACTTGCGATGCCCTGGCTCTAAAAGCAGAGGCTTCTCCAGGTATTTCTGAATCACGTGCACTTGTCCCTGCTCATCAATGAAGTCCAGGAGCTCTGCAGCCTCTGAAGATATCAGGATCCCTTCCCCTGGCACAGAAAGACAAAGGCAAAATTAAGCAGAACATCCTCCTACCTCTCCTGGAGTTTTTCAGGGGTGCAAGTGGACTGCCACTCATTTGCCCAAAAAGCCATGTGATGTGCAAGAACACAGAGCTGGTCAGTGCCCTGGTGATGTCAGGTTCGCTCAGTGTCAGGCAGTGAATCTGCAGAGGGATCTCTCTGTATAGATGGCGTGCCCTGCCATGGGTGGCTCTTGAGGAGTGAGGGAACGCACAACAGACAGGGACCTTGGCAAGCAGTGAGGCAGCTGCTTGCTTTGGGGGGTTTTGTTTCCTTTTCCAGTATATTTTTCATTTGGACTTGGCAGTAGAAGGGTTGTGTGTGTGGGGGGGGGATGTATGAGTGTACATGTCCAGCAGTTGTTGAATTTTGTTTTTCCCTGTTTTTCAGCAGTTTATAAAACAGGGGCTCTGGCAGTTTGTTTGTCATATGCTTTTTTGGGTTTTAAAATTTTATTTGGTGAGGGAGGTTCTGGCAGCCAGAGGCTATCTCACATGCACACTGGCACAGTGCTGCCCTGCTCACCAAGTTCACTTAAATTACTATTAAAATCATTGCTGAATTATTTCATCTGTGCAGTCAGTGTTTTTTCCTGCTGTGGAAGCTCTTCATTAAAGAGGTCAGCTGTGCCATTTAAATACTGCCACATTTTTGGCTGAAGCTGTCACTGTTCATTTTTGCAAGAGTCCAGATACGAACCCACTGTTGCAGAGCAATGAAGAGAGAAAACTCCCCCACCCTTCTGGGATTTGATAAAGGGATGGCATGGTGTCACACAAGGGATAACGCAGCTCAGGTAAAATTATCTAACACTTCTCTGGCACTATTCCCTGTCTTCAGGCATTCAGTTAGCTTTCTGGACTAAAGCTGATGACTTAAGTCTTAATTTTGTGCTGAGTGTTTTGGAGAAAATAGTGAGTGAAAAGAAACAAAATGCTCTTCAAGGGGGCATCTGCCTGGAGCACATGGGATAATCTGACAGGATCATCCCATGGAGAATGCTCCTAGCTGTGACTTCAGAAGGTCACTGCTGACACAGCCCTGCGGGTACTTTCCCTGCTCTGTGTTCTGCATCCCCTGCCCTGTGCTCTGCATCCCCTGCCCTGCTGACCCCTACCCGGCCCAGCATCCTCCACTGAAAGGACATCCTATCTTTCTCACCCGTGGTTTATGCAGGCAGCAAGATTTTTAGGTCACTGATGAGAGCAGAGCCAGGCAGAAGCTTGCACTGGAATGACCACAGGCTGCACAAGGAGGGGGAAGCAGGCAAACAACGCCTCTGTAAGCCAGCAAAGCTGCTGTGGCAGGAAGATTGGCAGGCAGATTGGCAGGCATCCGTTCTGCTCTGGGCAGAGGGTGAATCAAGGGAAAGGGTTAGCTTAACTGCACCTGGTCAGCAACCCAGCAAAGCAGCTTATGTGGAGCAGCTGTCCCTTCTCAAAGAAGGAACAAAACCATTAGTCACAGTTGAGAAATCACTCAACTTTTAAGTCAGGGCATCCTAAACCTTTAGTTTTCCTTTTACATCAAGCTTTCACTAGACCTGTCTTGAGTAAGGTGCTGTGCCTGAGCTGGATGTGCCTTGCCAGTTAACGTCAACAAGCTTTCTTTTTCATCAGAAGTTATCCCCAGACATTTAAAACGTCCCTCGGGATTACCATGAGGCTCTGCTTTCCACTTTAATTCCCAGCTTGAGTTCTGCAGCATACTGATGGGCATAAAAGTTACTCTGCTTTGATGCAGAAAAGATGGAATCACACTTGGATAGAACACGTGGAGAATTTAAACCTCCTCACCCTGCAGTGAACCACAGCAGTGGCCTTTTATATTGCCCAGACTGATTCTTTGCCAGTTATACCACACAGAAACATATCCCTCCCTGGCATTATAAAGGGACTCTTCTTCCCTCCCTCCCTGATGAAAATAAGCATGCTCTTCAGATGCTTCTTGGCAGCACAGCCAAGAAAGCAGAGCAGTGAAGGAAGCCAGCATGAAGCACAGCTTTATTGTGCAGCCTTCCTGCAGCCACCTCTGGCTTTTGCATTCCTGAGTGGTTTTTATAACTGCATCCAGAGTGACTCTGCAAACCTGAGTACTGTATGTGGGCTCACTCTCTCTGTAAAGGCTAGGTCCTACCTCAGGCTGGGCTCTGCCTCCCCTTGGGCTTGGATGTAATTTTGATGCAGTGAGCTCACGGCTGCTCAGCCAGTCTCCCCAGTGTGACCAGGGGTAAGCCACTGGCACCAGGCATCTGGGTTTGGCTGAAAGACAAGCAGCAGTATTTCTGCCCATGTGAAGCCAGGCTTAGCTGCAGCACAGCCAGCCAGGCTTCCTGCCCATGCTGCCTGCTCTCCTCTACATATCCTGTTCTGCTCCCTGTTACCTCCTGCTCTCCACAGCCCCCTCACCTCCTGGTCCCTGCTGCCTTCTCCCTGCAGCAAATCTTCCCATATTTTGAGGCGCACATGTAAAAAAGCAGAGGCCCTTTCACTGCTATCCATGTCCTAGGTAGTGTGTGCACCTTACAATGCCTGTGAGGAGCCCCATGCCACCAACCAGGCAAAGAAGACCTCTGTGCTAGCTTGACTGCCATGGAGTGGGTAGATAAAGCTCTGCATAGACAGGCTAGGCACCAGCTGGGTTCAGCCAAACCTTGGGACTTAATCAATCAATTAAAGAGAAAGGAATAACAAGAAGGTGGCTCATTTTGCTGGGGAATGAACCTTTGGCACCAGCTGAGGACTTGGCGATCCACACATTGCCTTCTCTGCCTTCCTGACGCCTGTGGTATGCTGCCAAGAAGACTTCCCGCTCGTCCGTCCTGGGGTTGTTAATGAGATGGCGAATTCCATTCTGTGCTGGAGCCACCGGGGTCTTCAGGTTTGTGGGGTAAATCACATACGACTCAGGGAACCACGTGCAGGACTCCGATAGTTCAGGGCTCGTCTTGATTAGCCTGGGTGGAGAGAGAGGCTGTGAATCTCCAGAATGTTCCCACCTGCATGGGCATCATTCGATAAGCAAACATCATCAAGGCTCCTTTGTCTGGTCGTGAACAGCATCTTAAATACCACCCGTGCTAAATTACTGGATTTTCCTTCCATCTTTGAAATTAGGGCTTTCTAAAAAGAGGTCACTGGAACCCCAACCTGCAGCCAGGTGCTGCTGCCTGAACCACACCTGCCCATTTTCATGAAAGGGTTTGTAGGTACTATGGATATCGTCACACAATCAGTAGAGAAGTCTCCATGTAACTAGAGCTTGTGGTGCATTTCGTGCATCACCCCTGCACGAAGGAGCTGAGGAGGTGCATCTGCTGACATGGAACGGGGCAGAAAGGGTGCTGTGATCACAAGAGGCAAAAGGGAAGCCAGAGCAGTAATGTCCTCTGTGCTGGTGCAAAGCTCCTGTTCCCATCGCTACCGAGATCTGATCAGGTGTCCCAGGTGTGGGCAAAGACCACTGAAAACCCACTGAAAGCAAGGACACAGCTATATGTTCTGTGTCTCCAGCTGTTCCTCACAGCATGCAGTCTGCAATCTCTTTGGCACATCTCTCCTACCAGAAACATCCAGCGATGCCAGCGAACTCTTGTTAGCAGAGCCCAGGCCTGTTCCTTTCCAAGTCAAGGTAGCTGCCTGCCTCTACCCACACTCCCTCTGTACCTTGCTGATGGCCAAGAGCAGAGGTCATGGCTCACTAATCCTCTCCGTGTATCTGTGCATCTCAGCCAGTCAGCCAGTGACACCCTGGGAGCCCCAAGGAAAATCCTTTGTGGTGCCTTGGGTTCTGACTCCTGAGCCCACAGTCAGAAAGGTCACCCAGGCTTCAGGAGAGACAGGTGCACAAGCGCTTTCAGCACTGCCTCTAGACCATGGGCCACAGAGAAACCCAGCTGGGGAGTGCCACAAGCACTTCTTTAAAGATCACTCTGTTAGTTCCTGACAAACACCACCACTGCTGTAAAGAAAACAACTGGGACCAGTTTTTTCACAGGAGAAGGAGAGCCCTTGGATCAGCACACAGAGTCTGCAGGACTGCGTCAGTGAGAGGCAGCACAGACACTAACATGGCATCAAACACTTGAAGGAGACCAAGAGCTCTGACATGAAGATGCCCTAATGGTCTCAGAGTTTGCACAGGGATGAGCATTATCTACAATGAAAGCTCACCCACATTCCCCCCAGGAGACCCTAGCACAGTTGGTCATGCAGAAATAACTCCCAGAGCTCTTCCTGAAGATGTCTCCAAGCATTTGTTTGACCAACAAATCTGATTAGCTAAAGGCACATTAGTGTCTCATCTCTGTATGAAACAGAGAATAAAAGGAGTAGCTTTTAATTAAATATTTGTCTACAAGGAAAAAGAGCAGATACATTTGTGGGGTTTTTTTTCCCTTTTGATTTGGCTCTAATCTGACTCAATACACTCTATGGTTTCAAGTAGATGCAATTCAGTGGAAACAGCATTTGCCCCGAAGATACAAAGAGGTCTTTGTACACACAGAGAGCTCTAGAGATCAGCACAAGAGTCCAAGGCACCACAGGTTAGGACATTCCTAGGGCAGCTGTTCTGGGAACCACCCTCTGAACAGGTTCAACACTCCAACAGGGTTAGAAGAAAAATTTCCATTGATCCCACATAACATTTTGGTGAATTTCTTACTTCACCAGAGATGCTTTGCGGCACAGCTTGTCTGCTCCCCTGTAGTAATTCACCAGCTGCACAAGTCCGGGTTCATGGCCTAAAAAGGGGGAAACAAAGAGGTCAGACAGATGTCTCCAAGAATGAAGGACAAGCATCTCTTTGGTGCAAAGGAACCTGCGCAGCAGGGAAGGGAAAGGAGGCTGTTTGCTCCCCCCTGCGTCACAGAAACAGGCTCTAAGCTGGTACTGGCTCCTGTGGTTTATTTCTTTTAGTTATGAAATCTAAAAAAAAAAACCCTAAATCTCAAGCCTGTTTGGAACCTGACACTTCTGTTTTCCAAAAGAAAATCATCACTTCCCAATTCACACTGGGGAACTGGCAGCACCACCCAAAAGATGTTCTCCATCGGCTGATGGCTGATTTTAAAAGCCAGTGTTTCAGTCACTCACAAATGCAGCAGGAGGATGCAGGGAAGCACATCATGACAGCAAGATCACAGCTCAGGAAAGGGGCCTGTTTCTTTGCCATATACCAAGGGAACCCTTGTCAGACCTGGTATCACAGAACACTGGGAAACATTAGATTTGGAGTCTTGCTTCTCTCTAGCAGTGCGCAGCAAGTGCTCTCTGATTGCTGGGGTGGGAAGGGACCTCTGTGGGACTCTGCTCCAGCCTCTTGTTTGGTCAAAGTCAGAGTAACCTTAAGGATGCACATGATCTGGTTTCTACAAGTCCTTGTCCCAATGTGTGACTGCCATCCCGTGTCCCCCTGACTATCCTGATGGACCCTGCAGGAGTCACTCCAGGGTGTCTATACCTTTCTTGGACTGAAAAGACCCCAAATGGTCCCAGTATAAAGCTGTGGACTCAGAAGTGCCAAAATGAGTGTCAAATAGATGGGTACATCCTTACCAATACTGAACTTCACACCACAGCCTGCCTTCCTTCACCTTCTCACACTACAGGAGCGTTGTGCTCAGCTGGAAGCTCTCCAGGGGGAACAGGATGGCAGCAGTTGTCTGAAGGGTAACACACATCTGGGTCACACCATAGAGCCTTTCCCACACCACCACTACATGGATGTGCAAGAGGGGAGTGATGCTTGGGGCACTACTACCTGGGGCATCACCAACATCTGACCAGAGCATCGATATGGGAAAACATGATGGAAGAATTGCTCTGGTTTGAAGTGACCTAGGACTGGGGTCCCCACCAAGCACAATAGTTACTTCCATCTTCACCTTCTCTTTAAAAAAAAAAAAAAAGGAAATAAAAGTGCTTGAGGGACTGATTTAGGTCTTGGAAAGTTATTCAGTTTTAGTTGTCCTCCTTGGCACTTTCCTGAGGAAAAAGGGCTGGAGCAAACATTACCTTAAAGGCTAGGCAGCTGTGAGATGAGAGGCTGAATGTCCATTTCAACCTTTGAGTCATGGCTCTGACCTGGGCCACTATCTTATACACCAATCTTTAAGGAAAGGATTGCTGAAAGCCATCTTCCAGAAGAGATCTGGAACTTCAGGCACTTCAACACGCAGCCAGCACTGCCAGGCACTAATTTACTAAAAGAAATTAGTTAAAACCATCACATTTCCTTTGGTTTCCAGTTTATCCATTTTGTTTGATTTATGGAGGAACAGAGGGCCAGAGGCAAGATCCCACTGCTCTGGGTAGGCTCTGCCCCACAGCAGTCAGTCCACCAGGGCATAGGAAAGGAGGAGGACGGAAGGGGCTGAGACCTGCTTTGAAACCGCGCCTGTTGGATAACTGACCCCCAGCAGGCACATCCTCATGGGTTTCCTGAGCATCTCCAGAGCAGTGGGTTGTGATGCTGAGTCTGGCAGTCAGCAAGGAGGGACCATGAGGCTGGAAGGGGAACAGGTTTTCGGGCATGTTGTGAGGTCTGCCCCATGCATTTAGCAGGGTTAAAAAGCTGCTAAGGCACTGAGCAAACTGGCAATCTTCCCTTGGCTGGCAGGGTGTGGTCCAGCATCCTCAGATCCATGAGATCTCTGCAGCCTCTTCCTCCTCTCCCTCTCCTTAGCACAAACTGCTTTTCCATTAGACACAGACACTCACAGCTTGAGGGCACAATCCCCCAAGAACTGAGTTATTGGTGAAAGCAACTCAGGTCCCTGCAGCTGGAGAGGAGCAGTGGTACACGCTGAGAGTCCCCACTTCCACCCTTCTCCCACACTGAATGATCTAGCTTAGCCCCCTCAGTATCACAAATCCCTATGGTTCCCTGAATTAATGTCTGCTTCCACCAAGTAGAGCCTTTAGGAAAACTGATCCAAGCCAGCTTTGATGCAACAGTTGTTCACGAGGACAGCTTTAGGAAGATGTACTAGAGAAGATATAGCTTTCTGGAAGATGTACCAAAATAACCATCTTATATTTGGTCTGAATCTACTGATTTCTGACAATCAGCTCTTGCTAGAGGACAGTGGGTTAAAGAATCAATGCCAAAGCACGGTCCCTCTCTGCAGGTCACAGATGTGTCTTTGCCATGAGAAATGGTTTGATTTTTTGGACGTCACGTGGCAATACATGCTAAAAGGCTCAGAGAACCCCTTCCAACACCCCAGGGCCCTGTTCAAGGACAGAAAGGGTTAGTGAGACAGCCACGAGCCCAGTCTAGGCTGGCTGTGCATCAGAGCGCCGTGCTCGCTCCGCAGTGAAGCCCAACGCCGATGGGCCCTGAGGGCTGGCCACATGAAAGCATGGTTTTGCTTGCTGTGCCCAGCTACAGCCTGTGGTGTGAGCATCAGCTGGTGTTTCCCTGCCTGCTGCAGACACCCTGATGCTGGGAGGTGACCAGATGGCATCGCCATGTGACGGGAACTTTCCACTCTCAAACGCGTGTAGCGGTGAGGGAAGAGGTGCTGGAGCTGGTGACTTGCAGATCTGGAAGAGCAGTCAGTGCTGGGTCTCAACTGCAAGAGAGGGGCTGCAAAAGCTGTCCTGCCCCACAGCTGCTGGGGCGAGGGGCTCCTCCAGCTCTGACATCTCTGTGGCCAGAAGCAGCACTACACAATCGCCCAGGAAGGAAGAAACCAGGGCCAAGGGCAGGGAGGGAGAGCAGGTGGGTCCTGCCAGCCATCGGATGCAGACGTGGCATACTGCAGGAGGGAAACACACTGCTCTGCTGGGAGTCACAGTGTCCTCATCTCAAACCTGCTCTGACAGGTGCCAGTAGAGCAGCTGGCACTGTGACCAGAGACCTGCCAGCCTCACAGCTCCTGCTGGCTCACCCCCACTCGTGGGCAGTGACAGTGCATCTCTGCTCCACACAGCACCTTGCTCTTGAGTTCTTCCCAATCTGGTGGGCTGGGGTGGCCGTGCCAATAGCCCTGCCTGCCACAGGACAGGCAGCACGCACAGCAGGCAGGGGACAAGGCTGCACAGGGGAGCACCCGTGGCCCCCTGTGTAGGCAGTATGACAGAGCAGCTTAGACAGCAGGGAAAAAAGTCTCAGGGGGTGTCCTGGTCCTACACACACAGAGCCTCTGGAATAACCCTCACCTCACTCCAGTCAGGGGTTAGACGTGCTGTCACCCCCACCAACACCTTGCAGAGGCACATCCCCACCAGCCTGAGCTCTAGGGTGATGACTTGGGCTTGCCTGGCTCAGACCTATTCCCCCAACCATCCCAAACTGCAGAAACACCCCTGTAACATGTAAGCTCAGCACCACAACGCCCTTGCCCTGCGTCGAGGCAGGGGATGCCATCAGCACCATCGTGCCCTCACGAACTCATGCTGGGTGACTGAAGCCCCCTGCAATGGTGAAAAGGGTGCTGGCGGACAAGGTGGGCAGGCTGGGGGGTAGGGGCTGCACCCGGGGGCGCTGGGACCCCGAGGGTCTACGACACGCTAGAGTGAAGGGTACCCGAGTGTCCTCTGCCCGTCCTCAAGCCGGGTGGGTGTTTTGGGGCGGGGGGCAGGAGTGAAACCTTCCTCCGGGAGCCTGGGAGGGGGGCGGGGTCCTTTGAGCCCCCTTGGCTGGCAGCTGCCGCCCCGCCAGGAACAGCGGGTCCCCGGGCCGGCGCCCAGAGGCAGGGGAAGCAGCTGCACGGAGCCCCCCGGGCCCCACCCTTTGTTCTGGGCGAGGCAGGCCCGGGCGGCTACCGGCTCCCCGCGACAGAGCCAGGCACACGGTGAGCTGTCGCCGTTAGCGGGAGGCCCGGCGACAGGCTCGGGGGAGGGGGGGGGGGTGTCACCCCTTTCCCAAACCTCGGTGGCCTCGGGCGGGCACGCCCTGCCGCAGGCCCCGCGGCCGCAGTGGCGGCGGGAGGCTGCGACGAGCAGCGGGGGGACCCCACCGCGGCGGGGAGGGAAGGGCGCAGCGGCAGCCCGGGAGGCGAGGGGGGGGTGTGGGGTGGTCGTGGCGCTGCTGCCGGCGGGGGGGGGCGGACACGGACCCTTACCCAGCCTGCCGAAGGGGAGCCGGTTCCTCTCGCCCAGCATCAGGTTGAAGCGGGGGTTGTCCCTCCGGAGGCGCCGCCACTGCCCGCTGGCCAGCAGCAGCCGGCTCACCTCGGCGTACACGCTGCTGCCCTCGTCCCGCACCACGAAGGTGTACATGACGGCGGGCAGGGGGGACACCCCACCCTACCCCCGGCGGCCCGAGGGCTACCCCAGGCCCATGGGGCCCCACCGCAGCCCAGGCAGGGCCCTGCGCGGCCGCCGCCGCCCGTCCCGGCTCCTCATGGCCGGGGCCGCCGCCCCCGCTCCGCCCGCCGAACCTGCCCGGAGCGGGGGGAGGAGGCGGGCAGCGGGGGAGCGGGGGGCTGACCCGGAAGCAGAGCCGCCCTCCTCGCCCTCACACGCGCCGGAGAGGCGATGACGTCACGGGTGCCGCCCGGGGGGGTGGGGTGGTACTGCGCCTGTCGGTGTCGTCATGCGGGAGCGGCTCGCGCGCCCCGCCCCGCTGTCCCCGTTGGGGGCGCGGCCTGCTGCCCCCCTGCGCTCCCTCCGCCACCGGCGCTGCGGCACCCCGGGCCCGGGCCTGGCGCTGGCGAGGCGCTGCTCGCGGACTTGCAGGCCGCTGCCGCCGCCCGGGGCCGGGCCTCCCGGTCTGTCAGCGAGCCGAGGGCGGGCGGGAGCCCCCGGGAACACCTCTCAGGGTGAAGGGGCAAGTCGGCAACGGCAGAGGCTGGAGCCGGGGGGGTTCGCAGGGAAAGCCCCGGGGCCTGGCTGGCACGGCCCGGAGCCCTCCCAGCCTGGCTGTCCAGTGGGCACAGCCGGGAGGTGGGGGCAGAAGGGGCTGTTCGCTAAGGTCAGGGTGCTCCAGGCTGTGCCTAGGGCCTCTGCCCTGGTCAGAAAGGATGCTGATAAGCCAGAGCAGTAAATGCTGCTGAAGAAGGGCCTGGTTGCCTCCTCTGCCCCTTATTAGATTAGATATTAGCAAGAAATTCTTCACTACAGGGGTGGTGAGGCACTGGCCAGGTCGTTCAGCTTGGAGAAGAGAAGGCTGTGGGGGGATCTTACAGCAGCCTTCCAGTACTTGAAAGGTGCCTCTAAGAAAACTAGGGAAGAACTGCTCATGAGGGCATGAAGTAATAGGACAAGGGGTAATAGTTTTAAACAAGAAAAGGGAGATTTAGGCTGGATATTAGGAAAAAATTCGATACGAGGATTACTGGAACAGGTTGCTCAGAGAGATAGTGGAGGCCCCATCCCTGGAGATAATCAAGGTCAGGCTTGATGGGGCTCTGAGCGACCTGATCTAGTGGAGATGTCCCTGCTCACTGCAGGGGGGTTGGACTAGATGGCCTCTAAATGTCCCTTCCAACCTAGTGCATTCTATGATTCGATGGGGAAAAAATCAGACCGTTAAATTTCACCTCCTTTTCTGGAAGTTTTCCTCCACTGGCACTTCCCAGGTTGTGCCAAAGTGAATTTCACTGCTTGTTTTGCCCCCCTGTCCTGGATGGCTCAGAAGAAAACGCTGCAGCGTTAGCCTGCTCAGGCTCCTCTGACAGCCATGGAAAACCATCCTTTCCAGCTCTGCACTGGCAGTCAGCAGGATGGCCAAGCTATGGTGAGGCTGTACTGCTCCCAGGTCAGAAACTGGTGACAGCATTGCAAATACAATTTATTATACTCACATGCAGATGGAGAAGATGCCAAAACTCCTGCAAGGACTAAATCTGTACTAGTGAGAGACACCAAGCCTGTCCAAGCCCAGACGTTCCTACTAACGCCTGCTCCGTGGCACAAGCACCTTGGGGTATCTCCACCACAGTTTTGCTGTAGGTAGGGGAACACCCTGAGAAGGGAAAGTGGCACTCCTTGAAGGTGCCTTACGCCCTGTGATGAACGTTAGCTAGCTGGTGATTAGCTCTGGTCTGTTGCTGACAAACCCCAGGCAGAGCACCGGGAGATGCTCTTTTCCCAGAGATTTGGCGAGTCATTGGACCTAATCTTTCATGATGGGAACAATACGTGCAACTCTCTCTGCCTTGGGGTTGTTCGGAGGAGTTTGCTTTCTTTTTGTTGCCTTAAAGCAAAGAGGAAATGTTGTTAGGAAACTTATTTCTACTAGGAGGCGCTCTCCGACCTGGGATTGCATGGGGGTCTCTCCATCCTGCATCCTCCCTCTTTACCCTCACAGCATAGCTTCCAACACCTCACATCCCAGGAAGCTGAGGCCGGTCCCTTTTCCTAGTTCAGGGAAGTGCTGTTGGCCAGAGGAGCAAACGTATGGGTAATCTGGTGTCTCGTCTCTGTTGTTTGCAGAAGTAGGTGTGAGAAGGGAAGGCGTTCCCTTTTCAATGTCAATGTGTTAGACCGGCAAGTGGAGCAGAGTCCAGTAATGAATTATTCAATATTCCACACAAAAGGTCCTGCAGTGAGGAGGCTTTGGGGTTTGCTGTTTGTGGGGTTGGGTTTTTTTTTTTAGCTTAAAGGGCACTTAACCACATGCACACTAGATGTAAGTAACCTGTGAAAGCTTATTTTCCTCTTTGTGTGTGTGGGGCAAGCACTTGCAGTTGTCCCATTCCCAGTGAGGTTCCTGCACGTGCTTTTCACTGCCTTTGAGCCTCAGCATGAAAAATGTCCAGACAGTTTCCAGATTCACAAAATACCTGCTGCTAAGGTTTGTGGTTTATCCACTGTCCAGTTAGGTTTACTTAAGATTATTTGGTTTTGTACAATTCGTGCTGGGCATTTTGTTTGTTTGGTTGGTTGGTTTTATTGCTGCATTGTGTTCCTTGTGGCGTGTAAACCAACAGACTGTAGTTTCTGGAAGGCTGATCTGAAAGGTGCTGCTAGTCCAAAAGGGCCAAAGACTGAAAGAGCTTGTCTCCACACCCTACAGGCCTCCGCTGCTGGCCACACCACAGTGTGGGTTAGCTCCCTCCAGCTGGTTTCGTGATCTGCCTCCTTCCTCCAGTGTCCTCGGCCCCACTTTCCTGCAGAGAGAGACTAGGGGGACAGGAGAGGCTCTTTTATTGACCAGTCAGAGCACGCCTGAGTTTTGCAGCCCTCCATTGTGGCTGTCCCACGGAGTGCCTCACTTCAGCAGAGGCTGTAGCGGCATGCCCTCGGGAGCACTGATGCGTGGCGGCTCTTTCACCCTGTGAGGAAAGACGGCACCTTTGGGCAGATGGACAGACGAGCAGGAAGCCTGACAGCCCCAATCCCCCCACCTGTCTTCCCCCATTCCTCATGGATGGGGAAGCCCAGGCAGCGGAGAGGGATGTCCCCCACCACTCTCCGTGGATCCATGTGCAGGGGTAGGGTGGCGTTGACTCACTGTGCCTTCTCAATGTCCTCGATGCCCTCAGGCAGGCGCGCGTTGAGCGTCTCTGGGAGCAGGAAGGCCACGGAGCCGCAGCACACTGCTACGCCACAGTACGTCACCTCGGGCAGAGACCTCCACACCTCATCCAGCAGGAACACAAGCGGGGCCAAAGCCCCGCCGAGGCGTGCCATGAAGGAGCTGTACCCCATCCCATTCTGCCTGGAAAGGTAGAGCACCGTGGGTGGTGCAGACCACCACGAGGAGGAGATGGGCACTTCCTTCATGTCAGATCTTGGGAAATGGTGCAGCCCCTCTGCCCCTTCCCCCTATTTTTCTACAAGTGCTAAGGGTATTTCCCCCCTGTGTTTTTCCTCTGCCAGGTTTTTTTTCTAGGTTGGTTTGTTTTCTTTCTTTCTTTGTATCTTCCTACAGTGATAATACTTCCCTGAGAGCAATTGTAGCTGCTGTGAGAGATGGGTTAATGTCTGTTATGAGAAAGAAGCTGCAGTTCCACACTAAATATATCTGTTTCCACTTTAAATGTCTGAAACGTTGAGTGCATTTTCTACCCATCCCCTAGTAAGTTCTCCAATCTGCTGGGAGCAAACCCAAATCCTTCCTTCTCCCTGGTACTTCTAGGCAGGCAGCAGGTACTAGAGATAGCCATGAGCACCTCTGGTCCTGCTGTAGCTGTAAGCCCAGGACAGTTGGGAGGGAAGGCCATGAGTAAGACCTGGGACTTACTAATTTTCAGGGGATGGGTGGCATTTCACATAACAACAGGGATTCCAGGAACTCTTTGTGCATGTGCACAGTAAGCACTGCAAAAGGAACCAACATTTTTGTCTGGATCTGTCAGCATCTTTGAGCTGGTGGAAATACAAACCAATCTGAGAAGACAAGTGGCAGATCAACCTGTGCCCTTCAGGTTAAATACGCCTCATTCCCCACATGAAACACAGCAGGGAAGGTTAAAGGACTAAAAACGGCATAGAAGGCTATGTAAGCCCTGAGGCTTTACTTAGGTGGATCCTGCTGTCATGGCATCCATGATAGCTTTGTCAGACTTTCACAAAGGAGCCAGTTAGGGGATTCCCTCCCCCAGTCTCAGCCGTATCCCAAATTATGCTGATGTTAAATCTGGTTTCCTATCACCATTTCATGGATATTTCAAACAAGCTCTCTTTTTCCTCCTGAAAGGCTAGTTAATCCTTGCTTCAATATTGTCTGATGCCCAGAAGGCTGTCAGACACGTGGTAGTATGTGTCCCTTATGAAACTTGGTATTTCAAATATTATTTTGGGGGTCTTTTGACAGCTACTGGCAGGCTATCACAGGGATCTAAGACCTTTACTGAGCACAGGTGCCTTATGGAGTTTAAAATTTTTCCCACATAGAATGCTCCTCACCTTTGGACATCTCCCTGTCAGTGTAACCCAGTAAAAGAAAAAAAAAAAAGAGTGGCTTTCTGCTCCTCTCTTGTGTCTATGTGTAATCCCTAGAACCTGCTGCTTCTGGATGCAGCAGCAGTGGTCTAGTGTTGGTCCCAGAGTGTAGCTCACAGCATGTCCTGCTATGCTGATGTTGAAGACATGAGGGCGACATCCCACCAAGGCTCTGGCTGTGCACTCTTACCTCAGTACGGTGGGGTATAGCTCAGAGGTGTACAAGAAGACAGTACTGAATGCAGCTTCTGAGAAACCTTTGCCCATAATGGCTACTACAGAGCGCAAGGAGGTGAAGGCTGGGAGGAAAGAAAAGACATTTATGATAAAGATCAAAAAGCAGCCTCTAGGAAGAAGCTTCCTGTGGCCTTGAGTGCTAGAGGAAAGGAGGCTCAGTGCCCCTACAGACAAAACAGGGAGCTTTGTAGCCCAGGATCTGCAGTTTCCAGAGCCTGGACTGGTAAATTTGGTAACTATAACCCCAAGTGTGAGCTGACCTGATGAAAGGATCGGTCATGACATTTCCTTCTGGACAACATCTATACTAAAGATGGCATGTCACCTTGCCATCACTGGACCTTGACTAGCCACCCCACAGTGGCTGGATACTAACTGCTGCCACCAGACAGTAGGGCTACCCTGCATTAAAACCCTTGTCCCACAGATGCCCGTTAGGTGGCGGATGTTTCTGTACAGAACTGCCTATGTTTCTCCCTCTCCATTCACTGCACAGAACAGAAACCTCCCCTGTAGCAATTACTGTGCATTAGCAGAAGAGTGCCTCACGCTTGGGAATGATGACATTGGCTCCTATGCACAGTCCAGTCAGGATGAGTGACCACGCCTGGCTCTGTCGGCGTCCAACTCGATTCACCAGCACGTACATGATCATCTTGGCTGGAATCTCAATGATGCCAAAGACAAACTGGGAGAGATACATGTTGAGCCCAAAGCCAGTTAGATTCATGCTCATGCCATAGTAAGAGAAGGCAACACCAAACCTGTGGGGAGCGTGTGGAGATGGGGGTTAGGGAATTGCGGGGAGCTGCAGGACAAGACCCCTGGGTGAAGCGATGCTGCTTACCACACAGCCCCAGAACACAGAGAGATCTTCCGCAGGACTGGTGTCCTGAACAAGCTAATGTAGGAGTAACTCCCTCCGGGCTTTTTGTCTGTTGCCATCCTTCTGAGGGCCTGGGAGGGGAGAAAAGAAGGAACTAGCTCAGCTGCTGTACTTCCAGGATCCAGAGGAGAAACCATAGATGGGCTGAGGCCTTTGCCCTTCCCAACCCCACCTTGGATTTTCCAGACGTTCCCATTACAGAGCAACTCTCTGGGCATATGTTCTGAGAGACGGGTCTTCCTACAACTTCATAGATTGCCTATCATTTCAGACCTCTCTTTCTTCCTGTGGTTCCTTCTTCCCTTATACCTACACACCCCATGTTGTAGAAAGGGTTGCAGAAAAATGGCAGGTCGTGCTGTTCAACACCGGTGGTGTGGGCCAGTTCCTCCCTCTTCCCCACATGGTTGCCTGCTATTGTGTCAGGTCTCAGACAGGAGCTAACAGTGAGCTACCTGCTGTATTCTCATTCATACAAAGCATGATTATTTATGCATCAATTTATATAAAAACAGACTATATAGCACAGTCAGGCACTGAGAAGTCAGCCCTGCCTATAAGGAAGAAGAGAATGCTTATTCATAGAGCCTTTCAGCAATTAATTGAGGGGTAAGAACAAGGAGGGTTGGTAAGTTCTACTCACTGGCTGAGATGCAGATTCACACAACTACAGGTCTGTGATGCAGCTATACCTAAGCTAGTTGCCATGGGCTCACTGTGTAGGTATGGAGATCTCTGGTGGAAGTGATGGAGTCATTTTATCCTAGAGCAAACCACCATGTTTGGTGAGAAGAATTGCGTTCGAGCCTCCATTGGCTGGTCATCAGATTGCAGACTGTAAAGGAGACTGCAGGCAGTGGTGGAAACCTCACGTTGGGAGGGGTGAATTCCTCTCAGGACAGCCTTGCTTCACTGTGTCCAAAAATCACTGGCAAACGCAGGGTAGGACAGTTAAAATTGATCAGGTTACGAATCATGGGAAACCTCCAGAAGAGAGGCTAGTGGACTAGTTACATGTATTCTCAAATCAATCTCCTCTTCAGAGGAAGCAAAGCCTTGGCCAGAGCTTTTGCATAAATGCTTATTCCCAGCCACAAAGCCATATAGGGAACCTACACCTTGGGTGGATGAAGAGGGCCTGCAGCATCTTGGACCAGAGGATCACCTTCTCCAAGTGCCATGTCTGCAACAGCAGGCCGCAGTGGAGCCTACAGAAGAGTTGGGCAAGCATGTAGAGATATTCCCCTGCAAGTGTCACGGCCTCTAACCATTCAGAGACTTTCTGAAGCAGACAGGATATCTGTCTGTTTAGCAGCTTGAAGACCCTTTCCCACATTACCTCGTGGTTTGTTGAACCCATGTTTTGATTTTATTTCTGTACACCCACCTCTGGGCTTAGTAACTTCTGCTAATACTGCAGCATGGCAAGTAAGGATTTTTTCCAAGTGTTGGCCCCCTCCCTCCTCCTTTTTAAACCTTTTTTCACAGACAAACATTCCTTCTTTTCATCCAAATGCATGGGATGAATCACAGCACTGATAACACACTACTTCTGCAACACTGAGAATTTCTTTCCATACTAGATTGAAGTTACTCTGGGTAACAAAAGACATTAATATAGAAAACACTTTCCAGTATATATTGTTAGCCAGATTTCTCAGTATGTGGAAGGACAACTGGGAGAGCCAGAGCAGCAAGAACCCCAAGAAACTTAAAAAGCATGTCATTCAGTGATGGCTGGAGAAGGGTGAGGGAATCCACAGCCCTGCACCATCACTGACAATTAAGAGGGTGCTGAGTAGTTATGGGGATTTGGGCCAGAAATAGATAGTAAAGGAGAAATCCCAACCCAAAGAGCTCTCTGGTTAATAGAATTATATAAAAAAAAAGTAAAGGAAATGTTAGGAAAGGAAAGAGAATAGCTACAAGTAACAAGTAACAGCACGTTTCAATAGGGAAGAGCTAGGATTTTATTTCTAATTGTGCACTATTCTTTGCAGTTTTTGGATGAGTAACAAAGCTTTTCCTACTGGAAAAAGAATTCCACACTGGGAAATTCCTTAATCAGTTCTATAGGCCATTAAATCCGAGAGTGTGTCAGTAATGTGCTGTGCAATTACCCAGAGATTATACGTCTTTCAAAGTTCAGTCTTTTGAACTAAGGAAAATTAATTGTTACCTTAATAAGAATGAAGCAAACTAGAACCAGGCAGCTTTGGGCAACCTGGCCTAGTGAAGGTGGTGTCCCTGCCTAAGGCAGGGGGGTTGGAACTAGATGATTTTTGAAGGTCCCTTCCAACCAAAAGCATTCTATGATTCTATAATCTTCAGTTTCTTACCTCTAGTGAGACGGTGAAGTCTTTCCTTCCATTCATTCTTGCACATCTGAGCAGATGCCTGTGAGCTTGTTGCACTTTGCCATTGGCTATGAGCCACCGGGCAGACTCTGGGACCCACCTGGTGAGAGGAGAGAAGACAGTGTTCCTGTTTGTGCTCGGTATTTTCCACCTCACACACATGGTCCTGGCTGATGAGAGGGGGGTCTCAACTAAAAATAACAACTGTGGTGCATGAGAATAAGAGCAATAAGATGCCCCATTACATGTACATGCTGTTTTGCCCTTCAAGGAGTACAGGCTGATATTTTCAGTATGCCTAGCCAAAATTTTTATCATGTGATCTTTGATCAAAGCTTGAATTTCCTGAGCTGGTTGAAGTTTTAAACTCTTACCAATTAAAATTGGCCCCAGAATATTTAGAGATTCATATTTTTTGAGACTCTTCAGACTTTGAAATTGTAGGATATAAAAATTTACCATGTAGAAAGGATATTATGGGCTCTGTACTTACTTTGTTAATTGCTAAAGTTATTTGATTTTCACAATAAACGGAGCCTTTGTCACAAGTAAGTCAACTGGTGTCTAATTCATTGCAGCTGTAGCCCACAGTGAGGTATGCATGCTAGTCACTGAGCCACAAAGAATGCTGTAATTAGCTAATTAGCAACTCTGAGAGGTCTGCTTGGCAGATGGGTGGGAGTCCTGTGGCTCTTATTTTTCTATCTATTCCAGCAAAATATCCAGCACTTGTCAAACTGGCACCTGCAACCCTATCTTCTTGGACTTCTCTCTGACCTTGCATCTAGTTCCAATCCATGGCTACATGACCCTGTTTGGCCTGGAGCTTCCCAGGGCACAGCGCAGCCTGTCTGGACTAGAGGGTACATGGTGTTTTAGTGGGTGTGCACAGCAGTCAAGGCCCAGAAGACATTGGAAATACCCCACAGTGGCTGCATTCTGATAGAGCAGCCAACACCTACCTCCAGCTACCCACCTACCTACACTGCTACCCAGATCTGTTCCTGAGAGAAGTGGGAAACTGAATCTGTTCTCCTGGAGACTTTCATCTGAGCATCCTGAGGAGTCATTGGGAAGACTTACAACCTTGAAGAAGTATGTGGGTATGAGGTCTACTGAGGTCACACAGTTGTCAAAAATCTTTCTCTCACTGGAGTCTCCCACTGGAGTGATCCAAGACCAGTTCCTCCTACGCTGTGGGTGATTTATAGGCTCTAAATCAGGTTACAAAAACCCTGATGAACAACCACTGTCACTGTTCAAGCAGTAGCAGAAAAGGATGTGTAGAACAAAGTCATCTGCAGAACTTCTGGGAAGTTTTCAACTCCTTCCCAGAAACTTACAACCCAGAGCACCACAGGAAATATAAAGAGTGAAAGATGGCATTATGCACTCATTGCCACTGTCTCCAGAGTAAAATATGTCTTTTGGTTGTCTGATGTCTCAACTGAGTTCTGACATTGTGTCAACAATATCTACAGAGAGTACTAAACTAGATTTTGCTTACATACTTCAGGGACTTTTAATTATCCAAAGACCACTGACCTCTTGGGTGCTTGAATTTTGATCAGATGGCAGTATAATTTGCTGGAGAACTAATCTCCATAAAAAGCATTTACATAAGAGGGAAAGGGTGGGTCCAAATATATTTGTGAATTTCAGCACTTCCCAGGACTCAATTTTTTATGGCTGGCTGTCCTAGAGAAAGAGCAAAACAATTAAAAAAAAAATTGCCAGCAGAACACATATTTTAGTTGTGTTAGACTTCATCAGTGAAATATTAGATGTTACTCTTTGATGGAAACCCCTCATCACCAGCAAAACAATAGACATTTTTTGAGCCATTGATTAATTACAGCATCAGTTTATACTCCATTTTTAATACATATTACTTGAGATTATTTTTTTCTGGTAGAACTCTGCAGCTATTTAATCTACTGCTTCATGCTGATGCATAGACAATAGTAAGCAAGAAAACCATAGCCTCTTTGATGGCAGCTGAAAGGCTCTCTAGCATTTGTATTATCGCTCTTTCTGCTCAGAGACTATGCATTCAATTTTGGGGCCCATGTGCCAGACTATGAGTGCTTATTCTGCATGGTTACCAGCTGGAGGTCCCCGCGGCCCTGAGAGATGTGGCTGTGACTTCTGTGGTGTGGTCCAGCACCAGACCAATGTTCAAGAGGAGATAAACAATCACCCTAAAGGTGGAGAGGATCGAGATGCCCATTTCTGAATGTGCTGTGGGAATACCCGCTGGCTTAGTTCAACATGGGACTTTTATCCAGCCAGGAAACAAAGCTGCTTATTCAAAGGACCATTTTAGATCATTGAATAAGTTGATCCAATACACTTCACATTACAGTCATAGTTTCACTGGATCAACCCTGTATTCTAAGGCTTAAGAGATGCCTGGTATTTCTTAAATAAGGCTACAGGAGGGAAAAACCCCACAGAAAGTGGCTGTATCTGACCCAGTAGCGTGGTTACACAGCTGAGAAAGGCTCTGGGAGGTGTAGAGGGATGCACCTCACCTAGCCTGCTGATTTCATTGGCTTATATGGAAAAATTGGTATCAGTTGTGTCCTCCCCAGTGAGCCGGGGCCAGAGGGCAGATAAATTATTTCTCTTGAGTCTATCAGGAATTAAAGCCAGGCATCTGGCCTAGCCCTGCCTCCCTTTATTTGGATCTCTTTGCTTGCTGAGAGCCACGTCTGACAGTCTTTGCAGCAACAAGTCCTGTTCATTTGCGTTGCAGCCTGTCCCCAAGTGCCTGGCCTCAGCCCCAGTCCTGCCTTCTCCTGGTCTCCAAAGTCTTGGTCTAGGAAGTGAGGGGGAGATGAAACCCAGGCCATTCCAGTTTTCAAGAGGTGCCATGCCTGGGCAATCGAGTCCTGTTCCTCTCTGGGTTGCTGGAATCAAGCCTAGGATCAGTGCTGCAACATTCCCAACGTTGGCTGAGCAGAGGAGGGAAAACACATCCCACTCCCATCCCCCACCAGCACTCACCACAGGCAGACAGCACTCAGAAGACAAGGTGCTGTTACAGCTACTAATAGCCAGTGCCACTCCCGCACCAAGTAGGCGACCATGGCCAGCAGCATGTTCCCGATGCTCCAGAAGATGCTCGTCAGGATCCCAGAGAAGGTGCGGTGCTGTATGTCCACCCACTCCATCCCTGCAAGAGGCAGGCAGCATTCAGCTGGGCCACCCAGGACTTCTCCAGGAACAGGTCTGCAGGGGGTTTTAACAAGGGCAAAGCGAAGTAACGTCCCTGTTCTTCTCCAGAAGAATTCCTGTGTTTGACTGATATCTGGCACATTAAAATACCATTCAAGAGTATTCCAGTGGGCATCTTCATGAAACAGACAATTCTGACCCCTAACCATCTTGCCTGCACAGATTATTACAGATGAAAGAAATATATTAAGAAGACTTGTAGGTTCATGTGGAATCTACCTGAGGTAGCTACTAACGCACAGGTAAAGCCAGAGCAGATGATGATCTCCTTGTTGGTGTGTGTGAACTAAAAGCCAATTTTCCTCCAAAGATCTGGACATCTTGCTACAACTGTTAATAATCAGAAATGTGCCTTCCAAGCTCTACTTTGCTTTGCAGGCATCAAACTTTATAACAGTAAAAAAAACTATATCAGGTCTTGGGATTTGTCAGGTCTTGTATGGACTTCCCCAGTATTGAAGCCATTTTAGCTTGATTTTGGCTGCATCTACAAAATTCCTGGAAATCTTCGCTGCATCCTTAACTTGCCCTAGGGTGTAATGAGCCTTGCCTAGTACATCCCAACTGTACATCTACAGAATCATGCAGTGCTCTGTTTGGTGCCCTGAAGTTTGGAGCTTGCTTTTATTGTATAATTACCTAAATTCTTCAGTTTTTCCTAGCTCTGTATGACTTTTATTTTGGGTATGGTTCCCCCCCCCACCTCCAGCTTCTGAAAATACAGATTGGGAGCTAACAAAAAATGTGAGCAAATTCAAGACTGGAGAGGTAGAAACACCCCATGAGTGATACACTGCCCCCCTCCTGCTGATGAATTGCCTCCACAGTGTTTCTGAAGGGCGAGACCTTGGTGTCAGAGGAAAGGGTCAGATACTTTGGTCTGTGGCTTTTATTGTACAACTAATGATCCTTTGCAGGGATTGGGTAGCAGAGGTTGCAAGAGTTGATGTTGCAATGGAAGTACTAAGAGGTGGGTGTTATATTTTGGGTAGGCTGTTAAAGCATTAATTAGACTAATGGAAAACTGTAACTTTTGGATCCTCCCAAGAGGGATGCTTTTCTGGCCACCTGTGGTGAAATTTGCACACATAATGATTTCCAAACTCCTGTTTCTACTAGCTCTGGTAGACAAGTCCCTACTTACCTACCTACTGCCTCTCAGAAGTCCTCCTGTGCGACTGGGCACCTCCAAATACTTACCCAAAGGCAGTACAATCAGGGAGACGCCGCTCAGGGCCACCCCGGTGAGGGTGCGCGTGATGGCCAGCATGCTGTAGGAGACGGAGGCAGCACTCAGCATCCCGAACACGACAGAGCACACCAAGGACAGGAGGAGCATGGCTTTCCGTCCAAACCTGCCATGAGCACAGGCTGGGTTAGGGTGGCTGGAAACCTGCTCCAGGAGTAGGGTTTGAAATGGGGCAAAACAGACTCGAGAAGGAAAATGGTGGTGGTGGCTCATTGCTTGTTCTGCAAAGTGTGTGGGATGCAGTGCCCCAGAGAGAGGAGGAAACAGCTCTGGCTGTAGCCAGTGTCACGGTGGTGCAATCCCATTGAGAGGCCCAGCTTGCTGCATGAGCATCAGGCATGAGGCTCTCCAATGGAGGGAGCAGCACTGATGGGAATGTATCAGGCTCCTCTGTTCAACACCGTCAACAAAAGCAGTGATGTCAGCTTGAAATCCCATGCTGCTGGCACACCCTGGTCCCTCCCATGGTTGTCCCGTGTCGTCTTCCCCTGGCTCACTCAGGAACAAACACTGCCACTGCCCTCAAGGATGGAAACCGTGTGACACTTTCACCCTGGTCCTTGGGAGGAAAACAAAGATCCCAAAAGAAAACAAAAGAAGGAATCCTGTTGTCAGCCCACATGTGAGGCCTCTGCTTGGAGGTTGTTTTGGAAGGAAGCTTTTGGTTGGAAGTTTTGGAAGTTGTAGGACCATCTTAGCCCCTGGTGCAGGGTCCAGTGTGGAGAAATACAGAGAAGCAGACACATGTGTATACACATACACACAGAGAAGTATGTGCCTATGTGTGTTCTACACAACCTATGAAAATCTAAAAACCAGTGCAAGGCATCGATCTTCTGGTGAACATTTGCTCTGCATGTGATGAAGGCTTCAGTTCAAACTGGGCTAGTAAAATAACCTTTCCAACAGGTAACTTTCAGTCCATAGGGACTGAAATCCTGGTCAGATTCTGGCATGAGGGATCTCTTAGTGGCCACCCGAGAGGGATGGTGGCAAAAACGATTCCTTCAGGGGGAAAAAGTGATGTGCTGGGACACGATGCCATGAAAACATTCCTAAAAATGATAATTAATTACTTAATGCAGCAGCTAGTTAATACACCTACTGGAGAAAAAACAAAGCAAAAAACAGCTTGTGGCTTGGGCACAGGTGAGCTGCTGGATCTGCTTTGAAATTTAAGCAGACCCAGATGAAAAAGTCACCGTAGTGCCCCTGGGTTGGAGCAGCAAACACCCAGGAACCTCCCAGAGTGGGATCCAGTTTCCAACTGCCTGAGAAAAAACGTACAGCTTTTTAAAGGATTTTTTTTCTTGAAAATACAGTAAGAAGGATCTAAAACCCATAAGATTCCCTGCAGGGTGCAAGGCAGCTATTTATGGACCCATTACAAGGCTGTTCCAGAAAATGCCACCTGCTAAGGAAACCAGAGGCAAGCTGGCAGGCTTGAACTGCAGGCTACAGGGAGGCTGCTAGAAATAACAAAGTTAAAACTGCCTTCAGGGGAAAGCACAGCCTCTGAAAGATTAAATGTAGAAAGCATAATAAAAGGGGCAAACTGCGCAAGCATAGAAATGCATAATAATAATAATAAAATAAAAGCCATTTTCATAAATATCCCAGTCTGGAAATCTGCCAAACCATCACTCAGCCAATTCAGCACAAGGACAAGGTACAAAAGGGGTGTTTGGAAACAAGCAGACAATAACAGGGAAATTTTTTATATACAGATAAAATTATATACGTATATAATTAATATACATTATATAATGTCTATATTATATAATTTTTATATTATTTCTATATAAACTATATATCTAGATACTCTAGATATAAATATAAACATTATATAAAAATATAGTCTATAGAGATATAAAATATATTTAATATAGCCATTTAAAGATTATATACTTTATATAATAAAAGTATATATATATATTTTTATATATATAAGTTTTCACAGTGAAGGTTGTTGGAGGTTTTACCAAGGTAAAATTTGTCAGTGGAGATGTTCTCAAATCCAGATGTCTGTAGAGGCTTAGAAGAAAATGAACCTGGACTGTAGCAGAATGCCAGGACTAAATGGTTTTCACTCTGGAGTGCTGGAGATGAAAACTCCACGCCACTGCTAGCAGAAAGAAGTGGGACCTCTCCTCCATTAGAGCAAAGGAAGGTTGCTAATGGGATGTCAGCCTTTAAGGGGTCTTAGGGCAGATGGGGGGTATGACACCTGAGGTTTAGGAGATCTGCCCAATATACTGCAGTTGCAGTAGACTTTGAAGTTAAACCATAACCCAGTCATTTTTGTTAGTGACTCTGAATTTTCTCTGATCCTTCTGTGTCCTTTTGAGATGGGGAAGGAGGGTAGGGGGATATCAGAAATGCACATGGTATTCAAGATGTGGGGCCACCATATTTTTACACAACACTGTGTCAGGGAAGACAGCAGGCCTGCCGGTGGCCTAGCTCTCTTCACCCAAGACATAGGCCCTGACAATATTCTTCTGTTCCCATGAGACAGGAAAAGTTCCTCATGCTGAGAGGATCCTAATAATCCCTTTCTCAAAACACAGTGGCCTTGCTGATAGGGGTACAGGCTGCCCTAAACCAAGAAGCAGTTATGGGAAGGTATTTGGGAGTAACACAACATGTCAGGAACCAACCATAACAAGAGGGTCAAACCAGCAGGTGTGTGGATGCTTTTAGGTATTAAAGGCAAACTAAGGCTGTTTAGCTCTAAGATAGGGTTATCAGAACTCATTATAATCACTAACCAATCAATATGGTGTGAACAGTGTGTGTAACCAATGAGCAGTTTTTAGCTTGCCACGTTTGCAGTAAGAAAGGTCTAGAATCTGGGTGATTGCACCTCATAAAATGGCTTCATGGCTTCACCTAAAATTCATATATTGAATTGCATGTTGCTCCCTGCTGGGTGCCACAACACTGCATTGTGATAGTCACTTTAATTTTATAATCCTTTCCTAATGATTCTGAATTTTCCATTTGTTTCCCCAGCCACTACCCATTGCTGTCTTAACCCCTAAGTTTTGCTTCCCAGCAGCTACGGTCACTTCAGAGGCCTCAATTTTAAACAAGAAGTTAGAATTGTTTCTCTTTATTTTAACCTAATCTGTCCTGAAATTTTGTCTTCTGATGCTCCCACCCAGTCATTGAGCTCTTCAAGCTCCTTCTGTAGGTCTCCACACTCTACCAGCCTGGCCATTCAACACCACCTCCCTGCTCACTCCTTTTCCAGATGATCGCACTGAAAAGCACACAAATCCAAGCACAGGTCTACTTCCATTGTCACAGATGAACACATCGATCTCTCCTCCCTGGCTTTTAATCAATTATTTAGTATGCAGAGACCTTCCTTCTTATCTGAGGGCAGCTCAGTTTCTTTAGGAGCCTTTAGTACAGAAATATCCTGAAGTCCAGCTAGATCATATTTCCCCTAATCACATGCCTTAACACTACAGTCTCTTTTATTTCTAGATGCTCCTTTTACACTTTGTTTACTGGCTCTCCCCCCTCACAATCCTTAAAAATAAATTAAAAGATCCTTTTTCTCTAGCAGAAACCTTCTCTTCTGCCTTATGTTGTCCTGCATCTCCTGACTCTGAATTACTTTCCCTCCAGCTGTGCTATAAATCTGTGTTAGAGACAAAACCAAGACATGTAGTTTGAAGAGCAGCCAGTTGTCTTGGGTCTTTGGAAAAGTATACCCATATATATACCTCTGCAAAGATATAGAGGTAAAAATTCCCATCTTCACTGCTAAAGCCTCTGGGTGCTTTGTCCTGTGAAGCTGGTTTCCCCCCCTGCCATACACTAACGGACATTTTCTCCCTGAGGAAGGACATCAGGAAGCCATTTCCTGTGCAGGAAACTCTAGCATTAAGTAATGAAGAGTGGACAGTGAATAGCAAACCCTGGTTGCTTGCCTGCATTGTGTCTTCCCTCCTCCTTCCCTTTGAGAAACTGTTTCTAACCAATGCCCTTTCTAGGTTACTACTTAGATTTTTACTTTTTCAGGTTTACAATTGTGAAGTTGTAACACTGAAACACAGGGAGAAGCCTTGGTCCTGTTTTCCTCATGGCCTCAGCTCTTCCTGGGGAAATGCCTCCCTGCTTGTAAGAAGCTCATTCTACCCCACTAATCTAGTAATGTCAACATCAGTTTGTTGCTTTCTGGAAACATCTCTCTTCCCAGCTATGGCATATATTTGCTCTGAGCCCCTCACTTGGATGCCTTTAACCAATTTCCATATAACTCTGCAAGGAGTTCACTCTTTTAACCTCTTTTTCGGGCTATGTTTTAACCAGCTTTCTCCTTTTATAGACAGTTGCCTTTTCTGGAGGTGGTTTAATGGACAGAGGATTTTTTTTTTTTTTTTTTTTTCAGTTTTACTGTTCCTGCAGCAATGCTAACAGCAGTGTTGGGTCACTGCTGCAGTGCACCTTACTCCTAACCCAAGGCCAGAGCTGTTTCTCTGGTGGGCTGCTAACTGATGGCTGATCCATGGAGTGCTTAGCCCCTGCATTGCTTCCCAGTACAACTTTAATGCAGTTTTTACATGAGAGGCTGGATTCTGCTTGTGTTTCCTCCTTCCTCTGCCCCTCTGATTGCATTTTGCAGGTCATGGGTTTGTCAAGTTCTCATCATGAAACTGAAGCCCCAGAGGAGCAGCCTGAAAGGGGTCAAACCTGTCTGAAAGGTATCCGAATACCACAGCCCCCATCGTAACGCCACCGAAGAAGAAAGTTGCAGTTGCCTGGTTCAGTCCGCGCTGCTCACACACGAGGTCCCACTGAAACACAAGGCCAAAATGACACTTAGTGCCTGATCCAGCCTCTGTTTGCCTTTTCAAAGCTCTTCTCTGCAGTGAGCTCTTGCAGCTCGCAAGGCCAATGGTATCCTGGGCTACATCAGCAGAGGGGTGGCCAGCAGGGACAGGGAGGGGATTGTCCCTCTCTGCTCTGCCCTGGTGAGGCCCCATCTGGAGTCCTGTGTCCAGAGCTGGGGCCCCCAATACAAGAAAGATGTGGGACTGTTGGAGAGGGGTCAGAGGAGCCACAGAGATGCTCAGAGGGCTGGAGTAGCTGCCCTACAAAGAGAGGCTGAGGGAGCTGGGCTGGTTCAGCCTGGGGAAGAGAAGGCTGCGGGGGGACCTCATTGCAGCCTGCCAGTCCCTGAAGGGAGCAGAGAAACAGGAGGGGAATCAACTTTTTAAAAGGGCAGACAATGGCAGGGTAGGAATAGATTAAAGCTAAAGGAGGGAAGGTTTAGATTGGATATCAGGGGGAAGTTTTTTACAGAGAGAGTGGCAAGGTCCTGGAACAGGCTGCCCAGAGAGGGGGTGGATGCCCCGTCCCTGGAGGTGTTCAAGGCCAGGTTGGATGGGGCCCTGGGCAACCTTGTGTAGATTCAGGCCTGGAGGTTGGTGGCCCTGGCTGTGGTAGGGGCGTTGGAGCTCTCTGATCCTTGGGGTCCCTTCCAACCCAGGCCATTTTATGATTCCATTTTATGGAAGCATGGTCAGCCATTGTGTGCTTCAGTTTATATCGCCTGAGCCTGACTGAGGGGTCGAGTCCTGTGCTGAACTGCACATAGGTCAGGGGTGGACTCCTGAAAAAATTTAAAAGTTGCACCTTGCAAAATTCAAGAGGCTTCCCAGTTGTCTGTCTCCTCTGTGACAGCTTCCCTGGATGCTTGTTGGGCCCCAGAAAGCTTTCCTGGGTACCACCCATCACAGAGTGTTCCCCTTTTTCCTCTCCTAACCCCTGCAATAAGTGCTTTTGGCCTACTGTGGGGCACATCTTCCCCCAGCTCCCTCTATCGTTCTCCTGGGACTGCCTTGGAGAGGTGAGAATTTACAGGGTGAAATGGTGTAGGACATGCCTCACCCTTCATTAGGGAGTGTTGTGCTAGCATCCAGTTCCTCTTGCCCTGACAAGTTTGAAGCTGTCTGTGCAGAGAGGATGGGGGAAAGGGGAGATTATACCAAATCCTTGGCCTTGATGCTACCTTATTGATTTCCTGCTGAGAAGTTGGTCTAGACATTCTTCCTGATTCAGTTAATGAGCATCATTTTACTTCCTTGGAGGTGCAAATGTCTCTAATAGTTACAGAATGCTGTGGCCAAGCTGCGGAGTTAATTTCCTATATTAAAAACCTAATCTAATCATCAACTCAGCCTTGCAGCCCCTCTGACAAAGCCAGCCAGACCTTAAGAAACCTTTCTTCCTGCCAAAGCAAAGGACTCCAGGGAAACCCCCAGCCCCTAGGACATGTCCTGAGACCACTGCTTGGAGGGTGCAACACGATGAGGCTCCATGCTCAGCATCCAAGCTGCAGAGCACCTCCCTGCCTTTTCCCCCAGGGCTGTGTGGCACCTTTGTCCCTGAAACTGTGCGAAAGCCAGGTACAGACCCCATGCACACCTGACCCTCCCCTCCATGCCTGCAAAAACCCAGGGATGGGTTGGGCAGTCAGGAGGAAGCAGCAGCTCTGGGTTAAGATTTGGCCCTATGCTCACTGGAACAGTGCTACCATTGCCAACCCAACCGTGTCTCTTTCATCTGACCAAACTGCCCCTTTCCCTGAGACCTCCCGTGACTTGGGCTGCTTTTCAAGGAAGGAAAATTACAGCCTGCAGGTAAAGCATTAACACCCAGAGGTACCACTGTCACCTTAGCAAAGCATTTCAGAATGCAGGTGGTTAATGTGTGATGGGCAGGGACCTTG
This sequence comes from Laterallus jamaicensis coturniculus, assembly GCA_022605575.1. NCBI lineage: Eukaryota > Metazoa > Chordata > Aves > Gruiformes > Rallidae > Laterallus > Laterallus jamaicensis. The sequence goes on from JAKCOX010000001.1 coordinate 2,700,598, forward strand.
GGCAGGCTCAAGGTTATGATGGGGCAGCATGTGGCATCTCATCGGGAGGCTCATTGGGCTCAGGGACACTGGTGGTAAGAGAGGCAGCACAATCTTGGGGAGAAGATGGAGAAGCTGAAGATCAATGGGGAGGGGTGGCCAAGGGACTAGAAGTTAAAAAGTGTTTGGAAAATGATGGAAGAAAGCCATGGGCTCATATGAAATCCTGACAGGGCATAATGCCATGGAAATGACAACTGGCCCGAGCAGAGGAGATCCTGTGTGTGTGTCTCCCCCTGCTCACCCAATCTCTCAGTCACCTGGAGAACTCAAGATGCTTATAAGGACAAATGTTGGCTTCTAACTATCAATCTGGGGCAAGATGCTTGTAATAACAACAGCAGCATAATAATATTAAGGATAATAATGTTGATGGTGGCTTCTATCTCTGAGCATCATAGACCTTCCCCATTCCAGGACAACTTATCTAAACAATTCATTTCCACTGGTAAAAATGCAAAGATCCCGCTCTGATTCTGTGCCCCCAGTGAACACCTCTCCACCTGCTCCTCAAAGCACTGAGCTAATTTAACTTTCAGCTCGCTCCCAGGCCAAGGGTTACCTCAGTGGCGATGGTGGAGGTGAACTGCGAGTGGTCATAGACCCATCCGTGCTGGCAGTGCTGGATGACAGAGTTGTTGTCTGGTTGCAGAGAAGAATTGAGCAGCAGGTGATACTGAGGCTGTGAGAACATCTCACAGGACCTGAAAGTGCCATCTGGCTTCCGGGGGATGCTGATGAGCAGAACTTCCTCCATGGTGAGGTTCACAAACGCCTCTTGGTGTGGAATTGCACAGTGATGAGAGGGGGTAGCAGCAAGAAAATTATGTAGCAGGAAATGCATGGGAAGGTTGATTCTTGGGAGGCAGAGGATAAACAAAATCAAAATCTGGAATCTGCCAAAGCCCCCAATCTCCAGCAAGAGATCCTCAAATTTCATCTTTTCCGTGGATTTCGCTCATTCAAAGCAGCTATGTAAGAGCAGGAACATGAGCCTGAAAAGCAGTCTTCTGTCCTTGGAGGTCAACTACCCATGGCTTTTCATACAGCCACTTCGTTGGACTTTGAGACCTTGCTGAAAGTTGTCAAAAGTCACAGTGAAACTCTCCATTTGGGGCAGAGCCAGAGAAGCTATCCAGGGTGCACACAACACATCCCTTTCAAGTGGATCCAGCAGACAGCACCTTCTCTTTTTCAGGATTCCTTCCCTCCTGTTGTGGTTTTTAAGAGGGAGATCTGCCTCGGGATGGGAGGCTGTGGAAGAGAGCAGTGGAAGCTCTGTTGTTTCTGGTGTGGGGGTACCATGCAGCACCTCAGCTGCTGCAACAAACTCTGCCTGGTTTGACCTGACCACCAGCCAGCTCTGCTGGACCATAGAACAGGCTCTCAGGAGACTGGGGTTGCACTGGGATGCTCAGGGGCCCCAAAGCCTGGTTGCTGTGCATCAGCTATGTGTTTTTTAGCATGGCTTGCATCAAGTCATGACCTGGGAGCAGGGAGGATGAAGAGAGTGAGAAGGTGCCCAGAAGAGTAGACAGATGAGTCTCTGGATACAAACAGGGAGGTGAGCACTGAGGAAAAGGGGTGGGCTGTAGGAGAGGGCCACTGGCTCACTGGTGTCCACCAAAGGATGGAAAAAGTAAAAATGTTTCCCCATAAAGTCCCTTTCTGCATCTGGGAAAGTGCTTTCCTGGGACGCAAGCAAGGAAGGGATGAGAGCTGCAGTGCTGGCATGCAGAGAAGCTGTGCCTGCCAGATGGGTACCGTGACATACTCCTGCAAGGTCACAGGAACAGGCTGCTCTGCTCTGGGGACTGGTGCAACAGCCAAAGGAGTGAGTATTCAGCCTCTGACAGGACCACAGGTACCACTGCATGGGTGCTGGTTCTTCTGTGGTTCTTCCACTGCTTGCTTCAGGGAGAAGTTTCCTGAAAGATGTGGGATCCTCGATGTGAATTTCCACTTTTATGCTCTTAACCAAGAAGACAAGCTCTTTATCCAGCTGGAGCCCCTGCAGAAGAACAATAATGCACAGTGCATCCAAAAGGCTGAAAGGTGAGTGGTCATCCAAGGTGTGTAACACAGTTAAATATCTCAGAGCTGCTGGGCAGAAGCTTGGAGGGGCAGGGAGCAGAAAAATTGCTGAATCTTTGGAAAGTTACAGAAGCAACACCTAGAAAATGCAGCAGCTGGGGAGATGTGGCATCAGAGCTGGCACGGTTTGTTTCATACAACCAACGTGGTTCAAAGAAAAGTCCATGTGCCAGGAACAACAACAACAAAATCCAGTAGAAGTGGCAGCTCCAGGTACCCCAGACTTGCCAAAATTTCCAGGAGGTGGACAACTGGTAGAGACCTGACTGGAGGATGGCTGGAGCTTCAAGACAAGACAGGCACAATTCCTTGCCTCACAACTGAACAAGTTTATGAAAAGGAATTAGATTAGTACAGTTAAACTGGGAGGAGTGGGAGAAGGGGCTCTATCCTGACTCTGTCTGAAGAACCCTCAGCAGCCTCACCATATCTGGGTAGATGATGTGGGCATGCTTCCTTTGCAGAGAGAACTCTGGGTGGGCTGCACTCATGGGGATAAGGCATCCCAGATAGTCATGTCCCAACAGGTTCAGGGAGCACGTGCCCCACAGCAAGCAGGGGCTGCTCCCTGTTGCCCACTCAAAGGCTACAACCCCTCTGCAGGGTGCATGTGAAGTTGCAGTTACCAGCAGCTTGCCATTGGTTATCTCCTGATGCATCTTCACACTGTCTTCTTCTCTCCTCACAGTCTGTCTCCTCCCTCCTCCACCAACCCTGCAGTCCATTGCTGATGCTGATGGGTCAGCCCAAACCTTTCTCCAGGCTGCTGTTCTGGTATCTGCTCTGCTTTGCAGTGGCTCTACTTTGGCCATCCACCATGAAAGTGGTGACGTTGCAGGGATGCAGCTGCATCAGGAGCCCAGGCAGAGATAAGGTACAGGTACTGCTGAGAGCTGCGTGCCTGCACAGCCTCAGGTAGTGACTGACTGCCTGCCTGCCCCAGTGGGTTAGTGTGAAAGGGTGGCTATCCAGCAGCAGGTAGGGATGAAGAGGTCCAAAGAAGCTTCTCATGGTGCCTCCTGCTGTGGCTGAATGCCCAGGCTTCGTGTCACAGGGATGTTAAATGCTGCAGGGCACACAGCTTGCTCAGCAGTTTCACACCACAGACTTACACCTAGAAGGCAAAGGACAATGCTGGGATCTCAGGAAATCTTTGCTCTTCTTGGCAGCATTTCTGTCTGTCCTTCTTTAACCAACACACTGACCCAGTCTTTGCTACAAACCATTTCAGTGCTCATCCCAGGAAGCACATGGGAGTGAAGCAGGGACATGGGACAGCGCTGTGCCTCCAGGGTTACAGTTTAAGCTGAAGTTGAACTACAGGACAAATTGTTTTTCTTCACCACTGGTCTTCTAAGAGCAAGGAACAGCAACACTCATTGATATGCTGCTGCACATTTAAACTGCAAAGCAGCTCCAGAGGTTATGGGTCACTGCTCTGCTCCTGGGGCTCCACTGTTCACACAGCAATTGCTTAGTCTGTCCATCAGTTGATGGCTGCACTTCTCTAACCCAAAGGTGTTCATTTAACCAGTCACCAGATTCAGTTAATGACTACCACACGTACAATGCTGTGACTGATCATGCCCCACTGCTTGGTTAATTAAACCCAAAACTTGGCTCAAATGGCTTGGCCTTGCCCTGCAGCTCCTCTGCTGCTGCTTTCACCTGAAGAGCTGGAGACTTTACTTCACTTCACATGTATACAACTTTCTTCTGCAATCTTTCTTTCTTCTCCTTGTTGGGATGCCAAGTACCTCTCAAGAGGGAAGATTATTAAGTGACTCAGTCACTAATGTGCTGGCTTTTCTGTTTCCAGCAGTGATTTCCTAACACCTTGTGTGGAGCAGGATGCTGAAAGTAGTGAGGGAGTTGATTTGTTCCTTTGGTGATTAGAGCCACCCCATGGGTATTTCAGCCACTGCAGCGTAGCTGGAGCTCTGATCAGTTGTTGCAGGTTGGTGCTTAAATGGTGCTTTTCTCCTACAGGAAAACTGCAGATCCAAAAATCCTCCCTCCCCTCCAAGTTAGGCCAGACTGCCATGAGAATGTGTCTGTCAGAGCCAGTGAGCAGACTCACCTTGCTGTCAGGGGGAAGAGGTGTCCCCATCTAACTGCAGGTCCTCACAGGCTGGGGTGCCTGCAGGAGGGAGACGTGTCCCACACGGGCAGCCTCTATGCCTTCTGTTATTTGCAAAGGCAGATTGGACAGGGAGCTCCTGTGAGGTTGGCTGAAGCCAGCCCACAGCATCAGCCTGATGAGGTGCACCATGCTGCAGCAGCGTGGCCAAAAGCTCTTGGCAGGACCCATGAGCACCGGATTGTGTAGCTCAGTTGGAAAAAGCAGAGGAGAGGACAACAAAGAGGTCCCATGGCTCCTGAAGATCTTTGGCATTAGAAGGAAGTGACTTTGTGTCATCTGGAGTCAGTGCCATATTAACAAACTCCTGTACTGTCCATTACTTGCTGCTGCTTTGTGTGCAGCACATTTTACTTGGTTTCACAAACAAATAACAAGTATTTTATAAGTAATTCAGTTCTGGCCAGAGCTTCTTTCCTTGCTTATCAGAAATCTGAACACTGATGCTCTTTTAAGGTAGAATCAGATGCACCACTTCTGCATCTTTAGCCACAGGGGACCACATGCCAGCACTCACATCCTGGCTGGCTGCTCTCTGACCAGACCCTGCAGAACTTCCTTCTGCCCCTTCCTGTGGTCATCTTATAGAACTATTTTCTTTACATTTTCACACAGAATCACAAGGTTGGAAAAGACCTTTAAGACCATCAAGTCCAACCATTCCTATCCTATGCTAAACCATATCCTTAAGTACCTCATCTTCCCTTTTTTTAAACACATCCAGGGAAGGTGACTGTGGTGATTTGGCCTTGGCTGGAGGCCAAATGCCCACCAAGCCTCTCACTCACTCCCAGAGGAGAAACAGGCAGAGCCCCCGTGGGTTGGGATAAGGACAGTTTGCTGCCAAATACCAAAGTGAATACAGAACAATAATGGCTGGTTACACTCACGCCCAGTGCTAACACACAGTACCTCACTGACCCAACCATTGCAGAGGGCTGCCTGACAACAAGAACCAACTGACCTGACATCCCAGCCACACTCCAACTGTCCTAGAGGCAAAAACCAGCCCCCACCCTTCCCCAACCAGCTGCTTTTATAGGCAAGTGGTGTCAGGGGGTGTGGAAAACAGGTCTGGCTGACTCAGCTCACCTGGGCTGGCTCAGCTCACCTGTGTTGGCTGATTGGGGACGTCAACCCTGGCCTGGCCAGAACCAGGGCAGTGACTCAACCCCCTCCCTGGGCAGCCTGTGCCAGGCCCTGACAACTCTTTCAGTGAAAATTTTTTCCTAACATCTAACCTGAACCTGCCCTGGCACAGCTTAGTGCCATTCCCCCTCATCCTGTCACCTGTTGCATGGGCAAAGAGGCCAAAACCCACCTCTCCACAACCTCCCTTCAGGTAGCTGTAGGTGGTGATAAGGTCTCCCCTCAGCCTCCTCTTCTCCAAGCTAAACAACCCCAGCTCCCTGAGCCATTCCTCACAGGATTTGCCCTCCAGCCCCTTCCCCAGCCTGGTTGCCCTTCTCTGGACTCGCTCCAGGACCTCAATGTCCTTCTAATGGTGAGGGGCCCAGAACTGGACCCAGCACTTGAGGTGCAGCCTCACCAATGCCCAGTACAGGGGCACAATCACTTCCCTGGACCTACTGGCCACGCTGTTTCTGATACAAACCAGGATGCTGTTGGCCTTGTTGGCCACCTGGGCACACTGCTGGCTCATGTTCAGTTGGCAGACAACCAAAACCCCAGGTCCTTCTCTGCCTGACAGCTCTCCAGCCAGTCTCCCCCAAGCCTGTAGTGTTCCAGGGGGTTGCTATGACCCAGGTGCAGGACTCTGCACTTGGCCTTGTTAAACCTCATCCCATTGGTCTCAGCCCATCGGTCCACTCTGTTCAGGTCTCTTTGAAGAGTCTCCCTACCATCAGGCAGACCAACACTTCCTCCCAGCTCCATGTCATCTGCAGACTTACTGAGAGAACATTCAATCCCTTCATCCAGGTCATTGGTAAAGATGTTGAACAAAACTGGACCCAGAACTGAGCCCTGGAGAACAGTGACTGGCCTCCACCTGGATTTGGCTCCATTAACCACCAGTCTCTGGGCCCGGCCACCCAGCCAGTTTTTAACCCAGCAGAGGCTGCACCCATCCAGGCCCGCGGTAGCCAGGATCATCTCACCAGTTCTGTTGGGAAAATGTAGCAGGGCAGAGATTCAGCCCGAGGGTTTTACTGGGGGAAGGAGGAACCCAAACCTAGTCCTTCAACCAGGGAAAGAAAGGCACAGGAGGAATGGGAGGTCCAGGCAGGATGTAATGTTTTCTGGGGTGAGATGCCATCTGATTAAATCACTGTCACTTGCAAAGGATTGAAGTGTGTGAAGTAAAACCTCACCAGTGAGCTCAAGATACACACCCACTGTTTCAGGGAGCAGCACAAGCAGGGGATGGGCCAGGAGCCATGGAAGACTCAGCACCAGGGTAAAGTCCCAGGAGGTCTCAGCTCATCCAGCAGAGGCAGGGGTGGTCCATGATAGCCCTGGGTATAGTGAGGGTATGAATGGGGACCAGGGTCTGTCCAGAAAACCTGCTCTGGAGCAGGAGATGGAGGAGGAGACAAGGCTACAAGGTAGGTCTGAGGTCCACGAAGCAGGTGAGGGATGCATCTAACACAGCTCAGACAGGGATGGGAGACCCAGGCCTGAGCTTCAGTGAGGTCCTGGGCCATGAGCAGAAGGTGCCTGTGTGGCAGGTGCAGGGCAGCTAACACCCATTAGTGCCCTTGAGGCCCTGAGGTGCTGTACCCTCCCTGAAGTGCCAGGGTTTCGCATCAAAACCTCACGCAGTGCTGCCTGGGGAGCTTGGAGCAGGCTCCAGCACTGGCTACATCACTATTTTTGGAAAGCCTGTGCAGACAGGAAAGGTGTGGGAGTGAAAGTACACACCACCACACACTTTCTTCCCCTGAAAGAGAAGATGGGGAAACTGGATGCTGAGTGATTAGTTGTAGGTAATTACCGAGTGGGTGAAGCAAGGTCTAACACTTGCTCTGCAATGCTTCTCTGCCACTTCTCTGTGTGGGTGTGAGCTCATCACATTCCAACAACTCTACAGCCTTGGGCTGCCTGCCCTCCTCCTCCCAGGCCCTTCCCAACAGGTCTGTCCCCCAAAGAGTAAAACAAAGCTGTGGAGTGTCTGGGGGAGCTGCCTTTACAGCTGGAACTGCTCTGCCTTCCTGCGCTCAACACCTTCCTCCAACTTCCTTGTTTAAACCTAAGCATCCCCTAGCTCCTGCCTCAGGTGACCAAGACCTCAGTTTAGATTTTCCTGCCCTGTGTTGGAGTAGGGATCCATGTGCTTTGCAGTTTCAGCAGTGCAAGAACTGATTCATGCTTCAACCCCTTGAATCAGTAAGAAACTCCTGTGATACTCCACCTTTGAGCTTCTTAAGTAATGAAATCTGTGTAAATGCTGTAAGTCTGTGTTTCTAGGTGTCTCTGCAACCAGACACACAGATCTGATGGACCCTGTCTCATGTCAGCAGCCCTTGAGTCTAGCTAACTCCTGCGACCCACCTTGGGAGTCTATTGTAGCTACCTACTGATGTTAGAGGGTTGATGAGGGCAAAGCCAGCAATAGCAAACAGGAGCTGTGTTTCCTTGGGGTGCTGGATTCCCCTACAGTGGTGAGGCATTTCTGTGGCTTGCCTGGTCCATGCTGGGGCTCTTCTTGTCTTGAAATATCTCAAGGTGGTTGCATCAGCTCTGCAGGAAAAAAGATCTCTGTACCTAGAAGCCTCTTTGGTTTCTCCAGCTCTTTCAGCTGGTCCATGAAAAGATACTGCCACCTCCTACAAACCTTTTAATGTTTCCTGAAACTGTTCCAGTGAGACCAGCCAGCTTTAGTTTCTATCTCCATGTGCCTTCTCACTTGACCAAGTGCCTCAGCCAGCACTGTACCTGGCACCTTGCATCTGACAAATGTACCTTCCAGAGGACCTCTTGCTTCCCCACCCAGAGGTGGGTGATGTAGCCCCTCCAGCACCTCCTCTTGCTGGCACCCAGCCCGTGTGCTTCTGCAGGATTTCTCCATTTTCTAATCCTGCTCAGCTTTAGTTTTCATCTGCCTGCTCCTGACATGGACTTTAAGGAGCCTCTTAGACCCCAGAGTGCTTCTTCTATGGATTTAGATTCTACACTAGAGTCAGCTGTGTTTTCTTTTGGCTGTGGGAGAAACACTGTCATCACAGGGACATCTTTCCAAGGGAGCCTTCAATTTTTATTCTTTTCTTCACTCTCACCAATTTTTCACATCTCATTAAGGCTGAGAGGAGCTGACGGTGTTCTCCTGTCAGATTACTCCATATACCTGAAGGAGACTAACCTTCCTGCTGCTCCTCACTGCTCCTTAATGGGATTACTATGGGCTACTTCATCCTCACTCAGCTTAGTTGTGCCCTAGGGCTCAGAGGGATAGGCAGCTTTTACCTGTGACCTGTGCAGTTCAGTGTATACATGTGGAAATAGTGTGCTCTGGGGGATGTTTAGTCAAATGCTGTTTATGATTAGCTGTGCAATATTAAAAAGAAAGGAAAGAAAAATGGAAGTAACCAAGCCAGCTTCCAGAAAATCATGGTGACTGACTGGTACAAGTGGTGGTTTTACTCTGTATGATTTTTATCATCTGAAATCTCAGATGAAGGACTCATTCTGCTTGTGGGTAGGGAGGCTCTTCAAAGAGACCTGAACAGACTGGGCCAAACAGGATGAGGTTCAACAAAGTCAAGTGTAGAATCCTGCACCTGGGACATAACAACCCCATGCAGCACTACAGGCTTGAGGGAGACTGGCTGGAGAGTTGTCAGGTGGAGAAGGACCTGGGGGTGTTGGTTGACTGCTGACTGAACATGAGCCAGCAGTGTGCCCAGGTGGCCAACAAGGCCAATGGCATCCTGGCCTGTATCAGAAACAGCGTGGCCAGTAGGTCCAGGGAAGTGATTGTGCCCCTGTACTGGACATTGGTGAGGCTGCACCTCTTACACCTGTTTGAGTTTTGGGCCCATCGTTACAAGAAGGACATTGAGGTCCTGAGGCATGCCCAGAGAAGGGCAGCCAGGTTGGTGAAGGGGCTGGAGGGCAAACCTGATGAGGAGTAGCTGAGGGAACTGGGGTTGTTCAGGCTGGAGAAGAGGAGGCTGAGGAGAGACCTTATCACTGCCTACAACTACCTGAAAGGAGGTTGTAGAGAGGTGGGGGTTGGTCATTCCACCCAAGTGACAGGTGACAGGACAAGGGGGAATGGCCTCAAGCTGTGCCAGGGCAGGGGCAGATTAGACATCAGGGAAAAGGTCTTCCCCAAAAGGGTTATTGGGCACTGGCACAGGCTGCCCAGGGAGGGGGTTGAGTCACTGACCCTGGATGTATTTAAGAGATGGGTAGATGAGGTGCTCAGGGATCTGGGTTAGTAGAGGACAGGAATGGTTGGACTCAATGATCTCAAAGGTCTTTTCCAACCTGGTGATTCTGTGATGTGCTGTGTTAGGCCATGGCAGTGCTACGGGAGGTATTTTACTAGATACAAAAATGTTTCCAATAGGTGTTCCAGTCATAACCACTGTCATTAAATTAGGACAAAGCAAATTAGAATGTCATGTCCTCCCGACCTCCTGCTGCTGCTGCCTGGAAGCATTAAAGCCTCATAAACACCATTTTAACCAGTCATATGAGCCACATTTAGCTTATTTTTAATAACTAACCACCTCCACTGGCTGGTGGCCACACTTATTCCTGTCTGGGCCTTTTTGTTTGTTTGGTCCTCCTATTCATTTATTCAAGGAGCTGAATATCATTTAACTATTTCTCTCCAAAATCCAACTCTACTCCTTGCTTTATTTCTGCACTACTCGACCTCTGCAGTCCGTATCAGTGGCTGATGGACTTCCTTTGCTCACTTTTTGTAGCAGTGAGTAAATCTGCTTTATTAACTGGATTGTATTTACCATGTCTTTTTCCTAGTGAAACCAGAATAGTGGCACAACTGCCAAGACAACTTGCCTGGGGGTGACCTGTGCTGGTGCGTGGGCAAGGAGGAAGAGCCCTGCCTGAAGCATCACCAGAGATGAGAGATGAGATCGATGAAGATCACCTGAGATCATCCACCAGCCATGCTCCTGGGTCAAAGAAAAGCCCTAAAGAGGCATTTTCACAGGACTTGGGTGTACCACAGATAGTTGTCTGCAAGACAAGGAGCCCTTTGAAAACAATGTTGAGTGTGACCATGAAAAGAAAGACCTTACCACACAGTGACCTGGACAGAATGCTGTTTATAAACCCTTTAATAGTTATGCTTCCTTATCCAGCAGCTCTCAGTTTCCTTCTTTTAGTTGCTTTTCAAGGTACGATTGCGTTGTTCCAGAGTTCCAAAGTCCTTTTCGTGTTGGCATGCTCACCTGAGGGAAAAGGCACCAAGAGATCCACTTCAAAGTGCTGAAGTCCTTTGTGTCATGTTCACATGCAGTTGTCTAGGGAGCTCTTCCTGGGGCAAGTTCTTTCCTCTGAATATGAATTCCCAACAGTTTTTGTTTGTCTGCTAGAAGTGATCCTGCGTTCATGTTCCTCAGTTCTAAATCCCATCAAACTCACCAGCACAGCGAGTTCTCAGACTTGAAACCTGTCTTTTGACTTACAGTCAGAGATGTGAAACACTCATCACAGGACAACTGGTCCAAATCTAGCATGTGAAACAGCAACAACACTTCCTGCAGTATTTGCTTAGGGAAAGATAACTTCCACCTGCATGCCATCACAGCTGGCTGCTGTTACTGCCAAGAATGTTTGGGTCTGACCTTACCAGCAGGATTTGTGAAAACCTCCCAAGCATTCATCTTTCTTGCTAGCACTTTGTCTTCCCAGTCCATGGGCAGTGGCTACATGGTCATTATTTGGATATTGCCAGGAGATGTCCTCTCCTGCACTGTCCCTCTCTGCCGCTCCTTGATTTCCATCCCTCTGAAACTCTGGTCCAGCTAGCTGTTAAATGCATGTCCTTTGGTAAGACAAGAAAGGGAACTTCACTGAGCTGAGCAGAGAAAGACAGTCCATGAAGCTGCCTGTGAAGTATGAACTTCACTGAGCTGAGCAGAGAAAGACAGTCCATGAAGCTGCCTGTGAAGTATGCCAGGGTTGATTAACGGGGTCACATGCACAGACATAGGGGCACAGCTACACACAAGGTGATCTGAATCAGTCACAAGGTGGCTCAAAGGAAACTCAAAAGACAGTTGTAGGGTCAAGCTAGGTTCAGGTCCCATTCTGTGGAGACAGGATGACGATGTGTTTACTGGTGTCTTAGCTCTTATTTTTGATAGCTCAACTCAAAAGACTCAGCCCAGGGCTGAGGTTTCTGGGAGCTAAGGGCTATGAGCTAAGGCAATGCCAGAAAGGAAAACAACACAAGTGAGATGGTTGAGATGGCGACACTGAGCAGCACAAGGACTCAACAACAAAAAAAGTGCAGCAAACTGAGATGGCAACTGAGCAACAGGAGGATGAGCCTGTTCCAGCGTGCCACGGCGGCAGCTGACACGTGCTTGCCAGCAGACAGCTGCTGCGTGCCTGCAAGGCAGCTGTGAGTTCACTAATGTCTGGCCAAGTGATGTGTTTGAGCCCTGTACTACCTGTGTTGGGCTGCAAAGGATGGCTGCCTGCTTGTAAGCCATGCCTCATCCTGCCTGCAGTCTCCTGCGCTCGGTAAAGGTGAAGGTGGTGAAAGGGGTATGAACATACCAGTTGATGAACAGGGTCCTTCATAGCTGCTCTGTTTCCTCTCCCAACACCCCTTCCCAAACCTGGGTAAGCAACTGTACTGCATGTTCCCAAGTGTGGCCTGTACACAACAGCCACCAGGCAACTTGCACATGGTGCAATGACTGTTGTAGGAGCTTAAATGTCCTGAGCTGAAACCTCAGGCTGTCAGAGAATATGAGAAGTCCAACCATGCCAAGTTAGTTTGCTTCTACTCCACTTCCAGCACAACTGTGTGCAGGTCCAACTGCAGCCCCAGCTGTCTCAGCACAGCACACAGACAGAGCCAGCAAGATGCTGTAATCCTCCCAGTGGTGCTCGAATTGGGAAGACCATATAAAGCAGATGAGCAAGAGTTTAGTGCTGTGAAACTCTGGCCCTAGCCAGCTCTGGAGCTCAGTGAAGATCCTCCAGGCAGTTCCTAGATGGACTGCATGGGTCAGCCAGGAATGGGTCCCACAAACAACTGCACAGTTACTTAGCTGTGGCATAAAGCTTTTTGTTTGTTTGGGTTTTTGGTTTGTTTTGTTGTTGTTTTGTTTATAAAGCAGGCCTCTCTCTCTGACAGATGCTGTTTTAGAAGTGGATAGCTGAGCCTGCTGCCTGCAGACTGGCCACGACAATATTCATAGTGAAGGAACACATCTGTGGTGCAGAAACACTTGCATGAATACCAAAAGCCCTGCTCTGGTGTGTTCTTCCAAGCCATTCCTCTGGCCTCACCTGCTTGCACGAATCACATGCCATGAGAAAAGAGAAGGACAGCATTCCTACTGCTGCACAGGGAAGGGCTACAAGCAAACCAGACAGCTCTGACCTTCTGCATACCTGTTCACAAGTGCAAGGCAGGAGTCACATCATGGATGCCCATACTGAAACAATGGAAAGTTCCTTGTCCTTGCCAGCATGTGTTTTTGGGGTTGGTCACAGAGTTGTCATGATGTTGTAGGAAAAAAAATAATGTATCTTGTGGGGAGATTTTATGGCAACCCAGGGCACAGCTCTGCAGGAGGTGTCAGAGACGAAATGGGGGCCACACCTGCCACACAACTGGGAGGGAAACCCAGGCACAACCGTAGCCAAGCTCCCTTGCCAACAATGCAGGTGGCACTTCTGCTTCGTGTGGCAACACCAATAAATCGGAGCAGACAGCAATGAAAAGGTAGACAGGCTTTTAATGGCATGATCAAGAATCCCCTTGAATTAACAAATCTAATGACAACTGTGTCTGGTATGAACAGGAAATGGCATCATAATTTATTGATTTTTTTTTTAAATTTTATTTCTTTTTAAGAGGTGGTCTGAAGTTATGAGGGATGCCAGGTGGGTCTGTACACAGACAGGGCCTCTGTGATACATGCCAGATTTGATGGCCAAGAAATTTGCCATGCAGTTGAACCGGATTGCGGTTCCTTGGTCAGAGTCATACATTCTGTTTGCAGTGTGTAAACATTCTTCAGCTGCTTTCCTAAAGAATGCAAAGAAGGTATGGAGAGAGATTTATTTTATTTTTTTTTGTAGCCTTGGGACCCAGTCACATTTCCAGGCAGGCAGTACCAAGGAGCAGAAGTCCTGTCTCCAGGCCAAAAGACTTTGTCAGACTGTGTCAGAGGCGAAGGAAAACTATGAGGTGGTGCCAGATACAGTATCTGAGTGTCGAGTCACATGCTATCGTGTTCAAAGGAGATATACAAAATGAGCTGTTTCCAGCTCCAATTCCTGTCCGAAGAAGCAGCAGCCAGGCCCCGTAGCACAGCAGTGCCCATGACACTGGACTCTTTGCCTCAACCCCCGTGTCCCGCAGAGCTCGTCACACCACCTGTGGGTGATGGTCTGAGGGCCTCTGCCTTGCACCCCGGCAGCCATCTACCCAAGTGCTGAGCAAACATCAGCCCCTGCCTTGGCTGGTGACCCTCTGTAAGACCTCCTTGCACTCAGGGCAATGTGAGGCAAGCCAGAGGTTCTACTGGCAAACCCCATGCTGACATCTGCTCACCAAAGCTGAGCTCTCACCCTGCAGCCCCATCTGGTTTAGGAGCTAAGACTAACAGGAGGAGTTCCTGCCTTCCTCCCCACCTGGAACCCGCCCCTGGGTTTGCTGCAGTAGCTCCCTTTCTCCTTTTGGCACAGAGAGCATTGGTGCATACTTCAAACTCCAGCTCCAGGTAGAGAAGGGACAATGTTTCTCCTTATAACTCAGAGCACCAGCCTGCATGGCGCAGGGCCTGCTGCACGGGTTGGTGGCCAAGTCTGCCTCAGGCTTTGCAGAAATCCAGGAGGCCTTCAAGCCCCCAGCCAGAGAGGGACCGACCTACAGGGAACACACAGTGACTCAGAAGACATCTGCTAGTGGAGGTCAATTTGGAAGGAGGGGATGGGTCAGTTATGGCTTACAAATCACTGTCATCTCATGGGATCCTGGCTGTGCTTGTCATCACCGCTCACTGCAGCCTGCAACCAGGGCTGTTCTCTGGCCTCACAAAGGTGAACCAACCCCAGTGGAGCTCATGGAGGTGCTGCTACCCTGTCTTCAATGTCCACTGGCTCTTCTGTTACTATCAGCACAGTCCCAGCCCCTTGGAGCACAGCAACAGGCTGAGGAAGAGCAGACCATCTATTCAGGGTTCTGCAGAAGACCCCAAGAGCCTGTGGGCACCCACCCAGCATCAAGCACACACACCATGAGAGCCCACACTCTCACCTTCATGTGCAGATGTTGGAGTAGAGGGCAAACAGATGGAGTCTAAGGTGGTTGCAAACACCCAAGTGTGCTTTGTGAAACCAGCCCAGCACTGCTGGAGCACAGTTAAGCCAGAAAAAAAATTGAGACCAAATTCATGTCCACAGTAGGACTTTACTGTGTTCACAAGGTTAATTTAATTGTAGTTGATTGTTGTGTGGGGCAGTCTTAGGTAGGCACTAGTGTCTGTACACATGGAATAGTGGTGGGATCATGCCACGGGTCAGTAAACTATACAGAGAAGAAAGAAGTGTGCTAATGGACCATCGAGCTGCTACTGGAGCTGGTCAGGCTATCAATACTTAGCCATCTTCTTACAGAGGATCTACACTGAGAAAAAACACCTCTGTGTTGGAAAGGAGAGACATCAAAAGATTTCCTTGCCCCAACACAACTTGCTTTGGATCGAAGCGTTTCACCAGCAAACAAACAATGATTGTGTTAGCCAAGGGCAGCCATGTGGGCAGGGGCTCTCCAGACCCCAATCCATGCCACCCAAAGACAGTCTGCCAGTTCCTATGGCTCTGATGGTGAGCATGATGCCTGTCAGACATCCCAGATGGGGTGTTTTGCCCCAGATTCCTGCTTGTGTGAGTGGAGCCTCCCAGCTCATACTGTGCTTTGGTAGAGCGCTACGCTGTTCCTCCACCTGCACCCACCACACACAGAAGTCAGTCCTGCACACAGCAGAAGTCACACAGCATCAGGGCACTCCTTTGAAGGTAGCAGGATCCTTTTCAACCTTTAGCCACTATATATAACGGGCACTACTTATATTATATTGTTATAAGATATATATATATAATAATATTCTTTATTTAGAAAGGGCAAGCAAAGTGTCCTGCCTCTCAGAGATACCAAGCACCACTGACTCAGAGAGGTCTGCTACCGAAACACCTTTTGCACCAAGACAAGCAGAAGTGTTTGTGCTGCCAACTAGATGCATCAGTTCAGCAGCTCCATCCATGTGTTCAAGCCCCCTCCCCAGCATTATTCTGACAGGTGCCATCAGTCCTTTTGCACCCTCTGCTCCTACAACCTGTCCTCTCACTGGCATAGCTTTCAGGTTCACCACTTGGAACAATTCCCTTGTATCCCTGCTTCCTTGCAGATGTCTCCTGGCCAGAGAGCAGCCATTGACTCATTTTTCACCAGCCAGCATGCCATCTTCTCAGCTGGTAGATAAGCGCGTGGGACCTTGGCAGACCTCAGCAAAGCAAAGCCTCTCAGCAGACAACCTGCTTTATCTCGTGGTACCAGGCAGTCCCAAAGACACTTAAGCTTCCAACACACATGCAACCCCACAATGCTTCCCTGAACAAGTTCCATCCATTCCTGCCACCCATGCACACACACAGATGCAGGCAGACTGTCCTGGGAGTCCCCCTCAAAACACACATGGGCACAACCCTGCAGCAAATGCACAGATGGGGTACCACATAGTGTTGGGCTGTTCCCAGAAATTCCTGCAAACATGGAAGAGTGCTGAGAAGCCTGCTTCTCTTCCCCTGACCCCAGTTTTCTTTAGTCTTCCTAGCCACTTCCTCTGCTCTGGTCAACTTGATCTTCAGTTTGATCTCTTCTTTGGAGTGAAGCAAGGATGCAGCCACACACCAAGAACAGTGTTTGAGCAGCCCTCTGTGTTCCTGAGGCTTGATAGAGCTTGCACACCATGTTTCACAGCAGGGAACAGCAGGCATTGCCTCTCCTGCATTTCTGGGCTATGACAGACCACCATGTCCTGTGATACCAGGCTGGATAGTCTGGCATCCCTCAACTACTTCACTTCTCTCTGACCTTACAGGCCTCATCACCTCCGGCCCCCAGACATGATCTCCCGTGTTTGCTCCAAGTATGGCAGGTGCCCTTCTGCCCTTCCTGTGGAGGAAGAAGAGAGGACAAGAGAACTGAGAGGAGTTGTTGACCTTTTGCAGGGCTGTTTTCACAGTAACACTAGCAGAGAGCATCACTGTAGGCCCACCTGCCTGCCAGAAAATCCCTCCAGGGAGATGCATGAGAGACACAGGACGTGCTGAGCATCCCAGTGTTGGATACCCTGGAGTCACACCACTGAAGGGCAGAACCTCGAAAATCAGAGCCAGGGAGGAGACCAGAGCAGCACCCACATGTCAGGGGCTTTCCTGAAGCCTTCTGCTGACACCTGGAAGAGGGTAAAAGAACCATCACCTCCAGCAGCACGCTAAGAGGGCTGCTAACGCGGAGCTGATGAGCGTGCCTGGTCCAGGCAGCGCCCTGTGACCTGCTCTGCCAGCAAACAGGGCTCTGGGGACCACCTCATGTTAGCCAGTCCCAGATACCCTCTTGACTGGAAGAGCACAGCAGTGAAACTGCTGTAAAAACAACTTCACTGAAGGAATGAAAGAGGCAACGTGAATGAAAGAGGCAACCTTCCAGTCAGGAACATAGCTTCACATTGCCACATTGGGAAGGGGAGCAGGCCCAGAGGCCCAAACCTGTGGGGTACATGAGGACAGACAAGCCTTACAGGAATGACCCTTAGAAACCTTCTGGTGACAGCGCTTGGCAGCTGGGAAGCAGGACTGTGCTGGGGCTGGGAGGCAGATAGCACAACCACAAGGAAAAAAACTCGGGCTACCCCCAGATCTCTGCAGACCCAGATGCATGCTCAGCCCTGTCAATTCTTACATTGGCTTTCTGAAACTTGTAGAACCTACCAGATGTTTCTCTGGCATGGGACAGCTTTGGTTTGTGCCCAGTGGTACCAGGAATCTACTGCACTACAAAGAGAGATGATACTTTGGTGTCACCAGCTTCGTGCATGCTACTTGTGGGTGGGTTTTGGTAGGAAAATCTCTCAGGTTTGTTAGTAAGTCCCCTCCATTCCCGGGCAAGATTTCACCAAATAGTGGCCTCACAACTAAAAGCCTGTTTGATTTCTTCACTACTCTGTCCTTCCTTGCTTTCATGTGCCAGATCAAAATCTCTGCCCTGGAGGCTCCTCCCTAACATGGACATAGCTGGGCCATAGAAAACTCTCCTATAAACTTTCTCTTCAACAAATACATTGATTGTGCTTTCTTGGCCTCCTGTGATAAGGCAGGTTTGCTAACCCTGTTAATAGTCCTGTAGCCCTTTCCAAGCTCTTTCAATGTCATTTTTGGCATGGGCATCTAAGACCTGGATGGAGCATCTGGTAAAGGTTTAATGACCAAGTCTTACCCCCTGAGCTCTCTAAAATCAGCTATTGCAGGAGTGCTGTTAACGTTTCTGGAAAGAATCTGTGTTTGGGTTTATTCTGGTTTCTAGTTTCTAAACATGAAACCACAGACTGGTTTGGATTGGATGGGACCTCAAAGCCCATCTAGCTCCAACCCCCTGCCATGGGGCAGGGACACCCTCCTCTAGCCCAGCTTGCCCAAAGCCCCATCCAACCTGGCCTTGAACCCTGCCAGGAAAGGGGCAGCCACAACTTCTCTGGGCAATGAGCAGGGTGTATTTAGGTTGTATTTTGACCCACACTTTGAACTTCCATGAAGTTACAGTGCCACCAGAAGAAGAGGTCACACTCTGTCCTCTCCCTCCCCTGCTTCTGTTACCTGACCAAATGCTGAATCAGACTGATGAACTGAATGAAAACCAAACCAGCAAAACAGACTGCTTGGTGTCATGTAGGATCAGCCCTTCCAGCCACTTCAGCAATTAGCTGCCCCAGTGCAACGTGGCAGCTGGAACTTGGAGGGGCTGCTACTTTTGGTGGCAACATCAGCTCAGTCCATTAAGCCACAACCTGACCTTGGAGTTCCCCTGCTTCACTGCAAAGATGAAGGCATGTTTTTAAACAAGAAGCTGTGCTGCTTATTCTTGAGGGTGAAGGTCAATGAAAACCACTTTGAGCTAGATGAAATAAAATCCTAGCACTGGCAACAATGGGACTGTCACAAAAAGAAGTAATTTCTCTAGACATCTTCCTGTTCAGGTGTCCAAGGAGTGCTCTATTTTACCATCCACCCCATCACAGGTCTCATGCTCCTTTCCAGAATGTTCCTGCAGATGTGAACAGCTTTGGGATTCCTTGGACTCTATGGCCATCAGTATCTTTGTATCTGTGTTCAAAGGGATCAAGGTTGTTACTCTCCAGATTCCTCTATCAAGCCTTGCTGTCTGCAGATAGTAAGCATTTGCAGGTAGTTGCAGCTGCACAAATGGGTGTACAGAGCAGATTTGGTTTTGTTCTGCCTCATGCAAAACCTCTTTTAGGCATGGCAATGGTGTGAAGCCCCAAGTATTTGGGGCTGGAGTGTTTCCCCCTGGAAGGTGCGGGGAAAATGTTGTGACTACTTCAAGATCTCATCAAGCTCAGACAGGTATCAGTCCTCCTGGTTGTCATTTGCCAACCTTTCTAATTATTCTGGGGGCTCAAAAGTTGGTTGATTCAGTTTCAGTGGGGCACTAAGCTCCTGGTAACATTACTTGGTGAGCATGGCCCTTGCTGTTACGTTCACACCGTCAGTTCTCACGCAGCGTGTGGAGGAGCTGAGCACCAAGAAAGAGAAGGACATAAACCCACCCTCTGCAACTCAACCCTCTCTACTCCCAGACAGGAATGCACAAGGTGCCCACAGTGTGCCAGCAAACCTCTCCTTGCAAAGCAGCAGCTTTTGGGTATACTACAGGATAACCACTTCCCACCCTGTCGTGTAGGGGAACTTTCAACCACAGTGCCAAAATTCACAAACACCAAGAGCGTGACAATGAAGCACAAGGAATTTAGGTGCAAGGGGCACCCAAGCTAAAGGCATCCAGTGACTATTCACATCTTCAGGATGGAGCTGTGTTTGGTGGACTACAGGTCTGTGGTCCCAACCACACTCAGGTCGAGCAGAACGACCCGTGTTGGGAGGTGTGGTCTCCACAGATCACAGTTTGGTATCTGAGACAAGCGGCTGCAGTGTGCTCCCTTCTACATCAATTAGCAAGCACTCTTGATCTGCCAGCGAGCTGCCAGTATGTCCCTACTTTCATCTAAACACCCACCACACAGGCATCTGCTGAAACAGCAGCAGTGTTGCTGAGCAGCAATGCCAGATGGCCTCCTCTGTGGGACATACTGGAGCAGGTAGGAGCATCTAGCAAGACCCGCCTGTCTCCCGCTCCCACCTGATGAGGCATCTCTGAAAAGGAGAGGAGAGCCCTCTCCACCCTGCCCCTGCTCTTATCTCAGCACACAAGGATGCATCCACCCCCCCTGGCTAAGCTGGTGACAATCCCTTGCTAACATGGGTGGCAGGAGGTGAGCCAACACTCAGGTAGATGGTGGTGGCCAAGGCTGGCGTTTTCCCAGCAAGGAGAGAGGAGGGAGCTGCCTGCAGGACAGGGGTCTTCCTCTCCAGCAGGCCTTGCTCTTGTCACCTCTGCTCCTCTTTCCAAAGCCAGGGTCGGTGTTGGTGACTGGTATTGCTAACAGAGAGAGGGCAATGCCTGGGGAGGGAGGAGGCTCAGGCACTAGGCAGGCTGCCTGGGTCACTGCTTCGTGCTGTGCGTTAGCAAGCGTGAGCTGCGGGCTGAATGTCTCCCTTGAAGAAGGCTCCGTGGCTCAGAGGCTCTCAGGCCCGTGGGAGCTGATCACGATGGTGTGGGGTGAGAGTGAGTGAAGCATTGAAGTACAGCTACTGCTATACACTTGTGGGTCCAGCATGGAAGGCTGTGCTGCAGCATCTCGAGTGTATACTATATGCAGAAGTTACCCAGTCTGTTGGGCTGGCAGAAGAAGATCATTATCTGGCAGCTGCCTTACTTTCCAGGGACACCTGCTTTCCTTTGGTTGCTGGACTCTGAGTCTGGGTTTTTCCTCTTTGTTGTTTTTTTGCCACACCAGGAGATGGCAGGGAATCTCCTGTCGGCCCCAGGGCCTGAGCTGAGGGCTGAGGTCGGGGGGAAGGAGGAACTCGCTGAAGAGCAGTCCCTGACTTATGCTGTCGGCAGGGAGAAGGGCTTTCCCTCCGAGGAGGCAGCTGGCTTCTGGGGGAAGCACTAGGGTTTCTTGAAGGAAGGACAGGGCTCCGAGGGGATGCACAGCTGGACCTCCGCGAGCTGCTCCGTGGAGGAAGAGAAGTGGAGCTTGGCAAAGGAGGAAGCCGACTTTGTATCTGTGTTGTTCGGCACTCGCTGCTTCCAGACGGTCTCTGTGCCTGAAGCCTGCAGGGGAAGAGGAGAAGGAGGATGAAGGTGAATTTCTGCAAGGGGTTCTGGGCTACTGGCAGGTTTGGCATCAATGTTGCTGGGCAATTACAAGGAGTCTCCAGCACCAGAATGACAGGAGCTGTGCTGTGAACAAGCTGGGGCACTGGTTTGAACACCATCCTGTAACTCCTGATGCTGTTAACTAGTGTTTGCTTGGTTGCTGGCACGTATCTGGGGCTCTTCTTAACATGCAGCGTGCATGAATGCAGCAACTTCTTTCAAGGCAGGAGATACAATCTGGGAACATGGGCATGAGCTGGATTGCACCAGTTCGCCTCTAGTGGTACCTGTTAGATGACTGGAAGATAAACCACCCCACAGAGATCCACTCCTTGTGAAAGAGCAGAATTTGCTGTACCTGTGGCAGAGCCACAGCAGCAGCTCTGCTCCTGGGATGGACCTCCAGCCCCAAGGTCAGGGAGAAAAGCCAAACTGGTGAATTCAGAAGGTCCACCTCCACTTACATCTCTGTGCATAGAGAGCCAGCTACCTACAAAAGGCCAGGTTGGATGGGGCCCTGGGCAACCTTGTGTAGCTCCAGGCCTGAGGCTGGTGGCCCTGCCTGTTGGAGCTCTATGATCCTTGGGGTCCCTTCCAACCCATGCCATTCTATGATCCTATGAAAAAAATCAAAGCACAGGGATGTGCAGGGAATTCAGACCATGTGGAGGTGGCTCACACTGTTCTGGGTGATGCCAAAGCCTATATGTGTGTACCTTCTCTCCAGTTTTTTGCGTGCTGGCTGTCATCTGAGGTAATCACAACTGGCAACCTCACAGCCAAATCAGAATAATCCCTGCAGAGTCACAGGTGTGCTGAACATGCTGCTGAACATGTGCTGAACATGCTGCAAAACAAGCTCAACACCAGAAGGATCTGGTAGGCAGAATCAGACCAAACAAAAGAGCTTGTGGAAGGGAAGTAGGCCTCAAAGCCAGGGCAAGTGAAGAGGGGCTTGGTCCTTTGGCTAGACTGAGCTAAAGAAGACAGAGGTGGGGACTTCACACACCAGTGGGCTGAAATGACTGCAAAAAACAGGATTGACTATGTGTCCAAGTGAAGGATAAAGCAGTGGGGGGTGAGCAAAGCCCTGGCTGCACCTCCTTAAGAGGTCCAGCACTGAGCATTGCTGACTGTCGTGGTTTTGCCCCAGCAGAGAGCTGGGCACCACACAGCCACTTGCTCTTTGAGAGGCAGTTGGGGCTGGGGCAGGGAATTGAGGGAGGGGGAAAGGGAGGGAGAAGAAAACCCAAGGAACCAAAACCAGGATAGTTTACTGGGACAGCAGAGAGATAGATATAACAATGATAACAGGACTTTACATCAGAATATACAAGACTGGTGATACACAATGCAGTTTCTCACTGAACCGCACAACTCAGGCTGTACAGCTCAGAGCTGCCCCAAAACCAGACTGTCCCCAAAACCACTCATCCTGGAGCTGCCTGATCCTCCCCCCACTAGCCCCCCTTCTATGCTGAGCATGACATAATTGGCATGGAATACCCTCTTTTTCCAGTTCGGGTCAGCTGTCCTGGCTGTGTCCCCTCCCTTCTGGTTAGCAGGGAACAAGTGAAGAGTCCTTGATTGCTTGGATTGCTTGATTGCAACTAGAAACATCACTGTGTTATCAGCACTGCTCTCATCCTGACTCCCAAACACGGCATTCCTTCTGCTGCTAGAAAGACATTAACTGTATCCTAGCTGAAACCAGGACACTCAACGTTTTTGGTCTTACCTGTTGGCAGCAGCCGCATCCTGCGGGGAGCTACTTAGCACTGCCATGGCCACAGCCCCGGAGCTCTCAGACTTGGCTGCCTCTAGCGGTGTTTTCACCGGCGTGATGGGCCGAGGAATTCTGCTCTTTGTGCTTACGGGTCTTTCTTCTTTCCCCAGGAGGGCAGCCTTCTCCTTCCCTGCCTTCCTTGGGATGGAGTCATCAGAATCGTGGGTGTCCTCCTCAGAACCGGTGGCCGACAGGGTTTCTGAGGCCCGCCGCCTCTCATCGCTGGAGGAGGCGGAGGAGGAGGCCGCCGAGGCCAGCCGGAGGAGGCGGTTTTGCCTCTTCTCCATCACTAGGCGGGCCAAGTCAGGCTGCTTTGCTCTCTTATAAAGCCTCTCCTTGGCCGAGAGAGACGTTGAAAGGTCTGAGCCGGTGTCCTCCTCAGAGAACAAAATGGGTATCCGACTTCTATACCTGGAGCCCAGAGGTCTCCTGGCGGGGCCCTGCTGCGGTGTGTCGAGGAGGCTCTCTGCTCGCTTAAGGTGCTCTGCTGCCGATGCTGACTTCTCAAGGTCAGGTTCCTTTGTAACCACCTCTCCAGGCTCTTCCAAATCCAGCGAGAGCGCCACTTTGTCAGAGAGCTCCGGCTTGACCTCGGGAGGCTTTGCTACACCGTTGGGAAGGGCCAGCTGCTCCCCCACCATCTCTGAGGTGGGTTCGATGGGATTAGCCGAAAGCGCGCAGCTCTCCGTTTCCGCCCCTTCTAGCCCTGAATGTATGCTTCCATTCTCCACCAGCACCAGGTTGTCCTCCAGCTCCTCTTCAATAATCACCTCCTCAAACTGCCCCGGAGGGCAGTATTCCTCATGCCTCATCAGCTGGCCGCTGGAGGACATGACATTTAAGTGGGTCTTTTCAGCAATATGAACAAAGGTGCGCTCAACTTTGGTAAAGGGGGAGGAAGCTGTAGCCACTGCCACCGGAGGCTTTGGTTCAGATTTAAGGACTGAGGACAGGGTCCCGGGCTCGGATACATCCAGTTGGCTACCCATAGGCTGTGGCCGCTCGCTCTGAGGTGTCAGTGCAGCAAGAGTGCCCAGATCAACTTCTGGAGCCAAGTCTGTGGTCACCGGAGACTTTTTCAGATCACCTGGTGAAAACAGCACTAGTGTTTTTGAGCCTTCCTCCAGCTCCAGGTCCCCGTCAGCAGTGGATGCTCGACCCTTGGATCCCTTCTGGTCATCAGCCAGGAGTGTGGATGGTGCGCACTCCTGACTGCGCTCTGTGCTTTTTTGACTCAGGTCACTGCTGGAACCACTGTGCATGTCAATCTCATCCCCTTCCTCCTCTGCCTCTTCCTCCTCATCTTCCTCCTCATCATCATCTTCTTCCTCGTCTTCTTCTTCCTCGTCTTTTCCATTCACTTCCAGGTAAGGTTCCAGGGGTTTGCAAGGAGCGGTCAAGACAACATTTGAGAAATCAACTTTCTTTATCCTCTGGGATACCTTAGGCTTTTCCCAGTAGTCTGACACATCTTTTCTGAAGTCCTGATAAGGCAAACTTAAAGGCACCGCCTTGGGCAGACCATTCATTTCAAACGACTTCAGCATATATGCCTGCAAGGAGACAGATGTGACAGAAGAAAAAGGTTAGTATGCAAACACAGCGTTGACACAGAAGACATTGAGATCAACAGCACTGGGAAACATGGATGGAAAGCATCTTGTCCATCACACTTCCAGAATACATGCAGTGATTGCTCAATCATGAGATTCGTACAAACCTTGGAAAGGAGAGATCACAGACACTTATCAGTGAGGGCAAAAAAGTGCCAAAGGAGTTCCTTTGATAGCTGTCTTTAACCTGGACCTAAAAAAGCTGTTTGCAATCAATTCCTTGGGATTTTTCCATGTTTCCCAATCTTTTTTGGTATTTATATATTTGTTTCATTATTTTACAATTACATGTTCAGTCCTTCCTTACTGGAATCGTTCAACAGCTCCCTTTTATGCCCAGACCACGGTGAACTCAAGGGGCTCTTGCGGGCTAAATAAATTTTGTGAGCACTTTCCAGTACCATTCACCATGGTCCTGGGGGCAACAACCACTGTAGCATGCCTGTGTTCCTCTGCTGGTCCTTTTGTCCCTCCCTTCTGCTCCCACATCCCTTCAGCAGCTCCTAATTCTGTCTCTTCTTCAGCAAGTCAGTCATGGAGGCTGACATATAAAGTATCATTATTGGACTCTGGGTGTCCAACCATGAAAACCAGTGGGAGGATGGGCAGCAGTGTCCAGGCAATGAGACTGCCTGCCAGGTGCCAGGAATAGGCAGTGAGATGGCTGCAGATAGTGATAGTGGAAAAGCAGCAGCTACACACACAGATGCACACACTTAACCAAACAAGGGGTGTGGGGGCAAAATAAACAGGAAATGCCCACTGAAGTTTGGCCTAATTAACAATGGGTTGTAAGTGAAAACCACAGCAGCACCGCTCCACAAAATGGATCTGAAAAATACCCACAACCATTTAGTTCACGCTTCTACTCACGCTTTTAGGGGGCTGGAAAATGAAAAACCCTTCCATAAACTCAACCAGTCAATAATGCAGCACCATGCTACCCTTGCGAAGTCCTAATCATGAGCAGAAGGGCTCAGAACATCTGCATTTGCAAGCAGCATTTGACAGCTTCAGAGGATATCTAGGCTACATGATTGAAGAAACACCCCTTCCACCATGTGGGCTACAGAGCTGACAGCAGCCAGCACATTCACCTTGCTATCTTTTTGTCTTGGGGAGCGGGGTGGGAAAGCCCTCAGTAGCTTTTCAGTCCAATGACACAATTCCAAATTGTGCTGAAAATATTCTGTGCAGAGCAGCTCCCCTATTAGGATGCTTGAAAAATGTAGAGAGCATTATGCTCATGTATAACAGGGACATTTCAAATAGATTGGTGGGCAGCACCAAGCTGTTATGCATGGTGATAAGCTGTTAGCTGTTTAATATTTCTTTTTATATCTTATAAATTAAAACACAGACTGTTTTTGGCAGTACCCCTGGAGTCCAAAGCTTCTTTTCTTCCACTAAAGCTGAAGCCTGGCCCTGAAGGTGGCCCTGTATTAGCATGATTTGGGCTTTCACTGAGCCACTCCAGCTTTTGTCTCAGGATGACAGATGTGGAACTTGGACTGGTAAGAATGGCTTATCACCCTTTGCAAAGAAAATGATACACTTGGCTTCCTCCCTCAGGCATTTCTTTGAAATGAACCCACTCAGCAGCTTAAGACCAGATTCTGCCTGTTGGCTGGTGTTGGTTTTCCCAAGAAGTACACATGCAGTGCTATCCTGGGAGTCCTGATCCAACAGACACCCTTCCCCAGTGGGACTGGGACCTGATAAAGAAGCCCTGACCAACACCTTGCCTTGTGCTGAGCCTCCCACTGGAAAGAGTACCCCATCTCCAATAGCAGTTCACCTCCTGCTCTACTTTGCCCCATTTTCTAGATGCTGTGGTTGGAGGATCACTGGTTTCTCTTTGCATATGTAAACTTTCCAATCTCTCAGCTCTTTGGAGCTTGTGTCAGCTCATCTGCTTTCTGGTCAAGGAGAATGGAATCCAGCCCTGCAGTGCGCATCCTATACAGGCCAGAGATAGGGTTTCTATGCCATGCAGTTTGCCCCATCAGCAGCAACCTCTCCAGCAACCTCTCTTTCCTCAACAGCTCTTGCAAGACATGTGAAGCTCTTCTGAGGTGAGACTGGACTATGCAATATGACGTGGTGCTGGGTGGCATGATGTTGCTGTAATAAAAATAACAGTTCTTTCCTTCTACTCAGGTTCCCCCTTTGCTGTCACTGAGTTGTGCTGTAGATCCCTTTCTAACCTCCAGGTACTTCCACCTCTGGCTGTAGAAATCCCTTGTGGTACTTGGCAAATGGACTTGGTCACTTTCCCCATGTATTTTGTATTTCCCTGCACGGGCACTGGTGATTACTGGTGATTGCTTCGCTTCCACCTACCTTTGGGACACCTGGACTGCTTCAGCTGCTGCATGCAGTAACCCAGCACTGCCAGAATGCATTCTCTTAAAGCAGCCTGAGACTGTGGTTGCTTTGCCACTGTGAATGCACCAAAGAACATATATACACCAAAAAATATGGAGGACAGAGGTGCCCTGCAAACCCAACTAAGATTGAAATGTCTCTTGGGTCAAATATGATTTTAATGTATTGTCTTACCTTCATTACTATCATCACCTGAAGCTGTTCACTAGGAAGACTGACCTAGGTCATCAAAGCCTAAGACTGTCTTCACAGCTGTGTTAATGTGACCAGCTGCTAGTTGTGAGCAGGCACCCTGCTGAACTAGGTGTTCCCAGTTTGAACCCCTCACTAGAGAAGCTTGTGTCCTGTTGTGACAGTCATCATGTGTCTTTTGGACACCCAGCTGCTCTAGACTATTCCCCAAAGTCTGGAGAAGAACTTTTCTCATCTGCTGTACCAAAGAAGATGGTGTTTCAGTGTTTCCTCTTCCAGCCTGATCCCAGACAGACCAGCAGCAACTGGAGTTGAGCCACACGCTGCTCTACAGCAGAGACTTGTTTTCAAACAGGAGTCACAATGCAAGGCAAGCATGGTTATATCCACTGAGCAGCCCAGGCAGGAGAATGTTACTTGCAGGACAGCCACAATTCTGCATCCATCTCACTGGGGTTTTGGGGGAGTGGAGGGGTTGGAAGTTTACCAGACGTCCTTAAACACCTTGTCAAATGTCTGATGGGAGACAGACATCTATCCCTGCTCACACTCTGCTGCCAGCCAGGGCAAGAAACCAAGAGAAATGTGACGAACTGTTTCTGCTGTGTTTGTAGGTGTTGATTTGTACTAGCTAAAGTTTAGCCAGTATGGATGCTGGTAACCACCAAGGCAGGGCTCTTCCTTAAGTCTGGGACAGCTGTAACCTGCTGCTGTGGTATGACTGGGTCTGAGTCAGTGAAACTGGGACTAGCCTAGATTTAAAACTGAACTCACAGCACAGCCTTGCCAAAACACATGAAACATCTCCAAGAGTGACAGAACTTTGCTTCTATTCCCACATCTGTCTTAACTGCAAGCTTTCAGTGATCACATTAGTAAATGATAATGAAACTCTCCTTGTTCTACCAGAGCTCCTTCACCTCCCTGCCCGGTGCTCCCAGGTACCAAAGATAAGCATGGGGCACCTTCCCAGAGCTGGAAAACGAAGGAAGTAGAGAAACAAAGCAAGAAAGTAAACAAAACAAAAGAAACACAACCCCCAGCCATCACCAAGGTGCTGCCTTTGATTCTTTAATAAGGTTTCAGTAGTATACAAGCTTTTTTTTTTCTTTTTCTCTGTTTTCCGATTGTCTGGATTAACATACATGGATTTAAAAAAGGCACAAAATCCATTGCACAGCTTCTGTTTTGTCTGGTTTTGATGACATTGCCTGTTCATTGTGGTTTCAAGTGTAGGATTTTACAGTACTCTGCAGCATTTACAGCATGGTCTACATACAGGTAATCAATGCATGCTTTTATACAGGAGACAGAATTCAAATTCTCCCTCAGTATTTCTATATACACAATAATACAGTGGTTTTTCTTCTGAAAAAAGCCTTAAATCGGTCTTGCATGCTCGGTGTGCCAGAAGAATTAGTGCAAGCATATATTACAGTGTTATTGCAGTACAAAAAGGTGTTGACCTTAGGCTCTAAAGGGATTAGATACAGGAAGAATAAAAAGACTCAAGGAAATCAAGCTTTGGATCCCTTTAGTCAACTACGTCCTTCCAAATGGATCCCTACCCAGTACTGCCTTTAAAGCTACAGCAGGCTGCTTCCTCTCCGTCTCCCTGCTGCCCTTCCCCCTGAGACGAACTTCCACAGCTTCTTCAAACCTCCTGTCCCTAGCAATCGATGAGGACTTCTGGCACCTTGAGGAAGTCCTTCTGCTCTGCCCCCTCATGCTGGAGACCCGCTTGAAGGGGACTTTCCCGAGACCCACTGCCTTCAAGCAAACTCAGTTCCCAGCAGGTGAAGCTTCTACAGCGAACCAGGAAGTACAACAGGTGTACCTACAGCTTTTTTTTGGTCTCCTCTCAGTAGCAATGACTCCAGAAACCCACATTCACCTCCTGCTTGAACAGCGGTTGGTTAAATATGGTTTGGACTCTCTCCTGCTTAGCGGCAACGGAAGTCTAACGGGTGACACAAGGTAATGCAAAGGAAGGATATGCTGGTCCCTGAGATTCTTCATGGGAGCTGGAAAGTCCAAGAAGCAGAAATCAAGTTCCCAACATGACATTAATTGTCCCATTGGGAATGGGAAGAGGCCTTAGTCCTGAGAGATGCAGATGGCACACAGACAGCCAGAGCCGTATTCCGGTCTTCCCTGTAACGGCTTTGATTTGGATACTATCAGGGCCTTAGCATATCCTGGAAGTGACATTATCCTCTGCCAACATAGACTAAGCTTGTTTGAGACTTGGAGATCTGGCAGGATTAACACCAGTGAATGAAAAAAAAAACACCCAACCCAAACAAACGTAGAATCTGAGTTTCTGAAGCAGCTCTTTCTTCAAACCAGCATCCAATGAGGTAAAAGTAGCAGGGGTCTTAGAGCTGCCACACTTGCTTGCAGGATCTCCACATTCCAAGAATCAGCACCATAAATGTCAGAGAGATGTTCTTCTTTCCAGCATCTTACCATCACATGCTCCACAGCCTTTCTCTTAAGTTTCTTTTACCAAGGTCAGTAGGACAGTCCAGGTGTAATGCTGGATAAGCGCTCTGCTCCTCCCTATTTGTGCTTTCGCTTGTTGTTGGATTTGTGCCAGTTTTCCTAGCATCTTGGATGGGAGCAATAGCTCTGTAAAGGTGGTATGCCTGCCACTCAGCTCCCCACCTCAGCACCCACCAGCATCTCCA
Source organism: Laterallus jamaicensis coturniculus (assembly GCA_022605575.1). Taxonomy (NCBI): domain Eukaryota; kingdom Metazoa; phylum Chordata; class Aves; order Gruiformes; family Rallidae; genus Laterallus; species Laterallus jamaicensis. Next base: position 2,730,242 of record JAKCOX010000001.1, read on the forward strand.
GCAAGAGACAACACAGCGCTCCCTGCCTGAGCAGACACAAGGGACCACCTCATTCTTACCCCTTGTAAAAGACTCTGGAAATGGCAAGCAAAGTGGAAGGAGAAGATAATCCAAAAATTGTTCTAGTCCCTAATTGTAAAGGCAACTTAATAGCAGCAAGAAAGAAGAAGAAGATTCTGAAAGCTAAGCATCTTCCTTACTTGTAAAAATAACCAGAAGTCAGCAGTGCTGAATAAGAACCTGATCTGGCTTTTTTTTTTTCTTTTTTTTTCTGGCTTTTTTTAAAGGAAGGACCAAGCTGAAGGGGCAAGAGTCCCATGGAAACCCTCCTTGTCTGACTTGTTCAGAGGAAATTTGCCATTACTGCCAGATCAATTAATTGCACTCATAATTAAACTGAGAAACTTGGAGTTGTTGGAGGAAGCCCTGGGGATTCTTACGAGGCAAGTGCACTAGATGATGAGGTAACTGACTTGAAACACTTTGCATATGAAAAAAACCCCTCCAAACATAAAGCAATTTTCTTTCCAAGCACAAAAAAGACATGCAAGTGAATGTAAAATGGGGATTGCTTCCAATCCCCAGGTTACAAGGTTAGCAGCTTCTTCAAAATGTACATTCATTGTAACATCATTATTTTCCATGGCAGGTGTCATACAAAAGAGTTGCAATACATCAAATAAGACTTAGAAACATTTCCCAGAAATTCATCTTTGCGCTGTGCCCTGGGCCTGCAAACACAGGTCTGTGTGTTCATGGTGACCCAGACACAACACACAGGGTCTAAAAACGCAACAGAAAGGAAGGGGGCGCCGCAGTGATCAGCCTTTACATCACACATTTTATTTCACCCTTGAACATCACCCCAAAAGAGGTGTTTCTGTACTAACAAACGACACCCCAAGCGGCAGCGCCGTTCCTATCGCCAGAATGCTCTGCCCCCAGCTGAGGGGGAGTGGAGGGATGGGGTATGCTACAAGACACCCAATTAAGGAAACGGGGCTGGGCCAGGTTGCCAAAATCAGATGTGCAATGTGCAGAGGGGGGGGGCCAGTGTGTGCCATCCATACCAGACACCACGAGGAGACTTTCTGGAACTGATGTGAGTTTTGATCCTTGCAACAGGCTTCTGAGCAGTCGGGTGTGTGCAGAGCGGCCCGTCACCGGCACAGGAACACTCCTGTAAGGCATGACCACGTGTGGCTGCGCGCACTGCCCATGTGGGTCGTGAACACATGGAAACACAGATACAATCAGAAATGGAAGCTCCAGCAGAAGGCCTCCCAACACCACCCTGGGGACAAGAGTGCAATCAGGAAGCGCATCTGGCTTACTTTGGTTGGCCTCTCCATAAACTGTCATCTCCCCCAGTCACCCTGCGGAGGACTGGCAACTACAGGGGAAGCAGGTTGAGAAGAAAAGCTCCCCATGTTCTCCAGCTGAGAAATATCCAGGGAAATTTATTCACTATAAACTCTAAGGGGAGTTTAGGGATGGATTTTCAAGGCTTCAGACCTTGTCTGCTAGGAAATGCAATTTTATCTTCGTCAGCTAGCCTCTTGAAGCCCATCTGTTACTGCCAGGCAGAGCTATACAGATGTAGGATAGCTATCTCCAAACAGTTTTTTCCTGTTTGGCACCAAAGGAAAAACAGAAAGGGAAAAATAAACCCAAAAGCTTCTCTTTTGAACTGATAGGGATAAAAGAGCCCTTTCTTACTCAATTTGAAAGTTGCAAAATAGTCTCAGCTCCAGGTAAAGTTCTGAGTGGCATGAACAGATCTCCACCAGCAGCCATTAATAAAAGGCATAATTCATCTAACCCAGCAGTTTACCACAGAAATAAATAAGGTCAGTGACACACTGTTATGTGGCTGTGACATGGATGTGACTGGATACCACAGAGACTCCACAAAGCCTAAGGAAGAGATGCTAAACCCACTGGACAGCCATGGTGGGTACCTGTCACCAATCCCTCCAGATAAGCAGTAGAAAATCTCCTTATATTTTCAAGAACAATCTTCTGCTGCTGCCAAGCACATATATTCAAATCCTGGGAGATTAACTGACCAAGGTGTGAGAGGGAAGGGCACTGGAGAACAGGAAAAGGACGGAACACATCTTTCCATGTTTCCTGATCTTCAGTCTCACAGTGCATCCTATTGTTGAGCTATTTTACAATATAGGACTAAACTAGCTATGGTTACATTTTCTTGCCTTAATTTATTTACAAAGGATCACAGCACCAGATTCAAATAGTGCATTTTTACAGGAGAGAGCAAGTGAAGCTCCCGGTGATTTGCAGGCAAAGAAATGCCTCAGTGATACTTGTTATATTTGGTATATAGGTCCCACCCACTGTCTTAATCTCCAGATCATGAAATAATATTCTGCCTCCTGAAATTGTCTCTGTGCAATCCAACCCAGCTGTCTGGCTTCATCCTGACATGTTCTGAAAAGGCTTTATTTACTGCTGGCTACCTCCAGCGGTCCCACATGTCAAACAGCAGAGAGGTGACTCACAGAGAAATAAAAACCAACCACTTTGGGGATCTTTTGGGTTAAGAGGCCATAGGAAGGTAGGAGTGGGATTTTGGAAAGGGTAAATTGAGGTGTTTGCCCTGGTTTCCCATCTGACTGCAGAAGGCTTCTACTAGACAAGTTATTAAGTCTCTCAGAAGAGGCAGGACACTTTGGGGGAGGGCAGCCAGTGACAAAGATGGTACCGAAGCGACGCTACCGATGGGAAAGACAAATGAGGTAGTTAAACACTCCAAAGTGAAACCCTTTGGAAGAAATGTTTGAAGCACAGAACATTTGGTTTGCTTCTCATTTTGAAGTGCTCGAAGCCTGGAGAGGTTAAAAAGGGAGGGGTGTGTTAACTGGTTTGAGAGTCCCCTTTGGAAAAGAAATGCAGCCTAACTGCTCAAGAGTCACTCCTCCTGAGGAGGCTAGGGAAGCTGCTGAGGACACCTCTGCTTATTAATGCTGATCAGTCTGAAACAACAGGCCTCTTTCCAGAAGTCCTATATGCAAAAAATATATCCAAAATTTGGGGTTTTTTCACCCCAAAAAGAGAAAAACCCACAATGTTGACTGGTTCTTAAAGGCAGGCTGCCTTCTCATCCAACACCCGGGTTTGACTGCCACAGAAGCAGCTGGAGAGAGAGCTGCAGAATGAGACTGCAGAAGAAACCCAGAGCCCCTTTAAAACAACAAGATACTTGGATGGCATCACACCAATGGCACAGGCTAGATAAGGGAAGAACTGTCATTACATGTGTCAAAGGGAGGAACACCAGTCCTCAAGGAAAAGATCCACCACGCAATGATACCTCCAGATCAGACATGCAACCAGAGGAAACACTGGGGAGTTAAAAGTTTGGAATAAAGGAACAAAGTGGCAGCTCTGTTGCACTTAAAACTTGCCCTGTCCTGGCTGTCTGAAACACCCTCTTTAGTTCTATTTATATTTGGACCCCCAGCCCCCAACTCCCATGTCCCAGAACAGGGACAGACACTTTAGTTGGCCCAGAAAACATCTGGTTTGGAAGGATTTGTACTATTTGCAACTGGAGTTGAGACATTTTCTTCCTCACAGAGAGACCAGGCCCCAATTTAAATGGAATTCAGAAACAAGCTGACAACAACTGAAGTGGTGTTTGACCACCTGTTTACATGCTTTGCAATCATGGGTGGTATCTGTGTCTTAAGCTCTCTAAATGTAGCTGTTCATGTACACAATAATTTTGGGGAGATTGTTAAATCCTAAGGATTCTAGGATTTGAAATGCATGCAACTGTCCTGAAAATGGAGGGTGTCTTCCATTACTCTCTTAGAAATCAAACTGCCTTTAAACACCATGATCACTGTTCCTCACATAGGCCCTGTGGTGAGCTGAACCTGCTCTAAGTGCCAAAATGTGCCATTTTTCACTGTTTTCTCCAAGGAAATCAGAGGGAAGGAAAGGCAAGAGGCTGATCTAAGTGCTATAAGGACTGTATGGTGCAACATGACATATACAATGCATGGGAGACTGGTGCCTCCTCACATATTCTTGGGAATGGCCAAGGCAGGAGGTAGTGTGGGTACCCAGGGACACAGCAAGGATGCGAGGGATGAGGCACAGCCAGTGGCAGAGGGGGTAAACCAGGGGGGCAGGTGAATGTGTGGGGTGGGACTGTGAAAAGAATTTTCTCACAAGGGGAAGGGACAGGATAGGCAAAGGGGAACAAACTAGATGTAAGAGAGCTTATTGAGCAGTGAGGTGATGATGAGGGAGTTCTGCCTCCTTATCACAGTGTATGTGAAGCCCACCAACAGCTCATGGCTACAGCTGGCTGCTGTTCTTGCATCCAGGTTGAGATTTAAACATAAATTAATAGGGTGGCAGCTGAGCAGCAATATCCCTCCTTAAGGATCAATGGATGAGATCCCAGAGGAGAACATCAGCTAGTCCTGCAGTCACCTGCCTTATCTCAGTCCAGTCTGGAAGTCAACTGTCCAAGTGCAGCTTCTTCATCCTGGGCTGGGGAGGTGGCAACTGCCAGCATCCTTCACAGCTTGGGTGCTGCCAGCTGCCTCCTAGCGCTGGAAGACAGAAGGTGCACTCAACCTCTCACCCTCAGCTGGGTACCCAGTAAACAAAAGGCAGCTAGAGCTATACACTCCTCCAGAGTCGTTTGGGCACAGAATTTAAAGGTGGGCTGATCTGCCTCTGTCCTTGGGTATCGTTAAAGAATCACCACATGAACTACAGGAAAAGAGCTGAAGGAAAGGTCTTGGAGTCACCATCTATGATGTCAAAAGCAAAGCATCAGTTCAGACTTCTAGGAACCACAAAGATACTTAGCCCAACAAATATAACTTTTGAACCAGTTTGTCCCTTTCAGAACAAGAGTCTTCACACAGTCTTGACCACAGCAATGTCCAGGTTCAGACCCAAAACAAAGAGAAGGAGTGGAAAAGCAAGAGGTAACTTTTCAACATGAAGAGGTAGCATAGGGATGAGATTATGTCACCCATACGACTGTCCTAAAAGGCATTTCTATCTTACATTCTGTCATCACTGTAACAAAAGAGACTTGAAACAGAGAAAGAGGTGATGCAACATAGCTCCTCCACTTACCTGTCCCTCAACACTGGCAAAAAACACTATGGGATTTGTGGACTAAGGTTTACACCAGGGACTCTGTCAACATGGGCATATCATCAGGACACTCCTAACACAGATGCACTGGCATCTGTGAAATTGCACCCCTATCAGGACAGCTTCTTTTCAGACACCCCCCCTCCCACCAAAACCTTCTCCACAGAAAGTGAACGTGTGCTGGCATAACTACATGTACCCAAGTGGTGCTAGCTCAATGGCAGCACCTACAGTAACCTTCTCACAGAAATCACACCTCATTAGTGTCTTCCTGCAGGAAGGAAGCTGGGGACAGAGTGACAAATTGGAAGTATCTCCCATTCTGCATAGAAAGAAAGTGAAAGGACCAAGAGATTGAGATATAAAAAGATGGCTTTTGAAGGTATATAAAACTGATGTGCATTTGCTCACTGAAGCAGAGCATGAGATCCTAGCAACAGCTACCTGTGCCTCTGCTGCTAATAGTGCCTGTGTCAGAAAGGAGTGAGGAATGCTCGTTTCAATGCTCACTTTGGGTTCTGAGCTGAACAAGTGCTATGTACAATGGGAAGTCACAAGAGGAACATGTCTTTCAGGATGCAAAACCTGTTCTTGGGCCCTTGTGATGGACACAGTTTGTCTGAGTCTGATGCTGAAAGGGATTTTCATTTCGCTAGCATTGCTTTACACTGACTTACCCTAGCTGGAGAAGTTCAGGAACCTTATCAAACATAAAAGGAAGAATAACTATGGCAATTAATTTCTCAGCCCATGATCACTTTTCATGTTGACAGCCCTCCATCAGTTGGGTTTTTTTTTCCCCTTACTGACCCTGGCTTGCCAGTGCTGTCAGCTGTGCAAATGGATAATGAAGCAAAGCAGGAAAAGAGCCAAAGCTGAAAACAACTTTCCTTCTCCCTGTGCAGGTCCATGCAGCTGCCTGGACACCAGCACTGGCATCAGGTGGGGGTTGGATGGTCCATCTTAAGAGAACCTGACCAATAAAGCTTGGGGAAATGGCTGCTTGCCATTTCCTTTGAGATTTCTAGGGGTTTTTTTGGTTGGTGGGGTTTGTTTTGGATTTGTTTTTTCCTTTTTTATTTTTGGATAACTGATTTGGGACATATTTACATTTATAATTGCAGTCATTAGAAAGGAAACACAAGAAATAAATGCAATATAAATGTAATCTACAGAGGTCTTTGAGAATTGCACTGTAACTAGCTTTAATATTAATTTATTACATTTCCATAGATAGAAAAAGAGCTATTTTCACATTTCTTTAATTTGCCAACTGTTCCTCAACAGTATGTGGATTCCATAGTAATTATTACAGCATTAGATGAAGATGTTAAAAATATCTGCAAAGTGACTATTTTTAATGCTCTTTGCATACTACTGTAACACCAGGATTCCAGCCATTAGCACCAATTAATTTGTTTGGCATTAAATTGTAAAAGCCATATTGATCATGAAATAAAACTTCCCATAAAACCCAGGCAACAGCAACATGTCCAGTTATTCTGGTATGGAGCCCAAATTTGATGTTTTAACAGGATTATTTAGAAATTTATATCCCACCTTACAGAATCTGAACAGCAAAGAGTTTGGGGTTTTTTTAATAATGTATTTCAGCAGTTTACCAGGCACCTGTGTTTATTAAATGAGCATTTAACTTCTAGTTTGACCTTTGTTACTTTATCTTTCAGCACCTACACCCATATCTTTGCCTGGCAGATTAAAGACCCATCTTGCTCTCTTCAGGGAGGTGCTGCTAACAGCAATCATGGCACTTTTAGTTGTGCCTGCAATGACAGACTGTGTTTCTTCAGGCTCATTCTCCAATGCAGGCTCGACAGAATCAAGTGATTCTTGTTATCACTTCTCCTTTTGTTTAGGTTTTGAAAATATTTGGTTTGAAATTTCCATCCAAGACTTGGATGTGATATTTGGTAGTGATCTCCCCAGTAGAAAAAGATCTCCCCTCTGCTCACATCTTCATTTTCCTGCTGTTACATCTAATATTTTTATTTTTTTTCTTCTATAGCAGCATGTGAACTGACATGTAGCTAATGATTTCCCCTAACTCCCACCTCATTTTGGGAGACAGTACCTCCCAGGGCACACTCTGCATGTGTGACCTATACTCTCCTTACCCAAAATGTGACCTTGTCCCTGGCTGAACGCAATCATTAGCTTGAATGCAAGCAACTTTTCAAGTGATCTGGATCTTTCTGAATAGCTGGACTGCCAGTGTTATTTTATCAAGCCCCATCTTCCTGTCACTGCAAACCTTCTCCTCAGTGATTTCTTTTTTCTCCTTAACAGCCATTAAGGGCATGGAATAGTGCTGAGCTAAGGCCAGGAGATCAGGAATCCTAATGAGAAACATCTCTGCTTGTAAGAGATACCAACATAGAACCATCTTTTGTTTGGTTAGTTGCTTTTCAATTTATTAATAATTTTAACTAGAAGAAAATCTTACTGAAATCTATATAAATAAACCATCTTTAGCAATCACAGAATCACAAGGTTTGGAAAAGACCTTTGAAGATCATCAGGTCCAACCAATCCCAGATCCCTACCTCACCTACCCTTTTTTTGAACACATCCAGGGAAGGTGACTCAACCCCCTCCCTGGGAGGTGGTTTTGAACTTGGAAGAAGAGTATCATGTTTACTTGTCAAGAACAGTTCTATAAATAACCATGATGAGTTGCATTTAGATAGATTACTGCCCTTTAAATTTTATGTATGGAGCTATTTGTCAGCTAGGCATTGTTTTTGTCCCAACCAAGCAGATTAGAGTTTATAAATATCCAGTTATCCTGTTTGTTCCCTGGCAAAACTAAAGAGTAATTAAAAAAAAAAATAAAATTAGAACAATAGACATTTTCATTCCTAAAATTGACCTTGAAAAGTGACTATTAGTGTTTTGGAGACTGTGAACTAAAAAGTCTTAAGAGCTACTGATTCTAAATCTACTTGCCCAAATTCCATTTCCTCTGGAATCTGCTGTTCTATTGAAAGTCTCTACTGAACATTTTAAAAATAACATCAGAACAGTGTCTACTTAAAGAAACAATTCCTTCTCATGTCACTCTGAGAAAAGCAAACCCTTGCTTTTCCTGGTGCTCAACAAGAGAAGAGCTGCCAAACAGGATTAAGCTGCTGGTTAATTCAAGTCCAAGTGTTTCTGGCAATGCAGAGTGCCCTTTTCAAAAAATGAAATGGATCAACAAAATGCAGTTAAAATTTTTGGCTGGACAGTAAAGTGTCCTGTTTGCTCACACCCTTGGAGCAGAGTAAAATAAATTGATGTCACTGATTCAAGAATGACTGTGGGAAGAGACTGGTCATGCCTGGTGTGTTGATCCCTCCATCTCCATCCTTTCACCCGCCTGGATGTTCTGTGGGCAGGCAGGAGGCAGTGCTAGCCCAGCCTGCCTGGGCATGTCCTGCAGCATGCAGACCCACATGGCCAGGTCCTACAAGCTTCAGAAAGCACACCCCCTGCCCCCCCACCTCCTTCCCATCTGGGGTCACTTACAGAGGGGTGAACCTGGTATTAAGGGAGCCTCAGGCAGGGCAGATATACCTAGAGTAATCAGCATTTGCAAGGAAGTGTTCATTGTAACTCCACTGGAAACACTGCCCTATGCTGTAACGCTTCTGTGACACAACTTTCTCCAACACCCATACATACCCCACGGCATTTTCACATCTGCCTGAGCTTTCTATGTGTTTTCTTGTCTGCATCCTGTGCTTATACACTTTCTGCTGAGTATTTTACTTTGGACTCTCACTTTCCTAAAGCTCTGAGCATCACCAGTGACCCCTTCTTCTTTAACCTTAACACCCAAACTGACTCTTCTCCCTGAAGACCAGACCTAAGGCTCATTTCAACAGCAGACAGTTATTACATTGACTTAACTGCAGAAGGTCTTCATACAGCCTGGTGCTTTCCGCTGCAGCTACACTGAGAAGGGAAATATACTCCTGCAGACCCAGCAAATAAGGTTACTTTTGACAATTTAAATTAACTTTGATCTCCCTTCCTCTGAGATTCAAGTCAGTTTTGGGACAAAGGCTCCAGGGGCTCTGTATACCAAGTGCTGAGGCCAGTTTATTTCTCAAGTGAGATCTGTTATCATAGCATTTCCAAACAAGGCCAAGAAGCAAGGCTGCTCTGCCACTGAAAAGCTGCAGGTGCCTAAAATTTCTGGAATTTAGAAACAGTGTTAATACACAGCTGGATCAGTAAGAAAATCTTTGCTATCCAACTCTTTGACAGTCAGCGCCTCTGGGGGAAGGCAGGTAGACTTGGAGCAGCTTAGGAGTGGAGAGCAGACAAACAGGTCCGCTGTCACTTAACAGAGGCAAAGCCAGAGAGACAGAAATGTGTGGTCACTGTATGGAAACCAAACTGCAACCAAAGCAAAGGGGATTCCCAAAGCCAAAGCAACAAAGAGATACATGATCGTAACTCCACAAGAGGGACAAATCCTGAGGTCCCGCCTCAGGTGAGCTTCCAGTGGGAGTCTGCCTGGATCTAGATGGAGTAAAACTGCCTACAGATTTGGCCCAGTGTAAGATACCAACAAAGATGCTTGAACCGAGATGCCCGGGGAAGGCAATGCTTGCTGGTACCTCCACGGTCTCTCCACTCCAGTCAGAATTTGACAATGTTTGTGGCTTGATTGCATGTGTTGAGTGAGGCAGCCCTGCGCTTCCTACCCCAAGGCCGCCGGACGCGCGAGCGAGTCTCTGAGATGAGCCCTGGCATCCACCTTTTTCACACATCACAACGTTCACCATTTGCGTTCTCATCTTCGGCCATGCTGCCACCCCTCGCCCAGGCTGCTGGGAAGTTTAGAAAGGCAGATGTTTTCAGTCTCTGTGGGGTCTGGTTGCAGGGGCTTTGGAAGTTACAGTACCTTAGGCCAGTGTTGTCTGGGATTCAATATTGCATTTAAGTGGTGACACATTGTGGGCAGGTGGGATCTATTATTGCATTATGGAGGCTGCTGCTTCCCTGAACAGGCTATGTTTTGTGTGTGAAGCGGGCCCACACCTGCTGGAGCTGGGACCTGGAAATGCGGAGGACGGAAGGCATGAGTCTGTGGTTTCCTGCCGTGAGGGGCATGTGCCTGCGGTGGGGCATGCGCACGGGGCTGCTCTCCGCCGAACGGCTGCGCTGTATGAAAGTGCCACCAACGTGAGGGTAGTGTTCTGTCTCCAGGGTTGAGGAGGAGAAAACGGAGGACGCCAGTCTTCTCAGGGGGCTGTACCTCGGGAGGGAGTGCTGAGAAGGCCTGTCCTCCTCCAACTGAAAAAGACCAAGAAGAGTGGAGGAAAAGGTGTCAGGCAAAGACTTGACTCGCCCCTGGTTTGCGATGCGCATGCTGCAGACATCTTCGCCGGCGGATGAAAAATGCTTTTGCTCTACACGGGGCCTACTGACTGCTCTGTGTCTATCAACTCCCAGGGATCCTACGGGCACCAGGGGAGCCTGCCACTACTGGGGGCCTGCCATGCTCTCCCCAGCCACACACGGACACGAGCGACACCAGCGGTGCCAGGCTCTGCTACATCAGTCCCCTCCTCTGGCTCCTCCACCTCTCTGTTCCTCTGGCATCACTCATCTTGACATGTCATTAGTCTATTTATACATCCTGCATACAGGTAACAGTCAAACTCTGAACACACTTGGAAGCCACGTGTACGAGAAAAGGTGAAACACCCGCTGCTAAAACGACTGTATGTACTTAAAAGTGAGGGATTCTCAGGGGCTCTTAGATGAGTCTTAGGCAAACTTGCTCCAGGGATTTGCAAATCTGGGGACTGTTAGTGGACTCTCCTTTTCTCACACCCACAACTGCTGGCCTCCCAGTTCATACTGAGTACCTGCAGGGGGAGCGTTACTGCCCCCAGTTTTGTTAAGAGGACAGGCAGCAGCTGGAAAGGCAGGCAGGGTATAATTCTCCTTTCAGCGAGAAATGCAAAACACAGAGCCACGGGACCACAGGAGGAAAAGATGCACTTTTCAGGTCCCTTTTCTGCTTCTGTCATCCTGGGATGGCCAGGAGAGGGAGGGAAGTGTACTCACAGAGGACAGCTTATGCCAGGATGAGATCGCAGTCCCTACCTTCCCTATATGAGCTGAACGGAAGAGAGAGGCATTACTGGAACGACTTCAGATTCTTCACCCTGAAAATGCTAAGCTCTTCCTCCCCTCTCTACCTCAGTTATGAAACTTGTGTTTTCACAGCAACCTCAATTGCCAAACCCAGACCACTTTCCTGGAATTAGCTTTTCCTTTCAAATTCATTCCCTTCTTTGTAGTGCTTTTTTTATTTTCAGGGAGTCTCTTGGGTTTCAAAAAGTAATTGGGAAATGTGAAAAGGCAATAGTGTATTTTCTTAAGCCAACACTGCTCTCCTTATCCTACCAGAGATGCTGGCCTTACAAATGATGTGAGAAAAAGAGCTGAACTTCATCAGTCTCATAATTTTTCTATCACCCTCAATACCTTTGCAGTGCTTTGAAGCAGGTATCTTACCTTCATAGGTGTCTGAGAACTACTCAACTTGTGGTGGGCTTTCAATGTGAAAAGCAATTATTCACAGTCCTAAATGTACAGCATGTCACTGCATAGATCAGACTCTCAGATGATGATGATGATAATAATAATAATAATAATAATGTAATGGTGTCTGACAGAGTATTTGAGAGAGGCAAAGAAATTATAGACAGCCACTCTCATCTGTCCTGAAGATGTCTTCTTTGCATAGTTGGTGTAGAAATTCAGTCCTGGGTGTACTGTTTGTAGGCTGCACAACTAAGTATACTGGAATTCTTACTACTTTTTGATCCATGTTTGGGCTCACCATACTGTATGATTTCCAATGTATATATCAGCCCAACATGGTAAAAGACTTCCCAAGTCAAAAAGAATCATTCCAACTACCGAGATGGACTTCCTTTAAAGCATGGGACCAAGGACCTTGCCCAGGCTGTGAAGGTGCAAACAGCAACATCCCACCAGCAAGCTCTCTTAGATATTGCTGCCTCTTGTCTGAAGCTGATGTTGCAGACATGACTTTCTTCACTCTAATGCTTGACTTGCAGAGTCTGTGCTGGAGGTGCTGCCCCATTTTGTACCTTTGCCCTTGGCAGCAACCAGGACAGCAAAAGGACCACCTTCCATCAGGCCTATTCTGCTCTGTTTGGACAGGCACTGTATGACCCCTCTCATGTGAAGTCCTAGAAAATGTGATATTGGTAGAGCTTAATATATTTTAAAGATATAAAATGGATTTAGGAATTTCTAATGAGCTTAAGGTTTTGATTGTGTATATATGTAATTTTGATACATAGCTTTTTGACTGTATACATAAGCATTACTTCCCTTAGAGTATCATCCTGTTGCTGATCCTTTATTCCTAACACATGGATGGACTGGGACCCTCAATCTAAGCAGCATAAGGGTCAGAGGCCAACTCTACAACATACCCTTCTGCATCAGCTGGCAAGCTCTTGTCATGTGGAGGGAAGCTGGAGGAGCTGAATGTCAAAGACCTGCACCATCTACAACAGGCACCAACTGCAGCTTGGCAGGAGTTACACTGAGGGGTAATGAGACACTTCCCCTCCCCTGCAAATGCCCATTTCTCACCACAGAGAAATGGTCCCTCAAGTCCCCTTACAGCAGCCCAGAGACGATGCTGTAGAAGGGAAAACCAAGACACTCGGCACTTTTTCATACCTCATTTTTCCTGCTGCCTTCTTCCCCCAGCCCACCTCTTTTGCCCAGGGTCTGCCGAGAGCCTGCTGGGGTAAACTACCACCTGTGGCCTGATTATTTCAGTCCAGCTTTCCTTCTACCTGCCTCAGAGCCAGCCAAGTTGTAATTTCTGCCCTCTGCTCCTGCTGTCTGCAGGCGCTCTGGGAGCGACAAGGACTTCCGTCATCACTGCCGCAGGGCCTGGCACCACAGAGGTCACTGGGCCCAAAATAGAACCCAGAGAAAGCCCTGCTCAGCTTTCAGCCCTCAGTGCCAACCAGAGATCTTCCAGGTAACAGAGCCAGGGCTCTGAGATCACCCAAAATGCTAGAGCCCTGTCTCTGGCTGTGGGGCAGCCATCTCCTGTGTCTCTGTGCCCCTTTCAGAGGAATAATCATCACCAACTCAAATCAATGGAGGAAGAGAGCAGTGCACTGGGGTCACTCAAGTGGCTGTCCCCTGACAGGCTGTACTGTTCTTAAGGGTATCAGGCATCTTCACAACTAAAGCATCCTTCAGATGAGGTAGTGATGAAGTTAAGGAGCACAGGGACACCTGTGGGCTCAGCATTAGAACAAAGGGTATTTTCTTGGCTCAGTGAGGGTCTCAGCACTTTTTTTTACAGAAGAAACCTGGTGATTATAGGAAAAGTTGGGCTGCCAGGTGAACCTGGCCCAGGAAGCCTGTGAAATGTGCTTTTCACTGCCTCCTGTGTCACCCCAGTATTACCAACACAGGTTTTTATGCTGAGCATCCTCACCTGATCTCTCAGCAAAGACACCAGTGGTGGGTATGGCTGGGAAGAACTCATAAGCTCCATAGTTGCTGCTCTCTCAGAGTCAAGGCATGGACAACTTTAAGGAAGTCCATTTGTGGCATTCTCCTGGCTGTGGGAGAACAGAGGCTAGCACCAAGGGAGATTTTTTTTAAGAGTGTTTCCAACTACACAGATAAGTTGGTGAGGAAACACAGCAGTCCCTCTTCACATTGGGACCTTTCCTAAAAGACAAACTCCTGCCTCCAGAACACAGTGTAAGCAAAATGCTCTCTAACCTCTGCAGGATATATCCAAGACTAGGTAAGGAAGAGTTAATATGATCTCCCCTCTTGCTCCAACTTTCTCACATTTTCTGAGGTGACATCATTTGGGCAAGCATGTTTTAGGCAGGCAAGTCTCAAAGCTTTCTGTACAATACCAATTGCACTGGCAACCAGGGAGATTCAAAGTCAGGAAGTACTTCAAAGCACAGACCTAGCTGGAAGTAATTGCTAAAACTCTTTCCAGTGCAGAAGGCAGCAGTAAGTAGCCCCCCCTGTCAAGTGTCAAAGAACTTGCTCAGCATATTTAAGAACTCAACAGATTTTGAAATGATATTGCTGGGTGTGGATAGAAATGATTTCCAACAAGAACAGCAATCCTATGGCAGGATTCATATGTCAACAGAAGTGCAGTTTAATTTTTTCCCCCACTCATTTTGAGCTATTTATCTGCACACTAGTTCATAAAAATAAGCAGAGATTTTTTACTGCATCCCTGAAATGCATACATTAAACTGTAAGAGCTCTGGTAAACAGCTTGCTGGGTGCTCAGTGCCATCCTGAGCACTGCACAGACAGAAGGGCACGAACTGGACATAGTTTCATGTCAGACCTGTCCTCCCTCTATACCAGGGCTTCCCATGAGGCCTATGCTCCACTGCAGCTGCCTTCTTGTCAGCTGAAACTGGGAGATACCTAACATGTGAGAGTATTTGGGTCAGAAATTCCCCCAGGCTATTCAGAGCCTCCTCTGTTCTCAACTTTCCCCACAGGAGCATCTGTTCATACTGTGTTCCCTCTTACACCCACACAGTTTCAGGAGGACACCACCAACCCTCACACTTGTGCTACAATCTCTTTCTTCCAACAGATGAATATATTTGAACAAACATCTGAGCTCTAAATGAGGGAACATCTGAGCTCTAAAGTCAGGGAACTACAGGCTGCTCTGCCTGGAAAGGCATGGACCAAATCCTCCTGGAAGCCATTTCCAAACCTAGGAAGGAGAAGAAGGTGACTGAGAGCAGTCAGCATGGATAAATGAAGGGGAAGTCATGCCTGATGAACCTGACAGCTTTAGGGGTGGGAGGTTGTTTACCTTGACTTCAATAAGGTGTTTGACACTGTGTCCCATAGCATCCCCATACACAAAGCTATGAAATATGAGCAGGCATGAGTTGGACTGAAAACTGGCTGTGCTACTGGGCTCAAAGCATTGTGCTTTGAGGCCAGTCACTAGGGGTGTAGTTAAGGGTTCATACTGGGGCCACTGCTGTTTAACAACTTCACTAATGACCTGGATGACAGGACAGAGTAAACCCTCAGCTGTTTCACAGATGAAACAAAACTGGGAGGAGAGGTTGACACCAGAAGGTTGTGCTGATATTCAGAGGTGCCTGAATAGGCTGGTGAAATGGAGAAAAAGGAATTTCATTAAGTTCAACAGAGGGAAGGGCAAAGTCCTGCACGTGAGGAGGAAGAGGACATGCTGGGGGCTAACTGTCTGGAAAGCAGTTTGGCAGAGATGTGCCTGGAGGTCCTGGTGGACACCAAGCTGAACACCAGCCTCGTGCAAAGTGCCTTTGTGGCAAACAGGACCAGCAGCCTCCTGGGCTGCATTAGGAGGAGTATTGCCAGCAGGTCAAGGGAAGTGATGCTTCCCCCTCCACTCAGCACTAGTAAGGCCGGACCTGGAATGCCATGTTCCAGTTCTGAGCTTCCCAGTATAAAAGAGACATAGACATGCTGGAGATAGTCCAGCAAAGAGTCAAAAAGATGATGAATGGATTGGAGTACCTCTCATTTGTGGAAAGGCTGAGAGAGCAGGGACTGTTTAGTCTGGAAAAGAGAAGGCTTAGGAGGGTTCTTATCAATGTTTATAAATACCTGATGGGAAAAAAGAAGATGGATCCAGACTCTTCCTAGTGGTGCCCCATGAAAGGACAAGAAGAAATGGGCAGAAATTAAAATGTGTATTCCATTTAAACATAAGAAAAAGGTTTCTTTCCTGTAAGGGTGACTGAACATTGGAACTGGTTGCCCAAAGAGGTTGTGGAGTCTCCATCCTCAGAGGTATTCTGATTAGACACTGTCCTGAGCAACCTGCTCTGGCTGACCCATCTTGGAGCAGAGAGTGGGACTAGATGATCTCCAGAGGTCCCTCCCAGCCTCAGCCACGCTGTGGTTCTATGATAACCCACACATCACTGCTTTTTTGCCAGTAATGACTTATATATTGGAGCCAGAGAATGAAGAAATAGAAGAAAGCATCAAAGCAGGGATTAACCACTTGCTCTCAGCTAGTACTCTACTGACACCAAAGGATGCTGACCAGTTTTTGGGAGACCAGAGTGACATCCCAAGTCGGTACAGTAAGGCCTGTGACCTTAGTTGAAGTAGTTCTGCACCTAGTGACACGTTTACCTATCTTAAATGCTCAGTTCATATTCAAAGATAAGGAAGATTTACTCATACATACACTATCTAATCACAATTTCAGTCAAACCCAGAGGAAGCCAAAGCCTGAGCTACAGGAAACATCTGTCATTGCTAGTGAGGCCTTCAGTATTTCCATTAGTTAAATCTTTGATCAACTCCTTATTAGTGTCCCAACCAACTGCCCCTCCACCTCTGCTGCACCTGAGGAGAACAGGTTTCTACTCTCTTTTAGGCACCAAGTCATTTATCCTTTGAGAGTCAGCAGCTGGCTTTGTGACAGCAAATGAAAGAATATGAATGTCACTGCAAAGTGGTGTATTATAGAGGCAACTGAAGGATCCAGACATCAAAGGAAGCACAACTAAATCCCAGCCAGCCAAAGAAATCCAGTGTTGGTTTTATGTACAAAGCCAGGCCCAGGAGTAACCAGAAAACAGGGAGCAAAATAAAACCCCTCACAGTCTGCTGGAGAACCAAGGCTGTCTAATATATTAGCAGTGATAACCCACAATCTCATCAGTTGACCTTTTTTCCCCCCCTGCTTTTTAATTTATCACTGTGCAGTGATAAGCAGCCTTCATACTGCATCATACCCAACTCCCCCAGTCAATTCACACAGCAGTATTACCAGCTGTGGCCAAGAAGACACCTCCAGCCTTCTTTAGCTATGCTAAGTGTGTTAGTGTAAGTGTTCCTGCTGGTTCTTGCTTCTGTTTTATTGTGAGCTGGCTCTTGCCATGTTCATTGCATCTTGCAGGTCTTACATATCTTGCTCTGACCAGACTGCTAAGTGTGCAGGCAGGGGAAATTCAGACATGGAGCCTTCCAACCCTGCTGATCTTGCCTCTGCAATCATTAGGTATCTGGGCATTCAACCTATTGGCTTTATACAGC
Organism: Laterallus jamaicensis coturniculus; assembly: GCA_022605575.1. Lineage (NCBI taxonomy): Eukaryota > Metazoa > Chordata > Aves > Gruiformes > Rallidae > Laterallus > Laterallus jamaicensis. The sequence continues at coordinate 2,747,525 of JAKCOX010000001.1, forward strand.
AAACACCTCCCCCTAGGGACTTTGCAGCTGGACACAGTCTTCATGAGAAGCAGGTACTGGTCCTATGCCATGCCTCATCAGTGCCTGCTGTTGGCATTTCCATCCTTCCTGCAAATGCTTCAGCCTCATACACTTAGAAAGGACACCTTGCCTGTCAGGCAAGGACTTGGTTTAGTTCTTTTTGTGTAATTTCTTGTATCATTCATGTTTTGCTGCCAAAACCAACAGTCTTTTTTTTTCTTTCTTGTACCTCTCCAGGATCCAGAGAGTAGAAGAACCCAGGGAAGGCCTGAGCAGAGGTTGCAGAGATGTCAGGGTTGGTCTCTTCTCTTGGATGACAAGCAATAGGACAAGAGGAAATCGCTTGAAATTGCACCAGGACAGATTCAGGTTGGATAGGAGGAAGAATTTCTTTACTGAAAAGGTTGTCAGGCATTGGGACAGGCTGCCCAGGGAGGTGGTGGTGTCACCATCCCTGGAGGTATTTAAAAGGCATGTAGATGTTGTGCTTGAGGACATGATCTAGAGGTGAGTTAGGCTGTGGTTGGACTTAATGATCTTAAGGATCTCTTCAAACCCAGGTGATTCTATGATTCTCTGTTCTTTTAACATGCTCCAGTCCAGTGACCACTTCCTTAGAGAGGAAACTCAAGAGGGAATGGAAAATGGCATTACACCTCCCAGAGGGGAACAAGGGGGCAGCACAGACGTCTGCTGTAGGGGGGTATCACTGTGTGTGTACCGTGACTGGAGACTCGCCTGCTCTTTGCTGCACTTATGGATCCCACATGCAGGAGAGACATTCATTAACATACAAAAAGCCCCCAGGAGAACAATTTTACTGTCTCTTACAGTGAACACTCTGGGACAGCCTTCTTCTGAATGTCTGAGAAATGAAGATTAGATATGACAGAGGAACTGTGAGCCTAACAGTGGATCATGTTTTTCCAGGTAATCTAATAAATTGCCTCCCACTAAAAACTTCAGTTTCTTTATATCTTCAGAGTACCACAGAAAAAAAGTAAAAATGAATGGAAAAAAAGCCCTCTTCAGCTATCTGGAAAAAACACAGTAGGTAAAGGACATTTCTATGAGGAAGAACCCAGTAAAACAATAGCAGTCACTGCAGTAAGGCTGATGGAATGTGTGTGCTGGTTACTCTGAGCTTTTTGTCAGATATTTAGAAGAAAATTTAATTTCAGGGATTTTTTTTTTAGGATTTGCATTGCTGCAGGCCTGTCCAGTGCTGATGTGTGATGATGTTAGAGGACATTCTCTTGCCAAATGCTGCTGTTGCTGCTGAGAAGCTACATGGAGAAGATTTGCTAGCGACACCTCCATACAACTACATGTTATTAACAAACCACTGTGGGAGAGCAATGGAAGAACTGATTAAAGATACCTAAAACCACAGCTGCGCTCTCCTCTTGTCCCTGTGCAGAAACACCTAAAAGATCTTGACAACAATGTGTCCTTAGTAGGGGACAACATTACTAACTATAGGGAGCACTTCTATGGTGTTCACAACGTTTGCAAGCACTGTCAGAACGTTTTACAAGAGCATCCATGCTTGGAATCGCAGGCTTCTCCAGCACAGCTGAGGTTTCCTAAGATGCTATGCTAGGCAGCAAGATACAGACACAGGGGTCTTACCTGTCTCTGAGGACCAGTAGGTTCAGATTCTCGTCTCCTTTGTCGGATAGCTGGTGCTGAATGTAGGGGGGAGTGGGCTGGGCTTCCTGTCTGCTGTTCATGTTTACTGTCAGATACTGTTTGAGAAGGTCCTTCGTGTCTGTGGGAACTGTCCTCCTCAGTCACAGGCTGCATACCCCGACTTCGCCCATCGTGTGTCTTCGGCCTGACCGCAGCATCTCCCCCTAAGCGCCTTCTCTCCTCACCCTCTTCAATAGGTCTTAATTCCTCAGGCTCCTCATCTGTGGTTCCAGAGGTGCTTGGTTCAGCCCCCGGGTGAAAGTCCTTCAGCTCTGTCTCTTTGTCAATGATAACCCACTCCTTGCTATCAAAGTCCTCCTCCTCTGCGAGCGGCACGGAGCGGAAAGCGTTGCTGAGGGCTTCGTGTTCCACGGAGGCAGACACGTCCATCCTGCCGCTGGCCTGCCGGTCAGCCTGCCCGGTGTCGATGGACAGCATCTGGGCCGGCTGCGAGGAGCACACCAGCCGCGATGGGGAGCCAGGCAAATCCATTCGGGACCTGCAGGCAGAACACGAGGCCGTTAAACATACACCAGGCTTGTGGCTCAGGTTAGGGAACGTCAGAGTTGAGAGACAAACCTACATAGTCCTGTCTCCCCCCTTTCTTGGCACACTTCAGAAAGACAGGCTTAAAGGGAAAAGATTTCTTTAGAAACTATAAGGGGTTGCACTTGGGCCAGAGGAATCCCAGACACAGATACAGACTGGGAGAAGAGCTCCTGGAGAGCAGCCCTGATGAGAAGGACCTGGGGGTTCTGGTGGATGAGAAACTTCCCCTGAGCCAGCAGTGGCTCTGGCAGCTCGCAAGGCCAATGGTATCCTGGGCTCCATCAGCAAAGGGGTGGCAGCAGGGACAGGGAGGGATTGTCCCTCTCTGCTCTGCCCTGGTGAGTCCCCATCTGGAGTCCTGTGTCCAGAGCTGGGGCCCCCAATACAAGAAAGATGTGGAACTGTTGGAGAGGGGTCAGAGGAGCCACAAAGATGATCAGAGGGAGCAGCTGCCCTACAAAGAGAGGCTGAGGGAGCTGGGCTTGTTCAGCCTGGAGAAGAGAAGGCTGTGGGGGAACCTCATTGCAGCCTGCCAGTCCCTGAAGGGAGCAGAGAAACAGGAGGGGAATCAACTTTTTAAAAGGGCAGATAATGGCAGGACAAGGGGGATGGATTGAAGCTGAAGGAGGGAAGGTTTAGATTGGATATTAGGGGGAAGTTCTTTACAGAGAGAGTGGTGAGGGGCTGGAACAGGCTGCCCAGAGAAGTAGTGGGTGCTCCATCCCTGGAAGTGTTCAAGGCCAGGTTGGATGGGGCCCTGGGCAACCTTGTGTAGCTCCAGGCCTGAGGTTGGTGTCCCTGCCTGTGGCAGGGGGGTTGGAGCTCTCTGATCCTTGGGGTCCCTTCCAACCCAGGCCATTCTGTGATTCTATGATAATGGCATAAAGATGCTCCCCCCTAAAGTACTTCAGTATGATAGCCAATTCAGCATCCCTCCCTCCTCCTTGTAGATGATAGGATGATACCACTCTCCTCTAACAATACCTTTCTAAGTTCAACAGGTTTGTGGGGGAAAAAAAACCCAGCCCCACGACCCAACACCAAAACACCCCATACTCCTCAATCTACCATTTGACTTAACAGTGTATCTGCTGGGCTGCACTGTGCTGTCTCTCTGGTGGCCACTGAGGCCTCCAAGGCAGCCACATGAATTCCCTGAAGACAGCAAGAATCTTTGATCCCATTCTGCATAGATGACCCCAAAATACTGGGGAGGAGGGGGAAGAAAGTACATATGGGAGCTTTGCAGATTGTTCTGGGAACAGCCAGTGTTTGAGAAAGTATGAGGGGAAACAGAGAAGTGACTGACCATTGAGTGAGGGCTGCTGAGCAAAACTGTGCATCTTTAATACAGTGGAAGGTCAGAGCTGAGATGGAAAGAATTAATAAAAAAACCAAAATCCTTTTGCAAAGGGTAGTATAATGTTCAGTGGCTCACAATCTAAACAGCAGCAGCTTCTGCAGCCATGCAGAAATACCTCTCAAAGAAGTCCTGGAAGCTCTCTGAGCCCCAGTGGCCCTGGCAGCACCTCAGCTGGAAAAGCCAGTGGTACTTCTGTCTTTCTGCTCCACAGTGTCATGATCCATGCTTCTCCTTTGGCCTGCACCTGCTGCTTTCTTGCTCCTCTGCCTATCACAGGATCTGGCAGCTTGCTGTACAAAGCCAATGGGTCTGCTGCCCAGGAAAAGGCAGCTGCAGTGTGTTTTACAAGAGGATTTCAACAGGGACCAGATGGGAGCTTTGCAGATTGTTCTGGGAACAGCCAGTGTGTGTGAAAGCATGAGGGGAAACAGAGAAGTGACTGACCATTGAGTGAGGGCTGCTGAGCAAAACTGTGTATCTTTAACACAGTGGAAGGTCAGAGCTGAGATGGAAAGAATCAATAATAAAAAAAAATAGTTGGAAACATTTTGATGAAGAAAGGGGAAGGAGAGAAGGTGCCCAAAAGTCTGCAGAGAAAAATGTGAATAAACCCAAAGGTCTGACCAAAAGCCATCTGATGGATCTGAAAGAAGTAAGGTTGCATTTCTTAAAGTCTTCAAACTATGTTATTGTGAAGAGGGAACACTAAGTGTGCAAAGAGTGAAAAATGGCCTATACTCTGTGTGTGAAACACTGGATTTCATAGCGTTGCTGCTAAAACAATAAAAGAAACTTTGGCTTTAGCCAGAGTCTTCATCCATTGCTCAGCAGAGAAATGACTGCTGGAGTGGAAGAGCTGACTTCAGAAAGAAGAATTTTCCAGTGCTGGGTGTCAGGTCTGTGTTGTGAAAATATGAAAACAGAATAAAGAGGAGACTGTGTGGCAGAATGTGATTTTATTTGCACTCTACTTGGACAGTGAAAAAAGATCTTGATTTTAAAAACAGGAGCTGAGGGCAGAGGCAGGAGAAAGGGATGTGTTTTGGTACCACAGACTTTTGGTATTGTTAACATGATTCTGAGTAGACAAAGAAGAGTGGGAGAAATAAAAGGAGTTAAAACCATTCAGTGAATACAACACAGGACTAGTGTTGCTGACTGTTATAAAATGGGTTTTTTCCCTTCCTATTTTAAAGAGTCTTTACTCTGAACAAGAAAAAAAAAGAGGCAGCAAGACCCAAGATTTATTATTTAAACTGTAAATTATTAATAACAACAGAATCTTTCTTGGATTGCAGAGAAACATTACAGCTTCCCCCAGCCATCCAGAATAAAACAGTACCTAACGAACTGGGAATAGTGCTAGGGGCTCATCCTCTCTCTAGTTCTTTTTGATCTTCATTTCCAGCTACCATCTCCTTGTGACTGTTCCTCTTGGCTGAAGTCTCTCAGATTTTCTCTGAGAAGGCAGCCTGTCTCTCCTGTAACCTCTTTTAAAGGGGATGTTTCACCAGTACATCGTGCAACCACAGCCCATGCCCTGACTTTCACTGAGAAGAGGAAGACAGAGTAACAAAGGATGGGAAGGGGGTTACCAGCACCAAGAACTTCTGTCTTACAAGGCATGTGCTCCAGCACACAATACTTGAAAAAGCTTCTTTTCATTACTTTTACTATTCTTGGGGTTTTTTGTTTAGTTTTTGCTGTGGGTCTGAGAGAAGATATTCCTGTTACCCTCAAAACCAGGGTACATGAAAACATGTGCAATGCTTTATGCTGGAAAATGAATATCTTAATGAACAGTAATGAAATAACAAACCCACCAGATCAGCACCTGCTTACAAGCTCCCAGATCCCTGTATCTATCCTAACAGGATTCAGTCTTCCCCCCCAATACAAGAAAGATGGCCCCCAATACAAGAAATACGTGGAACTGTTGGAGAGGGGTCAGAGGAGGGACACAAGGATGATCAGAGGGCTGGAGCAGCTGCCCTACAAAGAGAGGCTGAGGGAGCTGGGCTTGTTCAGCCTGGAGAAGAGAAGGCTGTGGGGGGACCTCATTGCAGCCTGCCAGTCCCTGAAGGGAGCAGAGAAACAGGAGGGGAATCAACTTTTTAAAAGGGCAGATAATGGCAGGACAAGGGGGAATGGATTAAAGCTGAAGGAGGGAAGGTTTAGATTGGGTATTAGGGGGAAGTTCTTTACAGAGAGAGTGGTGAGGGGCTGGAACAGGCTGCCCAGAGAGTGGGTGGATGCCCCATCCCTGGAAGTGTTCAAGGCCAGGTTGGATGGGGCCCCGGGCAACCTTGTGTAGCTCCAGGCCTGAGGTTGGTGTCCCTGCCTGTGGCAGGGGGGTTGGAGCTCTCTGATCCTTGGGGTCCCTTCCAACCCTTGCCATTCTGTGATTCTATGTTTCTCCCAACTCAAGCCAGCCAAAAGCTTTGTGAGTGTTTATATTATCTCTGACCTGATGGTTTGCCCTCCCTCTAACAATGTCCCTCCTTCCCTCTGTGGAGTTCTTTCCATCCAGGAACAGGATGAGAATCATTCCCACTGATGCCCCTTAGTAACAGACATGAACATCTCATTAGAAAGGTCACGCAGCCCATGAACACCTCCACCCAGACATGACCTTCCTGTGCCTGCTCATCTAATGACCAGGCTGGTCTCAACAGTCACTCCCCAGGGCACTGTTAGCAGCAGTAGGAGGCTACAGAGGTTGAGCAAACCTTCTTTCGTGGAGATCTGCCTTGCCATCAGCAGTGGAGAGGCGCTCTGACTCGGGGCTGTTCACGCGGCGGTAGCGTAGGGAGCGTACTTGTGCGGTGGGGGACTCGGGAGGCACTCGGACAGGGGAACTGGGGCAGACACCGTTTCTCTGCTCCTCTTCCACCATGCACTGAGTCTGTAGGGGGCAAACACAGAGAACCTCAAAATCTGACCAAAGACATGGACTCCCCATCCCTCACTCTTGCTCTGTGCTTTCTTCCAGGATACAGCTTCACAATCTATAGCAGCAATGTTTGAAGGAATGCAAGGGTCCATGCTATGAAAACAAAGTCTGGATTTAAAATCAATTCCAATATTTAAACATCTTTACAAGGCAGCCTTTGCATTTCAATCACCCTGAATAGTTGATCCTAAGGAGTTACTATGGACTAACCTCCAGTGTACACAAACCCCAACTGCTTATATAAGATGACTAAGAGTCCTTGTTTGGCAATAATTGTCTATGCAGTGCCCATGCATTACATTGCAATGTATATACTTTTACTTCTGAAGAACTAGACATAACTAGGCCATCTCCTGGGCTCCCTGGGATAAAAAAGACAGGGATCTCCTGGAGAGAGTCCAGAGAAGGGCTACGAAGATGATTAAGGGCCTGGAACATCTATCCTACGAGGAAAGGCTGAGAGAGCTGGGGCTGTTCAGCCTGGAGAAAAGAAGACTGAGGGGGGACCTAATCAATGTTTATAAATATCTGAAGTATGGGGTGCAGGGGGAATGGCCAGCCCCTTTTCAGTGTCTGTGGGGACAGGACAAGGGGCAATGGCTGCAAGTTGGAGCACAGGAAGTTCCACACCAACATGGGGAGGAACTTTTCCCCAGTGAGGGTGAGGGAGCCCTGGGACAGGCTGCCCAGGGGGTGTGGAGTCTCCTTCTCTGGAGAGATTCCAGCCCCATCTGGACACCTCTCTGTGCAGTATGAGCTGGGGAGCTGCTTTGGCAGGGGGGTTGGACCCCATGATCTCTGGAGGTCCCTTCCAACCCCTACAACTCTGTGATTCTGTGATAACTAGCACACAAAAAGGACATTTAGGACTCCCTTGTGCACATCTCAGTCTGAATGGAGAGCATCAAGGTACCTGGTGGTTCAAAGGAACATAAAACCACATAGGAGCTACCTGGACTCCACTCTACCAGGCTTTTGTTGATTTCAGGTACCTTCAAATGAGAACTTCTGGGAAGGCACACAGTCTACCAGTGGGAGATGAAGAAGTGATTTGAACTTGGTTTTTAATTCTTAGTATTGGGGAATGCTGCTGGTCACGTTCCACACAGATAACATAATGATCCAACTCACTTGCACTGGAGAATTTTACAGAAGTTAGAGGGGATTATTTCTTGTCTAATGTCTTCTAATAAGACTTGGAATAGTGGAGATATCTACAAGGCTGAAAGAAGGACTGACTTTGTGCCAGTTAGAGACTGAAGTGAATTCTGGTCAGAACCAGAAGACAGGCAGATTTAACATGCTAGTCCACAAAGTCCATGAAAAACAGGTTTGTGGAGTCAATCTTCTAAGACCTGATAGTATTTTAAGCCTGCTGCATGAGGGCTTCCCTGCTAACAGATTCTGTATGTATCTGATGTAATGCCATGGGACAATCTGATTTTTAAATACAAATTGAGTTCAACACAAACACTAATTTGCTTACAATACCTGAGTTGATCTAATACATAAACTAACTGGTAGATTCTCAATATTTAACATTTACTGTGGAATCTCCATTCAATGTGGATGCCTCCAGGAAATTATGTAACAAGAAAGGACAAGAAACAGAGCAGGGATTACAAGGAAAACCAACTGAATTATACACTTCATGCAAGCTAAAATGTCTAATATGATCTTGGAATTCAGAGAGATGAGAATATCACTCCTCCTCACAGGGGTGAAAACATCATTAAATTTTCTTTATAGATTGTGCTACCTTTAGAAAGGAAAGATAAAAAACTGGAAGAGAAAAATCTGTGATGATTAAAGATGTAGAAAAATATGGCTTATGAAGACATCTCTCCCAATTTATTTACCAAAGAGGTTAGAATGAAATCAAATTTTGGTTTATAATTTCCAAATCTGGGGTATTTCTGATAGTGTATCAGCTATGCAAGGACTAAAATTCTATTGCTTGAAGTATCAAGATCCTAAATAGGGATACAAAGATGGCACAAAGGATTCACTGGAGCATTATTGCCTCCCAAAAATCTCATTTGCACAAAGATCTAAATTAATCCCAATGGCTTTTACTCTGTGAAAAAACTGTTTATAATTTCCATTTCCACAGGGAAATTCCACAGGGCTTTTTTGGGCTGCACTACATGGGATGTACATCAGTGGATTCAGGTGGCTTCTAGCAGCCTACAAAACCATTGCCCTAAATCCAAGAGCCACAGGAGAGGAATAAGTTGGCTTTACTTTGCTGATGCTGATCCTGAGTTTGTTGCGATTCACATCTGTCTCCTCCCAGACTTCAGCCTCGTTGAAAGCAGTGTTTGGAGCCTGACCAAGACCTTCTGCTGGCCTGCCTGACAGGATGGGAGGAGCATTCTCTTGATCACTCAGGTGTTCACCCTGTAGGACATCCTCAGTGTTCTCACGAAGCAAGTCCCCAGGGACCGGAGTGACATTAACCACCCTATGGAAGAGACAAGAAGAAAGGGAAAATCATTAGTATTTAAAGAAGGAGGCCTATCACACTGCCCCACAGAAATCCTTTAGCATCTTTTAGGGCATTACCAAGTTGAAAAAAAACCCAGGCAGTCCAGCATTATCCCAAATATGACAGCCTGAAAGAGAACAGGAGGACTTCACCTAACAGCTAGTCACAAAGACAGTGGGGTGGGTCAGTGACAGCATCTCTGGCCCCTGATATGCAGGCTGCAAACTTCTTCAGATGTGCTCATTACAAAATATTTAACTTAGAAGAAACCTCCCCTCTTTGCATGAGCAAATGAGGCTTAATAGGCCTTATATATTCCAGAATATTAAGCTTTTCTCTTCTAGAATATTGCTAAGGATTATTGTTATCTCTTAACACCAGCCCCCTCAAAGGCACTAAGGCAGACCAGCAAACTGAGCCTCATTAACTTCCATTTGGTCTCACAGAATCACAAGGTTGGAAAGGACCTTTAAGATCATCAAGTCCAACCAATCCCATCCCAAGCTAAACCAGAGCCCTAAGTACCTCAGCTGCCCTTTTTTTGAACACATCCAGGGAAGGTGACTCAACCCCCTCCCTGGGCAGCCTGTGCCAGGCCCTGACAGCTCTTTCAGTAAAGATTTTTTCCTCATGTCTAACCTGCCCCTGCCCTGGCACAGCTTAGTGCCATTGCCCCTTGTCCTGTCTCCTGTCACCTGGCTGAAGAGACCATCACCCACCTCTCCACAACCTCCCTTCAGGTAGCTGTAGGTGGTGATAAGGTCTCCCCTCAGCCTCCTCTTCTCCAAGCTAAACATCCCCAGCTCCCTGAGCCATTCCTCACAGGATTTGCCCTCCAGCCCCTTCCCCAGCCTGGTCTCCTTTCCATCTCTGAGCCCAGGCTCTGTGTATCTTTGCACCAGCACATGGAACACACTGTAAAGGTAAAGGAGCTGCATTTGAGGTGTGACCAGTGTTCTGCTGTGTTCAGCTCACCACCAATCACAGACTCACCCCACAGTAAGGCTCTCACAGAAGCTCCAGCCATAAATGCTATATATGTGGCAAAATATACAAGCACATGGGCTCCCATCAATCCTGACCAAAGGCTGCCAGACATCCCTTACTATGACTCCAACCCACATCCTCATCCCCAGTAGAAAATGTATTTTCAGGACAGCAAAGGTCTGCAACTGGGTTCAACCAACTTAAGATATATATTTAGATATATAAATGTATATACATAGATATACATTTAGATATCTAAATGTATATATATCTAAATGCAGGTCCATCTTCCCCTGAAATCTTTCAGAAATGAGCTTATTCCTGAGCTTATTGAGGATGTCCACAGTCTGACTGGTGCAACAGCAATACTCACCCAAACATGGCTGCTGTCTGCCTGGTGTTTTGCTGTGGTGGAGTAGAGGTGCTAGTGGACAACAAGATATCTGTGCCAGCCTTCTCCCAGTCAAAGGCTTCATTTTCAGTGATGCCTCTTTCTTTCATGCTGTTCTCGAAAACGGACATGATTAACTGCAATAGATTTGCAAAAGAACAACGTGGGTAAGTAGCTGAGGGTGGCTCTCACAGCAAATCTGGATTATGAGAACCAAGTGCAGATTGTAAACTCCTCCTTGCCTACAGTCAGGTAGGTAAAGGTACCAAGACAGGAAAGCCAATGTCATAAAATCATGCCAATCGTTTCTCAGGCTGGTTTTGGCTTGGCACTTGAAAGTTCTTTAAACCTGCAAAAGAAGTGCATGGAACATGTTGCCAGTGGGTTGGTGAAATTCTGCAGTGGGCTCATGAGTCTAAGGCTTTGACTTAAACTCAGCTTTCCTGGCCATCAGCCATATGCAGATGTTTGATATGTAGGGCACAAGGGCTGATGGAAGATGTAAACACAGCAGCAAAACAGAGCCCTAGGGTGCAGGCTAGTTGCAGTGGCTCAAACCCAGCTTGGTCAGGAGCCCGGAGACATGCTCATGTGCAATGTGGCAGGATTGCTCATGCACATTTGGCTGCAGAAGAAAAGGAAACTGTAAAAAGGACAGAATCATGTTCTTTGCAAGAAAGCAGGTACAAATGCTCATGCTGACACAGTTTATCCTTGCTGCTTTCTAAGAACAGATATTCCTTAGGAGAGAATGAAACTACTGGCAACAGTGACCTGTACATCACCCAAGGAAACCTGATGTTCTGCTGTCAAAGGGAAATTGGACACTACAGACCAACACAGCTGTATGCAAGGTCCTGCATTTCTAAATAAAAGTAATAATTCAGCTAAATAATGCAGAACTGAGGGGATTTAGCCTAAAGTCTACATGGAGAGAGAATATGGTGACAAATACATTTGGATTATAGCACAGAATTAGCACTAAGTTATGAATAAAAATGACTGTGAACAACCCACCCTGTTTGCTTGTGTTTACATTCCAGTTGTTTGTCAGCATGGTGGAGGTGTAAGGTCTGGCACCTTGGAAAACACAATCTAGGAGTGCAGCAGATTGGGATCCACCTGGCTGGAGAGCAGCTCTGTGGAAAGGGACCTGAGGGTCCCAGTGGACAAGCTCACCATGAGTGAACAGTGTGCTGGAGTGGCAAATGAAGCCAACGGGATGCTGGGTTGCATCAACAAGGGCATCACCAGCAGAGATAAAGAAGTCATTAGCCCACTCTACTCAGGGCTTGTCAGGCCACACCTGGAATTGTGTGTTCCATTTTGGTCTCCACTATACAAAAACTATGTGGAGAAGCTGGAGAAGGCCCAGAGAGACAATCAAAGCACTGGGAAGCCTGCCATATAAGGAAAGGCTGAGAGCTGGGTTTGTTCAGCCTTGAGAGAAGGCTTATGGGAAACCTCATCACCACATTCCAGTATTTCAAGGAACAAAGAAGATGAAAACTCCCTTTTTACAAGGAGTTGCATGGAAAAGATGAGGGGTAACAGGTGCAAGGAACTCCAGAGACTGGATATGACATGGGAGTGGTAGCAGCTTCTTTGATTTGACAAGGATTTTATGGTTGTGACAGTTTAATAGGACAGGATTCTGTTTCTGCTTGGTTGCTTCATGGCACAATGTCCCCTTTCACCTCTGATGGAAACAGGAGTTGTGCTGCTGTTGGCAAGGGATTTCTTGCTCAGAAGTGAGTGTAACTGAGGGGTCATAGTCTTGCTTTTAGAAAAAGCATTTCTGGTATTTAGTAACTTGAGATAGATATTTTCTCATTAATTTGCCTAGTTAGTTATTGAACACATAAGCTTTCAGACTACACCTATGGTAAAGAATGCACCATTCTCCATTTCCTTCTTGCCATTCTGCCTTTGATTTTAAAGATGTCATGTACATGTCAGTCCTCTTTTTCGTCCAGAATGTACCATCCTAGCCTGATTAGTCTTCCTCTATCTGGAAGTGAATCTATCTGTAGCCTCCTTGTTACCCTTTCCTACAAGATGTCTAATGCAGGAATGGAACTCCACACAGTATTTAAGACTATGCTTCACACAGATTTACATATACAAGGATATTTCCTGTTTACTCTCTAATTATTCTGAGGATTATATTTGCCTTTTGACTACTACTTTGGCAAGGATTACTGACTAAAGTCTTTTAGAAATTACTATCTCCACATATTCAAAGACTCCTTCCAAGAACTCCATACATTTGTAGACAGATGCCCTTATAAAAGCCAGACTGACTTCTGCTCATTAGAACATCCTCACCCATCTGTCTGTTAATCCCAGTCTTTACCACAGTTTCTGATTCTTTGTAATGTACCTGTCAGTCTCAATGACTGGAATCTTCTGAAGCCATTTAAAAAATGGGGCTGCTTCTGCCACCTGCCATTCCCTGGTCAGGCCCCACCTGGAGTGTTGTGTCCAGTTCTGGGCTCCCTGGGATAAAAAGGACAGGGATCTCCTGGAGAGAGTCCAGGCTACGGAGATGATGAAGGGCCTGGAGCATCTATCCTATGAGGAAAGGCTGAGAGAGCTGGGGCTGTTCAGCCTGGAGAAAAGAAGACTGAGGGGGGACCTAATCAATGTTTATAAATATCTGAAGTATGGGGTGCAGGGGGAATGGCCAGTCCCTTTTCGGTGGTCTGTGGAGACAGGACAAGGGGCAATGGCTGCAAGTTGGAGCACAGGAAGTTCCACACCAACATGGGGAGGAACTTTTCCCCAGTGAGGGTGAGGGAGCCCTGGGACAGGCTGCCCAGGGGGTGTGGAGTCTCCTTCTCTGGAGAGATTCCAGCCCCATCTGGACGCCTCTCTGTGCAGTATGAGCTGGGGAGCTGCTTTGGCAGGGGGGTTGGACCCCATGATCTCTGGAGGGCCCTTCCAACCCCTACAACTCTGTGTTTCTGTGAAAGTCTTCTCAATGGAACAGAACATTGTAAAGGCAGTTTATCACTTCAAGGGCTGCATACATCTTGAACAGGCAATGTTGGCAAGTCCCCACCTCCCAAAGGTACAGCTGGACAAAGTTCAGAAGAGGACACGAAGCAAAAGTGTGGAAAGGTTTCCTTCTGCCTAAAAGCAATTAAGGAGACTAGGATACTTCAGACTGGGCAAAAGAATAATGGTGGACAGCAGGATGACCATAAGCCAGCAGTGTTCCCTCATGGCTAAGAAGGCCAATGGCATCCTGGGGTATATCAGAAGGGATGAGGTTAGCAGGTTGAGAGAGAAACCTTCTCCTCTCCCCTGGTGAAACCACACTTGGAATACTGTGTCCAATTCTGGGCCCCTCAGTTCAAGAAGGACATAGAACTCCTTGATGATTAAGGGAGTGAAGCACCTTCCTCATGATGAGAGGCTGAGGGAGCTGGGTCTCTTTACCTTGCAGAATAGGAGGCTGAGGGGTGACCTCATTAATGTTTATAAATATATAAAGGGTGAGAGTCAGGAGGATGGAGCCAGGCTCTGCTCAGGGATGGACACTGATAGGCCAAGGGGCAGTGGGTGCAAGCTGGAGCAGAGGAAGTTCCATGGGAATGTCAGGAGGAATTTTTTCACTGTGAGGGAGCACAGAACAGGCTGCCCAGAGAGGTTGTGGAGTCTCTTTCTCTGGAGACATTCAAACTCTGCCCTAGATTTGTTCTGTGTGATTTAGTCCAGGTGCTCCTGCTCTGGCAGGGGGTTGGACTAGATGATCTTTCGAGGTCCCTTCCAACCCCTAACATTGCATGATTCTGTGGAAGAGCAATACCATGGAGGTCTGTAAGAGTCTGTGTGCCTGAGAAGTGGAAGAAGGGTTGGGAACCAGCATGCACAGTTATGTGTGAGATGCAAGGGACATTAAATTTTAAGTTTGGCAAGTTTAGAATGAGTGGAAGACAGCAATTCTCACAGCAAGTACTTAAGCTGTGAAGCCTCCCTGTCACATGGTGGATGTTTATGTGAAATCAGGAGGAGACTGGACAAAATAATGGAAGACAAACTGAGGGCTGTGAAGTACAACTACATTTTTGGTTTAGGAGATTCTTGACCCTCATGGATCCTCAATCCTTGAACTTTGAGAGTTTTCTGGGGAAATGTCACTGGGTGTTCATTGCTTTATAATCTTCCCACAGCCATCACTGTGAAAAGATACATGCTGCTAGGCAAGGCAAATCTTTCCTCCAGCCCAGTGAAGCTGCCCTTTGATCGTAACTTCTCTCAAAGAGACCTCAGAGATCAACTAGAGCTGGGTAGTGATATGAAACACCAAACCTGCCCAGCTAGAGGACAGTATTCAGAGTCACAATCCTCACCTGGTGATCAGCAAGCATCTTAAGCAGAAATATATTCAAGTGCTAAGAAGGGAAATGGTGATCTGTAACTACAAATTATATAAACATGTGTTTTATTCTGGTTTTTTATTTCTAACCTTGTCATTCCAACTTTAAATAAACCATGACTTTATATATTAGCAGGCATACCTCCCCAGTTTCCCTAATTTTACTGAGGGTCTGGTAGTGGTGACACATTCAGATGCCATCTGATATATTTTTTAATCTTTCACAGTAATAAATCCAGATAAACCAATACAAACATCTCTGGAATTGAGATGTTTGGCAAATTTGCTGTCTGGAATAGGCCTCCAAATCAAGCTAGAAGAATCAGTGTTTAGTGGCAAGCTGCAGGTGCCAGACTTTTGTGGGGAGTTCCCTCTTGGAGGGAGCTGTACCTGCAAGAAACTGAAGGCAAAGAGGCAATTCACAGCTTGAGACAAATCTCCTACTGTGAAAGAGCTGTACTGAAATCATCTGGAAACATCTCTTTCTATTTCCATCTCAAGGATGGCTTTTCAGTACTGTTAGGACACAATTATTTTAAACTGGAATAGAATATAGGAGGATGTAGGTTCAAAAAGAACTTTGGAGACCTATAATCCAAGCATCTGTTCAAAAACAGGGCTGACTGCAAAGTCAGATCAGGTTCCTCATCCAGTCAACTTTGGAAACCCCCAAGGATGGAAATTCCACAGTTCCATACTTAATATGCTGGGTTGGGCTGGGATAGAGTTGATTTTCTTCCCAGCAGCTGGTACAGGGCTGTGTTTTGGATTTGTGCTGAAAATTTCACTGGAAACATCAAGATGTTTTCATTGCTGCTGAGCAGCGCTTGTACAGAGCCAAGACACTTCCTGCCCTTCACACAGCCCTGCCAGCCAGCATGCTGGGGGTGTGCAAGGAGCTGGGAGGGGACACAGCCAGCACAGCTGACCCCAACTGACCAAAGGGATATCCCATACCATATGACATCATGCTCAGCATGTAAAGCTGGGGGAAGAAGAAGGAAAGGAGGATGTTCAAAGTGATGGTGTTTGTCTTCTCAAATAACTGTGAGGTGTGATGGAGCCCTGCTGTCTTGGGAATGGCTGAACACCTGCCTGCTGACAGGAATTCCTTGCATGTGTGGCTTTTGCTTTACCTATTGAACTGTGTTTATCTCAACCCACAGATTTTCTCACTTTTACTCTTCTGATTCTCTCCTCCATCTCACTAGAGGGGAGGGAGTGAGTTGGCTGTGTGGGGCTTGGCTGCCAGCTGGGGTTAAACCATGACACTCAAAACTCCTTGCTCTGATTCCTGTGTGCTCCCCTGAACCCCCACCCATTTAGCCACAATTTCCCCTGCTGCCTCTGAGAAAAGACTGCCTCTATTCTCCCCACAACTTTCTCTGGGGCAGTGGAAGACAGCAACTGAATCCTTTCTTTGACTTTCTTCTCCAGCATCCCTCAGTGCACCTCCATCCCTTTGGAGCCCTTCACCTTAGTGGCAAATGTTAGTTTTCCACTGTACTACCCAGAAAGTATTTATTGGTTGGTTTGTTGGGGTTTTTTTTAAACTGTTGTGTTTGCACTGATGGAGAGAATTTGCTGGAACACCCTCCTATAATTTTCCCACTCTATCAACAGGAGCAGGCACTCCTGCACATATTAAGACTGTGCAGATGTGTTAATAAAATGTGTTCATCACTCTGGCTTCAATATACAGAAAAAAAAAACCCTACTGATAAAAAAGGACATAGAATCAAGTTGCCTTGGTTATACTGTGTTAGTTGAGCTACTATAAATGACTGCATAGAGCAAACAGTGAATGGGGGAAAAAAACCCAGGATTAATATTAAAGAAAGTGATAATAATTGCCAAGGGCCACATGAGTCTGGAAGAAAACAAAGGGGTTGGTGTGCAGTGTTCAGTCGTTGGCTTCTGCAGACTGCAGACTTCAAGCTCTGCTAAAGCTGTCAGGTTTGGAGTATCTCAAAACTTTTGTGTTTTACTGAAAGTCAAGAGTAATCTGTTCCTTGGGAAGAGCTTTCTGGGCTGGAGTATTTTGGACAGGGTGGTAGAAGGAGAAGAAAACATTTTTGAGATGTTGAAGAACTGTACAGTGCAACCTTTTTCTCCTGGTCCTAGGAAAGGAATTCCAGAGCCAGACACAAACATGTGTGTGGAGATGTTAGAAAAGCCAAATGCCAACACAGGGTTCCATGCTTCAGACTGGTAACAAGAAAGGCTCCTACCTGATAGTCTGGCTTGGTGAAGTAGTCTAGGCTTGCAATATGATCCAGAAAAAGGTGGAACTCTGAAGGCATGTGTTTTAGCAGCATTCGGTGTTCATACTTTTCTTTTATCATGCCAACCTGCTCCTGGAAAAAAGAAAGAATTTCAAAGCCAAGAATCTCTTCTGTTGCTTCATATTCACAGTCTTGTCATTCTTGGAATACCATTTAGTCTTATCACTCCTGGAATACAGGCTGTTCTTAGATCCAGTACTGTGTCTACACACTTCTGTTTGGTGTCCCTAGCAAAGTGAGGCTGATCACTGCAGGCAAAGGTCAAAGGGGAATCCGGAGTCAGAAGCACCCTTCAGAAGCTGTCCCTTTAGCAAAGCTTTCTGCACAGGTGACCTATTTGTTTCTGTGGATTTTATTCCCTAGCATGAAGACACGAACAATTAGCTTTACTCTGTTTAACTTACCAGTTGCAATTCCCATTCCACTTGTCTGGCATGGCAAAATGTTGTCCTCCTGCCTTTCTAAAGGCTCTATTTGTCCACTTCTGTTGCTTGCTTTGCAAGAACAAAGTCAAAATCCCTTGATCAAATATGATTAACAATGTGCATAAGAAAATACCTAGCTGCTCCAAATGAGCCAAGCTCCACACTATGCATCAGAAGACACAAAAGCAGGTTAGCATCTTCCACCAAGATCTGATGAAAAGCAGGCTCTGGCTCTTACGTCAACAAAAAAAGCCCCTCTGAGCTGCAGGGGGAATATTAAATGTTGTAAAAATAAACCTGTAATATCCTCTCTTATGGACAGAAACTTGGTTTCCTACCTTATCTTTGATCTTCCTCCATGGAAGCTGACCAACTGCAAACTCCACCAACATGTAAAAGAGGGACCACAGATCATCATGTCTACCCATCTCCTGGGAAAAAAAAAAGAGATGAAGACTGAGGAGCAAAGCTCCACGTTGCTCAGCAGTCCAGGTGTGCTCTCCAGATAAGCTACCTCATTTTAAAAAGCAGGAAGTGGAGTCATAAAATCATAGGGGTTGGAAGGGCCCTCCAGAGATCATGGGGTCCAACCCCCCTGCCAAAGCAGCTCCCCAGCTCATACTGCACAGAGAGGTGTCCAGATGGGGCTGGAATATCTCTAGAGAAGGAGACTCCACACACCCTGGGCAGCCTGTCCCAGGGCTCCCTCACCCTCACCGGGGAAAAGTTCCTCCCCAGGTTGGTGCAGAACTTCCTGTGCTCCAACTTGCAGCCATTGCCCCTTGTCCTGTCCCCACAGACACAGAAAAGGGGCTGGCCATTCCCCCTGCACCCCATACTTAAGATATTTATAGACATTAATTAGGTCCCCCCTCAGTCTTCTTTTCTCCAGGCTGAACAGCCCCAGCTCTCTCAGCCTTTCCTCATAGGATAGATGTTCCAGGCCCCTAATCATCTTTGTAGCCCTTCTCTGGACTCTCTCCAGGAGATCCCTGTCCTTTTTATCCCAGGGAGCCCAGACCTGGACACAACACTCCAGGTGGGGCCTGACCAGGGCAGAGTAGAGGGGGAGGATCCCCTCCTTAGACCTGCTGGCCACACTCCTCCTGATGCCCCGCAGGATCCCATTGGCTCTCTTAAGTCACACTTCCCATTTAATGCTTAAAGAAGTGTGATTAAAGACTAAAGATAAATACTTAAGCTTTCATTAAACTTGGCAGTGTCAATACAGTCCCCTGAATAACTTCACTTGTTTTTCTTTTTGTGAATATATTCAGAAAGAGGTTTTTTTATCCATACAAAGGACAAGCTTTCCTTAGGACTCCCCCTCACTGAGAATACAGGAATGGAATATTTATTAATGGGATGCAGAATAACCTAAATTAAGGAAAAAAATCCCCACCAGACTGTGTGTAGAAAGTCTTTATTATTATTTTTTAAAGCTAAATATAATTCAAGCTACTTTCACAAGACAGCATGTACTCAAAGGTTTTTGCAAAACACTCATCATCAAACACCACAATAATTTACAGATTTATAACATTTCCACCACTCCCCTCCTGGCCTAGTAAATGGGAAATTGAAACTTGAGGATTAAGGCTGAAATTGTCAAAGCACCTGAAGGCATTTTTGGTGCTCAACATTCAACATCTAGAACATGGTTTCTCAGAACAGCATGCATCATACAGCATTTTTTCTGTCTAAATATACCTTCAGCAGACACCAGTTTCATCTGGCACTGTTCAGCTCTTCCAAAAATTATACCTCAGGCTTCCCAGTGTCTCACAGGAAATAGAATGTATTCATGATGGTGTTCAACTGCCCTCCCCACCTTCTGCAGACAATAACTTATTTCCCCCAAAAAACCCTTGAAACTTCCTTTTATGTCACAAGTCATCCTATGGACTCATCCCAAATAAGGCCAGAAACCTGGAGAAGGACTGATAATTTCCATCTGGCAAGCAGTAGAACCAGGGGACTTAGAATTTACTGTTCACATGGGAACATTACTGAAATTGTACAAATGGTGTTTTGGAAAGGATGTTGGATGAAACTTCTGGAAGAGTTCAGAATGAAACAGGCCAGACACTATGTAAATAATGTCTCTTTTTTAGCTTCTTGAGAGCAGCCCTGCTGAGAAGGACCTGGGTGTCACAGTGGATGAGAAACTTCCCCTGAGCCAGCAGTGGCTCTTGCAGCTCGCAAGGCCAATGGGATCCTGGGCTCCATCAGCAGAGGGGTGGCAGCAGGGACAGGGAGGGGATTGTCCCTCTCTGCTCTGCCCTGGTGAGTCCCCACCTGGAGTCCTGTGTCCAGAGCTGGGGCCCCCAATACAAGAAAGATGTGGGACTGTTGGAGAGGGGTCAGAGGAGCCACAGAGATGCTCAGAGGGCTGGAGCAGCTGCCCTACAAAGAGAGGCTGAGGGAGCTGGGCTTGTTCAGCCTGGAGAAGAGAAGGCTGCAGGGGGACATCATTGCAGCCTGCCAGTCCCTGAAGGGAGCAGAGAAACAGGAGGGGAATCAACTTTTTAAAAGGGCAGATAATGGCAGGACAAGGGGAATGGATTAAAGCTGAAGGAGGGAAGGTTTAGATTGGATATTAGGGGGAAGTTTTTTACAGAGAGAGTGGTGAGGGGCTGGAACAGGCTGCCCAGAGAAGTAGTGGATGCCTCATCCCTGGAGGTGTTCAAGGCCAGGTTGGAAGGGGCCCTGGGCAACCTTGTGTAGCTCCAGGCCTGAGGTTGGTGTCCCTGCCTGTGGCAGGGGGGTTGGAGCTCTATGATCCTTGGGGTCCCTTCCAACCCATGCCATTCTATGATTTCTTTCACTAGGTGGCTCTTCACCTGCTGGCAAGATGTTAATATTGAAATAGAGAATGGATGGTGGAGAATGGATCTGGGGATCTGGCACTTAGTAATTCACAGCCAACTTCTGCTAGAAACTAGCAGCAAACAGCCTTGCACTTACCTGATTTCCAACTTGCTGTGCTTGTGCTTTGTTAGTTGTTTCCCCTTAGAAGTGTCTGACAATGCAATAATTACAACTCCTAAGGCTGCCACCTCGAATCATAATCTAGATTTTTACAGCCTTGACCACCTAATACCAACTCCTGTAAGTAACAAAGCAGAACTCACACCTCTTACTCTGCTCCTCCTGAAAAACAGGAGGTTTCTGAGGAGAAAACCATTTGCTTTTAGCTCCTTACAACCCCAACATACTCACTCTGTTCTTGTGCGCGTTCACCGAGGCGTAGCGGACCGTCCCTCGGAAGCCAGCAACGTTGCGAGGCTGGAGGGAGACAAGAGAAAATCTCAGAGGCATGAGCAGGTTACTACATCCTCCCCTGTGCAGCTAACTCCTGAGAACTTCTTGCCTATACTGTTATTCCATACAAAGCTTTTACTGCCTCCATCTGCTCTAGCAGCCAGCTAAAGAGACAGCATTCTCCCAAGCTGTGTTTCTAGAAGAGCGTTTACAGAGAGGTAAGGTGGTTACAGGGATAGGTTAGAATGGTAACAGTTTAGGCATAGAGCTATGAATATTATCCAAGATCATGTTTTCTTTCTTAAACTCCAGGTCCAGGGAAAAGCTAGTAAAGAAGTGCAAGAGCAAAACTGAGTCATGGATAACATGAGCTAAGCAAAGGCTGAGGGCAGCCTGGTCAGGACAGCAACAGCGATCCCCTCCTCTGACACAGAGCAGATGACCATATGCATTTGGTGACATTGCTTACCAACATCCCTTGGAAGGCTTAAACAAATTAAGGACCTCTGACTTTCAGAGGTCTTGCTATTTTCCAGATCCTTCCCAGTATATCCTAAGCCATGTGTATTCCCCCCCACCCCCCCTTTCTCTGATTCTCTTGCTCTTCACATCCTTGGGAAGTGCAGACTTGTGGCCCTGGTAAAAAGGCAGTCCTCCTGTGACTATTCCTCCAAGCTGGAGGTTTTCTCTGTTCTGGGGGCTGAACAACACTTCCATCTCTTCCAACTGCTGCCTCCACAAGAACATTAGACCATGTGAGTTCACTTACTGAAGATGTCATTGTTCTGAAAAAAAAAATGGCATTTAAACAATGACATCCCCCAAACCCTTCCAGCTTAGCTAGAAGCACCAGGGTTAAACAGCAGCACTTCCAAAATTCAGGTGGCAAACCCAGGTTCAGGCCCAGTCATCTTTCACCATAAGGCTAAGCTTGGGCAAAGAACTAAGCACATGCATAATTAAGATCCTACTCTTGCAGAAACTCTAGCACATAAATAACAACTTGAATTGGGGAACTTGTCCCACTTAGGTCAGTGGATTTGTGTTTGTTCTTTCAGCTGTGCCAATGCTTTCTGAACTGAGCCTACAACTGGACTTTTATTCTAGGGCATCCTTCTGTCAGCTTAAAGAAGCACAACAATAATAAGTTGCTTTCTTTTGGGTACAGGGAAGTTGCTCTGAGTTTCAGTCCTCTCAGAAAGAATAAAACTTCTAAAGCTTTTTTTTTTTTTCTTCTTTTAAAACAAAGTCACTAACACCACCTGAGTAACACACACTTGAATGGTGTGCAATGCAACTCTGAAGTTAGAGTGACCCCAAGCAAAAAAAACCCTACAAGCCTAACTGTGGAGTCTCCATCTCTGGAGATATTCCACCTCCCTGTGCAGTATGAGCTGGGGAGCTGCTTTGGCAGGGGGGTTGGACCCCATGAGCTCTGGAGGTTCCTTCCAACCCCTATGATTCTAGGATTCTACAACTCCTTTACATTAACAAATACTCCACAAGGAGGATCTGAAGGCATTTCCCATGTATGTAGTGCAGCATTTACTCCTGCAGTACACCAGCCTGAGCTGTAAGCTACTTAGTATCTCAGCTACTACCTGCTGGTATTTACTTTCCTGATCTTGTTCCTCATTCCTTCCAGAGCATACATTTAGGATTCCCACTGCCAGGTGACTGTGAAATATCTTTTAGAATTCCTTTAGATTCCCAGCTGTGAGCTCCTAAAAAATACTGGCCACTGGAATATATCTGTTGGAATCAGCTATCATGGGAAATGCCCTGTACATATTCAAAAGCAAGAGGACTCTCCTCTTTGCCTTTATCTGTAGAAGCTACTGTGTTTTGGATACTTTGCATGAGCCATAAAATACAAGTGCATTGGGAACAACTCTAGCATGTAACATGGAATGTTTTCAGAACAAATATGGTTCAATGTTGGCAGTCCACAGGAGTTCCTCTTTCATGTTCTTTCCCTACTTCAAAGCTCTTCAGTTATCCACTTGTGCATGTACTGAACCAAGTGGCACATATGCTGGTTGCAGCATCGTTGGCAAGGTCTCTCACAATCTTTTTAGATCAATAGTTACTATTTCTGGCTGCCAGGCTATCTTCGCAGTCTTTAATTAGATCTATTCTGAAACCAACTCTAGGCAGTGAGCAAATGTGCTCCCTCCTCTTTCAGAAGCAAACCAAGAGCCCATCCATCTTTTAATTGTGCATCAGCCAGCATCAAACAGTTTGCCAAGGCAGTCTTGAGGCTGAACCCAAAGGGCTTGCTCTCCAGTCCTCTCCTGTGGTACCCCAGTGAAGGCAGAGCACTGCAACTGAGCAAGAGTTTGCAACTCTTTTGGCAGAATGTTTAGGGCTTGGAACAAAATGGGCAGATGCTAACTGTGTTAATTAATAGCATCTCTTTCTCATACAGGTTTCACCTCTTTTAACCATCTTTGACTGCCCTGCCAGTCACAAGGCAATTAGTCATGCCTTTTGGCTGTGCCACTAATCACTGCAATCAAATATTTCCATGGGTGTGGAGATAACTCTTTGTCATCCAAACAAACAGCTCCTGCCTGAGCATTTACTGTAGCACATGGTGGTGATAACCCAACTGCTACTGACTTTTTTTCCTGAATTCATCAATATTAATTTTCCAGGTGATTTCTTTACATGCTTAATTTCTTCCCAGTTAATAAATTTCATCCCACCACTGCATTACCCAGCAGTGGAAAAGAGCCTGGATAAAGCATCCTTGCTGTCCAGACATCTGACACAGAACTGAAATTGCAACAGTTAAGGGCTTCAGACTATGGAATCATATACTACCCAACTACTTTGAATCCCCCAAATAAGAAGGTAATAAGTTAACAAGCTGAAATACAATCTTAAAACATACATGATTTCTTTTTTTTAATTTTTCCACATCAGCATTACTACAAAAAAATGCTACTTGGGGGAAAAGTATATCTCTTCCTGCACTCAAGATTGTGGCTAGCACAAAGCTAAAGTAATTTATTACACAGAGCTGTCAGGGTGATGACAGAGATATGAAGTGTATTGCATTGTGTTAGAAGTTTGGTTTAGAATGAGTTTTAGCTTGAGAGAGTGGGTTGCATAGAGCAAAAATTATACTCTGTGCTCCCTTCAAGGCATTAGCCATGTACACTACCTCAAGACAAAGGTAAAATTAAGTAACAAAATCATGATCATTTGTTATTTTAAATGCCAACTGTGTCTCCCTTATCATTCACAGAAAGCCTGTCTTTCCTGCATGCACTCCCTTTATTTCAGGAGTGCTGGTATTTCCTCATTAACCTGAATCCCTGCTCCTTACACCACATTCATACAGCCAGATTAAAATCTTTCCTCTTGCCTCACTAGTCCCTAGACAGGTATTTTGAATGTCCCAGTTTCCATCTTCCTTCCTAAAAGCTGATATTGGGATGCAGTGTTTTCCTCCTGCTCTTTCTTATGCCTGTAGTACTCTCGTGGTTCCTCCTCAAGTTCCTGGAAGCTTGTGCAAACACCTCAGGAGATCCACCACCTTTGTCCCTGGCAGGACAGCTGTCACCTAGGATCATTAACCAACCTCTCCTGGAAATGGGAAAAGGATTTCCAGCAGTGAGGAAATGAAAAGCAAGTTAGCACAGATCAAAGAGAAGGTGGCAAAGGGAGAGAGGAAAGGCTACAGGTCATGAGAAGCACTTGGAAATATATCTTGGATTGAAATGACTTGTTGGAAAAGTTATGATAAGAAGGAAAGGTGAAAGGAAGCTTTAACTGAAGTAAAAAGAAATATCTCTGTGACTTCTAGGAATCTCCTGCTTCCATCAGTTAGGCTCATGGAGCAGATGCAGGGATATGCATCTATCTCCCCCTCTCCTATGGAAACAAATTCTGCATCTCTCAGATGCATTTTGACTTGCTAATTAAAACAGCAGCACTTTGTAGAATCATTAATGACAGCAGCACATTTTATCTTGATAGGGACTCAGAAATGACTAGAGGAAGCTGGAGCCAAAAATGTAAGCTGAGAGAACTCCCTTCCCCTTGCCTCTGAAAGCACAGATGTGCCAAAATTCCACTCCCCAGCACCACCCAAATGTCTGTCAGCCCCTTGGGCAGAATCCCAAGGGTTCTAGGCCTCTGCATCACATTTAGGTAGCTGTCATGATCCTGCTGCAAAACAAACATATCATGAGGAGGGGAAAAAAGAAAACCAGGTGTAATTTGGACTTCCATATATAACAAAAGCAACAAAACAAAATGAAAACCCAGAAGCATGGTGATGGCTCACTCACAACTCATAGCAGAGATGGTTACGAGCAGCGGATGGGAAGCCAACGCATCAAACACAGCCTCAAAAGAAGAGCCCAAAAGAACTGTAAAACAGAGAGAAACCCAAAGAAAAACATGAAAAAAACCAAAATGAGAAAAAAATTAAACAGAAATGAATTAAAAAAAACCAATTCAATATTGTATCCCTCCAGAAACCTGGGTCTCTTGTTTAGCTGTTGTCATCTTCCAGCATCCTTCCCAGGGCTGTTGGCGCACACTGTGTTTAGTTTTATTTAGACACAAAGCCTTGAGTGAGCCTTGGTGGGTTGGGAGTGCTCTGTACAGTGGGGAGAGGGGTCCCTCTAGAGACTAACTTCCTCAGGCTCACATATCACACCCTAATGGTACCAAACCCAAAAGCTGAGAGCAGAAATAAATACAGCCAAGCCAGAGGTCAGTTGTATGGTTCTACAGTGATTCTCCTTCCTAAAACTGTTGGATACCCTCACCTCCCTTCCTCCCCCAGTCAAACCAATCTAATAATCAGCAAGGGAATTAGCTCTTTTTCATCTCTTGCCCTTTTCACCCAGAGCCAGTTCTAACAAGCAGGTAAGTTTCTAAAAAGGAACAGAGGTGCCCCCTTCTCTGTCTGAATTGTCATGGTTCCAAGATATTTGGGGTTGTTTTTTTTCTTCAATCACCACCTTGCTTTTTCACCAGCAATCTCCATGCAATCACTGGCTTGCCAACTTTCCAGGCTCCACAGTGGCCAAACTCAGGCATCTTGCCTATCCCTGATGATTGCTGCAGTGCTCCACGTAGACGTAGCAGGGTGACCGCTGCCTGTTATGGGATGGAGCACGGTGCTTTGAAGGAGCAGAATGAAAGTCACTGCTGGTTTTAGGCCATTATGAGCAGCCACTGGATCTTAAGACATGAATGGCATGCTGTAGAAACCTGAGTGCCACCCTGATGAGAGGCAAGAGCTAATATTAACTGCAAAACTCACTTCACAAACCTGAAACCTTGGCTGAGAGATACTTATTCCAACAGAAATCAACTCATCAAAAGCAGTCAACCCAACAGAGCTTCTTATTCAAGTCTCAGTATTCCTCTTCCCTAAAACTGTGCAGGTCCTAAGAATTCCACAGATTTTGCAAAAAAAATTGAATCTCAGAGTTACTTAATAATCTCCTACAATTCTTACCAAAACAAAAGACCCCCAGAAGAGGGGTGGCCAGCAGGGAGAGGGAGGGGATTGTCCCTCTCTACTCTGCCCTGGTGAGACCCCAGCTGGAGTTCTGTGTCCAGAGCTGGGGCTCCAAATACAAGAAAGATGTGGAACTGTTGGAGAGGGGTCAGAGGAGGGACACAAGAATGATCTGAAGGCTGGAGCAGCTGCCCTACAAAGAGAGGCTGAGGGAGCTGGAGAAGAGAAGGCTGTGGGGGACCTCATTGCAGCCTGCCAGTCCCTGAAGGGAGCAGAGAAACAGGAGGGGAATCAACTTTTTAAAAGGGCAGATAATGGCAGGACAAGGGGGAATGGATTAAAGCTAAAGGAGGGAAGGTTTAGATTAGATATTAGGGGGAAGTTTTGTACAGAGAGAGTGGTGAGGGGCTGGAACAGGCTGCCCAGAGAGGGGGTGGATGCCCCATCCCTGGGGGTGTTCCAGGCCAGGTTGGATGGGGCCCTGGGCAACCTTGTGTAGCTCCAGGCCTGAGGTTTGGTGTCCCTGCCTGTGGCAGGGGTGTTGGAGCTCTATGATCCTTGGGATCCTTTCCAACCCAGACTATTCTATGATAAGACCTGAAGGAGAATACTTAAAATGCCATCTTTCCTTCTTTACTTTAGGAGAATTCAAAATGTCCAATGGAATTTAACATCAGAAAAGACCAAGGCAATAATTCTATCTTTCTGAACAGCATGTGCCAACCGTGTCGTCACATGATTCCTGTGCCAGAACTAGTGCTGAAGAAGAAGGATGCCTTTCTCACATTACAAACAGGGATAAGAATGAGCACTTTTTTATCAGAAGCTCATTTAAGCTGAAATCCTATTATTCAATTATATTTAGCTTTTTAACAAGTGATTTTGATTGCAGAGCTGCTCTTGCTTGTTACATGCACGGTCCCACAGGGGAACAAGTAGCACAGATCATCCCCATGGAAAGCATGGTGAGTGCTACGTAAGAAAGACAAGTTTGTCATGCATTGGAACACAGAGCAGGGGAACCACTGAAATGGAAATGCTTTGGAGACCATTGTGGAGTGCTAGTTGCATCTCATTTGGGATTTACAGCTCATACTGCTTTCCTGGAGTCAGGTGGAAAAGATGGTCCTTTTCAACCAAAAGGAAGAAGACAACAGACAGTTGTGGCAATCACTGAGATGCAGCAGCTGAGTTCAAATCTCTTCACCCCTTAGACAGACATGAAAGCCACACCTCTCTCCTTCCAGCGTACACCCCCTAAGCCACAGGGGTGCTTTGAAATGGAAATCTAAGAACATCCATGTTGGAAAGGATCCCTTTTGCACAGCATAATTGAACCTCTATTATCCAGTGAGAGAAAGGATATGACAGGCATGCCATAACCTGGCAGCAAACACACTGACCTGAGGGAAGGGAAACTTGACCCACAATCCAACTCAACATTCACTTGCCCAGGGAGTGAAGCCTTTGCTCCCTCACCACTGGACACAAGTAAGACTTTTCTGTTCCTCTCTCTGTGGTCCAGGGGGGAGAATAATCAGAGCTTCAAGCAGAACAGCATTGACCAGAAGGAATGACACATTCAGACATACTGTATCCCCCCTGCAGCTTGGCAGCAAAGGCACTTGGAAATGGAAAACCCAATCTCAGCTCCCTGCAGACATATATGGGATTTGAGCCTGAGATGTCCTTCCTTTTCCCTTACCCCTGTAGCACAAGAGCTCTAACCAGAGAGCTACTACATCAAATAAAACCAACAACAACCTGATGTAGATGATCTGAGGTCACCCTCTCTGGACCAGGGTTTCCAGAGGAGGAAAGCAGAGAAACAGCTAGTTATAACAAGATACAAGAGTCCCTACTTGCTAATAGATTTTCAAACCATCAGCCCGTCTGTTTTTCTTAAATTTAATTTCAACCACACTGGTTTTCTGTAGTTGCAATGTTTTGAACCAGAACAAGATCTTTCTCAAGTCCAGGTCTGCTATCCAACAATGAAAGAAACAAGAAGCTTTAAGTAATTTTCACAATGATCTGTTCTATAACTAACCCATTCCCACAGAAACAACATTTCTATAATGTATTAAATGTGTGGTATATTTAAAGACATTGGTCCATCTCTCTGCAAACCAACATTTGTCTTTTCTCAATACAAAGTTCAAGACAAAAATTACATCTCTCCCTAAGTTAGTACAGTACTCTGAGTACTGCAGCTCCACAAATGTGTTTATTCTACTGCAAAATGTCCACCTCCTACACAACATTATAGCTTGACATATATTTCAACTGCAAAGTATGTATAAAAGCTACTGGGCTTCTATATTTGAATATTTGGGGTCTTAAGATGTAGGAGTTAATATCCTTTTTTTGATTTTACAGCTCATTTTCCAATGTAGGGAAAAACCACTAAGTACAAACCCAACCATATTCTCCTCTTCCAATATCTTGTTCACTGCAGTGAAGTTTATTTTTAACCCTCAGCACAGACATTTAGAAAATAAATACCTTTTTCTCAACTAGCTGACACATTTCTGCAGCCTTCACCATGCTCATCTCAACAGGCAAGGCACTGTTCTGCCTACAACATCTTTGTGCCTACAACATCTCTCTGCCCACTGACTCACAGAGCCACCCTCACACATGTACAGTATCTTCAGCAAGGCACTGCAAACTGCTGCAGTGCAGTCTGAGCCACGAGGAGATCGAGATCTAATCAATGGGGTGCAGCTGACTAAGCTAAAACCAAAAAAAATCCTGCTTGCTGAGCATAACAGCCCAGCTCAGAGCCTGCGATGGGGGAGAGACTCCAGGGAAAAAAAAGCCCCATAGCCTCTCCTCTGTTTTCCCATCAATAATTAAGATCAAGCTGCTAAATCCTCAACCACTTTCAGTTAATGTTTGTGGAGCCACAGGAACTATGTTTCTGAAGGCAGGGTGTCACAGACAGAATGGAAGTATAATGCTTTCTGTATTCCAGGTTAGAGACAAAACTGAACAGCCCTGAACAAAGACCCAGCAATGATTGAGGAGTTATTGTCCTAAACCTGACCTACACAGAAGAGCTTCATTAATCAGAACACCTCTACTATACAAGCATATGCTGTTCAGCATATTATCTGTATAACAATCATAGAATGGCAAGGGTTGGAAGGGACCCCAAGGATCACAAAGCTCCAACCCCCCTGCCACAGGCAGGGACACCAACCTCAGGCCTGGAGCTACACAAGGTTGCCCAGGGCCCCATCCAACCTGGCCTTGAACACTTCCAGGGATGGAGCACCCATTACTGCTCTGGGCAGCCTGTTCCAGCCCCTCACCACTCACTCTGTAAAAAACCTTCCCCCTAATATCCAATCTAACCCTTCCCTCCTTCAGCTTTAATCCATCCCCCTTGTCCTGCCATTATCTGCCCTTTTAAAAAGTTGATTCCCCTCCTGTTTCTCTGCTCCCTTCAGGGACTGGCAGGCTGCAATGAGGCCTTCTCTTCTCCAGGCTGAGACAATGTCTATGTCTATTTTCCCTTCAAAGTTCAACTTTTCTTCTCAGCCTCAGTTCTCCACAGCAAACACATTCTGCTGGTTCAGTTCTCTGCTATAAAAACTAAAGCAAGATGAAAATTTTTACTTGTGCACATTCTGTGGAAGACATTTCCACCAACTTAAAAAAGAACTCCAACTTTTAAATTCATTTTTAATGGATTAATTGCATTTTTTAATTAATTTGTTGCTTAGCTCTGTTGTTTGAAGATGTGCATTAATGCTGATAGCTGATACTGCTACATGGTGAAGGTGGGTTTAACAACCAGGGCATTGGGGTGAATAAAACCACTTGTGTCTATCTGAATGGTGGCAGAAGGTTGCATGTAGAAGAAATAATGGTTAAATAGCTAAAAAAAAAATAAATCTCTGCATTCTGTAAAATAAAATTTGTTACAGAAGGTCTTGGGATCCATCCCAAAATGGACTTTTTCATGGAAGGAGAAGGAAAAAAGAAAAAAATCACAAAGAGCAAATTAGACTTGTTTCTCAGAAGAGTACCCTCTGCATCTGAAATACTTATTAATTAGAGCTGAACTAAGAGATTCCCTCTATTAGTCATCTTAAGCTGATGACCAAGTCTTCCATGGCTGAGAAACATGTGGCTTGAATTACTGCCCACTTCAAACCCACTTGGATGGGACCCCTTGTGCTGTTACCAAAGTGTGTAACACATCAAGGTAAACATAGAAAAACTTACACTCCTTGACACTAAAGTTATACAATAGCACAACTCCTGGGGAGATCCCACAGAGATCTCCCCAGAAATTGTGTTATTGTTTAACTTCTGTGGGGTGTGGGAGGGTGCAGAGTGTAAGCCTGAAAAACAAAGACTGTGGCCTTGGATGAGGCAATGGGATGGCTTTAGGTATGAAGGGAAAGAAAAACTGCTTCCTATGTATCATCACTCTGGACAAAGGTGAGCTTGGTCCAAGACAACATTGCCCCCAAGTCACTTCTGTTCCCAAACTGTCTTCCTCAATAAGGCAAAAGTGGGGTGCAATTGTTCTGCAGGAAGACCACTGATATGGAAAAGAGCATCAGTTCTTTCTTTTACTTCCATTTTCAAAATGCTTCTGAAGAGATGACATATTTCCCCATTTTCCTGCTGCTGCCCACGTGCAACCACAAAGTGAAGCCACTGAGGAAATCTCAGAGGAGAGGCGTTAAGTAGTAAAGCATCCTAAAGGAAGGTCTTTTAAAAGCAGATGGCAGACATGGCCTATACCCACAACTGCTGCTAGCATCACACTCTGACCAATGCAAAGAGAAAGGCTCTTTGCAAGAACAAGGCCAACAGACAGTCAGCCCACCTGGGACCAGCCTCTCAGGTATGCGAGGAGAACTCTGAAAAGCCGCCCCCATCTCATCAAGGGTCACAACACTGATCTCTGATTTGCCCTGTACTCCTTTCCCAGTGACATCTAATGGTTGAGGGCCTTCTGGAAAGCTCCTGAGTATCAAACAGAATCACAAAGTTGTAGGGGTTGGAAGGGACCTCAAGAGATCATTGGGTCCAACCCCCCTGCCAAAGCAGCTCCCCAGCTCCCAGGTTTTCATGAGGCTGTTCAATAACTTTGGTCATCAGCAAGTTTAACATGAGCCAGCAGTGTGCCAAGGCAGCCAGGAGGGCCAACCACAGCCTGGGGTGCATCAGGCACAGCACTGCCAGCTGGTCCAGGGAGGGGATTGTCCTGTTCCACACTGCGCAGCTATGACCTCACCTTGGGCACTGGGTGCAGTTTTGGGTGCCACAGGACAAGAGGGACATAAAAACATTGGAGAGTGTCCAGAGGAGGGCAATGAGGATGGTGAGGGGTCTGGAGGGGGAGTCTTATGAGGAGAGGCTGAAGTCCCTTGGTTTGTACAGCCTGGAGGAGGCTGAGGGGAGACCTCATCACAGCCTCTGGCTTCCTGACAGAGGGGAGGGAAGGGGCAGGCACTGATCTCCTCTCTGTGGTGACCAGTGGTAGAACCTGAGGAAACAGTGTGAAGCTGCAACAGGGGAGGTTTAGATTGGATCTTAGGGAGAGGCTTTTTACTGAGAGGGTGGCTGGGCACTGGAACAGGCTCCCCAGGGAAGGGGTCACAGCACTGAGCCTGACTGAGTTCAAGAAGCATCTGGACAATGCACTCAGTCCCATGCTGTGACTTGGCTGGCCCTGTGTGGAGCCAGGAGTTGGACTCAGTGATCCTCATGGGTCCCCTCCAACCCAGGACAGTCTGTGATTCTATGAACATCAAAATCACTGATACCTGTCAGCTCAGAGGCCACTGCCATATACCTGAAATTAGAACTATCTCCTCCCCCCCAACCACACACCATGAGAATCACCTTTTATCTACACAGAATTTCACCTGCCAGTTTACAGTGTTCCCCCCATTTCCTATAGCTGGCCCTTACCTTTACCACAGCATGCTGTCCCATCACTGCTACGCTGACCAGCCTCTGACCTGCACTTGTGTGCTGGATTACAGCCTGTGCTGACTGCCTGAGGCAGCAAGCAATGCCTTGTGAATAAATGCATCTCTTTATTGGTTTAAATTTATCACCTGTTTCACTGTATATCTTGCTCCTACATAAGCAAAGAGAACAAAGGGGCTCTCATTTGCTTTTCAAGACTTTATAGCCCTTTACAGACTTCTACAATATTCCTTCTATTCATCATCTTGCTCTGGTTATAAACAGAATCTTTTCAATCCCCTTTCACCTGAGGTTGCCATTCCTGTCTTCTGAATACTGGTTAGATCTGCAATAACCTCTTTGAAACTGGATGGGTGGTATCTTACACATCAGAAACAGTTATCTCATCTAGATCCCTACAAAGGCACCAAAAAGGGTGTTGTAGCTCTCATCATCCTGTACTGAGCTCAGAGGATGGGGGTCAGTGGGGCAGAGTCTAACTGGAGGCCTGTGACCAGCAGTGTTCCCCAGGGCTGGGTGTTGGGTCCAGTCCTGTTCAATATCTTCACTGACACCTTGATGAGGGAACAGCATCCACCCTCAGCAAGTGCTGATGATACAGAGCTGGGAGGGGTGGCTGACAGGCAAGACACTGCACTGCCATCCAGAGACCTGGCCAGGCTGGAGAGCTGGGCAGGGAGACACCAGATGAGATTCAACAAAAGCAAGTGGAGAGTCTGGCACCTGGGGAGGAACAACTGCATGTATCAGTACAGGCTGGGGGTGACCTGCTGGAGAAGAGCTCTGTGGAGAAGGACCTGGGGGTCCTGGTTGATGACAGGTTGGCCATGAGCCAGCAGTGTGCCCTGGGGCTGAGAGAGACAATGGGATCCTGGGGGGCATCAGGAGTGTGGCCAGCAGGTCACAGGAGGTGATCCTCCCCCTCTACTCTGCCCTGGTCAGGCCCCACCTGGAGTGTTGTGTCCAGTTCTGGGCTCCCTGAGATAAAAAGGACAGGGATCTCCTGGAGAGAGTCCAGAGAAGGGCTATGAAGATGATTAAGGGCCTGGAACATCTGTCCTATGAGGAAAGGCTGAGAGAGCTGGGGCTGTTCAGCCTGGAGAAAAGAAGACTGAGGGGGGACCTAATCAATGTTTATAAATATCTGAAGCATGGGGTGCAGGGGGAATGGCCAGCCCCTTTTCAGTGTCTGTGGGGACAGGACAAGGGGCAATGGCTGCAAGTTGGAGCACAGGAAGTTCCACACCAACATGGGGAGGAACTTTTCCCCAGTGAGGGTGAGGGAGCCCTGGGACAGGCTGCCCAGGGGGTGTGGAGTCTCCTTCTCTGGAGAGATTCCAGCCCCATCTGGACGCCTCTCTGTGCAGTATGAGCTGGGGAGCTGCTTTGGCAGGGGGGTTGGACCCCATGATCTCTGGAGGTCCCTTCCAACCCCTGTGATTCTAGGATTCCATATGCACCATAGCAACTGCATCACTGGTTCAATGCATTGAATCTGGCAGCCTGCCTCTGATCCTAAAGGAGGTGCTTCTGGATATCCTAGAGTAGGGTGCAGGTAGTTGGGTAGATGCAGCCCCCTCCCCTTTTGTTCTGTTTAACCCAGCATGTGCAATACTAATATTTAAAAGCTTGTAATGCTGGTTCACACCCCCTGCTCCAGAATGAACAGGTGAAACTCTCCTGAAGAACAAACCCAGTAGAAACGTGGCTAGCTGGGGTGTAATTAGGAAAAGATTAAGCAGCTTCTCTAAGGGAAAGTAGTGCAGCACCAAAGGCACTCTGTAGCATTTGTGCATATAGACAAGGGCAGGCTAGTCCATACAGTACACCTGAATTTTCAAAACCATTAGCCCCTGAGAAAGTTGATGTTCCAAGAAATTACACTGCAAAAGACTATGTTTCTCTCCCATTTGAGTGGTGGTAACTACAGTTGTCCTTTAAAGTGGCAACAAACTGCACACCATGAGCATTTTACAATACAAACTGCTCAAAATTGTGTTTTCACTTTCCCCTCTTCTGTTACATTATTTGTCATATCATGAGACAAGAGAGTTTTGAGACCAGCCAAATTCAGAACCTGGTTTCCTTCAGACCAAACTTTGTGAGAGATTGATGTTTAGCAAAAAGCTTTGGCATGAAAATGTTGATTTAATTTTTCCTCTATTTAGGCTATTTCTAAGAAGTACAGTCAACAGACAACTAACAGAGCTGCAGCAGTTATGGCAGCACCCAGCAAAACAAGGGTACAAAGGGGTCCAGAAATTGCTCAGGACTGCATGGGCCTGGCTGAGGCTGCAAGGATGGTTGTGATGGGTCACAGAGCCTGGTTCCCAGCCAGTGCAACTGTCTCTAGAACATTGGAGTCTTCAACTCAGAAAAAGCCCCAGAAGAAGGATGAGGCTATCCACAATGGGCTGCAGAGAGCACCTAGTGCCTCTGCAGTCATTTCTGGTTTAGGTGTGGAGCTGCCAGGTGAAGGAGCTGTGGGAAAGGAGGTGAGCAGACTGTGTAGCATCAGGGAGGGTGAACAAGAGAAATCTTCACAGAGCCTCTGGAACTGAAGATCAGGAACACTGCAGTGCAAGGAAAAAGGGACAATGAGCACTTAAGCTCAAAGGAACACAGACAGAGGCACCAAGAGGAGGGAAGCCAGCAGCAGAAGGGAGACTCTGTTCCAGATGCAGAATAGATTTAGCAACATAGGAACTGGTGAGCAGGAAGAAGACCAGTCAGGGTTGCCAGCTGAGCCTGAACCAAATGTCCATATCAAGAAACAAAGGTGAGTGATGGTCACTGAAGATCCCTTCCTGTGGCGAGCGGCAGAGAGCAACACACAGTTTGATATGAATTGTAGGTGAAGCCAGGAAGCCACTTTATGAGGTGCAATCCCCCAGATTCTATACCTTCCTTACTACAAACGTGGCAAGCTAAAAACTGCTCATTGGTTACACACACTGTTCACACCATATTGATTGGTTACTGATTGTAACGAGCTCTGATAACCCTATCTTATAGCTAAATATTCTTACTTTACCTTTAATACCTAAAAGCATCCACACACCTGCTGGTTTGACCCTCTTGTTATGGTTGGTTCCTGACATGTTGTGTTACTCCCAAACACCTTCCCATAGCTGCTGCTTGGTTTAGGGCAGCCTGTACCCCTATCAGCAAGGCTGCTGTGTTTTGAGAATGGGATTATTAGGATCCTCTCTGCATGAGGAACTTCTCCTGTCTCATGGGAACAGAAGAATATTGTCAGGGCCTAAATCTTGGGAGAAGAGAGCTAGGCCGCTAGCAGGCCTGCTGTCTGCCCCGACACCTTCCTGCAGGAAATGGAAGCCCTATCTACTGGCCCACACTTGATGTCTCAAGAGCTTTGTGGCTTGTTGGGGGTCTGGATGATAAGAACAGATTGCAAACATTGGCATGGCCCTCTGACTATTAACCCTTGCTGCTGTTTCATGAGAGCACGAAAAGCACCTGTTTTTCAAGGGGTGATGTTGAGTATACCAAGAGTGACTACAGATCTGGGAGCATAGGGGATGGCTATTGTTCTAAGTCTTACCAGTGAGTGGGAAATATGTAGGGGCCTTGAATAACTCTTGTATCTGCTGGAGAGGCAATATGGCAAGGTGGGGCAATCCAGGACTTTTCTGGTGGGCACTGAGCAGAACCATAAAAACAAGAAGTGAAGATTCAGGGCAACACTGAACAGTTGAGCACAGTTTCTCCTCTCCAGCATTAGATCATTCCCTCAAAATCTGGAAGTCTCAGATTCAATAATCTCTCCTGCAGGAGGTTCCTGTATTCTCATCTGACAGCAGAGTACCAGGAATACCATGTATTTAAGCAACAGGCAGAAAGGGAGCAGGTGTGTTGTGATCTCCTTTGTTGAAGCTTTACAGATGTGCACAAAATTAAGACACATTCCCTGGAAAAGTGAATTCAGGAGTCTCACAAAAGGCCCTGTTTACTGTGACCTCAGTAAATACATAAATAATGAGCAGAAGATGTTACTGTGGGTAATGGGCCAGTAATACCTTGTGAATTATCACTGACAGTGCTCCTTGAGAAATGAGAAATCCCAGGTCAATCATACCCTGCTGAATACAGATCTTAACCAGTACTTGCCAGCTCTGAAGCAGGAGAGAGTGAGGCTTGGAGGGGCACTGAGGAACAACAATCAGCAGCTCCTCTAGCAGTTTTGTCAAGCTGCCTGTCTTTTCCTTCATTTCCCTGTCCTCTCAAGTGTTTGAAAACAAAACCCTCTGGGAAGATTAACAGTTTTAGCACTAGCAGTCTGTCCTGTTTATCATAATAGCCAAACTCCCTCCTGCTAACCAAGATGTTGACTGATCCAAAGGCCAGAAATGCTGAGGGCAGCCAATGTAACAGCCTTCAGCCAGGCCCTAAGTGGTTCTCAACACACAGTGGACACCAAATGGTCACGTGACTGATGCACAACTGCTCTACCTGTCCAAAGAAGTAACTATCAAAGGCTGACTTGTACACCCTCAGAGAAATACCAAGTAATGATATTGTAGAGAACAGCTGAGTTCCTCCTAATTGCTAACAGAGGGAAAAATTATTGCTGATGCTTCCTTACACACCTTCTGGCTCCAACCAACTTCTGTCTTTATAGTGCAGTATGAGGTCCTGGGAGTTCCTACAGACGTATCCAGATTTTGCAACATCTGGCCTGGGGCAAGTGGCAGAGGGCTGAGACTGTTCCCATGAAAGCAAATCTGTGCAACAACAGCTTTCTCCAGAGGAGCATTTCTGTCATTATTAGCATTCCACATAAGGTAGATCAGGGTCCTTTTAGTTTGTGGGTTTTTTCCTAGAAGTACAGAATGAATTCAGATCCAGAATAAATTTGGATGTACTTAAGCCAAATGGCCCATAACTTTAACATTCCAAGCAATCAAGTTGAACTGTCAAGTAGCTATGTTCTGTAAAAACATACAGAACAAGAAGGTATCCTCTGTGAAAACATACAAACCAAATGCATAGTACCCATCAGAAGCTTAGAAAATTAACAGCTCCCTAGTGAAAAATGACTGTGTGTTGCAGTTTTGTGTGGCTGTGCTGCTTCAGAGGCTTTTGTAGGCCGCAGTTACAGCTTTCTGCAAGCCACATCTTTTGAAAACATGGTCAAGGCCAAATTCGAGGCTGAGCCTATCAGAGCTGGTCATAGCGCCTCTGTGAATCACATAGAGGAGAAAAAACCCTGCTGGCAGGGGCACTTTGCCACCAGAGTGGAAGTGAGATGTAACAAGCTGCACAGACACCAAGGCCAGGCCTGCAGGAGGAGGGGGTGAAGAATGCGAAAAGAGAGTTTCCCCTGCAGCTCGTGGTGAGACCATTGTGAAACAGGTGTCCCCCTGAAGCCCATGGATGAGGACAGGGAGCAGAGACACCTATGCCCTGTGAAGATTGATCCACGCCTCAGCAGGTTTGCCAGGGGACTTGTGACTTTGCAGGGGACCAGGCTGGGGGGTCTGGACCCGGATGTCAGCACCCCATGGAGAGGAGCCCTGCTGAGAGGCCTGTGGTGAGGAGATGGATCCCCAACAGAGAGGCCTCACGCTGCAGAAGTTGTGGATACAACTCATGTGGGTGGGACCCCATGGTGCCGACGGGAAGTATGTGTGTGTGTGGAATGCCCCCCCCCAGCTGAGATGGAAGACAACTCGGGAAGAATGGACTGAACCCCCCATTCCCTGCCCCTCCCTGTGCTATGAGGGGAGGGAAGAAGGGAGCAGATCTATGATTAAAGTCAAGAGTGCGAAGAGGCGAGGGGTGGGGGGAAGGAGAAGTGTTAAGATCTTGGGAGGAAAAGCAGCTTGTGAGGGATCGCTGGAACCCCACTGCCCATTCCCTGCCCCTCCCTGAGTCATGTTGTGGGGGGAAGAAGGGAGTAAAATCGTGATGAGTTTTAAGTGTGCTAAGAAGGGAGGGGTGGGGGGAAGGTGCTTTAAGACCTGGCCACTTCTTATCTCATTCCGGTTCACTGGATGTATTAGTTGTAGTAGTAATAAATCACTTTCCTTTATTCTGTGCTGAGTCTGTTTTGCCCATTGCACTAATTGGAGAGTGATCCCTCTGTCCTTATCTCAGTTCCTAAACTTCCCAATATCTATTTTCTCCCCTCTTTGGCTGAAGAGGGGAGTGAGCGAACAGCTTGGTGGGTATTTTGCCTTAGGCTAGGGCCAAACCACCACACTGTGGTAGCTCTTGATAGAGAATCAGGAAAGCCAGAGTGATAACAGCTGAGGATGGAGTAGTTAATACTCAATGAAGTTCATGGGAAGTAGATATGATCCCACCTCAAAGCTTTAATCAATCTCTAGAAAGTCAGGATGAGACCTCTTTAGTGACAGCCTATGCTATCTGCCTACTAAGGCGCTCCTTGCCTTTCATGTTAAAAAAAATAAACCCCATACTTTTGATATCAGTGAATTGCACATAAAAAACTACCTAAAATCATTGCCAACTCAGCTTTCTAGAGGATTGTGCTCCACAGAATCACTGTCTTTTCTCTTTTAAAAAAATCAAAGGTATTTTCAAAATAGAAAAGTGACCAAAAATAAGGCAGCAAAAATTATAAAAAACCAAAACAAACCAAAACTACTTCATACTAAAGTCCAGACCCATTATCTGTATTACCTGTAAGTCATTAGGAGTCTTTCTGAAAAGCTGACAGGCATGATTGAGGTTCTGTATTTCAGAGGATGTGAAAGAAGCAAATACTTTTTCTGTTGTTATTCATAAAGTATGACAGTGCTTCTGAAACTGTAGGAAACTGCACAGAACCTACTTGAGCAGAAAAGAAATCTGTTAATAAATCAATACAACTGAAAGCAAAATCCAGATATGCTTCCAGAAAAAAGAGGACAGGAGCTGCTTCCCCTACCTATCTTATATAGGGTACCACAGAACCAAATCACAAAAAATCTAGGCTTAGGATGGTCATGTTGTACATCTGGGAATTGTATTCCTCATGGATAAAGGAACTGAAAGAGAATGGAGACACAATACCTTACTGGTTTGATGAAATAAAATAAAAAGTTCTTAATTTAAAAATAAAAGGAAAATGCACACAAAAAAAGGATCTCATTTCACTTGTCTTCATGCTGCCTTTCACCCCCATCCAGTTCATGATGCTCAGTGCATTATTTGGGCAGCAATCACACCATACTTCTCCAGGCAAATGTCTCAGTCTGGCAAGCAGGACACAACTGGGATCAGGCAGAAGGGACACAATAGGATCAGGCAGCCTGGTGACTATAAAAAAATGTTACTAGGGGCTGAAGTAAATATTTATATATTTTTTATTATATCATTTTGGTCAAATAGCCTCACCACTTGAAGGGTGGCATGGGAAAACAGGTACATTAGGTATACAAGACTTTTCCCCATATGATACTCCACATCCTCGCCATCCAGAGGGATCTTGCCAGGCTGGAAAGATGGGCCCAGGGGAACCTAATGAGGTTCAACACTGCCAAGTGTCAGGGGTTGCACTTGGGCTGGAGGAATCCCAGACATAGATACAGGAAGAGCTCCTGGAGAGCAGCCCTGTGAGAAGGACCTGGGGGTTCTGGTGGATGAGAAACTTCACCTGAGCCAGCAGTGGCTCTGGCAGCTCGCAAGGCCAATGGGATCCTGGGCTACATCAGCAGAGGGGTGGCAGCAGGGACAGGGAGGGGATTGTGCCAATCTGCTCTGCCCTGCTGAGGCCCCACCTGGAGTCCTGTGTGCAGAGATGGGGCTCCAAATACAAGAAAGATGTGGAACTGTTGGAGAGGGTTCAGAGGAGCCACAAAGATGATCAGAGGGCTGGAGCAGCTGCCCTACAAAGAGAGGCTGAGGGAGCTGGGCTTGTTCAGCCTGGAGAAGAGAAGGCTGTGGGGGGACCTCATTGCAGCCTGCCAGTCCCTGAAGGGAGCAGAGAAACAGGAGGGGAATCAACTTTTTAAAAGGGCAGACAATGGCAGGACAAGGGGGATGGATTAAAGCTGAAGGAGGGAAGGTTTAGATTGGATATTAGGGGGAAGTTTTTTACAGAGAGAGTGGTGAGGGGCTGGAACAGGCTGCCCAGAGAAGGGGTGGATGCCCCATCCCTGGAGGTGTTCAGGGCCAGGTTGGATGGGGCCCTGGGCAACCTTGTGTAGCTCCAGGCCTGAGGTTGATGGCCCTGTCTGTGGCAGGGGGGTTTGGAGCTTTATGATCCTTGGGGTCCCTTCCAACCCAGACTGTTCTATGATTCTATGATCCCAAACAACCTGGGACTTTTTACCACTTTCAGCAGAGCAGTCTCTTACCCCTCTAGGAATCCATATCTTTTTTCAGGAAAAGATTGTGTGTCATTACTCCACTTGTGGGACTCATCTGTAGCAAGCAAGCAACCATCAGAATGGCCAGAATTAAGACCAGCCTTCTCTGAGTCTTGCATCCTAACAAAGCCTCACCTCATCCACACCAACCCAAGCAGGGCACAGCTGGTGACACACAGCTGAAGAATTTTTTGCTCTGAAAAATGTCAAGGCTGGATATAGTGCAGTTTCAAACAACAGAGCCTGAGAGTATTCTCTAAGGATGCAGCAAAATAAAAGCAAAGTCATTTTAAATTAGTGGGAGAGAGGAAGAAAAGAGAGGATCCAAAAGAAGAGACAGCTGGGAAAATTTGTTTCTTTAATTGTAAAGAAAGAACAGTGTTCAAACTGAACAGACTTGAAATACAGACATAAACCACAGTTGCTTCCCCAAAGCAATGAAGAAATTTTGCAGAAAACCAAATGTCAGTTTCAGTCCATAATGAGCTCGAATTGAATTCTGACTGCAGAAAGAGGAAAGGAGTGATTCTGTGAGTGGGGCTGCATTTTGCAGAGGGCAATATGGAGAAGGGTTATTCCCAAACTAATAGTGTGTGCCTTTTTAAGAATAAGATGCAGACACCTACAAAGCCACTCCCACCTACAGCTAAAAAGATTTGCAGTGTCCAACTGAAAATACTTATAAAAAGAAAAATCCCCCAGCTCTGTTCATCTGCTAAAGACACAAAATCTGCTCAGTGATCTTTGCTTTTTTCCCACTCCCCAACTGTATCCTGGACTACAGAGTAGCTCAATTTAGCTCTGATATTGTCAACATTTTCCATGTGCAGACCAAAAGGTACACCTCATGGATGATAGAAAGAGAGATTGTGCAAATCCTCTCTGCTTGTGCTCTGTTCTGAAAGAGAGCTAGGAATGCTCTGACTGATAACCAAGAGCACCAGCAGCTTAACACATCCTTATGTCTGAGCCAGAAAACACAGTGCTGGTAAAAGGACTGAAGATAACACACATATCACAAGGTGCAAGTTATGCCCCCTGCCCTTACCTCCCCTCCAAGCAGGTGCACTGAAATACTCCTGCTAAGAAATCCAGACAGGAGGCACAATATACACAAAACCAAAGCCAGGCAAGGGTAAGAACAGCGTTACAGGTTCCAGTTCACAGTAAGTTCAGCATCAGACATCCAGTCAGCTTCTAACTTGTAGCATTTTATTATTCCCCTCCAAAAAAAACCCCTCAAACGTTTAAGAACACACCAACCCAGTTCTCCAGATCACAGAGAACTAAACTAGACCAGTCCTCTGAGACTATGAAAGTTTCATGGCCAGCACTGGGCTCACCTTCTTTGGTTGGCCATAATGTACTCAGGAAGTATTCTAAAGCTTGGAAACTGTGATTATACAAAAGGAAAAAAAACCCAAAGCCCAAAACAAACCCAAACAAAAGCCACACACCTTGTAAGACAAAAAGCAAGCATCCCTTCTTAGAGATTCCCAACTCAGTTGAAGTCACCTGCTGCTTCTCACCTTGCAGAAAACGCAGTCCAATATAGTGACCAAGCATAACAACCACAAACCAAACCAAACCCACAAAGCAACTGCAAAACCTTTACATGCCTAAACACTTACAGAAGTGAGGGGAAAAAAAAAAGAAATTAAAAAATAAATATCACTGAAAATGTACTTACTGGGCGGACTTCACCTGTAGTGTTGGTATACTGACGGGCCAGACCAAAGTCTAACATGTAGCACTTCCTGTATGTTGAAGGTAAACGGCCCATGGCAAAATTAGACTAGACAAAGTGAAAAAAAAAAAAATCAGTTTGATAACAGCAACTTGGGTAAGAGTGGCCATGTGTCAACAAAACTTTGTCATATAGTCCC
This sequence comes from Laterallus jamaicensis coturniculus, assembly GCA_022605575.1. Lineage (NCBI taxonomy): Eukaryota > Metazoa > Chordata > Aves > Gruiformes > Rallidae > Laterallus > Laterallus jamaicensis. The sequence continues at coordinate 2,790,001 of JAKCOX010000001.1, forward strand.
CCCCTCTGGTAGAAACATAAGTCAAAGAGAAAAATTTCCTCATCATTAGAGAATCACTGCCATGGTAAGAAGTTCACTTTGCAGACAAGTCACTGTGGAGTCTCAAAATAACTAAAATTCACATTAGCTTAGCTAAATTTCAGCTGCTATGAGAAAGAGCTACATTTAACACCACCAGCTCTGCGCTGAGAGCTCTATCACTTGCATAACCGCATGTATCAGTACAGGCTGGGGGTGACCTGCTGGAGAAGAGCTCTGTGGAGAAGGACCTGGGGGTCCTGGTTGATGACAGGTTGGCCATGAGCCAGCAGTGTGCCCTGGGGGCTGAGAGAGACAATGGGATCCTGGGGTGCATCAGGAGGAGTGTGGCCAGCAGGTCGAAGGAGGGGATCCTCCCCCTCTACTCTGCCCTGGTCAGGCCCCACCTGGAGTGTTGTGTCCAGTTCAGGGCTCCCTGGGATAAAAAGGACAGGGATCTCCTAGAGAGTCCAGAGAAGGGCTACAAAGATGATTAAGGGCCTGGAACATCTCTCCTGTGAGGAAAGGCTGAGAGAGCTGGGGCTGTTCAGCCTGGAGAAAAGAAGACTGAGGGGGGACCTAATCAATGTTTATAAATATCTTAAGTATGGGGTGCAGGGGGAATGGCCAGCCCCTTTTCTGTGTCAGTGGGGACAGGACAAGGGGCAATGGCTGCAAGTTGGAGCACAGGAAGTTCCACACCAACATGTGGAGGAACTTTTCCCCAGTGAGGGTGAGGGAGCCCTGGGACAGGCTGCCCAGGGGGTGTGGAGTCTCCTTCTCTGGAGAGATTCCAGCCCCGTCTGGACGCCTCTCTGTGCAGTATGAGCTGGGGAGCTGCTTTGGCAGGGGGGTTGGACCCCATGATCTCTGGAGGTCCCTTCCAACCCCTACAACTCTGTGATAACAGGCTGGAGTTACTGTATACAAATGTTTCTGTTGGTGGTTCAGCTGGTAGCATGCAGTATTCGGCCCTAACTCCCAGAATCTCCATCCACTGCATTGCATTACCTCAATTTATCTGAACATTCAGACATCTAAAAAACACTGGGTTTGATTCTTAGTACATAAACTGACACCAAGTTAAAGGAGCAGCTTTTTTTTTCTTTTTAAACACCCTTCTTAAAGTTCTATCTTTACCATAAAGGATGGCTGCTAAAGAATTTGTGTGCAGTCACCTTAGTGACTGATTTTCAGCTGAATCCGATCAGCTTGAACCATCTGATTTTAAAAGCAGCATATAACTTTGCTGGAAAGAAGATGATTTCAGGGATGGTGAAGCAATAAGTGTTCAGGTCAAGTAGTGATGAGCTGCAGGAAAAAGACTGGCTCCTACAGTGAGTCCTGGCACTATTGTGCCTTCTGATGTTGACATAAAACCAACACCATGAATGTGTTTCCAACAGTGGAAACAGTGGTCCATTTTTTTTTTGTCAATGGCTCAGAAAAAAGGGGATTTTAAAAAAAAATAAAATATTATTTTAGCAATATTTATTACTTTAGTCATATTTGTTTTATTAATATTTATTATTTTAGTAATGTTTATTATAATTATTTTTAAGCAATGGGCCACAGAGTAAGACATCCTTTCTGAAGCCTTTTATAGCAGTCACTGTTTGGACTCCAAATCATTGTTCAAAATTAGATTGCTTCATCATGTGATCTTGACTGCTACGAGTGTGACTGACAGGTACTAACCCACCATGGACCAGCCTCTGCCAATAAAAACTAGTTCACTATGCACTTAAAGGAATGACAATACTGTATTACTATTATCTACTTAAAGGAAATAGCCAATGTGTCAGGCAGTGGGAATGTGCAAGGAACCTAAATGCCTCCACTAAGATCTGCACATATTCAGACTGTCTTTACTGACTCAAGCAGAACAGACAGACATACAACTAAAAGGAAAACTTCTAGAACAACATACAGGCTTGATGTCCCTATGTAGGAATCCCACAGAGTGAATGGCTTCTATTGATTCCAGAATCTGTTTGCCTAAGCGCAGCGTTGTGCTCAGCGTAAACGTCCCTCGAGGCTGACTCCTTCTGAGGTCTGCAAGATTTCGACCCTGAAACAAGCAAGAAAACACTTCAAACCACACATTAAAACACAGCAGTTCATAGCTGCAAGTCCCAACATGCATCCCCCCAAAAAGCAGACATGCTCATCAGTCAGGTGCTCAACTTAGGCCTGTTTTATTTCTTGTATATGCTCCTCCAATACTTCACTTTAACTCTGAAGTGACACATTTGCTGATAAGAAGATACCAAGGTCTTGGGAAGTCAGCTGCTGTACTATTTGGAAAACAGGCATGACACAGACAGAAGTGCCTCAGGCTGTATAAGCCCAGCATCTCTTTACTTTAAAACCCAGACTATATAGAGGCTGATTTAAGAACAACCTTTGAATGTTCTCTGAGACATCTAAAGATTAAAGCAGTATAAAGAAGATAAGCAGGTCATGAAGCCACTATCTGTTAGGGCTCACAGAAGCAGTTTCATCAGAAGCTCCCTAGCACACAGCTCTGTGGCTCAAGTGCCAAGTCAGCATTGTTGTGGCAGTGCCACAATGGCAAAGTTGTCTATCAGGAGAATCCTACCCCAATCATCTAGAGAATCCTACCCCAATCATCTAGAGAATCCTACCCCAATCATCTAGAGAATCCTACCCCAATCATCTAGAGAATCCTACCCCAATCATCTAGAGAATCCTACCCCAATAATCTAGAGAGGAGGATTTTTCTGCTGACTTAACCCCCCATGTATTTTAAAACATGGTAACATACTTCCAGTTAATTAAAACTGGGGGGGTGAAGGGGGAAAATCCACCAGCTGTGCATGAAAGTAAAGACAATTTAGGAAAGGTGGATAGACTAAACACCAGAAGAATCAGTGTTCTTTGATCTCTCTCATCTCAGTTTTGCCTGTACCTCTTTCAATTTGTAAAAAGGTGGTGTTAAAGTATCCTATGGCAGAGTACCCCCCAATCCACAGAACTAATGCATTTATCAACTGATCAAAACCATCAGGAATAAAGAGTCCACTGTCTCAGAGAACAGGCATGAAGAACAAACATTGCAGGGACACACTGTTTATCACTGTACTACAGAATCTCTTGATTCTGCTCCTGCAAAGACATACATGCTTCTAATGCAAGGCCAGATGTATTCAAACCAAATTCATAACAGAAGATACACAAAATTCCAAACATTTGGTGAGAAAACACATCATCTGCTCATCCACCCATTTCCTGCCATCAAGTTATTGCAGGGGCAACTACATCTGGCTCTTTTGGCATACGACTGGTCTCTCAAACTGGTTTGACCCCTGTTCCACTTCAGGGGCTCTAGTCCCTTGAACAACCACACAGATACAGCCAAGCCACAGCAACCAGCCCAGGTTTGGTCCTCAGCATGAGCAAAATCATAGAATGGCATGGGTTGGAAGGGACCCCAAGGATCACAAAGCTCCAACCCCCCTGCCACAGGCAGGACCACCAACCTCAGGCCTGGAGCTACACAAGGTTGCCCAGGGCCCCATCCAACCTGGCCTTGAACACCTCCAGAGACGGGGCACCCACCCTCTCTCTGGGCAGCCTGTTCCAGCCCCTCACCACTCTTTCTGTAAAAAACTTCCCCCTAATATCCAATCTAAACCTTCCCTCCTTCAGCTTTAATCCATTTCCCCTTGTCCTGCCATTATCTGCCCTTTTAAAAAGTTGATTCCCCTCCTGTTTCTCTGCTCCCTTCAGGGACTGGCAGGCTGCAATGAGGTCCCCCCACAGCCTTCTCTTCTCCAGGCTGAACAAGCCCAGCTCCCTCAGCCTCTCTTTGTAGGGCAGCTGCTCCAGCCCTCTAATCATCTCTGCGCCTCCTCTGACCCCTCTCCAACAGTTCCACATCTTTCTTGTATTGGGGGCCCCAGCTCTGGACACAGGACTCCAGATGGGGACTCACCAGGGCAGAGCAGAGAGGGACAATCCCCTCCCTGTCCCTGCTGCCACCCCTCTGCTGATGGAGCCCAGGATCCCATTGGCCTTGAGAGCTGCCAGAGCCACTGCTGGCTCAGGTGAAGTTTCTCATCCACCAGAACCCCCAGGTCCTTCTCATCAGGGCTGCTCTCCAGGAGCTCTTCTCCCAGTCTGTATCTGTGTCTGGGATTCCTCCAGCCCAAGTGCAACCCCTGACACTTGGCAGTGTTGAACCTCATCAGGTTCACCCAGGCCCATCTTTCCAGCCTGGCAAGATCCCTCTGGATGGCTCCTTTCCTTCTAGGGTGAATAAAAATAAAAACTAAGCTACTTCTCTTGTGCTTAGTTTCTTTAATTCCTGTAACAGTGTACTTGAGGCAGCACAGATTTGGCATCGTTATCCTGAAAGATCTGAGTTACAGATTTGACAGCAGCTCCTCCTTTCCACTGTGAAGTGGTTCCTTGGACACCAACTCTCTTTTCCAGTGGTAACAGGGAAAGGCAGGGTTTTTTTCCACAGCCACACACTGAAATGTGCTGTAATTTTCCCCAGTTGGTTTGGGAGTCTCAGGTGCTTGCTCTCCAGAAATCACTCAAAAGCATGTGAATACCTCATACTGACTGCAGGAATAGACAGAAAAATATGCATTATATTCCAAATAAACACCTTCAGGCTGGCTAAGAAGCAGAGCAGATGCACTGAGCTGCAAAGCTTAGAGGAGAAACCTCAGTCCCAGAGACTGAAGAGAAAGGGAGAACAGCAGTATGCCAACATTCAGAGTGACACATGACAAGCCATGTCTCAGCAAACCCTGAAGCTGAATTTTAGCCTGAAAACTAGCTAATGCTTTAAGTATCAAAGTCTAAATTTCCAAATAATGGAATGATTTTTAACTCTACCTACTCTATGAGCTCAGCCACATAGACAAGAACAGGCCAGAAGGAGATTGTGTACAGAGAAGTGTTTTTCCAAGGTATCTTCACCAAGCTCATTATGGACAGGACTGGGGGGTTAGAAGCCTTGTTGCTCCATGAGCTCCAGATTAACCCTTTCAAGACTCCTATTCACACTCACACTGAAGGACCAGCAGCAGCCAGGGCTGGTTAGAGAGCAAAAGGTTTTTTCTACCTGTAATGGCAGTTGGGATGCCAAAGGTGTGTAAAAAGGCAAACCCAAGCACCAGGAATCCACTGGTTTTATACATCCCCTTTGCAAAGTAGAACTACAGTTCAACATATCAGAAGTTTATTTTAAAAAAGTACAGGGGTCTGCTTGGTGTCTGTTTTACTTCATTCACTAGTCACTAATTAAAAATAACCTTCAAGATTATTATGCAGCAGGTTACTTCTCACTACTTAAGTGCTTCAACCATCCCACTTTCCTTCAATGTGTTCTATCATAAAGGAACAGGATGTATGCTATAAGCTCTTCAGGGGAAGGACAGGCTTGTATTGTTTAATCATACACAGAGCAAAGCCCTGATCACACAAGCTGCAAGAGAGGTAGGACAAGTTCCCTGTCAACTCTTATGTCAGGTGCTGAAACAGGCCAGCTTCCAAGGCAACTGCATTGGAAAGAAGCACCTTTAGTTTGAAAATATTCTCCTTGAGCTAATGACAATCTCCCTCCCCTTAAAGGTTTTTCTTCCCAGTGTTTTTGACTCAGCCATCTCTTCCCACTTGTTCCCCACTGACTCTTTCTTCTGCGCCTGTATGCTGTGAAAGCAAGCTGCTTTTGTGAGCAACAGATCTGTTTCCAGGACAGTACCACCGCTGTCCCCCAGGGGTCTGCCTGGGGACCGGTTCTCTTTAACATCTTTATCAATGACATCGATGATGGGATTGAGTGCACCCTCAGCAAGTTTGCAGATGACACCAAGCTGAGAGGTGTGGTCAGCACCCTAGAAGGAAAGGAGCCATCCAGAGGGAGCTTGCCAGGCTGGAAAGATGGGCCTGGGGGAACCCAGAGCTGGGGCCCCAAATACAAGAAAGATGTGGAACTGTTGGAGAGGGGTCAGAGGAGCCACAAGGATGATCAGAAGGCTGGAGCAGCTGCCCTACAGAGAGAGGCTGAGGGAGCTGGGCTTGTTCAGCCTGGAGAAGAGAAGGCTGTGGGGGGACCTCATTGCAGCCTGCCAGTCCCTGAAGGGAGCAGAGAAACAGGAGGGGAATCAACCTTTTAAAAGGGCAGATAATGGCAGGACAAGGGGGATGGATTAAAGCTGAAGGAGGGAAGGTTTAGATTGGATATTAGGGGGAAGTTTTGTACAGAGAGAGTGGTGAGGGGCTGGAACAGGCTGCCCAGAGAGGGGGTGGATGCCCTGTCACTGGAGGTGTTCAAGGCCAGGTTGGATGGGGCCCTGGGCAACCTTGTGTAGCTCCAGGCCTGAGGTTGGTGTCCCTGCCTGTGGCAGGGGGGTTGGAGCTCTCTGATCCTTGGGGTCCCTTCCAACCCTTGCCATTCTATGATTCTATGATTTGGGCTCTGAAGATCTAACTATATACATTTTCTGGTTAAAGTTTCATGCTGAACCACCCAGAGGTCCCTGCAACTCCTCCTGTTATGGTGGCTTGTGTAGACACCTATGTAAGACTTCAGCTGTGTAACTCTTGACAGGAGTAGCTGGCTGTCCAGCACTACAGTCACCATGCACTGGCTACCCAAGTATTTACCCAGACTGACTTAATACCAGCAGTGTTCAAACAGGAGAATGCACTTTCACAGCAGAAACCAAACTGCTGAGCTTAGAGATGGGGGAGCCAGCCATCACTCCCTCTCATAGAGAAGACTCTGCTGCAGGTGTGACACCACTGGCTCCCACCACACTCTGAGCTCTGATACAAGAGGTATATTTTGAATGCTGCAGCACAGCAGCAGGAGATACTTCCAACAGCTGCCACTGCTGCATGATATTATAGGTGGCTCCTGCCAGCATTCTGAATTGAGCACATTCCCCAGAAAATTGACTGAAAACCATCTTAAACAGAAAAGCAGGGCTATGAAATATCTTAGTGCATCTTGACAGCTGGAGCTATCCCAAGGGATATCACAGCAACACTACCCCCTCTCACTGTCTCCCATTCCACCCACTTCCTACATACAGTGTCTCTAGGCCAGTGCTTGGGCTTATTTTCTCACTGTAAATCCTTCCCTGTGGTCACATCTCCATGGGATGAGGGGGAGAAAGGAAGCACAGAACTCACCTGAAGCTGCATGACCACATAATTAAATTTTTCATTCCTTCCACAGCCAATAAATCTGCAAACATGATCCTTCCCTGAAAAGAAACAGAAACATACAGAATGGAACATAAGAAAGGAACCCTGTGATTGTGACTTTTAGGAAAATAGTTCTGACCAAGGGTGTGTAACCAAACGTGGCATCAGGCATGGAGCTTTGCAGAACTAGCATTCACACTAACATACACTAACCTGTACTGGGCATTGGTGAGGCTGCACCTCGAGTGCTGGGTCCAGTTCTGGGCCCCTCACCATTAGAAGGACATTGAGGTTCTGGAGCGAGTCCAGAGAAGGGCAACCAGGCTGGGGAAGGGGCTGGAGGGCAAATCCTGTGAGGAATGGCTCAGGGAGCTGGGGGTGTTCAGCTTGGAGAAGAGGAGGCTGAGGGGAGACCTTATCACCACCTACAGCTACCTGAAGGGAGGTTGTGGAGAGGTGGGTGATGGTCTCTTCAGCCAGGTGACAGGAGACAGGACAAGGGGCAATGGCACTAAGCTGTGCCAGGGCAGGGGCAGGTTAGACATTAGAAAAACATTTTTACTGAAAGAGCTGTCAGGGCCTGGCACAGGCTGCCCAGGGAGGGGGTTGAGTCACCTTCCCTGGGTGTGTTCATAAAAGGGTACATGAGGTACTTAGGGCTCTGGTTTAGCTTGGGATGGGATTGGTTGGACTTGATGATCTTAAAGGTATTTCCCAACCTTGTGATTCAGCAAGAAAACTGCCTGTGAAATAGTAGTGAGTGGAAATCAGTGTCAGGAATCCTCAAAGTGCCACAGGGCACAAGTGTCAGTGCAACAAACCACAGTTTATACCAGCATTTGACCACACAACACGACCATCCCTGAGCTAAACCATGGGTAGCATACATGGCCACGTGGTTTCACAGGTTCACTGGCAGCCTGGAACCACAGAATGGTCAGGGCTGGAAGGGACCTTAAAGATCATCAAGTTCCAACCCTCCTGCCGTGGGCAGGGACACCTCTCACTAGACCAGGCTGCTCAAGGTCCCATCCTACCTGGCCTTGAGCACCTCCAGGGAGGGGGCAGCCACCACCTCCCTGGGCAACCTGTCCCAGTGCCTCACCACCCTCAGAGTGAAGAATTTTTTCTCAATATCTAATCTAAATGTACCCCAGTCGGGGTAGATGGACAACCTCACAAGTTCTGTCACGGTGTTACAAGTACAAACTACATCTATTCAGGCAAAATCTAAGGCAACCAGCCACCCTGAAACACTCAGTTTGCCCTCTGAGTTCATTCCCTGGGGTACAAAAGTGCTGCCACAATGTCTAAATTTCATCACATGGCACCAAACAGGACCCACTGGGAAAAAAGAAGGGAGGGAGGGGGAAAAAAAGAAGGGAGGGAGGGGGGAAAAAAAGAAGGGAGGGAGGGGGGAAAAAAAGAAGGGAGGGAGGGGGGAAAAAAAGAAGGGAGGGAGGGGGGAAAAAAAGAAGGGAGGGAGGGGGGAAAAAAAGAAGGGAGGGAGGGGGGAAAAAAAGAAGGGAGGGAGGGGGGAAAAAAGGGAGGGAGGGAGGGGGAAAAAAAGAAGGGAGGGAGGGAGGGGGAAAAAAAGAAGGGAGGGAGGGAGGGGGAAAAAAAGAAGGGAGGGAGGGAGAAAAGGCTGTGGTTTCAGACTCTGACCTGTAATGGATTTTTGATGGCATGCATTAGCAAAGGGGGAAGTACAATGCATGCATTCCTCTACCAGCAAACTACTATTGATAACAGAGTAAAGGTGATGTACACCACAATGGTGTGGCTTCTAAGCAGGGAAGAGGGTGAGTATCACTGCCTAGCTCTGCCCTGGGTTTTTTTGCAGCACTTGAGAAATTATGACTTTAATTAGCTTGTAAACCAAAGCTTATTGTCTGACACCTCCCAGTTTTAAAACAAAAAAAGGAAGAGCATGAACAGATACAGTAACCAGTAACGGCACAGGCTCTAACGCACTTGGGACCCTGCTGTTGCTCTCATTGTGTGCACCACAGGCCTGGGGCATCAAAAACTGTTGGAGACAGCAAGATGTGACAGGATAGGGACCTGGAGGGCTGCCAGAGACCTAGAAGTGGCATTCTCACTGGAGAACCAGAGCAATGCATACAGTGCTAGAATATGGAGCTCCACGCCAGGCTCTGGTACAAGAGCATCAAGAAGAGCCTGCTCTCCAGGGCCCAACAGCCCCCCAGCAGAACATCCACACTCTCTCCACTATCACAATGAGATAACAAGAGCTGCCTGCAACTAGAACTGGAGGGACAGAGGCCTTGGCTACCCATTACTCCTTTTGGAAAAACAGACTTAAAACAAACCATCCAACCCACCAACTCCCCTCCCCCCCCCAGTATGCACCTAGATCTGGTTAGATAAGCAAGGTTATGTGGCTGCAGATCCTTCAAGTCTCTAGTTCAGTCCTAAGGACACTGTCCAGTTGCAGGCTGAGCGTGCAAGACCATGCTGGAGCCATCAAGGAACACCACATGCCACCATATTTCAGGAAAAGGTACTCAGAGATCTGGGAAGTCCCCTCTGCAGCATACATCAGGGCAGCCTGCACACTCTTCCTTGATCCTTTTTCTCACATACCAGGCCCATGTCCTGCGTGTGCCCATGAGTACTGGGTGCCACTGCTTTCCTACTATCTTCAAATTAACTGAAATTCAGTGTTTTTAAACATGCAGGTTTCTGGTTTTCTGCAAGAATTCCCTGAGATACTGTCTAGATACAGCACACATCCTGGCCTGGGCACTTCCAAGCAGAGACCACCAGCAAGCCTCAAGTGTCTTCCTGCCAGTACTGGCTATGGTGCCAGCCAAGATGAAGCCATCCTCAAAGGCAGATTTGTGGCTATGAAGTCAACACACCTGGATAACCTCAGAAAGAAACAGATGGGTTTCTTGAGGAGCTTATGATACCTGTGTGCTTCAGCAAATTGACACAGGTCTCAGACAGCCCAGCACAGGTCCACACTCATCCTTGAAACCCTTACAGATTCACACAGACCAACCAGCCTGGCTTGCTTACAGACACACTGTGAGTCCCACTTTGCTTTGGTTTGCCTTTCAGAGCACCAGGACATGGATACTCAGGCAACAGCCAAAACAATGACTCTTTCTACTGGCAATGAGAGCTACTGTGTGGTAAAAAGGGTAAATTGCTCCAATTTTTACTTGCTTTTACTGTTTTAAGCAATTGCAAAGCACTGAAAGGCAGGGCACAATGTGCTTTTTATTGCTGTAAAGCTACAGACAAATAACATTAAAAACCCATCCTCTGAAAGGGGGAACCTGGCCACTTAAATCAATCATTTGAGTGAACCAGGAGTCCAATACACTTCACTGTGACCCAGATAATTCAGTGCTGCCTCTTCTGATTTCACAAATATTCCTGACCATTTAAAAAAAAAAAAATCAGTTTCCTCCCTAACATTAATATTTTCTGGATCACACAAATTTAAAGAAAGGAAAAGCTTTTACATTTTTGATTTATTATCTTTGAGAATTCTATGCATGTTATGAATTATACGTCCCACCTGGAGTCCTGTGTCCAGAGCTGGGGCCCCAATACAAGAGAGATGTGGAACTGTTGGAGAGGGGTCAGAGGAGGGACACAAGGATGATCAGAGGGCTGGAGCAGCTGCCCTACAAAGAGAGGCTGAGGGAGCTGGGCTTGTTCAGCCTGGAGAAGAGAAGGCTGTGGGGGGACCTCATTGCAGCCTGCCAGTCCCTGAAGGGAGCAGAGGAACAGGAGGGGAATCAACTTTTTAAAAGGGCAGAGATTTGCAGGACAAGGGGGAAGTGTTCCAGGCCAGGTTGGATGGGGCCCTGGGCAACCTTGTGTAGCTCCAGGCCTGAGGTTGGTGTCCCTGCCTGTGGCAGGGGGGTTGGAGCTCTATGATCCTTGGGGTCCCTTTTCCAACCATTACCATTCTGTGATTCTATGGTCATATAGATGGGATAAATGCTCACAGCATCAATCCCTCTGGGTTTCTGAGGCTTTTACTCATTTTTTTTTGTCCAAAGGAGGCACCAGGTGACAGCTGTTTGCTCTCTCAGAGGAGTCCATACCCTGCTGAAGGAAGAGATAGAAGCTGACAGTCTAGAGTGACTTTGGTATTCCTGCAGATCATTCCTGAGGTTGATCAGAACTATGAAGCTCCCATGAAAATCATGTTGATAATCTCCTGTGCAGTCAGGATGATGGGACTGTCATACTTTTCTTTAAGGCAGAAAGAAATAGTCCTCTTTCTTCACACATGCTCTCATCAAGCATGAAGATCATTGCACAGAAGGCAGCAAAGCATATTTTAACCCAGAAAAGTAAGAAAGCAGAGGGGAAATGTTTTTTATAAAGGTATACTTAGTATAGGGAGCCTCACAACCCTTTTCATAGAATCATAGAATGGCAAGGGTTGGAAGGGACCCCAAGGATCAGAGAGCTCCAACCCCCCTGCCACAGGCAGGGACACCAACCTCAGGCCTGGAGCTACACAAGGTTGCCCAGGGCCCCATCCAACCTGGCCTTGAACACCTCCAGGGACGGGGCATCCACCACCTCTCTGGGCAGCCTGTTCCAGCCCCTCACCACTGTTTCTTTAAAAAACTTCCCCCTAATATCCAATCTAAACCTTCCTTCCTTCAGCTTTAATCCATTCCCCATTTTACTGCACTAACAGCCAGATCATACTCACTCCTTTGCTGCTCTAGTGAACAGCCACTTGATATTACAGATCACAAGCCTATACTTCAGATGTCCTATAAGAAGTCCTATATCTGCATTAGATTATTATTAAAACAAACCAGCTAACTTTCAACGCAGTAAAGGAACAGAGCAAGAGATTATAACGAGTTATAACTTGTTAACTAACTAACAGGTTGAAGAAATAAGTTTCAGTGAGTATGTGTTTTGTTTCATATGCATTCATTTCTCCAAGTGTTTAGTTAAGGCAGCATTTTAATGTTCACTCATAGAAAAATAGTATTTTTACTGCTGCCTTTAAACTAAAATGAATGGAATAATCTCCCATATAATGCTGGGTAAGAAATAAAAGGCTTCAGTTATTAAAATGGCCTTCACTGTCCTTGTTCTGAAGTAACTTTAAAAAATTACAGACAATAAACCATGTCCTCATGTATAAAAATAACTTAAGTATCAGGAAAACTGTTCTACCCTAGGATAGATATTCATCACTTTGTAGAGATATGATTAACAATCCCATGTTAATACTTAAAAACTTTCATTACATGAAAAACTTTCATTATGCAGCACTTAAAAAATTAAACGATGATCCTTTTTTCTGAGCATATTTTTCCACACATATCAACTTCAAACTGCTGGAAACCAATATTCATTCCAATCTTCTACTTGTTTAAGGTCTTAAAAATTCCTAACATAAATGCAAGACAGCAATGAAAATACACGACATTACTGTTGCAATTTGAAGTTTTGGGTTGTTTTGGGCTTTTTTTCTGAAAGAGAATCACAGAGTTGTAGGGGTTGGAAGGGACCTCCAGAGATCATGGGGTCCAACCCCCCTGCCAAAGCAGCTCCCCAGCTCATACTGCACAGAGAGGCGTCCAGACGGGGCTGGAATCTCTCCAGAGAAGGAGACTCCACACCCCCTGGGCAGCCTGTCCCAGGGCTCCCTCACCCTCACTGGGGAAAAGTTCCTCCCCATGTTGGTGTGGAACTTCCTGTGCTCCAACTTGCAGCCATTGCCCCTTGTCCTGTCCCCACAGACACTGAAAAGGGGCTGGCCATTCCCCCTGCACCCCATACTTCAGATATTTATAGACATTAATTTGGTCCCCACTCAGTTTTTTCTCTAGACTCTGTACTTCCTGCATTTTCACCTGCAGAAAACAAATAACCATTTTTCTTGCCAAAGGAGTTCAAGAATGTAACCTTTTAAATTTATGCTACAATTATTTTGTGATTCATCTTCACAGATGAGCTGTCTCTTTGCTAACAGTTCACCCAAAGCACTGAAGAAACTTCTACTGCATATTGCACAGATTAGGAAGACAGTGGTGGGGGTCAGTGGTGACCAGAAGGAAGCGACACGCAATTCAATATATGAATTGTAGGTGAAGCCAGGAAGCCATTTTATGAGGCGAAATCCCCCAGATTCTATACCTTTCTTACTACAAAACGCTAAAAACTGCTCATTGGTTACACACACTGTTCACACCATATTGATTGGTTACTGATTGTAACGAGCTCTGATAACCCTATCTTAGAGCTAAATATTCTTACTTTACCTTTAATACCTAAAAGCATCCACACACCTGCTGGTTTGACCCTCTTGTTATGGTTGGTTCCTGACATGTTCTGTTACTGCCAAATACCTTCCCATAACTGCTTCTTGGTTTAGGGCAGCCTGTACCCCTATCAGCAAGGCTGCTGTGTTTTGAGAATGGGAACAGAAGAATCTTGTCAGGGCCTAAATCTTGGGAGAAGAGAGCTAGGCCGCTGGCTGGCCTGCTGTCTGCCCCGACAGGGGTCTAACTGCTGGTGGGAACCACCTAGCAGAAGAGTGCTGAGAAGATGGCACCTGACTTTTCTCAGAGGCAGAGATCCACAGGACTGGAGCTGCAATATGGGAAATTCCCATTAGGTTTGTTTTGTTTTTTTTTTTCACCATGAGGGTGGCTAAAAGAGGGGCCTAGAGAGACTGTGGGATCTCCACCTTTGGAAACAATTCCAAACTTTCTATGGGAAAAGGACCATAGCAAGCTGATCTGTTTCTTTCTTCTTGACACAACAGAAGGAAAGGAAGCCATCCAGAGGGATCTTGCCAGACTGGAAAGATGGGCCCAGGGTGAACCTAATGAGGCTCAACACTGCCAAGTGTCAGGGGTTGCACTTGGGCTGGAGGAATCCCAGACACAGATACAGACTGGGAGAAGAGCTCCTGGAGAGCAGCCCTGCTGAGAAGGACCTGGGGGTTCTGGAGGATGAGAAACTTCACCTGAGCCAGCAGTGGCTCTGGCAGCTCTCAAGGCCAATGGGATCCTGGGCTCCATCAGCAGAGGGGTGGCAGCAGGGACAGGGAGGGGATTGTCCCTCTCTGCTCTGCCCTGGTGAGGCCCCACCTGGAGTCCTGTGTCCAGAGCTGGGGCCCCAATACAAGAAAGATGTGGAACTGTTGGAGAGGGGTCAGAGGAGCCACAAGGATGCTCAGAGGGCTGGAGCAGCTGCCCTACAAAGAGAGGCTGAGGGAGCTGGGCTTGTTCAGCCTGGAGAAGAGAAGGCTGTGGGGGGACCTCATTGCAGCCTGCCAGTCCCTGAAGGGAGCAGAGAAACAGGAGGGGAATCAACTTTTTAAAAGGACAGACAATGGCAGGACAAGGGGGATGGATTGAAGCTGAAGGAGGGAAGGTTTAGATTGGATATTAGGGGGAAGTTTTTTACAGAAAGAGTGGTGAGGTCCTGGAACAGGCTGCCCAGAGAAGTAGTGGATGCCCCATCCCTGGGGGTATTCAAGGCCAGGTTGGATGGGGCCCTGGGCAACCTTGTGTAGATCCAGGCCTGATGTTGGTGTCCCTGCCTGTGGCAGGGGGGTTGGAGCTTTATGATCTTTGGGGTCCCTTCCAACCCAGGCCATTCTGTGATTCTATGATTCTTGGAGCAGGAGGCTGTACTAGAGACCTCCACAGGTGTCCCCTGCCAGCATAAATTATCCTCTGGATCTATCTTTGTCAAATACTCCTTTTTCTTGAAGGCCTGCCTCTTGTATCAGTGTTGCCCTCTGACCTCTCCCATCACAAACTCACCTTAATTCCAGAATCATCATTCTGCTGGCCAAAAATAACCAGCATAGCACAGTCATCCAGCTGCTCAGCCATAAAGATAACCGCACAGGAAAGCCCCAAGTGCTCAGTGACATACCTTGCTTGAGCATTTGGCAATGCCACTGTGATATAGAACACAGTTGTGGACATCTCACCAGCATTTGGAAAGCCACAGTTATTTCTCAAGCTCTACAGTATACATAGAATATATATATTTTACAGCTTTCTTCTTTTGCATTCACCTGTCAACATCACTAGCAGGTTTATCAGCTTATCATAGATTTTGTATTGTGGGTATATTAAATTAACTTCTGTACAAATGTTCTAAAGAAATGGAGGATCCATCAGGGCTAGAAAATTAGATGAAAGTTATTTTCATCATCTTCTAACTCTACTTGGAAATGGTGTCTGTAGCTTGGCAAAGCTGACTGGCATACAGTTTTCTTTCCTTTACAGTTAGCAAGTTTCATCCCTGGCCAAACTAGCTGACTTCAGGGACTTGCCAACTTAGCTGGAGACAAGGAGTTTTGAACATGAAAGAAAACAAAGTTTTTATGCTGGAAGTAAGGCTTAAATAACTGCATTATCCAGTAGTAATAACTAGGATTTAATCAACTGGGTTAACCTTGCTAGTACTTCTGTAGTAAGTGAATCTACTAAAATAAAATCTAATAAAATAAAACCAAAAGGCTGACCATCACCATCTAATTGAACAGTAAAAGGTAAAACTGTCTGACCTCACACAGGATAATTTCCCAAGACCACTAGAAACTTTAAGATGAGCAACTGATAATAGATCCTACACAGGGCAAAGCAAAGGAGCAAGAATTCAAAACAGACTCAACCCCCCACTATGTTTTAAATCCTTTTTCATCCATCCCACACCCTTCTCCCACCCTGTGACCCTATGGTTGACACAGAAAATATGTGGCCCAAAGGCCAGTTCAAACACCCATAGGCCTCTTCCATATGGAAAAATGCAGTGCTTGGCAGTCAAGTGTCTGACTCTGCCACCCTGTGAGAGCTTAAAGACCTGGCAGATGTAAGCTACCCTGCTCTCCACCCTTTACAGATAGCTTGGCTACATCAACCCAGCAAAATACTATAGAAACATACAAAATGCATCCACAGAAGTAACAGAAACTGAATCACAGAGAGTTAAGGCATCACTTAACATGAAAAACTCACATATGTAAAAAAATCAAAACCCAAAAACTAAGGAAGATCCCTTTTCTTCCCTTATTTTGTTAGGAAACCCTTACCTGTCCAACCCCTGTCAGTAAACAGGGAAGAATCACCACAGACCTGCTTTGCTATCTGCTGTAATAAAATCAAGTACTCAAAAACTACAATGCCTGTGACCAGGCTGCATCTTGCACAGCTACTCAATATGCAGAAGATCTCTGCACTGCAGAATAAAATTAATCAGAGTCCTACGCAGTGAGATTGGTTACTGTTGCAGTTTTGAAAGAAAGCACTTCCAAAGAAAATGACATGCTGAGGAGAGCATGGGAATACCTGGCTAACTGACTGAGGTCAAAAGGAAATACACAGAACCTTGTAGCCTCACACCAGGACAAAATTGCCACCCTGGAGGAGCAGAAAACACAGCTCAGCACCAGAATATTCCCTCCATTTTAACTGAGGATCTGACTGTTAGGATGCTCCAAGGAGAATCTGAGCAAAGGAAACTGAATGCTGTGGCCACATCTGCATTTTGGGGAGCCTGGGGACCAGAAGGCATTTGAGGTGCATGCCCTGTGAGAGATCCTTTTGCATTGTCCTGGTCTCACAAGCCCTCGGAGCGCTCGCTGAGAGAATCACAGACTTGTAGGGGTTGGAAGGGACCTCCAGAGATCATGGGGTCCAACCCCCCTGCCAAAGCAGCTCCCCAGCTCATACTGCACAGAGAGGCATCCAGACAAGTCTTGAATAACTCCAGAGAAGGAGACTCCACCACCTCCCTGGGCAGCCTGTCCCAGGGCTCCCTCACCCTTACAGAGAGACCTATCAAGAAGCGGGTAAGGACAGGAAAATTACTTCTGAATTCAAAGCATCAGCTTCTGGCCCTCACACAGCCCCAGCTCAGCATCTAGAGCAGACATATGCAAAGACGATTGCCATGCCCCTCTCTGCAGCAGCCCAGAAACTAGAGAGAATAATCCCCTGGACTGAATCAGGAAGGTTTTACTATTTCTGCAATTGAGGCTGCTGTTGGAAAGGCAGCCTGACACTGAGATAGCCCAAACCAAGCACCTCAAAAGATGTGCAAGAGCTGTTCTAACAGAGCCTCTGCATTTTGATTAACCTCAAAGACCTCAGAGATGAGAAAAAGTCTGGATAGCATTTCACAGATGCTCCTTTCCCAACTGAATGTTAGTGTAGCAAATCCACAGTGGAAGAAAAATGTCACAGAAAGCAGGCAGGTTTCTGTCTCTCTGTATTCCAAAGGGTTAGAAAACCACTGAAGATATGGAAAATCATCTGCTAGAATTAAAAGGACTCTTCCTTCCACATGTTCAATGATAGACCATCCCCATGATGACAAAGAACAGAAGTCTCAGTCCTGGTTTATAATAGCAATGAGGTTTTAAAGCAACTCCCCACACTGTCTCCAATCACCACAACTACTGTGTGACAGTGTTGTCCACAGAGTGGCTTTGGATCATGTAAACTTTGTTCAAATGGTGCCAGAGGCTGAGGGAGCTGGGCTTGTTCAGCCTGGAGAAGAGAAGGCTGTGGGGGGACCTCATTGCAGCCTGCCAGTCCCTGAAGGGAGCAGAGAAACAGGAGGGGAATCAACTTTTTAAAAGGGCAGACAATGGCAGGACAAGGGGGATGGATTGAAGCTGAAGGAGGGAAGGTTTAGATTGGATATTAGGGGGAAGTTTTTTACAGAGAGAGTGGTGAGGGGCTGGAACAGGCTGCCCAGAGAGGTGGTGGATGCCCCATCCCTGGAAGTGTTCAAGGCCAGGTTGGATGGGGCCCTGGGCAACCTTGTGTAGCTCCAGGCCTGAGGTTGGTGTCCCTGCCTGTAGCAGGGGGATTGGAGCTGTCTCATCCTTGGGGTCCCTTCCAACCCAGACTGTTCGATGATTCTATGCGTGCCAAATTGTCCCTTAATCCTAAAGGAGACAGTCCCAACCAACAACCAGTCCCTCAGACAGGGGGACCAGATTAAAACTAACCCAAAGCAAAGTCCTTGAAACAGATGTTGTTTGGAACCCCCTTCATACTGTAGAATCCCCAAAACATGTATGCTGGAGATATAAAAGACTTGTATAGGCTTCTATCCACTGATCTGCTGGTATTGTACTGCTCATCACTTAACAGAGTGAAACATAAAGCCAGCAAAAGCAACCTCCTTATTGGAGACAAGATCTATGTGCAAGAAGTATTTTGCCAGTGAAGCTTAGGCTTGGTTTGCAAATGCTTGACTGCAGAACAGAACAGCCCAGTAGGTTAAAATTATGTGCAAATGGTAGTTGTACACAATTATCTCACTTAACGATAATTTTACAGTAGTGATTAAGGTAATAAAATGAGGGCTTGGCACTAAAATAGTATTCTTTTGGCAGAGAGGCTATATTCATACAGAAGTTCTCTGTGCAGAGGTGCCAACCTATCCCTGAAACAGTTTCTAAATTTCATATAGGCAAGATCATAGAATGGCCTGGGTTGGAAGGGACCCCAAGGATCACAGAGCTCCAACCCCCCGGCCACAGGCAGGGACACCAACCTCAGGCCTGGAGCTACACAAGGTTGCCCAGGGCCCCATCCAACCTGGCATTGAACTCTTCCAGGGATGGGGCATCCACCCCCTTTCTAGGCAGCCTGTTCCAGCCCCTCACCACTCTCTCTGTAAAGAACTTCCCCCTAATATCCAATCTAAACCTTCCCTCCTTCAGCTTTAATCCATCCCCCTTGTCCTGCCATTATCTGCCCTTTTAAAAAGTTGATTCCCCTCCTGTTTCTCTGCTCCCTTCAGGGACTGGCAGGCTGCAATGAGGTCCCCCCACAGCCTTCTCTTCTCCAGGCTGAACAAGCCCAGCTCCCTCAGCCTCTCTTTGTAGGGCAGGTGCTCCAGCCCTCTCATCATCTTTGTGGCCCTAGTAGGGCAATCCTCTATTTGCTGTCTATAAAATATTTTTATTAACTTTTTTCATACTATTACTTTGATTTATTATCCCTAGAGTCACCAACTATATATACACACATTTCTTATTGCTGTACACCAGGAATTTTTCATATAATTTCCATATTGCTTGTTACTTATTGGACATTTTAGAGATTATTACCTAATAATCTCTTACTGCAGAAGTCTACACTCTGATGTGGTTCCCTGGACTCCCCATGGCACCCAGTAGCTGTGAACTGCACAGTAGGTTTCTTCCAGGAAGGAAAATTTCCTGATCCTCCAGGTAAACTTAGTCCCACTTACTCCTGCATCCATGGTAGGGACAAATAAGGCAAAGAGAATCAAGCCTGACAGCAGTGGTGAGCAACTCCTCTAGTCTGGCCAAAAGGCTTGGCCAGGAGGGTGTTGATAGAGGACTTCATCTACAGCAGACAGTGGGTAAACATGTGGTGGGGTCTCAAGGAAAAGAGAAGGCCAAGGTCACAATCTGCTTGTGCTGCAATGATCATACAGGTTACATCTGGCACCGTGGGGGTGCAGGCCTCCTTCAGCAGCAAGGATGGTACTATGTATTGTGATACTGAGGTCAGCATTCCTAATGGTACAAAAAGAGGATGCAATTTCCCTGTTTCCCCAGTAAGCTTTCCAACACACACTAAGAAAATGGCTCTGGTTCAACAATGCCAAGGCCCTGTCAGAAAAGAGAAGCAGTGTAAGCAGAAACCAATGCTTGACAAGGATGGGAAAAAAAAAAGTTACCTTGTGGTGCTCTGATTAAAATCAACCAGACAGAGTAACACCAGACAGAATGTCCTGACCCCTGCAAGCCCAGCCTGAACAACAAAATATTGTACAGCAACTCTGTGGGACCAAGAGGTTTTGATTTTAACTAAAATAGTCATGGAAGGCAAGAAAGCAAGAGAAATTTTGCTGGAAACTTTTTGGATACATGGGAAACAATAGGACAACTAAGATCCTCCTCATCACCTCCTTGAGCTTGAGCAAGAAACTGTAAACTGACTTCTCAATCATATTTCACTCAATCATATTTTCACTCACTGGGCAGCACTGCTGGTGCTTCCCAGCCCCAAGACAGTATGATTTGGAATGTTGGTCAGAAGATGGTCTGTGATTCTTGCAAGTAACATTACAAGTCAGAAAGAACTTTGCCTGTGGCAAAGACATTAGTATCTGAACAGATAAAGGAAAAGCACCATACAGATAGAAAAATCAGATCAAATAAGAGAACAGAATGACTCCTCAGGACAGTTGAGAAATACTGATGTGACAGCCATCTCACATAGCCAAGCACAAGTATCACACAGAATCATTTATGTTGGAAGGGATCTCTTGAGATCACCCAGTCCACCCCACCTGTTCAAGCAGAGACAGCTACATCAGGTTGTCAAGGCTGCATCCAGTTGGGTTTGGAGTATCTCCAAGGATAGAGACTCTCTGGGCAACCTGTGCCAGTATTTGACCACCCTCAGAGTAGAAAACCACACACATGTTAATAAGAAGCTAAGGACTCTTCTAGAGAGTCTGTGTAACTGAGTAGTTCCTCAGTTGTTCTGTGCAGACTGACAGTGCAGAAAGGACAATGATGGAACTGCAGCTGTGTTCCTTATGTGGCTATTCCAGAAAGCATCCCAGAAAGCCTGACTGTTGGCAACAGCCTGCAGTCCAAAGTGATCAGGAGCTACTGCACGGGGAGGTCAGACCAAATCAGGTGCTGAAGTAGGTCTGCAGCATGGGCCAACAGCCAGCCTTCTCTATCCCAAACTCTGTGAAGCTCTAGCAGCTTGCAAGATCCTGATCAGAAGCTCTGAAATGAGCAAAACCTCCTTAGTCCTTTAAAGTTGGTGTGATACCTAAATAGAAAACAATAAAGCTGGTCTAATTATGAGGGACTGCAGTGTTCAATTCTAACAAAGGTAAAAAGGAATTTCAAACAACACTGTTCCTTTGCTTTTCACCTGGAAAACCAGGAGCCAATTGCATCACCTATAACAGTACCACCAACTTTATCCAACTGTTAAAGTCAGTATCTCCCCTTCTGAAACATTTCTTGCTCTTCACAACAGCTCACAGTGAAAACACACACACACACAATTCCCATCTCTCTCAAATTTATTCCTTATTTTAACTCTATCATTTTTTTCAGTAAGGCATTTGAGAATTAATCTTGAACCAAAAAGGTTAAACTCTTGACAGACCAGCTGGACTTGTGAAAGTATGGCTGAAATTTGTCATTCTGAAATGCAGGACAGTTGATGTGTAGCCAAGTCTGCTGCTTCTGTCTTTTCTGTCCCTTAATATTCACTAACTGAATTAGGAAAGTTCCTTGGGAAAGCAACACACCACTCTCTCTTCCCCAATTACCAGCATCATGCTGAGTACAACTGTGGGTGTTTTTTCAAGACTTTTGGTATTCTCAACTATTTTCCAGAAATAAACATTGATGGCAAAGCATGAGCATTAGTCAACCCCCTGCATGTGTTCTGATGCTAGCTCTGATTTGGTGGCTTCAGGTCATGCTTTTCAAGCATTCCCCACCCTGGATGTAACAGATATTAACACTAACTAGCATGATAGCATCACCTCTTGGTTTTCTAATAGTCTGCTGTTGAAGGCATTTGCAATCATCCTCACCTCAGAGCAGTTCCAAGCACACAACCTAATGCAAAAATCCAAATCTCTGCCTCACTTGCCCTCCCTACATTGCTTTCAGTCCTCAGCCATGTGCCCTGCTCTTCCCTGGGAGCTCTGTGTATCCAGGCCTCTCACAGATCAACAGCAAGCTTCCTCCTAATGACCTGGGTTGATTTTTCCTTTGTTTCAATTATCTTTACACAGCTCAGCTGAATCTATTACAATCCCATGTATTCAAAAGAGGCTTTAGCAGTCCTCTTCTTAAAAGAGCTGAACTGCAGGGAACTGTTTGACCTTCAAAAATAATTCAGACTTTTACCTAGAGGCAATCTGTCACAAACATTGAGTAACCTTTGCTTCACAAGACCTGCAACAGTCTCATCCTGTAACTCAATCGTATCTCTGGGGATTCTGTACAAGGGCAGATACAGACAGAGATACAGGGCCACAACACCCTCTCAGAAGCATGAACACTTGTGGTATAAATACTATTCAACTGCTTCATGGGAAGGTGTTTCCTTAGCCCCAGTGGGAATCTTGCAAAAAGGAACATACCTGCAAATGTATATTATAGTAAAACATGTAATACCTGTGAATAGAGGTCCTTGCCTGCACAAGGAAATCCATGCACAATGCACTCCAGCAGACAGTAGTTCTTAGCTCCTCAAAGGGAGATTTGGAAATTCCTTATTTACATCCTCTCTTAGCAGTCAGGTTTTAGTAGAAGACCCATCAACTGTTCCTTCAGGCAGGAAAAACTGCAGCAAGACTGCTCCCTTGACCCTGTGGTGTTAAACTATCTCTCCTCAGCATCACAAAAGCCTTTGAGATACTGGCTGGGTTCTTTCACAGTATTCTACTAGCTAGTTCCTGAGAATGCCTGGGACTTTAAAGAGCAGCACAGGAAGCTTTACATTTTAGCCTTATTCATAGTTTCATCTGCACAAACACAAACCAGCTTCCTGGCATAAGGCAAGTCGTTCCCCCCACCACCACCACCACCACCTTCAGGGTAGTTTGTTAAGTGGAAGCAGGTTTGGACACAAGTCAAGGAAGACTCCTGTTTTGATGCTTATAAGTTCTGGCAGGTTCTACCATAGATATTGATGGTCCCAGGGCTGACTTCCACATCCAAACCAATATAAGGCTGTGTTCAGGAGAATTAAGAATAGGTATGTAATTTAAACTAAGATAAAAACCACCACTCTCAAAACTAAAAGACCTAAAATCATTTCATGCTTTGCCTTCAGGACAGTCAGGTAGATGAAAAATTAATTAATTACCAGCTTCCCTATACACATTATCCACTTTTTGCACTCCTCTACTAGTCAACCATTTTTCTTGGAGCCTCCAGCATGCTCACAGTGCTAGTCACAGACATCATCCCAGTCCTCTGGAAGGCAATCAGCTAACCTCATTTCTTAGCCAGGTATTGCTTGCTCCATTCCTTCCTACTTAAACAGCATCACTAGGCTGCACAAACCAGTGTACCAATAGTTGAGTTTGCATCTCCTCTTTGTTGTTATAGCCTGGTAGACAAAAATAGTCCCTGTAGTTGGAACTCACTTGAGTAGGATGCTTTGCAGAGTCTAATAAATTTCTGGGCTGATTTACTTAATGTAACATCATGTATGGATGGAAGCTGAAGAGAAAATGATATTAAAAAAAACAAACCCAAGCATTTGCAACTTCAGATTTTAATTTTTAATACACACAGTAACCTCTAGCACTTGCAAAGAGCTTTCCACCTTACCTTGCAGCTTTTTCAGGACAGCCACTTCCATCTTGAGAACTTGCTTGGGCTGCTGGGCTGATTCTACCTTCAAGGCCACGTTCTCCCGGGTCAGCAGATCCATCGCCTCATAGATCTCCCCAAAGCCACCACCACCAATCTTCTTCAGCTAGAGAAGTACAAAGAGGTTTGGTACAATGCACAAGAGACTGCACATTGGCAGAGCCAGGCACTAGCTTCTTTACTGCAAAGGGAGAACAAACTCAGCTCCCAAACTGTGCTGTGCCTGACTCCTTTCACTGCACAGCTAGGCAAAAGGCCAGCTACCCACTTGACTGTGCTATGTATAACAACAAAGAACAAGCCTAGCAAGCTATCACACAATATACATTTAAAGCAAATGATAATGCCCATTACCTCAATGCAGTTTTTCCCAACATTCAAGGAAAGGCCCTTCAAGGAGACAGTAGAACAACCATGGCAGATAAAAACTGTCACTGACTCTCAACAAACACCTCTCTGCAGTAAAACACAACTGTGGTAGTTGGGACTAATGCCTTCAGGAAGAAAGTTCAGTGACTTATGAGCTGGGGAGCTGCTTTGGCAGGAGGGTTGGACGTGAGGATCTCTTGAGGTCCCTTCCAACCCCTACAATTCTGTGATTCTGTGACTTTTACATCACATCCATTGGAATACTTTACAAGATGCTTGACCTGCTCTGCTAGTGAGGTTACTTCAGTGTAACATGTCAGAGAACTGGCAACTGCATTCCCACAAACCAGTTGCATACAAGCCCCAAGTGCACCTCAATTGTTTCTCATTCTCTCTTTTTCATTTTCTCTAATTTTAAACCACACCAGCCAATGCTTTCTGGGTCTCTGAGAAAAATTAAAGACCATTTCACAACAGAAGGCTATCACTACTTGGAAATCCAAACATTCCAACTAGCATCATCTCAAAGCTAAAGATGTCTACATTTCAGCATGTTTGCTATGCACCTACTAGAGATAGATCATCTGCCTGTTCTAGAGTAGCCACCCACTCAGAGAGCAAGCTGGGATCCTCTGCCTTTCCTGGAAGGTGATTCCTTGATTCTCCTTCTGCTGAGACTCTGCAGCATATGCACATATAGTTATACATATGCATGGATAAGACAGACTCCTAACAGGCTGCAAGTGTCAATGTCTGTGCCAGGAAAATTATTTTATAGTTGTTTCTCTGAGATATATTTAAAACATACTATGCTGCCCAGGAACAAATTCAGGTTGACAGCAGAGCTAGATCAGGGTTCCTTTGATCTGCTGAGCACTTGTTCATTGGACTTAGCTGCAGCCCTTCCCTTCAGCATTTTGTGTCCCTTTATTCAACACTGCTCAGGAAGCCCTGTGCATTGCTTCCTCCCAAAGGCAGCCACAGCATTTGAAAAGAAAAAGAACTTTACATCAGGCATTGTATCTTATATAATGTTTAATGAGGTTTAGGTGATATCTTTGTGTCTTCTGCACCACAGAAGACCTGTCCTGTACATCTGTCCAGTTTGCTGAACAGAGGGCCCTGCCTCTCAAAGGTAGGTGGTTTTTTTTCTTCTTAAGGTGACCCAAACCATTTACTTTTCTGGATCCCATGTCAAGAAAACCAGCTCTGTATGAGGAAGGTAGTACTTTCTGGATTAACAGCCTGATGACTATTGTTTCTGAAGCTATTTATTGATAACCCTTTGAAAGTGGTGTCCAGAGGCATTTTTCTCCTTTTATTTTTCCTCACAACCTTCCACTGGGCTAAAGAGGCATATTCATACAGTAAACAGCCCAATAACTAGGCCACCACATATTATTCATAAATTATTACTGTGCAGTCCTACTTCTTCTTGGAAATTCACACAAAGTGAGCTGGCTATTAAAAATCTTTATATCAAAACAATGCTACATGCAGCATAGCAACAACATACCTGCTAATACCTCAGGATTCAGTACACAAGATCTTCTGCTGCCTGATGTATTAACAAAGAAGGGAAAGGGACAGTAAAAGTTGCAGAAGAAAGTTTAGAGAGGATCTGGAAGGACTCCATCAGCAGAGGGGTGGCAGCAGGGACAGGGAGGGGATTGTCCCTCTCTGCTCTGCCCTGGTGAGGCCCCATCTGGAGTCCTGAGTCCAGAGCTGGGGCCCCCAATACAAGAAAGATGTGGAACTGTTGGAGAGGGGTCAGAGGAGGGACACAAAGATGATGAGAGGGCTGGAGCAGCTGCCCTACAAAGAGAGGCTGAGGGAGCTGGGCTTGTTCAGCCTGGAGAAGAGAAGGCTGTGGGGGGACCTCATTGCAGCCTGCCAGTCCCTGAAGGGAGCAGAGAAACAGGAGGGGAATCAACTTTTTAAAAGGGCAGACAATGGCAGGACAAGGGGGATGGATTAAAGCTGAAGGAAGGTTTAGATTAGGTATTAGGAAGAAGTTCTTTACAGAGAGAGTGGTGAGGGGCTGGAACAGGCTGCCCAGAGAGGGGGTGGATGCCCCATCCCTGGAGGTGTTCAAGGCCAGGTTGGATGGGGCCCTGGGCAACCTTGTGTAGCTTCAGGCCTGAGGTTGGTGGCCCTGCCTGTGGCAGGGGGGTTGGAGCTCTATGATCCTTGGGGTCCCTTCCAACCCAGACTGTGCTATGATTCTATGACTTTGACAAGAAGATTAAAAATGTATCAGTGGGAAAAGGAGTAACATGAGTAAAAGTCAACAATAATAAAAATAACACAAAACAGCCAGGAAGGTAAAAAAAAACATGGGTTACCCAAACATCTGGCTGAGTTGCAAATTCAAAAAATGGATCTGGGGAGAAATATTGCTAAAGTCAGCACAGATGCACACAATGATCCTTTCCCATTCACTGGCCTGAACAAGGACAGCACCCACATCCAACACAGCTGTCAAAATACACAGCTACTGCAATATAAATGGAAGAACACAGTAATATGATTAGAAGAGCATCACTATAAAGATGATTAGTTGTGTACAATGCACAATATAGATCACCTTGCTGCTAGAGGCTCTCACTGAGTTAGGAGAGGTTCATTTCAGGATGAAGAGAATGATCAGAAGCATTGGAATTACTACCTCAGAAAAAGCAACAGAAATGTGCATCAGAGAATCAGGTTCAGGAAGAAAGGGACAGGTATTGAGAGTGCTCACCTGGGGAAAAAAGCTCAGAGGACCCATATAAGTCAACAAAGCAACAAATGCAAGGTGACACAAGGTGAAGAGAAGAGGTGCTGCTGAATCAGAAAACCAGTTTTATCCACATGTTCCAACCAATGGATGCACCTCACTGTCCAAGAGCCCTCAAGCTGCCTCTTCCTCACATCCTTTCTCACCCTCTTATGGAAATTAGTCTCTGGCATACTTTTTCCAGCACAGCAGATGGTCCTATTCATCATTACCAGCACTGCCACCCTCCTTGATTTTTCAGCAACATCCAGAGGCCATCAGCAGCTATTTCCTTTTCTTTGTTGCAGAACAAGTTGTTATCTTGCAACTCAAGGTCTTGGCTGAGGTCAGGAGCTTATCATATAGGCATTTCCTCATTGCTTGGGTACTCTATGAGAGTTCACTGTCTAACTGAGCACAGCCTTCTGCTGGACTCAAAGGAAAAATGGGCATATACCATACAAGAAAATAAATGAATAATGATATTATTAAACACACAGTCAAGAACAAGAAAGAAAAATCTAACAAGAATCACCTAAATTCATCAGCAGCCCACGCTAAGCCTCACTGCTCTGGGAATATTCTCTTCTCATCCTGTCCCATACCTTCCACCAGTCCATTTACTATTAAGACTGGGATACAGGCTGACAAAACCAGCAGGATTCATTCTACCTAACTGCATAGACCCTGCATGAGAGCTGGGTCATGTGCAGTCAAGTGAACAACCTGTCTGATCAAACACAGGTATCTACTGGGACTTGGACAAAGACAACTAAAATCAAGTAGGCTGGTTCTCAGACATGACTTCAGTCCTTTCAGCATGCTACTAACAGCCACACAACTCATTGCTGTGCTTCTTCCATATTCTAAGAGGTTTCATGTCAACACAGTTGTCAAAATACAAAGCTACTACAGTATAAACAGCACAGTAATATGTTTAGGGTAGCGGTCCTGAAGGATCATAGCAAAGCCTAGTCATGTACGATGCACAGTATGGACCACCTTGCTGCTACAGGCTCTCACAGAGTTAGGAGTGGTTCATTTCAGGAGTAAGCTGTTCACAAAAAGCTGCTCTACTTGACATCTCAGTGTGCCAGTCTCCAACCAGGGATTTCCAGGAATTCCCCAAACTGGAATAATGGCTGGTTACACTCACACCCAGTGCTAACACACAGTACCTCACTGACTCGACCATTGCAGAGGGCTGCCCAACAGCAAGAACCAACTGACCTGACATCCCAGCCACACTCCAACTGTTCTAGAGGCAAAAACCAGCCCCCACCCTTCCCCAACCAGCTGCTTTTATGGGCAAGTGGTGTCAGGGGGTGTGGAAAACAGCTCTGGCTAACTCAGCTCACCTGGGCTGGCTCAGCTCACCTGTGTTGGCTGATTGGGGAGGTCAACCCTGGCCTGGCCAGAACCAGGACACAGAGGACATAGATAGCTTCCTTTGAAGTGTCCTTTAAATATCCTGAAATATTTGGATTTATGCTGAAATTAATCTTGCAGCACAATCTTCCAGAGCCTCTTAACAAAAAACCCAAAGAACCAACAAACCAAACCACCCCAAAAAGCCCCAACACACAGCCTTCCTACTAAGCAGAAATCAGTACTCACAGAGGGGCAGTTCAAAAAACCAAGGCAACACACCTCCTCCTACCAAAAATAGCCTTCAATTACAAATTTAATCTTTTATTCAGCAAGGGTTTAAGGCATCACTGTTCTAAACAAAGTCTGTCTTCCAAGGATATTACATAAAGACTAAACCTTCTCAAGAAAACACTCCGGGACCAAGAGACAAATGGTTCAGTCTCAGGAGTGGTGCAAGGTCAGGTACAAGAACATGTGCCCTCAATCCAGAATGAAGGACCAAACCAAGAGCCAGCCACTTATAGTGAACCCAGCCAGGGGAAAGGCTGTCAACCACAAGCTTCAGATGTTGACAAGGTCAAATCATGACTACTGTGGCTGCCTTTAAGGAGCACTTGTATAGTTGAGCCTGCAACTCCTGCGGCCAAACTCAATGGGCTACTTGATGCAGAGATGGCTAGCAGGCCTCAGCTGACTTCACAACAGGTTAGGAAGAGTGGATCTACATGCACCAAGCTCCCTGAGTCCACTCAACTTGCTTAGGAGACCTGGAGTTAATCTGATCTTAGGGAAAACTAAGATATAAAACAGGTATAGACTGAGAAGCCAATAGAGAACTCAACCAGCCACATTCTAAATCATCTGAAGACCTGTCAAGGCCCACTTAGAGCAATTACCCACAGAGTGACCAAAACACACCCCAAGACTGGTAAAGCACCTCACTTGTCCCAAAAACCCTCTTGGAACTATAAATGGACTTTGTGACCTAGAAAAGATGAAGAGCCCACAACATTTTGGGGGGCTTCCAACAAGTTTTCCAAAATAAACAGGAGAATTAGAAGGACAAGTGCAACCAAAATTTCAGTTCAAGAACCCCAGAAACCCAGAAGAAACCAAAGCAAGGATTGCACCTGACAGAAGTGCACACACATGTGCACAAGAGTCACTACTTGTATTCAAAGCTTAATGCAGGAGCTGCCAACTCTGCTTGCTACCAAGTTTCAGTTGTGAATGTCCAATAGAAAGTGTTTAGGTGAAGCAAAGAGACACATCCATTCAGCTTTAATATCTATACCTAGTTCAAACCAAGTACAAGTTATCATAGAACCATAGACTGGTTTTGGTTGTAAGGGACTTCAAAGCCCATCTAGTCCCAACCCCCTGCCATGGACAGGGACACCCTCCACTAGCCCAGGTGTCCCAAAGCCCCATCCAACCTGGCCCTGAACACTGCCAGGGAGGGGGCAGTCACAGCTTCTCTGGGCAGCCTGTGCCAGGGCCTCACCACCCTCACTGGCAAGAATTTCTTCCTTACATCTAATCTAAACCTACCCCTCCTTCAGCTTGAAGCTCTTACCCCTTGTCCTATCCCTCCATGCCCTTGCAAACAGTCCCTCTACAGCTTTCTTGTAGGCCCCTGCAGGTACTGGCAGGCTGCTAGAAGGTCTCTCTGGAGTCTTCTCCAGGCTGAAGAAGCCCAAGTCTTTCAGCCTTGCTTTGTAGGAGAGGTGGCTTCAGCCCTCTGGTCATCTTCCTGGGCCTCCTCTGTACCTGCTCCAACAGGCCCATGTCTTTCTTGGGACCCCAGGGCTGGACACAGTCCTTCAGATGGGATCTCACCAAAGCAGAGTAGAGAGGGAAAAATAACCTCCCTCAACATGCTGGTCACACTACTTTTGATGCAGCCCAGGATATGGTTTACTTTCTGGGCTGTGAGTGCACATTGTGGGCTCACATTGTGTTTCTCTTCCACCAACACTCCCTCCAAGTCTTTCTCCTCAGGGCAGCTCTCAATCTATTCAGGTTTGGTGTAACTTTGTTCCTTCCTCTGAACAAAGCAGTTCACATAATTCAGAGCACATATGGATCAAATGCAGGGTGTCAGAAAAAGGCATGTGGTTCAAGCACTGTCCAAATTTCATCCAGTATCAAAACTATTTGCAAGTAAAGAATGATGACTCAAAAGAATACTCAAAGTCCAAAAGTTTTGATAAAAAGCATAAGCACTCCCTTTCTCCACAAATAAGAGCAAAAATATCATTGCTGTCAGACAGACAAACTTTACTGACTTGGAGTGACAGGAAAATGAACTACCAACAGGCTAACTGCAGAGAACTAACATCTTCATTTGTCAAAACCCTGTCAGCCAGCATACAAGAGGAGAGGAGGAAAGGAATTCAAGGAATACATTACACCCATCTAAAATTAGAAATCAGTTCAATACTGGAGGTGTGCCAGGACTAAGAACTACAAGGTTCAAGCAGATGCCCAGCCAGAGACAGTCACAATGGGAGGACAAATTACACAAAAAAACCTTCTGGCAGCTGAACCCCAGCATCACATAAATGTGCCACACACCTGCTGGAGCAGGATCCATCTCTCACAGCAAGATGTGAGCTGTCCAGCTCCATGCTGTGAGTTAGATTCAGAAAGATCTATGACAAAGGAAAAAAAATGCTACTACTGATGTTACAGCTGTATGCTCACTTTAGGACACACTCCATTTTCCACTTGGCACTTGATCCTATGCTTTCCATTTCCTTGGGCCAACAAAGCCTTAAGTTATTGGGGTTTTTTCCTCAGTTTACTTTGAGCCCCATACAGCTCACAATTCTGGTGTCCTGCACCAACATCAAGCCCAGTGAGGGGACAGTGCAGAAAGCCTGCCTAAAGAGTGTGGATTTTAGGGGGCTGCAGCTGGGCAGAAATGACTGTTCAACAGTCACAACACACAACTCAACTAGCACTAGGCCAAATTCCCAGCTCTCCTCAGAGCCTGGAATTAGAATTTCTCATTGTTTCTTATGCCCTTTACTAAGTCATATAACGACCCCACTGAAGACGACTGTAAGCCAACATTATAAAAAATAAAAGACTATTTATTTGCACAGAGGTAGCTGCTGTTGACAATGGGGGAACCTTATTAATGTCTATAAATACCTTAAGTATGGGATTGTCCCTCTCTGCACTGCCCTCATGAGGCCCCAGCTGGAGTCCTGTGTCCAGAGCTGGGGCCCCCAATACAAGAAAGATGTGGAACTGTTGAAGAGGGTTCAGAGAAGCCACAAAGATGCTCAGAGGGCTGGAGCAGCTGCCCTACAAAGAGAGGCTGAGAGAGCTGGGCTTGTTCAGCCTGGAGAAGAGAAGGCTGCAGGGGGACCTCATTGCAGCCTGCCAGTCCCTGAAGGGAGCAGAGAAACAGGAGGGGAATCAACTTTTTAAAAGGGCAGATAATGGCAGGACAAGGGGGAATGCATTAAAGCTGAAGGAGGGAAGGTTTAGATTGGATATTAGGGGGAAGTTTTTTACAGAGAGAGTGGTGAGGGGCTGGAACAGGCTGCCCAGAGAGGTGGTGGATGCCCCATCCCTGGAAGTGTTCCAGGCCAGGTTGGATGGGGCCCTGGGCAACCTTGTGTAGCTCCAGGCCTGAGGTTGGTGTCCCTGCCTGTGGCAGGGGGGTTGGAGCTCTGTGATCCTCGGGGTCCCTTCCAACCCTTGCCATTCTATGATTCTATGCAGGGGAATTGGCCAGCCCCTTTTCTTTGGTCAGTGGGGACAGGACAAGGGGCAATGGCTGCAAGTTGGAGCACAGGAAGTTCCACACCAACAAGGGGAGGAACTTTTCCCCAGTGAGGGTGAGGGAGCCCTGGGACAGGCTGCCCAGGTGGTGTGGAGTCTCCTTCTCTGGAGAGATTCCAGCCCCATCTGGACGCCTCTCTGTGCAGTATGAGCTGGGGAGCTGCTTTGGCAGGGGGGTTGGACCCCATGATCTCTGGAGGTCCCTTCCAACCCCTATGATTCTATGATTCTCTGTTTTCTAAGGCAGAGTTAGTGGGCAGAGCTTCCAGCAGTCCCCTATCGCAGATTCATGCAACAATGAAGTCACAGAATCCCACAGTTAGTGCTTCTACCAAATTTAAAATTAGTTTGAAATATTCCCCCATGAGCATAACTCTGCATATTTGAGGCTTTACTTGGAGTTTTCAGTGCTTTTAAGAGTTATGCTGTTTCCAAGAACAAAGTTACTTTGTTTAGACTGTGTTAAAAAATACTCCCATCACTTACAGACATTTTAGCACTCCTGTCTCTGAAGGAGAAGCTCAAAGTTTTATGAAAGGTAGGGATGGTCCAAGCTGAAGCTTGCTAGGGTAGAGGAGAGTGAAGAAAAATGACTACTTGCAGCCATGTAGCTGGAGCAATGGCTTAGCATCAGGTGAGCACTTCAGTTCAGCTCTGCAAAGGACATGCACCAATCTGACCAAACTATAGGCTCTGAAGAAACTCCCATTTGCACAGGGAAGGTGAGATAAAAGCAGCAAGCAGTATTTTTTGAGAAGTCCATAAGCACAGAGCATGTTGCAAGTCCTGTACATCAGGTAACCTGCACATGTACCATCATAGGGGTTGGAAGGGACCTCCAGAGCTCATGGGGTCCAACCCCCCTGCCAAAGCAGCTCCCCAGCTCATACTGCACAGAGAGGTGTCCAGATGGGTCTTGAATCTCTCCAGAGAAGGAGACTCCACACCCCCTGGGCAGCCTGTCCCAGGGCTCCCTCACCGTCACTGGGGAAAAGTTCCTCCCCATGTTGGTGTGGAACTTCCTGTGCTCCAATTTGCAGCCATTGCCCCTTGTCCTGTCCCCACAGACACTGAAAAGGGGCTGGCTGATTCCCCCTGCATCCCACTAAAACAAGCATACATGCTCCAGTCCAGAGCTGCAAGAGTACAGGAAGACTTGCCTTCAGCTGTGCCAGAAGGCTTTGGGAGATAGGGGTTGTCTCCATTTTGGTATCCAGTCACAGAGAAAATTGAGATTCTCCATCTGCTTTCAGGAAGCATGGAGAATGAAAAGCTCTTTGAATTGCTTAAGCATGGCTAGGCTGTCCAGGAAGAAAGAAGTGAAGGCTGAGGAGAAAGCAGGAGCAAAGCACTAGGATGAAGAGAGGCAGGCAGTGGGGGAGTAAAAAGAACAGAGCAAGGTGGAACTGTCCAGGACAACAGAGATACAGACAGGAGACAAGTCTAAGGAAAGGGTAATATGTTGTCTGAAGCAGCCTGTTGAAAATAACCTACCCACAGCCTGGAACTGAAGCAAGTTGAGAGTCCTGAGTCTCTTCAGTCCTCTGCTCTTCACAGAAAACAAAAACTGTCCCAAAACCCACACAGAATTTCAAGAAGTTTAAAGGTGTATGATCCTTTGACAAGTTATATTCTAGTTCTTTAGCTGAGGTGGTACCATAATGCTACTTTCCCCACCATCCCTAACCTTATGACTAAAGAAGAAGACTTATACATAAGAAAAACTACATCCTCTGAAGAAATCTGGTGGCAATGAAACACATGTCCAGAGGATGAGGTGCTCCCCATGTCTCTGTCACAGAATTCTTGCATGATTCTGGTCAAACTGCTCAAGTCTCTGCTCACAAGCCATCAATAATCACATGCTCATCTGCTGGGTGTCTAAGGTAAGACAGCCAGGTCCAGTTTGTACAAGTGAAGAGCATGCCTAGATGCTCATGATGTCTAGTGGAGTTGTGCTTTGCTCATAAATATTAAGCAGTCTATTAAAAAAAAAAATAAATCAAGATCTACCTAATTTTGAAACCCTATCTGTAAAAGCAGGTTAGTAGTTCTCTCTCATATCACCTGGTAGAAGCACGAACAACAACTACAAATCTGACACACATACTACAGCAATAAGAAACATAAAGAGTTGAGTGGAAATGGCAAACTCATGCCATGACTTCAAGTAGCTAGTGAGGTCTGCAGCCATACAATGAGTATGTGAAAGATGAAATGGCTAGCAATTCAGCATAGCCCAACCAGCTTGCACAACAGCTGTCCCATGAAGAACTAAAACTCTTAACAAGTGTTGATATCATTTTAGAAGTATCATAGAATCATTGCTGATGATACAGAGCTGGGAGGGGTGGCTGACAGGCAGGACACTGCGCTGCCATCCAGAGACCTGGCCAGGCTGGAGAGCTGGGCAGGGAGACACCAGATGAGATTCAACAAAAGCAAGTGGAGAGTCTGGCACCTGGGGAGGAACAACTGCATGTATCAGTACAGGCTGGGAGTGACCTGCTGGAGAAGAGCTCTGTGGAGAAGGACCTGGGGGTCCTGGTTGATGACAGGTTGGCCATGAGCCAGCAGTGTGCCCTGGGGGCTGAGCGAGACAATGGGATCCTGGGGGGCATCAGGAGGAGTGTGGCCAGTAGGTCAAAGGAGGTGATCCTCCCCCTCTACTCTGCCCTGGTCAGGCCCCACCTGGAGTGTTGTGTCCAGTGCTGGGCTCCCTGGTGTAAAAAGGACAGGGATCTCCTGGAGAGAGTCCAGAGAAGGGCAATGAAGATGATTAGGGATCTGGAGCATCTCCCCTATGAGGATAGGCTGAGTAAGTTGGGACTCTTCAGCCTTGAGAAGAGAAGACAAAGGGGGGACTGAATTAAAGTCTATCATTATCTGAAGTATGGGATGCAGGGGGAATCAGCCAGCCCCTTTTCAGTGGTCAGTGGAGACAGGACAAGGGGCAATGGCTGCAAGTTGGAGCATAGGAAGTTCCACACCAACATGGGGAGGAACTTTTCCCCAGTGAGGGTGAGGGAGCCCTGGGACAGGCTGCCCAGGGAGGTGATGGAGTCTCCTTATCTGGGGATATTCAAGACCCATCTGGATGCCTATTTGAGTGATATGTCCTAGGGAGCTGCTTTGGTGGGGGGTTGGACCCGATGATCTCTCTTCCAACCCCTACAATTCTATGAATCACCTGAGTATCCCAATAAATTTACACAGAAGTTGCACCAACAAGCTAATTAGTGGTTTTCTGACTTTGGAAGTAGCTGAGATTCCAACTTAAGCAATTGCTTTTAAATTATTTTACTGTAATGCAATTTATTTATAGGCATGTTTGTAGTATTCTTTGCCAAAGTAACTCAAAAATCTAAGTGTCATACTAAAAGATGACTCAGCCTTCTGCAATGGCTCAGTCCTACCTAAAAATCCCTGGCAGGTTGTCTTCTAAAAATACCAGACAGTCTACAAACCACTAAGGCAATATTAACCATCTTCTTGCAGTATCTTACTAACATATCAAAACACACCACTCCACTGTTGCTTGTTGGAACCCAGGATTAACAAGCCAAGTTTCTACACTACTACAGGCAGAAGATACCTGTTTGGGCCACCAAAGGAAGCACAAAGCCAGACCTACTCACCACTTTCCATCGATCTTTGACCACATAATTGGCCGGAAGAATGTCGACCTGTTCCCCTCCTCCACTCATGTTTGGTTCGTCCTTGATGACTGCTGCTAGGCACTGCATTTGCCAGCCAGAGAGTATTTTAGTAGCTCCCAATTTAAATGAGCCATTTATCTGGGGAAAGAAAAGGGGCAGGGAGAAAGGAAGGACAAAATTAGCACAGGTCACAGCAGAAGTACATGCTACGTTTCCACAGGTTTTGCTTATGGCTGTACTGAACCAGTCTCTTAGGAAAGAAGGCAAAACTCACCTTGCAAACACCTGAGCTCACTCCATGCATAAACTTGACAGACGCAACCATGCTTCAAGTCAGCAGCACAAACTAAAGGGGTGACAGTTACTGGCTATACCATGCAGGAGTCCAGCGATCTGGGGCCTGACAGCCAACAAGGCAAAAATAAATCTAATGCCAAATGCTGCAGGAGCTGTTATTGTTACCAGGCAAAAAGGCCTTGCTTTAAACAGAGCAGCTGCTACATAGGCAGTTTTCATGGTTTTCACTGGATGACATCCAACACAAATCAGAAAGGTTTGCCAGGTAGTGCATTCAATAAGCCTAAAAGCATCTGAATAGGGTAGAAGGGCCTTCACAGAGCCAGGATTACAGACACTATTACTGTGATGAACAGCCAAGCAAAGATGGGGATGGTTAGAAAGGGTTTCAGCCACGTATAAATTAGTCCTCCTCGTGACATACACACAGTGCTAAAAAGGATCAAATTAAAATACAGACAGGTATCTTGTTCCTACGCTGTTTGCATTCTACATCATGTCCTTTTTTCCTGCTTTTAGAGGGAGCTCCAGATAGCCTATGCTGAAATTAATTTTGTTTTGAGGGTGTAGGGGGTTTTTTTTGTTATAATTCTTTTAAAAAAATGACTTTCATTAACTCTGCTTTCCTGAAAGAAAATGAAATGAAACAGGACTTATGAAAGATTGTCCTAATGCATTTCATCTCTTCTGTAAGATATTTTTCTGGCTTTAGAAGTAGGCTGGATATTTTATTATGCATGGATCTTTTACTAAGCTTTCCTGGCAGTTCTATTGTCCTTCTCCAAAAATATGAAATATTTTCGTTCCTAAAAGTCAGAGTTACTGTAGCACTCTGACTGCAGACTTAAATAAGATTAACAAGATAAATACCAAATTAGAAAAAAAGACTGGAGCTGGGCATTCAATCACTGCACTTCTTCAGGCCCCTCAAAAAAAGAAAAAAAAAGTCCCCACTAAATTATGAGCTCAAATAAAGAAAAAAGCTCATTCCCTAGCAATAAAAGGGCTGAGAAGGAAGGATAGGAAGTGACCGACATGTAGTGTGCACAAGGAAGCAGCAGACAGAAGTATGTCAAAAGGGCAAGAAATAGAGGATGATCAAACAAAATATGAACAAAAGATCTCAAAGAGACCTACTCAAAAGATCTTCACAAAAGAAGATTTCATTCTAGATAAAGATGATAACTACATGGGAAAAAAAAAGAGCAGCTGACTAATGCAGTAAGAGGGCTGCTGAGAAATGGTCACAGAATCCAACACCTGCCAAAGTACAATGAAAGATGATAGAAGAGAAATAAGAAGAAACCAAATATATTAGAGACATTCAGAAGAAAGGTGCAACAAAATGCTCCAGATTCTCATAGAAAAGAGTCCTACATCTGTATGGGGCGGCCGCCCTTTCAGTCGCCAGGTATTGAAGTAAGAAACTGGAAAGCTCTCCAGTGAGACAGTACATGCTGTGTTTGGGAGCACATTTGTGCTGCCTCTTCCTAATGAGCAAGGCTAATGCCATTCCCAGGCTCCTTTATGCTCACCAGAACATGTGAGCTGACCATACCTAAGCTGCACCCAGCCTCCCTGCACACGCACAGGAGACCGCAGACTGCACAGGAGAGAGAATCCCCACAAAAATCTCTTGGAAGGCTGGTTTTTCTTCTGTTATTGAAATAATTTAATTATAGATTGCCCCAAACCCTCTACACTACAAAAATCTTTAAAAAAACCAACATTAACACACAGGTATCCCGTTCCTACTCTTGAAGGTCTCTTAGCATCATTTCATGAAGACAAGTATAGGCAGTGCAGGCTCTGGGCTGCAGGGGATGCAAAGGCAGCTAGAGATAGTAGAGATAGTAGGAACAGAAAGAAAGGATTTTAGGAGTTTTCCAGAGAAAGTCAGCCATGCACTGTTTTTCACTTTGAAGCAAAACACCTAAAAAGCATGGTACCTGATGCATGCATTAGCAATGCACAGACCTATCAAGATTTCAGTCTAGTGACTAGTGGTGGAAAGTAATTCCAATGAACATATGTGGAAGTGTTGATCTGCCTGAGGGTAGGGAGGCTCTTCAGAGGGATCTGAACAGACTGGACTAATGGGCTGAGACCAATGGGATAAAGTTTATTAAGGCCAAGTGCTTAACATACATAACAAGGACATAACAACCCCAGGCAGCACTACAGGCTTGGGGGAG
Source organism: Laterallus jamaicensis coturniculus (assembly GCA_022605575.1). Taxonomy (NCBI): domain Eukaryota; kingdom Metazoa; phylum Chordata; class Aves; order Gruiformes; family Rallidae; genus Laterallus; species Laterallus jamaicensis. The sequence continues at coordinate 2,828,056 of JAKCOX010000001.1, forward strand.
ACTGGCTGGAGAGCTGTCAGGCAGAGAAGGACCTGGGGGTGTTGGTTGACTGCCGACTGAATATGAGCCAGCAGTGTGCCCAGGTGGCCAAGAAGGCGAATGGTATCCTGGCCTGTATCAGAAACAGCGTGGCCAGTAGGTCCAGGGAAGTGATTGTGCCCCTGTACTGGGCATTGGTGAGGCTGCACCTCGAGTGCTGGGTCCAGTTCTGGGCCCCTCACCATCAGAAGGACATTGAGGTTCTGGAATGAGTCCAGAGAAGGGCAACCAGGCTGGGGAAGGGGCTGGAGGGCAAATCCTATGAGGAATGGCTCAGGGAGCTGGGGGTGTTTAGCTTGGAGAAGACGCTGAGGGGAGACCTTATCACTACCTGAAGGGAGGTTGTGGAGAGGTGGGTGATGGTCTCTTCAGCCAGGTGACAGGAGACAGGACAAGGGGCAATGGCACTAAGCTGTGCCAGGGTAGGGGCAGATTAGACATTAGAAAAGGATTTTTTACTGAAAGAGCTGTCAGGGCCTGGCACAGGCTGCCCAGGGAGGGGGTTGAGTCACCTTCCCTGGATGTGTTCAAAAAAAGGGTAGCTGAGGTACTTAGGGACCTGGTTTAGCTTAGGATGGGATTGGTTGGACTTGATGATCTTCAAGGTCTTCTCCAACCTTGTGATTCTGTGAATAATTTTAGAGGAGAGAGAGAGTACAGAAGTCTGTGAGCACTCAAAGCTAGGCACAGTAGAATGGCTTTCCCTGGTGCACTATTCCATTTCCCTTTATCAATGTTATATACACATGTGCAAAGCTAACATGGTTGTTACTTGAGTCACATAAATCGTCCCTGGCTTTGCAACAGAACAAAATCCTCTTGGGCCTGGCCATGAACAGCAGTGATGTGGCAATATAGAATTACAGAACTAAGTTAACAGATATGCTCTGGTATAGCCAGTGTGATGTAGACAAACCAAAAGGCAATTTAATTACAGCCTGATAGAAATTTCAAGCTGGTTTAGATTACAGTAGTGGCACAAAGCAGTATTAGAAAACAAAAAATTTATTCCTGAGGCAGTACTAATACTACAGAAACCTGCTCAGGCCTACAGACCAAGGGTATACCAGAGCAACACTGAAGCACTGCCTACATCCATGGGCAGACATAACACGTTAACCCACATCTCCAGAAGCATCACAAAGAGAGGGTAAAAGAAGGGATGACATTACCTTTGTGCAAAGGACAGAAGCACATTTCAAAGATGCCTTTAACTTACACATTATTGCAATTGCTTCTAAATCAATATAATATAGGGTAAATATTGTTTGACTAGCATCAAAGGCTGCAGCCAGGCCCCTGCTAGGGCTGAATTTGCTAATGTAGCCACAGAGGAAAGGTGGTGAAGGGCAGTCAGTCAGTGGGAGAGAGGTGAGGCACTACCACTTCTTCCCCAGCACACAGCAGAGAGCTTAATTTCTGCATGTTAAATGTTAAGCGTTGTTAAGGGGAACTGAAGGAGAGATGGAAGGATTATCTCTCTCTCTCTCTCAAACTCCAGTAAAGCTGTTTCTGATTCAAAGGGTGACCAAGCATATGAACTCTGACATATCTGCATCCCTTCTAGCTTTAAAATGTGCAGATCGTAGAATGTCAAGACACATAATTCTGAAGGTAGTGACTGAGAAGAAAAGAGCTTTCAGATTGTCTTTTCCTGCAGGAAATGTACAGGATGTTAAGAAATTATTATATCCATCTCCCATGAAGACAGGCAAGAGAGCTGAACTCTCCTAAGACACTGTCAAACTGGCTTCCAGGAAATAGCAAGTGAAGCAGAAATGAAAGATGCTGTGAGAAAGAAAGGGTGACAGGCCATCTCTTGGCCTACCTCAAGATGATAAAGTGTGTAGTGCTATCTCTTCTAGAATCTTTATAGTTTCATAAATTTATTTTTGGCCTTTAAAAAAAAAAAAAGAAATACACCCCCCTTATGCTTAAGCAGGCTAATAATCCCAACTGTATACTCTGACACACTGCTCTGCTAAACTGTTCCTTCTATTTGGCCTCAAGATAGTTCCAGTCAATAGTCCTCAGGGGTAAATGGCCTCCTTATTTCTAAGGAAGCTTACAAAATCCTGATGCACTACAGCAGCAATTCTTCAGCTGACATGAAAATCAAGAGCCAGCAGAGAAGCATGACTGGGATAGGCAACAGCCACAAACTTAGGAGGCAAGACTGCAAGAACTTCAGTGCAAAGGCCTGGTGTTGCAGTTGGTGTGGCAGTCTTACATCAAACGCGTCTGCCTTGTTCCCGCCTGTGCTCGTCAGGAGACAAACTAGGCCAAGCAAAAGGAACCTCATGCAAGTTGTTAAGCTGTAAGAAATCTTCACTACAGATGCTAAAAGCTTACATAGATTCAAAAAGTGACTTGGCAAATTCACTAAAAATGATAATAAAGAAATACATTAAACAGTTATACACAGCTATTCCAGCTTTAGCTTAGGAAGCCTTCAGTTCACAAATCACTGAAGGTGGCAAAAGCATTCTGCAGAGTCAATTTAAATGCTTTCCCTGCTCTGACTGTCTATAGATATCCACTAGATATCAACAGATATCCAGTCTTGGCCGACTTAGGACGCGATACTGGCCTAGATGGACCTGTGATATTGGCCTAGATGGACCTGTGATATGACTTAGTATGGCCAGACTTCTGTTTTTATATATACACTGAAAATAACTGATAATGTATATGCCTCCTTTATCCCTTCAAGGAGATCAGAGACCAAAAAGTAAAGAATCAATCAAAAAGGTTCATATACACAACCCAATTACCTATCTCAATGTTCTCCTTCATGCAAGCAACACTTCAAACAGCTTTACTGGAAAAATTATTTCCTAATTTTACAGGATCATAGCAGTCTTAAAATTAAATTTATAAATATGGAGCATTCCCTGTGGAAACTCCTAACATATATATATAAGAACTTTCCCAGGTTAGCTTACTTCAAGTCTCAATATACTGTGGTAGCAGTGCTCAAAATACAGCCAAACTCAAACAAACATCAAGTTGAAAACTCAGACATAAGGTGGTTATTAAACAGCAGGACAAAGCTATGGAGATCTGTCTCTCACCATCTTACTAAAGGTCCTGGATAATCTTAAGTGTCTTAATCTCACTGTGGATGAACTGCAATATCCCACTTTATTTCAGGACACATCCTCACCTGTGGAAGCCTACAAATTAGAACAATTAGAACGAGTGAAGTTTATTCAGACTGCTGTAGCCCAATACCCTCGATCAAATCCCCCACCATGAACACAGGATCCACCTTAAGAGCAGATCCCAATGGTGTTTTAGAAAGCTGATGCAAGCTACAGCTTTTAGGTAAGACAAAGTCTGGCATCTGCAAAAACAAAAACCCCAGTAAACCGCAGTCTAGCAATCAGATAAATCTCCCTGTCCAACACTTGCATGGGAGGAATAAACAAACACACAAAAGAAGTTGTAAATACAATTTAAGCATAACTTTGATGTTCCCAACATAAACTTTACTTTCATTGAGCCAAAATGAAACAGATGGGGTGGGGAAATAAGGGAACATAACAAGTAGGATTGAGAGTCCTTAGAAAAAAGAAAGAAAAACAGTGGAGTTTCCAAGTGCAAGTGAGCAGCAGAACTGGGGCTCAGCTGATGGCAGCATTAACTGCACAGAGTCATGTCCCTCACTGCTTTACAAACGTCATCTGCTTCCAATACACAATACCAATTATAAAAATAAAATCCATCACATTAAAACAAACAACCCCCCCTGAAATCTTTGTATAAACAAGTTGAACCATGCACTAGCATTCTGTTATAAGGGTAGAAAAGCATATGATAGTACAGGAAACAAGTTGATTTTAAAAAAAAATTGAAATAATACAGTGGACTAACAGCCCCTCAGCTCTGGAATCCATCATACCTCCTGCTGAACTTGAAACAGCAATTACAAACAAGTCATACGCTGTTAGGGTTGGTCTGACAGCAGGAGCTCGAAATGTTCTGAATTGTTCCTTGAAGACACATATCTTCCTTCATTGCCTGCCTCTGCTGTAGCAAACCCTGCTTAGAGAGCAGGCTCAACTCCTAGCAGCTGCAGCTTAACGTCTCCTCTGTGACATATTCTTCTCATAGGCATGCAAGGGCACCAGTCTTAGAAATTCTGGATTTGCTATTCACAGCATTTCATTTCTGTAAAAAACAAAACAGCTGAAGGTGAGGTTGAAAAATACTGGGACTGTTTTTCACCTTTGAAAGGTTTATGACCAGTAAGGAGTGATGTACCTAAGACTGGGAAAAGCAAAAACCAACCAACCAGCCAAACAAAAAAAACACACCTCCCCAAAAAGCTGCAATCAAGACAGACAGGTACAGATTCTCTCCTAACACAAGGCTGCACTGAACAGAATGTACATAAATATGTTAAATATAACAGATGCACCTTGACAGAGTTATTATGGCTACCTGGCTGCACAGCCAACACAATAGTGCCTGCACAGGGACTTACACATAGCAGCATACGACCTGAGCAAGACAAACAAACCCCCAAACAAATAATGCCATACTGCCAGGATTCACATACATTACAGAGCAGTCAGACATACCAGTGACTTCTGTGCCTAACCCACCAGGGAGAATCAGTTAATTACATCAACAAATCTTGCACACCAAACAAGCATGCCTGCACTACTTGCAGTTTATGTGATCCTGATTCTCTCCAACTACATCTCAGCAGCAAAACTAAAGAATGGGGAGCAGGGCAGTTTGAGAGAGAAGTCTGTTACCACCTTCCACCAGTCTCCCTGACAGAGTTGCTCCAATTTTTAACCCAAGTGAAAAATTAAATCCAACACCAAGAAACCCCTCTAATATCATAACCAGCTTAACCTTTACTTATTTAACAGGCAAACATTATGGTCTGCTTATAATAAACACTAAACTGCAGCTGAAGTATATCTACCTGCAAAGTCAATATAGATCACTATTTGCAAACCTGAGCAGTGGGCTGGTAGCCAAAACAAACATATATGAATAAAAGCACCAACCAAGGAGAGATTATACTTACAGTACCAGACTCAATCTACACCTGACATCACCAGAAGCACCACACAGAGGTATGTTTTCATCACCTGATCCTGCATCAGCTTATTTAATTGATCCTTAGGTATTGCAAAATGTCAAAGAATCACAGAACATTAGGAGTTGGAAGGGACCTTGAAAGATCATCTAGGCCAGCCCCCCTGCCAGAGCAGGAGCACCTGGACTAAATCACACAGGAACACATCCAGGTGGGTTTGAATGTCTCCAGAGAAGGAGACTCCCCAACCTCTCTGGGCAGCCTGTTCTGTGCTCCCTCACAGTGAAAAAATTCCTCCTGACATTCACATGGAACCTCCTCTGCTCCACCTTGCACTCACTGCCCCTTGTCCTATCACTGTCCATCCCTGAGCAGAGCCTGGCTCCATCCTCCTGACTCTCACCCTTTATATATTTATAAAAGGTTTACTCTTCTCCAAGCTCAAGAGGCCCAGCTCCCTCAGCCTCTTCTCATAAAGAAGCTGTTCTACTCCATCATCTTGGTGGCCTGTGCTGGACTCTTGCAAGGAGTTCTGTGTCCTTCTTGGACTGAGGGGCCCAGAACCAGACACAATATCCCAGGTGTGGTCTCACCAGGACAGAGAGGGGGAGAAGGACCTCTCTTGACCTACTAACTACACCCCTTCTCATACACCCCAGGATGCCATCAGCCTTCTTTAACCATGAGGGCTCATTGCTAGTTCATGGTCATCCTGCTAAGGCAAGCAGGATGTTCTGCTTAGGCAAGTCCTCTCCCTGCAGAGAGCTTTTGTGGGGAGCCTGTTATCCATCCTCCTTCAAATGTGGCCATGCCAGACCACTTTTCATAGCTACAGTCAACAGCATCTTCCTTGAGTCTTTCCTCTTACAAGTTTTCCACCTTGAATAGCTGACTCAGCAGGAAACAGAACATCTGTTGCTCAATTTTCTTGTATATAGTATCACAGACTCATAGAATGGCAAGGGTTGGAAGGGACCCCAAGGATCACAGAGCTCCAACCCCCCTGCTACATGCAGGGCCACCAGCCTCAGGCCTGGAGCTACACAAGGTTGCCCAGGGCCTCATCCAACCTGGCCTGGAACACTTCCAGGGACGGGGCATCCACCACCTCTCTGGGCAGCCTGTTCCAGCCCCTCACCACTTTCTCTGTAAAAAAACTTCCCCCTAATATCTAATCTAAACCTTCCCTCCTTTAGCTTTAAACCATCCCCCCTTGTCCTGCCATTATTAGGTTATTAAAAGGTCCACAGCTTGAGATCAATCATTTAAAACCTCCATTCCAGGGAAAACTGTGCTCATCTTACCATTCAGATCATTCTAGGATAGACACAGTCACCACAACTAAAAAGGATTAAATAAATTGTCAAAAAAACCTATTCAGGGGTTAAGGCCAGAACAATAAGTCCCTGATCAGAGATTTGGTACTTTGATTCAAATTCTGGAAGACAGGGTGTTTTGCGGGGGGGGGGGGGGGGGGAAATCACATATTTATAGATTTGCCATGTAGACTTCATGTTGCCAAGCACTTCCTGAAACTTAATAAATATTAGCATAAGTGGAGCAACTGCCACTTGCTGCAGTGATACACTTGCTGCTGTATCACACTAAACACCACTAAGTGGGACAAAATTTTTGCGGTTTTCAAGCCCACTGCTGATCACAGCAGAGGTTCTGATTGTGATTACACAGAAGAGATTTCCTGGGACTGACAAAAGCGTTTTATGCCAACTGTTAAGTCACTTAAATCATCTCTCTACAGCCCTTCTGTAACCATTTTTCTCATTTTTGTAAGAAACTCCACACACACACACACACCTAGTTGGAGCATGCTCAGGGGAGCACGTTCAACCTTCCTCTGCCCCCTGCAAATCTCCAGTTTCATTCTTTGATGAGCAGCTTCACCATTTTTTTAGTTTGCAGACAGCTGGTGACTTGCCCAAAGGTGATGTCCTCGTGGCTGACCCACTTTTTCTTCTACCCTTGGGAAATCCCAGTGCATTCTCAGCCACAGTCAATGGCTGCCTGAGCTTTTTTTTTTCCCTCAAAGACAAAAGACCCCAGAGGTGTAAAATTTGAGTTTAGCTCTGACTTCGTCTTTATCTGAAGGATCTATAGTTCTAGAGTAATTTGTTTCCTTTGTAGTTAATATTTAAAGATAATATGAACAAAGAAAACACTAACATGAAGGCAGATAATGGCTGTGGCCTGTACCTGTTTATCTCTACTTGAACATCCGAGAAAGATACATGAAAACTGGGCTCCATCAGCAGAGGGGTGGCCAGCAAGGACAGGGAGGGGATTGTCCCTCTCTGCTCTGCACTCGTGAGGCCCCAGCTGGAGTCCTGTGTCCAGAGCTGGGGCCCCCAATACAAGAAAGATGTGGAACTGTTGGAGAGGGGTCAGAGGAGCCACAGAGATGCTCAGAGGGCTGGAGCAGCTGCCCTACAAAGAGAGGCTGAGGGAGCTGGGCTTGTTCAGCCTGGAGAAGAGAAGGCTGTGGGGGGACCTCATTGCAGCCTGCCAGTCCCTGAAGGGAGCAGAGAAACAGGAGGGAAATCAACTTTTTAAAAGGGCAGATAATGGCAGGACAAGGGGAATGGATTAAAGCTGAAGGAAGGAAAGTTTAGATTAGATATTAGGGGGAAGTTTTTTTACAGAGAGAGTGGTAAGGGGCTGGAACAGGCTGCCCAGAGAGGTGGTGGATGCCCCATCCCTGGAAGTGTTCAAGGCCAGGTTGGATGGGGCGCTGGGCAACCTTGTGTAGCTCCAGGCCTGAGGTTGGTGTCCCTGCCTGTGGCAGGGGGGTTGGAGCTCTGTGATCCTTGGGGTCCCTTCCAACCCTTGCCATTCTATGATTCTATGATAAGTGAATACCCACTTGTATATGCAAGCACATATAAAACACGCCTGTTTATCTATACTGCTCTATGACTCAGTTTCCAAGGAGAAATGGCGTTACTAATATTATGGAGAAGTTTTACAAGCTGGTCTGGACTGCCTCTATATAAGCATGTCCACAATGATGCCATCTAGTCCACAACTATCAGTACCTGTTTGCACTCCTCCAGCCCATGCAAATACCCAGCTCTGATCTGTAAGGCTTTATATCTCTTGAGTTAAGCAAGCTTTATGATTTAGCCATGTCTCTTCTCATTCTGCTATCATATCTTGTGCCAGCTCATTGTGCTTGAACAGAAAAATCCCCTGTGTTCTTCAGGTAATAAACCATACTTTGATCCTTAATTTGACAGTGCTATGCTACTGGGGCAGACAGCAGGCCTGCTAGCGGCCTAGCTCTCTTCTCCCAAGATTTAGGCCCTTACAAGATTCTTCTGTTCCCATGAGACAGGAAAAGTTCCTCCTGCTGAGAGGATCCTAATAATCCCATTCTCAAAACACAGCGGCCTTGCTGATAGGGGTACAGGCTGCCCTAAACCAAGCAGCAGTTATGGGAAGGTATTTGGGAGTAACAGAACATGTCAGGAACCAACCATAACAAGAGGGTCAAACCAGCAGGTGTGTGGATGCTTTTAGGTATTAAATGCAAACTAAGGCTGTTTAGCTATAAGATAGGGTTATCTGAACTGGTTATAGTCACTAACCAATCAATATGGTGTGAACAGTGTGTGTAACCAATGAGCAGTTTTTAGCTTGCCATGTTTGCAGTAAGGAAGGTATAGAATCTGGGTGATTTCACCTCATAAAATGGCTTCATGGCTTCACCTAAAATTCATATATTGAATTGTGTGTTGCTCCCTGCTGGACACCACACTATGCCAGGTAGCTGGATCCTGAGAATCTCCTATTACAGAACACAGATGGTCCTAATTTGTTTCTACAAATAAAGCATCATAAACCTTATGTCATATTTGAATGAAAAGGTAGTTTTAATTCTATTCATAGCTGCAATAAAATAATGGGAAGCTAAATGTTGTACCTGAGCTGACTAAAGCTCATAACGGGTTTTCAAGCTGATCTCAACCTGAAATGGGTAACTGCACATCCTGTGCTCAACTTGCCAGAGTAAAGTGGTTACCAGCGATGGCTTCTGATAACAGTTCACAGACAAAACAATTACTGGCTTAAATCCAGCCTAGGATGTTTGGACAAGGAATAAAAAATCTGAATCATTTCAGCACAATCAGAAACACAGGTTAAAGAAAATCTGGTTTGCAGAAGAAGTAACCACACCTCACTAACAAAACCAGCTTCTGAGTTGCCATCAAACCTAAAAACGTGCTGCAGAGACCTAAAACCCAAATGCCTCCTGCTATTTCTCCCACATCACCTGTCACAAGAGTGAGAAAAGTTCTCACAAGTGAGAAAATACTTGACTACTTGCCTTTTTCATTTACACCTTCTACATTTTCTTTCCTTTCCTGATAGATCGAGGGACGTAGCCCTTTAAGCGTTGTCTCTGCTTGCTAAAACAACTGTTTCTGATTCTTTAGAGGTATGGGAAACAGCAGAAAGAAAAAGTGCATCTGCCACAAAATGCCTCTCAATACAACCAAACTCATGCTCAGACACCTATGAATAAATCCTCCAGGTTGTGCATACAGAGCACAGCTTGGCTACAGAGAGAAGGAGGAAAAAAAGGGAGGCAATTCTGTCCTTGCCTGCCACTGGAGAAAGGCAGTGGAGCCCAGTAAAGGGTCAGCATCCACACATCATGGTCACTAAAAGAGCTGGAGCTGAAAAAAAAAAAGACTGAAAGACACCTTCCAGTCACCTGAAAACTAGATTCTTTAAAATATATATATATTATATCTAAAAGGCACACTGAAAAGCAAATTAATGTAGTGTGCAAGTATCTCCCTATGATGATAACGTAAGAAACTGAAGGGCTCTCCCATTCTTGATCACCTTTGGCTAAAAGCTGAAGTCTTGATAACTGCAAATTAGTTTTTCATGGGAGTTTTCCTTAGGGACAGGACCTAGAACAAGGGAGATGGTGATTCTACATCTCTTGCTTTTTCCTGATCAAGGTTTGGTACCTTTAAAAAGGCATGCTTTAGTTACTGTGAATGTTACTAAAATGAGAATCAATGACAATAAAACCCCCCAAACCAAAAATCACACTTTTTTTTTTTGGTGCTTAGACACTGATGAATGAAAGCCAAGAATAAATGTAAGCATGTAACACCACACTACCTAGCTATCCTCCTCCATAAAGCCTACAAACAGACTGAGCCTGGATCCACAGCTTCAGACTCCTGTTCAGCCAACCTAAAACTCTACCCACAATGAAAAGAAACAGTTCCCCTCTCTCCTGCTAGCTCTCCTCCTGCATGTAGGATTCCACCATGGGCCAGTCCAGTGACTTGTACCATCAGAAAAACTATTCCCCTTCCAAATAAATAAGGTTATTTCCTTGGCTTAGAGGTCTTTGAACTGGTCCTTGAACTGTCAGACACACACAAGTGCCAGCACAATGAGGGAGCCAAACCTCAGCCACATTTCAGCTTCAGTCAAGCTGTGCTCCCTGTTCATCTCCACAGCAGGAGGCCCTTGGCCTTCCATGAGATCACAGGATCCAGCCACTTCTGCTTAAAACCACTGGAGTAACTGCCTGAGACCAAGTTTTTGGGGTTTTTATCTCCCCCTCAAGGAAAGCAAAATTTAAAGAAATCAGTTAGTTTCAAAAATTTACGTGCACAGACCCTAAACTAGTAAATTTTAGAGTCTCATGCAGCTGGATTCTGTTTAAATAATTCAATACATAATTAAATCACAAAGCTCTTCAGTCTCCTAACACAACATCACCACAAAGGTGACTTCTATTCTCTGACTAAGGTACTTCCTTCAACAAGGAAGCAACAAGCAACTTTCTCCTCTTCATGAGATGATGGAAACAAACCACACAACTTAATGGAGTACCATCATAAGGAGTGTTGCACTGATGCCTGTCTGGGAGTAAAACAACCCAGCTACACTGTCCCCTTGTTTGAGCAGAACATGTATCAAGAATTTAAGCTCTATCTCAATAAGACTATTAAGTCCCCTTGTTTGAGCAGAACATGTATCAAGAATTTAAGCTCTATCTGAAGAAGACTATTAAGTTCCTAGTCCCTAGGAAGTGAAATAAAAAGACAGTTATGCTAAAAGAAGAGGGAAGCAACAGAACTGCTCACTGCTCTGTGCTGCCTCTAAAAAGGCTGCAAGCTGGGAAGCAGACAGAAAGGTGAGATGGCTGGAGCTTGTTTCAAGCACTGCAGGTACAGCTGCCTACCTCCAAACAGATGTACCTGCATGGTCCTCAGAAGCAATGTATTGGTTTTCCATGTTAGGGATGGCCAGAATGCACATATTTGGGTTTGGGGAGGGGAAAGAGAAGAATTTCAGATACATTCCTACCTTCAGACTACGCTTTTACCAAGGAGGGGAAAACCATCTTGTTGTAGTAAGTCTTAGGGGAATCAGCAATGATCCTGTTGGAGAAACTTCCTCAGCAGATGATGGTATCTCATCCTCTTGCACCAGGAATACCTGCCAGCTGTGCAGAAGGAAGTCTGCAGAGGTAACTCAGATACCTGGCAGGCAGACAGCTGAATTTCTGAAGTGAAAAGACAGCACAATGACCTGCCAGTCAGGGTCAAGAGTGGCAGACCAGGTGCTGGAAAGCAGATTCTTAAGAAAAATAACAAGTTGAGGTGTGATATGATGGAGGTCTATACAATGAAGTTCTGCACAGAAAAGAGGAACAAAAGATGACTGTTCACTGCTTTTCCCCAATGTGTTAAGTAAGCAGCAGCAGGTAACTCTAGCAGTGCTCAAACAAATGCAAAGCACTGAGGAGCTGTGCAATACTCTGCTGCAAGGCACAGGGGTGGTTAGCATTTACACTGAGTCCAAAGGGTTGGACAGCTTTGTAGAAGAAAGCCCACTAAGGAAAACAAAACCAACCATTGGAGGACAACTGAAAAAAAGGACACAAATCTCTGATAAAAAAAAAAATAAGTAAGTAAGTATCACTGAACTAAAAGTGACTGAGTACCAGGAGAGCACTCCAGGAAAACAGCCCTGCCCACCAGCTCCAACCTACAGCTCTCCCTGAGCATTCAGCTTTGGCCATGGCCACAAGCATCATGCCAGGTGGTCTCATCCAGAACAGCCGTTTCAATATCACCCCAGGGAGAAGCTGGCAAGCATGATCCATAGGGCTTTCAATGGTATAAAGGTCAAGTATGATAGCCTGGATGAAATAGCAAGTTCTGTATAGCAGAGTAGGAAGAAAAAAAAAAGGCAGAATTTTAGAAGAAATATCCCCCTCCTAAAGAGCAGGTTTTGGGGGTATCTGATATTTAAATGGGACCCAAAAAATGAAATGGATTAAATAGGTCTCAGAAATAGCAGCCCTGAGGAAAAGGGCTTGTGAGTACTCGTGGATGAGAGGCTGGACATGAGCCACCAATGTGCATCTGCAGCCCAGAAAGCCAACCACATCCTGGGCTATGTGAAAAGAAGTGTGGCCAGCAGATCAGGAGAGGTGATTCTGCCCCTCTGCTCTGCTCTGGTGAGACCTCACCTGGAGTGCTGTGCCCACCTTTGGAGCCTTCAACACCAGAAGAATGTGTACCTGTTGGAGCACGTCCAGAGGAGGCCACAAAAATGATCAATGGGTTGGAGCATCTCTGCTATGAAGACAGGCTGAGAGAGTTGGGGTTGTTCAGCTTGGAGAAGAGAGGCTCTGGGGGAACCTTATAGCAGCCTTCCAGTCCCTGAAAGGTGCCTATAGGAAAGCTGGGGAAGAACTGTTCATGAGGGCATGGAGCAATAGGACAAGGGGTAACATTGACTCCAGTAATATTTTTCTTGATGAAGTTAAAGAGATGAAGCAAGTTTCTACAGATAGAAACTCCATGGTTTCCACACATACCCAATCAGGGGGCAGCCCGCCAGTCTGCTGGGCGACTGAGAAAATTTAGAAAGACTTAATAGAGAAAAGAAAAAAAAAATAAAATTGGCTGTTGTTTATTTTAAAGAGGTCTGCAGAGCATCTGGGAAATCAGAGTCCCATTTCCACACCAGACATCTTCAGAAAATTGAAAATGAAAAACAAAACTAACTGGCTGGCAGGAAGGGGAAGTCATGATTTATGGACCTATTAGGAATGGCTAGGTGCTTTTAGGAAGACTCAAAAAGCACACAGAGAGGTCCATCTCACTAATCATGATGTCTCTGGATAGCCAAAACCTTCTGGGTTTGGCTATCAGACCAAAGGCCTTGAAAATCAAGACGTCCCAGGATAAAACAAATGTTTCTCTAAAACTAGCAATGGGATACAAGAGAGGAAAATCACAGAATCACAGAATCTTAGGGGTTGGAAGGGACCTCAAGAGATCTTCGGGTCCAACCCCCCTGCCAAAGCAGGCTCCCTATCTCATATTACAAAACACACAGGAATGCACAGCTATGTGTCACAGCAGTGTTGTTACCACCTTGTGTGTGTACAAAATTATTCAGGCTAACAAGAAGAGTGAAAAACTGCAGACTGCAACACCAAGAAGGATGTAAGTAGGGCAGGCACGTTACACATGCCCTCTTAGCCCTTCCTTAAGCATCACCTCTTGGTCACCAGTAGAAAAAAGGAACTGGAGCAATACAGGGTTTTAGCCTGAGCAGTTGGGTTTATAATCCTCTAATGGAAACCTTTTCACTAAACATCAACTTCTCCTTATCTTTTTGGCCATCTTTTCATATCTGATTGGTAAGCCACCAAAGCTTTCTCCACACAGAGCCTCCGGGCTGACAGTGAGCACATCTACTGTCACACCGACAGCGAGGAATCAACAACCGCTTGTGTCAGTACAGGCTGGGGATGGCCTGCCGGAGAAGAGCTCTGTGGAGAAGGATTTGGGGGTCCTGGTGGATGACAGGTTGGCCATGAGCCAGCAGTGTGCCCTGGGGCTGAGAGAGACAATGGGATCCTGGGGGGCATCAGGAGGAGTGTGGCCAGCAGGTCCAAGGAGGTGATCCTCCCCCTCTACTCTGCCCTGGTCAGGCCCCACCTGGAGTGTTGTGTCCAGTGCTGGGCTCCCTGGGATAAAAAGGACAGGGATCTCCTGGAGAGAGTCCAGAGAAGGGCTACCAAGATGATTAAGGGCCTGGAACATCTATCCTATGAGGAAAGGCTGAGAGAGCTGGGGCTGTTCAGCCTGGAGAAAAGAAGACTGAGGGGGGACCTGATCAATGTTGATAAATATCTGAAGTATGGGGTGCAGGGGGAATGGCCAGCCCCTTTTCAGTGTCTGTGGGGACAGGACAAGGGGCAATGGCTGCAAGTTGGAGCACAGGAAGTTCCACACCAACATGGGGAGGAACTTTTCCCCAGTGAGGGTGAGGGAGCCCTGGGACAGGCTGCCCAGGGGGTGTGGAGTCTCCTTCTCTGGAGAGATTCCAGCCCCGTCTGGACGCCTCTCTGTGCAGTATGAGCTGGGGAGCTGCTTTGGCAGGGGGGTTGGACCCCATGAGCTCTGGAGGTCCCTCCCAACCCCTACAACTCTGTGATTCTGTGATTCCACTTCCATCTGTCAGGGCTGACACTGAATCTCTTTCTCAAGGCTAGGCTGCCCTGTTTCTCTAAAGAGGAAATCCCTGCCCACAAGCATTCCCTCTGCTCCTTGTCATGCCTATATGGCTGGCATCAGACCATGATCTGCACTTCCTTCCTTTTATACTGTTCACCAAATAAAAGATGACACGGCTTGACACCAAAAGGAAAGGGTTTCCAAGCACATCTTATTTGATTACATCTACAGTCCATCACACTCTCAATATCTTTCTTTGCAACTAGAGAAAAAAAAGACCCTTTCCCATGTACACAGGTCTTGGGAAGTGAAGAAGACTTAATGAAAAACAATGTGGAACCAGGTAGTCCCAAAAGGGATTGTGAGACTGGTGAAAAAAGCTAATGTGGCAATTTCTCCTTCCCATCAAGTCTAATATATTGGTGTATCTGCTGGTGTCCAAAAAATGCAAAGGGTGAAAAAAACCCCACTTGATAGATTGAGTTCTAAGTCATACTTCTATTGCTAGATTATTCCCTGTGTCTTCTGGAATAACTGTCATGAGTCTCAACAATATAGAACACATATCATACACACCCCTGGCCAGTGTTGTGAAGAAGACCAAGACTTGGTCCTGCATGACCTGGAGGACTGCCACTGCTCAGTTTGTAGCTGGTGGAACTCTTAGAGGCAAGGGAGCCTCAATTCAGGTTCAGACACATGGTGTAAAGATCACATCGTCTCTCTCCCCTCCCACCCTCCTTCCTAATGCTTCAATAAGTGTCCAACAGATTCTCCCATTCTTCCTCTGCCCTAGAGAAGGAAGCCTCATCCCTGGCTGCCTTCTCTCCCAAAGCAATCTTAATATGTTACAATTGGTTGGTGTCCCATGGTGACATCTAAGGGGCTTTCAGGATGTTTCAGAGGAATACCCCCTTTTTGGTTATGTTTGATGGAAGAGGGGGAGGGAAGCACTTGTCATGCCCACCTTGTATCTCACTCTGTAAACTACCAGAGCTTAAACACCCTTTTAGCAAATGCTTCCACAATCAGTCCAGCAAACACTGAGCTGTCTTGCAACATCCAAAGAAGATAATAACAAAGCCAACAAACCCTTTAAACTGAGGGAGCAGTTTACAAAGCCCTCGAGGACTTTATTGTGACATATTCCTCTGTGAAGCCCTATTTTCTGTCTTCTGCTTTGGTTTTCAAAGTGAATCAATGATACTGGAAGGTCACGATGGACCTCTGGAAAATGAATGTAATCAGGGACCTTCCCAGGATTGGGAGCCATTCCTGCAGAGTTTATCTGGACCCTGCACATTGATATATACACATAAATAAGATCAAGGACACAACTGAAGAGGTGAGCCAACAGCAAGAACCACAAGAGAGTAGAGGACTACCTAGTAAACTGTAAAGGGATGCAGCAATCTTTGTGTAAGAGAGGGAAAGCAATAGCCTGAAGGCAACCCAACACTAAAGATGAAGACCCTTCTTGGATCTATCTGATCACTCCTGCTTTGGAAAACAACGAATACTAACTGCTTCCATCAGAGGAGAGCTCCGTGCAGCCTACTGCAGTGTAGATACACTTGCCTTCCCACCAAACACCAGGGGTGGGATGGAGAGGGAAGGGGAAGGAAATCCACTAGTATGCCATGAGTGCCACTTTATTAGCTTCAACCCTGGGAGCTGGTGAAATAGGTTTCCTAACACCACAGATGTTTCTTTCTGGATGACCAGGAGAACTGATGGGGATCTGATTTTCCTCTTGCTAACTATCCCAAGAAAAAAAATGTTAGGCAGGTGTCCCCAAGACTGATCCTGATAAAACTGTCCTAGGAGGGAATGATAATTCAAGTGGCTTTCTTTACCAGTCAGAAAAGAGGAATTTTGCCCATTCTTGAAGGAATTAAATTATCATAAAGTATGCAAGAGCACACAGAACACAAACAGCAGCAGACACCACACACACCACTCATGAGCATTGCATCTCAAAAGTTTCTGATCCCACATACATCAGCATGAGAATGCTTGTTACAAGCTGGTACATGAAGCCAAAGGGGAAAAAAATAGCCACAACATTATCACATAATTCCTAACCTGCCTCTGTTCTACTGAGTGATAGTCTCAGAAAAGAAGCTGTCACATTGTGTGGTAACTACTAGTGAGATGATGCTCACTGCTCTTTAGTCATAGCACCTGTATAGGCACAGGACCTCTAGGCATTGTTGTGGAGGGTGCATCAGCACACCCTATGTCACAAACACCACGAGGTTAAATTACACTCACACACATGAAAAGTTCTAGGGCTGAAAAATCTCTGTTGTGACTCCTCACTGAGAAGTTTGTTGCCAAAAGGCAGCATTTTCAGTGACACTACAAAGAATATAAAGAAATTAAGTGGTAAAATGAGGAAACCTTTCCTTCTACCAATCACATTTGCTACTCCTCCTCCTTGCCAGCATAATAAAAAAGGTACAGAAGAAATACTTTCATCTACATTTGGCTTGGACTGCTCAGAAACGTAATACCAACAAGGATTGAAATGCCCCAACCCTCACCCCTGAAAAATACAGGTGGTCTTGAACTTGGCATTGCAAGCAGCTGGGGGGCACTGGCAGAGTGGCGGTGTCACTCCAGCGCTTCACAGAGCACACTGGCCCCTGGCTAAAGGCAAGATGTACTTCAAGGTCACCGTGTTCATCGTGAAAGTTCCCAGCGGGTCAGACCCCGGTTACTGGATACCCCCCTCTCTGGGCGTGCAGGGGCAGCACAAAGACTACAGTCACATTCCCCAACGTGAACTTGAGCGGCACAAGCAATAAGGACACAATGGCAGGAGACCTCAAGCTCAGAGCCTGCGGGAGACACGGCGACGCGCACAGAGGGGACTGGGGTCTGCCAGCCGGAGAAGGCTCCTGAGGAGAAACCAGCCTCCCGCCCCAAACCCGAGCACCGAGGGCTTACCCCAAACAACCCGCTGGGAACGCTCCCTCCCCAGAAGCCCCTACGAAACGGGCTGGCTTCCGATGGCTTTGCAGCACCGGGGTAAACGGGCACCTACCCACCGCTGGAAGGATGCCCGTCCCCTGGCCCCGGCCTGAAACCGCCGACGCCCGCCGTGGGCTCCCTTCGCACGTCCCCGCAGGCCCCGGCTTGGCCACCCGGCACAAGGCCGCCGGCTGCCTTCGCACCTCAGCCCCCACCCCGGCACAGGGCGGGCGACCGAGCCGCCCGGCACCATCCGGCGGGGCTGTTCCTCCCTCGGCGGCGCCTTCCGCGCCGTGGGGACCGGGGCACTCCCCGCTCGGGCCGCCCGCGGCCCCACACGACGCTGCTGTCGCCCGCGCCCCTGCGAAGCCACCGCCCGCCCCTCCCCTGCCGAGCATCCCTCCGGCCGAGCCCCGAGCCCCGGTACCCGCCGCCCCACAGCCGGCCCGGGCAGGAGGCGGCGGGACGCAGGGAGGGGGAACCGCCGCAACCCCGGCACCCCCCCCCCCCCCCGCCCTGCCCCTCACCTCGGGCAGCCCCGCCTCCCCCCGCCGAGGAGGTGGCCGCGTCCGCCCCTGCACTGCAGCTGCCGGCACACCGCCCCCCCTCACCCCCCACCTCCCCTCTCGGCAGATGGTTCGCCCCACCCCGTCCTGCCTTCTTATTGGCGGTGCCCGCCCGTCACTCCGCTTCGGGCCCGCCCAGCCCCAGAGGCATGCTGGGAACCCGAGTCCTTTGCGCGGGACCGCCCGGCTTCCGCCGCCGGCACGGGGCGGAGGGGCGAACTACAGCTCCCACAGTGCCCCGCGCGCAGCCCGGAGCGGCCCGGCCCGGCCCGGTGCGGTCCGCGGCCCCACACCTCCCCGCCGGCGGGACGCCCCCTCCCCTGCCGACGGCCGCAGCGGCGCCGCAGCCCGGCCCAGCCCGGCCCGGCTCACCTGGCCCCGCCGTCGCCGGCGCCTCCCGTTGCGGCCGGCGTGGGCAGCGCATGCCCCGCACCCTTCAGTGCGGCTCGCCGGGCTCGGTGCCGCCGGCCCGGCGCGCTGCGGCTGCGGCTATGGGGCGGGCCGGCCCCGGGCGCATCCTCCCCCTCGGAGCCGCGGCGGGCGGCGGGATTCGCCCACAATGCACCGCGAGCCGCACCGACAGCATCAGCCTGACATCACCCGCGGGCCGCCCCCACCCGGCCGGGCCCGCCCCGGGCCCGCCCCGCCGCCACCGGCACCCGGCCCCGGCGCGCACAGCCACCGGCACCGGGCACCGCGCTGCCGGCACTCGGGGCCGGGCGCTGCGGCGGGCCGGGCCGGGGGGTGCGCCGGGCGCTGCACCGGCGCGGAGCTGGGCCCGGCGCGGCCCCGCCCTGGGAGCGGCACGGCCGGGATGGGGACTGGCGCACGGCTCACTGCGCCGCCGGCATCCGCGCTGGCGTCACCAGCGTGCGGCTCGCTGCGGCCGGGGCCCGGCGCTGTCTGTGCCAGGCCAGCTGCTGCTCTCTGCCCCCGGCGCCGCCTCACCGGCACCGTCCCGCTTGGGCGCCAGCTCCGTCAGCGTGGAGCTGGGCACCGCGCTGCTGGGACCGAGGCCGGAGCCATCACACCTGCCTGGTGCTGGGCACCGCTTGCAGTGGGACCGGCCTGTGCTGAGCTGGCAGAGGAGTCAGCCCCAGCAGTGCCAGCCTGGGGTTTGTTTTGTCCCAGTTCTCTGCGGCTGGGACCAGCTAGAGTGTGCCCAGCAAGGGAAGGGTGGGCTGCACCGTGCTAACAGTGCCACCAAGAGTTGTCTGGGCTGGACACCACCCTGGGACCAGGCCAGCACCGTCCTCATACACACGGGGCTGCATCCTGCCCTGCCAGGGCTGGGAACAGGCCCAGCATCCCACAGCCAGGCTCAGCACCAGCGCTACCAAAGTGGCACCAGGCAGAAATGGCCCACACCAGCAAGCCTCTCCCTGGCCATCCCCAGTTCCCTCACCCTCAGGTACACAGCTCTGCCCCTGCTCCAGGGACTGGCCATTCTCACTGCTGCTCCTACTGCACTGAGTGCAGGTAAGCACACCGCTCCTACAGATGCACTGTGCAGTGCACACGCTTGTGCTTTCTTGCTCCTTTGCATCCCACATCCTGCAAATGGCCCATATTCCCAGCTGCACCCTGTACCTGTGTCCCAAACTGTGGGTCCTGTGCCCTACGGATGGTCATACCACACACTACAAGGGGTGCTGCTCCCAAACACTCTCTACTGACTTGCAACACACCCCTGCCTTCTCCCTGTCCCCAAAGTGCTGGTCTTCAGCTGGAGGTTCCCTTCTGATCTCATGTGGGGGATGTCACACCAGGATTGTGGTGCTCCCCAGTCCCTTGTGGGATGTATCCTAACCAGGAATCTTCCTCCTCCCAAAGCAGTTCCTTGTGGCCAAGCTGGTTACAAAGGCTGACATCCCAGCAGGCATGCCTCTACAAAGGCAGATCCACAGCAATCATGGCCACCCTCAGCCACTCAGACCAGGGATAACAGTGCTACCAGTCCCCCCTAATCTTCATCCACCGGCTGGAGGTAACCCTGCTTCCCCTGCACTGAGGGCTTGCTCAGTGGAAGCATCCTGTAGGGCTCCAGGGAGACTCCAGCCCTGCAGCAGCTCATCCGGTGGGTCCCAGGGTGAAAGACAAGCCCCTGCAGGCAGTTGCATCCTAGTGCCCAGGCCCCTGTCATTCTAGGTCTATGATTGACAGTTGCCGCGTGAGCTCTCTATGCTGCAAGGCAAGTCTCCATGACTTGTATCCCCAAGCACTGGGTCCTGGCACTGTGTTTGAGAGGGCTCAAGGGTAGCAGGCAAAAATAGAAGGTGGGGGAACTGTCTTCTGCAAATGCCCTTGCACATGCTTCTTGATGCCCTTCAGACCCCATCTTCAGATAGCTGGTGGAGCACTGAACACAGACTGGGCAGCAGAGTTGGATTGGAAGAGATTGTCATGGTTCTGAGTGCACTAAGAAGCCCCAATGGCCCTTACCAACCTCACTGGGGGCTGTACCCACACCCCACCATGGGACCCTAAGCTTCATTTCAGCTTAATCCTCAGTCCCTGCCTTGTGCAATGTTCTTCTATACCTGCTGTACAGCCAAAGCTGTACCTGTCCATGGACCCTGACCTGTGGATAGACTTCCTAGCTTGAGCTTGAAACTGGATTGTCAGTATGGGCCTGCCCAGGAATCACTGAACAGTGTCTGAGCCAGGCTACCATCACCAGACCTGATCCTGGCCTGTAGATCTATTACCTAGCTTGGCCTCACACTCACCTCATCACCACAAACTTGCCTGATGACTTGTACTCTTGGTCAAACCTGTTTTCCACTGCTGCATCCACCTTGCCTGGGTACTGCAATACTGAGGCCTGGCTGGGAAGAGCCTTGCCTTGCTACCAGGGCTAACTCCAGGACTAGAACAGGGAAATATCCAGGCCAGTTTGGAAGATCTCCAGGGATGGAGAGACCACAGCCTCTCTAGGTCTCCTCCACAGTCTCCTCTACAGTTCTCCTGGGAGAAGTTTTTCATGCAATCACTTCTATTTTGTAACTTGTGCCTCTTTGACCATAATTGAAAGGAGAAGGCATCACCACTTGATGAGCTGAAGTGGAAATTAAGCAAGAACTAGAGGCTTCCTAACTTCATCAACTGTTTCCACCAGGCAAATGTCTGTAGGTGTGGACACTGAACTGTGTAACATACCCTCCTTGTTACTGCCTGTGTGGCCTCTGCCACATGTAGACACTGAGGCCAGAGCATCAGTACTGAGCTGGAGGGGATTGAAGAGTTTGGTGCAGTCCCCTCTCAGGGTGGGCAGTCCCAAATGCTGCTCAAGAGGAAGCCAGCATGATGGGGACATCCATCAGCAAGGACCTGCTGGAACAAAGCACACAGCAAAACCAGCGCAGACTGTGCTGGTGCAGGAGAGGGGCCAAATGGCAAGGGAAGTTCAGTGTTGATCAGTTACAATAACAGCACTGAATCCCTTCAGGTTTAGGTCCAGTCTGGAGCAGGAAACTCTTGACAGTGTGACAGCTGATGTCCTGCTCAGGCTAATGACAAGAGTATGGGTGGTAGCAGGGAAGGCTGCCCAGGAAAAGCTGTGATCCCTTCTGCTGCTGGCTGCCACAGTGTGATCCCATGCCAGTGGTGGTGAGGAGTCTCCAGAGGAGAAGGAAGCCGACTCTGCACTAGGTACCAGGCCCTAAACCTCAGCTCTCTGATGCCAAACATGACTTGCTCTCCATGGTCTCCTGACAGAAAGCCCAGAAAAGCCCACGCCATGCCTTGCAGTCAGACTGCATTATGCTCCTCTGCTTCTTGGAGCAGGGCTGGGCTCTTCACCCTGCTCCCCTGCTCCACGCTGCACCCGGGCACACATTGCATGTTGCATCAGTGCTCAGCTGTGCCCTGAGTCTCCAGCAGCTTTATCATCAATTTATATCCTGCATCTTCAAATATTCTTGGGGGAGAAAAGTATTTTTGTTCATGCTTTTTTTTTTGAACACACTTATAAGCCTTGTTTCTTCTGTGTGCAGCAAATGCAAACCTTGTGGCAAATTTAAGCAAACCATGTGCAATTTGTGAGTTCAGTGTTTGTCAGATGGTGCCATTATGTTAGAGATGGGGTGCTTTTTTTTAATTATTTTTAGTTTCTCTACATCTGTCTAAAAGCATTTTAGTTATCTGGATATTTCTAAGTATTGGTTTTTCTCCCTTGTCACTTACTTCCTGGGCATTTATGACAGATTAATAAATGGAAGAGCAGCACATCTTTATTTTTCAAACTGTTCAGACCTTTATTTCAGGTGTAGTTAAGATACAAGCAGGTCTGGCAAAGATTCTGTCTTTTACCCAGCACCAGCCTTTCCTGGCACACTGAAGTGCTGTACTTAATAAGAAGACTTGCTGGAACACCCTTTGGTTCTCAAATGTCAGCCTCCTCATGCCAGCCATCAGAAAGTCATAGCTAGGGCAAGTAGGCATCACAAAAAAATCATTGAATCATCCAATCATAGAAGGTGCTAGGTTGGAAGGGGCCTTTAAAGGTCATCTAGTCCAATCCCCTTGCAGTAAGCAGGGGTATCTTGAACTAGATCAGATTGCTCAGAGCCTCATCAAGCCTGACCTTGAATGTCCCCAGGGATGGGGGCTCCACCTCTCTGTGCGACCTGTGCCTGTGTCTCACCACCCTCACAGGGAAGAACTTTTTTCTAATGTCTAATCTAAACCTCCCCTGCTCTGGTTTCAAACCATTGCCCCTTGTCCTATCATTCCATTTGCCCTTGCAAGCATTCCCTCCCCAGCATTCCTGTAGGTCCCCTTCAAGTTCTGGAAGGTCACCAGAAGGTTTCAGCTGGAGCCTTGCCTTCTCCAGTCTGAAGAAGCCCAACTCTCTCAGCCTGGCTTTGTAGGAGAGATGCTCCAGCTCTCTGATCATCCTTGTGGCCCTCCTCTGGACACTGTTCCAAGAGGTCCACGTCCTTCTTGTGTTGAGTGCTAAATCTCAAGGTCTCATTCCCCCATCTCCTCAGTAAGGAGACAGGAAAGGAGACTTGGGGTTGTGCTTGTTCTTCCTGACAGCCCAGTTGAATGGGGTGATGGTATAGCCTCTGGGCTGGATTACATCTGAGTTGCGTTGATGATTGTTTATGTCCTGGTCATGGCCTTCTTTGAGGAACAAGACATCCAAACCTTGAGAGGGTGTGTGTGGTGTGGTCTGATGAAGCATGATAAAAATAAAACTTGGTGGTAGAAAAGGAAAATTAGCCTTAGATGGAAGAAAACCAGAGAAGTGCACCATTCCCAGAAGATTTCAAGGTCTGCAAATGAAGCAGCTAGGTTTTCAGGCCAAATAATTTCTCTTAATGCTTAGGTTTTTTTAACAACTTGTTGGCTTGTTTTCTGAAAAACATGCCTCTGAAACCCTGGGGGGAGGGGGTGTGTGGTTTGCCTATAAGTAATCCTTCATAGGAAACTTCTGAGCAATCATTAGCAAACCAGGTGACATCAGCAGAGCTCTCCATACTCCCTCCTGGCTCCAGGTGGCACGCTGCTGCTGCTGGTGCTGCTGGTGCTGCTGGTGCTGCTGGTGCTGCTGCTGGTGCTGCTGGTGCTGCTGCTGCTGCTGCTGCTCCTCTGCTGCTGCTGCAGCTGCTGCTGCTGGTGGTGGTACTGCTGCTGGTGCTGCTGCTGCTGCTGGTTTGCCCAAGCGCTGGCATTCGAATCACAAGGAAAGAACACCGAACAGTTGTTAGCAGTGTCTGACACCACCTTCACAAGGAAGTGAAGAGTTTGTGTGTTGTATGTCACTTGTAAAACACAGCTGCAAATGCCAGGAGTGCCAGAAATCCCAATCCACATCTATCTGTATCGTTTCCCAAGATAAAGTGCATTTCCAGGCTAGGGAAACCTTACAGGATGCATTATTTGTCTCTACCACTGCCAGAACAAGATCTAGCTTAGCACAAAGAGTAGGTGCAAGTTTTTAACCTTGAAGATGAAATGTGTTTAGTCTGCATGGACTTTGGAAGTGAGCCAAGTTGGCACTCAGGTAGTTTGGTACTTCTTAAGGATGCCCAGACCTTGCTGCTCTGAGTCTTCAGACTCTGTGCTGGGAGGCTGGACCAGGCTGTCAGGAATAATTGGTTTCTTCATGGCAGCAAAGATGTCCCTGCTATGCTCAGGGAAGGAGCTCTGTGTTACCTGCTGTAAGGTCTCTCTCTTCACTTGGGAGGCTTTGGACTGTAAAGTCAGGGTTAAATCTGGTCCCGAGGTTAAGATGGAGGAAGTGTGGTGTAACCAAAGCCAGGAGCTCCACGTTGTGGTTGGTGATGATGCTCACAGGGCTGCCACGCAAAAAGTGGATGGTGTACCCTCTTGGGGAGAATTACCCCATTTTGAGCAGAGGGGACGGGTGCTTGACATGCGGCAGGGGGGCAACAAGGTGTTTGCCCCCTCCCCACGTGCAAAAGCCCTGCCTGTGCATGAGGGCTGGGCACGCTGTTTGGGGACAGTGGCACCGCTGCTGTGCTGACTTCGTCCTGGTGGCTGTCCAGGCGTGTGGTGACAGGCATCCGCTGTCGGTAGGACGGTGCTGAGTGTTGCTCTGTGTGTGCACGGCTGTACCTGGGCACCTGTCTGTGTGTGTGTGTGCAGGGGTGCAGGCGATGTTCTGGGGGTGGTGCAAACGCAGGGTGTTCCTCTGCAGGTGGCTCTGGGGGTGCAGAGGGGTCGGTCCCCGGGCTGTGCGGCCATGTGGTGCATTAGGGAAGGTGGCTCTGTGAAAACCACGGGTGTTCCCAAGGCCGTGAGGGTGCACGCGTGTCTCTCTGGGTGCGGGGCGCTCCGCGGGCTCTGTGGGTGCAGGGGGATCTCTGGGCGTGGGATGCTCCAGGGGCACAAGCGTGTCCCTGGGCGCAGGGCGCTCCCGGGGGTGCCGGGGTGGCTCGGGGGGTGCGGCGTTCCCCGGCGGCGGGGCGCTCCCGGGGCCGCCCCGCTGGGGGCAGCCCCTCCCCGCAGGCGGTGTCTCCCGGCGGGCGGGGGTTGTTCCGCGACCGGGGGCGGCGCCGGGGCTGTCGGGGCCGGGCGCGGCGAGGCCCCGACGGCGGCGCAGGGCCGTGCCCCATGGCGCAGGCGGCGGCCCGAGCGCGGGTGCTGCGCGCCCTCAGCCGCCTGCTCTCGCCGGGACGGGTCCCGGTCACCCCCCGGCGATGCCTCAGCGATACGGGGGACCCCGCAGCGCTGCCGCCCGGCGGGTACGGGGTCTGGCTGGAGCGGGCGGCCCGCGACCCCGCCGGTTTCTGGGCGGACGTGGCGCGGGGGACGCTGCGCTGGGACAGCCCCTTCCACACGCCCTTCCAGGCCGGCCCGGCCGCCGCCCGCTGGTTCCTCGGCGGCCGCCTCAACGTCTCGGGTAAGGCGTCCCCGGACCCGCGCATCCCCCGCACCCCGCCGCCCCGGGGCCGCCCCGCCGGCGCTGCCTTCGGGGCTGGCCGGGAGGTTTCCTGCTGGGTTAGTTTTCGGCCAGCGCCCCGCTTTTGAGGGGGGAAAAAAGGGAAAAAAATAATAAAAGGAGGGGAGGGAGGAGGGGGGGGAGGAGGGGGCTTTTCTTTTGGGCGGCGCTCGGAGGAAATCAGCCGGGCGTTGCGAAACGCTGGGAAGAGAAAATCCGAGGCGAGGGATAACCCTGGGTAAGCCTCCCGTCCCGGGGAGCCTTGCCCCTTGGGGGGGGTTCGCCCTTCGCTTCTGCGGAAACCCCACGTCTGGAAGGCGGCATCCCCGGCGCCGTGCCGGCAGCGGTGCCTTGGCGTCGGCTGTGCCGCCCTCCAGCCCGGCGGGCGGCCCGCGGGGCGCTGCTCGGTGCCCCGCGGGGCTCGGGCCGCGGGGCAGAGGTGAGCCAAAGGTCGGGGATGGTGCGAAACCCAGGGTTTTATGAGGGAAGCTGCAGCTTCCTTTCTCTCTCCGAAGCGGGGAGCTTGGCTTTTCCCTTTGCCGCTTAGCACGAGGGAAGAAGAAAACTTGCCGTGACGGTTCTACCCACCTCTGAGTTCCTTCCCGGCTGTATCTGCCTGGGAGGCTGGGCTGTGGCTCGGCTTCGCCCAGCAGGAATAAGCCCCAGCCCCGTGTAGGGTACAACTCGGTGGTGCAGGTTTTTAGCGGGGCTGTATGTTTTACCTTGATTTCCTGTTCCTGGGACGGTACTTGCATCAGTAGCGCAGGAGCTGTAACACCTCTGGCCACGTTCCACTCACAGCAAAAGAGCAAAGCCACTTTCTAGTGGCTAGAAAGCTGCCAGGCAGAGAAGGAGCTGGGGGTGTTGGGTGACTGCCGACTGAACATGAGCCAGCAGTGTGCCCAGGTGGCCAAGAAGGCCAATGGCATCCTGGCCTGTATCAGAAACAGCGTGGCCAGTAGGTCTAGGGAAGTGATTGTGCCCCTGTACTCAGCACTGGTGAGGCTGCACCTCTAATACCCAGTTCAGTTTTGGGCTCCTCACTATAAGAAAGACATCGAGGTCCTGAGGCATGCCCAGAGAAGGGCAGCCAGGCTGGGGAAGGGGCTGGAGGGCAAATTGTATGAGGAGTGGCTGAGGGAGCTGGGGATGTTTAGTCTGGAGAAGAGGAGGCTGAGGGGAGACCTTATTGCTGCCTACAGTTACCTGAAAGGAGGTTGTAGAGAGGTGGGTGTTGGTCTCTTTGCCTAGGTGACAGGTGACAGGACAAGGGGGAATAGCCTCAAGCTGTGCCAGGGCAGGGTCAGATTAGACATCAGGAGAAAGCTCTTCCCCAAAAGGGTTATCAGGCACTGGCACAGGCTGCCCAGGAAGGGGGTTGAGTCACCAACCCTGGATGTATTTAAAAATGGGTAGATGAGGTGCTCAGGGATCTGGTTTAGTAGAGGACAGGAATGGTTGGACTCGATCTCAAAGGTATTTTCCAGCCTAGCGATTCTGTGAACCCTCCTCAGGTCTTCCAGCGAACATAGGAGAGCATCATCCTTTCAAGAGATGATTCCCAGCCTTGGATCCCAAGATGATGGAGGGGTGTGTACATCCCTGTTTCCAGAATCTAGCAATCAGAGGGATTTTAGCCAGACTTGTGTTTTCAGTGATTCCTATTGAAAGGAAGATCTTGGCTGAGCAAAGAGACTTTCAGGGATCTGTTTCTTTCCTCTGTAGAGTAGGATCAGTACCTTCTGGATCTCATGTGGGTCACATGTTAGAAATCCAAACATAATTTTAGGTCATGTCTTGGGTCTGATTCTTCAGACATGGCACTAAATGCCATGTAGTTTTCTTTACATAGGTAAAAAGACATCATAGACCTCTGAAACACAGATGCATGGAATTAAACCGGTTTGCTGTTGCTGGTTTTCTTCTTTTGAAGCACAATGAAGATGGCACTTGGACACAGCTGAGTGACTGGGTGTCTGCCAAGAGGCTCTGCCTTTGCCCCTTGATCTCTCGATTTGAACACTGGTTACAGAAACATGGAAACAGTCAGGCACCTGACCCAGAGCATCCTGTGTGCCCGTATCCCAACACAGCTTGACCACAAACAACTGAGTCATCAGCTGTTTTTCTCTTGGGGAGACCTTGTGGTAGGATTTAGGGGAAGTGTGAGCTTCAGCACTTCTGGGTTTGTTGCTCTGTAACTCCTGGCCAGGAAGATAACCCAACAAACTATTGCACTTCCAGCACTGAGCTCTCAAGAGAGTGTCTTACCAGAATGAATAGTTTCCAGGTGTTGCTGAGGAGGCAGGAAAACGTACGGAGAAACCATCAGAGTATAGTAGTGAGGGGAAGGTCACTACATTCTGTTTTGTGAACTGAGCAAAAGGCTCTTGTAAGCCCAAGATCAGGAAGGAAACAATAGCATTTGGCCCTGGTTCACCTGCGGTTCTTACTGAGCTGAAAGCTCTTGCTTGGCTCGGCGGGGCCTTGCTGCAACAGGAGTTCCCTCTGAAGGCCAGTATGGCTGCTCATGAGCAAGAAATGCTGCTTGGGCAGTGAATCCCCCTTAATGTGATTTACTGTAGCGTGACACAGGATGTGAGGGGTGTTGCTGCAGTGGGCTTGGAGGTGGGAGCTGCTAAGGGCCGCAGACCAAGCCACAGCAGAGCTGGTTACCCACAGACAGACAGGGGGCCTGCGGAGGTGGCCTGTGTGTAACAGCCTAAAGCATTCCCCACTAAAGCATTTGGTCCTGCTGTATTATATTAGGATGGCCCAAGAAATGGCTTTATCTCCTTTGTTTTTGAAGTATCACTGCAGGAGTTAGCATTAAAAAATGAAAGACTTTGAATGGCTGTGGAGTGCTTTATTGCATTTCAAAGGCCTTTCCACAATTTCAGTTTATTTTTTAGAAATAATGGGACATATGGTGATATTTACACGTTGTATGAGTGTTCTACTCTTGTGTATCCAATATGAAAAGATAACCTGCTTACCATGTCTTTTAATTGATGAAGCAGCAATAAAAAAACCCCCAACTGCCTAAGTAGGTTGTTCAGAGCTACACATCTGCACCTAAACAAAGGGGGTCTTAAGGATTTCAGTTATCTCCCAGTATTATTTTTCTTCAAATATCTGCCAGTATTTCTTAACCAACAAAGGTAAAATTGTCTTTATTGTTTTCCTATTTCTAATTTTTTCCCTCAAAATCCAAAAAATCACAGTTTGCTAACTGAAGCCATTGAAGGGGAGTCATGCTATGAGAAAAAGAAACAGAAAACTTGAGGACATGGTCTAGAGGTGCTTGAGGACATGGTCTAGAGGTGGACTAGGCAGGGTTAGGCTCTGGTTGGACTTGATGATCTTAAAGGTCTCTTCCAACCTAAGTGATTCTATGATTCTATGATTTTTGAGATTGACAGTTGGTCTTGTAAAGAAATAAAGAGAATGCTGGGGGATTTCTCTCTGTGCACTTCTAGGGGCTCACTCCCACCCTCTTTGTGGTGGTGTATGTGGGCTGTAATCACAGAGCAGCTGAAGCTGGCTCCCAGGCTGTGGTTTACTTAAACTTCACAGCAATAGGGAGCTTTCATTGCATGCAAATTATCTGGAAAATGAAACCCATCCCCACTAGTACAAATGTTTCCAGGACATATGATCTGAAACTCAGCAATTTTTTAAAGGTTTTTCTCTGAGTTATCCAGCAGTGTGCCTGCCTGGGTTTTAATAGTTGTGTATTGAAATAAAGTAACTGCCTTTGGAAGAAAAAAGTAAACATGCTTTAGGTTTGGAATCAATAATTTACAAGGTTGATCTCTAACCATCGGACAAGTTGCTACTGAACACGCTGGGGGAAGTTTCTTCAGGGTGAGTGCTCACCCTAAGTCCACTTGAGCATCTCACATAGTTGTTTAAGTTTCCTCTACTTCAAGTTGTGGGGAGAGATGCACCTTCAGAAGAGAATTTGATACCTATGAGTTTTAGGAGGTGTGGTACACCGCTTGAGACGTGTTCATCTTTCCCACGTGTCTGGTAACACGTAGGTGCTTGTACTCTGAGTTTACCCTAGATCCTAAAGTTTTAGATATTTTCAGTGAGCTGAGATTCAGCTGTTCTCTCATACCCTGGAATAAAAATGGTTCACATGAGCTTTAATTAGAAGATTCAAATGATGCAGTGCTAAAAATGCAAGCTGGGGAAGACATTCTGTCAGTATCATGTAGTGAAACACTGCTCTGGGGAGCAAAAGACATCAAAAGAGTTTCCTGTCTTCACGCCGCTGGGAGCAGGGGAGAGATTTGGGCTGGGTTAAGCTTAGCTGGTGTTGCTAAGCTGAGCTGAATCAGCTGAGGCTGCTCATGGGTTTGCCATCTTTAAGGCAGCTGTACCAATTAAGTATAGTATTTGTAGCATTTTCATACTACAGATAAGGCAAACTGTTTTCAGTGGTGCTAGGAATGCTGTCACTTCCAGCATTATAAATGACTGTGTGACTAGCTAAGTCATAAATTATGTTATGCTGGCTTCTTGTTATGCTTGACCAAGCTAAGTTTTTCTGAGCACCATATATATGATCAGGCTTTGCTTAAACCTCTGTTTTCTTACAGTAAATTGCTTGGATCGACATGTTGAAAAGTCTCCAGACAGAGTGGCTCTGATTTGGGAGAGAGATGAACCTGGCACTGAGGTGTATGTCACATACAGGTATGGCACCTTCTCATGATGCTTTACAATGCCTGGTGGAGCAGGGAGAAAAGCTGCTGCTCTGAAATGGGACCTCTGTGAAACTCTGCTTTCTTTCAATGTACTCCAGCACACACCACAGGCAGCTGCAGCACCTAGGTTGTGGTGTCATGATGAGATAGCTCCTGAAAAAAAGAAGCATGTTCCCACCAAGAGATGATGCCCTTTCCTTGGGCTCTCATGGAGAGTGCTCCCTGATCTTAGACACTTGTATAATGAACGTATTACAGGGTGAGATGTACAGTGGCTAAGTTAGTGACAGCTACTGAAAATTTCACATGGAGATCTGGCATCATCTTCTGGCTATGGCATTCATCATGCCTGCTTGTACATTACCTCTAAGTGGGGGCTTTTAGGTGCTTTTTAAAATCCCTGGGTTACATTCTCACTTCCCTGTTTATTTTTTTCTTGCTAGAAGTGCTCATAGGAGAATTTCTGTGAGCAACTTTCGGTTTCAGAATAGCAGCAGATGTCTTGGTGCAAATATCTTGAGTCAGTGGTCCATAGCATCATAGGGAGTCCTGGCTGGTGTAGATTTGAAGCTCCCTGGGCTCCTCTTCCCCACCCTCAGTGCAGTTGAGAGCAACTTTGACGCTGTTCTGAGTGATGCTGACTCACAACTTCTTCTATAGATTGTAGGGTTTGGGAGGATATGGCAGATTTAAAGCATATTTTTCTTCTCCCTGCTCTGTGCCCCCATTTAGGAGAAATGCCAAAATGTATTTGATTAAGCAAGCCTATTTTCAGCCTGTGGATTTGTGATTGTTGTGGCTTAAAGACAACGAACCCACGTCTGAAAACGGAATCCCTCTGTGCAGCCTTACAGAGACATGGTGATGAGCAACCAGAAAGTCAAGTTGGCAAGCTCTATTATTTTCAAACTTCTGCTTGTATGAGAGCCATGCTCCTCTTTCTGCCCAAGACTCTTGGGGAGGTGGGACTGCATTCAAGAGACTTTGGCCCTATGGTGTGGTAAAATGACTCACTTGGTTCTCTGCTTATGTCATTAAGTTAGGAGTATCTTTGTTGAAAACAGTGGTATATGGGTGTGTACTCAAAGAGATAATTTTGTCTTTTCTGTAGTCTTTAGGCTGCCTTTTTAAAGGTTTGAAGTGGGAAAGGCTTTCCAAGGTGTGTTGGTGCTGACTTCCCTTTGAGGCTGAGCTTAGTTGAAAACATTTTGCAGTAGCATCTTGTTTCAGCTAGAAGTTTTGTGAGAAACCATGTCAGAAAAAGAAGTGGCCCAGAACCTGTGATGCCAGTGGAGTAATCCTCTGAGAGCCTTCTTTAGTGCGGTGGTCTCTGCATGCCCCAGGACAGCCCAGTGTAGAGGGAATGAGGGGGATGCTGGATATCAAGAGGACCTCAACTCTGGTTATCTGTGGCAGAGGAGGTGTGCCCCATTCCTTAGGATCTGGATGTGCTGTTAGTGGGACAGCAGCATTAAAGTCATGTGCTAGGGAGGTGAAGACTTGAATTTGGTCACTACCTTATGGACCAGCTTTGGGGAAGGTGCTGAAATCAGCTGGGAGATGTCCAGGACTTATACACAGGGAAGTACAAGGCACCAGGATTTTTGTGTTGTCCACTTTGCAAAGCTTGCTGCTGTGAGCTGCTTCTCTTCTTCACCACAGTTTGGGTGGCACAAGGACAGAGTTGGCTGCTGGTGTGGGTGCTCTCCCTTCTCTAGGGACCTGCCAGGGTGAAAAAACAGCTGAGCAGCAGCCCTGTTCCTGTCACAGCCTGCGAAGGAAGCGGGTGGCTGTGCAGGAAAGGGGCTGGAACAGGATTCCTCCTCCCTGAGGAAGGGAAAGGTCCCGATCAGTGGCACCTCCTCCAAGCATTGGCAAGAAACACAGCTCCATGAGACAGTGCTGTCCCAGCTTGCTCATCCTTGGGGGGTGTAGGACCCTCTGCTCATTGCCCTGCTAGCTTTGCCCTTGCTTGCAGCAGGAAAAGGGCTGGTGGGGCCGTGTTGGCAGCCAGCCTACATCCCTATGTGTGCTTGTCATCGAGGTGGGTTGTGTGAGCAAAACTCCCTGCTGAATTTTGTCGTGTCTCCCCAGCTGATGCAACTTAGCCTTTTTTTGGGGAAAAAAAAAAGAGTTTCTTAGCCCCTCTTGGGCTTTTTCTCCTCTCTGGGTTTCATGTTGTCAAGGAGTAATTCAGCTAAATTTCAGATTGTCCCCAGTTTTGAATGGGAAGGCAGAAGACTTGTGGATTTGTTCCTACTTTGTGACAACAGGGCACACAACCCTCCTGGGATTTGGTGGCTGTGCTCAGCAAAGTGGGGACAGATCATGCCAGTCTGTTATCAAGAGAGCTGGCTCACCAGAGGCTAACCCAGGATAAACTTTAGAGCAGGACAGTAGCAAAGTAGCAGTTAACCCACAGGAGCACACTGCTGTGAGCAGCCAGCTGAATTTATTTGGCAGGAGGGTCCAACCCAGCTGGGAATGTTTTATCCTGTTCTGTGAGTGTTGTCAGGGCCCAGGAGCTCTGAAACCTTGCAGAGGAATTCCCTGTCAAGTTGCTGAGCCTGGGTTTTAAAGGGTGCTATGTTAGTGAGTGCTGTATATAAGCAGGCAGAGTTGGTGGCTGGAGCTGTTGGGTTGCAGCTCAGCAACAGGGGATGTTAAAAACAGCAGCTAAAGTTATGCCAGACCTCCCCCTGTCCGACACAGGATTATTTATTCTCTCTACTGTTCCCATGTTTACCACAGTCTCCACAATGTAGCCACCTGAGAGCCAGTATTTCTTAGGACTGCAAAATCCTATGGATGCTGCCAAAGGGAACTGTGTGAAGAAGTCAGCAGTGTGTGTTTTTGCAGAGGGGTTGCAGGCTGGGTCTCAACAGAAGGGTTCTAATTTAGAAAGGAGCTTGCTCCTGTGCAGAAAACATTGCAGGCAGAGGGAATGTTCAATATACAAAATGAAAAATAGGGAGAGGAAAGCAGAAGCTGGGGGGACAGAGATTAGGGTCCTGGGTAGTTTTTCTTAGGGTCCTGGGTAGTTTTTCTGAGGGTGGGAGGGCAGTGGTTGGACATCTTTGTTAGGCTCATCACAGATTCAGCTTTAATAAGCCAGCAGATGGGGATTCCTTAAGTGGTTGATATTATATTGGAGATCTCTGTGAAGACTGCAGCTGGAATTTTCAGAGGAAGACCCATGTGGGTGCTTACTGGGCTGTGCAGTGTGGACATTGACAGCAAAATCTTTTCCAATGTGGGCTTCTTAAGTTGAAGTTGCAAGTAAATCTTGGCCAGGCTTTTGGCTTTCCTTGTGCAAGGCAGCTCAGGGGCTTTTTGTTTTCTCACCTGAAAAAGGTCACAAGGGGTTTTCCTTGCCTTGGGTTCAAGATGTCTGCAGGAAGGCCAGACAACTGTGCTCAGCTCAGCAATTAAACCTACAGCCAAAAAGCCTGGTGTTGAGCATTATATTTTTCAGTTATTCTCACTAAAATGGAAGAATAGTGTTGAGTTTTCCTCTTGGTGAAAAAGGAAACATGTTTTCTCTATTGAGCAAAAAGTGAGGGAAATGGGGGGGATAAACTGAGGCCCTGTTACAGCAAGGGGCAGCAAGGAGGAGTGGATGGGTTTGTGTGTTGTCCTCGTGGCCAGGACATGGACCCGGGGGAAGGGATGGGTGTGAAGGGGACTTGAACCCACATCTGAAATGACAGTGCCCATGGGGCTGTGACTGCAAGGTGCAGAGGCAGGCTTTGAACTCTGCTGCTGCACAGCAATTTCTGCAGAGCAGCAGCTAGGAGGTGAGATACAAGGGTGCTGGGCTGAGAGATGCCCAGATCTGGTGGGTTTGTTGTTTGGTTTTGTTGTGGTTTTTGGTATCTCCTTGATCTGCTTTACCCCTTGGTTTTTGGGATCTCCTGGAGAGAGTCCAGAGAAGGGCTACCAAGATGATGAAGGGCCTGGAACATCTGCCATATGAGGAAAGGCTGAGAGAGCTGGGGCTGTTCAGCCTGGAGAAAAGAAGACTGAGGGGGGACCTAATCAATGTTTATAAATATCTGAAGCAGGGGATGCAGGGGGAATGGCCAGCCCCTTTTCAGTATCTGTGGGGACAGGACAAGGGGCAATGGCTGCAAATTGGAGCACAGGAAGTTCCACACCAACATGGGGAAGAACTTTTCCCCAGTGAGGGTGAGGGAGCCCTGGGACAGGCTGCCCAGGGGGTGTGGAGTCTCCTTCTCTGGAGATATTCCAGCCCCATCTGGATGCCTCCCTGTGCAGTATGAGCTCTAGGGGGTTGGACCCCATGATCTCTGGAGGTCCCTTCCAACCCCTACAACTCTGTGATTCTGTGATCTTTTACATTGGTATCTTTTACATTACTCTCTTTGGGGCATTTGACCTGAATTTTCAAATCACTTCAGCTTGATCAAAACTATAGTCCCAGGAAATAAACTGGTTGCTGCAAGAAACACTCAGCCCCGCTGTAGTGCTGAGAGGGCAGAGAACAGCGCTTGTGCTGAGCCTCCTCAAAGCCTGTGTGTGGCATTGAATATATTAGGAAAATGCCTAGAAACCCTTTGCAAAAGGCTGCTTCCCAAAGAAGGTGTTGGTGTGTTTTGTTTTTTTTTTTTGATGTGAAAAGAACTGTCTTTGTTTAGAGAGCTGCAGTCTGTCTTGCTGTGGTGAAAGATAGCATCAGACTTCTTGGAAAAATATTTCTGCCAGGCATCTCTGAAATGTCAGAGAAATGCTGGGTGTTGGTGATGGGTTTTTACACAAGTTGTTGTTTCAGGTGTTGAGCAATGGGCTTTGGAAACACAAGCATCACTGGGGAGATACTGGGGAGGAATACGTCTGGTAGTTGCTGAGCAGAGATGTGAAGATAGCAAGAGACGTGCTGTGTCTGTTAGATTAAGCAGGCGTAGCGGCCTGAACAGTGATCTGCTGGCTGTGTTGGAGGGCCAGCCTTTTCAGTCTTGTGCTTAGAAGTGAAGCTGGGGGGATGCCTGCATAGAGAGGGTGATGAGTCCCTAGAAGAGAATGGTGTTGATGCTTAAAGTGTGGGCAAAGAGGAAGCACACCTTAGAGAGAGCCAAGAGTTTATTCTCAGTGTAACTGAACCTTTAACATACTCATCTTATTAGTCATGATCTAAATATTACAGGAAAAAGGGGTCATGTTGGTTACCACTGCTAACCCTTCCATGCAGCGTCAGGTTCACACTTCTTTTATGGGTTGTTCACAGTGTAGGGCTGCCAGTGCCAGCCTATGCTCCATCTCTTGCTGTTTGTTCTCCTTTGCACCATGTCCTGTGCCTCTACTTCTAAAGGCTTCTTATCATACCAAGCCTGGATTTCTTCATACTGCCTCATTATGTTAGGCTTGTAAACCCATGATGGGAGCATAAAATGATAAAGAAGCAAGGGGAAAAAAAAGAAAAAAATGGCATGGTTGCCTGGTCAATTAGAAGAGTTGCTGTTACAGCTAAACCAGGTGAAACAAGGCTGCAGGTAGGTCATAAAGAGCTCAGAGCAAGCCTGAGACATTGCAAACTCAGTACAAAGCCGGCACGCTGCTTGCCACAGCAGCGCTGTGTTACAGATCTGCTGGCACTGGCTGCTCTGTCCCTGCAAGGAGATGGTTTTACAGCAGGATGTGACGTGAAACAGCTATGTGAAGGGCTTGCTCAAAAGCTGACAGGAATTGGCATACTCATGTTTTCTGGTGGCAGAGGGGGAGAGCTGGCTCTTTAAAGCCTATCAGCACGTCACCAGCACCGTGAGCAGGCATGTTGTTGGGGTGAGATGGTGCTTCCTTCTGGATTTGGAGGTTCAGGGTTGGGATGGGCGAATTCAGGTGAAATGTGTGTTCAGCAGCTCTCTGCCCTCGCACCTGTAGGACAATGACTGGGTTGGACTTGTCTGCAATGTCAGCTGAAAGATAACGTTTTCCAAGGGCAAGTCCAGAATCTCCTCTATGTGTCAATAGTTTTTCACCTTCCCTGCCTGCCTTCATTACTGCACCTACCAGCTCCTTCTCTTGCTCTGTTTTAAAAGCTAAGTACAACATGTACTGCTCTTTCTCCTGTGCAGATGGTCTTGTTGCTGCTCCCTCGTTCCTCACCTCCACGCTGACTCTTTACCCACTGGTGTGGTGTTCTGCTGCCTGCTTTGCTCCCTTGGCTCTTCTCAGCCCTCACAACCTGCTTGTGCAGAGGATCTGCCCACTGTTGCGCCATGAACTGACCTCGCAGTTCCTTGTCTGCCTCTGCGGAGGGGCTGGGCGCTTCCTTTCATTGCAGCGCATTTCCTTCTCTTCCAGTGGCTCTGCTGAGGTTCTCCTCTTGTCTGCCCAGCTTGTGGGCCTGTTGCCCCAGGAACCTCTGTGTGCCTTGTGGCTTTGTCTGTCTCCGGTGTTTGTCCTGCCTGCCTCTGCTGAGCATAGTGCCCTGCTCTGCACTGTTTGCTTGGGCAGCTGCACCGAAACCCTTTGGAGTGCAGGGAGGCAGCAACGCTGAGACACCTGGCCAGGCTGGAGAGCTGGGCAGGGAGAGACCAGATGAGATTCAACAAAAGCAAGTGGAGAGTCTGGCACCTGGGGAGGAACAACTGCATGTATCAGTACAGGCTGGGGGTGACCTGCTGGAGAAGAGCTCTGTGGAGAAGGATATGGGGGTGATGACAGGTTGGCCATGAGCCAGCAGTGTGCCCTGGGGGCTGAGAGAGACAATGGGATCCTGGGGGGCATCAGGAGGAGTGTGGCCAGCAGGTCTAAGGAGGTGATCCTCCCCCTCTGCTCTGCTGTGCCCTGGTCAGGCCCCACCTGGAGTGTTGTGTCCAGTTCTGGGCTCCCTGGGATAAAAAGGACAGGGATCTCCTGGAGAGAGTCCAGAGAAGGGCTATGAAGATGATGAAGGGCCTGGAACATCTATCCTATGAGGAAAGGCTGGGTGAGCTGGGGCTATTCAGCCTGGAGAAAAGAAGACTGAGGGGGAACCTAATAAATGTTTATAAATATCTTAAGCATGGGATGCAGGGGGAATTGGCCTGCCCCTTTTCAGTGTCTGTGGGGACAGGAAAAGGGGCAATGGCTGCAAATTGGAGCACAGGAAGTTCCACACCAACATGGGGAAGAACTTTTCCCCAGTGAGGGTGAGGGAGCCCTGGGACAGGCTGCCCAGGGGGTGTGGAGTCTCCTTCTCTGGAGATATTCAAGACTGGTCTGGACGCCTCCCTGTGCAATATGAGCTGGGGAGCTGCTTTGGCAGGGGGGTTGGACCCCATGATCTCTGGAGGTCCCTTCCAACCCCTTCAACTTTGATTCTGTGATCCCTTGGGATTTTGCCTTTCTCTCCCTTCTTGTGTTTTGCAGCTGTGCACAACTGCTCCAAACCTCTGGCTACCCTCTGTCCTTCTCTGGCAAGGGCTGAGCCCTTTCAGGGTAGATGTTTTCCCTCTACGCCTCCTCTTCCTCTACCCTTCCTCTGTACCTAACATTTCAGTGCAAGCAGAAGCTAAGTGAAGGTGCCTCCTTTTCGCACTGTCTCACCAGCTTGAGCATCTAGCTTGGTTCATGGTCTGATGTGTGCTTCCAGTAGATGTGCCTAGCCACCAACACCGCTCCTGGGTGCAGATGGGGGGCAGATCCTGCCCTGTGCTCAGCCTGCCGGGCTGGTGTTCGATGGCATTGCCCCTCTGCTGAGGGGGTGGCTGTGCTGGGCTTGAGGCCAGATGCCCTTGGCTCTTTCAGCCCTGTGTGCCAGAGGGTCCACAGTGCCAAACTTGGCTGCAGTAGCAGGTGGGGATGGTGATGGCTGCAGGTTCCTCCTGCTCAGTTCAGTTAGGTCTGTCCTACCTTGCTCTGGGGGGCAGCAACCCTGCAGTGTGCTCATTCCACCCTGAGATGTGGTCTAGGTTAAGTGCTGGAAATGTGGGGCCTGCTGGAATGTACTAATTGTAAGCAAAAGGTGTGCAAAGGAGTGAGGAAATCAAGGGAAGAGTTCCCAACAGTATTTTTGCTAACTCCCTTCCTTGAACTGGAGGGGAAGCCCTTCCTTCTTTCTACAAGAGCCAGAGGACACACCTGATGCTCAGGGGTTTGTGAATTTCTTTGTTGGGGTTCTTGGCTTCACGTTCCCTTTGCCTTTGTGCCTGTTCCCTGTACGC
Organism: Laterallus jamaicensis coturniculus; assembly: GCA_022605575.1. Classification (NCBI taxonomy): domain Eukaryota; kingdom Metazoa; phylum Chordata; class Aves; order Gruiformes; family Rallidae; genus Laterallus; species Laterallus jamaicensis. Next base: position 2,866,517 of record JAKCOX010000001.1, read on the forward strand.
TGTACTGCTGAGGGACCTCCACAGCCTTCCTGTCTCAGCCTTTCTGGACACAAAAGGGAAGGAAGGCAAAGCGAATAGATTCTGGTGTAAAGACTTGGGCCTTGTTGCATGTCAGCTTGCTTACAAGCTCTCATTAAGCAAGTGTTAAACTGGGGTTAATCATAAAAAAACCACTGAGAGCTTCTGCAATCACAGTCACCAAGTCCTAAATAAGCCAGCAAACCACAGAGTTGCTCAGAACAGATAGATGCCATAGCCAGAGCTCTCTGGGCGTTTCTGTGCAGGAGAAAGAGGCTGCAGCTCTGAAAGCACTTGAGTATTTTTGATTGCAGATAAGTGGTTCTTATTTTGCTTTCTCATGGCTGCCTGTATGGGGCTTGTTTCACTTCCTGTGCTCTGCAGTCGAGCTGCTTAGTTTAGTTGTAGCTCTTTAATATTTATCCCCATCAAAATTTTTCTCTAATGCATCATCAGATGAATTCTGGGACAGAGAATAGAATCATAGAGTTGTTTTGGTTGGAAAAGACCCGTAAGATCATTGCATCCAACTTTGCTAACTCCCTTCCTTGAACTGGAGGGGAAGCTCCTCCTTCTTTCTACAGGAGCCAGAGGACACACCTGATGCTCAGGGGTTTGTGGATTTCTTTGTTGGGGTTCTTGGCTTCACCTTCCCTTTACCTTTGTGCTTGTTCCCCATACACTGTACTGCTGAGGGACCTCCACCAAGCCCACCACTAAACCACATCCCTAAGCACCACATCTATGTGTTTTAAATATCTCCAGGGACTGTGACTCAAACATTTCCCTGCACAGCCTTTCTAATGATTGACTACCCTTTCAGTGAAGAAATTTTTCTCAATATCCAGCCTAAACCTCCCTTGGTGTAACTTGAGTCCATTTCCTCTTGCCCTAAGTATGATGGTCTTTTAGGTCAAGGCACAAAAACAAATACTGAGTGGGAATTTGTTACTGCCTGGAGTCTCTCCGTTCATGAACTTAGTAAAAGTAAGCAAAACAATACATCTAACAGGCTGTGCACTTCTGTAGACAGCAGGAACGTGCGTGGTCATGGAGTGCTTGAGAAGAGGTATTGAGTGTTGTGCTCTGGAGTTTAGGCTGGTCTCTAGCTCGAAGGGATTAGGAGGAAATTCAGAGCGGGGTAAAGTCACTCTGTATCTGCTTTCTGTGGGGTTGTGGTCTCTGTGGGGGTGGCTGTTGCCAGATACTGCCAGAGAACTGGTGCTGAGCACGGCTGGGCACCCCTCAGAGTTCCTGTGCTTCAGGGGGCATTGATTTACTTGATGCTACAGGAATACTCTTAAATAAACAGCACAAAGTGCTGTGGCTGGGATTTGAGGCTTATTTAAGTGGTAACATTCCAGCCACCACTATAACTGTCTTCATACTTTCTCTATTTCTTTGCTGCCCTCACAGTGCAGATGGAGTTTTACCCTGAACAGGATGCAGAGTTACTCCTAGCACAGGGTTTTGTGACAACAGTTCCAAACTGAGCACTTGAGCTTTGCCAATTCCCAACTTACGTCAGTTTAAAAAGAGGAATAAAACAACCTTTGATGGACAAAGAAACAATTTATTTGCAGCCTGAGCCACCAGCTGAAAGCTAGTTTTGTCCATTTGTTTTTTCACAGCTATGGCTGGTTCTGGGGATAAGGATGCATTGGTAGATGGATGCCATACAGCTTATTAGGGACTGCAGACCCCCAGCAGTCATTTGTTTGCTAATAGTTTTTGGAGTCCCTGGTGGTGTAGCTTGCAGACCCCTAAGGGTTCACAGGATGGGCTGAAGATGGGTGTTAGGGAGTAGAAGACATCTCTGTCCTTTGGTACTCAGTGAGTTTCTCAACCCATAAGGCAATTTTAACTCCTGGTGGACTCTGCAGGTTTCTTTTCTGAGCTGATGGCTGGCACCAGTACAGGGTACTTTGCTGCCCCTCCTGAGGGTCTCCTCCCTTGGCATGAGGCCACTCCTCGCCTGGCACAGTTACCTGTCACCTTCTCAAAGCCCTTCCTTCCACTGTAGGCATGCAGAGTGGTTCGTTCATGGCAGCATCCTGGTTCCAGCCATGCCTGCAATCGTGTTATCCCCTGCGCCCGTCTCAGGGGTATGTGCAGGTCCTTGCCTGCAAACTGCTTTTTTGTTCCTTAGAGGAACATTCCTGCTATTAGGTCTGCACATCACAACGGAGCCCTGTGAAAAGAGCCATTGTTCCCATGCCCTGTGTTCCCGGGTTTCTCTATGTAGGAGTGGCTGTGGTTTTACTTGGAGCAGTACCTCTGTTCTGCCAGGCTGTTGGGCTTTGCATGGCAGGGTGAAGTGACAGTAGAGAAATTTGGGCTGCTCTGGCTTTGAGAGTCTGGTAAAATCTGCCACTCTCACAAGTCTCTCAGGGCTTCACCTTTTCTTCCCTACACATTGCAAATGTATTGTTTACCCTTCAAATGTAAAAGAAGCTACTAGCTGTGAAGCACTTCCAGCAGTGTAAAGTCTTGCATCTGGGGAGGAACAACTGCATGTATCAGTACAGGCTGGGGGTGACCTGCTGGAGAAGAGCTCTGTGGAGAAGGACCTGGGGGTCCTGGTTGATGACAGGTTGGCCATGAGCCAGCAGTGTGCACTGGGGGCTGAGAGAGACAATGGGATCCTGGGGGGCATCAGGAGGAGTGTGGCCAGCAGGTTTAAGGAGGTGATCCTCCCCCTCTACTCTGCCCTGGTCAGGCCCCACCTGGAGTGTTGTGTCCAGTGCTGGGCTCCCTGGGATAAGAAAGACAGGGATCTCCTGGAGAGAGTCCAGAGAAGGGCAACAAAGATGATGAAGGACCTGGAGCATCTATCCTATGAGGAAAGGCTGAGAGAGCTGGGACTGTTCAGCCTGGAGAAAAGAAGACTGAGGGGGGACCTAATCAATGTCTATAAATATCTGAAGTATGGGGTGCAGGGGGAATGGCCAGCCCCTTTTCTTTGGTCAGTGGAGACAGAACAAGGGGCAATGGCTGCAAGTTGGAGCACAGGAAGTTCCACACCAACATGGGGAGGAACTTTTCCCAGTGAGGGTGAGTGGGCCCTGGGACAGGCTGCCCAGGGGGTGTGGAGTCTCCTTCTCTGGAGAGATTCCAGCCCCATCTGGACACCGACCTGTGCAGTATGAGCTGGGGTGGTTGGACCCCACGATCAGGCCCTTCTTTAGGATACAAAAGCTGGCGTGCCTATATTGCTGAGATGCCAAGGTCCAGAGGTGTCTGTGATGCCTCCCTCAGTGAAAGTTCATTCTCTTTTTGCTCCCTGGTGTGAAATGGGTTGTGAGGTCGCGTGACAACATTGCTTCTGTGCCACAGGGAACTTCTGGATCTGACTTGCCGTCTTGCCAACACTCTGAAGAAATATGGGATACAGAAAGGGGACAGGGTGGCCATCTATATGTCCATGTCTCCCTTGTCTGTGGCAGCCATGCTGGCTTGCACCAGGATCGGTGCCGTTCACACCGTGGTCTTCGCTGGATTCAGCGCAGAGTCCTTAGCTGGGAGGATCATGGACTGTAAGTAGATGCAGACTGGGGAACTAACTTCTCTGGACAGTGCTCTGAGGCATATCCCAATTCTTTTTCTTTGAAGAAAGAGAAAAAGGTTTGTTCCCAGCTGGCAGGACACTTCACTGCTTTGCAAAGCGCTGTGAAGAGCCTTTTCCCTCAGTGGCAGATGCAGTGTCCTCTGGCCTTACAATACTTTACAAATTGCTTAACATTCAGCCTGTGCTGGGTTGCTGCCAGACAGCAGTGAAGCTGGAGGGCAAGCCAGAGCCTAGGAATGGGGCCTGATTCGTTCTTTTGCAGAGTAATCGTGGGGTTTCTTTGATACTCCTGCACAGGGCTAATTCTGCTCTCCTGATTGTGATGCTGTGATTTATGTATAGCACTGGAAGTGTTGGCAGCCTGCCCTGGCTCTGCTAGCTGTTGTACCCACAGGCAGAGCTGTTCTTAGCCCAAAGCACTTCTAGTGTGATTAGGTAAAAAAAAAAAAAATGCTAGAAATACTAGCAGAAGAACAAAATAGCATGTGGCTCATATCCCAGCAGTCACATCAGTTTCTTTGGGAGCTAATGTGAAGTCTTAGAGCAGTTTTCCTGATTTTTTTTTCCTTTTTTGTTTTAGGAGAGTTAATCTGTAGAGGGGAAGTATGTGTTTTAGTTATCCCTCACTTTTGGCCACTTACTTGGAGGTGATGGGTTAAAGAGCCTTTTCTCTCCTGCCACAACCCTGTAATAATGCAGTGTGGTACAGTTGAGTTGCCAGAAACGAGGCAATTCCTTGGTCACCTCCAAGGGGTGCTTGGCTGGAGCACCTCTCCTATGAAGACAGGCTGAGAGAGTTGGGGTTGTTCAGCTTGGAGAAGAGAAGGCTCAGGGGAAGACCTTCTAGTGGCTTTCTAGTACCTGAAAGGTGCCTGTAGTAAAGCTGGAGAAGAACTGTTCCCGAGGGCATGTAGCAATAGGATGAGGGGTAATGGTTTTAAACTAGAAAAGGGAGATTTAGGTTGGATATTAGCAAAAAGTTCTTCAATATGAGGGTGGTGGATCACTGGCACAGGTTGCCTAGAGTTGTAGTGGAGGCCCCATCCCTGGAGACATTCAAAGTCAGGCTTGATGGGGCGCTGAGTGACCTGATCTAGTGAAGATGTCCCTGCTCACTGCAGGGAGGTAGGACTAGATGGCCTCTAAATGTCCCTTCCAACCTAGTGCATTCTATGATAATTTGAAGTGCTCTGCCAGAGTGCTGCTGTGTGCTGGGGCTTCCAGGAGGTTCTTCTCAAGGGTACAGGTGAGTTTGAGAGCTACATCTGTCTCTGAGCAGGATGACACCTCTGAGAGGCTGCCCAGTTTGGTTTGCTTCAGTCTGCAACGGAGGGAGAGTTGTACACAGCTGCAGAGAGAGGATGGGTGAGGGGCAAAGTGCTTGTTCACTAAGGTTGTGGGAAGTCTTGGGGGGGTCTGAGCCCAAGAGCTGTTCAGCTGAAGGAGCAGGTTTCACTGTAACATGGGTAACAGGGAGGAAACTGTTCTGCATGTTGGCATTGGAGGCATTTAAATTGCATTTAATTGGGTGATACTTAGGCTAGACATTGGGAAAGACTTTCTTGTGTTTGTGCTAGGCAGCGGAGTAAACTGGTGGGGAGAGGGTGCAATAGCTACCACTGGGGTGCTTGTGGGAGATTGGACTGACAGCTGTCAGAAATGGTTTAGCTGGAGTGGACCCTGCCTTGGGGTGGGAAGGTGGACTAGGAAACCTCTGGAGGTTGCAGCTATTCCTATCTCTATGGGTCTATGGTTTTAAAGTGCTTTTGTCAGTGATACTGACTGGGTTTGATTGATTGAAGTCCTGAGTATTTGTCACACATGCTGTCTTGTACGTTGTCCCCAAAATTAATGAAAGTAGGGTGCACATGCTAGCCTGGAAGAGAGCTGGTATGTCTGCTAATTCTTTCTCTCTTTAGCTGGATGCAAAGCAATTATCACCTACAACCAGAGTGTCAGGGGAGGGCGAATCGTAGAGCTGAAGACGACCGTGGATGAAGCTGTGAAGAACTGTCCAAGCATCAAACATGTCTTTGTGGCTCAGAGGACAGATAACAGAGTCCAGATGGGTGACCGTGATGTTCCCCTTGAGGAGGTATGTTGGGGTGGGTAAACCTTGCCTGTTTCCCTTGATGCTTCTTGAAGTATGGGGGAGAGAAGCATGGTGCACTAATAAACGCAGGCACCGGCTGCTGCAGGCACCTCAGAGGCATGATGCAGGGCTGCTTGGAATGCATGCCTGAGATCTTGCTGAACATGTAGATCATGCACGCTCTGCTGTTGGGCTTTGGGCTTTGACCTGCTGTAGGCTCCTCCACTGGCAGTGGGCAGCCAGGGGAGATCAGGCAGTCTCCATGTTTTCCTTGCATACGTGTGCTGAGGTAAAAGCCTGGCAATCAGTGTAGCTGCAGCAGACCTCCCAGTGATGACTGGCTCGTTGCTGACTCTGGAGCAGGATTTCAGTGTGTGCCATGCTTCCTGTGTGGGCTAATGGATACAGCTGTGTTGCAGTGTCAGCATCTGTACATCCTTGCAGTCACCTAGCTCTGCAGATGCCCAGCGATGCCCTGGATAACTCCTTTTGGTCTGAGTGTTGGCTCCATCACCTTCCTCTCCATCTGTGCCTTTTGGAACTGAGTTCTGGAGGTGAAAAGGAGATGCCTCTTACGATGGCACCTGGATCTTCCTCCTTAAAGGGATTGCCTGCATTTACAGTCTGCTAGGGTTGTGAGTTGAAGCACCTCAAGTTTGATTCATCTCAGCATGGGCAAGGGCTGTGCTGCTCCATTGTAGTACTCTTGCAGATGCTGCTGAGATTTAGGGAATGAGCATTTCCTGAGATCCAGAGTGTGCTGATCATAGAATCATAGTGGTTGAAAGGGACCTCAAGAGATCGTGGTGTCCAACCCCCCTGCCAAGGCAGCTGCCCAGCTCATACTGCACAGAGAGGCGTCCAGACAGGGCTGGAATCTCTCCAGAGAAGGGGACTCCACACCCCCTGGGCAGCCTGTCCCAGGGCTCCATCACCCTCACTGGGGAAAGGTTCCTCCCCATGTTGGTGTGGAACTTCCTGTGCTCCAATTTGCAGCCATTGCCCCTTGACCTATCCCCACAGACACTGAAAAGGGGCTGGCCATTTCCCCCTGCTTAAGATATTATAGACTTTAATTAGGTCCTCCCTTAGTCTTCTTTTCTCCAGGCTGAACAGTCCCAGCTCACTCAGCCTTTCCTCACAGGGGAGATGCTCCAGGCCCCTAATCATCTTGGTAGCCCTTCTCTGGACTCTCTCCAGGAGATCCCTGTCCTTTTTATCCAAGGGAGCCCAGCACTGGACACAATACTCCAGGTGGGGCCTGACCAGGGCAGAGTAGAGGGGGAGGATCACCTCCTGTGTCCTGCTGGCCACACTCCTCCTGATGCCCCCAGGATCCCATTGGCTCTCTTAGCCACCAGGGCACACTGCTGGCTCATGGCCAACCTGTCATCCACCAGGACCCCCAGGTGATACCCCAGTGATACCATTGCTGTTGCACTGTCTGGACACCCTTACGGTTTGTCGTGTGTGCTCAGGTGGGACAGTGTTGAACGGCAGCGTAGAAATAGTGTTCCTGGAGAGGCTTAATACAGCCTGTGGACAGTGTCCTGGCTGCCCCATGATGGGGAGGATGGTGATGGCTTGGGAATATTTAGAACCTGTGCTTCCTGGGGAAGAAAACAGCAGTCCCTCTCTTGTGTTTAGCTGGTGCACAAGGGACTGCAGCCTAAGGCAGGAGCAGTTTTATCAGTTTGTGGGCAGCAGTAAACAGCAACCACTCATCATCATAATGCCTGGAAATCCCCCATCTGCAGCAGAGATAATCACTCCGGAGTCCCTGTGCTGGTCACATGAGATAGGAGCAGCTACTACTGGGGGAAGTTAAACAGAGAAGGCAGGTTTTCTTTGGAAATAGTCTTCCTCATTCTGACTCCACAAAGCACATTCTGAGGATTGTCCTTGGTCTGCAAACAGCCTGAGGTGCTTTGGTGATCCAGGAGCTGAGCTTGGCCCATTGTCAGTTGTAGTGTCTGAAACAGCACGTGAACTAAACCGTTGATACTGTTAACTTGGTCATTCCTGATCTGTACAGCAGGTGTACTTTCCAGCTCTTGTGCAATGGTTTACTGCAAAATTTAAGCTCACATTGTAATGGAACACGATAGCTCCAGCTTAGCTTCCAAAACTGGCAAGTCAGCCTGAATTGGCAGCTCTGAAACGTCACGAGAAATGCCTGAGTTGTGCAGGAGTGCTGTAACTCAGAGGCCAGGAGTCACATCTGGCATAATCAACTCTTTGTACTTTATTAAGCTTCATTTGTTAGACACTTTTAAACAGCTGGACCTGCTGTTTGTAGTTTTCACTTTTAAATATATAGCATGTTCATATTGTATACTTGTAAAAAGGCAGTACCTCAGTACCTAGAAATCCCTTTAAAGAGACACCTAATAACCCTTGCAGGAATCATTACTCATCCAGGACAGTAGAGAGCTTGAGAGGAGTGTAAGCCAGCTGTGCTTTTTTTACAGCCATATGTTGAGCATCTGGAACACACAGTTGTTATTCCAAGTTTGTACATGGATAGGAAAAATGTTTGACCTCAACCTGAGCCATCTGCAGTCTGGGCAGACAAGTTCAGTGGTTCAGTGATCACCAGCATCTCTCTCAAAGCACTTTATTTCTCCTTCCTTTGCTGGACTGGGAACACAAACTGGACCAAAATTTTGCTCTGATCTAGTAGGGCACTGCATCCTTCTCTCCCATGCTTCTGATGGAATGGGTGAGGAGAGGATCTCTTCTCCACACTCCACTGTTTGGCCAGGTGGGTGAGTGGCCAAGGCAGGAGTGTAAAGCATTCTCCTCTTCATGGCTAGAAGCAATTAGAATTCCAGGAACAAATGGACAGGACAGTCATCCTCTGCTGGGGCCAGGGAAGGGATGTGAATGTACAATTGGCCTGTAGCACTGCAGTTTTAAAAGGAAAAGGAAAGTCCTAAACATTATCCAGGCAGCCTTGCTGCTGCTGTCAGGTGTGGTTCCTGTCTGCAGTCACACTTTGGTTTCCTACCAGGAGCTTGCAAAGACTTGAAATGTAAGCTATGACCTTCCATTTTTTTTCCCCAAAGTGTTATTTTATCTGGCCAACTCCTCCTGACTTCTGCACCTAGCTGAGGTATTGGTGGAAAGGCAAGGTGCTGTGTGTCCACAGGAACCTTTCCACTAGGTGAGCACATATAACCTCTGATACATCTGGACACTAGTGAGGAGCCTTCAGCAACGGTGGTTCTTGTCTCTGGATGCTGCTGCTGTGGTTACAGATGGAGTATTGGTTGGCTACATATAGCCAGAGTCTTTCTGTCATTCCCACCTTCTTTGCTTTTTCTCTCCTTAGGAGATGGCCAAGGCAGCTTCTGTATGCACTCCAGAGAGCATGGACAGTGAAGACATGCTTTTCATGCTGTATACCTCAGGCAGCACTGGGAAACCCAAGGGAATTGTTCACACCCATGCTGGGTACCTGCTGTATGCTGCTCTCACGCACAAGGTAACGCAGCTGCATCCTTTGGAAAAGGTTCACTTACCATCAGATAGTACCAGTGGGGGGGACTGGGACTGGTGAGGGGTCGTGTATTCTGTGTTCACCACCCAGTTGGCTTATTTTGCATAAGCAACCTGAAAAAGGTCTGAGAACGTGTAATTAATCTTCAGGATTTGTTCCTGGGAAATAGAATACTGTGCAAAGCCATAGCCTAGAGTTATGAAAGGATGGGAACTGCAGTGCTGCTCCTTTGGTGTTTAAAGTGTGCTAGTGTTGGGGGCCACAATTTGCAGATGTGAAAATTATGCAGCTGAGGAGATGCTGTGAAGTATCTTACTGACATTTGTAATCTGGATATTAGTGTTTTGCCTTGGGATGCTGGACTGTTTTCTTTCAGAGAGGATCCAGACTCATAAGCCAACCACTTTGCATAGTACTTCCTGTCTGAAGATCAAACATGACATTCATGCTCTGTGGTTGCAAGGTGCAAACGTTTGTGCTGCTTTTCTCTGTGATCTAGCCTAAATGTTTTCATCCTCTTTCTTGGGAGGGGGAAAGCACTGCTTCTCAAAGCTTGGTCTGGGCTCCACACATGAAAAGGTAACAGTGAAATGTGGAAAGGACTGCAGTGAAAGATCTCCATCTGGCTTTAGTGGCGTTGCTCTGTTTGCAATTGCACACAATTCAGGCAGAGGTTTTCTTCCTTTAGGCTGACACAGTTGAATTTTTAGAAGATATGAATGTGCAAGTGTCAGACTTGTTGGTGTGAAGGGTGTTTGTAATTTCCAAGGCATCTCTTTCTTAGACCGTGGTGTCCAGCAGGGAGCAACATGCAATCCAATATGAATTTTAGGTGAAGCCATGAAGCCATTTTATGAGGTGAAATCCCCCAGATTCTAGACCTTTCTTACTGCAAACGTGGCAAGCTAAAAACTGCTCATTGGTTACACACACTGTTCACACCATATTGATTGGTTAGTGATTATAACGAGCTCTGATAACCCTATCTTAGAGCTAAACAGCCTTAGTTTACCTTTAATACCTAAAAGCATCCACACACCTGCTGGTTTGACCCTCTTGTTATGGTTGGTTCCTGACATGTTGTGTTACTGCCAAACACCTTCCCATAACTGCTTCTTGGTTTAGGGCAGCCTGTACCCCTATCAGCAAGGCCGCTGTGTTTTGAGAATGGGATTATTAGGATCCTCTCAGCAGGAGGAACTTTTTCTTTCTCATGGGAACAGAAGAATCTTGTCAGGGCCTAAATCTTGGGAGAAGAGAGCTAGGCCGCTAGCAGGCCTGCTGCCTTCCCCGACATTAGTCCAGAAGGTAGATCCTGCACCCTGGTGCAGACATGCAGCTGTGGTCCCTTTAGAGGTCCTTCAGAGCCTGTGAGGGAAAGGCACTTGCAAAAGTAAGGGGAGAATTGGCTCCCCTAAGTAGAGGGTTCAGCTGAGCTATGTGGCCTCTGTGGTCTTTGCACACTCATGTGTGATGCTCTTGTTGCACACTTGTGTATTCTGATCCACTTCCTTTCATGTAAAACATACAGCTGACTCAGCACTATGAATCAGGATCTCTTCACCCTTCAGTAAGGGAGTTAGATTGACAGTGGGAAGTATTTTCCGTAACCAAGACAAGATAATGAGTCTTCCAGTGTCTTTGTCTTGAGTTTGATGAATCTGGAGAGGGAGGATCTGGAAAGCAACACACTGATGGAGAAGCTGAGCAGTTAAGAACATTTATCAGAAAACATTCCACAGGCACCTATCAGTTTCTCCAACTTTCTCTTGGAAACCTGTTGATACTGGTGAGGGGTCTGAGCTTCCGAAACCTGCAGCTTCCTTGCAGTTCAGGGTCATCTCTTGCATGTGGACTGCCTGGAGTAGGCAACCTTAGGTATCCAAGGCTCTGTGCTTTGGTCACAGCTTTATTGCTCCAAGCTGAGTAGCTGCTGGTACAGCCATGCTCCCTGTAAGTTTGCAGAAGCAGTCAGGAGCCTGGAAGCCCTGGTACCAGTCCCTCTGGCTTGCTTCCTTGCCTTGGGCTGGCCTTTGTGCTGCTGTGCCCTACGTGCTTGGTGCCTCTTGCCCTGTTCTACACTCTCTTCCTCACACTTGGATGTCCAGTCCAGCACCTTTAAGCTCTTTGTTCCTGCCAACAGAAAGTCAGCTGGCCTTACATTTATTTTTGCAGTATGTATTTGACTACCAGCAAGGCGATGTTTTTGGCTGTGTGGCTGACATTGGCTGGATCACAGGACACAGCTATGTTGTGTATGGACCACTCTGCAATGGAGCCACCTCTGTCCTGTTTGAAAGCACTCCAGTGTACCCAGACCCAGGTGAGGAAGCAATGGGCAAAGATTTGGCTAAGACACAGTCCCCCACCACATCCTTATCTCTAAACTGGAGAGATGTGGATTTGATGGGTGGACCATCCAGTGGATAAGAAACTGGTTAACAGACCATAGCCAAAGGGAGGTGGTCAATAGGTCTGTGTCCAGGTGGAGGCCGGTGACAAGCGGTGTCCCCCAGGGGTCTGTCTGGGGACCGGTTCTCTGTAACATCTTTATCAGTGATATGGATGATGGGATTGAGTGCAGCCTCAGCAAGTTTGCAGGTGACACCAAGCTGAGTGGTGTGGTCGACACCCTAGAAGGAAAGGAGCCATCCAAAGGGAGCTTGACAGGCTGGAAAGATGGGCCCGGGGGAACCTGATGAGGTTCAACACTGCCAAGTGTCAGGGGTTGCACTTGGGCTGGAGGAATCCCAGACACAGATACAGACTGGGAGAAGAGCTCCTGGAGAGCAGCCCTGCTGAGAAGGACCTGGGGGTTCTGGTGGATGAGAAAGTTCCCCTGAGCCAGCAGTGGCTCTGGCAGCTCACAAGGCCAATGGGATCCTGGGCTCCATCAGCAGAGGGGTGGCAGCAGGGACAGGGAGGGGATTGTCCCTCTCTGCTCTGCCCTGGTGAGGCCCCAGCTGGAGTCCTGTGTCCAGAGCTTGGTACCCCAATACAAGAGAGGTGTGGAACTGTTGGAGAGGGGTCAGAGGAGCCACAAGGATGATTAGAGGGCTGGAGCACCTGCCCTACAAAGAGAGGCTGAGGGAGCTGGGCTGGTTCAGCCTGGAGAAGAGAAGGCTGTGGGGGGACCTCATTGCAGCCTGCCAGTCCCTGAAGGGAGCAGAGAAACAGGAGGGGAATCAACTTTTTAAAAGGGCAGACAATGGCAGGACAAGGGGAATGGATTAAAACTAAAGGAAGGAAGGTTTAGATTAGATATTAGGGGGAAGTTTTTTACAGAGAGAGTGGTGAGGGGCTGGAACAGGCTGCCCAGAGAGGTGGTGGATGCCCCATTCCTGGAAGTGTTCAAGGCCAGGTTGGATGGGGCCCTGGGCAACCTTGTGTAGCTCCAGGCCTGAGGTTGGTGGCCCTGCCTGTGGCAGGGGGTTGGAGCTCTATGATCCTTGGGGTCCCTTCCAACCCTTGCCATTCTGTGATTCTATGACATGCCAGTGTGACAAAGGAGACTTAGAAACCTGTCTAGTGTGACCTACCTGCTTGGGGGGGGAGGTAAACTCTGTTTCTTTGGAACATTCAGGAACATCTGTGCATCCAGGGTGAAACAAAACAATCACCGTTGGTTTTGCTCTTTGCTCACAGCAGTCATGGCTTTAACTCTGGCTTCTTGCTGAGTGCCTGCAGCCCTGTGCCACTGCTGGACAGATAAAAAGCCTGATTGTGATTTGTTTTTTTGCAGGCCGTTACTGGGAAGTGGTACAAAGGTTGAAAATTAATCAGTTTTATGGGGCACCTACAGCTATACGCCTGCTGCTGAATTATGGAGAAGAGTGGGTGAAGAAATATGACAGATCTTCCTTGAAGACCTTGGGATCAGGTAAGGGGCACAAAATCTTCATCTGAAAAAGACAGGGGGGGCTCTGGCTGGTGAAATGAAGGTACCAGAGGAGCTCGGCTGACCAGATGGGATGTGGTTAAAACCAGATGATAAAGCAGGCTCTCTGCCTGGCTTTTCAGATATTTTCTCAGCGGAAGGAGAAACAAACTGAAGTTGGGGCCATTGAACCCTAGCCTGTTTCCTAGCTTATTTTGGAGGATTATGTTCTTTGCCAAAATGATTTATGCAATGGTAAATGATATCCCTTTGAATTTTATTGGCATGGATGACCCAAGCAGCATTTCCCTGTGTGATTTAGGATTCAGGAGGTTCTTATACATGAGCTGCATTGTTTAGGTACTTTTCAGTGATATTTATTACTTGCCTTTTGGTTTTTCTGGAGGGGGAAAAAAAAAGCAGTCCTCCGTTACATGACTGCATTGCAGTCCTTTACACATCCCAGCAAAAAATGCTGTAAGCATTCCACGTTGTAATCACACATTCGGCATGCCGTGCACCAAAAGGGGGAGAATGAACTGCCAGAAACCCTCCCCGAGTCTCAGGCTGCTTCTTTTTCTTATCTTGGTCTAGTGGGGGAGCCCATCAACAACGAAGCTTGGCAGTGGTTCTACCATGTGGTGGGAGAGGGACGCTGTACCCTCGTGGACACCTGGTGGCAGACAGGTAAAAGGCATGGGTGGGGAAGTGTGGGAGGTCCTAACCGTGTACCGGTCGATGGTGGGTAGAGGAGGATTAATACATTTCTGTTCGATCCAACAAGACTGTCAAAAAACCCACCCTTCCTGGCATGTTGATCAGCTTTGGAAAGTCACTGGGGAGTTTCAGCACACAGTAGTAATGTAACAGCACATAAAAGCAATAGCAATACTGTTTTTTAAAATCTAATTTTCCCCTCTAAATGTGTTTTTTTGATATTTTGAATGCCAGAAAATCTCAGTTGGTTCTAGAAACAGGAGGCAGAGATTGAATTTCTGGGCAAACCTGGGAGTATGCAGCTTGAATTGGAAACCTCATTTTTCAGTTATTTATCCAGCTGCACTGATACGGTCTTATCATGAAAAGGCATTTACTGTGCCATGTAGCCACAGCCTGCACTTAGGTGTGCTTTGCTTCCCTTCCAGGGAACAGTCAGAGGAGGATGGAAAACTAAGCAGGGGGCTCCAAAGGGCTTAGTGCAACTGCTCGGGTGGGCTGGAAGGAAGCAAGCGGCATCTCACCGGCTGTGCGCCGTGCGGGTTGGGGACAGTGGCTGCCACCCAGGAATGAAGTAGGATGCTGCAGTTCCCTTGGCCCTGGACCTGTGAGGCCTTAAAGAAGAGAGCATTTCTGTTTTGGCAGCATGCTTGGCCCAGCTCTGCGTGTAGCTAAGGCTTGTTTTCTGTTCACAACCTGCCAGAGAGAGGGACTTGGTCTCGTAGATCCCTGTCTGGTTGGAGTAGAGCTGGTCCCTGCCTTCTGCCCTCCCTTCCCAGCAGTGGAGAGAGGCTGCAACGCTGCCCTGTGGCTGGGGCTGTGCTGCCTGGTGGGCTCTGTGCTTGAAGGAGTCCTGCAGTGCCTTTCCGGCTCCCTCCTCAGCGCTCGGCCCTCTCTTCTGGGCACTGACATGCAAGAGCTGCTGAAGGTGTTCTGCAGTATGATCTTAAGTTGTGAACTGCTATGGGCTTAGAGGACCCAGCACAGCTGCTGTCATTCTGCCCCACTGGGAAAAAAAGTCATCCCTACTCTTAAACCTCTAGCTGTCACTGGGCAGAGTATTCGTTCCCTCTCCAGTCAATCTGCTCCTGATTTCACCCTTATTCCTGCTAGCAGGCTCTCTCTTCAGGATCCCTGTGGCCCATCACAGTGTGATGAATTAGCTTCTGGCACGCAACCAAGTTCCATTTAATCCAGACCAGACTTGCAGACTCTTCTTATTTTCAGATTAGAAATAAAAGAACCACAGAAATCAGAGCAGCTGTGTTAACTACTATCTACTTCAATTACTGATCTCTTAAGCCATCTGGGTTCTCTCATGCTGAGCAGAAGGAAAGCTGACTGGTTAGGTGCTATCTGCTTTCCTCCTTGCTGCTCAGAAATAAAATACTGTGGAGAAGCAGTTGACTTCTGTGCAGTAACAGATGAGAAGAGTCTTTTTTTTCCCCTAACATTTTTATTTGTCTCCAGTTAATTGGTGCATGCAGTGTCTTCTATTTCTTCTGAGGAACAGTGTCAGATCTTGTATTAAGCTGTATTTCTCCTAGGTTTTTGGAGCAACAGCTGTCAGGTGAGAGGGTAAAGGACATTTGCTGCACAGTCTGTGAGCCCAGAGTGCCTGATCTTACCTCAAACCAGGCATAGCTTTGGAGGCAGACAGTTACCATCTCCTGGAAGCATCATATAATGAGAAATATTCATGACATTGATTTTGTTAGAAAGTAGAACCAATCTTTTTCCACAGTTGATGTTTCCAATAGAAAGGAAGCCAAATTAATCTTGGAAGCATTATATATGCCATTTGAATGTAAAGGGAGCATGGAAAGAGATCACAGAAACCGTTTGATGGATGCTGGCTGTGGTCCTGCAGTCATTTTCCATGGAGCTTGTTAATTGTGCTGCTGTCTGCAGTGTCCTCTATGGTACGTTGCTCTCCAGAGCAGCAACGTGTTGCCAGCTAATAAAGTCTGGTAGGCATAAAGATCAGCAAATGGTGATTTAAGAATCCATTTGAAAGTCTTTGGATGAGCAAATGAGATGGCAATTGTGAGAAGCAATTTAAGTAGTGTGGTGTGTGCAGATGCAAGAGATGAAAAATTCCTCTGGCTCTTACTGTTAAAATACTGGGTAGTGCTGAGCTGGGATTGACAGTAATAGAACCAAAGCTCTGTGTTTCAGGTGTAGCTCTTCAAAGTGCAAAAGAGACACTTGGTATTTTTACTTTGGTTATTGGTCTTATATAAAAGCCCCTACAGCTGTTGCAAGCAGGTGGTTTTGAAAGACATCCCTGAATAGGCCCTGGAACGTCATTGGCATCATCGTACAGCGATTTAGACTGGACTGGGGTTGCTGAGGTAGGTTCCCCCAAAGTAGCGAGTCCATGGTGGTGAAGACAACCGTGTCAGAGGGTACATGCTCCACCCTTCTGACAGAGGTAGTTTCACCAGGGCAGAGGGGAGCCTGTTTTGGTGCATTGCCCTCCCTACTCAGATTCTGCTGTCCTTGTCCTTGCAAATCTGGGTGGATTTGCCCTGTGAAGATGCCAGCTTTTCTTCTGCCGGCTTCCTCTAAAGAGGCAGACTTTATAAGGGCAGAGTAGAGCCTAGAAGCCTTGCTTAGCTGCCATCTGTCAGTGACTAAAATTACTACTTTTAAACCAGTTTAAAATAGGTCTTCACTGTGCAAATTATGTTTAAAGCACCCTTGCCCCCATGCAGCTCCCTCTGGATTGTGATTTTAGTGCCTTAAGTGCAGCTGTCTGCAGGATGCGTAGGATGTGCCAGAACCCATGTTGAAATGTAGCTTGCAGTGCTGTATTCAGAATGAGTGTCAGCTTAGGAAGAGCAACCATCAGTTTAAACAGGTTCCCTGCTCTGAGGCAGGCTTTGTCTGTGCAAGCAGAGAACAGTGGGTGTCTGGGGTGCTTTTCAGTTTTTCTGAGCAAGTGCAAGAGGACCCTTTCAGGGTAAACAGAAACATGTGAAATGGATGCGTGCCGATCAATGAGATGTGAAATAATTTTATGCATAAGCCACATGTGGAACTATTTTCTGCAGGTCTGAAGCTCAGGGTTCCTCAAGGAGACCCTTCCTCATAGCTGCATCAGGACAGCTGGATGCAAATTCAGGGTCAAATTCAACCCTTCCAACCTGTGGTTTCAGTTTTCTCAACTTCAGCAAAGCCAGTAGAGGAACAGCACTCTACAAGTGTCAGAACATACCTTTATAGAGCTGTATTGCTAAAAGCCTAACACTCCTTTGTTTTTGCTTCTCTCTCACGTTTCTGAATTGGTTTTAAAATAGAAAAGATCTGATTAAGGTTGGAATCTGACTTAATGTTCATCCCAGCAGGAATGGAAAAGGATTATTAAAAAGGTTTAATTTTGAATAGAAAGCAGCTCAACATGCCTGTAAGGGCTGGGTTAATCTCATATTCCATAATAGTAATAGTAATTCAGCCTCCTGAAGTGCTTTTCATGCTAACCTTAGACAGCTTTAAAAAGAGCACTGGGAGGTAAATCCCCTGAGGTGCTTATACTTCCTCTGTAAAATCACTTCTGGGGTAGGAAATGGGGCTGGTGAGTGCAGCCCTGTGTGCGTCCTGTGTGACCTGCAGGCAAGTCAGCATGCGTTAGAGCTGCCCATGGACTTGTTGCTGGCCGGTAGCTGGAGGAATGGCCTTATCCATGGGCTGTCTTAGGGCCAGATGCAGGCAACAGAGCACGTGAGCTGAATCAGCGGGGTCTTCACTGTGCCAGAGTGATTTGTCACTGACAGGACGGTGGGAAGACTGAGGAGAGCACATGTCCTGGCTGCTGCAGGGTCCACAGGCTGTGGGGTGCAAAGCCAGCTACTGTAGAACCAGGTACTGCTCTTCTCTGAAGAGCTGAGCTGAATGTCGGCGACCCTGGTGCTCTGGGGCCCGGCGACCCTGGTGCTCTGGGGCCCGGCGACCCCGGTGCTCTGGGGCCTGGCAAGCTGTTCTTCCCCAGAGGGAAGAGTGCCCACGCTCGGTGGTTTGTCACTGGTCTACAGAAGGGACTGATTTTTGCAGCCAGTGCTGAATGAGGCCCTGTGAAATGAGGGAGCAGGAGTAGCTCTTGATCTGAGCTTACTCAGTAGGGTACCTGCCTTCAGGTCTTCATTTTCTACTTGCTGCAGTGTCCCCTGTAGACAGGTCTTGGTGGTGTCATCCTGCCTTGCCAGGCATCTTCCTAGTTTAAGCCTTTCTTGTATTCACAAAAATCTCTTGGTTTGTCAGGTCTGTGCTGCTTTCAGACAGCTGTGCCACTTGGTGTGGCGTAATTCCTTCCCAGTGGCTTTTTCTTGAAAGGTGGCTTCTCCCTTCTCAACTTGAAGAAAAGCTGGTGTTTGCTTTCATATAGCATTTGGTGGACGCCACATATTTTTTTTTTCATATTCTTCCAGAAACTGGTGGCATCTGCATTGCCCCACGGCCTTCAGAGGAGAAAGCAGAGATCGTTCCAGCTATGGCTATGAGACCTTTCTTTGGGATTGTGCCTGTGCTGATGGATGAGAATGTGAGTTGAAGCTGTGCTGGGTGCCCAAAAGAGAAGCTGGTGTGTGTTCCTGCCTTAATTGCTTTTCTGATGGCTGAGGAACAGGATCCAGAAGGATGTTTGTTCCTCCATTAAAATGTTAGAATAGATGAACGATTTATATTTGACCATATATTTATATAAATATATATATTTATATAAATATATTTATATTTGACCATATCTCAAACATCCATACAGATTGCCAAGTGGGCATTGCAAGCTGCCTGCAAATCTCTAGAGGAGTGTTTGCATTTTCAGCACCTCTTTTATGGTCTTGTGCTGCTTCTGATTAAAAGCTGCTGCCTCTATTCATGGGAGAAGTCAGAAGTCACACTGCTCCCAGGGATCAGAGCAGTGGGAGCAGCGCATGCAACAGCTGGTGATGCTGGCTGTGATGGTGCAGCCAACAGGACTCTGGCCAGATCAATGACACAGCAGCACTTACTATTCCTATTTTATTCACCTGATCATCCTTCCTGTGCTTGAACCTGCAGGGAAAGGTCATAGAGGGCAATGATGTGTCCGGCGCGCTTTGCATTGCCCAGCCCTGGCCTGGCATGGCAAGAACAATCTATGGAGATGACCAGCGATTTGTTGATTCCTATTTCAAAGCCTACCCAGGTAAGGGAAGTGCCAAGGGAAGGTTGTTTGTGCTGCATTATAAGCACACTGAATATTTGCAGCAGGACTTTGTGATATGACTGGAGCAGCCAGATGTTGCTTGTTTGGGGTTGTGTCATGCATTGCAAGTGTGCACGAATGGTCTTGGATGGTGTTGACCAAAGGGGAGCTGTCAAAGGAAATGTGTTTCTTCGAATGTTTTAATGCTCAAATTTTGCATTCCAAATACTTTTTCTTTGGGGGGCCATTTGTGTCTCACTTCAAAATAGGCATATTGGATGTGAGAGTTCCTCCTGCATCACTGAATCTCACCCCTGTGGCGTCCAGCAGGGAGCAATACGCAGTTCAATATATGAATTCTAGGTGAAGCCATTTATGAGGTGCAATCCCCCAGATTCTATACCTTTCTTACTGGAAACGTGGCAAGCTAAAAACTGCTCATTGGTTACACACACTGTTCACACCATATTGATTGGTTAGTGATTATAACCAGTTCTGATAACCCTATCTTAGAGCTAAACAGCCTTAGTTTGCATTTAATACCTAAAAGCATCCTCACACCTGCTGGTTTGACCCTCTTGTTATGGTTGGTTCCTGACATGTTGTGTTACTGCCAAACACCTTCCCATAACTGCTGCTTCGGTTAGGGCAGCCTGTACCCCTATCAGCAAGGCTGCTGTGTTTTGAGAATGGGATTATTAGGATCCTCTCAGCAGGAGGAACTTTTCCTTTCTCATGGGAACAGAATATTGTCAGGGTCTATGTCTTGGGAGAAGAGAGCTAGGCCACTGGCAGGCCTGCTGTCTGCCCCAACACACCCCTGCTGTCTCACAGGCTGTGGTACATCCTTCCTTTTTAAAATGTGGTCAAGTTGTATCTGGCAAGTAATTAGAAGTGGCAGAGAAACGTTTTGTTTTTTTGTAAGAGGTTGGGCAAGAACACTTTTCACTGAGAGAAGCAACTCCAAGAGACTTGAAAAGTGCATGGTAGACAAAAGACAATCCTGCAAATTCTACAAAATGGGTTGGAAACCAAGAATGGGAAACTGGTAGAAGGAATTGAATGAGGCGGTCATCCCCAGTTACTCACTGCATGTTTCCATCTGAGATCTTGTTGATATTTAGTTGATGATTGTTTAATTGATTTGGAAGGGCAGGAAGCAGGAGTGAAGGTCCATGAATTGGCCAACTAACAGGTCCTGGCAAGAACCCCTTCAGATTTTGCAGCACTAGCTGCCTTTGGCTGCTCAGAAATGCCACAGGAACAGTTCAGATGCAGACATGGCTTTGATGAAGAGCCAACACAATCTGTTAGAACCGCTGGGTTTTTTCCAGTTTCCATCAAATGTTTTAGACCCTCCAAACATGGTGCTTATTGTGGGGAGGGAGGGTTCCAGCTAATAGGACAGCAGTGTTTCTGCCATGCTCATATGCTGGAGAAGGACTGTTACCTGAGGTCTGAATTGTTAGCCAAGAAGGAAAATGGCTTTCATCCATCCCAGTGTAAGTGATTAAAAAAATTGGCAGTGTTCCCACATACAAAATGTAATGGAACTGCTCCCTTTCAGCAGAACAGTTGTAGTTTTCCATGAGTGCTGAGGTGCAGTAGCAGACCCCAGTTTGATCAGTACCCTATGGCCTGATGGAAAAATGGCATTTGAAGAGGTTTTATCTCAGTGCTGTAGGCACCAGGCCTAAGCATGCAGTTGCTCTGCAGCTGTGGGCGCATAAAGCCAAGGGAGATCTGTTTTGTAAATCCAACAAAGCATCACTGTGGGGTGATTCTGGATTTGGTTTTACTACAGGGACATTGACCACTGGTTGCTGCTGAGTGCCTGCAGTGATTTTTGTCCA
This sequence comes from Laterallus jamaicensis coturniculus, assembly GCA_022605575.1. Classification (NCBI taxonomy): domain Eukaryota; kingdom Metazoa; phylum Chordata; class Aves; order Gruiformes; family Rallidae; genus Laterallus; species Laterallus jamaicensis. The sequence goes on from JAKCOX010000001.1 coordinate 2,887,326, forward strand.
TCTTGGCAGAGATCTGAGCTCTGGTGCTGCTCAGGTGCTGCTCCTGGCTAGGAGCCAGCACAGCCCAGGCAGAGCAGAAGAAGGTTGGGGATGGCAGAGGGAAATGGGGTGTCACAGTTGATACTGCTGTAAACTTAAGAGGTCCTGCGAGCTGCCTGGCCCACCCTACTCTGCTCACCATGCTAGGGCATATGCTTGGCCTGCATCAGAGCCCAAAGCAATAGGCTGGCACACTTCCTACTGCTGACCACCCATGTGTCTGCTGCAGGTTACTACTTCACAGGGGATGGTGCTTACAGGACCAAGAAGGGCTACTACCAGATAACGGGGCGCATGGATGATGTCATTAACATCAGTGGTCACAGGCTCGGGACAGCAGAGATAGAAGATGCAATGGTAAGTTCCTAGTAGGTAGATGCTCTTTGACAAGTCATAGCTGTGCAGCAAACTTTATGAATTTAAACAAGCACAGGGTGTCTTGCCTTCAAACCCCTGTCCCTGCATGCACACAGCTTTATGTGTAATGAATAGCAAATGTGCAAGAAGAACCAGCTCCCTTATTAGGGAGGCAGTAAATAGGTGAGAGAGGGGTCCCACCATGGGCAGGCCCTGCAGTCAGACTGTCAGAGCTCTGTTTCCTCTCAGTGACACTGTACTGTTGCAGATGTAATTTTGGATGCTGGTGGAGTCTCCATAAAGGATTGTCTCTCCTGTTTTGTTCCTTTCCTTCTGCCAACACCTAACCCCTCCTTCCCAGATCTGTGGGTCTTGCTCATCCAAATTAGCTGAGTATGCCTGAGAATTCAGCAGTGTTAAATATGAAGCAACTTTGATTCATGTAAGCTGCAAAGCTAGCCTGTCACTTGGAGAGAAAATATTTTTGGCTTGGGGAATTGAAAACAAAAAGTCCTCAGAGCATTTATCTTCAAAGCTTGACCTGAATATTTATTGCTGTATTATATGCCTTGTCTGCAAATGGCACTCAAATGTAGCGTTTGATATATTGAGCTGTGTTCTCATGGCACACAGGGTTCCACTTCCTCCTCTGTAATTTTTTTTGTCTGTGTGGGTTTCATAGAATCATAGGCTATCCTGGGTTGGAAGGGTCCCATAAGGATCACTGAGTCCAACTCCTGGCTCCACACAGAGCCAGCCAAGTCACAGCATGGGACTGAGTGCATTGTCCAGATGCTTCTCGAACTCAGTCAGGCTCAGTGCTGTGACCCCTTCCCTGGGGAGCCTGTTCTAGTGCCCAGCCACCTTCTCAGTAAAGAACCTCTCCCTAAGCTCCAACCTAAACCTCCCCTGTCACAGCTTCATGCTTTTCCCTTGGGTTCTACCACTGGTCACCAAAGAGAGGAGATTGGCATAGGCCCCTCTGCTCTCCCTGTCAGGAAGGTTCCTAATTGTAGATACAGAATCCAGTTCCTCTTGCATTCTATGTATGTGTATATGCAAATATGTTTATATGCTTAGATTGCTTTGTGATGTTTTCTTTCATATTTTAATTCTAAATAGCATCATCAGTTTTTGGTATGGGATTCAGATATGCAATATTTTCCTGTCTGCACACCCAAATTGCATTCTTACTGCAGAAGAATGTTAAATTACACACTGGAGGGTGACAGAATAAATCACTGTTGTGTAGCACAATAATAAAAATATGCATTGAGCAAAACAACCCTTCCCCACTCCCCCCCCCTCCTTCTGGGAAGATGAAGAAGCCTGATTCTTTCTGGTGTACTTTGGGGCCCTTAGAAACACCAGTGCAATGTGGAGCATGATGTTGGCAGCTTTGCTTTTGCTCTGCTGGCAACAGCTCCCTGTGGCACAGAGCGATGCAGGACTGGTTTTGCTTGTGATTTGCCCATGGCCAGTCATCACTTGGGACTGTAGCCATGCACACACAAGAGCACAGACAAAGAGGAGGCACGTTTCCAGCTGGTGCAAATCCAACTTGGTGTGCAGTAGGCTTAGCAGTGTGTGGAGGAGTACCTATTGTGTAAAAGCAAGGACAATCCTGTGAGTAAATCCTGCTCCCAGAGACATGGCCACAAGCTGACCGTGCAGTAGGAAGGCAGCATCCAGCTTTCTTGCTGTGCTTTCAGCAAGGGGAGGGGAGGGTAAGATACAGTGAGGGGTTTTTTTGTTCCTAGAGCAACTGGTGCAAACTCTGCAGGGCCTGAAGCAGTTGTTATGCTCTATGTGTTTTTTGTTCACTTTTTATGAAGGCTGATCACCCTGAGGTCCCTGAGACAGCTGTGATTGGGTATCCACACAAGATCAAAGGAGAAGGTATGTGAAAAGCAGCATCCTGACCTGACACCTACGTGCACTTTCCTTAATTTCTAACCTGGGCTGCATGTTAGGTGGTACCTGGGGAGTGGTAGGGCAGTTACCCTCAGGTTGACTGGCATTGCAGCCCCAGGAAGCAAAGACAGCCATGAAAATAGCTGTGTTGCTAAGCTGGGCGCTGCAGGTATTACCCCCTAAGCTATTTTCACATACAGTGTTTATGTATGTGGTAGTGCTTCCTTTAAAAGGATTGTGCTCAGAGGTGACCTTTGAACAGAATGGGAATCACTGGGTTGCATTGGGCAGCTTTTGATCCCAGAGACACTCTGGTCATTTATGTTGAGTTGTCATTGTCACTGAGACCAGTCTGGTACATAGATGCCACGATGAGGCTGGGTCATCATTTGGGGGATGGAGTTTGACTCCCTTTTTTAAAAAGGACCTGTGGTTTTCTTGGCAGCCCCTAGATTGCATGGAGGAATGGTTTGAAACCTGCCTTTGCATTCAAATGAGCACTCTTGGTCTTGCCAGCCAGGATCTAATAGGAGGTCTGTCACTTCTGCTCGTTTGTCTTCCAGGTGCCTTTGCTTTCATAGTGCTAAAGGAGCAGACAACTCATACAGACCGTGTCAAAGAAGAGCTCAGAAACATAGTGGCTTCCAAGATAGCAAAATATGCTGTGCCTGATCACATTCTGGTAAGTGAACTTGGGAGCAGGAGCAGGAATGGTCACCTTGAGCAAGCCTCACCTGCCTGCCTGTAGTGCTGCTGTTGTCCCTCTCCAGCAGGATGAAGAGCAGGAAGACAGAACTAGCTGGAGGGATCCCTATGTAGGGGAGGGCAGGCAGGTGTGTGTGCCCCTTCTCCATGCCTGAGGATCAGCAGTGACCTAGAGGGTGGTTGGGATAGCACAGCTGTTGTTGCCTGCAGAGCAGCTTCTTGCTTGGGGCTGTGGCAGACCATGGTTTAGAACTTTGGCTGCTCCATTTGGCCCAAGTGCTGAACAGTTCTTCAAATGGGGATGCATAGAGAGCGTTGAGGGCACCATGCTTAGCCAGAACTCTGGCAAAGGGGAACCCCAGGCTCATCCTGTGTCTCAAGATGCACTCGATGTCCCTGTTCCCCATGCAGCAGCATTACTGTTCTATGTAGCTCCTGCTCTCAGCTAACCCCTTGCCAAAGCTCTCTGTGGCCCCAAGCAATGGATCAGATAAAACATAAAAAAGCCACAACCTTCAGTGTCACCAAGGGGTAGAGTGACACTTGCCACTGCCCAGCTATTTTGCATTGATAATTATCATCAACTCCAGGTCCAAAAGCACTGCCTGATTCTACTGTGTAACTCAGACAGTGACTCAGCCTGACCCTGGGTGTACAGGTGAATTCCAGGCTCTATTTGGAGCCTGTGCACCTTTTAGCAGCTCCCCTTGCGTGTTTGGGGAGTGCACTTGGCTGCCCCCCAAGGCCCATCTGCATCCATCCACTCTGCTTGGAGGCAGTGACTAGACCACTTCTTGGAGGGGCTCTGCTTTTAGCCACATTCTGGGGAGGTGAACACCAAGACACAGGTAACAGAATACAAGAGGAACGGGCACAGGTGGCTCCTTCAACTTGCAACAGTGTAAGGCATCCTCAGTGGATTGGAGCAGCTCCCAGAACTTAGAGGTCTGCAAGGAAGTACCTCTGTTTCCCTGTGTTTGGGGATAGTCCTGCAGGGAAGTTCGACAATTTTTTCATTGCATGTTAGTTAATGCTTTGGAGTTTTGTTCCCTATTGGCTTCATCACATAGCAAAATGTGAAACCTGCTGCTGTTCAGTCCCTGAGAACTCCTCACCAGGCTCAAGTCTGCTGCAAAATCCATTGTGAGAAGCACAGCCAAGACATTTAATGTTCCTATAGTTATGAAGGAAGGTGTGTAGGCTGACAGACAAAATCAGGAAGAGAGAAACAGCAAACAGGAGTGATCCCTTGAGTAGGAAACCCTGTGGCTGGTGTGCAGTATTGTGTGCTTTATATTCCTGCCCTTAGAGGGAATATGAGTGTCTGTTTTGGTCATGAGTTGAGATCTGTGTCACTTTCAGTGCCTGAGTATCTAGCTTTCTAGTTTGATAGTTAACAGCTCATTTGGGACCTGATTCTCCAAAGAGAGCCCTGCAACACCTAGCCTGGAGGTGCACAGCAAGGAGTAAATGGGGAACAAAGTCCCCTTAGATAAGAGTAAAAATTCCAGCACAAAGAATCCATGCTAGTGACACTCCTTTCCTTGGAAATAAACCAAATGTGCTCAATGACCTGGTGTTTCCCTGGAGCCTTGAAGAAGCTGTGGCCATGAGATAATGTACCCGGGTTAGAACAGTTCATCCAAATGTCCTTGTGGTTTCCAGCAGGACCCAGTTTCTCATATGGGTGTCTCTTCCCCTTTGCTGCAGGTGGTGAAGCGTCTTCCTAAAACCCGATCAGGGAAGATCATGAGAAGGCTGCTGAGAAAAATTGTTACTGAGAAATCAAGTAACATGGGAGATGTCACCACACTTGATGATCCAAGTGTTGTCAAGGAGATAGTGGATGCTTACCAGAAATACAAGGAGAAGAATTCCTCATAGGAGGCAGCTCTGGAATCTCCCCTCTGGAAATGCAGGAAGTCTCAAATGACACAGTTCTCTCTTAGTGTTTTTAAAAAAATGTTCCCTTCTAGTGGAACAAGATTTTTCCACTCCACAAGGTATTTTGAGATGCACAGAGCTAGGAGCAATCTGCAGTTTTATAGTCAGTGAGCCCCCTTTCATTGTCTTTTATGGCTGTTGTAGAGCAGCCATTGGTGGTTCCATTAGCTGTGATGACATTTAATACCAGCTGAAGCAAGATGCAGATGCTAAGGCTTCTCATTTTAATGTTGTACAGGGAAATGTTTTTCTACAGTGCTTTTCTGTTTTAAAAGAAGCCCTGGAATACAGTTCTTCAATTTTTCCTTCAGCTTGGATATCCAAGTTCAAGTAGCTGTATTTCACTGCAACTGTGGTGCCTTTTCAGCAACGCTGGGTATTCTAGTCAATGTTTCACCTGTTAGTTGTGAAATGAGGAGAACATGACTAGTCTAATAATTCTTTCTTCTGCTTACCCAGTTTTTCTAGTACCTCCTTTGGCTTTCCCCATAAGGATTTGTTCCTACTGCTGTATATCCTGGGACTTGCCAGAGATGGTGAACCCATGTCACTTCATGTCCCACCTTGATAACCCTGCACTAGCACTTCCAGATGTAAAACTGAGCCACAAAGCCTGCTGCTGGGCTTCCTACATGTCCTCAGTGCATTGCTGGTTGCATAGGAAGGGTCTGGTCACATGTGTTTTTATTCTGCCTTGAGAAACTGAGATCACCAGTGGGGTTTAAGTAACTGTCCTCTTCCTCATCGCTGATGACAACTGGATCGATGTTCTTCATTCTGCTTATTAGGAGTAGTAGTCTACAACTGGTAGATCTTTGTTGCCAGTAGGTGATGTGTGTAGGTGCCTTTGAAGTCACTATGAAAAGGCACAATGTTTGCTTGCTGTCTGTTAGAGAAGTTTTGGGAAACAAAATCCTGAAATGCTCAAGAGAGGTTTGAAGCTGAGAGAGATGCACTGGAAGGCTTACTGGGACTTGCCAAGCTGTGGGATTTCTGACCAAGGAATGGCTATTTTAGCCTGCTCCCAAATGCCTTGTAATTTTTGTTTGCTCCAACAAAGAAGACAGGCACCCCATTTAGAAGCAGGTTGGTTTTCTTTTTGGTACTTACCTTGTTGCTTATCCTGCTCTGGCAAGGGGGTGGACTAGATGATCTCCAGAGGTGCCTTCCAACCCCTACCATTCTGTGACCTCAGGTTGGGCCCTACCTTGCCCCTTCTGCAGGCATCTGTGCTGATCTTCCAAAGAGTTAAGTGCCAGGTGGGTACCTGCAAATTGCACAATGCACAAAGAAGGAAGTGCCTCTTAGATGCCTTCTGGAATGCCATGGTAGCATTCCAGACCAGCAGCCTCAGAATAACAGGGAACAGTAGCCTTTGTGTTTCATATGCTTACAGAATTCCAACTAATATATGCAGTTTTACTTCTAGACTTGTCTTTTCATGAAGACATTTTGGTTGAAGCAGTTACATTTGGGCTGTTCAGAAGAATTTGCTAGTAGGTCTCTTGCCACTGAAGGTCTTGGAAAAGCCTGTACATGCCAAATGCCTTTGAGACGTCTGCCACTGCTAATGTTGTCTTAAACTGGTTCAGAGTGTTTGGAGGGGCCACAGAGCGTGCCAGGAAGGCATGCTAGAGGACCCCTCCACTCTCCCTGGGTACAGCAGCTCAAGGTGTACACCAGTGTAGCATGCACAGTGGTGATCCTGGGAGTGTGTGCTGCAAGGGTGAGGCAGAGCTGCTCCATCTCACCCAGCCTAAGGCAGGTGACTGCTGACCACCATTCCAGCACTGTGGCTGTGCCAGCTCAATCAAACCTTGCAGTCCTGCCTCAGTCTTTCTCAGATGACTGCTTAGTTTCACAGAGCTGAGTGTTTTGGTCTGCTTAACCCCCTAACTGGCAGAATCACCAAGGGTGACTTATTGCTGAATTTAACTGGAGCAGTGCTGCCTTTTCCAGTGGGGCTGTGTACTGGAAGGATGATCTGGTGCCAAATGGGGAAGCAGGCTGCTCACAGTACCATGTGTTTTCAAAGACAGGCTTTTTGTCTTAGATCCCAGAGTTCCTCTGAGAACACTGGCTGCTTTTGCTGGGTTGGTTTTTTTTTGTGTAGGTTTGTTGGGGGTTTTTTGGGTTTTTTTAATGCCTCTAGGGACTGGGTAATACAGTAGGGAATACCATGCTTTGTTAACATTCCCATCCTTCTGGCTGCAATCCATTTTTGCTTAAGTTAAGGAGATGACACCCCATGGACTTTGTGGGAAGTTGAAGATCAGAAAGTTTGATAGTTGACAGGATGTTAATATTTTAGGAGAGAGCCACTACATATATCCTCTATTGCCATTGCAAAAGGAACAAAGCATACTTAAAGTGATTTTCAAGTAGGAAACAGCCAGTTAATGCTTTTTACCAAAAACCAGACTCCCTTGTTTAAACAAGGTGTTTCCATACAGTCTGAAACAGTGTGGAGGAAGAAAAATTACTTTTCAACAAAATGACACACTTTCCTTTTAAGTCAAGAAAGCATTTCCTATTTTATGGATATAGAATTTCCTGTCCTGTTGACCTGAAATTTCCATGCTAAGGTGTGACCCAGTGGTCAGAGACACATGGTCTAATTCATTGGAACTGCCTCATGAAGACTGGTGATGTGAGGAGCAACGTGCTTTGGTGCCTTCATACATTGGTCATACAATTCCTCTGTGCAGTGAGGTTGGGAGATAGGTGTTCTCCCTCACCTGCATCCCTGTTGTCCCAGCTTGCATGGACTTAAGGACCACTGCTGCTAGGAAGGTTACAGACTGACCAGGAAACTACTGGTCCTTGGGGTGTCCGTGTGCTCAGCGCTTCCCTTGGGGTGTTCCAAGAGAGCACATGGTGCTGTGCTGCCGACGTGGTGCTCACAGCTCCTGCTGGGCTGCCTCAGCCCCCACCTCTCCTGGTAAAGCTGCACTTCTGGAAGTGTACCAGCATCAGCCCTCTGAGCTAACACTCTGTGCTCAGTTCATATAATAGCACCCTGAGGAAGGCAGAACAGAGCTAGGCAGGCCTTGGAACTGGCACTTCATCGAATAAGCAGACAACTGTGCTGTACTAGGTTGCCTGCTCATTGGAAGCTTTGCCAGACTGATGAAATACTCCAGCCACAGAAGTCCCCCTTTCTTCTTTTCCCCCATGATCTCTGCTAACTGCAAGTGCAAGCCTGAGTTGAGCTGTAAGTCTTTGTTACTCCCTGGATGTCATAAACATCAGCTCTAGTGCATGGCAGCTCTGCTTCATGCACAGCCATGTCACACCCCCACTGAGCCTGGGGGGGTTCAGCCTGCAGAACTGGCACAGATGGCCTCAGCTCTTGAAATGCTAGGAAGGAGGTACCTTGTGAAAGACTCCAGGCCAGCACTGTTGAGAGCTGATCTTCACTAACCAGTGAAGGATATATAGAATGCTTGATAGTGAGATTGTGGGACAAACTTGGAAGCAGTTGCTTCATTTAGAAAAAAACCTGTTGGGACTTTTCCCAACATGAGCAACACTCTGGTTGTTTGCCAGGTTGCCTTTCTGACTTCATCAAGAGACCTGGTCAGTTTTACCTGTTGCAGTTCGTTGCCAGAGGTAAATGGTGCTTGCTTTTTTTTCCCAGTTGGTTTTGCCAGTGACACCCAGCCATGGTGCCTTTCCTCCCTCTGGAGACACCATTATTATTTGAGAAAGGGAAAGTTCCTCTTTCTAGAGGTGAAGTGTGTGTTGTACAGTCTAATGTTAAGCCTTTAATTTCCTTTTAATTTTCTTGTAGTCATGCTTGAAACACATTTATTGCCCTTGACCAAACCCAGTTTCTTCAGTGATCTCTGTGTTCATATTTTCATTAAAGGAAGTATCTTCATCTGTGTGAAGGGCTGGCTTTGCATTATAGGTGTCTGTTGTCCTGTCCCCTAAAGGGTCTGTGACTTTTTGGTTCCTTGGACTTGCTTCTTGCTGTTCTGATTATTTTAGTCTGCCAGCACAGAACAAAGAGAGGCAAAGAAGTGTGAGATCACAATGAGTCATCCTGTGGTCCAAACTGCTCTTTTCCTTTGCTGCTTTTCTCCAAACTGGGAGTTCACAGGAAGTGGGTTACTGCCAGAAAACTCTCACTGAAAACCCCCAAGTTGAAGAACTAATATTTGCATGTCAGCAAGCAACATGTCTTGTTCTACACTCATTTTCCTGTGTGATGCAATCAGAAAAAGCAGTGGGAACAATTAATTACCATTAGTTGATATGGATGATCCAGCTCCTACTCTCCTTGTCTTGTGCACAGGATAGAAAAGGAGTGAAAAAGGGATGTGTATGGGCAACGTGGGAGACAGCATTGTATAGAGGATGAGTGTGTAGCAGTCCCAGAGCTGAGCAGATGAGAGGAAAAAAAATGGGTTTCCAGGTGCCAGGGACACATCCCCTGCAGGGTGCTCTATCCATTAAGAAGTGAGGAAGAGCATGTTGTGGATAACACTATAGTTGGAATGCAGGGACAGACACCAAACATTCCCATTAGGCACTTTGGGTACTTCCAGCAGCTGCTCCTAAACTCTTGGCTCTTGCAACCCTCTGGTAAGTGTCTCTGACAAGTCATGGAAAGGACTAGATAGGAAAGCAGGTGCCCATCTCCTCACTTTGCATTTCACTACTGCAGCTGCCCTGATTTATTTGCAGAGAATTGGTTACATGGGAGACTGTTCCAGCAGGACATGATTTTATAGTCAGGGGCTGTCTGTGGCCAGTTAAAGCCACAGAAACTGATGACAGCAGCAAGTCTTGGTTTTAAACCAAGTAGGAACAGATTTTTATTATTGTTTTAATCTGGATAACAATTCTGGACAGGGTATTCTCTTCTGGCCTAGTCTAGAGGCGTAGCATGTTTTTCATGGCAGTGAGCCTAGCCCTGCTTTGTCCTTGACAGAAGGATTTGGGGATGTAACCACCTTTCATGATGGAAAGTATCACAATTATGAAAAATTACTAGACCACAAATGCTGGTAATGAATGATCTGTCACAGCACCTTCACTCTGGCTTCACTATCTTTGTAGCTGGTCTGTGTCTGCTTGGACTCCTGCCTGCTGTGACAAAGCTTACTTGGGCTTTTGTTCTACTGAGGCTGGGAGTGGAAGCACTTTGCAGTGCTCATCTTGCATGCAGAAGACTCGAATTTTGGGTCCAGTTCTGGGTTCCTTGGTTTAAAAAGGACAGAGATCTCCTGAAGAGAGTCCAGAGAAGGGCTACGAAGATGATGAAGGGCCTGGAGCATCTCCCCTGTGAGTATAGGCTGAGTAAGTTGGGACTCTTCAGCCTTGAGAAGACTAAGGGAGGACCTAATTAAAGTCTATAATTATCTGAAGCAGGGGATGCAGGGGGAATGGCCAGCCCCTTTTCAGTGTCAGTGGGGACAGGACAAGGGGCAATGGCTGCAAGTTGGAGCACAGGAAGTTCCACACCAACATGGGGAGGAACTTTTCCCCAGTGAGGGTGAGGGAGCCCTGGGACAGGCTGCCCAGGGGGTGTGGAGTCTCCTTCTCTGGAGAGATTCCAGCCCCGTCTGGACACCTCTCTGTGCAGTATGAGCTGGGGAGCTGCTTTTCTCTCAAGGTCTCTTCCAACCCCTACGATTCTATGATTTCTTTTTCTACCTACTTTTACCCCTGTGTGTCTCAGCCCTCTCTATGCAGCCCCAGGCACAACAGCAGCCTCATGGCCCAGAAGTGAGAGGAGGTTGTTAGGTACTGACGAGGTCCTGGGGTGGGATGGGTGCTGAGGGAAGGAGCTGCCTTTAGGGAACAGTGCTGCTGAGCTCTCTTGCAGCTGCTGGGCCTTTTGCCTGAATTCAGCCCCAAGAGAGAGAGGTGTGTGCACGCGTGTTCCCCCCATCCCCCTTCCCTGGCCACAGCCCTTCTCTGAGGAAAACCCGCTTTGCTCCCAGGCGTGATGACAAACAGCCTTTCCCCGCCCTTGGCGCTGGCACCCCGGCTCCTCTCTGTAACGCCGCTGCTCCCGAGCAGAGCAAAGAAGCCGGGAAAGTCTCCGAGCGCATCGCGTTACCCGACAGGCCAAGGGAGGAGCGAAGGCGGGACCAGCCCGCGGGCTGACACAGAGGGGGGCACGCTGCCACCCCTCGCCCCTGAGGGGACCGGCACCTCTGCCAGCTCGCACCCCGTAACCGGCTGAGAGCCACTGGTGAACTCGCCTTCCCCCCCTCTGCCGCCAGCCTGCTGCCAGCCCGTCCCCCCGGAGACCGCTCTCCCCGCCAGCCCTCCCCGCCGCCCGGCCCTCGCGGTTTCCTGGCGCCACCTTGCGGCCCCTGGGACGGGGGCTCGGCGTGCCCCGGGGAGCCATGGCTGCAGCACCGGCCCTACCCCCGGCAGCCCCGGGCCTTGCGGGAGGCGGAACCCGCCGGGATCCCCGTGGCAGCAGGGCAGGTGTCAGCGGCTGCTGCCCGCCGCCGCGGACGGACGCACCGGGGACCGCGGGGCCCCCGTCACCTCACGCCCGCCGAGGCGTCGCCGGGAGCAGTGGGGGCGGGGCCGCCGCGGGTGTGGGGAGGCGGGGCGGGCGGCGGGAGAGCCGCTGCGCGGGGGAGGAGGTGGCGGCGGCAGCATGAATGAGGCGGAGGGTCTGCGGCAGCGCCGGCCGTTCCGCCCGCAGGTCATCACCGAGGATAGCCCAGCGCAGGAGGCCAAGGAGGGCAGGTGGGCCTCGGCGCGGTCCCACTTGGGGGGGGGGAAGAGGGGCCCGCTGTGACCGTGGGGGGGGGAGCAGGCCCAGCCTGAGGGCTCGGGCCTGGCCAGGCCGGTGCCGGGAGGGGCCGTTCGGCCTGACCCAAGGGAAGGGCCCAGTCTGGCCGGAGAGCCGAGGAGGAGGGTTCCTGTGGGCGGGTTGGGAGGCCCGGCCTGGCCTGGTGCCCGGCGCCTTGTGGCGGTGATCGGGCCTGGCCGGAGGGAGGTCGGCTGGGAAGCGTGCTCAGGGGGGAGAGCCCGCGCACACCTGGCCTGACCCGGCCCGGGCCTGGCTCAGAGCGTCCTGGGTGAAAGGGGCTGGCTGGCTGCCCGGGGCTGAGCAGGCCGGCGTGGGTAGGGAGGCCTCGGGTCCCCTCTCTTGGCTGGTGGTGCAGGTTGATGCTGGGGCACCCGTGGGTGTCAGTCTGTGGGTGTCAGTCTGTGGGTGCCCTCGGCTTCCCTGCACCCTCATTGTGTGGCAGGTGCTTCTCTGGCCTAGTGCTTGTGCTTCTGCTGGAGGTGGAGTGTGTTGGGCAGGGCCTGTGCACCTGCTTCTGCTGAGCTGCTGGAAGAGACCTTAACAGCAACAAGAAGGGTTTATTTCAGTAGAATTTTTTTAATGGGTCTGTTTAAGTACCGTTTATCTTTCGCTGGTCTAGAAATCCTACTTAGCCCATTGTGTCTTGCAGGGATTTATTGCAGGTGTGATTAAGTCCCATATAACTCTGGTTAATCTGTTTATACTTGGCAGTAGCTTAAAGAGGAACATGCAATTTAAAGGCCAATCTATGTGTCTGAGATAAGTGAACTGTTTATAAGATCATTCTGTTAGTGGCAAAGTTAAAGACAGTTCCATTTACAATGTTCTGTTGAGGAATTTTATAAAAAAATAGCTTTGCTGTAGCAAAAGGTAGTAGCTACACTATGAAAGTGGTGGTGTTTGCTTTGCCTTCCACTGGGTAAAGTAGTTGATGACTTAGAATATTTTGGTTCACTGTCTGTTAGGCCTCATCCAGGCTGAATGCCTTGCAGATTCTTATCCCTGCCCTTCAGGGTCACCAGAAAGAAAGGCTGTGTGTGGTACCATGCCCACATGGCTCCTGTTCTTGAAGGAGACAGTCAGCATCTCTCAGCTTGAGACACGGTGGATCCTGGCTTCAGTTTCTCTTGGTAACTTCGCTCAAAGCAGTTGAATTCCCAGGGTTCCAGCAATGATCCAGAATATCCACAAGTCCCATTCTCATGAGATTGCCCCATATGAAACCAAGGGAAGACATTCTGGAGGCTGGCCTTTTTCTGGCTGGGAGCTATGGCAGGAACTCTTGATGACTGCTCCTTTCCCCTCCAACCCTTCCCTGCTCCCAGTAACCCTCCTGCCAAGAGGATGAGGCAACCTGGACTCTGGGCTGTGGTGTTGCAGCCTACAGTCTGTCTTCAGGAACTGGTGCAGTGGCTTCTCTTTTTAGTTCTGACAACTAAATTGCTATCCCTATAGGTGGAGCCCAGGTAGACTGCGTTATTGAAATTTGTGACTGGCATCCATGTAGGATTAATTATCAGAGATGCAATTAGGTAAGGGTAGAAATCCTTATCCGTGTTGGTGAACCATGACTTAAGTGATTATTTCCAAAGACTAATCAGTAACTTAAAGGTGTCAGTACTGGGTGTGTTTTTCTCCTTTACCTCTAGAAGGATTCTGAGCAGATTCCTTCTAAAGTTTTTTAAAGTTTTTTGGTTTTATTAAAATTCTTGTGGTTTCAGCAGTATAATAGGTCTTGCAGTCTGCACGCTTGAAGTGGGAGTCTGCTTGTCACCTCATTGTTCCTGCTTTTTTCCTTTATTGTCAGTTCCTTTCAAATTTGAATGAGGATCAGAAACATGACCTTTACTTAAAATCCCACTTTCAGGAGTCTTAAGTTGGCTTTGGCAGATGAGTTCCCATTCTTATTTCACAGAATCACAGAGTTGTAGGGGTTGGAAGGGCCCTCCAGAGATCATGGGGTCCAACCCCCCTGCCAAAGCAGCTCCCCAGCTCATACTGCACAGGTCGGCGTCCAGACGGGGCTGGAATCTCTCCAGAGAAGGAGACTCCACACCCCCTGGGCAGCCTGTCCCAGGGCTCCCTCACCCTCACTGGGGAAAAGTTCCTCCCCATGTTGGTGTGGAACTTCCTGTGCTCCAACTTGCAGCCATTGCCCCTTGTCCTGTCCCCACAGACAATGAAAAGGGGCTGGCCATTCCCTCTGCACCCCATACTTAAGATATTTATAAACATTGATTAGGTCCCCCCTCAGTCTTCTTTTCTCCAACTGAACAGCCCCAGCTCTCTCAGCCTTTCCTCATAGGGGAGATGCTCCAGGCCCTTCATCATCTTGGTAGCCCTTCTCTGGACTCTCTCCAGGAGATCCCTGTCCTTTTTATCCGAGGGAGCCCAGAACTGGACACAACACTCCAGGTGGGGCCTGACCAGGGCAGAGTAGAGGGGGAGGATCCCCTCCTTAGACCTGCTAGCCACACTCCTCCTGATGCCCCCCAGGATCCCATTGTCTCTCTCAGCCCCCAGGGCACACTGCTGGCTCATGGCCAACCTGTCGTCAATCTGCTTCCTTTTGTGTGGTGTTCTTGACTTTCACAGAGATGCTCAGATGTCTGCTGACAGTACTTTTGGTCTTACTGGTGCCATGAGATCAAAACTCAGTAGCCTTCCTCCAAATGAATGCACTGTAAAGGGTCACAAACTTTTATACAAGACATATGCATATTCATAGGGCTTCCAATAAATGGTTGGAAATGGTTCCAAATAATACATTTTTCCACTATGAGAGCTTGTTATTGCCACCCACCTACCCCACCCCGATAATATCTTGGTGGGGTTCAAACATATTTTGTGCCCTTTTACTTCATTTACTCCTCTTCATTACAGGTCCTTTTGGTAAGCTTAAGCTTTTGTCTTGCTAACAAAGTCACTGAGCTGGTTCTGCAGACTTGAGGGGCCCTCCTGTTCTTCTTCCTCTTCCTCTGTCATGCCCTTCTCAGTTGTTTCTCCTGAGCTGTCACAATGCACACAGTGTGCTCGCATCTAGTCCTTTAGGCAGAACTTTGCACATCCTTTACATAGTTTGTTGCTGACCAACTAACACTTATCATCTTCCCCACTCCATTACAGTATTGAGCCTTTATCTCCGGAAGGACAAGGCTGGCAGCTAAAGTCTGTGTGAACTAGGGGATCTCATTGTATCTCTACCACCTGTTCTTGATTCTGTTAGTAATGACTTGGTCCCGAACAGGATTTTAGCCAAACCGAACGATTTATTAAACGAATAAAGGCAGCAAACGGTGCTGGGGGGCACGGTCAGCACCGGGTGCACCGGGAGTCTCCGCTCCCAAACAGTCCCAGTCCCTGCCTTATAGACCTTCCAGGGATAACACAGCCCACCGGCTTGAACTGACAGGCTGGGGTGCTGCCAGGAGACCCCCACAAGACATAACGACCATATACATCCCAAACTGACATGCTGGGATGCCAGCCAGGCAACCCCCACAAGGCATCCTGCAGCTTTTGTCTTGCTAACGATCAGGCAGCTGGTTCTGCGCCTTCCTCTTCCTTCTTGATCACCTTCTGTTCAGAGACAAGTTGTTTCTCCAGAGGTATCACAGTGCACACACTGTGCTACATTGTGGTGCTTTAGACGAAGATTTGCACATCCTTTATATCATTCAATACATGCAAAATCTCCAACTGTCCCTCCCAGGCCCCTGGCCATACAAGGGGCTGTCTTTATGCACCCCCAACATCATTCCATATTAACACCAATCAGAGGGACATATGTCACAATTCCAAATCCAAGGGGGAAACAGTGTGAGGTTGTTGCTTCCTTAGGACATTTACTGTTAGAGCAGAAAGTGCTGAATTCTTCTAATTAATCACAAGGGCCATCTGGCTCTTCGTAAGTATGAAGAGGTCAGTGCAGGTGGAAGAGCTTTTCTGAAGCAAAAGGTTGGTAGCAGTTGTGCTAAAAGGAAAGAGCTGCAATGGATTGTGAATATTCCAGCTCCTGTATGCTGCATGCAAGCAGTGATCAAATCCAGGCCTAGTCCTGTCCTTTCTGTTCCAGCTGATAATCCCAAAGGTTGCCTTGGTGCTGATATTAGCGCTGCAAGTACCTGTCATGAGCTCTGCAGCTGTGATATTTGTGCTCTGGGCAGGAGTTCATGTGTCCTACTGTCTGATTGGCTAATGAAGGACAGGGCTTAATCCTGGAAGTGGTCCAGGGATTGATGTAGAACCATCAGGCGCTGCTGGCCTTCATTTAATTGATTCTGCAAGGAAACTGTCCAGCTGTGCCAGTGAATGCTTCAGGGTAGCTAAAATTCTAGGAGCTGCTTTTCCAGTTTGAGGCTTTGTTGAGTGCTTTCCTCTGTAAATAGGGGATTAGTGCCTCTCTCAAACAAAACCTGTTTTCTCTCCTAAGGAAGAACGGTTTTCACTTCTTTGTGTGTTTTAATGGGTAAACAGAAGATACTTAATTTCTTTTGTGTGCTCTGGTTTGCCTTTCAAACCATGTTCACTAAGTTAAGCAAGCATTCATTTAACTCCCTCTTAACTTTATTTGTTTATTTTAGTTGAACTTTTCATCCAAAATTTGGGCTGATATGGAAACTATTGCAAAAACAGAAGAGTTAGAAGAAACAATTCAACAGCATCACTTCCCCCATTTTTCTTTACAGGCCTTAAAAGTCATTCAGGATGTTGGTTGGCCAAAATATTTCTTCTTCCTTTTGTGAAGAAGATCGTCTGTTAAAGTATTTTTAACGACTGTATTTTAAAGATTGTGTCTTAAAACACTTAAGCGTGTTAATCTTGTTTCTTGTCTGGTTTTGGCAGCACTTACAGCAGCAAGGTGTTTCGTGTTACCTTCTTCACTTTGGCTGCATCTCTAACTGTGCCCCTGCTTGGAGTAACTGTTCTGCTGGATTGTCCTATAGACCCTCAACCTATAAGGTAAATTGCTGCCTTGTTTTGAAATAAATATTGTTGAAGTGTAATTTCTGGTATGTGTTCTGTCTTTTGCTGGGGGAGGAAAAAAATGCCAACACCCCACCTCTGCAAAACACACACGAGTCAACAGTGTGAAGTGAGTCTAACTGGGTTAAGAAATTGAGGAGCAATTGCAGTGTTACCCATTACCATGGCTGCTCTGCGTACCCAGGCTGGTTTTGAGCCATCTCATGCAGTGGTGTGTTGCTGCTGGCGATTGAAGGAGCTGAATTACATTCTTTGATTATTAATCTGGAAAACTTCCTTCAGTCCAAGCTGTCAGTGGAGCTTGTGATTACTTATGTGTACTTTTGCCTTCTGTGAGGCAAGGACTGCATTTTCACAAAGGACCAAGCTGTACCATTTCTGTTACTGCTCTGTCAAAGAGAGGCTGTTTACCTGAGACTAGAAGTTGAAAGGAATAACCTGACTGGGTCAATCTGGTGCTTTGTGCCAGTGGAACCACATGGTAGTCTTATATTTAAATGCAGATCTCATAAAACAATGCAGCTAGGTGATTTCTGCAAGGCCTTTGACACAGTCCCCCACAGCATCCTTCTCTCCAAGTTGGAGAGATGGGGAACTGATGGGTGGACTGTTCAGTGGATGGGGAATTCTCTGGATGGTCACATCCAGAGGGTGGTGGCCAATGGCTTCAAGTCCAGATGGAAGACGGTGACAAGCCGAGTTCCTCAAGGGTCTGTGCTGGGATCAGTGCTGTTTAATATCTGTATTAATAATACTGACAGTGGGACTGAGTGCACCCTCTGCAGATTTGCTGATGGCACCAAGCTGAGTGGTGCAGTTAATGTGCTGGAGCGATGGGATGCCATCCAGAGAGATGTGGACAGGTTGTGGGGAAGTGGGCCCAGGTGAACCTCATGAGATTCAACAGAGCCAAATGCAGGGCCCTGCACCTGGGTCAGGACAATCCCTGTTATCCATATAGGTTAGGAGATGATGTTCTTGAAAGCAGCCCTGAGGAAAAGGATTTGGGAGTACTCATGGATGAGAAGCTGGACATGAGCCACCAATGTGCTTCTGCAGCCCAGAAGCCAACCACATCCTGGGCTATGAGAAAAGAAGTGTGGCCAGCAGATCAAGAGAGGTGATTCTGCCCCTCTGCTTTGCTCTGGTGAGACCTCACCTGGAATGCTGTGCCCACCTTTGGAGCCTTCAACACCAGAAGAATGTGTACCTGTTGGAGCACGTCCAGAGGAGGCCACAAAAATGATCAAAGGGCTGGAGCACCTCTCCTATGAGGACAGGCTGTGAGAGTTGGGGTTGTTCAGCTTGGAGAAGAGAAGGCTTTGGGGGACTTTATGGTGGCCTTCCAATACTTGAAAGGTGCGTATAGGAAAGCTGGAGAAGAACTGTTCACAAGGGCATGGAGCAATAGGATGAGGGGTAACGATTTTAAACTAAAAAAGGGAGATTTAGATTGAAACCATTTTTCCTAATATCCAATATGAGGGTGGTAGATCAGTGGCACAGGTTGCTCAGAGAGATAGTGGAGGCCCCATCCCTGGAGATATTCAAGGTCAGGCTTGATGGGGCTCTGAGCGACCTGATCTAGTGAAGATGTCCCTGCTCACTGCAGGGGGGTTGGACTAGATGACCTCCAAAGGTCCCTTCCAACCTAGTGCATTCTATGATTTCTGCCCTGTCTGAATTCATGAACACCTGACTCGAGGTCTGTATCAAACGTCTTGTGTCACAGGAAATCAGCTACATAGAGAAGATGTGACCTGTGTTGGGAGAAGTTCTGCATGAAACACATGGGCTGCTAGCATAGGGTGGATTCAGCTTGTTTAGTGCTCCTGGCATTTTGCAGTAAGTGAAAATGCTCAGTTTAATAAATATTTACAACCAACTTGGTAGTTCCTTAATGAAAAGGAACACCTCCACTGTAAATATCTCTAGAGCTGAAAGAAACTGTTAGCCTGGGAAGGGCAGTACTTCCAAAGCTTTGCCAGTAGGCTATTATTAGACATAAGCTACCTCATTGCAAATCATAATGAAATGCCTTCTGCTGTGGTTGGGTTTAGCACAACCCAATTCCCTGAAATACATTGCAACTGACCAGTAGTTTTGAGAAGAGCCAGTAGGATAGGTCTGCAATGCTTTCCTTGCTGTTCAGTCCTGGTCTTATTCTGGCCCAGGGTAAACAGTATTTTGTGTGCTTACATTTCTTTAAGTCTTTTTTTTATAAGACTGAGGGAACTATTCTTCCTGTCCAAGTCATGGCTTATATTGCTGTTTGTTCTTAATTAGCTTCTCAGTTTCACTGCCAGAAGTTGTTCCAGCCTGTACAATCAACAGGATGATCCTTTGTGATGGTTATGAAATGGCTTGAAAAAGCTCAGGGAGGGTAGATGCTGTCAGAATCAATACCTTCAGTGAAAGCCCATGTAGAAATCTTCTTTGCTAACTGCAGTGTTACTGTGGTAAGCCACTGGAAATAATGAAGAAGAGGAGGTGGAAGAAAAAAACAGAAGTGATCTTGAAAATCCCCATGAAATTTCTGCAACTGCTTTATTTCAAGCTCTTTCTCTAGAGGCTGTTTTGGATAATATTGATCCTTGGGAGGATTTTCTGCTGGCAGACACAACAGTCCAAAGTTCCCAGCAAATGAGGTCTTTATTTGAAGCATGTTATCCTCATCTGAAATTCTGTAACGCTTGGAAGAAGGTATGGAAAATGAATTTGGGATAGCA
Organism: Laterallus jamaicensis coturniculus; assembly: GCA_022605575.1. Classification (NCBI taxonomy): domain Eukaryota; kingdom Metazoa; phylum Chordata; class Aves; order Gruiformes; family Rallidae; genus Laterallus; species Laterallus jamaicensis. The sequence continues at coordinate 2,906,787 of JAKCOX010000001.1, forward strand.
CTGTGAAGACAACTCTCCTGTAAATCTTTTGTGGAAGGAAGCCAGTAGCCCGGTTGGCTTTGCTGCTGCAGTAATACATAGAATCATAGAATTGTAGGGGTTGGAAGGGACCCCCAGAGATCATGGGGTTCAACCCCCCTGCCAAAGCAGCTCCCCAGCTCATACTGCACAGAGAGGCGTCCAGATGGGGCTGGAATCTCTCCAGAGAAGGAAACTCCACACTCCTGGGCAGCCTGTCCCAGGGCTCACTCACCCTCACTGGGGAAAAGTTCCTCCCCATGTTGGTGCAGAGCTTCCTGTGCTCCAACTTGCAGCCACTGCCCCTTGTCCTGTCCCCACAGACACTGAAAAGGGGCTGGCCATTCCCCCTGCACCCCATACTTCAGATATTGATAAACATTGATTAGGTCCCCCCTCAGTCTTCTTTTCTCCAGGCTGAACAGCCCCAGCTCTCTCAGCCTTTCCTCACAGGATAGATGTTCCAGGCCCCTAATCATCTTTGTAGCCCTTCTCTGGACTCTCTCCAGGAGATCCCTGTCCTTTTTATCCCAGGGAGCCCAGAACTGGACACAGCACTCCAGGTGGGGTCTGACCAGGGCAGAGCAGAGGGGCAGGATCACCTCCTTTGACCTACTGGCTATGCTCCTCCGGATGCACCCCAGGATGCACCCCAGGATCCCATTGGCTCTCTCAGCCACCATGTAAGCCACATACTTAAAGAAAAGCTTGCTGTCTGTAACCAGACAGATAAAAGTTTGTGGTTTTCTCCTTCTGAATTACATGTTTTGTGGACCTCTTTTCCTCAATTGGCATGGCTTTTATATTTTGCAATTTCAGTTGACTTGGTTGGTGACAAATAGGTCCTGGATCCTGTGAAACCGGCCAAGTTTTGGAGTCAAACCCTGTCTTTTTAAGAGTCTACAGATGGAAGGTGTTTGCTTACAGTCACATAAAGGGTTATAGAGGAAAAAAAAAAGTAAAATTGACAGACTATTTCAAAATTTAACCTAGGAGGGAGCTTTAGCATACTCTTGCAGATGAATGCTTAATGAGCTTAGTACCCTGGGCATGTATGCGGATTTTAGAAATAACTTAAAATCCTTAACTCCTAGAGATTGAGATGGTTTATGTGAGGTTTTTTTAAAGAACTGAAGAAGACTGAAACAGACTGCAGTATGTCAGCACAGTTAAGGCTGGTTTTGAGCATGGTACTTTGGAGCCTGGTATTTAAGTCAAAGCATCTTGCTACATCCCTTTTCTGTATCACTGTAGTTGGTTGGCACTCCAGTTGGCTTGAACCTGGCTGTTTCTGTGAATAAGGGCTTTCAAGATGAGACTGACTTTGTCACCTCTAAATTTCAGTTCAATACCCTTTGAGTTGGTCTTTATGGGGATGTGTTCAAGTCAAGAATGAGAATAGATGTTTCACTGTGGTACAAAAGCAGGGTGTCCTGGTGCTCAAACTACTGGAATGGTGGGGTTTTTTTCCTGGTTGTATGCTAATGAGTAATTAAAAATGACTTTTTCTTCATGATGAAAATGCTATACAGTGCCAGATCTCAGAGTATTGTGAAACACCAGTCTTGGAAATCATAAAACCTTATTCCTTAGGAATCTCTGTATATCTAATTAGGAAAAACAATTTAGTACAAACCACTCATTCAGCTGATGAAGAAAGCACTTACTCTGTGTTGGGGCAGTGCAGAAACCCTTTGGCTTTTTTTGTAAGACAGATGAACTGGGAATGTATTGTTGGATTTGAAGCTGTATAGCTTTCCACATACATCTTAGGAACACATAACTGCAAGTGTTCTGATCAGCAGGACTAGAAAATTAGGATCCTTGATGAAGAGTCAATTCTTTAGCTTGGTCAGCTGTGTTTTCTTGTTTTGAAATAATGCAGTATGTAAAGCCCAGGTCAGGGTTGCAGGAGTTGGCAAACTGGGCTTGGCAAAAAGATCCAACATATTGAGAAACTTCACCTGAGCCAGCAGTGGCTCTGGCAGCTCTCAAGGCCAATGGGATCCTGGGCTCCATCAGCAGAGGGGTGGCAGCAGGGACAGGGATGGGATTGTCCCTCTCTGCTCTGCCCTGGTGAGGCCCCACCTGGAGTCCTGAGTCCAGAGCTGGGGTCCCCAATACAAGAGAGATGTGGAACTGTTGGGAGAGGGTTCAGAGGAGGGACACAAAGATGATCAGAGGGCTGGAGCAGCAGCCCTGCAAAGAGAGGCTGAGGGAGCTGGAGAAGAGAAGGCTGTGGGGGGACCTCATTGCAGCCTGCCAGTCCCTGAAGGGAGCAGAGAAACAGGAGGGGAATCAACTTTTTGAAAGGGCAGACAATGGCAGGACAAGGGGGATGGATTAAAGCTGAAGGAGGGAAGGTTTAGATTGGATATTAGGGGGAAGTTTTTTACAGAGAGAGTGGTGAGGGGCTGGAACAGGCTGCCCAGAGAGCTGATGCCCCGTCCCTGAAGGTGTTCAAGGCCAGGTTGGATGGGGCCCTGGGCAACCTTGTGTAGCTCCAGGCCTGAGGTTGGTGTCCCTGCCTGTGGCAGGGGGTTTGGAGCTCTCTGATCCTTGGGGTCCCTTCCAACCCTTGCCATTCTATGATTACTGAAGAGTGTTTGCAGATTTGTGGGAAGGATCATGAGGTCTGTGTCCTTTTTGCAGTTTGAAGGAGCCTCCCCTTCTGACGGGTGTGCTTGAACCCAACACCAAGTTACGGCAAGCGGAGCGGCTATGGGAAAACCAGCTGGTTGGACCAGAGTCCATTGTCAATATTGGGGGTAAGCACTGACACAACCAGCTTTTAAAGAGTCTTTTAAAATGTTACTCCATTGGTAAAGATTTGTTCAGCAATATAGCTCTTGGACTGCAAACTCTGGGAGTTATTTTAAATATACATATGTCATATAAAATAATTGTGTTATACAGAACCTGGCTGCTATATACTGCTTTTCTCCTCTTTTCCAGTGTAAAATAAATCTTGTTGCCAGATTAAAAACCCCTGTCTAGCAGGAGTGAAAGCAGTGTAGTTGGGGCTACTTGTGTTTGGAGGAGGTGGTCCCATTTTTCATTTGGGTAGCTTCGACTGGGAATTAATATTTACAGGCTACCACCTAGTTTTTAATGCACATTGCCTCTGAGGGAGCTAAGTTTTGTGGTGTTAACATTTTGCTTACATGGCAGAAAAAAACCTCAAATTGATACATAGCACCCTTACATTTTTGTGCTGTTGCATGTGCTTACAGGTGCTGTCTTATACTTCTGTCTTGTGGCACATTTTTTCTCTCCAAGTTACAGACCTGTGCCATCTCTGAACAGTTTCTTAATGAGGTGGCTAGACCTGTATGAGGTGGCGTGACACCCACTTGGTAGGAAAACAGCTTTGTGCAGTTGCTTCCTGTGCCTCCTTAAGGGGGTAAGGCTAGAAACTAATCTTGACTTAAGTCTTTGACTGTTTTAAGGTGAAAAAGAAAAGGTGTGAGAGTTGCAAGCAAGGCCCTTACTGAAGCATCCTTTAGTATAAGAGGTGCTCAGCAGCCATATAATTTTTTTACTTCTAAACTAGTAAAATATTATTTTAAAATTACCCAGCAAGTAACTACTGTAAATTCCTTCCTCAGATCACACTTTTTCTACCTTTATCTGTTAACAGTTTGCTGAAGTGATTCCCTGAAGCCACCACTTCTTTTCTGATACCTAGTTTTGTCACTCTTATTGGAAACTCTTAGGAAACCTTTTTGCAAGGGATAACTGACTTGTGTGTTAGATAATCAGCTTGACTGGGAATAAGTTTTGTGTTAATAAACATTGAAGTCATCTTATTCCCTTTTTAGAAGTGTGTCCTGGTTCTGGCCAGGCCAGGGTTGACCTCCCCAATCAGCCAACACAGGTGAGCTGAGCCAGCCCAGGTGAGCTGAGTTAGGTGGAGCTGTTTTCCACACCCCCTGACACCACTTGCCCATAAAAGCAGCTGGTTGGGGAAGGGTGGGGGCTGGTTTTTGCCTCTAGGACAGTTGGAGTGTGGCTGGGATGTCAGGTCAGTTGGTTCTTGCTGTCGGGCAGCCCTCTGCAATGGTTGGGTCAGTGAGGTACTGTGTGTTAGCACTGGGTGTGAGTGTAACCAGCCATTACTGTTCTGTATTCACTTTGGTATTTGGCAGCAAACTGTCCTTATCCCAACCCACTGTGGGTCTGCCTGTTTCTCCTCTGGGAGTGAGCGAGCGGCTTGGTGGGCATTTGGCCTCCAGCCAGGGCCAAACAACCACAAAGTGTAATTAGCAAATGTAAAACTTCAGTTAAATGGGAGATGGAAAAGTCCAAGCAATGATGGTCTCTTATTTTGGCTGCATGGGAAGTTTGTATTGTTTATATTCAGTGAATCTGTCTTATGCTATCACATATCACCAACTTGGCATGAATATGGTGATTTGGCAATGCTTTTGATTGGGTGGCTGTTCAGTTGCTATGGGTTTTGTAATTCTTCCCCAGAACTGATAAAATCTGGGCGTTGGCAGGTGTCCAGCAGCCTATGTGAACTGTATGAGAATAAGGAGTTATATCTAGTCAGTCTCTTGTTGAAGAGTGGTAAGATGGATGCAGTGCCTGATTGCATTTTATGATGATGTTGAAATTTGCCCAGAGGGATCAATCCAATGACTAGCCATTAAGCTATTAAGGCCACCTTTAGCCAAGGATTTGGACCTCTTAGGGGTGAAAAGCTTCATATCCCATATTTGTAACTCCCCAGGCTTAAATGCTTCCTCTTCTTGACTTTGAAGAACACTCTTATTTGCCTTTCCTCTCCCCTCTTTATTTTTTTTGCTATGACTGAAGACTTGCTTCACTTATATTTTAAATATGCATTCTCCTTCCTGTGGTAGAAGGCCACCTTGTGTAGATCCAGGCCTGAGGTTGGTGTCCCTGCCTGTGGCAGGGGGGTTGGAGCTCTATGATCCTTGGGGTCCCTTCCAACCCTTGCCAGTCTATGATTCTATGATTCTAAGGATCACATAGAAAGATGTTTGCCACTACAGTTTTGGGATCAAGCTAATCACACTGGTTGTTTTTGCAGATGTACTATTTACTGGGACAGCTGATGGGAAGATTATCAAAATTGAAGATGGGGAAATACAAACAATTGCTAGAATTGGCCATGGTCCTTGTGGTAAGTGACAGCTCCTAAATACAGCATACCTGGAAACATCTGGGTCAGGGCTTGTGTTGATTAAACCAGGGGTTTTGTCTGGATTGCTCATGCAAGGGCATCTCTGCAGAGATTTGTATCAGAACTGTAAATACATTTGTATGAATGAAGTGTGAGTGGAAAAATATATATAAGCCCTGGAGGGAGTAGCAGAACAATGGGCCAAAAGAATGGGTGCTCTTGATAATGAAGAACATCATTCCCCGCAGTAGAATTTAGGAATGTGAGGGTTTTTTTCAGTACAACTACAAGGCCTGCACTCTGGTAAGGCATGGGCAACTTGTCAGTAGAAGATCCTGCATTTTGACACCAGGAGGAAGACAAGTTGCATCACAAAATAACATTCCTTTTCCTCTTAGTCCACCTAGAGAAAGCATATATCTTAAACAAGATACAAATGGGTGGCAACCTGGCCTAGTATTTATGGAAGCTGAAGTCAGCAAGATTCTGAGGTGAAGGGCCACCCCATAAAAACTGAGGACTCCTAAAGAAGTGTGAGTTAATGAACTCTGAGATAATTTGTGAGTGGGAAAGATCACCTTTTTAGAGATTTTTTTTTTTCAATAAATACTGCTTTCCCCATCTACCAGATTTTGCCTTGCATTTTGTTGTACTCATTTCCTCTCCTCTGTTTGCATGTACAGTGGGAGGCTGTGGTGGCAGCACCTGATTTAGCAGAGATCTTTCAGTGGTCATTCTGGTTTCTCACTGCTCAATTGCAGTTATTTCTTGTTGAATGCTACACCTCATTCTGAACCACTTATCTGCTTCATTTAATGAGATTTCTGGAACTGAGTTAGAAAAGCTGACAGTGTTCTGTGGGGGAAGCTTAATGTTGGCCATCTCAGTACTGCCTGGGCAGTTTGAGAGGCCTGGCTGGTGTTTGTTGGGGCTGTGGGTGGCTTTGTTTGCAGTAACAATGTAGAAGCTAACCTCATGAGGTTCTGCAGTCCTGCACTGGTTCCCAGTTAGACAGAGATTATGGGCAGGAGCTGTTGCTGGTTTTATGTTCATCACTTTAGCTATGTAATTTTATGTGGATGTTCATACAAGTAGGCTCTGGACTTCTTTGGAACCACTCTTGGGTGCCCAACAGGTAGGACAGCCTTGGCACTGACATTCTGCTGCCAGTTGATAGGAAGCTGGACTTCCCAACTGCTGCTCAGGTGTGAGTGTGGGTTGGGATGGGTATGGAAAATAACCTTTCTGCTGCTCATTTCCATTGGACTTGGGCAGCTTGGGAGAGGTGGGAGGATGATGCTGCCCTATTTCTTTGGGGCCACAGAAGTAATGGGGAGCCTAGACTTCCATCTTGCCCTCCTTGAGTTGGGGAGGGAAGTGGAAAAGCTGTAGCTGACTACCTTCTCCAGAAGTTTCTCTTGCCAGTCTTCCATACCACAGATCTTCTAAAGTTTTTACTTCTTCAGGACTCAAGTAGACAAACTTTTCAGGTTTGCAGTATTCCCCTTCCTCCTCATACAGAAATCTTGAATGTCTGTGTCTTGAGAAAGCAGCTGTTTCATGACAGCATTGGACCTTTCCAGAAAAAGAACATTCCAAGGTGTGCACATATGGTTGGCTTGCTTTGTTTAATGTAAAACAGAAAAGAAACCTGCAGTAAAATTGATGCTTAGAAGAAACATGTAGTTAAATCCAATTTTCTGACATTCAGCCCTACTCAGGGCAGCTGTTAGCTAGCTACCAGCCTGGAAAATGATATGATTACCTCTAGACTGGTGAAAACATGAGGATATTCATTTCACTCACATCTAGGAAGTAGAAATCTTTTCTTTAATGAATGTGTGGTGCTGGCAGTGGGGTTTTAAGCTACAGCTTGATTTATGTAGGTAGCCTGAATGCCTTGTATTTGTTTCCATTTGGAAAACCATTTAATAATTGTTCCTAAGGAACCCGTGAGGATGAGCCAACCTGTGGAAGGCCGCTTGGCATCAGAGTGGGGCCAAACAACACCCTTTTTGTGGCAGATGCTTATTATGGACTCTATGAAGTTGATCCTGGTACAGGTATGACTTTTCTGCTCAGAAATTCTCTTCCACTGAAAAGTCTCAGCTGCTTTTGCAATCTTGCCAGACACTGGAGGCAAAGCAATGCCTGCCTTTGTAAAGTGGCTGGAACTGTCTGGTTGAAATATGCCATGCAAGAACTTGGTACTTATTTTCCTGTAACAGTCACTTCCTCCCTGTAGCTCTCCGTCTGGATCGATTACTTGTGGCCTATCTTCTGGTGACATATGCTTCAGGTAGTCAGAATTGGTACCTCAGGATCCCCAAATACAGCTCTGGGATGCTGCTTCCATGTTCATAAAAGGGAAATGTTGCTGTTACATAACAGTTTTCTTGCTGAACTGTTGTTTCTCTCTTGATCTTGCTGTGTAATAGTGAAGAATCATAGAATCACCGGAGTTGGAAGGGACTTCCAGAGATCATGGGGTCCAACCCCCCTGCCAAAGCAGCTCCCCAGCTCATACTGCACAGAGAGGCGTCCAGATGGGGCTGGAATATCTCCAGAGAAGGAGACTCCACACCCCCTGGGCAGCCTGTCCCAGGGCTCCCTCATCCTCACTGGGGAAAAGTTCCTCCCCATGTTGGTGTGGAACTTCCTGTGCTCCAACTTGCAGCCATTGCCCCTTGTCCTGTCTCCACAGACCCCTGAAAAGGGGCTGGCCATTTCCCCTGTATCCCATGCTTAATATATTTATAGACATAAATAAGGTCCCCCTTAGTCTTCTCTAGGCTGAACAGTCCCAGCTCACCCAGCCTTTCCTCATAGGGGAGATAATAGTAGTGAAGAACTGTTAACTTCCCTGTAACCCCAATCTGCAGAAAGTGAAGTAAGGTGTATTGTGCTGGGGCTGAAGATCAGGTGGCTTATTTCTGCTGAGAAAGGGCACGGTGCAACACCACCTTTCCTGTATGTCTGTAAGCCATATCTCAGTTTTAAGAGCTGTGGTGTTAGAAAGCAGTAGTTGCTTTTGTGTAGGGTTGGCTTTCTGGCAGTTTACATCTCCAGATTAGCTTCACCTGGGGGGGGAGAAGCTAGTCATATGCTAGGTGAGATATAGCCAAAGGGCTCAGACTGTGTGGCTCTGGGAGGGTATCATCAAGATCTCCCCTTTGATTGCAGATAGCTGAAATATTTGTTTGGTCATGACAAAAATAAGCAAACAAATAAACCCAAACCCCATGTCCAATGATGACTTAAATAGATTTTGGTTATTTTTTTTAGAGATTTGACCTTAATAATATCCCTGGTAAATAGATGGCAGAAGAATTTAGTGAACCTGCTAATGTTTTAATGTTTAGAAAGTACTACACTCTGCTTCTGTGGATTTCTGGGGGAAGGAAGGATTAGAGGTTGGATTGCCTGCATCCTTCCACAAGGTCTGGATCTGAGTTTGCACTTGGTTTCATATGAGCTTCAGAAATTTGAAGAGTCTGGCACTTACCAATAGGGAACATCACCTACATACAGTTTCAGCTTTTCTGAGGAGTGTTTTCTCTTGGCCATTCATATTTGGTGTCAGGCTGTGGCATTACAGGGGCATGAATGGAAACCCCCCATCCCCCCCATGAAGTGCCTGCTAATTCTATGCTAGTATTTAACTCCTTTCCAAGGCAGCACATAAAGTTTGTCTTGTTTGTCTGGTTGTTTCAATTGGGGTTTGTTGGTTTGGCTGGGGGGTTTTGTGGGGTTTTTTTTTTTGTCTCTTTACAATTTATTTCTTCTTCTTTTTGTAACCAGGTGAAACAAAAATGCTGGTGTCAACCAAAACACTGATTGAGGGTCAGAAGCTGTCTTTTCTGAATGATCTTACAGTGACCCGGGACGGGAGGAAAATCTATTTCACTGACTCCAGTAGCAAGTGGCAGCGACGGGACTACATGTTCTTGATCATGGAAGGCACAGATGATGGGCGGTGAGTATCTCTCCCCCAGGGCATTTGACTTGCTGTAGGAGCCACAGAATCATAGGGGTTGGAAGGGACCTCCAGAGATCATCAAATCCAACCCCCTGCCAAAGCAGCTCCCTAGGACAGGTCACGCAGGGAGGCATCCAGATGGGGCTGGAATCTCTCCAGAGAAGGAGACTCCACGCCCCCTGAGCAGCCTGTCCCAGGGCTCCCTCACCCTCACTGGGGAAAAGTTCTTCCCCAAGTTGGTGTGGAACTTCCTGTGCTCCAATTTGTTGCCAGCTGTAGGAATGGGCCTCACCACTGCCTTGGTATTCCATTTTTTTCCTCTTTACAAACCACCAGTGCAAACACTGCACTGCTCAGGACAGGATGAGAGAATATGTGGGTGTTGCTTATGAGACCTGAAGCAAAATAAGTGAGATTCCTCTTTTTTTTCTTTTTTTTTTCTTTTTTTCTTTTTTTCCTTTTTTCTTTTTTTTTCTCTTTTTTCTCTTTTTTTCTTTTTTTTTTCCCTCCCCAAAAGGACTTGCATGGAACATCTGTTTTAAAAGAGAAGGTGTTAGCATTGCATTCAGCCTACACCCTTCATGAATGCTGTCAATCCCAAGTGGTTTAGTATTCCTCCTTTGTTCCTAAACAAATGTTTTCTGGATCTCCTGCCTTTTTAACTTAGGTAAAGTGCATGTGAGAGAAGATAAAATGCCTGGAGTATGAAACCAAGATAAGTGAATAAATATTTGTCTTCACTCAAAACCATATATAATGTGTTTGGGTTTTTTTAGCCTGCTTGAATATGACACAGTAACAAAAGAAGTTAAAGTCTTAATGGTGGGGCTGAGGTTTCCCAATGGTGTCCAGCTCTCCCCTGAGGAAGACTTTGTTCTGGTGCAGGAGACAACCATGGCTAGAATCAGAAGGTATGACTTTGCTGAAGTTATTACTTCTCTTTGTTCAGAGCTAATTTAAATAAATTAGTTGAATGACAAAAGAAACCCTGCATTCTATTCATACTTGCTTAACAATGGCAAAGTAGGTGGCCTTCCTAAATACTTATTTTTTTTTCTTTCATTGTAAACATCTGGACTGCATCATCTTTCCATCGTGGGCTCCTTGAGCATAGTGGAGTAAGCTGGCTCTTTCTGGGGAGAGCAGTGTAGCAGTGTTGTATTTCCCTGTACTAAAATAAGGAACTTTTATTTGCTATTTAGACTGCTTGAGTTAAAATGTCCTAATCCTGCTGTCTATAACTTTCAGATATTATGTGTCTGGGCTGATGAAAGGTGGAGCAGATATGTTTGTTGAGAATATGCCTGGTCTTCCAGATAATATCAGGTTAAGCAGCTCTGGAGGATACTGGGTAGCTTTGGCAGCTGTCCGGCCCAATCCTGGATTTTCTTTATTGGATTTCTTGTCTGAAAAACCATGGATTAAAAGGATGATATTTAAGGTAAAAAAAAAAAAAATTAAATAATCTTAGTACAGGAATGGAGGTGATAAATATTTCTTTGTCTTGTTTCTTCTTTGTCACAGGAAGGTTTTTTTAATTGATCTCTTTAGTGCCATGGTTAAAAGTGTTGTGGTTCCCAGGTAGAAAAGCCCTTCTATATTCACAGGTAGTACAACTAACACTTGCTTCTCTGAGTAGCAGGTACACATCTCTTAAGTTGCCTTCCATCTTGATCTCAGGGAACAAAAACAGGCTCTCTGTGCCCTAGCCGTGCAGCAGCACAGGTTCTGTATCTAGATAGGTAAAGGCTTCACCTTTGTACCTGAAGGGCCTGAATACTTATTCCCAGGAGCCTGGAGATAATTTGGGAGGTCCGACCTGCTCTAAGGACTACACTAGGCATCCTCAAAGACTGTGTGGGTGTTGTGTGCTGCTAGGTGACACTTTGTTCTGACTCCATATTCCTGTTGTTACGTCACACCCCCTTTAGGATGAGGGTAAACAAGAATAATGCATTTTGTAAGGGATCTCTGATGCTGCAGAAAAGGCATGGTGCTTCTAAAACAACACAAAGACTTGAAAGTACTTCCCCCCCCAATCTAAAAAAACCCAAAAAATCAGCATTGTTTAAGATCACAGAATCAGAGTTGTAGGGGTTGGAAGGGACCCCCAGAGATCATGGGGTCCAACCCCCCTGCCAAAGCAGCTCCCCAGCTCATACTGCACAGAGAGGCGTCCAGACGGGGCTGGAATCTCTCCAGAGAAGGAGACTCCACACCCCCTGGGCAGCCTGTCCCAGGGCTCCCTCACCCTCACTGGGGAAAAGTTCCTCCCCATGTTGGTGTGGAACTTCCTGTGCTCCAACTTGCAGCCATTGCCCCTTGTCCTGTCCCCACAGACACTGAAAAGGGGCTGGCCATTCCCCCTGCATCCCATGCTTAAAATAATTATAAACACCAATTAGGTCTCCCCTTAATCTTCTTTTCTCCAGGCTGAACAGTCCCAGCTCTCTCAGTCTTTCCTCATAGGATAGATGATTCAGGCCCTTCATCATCTTTGTAGCCCTTCTCTGGACTCTCTCCAGGAGATCCCTGTCCTTTTTATCCCAGGGAGCCCAGAACTGGACACAACACTCCAGGTGGGGCCTGACCAGGGCAGAGTAGAGGGGGAGGATCCCCTCCTTAGACCTGCTGGCCACACTCCTCCTGATGCCCCCCAGGATCCCATTGGCTGACCAGCCGAACAAACTCTGTGCTGTCCTTTTAGAAACAGTTGTCTCTCCTGGTGCAGTGCAGGAGCCTTAAAATGATGGTGTGGGCAGCAGAGCATGTCTGCTGCTTGGCATCAACTTTAGTAGAACAAGCTTAATGTCTCTTGCATGACATCCTTTCAGCCTAGTGCTAGAGTGTGATGCTTCTGGTCTGTATTTCCTTTTCAGTTGGCTTTTCAAATGTGGATGTGCTAAGCCTGTGGAACAGTGTTTATTCAGAATGTCTATTCATGTTCTCAGCTCCTCATTCCAAGGAGCGTGGAGTGCCCTAGGACTGTGCCAGGCTCTGAGATCTAGTTACAGCTACCAAAATCTTTTCTTGTTCATCCTTTCTCTTTTTTTTTTTTTTCTTGTAGTTGCTGAGTCAGGAAACGGTGACAAAGTTTGTGCCCAGATACGGCCTCGTTGTTGAACTGAGTGAGACAGGATCCTACAGGCGAAGCTTCCACGATCCCAACGGAGTGACGGTAGCTTACGTTAGCGAGGCACACGAGCACGATGGATACCTTTACTTGGGCTCCTTCCAGGCCCCCTTTGTTTGCAGACTTAACCTTCAGCATGTTTAAGTCTCCACCCCTGATAAAGTGCCACTTGTCCCAAGCATGCTCCAGGGGTACGAAGGAAGCGTGTGCTTGAGGCAGTGTGTGAGACCAAGGACAAAAAGTGGAGGACTGTTAGTGTGCAGGAGCATGGTTCTGTTGCCATAGGGAAAAGTACAGCCTGCTGTACCTGTCCCTCCTGCGTTGCAGTTGGCATGCATAATTCTTAACATCTGAGGAGTATGGTGGAGACTCTTCATATGGTTGTTTGCTCCTTGAAGAAAATCCATTGCTTTTCCATGCTCAGGCCCTGTTTGGAGTCATCTTAGACATCATCTGTCACCTTTTGATGCAATTATCTGTCATCTTACACTGGAAGGGTTTGTGATTACATGGAATTTAATTGTGTATGATTTGGATTGAAGAGGGTGTTGCATGTGTTTATTTCTGATTTAGAGCCTCCTGTTTAGGGAGTGATTGCAGTGCATGTTCTAATGTCGTACCATGGTGCTGTGGTAGAGGCAGCAACATCCAGAACATGCCTAGAAATCTTGTTATACCCTTTGGGTTTCTTCAATTCCAGCCTGTGTAATCAACATCAGACACTGCAATTAACTGCTAATCAACATGCAGAATCAAATCTGATCATTATCTGTGGACTCCTGTGTTTCTTTGCCAATGTAGTCAGATGATGAATGAAAGTTGCATTTTCTATTAAAGACTAGTTCCAAGGGATTTTAACAGGGTCACTTGTGTTTCCTCCATATCTACCAGATCCTGTAAGTCTCCTGTTCATTATGTAGGTGGCCATTCCTGAGAAGATGTGTGAGGGAAGATGGCCAGCTTCAGCAGTTTTCTTCAGCATGCTTTATATGGAGAACTGGTAGAGGATTTTGGGGAAGGGTGGTGTCTGAATATGGATGTGGACTGAAAGGGCCCCTGTAAAAATCTGGGAAGAGTGGATAAGTAAGGCTTGGGTGGAAAATGTTGGAACATGGTAGTAGCTCACAGATGCTTTCTGGCATCTCCAGAGGAAATGGTTTACTTCTGCCATTAAAAGATACTCTGCTTGGTAAATCCAGAGAATGCTTTTCTGCCAACTGTTACAAAGGAAAGGCTGTGCACCTTGAAAAACTACAGGGGTTACTTCAACAGCAGTGTGCTACAGTGGATTGATTTGTGCTTTGGGGTTGAAGACTTTGCTGCACTCTTTCTCTGCCACTAGATGACAGTCAAACATAAATTTACACTAATAGTTCAACTTCCTCACCTTTGAAAGGGAAATAATCAAGATTTGCTTGATAGATAATGAAAAGCACCAGAGAAGGGGAAGATGACTTAAATGTCATCTGCTTTTGCCTGCCTTCTGTGCTTTTCCTTATTAATGGGGGGATATGCAAATGCAAGGGATTAATTTCTATCACCTTGTTCTGTGTTCCTGCCAGGCTGCAGCATTCTTGTGGCGAGTAGTTGAGGGTTGCTGGATTTGGCCGACCTGTTCCTGTACAGGCCAGGGGCTGCAAGCCCTTTTGCTTGACCTGCTGCTTACTGGATTTGGGAATGAGCATAGTATGAGGCAAAAGGAGTCTAGCAGATAAGTTGCTGTATACTCTGACCTTTGGCCCAGCTGAACCCTATCTTCAGATAGGGCAGAGATGGAGTGATACTGTGATAAATTTGAAAGGCTGGAGAAGGGTGACCTGCTTGGGGTGGGGGGCAGGAACAGACTTATTGCTGTGGGAACTCTGAAGAAGGGCAGAGAATGGGATATGCTTGTAATGTAGCTTTCTGGGAAACCCTGGCACAGGGCAGGCTGTTTAAGCTGTAGCAGGTCAGCATTCCTCTGCCAGCCCCTGCAGCTATTTGTCCCATTCTGGTGGAAGTGGAACTTGATGGGATCTTCAATTGGGGTTACAAAAGCAAGTCTGGTGTAGATCTTGTTTCATGCTGCCGCTTTGGTATCCTTGGGGCAAGTGCAATTTTGCCTGTTGCATAGTTACCTCTAGTGATTCCTGTGCCAAAATCTCTGAGTAACTTGTGCTGTCTTCTGTAGTGAAGGGAGTTTTGGCAGGTCAAATAGGGCAATTGTATGACTTCTTCCCTCTGAAGACACCATCCCTGAAGTTACAAAGTGGGAAAGAAAGGATGTTGTAGTGCTGCTCAAGAGGCATAAGACTTAGGGAGAGTTGTCTCAGGTGGTTTTTTTTTTTGGTTCTGATCCTTTTTCTATGCTTGCATTCCCTCTTTCCTGGCTACTGTTAGAGATTTAGTACACTGATAATCCCATGGTACGACCAAAATGTTCTTGAGTCTTTTAGTTCTCTTTGAGCTCTGTAGCAACTACAGCTGACAGAGAGGTCAACTGAGTAACACTTTTTCTGAGGGAAGGGAGAAAGAGTGCCAAATATGAGAGGTACAGAGTGTGGCTCTGAGACTTTTGAGTGGTCCAGTCCAAACTGTCAGATGTGCCAGGTATGTAAGGGGTAGGTGTAAGAAGACTAGAAATGGTTAATCATGGCAGAACTGAAGCCCAGAGGCAGCTTCCCCTAACCTGAAGATAGATAATGCCTTTATTCATTGGGGCTGTTGCCTTCTGAGCTCTTCTCTTAATACTGTTGTAGTAGCAAGGAGGGTTGTTCTGCTAAGTACCACAGTTGAAGGAGGCTGGACACCATGAGATGATTGGAGCAGTCTGTGGGTAGCAATTTGTTACAAAATGCAGCAAGTCAGTGGTGAAGGCTAGTGCTGTGTCATGGAGGAAGCTCAGCTGATGCCTTGGGCACTTGGGAACTTTGCTGGTCTTGGTATCTCACAGAATGGTGGTGGTTGGAAGGGACCTCTGGACATCATCTAGTCCAACCCCTTGCTAAAGCAGGATCACCTGTAGCAGGGTGCACAGGATTGCATCCAGGCAGGATCTGAATGTCTCCAGAGAAGGAGATTCCAAAACCTCTCTGGGCAGCCTGTGCCAGTGCTCTGCCACCCTCAGAGTAAAGAAGCTTTTCTTCATGCTGAGATGGAACTTTCTGTGTTCCAGTTTGCACCCATTGTCCCTTGTCCTGTCACTGGGCACCACTGAAAAGAGCCTGGCCCCATCCTCCTGAGACCCACCCTTCAGATGTTTGTAAGCATTGATGAAATCCCCTCTCAGTCTTCTCCAGGCTAAACAGCCCCAGCTCTCTCAGCCTTTCCTCACATGAGAGATGCTCCAGTCCCCTCATCATCCTTGTAGCCCTTGGCTGGACTCTGCCCAGCAGTTCCCTGTCTCTCTTGAACTGGGGAGCCCAGAACTGGCCACAGAACTCCAGATGTGGCCTCATCAGGGCAGAATAGAGGGGTGCAGAACCTCCCTCGACCTGCTGGCCATGCTGTTAATGAACTCCAGGTACCACTGGCCTTTTTGGCCACGAGCACACCCTGCTGCCTCATGGATGACTTGCTGTCCACCAGGATTCCCAGGTCCTCCTCTGCAGTGCAGCTTCCCAGCAGGTCAGCCCCTAACCTGTACTGGTCTCACAGAGTTCGGTCAGGTCCGTTCCCTTCTGGCTTGTGGTGCAGGTTCCTTGCTGGCCAGACCTCTCCAGCTGAGCAGAGGCCCTTTTAGCTACAGCCACATTACAAATAACTGCAGCAGACAAAAGGCAGGCTCTGCACTGAGAGCAGGAGGTGCATTCTGGAAGCAGGGGTCAGAGGCAAGGAGGAATTTTTGTCCATGAAAGTCTTATTTCTCTTCACCAAGTGTAAACTGGTGTAAACTGTGGTAGGTGATGCAACTTAATACCTTTCTAAGCAACAAACATGGCATGGTGACAAGCTGCTTACCCAGACCCTGGTATGTCATTTGTCCTAAAAGCCTCAATAGCTCATTTTAGCTGGAGCTTTATGGACATAAGTATGGGTCAGTCTTCAGGGAGAGGTGACCTGACTGTCTCCTGTGTTATGATAGTGACCCAAAACTTGTTGGCAAAGTTTTTCAGCACTGTGCTTGGCCCTGCATTAAAATGCTCGTGGAATGAACAAACTGGCATCAACTCTTAGTGCTCCTTTGAGTCACAGAATGTTAGGAGTTGGAAGGGACCTTGAAAGATCATCTAGTCTAGCCTCTGCCAGAGCAGGAGCACCTGGACTAAATCACAGAGGAACACATCCAGGTGGGTTTGAATGTCTCCAGAGAAGGAGACTCCACAACCTCTCTGGGCAGCCTGTTCTGTGCTCCCTCACAGTGAAAAAATTCCTCCTGACATTCACATGGAGCCTCCTCTGCTCCAGCTTGCACCCACTGCCCCTTGGCCTATCAGTGTCCATCCCTGAGCAGAGCCTGGCTCCATCCTCCTGACTCTCACCCTTTATATATTTATAAAAGGTTTACTCCTCTCCAAGCTCAAGAGGCCCAGCTCCCTCAGCCTTTTCTCATAAGGAAGCTGTTCCACTCCATCATCATGGTGGCCTGTGCTGGACTCTTTCAAGGAGTTCTCTGTCCTTGGACTGAGGGGCCCAGAACCAGACACAATATCCCAGGTGAGGCCTCAGTGAGGTGAAGACTGCATCTGCAGGCTTGCTCTGTGTCCACAGAGGCGTGAGTCAATGGCACGCTTCAGTTTTAGACACATCTCCCTTGAGCAGTGGGGCAAAGCTGGAAGAAGTCAGGCTTGGAAGAAAACAGCTCTGTCTTCCCACTTGATGGTATCCGTGCTGGAACATGACACCTTTGCAGCTCTGAGGCTAGCTCTGCATCACCCATGCTGGAGGAAGCCTTCCTGAGGCTGCTTTGTGGCAGTAGCTTTTGCAGAGGAGATGATGACAACCTAAGCTCCTGGATCTGTCTGTCCAGTGATCACAATGGAGGCCTAATGCTGCTGAAATTTGGACTTTATCATCTAGATTGCTTAGAAAACAAGAGTGCTGTAAAAGAATAAGCACATGGGGCAGCTCACTTTGCTGCTCTGTTTGAGGTAGGGACCGAAACGTTTATCAGCAAGTGGCTGTAGGTAGCCACATACACTTATTTTCTTCCCAGTCAGCAGAAGTCTCCTTAGTCACCTAAACTTTGTCTTGGTGCTGTGCAGCTGCATGCATAGCTCCCCCAGCTGTCTGTGAGTCCCACAAGTCAGTCAGGTTGTAAAATCAGGTAAAACTGGTAAAAAATCCTTAATGGGGCTGCTGATGTGAAGAGAACACCAAGGGGGAAGCGTGCCAGTCAGCAATGCCTTACATGCTGGTGGCAGGCAGTTTGTTTCCTATGCAACTTAGAAAGTAGGAGTGTGAGAGGCAGTATCTGCATAGGAAAGCTTTTGAGCAAATGCAGGCCTCCATGTGAGGATCACTGGGCACTGTGAAGCTCTGTTGAAACACAGGCTAGCTTGGTTTGAGTGGCATTGTGTGCATGGCGGTCTCCTCAGTGTGGAACTAGGCTCTCCATATGGCAGGCTGTTGGGGAACTCTTTCAGGTGAAGCATGCTCATAGGCAGTTGAGCCAAGAAATTATGTCATGCACAGTGCCCAGTGTTTCCACCATACAGGAGAGGGAGCTGAAGCTTGTTTGTAGCACTCCTGCATGAACCCATGTCTCTGAAGCACCAGCGTTGGTTGTCCCAGGAGCTCTTAATGCAACTGCTGGGATTGTTCTTTTATTTTTTTCTCCAGCATCTGATGTTGGCAGCAGCAACTTCCCCTTTTCTCCTTATGCCCTAAATCTTTGCTAGAAATATTTATTTAATTGCCTTTGTAGCCTGGAATAGATGTCAAAGCCTCAGCTCTGCAAGGGTCTGAGCCCCCTGGGGTGAATGGCTAACTTCGTTGTAAATTCTAGCCAAGATGCAGAGAGCAGAGACATCAGCTTTCTGACTGCTGTATGTCACTGGGATTAACTGGTGCTTTGCTGGAGTTCTTTAGGTCAGTGCTAGCAGTGTCCTCCCAATGTGAGACTTCAGTTGCCCAAATCCAGAGCCAACCAAGTGCTTTGCAGTGATACACAGACACAGCTGACTTCAGCTCTGCTCCTCTTCTAGTGCTCACAGTAACTCTGTTACCTGTGAGGGAGGTGATGGATGCTGCCATTCCTGTGTGGCTCTTACTGTAATGGTAACAGTAAACAATTTCCTGAAGCTGCAAACTTAGAATCACAGAATCATAGGGGTTGGAAGGGACCTCCAGAGATCATGGGGTCCAACCCCCTTGCCAAAGCAGGGATCAGTCTGGCTTGTTCTGGGCTGAGGCTGTCTGGAGCTAACAGCCTGGCTGTAAGCCCTTGGCATTGTGTGATGCACTTGGATGAGGTGGAAGAGGGATTGAGAGTGTTGCTACCCCTGCTGATATTCCGAGATCCTCCTGGAGAGTCATGCCTGCTCACAAGCTTGGCTGTGGCTTGGCTTCTCTGCTTTGTGAACAAATTGACCCACCACAGTTGGCATTCTTTGGCATCAGGCTGTCAATAGTGGCTTTGGATGCACCACACTACATCCATCCAGGACCCTTCTGGAGGTTTCTTCTGAGCACTTATTATTATTTTCCAGCTAAGAGACTGCTGCCCCCAAAGATAAGCTGCAGCACAGCTGCCTCTCTGGCCCAGAGCCCTTTGCTGCCCTTTCTTGGCTGAATGGTTGTTATAAAGGCTGACAGTGTGGGTGTCCCTGCTAATAGGGGTTAAGATGTTGCTGCAGAGAGGCAACAACTATTAGATAAAAATGGGTGTTTGTGGAAAGTAAGAGTGCTTCATAGCTTAGGTGAGGTCCCTGTCTATTTATAAGTGCTGGTCTGGGTATGACTGAACACAGGTCCAGACTTTATTGCAGTTTTAAGGGAACAGGTACCTAAATCCTTCCAAATAAGGGCCATGATCCAGTGTAAGCAATAATATGCCTGTGCATGAAGAGTGAAGGCTGAAGGAATGGTAGATGCCCACCTAGAGAAGACCATTACTCTGCTACATTTGAATATAACCTGTGGGCAGACAGAGATTGAGTGTCCTGAACGAAACTACATTGTTTAACCTCAGCAAAAATATACTTTGGGAATAGGATTTGGCATTTACAGTTATGCTTTTCCAGAGTACAGATGAGCTTTTGATGAAAGAAGCTAGAAGCACTAGTTAGGGTGTGTAATTTACAGGCTGTGGGTGTGTGTTTCAAGACAGCCTTGTCACAGAGTTGTAGGGGTTGGAAGGGACCTCCAGAGATCATGGGGTCCAACCCCCCTGCCAAAGCAGCTCCCCAGCTCATACTGCACAGAGAGGTGTCCAGACGGGGCTGGAATCTCTCCAGAGAAGGAGACTCCACACCCTGGGGACCCTCACTGGGGAAAAGTTCCTCCCCATGTTGGTGTGGAACTTCCTGTGCTCCAACTTGCAGCCATTGCCCCTTGTCCTGTCCCCACTGACCAAAGAAAAGGGGCTGGCCATTCCCCCTGCACCCCATACTTAAGATATTTATCAACATTGATTAGGTCCCCCCTCAGTCTTCTTTTCTCCAGGCTGAACAGCCCCAGCTCTCTCAGCCTTTCCTCACAGGGGAGATGCTCCAGGCCCCTAATCATCTTTGTAGCCCTTCTCTGGACTCTCTCCAGGAGATCCCTGTCCTTTTTATCCCAGGGAGCCCAGAACTGGACACAACACTCCAGGTGGGGTCTGACCAGGGCTGAGTAGAGGGGGATGGTCACCTCCTTTGACCTGCTGGCCACACTCCTCCTGATGCCCCCCAGGATCCCATTGGCTCTCTTAGCCCCCAGGGCACAGTGCCGGCTCATAGCCATACTCTTCTCTTGAAGGAAGAACAGCTTTACCTCACTTGTTCCTCACAGGTATGTCTAACCTCTTCTTATGCTGTGGAGACTTTTAACATTTTGTGTGTGTGTGTATGTGTCCCTAGGGAAACTATCCCATTGTTGTAAAGCTTTCTTCAGTGTTGTGGTCATGTAGTTTAGACTTGTTTACACTTTAGCTGTAGTTTAGACTTGTTTACACTATAGCTACGTAAAGATTCATCACAGAAGGAAGCAAGTGTGACAGAGCTTCCTGGGTGTGTTTGCACTGCTTGGGAATTCAGCCAGAGCATGGATGGCTCTCTACTGAATGAATCACAACGTGCTCTCAGATGCAGTTTAGTTTTGGAAAAACAGATACAGAACTGGATAGCAATACATTCAGTCAAGTCTTTGTCACTTTTGAGCATCTTTCTCAGGGAGAAAACCAACAGTGTGCTTTGAGAGAAAAGTTCCATGGCAGTGCTGTACAGTCATTCCTCACTTCAGTTTTGACCTCAGCAGTCCAGGAAAAGAAAAACTCGTGGTGATAGATCCCCCTGTATGTCAGGCTCTCGTGGGGAAAGGTGAGTCAGTGACAGAGGGCAATGGGGACATAGGCTTTATGTAACCAAGGCGTTATCCAGACCTCAAAATAACATCTCAGCATCTGTAAATAAAAGGGGAATTGGTGATCAAGTTCAGGTGGCTGCTGGTTGGTCTCAGCATTGTGGGTCATGATGGGGCAGAAGAGAATGGCATCTTTTTGTCTGCCCCCTTTGTCCTAGAAAATGTACTGCTTGCTAAGTAATTATATCTTAGTGGTAAAGCCTGTGTAAGGACTTCCTGCCCAGGAAAGCTCTCTTTTTGGAACCTTCTCTGTTTCTGTACTCTGGCACTCAGTTACCCTTGAGTATGGGCTATGTGGCTGTGTCTAGTTCAACTCCTTGCAGGCAGGAGATGGCCCAGAGTACAGGAGAGCTACTATCCTGCTTCTACTGATAACACTGCATCACCCCAGCTGGATCTGCACAGAGGAGGCTTGGACATCTGTGGGGACATGGGAAAGGTGACTGTACAGCTAGAGATGGCCTAGAATCACAGAACTGTAGGGGTTGGAAGGGACCTCAAGAGATCATCGGGTCCAACCCCCCAGCGTAAGCAGCTCCCCAGCTCACCTGCAGTTACTGGGAGTTGGACACTTATTCAAAGGAATGTGGACATATGTCCAAAGGAACTGGACACATACCTGTTGCAGTTGTTTTTTCTTCTGGAAGTGACACTTGTCCAGGTTGGAGTTGTCCCTCTTCTCACACATGGTGCGCCCAATTTGCACGTGGAGCAGGTATTTCAGCCCTCTGACAATCTAGAGAGAGTAGCACCCCCCCTTTAAAGTAAGGGCAGGGGAAATGGGTGCCAAGATTTTGGCTGGGAATCGAGCACTCTACAGCTGTGAATTGTGTGTGGTGGTGTGGATTGAAGTGTTAGGAATTACTGGGGGTGAAGGGGCAGAGCCCTCCTGTGGAGCACTGGAATGGGATAGAGAGACCTGTGCTGTTTATCCTTAGCCAAGCACAGCAGTCCTGAGGAGGACGAGGTGCTCCATAGGAGAGTCAATGAATAAATGGTTTGGAGGACTGCCCAAAGCATGGGCTGCTCTTACCTGTACCATGGCTTTGTTTATTTGTGATTCCTTAAACAGGAAGAGGTCATTGGAGCTGTTGTTGTACCTGTAAACCCCGAAGCGAGCTGCCTTGCGGACACCGGGGTTGTTTGTGTTCACTGGGACAGGGAAGCCGGGCTTCATGGTCGAGTGGGGCGGTGGTGCAGCTGCAACAACACAAAACATCAATGCAGAACACATCAGGGGCCTGACATGGTGGGAGCTTCAACCCTCTGAGCCAATGCTAAACCTTTGTCCTTGCCCAGTGTAACTGTGTTCAGAATGACTCTGCTTGTATCTATTACAGACTCATTTTCCTTTGTATGCCTGAAGTGGTGAAACAATCCTGTGGAATGAAGTGACCTAAAAAAAGATGCTTTTAGAAGTGGTAGCACAGCCCAAGCTGACTTAAAAGAAGCCAGGTTAGCATGAATATTATCTGGAATGTATTGCGACTCATAGAAGGCTCAATGAGTAATAAAGCTAGAAGGCCCTGGGGAGACCTCCTAGCAGCCTTCCAGTACCTGCAAGGGCCTACAAGAAAGCTGGAGAGGGACTGTCTGCAAGGGCATGGAGGGACAGGACAAGGGGTAATGGCTTTAGGCTGAAAGAGGGTAGGTTTAGATTTAAGGAAAAAATTCTTGCCAGTGAGGGTGGTGAGGCCCTGGCACAGGCTGCCCAGAGAAGCTGTGGCTGTCCCCTCCCTGGCAGTGTTCAAGGCCTGGTTGGATGGGGCTTTGGGCCACCTGGGCTAGTGGAGGGTGTCTCTGCCCATGGCAGGGGGTTGAGACTGGATGGGCTTTAAGGTCCCCTCTAACTCAAACCATCCTGTGTTGTCAGAGTACAGTATAATTTCAATAAGATACCAAACACTGGCTGGCAGAGCCCTGCTGTTCTTAGTTGGCATGCTAAATTGAACTTGCACACGAAAGTCTTTCCCACCCCCCTTGATGGCTTTTATCCTTTTGAGGTTTTTATTTTAAGGGGATTTAGCTGGTGATGAAGGTGAGGGGAATATGTCCTCTTCCTACGTGCTGACAAAGGAGAGGATGTCCCTGTTTCCAGCTGGGCAGAGAAGGTCCCAGGACAGAACTTGGACTAGCTCTGCACTGAACTGCACAATGGGCTGCTTTGCATCCTGAAGTGCCATTGCCCTGACCCAAATTCCAAGAACCATGCTACCACTGCCATGAAGTGGACTAGCAAGGTGTGTGGGAAATGGGGGTATGGGGTGGGAGGGGAGTCCACGAGCTTTCAAGTTTGAGCACTTCTTTCCACACAGCCCTTATTACAGTATATGCTTACTTGGTTTTGGGGCTCATTTCCCCATGTTTTTTTCAGTACTTTAAAAGACTGAAGCTTACAATTGATGTCAGTACTCCATCCCCTTCTACGTTTACCTCCTCTCTGTTTTCCCACTTCTGAAATACAAACAGGAGGAAGAAACCCTCAACCTCCACAACTTGCTGTATGGCCACTGCTGATGCCAAGACCTTCCAGCACAGGAGGCAGCCCTTGGAGTTCACACTGTGTGTGTAGGCAGTGAGCCTGGGTGTGCGTGTGCACACAAAGCTTGTGCTAAATTTCCTGTGAAGGTCAAGCTTTTTATCAGCTCCAGCATTTTTTTTTCCACAGCCAGGTCTTTTACTCACAGCCAAGCACAGAGTATAGACTGCAGTTAAGACAGTTTGTACTGAGAAACCCAAGTAGAAGAGAAAGGAACAACCTGGTGATCCAGAGCCAATTAAAAACCAGAACAAAACACTCAGGCATTACATGCCATCATCAGCAAAGGAGGCTGACCAAGTTCAGGCTTTAGGTTGCTTGTGTATGTCCTAATTACACTATCACCTCCTCCCCCACAGGTCGTGATTGCAGAACCTGCCTGTGCCACACTGATCAGGGATATTAAAGTGTTGACCTGCAAAGCAGACACTCAGTTCCACATCCCTCCTCTGCCCAAGGATGTGCAAATTCACATCTCTTCCTGGCTGATACCCCAGCTACCTTAATGACACCCATGTTTTCTTGTAGGTAGGAGCTGAGAGACCCAGGCTGTGTGTCTGAGAAGAGCAGATATTCTGCCAGTGGCTCTGTGTCTGGTGTGGAGGTGACAAGGTTTCCTGTCCAGTGTCCCTGATCTGGGTTGGAACTGGTTGTGCAGCCAGTACCAGGCAACGTGACAGGTTTTTTTCACCTGACAGCTCAGAATCCACTTGTAGGTGCCAAGGCTGTTCTCTGTGGGATATTTTCCCCTTGCAGTAAGGGGGGGGGGGGGGGGGGTCCAGAGTCACAGAGACTCATGACCATGCAGCCTAGAAGGTATTTCTGAGGTAGCACCTCTTACCTAGTGCTCAGCTATGTTTTTACCTCTCTTGGAAAGTCAGATGTGGCAGTGGTGTGGTGTTGCTAGCAGATACTGTCCCTTACAGTAGGAATCATAGAATGGCAAGGGTTGGAAGGGACCCCAAGGATCATAGAGCTCCAACCCCCCTGCCACAGGCAGGGACACCAACCTCAGGCCTGGAGCTACACAAGGTTCCCTAGAGCCCCATCCAACCTGGCCTTGAACACCTCCAGGGATGGGGCATCCACCCCCACACCTCCAGGGATGGGGCATCACCCTGTTCCAGCCCCTCACCACTCTCTCTGTAAAGAACTTCCCCCTAATATCCAATCTAAACCTTCCTTCCTTCAGCTTTAATCCATCCCCCTTGTCCTGCCATTATCTGCCCTTTTAAAAAGTTGATTCTCCTCCTGCTTATAAGCTCCCATCAGGGACTGGCAGGCTGCAATGAGGTCCCCCCACAGCCTTCTCTTCTCCAGGCTGAACAAGCCCAGCTCCCTCAGCCTCTCTTTGTAGGGCAGCTGCTCCAGCCCTCTAATCATCTTTGTGGCTCCTCTGACCCCTCTCCAACAGTTCCACATCTCTCTTGTATTGGGGGCCCCAGCTCTGGACACAGGACTCCAGGTGGGGCCTCAGCAGGGCAGAGCAGAGAGGGACAATCCCCTCCCTGTCCCTGCTGCCACCCCTCTGCTGATGGAGCCCAGGATCCCATTGGCCTTGTGAGCTGCAAGAGCCACTGCTGGCTCAGGGGAAGTTTCTCATCCACTATGAAGGCTTTTTCAATCTTAGCACAAGGTCCCTCTGTGGCTTAATAGCCCTCAACACCTCTTGAGTCATGGTGATGACTTTTGTAGGCCTGGGGTGGCAGGGTGAAGTCACGTGGTGTGTATGGGAAGGAAACGATTAAATGTGATACTCAAAGCAGGAGCCAGAGTCCAAAGTGCCCTTGTTCCCAACTCCTGGTTCATCCAGCAGTGTCACATGTGGCAAGGCCTCCAAAATGCAGCATCTGGAGAGGTGGGCTCACTGCCTATCAAGCTGGACCACATGTTGTAGACAGGTAGGAGGCTGGCAATACACCATGTGTTGCAGGCAGGTGCTGGGTTAGTCTATTCTTGCCCCAGCGTTCACCAAGGGATACCAGACATTTAACTTCCTTCACCCATTGCAACTTGGTGCTGGAATGTCTCATACCAGAAAAAAGGGAGTATAAAATCTACTGAGCCCTTGTGGGAGAACTTCACCTCCCTGTTTCCCTCTGGTGACCTGGATTCCTCAAGGTTAGGGTTTGTTTTTCTTGGTGTGCTTTGATTCTTGTTCAGGGTGCTCACTGCATGGCATACAGGCTGGTCTGAAATCTCTTCTGCACCATTGTATTTCCAAAACCCAGAAACTCTGGTGTGAGGCACCTGGAGTTCTGATTTCCTTCACTGTAACCTTTCCTGACAGCTCCTTCCCTAGCTTGGCCCTTGAGGGTCATTGCCTTAAGGCTGAATGTGTGTGAGGCTGTGCTCCGGGAACAAAGCAGAATAGCTCAGATCAGGTAACAGGGCAGGGCTGAAACACTCAGTCACCCAGCCCTGGGTGGGTGTAGAGACTTGGCCAGGAGCCTATGACACTTGGAGGCCCAGAGGATGTGATCTCACAACCTGAGATAAAAGCTCTTACTGCTCTCCAAGGAGATGCTTACATCCAGAGCATTTGTATTTTGCACTTCATCCTTGCTTCTGGGCCACTATCCAGCTGGGACTGTTCAGTCTAGAGAAAAGAAGATTAAGGGGAGACCTAATTGGTGTTAACAATTATCTTAAACATGTGTATACAGGGCAAGTTAGCCAGCCCCTTTTCAGTGGTCTGTGGGGACAGGACAAGGGGCAATGGCTGCAAGTTGGAGCACAGGAAGTTCCACACCAACATGGGGAGGAACTTTTCCCCAGTGAGGGTGAGGGAGCCCTGGGACAGGCTGCCCAGGGGGTGTGGAGTCTCCTTCTCTAGAGATATTCCAGCCCCATCTGGACACCTCTCTGTGCAGTATGAGCTGGGGAGCTGCTTTGGCAGGGGGGTTGGACCCCATGATCTCTGGAGGTCCCTTCCAACCCCTATAACTCTGTGATTCTGTTTGGGAAAGTGAGGAGAGAGAAAAAATCTGGCCCTCCTCCTCCTGTTGGACCATAGTAGGGTAGACTTGACTCTCTTCTTGCTTTTAGCTAACCATCAACTGCCTGGTATTAAGCAAGAGAGGGCTGTTCTTGCAGAGATGAGTTGAACATTTCCCCACTGAGGAATATTTTGGGGGCCTTGTTCCTGCAGTACAAGAGAGCAGCCCTGTGGATGCTCCCAGCCTGCAGTGAAGCAAACAGGCAGACTGCAACAGGTTGCCTTTTTATTCCCCTCTCCATGACGTGCTTTCAAAACCTCCTCTCCATTACTAGGAGCAAGGCTAGGCTTTATCTTTCTGCTTAAGATGCAGTGGAGTTCCTGCATGCCTCAGCAACCCCCAGAGGAAACCACAGCTGAAACAAAAAGCTGCTGGCTAACCAAACACCATCCCTGAGTCAACTAGCGCTTTCTGTGCGTGGGAGCCAAAGGCAGGCTGAAGTAGAACTAAAACCTTCAGAGAGAAAACGCTCCTGTCTGCAGCTCCCATTCCAGAGATTTAAGGCCAGCTACAACCAAGAGACATTCCTTGCTCAGCAAAGAAAGAAACCACATGGAGTAACGTTTTGTTACAGTCAGCTCATCGGCCCATCTGTACTGAGCTTACCCACAGCCCTTGGGTTTAATCACCAAGGTCATGCAGGGTTTGAACATGGACAAATAAGTCACAGCCATAAGTTGAGTGTTAAAATCCTTAGGTGATGTCCCTAGGTTAGCTCGAAAGGGGGTGATGATGCCCCTGATGGTTTGCTCCAAGGGGAGTGATGGTCTCCCTGATGGTTTGCTCCAAGGGGAGTGATGGTCTCCCTGATGGTTTGCTCCAAGGGGAGAGAGAGAGAGTCTTTTTTTAAGCAGGTGGATCTCCAGCTGCAGCCTGAGCCTGCGGTGCTGAGCCAGCGCAGGCAGAGAAGGGCTCTTAGTTGCCAGTGCATTAGAAAGCAGCGCTCACAGGACCTGACCCAGGAGGGGAAGAGAACAGAAAGGACTTTGCACCCTTACCCCCTGACGTGCCGGTGAAGCTCCAGAGCGCCAAGCAGCAAAGCGCGGTGAAACTGCAGGCCAAGTCCCTTGCCATCGCCACCACTTCAGAAGAGGAGCCCGTGAGAGGAGTGACTGTCTCGCTTCCTGCTGGGGGAGATGGGCCTCTCTGAGTGCTCTTATTGGCTGGGAGGGAAGGACAGACATCATCCTGACACCCCCTTTCACGTCACTGCAGCTCTGATGCGGGCTTTGTGTCCTGCTGGCAAGCACGTCCCTCTCGAGGCCTGGGCACTGAGCTCTGGTGTGAGGACAGCAGCGTGGCTCTGCATCAGAGGGGGGGACACTTCTGCTGCGTGATGCTTGGGGGTTGTGCAGATGTGTGTGGTGCAAGAGTGGGAAGTGGTGTGGGGGTGGAGAGAGGAACAGTCCTGTGCTTTTTCCATGGGGAAATGTAATCCCTAAGAAATGGGTGGTGATGTGGTTCTTGACCTGTGTAGGAGTGCCTGTGCTGGGAGAAGCCTGACAGGAAAGATGGTCCCAGTGTCTCACGTCCCCCAACATCGAGATGTGAGGTTTGGGTGAGGGAGGCAGGGAAGTTTTAGGGGTACCTACCTGAGGAGCCTACGTGCAGCACAGCCAGCAGGAAGAGGATTTTGGTTTTGGTGGCAGATGAGAACATTATGTTCCACATTTACAAGAGGTGTTTTGACAACAGGAAAGGGCTGTGTGAGGCTCAGAGGAGGTCAGGTTTTCTCTTTGGGTGCTCTAGAGAGTAAGAGAAACACGGGGAGAGGGCTGATTTGGCACTCTGTGGCTTGCAGATCTTTTCAGCTCTGGGGTTGTATTCCCTGGGGTCAGTCCTTTGTTTCCAGAGATGTCCTCTCCAGGCAATTTTGGCCCATGCAAGCCCAATTAAAGGGCTTGGTTACCAGACCTTGTGATACACTTGAGATAACCAGTTGTTGGATTCAGAACCCCTGGAGACAAATGGATGTCTCGCTGAGGGGCTGAGAGTGGTGACCTCAGCCTCTGTGTGTATATTTGTTTCAGGTGAGCAGGAAGGTGATGGTTGCCTTTCACTTGCCCCAGCAATGGACTGTGCTCCTTTCTGAGCGAAGACTTCTTATTGCCTGAAGGCAAGTCCTAATGTGTGGCAGTGTGGGTGGTGCACAAGGAGCTGGAGGAGAATAACCTTAAGTGCTTCCTTGTAGAAAGGCATTAGGTAAACCCTCTGTCGAAACATCCCACCAAGAAGGAATGTGGCAAGCATGGCAAGTCACATTTATCATCAGTGCTGCTTGGAGGGAGCTTCTGCATCAGACCCCAAAGCCTGTGCAAAATGTTGACAGAATGAGAGGGATGTTGCTGGGGTGTTTTGCTGCCCTGCTTCCCCCCCCACTTTTATATTTGAGTTCACACAGCTGCCTGTCTCCCAACTGTGGCACAGGTAGGGACTCCTCTGCTTGGCTGAACCGGGCACCTTCAGCCCACCCTTGCTCCTCAAGAGCTGTGCTCTGCAGTTCCTGCCTTGCTGAGGGACTCTGGGAGAGTGTCTTAGAAAGACACTATAGTTGAGGACCTGGTCACTGGACCCCCACAGATCTCTGTGCTGAAAGAGCCTGTTTGTCACCCTGCCACATGGTTCAGGACCCCCATCTCTTCTTTCTTTGCTTCCTGGTGAGCTCACAGCCTTTTGATTGGAGTTGAAAGGGGCTCAGTGTGAGGATCTGCTCAGGGATTTGGGAAGATCTTCCCAGAAAGTAGATTATTTCTTGCTTAAAACGAGTGCCTTAAGACTCCACCGGCAGCCCTTTGACAGGGCTTGGTGTGAGTGGGGACTATGACTAATGAAGGCAGAGAGGGAGATGAGGTGCACCTCGGGCACCCGCTCCCACGGGGCTCTGTGCAAGGCCACCTTCCTGGGCTGCTGGCACTAGAGGGCACCAGAAGGTAATTCACTGTGCCAGAGCCCAGGCACCCTGAGCATCTCCAGCAGCTGCTACTGCTTCACCTCTGACACGAGTGCTGGGGAGGTTGGGGGGGCCTTTGTGTGGAGCCCCTTCCTCTGCCCAAAAGCAATCGGTAAGTGCAAACCCCGCACAGATCAGGGCTGTCCCCAGGTGAGAGGGGACAGACCGGGGGGTGGTGGCCCCAGAGCTAGCAATGCCATGGGCTCTTGTCTTGCCTAGGAGGTTTGACAGATCAGCTCTTGGGTGTCTGCTGGTTGATGGCCCAGGGCAGAAGGGAGTGTGGTCTGATGCAAAGCCGGCTTGCTCTGCCTTCTCCTGTCCTGCTGTGGGGGCATCTGTGCTGCCACAGTCTTGGTCCTGGAGAACTCAGGGCCTGCTCTAGGACATGCCTGTTCCTGAAGAGCACTGTTGGATACCTAACAGTGTGTATAATGCCAGACAGTGACTGAAAGAAAAGCAGCATGTGTCTGCAGAGGGCAGGTTTTGCCTGCCTTATTCCCTCTCTCTGTCTTTCCATAACATTGCTCCTTTACAGCTCTTCCAAATCAACTTTGCCTTTTCCTAATGACCCATTTATGACTCTGCTGAGGAGGTTCTTCCAGTTCTTTTCTCCTAGGAAGTATCAGGGTCCTCACTGGTGAGCAGTAGTATTAATACTGCTAGCTACTATTCTGTAAAAATACCCCAAACCAACATCACAACAAACCCCACCAAAACCGCAACCAAATGCCACCAGTAACTGCCAAACAATAGCAGATTCCCCCAAGACCACAATTTAAAAATAATTATTATTTTGGGGAATTTTTAAATTCAGTTTTGGGTTTTTTGTGATGTGGAGCAACCTGTGACTAGAGACTTGGACACCTGTCCCTTTGCTGTGTCTCATTCCAAAAAGGTGCCACCTCCTAGGATAGTGCTCTGTGCCCCAAATCCATCTGCAGGAAGAGTGGGGGGGTGAATTGAAATGAGTCAGGAAAATTTCAATTTCCCCAGCAAAATGCAGCAGATCCTCTTCTCATTGAAGCTCCATTAGGGTCACTAAAGGGAATTTTGCCCACTTTCCTTGGAACACACATGTAGACCACCTCCTCCTGAGTGGTGCCTGTGGGATGCTCCTTGTGGTGGTTTCCTCTTGCTGAATTTCCCACTATGTGGCTGTTCCTGTGTGAGCAGAAATCCTGAACAGGGAGAGGAGGTAACTCAGCAGCCAAGAAAAGGCTGGATGATTATCCCAGGGTAAACAGAGCATTTGCTTTAAACAAATATCTAGCTCTGACCCAGCCTAAATCAAGCTTGTGATCCTTTTGCATTAAGCTGGGTTAAATAGATCTTAAAAGACTCACACGCCTGAACCAGCCTGGTGTTTGTTTTTGTGTGAGCAGGGGCTGTTTATTGATAACCCTGGGACATGGAGCCCTCTCTCTCTTCTGCAAAGGAGGTTTGCAGGGTCTCTTCATTCTCCCACTGCTGGGCTGGGTTGTTAGAGGCTTGGAAGCAGTGTGCTGCTGGAGGAGGGGGGATATTTTTTTTAAAAAATTAAAATAATAAAAAAACCCCCAATCAACTCAACATTTTTTAAAATCTGTAAATCAAAGATGTAATTATCTCCTCATTTTCCATTGAAGAAGCAAAACTGCAGTATCTGAAGTTTGATTTTCATGACATTTGGTGCACGAGGTGGACTTTCTCTGCATCACTTTTTGCTTCTGTCTTTCCAGGCCCCCCTCTGGCCACACAGCACAGCCTGGTAGTTGCCACTGTGCCTCCCTGGAGTAATGCCAGGAGGGTCTGCAAGGACTCCTGCTGGAATTACACTCCTGCAAATGCAATCAGCCTCTAGCCCTGCACCCACAAGTTTTCATTGGTGGTTCTGGTTCCCTCTTTGCACTTCATGGATCAGTGGGGGACTGTAAGAAAAAATCATCTCATTAACTTCTGCAGGGGCTTGGAGGATGACTAGAGCTTTCATAAGTTTTAATTAAGACACGTTTACCAGTGGCAATAATTGGGTTTTTTTCCCCTTTAATCATTTTCACACTTTCCAGGCCTTCATCTGCTCCCCAGGGCCATGGCATCCGGCAGGGAGCCACACACAGTTCAATAGGAATTTTAGGTGAAGCCATTTTATGAAGTGAAATCACCCAGATTCTATACCTTCCTTAATGCAAACGTGGCAAGCTAAAAACTGCTCATTGGTTACACACACTGTTCACACCATATTGATTGGTTAGTGATTATAACCAGTTCTGATAACCCTATCTTAGAGCTAAACAGCCTTAGTTTACCTTTAATACCTAAAAGTATCCACACACCTGCTGGTTTGACCTTCTTGTTATGGTTGGTTCCTGACATGTTGTGTTACTCCCAAATACCTTCCCATAACTGCTTCTTGGTTTAGGGCAGCCTGTACCCCTATCAGCAAGGCCGCTGTGTTTTGAGAATGGGATTATTAGGATCCTCTCAGCAGGAGGAACTTTTCCTGTCTCATGGGAACAGAAGGATATTGTCAGGGCCTAAATCTTAACCTGAGCCAGCAGTGGCTCTGGCAGCTCGCAAGGCCAATGGGATCCTGGGCTCCATCAGCAGAGGGGTGGCAGCAGGGACAGGGAGGGGATTGTCCCTCTCTGCTCTGCCCTGGTGAGGCCCCACCTGGAGTCCTGTGTCCAGAGCTGGGGCCCCCAATACAAGAAAGATGTGGAACTGTTGGAGAGGGGTCAGAGGAGCCACGAAGATGATCAGAGGGCTGGAGCACCTGCCCTACAAAGAGAGGCTGAGGGAGCTGGCCTTGTTCAGCCTGGAGAAGAGGAGGCTGCAGGGGGACCTCACTGCAGCCTGCCAGTCCCTGATGGGAGCTTATAAGCAGGAGGAGAATCAACTTTTTAAAAGGGCAGATAATGGCAGGACAAGGGGCAATGGATTAAAGCTGAAGGAGGGAAGGTTTAGATTGGATATTAGGGGGAAGTTTTTTACAGAGAAAGTGGTGAGGGGCTGGAACAGGCTGCCCAGAGAGGTGGTGGATGCCGCATCCCTGGAAGTGTTCCAGGCCAGGTTGGATGGGGCCCTGGGCAACCTTGTGTAGCTCCAGGCCTGAGGTTGGTGTCCCTGCCTGTGGCAGGGGGGCTGGAGCTCTATGATCCTTGGGGTCCCTTTCAACCAGGCCATTCTATGATTCTATGATCTTGGGAGAAGAGAGCTAGGCCGTTAGCAGGCCTACTGTCTTCCCGGACACGGGGCAGCTAATTTAGTTGGCTTAGCTTTAGTGAAGGATCTGAGCACGAGGATACTCTTATGGCCCTTAGCTGGAAGACAGAAATCAGCACATTCCAGCTTTTGGTAGACTAGGACATGGGAA
Organism: Laterallus jamaicensis coturniculus; assembly: GCA_022605575.1. NCBI lineage: Eukaryota > Metazoa > Chordata > Aves > Gruiformes > Rallidae > Laterallus > Laterallus jamaicensis. The sequence goes on from JAKCOX010000001.1 coordinate 2,939,390, forward strand.
CAGACTTCAGGCCTCAAAGATGAAGGAGCTGGGCATGATGTCTTCTTCCACACCAGAGATCTGCACGTTGGAGGTGCTGAGATACGTTGAGCTGGAGAGAAGGGACAGTCAAAGGAAGAAAGATTGAGATAAAGAATTTGGGTGAGGACCCAGCTGCTCCTCTGCCTTCCTGTAGCAGGAACATCTCCCCAGCTTGCCTTTCCTAAGTGGCAAACCACACAGCCCATATAGCAGCATCTTTGAAGCACAGGACCACTGGGTCATGCCACAGGGTACTGATGAGCAGGTGTGTGGCTGAGCAAGTTTGGTCAGGCACGAGGGAAGGAGGAAAATGGTTCAGAGCACATGTCCCTACATAGGATTAAGTCAGAGGTGGTGGCCACGGGTGGGATTATGTGTCTGTCTGCACTTGGTAGCAATAAGAAGTACAGGAAAAATTGGGGTTTGACAGCAGTGGGTTGTCCTCACCTGGAGAATTTGTCTCCTTTCACTCCCTTGTCTCTTCTGGCAGATGCTCTGCAACATCCAACACCCCACCTGTGCCTCCACTGCAGAACTGGCTGTGTTTTTTCGAGGGGATCAAGGCTCATGTAGTTGCATCTGTTTTTCTACCAGCAATAACTTCTGAACTGATGAATTTCAATCAAATATGAAAGGAAGCTGGAAGATTTTAGCATAATGGGGTTACCATATATTTCTAGAGGAGACCTAAATGAATGGCTGGGCTGAGGAAGTGGTGGGGACAGCCACTGTGGCATTACTCAGTCTGTCTGACAGCAGCACTGTGCAGATGCTGCCTGTGGATTGCACTGTAGGCTATTTGTAAGGGATGGGTGCATGCAAAGCCCCCTCTGTATTTAACCTTGGGGCTGTTCTGTTCCTTTTGGGATGAACAAAACTCCCACTCCCTCCCTTTCCATCCCAAGATTTGAAAGTAGTTCACTTTCAGGGAAAGAAAGCCTGTTCCAACCACTGCAATGAGAAAGGAGACACGTTTCACTGAGATCCTGGTGCTGTTCCCACTGCAGCATCCAAGGTTTGCCACTTGAATTTAAAATCAGCAAGAGCCTGATTACCTCAGTAAGAACAAATCCCCTGTTTCTAACAGGAGCATGATATACAGATGCTCAGAGCACAGGTCCCTTTGGCCCTGAAACTTCAGGAGCACAGCCTGGAAGGGACAAGTATTGTTTTCCTAAGCCACCATGAAAGTATTTCAAATACAATTAATCATCTTATCCATCCCATTTGGAGCCCACATTTTCACTGAAAGCTGCTGATCAGCAGAGGCTGGTGACCCAGTAGATGTTCCCTGCCTCAGTTTCCCCTCTCCCCCTTTTTATATTTTGCCTGCTTTACTAATGGCCATCTCTTGTCAGGACTAGGCAAGGGTAGATCCTGTTTTCTGACAGAGCTTCTTGGCAAGATGGATACCGAAGATGAGTAATGGTGAAGTGCTGCCAGTTCAGTTCTTGCTCCTGTGGCAACTGGCTGCCTCAAACCATGTCTGCACACGGTGGCTTCTCACTCTTCTCTGTGACTTCCTGGCATGGTGCTGAGTGAGGTCAGACAACTGTACAGACCCCTGCAAACCTCTTTGCAGATGAGTTAAGGCTTGGGAGGTGTCGAGAAGAACCAGCTCAGTCAGCCAGCTGGGGACCTGTGTGCAGGAGACTAACCTGGTTAAGCACATCTTTCTCTCATCACACAGGGAAATGCCTGGGCAGAGACATAGGGTTAGGCAGGCACTTCATGTCACTGACTCCATGAGTTTCCATAGTGCTGGAGGCCCTTGTTCATGGACTAGAGTCTATTGTGCAAGAGGTCTGTGGAAAATACCCACTAGATGGACTTGTGAGCTCTTCCTGTCAGACACCCCCTACTACAGTGAGCAAGTAAAACCAGTTAGCAAGTCTCTAGTTCACCAAGGTGCTCTTCCTCCCCTCCTGTCAGCCAGGAGCCACTGTTCCTCTGCAGAGAGGGAAGGGATTGTCTCAGCAGTGGCAGGGGCAAGTTGTGTGATGGCATGTGAGCTCAGCAGGGGTGAGTAGCACTAGAAAAAAGGGGAAATGCAGCCTGCTTGGGTTTTGCATCCAGGTGCACTCACTTGGGGACACACCCAAGGACAAATGTGGGTTCACTGTATCTTGTCCTTAAGCCTGTGTTGGGGCAGTGGCTGAGAGGCTCTGAAAGCTCCTTCTGGTGCTCTAAGGGCATGGTGCAAGAGTGACCTGGTATTTCTCTTCCCAGATGTCTTGTAAATGAGTCCACCGTGTATTCACCCAGCCTGCACTGGACCTGTGGAAGTGCTGCAGCATGTTTTGGGGATTGAGGACCACTTGGTCCTTTGTCCAGGCCTCTGCTGTGTTCTTTGCACTCACTCTCATACTGCTGGCATCCTTATTGCTCCCCCTTATATTTAGTCATTCTCTTCAGACAGGGCAGATGCCTCTGACAAGAGAATAAGTGTGCTCTGGTTTAAGAACACGCTGGTGGGAAGTGATGCTGAAGCACAGGGTACCTGTTAAGCTGCCACGTGCTCTGCTCCTAACCATGCTTGGCAGGAACGATGGCTCTTGGGGCAGAAGGGCTCACCAAAGAGGGTGTGCTGCACACTGTGCCTTTTAAAACAGGGATTGCTTCTCTTTTTGGGGAATACTGATGATCTCATGGCTCTGGATGGACTGAAAGTATCTGCCATGGTGTCCTGTGGGAAGGGATGGGAGGGAGCTGCAGAGGGTCAGAGCTACTAACAAGCTAGAAGGTGGGCAAAGTAGGGGTTGCAGTGAGAGGCCGTCTGAGGCTGGCAGACATCAGGGATTGCTTCTCAGACCAACACTGTTCTCTATATTCAAAGCAAGTGCAACAAACAGCAAGGCATACTGGTGCTGCAGCCTAAGCCTGTGTCTGCAATGCAGCGTGTGCTGCAGGACTCCCAGTATGAAGGAAGACAAAGCTGTGCTCTCTCACTGTGTTTAAAAATCCCATCCAACACTCAGTTGAGCTGCTTTGTCTGGCAGTTACCCAGGTCCTCAACACTGCTGAGACTTGGATCTGACAGCCCCAGTCTCCCTCTGCTGTGCTATGCTCCCTCCTGCCACCTCTGCCAGCTCTTACCTGGTGCTTCAGATCCGTGAGGAGCAATCATAAGCTGATTCAGGGGGGATGCTGAGCTACGGTTTCATATGCAGGTGGCAATGCCAGCATGTGCAAAATGCTCCCCTGGCAAGGAGGATGGTGTCAGAGGTGTTCTCCCACAGAGAGCAGAACATTTTTGTGCCCTGCATCTAATTTAAACTGAGCAGAGCAGCACCCATTACATTGATACCCCGGGCAGAGGGATCACCCAATCACGGAATCGTAGGGGTTAGAGGGGATCTCCAGAGATCACCAATTCCAACCCCCCTGCCAAAGCAGGTTCCCTAGGACAGATTGCACAAGAAGGCACCCAGATGGGTCTTGAATATCTCCAAAGAAGGAGTCTCCACAACCCCTCTGGACAGCCTGTTCCAGTACTGTGTCACCCTCGCTGTGAAGAAGTTCTGCAGCTGATGTCAGTTGTGGATTTACAATTATGGAATAGTAGCAAAGCCTCTTTATGAACTCTTGAAAAAGAATTCCTTCCAACTAGTGTGAACAAAAAGGCCCAGAACACTTTTAATGCTCTCAAAAGGATAGCTTTGCCCTGTACATGGGAGTGCCCAGACTCAGGGTAGTAAATGAAGTCCCTCTTCCTTCCCAGACACTCTGCATCTCCCTGCAATTTGAGCAGAAGCCAAAAAGCCAGACAAGTGTTATCTACTGAAATCCATCACTGAAAAACTTGGTTAAGCCAGTTATATAGCAACACAAGTGAAGAATCAATCAGGGTTTAATTACCTTCCAGGAATGAAACAAGAGCCCTTTCACAGCAATTCACATCCCTGCCCTTCCTCTCCCCCTGAAAGGTAGCACACCATTTCCCTGTGTTCAGCTCTTTTTTTCCTTTAATAGCAGATAATCAGCTTAATAGAGAAAAGATTGTCCTTACAACACAACAGAGGGAAATCTGCCTTGAGAAAAAGAAAAAAAAAACAAAGAGAAAAGAAAAAAAAACCAAGAAAAGAAAAACCTGTTGGTTCTATACTGGTGGAGTTGGGAGAATCTGGAGGCGATGGTTGTCTGAACTGGTATCTTTCCCTGGGAAAGGGCACTGTGGGACTGCTCATACAGCCTCTGCCTCCCCTGCCTACAGAACTGAGGAGGTGTTTGATCACTGGCACCAAGCTAAAGCTCTGAGGCAGGTGCCTGCAGGCAAAAGGCAGCTCTCAAAACCAGCTCCACCTGGGAGGACAGTTATCAACAGCACTGGCTTTGGTAGAGCCTATGAAGCAAGCTAGGTAGTTATGGATGGAAGAGCTGCACTCAAGTTTTATAGAAGAATCCAGGCTCCAAGCTTCTGAGCAGTGTGAGAAGGAACAACATAATGCTTGCTTACCTCATCTCCAGGTCCTATGGGATTTCTGCACTTTTCTTGGAAGGAACAGGTGTTGCTCCCTGTCATAGACTGGCAGAATGAATTTAGCCATGTTTCAGACACTGACCTGGAATTTTCTGTGGAAGATGTTTTTTGCAATGCCAAAATATATCCCTGTGAAATGAGCTCTTTCAGGTACCTTAGATTTTTTTCTTCTTTTTGTTTTTCCACCAGAAGTATAAAACCAGAGAAAACCAGAGTGCTTTGGGTTGTGCTGCCATTAAATGGGGCTGCTGCAGTGCTTCAAGGGAGCTGCGATGAGACATGGTTTGAGCAGGCTAGCAGGGAAAACTGACAGCCCCAGAGGGAGATCAAACTCAAAGCACAGCTTTACCCCTTCCCACACAGGGTAAAGCTGTGTGTTGACTTGGATGTCCCCCTGGGGCTGTCCCAGCACACCATGTAGTACCTCATTTTGCAGTATGTGCCCTGGGTGCAGCCAAGCTCAACTGCTTCCTCCCAGGCCCATGACCAGAGCCCCTGCTCTGGCTCAAGGATGTTTTTTCTGTACAAGACCAATGTGGTGGGAACCTGTGTGTGGGGGGTATTGCTCCATGGTCCTTCAGATTGACTTTGCTGGGCTGGGTCTGAGGGTGGAACGTGCTAAAAAGTGAGGAGCTATCTCTGGCAATGGGAGAGGAACCAGACCTCTTGAAGCTCACCCTCCCCAACCTCCTAAGTAGTTGTGGTGATCAGGTCATCCCATTTCCTTCTTCAGAGAGTGGGATGTCAGGGTTTTAGCATGTTGCAGCAGATACCAGTGAGTACCTTTGTCAAAACATTTCCAGTTACTTCATCACAAGCTGCCTGCAGGACGAGTAGCGCAATGAGGCAAAATGAGAGTGAGACCCTGCAGAGCTTCTCTGCAAGAAGGAAAGAACTGGAGAGTTCTGAGTGAACAGTGAGGTGTGAGGTTAATCCCCTGGACATTTGGGGAGGTTGCTGTCCTCTTCCCTGCTGCTGGGTGGCTCAGTGTCTCCACCCTGGTGTACTGAGGAGTCAGAGGAGGTGAAGACTGTGGTGTCCAGCAGAGAGCAACATGCAATTCGATATGAATTTTAGGTGAAGCCCTGTCTTGCTTTCACACTGGGGTCCCAGGTCCCCTTTCATAAGGTAACAGCACTGCTCTTGCTGCACCCTGACACAGGCTATGGGTACATCATGAAAGCCCATGCAAGCAAGTCTCTAACAATGCTTTCCATCCTCCTGACCCTGCAGGATGTGGTCAGCAGGTCTTTTTGATAGTCTTTGGAAAGTCACAGAGGTTGAATGTGGTCAGAGTTGGTGGAGATAAGCCCACAGGGAAGGAAATCTGGAGCATGCAGTACGATTGCAGGACAAACCAACAGGGCATGGTGCTTCTATGGAGTGTTTTCCATTTGCTGTGTGTGTTGGTCCTCCTCAGTAAGAACATCCCAATGATGGTGCTGCAGACCCTGGCCTCAAACCCCACTTTAACACAGTATGATGGGGAGTACTGGGAACAGGGTCTCAAGCTGTCCAGTCCAGGAAGAGCTAGAGATATCTGTGTTTATAGAGATGTCAAGATAGGAAGGTGGCTTGACGTGCTTTGGGGAAAGCAGGTTAAGCTGGTGTGTAGGTAGCCTAAGGCAAATATATACTTTTCATTAGGTACATGAAGAAGTTGTCATACCTTTCCAGCTCCAGCACTCTACCATCCTGAAGGAAGCCTTTCTTCAAGGCTTTGGCTGTGTACAAGACATACAAAGGCCCTCAGTAGAGGACCTTAGTGGCACTGTGGTCAGAGAAGCATGAATGCTCCCCCCCAAAATACACACTTCATATCCTGCCTGTGGGAGAGCAAGTTCTGCCCTGGGGACTGGGGGAAAAAGTACTGGGCTCCCCAAGCATCATTGCATCACCTTCAGCTGCACCCACAGGGCAATGCAGACTGCCTTCATGGAAACCACAGTTCTCACCTGCCTTCTCTATCAGCCTAGCAGATCTGCGTGCACATCACATGGAGGTAAAAAAACCCCACAAACCAAAAATCACCCCCACAAAACCCCAAGATCTCCCTGAGAAGGCCAGTACGGGACTTTTAGGCCATCCCATTGTGTTCCCATTGTGACAGTAGATGTCCCCTTCCAGATCATTCCTGTACAAGTCTCAGTAATCATATAAGAATGGGCGCTTTTAGAAAAATAACAGGCTGGTACAAAGCACATTTTCATGGTTAATTTGTACTCCATGAGGCCTTTTTTGCCCTTGTCCTTGACAAGCGGGATCTAGATATTTTCCTGGAGCTAAAGGAGAACTACAGGAGCAAGAGAAGCAGTGCCAGTACTGTTGTGCCTAGATAAGACTGCAAGCCTATTTACTATGTTAAAAAGAAGTCCAGCTGAAGACTGCCCAGGCAGAGGAGGTTTTAGGGAGCTTCTTAATAGCTAAAGATACAATACCCAGTGTCTGGAAGTGGAAGTGAGCAAAAATCAACCTGGAAATACAATGTAGATTTTTAAGAGTGAGAGTAATCAGCCACTGAGACTGATTGCCAAGGGATGGGGTTCTCCATCACTGTGAGTCTTTAAATTAAGGGAACATGTCTTTAACAACCTGAAGGCACCATGAGAATTTTGGGAATTGATGCAATGGCATTAGTTACAAGGAGTCCAAGCAGTCAAGCTGAGTGTATGTGCAGGGAGTCCTTTAGTGGTATTCCTGGGACAGAGCCCATCTAGGGATGGATATACCTGGAAGAGAAAGGATCAACAAGATGAAGAAGGTCAGGAAGCTGAGCAGCAGGCGTTTAATAAGTCAGCCAAAGAGCTGTACACCAGGCTCTCCCAGGACCACCTTCCTGGATGGGAGCAGGGGCAGAGGAAGCTGCAGAGCAGCTTGGTTTGTCCAATTACTCCTGAACTCTATATTTCAGGCCAATATTTTATTTTATGGACAAAATGAAAACTTTTCTTGAACCTGCTGAGCAGTGAAGATAAAGGCAGTGAAGATAAAGACCCATTCCCAGCTGTGGTCTGAGCCAGAATGGGCTAGATTCATTGAAAGTCACACCATTACCCAGCACATGTCTTCATGTGGCCATTGAATAGGTTGGGGGGACACAAGGTCAGTCAAAGGGGCAGGTGTAAGATAAAATGTGCAACTTCTGGTTTTGACCAGTTCTTATTTTTTCAGGGACACCTTCACATTGGAAGCTCTTTCAGAGTGTCTTTTATAAGCTATTGCATTGCCACTGCTAATCAGGAAACTGTTCTCATCTTAGAGAAATATTTACCTCATATTTCTACAGTAGTCAGATGAGGTTTTCAGATAACACAAATTCAGAAGTAACTTGTGGGAGCTGTCATTTAAAATTTCCCAGCTTTTAGATGCTCTGTTTTTTATTATTTCTACAGTATTTTAATGACACTATATTAAAAGACCCCACACGGTGTCAGAATCTGACATGATTCATCTGGAAATGGTCTGGGCTGTACTGCCTGGGAGCATATGGCTGCTTGGTTCACATTACTGGTGACAGTATGGTGCCCACAGGCAGAAATGCAGTGATAAAGCTGCATGAGAGCTTTTGCAGCTGATTTTCTTCCTCCTGAAGTGGAAGGGCCCATACACACCTGGAAGTACTTTTGGGCTTGACAACTTTGTCCACCCTTCAGGTGTGGTGGCCGACAGGGAGCAACACGCAATTCGATAGGAATTTCAGGTGAAGCCATTTTATGAGGTGCAATCCCCCAGATTCTATACCTTTCTTACTGCAAATGTGGCAAGCTAAAAACTGCTCATTGGTTACACACACTGTTCACACCATATTGATTGGTTAGTGATTATAACCAGTTCTGATAACCCTATCTTAGAGCTAAACAGCCTTAGTTTACCTTTAATACCTAAAAGCATCCACACACCTGCTGGTTTGACCTTCTTGTTATGGTTGGTTCCTGACATGTTGTGTTACTCCCAAATACCTTCCCATAACTGCTTCTTGGTTTAGGGCAGCCTGTACCCCTATCAGCAAGGCTGCTGTGTTTTGAGAATGGGATTATTGGGATCCTCTCAGCAGGAGGAACTTTTCTCATGGGAACAGAAGGATATTGTCAGGGCCTAAGTCTTGGGAGAAGAGAGCTAGGCCGCTGGCAGGCCTGCTGTCTTCCCTGACATTCAGGGACATCCCACACGAATTGCACTCAGCAGGCAAAGCAAAGAGCTTTGACCTGTGACAACACTTTGTAGCAGAAAGAATATCTGTAGGTTTTGGATAGACCTTGTTGGCTATAGAGCATAAAGTTTCTGTCTATGGAAGACGTCTTTGGATGCTTCTGTCTCAGTCTCTAGCCTTGCTCTACGCTTTGGCAGTGCCAGTTCTACCTCGTTGCTCCCAGAGAGTCTGCTGGGTGCTTAGAGTGATTTTTGGTTGCCTTGTGGAGACCGCTAGATTGAGGTTTTTGTTCTGCTTTTGGAGGTGGTGGTAACTGTGTGTGACACTGCCCAGAGAGGGGGTGGATGCCCCATCCCTGGGGGTGTTCAAGGCCAGGCTGGATGGGGCCCTGGGCAACCTTGTGTAGCTCCAGGCCTGAGGTTGGTGTCCCTGCCTGTGGCAGGGGGGTTGGAGCTCTATGATCCTTGGGGTCCCTTCCAGCCCAGCCCATTCTATGATTCTATGATTCTATGATTCTATGACTCTATGAAGTTTAACAGAAGGCAGCTCTCCAATGGGATCTTTCCCAGCCTGGTGTCCTCATTTAATGTGTAGTTGTCTCTGATCTATTTGCACTGTATCTATTTGCTGAGCTGCTCTGTTATCTGTACACGAGCTCTGTGCTTTGAGGTGCTTTTCACTTATGGCTTGAGCTTTCAGTTATCATTTGAGCCCAGCTCGTTCCTGGATACATCATTAAAAAGAGAAGTTTCTTTGCACACCTCTTCTCCTTAAACTTTTGTATTGCTGCATTTTATGCTGCACACATTCAGAGGGTAGTAAATTCAGTCGTTTTTGGTCTAAATGTAATTCCTTAGTAATTGCCATCTATTTATTTTTATTGGTAGCAATATCTTAGCTTTACGAATGCAAGATCTGGACTCTTTTGGCAGTGGCTTAGGAAAGGCTTGCTTAATAAAAGTAAAAATGCATTTGGGAAGGTTTCATTTAGATGGCTGCAGAGTACTCTTTTTTTTGCTGAACATGGCAGAATTCATTCCCCAGTAAAGCCATGAGGGGCTCTAGGGGATGGAGAGTAGGATAAAACCCTTCTCTCTGTGAAGGATTAGGACATCTTGTCAGCTAAACGCTGTCTTTATATGCAGATTTAGACTGAGACTCAGGTCCCCAAAGGCCAAGTGTAATGGCTGTTCCAACAGGCAGTGGCTCCAACTCTGTTTGTGCCTTCCCTCTTTGCTTCCAATGCTGTGGGAAACCTTTGCATAGTCACTGCTGGCCTTTGGAGCAGGTTCTTAGTGATGTAGAGTTTCCTGATTAAAACTGAGCATGACACTAGGAACACTAGTTCTTGACATAATTTTCCCATCCCTTCTGCAGTTTTCTTCCTCATCTTTCCATCTATCCACCCTGAGAGTGGTAAACCCCAAAAAACTCACTCCAGCCCACATGCACATGAACCACAGGACATCTTTTTTGATAGTCACATTGAGCAAACTTCAAGAGAAGCTTGGGGTAATTTTCATCTCCATTTTACCACCAGCTCATTAAAACCAGACAAGTAAAACACCCCAGAATAAAAATGACAGACACAAAACCACGTCTTTAAATATTAGCAGCTTTAAAATGAATGTTTGATAAGATTTCGTGCTGACTTTTGATTACTGGTGCCTTTTACAAAGTTCAGCTATAAGATCTGAATCATTTATTGTGCATTCCCAGGAAGATAAAACACAGTTATTGCTAGTGCAGTTTGGCTTCTATACCCTTAACAAAACCGCCTGTTTCTCAACTGCCATATGCTACCAAAAAGGGCTAAGATTTTAATTACCAGTCAATAAAGTCCCTTCCTGTTTTTCATGGTAATAGACCTAAAAGAAGCTAATTTTGCTCACTAGTTATGTAGTGCCTCTTAAACTGGGGGTCACTGAAAGTCACTGAGGTGCTTATTTGCAAATCACGTTCCCTCACTGCTGGGTCTCTGTTCCCTAGCAGTGGTTTCTGGAGAGGGACACCCAGGATCCTGCAGCCCCCCTCAGCTGGGTTGTTCAGGATGGTTACTTGTCCCATGCCAAAGCATGGTGACAGTGCTAGCTAGCAGTTTACCAGTTGGACTCTGAGAGTGTGTGTGTGTGTGTGTGTGGTGTGTGTCTGTCCATACACAATATTCTATCTGCGGGGTCTGCTGCTGGCAGGAATGATTCCTGTAAGGTCCTTGGCTTTTATCACTGCCTCTGGCTGTGTCCAGGGAGCCATAAAGTGTAGCAGAATGTGAGAAATAGTTTAAGGCCTATGCTGCTCATAAACACCTCAACCCACTTTCCAAGAGGAGTACTTAATCAAGGGGAGGTGAATATGAAGTCTCTTCCAACTCACTTGGGCCTTAAAGGAGCCTTTTAGCAAGGGTAAAGCGGGGCACACAGATAACTGCTGCTGTTTCACTGGCTGAGAAACTGGCTGTAATGATGATTGTTCTTGGACAGTTCCATCTTGTTAGGATGGTGGGTCTAAAAACCCACTTAATTCCTGGAACAGGAAGGGACCACAACCCCAAGGATGTGACTGATGCTGAAGTGCTAAACCCAGACTTGTTCCAGTGCTGTACAGGGTTTGTGTGGCAAGGTTTTGGTAGTGGCAGGGGGGTACAGGGGTGGCTTCTGTGAGAAGCTGCTAGAAGCCTCTCCTAGGTCAGGCTCTAGGGGAGCCAGGGTCCAAGATGGACCTGACGCTGATCAAGGCTGAGCCCATCACTGATGGTGGAAGTTCCTCTGGGATAACATAATCCGAGGGGATAAAAGAAAAACAGTAGGAGCAATTTCAGACAGAGAGAGGAATGAGGAGATGTGAGAAACTTTGCAAACACCAAGGTCAATGAAGAAGGAGGGGAGGAGATGCTCCAGGTGCCAGAGCAGAGATTCCTCTGCAGCCCATGGAAAAGACCACGGTGAAGCACATTGCTCCCCTGCAGCCCATGGAAGATGGTGGGCAGTAGAGCTTCCACCTGCAGCCCATGAAGGACCCCACACCAGAGCAGGTGGAGGCACCTGAAGGAGGCTGTGAATGTGTGCCTCCAGACTCATGCTTTTCCTGTGGCTTGTTCTTGAAAGGTGTCTGCCTTTCTGTCCCTGGAGAGGACAGAACATCTCATCTGACTCACATCTGGAACTTCTCTGGCTTTCACACTGCACGGGAAGTCATGCTGGTGAGGTGAGGGTGACACAAAGCCATTCACGTAGCTATGCTTGGGGTAAGCCAAGTGCTAGGATGCATGCAGGCGACACCCCAGAGAGGTGTGAAAGAGGATGGACAGGAGATATTCAGACCAGAGCTGAGCATGGAGGCACTGCTGCAGCCTGTGTAGCCAGGGAGGGGCCACTGGCCCTGCAGACCTTCAGCTCGGACAGCAATTCTGGGTCATTGCTCTGCACTAATTACATGTAGGTGAGAAACTATTGGGTGTGTTTCAGTGCAGGTGGGACACTCAGGGAGGAGGCAAGCCTCGGACCACGCGTGGCTGGATGAACACCGGCACAGGGAAGCAGAAGTTCCTGCCATGAGCAACGGAACGGCAAATGCGCTGCTTCTGACGACAGAGGGCACGCGGACACAGCCCTGCGAAGGCAAACCCGGGCAGGTCCACGCTGGGGACACGGTGTCTCACCGAGAGGGCAGATCCTGTTACCTGGACAGATTACCTTCCAGAAGGAAGGTGGCTTCCCTGTGCGGGGCTCTTCTCGGCGTCCTGGGGGGGCTTTTCTGGGCGAGCAGCCCCCGAGGTTGCAGTGGGGCTGTAAGCGAGTCGGATGCTGTTGGAGGCGCAGAAGCAGCAGCGGGTATTGCGCTGTGCCTGCAGCAAGCTGTGGGGAGAGGAAATGGCCGTGAATAAAACCATTAGCATCTGGCCCAAAGAGACTCCCTTGCAGCCAGCCTGCTGACAGCAAGGAAGTCCAGGGGGACAGCGGTGCTTAGTTTGACTCATTGATCGTGGCAGGCAGCTGATCTAAATTCAGCTGCGCTGCAAAGCCCTGGGCGAAGGGAGGCTGAGGGCCCTGGGTAGAAAAATAAACAGCATCACTCAGAGTTAAGAAGGTACACGGGGTGTGCTGGGCACGGGTGGTGGTGCTGGGAGAGAGCTGCTGGAACGGGGAGGAGGTACTGCCACAGTTGAGGTGGATGGTGACAACTGGTCTGCGTCTTCTCCCTGAACTGGCTCATCTTGCTGTGCAAGGAGGTGCTGATCCTGCGGTGGGTTCCGGATAGGGGCAACAGCCTACCTGTGTGAGGCAACTTACAGCATCAGGGCTCTATCCTGAGTTTAATGTAGCTGCTTTCATGACATTCTGTCTGTTGCCTGGGCACAGGATACTTGGAAAGAAGGTCTCATCAGGGAAAGACTCAGTTTCCTTGAGCCTGTCCTATATCAAAGATACAGAACTCTTTGCACCAGCCATGGGGTTTGTGCCTGGGTTTTTAATGACTCTGTGCAATCTCCAAAGAGATTAAGCCAAAGCATGGGTCCAAAATGTTGCTGCAGAGGAGTAGCTGTATTTCTTAGTGCTTACATTTAATCACTCAGTCTATTTGGCACAAGAAAGGACTGTCTTACAGTCCTTCTGAATGTTGTAAGGTCCTTGAGGTGATGGCTGTATCTCACAGGCAACAAATCAACAGGATCTTTACCAAGAGCTGCTAGAAGCAAAGTCTCTTTATTAGGAGGCTCCAGGTGACTGTGACTGTCAGGAAGAAACTTGTTTCAAACATCAAACATGCAGGGCCACTCTCCCACTGGAGACACCCTGGATGGTGCCAGCTGCTCTGCACCCACCCTGGACTGTCACCTCGTCTGGGCAGGGCACACTGAGTGCTTGGTGATTATGCCCTAAGATAAAGGCCCCCCCTTGAGGGGTGGAGGCCAATCCACCTCTTCTTTCCTCAGTTTCCCTTCTGTGAAAAGGGCAATCCTCTCCTCCTGGCTTCAGCCCAGCAGCACGTGCTGGATCAGGCTGGGGAGAAGACAAGACGCTTCCCTGCACCCAGCCATTTTCCAGGATTTTGGCTGCATCAGTGCCCCAGGTTGCAGCTTCTTCCCCTTGGCACCAGCAGTCGTGCAGGGATCAGACAGCCCCATGCCTGGTGCTGCTGCAGTGACTGCTGGTTGCCATGATGTTGGGTTTGCTCTCTGAAGTGGCAAATGGTTCCTGGCCCAGGCTATTAGGCTCCCATAATAGCATGGCTAATAACAAACAAAGGTGCTGCCTTTTTTTGGCAGCCTGTTTCACTGGCCATCTGGTGAGGCTGGCTGTAGGTTTGCAGGCTGATGGAGAGTAGACACCCAGCTCTAAAGACTTAACTTTAGAGGTGACTTGCGAAAGTCACACGATGCCACAAACGATAGTGAGAGCATCTCCTTCTGAGTATTTGGCTCAGAAAAACAAAACAAGCAAAGCCACACCAGCAACAACAAGAAAACCCAAAGAAGAAAATCCCCTGAGCCTGGTTCTGGGCTGCCTAAGTTTCTTTGTGATTGCTGCTGCAGCAACATGGGAATGAACTCCGTGCTACCAGGGCAGACTGCAAATGGGTGGCAGGGAGCGAAGCAAGCGGCGGGGAGCTCATATGGCATTGAACTAAGCCATCTACTACTATTTTGCCATTGCTGGGAGGAGACTGGGACAACCCAAACACCAGACACTGCAAAGGGCACACCTGCTGGGAGTTACAGCCCTTTCATAGCTTCCTGGCTGCGACTGCTCAGCAAGAGGGAGAGGTGGAAACAATTTACACTATTAACTGGCAGCCTGGGATCCATGTGCACAGCATCCCCTCCTGTCAGCTGTGGCTGAATTTCAAGCAGTTAAATTTGATGGATGTGGGAAACAGCAGGCTGTAGTGTGAGGCTGGAGAAACAAGACAGGCTGCTGAAGAGATGGATGAACTGCAGTTTAGTGTCAGGACAGAGATTTGGCTTCAGCATTTGGGGCTTTCACGTGCCCCAAGCGTGTCTCTCTCGGGTTCCTGTTCTCCACAGTCTTGTACTGAGCTATCAGGCAGAGAAGGACCTGGGGGTGTTAGTTGATTGCAGGCTGAATATGAGCCAGCAGTGTGGCCAGGCAGCCAGGAAGGCCAATGGCATCCTGGCTTGTATCAAAAACAGCGTGGCCAGTAGGTCTGGGGAAGTGATTGTGCCCCTGTACTGGGCATTGGTGAGGCTGCACCTCGAGTGCTGGGTCCAGTTCTGGGCTCCTCACCATAAGAAGGACATTGAGGTTCTGGAGCGAGTCCAGAGAAGGGCAGCCAGGCTGGGGAAGGGGCTGGAGGGCAAACCCTGTGAGGAATGGCTCAGGGAGCTGGGGATGTTCAGCCTGGAGAAGAGGAGGCTGAGGGGAGACCTTATCACCACCTACAGCTACCTGAAGGGAGGTTGTGGAGAGGTGGGTGATGGTCTCTTCAGCCAGGTGACAGGAGACAGGACAAGGGGCAATGGCACTAAGCTGTGCCAGGGCAGGGACAGGTTAGACATTAGAAAAACATTTTTACTGAAAGAGCTGTCAGGGCCTGGCACAGGCTGCCCAGGGAGGGGGTTGAGTCACCTTCCCTGGATGTGTTCAAAAAAAGGATAGCTGAGGTACTTAGGGCTCTGGTTTAGCTTGGGATGGGATTGGTTGGACTTGATGATCTTAAAGGTCTTTTCCAACCCAGTGATTCTGTGACTCAAGGTGGTTTTGCTGAAGGAGTGTCCTTGTGATCCATGGACACCCAGGCATCACGGGCCTGGGGGTGTCTGGAGGTGACTGTCACTTTTGGGAATGAGGGCAGGAAGGAGAGGAACACTTTTTCCTCTTGGCACACTGTGTCTGTCTGGGTGGCAGGGGCAGCTGGTGCCCGGCAGGTCGAGAGCCACGGCGTCTGCCTTTGCTCAGCCTGTCCACAACCACCTCTGTGATCCCAGATTGCACAGCATCTTGCACCAGCCCCTAGGGTGGAGGTCTGTAGCCAAAACCATGACACCAGACACAAAGATTGTGGGCAGGGGAAAAATGGACTGTCCTGGGAATAATTAGTTGTACTGTTCCCTTTCAGTGACTGTGGGATTGTGAGCCCTGCTCCTTGTGACCAATGAATGAAGAAAACATCTTTTGACCTTCTACAGGCTGGGTGTTTCTGGGTGTCTACCACCACCTGGGGTACCTCTGCCCTGCAGCTTTGGCAGGAAGGCAAGCTGGGCCACAGAGCAGCTGAGGGCTTGGTGCCCTGATGCTGTCAAGGTTATTGAAGACAGAGCAGTTTGCTCCAGAGCTTGCTCCATCATTTCAGCAGGGCTGCACTGATTTAGAGTGACACAGGAACATGCCTGCTGCCCTGGGTGGTGCTGGGAAGTCCTCTGGTGGCCACCCACAACCAGTGTGTCCCAGCTTGACTGAGAAGTGAAACTCAGTCTGTTGTAGGCACCAAGACCACATACATAAGCAGAGTAAGAAATGAAATGGTGCAAAGCAGTGCTTCCAGGCACTCTCCCATAAATGTTGTTATATTTTTAACATTCCCAATATGGATTTTGACCAAGGCCAAACTAGTGTTTAGTCATGAGCCTGGTAACAGAAAAAAAGGGGGGAGATGATTATCATGGGCCTCATGGAAAGAGCAAACCTGTGATGGGTCATGTCAGGAGACTTGTGTGAGATTGTGTAAAGATTGTAATTGGATGTTTAAAACGGTTGTAGGGAAGGGACAGAAGCATTGAAAGGAGGGATCGAAGCAAATTGGGGAAGAAAGGTTTGAGAGAAAGGGAAGGAGAGGGGATAAAAGGGCCCAACTGTATGTAAGCAGATCAGCGTGCTTTTCTGGCTGAGCCCTGTGTCTGCCCTTCAGCCTGACCTGGCCTCATATTAAACCTGATCCATAGGGGTTTTTTCCTCTCTCTGTCTTGGTGCATGTTAGTATAGGTATGTTTCACTGGCAAACTTAAAGCTTGACTAGCTGTTGAGTAGAATCATACACAGAATCACCAGGTTGGAAAAGACCTTTGAGTCCAACCATTCCTGTCCTCTACTAACCCAGATCCCTGAGCACCTCATCTACCCATTTTTAAATACATCCAGGGTCAGTGACTCAACCCCCTCCCTGGGCAGCCTGTGCCAGTGCCCAGTACCCCTTTTGGGGAAGAACTTAAGAACTTTTTCCTAATGTCTAGTCTGACCCTGCCCTGGCACAGCTTGAGGCCATTCCCCCTCATCCTATCACTTGTTGTTTGGCAAAGAGACCAACCCCCACCTCTCTACAACCTCCTTTCAGGTGGTTGTAGGTGGTGATAAGGTCTCCCATCAGCCTCCTCTTCTCCAGGCTGAACAATCCCAGTTCCCTCAGCTGCTCCTCATAAGGTTTGCTCTCCAGCCTCCTCACCAGCCTGGTTGCCCTTCTCTGGATACGCTCCAGGCCCTTGATGTCCTTCTTGTAGTGAGAGAAGACTGGGATGTGAAAGCCCAGGGCTGGACATGGGTTAAGTAAGGCTCACAATCTTGTTTTGGTGTCTGGATGGAGTGTCTGGGGTTGGAGTTTGTGTGTCTGCTGGTGACCTTCCATCTTGATCAGCTGGAGGAGAAGAGGAGAACATAGGGGGCTGCTCATGTTCATGTGAATACTGCTGATAGTTTTGTATGAGCCAGTAAAAGCACTGTGTCTCTATTGGTCTGTGTGGCCAGCTGCGTGTTTTTGTGTGCATCTGCATCTTTGGGCCATGTGCTTTGCTGTGTGGAGACACCCACCAATTGGAAAAGTGGCAAACAGACCCCGGTGAGGTGAAACTCCTTGGGTCTTCAAGCCCACTAGATTCAGCTTCTTCTAACATGCTGCTTTTTACAATCAGCTTTGGAAAATGCTGTTTCTCACTAGGGGGATGTATTTCAACGTGGTACTGTAATGGCTTTCACAGAGGATTTGTTGCAAGAACTGTAGAGTTCTGCAGAACAGTCATTTCCCAGGTGGAGTCAGTGACTTGCTGTAGCGATGGGTCAAGGTCACAAGTCCAGCTAATCTGTGGAACCAGACTAAACGTGGACCATAGAATCATAGAATGGCCTGGGTTGGAAGGGACACCAAGGATCAGAGAGATCCAACCCCCCTGCCACAGACAGGGACACCAACCTCAGGCCTGGAGCTACACAAGGTTGCCCAGGGCCCCATCCAACCTGGCCTTGAACACCTCCAGGGATGGGGCATCCACCCTCTCTCTGGCAGCCTGTTCCAGCCCCTCACCACTCTCTCTGTAAAGAACTTCCCCCTAATATCCAATCTAAACCTTCCCTCCTTCAGCTTCAATCCATCCCCCCTTGTCCTGCCAATATCTGCCCTTTTAAAAAGTTGATTCCCCTCCTGTTTCTCTGCTCCCTTCAGGGACTGGCAGGCTGCAATGAGGTCCCCCCACAGCCTTCTCTTCTCCAGGCTGAACCAGCCCAGCTCCCTCAGCCTCTCTTTGTAGGGCAGCTGCTCCAGCCCTCTGATCATCTTTGTGTCCCTCCTCTGAACCCTCTCCAACAGTTCCACATCTTTCTTGTATTGGGGCCCCAGATCTGCACACAGGACTCCAGATGGAGCCTCACCAGGGCAGAGCAGAGAGGGACAATCCCCTCCCTGTCCCTGCTGCCACCCCTCTGCTGATGGAGCCCAGGATCCCATTGGCTTTGTGAGCTGCAAGAGCCACTGCTGGCTCATGTTAAGTTTCTCATCCTCCAGAACCCCCAGGTCCTTCTCACAGGGCTGCTCTCCAGCAGCTCTTCTCCCAGTCTGTATCTATGTCTGGGATTCCTGCAGCCCAAGTGCAACCCCTGACACTTGGCAGTGTTGAACCTCATTAGGTTCACCCTGGGCCCATTTTTCCAGCCTGGCAAGATCCCTCTGGATGGCTTCCTTTCCTTCTAGGGTGTCGACCACACCACTCAGCTTGGTGTCATCTGCAAACTGGACCATTTCCAGATAAAACTTAGTGATGGGTGAGCCTAGCACTATATCTTCCAGATCTAAACCCTGTGTTCAAATTCATCTTCTGCACAAGCTGTATACCTGGTGTTTGACGGTGCGTGTCTCAGGAAACCAATGTTTCACACTATCAACAATGAAATAAGTGGCCCAGATATGTTCATTCTTGTAATGTAATTGTAAATGGAATTAGCTTCTAAAACACCATGACATTGATTTCCTACAAAGTGACAGTCTTGTCTCATTACTGAGATTCATTTGTTGTCTGATGGATTTTAATAGCAAAGATCTGAAATCTGATGATTAACCCCCCACCCCCAAAAGGAAAAAAGAAGTTCAGAGTTGTGTCACATCCTTAGCAGGAGCTTCAAAAAGAAGCAAGAAAAGCAGTGTTTGGGAAGAAATTCACACTATTGGAAGCTTGATGGCAGGGAGTCTCAAACAAAAGGAAAACACTGAAAAAAGGAGACAGAGGGGAGAAGAATTGACGACAGAAACATTAGCATAAAAAAGGAAGGCACAGTGTCCTTACCAAGGAAGAGCAGGTTTGTCTGTATGCCCAAGTAGCCCTTGCTCTGACTTCGTCCCCTGCCTGTGCTGTGGTAATATTTCCCTGAAAGTGGTCTTTCTCATCCCTGGGTCTTCAGCCTCCAAATGAGCAACATCACTTCCCTAGATTCAGTTTGGTACAGGATACTGGTAATTTAATACACAGGATTTTCCAGTGTGTCTTGTGTGCCACAAAGATCTAGATTTCCACCAGGATGAATTTGACTTAGGAACTCAACACATACTGCTTCTGAAATTCTGGGATGGAGTACAAGCCCCTGGTAATAAACACAGGAGAAGGAAGGAGACATGTACAGAAGATGCCAAGGAAATATAAGGTGGATGGAAAAAAAGCCTGGGGACTGGGCAGGGATGTGGGGTAAGGCTGTGGCTTAAGATTTGTGTAACATCTTGCTGTCTAGGCCCTTGGGGCTCATCCCCCCTAAATGTGGCAGCTAGGAAACAACATTCTCGCCATGTGTCTTTCAGCATGTAAGCTGCTCCGCTTCATTTGAGTGATGGGTGCTGCTTCAACAAGCCCCGTTAGCCCAAGATGGATTGTCTCATTCAGGCACAACAGAGCACTGCTATTTGCAGCAGGGAAAGTCTATCCTCTGTGGGGTTACTGCTGCTGAGGGGGTGTTGTGCTGGAGCACAGCCTGCTGGCCTGCAGCTGGGCATTGTGCTGGGGACATAGGTGGCCACAGGCCTCTCGCGCTGCCTGCTGGGACACTGGCAGCCTTCTCCTCCACGACTGAGTGCAAGTGAGGAGCGTTCATTTTGGGATCCCTCCTGGGCAGTTCTGCACTCCCAGTCCTGTATGGGTGCTGTCTGCATGGAGCAGAGAGGAGAGGGCAGACCAGCCCTTCCTCTGGAGGAGAGAGTTGGGATCATCTGTCCCAGGCCGCATGGGTGTCTCCATGCAGCAATAGCCTTCTGCTTGTGGGAGAGACCTGAAGGGTAACTCGCACTGGGAGGCGATGGGGGCTGTCACAGTCTCCACACCCCTTGAATCAAGGTGGTGGGCGATAGCAGGGTGTAGCTTAGCTGAGGAGGAGGCACAATGAGAGAGAGAAAGCTGTGACCTGCTGCAGGGCTGGGCTCTTGGGGAAGGCACAGAGCTTCAGGGATTGAAAGCGCTGCAACCCCAGTGGCTGGGTACTGCACACAGACATCTCACTTCACATGGATGTCTCATGTGAGGCTTCTGGGCTTATGCCAAATGCTCTTGGGGTATTTCTACTAACTGGGTCCCAGAATAAGAAAGGTTAGGTGCAACAGAACAGATGTATGGAGAATTTATAGCTAAATGAAAAGCCAGGGTGCAGAGTTGGGTCTCACTGGCTTTCCAAGACCCAGAAAGCCACAGAATGTCCTTATGCTGTGCCTGCCTTTATTTAAGTGGGAATTTTTTGGGGATCCCTGAAAGGGAGAGAGCTTATGTGACAACAGATGAAAAATGTGAGGCCTGAAGCAGTGCCCTTAAGTTAACTTCAAGCTGGAGGACGCACAAATTTGGTGCAAAGGCTATTGCGAGGCATGCTGGAGTCAACCTTGCTGCTGCTCACTGAGAGAGGCATCTGGGCCTTCCTTACTTCATGGGTGGCTGCTTTCTCAAGTGAGCCATCCCCTGCTCCCCTCACCCCGTGATTTGGCTCAGAGGAGGCAAAAGGCAATGGCTTTTGTTATTTTTTAACAGATCTGGACAAAAAGCTAACGGAAAGAGAAGCAAAGGAAGTCTTAGATGGGTGTTGTACACATACAGGGAAAACCAGCAAGAATGGGGTGAAGTAGGGAGTAACAGCAGCTGAATCTTTTGCAGGTCTCTTGCTGAGACCCTGTACTGGCAGGTCAGTGTGAAGTCTGTGGTCCTCATCAACAAATTCATATTTACTGGGCTGCATTGGGATTTACAACTGCACGCTGCAGCTGGATTCAAGGAACTGACAGTGAAAGATGTCATTTCCCTCTTTTAGTATTTCAAGCTATTTTCAGACAAATGACTGATGTTCTTAGCTGATCTTCATGCTTTTAAAAGTCTATGTCTGACCATCTGTCTCCAATTAGTCCCTTCAGCCCCGAAGCCTTCTCTTTTTGAAGTTCTCACACATCTTTTTTGATACATTAATAATAAAAGGAACCTCAAAGCACTCTGAAAGTATCATAAGTCTCATTCTCCCTACTCAAAGCAGGATAATTTCACCCCTGTGGGAAGAGGTGGGACAAAATAAATGAAGGGAATTTTTTTCCTGGACTTCCTTCTCTTAAGAACTTCTTTTCTTTTTTTTTTTTTCCCCTCTCTAAGCTGTGCAAGTTGGCTAAGACAATACTGTGGCAGAGGCCATGGGCATGGCACAGAATCAGGATTCAGGAGATCTGGGTTTGCTCTCACCTCTGCAGAGTGAGTCCTACCTGGTCACTGCATAATGTCATCTATATCATTACTTTCTCTTGCTCCCAGTGTTTTCAGGATCTGAGGAAACCAAAATAGGTTCTGCAGGGTGCAACCCCTCTTGGGAGTGTCACTGCCTGTTCTCAAGAGCAGCTCTGGTATGATGCAACTGCAACCTGGGTGGGGAAAGAACTGGGTTCCTCACCATTAAAAGGATATTGAGGTTCTGGAGCGAGGCCAGAGAAGGGCAGCCAGGCTGGGGAAGGGGCTGGAGGGCAAATCCTATGAGGAACAGCTGAGGGAGCTGGGGGTGTTCAGCCTGGAGGCTGAGGGGAGACCTTATCACCACCTACAGCTACCTGAAGGGAGGTTGTGGAGAGGTGGGTGATGGTCTCTTCAGCCAGGTGACAGGAGACAGGACAAGGGGCAATGGCACTAAGCTGTGCCAGGGCAGGGGCAGATTAGACATTAGAAAAACATTTTTACTGAAAGAGCTGTCAGGGCCTGACACAGGCTGCCCAGGGAGGGGGTTGAGTCACCTTCCCTGGATGTGTTCAAAAAAAGGGTAGCTGAGGTACTTAGGGACCTGGTTTAGCTTGGGATGGGATTGGTTGGACTTGATGATCTTAAAGGTCTTTTCCAACCCAGTGATTCTGTGATACGTTTAAGCTCTGGCTCTTTGTCTTGGCCTTCCCTTGAGCTGTGCTGTATGTAGGCCTGTGCCTGGTCAAGTACCTTGCTGATCCTGACCTCACTGTTGACTTCCCTTCCTTGCTTGACCTTGAACCTCTGTCATGACTACAGACACGATTGCTGGTGTCCATGGTTGCTCTCATGGGATGTGCTCTGCTCTCCTCATTCAGGTACTGCGGGACTGTCGTTGTTAAAAAGGATATTGAGGAAACAGAGCTCCTGTGGACCAGGTCTCACCTCTCTGATGATGGCCAGAAGAAATGAGGTGCACAAGCAGTTGTTTTTCTTTGAAGGTCTTTCCCAGCTTCTGGTAGCTGAGGTAGGACCTGTTGAGCCTTGAAGCTACAGATGTACCAAGCAGGCATTCATGAGCCGATCTTCTCGTGGTGTAGTGACTGCTTTAGACCTTTGTGTGCCAAATAACTCTGGGTAACTCTTCTTCCCTGCCTTTCTCATGAATTCAAAGGTCATCTGTCCATTTTGGTTAATTTTTTCAGGGACAGATTCCCTCCCAATGCACATCAGGTGAAATGACTATAGTTTTGTGTGTGTTGGGCTAACAATTCAAACAGCCTAAACATAAATATTGCATCATTGTTTTTCACTGAACCCCAAATCTTAAAAGCTTTCCTTAAAATATCTACCTGTGCTGAGCTGCTCTCTGTCTGGGGGGGTTGGTGATTTTTGTTCTTTATTTTGTCCAAAAGCCATTAGAAATTTACTCAAATGTCTCTGGAGAATAGGATTTGTTAGCTGACTCCTCTGCTTCCTTACTGACTAGGAGAGCGAGCTTTGCTGTAACATACTTTGTGCACAATGGGAAATGGGTACACACTGTACAGGTAAAAAGCCAGGGCTGCAGTAACAAAGAACAACCTTTAAATAACTCGTAGGGTCCATTAGCCAGACAGTAACACCTGGTGGGTAAAGGAGACACTCACAGACATCTCTTAGAAAATCTCACCAAAAAAAACCCCCACCCCAAAGCCAAACTTCTGAAAACTCCCTGTGAAATCCTAGGGGTGTGTGAGATTTGTGCAACTAACAGGCAGTGTGGTTTGCATGTGGCATGGTCATTAAAAATGATGATGTTCAGCCTCACCTTTGCATTGTGCAGGGGCACTCTCTGAGACACTGATCAAATTAACTGAATACTCCCTGGCCTTTGTCCTTTGCAGAACTCCATATGAGATGGTCTGGTTTGGATGGTTAAGGAGTCCCACAGAGTCCTCTCTATCATCAAGTACATCATGTTCTTTATATTTCTCCCTTTCTGAGTGGAAAGGAGTAAAAAGTGAAGAAAAAGCCTGTGAACAAAGGGAGAAAAGGAGGTTAAGGTTCACATGTGCTGTATTTAGGGGGAAGCTGAGCCTTACTTACTGCCTTTCTCCTAGAATTTGTGCTGGTGCTCAGAGAGCCACAGAAGGCATCTCTGAAGACTGTCTAGCCAAAGTCCCAAACAGCATCAACTAGAGCAGGTTGCTGAGGGCTTAACCCATTAACTCTCAGATGACTCACCATCCATCCCAAAGCAAAGCTTCTCACATTTCCCCTTCTCTCCCATACAAAAGGCAGCTTCCTATCCTTGCTGTTCTGGCCAGTTCTGCCTAAAGAGCTGTATCCATCCCTCACAGACCTCCAGGCACATGAGCCTGGAGGCACCGCATCTCCATGATCCATAGAGATCATAGCACTGTAATTGCACACAGGCTCCTAATTTCTCCTGCTTGCTTTCCATGCTACATGGGTTAGTGTTGAAGTACTTCAGAGATGTACCCAGTCCTGCTGTTTTCCAGGAAGCATGTGCAAGACTTTTCTCCATGATGCTGCCCTGTGTGCATGCTCTGGGGCTGAGCCCTCTTCCTCCCTGCAGATTTGAGATCTTTCTTCACTATAGCACCCTGCAGACTTTGCTGTCAAACCACTACACCAGTTCTTTACCTAGCTGGGGGTTATCATTCCCCTCACCCCCTTCCCCTTGATCCTTCCTAGATTAAAGCTCTCCTCACCAGGTTACCAACCGGTTTGGCACAGATGCTTTTGTTACAGTTAGGTGGGTTCAGCCTGTCTCCAGCAGCCCTTGATCCTCAAGGAGGGGGGTGTGTGTGTGTGTCCTTGATTGTAAAAATCCCTGTTGTCATCTCCAGCTTAGCAACAAGCTGGATTTTCAGGCTAAATCCCCTCTTCCTCAAGCTTTTTCCTCCCTTCCCATTCCCTTTTAGAGGCAAGACTGAGAAGAATGCCACTTCAGCACCCATGTCCTTGACCATCATCCCCAGAGCCATGTAGTATTGCTTGATACATACTTTCCAGGTGTCCAAAGACAATTTTGTTGGTGCCCACATGAATGAGCAGTAAGGGAAAATAGACTTCTGGGTCTTTTCTGGCATTCAGACTATCCTCAGTGTCCTGGATCCTACCAAATTTCCCTAGGCAGCATCAGGCTGGCAGATGGAGGTGATGTCTTGCACAGCAGGGAATCTCTTGTTGCTGTTACTCACCACTCTCTCCTGATGCTGCCATGTGATTTAGGCTCAGTTGCCTCCAGCTCTGCTCTGAACAGAGCTCTGATCTGAGTCCTCATCTGATACCATGGCATCACACCCATTCCATAGCTGCTGATCCACAGGCGGAGCAGCAGCCTTCCTCCTGGTGCCAGAAGCCTTTTCCTCCCTGGAGACTCCTTTTCCCAACCCAGTGAGCAAAGACCCTGAATGCTCCTTTACCTGTGCAGTTGAGTTTTCAGGATCTTGTAGGGTCTTGGAGATCCTGTCCTCTTTTTCAGAATCTCTGATGATGTGCAGACTCTAATGATGTGCAAACTTCCCCCCTCCTCCTGCAACTCCTCCACAGGTGCTCACCCTGAAGATGATTTTCCCTGCCACAGTCTCACTGAAGGGCCCCAGGTACATCCTGCAGCCCCAGGCCTGCAGTGCTGCATCCTTCCTTGGGAGCTCAGCCTGTGCTGATGTTCCAGGACTAGTTGCAGCTGTTGGTGTTGGACTGTGCCCTGTGGTGCATCACCACCAGTGCTGAGTCACGTACACTGTCCTCAGCAAAATTTCTGGCTCCCTTCTGTGTGCGCTTCTGTGCAAACTGGTGCATCTGTTTGCACCTTCTGTTACAGCAGCACAGGGTGCTGTGTGACATGCTGCACACTGCAAATGGTAGACACAAAAAGCCTTTCTTATTACCAAGTTGAGGAGCACAGAAGTCCTGGAGGAGGAGGCAGGCTCAAAAGGCACACCTGAAAAATCACAGATTTGCTTTCCTCCAACCTCCTCTTGGCTATATGGATCCCTCTGTATGGAGCTTCACCACCTTTTCATCACTTCCATTTCAGTGCAGCTGATAAAAGCCCAGGCCTAGAGACTTATCTGGCATACAAAACCTTGGTCAGGGTTCATTAGGTCAAACAACATGATTATAGCTACTTCTACTGGCAAGGCACTCTGCTGTAGGGCAGAGGACTGGAATAGTTTTCTTCCAGCATGCCTGGCCCCTAAGAAGATTGCATTTGATGGCTGCTGTGCAAAAATGCAGGCAAGTGAAAAATCTGAGCTGATGTTTGGAGGGGGAAGAAGCAGTCCCATCCAGGGCAGTGAGAAAGGAGGAGGGGCTTCCCTGCTATGTATATGCTCATTCCTGACCAGAATGTGCTGAAGTAAGTCAACTGCTTCTTGAGCCCCTTTTAGAGTTGCCTCTGTTGTGGTGGGTCCCAACTAGAACAGCTTTTAGACCCTGCTGATATTGATGTGCCCTGTGGGTATCTTTTGCAGATGATGGCAGCTGAAGGAGCAATCAAATTCTTTTCTGCACAGTGGTGGCTGGCTGAGTGAAGGCTACCACCCAGTGACTAGCCTGGGTTGAAGTG
The DNA here is from genome assembly GCA_022605575.1 of Laterallus jamaicensis coturniculus. Lineage (NCBI taxonomy): Eukaryota > Metazoa > Chordata > Aves > Gruiformes > Rallidae > Laterallus > Laterallus jamaicensis. The sequence goes on from JAKCOX010000001.1 coordinate 2,965,518, forward strand.
TGGGAGCTGAGGACTGAGCGTGTCATGATGTCAGTTGTAAGTCTGCTGGGGTGTGGAGAGGCAAAGGAGAGAACTTGGCTGGGCAGAGGAGTGGAGGTCAAGGAAGGAAGAATCCTTCTGGCAATGATAAGAGGAGAAAGCCAATTGTACTCTTTGGGCAGAGGATTAAATGGAAAAGTAGGCTTGGAATTAGCAGATAAACTGTTTTCTCTCTCAACCACACTTTGAAGAAATAAGATGTTGAGATACACTTTGTAAACAGATCAGCTGCCAAGAAAGTCTGGCTTATGCATTTGCTTGCTTTTGCTAATACAACCACCTGAAAAACTCTGAAGATGGGTTTACTGCTTCCTCCAGGAAAGTCAATAATATCACACTGGGACACAGCTTTGAGTCAGCCAGGGCTTAATGTAACATGGCATGTGTAAGGTTTCTGAGCTTGGTGCCATCTGCTCACAGAGAGCATTGGATAGCTGTAAGAATGTCAACAAATAGGCTTGAGAAGCTTGTGAAAATGAGGAGGGAAATGGCAAGCTCCAGGGTGCAGGAAAATGAGGATTTTTGGGTTTTTTTTCTGTGCGATTGTTGCATTTGTGAGGCTGGTTAGTCTGGCTTTATAATCTGCTCTCTTCCCACTGTCTCTGGGGAACGGCCTGCAAGGGGAGAGACATGAGTTGTTCAGTTAAACTGAAAGAAATATGGCAATAATCATAGAATCACAGAATCATAGGGGTTGGAAGGGACCTCCAGAGATCATGGGGTCCAACCCCCCTGCCAGAGCAGCTCCCCAGCTCATACTGCACAGAGAGGCGTCCAGACGGGTCTTGAATCTCTCCAGAGAAGGAGACTCCACACCCCCTGGGCAGCCTGTCCCAGGGCTCCCTCACCCTCACTGGGGAAAAGTTCCTCCCCATGTTGGTGTGGAACTTCCTGTGCTCCAACTTGCAGCCATTGCCCCTTGTCCTGTCCCCACAGACCACTGAAAAGGGGCTGGCCATTCCCCCTGCACCCCATACTTAAGATATTTATAGACATTGATTAGGTCCCCCCTCAGTCTTCTTTTCTCCAGGCTGAACAGCCCCAGCTCTCTCAGCCTTTCCTCATAGGATAGATGTTCCAGGCCCTTAATCATCTTCATAGTCCTTCTCTGGACTATCTCCAGGAGATCCTGTCCTTTTTATCCCAGGGAGCCCAGAACTGGATGCAACACTGCAGGTGGGGCCTGACCAGGGCAGAGTAGAGGGGAGGATCACCTCCTGTGACCTGCTGGCCACACTCCTCCTGATGCCCCCCAGGATCCCATTGTCTCTCTCAGCCCCCAGGGCACACTGCTGGCTCATGGCCAACCTGTCATCCACCAGGACCCCCAGGTCCTTCTCCACAGAGCTCTTCTCCAGCAGGCCATCCCCAGCCTGTACTGATACAAGCAGTTACTCCTTCCCAGTCTGGCAGACTAATCAGATATTAAAAACCAAGCCAATAACTTCCACGTGGTCTTTAGAGACATCACTTGTGAACCCCCATAGGATTAGGGCTGGTGGGTTAGTGGGGAAAAGCAGCTAGTAAGCATCATAGCTAGTGGCTATAAGATCTCTTCAATGCAGCTCCCAATATGATCTGTGAGGTACCTAGTTTAACAAAAGGAAAATAAAGGTGAAGTTTAAACCCCAGGTGGTAAACCTAATAGGGGTGTTCTCTGCTCCAAGAGTCAAGATAATTGTACTTCAAAAAATTCTTTTGTTATAACATTAAATTTGACCTTTCTGTGAAGTGTGACATAAACATGTTTAAATGGATATTCATGCCCAAACCGTTCCCATTACCAGCTGAAAAGATTTGGGTGTTCTGTTGCAGTTAAGCTGTTTTAAATAAACAATCTCTCTTGCTGTGCTGTTTTCATGCTGTAATGGAGGTGCTCCACAGACTGCAAGGGGTTTATCTTTTCTTCCTCCTGTGTAGAAAACAAAACTTTGCTGTTTTCCAACAGCTGATGCTGGAATATATACATAATCCTTTGTGTGTATGCAGATTGCCTGTCACAACGTTTAGCTACTTTAAACTATTGCTCACTAAAGACTAATTTTTTCCCTGAACCCCTGTTATACGTTCACCTGTGACAGGTGAAGAATAGTTTTTTCATGGTAATAAGGATGATTAAGATACATCAGTTTCTGACTGCTGTCTTATTCCCTCAGTGGCTACTGGAAGGGCAGCTGCATGATGGGCAGGGGGGTGGGTTCTCCTTCCTTGGAGATCTTCAAGACTCTGCTAAACAAAGATGCAACTGATCTGAGAGAGGTGATGGACTAGAGACCTGCAGAGGTCCTTCACACCAACAACGCTTCTGTGAGTGTATGATTGTAATAAATAAGGAATTTGTTTCCAAACCAGCAGATGGGGAAGGGGGGGAAATCCCCCTCTTGCTCCTTGTGTCTTTGTTAGAGTTGCTAATGGACAAAACCCCAGGAGACTACCTCCTGATGAGGTGGCAAGATACCTAATCTCAGAGTGGCGACATCCTGCCGAATCAACAAGATCTCCTTACTCTTTTACACTGGGCCAACATGACCAAATAAGGAAACTGACCCACAACGCAGAGGAAGACCACGACCTTTACGATCACCAGAACCAGGACGACCCCCCAGTAACAGCATGCGCAGCCGCAGGAGCTTATCAGGATGTGCTATGCATACCCGGAGCTACTGGACTATAAAAACGGGAACTTTGGCGGGGTGAAGTGCGCGCCTTTGGAGGGAGCAAGGGTCTCCCAGGCCGCCCAGCTCTGTTTTGCCTGCTTGGTAGCTTGCTCAAATAAATTATCTTCGGAAACTTTGTAAATTTGTCACGACCGCTTATAACAATTTGGTGCCGTGACTCGGATACAGATCAATTTGGTCGGGGACCCGAGCTCGGGGGGGGCGCCCCATCTTCGGATGGCCCTCGGGTGACCGATCCCTCGTCCAAATCCTGTACATCCGAACCCTAAATTTGGACAAGCAGGCAAAAGAATCCGCGGTACCCCATAATTTTTGTGCACGAAGACCCGAATGAAGACTCAGGATTGAGTAAGTATTTGCGTGTTCCGTTCGGTCAGGGTGGGTTTCCTGAGGTGCAATTAACTGAGACGTCCACCGGATTTAGTGGTCCACTGGATGAAGCGAGTGTGGACCCTCTTGTAGTGCGGTTCCCATTGCCCACGAGGGCGTGGGCCACGAACGAGGGGCGCGAGTGTGTGTGTGTGTGGGGGCGCCTCGGAAGATGGGACAGAAGAAGAGCAAGCCTTCTGATCCCATGGGTGGTCCAAAGATAGGGCTACCCGATACACCGTCAGACAGTCCCTTAGGGTTAATGATTGCCCGCTGGGGGGGACTGGCTGTCTAGGCAAGGAAAGAGTAGAGAAAAGATGGTACATTATTGTATGCAGGTGTGGGGTGGAAAACAAATAAGAGGGGACCACCTATATTAGCCCATTTTTGGTTCCTTTGAAGATTGGATTTGTCAAGCTTTAAGAACAGGAACGGGTCCTGCCCGTTTTGTGAACAGTGAGGTTTGCGCCTCTTTGAGTTTTGTAACGTAAACTGTGTAATTATGATGTGACCTCCTGAGAGTGAATAGGGGAAATTGGGATGCTAAGGTCTGGCCCTCTCAGGATGTATTGCCCCTGTAAAGTCTGTATGCAAACTGCGTAATGATAGGATGGCCGCCCTTAAGGCAGTCAATACCTGTAACAATGTCTCTTCGCTGGCCGAGGGGATAAATAAGTTATACAATCTTGGGATGCACTGAAATCGTCCCTCACCCAAGGGACAAGGATTGGGTGAAAAACTGCTGGTTCCACTGAATTATCTGGGCTGGCTGAATCAGTGCAAAAAGGCTGTGTGTATTCAAACATATATCAGTGTTGGAGGCAGGGCATCCCCCTTGCCGCTCCGGGAGATCCGGTCCACCTTAAACCACTGATTTGGCATCTCCCTGAACACCTTGAAAATCTTTGTGCAAAGCCTAAAGTAAATTATTCTGCAAACAATTGATCATAATATTCACTGCCCCAACCAGCAACAACAGCCTGTTTTAACGAGGGGGGAACTATTACAAGAAATTGTTACTTATGGCACTAAGATGGGATGTTTAGAGCAATGTTTAAATTCGCAGCTCTGGGTTTGCCAGGCATGGGGCTTGGGGTTTTTTTTTTCTTTTCTTTTCCTTTCTTTAGAGAAGGATGCCCCCCTCCCCTTCGACAAACCAGTCCTCAGCGAAACGATCTGTGGAGAAGGGCATTAGCACTAAGTTCACCTCGCCCAGCCCTAAATGGGCAATTCACAGAATATTCGCACATTGAGAAACTTGGTGGAGCGGCCAAATTAGTAGATTTATGAAATTTTCTGATACCACCAAAACCTTACTCAGACTTGAGGAAGGACCTGATGGATTTAAACTAGAAAATGTGGGGGGAATTTCAGGCCAATCCACTCGCGTAATATCCACCTTAAAATGGCCTGACCAGCACACTAACCCAGTGTGGTCCCTAGCACAGACCTATAAATTTCACAATTGGTATGGAAGCTCAAGTAAGTGTTATCAGCCAAAAAAAAAAAAAAAAAAAATTAGGACTGACTGCTACCCAGGAAAAAAAAAAAAAAGTAAGAGGAATAACTAGAATCCTTGAAAACAGACCAATTAGTACTGTGTGTGTTTGGTCTTCAGGGGAAAACCGAATGTCTAAGATTAAGGTTGTAATTGAACCATACTGAAATAATATACCAGAATTTGATGTGCTAGCAAAGTCTGGGAACTACCTAATGGAACAGTGTGGAACTTTGGAGCCCCGTTGTGTGAGGTTCCAGTACTTAAAGACTGTTAAGTCACCTCCTTCTAGAATAACGAGCACTAATCAATATCTTTTACCATCTGCTACTAAGGAGGGGATCACAGAGGTGATCAAAGATTTGGACACCTGTGGTACTGCAACCAGAACACCCTGATAGTGGCAGCGGTCCACAGGGAATCAAACAGTAGTAACACAGTGCCACTCAGCCACTGGTGCTAACACTGCTGAACCAGTCGGTCAAACACAAGCTAAAGATGATAATTCCCCTTCGAGAGGAGGATAATCATCAATCTGTGTTCACTTGGGAGTGAGAGTACAATATACCTTCAATCAACTTCCCCAAGGATGCAAATACTCCTCTGCCATTGTCCATAGTGCACTGGCAAGAATACTGAAGAAAAATTATATCCTTAAAGATTAATTACACCAGATTTCTAACCAATTCACTTTTGAGCGTATGTATGTTTGTGCGGTTCTCCTCTTTTAATCACAGGACACACATGGTGGATCTACGCACTATCATTGTTCAGGGAATTAAGGAATCTGTTCCCAGAGGACAAAGCATTAATAAAGCCTTTAGGGAACACCAAAGGAAGATGAAACCCCCACTGAGTGGCTAGAAAGGCTGCGGAAGAATTTGCAGCTCTATTCGGGGTTAGACCCTGCCACTCCTGTAGGACAGGCCCTGTGGAAACTCAGTTTGTGGCAAAATCATGGGTGGATATTAGGAGAAAATTAGAAACGTTGGAAGACTGGCAGAAGAGAGGATTAGATGAATTATTGAGGGAGGCTCAGAAAGTGTGTGTGCGAAGCGAGGAGACTCAAAAGAAACAGGCAAGGATTTTGGTGAAGGCAGTCCGAGAAGGACAAAAGGTGGCTCCAGCCTGTACAGGGGGAGCGGGTGTTTCAAGGCCTAGGGGAAACTCCCGAGGTGCCAAAGCGATTTGAGACGAGTTGAGTGTTTTTATTGTCAGAGAAAAGGGCACATGGAAAAGCACTGCAAGAAACGCCTACAGGATGAGCAGATGCTTAAGGAGGATTAGGTGGAGTCAGGGACTCTTATTTGCTGGGAACCCATAGGAAAACAGAGCCCTTGATAAAGTTGAAATTGGGTCCCCAACACCAAGAAGTGGAGTTCCTTGTGGACTCCGGGGCTGAAAGATCCACAGTCCAAACACTGCCCCGGGAATGCTCTCTTTCCCCAGAGAAATTGCAAGTAATAAGAAATACTGAAACCTGAAATACAGAGTGGGAGTTTTGGTTCTCTGGTCTTGCTTTTGTCTGTCTGTTTGTTTCAGTGAGAGTAATAGTTTGCAACTCAAATTTTGATATAGGTGCTGCATCATGGCTGTAGTTGTAGAAAAAAATCTAGTATATGGAATATACAGCCTTGAGCTTTTGAACTATATGTTGATGGTTCTTTGATTGTAAATGGCATTGAACCAGACAATGTGATCTATAAAATGATACAGGGTTTTGCTCAAATGCTAAAACTTTTCTCATGTGATTAACACACAAGGGAAAGGATTAGTCCATGAAAGACTCATCCTAAAAGTCCTCAAAGCATTATGAGGTCCCGCAAAAATAGCTGTAGTTCATATAAAAGGACACCAAAAGGGACTAAATCACACTGTAAGAGGGAACAATTTGGCCAATGCAGAGGCAAAACGAGCAGCACTGTTAATGATTAAAACTTTGGAGAAAGAACCTGAAGGACCAGATAGACAAAATTTTCACCACCCAAGAGATAGCCAAACTAAAACAAATTGGAGCAAAAAGAGAAAATAATAAATTGTTGCTGCCAGACGGCAGGGAAGTACTCCCCAAAGGAAGAGCATGGAAAATGTTAAACAAACTACACCTTAAAACTCACTGGGGAGTTCAAGCCTTAGTAGATTAATTTGAAACAAACTATTCCCCCATCTGAATCAATTTTACCTCCAAAGCAATCAAGGAAGCCTTAGATTTCTCTATTCATCCTTTCCACCTTCCCTGAACTTTGTGGGTGCCAGAGGGTATGGTATTCCCATTTCATCAAGGAAGCCTTAGATCCTTTGGGGATGATCCTTTGGAGGTAAAATGGGGTTCCCCCACCTGAATCAATTACAGCTATGTTTCCATACCTTGGCACAATATTTTCTAATATTATTTTTACTACTGTTCGTGCAGTGGCACGAGCTACCGGGAAGGCTTCCACAAAGTGAGTGAGATGATCTACTAAAACTAAAATGTATTTATACCTTCCTACCTTTGGGAGTTCGGTAAAGTCGACCTGTATTCTTTCAAAAGGTCTCCTTGTCAACCCTCACCCTCCTGGTACCCTTTCCCTGAGTTGCTGTTTATTCACCTTGTAACAGGTTAAGCATCCCTCCAAGATTCATTTTGCTAAACTCTGAGTATCCCCACACAGGCATAGTTTGTTTCAAATTAATCTACTAAGGCTTGAACTCCCCAGTGAGTTTTAAGGTGTAGTTTGTTTAACATTTTCCATGCTCTTCCTTTGGGGAGTACTTCCCTGCCGTCTGGCAGCAACAATTTATTATTTTCTCTTTTTGCTCCAATTTGTTTTAGTTTGGCTATCTCTTGGGTGGTGAAAATTTTGTCTATCTGGTCCTTCAGGTTCTTTCTCCAAAGTTTTAATCATTAACAGTGCTGCTCGTTTTGCCTCTGCATTGGCCAAATTGTTCCCTCTTACAGTGTGATTTAGTCCCTTTTGGTGTCCTTTTATATGAACTACAGCTATTTTTGCGGGACCTCATAATGCTTTGAGGACTTTTAGGATGAGTCTTTCATGGACTAATCCTTTCCCTTGTGTGTTAATCACATGAGAAAAGTTTTAGCATTTGAGCAAAACCCTGTATCATTTTATAGATCACATTGTCTGGTTCAATGCCATTTACAATCAAAGAACCATCAACATATAGTTCAAAAGCTCAAGGCTGTATATTCCATATACTAGATTTTTTTCTACAACTACAGCCATGATGCAGCACCTATATCAAAATTTGAGTTGCAAACTATTACTCTCACTGAAACAAACAGACAGACAAAAGCAAGACCAGAGAACCAAAACTCCCACTCTGTATTTCAGGTTTCAGTATTTCTTATTACTTGCAATTTCTCTGGGGAAAGAGAGCATTCCCGGGGCAGTGTTTGGACTGTGGATCTTTCAGCCCCGGAGTCCACAAGGAACTCCACTTCTTGGTGTTGGGGACCCAATTTCAACTTTATCAAGGGCTCTGTTTTCCTATGGGTTCCCAGCAAATAAGAGTCCCTGACTCCACCTAATCCTCCTTAAGCATCTGCTCATCCTGTAGGCGTTTCTTGCAGTGCTTTTCCATGTGCCCTTTTCTCTGACAATAAAAACACTCAACTCGTCTCAAATCACTTTGGCACCTCGGGAGTTTCCCCTAGGCCTTGAAACACCCGCTCCCCCTGTACAGGCTGGAGCCACCTTTTGTCCTTCTCGGACTGCCTTCACCAAAATCCTTGCCTGTTTCTTTTGAGTCTCCTCGCTTCGCACACACACTTTCTGAGCCTCCCTCAATAATTCATCTAATCCTCTCTTCTGCCAGTCTTCCAACGTTTCTAATTTTCTCCTAATATCCACCCATGATTTTGCCACAAACTGAGTTTCCACAGGGCCTGTCCTACAGGAGTGGCAGGGTCTAACCCCGAATAGAGCTGCAAATTCTTCCGCAGCCTTTCTAGCCACTCAGTGGGGGTTTCATCTTCCTTTGGTGTTCCCTAAAGGCTTTATTAATGCTTTGTCCTCTGGGAACAGATTCCTTAATTCCCTGAACAATGATAGTGCGTAGATCCACCATGTGTGTCCTGTGATTAAAAGAGGAGAACCGCACAAACATACATACGCTCAAAAGTGAATTGGTTAGAAATCTGGTGTAATTAATCTTTAAGGATATAATTTTTCTTCAGTATTCTTGCCAGTGCACTATGGACAATGGCAGAGGAGTATTTGCATCCTTGGGGAAGTTGATTGAAGGTATATTGTACTCTCACTCCCAAGTGAACACAGATTGATGATTATCCTCCTCTCGAAGGGGAATTATCATCTTTAGCTTGTGTTTGACCGACTGGTTCAGCAGTGTTAGCACCAGTGGCTGAGTGGCACTGTGTTACTACTGTTTGATTCCCTGTGGACCGCTGCCACTATCAGGGTGTTCTGGTTGCAGTACCACAGGTGTCCAAATCTTTGATCACCTCTGTGATCCCCTCCTTAGTAGCAGATGGTAAAAGATATTGATTAGTGCTCGTTATTCTAGAAGGAGGTGACTTAACAGTCTTTAAGTACTGGAACCTCACACAACGGGGCTCCAAAGTTCCACACTGTTCCATTAGGTAGTTCCCAGACTTTGCTAGCACATCAAATTCTGGTATATTATTTCAGTATGGTTCAATTACAACCTTAATCTTAGACATTCGGTTTTCCCCTGAAGACCAAACACACACAGTACTAATTGGTCTGTTTTCAAGGATTCTAGTTATTCCTCTTACTTTTTTTTTTTTTTCCTGGGTAGCAGTCAGTCCTAATTTTTTTTTTTTTTTTTTTTTGGCTGATAACACTTACTTGAGCTTCCATACCAATTGTGAAATTTATAGGTCTGTGCTAGGGACCACACTGGGTTAGTGTGCTGGTCAGGCCATTTTAAGGTGGATATTACGCGAGTGGATTGGCCTGAAATTCCCCCCACATTTTCTAGTTTAAATCCATCAGGTCCTTCCTCAAGTCTGAGTAAGGTTTTGGTGGTATCAGAAAATTTCATAAATCTACTAATTTGGCCGCTCCACCAAGTTTCTCAATGTGCGAATATTCTGTGAATTGCCCATTTAGGGCTGGGCGAGGTGAACTTAGTGCTAATGCCCTTCTCCACAGATCGTTTCGCTGAGGACTGGTTTGTCGAAGGGGAGGGGGGCATCCTTCTCTAAAGAAAGGAAAAGAAAAGAAAAAAAAAACCCCAAGCCCCATGCCTGGCAAACCCAGAGCTGCGAATTTAAACATTGCTCTAAACATCCCATCTTAGTGCCATAAGTAACAATTTCTTGTAATAGTTCCCCCCTCGTTAAAACAGGCTGTTGTTGCTGGTTGGGGCAGTGAATATTATGATCAATTGTTTGCAGAATAATTTACTTTAGGCTTTGCACAAAGATTTTCAAGGTGTTCAGGGAGATGCCAAATCAGTGGTTTAAGGTGGACCGGATCTCCCGGAGCGGCAAGGGGGATGCCCTGCCTCCAACACTGATATATGTTTGAATACACACAGCCTTTTTGCACTGATTCAGCCAGCCCAGATAATTCAGTGGAACCAGCAGTTTTTCACCCAATCCTTGTCCCTTGGGTGAGGGACGATTTCAGTGCATCCCAAGATTGTATAACTTATTTATCCCCTCGGCCAGCGAAGAGACATTGTTACAGGTATTGACTGCCTTAAGGGCGGCCATCCTATCATTACGCAGTTTGCATACAGACTTTACAGGGGCAATACATCCTGAGAGGGCCAGACCTTAGCATCCGAATTTCCCCTATTCACTCTCAGGAGGTCACATCATAATTACACAGTTTACGTTACAAAACTCAAAGAGGCGCAAACCTCACTGTTCACAAAACGGGCAGGACCCGTTCCTGTTCTTAAAGCTTGACAAATCCAATCTTCAAAGGAACCAAAAATGGGCTAATATAGGTGGTCCCCTCTTATTTGTTTTCCACCCCACACCTGCATACAATAATGTACCATCTTTTCTCTACTCTTTCCTTGCCTAGACAGCCAGTCCCCCCCAGCGGGCAATCATTAACCCTAAGGGACTGTCTGACGGTGTATCGGGTAGCCCTATCTTTGGACCACCCATGGGATCAGAAGGCTTGCTCTTCTTCTGTCCCATCTTCCGAGGCGCCCCCACACACACACACACTCGCGCCCCTCGTTCGTGGCCCACGCCCTCGTGGGCAATGGGAACCGCACTACAAGAGGGTCCACACTCGCTTCATCCAGTGGACCACTAAATCCGGTGGACGTCTCAGTTAATTGCACCTCAGGAAACCCACCCTGACCGAACGGAACACGCAAATACTTACTCAATCCTGAGTCTTCATTCGGGTCTTCGTGCACAAAAATTATGGGGTACCGCGGATTCTTTTGCCTGCTTGTCCAAATTTAGGGTTCGGATGTACAGGATTTGGACGAGGGATCGGTCACCCGAGGGCCATCCGAAGATGGGGCGCCCCCCCCGAGCTCGGGTCCCCGACCAAATTGATCTGTATCCGAGTCACGGCACCAAATTGTTATAAGCGGTCGTGACAAATTTACAAAGTTTCCGAAGATAATTTATTTGAGCAAGCTACCAAGCAGGCAAAACAGAGCTGGGCGGCCTGGGAGACCCTTGCTCCCTCCAAAGGCGCGCACTTCACCCCGCCAAAGTTCCCGTTTTTATAGTCCAGTAGCTCCGGGTATGCATAGCACATCCTGATAAGCTCCTGCGGCTGCGCATGCTGTTACTGGGGGGTCGTCCTGGTTCTGGTGATCGTAAAGGTCGTGGTCTTCCTCTGCGTTGTGGGTCAGTTTCCTTATTTGGTCATGTTGGCCCAGTGTAAAAGAGTAAGGAGATCTTGTTGATTCGGCAGGATGTCGCCACTCTGAGATTAGGTATCTTGCCACCTCATCAGGAGGTAGTCTCCTGGGGTTTTGTCCATTAGCAACTCTAACAAAGACACAAGGAGCAAGAGGGGGATTTCCCCCCCTTCCCCATCTGCTGGTTTGGAAACAAATTCCTTATATTTTTATTACATCTGGTCTCCTTCAGAGTTGGAGACCAGCTTCATTATTTCTACCTCATGACAAGTGCAACCAGAGCTGCAAATGTACACCAAAGCCTGGGCTCATCCTTCTCCTCTGGCATCTGCTCCTTCAGAGTTCCAGCAGGGACAATCCGTGCTCAGTGTTTTCTAGAAGTCAGAGATAAAAGACCTTTGCAGGAGCCTCAACGCTGGAGCTCAGGATAGGCTTGTGTTTAAAAGCATGGTCTTCCATGGAGCCCAGGAGGTGGCTGCCTTGCTGCGTTCAGGGTAAGAAGGGACCCATTTCTATGGCGCCTAACATACGGCTGTGTGTGTGCAAGGCAAAAAGCACTAAGGGAGAGGCCATGAGACAGTGGAGGGCAGCACAAGGGGCAGTTTTGGAAGTGCAGGAATTCATGAGAAATGCAGACAAGTTTCACAGCCTGGTATGTGGGCTGCAGGTGATGGGCTCAATGGGGTCAGATCCCAAACCCATTGTGCTGAGCTGCCTTTAAATTACAGAACTGTTTTGATTGGAAAAGACCTTTGAGATCATCAAGTCCACTTGTTAACCCAGCACTGGCAAGTCCACCACCAAACCACGTTCCTAAGCACCACATCTATGTGTTTTCTAAATACCTCCAAGGATGGTGACTCAACCACTTCCTTGGGCACCCTGTTCCAATGATTGAGAACTCTTTTTGTGAAGAAATGCTTCTTAAATCTAATCTAAACCTGTCCAGCACAACCTGAAGCTGTTTCCTCCTGTCCTATCACTTGTTACTTGGGAGAAGAGATCAACACCTGCCACTGTATAGCCTCCTTTCAGGTAGAGGTAGGTTGCAATAAGGTGTCTCCTCAGCCTCCTTTTGTCCAGTTTTATTTTAATTGCTCTCTGTTTCACTCCAAAGCTAATTTTTTTTTCAGTACATGTGATGATGCATCCTAAGAGAAATGTGTAAGATTGTTTTAAGGATTAGCCATTTACATCCACCTGTTTCAAGAGTGTAAGTGGAGCAAAACTTGATTTATGCCCTCAGTGCCTGAGGCTAGTCTGGGTGATTTCTGAACTGTGAAGAGAACTTTTCTATGGGAATCCAAAGTATATATTTTTGTGAGAGGAACAAATCTATAGTTTTTCAAGCTGAGTCTTGTCTAATTTATTTTTATGAAGCACTCTTATCATGGGCATAGGCCACTGAACAACTGAGTTTTACCTGAGCTTCTTCTGCAGCTCAATCACTGGTGTGTTATCAAAGCTATAATTACCCAGGAACCCCCTTACACTGCTTTCTCTTCCAGTTACAAGCCTGCAAGGAAGACTGCACAACAAGAAATGTGGAAGGTGCCTGAAATGCAACATGAAGTAGGGAAGGAGGAAAGTTGCAGATTTTCTTTTGTCACACAGAGTTTGAAGACAGCTTTTTTATACTAATGTTCAAGGTACAGCATCTGCTGAAAAAACAACAAAAAAGCCTCAGTGAGAAGTCTGAAAACCTAACCCAGTTCTTGGTGTTACACCAAGAAAGCTTGGATGAAAAGATCCTGGTTGCACTGCTTAGAGAGCTCACTTTTTTTCCATCCTTCACTTGAACATAAAAAAGGCCTTTGAAGAGGGGTGCAGGCAGCATAGGGGTACTGAGTGCCAGAGCTGAATTTGTTAGCTGAGACACTGTTCTGGGTCTGGAGCACAAGGGGAAGATGTAGCATTGGAAGAGATGCTAGAAAGAGTAGAGGCTGTGAGATACAAGTTGCCACAAGCAAAGCCAAGTAGCCCACCTGCTGGAGTCTGCCTATGCCTCTAGGCTGGGTGTGGGGTACACAAGTGTCAAAGGGCAGAACTTCAGCCCTTACAGAAGAGATGTGGGCATGAGGTAGACTGCTTCCCTTTTCAGTGTCTGTGGGGACAGGACAAGGGGCAATGGCTGCAAGTTGGAGCTCAGGAAGTTCCACACCAACATGGGGAAGAACTTTTCCCCAGTGAGGGTGAGGGAGCCCTGGGACAGGCTGCCCAGGGGGTGTGGAGTCTCCTTCTCTGGAGAGATTCCAGCCCCATCTGGACGCCTCTCTGTGCAGTATGAGCTGGGGAGCTGCTTTGGCAGGGGGGTTGGACCCCATGATCTCTGGAGGTCTGCTGTACAGAGTGGTGTCTGCTGTAAAACCAGAGATAAAACATCTCTTTAACATCCACATCCCACAGCCCAATCTGCCCTTTATTGAAAGGCCAACTTGCTTTTCTGTTTGGACTGGTTAACCATGAAGGGACAAACACCTTTTGCCCTGGTGGGTTTCTCAGGTAGGAAATGATGTTCCAGCTGTGCAGGAACTGGGGGTGTGGGTGTGGTGTAGAGGGGGTGAAGCTGATGGCACTCAAATCCACTAAATCCTAGACCTGCTGTTAGTCACAGCAGGGAAGGAGTCTGTCTTCTGGGTATGACCCAGGTGAATCCTGTTGCCTTGTTGATTTGATCCTGTAGGGTTTTGAGAAGCCAGTCCCTAATCCAACAAAAGCTGTATTTGTGCCAACTGTTTTAATTGCAGTATCCAGCTCTTCTGCGCTTAAATGCTCTGTCAGGATTGCTGCTTGGTGTGTACTTCTAGTGACCTTCACTTTAATTGTCTAATTGCTTGCAACTCATTTGGATGATTCCAGTAGTGCCTGCTAGCTCTGATTAAAACTGGTTTCTTTCCAAAAACATTAAGTTTCTTCCTCTCACTTCTTTGCATAAGTAAAATAAAAATTTAGGTGCTAAGGAATCCTGAAACATTGCTGATGGATGGATGGATGGATGGATGGATGGATGGATGGATGGATGGATGGATGGATGGAGAAGCTGAGGTAGCTCATTTCTTACTTCCCCTTGGGACTTGGGGTCAACTGAGGCTCTGCAGGTCCCTGACTTGTGGTAGTGGGCTACAGCACTTCCCAGCATGGGTAACATGCTGTGTGGAAGGAGTTGTTTAGGAGTAGGGGCTCTGCTCACACTGTACAGGGAACACTCAGGACAGGACTGTCTGAAACACAGGGAGCAGAAAGAGGGGTTGGTACTTCGGCAAAGTGGGCTGGAGTCTCCTGGAGCAGGCACTCCAAGGGCTGTGGGGAGGACAAGATATAGGGGTTGCTGGGAACTTCTGACCCTTTGCTCCAAACCTAAGGATGGGTGCTGATTGCAGCTGGCAGACACCAGCAGAGTCCTTGCCACAAAGAGCAATTTCTCTCTGTGCCCACAAGTATTCACAAGTCCTGGTGTCCAGTCAGAGCTCAGGGATGTGTCCTCTCCACTACCCAGATGGGAAAATGGAGGAGCAGAGAATGATAAGGACCTACCCTGTGTCACCCAGAGGTGCAGTGGCAGAGCCTGAGTGCATCTCCCTCTTCCTGAGGGCCTGGCTGGCTGTTTCAGGGTCAGTTTAGGTATGGTGCAGGCATTCAGCTTTGCAGAGGGTTGTTGGAGGAGGTGCTGCTGAGTAGCTTGGTGGGGACTCCCCCTGCCTTTGATAATTTTGGCTTTTAGGCTGAAGGTCTCACTGGACCTGTCCTTCCTGCTGTACTAGGATATGTGAGACTGCATCCTGGTTGGTGAGGACAGGGACTCTGCCCAGGGATAACTCACTAGTTATCTTACTCAGCTCCTGCTTCTCATTCCTCATGGAGCAGCCACTCTTGCTGCTCCCTGACACTAGGGAAGGTTTAAGAGACACCCAGCCTACCTCACTCCTGCTTTAGCCACGAAGGCAAATCCTCTCAGCAGCAATGAGAGAACCCAGGAGCCCTGGTTCTCAGTGCATTTATCTGTGCACCTAACCTCATCACATGAAACAGCTTGTGCCTTTGCATCACAGGGTCAGCCACAGTGGAGCATCCTGAGTGGGCAGCCCTAGTGCTCAGAGGGATTGGGCTGTGAGCAGGCAGTGCAGTATAGAAGAGTTCTAACCTGAGGATGGTGGAAGTCTTTTCATAGTCAGAGTCTCCCTGGAAGAAGACAAAGGTTCCTGGACACTCAGCTCTAGCACTGCAGGACAGGAACATGATATTTGGAAAGGGGCTTGCAGGGAATTGCCCTGCATTGTGTCCTTGCATATGTCGTAGCATGGGGAGACACTGAACAAGGTTTG
This sequence comes from Laterallus jamaicensis coturniculus, assembly GCA_022605575.1. Taxonomy (NCBI): domain Eukaryota; kingdom Metazoa; phylum Chordata; class Aves; order Gruiformes; family Rallidae; genus Laterallus; species Laterallus jamaicensis. The sequence continues at coordinate 2,981,252 of JAKCOX010000001.1, forward strand.
GAGAATGCAGGCTGCTCTGCAGGTGTTTCTGGAAATCAGATGTGTATGGGTTTTTTTTGTCTCAGTTCATAAAGTAGAGCAGAGCTTTGCATGAGCTTGTTGGCTTCTGTGAGGGCTCAGGGAGTTTCAGGTGATTGAGGAAGGAACCTCTGGAGCCATCCAACCCCCTTGCTCAAGTAGGGTCACCTACGCCTTGTTTCCCAGGACCATGTCCAGGTGACTTTTAAATATCCCCAATGATGGAGACTCCACAGTCTGTCAGGGCACCCTGTGCTTGGTCTTGGTCACTCTTACAGTGAAAAAGTGTTTCTGGATGTTCAAACATAACCCCCTGAGTTTCACTTTGTGCCCTGCCGCTGGGCACCACTGAAAAGTGCTTGACTCCATCTCCTTTACACATTCTTGTCCTTGGAGGTCTCCATGGCCTTGTCTGGACAAGGCCATGATCCTGGCTGGATCCACTTTGAGCTGGAGTTTGGAATAGAGATCTCCAGAGCCCTTTCCAAACCTTCACTTTCCAGTGGTCTTTTTATGGTGGAGCCTAAGGACACCACATCCTTATCTCTAAATTGGAGAGATGTGGATTTGATGGTTTGATGGTTAACAGACCATAGCCAAAGGGAAGTGGTCAATGGGTCTGTGTCCAGGTGGAGGCTGATGACAAACAGTATCCCCCAGGGGTCTGTCTGGGGACCGGTTCTCTTTAACACCTTTATCAATGACATTGATGATGGGATTGAGTGCACCCTCAGCAAGTTTGCAGATGACACCAAGCTGAGTGGTGTGGTTGACACCCTAGAAGGAAAGGAGCCATCCAGAGGGATCTTGGCAGGCTGGAAAGATGGGCCCAGGGGAACCTAATGAGGTTCAACATTGCCAAGTGTCAGGGGTTGCACTTGGGCTGGAGGAATCCCAGACACAGATACAGACTGGGAGAAGAGCTGCTGGAGAGCAGCCCTGCTGAGAAGGACCTGGGGGTTCTGGTGGATGAGAAACTTCACCTGAGCCAGCAGTGGCTCTTGCAGCTCGCAAGGCCAATAGGATCCTGGGCTCCATCAACAGAGTGGTGGCAGCAGGGACAGGAGGGCATTGTCCCTCTCTGCTCTGCCCTGCTGAGGCCCCATCTGGAGTCCTGTGTCCAGAGCTGGGGCCCCCAATACAAGAAAGATGTGGAACTGTTCGAGAGGGTTCAGAGGAGCCACAGAGATGATTAGAGGGCTGGAGCAGCTGCCCTACAAAGAGAGGCTGAGGGAGCTGGGCTTGTTCAGCCTGGAGAAGAGAAGGCTGTGGGGGGACCTCACTGCAGCCTGCCAGTCCCTGCAGGGAGCAGAGAAACAGGAGGGGAATCAACTTTTTAAAAGGACAGACAATGGCAGGACAAGGGGGATGGATTGAAGCTGAAGGAGGGAAGGTTTAGATTAGATATTACGGGGAAGTTCTTTACAGAGAGAGTGGTGAGGGGCTGGAACAGGCTGCCCAGAGAGGTGGTGGATGCCCCATCCCTGGAAGTGTTCAAGGCCAGGTTGGATGGGGCCCTGGGCAACCTTGTGTAGATCCAGGCCTGAAGTTAGTGCTCTGTGATCCTTGAGGTCTCTTCCAACCCATGCCATTCTATGATTCTATGACTGTACCTTAAGAGTACAGTCTCAGAGACCAATGAAGGGACCCAGGTACCGCTTACCCAACAGCTGCCGTGCTGAGGGAAAGAATACAATTACAGGCAGTTTTGCCTAGGTTCCTCTTTAGTCAGAGCATACTTCTTTTTATAAGAAGTCTTTAACTTTGATTACTGCAAACACTCCAGTCAAAGGCACTCAGCAGGTAGCTATGGCAACCCCTGAGATAAGTGGTCTAAAATATACCAGGTAAAATAATGAGGGGATAATAATACGGTTTTAGTTCAAATAAACTATTAAGTGTGACTAATGGTTTTACATTTAAAAATATTCATACACCATATTTCTGGGCTATAAATTAGTAATGGTTCGAGGCCCATTGTTCATCCCACTGCTGTAGGTGGTCTCCAAAGAATAGTGTTAATATATGCCTCCTGCATTTGTTAACCCAGCACTCAGCAGGAGAAAAAAAAAAAAGTCTTGTAGCGCCACAAAATAAAACTGTTAAAGGGAGAAGCAGAGGGGGGAGGACTTAGGGAGGGAAGATTGCCCATGCAGAAAGAGCTACAGCCCTTTCTCAGAGGCTGACCTAGCCAATATAAGGTGACGATCTCAATACCTCTTTTTTTTTCCAGACCATCTCTATTGGACCCAAATCAAAACCAGCAATTACCAGCTGGGTGATAAGGGCTGTGCATACTCAGGAAGTGGCAACTGTTACCCAAGGAAAACTTATGATTTAGTCTAATGTATTTAGTTAACTTGTGTGCAGCTGGGATTCTCTGTCCATGAAGACCCAGTCTACTCCTCCAGCAGGACTGCCAGCCTGCTAGCCATGGGGAACTGCAGGAAAGCAGAACTGAAGTTTGCTAGAACTTGTCACGCTGTCTATGGTGTTTAGTAACCCTTCAGACATCTTGGTTTTCAGAATATACCCACAGCACAAATGGAGGACCACCCTCCCTCTTACCCCCCCTTTTCTCCCTATCTGCTTCCTGTCTTCACCCTGTCCCTTCTATGCTGTCCTTTGCCTTTTGACTGCATCTAACACAGAAGCAAATAGCTCTGTCCTAAGAATTCACCCTTCAGACCTAGCAACTGTCCCAAGGATTTTTGATCACAAATCCTACAGCAGTCCTTGCAGTTTATTTAGTTTGTTCAGCCTGAAGTATCTGATATATAAAAGATTATTATGTTGTTTTTTTCCCCCAAAGTACTGGCATTGGGAAGTGGACATAGTAGACAAAATGTGGTATATGTCCCTTTTTTGGGTATTACCCCTCATTTCCTGGTAGTTACAGGAAACCCAGAAGATCATAAGCAAAGGGGTTTTGTTGAGTTTATTTTTTTGTTGTTGATAAGAAAAACTTATTTGAGTATATTTTAGGCCAGTGGAAAGGATCAGGTGAATAAAACCATCATTCTCCATGGAGTTACTTTTCAAAATGGAATTTCTCATTGATTGCAATTTTTCAGAGGCACTTCCTGACCAATTTAAATTCCTCCTCCAGGAGCTCCAAGTATCTCTGTACGCTTGTTTGTGTCAGGTATTGCCTCTGCAAGGAGTAAGCTTTGTATCACAGCAACAGCATCCTAAATAATGCAGTACACAGTGTTTAACCAGCCATTACCTTGGGTGAGATTTTTTGGAAGGGAGGGGAAGGAGCACGAGATGGAAGCCCTTCATCCTCTTCAAGCAATGGGTCCCAGCAAATGGGGCAGGTAGAACCCAGCACAGGTACCACTTGTTGTGCAGGCACAATTGTGCACAACATGGCAGCGATTCCTTTCTGTCTGGTGGGTTCACCTGCCCTGTCCCAACCGCTGCCTTCCTCCAACCATCCTACAGTGCTTTGGATCCATTGCTGGGCAGGGAGGATTTGGACCATCCTCATCCCTTTTAATAGGGTTCCCTGCTGCCCTAAGTCATTTTGAAGTAAGGGTTTGCCTCCTTATAGAGATGCTGTGGGCTTCCCAGCAAAGTAGGGTGCTTGGTTAGACCTGGGGACCAATGTTCTATGTATTGTTAATCTGGGCTTCAGCCTCACTTTGCTCCTCCAATCTCACCCCTCTGGGCTTGACAGAGAGTGGCCTGGATGTCAGGCAAGACAATGAGCAGTTCCTTTCCAGTCCCTGTGCTCCTTGGTCATTACTGGCTTTTGTTTTGTTTTGGTGGTTTGGTTTGGTTTTTTGGTTCATTCTGTCTGATTTCCTTTTGCTGCCTCCATGCCTCAGACCGCAGTCAGGCTTTCTCAGTCTCTCACAGGCAGTTGAAAGGCTGCTCACACAGTGAAAGAAGAATGCCAAAGCTGAGATAGCTGTTGAATTTTAATTCTCTTGTTGTCCAGTGGCAGGGAATTAGCCTGTGAAAGTCAATGGATGCTGATACTTTCCTGCTAGCCCAGTGCTAAACTGAGTGTTTTAGCAATGACAGCCAAGCCGTGCACTGCAGTCCCCCAAATCTTAACCCTCTCTGCCTCTTTCCTCTAGCCTTGGGGCTGAAGCTGGCTGGGTGTCCCTGTCCTGCCTCTGTTTGGGTGCTAGCTCCCCGCTGTGTGTGCAAGTGTGGGTGACCCTGAGGAAATGCTGGGGATGTAAATATTTTCTGTTTAATTCACTGTTGTCCACCAAGGCAAACTAAAATTCACAAAGTAAGGAGTAAAGGAGAGGAGAGCAGAGGGTGCTGTTCCTGCACCAGTGGCAGCTGCTCCCAAGGAGGAACCTGCAGTAACATCAGAGCATGCAAAGCCATGGGAACAACAGCATAGAAAAAACAGGTGGGAAACACTGCCCCAGGGGCTGTGGATGAAGCTGCTGTGGGAGATTTGGGGAGAGGCTGCAGATCTGGGAGAGAAAGGCACGCTGCAGGACTGCAAATGGAAAGCCCTGAGCGTTGCCAAGGTGAAGGCACTGTGCAGCCCCCTCCCAATACTGCATCTCCATTGCTTATTTGTGCTCACTCCCATAGCTGACATGTTCTGGAGAATAGCCTGACTTAATGAGGGTGACAGGAAATGGCCATGTCGCAGGCCCTTTGCCTTTCTGGTCTCCAAAAGCATCGAGTTGATGCACATTGAGAAGAGTAGTACTGGGTGTTACTCTAGTCAGCGATGCCACCCTGTCTCTTGGCTTCTGACTTGACTTGGGTTTTCTCTGGTTCATGTAAACAGGGCTGTATTGTATCATCCCCTGTTTATGTTTCAGGGAAGGATGTAGTCTCATTAAAATCCAGCTTCCTATTAACCTGTATTAGTAAACTCAGCACCTCCAAATTTCTCATGAAGCCAGGGAAGCCTTGTGCTTTCCCAGGACATAATTGTGCTCATCAAAACTAGCAGCCAGTTTAAAATACATGCACGTGAGAGTATTCCTGTGCAATGGGCAATTCTTTTCCAGCTCTGCCATGGCTTGTCACAGTGCTTATCCAGGCCTGCTCAAGCAGTGTGCAAAACATGCTGCAACAAACAAACAAATACCAAAACACAGAAAGAAACAAGGAACAAAAATCTCCTCTCCCAACCCCAAAGCAGAAATAATGAAGAACAGTGCTAATGAATTTCTCAAGCAGATGAGGGAGGACGGAGATGCCAGCTTGTATAAGCAAGCAGACATCAAGGTTCACATTTTTGGGGGCCAAAGAGGAGTGAAATTGCAGGATTGTTGAGAGACAGGTTAAATTTCCTAACCTGTAGAGCAGCTTACTGCACAGAGACTGTGTCATTACACCATAAATGATGCTACAAGAGAGACCAATGGACTGACACCAGAGTAGCTCTGAGTGAAGATAATGAGCCCTGCATGGGTGCCATGCCTCTGCTCTGTGCTCTGTGCAGCAGGGGACATAAAAAGATGATTGAAAGAATATTTCATGCTTCAACATCCTTTCCTGTTAAAGCAGAGCTAATGTGTGCTTGCTGCAGTATGCCATGCAAATGTTTATAGAACCCAAGCTTTTCACTGCCCCTCTGGTCTATTTGGGGACTCCCCCTCACCTTCAAACAGGGCAAGGGATTGCTCAGTCCAGCTGACAAAAGGTGATGATAGTGTTGAATATTTGTTCTGTGCTATTGATTTTATGTAATACAAGCTCTGTTTAGAAGTAGGAAATAAAACAAGGTGAGAAAAGGCTTTCTGAAAATAACTGAAGTACCTATATGCTGATGAAAATACAAAATGGGGAGGGTTTTTTTGCAGCTTTTGTCTGAACTGTCCTAAATCAATTAGGTACAGAATTGGACACTGGCATTTTATTCCCTTTTTGGATTAAAAAGCAACTTAATTAATTTTTTTTCCAAATCAGAAAGCGAAGGATGAAAGGGAAGGTGTGGGAATGGCATATGGCAGTATGGCCTCTTCCCCTAAGAAAAATTCTAGTTTGCCATAAGTGGAGGGAGGAGTATGAAAATAATTTCCTGCCCAGCTCTTGTTGTTTCCATGGAGAGAAGCCACAGAGAAGGGAGCTGTGTCCCAAGGGTCAATGTGCCTTATGGATACCCACTCAAAAAATGGTCACTCAGTGCGGTGCCTCCGCAGTGAGCAACTTCTTTGTCCTGCTCTTCATGGCCACTGTAATCTTCTTGCTTGTCACACTGGTATTTCTATCTCTTCTTTTCTTCCTGTGCCCTGTGGTTGCCTCCTGCCCACCCCACACACTTCTATGACCAGTCGCAGTGGTGGTGACAGAGAGCAGAAGACACATGGGGTGTAATCATTTGTGTCTCAGGGTGGCCTTTCACAGCAGCTGCAGAGCTTATCAGCTTGGTTGTGTGCTTCCTCCACCTGCTGCATTACAGCTGAGACTCTACAGCTCAGTGAGCTGACAAAATGCCCTACGTCATCCATTGTACTTATAACCTATCCTAATTCAAATGGCAGCTCCCCATATCCCAACTTGCTTTAAGCAAGAGTGAGGGAATGCTTTGTTCAAATGAAAGACCAAAAAGAGGACACTTCTCAATCTTTCCATAAGATGCCAATGAATAGACTGCCTCAGAAAATGTATTCTGGGCTCCACGAGTAAGTGCTTTAATTTTGGGGTGGAGACACACATAAGAATGAGGCTGATTCTCTGCTTCCAGTGCAAATTCCTTCGTAATTGAGCTGCTATTAGCAACTCCGGGGCGGTGCACTGTGTGTTTTTATGGGCCAATAATAGATGTCTAGGGTGATTGGAGGCAATCAGCCTTCAGCCTAGAATGCTACAAAGCCCCAGATGTGTAAAATGATAGGCCACTGAAGTCTTCCCTTCTGAGACTTATAAATAGCCCATGCTCTGGGAAAGCAGGCCAGCTGCTGACTAATGGGGAGCAGGCAGAAGACCTGCGGTCATGGTGTTGTGTATGGCCTGGGTCACCGCCGGCTGAATCAGAAGGGTTGTCTGTGATTCAGCTGGCCCATAATGTCTGGCTGCAGTTCATTGTACCAGTTTGTGAGTGGTGGTAAATGGTATGAACCTTGTAGAGCGTGGTTGATGTGGCAATGGTCAGTCTGTTAGTCCCTTACAGTTTCAAAGAGGTTTTGGATGTTCAAAATTAAACCATTTTCATAGAATCATAGAATGGCCTGGGTTGGAAGGGACACCAAAGATCATAATGTTCAAAACCCCTGCCACAGGCAGGGCCACCAACCTCCAGGCCTGGAGCTACACAAGGTTGCCCGAGGCCTTATCCAACCTGGCCTTGAACACCTCCAGGGAGGGGGCATCCACCACTTCTCTGGGCAGCCTGTTCCAGCACCTCACCACTCTCTCTGTAAAAAACTTCCCCCTAATATCCAATCTAAACCTTCTTTCCTTCAGCTTTAATCCATCCCCCTTGTCCTGCCATTGTCTATCCTTTTAAAAAGTTGAATCCCCTCCTGTTTCTCTGCTCCCTTCAGGGACTGGCAGGCTGCAGTGAGGTCCCCCCACAGCCTTCTCTTCTCCAGGCTGAACAAGCCCAGCTCCCTCAGCCTTTCTTTGTAGGGCAGGTGCTCCAGCTGTCTAATCATCTTTGTGGTGCCTCTGAACCCTCTCCAACAGTTCCACATCTTTCTTGTATTGGGGGACCCAGATCTGGACACAGAACTCCAGATGGGGCCTCACCAGGGCAGAGCAGAGAGGGAAAATCCTCTCCCTGTCCCTGCTGCCACCCCTCTGCTGATGGAGCCCAGGATCCTATTGGCCTTGCGAGATGCAAGAGCCACTGCTGGCTCAGGTGAAGTTTCTCATTGACCGGAACCCCCAGAAGCAGGGCTGCTCTCCAGGAGCTCTTCTCCCAGTCTGTATCTGTGTCTGGAATTCCTCCAGCCCAAGTGCAACCCCTGACATTTGGCAGTGTTGAACCTCATTAGGTTCCCCTGGGCCCATCTTTCCAGCCTGTCCAGATCCCTCTGGATGGCTCCTTTCCTTCTGGGGTGTCGACCACACCACTCAGCTTGGTGTCATCCGCGAACTTGCTGAGGCTGCACTCAATCCCATCATCCATGTCATTGATGAAGATGTTACAGAGAACCGGTCCCCAGACAGACCCCTGGGGGACACCGCTTGTCACTGGCCTCCACCTGGACACAGACCCATTGACCACCTCCCTTTGTCTGTGTCCTTTTAACCAATTTCTTATCCACTGGTTGGTCCACCCGTCAAATCCACATCTCTTTTTTGCCAGAGCAGGGCATGTCCTGTCACAGTGGTGAGTCTCCTGGCCAATCTGGGACAGTAAGTAAAAGCTATCTTTCAGGGCTGGGTACTACCACTGAGTCTGCTACAGAGGTATGTTCTCCTTGTGCTGGAGTATACTTGTTTTCATGGCAATGCTCATCATGGAGCTCAGCCATGCAAAGTAGTATTGAATTTGGAGGTGCTTTCTCTGCTAAAAGCAGTCTTTGTGATCTGGCAATCCCCGCCATAAATCAGGGCATGTCTTACTGCTGCCTTCTGGTGCCCAGGAAGGGGTGAAAAACATTGCTGTCTTCTCTCTGTGTTCAGCTGCCATGGGTGCACACAAACCTGCGTGTAGGAAGGGAGCTCAGCAGTGGTGTTCAGAGCTGCTGTCCAACAGTGTAAGTGGGTAGTGCGTACAGCACCTAGGGCAAGCAGGATCCTGGGCTGTATCAGGATGTGGTGGTTCAGCTCCAAGCAGTGGCAGAGCACCACACGCCGCTCACTCACTTCCAAAGGAGAAACAGCCAAAGCCTCTGTAGGTTGGGATAAGGACAGTTTACTGACAAAAGCACAGTGAAAGTAGAACAATGACAGCCCACGGTAAATCTCACTCACACCCTGTGATAGCAGAGTACTGCACAACATGAGGACTGACCCATTGCCCTGGCTGCACTTGGACTGCCCTGGAGGCACCCAGGAGTGCCCCTTCTCAGCCAGCCCCTTTTATGGGGGAGTGATGACAGATGGTGTGGAAAACAGCCCTAATTCAGCTCACCTGTGCTGGCTGCTTGGGGAAGTTAAGTCTGGCCTGGCCAGAAACAGGACACAGGATTCCAGTGCTGCTGCCCTGGAGCTTCCCAGAAGATCTAGATGCATTTCGTTCTCTCACAGGCAGTGAGCCTTTTGACTTTGAACCCATCTAGCAAATGGGAGAAATGATGGATGCTAATATAAAAAAGATTCAGCTGATGGAGGGAGCAAAATGGGGATGCATTTAATGTTTCTCAAGTGAGAAATCACTAGGGAAAGAGGGAGCAAACTGTGCTTGAAAATAGATGCTGAAGTGTTTAAAGCCAGAGGAGAAACTCAAATCAAGGCATTCTCCATTTTGGAAGTGCAATGAAGACAAATTTCCAATACTTTAATAAAGAAGAGTCTATTAGCCATAGCCTGTGCTTACCAAGGGCACTCAGTTGTGCTGGAGTGGTGTGAGATGGATAGCTTTGCGGTCTCTCCCTGAATTGATATTGCACAGTGTTGTTAGATGCAGCGCTAAGATATTCTTTCCCTGGTGGTGCTCTGCTTCATCTGGGAAGGGGCTTGTGCCTCTGTTGCTTTGTGCTTTCTTTTGTTTTCCTAGCTGAAATCAGGTTTCAGGTGAGACTGTGGGGATGTAAGAACAAGCAGAGGTTCCGGGTGAATTTCATGCCTCGGAGCTGTGTGAGATGATGAAGGAAGATGTGCTGTGAAAACCTTACCTCTCTCAGAGCTGGGCTTTCTCTTGTCAGATTTAGAGATGTGGGGATTTCTCTGTGGAAAAAATAGCTGCTGTTTTACAGGTATTAATGCTATTAAGAGACTAGTTAAATAAGAAGGCTCACAAATCTGATCTTAGGCTCATTAGCCTGTAGGGTGGTGGTGACTGGGAGTTTTCCTTTTTTTACTATTTTCCTTTTTTTTTTTTATTTTATCTCTTGGCAAAAGCATTTGCTCAGTGTGGAAATGCACTGTTATCTATGGCTTAGTAGCTGTGCTTCTTCCCGTGTTGCAAGGGAGATTTAGGTTGTTCAGAAGAGCACTCTGGTTGGAAGGCAGCATAGAAGTGCCTTCTGGTTGAAGAGCAGAAAGGGGCCAAATGAAACCTGCGGTGGTCGCTTTAAGACATAAAACCAAATGAAAGCATAAATCTGAGCCCATTATGGATTTGCAATAATGTGGCGATAAATCAGAGGCAGCTGATAATGTAAGAGTAATGCATGTTTGCAATACAATCACCACATGATATTAAAAGATAAGTGTCCATTTACAATGCAATGATGAAGCAGTTCTGGATGACTTGAAGATCACCTTGTAAAACTGCTAGGTAAAAGGAAAAGGTCCCTGTGATCCAAAAGAAGTGTCAGAGACGCTGGAATACATGAAAGGCAAGGCTGGCCTGAGGGATGAGGATTCTGAGCTGATGTCCCCAACTTGCCACTCCAAACCTGTCTTTGAGGTGAAGTATCCTACCAAGCCAGAATAAAATGATTTGCTTGCCAGGTTGAAACTGTGCCTAAAAAGTACCGTGAAACTCTCATAAAGCATGTTGTAAATATAAACATCAGTTGTGATTGTGATGAGATGAAATGAAAGCAGTAACTAACAGCCAGGATTAACAACCAAAAATTCTGTGTTGCTCTATAAACCTTGGGCTAGGCAATGAGCAGGGCTGCATAATTACAGCCGTAAAAGTGCAAGTGTTCTCCACACGTTCAGAACAGAAGCATCAGATGAATTCTGCTGAGCTTGGGAAGCTGTTAATTTGTTTCATTTCTGTAAATTTCCATCCTGTAAACTGTATCCTCAGCTGTTATCCTCACAGCAGAGGCGGTGGAGTTCTGGGGACTTGCATCCAAGACAATGGCTGCTGCAAAAACAAAAGCCGAAGTAACTACTTAGGTCTTAAGGCTGGATGGGTTCATGATGAGTCTATACCCTACCCTTCTCTAATAAATGAAGCTTTGAAACCTTACCCAGTAATTTCTACGTCCAGCACTTAGCTCCCAACTTACTTAGGATGCATCCTTTAGCCAGCTCACTGTAGACCTCAGGTGATGGTGGTTCTACTGTGTCCCAAGGGAAGCTGCCAAGTGATTGATTTACCTCACTGCTAGATATGTTCAGCTTTCAGTGTTGAACTGTATTTTGCTTTTTTTGGAGATGGAATAATTCATACTCCTCAGCAACTTTTATAACCTGCATTGAAATAATTTAATACGGGCAAGAGCTTTGCAATACATTTTTCTTTACCAGAACTCTGATGGGGTTTTTTTGCTCTCTTTTGAACCATTCTTTCTTCTTTAACCTCCATCTGGAAACACAGAGCCAGGATATGTTACAGGTTTGTTCCTATTTGTTGTTACTGATGGCTGGACAAAAAAAAAAAAAAAAAGCCTGAATTATTATTTTTTTTCTTTTAATTGAATGTATTTCTTCTCTTCTGCAGTCAAAAATGAATCTGAGGATGGCCAAAGGTTTTGCTGAAAACTAATTCTGTGAAGACAGAAATATTTTTTAATGAGTTCTCTTACTCTCCTCTATATCCTTTCTGTTGCTGTCATGTTTTGCAAGACACTGTCTATTAGAAAAGTGAAATATCTGGGTCATTGTTTTCCCTGTCTTGATCCATTCATTTTGCCGTCTGTCTTTGAGGTAGGCTGGCATCTTACCAACCAAAGTAAATAGCTCATTAACAATCTTGACAACATTAGCTAATGACCTTGGGTTCTTCTGGAGCAGTTGGAAATTGAATTGCTGCGTGTGATCACAGCACTCGTTGTTCCTCTCTCATTACTTTGTGCTCTGGGACCCCACTTAGTGGTTAACAGCACCTAAGAGAGATGCTCTGATCAAATAGAAGACTAGATTTTCTTCTCCCTTGTCTTCTCTGTTCACTAGGAGTGTTTGGCCTTGTATTAGGTGTCATGTTGTGGCCTGATGGCAGGCACATAGAAGGTGGAGAACTGGAGAGCGTCTCCAGTGTCACTGTATCCACTCCATGTTGAGCTGTGTTTTATATTCACCAGTTGTGTTGAAAGGCTGCTCCAAGCCTGGTATTAAGATGATACATAAAACCATGAGGAGAGCCTGTGCTTAGTTTACAGCTCTGATCAGTCAAACTTTTTCTGTCACAGTTTTGCACGGCTGGCTTCTAGAAGCTCTCTGCAGGCCCCAGACAGTAAACATCAGCCGATTCAAGGCCAGAGTTGCTGCTGACCAAGGCCGAGCCAATCAGCGATGGTCACAGTGCCTCTGGGAATCACATTAGGAGAAAAAAAAACCACAGGCAGGTGTATATTGCCACCAGAGAAGGGAGTGAGAAGATGCAAGGAGCTGTGCAGACACCAAGGCTCGTGAAGGGAGTGGAGGAGGTGCCCCAGGTGCTGGAGAGAGAGATGTCCCTGCAGCCTGTGGGGAAACCCATAGTGGAGTGGGTGTCCCCCCGCAGCCCATGGAAAAGGCAGAGACCCTATCTGCAGCCCGTGGAGAGGCCCCACGCTGGAGCAGGTGGGGACAGACAGGAGATGCTGTGACCCACGTTGGAGCAAGCCCCTGCCAGCACCTGCAGCCCGTGGAGAGAGACAGAGACACAGAGATGAGCAAGGGGGAGATGCGCGCTGGAGCAGGTTTGTTGGGGGGAGACTTGTGACCCCGTGGAAGACTGGGCCTGAGAGACATTGTGATTTATGACTGCCCACCATAGCAGTGACCCACGCTGGGGCGGCTGGGGAAGAGCTGAAGCCCTGTGGGAAAGGACTCACACTGGAGAAGTTCATGAAGGACTCATGTCTCCCGTGGGTGGGACCCCACAGTGCAGCAGGGGAAGGGTGTGAGGAATGAATGTGTCCCCATCCCTGGCCAAGAAGGAAACCAACTTCTGAGGAACTGACTGAAACCCCCATTTCCCCAGTCCCTGCCCCTCCCTGTGCCACAATGGGGGGGAAGAAGGGAGTGAAATAATGACTAAAATGAAGTCTGCTAAGAAGGGAGGGTTGGGGGGAAGGTGCTTTAAGATCTGGTTGTGCTTCTCATCACCTGACTCTGGTTTCACTGTGTATGTAGCTGTAGTGTAATCAATTAGTTTTCTTTGCTTTATTCTGTGTTGAGTCTGTTTTGCCCATGACGCTGATTGTGGAAAGATCTCTTCCCGTCCTTATCTTGACTCCTATGCCTCTCAATATGTACTTTCTCCCCTGTCCAGGGAGAAACTCCAGGTCAGAGTGATAGACTGACTTTGGTGGGTGTCTGGCCTCCAGCCAGGCCTAAACCATCCCCCCCCCACACCCCTCCCCCTGTTTACTCTTGTAAATGATAGGAATATCTCTCTTCTCCTTGAAGAACTTTGAAATTAGAGGGTGGAAAAGGCTTTAGAAAACAGTCTAATGCATATGTATGAAGACTTGACAGGCGTTCCTTGATCAGATTAGACATGTTTTGAGCAGATGGATGGGCTAGCTGACCTCTGGAGGTCCCTTCCAACCTAAATTGTTCTAAAATTCAATGAATGTGAGTAATTTGAGGCTGTGTTGTTATTTTAATGTGTGTGTGTTTTTATTCTGAGACTAACAGTTGTATCTACTGGATTCACTTAAGCAACTGGCTTGACATTTTTAATAGTCTCAACTTATTTTTTTTTCAAGTGCCTTAGTGAACCAATAAGGATAAATTTTAAGAACAAACAGATAAATCACATAGTGGAGCCTTGCCCCATGGTACCTGATAAAGCAACGAAGGTGTTCAGTTCTGGGTGACCTGAACCAGTGCTATCTCAAATACTGAAACAGAGGGAACCTTTGAGATGTAGGTTGGCCTCCCTTCTCTTCAGCCTGGATCATTCAAATCCAGAACCACTCTGCTTTATGCATGTATACCGGTCTCCAGCCCTTGGTCTTTCCTGTTCCTTCTCCTGAGAACTGTGTGTTAGGAACTGTCTGTTTGACCATGTCACCAGGTTCCCACCCATTCAGAAGCGAGCCCACATTTCCCCTAATCTTCCATGTGCTGTGTATGTGCTTACAAAAGACCTTGAGGCCTTTGACACCCATTGCCACATTTAATTCTGTGTGGTATTTGGCATTCCTAAGTGCATCTCTGCATGCTCAATGTCCCTGTATTCCTCCCAGGTTTTCAGTCCCTGCTTCCAACTTCTGTATGCTTCATTTTTCTGTTTGCTATTTGCCAGGAGTTCCTTGATTATCCGTGCCAACCTCCTAGCACTTGCCTTGCTTGTCAGGACGGACAGATCTTGAGCTCCAAGAAATGAAGTCAGCTTAAAGAGTTCCTATACCCGTAGGTTTACGTTTTATATTTCTCCTTTGTTTGAGTCCTTCAGGTCAAACTTTGAAGTTGCTTGCTCTCCATGGCAGTTAAGCACTTACCTAGAAGAACACAAAATTGTCATCTTGGACTTAAGTGGGCTCCAAAATCTGGGACTTAAAAAAACCCCAACCAACCCAAACCCAACCAACACAACACAACAGCAAATATATGAGATGGCAGTCCTGTTTGTGGTGAGTAATTTATGCCATTTATATTTTGGCTCAGTTTTGGTTTGATGGTCAAATTCAAGCTTGCCCAAACTTACCCTGAATTTTAACCAGGCTGTATCAGTTTTAGTCAACTCAGGATGTAATTTTCAGTTCCTATACCCTAATGCAGTGTGTTGTTGGCTGTGGGTATAGCACTGAATAAGGGGCATACATCCTCCATGTCTGGATTGCCTTGTTTGAACTTTTGTACGTTTTTCTTGAGAGCTTATTCAGAAGAAAGTGGTTCAATAATTTAAATGTGGATGAAGCTATCTCTTTCTGGCAGGTCTGATCTCTTCTGCCTTCTTTTTTAGTGTTCGGCATCTACTACGAATTAGTTTCTCTGGGGAATATGTGCCTTAGCTCCACTCAGAAAACTTACTTGTTGAAAGAAAGAAACTGTGTAAATAACCTTCCAGCTCAGGCACCCTGGCCAAGTGCCTTAGAGCATTTTTCTCTTAGAATTTAATTTGTTCTAGTGATTTAAAGTGCAGCATTCACACTGAGCTCAGAAGCCTCCATGCTTCCTTTCACCACTGTCTTTATCACAATCAAATGAGCCCGTATGGTGTACAATGAGACTTCTCTGCATTTTTAATAACAGTTCAGACCTGTAGAGATCCTGTTTGTTTCTGGCAGGGGAAATCTATCTGCGGTGGCTTAGGAGCAATCGCAGAGCCCTTTGTGCTTGTAGGTGAGCATCAGTCAGTTTTACACACGCTGCAGTTTCACACAGCCCCTGCCTCCTCAGCCAGCGAAGAACGCCACAAAAGGCAGGAACATGTTTTTCAGCTTGGCTGGATGTGGAGCCTTCAGGAGGTGTCACTGCACCATTGCAGGAAGAAAATCTGCAGTGCAGTTGCTTTGAGTTGTACCTGATGTTCAGACAGTTAAATACACTTAATTAGCACTCTGCTTTCTTTAGCTTCCATGAGCACCCTATAAATCCCTTTCAAACTGGAAATTTGGGCTGACTCTCAAGCCGATTGACTGGCAAACATCCAAGGAGGATTTGTAGGGTCTTTTCACAAGTAATCATGGTCAATCTCAAATAACTGAAGTATGCAGGGTTTTTTGATGTATACATTCATGTTCCATAAATGTTATCTACTTGCAAGAGAAGTATACATTAAAAGGCTGTTGGAATTCAGAGGTATTTATAGTATTTTCAGGTTCTTTTTCTTTGAGATGTTTATAAAAACCATCCCAGCCTGCAGGAGAGTCTACTGTTGCTGCCTATTAAGTATACCAAACCATACAGTCGTTTAAGATTTTATGGATGATAGATGGCTGCCTTGAGTAAAGGAAAATAATTTCCCTCTTGTTTTTCCCTTATTAAAATGTAATATGTCTCTAAAGAATTTTTCTAACGTGAGTATTGTTGGCCTGATGTAAAACTGAGCAGGACATGAGTAAAGTAAGAAGAGATCCGGGTTACACTTCTAGTTATCTTCAAACTTTCCACTGTAAACACAGTGATGAATTTTTAATCAGAATTTTGAAAGTGGGGGGTGGTATGTCGTTTCAGTGTTGTGAGCAGTACATTTTAGGTTTCTGAAAAGATCTGCACCATGCATTTTAGAAGTGCAAGGGTTGGCTGTCGAGCATCTGTTTGTTCTCATGAGAAGTATGAAAAAAGGAAAGGTTTCATCCAAGCAATGCTTCAGGTTATGGGTATGCAGGTGTAGCTTGCCACATCACACCATACATCTGCCCTTTCAACCCTGCTGACCCAGACATGGGAGAAAAGTCACCCTGACCCTCTACATAGAGAGTTTTCCCACACTGTGTGATTTGGGATTTAATCTCTGGTTGCCCCCACCCAGACACCTCCTCACAAACAGCCTTGTTACCTTCCCAGTCCTGATGGAATTCCCTCCTGAATCTTCCATCCCTGGGGTGCTGGGGCAACCTTCACTCCCTTTGGCTGGATGAAAGAACACCCAGTTGCATCCTAGTCTATGAGGCATATGGACAGGGATAAGGCAACTGTTAGCTTTCTAAATGTTTTTTAATAAAGCCTCTTATTTGATTCCCCACATAATGGAGAGAGATTTTCTACACATGCCCCAGTGTGATGAGTTCATTGTTCACCAGCAATGGAGGCCTGATTGTAATGAATATGTGATGCCTGGTACTTACTGTGGGGCAGCAAGCATGTTTGTTTCTGCACATCCCACTGCAATTTAGCCTTCCCTGAGACAGTAGCTGTTGTCAGTGTCTGCTGAAAAACATGGCCTGCATAAGTAATGCTGACTACAGCATGGGTGCTGGAGGGGGAAATGAGACAAAGATTTGGATGGGAGACAGCTTGGTACCAAACAGACAGCTGATGAGGAAGGGCTAAATAAGAAAGCTTCCTGAAAAGTCTTGTCCTTGGTTGTGCTGCTAAAAGAGCCTCTTGACCATGGTCTTCTTGGTAGTAAAGTTCCTTGGCTCTTTCACCTTTTCTATTGCCCAGCTCTATGACAAGGAGGTTAATTCTTGAGTATTTGAAGAAGCAGCCACTTGGATACACAGTGCTCGTTTTCCCTTTTACGTTCACCAGTTTCATCTCAGCCTCCTTTGGTCTGTTCTGAGCCATCTGGGTTGTTGGGACCAGTTTGCAGCAGTAATTGCATGTGCTGCTTGATATCTCATTTAGCGTTGTCTGCTGTGTAAGCATTGCATCTGTTGAGCCCATGTGCTGGGTTGGGCTGGGGTAGAGTTGATTCTTTTCCCAGCAGCTGGTACAGGGCTGTGTTTTGGATTTGTGCTGAAATCTGTGCTAATAATACCAAGATGTTTTCATTGCTGCTGAGCAGGGCTTACATGGAGCCAAGGCCCTTCCAGCTCTTCACACAGCCCTGCCAGCCAGCATGCTGGGGGTGTGCAAGGAGCTGGGAGGGGACACAGCCAGCACAGCTGACCCCAACTGACCAAAGGGATATCCCATACCATATGACATCATGCTCAGCATGTAAAGCTGGGGGGAAGAAGAAGGAAGGGAGGACTTTCAAAGTGATGACCTTTGTCTTCCCACGTCACCATTAGGTGGGATGGAGCCCTGCTGTCCTGGGCACAGCTGAACACCTGATGAAATAATTCCTGGGTTTGCTTTACTTTCACATGATGCTTTTCCTTAGTTATTAAACTAGCTTGATCTTAGCCCATGAATTTTCTCACTCTTCTGATTCTCTCCCCCATCCCACTGCGGATGTATGCTGAGAGAGCAGCTGTATGGTGCTTAGTTGCTGACTGGGGTTAAACCTCTACAGCCCAAAAGGAGAACTGTAGCATTATTGCCACACTAACCTGCAGGTTTTTTGGGGGGCAGAAGCTGGCCTAGCAGTAGTGACATGCAGCCCAGGTCTTTGGTGAGCTTCATCTATGCATGGGTGAACTCTGAAAAACCATCCCATCTTTTTAAATGCACTGATAACCAGCTTAGAATCATAGAATCATAGGGGTTGGAAGGGACCTCAAGAGATCATCAAGTCCAACCCCCATAGCTTCCCTATGCATAAAGTGTTCTGCTTCTGTAAAGAGGAGCACCGAGGTCCTAATTGTCTTTGTGTCATCTTTGTCAGCACAGTGGTCCAGGAACAGTGTATTGCATCCATGGGGTCTACCCAGTGCAGTGGAAGATCCACCTCACACATGAGGACCATAAAGGCTTATTCTCTGCAGCGTCTGGAAAAGGAGAGAAGGCTGCTCCCCAGGTAGGGTCATCCATGTGGAAAGATGGATGTCTCCTCACAGCTGAGTTTTCATGTAGCAGCAAGGGGGAACGCCATCCCAAACAACCAAAACAGGCAGGCTCTGTGTTGGAAGACACACCGCCCTCCCTGCCCTGCAGCTTCTTCTGCTACTGACAGCAAAAGGGTCTTTTTTTCCTCTCTCTTTATGGCTTTGGTGCAGGGAAAACACTTCCTGAAGGGCACATAAGTATGAAGAGTGTGTGGGAGAAGCAAAGCCCAAAAGCTGAACAGCAGGATGGACAGCAGAAGGGATGCTTAACTATCTGCATGGTCTAAACTTATGATGATGTTGTGCATCCTCCAGAAAGCTTCCTGTCAGCCTTTTTAGGAAGGAGCTGCAGCTTTCTTAGTGAAGGGCTACAGGTTGCTATTTTCCTTCTCTTTTCTTACTGTATTTCTTATTTTATCTAGGGCTTGGGTTTGTTTTGTTTTGTTTTCCTTCTTCCTTAAAAAAGCAACAAAAGCAAAGAATCAACAAAATCCTCAAAGTAATTCAGTCTGGCAGTCTCACAACAGCACTGCTAAACTCACCTTGGCAAACTCCACTTGGTTAAAAGACACATTTGGCAGCTTCTTGCTGCTTTTTTTTTTAAAGGAAACTCTGCCCTTTTTGGTTTGTTAAGCACCTAAAATGCCTGGGTGAAAGTACAACGTTGGCTTTTAATGATCCCAGCAGAGGCTTATGCTACTTTTTCAAGGCATATACTGCCCATCTTGTAATTGGTAGCAGACAATTGACATGCAAGTGTCTCATTTGGGGGAAATTGCAAATTAGAATGGTTATGATGCTGCAAATTAGAGAGAGGTAGCACAGCCCATTATTTCCAGTCCTGCTTGTGCACACAGTGCACTGCTGAGGCTTGAATATCACCAAGGCACTCTGAGTGATGTCTGCAGATCTCCCCTACCTGCAGCGAGGAGCTGTGTGTGAGAGGTCTGCAGACTCCATATGGTCACAGGGCTGTGTCAGCCCAGAGGGGCTTGGTTGTGGGTGGACATGGCCTTTGCTCACCATCTTGGCTGTCTGTCAGGTAGAAGGAGTCCTCGAAGCTGAAGGGCAATGCTGAGGAGAAATGAGGATGCATAGGGGGAGGGTGAAGGCCTGCTGCAAAGCTCTCGGTAGCTCAGGCTCGTCTGATCCTCTCTGCTGATGCATACTTCTCCCTGCCCCCAGCCCCTAGATGGTTCAGGTAGCACTTTTACTCACTCTCTGCCTTTTCTGTCCTTTCTTGATCTCCAGATGCCAGAGGAGGCTGCCCAGGGAGGTGGTGGAGTCTCCTTCTCTGGAGATATTCCAGCCCCATCTGGGCGCCTCTCTGTGCAGTACGAGCTGGGGAGTTGCTTTGGCAGGGGGGTTGGACCCCATGATCTCTGGAGGTCCCTTCCAACCCCTACAACTCTGTGATTCTGTGAATGCTGCATGGTATCCCAGGATTGATCTCATCACATGATGAAAGTCATAGTGTGGTCTATTGGTAGAGGATTGAATCTCTTTGCCAGATCCTCATCCTGGGAGGTGACATTCAGTCCTACAGCCACTGCAACCCCGATTTTGGGGTACAGTCCCTGTTCTGTGTGTTTCTCCTTGCTAGTTACATGACCTTACATATTCAAACCAATTCTTTGTGAGTGGTGCCCACCCCCTCAGTGACCCAGGCTCTTTGGTAAGGCAGCCTCAGCCTTATCACTTTGAGCTGCTGGCATTTGCTTCATCTGCCAGTTTTATCTGCATCAACTCCCAGAGCACATCTGGGAGTGGCAAACCATTCCAGGCATAGTCATGCTCCTCGTGCCACCTCACTGGAGCTGTTCCTGTTTCATGCTGGTTGCTTCTTGTTATCTGTCAGGTAGGCAGTTCCTAATCTGTTTAGTTCATGCTTTATTGATGCTATATCATACACATTTTTTAAAACCAAATGTCATTTGATACTAAGTCAAAAGGCCTCTGAAGACCTAAGCCTATTACATCTGGACAGTTCCCTTTATCAACCAAATTTGTAATCGCATCACAGGATGAAATCAGGTTTGTTTGACAAGCCCTATTTTCCATAAAAACAGATTGATTTGCCTTCTTGTAGTCCCTTCTTTAATTCTTCAGAGAATGGGTCCTGTATGGAGTTTGCTACAACATTGTCCTGGATTGATGTTAATGTCCCTTTCACTCTGCTTGTGTTTTTGCAACATTGGCAAGACAGCACTGTTCTCGGAGGCTGCTCAACTGGCTGTCCTGCTCTGGGAAGATTGAAGAAGGAATTTCTCAGGAACCAGACTCCCTGCTGTGCCTCAGTGCAGGGGAGGAAGAGGTCCCATGGGAGGCAGTTTGAAGGGCAAAGTAGCTTAGGAAAGGTGACAGATCTTGATGAACATCATTCTCCAAGTGCAAGAATAGGCCATCATACTATTAAAGACCCACAGAACACCTCCCACCAAGGCACTAGGAGCCAGGTGGCAGAGCAGGTAGTGCTCTTTCTTTGCATTCCCTATTGAGTTCTGTACTTCTAGGCAGTAACTCCCCTTGTGACACCCAGAGATGGTTGCCCTCTGGCTCGTGGGGCTGATGGCTCTTTTGCAACTGTTCTAGGAGGAACTGGGACAGGGATTCAATGTTCCTTACCTGGCACTCTTCCTCTACAAGCTGGAAGCAAGATTTTGTCATGTAACCTACAAATTGACACTCAGAAAGACGAATAGATGTGTCAGGAGACTGGCTTATCTAGGCAGGGGAATCATTATCTGGCCTGTGTCATGCTCACCAAAACCAGAAAAGAACTGAACTGAAACCAGCTGTTTTGTGGGAAGTGCAAATTCAGAGATGTGTTTTTATAGCACTGAGCACCCTGGGTCTTTGGGCCAGGCTGGGGAGGATGGGTGGTTACTGCAGTATAGGCAACTCAGGTGACTACTCTCCAGTTTATAGCTGTCCTTGGTCTCCTGGAGTGAGTGAACCAGAAAAGCCCAGATGGAGGAACTCAAGTTGATGGGAACCAAGGTGTTAAATACAGCTTCTTGGCATCTTTACCTTGGTTATCAGCTCAGAATACAGCCAAGCCCAACACATTAGCAGTGACAGTGGGAAGCCAGCCTTAAGGAGACCTTATTCTAAGAGCTGTCAATAAAGATTACCTTTTGTAATGCCTCACAGGTAATCTGCTCCCTGCCTGCCTGCTGGATGATAAGGCAGCAGAGGGAAGATCACAGTGTGGTCAAAAGTGATACCCTGATGAATGCAGGCTGCCCACCTGTCTGATGCAAGACAGCTTTGATAAGCAGTGTAGGGAGGCTTGGTGAGTCTACATACCCCTCTGTTACAGGGCACAGTTCTTCCAGTTTATCTGTGACCATGTCTTTTTTCCCAGCTTTCCCTGGAAATCCCTTGTTAACCTCAACTATTCCAA
Source organism: Laterallus jamaicensis coturniculus (assembly GCA_022605575.1). Taxonomy (NCBI): domain Eukaryota; kingdom Metazoa; phylum Chordata; class Aves; order Gruiformes; family Rallidae; genus Laterallus; species Laterallus jamaicensis. The sequence continues at coordinate 3,002,930 of JAKCOX010000001.1, forward strand.
TGTGCTATTTTGTCTACTTGTGATGGCTTCCTTTTGGATTACTCCCCAAGCTAGGCTAAAAGCCAGTGTTGGGATAATGCCTCCCAGGGCTGAGCAGAGAGGTTGCTTTCCCCCACTGCACTGACAGTTTTTAAAAAAGATAAAGAAGGCAAATGTGCTTGAAAGCAGCAGGTCAGAATTCTGATGCTATGCAGAGCTGCTTATTGTCCCTGCCTGCCATCTCCTGTAACCAGATGTAATGGCAGATAGGTATATTAATCTTTCAGGTAGGGGAGGGGAGAAGATGCTATGGGGAAAACACACTTGGAAGACTGGCCAGGGATGTGGGGTTTTTTTTTGCCAAAAGGTGATCAGTTTTTGTCCATCTTCCTTAATGGAATAGTCTTGTATGTTATAACCCTTTCTCACTGCCAGTGGGCTGCCAAAATTTCCAGATATGCAGCTTAGGGAAGGATAAAGGCTCACAGTAGAGGAGATATCAGGGGGTAATGTCTTGTAGCAGGGCTGTGCTGGATGCTGTTTATGCTGAAGTCAAATGGGTTTGCTATTCAGCTTCACATAGAGCTTGATCAGGTGGGCCAGGTCAGTCCTGAATGCTGAGGTCTGTTCCAAAACATCCAGCCAGTTTACAGAGGTGGACACATGTTAGATGGAGTGAGTGTCTCTTGCGTAGGTGGCCTCACTCAGAGGAGTTTGTGCCCCACAAGTGCCTCTTCTCAAAGGTGAAAAGTGAAGGGTAGCTTATGATGCAGTCAGAGGCAGTCTTACCATCAATCAGAGGCACCTGAATGTGTGTCCTGGTTCTGGCCAGGCCACAGGTAACCTCCCCAAGCAGCCAGCACAGGTGAATTGAGTCAGCACAGGTGAGCTGAGTTAGCATGGGCTGTTTTCCACACCACCTGACATGCCTCCCCCATAAAGGGGGCTGGTTGGGGAGGGGCACTCCTGGGTGCCTCTAGAGCAGTCCAAGTGCAGCCAGGGTGTCAGGTTGGTCGTCACATCATGCAGCACTCTGTAATCACTGGGTCAATAAAGTACTCTGTGTTATCACAAGGTGTGAATTAAATTGGCTGTTACTGTTCTACTTTCGCTGTGCTTTTGTCAGTAAACTGTCCCTACCCCAACCCATGGAGGCTCTGGCTGTTTCTCCTTCAGGAGTGAGTAGTGTGTGGTGCTCAGCCACTGCTTGGGGCTGAACCACCCCAATGTGGTGGGATGGAATGGAGGTCAGTGCAGAATCCTCCTCAGTTTGACCTGTTCAGCAAACAGGAGATGTCAGAAGCAGAAAAGCTTCCCACAGGGTGTAGGAAAAGTCTGGGAGAGAGGAAAGACACTTCATTGCAGAGTGAGACATGCCTGTAACTGGTTGCTCTCCACCACTGATCAATATGGCCTAAATTACAGTCACCCAGTTTACACTGATGATGATGAGCTCAATTCTAATGACCTCCACATGGTAACTTGGGAAGCAGCCACACAAAACAGAGCTGGAGGACATGTGAGAGGAACACACGCCACCAAGAACAGCTGAAACTGGGGCAGCCACCCCCAAGGCACAGGGTGTTGGACCAGTTCTGTTCTCCTCCTCCTGCTACCTCAGCCCAGCACTTGTTTTCATTCTGGTTTGTGGATATTACTGAAAATGCCAGGCCAGCAGCAGCTCCATCCAATTAACCCTGTCATGTACCCATCTACATCCAGATCTCTTCCCTGGCCTTGTGGGAAGACCAGAGCCAGAGAATGGCAACAGACTGATGTTTGTGGGTAACACCCCCTAAACCACCTTCAGCCTCAGAATTCCTGTTAACTCATCATTTGGACACAGTAGGTGCAACTTTAGCCACCCTGGCCAAGAGAAATATAGGAAAGGGAGCTGCAGGTGAATCAGAATTCCTTGACTGATTTATCTGGTTTTTTATAACTCTCTCCAAATACCAGGTTGTCTGTTGTTAAATGCTTTGTGTCTGTCTTTAGGCAGCCTTGGTGGCCAAATACATCAGAACTGGGTGTCACCACCACAGACGAGACAGCTTTTCTCCTTAACACTCAGGTTGGGGGGAAGGGGAGGGGAGGACTGCAGCAGCCAAGCAGTGTTTTGTGTGGATATCCACATCTATATAGATATCTAGATGTTCTATAGAATTTTTACCATATCTGTCACCATGTGTGAGCAAATACGGGCTGTCCTTGCTTGGGAACATCCCTCTTCCCCAACACACATCTGCCACAGCATTTTACACTTCTACCAGTGCACAGTAGCTAATGTCTTCTTTCTGAAGTGTTTTGTTTGCTTTAGTGACTCTGACACAGGGTCTGCTCCTTGCTGTGTTGACATACAGCAGCTGTTACAACCAGGGTGAAAGCCTGGCAGGACTCCAGCTGGCCTGTACTGTCAAAGATATTCCCACCACCTCACCTGGTGCCTGAGCCAGCTCCATTTGGCCCTTGTCCTCTCACAGTATTTATCAGCCAAACATCTTTTTCACGTGGCTGGAACTGCTCACACAGACCTCTTTGGAGATAGAAAATTGATATAAATAACCTCTGAATGAGGATTTAGCTGATTTGCTATTTCTCTTGGCATCAGAAAGTCATGATTTAACCAAAACAACTGCAATTCTGCTTGTTTTCTTGGCAGCAATGCTGAGAGCTGGGTAGTAGAGCAGCTCCTTGACTGACTTTGCACAACCAGACCTTTAGGACCTGTCATCAGAGTCAGAGAAAGGCAGGAGAATGTGTGTGTCCACAATGTGTTTTATTGGTGTTTATAGTTGAAATGACCTGACTGGAACTTTTCATCTGTATTTCCCATTTTTGCTTGTGTGTGGCATATGAGTAGTAAAGCAGAGGAGGCAAACTGGGGTGAAGTTTTACAGCAGTCTAAGTGACTTTGGTGCCTCTATTTTCTGGGGTCCTGAGACTGAAGACTAGAGCCTCAGGGTATTTAAGTGTAAAAGGAGGCTGCAACATACTCCTGGAAGTGCTTGCAAGAAGTTTTGCACCCCAGCTGGGCACCTGCCTCGTCCAGGTTGGCTCTTGAATGACTTCTTATGACTCTAACATGCTTAGGAAGTGCTAAAAATACTGCTGGGAAGGGAGCTGCACCTCTAACTCCCCACAGCAGTCAAAGAGCAGGTTGCTCTTCACTGCAGGAACTCAGACAGATGTGTCTTTGGGTGATGTTTGAATCAACCTCCTGTTGGGAAAGAGGCTTCAGTTTCAAACTTTGTATTTCTGGAAAGAGTCTCTGTGACTGGTGCCTCCAAGCACTGCCTACAGCACTGGAGTATTTTGGATTCATCCCTGTTTTGCTTTTCCTGGCTCTTTAGAGTATGATACAGCCTCTACTGAACACATACACAGCACCAAGCACTCAGATCTTGGTGGGTGCTGCTGTCCACACTCCCTTCTACTGCCTAAGTTACCAACAGGATTTGCAGGTTTTCATGGAGTTTCAAGTTCTGCAACAAAACCAGGGTGAGCTGTGTGACTTCAAATATCTAAACTTTGAAGATCTACCCAGTACTGAGCACAGGATTACTTGGCAGCTCCAAGGCTGCAGAAAGCTTGGGGAAAGTTAGGGAAATATGTTATGTCAGGCTTTGGAGAAGTGTAACTTTTGGGCACAATGAAACACAACAGGTGACAGAAGAAATAGGTAAGTATGCAAAAACATGGGGTGTGTGTGTGTGTGTGTGTGAGTATTTAAAGGATCCATAGAAGGCACCTTTGGCAGATCCTTGGCCATATTCTGCTTATTTTGTGTTGCATCTACTGTTTGTTAATTTTCACTTCAAGCTTTATCCTCAATGACATCATTTCCCTGACATTGCCCTGCTGAGAAGGACCTGGGTGTCACAGAGGATGAGAAACTTCACCTGAGCCAGCAGTGGCTCTTGCAGCTCGCAAGGCCAATGGGATCCTGGGCTCCATCAGCAGAGGGGTGGCACCAGGGACAGGGAGGGGATTGTCCCTCTCTGCTCTGCCCTCGTGAGGCCCCATCTGGAGTCCTGTGTCCAGAGCTGGGGCCCCCAATACAAGAAAGATGTGGAACTGTTGAAGAGGGTTCAGAGGAGCCACAAAGATGATCAGAGGGCTGGAGCAGCTGCCCTACAAAGAGAGGCTGAGGGAGCTGGGCTTGTTCAGCCTGGAGAAGAGAAGGCTGCAGGGGGACCTCATTGCAGCCTGCCAGTCCCTGAAGGGAGCAGAGAAACAGGAGGGGATTCAACTTTTTAAAAGGGCAGATAATGGCAGGACAAGGGGGAATGGATTAAAGCTGAAGGAGGGAAGGTTTAGATTGGATATTAGGGGGAAGTTTTTTACAGAGAGAGTGGTGAGGGGCTGGAACAGGCTGCCCAGAGAGGTGGTGGATGCCCCGTCCCTGGGGGTGTTCAAGGCCAGGTTGGATGGGGCCCTGGGCAACCTTGTGTAGCTCCAGGCCTGAGGTTGGTGTCCCTGCCTGTGGCAGGGGGGTTGGAGCTCTATGATCCTTGGGGTCCCTTCCAACCCTTGCCATTCTATGACTCTGTGATTTCCCTGTATCTTCCCCACCACCCTTTAAGAAGTAAATCATGACAGAGTCAGGATAAAACCAAACTTCCTCATCTCAGGAAACTCTGCAGCCACAAATTTTGGAAAACATGACTCCTGACTACTCCTCTATAATTTAAAAATAAAATGAAATAACCTAACAAGAGTCTCCTGTTTATAGCTTGAAATTAAGCTAGAAAATTAAATGCCACTTTTTGGGCTAGATTTTCAGCCAATTTAAACTGCTCCAACAGAGTCAGAGAGATATGCTAATTAGCAGGAGCTGAAAAGCTCTGTCTCTGCCTAAAAGCATATAATGCTGTTAACTGGATTTTTAAACTAACTTCATCATTTTTGTTTCATTAGCTAAAAATACATGCATACGTAGGGATATATATATACACACACGTACATATATAAACAGAGAAAGAGACTATTTCAAGAGAATAAATTAATTTCTCAGTAGCCTTATCGTATTCAAACAAAGCCTATGTATCCTAGGAGATAAGAAGACTGGCTCCTGTAACTGGATTTTTACAAAATAGTGTTGGGATGAACAGCCATTCTCTTACAGAGTAAAACCCCTTAGCACAAGTGCACAGGAATAAAAATGAGCATTCCAAAAGTCCTCTGCAAGTGTGGGCTGTTTTAGCTTTGGAATTTGTAGGATCCAGAATATAAGGATGCTCAGAAGCTCCCTAGAGTTTTCCCTATAGAGCTGATGGCTGGAGAGTAAGACAGCTCTCCCTGTGTCTGATACTACACAGTTTACTCAAAATTCCTAGACCCCCCCACTGTTTCATGGCTGTCTTGAAGCTTCCTTGTTTATTTGTTTTTTCCTAAATGATACCTGGGGTTCTTAAAGACAGAATCCAGGCTGTGCCCTTGGTCCTACTCATCCCCTCTCCTTTTTTCTCCTTACTCTCCCCAAAAGCCTTCTCTTCATCCCTTCCTCAGTCTTGGGTGTGGGAAGTACTGCTTTGTCTTTCTCCCCAGATATTCTTCCTCTGTCTGGCAGGAGGAAAGGCACAGCAAGAGAAGCCTGTTTGTCCTCCTTCCTGGCATCAGTGAGAGATGGCAGCAAATGGATCCCTTTCTATACTGTGTGACCGAATGTCTCATGTAACCCATGAACAGCAGGAAAAACCCAGGCCATGAGCTCTCTGGGTGCCTAGCACAAGGTGACCATCTAAATACTGCTCAGTGGCTTTCCAGCTAAGTGGAAGCTGCTCAGGAAATAATCTCTTTCTATAACAGCAGAAGCATTACTAAAAACTTTAAAAAAAACCCCTAAACCCACCTCAGAAAACCAAAGCAAGCAGGGTATGATGATGGTGTGCACTTGCATGAAGCAAACTATTTCATGCTGGGGACCTATAGCCTACAGATATCGTGGTTTGAGTTTCTGGCTATCCAAGCTCCATGGGGGTGTATTCAAAGCTTTCTTGCCGATACAACCCACATCAGCAGCAGTGGAGGAAATCAACAGCCAGAAAGGAAGGAAGAAAGAAAGGGAAAAAAATTTTTAAAATTGAATCCTGAAGAAAGGAACAAGGTATAGAAAGAGGTGGAAGATGCTGAGATATTTCAGGTCCTGCATCCGTTTCAGCTTCCAAAATTCATAAGGACTCAGCTGACACTCTACAAACAAAAGTACATTTTCCTTCACTCAATTTTTAAATTCTCCAGAGGTAACAAATGTTGCAAACAGTCAGTTCTTGGTATTAGCTCTATTGTACATGGTGAATGCATAGTGCACTCCCACGCTTGTGCAGAGAAATTGAACAGTCAAAGCAGAATCTAGTTCTACATTCCAGATATAGCTGCTGCTCAGTTCAATATATTCATTACCTGTTACTGTTCCACAGTCACTTTCATCAATAGACATGAGCAGTGCAATACACAATAAAGGTAAATTGGGATTCATATGGTTATGAATGCAGTATGAGCTGGGGAGCTGCTTTGGCAGGGGGGTTGGACCCCATGATCTCTGGAGGTCCCTTCCAACCCCTACAACTCTGTGATTCTGTGATTTGATAACTCCCTAAGCAAACTGTCAGTGGAAGTCCTCTAGAAGGGATGAGTCTCCACATTCCTCAACAGACTGAGTGCAGGTGGGCTCAGCGTATGCAAAGGCTGCCCCATTCCCAGCTGGGAACTTGCTTTATCTGCTGCTCTGACTGGTGGGTTTGGGTCCAAAATGCATGGTTAGAAAGGAAGCCACTGAAATGTCCCATTCACCTGTGGATGATGATTGTTCACCCATCTTTTCCCTTGTGTGGGTTTCAACACTAAGCCTGAGAAGAGTAGGCTTGCCCTAGGACGTGTCTCAGACTACTTGCAAACCAGAGTGCAAGAGGCTGGGAAGCTTTTGCCTTTGCTGCAGGGCTGGACCTGAGCTGGGATGGGAAAGAAGGACCAAACCTTGGAGGACCTCAAGTCTGGTGGCCTCCTGGTAAAGAAACAATTACCATGAGAGATTTGGTGCTTATGAAGAACAGTGCATGCCTGGAGTTTGGTTGGCAGTGACTGTTGCAGAAAGGTGTGTTCTGAAGGGAGCAAAAATAGCTTGCTGGCCAAGCACACACGAGGAACACTGTGGGAAGAGTGTTGCTGCTGCCCAGTTTTGGCTGCAAGGTGTATTTGGGATTCATGGGCTGGCTGGTTTTACATGGTTCAAAGGAGGTATGTGGTGGCCACAGGACCACTTTGATTGCATGGCAGAAGGGCATGTGGTGTACCAATGATAGGGGTGAGACAGACAAGGTGTTGGGTGCATATTTGGCCTTCCCCAGGTCTAGACAGCAAGCTGGTGCTTGCTGCACCAGCAGCAAGCCTTAAGCCAAGAGAGTTTGGAAGCAATTCTGCTGAGTTTCTGCATCAGGTTTTGCCATAAGAAACATCAAATTACACTTGTCTCTCCCCTGCCTCAGCATCCAGGGTCCACCAAGCACCACTGAATGCACAGGCAGCCTTGTGCCAGGCACCTGTGCGTGGCTGGGCAGTGGCAGTATCTCCTGTACCTAGTCCTGGCCCATGTCCTTTAGCCTCATGGGCTCACCCTCTTCTTTTTCTGCTCTGTGTCTGCCACGAGCTGAGGTGCACCGGAGCAGGGGTATCTACAGCCCTAATTTACCACCAAGGTATTGAGAGAAAGTGACAGTCCAAGGGTTTCACAGAGATGTGATAGCAAGAGATAAAGATAAAAATAGAGCTATAACTTCTGATATAATCTACAAGTCATCTCTGAAAAAGACCCCTCAGAACATAAGATGATCCTTTCACATTTGGGTAATGACAAAGGCCAGATATTATCTTTCTTGGCAGAAGAGTTGGCAGGACAGGGGATTGCAGCCTTGGTGGGCAGACATAGTTCTTTTGCTGGGGTGCAAACTGTGGCAAATACCTGGAATGTCTGAGACAATTTATCCTGGAGAGTGGTGTAAATGCACAGACTTGGCAAAGAGTATCAGCCCATTCTTAGGTTTTGGTGGTATCACAGGCCAGCACATGCCAAACTCCTGTTGAAGTCCTGCAGACCCTGGCTACAGAGTTTTGGGAGTTCAACATTTGGCAACTAACATTCTGTGCTTCAGTTTACAGTGTTGAAGTAGGATGTATTAGACAATGGAGTGATCAAGGTTGCCTGGTGTTATTGGGAGCTTTGGATACTGTCCAGGATGTTGAAAGAATCAAACCCCTTGCAATTTTAAAGAACTGGAAAAGGAAACTAAGCAGCTGGTCACACAGGGAAAAAAAAAAAAGGCTGCTGACCCAGAACTGTAAAATAAGCCTGAGTCTGAAGCAGGACCAAGGTGTGACCTGGTGAGCCTGAACAAGGCAGCTTTCCATCAGGGAATGATGTCCTTTCTGGAGAAATAAGGGTTTCCAGCCCACACACCTGCTCTTAGAGGACTTTTGCCTGTGATGGCTCCTCTCCTGGGCTCCTTCCAGATGGCCTGTCCTTTAAACCAGTAGCACTCCACTTCCTTCTTGATCACAGCCTGTCTTCATAGCTCATCAGCCTGGAGGAAGTATTTGTACAGCAGCAGGATCCAAGCCCTCTGAAATCTGCCTGTACTTCACAAAAGGTTGTACCAACTTTGGGTTTTCCAGATTTTCCCCTAAAATTAGAGTCAAGCCTTCTGGATGTGTTCAGGCAGGCAGAGACAGATTTTAAAAAAACTGACAATAAAGAGTAGGACTTGATACCATCAACTGCATGACACTATTTCTACAATATACTGTGTGGTATGTCTTGGGTGCCATCCTAAACTTGGTACGTTTCACAGGAGGCATAGAGATGGTGGAAAGGGATGGATGCCTACCAGTTTCATTTCTTTTCATTCAGGATGAAGACCTCACTATGGCACTTTCTTTCTTTATTTTCTCCTATATCTTCATATCTTCTCACTACTCCCTGGAGTGCTACTCCTAGTCTCAGCTCCCATGGTTGTTGTGGTAGGAGTGTTCAAGTCCATCCTGCCATGAACTGGGTTTGCTCCAGCTTGGAGGAAGCCACAAGCAGGTGGTGTGCCTGCAGCTTCTGTGGTGGAAGGGAACAGGCAGAGGCAGAGGAGCTGGCTGAGCACTCATCTGCACCTCGTGGTCTGTGATGAGCTGTCTTGCCCCCAAAGAAGATGCATCTGTTATTTTCCTTCACTAATACTGACTAGAACAAGGAGGACAGATCTGCAGCACTAACACAGCAACTGTGAAAGCTCCTGTCTTTCACTGCAACCCTTGCCAGAGGAATGGACTCACAGAATGCCATTTTCCCTTCTCTTTACAATCTTTTGCAGGAGAAAAAGTTTTAAATCCATAATGCAGCCTGCTAAGAGATACTGGAGTTGCTGAGGACTCCAGTTTGCTGTGGTCTGAAACTTGCCATTGCAAAGAGGAGTTAGAGAGAGCTGATGAGTGCAGATGGAGTTAAGCATGTGGCACTGGTGGATTAGAGCCCAGCTCAGTGCTGTCCCCAGCCCTGGAAGGCAGAATCTCTCTTTCCACAGTGGTGCTTGTCCTTAAAGGATTTGGTTGTACTGGAGCTGTACTGTGGGGTCACAGTGAATCATTGCAGTGCTGAGATGGGATGGTCTTTTGGCAGTGGATTCCCAGTTGTCCTGGCAGCACCCATGTCTAGGAAACATGGTGTGGTCCTGTAAAATCATGGCTCCTGGGAGAACATGAGCAGGGAATAAGCCATTCACAATCTGTTCCACAAAGAACTTCTGGACTGCTATCTGAGAGACAAACATCACAAGTGATGGAGCTGTGGTGTGCCCTTTAGAGAGGCTCCTCAAAGTTAAACTGCTAGAAGAAAAGGTCCAGTGCTGTTTCCCTCCTGGGCTCATGTATAGAAAGGCCATGCTCCATTGCAAACTTGACTGTAGGTTCCTCCTTTCATCCCAGTCAGGGCTCTTGGAGGTCCCTTGGCTTTCCTGCCTGCTCTTCTGGTTCCCTACTGGAACAAACCAGAGATAACCAGTAAAGCCTGTGTTGAGGAAGATGTGGTTCTAGGGACACCAAAGGCTTTTGTGAGTCTCTCGGTTTTTTGTTGTTTGTGGGTTGGATTTCAATATTTATTTTTTTTTAATTTAGAGGGAAATGACTGATGGCATCAAAAACCATTCTAGGTTTGATGACATCTCAGTAATTGAAAAATCCATTTGGAAAACTGACATTTCAAAGTCTTTTTCCACTGGAAGGCATTCCAGGACAGCCCCAAAATCACAAGCTCAGAGTTGAAAGCAAGTATTATGGCTGGCCTTAAATTTTTCCTTTTGCCTTTTAATCTCCTGGTAGTTAGAGGATGGAAAAAAGGGGATTTCTTGTAAAATAGAACTTTTTTTTTCCCTTCTGTCCTCTTTGACTGGAGTTGCCTGGAGAGAAAGGGGCCAGTTTCACAACTAGGTCAGCGCTTTTCCTCAGCTCCCATGCAGTAGATGAATCACACACATGGACTGCAAAGCACGGTGACCCATAGCAAAATGTTTACTTAGCTCCAGATTGTCCAGGGACATTTAATTGGAATTCAGCCCCTGCCAGTGGGAAGGAAAGATGCTCTGCAAGCATGGGCTGAGGCATGAGACCTTGCATGGGGCTAATGGATATGTCAGGGCACCTAGATGAGATGCCCATCCCCTCAAGGGGTGGCTTGAGGATAAGTAGGTCAGAGGAGTCTGATGGGAGCCCTGCAAGGGCCTCATCCCTTGGACTAATGGACACCTTCCCTTGTCATACAGGGCATCTCATCAGCTGCAAAAAGGATGCTCTGGAGAGCTTATGACAAATCCCTGGAGAAGAATTTGTCTCCCTACCTCTTGCAGGAGCTTTCTCAGCTCTGGTGCCCCAGGTGGGAGCAGTTCAGCATTGCAGGAAAGAACTGGGGGCAGCCACACCAGTCAGCATTGCCTGTAAACTGGGATTGGAGCTGGGACCCTGGAGACCCTTCCAGGCTCTCCAATCCCAGCCTTGCCCAGCGTGTGTGGCACTTGCCGACAAGAAGAATGCTTTTAGATCCCTTTGCCCAAAGTGTTAGGTTTCTCTTAGAGCATTAAGCACTGCACCCATATTGTTTCTTGCTGGAGTGTACAGCAGCCAAAAGGTGCTTTTGGAAGTATCTCTCACCTCCTTCATTTCCTTTAAAAGGGTGGGGTTTATACCTTCTTCATTGCTTCTGTTGCCATCGAGGCATGGCTCAGGATCAACAGTCAAACAAGACACATGACATCAAAAGCTGACTCTGGATCCCTTTCATTGCACACAAATTTGTCCCTGGCTCTGTTGGCTGTTTGGTGGGTGAAGCTCATGGGTAAAAAAGCAGGATTAATTTCTGGCAGCCCTTCAGCTGTATACACCACAGATAAAGCCTTAACACCCAAGTGTTAACACCCAGCACTTTGAAACAAGACCAGATTTCACCTCAAGTAATTTAGAGGAGGAAAGACTAAACAAGATAAGACAAAAAAAGTCCCTGTATAGGAGAGCTCTAGCCTTGTACCTTGGTATTTTTCCCCATGCACTGCACAGTAGAGAGCAAAGCAGTCTGGGATGGCTCAGTTTTTCAGAAAGGGTGATGTAAGTCATGGAAGCAAGGCAATACCAGCCAGCTGTGTCGCTGGGCCTGAGGGAGCACGTTTCTCCTGCAGACCTTGCTTGCTTGCAAGGGCCAAGGGATGCTGCTGCACAGGGTTGGAAATAAATTATGTTGTGGCTGTCCAGGGGCTCCCTGTCAAACCCTTCCACATGGCACAGGAGCACTGTAAAGCTCTGTAATCATACAGGTCTCTAAACTGACTGTTGCCCATTTTGCCCCAAAGCAATCCCGTAGTTAATTCCCAAAATAGTTGTCTCTTCTGGGCCATAAACAATTCATTTTAAATTGCATTTCCCAACGAAAGTGGAGCAAAATCACACCCATTCCTGCCTTGTGGGGGTTTTCCTGGGGGAACTTAATGAGGCTCAACACTGCCAAGTGTCAGGGGTTGCACTTGGGCTGGAGGAATCCCAGACACAGATACAGACTGGGAGAAGAGCTCCTGGAGAGCAGCCCTGCTGAGAAGGACCTGGGTGTCACAGAGGATGAGAAACTTCACCTGAGCCAGCAGTGGCTCTTGCAGCTCGCAAGGCCAATGGGATCCTGGGCTCCATCAGCAGAGGGGTGGCAGCAGGGAGAGGGAGGGGATTGTCCCTCTCTGCTCTGCCCTCATGAGGCCCCATCTGGAGTCCTGTGTCCAGAGCTGGGGCCCCCAATACAAGAAAGATGTGGGACTGTTGGAGAGGGTTCAGAGGAGCCACAGAGATGCTCAGAGGGCTGGAGCAGCTGCCCTACAAAGAGAGGCTGAGGGAGCTGGGCTTGTTCAGCCTGGAGAAGAGAAGGCTGTGGGGGGACCTCATTGCAGCCTGCCAGTCCCTGAAGGGAGCAGAGAAACAGGAGGGGAATCAACTTTTTAAAAGGGCAGATAATGGCAGGACAAGGGGGAACGGATTGAAGCTGAAGAAAGGAAGGTTTAGATTGGATATTAGGGGGAAGTTTTTTACAGAGAGAGTGGTGAGGGGCTGGAACAGGCTGCCCAGAGAGGTGGTGGATGCCCCATCCCTGGAGGTGTTCAAGGCCAGGTTGGATGGGGCCCTGGGCATCCTTGTGTAGCTCCATGCCTGAGGTTGGTGTCCCTCCCTGTGGCAGGGGGGTTGGAGCTCTATGATCCCTGGTGTCCCTTCCAACCCAGGCCATTCTATGATTTATCGGTGCTTTCTGACTCTGTCCTTGCAGATGCTTATTTCCTGTTAGTGGCTGGATTTCCTGGCTGAGCCACTGTGACTCCTGGGATCTTGCAGTTGGTATCCATAGCTAAATCCTATTTTTTTCCTCTTGTGACTGTGTCTGGTAGACAATATTAAGGAATAGGTTGAATTTGTTTTGAAATTATTCATACTGTAGAATACTGGGATCATCCATCACCCCAGAATCCTTCCCAGCAGGCATCAGAGCTGAGTTCAGAGCCTTTATGAGTAAAACCAAAGCACAGAATCACAGAGAATGTTTGGAGTTGGAAGGGACCTCTGCAGGTGACCTGGTTCACTCCCCCTTGCCAAAGCAGGAAAAAGTAGAGCTGCTTGTCCAGTACCATATCCAGGCCCTTTGTGAATATCTTCAAGCAGGGATACTTGAAGCTTAACTGGGCCCCCTGTAAAGAAGTGTCTTCCAATAGTCAGAGAGAAACCTCCACCTCCTCCCTGGGCAGCCTGTTCTAATACTTCACCTCTCTGTCGGTGAAGAAATTTTTTCCTAATATCCAGTCTGAATTTCCCCTGGTGCAACTTGAAGCCATTCCCTCTCTTCCTGTCACTAGGTATCAGGGAGGAGAGGCCAACACACGTCTTACTACAATCTCCTTTCTGCTAGCTGTAAAGAGCAATGAGGTCTCCCCTCAGCCTCCTCTTCTCCATTCCCTCCAGGTTTTTATATATGTATTGATATGACACAAACCCCCTGTACTGCCCACTGTCCTCCTAGCTAAAGTGTTCCAGCTTAACACACCAGAGAAAATCAGGCTCCATTGAGCGTCTCTGTCTTTGGTGTACCCTACATGTCAGTGCTCTATCCACCACCTTACCAAGTGATTGCACTGCTACTTCCCTTGAGAAATGGCTCAGAAAAGGAAATTAAGCTACAGAACAGCTTCTGCAAAAAATGTAACTTAAGTAGGGTAGATCAGCTATTAAAATAAAAAGTCAATGAATGATGAATGGCAAAGAGAGGCCATAAAGTTCTACTTCCATCAAAATACCCAGCTGTTGCCTAGGTCAGAATGAACAGAGAGAAATGGGTCTTCATAGACCATGTAGTTACACTATTTGCTGCTAGACAGTGTAGAACTTGAATAGTATAGAATCACAACTTTTCTTGTTTAAAATCCTTCCAGAAAGAATTCTTCTTAAAGGCAACCACACCTGGGAACTGTGTGCATCATTCCCCTACCTGATTTGGGACAGCTGCCCATAGAATCATAGAATGGCCTGGGTTGGAAGGGACACCAAAGATCATACAGTTCAAAACCCCTGCCACAGGCAGGGCCACCAACCTCAGGCCTGGAGCTACACAAGGTTGCCCAGGGCCCCATCCAACCTGGCCTTGAACACCTCCAGGGACGGGGCATCCACCCCCTCTCTGGGCAGCCTGTTCCAGCCCCTCACCACTCTCTCTGTAAAAACCTTCCCCCTAATATCCAATCTAAACCTTCCCTCCTTCAGCTTTAATCCATTCCCCCTTGTCCTGCCATTGTCTGTCCTTTTAAATAGTTGATTTCTCTCCTGTTTCTCTGCTCCCTTCAGGGACTGGCAGGCTGCAATGAGGTCCCCCCACAGCCTTCTCTTCTCCAGGCTGAACAAGCCCAGCTCCCTCAGCCTCTCTTTGTAGGGCAGCTGCTCCAGCCCTCTCATCATCTTTGTGGCTCCTCTGACCCCTCTCCAACAGTTCCACATCTTTCTTGTATTGGGGCCCCAGCTCTGGACACAGGACTCCAGTTGGGGCCTCACCAGGGCAGAGCAGAGCCCATCTCTTACTGCACACTAGTGTGGAGCCACAGCTTTTTTTCTCTCCCAAGTTTGGCAGCTCATACAACTGAATATAGAAAATGGGCTCATATTAAAATGTGAACATTTTAATTTATGCATCTGATTGATATTATGCTGTAATTAAATTATATTCCCGTGGTGTGCATAACATCAGGGTTGTAGTAATACAAATAATTAGTAATTAACTCTAATCAGATCAGTTAATAAATGGCAGATTCCAGATGAATAAGCTGGCCAACAGTGTGTGTGTGGTGAGGAAAGCTAAGGATGAATAAAGAGAAGCTAATTTATGCTGATGCATAAGGGGAGAAGTGAAAATAACAGGAAATTTATTTTCAAGAGAACTCCCCAGCCAAAGAAAACAAGTATGCAATCTTAAAAGATTCTCTGGGTAATCATCTTCACCCTGCAGCTCAGTTCTTGGAAGGTAGTCCACTTTGACCTGTTGTACCCTGCCCTAAGTCCCTCTCAGAGGCTCATGCCTGCACTTTGGTGCTGAAGTATATGGAAAGCCAGTACAGCAGCATGCACAGAGCACCTTCAGCCAAAGGGACCTTCCTAAGCTGCCTCCCAGCTGACAGTCCCTTGATGATGACCAGTGGCACTTCAGTGTGTCCTCAGCATGCCAGCAGCACCTTGGTATGGGAATTTGGGAATGGGTTCCTAACCAGCTGCTCCCACTAATCTCCAGGTACCTGCAGGGCTTTAGAGGCAACTTTGAGTGGCAGAAATGGCTGGAATAGGAAAGCCCAGGCATGTGTGGTGGGAAGAGCTGTCTGAAGATGCACCTGGGCATGAGACTCAGGAAGTACTGCAGCACAGGTTGTAGGAAATGAGAGTAAGCGTCTTG
Source organism: Laterallus jamaicensis coturniculus (assembly GCA_022605575.1). NCBI lineage: Eukaryota > Metazoa > Chordata > Aves > Gruiformes > Rallidae > Laterallus > Laterallus jamaicensis. The sequence goes on from JAKCOX010000001.1 coordinate 3,018,390, forward strand.
ATGGTGCTGCAGACACACAGAGTCCAACTTGAGCACACCAGAGTATGTTTCCCTCTCTTCTTGAGCCAGCAGGGAATCACAGCCCTCCAACACAAAATTCAGAGCATTACTTTCTTGCTCTGAACTACCCCCAGAAGGCAATGATATCTCTCTATTAATGAAAGTGGGAGCCAGCAGAGACTAGTCCTCCTGGGCTGAATTTGGTTGTTAGGAATCCTTTTTCCTGAATGAGTCCAACAGCATTTCAATATTGTGCTGCAGCACAGGTCCCAGAGATACAGGTGTGGTCTTCATTTCAGCTCCACAGATGCTGAACTAGCCCCTCACCAAAATGAGCACTCAGCAAACAGTGGTCGGAGTTCAGGGTCTGGCAAGATCCTGAAGGCAGGAAAAAAGATGCTGCCTGATGACCTTGCAGAGCCAGAGGAGCTGAGGGCACCATGTCTAACCTTCAGAAGGTTGAAGTCAGGACTGGATGGGAGCCAGGGTGTGAAGCATGGACTGCACAGAGGGAATGTGTGTCTTGGTGTCTGCAGCTTCTCTTCTGAGAGCTGGAGCTGCACTGCTGTGTCCTCAGCACCACGAGGCCCCAGCTCTGTCCAGTGTGAGCCCCATCAACCATCACTGAGGGTTTTTTTCTCTGAGCTTCTGTTTCTTCTCCAGATGTGTGAGGGGAGACTGGAGAATGAGAAGAGTAGAGGAGGAAGACATAACCAAAGGATTCAGCTTGGAGCCTTTTCCACATACAGATAACTCTAAGGCCCTGCTGGCAGGGCTACATCATCCCCTTCTAACTTGGACAGTCTTTAGGGTAGGGGAAATTTATGGAAGGTATGTGTTAGCAAGCAAAGAGGTTCTGACATCACATGCACTGGGGAGTCTTTCCCAGGCAGAAGTAGATACATAAGCAGCAGAGGCCAAATGCTATCACAGGAAGGAGGCCTTCTCAGTGCTTCCCTCACACTGTTAATGAATGGGGTAAGCTGATGCTACCTCAAGATGTGTTTTGGCTTAGAAGTACCCCCTTCCATCTTCCCTGACTAAGAAATTCACCCTATTGCTCTTCCTTTCTTTCCTGAGTCCCTGCCTGTCTCTTCACCAGGTGCAGGCTGAGCCTGGGCAGTGTGGTGTGGTCCCATTGCCAGCTGTGCTGTCTTTGCTTCCCTTCCAGATTTTAATGCACAACACAAGGTGTTAGGAGACCATCCTGTGACCCACACTACAGAGGCACAGGGAGAGTAAAGCAGCCATGCCTTTGCAGCTGTCCACAGCAGAAATTCAGCTTCACGTCCCTGCTGAACAGGGGCAATCCGCACACCCAGGGTCTGAGGCAGATGACTTGAGACATTCTCTGCTCTCTTCTCAATGCAACCACATCTCTGGTGCTTCAAAATGTTTTATCTGTCCTCTTTTGCCTGACTGAATCAGGAGGGCCTCTGTGCCTCAGTCTGTGACAACGTTTAACCCTCCAGCTCCAGGATCTTCACTGCAGAAAAAGAGGAGTATGTGTTTCCAAGGATATAGATTACTCAATGCAAGGGGCTTAGGACAGCTATTCTTCATGGGACCAGGGAGAATTTATCTACAGATCAATGAAGTATAAAAGACCTGGGAATGGGGCTTCCTGTGTGGTAGATAATACTACAATTTGAACATCTGTTTCTGGCTCAAAGCAAAATACTGCATTTTGGCAGTTCCCTCAAAAAAACCCAGACCACCCTCCCCTTCCCCTCCCCCAACAAACAAACAAACAAACCCCAACAAAATATTTTTAACAATTTGGATCTGTCAAACATAGTTTCAATTAAAAGAACATTCAAAGCATGCCCTTGCCAGCTGAAATGCAGTTTGATCTGCATCAAATATTTTAGAGGCAAATAATTTCAAAAGAAAATAGTCGGTGTTATGTCTCAAAAAGGTCAGTGGGAAATATTCTGCCACTGTGAAAGGGGTTTGCTTTTTATTTTCTCAATTATAAAATGTCCTTGAAACTGACATCTTCCTGCAGCCAAGCTTTCCTTTTGATTAAATGGCATTTGCTGATGGGAAATGTTCTAAGCAAACATAAATTGATTAGAAAATGTGCCCAGCTCTAATTGCTGCTGAGTGCCAAGACTATGCCAACAGGTTCTTTCTTGGAGGGCAGCAGAAAAAGGGATGTTGCCTGTTTTGGAGGCGGTTTATTTTATTTTATTTGATGGTTCAACAAGTCACTGGCTGCTTAAAAGTTACTGGTAAGAGTTCACAGGCAAGTCTCCAGAAATGGTTAAATGACCTAATTTAACCAAATGAAATAATGAAAGAACGTGAAGACAGGCCATGATGGGTTCAGTTCCTTTCCAGAATCCCACTAAAATAGGAAAAAATGGGACAGACAGATTTGTGCGTAGCATTTAAAGCAGGAGCAAGGCTCAGTATGCCCATATAACATGGCAGGCAGTGGTTTTTTGAGGTGTTTGATGGTACTACAGAAGCAGTAACAAAAAGAAGCCTTGTAACAATATGTCTGTGTGCATCGCTCTCCCTGAACATGCAAATATTTATTGAGCAACCTGCTGAACCAAAGGCCACCTGCATTTTCATGTCTGTCTCCTTTCCTGGCTAGAGAGGGTCTCCTTTGTCTCCTTTGATGGGGGCCTTTGATTGGGGTCCTGTCTCTACATTGATGTGACGCGGGAAGGTGGCATGCCATGGATTTGCAGTACCTCAGACTGAGACCAGATTCAATGCCAATCATTGCTCTCAAGGCTCAGGTCACCAAATTACTTTCAGATAGGACTTCTTCTGCAGCTTCTACTTAACTGTTTTTTGAAGTGCCAGTGTTAGGTGTCCCCTTAAAGGTTATTTTCCTCTTGCATGCAAGTGAGTGTTAAGTCTTCATGAGATGTTTTGGGTTACTTATTTCATGGTTCAGTTTTGTGGGTTGACATTAAGTACCAACATTTCTCCCTTGCACACCTGTGGTATGGGAATTTCTTGGGGCTACTGGAGCATATTGTCCCTGGGATCACTCTTCAAGGGCACAGGGAACCAGGACTTGGAAGTCCCAGCCTTCTGACTGAAATTCAACAGGTTAACCCCTCCTGGCTTTCCACTGTTTCAGAAAAGAAATCAACAGTAGTGACAGAAAATTCCTGGGGTCACCCTTCCCACAGGGATGCTGGTAGACTTTTGCCTTAACCATGCATGCCAGGAAAACCTGAGCAGAGTGAACAATGCAGTGGTTCATGACAACTGTTTCTTTAGATATATGGACTGCCAAGCACTGGAGAAAAAGCTTTGCTCCTGTCTCCAAGCTACACATGGGTTGTGTCTGTCATCCAGGGAATGGAGTGGGGCACACAGCCATTGATGGGGTCCTAGATACTTTCCGTGGGGTTTGGCAACAGGTGACACAGGTGATAGGACACTGGCTCTGGGATGCTTCTCATCACACCCAGATTGGCAGGCTAAGATCTGTAGCTGATGATATTCACTCAAAAGGGCTTGGGAGCAGGAGGGAAATACCCTTTACTGTGCTATGGGCAAAGGAATTTGCACCTTCCATGAGAGCAATAGGGCATTACGCAGCTGAGAGACGGCCTGCAGTCCGAAGCCAACCCAGCTGAGGAGTGATGTACAAAGGTGGACCTGAACTGTCAGATACAATTTTCTGCCAGCTCCAAGGGACCGTACACACCTCACACAGAAAGTACTTGGATGGAGTCCAAGAGGAAGGTCCTGCCCTACCTAGACAATGGGAACGAGGGTGAGTCCACCCAAAGGAGAAAATGCAAGGGCACAAAGGAGTAGCACTGCCATTCAGACCATTGCATGCAGTAGGGTCACCAGAGCTGCCTCATGGTCAGTAAGTAAGAGACATATGTAGTCCTCACCATACCACCATAAACTGCACCGGTGTTTGCAGCTCCTGCTTGCTTTCTCTTGACACAGCTGTGATACTGGTGCCCATAACACTGAGTCCAGCCTGTGATGTCCAAAGCAAAACCAAATACCCCATGTTCCCCAAGAGAAATGGGACCATGGGCTACAATGCCCAGACTGCCTGAGGAACCACACCATGTTGGTAATGCAGCAGCTGTCAGCAAAGCCACCCAGCTGGCAAGGAGCATCCTTTGTGCTGGCCCTTCTGTATCGACAGCAAGCAGAGTGGGTGCAGGATGCTGAAAAAGGCTGGATTGGTTTAGCTGAGAAAACTGACACTGTTTTTGTTGTCCATCTCCATCTCTGCCTCTTATCTTGAAGTTGTCTGAGTGCAGGGCTAGCTACTTGGACTGCATCTTGCCCTGAAGGAGCCAGGCACATAACAAGGTTGTCTAGGTGCAGCCCTTCTGGCAAATATTTGCCCTATGGTCTTGTGATGCTAACAGGCAAGTGTAACAATCTCTGAGACTAATGAAACCTTGTTCTGCAGACTGTGTGCATCATGGCCTGTTGTGCACTCAGAGAAGCTCCACCACTGGTTGGGGCTTTTAGCGGCCTCAGTTCTCTGGTCTCTAATACACAGTGCACTCTCTGTGCCCTTTCTGTGGGGGGCCTCTTCTGTTGTACTGCTCCTTACCACAAAGTTTAAAGGCACTTAACTGTGTTAAAGAAGTTGTCCACACCCTCTGTAAAGTTCTGTTGAAAATATCTCTGTGGTTAGAAACACCCAGTTACTAACAGCCAGTCATCATTGTATGTGCTGATGGAGGGAAAAAAAAAAAAGGGGAGATTACAAAGGAGCTGCTGGTTGTTGGTTGCCTCTGAATTTGCTTTGCAACTTACCAGGTGACATTTCCTAAGCTGTAAAGGGTGCATGGCAGTGAATGCATAGAGAAGGTGGTTGCCACTGCCTTGGGTGGGTTGGCTGGTGTCTGCCCTCCATCTGTTCCAGCCTTGATGAACAGTGATGCTCCCAAGCAGCCTCGCTATGCCCTCTTCTTGTCCCACCAGGGAGCTCTTTCAAGCCAGCCGTATGGTGGGTGTTGGGTGGATGGAGGGAGAAATTAATTTCAGACTGACAGAGCAATATAAAATGCTCAAGGCTAAGAAGATTCCCAAATGAAGGCACTGAAAATCAATGGAGGTATCAGGGGGTTATGAAATCCCGTCAGATGGGAGATGTAATGTGTAATTAGTCTCTGACCCAGCACATTATTTGCTCAAAGTCTCTCTGTTCCCTTGAGGTCTGAGACTTTTCACAAAGAGGGTTTTTTCCTTCCTTCTCAGTGGCTCTGCAGCCCACCCTGCGCATCTTTTTGAGGTTAATCCACACTGGCATCCTACATTATATGATTAAGTTGGAGCCTTCTGACCCTGGACTTTACAGCTTCATATTTTTCCTTGTACTAAATCTTAGCGATCACTACAGCTTGTCATCTAGTAAAGATATCAATGCCACTTCTTTGACACCTCCTGATTGAGCCAATATGGGATAAAGGTCTCACTTCAGTGAGGCAGCTGTAGCCTTTGAGAGAAGGGTTTCTCTCCTCTCTGTCTGGGATGGCAAAGCTCTTATGTAAACTAATCAGGATCTCCTAGTGTCCAAACACAGGAGGGCTGAGCATTTTGCTACCCTGAAAGTGATGTTTATTAAAAATAAAGTTACCTTTAAGCATGGGGAGAGCATATAATGAGCAATGGCTTCTGAATAACAGGTAAGTTTAAGGGGAAGTTCAAGCCAAACTGAATGACAGGCATGTTAATTCAGTTTCAAAAAGCTGGCTTTGAAAAAGGAAAGTGCCCAGAGTAATTTTCTTGGTGTCTCTCTATAGACAACTAGACTGCCAAGGGTCTCTCTTTTCTTGTCAGTATTCCCTCCTGACTTCTTCCAATTCATCATTCACAGCAGATGTAGGATCCCTTTCTCTTTGTCCTGGTCACACAACCCTTCCTTTCCCAAAGGTGTTACAGAGAAGAACCATCAGAAACAAGCATCCAACAATGAATAATGACCATCTACAGAGTGCTTACTTGGTTCAACGACTGCTGACAACATTTCCATGTCAGTCTTGAATGGCATGGCTCTAAACAGCAGGTGGAACAACTACAGCGATTTATGAAGGTATTTCCCTATCTGATAGTGATTTTGCAATTCATACAGGTTTGTACACTGTGGCTTCACTCAGAAATACCACTGTCATAGTGGTCAGGCAGATGCCCATACTGGTCTTACTGCCAAATTTGCCCGAGCACGCAATGGGAAGCTCGTGGCAGATTTAGTCTGGCTGGGGGAAGGCAGGTGGGACCTGCTCTGACACACAGCTTGTATGTGGAAAGATAACATGATAACTTATTTTTTAATAGATCTGATGCAGTGGAGCACTGGTCAGAACCATGTCCTGTCGTGGTTTGCAGCTGGAACTCAGAACACTAAAGCTGGTGGTATGGTTTCAGCTGCAGTGTCAGCCAGGCAGGCTGGTCTCTGTGAATAACTGGACACGAATCTCACATGGCTACTGAGCTTCATAGAATCCTAGAATCCTAGAATCATAGGGGTTGGAAGGGCCCTCCAGAGCTCATGGGGTCCAACCCCCCTGCCAAAGCAGCTCCCCAGCTCATACTGCACAGGGAGGCGTCCAGACGTGTATACAGTACAGCTGTGTATCCATTATAAGCAACAGGGACTTGTGATTTCACTTGCACACAGACCCTCCTCCCTTCTGTTGCTGAAAAAGCCTAGAAATCCCCATGTGTGGGTTTGAAAAGCTGTTTCCTGACTTTTGCAGCCTAACATTTTCATCAACATCAAACCAGGTCATAGGCAGCCCAAGGCATTGCTTTTACCTCTGGTTCTTGCTGTTCCTCTTGCTCTCAGATACCTGATCAGAACTCAAACCACGTTTCTCTCAGGTCTTTCTAGCTGGGCCCATCAGGACAGCAGGACTTGACACACCCCCTGAGTTTATGTAGACAGGGGCATTGGTATGCAGAAGAAAGAAGTATTTCCACAGCTGGCATCTTCCTGGAGCATCACTGCAGATGGTGAGATATACAGCACACCTAAAATTGGAAAAAGCCTCCCTTCCTTCAGAGAGGCCATGTACACATGCAAACTTGAAAGTGTTTGTTGTTCCTTGTGTGTCTGTGAATGTGCACTGACTTCTTGTGAAGCCATACATCTTTGCAACGTCACCCCAATGTCACCCACCACTCTGCTCCTCCAGTGCTGTAAGGGTTGAGCCCTTCTCTGGCAAGATGTCCCCTCTGGCTGTGCTGGCCTGAGGCTGCTGGCCCAGGACACACCACAAACCTACAAGAAAGTTTGTTTCAGGTACATGGGTAAAGCAAAGAGAGAACCTAAAATTTGTCTCTGCAACAGGCTTCTTCAGTGCCTCGGGTGGTAGTTTTTTGCATCCTCCTCAGTCTGGTGAGGGGATGTGGACAGTGTTTTGAAAACCAGAGTTTAGAAAGTCTGCAGCTGAAACATTCTATCAGCTCTTCATAGCTCACTGCAGGCACAGCAGAAGATACTCTTGCATGAAGAAAATCCTCCAAGGCAAATGCCTCCTGCAAGCAATGAGATATCACCAGCACACCCCATGTCATTCTTAACGCTCTTCCACGTGCTCAGAGGTGGTTCCTCTGCTTCAGCCACACCACAGCATGTGGCTACTCCATAGCCTGAGCTGAGGAACCCCCAAGTCAGATGCTCCCTCTGCAACCTTTCCTTCAAATTTCTCCTTTCTTCATCAGAACCTTCTTGACACTGAGGAGCAAACCTCTCCCACCCAACTTCAGGGCTCAGCAGAAGCTCCTACTCTAGTGCTGGTGTTGCTGACACTTTCTAGTCTTCATGTCACTGATTCTTCTTTACAGGGTTGTATCTGTTCTGCTGCAGTGGGCCATGCCAGAGATGCTGCAACATCACCTACCTTAGAAAGAAACTGGTCCCTGACCCACAGCCCTGGGTAAATACCTATGCTGCAGTTCAGCACACTGGACCCATACTATGGCATGAGAGCAATCAACAGGAGCTTTATCCCCACTTTGGGCTATAGTGAAGCCCAGGTTTACATCCCTGGGACACTGCTCCCCTTTAGGTTCCTTGCTCACCCCCCTGGACTGCCATGCAAAGTGCCACCCTCGTGTTGGGCTGCTCTGGCATGTGCAGAACAGAGGCACATCCTCAACTTTTAGCCAGGTGATGATCTCAGGAGTGGCTAGGCAGGTCTTTCCCACAGCGCTGCTCCTGTTAACTGTCCCTTGGGGGTTTCTGGAGACAGGTAAGCCTGCACTCCCCAGTTTAGGATGCTATTTTTAAGGCTAGGTGCAAGGCCTTCTATCACATTCTTAAGGCTGTCCATCTGCAAAAATGTCTTTCAGCTCCACAGTTGGCTTTTTCATCTCAGGTCAATATCTAGCCTGCACAACCATCATCAAAAATCACAAGGCAGACCCCCTCAACCACAAGGCTGGTTTAAAAAATGACATCATTATTATTGTTGTTGGGCATGTGTAACCTTAGAGTCTAATTTTTTGAACTCCAGCTCAAGTTCAGGTTGGGGATCAGAAATATTAGTTCCTTTCTTTTTAAATGAAAAATTTGAGTTTCTTCTTCAATATCACGTGCTTCAAAGTTCAGGCTTTGAGAGGAAGAGCAAAGTCCCCACAAATCATGCTGACATAAGGGAAGAGCACATGACACATGGCAAGCCACTTCCCTGGCTATGTGGGTCTGATGTATGTCAAAGGCAAAGCACAGGACCCCATAGTAAAAGCCAAGTTCTAGCTGAAATGTCTTACCTGGCCCAAATTCAGGCTCACTGAGCACCTGCATCTTGCAAAAGCAAATGTGTGCTCGCAGCTCTCACTGCACAGCTTGCACGCTGTGGCACTTAGGGGCTTCACACAGGAGTGCAGGATGGTGTCCTTGGAGTCCCAGCTTGAATCCCAACTCACCATTCTCCATTCTTAGTGTGAACCACACCCAAAATACACTTAAATCTGAGTTACTTAGCATATGGATTAGTTGTTGACATGTGGTACTCAGCACTGGGGTCTTGGATGGCGACTCCCAAGGTGGTGATGGATGCCAGAAGTCCATGCTCCCCAGCCTGGATGTCACCCATGGGCTGAGACAAAAGCTCTGCTCCCAAAGCAGGGGGCTTTTGCTGAAGGCTGATCCCTCCCATTGATATGTAGCTCCTGACCTCCAGCCATGTACATCACCCACCCAGCTGACTAGCACAGGAGCTACCATGCAGAAGGGCTGCATCTCTGCCCCGTAACAGTGCAAGACCTTGGCCTGGCTGCTGAGGAACATTAGGTAAGGGGTGATACCTACACCTGAATGCACAGGCCCAGACAAACCTTGAAGGGCTCCTGTGCTGTTAAGATGAGACAGCCATGACAGTACTACTAGGAGTGCAGCTGAGGGTGAATGTGCCCCATACTTCTGCACATCCTCCCCCTCACCCACAGGTCTTTCTGCTTATTTTAGATTTTAAAAAAAATGGGAAAAGGCCCAGATGGAAACCTCTCAATTTAAATAAAATAACTAATCAGTATTTCCAGTCCTTGTCTTTGCTTGTTAGATACAGGCTTTCCTAGCATCAGACCCAAGTTTTCTCTCAAACAAGGCGTTACTACACTATAAACTGAGGCAAAATAAAATTTGGTCTGAGATATATATGCACGACGTAAGTCCAGGCTGAGAGTACATCACCTTGTGGTCATCCAAGTCTACCAATATTTCACCCCACCCTTATGAACAACCAAGAAAGAAACCTCACATCCTTCCTGAATGGGAAGAATAGCTTGAAATGACTTCCACTGTGAAGTGAGGCCTGCAACACACACACCAGCTTGTTTTTCAAAGGCATGACACTGCTTTGGAGACCTTGCTGTAAGCCCTGTAGCTGGAAACCCTGTGCATCCTCCTGGAAGAACAAAGAGGCAGCAAATTTGTGCCCTTGTCCCTCTCCCACCCAAACCTAAATACTGCCCACTGGGCAAATACAGTGTGGATTCTAACTTGCCTGCTCACTACTGCGTTCCTCCAAAGGGAAGGTGTCTCCATAGCAGCTGACAGAGAAAAAAAGTTGAAAGGAAAATCCACAGAATTTAATTTACCTTAATATGTAAACTAACCTGGCCAAAGACATTCATTGACTGGGCCCTCAGCTTTAGCAGTGCTTGAGAACTGATGAAATGACTACAAGTACATTGGTAGCCTCCAGACCTGGTTTGAAGCCCAAAAATTCCATGCAAAATAAAAATTGTCAGTCAGAGCAATAGGCTTTTGGGTCAGGTACAGTATGGGATGGTCCGTACAGGTACTTCTCCAGGTAGCTGAACTCAGGGTACTGAGGTAATTTTTGCTCAGTCTAACGCTTCACATCCATCCAAAGAAAGTGTCACACAGACCAACAGCAGCTGTATACCATGTGTTTTAATAAACTGTGTAACTAGCAGAAAAATAGTTTTGGATGTGTTTGTCCTCCTCCTCCCCCCCCCCAAATAATAATAATAATAATATTAATAAAAATTTAAAAATCAAGTTCAAACCAAAATAAAGCCAACCCAAAAAGCAGAAGAAAAAAACTGTCCCAAAGCAAAGCTGACACACAATATAATGTTTGAAAAAAAAGGTTTTAGGTAACATTTTTGGGTAAAGAAACTATGTTTGTAAAACACAAGGTATTGAATGATAAAATGCTTATTGTTTTGGTCAGTTTCTCTCTCTCTATATATATGTAGATACATATATATCTATCCTGATAACACCATTGGTGAAATGAAATGATACATCTGTAAGACAAAATAAAAGGGTGCCTGTGGGGAAGGAGTAAAGAAGAAAAGAAATGTATCACTTCAGTCAGTGAAGTAAGGACAATGCTCAATTCCCTTACAACATACCATTGCACTACTTCTTGAGGGACATGCTTTTCTCTTCATGGCTGTGCTGTGTCCCTGGTCCACGGATGAGCTGTGAGCTTGTAATCTGAGTGGTCTCCTTCACCGCCCTGTGTATGAGCAGTACCCCAGAAATGTATGAAGCATTCCTTCCCCTGGTGAATTCCCATGCTTTACCATGATTTTTTAATTTAAAATTGATGAGTATTTCAGTTTGCATTTCCCCCCCCCCCACCTCACCTCCTCCCCCCTCCCTCCCCGCCAGGTTTCTTGCACTGACTGCTACGCACACCCCCACGGTATGGCAGAGCAACCCAGACAAGCCACGTGCCACAGGGATGTGCCGCTATCCCGATGGAGCTGGATGGAGGGATTCATTGTACAACGGGTCCCATGCCACTTCGACCTCACACTCAGTCTCTGCGGAGCCAAGTCATGCAGTCACCTCAGCTGTTCTGCATCGGGTGGGGCCTGTGGGTCACATCTTAATCCAAAAACAAAGATAGGAAAGAAAAATAGCTTTTTTATTTCCTTTTCTCCTTCCATGGAGACCTGCCCACACAGGAAGAGTAGGCAATACGATTCTATGCTGAGGTCTCTGCTTCACTTAGGCAAGTGAGTCCTGCATTCAAAAAAAAACAAAACCAAAACAAAGAAAACATATTCTTCCTCCTGTTGTTATATTGCTCTTTCAGAGAACCAGCCACTGTCCATGCTTTCCCAGATCTCAGTGCCGTGCTTAACAAGCAGACTAAGCACAAGCTCATGCTGGCTGCAAAGTTCAGGTGACCAAGAAGGTATTAAGGAAACAGCTTGGTTTGCCAGCTTCTTGTAAACACTGTATTGCAAAGAAGGCAAAGGCAAAACACACTCCACACCTCCCCCAGCTGCCTTCCAGGTTTTTTTTTTTGTTTGTTTGTTTGTTTGGTTTGGTTTTCCTCTCTTTTCTTTTTTGTTCTTTCTTTTGCTCTTTCTTTCTTTCCTTCTTTCTTCTTCGTACAGGGGTTCATGAAGAGAAGCAAGACTTGTGCATCACAAGTGATGGACCTATCCCCTCCCAGCCAGTTTCCCACCCCAGTAATGCACAAGCCCCTCTTATCTGGTACCTTTTCCCCAGAAGGTGTTTGTTTGTCTCTTGATCTTTTTGGAAAATCATGCAGTCTGATCTGCTGGGGATTTCTGCAGTGCAGGCGCTGGGTAGCTGGTTCTCCCCCTTTCCTGAGGCTCATAAGTGATTGTTCTTGGACAGATAGGCAATAAGAGCCACAGCCACCCCAACATAGATGCCAGTTCCAATTGTGATGGACAGGACAGCCAGGAAGAGTGCTCGCCGGGAGCTGGAGCTTGCATGGTGGAAGTCCCCCTTGGCTACTGCTTTGTTTGTCTGCAAGATACACAACAACAATGCAAGAATTTTATTTATTTCATCTGGACATGAAGATGTGATGTTCATTTCTTGGATAAGACAGTAAACTGGTTGGAAATCAAATACTTTTTTTTAGTCGACAGAGATTATTTGCACAATTAGGATGATGATTAAACCAGTGGCATCTCAAGTGGTACTTTTAAGTGCCTTAGAGCTTTAACGTATCCTAGGATTTAAGACTATGCATCATGATCATTTTTTGAGGTGGCTCAGCCTCCCCTGAGAATGTGGACAAATGGGCTGTGAGCCAAGAATCTGCCACATCCCCTCCAGACACAGCTACAGTCCAGCTTCTGTGAGGTGGCTGGAAGGAGGCTGGATTCCACCCTGACTGGGAAAGGTAACAGGGGAAAAGACATTTAAATATGTTCCTTGCACAAAAAACATTCTTCCAAGTCAGGTGAAAGGTTCAATCTGTTCTTACCTGGACAAGGAGAAGTTGAGGTCAATTTACTTTTACATTGTAGTGCTTTTGAGCTTAATAACTAGGTGGAACAACTGGCCTAATTTCATCACCACAAAGATGCCAGACACCACTTGCTACCTTGCATCTGCCTCAAGCCTGAGCTTTAGTGCAAGACAAACACCTGGGAAAATAGAGTCAACAGACACTCCTTCAGCCTTGATTCAGATGAGCAGTTATGCATATGAGCAGTGCAGTTTCCTTCATTATCAGAAGGGTGATACACATGCTTACTGAGGCTATTAGTGTTGGAACTGTGGTCTTCTTTCTTGGGGGCAAAGCATTCATCTGGATGTGTCAGCTGGAGGAGGAGTTTCCATTTTGATTGCATTAAAGTGCCTTTTTTCATCCCTTGCTATGGTTGCCAGCAGCTCAGAAGACTAATCCAAAGCTCTGGTAATTGTATCACATCTTCTAGATAGTTTTGAGTACTCAGGCAGGCTCCTTGAATTCAACCTGATTGGACGGAGTTCCCAAAGCTATATGCAAGGCATTTAGGCTTGAGTTATAGCTCATTAGCAAAGCTTTCAATAATGAACACAGAAGGCAGAGTTGCAGCTGGGTGGGCACTGTCTCTTGTGATGATCCCACAGTCACACTGGCATCATCAGGATCGCCACTGCAGCAAGCTACATCTGGAGTTTGAGAAGTGTTCAACTATCTGTTCTTCCAACACAATTTCCAGGCACCTTTAAGACCAGGAGCCAAGACAAAGCAAAAGCCCAGTTCAAAAAAGGTAAAGTAAAGCTAAAATTGGATAGGACTGATCTGCCCATTGACAAGAGCACCTAATGCCTTTTTCAGTGGGTCTCAGTCTCACAGCGTGATGAAAGGAGAGCATTATTTTTACAGGCCGTGGTGTGGTATCAGCAGGGTCACCTGGCAGCTGGTAACAGATCTGTCACCTACAAGACAGGTCTTGTAGATGCATATGAGCTCCACAAGTACTGAGACAGCCTTTGTTCCCTTGTTACAATGATTGAGGAATTCATAATGCTTTAATTGTATTTCTCCACAAATGCTCCATTTGCTGGGACACTTTCTGCTTCAGAGTCATCTACTGCTCTATTTTTGTCATCTTTTCACTATTGTGCTACTCAGAGCAATTTACAGCAGCCAAATGACAAGCTTCCATGCTGAAAAGAGGGCTTCTGGCCTTTCTGTCAATGACTTTATTAGGAGACCCGTCTCTTCTCATTCATCAACCTAATTTTTTTAAGCATAATGCCTTATAAATGTTTCAGGCAGAAACAATGTCATACGATACATATTAAAAGAGAGAGAGGATAGGCTGCAAGCAGGGGAAAGTGATCATTTCAAAGCCAGCAACATATAAACAACCCCCAGGTTTACACCTAGTGTCACGTCCTGGGGTTTAGATGGAGAAGGCATCCTACTTGCTTTGCAAAGAATGGCCATCCAGGCCTCTCAGCATGGTGACTAGGGATTTTCTGAGCTTCTTGTCTGGGATATCCAAACACTCTAAAGAAGAGCCCTGTCCAGGAAAATGCCAGGGGCTTTGGGGATCATGGAAATATTCCTCAGGGTCGCTATATATGCTACAAAGCCGAGGCCAATGATACAGAGCTGGGAGGGGTGGATGACACGCAGGAACACTGCGCTGCCATTCAGCGAGACCTGGATAGGCTGGAGAGCTGGGCAGGGAGAAACCAGATGAGATTCAACAAAAGCAAGTGTAAAGTCTTGCACCTGAGAAGGAATAACTGCTTGTGTCAGTACAGGCTGGGGGAGGACCTGCTGGAGAAGAGCTCTGTGGAGAAGGACCTGGTTGATGACAGGTTGGCTATGAGCCAGCAGTGTGCCCTGGGGGCTGAGAGAGCCAATGGGATCCTGGGGGGCATCAGGAGGAGTGTGGCCAGCAGGTCAAAGGAGGTGATCCTCCCCCTCTACTCTGCCCTGGTCAGGCCCCACCTGGAGTGTTGTGTCCAGTTCTGGGCTCCCTGGGATAAAAAAGACAGGGATCTCCTGGAGAGAGTCCAGAGAAGGGCTAGAAAGATGATTAAGGGCCTGGAGCATCTCCTCTGTGAGGAAAGGCTGAGAGAGCTGGGGCTGTTCAGCCTGGAGAAAAGACTGAGGGGAGACATTATTGGTATTTGTAATTATCTTAAGCATGGGATGCAGGGGGGAATGGCCAGTGGTCTATGGGGACAGGACAAGGGGCAATGGCTGCAAGTTGGAGCACAGGAAGTTCCACACCAACATGGGGAGGAACTTTTCCCCAGTGAGGGTGAGGGAGCCCTGGGACAGGCTGCCCAGGGGGTGTGGAGTCTCCTTCTCTGGAGAGATTCCAGCCCCGTCTGGATGACTCTCTGTGCAGTATGAGCTGGGGAGCTGCTTTGGCAGGGAGGTTGGACCCCATGATCTCTGGAGGGCCCTTCCAACCCCTACGATTCTAGGATTCTATAAAGTCTTGGCAAAGAAAGCAGAGAAAGCTTTAGAAAGAACTTGTCATTGGGCTCTCAAAAGATTTTCTTCACGCATCTGCTACCCATCACAGCACTAATGAAAGGCTTGAACAGAGAGACTCCTATTTGCAGAAGTTAGGCTGGATTTGTCAGGCAAAGGAAAATGCACAGCACTGAGGTGATTTGAGCCTTTGGATAAAGTGAAGTAAAGAGTTTCAACCTCCAAAATGAAGGGAAGCTTGAAAATGTGGGAACATTTCAATTTGACAGTTCTGAAATGTGGCGTTATGTTATGGGAAATTCTGCAACATTTTCGGTTGATCTCTATTAAATGAAACTTTGTACAGTCTCAAACCAGTATTTTTTCACTTGAAAATAGATGGAAACTCGAAGGGAAAAGAAACCATTAACCAAAATGTCAAATAATCTGAAAACTCGACAGTATGTCTTGACTGGATTCAGTAAAAGAGGTTGGATCTACCCAAAATGATGTGTTAACCAACCCAAAGGAATTCAAAAGGCTGATTTCTCAAGCACTAATAGCCTTTTCTCTGATAGGATCTTCACTGTAGCAACAAACCTGCTCACAAAGAACAGCCATTCTTTTTGATGAGCTTTTTGAGGACAGCCCTGACCTTTGTGAAAGGATTTGACCTATGGTGAAAATCCAGTTTCTTGTTAAAATGTCCAGCCCAACCAAAACCAGATATCCTGTGTTAGTCACATGCTGCCATAGCATTGCTGAATTTGGCACCTCCTGTCATTACAACTGAATTTGCTCAGGGAACAGACCTGCACCTTCGCAGAAGTTCAAGTTTCCAACAAATTACCTAATCCAGCTGTTTGGGTTCTTCCTTTTAGCGTAATGTATATTCTATTGTTGGGGAAGACAGCAGGCCTGTGTGCGGCCTAGCTCTCTTCACCCAAGACATAGACCCTGACAATATTCTTCTGTTCCCATGAGAAACGTTCCTCCTGCTGAGAGGATCCTAATAATCCCATTCTCAAAACACAGCGGCCTTGCTGATAGGGGTACAGGCTGCCCTAACCCAAGAAGCAGTTATGGGAAGGTATTTGGGAGTAACAGAACATGTCAGGAACCAACCATAACAAGAGGGTCAAACCAGCAGGTGTGTGGATGCTTTTAGGTATTAAAGGTAAACTAAGGCTGTTTAGCTCTAAGATAGGGTTATCAGAACTTGTTATAATCACTAACCAATCAATATGGTGTGAACAGTGTGTGTAACCAATGAGCAGTTTTTAGCTTGCCACGTTTGCAGCAAGAAAGGTCTAGAATCTGGGTGATTTCACCTCATAAAATGGCTTCCTGGCTTCACCTAAAATTCATATATTGAACTGTGTGTTGCTCCCTGCCGGACGCCACATTCTGTAACTTCAGAAAAATCAAATCCCTCCTATATCAAATCCTGAACGTTGAGCGAACGTTACATTCTTCCCTTACTCCATTCAGAAATCATCAACACATAAACCACCCTCCATCAGTGTAAGACTAGTCTGAAAGGATGTGCTTATCACTAAGGAAATTCTTTGTGGCTATTCCCTAATTAGCAAAAACATCCCAGTACTTCTCAGTGTCACCATATACAAATTACAGCATTTCTGCAGGTTTAAGCTCAGCAGATTTGGAAAACAGTTACTTCACAAAATGCAATTGAGGCCAATTTTAATAGGTTAGCATATGGTAACTAATAAGCAGTTTTTCTTGATTTTCTTTTTAAGCAGGGATCAGATCTTTGGTATCTCTGTGCACTTTGAGGAAGTCCCTTGGTTTTGGTACCCATCCAACAGCTTATGACCCAGTCCATTTGATGCCTGACACAGAGAAAGGACACTGTTTTGGGACTTCTACACCAGGGTTGCCTGTGCTCTAGCAAACTCCATATGGGAAATGAGGACAAGAAATGTCATGTGTAGATCAGAGAGCCAAGTCAGACTCAGTCTCACCAGCTTTTCCTTGATGTGGTAGAAAAGCTGCAAGCAATAGTCATTGAAACTAAAAAGAAACCAAGACAACTAAGTGCAGACAGTGGTCAGTCTGCTCTCTTGTCTTCACAGTGTTTCCATCTTGAGTACTGCTAGGTGAAAGATAAAAATTGCCCGTTCAGGCAAAACCAGTCCTCTACTCAGGACTGGCCACCTATGCCCATGATCAAACACCACAGACAGAGAAGCAGATGTAGTGA
Organism: Laterallus jamaicensis coturniculus; assembly: GCA_022605575.1. Classification (NCBI taxonomy): domain Eukaryota; kingdom Metazoa; phylum Chordata; class Aves; order Gruiformes; family Rallidae; genus Laterallus; species Laterallus jamaicensis. Next base: position 3,035,748 of record JAKCOX010000001.1, read on the forward strand.
GCCAAAACAGCACTGGGACTTCAAGCATTGAAACAGACTCAGCTTTCCTTTCCAACATATGTTTCTGGGTCAAATGATAAATGTTTTCACAATGCCACTGTGGTTAAAATTGCTTAGGGAGAAAAAAAAAAGCGCTAATTAAAAAAAAACCACAACCAAATAAAATAAAAATAAATACATCAGGGGAAATAGCACACCAAATATTGGTTAAAAATGAGGTTACATTTTTCTAGTCTGCAAACCAGTGTAAGGCAGGACGTGTGAAGACTGATGCTGTCTCCACTGCCCCATCCTGGATGCCCACAGTGCCTGTGGTGGACATGCTCTGTGTACCCCATAGGTGCCCCAGGCTGCTCAGAAGCCTGGTCTGAAATGACAGAGACCTGCACCCATCCAGGCATTTCTGCTCACTGAGTGGCGGGAATGGGATAAGTTGCATCACCCAGGGCTCTCACCAAGCCCCTGGGGCTGATGTGTCAAATGGTAAGAAGGCACTGCTAGTCCAGCCATTCATACCCAGCCTGGAAAGGGATTTTCATGAGCTCCTCTTGGCAGACTCAACTCTGGCCTCATTAAAGCACCATTTGCTTTTTGTTCCTTCTTTCCCTTGAAAAGCAAAGCCCCAGCTATCAATATTACCCTACTGAATACATAGCTGGTTACTTGGTCAGTCAGGCTTGACTCTGAGGGTAATGCAGCCAGGACTGGTGCAAGAATGAAGATCCAAATACCCTACTAACAAATGACTTGATTCACTACAGCCTCTTCAAGCTAAGTGCCTTAATTTAAGTAGTAAGTAATACAAACAACTATTCTAATGGGCTGAAAAGTGGCTGCAGAAGCAAGCACATTTCCTAATCAGAATTACATTATCTTCTACCCATTCCTTTCTTCCTTTCCCTGGCAAGACTGTGGCTGGCATCCAGATGATTGATGAACCAATTTAATACAGTCTTTGGGCAGCAGCAGGACCAACAGGTTTGATAAACAGACCAGGGGACAAGTGCAAGACATGGGGTGAATTATGAGCAGGGGATAATTTATCACATAGCACCAGGCAAGTTCCCTCACTGCACAGCTCTTCTTGCAAAGGGTTTGCATTGCTGGACTACTCCTGCCTTTTGGTTTTCCCTTGAACTACATCCTCTGGATGCCTATATATGTATGACTACTGACTTGCCAGGTGCTGGCATAGGTTGTGATCAAGGCTGGATGCTCCAAAGCTGAAAACAAGGGTCTGAATAAGTCCCCAGTCAATCCTGTCTTCTAGATGCTTTGGAAGCAAGCCAGGAAAGTGAGGTAGGGTGGGGGAAGAAGGGGCAAGGAGGTTCATCTTCATTTAACTAACAAAATGAATGTCTTGTTGTTTAGAAACACCTTCAAGGAACTTCCCTGGAGTTTCCACTTGAGCTTCAGCAAAACATATTCATCATGTCTCTGGGCTGTATGTTTTATAGGCCAAGAGAAGATGAATACTGCACCTCCACAGCTGCAAGGCCAAAAAATTCTGCTGCATCCCACAGTGACTCATATATCATACTCACAAAATACCTTCTGGTATGCTGTATGTTGAAACAAGAAACACATTCATCACAATTATTAATCCTGCCTCATCTCACAGAGGCTGGAGAGCAGGAATGGTTCCATGTAGGAGGAGAAGAGGGTATCCTCACCCCTTTGGTCAGATGACAGGAGGATTTCCTTTCACTTCATGGATGAAAATATGATGCATGGCCTCCATTCAGCCACTGGACAGATCCTGAGTCTTACTGCTCCAAGTGGCATGCAGAAAAGCCACAGAATGAGTAATTAATACAGAAAATGCTTCTGCTCCCCTGTCTGCCCTTCCTCTAGGCAAAGCTCTGGCCACTGCTTTTAACTAGCCCAACTTGTACTTCTTCTGGGCTCAAAGTTCTGGGCAATATCTTCCACCTTCAGGCTTACACCACCTATTTTCACTGATGGTGAGGGAACGACTCCAGAGTCTTTGCTAAAGATACAGATGGAAAAAAGGGTGAAGTCAGGATTTCCCTATGGACCATGAGGAACAGCAGGAGGTGCCAGTCAGCAGGGGAGAGTACAGGCCTGGCAGGCACCCAGCCCAAGGGTTGGGATGTGGCAGAAGAGTTTTCAGTCCTGAGGAGAGTGTCAAAGGGATGATGGAGTCGCATCAAACAGCTCCACAGGCAGAAAATGTGATCTAAATAAATGATAAATGGTTCTTTGCTGTCAGGATTTTGAAAATTCCATTATGTCCACAGTGTAATAGAAAACTTCAGCCTCTGACAACGTGCCTTTAAGGTACCAAAGAATTCTTCTGGAGGTTTCCACCATTTCTCCTGCTTCCAGGAACTTCCAGCCTGACCAAAATCCCACAAGCTGCTGTGTGGTGAAGTGGCCTGAGTAAAGGGAGCAAATGAAAATCATAGAATCATAGAATGGCATGGGTTGGAAGGGACCCCAAGGATCACAGAGCTCCAACCCCCCTGCCACAGGCAGGGCCACCAACCTCCAGGCCTGGAGGTACACAAGGTTGCCCAGGGCCCCATCCAACCTGGCCTTGAACACCTCCAGGGATGGGGCATCCACCACCTCTCTGGGCAGCCTGTTCCAGCCCCTCACCACTCTCTCTGTAAAAAACTTACCCCTAATATCCAATCTAAACCTTCCTTTCTTTAGTTTTAATCCATTCCCCTTGTCCTGCCATTGTCTATCCTTTTAAAAAGTTGATTCCCTTCCTGTTTGTATGCTCCCTTCAGGGACTGGAAAGCTGCAATGAGGTCTTCTCTTTTCCAGGCTGAACAAGCCCAGCTGCCTCAGCCTCTCTTTGTAGGGCAGGTGCTCCAGCCCTCTCATCATCTTTGTGGCTCCTCTGACCCCTCTCCAACAGTTCCACATCTTTCTTGTACTGGGGGCCCCAGCTCTGGACACAGGACTCCAGGTGGGGCCTCATGAGGGCAGAGCAGAGAGGGACAAGTGCTGCATTGGTGAAAGGAACAATATATATTCCTGGAAACCCATGAAAGACTCATGAGAATAGAGTGTGAATGGGGAGAAGAGAGTGTAAATGGAGACCAGCATGAATTTACATCTTCTGCATGATCAACTTTCATAACATCTGGGTTTGAGCCGTCATTCTGGTATCAATGTTTTCTGCTGGAAATTGAAAACATGACGTTGGTAAGGACATGATTTAGTCCCTGGTTGGTGCTGCCTGTGGTGTTTGATTGTGTATTCAAATGCAGATAAAACTATAAATGTCCGAGTGAGATTTCAGCACTTGGAAAAAACAAGAGCATAATAATGAGAACAGCAGGCATGAAAGGCCTGAATGAGCAGAATGTTTTTAGACAAGCTCCACAGCAACAGCAGTTCATCTGATTGCACTTGAGAGAATGAGACCTCAGCCTGCAGTACGAGGGCAATTCTGTTTTCCTGGCATACACAGGAATTTGGATGTTTATGGTAAAGAAGATGATTTCCCTCCTTCCACTTTCCTTCTAGCCCTTAAGCAGATGTTGCAATTTAGTGATGAAAGAGAAGAAAATTTGGGAAAGGTGACATGTGGTGAAGCCTAGTTCACACACACACACACACACACACACACACACACACACACACACACACACACACACAAACACTTGCCCACACAGACTTATACGCAGCTGACATGGGTTTGTGTCCACACACAGAGGTGTATACATGATCTGCCTGGAGGTTGGGTGCAGCTACCTAGCTACCAGTTAGGCCTATCAACGAAATATTAGCAACTAACTCAGTCCCAACATGCTGCTTTCTCACTTAGCTGTCTGTTTATTTGAAGATAGAGAGTTAAAAATCTGGGGTTTACTCAGGAAGGGAAATCTGGAAGTGATTCCCAGTTTTCAGATTTCATTTTGTGAGTGGCGAGAAGGTGCCCTCAGCTCAGGGGATGTCTCAAGGTAGTTTTTGCCCCTACCCCCTGTCTTAGGATCTGAATTGGGAACAATTGGACAGTGCCACAGATGAGTCTGTATTTCCTGACTGTCCGAGCCTCGTGATGCTGCATCTGGTGTGTGATCAGCAACAGAGGTCACCAAGAGGCTGCGGAGCCTCAATTCTCTGTCACATTCAAAACCCCACCAAACACTGCCCTGAGCAACCTCTTCTACCTGTTCCTGTTTGAGTAGGGAAGATGATCTAGATGAATGCCCAGAGATCACGTGCAACCTGAGCCATTCTGTGATTCTGGGATTTTTGTGAAGACTTGACAAAGTTGTGCAAGGTTATTTCAACTGTCAGTTTCCTTACACACAAGCATGCCTGGAGAAGTTTCTCACCTGTTTCACAAGCAAAACCAGAGCTTTTAAAGCCCTGTGTTGACTTTGTTAGGAGTTCACTGAAGGACCTGCTAGAAGTAGCTTCCTGAATTGGGGAAAAAGCTGCAATCATGTCTTTCTACCTCTATGCTGTTTTACAAGGTTGGTGTACAGAGTGTATTCCATCTGTCCACATCCAACCCTACAGCCCCACGACCCTCCAACTCCACCTGTATCAAGGTTCATCGTATGGTCCCAGCCTGGGTAGTTTTAGATCTCAGACCTTACTTTTGGGACCTCTTCTGTCCATGAGGATGGCCCTATGACCCCACACATAAGCCATATGAGTATGTGTCTCATGTAGAGTGGTGGCATCAGTCCCCAGCTACAGCTGAAGGCTCATCATTTTGGCTCAATTTGACATGCCTTGGGACAGATGAACAGGGACAGAGTGAGGCACCAGCTCTGAGCCATTTGTAGTGACCTGTCTTTGTCTTGCTCTAATTTTTCCTATCTGCCCTTGAGCCTGTTCCTCATTAGTGATGGGAGGAGGACTGTGTTGCTGAGTACTCTACGTTCATTGTAGCAACCCTTGTGTCTCCTCCTGCCAACACAGCAAAGGAAAAGGTAGAAGATGCTGTCTGGTGCTGCCAGGGAGGATCTCAGCCCCAGACCCCCACCCACCATCCTGGAAACAGGTAAGAAAGAGGTGATAGGACAGGGATGTGATGGGGGTTTCTGCTTTGGGCACCCTGAGTCACACTTGGGAGAGGGCAAGAATAGGGAGAGAGCGTCAGAGATACTGCAGTTTTGAAAGCTTCTCCAGGGTGGTTTCTTCTCCTGACAGGAAGATCAGAGAATGTGTTCCTCCAGTTCCAAACTCCCTCTTGCCAGTAGGTGTCCCTATTTGAGCCGAAGCTAAATTTCTGGGTTTTAAGGGAATTATACAATCTCCTATCTAAAAGGTGATAAATGACTTTCTGAGGTAAGGTTAAGAACTCTTGAGGTGCGATTCACTCTTGTTTGCAGATACCAGGAGCTTTCTCAGCTTTGTGTCACAATCACCCATGATTTCTCTACATTTAATCTGTGGTACACTCTTCTTTATCTACTCTGTTTCACATGCTGAGGACACTGAGAGTAGCTCCTTCTGATCTGTTGCTGGCAGAGGCTGGTTTCCTTAGGACATGCGTTTTTTTCCCCAGGTTGGTTTCCTACCACATGGAGGGGAGTACCACATCAGTGATATGGGAGTGTCTTCCCAGGATTGCTTCTTGGGCTACCATTTGTCAGACTGCCCTGCAGTTCCTCTGATCCTCACTGGTGCTATGATGGCAACCTTACGGGCAGAATCACAGAATCACACATAATCACAGAGTTGTAGGGGTTGGAAGGGCCCTCCAGAGATCATGGGGTCCAACGCCCCTGCCAAAGCAGCTCCCCAGCTCATACTGCACAGAGAGGTGTCCAGATGGGGCTGGAATCTCTCCAGAGAAGGAGACCCCACACCCCCTGGGCAGCCTGTCCCAGGGCTCCCTCACCCTTTCCTCATAGGGGAAAAGCTCCAGGCCCTTAATCATCTTTCTAGCCCTTCTCTGGACTCTCTCCAGGAGATCCCTGTGCTTTTTATCCCAAGGAGCCCAGCACTGGACACAATACTCCAGGTGGGGCCTGACCAGGGCAGAGTAGAGGGGGAGGATCACCTCCTTTGACCTGCTGGCCACACTCCTCCTGATGCCCCCCAGGATCCCATTGTCTCTCTCAGCCCCCAGGACACACTGCTGGCTCATGGCCAACCTGTCATCCACCAGGACCCCCAGGTCCTTCTCCACAGAGCTCTTCTCCAGCAGGTCACCCCCAGCCTGTACTGACACAAGCAGTTGTTCCTCCCCAGGTGCCAGACTCTCCACTTGCTTTTGTTGAATCTCATCTGGTGTCTCCCTGCCCAGCTCTCCAGCCTGGCCAGGTCTCTGGATGGCAGTGCAGTGTCTTGCCTGTCAGCCACCCCTCCCAGCTTTGTATCATCAGCACTTGCTGAGGGTGGATGCTGTTCCCTCATCAAGGTCATCAATGAAGATATTAAACCCAAGCTACTCCTGAGAAATACTTTGTCACCTGATGTGTTAACTAGTAAGGTAGGAAGCTATGTAGAAAGGTAGGAAGTTAGGAGGCAGTGTGGAATCTGCAGCATCCACCAGTAAATGTGAAGTAATTTACTCCTCTTCCTTCAAGGAACATGTTTACCTTGAATGGACTCTGCTCTTCAATAGGGTACTTGAGACATGTCCAGAGTGTCACCAGAGATCAAATGATGAAGACTCCCTCTTTCATGTGACAAGACCCTTTCTCCTTTTTCCATTCCTTTAACTTTTTCAAAGCCAACTAGAAACACAGTATTGGGGGGGTTGGGGAGGGGGAGGGGGGAAATCCTAGAACTTTTTAACATCAGTTCTTTATTCTCTTGTTTTAAACCTTAATGTTCTTTCAGACCCTCCCTCAGATCAAATGCCCAACAAGGTCAGCTCAGTAGGGCTGCTGTGACCTCTGCTGGCTGAGGATTTGTATCTCAGCAGACAGATGGTGAGGTTTGATGTCAAGGATATTCAGAAATGTAGCCCTGCTTGTTGCTGGGGAGTTGCTCAAGACAGCATACTGCGGCACAGTGCCTGCATCACTCACTGGCATTAACCAAACTCTTCATTCTTCACTCTAGTCCCTCAGCTTGATTTCAACTGAAGTATAATGCCCAGGTTTTATTCAGATTTTTAAATCAGCCAAAACACCTTAACGTAAAAACAGGGAAACTGAGGCAGGGAGGGAGAAGTGGGATAATCCTGCAATGAAAGGCAGAAGCTGCAGCAAATCCTGGCTCCTAAAAGGTATACTGATGACACTAATTTTATTTGATTCTAGTATCATCAATAAATCTAATTAAATAGCAAAGGCTTCAGACAGTGTCTACAGAGAGTATCTGCTGGTTTAATTGTTTGGCTTTAAGAGGCAAACCAGTTTACACTCCCAGAGCATCTTGGGCAGTGGGAAACCCTGAAGGAACCCACACACACACTTTCAGCAATGACCAGCAACTTGGATGGTGGGGAAGAGTGGTTGAGTGTGAGGAATGGGATGGGCTGAGCCTTCTGCTTATCAGGACAATGAAGGGACTTCACCATCCACGGGGGCCCTACTGCTCTGCTTACTTCATGTGCCAAACTGGCCAATGGATTGAAAAGATGTCAGTGAAGGCTGATGGACAGATGGACAGGCAGACAGACAATTACAAAGGCCACAAAAAAAACCCCAAACAAGCGGAAGATTTCCCTTGTGCATGGGTTATGTGTCTGTGGTGCCAGCAAGGAAATGCCAAGCCTTGGCTCGCTACTGACTGTGCCAGAAACGCCCTCACAGAGCACAGAGCTGTACAGCACCTCAACAGCAGCGAGCCATCAATTCAGTGCCTGCAAACTGCTGAAGGGCTGCTTCCCCAAGGGGAGCAGGAGGTGCCAGGTGTGGCCCTACAGAGCCCAGGGTGAAAGAACCAGGACCCAAACTGCACTCCTGTCTCTTTCTACCCACCAGCCTTTCCCAACTCCAGCAGCATCTCACTGCTCTCCTAGTCAGTGCTTTCCTGGCTCCTGGCTTTGCCTCCAAGCCCAGATGACAGCAGCAAACCCATAGGGGTGTCATGAAAGTATTGTTTCAGGTATCTCAAAGCTCTGGGATCCCCTGTGAGCAGTGCCAGAGATGTAAACAGCCCTGGGCAAGATTAACTCTTTCTGGCAGTCACTTAGGTGTCTTGCTTTGATTTTAAAAAACTGATGTGTTATCTTTCTCTTCTGATTACAATGTTGAATTTTTAAATATTTTTGTAATGCTTGCTTCCCTGAAAATTGCTGAAGAAGACCCAACAGGACACTGTCATTTCCATACACTGCTACCTTTGACACTTGTGATGTAAAGCTGTAATTTTTTTATTTTCTTTCCCTACTGAATTTAACAGCAAAGTGTTTTCTTTCCAGGGACTGTCTCAGAGGGGAATTTCTTAATTCATCATTAAAATTTCACCAATGCACATACCATGGATGTAATCACATCAAGAAAGTATTACAGCAGTATATTCCTGCTCTGTCCTTAAAACCCTCTCTTTCCATCTGCCTACAGCACTGCTAAAGAAAGGTTACTGGGCTGGATGGACCCTTGGACTGAATCAGAATTGGTTGATAATGCAGGGTGATGCTCTGAGTTAATCCATTATGTTAACATGCAATTTCTGTATTTATTTAAGATTGTTTGGTTTGCTGACATAAAAAATTCATCTATTTAATGTATGAGCTAAAGTCACTGCATTTTGATTAAAAAAAAAAACCCAGTCTGTTTATTCTTGATTGAAGCATACAAAAGGGACTCTGAACTATTGGCTCCCTTAAGATTTCTGCTCAGACTTCTCTGTTCCCACACTTACCAGAAACTTCCGAGCTGATGACAACCATGGGAATAAGGCAGTAGGTTTCTGTCTGTCTAACAGACATAACTTCTTTTAAAGCAAAATATAATGAATTTTCTTTCTCTCAGCTCCTCTATTTTTGACTGCTTTCTCTGCTAGTACAATGGATTCTAGATTTACATGGAAAAACCCCATACTGATTAAAGTGCCATGGAAGATACAACTGTGACATTTCAGAAGATAGGAACTTGGGAGGGAGGTTTTAGAAGTTCTGGGGGAGAAAAGAAGAAGGAAGAGATCCTTTAATAAACTTAAAAAACCAACTTGAGCTGCATTTAAGGCTAAACAGGTAAGGAACTAAGCACGAAAAGTAACACCTTCTTTCTGAGCAAGAGCAGAACACAGTGTCAAAAAATATGTTGAACAGAAATGTGTGCTATTAGAATTTTTTTTAAAGTTAATTTAAGCACTTTACATAGATGGTTTTGAAATATTTCACATTGCTTTTGACATTTTCCTGGTGTTTTCAATACATATACACACACATACATTAACCAAATCTTGCAGATGGGAAATTTATTTCCAATTGAAAAAAGGGATTTGTTTTGTTCTGCTTGAAAATGTATTGACATAGGATGCTCCAACCTTTTCAGAATATTTTTTGAAAACTGAGACACAGAAGTTCTCACAATTATTTTCTGAAATGCATACTACAAACAGACATACAATCTTATCAAATCAGCAGAATTTTGGTGGATAAATTATCATTTCACTCCAGTATCAGTCATTATGCATTCATTTTTAATTGCTTTTCAGTAATCAATACATGTTGCTTCTTCATAAACATGACCCTTTCTGAGGAAGCTGTTTGGTGCTGGGATGGGCTCAAGTGAACCAACTCCTGTGGTTCAGTGACCCTCCTGGGATCATAGAATCCTAGAATCATAGGAGTTGGAAGGGACCTCCAGAGATCATGGGGTCCAACGCCCCTGCCAAAGCAGCTCCCCAGCTCATACTGCACAGAGAGGTGTCCAGATGGGGCTGGAATCTCTCCAGAGAAGGAGACTCCACACCCCCTGGGCAGCCTGAACCAGGGCTCCCTCACTCTCACTGGGGAAAAGTTCTTCTGCATGTTGGTGTGGAACTTCCTGTGCTCCAACTTGCAGCCATTGCCCCTTGTCCTGTCCCCACAGACCACTGAAAAGGGGCTGGCCATTCCTCCTGCATCCCATACTTCAGATATTTATAGACATTGATTAGGTCCCCCCTCAGTCTTCTTTTCTCCAGGCTGAACAGCCCCAGCTCTCTCAGCCTTTCCTCAGAGAGGAGATGCTCCAGGCCCTTCATCATCTATGTCATGGCATGGTCGGGACCTACTGGGTACTTTGTGCCTGCTGCTGGATGCAGACCTGAAGCTGACTCTGATACCTTGGAAAACATCTATAAAGGGGATACTAAGGAAATTATTCCTGGATAGTCTGCTTGTACTGTGAGAGAGACCTGGATACTGTAATCGGTAGGTGGTGTGTTCACAGCTGTACAAAGAAGGTATTCTCTATCCTGGCCCCCAAAACCATCCCTGGATGGGGAAAGATTGAATAAGGCAGAAAAAAAAAGTGCTGTAAGACAGGCAACCTACCCAGACACCCACCAGCAGATACTAATGCCAGCAACACCTCTGCATAGGCTGAAGAATCTGGCGGGCATGCTCATCTCTTGACTCAACTCCACACTCAGTACTGGAGGACTCAGGATCTCTGTTTTTCTACCACAGGGAAAGATCATCAGCTGACCTGAAACAATTCATTTGTATTTGTCACCATTGCTGTTGGCATGGAAATGGAAGGTCTAACCTTGTATTAAACTGTCAACACCCTGAAATGACTGCTCTATCTTTCCTATGACTCAGTGTCTGCAAGACAAGAACTCCATGTTCTCCAGCAGTAACACACTGCAGTGTTCTCATGCCAGGAGATACCAGTCCCTAATCTCTTGTGCACCAAAGTCCTCTCTCCTGTAACTACTACAGGTCCTGTGTTTCAATGGCTTGCATGTGTGGGAAGTTTGTCAAAGGGCTTTATCTCAGCCCTTGCTCTTGCCCTTTCCACCTCCTGTAATTTCTGCTTCTCTTGTTGCTCTTATGCTCCTGGTTCACCCTCTCTTTCTTCTATCCAAACAGCAACCCTGCTTTTGCACTTCGTTGACATTATCTCCACCCTTTCAAATGGGTGCAGGCAAGGGTGGGAGGTGTGGTACATTGCATTCTTATGCTGAGTGTTTCAGCAGGAAAAGAGCTCTTTCTAGAGCTGGGACGTGGGTGTACAGAAGACACCCAGGCAGCAGCACTACCTTCCCAGGTGTGGGCAGCTGGAAGGATCCCAGAAGCAGCCAGAGAGTGCTGGAAAGGCTTTGCTCATCCTTCTGCTGCTCACTCAGCGCGTAGGGCAGCAAGTTGGTGAGAGATCAGGGGAGCTCTCCAGAAAAGCTGTTGCTGAGGATTGAGTCATCTGCCCAAGCACTAACAACAGACCTTCCCAACCCAGTTTGTCTGCTGCCATCACAGGAAGACCAGCGAGACCCCACACCTGCAGTGCCTTAAGCAAAAGAGTAAGAGAAGGGCCCCTGCAGGTCTGGCAGCACAGAGATGCTGCTTTCACCTCCTTGATGGCAAGAACATCCTGCTGATGTGCCATGATTGTGCCTGAGTCAGCTCCTATTCATAGAATCACAGAATGGCAAGGGTTGGAAGAGATCCCAAGGATCATAGAGCTCCAAACCCCCTGCCACAGGCAGGGACACCAACCTCAGGTCTGGATCTACAGAAGGTCGCCCAGGGCCCCATTCCTGCTCCAGCTAAAAAAGCAAACGGGTTTGAGACATGTATCCCCGAGACTCTCTAGCTTTGGTGCTCTCTTTTCCTCTAGCATCTTACTAATGCCTGCAATAACCACCTTCTAATATTGTTTTTTCACTGCAAGCTTGCTTCCTGAACCATACAAAGAGAAAGGAGCAGATTGGCACAGAGCTGCAGCAACTCTTACATCGGCGTGCTGGGACTGTTTTATTTTTGATTCATGGGGCCCCCAGTCAGAATATTTGCTGCTTTGATGATAACTGGTGGGAAGAAAAGGCCATCCCAAAGGTCTCTTCTCCCTTTAACAAACTGCTCCACAGGGGTCAGGCTCTTCCTCAGTGGAAACCTATTAGCATACAAACCTAAGTCCTGATTGTCCAACAGGGAGAGCACAGATTGCTAATAAGCCTACTTCTTAATGGCTCTGAGGGGTCACCAACAACCCAGCCAAGTTTTTTAATACCAAATTGTCCCACAGTGTACAAACAAGAACATGAAGTCTGCTGCTTTTCTCTCCCTCTCCTGCATTCCGCTGCACACACACAGCAAACACCTCACCCTGCACGACTGCATCAGCCTCGCTGTGCCTGCTAAAAGTAACGACTAATGGCAATCAACAGCTCCCCTCTCCAGACAACTGGCTTGTCTAGCAGAAGGCAGGTCAAGCCTGAACAGCAGCAGTGACAGAAGGCAGGGCCCTGCCAGCGGGAGGGCGATGTGTTGGTGTGTGTGTGTCTCTGCCCACACGTCCTGCGCCGAGCGGGACTGCTGTGGAGAGGCAGGGAATGCACAAACATGTTCGCTGCAGGAGGATGCGACCCATATGCCACACTCCTCCTGTGAAGAGGGATAAAAGCACAGGCAGGGTGCCCTGGTTGAACAGAGGACTCGTTTTGTGAAATTCAAACCTCAGGAGTCAGACCAGGGTCCCTTTAATTTTAAAGGACTTTGCTTCTGGCTCTCCAGTCCTTTCCCTTTAGAGTACTGGGAGCAGAATGTGCTACCCTGGGTGTCTGACAGGATGACAGGCACTGCAGAGAAAATCCCTGTCACATCTAAGTCCCTTTAGTTCAGGGATCTTGTACCCAGGACTCTTCCATCACGTACAGGCTAGCAGAGGAATGCTATAAGCCTGCCTTTGCTTTTCCTCCAAAAGCCAGTTTCAACCCTTCATGCCCCTTAAATACAGGACTCCACTTTTCTTGGTAGGCATCAGCGTGCCACACTGCCACAGCACGAGCACTGCTGTCCATCAGCTGCTGATGGTGCAGGAGCCAGTGCCCTCTGCCTGCCACAGTTTGCCACAGTGAGTGTACAGGGGCAATAGCCTGCATCATGGGCTGAGCTAATGGGCTTTACCACAGCCTGGGGCAGGCTAGGAACCTATCTTAAATTTACTTGAGCCAGGGTTTTCCCAAGCACTCAGCTAGCTTGGAGGAGGGTGCAAGTGTTGGCACACTGCTGTAAAAACCTTCCTCCTACATGGATCCCTGAGTAAGAGTAGTGAAAAAGATCCTGTCCTCTCTGGGGACCAAGTCTTCAGAACTCATTTAGAGGCCATTTCAACCATGTGGTGCTGGGGAATGATGAGCAACAGACCCATCTCATTCATGCAGCAACAGTTAAACACAAGAGGATATGGGAGAAAATAAGACCAAGTCCAGATGTGGCAGCCAAATGAGCAGAGTGGTGCCTGGATGCAGATAGACACTGGGTAGAAGCTTAAAACATCTTCCACACTGCAACAGCAGAGCTACAAAAGGAGGGCTGTGCTACTGAGGCACAAAGCCTACCCTGGTCTGATATCTCTGTTGCATTTGCCCATCAGAAGATTTCAGGAGTCATTCACACAGGGAGGGGTTTGACAATTAATTATTTCAGAGCTTGCTCGTTCTCCTCTCCTCTTCCCCCTCCTCTCTTTCATCTCCCTGCGCCACTGGGCTAATACATCCTTCATGACTGAAACACATCCTTTCTGACAATGTTCCACTAAAATATTCATGAACAACTGTTTTCATTATTTGCTCAGTACTAAATGACTTCATGATAGCTATGCAGCCAGAGGCCTAAACCAGCCATCTGCTGTGGCGACCACTGCCCCCCTGCCCCACCTCCTTTTGCTCCCTCCCTGTCTCTCTCTCTCTCTCTCATTTTTTCTAAGCTGTAAGCCCTTGGGGACAGGATGATGCATTTTCCTTATGATTTCCAATGTTATCTTTGGTTTGTAGAGCACCTAGTACTATAGGGATCCTTGTCCCAGGCAAGAGCTGGTGCCAGTAAAAAATACAGTGATGTTATCTAAAGCATTGTAGCAAGACTAAGTTAACTGTCCACACTTTTCTCCTCCACTAGAAAACAGCACAAGGCCAGGCTCTAACCCTTTTTGGAACAGGATACAAGTGCTATTAAAAGGTGCTCTGCAAGCCTTCGTTCCCTTTCAATTCAGAGATGAGGGTCTCACAGTAGCAAGGAGGCTAGCCACAAAACCACTCCCAATCCTAGGGCAAGACAGATTGCACTTTTCCACCCTATGCAAAACTTTCAGAGAGGGGAAATCACTCCCACAGGGCACAGCTCCACCCCCTCCTGATGGGAGCGGGTGCTGCATCACTTTGTCCTCAACTCCCTCTGCAAATGTCTCTGTGACATTTCAACCCTCCAGCTGAGACAGGTTTAATGCTCTGTGGTCTCCTCACGCTGGAGGGTGAATGAAGTATCCAACTGAAGGAACCCTTGCAGGGGATGTATGCAAAAATATCCCACTGGCTGTTACTGGGCAGAAAGAGGGACTTCAAGTGTCCAGAGACATCTGGGATGATCTTGAAGGACTGGAGTATCAGGAGATGGGAAGCTTTGAAGCCAGAAGGCTTCCTGACATCTCTGGAAGGTGATGTGGAGCAGCCAACACCTTGCGATTTTAGCAGCACTGGGCAGCAGGACAGATTGCTAGAGGTGTGCACACCACTAGAGATGCCTTGGTGTGTGTTGGGCTCCAGAGTAGGCTGGATGTGTCCCCCACCTCTCCACTGTGCCACCTCCCCTCTTGGGCAGGACTATAGGTTGAAGCTTCCCTTCTGCAGTTCAGTGTTAGGCAATATGGCAAAGAGCCCTGGGCAGGGGAAGGGGGATATTGTGGAGACTGGTCACAGCAACCTGCAGGAATAAAAATAACAACCTGTATCACTGTCTCTCCAGTGCCTAACACAAGGGGGTCCCAAGCCCAGCAGTCTTCCAGATATCATAGAATCATAGAATGTCTCAGGTTGGAAGGGACCTTTAAAGGCCATCTAGTCCAGCCTCCCTGCAGTGAGCAGGGACATCTTCACTAGATCAGGTAACAAGCCTCTTCTCCCCATCAAGCCTGACCTTGAATATCTCCAGGGATGGGGACTCCACCACATCTCTGGGCAACCTGTTCCAGTGTTCTACCACCCTCATATTGAAGAACTTTTTCCTAATATCCAACCTAAATCTACCTTTCTCTAGTGTAAAATCATTACCCCGCATCCTATTGCAACATGCCCTCAGGAGAAGTTCTTTCCTAGAGGCACCTTTCCGGTACTGGAAGGCTGCTATAAGAGTCCCCCCACAGCCTTCTCTTCTCCAAGCTGAAGAAGCACAACTCTCTCAGCCTAAATATGGGTGAGGTCAGGTCCTTGACTTTCATGTGCCTCTACTTGGCCCAGGTACACAAGGATGATGAGGGGCCAGCAGTTATGTGATGGGAAACGAACAATCACAGCCAAGCAGGAGGTACCCTGCTTACCCCGAGGAAGGACGTGTGTCTGTGAAATGTGCTTTCCCTGCACAGTGCAGGAGGAGTGGGGCACAGGAGCACAGGATGGGGCTTTGGGGAGCATCTTTGCAAGGAAGGGAACTTGGTCTCTCTCCCAGTGCTGTGTCTTGACTCAGACCCACCAAAACTCCTTGCTCAAGTTCTGCGATGCTTCTGACTCGCACTAGATGCTGGAGCTGCCAAACTACCCATGGGAGGCTGCTAATGTTTCTACTGTTCCTTCTCCTGGCAAAGCTAGGGGGGCAATACATTCTAGTGGGTCTGAGACACACCTGAATGTTCACCTGAGGGGAGAACAAAGGGCTCAAGGAAGTGCTCTCCAGGCCTCTGGGAGCGCAGACAGGAGACTTGGCCCCAGACAAGGACAGGGATGTAGCAGTGGGCATGGACTATCCAGGTTCATGCAATAATGTCTTCTGATGGATGAATAAACTGGATATTGGGTGTGCAGGATCTTCACAGGGAATGAGAGAACGCATTCACGGATTGGTGGATCAGTCAGGCAGCAAAGGCATGTTACTAAGCTGTTCACTGGGGGAGTGATGAACAGGGCACCTTTAACCCCACACATGTACCAAAGCAGGGAGAAGCTTGCTGGCACAGCTACGTAAGCACTTCTCTGATCATCACCACTGGACAGTGGTTGAACTCTGAACCAGCTGAAGACACATGGCTCCACAGAAGGAAAAACATCAGTACTGAAAATCGCAGAAGCTGTGTCACCAAGAGTGGAATGAACCCCCTTTCAAATGAGCCCTTCACTGGGGAGAAAGAATGGTTTTATTGTTTGCAAGTATGTGGCTAGGAGCAAAGCACCAGGTCACGACAGCAATCTTCAGTGTGTTTTAGTTGCCACTGCTGCTGTTGGAGCAATTAGGCTGAGTCACTTCAACGCTCTTTAAAAATCATCTTGCTTTCTCCAGCCTTGTAGGAGAGAGAACTAAGGTTCTGGCCCTTGCCTGCAGAAAGGAAAGTAATGAAAGGGATGTCTACAGCAATTTGAGGCTACCTTACTCTCTGCTTTCAGAGTCCCAGTGCTTTTGGAGAGCCTTAAATTATTTCCAGAGGAAAACAGTGGCTTTTCTTAAACACCTGAGTGGTGCAATGCATATACTCCCAGACACTTATTTGCTTTATTTCTCCCTCTCTCTTTGGTCCCTAAAGGTTTCAATTTTGCAGAAATGCCATTGGGAAGGTGAAGTGAGGGACCTGTTCTTATTTTATGTGGAATAAGGCTGATTTACATCCATCACTGTGTTGTCTCCCTGCCTTCCATGCAGTAGCCTATGACACCCCTATGACATTCTGGCCCTTCACAGAAGTTGGATGGAGGGGTGGGTGTGAGTTCACATCACCAGTCTCCTAGTCTTTGAGGATTGTTGGTCTTTGATACTTGCCAGCAACAGAGCATGTGAGGTCTGCTGATTGGCTCTGAGTGGGTTCCCAAGCCCCAGCCCTTTCCCCAGGATGCCCAGTTCAATTCTGGCTTTTCTGGGGTCTGTTCTGTAGCTAGATGAAATGGATGGGACACGTCCCACTGGTTTGAGAAACTGTAAACAAGTTCCTGAGAGAAGCCCTTTACATCTAAATCCCTTGTTAGGCTTGTGCCCATTTTTGGGACAGCTCTTTTGGTACCTCCCAGTTTTGGTCTGGAAAATCGCTGTTTATTCTGTCTAGGGTGACAGAGAAGAGCTGGCTAAGTGTACATAGGAAATTATAATCCTCTTGAAGCTGTCCATGTGTGACTTCTTACAGCCTGGGATTATGTATTGATGAGAATGCCTTTGGTCTTCAGCTCTAATACTAATTTCTTCCTTCTTCAGCCCAGCTGCTCCTTTCTAATACTGGAATTTCTATTTCAGCAACTGCAAAGGCAGACTGACTAGGTCAATTACAGATGAGAGTAGTGCTCAATTTTCCCCTTTCTACTGAAGAAGTGCTTTGCTTTCATAGTAGCAAGGGTAATGTGAAGCTTATCCATAATTGTGTCTTGCTGCAAAGGTTATTCCAACAGGATATCAGCCTCTTCATGTCATATGGGCATTCACCCAGGGACAGCCTTTCCCACACCCAACTTCTTTCTTCGCTTTCATTAACATTTTACTGTGATTTATTGTTGTGTTTGCCATTTTCAATAAAGATTCTGAAGTTTTCAATGCCTTGTCAAAAGAGCAGAGGCACTGGGGAGAATATGGAGGGCTAAAGAGGGGGGACCCAATGCATTTACACAGACATCTCCACTGGGCTGGAAGTGTTCATTCACAGGGAAGTCTCCCACTGAACTCCACTGAGCACTTTCTTCTGTAGTGTATGGGCAGCACATGGTGCTGCCAAGGATGGCAAGTGATGCCTACAGCATCTTCACAGGGAAGGAGAGAATGCCTTCATGGTTTGGTGGATCAGCCAGGCAGCAAATGTTACTATGCTGTTCACTGGGTGATGAGTGATGAACCTTTAACCCCACACATGTCCCAAATCAGGGAGAAGCTTGCTGGCACAGCCAGGTGAGTGCTTCTCTGGTCAATCACTCCACTACTGCAAGGTGGAGTGATGCCTACAGTAAAGCATAAAAGCTGAAATGCATCTCATGAGACCATGTGTCACAAGGTCCCACTGGCACTTAGAAAACAATTATGTATTTAAAAGGGAAAGGAATAAATACAGAAAATGGGACACTGAAATGTGCCACTCTTCCACTCTTCTCCTTACATAAAAGGTCCCTGTTCACATTCTGCATCAGTGCAACTCTATGTGCTTATGATGGGAGTCTCCTGTAAGAAAAGGGCTGCCATCCTAAAGGTGAGTGGCAAAGCATCATTTTCCACACGTTGGAGGATGGAGATGGACTTGGTAAAAGCAGATGCACAACAGCTTTATTCAAACATGCTGAACATCCAAAATATGGCCCCTAGTACCCAGCAAAATGTAAACATATGCTGTGGCTTAACCCCAGACAGTAACTAAGTCAAGCATTTTCAAAATCAAGACTTTATATGTTTTATTGGCTGAGTGTTGCCACCATTCTGTGGCTGTCTGAAAGTTAGGAGCATTTCTGCTCCTGATGACTGATCAGTTTGTAGAGACACCAGTTTTAACAGCAGCATTTTTTAAGAAGAGAAGAGAACTCATGATTCAAATTATGGTGAGTGGATGGAATTTCAATAATTTATCTTTTTCCCCCAGTTTTCACAGATTACATGCATTTGTATAGTTGTGGCTCTCAAGAGTAGAAGGCATATTTAACCAGTGCTGGGCTTTGAGCAGTAGAATAACTGCATCTCACAGTGTACTGATTTCAGGCCAGCTACACTCAGGAGTAACATTAGGAACATTCCTGGGTTTGTATCTTAATTAAGGGTCTCAGTTTTTATATTCACTGGAATTACATTGAAATGAATGATGTATTTATGGAAAGAAGGAACACTTCAGATTCCTCTAAAGGCAATGCTTGTCTTGAAGTGAGTGGATGAGTGACAGATATATCAGCAGCACGAAACCAGTGTCACTGTAAGTACTGGGCAATAGCTTTAATGCTACAGTTGGTTAATAATACATATTGGTTTCCTTCTTGAAAAGGATACAGTTATTTAAGTTGTGGCTGCTGCTAACATTTTTCATTATTCTAATTGACTTACTAAATCCAGGCAAGCTCTTTTCTAGCTTATAAAGGGCCAGAGCACAACATGTACTTTGCCTTACACGCTACCAAAGAACAGGTGAGCAAGCAAGAAAGCTCTTGGAAGGGTTCCCCAGGGTCTAAGGATACACAGTCTGCCAGCTTTCAATGTTTCTGCTATTAAAAATAATGCTAAATTACCTCAGTAATAACATTTTTTTTTGGTATGCCAGGTGCCACAGGATTGCTGAGGAATATAAATTAAGTGGCATTTTTGGAAGATGCGTGCCTTCCTCCTCTCTCACCAAGTCAGGCTTTTCATCAGTTTCTGAGAGCAGGGCTGTATGACAGCACCAAGTCATGCTTCAGCAGCACAGCCTACCCATGTGGAGCCAGCCTGAGCATCCAGGATATATGTCTGCAAACCAAAACCATGTGAAGGTCCTCCAAGCAAATTCAGGTAAGCATAGGCTAGAAATCAAGGCTGATATCCTGATGTGGGAAAGCAGAGTCTTTGTCTATTACCAGAAGATCTACTTCTGCAACTGAGTTAATATGATAGATGGGTGGTAGTTACTGCATTGGAGAATGGGTTTGAATCCAAAGATGTTTAAAACCTGTCATGTTACTGGCATGTGAAGCTTTTTCTACTGCATAGAGATACCCTGGTATCACTCCTTGCAAGTAAAAAGCGGAAAGGGAAGGTTGGGAATCTTGCTGACAGACATCCCACTAACTTGGTTGTCTTGTGCTGTTTACTCCATTCTCCTGGGACAAACAGGGACTGGAACTGGGTCTCTGAGAGAAGAGCCACCAAGCAACAGAAGTCAAGGCTGCTCCCTAAAGACCAAGCCTGTATTTGTACCAATCACTTGCAAGGTCAACAACATGGTAGCTATGCAGATAGTTGGGTTAGCATCTGTATTTTCATCTTAAGCATAGCTGCCGTTGAACAGTGCCAAATAAAGAGAGGACAGAGGTGGCTAATTGCTTATGCCAGCCAAGATTTTAGCAAAGGAGAAAGTTAAAGGTATGTGTGTGTGTGAGAGAGGAATCTGTTTACAAGCTGTAGCAGTGAGGAAGTACTCTGAGAGATTGGAAAAAAAATACCCAACAACCAACCCTGCTATAATTGAGGGCCCAGAATTAGTAGCAGGCCAACACAAGCAGCTCTCCTAGGTGCCCCTTAACTTCTCTGAAATTTGAAATTCATTGTTATTAGTATGTTATATAAAAAAAATTCCTATCAGCAAGGATGTAGTCAGTGTGGCCTAATCCAGTGGTTCACAATTCACTGGGTAATGGACCAACACCCATTCTCAGAGTTTCTGAGAAAGTGCCACTCAACAGATTGGTCATCACTGGCCTTGTGGGCAGAGTGATCTAGGAGACCAAGGACCTGGCTTGCACAGCAGGTTCAGCAGCCTCTTCACAGTTGTAAGTGCAACTCCCTTCAGCTCTACCCGCGCTTGAGTCTTGAGGCTGTGTCAAAGGACACATCCAACCCTTGCTTGCATTAATCACAAGGAGACATCTTGGGTGCATACGAACCTATGGCATCTCAAGTACTTATCACCACCTACAACTACCTAAATGGAGGTTGTAGCGAGGTGGGTGTTGGTCTCTTTGCCGAAGCAACATGTGACAGGACAAGGGGGAATGGCCTCAAACTCTGCCAGGGCAGGGTCAGATTAGACATTAGGAAAAGGTTCTTCACCACAAGGGTTATGGGGCACTGGCACAGGCTGCCCAGGGAGGGGGTTGAGTCACTGACCCTGGATGTATTTAAGAGATGGGTAGATGAGGTGCTCAGGGATCTGGTTTAGTAGAGGACAGGTAGGTTGGACTCAATGATCTCAAAGGTCTTTTCCAACCTGGTGATTCTGTGATTCTGAAATAAAATCACTGCAAATCAGATACTAGCACTAAAGAGCCTTTCTATCAATTTTTGAGTGAGGATCATTCTTGTTTTTAAAGAAGAAATTACAGCTTTCCTGCCATTGTCAGCTGATCTCTGTGCTGAGCGGGGGTGGCATTTGCGTTCTGCAAATGGGCCTGGGCTATTTGCATGGAGCTGCAGCTCTTCTCACTGTTGTTAAGCTTCCTTTGAAACTTTCTGAAACAGTTTTTTTACACCCACCCACACAGAGAATGACACACTCACAGGGCTGTTTGGGGAACTTAGCAACACACTTCTGCTATGAAGCCACACAGGCAGCAGCAGCCTGATCTGAGACCCCTCTTGGTGCCTGCACCAGCTCTTCCCACAAACCTTCCCTTAGACAACTGCAAGGACATGAACGTGACTTGTCAGGGATCTTGCCTCAAAGAACAAGATCTATCCTTGGCAACAGTCAGAGTGCAGTGCATGGAGGGAGGGGGAAGCAAAATCTCAGGTCACACAAAAGAACCAAGAACAGCTTTGGGTCCCTTAGTCCCAGCCTTGAGCTGGGGTACTCTGGTTTGTGTCTAAGCATCCATGAGAGGAAATGGCAGCTCCTCAGAGCAAGGATATTTGGCAATGAAGCACAGCCAAGGGATATAAATGTGGTAAGGCCTAAACTGCACTGGAGTTTGTCCATGTCTTTGGTGTGCAACGCCACCTCTGCTTGCCACAGAGGCACAGGGAGGGTTTTTCAAGCTCCTTGGATGCACACAGAGGTCAGGACAGGCTTCTGCTGGAGTCGGAGAGAGATGGAGGGCGAGTGTGCATAAAATCTTTCAAGAGCTCTGGCAGATATAGAGGAGGTCTCTATCAGGGTCCCTGCTAAAGGAAATTAAAAGATGGGTCCTTGTGGGATAACAGAAAACTTTCATGAGGTTTGGGGAAGATACAGGTAGGCCTGGCAGACAGACTTTGCAGGTACAGGAACCATGGTAAAGCCCACTCTTTCCCCAGTCTGCACAGCCTGCCTCTTCCACGCAGCAATCTCCCTGAGACCTCTGCCTGTGCTCCCCTGGTTTCCCAAGTGGTACAACTGAGATGTGTCAGCTGTGGGGCAGATCTGAGGTGGCCCAATGACAGGACACCTCCAGGCAGATCTTAACAAAACAAAGGCCAAATGATGTTCAGGCTGCTTTTTTTGACACTTCAAGAACCCAAGTGACGATTGAATGTAGTGCTCTCGTTTCCTATGTGTTGGTGTGAATCCTTGGAAAATCTCATCTCTCATGCTATCAGGCTTGGAGCAGAGACCAGTCTTTGAGATACAAAAAAGTGGGAGATTGCTGCTTACTCCATCAGCAGTACTGCTGTCCTGTGGCTAGTCTGACCCAGGAAAAACTAAGATCATGCATAACATGAAGAACAGACACAACAAGCGAGGCAAGGCCCCCCAATACCTGGTCTCCTGCAGTGGGAAACAACTCATACTCTGGAAAGCATAAAAGGGCAAGGCAAGAACATCATGCCATTTCCCCTAAAGAGTCCTCTAGTTTTCAAGGGAGGTTGCCATGGAACAGGTGTGATTTAGATACCTTAGATCCCTTTGTTCATTTTGTTCCTTTGTTCCTTTCTTTTTGCAGTCAAGATCTCAGCAGAACCATCAGCCTGGTTAATACAGTCACTGACAGATCTTAAATATTAATAAACATATCTGTCTTCTGTAATAGGAAGCAGTGGTTCAGATAGTGATGCTGCAAAAGCAGCTGTTTGCTGGCATGATCTGGCTGAAGAGGATGTGCATGTCAGAAGCGGGGTGTGCAGAATGCAGGACTTGCAAAAGAGGGTGATGAAAATAGCTGTGACTGCTGGTGGAGCACACACTAAAAATGCTCCTCTTGTAAGTGGGTAAGTTGCAATGGAGGAAATAGCTGTCAGCTGGCATAGATATATAGCCCCAACAGCCCAGAAATACAGACCCCTGAGGGAGAATTCGTCATAGCCCTTTCTTCACCAGTAAACCTGCAAGGCTGAGGCACAGATTTACAGAAGCAAGCAGCAGGCCTCTCTCAATGTGTTTTATAAGTTTTTTCCCTGTACATGGAATCTGACAGAACATGACTCCTCTCTGTGAGAAGATTTTCCTGGGGATGTGTAAAAAAAAAAAAGCCAAGAAAAGTAAAATCCTTCAGTTCCAATACCCTGCTGAATGTCTCCCTCTCATCTGAGGGCCAGTGTCCCCACTGGGACTGCCTCTCCCCCAGGATGTGCAATGGCTGGGAAGCCCCAGGATGTTCCTCCAGGGTGTCCTGCCAACACTCAAGAACACAGATATAAAGCAGGATATTAAGCCTGGTTGGCCATGCGCCAGCAGTGTGCCCTGGGGGCTAAGAGAGCCAATGGGATCCTGGGGGGCATCAGGAGGAGCGTGGCCAGCAGGTCGAAGGAGGTGATCCTCCCCCTCTACTCTGCCCTGGTCAGGCCCCACCTGGAGTGTTGTGTCCAGTGCTGGGCTCCCTGGGATAAAAAGGACAGGGATCTCCTGGAGAGAGTCCAGAGAAGGGCTATGAAGATGATTAAGAGCCTGGAACATCTATCCTATGAGGAAAGGCTGAGAGAGCTGGGGCTGTTCAGCCTGGAGAAAAGAAGACTGAGGGGAGACGTTATTGGTATTTGTAATTATCTTAAGCATGGGATGCAGGGGGAATGACCAGCCCCTTTTCAGTGGTCTGTGGGGACAGGACAAGGGGCAATGGCTGCAAGTTGGAGCACAGGAAGTTCTGCACCAACATGCAGAAGAACTTTTCCCCAGTGAGGGTGAGGGAGCCCTGGGACAGGCTGCCCAGGGGGTGTGGAGTCTCCTTCTCTGGAGAGATTCCAGCCCCGTCTGGACGCTGACCTGTGCAGTATGAGCTGGGGAGCTGCTTTGGCAGGGGGGTTGGACCCCATGATCTCTGGAGGTCCCTTCCAACCCCTACAATTCTGTGATTCTGAATATTGCTTTTTAGCTACAAGCTTGGTTTTGTTTTGCTTTGCTTAGTGCCCTCTCACCAAATGTTTTGGGGTTTATTTTCTTGTTGAAATCTTTTCTTTTGCAGGGAGCTAAGGGGAAAAAAAAAACCAACCCCAAAAAAACTCTGCTCTTGGATGAGCTGTCATGCTCTTTTTGATGTCTGTAAATGCATCAACACAGCTTTCTGGTATGAACTGATAACTATTCTTAGTTATTCAGGATGGGTTTACCAAATATTAAGAAACCCAGATGACAGTTTCCCTTCTGCTGCAGGAAACGACTTTTTATTTTCAGAATACTGGGGGTTAATATAATAAAGCACCAAATAAGTAAATGTTACTCCAAAAATACACAGCCTTGAACTCAGCAGCCCTGCAACAGCAGTTGGCTCACCATCTAGAAAAGTCACCAAAATAGTATGTTATATACTGTTTCCATATGACATCAGACCAAGCAAATCTCAGCCAGTTACAAATGTGATAGAGCTCTCCTGTTGATTCAGTGATGTTACCTTCACCAATCAAAGGATGCAAAATGTGCTGGAAGAAGACAGACATGGAGTTCCATGCAAAGATGAACACTATACCCAGAAGAAAGGGAATCAAAGAAAGTCCTATGAAAACAGGCTAAGAGAGTTGGGCTTGTTCAGCCTGGAGAAGAGAAGGCTCTGGGGAGACCTCGTTATGGCCTACCAATACCTAAAGGGTTCCTACAGGAAAGTGGGAGAGTGACTCTCCATCAGGCAGTGTAGTGATAGGACAAAGGGGAATGGATTCAAGGTGCAAGAGGGCAGGTTTAGATTAGATGTTAGGAAGAAATTCTTTACTATGAGGGTGGTGAGGCACTGGAACAGGCTGCCCAGAGAGGTTGTGGAAACCTCATCCCTGGCAGTGTTCAAGCCAGGTAGGATGGGACTTTGGGTAACCTGATCTAGTGGAGGGTGTTGCTGCTGATCGCAAGGGGATATGGACTAGATGATCTTTGAGGTTTCTTCCAACCCAAAACATTTTATGAGTCTATCTGTGCAGATGGTTCAAAGAGCAGCTCACAGATAAAGAGTAGCCAGAAAGAACCAGTCCAGTGTCCTCAGAAACAAAGTGTAGAACTTAAATTGAAGAAAACACCCTAGAATCTTAAATGCCCTTTTTATGGCAAATGGAGAACTGTCACCTGCTAAGGCAGGGTCTCTAGAATTGCAGATTGTTTTTTTAATCATCAGACCTACCTCTTTGCCATCTCTTCATGAAAAGCATAAAAAGTCCATAACTTTCACCCTAAGGCAATGTTTTGAGGTCAGAGATGTATGGATGGAAGTTTTTTGTTTGTTTTCGTCCAGCTGATGAAGAAACTATCAGTGGAAGGAGGCAAGCACCAGGGCTCAGCCAGAAACTCTACTCTGGTCCTTGAAGAAGTTACTTTTTAGTCCCATCCACTTGCCTCTGTGATGAAGATGATGATGATGATGCTTTTAAACAAAGTTGAGTGACAGTCTTGAAATGAACAGTATCCCAATCCAGGGTCTGCAAATAAGCTAGTTTGGAAAAGTTATCAAGTAGCCAGTAAACTAATTCAAGACTGAGAGATTGCTGCTGTGTGAAATTAAACACTAGTATGGGGTTTTTTTCTCTTCCCAGCTGAAATTAGTTACAGAGCATAGAATCATAGAATCATAGAATGGCATGGGTTGGAAGGGACCCCAAGGATCACAGAGCTCCAACCCCCCTGCCACAGGCAGGGACACCAACCTCAGGCCTGGAGCTACACAAGGTTGCCCAGGGCCCCATCCAACCTGGCCTTGAAGACCTCCAGTGACAGGGCATCCACCCCCTCTCTGGGCAGCCTGTTCCAGCACCTCACCACTCTCTCTGTAAAGAACTTCCCCCTAAGATCCAATCTAAACCTTCCCTCCTTTAGCTTTAATCCATCCCCCTTGTCCTGCCATTATCTGCCCTTTTAAAAAGTTGATTCCCCTCCTGTTTCTCTGCTCCCTTCAGGGACTGGCAGGCTGCAATGAGGTCCCCCCACAGCCTTCTCTTCTCCAGGCGGAACTAGCCCAGCTCCCTCAGCCTCTCTTTGTAGGGCAGCTGCTCCAGCCCTCTAATCATCTTTGTGGCTCCTCTGACCCCTCTCCAACAGTTCCACATCTTTCTTGTATTGGGGCCCCAGCTCTGGACACAGGACTCCAGCTGGGGCCTCAGCAGGGCAGAGCAGAGAGGGACAATCCCCTCCCTGTCCCTGCTGCCACCCCCCTGCTGATGGAGCATAGAGCAGAGGCATGTTAATAAATCAGTTCCAGTGTATATCAAACCAGCATCAGAGAGAATTTTAGCAAAACCTAAAAAATAATAAATTATAAGCTTGTAGAAGTTTTAAGCTCTGCCTAGAGAAGTTGCAAAGCTGTTCTTGACTGTTCATTTCAACTGTTCTCAATCCTCTGCCCAGGGAAAGTGATTATTTCCCCCTCTTTACCTCTAGAAAGCTTTCTCTAAAGCCAAACCCAGACCCACCTTGGTGCAATCTAGGACTGAGGGTTTTTAAGCCATCCTGGAGTCAATGTGGGGAAGAGTGTATCCCTTCCTTGTTTGCACCTGCCTTTCACACACTTGGAGAGTGTTCCTGCACTTCTCCCTGTTCACTTCCTCTCCAGACTTTTCCTCTGTTCCAATCTACAGCCGCAAGGAGCCTTAGCTGGCATTCAGGAGCTGGTAACACTGCCACACACTGAAAATGTAGGCAACAGCAAGAACAAGGGGTTGGCACAGGCAGAGATAATAACATGTATTATGCTGAATTTGATGTCAGGACCAGAAGGCTCTTTATTACATGATTTTCCTCTTTACAGCTCCCAACTGAGCAGCAAATGCATATATTAGACTGTAAACCTCTACAATGCAATCTATGTAAATCACAAATACAAAGCCATGTAATATTCCCTCATGGTGATCCAACATCAGCATCATCAGCACTGTCAAAGCCAAAGGGGACCCGTTACTGCCTTTGCTGGCATGTCTTCACTAGCAGAGATAACAAAAGGGACGTCTCCCTCACTTGGGTTGCACCCCCCAACACAAGTGGCCTAGACAGCCACTGTCAGCTAAGGTGCCAGAAGTGTATTTTGTTGTAGAGAGCATGGCATGAAAGCTGACCCACAGGACTGTGCAAACAAAACCCTGCAAATTCATCCCCAGAATTTCCTGTGTTTCCTTTCACTGGAGATACCTGTGAGCTGGAGGCTGAGCTAAGCCCAGGAGACTGGAAACCCCAAATGCTTCAGTGGGAACCCCAAATGTTTGCATAATGGCTAGCCAGTGGTTACTGCTTTGAAATCTTGCTGTCAGGAGAAAAAGGGATTCAGAGAAAGGGGATGGGACGTAGATAGTGGAAAGGAACAGGGGTATCTCTGGGCAACAGCCGTTCCCAATATAAAGAGACTTAACTCAAGAAATTTTAGAAGATGAACAAAGGAAGCACCAAGAGAAATGTTAACCTTGACTTGGGGTAGAATGAAGCTATGACAAAATGGGTTTAACAATCCCAGTGGACCTGCCTTATTCCCAGCTAGGGTTTTGCACCAGAAATGAGGTTCCTGACCTTAACCTGGCCTTCAGCCTATTTCTTGCCCGTTTTCCCACCTGGGGCTTGAGAGGTGGTGTAGAGGAGGCAAAACAGAGGACAAGTGAGGACATAGGTGGCATTTTTTCCAACATTGGGCATGTTTGTACCTCTTGTAGCACCTGCAGGGAACCTGCACACAGAAAACCCATTTCACACTTGCCTCTAAGGAAGTGGATTCACTTGCTGAGAAAGATGCTGTTTGAAGATGTTTCATGAGAGGCAAACCGACTTGTGAACCAATCAGGAGCCCTGGGTGCTGAAATTATTGGTGGTGCATAATTTCATGTTAAGAGGCATTTGCCTCCTGAGGGCCATGTTAATGGAGTCTGATGGGGTGTTGATTTGGTTATCCTTCGCTGCTAGGTATAGAGACAGCATTTTCCACAGGCAGGCAGGCAGCATGTTGATGATCCTTCCTTGCACAGGTTCAGAGTCAGTGAGCTCTCACGGAGATCCCTGCCAGAGGCAGCTCATCAGAGATGTCAGAGCTTACCCATGGGGGAGGCTCAGCAGGAGGACAGTTCTCCGGTCACTCCTGCTACAGAGAGAAGGCTTCAGCTTGTGTCCACACGCTGCTGAGGCCACAGCAAAAGTCATCCTGGGATATGAGTGAACTGGTCAAGTGTCCTGAGAGCAGAATAGATGCACATCACCAGAGATCATAGAACCATAGAATGGCATGGGTTGGAAGGGATCCCAAGGATCAGAGAGCTCCACCCCCCCTGCCACAGGCAGGGACATCAACCTCAGGCCTGGAGCTACACAAGGTTGCCCAGGGCCCCATCCAACCTGGCTTTGGACACTTCCAGGGACGGGGCATCCACCCCCTCTCTGGGCAGCCTGTTCCAGCCCCTCACCACTCTCTCTGTAAAAAACTTCCCCCTAATATCTAATCTAAACCTTCCCTCCTTCAGCTTTAATCCATTCCCCCTTGTCCTGCCATTGTCTGTCCTTTTAAAAGGTTGATTCCCCTCCTGTTTCTCTGCT
This sequence comes from Laterallus jamaicensis coturniculus, assembly GCA_022605575.1. Lineage (NCBI taxonomy): Eukaryota > Metazoa > Chordata > Aves > Gruiformes > Rallidae > Laterallus > Laterallus jamaicensis. Next base: position 3,064,253 of record JAKCOX010000001.1, read on the forward strand.
CCCTTCAGGGACTGGCAGGCTGCAATGAGGTCCCCCCGCAGCCTTCTCTTCTCCAGGCGGAACAAGCCCAGCTCCCTCAGCCTCTCTTTGTAGGGCAGCTGCTCCAGCCCTCTAATCATCTTCATGTTCCTCCTCTGAACCCTCTCCAACAGTTCCACATCTTTCTTGTATTGGGGCCCCAGCTTTGGACACAGGACTCCAGGTGGGGCCTCACCAGGGCAGAGCAGAGAGGGACAATCCCCTCCCTGTCCCTGCTGCCACCCCTCTGCTGATGGAGCCCAGGATCTCATGGGCCTTGCGAGCTGCCAGAGCCACTGCTGGCTCAGGTGAAGTTTCTCATTCACCAATGTATTAGGTCTTCACATGCTGTCCTGTGGATAATGATTTACAGTTGGTTCTCATGTCAGAGAACACACGAGACAGAAAATAAGCCAGTTAAAAAGGTGACTGTTGTTGAAAAGGATGAGATGATCTTCAAGGTCCCTTCCAATCCAAACCATTCTGTGATGGCATTTGCTGATGCACAGCTGTTTTGCCAGCTTCTGCAGAAACACTCTAAGGACAGAAGCTAGAGGACCCAGGCTTGCAGTCAGTAGCAACAGCAGAGATGTCAGAAGAGCAGTAATGGGTAAGGAGGAAAGGCAGGCAGTATGACTGGCTATTGGCTTGTGTGTGATTTCAGCTCCTGACTGAGAGGTACTGCAGCAATGCACCTGCTGAATAAATACACCAAATGCTTGTAACTGCACTTAGAAGTCCCAGATTTGAGTTGAAATGCCACAACCCTGTAGTCCTGAAGGATGGTGCCTACCCCATGGAAAGGCACTGATGTGCAGGGATTTGACATGTGTCCCTCAGCCTTGTCTTAGGGGCATGGGGTCCAGGTATCAGATAATCACACAACAGAATTCTTTGGGTTGGAAGGGACCTCGAAGTCCGTCTAGTTCCAAACTCCCTGCCATGGGCAGAGACACCTTCCACTAGCCCAGGTGGCCCTAAGCCCAATCCTACCTGGCCATCAACACTGCCAGGGAAGGGGCCACCACAGCTTCTCTGGGCAGCCTGTGCCAGGGCCTCACCACCCTCACTGGGAAGAATTTCTTCCTAATATCTAATCTAAACCTACTCTCCTTCAACTTAAAGCCACTACCCCTTGTCCTGTGACTCCATGCCCTTGTAAACAGTTCCTCTCCAGCTTTCCTGCAGGCCCCTTTAGGCTGCTAGAAGGTCTCCCTGGAGTCTTCTCTTCTGCAGGCTGAACAAACCCAACTCTCTCAGCCTGTCTTCATAGGAGAGCTGCTCCAGCCACGTGATCACTTTCATGGCCCTCCTCCGGAGTTACTCCACAGGTCCATGTGTATACCAGGTTCTGTACAGAGGTGAAGTAACAGACTCTTTCTCCTCCAGCAGCTTTTGTGTCAAGGTGTACCTCTCACAATTCTGGACACAGAATTGTCTCTCACAATTCAGCAAATCAACTTTCTTTCTAGCAGATGTGTTTTTGACTACTCAACCTGAGGTGTTTCTAGTCACAGACCTGTCCCCATCAGGCATGTGCTGGGGATCTCCTGCTCCCTGTGAGCTCAACCAGTGGTTCATGATAACTAGTAGCTCTGAAAATTAAACCACTAAATTTAAAAGGAAGTCACCAAAAGCAACACATGACAATGCAGTAGTGGGAAGTGATGTAAGCAAGGAAACATGGGGTGGGAGGAATGGGCAGGTGTGGAAATAGCTCTTTCTCTATGGAAAGACTCTTTCAGCCCAGAAAGGTGAGGTCTGTTTCAGCCTGGTTTGATGACATGTGGTGTTGACTTCATTCACAGTGACTTCACAGTCCCTGGTCTCAAACCCAGGGTGACATACACAAATGGCTAAAGAATATCTTGGTACTCCCATTCTTTAAGAGAACATTGTGTCTGTCTCTAACATGGTTTTCTTGTTTACCATTCTAAATAACAACCCAGTGGTGGCAGACAGATGGGCAAGATGAACTTAAAGGTCCTTGCCATGCCTAATGTCTATGACTTTATGAGTCATTTCAGTCAGAAAAAGAGGAGATGAAACGTTTGAATGGAGTTAAAAAGACATGACATCATGGTTCTGTTTCCTTTCTTTGGAATTAGCAATAAACTGAATTATGCTGAGCCACTTATCATTAACAAAAAATCTTTAACTTGCTTTCTCAAAAATATGTCTCCCCTCTTCCCTAAATCAATTCACCAGAGAAAAGGAAGAGATTTTCTCTTGTATACACAAAGTAGAACAATTCAGTCTTTGAGCAAGTAATAGAATTTCAGGCATCACAAACGAATCAGCAATGTCTTGGCCATACATATATCTGAACAGCAACTGGAATACTTGACTGCAGCCTTTAGCAGCACTTTTTGTTCTGGCTGCTTAGTTGAACATCCTGTCCTGCTGTGCTGGCTAAAATACCCTGGTGAGATCCTCCTGGAACGGCCTTTCAGAGAACTGCTCTCTCTATCCTACTTCATTTTAAGGTGAGAAGTCAGGATTTTCCTCAGCAGACCTTATGGCACAGTGAAACTCAGTGACACGTAATGTCACACGAAGTGTTCACCCACTAAGGGCCTGAGCTCGTTCAAGGACTCTGTATCATTCACGAGAGCTCCACTCCCTCACAGAACACACACCACTGCCTTGGAGCACAGGAGCCCTTCCTCCCAGCACAGCCTTCTCCCTCCTGAGAACTCCTAACCCCAGCCCTGCTCCTAGTCTTTGCTGCAGAAAATGAGGATCACAACCTGCCAAGAAGGATGGAAGGAGGGCCACTGCCTGTCTTCTGCTCCTTGCATGCTCCAATGCTGGTTGAGGCACTGCCCAGTTACAAGAAGGCCTTTGAGACAGCCACAGGAGCATACGATGGCAACCAGCTATGAGCTGCAGTTTCATCTGTAAATGCTTGTTGTGACAGTATGGGGGTATCGGAGTACAATTCACCTCCTCTTGAAAGACTGCCCCTTCACTTCTGACAGCTCAATGACCCTTGAGACTTCACGTGAGGAGAGAGGAGATGGAGCTGCCCAACACAAGCACAGGTTGCATTAGTTCACTTGCCTCTTTTATAGTGATTAAAATGCTGGCAACGAGGAAAGAAATTCCCAGCTCATGTCAAGGTTGCTGCTTTTGATTTTTCTTCTCTGCTTATCTCCCAGAAGAGACTGCATGGTTCTGCTATGCACAGGATGCAGAGAATAAATAAAAACAGTTACTGTGAATAACGTAGTATTTGGTTCAGCTGCAGGGACGTAAAACCAACCCCAGAGATGTTGTACATAAAAAATCTCACCTTACCTGGACTTCTTGTCTTCCCCACATTGCCTGAGCTTGCTAATCAAAATGCACAGAAACCCTTTCCCCACACATGAGCAGATTTTCCCTTTTCTCCTTAGAGAAGTCTCCCTTTGCCCTTGCTGCTTTGCACTATTCACCCAAACGCCCTTCACATCAGCCCTGTGCCATCCCTCACCCACTAGCTGTTGCACAGGCTGACCCTATCTTGTCTGGGTTTCTACCACAAACTCTCCCACCCCAGTGAAAAAAGCAATTTGGTTTTAGATATTCACAAGCACAGGCTGCAGGTAAAAAACAGACAACAGCCACAACACTCTGTAAGGCCTCATCTTAACCTACCTCCATGACCAAGTATAAGGGTATGCCCAAATTATAGAATCATAGAATGGCATGGGTTGGAAGGGACCCCAAGCATCATTGAGTTCCAAACCCCCTGCCACAGGGAGGGACACCAACCTCAGGCCTGGAGCTACACAAGGTTGCCCAGGGCCCCATCCAACCTGACCTTGAACACCCCCAGGGATGGGGCATCCACTACTCCTCTGGACAGCCTGTTCCAGGACCTCACCACTCTCTCTCTGTAAAGAACTTCCCCCTAATATCTAATCTAAACCTTCCTTCCTTTATTTTTAAACCACTTCCCCTTGTCCTGCCATTGTCTGTCCTTTTAAAAAGTTGAATTCCCTCCTGCTTATAATCTCCCTTCAGGGACTGGCAGGCTGCAATGAGGTCCCCCCACAGCCTTCTCTTCTCCAGGCTGAACAAGCACAGCTCCTTCAGCCTCTCTTTGTAGGGCAGGTGCTCCAGCTCTCTAATCATCTTCGTGGCTCCTCTGACCCCTCTCCAACAGTTCCCCATCTCTCTTTTACTGGGGGCCCCAATCTGCACACAGGACTTCAGGTCCTCACCAGGGCAGAGTAAAGAGGGACAATCCCCTCCCTGTCCCTGCTGCCACCCCTCTTTTGATGGAGCCCAGAATACCACTGGCCTTGCGAGCTGCAAGAGCCACTGCTGGCTCAGGTTAAGTTTCTCATCCACCAGCATCCCCAAGTCCTTCTCAGCAGGGCTACTCTCAAGGTGATATGGCAAGCAGGTCTCCTCTTTAAAGGAGTAGATGGCCATTTTCTCCTGCTGCTGAGAACTGAGAACAGTAACTGTTCTGAACTATTCATTGCCAAGCAGGTTTCAGGTTTTACGATGTGTGTCATCCTGTGAAAGTGCAGGCATTACAATTCACATTATGTCTACTCTCTACACACATGAATGCCTTCCCAATCAGTGATGCATGTCTCCAGGAGATCTCAAGCTCCAAATATACTTTCTCCAGTCTTTGTGGAGGTAGAAGGGTAGGCACCTGTCGTCAGGGCTTTGAGTGCAGCAAACAGTAGGGTGCTGTGGGACTGCTCCCTGTGACGATGAGGACATTGCCCTGCCTTTCTGTCACCATTGCCTCCCTGTTTCCCTTCCATTATGGGGTGGCCCTGATCTTGCTGCTCTCTGATGTCTCTGAGCAAATCATCAAACTGTTTTCATGGAATAACTGGAAATTTGTGGGGGGAAAAAGGTATTATATATATCATGCCAAAGTTTTACCCTCAGATTTATCTATGCTTGTGGCATCAATCAGTGCTGAGATGAGTAAAATTGCCTGCTCCATCCGGTCATCCTAAAGTGAATCTCTGGGATCCCTAGACTAGATGCCTGAGAAAGACCCAAACCAGACATTTCAGCAAAAGAAGTACCAGTCAGGGTATCCAGCCGTCACCACTTGTAGTAGCACCCCTGTCTTCAACCTCCCAGCTCTCTCCTGATGAATCATGTGGTCACACAGCACAAAAGCAGTCATTCCCAGATACCCCTGCAGTGGTACAGAGCCATGACCATTCAACAGCCAGGAAAGCACGCATCCTCCTGGCACAACAAATGTCCCCAGACTGGACCTGGACACCTAATACAGTAAGTAGCTCATGTATTTGCCAGGGTTTACAAATGGTGGCATTTCTACATTTTACCCTGATCTTCAACATGGTAGTTGCTGGGAAGAACGATCTTACATGCTTTGCCAACAGAAACAAGCACATATGGTGAAGACTCCATGTTGGTGAGGTATGGGCTGGTAGATTAAAACAGAATCTGAGCACACTGGAAGGGTGATTTAATGCCAACAATATTGTCACCACCCTGTGCTCATACTGGAGATAGCAGATGATGCACATTCTGCCAAAGAGATTTCACAGAGGTTGTGATTTTCCTTTGCACAGAGCTATGACAGCAATCTCTCAGCTTAATTAGCAATTGCTGAAATATGTCACACTTGGTAGGAGGCAAATTATTTTGGCTTTATCAAATCATTTTCAAACATGCTGTTTCCTTTGTGGTCACAAAAACATTACAGCCTCAAATCGGCAAGGGAACTGTTATGGGGGGGGTCGGGAATGGGGGGTGGGGGGAACTTGTTGTGATAATAGCAGGGCTCTGTAACAGAACAGTGAATGCTGGGAAACAGGAATCTCTGCTCCAGGTATCACTGTAACATTGCTCACTGTGAGATCGTTTAGCTCTGGCTGACTTCCCAAAATGAGCGGAAGCAGCTATTTCCCCCAAATCACGTTACAGCAAACAAGTCAACATAATCTTCACACATATCCTATTTCAAAAACAAAATACACACACACACACACACACGCACACACACCCCCTCCCTGCTCCAACTGGAGCTGCAAGTCTGATCTGCAACACTGAGAGAAGTTCAGATTCCCTCTCTGCCTGACCCTTTTTTTTCCTGAAGACATCCTGAATTTATAGGCTTGATGCCAAATCACAGCATCCTTAACAACTAAAGCTAGAAGCATCAGATAGGACTCTGATGCCTGCATTGGCAAGCCTGGTCTGTACCGAGAAGATAGCTGTTTCTCTTCCTTCCCACTGTTCACCCACTTGGCCTTTTTTAAGACCTAGCTTGGACATTTGGTCATTGCATTCACAGGCAGGATCCGTGCAAATGCTTCTACTGCCTTTGCTGGGCAGAAAGCTTCCTGAATCTAAACACCAAGAGACTCTCTGAGGTGGTGGATGCCCCATCCCTGGCAGTGTTCAAGGCCAGGTTGGATGGGGCCCTGGGCAACCTTGTGTAGCTCCAGGCCTGAGGTTGGTGTCCCTGCCTGTAGCAGGGGGGTTGGAGATCTATGATCCTTGGGGTCCCTTCCAACCCTTGCCATTCTATGATTCTATGATTCTTTCCTCCCTCTTTCCTAGGAGACCCTTTCTGATGTGTCAGGGGATCAGAAGGAACAACAATCTCTCATCCTTGGTGGGTTTGCTTTTGACATTTTTTTGCCTGTGAGGTGGCTAATGAACACAGGGTTGCTCTTTCAATGCTGATGAATAACTCAGCAGCTTGAATCCCACTGGCTTTCAATGTGATTTGTGTTCCCCTGCTCCTCCGGGCTTTAAAGATAAGCAGGAAGGTCCCTGGCACCAAATGACACATGCTGGTCTCAGCACTGCAAGCCGCACAATGCCGTCGACATGCCCTGACTTGCCCACTCCTCACAGGGCTCCTCAGCTCCATGGGGCTGGTCTGCTCACTGCCCCTGAAAGAAATTAATCTTCGTATATGCCACACACCATGAAAGGCAGATCTATTTCCCCTCTGACACAGCCATACTCTGGTGTCCCCATTCCAGCAGTGTCATTGACATGGTTTTCACCCATCACCCCAGCAGCATTTGGGACAGCACAAGAAGAAAGGAAGTTCAGCCTGCAGATTGGCAGTGGCGTGACTGTATTCAGCAGGACATTGTTTTCTCCTTCAAGCTAATTGTAGCAGAGTGTGCCAGTATATTTGTGCTTCCTGCAGGACAGATTACTCCCTTCTATCTGGGAAGATCTTTTCTGGTAAAAAGGACTATACTAAGCCTGCTTTACAGGGATGGTCTGTCTGAAGTATGTTGCTTTAATTAAAACAGTATAACTTCCGCTTGTAATTAATCCCTGATGGGTTTGAAGATTGGATCGTTCATTTGTCCTGGGTCACAGTAAATGGGAAATTTCTAATTCCAGAAGCAGTGGACCCAAAGGGCAGAGAGAGCAACAGCAAAGAGCTCAGAGCCTGACTGTAAGGGTAGCAACACAGGGAAAGCTAGGCTGGACCATGCCCAGCATGTCTTAGACATGGTCCCCTTCTAAAGTCATCCTGGAGATGTCAGTCCTTTTGTCCTCTGCAAACGAAGAGGACAGGCTCTGCCCTTTTTGAGGCAAACTGGTACCACAAGCCACCTGGATGTCAAATCTAGCAGAGGCACAGGCAGCCTTCAAATGTACTTACTGCTGCTTTATGTACTGATGGAGGAAAGAAACACAGCTGAAACCTGTGCCATTATTAAATGCATCAGAGATCAAATCACCATATAAACTTGGGAGAGTACAGGCACTTCCAAGAGTGAGTGCTGTTATTGTGGTATTCCTGCCAGTTTGTACTTGTAACCAGGAGGAGTGATGTCCCCTCTCAGCGCATTGGAGAAACTGCTTGATGAGGTAAGGAACCTCCAGTAAGAATGAACACTGCAGAAATTCACTGGGTTTACTCAGCTCCCTTTTCTTGAATACTGGAAATGGTCATCTAGCCAAGCATGGGGTGTCCTGGATACCCAGTATTTATGGGTGTCAGGCATCCTAGAGAAAGGCATCATCCACAGAGAGCTGCATCATCAGAAGATGCAGGAATGCTCTTGTAACCTTTCCAGAATGAAAGCCTTTCTGCTCCTGAGACCCAAGTTCTCTCAATGAAGGGAAGCCACTGTTAAGCCCCATTAAGACATCCTGTGTGTGGAGCAAGGGTTAATTTGGGTCTTATGTGCACATAGGAACCCAGGAACCCTGAACTGAAACACCCATCCCATGCCACAGTGAAAAGCTGCTCCTTGAGTTTACCTTGGCTTTTGTTTAAATGCCTCTTCATTCTTCTCTGTTTTCAACATTTCTGCTAAGTAATTTTATGGAGAACATAAACCCCCATTTGCAGTTCATGAGCAAAAACCAGGCAAATAATGTTACTAATTCCCCAGGCTGAATCCAATGCCCTGAAATACTTTGTGATTCCTTGCTGTTAATAAAGAAATGAAGGGGAACTAATGCTGCTCATTCCTTTTCCAGCATACACTGGAAACTTCTATCATGATCTGTTTTCCAATCAGCAGATACATAAAGTGTGTATTAAGCTTTTGTTGTTATTATACAACACAGAAGTTATTAAAATGGGTGAGGGAGTCATAAGGCATCATTTCTATGACACAATTAGAATCAGAATATCTGAAGGCTTGAAAGAAGGTTGACAGGGGAAAAAGTGCTGAAGTGTTGACAGAACAAAGTGAGATATGGAAGAATAAGAGCCAATACCCATGTGATTTAAATATGCACTATCAACACAGGAATACTGAAAGCCCTGGGAGACAGGAAATTTGTGTTCACCACAATTTAGGAATAGCCACTGAAAGTTACAGGACAAGGTGGCTTACACTAGGAAGGCATCAAATATAAGTGATGCGTGCTGAAGACACATCAGGAATGGCTCAGATGAAGTTCAGGGCGAGTCCAGCTTAACCTGAGCCAACCTATCACAGCTGTGGTTCAAACTAAGACTAGGTGGATTGCACTGAAACTTCAGCAAAGACAAGCTGGCCAGTCTTTGGACCAATGCTGTGGCAAGGTCCCATAAGGTCACTGAAGTTATTGCTTTACAATAGCTTCAGTGTAAGTGCAAGCTCCTAATTAATTGCTTAATTAGTTCTAGTCTGTAGAAACCTGCTAAGAACAACGCCATCTGTGAGACAAGGTCAAGGAATGAGGACATATTCAGCACAATTACTAAATGTGGCATCTTGAATGAAATCCAGAAATCCCAGACTGGGACAATTACTATTTAAATTAGTTCAAAGGTTTTCATGTCTCTGGATATCAAATCCCATCTCCTGGGTTATCACACCTTGGAGGACTTGGAATTTACTCTGTCTGCCATTATCAGCCAAGGAGCACCTTCAGCTTTTGTTGCATGCCCTTGCCACAGCAAAGGGAAGTGCTGGGAGCAGCTACTTGCTCTGTACCATAGACAGGGAATTCTTTACCAACCTTTGGTCTCTACTGTGAAGATTGAAGGATGAGATTCCTTCCAGAGATCCCCCATCAGATGACCTAGCAACAAAAATTCCAAATCCCAGCCAGAGGTAGCTCCCTGAACAGACTTGGGAAGAAAAGGCTTGGTCCTTCCTGCTCCCACCATCATATTTTTACATCTCTTGTTAGAGTGAGTAGCTGTAAATTACAAGAAGAGGTCGCTCATGGCCATACACCTCATGATGCTGGGATGGACACTAACATCTTTTGGCCATCTGGGAAGTCTGAGTAACAGCTGATTTGAATTTAATCCTTTCTGCCAGACCTCATGATGGTAAAGTACGTGGTCAAGCAGGGACTGCCAATTCCATCTCTCCTGCTCAACCTCTTTTTTCATCCTGGCCTCCCTCACCCCCTTGGAGGGTGCCCCAAGCAACCATGACTCTTTGATGCTTCTTGGAAACACAAGAAATGCCAAGATGTGAAAATGTCATTCCTAACTGATTGCTCATCGTGACCCAGAATGAGTGTATTTTAATACTAAGCTGACACAGGGGAAGGCAGAAGAAAGATTTTCATAATATGAAAAAGTTGGTGTTTTTTTCCCTTGAAGCACATAAAGTACATTAGCTTTATTACCAACAGTACATTAAGATCATGTGTCTTGAGAGGGGCATTTTAACGTCCTGCCTACCTCTGTGGATACAGCCAGAGGCAAAGCATCCAGAAAATGCTATTGTTTAGATTAGGAAACACTGTTTGGGAACAATGCAATAATATTAGATAATTAACTAATGTTTCACTTCTTAGAGAGAGATTTCAACCATTTTAAGCACAAATGAAACAGGGGCTGGAAGCAGAGTACCACAGAGACTGGGAAGAGGTAGGCTCAAGACTGTTACAGATTCAGGACAGAGCTATTGAAGGATGAGACCATCTGTGTATGCCCCTGGCAGCCTGAATTTCTAGTCACTGCCTCAGGGAAGCTATTCCTGGTGGGCTCAGTATTTTCTCCAGAGTCATGGGAACAAAGTGCAATCTCTCCATCTACCTTAATGGGGCAGGTTTATTTCTTGTTGGTCCTACTGGCTCTCCAGCTTTTTTGGCTGGCATGGAGCTCAACTTTACAAAGGTCCTCCTGGACTCTGCCACTTTCCTTTCACTTTCCTTTTCAAGGGACACTGCCCTTCATTTTCAGCTGGTTCTTGTAGTTCATCTGAAAATAAATATGTAAAAAACTATTCCTTTTCTGCTGCTGGGAAGTCAGACAATTCAATGAAGAGTTACAGCTGTCTGGCAGGCATCTTTGGGTGTCTAGATCCCTAGACTCAAGTCTTCAAAGTGTTTTTCTGCAGCCCATTTGAAGGATATGTAGATTGCAATCAGAAGTGATCAATTCACTTTGCTGTGCATCCAAACAAAGTAGCATTTCACTAACCCTCATCAAAACAGCTGCTGAGAGATAGCAAGCTGTATATTAAGATTAGAATATAGCCCTAGGTCTCTGGTACCTGATGTTGATCTCTGAGGAGAAGAAAAAAAAATACCTGAGTATTCTGCAGACTGATAAAAGGTTAACCTTATGTCTTTGCTGTTGAAAACATCCATTCATTTACTGCTGCATACATTAAACTTCAGATGTGAGTGCCTCCTTTCGCTTGTTTTTGTTTTGGAAAAGGGTGCTGTCACAGTGTGAGATGAAAGAAAGGTCTGTTACATAAACAGCACCCAGAGAATGACTTTAGACACACACTATGTTCTCCTTGCCACAGGAGAATTCCAGGGAGATCATTTACCACCTTGGATGTGAAGACCTTCATCACGTTGCCAGGCTTCTGAAGCAGCATCTACAGCTTTTTGGCTTTTCTGACAAATGAAGCAGACATTGGAATGGCCAGACTAGGAGGACCATGTTCCTTTCCCAGATCTGCAATTGGTCTCTTCTTTTCTCAATGTCTCTTTCAACAGGGCAACCTACTAGAGAAGTGCAAAATCATGTGCCCTGATTTTGCCTTTAGACTGGGAGCATGTTCCTTTTGTGTACTCTCCTGGAATGGAATATGATGTGTTCTGGACACTCTACCTCTGCAGATGTGAAAAGTCAAGTATTTAGCTGGGACACATGCGAATTACTAATAGGAGGCCCTAAATGTCCCTTCTAAAAATTCCAACTCCATGTTCCTGCTAACAAAATGCTAAAAAGACACCTAAAAACACTGCTTAAGACTAAAAAGATGTTTAAACTTAGTGAGAATCACGTAAATGTCAGGAGGGCTGAAACCCCTGATCAGTTGCAATGCAGGATTTATTTCCTTGCTGTTTAGAAGCCTACACCAGACAGGCCTCAGAGTGATTTAATGAATACTACAGACACACCAAGCTTAGTGGCAGGCATACAAGAAGCTGTCAGAGGTGTGTTATTCTGCACTGAAACAATCATCACTGCCTTGTAAGCCTGTGAAATAACGAGCTAATAGATGAGCAAAAAAAAGTAACAGCAGGATGAAAAGAGAATGCCAAGAGGGAATATACCCTTGGAGCATGGCTGTACTGATACATACCTGGACTCTGGCTGGCACACCATAATGTGCAAGGCATAAATGTCTGGCACAAAACAATTCATGTACAAAGTTTCTGATTGTGCAGGATGTTCTTGCTAATAAGAGACCCCTCAACTCCACAAGGATTTCTATTTGGCCTCTCTTCTGTCCCAAAACTTCCTTGTAATTAACACCTGCATAATGAATTGAACTCTCCAGGGAATGTTATTTGCTAGCTACCTTTCCAATTATTTAAAATTAGCTTAAGGGCTAAAGCAATCAGGCCATTCATTAATCTAATCCCTTTTTGTAGCTGTAGTTCGTGACTTGGAAATGTGACCACAAGATCAAAAGGACAAAGAGGAATAAAGAGGAAATTATACAAGACACTTCTAAAGTTCCCTGGCCCAAGACCTCACCCACAGCACACTGAAATCAGCAGCTGCTGACAGACAGTACACTCTAAATAGCCATTTTCTTGCATGCACAAACACCTCTCTTCTCAGGGGCTGTCTACCCTGAAGGGAAAAATCGGCATGAGCAAAGTCTACCCACACTCAAACCACTGGCTGGGAACCAGCACCCACCTGGAAAGCAAAGAACTAGAGGTGCTGGTAGTTAACAAACCTCACTTCAGCACAGACTGTGCTGTTCAGTATTCACTGCCATCTTCTGCCTGGCAAACATGCCGTCTGCCTGGTGGGAGAAAAGGGAGGAGGACAGGCAGCCAGCAGCGACCTTCCGCAGACCAGCCTTGCCCATGGCCTGCTCGTGCACATGCTCTGCACACCCCATGGGCTTTCCTTGGCTGGGATATCACCCTCTGGGCCTTTGCCTTGCATTCCGAGCCTGCACAGAAACACTCTGTGCCAAGGGACAGCTCCAGCCCCACACAAAGCTGTCCTAGTTAGGGTAGAGATTACAATGCCAATCTGTTTCATGCCCATGGATGCAACCACCTATCTCATGAACATGCCCACATGTGAGCCACAGTGACAGAGAAAGCCCCTTGCAGTATTCATGCAATTTTACATTTAATCCTTCTTAACAGGGGAAATCCCTTAACCTGCCTTTCTTCAGGCAAGACCTACCTGGAGGAGTAACCTGGCACTACCAAAGCTACCAAACCCCATGCTGTGCTCCTAAATTAATTCTGCTCATCACAACCTCTCTCCCACTCTCTACCTCTGTGTTTAATGAACACATATCATCAGCAGTTTACTGGGCTTGTGTCTGTTGTTTATGGACCAATTTGTGCTGCTCAGCCCAGGGAGACCAGTGTGCTCCCTCCCACAGGGGCAGCCTCACCTTCAGCTTAGTACCAATAGTATCTACGGATGTGCCAAGGGCATCACAAACAGGCAGCCCCTGCCTCAGGCTCCTGAGAGGGCAAGATAGACAAGGAGTTAAAGCCATCAGCTAGAAGTGATCATCATAGGCCATGATCCTTAGACCTAGGCTTGAGTGTAGATGCAAGTCAAAGCACAAGATATGTATGTCTGAAGAACCATATGAAAGTACAAGTCAGCTGCCGTGTGGCAGCTAAAATTACGGTGTCATTCGATGATCCTGAAGAGCTTATCCTTGCAAGCACTGTGTTTTAACAGAAGCACACACATATGCACTCATACAGAGAGGCAGTTTGCAAGCAGAGCTGTAAAAGTAGTTTGCAAGCAATGTTTCACCCCACACTTCCTCATATAAAACCTTGTTTTCAGTGGTTTCAATCTCTTGCCAAACTTAAGACCTGACATCTAACATGGCAGTCCTCCACAGCTATTCATCTGCTATGAATGTGGCAAGAAGAATTCATCGCTTTCTTAAAGTGATCACCAAGGAAGAGCCACAGAGCACACAGCTCATCCCAGTGAGAAGCTAAGCCCCATGACATGAGTGTCTGAGAGCCATAGGCATCTAGAGGTAGCAGCACGTAAGCATGGACTGCCCCAGCATCAATCAGGCGACCTGACCCTCTGTGTGAGGGCCTGGCTTAGTTCCCTCCTTGTTAAGACAGAGCTGACAAAGCCAGATCTTCTGCACAGAAGTGAGCAGAGAGGGGGTAATTTCCACCAGCTGAAGAGTCAGCATGTCAAGATATAACAAATATTGCCTAAACAGAATTGATACTCATCAGCTATTGAAGACTGAAAGTGGCTCAGAGGAACGCCTAAGTCGCGGTGCCTGCCATCCACCTTGCAACTGGGACATAGCCTGGTGAGTGTGGGACCTCCCAGGGCTGGGGCTCTCATGTAAGGACAGTGGTTCACACCATCAGACCTCAGCAAGACACTGGAACTCTTCTGGGATGATTTCTGCCACAAAAGTCCTCAGCAGCTCCACGCGAGCAGGAACCAGTTTTGACTTATTTTGACTCATGCCTGGCACAGGAAGGTTTAATTGTCTGGAGGTTTTATTTGTAACATTTTACAGCTCAAAGGCCACAGACTTCATCAGAAGGCTGCCTTCATGTGCCTGGACTCACATGCACACACAGAGCCAAAGAATGCAGAGATTTGCTCTCTGAGCAATAAGCACAGACGGTGCGAGCTTTGCAAGGCCACTAGCAAAGACAGGGCTGGGAAGCCCCAAAACACACCCTGTACCCTACATCCTAGCTGTGCAACCCCAAGCAACAGCCCAGCTTCAACTCAGGGTTGTGTGATTTGGTATCCTGGTCCAAGATACCAAAAGAAAAGGACTCTTTGATGTTACATTAAGAAGTTTAAAGCTCATCTTCTTTGAAAGTCAGCTCTTTTGTACATGCACTACTTAGTCCAAGAAAAGTTGCAGTGCTGAAAATCAGCAACCTTTCTTGAAAACACAAAAGCCTGCTGTCTGCTTTGCAGTGCTGACCAACACACCCTGCAAGCACACATCTTGACCTGTTACTGCACATATAACAAGTAAAGAAACATACACCACATGTTTGGTTTCGCCTGTGCCTCTTCATCTCAAATACAAGGGGATGCAGCATCATCAGTACAAACACTCATGGCTGGGGATGTCAACTTCTTTAAAATCTATTATATTCTGTTTTCTGACCAAAAAAGGAGGGGCAGAGAGGAGAAGAAAAAAAGGTGGGATGATGGAGCACAGTGGACTATGGCATGTCGCCCCGCTGCCCTGTCTTGTGGTTTTCCCCATTGAGATGGGGACTATGAGCCACATTTCGAATGAATAAACAACAGATAACACATGGCTGTTATTTCCCTGTCCTTTTCAGCAGTGGCTAGATGTCAAAATCTGGTGCAGAAAAGCAAAGAAAGTGAAATACATTCATGTGTGCTGAGCATCTAATCTCTGGTCTCTGACAGAGGTTAAGTTCATACTGCCTTCCCCATCCCAGTGGGGACACAAACATTATTTCTTTCTTCTCCCTGGCGACTACTGAAATGTGTCAAAACACAGTGTTTTCAAAGGCTCTATCTCTGAGAACTGAAATAGAAAGTAACCAAATGGTTCAGAAGTCATTGGGAAGAAAGCCAAACTATTCCTTTGCCTGAGCACGGATGCTTCACGTCCCTACGAAGACCAGAGAAGAACCCTTTTAGCCAGTGCACAGTCCCTACTTTTCTGTAAACACAATCTGAACAACAGTACTTGGAGCTGTGC
The DNA here is from genome assembly GCA_022605575.1 of Laterallus jamaicensis coturniculus. Lineage (NCBI taxonomy): Eukaryota > Metazoa > Chordata > Aves > Gruiformes > Rallidae > Laterallus > Laterallus jamaicensis. The sequence goes on from JAKCOX010000001.1 coordinate 3,079,834, forward strand.
TCACTCAAGCAATCCATGGGCTGGGGAAATAATTACAGAGCTGTACATCCCTCAATCACCATGTGAGGGAGGTAATTACATCGCGGAGTAAGCGCAGCAGACGGGAAGCAATTGCTCTCATGTGCTTGGATTGCATTCTGCTTGCCTGGTAGGTCTCATGTGCTGCCAGGAGGCTACTTGAGCACCTAAGCATATTGAGATACGTCCAGTGGGATTTTTCAGGTGTTTGGTCTATGCCAGGCTGACACAGCTCCACACAGGTTGTAGGGAAGCTGGTTAAGAGGTGCTGTACACACTCTTGTTTCTGCCTGGCCCAGCTGGCATCTCTTGGATGCTTTGGTGGTGATTTATCAGGGGTGAAGGGCTCCACATGACCACCCACATCCCACAAAAGAACAAATAAAAGGCAAAGCTCATTCATGCCAGCACAGACTTAGGTCTCTGATAATGAATTTCTTTTTGCAGGAGGGAAAGAAATGTGTGCCAAGGTATTGCTCTCTTTCCTAAAAATAAATGCAGGGAGAAACAGAGGATTCATACAAAAAGACCTTGCAGGATTACCAACTCCCAGCAAGCAGAAATGCTGACAGGCCCAAATAAATCACCTGATAGGTATAATGGTAAACTTGACAAGACAAAAATATATTTTTAAAACTTCTTTCTCTGACTTACAAAGCTTCAGACTTGTCTACAATCTACAAAGGCAAAAAACTAAAGTACATGCACGGCTCCAGAGGGTGGAGATTTATGAAAAAAATAAAGCTCATGAGGTATTTTTTGATCAGACACTATTTCTGGTGAGGAGTTTGATGGTGAAAGGCATACTTTCATCTGCAAAGGCTTCCCTGCAAGCTATACGTAAACCTCTTCAGGCTCCCCATAAGCTGTTAGGCAAGCAGCTAATCCAAAACATGGCATGCATAAAAATTTACATGCCCCATTTGTAGAAAAGTGGAAAATCTACCAATAAACACTGTCTACTGTTAAAAATTAGAGTACTCAAAGATATTATCCCTCCTGAGAGGTCCCCTGAGTGACTGATGTGTGCAAAACGCCTGTGTTTTAGCTGTGGCAGCTCAGGCAAGAGGGGCACTTGGACACGACTTAGCATGAGCCCAGCTTGCCCAGGGGAACACTTTGTTCCTGTGTGGCAGTGGGAGTCACATCCTGAGCTCGTGGTCCAAATGAACAAGCATGATGGCCTGGTCTTGACAGTGATTTACCTGTAGCTGACTGTAGAGAGCAAGACTGGGCAGCCAGAAGCAGTGAGTGGGTGCACATCTCTTGTGGGAAAGAAAACCAGGTCAAAACAGAAGCAAGTAAATGAGCAAAGGTTACAACACACCCATGGTGAGGAGTGTTAGATTACCCCTTTGTGTTAATAAGAGATCTCAAACGTTTTTCAGGAGTTTAAAAGACCTGTATAAATAGGAGTGCCATGCTAGTAGGATGTTATGTTTTACGTAATGCTTTTCTCACATCATTCTGAATGGTTCATGCTTCAAGGTATGAATCGATGCCACTGTAGGCAGTAACTTAGCTAGGTGTAGGATTTCAGTGGTTTATACTGGCTATTTTAGCCAGTTCTCAGCCATACAAGATTTTGGCCTGAATTTCAGTTTCATTTTTCCACTGGAAAAAGACAACTTGTTGGATAAGGGCCTGTTTCAGTGAAAGCTTGTGGTTTCTCAGGGCTGTGATGGATCTGGTGGAGGGGAAGGCAGGCAGCAAACTCAGGGAGCAGACAGACTGATGTGCTTGTGCTGGACAGGCATAAGCAGGGACTTCATGCTGCGGGTATAGAGACCAGAGAAAAGAAACATGCAGGGGTGGTGGTATTATTATTATCATTTTTTTTAGTGGGGAGAGATGAAGATTTTTACTTCCAATGCATAAACAAAAAGCAGAAGTCAAAACTCCTCAGAAACACAGTCCTTACTCCTGGCTGGAATTAGCCACAGCTTGCCTTGGTGCCTCCAAGGGGTCAACTAACAAAGATCAATTTACTGTCTCTCATCCTAATGAAATCAAAGTGCCTGCTTGACTTTGCTTGCTGACAGCTCCTAGTTTTAAGCAGCCACATTCAGCTGCTCTCCATCATCACGCTAAACCAAACAACACCCAACTTTCCATTTTCCAGTGCCCAAGTCCTTCAACACAGTATCATCATCTTTCCTTGCCTTTGTGTGGCCTTTTCCACCTTCCTTATGCTCCCTATTGAGGTTGTAGGGTCTTATGGATGCATGCTGGCCCCTGGGATCAATTCACAGCTAATATGGATGCTCTGTCCCTCACACACTGGCTCTCAGCACATTCAGCTTCTCAGCCATACTGCTTTTTAGTACTTAATTACGTTGTTTGTTTTGCATTTATTGGGCTGTGCTGTGCTTTCACTGCTTGGATAAAACTAGCTAGCAATCCCCACGCTTCCTGAAGAAGCACTGCTGCAGGAAATTAATGAATGCACTGTTTTCCCCAGCACAGAGCAAACACGCTGCTAATGGTAACAAACTCTCAACCTTTCCTTGGCACTAGTGAAAAATCCTGCCTAATTCATGTATGGGAAGAGATGTGGTCACTGGAACTGCAGGTGAATAGCTCTGCCTGAAGGACCAAACGGCAGGATGCTAAAGCAATGTGTGGATCCCACCTGATGCGTTACTTTTTATTGTCATTGTCATCAGGCAAATCCCTTGATCCAAATGAGAAATCAATAGCACTCAAACAAAGGAACATTATTTTCCACTGGACAAACTTTAATTGTCTCAGAGGCTTCCAAGTTCCATGACAGGCACTTCATTTAAAGCAGAAAATAGCAGTGCTGTATCTCTTTCTTTGATGCTGAAGATTATGAGTCTCCAGATTTGAAGTGCCTGCTCTGGCCTGACAAATATCCAGTGCTGGTAGATGTTAAGAGCAGGCAGATGGGAAGGACAAGTGAGATGTTGGGTGCTGTGGAGGGCAGTTTGCAGTAGGCATTGCTACCACCAGTAGAAAGGAATATAAGCTAATGTTTCCTTGAGTCACTGATGAGACTTTCAGTGTGACTCCTTTTCTGTCACATTACATATCTGCCATGCTAGGAAATTCAATAATTACTCTGCAGGCACTTATAAAGACATACTTGTCGGAACAAATGATGGGGCACGAGGTGATTGTGATGAGGCACAGGCTGTATACCAGCAAAGCCCATCTCATGAAGGAAACAAACCAAACCACTGTCACTTCTCTGGTAAAAAATATTTCCATATTCAAATTGAAGAAGAAGAGCAGACTGAGCAATTTTTCAGGATGAAAGGAAATGGCTTCTGAAAAGGAAATATGCTTCTGCTGAACAGACATTATTTTTCTTCTCTTGGAAATGTTACCTGGTTTGATTTTCCAGATGATTTCTGCTTCCAGCTTGGGAACCAGTTGATCAGTTTTTCTCAATGGGAAATACAAATTTTTGAGATAGAAAGCGTGTTTTCCATTCAAATGTCATGTCCACAGAAAATCCCTATTTGGACATTGTATAACCTGACATGGAACCAGACCATAGTCAACTAAAATCTGAAATATGCTGTCAAGTCTTTCAGCAAAGTATCCCACAAGACAACCATCACTATCACAGAGACATATCCTGCTGGGGAATACGCTACCCTGTTTTAACCACCTCCCACTACCCTGGAGAATGTCTTGCCCACATTTGTGTTTTGGTGAATCTTCCTTGCTGGTGTGGGGTGATAGCTGGCTACTCAGTGGATGCAAAACTGAATTAGCAGGAGATGTTTTAACATTACCTCATGAGACAGGTAAAAGGCAGCAATTCCCAATGGCCAGAAGCAGCAGAGCATGGAGAACACAGTGAGGCCAAGATGATCTCTTGGTGGCATCATCAGGAAATTGTCTTCACTTTCGGTGTCACTTGAGTAATCACTCTGGAATAGCAAGGGAGAGAGAAATGTAGAGGTGCTGGTTAATGGTATCATTCTTTCTGCTCTGCCATGGGCCAAGGCTGTGATCATCTGCCCATAAAACTCTCCCCAGTCACACCAGGGCAATTCCTCAACATCAGGACAGGCCTTCAGCACTCATGATTAAAGGCTTCTGGTGACCCACCCTGGGGCCTCTACCATGTAGAGGTCTCCAGACAGGGCTGGCTCTGGCAGTGCTTGTACTCTATTCATCAGGTGCTGTGGCACCACAGTGGCAGGACCAGAGGAACAAACCTGCTGGCACTAACCCCTAATTTAGCAGCACCCCAAAGGGAGGCTGAGAGACCTGAACCCTTACATCCACACCAAAATCAAACAGGAGAGAAGTGGGAGCATGGATCAGAGGCAGGGTTATCCCTGCAAGCTGCAGGTTGGGACTGCAGCTCTCCTGTCAGCACCAGTGCTTGGGGAAGCCACCCCAAGGAAATTAGCACTCCTCTTCTCTCCCGCTGCATGCACAGCACTGGCTAGCAGCTGTCCTCCCTAGAACAACAGGGGAATCTCCATTCACCCACTGTGTCACAGCCTCCATCACTACTGCATGAACCTGTAAGCAAGAAATGAGAAATGACAAGGGATTCCAGAAATCACCACAGGGAGCTGAAAAGGGCCTGGTTTATGTGTTCACCTCTCATGAATGAAACAAACTGACTCTCTAGCCAGATGAGCCTGGGTGGGCTGGCACTTCAGAAACATAATGGCATGTATCTAATGCAGGAGGAGCTGTAAGCATTGGGTGCTCTGCATCTCTCCACTCAAATGTCAGTCTTCTGGAGCATCGCCACACAGATGGCCAGGAGAATGCCAGCTAGACATTATCCATGGGAGACAAGGTGACAAATGTGGTACCAACCAAAGCATAAAGGACCAAGGGAGCAAGAGCTGATGGAAAAAAAAGTCTGAGTTTCTTCAGCAGCAAGGGGATGCTGCAGACTTACGGTGTGTAGGCAGAAGCACCTGCCCAGGCATGTTTCTTAGATGCCTCATGGACCAGCTGCAGCAGCCCTGATGTAGTAGAAGTTTCTTTCATGGTGATTACTCAGACTGGTCCACAAGGGACCTGCCTGCCTGGCTGCTGAGCGAGTACAATTCTCCAGCAGAGCAGTAGAAAAGAGCCTGTTCTCTGGTGGCTTCCTCCTTGCCTGCAGGGTCTACAGGCACCAAGGCTGTAGAGTTACAGCTTTGGTGTAAGAAGGATTCCACAAAGCTTTTTAACTCACTCCAGGAGCACTTCCAGCCTGAGATGAGGTGGCCAAAAATCTCAACAAATCCTTTTGTAGTTGCATGCTCTTCACTGATTTTAGGAGAAATGCTGTGCAAAATCTCACTGACTGGAAGACATCATGTTTAGAAATGTACCCTTTTGGGCATGGGTTTTGTGTCCCTTTTGGGGACCTTTGGGGCCTGTTTGGGAGCTTTCAGCCTCTGGGCTAAAACAACTGCTGAACTGCCCAACCAGTGAGCTCTAAGTCAGAGACTCCTGAACAGGCTGCAAAGTGTGCAAGACAGGAAAATTAACTCATGCACATGAAGGGAAGTTCCTAAACACACCACGAGTGAGCCACGACTGAGAAGGACCTAGGAAATGCTGGCAGCCTCATGGCATCTGGAAGACTCGTCGCTGGGCAAAGTGATGGCCTCCCAAGCTGATCCATTTGGGGAACCCATCAGGTGGCATGACCCACTAACATAGAGAGTCTGCTTTGACAGACATCAATGCCAAGACCCTGCTACACACCAGAGAGGCCTGGGAGGGACAGGTGGGGGTACCAGGCACTGAGACTGTGTTGTCCATGTGAATACCAGCATGTAGAGCGCCCCAACACTACTGTTGCCTCAGCAGAAGTGACAAAGCTCCATTTGTCACAAACTCACTAAAATCCCACCCTGAAGTGATGCCTGCTGATGCTGGTGTACAGGGTTTGAACTTGGTCACTTCCCTTTCTGCTTTAATCTTCAGAACAGGCCACATACATCATTTTTAATACCAATAATCTTTCCTTTCAAGAGTAAGAAAAGAGAGAAGGAGGGAGGAAATCCACAACACTGCTGAAATAGTCTCTTGAAACAGTGCCCTTCCCTAAACGTCATGACAGCTAAGATAGAAAGAACAAAAATGGTTTTGATTTCTCAGTTCCTGGCTGAGTAACGTGCTGGAATTGCATCTGTGGAGACTACCTCTCTGATACTTCAAATAGTCTTTTCTTGCAGGTGAAGATTAAACACTGCAAAGATTCTCTAGATAGCTTTGATCATGTGTTCAACCAGAAAATTATCAGTTATGCTGCTTCCCAAAGGGACTAACCATTCTCAGGGTGATGGTGTCACGACATCTCAGCAAGCTGCCATGCTGACTGGAGAGGTGGTTGTTAGATTGCAAGAAGATAATTGCAGAAATCTTCTTAGTTATACTAACATAAAAACCCTTAGTGGGGAAGATTAAGTCACTATAGACTCATACTAATTGAGTCTTACAGCAGCCTTCCAATACCTGAAAGGTGCCTATAGGAAAGCTGGGGAAGAACTGTTCATGGTGGTATCAAGCGATAGGACAAGGAGGAGTGGTTTTAAACTAGAGAAAGGGAGATTTAGGTTGGATATTGGGAAAAAGTTCTTCAATATAAGGGTGGTAGATCACTGGCACAGGGTGCCCAGAGAGGTAGGGGGGGCCCCATCCCTGGAGATATTCAAGGTTAGACTTGATGGGGCTCTGAGCGACCTGATCTAGTGGAGATGTCCCTGCTCACTGCAGGGGGGTTGGACTAGATGGCCTTTAAAGGTCCCTTACAACCTGAGACATTCTATGATTCCATGAATAATAAAGTTATGCTATGAATGCCATTTTGATGGGCAAAGGCCTGTAGTACACACTGAATCAGATGACCTGACTGTCAATCACCAAGAGTGACTGAATCATTCTGGTCACAAAGCCCTGACCATGTAGTCCAGATACGAACCAGAAGGGTAAAAATAAACAAAACCCCCCCAAAAAACCAAAAGGACATAAATCACAGAAAGAAATCCAACATCCCTACAACTTCCAGCTAAACACTCATTTCTAACCTTCCTCCTAATGTTTTCTCTTACAACATGATACCCAGTCCTGAGCTTACTGAGAGACCTTCCCTACACAGAAACCTTCATGACACTGGGAAGCTTTTGACAATCTGTCTACCTATCTGGGTGTCCTCTGGCTGTTCCTGGTTCTGCAAGAGCTACACCCTGACACCAGAGGAGCTGGACGTTAGAGGTGTTGAGAAGTCAAAACTACTTTCACCAATTACAGCTGCTTTACATTAGGAGACTAATCCTACATAATCACTAATATTCTTGTCTGCAGCACCACTCCTTTCATGATTAATCTCTTTATAAATTTACAAGGAACTTTTCACAAATACATCATAATTTCACTCATCTGACTGAAAGCTTTCAACTCTCACATAAGTTAAGGAACAGCATAACTAATTAATTTTCCAGGTTTAGGTGATGAAGAAGACTGCACAGTCAAATTAAGCTAGATGAATTTAAGCAATCTGAAATACCAACTATCAGGTTTTTCTTTTTACAGGCATACCACCAGTGAGTCCTCCAAGCAAACAATAAGCCATCAAAATAGAACTTGCACACCCATTAAAAAAATACCTGGCAAAGAGCATCCCTTTTTTGGGTTGAGATATTCTGTTCCTCAAAAGAACAAAGATACCTCACAGTTACTCTCATGAAGATCCCAGTTACTCCACACTTTGTACTGAGTTATCCTCTTTGAACAGAGCTCTTCTGTCCTGTCAGTCAGATGGTATCACTCTTTTCACAACGCTAGAAAAATCTTAGGGAGAAACAAGGCAAAACACATCCTGATGCAGTTGAAATCCTGTAAGTGAAAAGAGCCAAAGAGGATCGTGGGGTGTCAAGGAACAGCAGCAGCAGCAGCTAGACAGTCTCTTTGGGAAGTGGAGGGATTCACCCCTTTGCAGACATGACGTCTTGCTTCAGCAGCTTCCAGTGCAATTGCACAACCACTTCTAACCTCACCTCACAGAGAACTGTTTCAGAAAGCAGCAGCTTTCTGCTGCAAGTTAGGCTCTGACTTGGGAGTCGCATCTCTGTGCTGTAATGTGAAAGATGTAATCTCAGCAAGGACCAGAGTTGTCCCCCTTGTGAGGTGCTGCTGTGGGAACAGACACCTCTGCAAATAGCCCTGTAGCAGAAATCACACACTTCTGAAATTACTGAGCACGCGGTGGGGATCTCCTGCTTCCAGTGGATCCTTCATAGCAAAAGCAGTTATTACACTGACAACAACCCTTCTCATCCTTGCTGGTTACTGCTGTGTTTCCCTCCCCTACATACTCAGGAGTTCAGCTGAGAAGACATTACAGGAGAAAAAAAAAGTCTCAGTTTATCTGCAAACATTTTCGTGGCTGTTATGAGGAAGAGGTGACCTCAGGAGTGCAGGCAAGACTGGAGTTACCAGGAGATGAAATCCCAAAGGACATCTCCCTAGAGAATGAATTCCTGGAGACAGCACAGCCCCCTGCCCAGATCAAAGCTGATTACTGTGAATGGGGAAGAATGCAATCATTCCCCTTCCCAGTTTTTCAGTGGTGCGTATCTCTCCAGCCCATGAATGCGTTCAGCACAGACAGTGTGGACAGGACATAAACTAGATTTCTGCAGAAGCTGTGGATCTGGCAAAGGATGAAGAGGAGAAGTGAACTTTGGAGAAAGAAGGTGTCTGCTTCCCAGCCTTGGAGCATGTGGGATTCTGCAGCAGCTGGAATTTGCATGCTAGACAATTCAACAGGAATCCTCGACCTCTGTCTTCAAGGGAGCTGCTTCTAATGCTTCCCAAATGACCTGCACAAGAAGTCAGCCTTGAACATAACCACAAATACAGCCACCACAGAGACAGATAGAATGAGCTGAAACATCAATACATTTTAGTCCATGAAATTCAACTAGCTGCTTCAATAATGCAGTAATGCTTCCTCAGCAAAGGAGTGCAGAACGGAGGGGAGGGGGAAGAGGATATTTAGGATGGGATACTGAATCATGCAGATGCTCCATTCCTGAAGGGACTGTGGTTTGGGGGCAGAAATCACCTGGCACAGAGCAAGGCTGTCTGTACACAGGGCTGGATGCAGGGCACACGCTTTGGAATGTGTTTCTCAAGGCCTTTCCAAAAAGGACCACTGGACCAGTCTTCAGCCAAGAGCAAGCTGAAAATTAACCTTCTCTGTGATGCACTACAGGAGGAACAAACAGGATCCATAGAGAGGGCAGGGCAGGGAAGGGAAGGGACTACAGACACGTACATAACAGGTCCAGTGCTGGCACCACCATTTTCCCACTATGTTGAGGAAAGCAGGAGTGAGAAGGCAGGTACATGCATCATGCCACAGAAAATCATCTACATGGGAAGAAAGCAGAGAAGCCAACTTCACTTGTAAGATACACTTAAGATGCAATTTCATCACAGTCTGTAAGTGCCTGCATGAGTAGTTAATTTCTGATCAGAGACAGCTCTTTCATTTGGCAGAAAAGCAGAAGAAACCCCAGTGACTGAAAGCAGAGCAGATGAAGAGCAGACACAAGGTGCAGATTTTTAACAGAGATTGTGATGAACACTTTTCTGCAGTTGTAATGGATTTTCTATTACATGAAGCCCTTTCTTAAATTGAGGCTAGCCATCCCTAAGAGCTACGTGCTTTATCTAACCGAGACACTATGAGTGAGCAGAGGCTCTGCAGGCAGCCTGCTGTGGGCTCCCTGAGACATACCAGAGGCTGGACTTGATGGTCACATAGTCTCTTCCAGTATTAAAACGCTAGGCACGCTGGAGGAGACAGACAGCAAGGTCTTTTGAGAACCACTGCTGCCAGTGACCTGTGATGGATATTCAGGAAACAGCCCTTTTGGTATCGCTCCTTTTTTCCTTCAAAGCAACCAATTCAGCAACATGCACACACTGCATACAAAACAAGTATCTGGAATGGCCCTGTGGGATCTGCTTCAAATCCAGATGGTCTGGTGGTCTGTTTTTGACAGAGACCAACACATGATGCAACTATAAGATAATATGTGCTCTGTTTCCCTCCACACAATGTCTATTTCAGTAATGCAGTTAAACATAATGTCCTGGTCTGACCAGCACTCTACATCCCTTTGCTCTTCAGCAAGCAATCCGAGGTCACCTAAATGCAGCAGATGTTGAAGGCAGCATGCTGGATGGTAGCTCTCTCACCAAGGGCTGTAATTTATCACCGCTCTGCCTCAACACACTTACTCATCACTGAGCAGCATCTGGTGGATGCTTACTTAGGAGGTGATTCCTCTAAAACCTGTTGCCATCATGGATTCTTTGTCCTGGTGATGGATTATCTATTTATGTTATTTTGCCTGCGTTGTTTCTTTTTACCATTTCGATTTTTGCAATTGCTCCTCTTTAATTTTAAAGGTATTTAAATCATCCATAGTCCACTACCCCTGAACTGGCCCAGCTCCTTCAAAATGCCTTGTCAGTCAAGCAGTCAGCCTTACAGAATGGGCTCAGAGATCTTTCCTTCCTTGGAAAGCTTTTTATATATAACCTTGCAAAAACCCCCCCCAGAAAACAAACCCACCACCATCACCACCAAGATGTGTAACGGGCAAAAATCCCCAGATGCAGCTGCCCAAACCCATTCTTCCTCCTGCCCCCCTGGGTTTTGATCATTTCCCTTGTGCTGTTTTCTGAACACCCACAGCATTCAACACATTGCTACTGGAAGGGGATCACCACTGACAGCAATCAGAATCACAGACTGGTCTGGGTTGGAAGGGACCCCAAGGATCAGAGAGCTCCAGCCCCCCTGCCACAGGCAGGGACACCAACCTCAGGCCTGGAGATACACAAGGTTGCCCAGGGCCCCATCCAACCTGGCCTTGAACACTTCCAGGGATGGGGCATCCACCACCTCTCTGGGCAGCCTGTTCCAGCACCTCACCACTCTCTCTGTAAAAAACTTCCCCCTAATATCCAGTCTAAACCTTCCCTCCTTTAGGTTTAATCCATTCCCCTTGTCCTGCCATTGTCTACCCTTTTAAAAAGTTGATTCCCCTGCAGAGCAGATTTCTCTGCTCCCTTCAGGGACTGGCAGGCTACAATGAGGTCCCCCCCCAGCTTTCTCTTCTCCAGGCTGAACAAGCCCAGCTCCCTCAGCCTCTCTTTGTAGGGCAGCTGCTCCAGCCCTCTGATCATCTTCGTGTCCCTCCTCTGACCCCTCTCCAACAGTTCCACATCTTTCCTGTGTTGCAATAAACAGATCCATACTAAAAGGGGACAGCTGCCACAGTCTCCTAAATCACACACTTTCTCTGGGAAAGCAGTAATGACCACTGGACCACTGTAAACATCCCTAATCTTTGTGTGCGTGACAGGGTCTCCCAATGACCCTTCACATTCATGGGGAAAGCACGTGGGTATCACAGGACACTCAGAATGTAGCAGGTAGGCCAGCAGCCACCAGAGACAAGTGGCTGGAGCCCAGGGACTTCACTGCACAGCATCAGGCTGGAAACTCAGGGAAGTGGTGACAGGCAAGGGAATTGCTCTGAGCCTTGGCTGCTATTACTAAGATTCATTGGAGGGCCCATGGGGACCGCTGAAGGTGACTTCCCAGCCATGCTCCGCTCACCTAGGGCTCACTAATAAAGGTTAATATCCCTTGGAAGGGCTCAGTTTCTCCAGTAGCTTCTCCTTTAAGGAGAAAAATAAATCAAATGCAAATGAAGTATAATCGCTTCTGTAACCTGTTAATAAAGTGCCTGTGAAGGAATCCAGGGACATAAAGTGTGTCCTATGAGGTCAGAGCAATGGCCCAGGGAGCATCATGCTCTGCCTCTGGCAGCAGCAGCAGGACATAACATAAACCTGTTCAATTTGCAGTCCATCCTTTGTGCTCCCTCAGCACCCCCAACAGTTGTGTAAGAGGTTATCAGAAAGAGAAACTTTGCCAGTTCCTTTTAATACTTGTTTATGGATTCCTGATCTACAAATCTGTCTAATCCCTTCTGAGCTTGCTGATCTGCTGAGACCTCCTGTGACAGCAAGACACCAAGTGTTCACTACCCCATGTGTGAACAACGATTTCCTGTTACCTGTGTGAAGCCAACCAACCTCTCACTAGCTCACTCAAGTGTCCTCTGCTCCTACTACTGCAGGTTTGTTGAACAGCGAGTCTGCATTCACCTCATCCTTCACCTACATCATCTTGAGCAGCCGGCTCATACACTGCTTGGCCACCTTCTCCACAAGATGAAGAGTCTCAACCTTTTCCACTGCTCCTAGTAAGGAGGCTGCTACTTCCACCCAATAATTTTCTCTGCCCTTTTCTATCTCCACAATGGCCTTAAGAAGCTGAGACCACAATCGCCCAGCCTGCTTCAGAAAGTAGACTGCACCAAGCTTTAATACAGTGGCAAAGAGTATCATGTTCTCAACAGAATCACAAGGTTGGGAAAGACCTTTAAGATCATCAAGTCCAACCAATCCCATCCCAAGCTAAACCAGAGCCCTAAGTACCTCATCTACCCTTTTTTGAACACATCCAGGGAAGGTGACTCAACCCCCTCCCTGGGCAGCCTGTGCCAGGCCCTGACAGCTCTTTCAGTAAAAATGTTTTTCTAGTATCTGGTCTGAGCCTCCCCTGGCACAGCTTAGTGCCATTGCCCCTTGTCCTGTCTCCTGTCACCTGGCTGAAGAGACCATCACCCACCTCTTCACAACCTCCCTTCAGGTAGTTGTAGGTGGTGATAAGGTCTCCCCTCAGCCTCCTCTTCTCCAGGCTGAACATCCCCAGCTCCCTCAGCCGTTCCTCATAGGATTTGCCCTCCAGCCCCTTCCCCAGCCTGGTTGCCCTTCTCTGGACTCGCTCCAGGACCTCAATGTCCTTCTGATGGTGAGGAGCCCTTTAAGATACCGAACTGCCCTTTAAGATACTCAACATTTTGTTGACCTATTGGCTTGTGAGACTTCACGGTGCCAACAATGATTTCTCCATGGTCTATCTCCTGAGTTGTAGCTCACAGTTACAGGCTCAGCTTTGAGTTCACATGGATTAGATTATTTTCCCACAGATATACCAGTTTCCATTTGTTTACACTGAAATGCATTTGCCAGTTGGTTTTGTGCAGTCCTTCCACATTTCTTCTCCAATGAACACACAAAAGAAACTAACACAATTGACAAACTTGGGACTGGACAAAGAACCCAAATGCTTCCATATTTCCCTGTGACCTTATGACATGTCCCTGTGTTCTTCTGAGCATGTGCCATGGACAGGGGAGACCAAAAGGACATTCCTGAATCCACAACACATCCCTAGGTGAGCCTGGGCGAGACATTTATTGCACCGTTTTCTTCAGTTCCCCAGGTGGGGTGTTGGACCCAATGATCTCTTGAGGTCCCTCCCAACCCCTATGCTTCTATAAGGTGCAGAATGAAGAAAATACTGTTCTCCCAGCTCACAAAAGCACTGTGATGACCAATGAATTCATTAGCAAAACCAAAACTTGAGGCCCTGAAGGGAAGTGACCACAGAGGCAAGTACCTAAAGCATGCAAGATCTGCCTAGGATGTTATCTTTGTCACAGCTTCCCATGTTTGCACTAGACTGCCTCTTTCCCCATGCTGCAGAGCTCTCTGGAAAGGGAACCCCACCATACTCAGCTCCCCAAGGGGATGTCAAAACAAGCTGCCTAGATAACTCCTTCCAGGGGAGGCTGAAGACACAGCAGCTTAGATCTTACCAGCAACAATACAGAACCATCCAAGCCTGTGCAAGCTGTAAACATTGAGAAAAAAGGATGCATGTTGTGGGGCTCAACATGCATCAATCCTTCCAGGGCCTTCTCTTCAGATTGCAGAAGAGACATAGCTAGGAGGCACTTGGGAATGTTAGCAGATAGGTTAGATGGAGCAGGACATGGCTTAGGATCCACCTTGTATCTCTACACTTTCACACTCACATCCAGGGGATGAGTTTCACAGCAGCATCCAGCAATTTGTAAGGGGGGGGGGGAAAAAAAAAGAAAAGAAGGAAAGTTTAGCTTGAAAGCACCACATTTCCCTTCTTTCTCTCCCCAGAACATTTTATTTACTTCATTTTCAGAGACTGTTTCACACGTTGCTGGGAGAAAGAAAAAGGGTTTCAAGAGAGCTCTTTGATGCGACATGTATGAATAATTCAATTTGCTGCCATCAGTAGCTTGGGTTTCACTAAATAAGCCATCTATCTAGGGGTTAGGAGGAAAACTAGCAGAAGTGTAATATGACAAATGATGTTTCTGGATAAAAGATGGCACTGCATTTACACATGAACTCCAACAGGAGGGTACTGCAGCTAGCAACTCAAGTAATATTTCACTGCTGCCACATTTGACAAGTTGTCTGTCCATTAGTTGTGGCGTGAAGAACTCATAAGATATTTATAAGCATTCCAGAGACACCTAAACAGGAAATCATTTGATTTCAGGGATGGGCACTGAAGAGAGAAGTTTAAAGCTCTGACAGAACGCACAGCCTTCTGCTTTCATGACTGGTAATTGCTGGAGCAAAGTGGATCTATATATACTAATGAGAGCTCTTTCAGAAATATTTTCCCTCCAGACAATTATGATTTTTGTAGATAGTCTGGATAACATTACACCAGGGTCTGAGAAATAGCACTAGAAAAAAAGAAAAAAGGAAAGAAAAGGGAAAGAAGGAAAAAAAAAAAAGAAGATAAAATAAACGCAGCCACGTTGTTGCAGCAATGTGCAGGACCCCTGCTTAGGATGTCTGTGCTCCTCTGCTACATCTCCCAGGTTCTTCAGCGTCCCCAGACATGGGGAGGGAAGAAGGTGCCTCCTTCTAGCCAACTTCTCAGAGTTTGATAGACCCATCCTGAAAGGGATGACAGATAACAGAGCAGCAACCCCTGCGACCTGCCTAGGTCACCTCTTCAAACCAAAACCAAATCACTGTCAGACAAAATAACTGATTTTTTCCCTAAACTTTCTCTGTGGCAAAGTTTTCAGAAGGCAAACAGCCTTTCTGGTTACCCAGAGGCCAACTCTTTTAAAAAATGAAAGCCTGAGAGAAGCACACTGATCAGCAGTCAAGCTATTTTCTTCATCTGTCTATAGGCTCCTGCAAGTACGACATGGGGAGGGTCACCACAAAGGGGTGAGTCAGATTTTCTGCATTTCTAAGCAGCTAAAACACCAGTCCTGAAAATCCCTAGGCAGGCATTCTGCAATGAGACCAGCAGTGCCAGAGAGACATGGAGAAAGAGAAACAACTCACAAGCCCAGGACTGTTCTGTCTCCCAGAAGGTATTTAACTGAGATGCCCGAGTTGGGAATTCACTTGCCTTGCCCTGGCATGCAAAGAACAGGCAGCAGCTCTCAGTTTTCAAGAGACAACAGCTCTTCTGCACAAAGCTCCCCTTTTTGCTAATGTTTGCAAGAAGGGGTTATTTTTAGAGTTTTCTCTGAGAAAGAAGAAGTGCCACAGCAGGTATGCTGTAACAAAAAGCCCTTACAAGAACACAGCTCCCATCCCTCAATGAGCTTTGGCATGACAATCTATGTGGCAAGATACTTAGCAACGTGCTGTGCATCCTCAGGGGCAGAATCAAATCCTTCAAGGCTCTCACGGTGGGGAAGCAAAGCTTTCCACCTCTGTTGTATGATCCTCTCTCATGCCTCTCCCTTTTAACTTCTGCTCCCAGGTACTAACTAACCCTTCCCACCCCAGCTGGGCTCTATTAGCAATGTTAAAAGCATTTGTTTCTTGTCAGTACCCTGTGGGGGAAGCAAAGCTTTCTAGTGGGCTGGACTCATGCTGTGTGATTCAGGTGCTGCTCTTCTCATTTAGACAGGTAGGCAAATGTTTTTGTAATTGACAATCTGGCATGGATCATTCCCCTACTCAGTGACTGCTGTCCCCAAATACATTTCTTCCATTCCTGGACTCCCAACACATGAAGCTACATCTATAATGAGCCTCTGTACTAGCCAAGCCCAGGAGGCCCTCATGCACCTGTCTACATGGGAACCTGAGGAACCCCACACAGCAGTCACCTATTTTTGTGATCTTGTGATGGCAAATGCATCTCTCCTCCCCATCCTTCTGCATGACTAACTGCAACCTCAGAATTTGGACCTTCCTGGGATGGAAGTTATTTCCCATCCTGAGATGCCTTGTGCTCAGTGCAGCTGCTCAGCAGGTTGGTCATGAAGAGCTCTGAAAATTACAGTGCTGCACAGGGTTGGACAAGTAGCACAACGATGGAGACTGACAGTAGGGTAGAAGCAAAAGTTTCTAGCAATTCTAGCAGTGCACCCGTTTCCAGACAGGCAGATCCTTCCCCAGACCTTGCCTCATTTTCTCCTCCTTTGTTCCATTCTCCTGGTAGAGTAGAAACCCCAATACAGAAGAGAGGAAGATACATGGATGTGTACTTTCTGAATATGCTGTTCCAAGCACTTTGTACATGTAGGTCAAGATGTCAGTCTAGATGGCATAGCAGGTTGCTACCAATTTCCCCTTGGATTGTGAGGGCTTCACTCTGCTCCCCATCCCTGTCTTCCAGCTCAGGGAGCTGGGTACACAGAGAACTACTGGTCTTACTATTAAAATCTGAGGGAAAGAAGGCAGTAAGAACTTCAACCTTTTCCTAAGCCTTTTGTCAGTATGCTTCCCCCTGCATCTGATAAAGGATGGAGATACTCCTGAGCCCTCCTTTTGTTTTTAATGCATTTACACAAACATTTTTATGGCAGTAGCCAGATTAAGGTCTAGTTGGGCTTTGGCCCTTCTAATTTTTTCCCTGCATAATCTCATGACATCCTTGTAGTCCTCCTGAGTTGCCTGCCCCTTCTTCCAAAGGCCACAAACTCTCCTTTTCTCCTTAGTTCCCACCCAATTTCTGAGTTCAGCCAGGCCAGTCATCTTCCCCACAGGCTCATCTTTTGGCACATGAGGACAACCTGCTCCTGCACATTTAGGATTTTCTTCCTTGAAGGTTTTCAATGACTCCCTCCTTTCTCCCCTTGAGATCTGGAGAAGGATGAAGTCATTTAGACCTCACAGGTGGTTTCCTAGAAACAAATCTTCTCTACGAAAACTTGTTCAAGCTCCTACAGTACCACTCTGCTGAGATCCCCAGATTGAGGGGCCCTACATTGCAAAGGCACCTTAAAAACCCCACCAAGAAAAGGGGGTTTCATACTTTTGGTATGAAACATTTTTTCCCTTCCTGCTTATTTTCCCAACCTCTCTTAGCCTATTCTCTAACAGTTGGCTAAAGAAGGTCTTGCTGGATTTGAATTGACAGGAGGGAGACTTTACTTTTTTCTGCTGCCTAAATGTCAGGCCAGATGTGTCAATAACACCATTAGGCAATTACATGCCTGCTGCAGTCACCTGCATCACCATGCAGGAAAGAAACTAGGGCAAAAAGGCAGCAACTGGGGATTTTGTTTTGATTAAGAAAACGAGACTTCCCACAGCCAATTTTGAAATGCTGTAGAAGGGTGTGATTTGAGCTAACAGCCTCACATACCTCAGAGGGAAACTTTCTGTCTCCCTGCGGAGGCTTTGAATACCACATTACTGGCACACACTGGGAAAAACACCTCTCTCTTCCTACCTTATCAATACAGAAAGAAAGAGAATAAACCAGAAGTTGGGCTCTTGTCAGATTGCCCCCGTGCTGCTCACAGAGTGAGACACTGGTGTTACAGCAGGTGAGAATAGGAGTTTTAGGACTTGTTAGGTCTCAGTGGCAAAAAGACTCTGCAACACAGGAACACAAGTAAATAGTCTCTCAATCTCATCTTGGGAAATTTGGGTTGAAGAGATATATGGCTTTGCTCCAGACAGCCAAATGGTCTTTGCTAGGTTAGGAGTCTATGACCAATGCTGGAGAAAGTTTTGGGATCAACTGAATTATGCACACCTTCTGTTCCCACACAAATCAGTGCTGCTGTGCTTGGGCAGCTGGTTTCAGCCAGGAGCAGGCAGATTATTTTTTTTAAAGTAAAAAAAATGCATCATTTAAGAAAGAATGAAGTTGATTTCCATAGCCTGCCCCATTTGGAGAACAAAATGTATGTTACTTTACTGTGAGCAATTAATGAAGCACAGGAACCTAAAAGAAAACATTGCATTCAGGATCTAATGAAGTGTTTCACTCCGTCAGAAAAAAAAAAAATAATCTTTTATTTCAGGGACACAGGATTCACTGCAGCTTGAAACCAAAAGACTTTGATTTTTGTGCTCATTTAGAGAAAGAAATGTTTTGTGTTTGAGCTGGTATGCAAAACATTCTGCTTTAGCTTCAGCTCAAGCCGGGAAAAGGCATGAGATGATACTGGCCTGCTGAGTAAGCCAAGCTCTGTGTACATAGACCGATGCTCCTGGCCCCAACCTTACACAGCATTTAAGCACATGGGTCTTCTTTAATTTCTTACCAGCCTGTTCAGAGACAGGAGGGAAATACTGATCTCCAGGGGGAATTTCACCATTAGTATCCACAGAGTTGGGACCTTACCCAACAAGCAAAGACATACACTCACTCTCCTGGCCAGAGGAGAGGGTGATAGAGCTGATCCTATCTAGACCAGCTTCCAAAGCAGCTGATCCCCTGCAGACCAGCTCTTGGAGGCTATACACTTAACTCCATATACGTCCTCCTCACCATCCCCAAGCCTTCCCCATTATTTCCCAAATGACTTCTGACCTCAAGCTCCTGGAAATCCTCCTCTTCCTCCACATCGTAGGAGAGGGTGTGAATCTTGATGTCATCCGCCGAGAGGTCGATGAACTTGCTGTCTGGGTACTCCAGGCTGTCTTTGGTGGGCGAGCGGTCCTCGATGAAGGTAGTTTCACAGCACTCGGAGCCAATGCTCTCACCCCATGAGCGCAGCACGTTCTCCGAGTAGAGGATGATGTTGGGCCGGTAGTGAGACTCCACTGTTTGCTGCAGCATGTTGGGGTCCAGGAGCTGCTGCACAGGGTCATTCCTGCCATTCTCCAGGCAGCTGGGAGAGGAAAGGCTGCCTGCTCGGTGGCTCTGGTACTGAGGGGTTGGGTATACAGAGACCAGACCATCCCGGCTCTCTGCCACTAAGTTCCTTGTATTAATTAAACCATTCCTTTTCCCAGCTTCAGCAATCTTATTGTGCATTAGCACACTGTTCTGCTCAACCAAGCCATCCATACTGGGAGGTGTCTGAGGGAGTAGGATGTGTCTTTACTCTGTTGTACCTTAGGTCACGCTGGGGCAGTGGCTCCCATTTTCCTGATGAAGAAAGGAAACACATACCCAGGTGAGGACAAAGGCAATGAGTAACAGGCTAAGGCATCCAAATCAGCTTGTCTTCAGCATCACCCCATGTGGAAATACAGGTCCACATACATGCACACCATGCTCTAGCTCTCCAAATCATAGAATCATAGAATGGCATGGGTTGGAAGGGACCCCAAGGATCACAGAGCTCCAACCCCCCTGCCACAGGCAGGGACACCAACCTCAGGCCTGGAGGTACACAAGGTTGCCCAGGGCCCCATCCAACCTGGCCTTGAAGACCTCCAGGGACAGGGCATCCACCACCTCTCTGAGTAGCCTGTTCCAGCCCCTCACCACCCTCTCTGTAAAAAACTTCCCCCTAATATCCAATCTAACCTTCCCTCCTTCAGCTTTAATCCATTCCCCTTGTCCTGCCATTATCTACCCTTTTAAAAAGGTGATTCCCCTCCTGTTTCTCTGCTCCCTTCAGGGACTGGCAGGCTGCAATGAGGTCCCCCCACAGCCTTCTCTTCTCCAGGCTGAACAAGCCCAGCTCCCTCAGCCTCTCTTTGTAGGGCAGCTGCTCCAGCCCTCTAATCATCTTCATGTTCCTCCTCTGAACCCTCTCCAACAGTTCCACATCTTTCTTGTATTGGGGGCCCAGATCTGGACACAGGACTCCAGGTGGGGCCTCACCAGGGCAGAGCAGAGAGGGACAATCCCCTCCCTGTCCCTGCTGCCACCCCTCTGCTGATGGAGCCCAGGATCCCATTGGCCTTGCGAGCTGCAAGAGCCACTGCTGGCTCAGGGGAAGTTTCTCAGCCAAATATGGCCCTGCTTGGAGAGGCAAAAAACCCCACCCCAATTCCATGAGGTGAACAGGAGTGGATGACAATGTGTGGTGAGAGAGGACTTCCTGAGATGTCTTGGTAATGGTGAGCTCCATCAGAGAAGGGCTATACCACCTTCTCCAACTTCACACAGGTACACCACTGTCACTCTGGGGACAATGTCCCTTTCCTCTGAACACTCAGATAAGAAAGATGGGGGGGGGGGGGAACCAAAGATAAAAGAAACATTTCCCATTCTCAGAAATCTGCAACTGCAAAGGGCGGGCAGCTGGTGTGTTCAGCTGTCAGTCTCAGCAGCCACCCTTCTACCTTGGCAAGTGCTTTACCACCCTGTGAAAACCTAGCAGAAGGAGAAGCAAGCAGCACTCTTCAAATCTGAGGTAAACAACACCTGAAGGTGAGATCAGATCTGACCCAGAGGAATTAAAACTCCTCTGGATGAGGTCTCAAATCCCCTGTGCTGCTCCTGAACCCTACTTCTTCTGTTGCTTTTGAGGCTGCCTCAGGGTGACAAACTGAAGGGCTATGATGGAGCTAGTTAGCATGACCACCACCATCCAGATTCACCTGGAAGACATGAAGGCACAGCTGCTTGAGCCCATGAGCTAGTTGTCTCCATCTGCACAGGAACAACACCCTTCCAGTGTCTCACCAGACCACCAGCACCAGCCTGGCTCTGTTTTGCATGCATTTCACTAAGGCATGAGAAGTCAAAGGGACAGTTCAGAATGCTAATAACTTCTTTTTTCCAGCCCCAATTCCTTCTCACCAGGACACCAGTTTTGCTCAGGTGCAGCCAAAGGAAAACTCTTTTTGAAATACAGATGCATCACCAATGAACTCAGGGTTTTGTTTCTGGGCCTGACCACAGAAATCACAAATATGTTCCTGGTTTCAAAGAGCTTCATGTGACATCCTCTAAGGCCAAATTCTTAAGGTAGGATTACGTGTCCCTGGTGTGCTGCCTAGAGGAAAACAAGAATTACACATACAAATTATTTGTACTTGATGCTTTCCATAACTCTTCTATATCAGAGATCCTTTAACAGAGCAATGGCTAGCAAGAGCTTGATTTTTAGTTCCTCCAAATACCTCCAAACATCTGCAGCCTTGCAAGAGATATTTAAACCACTGCTAAGAGCTGGACTGCTGTTCCTAGCTACAGATGAATCAAGAAACTTGTTTATCATACAAGAGAGCTTAACTATGTTTGCACTCACAGCACCTGGTTGAACACATGGAAACCCTGTTTTATTGTGTGGTCAGAAGTTCAGTGCTTGTCCTCAGTGAGCAGGCAAGAAGGGTACACAAGTGAAAATACCCCATGGTGGGCTCCTGTGGGATTTACATTACATGGCTCTCAGGCCCAAACTTGGGGAACCTGCTGTCAAAATTAAACCAATCTGCAGATGAGCTTGGACTTGGTTTCACCAAAGAATTAGTCCTAAAGCCCTCAATCCCTTTGCAGCAGGTAAGGCTGAGAACAGGCACCCTGCCTTTCCAAGGAAAACTCCTTTCCACATGCAACCATACCTCTGCTCAACGAGCAGAGGACCCGCTCCCGGAGGGGTAACATCAGGCTGCCTCACCACATGCACAACAGCTCAAGGTGGAGCTGCTTTTGGAGGAAGCAAGTGGAGTTCAGCAGGCAGGAGTGGATGGGGAGGCCAATGTGTTAACATCTGCCTTAGGACCGGTGCTCAAAGAACAACCATCCTCCATCTGCCACTCCCCACTAAGTGCTGGCAACCTGCAAGAGTTCCTGTGTGCTGCTAAACTGTCTCACTTCAGCTGCTTAGGAGGTGTCAGAGGCTGGTTGGGACCCAGTCTCAACTTTAGTTGAGCAACACCCACTGCTTCACCCAGGTTGGGTGGGACCATTCGCATGGGAGATCATTCTGCTGTTCCTCCAGCAGCTTGCCTGCCAATCTTCCCCTTCTTCCTCCTACCCCTCCCAAAGAAATAAAATTAAAGTACATCACCACAGGCACAGGCTGAGATAAACTCTGCAATTAAAGAGTAAGTTGTCAGGAGACTTTGCTCAGTTCCCCTGAGGTGGCTTGAAAAACATTCAGGCTCCCTGACATGTCACACCAACCATCAACCAGAGTGAAGCCAGAGAGACTTCACTCAAAACTGTAACCATCTCACAAGCATTCTTACCCTGCCATTTTTCTGACTGAAATGGTTGGCAGAAATATGCCATGGATGTTATAGAAACTGGAAGAGGATTCACAAATCAAACAGAACCCCTCCCAGAGAAATGGATGGTGGGGTCAGTAGTTAGTCACTGCATCAGCGCTTGGGGTCAGGCCTCGCACCTTCATGCAGTCACATCATTCCATCAAATGGGTGTTGTCTGGCTTGAGCAGCACTGGGGAAAATGCCATTTTAAGGCAGGTTTATTGCATGCCTTCAAGCTGTGCTGTCAGGTCCCCTTCATGTTGTCTCTACATTTGCCTATCATCCAGGTAACGCTTAGCTCTGGAAACGTAGGTCCCACTGCAGGTGTTCCTCTGACAGCTGTACTACCTTCATGGAAAATGCTCCCTTTGAATGGGTGCAAAGGAGGGTCTACAGCCACAGTGACACCAGAGGTAGCTGCTATGCAGACTGGTCCATACTCCTCATGCAGTTTTAGTTTCTGTGAGGAAGGATCACTCCCATCTCTGAAGCTGAATTGCATGGAAACGCTCCAAAATCATGGGAAATGAAAAACATCCTTCAGTTCTTCTCACACTTCTCCGCAATGAGGAGAAAAGTAAACAGAGGGACAAAAGGGAAAATTCCTTAGCATGACCAAGTGACCTGAGACCCAGGAGTGCTTAAGGAGGTCACATTCAGTGCTGTTGGGAGTCAGGACTGCCCCACACCATCCCTTGCTCTGCAATGTTCATGAGCTTATGTGATGCAGGAGCCAAACCCCTTTGGCTGACCAAAAAGGTCATTTGGTTCCAGAGCATTTGGAGTGCTGATGAAATACCAGCAGAAGACCTAAACCAGGACTGCTCACAATGGCTTTGGTACTCCATGGCTGATCTCTCTGCCAATGCAAGGAACTGAGAACAGCTACATTACAGACTCAATCACCCAGACCAGAAAAGCGTTAGCACACCCCACAGCCTGGCTTTAGCTTGTGCTTCTTCCAGACAATACCTACACCTCAGTAAAGAGCTGCCATGCATGCTCCTGAGAAGCCCAAAAGAGAAAGCCAACCTTGTTTTGGCAGGTAAGAGAGTTTAGCAGCACAGACACAGTCAATGTTGGGCCATTCAGTTTATGGGCAACAGGATGGATCCTGGCACACCTCGCTTAATAGACAGGAGGGAGCCTGTGGTGTTGCTTAATCCTGCTCATCTATCTGGCCAGTGCTTACCTGCTGTGCCTTTAAACCAGTCTTGTGAACCAATCTTGCAGATGCTGAGTGACACTTTCCCCTTGGGATGGGTGAGGGGGGGGAAGAAAACACCCAAAATGAACCAAGGACAAGAGCATACTTCTCACACAGAGCTCCACTGGCAACAGGGCTACTGTGTTGTTCAGGACAATCTCTCTGGAGTCCAAAGCAGCAGCACAGCTTGTGTGCCTCAGGGAAGGTCAGCAGAGAGGGAGGGATGGCAGCATGCAATCAGGGAAATCTGTTTAGCCCTCAAGTCATTTCAGTGCTGGCTGGCCACCTTTCCAAAGCCTGACCCAAGGTGCTTGGCCCTGCAACTGTATCACTTAATGGCAAGGAGCTGGTGAGACTCTTATGCCTTTTCATTACCTTAACAGAAAATAAAATAAAATAATAATAATGATGTGGCATTGATTTTTCTTTTCCAGGTGAAATTTCTGAGTGGCTGGCCATTAGTTTTAAATCAATAGCACCTTGACTGCCACTCCATTTTGATGCATAGCTGAAACAAGGTCAATTACTGTCTAGGGAAACTGAGAAACTGTTGAGGTACCCAGAGATTCCTCATCAATAAAAAGACAGGATTAAGAGTGCTGTCAGCCACAAATTAAATTTCACATCCTCAGGGATAAGAGAGAACCTCCCATGGGCTTTTCTCTTTCCAGCCACTGGCTAAAGGGAGTTAAATCAGATTGCCAAGGCCTTTGTAACCTCCCACCATATTGGTGGGAGAATTGGGTACAAAGGCTGGACTTGATTTCACGTACTACAGACACCTGTGGATGTTTGTTGGGAGAGAGTAATTGCAATTATGCAAGATGCATGGGACTGATTGTCTCAGTCTGTCTTTGGAGCAACAATACCCCTGTAAAATACAGGGGGGATGCTCTCAGCTCAATAGTAACCTTCAGATGATGAGCAAAGTAGGTGAAATGAGTACCCCAGGTTCAGATGGAGGAGCAACGGTCAGTGGCACATGGCTGTGAGTGATGCTTAGGGGGAAAAGGCAGCGCGTGCTTATGCAATGGCTCAGAGCCTGTATCCTGCCTGCAGGGACACCTCCGAGGTGAATTCAGTCACTATCCTTCCAGGGAGAGCTTTCACTGACCTGCCCTGGGCCAGGCTCACAGCCTGCGACTCACAGGCAGGTCCTAAGATTAAGATCACCCCTGTTTCCAGGTCAGCTGCAGCCCAGAGGATCCCGGATGGCAGCATGACTGAGCAGGTAACCCCTGAGAGACCACTTGAGGCAACTGGAGGATGCTGTCTCTGCAGGGGGATGGGGGCAACACTCAAAAAATAAAGGGGAGGGGGAGGAAAGAAAGGGGGGAGGAAAGAAAGGGGGGAGGAAAGAAAGGGGGGAGGAAAGAAAGGGGGGAGGAAAGAAAGGGGGGAGGAAAGAAAGGGGGGAGGAAAGAAAGGGGGGAGGAAAGAAAGGGGGGAGGAAAGAAAGGGGGGAGGAAAGAAAGGGGGGAGGAAAGAAAGGGGGGAGGAAAGAAAGGGGGGAGGAAAGAAAGGGGGGAGGAAAGAAAGGGGGGAGGAAAGAAAGGGGGGAGGAAAGAAAGGGGGGAGGAAAGAAAGGGGGGAGGAAAGAAAGGGGGGAGGAAAGAAAGGGGGGAGGAAAGAAAGGGGGGAGGAAAGAAAGGGGGGAGGAAAGAAAGGCGGGAAAGGGGGAAAAAGAAAGAAAAAGGGAAAAAAAAAAGAAAAAAGCCACTCTCATTACCTAGGACCACAGTGAGCTTTCAGAACGATGCTGACAAGAAAATGAAACTCATCAGAGCCCTTTAAATAAGAGAGCCGTTCAGTCTGCTCCAAGATGCAGAGTTAATTTAACTGGTTTGATTCAGGTTTCATTTGTCTTCAGGCAGTTGGAATTTTCTCCCCACAAATCACCCACTGTTTCTCCAGGCTGACCAGAAATAATTCTGCATTTTCAGACTTGAGGCTGGAACCAGAAGTGAAAAGCAAAGTTCAAGCCACTGAACATCACACAGGACATCACATTGCAAACTCATTTTTTTACCTGGGGGACACCAGGCATTCATAAAATTGAAGCCATTAATTAATATAACATTCATTCCCCACAATTTCTTGCATTTCTTTCTTCCTCTCTCCCCCCCCCCCCCCCCCCGCCACACACACACTTCTTGTTTTAATAAGAAGCTGCAACCAGTGCCAAGACATTTAGTCTGCAATGCTGTGGTTTATTAATCTATTACTTGTGCTACAGCCAGAGCCCAGCTAGGGTAGCTGCAATGAGAGCTATGCTCTGCTAGGTGTTCTGAAGCCTCCTGCGATGATGACAGTGGCTGACAAACTAATTAAGCAAAGGGTGTGAGACAGAGGAATGCCAGCTGTAGAGAGGGCAGGGAGAGAACAGCTAAATGCTGCGCCCCGGGGCTTCTGGCAGACAAGCAGCACATGCCAACTCCACTACTGCTCACTATCCCAAAGCTCCTCCACTCTCTTCTGTGACCTGGCAGGTCAGCTGTCCTCCTGCCCCCGTGGGGCTCCCCTCTTTGTATGGCTCTAGCACAACCTGAGGGTGTTTCAGCCTTCCAGAGACCGCTGCCAGGGGCCAACAGCCCTGTGTGAACCAGCAATTCAGTTACCTCTGAAATGCCAGGCTGGAGTTGAAGAGCCCCAGCTCTTCCCTCGTAACAGATCTGACAGCCATTCATCCAGGCAGGTGGACATCACCATCTCAAAGGCCTGACTTGCAGGCAGGAAAAATATGGAGATGAAGGCAAGCCATGAGGCTGAAGGCAGAGTCCCCACCCACTACTGAGGCTTATGGCTGGGCCTGCTGCCATTCTCTGTGGAGAGAGCTTCAGCCAGAAGAAAGGGCTCAAAGAGCTCACCTGCCTCTGCTTAAGAGTCTGGGATACAAGTGGAAATCTTGTCCCCCTGCAGACAATCAAGCGTAGGAGAAGGCTGCCCAGGGAGGTTGTGCAGTCTCCATCCTTGGAGGTTTTTAAGACCCAACTGGGTGAAGATCTGAGCAAGCTGGTGTGAGCCCGTAGTCAGCCCTGCTTTGACCACAAGACTGGACTAGAGACCTCCTGGGGTTCCTCCACCTTGAGTTACCCAATGATCCAAGTGTCTCCATTCCTAACAGATACCCACCTGTCCCCATGCACCCAACAAGACATACACTGCTCCCACATCCTTCTGCCAACCCTTCAATGCCCCTAAACCTAGCGCCAGCATGGCAAGAAGGGACAATAACCACCATCTGCAGGGCTGTGCCACCAGCAGAAGCTGACGCAGCCTCACGACTACCAGATTCAACAAAGTGCTGTTGGGTTTGATGCTGGTTCCCCTATTGCCAGCACACAGGAAGCTGAACAGCCAGCAAGACAAATGCTAAGAGCTGCAGCCTGGTAGAAACCAGAGTGTGACAGGTTTAAAAGCTGCAGGTCTTCTGGTGCAAGCTTTCAGGTATGAGGGAGATTTTAATGCATAATGCAATACACTTCAACACAGTTCCAGGTATTTCAAACATTTTGAAACTGCCAACCCATATGGACTTTTTGCTTGAAGAAAAAAAACACAGGCAATGTATGGATCTGGAGACCTGATGACAAAGTGAAATATTTAAGGAAAGAACAAACCTTTCCCACTTGTATTTTTCTTCTTTGATTTAGCTGGGCTCATTAAAAATAGGTTTTGTTTGAAGGGAATGCTACTATTTCAGCAGCTGAAATTCCTTTTGACCTATTAAATAAACTACAGGGAACTTCATAAGGCAATGCAACTAACTCACACTGGGAGAATTAGGAATTGCATGCATTAATGGTAGCTAAATGTTTAATTGCTAACAGTGGAAGTAAAAAGACATCCATGCTATTTTAATATTGGCAATACACAGCAAACCCACAGTGAGAGACGGGCCCATCCCACCCCGAAAAGGAGGACTCCAAGGTACAGTGAAATGCCCAAGGTCACGTCAGACACAGTAGCACAGCTGGAAATAAAATCCAGGTCTCTTGATTGCCTGTCCAGAGGTATATTTAAATGTGGAAACAATTACCATATGCATATTAGATCTGCCTGAATAATTGATTGCTTGATTCAGTAGCTGAACCAAAGAATGGGAGGGAGACAGGAGGAATTACCTTGTGTTGACCTAAAACAGAAAATGTTATCCTTGCAACAAAATATTTCCTTTTGAGCAGATGGAAGCATCTTGCCTGAGCCAAAAATGGAATGTAATGTTTCATTTATTTATTTTTAATTGAACGAACTGGCTTTTAGTTCCATTTGCCTCAAGTTGCCTCCAATAAAGAAATGACACATTCAGGCTTTTCTAGCAGTCCTCCTTCCCAACTAATTTTGACAGCCTCTACTCTTTGTTTAGTCCAAATTCAGAACTTTTTTAATCTGACAACACAACTGCACTTTCCCCTTAATAAATAACTGACCCAAGTACCAGTGCCTGGCTGTAATGTAAATAACCCAGCCTGTTGTGGAAGGCACCAGTATAAAAACACCTTGCCACCTGCACAGCCTGTGGCACTTCATTTGCAAAGTGGAAGCAGTCAAAAATGAGGATCCATGCCTTTTTAAGTGAGAAATTAATTTCATTAAATTCACATTTATAAATATCTTTAGTATGGGGTGCAGAGGGAAATGGCCAGCCCCTTTTCAGTGGTCTGTGGGGACAGGACAAGGGGCAATGGCTGCAAGTTGGAGCACAGGAAGTTCCACACCAACATGGGGAGGAACTTTTCCCCAGTGAGGGTGAGGGAGCCCTGGGACAGGCTGCCCAGGGGGTGTGGAGTCTCCTCCTCTGGAGATATTCCAGACCCATCTGGACACCTCTCTGTGCAGTATGAGCTGGGGAGCTGCTCTGGCAGGGGGGTTGGACCCCATGAGCTCTGGAGGTCCCTTCCAACCCCTACAACTCTGTGATTGCCACAACTGGGGAAACCCAGGGTGTCAGAAAGCTATCAGGAACTACCTGACTGCATCCTGACACATGAATGATATCAACCAGCCTTGACCCAGTGGCTGGTGAGCACAGTGTGGGGCTATAAAACACATGGAACCTGACCTAACACTGCATCTCGACATAAGCTAAGCCTTTTGTGCACATGCCCAACACAGGCTTCCTGCATGCCTTCTCCTTCTCTCCTGGCTGCAACCACGTTCCCTCTGCTCAGAGCCTGACTATCCAGTACCATGTGCAGCAAAAGATGCCTCTGCACCAGCTTCTGTCACTGGTCTTTCACAGCATCGCTCTTCAGAGGGTCCCAAGTACTGCAGAACAGGACCATCTGACAACCCCAGATGTATCCAGCCTCATCATACCACCCTGAGCCTCCTGCCCCCATTTCAAGACGAGCTTTACAAGATGTATCTCTCCCAAAAGGAGTCTAAGCTTATATTTCTTCTCCCTCCATCCATCTATCCCAAAAAGGACATTCTGTAAAACCCTCTGATTATGTCCAGGGCAATAAAACTAACCTTCATGACATAATAAATAGAGAGACACATAATGAAACAGCTCAGGTCACTACTTTCAGCACTGTGGTCTGGGTGAAGGATCTGTTAGTCAACTTGAAAGGCAGAAAATTGTGCTGCCTTTCACTTTGGAAGCAAGTGAATACAGTCATTCTCTGGGGTGTGTAATTGCATCCTTAATCGTTCAGAGTGCCCTCACTGAGAAAAGCTCCATCCAAAGTGAGTCCCATGACTCTCCTGCACAGAGCAGAGGGCACTCTTAGCCTCTCCCCAAGAGCTGCTTCAGCTTCTGGAGAAAACCTGACTCAGACCCACACTTAACATGCCAAATATGGGGCCAGAACTATTGCTTTTGGGAATTTAACCATGACCCTTGCTTTGCAGAGTGAAAAACTTCTGCACAGCTGAAATGCTTGTTCCCCTGTGGGTTTACTAGATAAGGGAAGCTGCATTCCCAGGTGAAAAAATGAAATACCTCTGTTTTCTTGGTCCCTCCATCAGAGATAGCTGCTCAGATTTAAAGGCTTGGGAAGGACCAAGCTACCACCAAAACCCTCTGCCTAATCTTAGTGACACCTGGTGTTGCAACAGAAATAACATTCTCCAGCCCAGAAGCTACCACCTGATGCTCTGCCCCACAGAAACCTGCAGCAAGGCAAAGTCCCTGCAGCACACAACAGAGCACCTAAAAGAACCCCAACAGGCTCAGCCAGGAACAACACCACAGCATCACCTGGCTGCCTTGGTCTGCCTGCAGACTGACTCCAGTGCCTCCACCTAAAATCCCTGGTTAACTGTGTTTGCAACCAGGCTGGCCCACAGACAGAAACAGAGATGAGGCTCCAGGACTGGCTCTACTTAACCTACTCAAATGTCATTCCTAATGGGCAGCTATGCCCCCACAGAGCCCTGTCCTGGCATACCCCCTGCTCATCTGGCTCTACTCTCCTTCCCACACTGCATTCAGGAAGCAAAACAAGACAAGATACCTGTCTCACACTTGCTTGCACGTCACACATTGATGCCATCCTCTAGGCTGGCATTTGAGATATTCCTGAAGCAGGAATGATAAATAAAGAGGGGACAGAAGAGGAAGATGGGCTGGTGGTGCAGACTCAGTGCAGAGTTAAAGCTTCTGCATTGCCTGCCCCAAGCAAAGCACCCCAGGGTTGTTAAGTCACTTTGCTAGAAAAACGCTCCTGTGACACTGTGAAATTGCTGGTGCCAGTTCATCAGGGCGAGGATGATTAGATTAAGCAGCCACTGCTGGGGCAATAAAATCAGCCTTGCTTCACCAGGCTGTAGAAGAACTGCAGAGCTAAGAACACACCGTGGGACTAAAGCTTTACAGACTAAGTGATGTCGACATAGTGAGACTGGTAGCTGGAGGCAGGTAGGGCAAGCAGGGAAACACTGAAAAGCAGCATTGGTGGGTATAGGTGGACTTTTACAGAACTTTCTTAACTCCATTCTCACCCTTCCCTGCAGAAATCAGCATTGAAATGAACAGTGGGGCCCATTAGACTCAGGGCATTTCCAGAGCCTGAAGAAGAATCCCATACCATCCTCCCTGTTAGGAGGAGAGGGCACCATATAGACATTTCTATATGGCAGGCACAGGCTGTTGGCTGACAGCAAATCTGCTCAACATCACCTCCATGATCTTGCAAGCCACGTGTGGGGTAGAGACTGGAGATCATTTTGTTGCAGAGCACCCAAGAATAGGAGCAGGGAGGTGGGTGGGTGGCGCGGGGGCACCACACACTGGGAGGGGACTGGATGAGCCATTGCACAGAGTAGGCAGCTGCTGTGGGAGATGTCCTGAAGAAGCACACTGAGGACAGCTGTCCTGCAGGACCTGACACCAGACTGCAGGTCTCACAGGACCGGAATGAGCAGTTCCCTTTTCAAAGAGCTGAACTCTTTGATTATGCCCTGATTGTCTTCCGAGCAAATTACCCAGTTCTTTGTTCTCCCTGGGGATTTTTAAGGGGTCTGAGCACTGAATCAAAGCATATAAACCCCATTAAACCTCTGCTGGAATTAAGCCAACTTGATGTGACCAGTCAGTTCATTCTTCACGTGCCTCAGTGAACTGAAGTCTCAGAAATACTCAGCACAGATTTGGATGGATGGATGGATGGAGAGGGAACTGGACACATCCAGGTTTCATGTAGATGCATATACACGTATACAGAGGTGCCATGTGTAAAACTGGGAGCACTAAGGACACACATGGACTCACACCTCTCACATCCTGCACCACTATTTTAAAATGCAGTCTTTGCTGGTGCAATGACAATAACCAGAGTTTGTTGCTCTTCTGCAATTATGACAGCAAATACAAAGCACAAAATCTTTTGATTCCTAGGTGCCACAAGTTGGACCAGCTCCATCTGAATCCTCAGGGGCACAGACATTTTCATTTGAAGAAGAGCATTTTGCTGTGATCTCATGGCTCAGAGTAGTTTCCAACTTTTACTAGAGAAAGAGTATTCAGAAGCCTTTGATTTGATAGCCAGAGGATGTGTATTTAGACACGAGCAGACACACACTCACACACAGACACTATTCATTCACATCTGTCACAGCAAAGTCACTAAGCACACACAGCATTTTCCTCCTGTTCAAACCTCTGCAATTCTTCCCCATCTTTTCCCCAACAGTGCTATACAAACAATAGCCTGTAAAAAGCTGAGTCTTCAAAGTGAAGAAAACCAAATTTGGGAGTCCCAATATGTAATCTGCAATCTTAATAACCATATAGGCAGTGCTAAAAGCTCTCCTGGACAGGAGCATTTAAAGCTGTTTGCAGAGATGAATTTACATTAGTGAAAAAGACAAAAAAAACACCCTTATCCAGACATGCTGCACCTTTTCTCTAATACTATCCTCAGAAGCTAAAGCATTTTAAAAGCAGAAAGCAGCTTTCATCAAGTTAAATTTATTGTGGTGGTGCCTATGTACACCAGTACTGCATTACATCTGCATCTGTGTAATGAAGAGCCTCCTTCTGTGGGAGATTTGCTCCAGAGCTTGTGGTACCAGTACTGTGAGATGCCTGATTGTCCACTTAATAAAAGGAAACTTCAGTTAATTCCTACAAATGCATTCATCCTACATACACCCTGGCATGATCTGTACTTACCAAACTGCCACAAAAATGTCACCTTGGCCAGTAAAATCTGAAGTGGCTTATTCTTTGGAGGAGCTAATTTGAAACTAATATGGAGAGCATCTAAATGCAGCTACTTTGAAGATGATAGCTCATTAACTATAATTAAGAGCAAGTCATTTAAATACATGAATGTAGAAAAGCGCATTCTCTGCTCTGACTGCATTTGGTAATACACAATAATCCCCCTGAAAGTACCAGTTAACTCATCTTCTCCGGTTTAAGAATATCAAAGTATCTTTTAATTGTTGTTAATGCCCTGTTTACGATGGATTAATGTCTAATTATTTGTGATTTGAATATTTAATCTCTCTGGGAAGTTTAGATCTCTTTTTAGCTTCTTTTTTTCCTCATTACACACTGAGGCTGCAGCCTCCCCTCCAGTTATTTTGAAGAAGGCAGTTCAACAGATTGCTTTCCAGAGCAACTCCAGCCACTAGGTAGCTCCATGTTGTTATGTGGGGGACAAAACCCACCATCACCACCAGCCCCCCCTCCCTCCCCCAGACCTTTGCACCTAATCCTCTCGCAGCGCACTCTGGACCCCCCGCCAGTGCGACCAGTCCTGCTCCAGGAAGGCTCGCACTCCTACAGTGCCAATTCCAGAAAGGTCTCGCTGCATTTGCCAGCCTCTTCTTACTGAAGGGTTTCTCCGTGGTCCCTTGCAGGATGATCCTCCAGACCAAAAAAGGATGGGGCAGGCACATGGGGGACTTACCCAAGGTCACTTCTCTCTGTCACCAAATAGCAGGGACCACTCCTGTCTCCTCACCTTAGCCATCCCTTCTCTCCAACTTAGCTATCACTGCCCGCCAACTAAAGGATGGGAAGGAAAACAAATTCAATCCGTCACCTCTTGAGCAGAGTGGTGAGAGGAGGGGGTAGCTGTGCCTGCAAGGAGCCCAGCCTCCCTGCCGCCTGCCCCCCGGCTCGGGCTCTGCCCGGAGCCTGCACAGCCCATCTTCCCATTCCTGGGGCGCAGGCTGCCCTGGAATGGAGGGATGGCCGGGTGCTGGGAGAGAAAGATGCACAGTGAGCTACCTGAAGGGGATTTCTCCTGGAGAAGGGAAAAAGCAGGACCCCACGTACAGTTTCTCTTCCAGTGCTCCCAATCCAAACCTTGCCGCGGCACTGGGAAAGCCCGATCCCTCCCCTGACCCCCGCCAAGCCCGCCGTGCAAGATCGGGCACGCTAATTTCGCCTCTCAACAGGGCACCGGGGAAGCACCACTGCGGGTGTCGTCGTCCGTCCTCCCCCCGGCTCCGCTCCGCTGCCTGGCGGGGACAGGATCCCAGCGGCCCCAGCTCGGGGGCGGCCCCAAGTCCCTGCGCTCCCCGGGGCGCTCCCCGGGGCTCCCCGCGGGACTCTCCTCCGCGGCGGCTGCGGGAGCCGCCGTGTCCCCGCCCGCGCTCTGTGCCCGGCGGCCCCGCTCCGGAGAATGGGGGGAGGGTGGCGGGGGTTGGAATTTGGTGCATTGCTCCCCAGAGGGGATGGGATGGGAAGGGGGGCTGGGGGAGGGGGGGGGTCACTCACCTCCCTGCAAGGTGACCCTCAGCGCGATGCTCCCGCCGGGGGCTGCAGGAGGGGTAGCGGTGCTCCCGGGCCGGCCACGGCTCAGCGCCCGGGCGCGGCGCCCGCCAACATCCCGGCGGCGGCGGCGAGGAACTGGGGCCGGGGGCCGAGCGAGGCGAGCGGCCGGCGGGGCTGCGCTGCCTGCACCGCCTGGCTGCACTGTGCGCTCAACTCGCGGGGAGGAGGAGGAGGAGGAAGAGGAGGAGGGAGAGAGAGAGAGGGAGGCAGGCAGGCGAACCAGCCCTGCGTGGCAGCGCGGCCAACTTTCCTCCTGCAGCATAAGCAGCCTCACATCCCGAACCATGTACCAACCCCCCCGGGGGAGTACGGCAAAATCCTCCCCTCCCTGCCCCCATCTCCTCCTCAGCCCCGGGAGTCCCTCACGGCGGGGGAGGAGGAGGGATGTCTCCTCTGCTCCCCACCGTCCAGAATTCAGCGGTCCTCCGGGGGCAGAGGCTCCGCTCGCCGCCCCACACACACGGTGCCGTGCCGCAGACGCAGCCGGTACCGCTCCCCCAGCCACCTCCGAGCACGGAGCTTGACACGCCAACCCCCAAGGCAAAGGGAAGCTCCGGCAGGTTTAAAGAACTTTATTTGCCTGGGTTGTTTTCTCAGCGTAGCAATGAGCATGCAGGGCTGCACGCTGCAGCATCGGGGGGGTCCCCCACTTTCCTAATCCCTGTACGTAATCCCTGTGAGCAGGGCTCACTCATGGCTCCTCTCATGGCCAGCAGGCCAGCCAGCCAAGTCATCTGCCTAAAAGCTTCCCTGTCACCACTTCTTTCCAGGTGCTTCAACAGTCTTAGGGCTCAAAATGCTGTTGGAAGATGGCATGCCCAGTTAGATCACTGGTTTCCTGTGCCACTGCAGGTGGGAGACATGAGGTCTTACAGCCCCAGCATGCTTTTGTTGCCCCCACCTCTCTACTTAGGTTAAGGCTGTTTCCCTCCCTGCTTGCTTGTTGCTTTTCATACCCCTAAAATAATCCATGCCAGATCTTTGCTGAAGGAGAGTACTGAAGATTTAAAACACACGTTATTAACCAACTTTGGCCTGTTTTGGGTATTTTTCAGCAGAAAATCCCTCCAGGCTCATTTTTCCCAGTCTCACAACATTTTAGTTCTCTCCCAAACTCTGTCTTCTATATATCTTTGTGGTACTCACAAAAAGATTTCTCTCTCCATCTAAATTTGTGGTCCCTTGTTCATTCCTGAGTTGCTCCAGACTTTAGGGAGGCTTTATGTCTTACAGAAAACAGCCTCTTCCTTAATGTAACAGGCACCCAGAGAGAATAAATATGTAATCAACAGGGAAAAAAAATGGCCCCAAATTCTCCAAAGCGCTTTTCACCTCTCTTTTCTTGGGAATGGAAAGCTGTAAACTACACTTACTATGCCTTTACCAAGTAAGACTGTTAGGGAAAAGACTGTCTTTTTGTTAGGCATGCATAGGAACAAAAGTGGAGAGGGGCTGGCTTGCAACCAACTGACTTCTAGCTGCTGCAGGGCAAATTCTTATTGTCAGGTGTTACCACTACTCACTACTGATTAGAGGTATCAGCTGGCTTGGATGGATGATGAATTCCTGGTAAAATACAGTTTCTTAGTGGCTACAAGCCACAAGAAATAGGGGGAAACGTGGCAAGATTTCCAGAAGGATTTGTGACATGTTTTTCATTGGAAGAAAAAAAAATAAAATAGCCATCTATACAGCATGTAACAGGAGAGGAATTTCTAGGTCATTGAGTTAAATCTTCTGGCTTCCAAGCAGCCACATCCTGTTATCCTGTTTGTTCCCTTATGACACCTCCACAATGAAGTGTCTTCTATACTGCTGTCGAGGTGGGGTTCAGTGATGTCAGGGAAGTACACATTGTCTCAAACACTGTTTCTCCACCTTTCCCATTCTCCCTGCAGCCAACTAAACATTCAGTCCAGGAAGCTGATGGGCCTTTGTGTCCATCAGGAAATCAGTCCTAGTTTGGTTTACTTTATTTTTGCAGCAGAACCAAGAAAATCAAAGTAGTGGGGCAATCACAACCCAACAACTGCAGTTATTTCACCTGTTCAGGGTTATATCCAGGACATAACCCTCTGTTGTCCACTGTTTCTATTGCCGCAAAAGACCCAGGAAGGAGTTTACCCGTGCTCTAATTAGTGTTAATCATGCCACTTCCCTAATTGCACCAAGCTTGCTGTAAGTTGGCCTGTTCCTTACGCTGAGAAGTGAATGGCTATGCCTGATTTTGGTATATGCAGCTCTCAGCTTGCAGACTGACTTTGTGTCTTGCATTGCCTTTGCCACCTTTGGAGAAGGGCTTTCAAAGGCCAGCAGAAAGGTTAGTGAGGTGAATTGCAGCAGGCTAGTTTGTGATTTGGGGGCTTCTCTTCAGGTCTAGCAGCATCACTTACCTTCAACACTAGGTAAATGTGCACCATGGGTCCTTAATGCATTGTGCTAATGCATTTCACAGCATCTTGGTAAGAGCTGTGGGTGGGAAGAACTTGGGGAGATTCATACCATATACCTAGCAATGGTAACTCACTTTCTGTTTCTAAAGGCTCTTTTCACCCCTCCAGTGCTGATGCAGATGCATCAGTAGGAAAGTTTCTGTGTAGACAGAAGTGCAAAGCACTGTGGTGACAGAGAGCAGCATGAAGAGATGTTTGAGAGGGGGAAGGCAGGGGAGGAAGAAACGTCCACCTCCTTTTGGTCTGATGACTGTTGGAGGCTTACTGCAGCTGCTTGCTATTCTAAGTATATGCCAGCAACCTACTAGGACAAACTACATAGCAACCAGGGACCCTGTCTTGCTTTGAGGACAGGGATCTGAGTAATTGCTCCCCAGAGCATCTGAGCAGGGCTCTGCTGTGGCCTGAACTACTGCAAAGCTACTGTTCAAATACCTGATGAATAAAAAGAACAAAAACACTCCTTGCAAAGAGGAAGGGTGGAAGACAAGCCCACCTAGAGAAAAGAAAATGGAATGTGAGGGATGCAGGCCAGTGTAAATTGGCCTGGGAGCCTCTGTGGGTCCTACTGTCACCTGTTGTCTGTGAGGTGCTAAGGATTTGGGAGCCATGAAGACAGGAGGTAAAGAGGAAAGGCCACCTGGAAGCAGAAGTTGTCAGAGACGTACAGCCTTTCCTGCAACATGGGGTTTGGTGGAAGGTAAGGAAGGGATGAGTGAGCATTCATAGGCATTTATCATTATAGCTCCAGGGAAGTAATTTCCCTGCCTGCTGCTCTAATCAGGGCTCTCACAGGGACTTACACTGATCAAGAATTTTACCACTGACTTCAGTGGAAGCTTTGTGAGTAACAGCACCAGCCCACAAAGTCCTGATTGACTGCCTGCTCTTTGCTCCTCTGGATGCTCTGCACCACTGTTAGCAGACACTCTCAGAGACAGAGCTGGTCTGAAAACCTCCTGGTCAAAACCACCTAGGGGGTATCACAGTGTTGGAGCAGAATAGAGTCCCTGTCTGGAAACCACGTGCCAAATACTGCAGGAAGTGAGGATGAGCTTTGTGGTAGCCCGAGGATTTAGGGAGCATTGTTAGCTGGCACTTCTGTTGGTGTGCTAAAATCCTAATGGGAGTTGGTGGGAGAAACACTGGGTTGTGGTCCTCAGCTATCCAAACAAAAGTCTGAGGGTTTGTGGTTGACATGTATGCTCTTGTAGGCCCTGAGTAGGAAAATGGAAGGACAAAGTGCATCCCTGGCTCTAGGAAGAGCAGCAGCACCACCTATCACCAGAGAAGGAAGAAGGAGGGAGGACAGAGAAATTGCTGCTCCTTCTCTGTTCTCAGCATAAGACTGGAGCTCAGGAAATGACCAAAAAGAAACTTCTTCCAGCAAAAGAATCTGTCTGCAATCTTTCCCAGCAAACTTTCTGCTGGAGGCTCCTCCTGCTCTGTGGATGGTTCCTACCTGTCTATGATTTAGGATCCATCAGTGCAGGGGAACTCAGTTAACATGGCAATGCTTGTTGGCATAAGTGAGGTGTCCCAGTTGATGCGCTCAGCCTTAACAGCTTGGGGGTGTGGTTGTGGAGTGGTCCTGCTGTGGTGCAGATCTATCAGAGGGAGATGGAGGGAATGGAAAGGAGAAGGTTTTGGGAGAGAAGGGCTGAGAGCTGGTATTTACAGTGATACTAAGCTGAGGAAAAAACCCCCTCAAACAAGCAGGTCTACAAGACTGCAAGAATTTGTCATTGTTTAGAGGACATAACTGTGCTCTAGGACCTGGGCTCCAAAGTGTGAAGGACTTCTGCCTTGCAGGTTGGCACATAAGGGTTCTGTCTGTTGAAAATCCTGACACCACAGGTATTGCTGTGTACTGAACCACATTTTGCTTGATTATAATTCAGAGTGATGGTACAGAGCAATCAGGAAGTAGCCCAAAACCTGTAGTCTCTGCCTGCAAAAGGCAAGAAGAATCTTTCCATTTAATTGGATCAGATCACAAAGGCATAGCCAGGAGTGCTTTCAACTTTCTGAGAAAGAAAAAAGAGTTTCCTGTGATGGCTGAGCAGTGGGGGTGCTGAAGTTTGGGTTGATTTGTTTGCTGGTAGTTCTGAAACTAGAATGGAAATGAAAGTTTGGGTTAATCCAAGCTGAGCATTTTTGGTTATTTTATTATTCTGTATTTACAGCAAATGGAAAAGTAGAATACCTAATTCTTTGCCTGAGTGAACCATGTAGCTTAGCTCAAAATGAAATGTTTCCTTGACCTGAAGTCTTCTTTACTCTTATAATCTGGATATGCACAGTTATTTGCAATGGAGGCAGAATCTCAATGC
The DNA here is from genome assembly GCA_022605575.1 of Laterallus jamaicensis coturniculus. NCBI lineage: Eukaryota > Metazoa > Chordata > Aves > Gruiformes > Rallidae > Laterallus > Laterallus jamaicensis. The sequence continues at coordinate 3,118,393 of JAKCOX010000001.1, forward strand.
AATCACTGCCATTCTTTGCCTAACTTGCACCAAGGAAGTGTGACTGCTAGGAGAAAACAGGGGCTAGGACTTTATATCCAGTACTGATTTAATTTGGAAGGACCTGTTAGCAAAAGTGTGACAGGATTGCCTTTTTACATACAGAAGTCCTCAGCACAGTCTCTGGAAGCATTGTCTGCATCTCCTGTGTGCTAGATGAGTTAAATGAATTCAGCTGAAGTGGCCCAGTTTCTCATAGGTCCAGGAGTTCAGAGACTCAGAAGCTTGGGAAAAAAAGAAAAAAATAAATCACATTACTTCTATTTTGCCATCTGTGCCTCATCTTCACTGCATGCAGTTCTCATGTTTGGACTTTCTGGGGTTCCTCCAGGAAGCCTTACAGCAAGCGCTGGCACCCCCACTTGCCTATTTATGAGGCAGGTCCTTGACCAGTACAGATGGCTCCTGGAGAGAGGGGACTGTACCATTTCTGTGCTGCCTTGCCTTACTGGCCTTCCTAGGAAGCCAGGAAAGGAATAGGTTAGTGCTAATTGAGATGTGGCCATCTGTCAGACAGGAAACATGCCAAGGCCACCTTCTGATTTTTTTTTTTATAAGGGAAGGAAGCAGTGGCAGTATTTAGGTGCTACAGACCTTGAACAGAGACGGATACCTGAGATGATAAAGGTTCCCCTCGGATAGGATTAGGGAATCTTCTGAGTTGTTGAGCATTTTACATTAAATGCCTTTTCATCCACTGTGAAACTGCAGCATAACCACTTTATTTAAGACACTTCTGCAGAGCTGAGTGCAGTGGCAACTGACCTCTTATTTGTCTTATTTGTGACCTGTGTATGAACATGGCAATAAACAGCCCTTTGCCCAAAGACCTGCTACTTAAGTAGTCAGAGCAGGAACAGGGCTGGGGGGTGTGGGTGTTACCCACCTGAGGGTAGGCCTAGGTTGATATGGGCAAGTTGATGTCTAACTGGGCAGATATTAAGTCAAAGGAAACAAAGTTCAGATTGTCACTTTGGATTGGTTCAGCCCCCTTAAAAAGAGACACCTGGGCCTCTGGACAAGCCCTGTATCATCCAGGCAGGGTCAGTGGGCTCAGCATTGGAGAGCTGCACCTTTCTGGAGCAGTGGCTGGAGGATGCCCCCAACAGTTAAGGAAGCTGAGCTGAGCCCTGTGGGTCTCATTCTCCTGTGATTTCAGGAGAGTACCAGGCCCTTTTCTTGCTGCCTACAGCCTACATAGCATGGATCAAAAAAACCTCATCACTTAGTATCCTCACCAGCAGATATGCATGAAGGACATGATGGTTTCCAAAATTCTCCATCAATCTGCAGATTTAAACCAGTCAGTGCCTGTCCTGTAATGTTAGGAAAGTGATTTGGGATTGGTGAGACACAAATGACAAAGCCTTTTCCTTTCTGTACTAACAGGTTGTGAAAATACAGAGAAGTTCAGATTGCCACCTTTGGTCTTGTGCTGCAGTTCCCTCATGCCTAGGATTCAGTCCCACCACTCCTCACCTGCCAGTAGCTTGAGGAGCATGAGTCCTATTAAGGCATGCAGACAGGTGACAGGACCTGGCCTTGGGTTTGGCTACTGGCAAAGACCAAGAGAAACTGCTGGACCTGACAAGAGAAGATGCTGACCATGAAAAATAACTGAGTGAGAAGCTGATGAAAGTTATGTAAACCACCATGAGAAACAACCAGGTTTCATCAGTGGGAGGAGAACAATGCTGATATAAAAACTTGTGAAAGGGCTCCCTTAATGAAGGAGTATTCAAACACCGCAAACATTTCACTAGATTCACTAAAGAAATGAATCCATCTGGCTGATAAATGTGTAGTTGCCCGGAATGCTCATTAAATTAACTGATGCTACCTTAAAATGCAGAGGGGGAACATAAATTTGTCTTTCTTATTAATATCCAGGTGTTTACCTGCCAGGGTTTTTCTCCTCTGCAGTAGCTGTTAAAGAGAAAGGACAGGTTTTTCACAAAGAAAACACTCTTAACAGATAGGCTGGAGGTGACCTGGTGATTCCCTGCTTGCCCTGTGCAATGCAGGAAGCCTAGGAGGGACTCACCCACATGCTGCATTCAGGGCGCTGCAGCAGCTCACTGCCTGGCTCATGTGGCACACTGCTCTGACTGTGGAGCTGCTTTTCAAGTGGGCATACTCCACTTCTCCTACACTAGCTGCTGCTTTCAGGCTCAAGGCACCTGTGGGTGAGTTGGGATGTGTAAAGGGAAGCTGCTCAGGAAGTTTAGACCCACAAAGATCCCTCTCATTCCATGGGGAAAAAGGCATGATCTTTAAAAAAGGGCAACTTTTTGTCTCCTAACTGTCCACTGAAAGAGGTCTGGAGCCCAAACTGCTTGTCCTTTTCACCTTACTTCCTTGCAAGACAGTGAGGGGATCACCTATAGCTTGTGGTTCTCTGCTAACCTCTTTGTATATTCTTGTAGGGAAGCAGAGTTTTGAGATCCCTTCTCATGAAAGAGATCTACAGTGGAAAAGGAACACATTTCCCATGTAAAGACAATATTAAAGGTAGTCAGGGACAGATCAGGCCTTTTCCTTCAAAGAAAATCTCCCAATTGAAATCAATGAAGGGTTGTGCTTCCAAATTAATTGCATGGTTCTGTCCTTAGCATCTGGACATGGAATCAAAAGTGATGAGCCAACAAAGCAGCACTGAGCTTCTCCTGCGAACAGTCACCATCAATAATGAGAAATACTAGGAGAAGTACTCTTTGAAATTCAAATCACAAGGAGCATCATTTAAAAGGGAACTCAGGAGAAGCAGAAATACCATGCACCACACATTAATTGTCATGCATGTGACAAAATGCTCTGTATTGCTGTTACTTAGCAGCATTAAATTTATTCTCATATTATTAATGCCATACCTGGGATGAAGTAATTAAACTGGCAGCCCATTTCTTCTGAACTGGAAGCCAGGCCTTCAGCTGGTGTAAATCAGAATAGCTCCACTGCAGAGACTTGGATTTACAACCAGTTGGGGAGCTGAGCCATTGTTTCTAAAAAGGGAGAGCTGAAAATGGAGTCAGACCCATCATCACTGTGTGTTGTTCCTTCTGCCCAGGGTAAGGGTAAGGGAGGCTATAGTCCCTGCTGACCTGGAACCACTCCCAAAGCACACAGCAAGCAATCTGGAAACTCCTCCTAGCAGATTTAACAAATTAAATTTGGAAGGTTAAATATTTAATAACATGCTAGTGATTTTCTTCCAAATGGGCACACTTAGCCACTGCTATATCCTATTCCTTTTATAACCAAACTCATCAGAAAATGTTCACAGAATTGTTTTGACAGAAATGCTGTATTATATGTACAGGAAAAGAGCTGATGTAGAGTTCACCACCTTGTCCTTCCCTTTCAAGCCCTCTAGCCACAGCTGGCTTTTGCCCACCTTCCAGCCTGGCTCCCAACGTGCTTGTGCTTCTGCAACAGCTGGACAACCCCACTTGCATCCACAGCACCTTTCACATCATGACCTCAGATGGCAGGTCTGGCCCATGGACAGGAGAAGCGGTCTAGCAGATACTGCAGTGATAGCATAGGCCTTTAAAACTGTGGGTGTCCTGATGCCAGACATGTCATTATTCAGTGGGCAGCACCTTGCAGAGCACAAGAGATTTGGGGAAAAGCAGAATCTCACCTGGGCAATCTAAAGCCTGTCTGAAAAATCCACTGAAGCTGAAGGAAGGAGCTTACTGGGAAAAGGAATTAATTTCTAATTTGTAGACTGTGCTTACCCTGCTTTTGTATGAAGGGAATAAAATATGCCTTTATGTGGGCACAAGGAAGAAAAGGGGAGGTGATTAAGTTCCTCACGCAAGAGTGGAGCAGAAGAGGGGTTTTGGTACTAATTATGCTGATTTCTAACTACCATAGATGACATCAAATGAAGATCAGAAGTGGCAAGATTCCAAATAAACCGAGGAAAGGGGTTCTCTGTACAACAGGTTGCATCTTGCTGAAAGACATTGTGGATGAGACAGGTTATGTGTCTGTGGTGGTTTAGGCCTGGCTGGAGGCCAGACACCCACCAAAGTCAGTGTATCACTCCCCTTTTCATCTGGACAGGGGAGAAAATATATGTTGAGAGGCTCAGGAGTCGAGATAAGGACAGGGAGAGATCATTCCACAAACAGAATCAGCGTCATGGACAAAAAAGACTCAACACTACATAAACAGTGAAACCAGAGTCAGATAATGAGAAGCACAACCAGATCTCAAAGTACCTCCCCCCACCCCTCCCTTTTTAGCAGATTTCATTTTAGTCATGATTTTGCTCCCTTCTTCCCCGCATTGTGGCATGGGGAGGGGCAGGGACTGGGGAAATGGGGTTCTCAGTCAGTTCCTCATGAGCTGTTTTCCTTCTCCGGATCTTAAAACACCTCTACCTCCCTCCCCCCACCCCTCCCTTCTTATCAGACTTCCCTTTAGTCATTATTTCACTCCCTTCTTCCCCTCCACCCATTGTGGCACAGGGAGGGGCAGGGACAGGGGAAATAGGGGTTTCAGTCAGTTACTCATAAGTTGGTTTCCTTCTTGGCCGGGGATGGGGAAACATTCATTCCTCACACCCTTCCCCTGCTGCACTGTGGGGTCCCACCCACGGGAGACATGAGTCCTTCATGAACATCTCCAATGTGAGTCTTTTCCCACAGGGCTTCAGCTCTTCCCCTGCTGCCCCAGTGTGGGTTGCTGCTATGGTGAGCAGTCATAAATCACAATGTCACTCAGGCCCAGTCCTCCACGGGGTCACAAGTCTCCCCCCAACAAACCTGCTCCAGTGTGCATCTTCCCCTTGCTCATCTCTGTGTCTCTGTCTCTCTCCACGGGCTGCAGGTGCTGGCAGGGGCTTGCTCCAACGTGGGTCACAGCATCTCCTGTCTGTTCCCACCTGCTCCAGCGTGGGGCCTCTCCACGGGCTGCAGATGGGGTCTCTGCCTTTTCCATGGGCTGCGGGGGGACACCCACTCCACTATGGGTTTCCCCACGGGCTGCAGGGACATCTCTCTCTCCAGCACCTGGGGCACCTCCTCCCCTCCTTTCACCAGCCTTGGTGTCTGCACAGCTTGTTAAGATCTTCTCACTCCCTTCTCTGGTGGCAAAACGCGTCTGCGTGACGGGTTATTTTTCTCCTCAGTGTGATTCCCAGAGGTGCTGTGACCATCATCAATTGGTTCAGCCCTGGTAAGCAGCAACTTGGGCCTTGAATCGGCTGATGTTTACTGTCTGGGGCCTGCAGAGAGCTTCTAGCTGCTTCTTAGAACAGCCATCTTTGCAGCCCCCCCTTCTCCACCAGGTCCCAGCCACACAAATCTGTAACAGTGGGTGCAGGAGGAGATGGGATAGTTTTGTGGAAGATGTTCAGTGAAGGATATTGAACAGCAAAAGATTATGTATGCTTTGGAAAAGTCTGGAACTGCAAAGTGCTGGGGGCTAGGATAGGGTTTAGAAGTATCACCATGCTTGCCACATTCTTCTAGCTATCACTCAGCACCTGCTTTTTGCACACATTTGGAGAAAGACAGACCTTTGGTCTGATCCAGGTTGAGTGTTAAGATTCTGTGGCATCCCAAACTGCCAGGAGTACTAGACATGCATCATCTTATTATATGGGCACACAAAAAATTTGTGCACATGTTGAACAGCCACCTCTTCCAGATCACTTTTTGTTGGGGTTTTTTTTGCATTTCTAAGGTAGAATTTTCTGATGGTTATATACCCATCTTTAGTCAAGGCTGAGTTTTACAGGCACCACCTGGCCCTTAATTAAAAACAGCAATTTTTTTCATTAAAAGTGCTTTTCAGCAGAAATTCTTTGAGGGTTTTGGTTTTTAGTGGTTTTGTTTCTTTTATTTATTTCTTTAGAAGGTGTTGGTTTTCCTTGAGAACTTCTAAAAGGAAAATTGAAACCTTCTTCACAACGCTTAGGTGTCTCAACTTTTCACATCTTCGTTAATGGAAAACTGGAGTGTTGTGACATATTTTTGGTAGAAATATCACAACTTCTGATTAAGAACCCTTCTTCTGTTCTGAATATTGTGTAGAATGAGATACTGATGCAAATGAAAAGGTTTTATTCAGTTTAAAGTTGGGTCCTAGATGGGGATTTTTTGCTTATTAAAAAAAAAAAAAAAGCTGCCTTGGATGTTTGTTCAAGTTTTCCTATTGATCTGAGTAGCATTGGTGTCCAGATCTCTTAGACAGCCTTGAAATTAATTCCCAGGTGTTTTGGCCTAAATAAAACAAGAGAAGTCGTCTCTTAATCTTGTTGCTCCTTAATGTACTAGGGAAAATTTGCCCTGGATTTGCCTTACCAAAATAGCAGCTTCTTCCTACATTCATGGGGCTAACAAATTAAAGCTACTTTGGATGGATGACCCAATGCTTTTGAAATCCAAACATCTGGCTTTAGGTTACTGACAATCTTTTTTACTGATGTAAACATTATACTGGTTTTTATGGGCATCTTATAATTTGTTCTTTGCTTGATTAGTTCAGTTCTTTCTAATAAAATTATTGTCTATGTTAAACACCACTTGCCTGCAAGTAGTGAGTCTAGCAGCTTTATCCATCTCTTTTCATCCACCTCTACTATAAATCACTGGAATCACCAAGACAGTAACACTCCCTTTTCTTAAATTTATATGTAATACTTACCAGAAGGTAGGCAGAGAGAGTTTAAGCTTTGGGATTTATAGCAGTCATTGCTTCATAAATAATGAATCATAATAATATACAAACACTGAGATTGTTGGTTGGTGGGTTTTTTTCAGTCCAAATATCTCCTTTACTCCAGGGAAATGCAGAGCAGGGTCCCATAGGGGAATATTCTACTGATCAGCAAGAGGAAAACTTACAGCAGACTATGCTGAGCATACAAAATGCAGAAACCAGCAGCTGCTCAAGACAGTTGACAGAGCAGAGTAAATGAATGCAAACAGGCATGTACAGCCATGACTCTAACCTCAGAGCTGGTCGGTCGAAGTTTCCTGGGGCATGCTAGACCTATCACTTCAAGCTATTGTGATTTCCAACTGCAACACACCTCCACGTAAGTGAAGGGAGAAGACATTTGTGCATCATGTAAACCTGCTTCAGCTAGGATGAATCGGCATGGCTGATGAGGTTCAGCAATAAATATCCTGAGGATCCTATGGCTCATGTCCCTATCCTAAAAGAACTTTCTGAAAAACGTAAAAGCTGTGAGAACAGTTTGTTTTACAGCTGCTTTGGAGCTGGTCCAGACATGTCTTGTGGTGTAGGAGAGGGTGTGGGTGATTCAGAAGTTTCCTTTGCTGGGGAAACACCTGGAAAATGGGGTGATCCAGCAGCTTCTACAAGAGAGAAAGACGTTGTGAGGCGTGATGCGGTAACCTTTAGGTGGGGGGTGGGGGTGAATGAGGAAGGCAGAGGTATGCAGCGGGCTCAGCAGCCACCGCTCTGTGCTCCCTCAGTTTCAAACAAAAGCTCTTCTGGTGAGGTGAAGATTGTTGGCCTTACGGGGAACCTCCCTCCTCCTTGGGGAAATCGGCCTTTCTGCATGGCAACAGGCCGTGGCCTCATAACCATCAGCCCATGCCTCTAACATGGCTTTTACAACAGGCCTAGGGGAAGGCCTACACAGCAGGAAAGCTCTGGCTCAGAGCTGCCCATAGATGATGCTTCTTTCAGGTTTATGAGGCAACCTTTGGCGGTGGGGGAGGGGGCACACCTGGGTGGCTCCTGCCAGAAGCTTCTAGAACCTCCCCTCATGTCCAACAGAGCCAAGGTATGCAGCGGGCCCAGCAGCCACAGGTCTATGCCCTCTGCTCCCAGCCTGGCTTCTCGGCTGCAGAAAGGACACAGACCTGCCTTCCTAGGTTACCTGGCTAAGAAACCCACCAAAACCAAAGTGCCAGTGTACACCTTTCAAGGGACAAAAGGACCCATAAATGACACCTGCTCTCTGGGACCTCAATACTATGTCCAGCCCTCTCCCACCAGGAATGGGAAGTCTGTGGCACCACCACACCGCGGCTGCGGACTTCCCAAGGTGAAGACTGAGAGCACCCCTGACCAAGTGGTGCTGAGGAAGTGAGAGAACAAATGGCTCTGGTGGGCATGTGGCCTCCAGCCTGGGTCCACCCCACACAACCCACCAGCATTTTCTTGCAGAGTATGCTGCTACATGGTACAGAGTCCACGGCACCCCGTCAGTCAGGTCGGGGCAGCTGTCCTGCCTGTGTCCCTCCCCAGCCCCCTGCCCACCTCCATTCAGCTGGCTGGGGCTGCAGAGTGTGAGACCACCTTGGATCTGCTCAAGCACCGCTCAGTGTTAGCTAGCCACCCGTGTGCTACCAACACTCAAGGCAGCACCATGCAGGTTGTGCTGGAACATGATAACCTGCATCCCAGCCAGGCTCTGGACAGAAATCTTTCTGTGCCTATACACACCACTCTTCCAGCAATGAGAAACCCATGAAAAACAGGGCATTTGACTTCCTAGGGAGAAATGTGAACCTGCCCCTGATCTGGTTTCTCTTGCAGAACCTAGAAAGCACACCCGAGTCTGTACAGCTGCTTCTGGGCTTAGGGAAAGGCAGCTCTTGCCTCCATTTCCACGGAGAAACTTCCAGAAGCGGCACCCTAGAGCTATTCCCAAAGCAGCCTAACCCAGAGCCCCCGGCAGCCAATTCTGCTCACAAACATGAGGCCCAACTCGCCCTCAACAGGAAAAAGAAAGCAAGTAGCTTAAGAGTCACCTGGCAAATCAGACATGAAATAGAAATTCCAGCCATTCAAATGTAGATTTGGATTTTTATTATTATATTTATGTCAGGCAGCAGTGCAGGAACATACGGCTGCTGGGCGAAACACAAAAATCACAGCCTTCTTTCTGCCCTCATCGCAGGTGTCTGCTGCTCCTGCCTCGTGAAGCTGTGGCCCTGCAAGCTGGACTTGCAGCTCTCAGAGAGCAGAATGGTGCAGCAGCACACATGACAGGCAGCAATAGCCTGCATGATGTCACAAAGCGCTTCTGTGATGACCAAGGCCTGTTAAAAAGGGCACCTGGCAGCTGACACCACAAGGTCTCTGGACCGACTGCTGTGCGCTACTCGTCGCCCTGCTCGGCTACTGAGACTTGCAGCAGTGACCCTGTTCACCTAGCTCAAGTGCAATGGGCAAGACTGAGAAAGGTGAAGGGCCCCTGCTCCTCCTGGGGGTAGGTTCACTCTGGGCCTCTGCCAGAGAAGCCCTCATCAATTGTCTGATTCTTGCCGTAGGATTTCTGGACACCTCCAACATGGATGCAGCCTTCGTGGGCTCGTGGAGACCCCATCGTCCACGAGGTCCCATCATGGCGCAGTTCACCAGCCCAGGCCCCAAGTACTCGGTCCCTGGGACAACAGGTAGAGCACCATCATGGCAAGGGGGGTGCACCACACCCACTACCACCAGGGGAATACGCAGCCCCAGCTCAGTGCCCCTTTGCTGCAAGCCTGCGTCCTCTCAGCTGCAGCAAGGACACAGCATGCCTGCCTTCCTAGGTTACCTGGATCACATCCCCACCAAAACCAGAGCACCAGCATACAGCTTTCATGGGCTTCAAGGACTCAGACCACCCATGGACGACAGCTGCTCCCCAGGTCCTCAATATTACGTCCCACCCTCTGTCACCAGGAATGGGAAGTCCAGGGTGCCAGCACATCGCTTCTGCGGACTTCCTGAGGTGAAAACTGAGACCACCCCTGGACCAAGTGAGTACCCTTTCCCCTGCACTTCCTTCGGGCTAGTCGAGTACACCCTATGCTCCATTCTCCCAGGCTGCCAACCTGTCAGCCTGCACCCTGAAGGAGCTTCACAGGTTTCCAGGCAGGAAGCTGGACCCTTTTTGACCTTCCCTCTTTGGCTTGAGGAAAAGAGCCCAGCTTCACTGCGTTCTTCTGCTTCTCCTCTGCCCTAGGCGACTACTCCATCGAGAGGGCCAACAAGCACCTCTACAAATGCGCGCCGGCGCAGTCCCTGTCCTTCTGCCACAAGCCCGTCCAAAGCAACCAAACTCCTGGTAAGGGCACGTGGGGAAAACCACACACTTGCGGCCTGCGCGTGGGCTCCAGAGCAGTCGTCACGACCGCACTGTCAGCAGGCCTGGGGAAAGGCCTCCAGAGCAGGACAAGCCTGCTTGATGTCCCACAGTGCCAGCTTCTCCCATGCCACACATGAGTTGGCAACTTGGGCTCACAGCTGCCAACAGACGCTGCATGTGCCAGAAGACAGAGGCATCGGAGAAGGGGCCAGGCTGCCTTCCTGCTCCTCACAGCAGGCTTGGCAGGCTGCTGCTTTCCCCGGGCGGTACCGCTTGGCTCCCACGTAGGACTTAAACACATGCACTTCTCATTGCCCCTCCAGGTCCAGACACCTACACCCTGCCTCGGTTGGTGGGACCCAACACAGCCTACACCCATGCCAGCCCATGCTACTCCATCAATGCGATGAGTAAGCACAACAGCCATTCTGATGACCTCGCCAAGGTGAGATACACTGCTCTGCGCTCTGGCGTCAGCAGCTGAAGCTCGGCTGCTCTCCTTGGGGCAGGGCAGCTTCCCCGTAGCAGCTGCAAAACCCAAAAAAACCAGCGGACCCCTGGCTTTCCTGCTGTTCACAGCGGGAGAGGGGAGGCTCTGCTGACCCTTGCAGTCCCTCAGTTTCCAACACCTATGGGTTTGGTGGGCAAAAGCTCTGCCAAACAGGAACCTTTTGCACTGATGGGAACCTCCCTCCTCCTCCTCGGGGAAACTGGCCCCTCTGCAGGCCAACAGGAAGGAGGTGTCCTTCTTCCCATCGCCCCATGCCTCTCACAGTGCTTCTCTGGGCAGCCAGCTCAACTAGCACAACCCGAAACAGCACCTGGCATGAATCAACCCCTGCCTTTTGTACCCTCCCTGCCTCTCTTACAGACTCCAGGTCCCGCTGCACATCCTAAAGTGGAACTGGAGGTCTACAAAAAAAGGGCTCCCATGTACACAATGGGAAAAAAATGCAGGCTTGTTGGAGACACGCTGAAGCCAGGGCCAGCAGACTACAACCCGGGAAAGGTAGGGAAGCCTGCTTGCATCTCCCCCTCCTCTTGCCAGCAACTCGCCCTCAAGCATCTCCCCCTTCTGACAGGGCTCTGCAGGGCTCAAAGCCACCTTCCTCATTTGCTGGAAGGGCGGGGGCACCTGGCAAAGTCCAACTGGAGCTACAAGTCCTCTCGACTTGCAGCACGGCCCAGTGCTAGCTCAGCTACAGCCATGAGCTCGCCCTGTCAGGTGGAGCGGGCATGTTACTCCATTCTGCTTCAAATAGGAGATCTTCCTAAGCGGCCGCCTAAAACCCCTTGAGGGGTGTATTTTATGTGCCCCTAAACTCCCTCTTGCCTGGTCGTTCCTCCCCAACAAAGGCAGTCATGCCAGTCAGTAACAGCAGCAGGACATCAGAAATGACCTGGTAGCACAGGAGGTTTCCCACAAGCACACGACTGGCACTGGAGAAGTCAGCTAAATGTGCCCCAGCATGCACACAGCAGTGCATGACAAACCCCAGATCAACTCGTAGGCCAGGCAGCCTTCACTGGAGACAAGCCTTCTTGAGAACAAGGCACCATGGTCACCTTTGCTCTTCTCACTTTGCTCTTCCCAGGTGACGCTGAACAGGCCCAAGGCACCTGCTCACACTTTTGGACTCCGACATTCCCTCTACACTACTCTAGTAACTGTTGAAGCTCTCTAATAAAATATCATCCCCCCAAAAGATCTGGTCTGTTCACCTTCCTCTGTGGGACAGTGGCTTGGCGGATGTAAGGGCAAGTAGCTCTGTCCATTTCTTGGCTGCACCTCAACCGAGGCCTTGCATGAGGAGGTTGAGGGAAGAGCACCGAGATTACAATGGTCTACGCAGGGCAGAGAGCTCTGACAGCACTGTTTCAGATGACTGGAGCAAAACAGTGCCCTGTGAAAGCTGTCCAGCCCTGGTCATGATGGGCTTTCAGGCCACACTGAGCGTTGTGCAGGCACGGGCTTATCCCCCACAGGCTGAGCTGCAATCAGCAGCTTTGGTGTGTGAGGTGGGAAGAGCTCAGTTTTTCCCAAAAATAACAAAGCTCGTATTGTGCTTCTTCATGGACCCTAGCAAAGGACCAAAGATTACACCCAGCAATGTGTGCCAGTGTCTCAGCTGTAATGAGAGCAGAGCCTGTCCATCAGGCCTTGGGGAAGAGACATTTCTCTGGCTGCAGCTGCCGGAGAGATTTCGTTGGCCTCCTCGAGAAATGGAAGGAATTGAATGTTTGCCTGCTCAAAATTTCGTGCAACTCCCCATTGTGCTGGGGGACAGCTACAGTGTTGCCAAGTATCCCCACATCCTTGAGTTGTAAGAATAACAAATTAAAGAATGGGACCAATCTCGAGTTTGAGCTGCAAAGTTTGGGAAAAGCCATAATTATAAAGAAAAATTACACAGGTGCCTTGAAATTAGGAGACTTGAATGTAAATTATATATATATTCACATGGGAACCTCCCTCCTCCTCAGAGAAAGTGGCCCTTCTGCAATGCAACAAGAGGCGGCCCGGCTCCCATCTTGTCATTCCTCTCACACGGCTTTTACAACAGGCCTAGGGGAAGGCATGCAGAGCAGGACAACGCAGCCTGGGAGCTGCCCAGAGACACTGCATGTTTTGGGTTGATCTGGTGACATTTCCGTGGAGGGTAGGGGTGGGGGGTGAAGGGGGGAGGCAGACACCTACTTCTAGAAGCTTCTAGAAGCTCCCCCCGCCCCCGTGTCCAACAGAGTCCAGTATGCAGCGGGCTCACAGCCACCGCTCTGTGCTCCTTTGCTCTAGGCCTGCGTGCTCTCAGCTGCAGCAGGGACACGAGGCTGCCTTTCTATGCTACCTGGCTCACAAACCCAGCTCAACCAAAGCAGCAGTGTACAGCTTTCAAGGGGCCAAACGGCCCATAAATGACAGGCGGTCTGTGGGTCCCCTCCAGGTCCTGTTCACAGCAGGAGAGGACGGGAGAATCTGCCCACCCCTGCAGCCCCTCAGTTTCAAACAAAAGCTCTTCTGGTGAGGTGAAGATCGTTGGCCTTACAGGGAACCTCCCTCCTCCTTGGGGAAATTGGCCTTTCTGCATGGCAACAGGCCGTGGCCTCATAACCATCAGCCCATGCCTCTAACATGGCTTTTACAACAGGCCTAGGGGAAGGCCTACACAGCAGGAAAGCTCTGGCTCAGAGCTGCCCATAGATGATGCTTCTTTCAGGTTTATTTCAGGTTTGGTGTCCAAGAGAGCCAATGGGATCCTGGGATGCATCAGGAAGAGTGTGTCCAGCAGGTCGAAGGAGGTGATCCTCCCCCTCTACTCTGCATTGGTCAGGCCCCACCTGGAATACTGTGTCCAGTTCTGGGCTCCCTGGTATAGAAAAGACAGGGACCTTCTGGAGAGAGTCCAGAGAAGGGCGACAAAGATGATTAGGGGTCTGGAACATCTCCCCTATGAGGAAAGGTTGAGTGAGCTGGGTCTGTTCAGCCTGGAAAAAAGAAGACTTAGGGGGGACCTAATTAGTGTTTACAAGTATCTTAGACATGGGTGGCAGGGGGAATTGGCCAGCCCCTTTTCAGTGGTCAGTGGGGACAGGACTAGGGGAAATGGCTGTAAGCTGGAGCACAGGAAGTTCCGCACCAACATGCGGAAGAACTTTTTCACAGTGAGGGTGACAGAGCAGTGGAATAGGCTGCCCAGGGAGGTGGTGGAGTCTCCTTCTCTGGAGATATTCAAGTCTCGTCTGGACGCCTATCTATGTAATATGAGATAGGGAGCCTGCTTTGGCAGGGGGGTTGGACCCGAAGATCTCTTGAGGTCCCTTCCAACCCCTAAGATTCTGTGATTCTGTGATTCTGTGATTTATGGGGCAACCTTTGGCGGTGGGGGAGGGGGCACACCTGGGTGGCTCCTGTCAGAAGCTTCTAGAACCTCCCCTCATGTCCAACAGAGCCAAGGTATGCAGCGGGCCCAGCAGCCACAGGTCTATGCCCTCTGCTCCCAGCCTGGCTTCTCGGCTGCAGAAAGGACACAGACCTGCCTTCCTAGGTTACCTGGCTAAGAAACCCACCAAAACCAAAGTGCCAGTGTACACCTTTCAAGGGACAAAAGGACCCATAAATGACACCTGCTCTCTGGGACCTCAATACTATGTCCAGCCCTCTCCCACCAGGAATGGGAAGTCTGTGGCACCACCACACCGCGGCTGCGGACTTCCCAAGGTGAAGACTGAGAGCACCCCTGACCAAGTGGTGCTGAGGAAGTGAGAGAACAAATGGCTCTGGTGGGCATGTGGCCTCCAGCCTGGGTCCACCCCACACAACCCACCAGCATTTTCTTGCAGAGTATGCTGCTACATGGTACAGAGTCCACGGCACCCCGTCAGTCAGGTCGGGGCAGCTGTCCTGCCTGTGTCCCTCCCCAGCCCCCTGCCCACCTCCATTCAGCTGGCTGGGGCTGCAGAGTGTGAGACCACCTTGGATCTGCTCAAGCACCGCTCAGTGTTAGCTAGCCACCCGTGTGCTACCAACACTCAAGGCAGCACCATGCAGGTTGTGCTGGAACATGATAACCTGCATCCCAGCCAGGCTCTGGACAGAAATCTTTCTGTGCCTATACACACCACTCTTCCAGCAATGAGAAACCCATGAAAAACAGGGCATTTGACTTCCTAGGGAGAAATGTGAACCTGCCCCTGATCTGGTTTCTCTTGCAGAACCTAGAAAGCACACCCGAGTCTGTACAGCTGCTTCTGGGCTTAGGGAAAGGCAGCTCTTGCCTCCATTTCCACGGAGAAACTTCCAGAAGCGGCACCCTAGAGCTATTCCCAAAGCAGCCTAACCCAGAGCCCCCGGCAGCCAATTCTGCTCACAAACATGAGGCCCAACTCGCCCTCAACAGGAAAAAGAAAGCAAGTAGCTTAAGAGTCACCTGGCAAATCAGACATGAAATAGAAATTCCAGCCATTCAAATGTAGATTTGGATTTTTATTATTATATTTATGTCAGGCAGCAGTGCAGGAACATACGGCTGCTGGGCGAAACACAAAAATCACAGCCTTCTTTCTGCCCTCATCGCAGGTGTCTGCTGCTCCTGCCTCGTGAAGCTGTGGCCCTGCAAGCTGGACTTGCAGCTCTCAGAGAGCAGAATGGTGCAGCAGCACACATGACAGGCAGCAATAGCCTGCATGATGTCACAAAGCGCTTCTGTGATGACCAAGGCCTGTTAAAAAGGGCACCTGGCAGCTGACACCACAAGGTCTCTGGACCGACTGCTGTGCGCTACTCGTCGCCCTGCTCGGCTACTGAGACTTGCAGCAGTGACCCTGTTCACCTAGCTCAAGTGCAATGGGCAAGACTGAGAAAGGTGAAGGGCCCCTGCTCCTCCTGGGGGTAGGTTCACTCTGGGCCTCTGCCAGAGAAGCCCTCATCAATTGTCTGATTCTTGCCGTAGGATTTCTGGACACCTCCAACATGGATGCAGCCTTCGTGGGCTCGTGGAGACCCCATCGTCCACGAGGTCCCATCATGGCGCAGTTCACCAGCCCAGGCCCCAAGTACTCGGTCCCTGGGACAACAGGTAGAGCACCATCATGGCAAGGGGGGTGCACCACACCCACTACCACCAGGGGAATACGCAGCCCCAGCTCAGTGCCCCTTTGCTGCAAGCCTGCGTCCTCTCAGCTGCAGCAAGGACACAGCATGCCTGCCTTCCTAGGTTACCTGGATCACATCCCCACCAAAACCAGAGCACCAGCATACAGCTTTCATGGGCTTCAAGGACTCAGACCACCCATGGACGACAGCTGCTCCCCAGGTCCTCAATATTACGTCCCACCCTCTGTCACCAGGAATGGGAAGTCCAGGGTGCCAGCACATCGCTTCTGCGGACTTCCTGAGGTGAAAACTGAGACCACCCCTGGACCAAGTGAGTACCCTTTCCCCTGCACTTCCTTCGGGCTAGTCGAGTACACCCTATGCTCCATTCTCCCAGGCTGCCAACCTGTCAGCCTGCACCCTGAAGGAGCTTCACAGGTTTCCAGGCAGGAAGCTGGACCCTTTTTGACCTTCCCTCTTTGGCTTGAGGAAAAGAGCCCAGCTTCACTGCGTTCTTCTGCTTCTCCTCTGCCCTAGGCGACTACTCCATCGAGAGGGCCAACAAGCACCTCTACAAATGCGCGCCGGCGCAGTCCCTGTCCTTCTGCCACAAGCCCGTCCAAAGCAACCAAACTCCTGGTAAGGGCACGTGGGGAAAACCACACACTTGCGGCCTGCGCGTGGGCTCCAGAGCAGTCGTCACGACCGCACTGTCAGCAGGCCTGGGGAAAGGCCTCCAGAGCAGGACAAGCCTGCTTGATGTCCCACAGTGCCAGCTTCTCCCATGCCACACATGAGTTGGCAACTTGGGCTCACAGCTGCCAACAGACGCTGCATGTGCCAGAAGACAGAGGCATCGGAGAAGGGGCCAGGCTGCCTTCCTGCTCCTCACAGCAGGCTTGGCAGGCTGCTGCTTTCCCCGGGCGGTACCGCTTGGCTCCCACGTAGGACTTAAACACATGCACTTCTCATTGCCCCTCCAGGTCCAGACACCTACACCCTGCCTCGGTTGGTGGGACCCAACACAGCCTACACCCATGCCAGCCCATGCTACTCCATCAATGCGATGAGTAAGCACAACAGCCATTCTGATGACCTCGCCAAGGTGAGATACACTGCTCTGCGCTCTGGCGTCAGCAGCTGAAGCTCGGCTGCTCTCCTTGGGGCAGGGCAGCTTCCCCGTAGCAGCTGCAAAACCCAAAAAAACCAGCGGACCCCTGGCTTTCCTGCTGTTCACAGCGGGAGAGGGGAGGCTCTGCTGACCCTTGCAGTCCCTCAGTTTCCAACACCTATGGGTTTGGTGGGCAAAAGCTCTGCCAAACAGGAACCTTTTGCACTGATGGGAACCTCCCTCCTCCTCCTCGGGGAAACTGGCCCCTCTGCAGGCCAACAGGAAGGAGGTGTCCTTCTTCCCATCGCCCCATGCCTCTCACAGTGCTTCTCTGGGCAGCCAGCTCAACTAGCACAACCCGAAACAGCACCTGGCATGAATCAACCCCTGCCTTTTGTACCCTCCCTGCCTCTCTTACAGACTCCAGGTCCCGCTGCACATCCTAAAGTGGAACTGGAGGTCTACAAAAAAAGGGCTCCCATGTACACAATGGGAAAAAAATGCAGGCTTGTTGGAGACACGCTGAAGCCAGGGCCAGCAGACTACAACCCGGGAAAGGTAGGGAAGCCTGCTTGCATCTCCCCCTCCTCTTGCCAGCAACTCGCCCTCAAGCATCTCCCCCTTCTGACAGGGCTCTGCAGGGCTCAAAGCCACCTTCCTCATTTGCTGGAAGGGCGGGGGCACCTGGCAAAGTCCAACTGGAGCTACAAGTCCTCTCGACTTGCAGCACGGCCCAGTGCTAGCTCAGCTACAGCCATGAGCTCGCCCTGTCAGGTGGAGCGGGCATGTTACTCCATTCTGCTTCAAATAGGAGATCTTCCTAAGCGGCCGCCTAAAACCCCTTGAGGGGTGTATTTTATGTGCCCCTAAACTCCCTCTTGCCTGGTCGTTCCTCCCCAACAAAGGCAGTCATGCCAGTCAGTAACAGCAGCAGGACATCAGAAATGACCTGGTAGCACAGGAGGTTTCCCACAAGCACACGACTGGCACTGGAGAAGTCAGCTAAATGTGCCCCAGCATGCACACAGCAGTGCATGACAAACCCCAGATCAACTCGTAGGCCAGGCAGCCTTCACTGGAGACAAGCCTTCTTGAGAACAAGGCACCATGGTCACCTTTGCTCTTCTCACTTTGCTCTTCCCAGGTGACGCTGAACAGGCCCAAGGCACCTGCTCACACTTTTGGACTCCGACATTCCCTCTACACTACTCTAGTAACTGTTGAAGCTCTCTAATAAAATATCATCCCCCCAAAAGATCTGGTCTGTTCACCTTCCTCTGTGGGACAGTGGCTTGGCGGATGTAAGGGCAAGTAGCTCTGTCCATTTCTTGGCTGCACCTCAACCGAGGCCTTGCATGAGGAGGTTGAGGGAAGAGCACCGAGATTACAATGGTCTACGCAGGGCAGAGAGCTCTGACAGCACTGTTTCAGATGACTGGAGCAAAACAGTGCCCTGTGAAAGCTGTCCAGCCCTGGTCATGATGGGCTTTCAGGCCACACTGAGCGTTGTGCAGGCACGGGCTTATCCCCCACAGGCTGAGCTGCAATCAGCAGCTTTGGTGTGTGAGGTGGGAAGAGCTCAGTTTTTCCCAAAAATAACAAAGCTCGTATTGTGCTTCTTCATGGACCCTAGCAAAGGACCAAAGATTACACCCAGCAATGTGTGCCAGTGTCTCAGCTGTAATGAGAGCAGAGCCTGTCCATCAGGCCTTGGGGAAGAGACATTTCTCTGGCTGCAGCTGCCGGAGAGATTTCGTTGGCCTCCTCGAGAAATGGAAGGAATTGAATGTTTGCCTGCTCAAAATTTCGTGCAACTCCCCATTGTGCTGGGGGACAGCTACAGTGTTGCCAAGTATCCCCACATCCTTGAGTTGTAAGAATAACAAATTAAAGAATGGGACCAATCTCGAGTTTGAGCTGCAAAGTTTGGGAAAAGCCATAATTATAAAGAAAAATTACACAGGTGCCTTGAAATTAGGAGACTTGAATGTAAATTATATATATATTCACATGGGAACCTCCCTCCTCCTCAGAGAAAGTGGCCCTTCTGCAATGCAACAAGAGGCGGCCCGGCTCCCATCTTGTCATTCCTCTCACACGGCTTTTACAACAGGCCTAGGGGAAGGCATGCAGAGCAGGACAACGCAGCCTGGGAGCTGCCCAGAGACACTGCATGTTTTGGGTTGATCTGGTGACATTTCCGTGGAGGGTAGGGGTGGGGGGTGAAGGGGGGAGGCAGACACCTACTTCTAGAAGCTTCTAGAAGCTCCCCCCGCCCCCGTGTCCAACAGAGTCCAGTATGCAGCGGGCTCACAGCCACCGCTCTGTGCTCCTTTGCTCTAGGCCTGCGTGCTCTCAGCTGCAGCAGGGACACGAGGCTGCCTTTCTATGCTACCTGGCTCACAAACCCAGCTCAACCAAAGCAGCAGTGTACAGCTTTCAAGGGGCCAAACGGCCCATAAATGACAGGCGGTCTGTGGGTCCCCTCCAGGTCCTGTTCACAGCAGGAGAGGACGGGAGAATCTGCCCACCCCTGCAGCCCCTCAGTTTCAAACAAAAGCTCTTCTGGTGAGGTGAAGATCGTTGGCCTTACAGGGAACCTCCCTCCTCCTTGGGGAAATTGGCCTTTCTGCATGGCAACAGGCCGTGGCCTCATAACCATCAGCCCATGCCTCTAACATGGCTTTTACAACAGGCCTAGGGGAAGGCCTACACAGCAGGAAAGCTCTGGCTCAGAGCTGCCCATAGATGATGCTTCTTTCAGGTTTATTTCAGGTTTGGTGTCCAAGAGAGCCAATGGGATCCTGGGATGCATCAGGAAGAGTGTGTCCAGCAGGTCGAAGGAGGTGATCCTCCCCCTCTACTCTGCATTGGTCAGGCCCCACCTGGAATACTGTGTCCAGTTCTGGGCTCCCTGGTATAGAAAAGACAGGGACCTTCTGGAGAGAGTCCAGAGAAGGGCGACAAAGATGATTAGGGGTCTGGAACATCTCCCCTATGAGGAAAGGTTGAGTGAGCTGGGTCTGTTCAGCCTGGAAAAAAGAAGACTTAGGGGGGACCTAATTAGTGTTTACAAGTATCTTAGACATGGGTGGCAGGGGGAATTGGCCAGCCCCTTTTCAGTGGTCAGTGGGGACAGGACTAGGGGAAATGGCTGTAAGCTGGAGCACAGGAAGTTCCGCACCAACATGCGGAAGAACTTTTTCACAGTGAGGGTGACAGAGCAGTGGAATAGGCTGCCCAGGGAGGTGGTGGAGTCTCCTTCTCTGGAGATATTCAAGTCTCGTCTGGACGCCTATCTATGTAATATGAGATAGGGAGCCTGCTTTGGCAGGGGGGTTGGACCCGAAGATCTCTTGAGGTCCCTTCCAACCCCTAAGATTCTGTGATTCTGTGATTCTGTGATTTATGGGGCAACCTTTGGCGGTGGGGGAGGGGGCACACCTGGGTGGCTCCTGTCAGAAGCTTCTAGAACCTCCCCTCATGTCCAACAGAGCCAAGGTATGCAGCGGGCCCAGCAGCCACAGGTCTATGCCCTCTGCTCCCAGCCTGGCTTCTCGGCTGCAGAAAGGACACAGACCTGCCTTCCTAGGTTACCTGGCTAAGAAACCCACCAAAACCAAAGTGCCAGTGTACACCTTTCAAGGGACAAAAGGACCCATAAATGACACCTGCTCTCTGGGACCTCAATACTATGTCCAGCCCTCTCCCACCAGGAATGGGAAGTCTGTGGCACCACCACACCGCGGCTGCGGACTTCCCAAGGTGAAGACTGAGAGCACCCCTGACCAAGTGGTGCTGAGGAAGTGAGAGAACAAATGGCTCTGGTGGGCATGTGGCCTCCAGCCTGGGTCCACCCCACACAACCCACCAGCATTTTCTTGCAGAGTATGCTGCTACATGGTACAGAGTCCACGGCACCCCGTCAGTCAGGTCGGGGCAGCTGTCCTGCCTGTGTCCCTCCCCAGCCCCCTGCCCACCTCCATTCAGCTGGCTGGGGCTGCAGAGTGTGAGACCACCTTGGATCTGCTCAAGCACCGCTCAGTGTTAGCTAGCCACCCGTGTGCTACCAACACTCAAGGCAGCACCATGCAGGTTGTGCTGGAACATGATAACCTGCATCCCAGCCAGGCTCTGGACAGAAATCTTTCTGTGCCTATACACACCACTCTTCCAGCAATGAGAAACCCATGAAAAACAGGGCATTTGACTTCCTAGGGAGAAATGTGAACCTGCCCCTGATCTGGTTTCTCTTGCAGAACCTAGAAAGCACACCCGAGTCTGTACAGCTGCTTCTGGGCTTAGGGAAAGGCAGCTCTTGCCTCCATTTCCACGGAGAAACTTCCAGAAGCGGCACCCTAGAGCTATTCCCAAAGCAGCCTAACCCAGAGCCCCCGGCAGCCAATTCTGCTCACAAACATGAGGCCCAACTCGCCCTCAACAGGAAAAAGAAAGCAAGTAGCTTAAGAGTCACCTGGCAAATCAGACATGAAATAGAAATTCCAGCCATTCAAATGTAGATTTGGATTTTTATTATTATATTTATGTCAGGCAGCAGTGCAGGAACATACGGCTGCTGGGCGAAACACAAAAATCACAGCCTTCTTTCTGCCCTCATCGCAGGTGTCTGCTGCTCCTGCCTCGTGAAGCTGTGGCCCTGCAAGCTGGACTTGCAGCTCTCAGAGAGCAGAATGGTGCAGCAGCACACATGACAGGCAGCAATAGCCTGCATGATGTCACAAAGCGCTTCTGTGATGACCAAGGCCTGTTAAAAAGGGCACCTGGCAGCTGACACCACAAGGTCTCTGGACCGACTGCTGTGCGCTACTCGTCGCCCTGCTCGGCTACTGAGACTTGCAGCAGTGACCCTGTTCACCTAGCTCAAGTGCAATGGGCAAGACTGAGAAAGGTGAAGGGCCCCTGCTCCTCCTGGGGGTAGGTTCACTCTGGGCCTCTGCCAGAGAAGCCCTCATCAATTGTCTGATTCTTGCCGTAGGATTTCTGGACACCTCCAACATGGATGCAGCCTTCGTGGGCTCGTGGAGACCCCATCGTCCACGAGGTCCCATCATGGCGCAGTTCACCAGCCCAGGCCCCAAGTACTCGGTCCCTGGGACAACAGGTAGAGCACCATCATGGCAAGGGGGGTGCACCACACCCACTACCACCAGGGGAATACGCAGCCCCAGCTCAGTGCCCCTTTGCTGCAAGCCTGCGTCCTCTCAGCTGCAGCAAGGACACAGCATGCCTGCCTTCCTAGGTTACCTGGATCACATCCCCACCAAAACCAGAGCACCAGCATACAGCTTTCATGGGCTTCAAGGACTCAGACCACCCATGGACGACAGCTGCTCCCCAGGTCCTCAATATTACGTCCCACCCTCTGTCACCAGGAATGGGAAGTCCAGGGTGCCAGCACATCGCTTCTGCGGACTTCCTGAGGTGAAAACTGAGACCACCCCTGGACCAAGTGAGTACCCTTTCCCCTGCACTTCCTTCGGGCTAGTCGAGTACACCCTATGCTCCATTCTCCCAGGCTGCCAACCTGTCAGCCTGCACCCTGAAGGAGCTTCACAGGTTTCCAGGCAGGAAGCTGGACCCTTTTTGACCTTCCCTCTTTGGCTTGAGGAAAAGAGCCCAGCTTCACTGCGTTCTTCTGCTTCTCCTCTGCCCTAGGCGACTACTCCATCGAGAGGGCCAACAAGCACCTCTACAAATGCGCGCCGGCGCAGTCCCTGTCCTTCTGCCACAAGCCCGTCCAAAGCAACCAAACTCCTGGTAAGGGCACGTGGGGAAAACCACACACTTGCGGCCTGCGCGTGGGCTCCAGAGCAGTCGTCACGACCGCACTGTCAGCAGGCCTGGGGAAAGGCCTCCAGAGCAGGACAAGCCTGCTTGATGTCCCACAGTGCCAGCTTCTCCCATGCCACACATGAGTTGGCAACTTGGGCTCACAGCTGCCAACAGACGCTGCATGTGCCAGAAGACAGAGGCATCGGAGAAGGGGCCAGGCTGCCTTCCTGCTCCTCACAGCAGGCTTGGCAGGCTGCTGCTTTCCCCGGGCGGTACCGCTTGGCTCCCACGTAGGACTTAAACACATGCACTTCTCATTGCCCCTCCAGGTCCAGACACCTACACCCTGCCTCGGTTGGTGGGACCCAACACAGCCTACACCCATGCCAGCCCATGCTACTCCATCAATGCGATGAGTAAGCACAACAGCCATTCTGATGACCTCGCCAAGGTGAGATACACTGCTCTGCGCTCTGGCGTCAGCAGCTGAAGCTCGGCTGCTCTCCTTGGGGCAGGGCAGCTTCCCCGCAGCAGCTGCAAAACCCAAAAAAACCAGCGGACCCCTGGCTTTCCTGCTGTTCACAGCGGGAGAGGGGAGGCTCTGCTGACCCTTGCAGTCCCTCAGTTTCCAACACCTATGGGTTTGGTGGGCAAAAGCTCTGCCAAACAGGAACCTTTTGCACTGATGGGAACCTCCCTCCTCCTCCTCGGGGAAACTGGCCCCTCTGCAGGCCAACAGGAAGGAGGTGTCCTTCTTCCCATCGCCCCATGCCTCTCACAGTGCTTCTCTGGGCAGCCAGCTCAACTAGCACAACCCGAAACAGCACCTGGCATGAATCAACCCCTGCCTTTTGTACCCTCCCTGCCTCTCTTACAGACTCCAGGTCCCGCTGCACATCCTAAAGTGGAACTGGAGGTCTACAAAAAAAGGGCTCCCATGTACACAATGGGAAAAAAATGCAGGCTTGTTGGAGACACGCTGAAGCCAGGGCCAGCAGACTACAACCCGGGAAAGGTAGGGAAGCCTGCTTGCATCTCCCCCTCCTCTTGCCAGCAACTCGCCCTCAAGCATCTCCCCCTTCTGACAGGGCTCTGCAGGGCTCAAAGCCACCTTCCTCATTTGCTGGAAGGGCGGGGGCACCTGGCAAAGTCCAACTGGAGCTACAAGTCCTCTCGACTTGCAGCACGGCCCAGTGCTAGCTCAGCTACAGCCATGAGCTCGCCCTGTCAGGTGGAGCGGGCATGTTACTCCATTCTGCTTCAAATAGGAGATCTTCCTAAGCGGCCGCCTAAAACCCCTTGAGGGGTGTATTTTATGTGCCCCTAAACTCCCTCTTGCCTGGCCGTTCCTCCCCAACAAAGGCAGTCATGCCAGTCAGTAACAGCAGCAGGACATCAGAAATGACCTGGTAGCACAGGAGGTTTCCCACAAGCACACGACTGGCACTGGAGAAGTCAGCTAAATGTGCCCCAGCATGCACACAGCAGTGCATGACAAACCCCAGATCAACTCGTAGGCCAGGCAGCCTTCACTGGAGACAAGCCTTCTTGAGAACAAGGCACCATGGTCACCTTTGCTCTTCTCACTTTGCTCTTCCCAGGTGACGCTGAACAGGCCCAAGGCACCTGCTCACACTTTTGGACTCCGACATTCCCTCTACACTACTCTAGTAACTGTTGAAGCTCTCTAATAAAATATCATCCCCCCAAAAGATCTGGTCTGTTCACCTTCCTCTGTGGGACAGTGGCTTGGCGGATGTAAGGGCAAGTAGCTCTGTCCATTTCTTGGCTGCACCTCAACCGAGGCCTTGCATGAGGAGGTTGAGGGAAGAGCACTGAGATTACAACGGTCTACGCAGGGCAGAGCGCCCTGCAGCACTGTTTCAGGTGACTGGAGCAAAACAGTGCCCTGTGAAAGCCATCCAGCCATAGTCATGATGGGCTCTCAGGCCACACCTAGCATGGTGCAGGCACGGGCTTACCCCCACAGGCTGAGCTGCAATCAGCAGCTTTGGTGTGTGAGGTGGGAAGTGCTCGGTTCTTCCCAAAAGTAACACGGCTCGTATTGTGCTTCTTCATGGACCCTTGCAAAGGACCAAAGATTACACCCAGCAGCATGTGCCAGCATGTCAGCTGTAATGGGTGGCAGAGCCTGTCCATCAGGCCTTGGGGAAGAGACATCTCCTCTTCTCTGGCTCCAGATGCCGGAGAGATTACGTTTGCCTTCTCAAGAAATGGAAGTAATTGAATGTTTGCCTTAGAATTCAAGGCAGATGCCGAATGTACTCTGCGTTTCTCTATTCTGCCAGGAGAGCAAGAGTATCTTCTTTTATTTCCCCATTATCACGTGGTTTTTTATCAGGAAG
This sequence comes from Laterallus jamaicensis coturniculus, assembly GCA_022605575.1. Lineage (NCBI taxonomy): Eukaryota > Metazoa > Chordata > Aves > Gruiformes > Rallidae > Laterallus > Laterallus jamaicensis. Next base: position 3,143,361 of record JAKCOX010000001.1, read on the forward strand.
GCTGACAAGTGGAAGGAGTTTGTTTTGGTTTTGCCTGGTGAGCTTGTGGTGGAGGAGGGCGGGGCTGTAAGGGTGGTGTCTGCAAGAAACAGCTAGAAGTTTTCCCTTGGCAGGACAGAGTAAATACCAGCTGGGCTGAAGGTCGGAGATGCCACCAACCGAAGCCCAGCCGATCAGTGCCAGTCATAGCAGCTCTGAGAATCACATTTAGAAGAAAAAACCCCTCAAGCAGCTACTTTTTGCTATCGGAGAAGGGAGTGAGAAGATGTAAGAAACTCTGCAGACAGCAAAGTCAGTGAAGAAGGGGGATGGGGGGGGTGAGGCACTGCAGGCACTGGAGAGAAAAATCCCCCTGCAGTCGATGGAGAAGACCATGGTGGAACAGGATGTCCCCCTGCAGCGTGGAAGATGATGATGAGGAGAAACCCCACCCATGGAAAGGCCCCGTGCTGGAGTGGGTGGAGACATACAGAAGATGCTGTGACCCACACTGGAGCAATCTCGTGGCAGGGCCTATAGCCTGTTGAGAGAGTGGTTTATGCCAGAGCAGTTTTCCTGGGGTGTTGGGGGTTACTTGTGACTCTGTGGATGACAAGGTTGGAGCAGTCTGGGCCTGAGGGACTGAGAGACATTACATGATTTATGACTGTACATCATAGAAGTGACCCACGGCAGGGCAGCTGATGAAGCCCTGTGGAAAAAGACTCACACTTGAGATGTTTGTGGAGGACTGTCTCCTGTGGGTGGGACCCCACGCTGGAGTGTGAAGAATGCCCCACCCCGGCAAAGGAAAACAACTTGTGAGGAACTGACTCTAACCTCTATTTCCCCACACCCACTCACCCTGTGCTACCCTGCAGAGGAGAAGGGAGCAAAATCATGAATAAAGTGAAGTCTGCTAAGAAGAGAGAGGTGGGGGGAGGTGCTTTGAGATCTGGTCGTGCTTCTCATTGGCCAGCTCTGGTTTCACTGAGTGTGTAGTGTAGTGTAATAAATTTGTTTTCTTTCCTTTATTGCAGAATGATCTCTCCCTGTCCTTGTCTCAACTTCTGAGCCTCTCAGTATCTATTTTCTCCCCTGTCCAGCTGAGAAGGGGAGTGATAGTGTGGCTTTGGTGGGTATCTGGCCTCCAGCCAGGGTCAAACCACCACACAGTTGCAAGATCAAAAAAGACAATTGTTTAAAAATTATACCTTACCCACGTGGGTCACTTCAGGGTCTGGAAAGGAGTGAGATAAAGGTTGGAACTGTTATTTCTTCTTTCATTCCCAATACGTTTTTAAGCACTGAATAATTCCCTTCTCCAGTGCATCATTAGATCAAGCGTTAGCTTCAAGGGACTGAAGGTACAAATCTGGTTAAGAAGCAATACTCTAAACAAGGAGCATTTGGAATAGAGTCTTATCCATGTCAGTCAGTATTTTCCAAGTTGTCTCAATATGAGAAGTAGGACTGGGCAAGATGTGTCTGTGGAAACTTTTTCTAGACAGAAAAGTAATGTTTTGACCTTGTCCTGGTTTCAACTAGGATGGAGTTAATTTCCTTTCTAGCAGCTGGTGGAATGCCGTGTTTGGGACTTGGGATGAGAGCAGTGCTGATAACACAGTGATGGCTTAGTTATTGCCAAGCAGCCGAGGACTTTTCAGTTGTTCATATTGCTCCACTAACAAGAAGGCAGGGGGAGCCCAGGAAGCTGGGAGGGGCCACAGCCAGGATAGGTGACCCAAACTGGCAAAAAACGGTCTTCCATACCAATTACATCATACTCAGCATAAAGGGGGGCTGCTGGAGGGGGGAAGGCATGGCTCCAGGACACATGGTTTTGGGGATGGTCCAGCTCCAGGATGGCTCTGAGCTGTACAGCCCGAGTTGTGCGGTTTGGTGAGAAACTGCATTGTGTAGCACCAGTTTCATGTATTTTTGCTGTAAAAGTCCTGTTATTATTATATCTCTCTCTGCTGCCCTAGCAAACTGTCCTTATCTCAACCCACAAGGTTTGCCTTGGTTTTTTTTTCTTTCTTTCCTTCCCTTCCTCCCCCCACGGAGCAAGTGGCTGCATGATGCTCAGCTCTGGCTAGCAGCAGAACCACAACAGACCTGAACACTTTTTTCCTTCTTTTTTAAAATATTTGTGGGTTTTTTTTAACATCACATTAGATTGAACAATCAGTGCTTTCTTTGAAGTTATTTTCAAATCAGCTCCTTGTTACATCTGCTGTTTGTGCTCTCATTCTTTCAGCTGTCTCGACATCTAGCTCTTGGCTTAAGGTCAAGGGACAGCATAGTCTTCAGCAATTCTCTGGGAGGTGATTATCCCATGCAAAAAACTGTTGCTTAGAAGCCACAGCAAACGAAGTATAAAAACATTAATATTTAAAACATCTGGGTTGCACTGAATGGAAGATCTGGTGATGCCTTTTTCTCCCCAGAGATCACATTAGAGTTCTGGCTGAGCCATGTCTGGGTTTTTGTAGTAGTCTACTCGGGAGAAACCAGGATGTTGCTTTGGATCATGCAGGCATGAGGACAGCAACTTATGTGCAGCCCAAAGCCTGCTGTGAATTATCCTCTAGACACCAAGGTGGGTTTGGCTTGAATCTCTCAGTGCCAGCCTAGGAAGGCTCTTTCAGATGTGTTCTGATTCCTGGTCCTCCTGACCTTTGGAGAGATTGGAGGAGGAGAAAGGGAAACCATTTGGAGAAAGGGAAGCCATTAGATTATACCTGTGAACTATTCCCTCCACATTCAGCTTTTTTTATATACATTAGCAGTTTAGGATTAAGGATTAACAGTATTTGGAAATCTGTTCAGACAAAAGAATATATCTTGAATATAAATAGCTACAAAGGATGCTTTTTGCATCCTCTCCTCCACAAAGAGACAGTGGAGTTCGTACTTAGCCTCAGGACCTGGCTGGCATCGCCTCCAGCTGCAACAGCCCTAGGTAGCTGCCTGGAGCAGGAGCTACCTGACTGACAGGAGCGACTGGCAGAGCCGGTGAGGGGGCTATGGCTGCCAGCACTGGCTGGCTGCAGCACCCGCCTGGCACCTCAAACTGAGCCAAGGTGGTGGCAGGCACGGCCATGGCCGGTAGGTGAGGCACAGAGGTGGCAGGTGATGCTGACATGAGTGACCAGGAGTCCAGCCTGAGTGGCAGCTTCAGCAGAGCAGGGAGCGCATGAGAAAAAAGCTGGTGACTGAAGCAAGCCAGTGCCCTGGGGTAAGCAGTGTCCTCTGAAATAGTCCCTGCACATTTTTACAGATTAACAAGTTTCATGTAGTATGAAGAGGACATCTACTTTTCTTGGCATATTTTCTTCTTCGCGTTTTAGACAAAAGATCTGCAAGAAAAAGTACCCTGTGTGCAACACTCCTCATATGTGTCCAGTCCACCCTGTGCATCAGCAGACCACTGGCACGATCAAGTGACTGGGGTAATTGCTCAACATGACTAATGGAAGGAAAAAACAGATGTGCTCAACTGGAAAAAAACCCTGAGGTCTCTGATGGAGGCAACTCACTCATGCAGTGGCCATGGTATCTGGTTGATTCCTCTCTGCCTGACCTTTGGCTGTCTCCCTGTGACTCAGGTCAGGCAGAGGAATAAACGGAGCCCCTGTCCCACCATGCTTTGACTCACCCTGGAGGGATACAACTGGGGTGACCTAGCTGGAAGGTTGCTTGCATGAATGAACTGACCCAATCAGCCCTGCTGAGCTGGTCACTGACATCATTCAAAACATCAATAAGAAAACCCAGATCCACCTTTTATGTACAAAGAAAGAACCAGGCCAAATTCAACAGCCAGTATGGGCTATGTCTGTAACATACGGCCATCAAAACATAATTTTATTACTTTATTTTCATTATTTATTTATGATATCACCAGAACCACCTGAAACCCACCCAAAAGGTCTAAATGTACTGAAAATGCAGAACTATTCACTCTAGCATATTATGACTGCATAAACCAGCTTCATCCTAGAAGAATGGAAGTGGCAAAATGTGTTTGCTATAGAGCAGAGTGGTAGTAAACACAGGAACAAGCAGGATGTGTCAGAGAAATGTCTTGTCAAATCTATGTTTTTTGGGAGGGCTTTGGATAACAGGGAGTTTTACTTGATTTATGTTTTTTCAAAAAAACTCATCAAGGAAAAACTGGGTCAAGCATGTTACAGATTCACAGCCAGCTCAAGGTAGGAAGTAAGTGTCTGTTTTCACAGTGCAAAGAGATTACTGCAGGTAACTCCCCTTTATCTCATTGACCTGTACTACCATCATATTCACAAGGAACATGAGAAAGAACATGTGTAGGGGAACTGAATCATAGAATCATAGAATATACTGAGTTGGAAGGAACCCATGACGACCATCAAGTCCCACTCCTGGCCAGACAAGTCAGAGCACATGACTGCCAAGACTGCAGATGATACAGAATTACCTAGGATGGAGCTTGCAGTTTAGAGTGGCAGAAGGGTGTTTTGAGTAAGTGGCTTGCAAAATGGCACAGGAAATTTGTCAAGTGGAAAGAAATTACAAAATGGGAAAGCAATCCTTACAATATATGCTTACTGGCAGTAATGGTGCACTAGCTATTAACACTCAAAAGGGCAATTTGGAGTTACTCTAAATAGCATATTATGTGAAAATGCACGAGTAGTACATGGATACATCTGCATTGCTTTCTCCATGACATAACTCAGTGCACTTCAGTCTGCTTCAGCCCCACGTATAGGTGCTGGATACTGAACCAGGGTCTTGGAACAGAGCAGTGAGCTCCAGTTTGCACATTTTGCTCTAGCTGGTGAGAGAGGGTTTTTTGGGTTTCTTTTTTCCAACTAAGATGATTTAACTCAGTCTATTGTGGAAGAAGATACTGAGAATAGTGGATCAGACTGAACATCTCTGCTTATTTGCTCCCCTCTGGCTCTCCACTTTCAGTAAGGATTTTTATCAGCTGTCCTGCTTCTGTGCTGTTGATTCATGAGGACCCACTATGTTCCTCTTCTGCATGAATCTGCAGAGAATATAAGCTCTCTCATCCTCCCAGTGCTGAGACGTGACCTTTTCAGCCTGAGCTGTCACTCTGTATGTTTTAGTTCTACAAGTTCTCAGCTTGGTGTTTGATAAGCTACAAAGGAAGACTTCCAAAACTGGGAGTTACCCAGCATAAGAAGCATGTTTTGCCTGAAACACTGCACACTGAATGACACTTGGTTTTGAGATGTTAAGCCAAGAAGAGTTAAAGTATGAGCATTAGAAGGGACCAAAGATTAATTAAGAAACTGCTTTGCTTCCTCCTGCTGCTCTGTTGTCTTCTGCTGATTTCTAACTCCCTTTTCTTCAGCATCCAGAGCCTCAGAGGAAACACATTTCCAAGACTCAGCTAACCTACACCAACGCAACAATGACCAGGAAAAGTTACTGCCTTCCTAATGGCTTCCCTGCCCATCAGTCTCCTATTTTGAAAGACCTGTGGTCTTACAATAAAGCCAAATTCCAATTTACACAATGTTTTTACCCCTTAGCACAAAATCACAGGACACTGCAGTCTTGCCTTTATGGACATCTTTGCATCTGCTAAAATTGTTCATATCTGCCCATTGTTTGTTACAATTCCATGTACTCCACAAACACCTTCTTCAAAAGATGAAGAAAAGCCCAGACTCACATGTCCCTCAGCGGATGCCTGTACCAGTGGATGTTTGTCCCAACATTGCTGAAACATTGCACCTCCTGCTATTACTGCTTTTTGTGATAAAGGGGACTTGCTGATAAGATGCTTGTAAAGGGTTAAGGAAGACTTGCTAACAGGGTGGTTTGAAGTGCCATGGTGGTTATGTCAGAGATGACCTCGCATAAACAATGTCTCACTTGAACAACTCTAGTGTTTCTAGTGTAGTTAGTCTTGAGGGATTAGTGTTCTTGGAACAATTTAAGTGGACCCAGGACTGGTAAGGAGGAACTATCCCAAGGAAGGTAGTGTCTGGGATAGATAAGAAAGGTGTCTTGGTAACGGAAGATGATGAGAAGGTGGAGATACTTAATGCCTTCTTTGCCTCGGTCTTTACTCCGAAGGCCTCTAGAGACCCACTGATCCCAGATAAACGTAGTGGTTGGGGAACGAATGGCTCCCCTCTAGTTGAGGTAAGGGTGGTCCAGGAGCGACTCAAAGGAATGGATGCACACAAATCCATGGGCCCGGATGGGATACACCCACGTGTGCTGAGAGAGCTGGCGGAGGTGATTGCGGAGCCGCTCTCTATCATCTTTGATAGATCCTGGACTACAGGAGCAGTGCCTGAGGATTGGAGGATAGCCAATGTCACTCCAGTCTTTAAAAAAGGCAAGAAGGAGGATCCTAGTAACTATAGGCCAGTCAGCCTCACTTCTGTCCCTGGAAAGGTGATGGAACAGCTTGTTTTGGACGCCATCTCCAAACAACTGGAAGAGAAGAAGGTCATGAAGAGTAGTCAGCATGGATTCACCAAGGGGAGATCGTGCTCGACCAATCTCATTGCCTTCTATGATGTCGTTACCAACTGGGTGGATGGAGGGAGAGCAGTGGATGTCATCTACCTTGACTTTAGCAAAGCTTTCGATACTGTCTCCCATAACATCTTGATAGAGAAGCTAAGGAAACAAGGGATAGATGAGTGGACAGTGAGGTGGGTTGAGAACTGGCTGTCAGACCGGGCTCAGAGGGTCGTGATCAGTGGAGTAGAATCTGAATGGAGGCCTGTGACTAGTGGTGTTCCCCAGGGCTCGGTGTTGGGTCCAGTCCTGTTTAATATCTTCATTGACGACCTTGATGAGGGAATAGCATCCACCCTCAGCAAGTACGCCGATGATACAAAGCTGGGAGGGGTGGCTGACACGCAGGAACACTGCGCTGCCATCCAGCGAGACCTGGACAGGCTGGAGAGCTGGGCAGGGAGAAACCTAATGAAATTCAACAAGTGCAAGTGTAAAGTCTTGCACCTGGGGAGGAATAACCAACTGTATCAGTACAGGCTGGGGGATGACCTGTTGGAAAAGAGCTCTGTGGAGAAGGACCTGGGGGTCCTGGTTGATGACAGGTTGGCTATGAGCCAGCAGTGTGCCCTGGTGGCCAAGAGAGCCAATGGGATCCTGGGATGTATCAGGAAGAGTGTGTCCAGCAGGTCAAGGGAGGTGATCCTCCCCCTCTACTCTGCGTTGGTCAGGCCCCACCTGGAGTACTGTGTCCAGTTCTGGGCTCCCCGGTATAAAAAAGACAGGGACCTTCTGGAGAGAGTCCAGAGAAGGGCGACAAAGTTGATTAGGGGTCTGGAACATCTCCCCTATGAGGAAAGGCTGAGTGAGCTGGGTCTTTTCAGCCTGGAGAAAAGAAGACTTAGGGGGGACCTAATTAGTGTTTATAAATATCTTAGGCATGGGTTGAAGGGGGAATTGGCCACCCCCTTTTCAGTGGTCTGTGGGGACAGGACAAGGGGCAATGGCTGTAAGCTGGAGCACAGGAAGTTCCACACCAACATGCGGAAGAACTTTTTCACAGTGAGGATGACGGAGCAGTGGAATAGGCTGCCCAGGGAGGTGGTGGAATCTCCTTCTCTGGAGATATTCAAGTCTCGTCTGGATGCCTATCTATGTAATATGAGATAGGGAACCTGCTTTGGCAGGGGGGTTGGACCCGATGATCTCTTGAGGTCCCTTCCAACCCCTAAGATTCTGTGATTCTGTGATTCTGTGAAACATCCTAAGGATAATTGTGCCCACCTGGAACAATCGCAACTATGCATGTGCCAGGGGAAGGAGGAGAAAAGTTCAACCTGATGAAGACTTTGAGCCTTCATTGCTGAGACCCCCTGACGATCACCACCATGAGGCAGTGCACAGATGCGATTGGGAGGAGTTTATGGAGATCACCTCTTGGGACTCATTTTAATATGAACTGGGGACAGGTTATGAATACATGTAGGTGTATGAGGTAACCTGATGAGTGAGTATCACTGAACTGTCTATAACCAAGAAGAACTGCCACATCAGTGTGTATGTCTGTGGTGGAGCAATCCCCCATGCACCCAGTGCTGACAACTAGCTACTAATGGGATCCCCCACCTGAACTGAGGTCAATTCAGACTGATGGGATGCCTCAGCTCCGTGGTGGTAGATATTGCAGTATCTATCTTGTCTCCACTCTTTCCTCTTTCTCCTACCCCCTCCTTCTCCTGCACACTTGCTGTAGGCCAAATAAAGTGACTTGAACCTTGACTCCGTGTTCACTCTTAATTCTGTTCCTGAGAATTGCGAAGACCTGATCACGACAAAACACCTAACTGGACATCACTCAGGAGTTAAGCCCAGCTGCCCCCAGCCACCCAGAGCAATCTGAGGTTGGTTGGAATGCAAGGGGCTTTAACCTCTGCCAAAGTAATCTATCTGGTTGTGGATCATGACACTCATGTAGCATCCTGGCTTTTATCAAAACCTTTCTTTTTTGTGGGGTGGGCACATGTACCTCATGAACAGTGTCAAATGAAACATCCCAGCTTAGGGTTTGGGGTTTATTTTAATTCAATTTACTTGTGATCCTACAGCTTCTTTTTTATTTCTGGTCCTTATTTCTTGCAGGCATCCCCAGTATACAAATTTTGTCAGTACAGCCTGCCCACGTAACTCACTCTGCCAGTCATCTTTGCCCTAAAGAACCTCACAGCAACAGCCTGTTTCTTGTAGTACCAAGAAAAATACCTTTCCATCTTTCATTTGAGAAGTTATCCAAGGTTTTCCATCTTCTTCTTAAGAATTAAAAAAAGAAATAAAATTAATTTCTTTATCACAGTCACCTTTTCCAACACTTTTTCACTATGGACCTTATTTCTTGTCTTTCTAATGTATCCCTCCAGCAGGGTTATTCTTCCTCACCAAAGTTTTGGCCTGTCAGTTTTCTACTATTTATATAGTTATCATTAAAATTTCCTGTCATATTTTAACTTTGCTGCAATATGTAACCTGCTCTCACTTGAGTACCTGGTCATTAACATACACAGCACGGCTGCTGCTGTTGTTATTCTCATTATTGCCTTAATGGCTGGTACCAGAAAAGAGCAGCAGCTTTAGGCATTGCTCTCAGACAATCCCTGACACAAGGAAAAAAGCTCTAATGTTGCTCCAAATAATTCTGAAGTAAATCCTGTGAATATCCTAGTTTCCATTTAAAATTTTTACCGATTTGAAAGCCATTGCTGATTAGAATGTGTTCATCCATCCAACTTTTTGACAGAGTTAACAGTTTTGTGTTAGTTCTTCCTCACCACCTCACTTCCCAGCTAGTTTTAGTGTTCATATTGCAGCTCCAGCAGGTGAATCCCCACAAGACTTCACTTGCCAGAGGTTTCCTATGTGCTTTGAGGAATCCAGCCACATATCAAGTACTACAATAACAACATGTGTGTTCCCAGATTTTTGAGATACCTAGCCTTCATTTCTCAGTTGTACAGTGTTGTAGTTTTGTGTAGCTGGATTCTAATGGAGAAGGGGGGTCTGCGGGGATGGCTCCTGCAAGCAGCAGCTAGAAGCTTTCTGCAGGCCCCAGAGAGTAAACATTGGCTGATTCAAACCCAGAGTTGCTGCTGACCAAGGCCAAGCCAATCGATGATGGTCACAGTGCCTCTGGGAATCATACTGAGGAGAAAAAAAACTGCAGGCAGATGCATTTTGCCACCAGAGAAGGGAGTGAGAAGATGCAAGGAGCTGTGCAGACACCAAGGCTGGGGAAGAAGGAGGGAAGGGAACAATGAGGTGCTCCAGGTGCCAGAGAGAGATTCCCCTGCAGCCCATGGAGAAGACCATGGTGAAGCAGGCTGTTCCCCTGCAGCCTGTGGACAGTGATGGGGAGCAGAGACCATCTACAGCCAGTGGAGAGACCAACCCATACCACAGAAGGTTTGCTGGGGGACTTGTGACTCTGTGAGGGGGACAGGTTGGAGCAGTCTGGGCCTGAAGGTCAGCACACCGTGGAAGGGAGCTGTGCTGAGGCAGTTGGTGAGGAGATGACACCCTGATAGAAAAGACTCATGTTTGGGAAGTTTGTGGAGGACTGTCTCACATGGGTGGGACCCCACAGTGTAGCAGGGGAAGGGGTGGGGAATGAATGCCCCCCCCCCCCCCCAGCTAAGAAGGAAGACAACTTGGGAGGAACTGACTGAAAACCCCCACTCCCCATTCCCTGCCCCTCCCCCTGCCTTGATGGAGGATGGAGGGAAGAAGGGAGCGAAATTATGACTAAAGTGAGTCTGCTGAGAGGGGAGAGGTGGGGGGAAGTAGAAGTGGATCTGGAGAAGGAAAGTAGATTGTGAGGAACTGACTAAAACCCCATTCCCCCATTCCCTGCCCCTCCAAGTGCCACAATAGGGTGGAAAGAAGGGAGTAAAAACATGAATAAAGTTAAGTCTGCTAAGAAGGGAAGGGTGGGGGAAGGTGCTTTAAGACCTGGCCACACTTCTCATTACCGGACTATGGTTCACTGGGTGTGTAATACATTAGTTTTCCTTATTCCATGCTGAGTCTGTTTTGCACATGACACTAATTGCAGAGTGATCCCTCTCTGTCCTTATCTTGAATCCTAAGCCTCAAAATATATATATTTTCTCTCCTTTCTGGCTGAAAAGGGGAGTGATAGAGCAGCTTTGGTGGGCATTTGGCCTCTAGCCAGGGCCAAACCACCTCATAGAGTCATCTGTCTCTGTTGTCCACCCCTTGCCCAAACAATAGCCTTGCTGGATTGGCTTTTGGTTTATAAGCATTTTGGTTTTGAGATCAGATTGTCACCTTGGAAATGCCTTTACTCCAAGCCAACCCCCACTGGCCAGTGCTACACAATAAATCAGCAAGTTAAAGTCATGCACTCATCTCACTCGATCTGCTGTCAGTAGAGAGACATAGCACGGAGCTCCAGTGAGCAGGATATGGTTTGCATTTTGAGATAATACCAGAGCTCATCTGCATAGAAGATCAAATGCAGTGACTGAAACATAGAAACAACTCGTAAACAATCAGGTTGTGCTCATTAATACTGATTGATTACATTGTTTTCTTTCTGCTTAATTCATTTGGAGGATTGTCCACTTTGAGAAGCATGGATGAGCCACTCTGTAGGATAGAGGATCCTGCTTTTCAGTCTGAGATTGTAATATATAACATCAGGCTGGCACCCAGGGCAGATGTGAAAGCAGCATCAACAGGCCTACAGAGTAAGCAATAAAACAAAATAAGGATGAAGCATCTTTTCTAAACTTAGGGGTTAGAGGGCAGAAGTGCAGATGATTCCCTGGATGATTCCCAGAGGGACAGGGAAGTTTCCCAAAGCCCCATCCCTGGAAGAGTTTAAGGCCAGGTAGGATGGGGTTTTGGGCAACCCGATCTAGTGAAGGTGTCCCTGCCCTTGGTGGGTGTGTGTGTGTGTGTGAAACTAAATGATCTTTGAGGTCCTTTCCAACCCAAAGCATTCTGTGATCCTATCATCTCCAGATGTGGCTGTCAGGAGGAGCTTGGCACCTTCGTGCCTCCACACATCCCAGCCTCATCTGACTTCTGCAACACTTCACACACCTACAGCACATTCCAAGGAAGTATTCATGTTGCAGGAGCTGGAAGAGAAGGGGCACTGAGTTACTGTCAGCCCAGGACACCATCCCATCCTAACAGGAGGGCTGGAGAGCTGTATGGACAGCACATGACAAGGCATGCTTGTGACACTGGTGATGATCATGGACATTTAGGAAGGCTCCCAGGCTGGTCTGTCCCTAGTACCTCTTCTAGGAGGTTACTGCAGTAGTGCTGTTTGATTTTATTGTTTTGCATTATAATATTTCTTTGACTGGGGCTGGAAGAAAGGGGAGGACAGCAGGTAGGATGTGGAGTTTCCAAAACCTGGTCTCTGTCCCTGGTTAGGGAGGCATTCTCTGGCCAAGATGCTCCTTTTCTGGTCTCTGTCCCTGGTTAGGGAGGCATTCTCTGGCCAAGATGGTCCTTTTCACATTTGTGGAATGGTGATAATTCTCCTGGCTAGTAGAGAAGGGCTCAATTGGTTAATATATGGAAGACACTGTATTAATAAAACGTTATCATCCCTGGAAAATAGGAGAAGGCTAAAAATAGTGTAGTACATTTTGACAGAGCTTTTGTTGTTTTCTTTTTATGTTCAGATCCTTTGAGTCTGTCTTTTTCCATGTTAGGAAATCCTAATTAACATTTTCTTTTTCATCTCACTGCCAGGTCCAGGTTTTGGTTCTCTGTAGGCAGCCACTAATTATTCAGTCCCCAAATGAGACGAGGGTTTCTCAGTGTGAGGAACAGATGCAGAAGGAACAGACCCTGCCTTCAGTGCCCTGGATGGAGGCAGCAGAGGGGAAGTGAGCCACCCATAGCCAGACTGAATACAGGTTGACAGGAGTCCAGTTTCCTACCCTCTACCACAATACATGTGCCCATCTGGTGGAAAAGAGACACAAACGTACACACAGACACACTCACACTTGGGGCCTGGCATGGAAACAGCTACAAGATCCTAGCCAAAAGCTATCTGTACTATAATTAGAAAAAGAACTGTCTGAGAAATGAACTTTTTTGTGACTATAGCAAGGCAGAGCTCTAGGATCTCTGTCAAAAAAGCAAGGCAGAGGTTTCCTGAGGTGATTTTCTCAGTTGTTTAATACCAATTTTTGATGGAAGTATATTTGTCTCTATGGAGGCATGGAAGGACCAGACTGAGCGAATTCGACCTCTGGGTGCTCATCCATGGAACACAAGAACAACCAGCTGTATGGGGTGAATACAAAACATCAAGTTTTGTACCCTGCCTCCGACAGTGCGGGTGTTTGGTGTTCATGGGAGGGTGTAGATGGGGAAAATACAGAGCTGAACTTGCCCAATACATTCATTTTATATGAAATATTTCTGAAGGTTGGTGTATAAAAGGTTGCAGTCGGAGACAGGACTGGAGGAGGAGGGGGAACAGGAAAATAAGGAACAGAAAGAGGAGAAGGAACAGCAACAGGAGGGGAGAGTAGGATGAATACCTACTCCTACCAGCTTGATTTCCGTGTCCCTTCTCCCCAGAAAGGCTGCAGGTATGGGGCACACCTAGCATCTTGCTAACACCACCTGTGTCATTAAGGCTCAAAGTTAGGAGGCTGAACATGTGTCATGGCTCCCTTCCTCTAGCTGGGGAGGCAAGTCCAGCATGATGGGGCAGAGATATCAGTAATAAATTAACAGGGCTATAACAGAGGCTTAAGCACTGTACATTAGCTATCAGCATTAGCACTTTCCCTGTCGTGACTTTGCTGTTGTTTCCAAGCAGCAGCAGGAGGGATACTACCCTGCTTTGTAAGAAAAGATGATTTAGCAGTACAGGGACTGCTCAGTGCCACTTAGCCTTTGGTCATGGCCCTTGCTTATTTACAGTAAGGACATAGTCCTAGGTGGTCCCAGGGGCATAAAGAGCTGGGAGAAAGCCTTTATTGCAGCATTTGAGACAACCTTTTCCCAGATTTATTACAGCAAGTGCTTCCTGACTTAGACTTGCCAAAGGGAACTATGTGCAAGAGCTGAGATAAAGGAGGTTTGGGGGTGTGTGGTTCCTTCCCTTCATTTTCTCCTCAAGGCTGCAAAATGACAGTGTTGGTAATGAAAGCTGTTAGCACTTGCATGAATGACCTGACTGTCTTCATCAGACAGACAACAACACGAAAGCTTTAACAATACCATTAATAATTGTACGTGGGCTGACTTATATGGGAGCCTCCCACCTGGCCTGCTCTCTGCTGAAGGAGCTGTGTGAAGCAGGATTGTCTGCATATGAATTAATCATGGTGTGAATCCCTGTGACTGAGCTTTGTTCTGCACATGGCAGTGCGCACGAGCTGCAGGTTGAAAGGCTAAAAACTTTGCTCCCTCCCCTCCAAACTCCTGCAACTCACTTGGCGTTAGGGGAGAATATTAATGCAGTGCTCAGCTGTCACCTGGCATTCCTGACACATCTGAGGATTCATCCCACTATACAGAAATCCTCATGGAGGGAATGGATGAATGGGCAGATAAAAACAATCAGGGAATCTGTAATTCACACGCCTGCTCACGATCTGAAGTAGGTCTCTCATTTAGCTCACTTTGTTCTCTGCTAGACATGTGTAAAAGATACTGAATTCTTTCTGAAAATAAAACCTACTTCTGTGTTTCAGAAAGCTCCCTCCTTCAGAGCTTGTTCTACTTCTTCGCTTTTACAGGCAACCGCAACTACATGTGGTACAAGTGAACGAAACCCACCCATCTATAGATGTCTCCAGTGACATGAGCTTAAGGCCTAAAAGCTCTCTGGACTGGATATAAATGCTTTTGCCTTACCCCAACATTGGCTTCTGCAAGAACAGAAGATGAAGCAGTTGTTCAAGCCCAGGTACATCATATAGTGATATATAGTGAAGAATCAGACCCTGACTCCACAAAGGCAAACAACAGCACTTCACTCAACACCTTTAGCTGTGTAGGCCTCAGTCCTAAGTTAGACAAACTGAGCAGGAGAACAGTTGTTCCAGCCCAGCTCAGTTCTTCAGGCTCTCAGAATTTGGCTTGATTCTGATTTTTCTTCAGTGCAGGAGTGGAACCACCTAAAGCGCTTTGCTTTTCCATGGCACAAATCCAGTAACAGGGTAGAGAACAACTTTGCAATTGCAGTGCAGTTTTTGAAAAGCAGTGATTATTCCAGTGGGCCTGCCTTTTTCTGCTTGTATGTCTTAATTGTTGTTTATCTGGGTTTTACTTTTTTATAATTGCTTTCTATTACCATAGCTAAGGATTTCCTTTGGGTAGTATGTTGCAGCTGATGGTCCCTATGTATGTTACAAATGCTGGCAGCTGGATTTCTGGGGCTGTTGTTTTGTTCTATTCCATGTGGAAATGCTGTTCCCCAGGCTTGATAGAGAGAGACATGGTAGATGTAGCTCTGACTGCAGACCTTGTGAGCTGTCCAAGTTCATGGATAAATAGGTGCATTAAGCATATGGCTCTTTGCATCATGGCAATAACTGTATGTACTGAAGAGCACACTACTTTCACTCTAGGCTTGCACTATAGGTGATTTCTCAGAGTGATAGCTACTCTTTGAGCTACTGCCCTCAAAATAGGGCTTAGTTTCCTGAAACTGTAACACAGACTAGCTTCTGGAGTGATGTTTCCACTCTTGGCACTCAGAGCTGGTCTTAACCCATGCAGCCTTCTATCACACCTCCTTCCCAATAGCCTGGGTGTTTTAAGAAAGGGGTGAACTGAAGTAGAACTAAGTGAATTGAAGTGAATGTGGGTTTTACCAGCCTCTGGCAGTAGAAACAACAGGCTCTGCATATTTATTGATTACAGTGTGCGCTGCATCATGGGGGGTTGGTATTCAGAGCTAATGGTGGGTGTATTTGTTACGTCTGGTTCAGAAACCGGAATGAATAAATAAGCATTAGAACGCAATTGGACTGCTAAAGAGTTATTTTGAATTGCTTACATGCAAGAGGAGGGAGAGATCTGTGACCTCTGCATGGGTGCAGAGAGGCTGAGGACTCAGACAAGAGCACACCAGACCATGTCACAAGACATTTTAGCAGGTCACTGAGCAGCTGGATGAACGATCCTTGCAAATTATACATATGGTCTCAATCCTTCAGAGGACGCTGATACACTCAATAGAGTGGCCTGATGGGGAGGCAGATCTGAGCTGTGTCCTACCATGGTGGCTTCACACCATGCTCAGTTATCCTTGCTTAATACAGGTTGTGCATTATAGTGCATAAGAGGGCAACAAAGGGGGAGACCCTTGCCTATCAGGAATTACCAAAGCCATCCCAAATTAACTCTGTTGAGCTCACTATTTCCTTTCAAATAGATTTGTCTGGGTCCATCTTGGGGTGCTGCTGAAGCCATCCACAAGGCAGTGCTTGCCTCCCTTGGCAGACAGCATCTGTAGTCATGGGTTTAAGTGGAGGCTAAAGGCAGGCATTTGGTGCCCATAAATCCCCTCAGATATTATGACATTCCACATGGCACAGTCATGTCTTGCTGGTGCAAGCCATTTTCTGCAGGTCCCATTCTCTCCCAGCACCCAGCTATGCAAAACTGCAACAAGTATGAACACCCCTGTCATATCTCCTTCCTGTTTGAACACAGGACCAAGACTAGTTTGACTTTTTACTGACTACCTGTTCTGTGAGGACTTACTACAGGATTATTTGTCAGCATAATGAAGAAGTAAGGCTCTGGACCCGTGGGAAGGAAGCCTTGGTCCTTATCTTTACTAGTTTTTGGTTTATTTTGACATCTTTTCCCCAGGAAAAGAAATTGCAAGTAATCTGTCAATACAGGAAGGTTGGACAGGGACCCATTTATTGTTTTCTTTTCTAGTTTGCCTAACATGAAGATAAAAAGCTCTCCTGTTTAGATCGCAGACACAATGTTGAGTCTTTCATTCTGCAGTGGAAGGGTTTGCTTGGGGAATAGAAAGTATTATATAAACACTACTTGTGATAAATGTAATCCTTTTCCCAGTGGCAACATTAGGGATCTAATTTGGATTTACAACAAAGTCTAGATAGTAATTCATGGATTTGATCTCCCAACTCAGTTTATTTCAGGAAACTGGCAACAAACAGTCCCATATGATAGTTTTGCTATGTGAGAATAGGATCCCAAGATGATATTCAATGATGAGACCTCTGTTCTCAGACCCAAAAACCTAATCTGGAGGTGCTACAAATGCATTGGACACACCTTATCCTCAATCAGGATCCCTGTCCCATACCAAAGTGCCTTTAGTGGATCCCTGAGACAATGGCTGTGGGGAAAGAGCATCTTCCAGAAGAAAAATCATCTTTTATGAAATGTGCAGGGACATCTCCATGAGATATGCCATCTCCCTTCTAAATACTTGGAAAGCTCCACAGGCCAGCACGCTTGAAAATGCAGTTATGACCAAAAGCAGCAGAGAAAACCTGGGCCATATTTATGGGCTGAAAACAGCATGCAGCAGGACACCAACTGAGCTGACGGTTTGAATCACTGCAAATCAGCCTTCAAAGCCTGCCAAACCAACCGTAGCCATCTCCTTCCTTCTAGGTAGGAAAGTGGTGGCTTGACCCTGGCTGCAGGCCAGACGCCCACCAAAGTCAGTCTATCACTCCCCTTTTCAGCTGGACAGGGCAGAAAATATATATTGAGAGGCTCAGGAGTTGAGACAAGGACAGGGAGAGATCAGTCTGCAATCACTGTCACGGGCAAACAGACTAAATGCAGGATTAAAAAAAACCCCTAATTGATTACACTGGATCTCTCTCTCTCTCCTACCCTTCCCTGTTCCCCCATCTCATGGGCTGCAGGTCCTGCCAGGAGCTTGCTACGACATGGGTCACAGCATCTTCCATATGTCTCCATCTGCTCCAGTGTGGGGCTTCTCCCCATCACCTTCCACAGGCTGCAGGGGGACACCCTGCTCCACCATGGTCTTCTCCATGGGCTGCAGGGGAATCTTCCTCTTCTGTGCCTGCAGCACCTCCTCCCCCCACTTCTTCACTGACCTTGGTGTCTTCAGAGTTTCTTACATCTTCTGACTCCCTTCTCTGATGGCAAAAAGTGGCTGCTTGTGAGGTTTTTTCATCTAAATGTGATTCCCAAAGGGGCTGTGACTGTAGTTGATGGGCTCGCCTTGGTCAGCGATGTCTCTCCATCCTTGACCCCAGCTGATATTTACTCTGTTGCACCTAGGGAAAGCTTCTAGCTGCTTCTTGCAGAAGCCACCCTTGCAGCCCCCTTTATCCCTGAACCCCCACATTCAAAACCACAAGAGAGAGACATAATGCATGTAGACCCCCAGGCTACATTTAGACAGAACTGGAGACCAGCTCACAGCTGGTGCACCTTAGTTTGATGATCAAGTGCTACAAAAGCTCTGACCCTGTCCTTATGTATCAGCTCTGACTTGAGGAAACCTCTTGTCCCACTGATGAAAAAACAGCTTTTGCTTTATCCCCCCCCAGTCTTACTTACAGTAGGCACCAGCAGCTGCAGTGGTATCCTTACCTGTTAATCTGAGCTCAGGGAGTCATATGGTTGAGTGTGAGCCATGCATTTTATTTCTTTTCAGCATTACGTTTCTAGCTCATTTGGCTGCAGGCAACGGTTTGACACACAAGCCCTAAGGAAAATGAGAAGATACCAACATTTGTTCCATCTTTCAAACTCATGCTTTTAAGCTAATTGAATTTCTGAGAGCTGACTTCTGGGTTTTCAGGTCCTGAGGGTAGTAACTTCATGAAACTCTGTGGCTTGTTTGTCAGGTGATGCCCTTCAGTATTGCTCCCTCCCAGGTAGCGAGAGGAAAGGCAGCACCAAGGGACAGTCTGATTCTGAGCTCCAAAACAGTCTGGAAGCCACCTTTCTCATTGAGGAAAGGTCTTGGGAGAAAGGAGGCTTCATACAGCATACCAGAGATACCCAGATAAGGCACCGCAACGTCAGCATGGTCTTAGTGCTAAGTTGCAAACCCACAGAAGGCAGCAGACCTCCGTGCTTGTCTGCAGGTTAATAAGGGCTGATGGTTGCACTTGCCATCACCATCAGACTTTCTCACTTGAAGCCTTTCTCTCTGCAAAATAAAGCGGGGGGGGTGGGGTGTGTGGGGAAGAAAAGCCCACACCACAACCCACATCCCACTCCCCCTGTTATAATTTCTTCATATAGGATATTTTCTGCTTTGACATTGTACCATTTTTGCCAGTAACTCAGAGAAAGTGAGTCACTCTGAGCAAGCTGGAGGCAGGCCAAGGGCAGGCAGGGGAAGGGATGTGAATGCTGTTTTCCCTGCTGTGGCAGAGCCCTTACATTGTGCTGCCAGCGGGTAAGCACTGCTCTTGGCTCTTGTGTGAGGCCAGATGGTGGAAAGCAGGTGGGAAAAGTCTTCTCCATCCAAAGAGAAGTCTTCTTCTCTTGTGTGTGCTCATGGGGGTGGTTCCCGTATGTGCTGCAGCTTTTGTCTCCTCCAAGATGAGCCAGAAGGCCAGAGCTTTGGAGAAAAACAGTCCTCCTAGTAGAAGTTTGGTTTGAAAAGTCCATGGGGCAGAATGGGCTGGTGGATGCCTGAGGGCTTGGGTTTAATATGGCCACCAGTTTCTGTTGGTTTAACCCCATCAGTCTTTCAGACCAGCAGATATAAAGTCCCTGACCTTGGGAGCAAAAGGGAGCTGCTGCATTTTGCAAGAGAGACTGGGTTTAGGCCTGTGGGGAGACAGCAGCAGGCTGTGCATCTCTCTAGCCCTGCTTTATGTCCAGTCCTTCTCAGCAGCAAACAGGGAGGTAGGTATAAGGCAGGGCAGTTCATCTCCTGTGCTGGAGGCATCTTATGGTCACCATGCACTGGGTGACTGTGTGAGCTGGGGCAGGATTGAGCCCCGAGCTCTGCGCTGCTGTGTGGGGAGTAGCTGCACTCTGAGGAGGTGCTGGAGGCAAGATTTGTCAAGAGAGGTAATATTTTTTATGGTAGCAATTCACAGAGGTGGATAAAAGGGACAAGCTTTAATGCTCCCAGGTCCTTCTTCATGCCTGAAATAGGAGCAGCAGGAGACAAGCCAGGGAACTGAAATTCATAACTCTGGACACTAAACATCACGGGCTCTATAGTGATATTGGTTTTACAGCACTTTATAATTCTTATCCCCTCCTCTCAGCTAACGGCTTCTTGTTCTACTGGCAATAAATTACCCGCTGCTCTCATTCTCTCTCTCTCTTTCCCAGAGGAATGAATGACTTTTTTTACCTCTCCTCATGCTAAAAAGGTCCCTCCCCCACTTACTGGGTACTAACTGCCTTTTCTTACCAAGTTAAATAATCAAATTAAATCCTGAGTTGTTGTTCTCAGTTTGTATTTAGCATTGCAGCTTGCACATGTATCCTGAACCTGGAGACAGGTTTAGGCACGTGCCCAGAAAACACCTTGTTTCACACCAAATCCATCAGTTGCTTTAGTAAAAGGTACTATGCTTAAATACACTTCATGCCACCAAATGAAGTAGGCGTGCTTCCTGTGGGTATGGTGAATTGGCAGCTGTACTGGGAGCTGCTTCTGGTGTACAGAGCTGCTATGCAACGTTTGGACCGCAGACTTGTGGTAAAGGTGATTTTTCTGAGCGCTGGGAAGCTGTAGGTGAGCCCAGCATTGCAAATGGCACATGTGCAGGAGCTCATTTCTAAGCTCAGGCACTTGGAACTGCCAAACTTAACACCTGGATCCACCTCATTATCACTGCAGGGGCTAAGTCAGTGGGCACCTGCAAATTAAATGCACAGCATCCCTTGGCTCTTTCCACTGAGGAGTGACAGAGGGAAGCTCAGGTCAAAGCCATCTCCCAGCCTGCCTGGAAGGATCTCTCTCTCTCTGTTAGGCATCTACTCTAAATAGCATGAAGTGAATGAACAGTGGGGGATTGATGGAGCCTTTTCCATCAAAGGAAGAGCAACAGTGGCATTTTCCTATCCCCAGCCCTATCCAGAAGCCCCCCAAGCCCAGCCAGGCATCCCAGGGAACCTTCCACTCCTTGTGAGGATACAGCTTTCAGAGAGGTGACACAAAAACATGATAGCATTTGTAAATACAATCAAATAGGTAGGAGACACCTCTGCAGAAGGCTAATCAGCTGTGGGTGATGAGCAGCCACTGCAGTGTGTACCTGGCTCCTTGGGCAGCACTGCCAGAGCTTGTCACCTCAGTACAAAGGCTGGACAAGGTGAGGACTCTGCCAGACCACTGAGTCCCTCAGCCTTTGACTCCATGGACCCCCTCAGGAGGAACAGAGGATGGAGAAGAACAGTAGATAGAAAGCAGTTCTGTTAAGTGGTGAAAATGCACATTTTGGGGGCCAAGAGGGGCTGAGCAGCCATACAACCATTGCTTCACCTCGAGATACTGATACGAGCCCATGGGTATCACCCAGTGTGTCTCCCAGTGCATCCTCAACTTTACTTCCCCTGAGGACCATAGACATGAGCTAGCTTCAAGCAGATGAAGGGCTTGCCTCTGAGGGGTTTTGGCCCTGGTAGTACTTGGTGGTTTTTTCAAAGTGAATGTAAACTGAAGACCAGCCAGGGAAGTTCAAGCAAGATCTTGTGTGCCATGATTTCTGCATCGTGCTAAAACAGTAGATGCAATTGCTCTGTAAGGAAAGACATCTGGAGGAACAACACCTCATGATCTCCAGCATTTCCTCCAAGACAACTGGTTTCTCTTCCCATCCCTATTCCCCCTTGTTCTGTACAGCTCCTGGTTGTAGCCAGTTCTGGAATATCTTTGAAAAAGTGTAAGGAGAGCTGGATGGCAGTTGTTTTGCACAAACTTGTCCAGCTGCTGGGGGATGCCAGTTGGGGTTGATCATATCAAATATGAATTTGGTGAAAAATTATGCCAGAAAATGGGGAAAGAAATAAGACAGCCAGAACTGTTCATTTTAATATTTCTTTTGAGATCTGTTTTGATTTTTTTTTCCCTTGAAAACAACCTTTTAAGGACAAATTTAGCCCTGTGTGTTTAAAATAAATAAAGAGTAATTAAGTAAAGAGTCACTATCTCATTTCTGTTAAATCAAATATTTCTGCTCACTGAAAATATTTGAGGAAGCTTGAAGTTTCATTTCAGACAACTTAAAAATATTTCTACAATTATTATTTTGGTTCAGCTACTGAACTGAAAAATGATTTATTTGCACAGCTCTGATTAAGGCAGGGAGAAACTTATTTAGGCACTTTGATTCATTATGCCTCTAATCCCAGCTGAGCAGAAGTGGGAATTCCAAGCCAAAGGGAAGTATTGCTTCTCTTTTCTTCATTACTCTGGTAAATGGGTTTGAATACACATGTATTCCCTTCCACTGCGTGCTGCTCAGGGCTGCTTCATGACCTAAGAGTCATTTACTTTTACTTTTGGTACCATGCCTGCTGTGGCAAGGGCTGAAGTCATTTGTTACCAGGTCTCAGTTAATTAACGTTAATCAACAATAACAGTGTTGCTTTTCCATGTCCACCCTGTTGTATCCCATGCTTCTAAGTCTCCTTTCTAAACATTTTATTGGATAATGGGATTGGGAATAAAGGGGGAGGGGGAATTAAAAAAAGGGAGAAGTTTGAATACTGGTAACATTTTGGCTGAAAATGGTGATGTTTTGGTTAATAACTGACATGTTCCTACTTGGACACATGCCCTACACGTCTGATTTCTCTGCCATGGCTGCAGGTCCTCTGCTGCCACTTCCTCTCCCCTCTGCAAAAGGAGCAGCGTGGGATCTTTTGGAGGAGCACAGGGGGAGTCTGGACCAGCAGGAGCCTGGACCACAGTGAGCCTGAGAGGAACCAAATTATGCAACATAACCATAATGGGGAAAGAAAGCAACCACAAAATCACAGAATCACAGGGTTGGAAAAGACCTTTAAGATCATCAAGTCCAACCAATCCCATCCCAAGCTAAACCAGATCCCTAAGTACCTCAGCTGCCCTTTTTATGAACACATCCAGGGAAGGTGACTCAACCCCCTCCCTGGGCAGCCTGTGCCAGGCCCTGACAGCTCTTTCAGTAAAAATGTTTTTCTAGTATCTGGTCTGAGCCTCCCCTGGCACAGCTTAGTGCCATTGCCCCTTGTCCTGTCTCCTGTCACCTGGCTGAAGAGACCATCACCCACCTCTCCACAACCTCCCTTCAGGTAGCTATGGGTGGTGATAAGGTCTCCCCTCAGCCTCCTCTTCTCCAGACTAAACATCCCCAACTCCCTGAGCCATTCCTCACAGGATTTGCCCTCCAGCCCCTTCCCCAGCCTGGTTGCCCTTCTCTGGGCTCACTCCAGGACCTCAATGTCCTTCTGATGGTGAGGAGCCCAGAACTGGACCCAGCACTCGAGGTGCAGCCTCGCCAATGCCCAGTACAGGGGCACAATCACTTCCCTGGACCTACTGGCTACACTGTTTCTGATACAGGCCAGGATGCTGTTGGCCTTCTTGGCCGCCTGGGCACACTGCTGGCTCATGTTCAGTCAGCAGTCAACCAACACCCACAGGTCCTTCTCCTGACAGCTCTCCAGCCAGTCTCCCCCAAGCCTGTAGTGCTGCATGGGGAACCACTGTGAAAGCTGATCAGAGGTGGGGGAGGAGGGAGAGGAATAAAATGTTGAATTCCATAAGTGTGGATGGAAGTGCTCTGCCCAGCTGTTAGCACAGCTGGTTGTGCTGTCAGTCGTTCTGCCTGCAGGCACTGGGCCTCATCAGAGCAACAGGCCTTTCCCATACAGGAGTGCTAATGCTGTGTGCGTCTCCTCTGCTTCCTTTAAAGTGCATTCCACATGATACATGGCCAATCGATACAGCCATGACTTCTATTTTTTTTTTGCTCAAAACATTGATCAATAGATTTTTGCAGCTGTCTGCTGTCAAAGACTTGATTCACTGTGAATCTTACAAAAGCTGAACCATTCTGAAGTAATTCCTATTCTCCTTAAATTGCATTGGAATTTGCCGTGAAACAGCTGCTCGATGCTGCCAAGGGCTCAGTCATTTCTCACAATCAAAGTTCTTTTCCAGTGAGGAAGAAAAGTGCCTTAAAGCCCTGCAGTCCTTTCCGTCCCTGATCTCAGCTATATCCCTGTGTGTGCATAATTCCACGTTTTTAAGGGCTGGCTCCAGAAGAGCAGCCCATTGTCACACAGAGCTGAGAAGGAGCAGAGAGTTGTCATGGAGAGCAGCACATCATCATGGCTTTTGTTTTCAGCACTGACGAGGTGGAACATTTTTGGCTGGCAGTAAAGAGCATCCACAGCTCCTCACACACTCCAGTGTCCCTGGGACCTTTTTTGGGAGAGCAAATTCCCTACTTACTGTCAAGAAATCTGCTGCTTAAAAGCTTACAGAGGAGGAATGCCTGTTTTCCTTGAGATTGTTGGAAACAGGCATTGATAAGTACTTTACAAGAAAAATGCTTTATTTTCTGGACATGATTGATAGAGGGTGGCTACAATAAGCCTGATCTTTCCTCAGATATGCCCCACTGCTTTGGAAAAGCAGGGAAACTCAGGCAACAAAACAGCAGAGGTGGCCATTAGCACATCCTGTGTGAGGAACTCACAAATCCTCCCAATCCACCCTTTTCACCCCTCAGCCAAATTACTGTTGTAAGGCACCTGGTCAATAAGACATCTTGTGACACTGAGCACCTTTAAACCTTTATCTTACAAAGAGTTGCCAAGAAAACTACAGGCTCACAGCAGTTCATTGCATTCCTTGTAGGAACGTGGCTCCAGACTCCTGCCCTCTCTTCCAGCAAGTGTGGTGCTGTGTCTGTAGTTGGGGAGCCCCAAAGAACAGGGATTTCATAGAATCATAGAATGGCAAGGGTTGGAAGGGACTCCAAGGATCAGAGAGCTCCACCCCCCCTGCCACAGGCAGCGCCACCAACTTCAGGCCTGGAGCTACACAAGGTTGCCCAGGGCCCCATCCAACCTGGCCTTGAACACCTCCAGGGATGGGGTATCCACCCCCTCTCTGAGCAGCCTGTTCCAGCATCTCACCACTCTCTCTGTACAAAACTTCCCCCTAATATCCAATCTAACCCTTCCCTCCTTCAGCTTCAATCCATTCCCCCTTGTCCTGCCATTATCTGCCCTTCTAAAATGTTGATTCCCCTGCTGTTTCTCTGCTCCCTTCAGGTACTGGCAGGCTGCAATGAGGTCCCCCCACAGCCTTCTCTTCTCCAGGCTGATTTATCCACTAACAACCCAAGGGGAAAGAGTTCACCACTAGACCCAACCCCCCTTCCTCCCCACTCCCTCTGTGCAGCCCAGGCAGGCAGACACATGAGGAAATACTGATGAGATCAGACAGAGGAAGTGACTGGCTGTGAATGAACACAAGCAGTGTAGACAGTTGAGGGAGTGGGCCCATATGGCACCTTTCTTTAATCTGCTGTGGTCCTAGACATTGTTGAAGCTATGTTTTAGCAATTCCCTTGCAAATTGTGGAGCCTGCGACAACTGCAATGATGCTCTGACAATTTGGAGCTTTTATACCACTCAAGAGCAGGCTGGCCCCAGTCTGAGAGATGTACTTTCATGTTTCTGCTGGCCTGCTTCCTACCTCATACTTGGGAAATAGGCTGCAGCGTGGGCAGGCACCTAATTGTGAGCTCTGTACTGACCCCTCTGGGTCCCTGTGCCGGTGACGCAGGGATGGGCTGACAGACAATTTCAGGTTCAGTACTGATCTCTGCAGACCTTCATCACCTAGCCAGCTAGATAAATAATTTCAGTTTCTCTGCTGATCCCTCTGGGTAAACAGATATTTTCAGATCCTGGGTCCGTAGATGAGCAAACAGAGGGACAGTTCAGGCCCAGCTTTGAACACCCGTGTCCTTCCAAATTTGGATTAAAAAGAGGTTCTTTGTCTCTCTTCTCCACCCCCTCTGCCTGCCTCAGAAAAGGTGCACTGCAGCTGAAACCAGTGAGAGGTACATCCTCCGTGCTGCCTGACTGTGACTTGGTGCTACAAACATCTGGAATGAGCCAGAAGACTGAGTGGGGGGAACGAGACAAAGATGCAAGCATGTCATGTACAAACCACACTGCTGAGCTCCCCAAGCCACAGGATACTCAGCTCTGCTAGAGCAAGCAATGCAGGGGAAGGTGCAGATAAAGCTGGCATTTCAGTGCTGTTGGCATGGTCTCCCTTTGCCTGGGTCCACTGCTAAAGTCTGTCCTACCAGCCAAGCCAGTTGCTTTTTCACACTGCCCCTCCTCCCAATTCAGGATACCCCAGGGGTGCTACCCACAGCTTCACCCTCCTCCTGCTCACCATGGCCACCCCCAAGAAGGTGCTGAAGGCTGCATCCATACTGATGCTGCTGGGTCAACAGCTACTCATCCTTTGTTGCTGTCATTAGAGACAACCATGGTGTGGTGGGGAGGTTAGAGAGATAGGATGTAACAATGGTCTGGATAACAGGAACATAACTCTGCCTGGTAGAGACTGGGTGTAGGGGTGGGCTGAAAGGGGTTTAATGCTACTTCTTTCTGTCAGAAAAGGCTAGAGGTTTTTTCATTCCTTTAAGACTGGTTCCCTGAGTTCTGTTTAAAATGCTTTATCAAGATAGTACATATACTTCTTTTCTAAGGGGGTAAATGCTTGTGATGTTTTTTGGCTAAGATTGCAGACAAATGCAATGCCTCCCAGGAGCCATGATTTGCTCCAACTGTCCCATTTTCTTCTCATGTTTTTATGAAGAATATATGTACCCTTTTAAAATAACTATAATGAAAAACTTTTGGTTAAAAAAAAAAGATTATTTTGGGCAAAGTCTGGGGAATTTGGGGTAACCAATTGAAACCGCAACTGGATCTCATGCCCCTTTTTTCTTCTTGGGGAATTCCCTGATATACTAGAAATCCACATACAGAAAACAGAATCACAGAGTTGTAGGGGTTGAAAGGGACCTCCAGAGATCATGGGGTCCAACCCCCCTGCCAAAGCAGCTCCCCAGCTCATACTGCACAGAGAGGTGTCCAGACAGGGCTGGAATCTCTCCAGAGAAGGAGACTCCACACCCCCTGGGCAGCCTGTCCCAGGGCTCCCTCACCCTCACTGGGGAAGAGTTCTTCTCTGTGTTGGTGTGGAACTTCCTGTGCCCTAATTTGCAGCCATTGCCCCTTGTCCTGTCTCCACAGACCACAGAAAAGGGGCTGGCCATTCCCCCTGCACCCCATACTTAAGATATTTATAAACATTGATTAGGTCCCCCCTCAGTCTTCTTTTCTCCAGGCTGAACAGCCCCAGCTCTCTCAGCCTTTCCTCATAGGATAGATGTTCCAGGCCCTTCATCATCTTTGTCGCCCTTCTCTGGACTCTCTCCAGGAGATCCCTGTCCTTTTTATCCCAGGGAGCCCAGAACTGGACACAACACTCCAGGTGGGGCCTGACCAGGGCAGAATAGAGGGGGAGGATCACCTCCTTTGACCTGCTGGCCACACTCCTCCTGATGCCCCCCAGGATCCCATTGGCTCTCTCAGCCCCCAGGGCACACTGCTGGCTCATGGCCAACCTGTCATCACCCCCAGGTCCTTCTCCACAGAGCTCTTCTCCAGCAGGTCACCCCCAGCCTGTACTGATACATGCTGTTGTTCCTCCCCAGGTGCCAGACTCTACACTTGCTTTTGTTGAATCTCACCTGGTTTCTCCCTGCCCAGCTCTCCAGCCTGGCCAGGGAGAATAATGAGCAACCTGGAGTTGAAGTACACAGTGCTTTTTGGGATACTTCCCAGGATCCTGACCCAGGAGGTTTTGATTCAAGAGCCATTGCAGCTTCTGGTTTTGGCCAGACCCTTCATATTATTTCAGAGCTTTGGATGGGTCTTCGTGTCAGCATACACTGTTTATGGCTTTGGTTTGTTTATGGGTCCCTTCAAATAAGCACAGAGCTCTCCTAAGCTTCCCTGAGTACTTGTTAGCCAAGAATAATGTCAGCTTCTCTACTAGTGATATTAACCAGTTATGAATTGCAAGATAAATGTATAGAAAGCCTGAGGTGTTTTAGGCATCTTCTGGATTTGTGGCATCTGAGGAACCTCCTTTTCATGCCCTATTGCCTAGCTGAAGGCTGGAAATACATTACTTGGTTAACAAAAGTTGAATTAGTTCTGTCATATCTTGACTCTAGGGACTGGGCCTTTATGGGAGAGAGTAACAATCAGATGAGTTTATTACATGCCAGTGATGCAGTAAAATTCAATTAATATGTTTGCTCTGCTTCCCAGAATGAAAAATAGACATGCTATAAATGTGAATAATGCTATCATTCTGGTTCTGTGTCAGTAAACAACTGTAATCTGGTGATGTTGTGGAGTCTCAGCATCCTTCCTTGCACACCTCTGGGGCCCCCGAGGCTCCAGGCAAGGTGGGAGGATACTACACAAACACTCATGCCCTGGTATGATGTAGCAGCCCCTTGCTTTAGCAGTGTGACCACCTCTGACCCCATGGGGAACAATGAGATAGGAGGCCCTACCTGCAGAATTCCTTGGCTAGCCTGTTGCTTTCCCAATTGCTGCTTTTCCAGGGATACAAGACCCCCAGCAGGGCATCTACAAGGAACTAGATAAACTTCTCCATACAAAAAATGGTACAAGAATTGCTTCAAAGCACTAAGCTTGAGGGAACACTGCCTGAATCACTCCATCTCCTTCTCCTCTAAAGCAGTTTGAGACCTATGGCATAGATCACCACACCTGTCCCCTGGCCTTGATCTACTGCTTGGATGGATAGGTGGTCCCTGTCCTTGTCAGATAACATGATTCACCCATGACTATATCATCTAGGAACCAGAAGCACTTTGTTAAAAAAAAATCCACAGGGGTAGCTGGCTAAACTTTTGTCACTGCGTGGATGTTAGGTTATGTGATCTTCATACCCAAAAGGGAGCACAGGGAAGGTAGCCCAAGGAATACCCCATCCTGGCTCTTTGTGGGCCCATCCCAGGCACCATCAGTCTATCAAATGCCCATCCAGACAAGCCCAGCAGAGTCCCAAAGGCAGGGGGAAATCCAAAGTACTGACTCCAAGAATGACAACACCCTGTCTAGGTTCCTCCCAGGGCTGTCCTGGCAGACTGTCAGTCCAGGGGTGATAGCCATCCTGGTGAGTCCTTGGCAGCAGCTCTCTGGAACACCCTTTGGATTGATCAGGGTTACAAGACTCATTATGGACATTAAATTCCATTTACAGCCATTTTCAGCAGCAAGGGTGTGCCCCCTATTCTTTGTACACATGTGTGCATAGGTGTCTGAGTACAGTGCTGGAGGATTGGTGCAGCAACTGGAGCAAGCGTGGGTGTGCAAGTGAGTGATCCTTAGTTTAAGGTGAGGCAGCCTGGGAGCCTGTTGTGCATCTGTGTGTCTCTAGGGGTGAGACCATGGGAGGAACAAGGTGTCATAAGGACCAGAAGGTCCTGACCAACTGCTGGAGGGACTGTGGGACCCAGGGATTGATTAGGAGTCCTGCCTGGAGTGCGGGTACAGTACTGGCTATGAGATGAACTGCATGTCTAAGTCCAGCTGCTGGAGGCTGCATGTTAGTACATCATCCATCTATCTGTATTTCCCCCTAACAGACCTTCATCCCGAAATGAGCCTTCATCCTTGAGGGGGATGAATACAGGTTCTGTTTGCATCAGTGCTGAGTATCTGTGTGGTCAGACACACCTATGTGTGCTGTACACATGCATGTGCCCACTGGAAATAGCTGCTCATTCTCACCAACATCTGGGCCTGAGGGATCAGAGCTGCTGCAGCATCACCTCTATCAGGCTGCCAATTGAGGCAACTCCCCAGCAGATATACAAAGAAGTGAGGTTTCAAGCATCCCTCTTAAAGGGATGCCTGAAAAAAGGCTTCAGGTTGTCAACACCATCTTTACACTGCTGTCTCATTCCTGGACATCTGGGCTGGTAGAGAAAACAAGCCAGTCCACTAAAAGAGAGGTTCTGTGGGAATCCAGGCAGCAGAGAAGGCTGTTGCTTTATTTTCACTTGCAGGGTGAAAAATCACAGGCGCCCTGGGAGGACACTCACTGATTCCTCTTCCCTATCTCCAGGGCTCTGAATCTAGCTCTCTCTCATTCCATGAAAAAATAGAGAGGTTTCAGAAAGGAATGTGTTACCCTACTCAGGGACAGCAGTAGAATGTATGGGTATTTTAGTTAGGGAAGGTGACTGTACCATGTATGATGTACCATGTACTGATGAGAAGCAGCCTGGGGAAGGGGACACTTTGCAGCACTGTTAGCATGTAGATGCTGGGCTCTGACAGTGCACACTTGCAGCCCAGAAGGCCAACTGTATCCTGGGCTGCATCAAAAGGAGCATGGCCAACAGGTCAAGGGAGGTGATTCTGCCCCTCTACTCTGCTCTGGTGAGACCCCACCTCAAGTACTGTGTCCAGTTCTGGACTCCCCAAAATAAGAAGGACATGGAACTTGTAGAAAGGGTCCAGAGGAACCCATGAAGATGATTAGAGGGCTGGAGCACCTCTTCTATGAAGACAGGCTGAGAGATTTGGCCTTGTTCAGCCTGGAGAAGAGAAGGCTCAGGGAGACCTTGTAGCACACTCCAGTACCTGAAGAGGACCTACAAGAAAGCTGGGGAGGGACTTTTTAGAAGGGTGTGTAGCAATAGGACAAGGGTGTGTGTGTGGGGTGTTTTTTAATTGAAAAGGGGGAAGATTTACACTGGATATTAGGAAAAAAATTCTTCACTCTGAGGGTGGTGAGGCACTGGGACAGGTTGCCCAAGGAGGTGGTGGCTGCCCCCTCCTTGGAAGTGCTCAAAGGCCAGGTAGGATGAGGATGGGACCTCAAGCACCCTGGTCTAGTGGGAGGTGTCCCTCCCCATGGCAGGGGGCTGGAATTTGATGATCTTTAAGGTCCCATCCAGCCCTGATCATTCTATGAATTTCTGAGTCCAAGATTGTCACAACTTCAGTGCCTTACAGTCACCTCCTCTGACATTTCAGGTCACTTGTCCCCATGGATTAGGCTGTTCCCATTGTCCCCTGTCCCCCTAACCTCCTGTTCTAGGAGTTTTTTTCCAGTTCCCTTACTTCCCAGCTCATTTGCTTTGTCATCTGACCTTCCTTACCATTCTCTATTCTACACATCACAGACCCTTCACTGATAACCAGCAATTCCTCATCTTTGTCCTTGGGTCCTAGCCATAACCCCAGCTCCACAAAAGTGGGTGTACACACTACAGTTTACAACAGTCCTCACTTTTTGGACTGCCTACAACACTCACCTCCCATCTGCATTCAGCAGGGCATACACTACTGATTTTCCACATCCTCATCCATAAGAGGGAACCTAGGCCTGTGCCTCTGTACATCAGGGGCTTGCTACCTTGTTATTTTTTACTATTTCCTCCTGAAATAGTAAGACTACAGGCTCTGAAGGGTTCTTTATTTTTTGAGCAGAGTGCGAGATATGGAGGGGTTGAGAAGAGGTTAGGACCTCAGCACTCTTTGCTATTCTGTTTTTCACAGAGGAAACAAAGCTGTGACTTATAGTTCAAAGCCTGCCATAAATACTGTCTTACCCTGGCAGAATGGAGAAGTAGCCTGATAGGAGCCACAGTTCAACAGAGGCAAATGCAGCGCCTTGCACTCATGATGGAGTAACTGCAGGCAACAAGACAGGCTGGGACCAGCTGGTCAGGAAGCAGCTTTGCAGAAAAAAAACCCTGCAGGCCTTGGTGGATAACATGAACCTCATCAACAGTGTGCCAGCAGAGCCAGCCAGCCACATCCCAGGCTGTGCTGGTGTGAGTGCAGCCAGCCAGTGAATTCCTCCCCTCAGCTTGGCACTGATGAAACTATATCAGAGAAGAGCTACAAAGATGATGATTAAGGGCCTGGAGCATCTCCCCTATGAGGAAAGGCGGAGAGAGCTGGGGCTGTTCAGCCTGGAGAAAAGGAGACTGAGGGGGGACCTCATTGGTACCTATAATTATCTTCAGCATGGGATCCAGGAGGAAATGGCCAGCCTCCTTTTCAGTGTCTGTGGGGACAGGACAAGGGGCAATGGCTGCAAGTTGGAGCACAGGAAGTTCCACACCAACACAGGGAAGAACTTTTCCCCAGTGAGGGTGAGGGAGCCCTGGGACAGGCTGCCCAGGGGGTGTGGAGTCTCCTTCTCTGGAGAGATTCCAGCCCCATCTGGATGCCTCTCTGTGCAGTATGAGCTGGGAAGCTGCTTTGGCAGGGGGTTGGACCCCATGACCTCTGGAGGTCCCTTCCAACCCCTGTGATTCTAGGATATCTGGACACAGCATCTAGCTTGGGCTTCCCAGTACAAGGCAAGCTTGGGCATGCTGGAGTGAGTGGGGCCGGGACACCCAGCTGGCCAGGGTCTGGAGCACAGAAGCTGAGAGTAGAAGGCTTGTTCAATCTGGAGAAGTGGAGGCAAGAAGGGGACTTTTTGCTCTCTACCACTGTCTAATAGAGGCTGCAGAGAGGATGGAGCCAGGCTGTTCTTGGAGATGCACAGACACAAGCTCAAACATGGGAAAACCCAACTAGATCTGAGGGGAAGAAGTTTTGCCATGAAATTGACTGCCATTTGTAGTCAAATACAAGGGGAGGTAAGTAAAGCCATTAATAGGATCTTCATCCTTGTAGGCATTCACTACTCACCTGATCAAGGCTCAGAACAACTTGATCTAAACTGACTCCACTTTGAACTGTGGTTGGGTTCAAGACCTCCAAAGTTCCCTTCTAACCTGAATTATGTTGTGTGTTTTAGGTTGTTTATGAGCCCCAGGGCAGACTCCTTTCCTGACAGTATTACCCTTGAGGATAACCCAGAATTACAGACTGGGTGAACAGGACCTGCCCTGATGGCCATCAGAATTTCTGATTCCTCCTTCTTCTATCACTGCTTACAACATGTGCCTTCTAAGTAATTTTAATGTAATTGCAGACCTTAAAATGTGTGCTTTTGATTCAATGAAAAGTAATCATGCTGAATAGATTGATATAGGTGTAGCTTAAGAGACCATTAATATAACTGTAATATAAGAATTTTCATAGTCTTAAGAATAGACTAGTTTAAGAGAAAGCTTTAACTGTAACTGTGTAAGCTGCTTTTGAGAGCAGCTGCAAAACTTAGCCAACAGTCACAGCTTTGAAGATAAAGTAGTAAGAATTTGTGTGGTTTTAGGAATAGTTTTGAATTTTAGCAGAATTTGGCTGTAATCACATCAGCTCTTTCATGAAAGCAGCTACAAAACTGAACCATAGTAGTACAACAGCCTTGAAACTAGAAGTAGTAAGAGATAGAGGAGTCATAATAAGACCAACGACCAATCAAAAGACAGAGTATATCTTGTTTTCAGTGTAAAGCTAACTTGTCAGTGCAGGTGTTTGGAGCCCAGATAAGCATGGAGAAAAACATAAAGAGCATGTGCTGAGAGAGAGGAAGACATCCAGCCTTCATCCCTGAAGACCACCAGAAGACCCCCTGAGTGTCACTGAGCATGTTCCATCTGGGTGGAGTTAATATAAGTGACTCCCTGGAAATAATTTGCATAACCCTGCCTTTTCCTAGAAATTATAATGAATGTATAGTTAACCTGTATAAATATGAGAAATTTGGCTTTAATGGGGACACACATTTGGAGGAGCCATCCCCTGTGTGCCCAGCGCTGCAATAAAGGATACCTGCTTCATAGTCACCAAGGCTGCTGAGTTTTGATTCTGGTTTTCCAAGGCATCACCTTCTCACACAGACTCTGGATGAGAAGCCAGGAGCCCTGATTACAGCCTTTTGCTTTGTGAACTACTGTATCAGGTCTGCCCTAAAGCCTGTTACAGGTCTTGGAAGGGGTAAGCCCCATTCTCCACCTTGGTTTGGGGACACATTCACCCCTGTTTATTCCCAGGGCAGTGTACCCCACAGAAGGGCTGATGCCAGAGCAAAGGTGTTTCCCCAGTACCCTTCTGCCCCAGCAGATCCTCAGAGAAGACTCAGTTGTGTGCACCTCTGGTTTTGAGTGCAGGCTGAGCAAAATGCCTCTTCTGCACTCCAAGGCTGGGACTGCAACTTCCTGGGGCCACTCAAGTACCCAATCTCAGTCTGGCCCTTCACACCTCTGCAGCACCAGGGAGATCTGCTGGGTATGACTCCCCTCTTTCTTGCCTACATCCTCCAGATTATCCTGCACAGTGTTGGCTATGGAGATCTCTTAAAACATTCCCAGACATTTTGATATCAGATCCCAAATCTGCAGGATTCACCTAAAATCCACTAGTT
This sequence comes from Laterallus jamaicensis coturniculus, assembly GCA_022605575.1. Taxonomy (NCBI): domain Eukaryota; kingdom Metazoa; phylum Chordata; class Aves; order Gruiformes; family Rallidae; genus Laterallus; species Laterallus jamaicensis. The sequence goes on from JAKCOX010000001.1 coordinate 3,177,253, forward strand.
GAGGAGGTGGGGTGTTTTAGTTCGTTTTTTCTTATACAACCTGTGGAGTGTGTCATCTTGTCTTTGAGCCTTCAGAAACCTAGTTTTGAGCTTTCCTCTTTGGCCACAGAAGAGTGGAAAGTCTATTTCTGGTTTAAGGAGGTTGAACTGCCCTGCCAGTTCTTGAAAGAAGATTGATAACAAAGCAGCATTGCTTTGAAATTCAGATAGTGTACCTGCTGTGCTTTCCAGATACAGCTATACACAATCCATAGCAGCTCAAAGTATTTGAGAGTGGATGAAGGTTTCTCTGAGATTTATGATTTTTTTTTTCAACTGGGGGAGGCAAAGGGTGAGAGTTACAGAGCTGGGGACAGTGGAGGGCTCAGAGGTCCTGGAGTTTTGTACATTGGTATGAAGTTCTTTGCAGAATAAATCTCAAAATTGAAACTGGAAAAGGAAAAAGCCCTGTTTGCTCTAAGGTAAATAAAAGAGGTGAAGATAGATGGGATAGGAAAGACTTCATCCACAGCCACTTTTCACTTAGCCTCAAGCTCTCTTGCTGTGGGAGACATCCCACCCCAGCTTGTACCTGAGCAGCATCATCTCCATGTCAGACCTCTTCAGCCATAGGAGAGCCTTTCTCAATAAAGTGTCTGCATGACATTGGGTTTGTCAGGCTGGAAGAAACATCATGGGGATGGGAGCAGAAAGCAACAGACATCTGGCAGGGCATGAAAGTGTGAGTAGGGACTGCTTGATTTTTCCCTTAATTTTCAAACAGGAAAAAGCAGCAACAAGTGAAACTAAAATTAGCCTGATTCAAAAAATAGTGGGATGTGAGCCTCATCTGACATGCTTGGCTGGTGAAGCTTGAGCTACAGGACATGAAAGCCACATGCTTGCACGGAAACTAAGCAAGTGAATGGAAGAGAAATCCTTTCAAGGGCAAATAAACATACATAAATTGTATATGGACCAGGAACCAGTCTCAGGGGAGCCTGAAATGGAGCCTGAATAAAGCTAACTGTTCAGAAAATCCTTTGGCAGTGGTGTCTGCTGATACAGGGCTCACCTGTGTCCTGGCTCTGGCCAGGCCAGAGTTAGCCTCCCCAAGTAGCCAGCACAGGTGAGCTAAGTGAGCCCAAACCCATGACCCTAGGATTCAGACTCCCATGCTCTACTGATACCCCAACTGTTGGAGCCACCCCCCCACCCCCCATTAGACACCAAGAAAAGAACTGTTGCTGTCCCAGAGCAGCACCAAACCACCTCTCTCCAACAAAGCCCCACATTGGGCACCAAAAAGGCCTGTGGTGGTTCAGCCCTAGCCAGTGGCTGAGCACCACACATTGCTCACTCACTCCCAGAGAAAGAGGCAGAGCCTCCATGGGTTGGGGTAAGGACAGTTTACTGACAAAAGCACCATTAAAGGAGAACAATAACAGCCCCTGGCAAACTACACTCACCCCCAGTGATAACAGAGTCAGAATACTTTACTCACGTGATGATAGCAGAGCACTGCATGATGTGAGAACCATCCCAGCACCCCAGATGCACTCAGACTTCCTTGGAGGCAGCCAGGAGCACCTCCCCAGCCAGCCCCTTTTATAGAAGAGTGATGTCAGGTGGTGTGGAAGCAGCCCAGGCTAACTCAGCTCACTTGTGCTGGCTGCTTGGGGAGGTTACTGCTGGCCTGGGCAGAGCCAGGACAATCTGCCAGCAGATGGGAAAAGCACACAGTGAGATATGTGGTGCCTGGAAGAAGTGCCAACATGAGCTTCAGATGAGCCTTTTGTGGCTGTTAGACCAGAGGAAAAGTTAAACTGTAAAATGTACAGGCAATGTAACAGTAGAGTAGTGGGACAGAGGGCTGAACTGCTGCGATTTAACCTATCCAAGAAATTAGCTTACTGCAGACACTACAGCTGACTGCTCCAGGAAAGCTGCCAGAAAGTAATGAAAACAAATAGGGATTTTGTAAAAAAAGAAAAGGAAAAAAAAAGCAAATTCTCTGTTTTCTGGGAGGGGAAATGAAATCTGTTCAGAGGAGAATGACAGAAGATCTTTGCTGTATCTAAACTCTTAACAGCCCTGAAGTATGTTAGCTAAGATAGAATTGTGTGCAAGGAGCATTGCTGGTAAAGAGTTAAGAATTTCCACCTGGAAACTTTTAGAACACACTAAAGATAAAGGGTTTTTAATAAAATAAAATAAAATAAAATATTTTTTAAAATGAAACAGAAAAAAGTACTTTTCTGACACTACTTCTGGACAGATTTCAAGACCACCATAATAGAAAACAAAGCACCCTCAGAAATATCCTGTGGTTTAATCAAATTACAAGAGATATTATTAATTGTATAAAGTAAATAGATAAGAAGGGGTATTGCTGAGACTGCTGGAGTTAGAAGTTCAGGTTATATTTCACTGCTCACCAGCAGAGAATAAACTATCAGTAGTGACAATCTAAAGAGCAGCATGGATGATTAAATTTGCTTTAATTAGTTTCAAGGGATCTTGATTGAAATTAAAAGCCAAAGTGCTGTGAACAAGCTGTTGTGCTAGCTTGGGAAGCAGATAGTGCTTTAAAACTGACAGGGCAGGGAGACCCTGCCGGCTGAGCAGGTTTGACAGCTTGGTTCAAACCAAAGGCAGGCTTTATGCAAACTGTAACCCAAGCAGTGTCTCCCAGACTTAACCTTGGGCATCACTTAAAGAGGGAAAACTGGTATGAATTTGTTGATGCCAAGATACATCTGAAGGCCTTTGGTTCACTGGATACACAGCCAAATGCTGGCATCGGTTCTCCAGGGGAGCACAAGCATCATTCTTCAGTTGAGCTAGAAAGTAGTACTTGCTTCAAAAGGAGCTGAGTAACTTGATTTTGATATGTAAAAAAAGGAAAAAAAAAAAAAGAAATTAAAATCTGTTATTAATGAGATAGGAAACACTTGCTTGGAAATAAACTCAGAAGAGAGACCAGACTTTGCTTGAGAAGAGATCATCCTAGAAAGGAAATCCACTGAAGGAGGTGGCATGGGAACTAAAGGCAAAGAAGCACTGACTCAGCTAGAGGTACAAAAACACCACTTGGCATGTTAAAAGCACTGACCATACAGGCACTGAAAGCTGTGGTAATGAGATGAGGAACCACAGAGAACAGAGTGTAACATGGGCAGGAGGTCTGGAGGCTGTGGCATTTACGAGTGCGCCTTCGGATGCGTGTGCAAAGAGCAGCACTGGGAGCTCTGCAAACACTGAACTGGGTTTTACCATTTAAGCAGGAAACAGAGTAGGTAACTTAGTTGGCAAAAGAAACTTGGCATACCGTTTTCTCAGAAAATAAAAGTTTAAGACCTTCATAAAGTACTGGAACAAGGTATTCATAGTCTTTGATCACGGTATTCACTAGCCAACAGGAGCAGCTCTAGGAAATAAAACATGTGCTTGATCTTAAAGCTGCCCCTGGAATGAAATCCCTTGGCAAAGGATGGAGACAAGTCCAGTTTCAAGTAAATAAAAATGGTGATATCTTCAGTGTTCCTATATCAGTCCAGCCACATAAAGAACTGGGTCATTAGCTATGATATTACTGAGGAGAGATGAACACGACTGTAGCATTGACTCGGTGGTATCTCAGTTCATTTAACAGTGGGATGTGTACTTTCCATTATGCTGCTGTGGCAAAAGGGGAAGTGCTCATTAACTTCCTTGGGAATCAGATGCTCCTTCTGGGTAATATGCCTGTCACAGCTTTACCAAATCATTATGTTATAAGGCAATGAGCTGTCCTGGCAAATTTTCAGCAGATTAAATTGGAAACTGGAGTGGATATTCAAGAGATGAAGCCTGTATGAGTGAAATCATCGTGGAAAGCAAGGCATGATGGTTGAAGGGTCACAGACTATACCAGCAGGCAGGGGAGTGATCTGTGAGCAGAAGGGGTGATCTGCACGTCTGAGAGCCATGACAAACCATTCGTCACAGAGAAAGGAGGCAGCCTGGCAGGCAGACAGCAAGACCTGGAGATGATGGAAATGCAGAACAGATCTCTCATCTGCAGCTGGTTTTCAGCTAGACAGACAGCAGTCAATCCAGATGCCAAAATGCTGCCATCTTAATATTGCAACCCATGTGTACAGAGGAAGAGGAATTACCTGCAATTTATAAGGACAAGTGGCTTTACAAAATTAAGGTCTAAATCCAAATAGTGGATTGTCTAAAGGAAGAGACAGTAATCTGCATCTAGACACAGCACTGGGGGAAACAGGGAAAAACTGCCATGCCTGGGCTCTGAATAATACAGATGGGAAATGGTTGAGGTTTATGAGGCTGCCACCACGGAGCTGTGGCTGAAGGCGGTCACAGTACTGCTTCACTATGTCATGAGATTTTCATAGCTTTTACTTATTTTACTTATTTTTATTTTACTTTATTAGGTCTGGGAGGGTCCCATGCAGAAACCTGGAGACAGCTGGAGGTACCTGTGGGGGGAGAGAATGATTCATCATTTAGCAAAAACACCAGCAAGCTCCAATGGATAATTTGGCTACCTTCTAGAATTCCTTATGCCTGGGGCTTCCCTGAGATAACAAGGTCATTCCCCAAGGGGATGGCTGTCAATTGGGAATGCATATATTGGATCTCAGAAAATAAAATCAAAAGGTAGAGGGTCACGACTCTGGAGAGACTGCAAGTCAAGACTTGGTTATTTTTTTGCAATGCTATTAGATGGCTTTTGTCAAGCTCATGACCTCCAGGTATAGTCACAAATCAGGATTAAATGGGTTTTTCCTCTCCATTCCATTTCTCATATATGTAAATATTCTGCTAAGAGACCAGGCTCACTTCTGCACCAAGCGAAATATATGAAAGTCATAGCAACTGGTAACAGGTGAAGAATCAAACCTCTGTAAGGATTCTTGACATTGCTCAGAAAGATGGAGTTTCTGTCTTTGAGATGGGCTATAATTGTCAGAATGACATGATTAATTTTGTTTAGTGCAATCCTTTGTGCTTTGCAGGTATTGCAATGAGTGAACTGGTGCCTTCAAGTCTGCAGAGGTTAATGTGACAGTGCACTGCAATTAGCTGATGATTTTAAAAGGCAATTATCTAACAAAATGGAAATGGAGGTGGGAGGAATGGAAGTGTTAGTAACTTAGAATATCCCTTATCATAAAACAGCAGAATTAATTTAACTTGATAAGGCTGCTTTTAAAATAACTGTATAGTCCTTGTTGGCCTTGAAAAGAGGCAGCAAAGAGCAGCAGCTCTTGGCCTTGTTTCTTTGGACACGTGGACGTTAAGCATACAGCTCACTTCTTGACAAGAGCCACACATATATGAAAGGGATCCTGTTTTTAAATTATTTTCTAAAAAAATTGTTCCACAAAACCTTAAAACATTATCGGTTAGTCTCTTGGTTAAGATGCCAGCTCAAATGCCACTATCATAATCCAATAAAAGGGAAAATTGATGCATTCTACTCAGAAACGTGTCAGGAGCTATAGTAAGGGATGGGAGGGGAAATCTTCCAAGCACTGCAATGCCAGATCAGTCCCTGCATAGACTTCCAGGGAAACAGGACTCTCTCATCTAAAGCTCTACTGAGTTTTTGCTGTGCTGCCCTGGCAGGGCAAGCTGCCCAAGCTGGCTCCTGGCTCCTGGCTGGTGTCCCTGTTCAGCCCCAAGCCAAGGCAAGCACATCTGTTTCACACTGGTCCCAACACAGCGTTACCTGGGACAGAGGGGTGCAGGTTACTAAATGTGTATGCCCACACTGTCCTGTTTTACCAAAAAGAGGAAGTACCCCCTGAGCTGTGGTAGTAAAAACAAGCTGTTTCATGAACAGGGTGGCAGCTTGGTTGTATTTTTCTAGGGGTGAAATCCATTGTTTTTTGACAAATGTGCCCTTTTCTTTTTTTTTTTTTTTTTTTGCAATGTATCTCAGAAGAGAGTATCTTCTGCTGAATCCCACTGGAGGATACAGAGGAACCTATCCTGCACATCCTGTTCCTATGGAAACTAATGCACTTCGAACAGGGAGGGGACAAGAGAGGAACAGAGAGAAGCAAAATAAAAACTAGAGTAAGTAGCTAACAGAGTAGGATAATTCTGTACCTTTTGTTGTCATTTGTCTTTGAAGATTTTTCTCATCTCACTAAGGGCTGTTTCACCCATGGCTATATGGTAGTCTCCCTAAATCCTGAGGCAAAGACAACTTTAATAATATGATGGTTGGACTCGTGAGTCGCTTTGTAGAGACCGCTTAGTGCTAATGGTCCTTGCTTCAGTGATTTCAGGAGCTCCAGACTGGAGCCTATACTTTCTGACATGCATGTAAGAATAAATATTATTAAAATTCTGGATGAAGGCTAGTAGCAAGGGAAACACCACTTCCCTTCACTCTGTTTGGAACATTTGTGAAGCTGACCACTTCTGCTCCTGAGGAAGGATGCAAGGACCTGGCACTGTAAATATACACTTTTTTAATCTCTGCATTTTGTGTAGAAATCGTGGCTTGTGAAGAAATTTACCATCAGCTCCAGAGAGTATGATTCCCCACAGCTCCAGAGAATATGATTCCCCAAACCTCTCTGTTCAGTAATTAGTGAAGGTTCCAGGCAGATGACTTTTGGATCATTGAGAATGCTAGCAGATGCAGGAAAGCTTCCTGAGATATCCAAAATACACCCATAGATTAGATACCAAGTGCTACATCAGGTCCTTCTGGGCATCCCAAAAGCCTAAAGGTGCAGATCTGCCTGCCTTGACCTTTCAGCATTTACAAAACTTTTGCAAGTTCGTTCATAGATCAGTTCTGAAAATGGGACTCAGGCATGTAACAACCCATTTTAAAAAATCTTGCATTCTCTCTTGGAGAAAACAAGCATCAAAAGAACAAGGAAAAAAAACCCTCACATTTTTCCCATCTCCTAGTTAGATGCACACTGCAGCACATCGTGCTTTGCCTACGGGTCCGTGTGATGAAATAAAGCAATCAAATGCAATGTATAATAATGATAGCTGCTTCCAGAACTGTCAGGGCTCTGCAGGGCCCAGGCCAAACACCCCCAAAAGCCTTTATTCAGCTATTTTTTTCCCATACGCTACACAGATTTATTACCTTTATTGACTTTCCAAATGTTTACACTTGGAACATTCATCTGTCAAAGCTGCTTGCTGCATCTGCAATCAATCTCTGTGGTTTCAGTGCCACGGACAAGCAACGCGAAAGCCTTGTTGTAAAGATCACCTAAACCTGGAGTGAGCCACTGTTGCTAAGTAAGGGAGGATGACATAATCTACACAGTGTGCACGGTCAAAATTATGTCAGAGAACCTGATTAGTGTAAGTTGTTGTCACAGCACTTCAGGTTTCCTAGATAGACAAGCTTCTCTGCATCTTCGCGCAGGCACAGGAAATTGCTGACACAAAGAACAGACTCAGTTTTACTTTCCATTAGCACCTCCAACAGGGCCTGAAACCCTTCAGAATGGGGAAACTGAGGCTCAATTTGTTGAGTAATTCATAGTATCATAGAGTCATGGAATGGTCTGGTTTGGAAGGGACCCCAAGGATCATGGAGCTCCAACCCCCCTGCCACAGGCAGGGCCACCAGCCTCAGGCCTGGAGCTACACAAGGTTGCCCAGGGCCCCATCCAACCTGGCCTTGAACACCACCAGGGATGGGGCATCCACCACCTCTCAGGGCAGCTTGTACTTCTCCTGTTCATCTAAAGATCCTGCCAGCTGTTTATCCTATGGGAAAGTTTCCAGTGGATTGGCAAATTTGCTCCAGCCTTGAGACCAAAAAAGCAGGCAATAATTGGCTTTTAGCAGAGGGAAGGCAGGCTTTCTTCTCACTGTGCACACCTTTGGAAATAAAACAGTCTCAGTGTGCATTCAGCTCTACTGCAGCCTCTGACCTGGATGTAAGGGCCAGCAGTCACTGCTGTTTTGATGAGCTCACAAGCTGTAAACCCCGCCTCTGGAAGCTGTGTTCTGGTTTCCCTGTGACACGGTGCACCTGAGCAAAGGTTGCTTGTTTTGTTAAGACTGTGGGCTATTTTTGTTTCTCACTTGACTTCAGCCAGCAGTTTCATGCATTTATAAATCTCATTCCCCAAGTGCCTGAGCAGCTTACAACCTCCTACAAATCTCTCAGGTATCCTTTCAAGGGGTGGCAGTGTGAGCAGCCTCAGTTTATGGACAGCACAGATTCAGGCCATCAGATTTCCACCAGTGTGACAAATATTGTGTTTCCTCCTGGCTGTTCCTAGGCTGTGATAAGTGCCCACTCCCAGGCAATGAGAACCACAGAGGTTTGGGTGGATTTTGGCTCTTGAAGTCTCTTCAGCCCCGAGTCACAGACCAGCTCCCTTCACATCCAGCTTGTGCAGGGTGCCAGGTGACCCTGAGTTTCAGCATGCTGAACTGTGCACTCAGTGCTGATATCCAGTGGCAGAAAATGTTGTCCAGCTACTTTCCTCTCAGGGAAGACAGCAGGCCTGCTAGCGGCCTAGCTCTCTTCACCCAAGACAGAGGCCCTGACAATATTCTCCTATTCCCATGAGAAAAGTTACTCATGCTGAGAGGATCTTAATAATCCCATTCTCAAAACACAGCAGCCTTGCTGATAGGGGTACAGGCTGCCCTAACCCAAGAAGCAGTTATGGGAAGGTACTTGGGAGTAACAGAACATGTCAGGAACCAACCATAACAAGAGGGTCAAACCAGCAGGTGTGTGGATACTTTTAGGTATTAAAGGTAAACTAGGGCTGTTTAGCTATAAGATAGGTTTATCAGAACTGGTTATAATCACTAACCAATCAATATGGTGTGAACAGTGTGTGTAACCAATGAGCAGTTTTTAGCTTGCCACGTTTGCAGTAAGGAAGGTATAGAATCTGGGTGATTTCACCTCATAAAATGGCTTCCTGGCTTCCTGGCTTCACCTAAAATTAATATAAAGAACTGTGTGTTGCTCTCTACTGGACGCCACACTTTTCATTTCACCAGCATGGTGAAACCCAGGCATTGACATACATCCTGAGCCTGGCATCACTGTCCCTGCTAGCACAGGAACCTCTGGCCTCCTGCTCTGCCCAGCTGAGGTGTATCATACCCTGGCTTCGCTGCTGTTTAGGGTTGTAGATTAAAGTTACTTCGGGGGGACTAAGCCCTCTCAGCTGCAGGAGAAGGAACATCTTCAGTCTGTCCATGGTCCATGTCCACTCATTTTCCATCTACACTCCTACCCACGGCTTTTGTGGCACGCTGATGACAACAGTTTCCATTCATAAAAACACCTGCACCACCTTTGAGGTTAGCATGCCTTTTCCCATGCATCTATCACCTGCTATCTTATGCCTCTGTGCTGCTGGGCAGGATCTGTCAAAACATGTTTGTCACACATGTAAGTGTCCCCAAGCACAGCCATCCCTCCAAGCAACTGGGAAAAATCATTTAAAAAGCAATGACATTACCAAGCGACACCTCCCTCCCCATTGCCTCGCTTGCCAAAGGATTTGTCACTCTGGCTCTTGTTCAGCTGGACCCTGCTCGGGTATTTTTGAAGTGAGGTGCTGTTCCAAGCCCTTTGCAAATATCCAGCATCCTTGAGCTGCTTCCTTCTCTGAGGAAGATGAGCAGAGTACCACACTTGCAGCAATGACATTCCAAGAAAAGGTGTGTGCCAAAGCAGTAAAAATAGCTTTGGAAGAGCTCTCCCTGCCCACTCCACCCAAACTCTAGCTCATTTTTCAACTTCAGCTTTGCTGCCTTCTGTACATGGGCCAAGGAAAACCAACTCTATTTCATGCCAAGCTTCTTTTGGAAGAAGAAAGTTCTTGTATTGGTTCCATTGCCATAGGGAAAATGTTCAGAGTTGTCTACTCATGCCCTAAGCTGACCCCTGTCCCTGATGTCACCCTGGTCTTTGTCATCCCCGTCCCTGCACATTCTTAATGCCAAGAATGTGATAGGAGACAAGCCCCCATTATCTGCTTCTGTGGCTGAGGAGAAGGTGCTGAGTTGCAGCAGTAAACATTTAGATAGCAGCTTTTCAGAAAGGTTAAAAACCCACATCCCCCAGCCTTGCAGCAGCAGCTAGTTGGTAGAAGTCAGGAAATAATTTTGGTTTGGACAGGTTGCTATTTCCTAGGGGGGTCTTGTGCATTCCCAGTAGCAAAAAAAAGGTTATGAGCAATTATTCAATCCTGTCCAGCAATTCTGCTTTTATTAGCATTTCATACTCTACACTTATTTCCAACTGCAGTCACTGATGTCCTGGGGACTCATACTGCTTCATCATCTGGCATTATGATAAAATTCCTATTTGGTTCAAACAGGTACATTATGCAAAAACAAAGATCATTTATGTTTCCAGCTCCTTTCCTAATACTCTCGCTGGTGCTAATGCTTTGAGCAGTTCCAGTCTCTTTGTCCCTCCTTGTCGGGTAACTCTGAGAGGAGTTATGATCCCTCACAGCCAGGGTAAATAGATTTTTCTTCAGCTGCCATTCACAGAATGCTGTCCCTGGCAGGCAGCTTGGAGAGCAGTTATTTGGCCTGGACAAATAAATCTTTGCTTTAGATCCCATGGGATAGGTTTTCATGGATACTTTATTTTGCAGCACAGTTAATGCTATTAGTGTTAATGGGACTTGTGTCTTCAAAATCCTGCATACCCCACTGCCACTGTGCCCCTGTGTGCCTTGCCTGGGATTGTATATTCAAGTGAAGCAAGGATCAGGAAGAGAAAACACCAGAAGCTGAGAAACCAAGAGCACCAAATCTGGGGGTGACACCCATGCAGAGAAACCCCCAATCACACAAGGGCCTTCCATGGGGTGATCTTGCTGGCATCCCCAAGGGTTTATTCCTAAATGTGGTTGTGCCCATCAGAGAAAGCACTCCTCTGGAAGATGTGGACATGGAGACAAGCCCTTCACAGTCCTCCATGCCCTGAATCCCTCACCATCACTTTCACTGTGAAGCTTCCCTCACCTCAGTGCCCAGACTGCCCTGGCATGAGGGCATAATCCTACCAGCTCTTGTTCTCACCCTCACCCATGCAACACAACAGCAGCACACGGTGACAGAAGGATGACCAGATGCTAGCAGCTGGTAGGTAGCTGGTGCCTTTGCAACTTCTGGTCCCTGCCCATGGCAGGGGGATTGGAACCAGATGATCTTTGAGGTCCCTTTCAACCCAAACCAGTCTGTGGTTCTGTGATTCCAACTTTCCCTGTGCCACAGTCCTGGACAGTAAGAATGACCATGGTTATTCTCACTGCTGCAAGGTAGCTCAGGAAGAAGTGGTATCTCCCAGGGGAGGCAGATGGGATTTGCAGAGCATTTCTTACCAGCAGTCACCTTGGACCTTCAAGGGACCCCCAGATTACACTTCATGCTGCCCAGAATAAGGACCCCATGCTGCAGGGTCTCAAAGATGAAAGTAATTTATGTTCACTAGTCTGAGCATCCCTGAGATCTCACTGCAGCCTGGCCAGAGCTGGAGTGGCCATGCAGAGCTCTGCCAGGACTGACCATCCCAGCTGGGAGGTGGTGTACAATCACACCCTTCCATCACACCCTGGGACCAGCACCAAGCTCTCCATGCAGTCCCCAGGACCTCCTGGCACATTGCTGTGCTGCATCACATAGACCTACCCTGTGCGTCACCAGTGTTCCCATTCTTGCTGGGTTCATCAAGCGCTACCAGAACTGGGGCAGCTGAAAGCAGAAACACCCAAAATCACAGTCCACAGGGTGTGCCTGGCACATCATATGCTTTCTTCCAGCTGCTTTTTAACCCCACTCGAGTCTCCTAGGCATTGATCAAAGTGTATCCTCTCACATCTCTAACTACACATTCAACACATCCCTGCACTACAGCCCTTCTCCTGGCATCACTGGCGCCAAGTGAGGTTACTAATGATAGTACTGATAGCCTGGGGAGGGAGTGGGATGTGAGGCTGAGTGCTTCCACAGAGCTCCACCAGCCCTGCAGTGATGTGCAGAACAGCAATCAGCAGATGGCCTGAAGTCCCTGTGCATCCAACTGGACACAGGACAGAGCTAACCATCCCCATGGACAACAGAAGACACTAGTTCCCCAGTCCAGAAACGATACTTATGATTCCTGTGTCTCACTCTTGTTGCCCAACTCCAACACAAACCAACAGGAACCAGCTGCAGAGAACACAGGCAAAAATCCACTAACTTGTATAGAGTCTTATTTCTTATGCTTAATTAGACAAAGAAGTTGTCCTTGATGAATAACCGACATTCAGCTTAGTGGCCGAAACAAAAAGGCTCAGAGGATAATTAAGCTTATCTTGAATTTATTTTACTCAGTCTCAAATGGAAGGTTTCACTTGGCTTTGGGCTTACTTAACAGCTTTTCAACCCAGCTTATTTCTTCTCTTCCCCTCCCCCCTCTCCCCCTCCACCCCCCCAGGATGATTCTAAACTACAAATGCAATTGGAAATCTGATGCAGTTGAAATGATGCTGTTTAATGAAAATGTTTCCACAGCTTAAAATGTTTTCCCACATTTTTTCTGCTGAAGTTAATTAATAAATCGGGGTTGTTGGTTTTTTTTTTCTTTTACCCAAAACTCCTTTTTTTTTTTGTTCAAACTTACTGTTTTTTTTTTTTTTAAACAAAACAAAAACCCCCATTTGCCAGCTCCCTTGCTTCTAGTTCAGTGGGTGTGCTTTTCATTAGGTATTGTCACAACAAGTTTGTTCATTTGAGATTTCTTACAATAAACACACAGAGAAGGCTGAAAACTGTAAGTAGGCATTTACATTCAAGCACGACCAAGTTAAATACTGAGAAAAATTAGCTTGCTTAGCAAAAAAACATGCCTCATAAAGCCAGGACTAGATTTTTCCAGGGGGAAATATATTGGTATGTGAGTAGGAACCCATGTGGGAAAACTTATTTATTTATGTGAACACAAGAGAAAATGGTTTCTTGATTAAAATCTCCCAATTTGCATATTCAAATATCACTAATCCAACATTTTACCTGCAGAAAAAAAGTCTTACCAAAGCATTGGAGCAAAGACAGCATTACCAAGCTAGCTGCACTCTGCATTAACCTCTGCAGAACATGTTTGTCTAAGACAAACATCAACTTGTTCCAGATAGAAACCCAGCAGCACTCACCAAGAAGGAGCATACAATACCTTGAAACCCTGGAGCTTACATGAAAATTTTCATCAGAGCCTGGAGAAAATTAGGAACTGATTCACCTCCAGAGCTCTCCCCACAGGGCTGACAGTCCCACAGATGGGTTTAGATGTAAACTACTTTCCCTACATTCCTCTTTTTTATGGGGACAGAAGAAAATCTCCAGCTCCTGGGAGGATATGAGATATATATATATATATACACACAAATAAAAAAGAAAGACAGAAAGAAAGAAAGAAAAAAAAAATATTTCCGAAACAAACCAAGCCATGACTGAAAGACACAGAGACTCAGAGATTCCATTGTCCGGGAACAACTGAAAAAAAAAAAGAAAAAAAGAAAAATATTTTCGAAACCAACCGAGCCATGACTGAAAGACACAGAGACTCAGAGATTCCCTACTCTGGGAATAACTAAATTCTTCTTTCTTCCATTCTTTCCTTCTTTCTTTCCTTCTTCTTTCCTTCTTTCTTTCCTTCTTTCTTTCCTTCTTCTTTCCTTCTTTCTTTCCTTCTTTCTTTCCTTCTTTCTTTCCTTCTTTCTTTCCTTCTTTCTTTACCTTCTTTCTTTCTTTCTTTCTTTCTTTCTTTCTTTCTTTCTTTCTTTCTTTCTTTCTTTCTTTCTTTCTTTCTTTCTTTCTTTCTTTCTTTCTTTCTTTCTCTTCTTTCTTTCTTTCCCTTCTTTCTTTCCTTCTTTCTTTCCTTCTTTCTTTCCTTCTTTCTTTCCCTTCTTTCTTTCCTTCCTTCTTTCCCTTCCTTCTTTCCTTCCTTCTTTCCTTCCTTCTTTCTTCCTTCTTTCCTTCCTTCTTTCCTTCCTTCTTTCCTTCCTTCTTTCCTTCCTTCTTTCCTTCCTTCTTTCCTTCCTTCTTTCCTTCTTTCTTTCTTTCTTTCTTTCTTTCTCTTCTTTCTTTCTTTCTTTCTTTCTTTCTTTCTTTCTTTCTTTCTTTCTTTCTTTCTTTCTTTCTTTCTTTCTTTCTTTCTTTCTTTCTTTCTTTCTTTCTTCTTCTTTCTTTTCTTTCTTTCTTTCTTTCTTTCTTTCTTTCTTTCTTAGCTATTGCTGGACGTTTGGCATCTTTGGCAGCAAATGCTGCTCCGGCCGAGAAAAACACATTAGGTGCAACATGGAGGTACATTTGAGTTTCCCAGGAAAACCAAAGCAGTGACACCAAAGTTTTTAGTTTCTGTTTGTGTCTCCCCTGATAAGGTTTCAGTCCAGCTATGTCTTTCAGTCCTGGCTCCTTTGGTTTGGAAGCTATTGCTGGACGTTTGGCATGGTTCGCTGTAAATGCTGCTCCGGCCGAGAAAAACACTTTTGGTGCACCTTGGAGGTACATTTGAGTTTCCCAGGAAAACAAAAGCGGTGAGAAAAAAGTTGAAAGGTGGTGTTTGTGTCTCTCCTGAGGAGGTTTCAGGCATGCTATGTCTTTCAGTCCTGGCTCCTTTGGTTTGGAAGCTATTGCTGGAAGTTTGGTAGCAAATGCTGCTCAACCTATCAAAAACACATTTGGTGCAACATGGAGGTACATTTGAGTTTCCCAGGCAAACGAAAGCGGTGGGACCAAAGTTGAAAGGTGCTGTTTGTGTCTCTCATGAGGAGGTTTCAGGCCAGCTATATCTTTCAGTCCTGGCTCCATTGGTTGGAAGCTATTGCTGGATGTTTGGCAGCAAATGCTGCACTGGCCAAGAAAAACACTTTTAGTGCACCATGGAGGTACATTTGAGTTTCCCAGGCAAACGAAAGCAGTGAGACCAAAGTTGAAAGGTGCTGTTTGTGTCTCCCCTGAGGAGGTTTCAGGCCAGCTACGTCTTTCAGTCCTGGCTCCTTTGGTTTGGAAGCTATTGCTTGATGTTTGGTATGTTTGGCAGGAAATGCTGCTCCGGCTGAGAAAAACACTTTTGGTGCACCATGGAGGTACATTTGAGTTTCCCAGGAAAACGAAAGCGGTGACACCAATGTTGATAGTTTCTGTTTGTGTCTCCCCTGAGGAGGTTCCAGGCCAGCTATGTCTTCCAGTCCTGGCTCCTTTGGATTGGAAGTTATTGCTGGACGTTTGGCATGTTTGGCAGCAAATGCTGCTCCGTCCGAGAAAAACACTTTTGGTGCACCATGCAGGTACATTTGAGTTTCCCAGGCAAACAAAAGCGGTGAGACCAAAGTTGAAATGTGCTGTTTGTGTCTACCCTGAGGAGGTTTCAGACCAGCAATGTCTTTCAGTCCTGGCTCCTTTGGTTTGGAAGCTATTGGTCGACATTTGGCAGCAAATGCAGCTCCGGCCCACAAAAACACATTTTGTGCAACATGGAGGTACATTTCAGTTTCCCAAGGAAACAAAAGTGGTGAGACCAAAGTTGAAAGGTGCTCTTTGTGTCTCTCCTGAGGAGGTTTCAAGCCAGCTACATCTTTCAGTCCTGGCTCCTTTGGTTTGGAAGCTATTGCTGGATGTTTGGCAGCAAATGCTGCAGCGGCTGAGAAAAACACTTTTGTTGCAGCATGGAGGTACATTTGAGTTTCCCAGGCAAAGAAAAGCAGTGATACCAAAGTTGAAAGGAGCTGCTTGTGTCTCTCCTGGGGAGTTTTTAGGCCAGCTATGTCTTTCAGTTCTGGCTCCTTTGGTTTGGAAGCTATTGCTGGACGTTTGGCATGGTTGACTGTAAATGCTGCTCCGGCCGAGAAAATTCATTTGGTGCACCAGGGAGGTACATTTGAGTTTCCCAGGCAAACAAAAGTGGTAAGACCAAAGTTGAAAGGTACTGTTTGTGTCTCCCCTGAGAAGGTTTCAGGCCAGCTATGTTTTTCAGTCCTGGCTCCTTTGGTTTGGAAGCTTTTGATGGATGTTTTGCAGCAAATACTGCACCGGCCGAGGAAAACACTTTTGTTGCACCATGGAGGTACATTTGAGTTTCCCAGGCAAACGAAAGCGGTGACACCAAAGTTTCTAGTTTCTGTTTGTGTCTCCCCTGAGGAGGTTTCCGGCTAGCTATGTGTTTCAGTCCTGGCTCCTTTGGTTTGGAAGTTATTGCTGGACGTTTGGCATGTTTGGTAGCAAATACTGCTCCGGCCGAGAAAAAATCTTTTGGTGCACGATGGAAGTACATTTGAGTTTCCCAGGCAAACGAAAGTCTTGAGACCAAAGTCGAAATGTGCTCTTTGTGTCTCTCATGAGGAGGTTTCCGGCCAGCTATGTCTTTCAGTCCTGGCTCCTTTGATTTGGAAGCTTTTGATGGACGTCCCGCCGCAAAAGCTGCTCCAGCCGAGAAAAAAAATTTGGTGCACTATGGAGGTACATTTGAGTTTCCCAGGCAAACGAAAGCAGTGAGACCAAAGTTGAAACGTGCTGTTTTTGTCTCCCCTGAGGATGTTTCATGCCAGCTACATCTTTCAGTCCTGGCTTTTTTGGTTTGGAAGCTATTGCAGGACGTTTGGCATGTTTGTCAGCAAATGCTGCTCCGGATGAGAAAAACACTTTTGGTGCACCATGGAGGTACATTTCAGTTTCCCAAGGAAACAAAAGTGGTGAGACCAAAGTTGAAATGTGCTCCTTGTGTCTCTCCTGAGGAGGTTTCAGGCCAGCTACGTCTTTCTGTCCTGGCTCCTTTTTTTTGGAAGCTTTTGATGGATGTCTCTCAGCAAATGCTGCTCCAGCCGAGAAAAACACTTTTGGTGCACCATGGAGGTACATTTGAGTTTCCAAGGCAAACAAAAGTGGTGAGTCCAAAGTTGAAATGTGCTCCTTGTGTCTCTCCTGAGGTGGTTTCAGGCCAGCTATGTCTTTCAGTCCTTTCTCCTTTGGTTTGGAAGCTATTGCATGATGTTTTTCATGAAATGCTGCTCCTGCCGAGAAAAAAACATTTGGAGCACCATGGAGGTACTTTTGAGTTTCCCAGGCAAACGAAAGCAATGACACCAAAGATGAAAGGGGCTGTTAGTGTCTTCCCTGAGGAGTTTTCAGGCCAGGTATGTCTTTCAGTCCTGGCTCCTTTGGTTTGGAAGCTATTGCTGGACGTTTGGCATGTTTGGAAGCAAATGCTGCTCTGCCTGAGAAAAATATTTTGGTGCAGCATGGAGGTTCATTTGAGTTTCCCAGGCAAACGAAAACAGTGACACCAAAGTTGATAGTTTCAGTTTGTGTCTCTCCTGAAGAGTTTTGAGGCAGTGAGACCAAAGTTGAAAGGTGCTGTTTGTGTCTCCCCTGAGGAGGTTTCAGGCCAGCTATGTCTTTCTGTCCTGTCTCCTTTGGTTTGGAAGCTATTGCTGGATGATTGGCAGGAAATTCTGTTCCGGCCGAGAAAAAAATTTTGGTGCACCATGGAGGTACATTTGAGATTCCCAGGCAAACGAAAGCTGTGACACCAAAGTTGAAATGTGCTGTTTGTGTCTACCCTGAGGAGGTTTCAGGCCATCTATGTCTTTCAGTCCTGTCTCTTTTGGTTTGGAAGCTATTGCTGAAGGTTTTGTATGTTTGGCAGCAAATGCTGCTCTGGCTGAGAAAAGCACTTTTGGTGCACCAGGGAGGTACATTTGAGATTCCCAGGCAAATGAAAGCAGTGAGACCAAAGTTGATAGTTTTTGTTTGTGTCTCCCCTGAGGAGGTTTCAGGCCAGCTATGCCTTTCAGTCCTGACTCCTTTGGTTTGGAAGCTATTGCTGGATGTTTGGTATGTTTGGCTATAAATGCTTCTCCGGCCGAGAAAAACACATTTGGTGCATCATGGAGGTACATTTGAGTTTCCCAGGCAAACAAAAGCGGTGAGACCAAAGTTGAAAGGTGTTGTTTGTGTCTCCCCTGTGGAGGTTTCAGGCCAGCTATGTCTTTCAGTCCTGGATTCTTTGGTTTGGGAGCTATTGCTGGACGTTTAGCAGCAAATGCTGCTCCAGCTGAGAAAAACACATTTGGTGCACCATGGAGGTACATTTGAGTTTCCCAGGCAAACGAAAGCAGTGAGAGAAAGTAGAAAGGTGCTCTTTTTGTCTCCCCTGAGGAGTTTTCAGGCCAGCTTTGTCTTTCAGTCCTGGGTTCGTTGGTGTGGAAGCTTTTGATAGACGTCTGGCAGGAAAACTTGCTCTAGACGAGAAAAACACTTTTGTTGCACAATTTAAGTACATTTGAGTTTCCCAGGCAAACAAAAGCGGTGACACAAAAGTTGAAAGGTGCTGTTTGTGTCACCCCTGAGGAGTTATCTGGCCAGCTATGTCTTTCAGTCCTGGTTCCTTTGGTTTGGAAGCTACTGCTGGACATTTGGCATGTTTGGCAAAAAATGCTGCTCCGGCCGACAAAAAAACTTT
Organism: Laterallus jamaicensis coturniculus; assembly: GCA_022605575.1. NCBI lineage: Eukaryota > Metazoa > Chordata > Aves > Gruiformes > Rallidae > Laterallus > Laterallus jamaicensis. Next base: position 3,195,725 of record JAKCOX010000001.1, read on the forward strand.
TGGTGCAGCATGGAGGTTCATTTGATTTTCCCAGGCAAACGAAAGAAGCGAGACCAAAGTTGAAAGGTTCTGTTTTTTTCTCCCCTGAGGAGTTTTTAGGCCTGCTATGTCTTTCAGTCCTGGCTCCTTTGGTTTGGAAGCTATTGCTGGACGTTTGGCATGGTTGGCTGTAAATGCTGCTCCGGCCGAGAAAATTAATTTGATGCACCAGGGAGGTACATTTGAGTTTCCCAGGCAAACAAAAGTGGTGAGACCAAAGATGTAATGTGCTCTTTGTGTCTCCCCTGAGGAGGTTTCAGGCCAGTTATGTCTGTATGTCCTGGCTTTTTTGGTTTGGAAGCGATTGCAGGACGTTTGGCATGTTTGTCATCAAATGCTGCTCTGGCCGAGAAAAACACTTTTGGTGCACAATGGAGGTACATTTGAGTTTCCCTGGAAAACAAAAGCAGTGAGACCAAAGTTGAAAGGTGCTGTTTGTGTCTCCCCTGAGGAGGTTTCAGGCCAGCTATGTCTTTCAGTCTTGGCTCCTTTGGTTTGGAAGCTGTTGCTGGACGTTTGGCATCTTTTCAGGAAATGATGCTCCGTCCGATAAAAACACTTTTGGTGCACCATGGAGGTACATTTGAGTTTCCCAGGAAAATGAAAATGGTGACAACAAAGTTTATAGTTTCTGTTTGTGTCTCCCCTGAGGAGGTTTCAGGCCAGCTATGTCTATCAGTCCTGGATCCTTTGGTTTGAATCTATTGCTGGACGTTTGGCATCTTTTCAGGAAATGATGCTCCGTCCGATAAAAACACTTTTGGTGCACCATGGAGGTACATTTGAGTTTCCCAGGCAAACAAAAGTGGTGAAATCAAAGTTGAATAGTGCTGTTTGTGTCTTCCCTGAGGAGGTTTCAGGCCAGCTATGTCTTTCAGTCCTGGCTCCTTTGGTTTGGAAGCTTTTGATGTATCTGGCAGCAAATGCTACTCCGGCCGGGAAAAAAAATTTTGGTACACCATGGAGATACATTTGAGTTTCCTCGGGAAATGAAAGCTGTGAGAACGAAGTTGAAATGTGCTGTTTGTGTCACCCCTGAGGAGGTTTCAGGCCAGCTATGCCTTTCAGTCCTGGGTCCTTTGGTTTGCAAGCTATTACTGGACGTTTGGCATGTTTGGCAGCAAATGCTGCTCCGGCCGAGAAAAAAACTTTTGGTGCACCATGGTGGTACATTTCAGTTTCCCAGGAAAACAAAAGTGGTGAGAGGAAAGTTGAAAGGTGCTGTTTGTGTCTCCCCTGAGGAGGTTTCAGGCCAGCCATGTCTTTCAGTTTTGGCTCCGTTGGTTTGGAAGCTTTCGATGGATCTGGCAGCAAATGCTTCTCCGGCCGGGAAAAACACTTTTGGTGCACCATGGAGTTACATTTGAGTTTCCGAGGTAAAAGAAAGCAGTGAGACCAAAGTTGAAAGGTGCTGTTTCTGTTTCCCCTAAGGAGGCTTAAGGCCAGCTATGTCTTTCAGTCCTGGCTCCATTGGTTTTGAAGCTATTGTTGGACGTTTGGCATTTTTGGCAGCAAATGCTGCTCCGGCCGAGAAAAAGACTTTTGGTGCGCCAGGGTGGTACATTTGAGTTTCCCAGGCAAACGAAAGCGGTGACACCAAAGTTGATATTTTCTCTTTGTGTCTCCCCTGAGGAGGTTTCAGGCCAGCTATGTCTTTCAGTCCAGTCTCCGTTGGTCTGGAAGCTATTGCAGGACGTGTGGTATGTTTGGCAGCATATTCGGCTCCTGCCTAGAAAAAAAATTTGGTTCACCATGGAGGTACATTTGAGTTTCCCAGGCAAACGAAAGTGGTGACACCAAAGTTGATATTTTCTGTTTGTGTCTCCCCTTAGGAGGTTTCAGGCCAGCAATGTCTTTTAGTCCTGGCTCCTTTGATTTTGATGCTATTGCTGGACGTTAGATAGCAAGTGCTTCTCCTGCCAAGAAAAACACTTTGGTGCACCAGGGAGGTACATTTGAGTTTCCCAGGCAAACGAAAGCGTTGACACTAAGGTTTATAGTTTCTGTTTGTGTCTCCCCTGAGGAGGTTTCAGGACAGCTATGTCTTTCAGTCCTGTCTCCTTTACTTTGGAAGCTATTGCTGGTCGTTCGTCAGCAAATGCTGCTCCGGCCAAGAAAAACACTTTTGGAGCAACAGGGAGGTACATCTGAGTTTCCCAGGCAAACGAAAGCGGTGATACCAAAGTTTCTAGTTTCTCTTTGTGTCTCCCCTGAGGAGGTTTCAGGCCAGCTATGTCTTTCAGTCCTGGCTCCTTGGGTTTGGATGCTATTGCTGGACGTTTGGCATATTTGGCAGCAAATGCTGCTCCGGCCGAGAAAAACACATTTCGTGCACCAGGGAGGTACATTTGAGTTTCTCAGGCAAACGAAAGTGGTGACAATAAAGCATATAGTTTCTGTTTGTGTCTCCCCTCAGGAGGTTTCAGGTCATCTTTGTCTTTCAGTCCTGGCTCCTTTGGTTTAGAAGGTATTGATGGATATTTGTTAGCAAATGCTTCTCCGGTGGAGAAAAAAACTTTGGTGGACCAGGGAGGTACATTTGAGGTTACCAGGCAAATGAATGTGGTGACACCAAAGCTGATAGTTTCTGTTTGTGTCTCCCTTGAGGAGGTTTCAGGCAAGCTATGTCTTTCAGTCGTGGCTCCTTTGGTTTCGAATCTATTTCTGCAGATTTTGCATGTTTGGCAGCAAATGCTGCTCTGGCCGAGAAAAACACTTTGGTGCATCAGGGAGGTACATTTGATTTTCCCAGGCAAACGAAAGCAGTGACACCAAATTTGATAGTTTCAGTTGTTGTCTCCCCTGAGGAGGTTTCAGGCCAGCTATGTCTTTCAGTCTTGGCTCCTTGGGTTTGGAAGCTAATGCTGGACGTTTGGCAGCAAAAGCTGCACCGGCCAGGAAAAATCTTTTGTTGCACCATGCAGGTACATTTGAGTTTCCCAGGAAAAGAAAAGTGGTGACAGGAAAGTTTATAGTTTCTGTTTGTGTCTCCCCTGAGGAGGATTGAGGCCAGCTATGTCTTTCAGTCCTGGCTCCTTTGGTTTAGGAGGTATTGCTGGAAGTTTGGCAGCAAATGCCTCTCCTGCCGAGAAAAACACTTTTGGTGCACCATGCAGGTACATTTGAGTTTCTCAGGCAAACGAAAGTAGTGACACTAAAGTTTATAGTTTCTGTTTGTGTCTCCCCTGAGGGGGTTTCAGGCCAGGAATGTCTTTCAGTCCTGGCTCCTTTGCTTTGGAAGCTATTGCAGGTCGTTTGGCATGTTTGGCAGCAAATGCTGCTCCGATCTAGAAAAACACTTTTGGTGCACCAGGGAGGTACATTTGAGTTTCCCAGGCAAACGAAGTGGTGACACCAAAGTTTCTAGTTTCTGTTTGTGTCTCCCCTGAGGAGGTTTCAGGCCAGCTATGTCTTTTAGTCCTGGCTCCTTTGGTTTGGAAGCTATTGCTGGACGTTTTGCAGGACATGCTGCTCTGGTCAAGAAAAACACTTTGGTGCACCATGCATGTACATTTGAGTTTCCAAGGAAAACAAAAGTGGTGACACCAAAGTTGATAGTTTCTGTTTGTGTCTCCCCTGAGGAGGTTTCAGGCCAACTATGTCTTTCAGTCCTGGCTCCTTTGGTTTGGAAGCTATTGCTGGATGTTTGGCAGCAAATGCTGCTCCAGACGAGAAAAAAAAATTTGGTGCACCAGGGAGGTACATTTGAGTTTTCCAGGTAAACGAAAGCAGTGAGACCAAAGTTGAAACGTGCTGTTTTTGTCTCCCCTGAGGATGTTTCATGCCAGCTACATCTTTCAGTCCTGGCTTTTTTGGTTTGGAAGCTATTGCAGGACGTTTGGCATGTTTGTCAGCAAATGCTGCTCCGGATGAGAAAAACACTTTTGGTGCACCATGGAGGTACATTTCAGTTTCCCAAGGAAACAAAAGTGGTGAGACCAAAGTTGAAATGTGCTCCTTGTGTCTCTCCTGAGGAAGTTTCAGGCCAGCTACGTCTTTCTGTCCTGGCTCCTTTTTTTTGGAAGCTTTTGATGGATGTCTCTCAGCAAATGCTGCTCCAGCCGAGAAAAACACTTTTGGTGCACCATGGAGGTACATTTGAGTTTCCAAGGCAAACAAAAGTGGTGAGTCCAAAGTTGAAATGTGCTCCTTGTGTCTCTCCTGAGGTGGTTTCAGGCCAGCTATGTCTTTCAGTCCTTTCTCCTTTGGTTTGGAAGCTATTGCATGATGTTTTTCATGAAATGCTGCTCCTGCCGAGAAAAAAACATTTGGAGCACCATGGAGGTACTTTTGAGTTTCCCAGGCAAACGAAAGCAATGACACCAAAGATGAAAGGGGCTGTTAGTGTCTTCCCTGAGGAGTTTTCAGGCCAGGTATGTCTTTCAGTCCTGGCTCCTTTGGTTTGGAAGCTATTGCTGGACGTTTGGCATGTTTGGAAGCAAATGCTGCTCTGCCTGAGAAAAATATTTTGGTGCAGCATGGAGGTTCATTTGAGTTTCCCAGGCAAACGAAAACAGTGACACCAAAGTTGATAGTTTCAGTTTGTGTCTCTCCTGAAGAGTTTTGAGGCAGTGAGACCAAAGTTGAAAGGTGCTGTTTGTGTCTCCCCTGAGGAGGTTTCAGGCCAGCTATGTCTTTCTGTCCTGTCTCCTTTGGTTTGGAAGCTATTGCTGGATGATTGGCAGGAAATTCTGTTCCGGCCGAGAAAAAAATTTTGGTGCACCATGGAGGTACATTTGAGATTCCCAGGCAAACGAAAGCTGTGACACCAAAGTTGAAATGTGCTGTTTGTGTCTACCCTGAGGAGGTTTCAGGCCATCTATGTCTTTCAGTCCTGTCTCTTTTGGTTTGGAAGCTATTGCTGAAGGTTTTGTATGTTTGGCAGCAAATGCTGCTCTGGCTGAGAAAAGCACTTTTGGTGCACCAGGGAGGTACATTTGAGATTCCCAGGCAAATGAAAGCAGTGAGACCAAAGTTGATAGTTTTTGTTTGTGTCTCCCCTGAGGAGGTTTCAGGCCAGCTATGCCTTTCAGTCCTGACTCCTTTGGTTTGGAAGCTATTGCTGGATGTTTGGTATGTTTGGCTATAAATGCTTCTCCGGCCGAGAAAAACACATTTGGTGCATCATGGAGGTACATTTGAGTTTCCCAGGCAAACAAAAGCGGTGAGACCAAAGTTGAAAGGTGTTGTTTGTGTCTCCCCTGTGGAGGTTTCAGGCCAGCTATGTCTTTCAGTCCTGGATTCTTTGGTTTGGGAGCTATTGCTGGACGTTTAGCAGCAAATGCTGCTCCAGCTGAGAAAAACACATTTGGTGCACCATGGAGGTACATTTGAGTTTCCCAGGCAAACGAAAGCAGTGAGAGAAAGTAGAAAGGTGCTCTTTTTGTCTCCCCTGAGGAGTTTTCAGGCCAGCTTTGTCTTTCAGTCCTGGGTTCGTTGGTGTGGAAGCTTTTGATAGACGTCTGGCAGGAAAACTTGCTCTAGACGAGAAAAACACTTTTGTTGCACAATTTAAGTACATTTGAGTTTCCCAGGCAAACAAAAGCGGTGACACAAAAGTTGAAAGGTGCTGTTTGTGTCACCCCTGAGGAGTTATCTGGCCAGCTATGTCTTTCAGTCCTGGTTCCTTTGGTTTGGAAGCTACTGCTGGACATTTGGCATGTTTGGCAAAAAATGCTGCTCCGGCCGACAAAAAAACTTTTGGTGCAGCATGGAGGTTCATTTGATTTTCCCAGGCAAACGAAAGAAGCGAGACCAAAGTTGAAAGGTTCTGTTTTTGTCTCCCCTGAGGAGTTTTTAGGCCTGCTATGTCTTTCAGTCCTGGCTCCTTTGGTTTGGAAGCTATTGCTGGACGTTTGGCATGGTTGGCTGTAAATGCTGCTCCGGCCGAGAAAATTAATTTGATGCACCAGGGAGGTACATTTGAGTTTCCCAGGCAAACAAAAGTGGTGAGACCAAAGATGTAATGTGCTCTTTGTGTCTCCCCTGAGGAGGTTTCAGGCCAGTTATGTCTGTATGTCCTGGCTTTTTTGGTTTGGAAGCGATTGCAGGACGTTTGGCATGTTTGTCATCAAATGCTGCTCTGGCCGAGAAAAACACTTTTGGTGCACAATGGAGGTACATTTGAGTTTCCCTGGAAAACAAAAGCAGTGAGACCAAAGTTGAAAGGTGCTGTTTGTGTCTCCCCTGAGGAGGTTTCAGGCCAGCTATGTCTTTCAGTCTTGGCTCCTTTGGTTTGGAAGCTGTTGCTGGACGTTTGGCATCTTTTCAGGAAATGATGCTCCGTCCGATAAAAACACTTTTGGTGCACCATGGAGGTACATTTGAGTTTCCCAGGAAAATGAAAATGGTGACAACAAAGTTTATAGTTTCTGTTTGTGTCTCCCCTGAGGAGGTTTCAGGCCAGCTATGTCTATCAGTCCTGGATCCTTTGGTTTGAATCTATTGCTGGACGTTTGGCATCTTTTCAGGAAATGATGCTCCGTCCGATAAAAACACTTTTGGTGCACCATGGAGGTACATTTGAGTTTCCCAGGCAAACAAAAGTGGTGAAATCAAAGTTGAATAGTGCTGTTTGTGTCTTCCCTGAGGAGGTTTCAGGCCAGCTATGTCTTTCAGTCCTGGCTCCTTTGGTTTGGAAGCTTTTGATGTATCTGGCAGCAAATGCTACTCCGGCCGGGAAAAAAAATTTTGGTACACCATGGAGATACATTTGAGTTTCCTCGGGAAATGAAAGCTGTGAGAACGAAGTTGAAATGTGCTGTTTGTGTCACCCCTGAGGAGGTTTCAGGCCAGCTATGCCTTTCAGTCCTGGGTCCTTTGGTTTGCAAGCTATTACTGGACGTTTGGCATGTTTGGCAGCAAATGCTGCTCCGGCCGAGAAAAAAACTTTTGGTGCACCATGGTGGTACATTTCAGTTTCCCAGGAAAACAAAAGTGGTGAGAGGAAAGTTGAAAGGTGCTGTTTGTGTCTCCCCTGAGGAGGTTTCAGGCCAGCCATGTCTTTCAGTTTTGGCTCCGTTGGTTTGGAAGCTTTCGATGGATCTGGCAGCAAATGCTTCTCCGGCCGGGAAAAACACTTTTGGTGCACCATGGAGTTACATTTGAGTTTCCGAGGTAAAAGAAAGCAGTGAGACCAAAGTTGAAAGGTGCTGTTTCTGTTTCCCCTAAGGAGGCTTAAGGCCAGCTATGTCTTTCAGTCCTGGCTCCATTGGTTTTGAAGCTATTGTTGGACGTTTGGCATTTTTGGCAGCAAATGCTGCTCCGGCCGAGAAAAAGACTTTTGGTGCGCCAGGGTGGTACATTTGAGTTTCCCAGGCAAACGAAAGCGGTGACACCAAAGTTGATATTTTCTCTTTGTGTCTCCCCTGAGGAGGTTTCAGGCCAGCTATGTCTTTCAGTCCAGTCTCCGTTGGTCTGGAAGCTATTGCAGGACGTGTGGTATGTTTGGCAGCATATTCGGCTCCTGCCTAGAAAAAAAATTTGGTTCACCATGGAGGTACATTTGAGTTTCCCAGGCAAACGAAAGTGGTGACACCAAAGTTGATATTTTCTGTTTGTGTCTCCCCTTAGGAGGTTTCAGGCCAGCAATGTCTTTTAGTCCTGGCTCCTTTGATTTTGATGCTATTGCTGGACGTTAGATAGCAAGTGCTTCTCCTGCCGAGAAAAACACTTTGGTGCACCAGGGAGGTACATTTGAGTTTCCCAGGCAAACGAAAGCGTTGACACTAAGGTTTATAGTTTCTGTTTGTGTCTCCCCTGAGGAGGTTTCAGGACAGCTATGTCTTTCAGTCCTGTCTCCTTTACTTTGGAAGCTATTGCTGGTCGTTCGTCAGCAAATGCTGCTCCGGCCAAGAAAAACACTTTTGGAGCAACAGGGAGGTACATCTGAGTTTCCCAGGCAAACGAAAGCGGTGATACCAAAGTTTCTAGTTTCTCTTTGTGTCTCCCCTGAGGAGGTTTCAGGCCAGCTATGTCTTTCAGTCCTGGCTCCTTGGGTTTGGATGCTATTGCTGGACGTTTGGCATATTTGGCAGCAAATGCTGCTCCGGCCGAGAAAAACACATTTCGTGCACCAGGGAGGTACATTTGAGTTTCTCAGGCAAACGAAAGTGGTGACAATAAAGCATATAGTTTCTGTTTGTGTCTCCCCTCAGGAGGTTTCAGGTCATCTTTGTCTTTCAGTCCTGGCTCCTTTGGTTTAGAAGGTATTGATGGATATTTGTTAGCAAATGATTCTCCGGTGGAGAAAAAAACTTTGGTGGACCAGGGAGGTACATTTGAGGTTACCAGGCAAACGAATGTGGTGACACCAAAGCTGATAGTTTCTGTTTGTGTCTCCCTTGAGGAGGTTTCAGGCAAGCTATGTCTTTCAGTCGTGGCTCCTTTGGTTTCGAATCTATTTCTGCAGATTTTGCATGTTTGGCAGCAAATGCTGCTCTGGCCGAGAAAAACACTTTGGTGCATCAGGGAGGTACATTTGATTTTCCCAGGCAAACGAAAGCAGTGACACCAAATTTGATAGTTTCAGTTGTTGTCTCCCCTGAGGAGGTTTCAGGCCAGCTATGTCTTTCAGTCTTGGCTCCTTGGGTTTGGAAGCTAATGCTGGACGTTTGGCAGCAAAAGCTGCACCGGCCAGGAAAAATCTTTTGTTGCACCATGCAGGTACATTTGAGTTTCCCAGGAAAAGAAAAGTGGTGACAGGAAAGTTTATAGTTTCTGTTTGTGTCTCCCCTGAGGAGGATTGAGGCCAGCTATGTCTTTCAGTCCTGGCTCCTTTGGTTTAGGAGGTATTGCTGGAAGTTTGGCAGCAAATGCCTCTCCTGCCGAGAAAAACACTTTTGGTGCACCATGCAGGTACATTTGAGTTTCTCAGGCAAACGAAAGTAGTGACACTAAAGTTTATAGTTTCTGTTTGTGTCTCCCCTGAGGGGGTTTCAGGCCAGGAATGTCTTTCAGTCCTGGCTCCTTTGCTTTGGAAGCTATTGCAGGTCGTTTGGCATGTTTGGCAGCAAATGCTGCTCCGATCTAGAAAAACACTTTTGGTGCACCAGGGAGGTACATTTGAGTTTCCCAGGGAAACGAAGTGGTGACACCAAAGTTTCTAGTTTCTGTTTGTGTCTCCCCTGAGGAGGTTTCAGGCCAGCTATGTCTTTTAGTCCTGGCTCCTTTGGTTTGGAAGCTATTGCTGGACGTTTTGCAGGACATGCTGCTCTGGTCAAGAAAAACACTTTGGTGCACCATGCATGTACATTTGAGTTTCCAAGGAAAACAAAAGTGGTGACACCAAAGTTGATAGTTTCTGTTTGTGTCTCCCCTGAGGAGGTTTCAGGCCAACTATGTCTTTCAGTCCTGGCTCCTTTGGTTTGGAAGCTATTGCTGGATGTTTGGCAGCAAATGCTGCTCCAGACGAGAAAAAAAAATTTGGTGCACCAGGGAGGTACATTTGAGTTTTCCAGGTAAACCAAAGCTGTGTCACCAAAGTTGATTGTTCCTGTTTGTGTCTCCCCTAAGGAGGTTTCAGGCCAGCTATGTCTTTCAGTACTATCTTTTTTGGTTTGGAAGCTATTGCTTCACGTTTGGCATGTTTGGCCGGAAATACTGCACCAGCCGAGAAAAAAACTTTTGGTGCACCATGCAGGTACATTTGAGTTTCCCAGGCAAACGAAAGCGGTGACACCAAAGTTTATAGTTTCTGGTTGTGTCTCCCCTGAGGAGGATTCAGGTCAGCAATGTCTTTCAGTACTATCTCTTTTTGTTTGGAAGCTATTGCTGGACGTTTGGCATGTTTGGCAGCAAATGCTGCTCTGGCCGAGAAAAACACTTTTGGTGCACCAGGGAGGTACATTTGAGTTTCCCAGGCAAACGAAAGCAGTGACACCAAAGTTTATAGTTTCTGTTTGTGTCTCCCCTGAGGAGGTTTCAGGCCAGCAATGTCTTTCAGTACTATCTCTTTTGGTTTGGAAGCTATTGCTGGACGTTTGGCATGTTTGGCAGTAAATGCAGCTCCGGCCGAGAAAAACACTTTTGGTGCACCATGCAGGTATTTTTGAGTTTCCCAGGCAAACCAAAGCAGTGACACCAAAGTTTCTAGTTTCTGTTTGTGTCTCCCCTGAGGAGGTTTCAGGCCAGCAATGTCTTTCAGTACTATCTCTTTTGGTTTGGAAGCTATTGCTGGACGTTTTGCATGTTTGGCAGCAAATGCTGCTCCGTCCGAGAAAAACACTTTTGGTGCACCATGCAGGTACATTTGAGTTTCCCAGGCAAACGAAAGCAGTGACACCAAAGTTTCTAGTTTCTGTTTGTGTCTCCCCTGAGGAGGTTTCAGGCCAGCAATGTCTTTCAGTACTATCTCTTTTGGTTTGGAAGGTATTGCTGGACGTTTGGCATGTTTGGCCGCAAATTCTGCACCTGCCGAGAAAAAAAAAATTTTGGTGCACCATGCAGGTACATTTGAGTTTCCCAGGCAAACGAAAGCAGTGACACCAAAGTTTCTAGTTTCTGTTTGTGTCTCCCCTGAGGAGGTTTCAGGCCAGCAATGTCTTTCAGTACTATCTCTTTTGGTTTGGAAGGTATTGCGTGACGTTTTGCATGTTTGGCAGCAAATGCTGCTCCTGCCGAGAAAGAACTTTTGGAGCACCATGGAGGTACATTTGAGTTTCCCAGGAAAACGAAAGCAGTGAGACCAAAGTTGAAATGTCTGTTTGTGTCTCCCCTGAGGAGGTTTCAGGCCAGCAATGTCTTTCAGTCCTGGCTCCTTTGGTTTGGAAGCTATTGCTTGATGTTTGGTATGCTTGGCAGGAAATGCTGCTCCGGCTGAGAAAAACACTCTTGGTGCACCATGGAGGTACATTTGAGTTTCCCAGGAAAACGAAAGCGGTGACACCAATGTTGATAGTTTCTGTTTGTGTCTCCCCTGAGGAGGTTCCAGGCCAGCTATGTCTTCCAGTCCTGGCTCCTTTGGTTTGGAAGCTATTGCTGGATGTTTGGCATGTTTGGCAGCAAATGCTGCTCCGGCTGAGAAAAACACTTTTGGTGCACCATTTGAGTTTCCCAGGCAAACAAAAGCGGTGAGACCAAATTTGAAAAGTGCTGTTTGTGTCTCCCCTGAGGAGGTTTCAGGCCAGCTATGTCTTTCAGTCCTGGCTCCTTTGGTTTGGAAGCTATTGGTCGACATTTGGAAGCAAATGCAGCTCCGGCCCACAAAAACACATTTGGTGCAACATGGAGGTACATTTCAGTTTCCCAAGGAAACAAAAGTGGTGAGACCAAAGTTGAAAGGTGCTCTTTGTGTCTCTCCTGAGGAGGTTTCAGGCCAGCTATGCCTTTCATTCCTGCCTCCTTTGGTTTGGAAGCTATTGCTGGATGTTTGGCAGCAAATGCTGCAGCGGCTGAGAAAAACACTTTCGTTGCAGCATGGAGGTATATTTGAGTTTCCCAGGCAAACAAAAGCAATGATACCAAAGTTGAAAGGAGCTGCTTGTGTCTCTCCTGGGGAGTTTTTAGGCCAGCTATGTCTTTCAGTCCTGGCTCCTTTTGTTTGGAACCTATTGCTGGACGTTTGGCAGCAAATGCTGCTCCAGCTGACAAAAACAATTTTGGTGCAACATGGAGGTACATTTGAGTATCCCAGGCAAATGGAAGTGGCTAGACTAAAGTTGAAAGGTGCGGTTTGTGTTGCTACTTAGGAGGTTTCAGGGGGCTCTGTCTTTCAGTCCTGGCTCCTTTGGTTTGGAATCTATTGCTGGAAGTTTGGCATGGTTGGCTTTAAATGCTGCTCCGGCCGAGAAAATTCATTTGGTGTACCATGCAGGTACATTTGAGTTTCCCAGGCAAACAAAAGTGGTGAGACCAAAGTTGAAAGGTGCTGTTTGTGTTTCCCCTGAGAAGGTTTCAGGCCAGCTATGTTTTTCAGTCCTGGCTCCTTTGGTTTGGAAGATTTTGATGGATGTTTTGCAGCAAGTGCTGCACCGGCCGAGGAAAACACTTTTGGTGCACCATGGAGGTACATTTGAGTTTCCCAGGAAAACGAAAGCAGTGAGACCAAAGTTGAAACGTGCTGTTTTTGTCTCCCCTGAGGAGGTTTCATGCCAGCTACATCTTTCAGTCCTGGCTTTTTTGGTTTGGAAGCTATTGCTGGACGTTTGGCATGTTTGGCAGCAAATGCTGCTCTGCCTGAGAAAAATATTTTGGTGCAGCATGGAGGTCCATTTGAGTTTCCCAGGCAAACGAAAACAGTGACACCAAAGTTGATAGTTTCTGTTTGTGTCTCTCCTGAAGAGTTTTGAGGCAGTAGCACCAAAGTTGAAAGGTGCTGTTTGTGTCTCCCCTGAGGAGGTTTCAGGCCAGCTATGTCTTTCTGTCCTGTCTCCTTTGGTTTGGAAGCTATTGCTGGATGATCGGCAGGAAATTCTGTTCCGGCCGAGAAAAAACTTTTGGAGCACCATGGAGGTACATTTGAGATTCCCAGGCAAACGAAAGCGGTGACACCAAAGTTGATATTTTCTCTTTGTGTCTCCCCTGAGGAGCTTTCAGGCCAGCTATGTCTTTCAGTCCAGGCTCCGTTGGTCAGGAAGCTATTGCAGGACGTGTGGTATGTTTGGCAGCATATTCTGCTCCTGCCAAGAAATAAAATTTAGTTCACCATGGAGGTACATTTGAGATTCCCAGGCAAACGAAAGTGGTGACACCAAAGTTGATATTTTCTGTTTGTGTCTCCCCTGAGGAGGTTTCAGGCCAGCAATGTCTTTTAGTCCTGGTTCCTTTGATTTTGATGCTATTGCTGGACGTTAGATAGCAAGTGCTTCTCCGGCCGAGAAAAACACTTTTGGTTCACCAGGGAGGTACATTTGAGTTTCCCAGGCAAACGAAAGCGGAGACACCAAAGTTGACAGTTTCTGTTTGTGTCTCCCCTGAGGAGGTTTCAGGCCAGCTATGCCATTTAGTCCTGGCTCCTTTGGTTTGGAAGCTATTGCTTGACGTTTTGCAGGAAATGCTGCTCTTGCCAAGAAAAACACTTTGGTGCACCATGGAGGTACATTTGAGTTTACAAGGCAAAAGGAAGTGGTGACACCAATATTGATAGTTTCTGTTTGTGTCTCCCCTGAGGAGGTTTCAGGACAGCTATGTCTTTCAGTCCTGTCTCCTTTAATTTGGAAGCTATTGCTGGTCATTCGTCAGCAAATGCTGCTCCGGCTGAGAAAAACACTTTTGGAGCACCAGGGAGGTACATCTGAGTTTCCCAGGCAAACGAAAGTGGTGACACCAAAGTTGATATTTTCTGTTTGTGTCTCCCCTAAGGAGGTTTCAGGCCAGCTATGTCTTTTAGTCTTGTCTCCTTTACTTTGGAAGCTATTGCTGGTCGTTCGTCAGCAAATGCTGCTCCGGCCGAGAAAAAGACTTTTGGTGCAGCATGGAGGTACATTTGAGTTTCCCAGGCAAACGAAAGCTGTGTCACGAAAGTTGATTCTTTCTGTTAGTGTCTCCCCTGAGGAGGTTTCAGGCCAGGAATGTCTTTCAGTCCTGGCTCCTTGGGTTTGGAAGCTATTGCTGGACGTTTGGGAGCAAGTGCTGCTCCGGCCGAGAAAAAGACTTTTGGTGCACCAGGGACGTACATTTGAGTTTCCCAGGCAAACGAAAGTGGTGACACCAATATTGATAGTTTCTGTTTGTGTCTCCGCTCTGGAGGTTTCACACCAGCAATGTCTTTCAGTCCAGGCTCCTTTGGTTTGGAGGCTATTGCAGGATGTTTGCCATGTTTGGCGGCATATGATGCTCCTGCCGCGGAAAACAGTTTTGGTTCACAAGGGAGGTACCTTTGAGTTTCCCAGGCAAACGAAAGTGGTGACACCAAAGTTGATATTTTCTGTTTGTGTCTCCCCTGAGGAGGTTTCAGGCCAGCAATGTCTTTTAGTCCTGGCTCCTTTGGTTTGGAAGCTATTGCTGGACGTTTTGCAGGACATGCTGCTCTGGTCAAGAAAAACACTTTGGTGCACCATGCATGTACATTTGAGTTTCCAAGGAAAACAAAAGTGGTGACACCAAAGTTGATAGTTTCTGTTTGTGTCTCCCCTGAGGAGGTTTCAGGCCAACTATGTCTTTCAGTCCTGGCTCCTTTGGTTTGGAAGCTATTGCTGGATGTTTGGCAGCAAATGCTGCTCCAGACGAGAAAAAAAAATTTGGTGCACCAGGGAGGTACATTTGAGTTTTCCAGGTAAACCAAAGCTGTGTCACCAATGTTGATTGTTCCTGTTTGTGTCTCCCCTAAGGAGGTTTCAGGCCAGCTATGTCTTTCAGTACTATCTTTTTTGGTTTGGAAGCTATTGCTTCACGTTTGGCATGTTTGGCCGGAAATACTGCACCAGCCGAGAAAAAAACTTTTGGTGCACCATGCAGGTACATTTGAGTTTCCCAGGCAAACGAAAGCGGTGACACCAAAGTTTATAGTTTCTGGTTGTGTCTCCCCTAAAGAGGATTCAGGTCAGCAATGTCTTTCAGTACTATCTCTTTTTGTTTGGAAGCTATTGCTGGACGTTTGGCATGTTTGGCAGCAAATGCTGCTCTGGCCGAGAAAAACACTTTTGGTGCACCAGGGAGGTACATTTGAGTTTCCCAGGCAAACGAAAGCAGTGACACCAAAGTTTATAGTTTCTGTTTGTGTCTCCCCTGAGGAGGTTTCAGGCCAGCAATGTCTTTCAGTACTATCTCTTTTGGTTTGGAAGCTATTGCTGGACGTTTGGCATGTTTGGCAGTAAATGCAGCTCCGGCCGAGAAAAACACTTTTGGTGCACCATGCAGGTATTTTTGAGTTTCCCAGGCAAACCAAAGCAGTGACACCAAAGTTTCTAGTTTCTGTTTGTGTCTCCCCTGAGGAGGTTTCAGGCCAGCAATGTCTTTCAGTACTATCTCTTTTGGTTTGGAAGCTATTGCTGGACGTTTGGCATGTTTGGCAGCAAATGCTGCTCCGTCCGAGAAAAACACTTTTGGTGCACCATGCAGGTACATTTGAGTTTCCCAGGCAAACGAAAGCAGTGACACCAAAGTTTCTAGTTTCTGTTTGTGTCTCCCCTGAGGAGGTTTCAGGCCAGCAATGTCTTTCAGTACTATCTCTTTTGGTTTGGAAGGTATTGCTGGACGTTTGGCATGTTTGGCCGCAAATTCTGCACCTGCCGAGAAAAAAAAAATTTTGGTGCACCATGCAGGTACATTTGAGTTTCCCAGGCAAACGAAAGCAGTGACACCAAAGTTTCTAGTTTCTGTTTGTGTCTCCCCTGAGGAGGTTTCAGGCCAGCAATGTCTTTCAGTACTATCTCTTTTGGTTTGGAAGGTATTGCGTGACGTTTTGCATGTTTGGCAGCAAATGCTGCTCCTGCCGAGAAAGAACTTTTGGAGCACCATGGAGGTACATTTGAGTTTCCCAGGCAAACGAAAGCAGTGAGACCAAAGTTGAAATGTCTGTTTGTGTCTCCCCATAGGAGGTTTCAGGCCAGCAATGTCTTTCAGTCCTGGCTCCTTTGGTTTGGAAGCTATTGCTTGATGTTTGGTATGCTTGGCAGGAAATGCTGCTCCGGCTGAGAAAAACACTCTTGGTGCACCATGGAGGTACATTTGAGTTTCCCAGGAAAACGAAAGCGGTGACACCAATGTTGATAGTTTCTGTTTGTGTCTCCCCTGAGGAGGTTCCAGGCCAGCTATGTCTTCCAGTCCTGGCTCCTTTGGTTTGGAAGCTATTGCTGGATGTTTGGCATGTTTGGCAGCAAATGCTGCTCCGGCTGAGAAAAACACTTTTGGTGCACCATTTGAGTTTCCCAGGCAAACAAAAGCGGTGAGACCAAATTTGAAAAGTGCTGTTTGTGTCTCCCCTGAGGAGGTTTCAGGCCAGCTATGTCTTTCAGTCCTGGCTCCTTTGGTTTGGAAGCTATTGGTCGACATTTGGAAGCAAATGCAGCTCCGGCCCACAAAAACACATTTGGTGCAACATGGAGGTACATTTCAGTTTCCCAAGGAAACAAAAGTGGTGAGACCAAAGTTGAAAGGTGCTCTTTGTGTCTCTCCTGAGGAGGTTTCAGGCCAGCTATGCCTTTCATTCCTGCCTCCTTTGGTTTGGAAGCTATTGCTGGATGTTTGGCAGCAAATGCTGCAGCGGCTGAGAAAAACACTTTCGTTGCAGCATGGAGGTATATTTGAGTTTCCCAGGCAAACAAAAGCAATGATACCAAAGTTGAAAGGAGCTGCTTGTGTCTCTCCTGGGGAGTTTTTAGGCCAGCTATGTCTTTCAGTCCTGGCTCCTTTTGTTTGGAACCTATTGCTGGACGTTTGGCAGCAAATGCTGCTCCAGCTGACAAAAACAATTTTGGTGCAACATGGAGGTACATTTGAGTATCCCAGGCAAATGGAAGTGGCTAGACTAAAGTTGAAAGGTGCGGTTTGTGTTGCTACTTAGGAGGTTTCAGGGGGCTCTGTCTTTCAGTCCTGGCTCCTTTGGTTTGGAATCTATTGCTGGAAGTTTGGCATGGTTGGCTTTAAATGCTGCTCCGGCCGAGAAAATTCATTTGGTGTACCATGCAGGTACATTTGAGTTTCCCAGGCAAACAAAAGTGGTGAGACCAAAGTTGAAAGGTGCTGTTTGTGTTTCCCCTGAGAAGGTTTCAGGCCAGCTATGTTTTTCAGTCCTGGCTCCTTTGGTTTGGAAGATTTTGATGGATGTTTTGCAGCAAGTGCTGCACCGGCCGAGGAAAACACTTTTGGTGCACCATGGAGGTACATTTGAGTTTCCCAGGAAAACGAAAGCAGTGAGACCAAAGTTGAAACGTGCTGTTTTTGTCTCCCCTGAGGAGGTTTCATGCCAGCTACATCTTTCAGTCCTGGCTTTTTTGGTTTGGAAGCTATTGCTGGACGTTTGGCATGTTTGGCAGCAAATGCTGCTCTGCCTGAGAAAAATATTTTGGTGCAGCATGGAGGTCCATTTGAGTTTCCCAGGCAAACGAAAACAGTGACACCAAAGTTGATAGTTTCTGTTTGTGTCTCTCCTGAAGAGTTTTGAGGCAGTAGCACCAAAGTTGAAAGGTGCTGTTTGTGTCTCCCCTGAGGAGGTTTCAGGCCAGCTATGTCTTTCTGTCCTGTCTCCTTTGGTTTGGAAGCTATTGCTGGATGATCGGCAGGAAATTCTGTTCCGGCCGAGAAAAAACTTTTGGAGCACCATGGAGGTACATTTGAGATTCCCAGGCAAACGAAAGCGGTGACACCAAAGTTGATATTTTCTCTTTGTGTCTCCCCTGAGGAGCTTTCAGGCCAGCTATGTCTTTCAGTCCAGGCTCCGTTGGTCAGGAAGCTATTGCAGGACGTGTGGTATGTTTGGCAGCATATTCTGCTCCTGCCAAGAAATAAAATTTAGTTCACCATGGAGGTACATTTGAGATTCCCAGGCAAACGAAAGTGGTGACACCAAAGTTGATATTTTCTGTTTGTGTCTCCCCTGAGGAGGTTTCAGGCCAGCAATGTCTTTTAGTCCTGGTTCCTTTGATTTTGATGCTATTGCTGGACGTTAGATAGCAAGTGCTTCTCCGGCCGAGAAAAACACTTTTGGTTCACCAGGGAGGTACATTTGAGTTTCCCAGGCAAACGAAAGCGGAGACACCAAAGTTGACAGTTTCTGTTTGTGTCTCCCCTGAGGAGGTTTCAGGCCAGCTATGCCATTTAGTCCTGGCTCCTTTGGTTTGGAAGCTATTGCTTGACGTTTTGCAGGAAATGCTGCTCTTGCCAAGAAAAACACTTTGGTGCACCATGGAGGTACATTTGAGTTTACAAGGCAAAAGGAAGTGGTGACACCAATATTGATAGTTTCTGTTTGTGTCTCCCCTGAGGAGGTTTCAGGACAGCTATGTCTTTCAGTCCTGTCTCCTTTAATTTGGAAGCTATTGCTGGTCATTCGTCAGCAAATGCTGCTCCGGCTGAGAAAAACACTTTTGGAGCACCAGGGAGGTACATCTGAGTTTCCCAGGCAAACGAAAGTGGTGACACCAAAGTTGATATTTTCTGTTTGTGTCTCCCCTAAGGAGGTTTCAGGCCAGCTATGTCTTTTAGTCTTGTCTCCTTTACTTTGGAAGCTATTGCTGGTCGTTCGTCAGCAAATGCTGCTCCGGCCGAGAAAAAGACTTTTGGTGCAGCATGGAGGTACATTTGAGTTTCCCAGGCAAACGAAAGCTGTGTCACGAAAGTTGATTCTTTCTGTTAGTGTCTCCCCTGAGGAGGTTTCAGGCCAGGAATGTCTTTCAGTCCTGGCTCCTTGGGTTTGGAAGCTATTGCTGGACGTTTGGGAGCAAGTGCTGCTCCGGCCGAGAAAAAGACTTTTGGTGCACCAGGGACGTACATTTGAGTTTCCCAGGCAAACGAAAGTGGTGACACCAATATTGATAGTTTCTGTTTGTGTCTCCGCTCTGGAGGTTTCACACCAGCAATGTCTTTCAGTCCAGGCTCCTTTGGTTTGGAGGCTATTGCAGGATGTTTGCCATGTTTGGCGGCATATGATGCTCCTGCCGCGGAAAACAGTTTTGGTTCACAAGGGAGGTACCTTTGAGTTTCCCAGGCAAACGAAAGTGGTGACACCAAAGTTGATATTTTCTGTTTGTGTCTCCCCTGAGGAGGTTTCAGGCCAGCAATGTCTTTTAGTCCTGGCTCCTTTGATTTTGATGCTATTGCTGGACGTTAGATAGGAAGTGCTTCTCCGGCCCAGAAAAACAATTTTGGTTCACCATGCAGGTACATTTGAGTTTCCCAGGCAAACGAAAGCGGTGACACCAAAGTTTATAGTTTCGGTTTGTGTCTTCCCTCAGGAGGTTTTACACCAGCTATGTCTTTCAGTCCAGGCTCCTTGGGTTTGGAAGCTATTGCTGGACGTTTGGCATGTTTGGCAGGAAATGCTGCACTGGCCGAGAGAAACATATTGGTGCACCAGAGAGGTACATTTGAGTTTCCCAGGCAAACGAAAGCGGTGACACCAAAGTTGATAGTTTCTGTTTGTGTCTCCCCTGAGGAGGTTTCAGGTAATCTTTGTCTTTCAGTCCTGGCTCCTTTGGTTTGGAAGGTATTGCTGGATGTTTGGCAGCAAATTCTTCTGCCTAGAAAAACACTTTGGTGCACCAGGGAGGTACATTTGTGTTTACCAGGCAAACGAAAGCGGTGACACCAAAGTTGATAGTTTCTGTTTGTATCTCCCCTGAGGAGGTTTCAGGCCAGCAATGTCTTTCAGTACTATCTCTTTTGGTTTGGAAGCTATTGCTGGACGTTTTGCATGTTTGGCAGCAAATGCTGCTCCGTCCGAGAAAAACACTTTTGGTGCACCAAGCAGGTACATTTGAGTTTCCCAGGCAAACGAAAGCAGTGACACCAAAGTTTCTAGTTTCTGTTTGTGTCTCCCCTGAGGAGGTTTCAGGCCAGCAATGTCTTTCAGTACTATCTCTTTTGGTTTGGAAGCTATTGCTGGACGTTTGGCATGTTTGGCAGCAAATGCTGCTCCGTCCGAGAAAAACACTTTTGGTGCACCATGCAGGTACATTTGAGTTTCCCAGGCAAACGAAAGCAGTGACACCAAAGTTTCTAGTTTCTGTTTGTGTCTCCCCTGAGGAGGTTTCAGGCCAGCAATGTCTTTCAGTACTATCTCTTTTGGTTTGGAAGGTATTGCTGGACGTTTGGCATGTTTGGCCGCAAATTCTGCACCTGCCGAGAAAAAAAAAATTTTGGTGCACCATGCAGGTACATTTGAGTTTCCCAGGCAAACGAAAGCAGTGACACCAAAGTTTCTAGTTTCTGTTTGTGTCTCCCCTGAGGAGGTTTCAGGCCAGCAATGTCTTTCAGTACTATCTCTTTTGGTTTGGAAGGTATTGCGTGACGTTTTGCATGTTTGGCAGCAAATGCTGCTCCTGCCGAGAAAGAACTTTTGGAGCACCATGGAGGTACATTTGAGTTTCCCAGGCAAACGAAAGCAGTGAGACCAAAGTTGAAATGTCTGTTTGTGTCTCCCCATAGGAGGTTTCAGGCCAGCAATGTCTTTCAGTCCTGGCTCCTTTGGTTTGGAAGCTATTGCTTGATGTTTGGTATGCTTGGCAGGAAATGCTGCTCCGGCTGAGAAAAACACTCTTGGTGCACCATGGAGGTACATTTGAGTTTCCCAGGAAAACGAAAGCGGTGACACCAATGTTGATAGTTTCTGTTTGTGTCTCCCCTGAGGAGGTTCCAGGCCAGCTATGTCTTCCAGTCCTGGCTCCTTTGGTTTGGAAGCTATTGCTGGATGTTTGGCATGTTTGGCAGCAAATGCTGCTCCGGCTGAGAAAAACACTTTTGGTGCACCATTTGAGTTTCCCAGGCAAACAAAAGCGGTGAGACCAAATTTGAAAAGTGCTGTTTGTGTCTCCCCTGAGGAGGTTTCAGGCCAGCTATGTCTTTCAGTCCTGGCTCCTTTGGTTTGGAAGCTATTGGTCGACATTTGGAAGCAAATGCAGCTCCGGCCCACAAAAACACATTTGGTGCAACATGGAGGTACATTTCAGTTTCCCAAGGAAACAAAAGTGGTGAGACCAAAGTTGAAAGGTGCTCTTTGTGTCTCTCCTGAGGAGGTTTCAGGCCAGCTATGCCTTTCATTCCTGCCTCCTTTGGTTTGGAAGCTATTGCTGGATGTTTGGCAGCAAATGCTGCAGCGGCTGAGAAAAACACTTTCGTTGCAGCATGGAGGTATATTTGAGTTTCCCAGGCAAACAAAAGCAATGATACCAAAGTTGAAAGGAGCTGCTTGTGTCTCTCCTGGGGAGTTTTTAGGCCAGCTATGTCTTTCAGTCCTGGCTCCTTTTGTTTGGAACCTATTGCTGGACGTTTGGCAGCAAATGCTGCTCCAGCTGACAAAAAAAATTTTGGTGCAACATGGAGGTACATTTGAGTATCCCAGGCAAATGGAAGTGGCTAGACTAAAGTTGAAAGGTGCGGTTTGTGTTGCTACTTAGGAGGTTTCAGGGGGCTCTGTCTTTCAGTCCTGGCTCCTTTGGTTTGGAATCTATTGCTGGAAGTTTGGCATGGTTGGCTTTAAATGCTGCTCCGGCCGAGAAAATTCATTTGGTGTACCATGCAGGTACATTTGAGTTTCCCAGGCAAACGAAAGCAGTGAGACCAAAGTTGAAACGTGCTGTTTTTGTCTCCCCTGAGGAGGTTTCATGCCAGCTACATCTTTCAGTCCTGGCTTTTTTGGTTTGGAAGCTATTGCTGGACGTTTGGCATGTTTGGCAGCAAATGCTGCTCTGCCTGAGAAAAATATTTTGGTGCAGCATGGAGGTCCATTTGAGTTTCCCAGGCAAACGAAAACAGTGACACCAAAGTTGATAGTTTCTGTTTGTGTCTCTCCTGAAGAGTTTTGAGGCAGTAGCACCAAAGTTGAAAGGTGCTGTTTGTGTCTCCCCTGAGGAGGTTTCAGGCCAGCTATGTCTTTCTGTCCTGTCTCCTTTGGTTTGGAAGCTATTGCTGGATGATCGGCAGGAAATTCTGTTCCGGCCGAGAAAAAACTTTTGGAGCACCATGGAGGTACATTTGAGATTCCCAGGCAAACGAAAGCGGTGACACCAAAGTTGATATTTTCTCTTTGTGTCTCCCCTGAGGAGCTTTCAGGCCAGCTATGTCTTTCAGTCCAGGCTCCGTTGGTCAGGAAGCTATTGCAGGACGTGTGGTATGTTTGGCAGCATATTCTGCTCCTGCCAAGAAATAAAATTTAGTTCACCATGGAGGTACATTTGAGATTCCCAGGCAAACGAAAGTGGTGACACCAAAGTTGATATTTTCTGTTTGTGTCTCCCCTGAGGAGGTTTCAGGCCAGCAATGTCTTTTAGTCCTGGTTCCTTTGATTTTGATGCTATTGCTGGACGTTAGATAGCAAGTGCTTCTCCGGCCGAGAAAAACACTTTTGGTTCACCAGGGAGGTACATTTGAGTTTCCCAGGCAAACGAAAGCGGAGACACCAAAGTTGACAGTTTCTGTTTGTGTCTCCCCTGAGGAGGTTTCAGGCCAGCTATGCCATTTAGTCCTGGCTCCTTTGGTTTGGAAGCTATTGCTTGACGTTTTGCAGGAAATGCTGCTCTTGCCAAGAAAAACACTTTGGTGCACCATGGAGGTACATTTGAGTTTACAAGGCAAAAGGAAGTGGTGACACCAATATTGATAGTTTCTGTTTGTGTCTCCCCTGAGGAGGTTTCAGGACAGCTATGTCTTTCAGTCCTGTCTCCTTTAATTTGGAAGCTATTGCTGGTCATTCGTCAGCAAATGCTGCTCCGGCTGAGAAAAACACTTTTGGAGCACCAGGGAGGTACATCTGAGTTTCCCAGGCAAACGAAAGTGGTGACACCAAAGTTGATATTTTCTGTTTGTGTCTCCCCTAAGGAGGTTTCAGGCCAGCTATGTCTTTTAGTCTTGTCTCCTTTACTTTGGAAGCTATTGCTGGTCGTTCGTCAGCAAATGCTGCTCCGGCCGAGAAAATGACTTTTGGTGCAGCATGGAGGTACATTTGAGTTTCCCAGGCAAACGAAAGCTGTGTCACGAAAGTTGATTCTTTCTGTTAGTGTCTCCCCTGAGGAGGTTTCAGGCCAGGAATGTCTTTCAGTCCTGGCTCCTTGGGTTTGGAAGCTATTGCTGGACGTTTGGGAGCAAGTGCTGCTCCGGCCGAGAAAAAGACTTTTGGTGCACCAGGGACGTACATTTGAGTTTCCCAGGCAAACGAAAGTGGTGACACCAATATTGATAGTTTCTGTTTGTGTCTCCGCTCTGGAGGTTTCACACCAGCAATGTCTTTCAGTCCAGGCTCCTTTGGTTTGGAGGCTATTGCAGGATGTTTGCCATGTTTGGCGGCATATGATGCTCCTGCCGCGGAAAACAGTTTTGGTTCACAAGGGAGGTACCTTTGAGTTTCCCAGGCAAACGAAAGTGGTGACACCAAAGTTGATATTTTCTGTTTGTGTCTCCCCTGAGGAGGTTTCAGGCCAGCAATGTCTTTTAGTCCTGGCTCCTTTGATTTTGATGCTATTGCTGGACGTTAGATAGGAAGTGCTTCTCCGGCCCAGAAAAACAATTTTGGTTCACCATGCAGGTACATTTGAGTTTCCCAGGCAAACGAAAGCGGTGACACCAAAGTTTATAGTTTCGGTTTGTGTCTTCCCTCAGGAGGTTTTACACCAGCTATGTCTTTCAGTCCAGGCTCCTTGGGTTTGGAAGCTATTGCTGGACGTTTGGCATGTTTGGCAGGAAATGCTGCACTGGCCGAGAGAAACATATTGGTGCACCAGAGAGGTACATTTGAGTTTCCCAGGCAAACGAAAGCGGTGACACCAAAGTTGATAGTTTCTGTTTGTGTCTCCCCTGAGGAGGTTTCAGGTAATCTTTGTCTTTCAGTCCTGGCTCCTTTGGTTTGGAAGGTATTGCTGGATGTTTGGCAGCAAATTCTTCTGCCTAGAAAAACACTTTGGTGCACCAGGGAGGTACATTTGTGTTTACCAGGAAAACGAAAGCGGTGACACCAAAGTTGATAGTTTCTGTTTGTATCTCCCCTGAGGAGGTTTCAGGCCAGCAATGTCTTTCAGTACTATCTCTTTTGGTTTGGAAGCTATTGCTGGACGTTTTGCATGTTTGGCAGCAAATGCTGCTCCGTCCGAGAAAAACACTTTTGGTGCACCAAGCAGGTACATTTGAGTTTCCCAGGCAAACGAAAGCAGTGACACCAAAGTTTCTAGTTTCTGTTTGTGTCTCCCCTGAGGAGGTTTCAGGCCAGCAATGTCTTTCAGTACTATCTCTTTTGGTTTGGAAGGTATTGCTGGACGTTTGGCATGTTTGGCCGCAAATTCTGCACCTGCCGAGAAAAAAAAAATTTTGGTGCACCATGCAGGTACATTTGAGTTTCCCAGGCAAACGAAAGCAGTGACACCAAAGTTTCTAGTTTCTGTTTGTGTCTCCCCTGAGGAGGTTTCAGGCCAGCAATGTCTTTCAGTACTATCTCTTTTTGTTTGGAAGCTATTGTTGGACGTTTGGCATGTTTGGCAGCAAATGCTGCTCCTGCCGAGAAAGAACTTTTGGAGCACCATGGAGGTACATTTGAGTTTCCCAGGAAAACGAAAGCAGTGAGACCAAAGTTGAAATGTCTGTTTGTGTCTCCCCTGAGGAGGTTTCAGGCCAGCAATGTCTTTCAGTCCTGGCTCCTTTGGTTTGGAAGCTATTGCTTGATGTTTGGTATGCTTGGCAGGAAATGCTGCTCCGGCTGAGAAAAACACTCTTGGTGCACCATGGAGGTACATTTGAGTTTCCCAGGAAAACGAAAGCGGTGACACCAATGTTGATAGTTTCTGTTTGTGTCTCCCCTGAGGAGGTTCCAGGCCAGCTATGTCTTCCAGTCCTGGCTCCTTTGGTTTGGAAGCTATTGCTGGATGTTTGGCATGTTTGGCAGCAAATGCTGCTCCGGCTGAGAAAAACACTTTTGGTGCACCATTTGAGTTTCCCAGGCAAACAAAAGCGGTGAGACCAAATTTGAAAAGTGCTGTTTGTGTCTCCCCTGAGGAGGTTTCAGGCCAGCTATGTCTTTCAGTCCTGGCTCCTTTGGTTTGGAAGCTATTGGTCGACATTTGGAAGCAAATGCAGCTCCGGCCCACAAAAACACATTTGGTGCAACATGGAGGTACATTTCAGTTTCCCAAGGAAACAAAAGTGGTGAGACCAAAGTTGAAAGGTGCTCTTTGTGTCTCTCCTGAGGAGGTTTCAGGCCAGCTATGCCTTTCATTCCTGCCTCCTTTGGTTTGGAAGCTATTGCTGGATGTTTGGCAGCAAATGCTGCAGCGGCTGAGAAAAACACTTTCGTTGCAGCATGGAGGTATATTTGAGTTTCCCAGGCAAACAAAAGCAATGATACCAAAGTTGAAAGGAGCTGCTTGTGTCTCTCCTGGGGAGTTTTTAGGCCAGCTATGTCTTTCAGTCCTGGCTCCTTTTGTTTGGAACCTATTGCTGGACGTTTGGCAGCAAATGCTGCTCCAGCTGACAAAAACAATTTTGGTGCAACATGGAGGTACATTTGAGTATCCCAGGCAAATGGAAGTGGCTAGACTAAAGTTGAAAGGTGCGGTTTGTGTTGCTACTTAGGAGGTTTCAGGGGGCTCTGTCTTTCAGTCCTGGCTCCTTTGGTTTGGAATCTATTGCTGGAAGTTTGGCATGGTTGGCTTTAAATGCTGCTCCGGCCGAGAAAATTCATTTGGTGTACCATGCAGGTACATTTGAGTTTCCCAGGCAAACAAAAGTGGTGAGACCAAAGTTGAAAGGTGCTGTTTGTGTTTCCCCTGAGAAGGTTTCAGGCCAGCTATGTTTTTCAGTCCTGGCTCCTTTGGTTTGGAAGATTTTGATGGATGTTTTGCAGCAAGTGCTGCACCGGCCGAGGAAAACACTTTTGGTGCACCATGGAGGTACATTTGAGTTTCCCAGGAAAACGAAAGCAGTGAGACCAAAGTTGAAACGTGCTGTTTTTGTCTCCCCTGAGGAGGTTTCATGCCAGCTACATCTTTCAGTCCTGGCTTTTTTGGTTTGGAAGCTATTGCTGGACGTTTGGCATGTTTGGCAGCAAATGCTGCTCTGCCTGAGAAAAATATTTTGGTGCAGCATGGAGGTCCATTTGAGTTTCCCAGGCAAACGAAAACAGTGACACCAAAGTTGATAGTTTCTGTTTGTGTCTCTCCTGAAGAGTTTTGAGGCAGTAGCACCAAAGTTGAAAGGTGCTGTTTGTGTCTCCCCTGAGGAGGTTTCAGGCCAGCTATGTCTTTCTGTCCTGTCTCCTTTGGTTTGGAAGCTATTGCTGGATGATCGGCAGGAAATTCTGTTCCGGCCGAGAAAAAACTTTTGGAGCACCATGGAGGTACATTTGAGATTCCCAGGCAAACGAAAGCGGTGACACCAAAGTTGATATTTTCTCTTTGTGTCTCCCCTGAGGAGCTTTCAGGCCAGCTATGTCTTTCAGTCCAGGCTCCGTTGGTCAGGAAGCTATTGCAGGACGTGTGGTATGTTTGGCAGCATATTCTGCTCCTGCCAAGAAATAAAATTTAGTTCACCATGGAGGTACATTTGAGATTCCCAGGCAAACGAAAGTGGTGACACCAAAGTTGATATTTTCTGTTTGTGTCTCCCCTGAGGAGGTTTCAGGCCAGCAATGTCTTTTAGTCCTGGTTCCTTTGATTTTGATGCTATTGCTGGACGTTAGATAGCAAGTGCTTCTCCGGCCGAGAAAAACACTTTTGGTTCACCAGGGAGGTACATTTGAGTTTCCCAGGCAAACGAAAGCGGAGACACCAAAGTTGACAGTTTCTGTTTGTGTCTCCCCTGAGGAGGTTTCAGGCCAGCTATGCCATTTAGTCCTGGCTCCTTTGGTTTGGAAGCTATTGCTTGACGTTTTGCAGGAAATGCTGCTCTTGCCAAGAAAAACACTTTGGTGCACCATGGAGGTACATTTGAGTTTACAAGGCAAAAGGAAGTGGTGACACCAATATTGATAGTTTCTGTTTGTGTCTCCCCTGAGGAGGTTTCAGGACAGCTATGTCTTTCAGTCCTGTCTCCTTTAATTTGGAAGCTATTGCTGGTCATTCGTCAGCAAATGCTGCTCCGGCTGAGAAAAACACTTTTGGAGCACCAGGGAGGTACATCTGAGTTTCCCAGGCAAACGAAAGTGGTGACACCAAAGTTGATATTTTCTGTTTGTGTCTCCCCTAAGGAGGTTTCAGGCCAGCTATGTCTTTTAGTCTTGTCTCCTTTACTTTGGAAGCTATTGCTGGTCGTTCGTCAGCAAATGCTGCTCCGGCCGAGAAAAAGACTTTTGGTGCAGCATGGAGGTACATTTGAGTTTCCCAGGCAAACGAAAGCTGTGTCACGAAAGTTGATTCTTTCTGTTAGTGTCTCCCCTGAGGAGGTTTCAGGCCAGGAATGTCTTTCAGTCCTGGCTCCTTGGGTTTGGAAGCTATTGCTGGACGTTTGGGAGCAAGTGCTGCTCCGGCCGAGAAAAAGACTTTTGGTGCACCAGGGACGTACATTTGAGTTTCCCAGGCAAACGAAAGTGGTGACACCAATATTGATAGTTTCTGTTTGTGTCTCCGCTCTGGAGGTTTCACACCAGCAATGTCTTTCAGTCCAGGCTCCTTTGGTTTGGAGGCTATTGCAGGATGTTTGCCATGTTTGGCGGCATATGATGCTCCTGCCGCGGAAAACAGTTTTGGTTCACAAGGGAGGTACCTTTGAGTTTCCCAGGCAAACGAAAGTGGTGACACCAAAGTTGATATTTTCTGTTTGTGTCTCCCCTGAGGAGGTTTCAGGCCAGCAATGTCTTTTAGTCCTGGCTCCTTTGATTTTGATGCTATTGCTGGACGTTAGATAGGAAGTGCTTCTCCGGCCCAGAAAAACAATTTTGGTTCACCATGCAGGTACATTTGAGTTTCCCAGGCAAACGAAAGCGGTGACACCAAAGTTTATAGTTTCGGTTTGTGTCTTCCCTCAGGAGGTTTTACACCAGCTATGTCTTTCAGTCCAGGCTCCTTGGGTTTGGAAGCTATTGCTGGACGTTTGGCATGTTTGGCAGGAAATGCTGCACTGGCCGAGAGAAACATATTGGTGCACCAGAGAGGTACATTTGAGTTTCCCAGGCAAACGAAAGCGGTGACACCAAAGTTGATAGTTTCTGTTTGTGTCTCCCCTGAGGAGGTTTCAGGTAATCTTTGTCTTTCAGTCCTGGCTCCTTTGGTTTGGAAGGTATTGCTGGATGTTTGGCAGCAAATTCTTCTGCCTAGAAAAACACTTTGGTGCACCAGGGAGGTACATTTGTGTTTACCAGGCAAACGAAAGCGGTGACACCAAAGTTGATAGTTTCTGTTTGTATCTCCCCTGAGGAGGTTTCAGGCCAGCAATGTCTTTCAGTACTATCTCTTTTGGTTTGGAAGCTATTGCTGGACGTTTTGCATGTTTGGCAGCAAATGCTGCTCCGTCCGAGAAAAACACTTTTGGTGCACCAAGCAGGTACATTTGAGTTTCCCAGGCAAACGAAAGCAGTGACACCAAAGTTTCTAGTTTCTGCTTGTGTCTCCCCTGAGGAGGTTTCAGGCCAGCAATGTCTTTCAGTACTATCTCTTTTGGTTTGGAAGGTATTGCTGGACGTTTGGCATGTTTGGCCGCAAATTCTGCACCTGCCGAGAAAAAAAAAATTTTGGTGCACCATGCAGGTACATTTGAGTTTCCCAGGCAAACGAAAGCAGTGACACCAAAGTTTCTAGTTTCTGTTTGTGTCTCCCCTGAGGAGGTTTCAGGCCAGCAATGTCTTTCAGTACTATCTCTTTTTGTTTGGAAGCTATTGTTGGACGTTTGGCATGTTTGGCAGCAAATGCTGCTCCTGCCGAGAAAGAACTTTTGGAGCACCATGGAGGTACATTTGAGTTTCCCAGGCAAACGAAAGCAGTGAGACCAAAGTTGAAATGTCTGTTTGTGTCTCCCCATAGGAGGTTTCAGGCCAGCAATGTCTTTCAGTCCTGGCTCCTTTGGTTTGGAAGCTATTGCTTGATGTTTGGTATGCTTGGCAGGAAATGCTGCTCCGGCTGAGAAAAACACTCTTGGTGCACCATGGAGGTACATTTGAGTTTCCCAGGAAAACGAAAGCGGTGACACCAATGTTGATAGTTTCTGTTTGTGTCTCCCCTGAGGAGGTTCCAGGCCAGCTATGTCTTCCAGTCCTGGCTCCTTTGGTTTGGAAGCTATTGCTGGATGTTTGGCATGTTTGGCAGCAAATGCTGCTCCGGCTGAGAAAAACACTTTTGGTGCACCATTTGAGTTTCCCAGGCAAACAAAAGCGGTGAGACCAAATTTGAAAAGTGCTGTTTGTGTCTCCCCTGAGGAGGTTTCAGGCCAGCTATGTCTTTCAGTCCTGGCTCCTTTGGTTTGGAAGCTATTGGTCGACATTTGGAAGCAAATGCAGCTCCGGCCCACAAAAACACATTTGGTGCAACATGGAGGTACATTTCAGTTTCCCAAGGAAACAAAAGTGGTGAGACCAAAGTTGAAAGGTGCTCTTTGTGTCTCTCCTGAGGAGGTTTCAGGCCAGCTATGCCTTTCATTCCTGCCTCCTTTGGTTTGGAAGCTATTGCTGGATGTTTGGCAGCAAATGCTGCAGCGGCTGAGAAAAACACTTTCGTTGCAGCATGGAGGTATATTTGAGTTTCCCAGGCAAACAAAAGCAATGATACCAAAGTTGAAAGGAGCTGCTTGTGTCTCTCCTGGGGAGTTTTTAGGCCAGCTATGTCTTTCAGTCCTGGCTCCTTTTGTTTGGAACCTATTGCTGGACGTTTGGCAGCAAATGCTGCTCCAGCTGACAAAAACAATTTTGGTGCAACATGGAGGTACATTTGAGTATCCCAGGCAAATGGAAGTGGCTAGACTAAAGTTGAAAGGTGCGGTTTGTGTTGCTACTTAGGAGGTTTCAGGGGGCTCTGTCTTTCAGTCCTGGCTCCTTTGGTTTGGAATCTATTGCTGGAAGTTTGGCATGGTTGGCTTTAAATGCTGCTCCGGCCGAGAAAATTCATTTGGTGTACCATGCAGGTACATTTGAGTTTCCCAGGCAAACAAAAGTGGTGAGACCAAAGTTGAAAGGTGCTGTTTGTGTTTCCCCTGAGAAGGTTTCAGGCCAGCTATGTTTTTCAGTCCTGGCTCCTTTGGTTTGGAAGATTTTGATGGATGTTTTGCAGCAAGTGCTGCACCGGCCGAGGAAAACACTTTTGGTGCACCATGGAGGTACATTTGAGTTTCCCAGGAAAACGAAAGCAGTGAGACCAAAGTTGAAACGTGCTGTTTTTGTCTCCCCTGAGGAGGTTTCATGCCAGCTACATCTTTCAGTCCTGGCTTTTTTGGTTTGGAAGCTATTGCTGGACGTTTGGCATGTTTGGCAGCAAATGCTGCTCTGCCTGAGAAAAATATTTTGGTGCAGCATGGAGGTTCATTTGAGTTTCCCAGGCAAACGAAAACAGTGACACCAAAGTTGATAGTTTCTGTTTGTGTCTCTCCTGAAGAGTTTTGAGGCAGTAGCACCAAAGTTGAAAGGTGCTGTTTGTGTCTCCCCTGAGGAGGTTTCAGGCCAGCTATGTCTTTCTGTCCTGTCTCCTTTGGTTTGGAAGCTATTGCTGGATGATCGGCAGGAAATTCTGTTCCGGCCGAGAAAAAACTTTTGGAGCACCATGGAGGTACATTTGAGATTCCCAGGCAAACGAAAGCGGTGACACCAAAGTTGATATTTTCTCTTTGTGTCTCCCCTGAGGAGCTTTCAGGCCAGCTATGTCTTTCAGTCCAGGCTCCGTTGGTCAGGAAGCTATTGCAGGACGTGTGGTATGTTTGGCAGCATATTCTGCTCCTGCCAAGAAATAAAATTTAGTTCACCATGGAGGTACATTTGAGATTCCCAGGCAAACGAAAGTGGTGACACCAAAGTTGATATTTTCTGTTTGTGTCTCCCCTGAGGAGGTTTCAGGCCAGCAATGTCTTTTAGTCCTGGTTCCTTTGATTTTGATGCTATTGCTGGACGTTAGATAGCAAGTGCTTCTCCGGCCGAGAAAAACACTTTTGGTTCACCAGGGAGGTACATTTGAGTTTCCCAGGCAAACGAAAGCGGAGACACCAAAGTTGACAGTTTCTGTTTGTGTCTCCCCTGAGGAGGTTTCAGGCCAGCTATGCCATTTAGTCCTGGCTCCTTTGGTTTGGAAGCTATTGCTTGACGTTTTGCAGGAAATGCTGCTCTTGCCAAGAAAAACACTTTGGTGCACCATGGAGGTACATTTGAGTTTACAAGGCAAAAGGAAGTGGTGACACCAATATTGATAGTTTCTGTTTGTGTCTCCCCTGAGGAGGTTTCAGGACAGCTATGTCTTTCAGTCCTGTCTCCTTTAATTTGGAAGCTATTGCTGGTCATTCGTCAGCAAATGCTGCTCCGGCTGAGAAAAACACTTTTGGAGCACCAGGGAGGTACATCTGAGTTTCCCAGGCAAACGAAAGTGGTGACACCAAAGTTGATATTTTCTGTTTGTGTCTCCCCTAAGGAGGTTTCAGGCCAGCTATGTCTTTTAGTCTTGTCTCCTTTACTTTGGAAGCTATTGCTGGTCGTTCGTCAGCAAATGCTGCTCCGGCCGAGAAAAAGACTTTTGGTGCAGCATGGAGGTACATTTGAGTTTCCCAGGCAAACGAAAGCTGTGTCACGAAAGTTGATTCTTTCTGTTAGTGTCTCCCCTGAGGAGGTTTCAGGCCAGGAATGTCTTTCAGTCCTGGCTCCTTGGGTTTGGAAGCTATTGCTGGACGTTTGGGAGCAAGTGCTGCTCCGGCCGAGAAAAAGACTTTTGGTGCACCAGGGACGTACATTTGAGTTTCCCAGGCAAACGAAAGTGGTGACACCAATATTGATAGTTTCTGTTTGTGTCTCCGCTCTGGAGGTTTCACACCAGCAATGTCTTTCAGTCCAGGCTCCTTTGGTTTGGAGGCTATTGCAGGATGTTTGCCATGTTTGGCGGCATATGATGCTCCTGCCGCGGAAAACAGTTTTGGTTCACAAGGGAGGTACCTTTGAGTTTCCCAGGCAAACGAAAGTGGTGACACCAAAGTTGATATTTTCTGTTTGTGTCTCCCCTGAGGAGGTTTCAGGCCAGCAATGTCTTTTAGTCCTGGCTCCTTTGATTTTGATGCTATTGCTGGACGTTAGATAGGAAGTGCTTCTCCGGCCCAGAAAAAAAATTTTGGTTCACCATGCAGGTACATTTGAGTTTCCCAGGCAAACGAAAGCGGTGACACCAAAGTTTATAGTTTCGGTTTGTGTCTTCCCTCAGGAGGTTTTACACCAGCTATGTCTTTCAGTCCAGGCTCCTTGGGTTTGGAAGCTATTGCTGGACGTTTGGCATGTTTGGCAGGAAATGCTGCACTGGCCGAGAGAAACATATTGGTGCACCAGAGAGGTACATTTGAGTTTCCCAGGCAAACGAAAGCGGTGACACCAAAGTTGATAGTTTCTGTTTGTGTCTCCCCTGAGGAGGTTTCATGTAATCTTTGTCTTTCAGTCCTGGCTCCTTTGGTTTGGAAGGTATTGCTGGATGTTTGGCAGCAAATTCTTCTGCCTAGAAAAACACTTTGGTGCACCAGGGAGGTACATTTGTGATTACCAGGCAAACGAAAGCGGTGACACCAAAGTTGATAGTTTCTGTTTGTATCTCCCCTGAGGAGGTTTAAGGCCAGCTATGTCTTTCAGTCCTGGCTCCTTCGGTTTGGAAGCTATTGCTGGATGTTTGGCATGTTTGACTGCAGATGCTTCTCCAGTAAAGAAAAAAACTCTGGTGCACCAGGGAGGTACATTTGAGATTTCCAGGCAAACGAAATTGGTGATTGTTGGAGAATGGCTGACAGACAATGGTCATGGAGATATTGCTGAGCTGCATATGCGTACATGAGGAACTGTGTACGTGCACGCAGGCACGGAGTGCAGAGTAAAGCAGAGCAGAAGAAGCGCGGCATGACCAATCAGCGTCAGGGTCAAGATGACCTTAAACGAAGATAGCCCTCAGAAGAAGCAACTGAATCCGGGAAAATCTGGTTAAAGGAGCTGTAAGAATGAAAACAAGAGTTGTAAGAATGAAAGCAAGAGGCAGGCTTATGATGATGTAACTTGTAACTAATAACCAATGATAGTTTGACTAGTAGGCATATATTAACCACAATGTATAAAAGAGGCTAACTTAGAGCTAATAAACGAAGCTTGCTGATCGCTCATATTGAGTGTGTCCTTGCTTCCCTCCGTTTGAGACCATCGGGTCGCGGCCGGTGGTTTCCGACAGGTGACACCAAAGTTGACAGTTCCTGTTTGTGTCTCCCCTGAGGAGGTTTCAGGCCAGCTACGTCTTTCAGTCCTGGCTCCTTTGGTTTGGATTCTATTGCTGGACTTTAGAAAGCAAGTGCTTCTCCTGCCGAGAAAAACACTTTGGTGCACCAGGGAGGTACATTTGAGTTTCCCAGGCAAACGAAAGCGGTGACACCAATATTGATAGTTTCTGTTTGTGTCTCCGCTCTGGAGGTTTCACACCAGCAATGTCTTTTAGTTCTGTCTCCGTTACTTTGGAAGCTATTGCTGGTCGTTCGTCATCAAATGCTGCTCCGGCCGAGAAAAAGACTTTTGGTGCAGCATGGAGGTACATTTGAGTTTCCCAGGCAAACGAAAGTGGTGAGACCAAAGTTGAAAGGTGCTGTTTGTGTTTCCCCTGAGAAGGTTTCAGGCCAGCTATGTTTTTCAGTCCTGGCTCCTTTGGTTTGGAAGATTTTGATGGATGTTTTGCAGCAAGTGCTGCACCGGCCGAGGAAAACACTTTTGGTGCACCATGGAGGTACATTTGAGTTTCCCAGGAAAACGAAAGCAGTGAGACCAAAGTTGAAACGTGCTGTTTTTGTCTCCCCTGAGGAGGTTTCATGCCAGCTACATCTTTCAGTCCTGGCTTTTTTGGTTTGGAAGCTATTGCTGGACGTTTGGCATGTTTGGCAGCAAATGCTGCTCTGCCTGAGAAAAATATTTTGGTGCAGCATGGAGGTTCATTTGAGTTTCCCAGGCAAACGAAAACAGTGACACCAAAGTTGATAGTTTCTGTTTGTGTCTCTCCTGAAGAGTTTTGAGGCAGTAGCACCAAAGTTGAAAGGTGCTGTTTGTGTCTCCCCTGAGGAGGTTTCAGGCCAGCTATGTCTTTCTGTCCTGTCTCCTTTGGTTTGGAAGCTATTGCTGGATGATCGGCAGGAAATTCTGTTCCGGCCGAGAAAAAACTTTTGGAGCACCATGGAGGTACATTTGAGATTCCCAGGCAAACGAAAGCGGTGACACCAAAGTTGATATTTTCTCTTTGTGTCTCCCCTGAGGAGCTTTCAGGCCAGCTATGTCTTTCAGTCCAGGCTCCGTTGGTCAGGAAGCTATTGCAGGACGTGTGGTATGTTTGGCAGCATATTCTGCTCCTGCCAAGAAATAAAATTTAGTTCACCATGGAGGTACATTTGAGATTCCCAGGCAAACGAAAGTGGTGACACCAAAGTTGATATTTTCTGTTTGTGTCTCCCCTGAGGAGGTTTCAGGCCAGCAATGTCTTTTAGTCCTGGTTCCTTTGATTTTGATGCTATTGCTGGACGTTAGATAGCAAGTGCTTCTCCGGCCGAGAAAAACACTTTTGGTTCACCAGGGAGGTACATTTGAGTTTCCCAGGCAAACGAAAGCGGAGACACCAAAGTTGACAGTTTCTGTTTGTGTCTCCCCTGAGGAGGTTTCAGGCCAGCTATGCCATTTAGTCCTGGCTCCTTTGGTTTGGAAGCTATTGCTTGACGTTTTGCAGGAAATGCTGCTCTTTCCAAGAAAAACACTTTGGTGCACCATGGAGGTACATTTAAGTTTACAAGGCAAAAGGAAGTGGTGACACCAATATTGATAGTTTCTGTTTGTGTCTCCCCTGAGGAGGTTTCAGGACAGCTATGTCTTTCAGTCCTGTCTCCTTTAATTTGGAAGTTATTGCTGGTCATTCGTCAGCAAATGCTGCTCCGGCTGAGAAAAACACTTTTGGAGCACCAGGGAGGTACATCTGAGTTTCCCAGGCAAACGAAAGTGGTGACACCAAAGTTGATATTTTCTGTTTGTGTCTCCCCTAAGGAGGTTTCAGGCCAGCTATGTCTTTTAGTCTTGTCTCCTTTACTTTGGAAGCTATTGCTGGTCGTTCGTCAGCAAATGCTGCTCCGGCCGAGAAAAAGACTTTTGGTGCAGCATGGAGGTACATTTGAGTTTCCCAGGCAAACGAAAGCTGTGTCACGAAAGTTGATTCTTTCTGTTAGTGTCTCCCCTGAGGAGGTTTCAGGCCAGGAATGTCTTTCAGTCCTGGCTCCTTGGGTTTGGAAGCTATTGCTGGACGTTTGGGAGCAAGTGCTGCTCCGGCCGAGAAAAAGACTTTTGGTGCACCAGGGACGTACATTTGAGTTTCCCAGGCAAACGAAAGTGGTGACACCAATATTGATAGTTTCTGTTTGTGTCTCCGCTCTGGAGGTTTCACACCAGCAATGTCTTTCAGTCCAGGCTCCTTTGGTTTGGAGGCTATTGCAGGATGTTTGCCATGTTTGGCGGCATATGATGCTCTTGCCGCGGAAAACAGTTTTGGTTCACAAGGGAGGTACCTTTGAGTTTCCCAGGCAAACGAAAGTGGTGACACCAAAGTTGATATTTTCTGTTTGTGTCTCCCCTGAGGAGGTTTCAGGCCAGCAATGTCTTTTAGTCCTGGCTCCTTTGATTTTGATGCTATTGCTGGACGTTAGATAGGAAGTGCTTCTCCGGCCCAGAAAAAAAATTTTGGTTCACCATGCAGGTACATTTGAGTTTCCCAGGCAAACGAAAGCGGTGACACCAAAGTTTATAGTTTCGGTTTGTGTCTTCCCTCAGGAGGTTTTACACCAGCTATGTCTTTCAGTCCAGGCTCCTTGGGTTTGGAAGCTATTGCTGGACGTTTGGCATGTTTGGCAGGAAATGCTGCACTGGCCGAGAGAAACATATTGGTGCACCAGAGAGGTACATTTGAGTTTCCCAGGCAAACGAAAGCGGTGACACCAAAGTTGATAGTTTCTGTTTGTGTCTCCCCTGAGGAGGTTTCAGGTAATCTTTGTCTTTCAGTCCTGGCTCCTTTGGTTTGGAAGGTATTGCTGGATGTTTGGCAGCAAATTCTTCTGCCTAGAAAAACACTTTGGTGCACCAGGGAGGTACATTTGTGTTTACCAGGCAAACGAAAGCGGTGACACCAAAGTTGATAGTTTCTGTTTGTATCTCCCCTGAGGAGGTTTAAGGCCAGCTATGTCTTTCAGTCCTGGCTCCTTCGGTTTGGAAGCTATTGCTGGATGTTTGGCATGTTTGACTGCAGATGCTTCTCCGGTAAAGAAAAAAACTCTGGTGCACCAGGGAGGTTCATTTGAGATTTCCAGGCAAACGAAATTGGTGACACCAAAGTTGACAGTTCCTGTTTGTGTCTCCCCTGAGGAGGTTTCAGGCCAGCTACGTCTTTCAGTCCTGGCTCCATTGGTTTGGATTCTATTGCTGGACTTTAGAAAGCAAGTGCTTCTCCTGCCGAGAAAAACACTTTGGTGCACCAGGGAGGTACATTTGAGTTTCCCAGGCAAACGAAAGCGGTGAAATATAGTTTATAGTTTCTGTTTGTGTCTCCCCTGAGGAGGTTTCAGGCCAGCTATGTCTTTTAGTCTTGTCTCCTTTACTTTGGAAGCTATTGCTGGTCGTTCGTCAGCAAATGCTGCTCCGGCCGAGAAAAAGACTTTTGGTGCAGCATGGAGGTACATTTGAGTTTCCCAGGCAAACGAAAGCTGTGTCACGAAAGTTGATTCTTTCTGTTAGTGTCTCCCCTGAGGAGGTTTCAGGCCAGGAATGTCTTTCAGTCCTGGCTCCTTGGGTTTGGAAGCTATTGCTGGACGTTTGGGAGCAAGTGCTGCTCCGGCCGAGAAAAAGACTTTTGGTGCACCAGGGACGTACATTTGAGTTTCCCAGGCAAACGAAAGTGGTGACACCAATATTGATAGTTTCTGTTTGTGTCTCCGCTCTGGAGGTTTCACACCAGCAATGTCTTTCAGTCCAGGCTCCTTTGGTTTGGAGGCTATTGCAGGATGTTTGCCATGTTTGGCGGCATATGATGCTCTTGCCGCGGAAAACAGTTTTGGTTCACAAGGGAGGTACCTTTGAGTTTCCCAGGCAAACGAAAGTGGTGACACCAAAGTTGATATTTTCTGTTTGTGTCTCCCCTGAGGAGGTTTCAGGCCAGCAATGTCTTTTAGTCCTGGCTCCTTTGATTTTGATGCTATTGCTGGACGTTAGATAGGAAGTGCTTCTCCGGCCCAGAAAAACAATTTTGGTTCACCATGCAGGTACATTTGAGTTTCCCAGGCAAACGAAAGCGGTGACACCAAAGTTTATAGTTTCGGTTTGTGTCTTCCCTCAGGAGGTTTTACACCAGCTATGTCTTTCAGTCCAGGCTCCTTGGGTTTGGAAGCTATTGCTGGACGTTTGGCATGTTTGGCAGGAAATGCTGCACTGGCCGAGAGAAACATATTGGTGCACCAGAGAGGTACATTTGAGTTTCCCAGGCAAACGAAAGCGGTGACACCAAAGTTGATAGTTTCTGTTTGTGTCTCCCCTGAGGAGGTTTCAGGTAATCTTTGTCTTTCAGTCCTGGCTCCTTTGGTTTGGAAGGTATTGCTGGATGTTTGGCAGCAAATTCTTCTGCCTAGAAAAACACTTTGGTGCACCAGGGAGGTACATTTGTGTTTACCAGGCAAACGAAAGCGGTGACACCAAAGTTGATAGTTTCTGTTTGTATCTCCCCTGAGGAGGTTTAAGGCCAGCTATGTCTTTCAGTCCTGGCTCCTTCGGTTTGGAAGCTATTGCTGGATGTTTGGCATGTTTGACTGCAGATGCTTCTCCGGTAAAGAAAAAAACTCTGGTGCACCAGGGAGGTACATTTGAGATTTCCAGGCAAACGAAATTGGTGACACCAAAGTTGACAGTTCCTGTTTGTGTCTCCCCTGAGGAGGTTTCAGGCCAGCTACGTCTTTCAGTCCTGGCTCCTTTGGTTTGGATTCTATTGCTGGACTTTAGAAAGCAAGTGCTTCTCCTGCCGAGAAAAACACTTTGGTGCACCAGGGAGGTACATTTGAGTTTCCCAGGCAAACGAAAGCGGTGAAATATAGTTTATAGTTTCTGTTTGTGTCTCCCCTGAGGAGGTTTCAGGCCAGCTATGTCTTTTAGTTCTGTCTCCGTTACTTTGGAAGCTATTGCTGGTCGTTCATCATCAAATGCTGCTCCGGCCGAGAAAAAGACTTTTGGTGCAGCATGGAGGTACATTTGAGTTTCCCAGGCAAACGAAAGCTGTGTCACAAAAGTTGATTCTTTCTGTTTGTGTCTCCCCTGAGGAGGTTTCAGGCCAGGAATGTCTTTCAGTCCTGGCTCCTTGGGTTTGGAAGCTATTGCTGGACGTTTGGCATGTTTGGCAGCAAATGCTGCTCCGGCCGAGAAAAACACATTTCGTGAACCAGGGAGGTACATTTGAGTTTCTCAGGCAAACGAAAGTGGTGACACTAAAGAATATAGTTTCTGTTTGTGTCTCCCCTCAGGAGGTTTCAGGTTATCTTTGTCTTTCATTCCTGGCTCCTTTGGTTTAGAAGGTATTGTTGGATGTTTGTCAGCAAATGCTTCTCCGGTGGAGAAAAAAACTTTGGTGGACCAGGGAGGTACATTTGAGTTTCCCAGGCAAACAAAAGCGGTGAGACCAAAGTTTAAAGGTGCTGTTTGTGTCTCCCCTGAGGAGGTTTCAGGCCAGCTATGTCTTTTAGTCCTGTCTCCTTTACTTTGGAAGCTATTGCTGGTCGTTCGTCAGCAAATGCTGCTCCGGCCGAGAAAAAGACTTTTGGTGCACCAGGGAGGTACATTTGAGTTTCCCAGGCAAACGAAAGCGGTGACACCAAAGTTTCTAGTTTCTGGTTGTGTCAAACCTGAGGAGGTTTTAGGCCAGCTATGTCTTTCAGTCCTGGCTCCTTTGGTTTGGAAGCTATTGCTGGACGTTTGGCTGCAAATGCTGCTCCGGCCGAGAAAAACACTTTTGGTGCACCATGCAGGTACATTTGAGTTTCCCAGGTAAACCAAAGCTGTGTCACCAAAGTTTAGTGTTTCTGTTTGTGTCTCCCCTGAGGAGGTTTCAGGCCAGCTACGTCTTTCAGTCCTGGCTCCTTTTCTTTGGAAGCAATTGCTGGACTTTTGGCAGCAAGTGCTGCTCCGGCCGAGAAAAAGACTGTTGGTGCACCAGGGATGTACATTTGAGTTTCCCAGGCAAACGAAAGCGGTGACACCAAAGTTTCTAGTTTCTGTTTGTGTCTCCCCTCAGGAGGTTTCACACTAGCAATGTCTTTCAGTCCAGGCTCCTTTGGTTTAGGAGGCATTGCTGGAAGTTTGGCAGCAAATGCCTCTCCTGCCGAGAAAAAACTTTTGGTGCACCAGGGAGGTACATTTGAGTTTCCCAGGCAAACAAAAGCGGTGAGACCAAAGTTGAAAGGTGCTGTTTGTGTCTCCCCTGAGGAGGTTTCAGACCAGCAATGTCTTTCAGTCCTGGCTCCTTTGGTTTGGAAGCTATTGGTCGACATTTTGCAGCAAATGCAGCTCCGGCCCACAAAAACACATTTTGTGCAACATGGAGGTACATTTCAGTTTCCCAAGGAAACAAAAGTGGTGAGACCAAAGTTGAAAGGTGCTCTTTGTGTCTCTCCTGAGGAGGTTTCAAGCCAGCTACATCTTTCAGTCCTGGCTCCTTTGGTTTGGAAGCTATTGCTGGATGTTTGGCAGCAAATGCTGCAGCGGCTGAGAAAAACACTTTTGTTGCAGCATGGAGGTACATTTGAGTTTCCCAGGCAAAGAAAAGCAGTGATACCAAAGTTGAAAGGAGCTGCTTGTGTCTCTCCTGGGGAGTTTTTAGGCCAACTATGTCTTTCAGTTCTGGCTCCTTTGGTTTGGAAGCTATTGCTGGACGTTTGGCATGGTTGACTGTAAATGCTGCTCCGGCCGAGAAAATTCATTTGGTGCACCAGGGAGGTACATTTGAGTTTCCCAGGCAAACAAAAGTGGTAAGACCAAAGTTGAAAGGTGCTGTTTGTGTCTCCCCTGAGAAGGTTTCAGGCCAGCTATGTTTTTCAGTCCTGGCTCCTTTGGTTTGGAAGCTTTTGATGGATGTTTTGCAGCAAATACTGCACCGGCCGAGGAAAACACTTTTGTTGCACCATGGAGGTACATTTGAGTTTCCCAGGCAAACGAAAGCGGTGACACCAAAGTTTCTAGTTTCTGTTTGTGTCTCCCCTGAGGAGGTTTCCGGCTAGCTATGTGTTTCAGTCCTGGCTCCTTTGGTTTGGAAGTTATTGCTGGACGTTTGGCATGTTTGGTAGCAAATACTGCTCCGGCCGAGAAAAAATCTTTTGGTGCACGATGGAAGTACATTTGAGTTTCCCAGGCAAACGAAAGTCTTGAGACCAAAGTCGAAATGTGCTCTTTGTGTCTCTCATGAGGAGGTTACCGGCCAGCTATGTCTTTCAGTCCTGGCTCCTTTGATTTGGAAGCTTTTGATGGACGTCCCGCCGCAAAAGCTGCTCCAGCCGAGAAAAAAAATTTGGTGCACTATGGAGGTACATTTGAGTTTCCCAGGCAAACGAAAGCAGTGAGACCAAAGTTGAAACGTGCTGTTTTTGTCTCCCCTGAGGATGTTTCATGCCAGCTACATCTTTCAGTCCTGGCTTTTTTGGTTTGGAAGCTATTGCAGGACGTTTGGCATGTTTGTCAGCAAATGCTGCTCCGGATGAGAAAAACACTTTTGGTGCACCATGCAGGTACATTTGAGTTTCCCAGAAAAACGAAAGTGGTGAGAGGAAAGTTGAAAGGTGCTGTTTGTGTCTCTCCTGAGGAGGTTTCAGGCCAGCTACGTCTTTCTGTCCTGGCTCCTTTTGTTTGGAAGCTTTTGATGGATGTCTCTCAGCAAATGCTGCTCCAGCCGAGAAAAACACTTTTGGTGCACCATGGAGGTACATTTGAGTTTCCAAGGCAAACAAAAGTGGTGAGTCCAAAGTTGAAATGTGCTCCTTGTGTCTCTCCTGAGGTGGTTTCAGGCCAGCTATGTCTTTCAGTCCTGGCTACTTTGGTTTGGAAGCTATTGCTGGACGTTTGGCATGTTTGGAAGCAAATGCTGCTCTGCCTGAGAAAAATATTTTGGTGCAGCATGGAGGTTCATTTGAGTTTCCCAGGCAAACGAAAACAGTGACACCAAAGTTGATAGTTTCTGTTTGTGTCTCTCCTGAAAAGTTTTGAGGCAGTGAGACCAAAGTTGAAAGGTGCTGTTTGTGTCTCCCCTGAGGAGGTTTCAGGCCAGCTATGTTTTTCAGTCCTGGCTCCTTTGGTTTGGAAGCTTTTGATGGATGTTTTGCAGCAAATACTGCACCGGCCGAGGAAAACACTTTTGTTGCACCATGGAGGTACATTTGAGTTTCCCAGGCAAACGAAAGCGGTGACACCAAAGTTTCTAGTTTCTGTTTGTGTCTCCCCTGAGGAGGTTTCCGGCTAGCTATGTGTTTCAGTCCTGGCTCCTTTGGTTTGGAAGTTATTGCTGGACGTTTGGCATGTTTGGTAGCAAATACTGCTCCGGCCGAGAAAAAATCTTTTGGTGCACGATGGAAGTACATTTGAGTTTCCCAGGCAAACGAAAGTCTTGAGACCAAAGTCGAAATGTGCTCTTTGTGTCTCTCATGAGGAGGTTTCCGGCCAGCTTTGTCTTTCAGTCCTGGCTCCTTTGATTTGGAAGCTTTTGATGGACGTCCCGCCGCAAAAGCTGCTCCAGCCGAGAAAAAAAATTTGGTGCACTATGGAGGTACATTTGAGTTTCCCAGGCAAACGAAAGCAGTGAGACCAAAGTTGAAACGTGCTGTTTTTGTCTCCCCTGAGGATGTTTCATGCCAGCTACATCTTTCAGTCCTGGCTTTTTTGGTTTGGAAGCTATTGCAGGACGTTTGGCATGTTTGTCAGCAAATGCTGCTCCGGATGAGAAAAACACTTTTGGTGCACCATGCAGGTACATTTGAGTTTCCCAGAAAAACGAAAGTGGTGAGAGGAAAGTTGAAAGGTGCTGTTTGTGTCTCTCCAGAGGAGGTTTCAGGCCAGCTACGTCTTTCTGTCCTGGCTCCTTTTGTTTGGAAGCTTTTGATGGATGTCTCTCAGCAAATGCTGCTCCGGATGAGAAAAACACTTTTGGTGCACCATGCAGGTACATTTGAGTTTCCCAGAAAAACGAAAGTGGTGAGAGGAAAGTTGAAAGGTGCTGTTTGTGTCTCTCCTGAGGAGGTTTCAGGCCAGCTACGTCTTTCTGTCCTGGCTCCTTTTGTTTGGAAGCTTTTGATGGATGTCTCTCAGCAAATGCTGCTCCAGCCGAGAAAAACACTTTTGGTGCACCATGGAGGTACATTTGAGTTTCCAAGGCAAACAAAAGTGGTGAGTCCAAAGTTGAAATGTGCTCCTTGTGTCTCTCCTGAGGTGGTTTCAGGCCAGCTATGTCTTTCAGTCCTGGCTACTTTGGTTTGGAAGCTATTGCTGGACGTTTGGCATGTTTGGAAGCAAATGCTGCTCTGCCTGAGAAAAATATTTTGGTGCAGCATGGAGGTTCATTTGAGTTTCCCAGGCAAACGAAAACAGTGACACCAAAGTTTATAGTTTCTGTTTGTGTCTCTCCTGAAGAGTTTTGAGGCAGTGAGACCAAAGTTGAAAGGTGCTGTTTGTGTCTCCCCTGAGGAGGTTTCAGGCCAGCTATGTTTTTCAGTCCTGGCTCCTTTGGTTTGGAAGCTTTTGATGGATGTTTTGCAGCAAATACTGCACCGGCCGAGGAAAACACTTTTGTTGCACCATGGAGGTACATTTGAGTTTCCCAGGCAAACGAAAGCGGTGACACCAAAGTTTCTAGTTTCTGTTTGTGTCTCCCCTGAGGAGGTTTCCGGCTAGCTATGTGTTTCAGTCCTGGCTCCTTTGGTTTGGAAGTTATTGCTGGACGTTTGGCATGTTTGGTAGCAAATACTGCTCCGGCCGAGAAAAAATCTTTTGGTGCACGATGGAAGTACATTTGAGTTTCGCAGGCAAATGAAAGTCTTGAGACCAAAGTCGAAATGTGCTCTTTGTGTCTCTCATGAGGAGGTTTCCGGCCAGCTATGTCTTTCAGTCCTGGCTCCTTTGATTTGGAAGCTTTTGATGGACGTCCCGCCGCAAAAGCTGCTCCAGCCGAGAAAAAAAATTTGGTGCACTATGGAGGTACATTTGAGTTTCCCAGGCAAACGAAAGCAGTGAGACCAAAGTTGAAACGTGCTGTTTTTGTCTCCCCTGAGGATGTTTCATGCCAGCTACATCTTTCAGTCCTGGCTTTTTTGGTTTGGAAGCTATTGCAGGACGTTTGGCATGTTTGTCAGCAAATGCTGCTCCGGATGAGAAAAACACTTTTGGTGCACCATGCAGGTACATTTGAGTTTCCCAGAAAAACGAAAGTGGTGAGAGGAAAGTTGAAAGGTGCTGTTTGTGTCTCTCCTGAAGAGGTTTCAGGCCAGCTACGTCTTTCTGTCCTGGCTCCTTTTGTTTGGAAGCTTTTGATGGATGTCTCTCAGCAAATGCTGCTCCAGCCGAGAAAAACACTTTTGGTGCACCATGCAGGTACATTTGAGTTTCCCAGAAAAACGAAAGTGGTGAGAGGAAAGTTGAAAGGTGCTGTTTGTGTCTCTCCTGAGGAGGTTTCAGGCCAGCTACGTCTTTCTGTCCTGGCTCCTTTTGTTTGGAAGCTTTTGATGGATGTCTCTCAGCAAATGCTGCTCCAGCCGAGAAAAACACTTTTGGTGCACCATGGAGGTACATTTGAGTTTCCAAGGCAAACAAAAGTGGTGAGTCCAAAGTTGAAATGTGCTCCTTGTGTCTCTCCTGAGATGGTTTCAGGCCAGCTATGTCTTTCAGTCCTGGCTACTTTGGTTTGGAAGCTATTGCTGGACGTTTGGCATGTTTGGAAGCAAATGCTGCTCTGCCTGAGAAAAATATTTTGGTGCAGCATGGAGGTTCATTTGAGTTTCCCAGGCAAACGAAAACAGTGACACCAAAGTTGATAGTTTCTGTTTGTGTCTCTCCTGAAGAGTTTTGAGGCAGTGAGACCAAAGTTGAAAGGTGCTGTTTGTGTCTCCCCTGAGGAGGTTTCAGGCCAGCTATGTTTTTCAGTCCTGGCTCCTTTGGTTTGGAAGCTTTTGATGGATGTTTTGCAGCAAATACTGCACCGGCCGAGGAAAACACTTTTGTTGCACCATGGAGGTACATTTGAGTTTCCCAGGCAAACGAAAGCGGTGACACCAAAGTTTCTAGTTTCTGTTTGTGTCTCCCCTGAGGAGGTTTCCGGCTAGCTATGTGTTTCAGTCCTGGCTCCTTTGGTTTGGAAGTTATTGCTGGACGTTTGGCATGTTTGGTAGCAAATACTGCTCCGGCCGAGAAAAAATCTTTTGGTGCACGATGGAAGTACATTTGAGTTTCCCAGGCAAACGAAAGT
This sequence comes from Laterallus jamaicensis coturniculus, assembly GCA_022605575.1. Taxonomy (NCBI): domain Eukaryota; kingdom Metazoa; phylum Chordata; class Aves; order Gruiformes; family Rallidae; genus Laterallus; species Laterallus jamaicensis. Next base: position 3,239,959 of record JAKCOX010000001.1, read on the forward strand.
CTTGAGACCAAAGTCGAAATGTGCTCTTTGTGTCTCTCATGAGGAGGTTTCCGGCCAGCTATGTCTTTCAGTCCTGGCTCCTTTGATTTGGAAGCTTTTGATGGACGTCCCGCCGCAAAAGCTGCTCCAGCCGAGAAAAAAAATTTGGTGCACTATGGAGGTACATTTGAGTTTCCCAGGCAAACGAAAGCAGTGAGACCAAAGTTGAAACGTGCTGTTTTTGTCTCCCCTGAGGATGTTTCATGCCAGCTACATCTTTCAGTCCTGGCTTTTTTGGTTTGGAAGCTATTGCAGGACGTTTGGCATGTTTGTCAGCAAATGCTGCTCCGGATGAGAAAAACACTTTTGGTGCACCATGCAGGTACATTTGAGTTTCCCAGAAAAACGAAAGTGGTGAGAGGAAAGTTGAAAGGTGCTGTTTGTGTCTCTCCTGAGGAGGTTTCAGGCCAGCTACGTCTTTCTGTCCTGGCTCCTTTTGTTTGGAAGCTTTTGATGGATGTCTCTCAGCAAATGCTGCTCCAGCCGAGAAAAACACTTTTGGTGCACCATGGAGGTACATTTGAGTTTCCAAGGCAAACAAAAGTGGTGAGTCCAAAGTTGAAATGTGCTCCTTGTGTCTCTCCTGAGGTGGTTTCAGGCCAGCTATGTCTTTCAGTCCTGGCTACTTTGGTTTGGAAGCTATTGCTGGACGTTTGGCATGTTTGGAAGCAAATGCTGCTCTGCCTGAGAAAAATATTTTGGTGCAGCATGGAGGTTCATTTGAGTTTCCCAGGCAAACGAAAACAGTGACACCAAAGTTGATAGTTTCTGTTTGTGTCTCTCCTGAAGAGTTTTGAGGCAGTGAGACCAAAGTTGAAAGGTGCTGTTTGTGTCTCCCCTGAGGAGGTTTCAGGCCAGCTATGTCTTTCTGTCCTGTCTCCTTTGGTTTGGAAGCTATTGCTGGATGATTGGCAGGAAATTCTGTTCCGTCCGAGAAAAAACTTTTGGTGCACCATGGAGGTACATTTGAGATTCCCAGGCAAACGAAAGCAGTGAGACCAAAGTTGAAAGGTGCTGTTTGTGTCTCCCCTGAGGAGGTTTCAGGCCAGCTATGCCTTTCAGTCCTGACTCCTTTGGTTTGGAAGCTATTGCTGGATGTTTGGTATGTTTGGCTATAAATGCTTCTCCGGCCGAGAAAAACACATTTGGTTCATCATGGAGGTACATTTGAGTTTCCCAGGCAAACAAAAGCGGTGAGACCAAAGTTGAAAGGTGTTGTTTGTGTCTCCCCTGAGGAGGTTTCAGGCCAGCTATGTCTTTCAGTCCTGGATTCTTTGGTTTGGGAGCTATTGCTGGACGTTTAGCAGCAAATGCTGCTCCAGCTGAGAAAAACACATTTGGTGCACCATGGAGGTACATTTGAGTTTCCCAGGCAAACGAAAGCAGTGAGAGAAAGTAGAAAGGTGCTCTCTTTGTCTCCCCTGAGGAGTTTTCAGGCCAGCTTTGTCGTTCAGTCCTGGGTTCGTTGGTGTGGAAGCTTTTGATAGACGTCTGGCAGGAAAACTTGCTCTAGACGAGAAAAACACTTTTGTTGCACAATTTAGGTACATTTGAGTTTCCCAGGCAAACAAAAGCGGTGACACAAAAGTTGAAAGGTGCTGTTTGTGTCACCCCTGAGGAGTTATCTGGCCAGCTATGTCTTTTAGTCCTGGTTCCTTTGGTTTGGAAGCTACTGCTGGACATTTGGCATGTTTGGCAAAAAATGCTGCTCCGGCCGACAAAAAAACTTTTGGTGCAGCATGGAGGTTCATTTGATTTTCCCAGGCAAACGAAAGAAGCGAGACCAAAGTTGAAAGGTTCTGTTTTTGTCTCCCCTGAGGAGTTTTTAGGCCTGCTATGTCTTTCAGTCCTGGCTCCTTTAGTTTGGAAGCTATTGCTGGACGTTTGGCATGGTGTGCTGTAAATGCTGCTCCGGCCGAGAAAATTAATTTGATGCACCAGGGAGGTACATTTGAGTTTCCCAGGCAAACAAAAGTGGTGAGACCAAAGATGTAATGTGCTCTTTGTGTCTCCCCTGAGGAGGTTTCAGGCCAGTTATGTCTGTATGTCCTGGCTTTTTTGGTTTGGAAGCGATTGCAGGACATTTGGCATGTTTGTCATCAAATGCTGCTCTGGCCGAGAAAAACACTTTTGGTGCACAATGGAGGTACATTTGAGTTTCCCTGGAAAACAAAAGCAGTGAGACCAAAGTTGAAAGGTGCTGTTTGTGTCTCCCCTGAGGAGGTTTCAGGCCAGCTATGTCTTTCAGTCTTGGCTCCTTTGGTTTGGAAGCTGTTGCTGGACGTTTGGCATCTTTTCAGGAAATGATGCTCCGTCCGATAAAAACACTTTTGGTGCACCATGGAGGTACATTTGAGTTTCCCAGGAAAATGAAAATGGTGACAACAAAGTTTCTAGTTTCTGTTTGTGTCTCCCCTGAGGAGGTTTCAGGCCAGCTATGTCTATCAGTCCTGGATCCTTTGGTTTGAATCTATTGCTGGACGTTTGGCATCTTTTCAGGAAATGATGCTCCGTCCGATAAAAACACTTTTGGTGCAAGATGGAGGTACATTTGAGTTTCCCAGGCAAACAAAAGTGGTGAAATCAAAGTTGAATAGTGCTGTTTGTGTCTTCCCTGAGGATGTTTCAGGCCAGCTATGTCTTTCAGTCCTGGCTCCTTTGGTTTGGAAGCTTTTGATGTATCTGGCAGCAAATGCTTCTCCGGCCGGGAAAAAAAATTTTGGTACACCATGGAGATACATTTGAGTTTCCTCGGGAAATGAAAGCTGTGAGAACGAAGTTGAAATGTGCTGTTTGTGTCACCCCTGAGGAGGTTTCAGGCCAGCTATGCCTTTCAGTCCTGGGTCCTTTGGTTTGCAAGCTATTACTGGACGTTTGGCATGTTTGGCAGCAAATGCTGCTCCGGCCGAGAAAAAAACTTTTGGTGCATCATGGTGGTACATTTCAGTTTCCCAGGAAAACAAAAGCGGTAAGAGGAAAGTTGAAAGGTGCTGTTTGTGTCTCCCCTGAGGAGGTTTCAGGCCAGCCATGTCTTTCAGTTTTGGCTCCGTTGGTTTGGAAGCTTTCGATGGATCTGGCAGCAAATGCTTCTCCGGCCGGGAAAAACACTTTTGGTGCATCATGGAGTTACATTTGAGTTTCCGAGGTAAAAGAAAGCAGTGAGACCAAAGTTGAAAGGTGCTGTTTCTGTTTCCCCTAAGGAGGCTTAAGGCCAGCTATGTCTTTCAGTCCTGGCTCCATTGGTTTTGAAGCTATTGTTGGACGTTTGGCATTTTTGGCAGCAAATGCTGCTCCGGCCGAGAAAAAGACTTTTGGTGCGCCAGGGTGGTACATTTGAGTTTCCCAGGCAAACGAAAGCGGTGACACCAAAGTTGATATTTTCTCTTTGTGTCTCCCCTGAGGAGGTTTCAGTCCAGCTATGTCTTTCAGTCCTGGCTCCGTTGGTCTGGAAGCTATTGCAGGACGTGTGGTATGTTTGGCAGCATATTCGGCTCCTGCCTAGAAAAAAAATTTGGTTCACCATGGAGGTACATTTGAGTTTCCCAGGCAAATGAAAGTGGTGACACCAAAGTTGATATTTTCTGTTTGTGTCTCCCCTTAGGAGGTTTCAGGCCAGCAATGTCTTTTAGTCCTGGCTCCTTTGATTTTGATGCTATTGCTGGACGTTAGATAGCAAGTGCTTCTCCTGCCGAGAAAAACACTTTGGTGCACCAGGGAGGTACATTTGAGTTTCCCAGGCAAACAAAAGCGTTGACACTTAGGTTTATAGTTTCTGTTTGTGTCTCCCCTGAGGAGGTTTCAGGACAGCTATGTCTTTCAGTCCTGTATCCTTTACTTTGGAAGCTATTGCTGGTCGTTCGTCAGCAAATGCTGCTCCGGCCAAGAAAAACACTTTTGGAGCAACAGGGAGGTACATCTGAGTTTCCCAGGCAAACGAAAGCGGTGATACCAAAGTATATAGTTTCTGTTTGTGTCTCCCCTGAGGAGGTTTCCGGCCAGCTATGTCTTTTAGACCTGTCTCCTTTACTTTGGAAGCTATTGCTGGTCGTTCGTCAGCAAATGCTGCTCCGGCCGAGAAAAAGACTTTTGGTGCAGCATGGAGGTACATTTGAGTTTCCCAGGCAAACGAAAGCTGTGTCACAAAAGTTGATTCTTTCTGTTAGTGTCTCCCCTGAGGAGGTTTCAGGCCAGCAATGTCTTTCAGTCCTGGCTCTTTGGGTTTGGAAGCTATTGCTGGACGTTTGGGAGCAAGTGCTGCTCCGGCCGAGAAAAAGACTTTTGGTGCACCAGGGACGTACATTTGAGTTTCCCATGCAAACGAAAGTATTGACACCAATATTGATAGTTTCTCTTTGTGTCTCCCCTTAGGAGGTTTCAGGCCAGCTATGTCTTTCAGTCCTGGCTCCTTGGGTTTGGAAGCTATTGCTGGACGTTTGGCATATTTGGCAGCAAATGCTGCTCCGGCCGAGAAAAACACATTTCGTGCACCAGGGAGGTACATTTGAGTTTCTCAGGCAAACGAAAGTGGTGACACTAAAGCATATAGTTTCTGTTTGTGTCTCCCCTCAGGAGGTTTCAGGTCATCTTTGTCTTTCAGTCCTGGCTCCTTTGGTTTAGAAGGTATTGCTGGATATTTGTTAGCAAATGCTTCTCCGGTGGAGAAAAAAACTTTGGTGGACCAGGGAGGTACATTTGAGGTTACCAGGCAAACGAATGTGGTGACACCAAAGCTGATAGTTTCTGTTTGTGTCTCCCTTGAGGAGGTTTCAGGCAAGCTCTGTCTTTCAGTCGTGGCTCCTTTGGTTTCGAATCTATTGCTGCAGATTTTGCATGTTTGGCAGCAAATGCTGCTCTGGCCGAGAAAAACTCTTTGTTGCATCAGGGAGGTACATTTGATTTTCCCAGGCAAACGAAAGCCGTGACACCAAATTTGATAGTTTCAGTTGTTGTCTCCCCTGAGGAGGTTTCAGGACAGCTATGTCTTTCAGTCCTGTCTCCTTTACTTTGGAAGCTATTGCTGGTCGTTCGTCAGCAAATGCTGCTCCGGCCAAGAAAAACACTTTTGGAGCAACAGGGAGGTACATCTGAGTTTCCCAGGCAAACGAAAGCGGTGATACCAAAGTATATAGTTTCTGTTTGTGTCTCCCCTGAGGAGGTTTCAGGCCAGCAATGTCTTTCAGTCCTGTCTCCTTTACTTTGGAAGCTATTGCTGGTCGTTCGTCAGCAAATGCTTCTCCGGCCGAGAAAAAGACTTTTGGTGCAGCATGGAGGTACATTTGAGTTTCCCAGGCAAACGAAAGCTGTGTCACAAAAGTTGATTCTTTCTGTTAGTGTCTCCCCTGAGGAGGTTTCAGGCCAGCAATGTCTTTCAGTCCTGGCTCCTTGGGTTTGGAAGCTATTGCTGGACGTTTGGGAGCAAGTGCTGCTCCGGCCGAGAAAAAGACTTTTGGTGCACCAGGGACGTACATTTGAGTTTCCCATGCAAACGAAAGTATTGACACCAATATTGATAGTTTCTCTTTGTGTCTCCCCTGAGAGGTTTCAGGCCAGCTATGTCTTTCAGTCCTGGCTCCTTGGGTTTGGAAGCTTTTGCTGGACGTTTGGCATATTTGGCAGCAAATGCTGCTCCGGCCAGGAAAAACACTTTTCGTGCACCAGGGAGGTACATTTGAGTTTCTCAGGCAAACGAAAGTGGTGACACTAAAGCATATAGTTTCTGTTTGTGTCTCCCCTCAGGAGGTTTCAGGTCATCTTTGTTTTTCAGTCCTGGCTCCTTTGGTTTAGAAGGTATTGCTGGATATTTGTTAGCAAATGCTTCTCCGGTGGAGAAAAAAACTTTGGTGGACCAGGGAGGTACATTTGAGGTTACCAGGCAAACGAATGTGGTGACACCAAAGCTGATAGTTTCTGTTTGTGTCTCCCTTGAGGAGGTTTCAGGCAAGCTATGTCTTTCAGTCGTGGCTCCTTTGGTTTTGAATCTATTGCTGCAGATTTTGCATGTTTGGCAGCAAATGCTGCTCTGGCCAAGAAAAACACTTTGGTGCATCAGGGAGGTACATTTGATTTTCCCAGGCAAACGAAAGCCGTGACACCAAATTTGATAGTTTCAGTTGTTGTCTCCCCTGAGGAGGTTTCAGGCCAGCTATGTCTTTCAGTCTTGGCTCCTTGGGTATGGAAGCTAATGCTGGACGTTTGGCAGCAAAAGCTGCACCGGCCAGGAAAAATCTTTTGTTGCACCATGCAGGTACATTTGAGTTTCCCAGGAAAACAAAAGTGGTGACAGGAAAGTTTATAGTTTCTGTTTGTGTCTCCCCTGAGGAGGATTGAGGCCAGCTATGTCTTTCAGTCCTGGCTCCTGTGGTTTAGGAGGTATTGCTGGAAGTTTGGCAGCAAATGCCTCTCCTGCCGAGAAAAACACTTTTGGTGCACCATGCAGGTACATTTGAGTTTCTCAGGGAAACGAAAGTAGTGACACTAAAGTTTATAGTTTCTGTTTGTGTCTCCCCTGAGGGGGTTTCAGGCCAGGAATGTCTTTCAGTCCTGGCTCCTTTGCTTTGGAAGCTATTGCAGGTCGTTTGGCATGTTTGGCAGCAAATGCTGCTCCGACCTAGAAAAACACTTTTGGTGCACCAGGGAGGTACATTTGAGTTTCCCAGGCAAACGAAGTGGTGACACCAAAGTTTCTAGTTTCTGTTTGTGTCTCCCATGAGGAGGTTTCAGGCCAGCTATGTCTTTTAGTCCTGGCTCCTTTGGTTTGGAAGCTATTGCTGGACGTTTTGCAGGACATGCTGCTCTGGTCAAGAAAAACACTTTGGTGCACCATGCAGGTACATTTGAGTTTCCACGGAAAACAAAAGTGGTGACACCAAAGTTGATAGTTTCTGTTTGTGTCTCCCCTGAGGAGGTTTCAGGCCAACTATGTCTTTCAGTCCTGGCTCCTTTGGTTTGGAAGCTATTGCTGGATGTTTGGCAGCAAATGCTGCTCCAGACGAGAAAAAAAAATTTGGTGCACCAGGGAGGTACATTTGAGTTTTCCAGGTAAACCAAAGCTGTGTCACCAAAGTTGATTGTTCCTGTTTGTGTCTCCCCTAAGGAGGTTTCAGGCCAGCTATGTCTTTCAGTACTATCTTTTTTGGTTTGGAAGCTATTGCTGGACGTTTGGCATGTTTGGCCGGAAATACTGCACCAGCCGAGAAAAAAACTTTTGTTGCACCATGCAGGTACATTTGAGTTTCCCAGGAAAACGAAAGGGGTGACAGCAAAGTTTCTAGTTTCTGTTTGTGTCTCCCCTGAGGAGGATTCAGGTCAGCAATGTCTTTCAGCACTATCTCTTTTTGTTTGGAAGCTATTGCTGGACGTTTGGCATGTTTGGCAGCAAATGCTGCTCTGGCCGAGAAAAACACTTTTGGTGCACCAGGGAGGTACATTTGAGTTTCCCAGGCAAACGAAAGCAGTGACACCAAAGTTTCTAGTTTCTGTTCGTGTCTCCCCTGAGGAGGTTTCAGGCCAGCAATGTCTTTCAGTACTATCTCTTTTGGTTTGGAAGCTATTGCTGGACGTTTGGCATGTTTGGCAGCAAATGCAGCTCCGGCCGAGAAAAACACTTTTGGTGCACCATGCAGGTACTTTTGAGTTTCCCAGGCAAACCAAAGCAGTGACACCAAAGTTTCTAGTTTCTGTTTGTGTCTCCCCTGAGGAGGTTTCAGGCCAGGAATGTCTTTCAGTCCTGGCTCCTTTGCTTTGGAAGCTATTGCAGGTCGTTTGGCATGTTTGGCAGCAAATGCTGCTCCGACCTAGAAAAACACTTTTGGTGCACCATGCAGGTACATTTGAGTTTCCCAGGCAAACGAAAGCAGTGACACCAAAGTTTCTAGTTTCTGTTTGTGTCTCCCCTGAGGATGTTTCAGGCCAGCAATGTCTTTCAGTACTATCTCTTTTGGTTTGGAAGCTATTGCTGGACGTTTGGCATGTTTGGCAGCAAATGCTGCTCCGGCCGAGAAAAACACTTTTGGTGCACCATGCAGGTACATTTGAGTTTCCCAGGCAAACGAAAGCAGTAACACCAAAGTTTCTAGTTTCTGCTTGTGTCTCCCCTGAGGAGGTTTCAGGCCAGCAATGTCTTTCAGTACTATCTCTTTTGTTTTGGAAGCTATTGCTGGACGTTTGGCATGTTTGGCAGCAAATGCTGCTCCGGTAAGAAAAACACTTTTGGTGCACCATGCAGGTACATTTGAGTTTCCCAGGCAAACGAAAGCAGTGACACCAAAGTTTCTAGTTTCTGTTTGTGTCTCCCCTGAGGAGGTTTCAGGCCAGCTATGTCTCTCAGAACTATCTCTTTTGGTTTGGAAGCTATTGCTGGACGTTTTGCATGTTTGGCAGCAAATGCTGCTCTGTCCGAGAAAAACACTTTTGGTGCACCATGCAGGTACATTTGAGTTTCCGAGGCAAACGAAAGCAGTGACACCAAAGTTTCTAGTTTCTGTTTGTGTCTCCCCTGAGGAGGTTTCAGGCCAGCTATATCTTTAAATACTATCTCTTTTGGTTTGGAAGCTATTGCTGGACGTTTGGCATGTTTGGCAGCAAATGCTGCTCCGGCCGAGAAAAACACTTTTGGTGCACCATGCAGGTACATTTGAGTTTCCCAGGCAAACGAAAGCAGTGACACCAAAGTTTGTAGTTTCTGCTTGTGTCTCCCCTAGGAGGTTTCAGGCCAGCAATGTCTTTCAGTACTATCTCTTTTGGTTTGGAAGGTATTGCTGGACGTTTGGCATGTTTGGCCGCAAATTCTTCACCTTCCGAGAAAATAACATTTTGGTGTACCATGCAGGTACATTTGAGTATCCCATGCAAAACAAAGCATTAACAAAAAAGATTCTAGTTTCTGTTTGTGTCTCCCCTGAGGAGGTTTCAGGCCAGCTATGTCTTTCAGAACTATCTCTTTTGGTTTGGAAGCTATTGCTGGACGTTTGGCATGTTTGGCAGCAAATGATGCTCCGGCCGAGAAAAACACTTTTGGTGCACCATGCAGGTACATTTGAGTTTCCCAGGCAAACCAAAGCAGTGACAAAAAAGTTTCTAGTTTCTGTTTGTGTCTGCCCTGAGGAGGTTTCAGGCCAGCTATGTCTTTCAGTACTATCTCTTTATGTTTGGAAGCTATTGCTGGATGTTTGGCATGTTTGGCAGCAAATGCTGCTCTGGCCGAGAAAAACACTTTTGGTGCACCAGGGAGGTACATTTGAGATTCCCAGTCATACGAAAGCAGTGACACCAAAGTTTCTAGTTTCTGTTTGTGTCTCCCCTGAGGAGGTTTCAGGCCAGCAATGTCTTTCAGTACTATCTCTTTTGGTTTGGAAGCTATTGCTGGACGTTTGGCATGTTTGGCAGCAAATGCTGCTCCGTCCGAGAAAAACACTTTTGGTGCACCAAGCAGGTACATTTGAGTTTCCCAGGCAAACGAAAGCAGTGACACCAAAGTTTCTAGTTTCTGCTTGTGTCTCCCCTGAGGAGGTTTCAGGCCAGCAATGTCTTTCAGTACTATCTCTTTTGGTTTGGAAGGTATTGCTGGACGTTTGGCATGTTTGGCCGCAAATTCTGCACCTGCCGAGAAAAAAAAAATTTTGGTGCACCATGCAGGTACATTTGAGTTTCCCAGGCAAACGAAAGCAGTGACACCAATGTTGATAGTTTCTGTTTGTGTCTCCCCTGAAGAGGTTCCAGGCCAGCTATGTCTTCCAGTCCTGGCTCCTTTGGTTTGGAAGCTATTGCTGGATGTTTGGCATGTTTGGCAGCAAATGCTGCTCCGGCTGAGAAAAACACTTTTGGTGCACCATGGAGGTATATTTGAGTTTCCCAGGCAAACAAAAGCGGTGAGACCAAATTTGAAAAGTGCTGTTTGTGTCTCCCCTGAGGAGGTTTCAGGCCAGCTATGTCTTTCAGTCCTGGCTCCTTTGGTTTGGATGCTATTGGTCGACATTTGGAAGCAAATGCAGCTCCGGCCCACAAAAACACATTTGGTGCAACATGGAGGTACATTTCAGTTTCCCAAGGAAACAAAAGTGGTGAGACCAAAGTTGAAAGGTGCTCTTTGTGTCTCTCCTGAGGAGGTTTCAGGCCAGCTATGCCTTTCAGTCCTGCCTCCTTTGGTTTGGAAGCTATTGCTGGATGTTTGGCAGCAAATGCTGCAGCGGCTGAGAAAAACACTTTCGTTGCAGCATGGAGGTATATTTGAGTTTCCCAGGCAAACAAAAGCAATGATGCCAAAATTGAAAGGAGCTGCTTGTGTCTCTCCTGGGGAGTTTTTAGGCCAGCTATGTCTTTCAGTCCTGGCTCCTTTTGTTTGGAACCTATTGCTGGACGTTTGGCAGCAAATGCTGCTCCAGCTGACAAAAACAATTTTGGTGCAACATGGAGGTACATTTGAGTATCCCAGGCAAATGGAAGTGGCTAGACTAAAGTTGAAAGGTGCGGTTTGTGTTGCTACTTAGGAGGTTTCAGGGGGCTCTGTCTTTCAGTCCTGGCTCCTTTGGTTTGGAATCTATTGCTGGACGTTTGGCATGGTTGGCTTTAAATGCTGCTCCGGCCGAGAAAATTCATTTGGTGTACCATGCAGGTATATTTGAGTTTCCCAGGCAAACAAAAGTGGTGAGACCAAAGTTGAAAGGTGCTGTTTGTGTTTCCCCTGAGAAAGTTTCAGGCCAGCTATGTTTTTCAGTCTTGGCTCCTTTGGTTTATAAGCTTTTGATGGATGTTTTGCAGCAAGTGCTGCACCGGCCGAGGAAAACACTTTTGGTGCACCATGGAGGTACATTTGAGTTTCCCAGGAAAACGAAAGCAGTGAGACCAAAGTTGAAACGTGCTGTTTTTGTCTCCCCTGAGGAGGTTTCATGCCAGCTACATCTTTCAGTCCTGGCTTTTTTGGTTTGGAAGCTATTGTTGGACGTTTGTCATGTTTGGCAGCAAATGCTGCTCTGCCTGAGAAAAATATTTTGGTGCAGCATGGAGGTTCATTTGAGTTTCCCAGGCAAACGAAAACAGTGACACCAAAGTTGATAGTTTCTGTTTGTGTCTCTCCTGAAGAGTTTTGAGGCAGTAGCACCAAAGTTGAAAGGTGCTGTTTGTGTCTCCCCTGAGGAGGTTTCAGGCCAGCTATGTCTTTCTGTCCTGTCTCCTTTGGTTTGGAAGCTATTGCTGGATGATCGGCAGGAAATTCTGTTCCGGCCGAGAAAAAACTTTTGGAGCACCATGGAGGTACATTTGAGATTCCCAGGCAAACGAAAGCGGTGACACCAAAGTTGATATTTTCTCTTTGTGTCTCCCCTGAGGAGCTTTCAGGCCAGCTATGTCTTTCAGTCCAGGCTCCGTTAGTCAGGAAGCTATTGCAGGACGTGTGGTATGTTTGGCAGCATATTCTGCTCCTGCCAAGAAATAAAATTTAGTTCACCATGGAGGTACATTTGAGATTCCCAGGCAAACGAAAGTGGTGACACCAAAGTTGATATTTTCTGTTTGTGTCTCCCCTGAGGAGGTTTCAGGCCAGCAATGTCTTTTAGTCCTGGTTCCTTTGATTTTGATGCTATTGCTGGACGTTAGATAGCAAGTGCTTCTCCGGCCGAGAAAAACACTTTTGGTTCACCAGGGAGGTACATTTGAGTTTCCCAGGCAAACGAAAGCGGAGACACCAAAGTTGACAGTTTCTGTTTGTGTCTCCCCTGAGGAGGTTTCAGGCCAGCTATGCCATTTAGTCCTGGCTCCTTTGGTTTGGAAGCTATTGCTTGACGTTTTGCAGGAAATGCTGCTCTTGCCAAGAAAAACACTTTGGTGCACCATGGAGGTACATTTGAGTTTACAAGGCAAAAGGAAGTGGTGACACCAATATTGATAGTTTCTGTTTGTGTCTCCCCTGAGGAGGTTTCAGGACAGCTATGTCTTTCAGTCCTGTCTCCTTTAATTTGGAAGCTATTGCTGGTCATTCGTCAGCAAATGCTGCTCCGGCTGAGAAAAACACTTTTGGAGCACCAGGGAGGTACATCTGAGTTTCCCAGGCAAACGAAAGTGGTGACACCAAAGTTGATATTTTCTGTTTGTATCTCCCCTAAGGAGGTTTCAGGCCAGCTATGTCTTTTAGTCTTGTCTCCTTTACTTTGGAAGCTATTGCTGGTCGTTCGTCAGCAAATGCTGCTCCGGCCGAGAAAAAGACTTTTTGTGCAGCATGGAGGTACATTTGAGTTTCCCAGGCAAACGAAAGCTGTGTCACAAAAGTTGATTCTTTCTGTTAGTGTCTCCCCTGAGGAGGTTTCAGGCCAGGAATGTCTTTCAGTCCTGGCTCCTTGGGTTTGGAAGCTATTGCTGGACGTTTGGGAGCAAGTGCTGCTCCGGCCGAGAAAAAGACTTTTGGTGCACCAGGGACGTACATTTGAGTTTCCCAGGCAAACGAAAGTGGTGACACCAATATTGATAGTTTCTGTTTGTGTCTCCGCTCTGGAGGTTTCACACCAGCAATGTCTTTCAGTCCAGGCTCCTTTGGTTTGGAGGCTATTGCAGGATGTTTGCCATGTTTGGCGGCATATGATGCTCCTGCCGCGGAAAACAGTTTTGGTTCACAAGGGAGGTACCTTTGAGTTTCCCAGGCAAACGAAAGGGGTGACACCAAAGTTGATATTTTCTGTTTGTGTCTCCCCTGAGGAGGTTTTAGGCCAGCAATGTCTTTCAGTCCTGGCTCCTTTGGTTTGTTAGCTATTGCTGGACGTTTGGCAGCAAATTCTGCTCTGGCCGAGTAAACAATTTTGGTGCACCAGGGAGGTACATTTGAGATTCCCGGGGAAACGAAAGCAGTGACACCAATGTTGAGAACTTCTGTTTGTGTCTCCCCTGAGGAGGTTTCAGGCCAGCTATGTCTTTCAGTCCTGGCTCTTTTGGTTTGGAAGCCATTGCTGGACGTTCGACAGAAATTGCTTCTCCAGCCAGGAAAAACACATTTGGTGCACATGGGAGTTACATTTTAGTTTCCCAGGAAAACGAAAGCGGTGACACCAAAGTTTATAGTTTCTGTTTGTGTCTCCCCTGTGGAGGTTTCAGGCCAGCCATGTCTTTCAGTCCTGTCTCCTTTACTTTGTAAGCTATTGCTGGGCATTTGGCAGCGAATGCTGCTCCGGCCGAGAAAAACACTTTGGTGCACCAAACAGGTACATTTGAGCTTACCAGGCTAACGAAAGTGATCACACCAAAGTTGACAGTTTCTGGTTGTGTCTCCCCTGAGGAGGCTTAAGGGCAGCTATGTCTTTCAGTCCAGGCTCCTTGGGTTTGCAAGCTATTGCTGAACGTTTGGCATGTTTGGCAGCAAATGCTGCTCTGGCCGAGAGAAACATATTGGTGCACAAGAGAGGTACATTTGAGTTTCCCAGTCAAACGAAAGCGGTGACAACAAAGTTGATAGTTTCTGTTTGTGTCTCCCCTGAGGAGGTTTCAGGCCAGCTATGTCTTTCAGTCCTGGCTCCTTCGGTTCGGAAGCTATTGCTGGACGTTTGGCATGTTTGACTGCAGATGCTTCTCCTGCAAAGAAAAAAACTTTGGTGCACCAGGGAGGTACATTTGAGATTTCCAGGCAAACGAAATTGGTGACACCAAAGTTGACAGTTTCTGTTTGTGTCTCCCCTGAGGAGGTTTCAGGCCAGCTACGTCTTTCTGTCCTGGCTCCTTTGGTTTGGATTCTATTGCTGGACTTTAAAAGCAAGTGCTTCTCCTGCCGAGAAAAGCACTTTGGTGCACCAGGAATGTACATTTGAGTTTCCCAGGCAAACGAAAGCCGTGACATCAAAGTTTATAGTTTCTGTTTGTGTCTCCCCTGAGGAGGTTTCAGGCCAGCTATGTCTTTTAGTCTTGTCTCCTTTACTTTGGAAGCTATTGCTGGTCGTTCGTCAGCAAATGCTGCTCCGGCCGAGAAAAAGACTTTTGGTGCAGCATGGAGGTACATTTGAGTTTCCCAGGCAAACGAAAGCTGTGTCACAAAAGTTGATTCTTTCTGTTTGTGTCTCCGCTGTGGAGGTTTCAGGCCCGGAATGTCTTTCAGTCCTGGCTCCTTTGCTTTGGAAGCTATTGCTGGACTTTTGGCAGCAAGTGCTGCTCCGGCCGAGAAAAAGACTTTTAGTGCACCAGGGACGTACATTTGAGTTTCCCAGGCAAACGAAAGTGGTGACACCAATATTGATAGTTTCTGTTTGTGTCTCCCCTGAGGAGGTTTCAGGCCAGCTATGTCTTTCAGTACTATCTCTTTTGGTTTGGAAGCTATTGCTGGACGTTTGGCATGTTTGGCAGCAAATGTTGCTCCGGCCGAGAAAAACACATTTCGTGCACCAGGGAGATACATTTGAGTTTCTCAGGCAAACGGAAGTGGTGACACTAAAGCATATAGTTTCTGTTTGTGTCTCCCCTCAGGAGATTTCAGGTCATCTTTGTCTTTCAGTCCTGGCTCCTTTGGTTTAGAAGGTATTGCTGGATGTTTGTCAGCAAATGCTTCTCCGGTGGAGAAAAAAATTTGGTGGACCAGGGAGGTACATTTGAAGTTACCAGGCAAATGAATGTGGCGACACCAAAGCTGATAGTTTCTGTTTGTGTCTCCACTGAGGAGGTTTCAGGCAAGCTATGTCTTTCAGTCGTGGCTCCTTTGGTTTCGAATCTATTGCTGCAGATTTTGCATGTTTGGCAGCAAATGCTGCTCTGGCCGAGAAAAACACTTTGGTGCATCAGAGATGTACATTTGAGTTTCCCCGGCAAACGAAAGCGGTGACACTAAAGTTTCTAGTTTCTGTTTGTGTCTCCCCTGAGGAGGTTTCAGGCCAGCAATGTCTTTCAGTCCTGGCTGCTTTGGTTTAGGAGGTATTGCTGGAAGTTCTTCAGGAAATGCTGCTCAGGCCGAGAAAAACACATTTGGTTCACCATGCAGGTACATTTGAGTTTCCCAGGCAAACGAAAGCGGTGACTCCAAAGTTTGTATTTTCTGTTTGTTTCTCCCCTGACGAGGTTTCAGGCAAGCTATGTCTTTCAGTCGTGGCTCCTTTGGTTTGGAATCTATTGCTGCAGATTTTGAATGTTTGGTAGCAAATGCTGCTCTCTCCGAGAAAAACACTTTGGTCCACCATGTAGGTACTTTTGATTTTCCCAGGCAAATGAAAGCGGTGACACCAAATTTGATAGTTTCAGTTGGTGTCTCCCCTGAGGAGGTTTCAGGTCAGCTATGTCTTTCAGTCCTGGCTCCTTTTGTTCGGATGCTATTGCTGGACGGTTGGCATGTTTGGCAGCAAATGCTGCTCCGGCCGAGAAAAACACTTTTGGTGCACCAGGGAGGTACATTTGAGTTACCAGGTAAAGAAAGCGGTGACACCAAATTTTCTAGTTTCTGTTTGTGTCTCCCCTGAGGAGGTTTCAGGCCAGATATGTCTTTCAGTCCTTGCTCCTTCGATTTGGATGCTATTGCTGGACGTGAGATAGTAAATGCTGCCCCGGCCGAGAAAAACACTTTTGGTGCACCATGCAGGTACATTTGAGTTTCCCAGGCAAACCAAAGCAGTGACAAAAAAGTTTCTAATTTCTGTTTGTGTCTCCCCTGAGGAGGTTTCAGGCCAGCTATGTCTTTAAGTACTATCTCTTTTTGTTTGGAAGCTATTGCTGGACGTTTGGCATGTTTGGCATCAAATTCTGCTCCGGCCGAGAAAAACACTTTTGGTGCACCATGCAGGTACATTTGAGTTTCCCAGGCAAACCAAAGCAGTGACACCAAAGTTTCTAGTTTCTGTTTGTGTCTCCCCTGAGGAGGTTTCAGGCCAGCAATGTCTTTCAGTACTATCTCTTTTGGTTTGGAAGCTATTGCTGGACGTTTGGCATGTTTGGCAGCAAATGATGCACCGGCCGAGAAAAACACTTTTGGTGCACCATGCAGGTACATTTGAGTTTCCCAGGCATACGAAAGCAGTGACACCAAAGTTTCTAGTTTCTGCTTGTGTCTCCCCTGAGGAGGTTTCAGGCCAGCAATGTCTTTCAGTACTATCTCTTTTGGTTTGGAAGCTATTGCTGGACGTTTGGCATGTTTGGCAGCAAATGCTGCTCCGGCCGAGAAAAACACTTTTGGTGCACCATGCAGGTACATTTGAGTTTCCCAGGCAAACCAAAGCAGTGACAAAAAAGTTTCTAATTTCTGTTTGTGTCTCCCCTGAGGAGGTTTCAGGCCAGCTATGTCTTTAAGTACTATCTCTTTTTGTTTGGAAGCTATTGCTGGACGTTTGGCATGTTTGGCATCAAATTCTGCTCCGGCCGAGAAAAACACTTTTGGTGCACCATGCAGGTACATTTGAGTTTCCCAGGCAAACCAAAGCAGTGACACCAAAGTTTCTAGTTTCTGTTTGTGTCTCCCCTGAGGAGGTTTCAGGCCAGCAATGTCTTTCAGTACTATCTCTTTTGGTTTGGAAGCTATTGCTGGACGTTTGGCATGTTTGGCAGCAAATGATGCACCGGCCGAGAAAAACACTTTTGGTGCACCATGCAGGTACATTTGAGTTTCCCAGGCAAACGAAAGCAGTGTCACCAAAGTTTCTAGTTTCTGCTTGTGTCTCCCCTGAGGAGGTTTCAGGCCAGCAATGTCTTTCAGTACTATCTCTTTTGGTTTGGAAGCTCTTGCTGGACGTTTGGCATGTTTGGCCGCAAATTCTGCACCTGCCGAGAAAAAAAATTTTGGTGCACCATGCAGGTACATTTGAGTTTCCCAGGCAAACTAAAGCAGTGACACCAAAGTATCAAATTTTTATTTGTGTCTCCCCTGAGGAGGTTTCAAGCCAGCTATGTCTTTCAGTACTATTTCTTTTGGTTTGGAAGCTATTTCTGGACGTTTGGCATGTTTGGCAGCAAATGCTGCTCCGGCCAAGAAAAACACTTTTGGTGCACCATGCAGGTACATTTGAGTTTCCCAGGCAAACGAAAGCAGTGACACCAAAGTTTCTAGTTTCTGTTTGTGTCTCCCCTGAGGAGGTTTCAGGCCAGTATGTCTTTCAGTACTATCTCTTTTGGTTTGGAAGCTATTGCTGGACGTTTGGCATGTTTGGCAGCAAATGCTGCTCCGGCCGAGAAAAACACTTCTGGTGCACCACGCAGGTACATTTGAGTTTCCCAGGCAAACGAAAGCAGTGACACTAAAGCTTCTAGTTTCTGCTTGTGTCTCCCCTGAGGAGGTTTCAGGCCAGCAATGTCTTTCAGTACTCTCTCGTTTGGTTTGGAAGCTATTGCTGGACGTTTGGTATGTTTGGCCGCAAAGTCTGCACCTGCCGAGTAAAAAACTTTTGGTGCACCATGCAAGTACATTTGAGTTTCCCAGGCAAACGAAAGCAGTGACACCAAAGTTTCTAGTTTCTGTTTGTGTCTCCCCTGAGGAGGTTTCAGGCCAGCAATGTCTTTCAGTACTATCTCTTTTGGTTTGGAAGCTATTGCTGGACGTTTGGCATGTTTGGCAGCAAATGCTGCTCCGTCCAAGAAAAACACTTTTGGTGCACCATGCAGGTACATTTGAGTTTCCCAGGCAAACCAAAGCAGTGACACCAAAGTTTCTAGTTTCTGTTTGTTTCTCCCCTGAGGAGGTTTCAGGCCAGCTATGTCTTTCAGGACTATCTCTTTTGGTTTGGAAGGTATTGCTGGACGTTTGGCATGTTTGGCAGCAAATGCTGCTCCGGCCGAGAAAAACTCTTTTGGTGCACCATGCAGGTACATTTGAGTTTCCCTGGCAAACGAAAGCAGTGACACCAAAGTTTCTATTTTCTGCTTGTGTCTCCCCTGAGGAGGTTTCAGGCCAGCAATGTCTTTCAGTACTATCTCTTTTGGTTTGGAAGCTATTGCTGGACGTTTGGCATGTTTGGCAGAAAATGCTGCTCTGGCCGAGAAAAACACTTTTGGTGCACCAGGGAGTTACATTTGAGTTTTCCAGGGAAACGAAAGCAGTGACAACAAAGTTTCTAGTTTCTGCTTGTGTCTCCCCTGAGGAGGTTTCAGGCCAGCTATATCTTTCAGTACTATCTCTTTTGGTTTGGAAGCTACTGCTGGACGTTTGACATGTTTGGCAGCAAATGCTGCTCCGGCCGAGAAAAACACTTTTGGTGCACCATGCAGGTACATTTGAGTATCCCAGGCAAACCAAAGCAGTGACAAAAAAGTTTCTAGTTTCTGTTTGTGTCTCCTCTGAGGAGGTTTCAGACCAGCAATGTCTTTCAGTACTCTCTTGTTTGGTTTGGAAGCTATTGCTGGACGTTTGGCATGTTTGGAAGCAAATGCTGCTCCGGCCGAGAAAAACACTTTTGGTGCACCATGCAAGTACATTTGAGTTTCCCAGGCAAACAAAAGCAGTGACACCAAAGCTTCTAGTTTCTGTTTGTGTCTCCCCTGAGGAGGTTTCAGGCCAGCTATGTCTTTCAGTACTATCTCTTTTGGTTTGGAAGCTATTGCTGGACGTTTGGCATGTTTGGCAGCAAATGCTGCTCCGGCCGAGAAAAACAGTTCTGGTGCACCATGCAGGTACATTTGAGTTTCCCAGGCAAACGAAAGCAGTGACACTAAAGCTTCTAGTTTCCGCTTGTGTCTCCCCTGAGGAGGTTTCAGGCCAGCAATGTCTTTCAGTACTCTCTCGTTTGGTTTGGAAGCTATTGCTGGACGTTTGGTATGTTTGGCCGCAAAGTCTGCACCTGCCGAGTAAAAAACTTTTGGTGCACCATGCAAGTACATTTGAGTTTCCCAGGCAAACGAAAGCAGTGACACCAAAGTTTCTAGTTTCTGTTTGTGTCTCCCCTGAGGAGGTTTCAGGCCAGCAATGTCTTTCAGTACTATCTCTTTTGGTTTGGAAGCTATTGCTGGACGTTTGGCATGTTTGGCAGCAAATGCTGCTCCGTCCAAGAAAAACACTTTTGGTGCACCATGCAGGTACATTTGAGTTTCCCAGGCAAACCAAAGCAGTGACACCAAAGTTTCTAGTTTCTGTTTGTTTCTCCCCTGAGGAGGTTTCAGGCCAGCTATGTCTTTCAGGACTATCTCTTTTGGTTTGGAAGCTATTGCTGGACGTTTGGCATGTTTGGCAGCAAATGCTGCTCCGGCCGAGAAAAACTCTTTTGGTGCACCATGCAGGTACATTTGAGTTTCCCTGGCAAACGAAAGCAGTGACACCAAAGTTTCTATTTTCTGCTTGTGTCTCCCCTGAGGAGGTTTCAGGCCAGCAATGTCTTTCAGTACTATCTCTTTTGGTTTGGAAGCTATTGCTGGACGTTTGGCATGTTTGGCAGCAAATGCAGCTCCGGCCGAGAAAAACACTTTTGGTGCACCATGCAGGTACATTTGAGTATCCCAGGCAAACGAAAGCGGTGACACCAAAGTTTCTAGTTTCTGTTTGTGTCTCCCCTGAGGAGGTTTCAGGCCAGCTATGTCTTTTAGTCCTGGCTCCTTTGGCTCGGAAGCTATTGCTGGACGTTCGGCAGAAATTGCTGCTCCAGCCAAGAAAAACACATTTGGTGCACCAGGGAGGTACATTTGAAATTCCCAGGGAAACGAAAGCGGTGACACCAAAGTTTCTAGTTTCGGTTTGTGTCTCCCCTGAGGAGGATTCAGGCCAGGTATGTCTTTCAGTCCTGGCTCCTTTGGTTTGGAAGCTATTGCTGGACGTTCGTCAGCAAATGCTGCTCCGGCCGAGAAAAAGACTTTTGGTGCACCAGGGAGGTACATTTGAGTTTCCCAGGCAAACGAATGCGGTGACACCAAAGTTTCTTGTTTCTGTTTGTGTCTCCCCACAGGAGGTTTCACACTAGCAATGTCTTTCAGTCCAGGATCCTTTGGTTTGGAAGGTATTGCTGGATGTTTGGCAGCAAATGCGTCTCCGTACGAGATAAACACTTTGGAGCACCAGTGAGGTACATTTGAGTTTCCCAGGCAAACGAAAGCGGTGACACCAAAGTTTATAGTTTCTGTTTGTGTCTAACCTGAGTAGGTTTCAGGCCAGCTATGTCTTTCAGACCTGGCTCCTTTGGTTTGGAAGCTATTGCTGGACGTTTGGCAGCAAATGCTGCTCCGGATGAGAAAAACAATTTTGGTGCACCAGGAAGGTAGATTTGAGTTTCACAGGTAAACCAAAGCTGTGTTACCAAAGTGGAGTGTTTCTGTTTGTGTCTCGCCTGAGGAGGTTTCAGGTCATCTTTGTCTTTCAGTCCTGGCTCCTTTGCTTTGGAAGCAATTGCTGGACTTTTGGCAGCAAGTGCTGCTCCGGCCGAGAAAAAGACTTTTGGTGCACCAGGGATGTACATTTGAGTTTCCCAGGCAAACGAAAGCGGTGACACCAAAGTTGACAGTTTCTGTTTGTGTCTCCCCTTAGGAGGATTTAGGCCAGCTATGTCTTTCAGTCCTGGCTCCTTTGGTTTAGGAGGTATTGCTGGAAGTTTGGCAGCAAATGCCTCTCCTGCCGAGAAAAACACTTTTGGTGCACCAGGGAGGTACATTTGAGTTTCCCAGGCAAACGAAAGCGGTGACACTATAGTTTGTATTTTCTGTTTGTTTCTTACCTGACGAGGTTTCAGGCAAGCTATGTCTTTCAGTCGTGGCTTTTTTGGTTTGGAAGCTATTGCTGCAGATTTTGCGTGTTTGGCAGCAAATTCTGCTCCGGCCGAGAAAAACACTTTTGGTCCACCAAACAGGTACATTTGATTTTCCCAGGCAAACGAAAGCCGTGACACCAAATTTGATAGTTTCAGTTGGTGTCTCCCCTGAGGAGGTTTCAGGTCAGCTATGTCTTTCAGTCCTGGCTCCTTTTGTTCGGATGCTATTGCTGGACGTTTGGCATGTTTGGCAGCAAATGCTGCTCCGGCCGAGAAAAACACATTTGGTGCACCAGGGAGGTACATTTGAGTTTCTCAGGGGAACGTAAGCGGTGACACCAAAGTTGACAGTTTTGGTTTGAGTCTCCCCTGAGGACGTTTCAGGCCAGCTATGTCTTTCAGTCCTGGCTCCTTTGGTTTGTTAGCTATTGCTGGACGTTTGGCAGCAAATTCTGCTCTGGCCGAGAAAAACAATTTTGTTGCACCAGGGTGGTACATTTGAGTTTCCCGGGCAAACGAAAGCGGTGACACCAAAGTTTATAGTTTCTGTTTGTGTCTCCCCTGAGGAGGTTTCAGGACAGCTATGTCATTCAGTCCTGGCTCCTTTGGTTTAGGAGGTATTGCTGGATGTTTTGCAGCAAATGCTGCTCTGGCCGAGAAAAACACATTTGGTGCACCAGGGAGGTACATTTGAGTTTCCCAGGCAAACGAAAGCGGTGACTCCAAAGTTTGTATTTTCTGTTTGTTTCTCCCCTGACGAGGTTTCAGGCAAGCTATTTCTTTCAGTCGTGGCTCCTTTGGTTTGGAATCTATTGCTGCAGATTTTGCATGTTTGGTAGCAAATGCTGCTCTGGCCGAGAAAAACAATTTTGGTGCACCATGCAGGTACATTTGATTTTCCCAGGCAAACGAAAGCCGTGACACCCAATTTGATAGTTTCAGTTGGTGTCTCCCCTGAGGAGGTTTCAGGCCAGCTATGTCTTTCAGTCCTGGCTCCTTTGGCTCGGAAGCTATTGCTGGACGTTCGGCAGAAATTGCTGCTCCAGCCAAGAAAAACACATTTGGTGCACCAGGGAGGTACATTTGAAATTCCCAGGGAAACGAAAGCGGTGACACCAAAGTTTAGAGTTTCAGTTTGTGTCTCCCCTGAGGAGGATTAAGGCCAGATATGTCTTTCAGTCCTTGCTCCTTCGATTTGGATGCAATTGCTGGACGTGAGATAGTAAATACTGCCCCGGCCGAGAAAAACACTTTTGGTGCACCATGCAGGTACATTTGAGTTTCCCAGGCAAACGAAAGCAGTGACACCAAAGTTTCTAGTTTCTGTTTGTTTCTCCCCTGAGGACGTTTCAGGCCAGCAATGTCTTTCAGTACTATCTCTTTTGGTTTGGAAGCTATTGCTGGACGTTTGGCATGTTTGGCAGCAAATGCTGCTCCGGCCGAGAAAAACACTTTTGGTGCACCATGCAGGTACATTTGAGTTTCCCAGGCAAACCAAAGCAGTGACAAAAAAGTTTCTAATTTATGTTTGTGTCTCCCCTGAGGAGGTTTCAGGCCAGCTATGTCTTTAAGTACTATCTCTTTTTGTTTGGAAGCTATTGCTGGACGTTTGGCATGTTTGGCATCAAATTCTGCTCCGGCCGAGAAAAACACTTTTGGTGCACCATGCAGGTACATTTGAGTTTCCCAGGCAAACCAAAGCAGTGACACCAAAGTTTCTAGTTTCTGTTTGTGTCTCCCCTGAGGAGGTTTCAGGCCAGCAATGTCTTTCAGTACTATCTCTTTTGGTTTGGAAGCTATTGCTGGACGTTTGGCATGTTTGGCAGCAAATGATGCACCGGCCGAGAAAAACACTTTTGGTGCACCATGCAGGTACATTTGAGTTTCCCAGGCAAACGAAAGCAGTGACACCAAAGTTTCTAGTTTCTGCTTGTGTCTCCCCTGAGGAGGTTTCAGGCCAGCAATGTCTTTCAGTACTATCTCTTTTGGTTTGGAAGCTCTTGCTGGACGTTTGGCATGTTTGGCCGCAAATTCTGCACCTGCCGAGAAAAAAAATTTTGGTGCACCATGCAGGTACATTTGAGTTTCCCAGGCAAACTAAAGCAGTGACACCAAAGTATCAAATTTTTATTTGTGTCTCCCCTGAGGAGGTTTCAAGCCAGCTATGTCTTTCAGTAGTATTTCTTTTGGTTTGGAAGCTATTTCTGGATGTTTGGCATGTTTGGCAGCAAATGCTGCTCCGGCCAAGAAAAACACTTTTGGTGCACCATGCAGGTACATTTGAGTTTCCCAGGCAAACCAAAGCAGTGACACCAAAGTTTCTAGTTTCTGTTTGTGTCTCCCCTGAGGAGGTTTCAGGCCAGCAATGTCTTTCAGTACTATCTCTTTTGGTTTGGAAGCTATTGCTGGACGTTTGGCATGTTTGGCAGCAAATGCTGCTCCGGCCGAGAAAAACACTTTTGGTGCACCACGCAGGTACATTTGAGTTTCCCAGGCAAACGAAAGCAGTGACACCAAAGCTTCTAGTTTCTGTTTGTGTCTCCCCTGAGGAGGTTTCAGGCCAGCAATGTCTTTCAGTACTCTCTCATTTGGTTTGGAAGCTATTGCTGGACGTTTGGTATGTTTGGCCGCAAAGTCTGCACCTGCCGAGTAAAAAACTTTTGGTGCACCATGCAAGTACATTTGAGTTTCCCAGGCAAACGAAAGCAGTGACACCAAAGTTTCTAGTTTCTGTTTGTGTCTCCCCTGAGGAGGTTTCAGGCCAGCAATGTCTTTCAGTACTATCTCTTTTGGTTTGGAAGCTATTGCTGGACGTTTGGCATGTTTGGCAGCAAATGCTGCTCCGTCCAAGAAAAACACTTTTGGTGCACCATGCAGGTACATTTGAGTTTCCCAGGCAAACCAAAGCAGTGACACCAAAGTTTCTAGTTTCTGTTTGTGTCTCCCCTGAGGAGGTTTCAGGCCAGCTATGTCTTTCAGGACTATCTCTTTTGGTTTGGAAGGTATTGCTGGACGTTTGGCATGTTTGGCAGCAAATGCTGCTCCGGCCGAGAAAAACTCTTTTGGTGCACCATGCAGGTACATTTGAGTTTCCCTGGCAAACGAAAGCAGTGACACCAAAGTTTCTATTTTCTGCTTGTGTCTCCCCTGAGGAGGTTTCAGGCCAGCTATATCTTTCAGTACTATCTCTTTTGGTTTGGAAGCTATTGCTGGACGTTTGACATGTTTGGCAGCAAATGCTGCTCCGGCCGAGAAAAACACTTTTGGTGCACCATGCAGGTACATTTGAGTATCCCAGGCAAACCAAAGCAGTGACAAAAAAGTTTCTAGTTTCTGTTTGTGTCTCCCCTGAGGAGGTTTCAGACCAGCAATGTCTTTCAGTACTCTCTCGTTTGGTTTGGAAGCTATTGCTGGACGTTTGGCATGTTTGGCAGCAAATGCAGCTCCGGCCGAGAAAAACACTTTTGGTGCACCATGCAGGTACATTTGAGTATCCCAGGCAAACGAAAGCGGTGACACCAAAGTTTCTAGTTTCTGTTTGTGTCTCCCCTGAGGAGGTTTCAGGCCAGCTATGTCTTTCAGTCCTGGCTCCTTTGGCTCGGAAGCTATTGCTGGACGTTCGGCAGAAATTGCTGCTCCAGCCAAGAAAAACACATTTGGTGCACCAGGGAGGTACATTTGAAATTCCCAGGGAAACGAAAGCGGTGACACCAAAGTTTCTAGTTTCGGTTTGTGTCTCCCCTGAGGAGGATTCAGGCCAGGTATGTCTTTCAGTCCTGGCTCCTTTGGTTTGGAAGCTATTGCTGGACGTTCGTCAGCAAATGCTGCTCCGGCCGAGAAAAAGACTTTTGGTGCACCAGGGAGCTACATTTGAGTTTCCCAGGCAAACGAATGCGGTGACACCAAAGTTTCTTGTTTCTGTTTGTGTCTCCCCACAGGAGGTTTCACACTAGCAATGTCTTTCAGTCCAGGATCCTTTGGTTTGGAAGGTATTGCTGGATGTTTGGCAGCAAATGCGTCTCCGTACGAGAAAAACACTTTGGAGCACCAGTGAGGTACATTTGAGTTTCCCAGGCAAACGAAAGCGGTGACACCAAAGTTTATAGTTTCTGTTTGTGTCTAACCTGAGTAGGTTTCAGGCCAGCTATGTCTTTCAGTCCTGGCTCCTTTGGTTTGGAAGCTATTGCTGGACGTTTGGCAGCAAATGCTGCTCCGGATGAGAAAAACAATTTTGGTGCACCTGGAAGGTAGATTTGAGTTTCACAGGTAAACCAAAGCTGTGTTACCAAAGTTGAGTGTTTCTGTTTGTGTCTCCCCTGAGGAGGTTTCAGGTCATCTTTGTCTTTCAGTCCTGGCTCCTTTGCTTTGGAAGCAATTGCTGGACTTTTGGCAGCAAGTGCTGCTCCGGCCGAGAAAATGACTTTTGGTGCACCAGGGATGTACATTTGAGTTTCCCAGGCAAACGAAAGCGGTGACACCAAAGTTGACAGTTTCTGTTTGTGTCTCCCCTTAGGAGGATTTAGGCCAGCTATGTCTTTCAGTCCTGGCTCCTTTGGTTTAGGAGGTATTGCTGGAAGTTTTGCAGCAAATGCCTCTCCTGCCGAGAAAAACACTTTTGGTGCACCAGGAAGGTACATTTGAGTTTCCCAGGCAAACGAAAGCGGTGACACTAAGGTTTGTATTTTCTGTTTGTTTCTTACCTGACGAGGTTTCAGGCAAGCTATGTCTTTCAGTCGTGGCTTTTTTGGTTTGGAAGCTATTGCTGCAGATTTTGCGTGTTTGGCAGCAAATTCTGCTCCGGCCGAGAAAAACACTTTTGGTCCACCAAACAGGTACATTTGATTTTCCCAGGCAAACGAAAGCCGTGACACCAAATTTGATAGTTTCAGTTGGTGTCTCCCCTGAGGAGGTTTCAGGTCAGCTATGTCTTTCAGTCCTGGCTCCTTTTGTTCAGGTGCTATTGCTGGACGTTTGGCATGTTTGGCAGCAAATGCTGCTCCGGCCGAGAAAAACACATTTGGTGCACCAGGGAGGTACATTTGAGTTTCTCAGGGGAACGTAAGCGGTGACACCAAAGTTGACAGTTTTGGTTTGAGTCTCCCCTGAGGACGTTTCAGGCCAGCTATGTCTTTCAGTCCTGGCTCCTTTGGTTTGTTAGCTATTGCTGGACGTTTGGAAGCAAATTCTGCTCTGGCCGAGAAAAACAATTTTGGTGCACCAGGGTGGTACATTTGAGTTTCCCGGGCAAACGAAAGCGGTGACACCAAAGTTTATAGTTTCTGTTTGTGTCTCCCCTGAGGAGGTTTCAGGCCAGCTATGTCTTTCAGTCCTGGCTCCTTTGGTTTAGGAGGTATTGCTGGATGTTTTGCAGCAAATGCTGCTCTGGCCGAGAAAAACACATTTGGTGCACCAGGGAGGTACATTTGAGTTTCCCAGGGAAACGAAAGCGGTGACTCCAAAGTTTGTATTTTCTGTTTGTTTCTCCCCTGACGAGGTTTCAGGCAAGCTATTTCTTTCAGTCGTGGCTCCTTTGGTTTGGAATCTATTGCTGCAGATTTTGCATGTTTGGTAGCAAATGCTGCTCTGGCCGAGAAAAACAATTTTGGTGCACCATGCAGGTACATTTGATTTTCCCAGGCAAACGAAAGCCGTGACACCCAATTTGATCGTTTCAGTTGGTGTCTCCCCTGAGGAGGCTTCAGGCCAGCTATGTCTTTCAGTCCTGGCTCCTTTGGCTCGGAAGCTATTGCTGGACGTTTGGCAGGAATTGCTGCTCCAGCCAAGAAAAACACATTTGGTGCACCAGGGAGGTACATTTGAAATTCCCAGGGAAACGAAAGCGGTGACACCAAAGTTTATAGTTTCGGTTTGTGTCTCCCCTGAGGAGGATTAAGGCCAGGTATGTCTTTCAGTCCTGGCTCCTTTGGTTTGGAAGCTATTGCTGGATGTTAGCTATGTTTGGCAGCATATGCTGCTCCGGCCGAGAAAAAGACTTTTGGTGCACCAGGGATGTACATTTGAGTTTACCAGGGAAACGAAAGCGGTGACACCAAAGTTTATAGTTTCTGTTTGTGTCTCTCCTGAGGAGGTTTCAGGCCAGCTATGTCTTTCAGTCCTGGCTCCTTTGGTTAGGAAGCTATTGCCTGACGTTTGGCATGTTTGACAGCAGATGCTGCTCCGGTCGAGAAAAGAACTTTTGGTGCACCAGGGAGTTACATTTGAGTTTCCCAGGCAAACGAAAGCTGTGACTGCAAAGTTGATAGTTTCTGTTTGTGTCTACCCTGAGGAGGTTTCAGGCCAGCTATGTCTTTTAGTCCTGTCTCCTTTACTTTGGAAGCTATTGCTGGTCGTTCGTCAGCAAATGCTGCTCCGGTCGAGAAAAAGACTTTTGGTGCACCAGGGAGGTACATTTGAGTTTCCCAGGCAAACGAATGCGGTGACACCAAAGTTTCTAGTTTCTGTTTGTTTCTCCCCTCAGGAGGTTTCACACTAGCAATGTCTTTCAGTCCAGGCTCCTTTGGTTTGGAAGGTATTGCTGGATGTTTGGCAGCAAATGCGTCTCCGTACGAGAAAAACACTTTGGTGCACCAGTGAGGTACAATTGAGTTTCCCAGGCAAACGAAAGCGGTGACACCAAAGTTCATAGTTTCTGTTTGTGTCTAACCTGAGGAGGTTTCAGGCCAGCTATGTCTTTCAGTCCTGGCTCCTTTGGTTTGGAAGTTATTGCTGGACGTTTGGCTGCAAATGCTGCTCCGGATGAGAAAAACAATTTTGGTGCACCAGGAAGGTAGATTTGAGTTTCCCAGGTAAACCAAAGCTGTGTCACTAAAGTTGAGTGTTTCTGTTTGTGTCTCGCCTGAGGAGGTTTCAGGCCAGCTATGTCTTTCAGTCCTGGCTCCTTTGCTTTGGAAGCAATTGCTGGACTTTTGGCAGCAAGTGCTGCTCCGGCCGAGAAAAAGACTTTTGGTGCACCAGGGATGTACATTTGAGTTTCCCAGGCAAACGAAAGCGGTGACACCAAAGTTGACAGTTTCTGTTTGTGTCTCCCCTGATGAGGTTTCAGGCCAGCTATGTCTTTCAGTCCTGGCTCCTTGGGTTTGGAAGCTATTGCTGGACTTTTGGCAGCAAAAGCTGCACCGGCCAGGAAAAATCTTTTGTTGCACAATGCAGGTACATTTGAGTTTCCCAGGAAAAAAAAAGTGGTGGCAGCAAAGTTTATAGTTTCTGTTTGTGTCTCCCCTGAGGAGGATTCAGGCCAGCTATGTCTTTCAGTCCTGGCTCCTTTGGTTAAGGAGGTATTGCTGTAAGTTTGGCAGCAAATGCCTCTCCTGCCGAGAAAAACACTTTTGGTGCACCAGGGAGGTACATTTGAGTTTCCCAAGCAAACGAAAGCGGTGACACCGAAGTTTGTATTTTCTGTTTGTTTCTCCCCTGACGAGGTTTCAGGCAAGCTATGTCTTTCAGTCGTGGCTCCTTTGGTTTGGAATCTATTGCTGCAGATTTTGCATGTTTGGCAGCAAATGCTGCTCTGGCCGAGAAAAACACTTTGGTCCACCATGCAGGTACTTTTGATTTTCCCAGGCAAATGAAAGCAGTGACACCAAATTTGATAGTTTCAGTTGGTGTCTCCCCTGAGGAGGTTTTAGGTCAGCTATGTCTTTCAGTCCTGGCTCCTTTTGTTCGGATGCTATTGCTGGACGTTTGGGATGTTTGGCAGCAAATGCTGCTCCGGCCGAGAAAAACACTTTTGGTGCACCAGGGAGGTACATTTGAGTTACCAGGTAAAGAAAGCGGTGACACCAAATTTTCTAGTTTCTGTTTGTGTCTCCCCTGAGGAGGTTTCAGGCCAGATATGTCTTTCAGATCCTGCGATTTGGATGCTATTGCTGGACGTGAGAAAGTAAATGCTGCCCCGGCCGAGAAAAACACTTTTGGTGCACCATGCAGGTACATTTGAGTTTCCCAGGCAAACCAAAGCAGTGACACCAAAGTTTCTAGTTTCTGTTTGTTTCTCCCCTGAGGACGTTTCAGGCCAGCAATGTCTTTCAGTACTATCTCTTTTGGTTTGGAAGCTATTGCTGGACGTTTGGCATGTTTGGCAGCAAATGCTGCTCCGGCCGAGAAAAACACTTTTGGTGCACCATGCAGGTACATTTGAGTTTCCCAGGCAAACCAAAGCAGTGACAAAAAAGTTTCAAATTTCTGTTTGTGTCTCCCCTGAGGAGGTTTCAGGCCAGCTATGTCTTTAAGTACTCTCTCTTTTTGTTTGGAAGCTATTGCTGGACGTTTGGCATGTTTGGCATCAAATTCTGCTCCGGCCGAGAAAAACACTTTTGGTGCACCATGCAGGTACATTTGAGTTTCCCAGGCAAACCAAAGCAGTGACACCAAAGTTTCTAGTTTCTGTTTGTGTCTCACCTGAGGAGGTTTCAGGCCAGCAATGTCTTTCAGTACTATCTCTTTTGGTTTGGAAGCTATTGCTGGACGTTTGGCATGTTTGGCAGCAAATGATGCACCGGCCGAGAAAAACACTTTTGGGGCACCATGCAGGTACATTTGAGTTTCCCAGGCAAACGAAAGCAGTGACACCAAAGTTTCTAGTTTCTGTTTGTGTCTCCCCTGAGGAGGTTTCAGGCCAGCAATGTCTTTCAGTACTATCTCTTTTGGTTTGGAAGCTCTTGCTGGACGTTTGGCATGTTTGGCCGCAAATTCTGCACCTGCCGAGAAAAAAAATTTTTGTGCACCATGCAGTTTCATTTGAGTTTCCCAGGAAAACTAATGCAGTGAAACCAAAGTATCAAATTTTTATTTGTGTCTCCCCTGAGGAGGTTTCAAGCCAGCTATGTCTTTCAGTACTATCTCTTTTGGTTTGGAAGCTATTGCTGGACGTTTGGTATGTTTGGCCGCAAAGTCTGCACCTGCCGAGTAAAAAACTTTTGGTGCACCATGCAAGTACATTTGAGTTTCCCAGGCAAACGAAAGCAGTGACACCAAAGTTTCTAGTTTCTGTTTGTGTCTCCCCTGAGGAGGTTTCAGGCCAGCAATGTCTTTCAGTACTATCTCTTTTGGTTTGGAAGCTATTGCTGGACGTTTGGCATGTTTGGCAGCAAATGCTGCTCCGTCCAGGAAAAACACTTTTGGTGCACCATGCAGGTACATTTGAGTTTCCCAGGCAAACCAAAGCAGTGACACCAAAGTTTCTAGTTTCTGTTTGTTTCTCCCCTTAGGAGGTTTCAGGTCAGCTATGTCTTTCAGGACTATCTCTTTTGGTTTGGAAGCTATTGCTGGACGTTTGGCATGTTTGGCAGCAAATGCTGCTCCGGCAGAGAAAAACACTTTTGGTGCACCACGCAGGTACATGTGAGTTTCCCAGGCAAACGAAAGCAGTGACACCAAAGTTTCTAGTTTCTGTTTGTGTCTCCCCTGAGGAGGTTTCAGGCCAGCAATGTCTTTCAGTACTATCTCTTTTGGTTTGGAAGGTATTGCTGGACGTTTGGCATGTTTGGCAGCAAATGCTGCTCCGGCCGAGAAAAACACTTTTGGTGCACCATGCAGGTACATTTGAGTTTCCCAGACAAACCAAAGCAGTGACACCAAAGTTTCTAGTTTCTGCTTGTGTCTCCCCTGAGGAGGTTTCAGGCCAGCAATGTCTTTCAGTACTATCTCTTTTGGTTTGGAAGCTATTGCTGGACGTTTGGCATGTTTGGCAGCAAATGCTGCTCTGGCCGAGAAAAACACTTTTGGTGCACCAGGGAGTTACATTTGAGTTTTCCAGGGAAACGAAAGCAGTGACAACAAAGTTTCTAGTTTCTGCTTGTGTCTCCCCTGAGGAGGTTTCAGGCCAGCTATATCTTTCAGTACTATCTCTTTTGGTTTGGAAGCTATTGCTGGACGTTTGACATGTTTGGCAGCAAATGCTGCTCCGGCCGAGAAAAACACTTTTGGTGCACCATGCAGGTACATTTGAGTATCCCAGGCAAACCAAAGCAGTGACAAAAAAGTTTCTAGTTTCTGTTTGTGTCTCCCCTGAGGAGGTTTCAGACCAGCAATGTCTTTCAGTACTCTCTCGTTTGGTTTGGAAGCTATTGCTGGACGTTTGGCATGTTTGGCAGCAAATGCTGCTCCGGCCGAGAAAAACACTTTTGGTGCACCATGCAAGTACATTTGAGTTTGCCAGGCAAACAAAAGCAGTGACACCAAAGCTTCTAGTTTCTGTTTGTGTCTCCCCTGAGGAGGTTTCAGGCCAGCTATGTCTTTCAGTACTATCTCTTTTGGTTTGGAAGCTATTGCTGGACGTTTGGCATGTTTGGCAGCAAATGCTGCTCCGGCCGAGAAAGACACTTTTGGTGCACCATGCAGGTACATTTGAGTTTCCCAGGCAAACGAAAGCAGTGACACCAAAGTTTCTAGTTTCTGCTTGTGTCTCCCCTGAGGAGGTTTCAGGCCAGCTATATCTTTCAGTACTATCTCTTTTGGTTTGGAAGCTATTGCTGGACGTTTGGCATGTTTGGCAGCAAATGCAGCTCCGGCCGAGAAAAACACTTTTGGTGCACCATGCAGGTACATTTGAGTATCCCAGGCAAACGAAAGCGGTGACACCAAAGTTTCTAGTTTCTGTTTGTGTCTCCCCTGAGGAGGTTTCAGGCCAGCAATGTCTTTCAGTACTCTCTCCTTTGGTTTGGAAGCTATTGCTGGACGTTTGGCATGTTTGGCAGCAAATGCTTCTCTGGCCGAGAAAAACACTTTTGGTGCACCATGCAGGTACATTTGAGTTTCCCAGGCAAACCAAAGCAGTGACACCAAAGTTTCTAGTTTCTGCTTGTGTCTCCCCTGAGGAGGTTTCCAGCCAGCAATGTCTTTCAGTACTATCTCTTTTGGTTTGGAAGGTATTGCTGGACGTTTGGCATGTTTGGCAGCAAATGCTGCTCCGGCCGAGAAAAACACTTTTGGTGCACCATGCAGGTACATTTGAGTTTCCCAGGCAAACGAAAGCAGTGACACCAAAGTTTCTATTTTCTGCTTGTGTCTCCCCTGAGGAGGTTTCAGGCCAGCTATGTCTTTCAGTACTATCTCTTTTGGTTTTGAAGCTATTGCTGGACGTTTGGCATGTTTGGCAGCAAATACTGCTCCGGCCAAGAAAGACACTTTAGGTGCACCATGCAGGTACATTTGAGTTTCCCAGGCAAACCAAAGCAGTGACACCAAAGTTTCTAGTTTCTGCTTGTGTCTCCCCTGAGGAGGTTTCAGGCCAGCTATATCTTTCAGTACTATCTCTTTTGGTTTGGAAGCTATTGCTGGACGTTTGGCATGTTTGGCAGCAAATGCAGCTCCGGCCGAGAAAAACACTTTTGGTGCACCATGCAGGTACATTTGAGTATCCCAGGCAAACGAAAGCGGTGACACCAAAGTTTCTAGTTTCTGTTTGTGTCTCCCCTGAGGAGGTTTCAGGCCAGCAATGTCTTTCAGTACTCTCTCCTTTGGTTTGGAAGCTATTGCTGGACGTTTGGCATGTTTGGCAGCAAATGCTTCTCTGGCCGAGAAAAACACTTTTGGTGCACCATGCAGGTACATTTGAGTTTCCCAGGCAAATGAAAGCAGTGACACCAAAGTTTCTAGTTTCTGCTTGTGTCTCCCCTGAGGAGGTTTCCGGCCAGCAATGTCTTTCAGTACTATCTCTTTTGGTTTGGAAGGTATTGCTGGACGTTTGGCATGTTTGGCAGCAAATGCTGCTCCGGCCGAGAAAAACACTTTTGGTGCACCATGCAGGTACATTTGAGTTTCCCAGGCAAACGAAAGCAGTGACACCAAAGTTTCTAGTTTCTGTTTGTTTCTCCCCTGAGGATGTTTCAGGCCAGCAATGTCTTTCAGTACTATCTCTTTTGGTTTGGAAGCTATTGCTGGACGTTTGGCATGTTTGGCAGCAAATGCTGCTCCAGCCAAGAGAAACACTTTTGGTGCACCATGCAGGTACATTTGAGTTTCCCAGGCAAACGAAAGCGGTGACACCAAAGTTTCTAGTTTCTGTTTGTGTCTCCCCTGAGGAGGTTTCAGGCCAGCAATGTCTTTCAGTACTCTCTCCTTTGGTTTGGAAGCTATTGCTGGACGTTTGGCATGTTTGGCAGCAAATGCTTCTCTGGCCGAGAAAAACACTTTTGGTGCACCATGCAGGTACATTTGAGTTTCCCAGGCAAACCAAAGCAGTGACACCAAAGTTTCTAGTTTCTGCTTGTGTCTCCCCTGAGGAGGTTTCCGGCCAGCAATGTCTTTCAGTACTATCTCTTTTGGTTTGGAAGGTATTGCTGGACGTTTGGCATGTTTGGCAGCAAATGCTGCTCCGGCCGAGAAAAACACTTTTGGTGCACCATGCAAGTACATTTGAGTTTCCCAGGCAAACAAAAGCAGTGACACCAAAGCTTCTAGTTTCTGTTTGTTTCTCCCCTGAGGATGTTTCAGGCCAGCAATGTCTTTCAGTACTATCTCTTTTGGTTTGGAAGCTATTGCTGGACGTTTGGCATGTTTGGCAGCAAATGCTGCTCCAGCCAAGAGAAACACTTTTGGTGCACCATGCAGGTACATTTGAGTTTCCCAGGCAAACGAAAGCGGTGACACCAAAGTTTCTAGTTTCTGTTTGTGTCTCCCCTGAGGAGGTTTCAGGCCAGCAATGTCTTTCAGTACTCTCTCCTTTGGTTTGGAAGCTATTGCTGGACGTTTGGCATGTTTGGCAGCAAATGCTTCTCTGGCCGAGAAAAACACTTTTGGTGCACCATGCAGGTACATTTGAGTTTCCCAGGCAAACCAAAGCAGTGACACCAAAGTTTCTAGTTTCTGCTTGTGTCTCCCCTGAGGAGGTTTCCGGCCAGCAATGTCTTTCAGTACTATCTCTTTTGGTTTGGAAGGTATTGCTGGATGTTTGGCATGTTTGGCAGCAAATGCTTCTCCGGCCGAGAAAAACACTTTTGGTGCACCATGCAGGTACATTTGAGTTTCCCAGGCAAACGAAAGCAGTGACACCAAAGTTTCTAGTTTCTGTTTGTTTCTCCCCTGAGGACGTTTCAGGCCAGCAATGTCTTTCAGTACTATCTCTTCGGGTTTGTAAGCTATTGCTGGACGTTTGGCATGTTTGGCTGCAAATGCTGCTCCAGCCAAGAGAAACACTTTTGGTGCACCATGCAGGTACATTTGAGTTTCCCAGGCAAACGAAAGCGGTGACACCAAAGTTTCTAGTTTCTGTTTGTTTCTCCCCTGAGGATGTTTCAGGCCAGCAATGTCTTTCAGTACTATCTCTTTTTGTTTGGAAGCTATTGCTGGACGTTTGGCATGTTTGGCAGCAAATGCTGCTCCGGCCGAGAAAGACACTTTTGGTGCACCAGGGAGTTACATTTGAGTTTTCCAGGGAAACGAAAGCAGTGACAACAAAGTTTCTAGTTTCTGCTTGTGTCTCCCCTGAGGAGGTTTCAGGCCAGCTATATCTTTCAGTACTATCTCTTTTGGTTTGGAAGCTATTGCTGGACGTTTGACATGTTTGGCAGCAAATGCTGCTCCGGCCGAGAAAAACACTTTTGGTGCACCATGCAGGTACATTTGAGTATCCCAGGCAAACCAAAGCAGTGACAAAAAAGTTTCTAGTTTCTGTTTGTGTCTCCCCTGAGGAGGTTTCAGACCAGCAATGTCTTTCAGTACTCTCTCGTTTGGTTTGGAAGCTATTGCTGGACGTTTGGCATGTTTGGCAGCAAATGCTGCTCCGGCCGAGAAAGACACTTTTGGTGCACCATGCAGGTACATTTGAGTTTCCCAGGCAAACCAAAGCAGTGACACCAAAGTTTCTAGTTTCTGCTTGTGTCTCCCCTGAGGAGGTTTCAGGCCAGCTATATCTTTCAGTACTATCTCTTTTGGTTTGGAAGCTATTGCTGGACGTTTGGCATGTTTGGCAGCAAATGCAGCTCCGGCCGAGAAAAACACTTTTGGTGCACCATGCAGGTACATTTGAGTATCCCAGGCAAACGAAAGCGGTGACACCAAAGTTTCTAGTTTCTGTTTGTGTCTCCCCTGAGGAGGTTTCAGGCCAGCAATGTCTTTCAGTACTCTCTCCTTTGGTTTGGAAGCTATTGCTGGACGTTTGGCATGTTTGGCAGCAAATGCAGCTCTGGCCGAGAAAAACACTTTTGGTGCACCATGCAGGTACATTTGAGTTTCCCAGGAAAACCAAAGCAGTGACACCAAAGTTTCTAGTTTCTGCTTGTGTCTCCCCTGAGGAGGTTTCCGGCCAGCAATGTCTTTCAGTACTATCTCTTTTGGTTTGGAAGGTATTGCTGGACGTTTGGCATGTTTGGCAGCAAATGCTGCTCCGGCCGAGAAAAACAATTTTGGTGCACCATGCAGGTACATTTGAGTTTCCCAGGCAAACGAAAGCAGTGACACCAAAATTTCTAGTTTCTGTTTGTTTCTCCCCTGAGGATGTTTCAGGCCAGCAATGTCTTTCAGTACTATCTCTTTTGGTTTGGAAGCTATTGCTGGACGTTTGGCATGTTTGGCAGCAAATGCTTCTCTGGCCGAGAAAAACACATTTGGTGCACCATGCAGGTACATTTGAGTTTCCCAGGCAAACCAAAGCAGTGACACCAAAGATTTTAGTTTCTGCTTGTGTCTCCCCTGAGGAGGTTTCCGGCCAGCAATGTCTTTCAGTACTATCTCTTTTGGTTTGGAAGGTATTGCTGGACGTTTGGCATGTTTGGCAGCAAATGCTGCTCTGGCCGAGAAAAACACTTTTGGTGCACCAGGGAGTTACATTTGAGTTTTCCAGGGAAACGAAAGCAGTGACAACAAAGTTTCTAGTTTCTGCTTGTGTCTCCCCTGAGGAGGTTTCAGGCCAGCTATATCTTTCAGTACTATCTCTTTTGGTTTGGAAGCTATTGCTGGACGTTTGACATGTTTGGCAGCAAATGCTGCTCCGGCCGAGAAAAACACTTTTGGTGCACCATGCAGTTACATTTGAGTATCCCAGGCAAACCAAAGCAGTGACAAAAAAGTTTCTAGTTTCTGTTTGTGTCTCCCCTGAGGAGGTTTCAGACCAGCAATGTCTTTCAGTACTCTCTCGTTTGGTTTGGAAGGTATTGCTGGACGTTTGGCATGTTTGGCAGCAAATGCTTCTCTGGCCGAGAAAAACACATTTGGTGCACCATGCAGGTACATTTGAGTTTCCCAGGCAAACCAAAGCAGTGACACCAAAGATTCTAGTTTCTGCTTGTGTCTCCCCTGAGGAGGTTTCCGGCCAGCAATGTCTTTCAGTACTATCTCTTTTGGTTTGGAAGGTATTGCTGGACGTTTGGCATGTTTGGCAGCAAATGCTGCTCCGGCCGAGAAAAACACTTTTGGTGCACCATGCAGGTACATTTGAGTTTCCCAGGCTAACGAAAGCAGTGACACCAAAGTTTCTAGTTTCTGTTTGTTTCTCCCCTGAGGATGTTTCAGGCCAGCAATGTCTTTCAGTACTATCTCTTTTGGTTTGGAAGCTATTGCTGGACGTTTGGCATGTTTGGCAGCAAATGCTGCTCCAGCCAAGAGAAACACTTTTGGTGCACCATGCAGGTACATTTGAGTTTCCCAGGCAAACGAAAGCGGTGACACCAAAGTTTCTAGTTTCTGTTTGTGTCTCCCCTGAGGAGGTTTCAGGCCAGCAATGTCTTTCAGTACTCTCTCCTTTGGTTTGGAAGCTATTGCTGGACGTTTGGCATGTTTGGCAGCAAATGCTTCTCTGGCCGAGAAAAACACTTTTGGTGCACCATGCAGGTACATTTGAGTTTCCCAGGCAAACCAAAGCAGTGACACCAAAGTTTCTAGTTTCTGCTTGTGTCTCCCCTGAGGAGGTTTCCGGCCAGCAATGTCTTTCAGTACTATCTCTTTTGGTTTGGAAGGTATTGCTGGATGTTTGGCATGTTTGGCAGCAAATGCTGCTCCGGCCGAGAAAAACACTTTTGGTGCACCATGCAGGTACATTTGAGTTTCCCAGGCAAACGAAAGCAGTGACACCAGAGTTTCTAGTTTCTGTTTGTTTCTCCCCTGAGGAGGTTTCAGGCCAGCAATGTCTTTCAGTACTATCTCTTCGGGTTTGTAAGCATTTGTTTGGCAGCAAATGCTGCTCCGGCCGAGAAAAACACTTTTGGTGCACCATGCAGGTACATTTGAGTTTCCCAGGCAAACCAAAGCAGTGACACCAAAGTTTCTAGTTTCTGCTTGTGTCTCCCCTGAGGAGGTTTCAGGCCAGCAATGTCTTTCAGTACTATCTCTTTTGGTTTGGAAGGTATTGCTGGATGTTTGGCATGTTTGGCAGCAAATGCTTCTCCGGCCGAGAAAAACACTTTTGGTGCACCATGCAGGTACATTTGAGTTTCCCAGGCAAACGAAAACAGTGACACCAAAGTTTCTAGTTTCTGTTTGTTTCTCCCCTGAGGACGTTTCAGGCCAGCAATGTCTTTCAGTACTATCTCTTCGGGTTTGTAAGCTATTGCTGGACGTTTGGCATGTTTGGCTGCAAATGCTGCTCCAGCCAAGAGAAACACTTTTGGTGCACCATGCAGGTACATTTGAGTTTCCCAGGCAAACGAAAGCGGTGACACCAAAGTTTCTAGTTTCTGTTTGTTTCTCCCCTGAGGATGTTTCAGGCCAGCAATGTCTTTCAGTACTATCTCTTTTTGTTTGGAAGCTATTGCTGGACGTTTGCAATGTTTGGCAGCAAATGCTGCTCTGGCCGAGAAAAACACTTTTGGTGCTCCAGGGAGTTACATTTGAGTTTTCCAGGGAAACGAAAGCAGTGACACCAAAGTTTCTAGTTTCTGCTTGTGTCTCCCCTGAGGAGGTTTCAGGCCAGCTATATCTTTCAGTACTATCTCTTTTGGTTTGGAAGCTATTGCTGGACGTTTGACATGTTTGGCAGCAAATGCTGCTCCGGCCGAGAAAAACACTTTTGGTGCACCATGCAGGTACATTTGAGTATCCCAGGCAAACCAAAGCAGTGACAAAAAAGTTTCTAGTTTCTGTTTGTGTCTCCCCTGAGGAGGTTTCAGACCAGCAATGTCTTTCAGTACTCTCTCGTTTGGTTTGGAAGCTATTGCTGGACGTTTGGCATGTTTGGCAGCAAATGCTGCTCCGGCCGAGAAAAACACTTTTGGTGCACCATGCAAGTACATTTGAGTTTCCCAGGCAAACAAAAGCAGTGACACCAAAGCTTCTAGTTTCTGTTTGTGTCTCCCCTGAGGAGGTTTCAGGCCAGCTATGTCTTTCAGTACTATCTCTTTTGGTTTGGAAGCTATTGCTGGACGTTTGGCATGTTTGGCAGCAAATGCTGCTCCGGCCGAGAAAGACACTTTTGGTGCACCATGCAGGTACATTTGAGTTTCCCAGGCAAACGAAAGCAGTGACACCAAAGTTTCTAGTTTCTGCTTGTGTCTCCCCTGAGGAGGTTTCAGGCCAGCTATATCTTTCAGTACTATCTCTTTTGGTTTGGAAGCTATTGCTGGACGTTTGGCATGTTTGGCAGCAAATGCAGCTCCGGCCGAGAAAAACACTTTTGGTGCACCATGCAGGTACATTTGAGTTTCCCAGGCAAACGAAAGCGGTGACACCAAAGTTTCTAGTTTCTGTTTGTGTCTCCCCTGAGGAGGTTTCAGGCCAGCAATGTCTTTCAGTACTCTCTCCTTTGGTTTGGAAGCTAATGCTGGACGTTTGGCATGTTTGGCAGCAAATGCTTCTCTGGCCGAGAAAAACACTTTTGGTGCACCATGCAGGTACATTTGAGTTTCCCAGGCAAACGAAAGCAGTGACACCAAAGTTTCAAGTTTCTGCTTGTGTCTCCCCTGAGGAGGTTTCCGGCCAGCAATGTCTTTCAGTACTATCTCTTTTGGTTTGGAAGGTATTGCTGTATGTTTGGCATGTTTGGCAGCAAATGCTGCTCCGGCCGAGAAAAACACTTTTGGTGCACCATGCAGGTACATTTGAGTTTCCCAGGCAAACGAAAGCAGTGACACCAAAGTTTCTAGTTTCTGTTTGTTTCTCCCCTGAGGATGTTTCAGGCCAGTAATGTCTTTCAGTACTATCTCTTTTGGTTTGGAAGCTCTTGCTGGACGTTTGGCATGTTTGGCCGCAAATTCTGCACCTGCCGAGAAAAAAACATTTTGGTGCACCATGCAGGTACATGTGAGTTTCCCAGGCAAACGAAAGCAGTGACACCAAAGTTTCTAGTTTCTGTTTGTGTCTCCCCTGAGGAGGTTTCAGGCCAGCAATGTCTTTCAGTACTATCTCTTTTGGTTTGGAAGCTATTGCTGGACGTTTGGCATGTTTGGCAGCAAATGCTGCTCCGGCCGAGAAAAACACTTTTGGTGCACCATGCAGGTACATTTGAGTTTCCCAGGCAAAGGAAAGCAGTGACACCAAAGTTTCTAGTTTCTGCTTGTGTCTCCCCTGAGGAGGTTTCAGGCCAGCAATGTCTTTCAGTACTATCTCTTTTGGTTTGGAAGCTATTGCTGGACATTTGGCATGTTTAGCAGCAAATGCTGCTCCGGCCGAGAAAAACACTTTTGGTGCACCATGCAGGTACATTTGAGTTTCCCAGGCAAACGAAAGCAGTGACACCAAAGTTTCTAGTTTCTGTTTGTTTCTCCCCTGAGGATGTTTCAGGCCAGCAATGTCTTTCAGTACTATCTCTTTTGGTTTGGAAGCTATTCTGGACGTTTAGCATGTTTGGCAGCAAATGCTGATCCGGCCTTTAAAAACACTTTTGGTGCACCATGCAGGTACATTTGAGTATCCCAGGCAAACCAAAGCAGTGACAAAAAAGTTTCTAGTTTCTGTTTGTGTCTCCCCTGAGGAGGTTTCAGGCCAGCAATGTCTTTCAGTACTATCTCTTTTGGTTTGGAAGCTATTGCTGGACGTTTGGCATGTTTGGCAGCAAATGCTGCTCCAGCCAAGAGAAACACTTTTGGTGCACCATGCAGGTACATTTGAGTTTCCCAGGAAAACCAAAGCAGTGACACCAAAGTTTCTAGTTTCTGTTTGTGTCTCCCCTAAGGAGGTTTCAGGGCAGCAATGTCTTTCAGTACTATCTCTTTTGGTTTGGAAGCTATTGCTGGACGTTTGGCATGTTTGGCAGCAAATGCTGCTCCGGCCGAGAAAAAAAATTTTGGTGCACCATGCAGGTGCATTTGAGTTTCCCAGGCAAACCAAAGCAGTGACAAAAAAGTTTCTTGTTTCTGTTTGTGTCTCCCCTGAGGAGGTTTCAGGCCAGCAATGTCTTTCAGTACTATCTCTTTTGGTTTGGAAGCTATTGCTGGACGTTTGGCATGTTTGGCAGCAAATGCTGCTCTGGCCGAGAAAAACACTTTTGGTGCACCATGCAGGTACATTTGAGTTTCCCAGGCTAACGAAAGCAGTGACACCAAAGTTTCTAGTTTCTGCTTGTGTCTCCCCTGAGGAGGTTTCAGGCCAGCTATATCTTTCAGTACTATCTCTTTTGGTTTGGAAGCTATTGCTGGACGTTTGGCATGTTTGGCAGCAAATGCAGCTCCGGCCGAGAAAAACACTTTTGGTGCACCATGCAGGTACATTTGAGTATCCCAGGCAAACGAAAGCGGTGACACCAAAGTTTCTAGTTTCTGTTTGTGTCTCCCCTGAGGAGGTTTCAGGCCAGCAATGTCTTTCAGTACTCTCTCCTTTGGTTTGGAAGCTATTGCTGGACGTTTGGCATGTTTGGCAGCAAATGCTTCTCTGGCCGAGAAAAACACTTTTGGTGCACCATGCAGGTACATTTGAGTTTCCCAGGCAAACGAAAGCGGTGACACCAAAGTTTCTAGTTTCTGTTTGTGTCTCCCCTGAGGAGGTTTCAGGCCAGCAATGTCTTTCAGTACTCTCTCCTTTGGTTTGGAAGCTATTGCTGGACGTTTGGCATGTTTGGCAGCAAATGCTTCTCTGGCCGAGAAAAACACTTTTGGTGCACCATGCAGGTACATTTGAGTTTCCCAGGCAAACGAAAGCAGTGACACCAAAGTTTCTAGTTTCTGCTTGTGTCTCCCCTGAGGAGGTTTCCGGCCAGCAATGTCTTTCAGTACTATCTCTTTTGGTTTGGAAGGTATTGCTGGATGTTTGGCATGTTTGGCAGCAAATGCTGCTCCGGCCGAGAAAAACACTTTTGGTGCACCATGCAGGTACATTTGAGTTTCCCAGGCAAACGAAAGCAGTGACACCAGAGTTTCTAGTTTCTGTTTGTTTCTCCCCTGAGGAGGTTTCAGGCCAGCAATGTCTTTCAGTACTATCTCTTCGGGTTTGTAAGCATTTGTTTGGCAGCAAATGCTGCTCCGGCCGAGAAAAACACTTTTGGTGCACCATGCAGGTACATTTGAGTTTCCCAGGCAAACCAAAGCAGTGACACCAAAGTTTCTAGTTTCTGCTTGTGTCTCCCCTGAGGAGGTTTCCGGCCAGCAATGTCTTTCAGTACTATCTCTTTTGGTTTGGAAGGTATTGCTGGATGTTTGGCATGTTTGGCAGCAAATGCTTCTCCGGCCGAGAAAAACACTTTTGGTGCACCATGCAGGTACATTTGAGTCTCCCAGGCAAACGAAAACAGTGACACCAAAGTTTCTAGTTTCTGTTTGTTTCTCCCCTGAGGACGTTTCAGGCCAGCAATGTCTTTCAGTACTATCTCTTCGGGTTTGTAAGCTATTGCTGGACGTTTGGCATGTTTGGCTGCAAATGCTGCTCCAGCCAAGAGAAACACTTTTGGTGCACCATGCAGGTACATTTGAGTTTCCCAGGCAAACGAAAGCGGTGACACCAAAGTTTCTAGTTTCTGTTTGTTTCTCCCCTGAGGATGTTTCAGGCCAGCAATGTCTTTCAGTACTATCTCTTTTTGTTTGGAAGCTATTGCTGGACGTTTGCAATGTTTGGCAGCAAATGCTGCTCTGGCCGAGAAAAACACTTTTGGTGCTCCAGGGAGTTACATTTGAGTTTTCCAGGGAAACGAAAGCAGTGACACCAAAGTTTCTAGTTTCTGCTTGTGTCTCCCCTGAGGAGGTTTCAGGCCAGCTATATCTTTCAGTACTATCTCTTTTGGTTTGGAAGCTATTGCTGGACGTTTGACATGTTTGGCAGCAAATGCTGCTCCGGCCGAGAAAAACACTTTTGGTGCACCATGCAGGTACATTTGAGTATCCCAGGCAAACCAAAGCAGTGACAAAAAAGTTTCTAGTTTCTGTTTGTGTCTCCCCTGAGGAGGTTTCAGACCAGCAATGTCTTTCAGTACTCTCTCGTTTGGTTTGGAAGCTATTGCTGGACGTTTGGCATGTTTGGCAGCAAATGCTGCTCCGGCCGAGAAAAACACTTTTGGTGCACCATGCAAGTACATTTGAGTTTCCCAGGCAAACAAAAGCAGTGACACCAAAGCTTCTAGTTTCTGTT
Source organism: Laterallus jamaicensis coturniculus (assembly GCA_022605575.1). Classification (NCBI taxonomy): domain Eukaryota; kingdom Metazoa; phylum Chordata; class Aves; order Gruiformes; family Rallidae; genus Laterallus; species Laterallus jamaicensis. The sequence continues at coordinate 3,282,039 of JAKCOX010000001.1, forward strand.
TGTGTCTCCCCTGAGGAGGTTTCAGGCCAGCTATGTCTTTCAGTACTATCTCTTTTGGTTTGGAAGCTATTGCTGGACGTTTGGCATGTTTGGCAGCAAATGCTGCTCCGGCCGAGAAAGACACTTTTGGTGCACCATGCAGGTACATTTGAGTTTCCCAGGCAAACGAAAGCAGTGACACCAAAGTTTCTAGTTTCTGCTTGTGTCTCCCCTGAGGAGGTTTCAGGCCAGCTATATCTTTCAGTACTATCTCTTTTGGTTTGGAAGCTATTGCTGGACGTTTGGCATGTTTGGCAGCAAATGCAGCTCCGGCCGAGAAAAACACTTTTGGTGCACCATGCAGGTACATTTGAGTTTCCCAGGCAAACGAAAGCGGTGACACCAAAGTTTCTAGTTTCTGTTTGTGTCTCCCCTGAGGAGGTTTCAGGCCAGCAATGTCTTTCAGTACTCTCTCCTTTGGTTTGGAAGCTAATGCTGGACGTTTGGCATGTTTGGCAGCAAATGCTTCTCTGGCCGAGAAAAACACTTTTGGTGCACCATGCAGGTACATTTGAGTTTCCCAGGCAAACGAAAGCAGTGACACCAAAGTTTCAAGTTTCTGCTTGTGTCTCCCCTGAGGAGGTTTCCGGCCAGCAATGTCTTTCAGTACTATCTCTTTTGGTTTGGAAGGTATTGCTGTATGTTTGGCATGTTTGGCAGCAAATGCTGCTCCGGCCGAGAAAAACACTTTTGGTGCACCATGCAGGTACATTTGAGTTTCCCAGGCAAACGAAAGCAGTGACACCAAAGTTTCTAGTTTCTGTTTGTTTCTCCCCTGAGGATGTTTCAGGCCAGTAATGTCTTTCAGTACTATCTCTTTTGGTTTGGAAGCTCTTGCTGGACGTTTGGCATGTTTGGCCGCAAATTCTGCACCTGCCGAGAAAAAAACATTTTGGTGCACCATGCAGGTACATGTGAGTTTCCCAGGCAAACGAAAGCAGTGACACCAAAGTTTCTAGTTTCTGTTTGTGTCTCCCCTGAGGAGGTTTCAGGCCAGCAATGTCTTTCAGTACTATCTCTTTTGGTTTGGAAGCTATTGCTGGACGTTTGGCATGTTTGGCAGCAAATGCTGCTCCGGCCGAGAAAAACACTTTTGGTGCACCATGCAGGTACATTTGAGTTTCCCAGGCAAAGGAAAGCAGTGACACCAAAGTTTCTAGTTTCTGCTTGTGTCTCCCCTGAGGAGGTTTCAGGCCAGCAATGTCTTTCAGTACTATCTCTTTTGGTTTGGAAGCTATTGCTGGACATTTGGCATGTTTAGCAGCAAATGCTGCTCCGGCCGAGAAAAACACTTTTGGTGCACCATGCAGGTACATTTGAGTTTCCCAGGCAAACGAAAGCAGTGACACCAAAGTTTCTAGTTTCTGTTTGTTTCTCCCCTGAGGATGTTTCAGGCCAGCAATGTCTTTCAGTACTATCTCTTTTGGTTTGGAAGCTATTCTGGACGTTTAGCATGTTTGGCAGCAAATGCTGATCCGGCCTTTAAAAACACTTTTGGTGCACCATGCAGGTACATTTGAGTATCCCAGGCAAACCACAGCAGTGACAAAAAAGTTTCTAGTTTCTGTTTGTGTCTCCCCTGAGGAGGTTTCAGGCCAGCAATGTCTTTCAGTACTATCTCTTTTGGTTTGGAAGCTATTGCTGGACGTTTGGCATGTTTGGCAGCAAATGCTGCTCCAGCCAAGAGAAACACTTTTGGTGCACCATGCAGGTACATTTGAGTTTCCCAGGAAAACCAAAGCAGTGACACCAAAGTTTCTAGTTTCTGTTTGTGTCTCCCCTAAGGAGGTTTCAGGGCAGCAATGTCTTTCAGTACTATCTCTTTTGGTTTGGAAGCTATTGCTGGACGTTTGGCATGTTTGGCAGCAAATGCTGCTCCGGCCGAGAAAAAAAATTTTGGTGCACCATGCAGGTGCATTTGAGTTTCCCAGGCAAACCAAAGCAGTGACAAAAAAGTTTCTTGTTTCTGTTTGTGTCTCCCCTGAGGAGGTTTCAGGCCAGCAATGTCTTTCAGTACTATCTCTTTTGGTTTGGAAGCTATTGCTGGACGTTTGGCATGTTTGGCAGCAAATGCTGCTCTGGCCGAGAAAAACACTTTTGGTGCACCATGCAGGTACATTTGAGTTTCCCAGGCTAACGAAAGCAGTGACACCAAAGTTTCTAGTTTCTGCTTGTGTCTCCCCTGAGGAGGTTTCAGGCCAGCTATATCTTTCAGTACTATCTCTTTTGGTTTGGAAGCTATTGCTGGACGTTTGGCATGTTTGGCAGCAAATGCAGCTCCGGCCGAGAAAAACACTTTTGGTGCACCATGCAGGTACATTTGAGTATCCCAGGCAAACGAAAGCGGTGACACCAAAGTTTCTAGTTTCTGTTTGTGTCTCCCCTGAGGAGGTTTCAGGCCAGCAATGTCTTTCAGTACTCTCTCCTTTGGTTTGGAAGCTATTGCTGGACGTTTGGCATGTTTGGCAGCAAATGCTTCTCTGGCCGAGAAAAACACTTTTGGTGCACCATGCAGGTACATTTGAGTTTCCCAGGCAAACGAAAGCAGTGACACCAAAGTTTCTAGTTTCTGTTTGTTTCTCCCCTGAGGATGTTTCAGGCCAGCAATGTCTTTCAGTACTATCTCTTTTGGTTTGGAAGCTATTGCTGGACGTTTGGCATGTTTGGCAGCAAATGCTGCTCCAGCCAAGAGAAACACTTTTGGTGCACCATGCAGGTACATTTGAGTTTCCCAGGCAAACGAAAGCGGTGACACCAAAGTTTCTAGTTTCTGTTTGTGTCTCCCCTGAGGAGGTTTCAGGCCAGCAATGTCTTTCAGTACTCTCTCCTTTGGTTTGGAAGCTAATGCTGGACGTTTGGCATGTTTGGCAGCAAATGCTTCTCTGGCCGAGAAAAACACTTTTGGTGCACCATGCAGGTACATTTGAGTTTCCCAGGCAAACGAAAGCAGTGACACCAAAGTTTCAAGTTTCTGCTTGTGTCTCCCCTGAGGAGGTTTCCGGCCAGCAATGTCTTTCAGTACTATCTCTTTTGGTTTGGAAGGTATTGCTGGATGTTTGGCATGTTTGGCAGCAAATGCTGCTCCGGCCGAGAAAAACACTTTTGGTGCACCATGCAGGTACATTTGAGTTTCCCAGGCAAACGAAAGCAGTGACACCAAAGTTTCTAGTTTCTGTTTGTTTCTCCCCTGAGGATGTTTCAGGCCAGTAATGTCTTTCAGTACTATCTCTTTTGGTTTGGAAGCTATTGCTGGACGTTTGGCATGTTTGGCCGCAAATTCTGCACCTGCCGAGAAAAAAACATTTTGGTGCACCATGCAGGTACATGTGAGTTTCCCAGGCAAACGAAAGCAGTGACACCAAAGTTTCTAGTTTCTGTTTGTGTCTCCCCTGAGGAGGTTTCAGGCCAGCAATGTCTTTCAGTACTATCTCTTTTGGTTTGGAAGCTATTGCTGGACGTTTGGCATGTTTGGCAGCAAATGCTGCTCTGGCCGAGAAAAACACTTTTGGTGCACCATGCAGGTACATTTGAGTTTCCCATGCAAAGGAAAGCAGTGACACCAAAGTTTCTAGTTTCTGCTTGTGTCTCCCCTGAGGAGGTTTCAGGCCAGCAATGTCTTTCAGTACTATCTCTTTTGGTTTGGAAGCTATTGCTGGACGTTTGGCATGTTTGGCAGCAAATGCTGCTCCGGCCGAGAAAAACACTTTTGGTGCACCATGCAGGTACATTTGAGTTTCCCAGGCAAACGAAAGCAGTGACACCAAAGTTTCTAGTTTCTGTTTGTTTCTCCCCTGAGGATGTTTCAGGCCAGCAATGTCTTTCAGTACTATCTCTTTTTGTTTGGAAGCTATTGCTGGACGTTTGGCATGTTTGGCAGCAAATGCTGCTCCAGCCAAGAGAAACACTTTTGGTGCACCACGCAGGTACATTTGAGTTTCCCAGGAAAACCAAAGCAGTGACACCAAAGTTTCTAGTTTCTGTTTGTGTCTCCCCTAAGGAGGTTTCAGGGCAGCAATGTCTTTCAGTACTATCTCTTTTGGTTTGGAAGCTATTGCTGGACGTTTGGCATGTTTGGCAGCAAATGCTGCTCCAGCCAAGAGAAACACTTTTGGTGCACCATGCAGGTACATTTGAGTTTCCCAGGCAAACGAAAGCGGTGACACCAAAGTTTCTAGTTTCTGTTTGTGTCTCCCCTGAGGAGGTTTCAGGCCAGCAATGTCTTTCAGTACTCTCTCCTTTGGTTTGGAAGCTAATGCTGGACGTTTGGCATGTTTGGCAGCAAATGCTTCTCTGGCCGAGAAAAACACTTTTGGTGCACCATGCAGGTACATTTGAGTTTCCCAGGCAAACGAAAGCAGTGACACCAAAGTTTCAAGTTTCTGCTTGTGTCTCCCCTGAGGAGGTTTCCGGCCAGCAATGTCTTTCAGTACTATCTCTTTTGGTTTGGAAGGTATTGCTGGATGTTTGGCATGTTTGGCAGCAAATGCTGCTCCGGCCGAGAAAAACACTTTTGGTGCACCATGCAGGTACATTTGAGTTTCCCAGGCAAACGAAAGCAGTGACACCAAAGTTTCTAGTTTCTGTTTGTTTCTCCCCTGAGGATGTTTCAGGCCAGTAATGTCTTTCAGTACTATCTCTTTTGGTTTGGAAGCTATTGCTGGACGTTTGGCATGTTTGGCCGCAAATTCTGCACCTGCCGAGAAAAAAACATTTTGGTGCACCATGCAGGTACATGTGAGTTTCCCAGGCAAACGAAAGCAGTGACACCAAAGTTTCTAGTTTCTGTTTGTGTCTCCCCTGAGGAGGTTTCAGGCCAGCAATGTCTTTCAGTACTATCTCTTTTGGTTTGGAAGCTATTGCTGGACGTTTGGCATGTTTGGCAGCAAATGCTGCTCTGGCCGAGAAAAACACTTTTGGTGCACCATGCAGGTACATTTGAGTTTCCCATGCAAAGGAAAGCAGTGACACCAAAGTTTCTAGTTTCTGCTTGTGTCTCCCCTGAGGAGGTTTCAGGCCAGCAATGTCTTTCAGTACTATCTCTTTTGGTTTGGAAGCTATTGCTGGACGTTTGGCATGTTTGGCAGCAAATGCTGCTCCGGCCGAGAAAAACACTTTTGGTGCACCATGCAGGTACATTTGAGTTTCCCAGGCAAACGAAAGCAGTGACACCAAAGTTTCTAGTTTCTGTTTGTTTCTCCCCTGAGGATGTTTCAGGCCAGCAATGTCTTTCAGTACTATCTCTTTTGGTTTGGAAGCTATTCTGGACGTTTAGCATGTTTGGCAGCAAATGCTGATCCGGCCTTTAAAAACACTTTTGGTGCACCATGCAGGTACATTTGAGTATCCCAGGCAAACCAAAGCAGTGACAAAAAAGTTTCTAGTTTCTGTTTGTGTCTCCCCTGAGGAGGTTTCAGGCCAGCAATGTCTTTCAGTACTATCTCTTTTTGTTTGGAAGCTATTGCTGGACGTTTGGCATGTTTGGCAGCAAATGCTGCTCCAGCCAAGAGAAACACTTTTGGTGCACCACGCAGGTACATTTGAGTTTCCCAGGAAAACCAAAGCAGTGACACCAAAGTTTCTAGTTTCTGTTTGTGTCTCCCCTAAGGAGGTTTCAGGGCAGCAATGTCTTTCAGTACTCTCTCTTTTGGTTTGGAAGCTATTGCTGGACGTTTGGCATGTTTGGCAGCAAATGCTGCTCCGGCCGAGAAAAAAAATTTTGGTGCACCATGCAGGTGCATTTGAGTTTCCCAGGCAAACCAAAGCAGTGACAAAAAAGTTTCTTGTTTCTGTTTGTGTCTCCCCTGAGGATGTTTCAGGCCAGCAATGTCTTTCAGTACTATCTCTTTTGGTTTGGAAGCTATTGCTGGACGTTTGGCATGTTTGGCAGCAAATGCTGCTCTGGCCGAGAAAAACACTTTTGGTGCACCATGCAGGTACATTTGAGTTTCCCAGGCAAACGAAAGCAGTGACACCAAAGTTTCTAGTTTCTGCTTGTGTCTCCCCTGAGGAGGTTTCAGGCCAGCTATATCTTTCAGTACTATCTCTTTTGGTTTGGAAGCTATTGCTGGACGTTTGGCATGTTTGGCAGCAAATGCAGCTCCGGCCGAGAAAAACACTTTTGGTGCACCATGCAGGTACATTTGAGTATCCCAGGCAAACGAAAGCGGTGACACCAAAGTTTCTAGTTTCTGTTTGTGTCTCCCCTGAGGAGGTTTCAGGCCAGCAATGTCTTTCAGTACTCTCTCCTTTGGTTTGGAAGCTATTGCTGGACGTTTGGCATGTTTGGCAGCAAATGCTTCTCTGGCCGAGAAAAACACTTTTGGTGCACCATGCAGGTACATTTGAGTTTCCCAGGCAAACCAAAGCAGTGACACCAAAGTTTCTAGTTTCGGCTTGTGTCTCCCCTGAGGAGGTTTCCGGCCAGCAATGTCTTTCAGTACTATCTCTTTTGGTTTGGAAGGTATTGCTGGACGTTTGGCATGTTTGGCAGCAAATGCACTCCGGCCGAGAAAAACACTTTTGGTGCACCATGCAGGTACATTTGAGTTTCCCAGGCAAACCAAAGCAGTGACACCAAAGTTTCTAGTTTCTGTTTGTTTCTCCCCTGAGGATGTTTCAGGCCAGCAATGTCTTTCAGTACTATCTCTTTTGGTTTGGAAGCTATTGCTGGACGTTTGGCATGTTTGGCAGCAAATGCTGCTCCAGCCAAGAGAAACACTTTTGGTGCACCATGCAGGTACATTTGAGTTTCCCAGGCAAACGAAAGCGGTGACACCAAAGTTTCTAGTTTCTGTTTGTGTCTCCCCTGAGGAGGTTTCAGGCCAGCAATGTCTTTCAGTATTCTCTCCTTTGGTTTGGAAGCTATTGCTGGACGTTTGGCATGTTTGGCAGCAAATGCTTCTCTGGCCGAGAAAAACACTTTTGGTGCACCATGCAGGTACATTTGAGTTTCCCAGGCAAACCAAAGCAGTGACACCAAAGTTTCTAGTTTCTGCTTGTGTCTCCCCTGAGGAGGTTTCCGGCCAGCAATGTCTTTCAGTACTATCTCTTTTGGTTTGGAAGGTATTGCTGGACGTTTGGCATGTTTGGCAGCAAATGCTGCTCCGGCCGAGAAAAACACTTTTGGTGCACCATGCAGGTACATTTGAGTTTCCCAGGCAAACCAAAGCAGTGACACCAAAGTTTCTAGTTTCTGTTTGTTTCTCCCCTGAGGATGTTTCAGGCCAGCAATGTCTTTCAGTACTATCTCTTTTGGTTTGGAAGCTATTGCTGGACGTTTGGCATGTTTGGCAGCAAATGCTGCTCCAGCCAAGAGAAACACTTTTGGTGCACCATGCAGGTACATTTGAGTTTCCCAGGCAAACGAAAGCGGTGACACCAAAGTTTCTAGTTTCTGTTTGTGTCTCCCCTGAGGAGGTTTCAGGCCAGCAATGTCTTTCAGTATTCTCTCCTTTGGTTTGGAAGCTATTGCTGGACGTTTGGCATGTTTGGCAGCAAATGCTTCTCTGGCCGAGAAAAACACTTTTGGTGCACCATGCAGGTACATTTGAGTTTCCAAGGCAAACCAAAGCAGTGACACCAAAGTTTCAAGTTTCTGCTTGTGTCTCCCCTGAGGAGGTTTCCGGCCAGCAATGTCTTTCAGTACTATCTCTTTTGGTTTGGAAGGTATTGCTGGATGTTTGGCATGTTTGGCAGCAAATGCTGCTCCGGCCGAGAAAAACACTTTTGGTGCACCATGCAGGTACATTTGAGTTTCCCAGGCAAACGAAAGCAGTGACACCAAAGTTTCTAGTTTCTGTTTGTTTCTCCCCTGAGGATGTTTCAGGCCAGCAATGTCTTTCAGTACTATCTCTTTTGGTTTGGAAGCTATTCTGGACGTTTAGCATGTTTGGCAGCAAATGCTGCTCCGGCCTTTAAAAACACTTTTGGTGCACCATGCAGGTACATTTGAGTATCCCAGGCAAACCAAAGCAGTGACAAAAAAGTTTCTAGTTTCTGTTTGTGTCTCCCCTGAGGAGGTTTCAGGCCAGCAATGTCTTTCAGTACTATCTCTTTTTGTTTGGAAGCTATTGCTGGACGTTTGGCATGTTTGGCAGCAAATGCTGCTCCAGCCAAGAGAAACACTTTTGGTGCACCACGCAGGTACATTTGAGTTTCCCAGGAAAACCAAAGCAGTGACACCAAAGTTTCTAGTTTCTGTTTGTGTCTCCCCTAAGGAGGTTTCAGGGCAGCAATGTCTTTCAGTACTATCTCTTTTGGTTTGGAAGCTATTGCTGGACGTTTGGCATGTTTGGCAGCAAATGCTGCTCCGGCCGAGAAAAACACTTTTGGTGCACCATGCAGGTGCATTTGAGTTTCCCAGGCAAACCAAAGCAGTGACAAAAAAGTTTCTAGTTTCTGTTTGTGTCTCCCCTGAGGAGGTTTCAGGCCAGCAATGTCTTTCAGTACTATCTCTTTTGGTTTGGAAGCTATTGCTGGACGTTTGGCATGTTTGGCAGCAAATGCTGCTCTGGCCGAGAAAAACACTTTTGGTGCACCATGCAGGTACATTTGAGTTTGCCATGCAAAGGAAAGCAGTGACACCAAAGTTTCTAGTTTCTGCTTGTGTCTCCCCTGAGGAGGTTTCAGGCCAGCAATGTCTTTCAGTACTATCTCTTTTGGTTTGGAAGCTATTGCTGGACGTTTGGCATGTTTGGCAGCAAATGCTGCTCCGGCCGAGAAAAACACTTTTGGTGCACCATGCAGGTACATTTGAGTTTCCCAGGCAAAGGAAAGCAGTGACACCAAAGTTTCTAGTTTCTGCTTGTGTCTCCCCTGAGGAGGTTTCAGGCCAGCAATGTCTTTCAGTACTATCTCTTTTGGTTTGGAAGCTATTGCTGGACATTTGGCATGTTTAGCAGCAAATGCTGCTCCGGCCGAGAAAAACACTTTTGGTGCACCATGCAGGTACATTTGAGTTTCCCAGGCAAACGAAAGCAGTGACACCAAAGTTTCTAGTTTCTGTTTGTTTCTCCCCTGAGGATGTTTCAGGCCAGCAATGTCTTTCAGTACTATCTCTTTTGGTTTGGAAGCTATTCTGGACGTTTAGCATGTTTGGCAGCAAATGCTGATCCGGCCTTTAAAAACACTTTTGGTGCACCATGCAGGTACATTTGAGTATCCCAGGCAAACCAAAGCAGTGACAAAAAAGATTCTAGTTTCTGTTTGTGTCTCCCCTGAGGAGGTTTCAGGCCAGCAATGTCTTTCAGTACTATCTCTTTTTGTTTGGAAGCTATTGCTGGACGTTTGGCATGTTTGGCAGCAAATGCTGCTCCAGCCAAGAGAAACACTTTTGGTGCACCACGCAGGTACATTTGAGTTTCCCAGGAAAACCAAAGCAGTGACACCAAAGTTTCTAGTTTCTGTTTGTGTCTCCCCTAAGGAGGTTTCAGGGCAGCAATGTCTTTCAGTACTATCTCTTTTGGTTTGGAAGCTATTGCTGGACGTTTGGCATGTTTGGCAGCAAATGCTGCTCCGGCCGAGAAAAAAAATTTTGGTGCACCATGCAGGTGCATTTGAGTTTCCCAGGCAAACCAAAGCAGTGACAAAAAAGTTTCTTGTTTCTGTTTGTGTCTCCCCTGAGGAGGTTTCAGTCCAGCAACGTCTTTCAGTACTATCTCTTTTTGTTTGGAAGCTATTGCTGGACGTTTGGCATGTTTGGCAGCAAATGCTGCTCTGGACGAGAAAAACACTTTTGGTGCACCATGCAGGTACATTTGAGTTTCCCAGGCAAACCAAAGCAGTGACACCAAAGTTTCTAGTTTCTGTTTGTTTCTCCCCTGAGGAGGTTTCCGGCCAGCAATGTCTTTCAGTACTATCTCTTTTGGTTTGGAAGGTATTGCTGGACGTTTGGCATGTTTGGCAGCAAATGCTGCTCCGGCCGAGAAAAACACTTTTGGTGCACCATGCAGGTACATTTGAGTTTCCCAGGCAAACGAAAGCAGTGACACCAAAGTTTCTAGTTTCTGTTTGTTTCTCCCCTGAGGATGTTTCAGGCCAGCAATGTCTTTCAGTACTATCTCTTTTGGTTTGGAAGCTATTGCTGGACGTTTGGCATGTTTGGCAGCAAATGCTGCTCCAGCCAAGAGAAACACTTTTGGTGCACCATGCAGGTACATTTGAGTTTCCCAGGCAAACGAAAGCGGTGACACCAAAGTTTCTAGTTTCTGTTGTGTCTCCCCTGAGGAGGTTTCAGGCCAGCAATGTCTTTCAGTATTCTCTCCTTTGGTTTGGAAGCTATTGCTGGACGTTTGGCATGTTTGGCAGCAAATGCTTCTCTGGCCGAGAAAAACACTTTTGGTGCACCATGCAGGTACATTTGAGTTTCCAAGGCAAACCAAAGCAGTGACACCAAAGTTTCAAGTTTCTGCTTGTGTCTCCCCTGAGGAGGTTTCCGGCCAGCAATGTCTTTCAGTACTATCTCTTTTTGTTTGGAAGCTATTGCTGGACGTTTGGCATGTTTGGCCGCAAATTCTGCACCTGCCGAGAAAAAAACATTTTGGTGCACCATGAAGGTACATGTGAGTTTCCCAGGCAAACGAAAGCAGTGACACCAAAGTTTCTAGTTTCTGTTTGTGTCTCCCCTGAGGAGGTTTCAGGCCAGCAATGTCTTTCAGTACTATCTCTTTTGGTTTGGAAGCTATTGCTGGACGTTTGGCATGTTTGGCAGCAAATGCTGCTCTGGCCGAGAAAAACACTTTTGGTGCACCATGCAGGTACATTTGAGTTTCCCATGCAAAGGAAAGCAGTGACACCAAAGTTTCTAGTTTCTGCTTGTGTCTCCCCTGAGGAGGTTTCAGGCCAGCAATGTCTTTCAGTACTATCTCTTTTGGTTTGGAAGCTATTGCTGGACGTTTGGCATGTTTGGCAGCAAATGCTGCTCCGGCCGAGAAAAACACTTTTGGTGCACCATGCAGGTACATTTGAGTTTCCCAGGCAAACGAAAGCAGTGACACCAAAGTTTCTAGTTTCTGTTTGTTTCTCCCCTGAGGATGTTTCAGGCCAGCAATGTCTTTCAGTACTATCTCTTTTGGTTTGGAAGCTATTGCTGGACGTTTGGCATGTTTGGCCGCAAATTCTGCACCTGCCGAGAAAAAAACATTTTGGTGCACCATGCAGGTACATGTGAGTTTCCCAGGCAAACGAAAGCAGTGACACCAAAGTTTCTAGTTTCTGTTTGTGTCTCCCCTGAGGAGGTTTCAGGCCAGCAATGTCTTTCAGTACTATCTCTTTTGGTTTGGAAGCTATTGCTGGACGTTTGGCATGTTTGGCAGCAAATGCTGCTCTGGCCGAGAAAAACACTTTTGGTGCACCAGGGAGTTACATTTGAGTTTCCCAGGCAAAGGCAAGAAGTGACACCAAAGTTTCTAGTTTCTGCTTGTGTCTCCCCTGAGGAGGTTTCAGGCCAGCAATGTCTTTCAGTACTATCTCTTTTGGTTTGGAAGCTATTGCTGGACGTTTGGCATGTTTAGCTGCAAATGCTGCTCCGGCCGAGAAAAACACTTTTGGTGCACCATGCAGGTACATTTGAGTTTCCCAGGCAAACGAAAGCAGTGACACCAAAGTTTCTAGTTTCTGTTTGTTTCTCCCCTGAGGATGTTTCAGGCCAGCAATGTCTTTCAGTACTATCTCTTTTGGTTTGGAAGCTATTCTGGACGTTTAGCATGTTTGGCAGCAAATGCTGCTCCGGCCTTTAAAAACACATTTGGTGCACCATGCAGGTACATTTGAGTATCCCAGGCAAACCAAAGCAGTGACAAAAAAGTTTCTAGTTTCTGTTTGTGTCTCCCCTGAGGAGGTTTCAGGCCAGCAATGTCTTTCAGTACTATCTCTTTTGGTTTGGAAGCTATTGCTGGACGTTTGGCATGTTTGGCAGCAAATGCTGCTCCAGCCAAGAGAAACACTTTTGGTGCACCACGCAGGTACATTTGAGTTTCCCAGGAAAACCAAAGCAGTGACACCAAAGTTTCTAGTTTCTGTTTGTGTCTCCCCTAAGGAGGTTTCAGGGCAGCAATGTCTTTCAGTACGATCTCTTTTGGTTTGGAAGCTATTGCTGGATGTTTGGCATATTTGGCAGCAAATGCTGCTCCGGCCGAGAAAAAAAATTTTGGTGCACCATGCAGGTGCATTTGAGTTTCCCAGGCAAACAAAAGCAGTGACAAAAAAGTTTCTTGTTTCTGTTTGTGTCTCCCCTGAGGAGGTTTCAGGCCAGCAATGTCTTTCAGTACTATCTCTTTTTGTTTGGAAGCTATTGCTGGACGTTTGGCATGTTTGGCAGCAAATGCTGCTCTGGCCGAGAAAAACACTTTTGGTGCACCAGGGAGTTACATTTGAGTTTTCCAGGGAAACGAAAGCAGTGACACCAAAGTTTCTAGTTTCTGCTTGTGTCTCCCCTGAGGAGGTTTCAGGCCAGCTATATCTTTCAGTACTATCTCTTTTGGTTTGGACGCTATTGCTGGACGTTTGACATGTTTGGCAGCAAATGCAGCTCCGGCCGAGAAAAACACTTTTGGTGCACCATGCAGGTACGTTTGAGTATCCCAGGTAAACCAAAGCAGTGACAAAAAAGTTTCTAGTTTCTGTTTGTGTCTCCCCTGAGGAGGTTTCATGCCAGCAATGTCTTTCAGTACTCTCTCGTTTGGTTTGGAAGCTATTGCTGGACGTTTGGCATGTTTGGCAGCAAATGCCTCTCCGGCCGATAAAGACACTTTTGGTGCACCATGCAGGTACATTTGAGTTTCCCAGGCAAACGAAAGCAGTGACACCAAAGTTTCTAGTTTCTGTTTGTGTCTCCCCTGAGGAGGTTTCAGGTCAGCAATGTCTTTCAGTACTATATCTTTTGGTTTGGATGCTATTGCTGGACGTTTGGCATTTTTGGCAGCAAATGCTGCTCCGGCCGAGAAAAACACTTTTGGTGCACCATGAAGGTACATTTGAGTTTCCCAGGCAAACGAAAGCAGGGACACCAAAGTTTCTAGTTTCTGTTTGTTTCTCCCCTGAGGATGTTTCAGGCCAGCAATGTCTTTCAGAACTATCTCTTTTGGTTTGGAAGCTATTGCTGGACGTTTGGCATGTTTGGCAGCAAATGCTGCTCCGGCCGAGAAAAACACTTTTGGTGCACCATGCAGGTACATTTGAGTTTCCCATGCAAAGGAAAGCAGTGACAAAAAAGTTTCTAGTTTCTGTTTGTGTCTCCCCTGAGGAGGTTTCAGGCCAGCTATGTCTTTCAGTACTATCTCTTTTGGTTTGGAAGCTATTGCTGGACGTTTGGCATGTTTGGCAGCAAATGCTGCTCTGGCGGAGAAAGACAGTTTTGGTGCACCATGCAGGTACATTTGAGTTTCCCAGGCAAACCAAAGCAGTGACACCAAAGTTTCTAGTTTCTGCTTGTGTCTCCCCTGAGGAGGTTTCAGGCCAGCAATGTCTTTCAGTACTATCTCTTTTGGTTTGGAAGCTATTGCTGGACGTTTGGCATGTTTGGCAGCAAATGCTGCTCCAGCCAAGAGAAACACTTTTGGTGCACCATGCAGGTACATTTGAGTTTCCCAGGCAAACGAAAGCGGTGACACCAAAGTTTCTAGTTTCTGTTTGTGTCTCCCCTGAGGAGGTTTCAGGCCAGCAATGTCTTTCAGTACTCTCTCCTTTTGTTTGGAAGCTATTGCTGGACGTTTGGCATGTTTGGCAGCAAATGCTTCTCTGGCCGAGAAAAACACTTTTGGTGCACCATGCAGGTACATTTGAGTTTCCCAGGCAAACAAAAGCAGTGACACCAAAGTTTCTAGTTTCTGCTTGTGTCTCCCCTGAGGAGGTTTCCGGCCAGCAATGTCTTTCAGTACTATCTCTTTTGGTTTGGAAGGTATTGCTGGATGTTTGGCATGTTTGGCAGCAAAAGCTGCTCCGGCCGAGAAAAACACTTTTGGTGCACCATGCAGGTACATTTGAGTTTCCCAGGCAAACGAAAGCAGTGACACCAAAGTTTCTAGTTTCTGTTTGTTTCTCCCCTGAGGATGTTTCAGGCCAGCAATGTCTTTCAGTACTATCTCTTTTTGTTTGGAAGCTATTGCTGGACGTTTGGCATGTTTGGCAGCAAATGCTGCTCTGGCCGAGAAAAACACTTTTGGTGCACCAGGGAGTTACATTTGAGTTTTCCAGGGAAACGAAAGCAGTGACAACAAAGTTTCTAGTTTCTGCTTGTGTCTCCCCTGAGGAGTTTTCAGGCCAGCTATATCTTTCAGTACTATCTCTTTTGGTTTGGAAGCTATTGCTGGACGTTTGACATGTTTGGCAGCAAATGCTGCTCCGGCCGAGAAAAACACTTTTGGTGCACCATGCAGGTACATTTGAGTATCCCAGGCAAACCAAAGCAGAGACAAAAAAGTTTCTAGTTTCTGTTTGTGTCTCCCCTGAGGAGGTTTCAGACCAGCAATGTCTTTCAGTACTCTCTCGTTTGGTTTGGAAGCTATTGCTGGACGTTTGGCATGTTTGGCAGCAAATGCTGCTCCGGCCGAGAAAAACACTTTTGGTGCACCATGCAGGTACATTTGAGTTTCCCAGGCAAACAAAAGCAGTGACACCAAAGCTTCTAGTTTCTGTTTGTGTCTCCCCTGAGGAGGTTTCAGGCCAGCTATGTCTTTCAGTACTATCTCTTTTGGTTTGGAAGCTATTGCTGGACGTTTGGCATGTTTGGCAGCAAATGCTGCTCCGGCCGAGAAAGACACTTTTGGTGCACCATGCAGGTACATTTGAGTTTCCCAGGCAAACCAAAGCAGTGACACCAAAGTTTCTAGTTTCTGTTTGTGTCTCCCCTGAGGAGGTTTCAGGCCAGCTATATCTTTCAGTACTATCTCTTTTGGTTTGGAAGCTATTGCTGGACGTTTGGCATGTTTGGCAGCAAATGCAGCTCCGGCCGAGAAAAACACTTTTGGTGCACCATGCAGGTACATTTGAGTATCCCAGGCAAACGAAAGCGGTGACACCAAAGTTTCTAGTTTCTGTTTGTGTCTCCCCTGAGGAGGTTTCAGGCCAGCAATGTCTTTCAGTACTCTCTCCTTTGGTTTGGAAGCTATTGCTGGACGTTTGGCATGTTTGGCAGCAAATGCTTCTCTGGCCGAGAAAAACACTTTTGGTGCACCATGCAGGTACATTTGAGTTTCCAAGGCAAACCAAAGCAGTGACACCAAAGTTTCAAGTTTCTGCTTGTGTCTCCCCTGAGGAGGTTTCCGGCCAGCAATGTCTTTCAGTACTATCTCTTTTTGTTTGGAAGCTATTGCTGGACGTTTGGCATGTTTGGCCGCAAATTCTGCACCTGCCGAGAAAAAAACATTTTGGTGCACCATGAAGGTACATGTGAGTTTCCCAGGCAAACGAAAGCAGTGACACCAAAGTTTCTAGTTTCTGTTTGTGTCTCCCCTGAGGAGGTTTCAGGCCAGCAATGTCTTTCAGTACTATCTCTTTTGGTTTGGAAGCTATTGCTGGACGTTTGGCATGTTTGGCAGCAAATGCTGCTCTGGCCGAGAAAAACACTTTTGGTGCACCATGCAGGTACATTTGAGTTTCCCATGCAAAGGAAAGCAGTGACACCAAAGTTTCTAGTTTCTGTTTGTGTCTCCCCTGAGGAGGTTTCAGGCCAGCAATGTCTTTCAGTACTATCTCTTTTTGTTTGGAAGCTATTGCTGGACGTTTGGCATGTTTGGCAGCAAATGCTGCTCCGGCCGAGAAAAACACTTTTGGTGCACCATGCAGGTACATTTGAGTTTCCCAGGCAAACGAAAGCAGTGACACCAAAGTTCCTAGTTTCTGTTTGTTTCTCCCCTGAGGATGTTTCAGGCCAGCAATGTCTTTCAGTACTATCTCTTTTGGTTTGGAAGCTATTGCTGGACGTTTGGCATGTTTGGCCGCAAATTCTGCACCTGCCGAGAAAAAAACATTTTGGTGCACCATGCAGGTACATGTGAGTTTCCCAGGCAAACGAAAGTAGTGACACCAAAGTTTCTAGTTTCTGTTTGTGTCTCCCCTGAGGAGGTTTCAGGCCAGCAATGTCTTTCAGTACTATCTCTTTTGGTTTGGAAGCTATTGCTGGACGTTTGGCATGTTTGGCAGCAAATGCTGCTCTGGCCGAGAAAAACACTTTTGGTGCACCAGGGAGTTACATTTGAGTTTCCCAGGCAAAGGCAAGAAGTGACACCAAAGTTTCTAGTTTCTGCTTGTGTCTCCCCTGAGGAGGTTTCAGGCCAGCAATGTCTTTCAGTACTATCTCTTTTGGTTTGGAAGCTATTGCTGGACGTTTGGCATGTTTAGCTGCAAATGCTGCTCCGGCCGAGAAAAACACTTTTGGTGCACCATGCAGGTACATTTGAGTTTCCCAGGCAAACGAAAGCAGTGACACCAAAGTTTCTAGTTTCTGTTTGTTTCTCCCCTGAGGATGTTTCAGGCCAGCAATGTCTTTCAGTACTATCTCTTTTGGTTTGGAAGCTATTCTGGACGTTTAGCATGTTTGGCAGCAAATGCTGCTCTGGCCTTTAAAAACACATTTGGTGCACCATGCAGGTACATTTGAGTATCCCAGGCAAACCAAAGCAGTGACAAAAAAGTTTCTAGTTTCTGTTTGTGTCTCCCCTGAGGAGGTTTCAGGCCAGCAATGTCTTTCAGTACTATCTCTTTTTGTTGGGAAGCTATTGCTGGACGTTTGGCATGTTTGGCAGCAAATGCTGCTCCAGCCAAGAGAAACACTTTTGGTGCACCACGCAGGTACATTTGAGTTTCCCAGGAAAACCAAAGCAGTGACACCAAAGTTTCTAGTTTCTGTTTGTGTCTCCCCTAAGGAGGTTTCAGGGCAGCAATGTCTTTCAGTACGATCTCTTTTGGTTTGGAAGCTATTGCTGGATGTTTGGCATATTTGGCAGCAAATGCTGCTCCGGCCGAGAAAAAAAATTTTGGTGCACCATGCAGGTGCATTTGAGTTTCCCAGGCAAACAAAAGCAGTGACAAAAAAGTTTCTTGTTTCTGTTTGTGTCTCCCCTGAGGAGGTTTCAGGCCAGCAATGTCTTTCAGTACTATCTCTTTTTGTTTGGAAGCTATTGCTGGACGTTTGGCATGTTTGGCAGCAAATGCTGCTCTGGCCGAGAAAAACACTTTTGGTGCACCAGGGAGTTACATTTGAGTTTTCCAGGGAAACGAAAGCAGTGACACCAAAGTTTCTAGTTTCTGCTTGTGTCTCCCCTGAGGAGGTTTCAGGCCAGCTATATCTTTCAGTACTATCTCTTTTGGTTTGGACGCTATTGCTGGACGTTTGACATGTTTGGCAGCAAATGCAGCTCCGGCCGAGAAAAACACTTTTGGTGCACCATGCAGGTACGTTTGAGTATCCCAGGTAAACCAAAGCAGTGACAAAAAAGTTTCTAGTTTCTGTTTGTGTCTCCCCTGAGGAGGTTTCATGCCAGCAATGTCTTTCAGTACTCTCTCGTTTGGTTTGGAAGCTATTGCTGGACGTTTGGCATGTTTGGCAGCAAATGCCTCTCCGGCCGATAAAGACACTTTTGGTGCACCATGCAGGTACATTTGAGTTTCCCAGGCAAACGAAAGCAGTGACACCAAAGTTTCTAGTTTCTGTTTGTGTCTCCCCTGAGGAGGTTTCAGGTCAGCAATGTCTTTCAGTACTATATCTTTTGGTTTGGATGCTATTGCTGGACGTTTGGCATTTTTGGCAGCAAATGCTGCTCCGGCCGAGAAAAACACTTTTGGTGCACCATGAAGGTACATTTGAGTTTCCCAGGCAAACGAAAGCAGGGACACCAAAGTTTCTAGTTTCTGTTTGTTTCTCCCCTGAGGATGTTTCAGGCCAGCAATGTCTTTCAGAACTATCTCTTTTGGTTTGGAAGCTATTGCTGGACGTTTGGCATGTTTGGCAGCAAATGCTGCTCCGGCCGAGAAAAACACTTTTGGTGCACCATGCAGGTACATTTGAGTTTCCCATGCAAAGGAAAGCAGTGACAAAAAAGTTTCTAGTTTCTGTTTGTGTCTCCCCTGAGGAGGTTTCAGGCCAGCTATGTCTTTCAGTACTATCTCTTTTGGTTTGGAAGCTATTGCTGGACGTTTGGCATGTTTGGCAGCAAATGCTGCTCTGGCGGAGAAAGACAGTTTTGGTGCACCATGCAGGTACATTTGAGTTTCCCAGGCAAACCAAAGCAGTGACACCAAAGTTTCTAGTTTCTGCTTGTGTCTCCCCTGAGGAGGTTTCAGGCCAGCAATGTCTTTCAGTACTATCTCTTTTGGTTTGGAAGCTATTGCTGGACGTTTGGCATGTTTGGCAGCAAATGCTGCTCCAGCCAAGAGAAACACTTTTGGTGCACCATGCAGGTACATTTGAGTTTCCCAGGCAAACGAAAGCGGTGACACCAAAGTTTCTAGTTTCTGTTTGTGTCTCCCCTGAGGAGGTTTCAGGCCAGCAATGTCTTTCAGTACTCTCTCCTTTTGTTTGGAAGCTATTGCTGGACGTTTGGCATGTTTGGCAGCAAATGCTTCTCTGGCCGAGAAAAACACTTTTGGTGCACCATGCAGGTACATTTGAGTTTCCCAGGCAAACAAAAGCAGTGACACCAAAGTTTCTAGTTTCTGCTTGTGTCTCCCCTGAGGAGGTTTCCGGCCAGCAATGTCTTTCAGTACTATCTCTTTTGGTTTGGAAGGTATTGCTGGATGTTTGGCATGTTTGGCAGCAAAAGCTGCTCCGGCCGAGAAAAACACTTTTGGTGCACCATGCAGGTACATTTGAGTTTCCCAGGCAAACGAAAGCAGTGACACCAAAGTTTCTAGTTTCTGTTTGTTTCTCCCCTGAGGATGTTTCAGGCCAGCAATGTCTTTCAGTACTATCTCTTTTTGTTTGGAAGCTATTGCTGGACGTTTGGCATGTTTGGCAGCAAATGCTGCTCTGGCCGAGAAAAACACTTTTGGTGCACCAGGGAGTTACATTTGAGTTTTCCAGGGAAACGAAAGCAGTGACAACAAAGTTTCTAGTTTCTGCTTGTGTCTCCCCTGAGGAGTTTTCAGGCCAGCTATATCTTTCAGTACTATCTCTTTTGGTTTGGAAGCTATTGCTGGACGTTTGACATGTTTGGCAGCAAATGCTGCTCCGGCCGAGAAAAACACTTTTGGTGCACCATGCAGGTACATTTGAGTATCCCAGGCAAACCAAAGCAGAGACAAAAAAGTTTCTAGTTTCTGTTTGTGTCTCCCCTGAGGAGGTTTCAGACCAGCAATGTCTTTCAGTACTCTCTCGTTTGGTTTGGAAGCTATTGCTGGACGTTTGGCATGTTTGGCAGCAAATGCTGCTCCGGCCGAGAAAAACACTTTTGGTGCACCATGCAGGTACATTTGAGTTTCCCAGGCAAACAAAAGCAGTGACACCAAAGCTTCTAGTTTCTGTTTGTGTCTCCCCTGAGGAGGTTTCAGGCCAGCTATGTCTTTCAGTACTATCTCTTTTGGTTTGGAAGCTATTGCTGGACGTTTGGCATGTTTGGCAGCAAATGCTGCTCCGGCCGAGAAAGACACTTTTGGTGCACCATGCAGGTACATTTGAGTTTCCCAGGCAAACCAAAGCAGTGACACCAAAGTTTCTAGTTTCTGCTTGTGTCTCCCCTGAGGAGGTTTCAGGCCAGCTATATCTTTCAGTACTATCTCTTTTGGTTTGGAAGCTATTGCTGGACGTTTGGCATGTTTGGCAGCAAATGCAGCTCCGGCCGAGAAAAACACTTTTGGTGCACCATGCAGGTACATTTGAGTATCCCAGGCAAACGAAAGCGGTGACACCAAAGTTTCTAGTTTCTGTTTGTGTCTCCCCTGAGGAGGTTTCAGGCCAGCAATGTCTTTCAGTACTCTCTCCTTTGGTTTGGAAGCTATTGCTGGACGTTTGGCATGTTTGGCAGCAAATGCTGCTCTGGCCGAGAAAAACACTTTTGGTGCACCATGCAGGTACATTTGAGTTTCCCAGGCAAACCAAAGCAGTGACACCAAAGTTTCTAGTTTCTGCTTGTGTCTCCCCTGATGAGGTTTCCGGCCAGCAATGTCTTTCAGTACTATCTCTTTTGGTTTGGAAGGTATTGCTGGACGTTTGGCATGTTTGGCAGCAAATGCTGCTCCGGCCGAGAAAAACACTTTTGGTGCACCATGCAGGTACATTTGAGTTTCCCAGGCTAACGAAAGCAGTGACACCAAAGTTTCTAGTTTCTGTTTGTTTCTCCCCTGAGGATGTTTCAGGCCAGCAATGTCTTTCAGTACTATCTCTTTTGGTTTGGAAGCTATTGCTGGACGTTTGGCATGTTTGGCAGCAAATGCTGCTCCAGCCAAGAGAAACACTTTTGGTGCACCATGCAGGTACATTTGAGTTTCCCAGGCAAACGAAAGCGGTGACACCAAAGTTTCTAGTTTCTGTTTGTGTCTCCCCTGAGGAGGTTTCAGGCCAGCAATGTCTTTCAGTACTCTCTCCTTTGGTTTGGAAGCTATTGCTGGACGTTTGGCATGTTTGGCAGCAAATGCTTCTCTGGCCGAGAAAAACACTTTTGGTGCACCATGCAGGTACATTTGAGTTTCCCAGGCAAACCAAAGCAGTGACACCAAAGTTTCTAGTTTCTGCTTGTGTCTCCCCTGAGGAGGTTTCCGGCCAGCAATGTCTTTCAGTACTATCTCTTTTTGTTTGGAAGCTATTGCTGGATGTTTGGCATGTTTGGCAGCAAATGCTGCTCCGGCCGAGAAAAACACTTTGGTGCACCATGCAGGTACATTTGAGTTTCCCAGGCAAACGAAAGCAGTGACACCAAAGTTTCTAGTTTCTGTTTGTTTCTCCCCTGAGGATGTTTCAGGCCAGCAATGTCTTTCAGTACTATCTCTTTTTGTTTGGAAGCTATTGCTGGACGTTTGGCATGTTTGGCAGCAAATGCTGCTCTGGCCGAGAAAAACACTTTTGGTGCACCAGGGAGTTACATTTGAGTTTTCCAGGGAAACGAAAGCAGTGACACCAAAGTTTCTAGTTTCTGTTTGTGTCTCCCCTGAGGAGGTTTCAGGCCAGCTATATCTTTCAGTACTATCTCTTTTGGTTTGGAAGCTATTGCTGGACGTTTGACATGTTTGGCAGCAAATGCTGCTCCGGCCGAGAAAAACACTTTTGGTGCACCATGCAGGTACATTTGAGTATCCCATGCAAACCAAAGCAGTGACAAAAAAGTTTCTAGTTTCTGTTTGTGTCTCCCCTGAGGAGGTTTCAGGCCAGCAATGTCTTTCAGTACTCTCTCGTTTGGTTTGGAAGCTATTGCTGGACGTTTGGCATGTTTGGCAGCAAATGCTGCTCCGGCCGAGAAAAACACTTTTGGTGCACCATGCAAGTACATTTGAGTTTCCCAGGCAAACAAAAGCAGTGACACCAAAGCTTCTAGTTTCTGTTTGTGTCTCCCCTGAGGAGGTTTCAGGCCAGCTATGTCTTTCAGTACTATCTCTTTTGGTTTGGAAGCTATTGCTGGACGTTTGGCATGTTTGGCAGCAAATGCTGCTCCGGCCGAGAAAGACACTTTTGGTGCACCATGCAGGTACATTTGAGTTTCCCAGGCAAACGAAAGCAGTGACACCAAAGTTTCTAGTTTCTGCTTGTGTCTCCCCTGAGGAGGTTTCAGGCCAGCTATATCTATCAGTACTATCTCTTTTGGTTTGGAAGCTATTGCTGGACGTTTGGCATGTTTGGCAGCAAATGCTTCTCTGGCCGAGAAAAACACTTTTCGTGCACCATGCAGGTACATTTGAGTTTCCCAGGCAAACCAAAGCAGTGACACCAAAGTTTCTAGTTTCTGTTTGTGTCTCCCCTAAGGAGGTTTCAGGCCAGCAATGTCTTTCAGTACTATCTCTTTTGGTTTGGAAGGTATTGCTGGACGTTTGGCATGTTTGGCAGCAAATGCTGCTCAGGCCGAGAAAAACACTTTTGGTGCACCATGCAGGTACATTTGAGTTTCCCAGGCAAACCAAAGCAGTGACAAAAAAGTTTCTAGTTTCTGTTTGTGTCTCCCCTGAGGAGGTTTCAGGCCAGCAATGTCTTTCAGTACTATCTCTTTTGGTTTGGAAGGTATTGCTGGACGTTTGGCATGTTTGGCCGCAAATTCTGCACCTGCCGAGAAAAAAACATTTTGGTGCACCATGCAGGTACATTTGAGTTTCCCAGGCAAACGAAAGCAGTGACACCAAAGTTTCTAGTTTCTGTTTGTGTCTCCCCTGAGGAGGTTTCAGGCCAGCAATGTCTTTCAGTACTATCTCTTTTGGTTTGGAAGCTATTGCTGGACGTTTGGCATGTTTGGCAGCAAATGCTGCTCCGGCCGAGAAAAACACTTTTGGTGCACCATGCAGGTACATTTGAGTTTCCCAGGCAAACGAAAGCAGTGACACCAAAGTTTCTAGTTTCTGTTTGTTTCTCCCCTGAGGATGTTTCAGGCCAGCAATGTCTTTCAGTACTATCTCTTTTGGTTTGGAAGCTATTCTGGACGTTTAGCATGTTTGGCAGCAAATGCTGCTCCGGCCTTTAAAAACACTTTTGGTGCACCATGCAGGTACATTTGAGTATCCCAGGCAAACCAAAGCAGTGACAAAAAAGTTTCTAGTTTCTGTTTGTGTCTCCCCTGAGGATGTTTCAGGCCAGCAATGTCTTTCAGTACTATCTCTTTTGGTTTGGAAGCTATTGCTGGACTTTTGGCATGTTTGGCAGCAAATGCTGCTCCAGCCAAGAGAAACACTTTTGGTGCACCACGCAGGTACATTTGAGTTTCCCAGGAAAACCAAAGCAGTGACACCAAAGTTTCTAGTTTCTGTTTGTGTCTCCCCTAAGGAGGTTTCAGGGCAGCAATGTCTTTCAGTACTATCTCTTTTGGTTTGGAAGCTATTGCTGGACGTTTGGCATGTTTGGCAGCAAATGCTGCTCCGGCCGAGAAAAAAAATTTTGGTGCACCATGCAGGTGCATTTGAGTTTCCCAGGCAAACCAAAGCAGTGACAAAAAAGTTTCTAGTTTCTGTTTGTGTCTCCCCTGAGGAGGTTTCAGGCCAGCAATGTCTTTCAGTACTATCTCTTTTTGTTTGGAAGCTATTGCTGGACGTTTGGCATGTTTGGCAGCAAATGCTGCTCTGGCCGAGAAAAACACTTTTGGTGCACCAGGGAGGTACATTTGAGTTTCCCAGGCAAACGAAAGCAGTGACACCAAAGTTTCTAGTTTCTGCTTGTGTCTCCCCTGAGGAGGTTTCAGGCCAGCAATGTCTTTCAGTACTATCTCTTTTGGTTTGGACGCTATTGCTGGACGTTTGACATGTTTGGCAGCAAATGCAGCTCCGGCCGAGAAAAACACTTTTGGTGCACCATGCAGGTACGTTTGAGTATCCCAGGTAAACCAAAGCAGTGACAAAAAAGTTTCTAGTTTCTGTTTGTGTCTCTCCTGAGGAGGTTTCAGGCCAGCAATGTCTTTCAGTACTCTCTCGTTTGGTTTGGAAGCTATTGCTGGACGTTTGGCATGTTTGGCAGCAAATGCTGCTCCGGCCGAGAAAGACAATTTTGGTGCACCATGCAGGTACATTTGAGTTTCCCAGGCAAACGAAAGCAGTGACACCAAAGTTTCTAGTTTCTGTTTGTGTCTCCCCTGAGGAGGTTTCAGGTCAGCAATGTCTTTCAGTACTATATCTTTTGGTTTGGAAGCTATTGCTGGACGTTTGGCATTTTTGGCAGCAAATGCTGATCCGGCCGAGAAAAACACTTTTGGTGCACCATGAAGGTACATTTGAGTTTCCCAGGCAAACGAAAGCAGTGACAGCAAAGTTTCTAGTTTCTGTTTGTTTCTCCCCTGAGGATGTTTCAGGCCAGCAATGTCTTTCAGTACTATCTCTTTTGGTTTGGAAGCTATTGCTGGACGTTTGGCATGTTTGGCAGCAAATGCAGCTCCGGCCGAGAAAAACACTTTTGGTGCACCATGCAGGTACATTTGAGTTTCCCATGCAAAGGAAAGCAGTGACAAAAAAGTTTCTAGTTTCTGTTTGTGTCTCCCCTGAGGAGGTTTCAGGCCAGCTATGTCTTTCAGTACTACCTCTTTTGGTTTGGAAGCTATTGCTGGACGTTTGGCATGTTTGGCAGCAAATGCTGCTCTAGCGGAGAAAGACACTTTTGGTGCACCATGCAGGTACATTTGAGTTTCCCAGGCAAACCAAAGCAGTGACACCAAAGTTTCTAGTTTCTGCTTGTGTCTCCCCTGAGGAGGTTTCAGGCCAGCAATGTCTTTCAGTACTATCTCTTTTGGTTTGGAAGCTATTGCTGGACGTTTGGCATGTTTGGCAGCAAATGCTGCTCCGGCCGAGAAAAACACTTTTGGTGCACCACGCAGGTACATTTGAGTTTCCCAGGAAAACGAAAGCAGTGACACCAAAGTTTCTAGTTTCTGTTTGTGTCTCCCCTGAGGAGGTTTCAGGCCAGCAATGTCTTTCTGTACTATCTCTTTTGGTTTGGAAGCTATTGCTGGACGTTTGGCATGATTGGCAGCAAATGCTGCTCCGGCCGAGAAAAACACTTTTGGTGCACCAGGGAGTTACATTTGAGTTTCCCAGGCAAACCAAAGCAGTGACACCAAAGTTTCTAGTTTCTGTTTGTGTCTCCCCTGAGGAGGTTTCAGGCCAGCTATATCTTTCAGTACTATCTCTTTTGGTTTGGAAGCTATTGCTGGACGTTTGGCATGTTTGGCAGCAAATGCAGCTCCGGCCGAGAAAAACAATTTTGGTGCACCATGCAGGTACATTTGAGTATCCTAGGCAAACGAAAGCAGTGACACCAAAGTTTCTAGTTTCTGTTTGTGTCTCCCCTGAGGAGGTTTCAGGCCAGCAATGTCTTTCAGTACTCTCTCGTTTGGTTTGGAAGCTATTGCTGGATGTTTGGCATGTTTGGCAGCAAATGCTGCTCCGGCCGAGAAAAACACTTTTGGTGCACCATGCAGGTACATTTGAGTTTCCCAGGCAAACCAAATCAGTGACACCAAAAATTCTAGTTTCTGCTTGTGTCTCCCCTGAGGAGGTTTCAGGCCAGCAATGTCTTTCAGTACTATCTCTTTTGGTTTGGAAGCTATTGCTGGACGTTTGGCATGTTTGGCAGCAAATGCTGCTCCGGCCGAGAAAAACACTTTTGGTGCACCACGCAGGTACATTTGAGTATCCCAGGCAAACCAAAGCAGTGACAAAAAAGTTTCTAGTTTCTGTTTGTGTCTCCCCTGAGGAGGTTTCAGGCCAGCAATGTCTTTCAGTACTATCTCTTTTTGTTTGGAAGCTATTGCTGGACGTTTGGCATGTTTGGCAGCAAATGCTGCTCCAGCCAAGAGAAACACTTTTGGTGCACCACGCAGGTACATTTGAGTTTCCCAGGAAAACCAAAGCAGTGACACCAAAGTTTCTAGTTTCTGTTTGTGTCTCCCCTAAGGAGGTTTCAGGCCAGCTATGACTTTCAGTACTATCTCTTTTGGTTTGGAAGCTATTGCTGGACGTTTGGCATGTTTGGCAGCAAATGCTGCTCCGGCCGAGAAAAAAAATTTTGGTGCACCATGCAGGTGCATTTGAGTTTCCCAGGCAAACCAAAGCAGTGACAAAAAAGTTTCTAGTTTCTGTTTGTGTCTCCCCTGAGGAGGTTTCAGGCCAGCAATGTCTTTCAGTACTATCTCTTTTTGTTTGGAAGCTATTGCTGGACGTTTGGCATGTTTGGCAGAAAATGCTGCTCTGGCCGAGAAAAACACTTTTGGTGCACCAGGGAGTTACATTTGAGTTTCCCAGGCAAAGGAAAGCAGTGACACCAAAGTTTCTAGTTTCTGCTTGTGTCTCCCCTGAGGAGGTTTCAGGCCAGCTATATCTTTCAGTACTATCTCTTTTGGTTTGGACGCTATTGCTGGACGTTTGACATGTTTGGCAGCAAATGCTGCTCCGGCCGAGAAAAACACTTTTGGTGCACCATGAAGGTACATTTGAGTTTCCCAGGCAAACGAAAGCAGTGACACCAAAGTTTCTAGTTTCTGTTTGTTTCTCCCCTGAGGATGTTTCAGGCCAGCAATGTCCTTCAGTACTATCTCTTTTGGTTTGGAAGCTATTGCTGGACGTTTGGCATGTTTGGCAACAAATGCAGCTCCGGCCGAGAAAAACACTTTTGGTGCACCATGCAGGTACATTTGAGTTTCCCATGCAAAGGAAAGCAGTGACAAAAAAGTTTCTAGTTTCTCTTTGTGTCTCCCCTGAGGAGGTTTCAGGCCAGCTATGTCTTTCAGTACTATCTCTTTTGGTTTGGAAGCTATTGCTGGACGTTTGGCATATTTGGCAGCAAATGCTCCTCTGGCGGAGAAAGACAGTTTTGGTGCACCATGCAGGTACATTTGAGTTTCCCAGGCAAACCAAAGCAGTGACACCAAAGTTTCTAGTTTCTGCTTGTGTCTCCCCTGAGGAGGTTTCAGGCCAGCAATGTCTTTCAGTACTATCTCTTTTGGTTTGGAAGCTATTGCTGGACGTTTGGCATGTTTGGCAGCAAATGCTGCTCCGGCCGAGAAAAACACTTTTGGTGCACCACGCAGGTACATTTGAGTTTCCCAGGCAAACGAAAGCATGGACACCAAAGTTTCTAGTTTCTGTTTGTGTCTCCCCTGAGGAGGTTTCAGGCCAGCAATGTCTTTCTGTACTATCTCTTTTGGTTTGGAAGCTATTGCTGGACGTTTGGCATGTTTGGAAGCAAATGCTGCTCCGGCCGAGAAAAACACTTTTGGTGCACCAGGGAGTTACATTTGAGTTTCCCAGGCAAACCAAAGCAGTGACACCAAAGTTTCTAGTTTCTGTTTGTGTCTCCCCTGAGGAGGTTTCAGGCCAGCAATGTCTTCCTGTACTATCTCTTTTGGTTTGGAAGCTATTGCTGGACGTTTGGCATGTTTGGCAGCAAATGCAGCTCCGGCCGAGAAAAACAATTTTGGTGCACCATGCAGGTACATTTGAGTATCCTAGGCAAACGAAAGCAGTGACACCAAAGTTTCTAGTTTCTGTTTGTGTCTCCCCTGAGGAGGTTTAAGGCCAGCAATGTCTTTCAGTACTCTCTCGTTTGGTTTGGAAGCTATTGCTGGATGTTTGGCATGTTTGGCAGCAAATGCTGCTCCGGCCGAGAAAAAAACTTTTGGTGCACCATGCAGGTACATTTGAGTTTCCCAGGCAAACCAAATCAGTGACACCAAAAATTCTAGTTTCTGTTTGTGTCTCCCCTGAGGAGGTTTCAGGCCAGCAATGTCTTTCAGTACTCTCTCGTTTGGTTTGGAAGCTATTGCTGGACGTTTGGCATGTTTGGCAGCAAATGCTGCTCCGGCCGAGAAAAACACTTTTGGTGCACCACGCAGGTACATTTGAGTTTCCCAGGCAAACCAAAGCAGGGACACCAAAGTTTCTAGTTTCTGTTTGTGTCTCCCCTGAGGAGGTTTCAGGCCAGTAATGTCTTTCAGAACTATCTCTTTTTGTTTGGAAGCTATTGCTGGACGTTTGGCATGTTTGGCAGCAAATGCTGCTCTGGCGGAGAAAGACACTTTTGGTGCACCATGCAGGTACATTTGAGTTTCCCAGGCAAACCAAAGCAGTGACACCAAAGTTTCTAGTTTCTGTTTGTGTCTCCCCTGAGGAGGTTTCAGGCCAGCAATATCTTTCAGTACTATCTCTTTTGGTTTGGAAGCTATTGCTGGACGTTTGGCATGTTTTGCAGCAAATGCTGGTCTGGCGGAGAAAGACACTTTTGGTGCACCATGCAGGTACATTTGAGTTTCCCAGGCAAACCAAAGCAGTGACACCAAAGTTTCTAGTTTCTGTTTGTGTCTCCCCTGAGGAGGTTTCAGGCCAGCTATATCTTTCAGTACTATCTCTTTTGGTTTGGAAGCTATTGCTGGACGTTTGGCATGTTTGGCAGCAAATGCAGCTCCGGCCGAGAAAAACATTTTTGGTGCACCATGCAGGTACATTTGAGTATCCTAGGCAAACGAAAGCAGTGACACCAAAGTTTCTAGTTTCTGTTTGTGTCTCCCCTGAGGAGGTTTCAGGCCAGCAATGTCTTTCAGTACTCTCTCGTTTGGTTTGGAAGCTATTGCTGGATGTTTGGCATGTTTGGCAGCAAATGCTGCTCCGGCCGAGAAAAACACTTTTGGTGCACCATGCAGGTACATTTGAGTTTCCCAGGCAAACCAAAGCAGTGACACCATAGTTTCTAGTTTCTGCTCGTGTCTCCCCTGAGGAGGTTTCAGGCCAGCAATGTCTTTCAGTACTATCTCTTTTGGTTTGGAAGCTATTGCTGGACGTTTGGCATGTTTGGCAGCAAATGCTGCTCCGGCCGAGAAAAACACTTTTGGTGCACCACGCAGGTACATTTGAGTTTCCCAGGCAAACCAAAGCAGTGACACCAAAGTTTCTAGTTTCTGTTTCTGTCTAACCTGAGGAGGTTTCAGGCCAGCAATGTCTTTCAGAACTATCTCTTTTGGTTTGGAAGCTATTGCTGGACGTTTGGCATGTTTGGCAGCAAATGCTGCTCCGGCCGAGAAAAACACTTTTGGTGCACCATGCAGATACATTTGAGTTTCCCAGGCAAACCAAAGCAGTGACAAAAAAGTTTCTAGTTTCTGTTTGTGTCTCCCCTGAGGAGGTTTCAGGCCAGCAATGTCTTTCAGTACTATCTCTTTTGGTTTGGAAGCTATTGCTGGACGTTTGGCATGTTTGGCAGCAAATGATGCACCTGCCGAGAAAAAAACATTTTGGTGCACCATGCAGGTACATTTGAGTTTCCCAGGAAAACGAAAGCAGTGACACCAAAGTTTCTAGTTTCTGTTTGTTTCTCCCCTGAGGATGTTTCAGGCCAGCAATGTCTTTCAGTACTATCTCTTTTGGTTTGGAAGCTATTGCTGGACGTTTGGCATGTTTGGCAGCAAATGCAGCTCCGGCCGAGAAAAACACTTTTGGTGCACCATGCAGGTACATTTGAGTTTCCCATGCAAAGGAAAGCAGTGACAAAAAAGTTTCTAGTTTCTGTTTGTGTCTCCCCTGAGGAGGTTTCAGGCCAGCTATGTCTTTCAGTACTACCTCTTTTGGTTTGGAAGCTATTGCTGGACGTTTGGCATGTTTGGCAGCAAATGCTGCTCTAGCGGAGAAAGACACTTTTGGTGCACCATGCAGGTACATTTGAGTTTCCCAGGCAAACCAAAGCAGTGACACCAAAGTTTCTAGTTTCTGCTTGTGTCTCCCCTGAGGAGGTTTCAGGCCAGCAATGTCTTTCAGTACTATCTCTTTTGGTTTGGAAGCTATTGCTGGACGTTTGGCATGTTTGGCAGCAAATGCTGCTCCGGCCGAGAAAAACACTTTTGGTGCACCACGCAGGTACATTTGAGTTTCCCAGGAAAACGAAAGCAGTGACACCAAAGTTTCTAGTTTCTGTTTGTGTCTCCCCTGAGGAGGTTTCAGGCCAGCAATGTCTTTCTGTACTATCTCTTTTGGTTTGGAAGCTATTGCTGGACGTTTGGCATGATTGGCAGCAAATGCTGCTCCGGCCGAGAAAAACACTTTTGGTGCACCAGGGAGTTACATTTGAGTTTCCCAGGCAAACCAAAGCAGTGACACCAAAGTTTCTAGTTTCTGTTTGTGTCTCCCCTGAGGAGGTTTCAGGCCAGCTATATCTTTCAGTACTATCTCTTTTGGTTTGGAAGCTATTGCTGGACGTTTGGCATGTTTGGCAGCAAATGCAGCTCCGGCCGAGAAAAACAATTTTGGTGCACCATGCAGGTACATTTGAGTATCCTAGGCAAACGAAAGCAGTGACACCAAAGTTTCTAGTTTCTGTTTGTGTCTCCCCTGAGGAGGTTTCAGGCCAGCAATGTCTTTCAGTACTCTCTCGTTTGGTTTGGAAGCTATTGCTGGATGTTTGGCATGTTTGGCAGCAAATGCTGCTCCGGCCGAGAAAAACACTTTTGGTGCACCATGCAGGTACATTTGAGTTTCCCAGGCAAACCAAATCAGTGACACCAAAAATTCTAGTTTCTGCTTGTGTCTCCCCTGAGGAGGTTTCAGGCCAGCAATGTCTTTCAGTACTATCTCTTTTGGTTTGGAAGCTATTGCTGGACGTTTGGCATGTTTGGCAGCAAATGCTGCTCCGGCCGAGAAAAACACTTTTGGTGCACCACGCAGGTACATTTGAGTATCCCAGGCAAACCAAAGCAGTGACAAAAAAGTTTCTAGTTTCTGTTTGTGTCTCCCCTGAGGAGGTTTCAGGCCAGCAATGTCTTTCAGTACTATCTCTTTTTGTTTGGAAGCTATTGCTGGACGTTTGGCATGTTTGGCAGCAAATGCTGCTCCAGCCAAGAGAAACACTTTTGGTGCACCACGCAGGTACATTTGAGTTTCCCAGGAAAACCAAAGCAGTGACACCAAAGTTTCTAGTTTCTGTTTGTGTCTCCCCTAAGGAGGTTTCAGGCCAGCTATGACTTTCAGTACTATCTCTTTTGGTTTGGAAGCTATTGCTGGACGTTTGGCATGTTTGGCAGCAAATGCTGCTCCGGCCGAGAAAAAAAATTTTGGTGCACCATGCAGGTGCATTTGAGTTTCCCAGGCAAACCAAAGCAGTGACAAAAAAGTTTCTAGTTTCTGTTTGTGTCTCCCCTGAGGAGGTTTCAGGCCAGCAATGTCTTTCAGTACTATCTCTTTTTGTTTGGAAGCTATTGCTGGACGTTTGGCATGTTTGGCAGAAAATGCTGCTCTGGCCGAGAAAAACACTTTTGGTGCACCAGGGAGTTACATTTGAGTTTCCCAGGCAAAGGAAAGCAGTGACACCAAAGTTTCTAGTTTCTGCTTGTGTCTCCCCTGAGGAGGTTTCAGGCCAGCTATATCTTTCAGTACTATCTCTTTTGGTTTGGACGCTATTGCTGGACGTTTGACATGTTTGGCAGCAAATGCTGCTCCGGCCGAGAAAAACACTTTTGGTGCACCATGAAGGTACATTTGAGTTTCCCAGGCAAACGAAAGCAGTGACACCAAAGTTTCTAGTTTCTGTTTGTTTCTCCCCTGAGGATTTTTCAGGCCAGCAATGTCCTTCAGTACTATCTCTTTTGGTTTGGAAGCTATTGCTGGACGTTTGGCATGTTTGGCACCAAATGCAGCTCCGGCTGAGAAAAACACTTTTGGTGCACCATGCAGGTACATTTGAGTTTCCCATGCAAAGGAAAGCAGTGACAAAAAAGTTTCTAGTTTCTCTTTGTGTCTCCCCTGAGGAGGTTTCAGGCCAGCTATGTCTTTCAGTACTATCTCTTTTGGTTTGGAAGCTATTGCTGGACGTTTGGCATATTTGGCAGCAAATGCTCCTCTGGCGGAGAAAGACAGTTTTGGTGCACCATGCAGGTACATTTGAGTTTCCCAGGCAAACCAAAGCAGTGACACCAAAGTTTCTAGTTTCTGCTTGTGTCTCCCCTGAGGAGGTTTCAGGCCAGCAATGTCTTTCAGTACTATCTCTTTTGGTTTGGAAGCTATTGCTGGACGTTTGGCATGTTTGGCAGCAAATGCTGCTCCGGCCGAGAAAAACACTTTTGGTGCACCACGCAGGTACATTTGAGTTTCCCAGGCAAACGAAAGCATGGACACCAAAGTTTCTAGTTTCTGTTTGTGTCTCCCCTGAGGAGGTTTCAGGCCAGCAATGTCTTTCTGTACTATCTCTTTTGGTTTGGAAGCTATTGCTGGACGTTTGGCATGTTTGGAAGCAAATGCTGCTCCGGCCGAGAAAAACACTTTTGGTGCACCAGGGAGTTACATTTGAGTTTCCCAGGCAAACCAAAGCAGTGACACCAAAGTTTCTAGTTTCTGTTTGTGTCTCCCCTGAGGAGGTTTCAGGCCAGCAATGTCTTCCTGTACTATCTCTTTTGGTTTGGAAGCTATTGCTGGACGTTTGGCATGTTTGGCAGCAAATGCAGCTCCGGCCGAGAAAAACAATTTTGGTGCACCATGCAGGTACATTTGAGTATCCTAGGCAAACGAAAGCAGTGACACCAAAGTTTCTAGTTTCTGTTTGTGTCTCCCCTGAGGAGGTTTAAGGCCAGCAATGTCTTTCAGTACTCTCTCGTTTGGTTTGGAAGCTATTGCTGGATGTTTGGCATGTTTGGCAGCAAATGCTGCTCCGGCCGAGAAAAACACTTTTGGTGCACCACGCAGGTACATTTGAGTTTCCCAGGCAAACGAAAGCATGGACACCAAAGTTTCTAGTTTCTGTTTGTGTCTCCCCTGAGGAGGTTTCAGGCCAGCAATGTCTTTCTGTACTATCTCTTTTGGTTTGGAAGCTATTGCTGGACGTTTGGCATGTTTGGAAGCAAATGCTGCTCCGGCCGAGAAAAACACTTTTGGTGCACCAGGGAGTTACATTTGAGTTTCCCAGGCAAACCAAAGCAGTGACACCAAAGTTTCTAGTTTCTGTTTGTGTCTCCCCTGAGGAGGTTTCAGGCCAGCAATGTCTTCCTGTACTATCTCTTTTGGTTTGGAAGCTATTGCTGGACGTTTGGCATGTTTGGCAGCAAATGCAGCTCCGGCCGAGAAAAACAATTTTGGTGCACCATGCAGGTACATTTGAGTATCCTAGGCAAACGAAAGCAGTGACACCAAAGTTTCTAGTTTCTGTTTGTGTCTCCCCTGAGGAGGTTTAAGGCCAGCAATGTCTTTCAGTACTCTCTCGTTTGGTTTGGAAGCTATTGCTGGATGTTTGGCATGTTTGGCAGCAAATGCTGCTCCGGCCGAGAAAAAAACTTTTGGTGCACCATGCAGGTACATTTGAGTTTCCCAGGCAAACCAAATCAGTGACACCAAAAATTCTAGTTTCTGTTTGTGTCTCCCCTGAGGAGGTTTCAGGCCAGCAATGTCTTTCAGTACTCTCTCGTTTGGTTTGGAAGCTATTGCTGGACGTTTGGCATGTTTGGCAGCAAATGCTGCTCCGGCCGAGAAAAACACTTTTGGTGCACCACGCAGGTACATTTGAGTTTCCCAGGCAAACCAAAGCAGGGACACCAAAGTTTCTAGTTTCTGTTTGTGTCTCCCCTGAGGAGGTTTCAGGCCAGTAATGTCTTTCAGAACTATCTCTTTTTGTTTGGAAGCTATTGCTGGACGTTTGGCATGT
Source organism: Laterallus jamaicensis coturniculus (assembly GCA_022605575.1). Classification (NCBI taxonomy): domain Eukaryota; kingdom Metazoa; phylum Chordata; class Aves; order Gruiformes; family Rallidae; genus Laterallus; species Laterallus jamaicensis. The sequence continues at coordinate 3,315,292 of JAKCOX010000001.1, forward strand.
TTGGCAGCAAATGCTGCTCTGGCGGAGAAAGACACTTTTGGTGCACCATGCAGGTACATTTGAGTTTCCCAGGCAAACCAAAGCAGTGACACCAAAGTTTCTAGTTTCTGTTTGTGTCTCCCCTGAGGAGGTTTCAGGCCAGCAATATCTTTCAGTACTATCTCTTTTGGTTTGGAAGCTATTGCTGGACGTTTGGCATGTTTTGCAGCAAATGCTGGTCTGGCGGAGAAAGACACTTTTGGTGCACCATGCAGGTACATTTGAGTTTCCCAGGCAAACCAAAGCAGTGACACCAAAGTTTCTAGTTTCTGTTTGTGTCTCCCCTGAGGAGGTTTCAGGCCAGCTATATCTTTCAGTACTATCTCTTTTGGTTTGGAAGCTATTGCTGGACGTTTGGCATGTTTGGCAGCAAATGCAGCTCCGGCCGAGAAAAACATTTTTGGTGCACCATGCAGGTACATTTGAGTATCCTAGGCAAACGAAAGCAGTGACACCAAAGTTTCTAGTTTCTGTTTGTGTCTCCCCTGAGGAGGTTTCAGGCCAGCAATGTCTTTCAGTACTCTCTCGTTTGGTTTGGAAGCTATTGCTGGATGTTTGGCATGTTTGGCAGCAAATGCTGCTCCGGCCGAGAAAAACACTTTTGGTGCACCATGCAGGTACATTTGAGTTTCCCAGGCAAACCAAAGCAGTGACACCATAGTTTCTAGTTTCTGCTCGTGTCTCCCCTGAGGAGGTTTCAGGCCAGCAATGTCTTTCAGTACTATCTCTTTTGGTTTGGAAGCTATTGCTGGACGTTTGGCATGTTTGGCAGCAAATGCTGCTCCGGCCGAGAAAAACACTTTTGGTGCACCACGCAGGTACATTTGAGTTTCCCAGGCAAACCAAAGCAGTGACACCAAAGTTTCTAGTTTCTGTTTCTGTCTAACCTGAGGAGGTTTCAGGCCAGCAATGTCTTTCAGAACTATCTCTTTTGGTTTGGAAGCTATTGCTGGACGTTTGGCATGTTTGGCAGCAAATGCTGCTCCGGCCGAGAAAAACACTTTTGGTGCACCATGCAGATACATTTGAGTTTCCCAGGCAAACCAAAGCAGTGACAAAAAAGTTTCTAGTTTCTGTTTGTGTCTCCCCTGAGGAGGTTTCAGGCCAGCAATGTCTTTCAGTACTATCTCTTTTGGTTTGGAAGCTATTGCTGGACGTTTGGCATGTTTGGCAGCAAATGATGCACCTGCCGAGAAAAAAACATTTTGGTGCACCATGCAGGTACATTTGAGTTTCCCAGGAAAACGAAAGCAGTGACACCAAAGTTTCTAGTTTCTGTTTGTGTCTCCCCTGAGGAGGTTTCAGGCCAGCAATGTCTTTCAGTACTATCTCTTTTGGTTTGGAAGCTATTGCTGGACGTTTGGCATGTTTGGCAGCAAATGCTGCTCCGGCCGAGAAAAAAAATTATGGTGCACCATGCAGGTACATTTGAGTTTCCCAGGCAAACCAAAGCAGTGACACCAAAGTTTCTAGTTTCTGCTTGTGTCTCCCCTGAGGAGGTTTCAGGCCAGCTATATCTTTCAGTACTATCTCTTTTGGTTTGGAAGCTATTGCTGGACGTTTGGCATGTTTGGCAGCAAATGCTGCTCCGGCCGAGAAAAACACTTTTGGTGCACCACGCAGGTACATTTGAGTTTCCCAGGCAAACGAAAGCAGTGACACCAAAGTTTCTAGTTTCTGTTTGTGTCTCCCCTGAGGAGGTTTCAGGCCAGCAATGTCTTTCTGTACTATCTCTTTTGGTTTGGAAGCTATTGCTGGACGTTTGGCATGTTTGGCAGCAAATGCTGCTCCGGCCGAGAAAAACACTTTTGGTGCACCAGGGAGTTACATTTGAGTTTCCCAGGCAAACCAAAGCAGTGACACCAAAGTTTCTAGTTTCTGTTTGTGTCTCCCCTGAGGAGGTTTCAGGCCAGCTATATCTTTCAGTACTATCTCTTTTGGTTTGGAAGCTATTGCTGGACGTTTGGCATGTTTGGCAGCAAATGCAGCTCCGGCCGAGAAAAACAATTTTGGTGCACCATGCAGGTACATTTGAGTATCCTAGGCAAACGAAAGCAGTGACACCAAAGTTTCTAGTTTCTGTTTGTGTCTCCCCTGAGGAGGTTTAAGGCCAGCAATGTCTTTCAGTACTCTCTCGTTTGGTTTGGAAGCTATTGCTGGATGTTTGGCATGTTTGGCAGCAAATGCTGCTCCGGCCGAGAAAAACAATTTTGGTGCACCATGCAGGTACATTTGAGTTTCCCAGGCAAACCAAATCAGTGACACCAAAAATTCTAGTTTCTGCTTGTGTCTCCCCTGAGGAGGTTTCAGGCCAGCAATGTCTTTCAGTACTATCTCTTTTGGTTTGGAAGCTATTGCTGGACGTTTGGCATGTTTGGCAGCAAATGCTGCTCCGGCCGAGAAAAACACTTTTGGTGCATCACGCAGGTACATTTGAGTTTCCCAGGCAAACCAAAGCAGGGACACCAAAGTTTCTAGTTTCTGTTTGTGTCTCCCCTGAGGAGGTTTCAGGCCAGCAATGTCTTTCAGAACTATCTCTTTTTGTTTGGAAGCTATTGCTGGACGTTTGGCATGTTTGGCAGCAAATGCTGCTCTGGCAGAGAAAGACACTTTTGGTGCACCAGGGAGATACATTTGAGTTTCCCAGGCAAACCAAAGCAGTGACACCAAAGTTTCTAGTTTCTGTTTCTGTCTCCCCTGAGGAGGTTTCAGGCCAGCAATGTCTTTCAGAACTATCTCTTTTGGTTTGGAAGCTATTGCTGGACGTTTGGCATGTTTGGCAGCAAATGCTGCTCCGGCCGAGAAAAACACTTTTGGTGCACCATGCAGATACATTTGAGTATCCCAGGCAAACCAAAGCAGTGACACCAAAGTTTCTAGTTTCTGTTTGTGTCTCCCCTGAGGAGGTTTCAGGCCAGCAATGTCTTTCAGTACTATCTCTTTTGGTTTGGAAGCTATTGCTGGACGTTTGGCATGTTTGGCAGCAAATGCAGCTCCAGCCGAGAAAAACACTTTTGGTGCACCATGCAGGTACATTTGAGATTCCCAAGCAAACCAAAGCAGTGACACCAAAGTTTCTAGTTTCTGTTTGTGTCTCCCCTGAGGAGGTTTCAGGCCAGCAATGTCTTTCAGTACTATCTCTTTTGGTTTGGAAGCTATTGCTGGACGTTTGGCATGTTTGGCAGCAAATGATGCACCTGCCGAGAAAAAAACATTTTGGTGCACCATGCAGGTACATTTGAGTTTCCCAGGAAAACGAAAGCAGTGACACCAAAGTTTCTAGTTTCTGTTTGTGTCTCCCCTGAGGAGGTTTCAGGCCAGCTATATCTTTCATTACTATCTCTTTTGGTTTGGAAGCTATTGCTGGACGTTTGGCATGTTTGGCAGCAAATGCAGCTCCGGCCGAGAAAAACACTTTTGGTGCACCATGCAGGTACATTTGAGATTCCCAGGCAAACCAAAGCAGTGACACCAAAGTTTCTAGTTTCTGTTTGTGTCTCCCCTGAGGAGGTTTCAGGCCAGCAATGTCTTTCAGTACTATCTCTTTTGGTTTGGAAGCTATTGCTGGACGTTTGGCATGTTTGGCAGGAAATGCTGCTCCGGCCGAGAAAAACACTTTTGGTGCACCATGCAGGTACATTTGAGTTTCCCAGGCAAACGAAAGCAGTGACAAAAAAGTTTCTAGTTTCTGTTTGTGTCTCCCCTGAGGAGGTTTGAGGCCAGCAATGTCTTCCTGTACTATCTCTTTTGGTTTGGAAGCTATTGCTGGACGTTTGGCATGTTTGGCAGCAAATGCTGATCCGGCCGAGAAAAACACTTTTGGTGCACCATGCAGGTACATTTGAGTTTCCCAGGCAAACCAAAGCAGTGACAAAAAAGATTCTAGTTTCTGTTTGTGTCTCCCCTGAGGAGGTTTCAGGCCAGCAATGTCTTTCAGTACTATCTCTTTTGGTTTGGAAGCTATTGCTGGACGTTTGGCATGTTTGGCAGCAAATGCAGCTCTGGCCGAGAAAAACACTTTTGGTGCACCATGCAGGTACATTTGAGATTCCCAGGCAAACGAAAGCGGTGACACCAAAGTTTCTAGTTTCTGTTTGTGTCTCCCCTGAGGAGGTTTCAGGCCAGCAATGTCTTTCAGTACTATCTCTTTTGGTTTGGAAGCTATTGCTGGACGTTTGGCATGTTTGGCAGCAAATGCTGCTCCGGCCAAGAAAAACACTTTTGGTGCATCACGCAGGTACATTTGAGTTTCCCAGGCAAACCAAAGAAGTGACACCAAAGTTTCTAGTTTCTGTTTGTGTCTCCCCTGAGGAGGTTTCAGGTCAGCAATGTCTTTCTGTACTATCTCTTTTGGTTTGGAAGCTATTGCTGGACGTTTGGCATGTTTGGCAGCAAATGCTGCTCCGGCCGAGAAAAACACTTTTGGTGCACCATGCAGGTACATTTGAGTTTCCCAGGCAAACCAAAGCAGTGACACCAAAGTTTCTAGTTTCTGTTTGTTTCTCCCCTGAGGATGTTTCAGGCCAGCAATGTCTTTCAGTACTATCTCTTTTGGTTTGGAATCTATTCTGGACGTTTTGCATGTTTGGCAGCAAATGCTTCTCCGGCCGAGAAAAACACTTTTGGTGCACCATGCAGGTACATTTGAGATTCCCAGGCAAACCAAAGCATTAACAAAAAAGATTCTAGTTTCTGTTTGTGTCTCCCCTGAGGAGGTTTCAGGCCAGCAATGTCTTTCAGTACTATCTCTTTTGGTTTGGAAGCTATTGCTGGACGTTTGGCATGTTTGGCAGCAAATGCTGCTCCGGCCGAGAAAAAAACTTTTGGTGCACCATGCAGGTACATTTGAGTTTCCCAGGCAAACGAAAGCAGTGACACCAAAGTTTCTAGTTTCTGTTTGTGTCTCCCCTGAGGAGGTTTCAGGCCAGCTATATCTTTCAGTACTATCTCTTTTGGTTTGGAAGCTATTGCTGGACGTTTGGCATGTTTGGCAGCAAATGCAGCTCAGGCCGAGAAAAACACTTTTGGTGCACCATGCAGGTACATTTGAGATTCCCAGGCAAACCAAAGCAATGACACCAAAGTTTCTTGTTTCTGTTTGTGTCTCCCCTGAGGAGGTTTCAGGCCAGCAATGTCTTTCAGTACTATCTCTTTTGGTTTGGAAGCTATTGCTGGACGTTTGGCATGTTTGGCAGCAAATGCTGCTCTGGCGGAGAAAGACACTTTAGGTGCACCATGCAGGTACATTTGAGTTTCCCAGGCAAACGAAAGCGGTGACACCAAAGTTTCTAGTTTCTGTTTGTGTCTCACCTGAGAGGTTTCAGGCCAGCTATATCTTTCAGTACTATCTCTTTTGGTTTGGAAGCTATTGCTGGACATTTGGCATGTTTGGCAGCAAATGCAGCTCCGGCCGAGAAAAACACTTTTGGTGCATCATGCAGGTACATTTGAGTATCCCAGGCAAACGAAAGCGGTGACACCAAAGTTTCTAGTTTCTGTTTGTGTCTCCCCTGAGGAAGTTTCAGGCCAGCAATGTCTTTCAGTACTATCTCTTTTGGTTTGGAAGCTATTGCTGGACGTTTGGCATGTTTGGCAGCAAATGCTGCTCCGGCCGAGAAAAACACTTTTGGTGCACCATGCAGGTACATTTGAGTTTCCCAGGCAAACCAAAGCAGTGACAAAAAAGTTTCTAGTTTCTGTTTGTGTCTCCCCTGAGGAGGTTTCAGGCCAGCAATGTCTTTCAGTACTATCTCTTTTGGTTTGGAAGCTATTGCTGGACGTTTGGCATGTTTGGCAGCAAATGCTGCTCCGGTAAGAAAAACACTTTTGGTGCACCACGCAGGTACATTTGAGTTTCCCAGGCAAACGAAAGCGGTGACACCAAAGTTTCTAGTTTCTGTTTGTGTCTCCCCTGAGGAGGTTTCAGGCCAGCAATGTCTTTCAGTACTATCTCGTTTGGTTTGGAAGCTATTGCTGGACGTTTGGCATGTTTGGCAGCAAATGCTGCTCCGGCCGAGAAAAACACTTTTGGTGCACCACGCAGGTACATTTGAGTTTCCCAGGCAAACCAAAGCAGGGACACCAAAGTTTCTAGTTTCTGTTTGTGTCTCCCCTGAGGAGGTTTCAGGCCAGTAATGTCTTTCAGAACTATCTCTTTTTGTTTGGAAGCTATTGCTGGACGTTTGGCATGTTTGGCAGCAAATGCTGCTCTGGCGGAGAAAGACACTTTTGGTGCACCATGCAGGTACATTTGAGTTTCCCAGGCAAACCAAAGCAGTGACACCAAAGTTTCTAGTTTCTGTTTGTGTCTCCCCTGAGGAGGTTTCAGGCCAGCAATATCTTTCAGTACTATCTCTTTTGGTTTGGAAGCAATTGCTGGACGTTTGGCATGTTTTGCAGCAAATGCTGGTCTGGCGGAGAAAGACACTTTTGGTGCACCATGCAGGTACATTTGAGTTTCCCAGGCAAACCAAAGCAGTGACACCAAAGTTTCTAGTTTCTGCTTGTGTCTCCCCTGAGGAGGTTTCAGGCCAGCTATATCTTTCAGTACTATCTCTTTTGGTTTGGAAGCTATTGCTGGACGTTTGGCATGTTTGGCAGCAAATGCAGCTCCGGCCGAGAAAAACATTTTTGGTGCACCATGCAGGTACATTTGAGTATCCTAGGCAAACGAAAGCAGTGACACCAAAGTTTCTAGTTTCTGTTTGTGTCTCCCCTGAGGAGGTTTCAGGCCAGCAATGTCTTTCAGTACTCTCTCGTTTGGTTTGGAAGCTATTGCTGGATGTTTGGCATGTTTGGCAGCAAATGCTGCTCCGGCCGAGAAAAACACTTTTGGTGCACCATGCAGGTACATTTGAGTTTCCCAGGCAAACCAAAGCAGTGACACCATAGTTTCTAGTTTCTGCTCGTGTCTCCCCTGAGGAGGTTTCAGGCCAGCAATGTCTTTCAGTACTATCTCTTTTGGTTTGGAAGCTATTGCTGGACGTTTGGCATGTTTGGCAGCAAATGCTGCTCCGGCCGAGAAAAACACTTTTGGTGCACCACGCAGGTACATTTGAGTTTCCCAGGCAAACCAAAGCAGTGACACCAAAGTTTCTAGTTTCTGTTTCTGTCTAACCTGAGGAGGTTTCAGGCCAGCAATGTCTTTCAGAACTATCTCTTTTGGTTTGGAAGCTATTGCTGGACGTTTGGCATGTTTGGCAGCAAATGCTGCTCCGGCCGAGAAAAACACTTTTGGTGCACCATGCAGATACATTTGAGTTTCCCAGGCAAACCAAAGCAGTGACAAAAAAGTTTCTAGTTTCTGTTTGTGTCTCCCCTGAGGAGGTTTCAGGCCAGCAATGTCTTTCAGTACTATCTCTTTTGGTTTGGAAGCTATTGCTGGACGTTTGGCATGTTTGGCAGCAAATGATGCACCTGCCGAGAAAAAAACATTTTGGTGCACCATGCAGGTACATTTGAGTTTCCCAGGAAAACGAAAGCAGTGACACCAAAGTTTCTAGTTTCTGTCTGTGTCTCCCCTGAGGAGGTTTCAGGCCAGCAATGTCTTTCAGTACTATCTCTTTTGGTTTGGAAGCTATTGCTGGACGTTTGGCATGTTTGGCAGCAAATGCTGCTCCGGCCGAGAAAAAAAATTATGGTGCACCATGCAGGTACATTTGAGTTTCCCAGGCAAACCAAAGCAGTGACACCAAAGTTTCTAGTTTCTGCTTGTGTCTCCCCTGAGGAGGTTTCAGGCCAGCTATATCTTTCAGTACTATCTCTTTTGGTTTGGAAGCTATTGCTGGACGTTTGGCATGTTTGGCAGCAAATGCTGCTCCGGCCGAGAAAAACACTTTTGGTGCACCACGCAGGTACATTTGAGTTTCCCAGGCAAACGAAAGCAGTGACACCAAAGTTTCTAGTTTCTGTTTGTGTCTCCCCTGAGGAGGTTTCAGGCCAGCAATGTCTTTCTGTACTATCTCTTTTGGTTTGGAAGCTATTGCTGGACGTTTGGCATGTTTGGCAGCAAATGCTGCTCCGGCCGAGAAAAACACTTTTGGTGCACCAGGGAGTTACATTTGAGTTTCCCAGGCAAACCAAAGCAGTGACACCAAAGTTTCTAGTTTCTGTTTGTGTCTCCCCTGAGGAGGTTTCAGGCCAGCTATATCTTTCAGTACTATCTCTTTTGGTTTGGAAGCTATTGCTGGACGTTTGGCATGTTTGGCAGCAAATGCAGCTCCGGCCGAGAAAAACAATTTTGGTGCACCATGCAGGTACATTTGAGTATCCTAGGCAAACGAAAGCAGTGACACCAAAGTTTCTAGTTTCTGTTTGTGTCTCCCCTGAGGAGGTTTCAGGCCAGCAATGTCTTTCAGTACTATCTCTTTTGGTTTGGAAGCTATTGCTGGACGTTTAGTAGAAAAAGCTTCTCCGGCCGAGAAAAACAATTTTGGTGCACCATGCAGGTACATTTGAGTTTCCCAGGCAAACCAAATCAGTGACACCAAAAATTCTAGTTTCTGCTTGTGTCTCCCCTGAGGAGGTTTCAGGCCAGCAATGTCTTTCAGTACTATCTCTTTTGGTTTGGAAGCTATTGCTGGACGTTTGGCATGTTTGGCAGCAAATGCTGCTCCGGCCGAGAAAAACACTTTTGGTGCATCACGCAGGTACATTTGAGTTTCCCAGGCAAACCAAAGCAGGGACACCAAAGTTTCTAGTTTCTGTTTGTGTCTCCCCTGAGGAGGTTTCAGGCCAGCAATGTCTTTCAGAACTATCTCTTTTTGTTTGGAAGCTATTGCTGGACGTTTGGCATGTTTGGCAGCAAATGCTGCTCTGGCAGAGAAAGACACTTTTGGTGCACCAGGGAGATACATTTGAGTTTCCCAGGCAAACCAAAGCAGTGACACCAAAGTTTCTAGTTTCTGTTTCTGTCTCCCCTGAGGAGGTTTCAGGCCAGCAATGTCTTTCAGAACTATCTCTTTTGGTTTGGAAGCTATTGCTGGACGTTTGGCATGTTTGGCAGCAAATGCTGCTCCGGCCGAGAAAAACACTTTTGGTGCACCATGCAGATACATTTGAGTATCCCAGGCAAACCAAAGCAGTGACAAAAAAGTTTCTAGTTTCTGTTTGTGTCTCCCCTGAGGAGGTTTCAGGCCAGAAATGTCTTTCAGTACTATCTCTTTTGGTTTGGAAGCTATTGCTGGACGTTTGGCATGTTTGGCAGCAAATGATGCACCTGCCGAGAAAAAAACATTTTGGTGCACCATGCAGGTACATTTGAGTTTCCCAGGAAAACGAAAGCAGTGACACCAAAGTTTCTAGTTTCTGTTTGTGTCTCCCCTGAGGAGGTTTCAGGCCAGCAATGTCTTTCAGTACTATCTCTTTTGGTTTGGAAGCTATTGCTGGACGTTTGGCATGTTTGGCAGCAAATGCAGCTCCAGCCGAGAAAAACACTTTTGGTGCACCATGCAGGTACATTTGAGATTCCCAAGCAAACCAAAGCAGTGACACCAAAGTTTCTAGTTTCTGTTTGTGTCTCCCCTGAGGAGGTTTCAGGCCAGCAATGTCTTTCAGTACTATCTCTTTTGGTTTGGAAGCTATTGCTGGACGTTTGGCATGTTTGGCAGCAAATGATGCACCTGCCGAGAAAAAAACATTTTGGTGCACCATGCAGGTACATTTGAGTTTCCCAGGAAAACGAAAGCAGTGACACCAAAGTTTCTAGTTTCTGTTTGTGTCTCCCCTGAGGAGGTTTCAGGCCAGCTATATCTTTCATTACTATCTCTTTTGGTTTGGAAGCTATTGCTGGACGTTTGGCATGTTTGGCAGCAAATGCAGCTCCGGCCGAGAAAAACACTTTTGGTGCACCATGCAGGTACATTTGAGATTCCCAGGCAAACCAAAGCAGTGACACCAAAGTTTCTAGTTTCTGTTTGTGTCTCCCCTGAGGAGGTTTCAGGCCAGCAATGTCTTTCAGTACTATCTCTTTTGGTTTGGAAGCTATTGCTGGACGTTTGGCATGTTTGGCAGGAAATGCTGCTCCGGCCGAGAAAAACACTTTTGGTGCACCATGCAGGTACATTTGAGTTTCCCAGGCAAACGAAAGCAGTGACAAAAAAGTTTCTAGTTTCTGTTTGTGTCTCCCCTGAGGAGGTTTGAGGCCAGCAATGTCTTCCTGTACTATCTCTTTTGGTTTGGAAGCTATTGCTGGACGTTTGGCATGTTTGGCAGCAAATGCTGATCCGGCCGAGAAAAACACTTTTGGTGCACCATGCAGGTACATTTGAGTTTCCCAGGCAAACCAAAGCAGTGACAAAAAAGATTCTAGTTTCTGTTTGTGTCTCCCCTGAGGAGGTTTCAGGCCAGCAATGTCTTTCAGTACTATCTCTTTTGGTTTGGAAGCTATTGCTGGACGTTTGGCATGTTTGGCAGCAAATGCAGCTCTGGCCGAGAAAAACACTTTTGGTGCACCATGCAGGTACATTTGAGATTCCCAGGCAAACGAAAGCGGTGACACCAAAGTTTCTAGTTTCTGTTTGTGTCTCCCCTGAGGAGGTTTCAGGCCAGCAATGTCTTTCAGTACTATCTCTTTTGGTTTGGAAGCTATTGCTGGACGTTTGGCATGTTTGGCAGCAAATGCTGCTCCGGCCAAGAAAAACACTTTTGGTGCATCACGCAGGTACATTTGAGTTTCCCAGGCAAACCAAAGAAGTGACACCAAAGTTTCTAGTTTCTGTTTGTGTCTCCCCTGAGGAGGTTTCAGGTCAGCAATGTCTTTCTGTACTATCTCTTTTGGTTTGGAAGCTATTGCTGGACGTTTGGCATGTTTGGCAGCAAATGCTGCTCCGGCCGAGAAAAACACTTTTGGTGCACCATGCAGGTACATTTGAGTTTCCCAGGCAAACCAAAGCAGTGACACCAAAGTTTCTAGTTTCTGTTTGTTTCTCCCCTGAGGATGTTTCAGGCCAGCAATGTCTTTCAGTACTATCTCTTTTGGTTTGGAATCTATTCTGGACGTTTTGCATGTTTGGCAGCAAATGCTTCTCCGGCCGAGAAAAACACTTTTGGTGCACCATGCAGGTACATTTGAGATTCCCAGGCAAACCAAAGCATTAACAAAAAAGATTCTAGTTTCTGTTTGTGTCTCCCCTGAGGAGGTTTCAGGCCAGCAATGTCTTTCAGTACTATCTCTTTTGGTTTGGAAGCTATTGCTGGACGTTTGGCATGTTTGGCAGCAAATGCTGCTCCGGCCGAGAAAAAAACTTTTGGTGCACCATGCAGGTACATTTGAGTTTCCCAGGCAAACGAAAGCAGTGACACCAAAGTTTCTAGTTTCTGTTTGTGTCTCCCCTGAGGAGGTTTCAGGCCAGCTATATCTTTCAGTACTATCTCTTTTGGTTTGGAAGCTATTGCTGGACGTTTGGCATGTTTGGCAGCAAATGCAGCTCAGGCCGAGAAAAACACTTTTGGTGCACCATGCAGGTACATTTGAGATTCCCAGGCAAACCAAAGCAATGACACCAAAGTTTCTTGTTTCTGTTTGTGTCTCCCCTGAGGAGGTTTCAGGCCAGCAATGTCTTTCAGTACTATCTCTTTTGGTTTGGAAGCTATTGCTGGACGTTTGGCATGTTTGGCAGCAAATGCTGCTCTGGCGGAGAAAGACACTTTAGGTGCACCATGCAGGTACATTTGAGTTTCCCAGGCAAACGAAAGCGGTGACACCAAAGTTTCTAGTTTCTGTTTGTGTCTCACCTGAGAGGTTTCAGGCCAGCTATATCTTTCAGTACTATCTCTTTTGGTTTGGAAGCTATTGCTGGACATTTGGCATGTTTGGCAGCAAATGCAGCTCCGGCCGAGAAAAACACTTTTGGTGCATCATGCAGGTACATTTGAGTATCCCAGGCAAACGAAAGCGGTGACACCAAAGTTTCTAGTTTCTGTTTGTGTCTCCCCTGAGGAAGTTTCAGGCCAGCAATGTCTTTCAGTACTATCTCTTTTGGTTTGGAAGCTATTGCTGGACGTTTGGCATGTTTGGCAGCAAATGCTGCTCCGGCCGAGAAAAACACTTTTGGTGCACCATGCAGGTACATTTGAGTTTCCCAGGCAAACCAAAGCAGTGACAAAAAAGTTTCTAGTTTCTGTTTGTGTCTCCCCTGAGGAGGTTTCAGGCCAGCAATGTCTTTCAGTACTATCTCTTTTGGTTTGGAAGCTATTGCTGGACGTTTGGCATGTTTGGCAGCAAATGCTGCTCCGGTAAGAAAAACACTTTTGGTGCACCACGCAGGTACATTTGAGTTTCCCAGGCAAACGAAAGCGGTGACACCAAAGTTTCTAGTTTCTGTTTGTGTCTCCCCTGAGGAGGTTTCAGGCCAGCAATGTCTTTCAGTACTATCTCTTTTGGTTTGGAAGCTATTGCTGGACGTTTGGCATGTTTGGCAGCAAATGCTGCTCCGGCCGAGAAAAACACTTTTGGTGCACCATGCAGGTACATTTGAGTTTCCCAGGCAAACCAAAGCAGTGACAAAAAAGTTTCTAGTTTCTGTTTGTGTCTCCCCTGAGGAGGTTTGAGGCCAGCAATGTCTTCCTGTACTATCTCTTTTGGTTTGGAAGCTATTGCTGGACGTTTGGCATGTTTGGCAGCAAATGCTGCTCCGGCCGAGAAAAATACTTTTGGTGCACCATGCAGGTACTTTTTAGTTTCCCAGGCAAACCAAAGCAGTGACAAAAAAGATTCTAGTTTCTGTTTGTGTCTCCCCTGAGGAGGTTTCAGGCCAGCAATGTCTTTCAGTACTATCTCTTTTGGTTTGGAAGCTATTGCTGGACGTTTGGCATGTTTGGCAGCAAATGCTGCTCCGGCCGAGAAAAACACTTTTGGTGCACCATGCAGGTACATTTGAGTTTCCCAGGCAAACCAAAGCAGTGACACCAAAGTTTCTAGTTTCTGTTTGTGTCTCCCCTGAGGTGGTTTCAGGCCAGCTATATCTTTCAGTACTATCTCTTTTGGTTTGGAAGCTATTGCTGGACGTTTGGCATGTTTGGCAGCAAATGCAGCTCTGGCCGAGAAAAACACTTTTGGTGCACCATTCAGGTACATTTGAGTTTCCCAGGCAAACGAAAGCGGTGACACCAAAGTTTCTAGTTTCTGTTTGTGTCTCCCCTGAGGAGGTTTCAGGCCAGCAATGTCTTTCAGTACTATCTCTTTTGGTTTGGAAGCTATTGCTGGACGTTTGGCATGTTTGGAAGCAAATGCTGCTCCGGCCAAGAAAAACACTTTTGGTGCATCACGCAGGTACATTTGAGTGTCCCAGGCAAACCAAAGAAGTGACACCAAAGTTTCTAGTTTCTGTTTGTGTCTCCCCTGAGGAGGTTTCAGGTCAGCAATGTCTTTCTGTACTATCTCTTTTGGTTTGGAAGCTATTGCTGGACGTTTGGCATGTTTGGCAGCAAATGCTGCTCCGGCCGAGAAAAACACTTTTGGTGCACCATGCAGGTACATTTGAGTTTCCCAGGCAAACCAAAGCAGTGACAAAAAAGTTTCTAGTTTCTGTTTGTGTCTCCCCTGAGGAGGTTTCAGGCCAGCAATGTCTTTCAGTACTATCTCTTTTGGTTTGGAAGCTATTGCTGGATGTTTGGCATGTTTGGCAGCAAATGCTACTCCGGCCGAGAAAAACACTTCTGGTGCACCATGCAGGTACATTTGAGTTTCCCAGGCAAACGAAAGCAGTGACACCAAAGTTTCTAGTTTCTGTTTGTTTCTCCCCTGAGGATATTTAAGGCCAGCAATGTCTTTCAGTACTATCTCTTTTGGTTTGGAAGCTATTCTGGACGTTTTGCATGTTTGGCAGCAAATGCTTCTCCGGCCGAGAAAAACAATTTTGGTGTACCATGCAGGTACATTTGAGTATCCCATGCAAACCAAAGCATTAACAAAAAAGATTCTAGTTTCTGTTTGTGTCTCCCCTGAGGAGGTTTCAGGCCAGCAATGTCTTTCAGTACTATCTCTTTTGGTTTGGAAGCTATTGCTGGACGTTTGGCATGTTTGGCAGCAAATGCTGCTCCGGCCGAGAAAAACACTTTTGGTGCACCATGCAGGTACATTTGAGTTTCCCAGGCAAACGAAAGCAGTGACACCAAAGTTTCTAGTTTCTGTTTGTGTCTCCCCTGAGGAGGTTTCAGGCCAGCAATGTCTTTCAGTACTATCTCTTTTGGTTTGGAAGCTATTGCTGGACGTTTGGCATGTTTGGCAGCAAATGCTGCTCCGGCCGAGAAAACCACTTTTGGTGCACCATGCAGGTACATTTGAGTTTCCCAGGCAAACGAAAGCAGTGACACCAAAGTTTCTAGTTTCTGTTTGTGTCTCCCCTGAGGAGGTTTCAGGCCAGCAATGTCTTTCAGTACTATCTCTTTTGGTTTGGAAGCTATTGCTGGACGTTTGGCATATTTGGCAGCAAATGCTGCTCCGGCCGAGAAAGACACTTTTGGTGCACCATGCAGGTACATTTGAGTTTCCCAGGCAAACGAAAGCGGTGACACCAAAGTTTCTAGTTTCTGTTTGTGTCTCACCTGAGAGGTTTCAGGCCAGCTATATCTTTCAGTACTATCTCTTTTGGTTTGGAAGCTATTGCTGGACATTTGGCATGTTTGGCAGCAAATGCAGCTCCGGCCGAGAAAAACACTTTTGGTGCACCATGCAGGTACATTTGAGATTCCCAGGCAAACGATAGCGGTGACACCAAAGTTTCTAGTTTCTGTTTGTGTCTCCCCTGAGGAGGTTTCAGGCCAGCAATGTCTTTCAGTACTATCTCTTTTGGTTTGGAAGCTATTGCTGGACGTTTGGCATGTTTGGCAGCAAATGCTGCTCCGGCCGAGAAAAACACTTTTGGTGCACCATGCAGGTACATTTGAGTTTCCCAGGCAAACCAAAGCAGTGACAAAAAAGTTTCTAGTTTCTGTTTGTGTCTCCCCTGAGGAGGTTTCAGGCCAGCAATGTCTTCCTGTACTATCTCTTTTTGTTTGGAAGCTATTGCTGGACGTTTGGCATGTTTGGCAGCAAATGCTGCTCCGGCCGAGAAAAACAATTTTGGTGCACCATGCAGGTACATTTGAGTTTCCCAGGCAAACCAAAGCAGTGACAAAAAAGTTTCTAGTTTCTGTTTGTGTCTCCCCTGAGGAGGTTTCAGGCCAGCAATGTCTTCCTGTACTATCTCTTTTGGTTTGGAAGCTATTGCTGGACGTTTGGCAAGTTTCGCAGCAAATGCTGCTCTGGCCGAGAAAGACAATTTTGGTGCACCATGCAGGTACATTTGAGTTTCCCAGGCAAACCAAAGCAGTGACACCAAAGTTTCTAGTTTCTGCTTGTGTCTCCCCTGAGGAGGTTTCAGGCCAGCTATATCTTTCAGTACTATCTCTTTTGGTTTGGAAGCTATTGCTGGACGTTTGGCATGTTTGGCAGCAAATGCAGCTCTGGCCGAGAATAACACTTTTGGTGCACCATGCAGGTACATTTGAGATTCCCAGGCAAACGAAAGCGGTGACACCAAAGTTTCTAGTTTCTGTTTGTGTCTCCCCTGAGGAGGTTTCAGGCCAGCAATGTCTTTCAGTACTATCTCTTTTGGTTTGGAAGCTATTGCTGGACGTTTGGCATGTTTGGCAGCAAATGCTGCTCTGGCCGAGAAAAACACATTTTGGTGCACCATGCAGGTACATTTGAGTTTCCCAGGCAAACGAAAGCAGTGACACCAAAGTTTCTAGTTTCTGCTTGTGTCTCCCCTGAGGAGGTTTCAGGCCAGCTATATCTTTCAGTACTATCACTTTTGGTTTGGAAGCTATTGCTGGACGTTTGGCATGTTTTGCAGCAAATGCAGCTCCGGCCGAGAAAAACACTTTTGGTGCACCATGCAGGTACATTTGAGTATCCTAGGCAAACGAAAGCGGAGACACCAAAGTTTCTAGTTTCTGTTTGTGTCTCCCCTGAGGAGGTTTCAGGCCAGCAATGTCTTTCAGTACTATCTCTTTTGGTTTGGAAGCTATTGCTGGACGTTTGGCATGTTTGGCAGCAAATGCTGCTCCGGCCAAGAAAAACACTTTTGTTGCACCATGCAGGTACATTTGAGTTTACCAGGCTAACGAAAGCAGTGACACCAAAGTTTCTAGTTTCTGTTTGTGTCTCCCCTGAGGATGTTTCAGGCCAGCAATGTCTTTCAGTACTATCTTTTTGTTTTGGAAGCTATTGCTGGACGTTTAGCATGTTTGGCAGCAAATGCTGCTCCGGCCGAGAAAAACAATTTTGGTGCACCATGCAGGTACATTTGAGTTTCCCAGGCAAACCAAAGCATTGACAAAAAAGATTCTAGTTTCTGTTTGTGTCTCCCCTGAGGAGGTTTCAGGCCAGCAATGTCTTTCAGTACTATCTCTTTTGGTTTGGAAGCTATTGCTGGACGTTTAGTAGAAAAAGCTTCTCCGGCCGAGAAAAACACTTTTGGTGCACCATGCAGGTACATTTGAGTTTCCCAGGCAAACGAAAGCAGTTACACCAAAGTTTCTAGTTTCTGTTTGTGTCTCCCCTGAGGAGGTTTCAGGCCAGCAATGTCTTTCAGAACTATCTGTTTTGGTTTGGAAGCTATTACTGGACGTTTTGTAGAAAAAGCTGCTCCGGCCGAGAAAAACACTTTTAGTGCACCATGCAGGTACATTTGAGTTTCCCAGGGAAACGAAAGCAGTGACACCAAAGTTTCTAGTTTCTGTTTGTGTCTCCCCTGAGGAGGTTTTAGGCCAGCTATATCTTTCAGTACTATCTCTTTTGGTTTGGATGCTATTGCTGGACGTTTGGCATGTTTGGTAGAAAAAGCTTCTCCGGCCGAGAAAAACACTTTTGGTGCACCATGCAGGTACATTTGAGTTTCCCAGGCAAACGAAAGCAGTTACACCAAAGTTTCTAGTTTCTGTTTGTGTCTCCCCTGAGGAGGTTTCAGGCCAGCTATGTCTTTCAGTACTATCTCTTTTGGTTTGGAAGCTATTGCTGGACGTTTGGCATGTTTGGTAGAAAAAGCTTCTCCCGCCGAGAAAAACACTTTTGTTGCACCATGCAGGTACATTTGAGTTTCCCAGGCAAACGAAAGCAGTTACACCAAAGCTTCTAGTTTCTGTTTGTGTCTCCCCTGAGGAGGTTTCAGGCCAGCTATGTCTTTCAGTGCTATCTCTTTTGGTTTGGAAGCAATTGCTGGACGTTTGGTAGAAAAAGCTTCTCCGGCCGAGAAAAACACTTTTGTTGCACCATGCAGGTACATTTGAGTTTCCCAGGCAAACGAAAGCAGTTACACCAAAGTTTCTAGTTTCTGTTTGTGTCTCCCCTGAGGAGGTTTCAGGCCAGCAATATCTTTCTGAACTATCTGTTTTGGTTTGGAAGCAATTGCTGGACGTTTGGTAGAAAAAGCTTCTCCGGCCGAGAAAAACACTTTTGTTGCACCATGCAGGTACATTTGAGTTTCCCAGGCAAACGAAAGCAGTTACACCAAAGTTTCTAGTTTCTGTTTGTGTCTCCCCTGAGGAGGTTTGAGGCCAGCAATGTCTTCCTGTACTATCTCTTTTGGTTTGGAAGCTATTGCTGGACGTTTGGCATGTTTGGCAGCAAATGCTGCTCCGGCCGAGAAAAATACTTTTGGTGCACCATGCAGGTACTTTTGAGTTTCCCAGGCAAACCAAAGCAGTGACAAAAAAGATTCTAGTTTCTGTTTGTGTCTCCCCTGAGGAGGTTTCAGGCCAGCAATGTCTTTCAGTACTATCTCTTTTGGTTTGGAAGCTATTGCTGGACGTTTGGCATGTTTGGCAGAAAATGCTGCTCCGGCCGAGAAAAACACTTTTGGTGCACCATGCAGGTACATTTGAGTTTCCCAGGCAAACCAAAGCAGTGACACCAAAGTTTCTAGTTTCTGTTTGTGTCTCCCCTGAGGAGGTTTCAGGCCAGCTATATCTTTCAGTACTATCTCTTTTGGTTTGGAAGCTATTGCTGGACGTTTGGCATGTTTGGCAGCAAATGCAGCTCTGGCCGAGAAAAACACTTTTGGTGCACCATGCAGGTACATTTGAGTTTCCCAGGCAAACGAAAGCGGTGACACCAAAGTTTCTAGTTTCTGTTTGTGTCTCCCCTGAGGAGGTTTCAGGCCAGCAATGTCTTTCAGTACTATCTCTTTTGGTTTGGAAGCTATTGCTGGACGTTTGGCATGTTTGGAAGCAAATGCTGCTCCGGCCAAGAAAAACACTTTTGGTGCATCACGCAGGTACATTTGAGTTTCCCAGGCAAACCAAAGAAGTGACACCAAAGTTTCTAGTTTCTGTTTGTGTCTCCCCTGAGGAGGTTTCAGGTCAGCAATGTCTTTCTGTACTATCTCTTTTGGTTTGGAAGCTATTGCTGGACGTTTGGCATGTTTGGCAGCAAATGCTGCTCCGGCCGAGAAAAACACTTTTGGTGCACCATGCAGGTACATTTGAGTTTCCCAGGCAAACCAAAGCAGTGACAAAAAAGTTTCTAGTTTCTGTTTGTGTCTCCCCTGAGGAGGTTTCAGGCCAGCAATGTCTTTCAGTACTATCTCTTTTGGTTTGGAAGCTATTGCTGGATGTTTGGCATGTTTGGCAGCAAATGCTACTCCGGCCGAGAAAAACACTTCTGGTGCACCATGCAGGTACATTTGAGTTTCCCAGGCAAACGAAAGCAGTGACACCAAAGTTTCTAGTTTCTGTTTGTTTCTCCCCTGAGGATGTTTAAGGCCAGCAATGTCTTTCAGTACTATCTCTTTTGGTTTGGAAGCTATTTCTGGACGTTTTGCATGTTTGGCAGCAAATGCTTCTCCGGCCGAGAAAAACAATTTTGGTGTACCATGCAGGTACATTTGAGTATCCCATGCAAACCAAAGCATTAACAAAAAAGATTCTAGTTTCTGTTTGTGTCTCCCCTGAGGAGGTTTCAGGCCAGCAATGTCTTTCAGTACTATCTCTTTTGGTTTGGAAGCTATTGCTGGACGTTTGGCATGTTTGGCAGCAAATGCTGCTCCGGCCGAGAAAAACACTTTTGGTGCACCATGCAGGTACATTTGAGTTTCCCAGGCAAACGAAAGCAGTGACACCAAAGTTTCTAGTTTCTGTTTGTGTCTCCCCTGAGGAGGTTTCAGGCCAGCAATGTCTTTCAGTACTATCTCTTTTGGTTTGGAAGCTATTGCTGGACGTTTGGCATGTTTGGCAGCAAATGCTGCTCCGGCCGAGAAAAACACTTTTGGTGCACCATGCAGGTACATTTGAGTTTCCCAGGCAAACCAAAGCAGTGACAAAAAAGTTTCTAGTTTCTGTTTGTGTCTCCCCTGAGGAGGTTTCAGGCCAGCAATGTCTTTCAGTACTATCTCTTTTGGTTTGGAAGCTATTGCTGGATGTTTGGCATGTTTGGCAGCAAATGCTACTCCGGCCGAGAAAAACACTTCTGGTGCACCATGCAGGTACATTTGAGTTTCCCAGGGAAACGAAAGCAGTGACACCAAAGTTTCTAGTTTCTGTTTGTTTCTCCCCTGAGGATGTTTAAGGCCAGCAATGTCTTTCAGTACTATCTCATTTGGTTTGGAAGCTATTCTGGACGTTTTGCATGTTTGGCAGCAAATGCTTCTCCGGCCGAGAAAAACAATTTTGGTGTACCATGCAGGTACATTTGAGTATCCCATGCAAACCAAAGCATTAACAAAAAAGATTCTAGTTTCTGTTTGTGTCTCCCCTGAGGAGGTTTCAGGCCAGCAATGTCTTTCAGTACTATCTCTTTTGGTTTGGAAGCTATTGCTGGACGTTTGGCATGTTTGGCAGCAAATGCTGCTCCGGCCGAGAAAAACACTTTTGGTGCACCATGCAGGTACATTTGAGTTTCCCAGGCAAACGAAAGCAGTGACACCAAAGTTTCTAGTTTCTGTTTGTGTCTCCCCTGAGGAGGTTTCAGGCCAGCAATGTCTTTCAGTACTATCTCTTTTGGTTTGGAAGCTATTGCTGGACGTTTGGCATGTTTGGCAGCAAATGCTGCTCCGGCCGAGAAAAACACTTTTGGTGCACCATGCAGGTACATTTGAGTTTCCCAGGCAAACGAAAGCAGTGACACCAAAGTTTCTAGTTTCTGTTTGTGTCTCCCCTGAGGAGGTTTCAGGCCAGCAATGTCTTTCAGTACTATCTCTTTTGGTTTGGAAGCTATTGCTGGACGTTTGGCATATTTGGCAGCAAATGCTGCTCCGGCCGAGAAAGACACTTTTGGTGCACCATGCAGGTACATTTGAGTTTCCCAGGCAAACGAAAGCGGTGACACCAAAGTTTCTAGTTTCTGTTTGTGTCTCACCTGAGGAGGTTTCAGGCCAGCTATATCTTTCAGTACTATCTCTTTTGGTTTGGAAGCTATTGCTGGACATTTGGCATGTTTGGCAGCAAATGCAGCTCCGGCCGAGAAAAACACTTTTGGTGCACCATGCAGGTACATTTGAGATTCCCAGGCAAACGATAGCGGTGACACCAAAGTTTCTAGTTTCTGTTTGTGTCTCCCCTGAGGAGGTTTCAGGCCAGCAATGTCTTTCAGTACTATCTCTTTTGGTTTGGAAGCTATTGCTGGACGTTTGGCATGTTTGGCAGCAAATGCTGCTCCGGCCGAGAAAAACACTTTTGGTGCACCATGCAGGTACATTTGAGTTTCCCAGGCAAACCAAAGCAGTGACAAAAAAGTTTCTAGTTTCTGTTTGTGTCTCCCCTGAGGAGGTTTCAGGCCAGCAATGTCTTCCTGTACTATCTCTTTTTGTTTGGAAGCTATTGCTGGACGTTTGGCATGTTTGGCAGCAAATGCTGCTCCGGCCGAGAAAAACAATTTTGGTGCACCATGCAGGTACATTTGAGTTTCCCAGGCAAACCAAAGCAGTGACAAAAAAGTTTCTAGTTTCTGTTTGTGTCTCCCCTGAGGAGGTTTCAGGCCAGCAATGTCTTTCAGTACTATCTCTTTTGGTTTGGAAGCTATTGCTGGACGTTTGGCAAGTTTCGCAGCAAATGCTGCTCTGGCCGAGAAAGACACTTTTGGTGCACCATGCAGGTACATTTGAGTTTCCCAGGCAAACCAAAGCAGTGACACCAAAGTTTCTAGTTTCTGCTTGTGTCTCCCCTGAGGAGGTTTCAGGCCAGCTATATCTTTCAGTACTATCTCTTTTGGTTTGGAAGCTATTGCTGGACGTTTGGCATGTTTGGCAGCAAATGCAGCTCTGGCCGAGAAAAACACTTTTGGTGCACCATGCAGGTACATTTGAGATTCCCAGGCAAACGAAAGCGGTGACACCAAAGTTTCTAGTTTCTGTTTGTGTCTCCCCTGAGGAGGTTTCAGGCCAGCAATGTCTTTCAGTACTATCTCGTTTGGTTTGGAAGCTATTGCTGGACGTTTGGCATGTTTGGCAGCAAATGCTGCTCTGGCCGAGAAAAACACATTTTGGTGCACCATGCAGGTACATTTGAGTTTCCCAGGCAAACGAAAGCAGTGACACCAAAGTTTCTAGTTTCTGCTTGTGTCTCCCCTGAGGAGGTTTCAGGCCAGCTATATCTTTCAGTACTATCACTTTTGGTTTGGAAGCTATTGCTGGACGTTTGGCATGTTTTGCAGCAAATGCAGCTCCGGCCGAGAAAAACACTTTTGGTGCACCATGCAGGTACATTTGAGTATCCTAGGCAAACGAAAGCGGAGACACCAAAGTTTCTAGTTTCTGTTTGTGTCTCCCCTGAGGAGGTTTCAGGCCAGCAATGTCTTTCAGTACTATCTCTTTTGGTTTGGAAGCTATTGCTGGACGTTTGGCATGTTTGGCAGCAAATGCTGCTCCGGCCAAGAAAAACACTTTTGTTGCACCATGCAGGTACATTTGAGTTTCCCAGGCTAACGAAAGCAGTGACACCAAAGTTTCTAGTTTCTGTTTGTGTCTCCCCTGAGGATGTTTCAGGCCAGCAATGTCTTTCAGTACTATCTTTTTGTTTTGGAAGCTATTGCTGGACGTTTAGCATGTTTGGCAGCAAATGCTGCTCCGGCCGAGAAAAACAATTTTGGTGCACCATGCAGGTACATTTCAGTTTCCCAGGCAAACCAAAGCATTGACAAAAAAGATTCTAGTTTCTGTTTGTGTCTCCCCTGAGGAGGTTTCAGGCCAGCAATGTCTTTCAGTACTATCTCTTTTGGTTTGGAAGCTATTGCTGGATGTTTAGTAGAAAAAGCTTCTCCGGCCGAGAAAAACACTTTTGGTGCACCATGCAGGTACATTTGAGTTTCCCAGGCAAACGAAAGCAGTTACAACAAAGTTTCTAGTTTCTGTTTGTGTCTCCCCTGAGGAGGTTTCAGGCCAGCAATGTCTTTCAGAACTATCTGTTTTGGTTTGGAAGCTATTACTGGACGTTTTGTAGAAAAAGCTGCTCCGGCCGAGAAAAACACTTTTAGTGCACCATGCAGGTACATTTGAGTTTCCCAGGCAAACGAAAGCAGTTACACCAAAGTTTCTAGTTTCTGTTTGTGTCTCCCCTGAGGAGGTTTCAGGCCTGCAATATCTTTCTGAACTATCTGTTTTGGTTTGGAAGCAATTGCTGGACGTTTGGTAGAAAAAGCTTCTCCGGCCGAGAAAAACACTTTTGTTGCACCATGCAGGTACATTTGAGTTTCCCAGGCAAACGAAAGCAGTTACACCAAAGTTTCTAGTTTCTGTTTGTGTCTCCCCTGAGGAGGTTTGAGGCCAGCAATGTCTTCCTGTACTATCTCTTTTGGTTTGGAAGCTATTGCTGGACGTTTGGCATGTTTGGCAGCAAATGCTGCTCCGGCCGAGAAAAATACTTTTGGTGCACCATGCAGGTACTTTTGAGTTTCCCAGGCAAACCAAAGCAGTGACAAAAAAGATTCTAGTTTCTGTTTGTGTCTCCCCTGAGGAGGTTTCAGGCCAGCAATGTCTTTCAGTACTATCTCTTTTGGTTTGGAAGCTATTGCTGGACGTTTGGCATGTTTGGCAGAAAATGCTGCTCCGGCCGAGAAAAACACTTTTGGTGCACCATGCAGGTACATTTGAGTTTCCCAGGCAAACCAAAGCAGTGACACCAAAGTTTCTAGTTTCTGTTTGTGTCTCCCCTGAGGAGGTTTCAGGCCAGCTATATCTTTCAGTACTATCTCTTTTGGTTTGGAAGCTATTGCTGGACGTTTGGCATGTTTGGCAGCAAATGCAGCTCTGGCCGAGAAAAACACTTTTGGTGCACCATGCAGGTACATTTGAGTTTCCCAGGCAAACGAAAGCGGTGACACCAAAGTTTCTAGTTTCTGTTTGTGTCTCCCCTGAGGAGGTTTCAGGCCAGCAATGTCTTTCAGTACTATCTCTTTTGGTTTGGAAGCTATTGCTGGACGTTTGGCATGTTTGGAAGCAAATGCTGCTCCGGCCAAGAAAAACACTTTTGGTGCATCACGCAGGTACATTTGAGTTTCCCAGGCAAACCAAAGAAGTGACACCAAAGTTTCTAGTTTCTGTTTGTGTCTCCCCTGAGGAGGTTTCAGGTCAGCAATGTCTTTCTGTACTATCTCTTTTGGTTTGGAAGCTATTGCTGGACGTTTGGCATGTTTGGCAGCAAATGCTGCTCCGGCCGAGAAAAACACTTTTGGTGCACCATGCAGGTACATTTGAGTTTCCCAGGCAAACCAAAGCAGTGACAAAAAAGTTTCTAGTTTCTGTTTGTGTCTCCCCTGAGGAGGTTTCAGGCCAGCAATGTCTTTCAGTACTATCTCTTTTGGTTTGGAAGCTATTGCTGGATGTTTGGCATGTTTGGCAGCAAATGCTACTCCGGCCGAGAAAAACACTTCTGGTGCACCATGCAGGTACATTTGAGTTTCCCAGGCAAACGAAAGCAGTGACACCAAAGTTTCTAGTTTCTGTTTGTTTCTCCCCTGAGGATGTTTAAGGCCAGCAATGTCTTTCAGTACTATCTCTTTTGGTTTGGAAGCTATTTCTGGACGTTTTGCATGTTTGGCAGCAAATGCTTCTCCGGCCGAGAAAAACAATTTTGGTGTACCATGCAGGTACATTTGAGTATCCCATGCAAACCAAAGCATTAACAAAAAAGATTCTAGTTTCTGTTTGTGTCTCCCCTGAGGAGGTTTCAGGCCAGCAATGTCTTTCAGTACTATCTCTTTTGGTTTGGAAGCTATTGCTGGACGTTTGGCATGTTTGGCAGCAAATGCTGCTCCGGCCGAGAAAAACACTTTTGGTGCACCATGCAGGTACATTTGAGTTTCCCAGGCAAACGAAAGCAGTGACACCAAAGTTTCTAGTTTCTGTTTGTGTCTCCCCTGAGGAGGTTTCAGGCCAGCAATGTCTTTCAGTACTATCTCTTTTGGTTTGGAAGCTATTGCTGGACGTTTGGCATGTTTGGCAGCAAATGCTGCTCCGGCCGAGAAAAACACTTTTGGTGCACCATGCAGGTACATTTGAGTTTCCCAGGCAAACGAAAGCAGTGACACCAAAGTTTCTAGTGTCTGTTTGTGTCTCCCCTGAGGAGGTTTCAGGCCAGCAATGTCTTTCAGTACTATCTCTTTTGGTTTGGAAGCTATTGCTGGACGTTTGGCATGTTTGGCAGCAAATGCTGCTCCGGCCGAGAAAAACACTTTTGGTGCACCATGCAGGTACATTTGAGTTTCCCAGGCAAACCAAAGCAGTGACAAAAAAGTTTCTAGTTTCTGTTTGTGTCTCCCCTGAGGAGGTTTCAGGCCAGCAATGTCTTTCAGTACTATCTCTTTTGGTTTGGAAGCTATTGCTGGATGTTTGGCATGTTTGGCAGCAAATGCTACTCCGGCCGAGAAAAACACTTCTGGTGCACCATGCAGGTACATTTGAGTTTCCCAGGGAAACGAAAGCAGTGACACCAAAGTTTCTAGTTTCTGTTTGTTTCTCCCCTGAGGATGTTTAAGGCCAGCAATGTCTTTCAGTACTATCTCATTTGGTTTGGAAGCTATTCTGGACGTTTTGCATGTTTGGCAGCAAATGCTTCTCCGGCCGAGAAAAACAATTTTGGTGTACCATGCAGGTACATTTGAGTATCCCATGCAAACCAAAGCATTAACAAAAAAGATTCTAGTTTCTGTTTGTGTCTCCCCTGAGGAGGTTTCAGGCCAGCAATGTCTTTCAGTACTATCTCTTTTGGTTTGGAAGCTATTGCTGGACGTTTGGCATGTTTGGCAGCAAATGCTGCTCCGGCCGAGAAAAACACTTTTGGTGCACCATGCAGGTACATTTGAGTTTCCCAGGCAAACGAAAGCAGTGACACCAAAGTTTCTAGTTTCTGTTTGTGTCTCCCCTGAGGAGGTTTCAGGCCAGCAATGTCTTTCAGTACTATCTCTTTTGGTTTGGAAGCTATTGCTGGACGTTTGGCATGTTTGGCAGCAAATGCTGCTCCGGCCGAGAAAAACACTTTTGGTGCACCATGCAGGTACATTTGAGTTTCCCAGGCAAACGAAAGCAGTGACACCAAAGTTTCTAGTTTCTGTTTGTGTCTCCCCTGAGGAGGTTTCAGGCCAGCAATGTCTTTCAGTACTATCTCTTTTGGTTTGGAAGCTATTGCTGGACGTTTGGCATATTTGGCAGCAAATGCTGCTCCGGCCGAGAAAGACACTTTTGGTGCACCATGCAGGTACATTTGAGTTTCCCAGGCAAACGAAAGCGGTGACACCAAAGTTTCTAGTTTCTGTTTGTGTCTCACCTGAGGAGGTTTCAGGCCAGCTATATCTTTCAGTACTATCTCTTTTGGTTTGGAAGCTATTGCTGGACATTTGGCATGTTTGGCAGCAAATGCAGCTCCGGCCGAGAAAAACACTTTTGGTGCACCATGCAGGTACATTTGAGATTCCCAGGCAAACGATAGCGGTGACACCAAAGTTTCTAGTTTCTGTTTGTGTCTCCCCTGAGGAGGTTTCAGGCCAGCAATGTCTTTCAGTACTATCTCTTTTGGTTTGGAAGCTATTGCTGGACGTTTGGCATGTTTGGCAGCAAATGCTGCTCCGGCCGAGAAAAACACTTTTGGTGCACCATGCAGGTACATTTGA
The DNA here is from genome assembly GCA_022605575.1 of Laterallus jamaicensis coturniculus. Lineage (NCBI taxonomy): Eukaryota > Metazoa > Chordata > Aves > Gruiformes > Rallidae > Laterallus > Laterallus jamaicensis. The sequence goes on from JAKCOX010000001.1 coordinate 3,341,408, forward strand.
GTTTCCCAGGCAAACCAAAGCAGTGACAAAAAAGTTTCTAGTTTCTGTTTGTGTCTCCCCTGAGGAGGTTTCAGGCCAGCAATGTCTTCCTGTACTATCTCTTTTTGTTTGGAAGCTATTGCTGGACGTTTGGCATGTTTGGCAGCAAATGCTGCTCCGGCCGAGAAAAACAATTTTGGTGCACCATGCAGGTACATTTGAGTTTCCCAGGCAAACCAAAGCAGTGACAAAAAAGTTTCTAGTTTCTGTTTGTGTCTCCCCTGAGGAGGTTTCAGGCCAGCAATGTCTTTCAGTACTATCTCTTTTGGTTTGGAAGCTATTGCTGGACGTTTGGCAAGTTTCGCAGCAAATGCTGCTCTGGCCGAGAAAGACACTTTTGGTGCACCATGCAGGTACATTTGAGTTTCCCAGGAAAACCAAAGCAGTGACACCAAAGTTTCTAGTTTCTGCTTGTGTCTCCCCTGAGGAGGTTTCAGGCCAGCTATATCTTTCAGTACTATCTCTTTTGGTTTGGAAGCTATTGCTGGACGTTTGGCATGTTTGGCAGCAAATGCAGCTCTGGCCGAGAAAAACACTTTTGGTGCACCATGCAGGTACATTTGAGATTCCCAGGCAAACGAAAGCGGTGACACCAAAGTTTCTAGTTTCTGTTTGTGTCTCCCCTGAGGAGGTTTCAGGCCAGCAATGTCTTTCAGTACTATCTCGTTTGGTTTGGAAGCTATTGCTGGACGTTTGGCATGTTTGGCAGCAAATGCTGCTCTGGCCGAGAAAAACACATTTTGGTGCACCATGCAGGTACATTTGAGTTTCCCAGGCAAACGAAAGCAGTGACACCAAAGTTTCTAGTTTCTGCTTGTGTCTCCCCTGAGGAGGTTTCAGGCCAGCTATATCTTTCAGTACTATCACTTTTGGTTTGGAAGCTATTGCTGGACGTTTGGCATGTTTTGCAGCAAATGCAGCTCCGGCCGAGAAAAACACTTTTGGTGCACCATGCAGGTACATTTGAGTATCCTAGGCAAACGAAAGCGGAGACACCAAAGTTTCTAGTTTCTGTTTGTGTCTCCCCTGAGGAGGTTTCAGGCCAGCAATGTCTTTCAGTACTATCTCTTTTGGTTTGGAAGCTATTGCTGGACGTTTGGCATGTTTGGCAGCAAATGCTGCTCCGGCCAAGAAAAACACTTTTGTTGCACCATGCAGGTACATTTGAGTTTCCCAGGCTAACGAAAGCAGTGACACCAAAGTTTCTAGTTTCTGTTTGTGTCTCCCCTGAGGATGTTTCAGGCCAGCAATGTCTTTCAGTACTATCTTTTTGTTTTGGAAGCTATTGCTGGACGTTTAGCATGTTTGGCAGCAAATGCTGCTCCGGCCGAGAAAAACAATTTTGGTGCACCATGCAGGTACATTTCAGTTTCCCAGGCAAACCAAAGCATTGACAAAAAAGATTCTAGTTTCTGTTTGTGTCTCCCCTGAGGAGGTTTCAGGCCAGCAATGTCTTTCAGTACTATCTCTTTTGGTTTGGAAGCTATTGCTGGATGTTTAGTAGAAAAAGCTTCTCCGGCCGAGAAAAACACTTTTGGTGCACCATGCAGGTACATTTGAGTTTCCCAGGCAAACGAAAGCAGTTACACCAAAGTTTCTAGTTTCTGTTTGTGTCTCCCCTGAGGAGGTTTCAGGCCAGCAATGTCTTTCAGAACTATCTGTTTTGGTTTGGAAGCTATTACTGGACGTTTTGTAGAAAAAGCTGCTCCGGCCGAGAAAAACACTTTTAGTGCACCATGCAGGTACATTTGAGTTTCCCAGGGAAACGAAAGCAGTGACACCAAAGTTTCTAGTTTCTGTTTGTGTCTCCCCTGAGGAGGTTTTAGGCCAGCTATATCTTTCAGTACTATCTCTTTTGGTTTGGATGCTATTGCTGGACGTTTGGCATGTTTGGTAGAAAAAGCTTCTCCGGCCGAGAAAAACACTTTTGGTGCACCATGCAGGTACATTTGAGTTTCCCAGGCAAACGAAAGCAGTTACACCAAAGTTTCTAGTTTCTGTTTGTGTCTCCCCTGAGGAGGTTTCAGGCCAGCTATGTCTTTCAGTACTATCTCTTTTGGTTTGGAAGCTATTGCTGGACGTTTGGCATGTTTGGTAGAAAAAGCTTCTCCGGCCGAGAAAAACACTTTTGGTGCACCATGCAGGTACATTTGAGTTTCCCAGGCAAACGAAAGCAGTTACACCAAAGCTTCTAGTTTCTGTTTGTGTCTCCCCTGAGGAGGTTTCAGGCCAGCTATGTCTTTCAGTGCTATCTCTTTTGGTTTGGAAGCAATTGCTGGACGTTTGGTAGAAAAAGCTTCTCCGGCCGAGAAAAACACTTTTGTTGCACCATGCAGGTACATTTGAGTTTCCCAGGCAAACGAAAGCAGTTACACCAAAGTTTCTAGTTTCTGTTTGTGTCTCCCCTGAGGAGGTTTCAGGCCAGCAATATCTTTCTGAACTATCTGTTTTGGTTTGGAAGCAATTGCTGGACGTTTGGTAGAAAAAGCTTCTCCGGCCGAGAAAAACACTTTTGTTGCACCATGCAGGTACATTTGAGTTTCCCAGGCAAACGAAAGCAGTTACACCAAAGTTTCTAGTTTCTGTTTGTGTCTCCCCTGAGGAGGTTTGAGGCCAGCAATGTCTTCCTGTACTATCTCTTTTGGTTTGGAAGCTATTGCTGGACGTTTGGCATGTTTGGCAGCAAATGCTGCTCCGGCCGAGAAAAATACTTTTGGTGCACCATGCAGGTACTTTTGAGTTTCCCAGGCAAACCAAAGCAGTGACAAAAAAGATTCTTGTTTCTGTTTGTGTCTCCCCTGAGGAGGTTTCAGGCCAGCAATGTCTTTCAGTACTATCTCTTTTGGTTTGGAAGCTATTGCTGGACGTTTGGCATGTTTGGCAGAAAATGCTGCTCCGGCCGAGAAAAACACTTTTGGTGCACCATGCAGGTACATTTGAGTTTCCCAGGCAAACCAAAGCAGTGACACCAAAGTTTCTAGTTTCTGTTTGTGTCTCCCCTGAGGAGGTTTCAGGCCAGCTATATCTTTCAGTACTATCTCTTTTGGTTTGGAAGCTATTGCTGGACGTTTGGCATGTTTGGCAGCAAATGCAGCTCTGGCCGAGAAAAACACTTTTGGTGCACCATGCAGGTACATTTGAGTTTCCCAGGCAAACGAAAGCGGTGACACCAAAGTTTCTAGTTTCTGTTTGTGTCTCCCCTGAGGAGGTTTCATGTCAGCAATGTCTTTCTGTACTATCTCTTTTGGTTTGGAAGCTATTGCTGGATGTTTGGCATGTTTGGCAGCAAATGCTACTCCGGCCGAGAAAAACACTTCTGGTGCACCATGCAGGTACATTTGAGTTTTCCAGGCAAACCAAAGCAGTGACACCAAAGTTTCTAGTTTCTGTTTGTTTCTCCCCTGAGGATGTTTAAGGCCAGCAATGTCTTTCAGTACTATCTCTTTTGGTTTGGAAGCTATTCTGGACGTTTTGCATGTTTGGCAGCAAATGCTTCTCCGGCCGAGAAAAACAATTTTGGTGTACCATGCAGGTACATTTGAGTATCCCATGCAAACCAAAGCATTAACAAAAAAGATTCTAGTTTCTGTTTGTGTCTCCCCTGAGGAGGTTTCAGGCCAGCAATGTCTTTCAGTACTATCTCTTTTGGTTTGGAAGCTATTGCTGGACGTTTGGCATGTTTGGCAGCAAATGCTGCTCCGGCCGAGAAAAACACTTTTGGTGCACCATGCAGGTACATTTGAGTTTCCCAGGCAAACGAAAGCAGTGACACCAAAGTTTCTAGTTTCTGTTTGTGTCTCCCCTGAGGAGGTTTCAGGCCAGCAATGTCTTTCAGTACTATCTCTTTTGGTTTGGAAGCTATTGCTGGACGTTTGGCATGTTTGGCAGCAAATGCTGCTCCGGCCGAGAAAAACACTTTTGGTGCACCATGCAGGTACATTTGAGTTTCCCAGGCAAACGAAAGCAGTGACACCAAAGTTTCTAGTTTCTGTTTGTGTCTCCCCTGAGGAGGTTTCAGGCCAGCAATGTCTTTCAGCACTATCTCTTTTGGTTTGGAAGCTATTGCTGGACGTTTGGCATATTTGGCAGCAAATGCTGCTCCGGCCGAGAAAGACACTTTTGGTGCACCATGCAGGTACATTTGAGTTTCCCAGGCAAACGAAAGCGGTGACACCAAAGTTTCTAGTTTCTGTTTGTGTCTCACCTGAGAGGTTTCAGGCCAGCTATATCTTTCAGTACTATCTCTTTTGGTTTGGAAGCTATTGCTGGACATTTGGCATGTTTGGCAGCAAATGCAGCTCCGGCCGAGAAAAACAGTTTTGGTGCACCATGCAGGTACATTTGAGATTCCCAGGCAAACGATAGCGGTGACACCAAAGTTTCTAGTTTCTGTTTGTGTCTCCCCTGAGGAGGTTTCAGGCCAGCAATGTCTTTCAGTACTATCTCTTTTGGTTTGGAAGCTATTGCTGGATGTTTAGTAGAAAAAGCTTCTCCGGCCGAGAAAAACACTTTTGGTGCACCATGCAGGTACATTTGAGTTTCCCAGGCAAACGAAAGCAGTTACACCAAAGTTTCTAGTTTCTGTTTGTGTCTCCCCTGAGGAGGTTTCAGGCCAGCAATGTCTTTCAGAACTATCTGTTTTGGTTTGGAAGCTATTACTGGACGTTTTGTAGAAAAAGCTGCTCCGGCCGAGAAAAACACTTTTAGTGCACCATGCAGGTACATTTGAGTTTCCCAGGGAAACGAAAGCAGTGACACCAAAGTTTCTAGTTTCTGTTTGTGTCTCCCCTGAGGAGGTTTTAGGCCAGCTATATCTTTCAGTACTATCTCTTTTGGTTTGGATGCTATTGCTGGACGTTTGGCATGTTTGGTAGAAAAAGCTTCTCCGGCCGAGAAAAACACTTTTGGTGCACCATGCAGGTACATTTGAGTTTCCCAGGCAAACGAAAGCAGTTACACCAAAGTTTCTAGTTTCTGTTTGTGTCTCCCCTGAGGAGGTTTCAGGCCAGCTATGTCTTTCAGTACTATCTCTTTTGGTTTGGAAGCTATTGCTGGACGTTTGGCATGTTTGGTAGAAAAAGCTTCTCCGGCCGAGAAAAACACTTTTGGTGCACCATGCAGGTACATTTGAGTTTCCCAGGCAAACGAAAGCAGTTACACCAAAGCTTCTAGTTTCTGTTTGTGTCTCCCCTGAGGAGGTTTCAGGCCAGCTATGTCTTTCAGTGCTATCTCTTTTGGTTTGGAAGCAATTGCTGGACGTTTGGTAGAAAAAGCTTCTCCGGCCGAGAAAAACACTTTTGTTGCACCATGCAGGTACATTTGAGTTTCCCAGGCAAACGAAAGCAGTTACACCAAAGTTTCTAGTTTCTGTTTGTGTCTCCCCTGAGGAGGTTTCAGGCCAGCAATATCTTTCTGAACTATCTGTTTTGGTTTGGAAGCAATTGCTGGACGTTTGGTAGAAAAAGCTTCTCCGGCCGAGAAAAACACTTTTGTTGCACCATGCAGGTACATTTGAGTTTCCCAGGCAAACGAAAGCAGTTACACCAAAGTTTCTAGTTTCTGTTTGTGTCTCCCCTGAGGAGGTTTGAGGCCAGCAATGTCTTCCTGTACTATCTCTTTTGGTTTGGAAGCTATTGCTGGACGTTTGGCATGTTTGGCAGCAAATGCTGCTCCGGCCGAGAAAAATACTTTTGGTGCACCATGCAGGTACTTTTGAGTTTCCCAGGCAAACCAAAGCAGTGACAAAAAAGATTCTAGTTTCTGTTTGTGTCTCCCCTGAGGAGGTTTCAGGCCAGCAATGTCTTTCAGTACTATCTCTTTTGGTTTGGAAGCTATTGCTGGACGTTTGGCATGTTTGGCAGAAAATGCTGCTCCGGCCGAGAAAAACACTTTTGGTGCACCATGCAGGTACATTTGAGTTTCCCAGGCAAACCAAAGCAGTGACACCAAAGTTTCTAGTTTCTGTTTGTGTCTCCCCTGAGGAGGTTTCAGGCCAGCTATATCTTTCAGTACTATCTCTTTTGGTTTGGAAGCTATTGCTGGACGTTTGGCATGTTTGGCAGCAAATGCAGCTCTGGCCGAGAAAAACACTTTTGGTGCACCATGCAGGTACATTTGAGTTTCCCAGGCAAACGAAAGCGGTGACACCAAAGTTTCTAGTTTCTGTTTGTGTCTCCCCTGAGGAGGTTTCAGGCCAGCAATGTCTTTCAGTACTATCTCTTTTGGTTTGGAAGCTATTGCTGGACGTTTGGCATGTTTGGAAGCAAATGCTGCTCCGGCCAAGAAAAACACTTTTGGTGCATCACGCAGGTACATTTGAGTTTCCCAGGCAAACCAAAGAAGTGACACCAAAGTTTCTAGTTTCTGTTTGTGTCTCCCCTGAGGAGGTTTCATGTCAGCAATGTCTTTCTGTACTATCTCTTTTGGTTTGGAAGCTATTGCTGGATGTTTGGCATGTTTGGCAGCAAATGCTACTCCGGCCGAGAAAAACACTTCTGGTGCACCATGCAGGTACATTTGAGTTTTCCAGGCAAACCAAAGCAGTGACACCAAAGTTTCTAGTTTCTGTTTGTTTCTCCCCTGAGGATGTTTAAGGCCAGCAATGTCTTTCAGTACTATCTCTTTTGGTTTGGAAGCTATTCTGGACGTTTTGCATGTTTGGCAGCAAATGCTTCTCCGGCCGAGAAAAACAATTTTGGTGTACCATGCAGGTACATTTGAGTATCCCATGCAAACCAAAGCATTAACAAAAAAGATTCTAGTTTCTGTTTGTTTCTCCCCTGAGGAGGTTTCAGGCCAGCAATGTCTTTCAGTACTATCTCTTTTGGTTTGGAAGCTATTGCTGGACGTTTGGCATGTTTGGCAGCAAATGCTGCTCCGGCCGAGAAAAACACTTTTGGTGCACCATGCAGGTACATTTGAGTTTCCCAGGCAAACGAAAGCAGTGACACCAAAGTTTCTAGTTTCTGTTTGTGTCTCCCCTGAGGAGGTTTCAGGCCAGCAATGTCTTTCAGTACTATCTCTTTTGGTTTGGAAGCTATTGCTGGACGTTTGGCATGTTTGGCAGCAAATGCTGCTCCGGCCGAGAAAAACACTTTTGGTGCACCATGCAGGTACATTTGAGTTTCCCAGGCAAACGAAAGCAGTGACACCAAAGTTTCTAGTTTCTGTTTGTGTCTCCCCTGAGGAGGTTTCAGGCCAGCAATGTCTTTCAGTACTATCTCTTTTGGTTTGGAAGCTATTGCTGGACGTTTGCCATATTTGGCAGCAAATGCTGCTCCGGCCGAGAAAGACACTTTTGGTGCACCATGCAGGTACATTTGAGTTTCCCAGGCAAACGAAAGCGGTGACACCAAAGTTTCTAGTTTCTGTTTGTGTCTCACCTGAGAGGTTTCAGGCCAGCTATATCTTTCAGTACTATCTCTTTTGGTTTGGAAGCTATTGCTGGACATTTGGCATGTTTGGCAGCAAATGCAGCTCCGGCCGAGAAAAACAGTTTTGGTGCACCATGCAGGTACATTTGAGATTCCCAGGCAAACGATAGCGGTGACACCAAAGTTTCTAGTTTCTGTTTGTGTCTCCCCTGAGGAGGTTTCAGGCCAGCAATGTCTTTCAGTACTATCTCTTTTGGTTTGGAAGCTATTGCTGGACGTTTGGCATGTTTGGCAGCAAATGCTGCTCCGGCCGAGAAAAACACTTTTGGTGCACCATGCAGGTACATTTGAGTTTCCCAGGCAAACCAAAGCAGTGACAAAAAAGTTTCTAGTTTCTGTTTGTGTCTCCCCTGAGGAGGTTTCAGGCCAGCAATGTCTTCCTGTACTATCTCTTTTTGTTTGGAAACTATTGCTGGACGTTTGGCATGTTTGGCAGCAAATGCTGCTCCGGCCGAGAAAAACAATTTTGGTGCACCATGCAGGTACATTTGAGTTTCCCAGGCAAACCAAAGCAGTGACAAAAAAGTTTCTAGTTTCTGTTTGTGTCTCCCCTGAGGAGGTTTCAGGCCAGCAATGTCTTCCTGTACTATCTCTTTTGGTTTGGAAGCTATTGCTGGACGTTTGGCAAGTTTCGCAGCAAATGCTGCTCTGGCCGAGAAAGACACTTTTGGTGCACCATGCAGGTACATTTGAGTTTCCCAGGCAAACCAAAGCAGTGACACCAAAGTTTCTAGTTTCTGCTTGTGTCTCCCCTGAGGAGGTTTCAGGCCAGCTATATCTTTCAGTACTATCTCTTTTGGTTTGGAAGCTATTGCTGGACGTTTGGCATGTTTGGCAGCAAATGCAGCTCTGGCCGAGAAAAACACTTTTGGTGCACCATGCAGGTACATTTGAGATTCCCAGGCAAACGAAAGCGGTGACACCAAAGTTTCTAGTTTCTGTTTGTGTCTCCCCTGAGGAGGTTTCAGGCCAGCAATGTCTTTCAGTACTATCTCGTTTGGTTTGGAAGCTATTGCTGGACGTTTGGCATGTTTGGCAGCAAATGCTGCTCTGGCCGAGAAAAACACATTTTGGTGCACCATGCAGGTACATTTGAGTTTCCCAGGCAAACGAAAGCAGTGACACCAAAGTTTCTAGTTTCTGCTTGTGTCTCCCCTGAGGAGGTTTCAGGCCAGCTATATCTTTCAGTACTATCACTTTTGGTTTGGAAGCTATTGCTGGACGTTTGGCATGTTTTGCAGCAAATGCAGCTCCGGCCGAGAAAAACACTTTTGGTGCACCATGCAGGTACATTTGAGTATCCTAGGCAAACGAAAGCGGAGACACCAAAGTTTCTAGTTTCTGTTTGTGTCTCCCCTGAGGAGGTTTCAGGCCAGCAATGTCTTTCAGTACTATCTCTTTTGGTTTGGAAGCTATTGCTGGACGTTTGGCATGTTTGGCAGCAAATGCTGCTCCGGCCAAGAAAAACACTTTTGTTGCACCATGCAGGTACATTTGAGTTTCCCAGGCTAACGAAAGCAGTGACACCAAAGTTTCTAGTTTCTGTTTGTGTCTCCCCTGAGGATGTTTCAGGCCAGCAATGTCTTTCAGTACTATCTTTTTGTTTTGGAAGCTATTGCTGGACGTTTATCATGTTTGGCAGCAAATGCTGCTCCGGCCGAGAAAAACAATTTTGGTGCACCATGCAGGTACATTTCAGTTTCCCAGGCAAACCAAAGCATTGACAAAAAAGATTCTAGTTTCTGTTTGTGTCTCCCCTGAGGAGGTTTCAGGCCAGCAATGTCTTTCAGTACTATCTCTTTTGGTTTGGAAGCTATTGCTGGATGTTTAGTAGAAAAAGCTTCTCCGGCCGAGAAAAACACTTTTGGTGCACCATGCAGGTACATTTGAGTTTCCCAGGCAAACGAAAGCAGTTACACCAAAGTTTCTAGTTTCTGTTTGTGTCTCCCCTGAGGAGGTTTCAGGCCAGCAATGTCTTTCAGAACTATCTGTTTTGGTTTGGAAGCTATTACTGGACGTTTTGTAGAAAAAGCTGCTCCGGCCGAGAAAAACACTTTTAGTGCACCATGCAGGTACATTTGAGTTTCCCAGGGAAACGAAAGCAGTGACACCAAAGTTTCTAGTTTCTGTTTGTGTCTCCCCTGAGGAGGTTTTAGGCCAGCTATATCTTTCAGTACTATCTCTTTTGGTTTGGATGCTATTGCTGGACGTTTGGCATGTTTGGTAGAAAAAGCTTCTCCGGCCGAGAAAAACACTTTTGGTGCACCATGCAGGTACATTTGAGTTTCCCAGGCAAACGAAAGCAGTTACACCAAAGTTTCTAGTTTCTGTTTGTGTCTCCCCTGAGGAGGTTTCAGGCCAGCTATGTCTTTCAGTACTATCTCTTTTGGTTTGGAAGCTATTGCTGGACGTTTGGCATGTTTGGTAGAAAAAGCTTCTCCGGCCGAGAAAAACACTTTTGGTGCACCATGCAGGTACATTTGAGTTTCCCAGGCAAACGAAAGCAGTTACACCAAAGCTTCTAGTTTCTGTTTGTGTCTCCCCTGAGGAGGTTTCAGGCCAGCTATGTCTTTCAGTGCTATCTCTTTTGGTTTGGAAGCAATTGCTGGACGTTTGGTAGAAAAAGCTTCTCCGGCCGAGAAAAACACTTTTGTTGCACAATGCAGGTACATTTGAGTTTCCCAGGCAAACGAAAGCAGTTACACCAAAGTTTCTAGTTTCTATTTGTGTCTCCCCTGAGGAGGTTTCAGGCCAGCAATATCTTTCTGAACTATCTGTTTTGGTTTGGAAGCAATTGCTGGACGTTTGGTAGAAAAAGCTTCTCCGGCCGAGAAAAACACTTTTGTTACACCATGCAGGTACATTTGAGTTTCCCAGGCAAACGAAAGCAGTTACACCAAAGTTTCTAGTTTCTGTTTGTCTCTCCCCTGAGGAGGTTTGAGGCCAGCAATGTCTTCCTGTACTATCTCTTTTGGTTTGGAAGCTATTGCTGGACGTTTGGCATGTTTGGCAGCAAATGCTGCTCCGGCCGAGAAAAATACTTTTGGTGCACCATGCAGGTACTTTTGAGTTTCCCAGGCAAACCAAAGCAGTGACAAAAAAGATTCTAGTTTCTGTTTGTGTCTCCCCTGAGGAGGTTTCAGGCCAGCAATGTCTTTCAGTACTATCTCTTTTGGTTTGGAAGCTATTGCTGGACGTTTGGCATGTTTGGCAGAAAATGCTGCTCCGGCCGAGAAAAACACTTTTGGTGCACCATGCAGGTACATTTGAGTTTCCCAGGCAAACCAAAGCAGTGACACCAAAGTTTCTAGTTTCTGTTTGTGTCTCCCCTGAGGAGGTTTCAGGCCAGCTATATCTTTCAGTACTATCTCTTTTGGTTTGGAAGCTATTGCTGGACGTTTGGCATGTTTGGCAGCAAATGCAGCTCTGGCCGAGAAAAACACTTTTGGTGCACCATGCAGGTACATTTGAGTTTCCCAGGCAAACGAAAGCGGTGACACCAAAGTTTCTAGTTTCTGTTTGTGTCTCCCCTGAGGAGGTTTCAGGCCAGCAATGTCTTTCAGTACTATCTCTTTTGGTTTGGAAGCTATTGCTGGACGTTTGGCATGTTTGGAAGCAAATGCTGCTCCGGCCAAGAAAAACACTTTTGGTGCATCACGCAGGTACATTTGAGTTTCCCAGGCAAACCAAAGAAGTGACACCAAAGTTTCTAGTTTCTGTTTGTGTCTCCCCTGAGGAGGTTTCAGGCCAGCAATGTCTTTCAGTACTATCTCTTTTGGTTTGGAAGCTATTGCTGGATGTTTGGCATGTTTGGCAGCAAATGCTACTCCGGCCGAGAAAAACACTTCTGGTGCACCATGCAGGTACATTTGAGTTTCCCAGGCAAACCAAAGCAGTGACACCAAAGTTTCTAGTTTCTGTTTGTTTCTCCCCTGAGGATGTTTAAGGCCAGCAATGTCTTTCAGTACTATCTCTTTTGGTTTGGAAGCTATTCTGGACGTTTTGCATGTTTGGCAGCAAATGCTTCTCCGGCCGAGAAAAACAATTTTGGTGTACCATGCAGGTACATTTGAGTATCCCATGCAAACCAAAGCATTAACAAAAAAGATTCTAGTTTCTGTTTGTGTCTCCCCTGAGGAGGTTTCAGGCCAGCAATGTCTTTCAGTACTATCTCTTTTGGTTTGGAAGCTATTGCTGGACGTTTGGCATGTTTGGCAGCAAATGCTGCTCCGGCCGAGAAAAACACTTTTGGTGCACCATGCAGGTACATTTGAGTTTCCCAGGCAAACGAAAGCAGTGACACCAAAGTTTCTAGTTTCTGTTTGTGTCTCCCCTGAGGAGGTTTCAGGCCAGCAATGTCTTTCAGTACTATCTCTTTTGGTTTGGAAGCTATTGCTGGACGTTTGGCATGTTTGGCAGCAAATGCTGCTCCGGCCGAGAAAAACACTTTTGGTGCACCATGCAGGTACATTTGAGTTTCCCAGGCAAACGAAAGCAGTGACACCAAAGTTTCTAGTTTCTGTTTGTGTCTCCCCTGAGGAGGTTTCAGGCCAGCAATGTCTTTCAGTACTATCTCTTTTGGTTTGGAAGCTATTGCTGGACGTTTGGCATATTTGGCAGCAAATGCTGCTCCGGCCGAGAAAGACACTTTTGGTGCACCATGCAGGTACATTTGAGTTTCCCAGGCAAACGAAAGCGGTGACACCAAAGTTTCTAGTTTCTGTTTGTGTCTCACCTGAGAGGTTTCAGGCCAGCTATATCTTTCAGTACTATCTCTTTTGGTTTGGAAGCTATTGCTGGACATTTGGCATGTTTGGCAGCAAATGCAGCTCCGGCCGAGAAAAACAGTTTTGGTGCACCATGCAGGTACATTTGAGATTCCCAGGCAAACGATAGCGGTGACACCAAAGTTTCTAGTTTCTGTTTGTGTCTCCCCTGAGGAGGTTTCAGGCCAGCAATGTCTTTCAGTACTATCTCTTTTGGTTTGGAAGCTATTGCTGGACGTTTGGCATGTTTGGCAGCAAATGCTGCTCCGGCCGAGAAAAACACTTTTGGTGCACCATGCAGGTACATTTGAGTTTCCCAGGCAAACCAAAGCAGTGACAAAAAAGTTTCTAGTTTCTGTTTGTGTCTCCCCTGAGGAGGTTTCAGGCCAGCAATGTCTTCCTGTACTATCTCTTTTTGTTTGGAAGCTATTGCTGGACGTTTGGCATGTTTGGCAGCAAATGCTGCTCCGGCCGAGAAAAACAATTTTGGTGCACCATGCAGGTACATTTGAGTTTCCCAGGCAAACCAAAGCAGTGACAAAAAAGTTTCTAGTTTCTGTTTGTGTCTCCCCTGAGGAGGTTTCAGGCCAGCAATGTCTTCCTGTACTATCTCTTTTGGTTTGGAAGCTATTGCTGGACGTTTGGCAAGTTTCGCAGCAAATGCTGCTCTGGCCGAGAAAGACACTTTTGGTGCACCATGCAGGTACATTTGAGTTTCCCAGGCAAACCAAAGCAGTGACACCAAAGTTTCTAGTTTCTGCTTGTGTCTCCCCTGAGGAGGTTTCAGGCCAGCTATATCTTTCAGTACTATCTCTTTTGGTTTGGAAGCTATTGCTGGACGTTTGGCATGTTTGGCAGCAAATGCAGCTCTGGCCGAGAAAAACACTTTTGGTGCACCATGCAGGTACATTTGAGATTCCCAGGCAAACGAAAGCGGTGACACCAAAGTTTCTAGTTTCTGTTTGTGTCTCCCCTGAGGAGGTTTCAGGCCAGCAATGTCTTTCAGTACTATCTCTTTTGGTTTGGAAGCTATTGCTGGACGTTTGGCATGTTTGGCAGCAAATGCTGCTCTGGCCGAGAAAAACACATTTTGGTGCACCATGCAGGTACATTTGAGTTTCCCAGGCAAACGAAAGCAGTGACACCAAAGTTTCTAGTTTCTGCTTGTGTCTCCCCTGAGGAGGTTTCAGGCCAGCTATATCTTTCAGTACAATCACTTTTGGTTTGGAAGCTATTGCTGGACGTTTGGCATGTTTTGCAGCAAATGCAGCTCCGGCCGAGAAAAACACTTATGGTGCACCATGCAGGTACATTTGAGTATCCTAGGCAAACGAAAGCGGAGACACCAAAGTTTCTAGTTTCTGTTTGTGTCTCCCCTGAGGAGGTTTCAGGCCAGCAATGTCTTTCAGTACTATCTCTTTTGGTTTGGAAGCTATTGCTGGACTTTTGGCATGTTTGGCAGCAAATGCTGCTCCGGCCAAGAAAAACACTTTTGTTGCACCATGCAGGTACATTTGAGTTTCCCAGGCTAACGAAAGCAGTGACACCAAAGTTTCTAGTTTCTGTTTGTGTCTCCCCTGAGGATGTTTCAGGCCAGCAATGTCTTTCAGTACTATCTTTTTGTTTTGGAAGCTATTGCTGGACGTTTAGCATGTTTGGCAGCAAATGCTGCTCCGGCCGAGAAAAACAATTTTGGTGCACCATGCAGGTACATTTGAGTATCCCATGCAAACCAAAGCATTGACAAAAAAGATTCTAGTTTCTGTTTGTGTCTCCCCTGAGGAGGTTTCAGGCCAGCAATGTCTTTCAGTACTATCTCTTTTGGTTTGGAAGCTATTGCTGGATGTTTTGTAGAAAAAGCTTCTCCGGCCGAGAAAAACACTTTTGGTGCACCATGCAGGTACATTTGAGTTTCCCAGGCAAACGAAAGCAGTTACACCAAAGTTTCTAGTTTCTGTTTGTGTCTCCCCTGAGGAGGTTTCAGGCCAGCAATGTCTTTCAGAACTATCTGTTTTGGTTTGGAAGCTATTACTGGACGTTTTGTAGAAAAAGCTGCTCCGGCCGAGAAAAACACTTTTGGTGCACCATGCAGGTACATTTGAGTTTCCCAGGGAAACGAAAGCAGTGACACCAAAGTTTCTAGTTTCTGTTTGTGTCTCCCCTGAGGAGGTTTCAGGCCAGCAATATCTTTCAGTACTATCTCTTTTGGTTTGGATGCTATTGCTGGACGTTTGGCATGTTTGGTAGAAAAACCTTCTCCGGCCGAGAAAAACACTTTTGGTGCACCATGCAGGTACATTTGAGTTTCCCAGGCAAACCAAAGCAGTTACACCAAAGTTTCTAGTTTCTGTTTGTGTCTCCCCTGAGGAGGTTTCAGGCCAGCAATGTCTTTCAGTACTATCTCTTTTGGTTTGGAAGCTATTGCTGGACGTTTGGCATGTTTGGTAGAAAAAGCTTCTCCGGCCGAGAAAGACACTTTTGGTGCACCATGCAGGTACATTTGAGTTTCCCAGGCAAACGAAAGCAGTTACACCAAAGTTTCTAGTTTCTGTTTGTGTCTCCCCTGAGGAGGTTTCAGGCCAGCTATGTCTTTCAGTGCTATCTCTTTTGGTTTGGAAGCAATTGCTGGACGTTTGGTAGAAAAAGCTTCTCCGGCCAAGAAAAACACTTTTGTTGCACCATGCAGGTACATTTGAGTTTCCCAGGCAAACGAAAGCAGTTACACCAAAGTTTCTAGTTTCTGTTTGTGTCTCCCCTGAGGAGGTTTCAGGCCAGCAATATCTTTCTGAACTATCTGTTTTGGTTTGGAAGCTATTGCTGGACGTTTGGTAGAAAAAGCTGCTCCGGCCGAGAAAAACACTTTTGGTGCACCATGCAGGTACATTTGAGTTTCCCAGGCAAACGAAAGCAGTTACACCAAAGTTTCTAGTTTCTGTTTGTGTCTCCCCTGAGAAGGTTTCAGGCCAGCTATGTCTTTCAGTGCTATCTCTTTTTGTTTGGAAGCAATTGCTGGACGTTTGGTAGAAAAAGCTTCTCCGGCCGAGAAAAACACTTTTGTTGCACCATGCAGGTACATTTGAGTTTCCCAGGCAAACGAAAGCAGTTACACCAAAGTTTCTTGTTTCTGTTTGTGTCTCCCCTGAGGAGGTTTCAGGCCAGCAATATCTTTCAGAACTATCTGTTCTGGTTTGGAAGCTATTGCTGGACGTTTGGTAGAAAAAGCTGCTCCGGCCGAGAAAAACACTTTTGGTGCACCATGCAGGTACATTTGAGTTTCCCAGGCAAACGAAAGCAGTTACACCAAAGTTTCTAGTTTCTGTTTGTGTCTCCCCTGAGGAGGTTTCAGGCTAGCAATGTCTTTCAGTACTATCTCTCTTGGTTTGGAAGCTATTGCTGGACGTTTGGCATGTTTGGTAGAAAAAGCTTCTCCGGCCGAGAAAAACACTTTTGGTGCACCATGCAGGTACTTTTGAGTTTCCCAGGCAAACAAAAGCAGTGACACCAAAAATTCTAGTTTCTGTTTGTGTCTCCCCTGAGGAGTTTTCAGGCCAGCAATGTCTCTCAGTACTATCTCTTTTGGTTTGGAAGCTATTGCTGGACGTTTGGCATGTTTGGTTGAAAAAGCTGCTCCTGCCGAGAAAAACACTTTTGGTGCACCATGCAGGTACATTTGAGTTTCCCAGGCAAACGAAAGCAGTGACACCAAAGTTTCTAGTTTCTGTTTGTGTCTCCCCTGAGGAGGTTTCAGGCCAGCAATATCTTTCAGAACTATCTCTTTTGGTTTGGAAGCTATTGCTGTACGTTCTGTAGAAAAAGATTCTCCGGCCGAGAAAAACACTTTTGGTGCACCATGCAGGTACATTTGAGTTTCCCCGGCAAACGAAAGCAGTGACACCAAAGTTTCTAGTTTCTGTTTGTGTCTCCCCTGAGGAGGTTTGAGGCCAGCAATGTCTTCCTGTACTATCTCTTTTGGTTTGGAAGCTATTGCTTGACGTTTGGCATGTTTGGCAGCAAATGCTGCTCCGGCCGAGAAAAACAGTTTTGGTGCACCATGCAGGTACATTTGAGTTTCCCAGGCAAACCAAAGCAGTGACAAAAAAGATTCTAGTTTCTGTTTGTGTCTCCCCTGAGGAGGTTTCAGGCCAGCAATGTCTTTCAGTACTATCTCTTTTGGTTTGGAAGCTATTGCTGGACGTTTGGCATGTTTGGCAGAAAATGCTGCTCTGGCCGAGAAAAACACTTTTGGTGCACCATGCAGGTACATTTGAGTTTCCCAGGCAAACCAAAGCAGTGACACCAAAGTTTCCAGTTTCTGTTTGTGTCTCCCCTGAGGAGGTTTCAGGCCAGCTATATCTTTCAGTACTATCTCTTTTGGTTTGGAAGCTATTGCTGGACGTTTGGCATGTTTGGCAGCAAATGCAGCTCTGGCCGAGAAAAACACTTTTGTTGCACCATGCAGGTACATTTGAGTTTCCCAGGCAAACGAAAGCGGTGACACCAAAGTTTCTAGTTTCTGTTTGTGTCTCCCCTGAGGAGGTTTCAGGCCAGCAATGTCTTTCAGTACTATCTCATTTGGTTTGGAAGCTATTGCTGGACGTTTGGCATGTTTGGAAGCAAATGCTGCTCCGGCCAAGAAAAACACTTTTGGTGCATCACGCAGGTACATTTGAGTTTCCCAGGCAAACCAAAGAAGTGACACCAAAGTTTCTAGTTTCTGTTTGTGTCTCCCCTGAGGAGGTTTAAGGTCAGCAATGTCTTTCAGTACTATCTCTTTTGGTTTGGAAGCTATTGCTGGACGTTTGGCATGTTTGGCAGCAAATGCTGCTCCGGTAAGAAAAACACTTTTGGTGCACCATGCAGGTACATTTGAGTTTCCCAGGCAAACCAAAGCAGTGACAAAAAAGTTTCTAGTTTCTGTTTGTGTCTCCCCTGAGGAGGTTTCAGGCCAGCAATGTCTTTCAGTACTATCTCTTTTGGTTTGGAAGCTATTGCTGGATGTTTGGCATGTTTGGCAGCAAATGCTACTCCGGCCGAGAAAAACACTTCTGGTGCACCATGCAGGTACATTTGAGTTTCCCAGGCAAACGAAAGCAGTGACACCAAAGTTTCTAGTTTCTGTTTGTTTCTCCCCTGAGGATGTTTAAGGCCAGCAATGTCTTTCAGTACTATCTCTTTTGGTTTGGAAGCTATTCTGGACGTTTTGCATGTTTGGCAGCAAATGCTTCTCCGGCCGAGAAAAACAATTTTGGTGTACCATGCAGGTACATTTGAGTATCCCATGCAAACCAAAGCATTAACAAAAAAGATTCTAGTTTCTGTTTGTGTCTCCCCTGAGGAGGTTTCAGGCCAGCAATGTCTTTCAGTACTATCTCTTTTGGTTTGGAAGCTATTGCTGGACGTTTGGCATGTTTGGCAGCAAATGCTGCTCCGGCCGAGAAAAACACTTTTGGTGCACCATGCAGGTACATTTGAGTTTCCCAGGCAAACGAAAGCAGTGACACCAAAAATTCTAGTTTCTGTTTGTGTCTCCCCTGAGGAGGTTTCAGGCCAGCAATGTCTTTCAGTACTATCTCTTTTGGTTTGGAAGCTATTGCTGGACGTTTGGCATGTTTGGCAGCAAATGCTGCTCCGGCCGAGAAAAACACTTTTGGTGCACCATGCAGGTACATTTGAGTTTCCCAGGCAAACGAAAGCAGTGACACCAAAGTTTCTAGTTTCTGTTTGTGTCTCCCCTGAGGAGGTTTCAGGCCAGCAATGTCTTTCAGTACTATCACTTTTGGTTTGGAAGCTATTGCTGGACGTTTGGCATATTTGGCAGCAAATGCTGCTCCGGCCGAGAAAGACACTTTTGGTGCACCATGCAGGTACATTTGAGTTTCCCAGGCAAACGAAAGCGGTGACACCAAAGTTTCTAGTTTCTGTTTGTGTCTCACCTGAGAGGTTTCAGGCCAGCTATATCTTTCAGTACTATCTCTTTTGGTTTTGAAGCTATTGCTGGACATTTGGCATGTTTGGCATCAAATGCAGCTCCGGCCGAGAAAAACACTTTTGGTGCACCATGCAGGTACATTTGAGATTCCCAGGCAAACGATAGCGGTGACACCAAAGTTTCTAGTTTCTGTTTGTGTCTCCCCTGAGGAGGTTTCAGGCCAGCAATGTCTTTCAGTACTATCTCTTTTGGTTTGGAAGCTATTGCTGGACGTTTGGCATGTTTGGCAGCAAATGCTGCTCCGGCCGAGAAAAACACTTTTGGTGCACCATGCAGGTACATTTGAGTTTCCCAGGCAAACCAAAGCAGTGACAAAAAAGTTTCTAGTTTCTGTTTGTGTCTCCCCTGAGGAGGTTTCAGGCCAGCAATGTCTTCCTGTACTATCTCTTTTTGTTTGGAAGCTATTGCTGGACGTTTGGCATGTTTGGCAGCAAATGCTGCTCCGGCCGAGAAAAACAATTTTGGTGCACCATGCAGGTACATTTGAGTTTCCCAGGCAAACCAAAGCAGTGACAAAAAAGTTTCTAGTTTCTGTTTGTGTCTCCCCTGAGGAGGTTTCAGGCCAGCAATGTCTTCCTGTACTATCTCTTTTGGTTTGGAAGCTATTGCTGGACGTTTGGCAAGTTTCGCAGCAAATGCTGCTCTGGCCGAGAAAGACACTTTTGGTGCACCATGCAGGTACATTTGAGTTTCCCAGGCAAACCAAAGCAGTGACACCAAAGTTTCTAGTTTCTGCTTGTGTCTCCCCTGAGGAGGTTTCAGGCCAGCTATATCTTTCAGTACTATCTCTTTTGGTTTGGAAGCAATTGCTGGACGTTTGGTAGAAAAAGCTTCTCCGGCCAAGAAAAACACTTTTGTTGCACCATGCAGGTACATTTGAGTTTCCCAGGCAAACGAAAGCAGTTACACCAAAGTTTCTAGTTTCTGTTTGTGTCTCCCCTGAGGAGGTTTCAGGCCAGCAATATCTTTCTGAACTATCTGTTTTGGTTTGGAAGCTATTGCTGGACGTTTGGCATGTTTGGCAGCAAATGCTGCTCTGGCCGAGAAAAACACATTTTGGTGCACCATGCAGGTACATTTGAGTTTCCCAGGCAAACGAAAGCAGTGACACCAAAGTTTCTAGTTTCTGCTTGTGTCTCCCCTGAGGAGGTTTCAGGCCAGCTATATCTTTCAGTACTATCACTTTTGGTTTGGAAGCTATTGCTGGACGTTTGGCATGTTTTGCAGCAAATGCAGCTCCGGCCGAGAAAAACACTTTTGGTGCACCATGCAGGTACATTTGAGTATCCTAGGCAAACGAAAGCGGAGACACCAAAGTTTCTAGTTTCTGTTTGTGTCTCCCCTGAGGAGGTTTCAGGCCAGCAATGTCTTTCAGTACTATCTCTTTTGGTTTGGAAGCTATTGCTGGACGTTTGGCATGTTTGGCAGCAAATGCTGCTCCGGCCAAGAAAAACACTTTTGTTGCACCATGCAGGTACATTTGAGTTTCCCAGGCTAACGAAAGCAGTGACACCAAAGTTTCTAGTTTCTGTTTGTGTCTCCCCTGAGGAGGTTTCAGGCCAGCAATGTCTTTCAGTACTATCTTTTTGTTTTGGAAGCTATTGCTGGACGTTTAGCATGTTTGGCAGCAAATGCTGCTCCGGCCGAGAAAAACAATTTTGGTGCACCATGCAGGTACATTTGAGTATCCCATGCAAACCAAAGCATTGACAAAAAAGATTCTAGTTTCTGTTTGTGTCTCCCCTGAGGAGGTTTCAGGCCAGCAATGTCTTTCAGTACTATCTCTTTTGGTTTGGAAGCTATTGCTGGATGTTTAGTAGAAAAAGCTTCTCCGGCCGAGAAAAACACTTTTGGTGCACCATGTAGGTACATTTGAGTTTCCCAGGCAAACGAAAGCAGTTACACCAAAGTTTCTAGTTTCTGTTTGTGTCTCCCCTGAGGAGGTTTCAGGCCAGCAATGTCTTTCAGAACTATCTGTTTTGGTTTGGAAGCTATTACTGGACGTTTTGTAGAAAAAGCTGCTCCGGCCAGGAAAAACACTTTTGGTGCACCATGCAGGTACATTTGAGTTTCCCAGGGAAACGAAAGCAGTGACACCAAAGTTTCTAGTTTCTGTTTGTGTCTCCCCTGAGGAGGTTTCAGGCCAGCTATGTCTTTCAGTGCTATCTCTTTTGGTTTGGAAGCAATTGCTGGACGTTTGGTAGAAAAAGCTTCTCCGGCCGAGAAAAACACTTTTGTTGCACCATGCAGGTACATTTGAGTTTCCCAGGCAAACGAAAGCAGTTACACCAAAGTTTCTAGTTTCTGTTTGTGTCTCCCCTGAGGAGGTTTCAGGCCAGCAATATCTTTCTGAACTATCTGTTTTGGTTTGGAAGCTATTGCTGGACGTTTGGTAGAAAAAGCTGCTCCGGCCGAGAAAAACACTTTTGGTGCACCATGCAGGTACATTTGAGTTTCCCAGGCAAACGAAAGCAGTTACACCAAAGTTTCTAGTTTCTGTTTGTGTCTCCCCTGAGAAGGTTTCAGGCCAGCTATGTCTTTCAGTGCTATCTCTTTTTGTTTGGAAGCAATTGCTGGACGTTTGGTAGAGAAAGCTTCTCCGGCCGAGAAAAACACTTTTGTTGCACCATGCAGGTACATTTGAGTTTCCCAGGCAAACGAAAGCAGTTACACCAAAGTTTCTTGTTTCTGTTTGTGTCTCCCCTGAGGAGGTTTCAGGCCAGCAATATCTTTCAGAACTATCTGTTCTGGTTTGGAAGCTATTGCTGGACGTTTGGTAGAAAAAGCTGCTCCGGCCGAGAAAAACACTTTTGGTGCACCATGCAGGTACATTTGAGTTTCCCAGGCAAACGAAAGCAGTTACACCAAAGTTTCTAGTTTCTGTTTGTGTCTCCCCTGAGGAGGTTTCAGGCTAGCAATGTCTTTCAGTACTATCTCTCTTGGTTTGGAAGCTATTGCTGGACGTTTGGCATGTTTGGTAGAAAAAGCTTCTCCGGCCGAGAAAAACACTTTTGGTGCACCATGCAGGTACTTTTGAGTTTCCCAGGCAAACAAAAGCAGTGACACCAAAAATTCTAGTTTCTGTTTGTGTCTCCCCTGAGGAGGTTTCAGGCCAGCAATGTCTTTCAGTACTATCTCTTTTGGTTTGGAAGCTATTGCTGGACGTTTGGCATGTTTGGTTGAAAAAGCTGCTCCTGCCGAGAAAAACACTTTTGGTGCACCATGCAGGTACATTTGAGTTTCCCAGGCAAACGAAAGCAGTTACACCAAAGTTTCTCGTTTCTGTTTGTGTCTCCCCTGAGGAGGTTTCCGGCCAGCAATATCTTTCAGAACTATCTGTTTTGGTTTGGAAGCTATTACTGGACGTTTGGTAGAAAAAGCTGCTCCGGCCGAGAAAAACACTTTTGGTGCACCATGCAGGTACATTTGAGTTTCCCAGGGAAACGAAAGCAGTGACACCAAAGTTTCTAGTTTCTGTTTGTGTCTCCCCTGAGGAGGTTTCAGGCCAGCTATGTCTTTCAGTGCTATCTCTTTTGGTTTGGAAGCAATTGCTGGACGTTTGGTAGAAAAAGCTTCTCCGGCCGAGAAAAACACTTTTGTTGCACCATGCAGGTACATTTGAGTTTCCCAGGCAAACGAAAGCAGTTACACCAAAGTTTCTAGTTTCTGTTTGTGTCTCCCCTGAGGAGGTTTCAGGCCAGCAATATCTTTCTGAACTATCTGTTTTGGTTTGGAAGCTATTGCTGGACGTTTGGTAGAAAAAGCTGCTCCGGCCGAGAAAAACACTTTTGGTGCACCATGCAGGTACATTTGAGTTTCCCAGGCAAACGAAAGCAGTTACACCAAAGTTTCTAGTTTCTGTTTGTGTCTCCCCTGAGAAGGTTTCAGGCCAGCTATGTCTTTCAGTGCTATCTCTTTTTGTTTGGAAGCAATTGCTGGACGTTTGGTAGAGAAAGCTTCTCCGGCCGAGAAAAACACTTTTGTTGCACCATGCAGGTACATTTGAGTTTCCCAGGCAAACGAAAGCAGTTACACCAAAGTTTCTTGTTTCTGTTTGTGTCTCCCCTGAGGAGGTTTCAGGCCAGCAATATCTTTCAGAACTATCTGTTCTGGTTTGGAAGCTATTGCTGGACGTTTGGTAGAAAAAGCTGCTCCGGCCGAGAAAAACACTTTTGGTGCACCATGCAGGTACATTTGAGTTTCCCAGGCAAACGAAAGCAGTTACACCAAAGTTTCTAGTTTCTGTTTGTGTCTCCCCTGAGGAGGTTTCAGGCTAGCAATGTCTTTCAGTACTATCTCTCTTGGTTTGGAAGCTATTGCTGGACGTTTGGCATGTTTGGTAGAAAAAGCTTCTCCGGCCGAGAAAAACACTTTTGGTGCACCATGCAGGTACTTTTGAGTTTCCCAGGCAAACAAAAGCAGTGACACCAAAAATTCTAGTTTCTGTTTGTGTCTCCCCTGAGGAGGTTTCAGGCCAGCAATGTCTTTCAGTACTATCTCTTTTGGTTTGGAAGCTATTGCTGGACGTTTGGCATGTTTGGTTGAAAAAGCTGCTCCTGCCGAGAAAAACACTTTTGGTGCACCATGCAGGTACATTTGAGTTTCCCAGGCAAACGAAAGCAGTTACACCAAAGTTTCTCGTTTCTGTTTGTGTCTCCCCTGAGGAGGTTTCCGGCCAGCAATATCTTTCAGAACTATCTGTTTTGGTTTGGAAGCTATTGCTGGACGTTTGGTAGAAAAAGCTGCTCCGGCCGAGAAAAACACTTTTGGTGCACCATGCAGGTACATTTGAGTTTCCCAGGCAAACGAAAGCAGTGACACCAAAGTTTCTAGTTTCTGTTTGTGTCTCCCCTGAGGAGGTTTCAGGCCAGCAATATCTTTCAGAACTATCTCTTTTGGTTTGGAAGCTATTGCTGTACGTTCTGTAGAAAAAGATTCTCCGGCCGAGAAAAACACTTTTGGTGCACCATGCAGGTACATTTGAGTTTCCCAGGCAAACGAAAGCAGTTACACCAAAGTTTCCTAGTTTCTGTTTGTGTCTCCCCTGAGGAGGTTTCAGGCCAGCAATGTCTTTCAGTACTATCTTTTTTGGTTTGGATGCTATTGCTGGACGTTTGGCATGTTTGGTAGAAAAAGATTCTCCGGCCGAGAAAAACACTTTTGGTGCACCATGCAGGTACATTTGAGTTTCCCCGGCAAACGAAAGCAGTGACACCAAAGTTTCTAGTTTCTGTTTGTCTCTCCCCTGAGGAGGTTTCAGGCCAGCTATGTCTTTCAGTACTATCTCTTTTGGTTTGGAAGCTATTGCTGGACGTTTGGCATGTTTGGTAGAAAAAGCTTCTCCGGCCGAGAAAAACACTTTTGGTGCACCATGCAGGTACATTTTAGTTTCCCAGGCAAACGAAAGCAGTTACACCAAAGTTTCTAGTTTCTGTTTGTGTCTCCCCTGAGGAGGTTTCAGGCCAGCAATATCTTTCAGAACTATCTGTTTTGGTTTGGAAGCTATTGCTGGACATTTGGTAGAAAAAGCTGCTCCGGCCGAGAAAAACACTTTTGGTGCACCATGCAGATACATTTGAGTTTCCCAGGCAAACGAAAGCAGTTACACCAAAGTTTCTAGTTTCTGTTTGTGTCTCCCCTGAGGAGGTTTCAGGCCAGCTATGTCTTTCAGTGCTATCTCTTTTGGTTTGGAAGCAATTGCTGGACGTTTGGTAGAAAAAGCTTCTCCGGCCGAGAAAAACACTTTTGTTGCACCATGCAGGTACATTTGAGTTTCCCAGGCAAACGAAAGCAGTTACACCAAAGTTTCTAGTTTCTGTTTGTGTCTCCCCTGAGGAGGTTTCAGGCTAGCAATGTCTTTCAGTACTATCTCTCTTGGTTTGGAAGCTATTGCTGGACGTTTGGCATGTTTGGTAGAAAAAGCTTCTCCGGCCGAGAAAAACACTTTTGGTGCACCATGCAGGTACTTTTGAGTTTCCCAGGCAAACAAAAGCTGTCACACCAAAAATTCTAGTTTCTGTTTGTGTCTCCCCTGAGGAGGTTTCAGGCCAGCAATGTCTTTCAGTACTATCTCTTTTGGTTTGGAAGCTATTGCTGGACGTTTGGCATGTTTGGTTGAAAAAGCTGCTCCTGCCGAGAAAAACACTTTTGGTGCACCATGCAGGTACATTTGAGTTTCCCAGGCAAACGAATGCAGTTATACCAAAGTTTCTCGTTTCTGTTTGTGTCTCCCCTGAGGAGGTTTCAGGCCAGCAATATCTTTCAGAACTATCTGTTTTGGTTTGGAAGCTATTACTGGACGTTTGGTAGAAAAAGCTGCTCCGGCCGAGAAAAACACTTTTGGTGCACCATGCAGGTACATTTGAGTTTCCCAGGCAAACGAAAGCAGTGACACCAAAGTTTCTAGTTTCTGTTTGTGTCTCCCCTGAGGAGGTTTCAGGTCAGCAATATCTTTCAGAACTATCTCTTTTGGTTTGGAAGCTATTGCTGTACGTTCTGTAGAAAAAGCTTCTCCGGCCGAGAAAAACACTTTTGGTGCACCATGCAGGTACATTTGAGTTTCCCAGGCAAACGAAAGCAGTTACACCAAAGTTTCTAGTTTCTGTTTGTGTCTCCCCTGAGGAGGTTTCAGGCCAGCAATGTCTTTCAGAACTATCTGTTTTGGTTTGGAAGCTATTACTGGACGTTTTGTAGAAAAAGCTGCTCCGGCCAGGAAAAACACTTTTGGTGCACCATGCAGGTACATTTGAGTTTCCCAGGGAAACGAAAGCAGTGACACCAAAGTTTCTAGTTTCTGTTTGTGTCTCCCCTGAGGAGGTTTCAGGCCAGCTATATCTTTCAGTACTATCTCTTTTGGTTTGGATGCTATTGCTGGACGTTTGGCATGTTTGGTAGAAAAAGCTTCTCCGGCCGAGAAAAACACTTTTGGTGCACCATGCAGGTACATTTGAGTTTCCCAGGCAAACGAAAGCGGTGACACCAAAGTTTCTAGTTTCTGTTTGTGTCTCCCCTGAGGAGGTTTCAGGCCAGCTATGTCTTTCAGTACTATCTCTTTTGGTTTGGAAGCTATTGCTGGACGTTTGGCATGTTTGGTAGAAAAAGCTTCTCCGGCCGAGAAAAACACTTTTGGTGCACCATGCAGGTACATTTGAGTTTCCCAGGCAAACGAAAGCAGTTACACCAAAGCTTCTAGTTTCTGTTTGTGTCTCCCCTGAGGAGGTTTCAGGCCAGCTATGTCTTTCAGTGCTATCTCTTTTGGTTTGGAAGCAATTGCTGGACGTTTGGTAGAAAAAGCTGCTCCGGCCGAGAAAAACACTTTTGTTGCACCATGCAGGTACATTTGAGTTTCCCAGGCAAACGAAAGCAGTTACACCAAAGTTTCTAGTTTCTGTTTGTGTCTCCCCTGAGGAGGTTTCAGGCCAGAAATATCTTTCTGAACTATCTGTTTTGGTTTGGAAGCTATTGCTGGACGTTTGGTAGAAAAAGCTGCTCCGGCCGAGAAAAACACTTTTGGTGCACCATGCAGGTACATTTGAGTTTCCCAGGCAAACGAAAGCAGTTACACCAAAGTTTCTAGTTTCTGTTTGTGTCTCCCCTGAGAAGGTTTCAGGCCAGCTATGTCTTTCAGTGCTATCTCTTTTTGTTTGGAAGCAATTGCTGGACGTTTGGTAGAAAAAGCTTCTCCGGCCGAGAAAAACACTTTTGTTGCACCATGCAGGTACATTTGAGTTTCCCAGGCAAACGAAAGCAGTTACACCAAAGTTTCTTGTTTCTGTTTGTGTCTCCCCTGAGGAGGTTTCAGGCCAGCAATATCTTTCAGAACTATCTGTTCTGGTTTGGAAGCTATTGCTGGACGTTTGGTAGAAAAAGCTGCTCCGGCCGAGAAAAACACTTTTGGTGCACCATGCAGGTACATTTGAGTTTCCCAGGCAAACGAAAGCAGTTACACCAAAGTTTCTAGTTTCTGTTTGTGTCTCCCCTGAGGAGGTTTCAGGCTAGTAATGTCTTTCAGTACTATCTCTCTTGGTTTGGAAGCTATTGCTGGACGTTTGGCATGTTTGGTAGAAAAAGCTTCTCCGGCCGAGAAAAACACTTTTGGTGCACCATGCAGGTACTTTTGAGTTTCCCAGGCAAACAAAAGCAGTGACACCAAAAATTCTAGTTTCTGTTTGTGTCTCCCCTGAGGAGGTTTCAGGCCAGCAATGTCTTTCAGTACTATCTCTTTTGGTTTGGAAGCTATTGCTGGACGTTTGGCATGTTTGGTTGAAAAAGCTGCTCCTGCCGAGAAAAACACTTTTGGTGCACCATGCAGGTACATTTGAGTTTCCCAGGCAAACGAAAGCAGTTACACCAAAGTTTCTCGTTTCTGTTTGTGTCTCCCCTGAGGAGGTTTCAGGCCAGCAATATCTTTCAGAACTATCTGTTTTGGTTTGGAAGCTATTACTAAACGTTTGGTAGAAAAAGCTGCTCCGGCCGAGAAAAACACTTTTGGTGCACCATGCAGGTACATTTGAGTTTCCCAGGCAAACGAAAGCAGTGACACCAAAGTTTCTAGTTTCTGTTTGTGTCTCCCCTGAGGAGGTTTCAGGCCAGCAATATCTTTCAGAACTATCTCTTTTGGTTTGGAAGCTATTGCTGTACGTTCTGTAGAAAAAGCTTCTCCGGCCGAGAAAAACACTTTTGGTGCACCATGCAGGTACATTTGAGTTTCCCAGGCAAACGAAAGCAGTTACACCAAAGTTTCCTAGTTTCTGTTTGTGTCTCCCCTGAGGAGGTTTCAGGCCAGCAATGTCTTTCAGTACTATCTTTTTTGGTTTGGATGCTATTGCTGGACGTTTGGCATGTTTGGTAGAAAAAGATTCTCCGGCCGAGAAAAACACTTTTGGTGCACCATGCAGGTACATTTGAGTTTCCCCGGCAAACGAAAGCAGTGACACCAAAGTTTCTAGTTTCTGTTTGTCTCTCCCCTGAGGAGGTTTCAGGCCAGCTATGTCTTTCAGTACTATCTCTTTTGGTTTGGAAGCTATTGCTGGACGTTTGGCATGTTTGGTAGAAAAAGCTTCTCCGGCCGAGAAAAACACTTTTGGTGCACCATGCAGGTACATTTTAGTTTCCCAGGCAAACGAAAGCAGTTACACCAAAGTTTCTAGTTTCTGTTTGTGTCTCCCCTGAGGAGGTTTCAGGCCAGCAATATCTTTCAGAACTATCTGTTTTGGTTTGGAAGCTATTGCTGGACATTTGGTAGAAAAAGCTGCTCCGGCCGAGAAAAACACTTTTGGTGCACCATGCAGATACATTTGAGTTTCCCAGGCAAACGAAAGCAGTTACACCAAAGTTTCTAGTTTCTGTTTGTGTCTCCCCTGAGGAGGTTTCAGGCCAGCAATGTCTTTCAGTGCTATCTCTTTTGGTTTGGAAGCAATTGCTGGACGTTTGGTAGAAAAAGCTTCTCCGGCCGAGAAAAACACTTTTGTTGCACCATGCAGGTACATTTGAGTTTCCCAGGCAAACGAAAGCAGTTACACCAAAGTTTCTAGTTTCTGTTTGTGTCTCCCCTGAGGAGGTTTCAGGCTAGCAATGTCTTTCAGTACTATCTCTCTTGGTTTGGAAGCTATTGCTGGACGTTTGGCATGTTTGGTAGAAAAAGCTTCTCCGGCCGAGAAAAACACTTTTGGTGCACCATGCAGGTACTTTTGAGTTTCCCAGGCAAACAAAAGCTGTGACACCAAAAATTCTAGTTTCTGTTTGTGTCTCCCCTGAGGAGGTTTCAGGCCAGCAATGTCTTTCAGTACTATCTCTTTTGGTTTGGAAGCTATTGCTGGACGTTTGGCATGTTTGGTTGAAAAAGCTGCTCCTGCCGAGAAAAACACTTTTGGTGCACCATGCAGGTACATTTGAGTTTCCCAGGCAAACGAAAGCAGTTATACCAAAGTTTCTCGTTTCTGTTTGTGTCTCCCCTGAGGAGGTTTCAGGCCAGCAATATCTTTCAGAACTATCTGTTTTGGTTTGGAAGCTATTACTGGACGTTTGGTAGAAAAAGCTGCTCCGGCCGAGAAAAACACTTTTGGTGCACCATGCAGGTACATTTGAGTTTCCCAGGCAAACGAAAGCAGTGACACCAAAGTTTCTAGTTTCTGTTTGTGTCTCCCCTGAGGAGGTTTCAGGTCAGCAATATCTTTCAGAACTATCTCTTTTGGTTTGGAAGCTATTGCTGTACGTTCTGTAGAAAAAGCTTCTCCGGCCGAGAAAAACACTTTTGGTGCACCATGCAGGTACATTTGAGTTTCCCAGGTAAACGAAAGCAGTTACACCAAAGTTTCTAGTTTCTGTTTGTGTCTCCCCTGAGGAGGTTTCAGGCCAGCAATGTCTTTCAGTACTATCTTTTTTGGTTTGGATGCTATTGCTGGACGTTTGGCATGTTTGGTAGAAAAAGATTCTCCGGCCGAGAAAAACACTTTTGGTGCACCATGCAGGTACATTTGAGTTTCCCCGGCAAACGAAAGCAGTGACACCAAAGTTTCTAGTTTCTGTTTGTCTCTCCCCTGAGGAGGTTTCAGGCCAGCTATGTCTTTCAGTACTATCTCTTTTGGTTTGGAAGCTATTGCTGGACGTTTGGCATGTTTGGTAGAAAAAGCTTCTCCGGCCGAGAAAAACACTTTTGGTGCACCATGCAGGTACATTTGAGTTTCCCAGGCAAACGAAAGCAGTTACACCAAAGTTTCTAGTTTCTGTTTGTGTCTCCCCTGAGGAGGTTTCAGGCTAGCAATATCTTTCAGAACTATCTGTTTTGGTTTGGAAGTTATTGCTGGATGTTTTGTAGAAAAAGCTGCTCCGGCCGAGAAAAACACTTTTGGTGCACCATGCAGATACATTTGAGTTTCCCAGGCAAACGAAAGCAGTTACACCAAAGTTTCTAGTTTCTGTTTGTGTCTCCCCTGAGGAGGTTTCAGGCCAGCTATGTCTTTCAGTGCTATCTCTTTTGGTTTGGAAGCAATTGCTGGACGTTTGGTAGAAAAAGCTTCTCCGGCCGAGAAAAACACATTTGTTGCACCATGCAGGTACATTTGAGTTTCCCAGGCAAACGAAAGCAGTTACACCAAAGTTTCTAGTTTCTGTTTGTGTCTCCCCTGAGGAGGTTTCAGGCCAGCAATATATTTCAGAACTATCTGTTTTGGTTTGGAAGCTATTGCTGGACGTTTGGTAGAAAAAGCTGCTCCTGCCGAGAAAAACACTTTTGGTGCACCATGCAGGTACATTTGAGTTTCCCAGGCAAACGAAAGCAGTTACACCAAAGTTTCTAGTTTCTGTTTGTGTCTCCCCTGACGAGGTTTCAGGCCAGCAATGTCTTTCAGTACTATCTCTTTTGGTTTGGAAGCTATTGCTGGACGTTTGGCATGTTTGGCAGCAAATGCTGCTCCGGCCGAGAAAAACACTTTTGGTGCACCATGCAGGTACATTTGAGTTTCCCATGCAAAGGAAAGCAGTGACACCAAAGTTTCTAGTTTCTGTTTGTGTCTCCCCTGAGGAGGTTTAAGGCCAGCAATGTCTTTCAGTACTATCTCTTTTGGTTTGGAAGCTATTGCTGGACGTTTGGCATGTTTGGCAGCAAATGCTGCTCTGGCGGAGAAAGACAGTTTTGGTGCACCATGCAGGTACATTTGAGTTTCCCAGGCAAACCAAAGCAGTGACACCAAAGTTTCTAGTTTCTGCTTGTGTCTCCCCTGAGGAGGTTTCAGGCCAGCTATATCTTTCAGTACTATCTCTTTTGGTTTGGAAGCTATTGCTGGACGTTTGGCATGTTTGGCAGCAAATGCTGCTCCGGCCGAGAAAAACACTTTTGGTGCACCACGCAGGTACATTTGAGTTTCCCAGGCAAACCAAAGCATGGACACCAAAGTTTCTAGTTTCTGTTTGTGTCTCCCCTGAGGAGGTTTCAGGCCAGCAATGTCTTTCTGTACTATCTCTTTTGGTTTGGAAGCTATTGCTGGACGTTTGGCATGTTTGGCAGCAAATGCAGCTCTGGCCGAGAAAAACACTTTTGGTGCACCATGCAGGTACATTTGAGATTCCCAGGCAAACGAAAGCGGTGACACCAAAGTTTCTAGTTTCTGTTTGTGTCTCCCCTGAGGAGGTTTCAGGCCAGCAATGTCTTTCAGTACTATCTCTTTTGGTTTGGAAGGTATTGCTGGACGTTTGGCATGTTTGGCAGCAAATGCTGCTCTGGCCGAGAAAAACACATTTTGGTGCACCATGCAGGTACATTTGAGTTTCCCAGGCAAACGAAAGCAGTGACACCAAAGTTTCTAGTTTCTGCTTGTGTCTCCCCTGAGGAGGTTTCAGGCCAGCTATATCTTTCAGTACTATCACTTTTGGTTTGGAAGCTATTGCTGGACGTTTGGCATGTTTTGCAGCAAATGCAGCTCCGGCCGAGAAAAACACTTTTGGTGCACCATGCAGGTACATTTGAGTATCCTAGGCAAACGAAAGCGGAGACACCAAAGTTTCTAGTTTCTGTTTGTGTCTCCCCTGAGGAGGTTTCAGGCCAGCAATGTCTTTCAGTACTATCTCTTTTGGTTTGGAACCTATTGCTGGACGTTTGGCATGTTTGGCAGCAAATGCTGCTCCGGCCAAGAAAAACACTTTTGTTGCACCATGCAGGTACATTTGAGTTTCCCAGGCTAACGAAAGCAGTGACACCAAAGTTTCTAGTTTCTGTTTGTGTCTCCCCTGTGGATGTTTCAGGCCAGCAATGTCTTTCAGTACTATCTTTTTGTTTTGGAAGCTATTGCTGGACGTTTAGCATGTTTGGCAGCAAATGCTGCTCCGGCCGAGAAAAACAATTTTGGTGCACCATGCAGGTACATTTGAGTTTCCCAGGCAAACCAAAGCATTGACAAAAAAGATTCTAGTTTCTGTTTGTGTCTCCCCTGAGGAGGTTTCAGGCCAGCAATGTCTTTCAGTACTATCTCTTTTGGTTTGGAAGCTATTGCTGGACGTTTAGTAGAAAAAGCTTCTCCGGCCGAGAAAAACACTTTTGGTGCACCATGCAGGTACATTTGAGTTTCCCAGGCAAACGAAAGCAGTTACACCAAAGTTTCTAGTTTCTGTTTGTGTCTCCCCTGAGGAGGTTTCAGGCCAGCAATGTCTTTCAGAACTATCTGTTTTGGTTTGGAAGCTATTACTGGACGTTTTGTAGAAAAAGCTGCTCCGGCCGAGAAAAACACTTTTAGTGCACCATGCAGGTACATTTGAGTTTCCCAGGGAAACGAAAGCAGTGACACCAAAGTTTCTAGTTTCTGTTTGTGTCTCCCCTGAGGAGGTTTTAGGCCAGCTATATCTTTCAGTACTATCTCTTTTGGTTTGGATGCTATTGCTGGACGTTTGGCATGTTTGGTAGAAAAAGCTTCTCCGGCCGAGAAAAACTCTTTTGGTGCACCATGCAGGTACATTTGAGTTTCCCAGGCAAACGAAAGCAGTTACACCAAAGTTTCTAGTTTCTGTTTGTGTCTCCCCTGAGGAGGTTTCAGGCCAGCTATGTCTTTCAGTACTATCTCTTTTGGTTTGGAAGCTATTGCTGGACGTTTGGCATGTTTGGTAGAAAAAGCTTCTCCCGCCGAGAAAAACACTTTTGGTGCACCATGCAGGTACATTTGAGTTTCCCAGGCAAACGAAAGCAGTTACACCAAAGCTTCTAGTTTCTGTTTGTGTCTCCCCTGAGGAGGTTTCAGGCCAGCTATGTCTTTCAGTGCTATCTCTTTTGGTTTGGAAGCAATTGCTGGACGTTTGGTAGAAAAAGCTTCTCCGGCCGAGAAAAACACTTTTGTTGCACCATGCAGGTACATTTGAGTTTCCCAGGCAAACGAAAGCAGTTACACCAAAGTTTCTAGTTTCTGTTTGTGTCTCCCCTGAGGAGGTTTCAGGCCAGCAATATCTTTCTGAACTATCTGTTTTGGTTTGGAAGCAATTGCTGGACGTTTGGTAGAAAAAGCTTCTCCGGCCGAGAAAAACACTTTTGTTGCACCATGCAGGTACATTTGAGTTTCCCAGGCAAACGAAAGCAGTTACACCAAAGTTTCTAGTTTCTGTTTGTGTCTCCCCTGAGGAGGTTTGAGGCCAGCAATGTCTTCCTGTACTATCTCTTTTGGTTTGGAAGCTATTGCTGGACGTTTGGCATGTTTGGCAGCAAATGCTGCTCCGGCCGAGAAAAATACTTTTGGTGCACCATGCAGGTACTTTTGAGTTTCCCAGGCAAACCAAAGCAGTGACAAAAAAGATTCTAGTTTCTGTTTGTGTCTCCCCTGAGGTGGTTTCAGGCCAGCAATGTCTTCCTGTACTATCTCTTTTGGTTTGGAAGCTATTGCTGGACGTTTGGCATGTTTGGCAGAAAATGCTGCTCCGGCCGAGAAAAACACTTTTGGTGCACCATGCAGGTACATTTGAGTTTCCCAGGCAAACCAAAGCAGTGACACCAAAGTTTCTAGTTTCTGTTTGTGTCTCCCCTGAGGAGGTTTCAGGCCAGCTATATCTTTCAGTACTATCTCTTTTGGTTTGGAAGCTATTGCTGGACGTTTGGCATGTTTGGCAGCAAATGCAGCTCTGGCCGAGAAAAACACTTTTGGTGCACCATGCAGGTACATTTGAGTTTCCCAGGCAAACGAAAGCGGTGACACCAAAGTTTCTAGTTTCTGTTTGTGTCTCCCCTGAGGAGGTTTCAGGCCAGCAATGTCTTTCAGTACTATCTCTTTTGGTTTGGAAGCTATTGCTGGACGTTTGGCATGTTTGGAAGCAAATGCTGCTCCGGCCAAGAAAAACACTTTTGGTGCATCACGCAGGTACATTTGAGTTTCCCAGGCAAACCAAAGAAGTGACACCAAAGTTTCTAGTTTCTGTTTGTGTCTCCCCTGAGGAGGTTTCAGGTCAGCAATGTCTTTCTGTACTATCTCTTTTGGTTTGGAAGCTATTGCTGGACGTTTGGCATGTTTGGCAGCAAATGCTGCTCCGGCCGAGAAAAACACTTTTGGTGCACCATGCAGGTACATTTGAGTTTCCCAGGCAAACCAAAGCAGTGACAAAAAAGTTTCTAGTTTCTGTTTGTGTCTCCCCTGAGGAGGTTTCAGGCCAGCAATGTCTTTCAGTACTATCTCTTTTGGTTTGGAAGCTATTGCTGGATGTTTGGCATGTTTGGCAGCAAATGCTACTCCGGCCGAGAAAAACACTTCTGGTGCACCATGCAGGTACATTTGAGTTTCCCAGGCAAACGAAAGCAGTGACACCAAAGTTTCTAGTTTCTGTTTGTTTCTCCCCTGAGGATGTTTAAGGCCAGCAATGTCTTTCAGTACTATCTCTTTTGGTTTGGAAGCTATTTCTGGACGTTTTGCATGTTTGGCAGCAAATGCTTCTCCGGCCGAGAAAAACAATTTTGGTGTACCATGCAGGTACATTTGAGTATCCCATGCAAACCAAAGCATTAACAAAAAAGATTCTAGTTTCTGTTTGTGTCTCCCCTGAGGAGGTTTCAGGCCAGCAATGTCTTTCAGTACTATCTCTTTTGGTTTGGAAGCTATTGCTGGACGTTTGGCATGTTTGGCAGCAAATGCTGCTCCGGCCGAGAAAAACACTTTTGGTGCACCATGCAGGTACATTTGAGTTTCCCAGGCAAACGAAAGCAGTGACACCAAAGTTTCTAGTTTCTGTTTGTGTCTCCCCTGAGGAGGTTTCAGGCCAGCAATGTCTTTCAGTACTATCTCTTTTGGTTTGGAAGCTATTGCTGGACGTTTGGCATGTTTGGCAGCAAATGCTGCTCCGGCCGAGAAAAACACTTTTGGTGCACCATGCAGGTACATTTGAGTTTCCCAGGCAAACGAAAGCAGTGACACCAAAGTTTCTAGTTTCTGTTTGTGTCTCCCCTGAGGAGGTTTCAGGCCAGCAATGTCTTTCAGTACTATCTCTTTTGGTTTGGAAGCTATTGCTGGACGTTTGGCATGTTTGGCAGCAAATGCTACTCCGGCCGAGAAAAACACTTCTGGTGCACCATGCAGGTACATTTGAGTTTCCCAGGCAAACGAAAGCAGTGACACCAAAGTTTCTAGTTTCTGTTTGTTTCTCCCCTGAGGATGTTTAAGGCCAGCAATGTCTTTCAGTACTATCTCATTTGGTTTGGAAGCTATTGCTGGACGTTTGGCATGTTTGGCAGCAAATGCTTCTCCGGCCGAGAAAAACAATTTTGGTGTACCATGCAGGTACATTTGAGTTTCCCAGGCAAACCAAAGCATTAACAAAAAAGATTCTAGTTTCTGTTTGTGTCTCCCCTGAGGAGGTTTCAGGCCAGCAATGTCTTTCAGTACTATCTCTTTTGGTTTGGAAGCTATTGCTGGACGTTTGGCATGTTTGGCAGCAAATGCTGCTCCGGCCGAGAAAAACACTTTTGGTGCACCATGCAGGTACATTTGAGTTTCCCAGGCAAACGAAAGCAGTGACACCAAAGTTTCTAGTTTCTGTTTGTGTCTCCCCTGAGGAGGTTTCAGGCCAGCAATGTCTTTCAGTACTATCTCTTTTGGTTTGGAAGCTATTGCTGGACGTTTGGCATGTTTGGCAGCAAATGCTGCTCCGGCCGAGAAAAACACTTTTGGTGCACCATGCAGGTACATTTGAGTTTCCCAGGCAAACCAAAGCAGTGACACCAAAGTTTCTAGTTTCTGTTTGTGTCTCCCCTGAGGAGGTTTCAGGCCAGCAATGTCTTTCAGTACTATCTCTTTTGGTTTGGAAGCTATTGCTGGACGTTTGGCATATTTGGCAGCAAATGCTGCTCCGGCCGAGAAAGACACTTTTGGTGCACCATGCAGGTACATTTGAGTTTCCCAGGCAAACGAAAGCGGTGACACCAAAGTTTCTAGTTTCTGTTCGTGTCTCACCTGAGAGGTTTCAGGCCAGCTATATCTTTCAGTACTATCTCTTTTGGTTTGGAAGCTATTGCTGGACATTTGGCATGTTTGGCAGCAAATGCAGCTCCGGCCGAGAAAAACACTTTTGGTGCACCATGCAGGTACATTTGAGATTCCCAGGCAAACGATAGCGGTGACACCAAAGTTTCTAGTTTCTGTTTGTGTCTCCCCTGAGGAGGTTTCAGGCCAGCAATGTCTTTCAGTACTATCTCTTTTGGTTTGGAAGCTATTGCTGGACGTTTGGCATGTTTGGCAGCAAATGCTGCTCCGGCCGAGAAAAACACTTTTGGTGCACCATGCAGGTACATTTGAGTTTCCCAGGCAAACCAAAGCAGTGACAAAAAAGTTTCTAGTTTCTGTTTGTGTCTCCCCTGAGGAGGTTTCAGGCCAGCAATGTCTTCCTGTACTATCTCTTTTTGTTTGGAAGCTATTGCTGGACGTTTGGCATGTTTGGCAGCAAATGCTGCTCCGGCCGAGAAAAACAATTTTGGTGCACCATGCAGGTACATTTGAGTTTCCCAGGCAAACCAAAGCAGTGACAAAAAAGTTTCTAGTTTCTGTTTGTGTCTCCCCTGAGGAGGTTTCAGGCCAGCAATGTCTTCCTGTACTATCTCTTTTGGTTTGGAAGCTATTGCTGGACGTTTGGCAAGTTTCGCAGCAAATGCTGCTCTGGCCGAGAAAGACACTTTTGGTGCACCATGCAGGTACATTTGAGTTTCCCAGGCAAACCAAAGCAGTGACACCAAAGTTTCTAGTTTCTGCTTGTGTCTCCCCTGAGGAGGTTTCAGGCCAGCTATATCTTTCAGTACTATCTCTTTTGGTTTGGAAGCTATTGCTGGACGTTTGGCATGTTTGGCAGCAAATGCAGCTCTGGCCGAGAAAAACACTTTTGGTGCACCATGCAGGTACATTTGAGATTCCCAGGCAAACGAAAGCGGTGACACCAAAGTTTCTAGTTTCTGTTTGTGTCTCCCCTGAGGAGGTTTCAGGCCAGCAATGTCTTTCAGTACTATCTCGTTTGGTTTGGAAGCTATTGCTGGACGTTTGGCATGTTTGGCAGCAAATGCTGCTCTGGCCGAGAAAAACACATTTTGGTGCACCATGCAGGTACATTTGAGTTTCCCAGGCAAACGAAAGCAGTGACACCAAAGTTTCTAGTTTCTGCTTGTGTCTCCCCTGAGGAGGTTTCAGGCCAGCTATATCTTTCAGTACTATCACTTTTGGTTTGGAAGCTATTGCTGGACGTTTGGCATGTTTTGCAGCAAATGCAGCTCCGGCCGAGAAAAACACTTTTGGTGCACCATGCAGGTACATTTGAGTATCCTAGGCAAACGAAAGCGGAGACACCAAAGTTTCTAGTTTCTGTTTGTGTCTCCCCTGAGGAGGTTTCAGGCCAGCAATGTCTTTCAGTACTATCTCTTTTGGTTTGGAAGCTATTGCTGGACGTTTGGCATGTTTGGCAGCAAATGCTGCTCCGGCCAAGAAAAACACTTTTGTTGCACCATGCAGGTACATTTGAGTTTCCCAGGCTAACGAAAGCAGTGACACCAAAGTTTCTAGTTTCTGTTTGTGTCTCCCCTGAGGATGTTTCAGGCCAGCAATGTCTTTCAGTACTATCTTTTTGTTTTGGAAGCTATTGCTGGACGTTTAGCATGTTTGGCAGCAAATGCTGCTCCGGCCGAGAAAAACAATTTTGGTGCACCATGCAGGTACATTTCAGTTTCCCAGGCAAACCAAAGCATTGACAAAAAAGATTCTAGTTTCTGTTTGTGTCTCCCCTGAGGAGGTTTCAGGCCAGCAATGTCTTTCAGAACTATCTGTTTTGGTTTGGAAGCTATTACTGGACGTTTTGTAGAAAAAGCTGCTCCGGCCGAGAAAAACACTTTTAGTGCACCATGCAGGTACATTTGAGTTTCCCAGGGAAACGAAAGCAGTGACACCAAAGTTTCTAGTTTCTGTTTGTGTCTCCCCTGAGGAGGTTTTAGGCCAGCTATATCTTTCAGTACTATCTCTTTTGGTTTGGATGCTATTGCTGGACGTTTGGCATGTTTGGTAGAAAAAGCTTCTCCGGCCGAGAAAAACACTTTTGGTGCACCATGCAGGTACATTTGAGTTTCCCAGGCAAACGAAAGCAGTTACACCAAAGTTTCTAGTTTCTGTTTGTGTCTCCCCTGAGGAGGTTTCAGGCCAGCTATGTCTTTCAGTACTATCTCTTTTGGTTTGGAAGCTATTGCTGGACGTTTGGCATGTTTGGTAGAAAAAGCTTCTCCGGCCGAGAAAAACACTTTTGGTGCACCATGCAGGTACATTTGAGTTTCCCAGGCAAACGAAAGCAGTTACACCAAAGCTTCTAGTTTCTGTTTGTGTCTCCCCTGAGGAGGTTTCAGGCCAGCTATGTCTTTCAGTGCTATCTCTTTTGGTTTGGAAGCAATTGCTGGACGTTTGGTAGAAAAAGCTTCTCCGGCCGAGAAAAACACTTTTGTTGCACCATGCAGGTACATTTGAGTTTCCCAGGCAAACGAAAGCAGTTACACCAAAGTTTCTAGTTTCTGTTTGTGTCTCCCCTGAGGAGGTTTCAGGCCAGCAATATCTTTCTGAGCTATCTGTTTTGGTTTGGAAGCAATTGCTGGACGTTTGGTAGAAAAAGCTTCTCCGGCCGAGAAAAACACTTTTGTTGCACCATGCAGGTACATTTGAGTTTCCCAGGCAAACGAAAGCAGTTACACCAAAGTTTCTAGTTTCTGTTTGTGTCTCCCCTGAGGAGGTTTGAGGCCAGCAATGTCTTCCTGTACTATCTCTTTTGGTTTGGAAGCTATTGCTGGACGTTTGGCATGTTTGGCAGCAAATGCTGCTCCGGCCGAGAAAAATACTTTTGGTGCACCATGCAGGTACTTTTGAGTTTCCCAGGCAAACCAAAGCAGTGACAAAAAAGATTCTAGTTTCTGTTTGTGTCTCCCCTGAGGAGGTTTCAGGCCAGCAATGTCTTTCAGTACTATCTCTTTTGGTTTGGAAGCTATTGCTGGACGTTTGGCATGTTTGGCAGAAAATGCTGCTCCGGCCGAGAAAAACACTTTTGGTGCACCATGCAGGTACATTTGAGTTTCCCAGGCAAACCAAAGCAGTGACACCAAAGTTTCTAGTTTCTGTTTGTGTCTCCCCTGAGGAGGTTTCAGGCCAGCAATGTCTTCCTGTACTATCTCTTTTGGTTTGGAAGCTATTGCTGGACGTTTGGCATGTTTGGCAGCAAATGCTGCTCTGGCCGAGAAAAACACTTTTGGTGCACCATGCAGGTACATTTGAGATTCCCAGGCAAACGAAAGCGGTGACACCAAAGTTTCTAGTTTCTGCTTGTGTCTCCCCTGAGGAGGTTTCAGGCCAGCTATATCTTTCAGTACTATCACTTTTGGTTTGGAAGCTATTGCTGGACGTTTGGCATGTTTTGCAGCAAATGCAGCTCCGGCCGAGAAAAACACTTTTGGTGCACCATGCAGGTACATTTGAGTATCCTAGGCAAACGAAAGCGGAGACACCAAAGTTTCTAGTTTCTGTTTGTGTCTCCCCTGAGGAGGTTTTAGGCCAGCTATATCTTTCAGTACTATCTCTTTTGGTTTGGATGCTATTGCTGGACGTTTGGCATGTTTGGTAGAAAAAGCTTCTCCGGCCGAGAAAAACACTTTTGGTGCACCATGCAGGTACATTTGAGTTTCCCAGGCAAACGAAAGCAGTTACACCAAAGTTTCTAGTTTCTGTTTGTGTCTCCCCTGAGGAGGTTTCAGGCCAGCTATGTCTTTCAGTACTATCTCTTTTGGTTTGGAAGCTATTGCTGGACGTTTGGCATGTTTGGTAGAAAAAGCTTCTCCGGCCGAGAAAAACACTTTTGGTGCACCATGCAGGTACATTTGAGTTTCCCAGGCAAACGAAAGCAGTTACACCAAAGCTTCTAGTTTCTGTTTGTGTCTCCCCTGAGGAGGTTTCAGGCCAGCTATGTCTTTCAGTGCTATCTCTTTTGGTTTGGAAGCAATTGCTGGACGTTTGGTAGAAAAAGCTTCTCCGGCCGAGAAAAACACTTTTGTTGCACCATGCAGGTACATTTGAGTTTCCCAGGCAAACGAAA
The DNA here is from genome assembly GCA_022605575.1 of Laterallus jamaicensis coturniculus. Lineage (NCBI taxonomy): Eukaryota > Metazoa > Chordata > Aves > Gruiformes > Rallidae > Laterallus > Laterallus jamaicensis. Next base: position 3,380,686 of record JAKCOX010000001.1, read on the forward strand.
GCAGTTACACCAAAGTTTCTAGTTTCTGTTTGTGTCTCCCCTGAGGAGGTTTCAGGCCAGCAATATCTTTCTGAGCTATCTGTTTTGGTTTGGAAGCAATTGCTGGACGTTTGGTAGAAAAAGCTTCTCCGGCCGAGAAAAACACTTTTGTTGCACCATGCAGGTACATTTGAGTTTCCCAGGCAAACGAAAGCAGTTACACCAAAGTTTCTAGTTTCTGTTTGTGTCTCCCCTGAGGAGGTTTGAGGCCAGCAATGTCTTCCTGTACTATCTCTTTTGGTTTGGAAGCTATTGCTGGACGTTTGGCATGTTTGGCAGCAAATGCTGCTCCGGCCGAGAAAAATACTTTTGGTGCACCATGCAGGTACTTTTGAGTTTCCCAGGCAAACCAAAGCAGTGACAAAAAAGATTCTAGTTTCTGTTTGTGTCTCCCCTGAGGAGGTTTCAGGCCAGCAATGTCTTTCAGTACTATCTCTTTTGGTTTGGAAGCTATTGCTGGACGTTTGGCATGTTTGGCAGAAAATGCTGCTCCGGCCGAGAAAAACACTTTTGGTGCACCATGCAGGTACATTTGAGTTTCCCAGGCAAACCAAAGCAGTGACACCAAAGTTTCTAGTTTCTGTTTGTGTCTCCCCTGAGGAGGTTTCAGGCCAGCTATATCTTTCAGTACTATCTCTTTTGGTTTGGAAGCTATTGCTGGACGTTTGGCATGTTTGGCAGCAAATGCAGCTCTGGCCGAGAAAAACACTTTTGGTGCACCATGCAGGTACATTTGAGTTTCCCAGGCAAACGAAAGCGGTGACACCAAAGTTTCTAGTTTCTGTTTGTGTCTCCCCTGAGGAGGTTTCAGGCCAGCAATGTCTTTCAGTACTATCTCTTTTGGTTTGTAAGCTATTGCTGGACGTTTGGCATGTTTGGAAGCAAATGCTGCTCCGGCCAAGAAAAACACTTTTGGTGCATCACGCAGGTACATTTGAGTTTCCCAGGCAAACCAAAGAAGTGACACCAAAGTTTCTAGTTTCTGTTTGTGTCTCCCCTGAGGAGGTTTCAGGTCAGCAATGTCTTTCTGTACTATCTCTTTTTGTTTGGAAGCTATTGCTGGATGTTTGGCATGTTTGGCAACAAATGCTACTCCGGCCGAGAAAAACACTTCTGGTGCACCATGCAGGTACATTTGAGTTTCCCAGGCAAACCAAAGCAGTGACACCAAAGTTTCTAGTTTCTGTTTGTTTCTCCCCTGAGGATGTTTAAGGCCAGCAATGTCTTTCAGTACTATCTCTTTTGGTTTGGAAGCTATTCTGGACGTTTTGCATGTTTGGCAGCAAATGCTTCTCCGGCCGAGAAAAACAATTTTGGTGTACCATGCAGGTACATTTGAGTATCCCATGCAAACCAAAGCATTAACAAAAAAGATTCTAGTTTCTGTTTGTGTCTCCCCTGAGGAGGTTTCAGGCCAGCAATGTCTTTCAGTACTATCTCTTTTGGTTTGGAAGCTATTGCTGGACGTTTGGCATGTTTGGCAGCAAATGCTGCTCCGGCCGAGAAAAACACTTTTGGTGCACCATGCAGGTACATTTGAGTTTCCCAGGCAAACGAAAGCAGTGACACCAAAGTTTCTAGTTTCTGTTTGTGTCTCCCCTGAGGAGGTTTCAGGCCAGCAATGTCTTTCAGTACTATCTCTTTTGGTTTGGAAGCTATTGCTGGACGTTTGGCATGTTTGGCAGCAAATGCTGCTCCGGCCGAGAAAAACACTTCTGGTGCACCATGCAGGTACATTTGAGTTTCCCAGGCAAACGAAAGCAGTGACACCAAAGTTTCTAGTTTCTGTTTGTGTCTCCCCTGAGGAGGTTTCAGGCCAGCAATGTCTTTCAGTACTATCTCTTTTGGTTTGGAAGCTATTGCTGGACGTTTGGCATATTTGGCAGCAAATGCTGCTCCGGCCGAGAAAGACACTTTTGGTGCACCATGCAGGTACATTTGAGTTTCCCAGGCAAACGAAAGCGGTGACACCAAAGTTTCTAGTTTCTGTTTGTGTCTCACCTGAGAGGTTTCAGGCCAGCTATATCTTTCAGTACTATCTCTTTTGGTTTGGAAGCTATTGCTGGACATTTGGCATGTTTGGCAGCAAATGCAGCTCCGGCCGAGAAAAACAGTTTTGGTGCACCATGCAGGTACATTTGAGATTCCCAGGCAAACGATAGCGGTGACACCAAAGTTTCTAGTTTCTGTTTGTGTCTCCCCTGAGGAGGTTTCAGGCCAGCAATGTCTTTCAGTACTATCTCTTTTTGTTTGGAAGCTATTGCTGGACGTTTGGCATGTTTGGCAGCAAATGCTGCTCCGGCCGAGAAAAACACTTTTGGTGCACCATGCAGGTACATTTGAGTTTCCCAGGCAAACCAAAGCAGTGACAAAAAAGTTTCTAGTTTCTGTTTGTGTCTCCCCTGAGGAGGTTTTAGGCCAGCAATGTCTTCCTGTACTATCTCTTTTTGTTTGGAAGCTATTGCTGGACGTTTGGCATGTTTGGCAGCAAATGCTGCTCCGTCCAAGAAAAACACTTTTGGTGCACCATGCAGGTACATTTGAGTTTCCCAGGCAAACCAAAGCAGTGACAAAAAAGTTTCTAGTTTCTGTTTGTGTCTCCCCTGAGGAGGTTTCAGGCCAGCAATGTCTTCCTGTACTATCTCTTTTGGTTTGGAAGCTATTGCTGGACGTTTGGCATGTTTGGTAGAAAAAGCTTCTCCGGCCGAGAAAAACACTTTTGGTGCACCATGCAGGTACATTTGAGTTTCCCAGGCAAACCAAAGCAGTTACACCAAAGTTTCTAGTTTCTGTTTGTGTCTCCCCTGAGGAGGTTTCAGGCCAGCTATGTCTTTCAGTACTATCTCTTTTGGTTTGGAAGCTATTGCTGGACGTTTGGCATGTTTGGTAGAAAAAGCTTCTCCGGCCGAGAAAAACACTTTTGGTGCACCATGCAGGTACATTTGAGTTTCCCAGGCAAACGAAAGCAGTTACACCAAAGCTTCTAGTTTCTGTTTGTGTCTCCCCTGAGGAGGTTTCAGGCCAGCTATGTCTTTCAGTGCTATCTCTTTTGGTTTGGAAGCAATTGCTGGACGTTTGGTAGAAAAAGCTTCTCCGGCCAAGAAAAACACTTTTGTTGCACCATGCAGGTACATTTGAGTTTCCCAGGCAAACGAAAGCAGTTACACCAAAGTTTCTAGTTTCTGTTTGTGTCTCCCCTGAGGAGGTTTCAGGCCAGCAATATCTTTCTGAACTATCTGTTTTGGTTTGGAAGCTATTGCTGGACGTTTGGTAGAAAAAGCTGCTCCGGCCGAGAAAAACACTTTTGGTGCACCATGCAGGTACATTTGAGTTTCCCAGGCAAACGAAAGCAGTTACACCAAAGTTTCTAGTTTCTGTTTGTGTCTCCCCTGAGAAGGTTTCAGGCCAGCTATGTCTTTCAGTGCTATCTCTTTTTGTTTGGAAGCAATTGCTGGACGTTTGGTAGAAAAAGCTTCTCCGGCCGAGAAAAACACTTTTGTTGCACCATGCAGGTACATTTGAGTTTCCCAGGCAAACGAAAGCAGTTACACCAAAGTTTCTTGTTTCTGTTTGTGTCTCCCCTGAGGAGGTTTCAGGCCAGCAATATCTTTCAGAACTATCTGTTCTGGTTTGGAAGCTATTGCTGGACGTTTGGTAGAAAAAGCTTCTCCGGCCGAGAAAAACACTTTTGGTGCACCATGCAGGTACATTTGAGTTTCCCAGGCAAACGAAAGCAGTTACACCAAAGTTTCTAGTTTCTGTTTGTGTCTCCCCTGAGGAGGTTTCAGGCTAGCAATGTCTTTCAGTACTATCTCTCTTGGTTTGGAAGCTATTGCTGGACGTTTGGCATGTTTGGTAGAAAAAGCTTCTCCGGCCGAGAAAAACACTTTTGGTGCACCATGCAGGTACTTTTGAGTTTCCCAGGCAAACAAAAGCAGTGACACCAAAAATTCTAGTTTCTGTTTGTGTCTCCCCTGAGGAGTTTTCAGGCCAGCAATGTCTCTCAGTACTATCTCTTTTGGTTTGGAAGCTATTGCTGGACGTTTGGCATGTTTGGTTGAAAAAGCTGCTCCTGCCGAGAAAAACACTTTTGGTGCACCATGCAGGTACATTTGAGTTTCCCAGGCAAACGAAAGCAGTGACACCTGAGTTTCTAGTTTCTGTTTGTGTCTCCCCTGAGGAGGTTTCAGGTCAGCAATGTCTTTCTGTACTATCTCTTTTGGTTTGGAAGCTATTGCTGGACGTTTGGCATGTTTGGCAGCAAATGCTGCTCCGGCCGAGAAAAACACTTTTGGTGCACCATGCAGGTACATTTGAGTTTCCCAGGCAAACCAAAGCAGTGACAAAAAAGTTTCTAGTTTCTGTTTGTGTCTCCCCTGAGGAGGTTTCAGGCCAGCAATGTCTTTCAGTACTATCTCTTTTGGTTTGGAAGCTATTGCTGGATGTTTGGCATGTTTGGCAGCAAATGCTACTCCGGCCGAGAAAAACACTTCTGGTGCACCATGCAGGTACATTTGAGTTTCCCAGGCAAACGAAAGCAGTGACACCAAAGTTTCTAGTTTCTGTTTGTTTCTCCCCTGAGGATGTTTAAGGCCAGCAATGTCTTTCAGTACTATCTCTTTTGGTTTGGAAGCTATTCTGGACGTTTTGCATGTTTGGCAGCAAATGCTTCTCCGGCCGAGAAAAACAATTTTGGTGTACCATGCAGGTACATTTGAGTATCCCATGCAAACCAAAGCATTAACAAAAAAGATTCTAGTTTCTGTTTGTGTCTCCCCTGAGGAGGTTTCAGGCCAGCAATGTCTTTCAGTACTATCTCTTTTGGTTTGGAAGCTATTGCTGGACGTTTGGCATGTTTGGCAGCAAATGCTGCTCCGGCCGAGAAAAACACTTTTGGTGCACCATGCAGGTACATTTGAGTTTCCCAGGCAAACGAAAGCAGTGACACCAAAGTTTCTAGTTTCTGTTTGTGTCTCCCCTGAGGAGGTTTCAGGCCAGCAATGTCTTTCAGTACTATCTCTTTTGGTTTGGAAGCTATTGCTGGACGTTTGGCATGTTTGGCAGCAAATGCTGCTCCGGCCGAGAAAAACACTTTTGGTGCACCATGCAGGTACATTTGAGTTTCCCAGGCAAACGAAAGCAGTGACAAAAAAGTTTCTAGTTTCTGTTTGTGTCTCCCCTGAGGAGGTTTCAGGCCAGCAATGTCTTTCAGTACTATCTCTTTTGGTTTGGAAGCTATTGCTGGACGTTTGGCATATTTGGCAGCAAATGCTGCTCCGGCCGAGAAAGACACTTTTGGTGCACCATGCAGGTACATTTGAGTTTCCCAGGCAAACGAAAGCGGTGACACCAAAGTTTCTAGTTTCTGTTTGTGTCTCACCTGAGAGGTTTCAGGCCAGCTATATCTTTCAGTACTATCTCTTTTGGTTTTGAAGCTATTGCTGGACATTTGGCATGTTTGGCAGCAAATGCAGCTCCGGCCGAGAAAAACACTTTTGGTGCACCATGCAGGTACATTTGAGATTCCCAGGCAAACGATAGCGGTGACACCAAAGTTTCTAGTTTCTGTTTGTGTCTCCCCTGAGGAGGTTTCAGGCCAGCAATGTCTTTCAGTACTATCTCTTTTGGTTTGGAAGCTATTGCTGGACGTTTGGCATGTTTGGCAGCAAATGCTGCTCCGGCCGAGAAAAACACTTTTGGTGCACCATGCAGGTACATTTGAGTTTCCCAGGCAAACCAAAGCAGTGACAAAAAAGTTTCTAGTTTCTGTTTGTGTCTCCCCTGAGGAGGTTTCAGGCCAGCAATGTCTTCCTGTACTATCTCTTTTTGTTTGGAAGCTATTGCTGGACGTTTGGCATGTTTGGCAGCAAATTCTGCTCCGGCCGAGAAAAACACTTTTGGTGCACCATGCAGGTACATTTGAGATTCCCAGGCAAACGAAAGCGGTGACACCAAAGTTTCTAGTTTCTGTTTGTGTCTCCCCTGAGGAGGTTTCAGGCCAGCAATGTCTTTCAGTACTATCTCTTCTGGTTTGGAAGCTATTGCTGGACGTTTGGCATGTTTGGCAGCAAATGCAGCTCCGGCCGAGAAAAACACATTTTGGTGCACCATGCAGGTACATTTGAGTTTCCCAGGCAAACGAAAGCAGTGACACCAAAGTTTCTAGTTTCTGCTTGTGTCTCCCCTGAGGAGGTTTCAGGCCAGCTATATCTTTCAGTACTATCACTTTTGGTTTGGAAGCTATTGCTGGACGTTTGGCATGTTTGGCAGCAAATGCAGCTCCGGCCGAGAAAAACACTTTTGGTGCACCATGCAGGTACATTTGAGTATCCTAGGCAAACGAAAGCGGAGACACCAAAGTTTCTAGTTTCTGTTTGTGTCTCCCCTGAGGAGGTTTCAGGCCAGCAATGTCTTTCAGTACTATCTCTTTTGGTTTGGAAGCTATTGCTGGACGTTTGGCATGTTTGGCAGCAAATGCTGCTCCGGCAAGGAAAAACACTTTTGTTGCACCATGCAGGTACATTTGAGTTTCCCAGGCTAATGAAAGCAGTGACACCAAAGTTTCTAGTTTCTGTTTGTGTCTCCCCTGAGGATGTTTCAGGCCAGCAATGTCTTTCAGTACTATCTTTTTGTTTTGGAAGCTATTGCTGGACGTTTATCATGTTTGGCAGCAAATGCTGCTCCGGCCGAGAAAAACAATTTTGGTGCACCATGCAGGTACATTTGAGTTTCCCAGGCAAACGAAAGCAGTTACACCAAAGTTTCTAGTTTCTGTTTGTGTCTCCCCTGAGGAGGTTTCAGGCCAGCAATATCTTTCAGTACTATCTCTTTTGGTTTGGAAGCTATTGCTGGATGTTCAGTAGAAAAAGCTTCTCCGGCCGAGAAAAACACTTTTGGTGCACCATGCAGGTACATTTGAGTTTCCCAGGCAAACGAAAGCAGTTACACCAAAGTTTCTAGTTTCTGTTTGTGTCTCCCCTGAGGAGGTTTCAGGCCAGCAATGTCTTTCAGAACTATCTGTTTTGGTTTGGAAGCTATTACTGGACGTTTTGTAGAAAAAGCTGCTCCGGCCAGGAAAAACACTTTTGGTGCACCATGCAGGTACATTTGAGTTTCCCAGGGAAACCAAAGCAGTGACACCAAAGTTTCTAGTTTCTGTTTGTGTCTCCCCTGAGGAGGTTTCAGGCCAGCTATATATTTCAGTACTATCTCTTTTGGTTTGGATGCTATTGCTGGACGTTTGGCATGTTTGGTAGAAAAAGCTTCTCCGGCCGAGAAAAACACTTTTGGTGCACCATGCAGGTACATTTGAGTTTCCCAGGCAAACGAAAGCGGTGACACCAAAGTTTCTAGTTTCTGTTTGTATCTCCCCTGAGGAGGTTTCAGGCCAGCTATGTCTTTCAGTACTATCTCTTTTGGTTTGGAAGCTATTGCTGGACGTTTGGCATGTTTGGTAGAAAAAGCTTCTCCGGCCGAGAAAAACACTTTTGGTGCACCATGCAGGTACATTTGAGTTTCCCAGGCAAACGAAAGCAGTTACACCAAAGCTTCTAGTTTCTGTTTGTGTCTCCCCTGAGGAGGTTTCAGGCCAGCTATGTCTTTCAGTGCTATCTCTTTTGGTTTGGAAGCAATTGCTGGACGTTTGGTAGAAAAAGCTTCTCCGGCCGAGAAAAACACTTTTGTTGCACCATGCAGGTACATTTGAGTTTCCCAGGCAAACGAAAGCAGTTACACCAAAGTTTCTAGTTTCTGTTTGTGTCTCCCCTGAGGAGGTTTCAGGCCAGCAATATCTTTCTGAACTATCTGTTTTGGTTTGGAAGCTATTGCTGGACGTTTGGTAGAAAAAGCTGCTCCGGCCGAGAAAAACACTTTTGGTGCACCATGCAGGTACATTTGAGTTTCCCAGGCAAACGAAAGCAGTTACACCAAAGTTTCTAGTTTCTGTTTGTGTCTCCCCTGAGAAGGTTTCAGGCCAGCTATGTCTTTCAGTGCTATCTCTTTTTGTTTGGAAGCAATTGCTGGACGTTTGGTAGAAAAAGCTTCTCCGGCCGAGAAAAACACTTTTGTTGCACCATGCAGGTACATTTGAGTTTCCCAGGCAAACGAAAGCAGTTACATCAAAGTTTCTTGTTTCTGTTTGTGTCTCCCCTGAGGAGGTTTCAGGCCAGCAATATCTTTCAGAACTATCTGTTCTGGTTTGGAAGCTATTGCTGGACGTTTGGTAGAAAAAGCTGCTCCGGCCGAGAAAAACACTTTTGGTGCACCATGCAGGTACATTTGAGTTTCCCAGGCAAACGAAAGCAGTTACACCAAAGTTTCTAGTTTCTGTTTGTGTCTCCCCTGAGGAGGTTTCAGGCTAGCAATGTCTTTCAGTACTATCTCTCTTGGTTTGGAAGCTATTGCTGGACGTTTGGCATGTTTGGTAGAAAAAGCTTCTCCGGCCGAGAAAAACACTTTTGGTGCACCATGCAGGTACTTTTGAGTTTCCCAGGCAAACAAAAGCAGTGACACCAAAAATTCTAGTTTCTGTTTGTGTCTCCCCTGAAGAGGTTTCAGGCCAGCAATGTCTTTCAGTACTATCTCTTTTGGTTTGGAAGCTATTGCTGGACGTTTGGCATGTTTGGTTGAAAAAGCTGCTCCTGCCGAGAAAAACACTTTTGGTGCACCATGCAGGTACATTTGAGTTTCCCAGGCAAACGAAAGCAGTTACACCAAAGTTTCTCGTTTCTGTTTGTGTCTCCCCTGAGGAGGTTTCAGGCCAGCAATATCTTTCAGAACTATCTGTTTTGGTTTGGAAGCTATTACTGGACGTTTGGTAGAAAAAGCTGCTCCGGCCGAGAAAAACACTTTTGGTGCACCATGCAGGTACATTTGAGTTTCCCAGGCAAACGAAAGCAGTGACACCAAAGTTTCTAGTTTCTGTTTGTGTCTCCCCTGAGGAGGTTTCAGGCCAGCAATATCTTTCAGAACTATCTCTTTTGGTTTGGAAGCTATTGCTGTACGTTCTGTAGAAAAAGCTTCTCCGGCCGAGAAAAACACTTTTGGTGCACCATGCAGGTACATTTGAGTTTCCCAGGCAAACGAAAGCAGTTACACCAAAGTTTCCTAGTTTCTGTTTGTGTCTCCCCTGAGGAGGTTTCAGGCCAGCAATGTCTTTCAGTACTATCTTTTTTGGTTTGGATGCTATTGCTGGACGTTTGGCATGTTTGGTAGAAAAAGATTCTCCGGCCGAGAAAAACACTTTTGGTGCACCATGCAGGTACATTTGAGTTTCCCCGGCAAACGAAAGCAGTGACACCAAAGTTTCTAGTTTCTGTTTGTCTCTCCCCTGAGGAGGTTTCAGGCCAGCTATGTCTTTCAGTACTATCTCTTTTGGTTTGGAAGCTATTGCTGGACGTTTGGCATGTTTGGTAGAAAAAGCTTCTCCGGCCGAGAAAAACACTTTTGGTGCACCATGCAGGTACATTTTAGTTTCCCAGGCAAACGAAAGCAGTTACACCAAAGTTTCTAGTTTCTGTTTGTGTCTCCCCTGAGGAGGTTTCAGGCCAGCAATATCTTTCAGAACTATCTGTTTTGGTTTGGAAGCTATTGCTGGACATTTGGTAGAAAAAGCTGCTCCGGCCGAGAAAAACACTTTTGGTGCACCATGCAGATACATTTGAGTTTCCCAGGCAAACGAAAGCAGTTACACCAAAGTTTCTAGTTTCTGTTTGTGTCTCCCCTGAGGAGGTTTCAGGCCAGCTATGTCTTTCAGTGCTATCTCTTTTGGTTTGGAAGCAATTGCAGGACGTTTGGTAGAAAAAGCTTCTCCGGCCGAGAAAAACACTTTTGGTGCACCATGCAGGTACATTTGAGTTTCCCAGGCAAACGAAAGCAGTTACACCAAAGTTTCTAGTTTCTGTTTGTGTCTCCCCTGAGGAGGTTTCAGGCTAGCAATGTCTTTCAGTACTATCTCTCTTGGTTTGGAAGCTATTGCTGGACGTTTGGCATGTTTGGTAGAAAAAGCTTCTCCGGCCGAGAAAAACACTTTTGGTGCACCATGCAGGTACTTTTGAGTTTCCCAGGCAAACAAAAGCTGTGACACCAAAAATTCTAGTTTCTGTTTGTGTCTCCCCTGAGGAGGTTTCAGGCCAGCAATGTCTTTCAGTACTATCTCTTTTGGTTTGGAAGCTATTGCTGGACGTTTGGCATGTTTGGTTGAAAAAGCTGCTCCTGCCGAGAAAAACACTTTTGGTGCACCATGCAGGTACATTTGAGTTTCCCAGGCAAACGAAAGCAGTTATACCAAAGTTTCTCGTTTCTGTTTGTGTCTCCCCTGAGGAGGTTTCAGGCCAGCAATATCTTTCAGAACTATCTGTTTTGGTTTGGAGGCTATTACTGGACGTTTGGTAGAAAAAGCTGCTCCGGCCGAGAAAAACACTTTTGGTGCACCATGCAGGTACATTTGAGTTTCCCAGGCAAACGAAAGCAGTGACACCAAAGTTTCTAGTTTCTGTTTGTGTCTCCCCTGAGGAGGTTTCAGGTCAGCAATATCTTTCAGAACTATCTCTTTTGGTTTGGAAGCTATTGCTGTACGTTCTGTAGAAAAAGCTTCTCCGGCCGAGAAAAACACTTTTGGTGCACCATGCAGGTACATTTGAGTTTCCCAGGCAAACGAAAGCAGTTACACCAAAGTTTCTAGTTTCTGTTTGTGTCTCCCCTGAGGAGGTTTCAGGCCAGCAATGTCTTTCAGAACTATCTGTTTTGGTTTGGAAGCTATTACTGGACGTTTTGTAGAAAAAGCTGCTCCGTCCAGGAAAAACACTTTTGGTGCACCATGCAGGTACATTTGAGTTTCCCAGGGAAACGAAAGCAGTGACACCAAAGTTTCTAGTTTCTGTTTGTGTCTCCCCTGAGGAGGTTTCAGGCCAGCTATATCTTTCAGTACTATCTCTTTTGGTTTGGATGCTATTGCTGGACGTTTGGCATGTTTGGTAGAAAAAGCTTCTCCGGCCGAGAAAAACACTTTTGGTGCACCATGCAGGTACATTTGAGTTTCCCAGGCAAACGAAAGCGGTGACACCAAAGTTTCTAGTTTCTGTTTGTGTCTCCCCTGAGGAGGTTTCAGGCCAGCTATGTCTTTCAGTACTATCTCTTTTGGTTTGGAAGCTATTGCTGGACGTTTGGCATGTTTGGTAGAAAAAGCTTCTCCGGCCGAGAAAAACACTTTTGGTGCACCATGCAGGTACATTTGAGTTTCCCAGGCAAACGAAAGCAGTTACACCAAAGCTTCTAGTTTCTGTTTGTGTCTCCCCTGAGGAGGTTTCAGGCCAGCTATGTCTTTCAGTGCTATCTCTTTTGGTTTGGAAGCAATTGCTGGACGTTTGGTAGAAAAAGCTTCTCCGGCCGAGAAAAACACTTTTGTTGCACCATGCAGGTACATTTGAGTTTCCCAGGCAAACGAAAGCAGTTACACCAAAGTTTCTAGTTTCTGTTTGTGTCTCCCCTGAGGAGGTTTCAGGCCAGCAATATCTTTCTGAACTATCTGTTTTGGTTTGGAAGCTATTGCTGGACGTTTGGTAGAAAAAGCTGCTCCGGCCGAGAAAAACACTTTTGGTGCACCATGCAGGTACATTTGAGTTTCCCAGGCAAACGAAAGCAGTTACACCAAAGTTTCTAGTTTCTGTTTGTGTCTCCCCTGAGAAGGTTTCAGGCCAGCTATGTCTTTCAGTGCTATCTCTTTTTGTTTGGAAGCAATTGCTGGACGTTTGGTAGAAAAAGCTTCTCCGGCCGAGAAAAACACTTTTGTTGCACCATGCAGGTACATTTGAGTTTCCCAGGCAAACGAAAGCAGTTACACCAAAGTTTCTTGTTTCTGTTTGTGTCTCCCCTGAGGAGGTTTCAGGCCAGCAATATCTTTCAGAACTATCTGTTCTGGTTTGGAAGCTATTGCTGGACGTTTGGTAGAAAAAGCTGCTCCGGCCGAGAAAAACACTTTTGGTGCACCATGCAGGTACATTTGAGTTTCCCAGGCAAACCAAAGCAGTGACACCAAAGTTTCTAGTTTCTGTTTGTGTCTCCCCTGAGGAGGTTTCAGGCTAGCAATGTCTTTCAGTACTATCTCTCTTGGTTTGGAAGCTATTGCTGGACGTTTGGCATGTTTGGTAGAAAAAGCTGCTCCTGCCGAGAAAAACACTTTTGGTGCACCATGCAGGTACATTTGAGTTTCTCAGGCAAACCAAAGCAGTGACACCAAAGTTTCTCGTTTCTGTTTGTGTCTCCCCTGAGGAGGTTTCAGGCCAGCAATATCTTTCAGAACTATCTGTTTTGGTTTGGAAGCTATTACTGGACGTTTGGTAGAAAAAGCTGCTCCGGCCGAGAAAAACACTTTTGGTGCACCATGCAGGTACATTTGAGTTTCCCAGGCAAACGAAAGCAGTGACACCAAAGTTTCTAGTTTCTGTTTGTGTCTCCCCTGAGGAGGTTTCAGGCCAGCAATATCTTTCAGAACTATCTCTTTTGGTTTGGAAGCTATTGCTGTACGATCTGTAGAAAAAGCTTCTCCGGCCGAGAAAAACACTTTTGGTGCACCATGCAGGTACATTTGAGTTTCCCAGGCAAACGAAAGCAGTTACACCAAAGTTTCCTAGTTTCTGTTTGTGTCTCCCCTGAGGAGGTTTCAGGCCAGCAATGTCTTTCAGTACTATCTTTTTTGGTTTGGATGCTATTGCTGGACGTTTGGCATGTTTGGTTGAAAAAGATTCTCCGGCCGAGAAAAACACTTTTGGTGCACCATGCAGGTACATTTGAGTTTCCCAGGCAAACGAAAGCAGTGACACCAAAGTTTCTAGTTTCTGTTTGTGTCTCCCCTGAGGAGGTTTCAGGCCAGCAATATCTTTCAGAACTATCTGTTTTGGTTTGGAAGCTATTGCTGGACATTTGGTAGAAAAAGCTGCTCCGGCCGAGAAAAACACTTTTGGTGCACCATGCAGATACATTTGAGTTTCCCAGGCAAACGAAAGCAGTTACACCAAAGTTTCTAGTTTCTGTTTGTGTCTCCCCTGAGGAGGTTTCAGGCCAGCAATGTCTTTCAGTGCTATCTCTTTTGGTTTGGAAGCAATTGCTGGACGTTTGGTAGAAAAAGCTTCTCCGGCCGAGAAAAACACTTTTGTTGCACCATGCAGGTACATTTGAGTTTCCCAGGCAAACGAAAGCAGTTACAACAAAGTTTCTAGTTTCTGTTTGTGTCTCCCCTGAGGAGGTTTCAGGCTAGCAATGTCTTTCAGTACTATCTCTCTTGGTTTGGAAGCTATTGCTGGACGTTTGGCATGTTTGGTAGAAAAAGCTTCTCCGGCCGAGAAAAACACTTTTGGTGCACCATGCAGGTACTTTTGAGTTTCCCAGGCAAACAAAAGCTGTGACACCAAAAATTCTAGTTTCTGTTTGTGTCTCCCCTGAGGAGGTTTCAGGCCAGCAATGTCTTTCAGTACTATCTCTTTTGGTTTGGAAGCTATTGCTGGACGTTTGGCATGTTTGGTTGAAAAAGCTGCTCCTGCCGAGAAAAACACTTTTGGTGCACCATGCAGGTACATTTGAGTTTCCCAGGCAAACGAAAGCAGTTATACCAAAGTTTCTCGTTTCTGTTTGTGTCTCCCCTGAGGAGGTTTCAGGCCAGCAATATCTTTCAGAACTATCTGTTTTGGTTTGGAAGCTATTACTGGACGTTTGGTAGAAAAAGCTGCTCCGGCCGAGAAAAACACTTTTGGTGCACCATGCAGGTACATTTGAGTTTCCCAGGCAAACGAAAGCAGTTACACCAAAGTTTCTAGTTTCTGTTTGTGTCTCCCCTGAGGAGGTTTCAGGTCAGCAATATCTTTCAGAACTATCTCTTTTGGTTTGGAAGCTATTGCTGTACGTTCTGTAGAAAAAGCTTCTCCGGCCGAGAAAAACACTTTTGGTGCACCATGCAGGTACATGTGAGTTTCCCAGGCAAACGAAAGCAGTTACACCAAAGTTTCTAGTTTCTGTTTGTGTCTCCCCTGAGGAGGTTTCAGGCCAGCAATGTCTTTCAGTACTATCTTTTTTGGTTTGGATGCTATTGCTGGACGTTTGGCATGTTTGGTTGAAAAAGATTCTCCGGCCGAGAAAAACACTTTTGGTGCACCATGCAGGTACATTTGAGTTTCCCCGGCAAACGAAAGCAGTGACACCAAAGTTTCTAGTTTCTGTTTGTCTCTCCCCTGAGGAGGTTTCAGGCCAGCTATGTCTTTCAGAACTATCTCTTTTGGTTTGGAAGCTATTGCTGTACGTTCTGTAGAAAAAGCTTCTCCGGCCGAGAAAAACACTTTTGGTGCACCATGCAGGTACATGTGAGTTTCCCAGGCAAACGAAAGCAGTTACACCAAAGTTTCTAGTTTCTGTTTGTGTCTCCCCTGAGGAGGTTTCAGGCCAGCAATGTCTTTCAGTACTATCTCTTTTGGTTTGGAAGCTATTGCTGGACGTTTGGCATGTTTGGTAGAAAAAGCTTCTCCGGCCGAGAAAAACACTTTTGGTGCACCATGCAGGTACATTTGAGTTTCCCAGGCAAACGAAAGCAGTTACACCAAAGTTTCTAGTTTCTGTTTGTGTCTCCCCTGAGGAGGTTTCAGGCTAGCAATATCTTTCAGAACTATCTGTTTTGGTTTGGAAGCTATTGCTGGACGTTTTGTAGAAAAAGCTGCTCCGGCCGAGAAAAACACTTTTGGTGCACCATGCAGATACATTTGAGTTTCCCAGGCAAACGAAAGCAGTTACACCAAAGTTTCTAGTTTCTGTTTGTGTCTCCCCTGAGGAGGTTTCAGGCCAGCTATGTCTTTCAGTGCTATCTCTTTTGGTTTGGAAGCAATTGCTGGACGTTTGGTAGAAAAAGCTTCTCCGGCCGAGAAAAACACATTTGTTGCACCATGCAGGTACATTTGAGTTTCCCAGGCAAACGAAAGCAGTTACACCAAAGTTTCTAGTTTCTGTTTGTGTCTCCCCTGAGGAGGTTTCAGGCCAGCAATATATTTCAGAACTATCTGTTTTGGTTTGGAAGCTATTGCTGGACGTTTGGTAGAAAAAGCTGCTCCTGCCGAGAAAAACACTTTTGGTGCACCATGCAGGTACATTTGAGTTTCCCAGGCAAACCAAAGCAGTGACAAAAAAGTTTCTAGTTTCTGTTTGTGTCTCCCCTGAGGAGGTTTCAGGCCAGCAATGTCTTTCAGTACTATCTCTTTTGGTTTGGAAGCTATTGCTGGACGTTTGGCATGTTTGGCAGCAAATGCTGCACCTGCCGAGAAAAAAACATTTTGGTGCACCATGCAGGTACATTTGAGTTTCCCAGGCAAACGAAAGCAGTGACACCAAAGTTTCTAGTTTCTGTTTGTGTCTCCCCTGAGGAGGTTTCAGGCCAGCAATGTCTTTCAGTACTATCTCTTTTGGTTTGGAAGCTATTGCTGGACGTTTGGCATGTTTGGCAGCAAATGCTGCTCTGGCGGAGAAAGACAGTTTTGGTGCACCATGCAGGTACATTTGAGTTTCCCAGGCAAACCAAAGCAGTGACACCAAAGTTTCTAGTTTCTGCTTGTGTCTCCCCTGAGGAGGTTTCAGGCCAGCTATATCTTTCAGTACTATCTCTTTTGGTTTGGAAGCTATTGCTGGACGTTTGGCATGTTTGGCAGCAAATGCTGCTCCGGCCGAGAAAAACACTTTTGGTGCACCACGCAGGTACATTTGAGTTTCCCAGGCAAACCAAAGCATGGACACCAAAGTTTCTAGTTTCTGTTTGTGTCTCCCCTGAGGAGGTTTCAGGCCAGCAATGTCTTTCTGTACTATCTCTTTTGGTTTGGAAGCTATTGCTGGACGTTTGGCATGTTTGGCAGCAAATGCTGGTCTGGCGGAGAAAGACACTTTTGGTGCACCATGCAGGTACATTTGAGTTTCCCAGGCAAACCAAAGCAGTGACACGAATGTTTCTAGTTTCTGTTTGTGTCTCCCCTGAGGAGGTTTCAGGCCAGCTATATCTTTCAGTACTATCTCTTTTGGTTTGGAAGCTATTGCTGGATGTTTTGGCATGTTTGGCAGCAAATGCAGCTCCGGCCGAGAAAAACAATTTTGGTGCACCATGCAGGTACATTTGAGTATCCTAGGCAAACGAAAGCAGTGACACCAAAGTTTCTAGTTTCTGTTTGTGTCTCCCCTGAGGAGGTTTCAGGCCAGCAATGTCTTTCAGTACTCTCTCGTTTGGTTTGGAAGCTATTGCTGGATGTTTGGCATGTTTGGCAGCAAATGCTGCTCCGGCCGAGAAAAACACTTTTGGTGCACCATGCAGGTACATTTGAGTTTCCCAGGCAAACCAAAGCAGTGACACCATAGTTTCTAGTTTCTGCTTGTGTCTCCCCTGAGGAGGTTTCAGGCCAGCAATGTCTTTCAGTACTATCTCTTTTGGTTTGGAAGCTATTGCTGGACGTTTGGCATGTTTGGCAGCAAATGCTGCTCCGGCCGAGAAAAACACTTTTGGTGCACCACGCAGGTACATTTGAGTTTCCCAGGAAAACCAAAGCATGGACACCAAAGTTTCTAGTTTCTGTTTTTGTCTCCCCTGAGGAGGTTTCAGGCCAGCAATGTCTTTCTGTACTATCTCTTTTGGTTTGGAAGCTATTGCTGGACGTTTGGCATGTTTGGCAGCAAATGCTGCACCTGCCGAGAAAAAAACATTTTGGTGCACCATGCAGGTACATTTGAGTTTCCCAGGCAAACGAAAGCAGTGACACCAAAGTTTCTAGTTTCTGTTTGTGTCTCCCCTGAGGAGGTTTCAGGCCAGCAATGTCTTTCAGTACTATCTCTTTTGGTTTGGAAGCTATTGCTGGACGTTTGGCATGTTTGGCAGCAAATGCTGCTCCGGCCGAGAAAAAAAATTATGGTGCACCATGCAGGTACATTTGAGTTTCCCAGGCAAACCAAAGCAGTGACACCAAAGTTTCTAGTTTCTGCTTGTGTCTCCCCTGAGGAGGTTTCAGGCCAGCTATATCTTTCAGTACTATCTCTTTTGGTTTGGAAGCTATTGCTGGACGTTTGAAATGTTTGGCAGCAAATGCTGCTCCGGCCGAGAAAAACACTTTTGGTGCACCATGCAGGTACACTTGAGTATCCCAGGCAAACCAAAGCATTAACAAAAAAGATTCTAGTTTCTGCTTGTGTCTCCCCTGAGGAGGTTTCAGGCCAGCAATGTCTTTCAGTACTATCTCTTTTGTTTTGGAAGCTATTGCTGGACGTTTGGCATGTTTGGCAGCAAATGCAGCTCCGGCCGAGAAAAACACTTTTGGTGCACCATGCAGGTACATTTGAGATTCCCAGGCAAACCAAAGAAGTGACACCAAAGTTTCTAGTTTCTGTTTGTGTCTCCCCTGAGGAGGTTTCAGGCCAGCAATGTCTTTCAGTACTATCTCTTTTGGTTTGGAAGCTATTGCTGGACGTTTGGCATGTTTGGCAGCAAATGCTGCTCCGGCCGAGAAAAACACTTTTGGTGCACCATGCAGATACATTTGAGTTTCCCAGGCAAACCAAAGCAGTGACAAAAAAGTTTCTAGTTTCTGTTTGTGTCTCCCCTGAGGAGGTTTGAGGCCAGCAATGTCTTCCTGTACTATCTCTTTTGGTTTGGAAGCTATTGCTGGACGTTTGGCATGTTTGGCAGCAAATGCTGCTCCGGCCGAGAAAAACAGTTTTGGTGCACCATGCAGGTACATTTGAGTTTCCCAGGCAAACCAAAGCAGTGACAAAAAAGATTCTAGTTTCTGTTTGTGTCTCCCCTGAGGAGGTTTCAGGCCAGCAATGTCTTTCAGTACTATCTCTTTTGGTTTGGAAGCTATTGCTGGACGTTTGGCATGTTTGGCAGAAAATGCTGCTCCGGCCGAGAAAAACACTTTTGGTGCACCATGCAGGTACATTTGAGTTTCCCAGGCAAACCAAAGCAGTGACACCAAAGTTTCTAGTTTCTGTTTGTGTCTCCCCTGAGGAGGTTTCAGGCCAGCTATATCTTTCAGTACTATCTCTTTTGGTTTGGAAGCTATTGCTGGACTTTTGGCATGTTTGGCAGCAAATGCAGCTCTGGCCGAGAAAAACACTTTTGGTGCACCATGCAGGTACATTTGAGATTCCCAGGCAAACGAAAGCGGTGACACCAAAGTTTCTAGTTTCTGTTTGTGTCTCCCCTGAGGAGGTTTCAGGCCAGCAATGTCTTTCAGTACTATCTCTTTTGGTTTGGAAGCTATTGCTGGACGTTTGGCATGTTTGGAAGCAAATGCTGCTCCGGCCAAGAAAAACACTTTTGGTGCATCACGCAGGTACATTTGAGTTTCCCAGGCAAACCAAAGAAGTGACACCAAAGTTTCTAGTTTCTGTTTGTGTCTCACCTGAGGAGGTTTCAGGTCAGCAATGTCTTTCTGTACTATCTCTTTTGGTTTGGAAGCTATTGCTGGACGTTTGGCATGTTTGGCAGCAAATGCTGCTCCGGCCGAGAAAAACACTTTTGGTGCACCATGCAGGTACATTTGAGTTTCCCAGGCAAACCAAAGCAGTGACAAAAAAGTTTCTAGTTTCTGTTTGTGTCTCCCCTGAGGAGGTTTCAGGCCAGCAATGTCTTTCAGTACTATCTCTTTTGGTTTGGAAGCTATTGCTGGATGTTTGGCATGTTTGGCAGCAAATGCTACTCCGGCCGAGAAAAACACTTCTGGTGCACCATGCAGGTACATTTGAGTTTCCCAGGCAAACCAAAGCAGTGACACCAAAGTTTCTAGTTTCTGTTTGTGTCTCCCCTGAGGAGGTTTCAGGCCAGCAATGTCTTTCAGTACTATCTCTTTTGGTTTGGAAGCTATTGCTGGACGTTTGGCATGTTTGGCAGCAAATGCTGCTCCGGTAAGAAAAACACTTTTGGTGCACCACGCAGGTACATTTGAGTTTCCCAGGCTAACGAAAGCAGTGACACCAAAGTTTCTAGTTTCTGTTTGTGTCTCCCCTGAGGAGGTTTCAGGCCAGCAATGTCTTTCAGTACTATCTCTTTTGGTTTGGAAGCTATTGCTGGACGTTTGGCATGTTTGGCAGCAAATGCTGCTCCGGCCGAGAAAAACACTTTTGGTGCACCATGCAGGTACATTTGAGTTTCCCAGGCAAACCAAAGCAGTGACACCAAAGTTTCTAGTTTCTGTTTGTGTCTCCCCTGAGGAGGTTTGAGGCCAGCAATGTCTTCCTGTACTATCTCTTTTGGTTTGGAAGCTATTGCTGGACGTTTGGCATGTTTGGCAGCAAATGCTGCTCCGGCCGAGAAAAACAGTTTTGGTGCACCATGCAGGTACATTTGAGTTTCCCAGGCAAACCAAAGCAGTGACAAAAAAGATTCTAGTTTCTGTTTGTGTCTCCCCTGAGGAGGTTTCAGGCCAGCAATGTCTTTCAGTACTATCTCTTTTGGTTTGGAAGCTATTACTGGACGTTTGGTAGAAAAAGCTGCTCCGGCCGAGAAAAACACTTTTGGTGCACCATGCAGGTACATTTGAGTTTCCCAGGCAAACGAAAGCAGTGACACCAAAGTTTCTAGTTTCTGTTTGTGTCTCCCCTGAGGAGGTTTCAGGTCAGCAATATCTTTCAGAACTATCTCTTTTGGTTTGGAAGCTATTGCTGTACGTTCTGTAGAAAAAGCTTCTCCGGCCGAGAAAAACACTTTTGGTGCACCATGCAGGTACATTTGAGTTTCCCAGGCAAACGAAAGCAGTTACACCAAAGTTTCTAGTTTCTGTTTGTGTCTCCCCTGAGGAGGTTTCAGGCTAGCAATATCTTTCAGAACTATCTGTTTTGGTTTGGAAGCTATTGCTGGACGTTTGGTAGAAAAAGCTGCTCCGGCCGAGAAAAACACTTTTGGTGCACCATGCAGATACATTTGAGTTTCCCAGGCAAACGAAAGCAGTTACACCAAAGTTTCTAGTTTCTGTTTGTGTCTCCCCTGAGGAGGTTTCAGGCCAGCTATGTCTTTCAGTGCTATCTCTTTTGGTTTGGAAGCAATTGCTGGACGTTTGGTAGAAAAAGCTTCTCCGGCCGAGAAAAACACATTTGTTGCACCATGCAGGTACATTTGAGTTTCCCAGGCAAACGAAAGCAGTTACACCAAAGTTTCTAGTTTCTGTTTGTGTCTCCCCTGAGGAGGTTTCAGGCCAGCAATATATTTCAGAACTATCTGTTTTGGTTTGGAAGCTATTGCTGGACGTTTGGTAGAAAAAGCTGCTCCGGCCGAGAAAAACACTTTTGGTGCACCATGCAGGTACATTTGAGTTTCCCCGGCAAACGAAAGCAGTTACACCAAAGTTTCTAGTTTCTGTTTGTGTCTCCCCTGAGGAGGTTTCAGGCCAGCAATGTCTTTCAGTACTATCTCTTTTGGTTTGGAAGCTATTGCTGGACGTTTGGCATGTTTGGCAGCAAATGCTGCTCCGGCCGAGAAAAACACTTTTGGTGCACCATGCAGGTACATTTGAGTTTCCCATGCAAAGGAAAGCAGTGACAAAAAAGTTTCTAGTTTCTGTTTGTGTCTCCCCTGAGGAGGTTTCAGGCCAGCAATGTCTTTCAGTACTATCTCTTTTGGTTTGGAAGCTATTGCTGGACGTTTGGCATGTTTGGCAGCAAATGCTGCTCTGGCGGAGAAAGACAGTTTTGGTGCACCATGCAGATACATTTGAGTTTCCCAGGAAAACCAAAGCAGTGACACCAAAGTTTCTAGTTTCTGCTTGTGTCTCCCCTGAGGAGGTTTCAGGCCAGCTATATCTTTCAGTACTATCTCTTTTGGTTTGGAAGCTATTGCTGGACGTTTGGCATGTTTGGCAGCAAATGCTGCTCCGGCCGAGAAAAACACTTTTGGTGCACCACGCAGGTACATTTGAGTTTCCCAGGCAAACCAAAGCATGGACACCAAAGTTTCTAGTTTCTGTTTGTGTCTCCCCTGAGGAGGTTTCAGGCCAGCAATGTCTTTCTGTACTATCTCTTTTGGTTTGGAAGCTATTGCTGGACGTTTGGCATGTTTGGCAGCAAATGCTGCTCCGGCCGAGAAAAACACTTTTGGTGCACCATGCAGGTACATTTGAGTTTCCCAGGAAAACCAAAGCAGTGACACCAAAGTTTCAAGTTTCTGTTTGTGTCTCCCCTGAGGAGGTTTCAGGCCAGCTATATCTTTCAGTACTATCTCTTTTGGTTTGGAAGCTATTGCTGGACGTTTGGCATGTTTGGCAGCAAATGCAGCTCCGGCCGAGAAAAACAATTTTGGTGCACCATGCAGGTACATTTGAGTATCCTAGGCAAACGAAAGCAGTGACACCAAAGTTTCTAGTTTCTGTTTGTGTCTCCCCTGAGGAGGTTTAAGGCCAGCAATGTCTTTCAGTACTCTCTCGTTTGGTTTGGAAGCTATTGCTGGATGTTTGGCATGTTTGGCAGCAAATGCTGCTCCGGCCGAGAAAAACACTTTTGGTGCACCATGCAGGTACATTTGAGTTTCCCAGGCAAACCAAATCAGTGACACCAAAAATTCTAGTTTCTGCTTGTGTCTCCCCTGAGGAGGTTTCAGGCCAGCAATGTCTTTCAGTACTATCTCTTTTGGTTTGGAAGCTATTGCTGGACGTTTGGCATGTTTGGCAGCAAATGCTGCTCCGGCCGAGAAAAACACTTTTGGTGCACCACGCAGGTACATTTGAGTTTCCCAGGCAAACCAAAGCAGGGACACCAAAGTTTCTAGTTTCTGTTTGTGTCTCCCCTGAGGAGGTTTCAGGCCAGCAATGTCTTTCAGAACTATCTCTTTTTGTTTGGAAGCTATTGCTGGACGTTTGGCATGTTTGGCAGCAAATGCTGCTCTGGCGGAGAAAGACACTTTTGGTGCACCATGCAGGTACATTTGAGTTTCCCAGGCAAACCAAAGCAGTGACACCAAAGTTTCTAGTTTCTGTTTGTGTCTCCCCTGAGGAGGTTTCAGGCCAGTTATATCTTTCAGTACTATCTCTTTTGGTTTGGAAGCTATTGCTGGACGTTTGGCATGTTTTGCAGCAAATGCTGGTCTGGCGGAGAAAGACACTTTTGGTGCACCATGCAGGTACATTTGAGTTTCCCAGGCAAACCAAAGCAGTGACACGAAAGTTTCTAGTTTCTGTTTGTGTCTCCCCTGAGGAGGTTTCAGGCCAGCTATATCTTTCAGTACTATCTCTTTTGGTTTGGAAGCTATTGCTGGATGTTTTGGCATGTTTGGCAGCAAATGCAGCTCCGGCCGAGAAAAACAATTTTGGTGCACCATGCAGGTACATTTGAGTATCCTAGGCAAACGAAAGCAGTGACACCAAAGTTTCTAGTTTCTGTTTGTGTCTCCCCTGAGGAGGTTTCAGGCCAGCAATGTCTTTCAGTACTCTCTCGTTTGGTTTGGAAGCTATTGCTGGATGTTTGGCATGTTTGGCAGCAAATGCTGCTCCGGCCGAGAAAAACACTTTTGGTGCACCATGCAGGTACATTTGAGTTTCCCAGGCAAACCAAAGCAGTGACACCATAGTTTCTAGTTTCTGCTTGTGTCTCCCCTGAGGAGGTTTCAGGCCAGCAATGTCTTTCAGTACTATCTCTTTTGGTTTGGAAGCTATTGCTGGACGTTTGGCATGTTTGGCAGCAAATGCTGCTCCGGCCGAGAAAAACACTTTTGGTGCACCACGCAGGTACATTTGAGTTTCCCAGGAAAACCAAAGCATGGACACCAAAGTTTCTAGTTTCTGTTTTTGTCTCCCCTGAGGAGGTTTCAGGCCAGCAATGTCTTTCTGTACTATCTCTTTTGGTTTGGAAGCTATTGCTGGACGTTTGGCATGTTTGGCAGCAAATGCTGCTCCGGCCGAGAAAAAAACTTTTGGTGCACCATGCAGGTACATTTGAGTTTCCCAGGCAAACGAAAGCAGTGACACCAAAGTTTCTAGTTTCTGTTTGTGTCTCCCCTGAGGAGGTTTCAGGCCAGCTATATCTTTCAGTACTATCTCTTTTGGTTTGGAAGCTATTGCTGGACGTTTGGCATGTTTGGCAGCAAATGCAGCTCCGGCCGAGAAAAACACTTTTGGTGCACCATGCAGGTACATTTGAGTTTCCCAGGCAAACGAAAGCAGTTACACCAAAGTTTCTAGTTTCTGTTTGTGTCTCCCCTGAGGAGGTTTCAGGCCAGCAATATATTTCAGAACTATCTGTTTTGGTTTGGAAGCAATTGCTGGACGTTTTGTAGAAAAAGCTTCTCCGGCCGAGAAAAACACATTTGTTGCACCATGCAGGTACATTTGAGTTTCCCAGGCAAACGAAAGCAGTTACACCAAAGTTTCTAGTTTCTGTTTGTGTCTCCCCTGAGGAGGTTTCAGGCCAGCTATATCTTTCAGTACTATCTCTTTTGGTTTGGAAGCTATTGCTGGACGTTTGGCATGTTTGGCAGCAAATGCTGCTCCGGCCGAGAAAAACACTTTTGGTGCACCACGCAGGTACATTTGAGTTTCCCAGGCAAACCAAAGCAGGGACACCAAAGTTTCTAGTTTCTGTTTGTGTCTCCCCTGAGGAGGTTTCAGGCCAGCAATGTCTTTCAGAACTATCTCTTTTTGTTTGGAAGCTATTGCTGGACGTTTGGCATGTTTGGCAGCAAATGCTGCTCTGGCGGAGAAAGACACTTTTGGTGCACCATGCAGGTACATTTGAGTTTCCCAGGCAAACCAAAGCAGTGACACCAAAGTTTCTAGTTTCTGTTTGTGTCTCCCCTGAGGAGGTTTCAGGCCAGTTATATCTTTCAGTACTATCTCTTTTGGTTTGGAAGCTATTGCTGGACGTTTGGCATGTTTTGCAGCAAATGCTGGTCTGGCGGAGAAAGACACTTTTGTTGCACCATGCAGGTACATTTGAGTTTCCCAGGCAAACCAAAGCAGTGACACGAAAGTTTCTAGTTTCTGTTTGTGTCTCCCCTGAGGAGGTTTCAGGCCAGCTATATCTTTCAGTACTATCTCTTTTGGTTTGGAAGCTATTGCTGGATGTTTTGGCATGTTTGGCAGCAAATGCAGCTCCGGCCGAGAAAAACAATTTTGGTGCACCATGCAGGTACATTTGAGTATCCTAGGCAAACGAAAGCAGTGACACCAAAGTTTCTAGTTTCTGTTTGTGTCTCCCCTGAGGAGGTTTCAGGCCAGCAATGTCTTTCAGTACTCTCTCGTTTGGTTTGGAAGCTATTGCTGGATGTTTGGCATGTTTGGCAGCAAATGCTGCTCCGGCCGAGAAAAACACTTTTGGTGCACCATGCAGGTACATTTGAGTTTCCCAGGCAAACCAAAGCAGTGACACCATAGTTTCTAGTTTCTGCTTGTGTCTCCCCTGAGGAGGTTTCAGGCCAGCAATGTCTTTCAGTACTATCTCTTTTGGTTTGGAAGCTATTGCTGGACGTTTGGCATGTTTGGCAGCAAATGCTGCTCCGGCCGAGAAAAACACTTTTGGTGCACCACGCAGGTACATTTGAGTTTCCCAGGAAAACCAAAGCATGGACACCAAAGTTTCTAGTTTCTGTTTTTGTCTCCCCTGAGGAGGTTTCAGGCCAGCAATGTCTTTCTGTACTATCTCTTTTGGTTTGGAAGCTATTGCTGGACGTTTGGCATGTTTGGCAGCAAATGCTGCTCCGGCCGAGAAAAAAACTTTTGGTGCACCATGCAGGTACATTTGAGTTTCCCAGGCAAACGAAAGCAGTGACACCAAAGTTTCTAGTTTCTGTTTGTGTCTCCCCTGAGGAGGTTTCAGGCCAGCTATATCTTTCAGTACTATCTCTTTTGGTTTGGAAGCTATTGCTGGACGTTTGGCATGTTTGGCAGCAAATGCTGCTCCGGCCGAGAAAAACACTTTTGGTGCACCACGCAGGTACATTTGAGTTTCCCAGGCAAACCAAAGCAGGGACACCAAAGTTTCTAGTTTCTGTTTGTGTCTCCCCTGAGGAGGTTTCAGGCCAGCAATGTCTTTCAGAACTATCTCTTTTTGTTTGGAAGCTATTGCTGGACGTTTGGCATGTTTGGCAGCAAATGCTGCTCTGGCGGAGAAAAACACTTTTGGTGCACCATGCAGGTACATTTGAGTTTCCCAGGCAAACCAAAGCAGTGACACCAAAGTTTCTAGTTTCTGTTTGTGTCTCCCCTGAGGAGGTTTCAGGCCAGTTATATCTTTCAGTACTATCTCTTTTGGTTTGGAAGCTATTGCTGGACGTTTGGCATGTTTTGCAGCAAATGCTGGTCTGGCGGAGAAAGACACTTTTGGTGCACCATGCAGGTACATTTGAGTTTCCCAGGCAAACCAAAGCAGTGACACGAAAGTTTCTAGTTTCTGTTTGTGTCTCCCCTGAGGAGGTTTCAGGCCAGCTATATCTTTCAGTACTATCTCTTTTGGTTTGGAAGCTATTGCTGGATGTTTTGGCATGTTTGGCAGCAAATGCAGCTCCGGCCGAGAAAAACAATTTTGGTGCACCATGCAGGTACATTTGAGTATCCTAGGCAAACGAAAGCAGTGACACCAAAGTTTCTAGTTTCTGTTTGTGTCTCCCCTGAGGAGGTTTCAGGCCAGCAATGTCTTTCAGTACTCTCTCGTTTGGTTTGGAAGCTATTGCTGGATGTTTGGCATGTTTGGCAGCAAATGCTGCTCCGGCCGAGAAAAACACTTTTGGTGCACCATGCAGGTACATTTGAGTTTCCCAGGCAAACCAAAGCAGTGACACCATAGTTTCTAGTTTCTGCTTGTGTCTCCCCTGAGGAGGTTTCAGGCCAGCAATGTCTTTCAGTACTATCTCTTTTGGTTTGGAAGCTATTGCTGGACGTTTGGCATGTTTGGCAGCAAATGCTGCTCCGGCCGAGAAAAACACTTTTGGTGCACCACGCAGGTACATTTGAGTTTCCCAGGAAAACCAAAGCATGGACACCAAAGTTTCTAGTTTCTGTTTTTGTCTCCCCTGAGGAGGTTTCAGGCCAGCAATGTCTTTCTGTACTATCTCTTTTGGTTTGGAAGCTATTGCTGGACGTTTGGCATGTTTGGCAGCAAATGCTGCTCCGGCCGAGAAAAAAACTTTTGGTGCACCATGCAGGTACATTTGAGTTTCCCAGGCAAACGAAAGCAGTGACACCAAAGTTTCTAGTTTCTGTTTGTGTCTCCCCTGAGGAGGTTTCAGGCCAGCTATATCTTTCAGTACTATCTCTTTTGGTTTGGAAGCTATTGCTGGACGTTTGGCATGTTTGGCAGCAAATGCAGCTCCGGCCGAGAAAAACACTTTTGGTGCACCATGCAGGTACATTTGAGTTTCCCAGGCAAACGAAAGCAGTTACACCAAAGTTTCTAGTTTCTGTTTGTGTCTCCCCTGAGGAGGTTTCAGGCCAGCAATATATTTCAGAACTATCTGTTTTGGTTTGGAAGCAATTGCTGGACGTTTTGTAGAAAAAGCTTCTCCGGCCGAGAAAAACACATTTGTTGCACCATGCAGGTACATTTGAGTTTCCCAGGCAAACGAAAGCAGTTACACCAAAGTTTCTAGTTTCTGTTTGTGTCTCCCCTGAGGAGGTTTCAGGCCAGCAATATATTTCAGAACTATCTGTTTTGGTTTGGAAGCTATTGCTGGACGTTTGGTAGAAAAAGCTGCTCCGGCCGAGAAAAACACTTTTGGTGCACCATGCAGATACATTTGAGTTTCCCAGGCAAACCAAAGCAGTGACAAAAAAGTTTCTAGTTTCTGTTTGTGTCTCCCCTGAGGAGGTTTCAGGCCAGCAATGTCTTTCAGTACTATCTCTTTTGGTTTGGAAGCTATTGCTGGACGTTTGGCATGTTTGGCAGCAAATGCTGCACCTGCCGAGAAAAAAACATTTTGGTGCACCATGCAGGTACATTTGAGTTTCCCAGGCAAACGAAAGCAGTGACACCAAAGTTTCTAGTTTCTGTTTGTGTCTCCCCTGAGGAGGTTTCAGGCCAGCAATGTCTTTCAGTACTATCTCTTTTGGTTTGGAAGCTATTGCTGGACGTTTGGCATGTTTGGCAGCAAATGCTGCTCCGGCCGAGAAAAAAAATTATGGTGCACCATGCAGGTACATTTGAGTTTCCCAGGCAAACCAAAGCAGTGACACCAAAGTTTCTAGTTTCTGCTTGTGTCTCCCCTGAGGAGGTTTCAGGCTAGCTATATCTTTCAGTACTATCTCTTTTGGTTTGGAAGCTATTGCTGTACGTTTGAAATGTTTGGCAGCAAATGCTGCTCCGGCCGAGAAAAACACTTTTGGTGCACCATGCAGGTACACTTGAGTATCCCAGGCAAAACAAAGCATTAACAAAAAAGATTCTAGTTTCTGCTTGTGTCTCCCCTGAGGAGGTTTCAGGCCAGCAATGTCTTTCAGTACTATCTCTTTTGTTTTGGAAGCTATTGCTGGACGTTTGGCATGTTTGGCAGCAAATGCTGCTCCGGCCGAGAAAAACACTTTTGGTGCACCATGCAGGTACATTTGAGTTTCCCAGGCAAACGAAAGCAGTGACACCAAAGTTTCTAGTTTCTGTTTGTGTCTCCCCTGAGGAGGTTTCAGGCCAGCTATATCTTTCAGTACTATCTCTTTTGGTTTGGAAGCTATTGCTGGACGTTTGGCATGTTTGGCAGCAAATGCAGCTCCGGCCGAGAAAAACACTTTTGGTGCACCATGCAGGTACATTTGAGTTTCCCAGGCAAACGAAAGCAGTTACACCAAAGTTTCTAGTTTCTGTTTGTGTCTCCCCTGAGGAGGTTTCAGGCCAGCAATATATTTCAGAACTATCTGTTTTGGTTTGGAAGCAATTGCTGGACGTTTTGTAGAAAAAGCTTCTCCGGCCGAGAAAAACACATTTGTTGCACCATGCAGGTACATTTGAGTTTCCCAGGCAAACGAAAGCAGTTACACCAAAGTTTCTAGTTTCTGTTTGTGTCTCCCCTGAGGAGGTTTCAGGCCAGCAATATATTTCAGAACTATCTGTTTTGGTTTGGAAGCTATTGCTGGACGTTTGGTAGAAAAAGCTGCTCCGGCCGAGAAAAACACTTTTGGTGCACCATGCAGGTACATTTGAGTTTCCCAGGCAAACGAAAGCAGTTACACCAAAGTTTCTAGTTTCTGTTTGTGTCTCCCCTGACGAGGTTTCAGGCCAGCAATGTCTTTCAGTACTATCTCTTTTGGTTTGGAAGCTATTGCTGGACGTTTGGCATGTTTGGCAGCAAATGCTGCTCCGGCCGAGAAAAACACTTTTGGTGCACCATGCAGGTACATTTGAGTTTCCCATGCAAAGGAAAGCAGTGACAAAAAAGTTTCTAGTTTCTGTTTGTGTCTCCCCTGAGGAGGTTTCAGGCCAGCAATGTCTTTCAGTACTATCTCTTTTGGTTTGGAAGCTATTGCTGGACGTTTGGCATGTTTGGCAGCAAATGCTGCTCTGGCCGAGAAAGACAGTTTTGGTGCACCATGCAGGTACATTTGAGTTTCCCAGGAAAACCAAAGCAGTGACACCAAAGTTTCTAGTTTCTGCTTGTGTCTCCCCTGAGGAGGTTTCAGGCCAGCTATATCTTTCAGTACTATCTCTTTTGGTTTGGAAGCTATTGCTGGACGTTTGGCATGTTTGGCAGCAAATGCTGCTCCGGCCGAGAAAAACACTTTTGGTGCACCACGCAGGTACATTTGAGTTTCCCAGGCAAACCAAAGCATGGACACCAAAGTTTCTAGTTTCTGTTTGTGTCTCCCCTGAGGAGGTTTCAGGCCAGCAATGTCTTTCAGTACTATCTCTTTTGGTTTGGAAGCTATTGCTGGACGTTTGGCATGTTTGGCAGCAAATGCTGCTCCGGCCGAGAAAAACACTTTTGGTGCACCATGGAGGTACATTTGAGTATCCTAGGCAAACGAAAGCAGTGACACCAAAGTTTCTAGTTTCTGTTTGTGTCTCCCCTGAGGAGGTTTAAGGCCAGCAATGTCTTTCAGTACTCTCTCGTTTGGTTTGGAAGCTATTGCTGGATGTTTGGCATGTTTGGCAGCAAATGCTGCTCCGGCCGAGAAAAACACTTTTGGTGCACCATGCAGGTACATTTGAGTTTCCCAGGCAAACCAAATCAGTGACACCAAAAATTCTAGTTTCTGCTTGTGTCTCCCCTGAGGAGGTTTCAGGCCAGCAATGTCTTTCAGTACTATCTCTTTTGGTTTGGAAGCTATTGCTGGACGTTTGGCATGTTTGGCAGCAAATGCTGCTCCGGCCGAGAAAAACACTTTTGGTGCACCACGCAGGTACATTTGAGTTTCCCAGGCAAACCAAAGCAGGGACACCCAAGTTTCTAGTTTCTGTTTGTGTCTCCCCTGAGGAGGTTTCAGGCCAGCAATGTCTTTCAGAACTATCTCTTTTTGTTTGGAAGCTATTGCTGGACGTTTGGCATGTTTGGCAGCAAATGCTGCTCTGGCGGAGAAAGACACTTTTGGTGCACCATGCAGGTACATTTGAGTTTCCCAGGCAAACCAAAGCAGTGACACCAAAGTTTCTAGTTTCTGTTTGTGTCTCCCCTGAGGAGGTTTCAGGCCAGTTATATCTTTCAGTACTATCTCTTTTGGTTTGGAAGCTATTGCTGGACGTTTGGCATGTTTTGCAGCAAATGCTGGTCTGGCGGAGAAAGACACTTTTGGTGCACCATGCAGGTACATTTGAGTTTCCCAGGCAAACCAAAGCAGTGACACCAAAGTTTCTAGTTTCTGTTTGTGTCTCCCCTGAGGAGGTTTCAGGCCAGCTATATCTTTCAGTACTATCTCTTTTGGTTTGGAAGCTATTGCTGGATGTTTTGGCATGTTTGGCAGCAAATGCAGCTCCGGCCGAGAAAAACAATTTTGGTGCACCATGCAGGTACATTTGAGTATCCTAGGCAAACGAAAGCAGTGACACCAAAGTTTCTAGTTTCTGTTTGTGTCTCCCCTGAGGAGGTTTCAGGCCAGCAATGTCTTTCAGTACTCTCTCGTTTGGTTTGGAAGCTATTGCTGGATGTTTGGCATGTTTGGCAGCAAATGCTGCTCCGGCCGAGAAAAACACTTTTGGTGCACCATGCAGGTACATTTGAGTTTCCCAGGCAAACCAAAGCAGTGACACCATAGTTTCTAGTTTCTGCTTGTGTCTCCCCTGAGGAGGTTTCAGGCCAGCAATGTCTTTCAGTACAATCTCTTTTGGTTTGGAAGCTATTGCTGGACGTTTGGCATGTTTGGCAGCAAATGCTGCTCCGGCCGAGAAAAACACTTTTGGTGCACCACGCAGGTACATTTGAGTTTCCCAGGAAAACCAAAGCATGGACACCAAAGTTTCTAGTTTCTGTTTTTGTCTCCCCTGAGGAGGTTTCAGGCCAGCAATGTCTTTCTGTACTATCTCTTTTGGTTTGGAAGCTATTGCTGGACGTTTGGCATGTTTGGCAGCAAATGCTGCTCCGGCCGAGAAAAACACTTTTGGTGCACCAGGGAGTTACATTTGAGTTTCCCAGGCAAACCAAAGCAGTGACACCAAAGTTTCTAGTTTCTGTTTCTGTCTCCCCTGAGGAGGTTTCAGGCCAGCAATGTCTTTCAGTACTATCTCTTTTGGTTTGGAAGCTATTGCTGGACGTTTGGCATGTTTGGCAGCAAATGCTGCTCCGGCCGAGAAAAACACTTTTGGTGCACCATGCAGATACATTTGAGTTTCCCAGGCAAACCAAAGCAGTGACAAAAAAGTTTCTAGTTTCTGTTTGTGTCTCCCCTGAGGAGGTTTCAGGCCAGCAATGTCTTTCAGTACTATCTCTTTTGGTTTGGAAGCTATTGCTGGACGTTTGGCATGTTTGGCAGCAAATGCTGCACCTGCCGAGAAAAAAACATTTTGGTGCACCATGCAGGTACATTTGAGTTTCCCAGGCAAACGAAAGCAGTGACACCAAAGTTTCTAGTTTCTGTTTGTGTCTCCCCTGAGGAGGTTTCAGGCCAGCAATGTCTTTCAGTACTATCTCTTTTGGTTTGGAAGCTATTGCTGGACGTTTGGCATGTTTGGCAGCAAATGCTGCTCCGGCCGAGAAAAACACTTTTGGTGCACCATGCAGGTACATTTGAGTTTCCCAGGCAAACCAAAGCAGTGACACCAAAGTTTCTAGTTTCTGCTTGTGTCTCCCCTGAGGAGGTTTCAGGCCAGTTATATCTTTCAGTACTATCTCTTTTGGTTTGGAAGCTATTGCTGGACGTTTGAAATGTTTGGCAGCAAATGCTGCTCCGGCCGAGAAAAACACTTTTGGTGCACCATGCAGGTACACTTGAGTATCCCAGGCAAAACAAAGCATTAACAAAAAAGATTCTAGTTTCTGCTTGTGTCTCCCCTGAGGAGGTTTCAGGCCAGCAATGTCTTTCAGTACTATCTCTTTTGTTTTGGAAGCTATTGCTGGACGTTTGGCATGTTTGGCAGCAAATGCTGCTCCGGCCGAGAAAAACACTTTTGGTGCACCATGCAGGTACATTTGAGTTTCCCAGGCAAACGAAAGCAGTGACACCAAAGTTTCTAGTTTCTGTTTGTGTCTCCCCTGAGGAGGTTTCAGGCCAGCTATATCTTTCAGTACTATCTCTTTTGGTTTGGAAGCTATTGCTGGACGTTTGGCATGTTTGGCAGCAAATGCAGCTCCGGCCGAGAAAAACACTTTTGGTGCACCATGCAGGTACATTTGAGTTTCCCAGGCAAACGAAAGCAGTTACACCAAAGTTTCTAGTTTCTGTTTGTGTCTCCCCTGAGGAGGTTTCAGGCCAGCAATATATTTCAGAACTATCTGTTTTGGTTTGGAAGCAATTGCTGGACGTTTTGTAGAAAAAGCTTCTCCGGCCCAGAAAAACACATTTGTTGCACCATGCAGGTACATTTGAGTTTCCCAGGCAAACGAAAGCAGTTACACCAAAGTTTCTAGTTTCTGTTTGTGTCTCCCCTGACGAGGTTTCAGGCCAGCAATGTCTTTCAGTACTATCTCTTTTGGTTTGGAAGCTATTGCTGGACGTTTGGCATGTTTGGCAGCAAATGCTGCTCCGGCCGAGAAAAACACTTTTGGTGCACCATGCAGGTACATTTGAGTTTCCCATGCAAAGGAAAGCAGTGACAAAAAAGTTTCTAGTTTCTGTTTGTGTCTCCCCTGAGGAGGTTTCAGGCCAGCAATGTCTTTCAGTACTATCTCTTTTGGTTTGGAAGCTATTGCTGGACGTTTGGCATGTTTGGCAGCAAATGCTGCTCCGGCCGAGAAAAACACTTTTGGTGCACCACGCAGGTACATTTGAGTTTCCCAGGCAAACCAAAGCATGGACACCAAAGTTTCTAGTTTCTGTTTGTGTCTCCCCTGAGGAGGTTTCAGGCCAGCAATGTCTTTCTGTACTATCTCTTTTGGTTTGGAAGCTATTGCTGGACGTTTGGCATGTTTGGCAGCAAATGCTGCTCCGGCCGAGAAAAACACTTTTGGTGCACCATGGAGGTACATTTGAGTATCCTAGGCAAACGAAAGCAGTGACACCAAAGTTTCTAGTTTCTGTTTGTGTCTCCCCTGAGGAGGTTTAAGGCCAGCAATGTCTTTCAGTACTCTCTCGTTTGGTTTGGAAGCTATTGCTGGATGTTTGGCATGTTTGGCAGCAAATGCTGCTCCGGCCGAGAAAAACACTTTTGGTGCACCATGCAGGTACATTTGAGTTTCCCAGGCAAACCAAATCAGTGACACCAAAAATTCTAGTTTCTGCTTGTGTCTCCCCTGAGGAGGTTTCAGGCCAGCAATGTCTTTCAGAACTATCTCTTTTGGTTTGGAAGCTATTGCTGGACGTTTGGCATGTTTGGCAGCAAATGCTGCTCCGGCCGAGAAAAAAAATTATGGTGCACCATGCAGGTACATTTGAGTTTCCCAGGCAAACCAAAGCAGTGACACCAAAGTTTCTAGTTTCTGCTTGTGTCTCCCCTGAGGAGGTTTCAGGCCAGTTATATCTTTCAGTACTATCTCTTTTGGTTTGGAAGCTATTGCTGGACGTTTGGCATGTTTGGCAGCAAATGCTGCTCCGGCCGAGAAAAACACTTTTGGTGCACCATGCAGGTACACTTGAGTATCCCAGGCAAACCAAAGCATTAACAAAAAAGATTCTAGTTTACTTGTGTCTCCCCTGAGGAGGTTTCAGGCCAGCAATGTCTTTCAGTACTATCTCTTTTGGTTTGGAAGCTATTGCTGGACGTTTGGCATGTTTGGCAGCAAATGCTGCTCCGGCCGAGAAAAACACTTTTGGTGCACCATGCAGGTACATTTGAGTTTCCCAGGCAAACGAAAGCAGTGACACCAAAGTTTCTAGTTTCTGTTTGTGTCTCCCCTGAGGAGGTTTCAGGCCAGCTATATCTTTCAGTACTATCTCTTTTGGTTTGGAAGCTATTGCTGGACGTTTGGCATGTTTGGCAGCAAATGCAGCTCCGGCCGAGAAAAACACTTTTGGTGCACCATGCAGGTACATTTGAGATTCCCAGGCAAACCAAAGAAGTGACACCAAAGTTTCTAGTTTCTGTTTGTGTCTCCCCTGAGGAGGTTTAAGGCCAGCAATGTCTTTCAGTACTATCTCTTTTGGTTTGGAAGCTATTGCTGGACGTTTGGCATGTTTGGCAGCAAATGCTGCTCCGGTAAGAAAAACACTTTTGGTGCACCACGCAGGTACATTTGAGTTTCCCAGGCAAACGAAAGCGGTGACACCAAAGTTTCTAGTTTCTGTTTGTGTCTCCCCTGAGGAGGTTTCAGGCCAGCAATGTCTTTCAGTACTATCTCTTTTGGTTTGGAAGGTATTGCTGGACGTTTGGCATGTTTGGCAGCAAATGCTGCTCCGGCCGAGAAAAACACTTTTGGTGCACCATGCAGGTACATTTGAGTTTCCCAGGCAAACCAAAGCAGTGACAAAAAAGTTTCTAGTTTCTGTTTGTGTCTCCCCTGAGGAGGTTTCAGGCCAGCAATGTCTTCCTGTACTATCTCTTTTGGTTTGGAAGCTATTGCTGGACGTTTGGCATGTTTGGCAGCAAATGCTGCTCCGGCCGAGAAAAACACTTTTGGTGCACCATGCAGGTACATTTGAGTTTCCCAGGCAAACCAAAGCAGTGACAAAAAAGATTCTAGTTTCTGTTTGTGTCTCCCCTGAGGAGGTTTCAGGCCAGCAATGTCTTTCAGTACTATCTCTTTTGGTTTGGAAGCTATTGCTGGACGTTTTGCATGTTTGGCAGCAAATGCTGCTCCGGCCGAGAAAAACACTTCTGGTGCACCATGCAGGTACATTTGAGTTTCCCAGGCAAACGAAAGCAGTGACACCAAAGTTTCTAGTTTCTGTTTGTGTCTCCCCTGAGGAGGTTTCAGGCCAGCTATATCTTTCATTACTATCTCTTTTGGTTTGGAAGCTATTGCTGGACGTTTGGCTTGTTTGGCAGCAAATGCAGCTCCGGCCGAGAAAAACACTTTTGGTGCACCATGCAGGTACATTTGAGATTCCCAGGCAAACCAAAGCAGTGACACCAAAGTTTCTAGTTTCTGTTTGTGTCTCCCCTGAGGAGGTTTCAGGCCAGCAATGTCTTTCAGTACTATCTCTTTTGGTTTGGAAGCTATTGCTGGACGTTTGGCATGTTTGGCAGCAAATGCTGCTCCGGTAAGAAAAACACTTTTGGTGCACCACGCAGGTACATTTGAGTTTCCCAGGCAAACGAAAGCGGTGATACCAAAGTTTCTAGTTTCTGTTTGTGTCTCCCCTGAGGAGGTTTCAGGCCAGCAATGTCTTTCAGTACTATCTCTTTTGGTTTGGAAGCTATTGCTGGACGTTTGGCATGTTTGGCAGCAAATGCTGCTCCGGCCGAGAAAAACAGTTTTGGTGCACCATGCAGGTACATTTGAGTTTCCCAGGCAAACCAAAGCAGTGACAAAAAAGATTCTAGTTTCTGTTTGTGTCTCCCCTGAGGAGGTTTCAGGCCAGCAATGTCTTTCAGTACTATCTCTTTTGGTTTGGAAGCTATTGCTGGACGTTTGGCATGTTTGGCAGAAAATGCTGCTCCGGCCGAGAAAAACACTTTTGGTGCACCATGCAGGTACATTTGAGATTCCCAGGCAAACCAAAGCAGTGACACCAAAGTTTCTAGTTTCTGTTTGTGTCTCCCCTGAGGAGGTTTCAGGCCAGCTATATCTTTCAGTACTATCTCTTTTGGTTTGGAAGCTATTGCTGGACGTTTGGCATGTTTGGCAGCAAATGCAGCTCTGGCCGAGAAAAACACTTTTGGTGCACCATGCAGGTACATTTGAGATTCCCAGGCAAACGAAAGCGGTGACACCAAAGTTTCTAGTTTCTGTTTGTGTCTCCCCTGAGGAGGTTTCAGGCCAGCAATGTCTTTCAGTACTATCTCTTTTGGTTTGGAAGCTATTGCTGGACGTTTGGCATGTTTGGAAGCAAATGCTGCTCCGGCCAAGAAAAACACTTTTGGTGCATCACGCAGGTACATTTGAGTTTCCCAGGCAAACCAAAGAAGTGACACCAAAGTTTCTAGTTTCTGTTTGTGTCTCCCCTGAGGAGGTTTCAGGTCAGCAATGTCTTTCTGTACTATCTCTTTTGGTTTGGAAGCTATTGCTGGACGTTTGGCATGTTTGGCAGCAAATGCTGCTCCGGCCGAGAAAAACACTTTTGGTGCACCATGCAGGTACATTTGAGTATCCCAGGCAAACCAAAGCATTAACAAAAAAGATTCTAGTTTCTGTTTGTGTCTCCCCTGACGAGGTTTCAGGCCAGCAATGTCTTTCAGTACTATCTCTTTTGGTTTGGAAGCTATTGCTGGACGTTTGGCATGTTTGGCAGCAAATGCTGCTCCGGCCGAGAAAAACACTTTTGGTGCACCATGCAGGTACATTTGAGTTTCCCAGGCAAACGAAAGCAGTGACACCAAAGTTTCTAGTTTCTGTTTGTGTCTCCCCTGAGGAGGTTTCAGGCCAGCTATATCTTTCAGTACTATCTCTTTTGGTTTGGAAGCTATTGCTGGACGTTTGGCATGTTTGGCAGCAAATGCAGCTCCGGCCGAGAAAAACACTTTTGGTGCACCATGCAGGTACATTTGAGATTCGCAGGCAAACCAAAGCAGTGACACCAAAGTTTCTAGTTTCTGTTTGTGTCTCCCCTGAGGAGGTTTCAGGCCAGCAATGTCTTTCAGTACTATCTCTTTTGGTTTGGAAGCTATTGCTGGACGTTTGGCATGTTTGGCAGCAAATGCTGCTCCGGCCGAGAAAGACACTTTAGGTGCACCATGCAGGTACATTTGAGTTTCCCAGGCAAACGAAAGCGGTGACACCAAAGTTTCTAGTTTCTGTTTGTGTCTCACCTGAGAGGTTTCAGGCCAGCTATATCTTTCAGTACTATCTCTTTTGGTTTGGAAGCTATTGCTGGACATTTGGCATGTTTGACAGCAAATGCAGCTCCGGCCGAGAAAAACACTTTTGGTGCACCATGCAGGTACATTTGAGATTCCCAGGCAAACGAAAGCGGTGACACCAAAGTTTCTACTTCCTGTTTGTGTCTCCCCTGAGGATGTTTCAGGCCAGCAATGTCTTTCAGTACTATCTCTTTTGGTTTGGATGCTATTGCTGGACGTTTGGCATGTTTGGCAGCAAATGCTGCTCCGGCCGAGAAAAACACTTTTGGTGCACCATGCAGGTACATTTGAGTTTCCCAGGCAAACCAAAGCAGTGACAAAAAAGTTTCTAGTTTCTGTTTGTGTCTCCCCTGAGGAGGTTTCAGGCCAGCTATGTCTTCCTGTACTATCTCTTTTGGTTTGGAAGCTATTGCTGGACGTTTGGCATGTTTGGCAGCAAATGCTGCTCCGGCCGAGAAAAACACTTTTGGTGCACCATGCAGGTACATTTGAGTTTCCCAGGCAAACCAAAGCAGTGACAAAAAAGTTTCTAGTTTCTGTTTGTGTCTCCCCTGAGGAGGTTTCAGGCCAGCAATGTCTTTCAGTACTATCTCTTTTGGTTTGGAAGCTATTGCTGGACGTTTGGCATGTTTGGCAGCAAATGCTGCTCCGGTAAGAAAAACATTTTTGGCGCACCACGCAGGTACATTTGAGTTTCCCAGGCAAACGAAAGCGGTGACACCAAAGTTTCTAGTTTCTGTTTGTGTCTCCCCTGAGGAGGTTTCAGGCCGGCAATGTCTTTCAGTACTATCTCTTTTGGTTTGGAAGCTATTGCTGGACGTTTGGCATGTTTGGCAGAAAATGCTGCTCCGGCCGAGAAAAACACTTTTGGTGCACCATGCAGGTACATTTGAGTTTCCCAGGCAAACCAAAGCAGTGACACCAAAGTTTCTAGTTTCTGTTTGTGTCTCCCCTGAGGAGGTTTCAGGCCAGCTATATCTTTCAGTACTATCTCTTTTGGTTTGGAAGCTATTGCTGGACGTTTGGCATGTTTGGCAGCAAATGCAGCTCTGGCCGAGAAAAACACTTTTGGTGCACCATGCAGGTACATTTGAGATTCCCAGGCAAACGAAAGCGGTGACACCAAAGTTTCTAGTTTCTGTTTGTGTCTCCCCTGAGGAGGTTTCAGGCCAGCAATGTCTTTCAGTACTATCTCTTTTGGTTTGGAAGCTATTGCTGGACGTTTGGCATGTTTGGAAGCAAATGCTGCTCCGGCCAAGAAAAACACTTTTGGTGCATCACGCAGGTACATTTGAGTTTCCCAGGCAAACCAAAGAAGTGACACCAAAGTTTCTAGTTTCTGTTTGTGTCTCCCCTGAGGAGGTTTCAGGCCAGCAATGTCTTTCAGTACTATCTCTTTTGGTTTGGAAGCTATTGCTGGATGTTTGGCATGTTTGGCAGCAAATGCTACTCCGGCCGAGAAAAACACTTCTGGTGCACCATGCAGGTACATTTGAGTTTCCCAGGCAAACGAAAGCAGTGACACCAAAGTTTCTAGTTTCTGTTTGTTTCTCCCCTGAGGATGTTTCAGGCCAGCAATGTCTTTCAGTACTATCTCTTTTGGTTTGGAAGCTATTCTGGACGTTTTGCTTGTTTGGCAGCAAATGCTTCTCCGGCCGAGAAAAACAATTTTGGTGTACCATGCAGGTACATTTGAGTATCCCATGCAAACCAAAGCATTAACAAAAAAGATTCTAGTTTCTGTTTGTGTCTCCCCTGAGGAGGTTTCAGGCCAGCAATGTCTTTCAGTACTATCTCTTTTGGTTTGGAAGCTATTGCTGGACGTTTGGCATGTTTGGCAGCAAATGCTGCTCCGGCCGAGAAAAACACTTTTGGTGCACCATGCAGGTACATTTGAGTTTCCCAGGCAAACGAAAGCAGTGACACCAAAGTTTCTAGTTTCTGTTTGTGTCTCCCCTGAGGAGGTTTCAGGCCAGCAATGTCTTTCAGTACTATCTCTTTTGGTTTGGAAGCTATTGCTGGACGTTTGGCATGTTTGGCAGCAAATGCTGCTCCGGCCGAGAAAGACACTTTTGGTGCACCATGCAGGTACATTTGAGTTTCCCAGGCAAACGAAAGCGGTGACACCAAAGTTTCTAGTTTCTGTTTGTGTCTCACCTGAGAGGTTTCAGGCCAGCTATATCTTTCAGTACTATCTCTTTTGGTTTGGAAGCTATTGCTGGACATTTGGCATGTTTGGCAGCAAATGCAGCTCCGGCCGAGAAAAACACTTTTGGTGCACCATGCAGGTACATTTGAGATTCCCAGGCAAACGAAAGTGGTGACACCAAAGTTTCTAGTTTCTGTTTGTGTCTCCCCTGAGGAGGTTTCAGGCCAGCAATGTCTTTCAGTACTATCTCTTTTGGTTTGGAAGCTATTGCTGGACGTTTGGCATGTTTGGCAGCAAATGCTGCTCCGGCCGAGAAAAACACTTTTGGTGCACCATGCAGGTACATTTGAGTTTCCCAGGCAAACCAAAGCAGTGACAAAAAAGTTTCTAGTTTCTGTTTGTGTCTCCCCTGAGGAGGTTTCAGGCCAGCAATGTCTTCCTGTACTATCTCTTTTGGTTTGGAAGCTATTGCTGGATGTTTGGCATGTTTGGCAGCAAATGCTACTCCGGCTGAGAAAAACACTTCTGGTGCACCATGCAGGTACATTTGAGTTTCCCAGGCAAACGAAAGCAGTGACACCAAAGTTTCTAGTTTCTGTTTGTTTCTCCCCTGAGGATGTTTCAGGCCAGCAATGTCTTTCAGTACTATCTCTTTTGGTTTGGAAGCTATTCTGGACGTTTTGCATGTTTGGCAGCAAATGCTTCTCCGGCCGAGAAAAACAATTTTGGTGTACCATGCAGGTACATTTGAGTATCCCATGCAAACCAAAGCATTAACAAAAAAGATTCTAGTTTCTGTTTGTGTCTCCCCTGAGGAGGTTTCAGGCCAGCAATGTCTTTCAGTACTATCTCTTTTGGTTTGGAAGCTATTGCTGGACGTTTGGCATGTTTGGCAGCAAATGCTGCTCCGGCCGAGAAAAACACTTTTGGTGCACCATGCAGGTACATTTGAGTTTCCCAGGCAAACGAAAGCAGTGACACCAAAGTTTCTAGTTTCTGTTTGTGTCTCCCCTGAGGAGGTTTCAGACCAGCAATGTCTTTCAGTACTATCTCTTTTGGTTTGGAAGCTATTGCTGGACGTTTGGCATGTTTGGCAGCAAATGCTGCTCCGGCCGAGAAAGACACTTTTGGTGCACCATGCAGGTACATTTGAGTTTCCCAGGCAAACCAAAGCAGTGACACCAAAGTTTCTAGTTTCTGTTTGTGTCTCACCTGAGAGGTTTCAGGCCAGCTATATCTTTCAGTACTATCTCTTTTGGTTTGGAAGCTATTGCTGGACATTTGGCATGTTTGGCAGCAAATGCAGCTCCGGCCGAGAAAAACACTTTTGGTGCACCATGCAGGTACATTTGAGATTCCCAGGCAAACGAAAGTGGTGACACCAAAGTTTCTAGTTTCTGTTTGTGTCTCCCCTGAGGAGGTTTCAGGCCAGCAATGTCTTTCAGTACTAT
Source organism: Laterallus jamaicensis coturniculus (assembly GCA_022605575.1). Lineage (NCBI taxonomy): Eukaryota > Metazoa > Chordata > Aves > Gruiformes > Rallidae > Laterallus > Laterallus jamaicensis. The sequence continues at coordinate 3,420,775 of JAKCOX010000001.1, forward strand.
CTCTTTTGGTTTGGAAGCTATTGCTGGACGTTTGGCATGTTTGGCAGCAAATGCTGCTCCGGCCGAGAAAAACACTTTTGGTGCACCATGCAGGTACATTTGAGTTTCCCAGGCAAACCAAAGCAGTGACAAAAAAGTTTCTAGTTTCTGTTTGTGTCTCCCCTGAGGAGGTTTCAGGCCAGCAATGTCTTCCTGTACTATCTCTTTTGGTTTGGAAGCTATTGCTGGATGTTTGGCATGTTTGGCAGCAAATGCTACTCCGGCCGAGAAAAACACTTCTGGTGCACCATGCAGGTACATTTGAGTTTCCCAGGCAAACGAAAGCAGTGACACCAAAGTTTCTAGTTTCTGTTTGTTTCTCCCCTGAGGAGGTTTCAGGCCAGCAATGTCTTTCAGTACTATCTCTTTTGGTTTGGAAGCTATTCTGGACGTTTTGCATGTTTGGCAGCAAATGCTTCTCCGGCCGAGAAAAACAATTTTGGTGTACCATGCAGGTACATTTGAGTATCCCATGCAAACCAAAGCATTAACAAAAAAGATTCTAGTTTCTGTTTGTGTCTCCCCTGAGGAGGTTTCAGGCCAGCAATGTCTTTCAGTACTATCTCTTTTGGTTTGGAAGCTATTGCTGGACGTTTGGCATGTTTGGCAGCAAATGCTGCTCCGGCCGAGAAAAACAATTTTGGTGCACCATGCAGGTATATTTGAGTTTCCCAGGCAAACGAAAGCAGTGACACCAAAGTTTCTAGTTTCTGTTTGTGTCTCCCCTGAGGAGGTTTCAGGCCAGCAATGTCTTTCAGTACTATCTCTTTTGGTTTGGAAGCTATTGCTGGACGTTTGGCATGTTTGGCAGCAAATGCTGCTCCGGCCGAGAAAGACACTTTTGGTGCACCATGCAGGTACATTTGAGTTTCCCAGGCAAACGAAAGCGGTGACACCAAAGTTTCTAGTTTCTGTTTGTGTCTCACCTGAGAGGTTTCAGGCCAGCTATATCTTTCAGTACTATCTCTTTTGGTTTGGAAGCTATTGCTGGACATTTGGCATGTTTGGCAGCAAATGCAGCTCCGGCCGAGAAAAACACTTTTGGTGCACCATGCAGGTACATTTGAGATTCCCAGGCAAACGAAAGCAGTGACACCAAAGTTTCTAGTTTCTGTTTGTGTCTCCCCTGAGGAGGTTTCAGGCCAGCAATGTCTTTCAGTACTATCTCTTTTGGTTTGGAAGCTATTGCTGGACGTTTGGCATGTTTGGCAGCAAATGCTGCTCCGGCCGAGAAAAACACTTTTGGTGCACCATGCAGGTACATTTGAGTTTCCCAGGCAAACCAAAGCAGTGACAAAAAAGTTTCTAGTTTCTGTTTGTGTCTCCCCTGAGGAGGTTTCAGGCCAGCAATGTCTTCCTGTACTATCTCTTTTGGTTTGGAAGCTATTGCTGGACGTTTGGCATGTTTGGCAGCAAATGCTGCTCCGGCCGAGAAAAACACTTTTGGTGCACCATGCAGGTACATTTGAGTTTCCCAGGCAAACCAAAGCAGTGACAAAAAAGTTTCTAGTTTCTGTTTGTGTCTCCCCTGAGGAGGTTTCAGGCCAGCAATGTCTTCCTGTACTATCTCTTTTGGTTTGGAAGCTATTGCTGGACGTTTGGCATGTTTGGCAGCAAATGCTGCTCTGGCCGAGAAAGACACTTTTGGTGCACCATGCAGGTACATTTGAGTTTCCCAGGCAAACCAAAGCAGTGACACCAAAGTTTCTAGTTTCTGTTTGTGTCTCCCCTGAGGAGGTTTAAGGCCAGCTAGTACTTTCAGTACTATCTCTTTTTGTTTGGAAGCTATTGCTGGACGTTTGGCATGTTTGGCAGCAAATGCAGCTCCGGCCGAGAAAAACACTTTTGGTGCACCATGCAGGTACATTTGAGATTCCCAGGCAAACGAAAGCGGTGACACCAAAGTTTCTAGTTTCTGTTTGTGTCTCCCCTGAGGAGTTTTCAGGCCAGCAATGTCTTTCAGTACTATCTCTTTTGGTTTGGAAGCTATTGCTGGACGTTTGGCATGTTTGGCAGCAAATGCTGCTCCGGTAAGAAAAACACTTTTGGTGCACCATGCAGGTACATTTGAGATTCCCAGGCAAACGAAAGCGGTGACACCAAAGTTTCTAGTTTCTGTTTGTGTCTCCCCTGAGGAGGTTTCAGGCCAGCAATGTCTTTCAGTACTATCTCTTTTGGTTTGGAAGCTATTGCTGGACGTTTGGCATGTTTGGCAGCAAATGCTGCTCCGGCCGAGAAAAACACTTTTGGTGCACCATGCAGGTACATTTGAGTTTCCCAGGCAAACCAAAGCAGTGACAAAAAAGTTTCTAGTTTCTGTTTGTGTCTCCCCTGAGGAGGTTTCAGGCCAGCAATGTCTTCCTGTACTATCTCTTTTGGTTTGGAAGCTATTGCTGGATGTTTGGCATGTTTGGCAGCAAATGCTACTCCGGCCGAGAAAAACACTTCTGGTGCACCATGCAGGTACATTTGAGTTTCCCAGGCAAACGAAAGCAGTGACACCAAAGTTTCTAGTTTCTGTTTGTTTCTCCCCTGAGGATGTTTCAGGCCAGCAATGTCTTTCAGTACTATCTCTTTTGGTTTGGAAGCTATTCTGGACGTTTTGCATGTTTGGCAGCAAATGCTTCTCCGGCCGAGAAAAACAATTTTGGTGTACCATGCAGGTACATTTGAGTATCCCATGCAAACCAAAGCATTAACAAAAAAGATTCTAGTTTCTGTTTGTGTCTCCCCTGAGGAGGTTTCAGGCCAGCAATGTCTTTCAGTACTATCTCTTTTGGTTTGGAAGCTATTGCTGGACGTTTGGCATGTTTGGCAGCAAATGCTGCTCCGGCCGAGAAAAACACTTTTGGTGCACCATGCAGGTACATTTGAGTTTCCCAGGCAAACGAAAGCAGTGACACCAAAGTTTCTAGTTTCTGTTTGTGTCTCCCCTGAGGAGGTTTCAGACCAGCAATGTCTTTCAGTACTATCTCTTTTGGTTTGGAAGCTATTGCTGGACGTTTGGCATGTTTGGCAGCAAATGCTGCTCCGGCCGAGAAAGACACTTTTGGTGCACCATGCAGGTACATTTGAGTTTCCCAGGCAAACGAAAGCGGTGACACCAAAGTTTCTAGTTTCTGTTTGTGTCTCACCTGAGAGGTTTCAGGCCAGCTATATCTTTCAGTACTATCTCTTTTGGTTTGGAAGCTATTGCTGGACATTTGGCATGTTTGGCAGCAAATGCAGCTCCGGCCGAGAAAAACACTTTTGGTGCACCATGCAGGTACATTTGAGATTCCCAGGCAAACGAAAGTGGTGACACCAAAGTTTCTAGTTTCTGTTTGTGTCTCCCCTGAGGAGGTTTCAGGCCAGCAATGTCTTTCAGTACTATCTCTTTTGGTTTGGAAGCTATTGCTGGACGTTTGGCATGTTTGGCAGCAAATGCTGCTCCGGCCGAGAAAAACACTTTTGGTGCACCATGCAGGTACATTTGAGTTTCCCAGGCAAACCAAAGCAGTGACAAAAAAGTTTCTAGTTTCTGTTTGTGTCTCCCCTGAGGAGGTTTCAGGCCAGCAATGTCTTCCTGTACTATCTCTTTTGGTTTGGAAGCTATTGCTGGATGTTTGGCATGTTTGGCAGCAAATGCTACTCCGGCCGAGAAAAACACTTCTGGTGCACCATGCAGGTACATTTGAGTTTCCCAGGCAAACGAAAGCAGTGACACCAAAGTTTCTAGTTTCTGTTTGTTTCTCCCCTGAGGATGTTTCAGGCCAGCAATGTCTTTCAGTACTATCTCTTTTGGTTTGGAAGCTATTCTGGACGATTTGCATGTTTGGCAGCAAATGCTTCTCCGGCCGAGAAAAACAATTTTGGTGTACCATGCAGGTACATTTGAGTATCCCATGCAAACCAAAGCATTAACAAAAAAGATTCTAGTTTCTGTTTGTGTCTCCCCTGAGGAGGTTTCAGGCCAGCAATGTCTTTCAGTACTATCTCTTTTGGTTTGGAAGCTATTGCTGGACGTTTGGCATGTTTGGCAGCAAATGCTGCTCCGGCCGAGAAAAACACTTTTGGTGCACCATGCAGGTATATTTGAGTTTCCCAGGCAAACGAAAGCAGTGACACCAAAGTTTCTAGTTTCTGTTTGTGTCTCCCCTGAGGAGGTTTCAGGCCAGCAATGTCTTTCAGTACTATCTCTTTTGGTTTGGAAGCTATTGCTGGACGTTTGGCATGTTTGGCAGCAAATGCTGCTCCGGCCGAGAAAGACACTTTTGGTGCACCATGCAGGTACATTTGAGTTTCCCAGGCAAACGAAAGCGGTGACACCAAAGTTTCTAGTTTCTGTTTGTGTCTCACCTGAGAGGTTTCAGGCCAGCTATATCTTTCAGTACTATCTCTTTTGGTTTGGAAGCTATTGCTGGACATTTGGCATGTTTGGCAGCAAATGCAGCTCCGGCCGAGAAAAACACTTTTGGTGCACCATGCAGGTACATTTGAGATTCCCAGGCAAACGAAAGCAGTGACACCAAAGTTTCTAGTTTCTGTTTGTGTCTCCCCTGAGGAGGTTTCAGGCCAGCAATGTCTTTCAGTACTATCTCTTTTGGTTTGGAAGCTATTGCTGGACGTTTGGCATGTTTGGCAGCAAATGCTGCTCCGGCCGAGAAAAACACTTTTGGTGCACCATGCAGGTACATTTGAGTTTCCCAGGCAAACCAAAGCAGTGACAAAAAAGTTTCTAGTTTCTGTTTGTGTCTCCCCTGAGGAGGTTTCAGGCCAGCAATGTCTTCCTGTACTATCTCTTTTGGTTTGGAAGCTATTGCTGGATGTTTGGCATGTTTGGCAGCAAATGCTACTCCGGCCGAGAAAAACACTTCTGGTGCACCATGCAGGTACATTTGAGTTTCCCAGGCAAACGAAAGCAGTGACACCAAAGTTTCTAGTTTCTGTTTGTTTCTCCCCTGAGGATGTTTCAGGCCAGCAATGTCTTTCAGTACTATCTCTTTTGGTTTGGAAGCTATTCTGGACGTTTTGCATGTTTGGCAGCAAATGCTTCTCCGGCCGAGAAAAACAATTTTGGTGTACCATGCAGGTACATTTGAGTATCCCATGCAAACCAAAGCATTAACAAAAAAGATTCTAGTTTCTGTTTGTGTCTCCCCTGAGGAGGTTTCAGGCCAGCAATGTCTTTCAGTACTATCTCTTTTGGTTTGGAAGCTATTGCTGGACGTTTGGCATGTTTGGCAGCAAATGCTGCTCCGGCCGAGAAAAACACTTTTGGTGCACCATGCAGGTACATTTGAGTTTCCCAGGCAAACGAAAGCAGTGACACCAAAGTTTCTAGTTTCTGTTTGTGTCTCCCCTGAGGAGGTTTCAGACCAGCAATGTCTTTCAGTACTATCTCTTTTGGTTTGGAAGCTATTGCTGGACGTTTGGCATGTTTGGCAGCAAATGCTGCTCCGGCCGAGAAAGACACTTTTGGTGCACCATGCAGGTACATTTGAGTTTCCCAGGCAAACGAAAGCGGTGACACCAAAGTTTCTAGTTTCTGTTTGTGTCTCACCTGAGAGGTTTCAGGCCAGCTATATCTTTCAGTACTATCTCTTTTGGTTTGGAAGCTATTGCTGGACATTTGGCATGTTTGGCAGCAAATGCAGCTCCGGCCGAGAAAAACACTTTTGGTGCACCATGCAGGTACATTTGAGATTCCCAGGCAAACGAAAGTGGTGACACCAAAGTTTCTAGTTTCTGTTTGTGTCTCCCCTGAGGAGGTTTCAGGCTAGCAATGTCTTTCAGTACTATCTCTTTTGGTTTGGAAGCTATTGCTGGACGTTTGGCATGTTTGGCAGCAAATGCTGCTCCGGCCGAGAAAAACACTTTTGGTGCACCATGCAGGTACATTTGAGTTTCCCAGGCAAACCAAAGCAGTGACAAAAAAGTTTCTAGTTTCTGTTTGTGTCTCCCCTGAGGAGGTTTCAGGCCAGCAATGTCTTCCTGTACTATCTCTTTTGGTTTGGAAGCTATTGCTGGATGTTTGGCATGTTTGGCAGCAAATGCTACTCCGGCCGAGAAAAACACTTCTGGTGCACCATGCAGGTACATTTGAGTTTCCCAGGCAAACGAAAGCAGTGACACCAAAGTTTCTAGTTTCTGTTTGTTTCTCCCCTGAGGATGTTTCAGGCCAGCAATGTCTTTCAGTACTATCTCTTTTGGTTTGGAAGCTATTCTGGACGATTTGCATGTTTGGCAGCAAATGCTTCTCCGGCCGAGAAAAACAATTTTGGTGTACCATGCAGGTACATTTGAGTATCCCATGCAAACCAAAGCATTAACAAAAAAGATTCTAGTTTCTGTTTGTGTCTCCCCTGAGGAGGTTTCAGGCCAGCAATGTCTTTCAGTACTATCTCTTTTGGTTTGGAAGCTATTGCTGGACGTTTGGCATGTTTGGCAGCAAATGCTGCTCCGGCCGAGAAAAACACTTTTGGTGCACCATGCAGGTATATTTGAGTTTCCCAGGCAAACGAAAGCAGTGACACCAAAGTTTCTAGTTTCTGTTTGTGTCTCCCCTGAGGAGGTTTCAGGCCAGCAATGTCTTTCAGTACTATCTCTTTTGGTTTGGAAGCTATTGCTGGACGTTTGGCATGTTTGGCAGCAAATGCTGCTCCGGCCGAGAAAGACACTTTTGGTGCACCATGCAGGTACATTTGAGTTTCCCAGGCAAACGAAAGCGGTGACACCAAAGTTTCTAGTTTCTGTTTGTGTCTCACCTGAGAGGTTTCAGGCCAGCTATATCTTTCAGTACTATCTCTTTTGGTTTGGAAGCTATTGCTGGACATTTGGCATGTTTGGCAGCAAATGCAGCTCCGGCCGAGAAAAACACTTTTGGTGCACCATGCAGGTACATTTGAGATTCCCAGGCAAACGAAAGCAGTGACACCAAAGTTTCTATTTTCTGTTTGTGTCTCCCCTGAGGAGGTTTCAGGCCAGCAATGTCTTTCAGTACTATCTCTTTTGGTTTGGAAGCTATTGCTGGACGTTTGGCATGTTTGGCAGCAAATGCTGCTCCGGCCGAGAAAAACACTTTTGGTGCACCATGCAGGTACATTTGAGTTTCCCAGGCAAACCAAAGCAGTGACAAAAAAGTTTCTAGTTTCTGTTTGTGTCTCCCCTGAGGAGGTTTCAGGCCAGCAATGTCTTCCTGTACTATCTCTTTTGGTTTGGAAGCTATTGCTGGACGTTTGGCATGTTTGGCAGCAAATGCTGCTCCGGCCGAGAAAGACACTTTTGGTGCACCATGCAGGTACATTTGAGTTTCCCAGGCAAACCAAAGCAGTGACAAAAAAGTTTCTAGTTTCTGTTTGTGTCTCCCCTGAGGAGGTTTCAGGCCAGCAATGTCTTCCTGTACTATCTCTTTTGGTTTGGAAGCTATTGCTGGACGTTTGGCATGTTTGGCAGCAAATGCTGCTCTGGCCGAGAAAGACACTTTTGGTGCACCATGCAGGTACATTTGAGTTTCCCAGGCAAACCAAAGCAGTGACACCAAAGTTTCTAGTTTCTGCTTGTGTCTCCCCTGAGGAGGTTTAAGGCCAGCTAGTACTTTCAGTACTATCTCTTTTGGTTTGGAAGCTATTGCTGGACGTTTGGCATGTTTGGCAGCAAATGCAGCTCCGGCCGAGAAAAACACTTTTGGTGCACCATGCAGGTACATTTGAGATTCCCAGGCAAACGAAAGCGGTGACACCAAAGTTTCTAGTTTCTGTTTGTGTCTCCCCTGAGGAGTTTTCAGGCCAGCAATGTCTTTCAGTACTATCTCTTTTGGTTTGGAAGCTATTGCTGGACGTTTGGCATGTTTGGCAGCAAATGCTGCTCCGGTAAGAAAAACACTTTTGGTGCACCATGCAGGTACATTTGAGATTCCCAGGCAAACGAAAGCGGTGACACCAAAGTTTCTAGTTTCTGTTTGTGTCTCCCCTGAGGAGTTTTCAGGCCAGCAATGTCTTTCAGTACTATCTCTTTTGGTTTGGAAGCTATTGCTGGACGTTTGGCATGTTTGGCAGCAAATGCTGCTCCGGCCGAGAAAAACACTTTTGGTGCACCATGCAGGTATATTTGAGTTTCCCAGGCAAACCAAAGCAGTGACAAAAAAGTTTCTAGTTTCTGTTTGTGTCTCCCCTGAGGAGGTTTCAGGCCAGCAATGTCTTTCAGTACTATCTCTTTTGGTTTGGAAGCTATTGCTGGATGTTTGGCATGTTTGGCAGCAAATGCTGCTCTGGCCGAGAAAGACACTTTTGGTGCACCATGCAGGTACATTTGAGTTTCCCAGGCAAACCAAAGCAGTGACACCAAAGTTTCTAGTTTCTGCTTGTGTCTCCCCTGAGGAGGTTTCAGGCCAGCTATATCTTTCAGTACTATCTCTTTTGGTTTGGAAGCTATTGCTGGACGTTTGGCATGTTTGGCAGCAAATGCAGCTCCGGCCGAGAAAAACACTTTTGGTGCACCATGCAGGTACATTTGAGATTCCCAGGCAAACGAAAGCGGTGACACCAAAGTTTCTAGTTTCTGTTTGTGTCTCCCCTGAGGAGTTTTCAGGCCAGCAATGTCTTTCAGTACTATCTCTTTTGGTTTGGAAGCTATTGCTGGACGTTTGGCATGTTTGGCAGCAAATGCTGCTCCGGTAAGAAAAACACTTTTGGTGCACCACGCAGGTACATTTGAGTTTCCCAGGCAAACCAAAGCGGTGACAGCAAAGTTTCTAGTTTCTGTTTGTGTCTCCCCTGAGGAGGTTTCAGGCCAGCAATGTCTTTCAGTACTATCTCTTTTGGTTTGGAAGCTATTGCTGGACGTTTGGCATGTTTGGCAGCAAATGCTGCTCCGGCCGAGAAAAACACTTCTGGTGCACCATGCAGGTACATTTGAGTTTCCCAGGCAAACGAAAGCAGTGACACCAAAGTTTCTAGTTTCTGTTTGTGTCTCCCCTGAGGAGGTTTCAGGCCAGCTATATCTTTCAGTACTATCTCTTTTGGTTTGGAAGCTATTGCTGGACGTTTGGCATGTTTGGCAGCAAATGCAGCTCCGGCCGAGAAAAACACTTTTGGTGCACCATGCAGGTACATTTGAGATTCCCAGGCAAACCAAAGAAGTGACACCAAAGTTTCTAGTTTCTGTTTGTGTCTCCCCTGAGGAGGTTTCAGGCCAGCAATGTCTTTCAGTACTATCTCTTTTGGTTTGGAAGCTATTGCTGGACGTTTGGCATGTTTGGCAGCAAATGCTGCTCCGGCCGAGAAAAACACTTTTGGTGCACCACGCAGGTACATTTGAGTTTCCCAGGCAAACGAAAGCGGTGACACCAAAGTTTCTAGTTTCTATTTGTGTCTCCCCTGAGGAGGTTTCAGGCCAGCAATGTCTTTCAGTACTATCTCTTTTGGTTTGGAAGCTATTGCTGGACGTTTGGCATGTTTGGCAGCAAATGCTGCTCCGGCCGAGAAAAACACTTTTGGTGCACCATGCAGGTACATTTGAGTTTCCCAGGCAAACCAAAGCAGTGACAAAAAAGTTTCTAGTTTCTGTTTGTGTCTCCCCTGAGGAGGTTTCAGGCCAGCAATGTCTTTCAGTACTATCTCTTTTGGTTTGGAAGCTATTGCTGGATGTTTGGCATGTTTGGCAGCAAATGCTACTCCGGCCGAGAAAAACACTTCTGGTGCACCATGCAGGTACATTTGAGTTTCCCAGGCAAACGAAAGCAGTGACACCAAAGTTTCTAGTTTCTGTTTGTTTCTCCCCTGAGGATGTTTCAGGCCAGCAATGTCTTTCAGTACTATCTCTTTTGGTTTGGAAGCTATTCTGGACGTTTTGCATGTTTGGCAGCAAATGCTACTCCGGCCGAGAAAAACACTTTTGGTGCACCATGCAGGTACATTTGAGTATCCCATGCAAACCAAAGCATTAACAAAAAAGATTCTAGTTTCTGTTTGTGTCTCCCCTGAGGAGGTTTCAGGCCAGCAATGTCTTTCAGTACTATCTCTTTTGGTTTGGAAGCTATTGCTGGACGTTTGGCATGTTTGGCAGCAAATGCTGCTCCGGCCGAGAAAAACACTTTTGGTGCACCATGCAGGTACATTTGAGTTTCCCAGGCAAACCAAAGCAGTGACAAAAAAGTTTCTAGTTTCTGTTTGTGTCTCCCCTGAGGAGGTTTCAGGCCAGCAATGTCTTTCAGTACTATCTCTTTTGGTTTGGAAGCTATTGCTGGACGTTTGGCATGTTTGGCAGCAAATGCTGCTCTGGCCGAGAAAGACACATTTGGTGCACCATGCAGGTACATTTGAGTTTCCCAGGCAAACCAAAGCAGTGACACCAAAGTTTCTAGTTTCTGCTTGTGTCTCCCCTGAGGAGGTTTAAGGCCAGCTATATCTTTCAGTACTATCTCTTTTGGTTTGGAAGCTATTGCTGGACGTTTGGCATGTTTGGCAGCAAATGCAGCTCCGGCCGAGAAAAACACTTTTGGTGCACCATGCAGGTACATTTGAGATTCCCAGGCAAACGAAAGCGGTGACACCAAAGTTTCTAGTTTCTGTTTGTGTCTCCCCTGAGGAGTTTTCAGGCCAGCAATGTCTTTCAGTACTATCTCTTTTGGTTTGGAAGCTATTGCTGGACGTTTGGCATGTTTGGCAGCAAATGCTGCTCCGGTAAGAAAAACACTTTTGGTGCACCACGCAGGTACATTTGAGTTTCCCAGGCAAACCAAAGCGGTGACACCAAAGTTTCTAGTTTCTGTTTGTGTCTCCCCTGAGGAGGTTTCAGGCCAGCAATGTCTTTCAGTACTATCTCTTTTGGTTTGGAAGCTATTGCTGGACGTTTGGCATGTTTGGCAGCAAATGCTGCTCTGGCCGAGAAAGACACTTTTGGTGCACCATGCAGGTACATTTGAGTTTCCCAGGCAAACGAAAGCGGTGACACCAAAGTTTCTAGTTTCTGTTTGTTTCTCACCTGAGAGGTTTCAGGCCAGCTATATCTTTCAGTACTATCTCTTTTGGTTTGGAAGCTATTGCTGGACATTTGGCATGTTTGGCAGCAAATGCAGCTCCGGCCGAGAAAAACACTTTTGGTGCACCATGCAGGTACATTTGAGATTCCCAGGCAAACGAAAGCAGTGACACCAAAGTTTCTAGTTTCTGTTTGTGTCTCCCCTGAGGAGGTTTCAGGCCAGCAATGTCTTTCAGTACTATCTCTTTTGGTTTGGAAGCTATTGCTGGACGTTTGGCATGTTTGGCAGCAAATGCTGCTCCGGCCGAGAAAAACACTTTTGGTGCACCATGCAGGTACATTTGAGTTTCCCAGGCAAACCAAAGCAGTGACAAAAAAGTTTATAGTTTCTGTTTGTGTCTCCCCTGAGGAGGTTTCAGGCCAGCAATGTCTTCCTGTACTATCTCTTTTGGTTTGGAAGCTATTGCTGGACGTTTGGCATGTTTGGCAGCAAATGCTGCTCCGGCCGAGAAAAACACTTTTGGTGCACCATGCAGGTATATTTGAGTTTCCCAGGCAAACCAAAGCAGTGACAAAAAAGTTTCTAGTTTCTGTTTGTGTCTCCCCTGAGGAGGTTTCAGGCCAGCAATGTCTTTCAGTACTATCTCTTTTGGTTTGGAAGCTATTGCTGGACGTTTGGCATGTTTGGCAGCAAATGCTGCTCTGGCCGAGAAAGACACTTTTGGTGCACCATGCATGTACATTTGAGTTTCCCAGGCAAACCAAAGCAGTGACACCAAAGTTTCTAGTTTCTGTTTGTGTCTCCCCTGAGGAGGTTTCAGGCCAGCAATGTCTTTCAGTACTATCTCTTTTGGTTTGGAAGCTATTGCTGGACGTTTGGCATGTTTGGCAGCAAATGCTGCTCCGGCCGAGAAAAACACTTCTGGTGCACCATGCAGGTACATTTGAGTTTCCCAGGCAAACGAAAGCAGTGACACCAAAGTTTCTAGTTTCTGTTTGTGTCTCCCCTGAGGAGGTTTCAGGCCAGCTATATCTTTCAGTACTATCTCTTTTGGTTTGGAAGCTATTGCTGGACGTTTGGCATGTTTGGCAGCAAATGCAGCTCCGGCCGAGAAAAACACTTTTGGTGCACCATGCAGGTACATTTGAGATTCCCAGGCAAACCAAAGAAGTGACACCAAAGTTTCTAGTTTCTGTTTGTGTCTCCCCTGAGGAGGTTTCAGGCCAGCAATGTCTTTCAGTACTATCTCTTTTGGTTTGGAAGCTATTGCTGGACGTTTGGCATGTTTGGCAGCAAATGCTGCTCCGGTAAGAAAAACACTTTTGGTGCACCATGCAGGTACATTTGAGTTTCCCAGGCAAACGAAAGCGGTGACAAAAAAGTTTCTAGTTTCTGTTTGTGTCTCCCCTGAGGAGGTTTCAGGCCAGCAATGTCTTCCTGTACTATCTCTTTTGGTTTGGAAGCTATTGCTGGACGTTTGGCATGTTTGGCAGCAAATGCTGCTCCGGCCGAGAAAAACACTTTTGGTGCACCATGCAGGTACATTTGAGTTTCCCAGGCAAACCAAAGCAGTGACAAAAAAGTTTCTAGTTTCTGTTTGTGTCTCCCCTGAGGAGGTTTCAGGCCAGCAATGTCTTTCAGTACTATCTCTTTTGGTTTGGAAGCTATTGCTGGACGTTTGGCATGTTTGGCAGCAAATGCTGCTCTGGCCGAGAAAGACACTTTTGGTGCACCATGCAGGTACATTTGAGTTTCCCAGGCAAACCAAAGCAGTGACACCAAAGTTTCTAGTTTCTGCTTGTGTCTCCCCTGAGGAGGTTTAAGGCCAGCTATATCTTTCAGTACTATCTCTTTTGGTTTGGAAGCTATTGCTGGACGTTTGGCATGTTTGGCAGCAAATGCAGCTCCGGCCGAGAAAAACACTTTTGGTGCACCATGCAGGTACATTTGAGATTCCCAGGCAAACGAAAGCGGTGACACCAAAGTTTCTAGTTTCTGTTTGTGTCTCCCCTGAGGAGTTTTCAGGCCAGCAATGTCTTTCAGTACTATCTCTTTTGGTTTGGAAGCTATTGCTGGACGTTTGGCATGTTTGGCAGCAAATGCTGCTCCGGTAAGAAAAACACTTTTGGTGCACCACGCAGGTACATTTGAGTTTCCCAGGCAAACCAAAGCGGTGACACCAAAGTTTCTAGTTTCTGTTTGTGTCTCCCCTGAGGAGGTTTCAGGCCAGCAATGTCTTTCAGTACTATCTCTTTTGGTTTGGAAGCTATTGCTGGACGTTTGGCATGTTTGGCAGCAAATGCTGCTCCGGCCGAGAAAGACACTTTTGGTGCACCATGCAGGTACATTTGAGTTTCCCAGGCAAACGAAAGCGGTGACACCAAAGTTTCTAGTTTCTGTTTGTTTCTCACCTGAGAGGTTTCAGGCCAGCTATATCTTTCAGTACTATCTCTTTTGGTTTGGAAGCTATTGCTGGACATTTGGCATGTTTGGCAGCAAATGCAGCTCCGGCCGAGAAAAACACTTTTGGTGCACCATGCAGGTACATTTGAGATTCCCAGGCAAACGAAAGCGGTGACACCAAAGTTTCTAGTTTCTGTTTGTGTCTCCCCTGAGGAGGTTTCAGGCCAGCAATGTCTTTCAGTACTATCTCTTTTGGTTTGGAAGCTATTGCTGGACGTTTGGCATGTTTGGCAGCAAATGCTGCTCCGGCCGAGAAAAACACTTTTGGTGCACCATGCAGGTACATTTGAGTTTCCCAGGCAAACCAAAGCAGTGACAAAAAAGTTTCTAGTTTCTGTTTGTGTCTCCCCTGAGGAGGTTTCAGGCCAGCAATGTCTTCCTGTACTATCTCTTTTGGTTTGGAAGCTATTGCTGGACGTTTGGCATGTTTGGCAGCAAATGCTGCTCCGGCCGAGAAAAACACTTTTGGTGCACCATGCAGGTATATTTGAGTTTCCCAGGCAAACCAAAGCAGTGACAAAAAAGTTTCTAGTTTCTGTTTGTGTCTCCCCTGAGGAGGTTTCAGGCCAGCAATGTCTTTCAGTACTATCTCTTTTGGTTTGGAAGCTATTGCTGGACGTTTGGCATGTTTGGCAGCAAATGCTGCTCCGGCCGAGAAAAACACTTCTGGTGCACCATGCAGGTACATTTGAGTATCCCATGCAAACCAAAGCATTAACAAAAAAGATTCTAGTTTCTGTTTGTGTCTCCCCTGAGGAGGTTTCAGGCCAGCAATGTCTTTCAGTACTATCTCTTTTGGTTTGGAAGCTATTGCTGGACGTTTGGCATGTTTGGCAGCAAATGCTGCTCCGGCCGAGAAAAACACTTTTGGTGCACCATGCAGGTACATTTGAGTTTCCCAGGCAAACCAAAGCAGTGACAAAAAAGTTTCTAGTTTCTGTTTGTGTCTCCCCTGAGGAGGTTTCAGGCCAGCAATGTCTTTCAGTACTATCTCTTTTGGTTTGGAAGCTATTGCTGGACGTTTGGCATGTTTGGCAGCAAATGCTGCTCTGGCCGAGAAAGACACATTTGGTGCACCATGCAGGTACATTTGAGTTTCCCAGGCAAACCAAAGCAGTGACACCAAAGTTTCTAGTTTCTGCTTGTGTCTCCCCTGAGGAGGTTTAAGGCCAGCTATATCTTTCAGTACTATCTCTTTTGGTTTGGAAGCTATTGCTGGACGTTTGGCATGTTTGGCAGCAAATGCAGCTCCGGCCGAGAAAAACACTTTTGGTGCACCATGCAGGTACATTTGAGATTCCCAGGCAAACGAAAGCGGTGACACCAAAGTTTCTAGTTTCTGTTTGTGTCTCCCCTGAGGAGTTTTCAGGCCAGCAATGTCTTTCAGTACTATCTCTTTTGGTTTGGAAGCTATTGCTGGACGTTTGGCATGTTTGGCAGCAAATGCTGCTCCGGTAAGAAAAACACTTTTGGTGCACCACGCAGGTACATTTGAGTTTCCCAGGCAAACCAAAGCGGTGACACCAAAGTTTCTAGTTTCTGTTTGTGTCTCCCCTGAGGAGGTTTCAGGCCAGCAATGTCTTTCAGTACTATCTCTTTTGGTTTGGAAGCTATTGCTGGACGTTTGGCATGTTTGGCAGCAAATGCTGCTCCGGCCGAGAAAGACACTTTTGGTGCACCATGCAGGTACATTTGAGTTTCCCAGGCAAACGAAAGCGGTGACACCAAAGTTTCTAGTTTCTGTTTGTTTCTCACCTGAGAGGTTTCAGGCCAGCTATATCTTTCAGTACTATCTCTTTTGGTTTGGAAGCTATTGCTGGACATTTGGCATGTTTGGCAGCAAATGCAGCTCCGGCCGAGAAAAACACTTTTGGTGCACCATGCAGGTACATTTGAGATTCCCAGGCAAACGAAAGCAGTGACACCAAAGTTTCTAGTTTCTGTTTGTGTCTCCCCTGAGGAGGTTTCAGGCCAGCAATGTCTTTCAGTACTATCTCTTTTGGTTTGGAAGCTATTGCTGGACGTTTGGCATGTTTGGCAGCAAATGCTGCTCCGGCCGAGAAAAACACTTTTGGTGCACCATGCAGGTACATTTGAGTTTCCCAGGCAAACCAAAGCAGTGACAAAAAAGTTTCTAGTTTCTGTTTGTGTCTCCCCTGAGGAGGTTTCAGGCCAGCAATGTCTTCCTGTACTATCTCTTTTGGTTTGGAAGCTATTGCTGGACGTTTGGCATGTTTGGCAGCAAATGCTGCTCCGGCCGAGAAAAACACTTTTGGTGCACCATGCAGGTATATTTGAGTTTCCCAGGCAAACCAAAGCAGTGACAAAAAAGTTTCTAGTTTCTGTTTGTGTCTCCCCTGAGGAGGTTTCAGGCCAGCAATGTCTTTCAGTACTATCTCTTTTGGTTTGGAAGCTATTGCTGGACGTTTGGCATGTTTGGCAGCAAATGCTGCTCTGGCCGAGAAAGACACTTTTGGTGCACCATGCAGGTACATTTGAGTTTCCCAGGCAAACCAAAGCAGTGACACCAAAGTTTCTAGTTTCTGTTTGTGTCTCCCCTGAGGAGGTTTCAGGCCAGCAATGTCTTTCAGTACTATCTCTTTTGGTTTGGAAGCTATTGCTGGACGTTTGGCATGTTTGGCAGCAAATGCTGCTCCGGCCGAGAAAAACACTTCTGGTGCACCATGCAGGTACATTTGAGTTTCCCAGGCAAACGAAAGCAGTGACACCAAAGTTTCTAGTTTCTGTTTGTGTCTCCCCTGAGGAGGTTTCAGGCCAGCTATATCTTTCAGTACTATCTCTTTTGGTTTGGAAGCTATTGCTGGACGTTTGGCATGTTTGGCAGCAAATGCAGCTCCGGCCGAGAAAAACACTTTTGGTGCACCATGCAGGTACATTTGAGATTCCCAGGCAAACCAAAGAAGTGACACCAAAGTTTCTAGTTTCTGTTTGTGTCTCCCCTGAGGAGGTTTCAGGCCAGCAATGTCTTTCAGTACTATCTCTTTTGGTTTGGAAGCTATTGCTGGACGTTTGGCATGTTTGGCAGCAAATGCTGCTCCGGTAAGAAAAACACTTTTGGTGCACCACGCAGGTACATTTGAGTTTCCCAGGCAAACGAAAGCGGTGACAAAAAAGTTTCTAGTTTCTGTTTGTGTCTCCCCTGAGGAGGTTTCAGGCCAGCAATGTCTTCCTGTACTATCTCTTTTGGTTTGGAAGCTATTGCTGGACGTTTGGCATGTTTGGCAGCAAATGCTGCTCCGGCCGAGAAAAACACTTTTGGTGCACCATGCAGGTACATTTGAGTTTCCCAGGCAAACCAAAGCAGTGACAAAAAAGTTTCTAGTTTCTGTTTGTGTCTCCCCTGAGGAGGTTTCAGGCCAGCAATGTCTTTCAGTACTATCTCTTTTGGTTTGGAAGCTATTGCTGGACGTTTGGCATGTTTGGCAGCAAATGCTGCTCTGGCCGAGAAAGACACTTTTGGTGCACCATGCAGGTACATTTGAGTTTCCCAGGCAAACCAAAGCAGTGACACCAAAGTTTCTAGTTTCTGCTTGTGTCTCCCCTGAGGAGGTTTAAGGCCAGCTATATCTTTCAGTACTATCTCTTTTGGTTTGGAAGCTATTGCTGGACGTTTGGCATGTTTGGCAGCAAATGCAGCTCCGGCCGAGAAAAACACTTTTGGTGCACCATGCAGGTACATTTGAGATTCCCAGGCAAACGAAAGCGGTGACACCAAAGTTTCTAGTTTCTGTTTGTGTCTCCCCTGAGGAGTTTTCAGGCCAGCAATGTCTTTCAGTACTATCTCTTTTGGTTTGGAAGCTATTGCTGGACGTTTGGCATGTTTGGCAGCAAATGCTGCTCCGGTAAGAAAAACACTTTTGGTGCACCACGCAGGTACATTTGAGTTTCCCAGGCAAACCAAAGCGGTGACACCAAAGTTTCTAGTTTCTGTTTGTGTCTCCCCTGAGGAGGTTTCAGGCCAGCAATGTCTTTCAGTACTATCTCTTTTGGTTTGGAAGCTATTGCTGGACGTTTGGCATGTTTGGCAGCAAATGCTGCTCCGGCCGAGAAAGACACTTTTGGTGCACCATGCAGGTACATTTGAGTTTCCCAGGCAAACGAAAGCGGTGACACCAAAGTTTCTAGTTTCTGTTTGTTTCTCACCTGAGAGGTTTCAGGCCAGCTATATCTTTCAGTACTATCTCTTTTGGTTTGGAAGCTATTGCTGGACATTTGGCATGTTTGGCAGCAAATGCAGCTCCGGCCGAGAAAAACACTTTTGGTGCACCATGCAGGTACATTTGAGATTCCCAGGCAAACGAAAGCGGTGACACCAAAGTTTCTAGTTTCTGTTTGTGTCTCCCCTGAGGAGGTTTCAGGCCAGCAATGTCTTTCAGTACTATCTCTTTTGGTTTGGAAGCTATTGCTGGACGTTTGGCATGTTTGGCAGCAAATGCTGCTCCGGCCGAGAAAAACACTTTTGGTGCACCATGCAGGTACATTTGAGTTTCCCAGGCAAACCAAAGCAGTGACAAAAAAGTTTCTAGTTTCTGTTTGTGTCTCCCCTGAGGAGGTTTCAGGCCAGCAATGTCTTCCTGTACTATCTCTTTTGGTTTGGAAGCTATTGCTGGACGTTTGGCATGTTTGGCAGCAAATGCTGCTCCGGCCGAGAAAAACACTTTTGGTGCACCATGCAGGTATATTTGAGTTTCCCAGGCAAACCAAAGCAGTGACAAAAAAGTTTCTAGTTTCTGTTTGTGTCTCCCCTGAGGAGGTTTCAGGCCAGCAATGTCTTTCAGTACTATCTCTTTTGGTTTGGAAGCTATTGCTGGACGTTTGGCATGTTTGGCAGCAAATGCTGCTCTGGCCGAGAAAGACACTTTTGGTGCACCATGCAGGTACATTTGAGTTTCCCAGGCAAACCAAAGCAGTGACACCAAAGTTTCTAGTTTCTGTTTGTGTCTCCCCTGAGGAGGTTTCAGGCCAGCAATGTCTTTCAGTACTATCTCTTTTGGTTTGGAAGCTATTGCTGGACGTTTGGCATGTTTGGCAGCAAATGCTGCTCCGGCCGAGAAAAACACTTCTGGTGCACCATGCAGGTACATTTGAGTTTCCCAGGCAAACGAAAGCAGTGACACCAAAGTTTCTAGTTTCTGTTTGTGTCTCCCCTGAGGAGGTTTCAGGCCAGCTATATCTTTCAGTACTATCTCTTTTGGTTTGGAAGCTATTGCTGGACGTTTGGCATGTTTGGCAGCAAATGCAGCTCCGGCCGAGAAAAACACTTTTGGTGCACCATGCAGGTACATTTGAGATTCCCAGGCAAACGAAAGCGGTGACACCAAAGTTTCTAGTTTCTGTTTGTGTCTCCCCTGAGGAGTTTTCAGGCCAGCAATGTCTTTCAGTACTATCTCTTTTGGTTTGGAAGCTATTGCTGGACGTTTGGCATGTTTGGCAGCAAATGCTGCTCCGGTAAGAAAAACACTTTTGGTGCACCACGCAGGTACATTTGAGTTTCCCAGGCAAACCAAAGCGGTGACACCAAAGTTTCTAGTTTCTGTTTGTGTCTCCCCTGAGGAGGTTTCAGGCCAGCAATGTCTTTCAGTACTATCTCTTTTGGTTTGGAAGCTATTGCTGGACGTTTGGCATGTTTGGCAGCAAATGCTGCTCCGGCCGAGAAAGACACTTTTGGTGCACCATGCAGGTACATTTGAGTTTCCCAGGCAAACGAAAGCGGTGACACCAAAGTTTCTAGTTTCTGTTTGTTTCTCACCTGAGAGGTTTCAGGCCAGCTATATCTTTCAGTACTATCTCTTTTGGTTTGGAAGCTATTGCTGGACATTTGGCATGTTTGGCAGCAAATGCAGCTCCGGCCGAGAAAAACACTTTTGGTGCACCATGCAGGTACATTTGAGATTCCCAGGCAAACGAAAGCGGTGACACCAAAGTTTCTAGTTTCTGTTTGTGTCTCCCCTGAGGAGGTTTCAGGCCAGCAATGTCTTTCAGTACTATCTCTTTTGGTTTGGAAGCTATTGCTGGACGTTTGGCATGTTTGGCAGCAAATGCTGCTCCGGCCGAGAAAAACACTTTTGGTGCACCATGCAGGTACATTTGAGTTTCCCAGGCAAACCAAAGCAGTGACAAAAAAGTTTCTAGTTTCTGTTTGTGTCTCCCCTGAGGAGGTTTCAGGCCAGCAATGTCTTCCTGTACTATCTCTTTTGGTTTGGAAGCTATTGCTGGACGTTTGGCATGTTTGGCAGCAAATGCTGCTCCGGCCGAGAAAAACACTTTTGGTGCACCATGCAGGTATATTTGAGTTTCCCAGGCAAACCAAAGCAGTGACAAAAAAGTTTCTAGTTTCTGTTTGTGTCTCCCCTGAGGAGGTTTCAGGCCAGCAATGTCTTTCAGTACTATCTCTTTTGGTTTGGAAGCTATTGCTGGACGTTTGGCATGTTTGGCAGCAAATGCTGCTCTGGCCGAGAAAGACACTTTTGGTGCACCATGCAGGTACATTTGAGTTTCCCAGGCAAACCAAAGCAGTGACACCAAAGTTTCTAGTTTCTGTTTGTGTCTCCCCTGAGGAGGTTTCAGGCCAGCAATGTCTTTCAGTACTATCTCTTTTGGTTTGGAAGCTATTGCTGGACGTTTGGCATGTTTGGCAGCAAATGCTGCTCCGGCCGAGAAAAACACTTCTGGTGCACCATGCAGGTACATTTGAGTTTCCCAGGCAAACGAAAGCAGTGACACCAAAGTTTCTAGTTTCTGTTTGTGTCTCCCCTGAGGAGGTTTCAGGCCAGCTATATCTTTCAGTACTATCTCTTTTGGTTTGGAAGCTATTGCTGGACGTTTGGCATGTTTGGCAGCAAATGCAGCTCCGGCCGAGAAAAACACTTTTGGTGCACCATGCAGGTACATTTGAGATTCCCAGGCAAACCAAAGAAGTGACACCAAAGTTTCTAGTTTCTGTTTGTGTCTCCCCTGAGGAGGTTTCAGGCCAGCAATGTCTTTCAGTACTATCTCTTTTGGTTTGGAAGCTATTGCTGGACGTTTGGCATGTTTGGCAGCAAATGCTGCTCCGGTAAGAAAAACACTTTTGGTGCACCACGCAGGTACATTTGAGTTTCCCAGGCAAACGAAAGCGGTGACACCAAAGTTTCTAGTTTCTATTTGTGTCTCCCCTGAGGAGGTTTCAGGCCAGCAATGTCTTTCAGTACTATCTCTTTTGGTTTGGAAGCTATTGCTGGACGTTTGGCATGTTTGGCAGCAAATGCTGCTCCGGCCGAGAAAAACACTTTTGGTGCACCATGCAGGTACATTTGAGTTTCCCAGGCAAACCAAAGCATTAACAAAAAAGATTCTAGTTTCTGTTTGTGTCTCCCCTGAGGAGGTTTCAGGCCAGCAATGTCTTTCAGTACTATCTCTTTTGGTTTGGAAGCTATTGCTGGACGTTTGGCATGTTTGGCAGCAAATGCTGCTCCGGCCGAGAAAAACACTTTTGGTGCACCATGCAGGTACATTTGAGTTTCCCAGGGAAACGAAAGCAGTGACACCAAAGTTTCTAGTTTCTGTTTGTGTCTCCCCTGAGGAGGTTTCAGGCCAGCTATATCTTTCAGTACTATCTCTTTTGGTTTGGAAGCTATTGCTGGACGTTTGGCATGTTTGGCAGCAAATGCAGCTCCGGCCGACAAAAACACTTTTGGTGCACCATGCAGGTACATTTGAGATTTACAGGCAAACGAAAGCGGTGACACCAAAGTTTCTAGTTTCTGTTTGTGTCTCCCCTGAGGAGGTTTCAGGCCAGCAATGTCTTTCAGTACTATCTCTTTTGGTTTGGAAGCTATTGCTGGACGTTTGGCATGTTTGGCAGCAAATGCTGCTCCGGCCGAGAAAAACACTTTTGGTGCACCATGCAGGTACATTTGAGTTTCCCAGGCAAACCAAAGCAGTGACAAAAAAGTTTCTAGTTTCTGTTTGTGTCTCCCCTGAGGAGGTTTCAGGCCAGCAATGTCTTCCTGTACTATCTCTTTTGGTTTGGAAGCTATTGCTGGACGTTTGGCATGTTTGGCAGCAAATGCTGCTCCGGCCGAGAAAAACACTTTTGGTGCACCATGCAGGTACATTTGAGTTTCCCAGGCAAACCAAAGCAGTGACAAAAAAGTTTCTAGTTTCTGTTTGTGTCTCCCCTGAGGAGGTTTCAGGCCAGCAATGTCTTTCAGTACTATCTCTTTTGGTTTGGAAGCTATTGCTGGATGTTTGGCATGTTTGGCAGCAAATGCTACTCCGGCCGAGAAAAACACTTCTGGTGCACCATGCAGGTACATTTGAGTTTCCCAGGCAAACGAAAGCAGTGACACCAAAGTTTCTAGTTTCTGTTTGTTTCTCCCCTGAGGATGTTTCAGGCCAGCAATGTCTTTCAGTACTATCTCTTTTGGTTTGGAAGCTATTCTGGACGTTTTGCATGTTTGGCAGAAAATGCTTCTCCGGCCGAGAAAAACACTTCTGGTGCACCATGCAGGTACATTTGAGTATCCCATGCAAACCAAAGCATTAACAAAAAAGATTCTAGTTTCTGTTTGTGTCTCCCCTGAGGAGGTTTCAGGCCAGCAATGTCTTTCAGTACTATCTCTTTTGGTTTGGAAGCTATTGCTGGACGTTTGGCATGTTTGGCAGCAAATGCTGCTCCGGCCGAGAAAAACACTTTTGGTGCACCATGCAGGTACATTTGAGTTTCCCAGGCAAACGAAAGCAGTGACACCAAAGTTTCTAGTTTCTGTTTGTGTCTCCCCTGAGGAGGTTTCAGGCCAGCTATATCTTTCAGTACTATCTCTTTTGGTTTGGAAGCTATTGCTGGACGTTTGGCATGTTTGGCAGCAAATGCAGCTCCGGCCGAGAAAAACACTTTTGGTGCACCATGCAGGTACATTTGAGATTCCCAGGCAAACGAAAGCGGTGACACCAAAGTTTCTAGTTTCTGTTTGTGTCTCCCCTGAGGAGGTTTCAGGCCAGCAATGTCTTTCAGTACTATCTCTTTTGGTTTGGAAGCTATTGCTGGACGTTTGGCATGTTTGGCAGCAAATGCTGCTCCGGCCGAGAAAAACACTTTTGGTGCACCATGCAGGTACATTTGAGTATCCCAGGCAAACCAAAGCAGTGACAAAAAAGTTTCTAGTTTCTGTTTGTGTCTCCCCTGAGGAGGTTTCAGGCCAGCAATGTCTTCCTGTACTATCTCTTTTGGTTTGGAAGCTATTGCTGGACGTTTGGCATGTTTGGCAGCAAATGCTGCTCCGGCCGAGAAAAACACTTTTGGTGCACCATGCAGGTACATTTGAGTTTCCCAGGCAAACCAAAGCAGTGACAAAAAAGTTTCTAGTTTCTGTTTGTGTCTCCCCTGAGGATGTTTCAGGCCAGCAATGTCTTTCAGTACTATCTCTTTTGGTTTGGAAGCTATTGCTGGACGTTTGGCATGTTTGGCAGCAAATGCTGCTCCGGTAAGAAAAACAATTTTGGTGCACCACGCAGGTACATTTGAGTTTCCCAGGCAAACGAAAGCAGTGACACCAAAGTTTCTAGTTTCTGTTTGTGTCTCCCCTGAGGAGGTTTCAGGCCAGCTATATCTTTCAGTACTATCTCTTTTGGTTTGGAAGCTATTGCTGGACGTTTGGCATGTTTGGCAGCAAATGCAGCTCCGGCCGAGAAAAACACTTTTGGTGCACCATGCAGGTACATTTGAGATTCCCAGGCAAACGAAAGCGGTGACACCAAAGTTTCTAGTTTCTGTTTGTGTCTCCCCTGAGGAGGTTTCAGGCCAGCAATGTCTTTCAGTACTATCTCTTTTGGTTTGGAAGCTATTGCTGGACGTTTGGCATGTTTGGCAGCAAATGCTGCTCCGGCCGAGAAAAACACTTTTGGTGCACCATGCAGGTACATTTGAGTTTCCCAGGCAAACCAAAGCAGTGACAAAAAAGTTTCTAGTTTCTGTTTGTGTCTCCCCTGAGGAGGTTTCAGGCCAGCAATGTCTTCCTGTACTATCTCTTTTGGTTTGGAAGCTATTGCTGGACGTTTGGCATGTTTGGCAGCAAATGCTGCTCCGGCCGAGAAAAACACTTTTGGTGCACCATGCAGGTACATTTGAGTTTCCCAGGCAAACCAAAGCAGTGACAAAAAAGTTTCTAGTTTCTGTTTGTGTCTCCCCTGAGGAGGTTTCAGGCCAGCAATGTCTTTCAGTACTATCTCTTTTGGTTTGGAAGCTATTGCTGGACGTTTGGCATGTTTGGCAGCAAATGCTGCTCCGGTAAGAAAAACACTTTTGGTGCACCACGCAGGTACATTTGAGTTTCCCAGGCAAACGAAAGCGGTGACACCAAAGTTTCTAGTTTCTGTTTGTGTCTCCCCTGAGGAGGTTTCAGGCCAGCAATGTCTTTCAGTACTATCTCTTTTGGTTTGGAAGCTATTGCTGGACGTTTGGCATGTTTGGCAGAAAATGCTGCTCCGGCCTAGAAAAACACTTTTGGTGCACCATGCAGGTACATTTGAGTTTCCCAGGCAAACGAAAGCAGTGACACCAAAGTTTCTAGTTTCTGTTTGTGTCTCCCCTGAGGAGGTTTCAGGCCAGCTATACCTTTCAGTACTATCTCTTTTGGTTTGGAAGCTATTGCTGGACGTTTGGCATGTTTGGCAGCAAATGCAGCTCTGGCCGAGAAAAACACTTTTGGTGCATCACGCAGGTACATTTGAGTTTCCCAGGCAAACCAAAGAAGTGACACCAAAGTTTCTAGTTTCTGTTTGTGTCTCCCCTGAGGAGGTTTCAGGCCAGCAATGTCTTTCAGTACTATCGCTTTTGGTTTGGAAGCTATTGCTGGATGTTTGGCATGTTTGGCAGCAAATGCTACTCCGGCCGAGAAAAACACTTCTGGTGCACCATGCAGGTACATTTGAGTTTCCCAGGCAAACGAAAGCAGTGACACCAAAGTTTCTAGTTTCTGTTTGTTTCTCCCCTGAGGATGTTTCAGGCCAGCAATGTCTTTCAGTACTATCTCTTTTGGTTTGGAAGCTATTCTGGACGTTTTGCATGTTTGGCAGCAAATGCTTCTCCGGCCGAGAAAAACAATTTTGGTGTACCATGCAGGTACATTTGAGTATCCCATGCAAAACAAAGCATTAACAAAAAAGATTCTAGTTTCTGTTTGTGTCTCCCCTGAGGAGGTTTCAGGCCAGCAATGTCTTTCAGTACTATCTCTTTTGGTTTGGAAGCTATTGCTGGACGTTTGGCATGTTTGGCAGCAAATGCTGCTCCGGCCGAGAAAAACACTTTTGGTGCACCATGCAGGTACATTTGAGTTTCCCAGGCAAACGAAAGCAGTGACACCAAAGTTTCTAGTTTCTGTTTGTGTCTCCCCTGAGGAGGTTTCAGGCCAGCAATGTCTTTCAGTACTATCTCTTTTGGTTTGGAAGCTATTGCTGGACGTTTGGCATGTTTGGCAGCAAATGCTGCTCCGGCCGAGAAAGACACTTTTGGTGCACCATGCAGGTACATTTGAGTTTCCCAGGCAAACGAAAGCGGTGACACCAAAGTTTCTAGTTTCTGTTTGTGTCTCACCTGAGAGGTTTCAGGCCAGCTATATCTTTCAGTACTATCTCTTTTGGTTTGGAAGCTATTGCTGGACATTTGGCATGTTTGGCAGCAAATGCAGCTCCGGCCGAGAAAAACACTTTTGGTGCACCATGCAGGTACATTTGAGATTCCTAGGCAAACGAAAGCGGTGACACCAAAGTTTCTAGTTTCTGTTTGTGTCTCCCCTGAGGAGGTTTCAGGCCAGCAATGTCTTTCAGTACTATCTCTTTTGGTTTGGAAGCTATTGCTGGACGTTTGGCATGTTTGGCAGCAAATGCTGCTCCGGCCGAGAAAAACACTTTTGGTGCACCATGCAGGTACATTTGAGTTTCCCAGGCAAACCAAAGCAGTGACAAAAAAGTTTCTAGTTTCTGTTTGTGTCTCCCCTGAGGAGGTTTCAGGCCAGCAATGTCTTCCTGTACTATGTCTTTTGGTTTGGAAGCTATTGCTGGACGTTTGGCATGTTTGGCAGCAAATGCAGCTCCGGCCGAGAAAAACACTTTTGGTCCACCATGCAGGTATATTTGAGTTTCCCAGGCAAACCAAAGCAGTGACAAAAAAGTTTCTAGTTTCTGTTTGTGTCTCCCCTGAGGAGGTTTCAGGCCAGCAATGTCTTCCTGTACTATCTCTTTTGGTTTGGAAGCTATTGCTGGACGTTTGGCAAGTTTCGCAGCAAATGCTGCTCTGGCCGAGAAAGACACTTTTGGTGCACCATGCAGGTACATTTGAGTTTCCCAGGCAAACGAAAGCAGTGACACCAAAGTTTCTAGTTTCTGCTTGTGTCTCCCCTGAGGAGGTTTCAGGCCAGCTATATCTTTCAGTACTATCTCTTTTGGTTTGGAAGCTATTGCTGGACGTTTGGCATGTTTGGCAGCAAATGCAGCTCTGGCCGAGAAAAACACTTTTGGTGCACCATGCAGGTACATTTGAGATTCCCAGGCAAACGAAAGCGGTGACACCAAAGTTTCTAGTTTCTGTTTGTGTCTCCCCTGAGGAGGTTTCAGGCCAGCTATATCTTTCAGTACTATCACTTTTGGTTTGGAAGCTATTGCTGGACGTTTGGCATGTTTGGCAGCAAATGCAGCTCTGGCCGAGAAAAACACTTTTGGTGCACCATGCAGGTACACTTGAGATTCCCAGGCAAACGAAAGCGGTGACACCAAAGTTTCTAGTTTCTGTTTGTGTCTCCCCTGAGGAGGTTTCAGGCCAGCAATGTCTTTCAGTACTATCTCTTTTGGTTTGGAAGCTATTGTTGGATGTTTAGTAGAAAAAGCTTCTCCGGCCGAGAAAAACACTTTTGGTGCACCATGCAGGTACATTTGAGTTTCCCAGGCAAACGAAAGCAGTTACACCAAAGTTTCTAGTTTCTGTTTGTGTCTCCCCTGAGGAGGTTTCAGGCCAGCAATGTCTTTCAGAACTATCTGTTTTGGTTTGGAAGCTATTACTGGACGTTTTGTAGAAAAAGCTGCTCCGGCCGAGAAAAACACTTTTGGTGCACCATGCAGGTACATTTGAGTTTCCCAGGCAAACGAAAGCAGTGACACCAAAGTTTCTAGTTTCTGTTTGTGTCTCCCCTGAGGAGGTTTCAGGCCAGCTATATCTTTCAGTACTATCTCTTTTGGTTTGGATGCTATTGCTGGACGTTTGGCATGTTTGGTAGAAAAAGCTTCTCCAGCCGAGAAAAACACTTTTGGTGCACCATGCAGGTACATTTGTGTATCCCAGGCAAACGAAAGCAGTTTCACCAAAGTTTCTAGTTTCTGTTTGTGTCTCCCCTGAGGAGGTTTCAGGCCAGCAATATCTTTCAGAACTATCTCTTTTGGTTTGGAAGCTATTGCTGTACGTTCTGTAGAAAAAGCTGCTCCGGCCGAGAAAAAGACTTTTGGTGCACCATGCAGGTACATTTGAGTTTCCCAGGCAAACGAAAGCAGTGACACCAAAGTTTCTAGTTTCTGTTTGTGTCTCCCCTGAGGAGGTTTCAGGCCAGCAATGTCTTTCAGTACAATCTCTTTTGGTTTGGATGCTATTGCTGGACGTTTGGCATGTTTTGCAGCAAATGCAGCTCCGGCCAAGAAAAACACTTTTGGTGCACCATGCAGGTATATTTGAGTTTCCCAGGCAAACGAAAGCAGTGACACCAAAGTTTCTAGTTTCTGTTTGTGTCTCCCCTGAGGAGGTGTCAGGCCAGCTATGTCTTTCAGTACTATCTCTTTTGGTTTGGAAGCTATTGCTGGACGTTTGGCATGTTTGGTAGAAAAAGCTTCTCCGGCCGAGAAAAACACTTTTGGTGCACCATGCAGGTACATTTGAGTTTCCCAGGCAAACGAAAGCAGTTACACCAAAGCTTCTAGTTTCTGTTTGTTTCTCCCCTGAGGAGGTTTCAGGCCAGCTATGTCTTTCAGTGCTATCTCTTTTGGTTTGGAAGCAATTGCTGGACGTTTTGTAGAAAAAGCTTCTCCGGCCGAGAAAAACACTTTTGTTGCACCATGCAGGTACATTTGAGTTTCCCAGGCAAACGAAAGCAGTTACACCAAAGTTTCTAGTTTCTGTTTGTGTCTCCCCTGAGGAGGTTTCAGGCCAGCAATATCTTTCTCAACTATCTGTTTTGGTTTGGAAGCTATTGCTGGACGTTTGGTAGAAAAAGCTGCTCCGGCCGAGAAAAACACTTTTGGTGCACCATGCAGGTACATTTGAGTTTCCCAGGCAAACGAAAGCAGTTACACCAAAGTTTCTAGTTTCTGTTTGTGTCTCCCCTGAGAAGGTTTCAGGCCAGCTATGTCTTTCAGTGCTATCTCTTTTGGTTTGGAAGCAATTGCTGGACGTTTGGTAGAAAAAGCTTCTCCGGCCGAGAAAAACACTTTTGTTGCACCATGCAGGTACATTTGAGTTTCCCAGGCAAACGAAAGCAGTTACACCAAAGTTTCTTGTTTCTGTTTGTGTCTCCCCTGAGGAGGTTTCAGGCCAGCAATATCTTTCAGAACTATCTGTTTTGGTTTGGAATCTATTGCTGGACGTTTGGTAGAAAAAGCTGCTCCGGCCGAGAAAAACACTTTTGGTGCACCATGCAGGTACATTTGAGTTTCCCAGGCAAACGAAAGCAGTTACACCAAAGTTTCTAGTTTCTGTTTGTGTCTCCCCTGAGGAGGTTTCAGGCTAGCAATGTCTTTCAGTACTATCTCTCTTGGTTTGGAAGCTATTGCTGGACGTTTGGCATGTTTGGTAGAAAAAGCTTCTCCGGCCGAGAAAAACACTTTTGGTGCACCATGCAGGTACTTTTGAGTTTCCCAGGCAAACAAAAGCAGTGACACCAAAAATTCTAGTTTCTGTTTGTGTCTCCCCTGAGGAGGTTTCAGGCCAGCAATGTCTTTCAGTACTATCTCTTTTGGTTTGGAAGCTATTGCTGGACGTTTGGCATGTTTGGTTGAAAAAGCTGCTCCTGCCGAGAAAAACACTTTTGGTGCACCATGCAGGTACATTTGAGTTTCCCAGGCAAACGAAAGCAGTTACACCAAAGTTTCTCGTTTCTGTTTGTGTCTCCCCTGAGGAGGTTTCAGGCCAGCAATGTCTTTCAGAAC
This sequence comes from Laterallus jamaicensis coturniculus, assembly GCA_022605575.1. NCBI lineage: Eukaryota > Metazoa > Chordata > Aves > Gruiformes > Rallidae > Laterallus > Laterallus jamaicensis. The sequence continues at coordinate 3,449,420 of JAKCOX010000001.1, forward strand.
TATCTGTTTTGGTTTGGAAGCTATTTTTGTACGTTTTGTTGAAAAAGCTGCTGCGGCCGAGAAAAACACTTTTGGTGCACCATGCAGGTACATTTGAGTTTCCCAGGCAAACGAAAGCAGTGACACCAAAGTTTCTAGTTTCTGTTTGTGTCTCCCCTGAGGAGGTTTCAGGCCAGCAATATCTTTCAGAACTATCTCTTTTGGTTTGGAAGCTATTGCTGTACGTTCTGTAGAAAAAGCTTCTCCGGCCGAGAAAAACACTTTTGGTGCACCATGCAGGTACATTTGAGTTTCCCAGGCAAACGAAAGCAGTGACACCAAAGTTTCTAGTTTCTGTTTGTGTCTCCCCTGAGGAGGTTTCAGGCCAGCAATGTCTTTCAGTACTATCTTTTTTGGTTTGGATGCTATTGCTGGACGTTTGGCATGTTTGGCAGCAAATCCTGCTCCGGCCGAGAAAAACACTTTTGGTGCACCATGCAGGTACATTTGAGTTTCCCAGGCAAACGAAAGCAGTGACACCAAAGTTTCTAGTTTCTGTTTGTCTCTCCCCTGAGGAGGTTTCAGGCCAGCTATGTCTTTCAGTACTATCTCTTTTGGTTTGGAAGCTATTGCTGGACGTTTGGCATGTTTGGTAGAAAAAGCTTCTCCGGCCGAGAAAAACACTTTTGGTGCACCATGCAGGTACATTTGAGTTTCCCAGGCAAACGAAAGCTGTTACACCAAAGTTTCTAGTTTCTGTTTGTGTCTCCCCTGAGGAGGTTTCAGGCCAGCAATATCTTTCAGAACTATCTCTTTTGGTTTGGAAGCTATTGCTGGACGTTTGGTAGAAAAAGCTGCTCCGGCCGAGAAAAACACTTTTGGTGCACCATGCAGGTACATTTGAGTTTCCCAGGCAAACGAAAGCAGTTACACCAAAGTTTCTAGTTTCTGTTTGTGTCTCCCCTGAGGAGGTTTCAGGCCAGCTATGTCTTTCAGTGCTATCTCTTTTGGTTTGGAAGCAATTGCTGGACGTTTGGTAGAAAAAGCTTCTCCGGCCGAGAAAAACACTTTTGTTGCACCATGCAGGTACATTTGAGTTTCCCATGCAAACGAAAGCAGTTACACCAAAGTTTCTAGTTTCTGTTTGTGTCTCCCCTGAGGAGGTTTCAGGCCAGCAATATATTTCAGAACTATCTGTTTTGGTTTGGAAGCTATTGCTGGACGTTTGGTAGAAAAAGCTGCTCCGGCCGAGAAAAACACTTTTGGTGCACCATGCAGGTACATTTGAGTTTCCCAGGCAAACGAAAGCAGTTACACCAAAGTTTCTAGTTTCTGTTTGTGTCTCCCCTGACGAGGTTTCAGGCTAGCAATGTCTTTCAGTACTATCTCTTTTGGTTTGGAAGCTATTGCTGGACGTTTGGCATGTTTGGTAGAAAAAGCTTCTCCGGCCGAGAAAAACACTTTTGGTGCACCATGCAGGTACATTTGAGTTTCCCAGGCAAACGAAAGCAGTGACACCATAAATTCTAGTTTCTGTTTGTGTCTCCCCTGAGGAGGTTTCAGGCCAGCAATGTCATTCAGTACTATCTCTTTTGGTTTGGAAGCTATTGCTGGACGTTTGGCATGTTTGGTTGAAAAAGCTGCTCCTGCCGAGAAAAACACTTTTGGTGCACCATGCAGGTACATTTGAGTTTCCCAGGCAAACGAAAGCAGTTACACCAAAGTTTCTAGTTTCTGTTTGTGTCTCCCCTGAGGAGGTTTCAGGCCAGGAATATCTTTCAGAACTATCTGTTTTGGTTTGGAAGCTATTACTGGACGTTTGGTAGAAAAAGCTGCTCCGGCCGAGAAAAACACTTTTGGTGCACCATGCAGGTACATTTGAGTTTCCCAGGCAAACGAAAGCAGTGACACCAAAGTTTCTAATTTCTGTTTGTGTCTCCCCTGAGGAGGTTTCAGGCCAGCAATGTCTTTCAGTACTATCTCTTTTGGTTTGGAAGCTATTGCTGGACGTTTGGCATGTTTGTTTGAAAAAGCTGCTCCGGCCGAGAAAAACACTTTTGGTGCACCATGGAGGTACATTTGAGTTTCCCAGGCAAACCAAAGAAGTGACACCAAAGTTTCTAGTTTCTGTTTGTGTCTCCCCTGAGGAGGTTTCAGGCCAGCAATGTCTTTCAGTACTATCGCTTTTGGTTTGGAAGCTATTGCTGGATGTTTGGCATGTTTGGCAGCAAATGCTACTCCGGCCGAGAAAAACACTTCTGGTGCACCATGCAGGTACATTTGAGTTTCCCAGGCAAACGAAAGCAGTGACACCAAAGTTTCTAGTTTCTGTTTGTTTCTCCCCTGAGGATGTTTCAGGCCAGCAATGTCTTTCAGTACTATCTCTTTTGGTTTGGAAGCTATTCTGGACGTTTTGCATGTTTGGCAGCAAATGCTTCTCCGGCCGAGAAAAACAATTTTGGTGTACCATGCAGGTACATTTGAGCATCCCATGCAAAACAAAGCATTAACAAAAAAGATTCTAGTTTCTGTTTGTGTCTCCCCTGAGGAGGTTTCAGGCCAGCAATGTCTTTCAGTACTATCTCTTTTGGTTTGGAAGCTATTGCTGGACGTTTGGCATGTTTGGCAGCAAATGCTGCTCCGGCCGAGAAAAACACTTTTGGTGCACCATGCAGGTACATTTGAGTTTCCCAGGCAAACGAAAGCAGTGACACCAAAGTTTCTAGTTTCTGTTTGTGTCTCCCCTGAGGAGGTTTCAGGCCAGCAATGTCTTTCAGTACTATCTCTTTTGGTTTGGAAGCTATTGCTGGACGTTTGGCATGTTTGGCAGCAAATGCTGCTCCGGCCGAGAAAGACACTTTTGGTGCACCATGCAGGTACATTTGAGTTTCCCAGGCAAACGAAAGCGGTGACACCAAAGTTTCTAGTTTCTGTTTGTGTCTCACCTGAGAGGTTTCAGGCCAGCTATATCTTTCAGTACTATCTCTTTTGGTTTGGAAGCTATTGCTGGACATTTGGCATGTTTGGCAGCAAATGCAGCTCCGGCCGAGAAAAACACTTTTGGTGCACCATGCAGGTACATTTGAGATTCCTAGGCAAACGAAAGCGGTGACACCAAAGTTTCTAGTTTCTGTTTGTGTCTCCCCTGAGGAGGTTTCAGGCCAGCAATGTCTTTCAGTACTATCTCTTTTGGTTTGGAAGCTATTGCTGGACGTTTGGCATGTTTGGCAGCAAATGCTGCTCCGGCCGAGAAAAACACTTTTGGTGCACCATGCAGGTACATTTGAGTTTCCCAGGCAAACCAAAGCAGTGACAAAAAGTTTCTAGTTTCTGTTTGTGTCTCCCCTGAGGAGGTTTCAGGCCAGCAATGTCTTCCTGTACTATGTCTTTTGGTTTGGAAGCTATTGCTGGACGTTTGGCATGTTTGGCAGCAAATGCAGCTCCGGCCGAGAAAAACACTTTTGGTCCACCATGCAGGTATATTTGAGTTTCCCAGGCAAACCAAAGCAGTGACAAAAAAGTTTCTAGTTTCTGTTTGTGTCTCCCCTGAGGAGGTTTCAGGCCAGCAATGTCTTCCTGTACTATCTCTTTTGGTTTGGAAGCTATTGCTGGACGTTTGGCAAGTTTCGCAGCAAATGCTGCTCTGGCCGAGAAAGACACTTTTGGTGCACCATGCAGGTACATTTGAGTTTCCCAGGCAAATGAAAGCAGTGACACCAAAGTTTCTAGTTTCTGCTTGTGTCTCCCCTGAGGAGGTTTCAGGCCAGCTATATCTTTCAGTACTATCTCTTTTGGTTTGGAAGCTATTGCTGGACGTTTGGCATGTTTGGCAGCAAATGCAGCTCTGGCCGAGAAAAACACTTTTGGTGCACCATGCAGGTACATTTGAGATTCCCAGGCAAACGAAAGCGGTGACACCAAAGTTTCTAGTTTCTGTTTGTGTCTCCCCTGAGGAGGTTTCAGGCCAGCTATATCTTTCAGTACTATCACTTTTGGTTTGGAAGCTATTGCTGGACGTTTGGCATGTTTGGCAGCAAATGCAGCTCTGGCCGAGAAAAACACTTTTGGTGCACCATGCAGGTACACTTGAGATTCCCAGGCAAACGAAAGCGGTGACACCAAAGTTTCTAGTTTCTGTTTGTGTCTCCCCTGAGGAGGTTTCAGGCCAGCAATGTCTTTCAGTACTATCTCTTTTGGTTTGGAAGCTATTGTTGGATGTTTAGTAGAAAAAGCTTCTCCGGCCGAGAAAAACACTTTTGGTGCACCATGCAGGTACATTTGAGTTTCCCAGGCAAACGAAAGCAGTTACACCAAAGTTTCTAGTTTCTGTTTGTGTCTCCCCTGAGGAGGTTTCAGGCCAGCAATGTCTTTCAGAACTATCTGTTTTGGTTTGGAAGCTATTACTGGACGTTTTGTAGAAAAAGCTGCTCCGGCCGAGAAAAACACTTTTGGTGCACCATGCAGGTACATTTGAGTTTCCCAGGCAAACGAAAGCAGTGACACCAAAGTTTCTAGTTTCTGTTTGTGTCTCCCCTGAGGAGGTTTCAGGCCAGCTATATCTTTCAGTACTATCTCTTTTGGTTTGGATGCTATTGCTGGACGTTTGGCATGTTTGGTAGAAAAAGCTTCTCCGGCCGAGAAAAACACTTTTGGTGCACCATGCAGGTACATTTGTGTATCCCAGGCAAACGAAAGCAGTTTCACCAAAGTTTCTAGTTTCTGTTTGTGTCTCCCCTGAGGAGGTTTCAGGCCAGCAATATCTTTCAGAACTATCTCTTTTGGTTTGGAAGCTATTGCTGTACGTTCTGTAGAAAAAGCTGCTCCGGCCGAGAAAAAGACTTTTGGTGCACCATGCAGGTACATTTGAGTTTCCCAGGCAAACGAAAGCAGTGACACCAAAGTTTCTAGTTTCTGTTTGTGTCTCCCCTGAGGAGGTTTCAGGCCAGCAATGTCTTTCAGTACAATCTCTTTTGGTTTGGATGCTATTGCTGGACGTTTGGCATGTTTTGCAGCAAATGCAGCTCCGGCCAAGAAAAACACTTTTGGTGCACCATGCAGGTATATTTGAGTTTCCCAGGCAAACGAAAGCAGTGACACCAAAGTTTCTAGTTTCTGTTTGTGTCTCCCCTGAGGAGGTGTCAGGCCAGCTATGTCTTTCAGTACTATCTCTTTTGGTTTGGAAGCTATTGCTGGACGTTTGGCATGTTTGGTAGAAAAAGCTTCTCCGGCCGAGAAAAACACTTTTGGTGCACCATGCAGGTACATTTGAGTTTCCCAGGCAAACGAAAGCAGTTACACCAAAGCTTCTAGTTTCTGTTTGTGTCTCCCCTGAGGAGGTTTCAGGCCAGCTATGTCTTTCAGTGCTATCTCTTTTGGTTTGGAAGCAATTGCTGGACGTTTTGTAGAAAAAGCTTCTCCGGCCGAGAAAAACACTTTTGTTGCACCATGCAGGTACATTTGAGTTTCCCAGGCAAACGAAAGCAGTTACACCAAAGTTTCTAGTTTCTGTTTGTGTCTCCCCTGAGGAGGTTTCAGGCCAGCAATATCTTTCTCAACTATCTGTTTTGGTTTGGAAGCTATTGCTGGACGTTTGGTAGAAAAAGCTGCTCCGGCCGAGAAAAACACTTTTGGTGCACCATGCAGGTACATTTGAGTTTCCCAGGCAAACGAAAGCAGTTACACCAAAGTTTCTAGTTTCTGTTTGTGTCTCCCCTGAGAAGGTTTCAGGCCAGCTATGTCTTTCAGTGCTATCTCTTTTTGTTTGGAAGCAATTGCTGGACGTTTGGTAGAAAAAGCTTCTCCGGCCGAGAAAAACACTTTTGTTGCACCATGCAGGTACATTTGAGTTTCCCAGGCAAACGAAAGCAGTTACACCAAAGTTTCTTGTTTCTGTTTGTGTCTCCCCTGAGGAGGTTTCAGGCCAGCAATATCTTTCAGAACTATCTGTTTTGGTTTGGAATCTATTGCTGGACGTTTGGTAGAAAAAGCTGCTCCGGCCGAGAAAAACACTTTTGGTGCACCATGCAGGTACATTTGAGTTTCCCAGGCAAACGAAAGCAGTTACACCAAAGTTTCTAGTTTCTGTTTGTGTCTCCCCTGAGGAGGTTTCAGGCTAGCAATGTCTTTCAGTACTATCTCTCTTGGTTTGGAAGCTATTGCTGGACGTTTGGCATGTTTGGTAGAAAAAGCTTCTCCGGCCGAGAAAAACACTTTTGGTGCACCATGCAGGTACTTTTGAGTTTCCCAGGCAAACAAAAGCAGTGACACCAAAGTTTCTAGTTTCTGTTTGTGTCTCCCCTGAGGAGGTTTCAGGCCAGCAATGTCTTTCAGTACTATCTCTTTTGGTTTGGAAGCTATTGCTGGACGTTTGGCATGTTTGGTTGAAAAAGCTGCTCCTGCCGAGAAAAACACTTTTGGTGCACCATGCAGGTACATTTGAGTTTCCCAGGCAAACGAAAGCAGTTACACCAAAGTTTCTCGTTTCTGTTTGTGTCTCCCCTGAGGAGGTTTCAGGCCAGCAATATCTTTCAGAACTATCTGTTTTGGTTTGGAAGCTATTACTGGACGTTTGGTAGAAAAAGCTGCTCCGGCCGAGAAAAACACTTTTGGTGCACCATGCAGGTACATTTGAGTTTCCCAGGCAAACGAAAGCAGTGACACCAAAGTTTCTAGTTTCTGTTTGTGTCTCCCCTGAGGAGGTTTCAGGCCAGCAATATCTTTCAGAACTATCTCTTTTGGTTTGGAAGCTATTGCTGTACGTTCTGTAGAAAAAGCTTCTCCGGCCGAGAAAAACACTTTTGGTGCACCATGCAGGTACATTTGAGTTTCCCAGGCAAACGAAAGCAGTGACACCAAAGTTTCTAGTTTCTGTTTGTGTCTCCCCTGAGGAGGTTTCAGGCCAGCAATGTCTTTCAGTACTATCTTTTTTGGTTTGGATGCTATTGCTGGACGTTTGGCATGTTTGGTAGAAAAAGCTTCTCCGGCCGAGAAAAACACTTTTGGTGCACCATGCAGGTACATTTGAGTTTCCCAGGCAAACGAAAGCAGTGACACCAAAGTTTCTAGTTTCTGTTTGTCTCTCCCCTGAGGAGGTTTCAGGCCAGCTATGTCTTTCAGTACTATCTCTTTTGGTTTGGAAGCTATTGCTGGACGTTTGGCATGTTTGGTAGAAAAAGCTTCTCCGGCCGAGAAAAACACTTTTGGTGCACCATGCAGGTACATTTGAGTTTCCCAGGCAAACGAAAGCTGTTACACCAAAGTTTCTAGTTTCTGTTTGTGTCTCCCCTGAGGAGGTTTCAGGCCAGCAATATCTTTCAGAACTATCTGTTTTGGTTTGGAAGCTATTGCTGGACGTTTGGTAGAAAAAGCTTCTCCGGCCGAGAAAAACACTTTTGGTGCACCATGCAGGTACATTTGAGTTTCCCAGGCAAACGAAAGCAGTTACACCAAAGTTTCTAGTTTCTGTTTGTGTCTCCCCTGAGGAGGTTTCAGGCCAGCTATGTCTTTCAGTGCTATCTCTTTTTGTTTGGAAGCAATTGCTGGACGTTTGGTAGAAAAAGCTTCTCCGGCCGAGAAAAACACTTTTGTTGCACCATGCAGGTACATTTGAGTTTCCCATGCAAACGAAAGCAGTTACACCAAAGTTTCTAGTTTCTGTTTGTGTCTCCCCTGAGGAGGTTTCAGGCCAGCAATATATTTCAGAACTATCTGTTTTGGTTTGGAAGCTATTGCTGGACGTTTGGTAGAAAAAGCTGCTCCGGCCGAGAAAAACACTTTTGGTGCACCATGCAGGTACATTTGAGTTTCCCAGGCAAACGAAAGCAGTTACACCAAAGTTTCTAGTTTCTGTTTGTGTCTCCCCTGACGAGGTTTCAGGCTAGCAATGTCTTTCAGTACTATCTCTTTTGGTTTGGAAGCTATTGCTGGACGTTTGGCATGTTTGGTAGAAAAAGCTTCTCCGGCCGAGAAAAACACTTTTGGTGCACCATGCAGGTACATTTGAGTTTCCCAGGCAAACGAAAGCAGTGACACCATAAATTCTAGTTTCTGTTTGTGTCTCCCCTGAGGAGGTTTCAGGCCAGCAATGTCATTCAGTACTATCTCTTTTGGTTTGGAAGCTATTGCTGGACGTTTGGCATGTTTGGTTGAAAAAGCTGCTCCTGCCGAGAAAAACACTTTTGGTGCACCATGCAGGTACATTTGAGTTTCCCAGGCAAACGAAAGCAGTTACACCAAAGTTTCTAGTTTCTGTTTGTGTCTCCCCTGAGGAGGTTTCAGGCCAGGAATATCTTTCAGAACTATCTGTTTTGGTTTGGAAGCTATTACTGGACGTTTGGTAGAAAAAGCTGCTCCGGCCGAGAAAAACACTTTTGGTGCACCATGCAGGTACATTTGAGTTTCCCAGGCAAACGAAAGCAGTGACACCAAAGTTTCTAATTTCTGTTTGTGTCTCCCCTGAGGAGGTTTCAGGCCAGCAATGTCTTTCAGTACTATCTCTTTTGGTTTGGAAGCTATTGCTGGACGTTTGGCATGTTTGTTTGAAAAAGCTGCTCCGGCCGAGAAAAACACTTTTGGTGCACCATGGAGGTACATTTGAGTTTCCCAGGCAAACGAAAGCAGTTACACCAAAGTTTCTAGTTTCTGTTTGTGTCTCCCCTGAGGAGGTTTCAGGCCAGCAATATCTTTCAGAACTATCTCTTTTGGTTTGGAAGCTATTGCTGTACGTTCTGTAGAAAAAGCTTCTCCGGCCGAGAAAAACACTTTTGGTGCACCATGCAGGTACATTTGAGTTTCCCAGGCAAACGAAAGCAGTCACACCAAAGTTTCTATTTTCTGTTTGTGTCTCCCCTGAGGAGGTTTCAGGCCAGCAATGTCTTTCAGTACTATCTCTTTTGGTTTGGATGCTATTGCTGGACGTTTGGCATGTTTGGTAGAAAAAGCTTCTCCGGCCGAGAAAAACAATTTTGGTGCACCATGCAGGTACATTTGAGTTTCCCAGGCAAACAAAAGCAGTGACACCAAAGTTTCTAGTTTCTGTTTGTGTCTCCCCTGAGGAGGTTTCAGGCCAGCAATGTCTTTCAGTACTATCTCTTTTGGTTTGGAAGCTATTGCTGGACGTTTGGCATGTTTGGTAGAAAAAGCTTCTCCGGCCGAGAAAAACACATTTGGTGCACCATGCAGGTACATTTGAGTTTCCCAGGCAAACGAAAGCAGTTACACCAAAGTTTCTAGTTTCTGTTTGTGTCTCCCCTGAGGAGGTTTCAGGCCAGCAATATCTTTCAGAACTATCTGTTTTGGTTTGGAAGCTATTGCTGGACGTTTGGCATGTTTGTTAGAAAAAGCTGCTCCGGCCGAGAAAAACACTTTTGTTGCACCATGCAGGTACATTTGAGTTTCCCAGGCAAACCAAAGCAGTTACACCAAAGTTTCTAGTTTCTGTTTGTGTCTCCCCTGAGGAGGTTTCAGGCCAGCAATATCTTTCAGAACTATCTGTTTTGGTTTGGAAGCTATTGCTGGACGTTTGGTAGAAAAAGCTGCTCCGGCCGAGAAAAACACTTTTGGTGCACCATGCAGGTACATTTGAGTTTCCCAGGCAAACGAAAGCAGTGACACCAAAGTTTCTAGTTTCTGTTTGTGTCTCCCCTGAGGAGGTTTCAGGCCAGCAATGTCTTTCAGTACTATCTCTTTTGGTTTGGAAGCTATTGCTGGACGTTTGGCATGTTTGGTAGAAAAAGCTTCTCCGGCCGAGAAAAACACTTTTGGTGCACCATGCAGGTACATTTGAGTTTCCCAGGCAAACGAAAGCAGTTACACCAAAAATTCTAGTTTCTGTTTGTGTCTCCCCTGAGGAGGTTTCAGGCCAGCAATGTCTTTCAGTACTATCTCTTTTGGTTTGGAAGCTATTTTTGTACGTTTTGTTGAAAAAGCTGCTGCGGCCGAGAAAAACACTTTTGGTGCACCATGCAGGTACATTTGAGTTTCCCAGGCAAACGAAAGCAGTTACACCAAAGTTTCTAGTTTCTGTTTGTGTCTCCCCTGAGGAGGTTTCAGGCCAGCAATATCTTTCAGAACTATCTCTTTTGGTTTGGAAGCTATTTCTGGACGTTTTGTAGAAAAAGCTGCTCCGGCCGAGAAAAACAATTTTGGTGCACCATGCAGGTACATTTGAGTTTCCCAGGCAAACAAAAGCAGTTACACCAAAGTTTCTAGTTTCTGTTTTTGTCTCCCCTGAGGAGGTTTCAGGCCAGCTATGTCTTTCACTGCTATCTCTTTTGGTTTGGAAGCTATTGCTGGACGTTTGGTAGAAAAAGCTTCTCCGGCCGAGAAAAACACATTTGTTGCACCATGCAGGTACATTTGAGTTTCCCAGGCAAACCAAAGCAGTGACACCAAAGTTTCTAGTTTCTGTTTGTGTTTCCACTGAGGAGGTTTCAGGCCAGCAATATCTTTCAGAACTATCTGTTTTGGTTTGGATGCTATTGCTGGACGTTTGGTAGAAAAAGTTTCTCCGGCCGAGAAAAACACTTTTGGTGCACCATGCAGGTACATTTGAGTTTCCCAGGCAAACGAAAGCAGTTACACCAAAGTTTCTAGTTTCTGTTTGTGTCTCCCCTGAGGAGGTTTCAGGCCAGCTATGTCTTTCAGTACTATCTCTTTTGGTTTGGAAGCTATTGCTGGATGTTTTGTAGAAAAAGCTGCTCTGGCCGAGAAAAACACTTTTGGTGCACCATGCAGGTACATTTGAGTTTCCCAGGGAAACGAAAGCAGTGACACCAAAGTTTCTAGTTTCTGTTTGTGTCCCCCTGAGGAGGTTTCAGGCCAGCAATGTCTTTCAGTACTATCTCTTTTGGTTTGGAAGCTATTGCTGTACGTTTGGCATGTTTGGTAGAAAAAGCTTCTCCGGCCGAGAAAAACACTTTTGGTGCACCATGCAGGTACATTTGAGATTCCCAGGCAAACGAAAGCAGTGACAGCAATGTTTCTAGTTTCTGCTTGTGTCTCCCCTGAGGAGCTTTCAGGCCAGCAATATCTTTCAGAACTATCTCTTTTGGTTTGGAAGGTATTGCTGGACGTTTGGCATGTTTGGCAGCAAATGCTGCTCCGGCCGAAAAAAACACTTTTGGTGCACCATGCAGGTACATTTGAGTATCCCAGGCAAACCAAAGCAGTGACAAAAAAGTTTCTAGTTTCTGTTTGTGTCTCCCCTGAGGAGGTTTCAGGCCAGCAATGTCTTTCAGTACTCTCTCGTTTGGTTTGGAAGCTATTGCTGGACTTTTAGCATGTTTGGCAGCAAATGCTGCTCCGGCCGAGAAAAACACTTTTGGTGCACCATGGAGGTACATTTGAGTTTCCCAGGCAAACGAAAGCAGTTACACCAAAGTTTCTAGTTTCTGTTTGTGTCTCCCCTGAGGAGGTTTCAGGCCAGCAATATCTTTCAGAACTATCTCTTTTGGTTTGGAAGCTATTGCTGTACGTTCTGTAGAAAAAGCTTCTCCGGCCGAGAAAAACACTTTTGTTGCACCATGCAGGTACATTTGAGTTTCCCAGGCAAACGAAAGCAGTGACACCAAAGTTTCTAGTTTCTGTTTGTGTCTCCCCTGAGGAGGTTTCAGGCCAGCAATGTCTTTCAGTACTATCTCTTTTGGTTTGGATGCTATTGCTGGACGTTTGGCATGTTTGGTAGAAAAAGCTTCTCCGGCCGAGAAAAACAATTTTGGTGCACCATGCAGGTACATTTGAGTTTCCCAGGCAAACAAAAGCAGTGACACCAAAGTTTCTAGTTTCTGTTTGTGTCTCCCCTGAGGAGGTTTCAGGCCAGCAATGTCTTTCAGTACTATCTCTTTTGGTTTGGAAGCTATTGCTGGACGTTTGGCATGTTTGGTAGAAAAAGCTTCTCCGGCCGAGAAAAACACATTTGGTGCACCATGCAGGTACATTTGAGTTTCCCAGGCAAACGAAAGCAGTTACACCAAAGTTTCTAGTTTCTGTTTGTGTCTCCCCTGAGGAGGTTTCAGGCCAGCAATATCTTTCAGAACTATCTCTTTTGGTTTGGAAGCTATTGCTGGACGTTTGGTAGAAAAAGCTGCTCCGGCCGAGAAAAACAATTTTGGTGCACCATGCAGGTACATTTGAGTTTCCCAGGCAAACAAAAGCAGTTACACTAAAGTTTCTAGTTTCTGTTTGTGTCTCCCCTGAGGAGGTTTCAGGCCAGCTATGTCTTTCAGTGCTATCTCTTTTGGTTTGGCAGCTATTGCTGGACGTTTGGTAGAAAAAGCTGCTCCGGCCGAGAAAAACACTTTTGTTGCACCATGCAGGTACATTTGAGTTTCCCAGGCAAACCAAAGCTGTGACACCAAAGTTTCTAGTTTCTGTTTGTGTCTCCCCTGAGGAGGTTTCAGGCCAGCAATATCTTTCAGAACTATCTGTTTTGGTTTGGAAGCTATTGCTGGACGTTTGGTAGAAAAAGCTGCTCCGGCCGAGAAAAACACTTTTGGTGCACCATGCAGGTACATTTGAGTTTCCCAGGCAAACGAAAGCAGTGACACCAAAGTTTCTAGTTTCTGTTTGTGTCTCCCCTGAGGAGGTTTCAGGCCAGCAATGTCTTTCAGTACTATCTCTTTTGGTTTGGAAGCTATTGCTGGACGTTTGGCATGTTTGGTAGAAAAAGCTTCTCCGGCCGAGAAAAACACTTTTGGTGCACCATGCAGGTACATTTGAGTTTCCCAGGCAAACGAAAGCAGTTACACCAAAAATTCTAGTTTCTGTTTGTGTCTCCCCTGAGGAGGTTTCAGGCCAGCAATGTCTTTCAGTACTATCTCTTTTGGTTTGGAAGCTATTTTTGTACGTTTTGTTGAAAAAGCTGCTGCGGCCGAGAAAAACACTTTTGGTGCACCATGCAGGTACATTTGAGTTTCCCAGGCAAACGAAAGCAGTTACATCAAAGTTTCTTGTTTCTGTTTGTGTCTCCCCTGAGGAGGTTTCAGGCCAGCAATATCTTTCAGAACTATCTCTTTTGGTTTGGAAGCTATTGCTGGACGTTTTGTAGAAAAAGCTGCTCCGGCCGAGAAAAACAATTTTGGTGCACCATGCAGGTACATTTGAGTTTCCCAGGCAAACGAAAGCAGTTACACCAAAGTTTCTAGTTTCTGTTTGTGTCTCCCCTGAGGAGGTTTCAGGCCAGCTATGTCTTTCAGTGCTATCTCTTTTGGTTTGGAAGCTATTGCTGGACGTTTGGTAGAAAAAGCTTCTCCGGCCGAGAAAAACACATTTGTTGCACCATGCAGGTACATTTGAGTTTCCCAGGCAAACCAAAGCAGTGACACCAAAGTTTCTAGTTTCTGTTTGTGTTTCCCCTGAGGAGGTTTCAGGCCAGCAATATCTTTCAGAACTATCTGTTTTGGTTTGGAAGCTATTGCTGGACGTTTGGTAGAAAAAGCTTCTCCGGCCGAGAAAAACACTTTTGGTGCACCATGCAGGTACATTTGAGTTTCCCAGGCAAACGAAAGCAGTTACACCAAAGTTTCTAGTTTCTGTTTGTGTCTCCCCTGAGGAGGTTTCAGGCCAGCTATGTCTTTCAGTACTATCTCTTTTGGTTTGGAAGCTATTGCTGGACGTTTGGCATGTTTGGTAGAAAAAGCTTCTCCGGCCGAGAAAAACACTTTTGGTGCACCATGCAGGTACATTTGAGTTTCCCAGGCAAACGAAAGCAGTTACACCAAAGTTTCTAGTTTCTGTTTGTGTCTCCCCTGAGGAGGTTTCAGGCCAGCAATGTCTTTCAGTACTATCTCTTTTGGTTTGGAAGCTATTGCTGTACGTTTGGCATGTTTGGTAGAAAAAGCTTCTCCGGCCGAGAAAAACACTTTTGGTGCACCATGCAGGTACATTTGAGATTCCCAGGCAAACGAAAGCAGTGACACCAAAGTTTCTAGTTTCTGCTTGTGTCTCCCCTGAGGAGCTTTCAGGCCAGCAATATCTTTCAGAACTATCTCTTTTGGTTTGGAAGGTATTGCTGGACGTTTGGCATGTTTGGCAGCAAATGCTGCTCCGGCCGAAAAAAACACTTTTGGTGCACCATGCAGGTACATTTGAGTATCCCAGGCAAACCAAAGCAGTGACAAAAAAGTTTCTAGTTTCTGTTTGTGTCTCCCCTGAGGAGGTTTCAGGCCAGCAATGTCTTTCAGTACTCTCTCGTTTGGTTTGGAAGCTATTGCTGGACTTTTAGCATGTTTGGCAGCAAATGCTGCTCCGGCCGAGAAAAACACTTTTGGTGCACCATGCAGGTACATTTGAGTTTCCCAGGCAAACGAAAGCAGTTACACCAAAGTTTCTAGTTTCTGTTTGTGTCTCCCCTGAGGAGGTTTCAGGCCAGCAATATCTTTCAGAACTATCTCTTTTGGTTTGGAAGCTATTGCTGTACGTTCTGTAGAAAAAGCTTCTCCGGCCGAGAAAAACACTTTTGGTGCACCATGCAGGTACATTTGAGTTTCCCAGGCAAACGAAAGCAGTGACACCAAAGTTTCTAGTTTCTGTTTGTGTCTCCCCTGAGGAGGTTTCAGGCCAGCAATGTCTTTCAGTACTATCTCTTTTGGTTTGGATGCTATTGCTGGACGTTTGGCATGTTTGGTAGAAAAAGCTTCTCCGCCCGAGAAAAACAATTTTGGTGCACCATGCAGGTACATTTGAGTTTCCCAGGCAAACAAAAGCAGTGACACCAAAGTTTCTAGTTTCTGTTTGTGTCTCCCCTGAGGAGGTTTCAGGCCAGCAATGTCTTTCAGTACTATCTCTTTTGGTTTGGAAGCTATTGCTGGACGTTTGGCATGTTTGGTAGAAAAAGCTTCTCCGGCCGAGAAAAACACTTTTGGTGCACCATGCAGGTACATTTGAGTTTCCCAGGCAAACGAAAGCAGTTACACCAAAAATTCTAGTTTCTGTTTGTGTCTCCCCTGAGGAGGTTTCAGGCCAGCAATGTCTTTCAGTACTATCTCTTTTGGTTTGGAAGCTATTTTTGTACGTTTTGTTGAAAAAGCTGCTGCGGCCGAGAAAAACACTTTTGGTGCACCATGCAGGTACATTTGAGTTTCCCAGGCAAACGAAAGCAGTTACACCAAAGTTTCTAGTTTCTGTTTGTGTCTCCCCTGAGGAGGTTTCAGGCCAGCAATATCTTTCAGAACTATCTCTTTTGGTTTGGAAGCTATTGCTGGACGTTTTGTAGAAAAAGCTGCTCCGGCCGAGAAAAACAATTTTGGTGCACCATGCAGGTACATTTGAGTTTCCCAGGCAAACGAAAGCAGTTACACCAAAGTTTCTAGTTTCTGTTTGTGTCTCCCCTGAGGAGGTTTCAGGCCAGCTATGTCTTTCAGTGCTATCTCTTTTGGTTTGGAAGCTATTGCTGGACGTTTGGTAGAAAAAGCTTCTCCGGCCGAGAAAAACACATTTGTTGCACCATGCAGGTACATTTGAGTTTCCCAGGCAAACCAAAGCAGTGACACCAAAGTTTCTAGTTTCTGTTTGTGTTTCCCCTGAGGAGGTTTCAGGCCAGCAATATCTTTCAGAACTATCTGTTTTGGTTTGGAAGCTATTGCTGGACGTTTGGTAGAAAAAGCTTCTCCGGCCGAGAAAAACACTTTTGGTGCACCATGCAGGTACATTTGAGTTTCCCAGGCAAACGAAAGCAGTTACACCAAAGTTTCTAGTTTCTGTTTGTGTCTCCCCTGAGGAGGTTTCAGGCCAGCTATGTCTTTCAGTACTATCTCTTTTGGTTTGGAAGCTATTGCTGGACGTTTGGCATGTTTGGTAGAAAAAGCTTCTCCGGCCGAGAAAAACACTTTTGTTGCACCATGCAGGTACATTTGAGTTTCCCAGGCAAACGAAAGCAGTTACACCAAAGTTTCTAGTTTCTGTTTGTGTCTCCCCTGAGGAGGTTTCAGGCCAGCAATGTCTTTCAGAACTATCTCTTTTGGTTTGGAAGCTATTGCTGGATGTTTAGTAGAAAAAGCTGCTCTGGCCGAGAAAAACACTTTTGGTGCACCATGCAGGTACATTTGAGTTTCCCAGGGAAACGAAAGCAGTGACACCAAAGTTTCTAGTTTCTGTTTGTGTCCCCCTGAGGAGGTTTCAGGCCAGCAATGTCTTTCAGTACTATCTCTTTTGGTTTGGAAGCTATTGCTGTACGTTTGGCATGTTTGGTAGAAAAAGCTTCTCCGGCCGAGAAAAACACTTTTGGTGCACCATGCAGGTACATTTGAGTTTCCCAGGCAAACGAAAGCAGTGACAGCAAAGTTTCTAGTTTCTGCTTGTGTCTCCCCTGAGGAGGTTTCAGGCCAGCAATATCTTTCAGAACTATCTCTTTTGGTTTGGAAGGTATTGCTGGACGTTTGGCATGTTTGGCAGCAAATGCTGCTCCGGCCGAAAAAAACACTTTTGGTGCACCATGCAGGTACATTTGAGTATCCCAGGCAAACCAAAGCAGTGACAAAAAAGTTTCTAGTTTCTGTTTGTGTCTCCCCTGAGGAGGTTTCAGGCCAGCAATGTCTTTCAGTACTCTCTCGTTTGGTTTGGAAGCTATTGCTGGACTTTTAGCATGTTTGGCAGCAAATCCTGCTCCGGCCGAGAAAAACACTTTTGGTGCACCATGCAGGTACATTTGAGTATCCCAGGCAAACCAAAGCAGTGACAAAAAAGATTCTAGTTACTGTTTGTGTCTCCCCTGAGGAGGTTTCAGGCCAGCTATGTCTTTCAGTACTATCTCTTTTGGTTTGGAAGCTATTGCTGGATGTTTAGTAGAAAAAGCTTCTCCGGCCGAGAAAAACACTTTTGGTGCACCATGCAGGTACATTTGAGTTTCCCAGGCAAACGAAAGCAGTTACACCAAAGTTTCTAGTTTCTGTTTGTGTCTCCCCTGAGGAGGTTTCAGGCCAGCAATATCTTTCAGAACTATCTCTTTTGGTTTGGAAGCTATTGCTGTACGTTCTGTAGAAAAAGCTGCTCCGGCCGAGAAAAACACTTTTGGTGCACCATGCAGGTACATTTGAGTATCCCTTGCAAACCAAAGCATTGACAAAAAAGATTCTAGTTTCTGTTTGTGTCTCCCCTGAGGAGGTTTCAGGCCAGCAATGTCTTTCAGTACTATCTCGTTTGGTTTGGAAGGTATTGCTGGACGTTTGGCATGTTTGGCAGCAAATGCTGCTCCGGCCGAGAAAAACACTTTTGGTGCACCATGCAGGTACATTTGAGTTTCCCAGGCAAACGAAAGCAGTGACAAAAAAGTTTCTAGTTTCTGTTTGTGTCTCCCCTGAGGAGGTTTCAGGCCAGCAATGTCTTTCAGTACTCTCTCGTTTGGTTTGGAAGCTATTGCTGGACGTTTGGCATGTTTGGCAGCAAATGCTGCTCCGGCCGAGAAAAACACTTTTGGTGCACCATGCAGGTACATTTGAGTTTCCCAGGCAAACCAAAGCAGTGACACCAAAGTTTCTAGTTTCTGTTTGTTTCTCCCCTGAGGATGTTTCAGGCCAGCAATGTCTTTCAGTACTATCTCTTTTGGTTTGGAATCTATTGCTGGACGTTTAGCATGTTTGGCAGCAAATGCTGCTCCGGCCGAGAGAAACAATTTTGGGGCACCATGCAGGTACATTTGAGTTTCCCAGGCAAACCAAAGCAGTGACACCAAAGTTTCTAGTTTCTGTTTGTGTCTCCCTGAGGAGGTTTCAGGCCAGCAATGTCTTTCAGTACTATCTCTTTTGGTTTGGAAGCTATTGCTGGACGTTTGGCATGTTTGGTAGAAAAAGCTTCTCCGGCCGAGAAAAACACTTTTGGTGCACCATGCAGGTACATTTGAGTTTCCCAGGCAAACGAAAGCAGTTACACCAAAAATTCTAGTTTCTGTTTGTGTCTCCCCTGAGGATGTTTCAGGCCAGCAATGTCTTTCAGTACTATCTCTTTTGGTTTGGAAGCTATTCTGGACGTTTAGCATGTTTGGCAGCAAATGCTGCTCCGGCCGAGAAAAACAATTTTGGTGCACCATGCAGGAACATTTGAGTATCCCTTGCAAACCAAAGCATTGACAAAAAAGATTCTAGTTTCTGTTTGTGTCTCCCCAGAGGAGGTTTCAGGCCAGCAATGTCTTTCAGTACTATCTCTTTTGGTTTGGAAGCTATTGCTGGACGTTTGGCATGTTTGGCAGCAAATCCTGCTCCGGCCGAGAAAAACACTTTTGGTGCACCATGCAGGTACATTTGAGTTTCCCAGTCAAACGAAAGCAGTGACACCAAAGTTTCTAGTTTCTGTTTGTGTCTCCCCTGAGGAGGTTTCAGTCCAGGAATATCTTTCAGAACTATCTGTTTTGGTTTGGAAGCTATTACTGGACGTTTGGTAGAAAAAGCTGCTCCGGCCGAGAAAAACACTTTTGGTGCACCATGCAGGTACATTTGAGTTTCCCAGGCAAACGAAAGCAGTGACACCAAAGTTTCTAGTTTCTGTTTGTGTCTCCCCTGAGGAGTTTTCAGGCCAGCAATGTCTTTCAGTACTATCTCTTTTGGTTTGGATGCTATTGCTTGACGTTTGGCATGTTTGGTAGAAAAAGCTTTTCCGGCCGAGAAAAACACATTTGGTGCACCATGCAGGTACTTTTGAGTTTCCCAGGACAACGAAAGCAGTGACACCAAAAATTCTAGTTTCTGTTTGTGTCTCCCCTGAGGAGGTTTCAGGCCAGCGATGTCTTTCAGTACTATCTCTTTTGGTTTGGAAGATATTGCTTGACGTTTGGCATGTTTGGTTGAAAAAGCTGCTCCGGCCGAGAAAAACACTTTTGGTGCACCATGCAGGTACATTTGAGTTTCCCAGGCAAACGAAAGCAGTTACACCAAAGTTTCTAGTTTCTGTTTGTGTCTCCCCTGAGGAGGTTTCAGGCCAGCAATGTCTTTCAGAACTATCTCTTTTGGTTTGGAAGCTATTGCTGTACGTTCTGTAGAAAAAGCTGCTCCGGCCGAGAAAAACACTTTTGGTGCACCATGCAGGCACATTTGAGTTTCCCAGGCAAACGAAAGCAGTGACACCAAAGTTTCTAGTTTCTGTTTGTGTCCCCCTGAGGAGGTTTCAGGCCAGCAATGTCTTTCAGTACAATCTCTTTTGGTTTGGAAGCTATTTCTGGACGTTTGGCATGTTTGGTAGAAAAAGCTTCTCCGGCTGAGAAAAACACTTTTGGTGCACCATGCAGGTACATTTGAGTATCCCAGGCAAACCAAAGCAGTGACACCAAAGTTTCTAGTTTCTGTTTGTGTCTCCCCTGAGGAGGTTTCAGGCCAGCAATGTCTTTCAGTACTATCTCTTTTGGTTTGGAAGCTATTGCTGGACGTTTGGCATGTTTGGTTGAAAAAGCTGCTCCGGCCGAGAAAAACACTTTTGGTGCACCATGCAGGTACATTTGAGTTTCCCAGGCAAACGAAAGCACTGACACTAAAGTTTCTAGTTTCTGTTTGTGTCTCCCCTGAGGAGGTTTCAGGCCAGCAATGTCTTTCAGAACTATCTCTTTTGGTTTGGAAGATATTGCTGTACGTTCTGTAGAAAAAGCTGCTCCGGCCGAGAAAAACACTTTTGGTGCACCATGCAGGCACATTTGAGTTTCCCAGGAAAACGAAAGCAGTTACACCAAAGTTTCTAGTTTCTGTTTGTGTCCCCCTGAGGAGGTTTCAGGCCAGCAATGTCTTTCAGTACAATCTCTTTTTGTTTGGAAGCTATTGCTGGACGTTTGGCATGTTTGGTAGAAAAAGCTTCTCCGGCCGAGAAAAACACTTTTGGTGCACCATGCAGGTACATTTGAGTATCCCAGGCAAACCAAAGCAGTGACAAAAAAGTTTCTAGTTTCTGTTTGTGTCTCCCCTGAGGAGGTTTCAGGCCAGCAATGTCTTTCAGTACTCTCTCGTTTGGTTTGGAAGCTATTGCTGGACTTTTAGCATGTTTGGCAGCAAATGCTGCTCCGGCCGAGAAAAACACTTTTGGTGCACCATGCAGGTACATTTGAGTGTCCCAGGCAAACCAAAGCAGTGACAAAAAAGATTCTAGTTACTGTTTGTGTCTCCCCTGAGGAGGTTTCAGGCCAGCTATGTCTTTCAGTACTATCTCTTTTGGTTTGGAAGCTATTGCTGTACGTTCTGTAGAAAAAGCTGCTCCGGCCGAGAAAAACACTTTTGGTGCACCATGCAGGTACATTTGAGTATCCCTTGCAAACCAAAGCATTGACAAAAAAGATTCTAGTTTCTGTTTGTGTCTCCCCTGAGGAGGTTTCAGGCCAGAAATGTCTTTCAGTACTATCTCTTTTGGTTTGGAAGCTATTGCTGGACGTTTGGAATGTTTGGCAGCAAATGCTGCTCCGGCCGAGAAAAACACTTTTGGTGCACCATGCAGGTACATTTGAGTTTCCCAGGCAAACGAAAGCAGTGACACCAAAGTTTCTAGTTTCTGCTTGTGTCTCCCCTGAGGAGGTTTCAGGCCAGCAATGTCTTTCAGAACTATCTCTTTTGGTTTGGAAGGTATTGCTGGACGTTTAGCATGTTTGGCAGCAAATGCTGCTCCGGCCGAGAAAAACACTTTTGGTGCACCATGCAGGTACATTTGAGTATCCCAGGCAAACCAAAGCAGTGACAAAAAAGTTTCTAGTTTCTGTTTGTGTCTCCCCTGAGGAGGTTTCAGGCCAGCAATGTCTTTCTGTACTCTCTCGTTTGGTTTGGAAGCTATTGCTGGACGTTTGGCATGTTTGGCAGCAAATGCTGCTCCGGCCGAGAAAAACACTTTTGGTGCACCATGCAGGTACATTTGAGTTTCCCAGGCAAACGTAAGCGGTGACACCAAAGTTTCTAGTTTCTGTTTGTGTCTCCCCTGAGGAGGTTTCAGGCCAGCTATGTCTTTCAGTACTATCTCTTTTGGTTTGGAAGCTATTGCTGGACGTTTGGCATGTTTGTTAGAAAAAGCTGCTCCGGCCGAGAAAAACACTTTTGGTGCACCATGCAGGTACATTTCAGTTTCCCAGGCAAACGAAAGCAGTTACACCAAAGTTTCTAGTTTCTGTTTGTGTCTCCCCTGAGGAGGTTTCAGGCCAGGAATATCTTTCAGAACTATCTGTTTTGGTTTGGAAGCTATTACTGGACGTTTGGTAGAAAAAGCTGCTCCGGCCGAGAAAAACACTTTTGGTGCACCATGCAGGTACATTTGAGTTTCCCAGGCAAACGAAAGCAGTGACACCAAAGTTTCTAGTTTCTGTTTGTGTCTCCCCTGAGGAGGTTTCAGGCCAGCAATGTCTTTCAGTACTATCTCTTTTGGTTTGGATGCTATTGCTTGACGTTTGGCATGTTTGGTAGAAAAAGCTTTTCCGGCCGAGAAAAACACATTTGGTGCACCATGCAGGTACTTTTGAGTTTCCCAGGAAAACGAAAGCAGTGACACCAAAAATTCTAGTTTCTGTTTGTGTCTCCCCTGAGGAGGTTTCAGGCCAGCAATGTCTTTCAGTACTATCTCTTTTGGTTTGGAAGCTATTGCTGGACGTTTGGCATGTTTGGTTGAAAAAGCTGCTCCGGCCGAGAAAAACACTTTTGGTGCACCATGCAGGTACATTTGAGTTTCCCAGGCAAACGAAAGCACTGACACTAAAGTTTCTAGTTTCTGTTTGTGTCTCCCCTGAGGAGGTTTCAGGCCAGCAATGTCTTTCAGTACTATCTCTTTTGGTTTGGAAGCTATTGCTGTACGTTCTGTAGAAAAAGCTGCTCCGGCCGAGAAAAACACTTTTGGTGCACCATGCAGGCACATTTGAGTTTCCCAGGCAAACGAAAGCAGTGACACCAAAGTTTCTAGTTTCTGTTTGTGTCCCCCTGAGGAGGTTTCAGGCCAGCAATGTCTTTCAGTACAATCTCTTTTGGTTTGGAAGCTATTGCTGGACGTTTGGCATGTTTGGTAGAAAAAGCTTCTCCGGCCGAGAAAAACACTTTTGGTGCACCATGCAGGTACATTTGAGTATCCCAGGCAAACCAAAGCAGTGACAAAAAAGTTTCTAGTTTCTGTTTGTGTCTCCCCTGAGGAGGTTTCAGGCCAGCAATGTCTTTCAGTACTCTCTCGTTTGGTTTGGAAGCTATTGCTGGACTTTTAGCATGTTTGGCAGCAAATGCTGCTCCGGCCGAGAAAAACACTTTTGGTGCACCATGCAGGTACATTTGAGTATCCCAGGCAAACCAAAGCAGGGACAAAAAAGATTCTAGTTACTGTTTGTGTCTCCCCTGAGGAGGTTTCAGGCCAGCTATGTCTTTCAGTACTATCTCTTTTGGTTTGGAAGCTATTGCTGTACGTTCTGTAGAAATAGCTGCTCCTGCCGAGAAAAACACTTTTGGTGCACCATGCAGGTACATTTGAGTTTCCCAGGCAAACGAAAGCAGTTACACCAAAGTTTCTAGTTTCTGTTTGTGTCCCCCTGAGGAGGTTTCAGGCCAGCAATGTCTTTCAGTACTATCTCTTTTGGTTTGGAAGCTATTGCTGGACGTTTGGCATGTTTGGTAGAAAAAGCTTCTCCGGCAGAGAAAAACACTTTTGGTGCACCATGCAGGTACATTTGAGTTTCCCAGGCAAACGAAAGCAGTTACACCAAAAATTCTAGTTTCTGTTTGTGTCTCCCCTGAGGATGTTTCAGGCCAGCAATGTCTTTCAGTACTATCTCTTTTGGTTTGGAAGCTATTCTGGACGTTTAGCATGTTTGGCAGCAAATGCTGCTCCGGCCGAGAAAAACAATTTTGGTGCACCATGCAGGAACATTTGAGTATCCCTTGCAAACCAAAGCATTGACAAAAAAGATTCTAGTTTCTGTTTGTGTCTCCCCAGAGGAGGTTTCAGGCCAGCAATGTCTTTCAGTACTATCTCTTTTGGTTTGGAAGCTATTGCTGGACGTTTGGCATGTTTGGCAGCAAATCCTGCTCCGGCCGAGAAAAACACTTTTGGTGCACCATGCAGGTACATTTGAGTTTCCCAGTCAAACGAAAGCAGTGACACCAAAGTTTCTAGTTTCTGTTTGTGTCTCCCCTGAGGAGGTTTCAGTCCAGGAATATCTTTCAGAACTATCTGTTTTGGTTTGGAAGCTATTACTGGACGTTTGGTAGAAAAAGCTGCTCCGGCCGAGAAAAACACTTTTGGTGCACCATGCAGGTACATTTGAGTTTCCCAGGCAAACGAAAGCAGTGACACCAAAGTTTCTAGTTTCTGTTTGTGTCTCCCCTGAGGAGGTTTCAGGCCAGCAATGTCTTTCAGTACTATCTCTTTTGGTTTGGATGCTATTGCTTGACGTTTGGCATGTTTGGTAGAAAAAGCTTTTCCGGCCGAGAAAAACACATTTGGTGCACCATGCAGGTACTTTTGAGTTTCCCAGGACAACGAAAGCAGTGACACCAAAAATTCTAGTTTCTGTTTGTGTCTCCCCTGAGGAGGTTTCAGGCCAGCGATGTCTTTCAGTACTATCTCTTTTGGTTTGGAAGATATTGCTTGACGTTTGGCATGTTTGGTTGAAAAAGCTGCTCCGGCCGAGAAAAACACTTTTGGTGCACCATGCAGGTACATTTGAGTTTCCCAGGCAAACGAAAGCAGTTACACCAAAGTTTCTAGTTTCTGTTTGTGTCTCCCCTGAGGAGGTTTCAGGCCAGCAATGTCTTTCAGAACTATCTCTTTTGGTTTGGAAGCTATTGCTGTACGTTCTGTAGAAAAAGCTGCTCCGGCCGAGAAAAACAATTTTGGTGCACCATGCAGGCACATTTGAGTTTCCCAGGCAAACGAAAGCAGTGACACCAAAGTTTCTAGTTTCTGTTTGTGTCCCCCTGAGGAGGTTTCAGGCCAGCAATGTCTTTCAGTACAATCTCTTTTGGTTTGGAAGCTATTTCTGGACGTTTGGCATGTTTGGTAGAAAAAGCTTCTCCGGCCGAGAAAAACACTTTTGGTGCACCATGCAGGTACATTTGAGTATCCCAGGCAAACCAAAGCAGTGACAAAAAAGTTTCTAGTTTCTGTTTGTGTCTCCCCTGAGGAGGTTTCAGGCCAGCAATGTCTTTCAGTACTATCTCTTTTGGTTTGGAAGCTATTGCTGGACGTTTGGCATGTTTGGTTGAAAAAGCTGCTCCGGCCGAGAAAAACACTTTTGGTGCACCATGCAGGTACATTTGAGTTTCCCAGGCAAACGAAAGCACTGACACTAAAGTTTCTAGTTTCTGTTTGTGTCTCCCCTGAGGAGGTTTCAGGCCAGCAATGTCTTTCAGAACTATCTCTTTTGGTTTGGAAGCTATTGCTGTACGTTCTGTAGAAAAAGCTGCTCCGGCCGAGAAAAACACTTTTGGTGCACCATGCAGGCACATTTGAGTTTCCCAGGAAAACGAAAGCAGTTACACCAAAGTTTCTAGTTTCTGTTTGTGTCCCCCTGAGGAGGTTTCAGGCCAGCAATGTCTTTCAGTACAATCTCTTTTTGTTTGGAAGCTATTGCTGGACGTTTGGCATGTTTGGTAGAAAAAGCTTCTCCGGCAAGAAAAACACTTTTGGTGCACCATGCAGGTACATTTGAGTATCCCAGGCAAACCAAAGCAGTGACAAAAAAGTTTCTAGTTTCTGTTTGTGTCTCCCCTGAGGAGGTTTCAGGCCAGCAATGTCTTTCAGTACTCTCTCGTTTGGTTTGGAAGCTATTGCTGGACTTTTAGCATGTTTGGCAGCAAATGCTTCTCCGGCCGAGAAAAACACTTTTGGTGCACCATGCAGGTACATTTGAGTGTCCCAGGCAAACCAAAGCAGTGACAAAAAAGATTCTAGTTACTGTTTGTGTCTCCCCTGAGGAGGTTTCAGGCCAGCTATGTCTTTCAGTACTATCTCTTTTGGTTTGGAAGCTATTGCTGTACGTTCTGTAGAAAAAGCTGCTCCGGCCGAGAAAAACACTTTTGGTGCACCATGCAGGTACATTTGAGTATCCCTTGCAAACCAAAGCATTGACAAAAAAGATTCTAGTTTCTGTTTGTGTCTCCCCTGAGGAGGTTTCAGGCCAGAAATGTCTTTCAGTACTATCTCTTTTGGTTTGGAAGCTATTGCTGGACGTTTGGAATGTTTGGCAGCAAATGCTGCTCCGGCCGAGAAAAACACTTTTGGTGCACCATGCAGGTACATTTGAGTTTCCCAGGCAAACGAAAGCAGTGACACCAAAGTTTCTAGTTTCTGCTTGTGTCTCCCCTGAGGAGGTTTCAGGCCAGCAATGTCTTTCAGAACTATCTCTTTTGGTTTGGAAGGTATTGCTGGACGTTTAGCATGTTTGGCAGCAAATGCTGCTCCGGCCGAGAAAAACACTTTTGGTGCACCATGCAGGTACATTTGAGTATCCCAGGCAAACCAAAGCAGTGACAAAAAAGTTTCTAGTTTCTGTTTGTGTCTCCCCTGAGGAGGTTTCAGGCCAGCAATGTCTTTCTGTACTCTCTCGTTTGGTTTGGAAGCTATTGCTGGACGTTTGGCATGTTTGGCAGCAAATGCTGCTCCGGCCGAGAAAAACACTTTTGGTGCACCATGCAGGTACATTTGAGTTTCCCAGGCAAACGTAAGCGGTGACACCAAAGTTTCTAGTTTCTGTTTGTTTCTCCCCTGAGGATGTTTCAGGCCAGCAATGTCTTTCAGTACTATCTCTTTTGGTTTGGAAGCTATTGCTGGACGTTTGGCATGTTTGGCAGCAAATGCTGCTCCGGCCGAGAGAAACAATTTTGGGGCACCATGCAGGTACATTTGAGTTTCCCAGGCAAACCAAAGCAGTGACACCAAAGTTTCTAGTTTCTGTTTGTGTCTCCCCTGAGGAGGTTTCAGGCCAGCTATGTCTTTCAGTACTATCTCTTTTGGTTTGGAAGCTATTGCTGGACGTTTGGCATGTTTGTTAGAAAAAGCTGCTCCGGCCGAGAAAAACACTTTTGGTGCACCATGCAGGTACATTTGAGTTTCCCAGGCAAACGAAAGCAGTTACACCAAAGTTTCTAGTTTCTGTTTGTGTCTCCCCTGAGGAGGTTTCAGGCCAGGAATATCTTTCAGAACTATCTGTTTTGGTTTGGAAGCTATTACTGGACGTTTGGTAGAAAAAGCTGCTCCGGCCGAGAAAAACACTTTTGGTGCACCATGCAGGTACATTTGAGTTTCCCAGGCAAACGAAAGCAGTGACACCAAAGTTTCTAGTTTCTGTTTGTGTCTCCCCTGAGGAGGTTTCAGGCCAGCAATGTCTTTCAGTACTATCTCTTTTGGTTTGGATGCTATTGCTTGACGTTTGGCATGTTTGGTAGAAAAAGCTTTTCCGGCCGAGAAAAACACATTTGGTGCACCATGCAGGTACTTTTGAGTTTCCCAGGAAAACGAAAGCAGTGACACCAAAAATTCTAGTTTCTGTTTGTGTCTCCCCAGAGGAGGTTTCAGGCCAGCAATGTCTTTCAGTACTATCTCTTTTGGTTTGGAAGCTATTGCTGGACGTTTGGCATGTTTGGTTGAAAAAGCTGCTCCGGCCGAGAAAAACACTTTTGGTGCACCATGCAGGTACATTTGAGTTTCCCAGGCAAACGAAAGCACTGACACTAAAGTTTCTAGTTTCTGTTTGTGTCTCCCCTGAGGAGGTTTCAGGCCAGCAATGTCTTTCAGTACTATCTCTTTTGGTTTGGAAGCTATTGCTGTACGTTCTGTAGAAAAAGCTGCTCCGGCCGAGAAAAACACTTTTGGTGCACCATGCAGGCACATTTGAGTTTCCCAGGCAAACGAAAGTATTGACACCAAAGTTTCTAGTTTCTGTTTGTGTCCCCCTGAGGAGGTTTCAGGCCAGCAATGTCTTTCAGTACAATCTCTTTTGGTTTGGAAGCTATTGCTGGACGTTTGGCATGTTTGGTAGAAAAAGCTTCTCCGGCCGAGAAAAACACTTTTGGTGCACCATGCAGGTACATTTGAGTATCCCAGGCAAACCAAAGCAGTGACAAAAAAGTTTCTAGTTTCTGTTTGTGTCTCCCCTGAGGAGGTTTCAGGCCAGCAATGTCTTTCAGTACTCTCTCGTTTGGTTTGGAAGCTATTGCTGGACTTTTAGCATGTTTGGCAGCAAATGCTGCTCCGGCCGAGAAAAACACTTTTGGTGCACCATGCAGGTACATTTGAGTATCCCAGGCAAACCAAAGCAGTGACAAAAAAGATTCTAGTTACTGTTTGTGTCTCCCCTGAGGAGGTTTCAGGCCAGCTATGTCTTTCAGTACTATCTCTTTTGGTTTGGAAGCTATTGCTGTACGTTCTGTAGAAATAGCTGCTCCGGCCGAGAAAAACACTTTTGGTGCACCATGCAGGTACATTTGAGTTTCCCAGGCAAACGAAAGCAGTTACACCAAAGTTTCTAGTTTCTGTTTGTGTCCCCCTGAGGAGGTTTCAGGCCAGCAATGTCTTTCAGTACTATCTCTTTTGGTTTGGAAGCTATTGCTGGACGTTTGGCATGTTTGGTAGAAAAAGCTTCTCCGGCCGAGAAAAACACTTTTGGTGCACCATGCAGGTACATTTGAGTTTCCCAGGCAAACGAAAGCAGTTACACCAAAAATTCTAGTTTCTGTTTGTGTCTCCCCTGAGGATGTTTCAGGCCAGCAATGTCTTTCAGTACTATCTCTTTTGGTTTGGAAGCTATTCTGGACGTTTAGCATGTTTGGCAGCAAATGCTGCTCCGGCCGAGAAAAACAATTTTGGTGCACCATGCAGGAACATTTGAGTATCCCTTGCAAACCAAAGCATTGACAAAAAAGATTCTAGTTTCTGTCTGTGTCTCCCCAGAGGAGGTTTCAGGCCAGCAATGTCTTTCAGTACTATCTCTTTTGGTTTGGAAGCTATTGCTGGACGTTTGGCATGTTTGGCAGCAAATCCTGCTCCGGCCGAGAAAAACACTTTTGGTGCACCATGCAGGTACATTTGAGTTTCCCAGGCAAACGAAAGCAGTGACACCAAAGTTTCTAGTTTCTGTTTGTGTCTCCCCTGAGGAGGTTTCAGTCCAGGAATATCTTTCAGAACTATCTGTTTTGGTTTGGAAGCTATTACTGGACGTTTGGTAGAAAAAGGTGCTCCGGCCGAGAAAAACACTTTTGGTGCACCATGCAGGTACATTTGAGTTTCCCAGGCAAACGAAAGCAGTGACACCAAAGTTTCTAGTTTCTGTTTGTGTCTCCCCTGAGGAGGTTTCAGGACAGCAATGTCTTTCAGTACTATCTCTTTTGGTTTGGATGCTATTGCTTGACGTTTGGCATGTTTGGTAGAAAAAGCTTTTCCGGCCGAGAAAAACACATTTGGTGCACCATGCAGGTACTTTTGAGTTTCCCAGGACAACGAAAGCAGTGACACCAAAAATTCTAGTTTCTGTTTGTGTCTCCCCTGAGGAGGTTTCAGGCCAGCGATGTCTTTCAGTACTATCTCTTTTGGTTTGGAAGATATTGCTGGACGTTTGGCATGTTTGGTTGAAAAAGCTGCTCCGGCCGAGAAAAACACTTTTGGTGCACCATGCAGGTACATTTGAGTTTCCCAGGAAAACGAAAGCAGTTACACCAAAGTTTCTAGTTTCTGTTTGTGTCTCCCCTGAGGAGGTTTCAGGCCAGCAATGTCTTTCAGAACTATCTCTTTTGGTTTGGAAGCTATTGCTGTACGTTCTGTAGAAAAAGCTGCTCCGGCCGAGAAAAACACTTTTGGTGCACCATGCAGGCACATTTGAGTTTCCCAGGCAAACGAAAGCAGTGACACCAAAGTTTCTAGTTTCTGTTTGTGTCCCCCTGAGGAGGTTTCAGGCCAGCAATGTCTTTCAGTACAATCTCTTTTGGTTTGGAAGCTATTTCTGGACGTTTGGCATGTTTGGTAGAAAAAGCTTCTCCGGCCGAGAAAAACACATTTGGTGCACCATGCAGGTACATTTGAGTATCCCAGGCAAACCAAAGCAGTGACAAAAAAGATTCTAGTTTCTGTTTGTGTGTCCCCTGAGGAGGTTTCAGGCCAGCAATGTCTTTCAGTACTCTCTCGTTTGGTTTGGAAGCTATTGCTGGACGTTTGGCATGTTTGGTTGAAAAAGCTGCTCCGGCCGAGAAAAACACTTTTGGTGCACCATGCAGGTACATTTGAGTTTCCCAGGCAAACGAAAGCACTGACACTAAAGTTTCTAGTTTCTGTTTGTGTCTCCCCTGAGGAGGTTTCAGGCCAGCAATGTCTTTCAGTACTATCTCTTTTGGTTTGGAAGCTATTGCTGTACGTTCTGTAGAAAAAGCTGCTCCGGCCGAGAAAAACACTTTTGGTGCACCATGCAGGCACATTTGAGTTTCCCAGGCAAACGAAAGCAGTGACACCAAAGTTTCTAGTTTCTGTTTGTGTCCCCCTGAGGAGGTTTCAGGCCAGCAATGTCTTTCAGTACAATCTCTTTTGGTTTGGAAGCTATTGCTGGACGTTTGGCATGTTTGGTAGAAAAAGCTTCTCCGGCCGAGAAAAACACTTTTGGTGCACCATGCAGGTACATTTGAGTATCCCAGGCAAACCAAAGCAGTGACAAAAAAGTTTCTAGTTTCTGTTTGTGTCTCCCCTGAGGAGGTTTCAGGCCAGCAATGTCTTTCAGTACTCTCTCGTTTGGTTTGGAAGCTATTGCTGGACTTTTAGCATGTTTGGCAGCAAATGCTGCTCCGGCCGAGAAAAACAATTTTGGTGCACCATGCAGGTACATTTGAGTATCCCAGGCAAACCAAAGCAGTGACAAAAAAGTTTCTAGTTACTGTTTGTGTCTCCCCTGAGGAGGTTTCAGGCCAGCTATGTCTTTCAGTACTATCTCTTTTGGTTTGGAAGCTATTGCTGTACGTTCTGTAGAAATAGCTGCTCCGGCCGAGAAAAACACTTTTGGTGCACCATGCAGGTACATTTGAGTTTCCCAGGCAAACGAAAGCAGTTACACCAAAGTTTCAAGTTTCTGTTTATGTCCCCCTGAGGAGGTTTCAGGCCAGCAATGTCTTTCAGTACTATCTCTTTTGTTTTGGAAGCTATTGCTGGACGTTTGGCATGTTTGGTAGAAAAAGCTTCTCCGGCCGAGAAAAGCACTTTTGGTGCACCATGCAGGTACATTTGAGTTTCCCAGGCAAACGAAAGCAGTTACACCAAAAATTCTAGTTTCTGTTTGTGTCTCCCCTGAGGAGGTTTCAGGCCAGCTATGTCTTTCAGTACTATCTCTTTTGGTTTGGAAGCTATTGCTGTACGTTCTGTAGAAAAAGCT
Organism: Laterallus jamaicensis coturniculus; assembly: GCA_022605575.1. Classification (NCBI taxonomy): domain Eukaryota; kingdom Metazoa; phylum Chordata; class Aves; order Gruiformes; family Rallidae; genus Laterallus; species Laterallus jamaicensis. Next base: position 3,479,661 of record JAKCOX010000001.1, read on the forward strand.
GCTCCGGCCGAGAAAAACACTTTTGGTGCACCATGCAGGTACATTTGAGTATCCCTTGCAAACCAAAGCATTGACAAAAAAGATTCTAGTTTCTGTTTGTGTCTCCCCTGAGGAGGTTTCAGGCCAGAAATGTCTTTCAGTACTATCTCTTTTGGTTTGGAAGCTATTGCTGGACGTTTGGAATGTTTGGCAGCAAATGCTGCTCCGGCCGAGAAAAACACTTTTGGTGCACCATGCAGGTACATTTGAGTTTCCCAGGCAAACGAAAGCAGTGACACCAAAGTTTCTAGTTTCTGCTTGTGTCTCCCCTGAGGAGGTTTCAGGCCAGCAATGTCTTTCAGAACTATCTCTTTTGGTTTGGAAGGTATTGCTGGACGTTTAGCATGTTTGGCAGCAAATGCTGCTCCGGCCGAGAAAAACACTTTTGGTGCACCATGCAGGTACATTTGAGTATCCCAGGCAAACCAAAGCAGTGACAAAAAAGTTTCTAGTTTCTGTTTGTGTCTCCCCTGAGGAGGTTTCAGGCCAGCAATGTCTTTCTGTACTCTCTCGTTTGGTTTGGAAGCTATTGCTGGACGTTTGGCATGTTTGGCAGCAAATGCTGCTCCGGCCGAGAAAAACACTTTTGGTGCACCATGCAGGTACATTTGAGTTTCCCAGGCAAACGTAAGCGGTGACACCAAAGTTTCTAGTTTCTGTTTGTTTCTCCCCTGAGGATGTTTCAGGCCAGCAATGTCTTTCAGTACTATCTCTTTTGGTTTGGAAGCTATTGCTGGACGTTTGGCATGTTTGGCAGCAAATGCTGCTCCGGCCGAGAGAAACAATTTTGGGGCACCATGCAGGTACATTTGAGTTTCCCAGGCAAACCAAAGCAGTGACACCAAAGTTTCTAGTTTCTGTTTGTGTCTCCCCTGAGGAGGTTTCAGGCCAGCTATGTCTTTCAGTACTATCTCTTTTGGTTTGGAAGCTATTGCTGGACGTTTGGCATGTTTGTTAGAAAAAGCTGCTCCGGCCGAGAAAAACACTTTTGGTGCACCATGCAGGTACATTTGAGTTTCCCAGGCAAACGAAAGCAGTTACACCAAAGTTTCTAGTTTCTGTTTGTGTCTCCCCTGAGGAGGTTTCAGGCCAGGAATATCTTTCAGAACTATCTGTTTTGGTTTGGAAGCTATTACTGGACGTTTGGTAGAAAAAGCTGCTCCGGCCGAGAAAAACACTTTTGGTGCACCATGCAGGTACATTTGAGTTTCCCAGGCAAACGAAAGCAGTGACACCAAAGTTTCTAGTTTCTGTTTGTGTCTCCCCTGAGGAGGTTTCAGGCCAGCAATGTCTTTCAGTACTATCTCTTTTGGTTTGGATGCTATTGCTTGACGTTTGGCATGTTTGGTAGAAAAAGCTTTTCCGGCCGAGAAAAACACATTTGGTGCACCATGCAGGTACTTTTGAGTTTCCCAGGAAAACGAAAGCAGTGACACCAAAAATTCTAGTTTCTGTTTGTGTCTCCCCAGAGGAGGTTTCAGGCCAGCAATGTCTTTCAGTACTATCTCTTTTGGTTTGGAAGCTATTGCTGGACGTTTGGCATGTTTGGTTGAAAAAGCTGCTCCGGCCGAGAAAAACACTTTTGGTGCACCATGCAGGTACATTTGAGTTTCCCAGGCAAACGAAAGCACTGACACTAAAGTTTCTAGTTTCTGTTTGTGTCTCCCCTGAGGAGGTTTCAGGCCAGCAATGTCTTTCAGTACTATCTCTTTTGGTTTGGAAGCTATTGCTGTACGTTCTGTAGAAAAAGCTGCTCCGGCCGAGAAAAACACTTTTGGTGCACCATGCAGGCACATTTGAGTTTCCCAGGCAAACGAAAGCAGTGACACCAAAGTTTCTAGTTTCTGTTTGTGTCCCCCTGAGGAGGTTTCAGGCCAGCAATGTCTTTCAGTACAATCTCTTTTGGTTTGGAAGCTATTGCTGGACGTTTGGCATGTTTGGTAGAAAAAGCTTCTCCGGCCGAGAAAAACACTTTTGGTGCACCATGCAGGTACATTTGAGTATCCCAGGCAAACCAAAGCAGTGACAAAAAAGTTTCTAGTTTCTGTTTGTGTCTCCCCTGAGGAGGTTTCAGGCCAGCAATGTCTTTCAGTACTCTCTCGTTTGGTTTGGAAGCTATTGCTGGACTTTTAGCATGTTTGGCAGCAAATGCTGCTCCGGCCGAGAAAAACACTTTTGGTGCACCATGCAGGTACATTTGAGTATCCCAGGCAAACCAAAGCAGTGACAAAAAAGATTCTAGTTACTGTTTGTGTCTCCCCTGAGGAGGTTTCAGGCCAGCTATGTCTTTCAGTACTATCTCTTTTGGTTTGGAAGCTATTGCTGTACGTTCTGTAGAAATAGCTGCTCCGGCCGAGAAAAACACTTTTGGTGCACCATGCAGGTACATTTGAGTTTCCCAGGCAAACGAAAGCAGTTACACCAAAGTTTCTAGTTTCTGTTTGTGTCCCCCTGAGGAGGTTTCAGGCCAGCAATGTCTTTCAGTACTATCTCTTTTGGTTTGGAAGCTATTGCTGGACGTTTGGCATGTTTGGTAGAAAAAGCTTCTCCGGCCGAGAAAAACACTTTTGGTGCACCATGCAGGTACATTTGAGTTTCCCAGGCAAACGAAAGCAGTTACACCAAAAATTCTAGTTTCTGTTTGTGTCTCCCCTGAGGATGTTTCAGGCCAGCAATGTCTTTCAGTACTATCTCTTTTGGTTTGGAAGCTATTCTGGACGTTTAGCATGTTTGGCAGCAAATGCTGCTCCGGCCGAGAAAAACAATTTTGGTGCACCATGCAGGAACATTTGAGTATCCCTTGCAAACCAAAGCATTGACAAAAAAGATTCTAGTTTCTGTTTGTGTCTCCCCAGAGGAGGTTTCAGGCCAGCAATGTCTTTCAGTACTATCTCTTTTGGTTTGGAAGCTATTGCTGGACGTTTGGCATGTTTGGCAGCAAATCCTGCTCCGGCCGAGAAAAACACTTTTGGTGCACCATGCAGGTACATTTGAGTTTCCCAGGCAAACGAAAGCAGTGACACCAAAGTTTCTAGTTTCTGTTTGTGTCTCCCCTGAGGAGGTTTCAGTCCAGGAATATCTTTCAGAACTATCTGTTTTGGTTTGGAAGCTATTACTGGACGTTTGGTAGAAAAAGGTGCTCCGGCCGAGAAAAACACTTTTGGTGCACCATGCAGGTACATTTGAGTTTCCCAGGCAAACGAAAGCAGTGACACCAAAGTTTCTAGTTTCTGTTTGTGTCTCCCCTGAGGAGGTTTCAGGCCAGCAATGTCTTTCAGTACTATCTCTTTTGGTTTGGATGCTATTGCTTGACGTTTGGCATGTTTGGTAGAAAAAGCTTTTCCGGCCGAGAAAAACACATTTGGTGCACCATGCAGGTACTTTTGAGTTTCCCAGGACAACGAAAGCAGTGACACCAAAAATTCTAGTTTCTGTTTGTGTCTCCCCTGAGGAGGTTTCAGGCCAGCGATGTCTTTCAGTACTATCTCTTTTGGTTTGGAAGATATTGCTGGACGTTTGGCATGTTTGGTTGAAAAAGCTGCTCCGGCCGAGAAAAACACTTTTGGTGCACCATGCAGGTACATTTGAGTTTCCCAGGAAAACGAAAGCAGTGACACCAAAGTTTCTAGTTTCTGTTTGTGTCCCCCTGAGGAGGTTTCAGGCCAGCAATGTCTTTCAGTACAATCTCTTTTGGTTTGGAAGCTATTTCTGGACGTTTGGCATGTTTGGTAGAAAAAGCTTCTCCGGCCGAGAAAAACACATTTGGTGCACCATGCAGGTACATTTGAGTATCCCAGGCAAACCAAAGCAGTGACAAAAAAGATTCTAGTTTCTGTTTGTGTGTCCCCTGAGGAGGTTTCAGGCCAGCAATGTCTTTCAGTACTCTCTCGTTTGGTTTGGAAGCTATTGCTGGACGTTTGGCATGTTTGGTTGAAAAAGCTGCTCCGGCCGAGAAAAACACTTTTGGTGCACCATGCAGGTACATTTGAGTTTCCCAGGCAAACGAAAGCACTGACACTAAAGTTTCTAGTTTCTGTTTGTGTCTCCCCTGAGGAGGTTTCAGGCCAGCAATGTCTTTCAGTACTATCTCTTTTGGTTTGGAAGCTATTGCTGTACGTTCTGTAGAAAAAGCTGCTCCGGCCGAGAAAAACACTTTTGGTGCACCATGCAGGCACATTTGAGTTTCCCAGGCAAACGAAAGCAGTGACACCAAAGTTTCTAGTTTCTGTTTGTGTCCCCCTGAGGAGGTTTCAGGCCAGCAATGTCTTTCAGTACAATCTCTTTTGGTTTGGAAGCTATTGCTGGACGTTTGGCATGTTTGGTAGAAAAAGCTTCTCCGGCCGAGAAAAACACTTTTGGTGCACCATGCAGGTACATTTGAGTATCCCAGGCAAACCAAAGCAGTGACAAAAAAGTTTCTAGTTTCTGTTTGTGTCTCCCCTGAGGAGGTTTCAGGCCAGCAATGTCTTTCAGTACTCTCTCGTTTGGTTTGGAAGCTATTGCTGGACTTTTAGCATGTTTGGCAGCAAATGCTGCTCCGGCCGAGAAAAACAATTTTGGTGCACCATGCAGGTACATTTGAGTATCCCAGGCAAACCAAAGCAGTGACAAAAAAGTTTCTAGTTACTGTTTGTGTCTCCCCTGAGGAGGTTTCAGGCCAGCTATGTCTTTCAGTACTATCTCTTTTGGTTTGGAAGCTATTGCTGTACGTTCTGTAGAAATAGCTGCTCCGGCCGAGAAAAACACTTTTGGTGCACCATGCAGGTACATTTGAGTTTCCCAGGCAAACGAAAGCAGTTACACCAAAGTTTCTAGTTTCTGTTTGTGTCCCCCTGAGGAGGTTTCAGGCCAGCAATGTCTTTCAGTACTATCTCTTTTGTTTTGGAAGCTATTGCTGGACGTTTGGCATGTTTGGTAGAAAAAGCTTCTCCGGCCGAGAAAAGCACTTTTGGTGCACCATGCAGGTACATTTGAGTTTCCCAGGCAAACGAAAGCAGTTACACCAAAAATTCTAGTTTCTGTTTGTGTCTCCCCTGAGGATGTTTCAGGCCAGCAATGTCTTTCAGTACTATCTCTTTTGGTTTGGAAGCTATTCTGGACGTTTAGCATGTTTGGCAGCAAATGCTGCTCCGGCCGAGAAAAACAATTTTGGTGCACCATGCAGGAACATTTGAGTATCCCTTGCAAACCAAAGCATTGACAAAAAAGATTCTAGTTTCTGTTTGTGTCTCCCCAGAGGAGGTTTCAGGCCAGCAATGTCTTTCAGTACAATCTCTTTTTGTTTGGAAGCTATTGCTGGACGTTTGGCATGTTTGGTAGAAAAAGCTTCTCCGGCCGAGAAAAACACTTTTGGTGCACCATGCAGGTACATTTGAGTATCCCAGGCAAACCAAAGCAGTGACAAAAAAGTTTCTAGTTTCTGTTTGTGTCTCCCCTGAGGAGGTTTCAGGCCAGCAATGTCTTTCAGTACTCTCTCGTTTGGTTTGGAAGCTATTGCTGGACTTTTAGCATGTTTGGCAGCAAATGCTGCTCCGGCCGAGAAAAACACTTTTGGTGCACCATGCAGGTACATTTGAGTGTCCCAGGCAAACCAAAGCAGTGACAAAAAAGATTCTAGTTACTGTTTGTGTCTCCCCTGAGGAGGTTTCAGGCCAGCTATGTCTTTCAGTACTATCTCTTTTGGTTTGGAAGCTATTGCTGTACGTTCTGTAGAAAAAGCTGCTCCGGCCGAGAAAAACACTTTTGGTGCACCATGCAGGTACATTTGAGTATCCCAGGCAAACCAAAGCAGTGACAAAAAAGTTTCTAGTTTCTGTTTGTGTCTCCCCTGAGGAGGTTTCAGGCCAGCAATGTCTTTCTGTACTCTCTCGTTTGGTTTGGAAGCTATTGCTGGACGTTTGGCATGTTTGGCAGCAAATGCTGCTCCGGCCGAGAAAAACACTTTTGGTGCACCATGCAGGTACATTTGAGTTTCCCAGGCAAACGAAAGCGGTGACACCAAATTTTCTAGTTTCTGTTTGTTTCTCCCCTGAGGATGTTTCAGGCCAGCAATGTCTTTCAGTACTATCTCTTTTGGTTTGGAAGATATTGCTGGACGTTTAGCATGTTTGGCAGCAAATGCTGCTCCGGCCGAGAGAAACAATTTTGGGGCACCATGCAGGTACATTTGAGTTTCCCAGGCAAACCAAAGCAGTGACACCAAAGTTTCTAGTTTCTGTTTGTGTCTCCCCTGAGGAGGTTTCAGGCCAGCAATGTCTTTCAGTACTATCTCTTTTGGTTTGGAAGCTATTGCTGGACGTTTGGCATGTTTGTTAGAAAAAGCTGCTCCGGCCGAGAAAAACACTTTTGGTGCACCATGCAGGTACATTTGAGTTTCCCAGGCAAACGAAAGCAGTTACACCAAAGTTTCTAGTTTCTGTTTGTGTCTCCCCTGAGGAGGTTTCAGGCCAGGAATATCTTTCAGAACTATCTGTTTTGGTTTGGAAGCTATTACTGGACGTTTGGTAGAAAAAGCTGCCCCGGCCGAGAAAAACACTTTTGGTGCACCATGCAGGTACATTAGAGTTTCCCAGGCAAACGAAAGCAGTTACACCAAAGTTTCTAGTTTCTGTTTGTGTCTCCCCTGAGGAGGTTTCAGGCCAGCAATGTCTTTCAGTACTATCTCTTTTGGTTTGGATGCTATTGCTTGACGTTTGGCATGTTTGGTAGAAAAAGCTTTTCCGGCCGAGAAAAACACATTTGGTGCACCATGCAGGTACTTTTGAGTTTCCCAGGAAAACGAAAGCAGTGACACCAAAAATTCTAGTTTCTGTTTGTGTCTCCCCTGAGGAGGTTTCAGGCCAGCAATGTCTTTCAGTACTATCTCTTTTGGTTTGGAAGCTATTGCTGGACGTTTGGCATGTTTGGTTGAAAAAGCTGCTCCGGCCGAGAAAAACACTTTTGGTGCACCATGCAGGTACATTTGAGTTTCCCAGGCAAACGAAAGCAGTTACACCAAAGTTTCTAGTTTCTGTTTGTGTCTCCCCTGAGGAGGTTTCAGGCCAGCAATGTCTTTCAGAACTATCTCTTTTGGTTTGGAAGCTATTGCTGTACGTTCTGTAGAAAAAGCTGCTCCGGCCGAGAAAAACACTTTTGGTGCACCATGCAGGCACATTTGAGTTTCCCAGGCAAACGAAAGCAGTTACACCAAAGTTTCTAGTTTCTGTTTGTGTCCCCCTGAGGAGGTTTCAGGCCAGCAATGTCTTTCAGTACAATCTCTTTTGGTTTGGAAGCTATTGCTGGACGTTTGGCATGTTTGGTAGAAAAATGCTGCTCCGGCCGAGAGAAACAATTTTGGGGCACCATGCAGGTACATTTGAGTATCCCAGGCAAACCAAAGCAGTGACAAAAAAGATTCTAGTTTCTGTTTGTGTCTCCCCTGAGGAGGTTTCAGGCCAGCAATGTCTTTCAGTACTCTCTCGTTTGGTTTGGAAGCTATTGCTGGACTTTTAGCATGTTTGGCAGCAAATGCTGCTCCGGCCGAGAAAAACACTTTTGGTGCACCATGCAGGTACATTTGAGTATCCCAGGCAAACCTAAGCAGTGACAGCAAAGATTCTAGTTTCTGCTTGTGTCTCCCCTGAGGAGGTTTCAGGCCAGCAATGTCTTTCAGTACTATCTCTTTTGGTTTGGAAGCTATTGCTGGGTGTTTAGTAGAAAAAGCTTCTCCAGCCGAGAAAAACACTTTTGGTGCACCATGCAGGTACATTTGAGTTTCCCAGGCAAACGAAAGCAGTGACACCAAAGTTTCTAGTTTCTGTTTGTGTCTCCCCTGAGGAGGTTTCAGGCCAGCAATATCTTTCAGAACTATCTCTTTTGGTTTGGAAGCTATTGCTGTACGTTCTGTAGAAAAAGCTGCTCCGGCCGAGAAAAACACTTTTGGTGCACCATGCAGGTACATTTGAGTATCCCTTGCAAACCAAAGCATTGACAAAAAAGATTCTAGTTTCTGTTTGTGTCTCCCCTGAGGAGGTTTCAGGCCAGAAATGTCTTTCAGTACTATCTCTTTTGGTTTGGAAGCTATTGCTGGACGTTTGGCATGTTTGGCAGCAAATGCTGCTCTGGCCGAGAAAAACACTTTTGGTGCACCATGCAGGTACATTTGAGTTTCCCAGGCAAACGAAAGCAGTGACACCAAAGTTTCTAGTTTCTGCTTGTGTCTCCCCTGAGGAGGTTTCAGGCCAGCAATGTCTTTCAGAACTATCTCTTTTGGTTTGGAAGGTATTGCTGGACGTTTGGCATGTTTGGCAGCAAATGCTGCTCCGGCCGAGAAAAACACTTTTGGTGCACCATGCAGGTACATTTGAGTATCCCAGGCAAACCAAAGCAGTGACAAAAAAGTTTCTAGTTTCTGTTTGTGTCTCCCCTGAGGAGGTTTCAGGCCAGCAATGTCTTTCTGTACTCTCTCGTTTGGTTTGGAAGCTATTGCTGGACGTTTGGCATGTTTGGCAGCAAATGCTGCTCCGGCCGAGAAAAACACTTTTGGTGCACCATGCAGGTACATTTGAGTTTCCCAGGCAAACGAAAGCGGTGACACCAAAGTTTCTAGTTTCTGTTTGTTTCTCCCCTGAGGATGTTTCAGGCCAGCAATGTCTTTCAGTACTATCTCTTTTGGTTTGGAAGCTATTGCTGGACGTTTAGCATGTTTGGCAGCAAATGCTGCTCCGGCCGAGAGAAACACTTTTGGTGCACCATGCAGGTACATTTGAGTTTCCCAGGCAAACCAAAGCAGTGACACCAAAGTTTCTAGTTTCTGTTTGTGTCTCCCCTGAGGAGGTTTCAGGCCAGCTATGTCTTTCAGTACTATCTCTTTTGGTTTGGAAGCTATTGCTGGACGTTTGGCATGTTTGTTAGAAAAAGCTGCTCCGGCCGAGAAAAACACTTTTGGTGCACCATGCAGGTACATTTGAGTTTCCCAGGCAAACGAAAGCAGTGACACCAAAGTTTCTAGTTTCTGTTTGTGTCTCCCCTGAGGAGGTTTCAGGCCAGGAATATCTTTCAGAACTATCTGTTTTGGTTTGGAAGCTATTACTGGACGTTTGGTAGAAAAAGCTGCTCCGGCCGAGAAAAACACTTTTGGTGCACCATGCAGGTACATTTGAGTTTCCCAGGCAAACGAAAGCAGTGACACCAAAGTTTCTAGTTTCTGTTTGTGTCTCCCCTGAGGAGGTTTCAGGCCAGCAATGTCTTTCAGTACTATCTCTTTTGGTTTGGATGCTATTGCTTGACGTTTGGCATGTTTGGTAGAAAAAGCTTTTCCGGCCGAGAAAAACACATTTGGTGCACCATGCAGGTACTTTTGAGTTTCCCAGGAAAACGAAAGCAGTGACACCAAAAATTCTAGTTTCTGTTTGTGTCTCCCCTGAGGAGGTTTCAGGCCAGCAATGTCTTTCAGTACTATCTCTTTTGGTTTGGAAGCTATTGCTGGACGTTTGGCATGTTTGGTTGAAAAAGCTGCTCCGGCCGAGAAAAACACTTTTGGTGCACCATGCAGGTACATTTGAGTTTCCCAGGCAAACGAAAGCAGTTACACCAAAGTTTCTAGTTTCTGTTTGTGTCTCCCCTGAGGAGGTTTCAGGCCAGCAATGTCTTTCAGAACTATCTCTTTTGGTTTGGAAGCTATTGCTGTACGTTCTGTAGAAAAAGCTGCTCCGGCCGAGAAAAACACTTTTGGTGCACCATGCAGGCACATTTGAGTTTCCCAGGAAAACGAAAGCAGTTACACCAAAGTTTCTAGTTTCTGTTTGTGTCCCCCTGAGGAGGTTTCAGGCCAGCAATGTCTTTCAGTACAATCTCTTTTTGTTTGGAAGCTATTGCTGGACGTTTGGCATGTTTGGTAGAAAAATGCTGCTCCGGCCGAGAGAAACAATTTTGGGGCACCATGCAGGTACATTTGAGTATCCCAGGCAAACCAAAGCAGTGACAAAAAAGATTCTAGTTTCTGTTTGTGTCTCCCCTGAGGAGGTTTCAGGCCAGCAATGTCTTTCAGTACTCTCTCGTTTGGTTTGGAAGCTATTGCTGGACTTTTAGCATGTTTGGTTGAAAAAGCTGCTCCGGCCGAGAAAAACACTTTTGGTGCACCATGCAGGTACATTTGAGTATCCCAGGCAAACCAAAGCAGAGACAAAAAAGATTCTAGTTACTGTTTTTGTCTCCCCTGAGGAGGTTTCAGGCCAGCTATGTCTTTCAGTACTATCTCTTTTGGTTTGGAAGCTATTGCTGTACGTTCTGTAGAAATAGCTGCTCCGGCCGAGAAAAACACTTTTGGTGCACCATGCAGGTACATTTGAGTTTCCCAGGCAAACGAAAGCAGTTACACCAAAGTTTCTAGTTTCTGTTTGTGTCCCCCTGAGGAGGTTTCAGGCCAGCAATGTCTTTCAGTACTATCTCTTTTGGTTTGGAAGCTATTGCTGGACGTTTGGCATGTTTGGTAGAAAAAGCTTCTCCGGCCGAGAAAAACACTTTTGGTGCACCATGCAGGTACATTTGAGTTTCCCAGGCAAACGAAAGCAGTTACACCAAAAATTCTAGTTTCTGCTTGTGTCTCCCCTGAGGAGGTTTCAGGCCAGCAATGTCTTTCAGAACTATCTCTTTTGGTTTGGAAGGTATTGCTGGACGTTTAGCATGTTTGGCAGCAAATGCTGCTCCGGCCGAGAAAAACACTTTTGGTGCACCATGCAGGTACATTTGAGTATCCCAGGCAAACCAAAGCAGTGACAAAAAAGTTTCTAGTTTCTGTTTGTGTCTCCCCTGAGGAGGTTTCAGGCCAGCAATGTCTTTCAGTACTCTCTCGTTTGGTTTGGAAGCTATTGCTGGACGTTTGGCATGTTTGGCAGCAAATGCTGCTCCGGCCGAGAAAAACACCTTTGGTGCACCATGCAGGTACATTTGAGTTTCCCAGGCAAACGAAAGCAGTTACACCAAAGTTTCTAGTTTCTGTTTGTTTCTTCCCTGAGTATGTTTCAGGCCAGCAATGTCTTTCAGTACTATCTCTTTTGGTTTGGAAGCTATTGCTGGACGTTTAGCATGTTTGGCAGCAAATGCTGCTCCGGCCGAGAGAAACAATTTTGGGGCACCATGCAGGTACATTTGAGTATCCCAGGCAAACCAAAGCAGTGACAAAAAAGATTCTAGTTTCTGTTTGTGTCTCCCCTGAGGAGGTTTCAGTCCAGGAATATCTTTCAGAACTATCTGTTTTGGTTTGGAAGCTATTACTGGACGTTTGGTAGAAAAAGCTGCTCCGGCCGAGAAAAACACTTTTGGTGCACCATGCAGGTACATTTGTGTTTCCCAAGCAAACGAAAGCAGTGACACCAAAGTTTCTAGTTTCTGTTTGTGTCTCCCCTTAGGAGGTTTCAGGCCATCGATGTCTTTAAGTACTATATGTTTTGGTTTGAAGCTATTGCTGGACGTATGGCATGTTTGGTAGAAAAAGCTGCTCCGGCCGAGAAAAACACTTTTGGTGCACCATGCAGGTACATTTGAGTTTCCCAGGCAAACGAAAGCAGTTACACCAAAGTTTCTAGTTTCTGTTTGTGTCTCCCCTGAGGAGGTTTCAGGCCAGGAATATCTTTCAGAACTATCTGTTTTGGTTTGGTAGCTATTACTGGACGTTTGGTAGAAAAAGCTGCTCCGGCCGAGAAAAACACTTTTGGTGCACCATGCAGGTACATTTGAGTTTCCCAGGCAAACGAAAGCAGTGACACCAAAGTTTCTAGTTTCTGTTTGTGTCTCCCCTGAGGAGGTTTCAGGCCAGCAATGTCTTTCAGTACTATCTCTTTTGGTTTGGATGCTATTGCTGGACTTTTGGCATGTTTGGTAGAAAAAGCTTCTCCGGCCGAGAAAAACACTTTTGGTGCACAATGCAGGTACATTTGAGTTTCCCAGGCAAACGAAAGCAGTTACACCAAAGTTTCTAGTTTCTGTTTGTGTCTCCCCTGAGGAGGTTTCAGGCCAGAAATATCTTTCAGAACTATCTGTTTTGGTTTGGAAGCTATTGCTGTACGTTCTGTAGAAAAAGCTTCTCCGGCCGAGAAAAAAACTTTTGGTGCACCATGCAGGTACATTTGAGTTTCCCAGGCAAACGAAAGCAGTGACACCAAAGTTTCTAGTTTCTGTTTGTGTCTCCCCTGAGGAGGTTTCAGGCCAGCAATGTCTTTCAGTACTATCTCTTTTGGTTTGGATGCTATTGCTGGATGTTTAGTAGAAAAAGCTGCTCTGGACGAGAAAAACACTTTTGGTGCACCATGCAGGTACATTTGTGTTTCCCAAGCAAACGAAAGCAGTGACACCAAAGTTTCTAGTTTCTGTTTGTGTCTCCCCTTAGGAGGATTCAGGCCATCTATGTCTTTCAGTACTATCTGTTTTGGTTTGGAAGCTATTGCTGGACGTTTGGCATGTTTGGTAGAAAAAGCTGCTCCGGCCGAGAAAAACACTTTTGTTGCACCATGCAGGTACATTTGAGTTTCCCAGGCAAACGAAAGCAGTTACACCAAAGTTTCTAGTTTCTGTTTGTGTCTCCCCTGAGGAGGTTTCAGGCCAGGAATATCTTTCAGAACTATCTGTTTTGGTTTGGAAGCTATTGCTGTACGTTCTGTAGAAAAAGCTGCTCCGGCCGAGAAAAACACTTTTGGTGCACCATGCAGGCACATTTGAGTTTCCCAGGAAAACGAAAGCAGTGACACCAAAGTTTCTAGTTTCTGTTTGTGTCCCCCTGAGGAGGTTTCAGGCCAGCAATGTCTTTCAGTACAATCTCTTTTTGTTTGGAAGCTATTGCTGGACGTTTGGCATGTTTGGTAGAAAAAGCTTCTCCGGCCGAGAAAAACACTTTTGGTGCACCATGCAGGTACATTTGAGTATCCCAGGCAAACCAAAGCAGTGAAAAAAAAGTTTCTAGTTTCTGTTTGTGTCTCCCCTGAGGAGGTTTCAGGCCAGCAATGTCTTTCAGTACTATCTCTTTTGGTTTGGAAGCTATTCTGGACGTTTAGCATGTTTGGCAGCAAATGCTGCTCCGGCCGAGAAAAACAATTTTGGTGCACCATGCAGGAACATTTGAGTATCCCTTGCAAACCAAAGCATTGACAAAAAAGATTCTAGTTTCTGTTTGTGTCTCCCCAGAGGAGGTTTCAGGCCAGCAATGTCTTTCAGTACTATCTCTTTTGGTTTGGAAGCTATTGCTGGACGTTTGGCATGTTTGGCAGCAAATCCTGCTCCGGCCGAGAAAAACACTTTTGGTGCACCATGCAGGTACATTTGAGTTTCCCAGGCAAACGAAAGCAGTGACACCAAAGTTTCTAGTTTCTGCTTGTGTCTCCCCTGAGGAGGTTTCAGGCCAGCAATGTCTTTCAGAACTATCTCTTTTGGTTTGGATGCTATTGCTGGACGTTTGGCATGTTTGGTAGAAAAAGCTGCTCCGGCCGAGAAAAACACTTTTGGTGCACCATGCAGGTACATTTGAGTTTCCCAGGCGAACGAAAGCAGTGACACCAAAGTTTCTAGTTTCTGTTTGTGTCTCCCCTGAGGAGGTTTCAGGCCAGCAATGTCTTTCAGAACTATCTCTTTTGGTTTGGAAGCTATTGCTGTACGTTCTGTAGAAAAAGCTGCTCCGGCCGAGAAAAACACTTTTGGTGCACCATGCAGGCACATTTGAGTTTCCCAGGAAAACGAAAGCAGTGACACCAAAGTTTCTAGTTTCTGTTTGTGTCCCCCTGAGGAGGTTTCAGGCCAGCAATGTCTTTCAGTACAATCTCTTTTTGTTTGGAAGCTATTGCTGGACGTTTGGCATGTTTGGTAGAAAATGCTTCTCCGGCCGAGAAAAACAATTTTGGTGCACCATGCAGGTACATTTGAGTATCCCAGGCAAACCAAAGCAGTGAAAAAAAAGTTTCTAGTTTCTGTTTGTGTCTCCCCTGAGGAGGTTTCAGGTCAGCAATGTCTTTCAGTACTATCTCTTTTGGTTTGGAAGCTATTCTGGACGTTTAGCATGTTTGGCAGCAAATGCTGCTCCGGCCGAGAAAAACAATTTTGGTGCACCATGCAGGAACATTTGAGTATCCCTTGCAAACCAAAGCATTGACAAAAAAGATTCTAGTTTCTGTTTGTGTCTCCCCAGAGGAGGTTTCAGGCCAGCAATGTCTTTCAGTACTATCTCTTTTGGTTTGGAAGCTATTGCTGGACGTTTGGCATGTTTGGCAGCAAATCCTGCTCCGGCCGAGAAAAACACTTTTGGTGCACCATGCAGGTACATTTGAGTTTCCCAGGCAAACCAAAGCAGTGACACCAAAGTTTCTAGTTTCTGCTTGTGTCTCCCCTGAGGAGGTTTCAGGCCAGCAATGTCTTTCAGAACTATCTCTTTTGGTTTGGAAGGTATTGCTGGACGTTTAGCATGTTTGGCAGCAAATGCTGCTCCGGCCGAGAAAAACACTTTTGGTGCAGCATGCAGGTATATTTGAGTATCCCAGGCAAACCAAAGCAGTGACAAAAAAGTTTCTAGTTTCTGTTTGTGTCTCCCCTGAGGAGGTTTCAGGCCAGCAATGTCTTTCAGTACTCTCTCGTTTGGTTTGGAAGCTATTGCTGGACGTTTGGCATGTTTGGCAGCAAATGCTGCTCCGGCCGAGAAAAACACTTTTGGTGCACCATGCAGGTACATTTGAGTTTCCCAGGCAAACGAAAGCAGTTACACCAAAGTTTCTAGTTTCTGTTTGTTTCTCCCCTGAGGATGTTTCAGGCCAGCAATGTCTTTCAGTACTATCTCTTTTGGTTTGGAAGCTATTGCTGGACGTTTAGCATGTTTGGCAGCAAATGCTGCTCCGGCCGAGAGAAACAATTTTGGGGCACCATGCAGGTACATTTGAGTATCCCAGGCAAACCAAAGCAGTGACACCAAAGTTTCTAGTTTCTGTTTGTGTCTCCCCTGAGGAGGTTTCAGGCCAGCTATGTCTTTCAGTACTATCTCTTTTGGTTTGGAAGCTATTGCTGGATGTTTAGTAGAAAAAGCTGCTCTGGACGAGAAAAACACTTTTGGTGCACCATGCAGGTACATTTGTGTTTCCCAAGCAAACGAAAGCAGTGACACCAAAGTTTCTAGTTTCTGTTTGTGTCTCCCCTTAGGAGGTTTCAGGCCATCTATGTCTTTAAGTACTATCTGTTTTGGTTTGAAGCTATTGCTGGACGTTTGGCATGTTTGGTAGAAAAAGCTGCTCCGGCCGAGAAAAACACTTTTGGTGCACCATGCAGGTACATTTGAGTTTCCCAGGCAAACGAAAGCAGTTACACCAAAGTTTCTAGTTTCTGTTTGTGTCTCCCCTGAGGAGGTTTCAGGCCAGGAATATCTTTCAGAACTATCTGTTTTGGTTTGGAAGCTATTACTGGACGTTTGGTAGAAAAAGCTGCTCCGGCCGAGAAAAACACTTTTGGTGCACCATGCAGGTACATTTGAGTTTCCCAGGCAAACGAAAGCAGTGACACCAAAGCTTCTAGTTTCTGTTTGTGTCTCCCCTGAGGAGGTTTCAGGCCAGCAATGTCTTTCAGTACTATCTCTTTTGGTTTGGATGCTATTGCTGGACGTTTGGCATGTTTGGTAGAAAAAGCTTCTCCGGCCGAGAAAAACACTTTTGGTGCACAATGCAGGTACATTTGAGTTTCCCAGGCAAACGAAAGCAGTGACACCAAAGTTTCTAGTTTCTGTTTGTGTCTCCCCTGAGGAGGTTTCAGGCCAGCAATATCTTTCAGAACTATCTCTTTTGGTTTGGAAGCTATTGCTGTACGTTCTGTAGAAAAAGCTTCTCCGGCCGAGAAAAACACTTTTGGTGCACCATGCAGGTACATTTGAGTTTCCCAGGCAAACGAAAGCAGTGACACCAAAGTTTCTAGTTTCTGTTTGTGTCTCCCCTGAGGAGGTTTCAGGCCAGCAATGTCTTTCAGTACTATCTCTTTTGGTTTGGATGCTATTGCTGGATGTTTAGTAGAAAAAGCTGCTCTGGACGAGAAAAACACTTTTGTTGCACCATGCAGGTACATTTGTGTTTCCCAAGCAAACGAAAGCAGTGACACCAAAGTTTCTAGTTTCTGTTTGTGTCTCCCCTTAGGAGGATTCAGGCCATCTATGTCTTTCAGTACTATAGGTTTTGGTTTGGAAGCTATTGCTGGACGTTTGGCCATGTTTGGTTGAAAAAGCTGCTCCGGCCGAGAAAAACACTTTTGTTGCACCATGCAGGTACATTTGAGTTTCCCAGGCAAACGAAAGCAGTTACACCAAAGTTTCTAGTTTCTGTTTGTGTCTCCCCTGAGGAGGTTTCAGGCCAGGAATATCTTTCAGAACTATCTGTTTTGGTTTGGAAGCTATTACTGGACGTTCTGTAGAAAAGCTGCTCCGGCCGAGAAAAACACTTTTGGTGCACCATGCAGGTACATTTGAGTTTCCCAGGCAAACGAAAGCAGTGACACCAAAGTTTCTAGTTTTGGTTTGTGTCCCCCTGAGGAGGTTTCAGGCCAGCAATGTCTTTCAGTACTATCTCTTTTGGTTTGGAAGCTATTGCTGGACGTTTGGCATGTTTGGCAGCAAATGCTGCTCCGGCCGAGAAAAACACTTTTGGTGCACCATGCAGGTACATTTGAGTTTCCCAGGCAAACGAAAGCAGTGACACCAAAGTTTCTAGTTTCTGCTTGTGTCTCCCCTGAAGAGGTTTCAGGCCAGCAATGTCTTTCAGAACTATCTCTTTTGGTTTGGAAGGTATTGCTGGACGTTTAGCATGTTTGGCAGCAAATGCTGCTCCGGCCGAGAAAAACACTTTTGGTGCACCATGCAGGTACATTTGAGTATCCCAGGCAAACCAAAGCAGTGACAAAAAAGTTTCTAGTTTCTGTTTGTGTCTCCCCTGAGGAGGTTTCAGGCCAGCTATGTCTTTCAGTACTATCTCTTTTGGTTTGGAAGCTATTCTGGACGTTTAGCATGTTTGGCAGCAAATGCTGCTCCGGCCGAGAAAAACAATTTTGGTGCACCATGCAGGAACATTTGAGTATCCCTTGCAAACGAAAGCATTGACAAAAAAGATTCTAGTTTCTGTTTGTGTCTCCCCAGAGGAGGTTTCAGGCCAGCAATGTCTTTCAGTACTATCTCTTTTGGTTTGGAAGCTATTGCTGGACGTTTGGCATGTTTGGCAGCAAATCCTGCTCCGGCCGAGAAAAACACTTTTGGTGCACCATGCAGGTACATTTGAGTTTCCCAGGCAAACGAAAGCAGTGACACCAAAGTTTCTAGTTTCTGCTTGTGTCTCCCCTGAGGAGGTTTCAGGCCAGCAATGTCTTTCAGTACTCTCTCGTTTGGTTTGGAAGCTATTGCTGGACGTTTGGCATGTTTGGCAGCAAATGCTGCTCCGGCCGAGAAAAACACTTTTGGTGCACCATGCAGGTACATTTGAGTTTCCCAGGCAAACGAAAGCAGTGACACCAAAGTTTCTAGTTTCTGTTTGTTTCTCCCCTGAGGATGTTTCAGGCCAGCAATGTCTTTCAGTACTATCTCTTTTGGTTTGGAAGCTATTGCTGGACTTTTAGCATGTTTGGCAGCAAATGCTGCTCCGGCCGAGAGAAAAAATTTTGGGGCACCATGCAGGTACATTTGAGTATCCCAGGCAAACCAAAGCAGTGACAAAAAAGATTCTAGTTTCTGTTTGTGTCTCCCCTGAGGAGGTTTCAGGCCAGCTATGTCTTTCAGTACTATCTCTTTTGGTTTGGAAGCTATTGCTGGATGTTTAGTAGAAAAAGCTGCTCTGGACGAGAAAAACACTTTTGGTGCACCATGCAGGTACATTTGAGTTTCCCAGGCAAACCAAAGCAGTGACACCAAAGTTTCTAGTTTCTGCTTGTGTCTCCCCTGAGGAGGTTTCAGGCCAGCAATGTCTTTCAGTACTATCTCTTTTGGTTTGGAAGCTATTGCTGGACGTTTGGCATTTTTTGCAGCAAATGCAGCTCCGGCCGAGAAAAACACTTTTGGTGCACCATGCAGGTACATTTGAGTATCCTAGGCAAACGAAAGCGGAGACACCAAAGTTTCTAGTTTCTGTTTGTGTCTCCCCTGAGGAGGTTTCAGGCCAGCAATGTCTTTCAGTACTATCTCTTTTGGTTTGGAAGCTATTGCTGGACGTTTGGCATGTTTGGCAGCAAATGCTGCTCCGTCCAAGAAAAACACTTTTGTTGCACCATGCAGGTACATTTGAGTTTCACAGGCTAACGAAAGCAGTGACACCAAAGTTTCTAGTTTCTGTTTGTGTCTCCCCTGAGGATGTTTCAGGCCAGCAATGTCTTTCAGTACTATCTTTTTGTTTTGGAAGCTATTGCTGGACGTTTAGCATGTTTGGCAGCAAATGCTGCTCCGGCCGAGAAAAACAATTTTGGTGCACCATGCAGGTACATTTGAGTTTCCCAGGCAAACCAAAGCATTGACAAAAAAGATTCTAGTTTCTGTTTGTGTCTCCCCTGAGGAGGTTTCAGGCCAGCAATGTCTTTCAGTACTATCTCTTTTGGTTTGGAAGCTATTGCTGGATGTTTTGTAGAAAAAGCTTCTCCGGCCGAGAAAAACACTTTTGGTGCACCATGCAGGTACATTTGAGTTTCCCAGGCAAACGAAAGCAGTTACACCAAAGTTTCTAGTTTCTGTTTGTGTCTCCCCTGAGGAGGTTTCAGGCCAGCAATGTCTTTCAGAACTATCTGTTTTGGTTTGGAAGCTATTACTGGACGTTTTGTAGAAAAAGCTGCTCCGGCCGAGAAAAACACTTTTAGTGCACCATGCAGGTACATTTGAGTTTCCCAGGGAAACGAAAGCAGTGACACCAAAGTTTCTAGTTTCTGTTTGTGTCTCCCCTGAGGAGGTTTTAGGCCAGCTATATCTTTCAGTACTATCTCTTTTGGTTTGGATGCTATTGCTGGACGTTTGGCATGTTTGGTAGAAAAAGCTTCTCCGGCCGAGAAAAACACTTTTGGTGCACCATGCAGGTACATTTGAGTTTCCCAGGCAAACGAAAGCAGTTACACCAAAGTTTCTAGTTTCTGTTTGTGTCTCCCCTGAGGAGGTTTCAGGCCAGCTATGTCTTTCAGTACTATCTCTTTTGGTTTGGAAGCTATTGCTGGACGTTTGGCATGTTTGGTAGAAAAAGCTTCTCCGGCCGAGAAAAACACTTTTGGTGCACCATGCAGGTACATTTGAGTTTCCCAGGCAAACGAAAGCAGTTACACCAAAGCTTCTAGTTTCTGTTTGTGTCTCCCCTGAGGAGGTTTCAGGCCAGCTATGTCTTTCAGTGCTATCTCTTTTGGTTTGGAAGCAATTGCTGGACGTTTGGTAGAATAAGCTTCTCCGGCCGAGAAAAACACTTTTGGTGCACCATGCAGGTACATTTGAGTTTCCCAGGCAAACGAAAGCAGTTACACCAAAGTTTCTAGTTTCTGTTGGTGTCTCCCCTGAGGAGGTTTCAGGCCAGCAATATCTTTCTGAACTATCTGTTTTGGTTTGGAAGCAATTGCTGGACGTTTGGTAGAAAAAGCTTCTCCGGCCGAGAAAAACACTTTTGTTGCACCATGCAGGTACATTTGAGTTTCCCAGGCAAACGAAAGCAGTTACACCAAAGTTTCTAGTTTCTGTTTGTGTCTCCCCTGAGGAGGTTTGAGGCCAGCAATGTCTTCCTGTACTATCTCTTTTGGTTTGGAAGTTATTGCTGGACGTTTGGCATGTTTGGCAGCAAATGCTGCTCCGGCCGAGAAAAATACTTTTGGTGCACCATGCAGGTACTTTTGAGTTTCCCAGGCAAACCAAAGCAGTGACAAAAAAGATTCTAGTTTCTGTTTGTGTCTCCCCTGAGGAGGTTTCAGGCCAGCAATGTCTTTCAGTACTATCTCTTTTGGTTTGGAAGCTATTGCTGGACGTTTGGCATGTTTGGCAGAAAATGCTGCTCCGGCCGAGAAAAACACTTTTGGTGCACCATGCAGGTACATTTGAGTTTCCCAGGCAAACCAAAGCAGTGACACCAAAGTTTCTAGTTTCTGTTTGTGTCTCCCCTGAGGAGGTTTCAGGCCAGCTATATCTTTCAGTACTATCTCTTTTGGTTTGGAAGCTATTGCTGGACGTTTGGCATGTTTGGCAGCAAATGCAGCTCTGGCCGAGAAAAACACTTTTGGTGCACCATGCAGGTACATTTGAGTTTCCCAGGCAAACGAAAGCGGTGACACCAAAGTTTCTAGTTTCTGTTTGTGTCTCCCCTGAGGAGGTTTCAGGCCAGCAATGTCTTTCAGTACTATCTCTTTTGGTTTGGAAGCTATTGCTGGACGTTTGGCATGTTTGGAAGCAAATGCTGCTCCGGCCGAGAAAAACACTTTTGGTGCACCATGCAGGTACATTTGAGTTTCCCAGGCAAACCAAAGCAGTGACACCAAAGTTTCTAGTTTCTGTTTGTGTCTCCCCTGAGGAGGTTTCAGGCCAGCAATGTCTTTCAGTACTATCTCTTTTGGTTTGGAAGGTATTCTGGACGTTTTGCATGTTTGGCAGCAAATGCTTCTCCGGCCGAGAAAAACAATTTTGGTGTACCATGCAGGTACATTTGAGTATCCCATGCAAACCAAAGCATTAACAAAAAAGATTCTAGTTTCTGTTTGTGTCTCCCCTGAGGAGGTTTCAGGCCAGCAATGTCTTTCAGTACTATCTCTTTTGGTTTGGAAGCTATTGCTGGACGTTTGGCATGTTTGGCAGCAAATGCTGCTCCGGCCGAGAAAAACACTTTTGGTGCACCATGCAGGTACATTTGAGTTTCCCAGGCAAACGAAAGCAGTGACACCAAAGTTTCTAGTTTCTGTTTGTGTCTCCCCTGAGGAGGTTTCAGGCCAGCAATGTCTTTCAGTACTATCTCTTTTGGTTTGGAAGCTATTGCTGGACGTTTGGCATATTTGGCAGCAAATGCTGCTCCGGCCGAGAAAGACACTTTTGGTGCACCATGCAGGTACATTTGAGTTTCCCAGGCAAACGAAAGCGGTGACACCAAAGTTTCTAGTTTCTGTTTGTGTCTCACCTGAGAGGTTTCAGGCCAGCTATATCTTTCAGTACTATCTCTTTTGGTTTGGAAGCTATTGCTGGACATTTGGCATGTTTGGCAGCAAATGCAGCTCCGGCCGAGAAAAACAGTTTTGGTGCACCATGCAGGTACATTTGAGATTCCCAGGCAAACGATAGCGGTGACACCAAAGTTTCTAGTTTCTGTTTGTGTCTCCCCTGAGGAGGTTTCAGGCCAGCAATGTCTTTCAGTACTATCTCTTTTGGTTTGGAAGCTATTGCTGGACGTTTGGCATGTTTGGCAGCAAATGCTGCTCCGGCCGAGAAAAACACTTTTGGTGCACCATGCAGGTACATTTGAGTTTCCCAGGCAAACCAAAGCAGTGACAAAAAAGTTTCTAGTTTCTGTTTGTGTCTCCCCTGAGGAGGTTTCAGGCCAGCAATGTCTTCCTGTACTATCTCTTTTTGTTTGGAAGCTATTGCTGGACGTTTGGCATGTTTGGCAGCAAATGCTGCTCCGGCCGAGAAAAACAATTTTGGTGCACCATGCAGGTACATTTGAGTTTCCCAGGCAAACCAAAGCAGTGACAAAAAAGTTTCTAGTTTCTGTTTGTGTCTCCCCTGAGGAGGTTTCAGGCCAGCAATGTCTTCCTGTACTATCTCTTTTGGTTTGGAAGCTATTGCTGGACGTTTGGCAAGTTTCGCAGCAAATGCTGCTCTGGCCGAGAAAGACACTTTTGGTGCACCATGCAGGTACATTTGAGTTTCCCAGGCAAACCAAAGCAGTGACACCAAAGTTTCTAGTTTCTGCTTGTGTCTCCCCTGAGGAGGTTTCAGGCCAGCTATATCTTTCAGTACTATCTCTTTTGGTTTGGAAGCTATTGCTGGACGTTTGGCATGTTTGGCAGCAAATGCAGCTCTGGCCGAGAAAAACACTTTTGGTGCACCATGCAGGTACATTTGAGATTCCCAGGCAAACGAAAGCGGTGACACCAAAGTTTCTAGTTTCTGTTTGTGTCTCCCCTGAGGAGGTTTCAGGCCAGAAATGTCTTTCAGTACTATCTCTTTTGGTTTGGAAGCTATTGCTGGACGTTTGGCATGTTTGGAAGCAAATGCTGCTTTGGCCAAGAAAAACACTTTTGGTGCATCACGCAGGTACATTTGAGTTTCCCAGGCAAACCAAAGAAGTGACACCAAAGTTTCTAGTTTCTGTTTGTGTCTCC
This sequence comes from Laterallus jamaicensis coturniculus, assembly GCA_022605575.1. Taxonomy (NCBI): domain Eukaryota; kingdom Metazoa; phylum Chordata; class Aves; order Gruiformes; family Rallidae; genus Laterallus; species Laterallus jamaicensis. The sequence continues at coordinate 3,501,990 of JAKCOX010000001.1, forward strand.
CCTGAGGAGGTTTCAGGCCAGCAATATCTTTCAGAACTATCTCTTTTGGTTTGGAAGCTATTGCTGTACGTTCTGTAGAAAAAGCTTCTCCGGCCGAGAAAAACACTTTTGGTGCACCATGCAGGTACATTTGAGTTTCCCAGGCAAACGAAAGCAGTGACACCAAAGTTTCTAGTTTCTGTTTGTGTCTCCCCTGAGGAGGTTTCAGGCCAGCAATGTCTTTCAGTACTATCTCTTTTGGTTTGGATGCTATTGCTGGATGTTTAGTAGAAAAAGCTGCTCTGGACGAGAAAAACACTTTTGGTGCACCATGCAGGTACATTTGTGTTTCCCAAGCAAACGAAAGCAGTGACACCAAAGTTTCTAGTTTCTGTTTGTGTCTCCCCTTAGGAGGATTCAGGCCATCTATGTCTTTCAGTACTATAGGTTTTGGTTTGGAAGCTATTGCTGGACGTTTGGCCATGTTTGGTTGAAAAAGCTGCTCCGGCCGAGAAAAACACTTTTGTTGCACCATGCAGGTACATTTGAGTTTCCCAGGCAAACGAAAGCAGTTACACCAAAGTTTCTAGTTTCTGTTTGTGTCTCCCCTGAGGAGGTTTCAGGCCAGGAATATCTTTCAGAACTATCTGTTTTGGTTTGGAAGCTATTACTGGACGTTCTGTAGAAAAAGGTGCTCCGGCCGAGAAAAACACTTTTGGTGCACCATGCAGGTACATTTGAGTTTCCCAGGCAAACGAAAGCAGTGACACCAAAGTTTCTAGTTTTGGTTTGTGTCCCCCTGAGGAGGTTTCAGGCCAGCAATGTCTTTCAGTACTATCTCTTTTGGTTTGGAAGCTATTGCTGGACGTTTGGCATGTTTGGCAGCAAATGCTGCTCCGGCCGAGAAAAACACTTTTGGTGCACCATGCAGGTACATTTGAGTTTCCCAGGCAAACGAAAGCAGTGACACCAAAGTTTCTAGTTTCTGCTTGTGTCTCCCCTGAAGAGGTTTCAGGCCAGCAATGTCTTTCAGAACTATCTCTTTTGGTTTGGAAGGTATTGCTGGACGTTTAGCATGTTTGGCAGCAAATGCTGCTCCGGCCGAGAAAAACACTTTTGGTGCACCATGCAGGTACATTTGAGTATCCCAGGCAAACCAAAGCAGTGACAAAAAAGTTTCTAGTTTCTGTTTGTGTCTCCCCTGAGGAGGTTTCAGGCCAGCTATGTCTTTCAGTACTATCTCTTTTGGTTTGGAAGCTATTCTGGACGTTTAGCATGTTTGGCAGCAAATGCTGCTCCGGCCGAGAAAAACAATTTTGGTGCACCATGCAGGAACATTTGAGTATCCCTTGCAAACGAAAGCATTGACAAAAAAGATTCTAGTTTCTGTTTGTGTCTCCCCAGAGGAGGTTTCAGGCCAGCAATGTCTTTCAGTACTATCTCTTTTGGTTTGGAAGCTATTGCTGGACGTTTGGCATGTTTGGCAGCAAATCCTGCTCCGGCCGAGAAAAACACTTTTGGTGCACCATGCAGGTACATTTGAGTTTCCCAGGCAAACGAAAGCAGTGACACCAAAGTTTCTAGTTTCTGCTTGTGTCTCCCCTGAGGAGGTTTCAGGCCAGCAATGTCTTTCAGTACTCTCTCGTTTGGTTTGGAAGCTATTGCTGGACGTTTGGCATGTTTGGCAGCAAATGCTGCTCCGGCCGAGAAAAACACTTTTGGTGCACCATGCAGGTACATTTGAGTTTCCCAGGCAAACGAAAGCAGTGACACCAAAGTTTCTAGTTTCTGTTTGTTTCTCCCCTGAGGATGTTTCAGGCCAGCAATGTCTTTCAGTACTATCTCTTTTGGTTTGGAAGCTATTGCTGGACTTTTAGCATGTTTGGCAGCAAATGCTGCTCCGGCCCAGAGAAAAAATTTTGGGGCACCATGCAGGTACATTTGAGTATCCCAGGCAAACCAAAGCAGTGACAAAAAAGATTCTAGTTTCTGTTTGTGTCTCCCCTGAGGAGGTTTCAGGCCAGCTATGTCTTTCAGTACTATCTCTTTTGGTTTGGAAGCTATTGCTGGATGTTTAGTAGAAAAAGCTGCTCTGGACGAGAAAAACACTTTTGGTGCACCATGCAGGTACATTTGAGTTTCCCAGGCAAACCAAAGCAGTGACACCAAAGTTTCTAGTTTCTGCTTGTGTCTCCCCTGAGGAGGTTTCAGGCCAGCAATGTCTTTCAGTACTATCTCTTTTGGTTTGGAAGCTATTGCTGGACGTTTGGCATTTTTTGCAGCAAATGCAGCTCCGGCCGAGAAAAACACTTTTGGTGCACCATGCAGGTACATTTGAGTATCCTAGGCAAACGAAAGCGGAGACACCAAAGTTTCTAGTTTCTGTTTGTGTCTCCCCTGAGGAGGTTTCAGGCCAGCAATGTCTTTCAGTACTATCTCTTTTGGTTTGGAAGCTATTGCTGGACGTTTGGCATGTTTGGCAGCAAATGCTGCTCCGTCCAAGAAAAACACTTTTGTTGCACCATGCAGGTACATTTGAGTTTCCCAGGCTAACGAAAGCAGTGACACCAAAGTTTCTAGTTTCTGTTTGTGTCTCCCCTGAGGATGTTTCAGGCCAGCAATGTCTTTCAGTACTATCTTTTTGTTTTGGAAGCTATTGCTGGACGTTTAGCATGTTTGGCAGCAAATGCTGCTCCGGCCGAGAAAAACAATTTTGGTGCACCATGCAGGTACATTTGAGTTTCCCAGGCAAACCAAAGCATTGACAAAAAAGATTCTAGTTTCTGTTTGTGTCTCCCCTGAGGAGGTTTCAGGCCAGCAATGTCTTTCAGTACTATCTCTTTTGGTTTGGAAGCTATTGCTGGATGTTTTGTAGAAAAAGCTTCTCCGGCCGAGAAAAACACTTTTGGTGCACCATGCAGGTACATTTGAGTTTCCCAGGCAAACGAAAGCAGTTACACCAAAGTTTCTAGTTTCTGTTTGTGTCTCCCCTGAGGAGGTTTCAGGCCAGCAATGTCTTTCAGAACTATCTGTTTTGGTTTGGAAGCTATTACTGGACGTTTTGTAGAAAAAGCTGCTCCGGCCGAGAAAAACACTTTTAGTGCACCATGCAGGTACATTTGAGTTTCCCAGGGAAACGAAAGCAGTGACACCAAAGTTTCTAGTTTCTGTTTGTGTCTCCTCTGAGGAGGTTTTAGGCCAGCTATATCTTTCAGTACTATCTCTTTTGGTTTGGATGCTATTGCTGGACGTTTGGCATGTTTGGTAGAAAAAGCTTCTCCGGCCGAGAAAAACACTTTTGGTGCACCATGCAGGTACATTTGAGTTTCCCAGGCAAACGAAAGCAGTTACACCAAAGTTTCTAGTTTCTGTTTGTGTCTCCCCTGAGGAGGTTTCAGGCCAGCTATGTCTTTCAGTACTATCTCTTTTGGTTTGGAAGCTATTGCTGGACGTTTGGCATGTTTGGTAGAAAAAGCTTCTCCGGCCGAGAAAAACACTTTTGGTGCACCATGCAGGTACATTTGAGTTTCCCAGGCAAACGAAAGCAGTTACACCAAAGCTTCTAGTTTCTGTTTGTGTCTCCCCTGAGGAGGTTTCAGGCCAGCTATGTCTTTCAGTGCTATCTCTTTTGGTTTGGAAGCAATTGCTGGACGTTTGGTAGAATAAGCTTCTCCGGCCGAGAAAAACACTTTTGGTGCACCATGCAGGTACATTTGAGTTTCCCAGGCAAACGAAAGCAGTTACACCAAAGTTTCTAGTTTCTGTTGGTGTCTCCCCTGAGGAGGTTTCAGGCCAGCAATATCTTTCTGAACTATCTGTTTTGGTTTGGAAGCAATTGCTGGACGTTTGGTAGAAAAAGCTTCTCCGGCCGAGAAAAACACTTTTGTTGCACCATGCAGGTACATTTGAGTTTCCCAGGCAAACGAAAGCAGTTACACCAAAGTTTCTAGTTTCTGTTTGTGTCTCCCCTGAGGAGGTTTGAGGCCAGCAATGTCTTCCTGTACTATCTCTTTTGGTTTGGAAGCTATTGCTGGACGTTTGGCATGTTTGGCAGCAAATGCTGCTCCGGCCGAGAAAAATACTTTTGGTGCACCATGCAGGTACTTTTGAGTTTCCCAGGCAAACCAAAGCAGTGACAAAAAAGATTCTAGTTTCTGTTTGTGTCTCCCCTGAGGAGGTTTCAGGCCAGCAATGTCTTTCAGTACTATCTCTTTTGGTTTGGAAGCTATTGCTGGACGTTTGGCATGTTTGGCAGAAAATGCTGCTCCGGCCGAGAAAAACACTTTTGGTGCACCATGCAGGTACATTTGAGTTTCCCAGGCAAACCAAAGCAGTGACACCAAAGTTTCTAGTTTCTGTTTGTGTCTCCCCTGAGGAGGTTTCAGGCCAGCTATATCTTTCAGTACTATCTCTTTTGGTTTGGAAGCTATTGCTGGACGTTTGGCATGTTTGGCAGCAAATGCAGCTCTGGCCGAGAAAAACACTTTTGGTGCACCATGCAGGTACATTTGAGTTTCCCAGGCAAACGAAAGCGGTGACACCAAAGTTTCTAGTTTCTGTTTGTGTCTCCCCTGAGGAGGTTTCAGGCCAGCAATGTCTTTCAGTACTATCTCTTTTGGTTTGGAAGCTATTGCTGGACGTTTGGCATGTTTGGAAGCAAATGCTGCTCCGGCCGAGAAAAACACTTTTGGTGCACCATGCAGGTACATTTGAGTTTCCCAGGCAAACCAAAGCAGTGACACCAAAGTTTCTAGTTTCTGTTTGTGTCTCCCCTGAGGAGGTTTCAGGCCAGCAATGTCTTTCAGTACTATCTCTTTTGGTTTGGAAGGTATTCTGGACGTTTTGCATGTTTGGCAGCAAATGCTTCTCCGGCCGAGAAAAACAATTTTGGTGTACCATGCAGGTACATTTGAGTATCCCATGCAAACCAAAGCATTAACAAAAAAGATTCTAGTTTCTGTTTGTGTCTCCCCTGAGGAGGTTTCAGGCCAGCAATGTCTTTCAGTACTATCTCTTTTGGTTTGGAAGCTATTGCTGGACGTTTGGCATGTTTGGCAGCAAATGCTGCTCCGGCCGAGAAAAACACTTTTGGTGCACCATGCAGGTACATTTGAGTTTCCCAGGCAAACGAAAGCAGTGACACCAAAGTTTCTAGTTTCTGTTTGTGTCTCCCCTGAGGAGGTTTCAGGCCAGCAATGTCTTTCAGTACTATCTCTTTTGGTTTGGAAGCTATTGCTGGACGTTTGGCATATTTGGCAGCAAATGCTGCTCCGGCCGAGAAAGACACTTTTGGTGCACCATGCAGGTACATTTGAGTTTCCCAGGCAAACGAAAGCGGTGACACCAAAGTTTCTAGTTTCTGTTTGTGTCTCACCTGAGAGGTTTCAGGCCAGCTATATCTTTCAGTACTATCTCTTTTGGTTTGGAAGCTATTGCTGGACATTTGGCATGTTTGGCAGCAAATGCAGCTCCGGCCGAGAAAAACAGTTTTGGTGCACCATGCAGGTACATTTGAGATTCCCAGGCAAACGATAGCGGTGACACCAAAGTTTCTAGTTTCTGTTTGTGTCTCCCCTGAGGAGGTTTCAGGCCAGCAATGTCTTTCAGTACTATCTCTTTTGGTTTGGAAGCTATTGCTGGACGTTTGGCATGTTTGGCAGCAAATGCTGCTCCGGCCGAGAAAAACACTTTTGGTGCACCATGCAGGTACATTTGAGTTTCCCAGGCAAACCAAAGCAGTGACAAAAAAGTTTCTAGTTTCTGTTTGTGTCTCCCCTGAGGAGGTTTCAGGCCAGCAATGTCTTCCTGTACTATCTCTTTTTGTTTGGAAGCTATTGCTGGACGTTTGGCATGTTTGGCAGCAAATGCTGCTCCGGCCGAGAAAAACAATTTTGGTGCACCATGCAGGTACATTTGAGTTTCCCAGGCAAACCAAAGCAGTGACAAAAAAGTTTCTAGTTTCTGTTTGTGTCTCCCCTGAGGAGGTTTCAGGCCAGCAATGTCTTCCTGTACTATCTCTTTTGGTTTGGAAGCTATTGCTGGACGTTTGGCAAGTTTCGCAGCAAATGCTGCTCTGGCCGAGAAAGACACTTTTGGTGCACCATGCAGGTACATTTGAGTTTCCCAGGCAAACCAAAGCAGTGACACCAAAGTTTCTAGTTTCTGCTTGTGTCTCCCCTGAGGAGGTTTCAGGCCAGCTATATCTTTCAGTACTATCTCTTTTGGTTTGGAAGCTATTGCTGGACGTTTGGCATGTTTGGCAGCAAATGCAGCTCTGGCCGAGAAAAACACTTTTGGTGCACCATGCAGGTACATTTGAGATTCCCAGGAAAACGAAAGCGGTGACACCAAAGTTTCTAGTTTCTGTTTTTGTCTCCCCTGAGGAGGTTTCAGGCCAGCAATGTCTTTCAGTACTATCTCTTTTGGTTTGGAAGCTATTGCTGGACGTTTGGCATGTTTGGCAGCAAATGCTGCTCTGGCCGAGAAAAACACATTTTGGTGCACCATGCAGGTACATTTGAGTTTCCCAGGCAAACGAAAGCAGTGACACCAAAGTTTCTAGTTTCTGCTTGTGTCTCCCCTGAGGAGGTTTCAGGCCAGCTATATCTTTCAGTACAATCACTTTTGGTTTGGAAGCTATTGCTGGACGTTTGGCATGTTTTGCAGCAAATGCAGCTCCGGCCGAGAAAAACACTTATGGTGCACCATGCAGGTACATTTGAGTATCCTAGGCAAACGAAAGCGGAGACACCAAAGTTTCTAGTTTCTGTTTGTGTCTCCCCTGAGGAGGTTTCAGGCCAGCAATGTCTTTCAGTACTATCTCTTTTGGTTTGGAAGCTATTGCTGGACGTTTGGCATGTTTGGCAGCAAATGCTGCTCCGGCCAAGAAAAACACTTTTGTTGCACCATGCAGGTACATTTGAGTTTCCCAGGCTAACGAAAGCAGTGACACCAAAGTTTCTAGTTTCTGTTTGTGTCTCCCCTGAGGATGTTTCAGGCCAGCAATGTCTTTCAGTACTATCTTTTTGTTTTGGAAGCTATTGCTGGACGTTTAGCATGTTTGGCAGCAAATGCTGCTCCGGCCGAGAAAAACAATTTTGGTGCACCATGCAGGTACATTTGAGTATCCCATGCAAACCAAAGCATTGACAAAAAAGATTCTAGTTTCTGTTTGTGTCTCCCCTGAGGAGGTTTCAGGCCAGCAATGTCTTTCAGTACTATCTCTTTTGGTTTGGAAGCTTTTGCTGGATGTTTAGTAGAAAAAGCTTCTCCGGCCGAGAAAAACACTTTTGGTGCACCATGCAGGTACATTTGAGTTTCCCAGGCAAACGAAAGCAGTTACACCAAAGTTTCTAGTTTCTGTTTGTGTCTCCCCTGAGAAGGTTTCAGGCCAGCAATGTCTTTCAGAACTATCTGTTTTGGTTTGGAAGCTATTACTGGACGTTTTGTAGAAAAAGCTGCTCCGGCCGAGAAAAACACTTTTGGTGCACCATGCAGGTACATTTGAGTTTCCCAGGGAAACGAAAGCAGTGACACCAAAGTTTCTAGTTTCTGTTTGTGTCTCCCCTGAGGAGGTATCAGGCCAGCTATATCTTTCAGTACTATCTCTTTTGGTTTGGATGCTATTGCTGGACGTTTGGCATGTTTGTTAGAAAAAGCTTCTCCGGCCGAGAAAAACACTTTTGGTGCACCATGCAGGTACATTTGAGTTTCCCAGGCAAACGAAAGCAGTTACACCAAAGTTTCTAGTTTCTGTTTGTGTCTCCCCTGAGGAGGTTTCAGGCCAGCTATGTCTTTCAGTACTATCTCTTTTGGTTTGGAAGCTATTGCTGGACGTTTGGCATGTTTGGTAGAAAAAGCTTCTCCGGCCGAGAAAAACACTTTTGGTGCACCATGCAGGTACATTTGAGTTTCCCAGGCAAACAAAAGCAGTTACACCAAAGCTTCTAGTTTCTGTTTGTGTCTCCCCTGAGGAGGTTTCAGGCCAGCTATGTCTTTCAGTGCTATCTCTTTTGGTTTGGAAGCAATTGCTGGACGTTTGGTAGAAAAAGCTTCTCCGGCCGAGAAAAACACTTTTGTTGCACCATGCAGGTACATTTGAGTTTCCCAGGCAAACGAAAGCAGTTACACCAAAGTTTCTAGTTTCTGTTTGTGTCTCCCCTTGAGGAGGTTTCAGGCCAGCAATATCTTTCTGAACTATCTGTTTTGGTTTGGAAGCTATTGCTGGACGTTTGGTAGAAAAAGCTGCTCCGGCCGAGAAAAACACTTTTGGTGCACCATGCAGGTACATTTGAGTTTCCCAGGCAAACGAAAGCAGTTACACCAAAGTTTCTAGTTTCTGTTTGTGTCTCCCCTGAGAAGGTTTCAGGCCAGCAATATCTTTCAGTACTATCTCTTTTTGTTTGGAAGCAATTGCTGGACGTTTGGTAGAAAAAGCTTCTCCGGCCGAGAAAAACACTTTTGTTGCACCATGCAGGTACATTTGAGTTTCCCAGGCAAACGAAAGCAGTTACACCAAAGTTTCTTGTTTCTGTTTGTGTCTCCCCTGAGGAGGTTTCAGGCCAGCAATATCTTTCAGAACTATCTGTTCTGGTTTCGAAGCTATTGCTGGACGTTTGGTAGAAAAAGCTGCTCCGGCCGAGAAAAACACTTTTGGTGCACCATGCAGGTACATTTGAGTTTCCCAGGCAAACGAAAGCAGTTACACCAAAGTTTCTAGTTTCTGTTTGTGTCTCCCCTGAGGAGGTTTCAGGCTAGCAATGTCTTTCAGTACTATCTCTCTTGGTTTGGAAGCTATTGCTGGACGTTTGGCATGTTTGGTAGAAAAAGCTTCTCCGGCCGAGAAAAACACTTTTGGTGCACCATGCAGGTACTTTTGAGTTTCCCAGGCAAACAAAAGCAGTGACAGCAAAAATTCTAGTTTCTGTTTGTGTCTCCCCTGAGGAGTTTTCAGGCCAGCAATGTCTCTCAGTACTATCTCTTTTGGTTTGGATGCTATTGCTGGACGTTTGGCATGTTTGGTTGAAAAAGCTGCTCCTGCCGAGAAAAACACTTTTGGTGCACCATGCAGGTACATTTGAGTTTCCCAGGCAAACGAAAGCAGTGACACCAAAGTTTCTAGTTTCTGTTTGTGTCTCCCCTGAGGAGGTTTCAGGCCAGCAATATCTTTCAGAACTATCTCTTTTGGTTTGGAAGCTATTGCTGTACGTTCTGTAGAAAAAGCTTCTCCGGCCGAGAAAAACACTTTTGGTGCACCATGCAGGTACATTTGAGTTTCCCAGGCAAACGAAAGCAGTTACACCAAAGTTTCTAGTTTCTGTTTGTGTCTCCCCTGAGGAGGTTTCAGGCCAGCAATGTCTTTCAGTACTATCTTTTTTGGTTTGGATGCTATTGCTGGACGTTTGGCATGTTTGGTAGAAAAAGATTCTCCGGCCGAGAAAAACACTTTTGGTGCACCATGCAGGTACATTTGAGTTTCCCCGGCAAACGAAAGCAGTGACACCAAAGTTTCTAGTTTCTGTTTGTGTCTCCCCTGAGGAGGTTTGAGGCCAGCTATGTCTTTCAGTACTATCTCTTTTGGTTTGGAAGCTATTGCTGGACGTTTGGCATGTTTGGTAGAAAAAGCTTCTCCGGCCGAGAAAAACACTTTTGGTGCACCATGCAGGTACATTTGAGTTTCCCAGGCAAACGGAAGCAGTTACACCAAAGTTTCTAGTTTCTGTTTGTGTCTCCCCTGAGGAGGTTTCAGGCCAGCAATATCTTTCAGAACTATCTGTTTTGGTTTGGAAGCTATTGCTGGACGTTTGGTAGAAAAAGCTGCTCCGGCCGAGAAAAACACTTTTGGTGCACCATGCAGATACATTTGAGTTTCCCAGGCAAACGAAAGCAGTTACACCAAAGTTTCTAGTTTCTGTTTGTGTCTCCCCTGAGGAGGTTTCAGGCCAGCTATGTCTTTCAGTGCTATCTCTTTTGGTTTGGAAGCAATTGCTGGACGTTTGGTAGAAAAAGCTTCTCCGGCCGAGAAAAACACTTTTGGTGCACCATGCAGGTACATTTGAGTTTCCCAGGCAAACGAAAGCAGTTACACCAAAGTTTCTAGTTTCTGTTTGTGTCTCCCCTGAGGAGGTTTCAGGCTAGCAATGTCTTTCAGTACTATCTCTCTTGGTTTGGAAGCTATTGCTGGACGTTTGGCATGTTTGGTAGAAAAAGCTTCTCCGGCCGAGAAAAACACTTTTGGTGCACCATGCAGGTACTTTTGAGTTTCCCAGGCAAACAAAAGCAGTGACAGCAAAAATTCTAGTTTCTGTTTGTGTCTCCCCTGAGGAGTTTTCAGGCCAGCAATGTCTCTCAGTACTATCTCTTTTGGTTTGGAAGCTATTGCTGGACGTTTGGCATGTTTGGTTGAAAAAGCTGCTCCTGCCGAGAAAAACACTTTTGGTGCACCATGCAGGTACATTTGAGTTTCCCAGGCAAACGAAAGCAGTTACACCAAAGTTTCTCGTTTCTGTTTGTGTCTCCCCTGAGGAGGTTTCAGGCCAGCAATATCTTTCAGAACTATCTGTTTTGGTTTGGAAGCTATTGCTGGACGTTTGGTAGAAAAAGCTGCTCCGGCCGAGAAAAACACTTTTGGTGCACCATGCAGGTACATTTGAGTTTCCCAGGCAAACGAAAGCAGTGACACCAAAGTTTCTAGTTTCTGTTTGTGTCTCCCCTGAGGAGGTTTCAGGTCAGCAATATCTTTCAGAACTATCTCTTTTGGTTTGGAAGCTATTGCTGTACGTTCTGTAGAAAAAGCTGCTCCGGCCGAGAAAAACACTTTTGGTGCACCATGCAGGTACATTTGAGTTTCCCAGGCAAACGAAAGCAGTTAAACCAAAGTTTCTAGTTTCTGTTTGTGTCTCCCCTGAGGAGGTTTCAGGCCAGCAATGTCTTTCAGTACTATCTTTTTTGGTTTGGATGCTATTGCTGGACGTTTGGCATGTTTGGTAGAAAAAGATTCTCCGGCCGAGAAAAACACTTTTGGTGCACCATGCAGGTACATTTGAGTTTCCCCGGCAAACGAAAGCAGTGACACCAAAGTTTCTAGTTTCTGTTTGTGTCTCCCCTGAGGAGGTTTGAGGCCAGCAATGTCTTCCTGTACTATCTCTTTTGGTTTGGAAGCTATTGCTGGACGTTTGGCATGTTTGGCAGCAAATGCTGCTCCGGCCGAGAAAAACAGTTTTGGTGCACCATGCAGGTACATTTGAGTTTCCCAGGCAAACCAAAGCAGTGACAAAAAAGATTCTAGTTTCTGTTTGTGTCTCCCCTGAGGAGGTTTCAGGCCAGCAATGTCTTTCAGTACTATCTCTTTTGGTTTGGAAGCTATTGCTGGACGTTTGGCATGTTTGGCAGAAAATGCTGCTCCGGCCGAGAAAAACACTTTTGGTGCACCATGCAGGTACATTTGAGTTTCCCAGGCAAACCAAAGCAGTGACACCAAAGTTTCTAGTTTCTGTTTGTGTCTCCCCTGAGGAGGTTTCAGGCCAGCTATATCTTTCAGTACTATCTCTTTTGGTTTGGAAGCTATTGCTGGACGTTTGGCATGTTTGGCAGCAAATTCAGCTCTGGCCGAGAAAAACACTTTTGTTGCACCATGCAGGTACATTTGAGTTTCCCAGGCAAACCAAAGCGGTGACAAAAAAGTTTCTAGTTTCTGTTTGTGTCTCCCCTGAGGAGGTTTCAGGCCAGCAATGTCTTTCAGTACTATCTCTTTTGGTTTGGAAGCTATTGCTGGACGTTTGGCATATTTGGCAGCAAATGCTGCTCCGGCCGAGAAAGACACTTTTGGTGCACCATGCAGGTACATTTGAGTTTCCCAGGCAAACGATAGCGGTGACACCAAAGTTTCTAGTTTCTGTTTGTGTCTCCCCTGAGGAGGTTTCAGGCCAGCAATGTCTTTCAGTACTATCTCTTTTGTTTTGGAAGCTATTGCTGGACGTTTGGCATGTTTGGCAGCAAATGCTGCTCCGGCCGAGAAAAACACTTTTGGTGCACCATGCAGGTACATTTGAGTTTCCCAGGCAAACCAAAGCAGTGACAAAAAAGTTTCTAGTTTCTGTTTGTGTCTCCCCTGAGGAGGTTTCAGGCCAGCAAAGTCTTCCTGTACTATCTCTTTTTGTTTGGAAGCTATTGCTGGACGTTTGGCATGTTTGGCAGCAAATGCTGCTCCGGCCGAGAAAAACACTTTTGGTGCACCATGCAGGTACATTTGAGTATCCTAGGCAAACGAAAGCGGAGACACCAAAGTTTCTAGTTTCTGTTTGTGTCTCCCCTGAGGAGGTTTCAGGCCATCAATGTCTTTCAGTACTATCTCTTTTGGTTTGGAAGCTATTGCTGGATGTTTAGTAGAAAAAGCTTCTCCGGCCGAGAAAAACACTTTTGGTGCACCATGCAGGTACATTTGAGTTTCCCAGGCAAACGAAAGCAGTTACACCAAAGTTTCTAGTTTCTGTTTGTGTCTCCCCTGAGGAGGTTTCAGGCCAGCAATGTCTTTCAGAACTATCTGTTTTGGTTTGGAAGCTATTACTGGACGTTTTGTAGAAAAAGCTGCTCCGGCCAGGAAAAACACTTTTGGTGCACCATGCAGGTACATTTGAGTTTCCCAGGCAAACGAAAGCAGTGACACCAAAGTTTCTAGTTTCTGTTTGTGTCTCCCCTGAGGAGGTTTCAGGCCAGCTATATCTTTCAGTACTATCTCTTTTGGTTTGGATGCTATTGCTGGACGTTTGGCATGTTTGGTAGAAAAAGCTTCTCCGGCCGAGAAAAACACTTTTGGTGCACCATGCAGGTACATTTGAGTTTCCCAGGCAAACGAAAGCAGTTACACCAAAGTTTCTAGTTTCTGTTTGTGTCTCCCCTGAGGAGGTTTCAGGCCAGCTATGTCTTTCAGTACTATCTCTTTTGGTTTGGAAGCTATTGCTGGACGTTTGGCATGTTTGGTAGAAAAAGCTTCTCCGGCCGAGAAAAACACTTTTGGTGCACCATGCAGGTACATTTGAGTTTCCCAGGCAAACGAAAGCAGTTACACCAAAGCTTCTAGTTTCTGTTTGTGTCTCCCCTGAGGAGGTTTCAGGCCAGCTATGTCATTCAGTGCTATCTCTTTTGGTTTGGAAGCAATTGCTGGACGTTTGGTAGAAAAAGATTCTCCGGCCGAGAAAAACTCTTTTGTTGCACCATGCAGGTACATTTGAGTTTCCCAGGCAAACGAAAGCAGTTACACCAAAGTTTCTAGTTTCTGTTTGTGTCTCCCCTGAGGAGGTTTCAGGCCAGCAATATCTTTCTGAACTATCTGTTTTGGTTTGGAAGCTATTGCTGGACGTTTGGTAGAAAAAGCTGCTCCGGCCGAGAAAAACACTTTTGGTGCACCATGCAGGTACATTTGAGTTTCCCAGGCAAACGAAAGCAGTTACACCAAAGTTTGTAGTTTCTGTTTGTGTCTCCCCTGAGAAGGTTTCAGGCCAGCTATGTCTTTCAGTGCTATCCCTTTTTTTTTGGAAGCAATTGCTGGACGTTTGGTAGAAAAAGCTTCTCCGGCCGAGAAAAACACTTTTGTTGCACCATGCAGGTACATTTGAGTTTCCCAGGCAAACGAAAGCAGTTACACCAAAGTTTCTTGTTTCTGTTTGTGTCTCCCCTGAGGAGGTTTCAGGCCAGCAATATCTTTCAGAACTATCTATTCTGGTTTGGAAGCTATTGCTGGACGTTTGGTAGAAAAAGCAGCTCCGGCCGAGAAAAACACTTTTGGTGCACCATGCAGGTACATTTGAGTTTCCCAGGCAAACGAAAGCAGTTACACCAAAGTTTCTAGTTTCTGTTTGTGTCTCCCCTGAGGAGGTTTCAGGCTAGCAATGTCTTTCAGTACTATCTCTCTTGGTTTGGAAGCTATTGCTGGACGTTTGGCATGTTTGGTAGAAAAAGCTTCTCCGGCCGAGAAAAACACTTTTGGTGCACCATGCAGGTACTTTTGAGTTTCCCAGGCAAACAAAAGCAGTGACACCAAAAATTCTAGTTTCTGTTTGTGTCTCCCCTGAGGAGGTTTCAGGCCAGCAATGTCTTTCAGTACTATCTCTTTTGGTTTGGAAGCTATTGCTGGACGTTTGGCATGTTTGGTTGAAAAAGCTGCTCCGGCCGAGAAAAACACTTTTGGTGCACCATGCAGGTACATTTGAGTTTCCCAGGCAAACGAAAGCAGTGACACCAAAGTTTCTAGTTTCTGTTTGTGTCTCCCCTGAGGAGGTTTCAGGCCAGCAATATCTTTCAGAACTATCTCTTTTGGTTTGGAAGCTATTGCTGTACGTTCTGTAGAAAAAGCTTCTCCGGCCGAGAAAAACACTTTTGGTGCACCATGCAGGTACATTTGAGTTTCCCAGGCAAACGAAAGCAGTTACACCAAAGTTTCCTAGTTTCTGTTTGTGTCTCCCCTGAGGAGGTTTCAGGCCAGCAATGTCTTTCAGTACTATCTTTTTTGGTTTGGATGCTATTGCTGGACGTTTGGCATGTTTGGTAGAAAAAGATTCTCCGGCCGAGAAAAACACTTTTGGTGCACCATGCAGGTACATTTGAGTATCCCCGGCAAACGAAAGCAGTGACACCAAAGTTTCTAGTTTGTGTTTGTCTCTCCCCTGAGGAGGTTTCAGGCCAGCTATGTCTTTCAGTACTATCTCTTTTGGTTTGGAAGCTATTGCTGGACGTTTGGCAAGTTTCGCAGCAAATGCTGCTCTGGCCGAGAAAGACACTTTTGGTGCACCATGCAGGTACATTTGAGTTTCCCAGGCAAACCAAAGCAGTGACACCAAAGTTTCTAGTTTCTGCTTGTGTCTCCCCTGAGGAGGTTTCAGGCCAGCTATATCTTTCAGTACTATCTCTTTTGGTTTTTAAGCTATTGCTGGACGTTTGGCATGTTTGGCAGCAAATGCAGCTCTGGCCGAGAAAAACACTTTTGGTGCACCATGCAGGTACATTTGAGATTCCCAGGCAAACGAAAGCGGTGACACCAAAGTTTCTAGTTTCTGTTTGTGTCTCCCCTGAGGAGGTTTCAGGCCAGCAATGTCTTTCAGTACTATCTCTTTTGGTTTGGAAGCTATTGCTGGACGTTTGGCATGTTTGGCAGCAAATGCTGCTCTGGCCGAGAAAAACACATTTTGGTGCACCATGCAGGTACATTTGAGTTTCCCAGGCAAACGAAAGCAGTTACACCAAAGTTTCTAGTTTCTGCTTGTGTCTCCCCTGAGGAGGTTTCAGGCCAGCTATATCTTTCAGTACTATCACTTTTGGTTTGGAAGCTATTGCTGGACGTTTGGCATGTTTTGCAGCAAATGCAGCTCCGGCCGAGAAAAACACTTTTGGTGCACCATGCAGGTACATTTGAGTATCCTAGGCAAACGAAAGCGGAGACACCAAAAATTCTAGTTTCTGTTTGTGTCTCCCCTAAGGAGGTTTCAGGCCAGCAATGTCTTTCAGTACTATCTCTTTTGGTTTGGAAGCTATTGCTGGACGTTTGGCATGTTTGGTTGAAAAAGCTGCTCCTGCCGAGAAAAACACTTTTGGTGCACCATGCAGGTACATTTGAGTTTCCCAGGCAAACGAAAGCAGTTACACCAAAGTTTCTCGTTTCTGTTTGTGTCTCCCCTGAGGAGGTTTCAGGCCAGCAATATCTTTCAGAACTATCTGTTTTGGTTTGGAAGCTATTACTGGACGTTTGGTAGAAAAAGCTGCTCCGGCCGAGAAAAACACTTTTGGTGCACCATGCAGGTACATTTGAGTTTCCCAGGCAAACGAAAGCAGTGACACCAAAGTTTCTAGTTTCTGTTTTTGTCTCCCCTGAGGAGGTTTCAGGTCAGCAATATCTTTCAGAACTATCTCTTTTGGTTTGGAAGCTATTGCTGTACGTTCTGTAGAAAAAGCTTCTCCGGCCGAGAAAAACACTTTTGGTGCACCATGCAGGTACATTTGAGTTTCCCAGGCAAACGAAAGCAGTTACACCAAAGTTTCTAGTTTCTGTTTGTTTCTCCCCTGAGGAGGTTTCAGGCCAGCAATGTCTTTCAGTACTATCTTTTTTGGTTTGGATGCTATTGCTGGACGTTTGGCATGTTTGGTAGAAAAAGATTCTCCGGCCGAGAAAAACACTTTTGGTGCACCATGCAGGTACATTTGAGTTTCCCCGGCAAAACGAAAGCAGTGACACCAAAGTTTCTAGTTTCTGTTTGTCTCTCCCCTGAGGAGGTTTCAGGCCAGCTATGTCTTTCAGTACTATCTCTTTTGGTTTGGAAGCTATTGCTGGATGTTTGGCATGTTTGGTAGAAAAAGCTTCTCCGGCCGAGAAAAACACTTTTGGTGCACCATGCAGGTACATTTGAGTTTCCCAGGCAAACGAAAGCAGTTACACCAAAGTTTCTAGTTTCTGTTTGTGTCTCCCCTGAGGAGGTTTCAGGCTAGCAATATCTTTCAGAACTATCTGTTTTGGTTTGGAAGCTATTGCTGGACGTTTGGTAGAAAAAGCTGCTCCGGCCGAGAAAAACACTTTTGGTGCACCATGCAGATACATTTGAGTTTCCCAGGCAAACGAAAGCAGTTACACCAAAGTTTCTAGTTTCTGTTTGTGTCTCCCCTGAGGAGGTTTCAGGCCAGCTATGTCTTTCAGTGCTATCTCTTTTGGTTTGGAAGCAATTGCTGGACGTTTGGTAGAAAAAGCTTCTCCGGCCGAGAAAAACACATTTGTTGCACCATGCAGGTACATTTGAGTTTCCCAGGCAAACGAAAGCAGTTACACCAAAGTTTCTAGTTTCTGTTTGTGTCTCCCCTGAGGAGGTTTCAGGCCAGCAATATATTTCAGAACTATCTGTTTTGGTTTGGAAGCTATTGCTGGACGTTTGGTAGAAAAAGCTGCTCCGGCCGAGAAAAACACTTTTGGTGCACCATGCAGGTACATTTGAGTTTCCCAGGCAAACGAAAGCAGTTACACCAAAGTTTCTAGTTTCTGTTTGTGTCTCCCCTGACGAGGTTTCAGGCCAGCAATGTCTTTCAGTACTATCTCTTTTGGTTTGGAAGCTATTGCTGGACGTTTGGCATGTTTGGCAGCAAATGCTGCTCCGGCCGAGAAAAACACTTTTGGTGCACCACGCAGGTACATTTGAGTTTCCCAGGAAAACCAAAGCATGGACACCAAAGTTTCTAGTTTCTGTTTTTGTCTCCCCTGAGGAGGTTTCAGGCCAGCAATGTCTTTCTGTACTATCTCTTTTGGTTTGGAAGCTATTGCTGGACGTTTGGCATGTTTGGCAGCAAATGCTGCTCCGGCCGAGAAAAACACTTTTGGTGCACCATGCAGGTACATTTGAGTTTCCCAGGCAAACCAAAGCAGTGACACCAAAGTTTCTAGTTTCTGTTTGTGTCTCCCCTGAGGAGGTTTCAGGCCAGCTATATCTTTCAGTACTATCTCTTTTGGTTTGGAAGCTATTGCTGGACGTTTGGCATGTTTGGCAGCAAATGCTGCTCCGGCCGAGAAAAACACTTTTGGTGCACCATGCAGATACATTTGAGTTTCCCAGGCAAACCAAAGCAGTGACAAAAAAGTTTCTAGTTTCTGTTTGTGTCTCCCCTGAGGAGGTTTCAGGCCAGCAATGTCTTTCAGTACTATCTCTTTTGGTTTGGAAGCTATTGCTGGACGTTTGGCATGTTTGGCAGCAAATGCTGCACCTGCCGAGAAAAAAACATTTTGGTGCACCATGCAGGTACATTTGAGTCTCCCAGGCAAACGAAAGCAGTGACACCAAAGTTTCTAGTTTCTGTTTGTGTCTCCCCTGAGGAGGTTTCAGGCCAGCAATATATTTCAGAACTATCTGTTTTGGTTTGGAAGCTATTGCTGGACGTTTGGTAGAAAAAGCTGCTCCGGCCGAGAAAAACACTTTTGGTGCACCATGCAGGTACATTTGAGTTTCCCAGGCAAACGAAAGCAGTTACACCAAAGTTTCTAGTTTCTGTTTGTGTCTCCCCTGACGAGGTTTCAGGCCAGCAATGTCTTTCAGTACTATCTCTTTTGGTTTGGAAGCTATTGCTGGACGTTTGGCATGTTTGGCAGCAAATGCTGCTCCGGCCGAGAAAAACACTTTTGGTGCACCATGCAGGTACATTTGAGTTTCCCATGCAAAGGAAAGCAGTGACACCAAAGTTTCTAGTTTCTGTTTGTGTCTCCCCTGAGGAGGTTTCAGGCCAGCAATGTCTTTCAGTACTATCTCTTTTGGTTTGGAAGCTATTGCTGGACGTTTGGCATGTTTGGCAGTAAATGCTGCTCAGGCCGAGAAAAACACTTTTGGTGCACCAGGGAGATACATTTGAGTTTCCCAGGAAAACCAAAGCAGTGACACCAAAGTTTCTAGTTTCTGCTTGTGTCTCCCCTGAGGAGGTTTCAGGCCAGCTATATCTTTCAGTACTATCTCTTTTGGTTTGGAAGCTATTGCTGGACGTTTGGCATGTTTGGCAGCAAATGCTGCTCCGGCCGAGAAAAACACTTTTGGTGCACCACGCAGGTACATTTGAGTTTCCCAGGCAAACCAAAGCAGTGACACCAAAGTTTCTAGTTTCTGTTTGTGTCTCCCCTGAGGAGGTTTCAGGCCAGCAATGTCTTTCTGTACTATCTCTTTTGGTTTGGAAGCTATTGCTGGACGTTTGGCATGTTTGGCAGCAAATGCTGCTCCGGCCGAGAAAAACACTTTTGGTGCACCAGGGAGATACATTTGAGTTTCCCAGGAAAACAAAAGCAGTGACACCAAAGTTTCAAGTTTCTGTTTGTGTCTCCCCTTAGGAGGTTTCAGGCCAGCTATATCTTTCAGTACTATCTCTTTTGGTTTGGAAGCTATTGCTGGACGTTTGGCATGTTTGGCAGCAAATGCAGCTCCGGCCGAGAAATACAATTTTGGTGCACCATGCAGGTACATTTGAGTATCCTAGGCAAACGAAAGCAGTGACACCAAAGTTTCTAGTTTCTGTTTGTGTCTCCCCTGAGGAGGTTTAAGGCCAGCAATGTCTTTCAGTACTCTCTCGTTTGGTTTGGAAGCTATTGCTGGATGTTTGGCATGTTTGGCAGCAAATGCTGCTCCGGCCGAGAAAAACACTTTTGGTGCACCATGCAGGTACATTTGAGTTTCCCAGGCAAACCAAATCAGTGACACCATAGTTTCTAGTTTCTGCTTGTGTCTCCCCTGAGGAGGTTTCAGGCCAGCAATGTCTTTCAGTACTATCTCTTTTGGTTTGGAAGATATTGCTGGACGTTTGGCATGTTTGGCAGCAAATGCTGCTCCGGCCGAGAAAAACACTTTTGGTGCACCACGCAGGTACATTTGAGTTTCCCAGGCAAACCAAAGCAGGGACACCAAAGTTTCTAGTTTCTGTTTGTGTCTCCCCTGAGGAGGTTTCAGGCCAGCAATGTCTTTCAGAACTATCTCTTTTTGTTTGGAAGCTATTGCTGGACGTTTGGCATGTTTGGCAGGAAATGCTGCTCTGGCCGAGAAAGACACTTTTGGTGCACCATGCAGGTACATTTGAGTTTCCCAGGCAAACCAAAGCAGTGACACCAAAGTTTCTAGTTTCTGTTTGTGTCTCCCCTGAGGAGGTTTCAGGCCAGTTATATCTTTCAGTACTATCTCTTTTGGTTTGGAAGCTATTGCTGGACGTTTGGCATGTTTTGCAGCAAATGCTGGTCTGGCGGAGAAAGACACTTTTGGTGCACCATGCAGGTACATTTGAGTTTCCCAGGCAAACCAAAGCAGTGACACGAATGTTTCTAGTTTCTGTTTGTGTCTCCCCTGAGGAGGTTTCAGGCCAGCTATATCTTTCAGTACTATCTCTTTTGGTTTGGAAGCTATTGCTGGATGTTTTGGCATGTTTGGCAGCAAATGCAGCTCCGGCCGAGAAAAACAATTTTGGTGCACCATGCAGGTACATTTGAGTATCCTAGGCAAACGAAAGCAGTGACACCAAAGTTTCTAGTTTCTGTTTGTGTCTCCCCTGAGGAGGTTTCAGGCCAGCAATGTCTTTCAGTACTCTCTCGTTTGGTTTGGAAGCTATTGCTGGATGTTTGGCATGTTTGGCAGCAAATGCTGCTCCGGCCGAGAAAAACACTTTTGGTGCACCATGCAGGTACATTTGAGTTTCCCAGGCAAACCAAAGCAGTGACACCATAGTTTCTAGTTTCTGCTTGTGTCTCCCCTGAGGAGGTTTCAGGCCAGCAATGTCTTTCAGTACTATCTCTTTTGGTTTGGAAGCTATTGCTGGACGTTTGGCATGTTTGGCAGCAAATGCTGCTCCGGCCGAGAAAAACACTTTTGGTGCACCACGCAGGTACATTTGAGTTTCCCAGGAAAACCAAAGCATGGACACCAAAGTTTCTAGTTTCTGTTTTTGTCTCCCCTGAGGAGGTTTCAGGCCAGCAATGTCTTTCTGTACTATCTCTTTTGGTTTGGAAGCTATTGCTGGACGTTTGGCATGTTTGGCAGCAAATGCTGCTCCGGCCGAGAAAAACACTTTTGGTGCACCAGGGAGTTACATTTGAGTTTCCCAGGCAAACCAAAGCAGTGACACCAAAGTTTCTAGTTTCTGTTTGTGTCTCCCCTGAGGAGGTTTCAGGCCAGCAATGTCTTTCAGAACTATCTCTTTTGGTTTGGAAGCTATTGCTGGACGTTTGGCATGTTTGGCAGCAAATGCTGCTCCGGCCGAGAAAAACACTTTTGGTGCACCATGCAGGTACATTTGAGTTTCCCATGCAAAGGAAAGCAGTGACACCAAAGTTTCTAGTTTCTGTTTGTGTCTCCCCTGAGGAGGTTTAAGGCCAGCAATGTCTTTCAGTACTATCTCTTTTGGTTTGGAAGCTATTGCTGGACGTTTGGCATGTTTGGCAGCAAATGCTGCTCCGGCCGAGAAAAACACTTTTGGTGCACCAGGGAGATACATTTGAGTTTCCCAGGAAAACCAAAGCAGTGACACCAAAGTTTCTAGTTTCTGTTTGTGTCTCCCCTGAGGAGGTTTCAGGCCAGCTATATCTTTCAGTACTATCTCTTTTGGTTTGGAAGCTATTGCTGGACGTTTGGCATGTTTGGCAGCAAATGCTGCTCCGGCCGAGAAAAACACTTTTGGTGCACCACGCAGGTACATTTGAGTTTCCCAGGCAAACCAAAGCATGGACACCAAAGTTTCTAGTTTCTGTTTGTGTCTCCCCTGAGGAGGTTTCAGGCCAGCAATGTCTTTCTGTACTATCTCTTTTGGTTTGGAAGCTATTGCTGGACGTTTGGCATGTTTGGCAGCAAATGCTGCTCCGGCCGAGAAAAACACTTTTGGTGCACCAGGGAGTTACATTTGAGTTTCCCAGGAAAACCAAAGCAGTGACACCAAAGTTTCAAGTTTCTGTTTGTGTCTCCCCTTAGGAGGTTTCAGGCCAGCTATATCTTTCAGTACTATCTCTTTTGGTTTGGAAGCTATTGCTGGACGTTTGGCATGTTTGGCAGCAAATGCAGCTCCGGCCGAGAAAAACAATTTTGGTGCACCATGCAGGTACATTTGAGTATCCTAGGCAAACGAAAGCAGTGACACCAAAGTTTCTAGTTTCTGTTTGTGTCTCCCCTGAGGAGGTTTCAGGCCAGCAATGTCTTTCAGAACTATCTCTTTTTGTTTGGAAGCTATTGCTGGACGTTTGGCATGTTTGGCAGCAAATGCTGCTCTGGCGGAGAAAGACACTTTTGGTGCACCATGCAGGTACATTTGAGTTTCCCAGGCAAACCAAAGCAGTGACACCAAAGTTTCTAGTTTCTGTTTGTGTCTCCCCTGAGGAGGTTTCAGGCCAGTTATATCTTTCAGTACTATCTCTTTTGGTTTGGAAGCTATTGCTGGACGTTTGGCATGTTTTGCAGCAAATGCTGGTCTGGCGGAGAAAGACACTTTTGGTGCACCATGCAGGTACATTTGAGTTTCCCAGGCAAACCAAAGCAGTGACACGAATGTTTCTAGTTTCTGTTTGTGTCTCCCCTGAGGAGGTTTCAGGCCAGCTATATCTTTCAGTACTATCTCTTTTGGTTTGGAAGCTATTGCTGGATGTTTTGGCATGTTTGGCAGCAAATGCAGCTCCGGCCGAGAAAAACAATTTTGGTGCACCATGCAGGTACATTTGAGTATCCTAGGCAAACGAAAGCAGTGACACCAAAGTTTCTAGTTTCTGTTTGTGTCTCCCCTGAGGAGGTTTCAGGCCAGCAATGTCTTTCAGTACTCTCTCGTTTGGTTTGGAAGCTATTGCTGGATGTTTGGCATGTTTGGCAGCAAATGCTGCTCCGGCCGAGAAAAACACTTTTGGTGCACCATGCAGGTACATTTGAGTTTCCCAGGCAAACCAAAGCAGTGACACCATAGTTTCTAGTTTCTGCTTGTGTCTCCCCTGAGGAGGTTTCAGGCCAGCAATGTCTTTCAGTACTATCTCTTTTGGTTTGGAAGCTATTGCTGGACGTTTGGCATGTTTGGCAGCAAATGCTGCTCCGGCCGAGAAAAACACTTTTGGTGCACCACGCAGGTACATTTGAGTTTCCCAGGAAAACCAAAGCATGGACACCAAAGTTTCTAGTTTCTGTTTTTGTCTCCCCTGAGGAGGTTTCAGGCCAGCAATGTCTTTCTGTACTATCTCTTTTGGTTTGGAAGCTATTGCTGGACGTTTGGCATGTTTGGCAGCAAATGCTGCTCCGGCCGAGAAAAACACTTTTGGTGCACCAGGGAGTTACATTTGAGTTTCCCAGGCAAACCAAAGCAGTGACACCAAAGTTTCTAGTTTCTGTTTCTGTCTCCCCTGAGGAGGTTTCAGGCCAGCAATGTCTTTCAGAACTATCTCTTTTGGTTTGGAAGCTATTGCTGGACGTTTGGCATGTTTGGCAGCAAATGCTGCTCCGGCCGAGAAAAACACTTTTGGTGCACCATGCAGATACATTTGAGTTTCCCAGGCAAACCAAAGCAGTGACAAAAAAGTTTCTAGTTTCTGTTTGTGTCTCCCCTGAGGAGGTTTCAGGCCAGCAATGTCTTTCAGTACTATCTCTTTTGGTTTGGAAGCTATTGCTGGACGTTTGGCATGTTTGGCAGCAAATGCTGCACCTGCCGAGAAAAAAACATTTTGGTGCACCATGCAGGTACATTTGAGTTTCCCAGGCAAACGAAAGCAGTGACACCAAAGTTTCTAGTTTCTGTTTGTGTCTCCCCTGAGGAGGTTTCAGGCCAGCAATATATTTCAGAACTATCTGTTTTGGTTTGGAAGCTATTGCTGGACGTTTGGTAGAAAAAGCTGCTCCGGCCGAGAAAAACACTTTTGGTGCACCATGCATGTACATTTGAGTTTCCCAGGCAAACGAAAGCAGTTACACCAAAGTTTCTAGTTTCTGTTTGTGTCTCCCCTGACGAGGTTTCAGGCCAGCAATGTCTTTCAGTACTATCTCTTTTGGTTTGGAAGCTATTGCTGGACGTTTGGCATGTTTGGCAGCAAATGCTGCTCCGGCCGAGAAAAACACTTTTGGTGCACCATGCAGGTACATTTGAGTTTCCCATGCAAAGGAAAGCAGTGACACCAAAGTTTCTAGTTTCTGTTTGTGTCTCCCCTGAGGAGGTTTAAGGCCAGCAATGTCTTTCAGTACTATCTCTTTTGGTTTGGAAGCTATTGCTGGACGTTTGGCATGTTTGGCAGCAAATGCTGCTCCGGCCGAGAAAAACACTTTTGGTGCACCAGGGAGATACATTTGAGTTTCCCAGGAAAACCAAAGCAGTGACACCAAAGTTTCTAGTTTCTGCTTGTGTCTCCCCTGAGGAGGTTTCAGGCCAGCTATATCTTTCAGTACTATCTCTTTTGGTTTGGAAGCTATTGCTGGACGTTTGGCATGTTTGGCAGCAAATGCTGCTCCGGCCGAGAAAAACAGTTTTGGTGCACCATGCAGGTACATTTGAGTTTCCCAGGCAAACCAAAGCATGGACACCAAAGTTTCTAGTTTCTGTTTGTGTCTCCCCTGAGGAGGTTTCAGGCCAGCAATGTCTTTCTGTAGTATCTCTTTTGGTTTGGAAGCTATTGCTGGACGTTTGGCATGTTTGGCAGCAAATGCTGCTCCGGCCGAGAAAAACACTTTTGGTGCACCAGGGAGATACATTTGAGTTTCCCAGGAAAACCAAAGCAGTGACACCAAAGTTTCAAGTTTCTGTTTGTGTCTCCCCTTAGGAGGTTTCAGGCCAGCTATATCTTTCAGTACTATCTCTTTTGGTTTGGAAGCTATTGCTGGACGTTTGGCATGTTTGGCAGCAAATGCAGCTCCGGCCGAGAAAAACAATTTTGGTGCACCATGCAGGTACATTTGAGTATCCTAGGCAAACGAAAGCAGTGACACCAAAGTTTCTAGTTTCTGTTTGTGTCTCCCCTGAGGAGGTTTAAGGCCAGCAATGTCTTTCAGTACTCTCTCGTTTGGTTTGGAAGCTATTGCTGGATGTTTGGCATGTTTGGCAGCAAATGCTGCTCCGGCCGAGAAAAACACTTTTGGTGCACCATGCAGGTACATTTGAGTTTCCCAGGCAAACCAAATCAGTGACACCATAGTTTCTAGTTTCTGCTTGTGTCTCCCCTGAGGAGGTTTCAGGCCAGCAATGTCTTTCAGTACTATCTCTTTTGGTTTGGAAGATATTGCTGGACGTTTGGCATGTTTGGCAGAAAATGCTGCTCCGGCCGAGAAAAACACATTTTGGTGCACCCGCAGGTACATTTGAGTTTCCCAGGCAAACCAAAGCAGGGACACCAAAGTTTCTAGTTTCTGTTTGTGTCTCCCCTGAGGAGGTTTCAGGCCAGCAATGTCTTTCAGAACTATCTCTTTTTGTTTGGAAGCTATTGCTGGACGTTTGGCATGTTTGGCAGCAAATGCTGCTCTGGCGGAGAAAGACAGTTTTGGTGCACCATGCAGGTACATTTGAGTTTCCCAGGCAAACCAAAGCAGTGACACCAAAGTTTCTAGTTTCTGTTTGTGTCTCCCCTGAGGAGGTTTCAGGCCAGTTATATCTTTCAGTACTATCTCTTTTGGTTTGGAAGCTATTTCTGGACGTTTGGCATGTTTTGCAGCAAATGCTGGTCTGGCGGAGAAAGACACTTTTGGTGCACCATGCAGGTACATTTGAGTTTCCCAGGCAAACCAAAGCAGTGACACGAATGTTTCTAGTTTCTGTTTGTGTCTCCCCTGAGGAGGTTTCAGGCCAGCTATATCTTTCAGTACTATCTCTTTTGGTTTGGAAGCTATTGCTGGATGTTTTGGCATGTTTGGCAGAAAATGCAGCTCCGGCCGAGAAAAACAATTTTGGTGCACCATGCAGGTACATTTGAGTATCCCAGGCAAACCAAAGCAGTGACAAAAAAGTTTCTAGTTTCTGTTTGTGTCTCCCCTGAGGAGGTTTCAGGCCAGCAATGTCTTTCAGTACTCTCTCGTTTGGTTTGGAAGCTATTGCTGGATGTTTGGCATGTTTGGCAGCAAATGCTGCTCCGGCCGAGAAAAACACTTTTGGTGCACCATGCAGGTACATTTGAGTTTCCCAGGCAAACCAAAGCAGTGACACCATAGTTTCTAGTTTCTGCTTGTGTCTCCCCTGAGGAGGTTTCAGGCCAGCAATGTCTTTCAGTACTATCTCTTTTGGTTTGGAAGCTATTGCTGGACGTTTGGCATGTTTGGCAGCAAATGCTGCTCCGGCCGAGAAAAACACTTTTGGTGCACCACGCAGGTACATTTGAGTTTCCCAGGAAAACCAAAGCATGGACACCAAAGTTTCTAGTTTCTGTTTTTGTCTCCCCTGAGGAGGTTTCAGGCCAGCAATGTCTTTCTGTACTATCTCTTTTGGTTTGGAAGCTATTGCTGGACGTTTGGCATGTTTGGCAGCAAATGCTGCTCCGGCCGAGAAAAACACTTTTGGTGCACCAGGGAGTTACATTTGAGTTTCCCAGGCAAACCAAAGCAGTGACACCAAAGTTTCTAGTTTCTGTTTCTGTCTCCCCTGAGGAGGTTTCAGGCCAGCAATGTCTTTCAGAACTATCTCTTTTGGTTTGGAAGCTATTGCTGGACGTTTGGCATGTTTGGCAGCAAATGCTGCTCCGGCCGAGAAAAACACTTTTGGTGCACCATGCAGATACATTTGAGTTTCCCAGGCAAACCAAAGCAGTGACAAAAAAGTTTCTAGTTTCTGTTTGTGTCTCCCCTGAGGAGGTTTCAGGCCAGCAATGTCTTTCAGTACTATCTCTTTTGGTTTGGAAGCTATTGCTGGACGTTTGGCATGTTTGGCAGCAAATGCTGCACCTGCCGAGAAAAAAACATTTTGGTGCACCATGCAGGTACATTTGAGTTTCCCAGGCAAACGAAAGCAGTGACACCAAAGTTTCTAGTTTCTGTTTGTGTCTCCCCTGAGGAGGTTTCAGGCCAGCAATGTCTTTCAGTACTATCTCTTTTGGTTTGGAAGCTATTGCTGGACGTTTGGCATGTTTGGCAGCAAATGCTGCTCCGGCCGAGAAAAAAAATTATGGTGCACCATGCAGGTACATTTGAGTTTCCCAGGCAAACCAAAGCAGTGACACCAAAGTTTCTAGTTTCTGCTTGTGTCTCCCCTGAGGAGGTTTCAGGCCAGCTATATCTTTCAGTACTATCTCTTTTGGTTTGGAAGCTATTGCTGGACGTTTGGCATGTTTGGCAGCAAATGCTGCTCCGGCCGAGAAAAACAATTTTGGTGCACCATGCAGGTACACTTGAGTATCCCAGGCAAACCAAAGCATTAACAAAAAAGATTCTAGTTTCTGCTTGTGTCTCCCCTGAGGAGGTTTCAGGCCAGCAATGTCTTTCAGTACTATCTCTTTTGGTTTGGAAGCTATTGCTGGACGTTTGGCATGTTTGGCAGCAAATGCTGCTCCGGCCGAGAAAAACACTTTTGGTGCACCATGCAGGTACATTTGAGTTTCCCAGGCAAACGAAAGCAGTGACACCAAAGTTTCTAGTTTCTGTTTGTGTCTCCCCTGACGAGGTTTCAGGCCAGCTATATCTTTCAGTACTATCTCTTTTGGTTTGGAAGCTATTGCTTGACGTTTGGCATGTTTGGCAGCAAATGCAGCTCCGGCCGAGAAAAACACTTTTGGTGCACCATGCAGGTACATTTGAGATTCCCAGGGAAACCAAAGAAGTGACACCAAAGTTTCTAGTTTCTGTTTGTGTCTCCCCTGAGGAGGTTTCAGGCCAGCAATGTCTTTCAGTACTATCTCTTTTGGTTTGGAAGCTATTGCTGGACGTTTAGCATGTTTGGCAGCAAATGCTGCTCCGGTAAGAAAAACACTTTTGGTGCACCACGCAGGTACATTTGAGTTTCCCAGGCAAACGAAAGCGGTGACACCAAAGTTTCTAGTTTCTGTTTGTGTCTCCCCTGAGGAGGTTTCAGGCCAGCAATGTCTTTCAGTACTATCTCTTTTGGTTTGGAAGCTATTGCTGGACGTTTGGCATGTTTGGCAGCAAATGCTGCTCCGGCCGAGAAAAACACTTTTGGTGCACCATGCAGGTACATTTGAGTTTCCAAGGCAAACCAAAGCAGTGACAAAAAAGTTTCTAGTTTCTGTTTGTGTCTCCCCTGAGGAGGTTTGAGGCCAGCAATGTCTTCCTGTACTATCTCTTTTGGTTTGGAAGCTATTGCTGGACGTTTGGCATGTTTGGCAGCAAATGCTGCTCCGGCCGAGAAAAACACTTTTGGTGCACCATGCAGGTACATTTGAGTTTCCCAGGCAAACCAAAGCAGTGACAAAAAAGATTCTAGTTTCTGTTTGTGTCTCCCCTGAGGAGGTTTCAGGCCAGCAATGTCTTTCAGTACTATCTCTTTTGGTTTGGAAGCTATTGCTGGACGTTTTGCATGTTTGGCAGCAAATGCTGCTCCGGCCGAGAAAAACACTTCTGGTGCACCATGCAGGTACATTTGAGATTCCCAGGCAAACCAAAGCAGTGACACCAAAGTTTCTAGTTTCTGTTTGTGTCTCCCCTGAGGAGGTTTCAGGCCAGCAATGTCTTTCAGTACTATCTCTTTTGGTTTGGAAGCTATTGCTGGACGTTTGGCATGTTTGGAAGCAAATGCTGCTCCGGTAAGAAAAACACTTTTGGTGCACCACGCAGGTACATTTGAGTTTCCCAGGCAAACCAAAGCGGTGATACCAAAGTTTCTAGTTTCTGTTTGTGTCTCCCCTGAGGAGGTTTCAGGCCAGCAATGTCTTTCAGTACTATCTCTTTTGGTTTGGAAGCTATTGCTGGACGTTTGGCATGTTTGGCAGCAAATGCTGCTCCGGCCGAGAAAAACACTTTTGGTGCACCATGCAGGTACATTTGAGTTTCCCAGGCAAACCAAAGCAGTGACAAAAAAGTTTCTAGTTTCTGTTTGTGTCTCCCCTGAGGAGGTTTGAGGCCAGCAATGTCTTCCTGTACTATCTCTTTTGGTTTGGAAGCTATTGCTGGACGTTTGGCATGTTTGGCAGCAAATGCTGCTCCGGCCGAGAAAAACAGTTTTGGTGCACCATGCAGGTACATTTGAGTTTCCCAGGCAAACCAAAGCAGTGACAAAAAAGATTCTAGTTTCTGTTTGTGTCTCCCCTGAGGAGGTTTCAGGCCAGCAATGTCTTTCAGTACTATCTCTTTTGGTTTGGAAGCTATTGCTGGACGTTTGGCATGTTTGGCAGCAAATGCTGCTCCGGCCGAGAAAAAAAATTATGGTGCACCATGCAGGTACATTTGAGTTTCCCAGGCAAACCAAAGCAGTGACACCAAAGTTTCTAGTTTCTGCTTGTGTCTCCCCTGAGGAGGTTTCAGGCCAGCAATGTCTTCCTGTACTATCTCTTTTGGTTTGGAAGCTATTGCTGGACGTTTGGCATGTTTGGCAGCAAATGCTGCTCCGGCCGAGAAAAACACTTTTGGTGCACCATGCAGGTACACTTGAGTATCCCAGGCAAACCAAAGCATTAACAAAAAAGATTCTAGTTTCTGCTTGTGTCTCCCCTGAGGAGGTTTCAGGCCAGCAATGTCTTTCAGTACTATCTCTTTTGGTTTGGAAGCTATTGCTGGACGTTTGGCATGTTTGGCAGCAAATGCTGCTCCGGCCGAGAAAAACACTTTTGGTGCACCATGCAGGTACATTTGAGTTTCCCAGGCAAACGAAAGCAGTGACACCAAAGTTTCTAGTTTCTGTTTGTGTCTCCCCTGAGGAGGTTTCAGGCCAGCTATATCTTTCAGTACTATCTCTTTTGGTTTGGAAGCTATTGCTGGACGTTTGGCATGTTTGGCAGCAAATGCAGCTCCGGCCGAGAAAAACACTTTTGGTGCACCATGCAGGTACATTAGAGATTCCCAGGCAAACCAAAGAAGTGACACCAAAGTTTCTAGTTTCTGTTTGTGTCTCCCCTGAGGAGGTTTCAGGCCAGCAATGTCTTTCAGTACTATCTCTTTTGGTTTGGAAGCTATTGCTGGACGTTTGGCATGTTTGGCAGCAAATGCTGCTCCGGTAAGGAAAACACTTTTGGTGCACCACGCAGGTACATTTGAGTTTCCCAGGCAAACGAAAGCGGTGACACCAAAGTTTCTAGTTTCTGTTTGTGTCTCCCCTGAGGAGGTTTCAGGCCAGCAATGTCTTTCAGTACTATCTCTTTTGGTTTGGAAGCTATTGCTGGACGTTTGGCATGTTTGGCAGCAAATGCTGCTCCGGCCGAGAAAAACACTTTTGGTGCACCATGCAGGTACATTTGAGTTTCCCAGGCAAACCAAAGCAGTGACAAAAAAGTTTCTAGTTTCTGTTTGTGTCTCCCCTGAGGAGGTTTGAGGCCAGCAATGTCTTCCTGTACTATCTCTTTTGGTTTGGAAGCTATTGCTGGACGTTTGGCATGTTTGGCAGCAAATGCTGCTCCGGCCGAGAAAAACACTTTTGGTGCACCATGCAGGTACATTTGAGTTTCCCAGGCAAACCAAAGCAGTGACAAAAAAGATTCTAGTTTCTGTTTGTGTCTCCCCTGAGGAGGTTTCAGGCCAGCAATGTCTTTCAGTACTATCTCTTTTGGTTTGGAAGCTATTGCTGGACGTTTTGCATGTTTGGCAGCAAATGCTGCTCCGGCCGAGAAAAACACTTCTGGTGCACCATGCAGGTACATTTGAGTTTCCCAGGCAAACGAAAGCAGTGACACCAAATTTTCTAGTTTCTGTTTGTGTCTCCCCTGAGGAGGTTTCAGGCCAGCTATATCTTTCATTACTATCTCTTTTGGTTTGGAAGCTATTGCTGGACGTTTGGCATGTTTGGCAGCAAATGCAGCTCCGGCCGAGAAAAACACTTTTGGTGCACCATGCAGGTACATTTGAGATTCCCAGGCAAACCAAAGCAGTGACACCAAAGTTTCTAGTTTCTGTTTGTGTCTCCCCTGAGGAGGTTTCAGGCCAGCAATGTCTTTCAGTACTATCTCTTTTGGTTTGGAAGCTATTGCTGGACGTTTGGCATGTTTGGCAGCAAATGCTGCTCCGGTAAGAAAAACACTTTTGGTGAACCACGCAGGTACATTTGAGTTTCCCAGGCAAACGAAAGCGGTGATACCAAAGTTTCTAGTTTCTGTTTGTGTCTCCCCTGAGGAGGTTTCAGGCCAGCAATGTCTTTCAGTACTATCTCTTTTGGTTTGGAAGCTATTGCTGGACGTTTGGCATGTTTGGCAGCAAATGCTGCTCCGGCCGAGAAAAACACTTTTGGTGCACCATGCAGGTACATTTGAGTTTCCCAGGCAAACCAAAGCAATGACAAAAAAGTTTCTAGTTTCTGTTTGTGTCTCCCCTGAGGAGGTTTGAGGCCAGCAATGTCTTCCTGTACTATCTCTTTTGGTTTGGAAGCTATTGCTGGACGTTTGGCATGTTTGGCAGCAAATGCTGCTCCGGCCGAGAAAAACAGTTTTGGTGCACCATGCAGGTACATTTGAGTTTCCCAGGCAAACCAAAGCAGTGACAAAAAAGATTCTAGTTTCTGTTTGTGTCTCCCCTAAGGAGGTTTGAGGCCAGCAATGTCTTCCTGTACTATCTCTTTTGGTTTGGAAGCTATTGCTGGACGTTTGGCATGTTTGGCAGAAAATGCTGCTCCGGCCGAGAAAAACACTTTTGGTGCACCATGCAGGTACATTTGAGATTCCCAGGCAAACCAAAGCAGTGACACCAAAGTTTCTAGTTTCTGTTTGTGTCTCCCCTGAGGAGGTTTCAGGCCAGCTATATCTTTCAGTACTATCTCTTTTGGTTTGGAAGCTATTGCTGGACGTTTGGCATGTTTGGCAGCAAATGCAGCTCTGGCCGAGAAAAACACTTTTGGTGCACCATGCAGGTACATTTGAGATTCCCAGGCAAACGAAAGCGGTGACACCAAAGTTTCTAGTTTCTGTTTGTGTCTCCCCTGAGGAGGTTTCAGGCCAGCAATGTCTTTCAGTACTATCTCTTTTGGTTTGGAAGCTATTGCTGGACGTTTGGCATGTTTGGAAGCAAATGCTGCTCCGGCCAAGAAAAACACTTTTGGTGCATCACGCAGGTACATTTGAGTTTCCCAGGCAAACCAAAGAAGTGACACCAAAGTTTCTAGTTTCTGTTTGTGTCTCCCCTGAGGAGGTTTCAGGTCAGCAATGTCTTTCTGTACTATCTCTTTTGGTTTGGAAGCTATTGCTGGACGTTTGGCATGTTTGGCAGCAAATGCAGCTCCGGCCGAGAAAAACACTTTTGGTGCACCATGCAGGTACATTTGAGTTTCCCAGGCAAACCAAAGCAGTGACAAAAAAGTTTCTAGTTTCTGTTTGTGTCTCCCCTGAGGAGGTTTCAGGCCAGCAATGTCTTTCAGTACTATCTCTTTTGGTTTGGAAGCTATTGCTGGATGTTTGGCATGTTTGGCAGCAAATGCTACTCCGGCCGAGAAAAACACTTCTGGTGCACCATGCAGGTACATTTGAGTTTCCCAGGCAAACCAAAGCAGTGACACCAAAGTTTCTAGTTTCTGTTTGTGTCTCCCCTGAGGAGGTTTCAGGCCAGCAATGTCTTTCAGTACTATCTCTTTTGGTTTGGAAGCTATTGCTGGACGTTTGGCATGTTTGGCAGCAAATGCTGCTCCGGTAAGAAAAACACTTTTGGTGCACCACGCAGGTACATTTGAGTTTCCCAGGCAAACGAAAGCGGTGATACCAAAGTTTCTAGTTTCTGTTTGTGTCTCCCCTGAGGAGGTTTCAGGCCAGCAATGTCTTTCAGTACTATCTCTTTTGGTTTGGAAGCTATTGCTGGACGTTTGGCATGTTTGGCAGCAAATGCTGCTCCGGCCGAGAAAAACACTTTTGGTGCACCATGCAGGTACATTTGAGTTTCCCAGGCAAACCAAAGCAGTGACAAAAAAGTTTCTAGTTTCTGTTTGTGTCTCCCCTGAGGAGGTTTGAGGCCAGCAATGTCTTCCTGTACTATCTCTTTTGGTTTGGAAGCTATTGCTGGACGTTTGGCATGTTTGGCAGCAAATGCTGCTCCGGCCGAGAAAAACAGTTTTGGTGCACCATGCAGGTACATTTGAGTTTCCCAGGCAAACCAAAGCAGTGACAAAAAAGATTCTAGTTTCTGTTTGTGTCTCCCCTGAGGAGGTGTCAGGCCAGCAATGTCTTTCAGTACTATCTCTTTTGGTTTGGAAGCTATTACTGGACGTTTGGTAGAAAAAGCTGCTCCGGCCGAGAAAAACACTTTTGGTGCACCATGCAGGTACATTTGAGTTTCCCAGGCAAACGAAAGCAGTGACACCAAAGTTTCTAGTTTCTGTTTGTGTCTCCCCTGAGGAGGTTTCAGGTCAGCAATATCTTTCAGAACTATCTCTTTTGGTTTGGAAGCTATTGCTGTACGTTCTGTAGAAAAAGCTTCTCCGGCCGAGAAAAACACTTTTGGTGCACCACGCAGGTACATTTGAGTTTCCCAGGCAAACGAAAGCGGTGACACCAAAGTTTCTAGTTTCTGTTTGTGTCTCCCCTGAGGAGGTTTCAGGCCAGCAATGTCTTTCAGTACTATCTCTTTTGGTTTGGAAGCTATTGCTGGACGTTTGGCATGTTTGGCAGCAAATGCTGCTCCGGCCGAGAAAAACACTTTTGGTGCACCATGCAGGTACATTTGAGTTTCCCAGGCAAACCAAAGCAGTGACAAAAAAGTTTCTAGTTTCTGTTTGTGTCTCCCCTGAGGAGGTTTGAGGCCAGCAATGTCTTCCTGTACTATCTCTTTTGGTTTGGAAGCTATTGCTGGACGTTTGGCATGTTTGGCAGCAAATGCTGCTCCAGCCGAGAAAAACACTTTTGGTGCACCATGCAGGTACATTTGAGTTTCCCAGGCAAACCAAAGCAGTGACAAAAAAGATTCTAGTTTCTGTTTGTGTCTCCCCTGAGGAGGTTTCAGGCCAGCAATGTCTTTCAGTACTATCTCTTTTGGTTTGGAAGCTATTGCTGGACGTTTTGCATGTTTGGCAGCAAATGCTGCTCCGGCCGAGAAAAACACTTCTGGTGCACCATGCAGGTACATTTGAGATTCCCAGGTAAACCAAAGCAGTGACACCAAAGTTTCTAGTTTCTGTTTGTGTCTCCCCTGAGGAGGTTTCAGGCCAGCAATGTCTTTCAGTACTATCTCTTTTGGTTTGGAAGCTATTGCTGGACGTTTGGCATGTTTGGAAGCAAATGCTGCTCCGGCCAAGAAAAACACTTTTGGTGCATCACGCAGGTACATTTGAGTTTCCCAGGCAAACCAAAGAAGTGACACCAAAGTTTCTAGTTTCTGTTTGTGTCTCCCCTGAGGAGGTTTCAGGTCAGCAATGTCTTTCTGTACTATCTCTTTTGGTTTGGAAGCTATTGCTGGACGTTTGGCATGTTTGGCAGCAAATGCAGCTCCGGCCGAGAAAAACACTTTTGGTGCACCATGCAGGTACATTTGAGTTTCCCAGGCAAACCAAAGCAGTGACAAAAAAGTTTCTAGTTTCTGTTTGTGTCTCCCCTGAGGAGGTTTCAGGCCAGCAATGTCTTTCAGTACTATCTCTTTTGGTTTGGAAGCTATTGCTGGATGTTTGGCATGTTTGGCAGCAAATGCTACTCCGGCCGAGAAAAACACTTCTGGTGCACCATGCAGGTACATTTGAGTTTCCCAGGCAAACCAAAGCAGTGACACCAAAGTTTCTAGTTTCTGTTTGTGTCTCCCCTGAGGAGGTTTCAGGCCAGCAATGTCTTTCAGTACTATCTCTTTTGGTTTGGAAGCTATTGCTGGACGTTTGGCATGTTTGGCAGCAAATGCTGCTCCGGTAAGAAAAACACTTTTGGTGCACCACGCAGGTACATTTGAGTTTCCCAGGCAAACGAAAGCGGTGATACCAAAGTTTCTAGTTTCTGTTTGTGTCTCCCCTGAGGAGGTTTCAGGCCAGCAATGTCTTTCAGTACTATCTCTTTTGGTTTGGAAGCTATTGCTGGACGTTTGGCATGTTTGGCAGCAAATGCTGCTCCGGCCGAGAAAAACACTTTTGGTGCACCATGCAGGTACATTTGAGTTTCCCAGGCAAACCAAAGCAGTGACAAAAAAGTTTCTAGTTTCTGTTTGTGTCTCCCCTGAGGAGGTTTGAGGCCAGCAATGTCTTCCTGTACTATCTCTTTTGGTTTGGAAGCTATTGCTGGACGTTTGGCATGTTTGGCAGCAAATGCTGCTCCGGCCGAGAAAAACAGTTTTGGTGCACCATGCAGGTACATTTGAGTTTCCCAGGCAAACCAAAGCAGTGACAAAAAAGATTCTAGTTTCTGTTTGTGTCTCCCCTGAGGAGGTGTCAGGCCAGCAATGTCTTTCAGTACTATCTCTTTTGGTTTGGAAGCTATTACTGGACGTTTGGTAGAAAAAGCTGCTCCGGCCGAGAAAAACACTTTTGGTGCACCATGCAGGTACATTTGAGTTTCCCAGGCAAACGAAAGCAGTGACACCAAAGTTTCTAGTTTCTGTTTGTGTCTCCCCTGAGGAGGTTTCAGGTCAGCAATATCTTTCAGAACTATCTCTTTTGGTTTGGAAGCTATTGCTGTACGTTCTGTAGAAAAAGCTTCTCCGGCCGAGAAAAACACTTTTGGTGCACCACGCAGGTACATTTGAGTTTCCCAGGCAAACGAAAGCGGTGACACCAAAGTTTCTAGTTTCTGTTTGTGTCTCCCCTGAGGAGGTTTCAGGCCAGCAATGTCTTTCAGTACTATCTCTTTTGGTTTGGAAGCTATTGCTGGACGTTTGGCATGTTTGGCAGCAAATGCTGCTCCGGCCGAGAAAAACACTTTTGGTGCACCATGCAGGTACATTTGAGTTTCCCAGGCAAACCAAAGCAGTGACAAAAAAGTTTCTAGTTTCTGTTTGTGTCTCCCCTGAGGAGGTTTGAGGCCAGCAATGTCTTCCTGTACTATCTCTTTTGGTTTGGAAGCTATTGCTGGACGTTTGGCATGTTTGGCAGCAAATGCTGCTCCAGCCGAGAAAAACACTTTTGGTGCACCATGCAGGTACATTTGAGTTTCCCAGGCAAACCAAAGCAGTGACAAAAAAGATTCTAGTTTCTGTTTGTGTCTCCCCTGAGGAGGTTTCAGGCCAGCAATGTCTTTCAGTACTATCTCTTTTGGTTTGGAAGCTATTGCTGGACGTTTTGCATGTTTGGCAGCAAATGCTGCTCCGGCCGAGAAAAACACTTCTGGTGCACCATGCAGGTACATTTGAGATTCCCAGGTAAACCAAAGCAGTGACACCAAAGTTTCTAGTTTCTGTTTGTGTCTCCCCTGAGGAGGTTTCAGGCCAGCAATGTCTTTCAGTACTATCTCTTTTGGTTTGGAAGCTATTGCTGGACGTTTGGCATGTTTGGCAGCAAATGCTGCTCCGGTAAGAAAAACACTTTTGGTGCACCACGCAGGTACATTTGAGTTTCCCAGGCAAACGAAAGCGGTGATACCAAAGTTTCTAGTTTCTGTTTTTGTCTCCCCTGAGGAGGTTTCAGGCCAGCAATGTCTTTCAGTACTATCTCTTTTGGTTTGGAAGCTATTGCTGGACGTTTGGCATGTTTGGCAGCAAATGCTGCTCCGGCCGAGAAAAACACTTTTGGTGCACCATGCAGGTACATTTGAGTTTCCCAGGCAAACCAAAGCAGTGACAAAAAAGTTTCTAGTTTCTGTTTGTGTCTCCCCTGAGGAGGTTTGAGGCCAGCAATGTCTTCCTGTACTATCTCTTTTGGTTTGGAAGCTATTGCTGGACGTTTGGCATGTTTGGCAGCAAATGCTGCTCCGGCCGAGAAAAACAGTTTTGGTGCACCATGCAGGTACATTTGAGTTTCCCAGGCAAACCAAAGCAGTGACAAAAAAGATTCTAGTTTCTGTTTGTGTCTCCCCTGAGGAGGTTTCAGGCCAGCAATGTCTTTCAGTACTATCTCTTTTGGTTTGGAAGCTATTGCTGGACGTTTGGCATGTTTGGCAGCAAATGCTGCTCCGGCCGAGAAAAAAAATTATGGTGCACCATGCAGGTACATTTGAGTTTCCCAGGCAAACCAAATCAGTGACACCAAAGTTTCTAGTTTCTGCTTGTGTCTCCCCTGAGGAGGTTTCAGGCCAGCTATATCTTTCAGTACTATCTCTTTTGGTTTGGAAGCTATTGCTGGACGTTTGGCATGTTTGGCAGCAAATGCTGCTCCGGCCGAGAAAAACACTTTTGGTGCACCATGCAGGTACACTTGAGTATCCCAGGCAAACCAAAGCATTAACAAAAAAGATTCTAGTTTCTGCTTGTGTCTCCCCTGAGGAGGTTTCAGGCCAGCAATGTCTTTCAGTACTATCTCTTTTGGTTTGGAAGCTATTGCTGGACGTTTGGCATGTTTGGCAGCAAATGCTGCTCCGGCCGAGAAAAACACTTTTGGTGCACCAGGGAGTTACATTTGAGTTTCCCAGGAAAACCAAAGCAGTGACACCAAAGTTTCTAGTTTCTGTTTGTGTCTCCCCTGAGGAGGTTTCAGGCCAGCTATATCTTTCAGTACTATCTCTTTTGGTTTGGAAGCTATTGCTGGACGTTTGGCATGTTTGGCAGCTAATGCAGCTCCGGCCGAGAAAAACAATTTTGGTGCACCATGCAGGTACATTTGAGTATCCTAGGCAAACGAAAGCAGTGACACCAAAGTTTCTAGTTTCTGTTTGTGTCTCCCCTGAGGAGGTTTAAGGCCAGCAATGTCTTTCAGAACTATCTCTTTTGGTTTGGAAGCTATTGCTGGACGTTTGGCATGTTTGGCAGCAAATGCTGCTCCGGCCGAGAAAAACACTTTTGGTGCACCATGCAGATACATTTGAGTTTCCCAGGCAAACCAAAGCAGTGACAAAAAAGTTTCTAGTTTCTGTTTGTGTCTCCCCTGAGGAGGTTTCAGGCCAGCAATGTCTTTCAGTACTATCTCTTTTGGTTTGGAAGCTATTGCTGGACGTTTGGCATGTTTGACAGCAAATGCTGCCCCTGCCGAGAAAAAAACATTTTGGTGCACCATGCAGGTACATTTGAGTTTCCCAGGCAAACGAAAGCAGTGACACCAAAGTTTCTAGTTTCTGTTTGTGTCTCCCCTGAGGAGGTTTCAGGCCAGCAATGTCTTTCAGTACTATCTCTTTTGGTTTGGAAGCTATTGCTGGACGTTTGGCATGTTTGGCAGCAAATGCTGCTCCGGCCGAGAAAAAAAATTATGGTGCACCATGCAGGTACATTTGAGTTTCCCAGGCAAACCAAAGCAGTGACACCAAAGTTTCTAGTTTCTGCTTGTGTCTCCCCTGAGGAGGTTTCAGGCCAGCTATATCTTTCAGTACTATCTCTTTTGGTTTGGAAGCTATTGCTGGACGTTTGAAATGTTTGGCAGCAAATGCTGCTCCGGCCGAGAAAAACACTTTTGGTGCACCATGCAGGTACGCTTGAGTATCCCAGGCAAACCAAAGCATTAACAAAAAAGATTCTAGTTTCTGCTTGTGTCTCCCCTGAGGAGGTTTCAGGCCAGCAATGTCTTTCAGTACTATCTCTTTTGTTTTGGAAGCTATTGCTGGACGTTTGGCATGTTTGGCAGCAAATGCTGCTCCGGCCGAGAAAAACACTTTTGGTGCACCATGCAGGTACATTTGAGTATCCTAGGCAAACGAAAGCAGTGACACCAAAGTTTCTAGTTTCTGTTTGTGTCTCCCCTGAGGAGGTTTCAGGCCAGCTATATCTTTCAGTACTATCTCTTTTGGTTTGGAAGCTATTGCTGGACGTTTGGCATGTTTGGCAGCAAATGCAGCTCCGGCCGAGAAAAACACTTTTGGTGCACCATGCAGGTACATTTGAGTTTCCCAGGCAAACCAAAGAAGTGACACCAAAGTTTCTAGTTTCTGTTTGTGTCTCCCCTGAGGAGGTTTCAGGCCAGCAATGTCTTTCAGTACTATCTCTTTTGGTTTGGAAGCTATTGCTGGACGTTTGGCATGTTTGGCAGCAAATGCTGCTCCGGTAAGAAAAACACTTTTGGTGCACCACGCAGGTACATTTGAGTTTCCAAGGCAAACGAAAGCGGTGACACCAAAGTAACTAGTTTCTGTTTGTGTCTCCCCTGAGGAGGTTTCAGGCCAGCAATGTCTTTCTGTACTATCTCTTTTGGTTTGGAAGCTATTGCTGGACGTTTGGCATGTTTGGCAGCAAATGCTGCTCCGGCCGAGAAAAACACTTTTGGTGCACCAGGGAGTTACATTTGAGTTTCCCAGGAAAACCAAAGCAGTGACACCAAAGTTTCTAGTTTCTGTTTGTGTCTCCCCTGAGGAGGTTTCAGGCCAGCTATATCTTTCAGTACTATCTCTTTTGGTTTGGAAGCTATTGCTGGACGTTTGGCATGTTTGGCAGCTAATGCAGCTCCGGCCGAGAAAAACAATTTTGGTGCACCATGCAGGTACATTTGAGTATCCTAGGCAAACGAAAGCAGTGACACCAAAGTTTCTAGTTTCTGTTTGTGTCTCCCCTGAGGAGGTTTAAGGCCAGCAATGTCTTTCAGTACTCTCTCGTTTGGTTTGGAAGCTATTGCTGGATGTTTGGCATGTTTGGCAGCAAATGCTGCTCCGGCCGAGAAAAACACTTTTGGTGCACCATGCAGGTACATTTGAGTTTCCCAGGCAAACCAAAGCAGGGACACCAAAGTTTCTAGTTTCTGTTTGTGTCTCCCCTGAGGAGGTTTCAGGCCAGCAATGTCTTTCAGAACTATCTCTTTTTGTTTGGAAGCTATTGCTGGACGTTTGGCATGTTTGGCAGCAAATGCTGCTCTGGCGGAGAAAGACACTTTTGGTGCACCATGCAGGTACATTTGAGTTTCCCAGGCAAACCAAAGCAGTGACACCAAAGTTTCTAGTTTCTGTTTGTGTCTCCCCTGAGGAGGTTTCAGGCCAGTTATATCTTTCAGTACTATCTCTTTTGGTTTGGAAGCTATTGCTGGACGTTTGGCATGTTTTGCAGCAAATGCTGGTCTGGCGGAGAAAGACACTTTTGGTGCACCATGCAGGTACATTTGAGTTTCCCAGGCAAACCAAAGCAGTGACACGAAAGTTTCTAGTTTCTGTTTGTGTCTCCCCTGAGGAGGTTTCAGGCCAGCTATATCTTTCAGTACTATCTCTTTTGGTTTGGAAGCTATTGCTGGATGTTTTGGCATGTTTGGCAGAAAATGCAGCTCCGGCCGAGAAAAACAATTTTGGTGCACCATGCAGGTACATTTGAGTATCCTAGGCAAACGAAAGCAGTGACACCAAAGTTTCTAGTTTCTGTTTGTGTCTCCCCTGAGGAGGTTTCAGGCCAGCAATGTCTTTCAGTACTCTCTCGTTTGGTTTGGAAGCTATTGCTGGATGTTTGGCATGTTTGGCAGCAAATGCTGCTCCGGCCGAGAAAAACACTTTTGGTGCACCATGCAGGTACATTTGAGTTTCCCAGGCAAACCAAAGCAGTGACACCATAGTTTCTAGTTTCTGCTTGTGTCTCCCCTGAGGAGGTTTCAGGCCAGCAATGTCTTTCAGTACTATCTCTTTTGGTTTGGAAGCTATTGCTGGACGTTTGGCATGTTTGGCAGCAAATGCTGCTCCGGCCGAGAAAAACACTTTTGGTGCACCACGCAGGTACATTTGAGTTTCCCAGGAAAACCAAAGCATGGACACCAAAGTTTCTAGTTTCTGTTTTTGTCTCCCCTGAGGAGGTTTCAGGCCAGCAATGTCTTTCTGTACTATCTCTTTTGGTTTGGAAGCTATTGCTGGACGTTTGGCATGTTTGGCAGCAAATGCTGCTCCGGCCGAGAAAAACACTTTTGGTGCACCAGGGAGATACATTTGAGTTTCCCAGGAAAACCAAAGCAGTGACACCAAAGTTTCTAGTTTCTGTTTCTGTCTCCCCTGAGGAGGTTTCAGGCCAGCAATGTCTTTCAGAACTATCTCTTTTGGTTTGGAAGCTATTGCTGGACTTTTGGCATGTTTGGCAGCAAATGCTGCTCAGGCCGAGAAAAACACTTTTGGTGCACCATGCAGATACATTTGAGTTTCCCAGGCAAACCAAAGCAGTGACAAAAAAGTTTCTAGTTTCTGTTTGTGTCTCCCCTGAGGAGGTTTCAGGCCAGCAATGTCTTTCAGTACTATCTCTTTTGGTTTGGAAGCTATTGCTGGACGTTTGGCATGTTTGGCAGCAAATGCTGCACCTGCCGAGAAAAAAACATTTTGGTGCACCATGCAGGTACATTTGAGTTTCCCAGGCAAACGAAAGCAGTGACACCAAAGTTTCTAGTTTCTGTTTGTGTCTCCCCTGAGGAGGTTTCAGGCCAGCAATGTCTTTCAGTACTATCTCTTTTGGTTTGGAAGCTATTGCTGGACGTTTGGCATGTTTGGCAGCAAATGCTGCTCCGGCCGAGAAAAACACTTTTGGTGCACCATGCAGGTACATTTGAGTTTCCCATGCAAAGGAAAGCAGTGACAAAAAAGTTTCTAGTTTCTGTTTGTGTCTCCCCTGAGGAGGTTTCAGGCCAGCAATGTCTTTCAGTACTATCTCTTTTGGTTTGGAAGCTATTGCTGGACGTTTGGCATGTTTGGCAGCAAATGCTGCTCTAGCGGAGAAAGACAGTTTTGGTGCACCATGCAGGTACATTTGAGTTTCCCAGGAAAACCAAAGCAGTGACACCAAAGTTTCTAGTTTCTGCTTGTGTCTCCCCTGAGGAGGTTTCAGGCCAGCTATATCTTTCAGTACTATCTCTTTTGGTTTGGAAGCTATTGCTGGACGTTTGGCATGTTTGGCAGCAAATGCTGCTCCGGCCGAGAAAAACACTTTTGGTGCACCATGCAGGTACATTTGAGTTTCCCAGGCAAACCAAAGCATGGACACCAAAGTTTCTAGTTTCTGTTTGTGTCTCCCCTGAGGAGGTTTCAGGCCAGCAATGTCTTTCTGTACTATCTCTTTTGGTTTGGAAGCTATTGCTGGACGTTTGGCATGTTTGGCAGCAAATGCTGCTCCGGCCGAGAAAAACACTTTTGGTGCACCAGGGAGTTACATTTGAGTTTCCCAGGAAAACCAAAGCAGTGACACCAAAGTTTCAAGTTTCTGTTTGTGTCTCCCCTTAGGAGGTTTCAGGCCAGCTATATCTTTCAGTACTATCTCTTTTGGTTTGGAAGCTATTGCTGGACGTTTGGCATGTTTGGCAGCAAATGCAGCTCCGGCCGAGAAAAACAATTTTGGTGCACCATGCAGGTACATTTGAGTATCCTAGGCAAACGAAAGCAGTGACACCAAAGTTTCTAGTTTCTGTTTGTGTCTCCCCTGAGGAGGTTTAAGGCCAGCAATGTCTTTCAGTACTCTCTCGTTTGGTTTGGAAGCTATTGCTGGATGTTTGGCATGTTTGGCAGCAAAT
The DNA here is from genome assembly GCA_022605575.1 of Laterallus jamaicensis coturniculus. Lineage (NCBI taxonomy): Eukaryota > Metazoa > Chordata > Aves > Gruiformes > Rallidae > Laterallus > Laterallus jamaicensis. The sequence continues at coordinate 3,543,960 of JAKCOX010000001.1, forward strand.
GCTGCTCCGGCCGAGAAAAACACTTTTGGTGCACCACGCAGGTACATTTGAGTTTCCCAGGCAAACGAAAGCGGTGACACCAAAGTTTCTAGTTTCTGTTTGTGTCTCCCCTGAGGAGGTTTCAGGCCAGCAATGTCTTTCAGAACTATCTCTTTTTGTTTGGAAGCTATTGCTGGACGTTTGGCATGTTTGGCAGCAAATGCTGCTCTGGCGGAGAAAGACACTTTTGGTGCACCATGCAGGTACATTTGAGTTTCCCAGGCAAACCAAAGCAGTGACACCAAAGTTTCTAGTTTCTGTTTGTGTCTCCCCTGAGGAGGTTTCAGGCCAGTTATATCTTTCAGTACTATCTCTTTTGGTTTGGAAGCTATTGCTGGACGTTTGGCATGTTTTGCTGCAAATGCTGGTCTGGCGGAGAAAGACAATTTTGGTGCACCATGCAGGTACATTTGAGTATCCTAGGCAAACGAAAGCAGTGACACCAAAGTTTCTAGTTTCTGTTTGTGTCTCCCCTGAGGAGGTTTCAGGCCAGCAATGTCTTTCAGTACTCTCTCGTTTGGTTTGGAAGCTATTGCTGGATGTTTGGCATGTTTGGCAGCAAATGCTGCTCCGGCCGAGAAAAACACTTTTGGTGCACCATGCAGGTACATTTGAGTTTCCCAGGCAAACCAAAGCAGTGACACCATAGTTTCTAGTTTCTGCTTGTGTCTCCCCTGAGGAGGTTTCAGGCCAGCAATGTCTTTCAGTACTATCTCTTTTGGTTTGGAAGCTATTGCTGGACGTTTGGCATGTTTGGCAGCAAATGCTGCTCCGGCCGAGAAAAACACTTTTGGTGCACCACGCAGGTACATTTGAGTTTCCCAGGAAAACCAAAGCATGGACACCAAAGTTTCTAGTTTCTGTTTTTGTCTCCCCTGAGGAGGTTTCAGGCCAGCAATGTCTTTCTGTACTATCTCTTTTGGTTTGGAAGCTATTGCTGGACGTTTGGCATGTTTGGCAGCAAATGCTGCTCCGGCCGAGAAAAACACTTTTGGTGCACCAGGGAGTTACATTTGAGTTTCCCAGGCAAACCAAAGCAGTGACACCAAAGTTTCTAGTTTCTGTTTCTGTCTCCCCTGAGGAGGTTTCAGGCCAGCAATGTCTTTCAGAACTATCTCTTTTGGTTTGGAAGCTATTGCTGGACGTTTGGCATGTTTGGCAGCAAATGCTGCTCCGGCCGAGAAAAACACTTTTGGTGCACCATGCAGATACATTTGAGTTTCCCAGGCAAACCAAAGCAGTGACAAAAAAGTTTCTAGTTTCTGTTTGTGTCTCCCCTGAGGAGGTTTCAGGCCAGCAATGTCTTTCAGTACTATCTCTTTTGGTTTGGAAGCTATTGCTGGACGTTTGGCATGTTTGACAGCAAATGCTGCACCTGCCGAGAAAAAAACATTTTGGTGCACCATGCAGGTACATTTGAGTTTCCCAGGCAAACGAAAGCAGTGACACCAAAGTTTCTAGTTTCTGTTTGTGTCTCCCCTGAGGAGGTTTCAGGCCAGTTATATCTTTCAGTACTATCTCTTTTGGTTTGGAAGCTATTGCTGGACGTTTGGCATGTTTTGCTGCAAATGCTGGTCTGGCGGAGAAAGACAATTTTGGTGCACCATGCAGGTACATTTGAGTATCCTAGGCAAACGAAAGCAGTGACACCAAAGTTTCTAGTTTCTGTTTGTGTCTCCCCTGAGGAGGTTTCAGGCCAGCAATGTCTTTCAGTACTCTCTCGTTTGGTTTGGAAGCTATTGCTGGATGTTTGGCATGTTTGGCAGCAAATGCTGCTCCGGCCGAGAAAAACACTTTTGGTGCACCATGCAGGTACATTTGAGTTTCCCAGGCAAACCAAAGCAGTGACACCATAGTTTCTAGTTTCTGCTTGTGTCTCCCCTGAGGAGGTTTCAGGCCAGCAATGTCTTTCAGTACTATCTCTTTTGGTTTGGAAGCTATTGCTGGACGTTTGGCATGTTTGGCAGCAAATGCTGCTCCGGCCGAGAAAAACACTTTTGGTGCACCACGCAGGTACATTTGAGTTTCCCAGGAAAACCAAAGCATGGACACCAAAGTTTCTAGTTTCTGTTTTTGTCTCCCCTGAGGAGGTTTCAGGCCAGCAATGTCTTTCTGTACTATCTCTTTTGGTTTGGAAGCTATTGCTGGACGTTTGGCATGTTTGGCAGCAAATGCTGCTCCGGCCGAGAAAAACACTTTTGGTGCACCAGGGAGTTACATTTGAGTTTCCCAGGCAAACCAAAGCAGTGACACCAAAGTTTCTAGTTTCTGTTTCTGTCTCCCCTGAGGAGGTTTCAGGCCAGCAATGTCTTTCAGAACTATCTCTTTTGGTTTGGAAGCTATTGCTGGACGTTTGGCATGTTTGGCAGCAAATGCTGCTCCGGCCGAGAAAAACACTTTTGGTGCACCATGCAGATACATTTGAGTTTCCCAGGCAAACCAAAGCAGTGACAAAAAAGTTTCTAGTTTCTGTTTGTGTCTCCCCTGAGGAGGTTTCAGGCCAGCAATGTCTTTCAGTACTATCTCTTTTGGTTTGGAAGCTATTGCTGGACGTTTGGCATGTTTGACAGCAAATGCTGCCCCTGCCGAGAAAAAAACATTTTGGTGCACCATGCAGGTACATTTGAGTTTCCCAGGCAAACGAAAGCAGTGACACCAAAGTTTCTAGTTTCTGTTTGTGTCTCCCCTGAGGAGGTTTCAGGCCAGCAATGTCTTTCAGTACTATCTCTTTTGGTTTGGAAGCTATTGCTGGACGTTTGGCATGTTTGGCAGCAAATGCTGCTCCGGCCGAGAAAAAAAATTATGGTGCACCATGCAGGTACATTTGAGTTTCCCAGGCAAACCAAAGCAGTGACACCAAAGTTTCTAGTTTCTGCTTGTGTCTCCCCTGAGGAGGTTTCAGGCCAGCTATATCTTTCAGTACTATCTCTTTTGGTTTGGAAGCTATTGCTGGACGTTTGAAATGTTTGGCAGCAAATGCTGCTCCGGCCGAGAAAAACACTTTTGGTGCACCATGCAGGTACGCTTGAGTATCCCAGGCAAACCAAAGCATTAACAAAAAAGATTCTAGTTTCTGCTTGTGTCTCCCCTGAGGAGGTTTCAGGCCAGCAATGTCTTTCAGTACTATCTCTTTTGTTTTGGAAGCTATTGCTGGACGTTTGGCATGTTTGGCAGCAAATGCTGCTCCGGCCGAGAAAAACACTTTTGGTGCACCATGCAGGTACATTTGAGTATCCTAGGCAAACGAAAGCAGTGACACCAAAGTTTCTAGTTTCTGTTTGTGTCTCCCCTGAGGAGGTTTCAGGCCAGCTATATCTTTCAGTACTATCTCTTTTGGTTTGGAAGCTATTGCTGGACGTTTGGCATGTTTGGCAGCAAATGCAGCTCCGGCCGAGAAAAACACTTTTGGTGCACCATGCAGGTACATTTGAGTTTCCCAGGCAAACCAAAGAAGTGACACCAAAGTTTCTAGTTTCTGTTTGTGTCTCCCCTGAGGAGGTTTCAGGCCAGCAATGTCTTTCAGTACTATCTCTTTTGGTTTGGAAGCTATTGCTGGACGTTTGGCATGTTTGGCAGCAAATGCTGCTCCGGTAAGAAAAACACTTTTGGTGCACCACGCAGGTACATTTGAGTTTCCAAGGCAAACGAAAGCGGTGACACCAAAGTAACTAGTTTCTGTTTGTGTCTCCCCTGAGGAGGTTTCAGGCCAGCAATGTCTTTCAGTACTATCTCTTTTGGTTTGGAAGCTATTGCTGGACGTTTGGCATGTTTGGCAGCAAATGCTGCTCCGGCCGAGAAAAACACTTTTGGTGCACCATGCAGGTACATTTGAGTTTCCCAGGCAAACGAAAGCAGTTACACCAAAGTTTCTAGTTTCTGTTTGTGTCTCCCCTGAGGAGGTTTCAGGCCAGCTATGTCTTTCAGTGCTATCTCTTTTGGTTTGGAAGCAATTGCTGGACGTTTGGTAGAAAAAGCTTCTCCGGCCGAGAAAAACACATTTGTTGCACCATGCAGGTACATTTGAGTTTCCCAGGCAAACGAAAGCAGTTACACCAAAGTTTCTAGTTTCTGTTTGTGTCTCCCCTGAGGAGGTTTCAGGCCAGCAATATATTTCAGAACTATCTCTTTTGGTTTGGAAGCAATTGCTGGACGTTTGGTAGAAAAAGCTTCTCCGGCCGAGAAAAACACATTTGTTGCACCATGCAGGTACATTTGAGTTTCCCAGGCAAACGAAAGCAGTTACACCAAAGTTTCTAGTTTCTGTTTGTGTCTCCCCTGAGGAGGTTTCAGGCCAGCAATATATTTCAGAACTATCTGTTTTGGTTTGGAAGCTATTGCTGGACGTTTGGTAGAAAAAGCTGCTCCGGCCGAGAAAAACACTTTTGGTGCACCATGCAGGTACATTTGAGTTTCCCAGGCAAACGAAAGCAGTTACACCAAAGTTTCTAGTTTCTGTTTGTGTCTCCCCTGACGAGGTTTCAGGCCAGCAATGTCTTTCAGTACTATCTCTTTTGGTTTGGAAGCTATTGCTGGACGTTTGGCATGTTTGGCAGCAAATGCTGCTCCGGCCGAGAAAAACACTTTTGGTGCACCACGCAGGTACATTTGAGTTTCCCAGGCAAACCAAAGCATGGACACCAAAGTTTCTAGTTTCTGTTTGTGTCTCCCCTGAGGAGGTTTCAGGCCAGCAATGTCTTTCTGTACTATCTCTTTTGGTTTGGAAGCTATTGCTGGACGTTTGGCATGTTTGGCAGCAAATGCTGCTCCGGCCGAGAAAAACACTTTTGGTGCACCATGCAGGTACATTTGAGTATCCTAGGCAAACGAAAGCAGTGACACCAAAGTTTCTAGTTTCTGTTTGTGTCTCCCCTTAGGAGGTTTAAGGCCAGCAATGTCTTTCTGTACTCTCTCGTTTGGTTTGGAAGCTATTGCTGGATGTTTGGCATGTTTGGCAGCAAATGCTGCTCCGGCCGAGAAAAACACTTTTGGTGCACCATGCAGGTACATTTGAGTTTCCCAGGCAAACCAAAGCAGTGACAAAAAAGTTTCTAGTTTCTGTTTGTGTCTCCCCTGAGGAGGTTTGAGGCCAGCAATGTCTTTCCTGTACTATCTCTTTTGGTTTGGAAGCTATTGCTGGACGTTTGGCATGTTTGGCAGCAAATGCTGCTCCGGCCGAGAAAAACACTTTTGGTGCACCATGCAGGTACATTTGAGTTTCCCAGGCAAACCAAAGCAGTGACAAAAAAGATTCTAGTTTCTGTTTGTGTCTCCCCAGAGGAGGTTTCAGGCCAGCAATGTCTTTCAGTACTATCTCTTTTGGTTTGGAAGCTATTGCTGGACGTTTGGCATGTTTGGCAGCAAATGCTGCTCCGGCCGAGAAAAACACTTCTGGTGCACCATGCAGGTACATTTGAGTTTCCCAGGCAAACGAAAGCAGTGACACCAAAGTTTCTAGTTTCTGTTTGTGTCTCCCCTGAGGAGGTTTCAGGCCAGCTATATCTTTCATTACTATCTCTTTTGGTTTGGAAGCTATTGCTGGACGTTTGGCATGTTTGGCAGCAAATGCAGCTCCGGCCGAGAAAAACACTTTTGGTGCACCATGCAGGTACATTTGAGATTCCCAGGCAAACCAAAGCAGTGACACCAAAGTTTCTAGTTTCTGTTTGTGTCTCCCCTGAGGAGGTTTCAGGCCAGCAATGTCTTTCAGTACTATCTCTTTTGGTTTGGAAGCTATTGCTGGACGTTTGGCATGTTTGGCAGCAAATGCTGCTCCGGTAAGAAAAACACATTTGGTGCACCACGCAGGTACATTTGAGTTTCCCAGGCAAACGAAAGCGGTGATACCAAAGTTTCTAGTTTCTGTTTGTGTCTCCCCTGAGGAGGTTTCAGGCCAGCAATGTCTTTCAGTACTATCTCTTTTGGTTTGGAAGCTATTGCTGGACGTTTGGCATGTTTGGCAGCAAATGCTGCTCCGGCCGAGAAAAACACTTTTGGTGCACCATGCAGGTACATTTGAGTTTCCCAGGCAAACCAAAGCAGTGACAAAAAAGTTTCTAGTTTCTGTTTGTGTCTCCCCTGAGGAGGTTTGAGGCCAGCAATGTCTTCCTGTACTATCTCTTTTGGTTTGGAAGCTATTGCTGGACGTTTGGCATGTTTGGCAGCAAATGCTGCTCCGGCCGAGAAAAACAGTTTTGGTGCACCATGCAGGTACATTTGAGTTTCCCAGGCAAACCAAAGCAGTGACAAAAAAGATTCTAGTTTCTGTTTGTGTCTCCCCTGAGGAGGTTTCAGGCCAGCAATGTCTTTCAGTACTATCTCTTTTGGTTTGGAAGCTATTGCTGGACGTTTGGCATGTTTGGCAGAAAATGCTGCTCCGGCCGAGAAAAACACTTTTGGTGCACCATGCAGGTACATTTGAGATTCCCAGGCAAACCAAAGCAGTGACACCAAAGTTTCTAGTTTCTGTTTGTGTCTCCCCTGAGGAGGTTTCAGGCCAGCTATATCTTTCAGTACTATCTCTTTTGGTTTGGAAGCTATTGCTGGACGTTTGGCATGTTTGGCAGCAAATGCTGCTCCGGCCGAGAAAAACACTTTTGGTGCACCATGCAGGTACATTTGAGTTTCCCAGGCAAACCAAAGCAGTGACAAAAAAGATTCTAGTTTCTGTTTGTGTCTCCCCAGAGGAGGTTTCAGGCCAGCAATGTCTTTCAGTACTATCTCTTTTGGTTTGGAAGCTATTGCTGGACGTTTGGCATGTTTGGCAGCAAATGCTGCTCCGGCCGAGAAAAACACTTCTGGTGCACCATGCAGGTACATTTGAGTTTCCCAGGCAAACGAAAGCAGTGACACCAAAGTTTCTAGTTTCTGTTTGTGTCTCCCCTGAGGAGGTTTCAGGCCAGCTATATCTTTCATTACTATCTCTTTTGGTTTGGAAGCTATTGCTGGACGTTTGGCATGTTTGGCAGCAAATGCAGCTCCGGCCGAGAAAAACACTTTTGGTGCACCATGCAGGTACATTTGAGATTCCCAGGCAAACCAAAGCAGTGACACCAAAGTTTCTAGTTTCTGTTTGTGTCTCCCCTGAGGAGGTTTCAGGCCAGCAATGTCTTTCAGTACTATCTCTTTTGGTTTGGAAGCTATTGCTGGACGTTTGGCATGTTTGGCAGCAAATGCTGCTCCGGTAAGAAAAACACATTTGGTGCACCACGCAGGTACATTTGAGTTTCCCAGGCAAACGAAAGCGGTGATACCAAAGTTTCTAGTTTCTGTTTGTGTCTCCCCTGAGGAGGTTTCAGGCCAGCAATGTCTTTCAGTACTATCTCTTTTGGTTTGGAAGCTATTGCTGGACGTTTGGCATGTTTGGCAGCAAATGCTGCTCCGGCCGAGAAAAACACTTTTGGTGCACCATGCAGGTACATTTGAGTTTCCCAGGCAAACCAAAGCAGTGACAAAAAAGTTTCTAGTTTCTGTTTGTGTCTCCCCTGAGGAGGTTTGAGGCCAGCAATGTCTTCCTGTACTATCTCTTTTGGTTTGGAAGCTATTGCTGGACGTTTGGCATGTTTGGCAGCAAATGCTGCTCCGGCCGAGAAAAACAGTTTTGGTGCACCATGCAGGTACATTTGAGTTTCCCAGGCAAACCAAAGCAGTGACAAAAAAGATTCTAGTTTCTGTTTGTGTCTCCCCTGAGGAGGTTTCAGGCCAGCAATGTCTTTCAGTACTATCTCTTTTGGTTTGGAAGCTATTGCTGGACGTTTGGCATGTTTGGCAGAAAATGCTGCTCCGGCCGAGAAAAACACTTTTGGTGCACCATGCAGGTACATTTGAGATTCCCAGGCAAACCAAAGCAGTGACACCAAAGTTTCTAGTTTCTGTTTGTGTCTCCCCTGAGGAGGTTTCAGGCCAGCTATATCTTTCAGTACTATCTCTTTTGGTTTGGAAGCTATTGCTGGACGTTTGGCATGTTTGGCAGCAAATGCAGCTCTGGCCGAGAAAAACACTTTTGGTGCACCATGCAGGTACATTTGAGATTCCCAGGCAAACGAAAGCGGTGACACCAAAGTTTCTAGTTTCTGTTTGTGTCTCCCCTGAGGAGGTTTCAGGCCAGCAATGTCTTTCAGTACTATCTCTTTTGGTTTGGAAGCTATTGCTGGACGTTTGGCATGTTTGGCAGCAAATGCTGCTCCGGTAAGAAAAACACTTTTGGTGCACCACGCAGGTACATTTGAGTTTCCCAGGCAAACGAAAGCGGTGATACCAAAGTTTCTAGTTTCTGTTTGTGTCTCCCCTGAGGAGGTTTCAGGCCAGCAATGTCTTTCAGTACTATCTCTTTTGGTTTGGAAGCTATTGCTGGACGTTTGGCATGTTTGGCAGTAAATGCTGCTCCGGCCGAGAAAAACACTTTTGGTGCACCATGCAGGTACATTTGAGTTTCCCAGGCAAACCAAAGCAGTGACAAAAAAGTTTCTAGTTTCTGTTTGTGTCTCCCCTGAGGAGGTTTGAGGCCAGCAATGTCTTCCTGTACTATCTCTTTTGGTTTGGAAGCTATTGCTGGACGTTTGGCATGTTTGGCAGCAAATGCTGCTCCGGCCGAGAAAAACAGTTTTGGTGCACCATGCAGGTACATTTGAGTTTCCCAGGCAAACCAAAGCAGTGACACCAAAGTTTCTAGTTTCTGTTTGTGTCTCCCCTGAGGAGGTTTCAGGCCAGCTATATCTTTCAGTACTATCTCTTTTGGTTTGGAAGCTATTGCTGGACGTTTGGCATGTTTGGCAGCAAATGCAGCTCTGGCCGAGAAAAACACTTTTGGTGCACCATGCCGGTATATTTGAGATTCCCAGGCAAACGAAAGCGGTGACAGCAAAGTTTCTAGTTTCTGTTTGTGTCTCCCCTGAGGAGGTTTCAGGCCAGCAATGTCTTTCAGTACTATCTCTTTTGGTTTGGAAGCTATTGCTGGACGTTTGGCATGTTTGGAAGCAAATGCTGCTCCGGCCAAGAAAAACACTTTTGGTGCATCACGCAGGTACATTTGAGTTTCCCAGGCAAACCAAAGAAGTGACACCAAAGTTTCTAGTTTCTGTTTGTGTCTCCCCTGAGGAGGTTTCAGGTCAGCAATGTCTTTCAGTACTATCTCTTTTGGTTTGGAAGCTATTGCTGGACGTTTGGCATGTTTGGCAGCAAATGCTGCTCCGGCCGAGAAAAACACTTTTGGTGCACCATGCAGGTACATTTGAGTTTCCCAGGCAAACCAAAGCAGTGACAAAAAAGTTTCTAGTTTCTGTTTGTGTCTCCCCTGAGGAGGTTTCAGGCCAGCAATGTCTTTCAGTACTATCTCTTTTGGTTTGGAAGCTATTGCTGGATGTTTGGCATGTTTGGCAGCAAATGCTACTCCGGCCGAGAAAAACACTTCTGGTGCACCATGCAGGTACATTTGAGTTTCCCTGGCAAACGAAAGCAGTGACACCAAAGTTTCTAGTTTCTGTTTGTGTCTCCCCTGAGGATGTTTCAGGCCAGCAATGTCTTTCAGTACTATCTCTTTTGGTTTGGAAGCTATTCTGGACGTTTTGCATGTTTGGCAGCAAATGCTTCTCCGGCCGAGAAAAACACTTTTGGTGCACCATGCAGGTACATTTGAGTATCCCATGCAAACCAAAGCATTAACAAAAAAGATTCTAGTTTCTGTTTGTGTCTCCCCTGACGAGGTTTCAGGCCAGCAATGTCTTTCAGTACTATCTCTTTTGGTTTGGAAGCTATTGCTGGACGTTTGGCATGTTTGGCAGCAAATGCTGCTCCGGCCGAGAAAAACACTTTTGGTGCACCATGCAGGTACATTTGAGTTTCCCAGGCAAACGAAAGCAGTGACACCAAAGTTTCTAGTTTCTGTTTGTGTCTCCCCTGAGGAGGTTTCAGGCCAGCTATATCTTTCAGTACTATCTCTTTTGGTTTGGAAGCTATTGCTGGACGTTTGGCATGTTTGGCAGCAAATGCAGCTCCGGCCGAGAAAAACACTTTTGGTGCACCATGCAGGTACATTTGAGATTCCCAGGCAAACCAAAGCAGTGACACCAAAGTTTCTAGTTTCTGTTTGTGTCTCCCCTGAGGAGGTTTCAGGCCAGCAATGTCTTTCAGTACTATCTCTTTTGGTTTGGAAGCTATTGCTGGACGTTTGGCATGTTTGGCAGCAAATGCTGCTCCGGCCGAGAAAAACACTTTTGGTGCACCATGCAGGTACATTTGAGTTTCCCAGGCAAACCAAAGCAGTGACAAAAAAGTTTCTAGTTTCTGTTTGTGTCTCCCCTGAGGAGGTTTCAGGCCAGCAATGTCTTCCTGTACTATCTCTTTTGGTTTGGAAGCTATTGCTGGACGTTTGGCATGTTTGGCAGCAAATGCTGCTCCGGCCGAGAAAAACACTTTTGGTGCACCATGCAGGTACATTTGAGTTTCCCAGGCAAACCAAAGCAGTGACAAAAAAGTTTCTAGTTTCTGTTTGTGTCTCCCCTGAGGAGGTTTCAGGCCAGCAATGTCTTTCAGTACTATCTCTTTTGGTTTGGAAGCTATTGCTGGACGTTTGGCATGTTTGGCAGCAAATGCTGCTCCGGTAAGAAAAACACTTTTGGCGCACCACGCAGGTACATTTGAGTTTCCCAGGCAAACGAAAGCGGTGACACCAAAGTTTCTAGTTTCTGTTTGTGTCTCCCCTGAGGAGGTTTCAGGCCAGCAATGTCTTTCAGTACTATCTCTTTTGGTTTGGAAGCTATTGCTGGACGTTTGGCATGTTTGGCAGAAAATGCTGCTCCGGCCGAGAAAAACACTTTTGGTGCACCATGCAGGTACATTTGAGTTTCCCAGGCAAACCAAAGCAGTGACACCAAAGTTTCTAGTTTCTGTTTGTGTCTCCCCTGAGGAGGTTTCAGGCCAGCTATATCTTTCAGTACTATCTCTTTTGGTTTGGAAGCTATTGCTGGACGTTTGGCATGTTTGGCAGAAAATGCTGCTCCGGCCGAGAAAAACACTTTTGGTGCACCATGCAGGTACATTTGAGTTTCCCAGGCAAACCAAAGCAGTGACACCAAAGTTTCTAGTTTCTGTTTGTGTCTCCCCTGAGGAGGTTTCAGGCCAGCAATGTCTTCCTGTACTATCTCTTTTGGTTTGGAAGCTATTGCTGGACGTTTGGCATGTTTGGCAGCAAATGCTGCTCCGGCCGAGAAAAACACTTTTGGTGCACCATGCAGGTATATTTGAGTTTCCCAGGCAAACCAAAGCAGTGACAAAAAAGTTTCTAGTTTCTGTTTGTGTCTCCCCTGAGGAGGTTTCAGGCCAGCAATGTCTTTCAGTACTATCTCTTTTGGTTTGGAAGCTATTGCTGGACGTTTGGCATGTTTGGCAGCAAATGCTGCTCTGGCCGAGAAAGACACTTTTGGTGCACCATGCAGGTACATTTGAGTTTCCCAGGCAAACCAAAGCAGTGACACCAAAGTTTCTAGTTTCTGCTTGTGTCTTCCCTGAGGAGGTTTAAGGCCAGCTATATCTTTCAGTACTATCTCTTTTGGTTTGGAAGCTATTGCTGGACGTTTGGCATGTTTGGCAGCAAATGCAGCTCCGGCCGAGAAAAACACTTTTGGTGCACCATGCAGGTACATTTGAGATTCCCAGGCAAACGAAAGCGGTGACACCAAAGTTTCTAGTTTCTGTTTGTGTCTCCCCTGAGGAGTTTTCAGGCCAGCAATGTCTTTCAGTACTATCTCTTTTGGTTTGGAAGCTATTGCTGGACGTTTGGCATGTTTGGCAGCAAATGCTGCTCCGGTAAGAAAAACACTTTTGGTGCACCATGCAGGTACATTTGAGTTTCCCAGGCAAACCAAAGCGGTGACAGCAAAGTTTCTAGTTTCTGTTTGTGTCTCCCCTGAGGAGGTTTCAGGCCAGCAATGTCTTTCAGTACTATCTCTTTTGGTTTGGAAGCTATTGCTGGACGTTTGGCATGTTTGGCAGCAAATGCTGCTCCGGCCGAGAAAAACACTTCTGGTGCACCATGCAGGTACATTTGAGTTTCCCAGGCAAACGAAAGCAGTGACACCAAAGTTTCTAGTTTCTGTTTGTGTCTCCCCTGAGGAGGTTTCAGGCCAGCTATATCTTTCAGTACTATCTCTTTTGGTTTGGAAGCTATTGCTGGACGTTTGACATGTTTGGCAGCAAATGCAGCTCCGGCCGAGAAAAACACTTTTGGTGCACCATGCAGGTACATTTTAGATTCCCAGGGAAACCAAAGAAGTGACACCAAAGTTTCTAGTTTCTGTTTGTGTCTCCCCTGAGGAGGTTTCAGGCCAGCAATGTCTTTCAGTACTATCTCTTTTGGTTTGGAAGCTATTGCTGGACGTTTGGCATGTTTGGCAGCAAATGCTGCTCCGGTAAGAAAAACACTTTTGGTGCACCACGCAGGTACATTTGAGTTTCCCAGGCAAACGAAAGCGGTGACACCAAAGTTTCTAGTTTCTATTTGTGTCTCCCCTGAGGAGGTTTCAGGCCAGCAATGTCTTTCAGTACTATCTCTTTTGGTTTGGAAGCTATTGCTGGACGTTTGGCATGTTTGGCAGCAAATGCTGCTCCGGCCGAGAAAAACACTTTTGGTGCACCATGCAGGTACATTTGAGTTTCCCAGGCAAACCAAAGAAGTGACAAAAAAGTTTCTAGTTTCTGTTTGTGTCTCCCCTGAGGAGGTTTCAGGCCAGCAATGTCTTTCAGTACTATCTCTTTTGGTTTGGAAGCTATTGCTGGATGTTTGGCATGTTTGGCAGCAAATGCTACTCCGGCCGAGAAAAACACTTCTGGTGCACCATGCAGGTACATTTGAGTTTCCCAGGCAAACGAAAGCAGTGACACCAAAGTTTCTAGTTTCTGTTTGTTTCTCCCCTGAGGATGTTTCAGGCCAGCAATGTCTTTCAGTACTATCTCTTTTGGTTTGGAAGCTATTCTGGACGTTTTGCATGTTTGGCAGCAAATGCTTCTCCGGCCGAGAAAAACACTTTTGGTGCACCATGCAGGTACATTTGAGTATCCCATGCAAACCAAAGCATTAACAAAAAAGATTCTAGTTTCTGTTTGTGTCTCCCCTGAGGAGGTTTCAGGCCAGCAATGTCTTTCAGTACTATCTCTTTTGGTTTGGAAGCTATTGCTGGACGTTTGGCATGTTTGGCAGCAAATGCTGCTCCGGCCGAGAAAAACACTTTTGGTGCACCATGCAGGTACATTTGAGTTTCCCAGGCAAACGAAAGCAGTGACACCAAAGTTTCTAGTTTCTGTTTGTGTCTCCCCTGACGAGGTTTCAGGCCAGCTATATCTTTCAGTACTATCTCTTTTGGTTTGGAAGCTATTGCTGGACGTTTGGCATGTTTGGCAGCAAATGCAGCTCCGGCCGAGAAAAACACTTTTGGTGCACCATGCAGGTACATTTGAGATTCCCAGGCAAACGAAAGCGGTGACACCAAAGTTTCTAGTTTCTGTTTGTGTCTCCCCTGAGGAGGTTTCAGGCCAGCAATGTCTTTCAGTACTATCGCTTTTGGTTTGGAAGCTATTGCTGGACGTTTGGCATGTTTGGCAGCAAATGCTGCTCCGGCCGAGAAAAACACTTTTGGTGCACCATGCAGGTACATTTGAGTTTCCCAGGCAAACCAAAGCAGTGACAAAAAAGTTTCTAGTTTCTGTTTGTGTCTCCCCTGAGGAGGTTTCAGGCCAGCAATGTCTTCCTGTACTATCTCTTTTGGTTTGGAAGCTATTGCTGGACGTTTGGCATGTTTGGCAGCAAATGCTGCTCCGGCCGAGAAAAACACTTTTGGTGCACCATGCAGGTACATTTGAGTTTCCCAGGCAAACCAAAGCAGTGACAAAAAAGTTTCTAGTTTCTGTTTGTGTCTCCCCTGAGGAGGTTTCAGGCCAGCAATGTCTTTCAGTACTATCTCTTTTGGTTTGGAAGCTATTGCTGGATGTTTGGCATGTTTGGCAGCAAATGCTACTCCGGCCGAGAAAAACACTTCTGGTGCACCATGCAGGTACATTTGAGTTTCCCAGGCAAACGAAAGCAGTGACACCAAAGTTTCTAGTTTCTGTTTGTTTCTCCCCTGAGGATGTTTCAGGCCAGCAATGTCTTTCAGTACTATCTCTTTTGGTTTGGAAGCTATTCTGGACGTTTTGCATGTTTGGCAGCAAATGCTTCTCCGGCCGAGAAAAACACTTTTGGTGCACCATGCAGGTACATTTGAGTATCCCATGCAAACCAAAGCATTAACAAAAAAGATTCTAGTTTCTGTTTGTGTCTCCCCTGAGGAGGTTTCAGGCCAGCAATGTCTTTCAGTACTATCTCTTTTGGTTTGGAAGCTATTGCTGGACGTTTGGCATGTTTGGCAGCAAATGCTGCTCCGGCCGAGAAAAACACTTTTGGTGCACCATGCAGGTACATTTGAGTTTCCCAGGCAAACGAAAGCAGTGACACCAAAGTTTCTAGTTTCTGTTTGTATCTCCCCTGAGGATGTTTCAGGCCAGCAATGTCTTTCAGTACTATCTCTTTTGGTTTGGAAGCTATTGCTGGACGTTTGGCATGTTTGGCAGCAAATGCTGCTCCGGTAAGAAAAACAATTTTGGTGCACCATGCAGGTACATTTGAGTTTCCCAGGCAAACGAAAGCAGTGACACCAAAGTTTCTAGTTTCTGTTTGTGTCTCCCCTGACGAGGTTTCAGGCCAGCTATATCTTTCAGTACTATCTCTTTTGGTTTGGAAGCTATTGCTGGACGTTTGGCATGTTTGGCAGCAAATGCAGCTCCGGCCGAGAAAAACACTTTTGGTGCACCATGCAGGTACATTTGAGATTCCCAGGCAAACGAAAGCGGTGACACCAAAGTTTCTAGTTTCTGTTTGTGTCTCCCCTGAGGAGGTTTCAGGCCAGCAATGTCTTTCAGTACTATCGCTTTTGGTTTGGAAGCTATTGCTGGACGTTTGGCATGTTTGGCAGCAAATGCTGCTCCGGCCGAGAAAAACACTTTTGGTGCACCATGCAGGTACATTTGAGTTTCCCAGGCAAACCAAAGCAGTGACAAAAAAGTTTCTAGTTTCTGTTTGTGTCTCCCCTGAGGAGGTTTCAGGCCAGCAATGTCTTCCTGTACTATCTCTTTTGGTTTGGAAGCTATTGCTGGACGTTTGGCATGTTTGGCAGCAAATGCTGCTCCGGCCGAGAAAAACACTTTTGGTGCACCATGCAGGTACATTTGAGTTTCCCAGGCAAACCAAAGCAGTGACAAAAAAGTTTCTAGTTTCTGTTTGTGTCTCCCCTGAGGAGGTTTCAGGCCAGCAATGTCTTTCAGTACTATCTCTTTTGGTTTGGAAGCTATTGCTGGATGTTTGGCATGTTTGGCAGCAAATGCTACTCCGGCCGAGAAAAACACTTCTGGTGCACCATGCAGGTACATTTGAGTTTCCCAGGCAAACGAAAGCAGTGACACCAAAGTTTCTAGTTTCTGTTTGTTTCTCCCCTGAGGATGTTTCAGGCCAGCAATGTCTTTCAGTACTATCTCTTTTGGTTTGGAAGCTATTCTGGACGTTTTGCATGTTTGGCAGCAAATGCTTCTCCGGCCGAGAAAAACACTTTTGGTGCACCATGCAGGTACATTTGAGTATCCCATGCAAACCAAAGCATTAACAAAAAAGATTCTAGTTTCTGTTTGTTTCTCCCCTGAGGATGTTTCAGGCCAGCAATGTCTTTCAGTACTATCTCTTTTGGTTTGGAAGCTATTCTGGACGTTTTGCATGTTTGGCAGCAAATGCTTCTCCGGCCGAGAAAAACACTTTTGGTGCACCATGCAGGTACATTTGAGTATCCCAGGCAAACGAAAGCAGTGACACCAAAGTTTCTAGTTTCTGTTTGTGTCTCCCCTGAGGATGTTTCAGGCCAGCAATGTCTTTCAGTACTATCTCTTTTGGTTTGGAAGCTATTGCTGGACGTTTGGCATGTTTGGCAGCAAATGCTGCTCCGGTAAGAAAAACAATTTTGGTGCACCACGCAGGTACATTTGAGTTTCCCAGGCAAACGAAAGCAGTGACACCAAAGTTTCTAGTTTCTGTTTGTGTCTCCCCTGAGGAGGTTTCAGGCCAGCTATATCTTTCAGTACTATCTCTTTTGGTTTGGAAGCTATTGCTGGACGTTTGGCATGTTTGGCAGCAAATGCTGCTCCGGCCGAGAAAAACACTTTTGGTGCACCATGCAGGTACATTTGAGATTCCCAGGCAAACGAAAGCGGTGACACCAAAGTTTCTAGTTTCTGTTTGTGTCTCCCCTGAGGAGGTTTCAGGCCAGCAATGTCTTTCAGTACTATCTCTTTTGGTTTGGAAGCTATTGCTGGACGTTTGGCATGTTTGGCAGCAAATGCTGCTCCGGCCGAGAAAAACACTTTTGGTGCACCATGCAGGTACATTTGAGTTTCCCAGGCAAACCAAAGCAGTGACAAAAAAGTTTCTAGTTTCTGTTTGTGTCTCCCCTGAGGAGGTTTCAGGCCAGCAATGTCTTCCTGTACTATCTCTTTTGGTTTGGAAGCTATTGCTGGACGTTTGGCATGTTTGGCAGCAAATGCTGCTCCGGCCGAGAAAAACACTTTTGGTGCACCATGCAGGTACATTTGAGTTTCCCAGGCAAACCAAAGCAGTGACAAAAAAGTTTCTAGTTTCTGTTTGTGTCTCCCCTGAGGAGGTTTCAGGCCAGCAATGTCTTTCAGTACTATCTCTTTTGGTTTGGAAGCTATTGCTGGACGTTTGGCATGTTTGGCAGCAAATGCTGCTCCGGTAAGAAAAACACTTTTGGTGCACCACGCAGGTACATTTGAGTTTCCCAGGCAAACGAAAGCGGTGACACCAAAGTTTCTAGTTTCTGTTTGTGTCTCCCCTGAGGAGGTTTCAGGCCAGCAATGTCTTTCAGTACTATCTCTTTTGGTTTGGAAGCTATTGCTGGACGTTTGGCATGTTTGGCAGAAAATGCTGCTCCGGCCTAGAAAAACACTTTTGGTGCACCATGCAGGTACATTTGAGTTTCCCAGGCAAACGAAAGCAGTGACACCAAAGTTTCTAGTTTCTGTTTGTGTCTCCCCTGAGGAGGTTTCAGGCCAGCTATATCTTTCAGTACTATCTCTTTTGGTTTGGAAGCTATTGCTGGACGTTTGGCATGTTTGGCAGCAAATGCAGCTCTGGCCGAGAAAAACACTTTTGGTGCACCATGCAGGTACATTTGAGATTCCCAGGCAAACGAAAGCGGTGACACCAAAGTTTCTAGTTTCTGTTTGTGTCTCCCCTGAGGAGGTTTCAGGCCAGCAATGTCTTTCAGTACTATCTCTTTTGGTTTGGAAGCTATTGCTGGACGTTTGGCATGTTTGGAAGCAAATGCTGCTCCGGCCAAGAAAAACACTTTTGGTGCATCACGCAGGTACATTTGAGTTTCCCAGGCAAACCAAAGAAGTGACACCAAAGTTTCTAGTTTCTGTTTGTGTCTCCCCTGAGGAGGTTTCAGGCCAGCAATGTCTTTCAGTACTATCTCTTTTGGTTTGGAAGCTATTGCTGGACGTTTGGCATGTTTGGAAGCAAATGCTGCTCCGGCCAAGAAAAACACTTTTGGTGCATCACGCAGGTACATTTGAGTTTCCCAGGCAAACCAAAGCAGTGACAAAAAAGTTTCTAGTTTCTGTTTGTGTCTCCCCTGAGGAGGTTTCAGGCCAGCAATGTCTTCCTGTACTATCTCTTTTGGTTTGGAAGCTATTGCTGGACGTTTGGCATGTTTGGCAGCAAATGCTGCTCCGGCCGAGAAAAACACTTTTGGTGCACCATGCAGGTACATTTGAGTTTCCCAGGCAAACCAAAGCAGTGACAAAAAAGTTTCTAGTTTCTGTTTGTGTCTCCCCTGAGGATGTTTCAGGCCAGCAATGTCTTTCAGTACTATCTCTTTTGGTTTGGAAGCTATTGCTGGACGTTCGGCATGTTTGGCAGCAAATGCTGCTCCGGTAAGAAAAACAATTTTGGTGCACCACGCAGGTACATTTGAGTTTCCCAGGCAAACGAAAGCAGTGACACCAAAGTTTCTAGTTTCTGTTTGTGTCTCCCCTGAGGAGGTTTCAGGCCAGCTATATCTTTCAGTACTATCTCTTTTGGTTTGGAAGCTATTGCTGGACGTTTGGCATGTTTGGCAGCAAATGCAGCTCCGGCCGAGAAAAACACTTTTGGTGCACCATGCAGGTACATTTGAGATTCCCAGGCAAACGAAAGCGGTGACACCAAAGTTTCTAGTTTCTGTTTGTGTCTCCCCTGAGGAGGTTTCAGGCCAGCAATGTCTTTCAGTACTATCTCTTTTGGTTTGGAAGCTATTGCTGGACGTTTGGCATGTTTGGCAGCAAATGCTGCTCCGGCCGAGAAAAACACTTTTGGTGCACCATGCAGGTACATTTGAGTTTCCCAGGCAAACCAAAGCAGTGACAAAAAAGTTTCTAGTTTCTGTTTGTGTCTCCCCTGAGGAGGTTTCAGGCCAGCAATGTCTTCCTGTACTATCTCTTTTGGTTTGGAAGCTATTGCTGGACGTTTGGCATGTTTGGCAGCAAATGCTGCTCCGGCCGATAAAAACACTTTTGGTGCACCATGCAGGTACATTTGAGTTTCCCAGGCAAACCAAAGCAGTGACAAAAAAGTTTCTAGTTTCTGTTTGTGTCTCCCCTGAGGAGGTTTCAGGCCAGCAATGTCTTTCAGTACTATCTCTTTTGGTTTGGAAGCTATTGCTGGACGTTTGGCATGTTTGGCAGCAAATGCTGCTCCGGTAAGAAAAACACTTTTGGTGCACCACGCAGGTACATTTGAGTTTCCCAGGCAAACGAAAGCGGTGACACCAAAGTTTCTAGTTTCTGTTTGTGTCTCCCCTGAGGAGGTTTCAGGCCAGCAATGTCTTTCAGTACTATCTCTTTTGGTTTGGAAGCTATTGCTGGACGTTTGGCATGTTTGGCAGAAAATGCTGCTCCGGCCTAGAAAAACACTTTTGGTGCACCATGCAGGTACATTTGAGTTTCCCAGGCAAACCAAAGCAGTGACACCAAAGTTTCTAGTTTCTGTTTGTGTCTCCCCTGAGGAGGTTTCAGGCCAGCTATATCTTTCAGTACTATCTCTTTTGGTTTGGAAGCTATTGCTGGACGTTTGGCATGTTTGGCAGCAAATGCAGCTCTGGCCGAGAAAAACACTTTTGGTGCACCATGCAGGTACATTTGAGATTCCCAGGCAAACGAAAGCGGTGACACCAAAGTTTCTAGTTTCTGTTTGTGTCTCCCCTGAGGAGGTTTCAGGCCAGCAATGTCTTTCAGTACTATCTCTTTTGGTTTGGAAGCTATTGCTGGACGTTTGGCATGTTTGGAAGCAAATGCTGCTCCGGCCAAGAAAAACACTTTTGGTGCATCACGCAGGTACATTTGAGTTTCCCAGGCAAACCAAAGAAGTGACACCAAAGTTTCTAGTTTCTGTTTGTGTCTCCCCTGAGGAGGTTTCAGGCGAGCAATGTCTTTCAGTACTATCTCTTTTGGTTTGGAAGCTATTGCTGGACGTTTGGCATGTTTGGAAGCAAATGCTGCTCCGGCCAAGAAAAACACTTTTGGTGCATCACGCAGGTACATTTGAGTTTCCCAGGCAAACCAAAGCAGTGACAAAAAAGTTTCTAGTTTCTGTTTGTGTCTCCCCTGAGGAGGTTTCAGGCCAGCAATGTCTTCCTGTACTATCTCTTTTGGTTTGGAAGCTATTGCTGGACGTTTGGCATGTTTGGCAGCAAATGCTGCTCCGGCCGAGAAAAACACTTTTGGTGCACCATGCAGGTACATTTGAGTTTCCCAGGCAAACCAAAGCAGTGACAAAAAAGTTTCTAGTTTCTGTTTGTGTCTCCCCTGAGGATGTTTCAGGCCAGCAATGTCTTTCAGTACTATCTCTTTTGGTTTGGAAGCTATTGCTGGACGTTTGGCATGTTTGGCAGCAAATGCTGCTCCGGTAAGAAAAACAATTTTGGTGCACCACGCAGGTACATTTGAGTTTCCCAGGCAAACGAAAGCAGTGACACCAAAGTTTCTAGTTTCTGTTTGTGTCTCCCCTGAGGAGGTTTCAGGCCAGCTATATCTTTCAGTACTATCTCTTTTGGTTTGGAAGCTATTGCTGGACGTTTGGCATGTTTGGCAGCAAATGCAGCTCCGGCCGAGAAAAACACTTTTGGTGCACCATGCAGGTACATTTGAGATTCCTAGGCAAACGAAAGCGGTGACACCAAAGTTTCTAGTTTCTGTTTGTGTCTCCCCTGAGGAGGTTTCAGGCCAGCAATGTCTTTCAGTACTATCTCTTTTGGTTTGGAAGCTATTGCTGGACGTTTGGCATGTTTGGCAGCAAATGCTGCTCCGGCCGAGAAAAACACTTTTGGTGCACCATGCAGGTACATTTGAGTTTCCCAGGCAAACCAAAGCGGTGACAAAAAAGTTTCTAGTTTCTGTTTGTGTCTCCCCTGAGGAGGTTTCAGGCCAGCAATGTCTTTCAGTACTATCTCTTTTGGTTTGGAAGCTATTGCTGGACGTTTGGCATGTTTGGCAGAAAATGCTGCTCCGGTAGGAAAAACACTTTTGGAGCACCACGCAGGTACATTTGAGTTTCCCAGGCAAACGAAAGCGGTGACACCAAAGTTTCTAGTTTCTGTTTGTGTCTCCCCTGAGGAGGTTTCAGGCCAGCAATGTCTTTCAGTACTATCTCTTTTGGTTTGGAAGCTATTGCTGGACGTTTGGCATGTTTGGCAGAAAATGCTGCTCCGGCCTAGAAAAACACTTTTGGTGCACCATGCAGGTACATTTGAGTTTCCCAGGCAAACGAAAGCAGTGACACCAAAGTTTCTAGTTTCTGTTTGTGTCTCCCCTGAGGAGGTTTCAGGCCAGCTATATCTTTCAGTACTATCTCTTTTGGTTTGGAAGCTATTGCTGGACGTTTGGCATGTTTGGCAGCAAATGCAGCTCTGGCCGAGAAAAACACTTTTGGTGCACCATGCAGGTACATTTGAGATTCCCAGGCAAACGAAAGCGGTGACACCAAAGTTTCTAGTTTCTGTTTGTGTCTCCCCTGAGGAGGTTTCAGGCCAGCAATGTCTTTCAGTACTATCTCTTTTGGTTTGGAAGCTATTGCTGGACGTTTGGCATGTTTGGAAGCAAATGCTGCTCCGGCCAAGAAAAACACTTTTGGTGCATCACGCAGGTACATTTGAGTTTCCCAGGCAAACCAAAGAAGTGACACCAAAGTTTCTAGTTTCTGTTTGTGTCTCCCCTGAGGAGGTTTCAGGCCAGCAATGTCTTTCAGTACTATCTCTTTTGGTTTGGAAGCTATTGCTGGACGTTTGGCATGTTTGGCAGCAAATGCTGCTCCGGCCGAGAAAAACACTTTTGGTGCACCATGCAGGTACATTTGAGTATCCCAGGCAAACCAAAGCAGTGACAAAAAAGTTTCTAGTTTCTGTTTGTGTCTCCCCTGAGGATGTTTCAGGCCAGCAATGTCTTTCAGTACTATCTCTTTTGGTTTGGAAGCTATTGCTGGACGTTTGGCATGTTTGGCAGCAAATGCTGCTCCGGTAAGAAAAACAATTTTGGTGCACCACGCAGGTACATTTGAGTTTCCCAGGCAAACGAAAGCAGTGACACCAAAGTTTCTAGTTTCTGTTTGTGTCTCCCCTGAGGAGGTTTCAGGCCAGCTATATCTTTCAGTACTATCTCTTTTGGTTTGGAAGCTATTGCTGGACGTTTGGCATGTTTGGCAGCAAATGCAGCTCCGGCCGAGAAAAACACTTTTGGTGCACCATGCAGGTACATTTGAGATTCCCAGGCAAACGAAAGCGGTGACACCAAAGTTTCTAGTTTCTGTTTGTGTCTCCCCTGAGGAGGTTTCAGGCCAGCAATGTCTTTCAGTACTATCTCTTTTGGTTTGGAAGCTATTGCTGGACGTTTGGCATGTTTGGCAGCAAATGCTGCTCCGGCCGAGAAAAACACTTTTGGTGCACCATGCAGGTACATTTGAGTTTCCCAGGCAAACCAAAGCAGTGACAAAAAAGTTTCTAGTTTCTGTTTGTGTCTCCTCTGAGGAGGTTTCAGGCCAGCAATGTCTTCCTGTACTATCTCTTTTGGTTTGGAAGCTATTGCTGGACGTTTGGCATGTTTGGCAGCAAATGCTGCTCCGGCCGAGAAAAACACTTTTGGTGCACCATGCAGGTACATTTGAGTTTCCCAGGCAAACCAAAGCAGTGACAAAAAAGTTTCTAGTTTCTGTTTGTGTCTCCCCTGAGGAGGTTTCAGGCCAGCAATGTCTTTCAGTACTATCTCTTTTGGTTTGGAAGCTATTGCTGGACGTTTGGCATGTTTGGCAGCAAATGCTGCTCCGGTAAGAAAAACACTTTTGGTGCACCACGCAGGTACATTTGAGTTTCCCAGGCAAACGAAAGCGGTGACACCAAAGTTTCTAGTTTCTGTTTGTGTCTCCCCTGAGGAGGTTTCAGGCCAGCAATGTCTTTCAGTACTATCTCTTTTGGTTTGGAAGCTATTGCTGGACGTTTGGCATGTTTGGCAGAAAATGCTGCTCCGGCCTAGAAAAACACTTTTGGTGCACCATGCAGGTACATTTGAGTTTCCCAGGCAAACGAAAGCAGTGACACCAAAGTTTCTAGTTTCTGTTTGTGTCTCCCCTGAGGAGGTTTCAGGCCAGCTATATCTTTCAGTACTATCTCTTTTGGTTTGGAAGCTATTGCTGGACGTTTGGCATGTTTGGCAGCAAATGCAGCTCTGGCCGAGAAAAACACTTTTGGTGCACCATGCAGGTACATTTGAGATTCCCAGGCAAACGAAAGCGGTGACACCAAAGTTTCTAGTTTCTGTTTGTGTCTCCCCTGAGGAGGTTTCAGGCCAGCAATGTCTTTCAGTACTATCTCTTTTGGTTTGGAAGCTATTGCTGGACGTTTGGCATGTTTGGAAGCAAATGCTGCTCCGGCCAAGAAAAACACTTTTGGTGCATCACGCAGGTACATTTGAGTTTCCCAGGCAAACCAAAGAAGTGACACCAAAGTTTCTAGTTTCTGTTTGTGTCTCCCCTGAGGAGGTTTCAGGCCAGCAATGTCTTTCAGTACTATCGCTTTTGGTTTGGAAGCTATTGCTGGATGTTTGGCATGTTTGGCAGCAAATGCTACTCCGGCCGAGAAAAACACTTCTGGTGCACCATGCAGGTACATTTGAGTTTCCCAGGCAAACCAAAGCAGTGACACCAAAGTTTCTAGTTTCTGTTTGTTTCTCCCCTGAGGATGTTTCAGGCCAGCAATGTCTTTCAGTACTATCTCTTTTGGTTTGGAAGCTATTCTGGACGTTTTGCATGTTTGGCAGCAAATGCTTCTCCGGCCGAGAAAAACAATTTTGGTGTACCATGCAGGTACATTTGAGTATCCCATGCAAAACAAAGCATTAACAAAAAAGATTCTAGTTTCTGTTTGTGTCTCCCCTGAGGAGGTTTCAGGCCAGCAATGTCTTTCAGTACTATCTCTTTTGGTTTGGAAGCTATTGCTGGACGTTTGGCATGTTTGTCAGCAAATGCTGCTCCGGCCGAGAAAAACACTTTTGGTGCACCATGCAGGTACATTTGAGTTTCCCAGGCAAACGAAAGCGGTGACACCAAAGTTTCTAGTTTCTGTTTGTGTCTCACCTGAGAGGTTTCAGGCCAGCTATATCTTTCAGTACTATCTCTTTTGGTTTGGAAGCTATTGCTGGACATTTGGCATGTTTGGCAGCAAATGCATCTCCGGCCGAGAAAAACACTTTTGGTGCACCATGCAGGTACATTTGAGATTCCCAGGCAAACGAAAGCGGTGACACCAAAGTTTCTAGTTTCTGTTTGTGTCTCCCCTGAGGAGGTTTCAGGCCAGCAATATCTTTCAGTACTATCTCTTTTGGTTTGGAAGCTATTGCTGGACGTTTGGCATGTTTGGCAGCAAATGCTGCTCCGGCCGAGAAAAACAGTTTTGGTGCACCATGCAGGTACATTTGAGTTTCCCAGGCAAACCAAAGCAGTGACAAAAAAGTTTCTAGTTTCTGTTTGTGTCTCCCCTGAGGAGGTTTCAGGCCAGCAATGTCTTCCTGTACTATGTCTTTTGGTTTGGAAGCTATTGCTGGACGATTGGCATGTTTGGCAGCAAATGCTGCTCCGGCCGAGAAAAACACTTTTGGTGCACCATGCAGGTATATTTGAGTTTCCCAGGCAAACCAAAGCAGTGACAAAAAAGTTTCTAGTTTCTGTTTGTGTCTCCCCTGAGGAGGTTTCAGGCCAGCAATGTCTTCCTGTACTATCTCTTTTGGTTTGGAAGCTATTGCTGGACGTTTGGCAAGTTTCGCAGCAAATGCTGCTCCGGCCGAGAAAAACACTTTTGGTGCACCATGCAAGTATATTTGAGTTTCCCAGGAAAACCAAAGCGGTGACAAAAAAGTTTCTAGTTTCTGTTTGTGTCTCCCCTGAGGAGGTTTCAGGCCAGCAATGTCTTTCAGTACTATCTCTTTTGGTTTGGAAGCTATTGTTGGATGTTTAGTAGAAAAAGCTTCTCCGGCCGAGAAAAACACTTTTGGTGCACCATGCAGGTACATTTGAGTTTCCCAGGCAAACGAAAGCAGTTACACCAAAGTTTCTAGTTTCTGTTTGTGTCTCCCCTGAGGAGGTTTCAGGCCAGCAATGTCTTTCAGTACTATCTCTTTTGGTTTGGATGCTATTGCTGGACGTTTGGCATGTTTGGTAGAAAAAGATTCTCCGGCCAAGAAAAACACTTTTGGTGCACCATGCAGGTATATTTGAGTTTCCCAGGCAAACGAAAGCAGTGACACCAAAGTTTCTAGTTTCTGTTTGTGTCTCCCCTGAGGAGGTTTCAGGCCAGCTATGTCTTTCAGTACTATCTCTTTTGGTTTGGAAGCTATTGCTGGACGTTTGGCATGTTTGGTAGAAAAAGCTTCTCCGGCCGAGAAAAACACTTTTGGTGCACCATGCAGGTACATTTGAGTTTCCCAGGCAAACGAAAGCAGTTACACCAAAGCTTCTAGTTTCTGTTTGTGTCTCCCCTGAGGAGGTTTCAGGCCAGCTATGTCTTTCAGTGCTATCTCTTTTGGTTTGGAAGCAATTGCTGGACGTTTTGTCGAAAAAGCTTCTCCGGCCGAGAAAAACACTTTTGTTGCACCATGCAGGTACATTTGAGTTTCCCAGGCAAACGAAAGCAGTTACACCAAAGTTTCTAGTTTCTGTTTGTGTCTCCCCTGAGGAGGTTTCAGGCCAGCAATATCTTTCTGAACTATCTGTTTTGGTTTTGAAGCTATTACTGGACGTTTGGTAGAAAAAGCTGCTCCGGCCGAGAAAAACACTTTTGGTGCACCATGCAGGTACATTTGAGTTTCCCAGGCAAACGAAAGCAGTTACACCAAAGTTTCTAGTTTCTGTTTGTGTCTCCCCTGAGAAGGTTTCAGGCCAGCTATGTCTTTCAGTGCTATCTCTTTTTGTTTGGAAGCAATTGCTGGACGTTTGGTAGAAAAAGCTTCTCCGGCCGAGAAAAACACTTTTGTTGCACCATGCAGGTACATTTGAGTTTCCCAGGCAAACGAAAGCAGTTACACCAAAGTTTCTTGTTTCTGTTTGTGTCTCCCCTGAGGAGGTTTCAGGCCAGCAATATCTTTCAGAACTATCTGTTTTGGTTTGGAAGCTATTGCTGGACGTTTGGTAGAAAAAGCTGCTCCGGCCGAGAAAAACACTTTTGGTGCACCATGCAGGTACATTTGAGTTTCCCAGGCAAACGAAAGCAGTTACACCAAAGTTTCTAGTTTCTGTTTGTGTCTCCCCTGAGGAGGTTTCAGGCCAGCAATGTCTTTCAGTACTATCTCTTTTGGTTTGGAAGCTATTGCTGGACGTTTGGCATGTTTGGTTGAAAATGCTGCTCCTGCCGAGAAAAACACTTTTGGTGCACCATGCAGGTACATTTGAGTTTCCCAGGCAAACGAAAGCAGTTACACCAAAGTTTCTCGTTTCCGTTTGTGTCTCCCCTGAGGAGGTTTCAGGCCAGCAATATCTTTCAGAACTATCTGTTTTGGTTTGGAAGCTATTACTGGACGTTTGGTAGAAAAAGCTGCTCCGGCCGAGAAAAATACTTTTGGTGCACCATGCAGGTACATTTGAGTTTCCCAGGCAAACGAAAGCAGTTACACCAAAGTTTCTAGTTTCTGTTTGTGTCTCCCCTGAGGAGGTTTCAGGCCAGCAATATCTTTCAGAACTATCTCTTTTGGTTTGGAAGCTATTGCTGTACGTTCTGTAGAAAAAGCTTCTCCGGCCGAGAAAAACACTTTTGGTGCACCATGCAGGTACATTTGAGTTTCCCAGGCAAACGAAAGCAGTGACACCAAAGTTTCTAGTTTCTGTTTGTGTCTCCCCTGAGGAGGTTTCAGGCCAGCAATATCTTTCAGAACTATCTCTTTTGGTTTGGATGCTATTCCTGGACCTTTGGCATGTTTGGTAGAAAAAGCTTCTCCGGCCGAGAAAAACACTTTTGGTGCACCATGCAGGTACATTTGAGTTTCCCAGGCAAACGAAAGCAGTGACACCAAAGTTTCTAGTTTCTGTTTGTCTCTCCCCTGAGGAGGTTTCAGGCCAGCTATGTCTTTCAGTACTATCTCTTTTGGTTTGGAAGCTATTGCTGGACGTTTGGCATGTTTGGTAGAAAAAGCTTCTCCGGCCGAGAAAAACACTTTTGGTGCACCATGCAGGTACATTTGAGTTTCCCAGGCAAACGAAAGCAGTTACACCAAAGTTTCTAGTTTCTGTTTGTGTATCCCCTGAGGAGGTTTCAGGCCAGCAATATCTTTCAGTACTATCTGTTTTGGTTTGGAAGCTATTGCTGGACGTTTGGTAGAAAAAGCTGCTCCGGCCGAGAAAAACACTTTTGGTGCACCATGCAGGTACATTTGAGTTTCCCAGGCAAACGAAAGCAGTTACACCAAAGTTTCTAGTTTCTGTTTGTGTCTCCCCTGAGGAGGTTTCAGGCCAGCTATGTCTTTCAGTGCTATCTCTTTTGGTTTGGAAGCAATTGCTGGACGTTTTGTAGAAAATGCTGCTCCGGCCGAGAAAAACACTTTTGTTGCACCATGCAGGTACATTTGAGTTTCCCAGGCAAACGAAAGCAGTTACACCAAAGTTTCTAGTTTCTGTTTGTGTCTCCCCTGAGGAGGTTTCAGGCCAGCAATATATTTCAGAACTATCTGTTTTGGTTTGGAAGCTATTGCTGGACGTTTGGTAGA
Organism: Laterallus jamaicensis coturniculus; assembly: GCA_022605575.1. Lineage (NCBI taxonomy): Eukaryota > Metazoa > Chordata > Aves > Gruiformes > Rallidae > Laterallus > Laterallus jamaicensis. Next base: position 3,571,356 of record JAKCOX010000001.1, read on the forward strand.
AAAAGCTGCTCCGGCCGAGAAAAACACTTTTGGTGCACCATGCAGGTACATTTGAGTTTCCCAGGCAAACGAAAGCAGTTACACCAAAGTTTCTAGTTTCTGTTTGTGTCTCCCCTGACGAGGTTTCAGGCTAGCAATGTCTTTCAGTACTATCTCTTTTGGTTTGGAAGCTATTGCTGGACGTTTGGCATGTTTGGTAGAAAAAGCTTCTCCGGCCGAGAAAAACACTTTTGGTGCACCATGCAGGTACATTTGAGTTTCCCAGGCAAACGAAAGCAGTGACACCATAAATTCTAGTTTCTGTTTGTGTCTCCCCTGAGGAGGTTTCAGGCCAGCAATGTCATTCAGTACTATCTCTTTTGGTTTGGAAGCTATTGCTGGACGTTTGGCATGTTTGGTAGAAAAAGCTTCTCCGGCCGAGAAAAACAATTTTGGTGCACCATGCAGGTACATTTGAGTTTCCCAGGCAAACGAAAGCAGTTACACCAAAGTTTCTAGTTTCTGTTTGTGTCTCCCCTGAGGAGGTTTCAGGCCAGCAATATCTTTCAGAACTATCTCTTTTGGTTTGGAAGCTATTGCTGTACGTTCTGTAGAAAAAGCTTCTCCGGCCGAGAAAAACACTTTTGGTGCACCATGCAGGTACATTTGAGTTTCCCAGGCAAACGAAAGCAGTGACACCAAAGTTTCTAGTTTCTGTTTGTGTCTCCCCTGAGGAGGTTTCAGGCCAGCAATGTCTTTCAGTACTATCTCTTTTGGTTTGGATGCTATTGCTGGACGTTTGGCATGTTTGGTAGAAAAAGCTTCTCCGGCCGAGAAAAACAATTTTGGTGCACCATGCAGGTACATTTGAGTTTCCCAGGCAAACAAAAGCAGTGACACCAAAGTTTCTAGTTTCTGTTTGTGTCTCCCCTGAGGAGGTTTCAGGCCAGCAATGTCTTTCAGTACTATCTCTTTTGGTTTGGAAGCTATTGCTGGACGTTTGGCATGTTTGGTAGAAAAAGCTTCTCCGGCCGAGAAAAACACATTTGGTGCACCATGCAGGTACATTTGAGTTTCCCAGGCAAACGAAAGCAGTTACACCAAAGTTTCTAGTTTCTGTTTGTGTCTCCCCTGAGGAGGTTTCAGGCCAGCAATATCTTTCAGAACTATCTGTTTTGGTTTGGAAGCTATTGCTGGACGTTTGGTAGAAAAAGCTGCTCCGGCCGAGAAAAACAATTTTGGTGCACCATGCAGGTACATTTGAGTTTCCCAGGCAAACGAAAGCAGTGACACCAAAGTTTCTAGTTTCTGTTTGTCTCTCCCCTGAGGAGGTTTCAGGCCAGCTATGTCTTTCAGTACTATCTCTTTTGGTTTGGAAGCTATTGCTGGACGTTTGGCATGTTTGGTAGAAAAAGCTTCTCCGGCCGAGAAAAACACTTTTGGTGCACCATGCAGGTACATTTGAGTTTCCCAGGCAAACGAAAGCAGTTACACCAAAGTTTCTAGTTTCTGTTTGTGTCTCCCCTGAGGAGGTTTCAGGCCAGCTATGTCTTTCACTGCTATCTCTTTTGGTTTGGAAGCTATTGCTGGACGTTTGGTAGAAAAAGCTTCTCCGGCCGAGAAAAACACATTTGTTGCACCATGCAGGTACATTTGAGTTTCCCAGGCAAACCAAAGCAGTGACACCAAAGTTTCTAGTTTCTGTTTGTGTCCCCCTGAGGAGGTTTCAGGCCAGCAATGTCTTTCAGTACTATCTCTTTTGGTTTGGAAGCTATTGCTGTACGTTTCGCATGTTTGGTAGAAAAAGCTTCTCCGGCCGAGAAAAACACTTTTGGTGCACCATGCAGGTACATTTGAGATTCCCAGGCAAACGAAAGCAGTGACAGCAAAGTTTCTAGTTTCTGCTTGTGTCTCCCCTGAGGAGCTTTCAGGCCAGCAATATCTTTCAGAACTATCTCTTTTGGTTTGGAAGGTATTGCTGGACGTTTGGCATGTTTGGCAGCAAATGCTGCTCCGGCCGAAAAAAACACTTTTGGTGCACCATGCAGGTACATTTGAGTATCCCAGGCAAACCAAAGCAGTGACAAAAAAGTTTCTAGTTTCTGTTGGTGTCTCCCCTGAGGAGGTTTCAGGCCAGCAATGTCTTTCAGTACTCTCTCATTTGGTTTGGAAGCTATTGCTGGACTTTTAGCATGTTTGGCAGCAAATGCTGCTCCGGCCGAGAAAAACACTTTTGGTGCACCATGCAGGTACATTTGAGTATCCCAGGCAAACCAAAGCAGTGACAAAAAAGATTCTAGTTACTGTTTGTGTCTCCCATGAGGAGGTTTCAGGCCAGCTATGTCTTTCTGTACTATCTCTTTTGGTTTGGATGCTATTGCTGGACGTTTGGCATGTTTGTTTGAAAAAGCTGCTCCGGCTGAGAAAAACACATTTGGTGCACCATGCAGGTACATTTGAGTTTCCCAGGCAAACGAAAGCAGTTACACCAAAGTTTCTAGTTTCTGTTTGTGTCTCCCCTGAGGAGGTTTCAGGCCAGCAATATCTTTCAGAACTATCTGTTTTGGTTTGGAAGCTATTGCTGGACGTTTGGTAGAAAAAGCTGCTCCGGCCGAGAAAAACAATTTTGGTGCACCATGCAGGTACATTTGAGTTTCCCAGGCAAACGAAAGCAGTGACACCAAAGTTTCTAGTTTCTGTTTGTCTCTCCCCTGAGGAGGTTTCAGGCCAGCTATGTCTTTCAGTACTATCTCTTTTGGTTTGGAAGCTATTGCTGGACGTTTGGCATGTTTGGTAGAAAAAGCTTCTCCGGCCGAGAAAAACACTTTTGGTGCACCATGCAGGTACATTTGAGTTTCCCAGGCAAACGAAAGCAGTTACACCAAAGTTTCTAGTTTCTGTTTGTGTCTCCCCTGAGGAGGTTTCAGGCCAGCTATGTCTTTCACTGCTATCTCTTTTGGTTTGGAAGCTATTGCTGGACGTTTGGTAGAAAAAGCTTCTCCGGCCGAGAAAAACACATTTGTTGCACCATGCAGGTACATTTGAGTTTCCCAGGCAAACCAAAGCAGTGACACCAAAGTTTCTAGTTTCTGTTTGTGTCCCCCTGAGGAGGTTTCAGGCCAGCAATGTCTTTCAGTACTATCTCTTTTGGTTTGGAAGCTATTGCTGTACGTTTGGCATGTTTGGTAGAAAAAGCTTCTCCGGCCGAGAAAAACACTTTTGGTGCACCATGCAGGTACATTTGAGATTCCCAGGCAAACGAAAGCAGTGACAGCAAAGTTTCTAGTTTCTGCTTGTGTCTCCCCTGAGGAGCTTTCAGGCCAGCAATATCTTTCAGAACTATCTCTTTTGGTTTGGAAGGTATTGCTGGACGTTTGGCATGTTTGGCAGCAAATGCTGCTCCGGCCGAAAAAAACACTTTTGGTGCACCATGCAGGTACATTTGAGTATCCCAGGCAAACCAAAGCAGTGACAAAAAAGTTTCTAGTTTCTGTTTGTGTCTCCCCTGAGGAGGTTTCAGGCCAGCAATGTCTTTCAGTACTCTCTCGTTTGGTTTGGAAGCTATTGCTGGACTTTTAGCATGTTTGGCAGCAAATGCTGCTCCGGCCGAGAAAAACACTTTTGGTGCACCATGCAGGTACATTTGAGTATCCCAGGCAAACCAAAGCAGTGACAAAAAAGATTCTAGTTACTGTTTGTGTCTCCCCTGAGGAGGTTTCAGGCCAGCTATGTCTTTCTGTACTATCTCTTTTGGTTTGGATGCTATTGCTGGACGTTTGGCATGTTTGTTTGAAAAAGCTGCTCCGGCTGAGAAAAAAACTTTTGGTGCACCATGGAGGTACATTTGAGTTTCCCAGGCAAACGAAAGCAGTTACACCAAAGTTTCTAGTTTCTGTTTGTGTCTCCCCTGAGGAGGTTTCAGGCCAGCAATATCTTTCAGAACTATCTCTTTTGGTTTGGAAGCTATTGCTGTACGTTCTGTAGAAAAAGCTTCTCCGGCCGAGAAAAACACTTTTGGTGCACCATGCAGGTACATTTGAGTTTCCCAGGCAAACGAAAGCAGTGACACCAAAGTTTCTAGTTTCTGTTTGTGTCCCCCTGAGGAGGTTTCAGGCCAGCAATGTCTTTCAGTACTATCTCTTTTGGTTTGGATGCTATTGCTGGACGTTTGGCATGTTTGGTAGAAAAAGCTTCTCCGGCCGAGAAAAACAATTTTGGTGCACCATGCAGGTACATTTGAGTTTCCCAGGCAAACAAAAGCAGTGACACCAAAGTTTCTAGTTTCTGTTTGTGTCTCCCCTGAGGAGGTTTCAGGCCAGCAATGTCTTTCAGTACTATCTCTTTTGGTTTGGAAGCTATTGCTGGACGTTTGGCATGTTTGGTAGAAAAAGCTTCTCCGGCCGAGAAAAACACATTTGGTGCACCATGCAGGTACATTTGAGTTTCCCAGGCAAACGAAAGCAGTTACACCAAAGTTTCTAGTTTCTGTTTGTGTCTCCCCTGAGGAGGTTTCAGGCCAGCAATATCTTTCAGAACTATCTCTTTTGGTTTGGAAGCTATTGCTGGACGTTTGGTAGAAAAAGCTGCTCCGGCCGAGAAAAACAATTTTGGTGCACCATGCAGGTACATTTGAGTTTCCCAGGCAAACAAAAGCAGTTACACCAAAGTTTCTAGTTTCTGTTTGTGTCTCCCCTGAGGAGGTTTCAGGCCAGCTATGTCTTTCAGTGCTATCTCTTTTGGTTTGGCAGCTATTGCTGGACGTTTGGTAGAAAAAGCTGCTCCGGCCGAGAAAAACACTTTTGTTGCACCATGCAGGTACATTTGAGTTTCCCAGGCAAACCAAAGCTGTGACACCAAAGTTTCTAGTTTCTGTTTGTGTCTCCCCTGAGGAGGTTTCAGGCCAGCAATATCTTTCAGAACTATCCGTTTTGGTTTGGAAGCTATTGCTGGACGTTTGGTAGAAAAAGCTGCTCCGGCCGAGAAAAACACTTTTGGTGCACCATGCAGGTACATTTGAGTTTCCCAGGCAAACGAAAGCAGTGACACCAAAGTTTCTAGTTTCTGCTTGTGTCTCCCCTGAGGAGCTTTCAGGCCAGCAATATCTTTCAGAACTATCTCTTTTGGTTTGGAAGGTATTGCTGGACGTTTGGCATGTTTGGCAGCAAATGCTGCTCCGGCCGAAAAAAACACTTTTGGTGCACCATGCAGGTACATTTGAGTATCCCAGGCAAACCAAAGCAGTGACAAAAAAGTTTCTAGTTTCTGTTTGTGTCTCCCCTGAGGAGGTTTCAGGCCAGCAATGTCTTTCAGTACTCTCTCGTTTGGTTTGGAAGCTATTGCTGGACTTTTAGCATGTTTGGCAGCAAATGCTGCTCCGGCCGAGAAAAACACTTTTGGTGCACCATGCAGGTACATTTGAGTATCCCAGGCAAACCAAAGCAGTGACAAAAAAGATTCTAGTTACTGTTTGTGTCTCCCCTGAGGAGGTTTCAGGCCAGCTATGTCTTTCTGTACTATCTCTTTTGGTTTGGATGCTATTGCTGGACGTTTGGCATGTTTGTTTGAAAAAGCTGCTCCGGCTGAGAAAAACACTTTTGGTGCACCATGGAGGTACATTTGAGTTTCCCAGGCAAACGAAAGCAGTTACACCAAAGTTTCTAGTTTCTGTTTGTGTCTCCCCTGAGGAGGTTTCAGGCCAGCAATATCTTTCAGAACTATCTCTTTTGGTTTGGAAGCTATTGCTGTACGTTCTGTAGAAAAAGCTTCTCCGGCCGAGAAAAACACTTTTGGTGCACCATGCAGGTACATTTGAGTTTCCCAGGCAAACGAAAGCAGTGACACCAAAGTTTCTAGTTTCTGTTTGTGTCCCCCTGAGGAGGTTTCAGGCCAGCAATGTCTTTCAGTACTATCTCTTTTGGTTTGGATGCTATTGCTGGACGTTTGGCATGTTTGGTAGAAAAAGCTTCTCCGGCCGAGAAAAACAATTTTGGTGCACCATGCAGGTACATTTGAGTTTCCCAGGCAAACAAAAGCAGTGACACCAAAGTTTCTAGTTTCTGTTTGTGTCTCCCCTGAGGAGGTTTCAGGCCAGCAATGTCTTTCAGTACTATCTCTTTTGGTTTGGAAGCTATTGCTGGACGTTTGGCATGTTTGGTAGAAAAAGCTTCTCCGGCCGAGAAAAACACATTTGGTGCACCATGCAGGTACATTTGAGTTTCCCAGGCAAACGAAAGCAGTTACACCAAAGTTTCTAGTTTCTGTTTGTGTCTCCCCTGAGGAGGTTTCAGGCCAGCAATATCTTTCAGAACTATCTCTTTTGGTTTGGAAGCTATTGCTGGACGTTTGGTAGAAAAAGCTGCTCCGGCCGAGAAAAACAATTTTGGTGCACCATGCAGGTACATTTGAGTTTCCCAGGCAAACAAAAGCAGTTACACCAAAGTTTCTAGTTTCTGTTTGTGTCTCCCCTGAGGAGGTTTCAGGCCAGCTATGTCTTTCAGTGCTATCTCTTTTGGTTTGGCAGCTATTGCTGGACGTTTGGTAGAAAAAGCTGCTCCGGCCGAGAAAAACACTTTTGTTGCACCATGCAGGTACATTTGAGTTTCCCAGGCAAACCAAAGCTGTGACACCAAAGTTTCTAGTTTCTGTTTGTGTCTCCCCTGAGGAGGTTTCAGGCCAGCAATATCTTTCAGAACTATCCGTTTTGGTTTGGAAGCTATTGCTGGACGTTTGGTAGAAAAAGCTGCTCCGGCCGAGAAAAACACTTTTGGTGCACCATGCAGGTACATTTGAGTTTCCCAGGCAAACGAAAGCAGTGACACCAAAGTTTCTAGTTTCTGTTTGTGTCTCCCCTGAGGAGGTTTCAGGCCAGCAATGTCTTTCAGTACTATCTCTTTTGGTTTGGAAGCTATTGCTGGACGTTTGGCATGTTTGGTAGAAAAAGCTTCTCCGGCCGAGAAAAACACTTTTGGTGCACCATGCAGGTACATTTGAGTTTCCCAGGCAAACGAAAGCAGTTACACCAAAAATTCTAGTTTCTGTTTGTGTCTCCCCTGAGGAGGTTTCAGGCCAGCTATGTCTTTCAGTACTATCTCTTTTGGTTTGGAAGCTATTTTTGTACGTTTTGTTGAAAAAGCTGCTGCGGCCGAGAAAAACACTTTTGGTGCACCATGCAGGTACATTTGAGTTTCCCAGGCAAACGAAAGCAGTTACACCAAAGTTTCTAGTTTCTGTTTGTGTCTCCCCTGAGGAGGTTTCAGGCCAGCAATATCTTTCAGAACTATCTCTTTTGGTTTGGAAGCTATTGCTGGACGTTTTGTAGAAAAAGCTGCTCCGGCCGAGAAAAACAGTTTTGGTGCACCATGCAGGTACATTTGAGTTTCCCAGGCAAACGAAAGCAGTTACACCAAAGTTTCTAGTTTCTGTTTGTGTCTCCCCTGAGGAGGTTTCAGGCCAGCTATGTCTTTCAGTGCTATCTCTTTTGGTTTGGAAGCTATTGCTGGACGTTTGGTAGAAAAAGCTTCTCCGGCCGAGAAAAACACTTTTGGTGCACCATGCAGGTACATTTGAGTTTCCCAGGCAAACCAAAGCAGTGACACCAAAGTTTCTAGTTTCTGTTTGTGTTTCCCCTGAGGAGGTTTCAGGCCAGCAATATCTTTCAGAACTATCTGTTTTGGTTTGGAAGCTATTGCTGGACGTTTGGTAGAAAAAGCTGCTCCGGCCGAGAAAAACACTTTTGGTGCACCATGCAGGTACATTTGAGTTTCCCAGGCAAACGAAAGCAGTTACACCAAAGTTTCTAGTTTCTGTTTGTGTCTCCCCTGAGGAGGTTTCAGGCCAGCTATGTCTTTCAGTACTATCTCTTTTGGTTTGGAAGCTATTGCTGGACGTTTGGCATGTTTGGTAGAAAAAGCTTCTCCGGCCGAGAAAAACACTTTTGGTGCACCATGCAGGTACATTTGAGTTTCCCAGGCAAACGAAAGCAGTTACACCAAAGTTTCTAGTTTCTGTTTGTGTCTCCCCTGAGGAGGTTTCAGGCCAGCAATATCTTTCAGAACTATCTCTTTTGGTTTGGAAGCTATTGCTGTACGTTCTGTAGAAAAAGCTGCTCCGGCCGAGAAAAACACTTTTGGTGCACCATGCAGGTACATTTGAGTATCCCTTGCAAACCAAAGCATTGACAAAAAAGATTCTAGTTTCTGTTTGTGTCTCCCCTGAGGAGGTTTCAGGCCAGCAATGTCTTTCAGTATTATCTCGTTTGGTTTGGAAGCTATTGCTGGACGTTTGGCATGTTTGGCAGCAAATGCTGCTCCGGCCGAGAAAAACACTTTTGGTGCACCATGCAGGTACATTTGAGTTTCCCAGGCAAACGAAAGCAGTGACAAAAAAGTTTCTAGTTTCTGTTTGTGTCTCCCCTGAGGAGGTTTCAGGCCAGCAATGTCTTTCAGTACTCTCTCGTTTGGTTTGGAAGCTATTGCTGGACGTTTGGCATGTTTGGCAGCAAATGCTGCTCCGGCCGAGAAAAACACTTTTGGTGCACCATGCAGGTACATTTGAGTTTCCCAGGCAAACCAAAGCAGTGACACCAAAGTTTCTAGTTTCTGTTTGTTTCTCCCCTGAGGATGTTTCAGGCCAGCAATGTCTTTCAGTACTATCTCTTTTGGTTTGGAATCTATTGCTGGACGTTTAGCATGTTTGGCAGCAAATGCTGCTCCGGCCGAGAGAAACAATTTTGGGGCACCATGCAGGTACATTTGAGTTTCCCAGGCAAACCAAAGCAGTGACACCAAAGTTTCTAGTTTCTGTTTGTGTCTCCCCTGAGGAGGTTTCAGGCCAGCTATGTCTTTCAGTACTATCTCTTTTGGTTTGGAAGCTATTGCTGGACGTTTGGCATGTTTGGCAGCAAATCCTGCTCCGGCCGAGAAAAACACTTTTGGTGCACCATGCAGGTACATTTGAGTTTCCCAGGCAAACGAAAGCAGTTACACCAAAGTTTCTAGTTTCTGTTTGTGTCTCCCCTGAGGAGGTTTCAGGCCAGGAATATCTTTCAGAACTATCTGTTTTGGTTTGGAAGCTATTACTGGACGTTTGGTAGAAAAAGCTGCTCCGGCCGAGAAAAACACTTTTGGTGCACCATGCAGGTACATTTGAGTTTCCCAGGCAAACGAAAGCAGTGACACCAAAGTTTCTAGTTTCTGTTTGTGTCTCCCCTGAGGAGGTTTCAGGCCAGCAATGTCTTTCAGTACTATCTCTTTTGGTTTGGATGCTATTGCTTGACGTTTGGCATGTTTGGTAGAAAAAGCTTTTCCGGCCGAGAAAAACACATTTGGTGCACCATGCAGGTACTTTTGAGTTTCCCAGGAAAACGAAAGCAGTGACACCAAAAATTCTAGTTTCTGTTTGTGTCTCCCCAGAGGAGGTTTCAGGCCAGCAATGTCTTTCAGTACTATCTCTTTTGGTTTGGAAGCTATTGCTGGACGTTTGGCGTGTTTGGTTGAAAAAGCTGCTCCGGCCGAGAAAAACACTTTTGGTGCACCATGCAGGTACATTTGAGTTTCCCAGGCAAACGAAAGCACTGACACTAAAGTTTCTAGTTTCTGTTTGTGTCTCCCCTGAGGAGGTTTCAGGCCAGCAATGTCTTTCAGAACTATCTCTTTTGGTTTGGAAGCTATTGCTGTACGTTCTGTAGAAAAAGCTGCTCCGGCCGAGAAAAACACTTTTGGTGCACCATGCAGGCACATTTGAGTTTCCCAGGAAAACGAAAGCAGTTACACCAAAGTTTCTAGTTTCTGTTTGTGTCCCCCTGAGGAGGTTTCAGGCCAGCAATGTCTTTCAGTACAATCTCTTTTTGTTTGGAAGCTATTGCTGGACGTTTGGCATGTTTGGTAGAAAAAGCTTCTCCGGCCGAGAAAAACACTTTTGGTGCACCATGCAGGTACATTTGAGTATCCCAGGCAAACCAAAGCAGTGACAAAAAAGTTTCTAGTTTCTGTTTGTGTCTCCCCTGAGGAGGTTTCAGGCCAGCAATGTCTTTCAGTACTCTCTCGTTTGGTTTGGAAGCTATTGCTGGACTTTTAGCATGTTTGGCAGCAAATGCTGCTCCGGCCGAGAAAAACACTTTTGGTGCACCATGCAGGTACATTTGAGTGTCCCAGGCAAACCAAAGCAGTGACAAAAAAGATTCTAGTTACTGTTTGTGTCTCCCCTGAGGAGGTTTCAGGCTACTATGTCTTTCAGTACTATCTCTTTTGGTTTGGAAGCTATTGCTGTACGTTCTGTAGAAAAAGCTGCTCCGGCCGAGAAAAACACTTTTGGTGCACCATGCAGGTACATTTGAGTATCCCTTGCAAACCAAAGCATTGACAAAAAAGATTCTAGTTTCTGTTTGTGTCTCCCCTGAGGAGGTTTCAGGCCAGAAATGTCTTTCAGTACTATCTCTTTTGGTTTGGAAGCTATTGCTGGACGTTTGGAATGTTTGGCAGCAAATGCTGCTCCGGCCGAGAAAAACACTTTTGGTGCACCATGCAGGTACATTTGAGTTTCCCAGGCAAACGAAAGCAGTGACACCAAAGTTTCTAGTTTCTGCTTGTGTCTCCCCTGAGGAGGTTTCAGGCCAGCAATGTCTTTCAGAACTATCTCTTTTGGTTTGGAAGCCATTGCTGGACGTTTAGCATGTTTGGCAGCAAATGCTGCTCCGGCCGAGAAAAACACTTTTGGTGCACCATGCAGGTACATTTGAGTATCCCAGGCAAACCAAAGCAGTGACAAAAAAGTTTCTAGTTTCTGTTGGTGTCTCCCCTGAGGAGGTTTCAGGCCAGCAATGTCTTTCTGTACTCTCTCGTTTGGTTTGGAAGCTATTGCTGGACGTTTGGCATGTTTGGCAGCAAATGCTGCTCCGGCCGAGAAAAACACTTTTGGTGCACCATGCAGGTACATTTGAGTTTCCCAGGCAAACGAAAGCGGTGACACCAAAGTTTCTAGTTTCTGTTTGTTTCTCCCCTGAGGATGTTTCAGGCCAGCAATGTCTTTCAGTACTATCTCTTTTGGTTTGGAAGCTATTGCTGGACGTTTAGCATGTTTGGCAGCAAATGCTGCTCCGGCCGAGAGAAACAATTTTGGGGCACCATGCAGGTACATTTGAGTTTCCCAGGCAAACCAAAGCAGTGACACCAAAGTTTCTAGTTTCTGTTTGTGTCTCCCCTGAGGAGGTTTCAGGCCAGCTATGTCTTTCAGTACTATCTCTTTTGGTTTGGAAGCTATTGCTGGACGTTTGGCATGTTTGTTAGAAAAAGCTGCTCCGGCCGAGAAAAACACTTTTGGTGCACCATGCAGGTACATTTGAGTTTCCCAGGCAAACGAAAGCAGTTACACCAAAGTTTCTAGTTTCTGTTTGTGTCTCCCCTGAGGAGGTTTCAGGCCAGGAATATCTTTCAGAACTATCTGTTTTGGTTTGGAAGCTATTACTGGACGTTTGGTAGAAAAAGCTGCTCCGGCCGAGAAAAACACTTTTGGTGCACCATGCAGGTACATTTGAGTTTCCCAGGCAAACGAAAGCAGTGACACCAAAGTTTCTAGTTTCTGTTTGTGTCTCCCCTGAGGAGGTTTCAGGCCAGCAATGTCTTTCAGTACTATCTCTTTTGGTTTGGATGCTATTGCTTGACGTTTGGCATGTTTGGTAGAAAAAGCTTTTCCGGCCGAGAAAAACACATTTGGTGCACCATGCAGGTACTTTTGAGTTTCCCAGGAAAACGAAAGCAGTGACACCAAAAATTCTAGTTTCTGTTTGTGTCTCCCCAGAGGAGGTTTCAGGCCAGCAATGTCTTTCAGTACTATCTCTTTTGGTTTGGAAGCTATTGCTGGACGTTTGGCATGTTTGGTTGAAAAAGCTGCTCCGGCCGAGAAAAACACTTTTGGTGCACCATGCAGGTACATTTGTGTTTCCCAGGCAAACGAAAGCACTGACACTAAAGTTTCTAGTTTCTGTTTGTGTCTCCCCTGAGGAGGTTTCAGGCCAGCAATGTCTTTCAGTACTATCTCTTTTGGTTTGGAAGCTATTGCTGTACGTTCTGTAGAAAAAGCTGCTCCGGCCGAGAAAAACACTTTTGGTGCACCATGCAGGCACATTTGAGTTTCCCAGGCAAACGAAAGCAGTGACACCAAAGTTTCTAGTTTCTGTTTGTGTCCCCCTGAGGAGGTTTCAGGCCAGCAATGTCTTTCAGTACAATCTCTTTTGGTTTGGAAGCTATTGCTGGACGTTTGGCATGTTTGGTAGAAAAAGCTTCTCCGGCCGAGAAAAACACTTTTGGTGCACCATGCAGGTACATTTGAGTATCCCAGGCAAACCAAAGCAGTGACAAAAAAGTTTCTAGTTTCTGTTTGTGTCTCCCCTGAGGAGGTTTCAGGCCAGCAATGTCTTTCAGTACTCTCTCGTTTGGTTTGGAAGCTATTGCTGGACTTTTAGCATGTTTGGCAGCAAATGCTGCTCCGGCCGAGAAAAACACTTTTGGTGCACCATGCAGGTACATTTGAGTATCCCAGGTAAACCAAAGCAGTGACAAAAAAGATTCTAGTTACTGTTTGTGTCTCCCCTGAGGAGGTTTCAGGCCAGCTATGTCTTTCAGTACTATCTCTTTTGGTTTGGAAGCTATTGCGGTACGTTCCGTAGAAATAGCTGCTCCGGCCGAGAAAAACACTTTTGGTGCACCATGCAGGTACATTTGAGTTTCCCAGGCAAACGAAAGCAGTTACACCAAAGTTTCTAGTTTCTCTTTGTGTCCCCCTGAGGAGGTTTCAGGCCAGCAATGTCTTTCAGTACTATCTGTTTTGGTTTGGAAGCTATTGCTGGACGTTTGGCATGTTTGGTAGAAAAAGCTTCTCCGGCCGAGAAAAACACTTTTGGTGCACCATGCAGGTACATTTGAGTTTCCCAGGCAAACGAAAGCAGTTACACCAAAAATTCTAGTTTCTGTTTGTGTCTCCCCTGAGGATGTTTCAGGCCAGCAATGTCTTTCAGTACTATCTCTTTTGGTTTGGAAGCTATTCTGGACGTTTAGCATGTTTGGCAGCAAATGCTGCTCCGGCCGAGAAAAACAATTTTGGTGCACCATGAAGGAACATTTGAGTATCCCTTGCAAACCAAAGCATTGACAAAAAAGATTCTAGTTTCTGTTTGTGTCTCCCCAGAGGAGGTTTCAGGCCAGCAATGTCTTTCAGTACTATCTCTTTTGGTTTGGAAGCTATTGCTGGACGTTTGGCATGTTTGGCAGCAAATCCTGCTCCGGCCGAGAAAAACACTTTTGGTGCACCATGCAGGTACATTTGAGTTTCCCAGGCAAACGAAAGCAGTGACACCAAAGTTTCTAGTTTCTGTTTGTGTCTCCCCTGAGGAGGTTTCAGTCCAGGAATATCTTTCAGAACTATCTGTTTTGGTTTGGAAGCTATTACTGGACGTTTGGTAGAAAAAGCTGCTCCGGCCGAGAAAAACACTTTTGGTGCACCATGCAGGTACATTTGAGTTTCCCAGGCAAACGAAAGCAGTGACACCAAAGTTTCTAGTTTCTGTTTGTGTCTCCCCTGAGGAGGTTTCAGGCCAGCAATGTCTTTCAGTACTATCTCTTTTGGTTTGGAAGCTATTGCTGGACGTTTGGCATGTTTGGTTGAAAAAGCTGCTCCGGCCGAGAAAAACACTTTTGGTGCACCATGCAGGTACATTTGTGTTTCCCAGGCAAACGAAAGCACTGACACTAAAGTTTCTAGTTTCTGTTTGTGTCTCCCCTGAGGAGGTTTCAGGCCAGCAATGTCTTTCAGTACTATCTCTTTTGGTTTGGAAGCTATTGCTGTACGTTCTGTAGAAAAAGCTGCTCCGGCCGAGAAAAACACTTTTGGTGCACCATGCAGGCACATTTGAGTTTCCCAGGAAAACGAAAGCAGTTACACCAAAGTTTCTAGTTTCTGTTTGTGTCCCCCTGAGGAGGTTTCAGGCCAGCAATGTCTTTCAGTACAATCTCTTTTTGTTTGGAAGCTATTGCTGGACGTTTGGCATGTTTGGTAGAAAAAGCTTCTCCGGCCGAGAAAAACACTTTTGGTGCACCATGCAGGTACATTTGAGTATCCCAGGCAAACCAAAGCAGTGACAAAAAAGTTTCTAGTTTCTGTTTGTGTCTCCCCTGAGGAGGTTTCAGGCCAGCAATGTCTTTCAGTACTCTCTCGTTTGGTTTGGAAGCTATTGCTGGACTTTTAGCATGTTTGGCAGCAAATGCTGCTCCGGCCGAGAAAAACACTTTTGGTGCACCATGCAGGTACATTTGAGTGTCCCAGGCAAACCAAAGCAGTGACAAAAAAGATTCTAGTTACTGTTTGTGTCTCCCCTGAGGAGGTTTCAGGCTACTATGTCTTTCAGTACTATCTCTTTTGGTTTGGAAGCTATTGCTGTACGTTCTGTAGAAAAAGCTGCTCCGGCCGAGAAAAACACTTTTGGTGCACCATGCAGGTACATTTGAGTATCCCTTGCAAACCAAAGCATTGACAAAAAAGATTCTAGTTTCTGTTTGTGTCTCCCCTGAGGAGGTTTCAGGCCAGAAATGTCTTTCAGTACTATCTCTTTTGGTTTGGAAGCTATTGCTGGACGTTTGGAATGTTTGGCAGCAAATGCTGCTCCGGCCGAGAAAAACACTTTTGGTGCACCATGCAGGTACATTTGAGTTTCCCAGGCAAACGAAAGCAGTGACACCAAAGTTTCTAGTTTCTGCTTGTGTCTCCCCTGAGGAGGTTTCAGGCCAGCAATGTCTTTCAGAACTATCTCTTTTGGTTTGGAAGCTATTGCTGGACGTTTAGCATGTTTGGCAGCAAATGCTGCTCCGGCCGAGAAAAACACTTTTGGTGCACCATGCAGGTACATTTGAGTATCCCAGGCAAACCAAAGCAGTGACAAAAAAGTTTCTAGTTTCTGTTGGTGTCTCCCCTGAGGAGGTTTCAGGCCAGCAATGTCTTTCTGTACTCTCTCGTTTGGTTTGGAAGCTATTGCTGGACGTTTGGCATGTTTGGCAGCAAATGCTGCTCCGGCCGAGAAAAACACTTTTGGTGCACCATGCAGGTACATTTGAGTTTCCCAGGCAAACGAAAGCGGTGACACCAAAGTTTCTAGTTTCTGTTTGTTTCTCCCCTGAGGATGTTTCAGGCCAGCAATGTCTTTCAGTACTATCTCTTTTGGTTTGGAAGCTATTGCTGGACGTTTAGCATGTTTGGCAGCAAATGCTGCTCCGGCCGAGAGAAACAATTTTGGGGCACCATGCAGGTACATTTGAGTTTCCCAGGCAAACCAAAGCAGTGACACCAAAGTTTCTAGTTTCTGTTTGTGTCTCCCCTGAGGAGGTTTCAGGCCAGCTATGTCTTTCAGTACTATCTCTTTTGGTTTGGAAGCTATTGCTGGACGTTTGGCATGTTTGTTAGAAAAAGCTGCTCCGGCCGAGAAAAACACTTTTGGTGCACCATGCAGGTACATTTGAGTTTCCCAGGCAAACGAAAGCAGTTACACCAAAGTTTCTAGTTTCTGTTTGTGTCTCCCCTGAGGAGGTTTCAGGCCAGGAATATCTTTCAGAACTATCTGTTTTGGTTTGGAAGCTATTACTGGACGTTTGGTAGAAAAAGCTGCTCCGGCCGAGAAAAACACTTTTGGTGCACCATGCAGGTACATTTGAGTTTCCCAGGCAAACGAAAGCAGTGACACCAAAGTTTCTAGTTTCTGTTTGTGTCTCCCCTGAGGAGGTTTCAGGCCAGCAATGTCTTTCAGTACTATCTCTTTTGGTTTGGATGCTATTGCTTGACGTTTGGCATGTTTGGTAGAAAAAGCTTTTCCGGCCGAGAAAAACACATTTGGTGCACCATGCAGGTACTTTTGAGTTTCCCAGGAAAACGAAAGCAGTGACACCAAAAATTCTAGTTTCTGTTTGTGTCTCCCCTGAGGAGGTTTCAGGCCAGCAATGTCTTTCAGTACTATCTCTTTTGGTTTGGAAGCTATTGCTGGACGTTTGGCATGTTTGGTTGAAAAAGCTGCTCCGGCCGAGAAAAACACTTTTGGTGCACCATGCAGGTACATTTGTGTTTCCCAGGCAAACGAAAGCACTGACACTAAAGTTTCTAGTTTCTGTTTGTGTCTCCCCTGAGGAGGTTTCAGGCCAGCAATGTCTTTCAGTACTATCTCTTTTGGTTTGGAAGCTATTGCTGTACGTTCTGTAGAAAAAGCTGCTCCGGCCGAGAAAAACACTTTTGGTGCACCATGCAGGCACATTTGAGTTTCCCAGGCAAACGAAAGCAGTGACACCAAAGTTTCTAGTTTCTGTTTGTGTCCCCCTGAGGAGGTTTCAGGCCAGCAATGTCTTTCAGTACAATCTCTTTTGGTTTGGAAGCTATTGCTGGACGTTTGGCATGTTTGGTAGAAAAAGCTTCTCCGGCCGAGAAAAACACTTTTGGTGCACCATGCAGGTACATTTGAGTATCCCAGGCAAACCAAAGCAGTGACAAAAAAGTTTCTAGTTTCTGTTTGTGTCTCCCCTGAGGAGGTTTCAGGCCAGCAATGTCTTTCAGTACTCTCTCGTTTGGTTTGGAAGCTATTGCTGGACTTTTAGCATGTTTGGCAGCAAATGCTGCTCCGGCCGAGAAAAACACTTTTGGTGCACCATGCAGGTACATTTGAGTATCCCAGGCAAACCAAAGCAGTGACAAAAAAGATTCTAGTTACTGTTTGTGTCTCCCCTGAGGAGGTTTCAGGCCAGCTATGTCTTTCAGTACTATCTCTTTTGGTTTGGAAGCTATTGCTGTACGTTCTGTAGAAATAGCTGCTCCGGCCGAGAAAAACACTTTTGGTGCACCATGCAGGTACATTTGAGTTTCCCAGGCAAACGAAAGCAGTTACACCAAAGTTTCTAGTTTCTGTTTGTGTCCCCCTGAGGAGGTTTCAGGCCAGCAATGTCTTTCAGTACTATCTGTTTTGGTTTGGAAGCTATTGCTGGACGTTTGGCATGTTTGGTAGAAAAAGCTTCTCCGGCCGAGAAAAACACTTTTGGTGCACCATGCAGGTACATTTGAGTTTCCCAGGCAAACGAAAGCAGTTACACCAAAAATTCTAGTTTCTGTTTGTGTCTCCCCTGAGGATGTTTCAGGCCAGCAATGTCTTTCAGTACTATCTCTTTTGGTTTGGAAGCTATTCTGGACGTTTAGCATGTTTGGCAGCAAATGCTGCTCCGGCCGAGAAAAACAATTTTGGTGCACCATGCAGGAACATTTGAGTATCCCTTGCAAACCAAAGCATTGACAAAAAAGATTCTAGTTTCTGTTTGTGTCTCCCCAGAGGAGGTTTCAGGCCAGCAATGTCTTTCAGTACTATCTCTTTTGGTTTGGAAGCTATTGCTGGACGTTTGGCATGTTTGGCAGCAAATCCTGCTCCGGCCGAGAAAAACACTTTTGGTGCACCATGCAGGTACATTTGAGTTTCCCAGGCAAACGAAAGCAGTGACACCAAAGTTTCTAGTTTCTGTTTGTGTCTCCCCTGAGGAGGTTTCAGTCCAGGAATATCTTTCAGAACTATCTGATTTGGTTTGGAAGCTATTACTGGACGTTTGGTAGAAAAAGCTGCTCCGGCCGAGAAAAACACTTTTGGTGCACCATGCAGGTACATTTGAGTTTCCCAGGCAAACGAAAGCAGTGACACCAAAGTTTCTAGTTTCTGTTTGTGTCTCCCCTGAGGAGGTTTCAGGCCAGCAATGTCTTTCAGTACTATCTCTTTTGGTTTGGATGCTATTGCTTGACGTTTGGCATGTTTGGTAGAAAAAGCTTTTCCGGCCGAGAAAAACACATTTGGTGCACCATGCAGGTACTTTTGAGTTTCCCAGGACAACGAAAGCAGTGACACCAAAAATTCTAGTTTCTGTTTGTGTCTCCCCTGAGGAGGTTTCAGGCCAGCGATGTCTTTCAGTACTATCTCTTTTGGTTTGGAAGATATTGCTGGACGTTTGGCATGTTTGGATGAAAAAGCTGCTCCGGCCGAGAAAAACACTTTTGGTGCACCATGCAGGTACATTTGAGTTTCCCAGGCAAACGAAAGCAGTTACACCAAAGTTTCTAGTTTCTGTTTGTGTCTCCCCTGAGGAGGTTTCAGGCCAGCAATGTCTTTCAGAACTATCTCTTTTGGTTTGGAAGCTATTGCTGTACGTTCTGTAGAAAAAGCTGCTCCGGCCGAGAAAAACACTTTTGGTGCACCATGCAGGCACATTTGAGTTTCCCAGGCAAACGAAAGCAGTGACACCAAAGTTTCTAGTTTCTGTTTGTGTCCCCCTGAGGAGGTTTCAGGCCAGCAATGTCTTTCAGTACAATCTCTTTTGGTTTGGAAGCTATTTCTGGACGTTTGGCATGTTTGGTAGAAAAAGCTTCTCCGGCCGAGAAAAACACTTTTGGTGCACCATGCAGGTACATTTGAGTATCCCAGGCAAACCAAAGCAGTGACAAAAAAGATTCTAGTTTCTGTTTGTGTCTCCCCTGAGGAGGTTTCAGGCCAGCAATGTCTTTCAGTACTCTCTCGTTTGGTTTGGAAGCTATTGCTGGACTTTTAGCATGTTTGGCAGCAAATGCTGCTCCGGCCGAGAAAAACACTTTTGGTGCACCATGCAGGTACATTTGAGTATCCCAGGCAAACCAAAGCAGTGACAAAAAAGATTCTAGTTACTGTTTGTGTCTCCCCTGAGGAGGTTTCAGGCCAGCTATGTCTTTCAGTACTATCTCTTTTGGTTTGGAAGCTATTGCTATACGTTCTGTAGAAATAGCTGCTCCGGCCGAGAAAAACACTTTTGGTGCACCATGCAGGTACATTTGAGTTTCCCAGGCAAACGAAAGCAGTTACACCAAAGTTTCTAGTTTCTGTTTGTGTCCCCCTGAGGAGGTTTCAGGCCAGCAATGTCTTTCAGTACTATCTGTTTTGGTTTGGAAGCTATTGCTGGACGTTTGGCATGTTTGGTAGAAAAAGCTTCTCCGGCCGAGAAAAACACTTTTGGTGCACCATGCAGGTACATTTGAGTTTCCCAGGCAAACGAAAGCAGTTACACCAAAAATTCTAGTTTCTGTTTGTGTCTCCCCTGAGGATGTTTCAGGCCAGCAATGTCTTTCAGTACTATCTCTTTTGGTTTGGAAGCTATTCTGGACGTTTAGCATGTTTGGCAGCAAATGCTGCTCCGGCCGAGAAAAACAATTTTGGTGCACCATGCAGGAACATTTGAGTATCCCTTGCAAACCAAAGCATTGACAAAAAAGATTCTAGTTTCTGTTTGTGTCTCCCCAGAGGAGGTTTCAGGCCAGCAATGTCTTTCAGTACTATCTCTTTTGGTTTGGAAGCTATTGCTGGACGTTTGGCATGTTTGGCAGCAAATCCTGCTCCGGCCGAGAAAAACACTTTTGGTGCACCATGCAGGTACATTTGAGTTTCCCAGGCAAACGAAAGCAGTGACACCAAAGTTTCTAGTTTCTGTTTGTGTCTCCCCTGAGGAGGTTTCAGTCCAGGAATATCTTTCAGAACTATCTGATTTGGTTTGGAAGCTATTACTGGACGTTTGGTAGAAAAAGCTGCTCCGGCCGAGAAAAACACTTTTGGTGCACCATGCAGGTACATTTGAGTTTCCCAGGCAAACGAAAGCAGTGACACCAAAGTTTCTAGTTTCTGTTTGTGTCTCCCCTGAGGAGGTTTCAGGCCAGCAATGTCTTTCAGTACTATCTCTTTTGGTTTGGATGCTATTGCTTGACGTTTGGCATGTTTGGTAGAAAAAGCTTTTCCGGCCGAGAAAAACACATTTGGTGCACCATGCAGGTACTTTTGAGTTTCCCAGGACAACGAAAGCAGTGACACCAAAAATTCTAGTTTCTGTTTGTGTCTCCCCTGAGGAGGTTTCAGGCCAGCGATGTCTTTCAGTACTATCTCTTTTGGTTTGGAAGATATTGCTGGACGTTTGGCATGTTTGGATGAAAAAGCTGCTCCGGCCGAGAAAAACACTTTTGGTGCACCATGCAGGTACATTTGAGTTTCCCAGGCAAACGAAAGCAGTTACACCAAAGTTTCTAGTTTCTGTTTGTGTCTCCCCTGAGGAGGTTTCAGGCCAGCAATGTCTTTCAGAACTATCTCTTTTGGTTTGGAAGCTATTGCTGTACGTTCTGTAGAAAAAGCTGCTCCGGCCGAGAAAAACACTTTTGGTGCACCATGCAGGCACATTTGAGTTTCCCAGGCAAACGAAAGCAGTGACACCAAAGTTTCTAGTTTCTGTTTGTGTCTCCCCTTAGGAGGTTTCAGGCCAGCAATGTCTTTCAGTACAATCTCTTTTGGTTTGGAAGCTATTTCTGGACGTTTGGCATGTTTGGTAGAAAAAGCTTCTCCGGCCGAGAAAAACACTTTTGGTGCACCATGCAGGTACATTTGAGTATCCCAGGCAAACCAAAGCAGTGACAAAAAAGATTCTAGTTTCTGTTTGTGTCTCCCCTGAGGAGGTTTCAGGCCAGCAATGTCTTTCAGTACTATCTCTTTTGGTTTGGAAGCTATTGCTGGACGTTTGGCATGTTTGGTTGAAAAAGCTGCTCCGGCCGAGAAAAACACTTTTGGTGCACCATGCAGGTACATTTGAGTTTCCCAGGCAAACGAAAGCACTGACACTAAAGTTTCTAGTTTCTGTTTGTGTCTCCCCTGAGGAGGTTTCAGGCCAGCAATGTCTTTCAGAACTATCTCTTTTGGTTTGGAAGCTATTGCTGTACGATCTGTAGAAAAAGCTGCTCCGGCCGAGAAAAACACTTTTGGTGCACCATGCAGGCACATTTGAGTTTCCCAGGAAAACGAAAGCAGTTACACCAAAGTTTCTAGTTTCTGTTTGTGTCCCCCTGAGGAGGTTTCAGGCCAGCAATGTCTTTCAGTACAATCTCTTTTTGTTTGGAAGCTATTTCTGGACGTTTGGCATGTTTGGTAGAAAAAGCTTCTCCGGCCGAGAAAAACACTTTTGGTGCACCATGCAGGTACATTTGAGTATCCCAGGCAAACCAAAGCAGTGACAAAAAAGTTTCTAGTTTCTGTTTGTGTCTCCCCTGAGGAGGTTTCAGGCCAGCAATGTCTTTCAGTACTCTCTCGTTTGGTTTGGAAGCTATTGCTGGACTTTTAGCATGTTTGGCAGCAAATGCTGCTCCGGCCGAGAAAAACACTTTTGGTGCACCATGCAGGTACATTTGAGTATCCCAGGCAAACCAAAGCAGTGACAAAAAAGATTCTAGTTACTGTTTGTGTCTCCCCTGAGGAGGTTTCAGGCCAGCTATGTCTTTCAGTACTATCTCTTTTGGTTTGGAAGCTATTGCTGTACGTTCTGTAGAAATAGCTGCTCCGGCCGAGAAAAACACTTTTGGTGCACCATGCAGGTACATTTGAGTTTCCCAGGCAAACGAAAGCAGTTACACCAAAGTTTCTAGTTTCTGTTTGTGTCCCCCTGAGGAGGTTTCAGGCCAGCAATGTCTTTCAGTACTATCTGTTTTGGTTTGGAAGCTATTGCTGGACGTTTGGCATGTTTGGTAGAAAAAGCTTCTCCGGCCGAGAAAAACACTTTTGGTGCACCATGCAGGTACATTTGAGTTTCCCAGGCAAACGAAAGCAGTTACACCAAAAATTCTAGTTTCTGTTTGTGTCTCCCCTGAGGATGTTTCAGGCCAGCAATGTCTTTCAGTACTATCTCTTTTGGTTTGGAAGCTATTTCTGACGTTTAGCATGTTTGGCAGCAAATGCTGCTCCGGCCGAGAAAAACAATTTTGGTGCACCATGCAGGAACATTTGAGTATCCCTTGCAAACCAAAGCATTGACAAAAAAGATTCTAGTTTCTGTTTGTGTCTCCCCAGAGGAGGTTTCAGGCCAGCAATGTCTTTCAGTACTATCTCTTTTGGTTTGGAAGCTATTGCTGGACGTTTGGCATGTTTGGCAGCAAATCCTGCTCCGGCCGAGAAAAACACTTTTGGTGCACCATGCAGGTACATTTGAGTTTCCCAGGCAAACGAAAGCAGTGACACCAAAGTTTCTAGTTTCTGTTTGTGTCTCCCCTGAGGAGGTTTCAGTCCAGGAATATCTTTAAGAACTATCTGTTTTGGTTTGGAAGCTATTACTGGACGTTTGGTAGAAAAAGCTTCTCCGGCCGAGAAAAACACTTTTTGTGCACCATGCAGGTACATTTGAGTTTCCCAGGCAAACGAAAGCAGTGACACCAAAGTTTCTAGTTTCTGTTTGTGTCTCCCCTGAGGAGGTTTCAGGCCAGCAATGTCTTTCAGTACTATCTCTTTTGGTTTGGATGCTATTGCTTGACGTTTGGCATGTTTGGTAGAAAAAGCTTTTCCGGCCGAGAAAAACACATTTGGTGCACCATGCAGGTACTTTTGAGTTTCCCAGGACAACGAAAGCAGTGACACCAAAAATTCTAGTTTCTGTTTGTGTCTCCCCTGAGGAGGTTTCAGGCCAGCGATGTCTTTCAGTACTATCTCTTTTGGTTTGGAAGATATTGCTGGACGTTTGGCATGTTTGGTTGAAAAAGCTGCTCCGGCCGAGAAAAACACTTTTGGTGCACCATGCAGGTACATTTGAGTTTCCCAGGCAAACGAAAGCAGTTACACCAAAGTTTCTAGTTTCTGTTTGTGTCTCCCCTGAGGAGGTTTCAGGCCAGCAATGTCTTTCAGAACTATCTCTTTTGGTTTGGAAGCTATTGCTGTACGTTCTGTAGAAAAAGCTGC
The DNA here is from genome assembly GCA_022605575.1 of Laterallus jamaicensis coturniculus. Lineage (NCBI taxonomy): Eukaryota > Metazoa > Chordata > Aves > Gruiformes > Rallidae > Laterallus > Laterallus jamaicensis. The sequence goes on from JAKCOX010000001.1 coordinate 3,594,109, forward strand.
TCCGGCCGAGAAAAACACTTTTGGTGCACCATGCAGGCACATTTGAGTTTCCCAGGCAAACGAAAGCAGTGACACCAAAGTTTCTAGTTTCTGTTTGTGTCCCCCTGAGGAGGTTTCAGGCCAGCAATGTCTTTCAGTACAATCTCTTTTGGTTTGGAAGCTATTTCTGGACGTTTGGCATGTTTGGTAGAAAAAGCTTCTCCGGCCGAGAAAAACACTTTTGGTGCACCATGCAGGTACATTTGAGTATCCCAGGCAAACGAAAGCAGTGACAAAAAAGTTTCTAGTTTCTGTTTGTGTCTCCCCTGAGGAGGTTTCAGGCCAGCAATGTCTTTCAGTACTATCTCTTTTGGTTTGGAAGCTATTGCTGGACGTTTGGCATGTTTGGTTGAAAAAGCTGCTCCGGCCGAGAAAAACACTTTTGGTGCACCATGCAGGTACATTTGAGTTTCCCAGGCAAACGAAAGCACTGAAACTAAAGTTTCTAGTTTCTGTTTGTGTCTCCCCTGAGGAGGTTTCAGGCCAGCAATGTCTTTCAGAACTATCTCTTTTGGTTTGGAAGCTATTGCTGTACGTTCTGTAGAAAAAGCTGCTCCGGCCGAGAAAAACACTTTTGGTGCACCATGCAGGCACATTTGAGTTTCCCAGGAAAACGAAAGCAGTTACACCAAAGTTTCTAGTTTCTGTTTGTGTCCCCCTGAGGAGGTTTCAGGCCAGCAATGTCTTTCAGTACAATCTCTTTTTGTTTGGAAGCTATTGCTGGACGTTTGGCATGTTTGGTAGAAAAAGCTTCTCCGGCCGAGAAAAACACTTTTGGTGCACCATGCAGGTACATTTGAGTATCCCAGGCAAACCAAAGCAGTGACAAAAAAGTTTCTAGTTTCTGTTTGTGTCTCCCCTGAGGAGGTTTCAGGCCAGCAATGTCTTTCAGTACTCTCTCGTTTGGTTTGGAAGCTATTGCTGGACTTTTAGCATGTTTGGCAGCAAATGCTGCTCCGGCCGAGAAAAACACTTTTGGTGCACCATGCAGGTACATTTGAGTGTCCCAGGCAAACCAAAGCAGTGACAAAAAAGATTCTAGTTACTGTTTGTGTCTCCCCTGAGGAGGTTTCAGGCCAGCTATGTCTTTCAGTACTATCTCTTTTGGTTTGGAAGCTATTGCTGTACGTTCTGTAGAAAAAGCTGCTCCGGCCGAGAAAAACACTTTTGGTGCACCATGCAGGTACATTTGAGTATCCCTTGCAAACCAAAGCATTGACAAAAAAGATTCTAGTTTCTGTTTGTGTCTCCCCTGAGGAGGTTTCAGGCCAGAAATGTCTTTCAGAACTATCTCTTTTGGTTTGGAAGCTATTGCTGGACGTTTGGAATGTTTGGCAGCAAATGCTGCTCCGGCCGAGAAAAACACTTTTGGTGCACCATGCAGGTACATTTGAGTTTCCCAGGCAAACGAAAGCAGTGACACCAAAGTTTCTAGTTTCTGCTTGTGTCTCCCCTGAGGAGGTTTCAGGCCAGCAATGTCTTTCAGAACTTTCTCTTTTGGTTTGGAAGGTATTGCTGGACGTTTAGCATGTTTGGCAGCAAATGCTGCTCCGGCCGAGAAAAACACTTTTGGTGCACCATGCAGGTACATTTGAGTATCCCAGGCAAACCAAAGCAGTGACAAAAAAGTTTCTAGTTTCTGTTTGTGTCTCCCCTGAGGAGGTTTCAGGCCAGCAATGTCTTTCTGAACTCTCTCGTTTGGTTTGGAAACTATTGCTGGACGTTTGGCATGTTTGGCAGCAAATGCTGCTCCGGCCGAGAAAAACACTTTTGGTGCACCATGCAGGTACATTTGAGTTTCCCAAGCAAACGAAAGCGGTGACACCAAAGTTTCTAGTTTCTGTTTGTTTCTCCCCTGAGGATGTTTCAGGCCAGCAATGTCTTTCAGTACTATCTCTTTTGGTTTGGAAGCTATTGCTGGACGTTTAGCATGTTTGGCAGCAAATGCTGCTCCGGCCGAGAGAAACAATTTTGGGGCACCATGCAGGTACATTTGAGTTTCCCAGGCAAACCAAAGCAGTGACACCAAAGTTTCTAGTTTCTGTTTGTGTCTCCCCTGAGGAGGTTTCAGGCCAGCTATGTCTTTCAGTACTATCTCTTTTGGTTTGGAAGCTATTGCTGGACGTTTGGCATGTTTGTTAGAAAAAGCTGCTCCGGCCGAGAAAAACACTTTTGGTGCACCATGCAGGTACATTTGAGTTTCCCAGGCAAACGAAAGCAGTTACACCAAAGTTTCTAGTTTCTGTTTGTGTCTCCCCTGAGGAGTTTTCAGGCCAGGAATATCTTTCAGAACTATCTGTTTTGGTTTGGAAGCTATTACTGGACGTTTGGTAGAAAAAGCTGCTCCGGCCGAGAAAAACACTTTTGGTGCACCATGCAGGTACATTTGAGTTTCCCAGGCAAACGAAAGCAGTGACACCAAAGTTTCTAGTTTCTGTTTGTGTCTCCCCTGAGGATGTTTCAGGCCAGCAATGTCTTTCAGTACTATCTCTTTTGGTTTGGATGCTATTGCTTGACGTTTGGCATGTTTGGTAGAAAAAGCTTTTCCGGCCGAGAAAAACACATTTGGTGCACCATGCAGGTACTTTTGAGATTCCCTGGAAAACGAAAGCAGTGACACCAAAAATTCTAGTTTCTGTTTGTGTCTCCCCTGAGGAGGTTTCAGGCCAGCAATGTCTTTCAGTACTATCTCTTTTGGTTTGGAAGCTATTGCTGGACGTTTGGCATGTTTGGTTGAAAAAGCTGCTCCGGCCGAGAAAAACACTTTTGGTGCACCATGCAGGTACATTTGAGTTTCCCAGGCAAACGAAAGCAGTTACACCAAAGTATCTAGTTTCTGTTTGTGTCTCCCCTGAGGAGGTTTCAGGCCAGCAATGTCTTTCAGTACTATCTCTTTTGGTTTGGAAGCTATTGCTGGACGTTTGGCATGTTTGGTTGAAAAAGCTGCTCCGGCCGAGAAAAACACTTTTGGTGCACCATGCAGGTACATTTGAGTTTCCCAGGCAAACGAAAGCACTGAAACTAAAGTTTCTAGTTTCTGTTTGTGTCTCCCCTGAGGAGGTTTCAGGCCAGCAATGTCTTTCAGAACTATCTCTTTTGGTTTGGAAGCTATTGCTGTACGTTCTGTAGAAAAAGCTGCTCCGGCCGAGAAAAACACTTTTGGTGCACCATGCAGGCACATTTGAGTTTCCCAGGAAAACGAAAGCAGTTACACCAAAGTTTCTAGTTTCTGTTTGTGTCCCCCTGAGGAGGTTTCAGGCCAGCAATGTCTTTCAGTACAATCTCTTTTTGTTTGGAAGCTATTGCTGGACGTTTGGCATGTTTGGTAGAAAAAGCTTCTCCGGCCGAGAAAAACACTTTTGGTGCACCATGCAGGTACATTTGAGTATCCCAGGCAAACCAAAGCAGTGACAAAAAAGTTTCTAGTTTCTGTTTGTGTCTCCCCTGAGGAGGTTTCAGGCCAGCAATGTCTTTCAGTACTCTCTCGTTTGGTTTGGAAGCTATTGCTGGACTTTTAGCATGTTTGGCAGCAAATGCTGCTCCGGCCGAGAAAAACACTTTTGGTGCACCATGCAGGTACATTTGAGTGTCCCAGGCAAACCAAAGCAGTGACAAAAAAGATTCTAGTTACTGTTTGTGTCTCCCCTGAGGAGGTTTCAGGCCAGCTATGTCTTTCAGTACTATCTCTTTTGGTTTGGAAGCTATTGCTGTACGTTCTGTAGAAAAAGCTGCTCCGGCCGAGAAAAACACTTTTGGTGCACCATGCAGGTACATTTGAGTATCCCTTGCAAACCAAAGCATTGACAAAAAAGATTCTAGTTTCTGTTTGTGTCTCCCCTGAGGAGGTTTCAGGCCAGAAATGTCTTTCAGTACTATCTCTTTTGGTTTGGAAGCTATTGCTGGACGTTTGGAATGTTTGGCAGCAAATGCTGCTCCGGCCGAGAAAAACACTTTTGGTGCACCATGCAGGTACATTTGAGTTTCCCAGGCAAACGAAAGCAGTGACACCAAAGTTTCTAGTTTCTGCTTGTGTCTCCCCTGAGGAGGTTTCAGGCCAGCAATGTCTTTCAGAACTATCTCTTTTGGTTTGGAAGGTATTGCTGGACGTTTAGCATGTTTGGCAGCAAATGCTGCTCCGGCCGAGAAAAACACTTTTGGTGCACCATGCAGGTACATTTGAGTATCCCAGGCAAACCAAAGCAGTGACAAAAAAGTTTCTAGTTTCTGTTTGTGTCTCCCCTGAGGAGGTTTCAGGCCAGCAATGTCTTTCTGAACTCTCTCGTTTGGTTTGGAAACTATTGCTGGACGTTTGGCATGTTTGGCAGCAAATGCTGCTCCGGCCGAGAAAAACACTTTTGGTGCACCATGCAGGTACATTTGAGTTTCCCAAGCAAACGAAAGCGGTGACACCAAAGTTTCTAGTTTCTGTTTGTTTCTCCCCTGAGGATGTTTCAGGCCAGCAATGTCTTTCAGTACTATCTCTTTTGGTTTGGAAGCTATTGCTGGACGTTTAGCATGTTTGGCAGCAAATGCTGCTCCGGCCGAGAGAAACAATTTTGGGGCACCATGCAGGTACATTTGAGTTTCCCAGGCAAACCAAAGCAGTGACACCAAAGTTTCTAGTTTCTGTTTGTGTCTCCCCTGAGGAGGTTTCAGGCCAGCTATGTCTTTCAGTACTATCTCTTTTGGTTTGGAAGCTATTGCTGGACGTTTGGCATGTTTGTTAGAAAAAGCTGCTCCGGCCGAGAAAAACACTTTTGGTGCACCATGCAGGTACATTTGAGTTTCCCAGGCAAACGAAAGCAGTTACACCAAAGTTTCTAGTTTCTGTTTGTGTCTCCCCTGAGGAGGTTTCAGGCCAGGAATATCTTTCAGAACTATCTGTTTTGGTTTGGAAGCTATTACTGGACGTTTGGTAGAAAAAGCTGCTCCGGCCGAGAAAAACACTTTTGGTGCACCATGCAGGTACATTTGAGTTTCCCAGGCAAACGAAAGCAGTGACACCAAAGTTTCTAGTTTCTGTTTGTGTCTCCCCTGAGGATGTTTCAGGCCAGCAATGTCTTTCAGTACTATCTCTTTTGGTTTGGATGCTATTGCTTGACGTTTGGCATGTTTGGTAGAAAAAGCTTTTCCGGCCGAGAAAAACACATTTGGTGCACCATGCAGGTACTTTTGAGATTCCCTGGAAAACGAAAGCAGTGACACCAAAAATTCTAGTTTCTGTTTGTGTCTCCCCTGAGGAGGTTTCAGGCCAGCAATGTCTTTCAGTACTATCTCTTTTGGTTTGGAAGCTATTGCTGGACGTTTGGCATGTTTGGTTGAAAAAGCTGCTCCGGCCGAGAAAAACACTTTTGGTGCACCATGCAGGTACATTTGAGTTTCCCAGGCAAACGAAAGCAGTTACACCAAAGTTTCTAGTTTCTGTTTGTGTCTCCCCTGAGGAGGTTTCAGGCCAGCAATGTCTTTCAGAACTATCTCTTTTGGTTTGGAAGCTATTGCTGTACGTTCTGTAGAAAAAGCTGCTCCGGCCGAGAAAAACACTTTTGGTGCACCATGCAGGCACATTTGAGTTTCCCAGGAAAACGAAAGCAGTTACACCAAAGTTTCTAGTTTCTGTTTGTGTCCCCCTGAGGAGGTTTCAGGCCAGCAATGTCTTTCAGTACAATCTCTTTTGGTTTGGAAGCTATTGCTGGACGTTTGGCATGTTTGGTAGAAAAATGCTGCTCCGGCCGAGAGAAACAATTTTGGGGCACCATGCAGGTACATTTGAGTATCCCAGGCAAACCAAAGCAGTGACAAAAAAGATTCTAGTTTCTGTTTGTGTCTCCCCTGAGGAGGTTTCAGGCCAGCAATGTCTTTCAGTACTCTCTCGTTTGGTTTGGAAGCTATTGCTGGACTTTTAGCATGTTTGGCAGCAAATGCTGCTCCGGCCGAGAAAAAACACTTTTGGTGCACCATGCAGGTACATTTGAGTATCCCAGGCAAACCAAAGCAGTGACAAAAAAGATTCTAGTTACTGTTTGTGTCTCCCCTGAGGAGGTTTCAGGCCAGCTATGTCTTTCAGTACTATCTCTTTTGGTTTGGAAGCTATTGCTGTACGTTCTGTAGAAATAGCTTCTCCGGCCGAGAAAAACACTTTTGGTGCACCATGCAGGTACATTTGAGTTTCCCAGGCAAACGAAAGCAGTGACACCAAAGTTTCTAGTTTCTGTTTGTGTCTCCCCTGAGGAGGTTTCAGGCCAGCAATGTCTTTCCGTACTCTCTCGTTTGGTTTGGAAGCTATTGCTGGACTTTTAGCATGTTTGGCAGCAAATGCTGCTCCGGCCGAGAAAAACACTTTTGGTGCACCATGCAGGTACATTTGAGTATCCCAGGCAAACCAAAGCAGTGACAGCAAAGATTCTAGTTTCTGCTTGTGTCTCCCCTGAGGAGGTTTCAGGCCAGCAATGTCTTTCAGAACTATCTCTTTTAGTTTGGAAGGTATTGCTGGACGTTTGGCATGTTTGGCAGCAAATGCTGCTCCGGCCGAAAAAACCACTTTTGGTGCACCATGCAGGTACATTTGAGTATCCCAGGCAAACCAAAGCAGTGACAAAAAAGTTCCTAGTTTCTGTTTGTGTCTCCCCTGAGGAGGTTTCAGGCCAGCAATGTCTTTCAGTACTCTCTCGTTTGGTTTGGAAGCTATTGCTGGACTATTAGCATGTTTGGCAGCAAATGCTGCTCCGGCCGAGAAAAACACTTTTGGTGCACCATGCAGGTACATTTGAGTATCCCAGGCAAACCAAAGCAGTGACAAAAAAGATTCTAGTTACTGTTTGTGTCTCCCCTGAGGAGGTTTCACGCCAGCTATGTCTTTCAGTACTATCTCTTTTGGTTTGGAAGCTATTGCTGGATGTTTAGTAGAAAAAGCTTCTCCAGCCGAGAAAAACACTTTTGGTGCACCATGCAGGTACATTTGAGTTTCCCAGGCAAACGAAAGCAGTTACACCAAAGTTTCTAGTTTCTGTTTGTGTCTCCCCTGAGGAGGTTTCAGGCCAGCAATATCTTTCCGAACTATCTCTTTTGGTTTGGAAGCTATTGCTGTACGTTCTGTAGAAAAAGCTTCTCCGGCCGAGAAAAACACTTTTGGTGCACCATGCAGGTACATTTGAGTATCCCTTGCAAACCAAAGCATTGACAAAAAAGTTTCTAGTTTCTGTTTGTGTCTCCCCTGAGGAGGTTTCAGGCCAGAAATGTCTTTCAGTACTATCTCTTTTGGTTTGGAAGCTATTGCTGGACGTTTGGCATGTTTGGCAGCAAATGCTGCTCCGGCCGAGAAAAACACTTTTGGTGCACCATGCAGGTACATTTGAGTTTCCCAGGCAAACGAAAGCAGTGACACCAAAGTTTCTAGTTTCTGCTTGTGTCTCCCCTGAGGAGGTTTAAGGCCAGCAATGTCTTTCAGAACTATCTCTTTTGGTTTGGAAGGTATTGCTGGACGTTTAGCATGTTTGGCAGCAAATGCTGCTCCGGCTGAGAAAAACACTTTTGGTGCACCATGCAGGTACATTTGAGTATCCCAGGCAAACCAAAGCAGTGACAAAAAAGTTTCTAGTTTCTGTTTGTGTCTCCCCTGAGGAGGTTTCAGGCCAGCAATGTCTTTCTGTACTCTCTCGTTTGGTTTGGAAGCTATTGCTGGACGTTTAGCATGTTTGGCAGCAAATGCTGCTGCGGCCGAGAGAAACAATTTTGGGGCACCATGCAGGTACATTTGAGTTTCCCAGGCAAACCAAAGCAGTGACACCAAAGTTTCTAGTTTCTGTTTGTGTCTCCCCTGAGGAGGTTTCAGGCCAGCTATGTCTTTCAGTACTATCTCTTTTGGTTATGAAGCTATTGCTGGACGTTTGGCATGTTTGTTAGAAAAAGCTGCTCCGGCCGAGAAAAACACTTTTGGTGCACCATGCAGGTACATTTGAGTTTCCCAGGCAAACGAAAGCAGTGACACCAAAGTTTCTAGTTTCTGTTTGTGTCTCCCCTGAGGAGGTTTCAGGCCAGGAATATCTTTCAGAACTATCTGTTTTGGTTTGGAAGCTATTACTGGACGTTTGGTAGAAAAAGCTGCTCCGGCCGAGAAAAACACTTTTGGTGCACCATGCAGGTACATTTGAGTTTCCCAGGCAAACGAAAGCAGTGACACCAAAGTTTCTAGTTTCTGTTTGTGTCTCCCCTGAGGAGGTTTCAGGCCAGCAATGTCTTTCAGTACTATCTCTTTTGGTTTGGATGCTATTGCTTGACGTTTGGCATGTTTGGTAGAAAAAGCTTTTCCGGCCGAGAAAAACACATTTGGTGCACCATGCAGGTACTTTTGAGTTTCCCAGGAAAACGAAAGCAGTGACACCAAAAATTCTAGTTTCTGTTTGTGTCTCCCCTGAGGAGGTTTCAGGCCAGCAATGTCTTTCAGTACTATCTCTTTTGGTTTGGATGCTATTGCTTGACGTTTGGCATGTTTGGTAGAAAAAGCTTTTCCGGCCGAGAAAAACACATTTGGTGCACCATGCAGGTACTTTTGAGATTCCCTGGAAAACGAAAGCAGTGACACCAAAAATTCTAGTTTCTGTTTGTGTCTCCCCTGAGGAGGTTTCAGGCCAGCAATGTCTTTCAGTACTATCTCTTTTGGTTTGGAAGCTATTGCTGGACGTTTGGCATGTTTGGTTGAAAAAGCTGCTCCGGCCGAGAAAAACACTTTTGGTGCACCATGCAGGTACATTTGAGTTTCCCAGGCAAACGAAAGCAGTTACACCAAAGTTTCTAGTTTCTGTTTGTGTCTCCCCTGAGGAGGTTTCAGGCCAGCAATGTCTTTCAGAACTATCTCTTTTGGTTTGGAAGCTATTGCTGTACGTTCTGTAGAAAAAGCTGCTCCGGCCGAGAAAAACACTTTTGGTGCACCATGCAGGCACATTTGAGTTTCCCAGGAAAACGAAAGCAGTTACACCAAAGTTTCTAGTTTCTGTTTGTGTCCCCCTGAGGAGGTTTCAGGCCAGCAATGTCTTTCAGTACAATCTCTTTTGGTTTGGAAGCTATTGCTGGACGTTTGGCATGTTTGGTAGAAAAATGCTGCTCCGGCCGAGAGAAACAATTTTGGGGCACCATGCAGGTACATTTGAGTATCCCAGGCAAACCAAAGCAGTGACAAAAAAGATTCTAGTTTCTGTTTGTGTCTCCCCTGAGGAGGTTTCAGGCCAGCAATGTCTTTCAGTACTCTCTCGTTTGGTTTGGAAGCTATTGCTGGACTTTTAGCATGTTTGGCAGCAAATGCTGCTCCGGCCGAGAAAAACACTTTTGGTGCACCATGCAGGTACATTTGAGTATCCCAGGCAAACCAAAGCAGTGACAAAAAAGATTCTAGTTACTGTTTGTGTCTCCCCTGAGGAGGTTTCAGGCCAGCTATGTCTTTCAGTACTATCTCTTTTGGTTTGGAAGCTATTGCTGTACGTTCTGTAGAAATAGCTTCTCCGGCCGAGAAAAACACTTTTGGTGCACCATGCAGGTACATTTGAGTTTCCCAGGCAAACGAAAGCAGTGACACCAAAGTTTCTAGTTTCTGTTTGTGTCTCCCCTGAGGAGGTTTCAGGCCAGCAATGTCTTTCCGTACTCTCTCGTTTGGTTTGGAAGCTATTGCTGGACTTTTAGCATGTTTGGCAGCAAATGCTGCTCCGGCCGAGAAAAACACTTTTGGTGCACCATGCAGGTACATTTGAGTATCCCAGGCAAACCAAAGCAGTGACAGCAAAGATTCTAGTTTCTGCTTGTGTCTCCCCTGAGGAGGTTTCAGGCCAGCAATGTCTTTCAGAACTATCTCTTTTAGTTTGGAAGGTATTGCTGGACGTTTGGCATGTTTGGCAGCAAATGCTGCTCCGGCCGAAAAAACCACTTTTGGTGCACCATGCAGGTACATTTGAGTATCCCAGGCAAACCAAAGCAGTGACAAAAAAGTTCCTAGTTTCTGTTTGTGTCTCCCCTGAGGAGGTTTCAGGCCAGCAATGTCTTTCAGTACTCTCTCGTTTGGTTTGGAAGCTATTGCTGGACTATTAGCATGTTTGGCAGCAAATGCTGCTCCGGCCGAGAAAAACACTTTTGGTGCACCATGCAGGTACATTTGAGTATCCCAGGCAAACCAAAGCAGTGACAAAAAAGATTCTAGTTACTGTTTGTGTCTCCCCTGAGGAGGTTTCACGCCAGCTATGTCTTTCAGTACTATCTCTTTTGGTTTGGAAGCTATTGCTGGATGTTTAGTAGAAAAAGCTTCTCCAGCCGAGAAAAACACTTTTGGTGCACCATGCAGGTACATTTGAGTTTCCCAGGCAAACGAAAGCAGTTACACCAAAGTTTCTAGTTTCTGTTTGTGTCTCCCCTGAGGAGGTTTCAGGCCAGCAATATCTTTCCGAACTATCTCTTTTGGTTTGGAAGCTATTGCTGTACGTTCTGTAGAAAAAGCTTCTCCGGCCGAGAAAAACACTTTTGGTGCACCATGCAGGTACATTTGAGTATCCCTTGCAAACCAAAGCATTGACAAAAAAGTTTCTAGTTTCTGTTTGTGTCTCCCCTGAGGAGGTTTCAGGCCAGAAATGTCTTTCAGTACTATCTCTTTTGGTTTGGAAGCTATTGCTGGACGTTTGGCATGTTTGGCAGCAAATGCTGCTCCGGCCGAGAAAAACACTTTTGGTGCACCATGCAGGTACATTTGAGTTTCCCAGGCAAACGAAAGCAGTGACACCAAAGTTTCTAGTTTCTGCTTGTGTCTCCCCTGAGGAGGTTTAAGGCCAGCAATGTCTTTCAGAACTATCTCTTTTGGTTTGGAAGGTATTGCTGGACGTTTAGCATGTTTGGCAGCAAATGCTGCTCCGGCTGAGAAAAACACTTTTGGTGCACCATGCAGGTACATTTGAGTATCCCAGGCAAACCAAAGCAGTGACAAAAAAGTTTCTAGTTTCTGTTTGTGTCTCCCCTGAGGAGGTTTCAGGCCAGCAATGTCTTTCTGTACTCTCTCGTTTGGTTTGGAAGCTATTGCTGGACGTTTAGCATGTTTGGCAGCAAATGCTGCTGCGGCCGAGAGAAACAATTTTGGGGCACCATGCAGGTACATTTGAGTTTCCCAGGCAAACCAAAGCAGTGACACCAAAGTTTCTAGTTTCTGTTTGTGTCTCCCCTGAGGAGGTTTCAGGCCAGCTATGTCTTTCAGTACTATCTCTTTTGGTTATGAAGCTATTGCTGGACGTTTGGCATGTTTGTTAGAAAAAGCTGCTCCGGCCGAGAAAAACACTTTTGGTGCACCATGCAGGTACATTTGAGTTTCCCAGGCAAACGAAAGCAGTGACACCAAAGTTTCTAGTTTCTGTTTGTGTCTCCCCTGAGGAGGTTTCAGGCCAGGAATATCTTTCAGAACTATCTGTTTTGGTTTGGAAGCTATTACTGGACGTTTGGTAGAAAAAGCTGCTCCGGCCGAGAAAAACACTTTTGGTGCACCATGCAGGTACATTTGAGTTTCCCAGGCAAACGAAAGCAGTGACACCAAAGTTTCTAGTTTCTGTTTGTGTCTCCCCTGAGGAGGTTTCAGGCCAGCAATGTCTTTCAGTACTATCTCTTTTGGTTTGGATGCTATTGCTTGACGTTTGGCATGTTTGGTAGAAAAAGCTTTTCCGGCCGAGAAAAACACATTTGGTGCACCATGCAGGTACTTTTGAGTTTCCCAGGAAAACGAAAGCAGTGACACCAAAAATTCTAGTTTCTGTTTGTGTCTCCCCTGAGGAGGTTTCAGGCCAGCAATGTCTTTCAGTACTATCTCTTTTGGTTTGGATGCTATTGCTTGACGTTTGGCATGTTTGGTAGAAAAAGCTTTTCCGGCCGAGAAAAACACATTTGGTGCACCATGCAGGTACTTTTGAGATTCCCTGGAAAACGAAAGCAGTGACACCAAAAATTCTAGTTTCTGTTTGTGTCTCCCCTGAGGAGGTTTCAGGCCAGCAATGTCTTTCAGTACTATCTCTTTTGGTTTGGAAGCTATTGCTGGACGTTTGGCATGTTTGGTTGAAAAAGCTGCTCCGGCCGAGAAAAACACTTTTGGTGCACCATGCAGGTACATTTGAGTTTCCCAGGCAAACGAAAGCAGTTACACCAAAGTTTCTAGTTTCTGTTTGTGTCTCCCCTGAGGAGGTTTCAGGCCAGCAATGTCTTTCAGAACTATCTCTTTTGGTTTGGAAGCTATTGCTGTACGTTCTGTAGAAAAAGCTGCTCCGGCCGAGAAAAACACTTTTGGTGCACCATGCAGGCACATTTGAGTTTCCCAGGAAAACGAAAGCAGTTACACCAAAGTTTCTAGTTTCTGTTTGTGTCCCCCTGAGGAGGTTTCAGGCCAGCAATGTCTTTCAGTACAATCTCTTTTGGTTTGGAAGCTATTGCTGGACGTTTGGCATGTTTGGTAGAAAAATGCTGCTCCGGCCGAGAGAAACAATTTTGGGGCACCATGCAGGTACATTTGAGTATCCCAGGCAAACCAAAGCAGTGACAAAAAAGATTCTAGTTTCTGTTTGTGTCTCCCCTGAGGAGGTTTCAGGCCAGCAATGTCTTTCAGTACTCTCTCGTTTGGTTTGGAAGCTATTGCTGGACTTTTAGCATGTTTGGCAGCAAATGCTGCTCCGGCCGAGAAAAACACTTTTGGTGCACCATGCAGGTACATTTGAGTATCCCAGGCAAACCAAAGCAGTGACAAAAAAGATTCTAGTTACTGTTTGTGTCTCCCCTGAGGAGGTTTCAGGCCAGCTATGTCTTTCAGTACTATCTCTTTTGGTTTGGAAGCTATTGCTGTACGTTCTGTAGAAATAGCTTCTCCGGCCGAGAAAAACACTTTTGGTGCACCATGCAGGTACATTTGAGTTTCCCAGGCAAACGAAAGCAGTGACACCAAAGTTTCTAGTTTCTGTTTGTGTCTCCCCTGAGGAGGTTTCAGGCCAGCAATGTCTTTCCGTACTCTCTCGTTTGGTTTGGAAGCTATTGCTGGACTTTTAGCATGTTTGGCAGCAAATGCTGCTCCGGCCGAGAAAAACACTTTTGGTGCACCATGCAGGTACATTTGAGTATCCCAGGCAAACCAAAGCAGTGACAGCAAAGATTCTAGTTTCTGCTTGTGTCTCCCCTGAGGAGGTTTCAGGCCAGCAATGTCTTTCAGAACTATCTCTTTTAGTTTGGAAGGTATTGCTGGACGTTTGGCATGTTTGGCAGCAAATGCTGCTCCGGCCGAAAAAACCACTTTTGGTGCACCATGCAGGTACATTTGAGTATCCCAGGCAAACCAAAGCAGTGACAAAAAAGTTCCTAGTTTCTGTTTGTGTCTCCCCTGAGGAGGTTTCAGGCCAGCAATGTCTTTCAGTACTCTCTCGTTTGGTTTGGAAGCTATTGCTGGACTATTAGCATGTTTGGCAGCAAATGCTGCTCCGGCCGAGAAAAACACTTTTGGTGCACCATGCAGGTACATTTGAGTATCCCAGGCAAACCAAAGCAGTGACAAAAAAGATTCTAGTTACTGTTTGTGTCTCCCCTGAGGAGGTTTCACGCCAGCTATGTCTTTCAGTACTATCTCTTTTGGTTTGGAAGCTATTGCTGGATGTTTAGTAGAAAAAGCTTCTCCAGCCGAGAAAAACACTTTTGGTGCACCATGCAGGTACATTTGAGTTTCCCAGGCAAACGAAAGCAGTTACACCAAAGTTTCTAGTTTCTGTTTGTGTCTCCCCTGAGGAGGTTTCAGGCCAGCAATATCTTTCCGAACTATCTCTTTTGGTTTGGAAGCTATTGCTGTACGTTCTGTAGAAAAAGCTTCTCCGGCCGAGAAAAACACTTTTGGTGCACCATGCAGGTACATTTGAGTATCCCTTGCAAACCAAAGCATTGACAAAAAAGTTTCTAGTTTCTGTTTGTGTCTCCCCTGAGGAGGTTTCAGGCCAGAAATGTCTTTCAGTACTATCTCTTTTGGTTTGGAAGCTATTGCTGGACGTTTGGCATGTTTGGCAGCAAATGCTGCTCCGGCCGAGAAAAACACTTTTGGTGCACCATGCAGGTACATTTGAGTTTCCCAGGCAAACGAAAGCAGTGACACCAAAGTTTCTAGTTTCTGCTTGTGTCTCCCCTGAGGAGGTTTAAGGCCAGCAATGTCTTTCAGAACTATCTCTTTTGGTTTGGAAGGTATTGCTGGACGTTTAGCATGTTTGGCAGCAAATGCTGCTCCGGCTGAGAAAAACACTTTTGGTGCACCATGCAGGTACATTTGAGTATCCCAGGCAAACCAAAGCAGTGACAAAAAAGTTTCTAGTTTCTGTTTGTGTCTCCCCTGAGGAGGTTTCAGGCCAGCAATGTCTTTCTGTACTCTCTCGTTTGGTTTGGAAGCTATTGCTGGACGTTTAGCATGTTTGGCAGCAAATGCTGCTGCGGCCGAGAGAAACAATTTTGGGGCACCATGCAGGTACATTTGAGTTTCCCAGGCAAACCAAAGCAGTGACACCAAAGTTTCTAGTTTCTGTTTGTGTCTCCCCTGAGGAGGTTTCAGGCCAGCTATGTCTTTCAGTACTATCTCTTTTGGTTATGAAGCTATTGCTGGACGTTTGGCATGTTTGTTAGAAAAAGCTGCTCCGGCCGAGAAAAACACTTTTGGTGCACCATGCAGGTACATTTGAGTTTCCCAGGCAAACGAAAGCAGTGACACCAAAGTTTCTAGTTTCTGTTTGTGTCTCCCCTGAGGAGGTTTCAGGCCAGGAATATCTTTCAGAACTATCTGTTTTGGTTTGGAAGCTATTACTGGACGTTTGGTAGAAAAAGCTGCTCCGGCCGAGAAAAACACTTTTGGTGCACCATGCAGGTACATTTGAGTTTCCCAGGCAAACGAAAGCAGTGACACCAAAGTTTCTAGTTTCTGTTTGTGTCTCCCCTGAGGAGGTTTCAGGCCAGCAATGTCTTTCAGTACTATCTCTTTTGGTTTGGATGCTATTGCTTGACGTTTGGCATGTTTGGTAGAAAAAGCTTTTCCGGCCGAGAAAAACACATTTGGTGCACCATGCAGGTACTTTTGAGTTTCCCAGGAAAACGAAAGCAGTGACACCAAAAATTCTAGTTTCTGTTTGTGTCTCCCCTGAGGAGGTTTCAGGCCAGCAATGTCTTTCAGTACTATCTCTTTTGGTTTGGATGCTATTGCTTGACGTTTGGCATGTTTGGTAGAAAAAGCTTTTCCGGCCGAGAAAAACACATTTGGTGCACCATGCAGGTACTTTTGAGTTTCCCAGGACAACGAAAGCAGTGACACCAAAAATTCTAGTTTCTGTTTGTGTCTCCCCTGAGGAGGTTTCAGGCCAGCGATGTCTTTCAGTACTATCTCTTTTGGTTTGGAAGATATTGCTGGACGTTTGGCATGTTTGGATGAAAAAGCTGCTCCGGCCGAGAAAAACACTTTTGGTGCACCATGCAGGTACATTTGAGTTTCCCAGGCAAACGAAAGCAGTTACACCAAAGTATCTAGTTTCTGTTTGTGTCTCCCCTGAGGAGGTTTCAGGCCAGCAATGTCTTTCAGAACTATCTCTTTTGGTTTGGATGCTATTGCTGTACGTTCTGTAGAAAAAGCTGCTCCGGCCGAGAAAAACACTTTTGGTGCACCATGCAGGCACATTTGAGTTTCCCAGGCAAACGAAAGCAGTGACACCAAAGTTTCTAGTTTCTGTTTGTGTCCCCCTGAGGAGGTTTCAGGCCAGCAATGTCTTTCAGTACAATCTCTTTTGGTTTGGAAGCTATTTCTGGACGTTTGGCATGTTTGGTAGAAAAAGCTTCTCCGGCCGAGAAAAACACTTTTGGTGCACCATGCAGGTACATTTGAGTATCCCAGGCAAACCAAAGCAGTGACAAAAAAGATTCTAGTTTCTGTTTGTGTCTCCCCTGAGGAGGTTTCAGGCCAGCAATGTCTTTCAGTACTCTCTCGTTTGGTTTGGAAGCTATTGCTGGACTTTTAGCATGTTTGGCAGCAAATGCTGCTCCGGCCGAGAAAAACACTTTTGGTGCACCATGCAGGTACATTTGAGTATCCCAGGCAAACCAAAGCAGTGACAAAAAAGATTCTAGTTACTGTTTGTGTCTCCCCTGAGGAGGTTTCAGGCCAGCTATGTCTTTCAGTACTATCTCTTTTGGTTTGGAAGCTATTGCTGTACGTTCTGTAGAAATAGCTGCTCCGGCCGAGAAAAACACTTTTGGTGCACCATGCAGGTACATTTGAGTTTCCCAGGCAAACGAAAGCAGTTACACCAAAGTTTCTAGTTTCTGTTTGTGTCCCCCTGAGGAGGTTTCAGGCCAGCAATGTCTTTCAGTACTATCTGTTTTGGTTTGGAAGCTATTGCTGGACGTTTGGCATGTTTGGTAGAAAAAGCTTCTCCGGCCGAGAAAAACACTTTTGGTGCACCATGCAGGTACATTTGAGTTTCCCAGGCAAACGAAAGCAGTTACACCAAAAATTCTAGTTTCTGTTTGTGTCTCCCCTGAGGATGTTTCAGGCCAGCAATGTCTTTCAGTACTATCTCTTTTGGTTTGGAAGCTATTCTGGACGTTTAGCATGTTTGGCAGCAAATGCTGCTCCGGCCGAGAAAAACAATTTTGGTGCACCATGCAGGAACATTTGAGTATCCCTTGCAAACCAAAGCATTGACAAAAAAGATTCTAGTTTCTGTTTGTGTCTCCCCAGAGGAGGTTTCAGGCCAGCAATGTCTTTCAGTACTATCTCTTTTGGTTTGGAAGCTATTGCTGGACGTTTGGCACGTTTGGCAGCAAATCCTGCTCCGGCCGAGAAAAACACTTTTGGTGCACCATGCAGGTACATTTGAGTTTCCCAGGCAAACGAAAGCAGTGACACCAAAGTTTCTAGTTTCTGTTTGTGTCTCCCCTGAGGAGGTTTCAGTCCAGGAATATCTTTCAGAACTATCTGATTTGGTTTGGAAGCTATTACTGGACGTTTGGTAGAAAAAGCTGCTCCGGCCGAGAAAAACACTTTTGGTGCACCATGCAGGTACATTTGAGTTTCCCAGGCAAACGAAAGCAGTGACACCAAAGTTTCTAGTTTCTGTTTGTGTCTCCCCTGAGGAGGTTTCAGGCCAGCAATGTCTTTCAGTACTATCTCTTTTGGTTTGGATGCTATTGCTTGACGTTTGGCATGTTTGGTAGAAAAAGCTTTTCCGGCCGAGAAAAACACATTTGGTGCACCATGCAGGTACTTTTGAGTTTCCCAGGACAACGAAAGCAGTGACACCAAAAATTCTAGTTTCTGTTTGTGTCTCCCCTGAGGAGGTTTCAGGCCAGCGATGTCTTTCAGTACTATCTCTTTTGGTTTGGAAGATATTGCTGGACGTTTGGCATGTTTGGATGAAAAAGCTGCTCCGGCCGAGAAAAACACTTTTGGTGCACCATGCAGGTACATTTGAGTTTCCCAGGCAAACGAAAGCAGTTACACCAAAGTTTCTAGTTTCTGTTTGTGTCTCCCCTGAGGAGGTTTCAGGCCAGCAATGTCTTTCAGAACTATCTCTTTTGGTTTGGAAGCTATTGCTGTACGTTCTGTAGAAAAAGCTGCTCCGGCCGAGAAAAACACTTTTGGTGCACCATGCAGGCACATTTGAGTTTCCCAGGCAAACGAAAGCAGTGACACCAAAGTTTCTAGTTTCTGTTTGTGTCCCCCTGAGGAGGTTTCAGGCCAGCAATGTCTTTCAGTACAATCTCTTTTGGTTTGGAAGCTATTTCTGGACGTTTGGCATGTTTGGTAGAAAAAGCTTCTCCGGCCGAGAAAAACACTTTTGGTGCACCATGCAGGTACATTTGAGTATCCCAGGCAAACCAAAGCAGTGACAAAAAAGATTCTAGTTTCTGTTTGTGTCTCCCCTGAGGAGGTTTCAGGCCAGCAATGTCTTTCAGTACTATCTCTTTTGGTTTGGAAGCTATTGCTGGACGTTTGGCATGTTTGGTTGAAAAAGCTGCTCCGGCCGAGAAAAACACTTTTGGTGCACCATGCAGGTACATTTGAGTTTCCCAGGCAAACGAAAGCACTGACACCAAAGTTTCTAGTTTCTGTTTGTGTCTCCCCTGAGGAGGTTTCAGGCCAGCAATGTCTTTCAGAACTATCTCTTTTGGTTTGGAAGCTATTGCTGTACGATCTGTAGAAAAAGCTGCTCCGGCCGAGAAAAACACTTTTGGTGCACCATGCAGGCACATTTGAGTTTCCCAGGAAAACGAAAGCAGTTACACCAAAGTTTCTAGTTTCTGTTTGTGTCCCCCTGAGGAGGTTTCAGGCCAGCAATGTCTTTCAGTACAATCTCTTTTTGTTTGGAAGCTATTTCTGGACGTTTGGCATGTTTGGTAGAAAAAGCTTCTCCGGCCGAGAAAAACACTTTTGGTGCACCATGCAGGTACATTTGAGTATCCCAGGCAAACCAAAGCAGTGACAAAAAAGTTTCTAGTTTCTGTTTGTGTCTCCCCTGAGGAGGTTTCAGGCCAGCAATGTCTTTCAGTACTCTCTCGTTTGGTTTGGAAGCTATTGCTGGACTTTTAGCATGTTTGGCAGCAAATGCTGCTCCGGCCGAGAAAAACACTTTTGGTGCACCATGCAGGTACATTTGAGTATCCCAGGCAAACCAAAGCAGTGACAAAAAAGATTCTAGTTACTGTTTGTGTCTCCCCTGAGGAGGTTTCAGGCCAGCTATGTCTTTCAGTACTATCTCTTTTGGTTTGGAAGCTATTGCTGTACGTTCTGTAGAAATAGCTGCTCCGGCCGAGAAAAACACTTTTGGTGCACCATGCAGGTACATTTGAGTTTCCCAGGCAAACGAAAGCAGTTACACCAAAGTTTCTAGTTTCTGTTTGTGTCCCCCTGAGGAGGTTTCAGGCCAGCAATGTCTTTCAGTACTATCTGTTTTGGTTTGGAAGCTATTGCTGGACGTTTGGCATGTTTGGTAGAAAAAGCTTCTCCGGCCGAGAAAAACACTTTTGGTGCACCATGCAGGTACATTTGAGTTTCCCAGGCAAACGAAAGCAGTTACACCAAAAATTCTAGTTTCTGTTTGTGTCTCCCCTGAGGATGTTTCAGGCCAGCAATGTCTTTCAGTACTATCTCTTTTGGTTTGGAAGCTATTTCTGACGTTTAGCATGTTTGGCAGCAAATGCTGCTCCGGCCGAGAAAAACAATTTTGGTGCACCATGCAGGAACATTTGAGTATCCCTTGCAAACCAAAGCATTGACAAAAAAGATTCTAGTTTCTGTTTGTGTCTCCCCAGAGGAGGTTTCAGGCCAGCAATGTCTTTCAGTACTATCTCTTTTGGTTTGGAAGCTATTGCTGGACGTTTGGCATGTTTGGCAGCAAATCCTGCTCCGGCCGAGAAAAACACTTTTGGTGCACCATGCAGGTACATTTGAGTTTCCCAGGCAAACCAAAGCATGGACACCAAAGTTTCTAGTTTCTGTTTGTGTCTCCCCTGAGGAGGTTTCAGTCCAGGAATATCTTTAAGAACTATCTGTTTTGGTTTGGAAGCTATTACTGGACGTTTGGTAGAAAAAGCTTCTCCGGCCGAGAAAAACACTTTTTGTGCACCATGCAGGTACATTTGAGTTTCCCAGGCAAACGAAAGCAGTGACACCAAAGTTTCTAGTTTCTGTTTGTGTCTCCCCTGAGGAGGTTTCAGGCCAGCAATGTCTTTCAGTACTATCTCTTTTGGTTTGGATGCTATTGCTTGACGTTTGGCATGTTTGGTAGAAAAAGCTTTTCCGGCCGAGAAAAACACATTTGGTGCACCATGCAGGTACTTTTGAGTTTCCCAGGACAACGAAAGCAGTGACACCAAAAATTCTAGTTTCTGTTTGTGTCTCCCCTGAGGAGGTTTCAGGCCAGCGATGTCTTTCAGTACTATCTCTTTTGGTTTGGAAGATATTGCTGGACGTTTGGCATGTTTGGTTGAAAAAGCTGCTCCGGCCGAGAAAAACACTTTTGGTGCACCATGCAGGTACATTTGAGTTTCCCAGGCAAACGAAAGCAGTTACACCAAAGTTTCTAGTTTCTGTTTGTGTCTCCCCTGAGGAGGTTTCAGGCCAGCAATGTCTTTCAGAACTATCTCTTTTGGTTTGGAAGCTATTGCTGTACGTTCTGTAGAAAAAGCTGCTCCGGCCGAGAAAAACACTTTTGGTGCACCATGCAGGCACATTTGAGTTTCCCAGGCAAACGAAAGCAGTGACACCAAAGTTTCTAGTTTCTGTTTGTGTCCCCCTGAGGAGGTTTCAGGCCAGCAATGTCTTTCAGTACAATCTCTTTTGGTTTGGAAGCTATTTCTGGACGTTTGGCATGTTTGGTAGAAAAAGCTTCTCCGGCCGAGAAAAACACTTTTGGTGCACCATGCAGGTACATTTGAGTATCCCAGGCAAACGAAAGCAGTGACAAAAAAGTTTCTAGTTTCTGTTTGTGTCTCCCCTGAGGAGGTTTCAGGCCAGCAATGTCTTTCAGTACTATCTCTTTTGGTTTGGAAGCTATTGCTGGACGTTTGGCATGTTTGGTTGAAAAAGCTGCTCCGGCCGAGAAAAACACTTTTGGTGCACCATGCAGGTACATTTGAGTTTCCCAGGCAAACGAAAGCACTGAAACTAAAGTTTCTAGTTTCTGTTTGTGTCTCCCCTGAGGAGGTTTCAGGCCAGCAATGTCTTTCAGAACTATCTCTTTTGGTTTGGAAGCTATTGCTGTACGTTCTGTAGAAAAAGCTGCTCCGGCCGAGAAAAACACTTTTGGTGCACCATGCAGGCACATTTGAGTTTCCCAGGAAAACGAAAGCAGTTACACCAAAGTTTCTAGTTTCTGTTTGTGTCCCCCTGAGGAGGTTTCAGGCCAGCAATGTCTTTCAGTACAATCTCTTTTTGTTTGGAAGCTATTGCTGGACGTTTGGCATGTTTGGTAGAAAAAGCTTCTCCGGCCGAGAAAAACACTTTTGGTGCACCATGCAGGTACATTTGAGTATCCCAGGCAAACCAAAGCAGTGACAAAAAAGTTTCTAGTTTCTGTTTGTGTCTCCCCTGAGGAGGTTTCAGGCCAGCAATGTCTTTCAGTACTCTCTCGTTTGGTTTGGAAGCTATTGCTGGACTTTTAGCATGTTTGGCAGCAAATGCTGCTCCGGCCGAGAAAAACACTTTTGGTGCACCATGCAGGTACATTTGAGTGTCCCAGGCAAACCAAAGCAGTGACAAAAAAGATTCTAGTTACTGTTTGTGTCTCCCCTGAGGAGGTTTCAGGCCAGCTATGTCTTTCAGTACTATCTCTTTTGGTTTGGAAGCTATTGCTGTACGTTCTGTAGAAAAAGCTGCTCCGGCCGAGAAAAACACTTTTGGTGCACCATGCAGGTACATTTGAGTATCCCTTGCAAACCAAAGCATTGACAAAAAAGATTCTAGTTTCTGTTTGTGTCTCCCCTGAGGAGGTTTCAGGCCAGAAATGTCTTTCAGTACTATCTCTTTTGGTTTGGAAGCTATTGCTGGACGTTTGGAATGTTTGGCAGCAAATGCTGCTCCGGCCGAGAAAAACACTTTTGGTGCACCATGCAGGTACATTTGAGTTTCCCAGGCAAACGAAAGCAGTGACACCAAAGTTTCTAGTTTCTGCTTGTGTCTCCCCTGAGGAGGTTTCAGGCCAGCAATGTCTTTCTGAACTCTCTCGTTTGGTTTGGAAACTATTGCTGGACGTTTGGCATGTTTGGCAGCAAATGCTGCTCCGGCCGAGAAAAACACTTTTGGTGCACCATGCAGGTACATTTGAGTTTCCCAAGCAAACGAAAGCGGTGACACCAAAGTTTCTAGTTTCTGTTTGTTTCTCCCCTGAGGATGTTTCAGGCCAGCAATGTCTTTCAGTACTATCTCTTTTGGTTTGGAAGCTATTGCTGGACGTTTAGCATGTTTGGCAGCAAATGCTGCTCCGGCCGAGAGAAACAATTTTGGGGCACCATGCAGGTACATTTGAGTTTCCCAGGCAAACCAAAGCAGTGACACCAAAGTTTCTAGTTTCTGTTTGTGTCTCCCCTGAGGAGGTTTCAGGCCAGCTATGTCTTTCAGTACTATCTCTTTTGGTTTGGAAGCTATTGCTGGACGTTTGGCATGTTTGTTAGAAAAAGCTGCTCCGGCCGAGAAAAACACTTTTGGTGCACCATGCAGGTACATTTGAGTTTCCCAGGCAAACGAAAGCAGTTACACCAAAGTTTCTAGTTTCTGTTTGTGTCTCCCCTGAGGAGGTTTCAGGCCAGGAATATCTTTCAGAACTATCTGTTTTGGTTTGGAAGCTATTACTGGACGTTTGGTAGAAAAAGCTGCTCCGGCCGAGAAAAACACTTTTGGTGCACCATGCAGGTACATTTGAGTTTCCCAGGCAAACGAAAGCAGTGACACCAAAGTTTCTAGTTTCTGTTTGTGTCTCCCCTGAGGATGTTTCAGGCCAGCAATGTCTTTCAGTACTATCTCTTTTGGTTTGGATGCTATTGCTTGACGTTTGGCATGTTTGGTAGAAAAAGCTTTTCCGGCCGAGAAAAACACATTTGGTGCACCATGCAGGTACTTTTGAGATTCCCTGGAAAACGAAAGCAGTGACACCAAAAATTCTAGTTTCTGTTTGTGTCTCCCCTGAGGAGGTTTCAGGCCAGCAATGTCTTTCAGTACTATCTCTTTTGGTTTGGAAGCTATTGCTGGACGTTTGGCATGTTTGGTTGAAAAAGCTGCTCCGGCCGAGAAAAACACTTTTGGTGCACCATGCAGGTACATTTGAGTTTCCCAGGCAAACGAAAGCAGTTACACCAAAGTTTCTAGTTTCTGTTTGTGTCTCCCCTGAGGAGGTTTCAGGCCAGCAATGTCTTTCAGTACTATCTCTTTTGGTTTGGAAGCTATTGCTGGACGTTTGGCATGTTTGGTTGAAAAAGCTGCTCCGGCCGAGAAAAACACTTTTGGTGCACCATGCAGGTACATTTGAGTTTCCCAGGCAAACGAAAGCACTGAAACTAAAGTTTCTAGTTTCTGTTTGTGTCTCCCCTGAGGAGGTTTCAGGCCAGCAATGTCTTTCAGAACTATCTCTTTTGGTTTGGAAGCTATTGCTGTACGTTCTGTAGAAAAAGCTGCTCCGGCCGAGAAAAACACTTTTGGTGCACCATGCAGGCACATTTGAGTTTCCCAGGAAAACGAAAGCAGTTACACCAAAGTTTCTAGTTTCTGTTTGTGTCCCCCTGAGGAGGTTTCAGGCCAGCAATGTCTTTCAGTACAATCTCTTTTTGTTTGGAAGCTATTGCTGGACGTTTGGCATGTTTGGTAGAAAAAGCTTCTCCGGCCGAGAAAAACACTTTTGGTGCACCATGCAGGTACATTTGAGTATCCCAGGCAAACCAAAGCAGTGACAAAAAAGTTTCTAGTTTCTGTTTGTGTCTCCCCTGAGGAGGTTTCAGGCCAGCAATGTCTTTCAGTACTCTCTCGTTTGGTTTGGAAGCTATTGCTGGACTTTTAGCATGTTTGGCAGCAAATGCTGCTCCGGCCGAGAAAAACACTTTTGGTGCACCATGCAGGTACATTTGAGTGTCCCAGGCAAACCAAAGCAGTGACAAAAAAGATTCTAGTTACTGTTTGTGTCTCCCCTGAGGAGGTTTCAGGCCAGCTATGTCTTTCAGTACTATCTCTTTTGGTTTGGAAGCTATTGCTGTACGTTCTGTAGAAAAAGCTGCTCCGGCCGAGAAAAACACTTTTGGTGCACCATGCAGGTACATTTGAGTATCCCTTGCAAACCAAAGCATTGACAAAAAAGATTCTAGTTTCTGTTTGTGTCTCCCCTGAGGAGGTTTCAGGCCAGAAATGTCTTTCAGTACTATCTCTTTTGGTTTGGAAGCTATTGCTGGACGTTTGGAATGTTTGGCAGCAAATGCTGCTCCGGCCGAGAAAAACACTTTTGGTGCACCATGCAGGTACATTTGAGTTTCCCAGGCAAACGAAAGCAGTGACACCAAAGTTTCTAGTTTCTGCTTGTGTCTCCCCTGAGGAGGTTTCAGGCCAGCAATGTCTTTCAGAACTATCTCTTTTGGTTTGGAAGGTATTGCTGGACGTTTAGCATGTTTGGCAGCAAATGCTGCTCCGGCCGAGAAAAACACTTTTGGTGCACCATGCAGGTACATTTGAGTATCCCAGGCAAACCAAAGCAGTGACAAAAAAGTTTCTAGTTTCTGTTTGTGTCTCCCCTGAGGAGGTTTCAGGCCAGCAATGTCTTTCTGAACTCTCTCGTTTGGTTTGGAAACTATTGCTGGACGTTTGGCATGTTTGGCAGCAAATGCTGCTCCGGCCGAGAAAAACACATTTGGTGCACCATGCAGGTACATTTGAGTTTCCCAAGCAAACGAAAGCGGTGACACCAAATTTTCTAGTTTCTGTTTGTTTCTCCCCTGAGGATGTTTCAGGCCAGCAATGTCTTTCAGTACTATCTCTTTTGGTTTGGAAGCTATTGCTGGACGTTTAGCATGTTTGGCAGCAAATGCTGCTCCGGCCGAGAGAAACAATTTTGGGGCACCATGCAGGTACATTTGAGTTTCCCAGGCAAACCAAAGCAGTGACACCAAAGTTTCTAGTTTCTGTTTGTGTCTCCCCTGAGGAGGTTTCAGGCCAGCTATGTCTTTCAGTACTATCTCTTTTGGTTTGGAAGCTATTGCTGGACGTTTGGCATGTTTGTTAGAAAAAGCTGCTCCGGCCGAGAAAAACACTTTTGGTGCACCATGCAGGTACATTTGAGTTTCCCAGGCAAACGAAAGCAGTTACACCAAAGTTTCTAGTTTCTGTTTGTGTCTCCCCTGAGGAGGTTTCAGGCCAGGAATATCTTTCAGAACTATCTGTTTTGGTTTGGAAGCTATTACTGGACGTTTGGTAGAAAAAGCTGCTCCGGCCGAGAAAAACACTTTTGGTGCACCATGCAGGTACATTTGAGTTTCCCAGGCAAACGAAAGCAGTGACACCAAAGTTTCTAGTTTCTGTTTGTGTCTCCCCTGAGGATGTTTCAGGCCAGCAATGTCTTTCAGTACTATCTCTTTTGGTTTGGATGCTATTGCTTGACGTTTGGCATGTTTGGTAGAAAAAGCTTTTCCGGCCGAGAAAAACACATTTGGTGCACCATGCAGGTACTTTTGAGATTCCCTGGAAAACGAAAGCAGTGACACCAAAAATTCTAGTTTCTGTTTGTGTCTCCCCTGAGGAGGTTTCAGGCCAGCAATGTCTTTCAGTACTATCTCTTTTGGTTTGGAAGCTATTGCTGGACGTTTGGCATGTTTGGTTGAAAAAGCTGCTCCGGCCGAGAAAAACACTTTTGGTGCACCATGCAGGTACATTTGAGTATCCCAGGCAAACGAAAGCAGTTACACCAAAGTTTCTAGTTTCTGTTTGTGTCTCCCCTGAGGAGGTTTCAGGCCAGCAATGTCTTTCAGAACTATCTCTTTTGGTTTGGAAGCTATTGCTGTACGTTCTGTAGAAAAAGCTGCTCCGGCCGAGAAAAACACTTTTGGTGCACCATGCAGGCACATTTGAGTTTCCCAGGAAAACGAAAGCAGTTACACCAAAGTTTCTAGTTTCTGTTTGTGTCCCCCTGAGGAGGTTTCAGGCCAGCAATGTCTTTCAGTACAATCTCTTTTGGTTTGGAAGCTATTGCTGGACGTTTGGCATGTTTGGTAGAAAAATGCTGCTCCGGCCGAGAGAAACAATTTTGGGGCACCATGCAGGTACATTTGAGTATCCCAGGCAAACCAAAGCAGTGACAAAAAAGATTCTAGTTTCTGTTTGTGTCTCCCCTGAGGAGGTTTCAGGCCAGCAATGTCTTTCAGTACTCTCTCGTTTGGTTTGGAAGCTATTGCTGGACTTTTAGCATGTTTGGCAGCAAATGCTGCTCCGGCCGAGAAAAACACTTTTGGTGCACCATGCAGGTACATTTGAGTATCCCAGGCAAACCAAAGCAGTGACAAAAAAGATTCTAGTTACTGTTTGTGTCTCCCCTGAGGAGGTTTCAGGCCAGCTATGTCTTTCAGTACTATCTCTTTTGGTTTGGAAGCTATTGCTGTACGTTCTGTAGAAATAGCTTCTCCGGCCGAGAAAAACACTTTTGGTGCACCATGCAGGTACATTTGAGTTTCCCAGGCAAACGAAAGCAGTGACACCAAAGTTTCTAGTTTCTGTTTGTGTCTCCCCTGAGGAGGTTTCAGGCCAGCAATGTCTTTCCGTACTCTCTCGTTTGGTTTGGAAGCTATTGCTGGACTTTTAGCATGTTTGGCAGCAAATGCTGCTCCGGCCGAGAAAAACACTTTTGGTGCACCATGCAGGTACATTTGAGTATCCCAGGCAAACCAAAGCAGTGACAGCAAAGATTCTAGTTTCTGCTTGTGTCTCCCCTGAGGAGGTTTCAGGCCAGCAATGTCTTTCAGAACTATCTCTTTTAGTTTGGAAGGTATTGCTGGACGTTTGGCATGTTTGGCAGCAAATGCTGCTCCGGCCGAAAAAAACACTTTTGGTGCACCATGCAGGTACATTTGAGTATCCCAGGCAAACCAAAGCAGTGACAAAAAAGTTCCTAGTTTCTGTTTGTGTCTCCCCTGAGGAGGTTTCAGGCCAGCAATGTCTTTCAGTACTCTCTCGTTTGGTTTGGAAGCTATTGCTGGACTATTAGCATGTTTGGCAGCAAATGCTGCTCCGGCCGAGAAAAACACTTTTGGTGCACCATGCAGGTACATTTGAGTATCCCAGGCAAACCAAAGCAGTGACAAAAAAGATTCTAGTTACTGTTTGTGTCTCCCCTGAGGAGGTTTCACGCCAGCTATGTCTTTCAGTACTATCTCTTTTGGTTTGGAAGCTATTGCTGGATGTTTAGTAGAAAAAGCTTCTCCAGCCGAGAAAAACACTTTTGGTGCACCATGCAGGTACATTTGAGTTTCCCAGGCAAACGAAAGCAGTTACACCAAAGTTTCTAGTTTCTGTTTGTGTCTCCCCTGAGGAGGTTTCAGGCCAGCAATATCTTTCCGAACTATCTCTTTTGGTTTGGAAGCTATTGCTGTACGTTCTGTAGAAAAAGCTTCTCCGGCCGAGAAAAACACTTTTGGTGCACCATGCAGGTACATTTGAGTATCCCTTGCAAACCAAAGCATTGACAAAAAAGTTTCTAGTTTCTGTTTGTGTCTCCCCTGAGGAGGTTTCAGGCCAGAAATGTCTTTCAGTACTATCTCTTTTGGTTTGGAAGCTATTGCTGGACGTTTGGCATGTTTGGCAGCAAATGCTGCTACGGCCGAGAAAAACACTTTTGGTGCACCATGCAGGTACATTTGAGTTTCCCAGGCAAACGAAAGCAGTGACACCAAAGTTTCTAGTTTCTGCTTGTGTCTCCCCTGAGGAGGTTTAAGGCCAGCAATGTCTTTCAGAACTATCTCTTTTGGTTTGGAAGGTATTGCTGGACGTTTAGCATGTTTGGCAGCAAATGCTGCTCCGGCTGAGAAAAACACTTTTGGTGCACCATGCAGGTACATTTGAGTATCCCAGGCAAACCAAAGCAGTGACAAAAAAGTTTCTAGTTTCTGTTTGTGTCTCCCCTGAGGAGGTTTCAGGCCAGCAATGTCTTTCTGTACTCTCTCGTTTGGTTTGGAAGCTATTGCTGGACGTTTAGCATGTTTGGCAGCAAATGCTGCTGCGGCCGAGAGAAACAATTTTGGGGCACCATGCAGGTACATTTGAGTTTCCCAGGCAAACCAAAGCAGTGACACCAAAGTTTCTAGTTTCTGTTTGTGTCTCCCCTGAGGAGGTTTCAGGCCAGCTATGTCTTTCAGTACTATCTCTTTTGGTTATGAAGCTATTGCTGGACGTTTGGCATGTTTGTTAGAAAAAGCTGCTCCGGCCGAGAAAAACACTTTTGGTGCACCATGCAGGTACATTTGAGTTTCCCAGGCAAACGAAAGCAGTGACACCAAAGTTTCTAGTTTCTGTTTGTGTCTCCCCTGAGGAGGTTTCAGGCCAGGAATATCTTTCAGAACTATCTGTTTTGGTTTGGAAGCTATTACTGGACGTTTGGTAGAAAAAGCTGCTCCGGCCGAGAAAAACACTTTTGGTGCACCATGCAGGTACATTTGAGTTTCCCAGGCAAACGAAAGCAGTGACACCAAAGTTTCTAGTTTCTGTTTGTGTCTCCCCTGAGGAGGTTTCAGGCCAGCAATGTCTTTCAGTACTATCTCTTTTGGTTTGGATGCTATTGCTTGACGTTTGGCATGTTTGGTAGAAAAAGCTTTTCCGGCCGAGAAAAACACATTTGGTGCACCATGCAGGTACTTTTGAGTTTCCCAGGAAAACGAAAGCAGTGACACCAAAAATTCTAGTTTCTGTTTGTGTCTCCCCTGAGGAGGTTTCAGGCCAGCAATGTCTTTCAGTACTATCTCTTTTGGTTTGGAAGCTATTGCTGGACGTTTGGCATGTTTGGTTGAAAAAGCTGCTCCGGCCGAGAAAAACACTTTTGGTGCACCATGCAGGTACATTTGAGTTTCCCAGGCAAACGAAAGCAGTTACACCAAAGTTTCTAGTTTCTGTTTGTGTCTCCCCTGAGGAGGTTTCAGGCCAGCAATGTCTTTCAGAACTATCTCTTTTGGTTTGGAAGCTATTGCTGTACGTTCTGTAGAAAAAGCTGCTCCGGCCGAGAAAAACACTTTTGGTGCACCATGCAGGCACATTTGAGTTTCCCAGGAAAACGAAAGCAGTGACACCAAAGTTTCTAGTTTCTGTTTGTGTCCCCCTGAGGAGGTTTCAGGCCAGCAATGTCTTTCAGTACAATCTCTTTTTGTTTGGAAGCTATTGCTGGACGTTTGGCATGTTTGGTAGAAAAATGCTGCTCCGGCCGAGAGAAACAATTTTGGGGCACCATGCAGGTACATTTGAGTATCCCAGGCAAACCAAAGCAGTGACAAAAAAGTTTCTAGTTTCTGTTTGTGTCTCCCCTGAGGAGGTTTCAGGCCAGCAATGTCTTTCAGTACTCTCTCGTTTGGTTTGGAAGCTATTGCTGGACTTTTAGCATGTTTGGCAGCAAATGCTGCTCCGGCCGAGAAAAACACTTTTGGTGCACCATGCAGGTACATTTGAGTATCCCAGGCAAACCAAAGCAGTGACAAAAAAGATTCTAGTTACTGTTTGTGTCTCCCCTGAGGAGGTTTCAGGCCAGCTATGTCTTTCAGTACTATCTCTTTTGGTTTGGAAGCTATTGCTGTACGTTCTGTAGAAATAGCTTCTCCGGCCGAGAAAAACACTTTTGGTGCACCATGCAGGTACATTTGAGTTTCCCAGGCAAACGAAAGCAGTTACACCAAAGTTTCTAGTTTCTGTTTGTGTCCCCCTGAGGAGGTTTCAGGCCAGCAATGTCTTTCAGTACTATCTCTTTTGGTTTGGAAGCTATTGCTGGACGTTTGGCATGTTTGGTAGAAAAAGCTTCTCCGGCCGAGAAAAACACTTTTGGTGCACCATGCAGGTACATTTGAGTTTCCCAGGCAAACGAAAGCAGTTACACCAAAAATTCTAGTTTCTGTTTGTGTCTCCCCTGAGGATGTTTCAGGCCAGCAATGTCTTTCAGTACTATCTCTTTTGGTTTGGAAGCTATTCTGGACGTTTAGCATGTTTGGCAGCAAATGCTGCTCCGGCCGAGAAAAACAATTTTGGTGCACCATGCAGGAACATTTGAGTATCCCTTGCAAACCAAAGCATTGACAAAAAAGATTCTAGTTTCTGTTTGTGTCTCCCCAGAGGAGGTTTCAGGCCAGCAATGTCTTTCAGTACTATCTCTTTTGGTTTGGAAGCTATTGCTGGACGTTTGGCATGTTTGGCAGCAAATCCTGCTCCGGCCGAGAAAAACACTTTTGGTGCACCATGCAGGTACATTTGAGTTTCCCAGGCAAACGAAAGCAGTGACACCAAAGTTTCTAGTTTCTGCTTGTGTCTCCCCTGAGGAGGTTTCAGGCCAGCAATGTCTTTCAGTACTATCTCTTTAGGTTTGGAAGGTATTGCTGGACGTTTAGCATGTTTGGCAGCAAATGCTGCTCCGGCCGAGAAAAACACTTTTGGTGCACCATGCAGGTACATTTGAGTATCCCAGGCAAACCAAAGCAGTGACAAAAAAGTTTCTAGTTTCTGTTTGTGTCTCCCCTGAGGAGGTTTCAGGCCAGCAATGTCTTTCAGTACTCTCTCGTTTGGTTTGGAAGCTATTGCTGGACGTTTAGCATGTTTGGCAGCAAATGCTGCTCCGGCCGAGAGAAACAATTTTGGGGCACCATGCAGGTACATTTGAGTATCCCAGGCAAACCAAAGCAGTGACAAAAAAGATTCTAGTTTCTGTTTGTGTCTCCCCTGAGGAGGTTTCAGGCCAGCAATGTCTTTCAGTACTATCTCTTTTGGTTTGGAAGCTATTGCTGGATGTTTAGTAGAAAAAGCTGCTCTGGACGAGAAAAACACTTTTGGTGCACCATGCAGGTACATTTGTGTTTCCCAAGCAAACGAAAGCAGTGACACCAAAGTTTCTAGTTTCTGTTTGTGTTTCCCCTGAGGAGGTTTCAGGCCATCGATGTCTTTAAGTACTATATGTTTTGGTTTGAAGCTATTGCTTGACGTATGGCATGTTTGGTAGAAAAAGCTGCTCCGGCCGAGAAAAACACTTTTGGTGCACCATGCAGGTACATTTGAGTTTCCCAGGCAAACGAAAGCAGTTACACCAAAGTTTCTAGTTTCTGTTTGTGTCTCCCCTGAGGAGGTTTCAGGCCAGGAATATCTTTCAGAACTATCTGTTTTGGTTTGGAAGCTATTACTGGACGTTTGGTAGAAAAAGCTGCTCCGGCCGAGAAAAACACTTTTGGTGCACCATGCAGGTACATTTGAGTTTCCCAGGCAAACGAAAGCAGTGACACCAAAGTTTCTAGTTTCTGTTTGTGTCTCCCCTGAGGAGGTTTCAGGCCAGCAATGTCTTTCAGTACTATCTCTTTTGGTTTGGATGCTATTGCTGGACTTTTGGCATGTTTGGTAGAAAAAGCTTCTCCGGCCGAGAAAAACACTTTTGGTGCACAATGCAGGTACATTTGAGTTTCCCAGGCAAACGAAAGCAGTTACACCAAAGTTTCTAGTTTCTGTTTGTGTCTCCCCTGAGGAGGTTTCAGGCCAGAAATATCTTTCAGAACTATCTGTTTTGGTTTGGAAGCTATTGCTGTACGTTCTGTAGAAAAAGCTTCTCCGGCCGAGAAAAACACTTTTGGTGCACCATGCAGGTACATTTGAGTTTCCCAGGCAAACGAAAGCAGTGACACCAAAGTTTCTAGTTTCTGTTTGTGTCTCCCCTGAGGAGGTTTCAGGCCAGCAATGTCTTTCAGTACTATCTCTTTTGGTTTGGATGCTATTGCTGGATGTTTAGTAGAAAAAGCTGCTCTGGACGAGAAAAACACTTTTGGTGCACCATGCAGGTACATTTGTGTTTCCCAAGCAAACGAAAGCAGTGACACCAAAGTTTCTAGTTTCTGTTTGTGTCTCCCCTTAGGAGGATTCAGGCCAGCAATGTCTTTCAGTACTCTCTCGTTTGGTTTGGAAGCTATTGCTGGACTTTTAGCATGTTTGGCAACAAATGCTGCTCCGGCCGAGAAAAACACTTTTGGTGCACCATGCAGGTACATTTGAGTATCCCAGGCAAACCAAAGCAGTGACAGCAAAGATTCTAGTTTCTGCTTGTGTCTCCCCTGAGGAGGTTTCAGGCCAGCAATGTCTTTCAGAACTATCTCTTTTAGTTTGGAAGGTATTGCTGGACGTTTGGCATGTTTGGCAGCAAATGCTGCTCCGGCCGAAAAAAACACTTTTGGTGCACCATGCAGGTACATTTGAGTATCCCAGGCAAACCAAAGCAGTGACAAAAAAGATTCTAGTTACTGTTTGTGTCTCCCCTGAGGAGGTTTCACGCCAGCTATGTCTTTCAGTACTATCTCTTTTGGTTTGGAAGCTATTGCTGGATGTTTAGTAGAAAAAGCTTCTCCGGCCGAGAAAAACACTTTTGGTGCACCATGCAGGTACATTTGAGTATCCCTTGCAAACCAAAGCATTGACAAAAAAGTTTCTAGTTTCTGTTTGTGTCTCCCCTGAGGAGGTTTCAGGCCAGAAATGTCTTTCAGTACTATCTCTTTTGGTTTGGAAGCTATTGCTGGACGTTTGGCATGTTTGGCTGCAAATGCTGCTCCGGCCGAGAAAAACACTTTTGGTGCACCATGCAGGTACATTTGAGTTTCCCAGGCAAACAAAAGCAGTGACACCAAAGTTTCTAGTTTCTGCTTGTGTCTCCCCTGAGGAGGTTTAAGGCCAGCAATGTCTTTCAGAACTATCTCTTTTGGTTTGGAAGGTATTGCTGGACGTTTAGCATGTTTGGCAGCAAATGCTGCTCCGGCTGAGAAAAACACTTTTGGTGCACCATGCAGGTACATTTGAGTATCCCAGGCAAACCAAAGCAGTGACAAAAAAGTATCTAGTTTCTGTTTGTGTCTCCCCTGAGGAGGTTTCAGGCCAGCAATGTCTTTCTGTACTCTCTCGTTTGGTTTGGAAGCTATTGCTGGACGTTTAGCATGTTTGGCAGCAAATGCTGCTGCGGCCGAGAAAAACACTTTTGGTGCACCATGCAGGTACATTTGAGTTTCCCAGGCAAACCAAAGCAGTGACACCAAAGTTTCTAGTTTCTGTTTGTGTCTCCCCTGAGGAGGTTTCAGGCCAGCTATGTCTTTCAGTACTATCTCTTTTGGTTTGGAAGCTATTGCTGGACGTTTGGCATGTTTGTTAGAAAAAGCTGCTCCGGCCGAGAAAAACACTTTTGGTGCACCATGCAGGTACATTTGAGTTTCCCAGGCAAACGAAAGCAGTGACACCAAAGTTTCTAGTTTCTGTTTGTGTCTCCCCTGAGGAGGTTTCAGGCCAGGAATATCTTTCAGAACTATCTGTTTTGGTTTGGAAGCTATTACTGGACGTTTGGTAGAAAAAGCTGCTCCGGCCGAGAAAAACACTTTTGGTGCACCATGCAGGTACATTTGAGTTTCCCAGGCAAACGAAAGCAGTGACACCAAAGTTTCTAGTTTCTGTTTGTGTCTCCCCTGAGGAGGTTTCAGGCCAGCAATGTCTTTCAGTACTATCTCTTCTGGTTTGGATGCTATTGCTTGACGTTTGGCATGTTTGGTAGAAAAAGCTGCTCCGGCCGAGAAAAACACATTTGGTGCACCATGCAGGTACTTTTGAGTTTCCCAGGAAAACGAAAGCAGTGACACCAAAAATTCTAGTTTCTGTTTGTGTCTCCCCTGAGGAGGTTTCAGGCCAGCAATGTCTTTCAGTACTATCTCTTTTGGTTTGGAAGCTATTGCTGGACGTTTGGCATGTTTGGTTGAAAAAGCTGCTCCGGCCGAGAAAAACACTTTTGGTGCACCATGCAGGTACATTTGAGTTTCCCAGGCAAACGAAAGCAGTTACACCAAAGTTTCTAGTTTCTGTTTGTGTCTCCCCTGAGGAGGTTTCAGGCCAGCAATGTCTTTCAGAACTATCTCTTTTGGTTTGGAAGCTATTGCTGTACGTTCTGTAGAAAAAGCTGCTCCGGCCGAGAAAAACACTTTTGGTGCACCATGCAGGCACATTTGAGTTTCCCAGGAAAACGAAAGCAGTTACACCAAAGTTTCTAGTTTCTGTTTGTGTCCCCCTGAGGAGGTTTCAGGCCAGCAATGTCTTTCAGTACAATCTCTTTTTGTTTGGAAGCTATTGCTGGACGTTTGGCATGTTTGGTAGAAAAATGCTGCTCCGGCCGAGAGAAACAATTTTGGGGCACCATGCAGGTACATTTGAGTATCCCAGGCAAACCAAAGCAGTGACAAAAAAGATTCTAGTTTCTGTTTGTGTCTCCCCTGAGGAGGTTTCAGGCCAGCAATGTCTTTCAGTACTCTCTCGTTTGGTTTGGAAGCTATTGCTGGACTTTTAGCATGTTTGGCAGCAAATGCTGCTCCGGCCGAGAAAAACACTTTTGGTGCACCATGCAGGTACATTTGAGTATCCCAGGCAAACCAAAGCAGTGACAAAAAAGATTCTAGTTACTGTTTGTGTCTCCCCTGAGGAGGTTTCAGGCCAGCTATGTCTTTCAGTACTATCTCTTTTGGTTTGGAAGCTATTGCTGTACGTTCTGTAGAAATAGCTGCTCCGGCCGAGAAAAACACTTTTGGTGCACCATGCAGGTACATTTGAGTTTCCCAGGCAAACGAAAGCAGTTACACCAAAGTTTCTAGTTTCTGTTTGTGTCCCCCTGAGGAGGTTTCAGGCCAGCAATGTCTTTCAGTACTATCTCTTTTGGTTTGGAAGCTATTGCTGGACGTTTGGCATGTTTGGTAGAAAAAGCTTCTCCGGCCGAGAAAAACACTTTTGGTGCACCATGCAGGTACATTTGAGTTTCCCAGGCAAACGAAAGCAGTTACACCAAAAATTCTAGTTTCTGTTTGTGTCTCCCCTGAGGAGGTTTCAGGCCAGCAATGTCTTTCAGTACTATCTCTTTTGGTTTGGAAGCTATTCTGGACGTTTAGCATGTTTGGCAGCAAATGCTGCTCCGGCCGAGAAAAACAATTTTGGTGCACCATGCAGGAACATTTGAGTATCCCTTGCAAACCAAAGCATTGACAAAAAAGATTCTAGTTTCTGTTTGTGTCTCCCCAGAGGAGGTTTCAGGCCAGCAATGTCTTTCAGTACTATCTCTTTTGGTTTGGAAGCTATTGCTGGACGTTTGGCATGTTTGGCAGCAAATCCTGCTCCGGCCGAGAAAAACACTTTTGGTGCACCATGCAGGTACATTTGAGTTTCCCAGGCAAACGAAAGCAGTGACACCAAAGTTTCTAGTTTCTGCTTGTGTCTCCCCTGAGGAGGTTTCAGGCCAGCAATGTCTTTCAGTACTATCTCTTTTGGTTTGGAAGGTATTGCTGGACGTTTAGCATGTTTGGCAGCAAATGCTGCTCCGGCCGAGAAAAACACTTTTGGTGCACCATGCAGGTACATTTGAGTATCCCAGGCAAACCAAAGCAGTGACAAAAAAGTTTCTAGTTTCTGTTTGTGTCTCCCCTGAGGAGGTTTCAGGCCAGCAATGTCTTTCAGTACTCTCTCGTTTGGTTTGGAAGCTATTGCTGGACGTTTGGCATGTTTGGCAGCAAATGCTGCTCCGGCCGAGAAAAACACCTTTGGTGCACCATGCAGGTACATTTGAGTTTCCCAGGCAAACGAAAGCAGTTACACCAAAGTTTCTAGTTTCTGTTTGTTTCTTCCCTGAGTATGTTTCAGGCCAGCAATGTCTTTCAGTACTATCTCTTTTGGTTTGGAAGCTATTGCTGGACGTTTAGCATGTTTGGCAGCAAATGCTGCTCCGGCCGAGAGAAACAATTTTGGGGCACCATGCAGGTACATTTGAGTATCCCAGGCAAACCAAAGCAGTGACAAAAAAGATTCTAGTTTCTGTTTGTGTCTCCCCTGAGGAGGTTTCAGGCCAGCAATGTCTTTCAGTACTATCTCTTTTGGTTTGGAAGCTATTGCTGGATGTTTAGTAGAAAAAGCTGCTCTGGACGAGAAAAACACTTTTGGTGCACCATGCAGGTACATTTGTGTTTCCCAAGCAAACGAAAGCAGAGACACCAAAGTTTCTAGTTTCTGTTTGTGTCTCCCCTGAGGAGGTTTCAGGCCATCGATGTCTTTAAGTACTATATGTTTTGGTTTGAAGCTATTGCTTGACGTATGGCATGTTTGGTAGAAAAAGCTGCTCCGGCCGAGAAAAACACTTTTGGTGCACCATGCAGGTACATTTGAGTTTCCCAGGCAAACGAAAGCAGTTACACCAAAGTTTCTAGTTTCTGTTTGTGTCTCCCCTGAGGAGGTTTCAGGCCAGGAATATCTTTCAGAACTATCTGTTTTGGTTTGGAAGCTATTACTGGACGTTTGGTAGAAAAAGCTGCTCTGGCCGAGAAAAACACTTTTGGTGCACCATGCAGGTACATTTGAGTTTCCCAGGCAAACGAAAGCAGTGACACCAAAGTTTCTAGTTTCTGTTTGTGTCTCCCCTGAGGAGGTTTCAGGCCAGCAATGTCTTTCAGTACTATCTCTTTTGGTTTGGATGCTATTGCTGGACTTTTGGCATGTTTGGTAGAAAAAGCTTCTCCGGCCGAGAAAAACACTTTTGGTGCACAATGCAGGTACATTTGAGTTTCCCAGGCAAACGAAAGCAGTTACACCAAAGTTTCTAGTTTCTGTTTGTGTCTCCCCTGAGGAGGTTTCAGGCCAGAAATATCTTTCAGAACTATCTGTTTTCGTTTGGAAGCTATTGCTGTACGTTCTGTAGAAAAAGCTTCTCCGGCCGAGAAAAACACTTTTGGTGCACCATGCAGGTACATTTGAGTTTCCCAGGCAAACGAAAGCAGTGACACCAAAGTTTCTAGTTTCTGTTTGTGTCTCCCCTGAGGAGGTTTCAGGCCAGCAATGTCTTTCAGTACTATCTCTTTTGGTTTGGATGCTATTGCTGGATGTTTAGTAGAAAAAGCTGCTCTGGACGAGAAAAACACTTTTGGTGCACCATGCAGGTACATTTGTGTTTCCCAAGCAAACGAAAGCAGTGACACCAAAGTTTCTAGTTTCTGTTTGTGTCTCCCCTTAGGAGGATTCAGGCCATCTATGTCTTTCAGTACTATCTGTTTTGGTTTGGAAGCTATTGCTGGACGTTTGGCATGTTTGGTAGAAAAAGCTGCTCCGGCCGAGAAAAACACTTTTGGTGCACCATGCAGGTACATTTGAGTTTCCCAGGCAAACGAAAGCAGTTACACCAAAGTTTCTAGTTTCTGTTTGTGTCTCCCCTGAGGAGGTTTCAGGCCAGGAATATCTTTCAGAACTATCTGTTTTGGTTTGGAAGCTATTACTGGACGTTCTGTAGAAAAAGCTTCTCCGGCCGAGAAAAACACTTTTGGTGCACCATGCAGGTACATTTGAGTTTCCCAGGCAAACGAAAGCAGTGACACCAAAGTTTCTAGTTTTGGTTTGTGTCCCCCTGAGGAGGTTTCAGGCCAGCAATGTCTTTCAGTACTATCTCTTTTGGTTTGGAAGCTATTGCTGGACGTTTGGCATGTTTGGCAGCAAATGCTGCTCCGGCCGAGAAAAACACTTTTGGTGCACCATGCAGGTACATTTGAGTTTCCCAGGAACACCAAAGCAGTGACACCAAAGTTTCTAGTTTCTGCTTGTGTCTCCCCTGAGGAGGTTTCAGGCCAGCAATGTCTTTCAGAACTATCTCTTTTGGTTTGGAAGGTATTGCTGGACGTTTAGCATGTTTGGCAGCAAATGCTGCTTCGGCCGAGAAAAACACTTTTGGTGCACCATGCAGGTACATTTGAGTATCCCAGGCAAACCAAAGCAGTGACAAAAAAGTTTCTAGTTTCTGTTTGTGTCTCCCCTGAGGAGGTTTCAGGCCAGCAATGTCTTTCAGTACTATCTCTTTTGGTTTGGAAGCTATTGCTGGACGTTTGGCATGTTTGGTAGAAAAAGCTTCTCCGGCCGAGAAAAACACTTTTGGTGCACCATGCAGGTACATTTGAGTTTCCCAGGCAAACGAAAGCAGTTACACCAAAAATTCTAGTTTCTGTTTGTGTCTCCCCTGAGGATGTTTCAGGCCAGCAATGTCTTTCAGTACTATCTCTTTTGGTTTGGAAGCTATTCTGGACGTTTAGCATGTTTGGCAGCAAATGCTGCTCCGGCCGATAAAAACAATTTTGGTGCACCATGCAGGAACATTTGAGTATCCCTTGCAAACCAAAGCATTGACAAAAAAGATTCTAGTTTCTGTTTGTGTCTCCCCAGAGGAGGTTTCAGGCCAGCAATGTCTTTCAGTACTATCTCTTTTGGTTTGGAAGCTATTGCTGGACGTTTGGCATGTTTGGCAGCAAATCCTGCTCCGGCCGAGAAAAACACTTTTGGTGCACCATGCAGGTACATTTGAGTTTCCCAGGCAAACGAAAGCAGTGACACCAAAGTTTCTAGTTTCTGCTTGTGTCTCCCCTGAGGAGGTTTCAGGCCAGCAATGTCTTTCAGAACTATCTCTTTTGGTTTGGAAGGTATTGCTGGACGTTTAGCATGTTTGGCAGCAAATGCTGCTCCGGCCGAGAAAAACACTTTTGGTGCACCATGCAGGTATATTTGAGTATCCCAGGCAAACCAAAGCAGTGACAAAAAAGTTTCTAGTTTCTGTTTGTGTCTCCCCTGAGGAGGTTTCAGGCCAGCAATGTCTTTCAGTACTCTCTCGTTTGGTTTGGAAGCTATTGCTGGACGTTTGGCATGTTTGGCAGCAAATGCTGCTCCGGCCGAGAAAAACACTTTTGGTGCACCATGCAGGTACATTTGAGTTTCCCAGGCAAACGAAAGCAGTGACACCAAAGTTTCTAGTTTCTGTTTGTTTCTCCCCTGAGGATGTTTCAGGCCAGCAATGTCTTTCAGTACTATCTCTTTTGGTTTGGAAGCTATTGCTGGACTTTTAGCATGTTTGGCAGCAAATGCTGCTCCGGCCGAGAGAAACAATTTTGGTGCACCATGCAGGTACATTTGAGTATCCCAGGCAAACCAAAGCAGTGACTAAAAAGATTCTAGTTTCTGTTTGTGTCTCCCCTGAGGAGGTTTCAGGCTAGCTATGTCTTTCAGTACTATCTCTTTTGGTTTGGAAGCTATTGCTGGATGTTTAGTAGAAAAAGCTGCTCCGGCCGAGAAAAACACTTTTGGTGCACCATGCAGGTACATTTGAGTTTCCCAGGCAAACGAAAGCAGTGACACCAAAGTTTCTAGTTTCTGTTTGTGTCTCCCCTGAGGAGGTTTCAGGCCAGCAATGTCTTTCAGTACTATCTCTTTTGGTTTGGATGCTATTGCTGGACGTTTGGCATGTTTGGTAGAAAAAGCTGCTCCGGCCGAGAAAAACACTTTTGGTGCACCATGCAGGTACATTTGAGTTTCCCAGGCGAACGAAAGCAGTGACACCAAAGTTTCTAGTTTCTGTTTGTGTCTCCCCTGAGGAGGTTTCAGGCCAGCAATGTCTTTCAGAACTATCTCTTTTGGTTTGGAAGCTATTGCTGTACGTTCTGTAGAAAAAGCTGCTCCGGCCGAGAAAAACACTTTTGGTGCACCATGCAGGCACATTTGAGTTTCCCAGGAAAACGAAAGCAGTGACACCAAAGTTTCTAGTTTCTGTTTGTGTCCCCCTGAGGAGGTTTCAGGCCAGCAATGTCTTTCAGTACAATCTCTTTTTGTTTGGAAGCTATTGCTGGACGTTTGGCATGTTTGGTAGAAAAAGCTTCTCCGGCCGAGAAAAACACTTTTGGTGCACCATGCAGGTACATTTGAGTATCCCAGGCAAACCAAAGCAGTGAAAAAAAAGTTTCTAGTTTCTGTTTGTGTCTCCCCTGAGGAGGTTTCAGGCCAGCAATGTCTTTCAGTACTCTCTCGTTTGGTTTGGAAGCTATTGCTGGAATTTTAGCATGTTTGGCAGCAAATGCTGCTCCGGCCGAGAAAAACACTTTTGGTGCACCATGCAGGTACATTTGAGTATCCCAGGCAAACCAAAGCAGTGACAAAAAAGATTCTAGTTACTGTATGTGTCTCCCCTGAGGAGGTTTCAGGCCAGCTATGTCTTTCAGTACTATCTCTTTTGGTTTGGAAGCTATTGCTGGACGTTTTGTAGAAAAAGCTGCTCTGGCCGAGAAAAACACTTTTGGTGCACCATGCAGGTACATTTGAGTTTCCCAGGCAAACGAAAGCAGTTACACCAAAGTTTCTAGTTTCTGTTTGTGTCCCCCTGAGGAGGTTTCAGGCCAGCAATGTCTTTCAGTACTATCTCTTTTGGTTTGGAAGCTATTGCTGGACGTTTGGCATGTTTGGTAGAAAAAGCTTCTCCGGCCGAGAAAAACACTTTTGGTGCACCATGCAGGTACATTTGAGTTTCCCAGGCAAACGAAAGCAGTACACCAAAAATTCTAGTTTCTGTTTGTGTCTCCCCTGAGGATGTTTCAGGCCAGCAATGTCTTTCAGTACTATCTCTTTTGGTTTGGAAGCTATTCTGGACGTTTAGCATGTTTGGCAGCAAATGCTCCTCCGGCCGAGAAAAACAATTTTGGTGCACCATGCAGGAACATTTGAGTATCCCTTGCAAACCAAAGCATTGACAAAAAAGATTCTAGTTTCTGTTTGTGTCTCCCCAGAGGAGGTTTCAGGCCAGCAATGTCTTTCAGTACTATCTCTTTTGGTTTGGAAGCTATTGCTGGACGTTTGGCATGTTTGGCAGCAAATCCTGCTCCGGCCGAGAAAAACACTTTTGGTGCACCATGCAGGTACATTTGAGTTTCCCAGGCAAACGAAAGCAGTGACACCAAAGTTTCTAGTTTCTGCTTGTGTCTCCCCTGAGGAGGTTTCAGGCCAGCAATGTCTTTAAGTACTATCTGTTTTTGTTTGAAGCTATTGCTGGACGTTTGGCATGTTTGGTAGAAAAAGCTTCTCCGGCCGAGAAAAACACTTTTGGTGCACCATGCAGGTACATTTGAGTTTCCCAGGCAAATGAAAGCAGTTACACCAAAGTTTCTAGTTTCTGTTTGTGTCTCCCCTGAGGAGGTTTCAGGCCAGGAATATCTTTCAGAACTATCTGTTTTGGTTTGGAAGCTATTACTGGACGTTCTGTAGAAAATGCTGCTCCGGCCGAGAAAAACACTTTTGGTGCACCATGCAGGTACATTTGAGTTTCCCAGGCAAACGAAAGCAGTGACACCAAAGTTTCTAGTTTCTGTTTGTGTCTCCCCTGAGGAGGTTTCAGGCCAGCAATGTCTTTCAGTACTATCTCTTTTGGTTTGGAAGCTATTGCTGGACGTTTGGCATGTTTGGCAGCAAATGCTGCTCCGGCCGAGAAAAACACTTTTGGTGCACCATGCAGGTACATTTGAGTTTCCCAGGCAAACGAAAGCAGTGACACCAAAGTTTCTAGTTTCTGCTTGTGTCTCCCCTGAGGAGGTTTAAGGCCAGCAATGTCTTTCAGAACTATCTCTTTTGGTTTGGAAGGTATTGCTGGACGTTTAGCATGTTTGGCTGCAAATGCTGCTCCGGCCGAGAAAAACACTTTTGGTGCACCATGCAGGTACATTTGAGTATCCCAGGCAAACCAAAGCAGTGACAAAAAAGTTTCTAGTTTCTGTTTGTGTCTCCCCTGAGGGGGTTTCAGGCCAGCAATGTCTTTCAGTACTATCTCTTTTGGTTTGGATGCTATTGCTGGACGTTTGGCATGTTTGGTAGAAAAAGCTTCTCCGGCCGAGAAAAACACTTTTGGTGCACCATGCAGGTACATTTGAGTTTCCCAGGCAAACGAAAGCAGTTACACCAAAAATTCTAGTTTCTGTTTGTGTCTCCCCTGAGGATGTTTCAGGCCAGCAATGTCTTTCAGTACTATCTCTTTTGGTTTGGAAGCTATTCTGGACGATTAGCATGTTTGGCAGCAAATGCTGCTCCGGCCGAGAAAAACAATTTTGGTGCACCATGCAGGAACATTTGAGTATCCCTTGCAAACCAAAGCATTGACAAAAAAGATTCTAGATTCTGTTTGTGTCTCCCCAGAGGAGGTTTCAGGCCAGCAATGTCTTTCAGTACTATCTCTTTTGGTTTGGAAGCTATTGCTGGACGTTTGGCATGTTTGGCAGCAAATCCTGTTCCGGCCGAGAAAAACACTTTTGGTGCACCATGCAGGTACATTTGAGTTTCCCAGGCAAACGAAAGCAGTGACACCAAAGTTTCTAGTTTCTGCTTGTGTCTCCCCTGAGGAGGTTTCAGGCCAGCAATGTCTTTCAGTACTATCTCTTTTGGTTTGGATGCTATTGCTGGACGTTTGGCATGTTTGGTAGAAAAAGCTGCTCCGGCCGAGAAAAACACTTTTGGTGCACCATGCAGGTACATTTGAGTTTCCCAGGCGAACGAAAGCAGTGACACCAA
This sequence comes from Laterallus jamaicensis coturniculus, assembly GCA_022605575.1. NCBI lineage: Eukaryota > Metazoa > Chordata > Aves > Gruiformes > Rallidae > Laterallus > Laterallus jamaicensis. Next base: position 3,636,242 of record JAKCOX010000001.1, read on the forward strand.
AGTTTCTAGTTTCTGTTTGTGTCTCCCCTGAGGAGGTTTCAGGCCAGCAATGTCTTTCAGAACTATCTCTTTTGGTTTGGAAGCTATTGCTGTACGTTCTGTAGAAAAAGCTGCTCCGGCCGAGAAAAACACTTTTGGTGCACCATGCAGGCACATTTGAGTTTCCCAGGAAAACGAAAGCAGTGACACCAAAGTTTCTAGTTTCTGTTTGTGTCCCCCTGAGGAGGTTTCAGGCCAGCAATGTCTTTCAGTACTATCTCTTTTGGTTTGGAAGCTATTGCTGGACGTTTGGCATGTTTGGTAGAAAAAGCTTCTCCGGCCGAGAAAAACACTTTTGGTGCACCATGCAGGTACATTTGAGTATCCCAGGCAAACCAAAGCAGTGAAAAAAAAGTTTCTAGTTTCTGTTTGTGTCTCCCCTGAGGAGGTTTCAGGCCAGCAATGTCTTTCAGTACTATCTCTTTTGGTTTGGAAGCTATTCTGGACGTTTAGCATGTTTGGCAGCAAATGCTGCTCCGGCCGAGAAAAACAATTTTGGTGCACCATGCAGGAACATTTGAGTATCCCTTGCAAACCAAAGCATTGACAAAAAAGATTCTAGTTTCTGTTTGTGTCTCCCCAGAGGAGGTTTCAGGCCAGCAATGTCTTTCAGTACTATCTCTTTTGGTTTGGAAGCTATTGCTGGACGTTTGGCATGTTTGGCAGCAAATCCTGCTCCGGCCGAGAAAAACACTTTTGGTGCACCATGCAGGTACATTTGAGTTTCCCAGGCAAACGAAAGCAGTGACACCAAAGTTTCTAGTTTCTGCTTGTGTCTCCCCTGAGGAGGTTTCAGGCCAGCAATGTCTTTCAGAACTATCTCTTTTGGTTTGGATGCTATTACTGGACGTTTGGCATGTTTGGTAGAAAAAGCTGCTCCGGCCGAGAAAAACACTTTTGGTGCACCATGCAGGTACATTTGAGTTTCCCAGGCGAGCGAAAGCAGTGACACCAAAGTTTCTAGTTTCTGTTTGTGTCTCCCCTGAGGAGGTTTCAGGCCAGCAATGTCTTTCAGAACTATCTCTTTTGGTTTGGAAGCTATTGCTGTACGTTCTGTAGAAAAAGCTGCTCCGGCCGAGAAAAACACTTTTGGTGCACCATGCAGGCACATTTGAGTTTCCCAGGAAAACGAAAGCAGTGACACCAAAGTTTCTAGTTTCTGTTTGTGTCCCCCTGAGGAGGTTTCAGGCCAGCAATGTCTTTCAGTACAATCTCTTTTTGTTTGGAAGCTATTGCTGGACGTTTGGCATGTTTGGTAGAAAAAGCTTCTCCGGCCGAGAAAAACACTTTTGGTGCACCATGCAGGTACATTTGAGTATCCCAGGCAAACCAAAGCAGTGAAAAAAAAGTTTCTAGTTTCTGTTTGTGTCTCCCCTGAGGAGGTTTCAGGCCAGCAATGTCTTTCAGTACTATCTCTTTTGGTTTGGAAGCTATTCTGGACGTTTAGCATGTTTGGCAGCAAATGCTGCTCCGGCCGAGAAAAACAATTTTGGTGCACCATGCAGGAACATTTGAGTATCCCTTGCAAACCAAAGCATTGACAAAAAAGATTCTAGTTTCTGTTTGTGTCTCCCCAGAGGAGGTTTCAGGCCAGCAATGTCTTTCAGTACTATCTCTTTTGGTTTGGAAGCTATTGCTGGACGTTTGGCATGTTTGGCAGCAAATCCTGCTCCGGCCGAGAAAAACACTTTTGGTGCACCATGCAGGTACATTTGAGTTTCCCAGGCAAACGAAAGCAGTGACACCAAAGTTTCTAGTTTCTGCTTGTGTCTCCCCTGAGGAGGTTTCAGGCCAGCAATGTCTTTCAGAACTATCTCTTTTGGTTTGGAAGGTATTGCTGGACGTTTAGCATGTTTGGCAGCAAATGCTGCTCCGGCCGAGAAAAACACTTTTGGTGCAGCATGCAGGTATATTTGAGTATCCCAGGCAAACCAAAGCAGTGACAAAAAAGTTTCTAGTTTCTGTTTGTGTCTCCCCTGAGGAGGTTTCAGGCCAGCAATGTCTTTCAGTACTCTCTCGTTTGGTTTGGAAGCTATTGCTGGACGTTTGGCATGTTTGGCAGCAAATGCTGCTCCGGCCGAGAAAAACACTTTTGGTGCACCATGCAGGTACATTTGAGTTTCCCAGGCAAACGAAAGCAGTTACACCAAAGTTTCTAGTTTCTGTTTGTTTCTCCCCTGAGGATGTTTCAGGCCAGCAATGTCTTTCAGTACTATCTCTTTTGGTTTGGAAGCTATTGCTGGACGTTTAGCATGTTTGGCAGCAAATGCTGCTCCGGCCGAGAGAAACAATTTTGGGGCACCATGCAGGTACATTTGAGTATCCCAGGCAAACGAAAGCAGTGACACCAAAGTTTCTAGTTTCTGTTTGTGTCTCCCCTGAGGAGGTTTCAGGCCAGCTATGTCTTTCAGTACTATCTCTTTTGGTTTGGAAGCTATTGCTGGATGTTTAGTAGAAAAAGCTGCTCCGGCCGAGAAAAACACTTTTGGTGCACCATGCAGGTACATTTGAGTTTCCCAGGCAAACGAAAGCAGTTACACCAAAGTTTCTAGTTTCTGTTTGTGTCTCCCCTGAGGAGGTTTCAGGCCAGGAATATCTTTCAGAACTATCTGTTTTGGTTTGGAAGCTATTACTGGACGTTTGGTAGAAAAAGCTGCTCCGGCCGAGAAAAACACTTTTGGTGCACCATGCAGGTACATTTGAGTTTCCCAGGCAAACGAAAGCAGTGACACCAAAGCTTCTAGTTTCTGTTTGTGTCTCCCCTGAGGAGGTTTCATTCCAGCAATGTCTTTCAGTACTATCTCTTTTGGTTTGGATGCTATTGCTGGACGTTTGGCATGTTTGGTAGAAAAAGCTTCTCCGGCCGAGAAAAACACTTTTGGTGCACCATGGAGGTACATTTGAGTTTCCCAGGCAAACGAAAGCAGTTACACCAAAGTTTCTAGTTTCTGTTTGTGTCTCCCCTGAGGAGGTTTCAGGCCAGCAATGTCTTTCAGTACTATCTCTTTTGGTTTGGATGCTATTGCTGGATGTTTAGTAGAAAAAGCTGCTCTGGACGAGAAAAACACTTTTGGTGCACCATGCAGGTACATTTGTGTTTCCCAAGCAAACGAAAGCAGTGACACCAAAGTTTCTAGTTTCTGTTTGTGTCTCCCCTTAGGAGGATTCAGGCCATCTATGTCTTTCAGTACTATAGGTTTTGGTTTGGAAGCTATTGCTGGACGTTTGGCCATGTTTGGTTGAAAAAGCTGCTCCGGCCGAGAAAAACACTTTTGGTGCACCATGCAGGTACATTTGAGTTTCCCAGGCAAACGAAAGCAGTGACACCAAAGTTTCTAGTTTCTGTTTGTGTCTCCCCTGAGGAGGTTTCAGGCCAGGAATATCTTTCAGAACTATCTGTTTTGGTTTGGAAGCTATTACTGGACGTTCTGTAGAAAAAGCTGCTCCGGCCGAGAAAAACACTTTTGGTGCACCATGCAGGTACATTTGAGTTTCCCAGGCAAACGAAAGCAGTGACACCAAAGTTTCTAGTTTTGGTTTGTGTCCCCCTGAGGAGGTTTCAGGCCAGCAATGTCTTTCAGTACTATCTCTTTTGGTTTGGAAGCTATTGCTGGACGTTTGGCATGTTTGGCAGCAAATGCTGCTCCGGCCGAGAAAAACACTTTTGGTGCACCATGCAGGTACATTTGAGTTTCCCAGGCAAACGAAAGCAGTGACACCAAAGTTTCTAGTTTCTGCTTGTGTCTCCCCTGAGGAGGTTTCAGGCCAGCAATGTCTTTCAGAACTATCTCTTTTGGTTTGGAAGGTATTGCTGGACGTTTAGCATGTTTGGCAGCAAATGCTGCTCCGGCCGAGAAAAACACTTTTGGTGCACCATGCAGGTACATTTGAGTATCCCAGGCAAACCAAAGCAGTGACAAAAAAGTTTCTAGTTTCTGTTTGTGTCTCCCCTGAGGAGGTTTCAGGCCAGCTATGTCTTTCAGTACTATCTCTTTTGGTTTGGAAGCTATTGCTGGACGTTTGGCATGTTTGGTAGAAAAAGCTTCTCCGGCCGAGAAAAACACTTTTGGTGCTCCATGCAGGTACATTTGAGTTTCCCAGGCAAACGAAAGCAGTTACACCAAAAATTCTAGTTTCTGTTTGTGTCTCCCCTGAGGATGTTTCAGGCCAGCAATGTCTTTCAGTACTATCTCTTTTGGTTTGGAAGCTATTCTGGACGTTTAGCATGTTTGGCAGCAAATGCTGCTCCGGCCGAGAAAAACAATTTTGGTGCACCATGCAGGAACATTTGAGTATCCCTTGCAAACGAAAGCATTGACAAAAAAGATTCTAGTTTCTGTTTGTGTCTCCCCAGAGGAGGTTTCAGGCCAGCAATGTCTTTCAGTACTATCTCTTTTGGTTTGGAAGCTATTGCTGGACGTTTGGCATGTTTGGCAGCAAATCCTGCTCCGGCCGAGAAAAACACTTTTGGTGCACCATGCAGGTACATTTGAGTTTCCCAGGCAAACGAAAGCAGTGACACCAAAGTTTCTAGTTTCTGCTTGTGTCTCCCCTGAGGAGGTTTCAGGCCAGCAATGTCTTTCAGTACTCTCTCGTTTGGTTTGGAAGCTATTGCTGGACGTTTGGCATGTTTGGCAGCAAATGCTGCTCCGGCCGAGAAAAACACTTTTGGTGCACCATGCAGGTACATTTGAGTTTCCCAGGCAAACGAAAGCAGTGACACCAAAGTTTCTAGTTTCTGTTTGTTTCTCCCCTGAGGATGTTTCAGGCCAGCAATGTCTTTCAGTACTATCTCTTTTGGTTTGGAAGCTATTGCTGGACTTTTAGCATGTTTGGCAGCAAATGCAGCTCTGGCCGAGAGAAAAAATTTTGGGGCACCATGCAGGTACATTTGAGTATCCCAGGCAAACCAAAGCAGTGACAAAAAAGATTCTAGTTTCTGTTTGTGTCTCCCCTGAGGAGGTTTCAGGCCAGCTATGTCTTTCAGTACTATTTCTTTTGGTTTGGAAGCTATTGCTGGATGTTTAGTAGAAAAAGCTGCTCTGGACGAGAAAAACACTTTTGGTGCACCATGCAGGTACATTTGTGTTTCCCAAGCAAACGAAAGCAGTGACACCAAAGTTTCTAGTTTCTGTTTGTTTCTCCCCTTAGGAGGTTTCAGGCCATCTATGTCTTTAAATACTATCTGTTTTGGTTTGAAGCTAGTGCTGGACGTTTGGCATGTTTGGTAGAAAAAGCTGCTCCGGCCGAGAAAAACACTTTTGTTGCACCATGGAGGTACATTTGAGTTTCCCAGGCAAACGAAAGCAGTTACACCAAAGTTTCTAGCTTCTGTTTGTGTCTCCCCTGAGGAGGTTTCAGGCCAGGAATATCTTTCAGAACTATCTGTTTTGGTTTGGAAGCTATTACTGGACGTTTGGTAGAAAAAGCTGCTCCGGCCGAGAAAAACACTTTTGGTGCACCATGCAGGTACATTTGAGTTTCCCAGGCAAACGAAAGCAGTGACACCAAAGTTTCTAGTTTCTGTTTGTGTCTCCCCTGAGGAGGTTTCAGGCCAGCAATGTCTTTCAGTACTATCTCTTTTGGTTTGGATGCTATTGCTGGACGTTTGGCATGTTTGGTAGAAAAAGCTTCTCCGGCCGAGAAAAACACTTTTGGTGCACAATGCAGGTACATTTGAGTTTCCCAGGCAAACGAAAGCAGTTACACCAAAGTTTCTAGTTTCTGTTTGTGTCTCCCCTGAGGAGGTTTAAGGCCAGCAATATCTTTCCGAACTATCTCTTTTGGTTTGGAAGCTATTGCTGTACGTTCTGTAGAAAAAGCTGCTCCGGCCGAGAAAAACACTTTTGGTGCACCATGCAGGTACATTTGAGTTTCCCAGGAAAACGAAAGCAGTGACACCAAAGTTTCTAGTTTCTGTTTGTGTCTCCCCTGAGGAGGTTTCAGGCCAGCAATGTCTTTCAGTACTATCTCTTTTGGTTTGGATGCTATTGCTGGATGTTTAGTAGAAAAAGCTGCTCTGGACGAGAAAAACACTTTTGGTGCACCATGCAGGTACATTTGTGTTTCCCAAGCAAACGAAAGCAGTGACACCAAAGTTTCTAGTTTCTGTTTGTGTCTCCCCTTAGGAGGATTCAGGCCATCTATGTCTTTCAGTACTATCTGTTTTGGTTTGGAAGCTATTGCTGGACGTTTGGCATGTTTGGTTGAAAAAGCTGCTCCGGCCGAGAAAAACACTTTTGGTGCACCATGCAGGTACATTTGAGTTTCCCAGGCAAACGAAAGCAGTTACACCAAAGTTTCTAGTTTCTGTTTGTGTCTCCCCTGAGGAGGTTTCTGGCCAGCAATGTCTTTCAGAACTATCTCTTTTGGTTTGGAAGCTATTACTGGACGTTCTGTAGAAAAAGCTGCTCCGGCCGAGAAAAACACTTTTGGTGCACCATGCAGGTACATTTGAGTTTCCCAGGCAAACGAAAGCAGTGACACCAAAGTTTCTAGTTTTGGTTTGTGTCCCCCTGAGGAGGTTTCAGGCCAGCAATGTCTTTCAGTACTATCTCTTTTGGTTTGGAAGCTATTGCTGGACGTTTGGCATGTTTGGCAGCAAATGCTGCTCCGGCCGAGAAAAACACTTTTGGTGCACCATGCAGGTACATTTGAGTTTCCCAGGCAAACGAAAGCAGTGACACCAAAGTTTCTAGTTTCTGTTTGTGTCTCCCCTGAGGAGGTTTCAGGCCAGGAATATCTTTCAGAACTATCTGTTTTGGTTTGGAAGCTATTACTGGACGTTTGGTAGAAAAAGCTGCTCCGGCCGAGAAAAACACTTTTGGTGCACCATGCAGGTACATTTGAGTTTCCCAGGCAAACGAAAGCAGTGACACCAAAGTTTCTAGTTTCTGTTTGTGTCTCCCCTGAGGAGGTTTCAGGCCAGCAATGTCTTTCAGTACTATCTCTTTTGGTTTGGATGCTATTGCTGGATGTTTAGTAGAAAAAGCTGCTCTGGACGAGAAAAACATTTTTGGTGCACCATGCAGGTACATTTGTGTTTCCCAAGCAAACGAAAGCAGTGACACCAAAGTTTCTAGTTTCTGTTTGTGTCTCCCCTTAGGAGGATTCAGGCCATCTATGTCTTTCAGTACTATCTGTTTTGGTTTGGAAGCTATTGCTGGACGTTTGGCATGTTTGGTTGAAAAAGCTGCTCCGGCCGAGAAAAACACTTTTGGTGCACCATGCAGGTACATTTGAGTTTCCCAGGCAAACGAAAGCAGTTACACCAAAGTTTCTAGTTTCTGTTTGTGTCTCCCCTGAGGAGGTTTCAGGCCAGCTATGTCTTTCAGAACTATCTGTTTTGGTTTGGAAGCTATTACTGGACGTTCTGTAGAAAAAGCTGCTCCGGCCGAGAAAAACACTTTTGGTGCACCATGCAGGTACATTTGAGTTTCCCAGGCAAACGAAAGCAGTGACACCAAAGTTTCTAGTTTTGGTTTGTGTCCCCCTGAGGAGGTTTCAGGCCAGCAATGTCTTTCAGTACTATCTCTTTTGGTTTGGAAGCTATTGCTGGACGTTTGGCATGTTTGGCAGCAAATGCTGCTCCGGCCGAGAAAAACACTTTTGGTGCACCATGCAGGTACATTTGAGTTTCCCAGGCAAACGAAAGCAGTGACACCAAAGTTTCTAGTTTCTGCTTGTGTCTCCCCTGAGGAGGTTTCAGACCAGCAATGTCTTTCAGAACTATCTCTTTTGGTTTGGAAGGTATTGCTGGACGTTTAGCATGTTTGGCAGCAAATGCTGCTCCGGCCGAGAAAAACACTTTTGGTGCACCATGCAGGTACATTTGAGTATCCCAGGCAAACCAAAGCAGTGACAAAAAAGTTTCTAGTTTCTGTTTGTGTCTCCCCTGAGGAGGTTTCAGGCCAGCAATGTCTTTCAGTACTCTCTTGTTTGGTTTGGAAGCTATTGCTGGACGTTTAGCATGTTTGGCAGCAAATGCTGCTCCGGCCGAGAGAAACAATTTTGGGGCACCATGCAGGTACATTTGAGTATCCAAGGCAAACCAAAGCAGTGACAATAAAGATTCTAGTTTCTGTTTGTGTCTCCCCTGAGGAGGTTTCAGGCCAGCTATGTCTTTCAGTACTATCTCTTTTGGTTTGGAAGCTATTGCTGGATGTTTAGTAGAAAAAGCTGCTCTGGACGAGAAAAACACTTTTGGTGCACCATGCAGGTACATTTGAGGTTCCCAGGCAAACGAAAGCAGTTACACCAAAGTTTCTAGTTTCTGTTTGTGTCTCCCCTGAGGAGGTTTCAGGCCAGCAATATCTTTCAGAACTATCTGTTTTGGTTTGGAAGCTATTACTGGACGTTTGGTAGAAAAAGCTGCTCCGGCCGAGAAAAACACTTTTGGTGCACCATGCAGGTACATTTGAGTTTCCCAGGCAAACGAAAGCAGTGACACCAAAGTTTCTAGTTTCTGTTTGTGTCTCCCCTGAGGAGGTTTCAGGCCAGCAATGTCTTTCAGTACTATCTCTTTTGGTTTGGATGCTATTGCTGGACTTTTGGCATGTTTGGTAGAAAAAGCTTCTCCGGCCGAGAAAAACACTTTTGGTGCACAATGCAGGTACATTTGAGTTTCCCAGGCAAACGAAAGCAGTTACACCAAAGTTTCTAGTTTCTGTTTGTGTCTCCCCTGAGGAGGTTTCAGGCCAGAAATATCTTTCAGAACTATCTGTTTTGGTTTGGAAGCTATTGCTGTACGTTCTGTAGAAAAAGCTTCTCCGGCCGAGAAAAACACTTTTGGTGCACCATGCAGGTACATTTGAGTTTCCCAGGCAAACGAAAGCAGTGACACCAAAGTTTCTAGTTTCTGTTTGTGTCTCCCCTGAGGAGGTTTCAGGCCAGCAATGTCTTTCAGTACTATCTCTTTTGGTTTGGATGCTATTGCTGGATGTTTAGTAGAAAAAGCTGCTCTGGACGAGAAAAACACTTTTGGTGCACCATGCAGGTACATTTGTGTTTCCCAAGCAAACGAAAGCAGTGACACCAAAGTTTCTAGTTTCTGTTTGTGTCTCCCCTTAGGAGGTTTCAGGCCATCTATGTCTTTCAGTACTATCTGTTTTGGTTTGGAAGCTATTGCTGGACGTTTGGCATGTTTGGTAGAAAAAGCTGCTCCGGCCGAGAAAAACAATTTTGGTGCACCATGCAGGTACATTTGAGTTTCCCAGGCAAACGAAAGCAGTTACACCAAAGTTTCTAGTTTCTGTTTGTGTCTCCCCTGAGGAGGTTTCAGGCCAGGAATATCTTTCAGAACTATCTCTTTTAGTTTGGAAGCTATTACTGGACGTTCTGTAGAAAAAGCTGCTCCGGCCGAGAAAAACACTTTTGGTGCACCATGCAGGTACATTTGAGTTTCCAGGGCAAACGAAAGCAGTGACACCAAAGTTTCTAGTTTCTGCTTGTGTCTCCCCTGCGGAGGTTTCAGGCCAGCAATGTCTTTCAGAACTATCTCTTTTTGTTTGGAAGGTATTGCTGGACGTTTAGCATGTTTGGCAGCAAATGCTGCTCCGGCCGAGAAAAACACTTTTGGTGCACCATGCAGGTACATTTGAGTATCCCAGGCAAACCAAAGCAGTGACAAAAAAGTTTCTAGTTTCTGTTTGTGTCTCCCCTGAGGAGGTTTCAGGCCAGCAATGTCTTTCAGTACTCTCTTGTTTGGTTTGGAAGCTATTGCTGGACGTTTGGCATGTTTGGCAGCAAATGCTGCTCTGGCCGAGAAAGACACTTTTGGTGCACCATGCAGGTACATTTGAGTTTCCCAGGCAAACGAAAGCAGTGACACCAAAGTTTCTAGTTTCTGTTTGTTTCTCCCCTGAGGATGTTTCAGGCCAGCAATGTCTTTCAGTACTATCTCTTTTGGTTTGGAAGCTATTGCTGGACGTTTAGCATGTTTGGCAGCAAATGCTGCTCCGGCCGAGAGAAAGAATTTTGGGGCACCATGCAGGTACATTTGAGTATCCCAGGCAAACCAAAGCAGTGACAAAAAAGATTCTAGTTTCTGTTTGTGTCTCCCCTGAGGAGGTTTCAGGCCAGCTATGTCTTTCAGTACTATCTCTTTTGGTTTGGAAGCTATTGCTGGATGTTTAGTAGAAAAGGCTGCTCTGGACGAGAAAAACACTTTTGGTGCACCATGCAGGTACATTTGTGTTTCCCAAGCAAACGAAAGCAGTGACACCAAAGTTTCTAGTTTCTGTTTGTGTCTCCCCTGAGGAGGTTTCAGGCCAGCTATGTCTTTCAGTACTATCTGTTTTGGTTTGGAAGCTATTGCTGGACGTTTGGTAGAAAAAGCTGCTCCGGCCGAGAAAAACACTTTTGGTGCACCATGCAGGTACATTTGAGTTTCCCAGGCAAACGAAAGCAGTGAATCCAAAGTTTCTAGTTTCTGTTTGTGTCTCCCCTGAGGAGGTTTCAGGCCAGCAATGTCTTTCAGTACTATCTCTTTTGGTTTGGATGCTATTGCTGGACGTTTGGCATGTTTGGTAGAAAAAGCTTCTCCAGCCGAGAAAAACACTTTTGGTGCACAATGCAGGTAGATTTGAGTTTCCCAGGCAAACGAAAGCAGTGACACCAAAGTTTCTAGTTTCTGTTTGTGTCTCCCCTGAGGAGGTTTCAGGCCAGCAATGTCTTTCAGTACTATCTCTTTTGGTTTGGATGCTATTGCTGGATGTTTAGTAGAAAAAGCTGCTCTGGACGACAAAAAACACTTTTGGTGCACCATGCAGGTACATTTGTGTTTCCCAAGCAAACGAAAGCAGTGACACCAAAGTTTCTAGTTTCTGTTTGTGTCTCCCCTTAGGAGGTTTCAGGCCATCTATGTCTTTCAGTACTATCTGTTTTGGTTTGGAAGCTATTGCTGGACGTTTGGCATGTTTGGTAGAAAAAGCTGCTCCGGCCGAGAAAAACAATTTTGGTGCACCATGCAGGTACATTTGAGTTTCCCAGGCAAACGAAAGCAGTTACACGAAAGTTTCTAGTTTCTGTTTGTGTCTCCCCTGAGGAGGTTTCAGGCCAGGAATATCTTTCAGAACTATCTGTTTTGGTTTGGAAGCTATTACTGGACGTTCTGTAGAAAAAGCTGCTCCGGCCGAGAAAAACACTTTTGGTGCACCATGCAGGTACATTTGAGTTTCCAGGGCAAACGAAAGCAGTGACACCAAAGTTTCTAGTTTCTCTTTGTGTCTCCCCTGAGGAGGTTTCAGGCCAGCAATGTCTTTCAGAACTATCTCTTTTTGTTTGGAAGGTATTGCTGGACGTTTAGCATGTTTGGCAGCAAATGCTGCTCCGGCCGAGAAAAACACTTTTGGTGCACCATGCAGGTACATTTGAGTATCCCAGGCAAACCAAAGCAGTGACAAAAAAGTTTCTAGTTTCTGTTTGTGTCTCCCCTGAGGAGGTTTCAGGCCAGCAATGTCTTTCAGTACTCTCTTGTTTGGTTTGGAAGCTATTGCTGGACGTTTGGCATGTTTGGCAGCAAATGCTGCTCTGGCCGAGAAAGACAATTTTGGTGCACCATGCAGGTACATTTGAGTTTCCCAGGCAAACGAAAGCAGTGACACCAAAGTTTCTAGTTTCTGTTTGTTTCTCCCCTGAGGATGTTTCAGGCCAGCAATGTCTTTCAGTACTATCTCTTTTGGTTTGGAAGCTATTGCTGGACGTTTAGCATGTTTGGCAGCAAATGCTGCTCCGGCCGAGAGAAAGAATTTTGGGGCACCATGCAGGTACATTTGAGTATCCCAGGCAAACCAAAGCAGTGACAAAAAAGATTCTAGTTTCTGTTTGTGTCTCCCCTGAGGAGGTTTCAGGCCAGCTATGTCTTTCAGTACTATCTCTTTTGGTTTGGAAGCTATTGCTGGATGTTTAGTAGAAAAGGCTGCTCTGGACGAGAAAAACACTTTTGGTGCACCATGCAGGTACATTTGTGTTTCCCAAGCAAACGAAAGCAGTGACACCAAAGTTTCTAGTTTCTGTTTGTGTCTCCCCTGAGGAGGTTTCAGGCCAGCTATGTCTTTCAGTACTATCTGTTTTGGTTTGGAAGCTATTGCTGGACGTTTGGTAGAAAAAGCTGCTCCGGCCGAGAAAAACACTTTTGGTGCACAATGCAGGTAGATTTGAGTTTCCCAGGCAAACGAAAGCAGTTACACCAATGTTTCTAGTTTCTGTTTGTGTCTCCCCTGAGGAGGTTTGAGGCCAGCAATATCTTTCAGAACTATCTCTTTTGGTTTGGAAGCTATTGCTGTACGTTCTGTAGAAAAAGCTTCTCCGGCCGAGAAAAACACTTTTGGTGCACCATGCAGGTACATTTGAGTTTCCCAGGCAAACGAAAGCAGTGACACCAAAGTTTCTAGTTTCTGTTTGTGTCTCCCCTGCGGAGGTTTCAGGCCAGCAATGTCTTTCAGAACTATCTCTTTTGGTTTGGATGCTATTGCTGGATGTTTAGTAGAAAAAGCTGCTCTGGACGAGAAAAACACTTTTGGTGCACCATGCAGGTACATTTGAGTATCCCAGGCAAACCAAAGCAGTGACAAAAAAGTTTCTAGTTTCTGTTTGTGTCTCCCCTGAGGAGGTTTCAGGCCAGCAATGTCTTTCAGTACTCTCTTGTTTGGTTTGGAAGCTATTGCTGGACGTTTGGCATGTTTGGCAGCAAATGCTGCTCTGGCCGAGAAAGACACTTTTGGTGCACCATGCAGGTACATTTGAGTTTCCCAGGCAAACGAAAGCAGTGACACCAAAATTTCTAGTTTCTGTTTGTTTCTCCCCTGAGGATGTTTCAGGCCAGCAATGTCTTTCAGTACTATCTGTTTTGGTTTGGAAGCTATTGCTGGACGTTTGGCATGTTTGGTAGAAAAAGCTGCTCCGGCCGAGAAAAACACTTTTGGTGCACCATGCAGGTACATTTGAGTTTCCCAGGCAAACGAAAGCAGTGACACCAAAGTTTCTAGTTTCTGTTTGTGTCTCCCCTGAGGAGGTTTCAGGCCAGCAATATCTTTCAGAACTATCTGTTTTGGTTTGGAAGCTATTGCTGGACGTTCTGTAGAAAAAGCTTCTCCAGCCGAGAAAAACACTTTTGGTGCACCATGCAGGTACATTTGAGTTTCCCAGGCAAACGAAAGCAGTGACACCAAAGTTTCTAGTTTCTGTTTGTGTCTCCCCTGAGGAGGTTTCAGGCCAGCAATGTCTTTCAGTACTATCTCTTTTGGTTTGGATGCTATTGCTGGATGTTTAGTAGAAAAAGCTGCTCTGGACGAGAAAAACACTTTTGGTGCACCATGCAGGTACATTTGAGTATCCCAGGCAAACCAAAGCAGTGACAAAAAAGTTTCTAGTTTCTGTTTGTGTCTCCCCTGAGGAGGTTTCAGGCCAGCAATGTCTTTCAGTACTCTCTTGTTTGGTTTGGAAGCTATTGCTGGACGTTTGGCATGTTTGGCAGCAAATGCTGCTCTGGCCGAGAAAGACACTTTTGGTGCACCATGCAGGTACATTTGAGTTTCCCAGGCAAACGAAAGCAGTGACACCAAAGTTTCTAGTTTCTGTTTGTTTCTCCCCTGAGGATGTTTCAGGCCAGCAATGTCTTTCAGTACTATCTGTTTTGGTTTGGAAGCTATTGCTGGACGTTTGGCATGTTTGGTAGAAAAAGCTGCTCCGGCCGAGAAAAACACTTTTGGTGCACCATGCAGGTACATTTGAGTTTCCCAGGCAAACGAAAGCAGTGACACCAAAGTTTCTAGTTTCTGTTTGTGTCTCCCCTGAGGAGGTTTCAGGCCAGGAATATCTTTCAGAACTATCTGTTTTGGTTTGGAAGCTATTACTGGACGTTCTGTAGAAAAAGCTGCTCCGGCCGAGAAAAACACTTTTGGTGCACCATGCAGGTACATTTGAGTTTCCAGGGCAAACGAAAGCAGTGACACCAAAGTTTCTAGTTTCTGCTTGTGTCTCCCCTGCGGAGGTTTCAGGCCAGCAATGTCTTTCAGAACTATCTCTTTTGGTTTGGAAGGTATTGCTGGACGTTTAGCATGTTTGGCAGCAAATGCTGCTCCGGCCGAGAAAAACACTTTTGGTGCACCATGCAGGTACATTTGAGTATCCCAGGCAAACCAAAGCAGTGACAAAAAAGATTCTAGTTTCTGTTTGTGTCTCCCCTGAGGAGGTTTCAGGCCAGCTATGTCTTTCAGTACTATCTCTTTTGGTTTGGAAGCTATTGCTGGATGTTTAGTAGAAAAGGCTGCTCTGGACGAGAAAAACACTTTTGGTGCACCATGCAGGTACATTTGTGTTTCCCAAGCAAACGAAAGCAGTGACACCAAAGTTTCTAGTTTCTGTTTGTGTCTCCCCTGAGGAGGTTTCAGGCCAGCTATGTCTTTCAGTACTATCTGTTTTGGTTTGGAAGCTATTGCTGGACGTTTGTCATGTTTGGTAGAAAAAGCTGCTCCGGCCGAGAAAAACACTTTTGGTGCACCATGCAGGTACATTTGAGTTTCCCAGGCAAACGAAAGCAGTTACACCAAAGTTTCTAGTTTCTGTTTGTGTCTCCCCTGAGGAGGTTTCAGGCCAGGAATATCTTTCAGAACTATCTGTTTTGGTTTGGAAGCTATTACTGGACGTTTGGTAGAAAAAGCTGCTCCGGCCGAGAAAAACACTTTTGGTGCACCATGCAGGTACATTTGAGTTTCCCAGGCAAACGAAAGCAGTGACACCAAAGTTTCTAGTTTCTGTTTGTGTCTCCCCTGAGGAGGTTTCAGGCCAGCTATGTCTTTCAGTACTATCTCTTTTGGTTTGGATGCTATTGCTGGACGTTTGGCATGTTTGGTAGAAAAAGCTTCTCCGGCCGAGAAAAACACTTTTGGTGCACAATGCAGGTACATTTGAGTTTCCCAGGCAAACGAAAGCAGTTACACCAAAGTTTCTAGTTTCTGTTTGTGTCTCCCCTGAGGAGGTTTCAGGCCAGCAATATCTTTCAGAACTATCTCTTTTGGTTTGGAAGCTATTGCTGTACGTTCTGTAGAAAAAGCTTCTCCGGCCGAGAAAAACACTTTTGGTGCACCATGCAGGTACATTTGAGTTTCCCAGGCAAACGAAAGCAGTGACACCAAAGTTTCTAGTTTCTGTTTGTGTCTCCCCTGAGGAGGTTTCAGGCCAGCAATGTCTTTCAGTACTATCTCTTTTGGTTTGGATGCTATTGCTGGATGTTTAGTAGAAAAAGCTTCTCCAGCCGAGAAAAACACTTTTGGTGCACCATGCAGGTACATTTGTGTTTCCCAAGCAAACGAAAGCAGTGACACCAAAGTTTCTAGTTTCTGTTTGTGTCTCCCCTTAGGAGGTTTCAGGCCATCTATGTCTTTCAGTACTATCTCTTTTGGTTTGGAAGCTATTGCTGGACGTTTGGCATGTTTGGTAGAAAAAGCTGCTCCGGCCGAGAAAAACACTTTTGGTGCACCATGCAGGTACATTTGAGTTTCCCAGGCAAACGAAAGCAGTTACACCAAAGTTTCTAGTTTCTGTTTGTTTCTCCCCTGAGGAGGTTTCAGGCCAGGAATATCTTTCAGAAATATCTGTTTTGGTTTGGAAGCTATTACTGGACGTTCTGTAGAAAATGCTGCTCCGGCCGAGAAAAACACTTTTGGTGCACCATGCAGGTACATTTGAGTTTCCAGGGCAAACGAAAGCAGTGACACCAAAGTTTCTAGTTTTGGTTTGTGTCCCCCTGAGGAGGTTTCAGGCCAGCAATGTCTTTCAGTACTATCTCTTTTGGTTTGGAAGCTATTGCTGGACGTTTGGCATGTTTGGCAGCAAATGCTGCTCCGGCCGAGAAAAACACTTTTGGTGCACCATGCAGGTACATTTGAGTTTCCCAGGCAAACGAAAGCAGTGACACCAAAGTTTCTAGTTTCTGCTTGTGTCTCCCCTGAGGTGGTTTCAGGCCAGCAATGTCTTTCAGAACTATCTCTTTTGGTTTGGAAGGTATTGCTGGACGTTTAGCATGTTTGGCAGCAAATGCTGCTCCGGCCGAGAAAAACACTTTTGGTGCACCATGCAGGTACATTTGAGGTTCCCAGGCAAACCAAAGCAGTGACACCAAAGTTTTTAGTTTCTGTTTGTGTCTCCCCTGAGGAGGTTTCAGGCCAGCAATATCTTTCAGAACTATCTCTTTTGGTTTGGAAGCTATTGCTGTACGTTCTGTAGAAAAAGCTTCTCCGGCCGAGAAAAACACTTTTGGTGCACCATGCAGGTACATTTGAGTTTCCCAGGCAAACGAAAGCAGTTATACCAAAGTTTCTAGTTTCTGTTTGTGTCTCCCCTGAGGAGGTTTCAGGCCAGGAATATCTTTCAGAACTATCTGTTTTGGTTTGGAAGCTATTACTGGACGTTTGGTAGAAAAAGCTGCTCCGGCCGAGAAAAACACTTTTGGTGCACCATGCAGGTACATTTGAGTTTCCCAGGCAAACGAAAGCAGTGACACCAAAGTTTCTAGTTTCTGTTTGTGTCTCCCCTGAGGAGGTTTCAGGCCAGCAATGTCTTTCAGTACTATCTCTTTTGGTTTGGATGCTATTGCTGGACGTTTGGCATGTTTGGTAGAAAAAGCTTCTCCGGCCGAGAAAAACACTTTTGGTGCACAATGCAGGTACATTTGAGTTTCCCAGGCAAACGAAAGCAGTTACACCAAAGTTTCTAGTTTCTGTTTGTGTCTCCCCTGAGGAGGTTTCAGGCCAGGAATATCTTTCAGAACTATCTGTTTTGGTTTGGAAGCTATTGCTGTACGTTCTGTAGAAAAAGCTTCTCCGGCCGAGAAAAACACTTTTGGTGCACCATGCAGGTACATTTGAGTTTCCCAGGCAAACGAAAGCAGTGACACCAAAGTTTCTAGTTTCTGTTTGTGTCTCCCCTGAGGAGGTTTCAGGCCAGCAATGTCTTTCAGTACTATCTCTTTTGGTTTGGAAGCTATTGCTGGACGTTTAGCATGTTTGGTAGAAAAAGATTCTCCGGCCAAGAAAAACACTTTTGGTGCACCATGCAGGTACATTTGAGTTTCCCAGGCAAACGAAAGCAGTTACACCAAAGTTTCTAGTTTCTGTTTGTGTCTCCCCTGAGGAGGTTTCAGGCCAGCTATGTCTTTCAGTACTATCTCTTTTGGTTTGGAAGCTATTGCTGGACGTTTGGCATGTTTGGTAGAAAAAGCTTCTCCGGCCGAGAAAAACACTATTGGTGCACCATGCAGGTACATTTGAGTTTCCCAGGCAAACGAAAGCAGTGACACCAAAGTTTCTAGTTTCTGTTTGTGTCTCCCCTGAGGAGGTTTCAGGCCAGCAATATCTTTCAGGCTTATCTGTTTTGGTTTCAAAGCTATTGCTGGACGTTTGGTATGTTTGGTAGAAAAAGCTTCTCCGGCCGAGAAAAACACTTTTGGTGCACCATGCAGGTACATTTGAGTTTCCCAGGCAAACGAAAGCAGTTACACCAAAGTTTCTAGTTTCTGTTTGTGTCTCCCCTGAGGAGGTTTCAGGCCAGCTATGTCTTTCAGTACTATCTCTTTTGGTTTGGAAGCTATTGCTGTACGTTTGGTAGAATAAGCTGTTGCGGCCGAGAAAAACACTTTTGGTGCACCATGCAGGTACATTTGAGTTTCCCAGGCAAACGAAAGCAGTTACACCAAAGTTTCTAGTTTCTGTTTGTGTCTCCCCTGAGGAGCTTTCAGGCCAGCAATATCTTTCAGAACTATCTGTTTTGGTTTCGAAGCTATTGCTGGACGTTTTGTAGAAAAAGCTGCTCTGGCCGAGAAAAACACTTTTGGTGCACCATGCAGGTACATTTGAGTTTCCCAGGCAAACGAAAGCAGTTACACCAAAGTTTCTAGTTTCTGTTTGTGTCTCCCCTGAGGAGGTTTCAGGCCAGCTATGTCTTTCAGTGCTATCTCTTTTGGTTTGGAAGCTATTGCTGGACGTTTGGTAGAAAAAGCTGCTCAAGCCGAGAAAAACACTTTTGGTGCACCATGCAGGTACATTTGAGTTTCCCAGGCAAACGAAAGCAGTGACACCAAAGTTTCTAGTTTCTGTTTGTGTCTCCCCTGAGGAGGTTTCAGGCCAGCAATATCTTTCAGAACTACTGTTTGGTTTTGGAAGCTATTGCTGGACGTTTTGTAGAAAAAGCTGCTCAAGCCGAGAAAAAAAAAATTTTGGTGCACCATGCAGGTACATTTGAGTTTCCCAGGCAAACGAAAGCAGTTACACCAAAGTTTCTAGTTTCTGTTTGTGTCTCCCCTGAGGAGGTTTCAGGCTAGCAATGTCTTTCAGTACTATCTCTTTTGGTTTGGAAGCTATTGTTGGACGTTTGGCATGTTTGGTAGAAAAAGCTTCTCCGGCCGAGAAAAACACTTTTGTTGCACCATGCAGGTACATTTGAGTTTCCCAGGCAAACGAAAGCAGTTACACCAAAGTTTCTAGTTTCTGTTTGTGTCTCCCCTGAGGAGGTTTCAGGCCAGCTATGTCTTTCAGTACTATCTCTTTTGGTTTGGAAGCTATTGCTGGACGTTTGGCATGTTTGGTAGAAAAAGCTTCTCGGGGGGAGAAAAACACTTTTGGTGCACGATGCAGGTACTTTTGAGTTTCCCAGGCAAACGAAAGCAGTGACACCAAAGTTTCTAGTTTCTGTTTGTGTCTCCCCTCAGGAGGTTTCAGGCCAGCTATGTCTTTCAGTACTACCTCTTTTGGTTTGGAAGCTATTGCTGGACGTTTGGCATGTTTGGTAGAAAAAGATTCTCCGGCCAAGAAAAACACTTTTGGTGCACCATGCAGGTACATTTGAGTTTCCCAGGCAAACGAAAGCAGTGACACCAAAGTTTCTAGTTTCTGTTTGTGTCTCCCCTGAGGAGGTTTCAGGCCAGCTATGTCTTTCTGTATTATCTGTTTTGGTTTGGAAGCTATTGCTGGACGTTTGGCATGTTTGGTAGAAAAAGCTTCTCCGGCCGAGAAAAACACTTTTGGTGCACCATGCAGGTACATTTGAGTTTCCCAGGCAAACGAAAGCAGTGACACCAAAGTTTCTAGTTTCTGTTTGTGTCTCCCCTGAGGAGGTTTCAGGCCAGCAATATCTTTCAGAGCTATCTGTTTTGGTTTCGAAGCTATTGCTGGACGTTTGGTAGAAAAAGCTGCTCAAGCCGAGAAAAACAATTTTGGTGCACCATGCAGGTACATTTGAGTTTCCCAGGCAAACGAAAGCAGATACACCAAAGTTTCTAGTTTCTGTTTGTGTCTCCCCTGAGGAGGTTTCAGGCCAGCTATGTCTTTCAGTGCTATCTCTTTTGGTTTGGAAGCTTTTGCTGGACGTTTGGTAGAAAAAGCTGCTCAAGCCGTGAAAAACACTTTTGGTGCACCATGCAGGTACATTTGAGTTTCCCAGGCAAACGAAAGCAGTTACACCAAAGTTTCTAGTTTCTGTTTGTGTCTCCCCTGAGGAGGTTTCAGGCCAGCAATATCTTTAAGAACTACTGTTTTGGTTTGGAAGCTATTGCTGGACGTTTGGTAGAAAAAGCTGCTCAAGCCGAGAAAAAACAATTTTGGTGCACCATACAGGTACATTTGAGTTTCCCAGGCAAACGAAAGCAGTTACACCAAAGTTTCTAGTTTCTGTTTGTGTCTCCCCTGAGGAGGTTTCAGGCTAGCAATGTCTTTCAGTACTATCTCTTTTGGTTTGGAAGCTATTGCTGGACGTTTGGCATGTTTGGTAGAAAAAGCTTATGCGGCCGAGAAAAACACTTTTGTTGCACCATGCAGGTACATTTGAGTTTCCCAGGCAAACGAAAGCAGTTACACCAAAGTTTCTAGTTTCTGTTTGTGTCTCCCCTGAGGAGGTCTCAGGCCAGCTATGTCTTTCAGTACTATCTCTTTTGGTTTGGAAGCTATTGCTGGACGTTTGGCATGTTTGGTAGAAAAAGCTTCTCGGGCTGAGAAAAACACTTTTGGTGCACGATGCAGGTACATTTGAGTTTCCCAGGCAAACGAAAGCAGTGACACCAAAAATTCTAGTTTCTGTTTGCGTCTCCCCTGAGGAGGTTTCAGGCCATCTATGTCTTTCAGTACTATCTCTTTTGGTTTGGAAGCTATTGCTGGACGTTTGGCATGTTTGGTTGAAAAAGATGCTCCGGCCGAGAAAAACACTTTTGGTGCACCATGCAGGTACATTTGAGTTTCCCAGGCAAACGAAAGCAGTGACACCAAAGTTTCTAGTTTCTGTTTGTGTCTCCCCAGAGGAGGTTTCAGGCCAGCTATGTCTTTCAGTACTATCTCTTTTGGTTTGGAAGCTATTGCTGAACTTTTGGTAGAATAAGCTGTTGCGGCCGAGAAAAACACTTTTGGTGCACCATGCAGGTACATTTGAGTTTCCCAGGCAAACAAAAGCAGTTACACCAAAGTTTCTAGTTTCTGTTTGTGTCTCCCCTGAGGAGGTTTCAGGCCAGCAATATCTTACAGTACTATCTCTTTTGGTTTGGAAGCTATTGCTGGACGTTTGGTAGATAAAGCTGCTCCGGCCGAGAAAAACACTTTTGGTGCACCATGCAGGTACATTTGAGTTTCCCAGGCAAACGAAAGCAGTGACACCAAAGTTTCTAGTTTCTGTTTGTGTCTCCCCTCAGGAGGTTTCAGGCCAGCAATGTCTTTCAGTACTATCTCTTTTGGTTTGGAAGCTATTGCTGGACGTTTGGTAGATAAAGCTGCTCCGGCCGAGAAAAACACTTTTGGTGCACCATGCAGGTACATTTGAGTTTCCCAGGCAAACGAAAGCAGTGACACCAAAGTTTCTAGTTTCTGTTTGTGTCTCCCCTCAGGAGGTTTCAGGCCAGCTATGTCTTTCAGTACTATCTCTTTTGGTTTGGAAGCTATTGCTGTACGTTTGGTAGAAAAAGCTGCTCTGGCCGAGAAAAACACTTTTGGAGCACCATGCAGGTACATTTGAGTTTCCCAGGCAAACGAAAGCAGTTACACCAAAGTTTCTAGTTTCTGTTTGTGTCTCCCCTGAGGAGGTTTCTGACTAGCAATGTCTTTCAGTACTATCTCTTTTGGTTTGGAAGCTATTGCTGGACGTTTGGCATGTTTGGTAGAAAAAGCTTCTGCGGCCGAGAAAAACACTTTTGTTGCACCATGCAGGTACATTTGAGTTTCCCAGGCAAACGAAAGCAGTGACACCAAAGTTTCTAGTTTCTGTTTGCGTCTCCCCTGAGGAGGTTTCAGGCCAGCAATGTCTTTCAGTACTATCTCTTTTGGTTTGGAAGCTATTGCTGGACGTTTGGCATGTTTGGTTGAAAAACCTGCTCCGGCCGAGAAAAACACTTTTGGTGCACCATGCAGGTACATTTGAGTTTCCCAGGCAAACGAAAGCAGTGACACCAAAGTTTCTAGTTTCTGTTTGTGTCTCCCCTGAGGAGGTTTCAGGCCAGCAATATCTTTCAGAACTATCTGTTTTGGTTTTGAAGCTATTGCTGGACGTTTGGTAGAAAAAGCTGCTCCGGCCGAGAAAAACACTTTTGGTGCACCATGCAGGTACATTTGAGTTTCCCAGGCAAACCAAAGCAGTGACACCAAAGTTTCTAGTTTCTGTTTGTGTCTCCCCAGAGGAGGTTTCAGGCCAGCTATGTCTTTCAGTACTATCTCTTTTGGTTTGGAAGCTATTGCTGAACGTTTGGTAGAATAAGCTGTTGCGGCCGAGAAAAACACTTTTGGTGCACCATGCAGGTACATTTGAGTTTCCCAGGCAAACAAAAGCAGTTACACCAAAGTTTCTAGTTTCTGTTTGTGTCTCCCCTGAGGAGGTTTCAGGCCAGCAATATCTTTCAGTACTATCTCTTTTGGTTTGGAAGCTATTGCTGGACGTTTGGTAGATAAAGCTGCTCCGGCCGAGAAAAACACTTTTGGTGCACCATGCAGGTACATTTGAGTTTCCCAGGCAAACGAAAGCAGTTACACCAAAGTTTCTAGTTTCTGTTTGTGTCTCCCCTCAGGAGGTTTCAGGCCAGCAATGTCTTTCAGTACTATCTCTTTTGGTTTGGAAGCTATTGCTGGACGTTTGGTAGATAAAGCTGCTCCGGCCGAGAAAAACACTTTTGGTGCACCATGCAGGTACATTTGAGTTTCCCAGGCAAACGAAAGCAGTGACACCAAAGTTTCTAGTTTCTGTTTGTGTCTCCCCTCAGGAGGTTTCAGGCCAGCTATGTCTTTCAGTACTATCTCTTTTGGTTTGGAAGCTATTGCTGGACGTTTGGTAGAAAAAGCTGCTCTGGCCGAGAAAAACACTTTTGGAGCACCATGCAGGTACATTTGAGTTTCCCAGGCAAACGAAAGCAGTTACACCAAAGTTTCTAGTTTCTGTTTGTGTCTCCCCTGAGGAGGTTTCTGACTAGCAATGTCTTTCAGTACTATCTCTTTTGGTTTGGAAGCTATTGCTGGACGTTTGGCATGTTTGGTAGAAAAAGCTTCTGCGGCCGAGAAAAACACTTTTGTTGCACCATGCAGGTACATTTGAGTTTCCCAGGCAAACGAAAGCAGTGACACCAAAGTTTCTAGTTTCTGTTTGTGTCTCCCCTGAGGAGGTTTCAGGCCATCTATGTCTTTCAGTACTATCTCTTTTGGTTTGGAAGCTATTGCTGGACGTTTGGCATGTTTGGTTGAAAAACCTGCTCCGGCCGAGAAAAACACTTTTGGTGCACCATGCAGGTACATTTGAGTTTCCCAGGCAAACGAAAGCAGTGACACCAAAGTTTCTAGTTTCTGTTTGTGTCTCCCCTGAGGAGGTTTCAGGCCAGCAATATCTTTCAGAACTATCTGTTTTGGTTTCGAAGCTATTGCTGGACGTTTGGTAGAAAAAGCTGCTCCGGCCGAGAAAAACACTTTTGGTGCACCATGCAGGTACATTTGAGTTTCCCAGGCAAACCAAAGCAGTGACACCAAAGTTTCTAGTTTCTGTTTGTGTCTCCCCAGAGGAGGTTTCAGGCCAGCTATGTCTTTCAGTACTATCTCTTTTGGTTTGGAAGCTATTGCTGAACGTTTGGTAGAATAAGCTGTTGCGGCCGAGAAAAACACTTTTGGTGCACCATGCAGGTACATTTGAGTTTCCCAGGCAAACAAAAGCAGTTACACCAAAGTTTCTAGTTTCTGTTTGTGTCTCCCCTGAGGAGGTTTCAGGCCAGCAATATCTTTCAGTACTATCTCTTTTGGTTTGGAAGCTATTGCTGGACGTTTGGTAGATAAAGCTGCTCCGGCCTAGAAAAACACTTTTGGTGCACCATGCAGGTACATTTGAGTTTCCCAGGCAAACGAAAGCAGTGACACCAAAGTTTCTAGTTTCTGTTTGTGTCTCCCCTCAGGAGGTTTCAGGCCAGCAATGTCTTTCAGTACTATCTCTTTTGGTTTGGAAGCTATTGCTGGACGTTTGGTATATAAAGCTTCTCCGGCCGAGAAAAACACTTTTGTTGCACCATGCAGGTACATTTGAGTTTCCCAGGCAAACGAAAGCAGTGACACCAAAGTTTCTAGTTTCTGTTTGTGTCTCCCCAGAGGAGGTTTCAGGCCAGCAATATCTTTCACTACTATCTCTTTTGGTTTGGAAGCTATTGCTGTACGTTTGGTAGAAAAAGCTTCTCCGGCCGAGAAAAACACTTTTGGTGCACCATGCAGGTACATTTGAGTTTCCCAGGCAAACGAAAGCAGTGACACCAAAGTTTCTAGTTTCTGTTTGTGTCTCCCCAGAGGAGGTTTCAGGCCAGCTATGTCTTTCAGTACTATCTCTTTTGGTTTGGAAGCTATTGCTGAACGTTTGGTAGAATAAGCTGTTGCGGCCGAGAAAAACACTTTTGGTGCACCATGCAGGTACATTTGAGTTTCCCAGGCAAACAAAAGCAGTTACACCAAAGTTTCTAGTTTCTGTTTGTGTCTCCCCTGAGGAGGTTTCAGGCCAGCAATATCTTTCAGTACTATCTCTTTTGGTTTGGAAGCTATTGCTGGACGTTTGGTAGATAAAGCTGCTCCGGCCGAGAAAAACACTTCTGATGCACCATGCAGGTACATTTGAGTTTCCCAGGCAAACCAAAGCAGTGACACCAAAGTTTCTAGTTTCTGTTTGTGTCTCCCCTGAGGAGGTTTCAGGTCAGCTATGTCTTTCAGTACTATCTCTTTTGGTTTGGAAGCTATTGCTGGATGTTTGGTAGAAAAAGCTGCTCTAGCCGAGAAGAACACTTTTGGTGCACCATGCAGGTACATTTGAGTTTCCCAGGCAAACGAAAGCAGTTACACCAAAGTTTCTAGTTTCTGTTTGTGTCTCCCCTGAGGAGGTATCAGGCCAGCAATATCTTTCAGTACTATCTCTTTTGGTTTGGAAGCTATTGCTGGACGTTTGGTAGAAAAAGCTTCTCAGGCCGAGAAAAACACTTAACACTTTTGGTGCACCATGCAGGTTCATTTGTGTTTCCCAAGCAAACGAAAGCAGTGACACTAAAGTTTCTAGTTTCTGTTTGTGTCTCCCCTGAGGAGGTTTCAGGCCAGCAATAACTTTCAGAACTATCTCTTTTGGTTTGGAAGCTATTGCTGTACGTTCTGTAGAAAAAGCTGCTCCGGCCGAGAAAAACACTTTTGGTGCACCATGCAGGTACATTTGAGTTTCCCAGGCAAACGAAAGCAGTTACACCAAAAATTCTAGTTTCTGTTTGTGTCTCCCCAGAGGAGGTTTCAGGCCAGCAATATCTTTCACTACTATCTCTTTTGGTTTGGAAGCTATTGCTGTACGTTTGGTAGAAAAAGCTTCTCCGGCCGAGAAAAACACTTTTGGTGCACCATGCACGTACATTTGAGTTTCCCAGGCAAACGAAAGCAGTTACACCAAAGTTTCTAGTTTCTGCTTGTGTCTCCCCTGAGGAGGTTTCAGGCCAGCAATATCTTTCAGTACTATCTCTTTTGGTTTGGAAGCTATTGCTGGACGTTTGGTAGAAAAAGCTTCTCAGGCCGAGAAAAACACTTTTGGTGCACCATGCAGGTTCATTTGTGTTTCCCAAGCAAACGAAAGCAGTTACACTAAAGTTTCTAGTTTCTGTTTGTGTCTCCCCTGAGGAGGTTTCAGGCCAGCAATAACTTTCAGAACTATCTCTTTTGGTTTGGAAGCTATTGCTGTACGTTCTGTAGAAAAAGCTGCTCCGGCCGAGAAAAACACTTTTGGTGCACCATGCAGGTACATTTGAGTTTCCCAGGCAAACGAAAGCAGTTACACCAAAAATTCTAGTTTCTGTTTGTGTCTCCCCAGAGGAGGTTTCAGGCCAGCAATATCTTTCACTACTATCTCTTTTGGTTTGGAAGCTATTGCTGTACGTTTGGTAGAAAAAGCTTCTCCGGCCGAGAAAAACACTTTTGGTGCACCATGCACGTACATTTGAGTTTCCCAGGCAAACGAAAGCAGTTACACCAAAGTTTCTAGTTTCTGCTTGTGTCTCCCCTGAGGAGGTTTCAGGCCAGCAATATCTTTCAGAACTATATGTTTTGATTTGGAAGCTATTGCTGGACGTGTGGTAGAAAAATCTGCTCCGGCCGAGAAAAACACTTTCGGTGCACCATGCAGGTTCATTTGTGTTTCCCAAGCAAACGAAAGCAGTGACACCAAAGTTTCTAGTTTCTGTTTGTGTCTCCCCTGAGGAGGTTTCAGGCCAGCAATAACTTTCAGAACTATCTCTTTTGGTTTGGAAGCTATTGCTGTACGTTCTGTAGAAAAAGATGCTCCGGCCGAGAAAAACACTTTTGGTGCACCATGCAGGTACATTTGAGTTTCCCAGGCAAACGAAAGCAGTTACACCAAAAATTCTAGTTTCTGTTTGTGTCTCCCCAGAGGAGGTTTCAGGCCAGCAATATCTTTCACTACTATCTCTTTTGGTTTGGAAGCTATTGCTGTACGTTTGGTAGAAAAATCTTCTCCGGCCGAGAAAAACACTTTTGGTGCACCATGCAGGTACATTTGAGTTTCCCAGGCAAACAAAAGCAGTGACACCAAAGTTTCTAGTTTCTGTTTGTGTCTCCCCAGAGGAGGTTTCAGGCCAGCTATGTCTTTCAGTACTATCTCTTTTGGTTTGGAAGCTATTGCTGAACGTTTTGTAGAATAAGCTGTTGCGGCCGAGAGAAACACTTTTGGTGCACCATGCAGGTACATTTGAGTTTCCCAGGCAAACAAAAGCAGTTACACCAAAGTTTCTAGTTTCTGTTTGTGTCTCCCCTGAGGAGGTTTCAGGCCAGCAATATCTTTCAGTACTATCTCTTTTGGTTTGGAAGCTATTGCTGGACGTTTGGTAGATAAAGCTGCTCCGGCCGAGAAAAACACTTCTGGTGCACCATGCAGGTACATTTGAGTTTCCCAGGCAAACCAAAGCAGTGACACCAAAGTTTCTAGTTTCTGTTTGTGTCTCCCCTGAGGAGGTTTCAGGCCAGCAATAACTTTCAGAACTATCTCTTTTGGTTTGGAAGCTATTGCTGTACGTTCTGTAGAAAAAGCTGCTCCGGCCGAGAAAAACACTTTTGGTGCACCATGCAGGTACATTTGAGTTTCCCAGGCAAACGAAAGCAGTTACACCAAAAATTCTAGTTTCTGTTTGTGTCTCCCCAGAGGAGGTTTCAGGCCAGCAATATCTTTCACTACTATCTCTTTTGGTTTGGAAGCTATTGCTGTACGTTTGGTAGAAAAAGCTTCTCCGGCCGAGAAAAACACTTTTGGTGCACCATGCAGGTACATTTGAGTTTCCCAGGCAAACGAAAGCAGTGACACCAAAGTTTCTAGTTTCTGTTTGTGTCTCCCCAGAGGAGGTTTCAGGCCAGCTATGTCTTTCAGTACTATCTCTTTTGGTTTGGAAGCTATTGCTGAACGTTTGGTAGAATAAGCTGTTGCGGCCGAGAAAAATACTTTTGGTGCACCATGCAGGTACATTTGAGTTTCCCAGGCAAACAAAAGCAGTTACACCAAAGTTTCTAGTTTCTGTTTGTGTCTCCCCTGAGGAGGTTTCAGGCCAGCAATATCTTTCAGTACTATCTCTTTTGGTTTGGAAGCTATTGCTGGACGTTTGGTAGATAAAGCTGCTCCGGCCGAGAAAAAAACTTTTGGTGCACCATTAAGGTACATTTGAGTTTCCCAGGCAAACGAAAGCAGTGACACCAAAGTTTCTAGTTTCTGTTTGTGTCTCCCCTCAGGAGGTTTCAGGCCAGCAATGTCTTTCAGTACTATCTCTTTTGGTTTGGAAGCTATTGCTGGACGTTTGGTAGATAAAGCTGCTCCGGCCGAGAAAAACACTTTTGGTGCACCATGCAGGTACATTTGAGTTTCCCAGGCAAACGAAAGCTGTGACACCAAAGTTTCTAATTTCTGTTTGTGTCTCCCCTCAGGAGGTTTCAGGCCAGCTATGTCTTTCAGTACTATCTCTTTTGGTTTGGAAGCTATTGCTGGACGTTTGGTAGAAAAAGCTGCTCCGGCCGAGAAAAACACTTTTGGTGCACCATGCAGGTACATTTGAGTTTCCCAGGCAAACGAAAGCAGTGACACCAAAGTTTCTAGTTTCTGTTTGTGTCTCCCCTGAGGAGGTTTCAGGCCAGCTATGTCTTTCAGTACTATCTCTTTTGGTTTGGAAGCTATTGCTGGATGTTTGGTAGAAAAAGCTGCTCCGGCCGAGAAAAACACTTTTGGTGCACCATGCAGGTACATTTGAGTTTCCCAGGCAAACGAAAGCAGTTACACCAAAGTTTCTAGTTTCTGTTTGTGTCTCCCCTGAGGAGGTATCAGGCCAGCAATATCTTTCAGTACTATCTCTTTTGGTTTGGAAGCTATTGCTGGACGTTTGGTAGAAAAAGCTTCTCAGGCCGAGAAAAACACTTTTGGTGCACCATGCAGGTTCATTTGTGTTTCCCAAGCAAACGAAAGCAGTGACACTAAAGTTTCTAGTTTCTGTTTGTGTCTCCCCTGAGGAGGTTTCAGGCCAGCAATAACTTTCAGAACTATCTCTTTTGGTTTGGAAGCTATTGCTGTACGTTCTGTAGAAAAAGCTGCTCCGGCCAAGAAAAACACTTTTGGTGCACCATGCAGGTACATTTGAGTTTCCCAGGCAAACGAAAGCAGTTACACCAAAAATTCTAGTTTCTGTTTGTGTCTCCCCAGAGGAGGTTTCAGGCCAGCAATATCTTTCACTACTATCTCTTTTGGTTTGGAAGCTATTGCTGTACGTTTGGTAGAAAAAGCTTCTCCGGCCGAGAAAAACACTTTTGGTGCACCATGCACGTACATTTGAGTTTCCCAGGAAAACGAAAGCAGTTACACCAAAGTTTCTAGTTTCTGCTTGTGTCTCCCCTGAGGAGGTTTCAGGCCAGCAATATCTTTCAGAACTATATGTTTTGATTTGGAAGCTATTGCTGGACGTGTGGTAGAAAAATCTGCTCCGGCCGAGAAAAAAACTTTTGGTGCACCATGCAGGTACATTTGAGTTTCCCAGGCAAACGAAAGCAGTGACACCAAAGTTTCTAGTTTCTGTTTGTGTCTCCCCAGAGGAGGTTTCAGGCCAGCTATGTCTTTCAGTACTATCTCTTTTGGTTTGGAAGCTATTGCTGAACGTTTGGTAGAATAAGCTGTTGCGGCCGAGAAAAACACTTTTGGTGCACCATGCAGGTACATTTGAGTTTCCCAGGCAAACAAAAGCAGTGACACCAAAGTTTCTAGTTTCTGTTTGTGTCTCCCCTCAGGAGGTTTCAGGCCAGCAATGTCTTTCAGTACTATCTCTTTTGGTTTGGAAGCTATTGCTGGACGTTTGGTAGATAAAGCTGCTCCGGCCGAGAAAAACACTTTTGGTGCACCATGCAGGTACATTTGAGTTTCCCAGGCAAACGAAAGCAGTGACACCAAAGTTTCTAGTTTCTGTTTGTGTCTCCCCTCAGGAGGTTTCAGGCCAGCTATGTCTTTCAGTACTATCTCTTTTGGTTTGGAAGCTATTGCTGGACGTTTGGTAGAAAAAGCTGCTCTGGCCGAGAAAAACACTTTTGGAGAACCATGCAGGTACATTTGAGTTTCCCAGGCAAACAAAAGCAGTGACACCAAAGTTTCTAGTTCCTGTTTGTGTCTCCCCTGGGGAGGTTTCAGGCCAGCTATGACTTTCAGTACTATCTCTTTTGGTTTGGAAGCTATTGCTGAACGTTTGGTAGAAAAAGCTGTTGCGGCCGAGAAAAACACTTTTGGTGCACCATGCACGTACATTTGAGTTTCCCAGGAAAACGAAAGCAGTTACACCAAAGTTTCTAGTTTCTGCTTGTGTCTCCCCTGAGGAGGTTTCAGGCCAGCAATATCTTTCAGAACTATCTGTTTTGATTTGGAAGCTATTGCTGGACGTTTGGTAGAAAAATCTGCTCCGGCCGAGAAAAACACTTTCGGTGCACCATGCAGGTACATTTGAGTTTCCCAGGCAAACGAAAGCAGTGACACCAAAGTTTCTAGTTTCTGTTTGTGTCTCCCCTGAGGAAGTTTCAGGCCAGCTACGTCTTTCAGTACTATCTCTTTTGGTTTGGAAGCTATTGCTGGACGTTTAGTAGAAAAAGCTTCTCCGGCCGAGAAAAACACTTTTGGTGCACCATGCAGGTTCATTTGAGTTTCCCAGGCAAACGAAAGCAGTGACACCAAAGTTTCTAGTTTCTGTTTGTGTCTCCCCTGAGGAGGTTTCAGGCCAGCTATGTCTTTCAGTACTATCTCTTTTGGTTTGGAAGCTATTGCTGGACGTTTGGTAGAAAAATCTGCTCCGGCCGAGAAAAACACTTTTGGTGCACCATGCAGGTACATTTGAGTTTCCCAGGCAAACGAAAGCAGTGACACCAAAGTTTCTAGTTTCTGTTTGTGTCTCCCCTGAGGAGGTTTCAGGCCAGCTACGTCTTTCAGTACTATCTCTTTTGGTTTGGAAGCTATTGCTGGACGTTTGGTAGAAAAAGCTTCTCCGGCCGAGAAAAACACTTTTGGTGCACCATGCAGGTTCATTTGAGATTCCCAGGCAAACGAAAGCAGTGACACCAAAGTTTCTAGTTTCTGTTTGTGTCTCCCCTGAGGAGGTTTCAGGCCAGCTATGTCTTTCAGTACTATCTCTTTTGGTTTGGAAGCTATTGCTGGACGTTTGGTAGAAAAAGCTGCTCCGGCCGAGAAAAACACTTTTGGTGCACCATGCAGGTACATTTGAGTTTCCCAGGCAAACGAAAGCAGTGACACCAAAGTTTCTAGTTTCTGTTTGTGTCTCCCCTGAGGAGGTTTCAGGCCAGCTATGTCTTTCAGTACTATCTCTTTTGGTTTGGAAGCTATTGCTGGATGTTTGGTAGAAAAAGCTGCTCTAGCCGAGAAGAACACTTTTGGTGCACCATGCAGGTACATTTGAGTTTCCCAGGCAAACGAAAGCAGTTACACCAAAGTTTCTAGTTTCTGTTTGTGTCTCCCCTGAGGAGGTATCAGGCCAGCAATATCTTTCAGTACTATATCTTTTGGTTTGGAAGCTATTGCTGGACGTTTGGTAGAAAAAGCTGCTCCGGCCGAGAAAAAAACTTTTGGTGCACCATGCAGGTACATTTGAGTTTCCCAGGCAAACAAAAGCAGTGACACCAAAGTTTCTAGTTTCTGTTTGTGTCTCCCCTGAGGAGGTTTCAGGCCAGCTATGTCTTTCAGTACTATCTCTTTTGGTTTGGAAGCTATTGCAAGACGTTTGGTAGAAAAAGCTGCTCTGGCCGAGAAAAACACTTTTGGAGCACCATGCAGGTACATTTGAGTTTCCCAGGCAAACAAAAGCAGTTACACCAAAGTTTCTAGTTTCTGTTTGTGTCTCCCCTCAGGAGGTTTCAGGCCAGCTACGACTTTCAGTATTATCTCTTTTGGTTTGGAAGCTATTGCTGAACGTTTGGTAGAAAAAGCTGTTGCGGCCGAGAAAAACACTTTTGGTGCACCATGCAGGTACATTTGAGTTTCCCAGGCAAACGAAAGCAGTTACACCAAAGTTTCTAGTTTCTGTTTGTGTCTCCCCTGAGGAGGTTTCAGGCCAGCTATGTCTTTCAGTACTATCTCTTTTGGTTTGGAAGCTATTGCTGGACGTTTGGTAGAAAAAGCTGCTCCGGCCGAGAAAAACACTTTTGGTGCACCATGCAGGTACATTTGAGTTTCCCAGGCAAACGAAAGCAGTGACACCAAAGTTTCTAGTTTCTGTTTGTGTCTCCCCTGAGGAGGTTTCAGGCCAGCTATGTCTTTCAGTACTATCTCTTTTGGTTTGGAAGCTATTGCTGGACGTTCTGGAGAAAAAGATTCTCCGGCCAAGAAAAACACTTTTGGTGCACCATGCAGGTACATTTGAGTTTCCCAGGCAAACGAAAGCAGTGACACCAAAGTTTCTAGTTTCTGTTTGTGTCTCCCCTGAGGAGGTTTCAGGCCAGCAATATCTTTCAGAACTATCTCTTTTGGTTTGGAAGCTATTGCTGGACGTTTGGTAGAAAAAGCTGCTCCGGCCGAGAAGAACACTTTTGGTGCACCATGCAGGTACATTTGAGTTTCCCAGGCAAACGAAAGCAGTGACACCAAAGTTTCTAGTTTCTGTTTGTGTCTCCCCTGAGGAGGTTTCAGGCCAGCTATGTCTTTCAGTACTATCTCTTTTGGTTTGGAAGCTATTGCTGGACGTTTGGTAGAAAAAGCTGCTCTGGCCGAGAAAAACACTTTTGGAGCACCATGCAGGTACATTTGAGTTTCCCAGGAAAACAAAAGCAGTTACACCAAAGTTTCTAGTTTCTGTTTGTGTCTCCCCTCAGGAGGTTTCAGGCCAGCTATGACTTTCAGTATTATCTCTTTTGGTTTGGAAGCTATTGCTGAACGTTTGGTAGAAAAAGCTGTTGCGGCCGAGAAAAACACTTTTGGTGCACCATGCACGTACATTTGACTTTCCCAGGCAAACGAAAGCAGTTACACCAAAGTTTCTAGTTTCTGTTTGTGTCTCCCCTGAGGAGGTTTCAGGCCAGCTACGTCTTTCAGTACTATCTCTTTTGGTTTGGAAGCTATTGCTGGACGTTTAGTAGAAAAAGCTTCTCCGGCCGAGAAAAACACTTTTGGTGCACCATGCAGGTACATTTGAGTTTCCCAGGCAAACGAAAGCAGTTACACCAAAGTTTCTAGTTTCTGTTTGTGTCTCCCCTGAAGAGGTTTCAGGCCAGCTATGTCTTTCAGTACTATCTCTTTTGGTTTGGAAGCTATTGCTGGACGTTTGGTAGAAAAAGCTGCTCTGGCCGAGAAAAACACTTTTGGTGCACCATGCAGGTACATTTGAGTTTCCCAGGCAAACGAAAGCAGTGACACCAAAGTTTCTAGTTTCTGTTTGTGTCTCCCCTGAGGAGGTTTCAGGCCAGCAATATCTTTCAGAACTATCTGTTTTGGTTTGGAAGCTATTGCTGGACGTTTGGCATGTTTGGTAGAAAAAGCTGCTCCGGCCGAGAAAAACACTTTTGGTGCACCATGCAGGTACATTTGAGTTTCCCAGGCAAACGAAAGCAGTTACACCAAAGTTTCTAGTTTCTGTTTGTGTCTCCCCTGAGGAGGTTTCAGGCCAGCTATGTCTTTCAGTGCTATCTCTTTTCGTTTGGAAGCTATTGCTGGAAGTTTGGTAGAAAAAGCTGCTCTGGCCGAGAAAAACACTTTTGGTGCACCATGCAGGTACATTTGAGTTTCCCAGGCAAACGAAAGCAGTGACACCAAAGTTTCTAGTTTCTGTTTGTGTCTCCCCTGAGGAGGTTTCAGGCCAGCTATGACTTTCAGTACTATCTCTTTTGGTTTGGAAGCTATTGCTGTACGTTTGGCATGTTTGGTAGAAAAAGATGCTCCGGCCGAGAAAAACACTTTTGGTGCACCATGCAGGTACATTTGAGTTTCCCAGGCAAACGAAAGCAGTGACACCAAAGTTTCTAGTTTCTGTTTGTGTCTCCCCTGAGGAGGTTTCAGGCCAGCTATGCCTTGCAGTGCTATCTCTTTTGGTTTGGAAGCTATTGCTGGACGTTTGGTAGAAAAAGCTGCTCCGGCCGAGAAAAACACTTTTGGTGCACCATGCAGGTACATTTGAGTTTCCCAGGCAAACGAAAGCAGTGACACCAAAGTTTCTAGTTTCTGTTTGTGTCTCCCCTGAGGAGGTTTCAGGCCAGCAATATCTTTCTGAAGTATCTGTTTTGGTTTGGAAGCTATTGCTGGACGTTTGGCATGTTTGGTAGAAAAAGCTGTTCCGGCCGAGAAAAACACTTTTGGTGCACCATGCAGGTACATTTGAGTTTCCCAGGCAAACGAAAGCAGTGACACCAAAGTTTCTAGTTTCTGTTTGTGTCTACCCTGAGGAGGTTTCAGGCCAGCTATGACTTTCAGTACTATCTCTTTTGGTTTGGAAGCTATTGCTGGACGTTTGGTAGAAAAAGCTTCTCTGGCCGAGAAAAACACTTTTGGTGCACCATGCAGGTACATTTGAGTTTCCCAGGCAAATGAAAGCAGTTACACCTAAGTTTCTAGTTTCTGTTTGTGTCTCCCCTGAGGAGGTTTCAGGCCAGCTATGTCTTGCAGTGCTATCTCTTTTGGTTTGGAAGCTATTGCTGGACGTTTGGTAGAAAAAGATGCTCCGGCCGAGAAAAACACTTTTGGTGCACCATGCAGGTACATTTGAGTTTCCCAGGCAAACGAAAGCAGTGACACCAAAGTTTCTAGTTTCTGTTTGTGTCTCCCCTGAGGAGGTTTCAGGCCAGCTATGTCTTTCAGTACTATCTCTTTTGGTTTGGAAGCTATTGCTGGACGTATGGTAGAAGAAGCTGCTCTGGCCGAGAAAAACTCTTTTGGTGCACCATGCAGGTACATTTGAGTTTCCCAGGCAAACGAAAGCAGTGACACCAAAGTTTCTAGTTTCTGTTTGTGTCTCCCCTGAGGAGGTTTCAGGCCAGCAATATCTTTCAGATCTATCTGTTTTGGTTTGGAAGCTATTGCTGGACGTTTGGCATGTTTGGTAGAAAAAGCTTCTCCGGCCGAGAAAAACACTTTTGGTGCACCATGCAGGTACATTTGAGTTTCCCAGGCAAACGAAAGCAGTGACACCAAAGTTTCTAGTTTCTGTTTGTGTCTCCCCTGAGGAGGTTTCACGCCAGCTATGACTTTCAGTACTATCTCTTTTGGTTTGGAAGCTATTGCTGGACGTTTGGCATGTTTGGTAGAAAAAGCTGCTCCGGCCGAGAAAAACACTTTTGGTGCAACATGCAGGTACATTTGAGTTTCCCAGGCAAACGAAAGCAGTTACACCAAAGTTTCTAGTTTCTGTTTGTGTCTCCCCTGAGGAGGTTTCAGGCCAGCAATATATTTCTGAACTATCTGTTTTGATTTGGAAGCTATTGCTGGACGTTTGGTAGAAAAAGCTTCTCCGGCTGAGAAAAACACTTTTGGTGCACCATGCAGGTACATTTGAGTTTCCCAGGCAAACGAAAGCAGTGACACCAAAGTTTCTAGTTTCTGTTTGTGTCTCCCCTGAGGAGGTTTCAGGCCAGCTATGTCTTTCAGTACTATCTGTTTTGGTTTGGAAGCTATTGCTGGACGTTCTGTAGAAAAAGCTGCTCTGGCCGAGAAAAACACTTTTGGTGCACCATGCAGGTACATTTGAGTTTCCCAGGGAAAGGAAAGCAGTTACACCAAAGTTTCTAGTTTCTGTTTGTGTCTCCCCTGAGGAGGTTTCAGGCCAGCAATATCTTTCAGTACTATCTCTTTTGGTTTGGAAGCTATTGCTGGACGTTTGGTAAAAAAGTTTCTCTGGCCGAGAAAATCACTTTTGGTGCACCATGCAGGTACATTTGAATTTCCCAGGCAAACGAAAGCAGTTACACCAAAGTTTCTAGTTTCTGTTTGTGTCTCCCCTGAGGAGGTTTCAGGCCAGCTATGTCTTTCAGTACTATCTCTTTTGGTTTGGAAGCTATTGCTGGACGTTTGGTAGAAAAAGCTGCTCTGGCCGGGAAAAAGAATTTTGGTGCACCATGCAGGTACATTTGAGTTTCCCAGGCAAATGAAAGCAGTTACACCAAAGTTTCTAGTTTCTGTTTGTTTCTCCCCTGAGGAGGTTTCAGGCCAGCTATGTCTTGCAGTGCTATCTCTTTTGGTTTGGAAGCTATTGCTGGACGTTTGGTAGAAAAAGCAGCTCCGGCCGAGAAAAACACTTTTGGTGCACCATGCAGGTACATTTGAGTTTCCCAGGCAAACGAAAGCAGTGACACCAAAGTTTCTAGTTTCTGTTTGTGTCTGCCCTGAGGAGGTTTCAGGCCAGCAATATCTTTCAGAACTACCTGTTTTGGTCTGGAAGCTATTGCTGGACGTTTGGCATGTTTGGTAGAAAAAGCTGCTCCGGCCGAGAAAAACACTTTTGGTGCACCATGCAGGTACATTTGAGTTTCCCAGGCAAACGAAAGCAGTTACACCAAAGATTCTAGTTTCTGTTTGTGTCTCCCCTGAGGAGGT
Organism: Laterallus jamaicensis coturniculus; assembly: GCA_022605575.1. Classification (NCBI taxonomy): domain Eukaryota; kingdom Metazoa; phylum Chordata; class Aves; order Gruiformes; family Rallidae; genus Laterallus; species Laterallus jamaicensis. The sequence goes on from JAKCOX010000001.1 coordinate 3,671,834, forward strand.
TTCAGGCCAGCAATATCTTTCAGAACTATCTGTTTTGGTTTGGAAGCTATTGCTGGACGTTTGGCATGTTTGGTAGAAAAAGCTTCTCCGGCCGAGAAAAACACTTTTGGTGCACCATGCAGGTACATTTGAGTTTCCCAGGCAAACGAAAGCAGTTACACCAAAGTTTCTAGTTTCTGTTTGTGTCTCCCCTGAGGAGGTTTCAGGCCAGCAATATCTTTCAGAACTATCTCTTTTGGTTTGGAAGCTATTGCTGGACGTTTGGTAGAAAAAGCTTCTCCGGCCGAGAAAAACACTTTTGGTGCACCATTGAGGTCCATTTGAGTTTCCCAGGCAAACGAAAGCAGTGACACCAAAGTTTCTAGTTTCTGTTTGTGTCTCCCCTGAGGAGGTTTCAGGGCAGCTATGTCTTTCAGTACTATCTCTTTTGGTTTGGAAGCTATTGCTGGACGTTTGGTAGAAAAAGCTTCTCCGGCCGAGAAAAACACTTCTGGTGCACCATGCAGGTACATTTGAGTTTCCCAGGCAAACGAAAGCAGTTACACCAAAGTTTCTAGTTTCTCTTTGTGTCTCCCCTGAGGAGGTTTCAGGCCAGCAATATCGTTCAGAACTATCTGTTTTGGTTTGGAAGCTATTGCTGGACATTTGGTAGAAAAAGCTGCTCCGGCCGAGAAAAACACTTTTGGTGCACCATGCAGGTACATTTGAGTTTCCCAGGCAAACGAAAGCAGTGACACCAAAGTTTCTAGTTTCTGTTTGTGTCTCCCCTGAGGAGGTTTCAGGCCAGCTATGTCTTTCAGTGCTATCTCTTTTCGTTTGGAAGCTATTGCTGGAAGTTTGGTAGAAAAAGCTGCTCTGGCCGAGAAAAACACTTTTGGTGCACCATGCAGGTACATTTGAGTTTCCCAGGCAAACGAAAGCAGTGACACCAAAGTTTCTAGTTTCTGTTTGTGTCTCCCCTGAGGAGGTTTCAGGCCAGCTATGACTTTCAGTACTATCTCTTTTGGTTTGGAAGCTATTGCTGTACGTTTGGCATGTTTGGTAGAAAAAGCTGCTCCGGCCGAGAAAAACACTTTTGGTGCACCATGCAGGTACATTTGAGTTTCCCAGGCAAACGAAAGCAGTTACACCAAAGTTTCTAGTTTCTGTTTGTGTCTCCCCTGAAGAGGTTTCAGGCCAGCTATGCCTTGCAGTGCTATCTCTTTTGGTTTGGAAGTTATTGCTGGACGTTTGGTAGAAAAAGCTTCTCCGGCCGAGAAAAACACTTTTGGTGCACCATGCAGGTACATTTGAGTTTCCCAGGCAAACGAAAGCAGTGACACCAAAGTTTCTAGTTTCTGTTTGTGTCTCCCCTGAGGAGGTTTCAGGCCAGCAATATCTTTCAGAACTATCTGTTTTGGTTTGGAAGCTATTGCTGGACGTTTGGCATGTTTGGTAGAAAAAGCTGCTCCGGCCGAGAAAAACACTTTTGGTGCACCATGCAGGTACATTTGAGTTTCCCAGGCAAACGAAAGCAGTTACACCAAAGTTTCTAGTTTCTGTTTGTGTCTCCCCTGAGGAGGTTTCAGGCCAGCAATATCTTTCAGAACTATCTCTTTTGGTTTGGAAGCTATTGCTGGACGTTTGGCATGTTTGGTAGAAAAAGCTGCTCCGGCCGAGAAAAACACTTTTGGTGCACCATGCAGGTACATTTGAGTTTCCCAGGCAAACGAAAGCAGTTACACCAAAGTTTCTAGTTTCTCTTTGTGTCTCCCCTGAGGAGGTTTCAGGCCAGCAGTATCTTTCAGAACTATCTGTTTTGGTTTGGAAGCTATTGCTGGACGTTTGGCATATTTGGTAGAAAAAGCTGCTCCGGCCGAGAAAAACACTTTTGGTGCACCATGCAGGTACATTTGAGTTTCCCAGGCAAACGAAAGCAGTTACACCAAAGTTTCTAGTTTCTGTTTGTGTCTCCCCTGAGGAGGTTTCAGGCCAGCTATGACTTTCAGTACTATCTGTTTTGGTTTGGAAGCTATTGCTGGACGTTTGGCATGTTTGGTAGAAAAAGCTTCTCCGGCCGAGAAAAACACTTTTGGTGCACCATGCAGGTACATTTGAGTTTCCCAGGCAAACGAAAGCAGTTACACCAAAGTTTCTAGTTTCTGTTTGTGTCTCCCCTGAGGAGGTTTCATGCCAGCTATGTCTTTCAGTGCTATCTCTTTCGGTTTGGAAGCTATTGCTGGACGTTTGGTAGAAAAAGCTTCTCCGGCCGAGAAAAACACTTTTGGTGCACCATGCAGGTACATTTGAGTTTCCCAGGCAAACGAAAGCAGTGACACCAATGTTTCTAGTTTCTGTTTGTGTCTCCCCTGAGGAGGTTTCAGGCCAGCTATGTCTTTCAGTACTATCTCTTTTGGTTTGGAAGCTATTGCTGGACGTTTTGTAGAAAAAGCTGCTCTGGCCGAGAAAAACACTTTTGGTGCACCATGCAGGTACATTTGAGTTTCCCAGGCAAACGAAAGCAGTTACACCAAAGTTTCTAGTTTCTGTTTGTGTCTCCCCTGAGGAGGTTTCAGGCCAGAAATATCTTTCAGTACTATCTCTTTTGGTTTGGAAGCTATTGCTGGACGTTTGGTAGAAAAATCTGCTCCGGCCGAGAAAAACACTTTTGGTGCACCATGCAGGTACATTTGAGTTTCCCAGGCAAACAAAAGCAGTTACACCAAAGTTTCTAGTTTCTGTTTGTGTCTCCCCTGAGGAGGTTTCAGGCCAGCTATGTCTTTCAGTACTATCTCTTTTGGTTTGGAAGCTATTGCTGGACGTTTGGTAGAAAAAGATGCTCCGGCCGAGAAAAACACTTTTGGTGCACCATGAAGGTACATTTGAGTTTCCCAGGCAAACGAATGCAGTGACACCAAAGTTTCTAGTTTCTGCTTGTGTCTCCCCTGAGGAGGTTTCAGGCCAGCAATGTCTTTCAGTACTATCACTTTTGGTTTGGATGCTATTGCTGGACGTTTGGCATGTTTGGTAGAAAAAGCTTCTCCGGCCGAGAAAAACACTTTTGGTGCACCATGCAGGTACATTTGAGTTTCCCAGGCAAACGAAAGCAGTGACACCAAAGTTTCTAGTTTTTGTTTGTCTCTCCCCTGAGGAGGTTTCAGGCCAGCTATGTCTTTCAGTACTATCTCTTTTGGTTTGGAAGCTATTGCTGGACGTTTGGCATGTTTGGTTGAAAAAGCTGCTCTGGCCGAGAAAAACACTTTTGGTGCACCATGCAGGTACATTTGAGTTTCCCAGGCAAACGAAAGCAGTTACACCAAAGTTTCTAGTTTCTGTTTGTGTCTCCCCTCAGGAGGTTTCAGGCCAGCTATGTCTTTCAGTACTATCTCTTTTGGTTTGGAAGCTATTGCTGGACGTTTGGTAGAAAAAGCTGCTCCGGCCGAGAAAAACACTTTTGGTGCACCATGCAGGTACATTTGAGTTTCCCAGGCAAACGAAAGCAGTTACACCAAAGTTTCTAGTTTCTGTTTGTGTCTCCCCTGAGGAGGTTTCAGGCCAGCTATGACTTTCAGTACTATCTGTTTTGGTTTCGAAGCTATTGCTGGACGTTTGGCATGTTTGGTAGAAAAAGCTGCTCCGGCCGAGAAAAACACTTTTGGTGCACCATGCAGGTACATTTGAGTTTCCCAGGCAAACGAAAGCAGTTACACCAAAGTTTCTAGTTTCTGTTTGTGTCTCCCCTGAGGAGGTTTCAGGCCAGCTATGTCTTTCAGTACTATCTCTTTTGGTTTGGAAGCTATTGCTGGACGTTTGGTAGAAAAAGCTTCTCCGGCCGAGAAAAACACTTTTGGTGCACCATGCAGGTACATTTGAGTTTCCCAGGCAAACGAAAGCAGTGACACCAATGTTTCTAGTTTCTGTTTGTGTCTCCCCTGAGGAGGTTTCAGGCCAGCTATGTCTTTCAGTACTATCTCTTTTGGTTTGGAAGCTATTGCTGGACGTTTGGTAGAAGAAGCTGCTCTGGCCGAGAAAAACACTTTTGGTGCACCATGCAGGTACATTTGAGTTTCCCAGGCAAACGAAAGCAGTGACACCAAAGTTTCTAGTTTCTGTTTGTGTCTCCCCTGAGGAGGTTTCAGGCCAGCAATATCTTTCAGTACTATCTCTCTTGGTTTGGAAGCTATTGCTGTACGTTTGGTAGAAAAAGCTGCTCCGGCCGAGAAAAACACTTTTGGTGCACCATGCAGGTACATTTGAGTTTCCCAGGCAAACAAAAGCAGTTACACCAAAGTTTCTAGTTTCTGTTTGTGTCTCCCCTGAGGAGGTTTCAGTCCAGCTATGTCTTTCAGTACTATCTCTTTTGGTTTGGAAGCTATTGCTGGACGTTTGGTAGAAAAAGCTTCTCCTGCCGAGAAAAACACTTTTGGTGCACCATGCAGGTACATTTGAGTTTCCCAGGCAAACGAAAGCAGTGACACCAAAGTTTCTAGTTTCTGTTTGTGTCTCCCCTGAGGAGGTTTCAGGCCAGCAATGTCTTTCAGTACTATCACTTTTGGTTTGGATGCTATTGCTGGACGTTTGGCATGTTTGGTAGAAAAAGCTTCTCCGGCCGAGAAAAACACTTTTGGTGCACCATGCAGGTACATTTGAGTTTCCCAGGGAAACGAAAGCAGTGACACCAAAGTTTCTAGTTTCTGTTTGTGTCTCCCCTGAGGAGGTTTCAGGCCAGCTATGTCTTTCAGTACTATCTCTTTTGGTTTGGAAGCTATTGCTGGACTTTTGGCATGTTTGGTTGAAAAAGCTGCTCCGGCCGAGAAAAACACTTTTGGTGCACCATGCAGGTACATTTGAGTTTCCCAGGCAAACGAAAGCAGTGACACCAAAGTTTCTAGTTTCTGTTTGTGTCTCCCCTGAGGAGGTTTCATGCCAGTTATGTCTTTCAGTACTATCTCTTTTGGTTTGGAAGCTATTGCTGGACGTTTGGTAGAAAAAGCTGCTCCGGCCGAGAAAAACACTTTTGGTGTACCATGCAGGTACATTTGAGTTTCCTAGGCAAACGAAAGCAGTGACACCAAAGTTTCTAGTTTCTGTTTGTGTCTCCCCTGAGGAGGTTTCAGGCCAGCTATGTCTTTTTGTACTATCTCTTTTGGTTTGGAAGCTATTGCTGGACGTTTGGTAGAAAAAACTGATCTGGCCGAGAAAAACACTTTTGGTGCACCATGCAGGTACATTTGAGTTTCCCAGGCAAATGAAAGCAGTTACACCAAAGTTTCTAGTTTCTGTTTGTGTCTCCCCTGAGGAGGTTTCAAGGCAGCTATGTCTTTCAGTACTATCTCTTTTGGTTTGGAAGCTATTGCTGGACGTTTGGTAGAAAAAGCTTCTCCGGCCGAGAAAAACACTTTTGGTGCACCATGCAGGTACATTTGAGTTTCCCAAGCAAACGAAAGCAGTGACACCAAAGTTTCTAGTTTCTGTTTGTGTCTCCCCTGAGGAGGTTTCAGGCCATCTATGTCTTTCAGTACTATCTCTTTTCGTTTGGAAGCTATTGCTGGACGTTTAGCATGTTTGGTTGAAAAAGCTTCTCCGGCCGAGAAAAACACTTTTGGTGCACCATGCAGGTACATTTGAGTTTCCCAGGCAAACGAAAGCAGTGACACCAAAGTTTCTAGTTTCTGTTTGTGTCTCCCCTGAGGAGGTTTCATGCCAGCTATGTCTTTCAGTACTATCTCTTTTGGTTTGGAAGCTATTGCTGGACGTTTGGTAGAAAAAGCTGCTCTGGCCGAGAAAAACACTTTTGGTGCACCATGCAGGTACATTTGAGTTTCCCAGGCAAACGAAAGCAGTTACACCAAAGTTTCTAGTTTCTGTTTGTGTCTCCCCTGAGGAGGTTTCAGGCCAGCTATGACTTTCAGTACTATCTCTTTTGGTTTGGAAGCTATTGCTGGACGTTTGGCATGTTTGGTAGAAAAAGCTGCTCCGGCCGAGAAAAACACTTTTGGTGCACCATGCAGGTACATTTGAGTTTCCCAGGCAAGCGAAAGCAGTTACACCAAAGTTTCTAGTTTCTGTTTGTGTCTCCCCTGAGGAGGTTTCAGGCCAGCAATATCTTTCAGAACTATCTGTTTTGGTTTAGAAGCTATTGCTGGACGTTTGGTAGAAAAATCTGCTCCGGCCGAGAAAAACACTTTTGGTGCACCATGCAGGTACATTTGAAATTCCCAGGCAAACGAAAGCAGTTACACCAAAGCTTCTAGTTTCTGTTTGTGTCTCCCCTGAGGAGGTTTCAGGCCAGCAATATCTTTCAGCACTATCTGTTTTGGTTTGGAAGCTATTGCTGGACGTTTGGTAGAAAAAGCTGCTCCGGCCGAGAAAAACACTTTTGGTGCACCATGCAGGTACATTTGAGTTTCCCAGGCAAACGAAAGCAGTTACACCAAAGTTTCTAGTTTCTGTTTGTGTCTCCCCTGAGGAGGTTTCAGTCCAGCAATGTCTTTCAGTACTATCTCTTTTGGTTTGGAAGCTATTGCTGGACGTTTGGTAGAAAAAGCTTCTCCTGCCGAGAAAAACACTTTTGGTGCACCATGAAGGTACATTTGAGTTTCCCAGGCAAACGAAAGCAGTTACACCAAAGTTTCTAGTTTCTGTTTGTGTCTCCCCTGAGGAGGTTTCAGGCCAGCAATGTCTTTCAGTACTATCACTTTTGGTTTGGATGCTATTGCTGGACGTTTGGCATGTTTGGTAGAAAAAGCTTCTCCGGCCGAGAAAAACACTTTTGGTGCACCATGCAGGTACATTTGAGTTTCCCAGGCATACGAAAGCAGTGACACCAAAGTTTCTAGTTTCTGTTTGTCTCTACCCTGAGGAGGTTTCAGGCCAGCTATGTCTTTCAGTACTATCTCTTTTGGTTTGGAAGCTATTGCTGGACGTTTGGCATGTTTGGTTGAAAAAGCTGCTCCGGCCGAGAAAAACACTTTTGGTGCACCATGCAGGTACATTTGAGTTTCCCAGGCAAACGAAAGCAGTGATACCAAAGTTTCTAGTTTCTGTTTGTGTCTCCCCTGAGGAGGTTTCAGGCCAGCTATGACTTTCAGTACTATCTCTTTTGGTTTCGAAGCTATTGCTGGACGTTTGGTAGAAAAAGCTGCTCCGGCCGAGAAAAACACTTTTGGTGTACCATGCAGGTACATTTGAGTTTCCTAGGCAAACCAAAGCAGTGACACCAAAGTTTCTAGTTTCTGTTTGTGTCTCCCCTGAGGAGGTTTCAGGCCAGCTATGTCTTTTTGTACTATCTCTTTTGGTTTGGAAGCTATTGCTGGACGTTCGGTAGAAAAAGCTTCTCTGGCCTAGAAAAACACTTTTGGTGCACCATGCAGGTACATTTGAGTTTCCCAGGCAAACGAAAGCAGTTACACCAAAGTTTCTAGTTTCTGTTTGTGTCTCCCCTGAGGAGGTTTCAGGCCAGCTATGACTTTCAGTACTATCTCTTTTGGTTTGGAAGCTATTGCTGGACGTTTGGCATGTTTGGTAGAAAAAGCTTCTCCGGCCGAGAAAAACACTTTTGGTGCACCATGCAGGTACATTTGAGTTTCCCAGGCAAACGAAAGCAGTGACACCAAAGTTTCTAGTTTCTGTTTGTGTCTCCCCTGAGGAGGTTTCAGGCCAGCTATGACTTTCAGTACTATCTCTTTTGGTTTGGAAGCTATTGCTGGACGTTTGGCATGTTTGGTAGAAAAAGCTTCTCCGGCCGAGAAAAACACTTTTGGTGCACCATGCAGGTACATTTGAGTTTCCCAGGCAAATGAAAGCAGTTACACCAAAGTTTCTAGTTTCTGTTTGTGTCTCCCCTGAGGAGGTTTCAAGGCAGCTATGTCTTTCAGTACTATCTCTTTTGGTTTGGAAGCTATTGCTGGACGTTTGGTAGAAAAAGCTTCTCCGGGGGAGAAAAACACTTTTGGTGCACCATGCAGGTACATTTGTGTTTCCCAAGCAAAAGAAAGCAGTGACACCAAAGTTTCTAGTTTCTGTTTGTCTCTCCCCTGAGGAGGTTTCAGGCCATCTATGTCTTTCAGTACTATCTCTTTTGGTTTGGAAGCTATTGCTGGACGTTTGGCATGTTTGGTAAAAAAAGCTGCTCTGGCCGAGAAAAACACTTTTGGTGCACCATGCAGGTACATTTGAGTTTCCCAGGCAAACGAAAGCAGTGACACCAAAGTTTCTAGTTTCTGTTTGTGTCTCCCCTGAGGAGGTTTCAGGCCAGCAATATCTTTCAGAACTATCTGTTTTGGTTTGGAAGCTATTGCTGGACGTTTGGTAGAAAAAGCTTCTCCGGCCGAGAAAAACACTTTTGGTGCACCATGCAGGTACATTTGAGTTTCCCAGGCAAACGAAAGCAGTGACACCAATGTTTCTAGTTTCTGTTTGTGTCTCCCCTGAGGAGGTTTCAGGCCAGCTATGTCTTTCAGTACTATCTCTTTTGGTTTGGAAGCTATTGCTGGACGTTTGGTAGAAGAAGCTGCTCTGGCCGAGAAAAACACTTTTGGTGCACCATGCAGGTACATTTGAGTTTCCCAGGCAAACGAAAGCAGTTACACCAAAGTTTCTAGTTTCTGTTTGTGTCTCCCCTGAGGAGGTTTCAGGCCAGCAATATCTTTCAGTACTATCTCTCTTGGTTTGGAAGCTATTGCTGTACGTTTGGTAGAAAAAGCTGCTCCGGCCGAGAAAAACACTTTTGGTGCACCATGCAGGTACATTTGAGTTTCCCAGGCAAACAAAAGCAGTTACACCAAAGTTTCTAGTTTCTGTTTGTGTCTCCCCTGAGGAGGTTTCAGTCCAGCTATGTCTTTCAGTACTATCTCTTTTGGTTTGGAAGCTATTGCTGGACGTTTGGTAGAAAAAGCTTCTCCTGCCGAGAAAAACACTTTTGGTGCACCATGCAGGTACATTTGAGTTTCCCAGGCAAACGAAAGCAGTGACACCAAAGTTTCTAGTTTCTGTTTGTGTCTCCCCTGAGGAGGTTTCAGGCCAGCAATGTCTTTCAGTACTATCACTTTTGGTTTGGATGCTATTGCTGGACGTTTGGCATGTTTGGTAGAAAAAGCTTCTCCGGCCGAGAAAAACACTTTTGGTGCACCATGCAGGTACATTTGAGTTTCCCAGGGAAACGAAAGCAGTGACACCAAAGTTTCTAGTTTCTGTTTGTGTCTCCCCTGAGGAGGTTTCAGGCCAGCTATGTCTTTCAGTACTATCTCTTTTGGTTTGGAAGCTATTGCTGGACTTTTGGCATGTTTGGTTGAAAAAGCTGCTCCGGCCGAGAAAAACACTTTTGGTGCACCATGCAGGTACATTTGAGTTTCCCAGGCAAACGAAAGCAGTGACACCAAAGTTTCTAGTTTCTGTTTGTGTCTCCCCTGAGGAGGTTTCATGCCAGTTATGTCTTTCAGTACTATCTCTTTTGGTTTGGAAGCTATTGCTGGACGTTTGGTAGAAAAAGCTGCTCCGGCCGAGAAAAACACTTTTGGTGTACCATGCAGGTACATTTGAGTTTCCTAGGCAAACGAAAGCAGTGACACCAAAGTTTCTAGTTTCTGTTTGTGTCTCCCCTGAGGAGGTTTCAGGCCAGCTATGTCTTTTTGTACTATCTCTTTTGGTTTGGAAGCTATTGCTGGACGTTTGGTAGAAAAAGCTGATCTGGCCGAGAAAAACACTTTTGGTGCACCATGCAGGTACATTTCAGTTTCCCAGGCAAATGAAAGCAGTGACACCAAAGTTTCTAGTTTCTGTTTGTGTCTCCCCTGAGGAGGTTTCAAGGCAGCTATGTCTTTCAGTACTATCTCTTTTGGTTTGGAAGCTATTGCTGGACGTTTGGTAGAAAAAGCTTCTCCGGCCGAGAAAAACACTTTTGGTGCACCATGCAGGTACATTTGAGTTTCCCAAGCAAACGAAAGCAGTGACACCAAAGTTTCTAGTTTCTGTTTGTGTCTCCCCTGAGGAGGTTTCAGGCCATCTATGTCTTTCAGTACTATCTCTTTTGGTTTGGAAGCTATTGCTGGACGTTTAGCATGTTTGGTTGAAAAAGCTTCTCCGGCCGAGAAAAACACTTTTGGTGCACCATGCAGGTACATTTGAGTTTCCCAGGCAAACGAAAGCAGTGACACCAAAGTTTCTAGTTTCTGTTTGTGTCTCCCCTGAGGAGGTTTCATGCCAGCTATGTCTTTCAGTACTATCTCTTTTGGTTTGGAAGCTATTGCTGGACGTTTGGTAGAAAAAGCTGCTCTGGCCGAGAAAAACACTTTTGGTGCACCATGCAGGTACATTTGAGTTTCCCAGGCAAACGAAAGCAGTTACACCAAAGTTTCTAGTTTCTGTTTGTGTCTCCCCTGAGGAGGTTTCAGGCCAGCTATGACTTTCAGTACTATCTCTTTTGGTTTGGAAGCTATTGCTGGACGTTTGGCATGTTTGGTAGAAAAAGCTGCTCCGGCCGAGAAAAACACTTTTGGTGCACCATGCAGGTACATTTGAGTTTCCCAGGCAAACGAAAGCAGTTACACCAAAGTTTCTAGTTTCTGTTTGTGTCTCCCCTGAGGAGGTTTCAGGCCAGCAATATCTTTCAGAACTATCTGTTTTGGTTTAGAAGCTATTGCTGGACGTTTGGTAGAAAAATCATTCTCCGGCCGAGAAAAACACTTTTGGTGCACCATGCAGGTACATTTGAAATTCCCAGGCAAACGAAAGCAGTTACACCAAAGCTTCTAGTTTCTGTTTGTGTCTCCCCTGAGGAGGTTTCAGGCCAGCAATATCTTTCAGCACTATCTGTTTTGGTTTGGAAGCTATTGCTGGACGTTTGGTAGAAAAAGCTGCTCCAGCCGAGAAAAACACTTTTGGTGCACCATGCAGGTACATTTGAGTTTCCCAGGCAAACGAAAGCAGTTACACCAAAGTTTCTAGTTTCTGTTTGTGTCTCCCCTGAGGAGGTTTCAGTCCAGCAATGTCTTTCAGTACTATCTCTTTTGGTTTGGAAGCTATTGCTGGACGTTTGGTAGAAAAAGCTTCTCCTGCCGAGAAAAACACTTTTGGTGCACCATGAAGGTACATTTGAGTTTCCCAGGCAAACGAAAGCAGTTACACCAAAGTTTCTAGTTTCTGTTTGTGTCTCCCCTGAGGAGGTTTCAGGCCAGCAATGTCTTTCAGTACTATCACTTTTGGTTTGGATGCTATTGCTGGACGTTTGGCATGTTTGGTAGAAAAAGCTTCTCCGGCCGAGAAAAACACTTTTGGTGCACCATGCAGGTACATTTGAGTTTCCCAGGCAAATGAAAGCAGTGACACCAAAGTTTCTAGTTTCTGTTTGTCTCTACCCTGAGGAGGTTTCAGGCCAGCTATGTCTTTCAGTACTATCTCTTTTGGTTTGGAAGCTATTGCTGGACTTTTGGCATGTTTGGTTGAAAAAGCTGCTCCGGCCGAGAAAAACACTTTTGGTGCACCATGCAGGTACATTTGAGTTTCCCAGGCAAACGAAAGCAGTGATACCAAAGTTTCTAGTTTCTGTTTGTGTCTCCCCTGAGGAGGTTTCAGGCCAGCTATGACTTTCAGTACTATCTCTTTTGGTTTCGAAGCTATTGCTGGACGTTTGGTAGAAAAAGCTGCTCCGGCCGAGAAAAACACTTTTGGTGTACCATGCAGGTACATTTGAGTTTCCTAGGCAAACCAAAGCAGTGACACCAAAGTTTCTAGTTTCTGTTTGTGTCTCCCCTGAGGAGGTTTCAGGCCAGCTATGTCTTTTTGTACTATCTCTTTTGGTTTGGAAGCTATTGCTGGACGTTCTGTAGAAAAAGCTTCTCTGGCCTAGAAAAACACTTTTGGTGCACCATGCAGGTACATTTGAGTTTCCCAGGCAAACGAAAGCAGTTACACCAAAGTTTCTAGTTTCTGTTTGTGTCTCCCCTGAGGAGGTTTCAGGCCAGCTATGACTTTCAGTACTATCTCTTTTGGTTTGGAAGCTATTGCTGGACGTTTGGCATGTTTGGTAGAAAAAGCTTCTCCGGCCGAGAAAAACACTTTTGGTGCACCATGCAGGTACATTTGAGTTTCCCAGGCAAACGAAAGCAGTGACACCAAAGTTTCTAGTTTCTGTTTGTGTCTCCCCTGAGGAGGTTTCAGGCCAGCTATGACTTTCAGTACTATCTCTTTTGGTTTGGAAGCTATTGCTGGACGTTTGGCATGTTTGGTAGAAAAAGCTTCTCCGGCCGAGAAAAACACTTTTGGTGCACCATGCAGGTACATTTGAGTTTCCCAGGCAAATGAAAGCAGTTACACCAAAGTTTCTAGTTTCTGTTTGTGTCTCCCCTGAGGAGGTTTCAAGGCAGCTATGTCTTTCAGTACTATCTCTTTTGGTTTGGAAGCTATTGCTGGACGTTTGGTAGAAAAAGCTTCTCCGGGGGAGAAAAACACTTTTGGTGCACCATGCAGGTACATTTGTGTTTCCCAAGCAAAAGAAAGCAGTGACACCAAAGTTTCTAGTTTCTGTTTGTCTCTCCCCTGAGGAGGTTTCAGGCCATCTATGTCTTTCAGTACTATCTCTTTTGGTTTGGAAGCTATTGCTGGACGTTTGGCATGTTTGGTAAAAAAAGCTGCTCTGGCCGAGAAAAACACTTTTGGTGCACCATGCAGGTACATTTGAGTTTCCCAGGCAAACGAAAGCAGTGACACCAAAGTTTCTAGTTTCTGTTTGTGTCTCCCCTGAGGAGGTTTCAGGCCAGCAATATCTTTCAGAACTATCTGTTTTGGTTTGGAAGCTATTGCTGGACGTTTGGTAGAAAAAGCTGCTCCGGCCGAGAAAAACACTTTTGGTGCACCATGCAGGTACATTTGAGTTTCCCAGGCAAACGAAAGCAGTTACACCAATGTTTCTAGTTTCTGTTTGTGTCTCCCCTGAGGAGGTTTCAGGCCAGCTATGTCTTTCAGTACTATCTCTTTTGGTTTTGAAGCTATTGCTGGACGTTCGGTAGAAAAAGCTGCTCTGGCCAAGAAAAACACTTTGGTGCACCATGCAGGTACATGGCGGAGGTGATTGCGGAGCCGCTCTCTATCATCTTTGACAGATCCTGGACTACAGGAGAAGTGCCTGAAGATTGGAGGATAGCCAATGTCACTCCAGTCTTTAAAAAAGGCAAGAAGGAGTATCCCAGTAACTATAGGCCAGTCAGCCTCACCTCTGTCCCTGGAAAGGTGATGGAACAGCTTGTTTTGGATGCCATCTCCAAACAACTGGAAGAGAAGAAGGTCATGAGGAATAGTCAGCATGGATTCACCAAGGGGAGATCGTGCTCGACCAATCTCATAGCCTTCTATGATGTTATTACCAACTGGGTGGATGGAGGGAGAGCAGTGGATGTCATCTACCTCGACTTTAGCAAGGCTTTCGATACTGTCTCCCACAACATCCTGATAGAGAAGCTGAGGAAACAAGGGATAGACGAGTGGACAGTGAGGTGGGTTGAGAACTGGCTGTCAGACCGGGCTCAGAGGGTCGTGATCAGTGGAGTAGAATCTGAATGGAGGCCTGTGACTAGCGGTGTTCCCCAGGGCTCAGTGTTGGGTCCAGTCCTGTTTAATATCTTCATTGACGACCTTGATGAGGGAATAGCATCCACCCTCAGCAAGTATGCCGATGATACAAAACTGGGAGGAGTGGCTGACACGCAGGAACACTGCGCTGCCATCCAGCGAGACCTGGACAGACTGGAGAGCTGGGCTGGGAGAAATCTAATGAAATTCAACAAAAGCAAGTGTAAAGTCTTGCACCTGGGGAGGAATAACCGACTGTATCAGTACAGGCTGGGGGATGACCTGTTGGAGAAGAGCTCTATGGAGAAGGACCTAGGGGTCCTGGTTGATGACAGGTTGGCTATGAGCCAGCAGTGTGCCCTGGTGGCCAAGAGAGCCAATGGGATCCTGGGATGCATCAGGAAGAGTGTGTCCAGCAGGTCGAAGGAGGTGATCCTCCCCCTCTACTCTGCATTGGTCAGGCCCCACCTGGAATACTGTGTCCAGTTCTGGGCTCCCTGGTATAGAAAAGACAGAGACCTTCTGGAGAGAGTCCAGAGAAGGGCGACAAAGATGATTAGGGGTCTGGAACATCTCCCCTATGAGGAAAGGTTGAGTGAGCTGGGTCTTTTCAGCCTGGAAAAAAGAAGACTTAGGGGGGACCTAATTAGTGTTTACAAGTATCTTAGACATGGGTGGCAGGGGGAATTGGCCAGCCCCTTTTCAGTGGTCAGTGGGGACAGGACTAGGGGCAATGGCTGTAAGCTGGAGCACAGGAAGTTCCGCACCAACATGCGGAAGAACTTTTTCACAGTGAGGGTGACAGAGCAGTGGAATAGGCTGCCCAGGGAGGTGGTGGAGTCTCCTTCTCTGGAGATATTCAAGTCTCGTCTGGACGCCTATCTATGTAATATGAGATAGGGAGCCTGCTTTGGCAGGGGGGTTGGACCCGAAGATCTCTTGAGGTCCCTTCCAACCCCTAAGATTCTGTGATTCTGTAAATCTGTGATTTGAGTTTCCCAGGCAAACGAAAGCAGTTACACCAAAGTTTCTAGTTTCTGTTTGTGTCTCCCCTGAGGAGGTTTCAGGCCAGCAATATCTTTCAGTACTATCTCTTTTGGTTTGGAAGCTATTGCTGGACGTTTGGTAGAAAAAGCTGCTCCGGCCGAGAAAAACACTTTTGGTGCACCATGCAGGTACATTTGAGTTTCCCAGGCAAACGAAAGCAGTGACACCAATGTTTCTAGTTTCTGTTTGTGTCTCCCCTGAGGAGGTTTCAGGCCAGCTATGTCTTTCAGTACTATCTCTTTTGGTTTGGAAGCTATTGCTGGACGTTTGGTAGAAAAAGCTGCTCTGGCCGAGAAAAACACTTTTGGTGCACCATGCAGGTACATTTGAGTTTCCCAGGCAAACGAAAGCAGTTACACCAAAGTTTCTAGTTTCTGTTTGTGTCTCCCCTGAGGAGGTTTCAGGCCAGCAATATCTTTCAGTACTATCTCTTTTGGTTTGGAAGCTATTGCTGTACGTTTGGTAGAAAAAGCTGCTCCGGCCGAGAAAAACACTTTTGGTGCACCATGCAGGTACATTTGAGTTTCCCAGGCAAACAAAAGCAGTTACACCAAAGTTTCTAGTTTCTGTTTGTGTCTCCCCTGAGGAGGTTTCAGTCCAGCTATGTCTTTCAGTACTATCTCTTTTGGTTTGGAAGCTATTGCTGGACGTTTGGTAGAAAAAGCTTCTCCTGCCGAGAAAAACACTTTTGGTGCACCATGCAGGTACATTTGAGTTTCCCAGGCAAACGAAAGCAGTGACACCAAAGTTTCTAGTTTCTGTTTGTGTCTCCCCTGAGGAGGTTTCAGGCCAGCAATGTCTTTCAGTACTATCACTTTTGGTTTGGATGCTATTGCTGGACGTTTGGCATGTTTGGTAGAAAAAGCTTCTCCGGCCGAGAAAAACACTTTTGGTGCACCATGCAGGTACATTTGAGTTTCCCAGGGAAACGAAAGCAGTGACACCAAAGTTTCTAGTTTCTGTTTGTGTCTCCCCTGAGGAGGTTTCAGGCCAGCTATGTCTTTCAGTACTATCTCTTTTGGTTTGGAAGCTATTGCTGGACTTTTGGCATGTTTGGTTGAAAAAGCTGCTCCGGCCGAGAAAAACACTTTTGGTGCACCATGCAGGTACATTTGAGTTTCCCAGGCAAACGAAAGCAGTGACACCAAAGTTTCTAGTTTCTGTTTGTGTCTCCCCTGAGGAGGTTTCATGCCAGTTATGTCTTTCAGTACTATCTCTTTTGGTTTGGAAGCTATTGCTGGACGTTTGGTAGAAAAAGCTGCTCCGGCCGAGAAAAACACTTTTGGTGTACCATGCAGGTACATTTGAGTTTCCTAGGCAAACGAAAGCAGTGACACCAAAGTTTCTAGTTTCTGTTTGTGTCTCCCCTGAGGAGGTTTCAGGCCAGCTATGTCTTTTTGTACTATCTCTTTTGGTTTGGAAGCTATTGCTGGACGTTTGGTAGAAAAAGCTGATCTGGCCGAGAAAAACACTTTTGGTGCACCATGCAGGTACATTTCAGTTTCCCAGGCAAATGAAAGCAGTTACACCAAAGTTTCTAGTTTCTGTTTGTGTCTCCCCTGAGGAGGTTTCAAGGCAGCTATGTCTTTCAGTACTATCTCTTTTGGTTTGGAAGCTATTGCTGGACGTTTGGTAGAAAAAGCTTCTCCGGCCGAGAAAAACACTTTTGGTGCACCATGCAGGTACATTTGTGTTTCCCAAGCAAACGAAAGCAGTGACACCAAAGTTTCTAGTTTCTGTTTGTGTCTCCCCTGAGGAGGTTTCAGGCCATCTATGTCTTTCAGTACTATCTCTTTTGGTTTGGAAGCTATTGCTGGACGTTTAGCATGTTTGGTTGAAAAAGCTTCTCCGGCCGAGAAAAACACTTTTGGTGCACCATGCAGGTACATTTGAGTTTCCCAGGCAAACGAAAGCAGTGACACCAAAGTTTCTAGTTTCTGTTTGTGTCTCCCCTGAGGAGGTTTCATGCCAGCTATGTCTTTCAGTACTATCTCTTTTGGTTTGGAAGCTATTGCTGGACGTTTGGTAGAAAAAGCTGCTCTGGCCGAGAAAAACACTTTTGGTGCACCATGCAGGTACATTTGAGTTTCCCAGGCAAATGAAAGCAGTGACACCAAAGTTTCTAGTTTCTGTTTGTGTCTCCCCTGAGGAGGTTTCAGGCCAGCTATGTCTTGCAGTGCTATCTTTTTTGGTTTGGAAGCTATTGCTGGACGTTTGGCATGTTTGGTAGAAAAAGCTGCTCCGGCCGAGAAAAACACTTTTGGTGCACCATGCAGGTACATTTGAGTTTCCCAGGCAAACGAAAGCAGTTACACCAAAGTTTCTAGTTTCTGTTTGTGTCTCCCCTGAGGAGGTTTCAGGCCAGCAATATCTTTCAGAACTATCTGTTTTGGTTTAGAAGCTATTGCTGGACGTTTGGTAGAAAAATCTGCTCCGGCCGAGAAAAACACTTTTGGTGCACCATGCAGGTACATTTGAAATTCCCAGGCAAACGAAAGCAGTTACACCAAAGCTTCTAGTTTCTGTTTGTGTCTCCCCTGAGGAGGTTTCAGGCCAGCAATATCTTTCAGCACTATCTGTTTTGGTTTGGAAGCTATTGCTGGACGTTTGGTAGAAAAAGCTGCTCCGGCCGAGAAAAACACTTTTGGTGCACCATGCAGGTACATTTGAGTTTCCCAGGCAAACGAAAGCAGTTACACCAAAGTTTCTAGTTTCTGTTTGTGTCTCCCCTGAGGAGGTTTCAGTCCAGCAATGTCTTTCAGTACTATCTCTTTTGGTTTGGAAGCTATTGCTGGACGTTTGGTAGAAAAAGCTTCTCCTGCCGAGAAAAACACTTTTGGTGCACCATGAAGGTACATTTGAGTTTCCCAGGCAAACGAAAGCAGTTACACCAAAGTTTCTAGTTTCTGTTTGTGTCTCCCCTGAGGAGGTTTCAGGCCAGCAATGTCTTTCAGTACTATCACTTTTGGTTTGGAAGCTATTGCTGGACGTTTGGCATGTTTGGTTGAAAAAGCTGCTCCGGCCGAGAAAAACACTTTTGGTGCACCATGCAGGTACATTTGAGTTTCCCAGGCAAACGAAAGCAGTGACACCAAAGTTTCTAGTTTCTGTTTGTGTCTCCCCTGAGGAGGTTTCAGGCCAGCTATGACTTTCAGTACTATCTCTTTTGGTTTCGAAGCTATTGCTGGACGTTTGGTAGAAAAAGCTGCTCCGGCCGAGAAAAACACTTTTGGTGTACCATGCAGGTACATTTGAGTTTCCTAGGCAAACCAAAGCAGTGACACCAAAGTTTCTAGTTTCTGTTTGTGTCTCCCCTGAGGAGGTTTCAGGCCAGCTATGTCTTTTTGTACTATCTCTTTTGGTTTGGAAGCTATTGCTGGACGTTCGGTAGAAAAAGCTTCTCTGGCCTAGAAAAACACTTTTGGTGCACCATGCAGGTACATTTGAGTTTCCCAGGCAAACGAAAGCAGTTACACCAAAGTTTCTAGTTGCTGTTTGTGTCTCCCCTGAGGAGGTTTCAGGCCAGCTATGACTTTCAGTACTATCTCTTTTGGTTTGGAAGCTATTGCTGGACGTTTGGCATGTTTGGTAGAAAAAGCTTCTCCGGCCGAGAAAAACACTTTTGGTGCACCATGCAGGTACATTTGAGTTTCCCAGGCAAACGAAAGCAGTTACACCAAAGTTTCTAGTTTCTGTTTGTGTCTCCCCTGAGGAGGTTTCAGGCCAGCTATGACTTTCAGTACTATCTCTTTTGGTTTGGAAGCTATTGCTGGACGTTTGGCATGTTTGGTAAAAAAAGCTGCTCTGGCCGAGAAAAACACTTTTGGTGCACCATGCAGGTACATTTGAGTTTCCCAGGCAAACGAAAGCAGTGACACCAAAGTTTCTAGTTTCTGTTTGTGTCTCCCCTGAGGAGGTTTCAGGCCAGCAATATCTTTCAGAACTATCTGTTTTGGTTTGGAAGCTATTGCTGGACGTTTGGTAGAAAAAGCTGCTCCGGCCGAGAAAAACACTTTTGGTGCACCATGCAGGTACATTTGAGTTTCCCAGGCAAACGAAAGCAGTTACACCAATGTTTCTAGTTTCTGTTTGTGTCTCCCCTGAGGAGGTTTCAGGCCAGCTATGTCTTTCAGTACTATCTCTTTTGGTTTTGAAGCTATTGCTGGACGTTCGGTAGAAAAAGCTGCTCTGGCCAAGAAAAACACTTTGGTGCACCATGCAGGTACATGGCGGAGGTGATTGCGGAGCCGCTCTCTATCATCTTTGACAGATCCTGGACTACAGGAGAAGTGCCTGAAGATTGGAGGATAGCCAATGTCACTCCAGTCTTTAAAAAAGGCAAGAAGGAGGATCCCAGTAACTATAGGCCAGTCAGCCTCACCTCTGTCCCTGGAAAGGTGATGGAACAGCTTGTTTTGGATGCCATCTCCAAACAACTGGAAGAGAAGAAGGTCATGAGGAATAGTCAGCATGGATTCACCAAGGGGAGATCGTGCTCGACCAATCTCATAGCCTTCTATGATGTTATTACCAACTGGGTGGATGGAGGGAGAGCAGTGGATGTCATCTACCTCGACTTTAGCAAGGCTTTCGATACTGTCTCCCACAACATCCTGATAGAGAAGCTGAGGAAACAAGGGATAGACGAGTGGACAGTGAGGTGGGTTGAGAACTGGCTGTCAGACCGGGCTCAGAGGGTCGTGATCAGTGGAGTAGAATCTGAATGGAGGCCTGTGACTAGCGGTGTTCCCCAGGGCTCAGTGTTGGGTCCAGTCCTGTTTAATATCTTCATTGACGACCTTGATGAGGGAATAGCATCCACCCTCAGCAAGTATGCCGATGATACAAAACTGGGAGGAGTGGCTGACACGCAGGAACACTGCGCTGCCATCCAGCGAGACCTGGACAGACTGGAGAGCTGGGCTGGGAGAAATCTAATGAAATTCAACAAAAGCAAGTGTAAAGTCTTGCACCTGGGGAGGAATAACCGACTGTATCAGTACAGGCTGGGGGATGACCTGTTGGAGAAGAGCTCTATGGAGAAGGACCTAGGGGTCCTGGTTGATGACAGGTTGGCTATGAGCCAGCAGTGTGCCCTGGTGGCCAAGAGAGCCAATGGGATCCTGGGATGCATCAGGAAGAGTGTGTCCAGCAGGTCGAAGGAGGTGATCCTCCCCCTCTACTCTGCATTGGTCAGGCCCCACCTGGAATACTGTGTCCAGTTCTGGGCTCCCTGGTATAGAAAAGACAGAGACCTTCTGGAGAGAGTCCAGAGAAGGGCGACAAAGATGATTAGGGGTCTGGAACATCTCCCCTATGAGGAAAGGTTGAGTGAGCTGGGTCTTTTCAGCCTGGAAAAAAGAAGACTTAGGGGGGACCTAATTAGTGTTTACAAGTATCTTAGACATGGGTGGCAGGGGGAATTGGCCAGCCCCTTTTCAGTGGTCAGTGGGGACAGGACTAGGGGCAATGGCTGTAAGCTGGAGCACAGGAAGTTCCGCACCAACATGCGGAAGAACTTTTTCACAGTGAGGGTGACAGAGCAGTGGAATAGGCTGCCCAGGGAGGTGGTGGAGTCTCCTTCTCTGGAGATATTCAAGTCTCGTCTGGACGCCTATCTATGTAATATGAGATAGGGAGCCTGCTTTGGCAGGGGGGTTGGACCCGAAGATCTCTTGAGGTCCCTTCCAACCCCTAAGATTCTGTGATTCTGTAAATCTGTGATTTGAGTTTCCCAGGCAAACGAAAGCAGTTACACCAAAGTTTCTAGTTTCTGTTTGTGTCTCCCCTGAGGAGGTTTCAGGCCAGCAATATCTTTCAGTACTATCTCTTTTGGTTTGGAAGCTATTGCTGGACGTTTGGTAGAAAAAGCTGCTCCGGCCGAGAAAAACACTTTTGGTGCACCATGCAGGTACATTTGAGTTTCCCAGGCAAACGAAAGCAGTGACACCAAAGTTTCTAGTTTCTGTTTGTGTCTCCCCTGAGGAGGTTTCAGGCCAGCTATGTCTTTCAGTACTATCTCTTTTGGTTTGGAAGCTATTGCTGGACGTTTGGTAGAAAGAGCTGCTCTGGCCGAGAAAAACACTTTTGGTGCACCATGCAGGTACATTTGAGTTTCCCAGGCAAATGAAAGCAGTTACACCAAAGTTTCTAGTTTCTGTTTGTGTCTCCCCTGAGGAGGTTTCAGGCCAGCTATGCCTTGCAGTGCTATCTCTTTTGGTTTGGAAGCTATTGCTGGACGTTTGGTAGAAAAAGCTTCTCCGGCCGAGAAAAAGACTTTTGGTGCACCATGCAGGTACATTTGAGTTTCCCAGGCAAACGAAAGAAATGACACCAAAGTTTCTAGTTTCTGTTTGTGTCTCCCCTGAGGAGGTTTCAGGCCAGCAATATCTCTCAGAACTATCTCTTTTGGTTTGGAAGCTATTGCTGGACGTTTGGCATGTTTGGTAGAAAAAGCTGCTCCGGCTGAGAAATACACTTTTGGTGCACCATGCAGGTACATTTGAGTTTCCCAGGCAAACGAAAGCAGTTACACCAAAGATTCTAGTTTTTTTTTGTGTCTCCCCTGAGGAGGTTTCAGGCCAGCTATGCCTTGCAGTGCTATCTCTTTTGGTTTGGAAGCTATTGCTGGACGTTTGGCATGTTTGGTAGAAAAAGCTGCTCCGGCCGAGAAAAACACTTTTGGTGCACCATGCAGGTACATTTGAGTTTCCCAGGCAAACGAAAGCAGTTACACCAAAGTTTCTAGTTTCTGTTTGTGTCTCCCCTGAGGAGGTTTCAGGCCAGCTATGTCTTTCAGTACTATCTCTTTTGGTTTGGAAGCTATTGCTGGACGTTTGGTAGAAAAAGCTGCTCTGGCCGAGAAAAACACTTTTGGTGCACCATGCAGGTACATTTGAGTTTCCCAGGCAAATGAAAGCAGTTACACCAAAGTTTCTAGTTTCTGTTTGTGTCTCCCCTGAGGAGGTTTCAGGCCAGCAATATCTTTCAGAACTATCTCTTTTGGTTTGGAAGCTATTGCTGGACGTTTGGTAGAAAAAGCTTCTCCGGCCGAGAAAAACACTTCTGGTGCACCATGCAGGTACATTTGAGTTTCCCAGGCAAACGAAAGCAGTGACACCAAAGTTTCTACTTTCTGTTTGTGTCTCCCCTGGGGAGGTTTCAGGCCAGCAATATCTTTCAGAACTATCTCTTTTGGTTTGGAAGCTATTGCTGGACGTTTGGCATGTTTGGTAGAAAAAGCTGCTCCGGCCGAGAAAAACACTTTTGGTGCACCATGCAGGTACATTTGAGTTTCCCAGGCAAACGAAAGCAGTTACACCAAAGATTCTAGTTTCTGTTTGTGTCTCCCCTGAGGAGGTTTCAGGCCAGCAATATCTTTCAGAACTATCTCTTTTGGTTTGGAAGCTATTGCTGGACGTTTGGCATGTTTGGTAGAAAAAGCCGCTCCGGCCGAGAAAAACACTTTTGGTGCACCATGCAGGTACATTTGAGTTTCCCAGGCAAACGAAAGCAGTTACACCAAAGTTTCTAGTTTCTGTTTGTGTCTCCCCTGAGGAGGTTTCAGGCCAGCAATATCTTTCAGAACAATCTGTTTTGGTTTAGAAGCTATTGCTGGACGTTTGGTAGAAAAAGCTTCTCCGGCCGAGAAAAACACTTTTGGTGCACCATGCAGGTACATTTGAGTTTCCCAGGCAAACGAAAGCAGTGACACCAAAGTTTCTAGTTTCTGTTTGTGTCTCCCCTGAGGAGGTTTCAGGCCAGCTATGTCTTTCAGTACTATCTCTTTTGGTTTGGAAGCTATTGCTGGACGTTTGGTAGAAAAAGCTTCTCCGGCCGAGAAAAACACTTTTGGTGCACCATGCAGGTACATTTGAGTTTCCCAGGCAAACGAAAGCAGTGACACCAATGTTTCTAGTTTCTGTTTGTCTCTCCCCTGATGAGGTTTCAGGCCAGCTATGTTTTTCAGTACTATCTCTTTTGGTTTGGAAGCTATTGCTGGACGTTTGGCATGTTTGGTTGAAAAAGCTTCTCTGGCCGAGAAAAACACTTTTGGTGCACCATGCAGGTACATTTGAGTTTCCCAGGCAAACGAAAGCAGTGACACCAAAGTTTCTAGTTTCTGTTTGTGTCTCCCCTGAGGAGGTTTCAGGCCAGCTATGTCTTTCAGTACTATCTCTTTTGGTTTGGAAGCTATTGCTGGACGTTTGGTAGAAAAAGCTGCTCCGGCCGAGAAAAACACTTTTGGTGCACCATGCAGGTACATTTGAGTTTCCCAGGCAAATGAAAGCAGTTACACCAAAGTTTCTAGTTTCTGTTTGTGTCTCCCCTGAGGAGGTTTCAGGCCAGCTATGTCTTGCAGTGCTATCTCTTTTGGTTTGGAAGCTATTGCTGGACGTTCTGTAGAAAAAGCTTCTCCGGCCGAGAAAAACACTTTTGGTGCACCATGCAGGTACATTTGAGTTTCCCAGGCAAACGAAAGCAGTGACACCAAAGTTTCTAGTTTCTGTTTGTGTCTCCCCTGGGGAGGTTTCAGGCCAGCAATATCTTTCAGAACTATCTCTTTTGGTTTGGAAGCTATTGCTGGACGTTTGGCATGTTTGGTAGAAAAAGCTGCTCCGGCCGAGAAAAACACTTTTGGTGCACCATGCAGGTACATTTGAGTTTCCCAGGCAAACGAAAGCAGTTACACCAAAGTTTCTAGTTTCTCTTTGTGTCTCCCCTGAGGAGGTTTCAGGCCAGCTATGACTTTCAGTACTATCTCTTTTGGTTTGGAAGCTATTGCTGGACGTTTGGCATGTTTGGTTGAAAAAGCTTCTCCGGCCGAGAAAAACACTTTTGGTGCACCATGCAGGTACATTTGAGTTTCCCAGGCAAACGAAAGTAGTTACACCAAAGTTTCTACTTTCTGTTTGTGTCTCCCCTGAGGAGGTTTCAGGCCAGCAATATCTTTCAGTACTATCTCTTTTGGTTTGGAAGCTATTGCTGGACGTTTGGTAGAAGAAGCTGCTCTGGCCGAGAAAAACACTTTTGGTGCACCATGCAGGTACATTTGAGTTTCCCAGGCAAATGAAAGCAGTTACACCAAAGTTTCTAGTTTCTGTTTGTGTCTCCCCTGAGGAGGTTTCAGGGCAGCTATGTCTTTCAGTACTATCTCTTTTGGTTTGGAAGCTATTGCTGTACGTTTTGTTGAAAAGCTTCTCCGGCCGAGAAAAACACTTTTGGTGCACCATGCAGGTACATTTGAGTTTCCCAGGCAAACGAAAGCAGTGACACCAATGTTTCTAGTTTCTGTTTGTCTCTCCCCTGAGGAGGTTTCAGGCCAGCTATGTCTTTCAGTACTATCTCTTTTGGTTTGGAAGCTATTGCTGGACGTTTGGCATGTTTGGTTGAAAAAGCTGCTCCGGCCGAGAAAAACACTTTTGGTGCACCATGCAGGTACATTTGAGTTTCCCAGGCAAACGAAAGCAGTGACACCAAAGTTTCTAGTTTCTGTTTGTGTCTCCCCTGAGGAGGTTTCAGGCCAGCTATGTCTTTCAGTACTATCTCTTTTGGTTTGGAAGCTATTGCTGGACGTTTGGTAGAAAAAGCTGCTCCAGCCGAGAAAAACACTTTTGGTGCACCATGCAGGTACATTTGAGTTTCCTAGGCAAACCAAAGCAGTGACACCAAAGTTTCTAGTTTCTGTTTGTGTCTCCCCTGAGGAGGTTTCAGGCCAGCTATGTCTTTCAGTACTATCTCTTTTGGTTTGGAAGCTATTGCTGGACGTTTGGTAGAAAAAGCTGCTCTGGCCGAGAAAAACACTTTTGGTGCACCATGCAGGTACATTTGAGTTTCCCAGGCAAACGAAAGCAGTTACACCAAAGTTTCTAGTTTCTGTTTGTGTCTCCCCTGAGGAGGTTTCAGGCCAGCAATATCTTTCAGTACTATCTCTTTTGGTTTGGAAGCTATTGCTGGACGTTTGGTAGAAAAAGATGCTCCGGCCGAGAAAAACACTTTTGGTGCACCATGCAGGTACATTTGAGTTTCCCAGGCAAACGAAAGCAGTTACACCAAAGTTTCTAGTTTCTGTTTGTGTCTCCCCTGAGGAGGTTTCAGGCCAGCTATGTCTTTCAGTACTATCTCTTTTGGTTTGGAAGCTATTGCTGGACGTTTGGTAGAAAAAGCTGCTCCGGCCGAGAAAAACACTTTTGGTGCACCATGCAGGTACATTTGAGTTTCCCAGGCAAATGAAAGCAGTTACACCAAAGTTTCTAGTTTCTGTTTGTGTCTCCCCTGAGGAGGTTTCAGGCCAGCTATGTCTTGCAGTGCTATCTCTTTTGGTTTGGAAGCTATTGCTGGACGTTTGGTAGAAAAAGCTTCTCCGGCCGAGAAAAACACTTTTGGTGCACCATGCAGGTACATTTGAGTTTCCCAGGCAAACGAAAGCAGTGACACCAAAGTTTCTAGTTTCTGTTTGTGTCTCCCCTGAGGAGGTTTCAGGCCAGCTATGTCTTTCAGTACTATCTCTTTTGGTTTGGAAGCTATTGCTGGACTTTTGGCATGTTTGGTTGAAAAAGCTGCTCCGGCCGAGAAAAACACTTTTGGTGCACCATGCAGGTACATTTGAGTTTCCCAGGCAAACGAAAGCAGTGACACCAAAGTTTCTAGTTTCTGTTTGTGTCTCCCCTGAGGAGGTTTCATGCCAGTTATGTCTTTCAGTACTATCTCTTTTGGTTTGGAAGCTATTGCTGGACGTTTGGTAGAAAAAGCTGCTCCGGCCGAGAAAAACACTTTTGGTGTACCATGCAGGTACATTTGAGTTTCCTAGGCAAACGAAAGCAGTGACACCAAAGTTTCTAGTTTCTGTTTGTGTCTCCCCTGAGGAGGTTTCAGGCCAGCTATGTCTTTTTGTACTATCTCTTTTGGTTTGGAAGCTATTGCTGGACGTTTGGTAGAAAAAGCTGATCTGGCCGAGAAAAACACTTTTGGTGCACCATGCAGGTACATTTCAGTTTCCCAGGCAAATGAAAGCAGTTACACCAAAGTTTCTAGTTTCTGTTTGTGTCTCCCCTGAGGAGGTTTCAAGGCAGCTATGTCTTTCAGTACTATCTCTTTTGGTTTGGAAGCTATTGCTGGACGTTTGGTAGAAAAAGCTTCTCCGGCCGAGAAAAACACTTTTGGTGCACCATGCAGGTACATTTGTGTTTCCCAAGCAAACGAAAGCAGTGACACCAAAGTTTCTAGTTTCTGTTTGTGTCTCCCCTGAGGAGGTTTCAGGCCATCTATGTCTTTCAGTACTATCTCTTTTGGTTTGGAAGCTATTGCTGGACGTTTAGCATGTTTGGTTGAAAAAGCTTCTCCGGCCGAGAAAAACACTTTTGGTGCACCATGCAGGTACATTTGAGTTTCCCAGGCAAACGAAAGCAGTGACACCAAAGTTTCTAGTTTCTGTTTGTGTCTCCCCTGAGGAGGTTTCATGCCAGCTATGTCTTTCAGTACTATCTCTTTTGGTTTGGAAGCTATTGCTGGACGTTTGGTAGAAAAAGCTGCTCTGGCCGAGAAAAACACTTTTGGTGCACCATGCAGGTACATTTGAGTTTCCCAGGCAAATGAAAGCAGTGACACCAAAGTTTCTAGTTTCTGTTTGTGTCTCCCCTGAGGAGGTTTCAGGCCAGCTATGTCTTGCAGTGCTATCTTTTTTGGTTTGGAAGCTATTGCTGGACGTTTGGCATGTTTGGTAGAAAAAGCTGCTCCGGCCGAGAAAAACACTTTTGGTGCACCATGCAGGTACATTTGAGTTTCCCAGGCAAACGAAAGCAGTTACACCAAAGTTTCTAGTTTCTGTTTGTGTCTCCCCTGAGGAGGTTTCAGGCCAGCAATATCTTTCAGAACTATCTGTTTTGGTTTAGAAGCTATTGCTGGACGTTTGGTAGAAAAATCTGCTCCGGCCGAGAAAAACACTTTTGGTGCACCATGCAGGTACATTTGAAATTCCCAGGCAAACGAAAGCAGTTACACCAAAGCTTCTAGTTTCTGTTTGTGTCTCCCCTGAGGAGGTTTCAGGCCAGCAATATCTTTCAGCACTATCTGTTTTGGTTTGGAAGCTATTGCTGGACGTTTGGTAGAAAAAGCTGCTCCGGCCGAGAAAAACACTTTTGGTGCACCATGCAGGTACATTTGAGTTTCCCAGGCAAACGAAAGCAGTTACACCAAAGTTTCTAGTTTCTGTTTGTGTCTCCCCTGAGGAGGTTTCAGTCCAGCAATGTCTTTCAGTACTATCTCTTTTGGTTTGGAAGCTATTGCTGGACGTTTGGTAGAAAAAGCTTCTCCTGCCGAGAAAAACACTTTTGGTGCACCATGAAGGTACATTTGAGTTTCCCAGGCAAACGAAAGCAGTTACACCAAAGTTTCTAGTTTCTGTTTGTGTCTCCCCTGAGGAGGTTTCAGGCCAGCAATGTCTTTCAGTACTATCACTTTTGGTTTGGAAGCTATTGCTGGACGTTTGGCATGTTTGGTTGAAAAAGCTGCTCCGGCCGAGAAAAACACTTTTGGTGCACCATGCAGGTACATTTGAGTTTCCCAGGCAAACGAAAGCAGTGACACCAAAGTTTCTAGTTTCTGTTTGTGTCTCCCCTGAGGAGGTTTCAGGCCAGCTATGACTTTCAGTACTATCTCTTTTGGTTTCGAAGCTATTGCTGGACGTTTGGTAGAAAAAGCTGCTCCGGCCGAGAAAAACACTTTTGGTGTACCATGCAGGTACATTTGAGTTTCCTAGGCAAACCAAAGCAGTGACACCAAAGTTTCTAGTTTCTGTTTGTGTCTCCCCTGAGGAGGTTTCAGGCCAGCTATGTCTTTTTGTACTATCTCTTTTGGTTTGGAAGCTATTGCTGGACGTTCGGTAGAAAAAGCTTCTCTGGCCTAGAAAAACACTTTTGGTGCACCATGCAGGTACATTTGAGTTTCCCAGGCAAACGAAAGCAGTTACACCAAAGTTTCTAGTTGCTGTTTGTG
Organism: Laterallus jamaicensis coturniculus; assembly: GCA_022605575.1. NCBI lineage: Eukaryota > Metazoa > Chordata > Aves > Gruiformes > Rallidae > Laterallus > Laterallus jamaicensis. Next base: position 3,699,416 of record JAKCOX010000001.1, read on the forward strand.
TCTCCCCTGAGGAGGTTTCAGGCCAGCTATGACTTTCAGTACTATCTCTTTTGGTTTGGAAGCTATTGCTGGACGTTTGGCATGTTTGGTAGAAAAAGCTTCTCCGGCCGAGAAAAACACTTTTGGTGCACCATGCAGGTACATTTGAGTTTCCCAGGCAAACGAAAGCAGTTACACCAAAGTTTCTAGTTTCTGTTTGTGTCTCCCCTGAGGAGGTTTCAGGCCAGCTATGACTTTCAGTACTATCTCTTTTGGTTTGGAAGCTATTGCTGGACGTTTGGCATGTTTGGTAAAAAAAGCTGCTCTGGCCGAGAAAAACACTTTTGGTGCACCATGCAGGTACATTTGAGTTTCCCAGGCAAACGAAAGCAGTGACACCAAAGTTTCTAGTTTCTGTTTGTGTCTCCCCTGAGGAGGTTTCAGGCCAGCAATATCTTTCAGAACTATCTGTTTTGGTTTGGAAGCTATTGCTGGACGTTTGGTAGAAAAAGCTGCTCCGGCCGAGAAAAACACTTTTGGTGCACCATGCAGGTACATTTGAGTTTCCCAGGCAAACGAAAGCAGTTACACCAATGTTTCTAGTTTCTGTTTGTGTCTCCCCTGAGGAGGTTTCAGGCCAGCTATGTCTTTCAGTACTATCTCTTTTGGTTTTGAAGCTATTGCTGGACGTTCGGTAGAAAAAGCTGCTCTGGCCAAGAAAAACACTTTGGTGCACCATGCAGGTACATGGCGGAGGTGATTGCGGAGCCGCTCTCTATCATCTTTGACAGATCCTGGACTACAGGAGAAGTGCCTGAAGATTGGAGGATAGCCAATGTCACTCCAGTCTTTAAAAAAGGCAAGAAGGAGGATCCCAGTAACTATAGGCCAGTCAGCCTCACCTCTGTCCCTGGAAAGGTGATGGAACAGCTTGTTTTGGATGCCATCTCCAAACAACTGGAAGAGAAGAAGGTCATGAGGAATAGTCAGCATGGATTCACCAAGGGGAGATCGTGCTCGACCAATCTCATAGCCTTCTATGATGTTATTACCAACTGGGTGGATGGAGGGAGAGCAGTGGATGTCATCTACCTCGACTTTAGCAAGGCTTTCGATACTGTCTCCCACAACATCCTGATAGAGAAGCTGAGGAAACAAGGGATAGACGAGTGGACAGTGAGGTGGGTTGAGAACTGGCTGTCAGACCGGGCTCAGAGGGTCGTGATCAGTGGAGTAGAATCTGAATGGAGGCCTGTGACTAGCGGTGTTCCCCAGGGCTCAGTGTTGGGTCCAGTCCTGTTTAATATCTTCATTGACGACCTTGATGAGGGAATAGCATCCACCCTCAGCAAGTATGCCGATGATACAAAACTGGGAGGAGTGGCTGACACGCAGGAACACTGCGCTGCCATCCAGCGAGACCTGGACAGACTGGAGAGCTGGGCTGGGAGAAATCTAATGAAATTCAACAAAAGCAAGTGTAAAGTCTTGCACCTGGGGAGGAATAACCGACTGTATCAGTACAGGCTGGGGGATGACCTGTTGGAGAAGAGCTCTATGGAGAAGGACCTAGGGGTCCTGGTTGATGACAGGTTGGCTATGAGCCAGCAGTGTGCCCTGGTGGCCAAGAGAGCCAATGGGATCCTGGGATGCATCAGGAAGAGTGTGTCCAGCAGGTCGAAGGAGGTGATCCTCCCCCTCTACTCTGCATTGGTCAGGCCCCACCTGGAATACTGTGTCCAGTTCTGGGCTCCCTGGTATAGAAAAGACAGAGACCTTCTGGAGAGAGTCCAGAGAAGGGCGACAAAGATGATTAGGGGTCTGGAACATCTCCCCTATGAGGAAAGGTTGAGTGAGCTGGGTCTTTTCAGCCTGGAAAAAAGAAGACTTAGGGGGGACCTAATTAGTGTTTACAAGTATCTTAGACATGGGTGGCAGGGGGAATTGGCCAGCCCCTTTTCAGTGGTCAGTGGGGACAGGACTAGGGGCAATGGCTGTAAGCTGGAGCACAGGAAGTTCCGCACCAACATGCGGAAGAACTTTTTCACAGTGAGGGTGACAGAGCAGTGGAATAGGCTGCCCAGGGAGGTGGTGGAGTCTCCTTCTCTGGAGATATTCAAGTCTCGTCTGGACGCCTATCTATGTAATATGAGATAGGGAGCCTGCTTTGGCAGGGGGGTTGGACCCGAAGATCTCTTGAGGTCCCTTCCAACCCCTAAGATTCTGTGATTCTGTAAATCTGTGATTTGAGTTTCCCAGGCAAACGAAAGCAGTTACACCAAAGTTTCTAGTTTCTGTTTGTGTCTCCCCTGAGGAGGTTTCAGGCCAGCAATATCTTTCAGTACTATCTCTTTTGGTTTGGAAGCTATTGCTGGACGTTTGGTAGAAAAAGCTGCTCCGGCCGAGAAAAACACTTTTGGTGCACCATGCAGGTACATTTGAGTTTCCCAGGCAAACGAAAGCAGTGACACCAAAGTTTCTAGTTTCTGTTTGTGTCTCCCCTGAGGAGGTTTCAGGCCAGCTATGTCTTTCAGTACTATCTCTTTTGGTTTGGAAGCTATTGCTGGACGTTTGGTAGAAAGAGCTGCTCTGGCCGAGAAAAACACTTTTGGTGCACCATGCAGGTACATTTGAGTTTCCCAGGCAAATGAAAGCAGTTACACCAAAGTTTCTAGTTTCTGTTTGTGTCTCCCCTGAGGAGGTTTCAGGCCAGCTATGCCTTGCAGTGCTATCTCTTTTGGTTTGGAAGCTATTGCTGGACGTTTGGTAGAAAAAGCTTCTCCGGCCGAGAAAAAGACTTTTGGTGCACCATGCAGGTACATTTGAGTTTCCCAGGCAAACGAAAGAAATGACACCAAAGTTTCTAGTTTCTGTTTGTGTCTCCCCTGAGGAGGTTTCAGGCCAGCAATATCTCTCAGAACTATCTCTTTTGGTTTGGAAGCTATTGCTGGACGTTTGGCATGTTTGGTAGAAAAAGCTGCTCCGGCTGAGAAATACACTTTTGGTGCACCATGCAGGTACATTTGAGTTTCCCAGGCAAACGAAAGCAGTTACACCAAAGATTCTAGTTTTTTTTTGTGTCTCCCCTGAGGAGGTTTCAGGCCAGCTATGCCTTGCAGTGCTATCTCTTTTGGTTTGGAAGCTATTGCTGGACGTTTGGCATGTTTGGTAGAAAAAGCTGCTCCGGCCGAGAAAAACACTTTTGGTGCACCATGCAGGTACATTTGAGTTTCCCAGGCAAACGAAAGCAGTTACACCAAAGTTTCTAGTTTCTGTTTGTGTCTCCCCTGAGGAGGTTTCAGGCCAGCTATGTCTTTCAGTACTATCTCTTTTGGTTTGGAAGCTATTGCTGGACGTTTGGTAGAAAAAGCTGCTCTGGCCGAGAAAAACACTTTTGGTGCACCATGCAGGTACATTTGAGTTTCCCAGGCAAATGAAAGCAGTTACACCAAAGTTTCTAGTTTCTGTTTGTGTCTCCCCTGAGGAGGTTTCAGGCCAGCAATATCTTTCAGAACTATCTCTTTTGGTTTGGAAGCTATTGCTGGACGTTTGGTAGAAAAAGCTTCTCCGGCCGAGAAAAACACTTCTGGTGCACCATGCAGGTACATTTGAGTTTCCCAGGCAAACGAAAGCAGTGACACCAAAGTTTCTACTTTCTGTTTGTGTCTCCCCTGGGGAGGTTTCAGGCCAGCAATATCTTTCAGAACTATCTCTTTTGGTTTGGAAGCTATTGCTGGACGTTTGGCATGTTTGGTAGAAAAAGCTGCTCCGGCCGAGAAAAACACTTTTGGTGCACCATGCAGGTACATTTGAGTTTCCCAGGCAAACGAAAGCAGTTACACCAAAGATTCTAGTTTCTGTTTGTGTCTCCCCTGAGGAGGTTTCAGGCCAGCAATATCTTTCAGAACTATCTCTTTTGGTTTGGAAGCTATTGCTGGACGTTTGGCATGTTTGGTAGAAAAAGCCGCTCCGGCCGAGAAAAACACTTTTGGTGCACCATGCAGGTACATTTGAGTTTCCCAGGCAAACGAAAGCAGTTACACCAAAGTTTCTAGTTTCTGTTTGTGTCTCCCCTGAGGAGGTTTCAGGCCAGCAATATCTTTCAGAACAATCTGTTTTGGTTTAGAAGCTATTGCTGGACGTTTGGTAGAAAAAGCTTCTCCGGCCGAGAAAAACACTTTTGGTGCACCATGCAGGTACATTTGAGTTTCCCAGGCAAACGAAAGCAGTGACACCAAAGTTTCTAGTTTCTGTTTGTGTCTCCCCTGAGGAGGTTTCAGGCCAGCTATGTCTTTCAGTACTATCTCTTTTGGTTTGGAAGCTATTGCTGGACGTTTGGTAGAAAAAGCTTCTCCGGCCGAGAAAAACACTTTTGGTGCACCATGCAGGTACATTTGAGTTTCCCAGAGTTTCCCAGGCAAACGAAAGCAGTTACACCCAAAGTTTCTAGTTTCTGTTTGTGTCTCCCCTGAGGAGGTTTCAGGCCAGCAATATCTTTCAGTACTATCTCTTTTGGTTTGGAAGCTATTGCTGGACGTTTGGTAGAAAAAGATGCTCCGGCCGAGAAAAACACTTTTGGTGCACCATGCAGGTACATTTGAGTTTCCCAGGCAAACGAAAGCAGTTACACCAAAGTTTCTAGTTTCTGTTGTGTCTCCCCTGAGGAGGTTTCAGGCCAGCTATGTCTTTCAGTACTATCTCTTTTGGTTTGGAAGCTATTGCTGGACGTTTGGTAGAAAAAGCCTGCTCCGGCCGAGAAAAACCACTTTTGGTGCACCATGCAGGTACATTTGAGTTTCCCAGGCAAATGAAAGCAGTTACACCAAAGTTTCTAGTTTCTGTTTGTGTCTCCCCTGAGGAGGTTTCAGGCCAGCTATGTCTTGCAGTGCTATCTCTTTTGGTTTGGAAGCTATTGCTGGACGTTTGGTAGAAAAAGCTTCTCCGGCCGAGAAAAACACTTTTGGTGCACCATGCAGGTACATTTGAGTTTCCCAGGCAAACGAAAGCAGTGACACCAAAGTTTCTAGTTTCTGTTTGTGTCTCCCCTGGGGAGGTTTCAGGCCAGCAATATCTTTCAGAACTATCTCTTTTGGTTTGGAAGCTATTGCTGGACGTTTGGCATGTTTGGTAGAAAAAGCTGCTCCGGCCGAGAAAAACACTTTTGGTGCACCATGCAGGTACATTTGAGTTTCCCAGGCAAACGAAAGCAGTTACACCAAAGTTTCTAGTTTCTCTTTGTGTCTCCCCTGAGGAGGTTTCAGCCAGCTATGACTTTCAGTACTATCTCTTTTGGTTTGGAAGCTATTGCTGGACGTTTGGCATGTTTGGTTGAAAAAGCTTCTCGGCCGAGAAAAACACTTTTGGTGCACCATGCAGGTACATTTGAGTTTCCCAGGCAAACGAAAGTAGTTACACCAAAGTTTCTACTTTCTGTTTGTGTCTCCCTGAGGAGGTTTCAGGCCAGCAATATCTTTCAGTACTATCTCTTTTGGTTTGGAAGCTATTGCTGGACGTTTGGTAGAAGAAGCTGCTCTGGCCGAGAAAAACACTTTTGGTGCACCATGCAGGTACATTTGAGTTTCCCAGGCAAATGAAAGCAGTTACACCAAAGTTTCTAGTTTCTGTTTGTGTCTCCCCTGAGGAGGTTTCAGGGCAGCTATGTCTTTCAGTACTATCTCTTTTGGTTTGGAAGCTATTGCTGTACGTTTTGTTGAAAAGCTTCTCCGGCCGAGAAAAACACTTTTGGTGCACCATGCAGGTACATTTGAGTTTCCCAGGCAAACGAAAGCAGTGACACCAATGTTTCTAGTTTCTGTTTGTCTCTCCCCTGAGGAGGTTTCAGGCCATCTATGTCTTTCAGTACTATCTCTTTTGGTTTGGAAGCTATTGCTGGATTTTTGGCATGTTGGTTGAAAAAGCTGCTCCGGCCGAGAAAAACACTTTTGGTGCACCATGCAGGTACATTTGAGTTTCCCAGGCAAACGAAAGCAGTGACACCAAAGTTTCTAGTTTCTGTTTGTGTCTCCCCTGAGGAGGTTTCAGGCCAGCTATGTCTTTCAGTACTATCTCTTTTGGTTTGGAAGCTATTGCTGGACGTTTGGTAGAAAAAGCTGCTCCGGCCGAGAAAAACACTTTTGGTGCACCATGCAGGTACATTTGAGTTTCCCAGGCAAACGAAAGCAGTGACACCAAAGTTTCTAGTTTCTGTTTGTGTCTCCCCTGAGGAGGTTTCAGGCCAGCTATGTCTTTCAGTACTATCTCTTTTGGTTTGGAAGCTATTGCTGGACGTTCTGTAGAAAAAGCTGCTCTGGCCGAGAAAAACACTTTTGGTGCACCATGCAGGTACATTTGAGTTTCCCAGGCAAACGAAAGCAGTTACACCAAAGTTTCTAGTTTCTGTTTGTGTCTCCCCTGAGGAGGTTTCAGGCCAGCAATATCTTTCAGTACTATCTCTTTTGGTTTGGAAGCTATTGCTGGACGTTTGGTAGAAAAAGATGCTCCGGCCGAGAAAAACACTTTTGGTGCACCATGCAGGTACATTTGAGTTTCCCAGGCAAACGAAAGCAGTTACACCAAAGTTTCTAGTTTCTGTTTGTGTCTCCCCTGAGGAGGTTTCAGGCCAGCTATGTCTTTCAGTACTATCTCTTTTGGTTTGGAAGCTATTGCTGGACGTTTGGTAGAAAAAGCTGCTCCGGCCGAGAAAAACACTTTTGGTGCACCATGCAGGTACATTTGAGTTTCCCAGGCAAATGAAAGCAGTTACACCAAAGTTTCTAGTTTCTGTTTGTGTCTCCCCTGAGGAGGTTTCAGGCCAGCTATGTCTTGCAGTGCTATCTCTTTTGGTTTTGAAGCTATTGCTGGACGTTTGGTAGAAAAAGCTGCTCCGGCCGAGAAAAACACTTTTGGTGCACCATGCAGGTACATTTGAGTTTCCCAGGCAAACGAAAGCAGTGACACCAAAGTTTCTAGTTTCTGTTTGTGTCTCCCCTGGGGAGGTTTCAGGCCAGCAATATCTTTCAGAACTATCTCTTTTGGTTTGGAAGCTATTGCTGGACGTTTGGCATGTTTGGTTGAAAAAGCTGCTCCGGCCGAGAAGAACACTTTTGGTGCACCATGCAGGTACATTTGAGTTTCCCAGGCAAACGAAAGCAGTGACACCAAAGTTTCTAGTTTCTGTTTGTGTCTCCCCTGAGGAGGTTTCAGGCCAGCTATGTCTTTCAGTACTATCTCTTTTGGTTTGGAAGCTATTGCTGGACGTTTGGTAGAAAAAGCTGCTCCGGCCGAGAAAAACACTTTTGGTGCACCATGCAGGTACATTTGAGTTTCCTAGGCAAACCAAAGCAGTGACACCAAAGTTTCTAGTTTCTGTTTGTGTCTCCCCTGAGGAGGTTTCAGGCCAGCTATGTCTTTCAGTACTATCTCTTTTGGTTTGGAAGCTATTGCTGGACGTTTGGTAGAAAAAGCTGCTCTGGCCGAGAAAAACACTTTTGGTGCACCATGCAGGTACATTTGAGTTTCCCAGGCAAACGAAAGCAGTTACACCAAAGTTTCTAGTTTCTGTTTGTGTCTCCCCTGAGGAGGTTTCAGGCCAGCAATATCTTTCAGTACTATCTCTTTTGGTTTGGAAGCTATTGCTGGACGTTTGGTAGAAAAAGATGCTCCGGCCGAGAAAAACACTTTTGGTGCACCATGCAGGTACATTTGAGTTTCCCAGGCAAACGAAAGCAGTTACACCAAAGTTTCTAGTTTCTGTTTGTGTCTCCCCTGAGGAGGTTTCAGGCCAGCTATGTCTTTCAGTACTATCTCTTTTGGTTTGGAAGCTATTGCTGGACGTTTGGTAGAAAAAGCTGCTCCGTCCGAGAAAAACACTTTTGGTGCACCATGCAGGTACATTTGAGTTTCCCAGGCAAATGAAAGCAGTTACACCAAAGTTTCTAGTTTCTGTTTGTGTCTCCCCTGAGGAGGTTTCAGGCCAGCTATGTCTTGCAGTGCTATCTCTTTTGGTTTGGAAGCTATTGCTGGACGTTTGGTAGAAAAAGCTTCTCCGGCCGAGAAAAACACTTTTGGTGCACCATGCAGGTACATTTGAGTTTCCCAGGCAAACGAAAGCAGTGACACCAAAGTTTCTAGTTTCTGTTTGTGTCTCCCCTGAGGAGGTTTCAGGCCAGCAATATCTTTCAGAACTATCTGTTTTGGTTTGGAAACTATTGCTGGACGTTTTGCATGTTTGGTAGAAAAAGCCGCTCCGACCGAGAAAAACACTTTTGGTGCACCATGCAGGTACATTTGAGTTTCCCAGGCAAACGAAAGCAGTGACACCAAAGTTTGTAGTTTCTGTTTTGTTCTCCCTTGAGGAGGTTTCAGGCCAGCTATGTCTTTCAGTACTATCTCTTTTGGTTTGGAAGCTATTGCTGGACGTTTGGTAGAAAAAGCTACTCCGGCCGAGAAAAACACTTTTGGTGCACCATGCAGGTACATTTGAGTTTCCCAGGCATACGAAAGCAGTGACACCAATGTTTCTAGTTTCTGTTTGTCTCTCCCCTGAGGAGGTTTCAGGCCAGCTATGTCTTTCAGTACTATCTCTTTTGGTTTGGAAGCTATTGCTGGACGTTTGGTAGAAAAAGCTGCTCCGGCCGAGAAAAACACTTTTGGTGCACCATGCAGGTACATTTGAGTTTCCTAGGCAAACCAAAGCAGTGACACCAAAGTTTCTAGTTTCTGTTTGTGTCTCCCCTGAGGAGGTTTCAGGCCAGCTATGTCTTTCAGTACTATCTCTTTTGGTTTGGAAGCTATTGCTGGACGTTCGGTAGAAAAAGCTTCTCTGGCCTAGAAAAACACTTTTGGTGCACCATGCAGGTACATTTGAGTTTCCCAGGCAAACGAAAGCAGTTACACCAAAGTTTCTAGTTTCTCTTTGTGTCTCCCCTGAGGAGGTTTCAGACCAGCTATGACTTTCAGTACTATCTCTTTTGGTTTGGAAGCTATTGCTGGACGTTTGGCATGTTTGGTAGAAAAAGCTTCTCCGGCCGAGAAAAACACTTTTGGTGCACCATGAAGGTACATTTGAGTTTCCCAGGCAAACGAAAGCAGTTACACCAAAGTTTCTAGTTTCTGTTTGTGTCTCCCCTGAGGAGGTTTCAGGCCAGCTATGTCTTTCAGTACTATCTCTTTTGGTTTGGAAGCTATTGCTGGACGTTTGGTAGAAAAAGCTGCTCCGGCCGAGAAAAACACTTTTGGTGCACCATGCAGGTACATTTGAGTTTCCCAGGCAAACGAAAGCAGTGACACCAATGTTTCTAGTTTCTGTTTGTCTCTCCCCTGAGGAGGTTTCAGGCCAGCTATGTCTTTCAGTACTATCTCTTTTGGTTTGGAAGCTATTGCTGGACGTTTGGCATGTTTGGTTGAAAAAGCTGCTCCGGCCGAGAAAAACACTTTTGGTGCACCATGCAGGTACATTTGAGTTTCCCAGGCAAACGAAAGCAGTGACACCAAAGTTTCTAGTTTCTGTTTGTGTCTCCCCTGAGGAGGTTTCAGGCCAGCTATGTCTTTCAGTACTATCTCTTTTGGTTTGGAAGCTATTGCTGGACGTTTGGTAGAAAAAGCTGCTCCGGCCGAGAAAAACACTTTTGGTGCACCATGCAGGTACATTTGAGTTTCCTAGGCAAACCAAAGCAGTGACACCAAAGTTTCTAGTTTCTGTTTGTGTCTCCCCTGAGGAGGTTTCAGGCCAGCTATGTCTTTCAGTACTATCTCTTTTGGTTTGGAAGCTATTGCTGGACGTTTGGTAGAAAAAGCTGCTCTGGCCGAGAAAAACACTTTTGGTGCACCATGCAGGTACATTTGAGTTTCCCAGGCAAACGAAAGCAGTTACACCAAAGTTTCTAGTTTCTGTTTGTGTCTCCCCTGAGGAGGTTTCAGGCCAGCAATATCTTTCAGTACTATCTCTTTTGGTTTGGAAGCTATTGCTGGACGTTTGGTAGAAAAAGATGCTCCGGCCGAGAAAAACACTTTTGGTGCACCATGCAGGTACATTTGAGTTTCCCAGGCAAACGAAAGCAGTTACACCAAAGTTTCTAGTTTCTGTTTGTGTCTCCCCTGAGGAGGTTTCAGGCCAGCTATGTCTTTCAGTACTATCTCTTTTGGTTTGGAAGCTATTGCTGGACGTTTGGTAGAAAAAGCTGCTCCGGCCGAGAAAAACACTTTTGGTGCACCATGCAGGTACATTTGAGTTTCCCAGGCAAATGAAAGCAGTTACACCAAAGTTTCTAGTTTCTGTTTGTGTCTCCCCTGAGGAGGTTTCAGGCCAGCTATGTCTTGCAGTGCTATCTCTTTTGGTTTGGAAGCTATTGCTGGACGTTTGGTAGAAAAAGCTTCTCCGGCCGAGAAAAACACTTTTGGTGCACCATGCAGGTACATTTGAGTTTCCCAGGCAAACGAAAGCAGTGACACCAAAGTTTCTAGTTTCTGTTTGTGTCTCCCCTGGGGAGGTTTCAGGCCAGCAATATCTTTCAGAACTATCTCTTTTGGTTTGGAAGCTATTGCTGGACGTTTGGCATGTTTGGTTGAAAAAGCTGCTCCGGCCGAGAAAAACACTTTTGGTGCACCATGCAGGTACATTTGAGTTTCCCAGGCAAACGAAAGCAGTGACACCAAAGTTTCTAGTTTCTGTTTGTGTCTCCCCTGAGGAGGTTTCAGGCCAGCTATGTCTTTCAGTACTATCTCTTTTGGTTTGGAAGCTATTGCTGGACGTTTGGTAGAAAAAGCTGCTCCGGCCGAGAAAAACACTTTTGGTGCACCATGCAGGTACATTTGAGTTTCCTAGGCAAACCAAAGCAGTGACACCAAAGTTTCTAGTTTCTGTTTGTGTCTCCCCTGAGGAGGTTTCAGGCCAGCTATGTCTTTCAGTACTATCTCTTTTGGTTTGGAAGCTATTGCTGGACGTTTGGTAGAAAAAGCTGCTCTGGCCGAGAAAAACACTTTTGGTGCACCATGCAGGTACATTTGAGTTTCCCAGGCAAACAAAAGCAGTTACACCAAAGTTTCTAGTTTCTGTTTGTGTCTCCCCTGAGGAGGTTTCAGGCCAGCAATATCTTTCAGTACTATCTCTTTTGGTTTGGAAGCTATTGCTGGACGTTTGGTAGAAAAAGATGCTCCGGCCGAGAAAAACACTTTTGGTGCACCATGCAGGTACATTTGAGTTTCCCAGGCAAACGAAAGCAGTTACACCAAAGTTTCTAGTTTCTGTTTGTGTCTCCCCTGAGGAGGTTTCAGGCCAGCTATGTCTTTCAGTACTATCTCTTTTGGTTTGGAAGCTATTGCTGGACGTTTGGTAGAAAAAGCTGCTCCGTCCGAGAAAAACACTTTTGGTGCACCATGCAGGTACATTTGAGTTTCCCAGGCAAATGAAAGCAGTGACACCAAAGTTTCTAGTTTCTGTTTGTGTCTCCCCTGAGGAGGTTTCAGGCCAGCTATGTCTTGCAGTGCTATCTCTTTTGGTTTGGAAGCTATTGCTGGACGTTTGGTAGAAAAAGCTTCTCCGGCCGAGAAAAACACTTTTGGTGCACCATGCAGGTACATTTGAGTTTCCCAGGCAAACGAAAGCAGTGACACCAAAGTTTCTAGTTTCTGTTTGTGTCTCCCCTGAGGAGGTTTCAGGCCAGCAATATCTTTCAGAACTATCTGTTTTGGTTTGGAAACTATTGCTGGACGTTTTGCATGTTTGGTAGAAAAAGCCGCTCCGACCGAGAAAAACACTTTTGGTGCACCATGCAGGTACATTTGAGTTTCCCAGGCAAACGAAAGCAGTGACACCAAAGTTTGTAGTTTCTGTTTTGTTCTCCCTTGAGGAGGTTTCAGGCCAGCTATGTCTTTCAGTACTATCTCTTTTTGTTTGGAAGCTATTGCTGGACGTTTGGTAGAAAAAGCTACTCCGGCCGAGAAAAACACTTTTGGTGCACCATGCAGGTACATTTGAGTTTCCCAGGCATACGAAAGCAGTGACACCAATGTTTCTAGTTTCTGTTTGTCTCTCCCCTGAGGAGGTTTCAGGCCAGCTATGTCTTTCAGTACTATCTCTTTTGGTTTGGAAGCTATTGCTGGACGTTTGGTAGAAAAAGCTGCTCCGGCCGAGAAAAACACTTTTGGTGCACCATGCAGGTACATTTGAGTTTCCTAGGCAAACCAAAGCAGTGACACCAAAGTTTCTAGTTTCTGTTTGTGTCTCCCCTGAGGAGGTTTCAGGCCAGCTATGTCTTTCAGTACTATCTCTTTTGGTTTGGAAGCTATTGCTGGACGTTCGGTAGAAAAAGCTTCTCTGGCCTAGAAAAACACTTTTGGTGCACCATGCAGGTACATTTGAGTTTCCCAGGCAAACGAAAGCAGTTACACCAAAGTTTCTAGTTTCTCTTTGTGTCTCCCCTGAGGAGGTTTCAGACCAGCTATGACTTTCAGTACTATCTCTTTTGGTTTGGAAGCTATTGCTGGACGTTTGGCATGTTTGGTAGAAAAAGCTTCTCCGGCCGAGAAAAACACTTTTGGTGCACCATGAAGGTACATTTGAGTTTCCCAGGCAAACGAAAGCAGTTACACCAAAGTTTCTAGTTTCTCTTTGTGTCTCCCCTGAGGAGGTTTCAGGCCAGCTATGTCTTTCAGTACTATCTCTTTTGGTTTGGAAGCTATTGCTGGACGTTTGGTAGAAAAAGCTGCTCCGGCCGAGAAAAACACTTTTGGTGCACCATGCAGGTACATTTGAGTTTCCCAGGCAAACGAAAGCAGTGACACCAAAGTTTCTAGTTTCTGTTTGTGTCTCCCCTGAGGAGGTTTCATGCCAGCTATGTCTTTCAGTACTATCTCTTTTGGTTTGGAAGCTATTGCTGGACGTTCGGTAGAAAAAGCTGCTCTGGCCAAGAAAAACACTTTGGTGCACCATGCAAGTACATTTGAGTTTCCCAGGCAAACGAAAGCGGTGACTCCAAAGTTTTTAGTTTCTGTTTGTGTCTCCCCTGAGGAGGTTTCAGGCCAGCAATGTCTTTCAGTACTATCTCTTTTGGTTTGGAAGCTATTGCTGGACGTTCGGTAGAAAAAGCTGCTCTGGCCAAGAAAAACACTTTGGTGCACCATGCAGGTACATTTGAGTTTCCCAGGCAAACGAATGCAGTTACACCAAAGTTTCTAGTTTCTGTTTGTGTCTCCCCTGAGGAGGTTTCAGGCCAGCTATGACTTTCAGTACTATCTCTATGGTTTGGAAGCTATTGCTGGACGTTTGGCATGTTTGGTAGAAAAAGCTGCTCCGGCCGAGAAAAACACTTTTGGTGCACCATGCAGGTACATTTGAGTTTCCCAGGCAAACGAAAGCAGTTACACCAAAGTTTCTAGTTTCTGTTTGTGTCTCCCCTGAGGAGGTTTCAGGCCAGCAATATCTTTCAGTACTATCTCTTTTGGTTTGGAAGCTATTGCTGTACGTTTTGTTGAAAAAGCTGCTCCGGCCGAGAAAAACACATTTGGTGCACCTTGCAGGTACATTTGAATTTCCCAGGCAAACGAAAGCAGTTACACCAAAGTTTTTAGTTTCTGTTTGTGTCTCCCCTGAGGAGGTTTCAGGCCAGCTATGTCTTTCAGTACTATCTCTTTTGGTTTGGAAGCTATTGCTGGACGTTTGGTAGAAAAAGCTGCTCTGGCCGAGAAAAACACTTTTGGTGCACCATGCAGGTACATTTGAGTTTCCCAGGCAAATGAAAGCAGTTACACCAAAGTTTCTAGTTTCTGTTTGTGTCTCCCCTGAGGAGGTTTCAAGGCAGCTATGTCTTTCAGTACTATCTCTTTTGGTTTGGAAGCTATTGCTGGACGTTTGATAGAAAAAGCTTCTCCGGCCGAGAAAAACACTTTTGGTGCACCATGCAGGTACATTTGTGTTTCCCAAGGAAACGAAAGCAGTGACACCAAAGTTTCTAGTTTCTGTTTGTGTCTCCCCTGAGGAGATTTCAGGCCATCTATGTCTTTCAGTACTATCTCTTTTGGTTTGGAAGCTATTGCTGGATGTTTGGCATGTTTGGTAAAAAAAGCTGCTCTGGCCGAGAAAAACACTTTTGGTGCACCATGCAGGTACATTTGAGTTTCCCAGGCAAACGAAAGCAGTTACACCAAAGTTTCTAGTTTCTGTTTGTGTCTCCCCTGAGGAGGTTTCAGGCCAGCAATATCTTTCAGAACTATCTGTTTTGGTTTGGAAGCTATTGCTGGACGTTTGGTAGAAAAAGCTGCTCTGGCCGAGAAAAACACTTTTGGTGCACCATGCAGGTACATTTGAGTTTCCCAGGCAAACGAAAGCAGTGACACCAATGTTTCTAGTTTCTGTTTGTGTCTCCCCTGAGGAGGTTTCAGGCCAGCTATGTCTTTCAGTACTATCTCTTTTGGTTTTGAAGCTATTGCTGGATGTTCGGTAGAAAAAGCTGCTCTGGCCAAGAAAAACACTTTTGGTGCACCATGCAGGTACATTTGAGTTTCCCAGGCAAACGAAAGCAGTTACACCAAAGTTTCTAGTTTCTGTTTGTGTCTCCCCTGAGGAGGTTTCAGGCCAGCAATATCTTTCAGTACTATCTCTTTTGGTTTGGAAGCTATTGCTGGACGTTTGGTAGAAAAAGCTGCTCCGGCCGAGAAAAACACTTTTGGTGCACCATGCAGGTACATTTGAGTTTCCCAGGCAAACGAAAGCAGTGACACCAAAGTTTCTAGTTTCTGTTTGTGTCTCCCCTGAGGAGGTTTCAGGCCAGCTATGTCTTTCAGTACTATCTCTTTTGGTTTGGAAGCTACTGCTGGACGTTTGGTAGAAAGAGCTGCTCTGGCCGAGAAAAACACTTTTGGTGCACCATGCAGGTACATTTGAGTTTCCCAGGCAAATGAAAGCAGTTACACCAAAGTTTCTAGTTTCTGTTTGTGTCTCCCCTGAGGAGGTTTCAGGCCAGCTATGTCTTGCAGTGCTATCTCTTTTGGTTTGGAAGCTATTGCTGGACGTTTGGTAGAAAAAGCTTCTCCGGCCGAGAAAAACACTTTTGGTGCACCATGCAGGTACATTTGAGTTTCCCAGGCAAACAAAAGCAGTGACACCAAAGTTTCTAGTTTCTGTTTGTGTCTCCCCTGAGGAGTTTTCAGGCCAGCAATATCTTTCAGAACTATCTGTTTTGGTTTGGAAGCTATTGCTGGACGTTTGCCATGTTTGGTAGAAAAAGCTTCTCCGGCCGAGAAAAACACTTTTGGTGCACCATGCAGGTACATTTGAGTTTCCCAGGCAAACGAAAGCAGTTACACCAAAGATTCTAGTTTCTGTTTGTGTCTCCCCTGAGGAGGTTTCAGGCCAGCAATATCTTTCAGAACTATCTGTTTTGGTTTGGAAGCTATTGCTGGACGTTTGGCATGTTTGGTAGAAAAAGCTTCTCCGGCCGAGAAAAACACTTTTGGTGCACCATGCAGGTACATTTGAGTTTCCCAGGCAAACGAAAGCAGTTACACCAAAGTTTCTAGTTTCTGTTTGTGTCTCCCCTGAGGAGGTTTCAGGCCAGCTATGACTTTCACTACTATCTCTTTTGGTTTGGAATCTATTGCTGGACGTTTGGCATGTTTGGTAGAAAAAGATTCTCCGGCCGAGAAAAACACTTTTGGTGCACCATGCAGGTACATTTGAGTTTCCCAGGCAAACGAAAGCAGTGACACCAAAGTTTCTAGTTTCTGTTTGTGTCTCCCCTGAGGAGGTTTCAGGCCAGCTATGTCTTTCAGTACTATCTCTTTTGGTTTGGAAGCTATTGCTGGACGTTCGGTAGAAAAAGCTTCTCTGGCCTAGAAAAACACTTTTGGTGCACCATGCAGGTACATTTGAGTTTCCCAGGCAAACAAAAGCAGTTACACCAAAGTTTCTAGTTTCTCTTTGTGTCTCCCCTGAGGAGGTTTCAGGCCAGCTATGACTTTCAGTACTATCTCTTTTGGTTTGGAAGCTATTGCTGGACGTTTGGCATGTTTGGTAGAAAAAGCTTCTCCGGCCGAGAAAAAGACTTTTGGTGCACCATGCAGGTACATTTGAGTTTCCCAGGCAAACGAAAGCAGTTACACCAAAGTTTCTAGTTTCTGTTTGTGTCTCCCCTGAGGAGGTTTCAGGCCAGCTATGACTTTCACTACTATCTCTTTTGGTTTGGAAGCTATTGCTGGACGTTTGGTAGAAAAAGCTGCTCTGGCCGAGAAAAACACTTTTGATGCACCATGCAGGTACATTTGAGTTTCCCAGGCAAATGAAAGCAGTTACACCAAAGTTTCTAGTTTCTGTTTGTGTCTCCCCTGAGGAGGTTTCAGGCCAGCTATGTCTTTCAGTACTATCTCTTTTGGTTTGGAAGCTATTGCTGGACGTTTGGTAGAAAAAGCTGCTGCGGCCGAGAAAAACACTTTTGGTGCACCATGCAGGTACATTTGAGTTTCCCAGGCAAACGAAAGCAGTGACACCAAAGTTTCTAGTTTCTGTTTGTGTCTCCCCTGAGGAGGTTTCAGGCCAGCTATGTCTTTCAGTACTATCTCTTTTGGTTTGGAAGCTATTGCTGGACGTTCGGTAAAAAAAGCTGCTCTGGCCAAGAAAAACACTTTGGTGCACCATGCAGGTACATTTGAGTTTCCCAGGCAAACGAAAGCAGTTACACCAAAGCTTCTAGTTTCTGTTTGTGTCTCTCCTGAGGTGGTTTCAGGCCAGCAATGTCTTTCAGTACTATCTCTTTTGGTTTGGATGCTATTGCTGGACGTTCGGTAGAAATAGCTGCTCTGGCCAAGAAAAACACTTTTGGTGCACCATGCAGGTACATTTGAGTTTCCCAGGCAAACGAAAGCAGTTACACCAAAGTTTCTAGTTTCTGTTTGTGTCTCCCCTGAGGAGGTTTCAGGATAGCAATATCTTTCAGTACTATCTCTTTTGGTTTGGAAGCTATTGCTGGACGTTTGGTAGAAAAAGCTGCTCCGGCCGAGAAAAACACTTTTGGTGCACCATGCAGGTACATTTGAGTTTCCCAGGCAAACGAAAGCAGTTACACCAAAGTTTCTAGTTTCTGTTTGTGTCTCCCCTGAGGAGGTTTCAGGCCAGCTATGTCTTTCAGTACTATCTCTTTTGGTTTGGAAGCTATTGCTGGACGTTTGGTAGAAAAAGCTGCTCTGGCCGAGAAAAACACTTTTGATGCACCATGCAGGTACATTTGAGTTTCCCAGGCAAATGAAAGCAGTTACACCAAAGTTTCTAGTTTCTGTTTGTGTCTCCCCTGAGGAGGTTTCAGGCCAGCTATGTCTTTCAGTACTATCTCTTTTGGTTTGGAAGCTATTGCTGGACGTTTGGTAGAAAAAGCTGCTGCGGCCGAGAAAAACACTTTTGGTGCACCATGCAGGTACATTTGAGTTTCCCAGGCAAACGAAAGCAGTGACACCAAAGTTTCTAGTTTCTGTTTGTGTCTCCCCTGAGGAGGTTTCATGCCAGCTATGTCTTTCAGTACTATCTCTTTTGGTTTTGAAGCTATTGCTGGACGTTCGGTAAAAATAGCTGCTCTGGCCAAGAAAAACACTTTGGTGCACCATGCAGGTACATTTGAGTTTCCCAGGCAAACGAAAGCAGTTACACCAAAGTTTCTAGTTTCTGTTTGTGTCTCTCCTGAGGTGGTTTCAGGCCAGCAATGTCTTTCAGTACTATCTCTTTTGGTTTGGAAGCTATTGCTGGACGTTCGGTAGAAAAAGCTGCTCTGGCCAAGAAAAACACTTTTGGTGCACCATGCAGGTACATTTGAGTTTCCCAGGCAAACGAAAGCAGTTACACCAAAGTTTCTAGTTTCTGTTTGTGTCTCCCCTGAGGAGGTTTCAGGCCAGCTATGTCTTTCAGTACTATCTCTTTTGGTTTGGAAGCTATTGCTGGACGTTTGGTAGAAAAAGCTGCTCCGGCCGAGAAAAACACTTTTGGTGCACCATGCAGGTACATTTGAGTTTCCCAGGCAAACGAAAGCAGTGACACCAAAGTTTCTACTTTCTGTTTGTGTCTCCCCTGAGGAGGTTTCAGGCCAGCTATGTCTTTCAGTACTATCTCTTTTGGTTTGGAAGCTACTGCTGGACGTTTGGTAGAAAGAGCTGCTCCGGCCGAGAAAAACACTTTTGGTGCACCATGCAGGTACATTTGAGTTTCCCAGGCAAATGAAAGCCGTTACACCAAAGTTTCTAGTTTCTGTTTGTGTCTCCCCTGAGGAGGTTTCAGGCCAGCTATGTCTTGCAGTGCTATCTCTTTTGGTTTGGAAGCTATTGCTGGACGTTTGGTAGAAAAAGCTTCTCCGGCCGAGAAAAACACTTTTGGTGCACCATGCAGGTACATTTGAGTTTCCCAGGCAAACAAAAGCAGTGACACCAAAGTTTCTAGTTTCTGTTTGTGTCTCCCCTGAGGAGTTTTCAGGCCAGCAATATCTTTCAGAACTATCTGTTTTGGTTTGGAAGCTATTGCTGGACGTTTGCCATGTTTGGTAGAAAAAGCTGCTCCGGCCGAGAAAAACACTTTTGGTGCACCATGCAGGTACATTTGAGTTTCCCAGGCAAACGAAAGCAGTTACACCAAAGATTCTAGTTTCTGTTTGTGTCTCCCCTGAGGAGGTTTCAGGCCAGCAATATCTTTCAGAACTATCTGTTTTGGTTTGGAAGCTATTGCTGGACGTTTGGCATGTTTGGTAGAAAAAGCTTCTCCGGCCGAGAAAAACACTTTTGGTGCACCATGCAGGTACATTTGAGTTTCCCAGGCAAACGAAAGCAGTTACACCAAAGTTTCTAGTTTCTGTTTGTGTCTCCCCTGAGGAGGTTTCAGGCCAGCTATGACTTTCACTACTATCTCTTTTGGTTTGGAATCTATTGCTGGACGTTTGGCATGTTTGGTAGAAAAAGATTCTCCGGCCGAGAAAAACACTTTTGGTGCACCATGCAGGTACATTTGAGTTTCCCAGGCAAACGAAAGCAGTGACACCAAAGTTTCTAGTTTCTGTTTGTGTCTCCCCTGAGGAGGTTTCAGGCCAGCTATGTCTTTCAGTACTATCTCTTTTGGTTTGGAAGCTATTGCTGGACGTTCGGTAGAAAAAGCTTCTCTGGCCTAGAAAAACACTTTTGGTGCACCATGCAGGTACATTTGAGTTTCCCAGGCAAACAAAAGCAGTTACACCAAAGTTTCTAGTTTCTCTTTGTGTCTCCCCTGAGGAGGTTTCAGGCCAGCTATGACTTTCAGTACTATCTCTTTTGGTTTGGAAGCTATTGCTGGACGTTTGGCATGTTTGGTAGAAAAAGCTTCTCCGGCCGAGAAAAAGACTTTTGGTGCACCATGCAGGTACATTTGAGTTTCCCAGGCAAACGAAAGCAGTTACACCAAAGTTTCTAGTTTCTGTTTGTGTCTCCCCTGAGGAGGTTTCAGGCCAGCTATGACTTTCACTACTATCTCTTTTGGTTTGGAAGCTATTGCTGGACGTTTGGTAGAAAAAGCTGCTCTGGCCGAGAAAAACACTTTTGATGCACCATGCAGGTACATTTGAGTTTCCCAGGCAAATGAAAGCAGTTACACCAAAGTTTCTAGTTTCTGTTTGTGTCTCCCCTGAGGAGGTTTCAGGCCAGCTATGTCTTTCAGTACTATCTCTTTTGGTTTGGAAGCTATTGCTGGACGTTTGGTAGAAAAAGCTGCTGCGGCCGAGAAAAACACTTTTGGTGCACCATGCAGGTACATTTGAGTTTCCCAGGCAAACGAAAGCAGTGACACCAAAGTTTCTAGTTTCTGTTTGTGTCTCCCCTGAGGAGGTTTCAGGCCAGCTATGTCTTTCAGTACTATCTCTTTTGGTTTGGAAGCTATTGCTGGACGTTCGGTAAAAAAAGCTGCTCTGGCCAAGAAAAACACTTTGGTGCACCATGCAGGTACATTTGAGTTTCCCAGGCAAACGAAAGCAGTTACACCAAAGCTTCTAGTTTCTGTTTGTGTCTCTCCTGAGGTGGTTTCAGGCCAGCAATGTCTTTCAGTACTATCTCTTTTGGTTTGGATGCTATTGCTGGACGTTCGGTAGAAATAGCTGCTCTGGCCAAGAAAAACACTTTTGGTGCACCATGCAGGTACATTTGAGTTTCCCAGGCAAACGAAAGCAGTTACACCAAAGTTTCTAGTTTCTGTTTGTGTCTCCCCTGAGGAGGTTTCAGGATAGCAATATCTTTCAGTACTATCTCTTTTGGTTTGGAAGCTATTGCTGGACGTTTGGTAGAAAAAGCTGCTCCGGCCGAGAAAAACACTTTTGGTGCACCATGCAGGTACATTTGAGTTTCCCAGGCAAACGAAAGCAGTGACACCAAAGTTTCTAGTTTCTGTTTGTGTCTCCCCTGAGGAGGTTTCAGGCCAGCTATGTCTTTCAGTACTATCTCTTTTGGTTTGGAAGCTACTGCTGGACGTTTGGTAGAAAGAGCTGCTCTGGCCGAGAAAAACACTTTTGGTGCACCATGCAGGTACATTTGAGTTTCCCAGGCAAATGAAAGCAGTGACACCAAAGTTTCTAGTTTCTGTTTGTGTCTCCCCTGAGGAGGTTTCAGGCCAGCTATGTCTTGCAGTGCTATCTTTTTTGGTTTGGAAGCTATTGCTGGACGTTTGGTAGAAAAAGCTTCTCCGGCCGAGAAAAACACTTTTGGTGCACCATGCAGGTACATTTGAGTTTCCCAGGCAAACAAAAGCAGAGACACCAAAGTTTCTAGTTTCTGTTTGTGTCTCCCCTGAGGAGTTTTCAGGCCAGCAATATCTTTCAGAACTATCTGTTTTGGTTTGGAAGCTATTGCTGGACGTTTGCCATGTTTGGTAGAAAAAGCTGCTCCGGCCGAGAAAAACACTTTTGGTGCACCATGCAGGTACATTTGAGTTTCCCAGGCAAACGAAAGCAGTTACACCAAAGATTCTAGTTTCTGTTTGTGTCTCCCCTGAGGAGGTTTCAGGCCAGCAATATCTTTCAGAACTATCTGTTTTGGTTTGGAAGCTATTGCTGGACGTTTGGCATGTTTGGTAGAAAAAGCTGCTCCGGCCGAGAAAAACACTTTTGGTGCACCATGCAGGTACATTTGAGTTTCCCAGGCAAACGAAAGCAGTTACACCAAAGTTTCTAGTTTCTGTTTGTGTCTCCCCTGAGGAGGTTTCAGGCCAGCTATGACTTTCACTACTATCTCTTTTGGTTTGGAATCTATTGCTGGACGTTTGGCATGTTTGGTAGAAAAAGATTCTCCGGCCGAGAAAAACACTTTTGGTGCACCATGCAGGTACATTTGAGTTTCCCAGGCAAATGAAAGCAGTGACACCAAAGTTTCTAGTTTCTGTTTGTGTCTCCCCTGAGGAGGTTTCAGGCCAGCTATGTCTTTCAGTACTATCTCTTTTGGTTTGGAAGCTATTGCTGGACGTTCGGTAGAAAAAGCTTCTCTGGCCTAGAAAAACACTTTTGGTGCACCATGCAGGTACATTTGAGTTTCCCAGGCAAACGAAAGCAGTTACACCAAAGTTTCTAGTTTCTCTTTGTGTCTCCCCTGAGGAGGTTTCAGGCCAGCTATGACTTTCAGTACTATCTCTTTTGGTTTGGAAGCTATTGCTGGACGTTTGGCATGTTTGGTAGAAAAAGCTTCTCCGGCCGAGAAAAACACTTTTGGTGCACCATGCAGGTACATTTGAGTTTCCCAGGCAAACGAAAGCAGTTACACCAAAGTTTCTAGTTTCTGTTTGTGTCTCCCCTGAGGAGGTTTCAGGCCAGCTATGACTTTCACTACTATCTCTTTTGGTTTGGAAGCTATTGCTGGACGTTTGGTAGAAAAAGCTGCTCTGGCCGAGAAAAACACTTTTGATGCACCATGCAGGTACATTTGAGTTTCCCAGGCAAATGAAAGCAGTTACACCAAAGTTTCTAGTTTCTGTTTGTGTCTCCCCTGAGGAGGTTTCAGGCCAGCTATGTCTTTCAGTACTATCTCTTTTGGTTTGGAAGCTATTGCTGGACGTTTGGTAGAAAAAGCTGCTGCGGCCGAGAAAAACACTTTTGGTGCACCATGCAGGTACATTTGAGTTTCCCAGGCAAACGAAAGCAGTGACACCAAAGTTTCTAGTTTCTGTTTGTGTCTCCCCTGAGGAGGTTTCATGCCAGCTATGTCTTTCAGTACTATCTCTTTTGGTTTTGAAGCTATTGCTGGACGTTCGGTAAAAATAGCTGCTCTGGCCAAGAAAAACACTTTGGTGCACCATGCAGGTACATTTGAGTTTCCCAGGCAAACGAAAGCAGTTACACCAAAGTTTCTAGTTTCTGTTTGTGTCTCTCCTGAGGTGGTTTCAGGCCAGCAATGTCTTTCAGTACTATCTCTTTTGGTTTGGAAGCTATTGCTGGACGTTCGGTAGAAAAAGCTGCTCTGGCCAAGAAAAACACTTTTGGTGCACCATGCAGGTACATTTGAGTTTCCCAGGCAAACGAAAGCAGTTACACCAAAGTTTCTAGTTTCTGTTTGTGTCTCCCCTGAGGAGGTTTCAGGCCAGCAATATCTTTCAGTACTATCTCTTTTGGTTTGGAAGCTATTGCTGGACGTTTGGTAGAAAAAGCTGCTCCGGCCGAGAAAAACACTTTTGGTGCACCATGCAGGTACATTTGAGTTTCCCAGGCAAACGAAAGCAGTGACACCAAAGTTTCTAGTTTCTGTTTGTGTCTCCCCTGAGGAGGTTTCAGGCCAGCTATGTCTTTCAGTACTATCTCTTTTGGTTTGGAAGCTACTGCTGGACGTTTGGTAGAAAGAGCTGCTCCGGCCGAGAAAAACACTTTTGGTGCACCATGCAGGTACATTTGAGTTTCCCAGGCAAATGAAAGCCGTTACACCAAAGTTTCTAGTTTCTGTTTGTGTCTCCCCTGAGGAGGTTTCAGGCCAGCTATGTCTTGCAGTGCTATCTCTTTTGGTTTGGAAGCTATTGCTGGACGTTTGGTAGAAAAAGCTGCTCCGGCCGAGAAAAACACTTTTGGTGCACCATGCAGGTACATTTGAGTTTCCCAGGCAAACAAAAGCAGTGACACCAAAGTTTCTAGTTTCTGTTTGTGTCTCCCCTGAGGAGTTTTCAGGCCAGCAATATCTTTCAGAACTATCTGTTTTGGTTTGGAAGCTATTGCTGGACGTTTGCCATGTTTGGTAGAAAAAGCTGCTCCGGCCGAGAAAAACACTTTTGGTGCACCATGCAGGTACATTTGAGTTTCCCAGGCAAACGAAAGCAGTTACACCAAAGATTCTAGTTTCTGTTTGTGTCTCCCCTGAGGAGGTTTCAGGCCAGCAATATCTTTCAGAACTATCTGTTTTCTTTTGGAAGCTATTGCTGGACGTTTGGCATGTTTGGTAGAAAAAGCTGCTCCGGCCGAGAAAAACACTTTTGGTGCACCATGCAGGTACATTTGAGTTTCCCAGGCAAACGAAAGCAGTTACACCAAAGTTTCTAGTTTCTGTTTGTGTCTCCCCTGAGGAGGTTTCAGGCCAGCTATGACTTTCACTACTATCTCTTTTGGTTTGGAATCTATTGCTGGACGTTTGGCATGTTTGGTAGAAAAAGATTCTCCGGCCGAGAAAAACACTTTTGGTGCACCATGCAGGTACATTTGAGTTTCCCAGGCAAACGAAAGCAGTGACACCAAAGTTTCTAGTTTCTGTTTGTGTCTCCCCTGAGGAGGTTTCAGGCCAGCTATGTCTTTCAGTACTATCTCTTTTGGTTTGGAAGCTATTGCTGGACGTTCGGTAGAAAAAGCTTCTCTGGCCTAGAAAAACACTTTTGGTGCACCATGCAGGTACATTTGAGTTTCCCAGGCAAACGAAAGCAGTTACACCAAAGTTTCTAGTTTCTCTTTGTGTCTCCCCTGAGGAGGTTTCAGGCCAGCTATGACTTTCAGTACTATCTCTTTTGGTTTGGAAGCTATTGCTGGACGTTTGGCATGTTTGGTAGAAAAAGCTTCTCCGGCCGAGAAAAACACTTTTGGTGCACCATGCAGGTACATTTGAGTTTCCCAGGCAAACGAAAGCAGTTACACCAAAGTTTCTAGTTTCTGTTTGTGTCTCCCCTGAGGAGGTTTCAGGCCAGCTATGTCTTTCAGTACTATCTCTTTTGGTTTGGAAGCTACTGCTGGACGTTTGGTAGAAAGAGCTGCTCTGGCCGAGAAAAACACTTTTGGTGCACCATGCAGGTACATTTGAGTTTCCCAGGCAAACGAAAGCAGTTACACCAAAGTTTCTAGTTTCTGTTTGTGTCTCCCCTGAGGAGGTTTCAGGCCAGCTATGTCTTTCAGTACTATCTCTTTTGGTTTGGAAGCTATTGCTGGACGTTTGGTAGAAAAAGCTGCTGCGGCCGAGAAAAACACTTTTGGTGCACCATGCAGGTACATTTGAGTTTCCCAGGCAAACGAAAGCAGTGACACCAAAGTTTCTAGTTTCTGTTTGTGTCTCCCCTGAGGAGGTTTCATGCCAGCTATGTCTTTCAGTACTATCTCTTTTGGTTTGGAAGCTATTGCTGGACGTTCTGTAAAAATAGCTGCTCTGGCCAAGAAAAACACTTTGGTGCACCATGCAGGTACATTTGAGTTTCCCAGGCAAACGAAAGCAGTTACACCAAAGTTTCTAGTTTCTGTTTGTGTCTCTCCTGAGGTGGTTTCAGGCCTGCAATGTCTTTCAGTACTATCTCTTTTGGTTTGGAAGCTATTGCTGGACGTTCGGTAGAAAAAGCTGCTCTGGCCAAGAAAAACACTTTTGGTGCACCATGCAGGTACATTTGAGTTTCCCAGGCAAACGAAAGCAGTTACACCAAAGTTTCTAGTTTCTGTTTGTGTCTCCCCTGAGGAGGTTTCAGGCCAGCAATATCTTTCAGTACTATCTCTTTTGGTTTGGAAGCTATTGCTGGACGTTTGGTAGAAAAAGCTGCTCCGGCCGAGAAAAACACTTTTGGTGCACCATGCAGGTACATTTGAGTTTCCCAGGCAAACGAAAGCAGTGACACCAAAGTTTCTAGTTTCTGTTTGTGTCTCCCCTGAGGAGGTTTCAGGCCAGCTATGTCTTTCAGTACTATCTCTTTTGGTTTGGAAGCTACTGCTGGACGTTTGGTAGAAAGAGCTGCTCTGGCCGAGAAAAACACTTTTGGTGCACCATGCAGGTACATTTGAGTTTCCCAGGCAAATGAAAGCCGTTACACCAAAGTTTCTAGTTTCTGTTTGTGTCTCCCCTGAGGAGGTTTCAGGCCAGCTATGTCTTGCAGTGCTATCTCTTTTGGTTTGGAAGCTATTGCTGGACGTTTGGTAGAAAAAGCTTCTCCGGCCGAGAAAAACACTTTTGGTGCACCATGCAGGTACATTTGAGTTTCCCAGGCAAACAAAAGCAGTGACACCAAAGTTTCTAGTTTCTGTTTGTGTCTCCCCTGAGGAGTTTTCAGGCCAGCAATATCTTTCAGAACTATCTGTTTTGGTTTGGAAGCTATTGCTGGACGTTTGCCATGTTTGGTAGAAAAAGCTGCTCCGGCCGAGAAAAACACTTTTGGTGCACCATGCAGGTACATTTGAGTTTCCCAGGCAAACGAAAGCAGTTACACCAAAGTTTCTAGTTTCTGTTTGTGTCTCCCCTGAGGAGGTTTCAGGCCAGCTATGACTTTCACTACTATCTCTTTTGGTTTGGAATCTATTGCTGGACGTTTGGCATGTTTGGTAGAAAAAGATTCTCCGGCCGAGAAAAACACTTTTGGTGCACCATGCAGGTACATTTGAGTTTCCCAGGCAAACGAAAGCAGTGACACCAAAGTTTCTAGTTTCTGTTTGTGTCTCCCCTGAGGAGGTTTCAGGCCAGCTATGTCTTTCAGTACTATCTCTTTTGGTTTGGAAGCTATTGCTGGACGTTCGGTAGAAAAAGCTTCTCTGGCCTAGAAAAACACTTTTGGTGCACCATGCAGGTACATTTGAGTTTCCCAGGCAAACGAAAGCAGTTACACCAAAGTTTCTAGTTTCTCTTTGTGTCTCGCCTGAGGAGGTTTCAGGCCAGCTATGTCTTTCAGTACTATCTCTTTTGGTTTGGAAGCTATTGCTGGACGTTTGGCATGTTTGGTAGAAAAAGCTTCTCCGGCCGAGAAAAACACTTTTGGTGCACCATGCAGGTACATTTGAGTTTCCCAGGCAAACGAAAGCAGTTACACCAAAGTTTCTAGTTGCTGTTTGTGTCTCCCCTGAGGAGGTTTCAGGCCAGCTATGACTTTCAGTACTATCTCTTTTGGTTTGGAAGCTATTGCTGGACGTTTGGTAGAAAAAGCTGCTCTGGCCGAGAAAAACACTTTTGATGCACCATGCAGGTACATTTGAGTTTCCCAGGCAAATGAAAGCAGTTACACCAAAGTTTCTAGTTTCTGTTTGTGTCTCCCCTGAGGAGGTTTCAGGCCAGCTATGTCTTTCAGTACTATCTCTTTTGGTTTGGAAGCTATTGCTGGACGTTTGGTAGAAAAAGCTGCTGCGGCCGAGAAAAACACTTTTGGTGCACCATGCAGGTACATTTGAGTTTCCCAGGCAAACGAAAGCAGTGACACCAAAGTTTCTAGTTTCTGTTTGTGTCTCCCCTGAGGAGGTTTCATGCCAGCTATGTCTTTCAGTACTATCTCTTTTGGTTTGGAAGCTATTGCTGGACGTTCGGTAAAAATAGCTGCTCTGGCCAAGAAAAACACTTTGGTGCACCATGCAGGTACATTTGAGTTTCCCAGGCAAACGAAAGCAGTTACACCAAAGTTTCTAGTTTCTGTTTGTGTCTCTCCTGAGGTGGTTTCAGGCCAGCAATGTCTTTCAGTACTATCTCTTTTGGTTTGGAAGCTATTGCTGGACGTTCGGTATAAAAAGCTGCTCTGGCCAAGAAAAACACTTTTGGTGCACCATGCAGGTACATTTGAGTTTCCCAGGCAAACGAAAGCAGTTACACCAAAGTTTCTAGTTTCTGTTTGTGTCTCCCCTGAGGAGGTTTCAGGCCAGCAATATCTTTCAGTACTATCTCTTTTGGTTTGGAAGCTATTGCTGGACGTTTGGTAGAAAAAGCTGCTCCGGCCGAGAAAAACACTTTTGGTGCACCATGCAGGTACATTTGAGTTTCCCAGGCAAACGAAAGCAGTGACACCAAAGTTTCTAGTTTCTGTTTGTGTCTCCCCTGAGGAGGTTTCAGGCCAGCTATGTCTTTCAGTACTATCTCTTTTGGTTTGGAAGCTACTGCTGGACGTTTGGTAGAAAGAGCTGCTCTGGCCGAGAAAAACACTTTTGGTGCACCATGCAGGTACATTTGAATTTCCCAGGCAAATGAAAGCCGTTACACCAAAGTTTCTAGTTTCTGTTTGTGTCTCCCCTGAGGAGGTTTCAGGCCAGCTATGTCTTGCAGTGCTATCTCTTTTGGTTTGGAAGCTATTGCTGGACGTTTGATAGAAAAAGCTTCTCCGGCCGAGAAAAACACTTTTGGTGCACCATGCAGGTACATTTGAGTTTCCCAGGCAAACAAAAGCAGTGACACCAAAGTTTCTAGTTTCTGTTTGTGTCTCCCCTGAGGAGTTTTCAGGCCAGCAATATCTTTCAGAACTATCTGTTTTGGTTTGGAAGCTATTGCTGGACGTTTGCCATGTTTGGTAGAAAAAGCTGCTCCGGCCGAGAAAAACACTTTTGGTGCACCATGCAGGTACATTTGAGTTTCCCAGGCAAACGAAAGCAGTTACACCAAAGATTCTAGTTTCTGTTTGTGTCTCCCCTGAGGAGGTTTCAGGCCAGCAATATCTTTCAGAACTATCTGTTTTCTTTTGGAAGCTATTGCTGGACGTTTTGCATGTTTGGTAGAAAAAGATGCTCCGGCCGAGAAAAACACTTTTGGTGCACCATGCAGGTACATTTGAGTTTCCCAGGCAAACGAAAGCAGTTACACCAAAGTTTCTAGTTTCTGTTTGTGTCTCCCCTGAGGAGGTTTCAGGCCAGCTATGACTTTCACTACTATCTCTTTTGGTTTGGAATCTATTGCTGGACGTTTGGCATGTTTGGTAGAAAAAGATTCTCCGGCCGAGAAAAACACTTTTGGTGCACCATGCAGGTACATTTGAGTTTCCCAGGCAAACGAAAGCAGTGACACCAAAGTTTCTAGTTTCTGTTTGTGTCTCCCCTGAGGAGGTTTCAGGCCAGCTATGTCTTTCAGTACTATCTCTTTTGGTTTGGAAGCTATTGCTGGACGTTCGGTAGAAAAAGCTTCTCTGGCCTAGAAAAACACTTTTGGTGCACCATGCAGGTACATTTGAGTTTCCCAGGCAAACGAAAGCAGTTACACCAAAGTTTCTAGTTTCTCTTTGTGTCTCCACTGAGGAGGTTTCAGGCCAGCTATGACTTTCAGTACTATCTGTTTTGGTTTGGAAGCTATTGCTTGACGTTTGGCATGTTTGGTAGAAAAAGCTTCTCCGGCCGAGAAAAACACTTTTGGTGCACCATGCAGGTACATTTGAGTTTCCCAGGAAAACGAAAGCAGTTACACCAAAGTTTCTAGTTTCTGTTTGTGTCTCCCCTGAGGAGGTTTCAGGCCAGCTATGTCTTTCAGTACTATCTCTTTTGGTTTGGAAGCTACTGCTGGACGTTTGGTAGAAAGAGCTGCTCTGGCCGAGAAAAACACATTTGGTGCACCATGCAGGTACATTTGAGTTTCCCAGGCAAACGAAAGCAGTTACACCAAAGTTTCTAGTTTCTGTTTGTGTCTCCCCTGAGGAGGTTTCAGGCCAGCTATGACTTTCAGTACTATCTCTTTTGGTTTGGAAGCTATTGCTGTACGTTTGGCATGTTTGGTAGAAAAAGCTGCTCCGGCCGAGAAAAACACTTTTGGTGCACCATGCAGGTACATTTGAGTTTCCCAGGCAAACGAAAGCAGTTACACCAAAGTTTCTAGTTTCTGTTTGTGTCTCCCCTGAGGAGGTTTCAGGCCAGCTATGCCTTGCAGTGCTATGTCTTTTGGTTTGGTAGCTATTGCTGGACGTTTGGTAGAAAAAGCTTCTCCGGCCGAGAAAAACACTTTTGGTGCACCATGCAGGTACATTTGAGTTTCCCAGGCAAACGAAAGCAGTGACACCAAAGTTTCTAGTTTCTGTTTGTGTCTCCCCTGAGGAGGTTTCAGGCCAGCAATATCTTTCAGAACTATCTGTTTTCTTTTGGCAGCTATTGCTGGACGTTTGGCATGTTTGGTAGAAAAAGCTGCTCCGGCCGAGAAAAACACTTTTGGTGCACCATGCAGGTACATTTGAGTTTCCCAGGCAAACGAAAGCAGTTACACCAAAGTTTCTAGTTTCTGTTTGTGTCTCCCCTGAGGAGGTTTCAGGCCAGCAATATCTTTCAGAACTATCTCTTTTGGTTTGGAAGCTATTGCTGGACGTTTGGCATGTTTGGTAGAAAAAGCTGCTCCGGCCGAGAAAAACCCTTTTGGGCACCATGCAGGTACATTTGAGTTTCCAGGCAAACGAAAGCAGTTACACCAAAGATTCTAGTTTCTGTTTGTGTCTCCCCTGAGGAGGTTTCAGGCCAGCAGTATCTTTCAGAACTATCTGTTTTGGTTTGGAAGCTATTGCTGGACGTTTGGCATGTTTGGTAGAAAAAGCTTCTCCGGCTGAGAAAAACAATTTTGGTGCACCATGCAGGTACATTTGAGTTTCCCAGGCAAACGAAAGCAGTTACACCAAAGTTTCTAGTTTCTGTTTGTGTCTCCCCTGAGGAGGTTTCAGGCCAGCTATGTCTTTCAGTGCTCTTTTTTGGTTTGGAAGCTATTGCTGGACGTTTGGTAGAAAAATCTGCTCCGGCCGAGAAAAACACTTTTGGTGCACCATGCAGGTACATTTGAGTTTCCCAGGCAAACGAAAGCAGTTACACCAAAGTTTCTAGTTTCTGTTTGTGTCTCCCCTGAGGAGGTTTCAGGCCAGAAATATCTTTCAGTACTATCTCTTTTGGTTTGGAAGCTATTGCTGTACGTTTGGCAGAAAAAGCTGCTCCGGCCGAGAAAAACACTTTTGGTGCACCATGCAGGTACATTTGAGTTTCCCAGGCAAACGAAAGCAGTTACACCAAAGTTTCTAGTTTCTGTTTGTGTCTCCCCTGAGGAGGTTTCAGGCCAGCTATGTCTTTCAGTACTATCTCTTTTGGTTTGGAAGCTATTGCTGGACGTTTGGTAGAAAAAGCTTCTCCGGCCGAGAAAAACACTTTTGGTGCACCATGAAGGTACATTTGAGTTTCCCAGGCAAACGAAAGCAGTTACACCAAAGATTCTAGTTTCTGTTTGTGTCTCCCCTGAGGAGGTTTCAGGCCAGCAATGTCTTTCAGTACTATCACTTTTGGTTTGGATGCTATTGCTGGACGTTTGGCATGTTTGGTAGAAAAAGCTGCTCCGGCCGAGAAAAACACTTTTGGTGCACCATGCAGGTACATTTGAGTTTCCCAGGCAAACGAAAGCAGTGACACCAAAGTTTCTAGTTTCTGTTTGTGTCTCCCTTGAGGAGGTTTCATGCCAGCTATGTCTTTCAGTACTATCTGATTTGGTTTGGAAGCTATTGCTGGACGTTTGGCATGTTTGGTTGAAAAAGCTGCTCTGGCCGAGAAAAACACTTTTGGTGCACCATGCAGGTACATTTGAGTTTCCCAGGCAAACGAAAGCAGTTACACCAAAGTTTCTAGTTTCTGTTTGTGTCTCCCCTGAGGAGGTTTCAGGCCAGCTATGTCTTTCAGTACTATCTCTTTTGGTTTGGAAGCTATTGCTGGACGTTTGGTAGATAAAGCTGCTCCGGCCGAGAAAAACACTTTTGGTGCACCATGCAGGTACATTTGAGTTTCCCAGGCAAACGAAAGCAGTTACACCAAAGTTTCTAGTTTCTGTTTGTGTCTCCCCTGAGGAGGTTTCAGGCCAGCTATGACTTTCAGTACTATCTGTTTTGGTTTGGAAGCTATTTCTGGACGTTTGGCATGTTTGGTAGAAAAAGCTGCTCCGGCAGAGAAAAACACTTTTGGTGCACCATGCAGGTACATTTGAGTTTCCCAGGCAAACGAAAGCAGTTACACCAAAGTTTCTAGTTTCTGTTTGTGTCTCCCCTGAGGAGGTTTCAGGCCAGCAATATCTTTCAGAACTATATGTTTTGGTTTAGAAGCTATTGCTGGACGTTTGGCATGTTTGGTTGAAAAAGCTGCTCTGGCCGAGAAAAACACTTTTGGTGCACCATGCAGGTACATTTGAGTTTCCCAGGCAAACGAAAGCAGTTACACCAAAGTTTCTAGTTTCTGTTTGTGTCTCCCCTGAGGAGGTTTCAGGCCAGCTATGTCTTTCAGTACTATCTCTTTTGGTTTGGAAGCTATTGCTGGACGTTTGGTAGATAAAGCTGCTCCGGCCGAGAAAAACACTTTTGGTGCACCATGCAGGTACATTTGAGTTTCCCAGGCAAACGAAAGCAGTTACACCAAAGTTTCTAGTTTCTGTTTGTGTCTCCCCTGAGGAGGTTTCAGGCCAGCTATGACTTTCAGTACTATCTGTTTTGGTTTGGAAGCTATTTCTGGACGTTTGGCATGTTTGGTAGAAAAAGCTGCTCCGGCAGAGAAAAACACTTTTGGTGCACCATGCAGGTACATTTGAGTTTCCCAGGCAAACGAAAGCAGTTACACCAAAGTTTCTAGTTTCTGTTTGTGTCTCCCCTGAGGAGGTTTCAGGCCAGCAATATCTTTCAGAACTATATGTTTTGGTTTAGAAGCTATTGCTGGACGTTTGGTAGAAAAAGCTGCTCCGGCCGAGAAAAACACTTTTGGTGCACCATGCAGGTACATTTGAGTTTCCCAGGCAAACGAAAGCAGTGACACCAAAGTTTCTAGTTTCTGTTTGTGTCTCCCCTGAGGAGGTTTCCGGCCATCTATGTCTTTCAGCAATATCTGTTTTGGTTTAGAAGCTATTGCTGGACGTTTGGTAGAAAAAGCTGCTCTGGCCGAGAAAAACACTTTTGGTGCACCATGCAGGTACATTTGAGTTTCCCAGGCAAACGAAAGCAGTGACACCAAAGTTTCTAGTTTCTGTTTGTGTCTCCCCTGAGGATGTTTCAGGCCAGCTATGTCTTTCAGTACTATCTCTTTTGGTTTGGAAGCTATTGCTGGACGTTTGGTAGAAAAAGCTTCTCCGGCCGAGAAAAACACTTTTGGTGCACCATGCAGGTACATTTGAGTTTCCCAGGCAAACGAAAGCAGTGACACCAATGTTTCTAGTTTCTGTTTGTGTCTCCCCTGAGGAGGTTTCAGGCCAGCTATGTCTTTCAGTACTATCTCTTTTGGTTTGGAAGCTATTGCTGGACGTTTGGTAGAAAAAGCTGCTCTGGCCGAGAAAAACACTTTTGGTGCACCATGCAGGTACATTTGAGTTTCCCAGGCAAACGAAAGCAGTTACACCAAAGTTTCTAGTTTCTGTTTGTGTCTCCCCTGAGGAGGTTTCAGGCCAGCAATATCTTTCAGTACTATCTCTTTTGGTTTGGAAGCTATTGCTGTACGTTTGGTAGAAAAAGCTGCTCCGGCCGAGAAAAACACTTTTGGTGCACCATGCAGGTACATTTGAGTTTCCCAGGCAAACGAAAGCAGTTACACCAAAGTTTCTAGTTTCTGTTTGTGTCTCCCCTGAGGATGTTTCAGTCCAGCTATGTCTTTCAGTACTATCTCTTTTGGTTTGGAAGCTATTGCTGGACTTTTGGCATGTTTGGTTGAAAAAGCTGCTCCGGCCGAGAAAAACACTTTTGGTGCACCATGCAGGTACATTTGAGTTTCCCAGGCAAACGAAAGCAGTGACACCAAAGTTTCTAGTTTCTGTTTGTGTCTCCCCTGAGGAGGTTTCAGGCCAGCTATGTCTTTCAGTACTATCTCTTTTGGTTTGGAAGCTATTGCTGGACGTTTGGCATGTTTGGTTGAAAAAGCTCCTCCGGCCGAGAAAAACACTTTTGGTGCACCATGCAGGTACATTTGAGTTTCCCAGGCAAACGAAAGCAGTGACACCAAAGTTTCTAGTTTCTGTTTGTGTCTCCCCTGAGGAGGTTTCAGGCCAGCTATGTCTTTCAGTACTATCTCTTTTGGTTTGGAAGCTATTGCTGGACGTTTGGTAGATAAAGCTGCTCCGGCCGAGAAAAACACTTTTGGTGCACCATGCAGGTACATTTGAGTTTCCCAGGCAAACGAAAGCAGTTACACCAAAGTTTCTAGTTTCTGTTTGTGTCTCCCCTGAGGAGGTTTCAGGCCAGCTATGACTTTCAGTACTATCTGTTTTGGTTTGGAAGCTATTTCTGGACGTTTGGCATGTTTGGTAGAAAAAGCTGCTCCGGCCGAGAAAAACACTTTTGGTGCACCATGCAGGTACATTTGAGTTTCCCAGGCAAACGAAAGCAGTTACACCAAAGTTTCTAGTTTCTGTTTGTGTCTCCCCTGAGGATGTTTCAGGCCAGCTATGTCTTTCAGTACTATCTCTTTTGGTTTGGAAGCTATTGCTGGACGTTTGGTAGAAAAAGCTTCTCCGGCCGAGAAAAACACTTTTGGTGCACCATGCAGGTACATTTGAGTTTCCCAGGCAAACGAAAGCAGTGACACCAATGTTTCTAGTTTCTGTTTGTGTCTCCCCTGAGGAGGTTTCAGGCCAGCTATGTCTTTCAGTACTATCTCTTTTGGTTTGGAAGCTATTGCTGGACGTTTGGTAGAAAAAGCTGCTCTGGCCGAGAAAAACACTTTTGGTGCACCATGCAGGTACATTTGAGTTTCCCAGGCAAACGAAAGCAGTTACACCAAAGTTTCTAGTTTCTGTTTGTGTCTCCCCTGAGGAGGTTTCAGGCCAGCAATATCTTTCAGTACTATCTCTTTTGGTTTGGAAGCTATTGCTGGACGTTTGGTAGAAAAAGCTGCTCCGGCCGAGAAAAACACTTTTGGTGCACCATGCAGGTACATTTGAGTTTCCCAGGCAAACGAAAGCAGTGACACCAAAGTTTCTAGTTTCTGTTTGTGTCTCCCCTGAGGAGGTTTCAGTCCAGCTATGTCTTTCAGTACTATCTCTTTTGGTTTGGAAGCTATTGCTGGACGTTTGGTAGAAAAAGCTTCTCCTGCCGAGAAAAACACTTTTGGTGCACCATGAAGGTACATTTGAGTTTCCCAGGCAAACGAAAGCAGTTACACCAAAGTTTCTAGTTTCTGTTTGTGCCTCCCCTGAGGAGGTTTCAGGCCAGCAATGTCTTTCAGTACTATCACTTTTGGTTTGGATGCTATTGCTGGACGTTTGGCATGTTTGGTAGAAAAAGCTTCTCCGGCCGAGAAAAAAACTTTTGGTGCACCATGCAGGTACATTTGAGTTTCCCAGGCAAACGAAAGCAGTGACACCAAAGTTTCTAGTTTCTGTTTGTGTCTCCCCTGAGGAGGTTTCAGGCCAGCTATGTCTTTCAGTACTATCTCTTTTGGTTTGGAAGCTATTGCTGGACTTTTGGCATGTTTGGTTGAAAAAGCTGCTCCGGCCGAGAAAAACACTTTTGGTGCACCATGCAGGTACATTTGAGTTTCCCAGGCAAACGAAAGCAGTGACACCAAAGTTTCTAGTTTCTGTTTGTGTCTCCCCTGAGGAGGTTTCAGGCCAGCTATGTCTTTCAGTACTATCTCTTTTGGTTTGGAAGCTATTGCTGGACGTTTGGCATGTTTGGTTGAAAAAGCTGCTCCGGCCGAGAAAAACACTTTTGGTGCACCATGCAGGTACATTTGAGTTTCCCAGGCAAACGAAAGCAGTGACACCAAAGTTTCTAGTTTCTGTTTGTGTCTCCCCTGAGGAGGTTTCATGCCAGCTATGTCTTTCAGTACTATCTCTTTTGGTTTGGAAGCTATTGCTGGACGTTTGGTAGAAAAAGCTGCTCCGGCCGAGAAAAACACTTTTGGTGTACCATGCAGGTACATTTGAGTTTCCTAGGCAAACGAAAGCAGTGACACCAAAGTTTCTAGTTTCTGTTTGTGTCTCCCCTGAGGAGGTTTCAGGCCAGCTATGTCTTTTTGTACTATCTCTTTTGGTTTGGAAGCTATTGCTGGACGTTTGGTAGAAAAAGCTTCTCCGGCCGAGAAAAACACTTTTGGTGCACCATGCAGGTACATTTGAGTTTCCCAGGCATACGAAAGCAGTGACACCAAAGATTCTAGTTTCTGTTTGTGTCTCCCCTGAGGAGGTTTCAGGCCAGCTATGTCTTTCAGTACTATCTCTTTTGGTTTGGAAGCTATTGCTGGACGTTTGGTAGAAAAAGCTTCTCCGGCCGAGAAAAACACTTTTGGTGCACCATGCAGGTACATTTGAGTTTCCCAGGCAAACGAAAGCAGTGACACCAATGTTTCTAGTTTCTGTTTGTGTCTCCCCTGAGGAGGTTTCAGGCCAGCTATGTCTTTCAGTACTATCTCTTTTGGTTTGGAAGCTATTGCTGGACGTTTGGTAGAAAAAGCTGCTCTGGCCGAGAAAAACACTTTTGGTGCACCATGCAGGTACATTTGAGTTTCCCAGGCAAACGAAAGCAGTTACACCAAAGTTTCTAGTTTCTGTTTGTGTCTCCCCTGAGGAGGTTTCAGGCCAGCAATATCTTTCAGTACTATCTCTTTTGGTTTGGAAGCTATTGCTGGACGTTTGGTAGAAAAAGCTGCTCCGGCCGAGAAAAACACTTTTGGTGCACCATGCAGGTACATTTGAGTTTCCCAGGCAAACGAAAGCAGTGACACCAAAGTTTCTAGTTTCTGTTTGTGTCTCCCCTGAGGAGGTTTCAGTCCAGCTATGTCTTTCAGTACTATCTCTTTTGGTTTGGAAGCTATTGCTGGACGTTTGGTAGAAAAAGCTTCTCCTGCCGAGAAAAACACTTTTGGTGCACCATGAAGGTACATTTGAGTTTCCCAGGCAAACGAAAGCAGTTACACCAAAGTTTCTAGTTTCTGTTTGTGCCTCCCCTGAGGAGGTTTCAGGCCAGCAATGTCTTTCAGTACTATCACTTTTGGTTTGGATGCTATTGCTGGACGTTTGGCATGTTTGGTAGAAAAAGCTTCTCCGGCCGAGAAAAAAACTTTTGGTGCACCATGCAGGTACATTTGAGTTTCCCAGGCAAACGAAAGCAGTGACACCAAAGTTTCTAGTTTCTGTTTGTGTCTCCCCTGAGGAGGTTTCAGGCCAGCTATGTCTTTCAGTACTATCTCTTTTGGTTTGGAAGCTATTGCTGGACTTTTGGCATGTTTGGTTGAAAAAGCTGCTCCGGCCGAGAAAAACACTTTTGGTGCACCATGCAGGTACATTTGAGTTTCCCAGGCAAACGAAAGCAGTGACACCAAAGTTTCTAGTTTCTGTTTGTGTCTCCCCTGAGGAGGTTTCAGGCCAGCTATGTCTTTCAGTACTATCTCTTTTGGTTTGGAAGCTATTGCTGGACGTTTGGCATGTTTGGTTGAAAAAGCTGCTCCGGCCGAGAAAAACACTTTTGGTGCACCATGCAGGTACATTTGAGTTTCCCAGGCAAACGAAAGCAGTGACACCAAAGTTTCTAGTTTCTGTTTGTGTCTCCCCTGAGGAGGTTTCATGCCAGCTATGTCTTTCAGTACTATCTCTTTTGGTTTGGAAGCTATTGCTGGACGTTTGGTAGAAAAAGCTGCTCCGGCCGAGAAAAACACTTTTGGTGTACCATGCAGGTACATTTGAGTTTCCTAGGCAAACGAAAGCAGTGACACCAAAGTTTCTAGTTTCTGTTTGTGTCTCCCCTGAGGAGGTTTCAGGCCAGCTATGTCTTTTTGTACTATCTCTTTTGGTTTGGAAGCTATTGCTGGACGTTTGGTAGAAAAAGCTTCTCCGGCCGAGAAAAACACTTTTGGTGCACCATGCAGGTACATTTGAGTTTCCCAGGCATACGAAAGCAGTGACACCAAAGATTCTAGTTTCTGTTTGTGTCTCCCCTGAGGATGTTTCAGGCCAGCTATGTCTTTCAGTACTATCTCTTTTGGTTTGGAAGCTATTGCTGGACGTTTGGTAGAAAAAGCTTCTCCGGCCGAGAAAAACACTTTTGGTGCACCATGCAGGTACATTTGAGTTTCCCAGGCAAACGAAAGCAGTGACACCAATGTTTCTAGTTTCTGTTTGTGTCTCCCCTGAGGAGGTTTCAGGCCAGCTATGTCTTTCAGTACTATCTCTTTTGGTTTGGAAGCTATTGCTGGACGTTTGGTAGAAAAAGCTGCTCTGGCCGAGAAAAACACTTTTGGTGCACCATGCAGGTACATTTGAGTTTCCCAGGCAAACGAAAGCAGTTACACCAAAGTTTCTAGTTTCTGTTTGTGTCTCCCCTGAGGAGGTTTCAAGCCAGCAATATCTTTCAGTACTATCTCTTTTGGTTTGGAAGCTATTGCTGTACGTTTGGTAGAAAAAGCTTCTCCGGCCGAGAAAAACAATTTTGGTGCACCATGCAGGTACATTTGAGATTCCCAGGCAAACGAAAGCAGTTACACCAAAGTTTCTAGTTTCTGTTTGTGTCTCCCCTGAGGAGGTTTCAGTCCAGCTATGTCTTTCAGTACTAACTCTTTTGGTTTGGAAGCTATTGCTGGACGTTTGGTAGAAAAAGCTTCTCCTGCCGAGAAAAACACTTTTGGT
The DNA here is from genome assembly GCA_022605575.1 of Laterallus jamaicensis coturniculus. Taxonomy (NCBI): domain Eukaryota; kingdom Metazoa; phylum Chordata; class Aves; order Gruiformes; family Rallidae; genus Laterallus; species Laterallus jamaicensis. The sequence goes on from JAKCOX010000001.1 coordinate 3,737,075, forward strand.
GCACCATGAAGGTACATTTGAGTTTCCCAGGCAAACGAAAGCAGTTACACCAAAGTTTCTAGTTTCTGTTTGTGTCTCCCCTGAGGAGGTTTCAGGCCAGCAATGTCTTTCAGTACTATCACTTTTGGTTTGGATGCTATTGCTGGACGTTTGGCATGTTTGGTAGAAAAAGCTTCTCCGGCCGAGAAAAACACTTTTGGTGCACCATGCATGTACATTTGAGTTTCCCAGGCAAACGAAAGCAGTGACACCAAAGTTTCTAGTTTCTGTTTGTCTCTACCCTGAGGAGGTTTCAGGCCAGCTATGTCTTTCAGTACTATCTCTTTTGGTTTGGAAGCTATTGCTGGACGTTTGGCATGTTTGGTTGAAAAAGCTGCTCCGGCCGAGAAAAACACTTTTGGTGCACCATGCAGGTACATTTGAGTTTCCCAGGCAAACGAAAGCAGTGACACCAAAGTTTCTAGTTTCTGTTTGTGTCTCCCCTGAGGAGGTTTCATGCCAGCTATGTCTTTCAGTACTATCTCTTTTGGTTTGGAAGCTATTGCTGGACGTTTGGTAGAAAAAGCTGCTCCGGCCGAGAAAAACACTTTTGGTGTACCATGCAGGTACATTTGAGTTTCCTAGGCAAACGAAAGCAGTGACACCAAAGTTTCTAGTTTCTGTTTGTGTCTCCCCTGAGGAGGTTTCAGGCCAGCTATGTCTTTTTGTACTATCTCTTTTGGTTTGGAAGCTATTGCTGGACGTTTGGTAGAAAAAGCTTCTCCGGCCGAGAAAAACACTTTTGGTGCACCATGCAGGTACATTTGAGTTTCCCAGGCAAACGAAAGCAGTGACACCAAAGTTTCTAGTTTCTGTTTGTGTCTCCCCTGAGGATGTTTCAGGCCAGCTATGTCTTTCAGTACTATCTCTTTTGGTTTGGAAGCTATTGCTGGACGTTTGGTAGAAAAAGCTTCTCCGGCCGAGAAAAACACTTTTGGTGCACCATGCAGGTACATTTGAGTTTCCCAGGCAAACGAAAGCAGTGACACCAATGTTTCTAGTTTCTGTTTGTGTCTCCCCTGAGGAGGTTTCAGGCCAGCTATGTCTTTCAGTACTATCTCTTTTGGTTTGGAAGCTATTGCTGGACGTTTGGTAGAAAAAGCTGCTCTGGCCGAGAAAAACACTTTTTTGTGCACCATGCAGGTACATTTGAGTTTCCCAGGCAAACGAATGCAGTTACACCAAAGTTTCTAGTTTCTGTTTGTGTCTCCCCTGAGGAGGTTTCAAGCCAGCAATATCTTTCAGTACTATCTCTTTTGGTTTGGAAGCTATTGCTGTACGTTTGGTAGAAAAAGCTTCTCCGGCCGAGAAAAACAATTTTGGTGCACCATGCAGGTACATTTGAGATTCCCAGGCAAACGAAAGCAGTTACACCAAAGTTTCTAGTTTCTGTTTGTGTCTCCCCTGAGGAGGTTTCAGTCCAGCTATGTCTTTCAGTACTAACTCTTTTGGTTTGGAAGCTATTGCTGGACGTTTGGTAGAAAAAGCTTCTCCTGCCGAGAAAAACACTTTTGGTGCACCATGAAGGTACATTTGAGTTTCCCAGGCAAACGAAAGCAGTTACACCAAAGTTTCATGTTTCTGTTTGTGTCTCCCCTGAGGAGGTTTCAGGCCAGCAATGTCTTTCAGTACTATCACTTTTGGTTTGGATGCTATTGCTGGACGTTTGGCATGTTTGGTAGAAAAAGCTTCTCCGGCCGAGAAAAACACTTTTGGTGCACCATGCAGGTACATTTGAGTTTCCCAGGCAAACGAAAGCAGTGACACCAAAGTTTCTAGTTTCTGTTTGTCTCTACCCTGAGGAGGTTTCAGGCCAGCTATGTCTTTCAGTACTATCTCTTTTGGTTTGGAAGCTATTGCTGGACGTTTGGCATGTTTGGTTGAAAAAGCTGCTCCGGCCGAGAAAAACACTTTTGGTGCACCATGCAGGTACATTTGAGTTTCCCAGGCAAACGAAAGCAGTGACACCAAAGTTTCTAGTTTCTGTTTGTGTCTCCCCTGAGGAGGTTTCATGCCAGCTATGTCTTTCAGTACTATCTCTTTTGGTTTGGAAGCTATTGCTGGACGTTTGGTAGAAAAAGCTGCTCCGGCCGAGAAAAACACTTTTGGTGTACCATGCAGGTACATTTGAGTTTCCTAGGCAAACGAAAGCAGTGACACCAACGTTTCTAGTTTCTGTTTGTGTCTCCCCTGAGGAGGTTTCAGGCCAGCTATGTCTTTTTGTACTATCTCTTTTGGTTTGGAAGCTATTGCTGGACGTTTGGTAGAAAAAGCTTCTCCGGCCGAGAAAAACACTTTTGGTGCACCATGCAGGTACATTTGAGTTTCCCAGGCAAACGAAAGCAGTGACACCAAAGTTTCTAGTTTCTGTTTGTGTCTCCCCTGAGGATGTTTCAGGCCAGCTATGTCTTTCAGTACTATCTCTTTTGGTTTGGAAGCTATTGCTGGACGTTTGGTAGAAGAAGCTTCTCCGGCCGAGAAAAACACTTTTGGTGCACCATGCAGGTACATTTGAGTTTCCCAGGCAAACGAAAGCAGTGACACCAATGTTTCTAGTTTCTGTTTGTGTCTCCCCTTAGGAGGTTTCAGGCCAGCTATGTCTTTCAGTACTATCTCTTTTGGTTTGGAAGCTATTGCTGGACGTTTGGTAGAAAAAGCTGCTCTGGCCGAGAAAAACACTTTTGGTGCACCATGCAGGTACATTTGAGTTTCCCAGGCAAACGAAAGCAGTTACACCAAAGTTTCTAGTTTCTGTTTGTGTCTCCCCTGAGGAGGTTTCAGTCCAGCTATGTCTTTCAGTACTAACTCTTTTGGTTTGGAAGCTATTGCTGGACGTTTGGTAGAAAAAGCTTCTCCTGCCGAGAAAAACACTTTTGGTGCACCATGAAGGTACATTTGAGTTTCCCAGGCAAACGAAAGCAGTTACACCAAAGTTTCTAGTTTCTGTTTGTGTCTCCCCTGAGGAGGTTTCAGGCCAGCAATGTCTTTCAGTACTATCACTTTTGGTTTGGATGCTATTGCTGGACGTTTGGCATGTTTGGTAGAAAAAGCTTCTCCGGCCGAGAAAAACACTTTTGGTGCACCATGCAGGTACATTTGAGTTTCCCAGGCAAACGAAAGCAGTGACACCAAAGTTTCTAGTTTCTGTTTGTCTCTACCCTGAGGAGGTTTCAGGCCAGCTATGTCTTTCAGTACTATCTCTTTTGGTTTGGAAGCTATTGCTGGACGTTTGGCATGTTTGGTTGAAAAAGCTGCTCCGGCCGAGAAAAACACTTTTGGTGCACCATGCAGGTACATTTGAGTTTCCCAGGCAAACGAAAGCAGTGACACCAAAGTTTCTAGTTTCTGTTTGTGTCTCCCCTGAGGAGGTTTCATGCCAGCTATGTCTTTCAGTACTATCTCTTTTGGTTTGGAAGCTATTGCTGGACGTTTGGTAGAAAAAGCTGCTCCGGCCGAGAAAAACACTTTTGGTGTACCATGCAGGTACATTTGAGTTTCCTAGGCAAACGAAAGCAGTGACACCAAAGTTTCTAGTTTCTGTTTGTGTCTCCCCTGAGGAGGTTTCAGGCCAGCTATGTCTTTTTGTACTATCTCTTTTGGTTTGGAAGCTATTGCTGGACGTTTGGTAGAAAAAGCTTCTCCGGCCGAGAAAAACACTTTTGGTGCACCATGCAGGTACATTTGAGTTTCCCAGGCAAACGAAAGCAGTGACACCAAAGTTTCTAGTTTCTGTTTGTGTCTCCCCTGAGGATGTTTCAGGCCAGCTATGTCTTTCAGTACTATCTCTTTTGGTTTGGAAGCTATTGCTGGACGTTTGGTAGAAGAAGCTTCTCCGGCCGAGAAAAACACTTTTGGTGCACCATGCAGGTACATTTGAGTTTCCCAGGCAAACGAAAGCAGTGACACCAATGTTTCTAGTTTCTGTTTGTGTCTCCCCTGAGGAGGTTTCAAGCCAGCAATATCTTTCAGTACTATCTCTTTTGGTTTGGAAGCTATTGCTGTACGTTTGGTAGAAAAAGCTTCTCCGGCCGAGAAAAACAATTTTGGTGCACCATGCAGGTACATTTGAGATTCCCAGGCAAACGAAAGCAGTTACACCAAAGTTTCTAGTTTCTGTTTGTGTCTCCCCTGAGGAGGTTTCAGTCCAGCTATGTCTTTCAGTACTAACTCTTTTGGTTTGGAAGCTATTGCTGGACGTTTGGTAGAAAAAGCTTCTCCTGCCGAGAAAAACACTTTTGGTGCACCATGAAGGTACATTTGAGTTTCCCAGGCAAACGAAAGCAGTTACACCAAAGTTTCTAGTTTCTGTTTGTGTCTCCCCTGAGGAGGTTTCAGGCCAGCAATGTCTTTCAGTACTATCACTTTTGGTTTGGATGCTATTGCTGGACGTTTGGCATGTTTGGTAGAAAAAGATTCTCCGGCCGAGAAAAACACTTTTGGTGCACCATGCAGGTACATTTGAGTTTCCCAGGCAAACGAAAGCAGTGACACCAAAGTTTCTAGTTTCTGTTTGTCTCTACCCTGAGGAGGTTTCAGGCCAGCTATGTCTTTCAGTACTATCTCTTTTGGTTTGGAAGCTATTGCTGGACGTTTGGCATGTTTGGTTGAAAAAGCTGCTCCGGCCGAGAAAAACACTTTTGGTGCACCATGCAGGTACATTTGAGTTTCCCAGGCAAACGAAAGCAGTGACACCAAAGTTTCTAGTTTCTGTTTGTGTCTCCCCTGAGGAGGTTTCAGGCCAGCTATGACTTTCAGTACTATCTCTTTTGGTTTCGAAGCTATTGCTGGAGGTTTTGTAGAAAAAGCTGCTCCGGCCGAGAAAAACACTTTTGGTGTACCATGCAGGTACATTTGAATTTCCTAGGCAAACCAAAGCAGTGACACCAAAGTTTCTAGTTTCTGTTTGTGTCTCCCCTGAGGAGGTTTCATGCCAGCTATGTCTTTCAGTACTATCTCTTTTGGTTTGGAAGCTATTGCTGGACGTTTGGTAGAAAAAGCTGCTCCGGCCGAGAAAAACACTTTTGGTGTACCATGCAGGTACATTTGAGTTTCCTAGGCAAACGAAAGCAGTGACACCAAAGTTTCTAGTTTCTGTTTGTGTCTCCCCTGAGGAGGTTTCAGGCCAGCTATGTCTTTTTGTACTATCTCTTTTGGTTTGGAAGCTATTGCTGGACGTTTGGTAGAAAAAGCTTCTCCGGCCGAGAAAAACACTTTTGGTGCACCATGCAGGTACATTTGAGTTTCCCAGGCAAACGAAAGCAGTGACACCAAAGTTTCTAGTTTCTGTTTGTGTCTCCCCTGAGGATGTTTCAGGCCAGCTATGTCTTTCAGTACTATCTCTTTTGGTTTGGAAGCTATTGCTGGACGTTTGGTAGAAGAAGCTTCTCCGGCCGAGAAAAACACTTTTGGTGCACCATGCAGGTACATTTGAGTTTCCCAGGCAAACGAAAGCAGTGACACCAATGTTTCTAGTTTCTGTTTGTGTCTCCCCTGAGGAGGTTTCAGGTCAGCTATGTCTTTCAGTACTATCTCTTTTGGTTTGGAAGCTATTGCTGGACGTTTGGTAGAAAAAGCTGCTCTGGCCGAGAAAAACACTTTTGGTGCACCATGCAGGTACATTTGAGTTTCCCAGGCAAACGAAAGCAGTTACACCAAAGTTTCTAGTTTCTGTTTGTGTCTCCCCTGAGGAGGTTTCAAGCCAGCAATATCTTTCAGTACTATCTCTTTTGGTTTGGAAGCTATTGCTGTACGTTTGGTAGAAAAAGCTTCTCCGGCCGAGAAAAACAATTTTGGTGCACCATGCAGGTACATTTGAGATTCCCAGGCAAACGAAAGCAGTTACACCAAAGTTTCTAGTTTCTGTTTGTGTCTCCCCTGAGGAGGTTTCAGTCCAGCTATGTCTTTCAGTACTAACTCTTTTGGTTTGGAAGCTATTGCTGGACGTTTGGTAGAAAAAGCTTCTCCTGCCGAGAAAAACACTTTTGGTGCACCATGAAGGTACATTTGAGTTTCCCAGGCAAACGAAAGCAGTTACACCAAAGTTTCTAGTTTCTGTTTGTGTCTCCCCTGAGGAGGTTTCAGGCCAGCAATGTCTTTCAGTACTATCACTTTTGGTTTGGATTCTATTGCTGGACGTTTGGCATGTTTGGTAGAAAAAGATTCTCCGGCCGAGAAAAACACTTTTGGTGCACCATGCAGGTACATTTGAGTTTCCCAGGCAAACGAAAGCAGTGACACCAAAGTTTCTAGTTTCTGTTTGTCTCTACCCTGAGGAGGTTTCAGGCCAGCTATGTCTTTCAGTACTATCTCTTTTGGTTTGGAAGCTATTGCTGGACGTTTGGCATGTTTGGTTGAAAAAGCTGCTCCGGCCGAGAAAAACACTTTTGGTGCACCATGCAGGTACATTTGAGTTTCCCAGGCAAACGAAAGCAGTGACACCAAAGTTTCTAGTTTCTGTTTGTGTCTCCCCTGAGGAGGTTTCAGGCCAGCTATGACTTTCAGTACTATCTCTTTTGGTTTCGAAGCTATTGCTGGAGGTTTTGTAGAAAAAGCTGCTCCGGCCGAGAAAAACACTTTTGGTGTACCATGCAGGTACATTTGAATTTCCTAGGCAAACCAAAGCAGTGACACCAAAGTTTCTAGTTTCTGTTTGTGTCTCCCCTGAGGAGGTTTCAGGCCAGCTATGTCTTTTTGTACTATCTCTTTTGGTTTGGAAGCTATTGCTGGACGTTCGGTAGAAAAAGCTTCTCTGGCCTAGAAAAACACTTTTGGTGCACCATGCAGGTACATTTGAGTTTCCCAGGCAAACGAAAGCAGTTACACCAAAGTTTCTAGTTTCTGTTTGTGTCTCCCCTGAGGAGGTTTCAGGCCAGCTATGACTTTCAGTACTATCTCTTTTGGTTTGGAAGCTATTGCTGGACGTTTGGCATGTTTGGTAGAAAAAGCTTCTCCGGCCGAGAAAAACACTTTTGGTGCACCATGCAGGTACATTTGAGTTTCCCAGGCAAACGAAAGCAGTTACACCAAAGTTTCTAGTTTCTGTTTGTGTCTCCCCTGAGGAGGTTTCAGGCCAGCTATGTCTTTCAGTACTATCTCTTTTGGTTTGGAAGCTATTGCTGGACGTTTGGCATGTTTGGTAAAAAAAGCTGCTCTGGCCGAGAAAAACACTTTTGGTGCACCATGCAGGTACATTTGAGTTTCCCAGGCAAACGAAAGCAGTGACACCAAAGTTTCTAGTTTCTGTTTGTGTCTCCCCTGAGGAGGTTTCAGGCCAGCAATATCTTTCAGAACTATCTGTTTTGGTTTGGAATCTATTGCTGGACGTTTGGTAGAAAAAGCTGCTCCGGCCGAGAAAAACACTTTTGGTGCACCATGCAGGTACATTTGAGTTTCCCAGGCAAACGAAAGCAGTTACACCAATGTTTCTAGTTTCTGTTTGTGTCTCCCCTGAGGAGGTTTCAGGCCAGCTATGTCTTTCAGTACTATCTCTTTTGGTTTTGAAGCTATTGCTGGACTTTCGGTAGAAAAAGCTGCTCTGGCCAAGAAAAACACTTTGGTGCACCATGCAGGTACATGGCGGAGGTGATTGCGGAGCCGCTCTCTATCATCTTTGACAGATCCTGGACTACAGGAGAAGTGCCTGAAGATTGGAGGATAGCCAATGTCACTCCAGTCTTTAAAAAAGGCAAGAAGGAGGATCCCAATAACTATAGGCCAGTCAGCCTCACCTCTGTCCCTGGAAAGGTGATGGAACAGCTTGTTTTGGATGCCATCTCCAAACAACTGGAAGAGAAGAAGGTCATGAGGAATAGTCAGCATGGATTCACCAAGGGGAGATCGTGCTCGACCAATCTCATAGCCTTCTATGATGTTATTACCAACTGGGTGGATGGAGGGAGAGCAGTGGATGTCATCTACCTCGACTTTAGCAAGGCTTTCGATACTGTCTCCCACAACATCCTGATAGAGAAGCTGAGGAAACAAGGGATAGACGAGTGGACAGTGAGGTGGGTTGAGAACTGGCTGTCAGACCGGGCTCAGAGGGTTGTGATCAGTGGAGTAGAATCTGAATGGAGGCCTGTGACTAGCGGTGTTCCCCAGGGCTCAGTGTTGGGTCCAGTCCTGTTTAATATCTTCATTGACGACCTTGATGAGGGAATAGCATCCACCCTCAGCAAGTATGCCGATGATACAAAACTGGGAGGAGTGGCTGACACGCAGGAACACTGCGCTGCCATCCAGCGAGACCTGGACAGACTGGAGAGCTGGGCTGGGAGAAATCTAATGAAATTCAACAAAAGCAAGTGTAAAGTCTTGCACCTGGGGAGGAATAACCGACTGTATCAGTACAGGCTGGGGGATGACCTGTTGGAGAAGAGCTCTATGGAGAAGGACCTAGGGGTCCTGGTTGATGACAGGTTGGCTATGAGCCAGCAGTGTGCCCTGGTGGCCAAGAGAGCCAATGGGATCCTGGGATGCATCAGGAAGAGTGTGTCCAGCAGGTCGAAGGAGGTGATCCTCCCCCTCTACTCTGCATTGGTCAGGCCCCACCTGGAATACTGTGTCCAGTTCTGGGCTCCCTGGTATAGAAAAGACAGGGACCTTCTGGAGAGAGTCCAGAGAAGGGCGACAAAGATGATTAGGGGTCTGGAACATCTCCCCTATGAGGAAAGGTTGAGTGAGCTGGGTCTTTTCAGCCTGGAAAAGAGAAGACTTAGGGGGGACCTAATTAGTGTTTACAAGTATCTTAGACATGGGTGGCAGGGGGAATTGGCCAGCCCCTTTTCAGTGGTCAGTGGGGACAGGACTAGGGGCAATGGCTGTAAGCTGGAGCACAGGAAGTTCCGCACCAACATGCGGAAGAACTTTTTCACAGTGAGGGTGACAGAGCAGTGGAATAGGCTGCCCAGGGAGGTGGTGGAGTCTCCTTCTCTGGAGATATTCAAGTCTCGTCTGGACGCCTATCTATGTAATATGAGATAGGGAGCCTGCTTTGGCAGGGGGGTTGGACCCGAAGATCTCTTGAGGTCCCTTCCAACCCCTAAGATTCTGTGATTCTGTGATTCTGTGATTTGAGTTTCCCAGGCAAACGAAAGCAGTTACACCAAAGTTTCTAGTTTCTGTTTGTGTCTCCCCTGAGGAGGTTTCAGGCCAGCAATATCTTTCAGTACTATCTCTTTTGGTTTGGAAGCTATTGCTGGACGTTTGGTAGAAAAAGCTGCTCCGGCCGAGAAAAACACTTTTGGTGCACCATGCAGGTACATTTGAGTTTCCCAGGCAAACGAAAGCAGTTACACCAAAGTTTCTAGTTTCTGTTTGTGTCTCCCCTGAGGAGGTTTCAGGCCAGCTATGTCTTTCAGTACTATCTCTTTTGGTTTGGAAGCTATTGCTGGACGTTTGGTAGAAAGAGCTGCTCTGGCCGAGAAAAACACTTTTGGTGCACCATGCAGGTACATTTGAGTTTCCCAGGCAAATGAAAGCAGTTACACCAAAGTTTCTAGTTTCTGTTTGTGTCTCCCCTGAGGAGGTTTCAGGCCAGCTATGCCTTGCAGTGCTATCTCTTTTGGTTTGGAAGCTATTGCTGGACGTTTGGTAGAAAAAGCTTCTCCGGCCGAGAAAAAGACTTTTGGTGCACCATGCAGGTACATTTGAGTTTCCCAGGCAAACGAAAGAAGTGACACCAAAGTTTCTAGTTTCTGTTTGTGTCTCCCCTGAGGAGGTTTCAGGCCAGCAATATCTTTCAGAACTATCTGTTTTGGTTTGGAAGCTATTGCTGGACGTTTGGTAGAAAAAGCTGCTCCGGCCGAGAAAAACACTTTTGGTGCACCATGCAGGTACATTTGAGTTTCCCAGGCAAACGAAAGCAGTTACACCAAAGTTTCTAGTTTCTGTTTGTGTCTCTCCTGAGGAGGTTTCAGGCCAGCTATGTCTTTCAGTACTATCTCTTTTGGTTTTGAAGCTATTGCTGGACGTTCGGTAGAAAAAGCTGCTCTGGCCAAGAAAAACACTTTGGTGCACCATGCAGGTACATGGCGGAGGTGATTGCGGAGCCGCTCTCTATCATCTTTGACAGATCCTGGACTACAGGAGAAGTGCCTGAAGATTGGAGGATAGCCAATGTCACTCCAGTCTTTAAAAAAGGCAAGAAGGAGGATCCCAGTAACTATAGGCCAGTCAGCCTCACCTCTGTCCCTGGAAAGGTGATGGAACAGCTTGTTTTGGATGCCATCTCCAAACAACTGGAAGAGAAGAAGGTCATGAGGAATAGTCAGCATGGATTCACCAAGGGGAGATCGTGCTCGACCAATCTCATAGCCTTCTATGATGTTATTACCAACTGGGTGGATGGAGGGAGAGCAGTGGATGTCATCTACCTCGACTTTAGCAAGGCTTTCGATACTGTCTCCCACAACATCCTGATAGAGAAGCTGAGGAAACAAGGGATAGACGAGTGGACAGTGAGGTGGGTTGAGAACTGGCTGTCAGACCGGGCTCAGAGGGTCGTGATCAGTGGAGTAGAATCTGAATGGAGGCCTGTGACTAGCGGTGTTCCCCAGGGCTCAGTGTTGGGTCCAGTCCTGTTTAATATCTTCATTGACGACCTTGATGAGGGAATAGCATCCACCCTCAGCAAGTATGCCGATGATACAAAACTGGGAGGAGTGGCTGACACGCAGGAACACTGCGCTGCCATCCAGCGAGACCTGGACAGACTGGAGAGCTGGGCTGGGAGAAATCTAATGAAATTCAACAAAAGCAAGTGTAAAGTCTTGCACCTGGGGAGGAATAACCGACTGTATCAGTACAGGCTGGGGGATGACCTGTTGGAGAAGAGCTCTATGGAGAAGGACCTAGGGGTCCTGGTTGATGACAGGTTGGCTATGAGCCAGCAGTGTGCCCTGGTGGCCAAGAGAGCCAATGGGATCCTGGGATGCATCAGGAAGAGTGTGTCCAGCAGGTCGAAGGAGGTGATCCTCCCCCTCTACTCTGCATTGGTCAGGCCCCACCTGGAATACTGTGTCCAGTTCTGGGCTCCCTGGTATAGAAAAGACAGGGACCTTCTGGAGAGAGTCCAGAGAAGGGCGACAAAGATGATTAGGGGTCTGGAACATCTCCCCTATGAGGAAAGGTTGAGTGAGCTGGGTCTTTTCAGCCTGGAAAAGAGAAGACTTAGGGGGGACCTAATTAGTGTTTACAAGTATCTTAGACATGGGTGGCAGGGGGAATTGGCCAGCCCCTTTTCAGTGGTCAGTGGGGACAGGACTAGGGGCAATGGCTGTAAGCTGGAGCACAGGAAGTTCCGCACCAACATGCGGAAGAACTTTTTCACAGTGAGGGTGACAGAGCAGTGGAATAGGCTGCCCAGGGAGGTGGTGGAGTCTCCTTCTCTGGAGATATTCAAGTCTCGTCTGGACGCCTATCTATGTAATATGAGATAGGGAGCCTGCTTTGGCAGGGGGGTTGGACCCGAAGATCTCTTGAGGTCCCTTCCAACCCCTAAGATTCTGTGATTCTGTGATTCTGTGATTTGAGTTTCCCAGGCAAACGAAAGCAGTTACACCAAAGTTTCTAGTTTCTGTTTGTGTCTCCCCTGAGGAGGTTTCAGGCCAGCAATATCTTTCAGTACTATCTCTTTTGGTTTGGAAGCTATTGCTGGACGTTTGGTAGAAAAAGCTGCTCCGGCCGAGAAAAACACTTTTGGTGCACCATGCAGGTACATTTGAGTTTCCCAGGCAAACGAAAGCAGTTACACCAAAGTTTCTAGTTTCTGTTTGTGTCTCCCCTGAGGAGGTTTCAGGCCAGCTATGTCTTTCAGTACTATCTCTTTTGGTTTGGAAGCTATTGCTGGACGTTTGGTAGAAAGAGCTGCTCTGGCCGAGAAAAACACTTTTGGTGCACCATGCAGGTACATTTGAGTTTCCCAGGCAAATGAAAGCAGTTACACCAAAGTTTCTAGTTTCTGTTTGTGTCTCCCCTGAGGAGGTTTCAGGCCAGCTATGCCTTGCAGTGCTATCTCTTTTGGTTTGGAAGCTATTGCTGGACGTTTGGCATGTTTGGTAGAAAAAGCTGCTCCGGCCGAGAAAAACACTTTTGGTGCACCATGCAGGTACATTTGAGTTTCCCAGGCAAACGAAAGCAGTTACACCAAAGTTTCTAGTTTCTGTTTGTGTCTCCCCTGAGGAGGTTTCAGGCCAGCTATGTCTTTCAGTACTATCTCTTTTGGTTTGGAAGCTATTGCTGGACGTTTGGTAGAAAAAGCTGCTCTGGCCGAGAAAAACACTTTTGGTGCACCATGCAGGTACATTTGAGTTTCCCAGGCAAATGAAAGCAGTTACACCAAAGTTTCTAGTTTCTGTTTGTGTCTCCCCTGAGGAGGTTTCAGGCCAGCTATGTCTTGCAGTTGTATCTCTTTTGGTTTGGAAGCTATTGCTGGACGTTTGGTAGAAAAAGCTTCTCCGGCCGAGAAAAACACTTCTGGTGCACCATGCAGGTACATTTGAGTTTCCCAGGCAAACGAAAGCAGTGACACCAAAGTTTCTAGTTTCTGTTTGTGTCTCCCCTGGGGAGGTTTCAGGCCAGCAATATCTTTCAGAACTATCTGTTTTGGTTTGGAAGCTATTGCTGGACGTTTGGCATGTTTGGTAGAAAAAGCTGCTCCGGCCGAGAAAAACACTTTTGGTGCACCATGCAGGTACATTTGAGTTTCCCAGGCAAACGAAAGCAGTTACACCAAAGATTCTAGTTTCTGTTTGTGTCTCCCCTGAGGAGGTTTCAGGCCAGCAATATCTTTCAGAACTATCTCTTTTGGTTTGGAAGCTATTGCTGGACGTTTGGCATGTTTGGTAGAAAAAGCCGCTCCGGCCGAGAAAAACACTTTTGGTGCACCATGCAGGTACATTTGAGTTTCCCAGGCAAACGAAAGCAGTTACACCAAAGTTTCTAGTTTCTGTTTGTGTCTCCCCTGAGGAGGTTTCAGGCCAGCAATATCTTTCAGAACAATCTGTTTTGGTTTAGAAGCTATTGCTGGACGTTTGGTAGAAAAAGCTTCTCCGGCCGAGAAAAACACTTTTGGTGCACCATGCAGGTACATTTGAGTTTCCCAGGCAAACGAAAGCAGTGACACCAAAGTTTCTAGTTTCTGTTTGTGTCTCCCCTGAGGAGGTTTCAGGCCAGCTATGTCTTTCAGTACTATCTCTTTTGGTTTGGAAGCTATTTCTGGACGTTTGGCATGTTTGGTTGAAAAAGCTGCTCCGGCCGAGAAAAACACTTTTGGTGCACCATGCAGGTACATTTGAGTTTCCCAGGCAAACGAAAGCAGTGACACCAAAGTTTCTAGTTTCTGTTTGTGTCTCCCCTGAGGAGGTTTCAGGCCAGCTATGTCTTTCAGTACTATCTCTTTTGGTTTGGAAGCTATTGCTGGACGTTTGGTAGAAAAAGCTGCTCCGGCCGAGAAAAACACTTTTGGTGCACCATGCAGGTACATTTGAGTTTCCTAGGCAAACCAAAGCAGTGACACCAAAGTTTCTAGTTTCTGTTTGTGTCTCCCCTGAGGAGGTTTCAGGCCAGCTATGTCTTTCAGTACTATCTCTTTTGGTTTGGAAGCTATTGCTGGACGTTCGGTAGAAAAAGCTTCTCTGGCCTAGAAAAACACTTTTGGTGCACCATGCAGGTACATTTGAGTTTCCCAGGCAAACGAAAGCAGTGACACCAAAGTTTCTAGTTTCTCTTTGTGTCTCCCCTGAGGAGGTTTCAGGCCAGCTATGTCTTTCAGTACTATCTCTTTTGGTTTGGAAGCTATTGCTGGACGTTCGGTAGAAAAAGCTTCTCTGGCCTAGAAAAACACTTTTGGTGCACCATGCAGGTACATTTGAGTTTCCCAGGCAAACGAAAGCAGTTAAACCAAAGTTTCTAGTTTCTCTTTGTGTCTCTCCTGAGGAGGTTTCAGGCCAGCTATGACTTTCAGTATTATCTCTTTTGGTTTGGAAGCTATTGCTGGACTTTTGGCATGTTTGGTAGAAAAAGCTTCTCCGGCCGAGAAAAACACTTTTGGTGCACCATGCAGGTACATTTGAGTTTCCCAGGCAAACGAAAGTAGTTACACCAAAGTTTCTAGTTTCTGTTTGTGTCTCCCCTGAGGAGGTTTCAGGCCAGCAATATCTTTCAGTACTATCTCTTTTGGTTTGGATGCTATTGCTGGACGTTTGGTAGAAAAAGCTGCTCTGGCCGAGAAAAACACTTTTGGTGCACCATGCAGGTACATTTGAGTTTCCCAGGCAAATGAAAGCAGTTACACCAAAGTTTCTAGTTTCTCTTTGTGTCTCCCCTGAGGAGGTTTCAGGGCAGCTATGTCTTTCAGTACTATCTCTTTTGGTTTGGAAGCTATTGCTGGACGTTTGGTAGAAAAATCTTCTCCGGCCGAGAAAAACACTTTTGGTGCACCATGCAGGTACATTTGAGTTTCCCAGGCAAACGAAAGCAGTGACACCAATGTTTCTAGTTTCTGTTTGTCTCTCCCCTGAGGAGGTTTCAGGCCATCTATGTCTTTCAGTACTATCTCTTTTGGTTTGGAAGCTATTGCTGGACGTTTGGCATGTTTGGTTGAAAAAGCTGCTCCGGCCGAGAAAAACACTTTTGGTGCACCATGCAGGTACATTTGAGTTTCCCAGGCAAACGAAAGCAGTGACACCAAAGTTTCTAGTTTCTGTTTGTGTCTCCCCTGAGGAGGTTTCAGGCCAGCTATGTCTTTCAGTACTATCTCTTTTGGTTTGGAAGCTATTGCTGGACGTTTGGTAGAAAAAGCTTCTCCGGCCGAGAAAAACACTTTTGGTGCACCATGCAGGTACATTTGAGTTTCCTAGGCAAACCAAAGCAGTGACACCAAAGTTTCTAGTTTCTGTTTGTGTCTCCCCTGAGGAGGTTTCAGGCCAGCTATGTCTTTCAGTACTATCTCTTTTGGTTTGGAAGCTATTGCTGGACGTTTGGTAGAAAAAGCTGCTCCGGCCGAGAAAAACACTTTTGGTGCACCATGCAGGTACATTTGAGTTTCCCAGGCAAATGAAAGCAGTTACACCAAAGTTTCTAGTTTCTGTTTGTGTCTCCCCTGAGGAGGTTTCAGGCCAGCAATATCTTTCAGTACTATCTCTTTTGGTTTGGAAGCTATTGCTGGACGTTTGGTAGAAAAAGCTTCTCCGGCCGAGAAAAACACTTTTGGTGCACCATGCAGGTACATTTGAGTTTCCCACGCAAACGAAAGCAGTGACACCAATGTTTCTAGTTTCTGTTTGTCTCTCCCCTGATGAGGTTTCAGGCCAGCTATGTCTTTCAGTACTATCTCTTTTGGTTTTGAAGCTATTGCTGGACGTTTGGCATGTTTGGTTGAAAAAGCTGCTCCGGCCGAGAAAAACACTTTTGGTGCACCATGCAGGTACATTTGAGTTTCCCAGGCAAACGAAAGCAGTGACACCAAAGTTTCTAGTTTCTGTTTGTGTCTCCCCTGAGGAGGTTTCAGGCCAGCTATGTCTTTCAGTACTATCTCTTTTGGTTTGGAAGCTATTGCTGGACGTTTGGTAGAAAAAGCTGCTCCGGCCGAGAAAAACACTTTTGGTGCACCACGCAGGTACATTTGAGTTTCCTAGGCAAACCAAAGCAGTGACACCAAAGTTTCTAGTTTCTGTTTGTGTCTCCCCTGAGGAGGTTTCAGGCCAGCTATGTCTTTCAGTACTATCTCTTTTGGTTTGGAAGCTATTGCTGGACGTTTGGTAGAAAAAGCTGCTCTGGCCGAGAAAAACACTTTTGGTGCACCATGCAGGTACATTTGAGTTTCCCAGGCAAACAAAAGCAGTGACACCAAAGTTTCTAGTTTCTGTTTGTGTCTCCCCTGAGGAGGTTTCAGGCCAGCAATATCTTTCAGTACTATCTCTTTTGGTTTGGAAGCTATTGCTGGACGTTTGGTAGAAAAAGCTGCTCTGGCCGAGAAAAACACTTTTGGTGCACCATGCAGGTACATTTGAGTTTCCCAGGCAAACGAAAGCAGTGACACCAATGTTTCTAGTTTCTGTTTGTCTCTCCCCTGATGAGGTTTCAGGCCAGCTATGTCTTTCAGTACTATCTCTTTTGGTTTGGAAGCTATTGCTGGACGTTTGGCATGTTTGGTAGAAAAAGCTGCTCCGGCCGAGAAAAACACTTTTGGTGCACCATGCAGGTACATTTGAGTTTCCCAGGCAAACGAAAGCAGTTACACCAAAGATTCTAGTTTCTGTTTGTGTCTCCCCTGACGAGGTTTCAGGCCAGCTATGTCTTTCAGTACTATCTCTTTTGGTTTGGAAGCTATTGCTGGACGTTCGGTAGAAAAAGCTTCTCTGGCCTAGAAAAACACTTTTGGTGCACCATGCAGGTACATTTGAGTTTCCCAGGCAAACAAAAGCAGTTACACCAAAGTTTCTAGTTTCTCTTTGTGTCTCTCCTGAGGAGGTTTCAGGCCAGCTATGACTTTCAGTATTATCTCTTTTGGTTTGGAAGCTATTGCTGGACGTTTGGCATGTTTGGTAGAAAAAGCTTCTCCGGCCGAGAAAAACACTTTTGGTGCACCATGCAGGTACATTTGAGTTTCCCAGGCAAACGAAAGTAGTTACACCAAAGTTTCTAGTTTCTGTTTGTGTCTCCCCTGAGGAGGTTTCAGGCCAGCAATATCTTTCAGTACTATCTCTTTTGGTTTGGAAGCTATTGCTGGACGTTTGGTAGAAAAAGCTGCTCTGGCCGAGAAAAACACTTTTGGTGCACCATGCAGGTACATTTGAGTTTCCCAGGCAAATGAAAGCAGTTACACCAAAGTTTCTTGTTTCTGTTTGTGTCTCCCCTGAGGAGGTTTCAGGGCAGCTATGTCTTTCAGTACTATCTCTTTTGGTTTGGAAGCTATTGCTGGACGTTTGGTAGAAAAATCTTTTCCGGCCGAGAAAAACACTTTTGGTGCACCATGCAGGTACATTTGAGTTTCCCAGGCAAACGAAAGCAGTGACACCAATGTTTCTAGTTTCTGTTTGTCTCTCCCCTGAGGAGGTTTCAGGCCATCTATGTCTTTCAGTACTATCTCTTTTGGTTTGGAAGCTATTGCTGGATTTTTGGCATGTTTGGTTGAAAAAGCTGCTCCGGCCGAGAAAAACACTTTTGGTGCACCATGCAGGTACATTTGAGTTTCCCAGGCAAACGAAAGCAGTGACACCAAAGTTTCTAGTTTCTGTTTGTGTCTCCCCTGAGGAGGTTTCAGGCCAGCTATGTCTTTCAGTACTATCTCTTTTGGTTTGGAAGCTATTGCTGGACGTTTGGTAGAAAAAGCTGCTCCGGCCGAGAAAAACACTTTTGGTGCACCATGCAGGTACATTTGAGTTTCCCAGGCAAACGAAAGCAGTGACACCAATGTTTCTAGTTTCTGTTTGTGTCTCCCCTGAGGAGGTTTCAGGCCAGCTATGTCTTTCAGTACTATCTCTTTTGGTTTGGAAGCTATTGCTGGACGTTTGGTAGAAAAAGCTGCTCTGGCCGAGAAAAATACTTTTGGTGCACCATGCAGGTACATTTGAGTTTCCCAGGCAAACGAAAGCAGTTACACCAAAGTTTCTAGTTTCTGTTTGTGTCTCCCCTGAGGAGGTTTCAGGCCAGCAATATCTTTCAGTACTATCTCTTTTGGTTTGGAAGCTATTGCTGGACGTTTGGTAGAAAAAGCTTCTCCGGCCGAGAAAAAAACTTTTGGTGCACCATGCAGGTACATTTGAGTTTCCCAGGCAATTGAAAGCAGTGACACCAATGTTTCTAGTTTCTGTTTGTCTCTCCCCTGATGAGGTTTCAGGCCAGCTATGTCTTTCAGTACTATCTCTTTTGGTTTGGAAGCTATTGCTGGACGTTTGGCATGTTTGGTTGAAAAAGCTGCTCCGGCCGAGAAAAACACTTTTGGTGCACCATGCAGGTACATTTGAGTTTCCCAGGCAAACGAAAGCAGTTACACCAAAGTTTCTAGTTTCTGTTTGTGTCTCCCCTGAGGAGGTTTCAGGCCAGCTATGTCTTTCAGTACTATCTCTTTTGGTTTGGAAGCTATTGCTGGACGTTTGGTAGAAAAAGCTGCTCCGGCCGAGAAAAAC
Source organism: Laterallus jamaicensis coturniculus (assembly GCA_022605575.1). NCBI lineage: Eukaryota > Metazoa > Chordata > Aves > Gruiformes > Rallidae > Laterallus > Laterallus jamaicensis. The sequence goes on from JAKCOX010000001.1 coordinate 3,755,242, forward strand.
ACTTTTGGTGCACCATGCAGGTACATTTGAGTTTCCAAGGCAAACCAAAGCAGTGACACCAAAGTTTCTAGTTTCTGTTTGTGTCTCCCCTGAGGAGGTTTCAGGCCAGCTATGTCTTTCAGTACTATCTCTTTTGGTTTGGAAGCTATTGCTGGACGTTCTGTAGAAAAAGCTTCTCTGGCCTAGAAAAACACTTTTGGTGCACCATGCAGGTACATTTGAGTTTCCCAGGCAAACGAAAGCAGTTACACCAAAGTTTCTAGTTTCTCTTTGTGTCTCTCCTGAGGAGGTTTCAGGCCAGCTATGACTTTCAGTATTATCTCTTTTGGTTTGGAAGCTATTGCTGGACGTTTGGCTTGTTTGGTAGAAAAAGCTTCTCCGGCCGAGAAAAACACTTTTGGTGCACCATGCAGGTACATTTGAGTTTCCCAGGCAAACGAAAGTAGTTACACCAAAGTTTCTAGTTTCTGTTTGTGTCTCCCCTGAGGAGGTTTCAGGGCAGCTATGTCTTTCAGTACTATCTCTTTTGGTTTGGAAGCTATTGCTGGACGTTTGGTAGAAAAATCTTCTCCGGCCGAGAAAAACACTTTTGGTGCACCATGCAGGTACATTTGAGTTTCCCAGGCAAACGAAAGCAGTGACACCAATGTTTCTAGTTTCTGTTTGTCTCTCCCCTGAGGAGGTTTCAGGCCATCTATGTCTTTCAGTACTATCTCTTTTGGTTTGGAAGCTATTGCTGGACGTTTGGCATGTTTGGTTGAAAAAGCTGCTCCGGCCGAGAAAAACAATTTTGGTGCACCATGCAGGTACATTTGAGTTTCCCAGGAAAACGAAAGCAGTGACACCAAAGTTTCTAGTTTCTGTTTGTGTCTCCCCTGAGGAGGTTTCAGGCCAGCTATGTCTTTCAGTACTATCTCTTTTGGTTTGGAAGCTATTGCTGGACGTTTGGTAGAAAAAGCTGCTCCGGCCGAGAAAAACACTTTTGGTGCACCATGCAGGTACATTTGAGTTTCCTAGGCAAACCAAAACAGTGACACCAAAGTTTCTAGTTTCTGTTTGTGTCTCCCCTGAGGAGGTTTCAGGCCAGCTATGTCTTTCAGTACTATCTCTTTTGGTTTGGAAGCTATTGCTGGACGTTTGGTAGAAAAAGCTGCTCTGGCCGAGAAAAACACTTTTGTTGTACCATGCAGGTACATTTGAGTTTCCCAGGCAAACGAAAGCAGTTACACCAAAGTTTCTAGTTTCTGTTTGTGTCTCCCCTGAGGAGGTTTCAGGCCAGCAATATCTTTCAGTACTATCTCTTTTGGTTTGGAAGCTATTGCTGGACGTTTGGTAGAAAAAGATGCTCCGGCCGAGAAAAACACTTTTGGTGCACCATGCAGGTACATTTGAGTTTCCCAGGCAAACGAAAGCAGTTACACCAAAGTTTCTAGTTTCTGTTTGTGTCTCCCCTGAGGAGGTTTCAGGCCAGCTATGTCTTTCAGTACTATCTCTTTTGGTTTGGAAGCTATTGCTCGACGTTTGGTTGAAAAAGCTGCTCTGGCCGAGAAAAACACTTTTGGTGCACCATGCAGGTACATTTGAGTTTCCCAGGCAAACGAAAGCAGTTACACCAAAGTTTCTAGTTTCTGTTTGTGTCTCCCCTGAGGAGGTTTCAGGCCTGCAATATCCTTCAGAACAATCTGTTTTGGTTTAGAAGTTATTGCTGGACGTTTGGTAGAAAAAGCTTCTCCGGCCGAGAAAAACACTTTTGGTGCACCATGCAGGTACATTTGAGTTTCCCAGGCAAACGAAAGCAGTTACACCAAAGTTTCTAGTTTCTGTTTGTGTCTCCCCTGGGGAGGTTTCAGGCCAGCAATATCTTTCAGAACTATCTCTTTTGGTTTGGAAGCTATTGCTGGACGTTTGGCATGTTTGGTAGAAAAAGCTGCTCCAGCCGAGAAAAACACTTTTGGTGCACCATGCAGGTACATTTGAGTTTCCCAGGCAAACGAAAGCAGTTACACCAAAGTTTCTAGTTTCTGTTTGTGTCTCCCCTGGGGAGGTTTCAGGCCAGCAATATCTTTCAGAACTATCTGTTTTGGTTTAGAAGCTATTGCTGGACGTTTGGTAGAAAAAGCTTCTCCGGCCGAGAAAAACACTTTTGGTGCGCCATCCAGGTACATTTGAGTTTCCCAGGCAAACGAAAGCAGTGACACCAAAGTTTGTAGTTTCTGTTTGTGTCTCTCCTGAGGAGGTTTCAGGCCAGCTATGTCTTTCAGTACTATCTCTTTTGGTTTGGAAGCTATTGCTGGACGTTTGGTAGAAAAAGCTACTCCGGCCGAGAAAAACACTTTTGGTGCACCATGCAGGTACATTTGAGTTTCCCAGGCAAACGAAAGCAGTGACACCAATGTTTCTAGTTTCTGTTTGTCTCTCCCCTGAGGAGGTTTCAGGCCAGCTATGTCTTTCAGTACTATCTCTTTTGGTTTGGAAGCTATTGCTGGACGTTTGGCATGTTTGGTTGAAAAAGCTGCTCCGGCCGAGAAAAACACTTTTGGTGCACCATGCAGGTACATTTGAGTTTCCCAGGAAAACGAAAGCAGTGACACCAAAGTTTCTAGTTTCTGTTTGTGTCTCCCCTGAGGAGGTTTCAGGCCAGCTATGTCTTTCAGTACTATCTCTTTTGGTTTGGAAGCTATTGCTGGACGTTTGGTAGAAAAAGCTGCTCCGGCCGAGAAAAACACTTTTGGTGCACCATGCAGGTACATTTGAGTTTCCTAGGCAAACCAAAACAGTGACACCAAAGTTTCTAGTTTCTGTTTGTGTCTCCCCTGAGGAGGTTTCAGGCCAGCTATGTCTTTCAGTACTATCTCTTTTGGTTTGGAAGCTATTGCTGGACGTTTGGTAGAAAAAGCTGCTCTGGCCGAGAAAAACACTTTTGTTGTACCATGCAGGTACATTTGAGTTTCCCAGGCAAACGAAAGCAGTTACACCAAAGTTTCTAGTTTCTGTTTGTGTCTCCCCTGAGGAGGTTTCAGGCCAGCAATATCTTTCAGTACTATCTCTTTTGGTTTGGAAGCTATTGCTGGACGTTTGGTAGAAAAAGCTGCTCCGGCCGAGAAAAACACTTTTGGTGCACCATGCAGGTACATTTGAGTTTCCCAGGCAAACGAAAGCAGTTACACCAAAGTTTCTAGTTTCTGTTTGTGTCTCCCCTGAGGAGGTTTCAGGCCAGCTATGTCTTTCAGTACTATCTCTTTTGGTTTGGAAGCTATTGCTCGACGTTTGGTTGAAAAAGCTGCTCTGGCCGAGAAAAACACTTTTGGTGCACCATGCAGGTACATTTGAGTTTCCCAGGCAAACGAAAGCAGTTACACCAAAGTTTCTAGTTTCTGTTTGTGTCTCCCCTGAGGAGGTTTCAGGCCTGCAATATCCTTCAGAACAATCTGTTTTGGTTTAGAATCTATTGCTGGACGTTTGGTAGAAAAAGCTTCTCCGGCCGAGAAAAACACTTTTGGTGCACCATGCAGGTACATTTGAGTTTCCCAGGCAAACGAAAGCAGTTACACCAAAGTTTCTAGTTTCTGTTTGTGTCTCCCCTGGGGAGGTTTCAGGCCAGCAATATCTTTCAGAACTATCTCTTTTGGTTTGGAAGCTATTGCTGGACGTTTGGCATGTTTGGTAGAAAAAGCTGCTCCAGCCGAGAAAAACACTTTTGGTGCACCATGCAGGTACATTTGAGTTTCCCAGGCAAACGAAAGCAGTTACACCAAAGTTTCTAGTTTCTGTTTGTGTCTCCCCTGGGGAGGTTTCAGGCCAGCAATATCTATCAGAACTATCTGTTTTGGTTTAGAAGCTATTGCTGGACGTTTGGTAGAAAAAGCTTCTCCGGCCGAGAAAAACACTTTTGGTGCACCATCCAGGTACATTTGAGTTTCCCAGGCAAACGAAAGCAGTGACACCAAAGTTTGTAGTTTCTGTTTGTGTCTCTCCTGAGGAGGTTTCAGGCCAGCTATGTCTTTCAGTACTATCTCTTTTGGTTTGGAAGCTATTGCTGGACGTTTGGTAGAAAAAGCTACTCCGGCCGAGAAAAACACTTTTGGTGCACCATGCAGGTACATTTGAGTTTCCCAGGCAAACGAAAGCAGTGACACCAATGTTTCTAGTTTCTGTTTGTCTCTCCCCTGAGGAGGTTTCAGGCCAGCTATGTCTTTCAGTACTATCTCTTTTGGTTTGGAAGCTATTGCTGGACGTTTGGCATGTTTGGTAGAAAAAGCTGCTCCGGCCGAGAAAAACACTTTTGGTGCACCATGCAGGTACACTTGAGTTTCCCAGGCAAACGAAAGCAGTGACACCAAAGTTTCTAGTTTCTGTTTGTGTCTCCCCTGAGGAGGTTTCAGGCCAGCTATGTCTTTCAGTACTATCTCTTTTGGTTTGGAAGCTATTGCTGGACGTTCGGTAGAAAAAGCTTCTCTGGCCTAGAAAAACACTTTTGGTGCACCATGCAGGTACATTTGAGTTTCCCAGGCAAACGAAAGCAGTTACACCAAAGTTTCTAGTTTCTGTTTGTGTCTCCCCTGAGGAGGTTTCAGGCCAGCTATGACTTTCAGTACTATCTCTTTTGGTTTGGAAGCTATTGCTGGACGTTTGGCATGTTTGGTAGAAAAAGCTTCTCCGGCCGAGAAAAACACTTTTGGTGCACCATGCAGGTACATTTGAGTTTCCCAGGCAAACGAAAGCAGTGACACCAAAGTTTCTAGTTTCTGTTTGTGTCTCCCCTGAGGAGGTTTCATGCCAGCTATGTCTTTCAGTACTATCTCTTTTGGTTTGGAAGCTATTGCTGGACGTTCGGTAGAAAAAGCTGCTCTGGCCAAGAAAAACACTTTGGTGCACCATGCAGGTACATTTGAGTTTCCCAGGCAAACGAAAGCAGTTACACCAAAGTTTCTAGTTTCTGTTTGTGTCTCTCCTGAGGTGGTTTCAGGCCAGCAATGTCTTTCAGTACTATCTCTTTTGGTTTGGAAGCTATTGCTGGACGTTCGGTAAAAAAAGCTGCTCTGGCCAAGAAAAACACTTTGGTGCACCATGCAGGTACATTTGAGTTTCCCAGGCAAACGAAAGCAGTTACACCAAAGTTTCTAGTTTCTGTTTGTGTCTCCCCTGAGGAGGTTTCAGGCCAGCTATGACTTTCAGTACTATCTCTTTTGGTTTGGAAGCTATTGCTGGACGTTTGGCATGTTTGGTAGAAAAAGCTTCTCCGGCCGAGAAAAACACTTTTGGTGCACCATGCAGGTACATTTGAGTTTCCCAGGCAAACGAAAGCAGTTACACCAAAGTTTCTAGTTTCTGTTTGTGTCTCCCCTGAGGAGGTTTCAGGCCAGCAATATCTTTCAGTACTATCTCTTTTGGTTTGGAAGCTATTGCTGTACGTTTTGTTGAAAAAGCTGCTCCGGCCGAGAAAAACACTTTTGGTGCACCATGCAGGTACATTTGAATTTCCCAGGCAAACGAAAGCAGTTACACCAAAGTTTTTAGTTTCTGTTTGTGTCTCCCCTGAGGAGGTTTCAGGCCAGCTATGTCTTGCAGTACTATCTCTTTTGGTTTGGAAGCTATTGCTGGACGTTTGGTATAAAAAGCTGCTCTGGCCGAGAAAAACACTTTTGGTGCACCATGCAGGTACATTTGAGTTTCCCAGGCAAATGAAAGCAGTTACACCAAAGTTTCTAGTTTCTGTTTGTGTCTCCCCTGAGGAGGTTTCAAGGCAGCTATGTCTTTCAGTACTATCTCTTTTGGTTTGGAAGCTATTGCTGGACGTTTGATAGAAAAAGCTTCTCCGGCCGAGAAAAACACTTTTGGTGCACCATGCAGGTACATTTGTGTTTCCCAAGGAAACGAAAGCAGTGACACCAAAGTTTCTAGTTTCTGTTTGTGTCTCCCCTGAGGAGGTTTCAGGCCATCTATGTCTTTCAGTACTATCTCTTTTGGTTTGGAAGCTATTGCTGGATGTTTGGCATGTTTGGTAAAAAAAGCTGCTCTGGCCGAGAAAAACACTTTTGGTGCACCATGCAGGTACATTTGAGTTTCCCAGGCAAACGAAAGCAGTTACACCAAAGTTTCTAGTTTCTGTTTGTGTCTCCCCTGAGGAGGTTTCAGGCCAGCAATATCTTTCAGAACTATCTGTTTTGGTTTGGAAGCTATTGCTGGACGTTTGGTAGAAAAAGCTGCTCCGGCCGAGAAAAACACTTTTGGTGCACCATGCAGGTACATTTGAGTTTCCCAGGCAAACGAAAGCAGTTACACCAAAGTTTCTAGTTTCTGTTTGTGTCTCCCCTGAGGAGGTTTCAGGCCAGCTATGTCTTTCAGTACTATCTCTTTTGGTTTTGAAGCTATTGCTGGATGTTCGGTAGAAAAATCTGCTCTGGCCAAGAAAAACACTTTTGGTGCACCATGCAGGTACATTTGAGTTTCCCAGGCAAACGAAAGCAGTTACACCAAAGTTTCTAGTTTCTGTTTGTATCTCCCCTGAGGAGGTTTCAGGCCAGCAATATCTTTCAGTACTATCTCTTTTGGTTTGGAAGCTATTGCTGGACGTTTGGTAGAAAAAGCTGCTCCGGCCGAGAAAAACACTTTTGGTGCACCATGCAGGTACATTTGAGTTTCCCAGGCAAACGAAAGCAGTGACACCCAAGTTTCTAGTTTCTGTTTGTGTCTCCCCTGAGGAGGTTTCAGGCCAGCTATGTCTTTCAGTACTATCTCTTTTGGTTTGGAAGCTACTGCTGGACGTTTGGTAGAAAGAGCTGCTCTGGCCGAGAAAAACACTTTTGGTGCACCATGCAGGTACATTTGAGTTTCCCAGGCAAATGAAAGCAGTTACACCAAAGTTTCTAGTTTCTGTTTGTGTCTCCCCTGAGGAGGTTTCAGGCCAGCTATGTCTTGCAGTGCTATCTCTTTTGGTTTGGAAGCTATTGCTGGACGTTTGGTAGAAAAAGCTTCTCCGGCCGAGAAAAACACTTTTGGTGCACCATGCAGGTACATTTGAGTTTCCCAGGCAAACAAAAGCAGTGACACCAAAGTTTCTAGTTTCTGTTTGTGTCTCCCCTGAGGAGTTTTGAGGCCAGCAATATCTTTCAGAACTATCTGTTTTGGTTTGGAAGCTATTGCTGGACGTTTGGCATGTTTGGTAGAAAAAGCTGCTCCGGCCGAGAAAAACACTTTTGGTGCACCATGCAGGTACATTTGAGTTTCCCAGGCAAACGAAAGCAGTTACACCAAAGATTCTAGTTTCTGTTTGTGTCTCCCCTGAGGAGGTTTCAGGCCAGCAATATCTTTCAGAACTATCTGTTTTGGTTTGGAAGCTATTGCTGGACGTTTGGCATGTTTGGTAGAAAAAGCTGCTCCGGCCGAGAAAAACACTTTTGGTGCACCATGCAGGTACATTTGAGTTTCCCAGGCAAACGAAAGCAGTTACACCAAAGTTTCTAGTTTCTGTTTGTGTCTCCCCTGAGGAGGTTTCAGGCCAGCTATGACTTTCACTACTATCTCTTTTGGTTTGGAATCTATTGCTGGACGTTTGGCATGTTTGGTAGAAAAAGATTCTCCGGCCGAGAAAAACACTTTTGGTGCACCATGCAGGTACATTTGAGTTTCCCAGGCAAACGAAAGCAGTGACACCAAAGTTTCTAGTTTCTGTTTGTGTCTCCCCTGAGGAGGTTTCAGGCCAGCTATGTCTTTCAGTACTATCTCTTTTGGTTTGGAAGCTATTGCTGGACGTTCGGTAGAAAAAGCTTCTCTGGCCTAGAAAAACACTTTTGGTGCACCATGCAGGTACATTTGAGTTTCCCAGGAAAACAAAAGCAGTTACACCAAAGTTTCTAGTTTCTCTTTGTGTCTCCCCTGAGGAGGTTTCAGGCCAGCTATGACTTTCAGTACTATCTCTTTTGGTTTGGAAGCTATTGCTGGACGTTTGGCATGTTTGGTAGAAAAAGCTTCTCCGGCCGAGAAAAACACTTTTGGTGCACCATGCAGGTACATTTGAGTTTCCCAGGCAAACGAAAGCAGTTACACCAAAGTTTCTAGTTTCTGTTTGTGTCTCCCCTGAGGAGGTTTCAGGCCAGCTATGACTTTCACTACTATCTCTTTTGGTTTGGAAGCTATTGCTGGACGTTTGGTAGAAAAAGCTGCTCTGGCCGAGAAAAACACTTTTGATGCACCATGCAGGTACATTTGAGTTTCCCAGGCAAATGAAAGCAGTTACACCAAAGTTTCTAGTTTCTGTTTGTGTCTCCCCTGAGGAGGTTTCAGGCCAGCTATGTCTTTCAGTACTATCTCTTTTGGTTTGGAAGCTATTGCTGGACGTTTGGTAGAAAAAGCTGCTGCGGCCGAGAAAAACACTTTTGGTGCACCATGCAGGTACATTTGAGTTTCCCAGGCAAACGAAAGCAGTTACACCAAAGTTTCTAGTTTCTGTTTGTGTCTCCCCTGAGGAGGTTTCAGGCCAGCAATATCTTTCAGTACTATCTCTTTTGGTTTGGAAGCTATTGCTGGACGTTTGGTAGAAAAAGCTGCTCCGGCCGAGAAAAACACTTTTGGTGCACCATGCAGGTACATTTGAGTTTCCCAGGCAAACGAAAGCAGTGACACCAAAGTTTCTAGTTTCTGTTTGTGTCTCCCCTGAGGAGGTTTCAGGCCAGCTATGTCTTTCAGTACTATCTCTTTTGGTTTGGAAGCTACTGCTGGACTTTTGGTAGAAAGAGCTGCTCTGGCCGAGAAAAACACTTTTGGTGCACCTTGCAGGTACATTTGAGTTTCCCAGGCAAATGAAAGCAGTTACACCAAAGTTTCTAGTTTCTGTTTGTGTCTCCCCTGAGGAGGTTTCAGGCCAGCTATGTCTTGCAGTGCTATCTCTTTTGGTTTGGAAGCTATTGCTGGACGTTTGGTAGAAAAAGCTTCTCTGGCCGAGAAAAACACTTTTGGTGCACCATGCAGGTACATTTGAGTTTCCCAGGCAAACAAAAGCAGTGACACCAAAGTTTCTAGTTTCTGTTTGTGTCTCCCCTGAGGAGTTTTGAGGCCAGCAATATCTTTCAGAACTATCTGTTTTGGTTTGGAAGCTATTGCTGGACGTTTGGCATGTTTGGTAGAAAAAGCTGCTCCGGCCGAGAAAAACACTTTTGGTGCACCATGCAGGTACATTTGAGTTTCCCAGGCAAACGAAAGCAGTTACACCAAAGATTCTAGTTTCTGTTTGTGTCTCCCCTGAGGAGGTTTCAGGCCAGCAATATCTTTCAGAACTATCTGTTTTGGTTTGGAAGCTATTGCTGGACGTTTGGCATGTTTGGTAGAAAAAGCTGCTCCGGCCGAGAAAAACACTTTTGGTGCACCATGCATTTACATTTGAGTTTCCCAGGCAAACGAAAGCAGTTACACCAAAGTTTCTAGTTTCTGTTTGTGTCTCCCCTGAGGAGGTTTCAGGCAAGCTATGACTTTCACTACTATCTCTTTTGGTTTGGAATCTATTGCTGGACGTTTGGCATATTTGGTAGAAAAAGATTCTCCGGCCGAGAAAAACACTTTTGGTGCACCATGCAGGTACATTTGAGTTTCCCAGGCAAACGAAAGCAGTGACACCAAAGTTTCTAGTTTCTGTTTGTGTCTCCCCTGAGGAGGTTTCAGGCCAGCTATGTCTTTCAGTACTATCTCTTTTGGTTTGGAAGCTATTGCTGGACGTTCGGTAGAAAAAGCTTCTCTGGCCTAGAAAAACACTTTTGGTGCACCATGCAGGTACATTTGAGTTTCCCAGGAAAACAAAAGCAGTTACACCAAAGTTTCTAGTTTCTCTTTGTGTCTCCCCTGAGGAGGTTTCAGGCCAGCTATGACTTTCAGTACTATCTCTTTTGGTTTGGAAGCTATTGCTGGACGTTTGGCATGTTTGGTAGAAAAAGCTTCTCCGGCCGAGAAAAACACTTTTGGTGCACCATGCAGGTACATTTGAGTTTCCCAGGCAAACGAAAGCAGTTACACCAAAGTTTCTAGTTTCTGTTTGTGTCTCCCCTGAGGAGGTTTCAGGCCAGCTATGACTTTCACTACTATCTCTTTTGGTTTGGAAGCTATTGCTGGACGTTTGGTAGAAAAAGCTGCTCTGGCCGAGAAAAACACTTTTGATGCACCATGCAGGTACATTTGAGTTTCCCAGGCAAATGAAAGCAGTTACACCAAAGTTTCTAGTTTCTGTTTGTGTCTCCCCTGAGGAGGTTTCAGGCCAGCTATGTCTTTCAGTACTATCTCTTTTGATTTGGAAGCTATTGCTGGACGTTTGGTAGAAAAAGCTGCTGCGGCCGAGAAAAACACTTTTGGTGCACCATGCAGGTACATTTGAGTTTCCCAGGCAAATGAAAGCAGTGACACCAAAGTTTCTAGTTTCTGTTTGTGTCTCCCCTGAGGAGGTTTCATGCCAGCTATGTCTTTCAGTACTATCTCTTTTGGTTTGGAAGCTATTGCTGGACGTTCGGTAAAAAAAGCTTCTCTGGCCAAGAAAAACACTTTGGTGCACCATGCAGGTACATTTGAGTTTCCCAGGCAAACGAAAGCAGTTACACCAAAGCTTCTAGTTTCTGTTTGTGTCTCTCCTGAGGTGGTTTCAGGCCAGCAATGTCTTTCAGTACTATCTCTTTTGGTTTGGATGCTATTGCTGGACGTTCGGTAGAAATAGCTGCTCTGGCCAAGAAAAACACTTTTGGTGCACCATGCAGGTACATTTGAGTTTCCCAGGCAAACGAAAGCAGTTACACCAAAGTTTCTAGTTTCTGTTTGTGTCTCCCCTGAGGAGGTTTCAGGCCAGCAATATCTTTCAGTACTATCTCTTTTGGTTTGGAAGCTATTGCTGGACGTTTGGTAGAAAAAGCTGCTCCGGCCGAGAAAAACACTTTTGGTGCACCATGCAGGTACATTTGAGTTTCCCAGGCAAACGAAAGCAGTGACACCAAAGTTTCTAGTTTCTGTTTGTGTCTCCCCTGAGGAGGTTTCAGGCCAGCTATGTCTTGCAGTACTATCTCTTTTGGTTTGGAAGCTACTGCTGGACGTTTGGTAGAAAGAGCTGCTCTGGCCGAGAAAAACACTTTTGGTGCACCTTGCAGGTACATTTGAGTTTCCCAGGCAAATGAAAGCAGTTACACCAAAGTTTCTAGTTTCTGTTTGTGTCTCCCCTGAGGAGGTTTCAGGCCAGCTATGTCTTGCAGTGCTATCTCTTTTGGTTTGGAAGCTATTGCTGGACGTTTTGTAGAAAAAGCTTCTCCGGCCGAGAAAAACACTTTTGGTGCACCATGCAGGTACATTTGAGTTTCCCAGGCAAACAAAAGCAGAGACACCAAAGTTTCTAGTTTCTGTTTGTGTCTCCCCTGAGGAGTTTTCTGGCCAGCAATATCTTTCAGAACTATCTGTTTTGGTTTGGAAGCTATTGCTGGACGTTTGGCATGTTTGGTAGAAAAAGCTGCTCCGGCCGAGAAAAACACTTTTGGTGCACCATGCAGGTACATTTGAGTTTCCCAGGCAAACGAAAGCAGTTACACCAAAGTTTCTAGTTTCTGTTTGTGTCTCCCCTGAGGAGGTTTCAGGCCAGCAATATCTTTCAGAACTATCTGTTTTGGTTTGGAAGCTATTGCTGGACGTTTGGCATGTTTGGTAGAAAAAGATTCTCCGGCCGAGAAAAACACATTTGGTGCACCATGCAGGTACATTTGAGTTTCCTAGGCAAACCAAAGCAGTGACACCAAAGTTTCTAGTTTCTGTTTGTGTCTCCCCTGAGGAGGTTTCAGGCCAGCTATGTCTTTCAGTACTATCTCTTTTGGTTTGGAAGCTATTGCTGGACGTTCGGTAGAAAAAGCTTCTCTGGCCTAGAAAAACACTTTTGGTGCACCATGCAGGTACATTTGAGTTTCCCAGGCAAACGAAAGCAGTTACACCAAAGTTTCTAGTTTCTCTTTGTGTCTCCCCTGAGGAGGTTTCAGGCCAGCTATGACTTTCAGTACTATCTCTTTTGGTTTGGAAGCTATTGCTGGACGTTTGGCATGTTTGGTAGAAAAAGCTTCTCCGGCCGAGAAAAACACTTTTGGTGCACCATGCAGGTACATTTGAGTTTCCCAGGCAAACGAAAGCAGTTACACCAAAGTTTCTAGTTTCTGTTTGTGTCTCCCCTGAGGAGGTTTCAGGCCAGCTATGACTTTCACTACTATCTCTTTTGGTTTGGAAGCTATTGCTGGACGTTTGGTAGAAAAAGCTGCTCTGGCCGAGAAAAACACTTTTGATGCACCATGCAGGTACATTTGAGTTTCCCAGGCAAATGAAAGCAGTTACACCAAAGTTTCTAGTTTCTGTTTGTGTCTCCCCTGAGGAGGTTTCAGGCCAGCTATGTCTTTCAGTACTATCTCTTTTGGTTTGGAAGCTATTGCTGGACGTTTGGTAGAAAAAGCTGCTGCGGCCGAGAAAAACACTTTTGGTGCACCATGCAGGTACATTTGAGTTTCCCAGGCAAACGAAAGCAGTGACAGCAAAGTTTCTCGTTTCTGTTTGTGTCTCCCCTGAGGAGGTTTCATGCCAGCTATGTCTTTCAGTACTATCTCTTTTGGTTTGGAAGCTATTGCTGGACGTTCGGTAAAAATAGCTGCTCTGGCCAAGAAAAACACTTTGGTGCACCATGCAGGTACATTTGAGTTTCCCAGGCAAACGAAAGCAGTTACACCAAAGTTTCTAGTTTCTGTTTGTGTCTCTCCTGAGGTGGTTTCAGGCCAGCAATGTCTTTCAGTACTATCTCTTTTGTTTTGGAAGCTATTGCTGGACGTTCGGTAGAAAAAGCTGCTCTGGCCAAGAAAAACACTTTTGGTGCACCATGCAGGTACATTTGAGTTTCCCAGGCAAACGAAAGCAGTTACACCAAAGTTTCTAGTTTCTGTTTGTGTCTCCCCTGAGGAGGTTTCAGGCCAGCAATATCTTTCAGTACTATCTCTTTTGGTTTGGAAGCTATTGCTGGACGTTTGGTAGAAAAAGCTGCTCCGGCCGAGAAAAACACTTTTGGTGCACCATGCAGGTACATTTGAGTTTCCCAGGCAAACGAAAGCAGTGACACCAAAGTTTCTAGTTTCTGTTTGTGTCTCCCCTGAGGAGGTTTCAGGCCAGCTATGTCTTTCCGTACTATCTCTTTTGGTTTGGAAGCTACTGCTGGACGTTTGGTAGAAAGAGCTGCTCTGGCCGAGAAAAACACTTTTGGTGCACCATGCAGGTACATTTGAGTTTCCCAGGCAAATGAAAGCAGTTACACCAAAGTTTCTAGTTTCTGTTTGTGTCTCCCCTGAGGAGGTTTCAGGCCAGCTATGTCTTGCAGTGCTATCTCTTTTGGTTTGGAAGCTATTGCTGGACGTTTGGTAGAAAAAGCTTCTCCGGCCGAGAAAAACACTTTTGGTGCACCATGCAGGTACATTTGAGTTTCCCAGGCAAACAAAAGCAGTGACACCAAAGTTTCTAGTTTCTGTTTGTGTCTCCCCTGAGGAGGTTTCAGGCCAGCAATATCTTTCAGAACTATCTGTTTTGGTTTGGAAGCTATTGCTGGACGTTTGCCATGTTTGGTAGAAAAAGCTGCTCCGGCCGAGAAAAACACTTTTGGTGCACCATGCAGGTACATTTGAGTTTCCCAGGCAAACAAAAGCAGTTACACCAAAGATTCTAGTTTCTGTTTGTGTCTCCCCTTAAGAGGTTTCAGGCCAGCAATATCTTTCAGAACTATCTGTTTTGGTTTGGAAGCTATTGCTGGACGTTTGGCATGTTTGGTAGAAAAAGCTGCTCCGGCCGAGAAAAACACTTTTGGTGCACCATGCAGGTACATTTGAGTTTCCCAGGCAAACGAAAGCAGTTACACCAAAGTTTCTAGTTTCTGTTTGTGTCTCCTCTGAGGAGGTTTCAGGCCAGCTATGACTTTCACTACTATCTCTTTTGGTTTGGAATCTATTGCTGGACGTTTGGTATGTTAGGTAGAAAAAGATTCTCCGGCCGAGAAAAACACTTTTGGTGCACCATGCAGGTACATTTGAGTTTCCCAGGCAAACGAAAGCAGTGACACCAAAGTTTCTAGTTTCTGTTTGTGTCTCCCCTGAGGAGGTTTCAGGCCAGCTATGTCTTTCAGTACTATCTCTTTTGGTTTGGAAGCTATTGCTGGACGTTCGGTAGAAAAAGCTTCTCTGGCCTAGAAAAACACTTTTGGTGCACCATGCAGGTACATTTGAGTTTCCCAGGCAAACGAAAGCAGTTACACCAAAGTTTCTAGTTTCTCTTTGTGTCTCCCCTGAGGAGGTTTCAGGCCAGCTATGACTTTCAGTACTATCTCTTTTGGTTTGGAAGCTATTTCTGGACGTTTGGCATGTTTGGTAGAAAAAGCTTCTCCGGCCGAGAAAAACACTTTTGGTGCACCATGCAGGTACATTTGAGTTTCCCAGGAAAACGAAAGCAGTTACACCAAAGTTTCTAGTTTCTGTTTGTGTCTCCCCTGAGGAGGTTTCAGGCCAGCTATGTCTTTCAGTACTATCTCTTTTGGTTTGGAAGCTACTGCTGGACGTTTGGTAGAAAGAGCTGCTCTGGCCGAGAAAAACACTTTTGGTGCACCATGCAGGTACATTTGAGTTTCCCAGGCAAATGAAAGCAGTTACACCAAAGTTTCTAGTTTCTGTTTGTGTCTCCCCTGAGGAGGTTTCAGGCCAGCTATGTCTTGCAGTGCTATCTCTTTTGGTTTGGAAGCTATTGCTGGACGTTTGGTAGAAAAAGCTTCTCAGCCGAGAAAAACATTTTTGGTGCACCATGCAGGTACATTTGAGTTTCCCAGGCAAACAAAAGCAGTGACACCAAAGTTTCTAGTTTCTGTTTGTGTCTCCCCTGAGGAGGTTTCAGGCCAGCAATATCTTTCAGAACTATCTGTTTTGGTTTGGAAGCTATTGCTGGACGTTTGGCATGTTTGGTAGAAAAAGCTGCTCCGGCCGAGAAAAACACTTTTGGTGCACCATGCAGGTACATTTGAGTTTCCCAGGCAAACGAAAGCAGTTACACCAAAGATTCTAGTTTCTGTTTGTGTCTCCCCTGAGGAGGTTTCAGGCCAGCAATATCTTTCAGAACTATCTGTTTTGGTTTGGAAGCTATTGCTGGACGTTTGGCATGTTTGGTAGAAAAAGCTGCTCCGGCCGAGAAAAACACTTTTGGTGCACCATGCAGGTACATTTGAGTTTCCCAGGCAAACGAAAGCAGTTACACCAAAGTTTCTAGTTTCTGTTTGTGTCTCCTCTGAGGAGGTTTCAGGCCAGCTATGACTTTCACTACTATCTCTTTTGGTTTGGAATCTATTGCTAGACGTTTGGCATGTTAGGTAGAAAAAGATTCTCCGGCCGAGAAAAACACTTTTGGTGCACCATGCAGGTACATTTGAGTTTCCCAGGCAAACGAAAGCAGTGACACCAAAGTTTCTAGTTTCTGTTTGTGTCTCCCCTGAGGAGGTTTCAGGCCAGCTATGTCTTTCAGTACTATCTCTTTTGGTTTGGAAGCTATTGCTGGACGTTTGGTAGAAAAAGCTTCTCCGGCCTAGAAAAACACTTTTGGTGCACCATGCAGGTACATTTGAGTTTCCCAGGCAAACAAAAGCAGTTACACCAAAGTTTCTAGTTTCTCTTTGTGTCTCCCCTGAGGAGGTTTCAGGCCAGCTATGACTTTCAGTACTATCTCTTTTGGTTTGGAAGCTATTGCTGGACGTTTGGCATGTTTGGTAGAAAAAGCTTCTCCGGCCGAGAAAAACACTTTTGGTGCACCATGCAGGTACATTTGAGTTTCCCAGGCAAACGAAAGCAGTTACACCAAAGTTTCTAGTTTCTGTTTGTGTCTCCCCTGAGGAGGTTTCAGGCCAGCTATGACTTTCACTACTATCTCTTTTGGTTTGGAAGCTATTGCTGGACGTTTGGTAGAAAAAGCTACTCTGGCCGAGAAAAACACTTTTGATGCACCATGCAGGTACATTTGAGTTTCCCAGGCAAATGAAAGCAGTTACACCAAAGTTTCTAGTTTCTGTTTGTGTCTCCCCTGAGGAGGTTTCAGGCCAGCTATGTCTTTCAGTACTATCTCTTTTGGTTTGGAAGCTATTGCTGGACGTTTGGTAGAAAAAGCTGCTGCGGCCGAGAAAAACACTTTTGGTGCACCATGCAGGTACATTTGAGTTTCCCAGGCAAACGAAAGCAGTGACACCAAAGTTTCTAGTTTCTGTTTGTGTCTCCCCTGAGGAGGTTTCATGCCAGCTATGTCTTTCAGTACTATCTCTTTTGGTTTGGAAGCTATTGCTGGACGTTCGGTAAAAAAAGCTTCTCTGGCCAAGAAAAACACTTTGGTGCACCATGCAGGTACATTTGAGTTTCCCAGGCAAACGAAAGCAGTTACACCAAAGCTTCTAGTTTCTGTTTGTGTCTCTCCTGAGGTGGTTTCAGGCCAGCAATGTCTTTTAGTACTATCTCTTTTGGTTTGGATGCTATTGCTGGACGTTCGGTAGAAATAGCTGCTCTGGCCAAGAAAAACACTTTTGGTGCACCATGCAGGTACATTTGAGTTTCCCAGGCAAACGAAAGCAGTTACACCAAAGTTTCTAGTTTCTGTTTGTGTCTCCCCTGAGGAGGTTTCAGGCCAGCAATATCTTTCAGTACTATCTCTTTTGGTTTGGAAGCTATTGCTGGACGCTTGGTAGAAAAAGCTGCTCCGGCCGAGAAAAACACTTTTGGTGCACCATGCAGGTACATTTGAGTTTCCCAGGCAAACGAAAGCAGTGACACCAAAGTTTCTAGTTTCTGTTTGTGTCTCCCCTGAGGAGGTTTCAGGCCAGCTATGTCTTTCAGTACTATCTCTTTTGGTTTGGAAGCTACTGCTGGACGTTTGGTAGAAAGAGCTGCTCTGGCCGAGAAAAACACTTTTGGTGCACCATGCAGGTACATTTGAGTTTCCCAGGCAAATGAAAGCAGTTACACCAAAGTTTCTAGTTTCTGTTTGTGTCTCCCCTGAGGAGGTTTCAGGCCAGCTATGTCTTGCAGTGCTATCTCTTTTGGTTTGGAAGCTATTGCTGGACGTTTGGTAGAAAAAGCTTCTCCGGCCGAGAAAAACACTTTTGGTGCACCATGCAGGTACATTTGAGTTTCCCAGGCAAACAACAGCAGAGAAACCAAAGTTTCTAGTTTCTGTTTGTGTCTCCCCTGAGGAGTTTTCAGGCCAGCAATATCTTTCAGAACTATCTGTTTTGCTTTGGAAGCTATTGCTGGACGTTTGGCATGTTTGGTAGAGAAAGCTGCTCCGGCCGAGAAAAACACTTTTGGTGCACCATGCAGGTACATTTGAGTTTCCCAGGCAAACGAAAGCAGTTACACCAAAGATTCTAGTTTCTGTTTGTGTCTCCCCTGAGGAGGTTTCAGGCCAGCAATATCTTTCAGAACTATCTGTTTTGGTTTGGAAGCTATTGCTGGACGTTTGGCATGTTTGGTAGAAAAAGCTGCTCCGGCCGAGAAAAACACTTTTGGTGCACCATGCAGGTACATTTGAGTTTCCCAGGGAAACGAAAGCAGTTACTCCAAAGTTTCTAGTTTCTGTTTGTGTCTCCCCTGAAGAGGTTTCAGGCCAGCTATGACTTTCACTACTATCTCTTTTGGTTTGGAATCTATTGCTGGACGTTTGGCATATTTGGTAGAAAAAGCTGCTCTGGCCGAGAAAAACACTTTTGGTGCACCATGCAGGTACATTTGAGTTTCCCAGGCAAACGAAAGCAGTGACACCAAAGTTTCTAGTTTCTGTTTGTGTCTCCCCTGAGGAGGTTTCAGGCCAGCTATGTCTTTCAGTACTATCTCTTTTGGTTTGGAAGCTATTGCTGGACGTTCGGTAGAAAAAGCTTCTCTGGCCTAGAAAAACACTTTTGGTGCACCATGCAGGTACATTTGAGTTTCCCAGGCAAACGAAAGCAGTTACACCAAAGTTTCTAGT
Organism: Laterallus jamaicensis coturniculus; assembly: GCA_022605575.1. NCBI lineage: Eukaryota > Metazoa > Chordata > Aves > Gruiformes > Rallidae > Laterallus > Laterallus jamaicensis. The sequence goes on from JAKCOX010000001.1 coordinate 3,773,251, forward strand.
TTCTCTTTGTGTCTCCCCTGAGGAGGTTTCAGGCCAGCTATGACTTTCAGTACTATCTCTTTTGGTTTGGAAGCTATTGTTGGACGTTTGGCATGTTTGGTAGAAAAAGCTTCTCCGGCCGAGAAAAACACTTTTGGTGCACCATGCAGGTACATTTGAGTTTCCCAGGCAAACGAAAGCAGTGACACCAAAGTTTCTAGTTTCTGTTTGTGTCTCCCCTGAGGAGGTTTCAGGCCAGCTATGACTTTCACTACTATCTCTTTTGCTTTGGAAGCTATTGCTGGACGTTTGGTAGAAAAAGCTGCTCTGGCCGAGAAAAACACTTTTGATGCACCATGCAGGTACATTTGAGTTTCCCAGGCAAATGAAAGCAGTTACACCAAAGTTTCTAGTTTCTGTTTGTGTCTCCCCTGAGGAGGTTTCAGGCCAGCTATGTCTTTCAGTACTATCTCTTTTGGTTTGGAAGCTATTGCTGGACGTTTGGTAGAAAAAGCTGCTGCGGCCGAGAAAAACACTTTTGGTGCACCATGCAGGTATATTTGAGTTTCCCAGGCAAACGAAAGCAGTGACACCAAAGTTTCTAGTTTCTGTTTGTGTCTCCCCTGAGGAGGTTTCATGCCAGCTATGTCTTTCAGTACTATCTCTTTTGGTTTGGAAGCTATTGCTGGACGTTCGGTAAAAATAGCTGCTCTGGCCAAGAAAAACACTTTGGTGCACCATGCAGGTACATTTGAGTTTCCCAGGCAAACGAAAGCAGTTACACCAAAGTTTCTAGTTTCTGTTTGTGTCTCTCCTGAGGTGGTTTCAGGCCAGCAATGTCTTTCAGTACTATCTCTTTTGGTTTGGAAGCTATTGCTTGACGTTCGGTAGAAAAAGCTGCTCTGGCCAAGAAAAACACTTTTGGTGCACCATGCAGGTACATTTGAGTTTCCCAGGCAAACGAAAGCAGTGACACCAAAGTTTCTAGTTTCTGTTTGTGTCTCCCCTGAGGAGGTTTCAGGCCAGCTATGTCTTTCAGTACTATCTCTTTTGGTTTGGAAGCTACTGCTGGACGTTTGGTAGAAAGAGCTGCTCTGGCCGAGAAAAACACTTTTGGTGCACCATGCAGGTACATTTGAGTTTCCCAGGCAAATGAAAGCAGTTACACCAAAGTTTCTAGTTTCTGTTTGTGTCTCCCCTGAGGAGGTTTCAGGCCAGCTATGTCTTGCAGTGCTATCTCTTTTGGTTTGGAAGCTATTGCTGGACGTTTGGTAGAAAAAGCTTCTCCGGCCGAGAAAAACACTTTTGGTGCACCATGCAGGTACATTTGAGTTTCCCAGGCAAACAAAAGCAGTGACACCAAAGTTTCTAGTTTCTGTTTGTGTCTCCCCTGAGGAGGTTTCAGGCCAGCAATATCTTTCAGAACTATCTGTTTTGGTTTGGAAGCTATTGCTGGACGTTTGGCATGTTTGGTAGAAAAAGCTGCTCCGGCCGAGAAAAACACTTTTGGTGCACCATGCAGGTACATTTGAGTTTCCCAGGCAAACGAAAGCAGTTACACCAAAGATTCTAGTTTCTGTTTGTGTCTCCCCTGAGGAGGTTTCAGGCCAGCAATATCTTTCAGAACTATCTGTTTTGGTTTGGAAGCTATTGCTGGACGTTTGGCATGTTTGGTAGAAAAAGCTGCTCCGGCCGAGAAAAACACTTTTGGTGCACCATGCAGGTACATTTGAGTTTCCCAGGCAAACGAAAGCAGTTACACCAAAGTTTCTAGTTTCTGTTTGTGTCTCCTCTGAGGAGGTTTCAGGCCAGCTATGACTTTCACTACTATCTCTTTTGGTTTGGAATCTATTGCTAGACGTTTGGCATGTTAGGTAGAAAAAGATTCTCCGGCCGAGAAAAACACTTTTGGTGCACCATGCAGGTACATTTGAGTTTCCCAGGCAAACGAAAGCAGTGACACCAAAGTTTCTAGTTTCTGTTTGTGTCTCCCCTGAGGAGGTTTCAGGCCAGCTATGTCTTTCAGTACTATCTCTTTTGGTTTGGAAGCTATTGCTGGACGTTTGGTAGAAAAAGCTTCTCCGGCCTAGAAAAACACTTTTGGTGCACCATGCAGGTACATTTGAGTTTCCCAGGCAAACAAAAGCAGTTACACCAAAGTTTCTAGTTTCTCTTTGTGTCTCCCCTGAGGAGGTTTCAGGCCAGCTATGACTTTCAGTACTATCTCTTTTGGTTTGGAAGCTATTGCTGGACGTTTGGCATGTTTGGTAGAAAAAGCTTCTCCGGCCGAGAAAAACACTTTTGGTGCACCATGCAGGTACATTTGAGTTTCCCAGGCAAACGAAAGCAGTTACACCAAAGTTTCTAGTTTCTGTTTGTGTCTCCCCTGAGGAGGTTTCAGGCCAGCTATGACTTTCACTACTATCTCTTTTGGTTTGGAAGCTATTGCTGGACGTTTGGTAGAAAAAGCTACTCTGGCCGAGAAAAACACTTTTGATGCACCATGCAGGTACATTTGAGTTTCCCAGGCAAATGAAAGCAGTTACACCAAAGTTTCTAGTTTCTGTTTGTGTCTCCCCTGAGGAGGTTTCAGGCCAGCTATGTCTTTCAGTACTATCTCTTTTGGTTTGGAAGCTATTGCTGGACGTTTGGTAGAAAAAGCTGCTGCGGCCGAGAAAAACACTTTTGGTGCACCATGCAGGTACATTTGAGTTTCCCAGGCAAACGAAAGCAGTGACACCAAAGTTTCTAGTTTCTGTTTGTGTCTCCCCTGAGGAGGTTTCATGCCAGCTATGTCTTTCAGTACTATCTCTTTTGGTTTGGAAGCTATTGCTGGACGTTCGGTAAAAAAAGCTGCTCTGGCCAAGAAAAACACTTTGGTGCACCATGCAGGTACATTTGAGTTTCCCAGGCAAACGAAAGCAGTTACACCAAAGCTTCTAGTTTCTGTTTGTGTCTCTCCTGAGGTGGTTTCAGGCCAGCAATGTCTTTTAGTACTATCTCTTTTGGTTTGGATGCTATTGCTGGACGTTCGGTAGAAATAGCTGCTCTGGCCAAGAAAAACACTTTTGGTGCACCATGCAGGTACATTTGAGTTTCCCAGGCAAACGAAAGCAGTTACACCAAAGTTTCTAGTTTCTGTTTGTGTCTCCCCTGAGGAGGTTTCAGGCCAGCAATATCTTTCAGTACTATCTCTTTTGGTTTGGAAGCTATTGCTGGACGCTTGGTAGAAAAAGCTGCTCCGGCCGAGAAAAACACTTTTGGTGCACCATGCAGGTACATTTGAGTTTCCCAGGCAAACGAAAGCAGTGACACCAAAGTTTCTAGTTTCTGTTTGTGTCTCCCCTGAGGAGGTTTCAGGCCAGCTATGTCTTTCAGTACTATCTCTTTTGGTTTGGAAGCTACTGCTGGACGTTTGGTAGAAAGAGCTGCTCTGGCCGAGAAAAACACTTTTGGTGCACCATGCAGGTACATTTGAGTTTCCCAGGCAAATGAAAGCAGTTACACCAAAGTTTCTAGTTTCTGTTTGTGTCTCCCCTGAGGAGGTTTCAGGCCAGCTATGTCTTGCAGTGCTATCTCTTTTGGTTTGGAAGCTATTGCTGGACGTTTGGTAGAAAAAGCTTCTCCGGCCGAGAAAAACACTTTTGGTGCACCATGCAGGTACATTTGAGTTTCCCAGGCAAACGAAAGCAGTTGCACCAAAGTTTCTAGTTTCTGTTTGTGTCTCCCCTGAGGAGGTTTCAGGCCAGCAATATCTTTCAGTACTATCTCTTTTGGTTTGGAAGCTATTGCTGGACGCTTGGTAGAAAAAGCTGCTCCGGCCGAGAAAAACACTTTTGGTGCACCATGCAGGTACATTTGAGTTTCCCAGGCAAACGAAAGCAGTGACACCAAAGTTTCTAGTTTCTGTTTGTGTCTCCCCTGAGGAGGTTTCAGGCCAGCTATGTCTTTCAGTACTATCTCTTTTGGTTTGGAAGCTACTGCTGGACGTTTGGTAGAAAGAGCTGCTCTGGCCGAGAAAAACACTTTTGGTGCACCATGCAGGTACATTTGAGTTTCCCAGGCAAATGAAAGCAGTTACACCAAAGTTTCTAGTTTCTGTTTGTGTCTCCCCTGAGGAGGTTTCAGGCCAGCTATGTCTTGCAGTGCTATCTCTTTTGGTTTGGAAGCTATTGCTGGACGTTTGGTAGAAAAAGCTTCTCCGGCCGAGAAAAACACTTTTGGTGCACCATGCAGGTACATTTGAGTTTCCCAGGCAAACAACAGCAGAGAAACCAAAGTTTCTAGTTTCTGTTTGTGTCTCCCCTGAGGAGTTTTCAGGCCAGCAATATCTTTCAGAACTATCTGTTTTGCTTTGGAAGCTATTGCTGGACGTTTGGCATGTTTGGTAGAGAAAGCTGCTCCGGCCGAGAAAAACACTTTTGGTGCACCATGCAGGTACATTTGAGTTTCCCAGGCAAACGAAAGCAGTTACACCAAAGATTCTAGTTTCTGTTTGTGTCTCCCCTGAGGAGGTTTCAGGCCAGCAATATCTTTCAGAACTATCTGTTTTGGTTTGGAAGCTATTGCTGGACGTTTGGCATGTTTGGTAGAAAAAGCTGCTCCGGCCGAGAAAAACACTTTTGGTGCACCATGCAGGTACATTTGAGTTTCCCAGGGAAACGAAAGCAGTTACTCCAAAGTTTCTAGTTTCTGTTTGTGTCTCCCCTGAAGAGGTTTCAGGCCAGCTATGACTTTCACTACTATCTCTTTTGGTTTGGAATCTATTGCTGGACGTTTGGCATATTTGGTAGAAAAAGCTGCTCTGGCCGAGAAAAACACTTTTGGTGCACCATGCAGGTACATTTGAGTTTCCCAGGCAAACGAAAGCAGTGACACCAAAGTTTCTAGTTTCTGTTTGTGTCTCCCCTGAGGAGGTTTCAGGCCAGCTATGTCTTTCAGTACTATCTCTTTTGGTTTGGAAGCTATTGCTGGACGTTCGGTAGAAAAAGCTTCTCTGGCCTAGAAAAACACTTTTGGTGCACCATGCAGGTACATTTGAGTTTCCCAGGCAAACGAAAGCAGTTACACCAAAGTTTCTAGTTTCTCTTTGTGTCTCCCCTGAGGAGGTTTCAGGCCAGCTATGACTTTCAGTACTATCTCTTTTGGTTTGGAAGCTATTGTTGGACGTTTGGCATGTTTGGTAGAAAAAGCTTCTCCGGCCGAGAAAAACACTTTTGGTGCACCATGCAGGTACATTTGAGTTTCCCAGGCAAACGAAAGCAGTGACACCAAAGTTTCTAGTTTCTGTTTGTGTCTCCCCTGAGGAGGTTTCAGGCCAGCTATGTCTTTCAGTACTATCTCTTTTGGTTTGGAAGCTACTGCTGGACGTTTGGTAGAAAGAGCTGCTCTGGCCGAGAAAAACACTTTTGGTGCACCATGCAGGTACATTTGAGTTTCCCAGGCAAATGAAAGCAGTTACACCAAAGTTTCTAGTTTCTGTTTGTGTCTCCCCTGAGGAGGTTTCAGGCCAGCTATGTCTTGCAGTGCTATCTCTTTTGGTTTGGAAGCTATTGCTGGACGTTTGGTAGAAAAAGCTTCTCCGGCCGAGAAAAACACTTTTGGTGCACCATGCAGGTACATTTGAGTTTCCCAGGCAAACAAAAGCAGTGACACCAAAGTTTCTAGTTTCTGTTTGTGTCTCCCCTGAGGAGGTTTCAGGCCAGCAATATCTTTCAGAACTATCTGTTTTGGTTTGGAAGCTATTGCTGGACGTTTGGCATGTTTGGTAGAAAAAGCTGCTCCGGCCGAGAAAAACACTTTTGGTGCACCATGCAGGTACATTTGAGTTTCCCAGGCAAACGAAAGCAGTTACACCAAAGATTCTAGTTTCTGTTTGTGTCTCCCCTGAGGAGGTTTCAGGCCAGCAATATCTTTCAGAACTATCTGTTTTGGTTTGGAAGCTATTGCTGGACGTTTGGCATGTTTGGTAGAAAAAGCTGCTCCGGCCGAGAAAAACACTTTTGGTGCACCATGCAGGTACATTTGAGTTTCCCAGGCAAACGAAAGCAGTTACACCAAAGTTTCTAGTTTCTGTTTGTGTCTCCTCTGAGGAGGTTTCAGGCCAGCTATGACTTTCACTACTATCTCTTTTGGTTTGGAATCTATTGCTAGACGTTTGGCATGTTAGGTAGAAAAAGATTCTCCGGCCGAGAAAAACACTTTTGGTGCACCATGCAGGTACATTTGAGTTTCCCAGGCAAACGAAAGCAGTGACACCAAAGTTTCTAGTTTCTGTTTGTGTCTCCCCTGAGGAGGTTTCAGGCCAGCTATGTCTTTCAGTACTATCTCTTTTGGTTTGGAAGCTATTGCTGGACGTTTGGTAGAAAAAGCTTCTCCGGCCTAGAAAAACACTTTTGGTGCACCATGCAGGTACATTTGAGTTTCCCAGGCAAACAAAAGCAGTTACACCAAAGTTTCTAGTTTCTCTTTGTGTCTCCCCTGAGGAGGTTTCAGGCCAGCTATGACTTTCAGTACTATCTCTTTTGGTTTGGAAGCTATTGCTGGACGTTTGGCATGTTTGGTAGAAAAAGCTTCTCCGGCCGAGAAAAACACTTTTGGTGCACCATGCAGGTACATTTGAGTTTCCCAGGCAAACGAAAGCAGTTACACCAAAGTTTCTAGTTTCTGTTTGTGTCTCCCCTGAGGAGGTTTCAGGCCAGCTATGACTTTCACTACTATCTCTTTTGGTTTGGAAGCTATTGCTGGACGTTCGGTAGAAAAAGCTACTCTGGCCGAGAAAAACACTTTTGATGCACCATGCAGGTACATTTGAGTTTCCCAGGCAAATGAAAGCAGTTACACCAAAGTTTCTAGTTTCTGTTTGTGTCTCCCCTGAGGAGGTTTCAGGCCAGCTATGTCTTTCAGTACTATCTCTTTTGGTTTGGAAGCTATTGCTGGACGTTTGGTAGAAAAAGCTGCTGCGGCCGAGAAAAACACTTTTGGTGCACCATGCAGGTACATTTGAGTTTCCCAGGCAAACGAAAGCAGTGACACCAAAGTTTCTAGTTTCTGTTTGTGTCTCCCCTGAGGAGGTTTCATGCCAGCTATGTCTTTCAGTACTATCTGTTTTGGTTTGGAAGCTATTGCTGGACGTTCGGTAAAAAAAGCTGCTCTGGCCAAGAAAAACACTTTGGTGCACCATGCAGGTACATTTGAGTTTCCCAGGCAAACGAAAGCAGTGACACCAAAGTTTCTAGTTTCTGTTTGTGTCTCCCCTGAGGAGGTTTCAGGCCAGCTATGTCTTTCAGTACTATCTCTTTTGGTTTGGAAGCTACTGCTGGACGTTTGGTAGAAAGAGCTGCTCTGGCCGAGAAAAACACTTTTGGTGCACCATGCAGGTACATTTGAGTTTCCCAGGCAAACGAAAGCAGTTACACCAAAGATTCTAGTTTCTGTTTGTGTCTCCCCTGAGGAGGTTTCAGGCCAGCAATATCTTTCAGAACTATCTGTTTTCTTTTGGAAGCTATTGCTGTTCGTTTGGCATGTTTGGTAGAAAAAGCTGCTCCGGCCGAGAAAAACACTTTTGGTGCACCATGCAGGTACATTTGAGTTTCCCAGGCAAACGAAAGCAGTTACACCAAAGTTTCTAGTTTCTGTTTGTGTCTCCCCTGAGGAGGTTTCAGGCCAGCTATGACTTTCACTACTATCTCTTTTGGTTTGGAATCTATTGCTGGACGTTTGGCATGTTTGGTAGAAAAAGCTGCTCCGGCCGAGAAAAACACTTTTGGTGCACCATGCAGGTACATTTGAGTTTCCCAGGCAAACGAAAGCAGTGACACCAAAGTTTCTAGTTTCTGTTTGTGTCTCCCCTGAGGAGGTTTCAGGCCAGCTATGTCTTTCAGTACTATCTCTTTTGGTTTGGAAGCTATTGCTGGACGTTCGGTAGAAAAAGCTTCTCTGGCCTAGAAAAACACTTTTGGTGCACCATGCAGGTACATTTGAGTTTCCCAGGCAAACGAAAGCAGTTACACCAAAGTTTCTAGTTTCTCTTTGTGTCTCCCCTGAGGAGGTTTCAGGCCAGCTATGACTTTCAGTACTATCTCTTTTGGTTTGGAAGCTATTGCTGGACGTTTGGCATGTTTGGTAGAAAAAGCTTCTCCGGCCGAGAAAAACACTTTTGCTGCACCATGCAGGTACATTTGAGTTTCCCAGGCAAACGAAAGCAGTTACACCAAAGTTTCTAGTTTCTGTTTGTGTCTCCCCTGAGGAGGTTTCAGGCCAGCTATGACTTTCACTACTATCTCTTTTGCTTTGGAAGCTATTGCTGGACGTTTTGTAGAAAAAGCTGCTCTGGCCGAGAAAAACACTTTTGATGCACCATGCAGGTACATTTGAGTTTCCCAGGCAAACGAAAGTAGTTACACCAAAGTTTCTAGTTTCTGTTTGTGTCTCCCCTGAGGAGGTTTCATGCCAGCTATGTCTTTCAGTACTATCTCTTTTGGTTTGGAGGCTATTGCTGGACGTTTGGTAGAAAAAGCTGCTCTGGCCGAGAAAAACACTTTTGGTGCACCATGCAGGTACATTTGAGTTTCCCAGGCAAATGAAAGCAGTGACACCAAAGTTTCTAGTTTCTGTTTGTGTCTCCCCTGAGGAGGTTTCAAGGCAGCTATGTCTTTCAGTACTATCTCTTTTGGTTTGGAAGCTATTGCTGGACGTTTGATAGAAAAAGCTTCTCCGGCCGAGAAAAACACTTTTGGTGCACCATGCAGGTACATTTGTGTTTCCCAAGCAAACGAAAGCAGTGACACCAAAGTTTCTAGTTTCTGTTTGTGTCTCCCCTGAGGAGGTTTCAGGCCAGCTATGTCTTTCAGTACTATCTCTTTTGGTTTTGAAGCTATTGCTGGATGTTCGGTAGAAAAAGCTGCTCTGGCCAAGAAAAACTCTTTTGGTGCACCATGCAGGTACATTTGAGTTTCCCAGGCAAACGAAAGCAGTTACACCAAAGTTTCTAGTTTCTGTTTGTGTCTCCCCTGAGGAGGTTTCAGGCCAGCAATATCTTTCAGTACTATCTCTTTTGGTTTGGAAGCTATTGCTGGACGTTTGGTAGAAAAAGCTTCTCCGGCCGAGAAAAACACTTTTGGTGCACCATGCAGGTATATTTGAGTTTCCCAGGCAAACGAAAGCAGTGACACCAAAGTTTCTAGTTTCTGTTTGTGTCTCCCCTGAGGAGGTTTCATGCCAGCTATGTCTTTCAGTACTATCTCTTTTGGTTTGGAAGCTATTGCTGGACGTTCGGTAAAAATAGCTGCTCTGGCCAAGAAAAACACTTTGGTGCACCATGCAGGTACATTTGAGTTTCCCAGGCAAACGAAAGCAGTTACACCAAAGTTTCTAGTTTCTCTTTGTGTCTCTCCTGAGGTGGTTTCAGGCCAGCAATGTCTTTCAGTACTATCTCTTTTGGTTTGGAAGCTATTGCTTGACGTTCGGTAGAAAAAGCTGCTCTGGCCAAGAAAAACAATTTTGGTGCACCATGCAGGTACATTTGAGTTTCCCAGGCAAACGAAAGCAGTGACACCAAAGTTTCTAGTTTCTGTTTGTGTCTCCCCTGAGGAGGTTTCAGGCCAGCTATGTCTTTCAGTACTATCTCTTTTGGTTTGGAAGCTACTGCTGGACTTTTGGTAGAAAGAGCTGCTCTGGCCGAGAAAAACACTTTTGGTGCACCATGCAGGTACATTTGAGTTTCCCAGGCAAACGAAAGCAGTTACACCAAAGATTCTAGTTTCTGTTTGTGTCTCCCCTGAGGAGGTTTCAGGCCAGCAATATCTTTCAGAACTATCTGTTTTTTTTTGGAAGCTATTGCTGTTCGTTTGGCATGTTTGGTAGAAAAAGCTGCTCCGGCCGAGAAAAACACTTTTGGTGCACCATGCAGGTACATTTGAGTTTCCCAGGCAAACGAAAGCAGTTACACCAAAGTTTCTAGTTTCTGTTTGTGTCTCCCCTGAGGAGGTTTCAGGCCAGCTATGACTTTCACTACTATCTCTTTTGGTTTGGAATCTATTGCTGGACGTTTGGCATGTTTGGTAGAAAAAGCTGCTCCGGCCGAGAAAAACACTTTTGGTGCACCATGCAGGTACATTTGAGTTTCCCAGGCAAACGAAAGCAGTTACACCAAAGTTTCTAGTTTCTGTTTGTGTCTCCCCTGAGGAGGTTTCAGGCCAGCTATGTCTTTCAGTACTATCTCTTTTGGTTTGGAAGCTATTGCTGGACGTTCGGTAGAAAAAGCTTCTCTGGCCTAGAAAAACACTTTTGGTGCACCATGCAGGTACATTTGAGTTTCCCAGGCAAACGAAAGCAGTTACACCAAAGTTTCTAGTTTCTCTTTGTGTCTCCCCTGAGGAGGTTTCAGGCCAGCTATGACTTTCAGTACTATCTCTTTTGGTTTGGAAGCTATTGCTGGACGTTTGGCATGTTTGGTAGAAAAAGCTTCTCCGGCCGAGAAAAACACTTTTGCTGCACCATGCAGGTACATTTGAGTTTCCCAGGCAAACGAAAGCAGTTACACCAAAGTTTCTAGTTTCTGTTTGTGTCTCCCCTGAGGAGGTTTCAGGCCAGCTATGACTTTCACTACTATCTCTTTTGCTTTGGAAGCTATTGCTGGACGTTTTGTAGAAAAAGCTGCTCTGGCCGAGAAAAACACTTTTGATGCACCATGCAGGTACATTTGAGTTTCCCAGGCAAACGAAAGTAGTTACACCAAAGTTTCTAGTTTCTGTTTGTGTCTCCCCTGAGGAGGTTTCATGCCAGCTATGTCTTTCAGTACTATCTCTTTTGGTTTGGAAGCTATTGCTGGACGTTTGGTAGAAAAAGCTGCTCTGGCCGAGAAAAACACTTTTGGTGCACCATGCAGGTACATTTGAGTTTCCCAGGCAAATGAAAGCAGTGACACCAAAGTTTCTAGTTTCTGTTTGTGTCTCCCCTGAGGAGTTTTCAAGGCAGCTATGTCTTTCAGTACTATCTCTTTTGGTTTGGAAGCTATTGCTGGACGTTTGATAGAAAAAGCTTCTCCGGCCGAGAAAAACACTTTTGGTGCACCATGCAGGTACATTTGTGTTTCCCACGGAAACGAAAGCAGTGACACCAAAGTTTCTAGTTTCTGTTTGTGTCTCCCCTGAGGAGGTTTCAGGCCATCTATATCTTTCAGTACTATCTCTTTTGGTTTGGAAGCTATTGCTGGACGTTTGGCATGTTTGGTAAAAAAAGCTGCTCTGGCCGAGAAAAACACTTTTGGTGCACCATGCAGGTACATTTGAGTTTCCCAGGCAAACGAAAGCAGTTACACCAAAGTTTCTAGTTTCTGTTTGTGTCTCCCCTGAGGAGGTTTCAGGCCAGCAATATCTTTCAGAACTATCTGTTTAGGTTTGGAAGCTATTGCTGGACGTTTGGTAGAAAAAGCTTCTCCGGCCGAGAAAAACACTTTTGGTGCACCATGCAGGTACATTTTAGTTTCCCAGGCAAACGAAAGCAGTGACACCAAAGTTTCTAGTTTCTGTTTGTGTCTCCCCTGAGGAGGTTTCAGGCCAGCTATGTCTTTCAGTACTATCTCTTTTGGTTTTGAAGCTATTGCTGGATGTTCGGTAGAAAAAGCTGCTCTGGCCAAGAAAAACTCTTTTGGTGCACCATGCAGGTACATTTGAGTTTCCCAGGCAAACGAAAGCAGTTACACCAAAGTTTCTAGTTTCTGTTTGTGTCTCCCCTGAGGAGGTTTCAGGCCAGCAATATCTTTCAGTACTATCTCTTTTGGTTTGGAAGCTATTGCTGGACGTTTTGTAGAAAAAGCTGCTCCGGCCGAGAAAAACACTTTTGGTGCACCATGCAGGTACATTTGAGTTTCCCAGGCAAACGAAAGCAGTTACACCAAAGTTTCTAGTTTCTGTTTGTGTCTCTCCTGAGGAGGTTTCAGGCCAGCTATGTCTTTCAGTACTATCTCTTTTGGTTTGGAAGCTACTGCTGGACGTTTGGTAGAAAGAGCTGCTCTGGCCGAGAAAAACACTTTTGGTGCACCATGCAGGTACATTTGAGTTTCCCAGGCAAATGAAAGCAGTTACACCAAAGTTTCTAGTTTCTGTTTGTGTCTCCCCTGAGGAGGTTTCAGGCCAGCTATGTCTTGCAGTGCTATCTCTTTTGGTTTGGAAGCTATTGCTGGACGTTTGGTAGAAAAAGCTTCTCCGGCCGAGAAAAACACTTTTGGTGCACCATGCAGGTACATTTGAGTTTCCCAGGCAAACGAAAGCAGTTACACCAAAGTTTCTAGTTTCTGTTTGTGTCTCCCCTGAGGAGTTTTCAGGCCAGCAATATCTTTCAGAACTATCTGTTTTGGTTTGGAAGCTATTGCTGGACGTTTGGCATGTTTGGTAGAAAAAGCTTCTCCGGCCGAGAAAAACACTTTTGGTGCACCATGCAGGTACATTTGAGTTTCCCAGGCAAACGAAAGCAGTGACACCAAAGATTCTAGTTTCTGTTTGTGTCTCCCCTGAGGAGGTTTCAGGCCAGCAATATCTTTCAGAACTATCTGTTTTGGTTTGGAAGCTATTGCTGGACGTTTGGCATGTTTGGTAGAAAAAGCTGCTCTGGCCGAGAAAAACACTTTTGGTGCACCATGCAGGTACATTTGAGTTTCCCAGGCAAACGAAAGCAGTTACACCAAAGTTTCTAGTTTCTGTTTGTGTCTCCCCTGAGGAGGTTTCAGGCCAGCTATGTCTTTCAGTACTATCTCTTTTGGTTTGGAAGCTATTGCTGGACGTTTTGTAGAAAAAGCTGCTCCGGCCGAGAAAAACACTTTTGGTGCACCATGCAGGTACATTTGAGTTTCCCAGGCAAACGAAAGCAGTTACACCAAAGTTTCTAGTTTCTGTTTGTATCTCCCCTGAGGAGGTTTCAGGCCAGCAATATCTTTCAGTACTATCTCTTTTGGTTTGGATGCTATTGCTGGACGTTTGGTAGAAAAAGCTGCTCTGGCCGAGAAAAACACTTTTGGTGCACCATGCAGGTACATTTGAGTTTCCCAGGGAAACGAAAGCAGTGACACCAAAGTTTCTAGTTTCTGTTTGTGTCTCCCCTGAGGAGGTTTCAGGCCAGCTATGTCTTGCAGTACTATCTCTTTTGGTTTGGAAGCTATTGCTGGACTTTTGGTAGAAAAATCTTCTCCGGCCGAGAAAAACACTTTTGGTGCACCATGCAGGTACATTTGAGTTTCCCAGGCAAACGAAAGCAGTGACACCAAAGTTTCTAGTTTCTGTTTGTGTCTCCCCTGAGGAGGTTTCAGGCCAGCTATGTCTTTCAGTACTATCTCTTTTGGTTTGGAAGCTATTGCTGGACGTTTGGTAGAAAAAGCTTCTCCGGCCGAGAAAAACAATTTTGGTGCACCATGCAGGTACATTTGAGTTTCCCAGGCAAACGAAAGCAGTGACACCAAAGTTTCTAGTTTCTGTTTGTGTCTCCCCTGAGGAGGTTTCATGCCAGCTATGTCTTTCAGTACTATCTCTTTTGGTTTGGAAGCTATTGCTGGACGTTTGGCATGTTTGGTAGAAAAAGCTTCTCCGGCCGAGAAAAACACTTTTGGTGCACCATGCAGGTACATTTGAGTTTCCCAGGCAAACGAAAGCAGTTACACCAAAGTTTCTAGTTTCTGTTTGTGTCTCCCCTGAGGAGGTTTCAGGCCAGCAATATCTTTCAGTACTATCTGTTTTGGTTTGGAAGCTATTGCTGTACGTTTTGCTGAAAAAGCTGCTCCGGCCGAGAAAAACACTTTTGGTGCACCATGCAGGTACATTTGAATTTCCCAGGCAAACGAAAGCAGTTACACCAAAGTTTCTAGTTTCTGTTTGTGTCTCCCCTGAGGAGGTTTCAGGCCAGCTATGTCTTTCAGTACTATCTCTTTTGGTTTGGAAGCTATTGCTAGACGTTTGGTAGAAAAAGCTGTTCTGGTCGAGAAAAACACTTTTGGTGCACCATGCAGGTACATTTGAGTTTCCCAGGCAAACGAAAGCAGTGACACCAAAGTTTCTAGTTTCTGTTTGTGTCTCCCCTGAGGAGGTTTCAGGCCAGCAATATCTTTCAGAACTATCTGTTTTGGTTTGGAAGCTATTGCTGGACGTTTGGTAGAAAAAGCTTCTCCGTCCGAGAAAAACACTTTTGGTGCACCATGCAGGTACATTTGAGTTTCCCAGGCAAACGAAAGCAGTTACACCAAAGTTTCTAGTTTCTGTTTGTGTCTCCCCTGAGGAGGTTTCAGGCCAGCTGTGTCTTTCAGTACTATCTCTTTTGGTTTGGAAGCTATTGCTGGACGTTCGGTGGAAAAAGCTGCTCTGGCCAAGAAAAACACTTTGGTGCACCATGCAGGTACATTTGAGTTTCCCAGGCAAACGAAAGCAGTTACACCAAAGTTTCTAGTTTCTGTTTGTGTCTCCCCTTAGGAGGTTTCAGGCCAGCTATGACTTTCAGTACTATCTCTTTTGGTTTGGAAGCTATTGCTGGACGTTTGGCATGTTTGGTAGAAAAAGCTGCTCCGGCCGAGAAAAACACTTTTGGTGCACCATGCAGGTACATTTGAGTTTCCCAGGCAAACGAAAGCAGTTACACCAAAGTTTTTAGTTTCTGTTTGTGTCTCCCCTGAGGAGGTTTCAGGCCAGCTATGTCTTTCAGTACTATCTCTTTTGGTTTGGAAGCTATTGCTGGACGTTTGGTAGAAAAAGCTTCTCCGGCCGAGAAAAACACTTTTGGTGCACCATGCAGGTACATTTGAGTTTCCCTGGCAAACGAAAGCAGTGACACCAATGTTTCTAGTTTCTGTTTTTCTCTCCCCTGAGGAGGTTTCAGGCCAGCTATGTCTTTCAGTACTATCTCTTTTGGTTTGGAAGCTATTGCTGGACGTTCGGTAGAAAAAGCTTCTCTGGCCTAGAAAAACACTTTTGGTGCACCATGCAGGTACATTTGAGTTTCCCAGGCAAATGAAAGCAGTTACACCAAAGTTTCTAGTTTCTGTTTGTGTCTCCCCTGAGGAGGTTTCAGGCCAGCTGTGTCTTTCAGTACTATCTCTTTTGGTTTGGAAGCTATTGCTGGACGTTTGGCATGTTTGGTAGAAAAAGCATCTCCGGCCGAGAAAAACACTTTTGGTGCACCATGCAGGTACATTTGAGTTTCCCAGGCAAACGAAAGCAGTTACACCAAAGTTTCTAGTTTCTGTTTGTGTCTCCCCTGAGGGGGTTTCAGGCCAGCAATATCTTTCAGTACTATCTCTTTTGGTTTGGAAGCTATTGCTGGACGTTTGGTAGAAAAAGCTGCTCTGGCCGAGAAAAACACTTTTGGTGCACCATGCAGGTACATTTGAGTTTCCCAGGCAAATGAAAGCAGTTACACCAATGTTTCTAGTTTCTGTTTGTGTCTCCCCTGAGGAGGTTTCAGGCCAGCTATGTCTTTCAGTACTATCTCTTTTGGTTTGGAAGCTATTGCTGGACGTTTGGTAGAAAAAGCTGCTCCGGCCGAGAAAAATACTTTTGGTGCACCATGCAGGTACATTTGAGTTTCCCAGGCAAACGAAAGCAGTGACACCAAAGTTTCTAGTTTCTGTTTGTGTCTCCCCTGAGGAGGTTTCAGGCCAGCAATATCTTTTAGAACTATCTCTTTTGGTTTGGAAGCTATTGCTGGACGTTCTGTAGAAAAAGCTGCTCCGGCCGAGAAAAACACTTTTGGTGCACCATGCAGGTACATTTGAGTTTCCCAGGCAAACGAAAGCAGTGACACCAAAGTTTCTAGTTTCTGTTTGTGTCTCCCCTGAGGAGGTTTCATGCCAGCTATGTCTTTCAGTACTATCTCTTTTGGTTTGGAAGCTATTGCTGGACGTTCTGTAGAAAAAGCTGCTCCGGCCGAGAAAAACACTTTGGTGCACCATGCAGGTACATTTGAGTTTCCCAGGCAAACGAAAGCAGTGACACCAAAGTTTCTAGTTTCTGTTTGTGTCTCCCCTGAGGAGGTTTCATGCCAGCTATGTCTTTCAGTACTATCTCTTTTGGTTTGGAAGCTATTGGTGGACGTTCGGTAGAAAGAGCTGCTCTGGCCAAGAAAAACACTTTTGGTGCACCATGCAGGTACATTTGAGTTTCCCAGGCAAACGAAAGCAGTTACACCAAAGTTTCTAGTTTCTGTTTGTGTCTCCCCTGAGGAGGTTTCAAGCCAGCTGTGTCTTTCAGTACTATCTCTTTTGGTTTGGAAGCTATTGCTGGACGTTTGGCATGTTTGGTAGAAAAAGCTTCTCCGGCCGAGAAAAACAATTTTGGTGCACCTTGCAGGTACATTTGAGTTTCCCAGGCAAACGAAAGCAGTGACACCAAAGTTTCTAGTTTCTGTTTGTGTCTCCCCTGAGGAGGTTTCAGGCCAGCAATATCTTTCAGTACTCTCTTTTGGTTTGGAAGCTATTGCTGGACGTTTGTTAGAAAAAGCTGCTCTGGCCGAGAAAAACACTTTTGGTGCACCATGCAGGTACATTTGAGTTTCCCAGGCAAATGAAAGCAGTTACACCAATGTTTCTAGTTTCTGTTTGTGTCTCCCCTGAGGAGGTTTCAGGCCAGCTATGTCTTTCAGTACTATCTCTTTTGGTTTGGAAGCTATTGCTGGACGTTTGGTAGAAAAAGCTGCTCCGGCCGAGAAAAACACTTTTGGTGCACCATGCAGGTACATTTGAGTTTCCCAGGCAAACGAAAGCAGTGACACCAAAGTTTCTAGTTTCTGTTTGTGTCTCCCCTGAGGAGGTTTCAGGCCAGCAATATCTTTTAGAACTATCTCTTTTGGTTTGGAAGCTATTGCTGGACGTTCTAAAGAAAAAGCTGCTCCGGCCGAGAAAAACACTTTTGGTGCACCATGCAGGTACATTTGAGTTTCCCAGGCAAACGAAAGCAGTGACACCAAAGTTTCTAGTTTCTGTTTGTGTCTCCCCTGAGGAGGTTTCATGCCAGCTATGTCTTTCAGTACTATCTCTTTTGGTTTGGAAGCTATTGCTGGACGTTCGGTAAAAAAAGCTGCTCTGGCCAAGAAAAACACTTTGGTGCACCATGCAGGTACATTTGAGTTTCCCAGGCAAACGAAAGCAGTTACACCAATGTTTCTAGTTTCTGTTTGTGTCTCTCCTGAGGAGGTTTCAGGCCAGCAATGTCTTTCAGTACTATCTCTTTTGGTTTGGAAGCTATTGGTGGACGTTCGGTAGAAAGAGCTGCTCTGGCCAAGAAAAACACTTTTGGTGCACCATGCAGGTACATTTGAGTTTCCCAGGCAAACGAAATCAGTTACACCAAAGTTTCTAGTTTCTGTTTGTGTCTCCCCTGAGGAGGTTTCAGGCCAGCTATGACTTTCAGTACTATCTCTTTTGGTTTGGAAGCTATTGCTGGACGTTTGGTAGAAAAAGCTTCTCCGGCCGAGAAAAACACTTTTGGTGCACCATGCAGGTACATTTGTGTTTCCCAAGCAAACGAAAGCAGTGACACCAAAGTTTCTAGTTTCTGTTTGTGTCTCCCCTGAGGAGGTTTCAGGCCATCTATGTCTTTCAGTACTATCTCTTTTGGTTTGGAAGCTATTGCTAGACGTTTGGCATGTTTGGTTGAAAAAGCTGCTCCGGCCGAGAAAAACACTTTTGGTGCACCATGCAGGTACATTTGAGTTTCCCAAGCAAACGAAAGCAGTGACACCAAAGTTTCTAGTTTCTGTTTGTGTCTCCCCTGAGGAGGTTTCAGGCCAGCAATATCTTTCAGAACTATCTGTTTTGGTTTGGAAGCTATTGCTGGACGTTTGGTAGAAAAAGCTGCTCCGGCCGAGAAAAACACTTTTGGTGCACCATGCAGGTACATTTGAGTTTCCCAGGCAAACGAAAGCAGTTACACCAAAGTTTCTAGTTTCTGTTTGTGTCTCCCCTGAGGAGGTTTCAGGCCAGCTATGTCTTTCAGTACTATCTCTTTTGGTTTTGAATCTATTGCTGGACGTTCGGTAGAAAAAGCTGCTCTGGCCAAGAAAAACACTTTGGTGCACCATGCAGGTACATTTGAGTTTCCCAGGCAAACGAAAGCAGTTACACCAAAGTTTCTAGTTTCTGTTTGTGTCTCCCCTGAGGAGGTTTCAGGCCAGCTATGTCTTTCAGTACTATCTCTTTTGGTTTTGAAGCTATTGCTGGACGTTCGGTAGAAAAAGCTGCTCTGGCCAAGAAAAACACTTTGGTGCACCATGCAGGTACATTTGAGTTTCCCAGGCAAACGAAAGCAGTGACACCAAAGTTTCTAGTTTCTGTTTGTGTCTCCCCTGAGGAGGTTTCAGGCCAGCTATGTCTTTCAGTACTATCTCTTTTGGTTTGGAAGCTATTGCTGGACGTTTGATAGAAAGAGCTGCTCTGGCCGAGAAAAACACTTTTGGTGCACCATGCAGGTACATTTGAGTTTCCCAGGCAAACGAAAGCAGTTACACCAAAGTTTCTAGTTTCTGTTTGTGTCTCCCCTGAGGAGGTTTCAGGCCAGCTATGTCTTGCAGTGCTATCTCTTTTGGTTTGGAAGCTATTGCTGGACGTTTGGTAGAAAAAGCTTCTCCGCCGAGAAAAACACTTTTGGTGCACCATGCAGGTACATTTGAGTTTCCCAGGCAAACGAAAGCAGTTACACCAAAGTTTCTAGTTTCTGTTTGTGTCTCCCCTGAGGAGGTTTCAGGCCAGCTATGACTTTCACTACTATCTCTTTTGGTTTGGAATCTATTGCTGGACGTTTGGCATGTTTGGTAGAAAAAGATTCTCCGGCCGAGAAAAACACTTTTGGTGCACCATGCAGGTACATTTGAGTTTCCCAGGCAAACGAAAGCAGTGACACCAAAGTTTCTAGTTTCTGTTTGTGTCTCCCCTGAGGAGGTTTCATGCCAGCTATGTCTTTCAGTACTATCTCTTTTGGTTTGGAAGCTATTGGTGGACGTTCGGTAGAAAGAGCTGCTCTGGCCAAGAAAAACACTTTTGGTGCACCATGCAGGTACATTTGAGTTTCCCAGGCAAACGAAAGCAGTTACACCAAAGTTTCTAGTTTCTGTTTGTGTCTCCCCTGAGGAGGTTTCAAGCCAGCTGTGTCTTTCAGTACTATCTCTTTTGGTTTGGAAGCTATTGCTGGACGTTTGGCATGTTTGGTAGAAAAAGCTTCTCCGGCCGAGAAAAACAATTTTGGTGCACCTTGCAGGTACATTTGAGTTTCCCAGGCAAACGAAAGCAGTGACACCAAAGTTTCTAGTTTCTGTTTGTGTCTCCCCTGAGGAGGTTTCAGGCCAGCAATATCTTTCAGTACTCTCTTTTGGTTTGGAAGCTATTGCTGGACGTTTGTTAGAAAAAGCTGCTCTGGCCGAGAAAAACACTTTTGGTGCACCATGCAGGTACATTTGAGTTTCCCAGGCAAATGAAAGCAGTTACACCAATGTTTCTAGTTTCTGTTTGTGTCTCCCCTGAGGAGGTTTCAGGCCAGCTATGTCTTTCAGTA
Organism: Laterallus jamaicensis coturniculus; assembly: GCA_022605575.1. Classification (NCBI taxonomy): domain Eukaryota; kingdom Metazoa; phylum Chordata; class Aves; order Gruiformes; family Rallidae; genus Laterallus; species Laterallus jamaicensis. The sequence continues at coordinate 3,792,750 of JAKCOX010000001.1, forward strand.
CTATCTCTTTTGGTTTGGAAGCTATTGCTGGACGTTTGGTAGAAAAAGCTGCTCCGGCCGAGAAAAACACTTTTGGTGCACCATGCAGGTACATTTGAGTTTCCCAGGCAAACGAAAGCAGTGACACCAAAGTTTCTAGTTTCTGTTTGTGTCTCCCCTGAGGAGGTTTCAGGCCAGCAATATCTTTTAGAACTATCTCTTTTGGTTTGGAAGCTATTGCTGGACGTTCTAAAGAAAAAGCTGCTCCGGCCGAGAAAAACACTTTTGGTGCACCATGCAGGTACATTTGAGTTTCCCAGGCAAACGAAAGCAGTGACACCAAAGTTTCTAGTTTCTGTTTGTGTCTCCCCTGAGGAGGTTTCATGCCAGCTATGTCTTTCAGTACTATCTCTTTTGGTTTGGAAGCTATTGCTGGACGTTCGGTAAAAAAAGCTGCTCTGGCCAAGAAAAACACTTTGGTGCACCATGCAGGTACATTTGAGTTTCCCAGGCAAACGAAAGCAGTTACACCAATGTTTCTAGTTTCTGTTTGTGTCTCTCCTGAGGAGGTTTCAGGCCAGCAATGTCTTTCAGTACTATCTCTTTTGGTTTGGAAGCTATTGGTGGACGTTCGGTAGAAAGAGCTGCTCTGGCCAAGAAAAACACTTTTGGTGCACCATGCAGGTACATTTGAGTTTCCCAGGCAAACGAAATCAGTTACACCAAAGTTTCTAGTTTCTGTTTGTGTCTCCCCTGAGGAGGTTTCAGGCCAGCTATGACTTTCAGTACTATCTCTTTTGGTTTGGAAGCTATTGCTGGACGTTTGGTAGAAAAAGCTTCTCCGGCCGAGAAAAACACTTTTGGTGCACCATGCAGGTACATTTGTGTTTCCCAAGCAAACGAAAGCAGTGACACCAAAGTTTCTAGTTTCTGTTTGTGTCTCCCCTGAGGAGGTTTCAGGCCATCTATGTCTTTCAGTACTATCTCTTTTGGTTTGGAAGCTATTGCTAGACGTTTGGCATGTTTGGTTGAAAAAGCTGCTCCGGCCGAGAAAAACACTTTTGGTGCACCATGCAGGTACATTTGAGTTTCCCAAGCAAACGAAAGCAGTGACACCAAAGTTTCTAGTTTCTGTTTGTGTCTCCCCTGAGGAGGTTTCAGGCCAGCAATATCTTTCAGAACTATCTGTTTTGGTTTGGAAGCTATTGCTGGACGTTTGGTAGAAAAAGCTGCTCCGGCCGAGAAAAACACTTTTGGTGCACCATGCAGGTACATTTGAGTTTCCCAGGCAAACGAAAGCAGTTACACCAAAGTTTCTAGTTTCTGTTTGTGTCTCCCCTGAGGAGGTTTCAGGCCAGCTATGTCTTTCAGTACTATCTCTTTTGGTTTTGAATCTATTGCTGGACGTTCGGTAGAAAAAGCTGCTCTGGCCAAGAAAAACACTTTGGTGCACCATGCAGGTACATTTGAGTTTCCCAGGCAAACGAAAGCAGTTACACCAAAGTTTCTAGTTTCTGTTTGTGTCTCCCCTGAGGAGGTTTCAGGCCAGCTATGTCTTTCAGTACTATCTCTTTTGGTTTTGAAGCTATTGCTGGACGTTCGGTAGAAAAAGCTGCTCTGGCCAAGAAAAACACTTTGGTGCACCATGCAGGTACATTTGAGTTTCCCAGGCAAACGAAAGCAGTGACACCAAAGTTTCTAGTTTCTGTTTGTGTCTCCCCTGAGGAGGTTTCAGGCCAGCTATGTCTTTCAGTACTATCTCTTTTGGTTTGGAAGCTATTGCTGGACGTTTGATAGAAAGAGCTGCTCTGGCCGAGAAAAACACTTTTGGTGCACCATGCAGGTACATTTGAGTTTCCCAGGCAAACGAAAGCAGTGACACCAAAGTTTCTAGTTTCTGTTTGTGTCTCCCCTGAGGAGGTTTCAGGCCAGCTATGTCTTGCAGTGCTATCTCTTTTGGTTTGGAAGCTATTGCTGGACGTTTGGTAGAAAAAGCTTCTCCGCCGAGAAAAACACTTTTGGTGCACCATGCAGGTACATTTGAGTTTCCCAGGCAAACGAAAGCAGTTACACCAAAGTTTCTAGTTTCTGTTTGTGTCTCCCCTGAGGAGGTTTCAGGCCAGCTATGACTTTCACTACTATCTCTTTTGGTTTGGAATCTATTGCTGGACGTTTGGCATGTTTGGTAGAAAAAGATTCTCCGGCCGAGAAAAACACTTTTGGTGCACCATGCAGGTACATTTGAGTTTCCCAGGCAAACGAAAGCAGTTACACCAAAGTTTCTAGTTTCTGTTTGTGTCTCCCCTGAGGAGGTTTCAGGCCAGCAATATCTTTCAGAACTATCTGTTTTGGTTTAGAATCTATTGCTGGACGTTTGGTAGAAATAGCTGCTCTGGCCGAGGAAAAGAATTTTGGTGCACCATGCAGGTACATTTGAGTTTCCCAGGCAAACGAAAGCAGTGACACCAAAGTTTCTCGTTTCTGTTTGTGTCTCCCCTGAGGAGGTTTCAAGCCAGCTATGTCTTGCAGTACTATCTCTTTTGGTTTGGAAGCTATTGCTGGACGTTTGGTAGAAAAAGCTGCTCCGGCCGAGAAAAACACTTTTGGTGCACCATGCAGGTACATTTGAGTTTCCCAGGCAAACGAAAGCAGTTACACCAAAGTTTCTAGTTTCTGTTTGTGTCTCCCCTGAGGAGGTTTCAGGCCAGCTATGTCTTTCAGTACTATCTCTTTTGGTTTGGAAGCTATTGCTGGACGTTCGGTAAAAAAAGCTGCTCTGGCCAAGAAAAACACTTTGGTGCACCATGCAGGTACATTTGAGTTTCCCAGGCAAATGAAAGCAGTTACACCAAAGTTTCTAGTTTCTGTTTGTGTCTCCCCTGAGGAGGTTTCAGGCCAGCTATTTCTTGCAGTGCTATCTCTTTTGGTTTGGAAGCTATTGCTGGACGTTTGGTAGAAAAAGCTTCTCCGGCCGAGAAAAACACTTTTGGTGCACCATGCAGGTACATTTGAGTTTCCCAGGCAAACGAAAGCAGTTACACCAAAGATTCTAGTTTCTGTTTGTGTCTCCCCTGAGGAGGTTTCAGGCCAGCAATATCTTTCAGAACTATCTGTTTAGGTTTGGAAGCTATTGCTGGACGTTTGGTAGAAAAAGCTTCTCCGGCCGAGAAAAACACTTTTGGTGCACCATGCAGGTACATTTTAGTTTCCCAGGCAAACGAAAGCAGTGACACCAAAGTTTCTAGTTTCTGTTTGTGTCTCCCCTGAGGAGGTTTCAGGCCAGCTATGTCTTTCAGTACTATCTCTTTTGGTTTTGAAGCTATTGCTGGATGTTCGGTAGAAAAAGCTGCTCTGGCCAAGAAAAACTCTTTTGGTGCACCATGCAGGTACATTTGAGTTTCCCAGGCAAACGAAAGCAGTTACACCAAAGTTTCTAGTTTCTGTTTGTGTCTCCCCTGAGGAGGTTTCAGGCCAGCAATATCTTTCAGTACTATCTCTTTTGGTTTGGAAGCTATTGCTGGACGTTTTGTAGAAAAAGCTGCTCCGGCCGAGAAAAACACTTTTGGTGCACCATGCAGGTACATTTGAGTTTCCCAGGCAAACGAAAGCAGTTACACCAAAGTTTCTAGTTTCTGTTTGTGTCTCTCCTGAGGAGGTTTCAGGCCAGCTATGTCTTTCAGTACTATCTCTTTTGGTTTGGAAGCTACTGCTGGACGTTTGGTAGAAAGAGCTGCTCTGGCCGAGAAAAACACTTTTGGTGCACCATGCAGGTACATTTGAGTTTCCCAGGCAAATGAAAGCAGTTACACCAAAGTTTCTAGTTTCTGTTTGTGTCTCCCCTGAGGAGGTTTCAGGCCAGCTATGTCTTGCAGTGCTATCTCTTTTGGTTTGGAAGCTATTGCTGGACGTTTGGTAGAAAAAGCTTCTCCGGCCGAGAAAAACACTTTTGGTGCACCATGCAGGTACATTTGAGTTTCCCAGGCAAACGAAAGCAGTTACACCAAAGTTTCTAGTTTCTGTTTGTGTCTCCCCTGAGGAGTTTTCAGGCCAGCAATATCTTTCAGAACTATCTGTTTTGGTTTGGAAGCTATTGCTGGACGTTTGGCATGTTTGGTAGAAAAAGCTTCTCCGGCCGAGAAAAACACTTTTGGTGCACCATGCAGGTACATTTGAGTTTCCCAGGCAAACGAAAGCAGTGACACCAAAGATTCTAGTTTCTGTTTGTGTCTCCCCTGAGGAGGTTTCAGGCCAGCAATATCTTTCAGAACTATCTGTTTTGGTTTGGAAGCTATTGCTGGACGTTTGGCATGTTTGGTAGAAAAAGCTGCTCTGGCCGAGAAAAACACTTTTGGTGCACCATGCAGGTACATTTGAGTTTCCCAGGCAAACGAAAGCAGTTACACCAAAGTTTCTAGTTTCTGTTTGTGTCTCCCCTGAGGAGGTTTCAGGCCAGCTATGTCTTTCAGTACTATCTCTTTTGGTTTGGAAGCTATTGCTGGACGTTTTGTAGAAAAAGCTGCTCCGGCCGAGAAAAACACTTTTGGTGCACCATGCAGGTACATTTGAGTTTCCCAGGCAAACGAAAGCAGTTACACCAAAGTTTCTAGTTTCTGTTTGTATCTCCCCTGAGGAGGTTTCAGGCCAGCAATATCTTTCAGTACTATCTCTTTTGGTTTGGATGCTATTGCTGGACGTTTGGTAGAAAAAGCTGCTCTGGCCGAGAAAAACACTTTTGGTGCACCATGCAGGTACATTTGAGTTTCCCAGGGAAACGAAAGCAGTGACACCAAAGTTTCTAGTTTCTGTTTGTGTCTCCCCTGAGGAGGTTTCAGGCCAGCTATGTCTTGCAGTACTATCTCTTTTGGTTTGGAAGCTATTGCTGGACTTTTGGTAGAAAAATCTTCTCCGGCCGAGAAAAACACTTTTGGTGCACCATGCAGGTACATTTGAGTTTCCCAGGCAAACGAAAGCAGTGACACCAAAGTTTCTAGTTTCTGTTTGTGTCTCCCCTGAGGAGGTTTCAGGCCAGCTATGTCTTTCAGTACTATCTCTTTTGGTTTGGAAGCTATTGCTGGACGTTTGGTAGAAAAAGCTTCTCCGGCCGAGAAAAACAATTTTGGTGCACCATGCAGGTACATTTGAGTTTCCCAGGCAAACGAAAGCAGTGACACCAAAGTTTCTAGTTTCTGTTTGTGTCTCCCCTGAGGAGGTTTCATGCCAGCTATGTCTTTCAGTACTATCTCTTTTGGTTTGGAAGCTATTGCTGGACGTTTGGCATGTTTGGTAGAAAAAGCTTCTCCGGCCGAGAAAAACACTTTTGGTGCACCATGCAGGTACATTTGAGTTTCCCAGGCAAACGAAAGCAGTTACACCAAAGTTTCTAGTTTCTGTTTGTGTCTCCCCTGAGGAGGTTTCAGGCCAGCAATATCTTTCAGTACTATCTGTTTTGGTTTGGAAGCTATTGCTGTACGTTTTGCTGAAAAAGCTGCTCCGGCCGAGAAAAACACTTTTGGTGCACCATGCAGGTACATTTGAATTTCCCAGGCAAACGAAAGCAGTTACACCAAAGTTTCTAGTTTCTGTTTGTGTCTCCCCTGAGGAGGTTTCAGGCCAGCTATGTCTTTCAGTACTATCTCTTTTGGTTTGGAAGCTATTGCTAGACGTTTGGTAGAAAAAGCTGTTCTGGTCGAGAAAAACACTTTTGGTGCACCATGCAGGTACATTTGAGTTTCCCAGGCAAACGAAAGCAGTGACACCAAAGTTTCTAGTTTCTGTTTGTGTCTCCCCTGAGGAGGTTTCAGGCCAGCAATATCTTTCAGAACTATCTGTTTTGGTTTGGAAGCTATTGCTGGACGTTTGGTAGAAAAAGCTTCTCCGTCCGAGAAAAACACTTTTGGTGCACCATGCAGGTACATTTGAGTTTCCCAGGCAAACGAAAGCAGTTACACCAAAGTTTCTAGTTTCTGTTTGTGTCTCCCCTGAGGAGGTTTCAGGCCAGCTGTGTCTTTCAGTACTATCTCTTTTGGTTTGGAAGCTATTGCTGGACGTTCGGTGGAAAAAGCTGCTCTGGCCAAGAAAAACACTTTGGTGCACCATGCAGGTACATTTGAGTTTCCCAGGCAAACGAAAGCAGTTACACCAAAGTTTCTAGTTTCTGTTTGTGTCTCCCCTGAGGAGGTTTCAGGCCAGCTATGTCTTGCAGTGCTATCTCTTTTGGTTTGGAAGCTATTGCTGGACGTTTGGTAGAAAAAGCTTCTCCGGCCGAGAAAAACACTTTTGGTGCACCATGCAGGTACATTTGAGTTTCCCAGGCAAACGAAAGCAGTTACACCAAAGTTTCTAGTTTCTGTTTGTGTCTCCCCTGAGGAGTTTTCAGGCCAGCAATATCTTTCAGAACTATCTGTTTTGGTTTGGAAGCTATTGCTGGACGTTTGGCATGTTTGGTAGAAAAAGCTTCTCCGGCCGAGAAAAACACTTTTGGTGCACCATGCAGGTACATTTGAGTTTCCCAGGCAAACGAAAGCAGTGACACCAAAGATTCTAGTTTCTGTTTGTGTCTCCCCTGAGGAGGTTTCAGGCCAGCAATATCTTTCAGAACTATCTGTTTTGGTTTGGAAGCTATTGCTGGACGTTTGGCATGTTTGGTAGAAAAAGCTGCTCTGGCCAAGAAAAACACTTTTGGTGCACCATGCAGGTACATTTGAGTTTCCCAGGCAAACGAAAGCAGTTACACCAAAGTTTCTAGTTTCTGTTTGTGTCTCCCCTGAGGAGGTTTCAGGCCAGCTATGTCTTTCAGTACTATCTCTTTTGGTTTGGAAGCTATTGCTGGACGTTTTGTAGAAAAAGCTGCTCCGGCCGAGAAAAACACTTTTGGTGCACCATGCAGGTACATTTGAGTTTCCCAGGCAAACGAAAGCAGTTACACCAAAGTTTCTAGTTTCTGTTTGTATCTCCCCTGAGGAGGTTTCAGGCCAGCAATATCTTTCAGTACTATCTCTTTTGGTTTGGATGCTATTGCTGGACGTTTGGTAGAAAAAGCTGCTCTGGCCGAGAAAAACACTTTTGGTGCACCATGCAGGTACATTTGAGTTTCCCAGGGAAACGAAAGCAGTGACACCAAAGTTTCTAGTTTCTGTTTGTGTCTCCCCTGAGGAGGTTTCAGGCCAGCTATGTCTTGCAGTACTATCTCTTTTGGTTTGGAAGCTATTGCTGGACTTTTGGTAGAAAAATCTTCTCCGGCCGAGAAAAACACTTTTGGTGCACCATGCAGGTACATTTGAGTTTCCCAGGCAAACGAAAGCAGTGACACCAAAGTTTCTAGTTTCTGTTTGTGTCTCCCCTGAGGAGGTTTCAGGCCAGCTATGTCTTTCAGTACTATCTCTTTTGGTTTGGAAGCTATTGCTGGACGTTTGGTAGAAAAAGCTTCTCCGGCCGAGAAAAACAATTTTGGTGCACCATGCAGGTACATTTGAGTTTCCCAGGCAAACGAAAGCAGTGACACCAAAGTTTCTAGTTTCTGTTTGTGTCTCCCCTGAGGAGGTTTCATGCCAGCTATGTCTTTCAGTACTATCTCTTTTGGTTTGGAAGCTATTGCTGGACGTTTGGCATGTTTGGTAGAAAAAGCTTCTCCGGCCGAGAAAAACACTTTTGGTGCACCATGCAGGTACATTTGAGTTTCCCAGGCAAACGAAAGCAGTTACACCAAAGTTTCTAGTTTCTGTTTGTGTCTCCCCTGAGGAGGTTTCAGGCCAGCAATATCTTTCAGTACTATCTGTTTTGGTTTGGAAGCTATTGCTGTACGTTTTGCTGAAAAAGCTGCTCCGGCCGAGAAAAACACTTTTGGTGCACCATGCAGGTACATTTGAATTTCCCAGGCAAACGAAAGCAGTTACACCAAAGTTTCTAGTTTCTGTTTGTGTCTCCCCTGAGGAGGTTTCAGGCCAGCTATGTCTTTCAGTACTATCTCTTTTGGTTTGGAAGCTATTGCTAGACGTTTGGTAGAAAAAGCTGTTCTGGTCGAGAAAAACACTTTTGGTGCACCATGCAGGTACATTTGAGTTTCCCAGGCAAACGAAAGCAGTGACACCAAAGTTTCTAGTTTCTGTTTGTGTCTCCCCTGAGGAGGTTTCAGGCCAGCAATATCTTTCAGAACTATCTGTTTTGGTTTGGAAGCTATTGCTGGACGTTTGGTAGAAAAAGCTTCTCCGTCCGAGAAAAACACTTTTGGTGCACCATGCAGGTACATTTGAGTTTCCCAGGCAAACGAAAGCAGTTACACCAAAGTTTCTAGTTTCTGTTTGTGTCTCCCCTGAGGAGGTTTCAGGCCAGCTGTGTCTTTCAGTACTATCTCTTTTGGTTTGGAAGCTATTGCTGGACGTTCGGTGGAAAAAGCTGCTCTGGCCAAGAAAAACACTTTGGTGCACCATGCAGGTACATTTGAGTTTCCCAGGCAAACGAAAGCAGTTACACCAAAGTTTCTAGTTTCTGTTTGTGTCTCCCCTGAGGAGGTTTCAGGCCAGCTATGACTTTCAGTACTATCTCTTTTGGTTTGGAAGCTATTGCTGGACGTTTGGCATGTTTGGTAGAAAAAGCTGCTCCGGCCGAGAAAAACACTTTTGGTGCACCATGCAGGTACATTTGAGTTTCCCAGGCAAACGAAAGCAGTTACACCAAAGTTTTTAGTTTCTGTTTGTGTCTCCCCTGAGGAGGTTTCAGGCCAGCTATGTCTTTCAGTACTATCTCTTTTGGTTTGGAAGCTATTGCTGGACGTTTGGTAGAAAAAGCTTCTCCGGCCGAGAAAAACACTTTTGGTGCACCATGCAGGTACATTTGAGTTTCCCTGGCAAACGAAAGCAGTGACACCAATGTTTCTAGTTTCTGTTTTTCTCTCCCCTGAGGAGGTTTCAGGCCAGCTATGTCTTTCAGTACTATCTCTTTTGGTTTGGAAGCTATTGCTGGACGTTCGGTAGAAAAAGCTTCTCTGGCCTAGAAAAACACTTTTGGTGCACCATGCAGGTACATTTGAGTTTCCCAGGCAAATGAAAGCAGTTACACCAAAGTTTCTAGTTTCTCTTTGTGTCTCCCCTGAGGAGGTTTCAGGCCAGCTGTGTCTTTCAGTACTATCTCTTTTGGTTTGGAAGCTATTGCTGGACGTTTGGCATGTTTGGTAGAAAAAGCATCTCCGGCCGAGAAAAACACTTTTGGTGCACCATGCAGGTACATTTGAGTTTCCCAGGCAAACGAAAGCAGTTACACCAAAGTTTCTAGTTTCTGTTTGTGTCTCCCCTGAGGGGGTTTCAGGCCAGCAATATCTTTCAGTACTATCTCTTTTGGTTTGGAAGCTATTGCTGGACGTTTGGTAGAAAAAGCTGCTCTGGCCGAGAAAAACACTTTTGGTGCACCATGCAGGTACATTTGAGTTTCCCAGGCAAATGAAAGCAGTTACACCAATGTTTCTAGTTTCTGTTTGTGTCTCCCCTGAGGAGGTTTCAGGCCAGCTATGTCTTTCAGTACTATCTCTTTTGGTTTGGAAGCTATTGCTGGACGTTTGGTAGAAAAAGCTGCTCCGGCCGAGAAAAACACTTTTGGTGCACCATGCAGGTACATTTGAGTTTCCCAGGCAAACGAAAGCAGTGACACCAAAGTTTCTAGTTTCTGTTTGTGTCTCCCCTGAGGAGGTTTCAGGCCAGCAATATCTTTTAGAACTATCTCTTTTGGTTTGGAAGCTATTGCTGGACGTTCTGTAGAAAAAGCTGCTCCGGCCGAGAAAAACACTTTTGGTGCACCATGCAGGTACATTTGAGTTTCCCAGGCAAACGAAAGCAGTGACACCAAAGTTTCTAGTTTCTGTTTGTGTCTCCCCTGAGGAGGTTTCATGCCAGCTATGTCTTTCAGTACTATCTCTTTTGGTTTGGAAGCTATTGCTGGACGTTCTGTAGAAAAAGCTGCTCCGGCCGAGAAAAACACTTTGGTGCACCATGCAGGTACATTTGAGTTTCCCAGGCAAACGAAAGCAGTTACACCAAAGTTTCTAGTTTCTGTTTGTGTCTCCCCTGAGGAGGTTTCATGCCAGCTATGTCTTTCAGTACTATCTCTTTTGGTTTGGAAGCTATTGGTGGACGTTCGGTAGAAAGAGCTGCTCTGGCCAAGAAAAACACTTTTGGTGCACCATGCAGGTACATTTGAGTTTCCCAGGCAAACGAAAGCAGTTACACCAAAGTTTCTAGTTTCTGTTTGTGTCTCCCCTGAGGAGGTTTCAAGCCAGCTGTGTCTTTCAGTACTATCTCTTTTGGTTTGGAAGCTATTGCTGGACGTTTGGCATGTTTGGTAGAAAAAGCTTCTCCGGCCGAGAAAAACAATTTTGGTGCACCTTGCAGGTACATTTGAGTTTCCCAGGCAAACGAAAGCAGTGACACCAAAGTTTCTAGTTTCTGTTTGTGTCTCCCCTGAGGAGGTTTCAGGCCAGCAATATCTTTCAGTACTCTCTTTTGGTTTGGAAGCTATTGCTGGACGTTTGGTAGAAAAAGCTGCTCTGGCCGAGAAAAACACTTTTGGTGCACCATGCAGGTACATTTGAGTTTCCCAGGCAAATGAAAGCAGTTACACCAATGTTTCTAGTTTCTGTTTGTGTCTCCCCTGAGGAGGTTTCAGGCCAGCTATGTCTTTCAGTACTATCTCTTTTGGTTTGGAAGCTATTGCTGGACGTTTGGTAGAAAAAGCTGCTCCGGCCGAGAAAAACACTTTTGGTGCACCATGCAGGTACATTTGAGTTTCCCAGGCAAACGAAAGCAGTGACACCAAAGTTTCTAGTTTCTGTTTGTGTCTCCCCTGAGGAGGTTTCAGGCCAGCAATATCTTTTAGAACTATCTCTTTTGGTTTGGAAGCTATTGCTGGACGTTCTAAAGAAAAAGCTGCTCCGGCCGAGAAAAACACTTTTGGTGCACCATGCAGGTACATTTGAGTTTCCCAGGCAAACGAAAGCAGTGACACCAAAGTTTCTAGTTTCTGTTTGTGTCTCCCCTGAGGAGGTTTCATGCCAGCTATGTCTTTCAGTACTATCTCTTTTGGTTTGGAAGCTATTGCTGGACGTTCGGTAAAAAAAGCTGCTCTGGCCAAGAAAAACACTTTGGTGCACCATGCAGGTACATTTGAGTTTCCCAGGCAAACGAAAGCAGTTACACCAATGTTTCTAGTTTCTGTTTGTGTCTCTCCTGAGGAGGTTTCAGGCCAGCAATGTCTTTCAGTACTATCTCTTTTGGTTTGGAAGCTATTGGTGGACGTTCGGTAGAAAGAGCTGCTCTGGCCAAGAAAAACACTTTTGGTGCACCATGCAGGTACATTTGAGTTTCCCAGGCAAACGAAATCAGTTACACCAAAGTTTCTAGTTTCTGTTTGTGTCTCCCCTGAGGAGGTTTCAGGCCAGCTATGACTTTCAGTACTATCTCTTTTGGTTTGGAAGCTATTGCTGGACGTTTGGTATAAAAAGCTTCTCCGGCCGAGAAAAACACTTTTGGTGCACCATGCAGGTACATTTGTGTTTCCCAAGCAAACGAAAGCAGTGACACCAAAGTTTCTAGTTTCTGTTTGTGTCTCCCCTGAGGAGGTTTCAGGCCATCTATGTCTTTCAGTACTATCTCTTTTGGTTTGGAAGCTATTGCTAGACGTTTGGCATGTTTGGTTGAAAAAGCTGCTCCGGCCGAGAAAAACACTTTTGGTGCACCATGCAGGTACATTTGAGTTTCCCAAGCAAACGAAAGCAGTGACACCAAAGTTTCTAGTTTCTGTTTGTGTCTCCCCTGAGGAGGTTTCAGGCCAGCAATATCTTTCAGAACTATCTGTTTTGGTTTGGAAGCTATTGCTGGACGTTTGGTAGAAAAAGCTGCTCCGGCCGAGAAAAACACTTTTGGTGCACCATGCAGGTACATTTGAGTTTCCCAGGCAAACGAAAGCAGTTACACCAAAGTTTCTAGTTTCTGTTTGTGTCTCCCCTGAGGAGGTTTCAGGCCAGCTATGTCTTTCAGTACTATCTCTTTTGGTTTTGAAGCTATTGCTGGACGTTCGGTAGAAAAAGCTGCTCTGGCCAAGAAAAACACTTTGGTGCACCATGCAGGTACATTTGAGTTTCCCAGGCAAACGAAAGCAGTTACACCAAAGTTTCTAGTTTCTGTTTGTGTCTCCCCTGAGGAGGTTTCAGGCCAGCTATGTCTTTCAGTACTATCTCTTTTGGTTTTGAAGCTATTGCTGGACGTTCGGTAGAAAAAGCTGCTCTGGCCAAGAAAAACACTTTGGTGCACCATGCAGGTACATTTGAGTTTCCCAGGCAAACGAAAGCAGTGACACCAAAGTTTCTAGTTTCTGTTTGTGTCTCCCCTGAGGAGGTTTCAGGCCAGCTATGTCTTTCAGTACTATCTCTTTTGGTTTGGAAGCTATTGCTGGACGTTTGATAGAAAGAGCTGCTCTGGCCGAGAAAAACACTTTTGGTGCACCATGCAGGTACATTTGAGTTTCCCAGGCAAACGAAAGCAGTTACACCAAAGTTTCTAGTTTCTGTTTGTGTCTCCCCTGAGGAGGTTTCAGGCCAGCTATGTCTTGCAGTGCTATCTCTTTTGGTTTGGAAGCTATTGCTGGACGTTTGGTAGAAAAAGCTTCTCCGCCGAGAAAAACACTTTTGGTGCACCATGCAGGTACATTTGAGTTTCCCAGGCAAACGAAAGCAGTTACACCAAAGTTTCTAGTTTCTGTTTGTGTCTCCCCTGAGGAGGTTTCAGGCCAGCTATGACTTTCACTACTATCTCTTTTGGTTTGGAATCTATTGCTGGACGTTTGGCATGTTTGGTAGAAAAAGATTCTCCGGCCGAGAAAAACACTTTTGGTGCACCATGCAGGTACATTTGAGTTTCCCAGGCAAACAAAAGCAGTTACACCAAAGTTTCTAGTTTCTGTTTGTGTCTCCCCTGAGGAGGTTTCAGGCCAGCAATATCTTTCAGAACTATCTGTTTTGGTTTAGAATCTATTGCTGGACGTTTGGTAGAAATAGCTGCTCTGGCCGAGGAAAAGAATTTTGGTGCACCATGCAGGTACATTTGAGTTTCCCAGGCAAACGAAAGCAGTGACACCAAAGTTTCTCGTTTCTGTTTGTGTCTCCCCTGAGGAGGTTTCAAGCCAGCTATGTCTTGCAGTACTATCTCTTTTGGTTTGGAAGCTATTGCTGGACGTTTGGTAGAAAAAGCTGCTCCGGCCGAGAAAAACACTTTTGGTGCACCATGCAGGTACATTTGAGTTTCCCAGGCAAACGAAAGCAGTTACACCAAAGTTTCTAGTTTCTGTTTGTGTCTCCCCTGAGGAGGTTTCAGGCCAGCTATGTCTTTCAGTACTATCTCTTTTGGTTTGGAAGCTATTGCTGGACGTTTGATAGAAAGAGCTGCTCTGGCCGAGAAAAACACTTTTGGTGCACCATGCAGGTACATTTGAGTTTCCCAGGCAAATGAAAGCAGTTACACCAAAGTTTCTAGTTTCTGTTTGTGTCTCCCCTGAGGAGGTTTCAGGCCAGCTATTTCTTGCAGTGCTATCTCTTTTGGTTGGAAGCTATTGCTGGACGTTTGGTAGAAAAAGCTTCTCCGGCCGAGAAAAACACTTTTGGTGCACCATGCAGGTACATTTGAGTTTCCCAGGCAAACGAAAGCAGTTACACCAAAGATTCTAGTTTCTGTTTGTGTCTCCCCTGAGGAGGTTTCAGGCCAGCAATATCTTTCAGAACTATCTGTTTTGGTTTGGAAGCTATTGCTGGACGTTTGGCATGTTTGTTAGTAAAAGCTGCTCCGGCCGAGAAAAACAATTTTTGGTGCACCATGCAGGTACATTTGAGTTTCCCAGGCAAACGAAAGCAGTGACACCAAAGTTTCTAGTTTCTGTTTGTGTCTCCCCTGAGGAGGTTTCAAGCCAGCTATGTCTTGCAGTACTATCTCTTTTGGTTTGGAAGCTATTGCTGGACGTTTGGTAGAAAAAGCTGCTGCGGCCGAGAAAAACACTTTTGGTGCACCATGCAGGTACATTTGAGTTTCCCAGGCAAACGAAAGCAGTGACACCAAAGTTTCTAGTTTCTGTTTGTGTCTCCCCTGAGGAGGTTTCAGGCCAGCAATATCTTTCAGAACTATCTGTTTTGGTTTAGAATCTATTGCTGGACGTTTGGTAGAAATAGCTGCTCTGGCCGAGGAAAACAATTTTGGTGCACCATGCAGGTACATTTGAGTTTCCCAGGCAAACGAAAGCAGTGACACCAAAGTTTCTAGTTTCTGTTTGTGTCTCCCCTGAGGAGGTTTCAAGCCAGCTATGTCTTGCAGTACTATCTCTTTTGGTTTGGAAGCTATTGCTGGACGTTTGGTAGAAAAAGCTGCTCAAGCCGAGAAAAACACTTTTGGTGCACCATGCAGGTACATTTGAGTTTCCCAGGCAAACGAAAGCAGTGACACCAATGTTTCTAGTTTCTGTTTGTGTCTCCCCTGAGGAGGTTTCAGGCCAGCAATGTCTTTCAGTACTATCACTTTTGGTTTGGATGCTATTGCTGGACTTTTGGCATGTTTGGTAGAAAAAGCTTCTCCGGCCGAGAGAAACACTTTTGGTGCACCATGCAGGTACATTTGAGTTTCCCAGGCAAACAAAAGCAGTGACACCAAAGTTTCTAGTTTCTGTTTGTGTCTCCCCTGAGGAGGTTTCAGGCCAGCTATGTCTTTCAGTACTATCTCTTTTGGTTTGTAAGCTATTGCTGGACGTTCGGTAAAAAAAGCTGCTCTGGCCAAGAAAAACACTTTGGTGCACCATGCAGGTACATTTGAGTTTCCCAGGCAAACGAAAGCAGTTACACCAAAGTTTCTAGTTTCTGTTTGTGTCTCCCCTGAGGAGGTTTCAGGCCAGCTATGTCTTGCAGTGCTATCTCTTTTGGTTTGGAAGCTATTGCTGGACGTTTGGTAGAAAAAGCTGCTCCGGCCGAGAAAAACACTTTTGGTGTACCATGCAGGTACATTTGAGTTTCCCAGGTAAACGAAAGCAGTGACACCAAAGTTTCTAGTTTCTGTTTGTGTCTCCCCTGAGGAGGTTTCATGCCAGCTATGTCTTTCAGTACTATCTCTTTTGGTTTGGAAGCTATTGCTGGACGTTTGGCATGTTTGGTAGAAAAAGCTGCTCAAGCCGAGAAAAACCCTTTTGGTGCACCATGCAGGTACATTTGAGTTTCCCAGGCAAACGAAAGCAGTGACACCAAAGTTTCTAGTTTCTGTTTGTGTCTCCCCTGAGGAGGTTTCAGGCCAGCAATATCTTTCAGTACTATCTCTTTTGGTTTGGAAGCTATTGCTGGACGTTTGGTAGAAAAAGCTGCTCCGGCCGAGAAAAACACTTTTGGTGCACCATGCAGGTACATTTGAGTTTCCCAGGCAAATGAAAGCAGTTACACCAAAGTTTCTAGTTTCTGTTTGTGTCTCCCCTGAGGAGGTTTCAGGCCAGCTATGTCTTTCAGTACTATCTTTTTTTGTTTGGAAACTATTGCTGGACGTTTGGTAGAAAAAGCTGCTCCGGCCGAGAAAAACACTTTTGGTGCACCATGCAGGTACATTTGAGTTTCCCAGGCAAACGAAAGCAGTGACACCAAAATTTCTAGTTTCTGTTTGTGTCTCCCCTGAGGAGGTTTCAGGCCAGCAATATCTTTCAGAATTATCTGTTTTGGTTTGGAAGCTATTGCTGGACGTTCTGTAGAAAAAGCTGCTCCGGCCGAGAAAAACACTTTTGGTGCACCATGCAGGTACATTTGAGTTTCCCAGGCAAACGAAAGCAGTGACACCAAAGTTTCTAGTTTCTGTTTGTGTCTCCCCTGAGGAGGTTTCATGCCAGCTATGTCTTTCAGTACTATCTCTTTTGGTTTGGAAGCTATTGCTGGACGTTCGGTAAAAAAAGCTGCTCTGGCCAAGAAAAACACTTTGGTGCACCATGCAGGTACATTTGAGTTTCCCAGGCAAACGAAAGCAGTTACACCAAAGTTTCTAGTTTCTGTTTGTGTCTCCCCTGAGGAGGTTTCATGCCAGCTATGTCTTTCAGTACTATCTCTTTTGGTTTGGAAGCTATTGCTGGACGTTTGGTAGAAAAAGCTGCTCCGGCCGAGAAAAACACTTTTGGTGTACCATGTGGTACATTTGAGTTTCCCAGGTAAACGAAAGCAGTGACACCAAAGTTTCTAGTTTCTGTTTGTGTCTCCCCTGAGGAGGTTTCATGCCAGCTATGTCTTTCAGTACTATCTCTTTTGGTTTGGAAGCTATTGCTGGACGTTTGGCATGTTTGGTAGAAAAAGCTGCTCAAGCCGAGAAAAACACTTTTGGTGCACTATGCAGGTACATTTGAGTTTCCCAGGCAAACGAAAGCAGTGACACCAAAGTTTCTAGTTTCTGTTTGTGTCTCCCCTGAGGAGGTTTCAGGCCAGCAATATCTTTCAGTACTATCTCTTTTGGTTTGGAAGCTATTGCTGGACGTTTGGTAGAAAAAGCTGCTCTGGCCGAGAAAAACACTTTTGGTGCACCATGCAGGTACATTTGAGTTTCCCAGGCAAATGAAAGCAGTTACACCAAAGTTTCTAGTTTCTGTTTGTGTCTCCCCTGAGGAGGTTTATGGCCAGCTATGTCTTTCAGTACTATCTTTTTTTGTTTGGAAACTATTGCTGGACGTTTGGTAGAAAAAGCTGCTCCGGCCGAGAAAAACACTTTTGGTGCACCATGCAGGTACATTTGAGTTTCCCAGGCAAACGAAAGCAGTGACACCAAAATTTCTAGTTTCTGTTTGTGTCTCCCCTGAGGAGGTTTCAGGCCAGCAATATCTTTCAGAACTATCTGTTTTGGTTTGGAAGCTATTGCTGGACGTTCTGTAGAAAAAGCTGCTCCGGCCGAGAAAAACACTTTTGGTGCACCATGCAGGTACATTTGAGTTTCCCAGGCAAACGAAAGCAGTGACACCAAAGTTTCTAGTTTCTGTTTGTGTCTCCCCTGAGGAGGTTTCATGCCAGCTATGTCTTTCAGTACTATCTCTTTTGGTTTGGAAGCTATTGCTGGACGTTCGGTAAAAAAAGCTGCTCTGGCCAAGAAAAACACTTTGGTGCACCATGCAGGTACATTTGAGTTTCCCAGGCAAACGAAAGCAGTTACACCAAAGTTTCTAGTTTCTGTTTGTGTCTCTCCTGAGGAGGTTTCAGGCCAGCAATGTCATTCAGTACTATCTCTTTTGGTTT
Source organism: Laterallus jamaicensis coturniculus (assembly GCA_022605575.1). Lineage (NCBI taxonomy): Eukaryota > Metazoa > Chordata > Aves > Gruiformes > Rallidae > Laterallus > Laterallus jamaicensis. The sequence continues at coordinate 3,809,989 of JAKCOX010000001.1, forward strand.
GGAAGCTATTGCTGGACGTTCGGTAGAAAAAGCTGCTCTGGCCTAGAAAAACACTTTGGTGCACCATGCAGGTACATTTGAGTGTCCCAGGCAAATGAAAGCAGTGACACCAAAGTTTCTAGTTTCTGTTTGTGTGTCTCCTGAGGAGGTTTCAGGCCAGCTATGACTTTCAGTACTATCTCTTTTGGTTTGGAAGCTATTGCTGGACGTTTGGCATGTTTGGTAGAAAAAGCTGCTCCGGCCGAGAAAAACACTTTTGGTGCACCATGCAGGTACATTTGAGTTTCCCAGGCAAACGAAAGCAGTTACACCAAAGTTTCTAGTTTCTGTTTGTGTCTCCCCTGAGGAGGTTTCAGGCCAGCAATATCTTTCAGTACTATCTCTTTTGGTTTGGAAGCTATTGCTGTACGTTTTGTTGAAAAAGCTTCTCCGGCCGAGAAAAACACTTTTGGTGCACCATGCAGGTACATTTGAATTTCCCAGGCAAACGAAAGCAGTTACACCAAAGTTTCTAGTTTCTGTTTGTGTCTCCCCTGAGGAGGTTTCAGGCCAGCTATGTCTTTCAGTACTATCTCTTTTGGTTTGGAAGCTATTGCTGGACGTTTGGCATGTTTGGTTGAAAAAGCTGCTCCGGCCGAGAAAAACACTTTTGGTGCACCATGCAGGTACATTTGAGTTTCCCAGGCAAACGAAAGCAGTGACACCAAAGTTTCCAGTTTCTGTTTGTGTCTCCCCTGAGGAGGTTTCAGGCCAGCGATGACTTTCAGTACTATCTCTTTTGGTTTGGAAGCTATTGCTTGACGTTTGGCATGTTTGCTAGAAAAAGCTTCTCCGGCCGAGAAAAACACTTTTGGTGCACCATGCAGGTCCATTTGAGTTTCCCAGGCAAACGAAAGCAGTTACACCAAAGTTTCTAGTTTCTGTTTGTGTCTCCCCTGAGGAGGTTTCAGGCCAGCAATATCTTTCAGTACTATCTGTTTTGGTTTGGAAGCTATTGCTGGACGTTCTGTAGAAAAAGCTGCTCCGGCCGAGGAAAAACACTTTTGGTGCACCATGCAGGTACATTTGAGTTTCCCAGGCAAACGAAAGCAGTGACACCAATGTTTCTAGTTTCTGTTTGTGTCTCCCCTGAGGAGGTTTCATGCCAGCTATGTCTTTCAGTACTATCTCTTTTGGTTTGGAAGCTATTGCTGGACGTTTTGTAAAAAAAGCTGCTCTGGCCAAGAAAAACACTTTGGTGCACCATGCAGGTACATTTGAGTTTCCCAGGCAAACGAAAGCAGTTACACCAAAGTTTCTAGTTTCTGTTTGTGTCTCCCCTGAGGAGGTTTCAGGCCAGCTATGTCTTGCAGTACTATCTCTTTTGGTTTGGAAGCTATTGCTGGACGTTTGGCATGTTTGGTAGAAAAAGATTCTCCGGCCGAGAAAAACACTTTTGGTGCACCATGCAGGTACATTTGAGTTTCCCAGGCAAACGAAAGCAGTTACACCAAAGTTTCTAGTTTCTGTTTGTGTCTCCCCTGAGGAGGTTTCAGGCCAGCAATATCTTTCAGAACTATCTGTTTTGGTTTAGAATCTATTGCTGGACGTTTGGTAGAAATAGCTGCTCTGGCCGAGGAAAACACTTTTGGTGCACCATGCAGGTACATTTGAGTTTCCCAGGCAAACGAAAGCAGTGACACCAAAGTTTCTAGTTTCTGTTTGTGTCTCCCCTGAGGAGGTTTCAAGCCAGCTATGTCTTGCAGTACTATCTCTTTTGGTTTGGAAGCTATTGCTGGACGTTTGGTAGAAAAAGCTGCTCCGGCCGAGAAAAACACTTTTGGTGCACCATGCAGGTACATTTGAGTTTCCCAGGCAAACGAAAGCAGTTACACCAAAGTTTCTAGTTTCTGTTTGTGTCTCCCCTGAGGAGGTTTCAGGCCAGCTATGTCTTTCAGTACTATCTCTTTTGGTTTGGAAGCTATTGCTGGACGTTTGATAGAAAGAGCTGCTCTGGCCGAGAAAAACACTTTTGGTGCACCATGCAGGTACATTTGAGTTTCCCAGGCAAACGAAAGCAGTGACACCAAAGTTTCTAGTTTCTGTTTGTGTCTCCCCTGAGGAGGTTTCAGGCCAGCTATGTCTTGCAGTGCTATCTCTTTTGGTTTGGAAGCTATTGCTGGACGTTTGGTAGAAAAAGCTTCTCCGGCCGAGAAAAACACTTTTGGTGCACCATGCTGGTATATTTGAGTTTCCCAGGCAAACGAAAGCAGTTACACCAAAGATTCTAGTTTCTGTTTGTGTCTCCCCTGAGGAGGTTTCAGGCCAGCAATATCTTTCAGAACTATCTGTTTTGGTTTGGAAGCTATTGCTGGACGTTTGGCATGTTTGGTAGTAAAAGCTGCTCCGGCCGAGAAAAACACTTTTGGTGCACCATGCAGGTACATTTGAGTTTCCCAGGCAAACGAAAGCAGTGACACCAAAGTTTCTAGTTTCTGTTTGTGTCTCCCCTGAGGAGGTTTCAAGCCATCTATGTCTTGCAGTACTATCTCTTTTGGTTTGGAAGCTATTGCTGGACGTTTGGTAGAAAAAGCTGCTCCGGCCGAGAAAAACACTTTTGGTGCACCATGCAGGTACATTTGTGTTTCCCAGGAAAACGAAAGCAGTTACACCAAAGTTTCTAGTTTCTGTTTGTGTCTCCCCTGAGGAGGTTTCAGGCCAGCTATGTCTTTCAGTACTATCTCTTTTGGTTTGGAAGCTATTGCTGGACGTTTGATAGAAAGAGCTGCTCTGGCCGAGAAAAACACTTTTGGTGCACCATGCAGGTACATTTGAGTTTCCCAGGCAAATGAAAGCAGTTACACCAAAGTTACTAGTTTCTGTTTGTGTCTCCCCTGAGGAGGTTTCAGGCCAGCTATGTCTTGCAGTGCTATCTCTTTTGGTTTGGAAGCTATTGCTGGACGTTTGGTAGAAAAAGCTTCTCCGGCCGAGAAAAACACTTTTGGTGCACCATGCAGGTACATTTGAGTTTCCCAGGCAAACGAAAGCAGTTACACCAAAGATTCTAGTTTCTGTTTGTGTCTCCCCTGAGGAGGTTTCAGGCCAGCAATATCTTTCAGAACTATCTGTTTTGGTTTGGAAGCTATTGCTGGACGTTTGGCATGTTTGGTAGTAAAAGCTGCTCCGGCCGAGAAAAACACTTTTGGTGCACCATGCAGGTACATTTGAGTTTCCCAGGCAAACGAAAGCAGTTACACCAAAGTTTCTAGTTTCTGTTTGTGTCTCCCCTGAGGAGGTTTCAGGCCAGCTATGACTTTCACTACTATCTCTTTTGGTTTGGAAGCTATTGCTGGACTTTTGGCATGTTTGGTAGAAAAAGATTCTATGGCCGAGAAAAACACTTTTGGTGCACCATGCAGGCACATTTGAGTTTCCCAGGCAAACGAAAGCAGTTACACCAAAGTTTCTAGTTTCTGTTTGTGTCTCCCCTGAGGAGGTTTCAGGCCAGCAATATCTTTCAGAACTATCTGTTTTGGTTTGGAAGCTATTGCTGGACGTTCTGTAGAAAAAGCTGCTCCGGCCGAGAAAAACACTTTTGGTGCACCATGCAGGTACATTTGAGTTTCCCAGGCAAACGAAAGCAGTGACACCAAAGTTTCTAGTTTCTGTTTGTGTCTCCCCTGAGGAGGTTTCAGGCCAGCTATGTCTTTCAGTACTATCTCTTTTGGTTTGTAAGCTATTGCTGGACGTTCGGTAAAAAAAGCTGCTCTGGCCAAGAAAAACACTTTGGTGCACCATGCAGGTACATTTGAGTTTCCCAGGCAAACGAAAGCAGTTACACCAAAGTTTCTAGTTTCTGTTTGTGTCTCCCCTGAGGAGGTTTCAGGCCAGCTATGTCTTTCAGTACTATCTCTTTTGGTTTGGAAGCTATTGCTGGACGTTTGGTAGAAAAAGCTGCTCCGGCCGAGAAAAACACTTTTGGTGTACCATGCAGGTACATTTGAGTTTCCCAGGTAAACGAAAGCAGTGACACCAAAGTTTCTAGTTTCTGTTTGTGTCTCCCCTGAGGAGGTTTCATGCCAGCTATGTCTTTCAGTACTATCTCTTTTGGTTTGGAAGCTATTGCTGGACGTTTGGCATGTTTGGTAGAAAAAGCTGCTCAAGCCGAGAAAAACACTTTTGGTGCACCATGCAGGTACATTTGAGTTTCCCAGGCAAACGAAAGCAGTGACACCAAAGTTTCTAGTTTCTGTTTGTGTCTCCCCTGAGGAGGTTTCAGGCCAGCAATATCTTTCAGTACTATCTCTTTTGGTTTGGAAGCTATTGCTGGACGTTTGGTAGAAAAAGCTGCTCTGGCCGAGAAAAACACTTTTGGTGCACCATGCAGGTACATTTGAGTTTCCCAGGCAAATGAAAGCAGTTACACCAAAGTTTCTAGTTTCTGTTTGTGTCTCCCCTGAGGAGGTTTCAGGCCAGCTATGTCTTTCAGTACTATCTTTTTTTGTTTGGAAACTATTGCTGGACGTTTGGTAGAAAAAGCTGCTCCGGCCGAGAAAAACACTTTTGGTGCACCATGCAGGTACATTTGAGTTTCCCAGGCAAACGAAAGCAGTGACACCAAAATTTCTAGTTTCTGTTTGTGTCTCCCCTGAGGAGGTTTCAGGCCAGCAATATCTTTCAGAACTATCTGTTTTGGTTTAGAATCTATTGCTGGACGTTTGGTAGAAATAGCTGCTCTGGCCGAGGAAAACACTTTTGGTGCACCATGCAGGTACATTTGAGTTTCCCAGGCAAACGAAAGCAGTGACACCAAAGTTTCTAGTTTCTGTTTGTGTCTCCCCTGAGGAGGTTTCATGCCAGCTATGTCTTTCAGTACTATCTCTTTTGGTTTGGAAGCTATTGCTGGACGTTTGGCATGTTTGGTAGAAAAAGATTCTCCGGCCGAGAAAAACACTTTTGGTGCACCATGCAGGTACATTTGAGTTTCCCAGGCAAACGAAAGCAGTTACACCAAAGTTTCTAGTTTCTGTTTGTGTCTCCCCTGAGGAGGTTTCAGGCCAGCAATATCTTTCAGAACTATCTGTTTTGGTTTAGAATCTATTGCTGGACGTTTGGTAGAAATAGCTGCTCTGGCCGAGGAAAACACTTTTGGTGCACCATGCAGGTACATTTGAGTTTCCCAGGCAAACGAAAGCAGTGACACCAAAGTTTCTAGTTTCTGTTTGTGTCTCCCCTGAGGAGGTTTCAAGCCAGCTATGTCTTGCAGTACTATCTCTTTTGGTTTGGAAGCTATTGCTGGACGTTTGGTAGAAAAAGCTGCTCCGGCCGAGAAAAACACTTTTGGTGCACCATGCAGGTACATTTGAGTTTCCCAGGCAAACGAAAGCAGTTACACCAAAGTTTCTAGTTTCTGTTTGTGTCTCCCCTGAGGAGGTTTCAGGCCAGCTATGTCTTTCAGTACTATCTCTTTTGGTTTGGAAGCTATTGCTGGACGTTTGATAGAAAGAGCTGCTCTGGCCGAGAAAAACACTTTTGGTGCACCATGCAGGTACATTTGAGTTTCCCAGGCAAACGAAAGCAGTGACACCAAAGTTTCTAGTTTCTGTTTGTGTCTCCCCTGAGGAGGTTTCAGGCCAGCTATGTCTTGCAGTGCTATCTCTTTTGGTTTGGAAGCTATTGCTGGACGTTTGGTAGAAAAAGCTTCTCCGGCCGAGAAAAACACTTTTGGTGCACCATGCTGGTATATTTGAGTTTCCCAGGCAAACGAAAGCAGTTACACCAAAGATTCTAGTTTCTGTTTGTGTCTCCCCTGAGGAGGTTTCAGGCCAGCAATATCTTTCAGAACTATCTGTTTTGGTTTGGAAGCTATTGCTGGACGTTTGGCATGTTTGGTAGTAAAAGCTGCTCCGGCCGAGAAAAACACTTTTGGTGCACCATGCAGGTACATTTGAGTTTCCCAGGCAAACGAAAGCAGTGACACCAAAGTTTCTAGTTTCTGTTTGTGTCTCCCCTGAGGAGGTTTCAAGCCATCTATGTCTTGCAGTACTATCTCTTTTGGTTTGGAAGCTATTGCTGGACGTTTGGTAGAAAAAGCTGCTCCGGCCGAGAAAAACACTTTTGGTGCACCATGCAGGTACATTTGTGTTTCCCAGGAAAACGAAAGCAGTTACACCAAAGTTTCTAGTTTCTGTTTGTGTCTCCCCTGAGGAGGTTTCAGGCCAGCTATGTCTTTCAGTACTATCTCTTTTGGTTTGGAAGCTATTGCTGGACGTTTGATAGAAAGAGCTGCTCTGGCCGAGAAAAACACTTTTGGTGCACCATGCAGGTACATTTGAGTTTCCCAGGCAAATGAAAGCAGTTACACCAAAGTTACTAGTTTCTGTTTGTGTCTCCCCTGAGGAGGTTTCAGGCCAGCTATGTCTTGCAGTGCTATCTCTTTTGGTTTGGAAGCTATTGCTGGACGTTTGGTAGAAAAAGCTTCTCCGGCCGAGAAAAACACTTTTGGTGCACCATGCAGGTACATTTGAGTTTCCCAGGCAAACGAAAGCAGTTACACCAAAGATTCTAGTTTCTGTTTGTGTCTCCCCTGAGGAGGTTTCAGGCCAGCAATATCTTTCAGAACTATCTGTTTTGGTTTGGAAGCTATTGCTGGACGTTTGGCATGTTTGGTAGTAAAAGCTGCTCCGGCCGAGAAAAACACTTTTGGTGCACCATGCAGGTACATTTGAGTTTCCCAGGCAAACGAAAGCAGTTACACCAAAGTTTCTAGTTTCTGTTTGTGTCTCCCCTGAGGAGGTTTCAGGCCAGCTATGACTTTCACTACTATCTCTTTTGGTTTGGAAGCTATTGCTGGACGTTTGGCATGTTTGGTAGAAAAAGATTCTATGGCCGAGAAAAACACTTTTGGTGCACCATGCAGGCACATTTGAGTTTCCCAGGCAAACGAAAGCAGTTACACCAAAGTTTCTAGTTTCTGTTTGTGTCTCCCCTGAGGAGGTTTCAGGCCAGCAATATCTTTCAGAACTATCTGTTTTGGTTTGGAAGCTATTGCTGGACGTTCTGTAGAAAAAGCTGCTCCGGCCGAGAAAAACACTTTTGGTGCACCATGCAGGTACATTTGAGTTTCCCAGGCAAACGAAAGCAGTGACACCAAAGTTTCTAGTTTCTGTTTGTGTCTCCCCTGAGGAGGTTTCAGGCCAGCTATGTCTTTCAGTACTATCTCTTTTGGTTTGTAAGCTATTGCTGGACGTTCGGTAAAAAAAGCTGCTCTGGCCAAGAAAAACACTTTGGTGCACCATGCAGGTACATTTGAGTTTCCCAGGCAAACGAAAGCAGTTACACCAAAGTTTCTAGTTTCTGTTTGTGTCTCCCCTGAGGAGGTTTCAGGCCAGCTATGTCTTTCAGTACTATCTCTTTTGGTTTGGAAGCTATTGCTGGACGTTTGGTAGAAAAAGCTGCTCCGGCCGAGAAAAACACTTTTGGTGTACCATGCAGGTACATTTGAGTTTCCCAGGTAAACGAAAGCAGTGACACCAAAGTTTCTAGTTTCTGTTTGTGTCTCCCCTGAGGAGGTTTCATGCCAGCTATGTCTTTCAGTACTATCTCTTTTGGTTTGGAAGCTATTGCTGGACGTTTGGCATGTTTGGTAGAAAAAGCTGCTCAAGCCGAGAAAAACACTTTTGGTGCACCATGCAGGTACATTTGAGTTTCCCAGGCAAACGAAAGCAGTGACACCAAAGTTTCTAGTTTCTGTTTGTGTCTCCCCTGAGGAGGTTTCAGGCCAGCAATATCTTTCAGTACTATCTCTTTTGGTTTGGATGCTATTGCTGGACGTTTGGTAGAAAAAGCTGCTCTGGCCGAGAAAAACACTTTTGGTGCACCATGCAGGTACATTTGAGTTTCCCAGGCAAATGAAAGCAGTTACACCAAAGTTTCTAGTTTCTGTTTGTGTCTCCCCTGAGGAGGTTTCAGGCCAGCTATGTCTTTCAGTACTATCTTTTTTTGTTTGGAAACTATTGCTGGACGTTTGGTAGAAAAAGCTGCTCCGGCCGAGAAAAACACTTTTGGTGCACCATGCAGGTACATTTGAGTTTCCCAGGCAAACGAAAGCAGTGACACCAAAATTTCTAGTTTCTGTTTGTGTCTCCCCTGAGGAGGTTTCAGGCCAGCAATATCTTTCAGAACTATCTGTTTTGGTTTAGAATCTATTGCTGGACGTTTGGTAGAAATAGCTGCTCTGGCCGAGGAAAACAATTTTGGTGCACCATGCAGGTACATTTGAGTTTCCCAGGCAAACGAAAGCAGTGACACCAAAGTTTCTAGTTTCTGTTTGTGTCTCCCCTGAGGAGGTTTCATGCCAGCTATGTCTTTCAGTACTATCTCTTTTGGTTTGGAAGCTATTGCTGGACGTTTGGTAGAAAAAGCTTCTCCGGCCGAGAAAAACACTTTTGGTGCACCATGCAGGTACATTTGAGTTTCCCAGGCAAACGAAAGCAGTGACACCAAAATTTCTAGTTTCTGTTTGTGTCTCCCCTGAGGAGGTTTCAGGCCAGCAATATCTTTCAGAACTATCTGTTTTGGTTTGGAAGCTATTGCTGGACGTTCTGTAGAAAAAGCTGCTCCGGCCGAGAAAAACACTTTTGGTGCACCATGCAGGTACATTTGAGTTTCCCAGGCAAACGAAAGCAGTGACACCAAAGTTTCTAGTTTCTGTTTGTGTCTCCCCTGAGGAGGTTTCAGGCCAGCTATGTCTTTCAGTACTATCTCTTTTGGTTTGGAAGCTATTGCTGGACGTTCGGTAAAAAAAGCTGCTCTGGCCAAGAAAAACACTTTGGTGCACCATGCAGGTACATTTGAGTTTCCCAGGCAAACGAAAGCAGTTACACCAAAGTTTCTAGTTTCTGTTTGTATCTCCCCTGAGGAGGTTTCAGGCCAGCAATATCTTTCAGTACTATCTCTTTTGGTTTGGAAGCTATTGCTGGACGTTTGGTAGAAAAAGCTGCTCCGGCCGAGAAAAACACTTTTGGTGCACCATGCAGGTACATTTGAGTTTCCCAGGCAAACGAAAGCAGTGACACCAAAGTTTCTAGTTTCTGTTTGTGTCTCCCCTGAGGAGGTTTCAGGCCAGCAATATCTTTCAGAACTCTCTGTTTTGGTTTGGAAGCTATTGCTGGACGTTCTGTAGAAAAAGCTGCTCCGGCCGAGAAAAACACTTTTGGTGCACCATGCAGGTACATTTGAGTTTCCCAGGCAAACGAAAGCAGTGACACCAAAGTTTCTAGTTTCTGTTTGTGTCTCCCCTGAGGAGGTTTCAGGCCAGCTATGTCTTTCAGTACTATCTCTCTTGGTTTGTAAGCTATTGCTGGACGTTCGGTAAAAAAAGCTGCTCTGGCCAAGAAAAACACTTTGGTGCACCATGCAGGTACATTTGAGTTTCCCAGGTAAACGAAAGCAGTGACACCAAAGTTTCTAGTTTCTGTTTTTGTCTCCCCTGAGGAGGTTTCATGCCAGCTATGTCTTTCAGTACTATCTCTTTTGGTTTGGAAGCTATTGCTGGACGTTTGGCATGTTTGGTAGAAAAAGCTGCTCAAGCCGAGAAAAACACTTTTGGTGCACCATGCAGGTACATTTGAGTTTCCCAGGCAAACGAAAGCAGTGACACCAAAGTTTCTAGTTTCTGTTTGTGTCTCCCCTGAGGAGGTTTCAGGCCAGCAATATCTTTCAGTACTATCTCTTTTGGTTTGGAAGCTATTGCTGGACGTTTGGTAGAAAAAGCTGCTCCGGCCGAGAAAAACACTTTTGGTGCACCATGCAGGTACATTTGAGTTTCCCAGGCAAATGAAAGCAGTTACACCAAAGTTTCTAGTTTCTGTTTGTGTCTCCCCTGAGGAGGTTTCAGGCCAGCTATGTCTTTCAGTACTATCTTTTTTTGTTTGGAAACTATTGCTGGACGTTTGGTAGAAAAAGCTGCTCCGGCCGAGAAAAACACTTTTGGTGCACCATGCAGGTACATTTGAGTTTCCCAGGCAAACGAAAGCAGTGACACCAAAATTTCTAGTTTCTGTTTGTGTCTCCCCTGAGGAGGTTTCAGGCCAGCAATATCTTTCAGAACTATCTGTTTTGGTTTGGAAGCTATTGCTGGACGTTCTGTAGAAAAAGCTGCTCCGGCCGAGAAAAACACTTTTGGTGCACCATGCAGGTACATTTGAGTTTCCCAGGCAAACGAAAGCAGTGACACCAAAGTTTCTAGTTTCTGTTTGTGTCTCCCCTGAGGAGGTTTCATGCCAGCTATGTCTTTCAGTACTATCTCTTTTGGTTTGGAAGCTATTGCTGGACGTTCGGTAAAAAAAGCTGCTCTGGCCAAGAAAAACACTTTGGTGCACCATGCAGGTACATTTGAGTTTCCCAGGCAAACGAAAGCAGTTACACCAAAGTTTCTAGTTTCTGTTTGTGTCTCCCCTGAGGAGGTTTCATGCCAGCTATGTCTTTCAGTACTATCTCTTTTGGTTTGGAAGCTATTGCTGGACGTTTGGTAGAAAAAGCTGCTCCGGCCGAGAAAAACACTTTTGGTGTACTATGTGGTACATTTGAGTTTCCCAGGCAAACGAAAGCAGTGACACCAAAGTTTCTAGTTTCTGTTTGTGTCTCCCCTGAGGAGGTTTCATGCAAGCTATGTCTTTCAGTACTATCTCTTTTGGTTTGGAAGCTATTGCTGGACGTTTGGCATGTTTGGTAGAAAAAGCTGCTCAAGCCGAGAAAAACACTTTTGGTGCACCATGCAGGTACATTTGAGTTTCCCAGGCAAACGAAAGCAGTGACACCAAAGTTTCTAGTTTCTGTTTGTGTCTCCCCTGAGGAGGTTTCAGGCCAGCAATATCTTTCAGTACTATCTCTTTTGGTTTGGAAGCTATTGCTGGACGTTTGGTAGAAAAAGCTGGTCTGGCCGAGAAAAACACTTTTGGTGCACCATGCAGGTACATTTGAGTTTCCCAGGCAAATGAAAGCAGTTACACCAAAGTTTCTAGTTTCTGTTTGTGTCTCCCCTGAGGAGGTTTCAGGCCAGCTATGTCTTTCAGTACTATCTTTTTTTGTTTGGAAACTATTGCTGGACGTTTGGTAGAAAAAGCTGCTCCGGCCGAGAAAAACACTTTTGGTGCACCATGCAGGTACATTTGAGTTTCCCAGGCAAACGAAAGCAGTGACACCAAAATTTCTAGTTTCTGTTTGTGTCTCCCCTGAGGAGGTTTCAGTCCAGCAATATCTTTCAGAACTATCTGTTTTGGTTTGGAAGCTATTGCTGGACGTTCTGTAGAAAAAGCTGCTCCGGCCGAGAAAAACACTTTTGGTGCACCATGCAGGTACATTTGAGTTTCCCAGGCAAACGAAAGCAGTTACACCAAAGTTTCTAGTTTCTGTTTGTGTCTCTCCTGAGGAGGTTTCAGGCCAGCAATGTCATTCAGTACTATCTCTTTTGGTTTGGAAGCTATTGCTGGACGTTCGGTAGAAAAAGCTGCTCTGGCCTAGAAAAACACTTTGGTGCACCATGCAGGTACATTTGAGTGTCCCAGGCAAATGAAAGCAGTGACACCAAAGTTTCTAGTTTCTGTTTGTGTGTCTCCTGAGGAGGTTTCAGGCCAGCTATGACTTTCAGTACTATCTCTTTTGGTTTGGAAGCTATTGCTGGACGTTTGGCATGTTTGGTAGAAAAAGCTTCTCCGGCCGAGAAAAACACTTTTGGTGCACCATGCAGGTACATTTGAGTTTCCCAGGCAAACGAAAGCAGTTACACCAAAGTTTCTAGTTTCTGCTTGTGTCTCCCCTGAGGAGGTTTCAGGCCAGCAATATCTTTCAGTACTATCTCTTTTGGTTTGGAAGCTATTGCTGTACGTTTTGTTGAAAAAGCTTCTCCGGCCGAGAAAAACACTTTTGGTGCACCATGCAGGTACATTTGAATTTCCCAGGCAAACGAAAGCAGTTACACCAAAGTTTCTAGTTTCTGTTTGTGTCTCCCCTGAGGAGGTTTCAGGCCAGCTATGTCTTTCAGTACTATCTCTTTTGGTTTGGAAGCTATTGCTGGACGTTTGGCATGTTTGGTTGAAAAATCTGCTCCGGCCGAGAAAAACACTTTTGGTGCACCATGCAGGTACATTTGAGTTTCCCAGGCAAACGAAAGCAGTGACACCAAAGTTTCCAGTTTCTGTTTGTGTCTCCCCTGAGGAGGTTTCAGGCCAGCGATGACTTTCAGTACTATCTCTTTTGGTTTGGAAGCTATTGCTTGACGTTTGGCATGTTTGCTAGAAAAAGCTTCTCCGGCCGAGAAAAACACTTTTGGTGCACCATGCAGGTCCATTTGAGTTTCCCAGGCAAACGAAAGCAGTTACACCAAAGTTTCTAGTTTCTGTTTGTGTCTCCCCTGAGGAGGTTTCAGGCCAGCAATATCTTTCAGAACTATCTGTTTTGGTTTGGAAGCTATTGCTGGACGTTCTGTAGAAAAAGCTGCTCCGGCCGAGAAAAACACTTTTGGTGCACCATGCAGGTACATTTGAGTTTCCCAGGCAAACGAAAGCAGTGACACCAAAGTTTCTAGTTTCTGTTTGTGTCTCCCCTGAGGAGGTTTCATGCCAGCTATGTCTTTCAGTACTATCTCTTTTGGTTTGGAAGCTATTGCTGGACGTTTTGTAAAAAAAGCTGCTCTGGCCAAGAAAAACACTTTGGTGCACCATGCAGGTACATTTGAGTTTCCCAGGCAAACGAAAGCAGTTACACCAAAGTTTCTAGTTTCTGTTTGTGTCTCCCCTGAGGAGGTTTCAGGCCAGCTATGTCTTGCAGTACTATCTCTTTTGGTTTGGAAGCTATTGCTGGACGTTTGGCATGTTTGGTAGAAAAAGATTCTCCGGCCGAGAAAAACACTTTTGGTGCACCATGCAGGTACATTTGAGTTTCCCAGGCAAACGAAAGCAGTTACACCAAAGTTTCTAGTTTCTGTTTGTGTCTCCCCTGAGGAGGTTTCAGGCCAGCAATATCTTTCAGAACTATCTGTTTTGGTTTAGAATCTATTGCTGGACGTTTGGTAGAAATAGCTGCTCTGGCCGAGGAAAACACTTTTGGTGCACCATGCAGGTACATTTGAGTTTCCCAGGCAAACGAAAGCAGTGACACCAAAGTTTCTAGTTTCTGTTTGTGTCTCCCCTGAGGAGGTTTCAAGCCAGCTATGTCTTGCAGTACTATCTCTTTTGGTTTGGAAGCTATTGCTGGACGTTTGGTAGAAAAAGCTGCTCCGGCCGAGAAAAACACTTTTGGTGCACCATGCAGGTACATTTGAGTTTCCCAGGCAAACGAAAGCAGTGACACCAAAGTTTCTAGTTTCTGTTTGTGTCTCCCCTGAGGAGGTTTCAGGCCAGCTATGTCTTTCAGTACTATCTCTTTTGGTTTGGAAGCTATTGCTGGACGTTTGATAGAAAGAGCTGCTCTGGCCGAGAAAAACACTTTTGGTGCACCATGCAGGTACATTTGAGTTTCCCAGGCAAATGAAAGCAGTGACACCAAAGTTTCTAGTTTCTGTTTGTGTCTCCCCTGAGGAGGTTTCAGGCCAGCTATGTCTTGCAGTGCTATCTCTTTTGGTTTGGAAGCTATTGCTGGACGTTTGGTAGAAAAAGCTTCTCCGGCCGAGAAAAACACTTTTGGTGCACCATGCAGGTACATTTGAGTTTCCCAGGCAAACGAAAGCAGTTACACCAAAGATTCTAGTTTCTGTTTGTGTCTCCCCTGAGGAGGTTTCAGGCCAGCAATATCTTTCAGTACTATCTCTTTTGGTTTGGAAGCTATTGCTGGACGTTTGGCATGTTTGGTAGTAAAAGCTGCTCCGGCCGAGAAAAACACTTTTGGTGCACCATGCAGGTACATTTGAGTTTCCCAGGCAAACCAAAGCAGTGACACCAAAGTTTCTAGTTTCTGTTTGTGTCTCCCCTGAGGAGGTTTCAGGCCAGCTATGACTTTCACTACTATCTCTTTTGGTTTGGAAGCTATTGCTGGACGTTTGGCATGTTTGGTAGAAAAAGATTCTATGGCCGAGAAAAACACTTTTGGTGCACCATGCAGGCACATTTGAGTTTCCCAGGCAAACGAAAGCAGTTACACCAAAGTTTCTAGTTTCTGTTTGTGTCTCCCCTGAGGAGGTTTCAGGCCAGCAATATCTTTCAGAACTATCTGTTTTGGTTTAGAATCTATTGCTGGACGTTTGGTAGAATTAGCTGCTCTGGCCGAGGAAAACAATTTTGGTGCACCATGCAGGTACATTTGAGTTTCCCAGGCAAACGAAAGCAGTGACACCAAAGTTTCTAGTTTCTGTTTGTGTCTCCCCTGAGGATGTTTCAAGCCAGCTATGTCTTGCAGTACTATCTCTTTTGGTTTGGAAGCTATTGCTGGACGTTTGGTAGAAAAAGCTGCTCCGGCCGAGAAAAACACTTTTGGTGCACCATGCAGGTACATTTGAGTTTCCCAGGCAAACGAAAGCAGTTACACCAAAGTTTCTAGTTTCTGTTTGTGTCTCCCCTGAGGAGGTTTCAGGCCAGCAATGTCTTTCAGTACTATCACTTTTGGTTTGGATGCTATTGCTGGACGTTTGGCATGTTTGGTAGAAAAAGCTTCTCCGGCCGAGAGAAACACTTTTGGTGCACCATGCAGGTACATTTGAGTTTCCCAGGCAAACAAAAGCAGTGACACCAAAGTTTCTAGTTTCTGTTTGTCTCTCCCCTGAGGAGGTTTCAGGCCAGCTATGTCTTTCAGTACTATCTCTTTTGGTTTGGAAGCTATTGCTGGACGTTTGGCATGTTTGGTAGAAAAAGCTGCTCCGGCCGAGAAAAACACTTTCGGTGCACCATGCAGGTACATTTGAGTTTCCCAGGCAAACGAAAGCAGTTACACCAAAGTTTCTAGTTTCTGTTTGTGTCTCCCCTGAGGAGGTTTCATGCCAGCTATGTCTTTCAGTACTATCTCTTTTGGTTTGGAAGCTATTGCTGGACGTTTGGTAGAAAAAGCTGCTCCGGCCGAGAAAAACACTTTTGGTGTACTATGCAGGTACATTTGAGTTTCCCAGGTAAACGAAAGCAGTGACACCAAAGTTTCTAGTTTCTGTTTGTGTCTCCCCTGAGGAGGTTTCATGCCAGCTATGTCTTTCAGTACTATCTCTTTTGGTTTGGAAGCTATTGCTGGACGTTTGGCATGTTTGGTAGAAAAAGCTTCTCCGGCCGAGAAAAACACTTTTGGTGCACCATGCAGGTACATTTGAGTTTCCCAGGCAAACGAAAGCAGTGACACCAAAGTTTCTAGTTTCTGTTTGTGTCTCCCCTGAGGAGGTTTCAGGCCAGCAATATCTTTCAGTACTATCTCTTTTGGTTTGGAAGCTATTGCTGGACTTTTGGTAGAAAAAGCTGCTCTGGCCGAGAAAAACACTTTTGGTGCACCATGCAGGTACATTTGAGTTTCCCAGGCAAATGAAAGCAGTTACACCAAAGTTTCTAGTTTCTGTTTGTGTCTCCCCTGAGGAGGTTTCAGGCCAGCTATGTCTTTCAGTACTATCTCTTTTGGTTTGGAAGCTATTGCTGGACGTTTGGTAGAAAAAGCTGCTCCGGCCGAGAAAAACACTTTTGGTGCACCATGCAGGTACATTTGAGTTTCCCAGGCAAACGAAAGCAGTGACACCAAAGTTTCTAGTTTCTGTTTGTGTCTCCCCTGAGGAGGTTTCAGGCCAGCAATATCTTTCAGAACTATCTGTTTTGGTTTGGAAGCTATTGCTGGACGTTCTGTAGAAAAAGCTGCTCCGGCCGAGAAAAACACTTTTGGTGCACCATGCAGGTACATTTGAGTTTCCCAGGCAAACGAAAGCAGTGACACCAAAGTTTCTAGTTTCTGTTTGTGTCTCCCCTGAGGAGGTTTCAGGCCAGCTATGTCTTTCAGTACTATCTCTTTTGGTTTGGAAGCTATTGCTGGACGTTTGGTAGAAAAAGCTGCTCCGGCCGAGAAAAACACTTTTGGTGTACCATGCAGGTACATTTGAGTTTCCCAGGTAAACGAAAGCAGTGACACCAAAGTTTCTAGTTTCTGTTTGTGTCTCCCCTGAGGAGGTTTCATGCCAGCTATGTCTTTCAGTACTATCTCTTTTGGTTTGGAAGCTATTGCTGGACGTTTGGCATGTTTGGTAGAAAAAGCTGCTCAAGCCGAGAAAAACACTTTTGGTGCACCATGCAGGTACATTTGAGTTTCCCAGGCAAACGAAAGCAGTGACACCAAAGTTTCTAGTTTCTGTTTGTGTCTCCCCTGAGGAGGTTTCAGGCCAGCAATATCTTTCAGTACTATCTCTTTTGGTTTGGAAGCTATTGCTGGACGTTTGGTAGAAAAAGCTGCTCTGGCCGAGAAAAACACTTTTGGTGCACCATGCAGGTACATTTGAGTTTCCCAGGCAAATGAAAGCAGTTACACCAAAGTTTCTAGTTTCTGTTTGTGTCTCCCCTGAGGAGGTTTCAGGCCAGCTATGTCTTTCAGTGCTATCTTTTTTTGTTTGGAAACTATTGCTGGACGTTTGGTAGAAAAAGCTGCTCCGGCCGAGAAAAACACTTTTGGTGCACCATGCAGGTACATTTGAGTTTCCCAGGCAAACGAAAGCAGTGACACCAAAGTTTCTAGTTTCTGTTTGTGTCTCCCCTGAGGAGGTTTCAGGCCAGCAATATCTTTCAGAACTATCTGTTTTGGTTTGGAAGCTATTGCTGGACGTTCTGTAGAAAAAGCTGCTCCGGCCGAGAAAAACACTTTTGGTGCACCATGCAGGTACATTTGAGTTTCCCAGGCAAACGAAAGCAGTGACACCAAAGTTTCTAGTTTCTGTTTGTGTCTCCCCTGAGGAGGTTTCATGCCAGCTATGTCTTTCAGTACTATCGCTTTTGGTTTGGAAGCTATTGCTGGACGTTCGGTAAAAAAAGCTGCTCTGGCCAAGAAAAACACTTTGGTGCACCATGCAGGTACATTTGAGTTTCCCAGGCAAACGAAAGCAGTTACACCAAAGATTCTAGTTTCTGTTTGTGTCTCTCCTGAGGAGGTTTCAGGCCAGCAATGTCTTTCAGTACTATCTCTTTTGGTTTGGAAGCTATTGCTGGACGTTCGGTAGAAAAAGCTGCTCTGGCCAAGAAAAACACTTTGGTGCACCATGCAGGTACATTTGAGTTTCCCAGGCAAACGAAATCAGTTACACCAAAGTTTCTAGTTTCTGTTTGTGTCTCCCCTGAGGAGGTTTCAGGCCAGCTATGACTTTCAGTACTATCTCTTTTTGTTTGGAAGCTATTGCTGGACGTTTGGCATGTTTGGTAGAAAAAGCTTCTCCGGCCGAGAAAAACACTTTTGGTGCACCATGCAGGTACATTTGAGTTTCCCAGGCAAACAAAAGCAGTGACACCAAAGTTTCTAGTTTCTGTTTGTGTCTCCCCTGAGGAGGTTTCAGGCCAGCTATGTCTTTCAGTACTATCTCTTTTGGTTTGGAAGCTATTGCTGGACGTTTGGCATGTTTGGTAGAAAAAGCTGCTCCGGCCGAGAAAAACACTTTCGGTGCACCATGCAGGTACATTTGAGTTTCCCAGGCAAACGAAAGCAGTTACACCAAAGTTTCTAGTTTCTGTTTGTGTCTCCCCTGAGGAGGTTTCATGCCAGCTATGTCTCTCAGTACTATCTCTTTTGGTTTGGAAGCTATTGCTGGACGTTTGGTAGAAAAAGCTGCTCCGGCCGAGAAAAACACTTTTGGTGTACCATGCAGGTACATTTGAGTTTCCCAGGTAAACGAAAGCAGTGACACCAAAGTTTCTAGTTTCTGTTTGTGTCTCCCCTGAGGAGGTTTCATGCCAGCTATGTCTTTCAGTACTATCTCTTTTGGTTTGGAAGCTATTGCTGGACGTTTGGCATGTTTGGTAGAAAAAGCTTCTCCGGCCGAGAAAAACACTTTTGGTGCACCATGCAGGTACATTTGCGTTTCCCAGGCAAACGAAAGCAGTTACACCAAAGTTTCTAGTTTCTGTTTGTGTCTCCCCTGAGGAGGTTTCAGGCCAGCAATATCTTTCAGTACTATCTCTTTTGGTTTGGAAGCTATTGCTGGACGTTTGGTAGAAAAAGCTGCTCTGGCCGAGAAAAACACTTTTGGTGCACCATGCAGGTACATTTGAGTTTCCCAGGCAAATGAAAGCAGTTACACCAAAGTTTCTAGTTTCTGTTTGTGTCTCCCCTGAGGAGGTTTCAGGCCAGCTATGTCTTTCAGTACTATCTCTTTTGGTTTGGAAGCTATTGCTGGACGTTTGGTAGAAAAAGCTGCTCCGGCCGAGAAAAACACTTTTGGTGCACCATGCAGGTACATTTGAGTTTCCCAGGCAAACGAAAGCAGTGACACCAAAGTTTCTAGTTTCTGTTTGTGTCTCCCCTGAGGAGGTTTCAGGCCAGCAATATCTTTCAGTACTATCTCTTTTGGTTTGGAAGCTATTGCTGGACGTTTGGTAGAAAAAGCTGCTCTGGCCGAGAAAAACACTTTTGGTGCACCATGCAGGTACATTTGAGTTTCCCAGGCAAATGAAAGCAGTTACACCAAAGTTTCTAGTTTCTGTTTGTGTCTCCCCTGAGGAGGTTTCAGGCCAGCTATGTCTTTCAGTACTATCTTTTTTTGTTTGGAAACTATTGCTGGACGTTTGGTAGAAAAAGCTGCTCCGGCCGAGAAAAACACTTTTGGTGCACCATGCAGGTACATTTGAGTTTCCCAGGCAAACGAAAGCAGTGACACCAAAGTTTCTAGTTTCTGTTTGTGTCTCCCCTGAGGAGGTTTCAGGCCAGCAATATCTTTCAGAACTATCTGTTTTGGTTTGGAAGCTATTGCTGGACGTTCTGTAGAAAAAGCTGCTCCGGCCGAGAAAAACACTTTTGGTGCACCATGCAGGTACATTTGAGTTTCCCAGGCAAACGAAAGCAGTGACACCAAAGTTTCTAGTTTCTGTTTGTGTCTCCCCTGAGGAGGTTTCATGCCAGCTATGTCTTTCAGTACTATCTCTTTTGGTTTGGAAGCTATTGCTGGACGTTCGGTAAAAAAAGCTGCTCTGGCCAAGAAAAACACTTTGGTGCACCATGCAGGTACATTTGAGTTTCCCAGGCAAACGAAAGCAGTTACACCAAAGTTTCTAGTTTCTGTTTGTGTCTCTCCTGAGGAGGTTTCAGGCCAGCAATGTCTTTCAGTACTATCTCTTTTGGTTTGGAAGCTATTGCTGGACGTTCGGTAGAAAAAGCTGCTCTGGCCAAGAAAAACACTTTGGTGCACCATGCAGGTACATTTGAGTTTCCCAGGCAAACGAAATCAGTTACACCAAAGTTTCTAGTTTCTGTTTGTGTCTCCCCTGAGGAGGTTTCAGGCCAGCTATGACTTTCAGTACTATCTCTTTTTGTTTGGAAGCTATTGCTGGACGTTTGGCATGTTTGGTAGAAAAAGCTGCTCTGGCCGAGAAAAACACTTTTGGTGCACCATGCAGGTACATTTGAGTTTCCCAGGCAAACGAAAGCAGTTACACCAAAGTTTCTAGTTTCTGTTTGTGTCTCCCCTGAGGAGGTTTCATGCCAGCTATGTCTTTCAGTACTATCTCTTTTGGTTTGGAAGCTATTGCTGGACGTTCGGTAAAAAAAGCTGCTCTGGCCAAGAAAAACACTTTGGTGCACCATGCAGGTACATTTGAGTTTCCCAGGCAAACGAAAGCAGTTACACCAAAGTTTCTAGTTTCTGTTTGTGTCTCTCCTGAGGAGGTTTCAGGCCAGCAATGTCTTTCAGTACTATCTCTTTTGGTTTGGAAGCTATTGCTGGACGTTCGGTAGAAAAAGCTGCTCTGGCCAAGAAAAACACTTTGGTGCACCATGCAGGTACATTTGAGTTTCCCAGGCAAACGAAATCAGTTACACCAAAGTTTCTAGTTTCTGTTTGTGTCTCCCCTGAGGAGGTTTCAGGCCAGCTATGACTTTCAGTACTATCTCTTTTTGTTTGGAAGCTATTGCTGGACGTTTGGCATGTTTGGTAGAAAAAGCTTCTCCGGCCGAGAAAAACACTTTTGGTGCACCATGCAGGTACATTTGAGTTTCCCAGGCAAACGAAAGCAGTTACACCAAAGTTTCTAGTTTCTGTTTGTGTCTCCCCTGAGGAGGTTTCAGGCCAGCAATATCTTTCAGTACTATCTCTTTTGGTTTGGAAGCTATTGCTGTACGTTTGGTAAAAAAAGCTGCTCCGGCCGAGAAAAACACTTTTGGTGCACCATGCAGGTACATTTGAATTTCCCAGGCAAACGAAAGCAGTGACACCAAAGTTTCTAGTTTCTGTTTGTGTCTCCCCTGAGGAGGTTTCAGGCCAGCTATGACTTTCAGTACTATCTCTTTTGGTTTGGAAGCTATTGCTGTACGTTTGGCATGTTTGGTAGAAAAAGCTTCTCAGGCCGAGAAAAACACTTTTGATGCACCATGCAGGTACATTTGAGTTTCCCAGGCAAACGAAAGCAGTTACACCAAAGTTTCTAGTTTCTGTTTGTGTCTCCCCTGAGGAGGTTTCAGGCCAGCTATGTCTTTCAGTACTATCTTTTTTTGTTTGGAAACTATTGCTGGACGTTTGGTAGAAAAAGCTGCTCCGGCCGAGAAAAACACTTTTGGTGCACCATGCAGGTACATTTGAGTTTCCCAGGCAAACGAAAGCAGTGACACCAAAGTTTCTAGTTTCTGTTTGTGTCTCCCCTGAGGAGGTTTCAGGCCAGCAATATCTTTCAGAACTATCTGTTTTGGTTTGGAAGCTATTGCTGGACGTTCTGTAGAAAAAGCTGCTCCGGCCGAGAAAAACACTTTTGGTGCACCATGCAGGTACATTTGAGTTTCCCAGGCAAACGAAAGCAGTGACACCAAAGTTTCTAGTTTCTGTTTGTGTCTCCCCTGAGGAGGTTTCATGCCAGCTATGTCTTTCAGTACTATCTCTTTTGGTTTGGAAGCTATTGCTGGACGTTCGGTAAAAAAAGCTGCTCTGGCCAAGAAAAACACTTTGGTGCACCATGCAGGTACATTTGAGTTTCCCAGGCAAACGAAAGCAGTTACACCAAAGTTTCTAGTTTCTGTTTGTGTCTCTCCTGAGGAGGTTTCAGGCCAGCAATGTCTTTCAGTACTATCTCTTTTGGTTTGGAAGCTATTGCTGGACGTTCGGTAAAAAAAGCTGCTCTGGCCAAGAAAAACACTTTGGTGCACCATGCAGGTACATTTGAGTTTCCCAGGCAAACGAAATCAGTTACACCAAAGTTTCTAGTTTCTGTTTGTGTCTCCCCTGAGGAGGTTTCAGGCCAGCTATGACTTTCAGTACTATCTCTTTTTGTTTGGAAGCTATTGCTGGACGTTTGGCATGTTTGGTAGAAAAAGCTGCTCTGGCCGAGAAAAACACTTTTGGTGCACCATGCAGGTACATTTGAGTTTCCCAGGCAAACGAAAGCAGTTACACCAAAGTTTCTAGTTTCTGTTTGTGTCTCCCCTGAGGAGGTTTCATGCCAGCTATGTCTTTCAGTACTATCTCTTTTGGTTTGGAAGCTATTGATGGACGTTCTGTAAAAAAAGCTGCTCTGGCCAAGAAAAACACTTTGGTGCACCATGCAGGTACATTTGAGTTTCCCAGGCAAACGAAAGCAGTTACACCAAAGTTTCTAGTTTCTGTTTGTGTCTCTCCTGAGGAGGTTTCAGGCCAGCAATGTCTTTCAGTACTATCTCTTTTGGTTTGGAAGCTATTGCTGGACGTTCGGTAGAAAAAGCTGCTCTGGCCAAGAAAAACACTTTGGTGCACCATGCAGGTACATTTGAGTTTCCCAGGCAAACGAAATCAGTTACACCAAAGTTTCTAGTTTCTGTTTGTGTCTCCCCTGAGGAGGTTTCAGGCCAGCTATGACTTTCAGTACTATCTCTTTTTGTTTGGAAGCTATTGCTGGACGTTTGGCATGTTTGGTAGAAAAAGCTTCTCCGGCCGAGAAAAACACTTTTGGTGCACCATGCAGGTACATTTGAGTTTCCCAGGCAAACGAAAGCAGTTACACCAAAGTTTCTAGTTTCTGTTTGTGTCTCCCCTGAGGAGGTTTCAGGCCAGCAATATCTTTCAGTACTATCTCTTTTGGTTTGGAAGCTATTGCTGTACGTTTGGTAAAAAAAGCTGCTCCGGCCGAGAAAAACACTTTTGGTGCACCATGCAGGTACATTTGAATTTCCCAGGCAAACGAAAGCAGTGACACCAAAGTTTCTAGTTTCTGTTTGTGTCTCCCCTGAGGAGGTTTCAGGCCAGCTATGACTTTCAGTACTATCTCTTTTGGTTTGGAAGCTATTGCTGTACGTTTGGCATGTTTGGTAGAAAAAGCTTCTCAGGCCGAGAAAAACACTTTTGATGCACCATGCAGGTACATTTGAGTTTCCCAGGCAAACGAAAGCAGTTACACCAAAGTTTCTAGTTTCTGTTTGTGTCTCCCCTGAGGAGGTTTCAGGCCAGCTATGTCTTTCAGTACTATCTTTTTTTGTTTGGAAACTATTGCTGGACGTTTGGTAGAAAAAGCTGCTCCGGCCGAGAAAAACACTTTTGGTGCACCATGCAGGTACATTTGAGTTTCCCAGGCAAACGAAAGCAGTGACACCAAAGTTTCTAGTTTCTGTTTGTGTCTCCCCTGAGGAGGTTTCAGGCCAGCAATATCTTTCAGAACTATCTGTTTTGGTTTGGAAGCTATTGCTGGACGTTCTGTAGAAAAAGCTGCTCCGGCCGAGAAAAACACTTTTGGTGCACCATGCAGGTACATTTGAGTTTCCCAGGCAAACGAAAGCAGTGACACCAAAGTTTCTAGTTTCTGTTTGTGTCTCCCCTGAGGAGGCTTCAGGCCAGCTATGTCTTTCAGTACTATCTCTTTTGGTTTGGAAGCTATTGCTGGACGTTTGGTAGAAAAAGCTGCTCTGGCCGAGAAAAACACTTTTGGTGCACCATGCAGGTACATTTGAGTTTCCCAGGCAAACGAAAGCAGTTACACCAAAGTTTCTAGTTTCTGTTTGTGTCTCCCCTGAGGAGGTTTCAGGCCAGCTATGTCTTGCAGTACTATCTCTTTTGGTTTGGAAGCTATTGCTGGACGTTTGGTAGAAAAAGCTGCTCCGGCCGAGAAAAACACTTTTGGTGCACCATGCAGGTACATTTGAGTTTCCCAGGCAAACAAAAGCAGTGACACCAAAGTTTCTAGTTTCTGTTTGTCTCTCCCCTGAGGAGGTTTCAGGCCAGCTATGTCTTTCAGTACTATCTCTTTTGGTTTGGAAGCTATTGCTGGACGTTTGGCATGTTTGGTAGAAAAAGCTGCTCCGGCCGAGAAAAACACTTTTGGTGCACCATGCAGGTACATTTGAGTTTCCCAGGCAAACAAAAGCAGTTACACCAAAGTTTCTAGTTTCTGTTTGTGTCTCCCCTGAGGAGGTTTCATGCCAGCTATGTCTTTCAGTACTATCTCTTTTGGTTTGGAAGCTATTGCTGGACGTTTGGCATGTTTGGTTGAAAAAGCTGCTCCGGCCGAGAAAAACACTTTTGGTGCACCATGCAGGTACATTTGAGTTTCCCAGGCAAACGAAAGCAGTGACACAAAAGTTTCCAGTTTCTGTTTGTGTCTCCCCTGAGGAGGTTTCAGGCCAGCTATGTCTTTCAGTACTATCTCTTTTGGTTTGGAAGCTATTGCGGGACGTTTGGTAGAAAAAGCTGCTCTGGCCGAGAAAAACACTTTTGGTGCACCATGCAGGTACATTTGAGTTTCCCAGGCAAATGAAAGCAGTTACACCAAAGTTTCTAGTTTCTGTTTGTGTCTCCCCTGAGGAGGTTTCAAGGCAGCTATGTCATTCAGTACTATCTCTTTTGGTTTGGAAGCTATTGCTGGACGTTTTGTAGAAAAAGCTTCTCCGGCCGAGAAAAACACTTTTGGTGCACCATGCAGGTACATTTGTGTTTCCCAAGCAAACGAAAGCAGTTACACCAAAGTTTCTAGTTTCTGTTTGTGTCTCTCCTGAGGAGGTTTCAGGCCAGCAATGTCTTTCAGTACTATCTCTTTTGGTTTGGAAGCTATTGCTGGACGTTCGGTAGAAAAAGCTGCTCTGGCCTAGAAAAACACTTTGGTGCACCATGCAGGTACATTTGAGTTTCCCAGGCAAAAGAAAGCAGTAACACCAAAGTTTCTAGTTTCTGTTTGTGTCTCCCCTGAGGAGGTTTCAGTCCAGCTATGACTTTCAGTACTATCTCTTTTGGTTTGGAAGCTATTGCTGGACGTTTGGCATGTTTGGTAGAAAAAGCTGCTCCGGCCGAGAAAAACACATTTGGTGCACCATGCAGGTACATTTGAGTTTCCCAGGCAAACGAAAGCAGTTACACCAAAGTTTCTAGTTTCTGTTTGTGTCTCCCCTGAGGAGGTTTCAGGCCAGCTATGTCTTTCAGTACTATCTCTTTTGGTTTGGAAGCTATTGCTGGACGTTTGGCATGTTTGGTTGAAAAAGCTGCTCCGGCCGAGAAAAACACTTTTGGTGCACCATGCAGGTACATTTGAGTTTCCCAGGCAAACGAAAGCAGTGACACCAAAGTTTCTAGTTTCTGTTTGTGTCTCCCCTGAGGAGGTTTCAGGCCAGCTATGACTTTCAGTACTATCTCTTTTGGTTTGGAAGCTATTGCTGGACGTTTGGCATGTTTGGTAGAAAAAGCTTCTCCGGCCGAGAAAAACACTTTTGGTGCACCATGCAGGTACATTTGAGTTTCCCAGGCAAACGAAAGCAGTTACACCAAAGTTTCTAGTTTCTGTTTGTGTCTCCCCTGAGGAGGTTTCAGGCCAGCAATATCTTTCAGAACTATCTGTTTTGGTTTGGAAGCTATTGCTGGACGTTCTGTAGAAAAAGCTGCTCTGGCCGAGAAAAACACTTTTGGTGCACCATGCAGGTACATTTGAGTTTCCCAGGCAAACGAAAGCAGTGACACCAAAGTTTCTAGTTTCTGTTTGTGTCTCCCCTGAGGAGGTTTCAGGCCAGCTATGTCTTTCAGTACTATCTCTTTTGGTTTGGAAGCTATTGCTGGACGTTCGGTAAAAAAAGCTGCTCTGGCCAAGAAAAACACTTTGGTGCACCATGCAGGTACATTTGAGTTTCCCAGGCAAACGAAAGCAGTTACACCAAAGTTTCTAGTTTCTGTTTGTGTCTCTCCTGAGGAGGTTTCAGGCCAGCAATGTCATTCAGTACTATCTCTTTTGGTTTGGAAGCTATTGCTGGACGTTCGGTAGAAAAAGCTGCTCTGGCATAGAAAAACACTTTGGTGCACCATGCAGGTACATTTGAGTGTCCCAGGCAAACGAAAGCAGTGACACCAAAGTTTCTAGTTTCTGTTTGTGTCTCCCCTGAGGAGGTTTCAGGCCAGCTATGACTTTCAGTACTATCTCTTTTGGTTTGGAAGCTATTGCTGGACGTTTGGCATGTTTGGTAGAAAAAGCTGCTCCGGCCGAGAAAAACACTTTTGGTGCACCATGCAGGTACATTTGAGTGTCCCAGGCAAACGAAAGCAGTTACACCAAAGTTTCTAGTTTCTGTTTGTGTCTCCCCTGAGGAGGTTTCAGGCCAGCAATATCTTTCAGTACTATCTCTTTTGGTTTGGAAGCTATTGCTGTACGTTTTGTTGAAAAAGCTTCTCCGGCCGAGAAAAACACTTTTGGTGCACCATGCAGGTACATTTGAATTTCCCAGGCAAACGAAAGCAGTTACACCAAAGTTTCTAGTTTCTGTTTGTGTCTCCCCTGAGGAGGTTTCAGGCCAGCAATATCTTTCAGTACTATCTCTTTTGGTTTGGAAGCTATTGCTGGACGTTTGGCATGTTTGGAAGAAAAAGCTTCTCCGGCCGAGAAAAACACTTTTGGTGAACCATGCAGGTACATTTGAGTTTCCCAGGCAAACGAAAGCAGTTACACCAAAGTTTCTAGTTTCTGTTTGTGTCTCCCCTGAGGAGGTTTCAGGCCAGCTATGTCTTTCAGTACTATCTCTTTTGGTTTGGAAGCTATTGCTGGACGTTTGGCATGTTTGGTTGAAAAAGCTTCTCCGGCCGAGAAAAACACTTTTGGTGCACCATGCAGGTACATTTGAGTTTCCCAGGCAAACGAAAGCAGTGACACCAAAGTTTCTAGTTTCTGTTTGTGTCTCCCCTGAGGAGGTTTCAGGCCAGCTATGACTTTCAGTACTATCTCTTTTGGTTTGGAAGCTATTGCTGGACGTTTGGCATGTTTGGTAGAAAAAGCTTCTCAGGCCGAGAAAAACACTTTTGGTGCACCATGCAGGTACATTTGAGTTTCCCAGGCAAACGAAAGCAGTGACACCAAAGTTTCTAGTTTCTGTTTGTGTCTCCCCTGAGGAGGTTTCAGGCCAGCAATATCTTTCAGAACTATCTGTTTTGGTTTGGAAGCTATTGCTGGACGTTTGGTAGAAAAAGCTGCTCTGGCCGAGAAAAACACTTTTGGTGCACCATGCAGGTACATTTGAGTTTCCCAGGCAAACGAAAGCAGTTACACCAAAGTTTCTAGTTTCTGTTTGTGTCTCCCCTGAGGAGGTTTCAGGCCAGCAATGTCTTTCAGTACTATCTCTTTTGGTTTGGAAGCTATTGCTGGACGTTCGGTAGAAAAAGCTGCTCTGGCCTAGAAAAACACTTTGGTGCACCATGCAGGTACATTTGAGTGTCCCAGGCAAACGAAAGCAGTGACACCAAAGTTTCTAGTTTCTGTTTGTGTGTCCCCTGAGGAGGTTTCAGGCCAGCTATGACTTTCAGTACTATCTCTTTTGCTTTGGAAGCTATTGCTGGACGTTTGGCATGTTTGGTAGGAAAAGCTGCTCCGGCCGAGAAAAACACTTTTGGTGCACCATGCAGGTACATTTGAGTTTCCCAGGCAAACGAAAGCAGTTACACCAAAGTTTCTAGTTTCTGTTTGTGTCTCCCCTGAGGAGGTTTCAGGCCAGCAATATCTTTCAGTACTATCTCTTTTGGTTTGGAAGCTATTGCTGTACGTTTTGTTGAAAAAGCTTCTCCGGCCGAGAAAAACACTTTTGGTGCACCATGCAGGTACATTTGAATTTCCCAGGCAAACGAAAGCAGTTACACCAAAGTTTCTAGTTTCTGTTTGTGTCGCCCCTGAGGAGGTTTCAGGCCAGCTATGTCTTTCAGTACTATCTCTTTTGGTTTGGAAGCTATTGCTGGACGTTTGGCATGTTTGGTAGAAAAAGCTGCTCCGGCCGAGAAAAACACTTTTGGTGCACCATGCAGGTACATTTGAGTTTCCCAGGCAAACGAAAGCAGTGACACCAAAGTTTCCAGTTTCTGTTTGTGTCTCCCCTGAGGAGGTTTCAGGCCAGCTATGACTTTCAGTACTATCTCTTTTGGTTTGGAAGCTATTGCTGGACGTTTGGCATGTTTGGTAGAAAAAGCTTCTCCGGCCGAGAAAAACACTTTTGGTGAACCATGCAGGTACATTTGAGTTTCCCAGGCAAACGAAAGCAATTACACCAAAGTTTCTAGTTTCTGTTTGTGTCTCCCCTGAGGAGGTTTCAGGCCAGCAATATCTTTCAGAACTATCTGTTTTGGTTTGGAAGCTATTGCTGGACGTTCTGTAGAAAAAGCTGCTCCGGCCGAGAAAAACACTTTTGGTGCACCATGCAGGAACATTTGAGTTTCCCAGGCAAACGAAAGCAGTGACACCAAAGTTTCTAGTTTCTGTTTGTGTCTCCCTTGAGGAGGTTTCATGCCAGCTATGTCTTTCAGTACTATCTCTTTTGGTTTGGAAGCTATTGCTGGACGTTCGGTAAAAAAAGCTGCTCTGGCCAAGAAAAACACTTTGGTGCACCATGCAGGTACATTTGAGTTTCCCAGGCAAACGAAAGCAGTTACACCAAAGTTTCTAGTTTCTGTTTGTGTCTCTCCTGAGGAGGTTTCAGGCCAGCTATGTCTTTCAGTACTATCTCTTTTGGTTTGGAAGCTATTGCTGGACGTTCGGTAGAAAAAGCTGCTCTGGCCTAGAAAAACACTTTGGTGCACCATGCAGGTACATTTGAGTTTCCCAGGCAAACGAAAGCAGTTACACCAAAGTTTCTAGTTTCTGTTTGTGTCTCCCCTGAGGAGGTTTCAGGCCAGCTATGACTTTCAGTACTATCTCTTTTGGTTTAGAAGCTATTGCTGGACGTTTGGCATGTTTGGTAGAAAAAGCTGCTCCGGCCGAGAAAAACACTTTTGGTGCACCATGCAGGTACATTTGAGTTTCCCAGGCAAACGAAAGCAGTTACACCAAAGTTTCTAGTTTCTGTTTGTGTCTCCCCTGAGGAGGTTTCAGGCCAGCTATGTCTTTCAGTACTATCTCTTTTGGTTTGGAAGCTATTGCTGGACGTTTGGCATGTTTGGTGGAAAAAGCTGCTCCGGCCGAGAAAAACACTTTTGGTGCACCATGCAGGTACATTTGAGTTTCCCAGGCAAACGAAAGCAGTGACACCAAA
This sequence comes from Laterallus jamaicensis coturniculus, assembly GCA_022605575.1. Lineage (NCBI taxonomy): Eukaryota > Metazoa > Chordata > Aves > Gruiformes > Rallidae > Laterallus > Laterallus jamaicensis. The sequence goes on from JAKCOX010000001.1 coordinate 3,838,543, forward strand.
GTTTCTAGTTTCTGTTTGTGTCTCCCCTGAGGAGGTTTCAGGCCAGCTATGACTTTCAGTACTATCTCTTTTGGTTTGGAAGCTATTGCTGGACGTTTGGCATGTTTGGTAGAAAAAGCTTCTCCGGCCGAGAAAAACACTTTTGGTGCACCATGCAGGTACATTTGAGTTTCCCAGGCAAACGAAAGCAGTTACACCAAAGTTTCTAGTTTCTGTTTGTGTCTCCCCTGAGGAGGTTGCAGGCCAGCAATATCTTTCAGAACTATCTGTTTTGGTTTGGAAGCTATTGCTGGACGTTCTGTAGAAAAAGATTCTACGGCCGAGAAAAACACTTTTGGTGCACCATGCAGGTACATTTGAGTTTCCCAGGCAAACGAAAGCAGTGACACCAAAGTTTCTAGTTTCTGTTTGTGTCTCCCCTGAGGAGGTTTCATGCCAGCTATGTCTTTCAGTACTATCTCTTTTGGTTTGGAAGCTATTGCTGGACGTTTGGTAAAAAAAGCTGCTCTGGCCAAGAAAGACACTTTGGTGCACCATGCAGGTACATTTGAGTTTCCCAGGCAAACGAAAGCAGTTACACCAAAGTTTCTAGTTTCTGTTTGTGTCTCTCCTGAGGAGGTTTCAGGCCAGCAATGTCTTTCAGTACTATCTCTTTTGGTTTGGAAGCTATTGCTGGACGTTTGGTAGAAAAAGCTGCTCTGGCCTAGAAAAACACTTTGGTGCACCATGCAGGTACATTTGAGTGTCCCAGGCAAACGAAAGCAGTGACACCAAAGTTTCTATTTTCTGTTTGTGTGTCCCCTGAGGAGGTTTCAGGCCAGCTATGACTTTCAGTACTATCTCTTTTGGTTTGGAAGCTATTGCTGGACGTTTGGCATTTTTGGTAGAAAAAGCTGCTCCGGCCGAGAAAAACACTTTTGGTGCACCATGCAGGTACATTTGAGTTTCCCAGGCAAACGAAAGCAGTTACACCAAAGTTTCTAGTTTCTGTTTGTGTCTCCCCTGAGGAGGTTTCAGGCCAGCAATATCTTTCAGTACTATCTCTTTTGGTTTGGAAGCTATAGCTGTACGTTTTGTTGAAAAAGCTGCTGCGGCCGAGAAAAACACTTTTGGTGCACCATGCAGGTACATTTGAGTTTCCCAGGCAAACGAAAGCAGTTACACCAAAGTTTCTAGTTTCTGTTTGTGTCTCCCCTGAGGAGGTTTCAGGCCAGCTATGTCTTTCAGTACTATCTCTTTTGGTTTGGAAGCTATTGCTGGACGTTTTGTTGAAAAAGCTTCTCCGGCCGAGAAAAACACTTTGGTGCACCATGCAGGTACATTTGAGTTTCCCAGGCAAACGAAAGCAGTGACACCAAAGTTTCCAGTTTCTTTTTGTGTCTCCCCTGAGGAGGTTTCAGGCCAGCTATGACTTTCAGTACTATCTCTTTTGGTTTGGAAGCTATTGCTGGACGTTTGGCATGTTTGGTAGAAAAAGCTTCTCCGGCCGAGAAAAACACTTTTGATGAACCATGCAGGTACATTTGAGTTTCCCAGGCAAACGAAAGCAATTACACCAAAGTTTCTAGTTTCTGTTTGTGTCTCCCTTGAGGAGGTTTCATGCCAGCTATGTCTTTCAGTACTATCTCTTTTGGTTTGGAAGCTATTGCTGGACGTTCGGTAAAAAAAGCTGCTCTGGCCAAGAAAAACACTTTGGTGCACCATGCAGGTACATTTGAGTTTCCCAGGCAAACGAAAGCAGTTACACCAAAGTTTCTAGTTTCTGTTTGTGTCTCTCCTGAGGAGGTTTCAGGCCAGCAATGTCTTTCAGTACTATCTCTTTTGGTTTGGAAGCTATTGCTGGACGTTCGGTAGAAAAAGCTGCTCTGGCCTAGAAAAACACTTTGGTGCACCATGCAGGTACATTTGAGTTTCCCAGGCAAACGAAAGCAGTTACACCAAAGTTTCTAGTTTCTGTTTCTGTCTCCCCTGAGGAGGTTTCAGGCCAGCTATGACTTTCAGTACTATCTCTTTTGGTTTGGAAGCTATTGCTGGACGTTTGGCATGTTTGGTAGAAAAAGCTGCTCCGGCCGAGAAAAACACTTTTGGTGCACCATGCAGGTACATTTGAGTTTCCCAGGCAAACGAAAGCAGTTACACCAAAGTTTCTAGTTTCTGTTTGTGTCTCCCCTGAGGAGGTTTCAGGCCAGCTATGTCTTTCAGTACTATCTCTTTTGGTTTGGAAGCTATTGCTGGACGTTTGGCATGTTTGGTTGAAAAAGCTGCTCCGGCCGAGAAAAACACTTTTGGTGCACCATGCAGGTACATTTGAGTTTCCCAGGCAAACGAAAGCAGTGACACCAAAGTTTCTAGTTTCTGTTTGTGTCTCCCCTGAGGAGGTTTCAGGCCAGCTATGACTTTCAGTACTATCTCTTTTGGTTTGGAAGCTATTGCTGGACGTTTGGCATGTTTGGTAGAAAAAGCTTCTCCGGCCGAGAAAAACACTTTTGGTGCACAATGCAGGTACATTTTAGTTTCCCAGGCAAACGAAAGCAGTTACACCAAAGTTTCTAGTTTCTGTTTGTGTCTCCCCTGAGGAGGTTTCAGGCCAGCAATATCTTTCAGAACTATCTGTTTTGGTTTGGAAGCTATTGCTGGACGTTCTGTAGAAAAAGCTGCTCCGGCCGAGAAAAACACTTTTGGTGCACCATGCAGGAACATTTGAGTTTCCCAGGCAAACGAAAGCAGTGACACCAAAGTTTCTAGTTTCTGTTTGTGTCTCCCTTGAGGAGGTTTCATGCCAGCTATGTCTTTCAGTACTATCTCTTTTGGTTTGGAAGCTATTGCTGGACGTTTGATAGAAAGAGCTGCTCTGGCCAAGAAAAACACTTTGGTGCACCATGCAGGTACATTTGAGTTTCCCAGGCAAACAAAAGCAGTTACACCAAAGTTTCTAGTTTCTGTTTGTGTCTCTCCTGAGGAGGTTTCCGGCCAGCAATGTCTTTCAGTACTATCTCTTTTGGTTTGGAAGCTATTGCTGGACGTTCGGTAGAAAAAGCTGCTCTAGCCTAGAAAAACACTTTGGTGCACCATGCAGGTACATTTGAGTTTCCCAGGCAAACGAAAGCAGTTACACCAAAGTTTCTAGTTTCTGTTTGTGTCTCCCCTGAGGAGGTTTCAGGCCAGCTATGACTTTCAGTACTATCTCTTTTGGTTTGGAAGCTATTGCTGGACGTTTGGCATGTTTGGTAGAAAAAGCTGCTCCGGCCGAGAAAAACACTTTTGGTGCACCATGCAGGTACATTTGAGTTTCCCAGGCAAACGAAAGCAGTTACACCAAAGTTTCTAGTTTCTGTTTGTGTCTCCCCTGAGGAGGTTTCAGGCCAGCTATGTCTTTCAGTACTATCTCTTTTGGTTTGGAAGCTATTGCTGGACGTTTGGCATGTTTGGTTGAAAAAGCTGCTCCGGCCGAGAAAAACACTTTTGGTGCACCATGCAGGTACATTTGAGTTTCCCAGGCAAACGAAAGCAGTGACACCAAAGTTTCTAGTTTCTGTTTGTGTCTCCCCTGAGGAGGTTTCAGGCCAGCTATGACTTTCAGTACTATCTCTTTTGGTTTGGAAGCTATTGCTGGACGTTTGGCATGTTTGGTAGAAAAAGCTTCTCCGGCCGAGAAAAACACTTTTGGTGCACCATGCAGGTACATTTGAGTTTCCCAGGCAAACGAAAGCAGTGACACCAAAGTTTCTAGTTTCTGTTTGTGTCTCCCCTGAGGAGGTTTCAGGCCAGCAATATCTTTCAGAACTATCTGTTTTGGTTTGGAAGCTATTGCTGGACGTTCTGTAGAAAAAGCTTCTCAGGCCGAGAAAAACACTTTTGGTGCACTATGCAGGTACATTTGAGTTTCCCAGGCAAACGAAAGCAGTGACACCAAAGTTTCTAGTTTCTGTTTGTGTCTCCCCTGAGGAGGTTTCAGGCCAGCTATGTCTTTCAGTACTATCTCTTTTGGTTTGGAAGCTATTGCTGGACGTTTGGTAAAAAAAGCTGCTCTGGCCATGAAAAACACTTTGGTGCACCATGCAGGTACATTTGAGTTTCCCAGGCAAACGAAAGCAGTTACACCAAAGTTTCTAGTTTCTGTTTGTGTCTCTCCTGAGGAGGTTTCAGGCCAGCAATGTCTTTCAGTACTATCTCTTTTGGTTTGGAAGCTATTGCTGGACGTTCGGTAGAAAAAGCTGCTCTGGCCTAGAAAAACACTTTGGTGCACCATGCAGGTACATTTGAGTGTCCCAGGCAAACGAAAGCAGTGACACCAAAGTTTCTAGTTTCTGTTTCTGTGTACCCTGAGGAGGTTTCAGGCCAGCTATGACTTTCAGTACTATCTCTTTTGGTTTGGAAGCTATTGCTGGACGTTTGGCATTTTTGGTAGAAAAAGCTGCTCCAGCCGAGAAAAACACTTTTGGTGCACCATGCAGGTACATTTGAGTTTCCCAGGCAAACAAAAGCAGTTACACCAAAGTTTCTAGTTTCTGTTTGTGTCTCCCCTGAGGAGGTTTCAGGCCAGCAATATCTTTCAGTACTATCTCTTTTGGTTTGGAAGCTATTGCTGTACGTTTTGTTGAAAAAGCTGCTCCGGCCGAGAAAAACACTTTTGGTGCACCATGCAGGTACATTTGAGTTTCCCAGGCAAACGAAAGCAGTTACACCAAAGTTTCTAGTTTCTGTTTGTGTCTCCCCTGAGGAGGTTTCAGGCCAGCTATGTCTTTCAGTACTATCTCTTTTGGTTTGGAAGCTATTGCTGGACGGTTTGTTGAAAAAGCTTCTCCGGCCGAGAAAAACACTTTTGGTGCACCATGCAGGTACATTTGTGTTTCCCAAGCAAACGAAAGCAGTGACACCAAAGTTTCTAGTTTCTGTTTGTGTCTCCCCTGAGGAGGTTTCAGGCCATCTATGTCTTTCAGTACTATCTCTTTTGGTTTGGAAGCTATTGCTGGACGTTTGGTATGTTTGGTAAAAAAAGCTGCTCTGGCCGAGAAAAACACTTTTGGTGCACCATGCAGGTACATTTGAGTTTCCCAGGCAAACGAAAGCAGTTACACCAAAGTTTCTAGTTTCTGTTTGTGTCTCCCCTGAGGAGGTTTCAGGCCAGCTATGTCTTTCAGTACTATCTCTTTTGGTTTTGAAGCTATTGCTGGACGTTCGGTAGAAAAAGCTGCTCTGGCCAAGAAAAACACTTTGGTGCACCATGCAGGTACATTTGAGTTTCCCAGGCAAACGAAAGCAGTTACACCAAAGTTTCTAGTTTCTGTTTGTGTCTCCCCTGAGGAGGTTTCAGGCCAGCTATGTCTTCCAGTACTATCTCTTTTGGTTTGGAAGCTATTGCTGGACGTTTGATAGAAAGAGCTGCTCTGTTTGAGAAAAACACTTTTGGTGCACCATGCAGGTACATTTGAGTTTCCCAGGCAAACGAAAGCAGTTACACCAAAGTTTCTAGTTTCTGTTTGTGTCTCCCCTGAGGAGGTTTCAGGCCAGCTATGTCTTGCAGTGCTATCTCTTTTGGTTTGGAAGCTATTGCTGGACGTTTGGTAGAAAAAGCTTCTCCGGCCGAGAAAAACACTTTTGGTGCACCATGCAGGTACATTTGAGTTTCCCAGGCAAACGAAAGCAGTTACACCAAAGATTCTAGTTTCTGTTTGTGTCTCCCCTGAGGAGGTTTCAGGCCAGCAATATCTTTCAGAACTATCTGTTTTGGTTTGGAAGCTATTGCTGGACGTTTGGCATGTTTGGTAGTAAAACCTGCTCCGGCCGAGAAAAACACTTTTGGTGCACCATGCAGGTACATTTGAGTTTCCCAGGCAAACGAAAGCAGTTACACCAAAGTTTCTAGTTTCTGTTTGTGTCTCCCCTGAGGAGGTTTCAGGCCAGCAATATCTTTCAGAAATATCTGTTTTGGTTTAGAAGCTATTGCTGGACGTTTGGTAGAAAAAGCTGCTCCGGCCGAGGAAAACACTTTTGGTGCACCATGCAGGTACATTTGAGTTTCCCAGGCAAACGAAAGCAGTGACACCAAAGTTTCTAGTTTCTGTTTGTGTCTCCCCTGAGGAGGTTTCAGGCCAGCTATGTCTTTCAGTACTATCTCTTTTGGTTTGGAAGCTATTGCTGGACGTTTGGTAGAAAAAGCTTCTCCGGCCGAGAAAAACACTTTTGGTGCACCATGCAGGTACATTTGAGTTTCCCAGGCAAACGAAAGCAGTGACACCAATGTTTCTAGTTTCTGTTTGTGTCTCCCCTGAGGAGATTTCAGGCTAGCTATGTCTTTCAGTACTATCTCTTTTGGTTTGGAAGCTATTGCTGGACGTTCGGTAGAAAAAGCTTCTCCGGCCGAGAAAAACACTTTTGGTGCATCATGCAGGTACATTTGAGTTTCCCAGGCAAACGAAAGCAGTTACACCAAAGTTTCTAGTTTCTGTTTGTGTCTCCCCTGAGGAGGTTTCAGGCCAGCAATATCTTTCAGTACTATCTCTTTTGGTTTGGAAGCTATTGCTGGACGTTTGGTAGAAAAAGCTGCTCTGGCCGAGAAAAACACTTTTGCTGCACCATGCAGGTACATTTGAGTTTCCCAGGCAAACGAAAGCAGTTAAACCAAAGTTTCTAGTTTCTGTTTGTGTCTCCCCTGAGGAGGTTTCAGGCCAGCTATGTCTTGCAGTACTATCTCTTTTGGTTTGGAAGCTATTGCTGGACGTTTGGTAGAAAAAGCTGCTCCGGCCGAGAAAAACACTTTTGGTGCACCATGCAGGTACATTTGAGTTTCCCAGGCAAACGAAAGCAGTTACACCAAAGTTTCTAGTTTCTGTTTGTGTCTCCCCTGAGGAGGTTTCAGGCCAGCAATGTCTTTCAGTACTATCACTTTTGGTTTGGATGCTATTGCTGGACGTTTGGCATGTTTGGTAGAAAAAGCTTCTCCGGCCGAGAAAAACACTTTTGGTGCACCATGCAGGTACATTTGAGTTTCCCAGGCAAACAAAAGCAGTGACACCAAAGTTTCTAGTTTCTGTTTGTGTCTCCCCTGAGGAGGTTTCAGGCCAGCAATATCTTTCAGTACTATCTCTTTTGGTTTGGAAGCTATTGCTGTACGTTTTGTTGAAAAAGCTGCTCCGGCCGAGAAAAACACTTTTGGTGCACCATGCAGGTACATTTGAGTTTCCCAGGCAAACGAAAGCAGTTACACCAAAGTTTCTAGTTTCTGTTTGTGTCTCCCCTGAGGAGGTTTCATGCCAGCTATGTCTTTCAGTACTATCTCTTTTGGTTTGGAAGCTATTGCTGGACGTTTGGTAGAAAAAGCTGCTCCGGCCGAGAAAAACACTTTTGGTGTACCATGCAGGTACATTTGAGTTTCCCAGGCAAACGAAAGCAGTGACACCAAAGTTTCTAGTTTCTGTTTGTGTCTCCTCTGAGGAGGTTTCAGGCCAGCTATGTCTTTCAGTACTATCTCTTTTGGTTTGGAAGCTATTGCTGGACGTTTGGTAGAAAATCTGTCCGGCCGAGAAAAACACTTTTGGTGTACCATGCAGGTACATTTGAGTTTCCCAGGCAAACGAAAGCAGTGACACCAAAGTTTCTAGTTTCTGTTTGTGTCTCCTCTGAGGAGGTTTCATGCCAGCTATGTCTTTCAGTACTATCTCTTTTGGTTTGGATGCTATTGCTGTACGTTTTTCTGAATAAGCTGCTCCGGCCGAGAAAAACACTTTTGGTGCACCATGCAGGTACATTTGAGTTTCCCAGGCAAACGAAAGCAGTTACACCAAAGTTTCTAGTTTCTGTTTGTGTCTCCCCTGAGGAGGATTCAGGCCAGCTATGTCTTTCAGTACTATCTCTTTTGGTTTGGAAGCTATTGCTGGACGTTTGGTAGAAAAAGCTGCTCTGGCCGAGAAAAACACTTTTGGTGCACCATGCAGGTACATTTGAGTTTCCCAGGCAAATGAAAGCAGTTACACCAAAGTTTCTAGTTTCTGTTTGTGTCTCCCCTGAGGAGGTTTCAAGGCAGCTATGTCTTTCAGTACTATCTCTTTTGGTTTGGAAGCTATTGCTGGACGTTTGGTAGAAAAAGCTTCTCCGGCCGAGAAAAACACTTTTGGTGCACCATGCAGGTACATTTGTGTTTCCCAAGCAAACGAAAGCAGTGACACCAAAGTTTCTAGTTTCTGTTTGTGTCTCCCCTGAGGAGGTTTCAGGCCATCTATGTCTTTCAGTACTATCTCTTTTGGTTTGCAAGCTGTTGCTGGACGTTTGACATGTTTGGTAAAAAAAGCTGCTCTGGCCGAGAAAAACACTTTTGGTGCACCATGCAGGTACATTTGAGTTTCCCAGGCAAACGAAAGCAGTGACACCAAAGTTTCTAGTTTCTGTTTGTGTCTCCCCTGAGGAGGTTTCAGGCCAGCAATATCTTTCAGAACTATCTGTTTTGGTTTGGAAGCTATTGCTGGACGTTTGATAGAAAAAGCTGCACCGGCCGAGAAAAACACTTTTGGTGCACCATGCAGGTACATTTGAGTTTCCCAGGCAAACGAAAGCAGTGACACCAAAGTTTCTAGTTTCTGTTTGTGTCTCCCCTGAGGAGGTTTCAGGCCAGCTATGTCTTTCAGTACTATCTCTTTTGGTTTGGATGCTATTGCTGGACGTTTGGTAGAAAAAGCTGCTCCGGCCGAGAAAAACACTTTTGGTGCACCATGCAGGTACATTTGAGTTTCCCAGGCAAACGAAAGCAGTTACACCAAAGTTTCTAGTTTCTGTTTGTTTCTCCCCTGAGGAGGTTTCATGCCAGCTATGTCTTTCAGTACTATCTCTTTTGGTTTGGAAGCTATTGCTGGACGTTTGGTAGAAAAAGCTTCTCCGGCCGAGAAAAACACTTTTGGTGCACCATGCAGGTACATTTGTGTTTCCCAAGCAAACGAAAGCAGTGACACCAAAGTTTCTAGTTTCTGTTTGTGTCTCCCCTGAGGAGGTTTCAGGCCATCTATGTCTTTCAGTACTATCTCTTTTGGTTTGGAAGCTATTGCTGGACGTTTGGCATGTTTGGTAAAAAAAGATGCTCTGGCCGAGAAAAACACTTTTGGTGCACCATGCAGGTACATTTGAGTTTCCCAGGCAAACGAAAGCAGTGACACCAAAGTTTCTAGTTTCTGTTTGTGTCTCCCCTGAGGAGGTTTCAGGCCAGCAATATCTTTCAGAACTATCTGTTTTGATTTGGAAGTTATTGCTGGACGTTTCATAGAAAAAGCTGCTCCGGCCGAGAAAAAAACTTTTGGTGCACCATGCAGGTACATTTGAGTTTCCCAGGCAAATGAAAGCAGTTACACCAAAGTTTCTAGTTTCTGTTTGTGTCTCCCCTGAGGAGGTTTCAGGCCAGCAATATCTTTCAGTACTATCTCTTTTGGTTTGGAAGCTATTGCTGGACGTTTGGTAGAAAGAGCTGCTCTGGCCGAGAAAAACACTTTTGGTGCACCATGCAGGTACATTTGAGTTTCCCAGGCAAATGAAAGCAGTTACACCAAAGTTTCTAGTTTCTGTTTGTGTCTCCCCTGAGGAGGTTTCAGGCCAGCTCTGTCTTGCAGTGCTATCACTTTTGGTTTGGAAGCTATTGCTGGACGTTTGGTAGAAAAAGCTTCTCCGGCCGAGAAAAACACTTTTGGTGCACCATGCCGGTACATTTGAGTTTCCCAGGCAAACGAAAGCAGTTACACCAAAGATTCTAGTTTCTGTTTGTGTCTCCCCTGAGGAGGTTTCAGGCCAGCAATATCTTTCAGTACTATCTCTTTTGGTTTGGAAGCTATTGCTGGACGTTTGGTAGAAAAAGCTTCTCCGGCCGAGAAAAACACTTTTGGTGCACCATGCAGGTACATTTGAATTTCCCAGGCAAACGAAAGCAGTTACACCAAAGTTTCTAGTTTCTGTTTGTGTCTCCCCTGAGGAGGTTTCAGGCCAGCTATGTCTTTCAGTACTATCTCTTTTGGTTTGGAAGCTATTGCTGGACGTTTGGCATGTTTGGTTGAAAAAGCTGCTCCGGCCGAGAAAAACACTTTTGGTGCACCATGCAGGTACATTTGAGTTTCCCAGGCAAACGAAAGCAGTGACACCAAAGTTTCCAGTTTCTGTTTGGTTCTCCCCTGAGGAGGTTTCAGGCCAGCTATGACTTTCAGTACTATCTCTTTTGGTTTGGAAGCTATTGCTGGACGTTTGGCATGTTTGGTAGAAAAAGCTTCTCCGGCCGAGAAAAACACTTTTGGTGCACAATGCAAGTACATTTTAGTTTCCCAGGCAAACGAAAGCAGTTACACCAAAGTTTCTAGTTTCTGTTTGTGTCTCCCCTGAGGAGGTTTCAGGCCAGCAATATCTTTCAGAACTATCTGTTTTGGTTTGGAAGCTATTGCTGGACGTTCTGTAGAAAAAGCTGCTCCGGCCGAGAAAAACACTTTTGGTGCACCATGCAGGAACATTTGAGTTTCCCAGGCAAACGAAAGCAGTGACACCAAAGTTTCTAGTTTCTGTTTGTGTCTCCCTTGAGGAGGTTTCATGCCAGCTATGTCTTTCAGTACTATCTCTTTTGGTTTGGAAGCTATTGCTGGACGTTTGATAGAAAGAGCTGCTCTGGCCAAGAAAAACACTTTGGTGCACCATGCAGGTACATTTGAGTTTCCCAGGCAAACAAAAGCAGTTACACCAAAGTTTCTAGTTTCTGTTTGTGTCTCTCCTGAGGAGGTTTCCGGCCAGCAATGTCTTTCAGTACTATCTCTTTTGGTTTGGAAGCTATTGCTGGACGTTCGGTAGAAAAAGCTGCTATAGCCTAGAAAAACACTTTGGTGCACCATGCAGGTACATTTGAGTTTCCCAGGCAAACGAAAGCAGTGACACCAAAGTTTCTAGTTTCTGTTTGTGTCTCCCCTGAGGAGGTTTCAGGCCAGCTATGACTTTCAGTACTATCTCTTTTGGTTTGGAAGCTATTGCTGGACGTTTGGCATGTTTGGTAGAAAAAGCTTCTCCGGCCGAGAAAAACACTTTTGGTGCACCATGCAGGTACATTTGAGTTTCCCAGGCAAACGAAAGCAGTGACACCAAAGTTTCTAGTTTCTGTTTGTGTCTCCCCTGAGGAGGTTTCAGGCCAGCAATATCTTTCAGAACTATCTGTTTTGGTTTGGAAGCTATTGCTGGACGTTCTGTAGAAAAAGCTTCTCAGGCCGAGAAAAACACTTTTGGTGCACTATGCAGGTACATTTGAGTTTCCCAGGCAAACGAAAGCAGTGACACCAAAGTTTCTAGTTTCTGTTTGTGTCTCCCCTGAGGAGGTTTCATGCCAGCTATGTCTTTCAGTACTATCTCTTTTGGTTTTGAAGCTATTGCTGGACGTTTGGTAAAAAAAGCTGCTCTGGCCAAGAAAAACACTTTGGTGCACCATGCAGGTACATTTGAGTTTCCCAGGCAAACGAAAGCAGTTACACCAAAGTTTCTAGTTTCTGTTTGTGTCTCTCCTGAGGAGGTTTCAGGCCAGCAATGTCTTTCAGTACTATCTCTTTTGGTTTGGAAGCTATTGCTGGACGTTCGGTAGAAAAAGCTGCTCTGGCCTAGAAAAACACTTTGGTGCACCATGCAGGTACATTTGAGTGTCCCAGGCAAACGAAAGCAGTGACACCAAAGTTTCTAGTTTCTGTTTCTGTGTACCCTGAGGAGGTTTCAGGCCAGCTATGACTTTCAGTACTATCTCTTTTGGTTTGGAAGCTATTGCTGGACGTTTGGCATTTTTGGTAGAAAAAGCTGCTCCAGCCGAGAAAAACACTTTTGGTGCACCATGCAGGTACATTTGAGTTTCCCAGGCAAACGAAAGCAGTTACACCAAAGTTTCTAGTTTCTGTTTGTGTCTCCCCTGAGGAGGTTTCAGGCCAGCAATATCTTTCAGTACTATCTCTTTTGGTTTGGAAGCTATTGCTGTACGTTTTGTTGAAAAAGCTGCTCCGGCCGAGAAAAACACTTTTGGTGCACCATGCAGGTACATTTGAGTTTCCCAGGCAAACGAAAGCAGTTACACCAAAGTTTCTAGTTTCTGTTTGTGTCTCCCCTGAGGAGGTTTCAGGCCAGCTATGTCTTTCAGTACTATCTCTTTTGGTTTGGAAGCTATTGCTGGACGGTTTGTTGAAAAAGCTTCTCCGGCCGAGAAAAACACTTTTGGTGCACCATGCAGGTACATTTGTGTTTCCCAAGCAAACGAAAGCAGTGACACCAAAGTTTCTAGTTTCTGTTTGTGTCTCCCCTGAGGAGGTTTCAGGCCATCTATGTCTTTCAGTACTATCTCTTTTGGTTTGGAAGCTATTGCTGGACGTTTGGTATGTTTGGTAAAAAAAGCTGCTCTGGCCGAGAAAAACACTTTTGGTGCACCATGCAGGTACATTTGAGTTTCCCAGGCAAACGAAAGCAGTTACACCAAAGTTTCTAGTTTCTGTTTGTGTCTCCCCTGAGGAGGTTTCAGGCCAGCTATGTCTTTCAGTACTATCTCTTTTGGTTTTGAAGCTATTGCTGGACGTTCGGTAGAAAAAGCTGCTCTGGCCAAGAAAAACACTTTGGTGCACCATGCAGGTACATTTGAGTTTCCCAGGCAAACGAAAGCAGTTACACCAAAGTTTCTAGTTTCTGTTTGTGTCTCCCCTGAGGAGGTTTCAGGCCAGCTATGTCTTCCAGTACTATCTCTTTTGGTTTGGAAGCTATTGCTGGACGTTTGATAGAAAGAGCTGCTCTGTTTGAGAAAAACACTTTTGGTGCACCATGCAGGTACATTTGAGTTTCCCAGGCAAACGAAAGCAGTTACACCAAAGTTTCTAGTTTCTGTTTGTGTCTCCCCTGAGGAGGTTTCAGGCCAGCTATGTCTTGCGTTGCTATCTCTTTTGGTTTGGAAGCTATTGCTGGACGTTTGGTAGAAAAAGCTTCTCCGGCCGAGAAAAACACTTTTGGTGCACCATGCAGGTACATTTGAGTTTCCCAGGCAAACGAAAGCAGTTACACCAAAGATTCTAGTTTCTGTTTGTGTCTCCCCTGAGGAGGTTTCAGGCCAGCAATATCTTTCAGAACTATCTGTTTTGGTTTGGAAGCTATTGCTGGACGTTTGGCATGTTTGGTAGTAAAACCTGCTCCGGCCGAGAAAAACACTTTTGGTGCACCATGCAGGTACATTTGAGTTTCCCAGGCAAACGAAAGCAGTTACACCAAAGTTTCTAGTTTCTGTTTGTGTCTCCCCTGAGGAGGTTTCAGGCCAGCAATATCTTTCAGAAATATCTGTTTTGGTTTAGAAGCTATTGCTGGACGTTTGGTAGAAAAAGCTGCTCCGGCCGAGGAAAACACTTTTGGTGCACCATGCAGGTACATTTGAGTTTCCCAGGCAAACGAAAGCAGTGACACCAAAGTTTCTAGTTTCTGTTTGTGTCTCCCCTGAGGAGGTTTCAGGCCAGCTATGTCTTTCAGTACTATCTCTTTTGGTTTGGAAGCTATTGCTGGACGTTTGGTAGAAAAAGCTTCTCCGGCCGAGAAAAACACTTTTGGTGCACCATGCAGGTACATTTGAGTTTCCCAGGCAAACGAAAGCAGTGACACCAATGTTTCTAGTTTCTGTTTGTGTCTCCCCTGAGGAGATTTCAGGCTAGCTATGTCTTTCAGTACTATCTCTTTTGGTTTGGAAGCTATTGCTGGACGTTCGGTAGAAAAAGCTTCTCCGGCCGAGAAAAACACTTTTGGTGCACCATGCAGGTACATTTGAGTTTCCCAGGCAAACGAAAGCAGTTACACCAAAGTTTCTAGTTTCTGTTTGTGTCTCCCCTGAGGAGGTTTCAGGCCAGCAATATCTTTCAGTACTATCTCTTTTGGTTTGGAAGCTATTGCTGGACGTTTGGTAGAAAAAGCTGCTCTGGCCGAGAAAAACACTTTTGCTGCACCATGCAGGTACATTTGAGTTTCCCAGGCAAACGAAAGCAGTTAAACCAAAGTTTCTAGTTTCTGTTTGTGTCTCCCCTGAGGAGGTTTCAGGCCAGCTATGTCTTGCAGTACTATCTCTTTTGGTTTGGAAGCTATTGCTGGACGTTTGGTAGAAAAAGCTGCTCCGGCCGAGAAAAACACTTTTGGTGCACCATGCAGGTACATTTGAGTTTCCCAGGCAAACGAAAGCAGTTACACCAAAGTTTCTAGTTTCTGTTTGTGTCTCCCCTGAGGAGGTTTCAGGCCAGCAATGTCTTTCAGTACTATCACTTTTGGTTTGGATGCTATTGCTGGACGTTTGGCATGTTTGGTAGAAAAAGCTTCTCCGGCCGAGAAAAACACTTTTGGTGCACCATGCAGGTACATTTGAGTTTCCCAGGCAAACAAAAGCAGTGACACCAAAGTTTCTAGTTTCTGTTTGTGTCTCCCCTGAGGAGGTTTCAGGCCAGCAATATCTTTCAGTACTATCTCTTTTGGTTTGGAAGCTATTGCTGTACGTTTTGTTGAAAAAGCTGCTCCGGCCGAGAAAAACACTTTTGGTGCACCATGCAGGTACATTTGAGTTTCCCAGGCAAACGAAAGCAGTTACACCAAAGTTTCTAGTTTCTGTTTGTGTCTCCCCTGAGGAGGTTTCATGCCAGCTATGTCTTTCAGTACTATCTCTTTTGGTTTGGAAGCTATTGCTGGACGTTTGGTAGAAAAAGCTGCTCCGGCCGAGAAAAACACTTTTGGTGTACCATGCAGGTACATTTGAGTTTCCCAGGCAAACGAAAGCAGTGACACCAAAGTTTCTAGTTTCTGTTTGTGTCTCCTCTGAGGAGGTTTCAGGCCAGCTATGTCTTTCAGTACTATCTCTTTTGGTTTGGAAGCTATTGCTGGACGTTTGGTAGAAAATCTGTCCGGCCGAGAAAAACACTTTTGGTGTACCATGCAGGTACATTTGAGTTTCCCAGGCAAACGAAAGCAGTGACACCAAAGTTTCTAGTTTCTGTTTGTGTCTCCTCTGAGGAGGTTTCATGCCAGCTATGTCTTTCAGTACTATCTCTTTTGGTTTGGATGCTATTGCTGTACGTTTTTCTGAATAAGCTGCTCCGGCCGAGAAAAACACTTTTGGTGCACCATGCAGGTACATTTGAGTTTCCCAGGCAAACGAAAGCAGTTACACCAAAGTTTCTAGTTTCTGTTTGTGTCTCCCCTGAGGAGGATTCAGGCCAGCTATGTCTTTCAGTACTATCTCTTTTGGTTTGGAAGCTATTGCTGGACGTTTGGTAGAAAAAGCTGCTCTGGCCGAGAAAAACACTTTTGGTGCACCATGCAGGTACATTTGAGTTTCCCAGGCAAATGAAAGCAGTTACACCAAAGTTTCTAGTTTCTGTTTGTGTCTCCCCTTAGGAGGTTTCAAGGCAGCTATGTCTTTCAGTACTATCTCTTTTGGTTTGGAAGCTATTGCTGGACGTTTGGTAGAAAAAGCTTCTCCGGCCGAGAAAAACACTTTTGGTGCACCATGCAGGTACATTTGTGTTTCCCAAGCAAACGAAAGCAGTGACACCAAAGTTTCTAGTTTCTGTTTGTGTCTCCCCTGAGGAGGTTTCAGGCCATCTATGTCTTTCAGTACTATCTCTTTTGGTTTGCAAGCTGTTGCTGGACGTTTGACATGTTTGGTAAAAAAAGCTGCTCTGGCCGAGAAAAACACTTTTGGTGCACCATGCAGGTACATTTGAGTTTCCCAGGCAAACGAAAGCAGTGACACCAAAGTTTCTAGTTTCTGTTTGTGTCTCCCCTGAGGAGGTTTCAGGCCAGCAATATCTTTCAGAACTATCTGTTTTGGTTTGGAAGCTATTGCTGGACGTTTGATAGAAAAAGCTGCACCGGCCGAGAAAAACACTTTTGGTGCAACATGCAGGTACATTTGAGTTTCCCAGGCAAACGAAAGCAGTGACACCAAAGTTTCTAGTTTCTGTTTGTGTCTCCCCTGAGGAGGTTTCAGGCCAGCTATGTCTTTCAGTACTATCTCTTTTGGTTTGGATGCTATTGCTGGACGTTTGGTAGAAAAAGCTGCTCCGGCCGAGAAAAACACATTTGGTGCACCATGCAGGTACATTTGAGTTTCCCAGGCAAACGAAAGCAGTTACACCAAAGTTTCTAGTTTCTGTTTGTTTCTCCCCTGAGGAGGTTTCATGCCAGCTATGTCTTTCAGTACTATCTCTTTTGGTTTGGAAGCTATTGCTGGACGTTTGGTAGAAAAAGCTTCTCCGGCCGAGAAAAACACTTTTGGTGCACCATGCAGGTACATTTGTGTTTCCCAAGCAAACGAAAGCAGTGACACCAAAGTTTCTAGTTTCTGTTTGTGTCTCCCCTGAGGAGGTTTCAGGCCATCTATGTCTTTCAGTACTATCTCTTTTGGTTTGGAAGCTATTGCTGGACGTTTGGCATGTTTGGTAAAAAAAGATGCTCTGGCCGAGAAAAACACTTTTGGTGCACCATGCAGGTACATTTGAGTTTCCCAGGCAAACGAAAGCAGTGACACCAAAGTTTCTAGTTTCTGTTTGTGTCTCCCCTGAGGAGGTTTCAGGCCAGCAATATCTTTCAGAACTATCTGTTTTGATTTGGAAGTTATTGCTGGACGTTTCATAGAAAAAGCTGCTCCGGCCGAGAAAAAAACTTTTGGTGCACCATGCAGGTACATTTGAGTTTCCCAGGCAAATGAAAGCAGTTACACCAAAGTTTCTAGTTTCTGTTTGTGTCTCCCCTGAGGAGGTTTCAGGCCAGCAATATCTTTCAGTACTATCTCTTTTGGTTTGGAAGCTATTGCTGGACGTTTGGTAGAAAGAGCTGCTCTGGCCGAGAAAAACACTTTTGGTGCACCATGCAGGTACATTTGAGTTTCCCAGGCAAATGAAAGCAGTTACACCAAAGTTTCTAGTTTCTGTTTGTGTCTCCCCTGAGGAGGTTTCAGGCCAGCTCTGTCTTGCAGTGCTATCACTTTTGGTTTGGAAGCTATTGCTGGACGTTTGGTAGAAAAAGCTTCTCCGGCCGAGAAAAACACTTTTGGTGCACCATGCCGGTACATTTGAGTTTCCCAGGCAAACGAAAGCAGTTACACCAAAGATTCTAGTTTCTGTTTGTGTCTCCCCTGAGGAGGTTTCAGGCCAGCAATATCTTTCAGTACTATCTCTTTTGGTTTGGAAGCTATTGCTGGACGTTTGGTAGAAAAAGCTTCTCCGGCCGAGAAAAACACTTTTGGTGCACCATGCAGGTACATTTGAATTTCCCAGGCAAACGAAAGCAGTTACACCAAAGTTTCTAGTTTCTGTTTGTGTCTCCCCTGAGGAGGTTTCAGGCCAGCTATGTCTTTCAGTACTATCTCTTTTGGTTTGGAAGCTATTGCTGGACGTTTGGCATGTTTGGTTGAAAAAGCTGCTCCGGCTGAGAAAAACACTTTTGGTGCACCATGCAGGTACATTTGAGTTTCCCAGGCAAACGAAAGCAGTGACACCAAAGTTTCCAGTTTCTGTTTGGTTCTCCCCTGAGGAGGTTTCAGGCCAGCTATGACTTTAAGTACTATCTCTTTTGGTTTGGAAGCTATTGCTGGACGTTTGGCATGTTTGGTAGAAAATGCTTCTCCGGCCGAGAAAAACACTTTTGGTGCACCATGCAGGTACATTTGAGTTTCCCAGGCAAACGAAAGCAGTTACACCAAAGTTTCTAGTTTCTGTTTGTGTCTCCCCTGAGGAGGTTTCAGGCCAGCAATATCTTTCAGAACTATCTGTTTTGGTTTGGAAGCTATTGCTGGACGTTCTGTAGAAAAAGCTGCTCCGGCCGAGAAAAACAACTTTTGGTGCACCATGCAGGTACATTTGAGTTTCCCAGGCAAACGAAAGCAGTGACACCAAAGTTTCTAGTTTCTGTTTGTGTCTCCCTGAAGGAGGTTTCATGCCAGCTATGTCTTTCAGTACTATCTCTTTTGGTTTGGAAGCTATTGCTGTACGTTCGGTAAAAAAAGCTGCTCTGGCCAAGAAAAACACTTTGGTGCACCATGCAGGTACATTTGAGTTTCCCAGGCAAACGAAAGCAGTGACACCAAAGTTTCTAGTTTCTGTTTGTGTCTCTCCTGAGGAGGTTTCAGGCCAGCTATGTCTTTCAGTACTATCTCTTTTGGTTTGGAAGCTATTGCTGGACGTTCGGTAGAAAAAGCTGCTCTGGCCTAGAAAAACACTTTTGGTGCACCATGCAGGTACATTTGAGTTTCCCAGGAAAACGAAAGCAGTTACACCAAAGTTTCTAGTTTCTGTTTGTGTCTCCCCTGAGGAGGTTTCAGGCCAGCTATGACTTTCAGTACTATCTCTTTTGGTTTGGAAGCTATTGCTGGACGTTTGGCATGTTTGGTAGAAAAAGCTGCTCCGGCCGAGAAAAACACTTTTGGTGCACCATGCAGGTACATTTGAGTTTCCCAGGCAAACGAAAGCAGTTACACCAAAGTTTCTAGTTTCTGTTTGTGTCTCCCCTGAGGAGGTTTCAGGCCAGCTATGTCTTTCAGTACTATCTCTTTTGGTTTGGAAGCTATTGCTTGACGTTCGGTAGAAAAAGCTGCTCTGGCCGAGAGAAACACTTTTGGTGCACCATGCAGGTACATTTGAGTTTCCCAGGCAAACGAAAGCAGTTACACCAAAGTTTCTAGTTTCTGTTTGTGTCTCCCCTGAGGAGGTTTCAGGCCAGCAATATCTTTCAGTACTATCTCTTTTGGTTTGGAAGCTATTGCTGTACGTTTTGTTGAAAAAGCTGCTCCGGCCGAGAAAAACACTTTTGGTGCACCATGCAGGTACATTTGAATTTCCCAGGCAAACGAAAGCAGTTACACCAAATTTTCTAGTTTCTGTTTGTGTCTCCCCTGAGGAGGTTTCAGGCCAGCTATGTCTTTCAGTACTATCTCTTTTGGTTTGGAAGCTATTGCTGGACGTTTTGTTGAAAAAGCTTCTCCGGCCGAGAAAAACACTTTTGGTGCACCATGCAGGTACATTTGTGTTTCCCAGGCAAACGAAAGCAGTGACACCAAAGTTTCTAGTTTCTGTTTGTGTCTCCCCTGAGGAGGTTTCAGGCAATCTATGTCTTTCAGTACTATCTCTTTTGGTTTGGAAGCTATTTCTGGACGTTTGGCATGTTTGGTAAAAAAAGCTGCTCTGGCCGAGAAAAACACTTTTGGTGCACCATGCAGGTACATTTGAGCTTCCCAGGCAAACGAAAGCAGTGACACCAAAGTTTCTAGTTTCTGTTTGTGTCTCCCCTGAGGAGGTTTCAGGCCATCTATGTCTTTCAGTACTATCTCTTTTGGTTTTGAAGCTATTGCTGGACGTTCGGTAGAAAAAGCTGCTCTGGCCAAGAAAAACACTTTGGTGCACCATGCAGGTACATTTGAGTTTCCCAGGCAAACGAAAGCAGTTACACCAAAGTTTCTAGTTTCTGTTTGTGTCTCCCCTGAGGAGGTTTCAGGCCATCTATGTCTTTCAGTACTATCTCTTTTGGTTTTGAAGCTATTGCTGGACGTTCGGTAGAAAAAGCTGCTCTGGCCAAGAAAAACACTTTGGTGCACCATGCAGGTACATTTGAGTTTCCCAGGCAAACGAAAGCAGTTACACCAAAGTTTCTAGTTTCTGTTTGTGTCTCCCCTGAGGAGGTTTCAGGCCAGCTATGTCTTTCAGTACTATCTCTTTTGGTTTTGAAGCTATTGCGGGACGTTCTGTAGAAAAAGCTGCTCTGGCCAAGAAAAACACTTTGGTGCACCATGCAGGTACATTTGAGTTTCCCAGGCAAACGAAAGCAGTTACACCAAAGTTTCTAGTTTCTGTTTGTGTCTCCCCTGAGGAGGTTTCAGGCCAGCTATGTCTTTCAGTACTATCTCTTTTGGTTTGGAAGCTATTGCTGGACGTTTGATAGAAAGAGCTGCTCTGGCCGAGAAAAACACTTTTGGTGCACCATGCAGGTACATTTGAGTTTCCCAGGCAAATGAAAGCAGTTACACCAAAGTTTCTAGTTTCTGTTTGTGTCTCCCCTGAGGAGGTTTCAGGCCAGCTATGTCTTGCAGTGCTATCTCTTTTGGTTTGGAAGCTATTGCTGGACGTTTGGTAGAAAAAGCTTCTCCGGCCGAGAAAAACACTTTTGGTGCACCATGCAGGTACATTTGAGTTTCCCAGGCAAACGAAAGCAGTGACACCAAAGTTTCTAGTTTCTGTTTGTGTCTCTCCTGAGGAGGTTTCAGGCCAGCTATGTCTTTCAGTACTATCTCTTTTGGTTTGGAAGCTATTGCTGGACGTTCGGTAGAAAAAGCTGCTCTGGCCTAGAAAAACACTTTTGGTGCACCATGCAGGTACATTTGAGTTTCCCAGGAAAACGAAAGCAGTTACACCAAAGTTTCTAGTTTCTGTTTGTGTCTCCCCTGAGGAGGTTTCAGGCCAGCTATGACTTTCAGTACTATCTCTTTTGGTTTGGAAGCTATTGCTGGACGTTTGGCATGTTTGGTAGAAAAAGCTGCTCCGGCCGAGAAAAACACTTTTGGTGCACCATGCAGGTACATTTGAGTTTCCCAGGCAAACGAAAGCAGTTACACCAAAGTTTCTAGTTTCTGTTTGTGTCTCCCCTGAGGAGGTTTCAGGCCAGCTATGTCTTTCAGTACTATCTCTTTTGGTTTGGAAGCTATTGCTGGACGTTCGGTAGAAAAAGCTGCTCTGGCCGAGAGAAACACTTTTGGTGCACCATGCAGGTACATTTGAGTTTCCCAGGCAAACGAATGCAGTTACACCAAAGTTTCTAGTTTCTGTTTGTGTCTCCCCTGAGGAGGTTTCAGGCCAGCAATATCTTTCAGTACTATCTCTTTTGGTTTGGAAGCTATTGCTGTACGTTTTGTTGAAAAAGCTCCTCCAGCCGAGAAAAACACTTTTGGTGCACCATGCAGGTACATTTGAATTTCCCAGGCAAACGAAAGCAGTTACACCAAAGTTTCTAGTTTCTGTTTGTGTCTCCCCTGAGGAGGTTTCAGGCCAGCTATGTCTTTCAGTACTATCTCTTTTGGTTTGGAAGCTATTGCTGGACGTTTTGTTGAAAAAGCATCTCCGGCCGAGAAAAACACTTTTGGTGCACCATGCAGGTACATTTGTGTTTCCCAAGCAAACGAAAGCAGTGACACCAAAGTTTCTAGTTTCTGTTTGTGTCTCCCCTGAGGAGGTTTCAGGCCATCTATGTCTTTCAGTACTATCTCTTTTGGTTTGGAAGCTATTTCTGGACGTTTGGCATGTTTGGTAAAAAAAGCTGCTCTGGCCGAGAAAAACACTTTTGGTGCACCATGCAGGTACATTTGAGTTTCCCAGGCAAACGAAAGCAGTGACACCAAAGTTTCTAGTTTCTGTTTGTGTCTCCCCTGAGGAGGTTTCAGGCCAGCTATGTCTTTCAGTACTATCTCTTTTGGTTTGGAAGCTATTGCTGGACGTTTGGTAGAAAAAGCTGCTCCGGCCGAGAAAAACACTTTTGGTGCACCATGCAGGTACATTTGAGTTTCCCAGGCAAACGAAAGCAGTTACACCAAAGTTTCTAGTTTCTGTTTGTGTCTCCCCTGAGGAGGTTTCAGGCCAGCTATGTCTTTCAGTACTATCTCTTTTGGTTTGGAAGCTATTGCTGGACGTTTGATAGAAAGAGCTGCTCTGGCCGAGAAAAACACTTTTGGTGCACCATGCAGGTACATTTGAGTTTCCCAGGCAAATGAAAGCAGTTACACCAAAGTTTCTAGTTTCTGTTTGTGTCTCCCCTGAGGAGGTTTCAGGCCAGCTATGTCTTGCAGTGCTATCTCTTTTGGTTTGGAAGCTATTGCTGGACGTTTGGTAGAAAAAGCTTCTCCGGCCGAGAAAAACACTTTTGGTGCACCATGCAGGTACATTTGAGTTTCCCAGGCAAACGAAAGCAGTTACACCAAAGTTTCTAGTTTCTGTTTGTGTCTCCCCTGAGGAGGTTTCAGGCCAGCTATGACTTTCACTACTATCTCTTTTGGTTTGGAAGCTATTGCTGGACGTTTGGCATGTTTGGTAGAAAAAGATTCTCCAGCCGAGAAAAACACTTTTGGTGCACCATGCAGGTACATTTGAGTTTCCCAGGCAAACGAAAGCAGTTACACCAAAGTTTCTAGTTTCTGTTTGTGTCTCCCCTGAGGAGGTTTCAGGCCAGCAATATCTTTCAGAACTATCTGTTTTGGTTTAGAAGCTATTGCTGGACGTTTGGTAGAAAAAGCTGCTCCGGCCGAGGAAAACACTTTTTGTGCACCATGCAGGTACATTTGAGTTTCCCAGGCAAACGAAAGCAGTGACACCAAAGTTTCTAGTTTCTGTTTGTGTCTCCCCTGAGGAGGTTTCAGGCCAGCTATGTCTTTCAGTACTATCTCTTTTGGTTTGGAAGCTATTGCTGGACGTTTGGTAGAAAAAGCTGCTCCGGCCGAGAAAAACACTTTTGGTGCACCATGCAGGTACATTTGAGTTTCCCAGGCAAACGAAAGCAGTGACACCAATGTTTCTAGTTTCTGTTTGTGTCTCCCCTGAGGAGATTTCATGCTAGCTATGTCTTTCAGTACTATCTCTTTTGGTTTGGAAGCTATTGCTGGACGTTTGGTAGAAAAAGCTTCTCCGGCCGAGAAAAACACTTTTGGTGCACCATGCAGGTACATTTGAGTTTCCCAGGCAAACGAAAGCAGTGACACCAAAGTTTCTAGTTTCTGTTTGTGTCTCCCCTGAGGAGGTTTCAGGCCAGCAATATCTTTCAGTACTATCTCTTTTGGTTTGGAAGCTATTGCTGGACGTTTGGTAGAAAAAGCTGCTCTGGCCGAGAAAAACACTTTTGGTGCACCATGCAGGTACATTTGAGTTTCCCAGGCAAACGAAAGCAGTTACACCAAAGTTTCTAGTTTCTGTTTGTGTCTCCCCTGAGGAGGTTTCAGGCCAGCGATGTCTTGCAGTACTATCTCTTTTGGTTTGGAAGCTATTGCTGGACGTTTGGTAGAAAAAGCTTCTCCGGCCGAGAAAAACACTTTTGGTGCACCATGCAGGTACATTTGAGTTTCCCAGGCAAACGAAAGCAGTTACACCAAAGTTTCTAGTTTCTGTTTGTGTCTCCCCTGAGGAGGTTTCAGGCCAGCAATGTCTTTCAGTACTATCACTTTTGGTTTGGATGCTATTGCTGGACGTTTGGCATGTTTGGTAGAAAAAGCTGCTCCGGCCGAGAAAAACACTTTTGGTGCACCATGCAGGTACATTTGAGTTTCCCAGGCAAACAAAAGCAGTTACACCAAAGTTTCTAGTTTCTGTTTGTGTCTCCCCTGAAGAGGTTTCAGGCCAGCTATGTCTTTCAGTACTATCTCTTTTGGTTTGGAAGCTATTGCTGGACGTTTGGTAGAAAAAGCTGCTCCGGCCGAGAAAAACAATTTTGGTGTACCATGCAGGTACATTTGAGTTTCCCAGGCAAATGAAAGCAGTGACACCAAAGTTTCTAGTTTCTGTTTGTGTCTCCCCTGAGGAGGTTTCATGCCAGCTATGTCTTTCAGTACTATCTCTTTTGGTTTGGAAGCTATTGCTGGACGTTTGGCATGTTTGGTAGAAAAAGCTTCTCCGGCCGAGAAAAACACTTTTGGTGCACCATGCAGGTACATTTGAGTTTCCCAGGCAAACGAAAGCAGTTACACCAAAGATTCTAGTTTCTGTTTGTGTCTCCCCTGAGGAGGTTTCAGGCCAGCAATATCTTTCAGAACTATCTGTTTTGGTTTGGAAGCTATTGCTGGACGTTTGGCATGTTTGGTAGTAAAACCTGCTCCGGCCGAGAAAAAAACTTTTGCTGCACCATGCAGGTACATTTGAGTTTCCCAGGCAAACGAAAGCAGTTACACCAAAGTTTCTAGTTTCTGTTTGTGTCTCCCCTGAGGAGGTTTCAGGCCAGCTATGACTTTCACTACTATCTCTTTTGGTTTGGAAGCTATTGCTGGACGTTTGGCATGTTTGGTAGAAAAAGCTTCTCCGGCCGAGAAAAACACTTTTGGTGCACCATGCAGGTACATTTGAGTTTCCCAGGCAAACGAAAGCAGTTACACCAAAGTTTCTAGTTTCTGTTTGTGTCTCCCCTGAGGAGGTTTCAGGCCAGCAATATCTTTCAGAACTATCTGTTTTGGTTTAGAAGCTATTGCTGGACGTTTGGTAGAAAAAGCTGCTCCGGCCGAGGAAAACACTTTTTGTGCACCATGCAGGTACATTTGAGTTTCCCAGGCAAACGAAAGCAGTGACACCAAAGTTTCTAGTTTCTGTTTGTGTCTCCCCTGAGGAGGTTTCAGGCCAGCTATGTCTTTCAGTACTATCTCTTTTGGTTTGGAAGCTATTGCTGGACGTTTGGTAGAAAAAGCTGCTCCGGCCGAGAAAAACACTTTTGGTGCACCATGCAGGTACATTTGAGTTTCCCAGGCAAACGAAAGCAGTGACACCAATGTTTCTAGTTTCTGTTTGTGTCTCCCCTGAGGAGATTTCAGGCTAGCTATGTCTTTCAGTACTATCTCTTTTGGTTTGTAAGCTATTGCTGGACGTTTGGTAGAAAAAGATTCTCCGGCCGAGAAAAACACTTTTGGTGCACCATGCAGGTACATTTGAGTTTCCCAGGCAAACGAAAGCAGTGACACCAAAGTTTCTAGTTTCTGTTTGTGTCTCCCCTGAGGAGGTTTCAGGCCAGCAATATCTTTCAGTACTATCTCTTTTGGTTTGGAAGCTATTGCTGGACGTTTGGTAGAAAAAGCTGCTCTGGCCGAGAAAAACACTTTTGGTGCACCATGCAGGTACATTTGAGTTTCCCAGGCAAACGAAAGCAGTTACACCAAAGTTTCTAGTTTCTGTTTGTGTCTCCCCTGAGGAGGTTTCAGGCCAGCGATGTCTTGCAGTACTATCTCTTTTGGTTTGGAAGCTATTGCTGGACGTTTGGTAGAAAAAGCTGCTCCGGCCGAGAAAAACACTTTTGGTGCACCATGCAGGTACATTTGAGTTTCCCAGGCAAACGAAAGCAGTTACACCAAAGTTTCTAGTTTCTGTTTGTGTCTCCCCTGAGGAGGTTTCAGGCCAGCAATGTCTTTCAGTACTATCACTTTTGGTTTGGATGCTATTGCTGGACGTTTGGCATGTTTGGTAGAAAAAGCTTCTCCGGCCGAGAAAAACACTTTTGGTGCACCATGCAGGTACATTTGAGTTTCCCAGGCAAACAAAAGCAGTGACACCAAAGTTTCTAGTTTCTGTTTGTCTCTCCCCTGAGGAGGTTTCAGGCCAGCTATGTCTTTCAGTACTATCTCTTTTGGTTTGGAAGCTATTGCTGGACGTTTGGCATGTTTGGTAGAAAAAGCTGCTCCGGCCGAGAAAAACACTTTTGGTGCACCATGCAGGTACATTTGAGTTTCCCAGGCAAACAAAAGCAGTTACACCAAAGATTCTAGTTTCTGTTTGTGTCTCCCCTGAAGAGGTTTCAGGCCAGCTATGTCTTTCAGTACTATCTCTTTTGGTTTGGAAGCTATTGCTGGACGTTTGGTAGAAAAAGCTGCTCCGGCCGAGAAAAACAATTTTGGTGTACCATGCAGGTACATTTGAGTTTCCCAGGCAAATGAAAGCAGTGACACCAAAGTTTCTAGTTTCTGTTTGTGTCTCCCCTGAGGAGGTTTCATGCCAGCTATGTCTTTCAGTACTATCTCTTTTGGTTTGGAAGCTATTGCTGGACGTTTGGCATGTTTGGTAGAAAAAGATTCTCCGGCCGAGAAAAACACTTTTGGTGCACCATGCAGGTACATTTGAGTTTCCCAGGCAAACGAATGCAGTTACACCAAAGTTTCTAGTTTCTGTTTGTGTCTCCCCTGAGGAGGTTTCAGGCCAGCAATATCTTTCAGAACTATCTGTTTTGGTTTGGAAGCTATTGCTGGACGTTCTGTAGAAAAAGATTCTCCGGTCGAGAAAAACACTTTTGGTGCACCATGCAGGTACATTTGAGTTTCCCAGGCAAACGAAAGCAGTGACACCAAAGTTTCTAGTTTCTGTTTGTGTCTCCCCTGAGGAGGTTTCATGCCAGCTATGTCTTTCAGTACTATCTCTTTTGGTTTGGAAGCTATTGCTGGACGTTTGGTAAAAAAAGCTTCTCTGGCCAAGAAAAACACTTTGGTGCACCATGCAGGTACATTTGAGTTTCCCAGGCAAACGAAAGCAGTGACACCAAAGTTTCTAGTTTCTGTTTGTGTCTCTCCTGAGGAGGTTTCAGGCCAGCAATGTCTTTCAGTACTATCTCTTTTGGTTTGGAAGCTATTGCTGGACGTTCGGTAGAAAAAGCTGCTCTGGCCTAGAAAAACACTTTGGTGCACCATGCAGGTACATTTGAGTGTCCCAGGCAAACGAAAGCAGTGACACCAAAGTTTCTAGTTTCTGTTTGTGTGTCCCCTGAGGAGGTTTCAGGCCAGCTATGACTTTCAGTACTATCTCTTTTGGTTTGGAAGCTATTGCTGGACGTTTGGCATGTTTGGTAGAAAAAGCTGCTCCGGCCTAGAAAAACACTTTTGGTGCACCATGCAGGTACATTTGAGTTTCCCAGGCAAACGAAAGCAGTTACACCAAAGTTTCTAGTTTCTGTTTGTGTCTCCCCTGAGGAGGTTTCAGGCCAGCAATATCTTTCAGTACTATCTCTTTTGGTTTGGAAGCTATTGCTGTACGTTTTGTTGAAAAAGCTGCTCCGGCCGAGAAAAACACTTTTGGTGCACCATGCAGGTACATTTGAATTTCCCAGGCAAACGAAAGCAGTGACACCAAAGTTTCTAGTTTCTGTTTGTGTCTCCCCTGAGGAGGTTTCAGGCCAGCTATGTCTTTCAGTACTATCTCTTTTGGTTTGGAAGCTATTGCTGGACGTTTTGTTGAAAAAGCTTCTCCGGCCGAGAAAAACACTTTTGGTGCACCATGCAGGTACATTTGTGTTTCCCAAGCAAACGAAAGCAGTGACACCAAAGTTTCTAGTTTCTGTTTGTGTCTCCCCTGAGGAGGTTTCAGGCCATCTATGTCTTTCAGTACTATCTCTTTTGGTTTGGAAGCTATTGCTGGACGTTTGGCATGTTTGGTAAAAAAAGCTGCTCTGGCCGAGAAAAACACTTTTGGTGCACCATGCAGGTACATTTGAGTTTCCCAGGCAAATGAAAGCAGTTACACCAAAGTTTCTAGTTTCTGTTTGTGTCTCCCCTGAGGAGGTTTCAGGCCAGCTATGTCTTGCAGTGGTATCTCTTTTGGTTTTGAAGCTATTGCAGGACGTTTGGTAGAAAAAGCTTCTCCGGCCGAGAAAAACACTTTTGGTGCACCATGCAGGTACATTTGAGTTTCCCAGGCAAACGAAAGCAGTTACACCAAAGATTCTAGTTTCTGTTTGTGTCTCCCCTGAGGAGGTTTCAGGCCAGCAATATCTTTCAGAACTATCTGTTTTGGTTTGGAAGCTATTGCTGGACGTTTGGCATGTTTGGTAGTAAAACCTGCTCCGGCCGAGAAAAACACTTTTGGTGCACCATGCAGGTACATTTGAGTTTCCCAGGCAAACGAAAGCAGTTACACCAAAGTTTCTAGTTTCTGTTTGTGTCTCCCCTGAGGAGGTTTCAGACCAGCTATGACTTTCACTACTATCTCTTTTGGTTTGGAAGCTATTGCTGGACGTTTGGCATGTTTGGTAGAAAAAGATTCTCCGGCCGAGAAAAACACTTTTGGTGCACCATGCAGGTACATTTGAGTTTCCCAGGCAAACGAAAGCAGTTACACCAAAGTTTCTAGTTTCTGTTTGTGTCTCCCCTGAGGAGGTTTCAGGCCAGCAATATCTTTCAGAACTATCTGTTTTGGTTTAGAAGCTATTGCTGGACGTTTGGTAGAAAAAGCTGCTCCGGCCGAGGAAAACACTTTTGGTGCACCATGCAGGTACATTTGAGTTTCCCAGGCAAACGAAAGCAGTGACACCAAAGTTTCTAGTTTCTGTTTGTGTCTCCCCTGAGGAGGTTTCAGGCCAGCTATGTCTTTCAGTACTATCTCTTTTGGTTTGGAAGCTATTGCTGGACGTTTGGTAGAAAAAGCATCTCCGGCCGAGAAAAACACTTTTGGTGCACCATGCAGGTACATTTGAGTTTCCCAGGCAAACGAAAGCAGTTACACCAAAGTTTCTAGTTTCATTTTGTGTCTCCCCTGAGGAGGTTTCAGGCCAGCTATGTCTTTCAGTACTATCTCTTTTGGTTTCGAAGCTATTGCTGGACGTTTGATAGAAAGAGCTGCTCTGGCCGAGAAAAACACTTTTGGTGCACCATGCAGGTACATTTGAGTTTCCCAGGCAAATGAAAGCAGTTACACCAAAGTTTCTAGTTTCTGTTTGTGTCTCCCCTGAGGAGGTTTCAGGCCAGCTATGTCTTGCAGTGCTATCTCTTTTGGTTTTGAAGCTATTGCTGGACGTTTGGTAGAAAAAGCTTCTCCGGCCGAGAAAAACACTTTTGGTGCACCATGCAGGTACATTTGAGTTTCCCAGGCAAACGAAAGCAGTTACACCAAAGATTCTAGTTTCTGTTTGTGTCTCCCCTGAGGAGGTTTCAGGCCAGCAATATCTTTCAGAACTATCTCTTTTGGTTTGGAAGCTATTGCTGGACGTTTGGCATGTTTGGTAGTAAAACCTGCTCCGGCCGAGAAAAACACTTTTGGTGCACCATGCAGGTACATTTGAGTTTCCCAGGCAAACGAAAGCAGTTACACCAAAGTTTCTAGTTTCTGTTTGTGTCTCCCCTGAGGAGGTTTCAGGCCAGCTATGACTTTCACTACTATCTCTTTTGGTTTGGAAGCTATTGCTGGACGTTTGGCATGTTTGGTAGAAAAAGATTCTCCGGCCGAGAAAAACACTTTTGGTGCACCATGCAGGTACATTTGAGTTTCCCAGGCAAACGAAAGCAGTTACACCAAAGTTTCTAGTTTCTGTTTGTGTCTCCCCTGAGGAGGTTTCAGGCCAGCAATATCTTTCAGAACTATCTGTTTTGGTTTAGAAGCTATTGCTGGACGTTTGGTAGAAAAAGCTGCTCCGGCCGAGGAAAACACTTTTGGTGCACCATGCAGGTACATTTGAGTTTCCCAGGCAAACGAAAGCAGTGACACCAAAGTTTCTAGTTTCTGTTTGTGTCTCCCCTGAGGAGGTTTCAGGCCATCTATGTCTTTCAGTACTATCTCTTTTGGTTTGGAAGCTATTGCTGGACGTTTGGTAGAAAAAGCTTCTCCGGCCGAGAAAAACACTTTTGGTGCACCATGCAGGTACATTTGAGTTTCCCAGGCAAACGAAATCAGTTACACCAAAGTTTCTAGTTTCTGTTTGTGTCTCCCCTGAGGAGGTTTCAGGCCAGCAATATCTTTCAGAACTATCTGTTTTGGTTTGGAAGCTATTGCTGGACGTTCTGTAGAAAAAGCTGCTCCGGCCGAGAAAAACACTTTTGGTGCACCATGCAGGTACATTTGAGTTTCCCAGGCAAACGAAAGCAGTTACACCAAAGTTTCTAGTTTCTGTTTGTGTCTCCCCTGAGGAGGTTTCAGGCCAGCTATGTCTTGCAGTACTATCTCTTTTGGTTTGGAAGCTATTGCTGGACGTTTGGTAGAAAAAGCTGCTCCGGCCGAGAAAAACACTTTTGGTGCACCATGCAGGTACATTTGAGTTTCCCAGGCAAACGAAAGCAGTTACACCAAAGTTTCTAGTTTCTGTTTGTGTCTCCCCTGAGGAGGTTTCAGGCCAGCAATGTCTTTCAGTACTATCACTTTTGGTTTGGATGCTATTGCTTGACGTTTGGCATGTTTGGTAGAAAAAGCTTCTCCGGCCGAGAAAAACACTTTTGGTGCACCATGCAGGTACATTTGAGTTTCCCAGGCAAACAAAAGCAGTGACACCAAAGTTTCTAGTTTCTGTTTGTCTCTCCCCTGAGGAGGTTTCAGGCCAGCTATGTCTTTCAGTACTATCTCTTTTGGTTTGGAAGCTATTGCTGGACGTTTTGCATGTTTGGTAGAAAAAGATTCTCCGGCCGAGAAAAACACTTTTGGTGCACCATGCAGGTACATTTGAGTTTCCCAGGCAAACGAAAGCAGTTAGACCAAAGTTTCTAGTTTCTGTTTGTGTCTCCCCTGAGGAGGTTTCAGGCCATCTATGTCTTTCAGTACTATCTCTTTTGGTTTGGAAGCTATTGCTGGACGTTTGGCATGTTTGGTAAAAAAAGCTGCTCTGGCCGAGAAAAACACTTTTGGTGCACCATGCAGGTACATTTGAGTTTCCCAGGCAAATGAAAGCAGTTACACCAAAGTTTCTA
Source organism: Laterallus jamaicensis coturniculus (assembly GCA_022605575.1). Lineage (NCBI taxonomy): Eukaryota > Metazoa > Chordata > Aves > Gruiformes > Rallidae > Laterallus > Laterallus jamaicensis. The sequence goes on from JAKCOX010000001.1 coordinate 3,868,901, forward strand.
GTTTCTGTTTGTGTCTCCCCTGAGGAGGTTTCAGGCCAGCTATGTCTTGCAGTGGTATCTCTTTTGGTTTTGAAGCTATTGCAGGACGTTTGGTAGAAAAAGCTTCTCCGGCCGAGAAAAACACTTTTGGTGCACCATGCAGGTACATTTGAGTTTCCCAGGCAAACGAAAGCAGTTACACCAAAGATTCTAGTTTCTGTTTGTGTCTCCCCTGAGGAGGTTTCAGGCCAGCAATATCTTTCAGAACTATCTGTTTTGGTTTGGAAGCTATTGCTGGACGTTTGGCATGTTTGGTAGTAAAACCTGCTCCGGCCGAGAAAAACACTTTTGGTGCACCATGCAGGTACATTTGAGTTTCCCAGGCAAACGAAAGCAGTTACACCAAAGTTTCTAGTTTCTGTTTGTGTCTCCCCTGAGGAGGTTTCAGACCAGCTATGACTTTCACTACTATCTCTTTTGGTTTGGAAGCTATTGCTGGACGTTTGGCATGTTTGGTAGAAAAAGATTCTCCGGCCGAGAAAAACACTTTTGGTGCACCATGCAGGTACATTTGAGTTTCCCAGGCAAACGAAAGCAGTTACACCAAAGTTTCTAGTTTCTGTTTGTGTCTCCCCTGAGGAGGTTTCAGGCCAGCAATATCTTTCAGAACTATCTGTTTTGGTTTAGAAGCTATTGCTGGACGTTTGGTAGAAAAAGCTGCTCCGGCCGAGGAAAACACTTTTGGTGCACCATGCAGGTACATTTGAGTTTCCCAGGCAAACGAAAGCAGTGACACCAAAGTTTCTAGTTTCTGTTTGTGTCTCCCCTGAGGAGGTTTCAGGCCAGCTATGTCTTTCAGTACTATCTCTTTTGGTTTGGAAGCTATTGCTGGACGTTTGGTAGAAAAAGCATCTCCGGCCGAGAAAAACACTTTTGGTGCACCATGCAGGTACATTTGAGTTTCCCAGGCAAACGAAAGCAGTTACACCAAAGTTTCTAGTTTCATTTTGTGTCTCCCCTGAGGAGGTTTCAGGCCAGCTATGTCTTTCAGTACTATCTCTTTTGGTTTCGAAGCTATTGCTGGACGTTTGATAGAAAGAGCTGCTCTGGCCGAGAAAAACACTTTTGGTGCACCATGCAGGTACATTTGAGTTTCCCAGGCAAATGAAAGCAGTTACACCAAAGTTTCTAGTTTCTGTTTGTGTCTCCCCTGAGGAGGTTTCAGGCCAGCTATGTCTTGCAGTGCTATCTCTTTTGGTTTTGAAGCTATTGCTGGACGTTTGGTAGAAAAAGCTTCTCCGGCCGAGAAAAACACTTTTGGTGCACCATGCAGGTACATTTGAGTTTCCCAGGCAAACGAAAGCAGTTACACCAAAGATTCTAGTTTCTGTTTGTGTCTCCCCTGAGGAGGTTTCAGGCCAGCAATATCTTTCAGAACTATCTCTTTTGGTTTGGAAGCTATTGCTGGACGTTTGGCATGTTTGGTAGTAAAACCTGCTCCGGCCGAGAAAAACACTTTTGGTGCACCATGCAGGTACATTTGAGTTTCCCAGGCAAACGAAAGCAGTTACACCAAAGTTTCTAGTTTCTGTTTGTGTCTCCCCTGAGGAGGTTTCAGGCCAGCTATGACTTTCACTACTATCTCTTTTGGTTTGGAAGCTATTGCTGGACGTTTGGCATGTTTGGTAGAAAAAGATTCTCCGGCCGAGAAAAACACTTTTGGTGCACCATGCAGGTACATTTGAGTTTCCCAGGCAAACGAAAGCAGTTACACCAAAGTTTCTAGTTTCTGTTTGTGTCTCCCCTGAGGAGGTTTCAGGCCAGCAATATCTTTCAGAACTATCTGTTTTGGTTTAGAAGCTATTGCTGGACGTTTGGTAGAAAAAGCTGCTCCGGCCGAGGAAAACACTTTTGGTGCACCATGCAGGTACATTTGAGTTTCCCAGGCAAACGAAAGCAGTGACACCAAAGTTTCTAGTTTCTGTTTGTGTCTCCCCTGAGGAGGTTTCAGGCCAGCTATGTCTTTCAGTACTATCTCTTTTGGTTTGGAAGCTATTGCTGGACGTTTGGTAGAAAAAGCTTCTCCGGCCGAGAAAAACACTTTTGGTGCACCATGCAGGTACATTTGAGTTTCCCAGGCAAACGAAAGCAGTTACACCAAAGTTTCTAGTTTCATTTTGTGTCTCCCCTGAGGAGGTTTCAGGCCAGCTATGTCTTTCAGTACTATCTCTTTTGGTTTCGAAGCTATTGCTGGACGTTTGATAGAAAGAGCTGCTCTGGCCGAGAAAAACACTTTTGGTGCACCATGCAGGTACATTTGAGTTTCCCAGGCAAATGAAAGCAGTTACACCAAAGTTTCTAGTTTCTGTTTGTGTCTCCCCTGAGGAGGTTTCAGGCCAGCTATGTCTTGCAGTGCTATCTCTTTTGGTTTTGAAGCTATTGCTGGACGTTTGGTAGAAAAAGCTTCTCCGGCCGAGAAAAACACTTTTGGTGCACCATGCAGGTACATTTGAGTTTCCCAGGCAAACGAAAGCAGTTACACCAAAGATTCTAGTTTCTGTTTGTGTCTCCCCTGAGGAGGTTTCAGGCCAGCAATATCTTTCAGAACTATCTCTTTTGGTTTGGAAGCTATTGCTGGACGTTTGGCATGTTTGGTAGTAAAACCTGCTCCGGCCGAGAAAAACACTTTTGGTGCACCATGCAGGTACATTTGAGTTTCCCAGGCAAACGAAAGCAGTTACACCAAAGTTTCTAGTTTCTGTTTGTGTCTCCCCTGAGGAGGTTTCAGGCCAGCTATGACTTTCACTACTATCTCTTTTGGTTTGGAAGCTATTGCTGGACGTTTGGCATGTTTGGTAGAAAAAGATTCTCCGGCCGAGAAAAACACTTTTGGTGCACCATGCAGGTACATTTGAGTTTCCCAGGCAAACGAAAGCAGTTACACCAAAGTTTCTAGTTTCTGTTTGTGTCTCCCCTGAGGAGGTTTCAGGCCAGCAATATCTTTCAGAACTATCTGTTTTGGTTTAGAAGCTATTGCTGGACGTTTGGTAGAAAAAGCTGCTCCGGCCGAGGAAAACACTTTTGGTGCACCATGCAGGTACATTTGAGTTTCCCAGGCAAACGAAAGCAGTGACACCAAAGTTTCTAGTTTCTGTTTGTGTCTCCCCTGAGGAGGTTTCAGGCCAGCTATGTCTTTCAGTACTATCTCTTTTGGTTTGGAAGCTATTGCTGGACGTTTGGTAGAAAAAGCTTCTCCGGCCGAGAAAAACACTTTTGGTGCACCATGCAGGTACATTTGAGTTTCCCAGGCAAACGAAATCAGTTACACCAAAGTTTCTAGTTTCTGTTTGTGTCTCCCCTGAGGAGGTTTCAGGCCAGCAATATCTTTCAGAACTATCTGTTTTGGTTTGGAAGCTATTGCTGGACGTTCTGTAGAAAAAGCTGCTCCGGCCGAGAAAAACACTTTTGGTGCACCATGCAGGTACATTTGAGTTTCCCAGGCAAACGAAAGCAGTTACACCAAAGTTTCTAGTTTCTGTTTGTGTCTCCCCTGAGGAGGTTTCAGGCCAGCTATGTCTTGCAGTACTATCTCTTTTGGTTTGGAAGCTATTGCTGGACGTTTGGTAGAAAAAGCTGCTCCGGCCGAGAAAAACACTTTTGGTGCACCATGCAGGTACATTTGAGTTTCCCAGGCAAACGAAAGCAGTTACACCAAAGTTTCTAGTTTCTGTTTGTGTCTCCCCTGAGGAGGTTTCAGGCCAGCAATGTCTTTCAGTACTATCACTTTTGGTTTGGATGCTATTGCTTGACGTTTGGCATGTTTGGTAGAAAAAGCTTCTCCGGCCGAGAAAAACACTTTTGGTGCACCATGCAGGTACATTTGAGTTTCCCAGGCAAACAAAAGCAGTGACACCAAAGTTTCTAGTTTCTGTTTGTCTCTCCCCTGAGGAGGTTTCAGGCCAGCTATGTCTTTCAGTACTATCTCTTTTGGTTTGGAAGCTATTGCTGGACGTTTTGCATGTTTGGTAGAAAAAGATTCTCCGGCCGAGAAAAACACTTTTGGTGCACCATGCAGGTACATTTGAGTTTCCCAGGCAAACGAAAGCAGTTAGACCAAAGTTTCTAGTTTCTGTTTGTGTCTCCCCTGAGGAGGTTTCAGGCCAGCAATATCTTTCAGTACTATCTCTTTTGGTTTGGATGCTATTGCTGTACGTTTTGCTGAAAAAGCTGCTCCGGCCGAGAAAAACACTTTTGGTGCACCATGCAGGTACATTTGAGTTTCCCAGGCAAACGAAAGCAGTGACACCAAAGTTTCTAGTTTCTGTTTGTGTCTCCCCTGAGGAGATTTAAGCTAGCTATGTCTTTCAGTACTATCTCTTTTGGTTTGGAAGCTATTGCTGGACGTTTGGTAGAAAAAGCTTCTCCGGCCGAGAAAAACACTTTTGGTGCACCATGCAGGTACATTTGAGTTTCCCAGGCAAACGAAATCAGTTACACCAAAGTTTCTAGTTTCTGTTTGTGTCTCCCCTGAGGAGGTTTCAGGCCAGCAATATCTTTCAGAACTATCTGTTTTGGTTTGGAAGCTATTGCTGGACGTTCTGTAGAAAAAGCTGCTCCGGCCGAGAAAAACACTTTTGGTGCACCATGCAGGTACATTTGAGTTTCCCAGGCAAACGAAAGCAGTTACACCAAAGTTTCTAGTTTCTGTTTGTGTCTCCCCTGAGGAGGTTTCAGGCCAGCTATGTCTTGCAGTACTATCTCTTTTGGTTTGGAAGCTATTGCTGGACGTTTGGTAGAAAAAGCTGCTCCGGCCGAGAAAAACACTTTTGGTGCACCATGCAGGTACATTTGAGTTTCCCAGGCAAACGAAAGCAGTTACACCAAAGTTTCTAGTTTCTGTTTGTGTCTCCCCTGAGGAGGTTTCAGGCCAGCAATGTCTTTCAGTACTATCACTTTTGGTTTGGATGCTATTGCTTGACGTTTGGCATGTTTGGTAGAAAAAGCTTCTCCGGCCGAGAAAAACACTTTTGGTGCACCATGCAGGTACATTTGAGTTTCCCAGGCAAACAAAAGCAGTGACACCAAAGTTTCTAGTTTCTGTTTGTCTCTCCCCTGAGGAGGTTTCAGGCCAGCTATGTCTTTCAGTACTATCTCTTTTGGTTTGGAAGCTATTGCTGGACGTTTTGCATGTTTGGTAGAAAAAGCTTCTCCGGCCGAGAAAAACACTTTTGGTGCACCATGCAGGTACATTTGAGTTTCCCAGGCAAACGAAAGCAGTTAGACCAAAGTTTCTAGTTTCTGTTTGTGTCTCCCCTGAGGAGGTTTCAGGCCAGCAATATCTTTCAGTACTATCTCTTTTGGTTTGGATACTATTGCTGTACGTTTTGCTGAAAAAGCTGTTCCGGCCGAGAAAAACACTTTTGGTGCACCATGCAGGTACATTTGAGTTTCCCAGGCAAACGAAAGCAGTTACACCAAAGTTTCTAGTTTCTGTTTGTGTCTCCCCTGAGGAGGTTTCAGGCCAGCTATGTCTTTCAGTACTATCTCTTTTGGTTTGGAAGCTATTGCTGGACGTTTGGTAGAAAAAGCTGCTCTGGCCGAGAAAAACACTTTTGGTGCACCATGCAGGTACATTTGAGTTTCCCAGGCAAATGAAAGCAGTTACACCAAAGTTTCTAGTTTCTGCTTGTGTCTCCCCTGAGGAGGTTTCAAGGCAGCTATGTCTTTCAGTACTATCTCTTTTGGTTTGGAAGCTATTGCTGGACGTTTGGCATGTTTGGTAAAAAAAGCTGCTCTGGCCGAGAAAAACACTTTTGGTGCACCATGCAGGTACATTTGAGTTTCCCAGGCAAATGAAAGCAGTGACACCAAAGTTTCTAGTTTCTGTTTGTGTCTCCCCTGAGGAGGTTTCAGGCCATCTATGTCTTTCAGTACTATCTCTTTTGGTTTGGAAGCTATTGCTGGACGTTTGGCATGTTTGGTAAATAAGCTGCTCTGGCCGAGAAAAACACTTTTGGTGCACCATGCAGGTACATTTGAGTTTCCCAGGCAAACGAAAGCAGTGACACCAAAGTTTCTAGTTTCTGTTTGTGTCTCCCCTTAGGAGGTTTCAGGCCATCTATGTCTTTCAGTACTGTCTCTTTTGGTTTGGAAGCTATTGCTGGACGTTTGGCATGTTTGGTAAAAAAAGCTGCTCTGGCCGAGAAAAACACTTTTGGTGCACCATGCAGGTACATTTGAGTTTCCCAGGCAAACGAAAGCAGTGACACCAAAGTTTCTAGTTTCTGTTTGTGTCTCCCCTGAGGAGGTTTCAGGCCAGCAATATCTTTCAGAACTATCTGTTTTGGTTTGGAAGCTATTGCTGGACGTTTGATAGAAAAAGCTGCTCCGGCCGAGAAAAACACTTTTGGTGCACCATGCAGGTACATTTGAGTTTCCCAGGCAAACGAAAGCAGTTACACCAAAGTTTCTAGTTTCTGTTTGTGTCTCCCCTGAGGAGGTTTCAGGCCAGCAATGTCTTTCAGTACTATCACTTTTGGTTTGGATGCTATTGCTTGACGTTTGGCAGAAAAAGCTTCTCCGGCCGAGAAAAACACTTTTGGTGCACCATGCAGGTACATTTGAGTTTCCCAGGAAAACAAAAGCAGTGACACCAAAGTTTCTAGTTTCTGTTTGTGTCTCCCCTGAGGAGGTTTCAGGCCAGCTATGTCTTTCAGTACTATCTCTTTTGGTTTGGAAGCTATTGCTGGACGTTTGGCATGTTTGGTAGAAAAAGCTGCTCCGGCCGAGAAAAACACTTTTGGTGCACCATGCAGGTACATTTGAGTTTCCCAGGCAAACAAAAGCAGTTACACCAAAGTTTCTAGTTTCTGTTTGTGTCTCCCCTGAGGAGGTTTCATGCCAGCTATGTCTTTCAGTACTATCTCTTTTGGTTTGGAAGCTATTGCTGGACGTTTTGCATGTTTGGTAGAAAAAGCTTCTCCGGCCGAGAAAAACACTTTTGGTGCACCATGCAGGTACATTTGAGTTTCCCAGGCAAACGAAAGCAGTTACACCAAAGTTTCTAGTTTCTGTTTGTGTCTCCCTTGAGGAGGTTTCAGGCCAGCAATATCTTTCAGTACTATCTCTTTTGGTTTGGAAGCTATTGCTGGACGTTTGGTAGAAAAAGCTGCTCTGGCCGAGAAAAACACTTTTGGTGCACCATGCAGGTACATTTGAGTTTCCAAGGCAAATGAAAGCAGTTACACCAAAGTTTCTAGTTTCTGTTTGTGTCTCCCCTGAGGAGGTTTCAAGGCAGCTATGTCTTTCAGTACTATCTCTTTTGGTTTGGAAGCTATTGCTGGACGTTTGGCATGTTTGGTAAAAAAAGCTGCTCTGGCCGAGAAAAACACTTTTGGTGCACCATGCAGGTACATTTGAGTTTCCCAGGCAAATGAAAGCAGTTACACCAAAGTTTCTAGTTTCTGTTTGTGTCTCCCCTGAGGAGGTTTCAGGCCATCTATGTCTTTCAGTACTATCTCTTTTTGTTTGGAAGCTATTGATGGACGTTTGGCATGTTTGGTAAAAAAAGCTGCTCTGGCCGAGAAAAACACTTTTGGTGCACCATGCAGGTACATTTGAGTTTCCCAGGCAAACGAAAGCAGTGACACCAAAGTTTTTAGTTTCTGTTTGTGTCTCCCCTGAGGAGGTTTCAGGCCATCTATGTCTTTCAGTACTATCTCTTTTGGTTTGGAAGCTATTGCTGGACGTTTGGCATGTTTGGTAAAAAAAGCTGCTCTGGCCGAGAAAAACACTTTTGGTGCACCATGCAGGTACATTTGAGTTTCCCAGGCAAACGAAAGCAGTGACACCAAAGTTTCTAGTTTCTGTTTGTGTCTCCCCTGAGGAGGTTTCAGGCCAGCAATATCTTTCAGAACTATCTGTTTTGGTTTGGAAGCTATTGCTGGACGTTTGATAGAAAAAGCTGCTCCGGCCGAGAAAAACACTTTTGGTGCACCATGCAGGTACATTTGAGTTTCCCAGGCAAACGAAAGCAGTTACACCAAAGTTTCTAGTTTCTGTTTGTGTCTCCCCTGAGGAGGTTTCAGGCCAGCTATGTCTTTCAGTACTATCTCTTTTGGTTTGGATGCTATTGCTGGACGTTTGGTAGAAAAAGCTGCTCCGGCCGAGAAAAACACTTTTGGTGCACCATGCAGGTACATTTGAGTTTCCCAGGCAAACGAAAGCAGTTACACCAAAGTTTCTAGTTTCTGTTTGTGTCTCCCCTGAGGAGGTTTCAGGCCAGCAATATCTTTCAGTACTATCTCTTTTGGTTTGGAAGCTATTGCTGGACGTTTTGTAGAAAGAGCTGCTCTGGCCGAGAAAAACACTTTTGGTGCACCATGCAGGTACATTTGAGTTTCCCAGGCAAATGAAAGCAGTTACACCAAAGTTTCTAGTTTCTGTTTGTGTCTCCCCTGAGGAGGTTTCAGGCCAGCTATGTCTTGCAGTGCTATCACTTTTGGTTTGGAAGCTATTGCTGGACGTTTGGTAGAAAAAGCTTCTCCGGTCGAGAAAAACATATTTGGTGCACCATGCCGGTACATTTGAGTTTCCCAGGCAAACGAAAGCAGTTACACCAAAGATTCTAGTTTCTGTTTGTGTCTCCCCTGAGGAGGTTTCAGGCAAGCAATATCTTTCAGTACTATCTCTTTTGGTTTGGAAGCTATTGCTGTACGTTTGGCATGTTTGGTAGAAAAAGCTGCTCCGGCCGAGAAAAACACTTTTGGTGCACCATGCAGGTACATTTGAGTTTCCCAGGCAAACGAAAGCAGTGACACCAAAGTTTCTAGTTTCTGTTTGTGTCTCCCCTGAGGAGGTTTCAGGCCAGCAATATCATTCAGTACTATCTCTTTTGGTTTGGAAGCTATTGCTGTACGTTTTGTTGAAAAAGCTTCTCCGGCCGAGAAAAACACTTTTGGTGCACCATGCAGGTACATTTGAATTTCCCAGGCAAACGAAAGCAGTTACACCAAAGTTTCTAGTTTCTGTTTGTGTCTCCCTTGAGGAGGTTTCATGCCAGCTATGTCTTTCAGTACTATCTCTTTTGGTTTGGAAGCTATTGCTGGACGTTCGGTAAAAAAAGCTGCTCTGGCCAAGAAAAACACTTTGGTGCACCATGCAGGTACATTTGAGTTTCCCAGGCAAACGAAAGCAGTTACACCAAAGTTTCTAGTTTCTGTTTGTGTCTCTCCTGAGGAGGTTTCAGGCCAGCAATGTCTTTCAGTACTATCTCTTTTGGTTTGGAAGCTATTGCTGGACGTTCGGTAGAAAAAGCTGCTCTGGCCTAGAAAAACACTTTGGTGCACCATGCAGGTACATTTGAGTTTCCCAGGAAAACGAAAGCAGTTACACCAAAGTTTCTAGTTTCTGTTTGTGTCTCCCCTGAGGAGGTTTCAGGCCAGCTATGACTTTCAGTACTATCTCTTTTGGTTTGGAAGCTATTGCTGGACGTTTGGCATGTTTGGTAGAAAAAGCTGCTCCGGCCGAGAAAAACACTTTTGGTGCACCATGCAGGTACATTTGAGTTTCCCAGGCAAACGAAAGCAGTTACACCAAAGTTTCTAGTTTCTGTTTGTGTCTCCCCTGAGGAGGTTTCAGGCCAGCTATGTCTTTCAGTACTATCTCTTTTGGTTTGGAAGCTATTGCTGGACGTTTGGTAGAAAAAGCTGCTCCGGCCGAGAGAAACACTTTTGGTGCACCATGCAGGTACATTTGAGTTTCCCAGGCAAACGAATGCAGTTACACCAAAGTTTCTAGTTTCTGTTTGTGTCTCCCCTGAGGAGGTTTCAGGCCAGCTATGTCTTTCAGTACTATCTCTTTTGGTTTGGAAGCTATTGCTGGACGTTTGGCATGTTTGGTAGTAAAACCTGCTCCGGCCGAGAAAAACACTTTTGGTGCACCATGCAGGTACATTTGAGTTTCCCAGGCAAACGAAAGCAGTTACACCAAAGTTTCTAGTTTCTGTTTGTGTCTCCCCTGAGGAGGTTTCAGGCCAGCTATGACTTTCACTACTATCTCTTTTGGTTTGGAAGCTATTGCTGGACGTTTGGCATGTTTGGTAGAAAAAGATTCTCCGGCCGAGAAAAACACTTTTGGTGCACCATGCAGGTACATTTGAGTTTCCCAGGCAAACGAAAGCAGTTACACCAAAGTTTCTAGTTTCTGTTTGTGTCTCCCCTGAGGAGGTTTCAGGCCAGCAATATCTTTCAGAACTATCTGTTTTGGTTTAGAAGCTATTGCTGGACGTTTGGTAGAAAAAGCTGCTCCGGCCGAGGAAAACACTTTTGGTGCACCATGCAGGTACATTTGAGTTTCCCAGGCAAACGAAAGCAGTTACACCAAAGTTTCTAGTTTCTGTTTGTGTCTCCCCTGAGGAGGTTTCAGGCCAGCTATGTCTTTCAGTACTATCTCTTTTGGTTTGGAAGCTATTGCTGGACGTTTGGTAGAAAAAGCTTCTCCGGCCGAGAAAAACACTTTTGGTGCACCATGCAGGTACATTTGAGTTTCCCAGGCAAACGAAATCAGTTACACCAAAGTTTCTAGTTTCTGTTTGTGTCTCCCCTGAGGAGGTTTCAGGCCAGCAATATCTTTCAGAACTATCTGTTTTGGTTTGGAAGCTATTGCTGGACGTTCTGTAGAAAAAGCTGCTCCGGCCGAGAAAAACACTTTTGGTGCACCATGCAGGTACATTTGAGTTTCCCAGGCAAACGAAAGCAGTTACACCAAAGTTTCTAGTTTCTGTTTGTGTCTCCCCTGAGGAGGTTTCAGGCCAGCTATGTCTTGCAGTACTATCTCTTTTGGTTTGGAAGCTATTGCTGGACGTTTGGTAGAAAAAGCTGCTCCGGCCGAGAAAAACACTTTTGGTGCACCATGCAGGTACATTTGAGTTTCCCAGGCAAACGAAAGCAGTTACACCAAAGTTTCTAGTTTCTGTTTGTGTCTCCCCTGAGGAGGTTTCAGGCCAGCAATGTCTTTCAGTACTATCACTTTTGGTTTGGATGCTATTGCTTGACGTTTGGCATGTTTGGTAGAAAAAGCTTCTCTGGCCGAGAAAAACACTTTTGGTGCACCATGCAGGTACATTTGAGTTTCCCAGGCAAACAAAAGCAGTGACACCAAAGTTTCTAGTTTCTGTTTGTCTCTCCCCTGAGGAGGTTTCAGGCCAGCTATGTCTTTCAGTACTATCTCTTTTGGTTTGGAAGCTATTGCTGGACGTTTTGCATGTTTGGTAGAAAAAGATTCTCCGGCCGAGAAAAACACTTTTGGTGCACCATGCAGGTACATTTGAGTTTCCCAGGCAAACGAAAGCAGTTAGACCAAAGTTTCTAGTTTCTGTTTGTGTCTCCCCTGAGGAGGTTTCAGGCCAGCAATATCTTTCAGTACTATCTCTTTTGGTTTGGATGCTATTGCTGTACGTTTTGCTGAAAAAGCTGCTCCGGCCGAGAAAAACACTTTTGGTGCACCATGCAGGTACATTTGAGTTTCCCAGGCAAACGAAAGCAGTTACACCAAAGTTTCTAGTTTCTGTTTGTGTCTCCCCTGAGGAGATTTCAGGCTAGCTATGTCTTTCAGTACTATCTCTTTTGGTTTGGAAGCTATTGCTGGACGTTTGGTAGAAAAAGCTTCTCCGGCCGAGAAAAACACTTTTGGTGCACCATGCAGGTACATTTGAGTTTCCCAGGCAAACGAAATCAGTTACACCAAAGTTTCTAGTTTCTGTTTGTGTCTCCCCTGAGGAGGTTTCAGGCCAGCAATATCTTTCAGAACTATCTGTTTTGGTTTGGAAGCTATTGCTGGACGTTCTGTAGAAAAAGCTGCTCCGGCCGAGAAAAACACTTTTGGTGCACCATGCAGGTACATTTGAGTTTCCCAGGCAAACGAAAGCAGTTACACCAAAGTTTCTAGTTTCTGTTTGTGTCTCCCCTGAGGAGGTTTCAGGCCAGCTATGTCTTGCAGTACTATCTCTTTTGGTTTGGAAGCTATTGCTGGACGTTTGGTAGAAAAAGCTGCTCCGGCCGAGAAAAACACTTTTGGTGCACCATGCAGGTACATTTGAGTTTCCCAGGCAAACGAAAGCAGTTACACCAAAGTTTCTAGTTTCTGTTTGTGTCTCCCCTGAGGAGGTTTCAGGCCAGCAATGTCTTTCAGTACTATCACTTTTGGTTTGGATGCTATTGCTTGACGTTTGGCATGTTTGGTAGAAAAAGCTTCTCCGGCCGAGAAAAACACTTTTGGTGCACCATGCAGGTACATTTGAGTTTCCCAGGCAAACAAAAGCAGTGACACCAAAGTTTCTAGTTTCTGTTTGTCTCTCCCCTGAGGAGGTTTCAGGCCAGCTATGTCTTTCAGTACTATCTCTTTTGGTTTGGAAGCTATTGCTGGACGTTTTGCATGTTTGGTAGAAAAAGCTTCTCCGGCCGAGAAAAACACTTTTGGTGCACCATGCAGGTACATTTGAGTTTCCCAGGCAAACGAAAGCAGTTAGACCAAAGTTTCTAGTTTCTGTTTGTGTCTCCCCTGAGGAGGTTTCAGGCCAGCAATATCTTTCAGTACTATCTCTTTTGGTTTGGATACTATTGCTGTACGATTTGCTGAAAAAGCTGCTCCGGCCGAGAAAAACACTTTTGGTGCACCATGCAGGTACATTTGAGTTTCCCAGGCAAACGAAAGCAGTTACACCAAAGTTTCTAGTTTCTGTTTGTGTCTCCCCTGAGGAGGTTTCAGGCCAGCTATGTCTTTCAGTACTATCTCTTTTGGTTTGGAAGCTATTGCTGGACGTTTGGTAGAAAAAGCTGCTCTGGCCGAGAAAAACACTTTTGGTGCACCATGCAGGTACATTTGAGTTTCCCAGGCAAATGAAAGCAGTTACACCAAAGTTTCTAGTTTCTGCTTGTGTCTCCCCTGAGGAGGTTTCAAGGCAGCTATGTCTTTCAGTACTATCTCTTTTGGTTTGGAAGCTATTGCTGGACGTTTGGCATGTTTGGTAAAAAAAGCTGCTCTGGCCGAGAAAAACACTTTTGGTGCACCATGCAGGTACATTTGAGTTTCCCAGGCAAATGAAAGCAGTGACACCAAAGTTTCTAGTTTCTGTTTGTGTCTCCCCTGAGGAGGTTTCAGGCCATCTATGTCTTTCAGTACTATCTCTTTTGGTTTGGAAGCTATTGCTGGACGTTTGGCATGTTTGGTAAATAAGCTGCTCTGGCCGAGAAAAACACTTTTGGTGCACCATGCAGGTACATTTGAGTTTCCCAGGCAAACGAAAGCAGTGACACCAAAGTTTCTAGTTTCTGTTTGTGTCTCCCCTGAGGAGGTTTCAGGCCAGCTATGTCTTTCAGTACTATCACTTTTGGTTTGGAAGCTATTGCTGGACGTTTGGCATGTTTGGTAAAAAAAGCTGCTCTGGCCGAGAAAAACACTTTTGGTGCACCATGCAGGTACATTTGAGTTTCCCAGGCAAACGAAAGCAGTGACACCAAAGTTTCTAGTTTCTGTTTGTGTCTCCCCTGAGGAGGTTTCAGGCCAGCAATATCTTTCAGAACTATCTGTTTTGGTTTGGAAGCTATTGCTGGACGTTTGATAGAAAAAGCTGCTCCGGCCGAGAAAAACACTTTTGGTGCACCATGCAGGTACATTTGAGTTTCCCAGGCAAACGAAAGCAGTTACACCAAAGTTTCTAGTTTCTGTTTGTGTCTCCCCTGAGGAGGTTTCAGGCCAGCAATGTCTTTCAGTACTATCACTTTTGGTTTGGATGCTATTGCTTGACGTTTGGCATGTTTGGTAGAAAAAGCTTCTCTGGCCGAGAAAAACACTTTTGGTGCACCATGCAGGTACATTTGAGTTTCCCAGGCAAACAAAAGCAGTGACACCAAAGTTTCTAGTTTCTGTTTGTCTCTCCCCTGAGGAGGTTTCAGGCCAGCTATGTCTTTCAGTACTATCTCTTTTGGTTTGGAAGCTATTGCTGGACGTTTTGCATGTTTGGTAGAAAAAGATTCTCCGGCCGAGAAAAACACTTTTGGTGCACCATGCAGGTACATTTGAGTTTCCCAGGCAAACGAAAGCAGTTAGACCAAAGTTTCTAGTTTCTGTTTGTGTCTCCCCTGAGGAGGTTTCAGGCCAGCAATATCTTTCAGTACTATCTCTTTTGGTTTGGATGCTATTGCTGTACGTTTTGCTGAAAAAGCTGCTCCGGCCGAGAAAAACACTTTTGGTGCACCATGCAGGTACATTTGAGTTTCCCAGGCAAACGAAAGCAGTTACACCAAAGTTTCTAGTTTCTGTTTGTGTCTCCCCTGAGGAGATTTCAGGCTAGCTATGTCTTTCAGTACTATCTCTTTTGGTTTGGAAGCTATTGCTGGACGTTTGGTAGAAAAAGCTTCTCCGGCCGAGAAAAACACTTTTGGTGCACCATGCAGGTACATTTGAGTTTCCCAGGCAAACGAAATCAGTTACACCAAAGTTTCTAGTTTCTGTTTGTGTCTCCCCTGAGGAGGTTTCAGGCCAGCAATATCTTTCAGAACTATCTGTTTTGGTTTGGAAGCTATTGCTGGACGTTCTGTAGAAAAAGCTGCTCCGGCCGAGAAAAACACTTTTGGTGCACCATGCAGGTACATTTGAGTTTCCCAGGCAAACGAAAGCAGTTACACCAAAGTTTCTAGTTTCTGTTTGTGTCTCCCCTGAGGAGGTTTCAGGCCAGCTATGTCTTGCAGTACTATCTCTTTTGGTTTGGAAGCTATTGCTGGACGTTTGGTAGAAAAAGCTGCTCCGGCCGAGAAAAACACTTTTGGTGCACCATGCAGGTACATTTGAGTTTCCCAGGCAAACGAAAGCAGTTACACCAAAGTTTCTAGTTTCTGTTTGTGTCTCCCCTGAGGAGGTTTCAGGCCAGCAATGTCTTTCAGTACTATCACTTTTGGTTTGGATGCTATTGCTTGACGTTTGGCATGTTTGGTAGAAAAAGCTTCTCCGGCCGAGAAAAACACTTTTGGTGCACCATGCAGGTACATTTGAGTTTCCCAGGCAAACAAAAGCAGTGACACCAAAGTTTCTAGTTTCTGTTTGTCTCTCCCCTGAGGAGGTTTCAGGCCAGCTATGTCTTTCAGTACTATCTCTTTTGGTTTGGAAGCTATTGCTGGACGTTTTGCATGTTTGGTAGAAAAAGCTTCTCCGGCCGAGAAAAACACTTTTGGTGCACCATGCAGGTACATTTGAGTTTCCCAGGCAAACGAAAGCAGTTAGACCAAAGTTTCTAGTTTCTGTTTGTGTCTCCCCTGAGGAGGTTTCAGGCCAGCAATATCTTTCAGTACTATCTCTTTTGGTTTGGATACTATTGCTGTACGATTTGCTGAAAAAGCTGCTCCGGCCGAGAAAAACACTTTTGGTGCACCATGCAGGTACATTTGAGTTTCCCAGGCAAACGAAAGCAGTTACACCAAAGTTTCTAGTTTCTGTTTGTGTCTCCCCTGAGGAGGTTTCAGGCCAGCTATGTCTTTCAGTACTATCTCTTTTGGTTTGGAAGCTATTGCTGGACGTTTGGTAGAAAAAGCTGCTCTGGCCGAGAAAAACACTTTTGGTGCACCATGCAGGTACATTTGAGTTTCCCAGGCAAATGAAAGCAGTTACACCAAAGTTTCTAGTTTCTGCTTGTGTCTCCCCTGAGGAGGTTTCAAGGCAGCTATGTCTTTCAGTACTATCTCTTTTGGTTTGGAAGCTATTGCTGGACGTTTGGCATGTTTGGTAAAAAAAGCTGCTCTGGCCGAGAAAAACACTTTTGGTGCACCATGCAGGTACATTTGAGTTTCCCAGGCAAATGAAAGCAGTGACACCAAAGTTTCTAGTTTCTGTTTGTGTCTCCCCTGAGGAGGTTTCAGGCCATCTATGTCTTTCAGTACTATCTCTTTTGGTTTGGAAGCTATTGCTGGACGTTTGGCATGTTTGGTAAATAAGCTGCTCTGGCCGAGAAAAACACTTTTGGTGCACCATGCAGGTACATTTGAGTTTCCCAGGCAAACGAAAGCAGTGACACCAAAGTTTCTAGTTTCTGTTTGTGTCTCCCCTGAGGAGGTTTCAGGCCAGCTATGTCTTTCAGTACTATCACTTTTGGTTTGGAAGCTATTGCTGGACGTTTGGCATGTTTGGTAAAAAAAGCTGCTCTGGCCGAGAAAAACACTTTTGGTGCACCATGCAGGTACATTTGAGTTTCCCAGGCAAACGAAAGCAGTGACACCAAAGTTTCTAGTTTCTGTTTGTGTCTCCCCTGAGGAGGTTTCAGGCCAGCAATATCTTTCAGAACTATCTGTTTTGGTTTGGAAGCTATTGCTGGACGTTTGATAGAAAAAGCTGCTCCGGCCGAGAAAAACACTTTTGGTGCACCATGCAGGTACATTTGAGTTTCCCAGGCAAACGAAAGCAGTTACACCAAAGTTTCTAGTTTCTGTTTGTGTCTCCCCTGAGGAGGTTTCAGGCCAGCAATGTCTTTCAGTACTATCACTTTTGGTTTGGATGCTATTGCTTGACGTTTGGCAGAAAAAGCTTCTCCGGCCGAGAAAAACACTTTTGGTGCACCATGCAGGTACATTTGAGTTTCCCAGGAAAACAAAAGCAGTGACACCAAAGTTTCTAGTTTCTGTTTGTGTCTCCCCTGAGGAGGTTTCAGGCCAGCTATGTCTTTCAGTACTATCTCTTTTGGTTTGGAAGCTATTGCTGGACGTTTGGCATGTTTGGTAGAAAAAGCTGCTCCGGCCGAGAAAAACACTTTTGGTGCACCATGCAGGTACATTTGAGTTTCCCAGGCAAACAAAAGCAGTTACACCAAAGTTTCTAGTTTCTGTTTGTGTCTCCCCTGAGGAGGTTTCATGCCAGCTATGTCTTTCAGTACTATCTCTTTTGGTTTGGAAGCTATTGCTGGACGTTTTGCATGTTTGGTAGAAAAAGCTTCTCCGGCCGAGAAAAACACTTTTGGTGCACCATGCAGGTACATTTGAGTTTCCCAGGCAAACGAAAGCAGTTACACCAAAGTTTCTAGTTTCTGTTTGTGTCTCCCCTGAGGAGGTTTCAAGGCAGCTATGTCTTTCAGTACTATCTCTTTTGGTTTGGAAGCTATTGCTGGACGTTTGGCATGTTTGGTAAAAAAAGCTGCTCTGGCCGAGAAAAACACTTTTGGTGCACCATGCAGGTACATTTGAGTTTCCCAGGCAAATGAAAGCAGTTACACCAAAGTTTCTAGTTTCTGTTTGTGTCTCCCCTGAGGAGGTTTCAGGCCATCTATGTCTTTCAGTACTATCTCTTTTTGTTTGGAAGCTATTGCTGGACGTTTGGCATGTTTGGTAAAAAAAGCTGCTCTGGCCGAGAAAAACACTTTTGGTGCACCATGCAGGTACATTTGAGTTTCCCAGGCAAACGAAAGCAGTGACACCAAAGTTTTTAGTTTCTGTTTGTGTCTCCCCTGAGGAGGTTTCAGGCCATCTATGTCTTTCAGTACTATCTCTTTTGGTTTGGAAGCTATTGCTGGACGTTTGGCATGTTTGGTAAAAAAAGCTGCTCTGGCCGAGAAAAACACTTTTGGTGCACCATGCAGGTACATTTGAGTTTCCCAGGCAAACGAAAGCAGTGACACCAAAGTTTCTAGTTTCTGTTTGTGTCTCCCCTGAGGAGGTTTCAGGCCAGCAATATCTTTCAGAACTATCTGTTTTGGTTTGGAAGCTATTGCTGGACGTTTGATAGAAAAAGCTGCTCCGGCCGAGAAAAACACTTTTGGTGCACCATGCAGGTACATTTGAGTTTCCCAGGCAAACGAAAGCAGTTACACCAAAGTTTCTAGTTTCTGTTTGTGTCTCCCCTGAGGAGGTTTCAGGCCAGCTATGTCTTTCAGTACTATCTCTTTTGGTTTGGATGCTATTGCTGGACGTTTGGTAGAAAAAGCTGCTCCGGCCGAGAAAAACACTTTTGGTGCACCATGCAGGTACATTTGAGTTTCCCAGGCAAACGAAAGCAGTTACACCAAAGTTTCTAGTTTCTGTTTGTGTCTCCCCTGAGGAGGTTTCAGGCCAGCAATATCTTTCAGTACTATCTCTTTTGGTTTGGAAGCTATTGCTGGACGTTTTGTAGAAAGAGCTGCTCTGGCCGAGAAAAACACTTTTGGTGCACCATGCAGGTACATTTGAGTTTCCCAGGCAAATGAAAGCAGTTACACCAAAGTTTCTAGTTTCTGTTTGTGTCTCCCCTGAGGAGGTTTCAGGCCAGCTATGTCTTGCAGTGCTATCACTTTTGGTTTGGAAGCTATTGCTGGACGTTTGGTAGAAAAAGCTTCTCCGGTCGAGAAAAACATATTTGGTGCACCATGCCGGTACATTTGAGTTTCCCAGGCAAACGAAAGCAGTTACACCAAAGATTCTAGTTTCTGTTTGTGTCTCCCCTGAGGAGGTTTCAGGCAAGCAATATCTTTCAGTACTATCTCTTTTGGTTTGGAAGCTATTGCTGTACGTTTGGCATGTTTGGTAGAAAAAGCTGCTCCGGCCGAGAAAAACACTTTTGGTGCACCATGCAGGTACATTTGAGTTTCCCAGGCAAACGAAAGCAGTGACACCAAAGTTTCTAGTTTCTGTTTGTGTCTCCCCTGAGGAGGTTTCAGGCCAGCAATATCATTCAGTACTATCTCTTTTGGTTTGGAAGCTATTGCTGTACGTTTTGTTGAAAAAGCTTCTCCGGCCGAGAAAAACACTTTTGGTGCACCATGCAGGTACATTTGAATTTCCCAGGCAAACGAAAGCAGTTACACCAAAGTTTCTAGTTTCTGTTTGTGTCTCCCCTGAGGAGGTTTCAGGCCAGCTATGTCTTTCAGTACTATCTCTTTTGGTTTGGAAGCTATTGCTGGACGTTTGGCATGTTTGGTTGAAAAAGCTGCTCCGGCCGAGAAAAACACTTTTGGTGCACCATGCAGGTACATTTGAGTTTCCCAGGCAAACGAAAGCAGTGACACCAAAGTTTCCAGTTTCTGTCTCCCCTGAGGAGGTTTCTGGCCAGCAATATCTTTCAGAACTATCTGTTTTGGTTTGGAAGCTATTGCTGGACGTTTGGCATGTTTGGTAGAAAAAGCTTCTCCGGCCGAGAAAAACACTTTTGGTGCACCATGCAGGTACATTTGAGTTTCCCAGGCAAACGAAAGCAGTTACACCAAAGTTTCTAGTTTCTGTTTGTGTCTCCCCTGAGGAGGTTTCAGGCCAGCAATATCTTTCAGAACTATCTGTTTTGGTTTGGAAGCTATTGCTGGACGTTCTGTAGAAAAAGCTGCTCCGGCCGAGAAAAACACTTTTGGTGCACCATGCAGGTACATTTGAGTTTCCCAGGCAAACGAAAGCAGTGACACCAAAGTTTCTAGTTTCTGTTTGTGTCTCCCTTGAGGAGGTTTCATGCCAGCTATGTCTTTCAGTACTATCTCTTTTGGTTTGGAAGCTATTGCTGGACGTTCGGTAAAAAAAGCTGCTCTGGCCAAGAAAAACACTTTGGTGCACCATGCAGGTACATTTGAGTTTCCCAGGCAAACGAAAGCAGTTACACCAAAGTTTCTAGTTTCTGTTTGTGTCTCTCCTGAGGAGGTTTCAGGCCAGCAATGTCTTTCAGTACTATCTCTTTTGGTTTGGAAGCTATTGCTGGACGTTCGGTAGAAAAAGCTGCTCTGGCCTAGAAAAACACTTTGGTGCACCATGCAGGTACATTTGAGTTTCCCAGGAAAACGAAAGCAGTTACACCAAAGTTTCTAGTTTCTGTTTGTGTCTCCCCTGAGGAGGTTTCAGGCCAGCTATGACTTTCAGTACTATCTCTTTTGGTTTGGAAGCTATTGCTGGACGTTTGGCATGTTTGGTAGAAAAAGCTGCTCCGGCCGAGAAAAACACTTTTGGTGCACCATGCAGGTACATTTGAGTTTCCCAGGCAAACGAAAGCAGTTACACCAAAGTTTCTAGTTTCTGTTTGTGTCTCCCCTGAGGAGGTTTCAGGCCAGCTATGTCTTTCAGTACTATCTCTTTTGGTTTGGAAGCTATTGCTGGACGTTTGGTAGAAAAAGCTGCTCCGGCCGAGAGAAACACTTTTGGTGCACCATGCAGGTACATTTGAGTTTCCCAGGCAAACGAATGCAGTTACACCAAAGTTTCTAGTTTCTGTTTGTGTCTCCCCTGAGGAGGTTTCAGGCCAGCAATATCTTTCAGAACTATCTGTTTTGGTTTTGAAGCTATTGCTGGACGTTTGGTAGAAAAAGCTGCTCCGGCCGAGAAAAACACTTTTGGTGCACCATGCAGGTACATTTGAGTTTCCCAGGCAAACGAAAGCAGTTACACCAAAGTTTCTAGTTTCTGTTTGTGTCTCCCCTGAGGAGGTTTCAGGCCAGCAATATCTTTCAGAACTATCTGTTTTGGTTTGGAAGCTATTGCTGGACGTTCTGTAGAAAAAGATTCTCCGGCCCAGAAAAACACTTTTGGTGCACCATGCAGGTACATTTGAGTTTCCCAGGCAAACGAAAGCAGTGACACCAAAGTTTCTAGTTTCTGTTTGTGTCTCCCCTGAGGAGGTTTCATGCCAGCTATGTCTTTCAGTACTATCTCTTTTGGTTTGGAAGCTATTGCTGGACGTTTGGTAAAAAAAGCTGCTCTGGCCAAGAAAAACACTTTGGTGCACCATGCAGGTACATTTGAGTTTCCCAGGCAAACGAAAGCAGTTACACCAAAGTTTCTAGTTTCTGTTTGTGTCTCCCCTGAGGAGGTTTCAGGCCAGCTATGACTTTCACTACTATCTCTTTTGGTTTGGAAGCTATTGCTGGACGTTTGGCATGTTTGGTAGAAAAAGATTCTTTGGCCGAGAAAAACACTTTTGGTGCACCATGCAGGTACATTTGAGTTTCCCAGGCAAACGAAAGCAGTTACACCAAAGTTTCTAGTTTCTGTTTGTGTCTCCCCTGAGGAGGTTTCAGGCCAGCAATATCTTTCAGTACTATCTCTTTTGGTTTGGAAGCTATTGCTGGACGTTTGGTAGAAAAAGCTGCTCTGGCCGAGAAAAACACTTTGGTGCACCATGCAGGTACATTTGAGTTTCCCAGGCAAACGAAAGCAGTGACACCAAAGTTTCTAGTTTCTGTTTGTGTCTCCCCTGAGGAGGTTTCAGGCCAGCTATGTCTTTCAGTACTATCTCTTTTGGTTTGGAAGCTATTGCTGGACGTTTGGTAGAAAAAGCTGCTCCGGTCGAGAAAAACACTTTTGGTGCACCATGCAGGTACATTTGAGTTTCCCAGGCAAACGAAAGCAGTTACACCAAAGTTTCTAGTTTCTGTTTGTGTCTCCCCTGAGGAGGTTTCAGGCCAGCAATGTCTTTCAGTACTATCTCTTTTGGTTTGGAAGCTATTGCTGGACGTTTGGCATGTTTGGTAGAAAAAGCTTCTCCGGCCGAGAAAAACACTTTTGGTGCACCATGCAGGTACATTTGAGTTTCCCAGGCAAACAAAAGCAGTGACACCAAAGTTTCTAGTTTCTGTTTGTCTCTCCCCTGAGGAGGTTTCAGGCCAGCTATGTCTTTCAGTACTATCTCTTTTGGTTTGGAAGCTATTGCTGGACGTTTGGCATGTTTGGTAGAAAAAGCTTCTCCGGCCGAGAAAAACACTTTTGGTGCACCATGCAGGTACATTTGAGTTTCCCAGGCAAACGAATGCAGTTACACCAAAGTTTCTAGTTTCTGTTTGTGTCTCCCCTGAGGAGGTTTCAGGCCAGCAATATCTTTCAGAACTATCTCTTTTGGTTTGGAAGCTATTGCTGGACGTTCTGTAGAAAAAGATTCTCCGGCCGAGAAAAACACTTTTGGTGCACCATGCAGGTACATTTGAGTTTCCCAGGCAAACGAAAGCAGTTACACCAAAGTTTCTAGTTTCTGTTTGTGTCTCTCCTGAGGAGGTTTCAGGCCAGCAATGTCTTTCAGTACTATCTCTTTTGGTTTGGAAGCTATTGCTGGACGTTCGGTAGAAAAAGCTGCTCTGGCCTAGAAAAACACTTTGGTGCACCATGCAGGTACATTTGAATTTCCCTAGAAAACGAAAGCAGTGACACCAAAGTTTCTAGTTTCTGTTTGTGTCTCCCCTGAGGAGGTTTCAGGCCATCTATGTCTTTCAGTACTATCTCTTTTGGTTTGGAAGCTATTGCTGGACGTTTGGCATGTTTGGTAAAAAAAGCTGCTCTGGCCGAGAAAAACACTTTTGGTGCACCATGCAGGTACATTTGAGTTTCCCAGGCAAACAAAAGCAGTGACATTAAAGTTTCTAGTTTCTGTTTGTGTCTCCCCTGAGGAGGTTTCAGGCCAGCAATATCTTTCAGAACTATCTGTTTTGGTTTGGAAGCTATTGCTGGACGTTTGGTAGAAAAAGCTGCTCCGGCCGAGAAAAACACTTTTGGTGCACCATGCAGGTACATTTGAGTTTCTCAGGCAAACGAAAGCAGTTACACCAAAGTTTCTAGTTTCTGTTTGTGTCTCCCCTGAGGAGGTTTCAGGCCAGCTATGTCTTTCAGTACTATCTCTTTTGGTTTTGAATCTATTGCTGGACGTTCGGTAGAAAAAGCTGCTCTGGCCAAGAAAAACACTTTGGTGCACCATGCAGGTACATTTGAGTTTCCCAGGCAAACGAAAGCAGTTACACCAAAGTTTCTAGTTTCTGTTTGTGTCTCCCCTGAGGAGGTTTCAGGCCAGCTATGTCTTTCAGTACTATCTCTTTTGGTTTTGAAGCTATTGCGGGACGTTCGGTAGAAAAAGCTGCTCTGGCCAAGAAAAACACTTTGGTGCACCATGCAGGTACATTTGAGTTTCCCAGGTAAACGAAAGCAGTTACACCAAAGTTTCTAGTTTCATTTTGTGTCTCCCCTGAGGAGGTTTCAGGCCAGCTATGTCTTTCAGTACTATCTCTTTTGGTTTGGAAGCTATTGCTGGACGTTTGATAGAAAGAGCTGCTCTGGCCGAGAAAAACACTTTTGGTGCACCATGCAGGTACATTTGAGTTTCCCAGGTAAATGAAAGCAGTTACACCAAAGTTTCTAGTTTCTGTTTGTGTCTCCCCTGAGGAGGTTACAGGCCAGCTATGTCTTGCAGTGCTATCTCTTTTGGTTTGGAAGCTATTGCTGGACGTTTTGTAGAAAAAGCTTCTCCGGCCGAGGTTAACACTTTCGGTGCACCATGCAGGTACATTTGAGTTTCCCAGGCAAACGAAAGCAGTTACACCAAAGATTCTAGTTTCTGTTTGTGTTTCCCCTGAGGAGGTTTCAGGCCAGCAATATCTTTCAGAACTATCTGTTTTGGTTTGGAAGCTATTGCTGGACGTTTGGCATGTTTGGTAGTAAAACCTGCTCCGGCCGAGAAAAACACTTTTGCTGCACCATGCAGGTACATTTGAGTTTCCCAGGCAAACGAAAGCAGTTACACCAAAGTTTCTAGTTTCTGTTTGTGTCTCCCCTGAGGAGGTTTAAGGCCAGCTATGACTTTCACTACTATCTCTTTTGCTTTGGAAGCTATTGCTGGACGTTTGGCATGTTTGGTAGAAAAAGATTCTCCGGCCGAGAAAAACACTTTTGGTGCACCATGCAGGTACATTTGAGTTTCCCAGGCAAACGAAAGCAGTTACACCAAAGTTTCTAGTTTCTGTTTGTGTCTCCCCTGAGGAGGTTTCAGGCCAGCAATATCTTTCAGAACTATCTGTTTTGGTTTAGAAGCTATTGCTGGACGTTTGGTAGAAAAAGCTGCTCCGGCCGAGGAAAACACTTTTTGTGCACCATGCAGGTACATTTGAGTTTCCCAGGCAAACGAAAGCAGTGACACCAAAGTTTCTAGTTTCTGTTTGTGTCTCCCCTGAGGAGGTTTCAGGCCAGCTATGTCTTTCAGTACTATCTCTTTTGGTTTGGAAGCTATTGCTGGACGTTTGGTAGAAAAAGCTGCTCCGGCCGAGAAAAACACTTTTGGTGCACCATGCAGGTACATTTGAGTTTCCCAGGCAAACGAAAGCAGTGACACCAATGTTTCTAGTTTCTGTTTGTGTCTCCCCTGAGGAGATTTCAGGCTAGCTATGTCTTTCAGTACTATCTCTTTTGGTTTGGAAGCTATTGCTGGACGTTTTGCTGAAAAAGCTGCTCCGGCCGAGAAAAACACTTTTGGTGCACCATGCAGGTACATTTGAGTTTCCCAGGCAAACGAAAGCAGTTACACCAAAGTTTCTAGTTTCTGTTTGTGTCTCCCCTGAGGAGGTTTCAGGCCAGCAATATCTTTCAGTACTATCTCTTTTGGTTTGGAATCTATTGCTGGACGTTTGGTAGAAAAAGCTGCTCTGGCCGAGAAAAACACTTTTGGTGCACCATGCAGGTACATTTGAGTTTCCCAGGCAAACGAAAGCAGTTACACCAAAGTTTCTAGTTTCTGTTTGTGTCTCCCCTGAGGAGGTTTCAGGCCAGCTATGTCTTGCAGTACTATCTCTTTTGGTTTGGAAGCTATTGCTGGACGTTTGGTAGAAAAAGCTGCTCCGGCCGAGAAAAACACTTTTGGTGCACCATGCAGGTACATTTGAGTTTCCCAGGCAAACGAAAGCAGTTACACCAATGTTTCTAGTTTCTGTTTGTGTCTCCCCTGAGGAGGTTTCAGGCCAGCAATGTCTTTCAGTACTATCACTTTTGGTTTGGATGCTATTGCTGGACGTTTGGCATGTTTGGTAGAAAAAGCTTCTCCGGCCGAGAAAAACACTTTTGGTGCACCATGCAGGTACATTTGAGTTTCCCAGGCAAACAAAAGCAGTTACACCAAAGTTACTAGTTTCTGTTTGTCTCTCCCCTGAGGAGGTTTCAGGCCAGCTATGTCTTTCAGTACTATCTCTTTTGATTTGGAAGCTATTGCTGGACGTTTGGCATGTTTTGTAGAAAAAGCTTCTCCGGCCGAGAAAAACACTTTTGGTGCACCATGCAGGTACATTTGAGTTTCCCAGGCAAACAAAAGCAGTTACACCAAAGTTTCTAGTTTCTGTTTGTGTCTCCCCTGAGGAGGTTTCATGCCAGCTATGTCTTTCAGTACTATCTCTTTTGGTTTGGAAGCTATTGCTGGACGTTTGGTAGAAAAAGCTGCTCCGGCCGAGAAAAACACTTTTGGTGCACCATGCAGGTACATTTGAGTTTCCCAGGCAAACGAAAGCAGTTACACCAAAGTTTCTAGTTTCTGTTTGTGTCTCCCCTGAGGAGGTTTCATGCCAGCTATGTCTTTCAGTACTATCTCTTTTGGTTTGGAAGCTATTGCTGGACGTTCGGTAAAAAAAGCTGCTCTGGCCAAGAAAAACACTTTGGTGCACCATGCAGGTACATTTGAGTTTCCCAGGCAAACGAAAGCAGTTACACCAAAGTTTCTAGTTTCTGTTTGTGTCTCTCCTGAGGAGGTTTCAGGCCAGCAATGTCTTTCAGTACTATCTCTTTTGGTTTGGAAGCTATTGCTGGACGTTCGGTAGAAAAAGCTGCTCTGGCCTAGAAAAACACTTTGGTGCACCATGCAGGTACATTTGAGTTTCCCAGGAAAACGAAAGCAGTTACACCAAAGTTTCTAGTTTCTGTTTGTGTCTCCCCTGAGGAGGTTTCAGGCCAGCTATGACTTTCAGTACTATCTCTTTTGGTTTTGAAGCTATTGCTGGACGTTTGGCATGTTTGGTAGAAAAAGCTGCTCCGGCCGAGAAAAACACTTTTGGTGCACCATGCAGGTACATTTGAGTTTCCCAGGCAAACGAAAGCAGTTACACCAAAGTTTCTAGTTTCTGTTTGTGTCTCCCCTGAGGAGGTTTCAGGCCAGCTATGTCTTTCAGTACTATCTCTTTTGGTTTGGAAGCTATTGCTGGACGTTCGGTAGAAAAAGCTGCTCTGGCCGAGAGAAACACTTTTGGTGCACCATGCAGGTACATTTGAGTTTCCCAGGCAAACGAATGCAGTTACACCAAAGTTTCTAGTTTCTGTTTGTGTCTCCCCTGAGGAGGTTTCAGGCCAGCAATATCTTTCAGAACTATCTGTTTTGGTTTTGAAGCTATTGCTGGACGTTTGGTAGAAAAAGCTGCTCCGGCCGAGAAAAACACTTTTGGTGCACCATGCAGGTACATTTGAGTTTCCCAGGCAAACGAAAGCAGTTACACCAAAGTTTCTAGTTTCTGTTTGTGTCTCCCCTGAGGAGGTTTCAGGCCAGCAATATCTTTCAGAACTATCTGTTTTGGTTTGGAAGCTATTGCTGGACGTTTGGTAAAAAAAGCTGCTCTGGCCAAGAAAAACACTTTGGTGCACCATGCAGGTACATTTGAGTTTCCCAGGCAAACGAAAGCAGTTACACCAAAGTTTCTAGTTTCTGTTTGTGTCTCCCCTGAGGAGGTTTCAGGCCAGCTATGACTTTCACTACTATCTCTTTTGGTTTGGAAGCTATTGCTGGACGTTTGGCATGTTTGGTAGAAAAAGATTCTCCGGCCGAGAAAAACACTTTTGGTGCACCATGCAGGTACATTTGAGTTTCCCAGGCAAACGAAAGCAGTTACACCAAAGTTTCTAGTTTCTGTTTGTGTCTCGCCTGAGGAGGTTTCAGGCCAGCAATATCTTTCAGAACTATCTGTTTTGGTTTAGAAGCTATTGCTGGACGTTTGGTAGAAAAAGCTGCTCCGGCCGAGGAAAACACTTTTTGTGCACCATGCAGGTACATTTGAGTTTCCCAGGCAAACGAAAGCAGTGACACCAAAGTTTCTAGTTTCTGTTTGTGTCTCCCCTGAGGAGGTTTCAGGCCAGCTATGTCTTTCAGTACTATCTCTTTTGGTTTGGAAGCTATTGCTGGACGTTTGGTAGAAAAAGCTGCTCCGGCCGAGAAAAACACTTTTGGTGCACCATGCAGGTACATTTGAGTTTCCCAGGCAAACGAAAGCAGTGACACCAATGTTTCTAGTTTCTGTTTGTGTCTCCCCTGAGGAGATTTCAGGCTAGCTATGTCTTTCAGTACTATCTCTTTTGGTTTGGAAGCTATTGCTGGACGTTTTGTAGAAAAAGCTTCTCCGGCCGAGAAAAACACTTTTGGTGCACCATGCAGGTACATTTGAGTTTCCCAGGCAAACGAAAGCAGTTACACCAAAGTTTCTAGTTTCTGTTTGTGTCTCCCCTGAGGAGGTTTCAGGCCAGCAATATCTTTCAGTACTATCTCTTTTGGTTTGGAAGCTATTGCTGGACGTTTGGTAGAAAAAGCTGCTCTGGCCGAGAAAAACACTTTGGTGCACCATGCAGGTACATTTGAGTTTCCCAGGCAAACGAAAGCAGTGACACCAAAGTTTCTAGTTTCTGTTTGTGTCTCCCCTGAGGAGGTTTCAGGCCAGCTATGTCTTGCAGTACTATCTCTTTTGGTTTGGAAGCTATTGGTGGACGTTTGGTAGAAAAAGCTGCTCCGGTCGAGAAAAACACTTTTGGTGCACCATGCAGGTACATTTGAGTTTCCCAGGCAAACGAAAGCAGTTACACCAAAGTTTCTAGTTTCTGTTTGTGTCTCCCCTGAGGAGGTTTCAGGCCAGCAATGTCTTTCAGTACTATCACTATTGGTTTGGAAGCTATTGCTGGACGTTTGGCATGTTTGGTAGAAAAAGCTTCTCCGGCCGAGAAAAACACTTTTGGTGCACCATGCAGGTACATTTGAGTTTCCCAGGCAAACAAAAGCAGTGACACCAAAGTTTCTAGTTTCTGTTTGTCTCTCCCCTGAGGAGGTTTCAGGCCAGCTATGTCTTTCAGTACTATCTCTTTTGGTTTGGAAGCTATTGCTGGACGTTTGGCATGTTTGGTAGAAAAAGCTTCTCCGGCCGAGAAAAACACTTTTGGTGCACCATGCAGGTACATTTGAGTTTCCCAGGCAAACGAATGCAGTTACACCAAAGTTTCTAGTTTCTGTTTGTGTCTCCCCTGAGGAGGTTTCAGGCCAGCAATATCTTTCAGAACTATCTCTTTTGGTTTGGAAGCTATTGCTGGACGTTCTGTAGAAAAAGATTCTCCGGCCGAGAAAAACACTTTTGGTGCACCATGCAGGTACATTTGAGTTTCCCAGGCAAACGAAAGCAGTGACACCAAAGTTTCTAGTTTCTGTTTGTGTCTCCCCTGAGGAGGTTTCATGCCAGCTATGTCTTTCAGTACTATCTCTTTTGGTTTGGAAGCTATTGCTGGACGTTTGGTAAAAAAAGCTGCTCTGGCCAAGAAAAACACTTTGGTGCACCATGCAGGTACATTTGAGTTTCCCAGGCAAACGAAAGCAGTTACACCAAAGTTTCTAGTTTCTGTTTGTGTCTCTCCTGAGGAGGTTTCAGGCCAGCAATGTCTTTCAGTACTATCTCTTTTGGTTTGGAAGCTATTGCTGGACGTTCGGTAGAAAAAGCTGCTCTGGCCTAGAAAAACACTTTGGTGCACCATGCAGGTACATTTGAATTTCCCAAGAAAACGAAAGCAGTGACACCAAAGTTTCTAGTTTCTGTTTGTGTCTCCCCTGAGGAGGTTTCAGGCCATCTATGTCTTTCAGTACTATCTCTTTTGGTTTGGAAGCTATTGCTGGACGTTTGGCATGTTTGGTAAAAAAAGCTGCTCTGGCCGAGAAAAACACTTTTGGTGCACCATGCAGGTACATTTGAGTTTCCCAGGCAAACGAAAGCAGTGACATTAAAGTTTCTAGTTTCTGTTTGTGTCTCCCCTGAGGAGGTTTCAGGCCAGCAATATCTTTCAGAACTATCTGTTTTGGTTTGGAAGCTATTGCTGGACGTTTGGTAGAAAAAGCTGCTCCGGCCGAGAAAAACACTTTTGGTGCACCATGCAGGTACATTTGAGTTTCCCAGGCAAACGAAAGCAGTTACACCAAAGTTTCTAGTTTCTGTTTGTGTCTCCCCTGAGGAGGTTTCAGGCCAGCTATGTCTTTCAGTACTATCTCTTTTGCTTTTGAAGCTATTGCTGGACGTTCGGTAGAAAAAGCTGCTCTGGCCAAGAAAAACACTTTGGTGCACCATGCAGGTACATTTGAGTTTCCCAGGCAAACGAAAGCAGTTACACCAAAGTTTCTAGTTTCTGTTTGTGTCTCCCCTGAGGAGGTTTCAGGCCAGCTATGTCTTTCAGTACTATCTCTTTTGGTTTTGAAGCTATTGCGGGACGTTCGGTAGAAAAAGCTGCTCTGGCCAAGAAAAACACTTTGGTGCACCATGCAGGTACATTTGAGTTTCCCAGGCAAACGAAAGCAGTTACACCAAAGTTTCTAGTTTCATTTTGTGTCTCCCCTGAGGAGGTTTCAGGCCAGCTATGTCTTTCAGTACTATCTCTTTTGGTTTGGAAGCTATTGCTGGACGTTTGATAGAAAGAGCTGCTCTGGCCGAGAAAAACACTTTTGGTGCACCATGCAGGTACATTTGAGTTTCCCAGGCAAATGAAAGCAGTTACACCAAAGTTTCTAGTTTCTGTTTGTGTCTCCCCTGAGGAGGTTTCAGGCCAGCTATGTCTTGCAGTGCTATCTCTTTTGGTTTGGAAGCTATTGCTGGACGTTTGGTAGAAAAAGCTTCTCCGGCCGAGGTTAACACTTTTGGTGCACCATGCAGGTACATTTGAGTTTCCCAGGCAAACGAAAGCAGTTACACCAAAGATTCTAGTTTCTGTTTGTGTTTCCCCTGAGGAGGTTTCAGGCCAGCAATATCTTTCAGAACTATCTGTTTTGGTTTGGAAGCTATTGCTGGACGTTTGGCATGTTTGGTAGTAAAAAGCTGCTCCGGCCGAGAAAAACACTTTTGCTGCACCATGCAGGTACATTTGAGTTTCCCAGGCAAACGAAAGCAGTTACACCAAAGTTTCTAGTTTCTGTTTGTGTCTCCCCTGAGGAGGTTTAAGGCCAGCTATGACTTTCACTACTATCTCTTTTGGTTTGGAAGCTATTGCTGGACGTTTGGCATGTTTGGTAGAAAAAGATTCTCCGGCCGAGAAAAACACTTTTGGTGCACCATGCAGGTACATTTGAGTTTCCCAGGCAAACGAAAGCAGTTACACCAAAGTTTCTAGTTTCTGTTTGTGTCTCCCCTGAGGAGGTTTCAGGCCAGCAATATCTTTCAGAACTATCTGTTTTGGTTTAGAAGCTATTGCTGGACGTTTGGTAGAAAAAGCTGCTCCGGCCGAGGAAAACACTTTTTGTGCACCATGCAGGTACATTTGAGTTTCCCAGGCAAACGAAAGCAGTGACACCAAAGTTTCTAGTTTCTGTTTGTGTCTCCCCTGAGGAGGTTTCAGGCCAGCTATGTCTTTCAGTACTATCTCTTTTGGTTTGGAAGCTATTGCTGGACGTTTGGTAGAAAAAGCTGCTCCGGCCGAGAAAAACACTTTTGGTGCACCATGCAGGTACATTTGAGTTTCCCAGGCAAACGAAAGCAGTGACACCAATGTTTCTAGTTTCTGTTTGTGTCTCCCCTGAGGAGATTTCAGGCTAGCTATGTCTTTCAGTACTATCTCTTTTGGTTTGGAAGCTATTGCTGGACGTTTTGCTGAAAAAGCTGCTCCGGCCGAGAAAAACACTTTTGGTGCACCATGCAGGTACATTTGAGTTTCCCAGGCAAACGAAAGCAGTTACACCAAAGTTTCTAGTTTCTGTTTGTGTCTCCCCTGAGGAGGTTTCAGGCCAGCAATATCTTTCAGTACTATCTCTTTTGGTTTGGAATCTATTGCTGGACGTTTGGTAGAAAAAGCTGCTCTGGCCGAGAAAAACACTTTTGGTGCACCATGCAGGTACATTTGAGTTTCCCAGGCAAACGAAAGCAGTTACACCAAAGTTTCTAGTTTCTGTTTGTGTCTCCCCTGAGGAGGTTTCAGGCCAGCTATGTCTTTCAGTACTATCTCTTTTGGTTTGGAAGCTATTGCTGGACGTTTGGTAGAAAAAGCTGCTCCGGCCGAGAAAAACACTTTTGGTGCACCATGCAGGTACATTTGAGTTTCCCAGGCAAACGAAAGCAGTTACACCAAAGTTTCTAGTTTCTGTTTGTGTCTCCCCTGAGGAGGTTTCAGGCCAGCAATGTCTTTCAGTACTATCACTTTTGGTTTGGATGCTATTGCTGGACGTTTGGCATGTTTGGTAGAAAAAGCTTCTCCGGCCGAGAAAAACACTTTTGGTGCACCATGCAGGTACATTTGAGTTTCCCAGGCAAACAAAAGCAGTTACACCAAAGTTACTAGTTTCTGTTTGTCTCTCCCCTGAGGAGGTTTCAGGCCAGCTATGTCTTTCAGTACTATCTCTTTTGGTTTGGAAGCTATTGCTGGACGTTTGGCATGTTTTGTAGAAAAAGCTTCTCCGGCCGAGAAAAACACTTTTGGTGCACCATGCAGGTACATTTGAGTTTCCCAGGCAAACAAAAGCAGTTACACCAAAGTTTCTAGTTTCTGTTTGTGTCTCCCCTGAGGAGGTTTCATGCCAGCTATGTCTTTCAGTACTATCTCTTTTGGTTTGGAAGCTATTGCTGGACGTTTGGTAGAAAAAGCTGCTCCGGCCGAGAAAAATACTTTTGGTGCACCATGCAGGTACATTTGAGTTTCCCAGGCAAACGAAAGCAGTTACACCAAAGTTTCTAGTTTCTGTTTGTGTCTCCCCTGAGGAGGTTTCATGCCAGCTATGTCTTTCAGTACTATCTCTTTTGGTTTGGAAGCTATTGCTGGACGTTTGGCATGTTTGGTAGAAAAAGCTTCTCCGGCCGAGAAAAACACTTTTGGTGCACCATGCAGGTACATTTGAGTTTCCCAGGCAAACGAATGCAGTTACACCAAAGTTTCTAGTTTCTGTTTGTGTCTCCCCTGAGGAGGTCTCAGGCCAGCTATGTCTTTCAGTACTATCTCTTTTGGTTTGGAAGCTATTGCTGGACGTTTGGTAGAAAAAGCTGCTCTGGCCGAGAAAAACACTTTTGGTGCACCATGCAGGTACATTTGAGTTTCCCAGGCAAACGAAAGCAGTGACACCAAAGTTTCTAGTTTCTGTTTGTGTCTCCCCTGAGGAGGTTTCAGGCCAGCTATGTCTTTCAGTACTATCTCTTTTGGTTTGGAAGGTATTGCTGGACGTTTGGTAGAAAAAGCTTCTCCGGCCGAGAAAAACACTTTTGGTGCAACATGCAGGTACATTTGAGTTTCCCAGGCAAATGAAAGCAGTTACACCAAAGTTTCTAGTTTCTGTTTGTGTCTCCCCTGAGGAGGTTTCAGGCAAGCAATATCTTTCAGAACTATCTGTTTTGGTTTGGAAGCTATTGCTGTACGTTTGGCATGTTTGGTAGAAAAAGCTGCTCCGGCCGAGAAAAACACTTTTGGTGCACCATGCAGGTACATTTGAGTTTCCCAGGCAAACGAAAGCAGTTACACCAAAGTTTCTAGTTTCTGTTTGTGTCTCCCCTGAGGAGGTTTCAGGCCAGCTATGACTTTCACTACTATCTCTTTTGGTTTGGAAGCTATTGCTGGACGTTTGGCATGTTTGGTAGAAAAAGATTCTCCGGCCGAGAAAAACACTTTTGGTGCACCATGCAGGTACATTTGAGTTTCCCAGGCAAACGAAAGCAGTTACACCAAAGTTTCTAGTTTCTGTTTGTGTCTCCCCTGAGGAGGTTTCAGGCCAGCTATGACTTTCACTACTATCTCTTTTGGTTTGGAAGCTATTGCTGGACGTTTGGTAGAAAAAGCTTCTCCGGCCGAGAAAAACACTTTTGGTGCACCATGCAGGTACATTTGAGTTTCCCAGGCAAACGAAAGCAGTGACACCAAAGTTTCTAGTTTCTGTTTGTGTCTCCCCTGAGGAGGTTTCAGGCCATCTATGTCTTTCAGTACTATCTCTTTTGGTTTGGATACTATTGCTGGACGTTTGGTAGAAAAAGCTGCTCCGGCCGAGAAAAACACTTTTGGTGCACCATGCAGGTACATTTGAGTTTCCCAGGCAAACCAAAGCAGTTACACCAAAGTTTCTAGTTTCTGTTTGTGTCTCCCCTGAGGAGGTTTCAGGCCAGCTATGTCTTTCAGAACTATCTGTTTTGGTTTAGAAGCTATTGCTGGACGTTTGGTAGAAAAAGCTGCTCCGGCCGAGGAAAACACTTTTTGTGCACCATGCAGGTACATTTGAGTTTCCCAGGCAAACGAAATCAGTTACACCAAAGTTTCTAGTTTCTGTTTGTGTCTCCCCTGAGGAGGTTTCAGGCCAGCTATGTCTTGCAGTACTATCTCTTTTGGTTTGGAAGCTATTGCTGGACGTTTGGTAGAAAAAGCTGCTCCGGCCGAGAAAAACACTTTTGGTGCACCATGCAGGTACATTTGAGTTTCCCAGGCAAACGAAAGCAGTTACACCAAAGTTTCTAGTTTCTGTTTGTGTCTCCCCTGAGGAGGTTTCAGGCCAGCAATGTCTTTCAGTACTATCACTTTTGGTTTGGATGCTATTGCTGGACGTTTGGCATGTTTGGTAGAAAAAGCTTCTCCGGCCGAGAAAAACACTTTTGGTGCACCATGCAGGTACATTTGAGTTTCCCAGGCAAACAAAAGCAGTTACACCAAAGTTACTAGTTTCTGTTTGTCTCTCCCCTGAGGAGGTTTCAGGCCAGCTATGTCTTTCAGTACTATCTCTTTTGGTTTGGAAGCTATTGCTGGACGTTTGGCATGTTTTGTAGAAAAAGCTTCTCCGGCCGAGAAAAACACTTTTGGTGCACCATGCAGGTACATTTGAGTTTCCCAGGCAAACAAAAGCAGTTACACCAAAGTTTCTAGTTTCTGTTTGTGTCTCCCCTGAGGAGGTTTCATGCCAGCTATGTCTTTCAGTACTATCTCTTTTGGTTTGGAAGCTATTGCTGGACGTTTGGTAGAAAAAGCTGCTCCGGCCGAGAAAAACACTTTTGGTGCACCATGCAGGTACATTTGAGTTTCCCAGGCAAACGAAAGCAGTTACACCAAAGTTTCTAGTTTCTGTTTGTGTCTCCCCTGAGGAGGTTTCATGCCAGCTATGTCTTTCAGTACTATCTCTTTTGGTTTGGAAGCTATTGCTGGACGTTTGGCATGTTTGGTAGAAAAAGCTTCTCCGGCCGAGAAAAACACTTTTGGTGCACCATGCAGGTACATTTGAGTTTCCCAGGCAAACGAATGCAGTTACACCAAAGTTTCTAGTTTCTGTTTGTGTCTCCCCTGAGGAGGTCTCAGGCCAGCTATGTCTTTCAGTACTATCTCTTTTGGTTTGGAAGCTATTGCTGGACGTTTGGTAGAAAAAGCTGCTCTGGCCGAGAAAAACACTTTTGGTGCACCATGCAGGTACATTTGAGTTTCCCAGGCAAACGAAAGCAGTGACACCAAAGTTTCTAGTTTCTGTTTGTGTCTCCCCTGAGGAGGTTTCAGGCCAGCTATGTCTTTCAGTACTATCTCTTTTGGTTTGGAAGCTATTGCTGGACGTTTGGTAGAAAAAGCTTCTCCGGCCGAGAAAAACACTTTTGGTGCAACATGCAGGTACATTTGAGTTTCCCAAAAAATGAAAGCAGTTACACCAAAGTTTCTAGTTTCTGTTTGTGTCTCCCCTGAGGAGGTTTCAGGCAAGCAATATCTTTCAGAACTATCTGTTTTGGTTTGGAAGCTATTGCTGTACGTTTGGCATGTTTGGTAGAAAAAGCTGCTCCGGCCGAGAAAAACACTTTTGGTGCACCATGCAGGTACATTTGAGTTTCCCAGGCAAACGAAAGCAGTTACACCAAAGTTTCTAGTTTCTGTTTGTGTCTCCCCTGAGGAGGTTTCAGGCCAGCTATGACTTTCACTACTATCTCTTTTGGTTTGGAAGCTATTGCTGGACGTTTGGCATGTTTGGTAGAAAAAGATTCTCCGGCCGAGAAAAACACTTTTGGTGCACCATGCAGGTACATTTGAGTTTCCCAGGCAAACGAAAGCAGTGACACCAAAGTTTCTAGTTTCTGTTTGTGTCTCCCCTGAGGAGGTTTCAGGCCAGCAATATCTTTCAGAACTATCTGTTTTGGTTTGGAAGCTATTGCTGGACGTTTGATAGAAAAAGCTGCTCCGGCCGAGAAAAACACTTTTGGTGCACCATGCAGGTACATTTGAGTTTCCCAGGCAAACGAAAGCAGTGACTCCAAAGTTTCTAGTTTCTGTTTGTGTCTCCCCTGAGGAGGTTTCAGGCCAGCTATGTCTTTCAGTACTATCTCTTTTGGTTTGGATTCTATTGCTGGACGTTTGGTAGAAAAAGATGCTCCGGCCGAGAAAAACACTTTTGGTGCACCATGCAGGTACATTTGAGTTTCCCAGGCAAACGAAAGCAGTTACACCAAAGTTTCTAGTTTCAGTTTGTGTCTCCCCTGAGGAGGTTTCAGGCCTGCAATATCTTTCAGTACTCTCTCTTTTTGTTTGGAAGCTATTGCTGGACGTTTGGTAGAAAGAGCTGCTCTGGCCGAGAAAAACACTTTTGGTGCACCATGCAGGTACATTTGAGTTTCCCAGGCAAACGAAAGCAGTGACACCAAAGTTTCTAGTTTCTGTTTGTGTCTCCCCTGAGGAGGTTTCAGGCCAGCTATGTCTTGCAGTGCTATCTCTTTTGGTTTGGAAGCTATTGCTGGACGTTTGGTAGAAAAAGCTTCTCCGGCCGAGAAAAACACTTTTGGTGCACCATGCCGGTACATTTGAGTTTCCCAGGCAAACGAAAGCAGTTACACCAAAGATTCTAGTTTCTGTTTGTGTCTCCCCTGAGGAGGTTTCAGGCAAGCAATATCTTTCAGAACTATCTGTTTTGGTTTGGAAGCTATTGCTGTACGTTTGGCATGTTTGGTAGAAAAAGCTGCTCCGGCCGAGAAAAACATTTTTGGTGCACCATGCAGGTACATTTGAGTTTCCCAGGCAAACGAAAGCAGTTACACCAAAGTTTCTAGTTTCTGTTTGTGTCTCCCCTGAGGAGGTTTCAGGCCAGCTATGACTTTCACTACTATCTCTTTTGGTTTGGAAGCTATTGCTGGACGTTTGGCATGTTTGGTAGAAAAAGATTCTCCGGCCGAGAAAAACACTTTTGGTGCACCATGCAGGTACATTTGAGTTTCCCAGGCAAACGAAAGCAGTTACACCAAAGTTTCTAGTTTCTGTTTGTGTCTCCCCTGAGGAGGTTTCAGGCCAGCTATGACTTTCACTACTATCTCTTTTGGTTTGGAAGCTATTGCTGGACGTTTGGTAGAAAAAGCTTCTCCGGCCGAGAAAAACACTTTTGGTGCACCATGCAGGTACATTTGAGTTTCCCAGGCAAACGAAAGCAGTGACACCAAAGTTTCTAGTTTCTGTTTGTGTCTCCCCTGAGGAGGTTTCAGGCCATCTATGTCTTTCAGTACTATCTCTTTTGGTTTGGATACTATTGCTGGACGTTTGGTAGAAAAAGCTGCTCCGGCCGAGAAAAACACTTTTGGTGCACCATGCAGGTACATTTGAGTTTCCCAGGCAAACCAAAGCAGTTACACCAAAGTTTCTAGTTTCTGTTTGTGTCTCCCCTGAGGAGGTTTCAGGCCAGCTATGTCTTTCAGAACTATCTGTTTTGGTTTAGAAGCTATTGCTGGACGTTTGGTAGAAAAAGCTGCTCCGGCCGAGGAAAACACTTTTTGTGCACCATGCAGGTACATTTGAGTTTCCCAGGCAAACGAAATCAGTTACACCAAAGTTTCTAGTTTCTGTTTGTGTCTCCCCTGAGGAGGTTTCAGGCCAGCTATGTCTTGCAGTACTATCTCTTTTGGTTTGGAAGCTATTGCTGGACGTTTGGTAGAAAAAGCTGCTCCGGCCGAGAAAAACACTTTTGGTGCACCATGCAGGTACATTTGAGTTTCCCAGGCAAATGAAAGCAGTTACACCAAAGTTTCTAGTTTCTGTTTGTGTCTCCCCTGAGGAGGTTTCAGGCCAGCAATGTCTTTCAGTACTATCACTTTTGGTTTGGATGCTATTGCTGGACGTTTGGCATGTTTGGTAGAAAAAGCTTCTCCGGCCGAGAAAAACACTTTTGGTGCACCATGCAGGTACATTTGAGTTTCCCAGGCAAACAAAAGCAGTGACACCAAAGTTACTAGTTTCTGTTTGTCTCTCCCCTGAGGAGGTTTCAGGCCAGCTATGTCTTTCAGTACTATCTCTTTTGGTTTGGAAGCTATTGCTGGACTTTTGGCATGTTTGGTAGAAAAAGCTTCTCCGGCCGAGAAAAACACTTTTGGTGCACCATGCAGGTACATTTGAGTTTCCCAGGCAAACAAAAGCAGTTACACCAAAGTTTCTAGTTTCTGTTTGTGTCTCCCCTGAGGAGGTTTCATGCCAGCTATGTCTTTCAGTACTATCTCTTTTGGTTTGGAAGCTATTGCTGGACGTTTGGTAGAAAAAGCTGCTCCGGCCGAGAAAAACACTTTTGGTGCACCATGCAGGTACATTTGAGTTTCCCAGGCAAACGAAAGCAGTGACACCAAAGTTTCTAGTTTCTGTTTGTGTCTCCCCTGAGGAGGTTTCATGCCAGCTATGTCTTTCAGTACTATCTCTTTTGGTTTGGAAGCTATTGCTGGACGTTTGGCATGTTTGGTAGAAAAAGCTTCTCCGGCCGAGAAAAACACTTTTGGTGCACCATGCAGGTACATTTGAGTTTCCCAGGCAAACGAATGCAGTTACACCAAAGTTTCTAGTTTCTGTTTGTGTCTCCCCTGAGGAGGTTTCAGGCCAGCAATATCTTTCAGTACTATCTCTTTTGGTTTGGAAGCTATTGCTGTACGTTTTGCTGAAAAAGCTGCTCCGGCCGAGAAAAACACTTTTGGTGCACCATGCAGGTACATTTGAGTTTCCCAGGCAAACGAAAGCAGTTACACCAAAGTTTCTAGTTTCTGTTTGTGTCTCCCCTGAGGAGGTTTCAGGCCAGCTATGTCTTTCAGTACTATCTCTTTTGGTTTGGAAGCTATTGCTGGACGTTTGGTAGAAAAAGCTGCTCTGGCCGAGAAAAACACTTTTGGTGCACCATGCAGGTACATTTGAGTTTCCCAGGCAAATGAAAGCAGTTACACCAAAGTTTCTAGTTTCTGTTTGTGTCTCCCCTGAGGAGGTTTCAAGGCAGCTATGTCTTTCAGTACTATCTCTTTTGGTTTGGAAGCTATTGCTGGACGTTTGGTAGAAAAAGCTTCTCCGGCCGAGAAAAACACTTTTGGTGCACCATGCAGGTACATTTGTGTTTCCCAAGCAAACGAAAGCAGTGACACCAAAGTTTCTAGTTTCTGTTTGTGTCTCCCCTGAGGAGGTTTCAGGCCTTTTATGTCTTTCAGTACTATCTCATTTGGTTTGGAAGCTATTGCTGGACGTTTGGCATGTTTGGTAATAAAAGCTGCTCTGGCCGAGAAAAACACTTTTGGTGCACCATGCAGGTACATTTGAGTTTCCCAGGCAAACGAAAGCAGTGACACCAAAGTTTCTAGTTTCTGTTTGTGTCTCCCCTGAGGAGGTTTCAGGCCAGCAATATCTTTCAGAACTATCTGTTTTGGTTTGGAAGCTATTGCTGGACGTTTGATAGAAAAAGCTGCTCCGGCCGAGAAAAACACTTTTGGTGCACCATGCAGGTACATTTGAGTTTCCCAGGCAAACGAAAGCAGTGACACCAAAGTTTCTAGTTTCTGTTTGTGTCTCCCCTGAGGAGGTTTCAGGCCAGCTATGTCTTTCAGTACTATCTCTTTTGGTTTGGATTCTATTGCTGGACGTTTGGTAGAAAAAGCTGCTCCGGCCGAGAAAAACACTTTTGGTGCACCATGCAGGTACATTTGAGTTTCCCAGGCAAACGAAAGCAGTTACACCAAAGTTTCTAGTTTCTGTTTGTGTCTCCCCTGAGGAGGTTTCAGGCCAGCAATATCTTTCAGAACTATCTGTTTTGGTTTGGAAGCTATTGCTGTACGTTTGGCATGTTTGGTTGAAAAAGCTGCTCCGGCCGAGAAAAACACTTTTGGTGCACCATGCAGGTACATTTGAGTTTCCCAGGCAAACGAAAGCAGTTACACCAAAGTTTCTAGTTTCTGTTTGTGTCTCCCCTGAGGAGGTTTCAGGCCAGCTATGACTTTCACTACTATCTCTTTTGGTTTGGAAGCTATTGCTGGACGTTTGGCATGTTTGGTAGAAAAAGATTCTCCGGCCGAGAAAAACACTTTTGGTGCACCATGCAGGTACATTTGAGTTTCCCAGGCAAACGAAAGCAGTTACACCAAAGTTTCTAGTTTCCGTTTGTGTCTCCCCTGAGGAGGTTTCAGGCCAGCAATATCTTTCAGAACTATCTGTTTTGGTTTAGAAGCTATTGCTGGACGTTTGGTAGAAAAAGCTGCTCCGGCCGAGGAAAACACTTTTGGTGCACCATGCAGGTACATTTGAGTTTCCCAGGCAAACGAAAGCAGTGACACCAAAGTTTCTAGTTTCTGTTTGTGTCTCCCCTGAGGAGGTTTCAGGCCAGCTATGTCTTTCAGTACTATCTCTTTTGGTTTGGAAGCTATTGCTGGACGTTTTGTAGAAAAAGCTTCTCCGGCCGAGAAAAACACTTTTGGTGCAACATGCAGGTACATTTGAGTTTCCCAGGCAAACGAAAGCAGTGACACCAAAGTTTCTAGTTTCTGTTTGTGTCTCCCCTGAGGAGGTTTCAGGCCATCTATGTCTTTCAGTACTATCTCTTTTGGTTTGGAAGCTATTGCTGGACGTTTGGTAGAAAAAGCTGCTCCGGCCGAGAAAAACACTTTTGGTGCACCATGCAGGTACATTTGAGTTTCCCAGGCAAACCAAAGCAGTTACACCAAAGTTTCTAGTTTCTGTTTGTGTCTCCCCTGAGGAGGTTTCAGGCCAGCTATGTCTTTCAGTACTATCTCTTTTGGTTTGGAAGCTATTGCTGGACGTTTGGTAGAAAAAGCTGCTCCGGTCGAGAAAAACACTTTTGGTGCACCATGCAGGTACATTTGACTTTCCCAGGCAAACGAAACCAGTGACACCAATGTTTCTAGTTCTGTTTGTGTCTCCCCTGAGGAGGTTTCAGGCCAGCTATGTCTTTCAGTACTATCTCTTTTGGTTTGGAAGCTATTGATGGACGTTTGGTAGAAAAAGCTGCTCTGGCCGAGAAAAACACTTTTGGTGCACCATGCAGGTACATTTGAGTTTCCCAGGCAAACGAAAGCAGTTACACCAAAGTTTCTAGTTTCTGTTTGTGTCTCCCCTGAGGAGGTTTCAGGGCAGCTATGTCTTTCAGTACTATCTCTTTTGGTTTGGAAGCTATTGCTGGACGTTTGGTAGAAAAAGCTTCTCCGGCCGAGAAAAACACTTTTGGTGCACCATGCAGGTACATTTGTGTTTCCCAAGCAAACGAAAGCAGTGACACCAAAGTTTCTAGTTTCTGTTTGTGTCTCCCCTGAGGAGGTTTCAGGCCATCTATGTCTTTCAGTACTATCTCTTTTGGTTTGGAAGCTATTGCTGGACGTTTGGCATGTTTGGTAAAAAAAGCTGCTCTGGCCGAGAAAAACACTTTTGGTGCACCATGCAGGTACATTTGAGTTTCCCAGGCAAACGAAAGCAGTGACACCAAAGTTTCTAGTTTCTGTTTGTGTCTCCCCTGAGGAGGTTTCAGGCCAGCAATATCTTTCAGAACTATCTGTTTTGGTTTGGAAGTTATTGCTGGCCGTTTGATAGAAAAAGCTGCTCCGGCCGAGAAAAACACTTTTGGTGCACCATGCAGGTACATTTGAGTTTCCCAGGCAAACGAAAGCAGTTACACCAAAGTTTCTACTTTATGTTTGTGTCTCCCCTGAGGAGGTTTCAGGCCAGCTATGTCTTTCAGTACTATCTCTTTTGGTTTTGAAGCTATTGCTGGACGTTCGGTAGAAAAAGCTGCTCTGGCCAAGAAAAACACTTTGGTGAACCATGCAGGTACATTTGAGTTACCCAGGCAAACAAAAGCAGTGACACCAAAGTTTCTAGTTTCTGTTTGTGTCTCCCCTGAGGAGGTTTCAGGCCAGCAATGTCTTTCAGTACTATCTCTTTTGGTTTGGAAGCTATTGCTGAACTTTCGGTAGAAAAAGCTGCTCTGGCCAAGAAAAACACTTTTGGTGCACCATGCAGGTACATTTGAGTTTCCCAGGCAAACGAAAGCAGTGACACCAAAGTTTCTAGTTTCTGTTTGTGTCTCCCCTGAGGAGGTTTCATGCCAGCTATGTCTTTCAGTACTATCTGTTTTGGTTTGGAAGCTATTGCTGGACGTTTGGCATGTTTGGTAGAAAAAGCTTCTCCGGCCGAGAAAAACACATTTGGTGCACCATGCAGGTACATTTGAGTTTCCCAGGCAAACAAAAGCAGTTACACCAAAGTTTCTAGTTTCTGT
This sequence comes from Laterallus jamaicensis coturniculus, assembly GCA_022605575.1. Taxonomy (NCBI): domain Eukaryota; kingdom Metazoa; phylum Chordata; class Aves; order Gruiformes; family Rallidae; genus Laterallus; species Laterallus jamaicensis. Next base: position 3,910,304 of record JAKCOX010000001.1, read on the forward strand.
TTGTGTCTCCCCTGAGGAGGTTTCAGGCCAGCAATATCTTTCAGTACTATCTCTTTTGGTTTGGAAGCTATTGCTGTACGTTTTGTTGAAAAAGCTGCTCCTGCCGAGAAAAACACTTTTGGTGCACCATGCAGGTACATTTGAGTTTCCCAGGCAAACGAAAGCAGTTACACCAAAGTTTCTAGTTTCTGTTTGTGTCTCCCCTGAGGAGGTTTCAGGCCAGCTATGTCTTTCAGTACTATCTCTTTTGGTTTGGAAGCTATTGCTGTATGTTTTGTTGAAAAAGCTGCTCCGGCCGAGAAAAACACTTTTGGTGCACCATGCAGGTACATTTGAATTTCCCAGGCAAACTAAAGCAGTTACACCAAAGTTTCTAGTTTCTGTTTGTGTCTCCCCTGAGGAGGTTTCAGGCCAGCTATGTCTTTCAGTACTATCTCTTTTGGTTTGGAAGCTATTGCTGGACGTTTGGTAGAAAAAGCTTCTCCGGCCGAGAAAAACACTTTTGGTGCACCATGCAGGTACATTTGTGTTTCCCAAGCAAACGAAAGCAGTGACACCAAAGTTTCTAGTTTCTGTTTGTGTCTCCCCTGAGGAGGTTTCAGGCCATCTATGTCTTTCAGTACTATCTCTTTTGGTTTGGAAGCTATTGCTGGACGTTTGGCATGTTTGGTAAAAAAAGCTGCTCTGGCCGAGAAAAACACTTTTGGTGCACCATGCAGGTACATTTGAGTTTCCCAGGCAAACGAAAGCAGTGACACCAAAGTTTCTAGTTTCTGTTTGTGTCTCCCCTGAGGAGGTTTCAGGCCAGCAATATCTTTCAGAACTATCTGTTTTGGTTTGGAAGCTATTGCTGGACGTTTGATAGAAAAAGCTGCTCCGGCCGAGAAAAACACTTTTGGTGCACCATGCAGGTACATTTGAGTTTCCCAGGCAAACGAAAGCAGTGACACCAAAGTTTCTAGTTTCTGTTTGTGTCTCCCCTGAGGAGGTTTCAGGCCAGCTATGTCTTTCAGTACTATCTCTTTTGGTTTGGATTCTATTGATGGACGTTTGGTAGAAAAAGCTGCTCCGGCCGAGAAAAACACTTTTGGTGCACCATGCAGGTACATTTGAGTTTCCCAGGCAAACGAAAGCAGTTACACCAAAGTTTCTAGTTTCTGTTTGTGTCTCCCCTGAGGAGGTTTCAGGCCAGCAATATCTTTCAGTACTCTCTCTTTTTGTTTGGAAGCTATTGCTGGACGTTTGGTAGAAAGAGCTGCTCTGGCCGAGAAAAACACTTTTGGTGCACCATGCAGGTACATTTGAGTTTCCCAGGCAAATGAAAGCAGTTACACCAAAGTTTCTAGTTTCTGTTTGTGTCTCCCCTGAGGAGGTTTCAGGCCAGCTATGTCTTGCTGTGCTATCTCTTTTGGTTTGGAAGCTATTGCTGGACGTTTGGTAGAAAAAGCTTCTCCGGCCGAGAAAAACACTTTTGGTGCACCATGCAGGTACATTTGAGTTTCCCAGGCAAACGAAAGCAGTTACACCAAAGATTCTAGTTTCTGTTTGTGTCTCCCCTGAGGAGGTTTCAGGCAAGCAATATCTTTCAGAACTATCTGTTTTGGTTTGGAAGCTATTGCTGTACGTTTGGCATGTTTGGTTGAAAAAGCTGCTCCGGCCGAGAAAAACACTTTTGGTGCACCATGCAGGTACATTTGAGTTTCCCAGGCAAACGAAAGCAGTTACACCAAAGTTTCTAGTTTCTGTTTGTGTCTCCCCTGAGGAGGTTTCAGGCCAGCTATGACTTTCACTACTATCTCTTTTGGTTTGGAAGCTATTGCTGGACGTTTGGCATGTTTGGTAGAAAAAGATTCTCCGGCCGAGAAAAACACTTTTGGTGCACCATGCAGGTACATTTGAGTTTCCCAGGCAAACGAAAGCAGTTACACCAAAGTTTCTAGTTTCTGTTTGTGTCTCCCCTGAGGAGGTTTCAGGCCAGCAATATCTTTCAGAACTATCTGTTTTGGTTTAGAAGCTATTGCTGGACGTTTGGTAGAAAAAGCTGCTCCGGCCGAGGAAAACACTTTTGGTGCACCATGCAGGTACATTTGAGTTTCCCAGGCAAACGAAAGCAGTGACACCAAAGTTTCTAGTTTCTGTTTGTGTCTCCCCTGAGGAGGTTTCAGGCCAGCTATGTCTTTCAGTACTATCTCTTTTGGTTTGGAAGCTATTGCTGGACGTTTGGTAGAAAAAGCTTCTCCGGCCGAGAAAAACACTTTTGGTGCAACATGCAGGTACATTTGAGTTTCCCAGGCAAACGAAAGCAGTGACACCAAAGTTTCTAGTTTCTGTTTGTGTCTCCCCTGAGGAGGTTTCAGGCCATCTATGTCTTTCAGTACTATCTCTTTTGGTTTGGAAGCTATTGCTGGACGTTTGGTAGAAAAAGCTGCTCCGGCCGAGAAAAACACTTTTGGTGCACCATGCAGGTACATTTGAGTTTCCCAGGCAAACCAAAGCAGTTACACCAAAGTTTCTAGTTTCTGTTTGTGTCTCCCCTGAGGAGGTTTCAGGCCAGCTATGTCTTTCAGTACTATCTCTTTTGGTTTGGAAGCTATTGCTGGACGTTTGGTAGAAAAAGCTGCTCCGGTCGAGAAAAACACTTTTGGTGCACCATGCAGGTACATTTGACTTTCCCAGGCAAACGAAACCAGTGACACCAATGTTTCTAGTTCTGTTTGTGTCTCCCCTGAGGAGGTTTCAGGCCAGCTATGTCTTTCAGTACTATCTCTTTTGGTTTGGAAGCTATTGCTGGACGTTTGGTAGAAAAAGCTGCTCTGGCCGAGAAAAACACTTTTGGTGCACCATGCAGGTACATTTGAGTTTCCCAGGCAAACGAAAGCAGTTACACCAAAGTTTCTAGTTTCTGTTTGTGTCTCCCCTGAGGAGGTTTCAGGGCAGCTATGTCTTTCAGTACTATCTCTTTTGGTTTGGAAGCTATTGCTGGACGTTTGGTAGAAAAAGCTTCTCCGGCCGAGAAAAACACTTTTGGTGCACCATGCAGGTACATTTGTGTTTCCCAAGCAAACGAAAGCAGTGACACCAAAGTTTCTAGTTTCTGTTTGTGTCTCCCCTGAGGAGGTTTCAGGCCATCTATGTCTTTCAGTACTATCTCTTTTGGTTTGGAAGCTATTGCTGGACGTTTGGCATGTTTGGTAAAAAAAGCTGCTCTGGCCGAGAAAAACACTTTTGGTGCACCATGCAGGTACATTTGAGTTTCCCAGGCAAACGAAAGCAGTGACACCAAAGTTTCTAGTTTCTGTTTGTGTCTCCCCTGAGGAGGTTTCAGGCCAGCAATATCTTTCAGAACTATCTGTTTTGGTTTGGAAGTTATTGCTGGCCGTTTGATAGAAAAAGCTGCTCCGGCCGAGAAAAACACTTTTGGTGCACCATGCAGGTACATTTGAGTTTCCCAGGCAAACGAAAGCAGTTACACCAAAGTTTCTACTTTATGTTTGTGTCTCCCCTGAGGAGGTTTCAGGCCAGCTATGTCTTTCAGTACTATCTCTTTTGGTTTTGAAGCTATTGCTGGACGTTCGGTAGAAAAAGCTGCTCTGGCCAAGAAAAACACTTTGGTGAACCATGCAGGTACATTTGAGTTACCCAGGCAAACAAAAGCAGTGACACCAAAGTTTCTAGTTTCTGTTTGTGTCTCCCCTGAGGAGGTTTCAGGCCAGCAATGTCTTTCAGTACTATCTCTTTTGGTTTGGAAGCTATTGCTGAACGTTCGGTAGAAAAAGCTGCTCTGGCCAAGAAAAACACTTTGGTGCACCATGCAGGTACATTTGAGTTTCCCAGGCAAACGAAAGCAGTGACACCAAAGTTTCTAGTTTCTGTTTGTGTCTCCCCTGAGGAGGTTTCATGCCAGCTATGTCTTTCAGTACTATCTGTTTTGGTTTGGAAGCTATTGCTGGACGTTTGGCATGTTTGGTAGAAAAAGCTTCTCCGGCCGAGAAAAACACATTTGGTGCACCATGCAGGTACATTTGAGTTTCCCAGGCAAACGAAAGCAGTTACACCAAAGTTTCTAGTTTCTGTTTGTGTCTCCCCTGAGGAGGTTTCAGGCCAGCAATATCTTTCAGTACTATCTCTTTTGGTTTGGAAGCTATTGCTGTACGTTTTGTTGAAAAAGCTGCTCCGGCCGAGAAAAACACTTTTGGTGCACCATGCAGGTACATTTGAATTTCCCAGGCAAACGAAACCAGTGACACCAATGTTTCTAGTTTCTGTTTGTGTCTCCCCTGAGGAGGTTTCAGGCCAGCTATGTCTTTCAGTACTATCTCTTTTGATTTGGAAGCTATTGCTGGACGTTTGGTAGAAAAAGCTGCTCTGGCCGAGAAAAACACTTTTGGTGCACCATGCAGGTACATTTGAGTTTCCCAGGCAAACGAAAGCAGTTACACCAAAGTTTCTAGTTTCTGTTTGTGTCTCCCCTGAGGAGGTTTCAGGGCAGCTATGTCTTTCAGTACTATCTCTTTTGGTTTGGAAGCTATTGCTGGACGTTTGGTAGAAAAAGCTTCTCCGGCCGAGAAAAACACTTTTGGTGCACCATGCAGGTACATTTGTGTTTCCCAAGCAAACGAAAGCAGTGACACCAAAGTTTCTAGTTTCTGTTTGTGTCTCCCCTGAGGAGGTTTCAGGCCATCTATGTCTTTCAGTACTATCTCTTTTGGTTTGGAAGCTATTGCTGGACTTTTGGCATGTTTGGTAGAAAAAGCTTCTCCGGCCGAGAAAAACACTTTTGGTGCACCATGCAGGTACATTTGAGTTTCCCAGGCAAACGAAAGCAGTTACACCAAAGTTTCTAGTTTCTGTTTGTGTCTCCCCTGAGGAGGTTTCAGGCCAGCTATGTCTTTCAGTACTATCTCTTTTGGTTTGGAAGCTATTGCTGTATGTTTTGTTGAAAAAGCTGCTCCGGCCGAGAAAAACACTTTTGGTGCACCATGCAGGTACATTTGAATTTCCCAGGCAAACGAAAGCAGTTACACCAAAGTTTCTAGTTTCTGTTTGTGTCTCCCCTGAGGAGGTTTCAGGGCAGCTATGTCTTTCAGTACTATCTCTTTTGGTTTGGAAGCTATTGCTGGACGTTTGGTAGAAAAAGCTTCTCCGGCCGAGAAAAACACTTTTGGTGCACCATGCAGGTACATTTGTGTTTCCCAAGCAAACGAAAGCAGTGACACCAAAGTTTCTAGTTTCTGTTTGTGTCTCCCCTGAGGAGGTTTCAGGCCATCTATGTCTTTCAGTACTATCTCTTTTGGTTTGGAAGCTATTGCTGGACGTTTGGCATGTTTGGTAAAAAAAGCTGCTCTGGCCGAGAAAAACACTTTTGGTGCACCATGCAGGTACATTTGAGTTTCCCAGGCAAACGAAAGCAGTGACACCAAAGTTTCTAGTTTCTGTTTGTGTCTCCCCTGAGGAGGTTTCAGGCCAGCAATATCTTTCAGAACTATCTGTTTTGGTTTGGAAGCTATTGCTGGACGTTTGATAGAAAAAGCTGCTCCGGCCGAGAAAAACACTTTTGGTGCACCATGCAGGTACATTTGAGTTTCCCAGGAAAACGAAAGCAGTTACACCAAAGTTTCTAGTTTCTGTTTGTGTCTCCCCTGAGGAGGTTTCAGGCCAGCTATGTTTTTCAGTACTATCTCTTTTGGTTTTGAAGCTATTGCTGGACGTTTTGTAGAAAAAGCTGCTCTGGCCAAGAAAAACACTTTGGTGCACCATGCAGGTACATTTGAGTTTCCCAGGAAAACGAAAGCAGTGACACCAAAGTTTCTAGTTTCTGTTTGTGTCTCCCCTGAGGAGGTTTCAGGCCAGCAATATCTTTCAGAACAATCTGTTTTGGTTTGGAAGCTATTGCTGGACGTTTGATAGAAAAACCTGCTCCGGCCGAGAAAAACACTTTTGGTGCACCATGCAGGTACATTTGAGTTTCCCAGGCAAACGAAAGCAGTTACACCAAAGTTTCTAGTTTCTGTTTGTGTCTCCCCTGAGGAGGTTTCAGGCCAGCTATGTCTTTCAGTACTATCTCTTTTGGTTTGGAAGCTATTGCTGGACGTTTGGTAGAAAAAGCTTCTCCGGCCGAGAAAAACACTTTTGGTGCACCATGCAGGTACATTTGTGTTTCCCAAGCAAACGAAAGCAGTGACACCAAAGTTTCTAGTTTCTGTTTGTGTCTCCCCTGAGGAGGTTTCAGGCCATCTATGTCTTTCAGTACTATCCCTTTTGGTTTGGAAGCTATTGCTGGACGTTTGGCATGTTTGGTAAAAAAAGCTGCTCTGGCCGAGAAAAACACTTTTGGTGCACCATGCAGGTACATTTGAGTTTCCCAGGCAAACGAAAGCAGTGACACCAAAGTTTCTAGTTTCTGTTTGTGTCTCCCCTGAGGATGTTTCAGGCCAGCAATATCTTTCAGAACTATCTGTTTTGGTTTGGAAGCTATTGCTGGACGTTTGATAGAAAAAGCTGCTCCGGCCGAGAAAAACACTTTTGGTGCACCATGCAGGTACATTTGAGTTTCCCAGGCAAACGAAAGCAGTTACACCAAAGTTTCTAGTTTCTGTTTGTGTCTCCCCTGAGGAGGTTTCAGGCCAGCTATGACTTTCAGTACTATCTCTTTTGGTTTGGAAGCTATTGCTGGACGTTTGGCATGTTTGGTAGAAAAAGCTTCTCCGGCCGAGAAAAACACTTTTGGTGCACCATGCAGGTACATTTGTGTTTCCCAAGCAAACGAAAGCAGTGACACCAAAGTTTCTAGTTTCTGTTTGTGTCTCCCCTGAGGAGGTTTCAGGCCATCTATGTCTTTCAGTACTATCTCTTTTGGTTTGGAAGCTATTGCTGGACGTTTGGCATGTTTGGTAAAAAAAGCTGCTCTGGCCGAGAAAAACACTCTTGGTGCACCATGCAGGTACATTTGAGTTTCCCAGGCAAACGAAAGCAGTGACACCAAAGTTTCTAGTTTCTGTTTGTGTCTCCCCTGAGGAGGTTTCAGGCCAGCAATATCTTTCAGAACTATCTGTTTTGGTTTGGAAGCTATTGCTGGACGTTTGGTAGAAAAAGCTTCTCCGGCCGAGAAAAACACTTTTGGTGCACCATGCAGGTACATTTGAGTTTCCCAGGCAAACGAAAGCAGTTACACCAAAGTTTCTAGTTTCTGTTTGTGTCTCCCCTGAGGAGGTTTCAGGCCAGCTATGTCTTTCAGTACTATCTCTTTTGGTTTGGAAGCTATTGCTGGACGTTTGGCATGTTTGGTAGAAAAAGCTTCACCGGCCGAGAAAAACACTTTTGGTGCACCATGGAGGTACATTTGGTTTCCCAGGCAAACGAAAGCAGTGACACCAAAGTTTCTAGTTTCTGTTTGTGTCTCCCCTGAGGAGGTTTCAGGCCAGCTATGTCTTTCAGTACTATCTCTTTTGGTTTGGAAGCTATTGCTGGACGTTTTGTAGAAAAAGCTTCTCCGGCCGAGAAAAACACTTTTGGTGCACCATGCAGGTACATTTGTGTTTCCCAAGCAAACGAAAGCAGTGACACCAAAGTTTCTAGTTTCTGTTTGTGTCTCCCCTGAGGAGGTTTCAGGCCATCTATGTCTTTCAGTACTATCTCTTTTGGTTTGGAAGCTATTGCTGGACGTTTGGCATGTTTTGTAATAAAAGCTGCTCTGGCCGAGAAAAACACTTTTGGTGCACCATGCAGGTACATTTGAGTTTCCCAGGCAAACGAAAGCAGTGACACCAAAGTTTCTAGATTCTGTTTGTGTCTCCCCTGAGGAGGTTTCAGGCCAGCAATAGCTTTCAGAACTATCTGTTTTGGTTTGGAAGCTATTGCTGGACGTTTGATAGAAAAAGCTGCTCCGGCCGAGAAAAACACTGTCGGTGCACCATGCAGGTACATTTGAGTTTCCCAGGCAAACGAAAGCAGTTACACCAAAGTTTCTAGTTTCTGTTTGTGTCTCCCCTGAGGAGGTTTCAGGCCAGCTATGTTTTTCAGTACTATCTCTTTAAGTTTTGAAGCTATTGCTGGACGTTCGGTAGAAAAAGCTGCTCTGACCAAGAAAAACACTTTGGTGCACCATGCAGGTACATTTGAGTTTCCCAGGCAAACAAAAGCAGTGACACCAAAGTTTCTAGTTTCTGTTTGTGTCTCCCCTGAGGAGGTTTCAGGCCAGCAATGTCTTTCAGTACTATCTCTTTTGGTTTGGAAGCTATTGCTGAACGTTCGGTAGAAAAAGCTGCTCTGGCCAAGAAAAACACTTTGGTGCACCATGCAGGTACATTTGAGTTTCCCAGGCAAACGAAAGCAGTGACACCAAAGTTTCTAGTTTCTGTTTGTGTCTCCCCTGAGGAGGTTTCATGCCAGCTATGTCTTTCAGTACTATCTGTTTTGGTTTGGAAGCTATTGCTGGACGTTTGGCATGTTTGGTAGAAAAAGCTTCTCCGGCCGAGAAAAACACTTTTGGTGCACCATGCAGGTACATTTGAGTTTCCCAGGCAAACGAAAAATGTTACACCAAAGTTTCTAGTTTCTGTTTGTGTCTCCCCTGAGGATGTTTCAGGCCAGCAATATCTTTCAGTACTATCTCTTTTGGTTTGGAAGCTATTGCTGGACGTTTGGTAGAAAAAGCTGCTCCGGCCGAGAAAAACACTTTTGGTGCACCATCCAGGTACATTTGAGTTTCCCAGGCAAACGAAAGCAGTGACACCAAAGTTTCTAGTTTCTGTTTGTGTCTCCCCTGAGGAGGTTTCAGGCCAGCTATGTCTTTCAGTACTATCTCTTTTGGTTTGGAAGCTATTGCTGGACGTTTGGTAGAAAAAGCTTCTCTGGCCGAGAAAAACACTTTTGGTGCACCATGCAGGTACATTTGTGTTTCCCAAGCAAACGAAAGCAGTGACACCAAAGTTTCTAGTTTCTGTTTGTGTCTCCCCTGAGGAGGTTTCAGGCCATCTATGTCTTTCAGTACTATTTCTTTTGGTTTGGAAGCTATTGCTGGACGTTTGGCATGTTTGGTAATAAAAGCTTCTCTGGCCGAGAAAAACACTTTTGGTGCACCATGCAGGTACATTTGAGTTTCCCAGAAAAACGAAAACAGTGACACCAAAGTTTCTAGTTTCTGTTTGTGTGTCCCCTTAGGAGGTTTCAGGCCAGCTATGTCTTGCAGTACTATCTCTTTTGGTTTGGAAGCTATTGCTGGACGTTTGGTAGAAAAAGCTGCTCCGGCCGAGAAAAACACTTTTGGTGCACCATGCAGGTACATTTGAGTTTCCCAGGCAAACGAAAGCAGTTACACCAAAGTTTCTAGTTTCTGTTTGTGTCTCCCCTGAGGAGGTTTCAGGCCAGCAATGTCTTTCAGTACTATCACTTTTGGTTTGGATGCTATTGCTGGACGTTTGGCATGTTTGGTAGAAAAAGCTTCTCCGGCCGAGAAAAACACTTTTGGTGCACCATGCAGGTACATTTGAGTTTCCCAGGCAAACAAAAGCAGTGACACCAAAGTTTCTAGTTTCTGTTTGTCTCTCCCCTGAGGAGTTTTCAGGCCAGCTATGTCTTTCAGTACTATCTCTTTTGGTTTGGAAGCTATTGCTGGACGTTTGGCATGTTTGGTAGAAAAAGCTTCTCCGGCCGAGAAAAACACTTTTGGTGCACCATGCAGGTACATTTGAGTTTCCCAGGCAAACAAAAGCAGTTACACCAAAGTTTCTAGTTTCTGTTTGTGTCTCCCCTGAGGAGGTTTCATGCCAGCTATGTCTTTCAGTACTATCTCTTTTGGTTTGGAAGCTATTGCTGGACGTTTGGTAGAAAAAGCTTCTCCGGCCGAGAAAAACACTTTTGGTGTACCATGCAGGTACATTTGAGTTTCCCAGGCAAACGAAAGCAGTGACACCAAAGTTTCTAGTTTCTGTTTGTGTCTCCCCTGAGGAGGTTTCATGCCAGCTATGTCTTTCAGTACTATGTCTTTTGTTTTGGAAGCTATTTCTGGACGTTTGGCATGTTTGGTAGAAAAAGCTTCTCCGGCCGAGAAAAACACTTTTGGTGCACCATGCAGGTACATTTGAGTTTCCCAGGCAAACGAATGCAGTTACACCAAAGTTTCTAGTTTCTGTTTGTGTCTCCCCTGAGGAGGTTTCAGGCCAGCAATATCTTTCAGTACTATCTCTTTTGGTTTGGAAGCTATTGCTGTACGTTTGGTAGAAAAAGCTGCTCCGGTCGAGAAAAACACTTTTGGTGCACCATGCAGGTACATTTGAGTTTCCCAGGCAAATGAAAGCAGTTACACCAAAGTTTCTAGTTTCTGTTTGTGTCTCCCCTGAGGAGGTTTCAGGCCATCTATGTCTTTCAGTACTATCTCTTTTGGTTTGGAAGCTATTGCTGGACGTTTGGCATGTTTGGTAAAAAAAGCTGCTCTGGCCGAGAAAAACACTTTTGGTGCACCATGCAGGTACATTTGAGTTTCCCAGGCAAACGAAAGCAGTGACACCAAAGTTTCTAGTTTCTGTTTGTGTCTCCCCTGAGGAGGTTTCAGGCCAGCAATATCTTTCAGAACTATCTGTTTTGGTTTGGAAGCTATTGCTGGACGTTTGATAGAAAAAGCTGCTCCGGCCGAGAAAAACACTTTTGGTGCACCATGCAGGTACATTTGAGTTTCCCAGGCAAACGAAAGCAGTTACACCAAAGTTTCTAGTTTCTGTTTGTGTCTCCCCTGAGGAGGTTTTTCTCCAGATATGTCTTGCAGTACTATCTCTTTTGGTTTTGAAGCTATTGCTGGACGTTTGGCATGTTTGGTAGAAAAAGCTTCTCCGGCCGAGAAAAACACTTTTGGTGCACCATGCAGGTACATTTGAGTTTCCCAGGCAAACGAAAGCAGTTACACCAAAGTTTCTAGTTTCTGTTTGTGTCTCCCCTGAGGAGGTTTCAGGCCAGCAATATCTTTCAGTACTATCTCTTTTGGTTTGGAAGCTATTGCTGTACGTTTTGTTGAAAAAGCTGCTCCGGCCGAGAAAAACACTTTGGTGCACCATGCAGGTACATTTGAATTTCCCAGGCAAACGAAAGCAGTTACACCAAAGTTTCTAGTTTCAGTTTGTTTCTCCCCTGAGGAGGTTTCAGGCCAGCTATGTCTTTCAGTACTATCTCTTTTGGTTTGGAAGCTATTGCTGGACGTTTGGAAGAAAAAGCTGCTCTGGCCGAGAAAAACACTTTTGGTGCACCATGCAGGTACATTTGAGTTTCCCAGGCAAACGAAAGCAGTTACACCAAAGTTTCTAGTTTCTGTTTGTGTCTCCCCTGAGGAATTTTCAGGGCAGCTATGTCTTTCAGTACTATCTCTTTTGGTTTGGAAGCTATTGCTTGACGTTTGGTAGAAAAAGCTTCTCCGGCCGAGAAAAACACTTTTGGTGCACCATGCAGGTACATTTGTGTTTCCCAAGCAAATGAAAGCAGTGACACCAAAGTTTCTAGTTTCTGTTTGTGTCTCCCCTGAGGAGGTTTCAGGCCATCTATGACTTTCAGTACTATCTCTTTTGGTTTGGAAGCTATTGCTGGACGTTTGGCATGTTTGGTAGAAAAAGCTTCTCCGGCCGAGAAAAACACTTTTGGTGCACCATGCAGGTACATTTGAGTTTCCCAGGCAAACGAAAGCAGTTACACCAAAGTTTCTAGTTTCTGTTTGTGTCTCCCCTGAGGAGGTTTCAGGCCAGCAATATCTTTCAGTACTATCTCTTTTGGTTTGGAAGCTATTGCTGTACGTTTTGTTGAAAAAGCTGCTCCTGCCGAGAAAAACACTTTTGGTGCACCATGCAGGTACATTTGAGTTTCCCAGGCAAACGAAAGCAGTTACACCAAAGTTTCTAGTTTCTGTTTGTGTCTCCCCTGAGGAGGTTTCAGGCCAGCTATGTCTTTCAGTACTATCTCTTTTGGTTTTGAAGCTATTGCTGGACGTTCGGTAGAAAAAGCTGCTCTGGCCAAGAAAAACACTTTGGTGCACCATGCAGGTATATTTGAGTTTCCCAGGCAAACAAAAGCAGTGACACCAAAGTTTCTAGTTTCTGTTTGTGTCTCCCCTGAGGAGGTTTCAGGCCAGCAATGTCTTTCAGTACTATCTCTTTTGGTTTGGAAGCTATTGCTGAACGTTCGGTAGAAAAAGCTGCTCTGGCCAAGAAAAACACTTTGGTGCACCATGCAGGTACATTTGAGTTTCCCAGGCAAACAAAAGCAGTGACACCAAAGTTTCTAGTTTCTGTTTGTGTGTCCCCTTAGGAGGTTTCAGGCCAGCTATGTCTTTCAGTACTACCTCTTTTGGTTTGGAAGCTATTGCTGGACGTTTGGCATGTTTGGTAGAAAAAGCTTCACCGGCCGAGAAAAACACTTTTGGTGCACCATGCAGGTACATTTGAGTTTCCCAGGCAAACGAAAGCAGTGACACCAAAGTTTCTAGTTTCTGTTTGTGTCTCCCCTGAGGAGGTTTCAGGCCAGCAATATCTTTCAGAACTATCTCTTTTTGTTTGGAAGCTATTGCTGGACGTTTGGTAGAAAAAGATGCTCCGGTCGAGAAAAACACTTTTGGTGCACCATGCAGGTACATTTGAGTTTCCCAGGCAAACGAAACCAGTGACACCAATGTTTCTAGTTCTGTTTGTGTCTCCCCTGAGGAGGTTTCAGGCCAGCTATGTCTTTCAGTACTATCTCTTTTGGTTTGGAAGCTATTGCTGGACGTTTGGTAGAAAAAGCTGCTCTGGCCGAGAAAAACACTTTTGGTGCACCATGCAGGTACATTTGAGTTTCCCAGGCATACGAAAGCAGTTACACCAAAGTTTCTAGTTTCTGTTTGTGTCTCCCCTGAGGAGGTTTCAGGCCAGCTATGTCTTTCAGTACTATCTCTTTTGGTTTGGAAGCTATTGCTGGACGTTTGGTAGAAAAAGCTGCTCTGGCCGAGAAAAACACTTTTGGTGCACCATGCAGGTACATTTGTGTTTCCCAAGCAAACGAAAGCAGTGACACCAAAGTTTCTAGTTTCTGTTTGTGTCTCCCCTGAGGAGGTTTCAGGCCATCGATGTCTTTCAGTACTAACTCTTTTGGTTTGGAAGCTATTGCTGGACGTTTGGCATGTTTGGTAAAAAAAGCTGCTCTGGCCGAGAAAAACACTTTTGGTGCACCATGCAGGTACATTTGAGTTTCCCAGGCAAACGAAAGCAGTGACACCAAAGTTTCTAGTTTCTGTTTGTGTCTCCCCTGAGGAGGTTTCAGGCCAGCAATGTCTTTCAGTACTATCTGTTTTGGTTTGGAAGCTATTGCTGGACGTTTGATAGAAAAAGCTGCTCCGGCCGAGAAAAACACTTTTGGTGCACCATGCAGGTACATTTGAGTTTCCCAGGCAAACGAAAGCAGTTACACCAAAGTTTCTAGTTTCTGTTTGTGTCTCCCCTGAGGAGGTTTCAGGCCAGCTATGTCTTTCAGTACTATCTCTTTTGGTTTGGAAGCTATTGCTGGACGTTTGGTAGAAAAAGCTGCCCTGGCCAAGAAAAACACTTTGGTGCACCATGCAGGTACATTTGAGTTTCCCAGGCAAACAAAAGCAGTGACACCAAAGTTTCTAGTTTCTGTTTGTGTCTCCCCTGAGGAGGTTTCAGGCCAGCTATGTCTTGCAGTACTATCTCTTTTGGTTTGGAAGCTATTGCTGTACGTTTTGTTGAAAAAGCTGCTCCGGCCGAGAAATACACTTTGGTGCACCATGCAGGTACATTTGAATTTCCCAGGCAAACGAAAGCAGTTACACCAAAGTTTCTAGTTTCAGTTTGTGTCTCCCCTGAGGAGGTTTCAGGCCAGCTATGTCTTTCAGTACTATCTCTTTTGGTTTGGAATCTATTGCTCGACGTTTGTAAGAAAAAGCTGCTCTGGCCGAGAAAAACACTTTTGGTGCACCATGCAGGTACATTTGAGTTTCCCAGGCAAACGAAAGCAGTTACACCAAAGTTTCTAGTTTCTGTTTGTGTCTCCCCTGAGGAATTTTCAGGGCAGCTATGTCTTTCAGTACTCTCTCGTTTGGTTTGGAAGCTATTGCTTGACGTTTGGTAGAAAAAGCTTCTCCGGCCGAGAAAAACACTTTTGGTGCACCATGCAGGTACATTTGTGTTTCCCAAGCAAATGAAAGCAGTGACACCAAAGTTTCTAGTTTCTGTTTGTGTCTCCCCTGAGGAGGTTTCAGGCCATCTATGTCTTTCAGTACTATCTCTTTTGGTTTGGAAGCTATTGCTGGACGTTTGGCATGTTTGGTAGAAAAAGATTCTCCGGCCGAGAAAAACACTTTTGGTGCACCATGCAGGTACATTTGAGTTTCCCAGGCAAACGAAAGCAGTTACACCAAAGTTTCTAGTTTCTGTTTGTGTCTCCCCTGAGGAGGTTTCAGGCCAGCAATATCTTTCAGTACTATCTCTTTTGGTTTGGAAGCTATTGCTGTACGTTTTGTTGAAAAAGCTGCTCCTGCCGAGAAAAACACTTTTGGTGCACCATGCAGGTACATTTGAGTTTCCCAGGCAAACGAAAGCAGTTACACCAAAGTTTCTAGTTTCTGTTTGTGTCTCCCCTGAGGAGGTTTCAGGCCAGCTATGTCCTTCAGTACTATCTCTTTTGGTTTTGAAGCTATTGCTGTACGTTCGGTAGAAAAAGCTTCTCTGGCCAAGAAAAACACTTTGGTGCACCATGCAGGTACATTTGAGTTTCCCAGGCAAACAAAAGCAGTGACACCAAAGTTTCTAGTTTCTGTTTGTGTCTCCCCTGAGGAGGTTTCAGGCCAGCAATGTCTTTCAGTACTATCTCTTTTGGTTTGGAAGCTATTGCTGAACGTTCGGTAGAAAAAGCTGCTCTGGCCAAGAAAAACACTTTGGTGCACCATGCAGGTACATTTGAGTTTCCCAGGCAAACAAAAACAGTGACACCAAAGTTTCTAGTTTCTGTTTGTGTGTCCCCTTAGGAGGTTTCAGGCCAGCTATGTCTTTCAGTACTATCTCTTTTGGTTTGGAAGCTATTGCTGGACGTTTGGCATGTTTGGTAGAAAAAGCTTCACCGGCCGAGAAAAACACTTTTGGTGCACCATGCAGGTACATTTGAGTTTCCCAGGCAAACGAAAGCAGTGACACCAAAGTTTCTAGTTTCTGTTTGTGTCTCCCCTGAGGAGGTTTCAGGCCAGCAATATCTTTCAGAACTATCTCTTTTTGTTTGGAAGCTATTGCTGGACGTTTGGTAGAAAAAGATGCTCCGGTCGAGAAAAACACTTTTGGTGCACCATGCAGGTACATTTGAGTTTCCCAGGCAAACGAAACCAGTGACACCAATGTTTCTAGTTCTGTTTGTGTCTCCCCTGAGGAGGTTTCAGGCCAGCTATGTCTTTCAGTACTATCTCTTTTGGTTTGGAAGCTATTGCTGGACGTTTGGTAGAAAAAGCTGCTCTGGCCGAGAAAAACACTTTTGGTGCACCATGCAGGTACATTTGAGTTTCCCAGGCATACGAAAGCAGTTACACCAAAGTTTCTAGTTTCTGTTTGTGTCTCCCCTGAGGAGGTTTCAGGGCAGCTATGTCTTTCAGTACTATCTCTTTTGGTTTGGAAGCTATTGCTGGACGTTTGGTAGAAAAAGCTGCTCTGGCCGAGAAAAACACTTTTGGTGCACCATGCAGGTACATTTGTGTTTCCCAAGCAAACGAAAGCAGTGACACCAAAGTTTCTAGTTTCTGTTTGTGTCTCCCCTGAGGAGGTTTCAGGCCATCGATGTCTTTCAGTACTATCTCTTTTGGTTTGGAAGCTATTGCTGGACGTTTGGCATGTTTGGTAAAAAAAGCTGCTCTGGCCGAGAAAAACACTTTTGGTGCACCATGCAGGTACATTTGAGTTTCCCAGGCAAACGAAAGCAGTGACACCAAAGTTTCTAGTTTCTGTTTGTGTCTCCCCTGAGGAGGTTTCAGGCCAGCAATATCTTTCAGTACTATCTGTTTTGGTTTGGAAGCTATTGCTGGACGTTTGATAGAAAAAGCTGCTCCGGCCGAGAAAAACACTTTTGGTGCACCATGCAGGTACATTTGAGTTTCCCAGGCAAACGAAAGCAGTGACACCAAAGTTTCTAGTTTCTGTTTGTGTCTCCCCTGAGGAGGTTTCAGGCCAGCTATGTCTTTCAGTACTATCTCTTTTGGTTTGGAAGCTATTGCTGGACGTTTGGTAGAAAAAGCTGCCCTGGCCAAGAAAAACACTTTGGTGCACCATGCAGGTACATTTGAGTTTCCCCGGCAAACAAAAGCAGTGACACCAAAGTTTCTAGTTTCTGTTTGTGTCTCCCCTGAGGAGGTTTCAGGCCAGCAATGTCTTTCAGTACTATCTCTTTTGGTTTGGAAGCTATTGCTGAACGTTCGGTAGAAAAAGCTGCTCTGGCCAAGAAAAACACTTTGGTGCACCATGCAGGTACATTTGAGTTTCCCAGGCAAACGAAAGCAGTTACACCAAAGTTTCTAGTTTCTGTTTGTGTCTCCCCTGAGGAGGTTTCATGCCAGCTATGTCTTTCAGTACTATCTCTTTTGGTTTGGAAGCTATTGCTGGACGTTTGGCATGTTTGGTAGAAAAAGCTTCTCCGGCCGAGAAAAACACTTTTGGTGCACCATGCAGGTACATTTGAGTTTCCCAGGCAAACGAAAGCAGTTACACCAAAGTTTCTAGTTTCTGTTTGTGTCTCCCCTGAGGAGGTTTCAGGCCAGCTATGTCTTTCAGTACTATCTCTTTTGGTTTGGAAGCTATTGCTGGACGTTTGGTAGAAAAAGCTACTCCGGCCGAGAAAAACACTTTTGGTGCACCATCCAGGTACATTTGAGTTTCCCAGGCAAACCAAAGCAGTGACACCAAAGTTTCTAGTTTCTGTTTGTGTCTCCCCTGAGGAGGTTTCAGGCCAGCTATGTCTTTCAGTACTATCTCTTTTGGTTTGGAAGCTATTGCTGGACGTTTGGTAGAAAAAGCTGCTCTGGCCGAGAAAAACACTTTTGGTGCACCATGCAGGTACATTTGAGTTTCCCAGGCAAACAAAAGCAGTGACACCAAAGTTTCTAGTTTCTGTTTGTGTCTCCCCTGAGGAGGTTTCAGGCCAGCTATGACTTTCAGTACTATCTCTTTTGGTTTGGAAGCTATTGCTGGACGTTTGGCATGTTTGGTAGAAAAAGCTTCTCCGGCCGAGAAAAACACTTTTGGTGCACCATGCAGGTACATTTGTGTTTCCCAAGCAAACGAAAGCAGTGACACCAAAGTTTCTAGTTTCTGTTTGTGTCTCCCCTGAGGAGGTTTCAGGCCATCTATGTCTTTCAGTACTATCTCCTTTGGTTTGGAAGCTATTGCTGGACGTTTGGCATGTTTGGTAAAAAAAGCTGCTCTGGCCGAGAAAAACACTTTTGGTGCACCATGCAGGTACATTTGAGTTTCCCAGGCAAACGAAAGCAGTGACACCAAAGTTTCTAGTTTCTGTTTGTGTCTCCCCTGAGGAGGTTTCAGGCCAGCAATATCTTTCAGAACTATCTGTTTTGGTTTGGAAGCTATTGCTGGACGTTTGGTAGAAAAAGCTTCTCCGGCCGAGAAAAACACTTTTGGTGCACCATGCAGGTACATTTGAGTTTCCCAGGCAAACGAAAGCAGTTACACCAAAGATTCTAGTTTCTGTTTGTGTCTCCCCTGAGGAGGTTTCAGGCCAGTAATGTCTTTCAGTACTATCTCTTTTGGTTTGGAAGCTATCGCTGGACGTTTCGTAGAAAAAGCTGCACTGGCCGAGAAAAACACTTTTGGTGCACCATGCAGGTACATTTGAGTTTCCCAGGCAAACGAAAGCAGTGACACCAAAATTTCTAGTTTCTGTTTGTGTGTCCCCTTAGGAGGTTTCAGGCCAGCTATGTCTTTCAGTACTATCTCTTTTGGTTTGGAAGCTATTGCTGGACGTTTGGCATGTTTGGTAGAAAAAGCTTCTCCGGCCGAGAAAAACACTTTTGGTGCACCATGCAGGTACATTTGGTTTCCCAGGCAAACGAAAGCAGTTACACCAAAGTTTCTAGTTTCTGTTTGTGTCTCCCCTGAGGAGGTTTCAGGCCAGTAATATCTTTCAGAACAATCTCTTTTTGTTTGGAAGCTATTGCTGGACGTTTGGTAGAAAAAGCTGCTCCGGTCGAGAAAAACACTTTTGGTGCACCATGCAGGTACATTTGAGTTTCCCAGGCAAACAAAACCAGTGACACCAATGTTTCTAGTTTCTGTTTGTGTCTCCCCTGAGGAGGTTTCAGGCCAGCTATGTCTTTCAGTACTATCTCTTTTGGTTTGGAAGCTATTGCTGGACGTTTGGTAGAAAAAGCTGCTCTGGCCGAGAAAAACACTTTGGTGCACCATGCAGGTACATTTGAGTTTCCCAGGCAAACGAAAGCAGTGACACCAAAGTTTCTAGTTTCTGTTTGTGTCTCCCCTGAGGAGGTTTCATGCCAGCTATGTCTTTCAGTACTATCTGTTTTGGTTTGGAAGCTATTGCTGGACGTTTGGCATGTTTGGTAGAAAAAGCTTCTCCGGCCGAGAAAAACACTTTTGGTGCACCATGCAGGTACATTTGAGTTTCCCAGGCAAACGAAAGCAGTTACACCAAAGTTTCTAGTTTCTGTTTGTGTCTCCCCTGAGGAGGTTTCAGGCCAGCAATATCTTTCAGTACTATCTCTTTTGGTTTGGAAGCTATTGCTGGACGTTTGGTAGAAAAAGCTGCTCCGGCCGAGAAAAACTCTTTTGGTGCACCATCCAGGTACATTTGAGTTTCCCAGGCAAACGAAAGCAGTGACACCAAAGTTTCTAGTTT
Organism: Laterallus jamaicensis coturniculus; assembly: GCA_022605575.1. Taxonomy (NCBI): domain Eukaryota; kingdom Metazoa; phylum Chordata; class Aves; order Gruiformes; family Rallidae; genus Laterallus; species Laterallus jamaicensis. The sequence goes on from JAKCOX010000001.1 coordinate 3,929,174, forward strand.
CTGTTTGTGTCTCCCCTGAGGAGGTTTCAGGCCAGCTATGTCTTTCAGTACTATCTCTTTTGGTTTGGAAGCTATTGCTGGACGTTTGGCATGTTTGGTAGAACAAGCTTCTCCGGCCGAGAAAAACACTTTTGGTGCACCATGCAGGTACATTTGAGTTTCCCAGGCAAACGAAACCAGTGACACCAATGTTTCTAGTTCTGTTTGTGTCTCCCCTGAGGAGGTTTCAGGCCAGCTATGTCTTTCAGTACTATCTCTTTTGGTTTGGAAGCTATTGTGGACGTTTGGTAGAAAAAGCTGCTCTGGCCGAGAAAAACACTTTTGGTGCACCATGCAGGTACATTTGAGTTTCCCAGGCATACGAAAGCAGTTACACCAAAGTTTCTAGTTTCTGTTTGTGTCTCCCCTGAGGAGGTTTCAGGGCAGCTATGTCTTTCAGTACTATCTCTTTTGGTTTGGAAGCTATTGCTGGACGTTTGGTAGAAAAAGCTGCTCTGGCCGAGAAAAACACTTTTGGTGCACCATGCAGGTACATTTGTGTTTCCCAAGCAAACGAAAGCAGTGACACCAAAGTTTCTAGTTTCTGTTTGTGTCTCCCCTGAGGAGGTTTCAGGCCATCGATGTCTTTCAGTACTAACTCTTTTGGTTTGGAAGCTATTGCTGGACGTTTGGCATGTTTGGTAAAAAAAGCTGCTCTGGCCGAGAAAAACACTTTTGGTGCACCATGCAGGTACATTTGAGTTTCCCAGGCAAACGAAAGCAGTGACACCAAAGTTTCTAGTTTCTGTTTGTGTCTCCCCTGAGGAGGTTTCAGGCCAGCAATGTCTTTCAGTACTATCTGTTTTGGTTTGGAAGCTATTGCTGGACGTTTGATAGAAAAAGCTGCTCCGGCCGAGAAAAACACTTTTGGTGCACCATGCAGGTACATTTGAGTTTCCCAGGCAAACGAAAGCAGTTACACCAAAGTTTCTAGTTTCTGTTTGTGTCTCCCCTGAGGAGGTTTCAGGCCAGCTATGTCTTTCAGTACTATCTCTTTTGGTTTGGAAGCTATTGCTGGACGTTTGGTAGAAAAAGCTGCCCTGGCCAAGAAAAACACTTTGGTGCACCATGCAGGTACATTTGAGTTTCCCAGGCAAACAAAAGCAGTGACACCAAAGTTTCTAGTTTCTGTTTGTGTCTCCCCTGAGGAGGTTTCAGGCCAGCTATGTCTTGCAGTACTATCTCTTTTGGTTTGGAAGCTATTGCTGTACGTTTTGTTGAAAAAGCTGCTCCGGCCGAGAAATACACTTTGGTGCACCATGCAGGTACATTTGAATTTCCCAGGCAAACGAAAGCAGTTACACCAAAGTTTCTAGTTTCAGTTTGTGTCTCCCCTGAGGAGGTTTCAGGCCAGCTATGTCTTTCAGTACTATCTCTTTTGGTTTGGAAGCTATTGCTCGACGTTTGTAAGAAAAAGCTGCTCTGGCCGAGAAAAACACTTTTGGTGCACCATGCAGGTACATTTGAGTTTCCCAGGCAAACGAAAGCAGTTACACCAAAGTTTCTAGTTTCTGTTTGTGTCTCCCCTGAGGAATTTTCAGGGCAGCTATGTCTTTCAGTACTCTCTCGTTTGGTTTGGAAGCTATTGCTTGACGTTTGGTAGAAAAAGCTTCTCCGGCCGAGAAAAACACTTTTGGTGCACCATGCAGGTACATTTGTGTTTCCCAAGCAAATGAAAGCAGTGACACCAAAGTTTCTAGTTTCTGTTTGTGTCTCCCCTGAGGAGGTTTCAGGCCATCTATGTCTTTCAGTACTATCTCTTTTGGTTTGGAAGCTATTGCTGGACGTTTGGCATGTTTGGTAGAAAAAGCTTCTCCGGCCGAGAAAAACACTTTTGGTGCACCATGCAGGTACATTTGAGTTTCCCAGGCAAACGAAAGCAGTTACACCAAAGTTTCTAGTTTCTGTTTGTGTCTCCCCTGAGGAGGTTTCAGGCCAGCAATATCTTTCAGTACTATCTCTTTTGGTTTGGAAGCTATTGCTGTACGTTTTGTTGAAAAAGCTGCTCCTGCCGAGAAAAACACTTTTGGTGCACCATGCAGGTACATTTGAGTTTCCCAGGCAAACGAAAGCAGTTACACCAAAGTTTCTAGTTTCTGTTTGTGTCTCCCCTGAGGAGGTTTCAGGCCAGCTATGTCCTTCAGTACTATCTCTTTTGGTTTTGAAGCTATTGCTGTACGTTCGGTAGAAAAAGCTTCTCTGGCCAAGAAAAACACTTTGGTGCACCATGCAGGTACATTTGAGTTTCCCAGGCAAACAAAAGCAGTGACACCAAAGTTTCTAGTTTCTGTTTGTGTCTCCCCTGAGGAGGTTTCAGGCCAGCAATGTCTTTCAGTACTATCTCTTTTGGTTTGGAAGCTATTGCTGAACGTTCGGTAGAAAAAGCTGCTCTGGCCAAGAAAAACACTTTGGTGCACCATGCAGGTACATTTGAGTTTCCCAGGCAAACAAAAACAGTGACACCAAAGTTTCTAGTTTCTGTTTGTGTGTCCCCTTAGGAGGTTTCAGGCCAGCTATGTCTTTCAGTACTATCTCTTTTGGTTTGGAAGCTATTGCTGGACGTTTGGCATGTTTGGTAGAAAAAGCTTCACCGGCCGAGAAAAACACTTTTGGTGCACCATGCAGGTACATTTGAGTTTCCCAGGCAAACGAAAGCAGTGACACCAAAGTTTCTAGTTTCTGTTTGTGTCTCCCCTGAGGAGGTTTCAGGCCAGCAATATCTTTCAGAACTATCTCTTTTTATTTGGAAGCTATTGCTGGACGTTTGGTAGAAAAAGATGCTCCGGTCGAGAAAAACACTTTTGGTGCACCATGCAGGTACATTTGAGTTTCCCAGGCAAACGAAACCAGTGACACCAATGTTTCTAGTTCTGTTTGTGTCTCCCCTGAGGAGGTTTCAGGCCAGCTATGTCTTTCAGTACTATCTCTTTTGGTTTGGAAGCTATTGCTGGACGTTTGGTAGAAAAAGCTGCTCTGGCCGAGAAAAACACTTTTGGTGCACCATGCAGGTACATTTGAGTTTCCCAGGCATACGAAAGCAGTTACACCAAAGTTTCTAGTTTCTGTTTGTGTCTCCCCTGAGGAGGTTTCAGGGCAGCTATGTCTTTCAGTACTATCTCTTTTGGTTTGGAAGCTATTGCTGGACGTTTGGTAGAAAAAGCTGCTCTGGCCGAGAAAAACACTTTTGGTGCACCATGCAGGTACATTTGTGTTTCCCAAGCAAACGAAAGCAGTGACACCAAAGTTTCTAGTTTCTGTTTGTGTCTCCCCTGAGGAGGTTTCAGGCCATCGATGTCTTTCAGTACTATCTCTTTTGGTTTGGAAGCTATTGCTGGACGTTTGGCATGTTTGGGAAAAAAAGCTGCTCTGGCCGAGAAAAACACTTTTGGTGCACCATGCAGGTACATTTGAGTTTCCCAGGCAAACGAAAGCAGTGACACCAAAGTTTCTAGTTTCTGTTTGTGTCTCCCCTGAGGAGGTTTCAGGCCAGCAATATCTTTCAGTACTATCTGTTTTGGTTTGGAAGCTATTGCTGGACGTTTGATAGAAAAAGCTGCTCCGGCCGAGAAAAACACTTTTGGTGCACCATGCAGGTACATTTGAGTTTCCCAGGCAAACGAAAGCAGTGACACCAAAGTTTCTAGTTTCTGTTTGTGTCTCCCCTGAGGAGGTTTCAGGCCAGCTATGTCTTTCAGTACTATCTCTTTTGGTTTGGAAGCTATTGCTGGACGTTTGGTAGAAAAAGCTGCCCTGGCCAAGAAAAACACTTTGGTGCACCATGCAGGTACATTTGAGTTTCCCAGGCAAACAAAAGCAGTGACACCAAAGTTTCTAGTTTCTGTTTGTGTCTCCCCTGAGGAGGTTTCAGGCCAGCAATGTCTTTCAGTACTATCTCTTTTGGTTTGGAAGCTATTGCTGAACGTTCGGTAGAAAAAGCTGCTCTGGCCAAGAAAAACACTTTGGTGCACCATGCAGGTACATTTGAGTTTCCCAGGCAAACGAAAGCAGTTACACCAAAGTTTCTAGTTTCTGTTTGTGTCTCCCCTGAGGAGGTTTCATGCCAGCTATGTCTTTCAGTACTATCTCTTTTGGTTTGGAAGCTATTGCTGGACGTTTGGCATGTTTGGTAGAAAAAGCTTCTCCGGCCGAGAAAAACACTTTTGGTGCACCATGCAGGTACATTTGAGTTTCCCAGGCAAACGAAAGCAGTTACACCAAAGTTTCTAGTTTCTGTTTGTGTCTCCCCTGAGGAGGTTTCAGGCCAGCTATGTCTTTCAGTACTATCTCTTTTGGTTTGGAAGCTATTGCTGGACGTTTGGTAGAAAAAGCTACTCCGGCCGAGAAAAACACTTTTGGTGCACCATCCAGGTACATTTGAGTTTCCCAGGCAAACCAAAGCAGTGACACCAAAGTTTCTAGTTTCTGTTTGTGTCTCCCCTGAGGAGGTTTCAGGCCAGCTATGTCTTTCAGTACTATCTCTTTTGGTTTGGAAGCTATTGCTGGACGTTTGGTAGAAAAAGCTGCTCTGGCCGAGAAAAACACTTTTGGTGCACCATGCAGGTACATTTGAGTTTCCCAGGCAAACAAAAGCAGTGACACCAAAGTTTCTAGTTTCTGTTTGTGTCTCCCCTGAGGAGGTTTCAGGCCAGCTATGTCTTTCAGTACTATCTCTTTTGGTTTGGAAGCTATTGCTGGACGTTTGGCATGTTTGGTAGAAAAAGCTTCTCCGGCCGAGAAAAACACTTTTGGTGCACCATGCAGGTACATTTGTGTTTCCCAAGCAAACGAAAGCAGTGACACCAAAGTTTCTAGTTTCTGTTTGTGTCTCCCCTGAGGAGGTTTCAGGCCATCTATGTCTTTCAGTACTATCTCCTTTGGTTTGGAAGCTATTGCTGGACGTTTGGCATGTTTGGTAAAAAAAGCTGCTCTGGCCGAGAAAAACACTTTTGGTGCACCATGCAGGTACATTTGAGTTTCCCAGGCAAACGAAAGCAGTGACACCAAAGTTTCTAGTTTCTGTTTGTGTCTCCCCTGAGGAGGTTTCAGGCCAGCAATATCTTTCAGAACTATCTGTTTTGGTTTGGAAGCTATTGCTGGACGTTTGGTAGAAAAAGCTTCTCCGGCCGAGAAAAACACTTTTGGTGCACCATGCAGGTACATTTGAGTTTCCCAGGCAAACGAAAGCAGTTACACCAAAGATTCTAGTTTCTGTTTGTGTCTCCCCTGAGGAGGTTTCAGGCCAGTAATGTCTTTCAGTACTATCTCTTTTGGTTTGGAAGCTATCGCTGGACGTTTCGTAGAAAAAGCTGCACTGGCCGAGAAAAACACTTTTGGTGCACCATGCAGGTACATTTGAGTTTCCCAGGCAAACGAAAGCAGTGACACCAAAATTTCTAGTTTCTGTTTGTGTGTCCCCTTAGGAGGTTTCAGGCCAGCTATGTCTTTCAGTACTATCTCTTTTGGTTTGGAAGCTATTGCTGGACGTTTGGCATGTTTGGTAGAAAAAGCTTCTCCGGCCGAGAAAAACACTTTTGGTGCACCATGCAGGTACATTTGGTTTCCCAGGCAAACGAAAGCAGTTACACCAAAGTTTCTAGTTTCTGTTTGTGTCTCCCCTGAGGAGGTTTCAGGCCAGTAATATCTTTCAGAACAATCTCTTTTTGTTTGGAAGCTATTGCTGGACGTTTGGTAGAAAAAGCTGCTCCGGTCGAGAAAAACACTTTTGGTGCACCATGCAGGTACATTTGAGTTTCCCAGGCAAACAAAACCAGTGACACCAATGTTTCTAGTTTCTGTTTGTGTCTCCCCTGAGGAGGTTTCAGGCCAGCTATGTCTTTCAGTACTATCTCTTTTGGTTTGGAAGCTATTGCTGGACGTTTGGTAGAAAAAGCTGCTCTGGCCGAGAAAAACACTTTGGTGCACCATGCAGGTACATTTGAGTTTCCCAGGCAAACGAAAGCAGTGACACCAAAGTTTCTAGTTTCTGTTTGTGTCTCCCCTGAGGAGGTTTCATGCCAGCTATGTCTTTCAGTACTATCTGTTTTGGTTTGGAAGCTATTGCTGGACGTTTGGCATGTTTGGTAGAAAAAGCTTCTCCGGCCGAGAAAAACACTTTTGGTGCACCATGCAGGTACATTTGAGTTTCCCAGGCAAACGAAAGCAGTTACACCAAAGTTTCTAGTTTCTGTTTGTGTCTCCCCTGAGGAGGTTTCAGGCCAGCAATATCTTTCAGTACTATCTCTTTTGGTTTGGAAGCTATTGCTGGACGTTTGGTAGAAAAAGCTGCTCCGGCCGAGAAAAACTCTTTTGGTGCACCATCCAGGTACATTTGAGTTTCCCAGGCAAACGAAAGCAGTGACACCAAAGTTTCTAGTTTCTGTTTGTGTCTCCCCTGAGGAGGTTTCAGGCCAGCTATGTCTTTCAGTACTATCTCTTTTGGTTTGGAAGCTATTGCTGGACGTTTGGCATGTTTGGTAGAACAAGCTTCTCCGGCCGAGAAAAACACTTTTGGTGCACCATGCAGGTACATTTGAGTTTCCCAGGCAAACGAAAGCAGTTACACCAAAGTTTCTAGTTTCTGTTTGTGTCTCCCCTGAGGAGGTTTCAGGCCAGCAATATCTTTCAGTACTATCTCTTTTGGTTTGGAAGCTATTGCTGGACGTTTGGTAGAAAAAGCTGCTCCGGCCGAGAAAAACACTTTTGGTGCACCATCCAGGTATATTTGAGTTTCCCAGGCAAACCAAAGCAGTGACACCAAAGTTTCTAGTTTCTGTTTGTGTCTCCCCTGAGGAGGTTTCAGGCCAGCTATGTCTTTCAGTACTATCTCTTTTGGTTTGGAAGCTATTGCTGGACTTTTGGTAGAAAAAGCTGCTCTGGCCGAGAAAAACACTTTTGGTGCACCATGCAGGTACATTTGAGTTTCCCAGGCAAACAAAAGCAGTGACACCAAAGTTTCTAGTTTCTGTTTGTGTCTCCCCTGAGGAGGTTTCAGGCCAGCTATGACTTTCAGTACTATCTCTTTTGGTTTGGAAGCTATTGCTGGACGTTTGGCATGTTTGGTAGAAAAAGCTGCTCTGGCCGAGAAAAACACTTTTGGTGCACCATGCAGGTACATTTGTGTTTCCCAAGCAAACGAAAGCAGTGACACCAAAGTTTCTAGTTTCTGTTTGTGTCTCCCCTGAGGAGGTTTCAGGCCAGCTATGTCTTTCAGTACTATCTCTTTTGGTTTGGAAGCTATTGCTGGACGTTTGGCATGTTTGGTAAAAAAAGCTGCTCTGGCCGAGAAAAACACTTTTGGTGCACCATGCAGGTACATTTGAGTTTCCCAGGCAAACGAAAGCAGTGACACCAAAGTTTCTAGTTTCTGTTTGTGTCTCCCCTGAGGAGGTTTCAGGCCAGCAATATCTTTCAGAACTATCTGTTTTGGTTTGGAAGCTATTGCTGGACGTTTGGTAGAAAAAGCTTCTCCGGCCGAGAAAAACACTTTTGGTGCACCATGCAGGTACATTTGAGTTTCCCAGGCAAACGAAAGCAGTTACACCAAAGTTTCTAGTTTCTGTTTGTGTCTCCCCTGAGGAGGTTTCAGGCCAGCTATGTCTTTCAGTACTATCTCTTCTGGTTTGGAAGCTATCGCTGGACGTTTCGTAGAAAAAGCTGCACTGGCCGAGAAAAACACTATTGGTGCACCATGCAGGTACATTTGAGTTTCCCAGGAAAACGAAAACAGTGACACCAAAGTTTCTAGTTTCTGTTTGTGTGTCCCCTTAGGAGGTTTCAGGCCAGCTATGTCTTTCAGTACTATCTCTTTTGGTTTGGAAGCTATTGCTGGACGTTTGGCATGTTTGGTAGAAAAAGCTTCTCCGGCCGAGAAAAACACTTTTGGTGCACCATGCAGGTACATTTGGTTTCCCAGGCAAACGAAAGCAGTTACACCAAAGTTTCTAGTTTCTGTTTGTGTCTCCCCTGAGGAGGTTTCAGGCCAGTAATATCTTTCAGAACTATCTCTTTTTGTTTGGAAGCTATTGTTGGACGTTTGGTAGAAAAAGCTGCTCCGGTCGAGAAAAACACTTTTGGTGCACCATGCAGGTACATTTGAGTTTCCCAGGCAAACAAAACCAGTGACACCAATGTTTCAAGTTTCTGTTTGTGTCTCCCCTGAGGAGGTTTCAGGCCAGCTATGTCTTTCAGTACTATCTCTTTTGGTTTGGAAGCTATTGCTGGACGTTTGGTAGAAAAAGCTGCTCTGGCCGAGAAAAACACTTTTGGTGCACCATGCAGGTACATCTGTGTTTCCCAAGCAAACGAAAGCAGTGACACCAAAGTTTCTAGTTTCTGTTTGTGTCTCCCCTGAGGAGGTTTCAGGCCATCTATGTCTTTCAGTACTATCTCTTTTGGTTTGGAAGCTATTGCTGGACGTTTGGCATGTTTGGTAAAAAAAGCTGCTCTGGCCGAGAAAAACACTTTTGGTGCACCATGCAGGTACATTTGAGTTTCCCAGGCAAACGAAAGCAGTGACACCAAAGTTTCTAGTTTCTGTTTGTGTCTCCCCTGAGGAGGTTTCAGGCCAGCAATATCTTTCAGTCCTATCTCTTTTGGTTTGGAAGCTATTGCTGGACGTTTGTTAGAAAAAGCTGCTCTGGCCGAGAAAAACACTTTGGTGCACCATGAAGGTACATTTGAGTTTCCCAGGCAAAAAAAAGCAGTTACACCAAAGTTTCTAGTTTCTGTTTGTGTCTCCCCTGAGGAGGTTTAAGACCAGCAATATCTTTCAGTACTATCTCTTTTGGTTTGGAAGCTATTGCTGTACGTTTTGTTGAGAAAGCTTCTCTGGCCGAGAAAAACACTTTTGGTGCACCATGCAGGTACATTTGAGTTTCCCAGGCAAACGAATGCAGTGACACCAAAGTTTCTAGTTTCTGTTTGTGTCTCCCCTGAGGAGGTTTCAGGCCATCTATGTCTTTCAGTACTATCTCTTTTGGTTTGGAAGCTATTGCTGGACGTTTGGCATGTTTGGTAAAAAAAGCTGCTCTGGCCGAGAAAAACACTTTTGGTGCACCATGCAGGTACATTTGAGTTTCCCAGGCAAACGAAAGCAGTGACACCAAAGTTTCTAGTTTCTGTTTGTGTCTCCCCTGAGGAGGTTTCAGGCCAGCAATATCTTTCAGTCCTATCTCTTTTGGTTTGGAAGCTATTGCTGGACGTTTGTTAGAAAAAGCTGCTCTGGCCAAGAAAAACACTTTGGTGCACCATGAAGGTACATTTGAGTTTCCCAGGCAAAAAAAAGCAGTGACACCAAAGTTTCTAGTTTCTGTTTGTGTCTCCCCTGAGGAGGTTTCAGGCCAGCTATGTCTTTCAGTACTATCTCTTTTGGTTTGGAAGCTATTGCTGGACGTTTGGTAGAAAAAGCTGCTCTGGCCGAGAAAAACACTTTTGGTGCACCATGCAGGTACATTTGAGTTTCCCAGGCAAACAAAAGCAGTGACACCAAAGATTCTAGTTTCTGTTTGTGTCTCCCCTGAGGAGGTTTCAGGCCAGCTATGACTTTCAGTACTATCTCTTTTGGTTTGGAAGCTATTGCTGGACGTTTGGCATGTTTGGTAGAAAAAGCTTCTCCGGCCGAGAAAAACACTTTTGGTGCACCATGCAGGTACATTTGGTTTCCCAGGCAAACGAAAGCAGTTACACCAAAGTTTCTAGTTTCTGTTTGTGTCTCCCCTGAGGAGGTTTCAGGCCAGTAATATCTTTCAGAACTATCTCTTTTTGTTTGGAAGCTATTGCTGGACGTTTGGTAGAAAAAGCTGCTCCGGTCGAGAAAAACACTTTTGGTGCACCATGCAGGTACATTTGAGTTTCCCAGGCAAACAAAACCAGTGACACCAATGTTTCAAGTTTCTGTTTGTGTCTCCCCTGAGGAGGTTTCAGGCCAGCTATGTCTTTCAGTACTATCTCTTTTGGTTTGGAAGCTATTGCTGGACGTTTGGTAGAAAAAGCTGCTCTGGCCGAGAAAAACACTTTTGGTGCACCATGCAGGTACATCTGTGTTTCCCAAGCAAACGAAAGCAGTGACACCAAAGTTTCTAGTTTCTGTTTGTGTCTCCCCTGAGGAGGTTTCAGGCCATCTATGTCTTTCAGTACTATCTCTTTTGGTTTGGAAGCTATTGCTGGACGTTTGGCATGTTTGGTAAAAAAAGCTGCTCTGGCCGAGAAAAACACTTTTGGTGCACCATGCAGGTACATTTGAGTTTCCCAGGCAAACGAAAGCAGTGACACCAAAGTTTCTAGTTTCTGTTTGTGTCTCCCCTGAGGAGGTTTCAGGCCAGCAATATCTTTCAGTCCTATCTCTTTTGGTTTGGAAGCTATTGCTGGACGTTTGTTAGAAAAAGCTGCTCTGGCCGAGAAAAACACTTTGGTGCACCATGAAGGTACATTTGAGTTTCCCAGGCAAAAAAAAGCAGTTACACCAAAGTTTCTAGTTTCTGTTTGTGTCTCCCCTGAGGAGGTTTCAGACCAGCAATATCTTTCAGTACTATCTCTTTTGGTTTGGAAGCTATTGCTGTACGTTTTGTTGAGAAAGCTTCTCTGGCCGAGAAAAACACTTTTGGTGCACCATGCAGGTACATTTGAGTTTCCCAGGCAAACGAATGCAGTGACACCAAAGTTTCTAGTTTCTGTTTGTGTCTCCCCTGAGGAGGTTTCAGGCCATCTATGTCTTTCAGTACTATCTCTTTTGGTTTGGAAGCTATTGCTGGACGTTTGGCATGTTTGGTAAAAAAAGCTGCTCTGGCCGAGAAAAACACTTTTGGTGCACCATGCAGGTACATTTGAGTTTCCCAGGCAAACGAAAGCAGTGACACCAAAGTTTCTAGTTTCTGTTTGTGTCTCCCCTGAGGAGGTTTCAGGCCAGCAATATCTTTCAGTCCTATCTCTTTTGGTTTGGAAGCTATTGCTGGACGTTTGTTAGAAAAAGCTGCTCTGGCCAAGAAAAACACTTTGGTGCACCATGAAGGTACATTTGAGTTTCCCAGGCAAAAAAAAGCAGTGACACCAAAGTTTCTAGTTTCTGTTTGTGTCTCCCCTGAGGAGGTTTCAGGCCAGCTATGTCTTTCAGTACTATCTCTTTTGGTTTGGAAGCTATTGCTGGACGTTTGGTAGAAAAAGCTGCTCTGGCCGAGAAAAACACTTTTGGTGCACCATGCAGGTACATTTGAGTTTCCCAGGCAAACAAAAGCAGTGACACCAAAGTTTCTAGTTTCTGTTTGTGTCTCCCCTGAGGAGGTTTCAGGCCAGCTATGACTTTCAGTACTATCTCTTTTGGTTTGGAAGCTATTGCTGGACGTTTGGCATGTTTGGTAGAAAAAGCTGCTCTGGCCGAGAAAAACACTTTTGGTGCACCATGCAGGTACATTTGTGTTTCCCAAGCAAACGAAAGCAGTGACACCAAAGTTTCTAGTTTCTGTTTGTGTCTCCCCTGAGGAGGTTTCAGGCCAGCTATGTCTTTCAGTACTATCTCTTTTGGTTTGGAAGCTATTGCTGGACGTTTGGCATGTTTGGTAAAAAAAGCTGCTCTGGCCGAGAAAAACACTTTTGGTGCACCATGCAGGTACATTTGAGTTTCCCAGGCAAACGAAAGCAGTGACACCAAAGTTTCTAGTTTCTGTTTGTGTCTCCCCTGAGGAGGTTTCAGGCCAGCAATATCTTTCAGAACTATCTGTTTTGGTTTGGAAGCTATTGCTGGACGTTTGGTAGAAAAAGCTTCTCCGGCCGAGAAAAACACTTTTGGTGCACCATGCAGGTACATTTGAGTTTCCCAGGCAAACGAAAGCAGTTACACCAAAGTTTCTAGTTTCTGTTTGTGTCTCCCCTGAGGAGGTTTCAGGCCAGCTATGTCTTTCAGTACTATCTCTTCTGGTTTGGAAGCTATCGCTGGACGTTTCGTAGAAAAAGCTGCACTGGCCGAGAAAAACACTATTGGTGCACCATGCAGGTACATTTGAGTTTCCCAGGAAAACGAAAACAGTGACACCAAAGTTTCTAGTTTCTGTTTGTGTGTCCCCTTAGGAGGTTTCAGGCCAGCTATGTCTTTCAGTACTATCTCTTTTGGTTTGGAAGCTATTGCTGGACGTTTGGCATGTTTGGTAGAAAAAGCTTCTCCGGCCGAGAAAAACACTTTTGGTGCACCATGCAGGTACATTTGGTTTCCCAGGCAAACGAAAGCAGTTACACCAAAGTTTCTAGTTTCTGTTTGTGTCTCCCCTGAGGAGGTTTCAGGCCAGTAATATCTTTCAGAACTATCTCTTTTTGTTTGGAAGCTATTGCTGGACGTTTGGTAGAAAAAGCTGCTCCGGTCGAGAAAAACACTTTTGGTGCACCCTGCAGGTACATTTGAGTTTCCCAGGCAAACAAAACCAGTGACACCAATGTTTCTAGTTTCTGTTTGTGTCTCCCCTGAGGAGGTTTCAGGCCAGCTATGTCTTTCAGTACTATCTCTTTTGGTTTGGAAGCTATTGCTGGACGTTTGGTAGAAAAAGCTGCTCTGGCCGAGAAAAACACTTTTGGTGCACCATGCAGGTACATCTGTGTTTCCCAAGCAAACGAAAGCAGTGACACCAAAGTTTCTAGTTTCTGTTTGTGTCTCCCCTGAGGAGGTTTCAGGCCATCTATGTCTTTCAGTACTATCTCTTTTGGTTTGGAAGCTATTGCTGGACGTTTGGCATGTTTGGTAAAAAAAGCTGCTCTGGCCGAGAAAAACACTTTTGGTGCACCATGCAGGTACATTTGAGTTTCCCAGGCAAACGAAAGCAGTGACACCAAAGTTTCTAGTTTCTGTTTGTGTCTCCCCTGAGGAGGTTTCAGGCCAGCAATATCTTTCAGTCCTATCTCTTTTGGTTTGGAAGCTATTGCTGGACGTTTGTTAGAAAAAGCTGCTCTGGCCAAGAAAAACACTTTGGTGCACCATGAAGGTACATTTGAGTTTCCCAGGCAAAAAAAAGCAGTTACACCAAAGTTTCTAGTTTCTGTTTGTGTCTCCCCTGAGGAGGTTTCAGACCAGCAATATCTTTCAGTACTATCTCTTTTGGTTTGGAAGCTATTGCTGTACGTTTTGTTGAGAAAGCTTCTCTGGCCGAGAAAAACACTTTTGGTGCACCATGCAAGTACATTTGAGTTTCCCAGGCAAACGAATGCAGTGACACCAAAGTTTCTAGTTTCTGTTTGTGTGGCCCCTTAGGAGGTTTCAGGCCAGCTATGTCTTTCAGTACTATCTCTTTTGGTTTGGAAGCTATTGCTAGACGTTTGGCATGTTTGGTAGAAAAAGCTTCTCCGGCCGAGAAAAACACTTTTGGTGCACCATCCAGGTACATTTGGTTTCCCAGGCAAACAAAAGCAGTGACACCAAAGTTTCTAGTTTCTGTTTGTGTCTCCCCTGAGGAGGTTTCAGGCCAGCTATGACTTTCAGTACTATCTCTTTTGGTTTGGAAGCTATTGCTGGACGTTTGGCATGTTTGGTAGAAAAAGCTGCTCTGGCCGAGAAAAACACTTTTGGTGCACCATGCAGGTACATTTGTGTTTCCCAAGCAAACGAAAGCAGTGACACCAAAGTTTCTAGTTTCTGTTTGTGTCTCCCCTGAGGAGGTTTCAGGCCAGCTATGTCTTTCAGTACTATCTCTTTTGGTTTGGAAGCTATTGCTGGACGTTTTGCATGTTTGGTAAAAAAAGCTGCTCCGGCCGAGAAAAACACTTTTGGTGCACCATGCAGGTACATTTGAGTTTCCCAGGCAAACGAAAGCAGTGACACCAAAGTTTCTAGTTTCTGTTTGTGTCTCCCCTGAGGAGGTTTCAGGCCAGCAATATCTTTCAGAACTATCTGTTTTGGTTTGGAAGCTATTGCTGGACGTTTGGCATGTTTGGTAGAAAAAGCTTCTCCGGCCGAGAAAAACACTTTTGGTGCACCATGCAGGTACATTTGAGTTTCCCAGGCAAACGAAAGCAGTTACACCAAAGTTTCTAGTTTCTGTTTGTGTCTCCCCTGAGGAGGTTTCAGGCCAGCAATATCTTTCAGTACTATCTCTTTTGGTTTGGAAGCTATTGCTGGACGTTTGGTAGAAAAAGCTTCTACGGCCGAGAAAAACACTTTTGGTGCACCATGCAGGTACATTTGAGTTTCCCAGGCAAACGAAAGCAGTGACACCAAAGTTTCTAGTTTCTGTTTGTGTCTCCCCTGAGGAGGTTTCAGGCCAGCTATGTCTTTCAGTACTATCTCTTTTGGTTTGGAAGCTATTGCTGGACGTTTGGCATGTTTGGTAGAAAAAGCTTCTCCGGCCGAGAAAAACACTTTTGGTGCACCATGCAGGTACATTTGAGTTTCCCAGGCAAACGAAAGCAGTTACACCAAAGTTTCTAGTTTCTGTTTGTGTCTCCCCTGAGGAGGTTTCAGGCCAGCAATATCTTTCAGTACTATCTCTTTTGGTTTGGAAGCTATTGCTGGACGTTTGGTAGAAAAAGCTGCTCCGGCCGAGAAAAACACTTTTGGTGCACCATCCAGGTACATTTGAGTTTCCCAGGCAAACCAAAGCAGTGACACCAAAGTTTCTAGTTTCTGTTTGTGTCTCCCCTGAGGAGGTTTCAGGCCAGCTATGACTTTCAGTACTATCTCTTTTGGTTTGGAAGCTATTGCTGGACGTTTGGCATGTTTGGTAGAAAAAGCTGCTCTGGCCGAGAAAAACACTTTTGGTGCACCATGCAGGTACATTTGTGTTTCCCAAGCAAACGAAAGCAGTGACACCAAAGTTTCTAGTTTCTGTTTGTGTCTCCCCTGAGGAGGTTTCAGGCCAGCTATGTCTTTCAGTACTATCTCTTTTGGTTTGGAAGCTATTGCTGGACGTTTGGCATGTTTGGTAGAAAAAGCTTCTCCGGCCGAGAAAAACACTTTTGGTGCACCATGCAGGTACATTTGGTTTCCCAGGCAAACGAAAGCAGTTACACCAAAGTTTCTAGTTTCTGTTTGTGTCTCCCCTGAGGAGGTTTCAGGCCAGTAATATCTTTCAGAACTATCTCTTTTTGTTTGGAAGCTATTGCTGGACGTTTGGTAGAAAAAGCTGCTCCGGTCGAGAAAAACACTTTTGGTGCACCATGCAGGTACATTTGAGTTTCCCAGGCAAACAAAACCAGTGACACCAATGTTTCTAGTTTCTGTTTGTGTCTCCCCTGAGGAGGTTTCAGGCCAGCTATGTCTTTCAGTACTATCTCTTTTGGTTTGGAAGCTATTGCTGGACGTTTGGTAGAAAAAGCTGCTCTGGCCGAGAAAAACACTTTTGGTGCACCATGCAGGTACATCTGTGTTTCCCAAGCAAACGAAAGCAGTGACACCAAAGTTTCTAGTTTCTGTTTGTGTCTCCCCTGAGGAGGTTTCAGGCCATCTATGTCTTTCAGTACTATCTCTTTTGGTTTGGAAGCTATTGCTGGACGTTTGGCATGTTTGGTAAAAAAAGCTGCTCTGGCCGAGAAAAACACTTTTGGTGCACCATGCAGGTACATTTGAGTTTCCCAGGCAAACGAAAGCAGT
Organism: Laterallus jamaicensis coturniculus; assembly: GCA_022605575.1. Classification (NCBI taxonomy): domain Eukaryota; kingdom Metazoa; phylum Chordata; class Aves; order Gruiformes; family Rallidae; genus Laterallus; species Laterallus jamaicensis. The sequence goes on from JAKCOX010000001.1 coordinate 3,944,772, forward strand.
GACACCAAAGTTTCTAGTTTCTGTTTGTGTCTCCCCTGAGGAGGTTTCAGGCCAGCAATATCTTTCAGTCCTATCTCTTTTGGTTTGGAAGCTATTGCTGGACGTTTGTTAGAAAAAGCTGCTCTGGCCAAGAAAAACACTTTGGTGCACCATGAAGGTACATTTGAGTTTCCCAGGCAAAAAAAAGCAGTTACACCAAAGTTTCTAGTTTCTGTTTGTGTCTCCCCTGAGGAGGTTTCAGACCAGCAATATCTTTCAGTACTATCTCTTTTGGTTTGGAAGCTATTGCTGTACGTTTTGTTGAGAAAGCTTCTCTGGCCGAGAAAAACACTTTTGGTGCACCATGCAAGTACATTTGAGTTTCCCAGGCAAACGAATGCAGTGACACCAAAGTTTCTAGTTTCTGTTTGTGTCTCCCCTGAGGAGGTTTCAGGCCAGCTATGTCTTTCAGTACTATCTCTTTTGGTTTGGAAGCTATTGCTGGACGTTTGGCATGTTTGGTAAAAAAAGCTGCTCTGGCCGAGAAAAACACTTTTGGTGCACCATGCAGGTACATTTGAGTTTCCCAGGCAAACGAAAGCAGTGACACCAAAGTTTCTAGTTTCTGTTTGTGTCTCCCCTGAGGAGGTTTCAGGCCAGCAATATCTTTCAGTCCTATCTCTTTTGGTTTGGAAGCTATTGCTGGACGTTTGTTAGAAAAAGCTGCTCTGGCCAAGAAAAACACTTTGGTGCACCATGAAGGTACATTTGAGTTTCCCAGGCAAAAAAAAGCAGTGACACCAAAGTTTCTAGTTTCTGTTTGTGTCTCCCCTGAGGAGGTTTCAGGCCAGCTATGTCTTTCAGTACTATGTCTTTTGGTTTGGAAGCTATTGCTGGACGTTTGGTAGAAAAAGCTGCTCTGGCCGAGAAAAACACTTTTGGTGCACCATGCAGGTACATTTGAGTTTCCCAGGCAAACAAAAGCAGTGACACCAAAGTTTCTAGTTTCTGTTTGTGTCTCCCCTGAGGAGGTTTCAGGCCAGCTATGACTTTCAGTACTATCTCTTTTGGTTTGGAAGCTATTGCTGGACGTTTGGCATGTTTGGTAGAAAAAGCTGCTCTGGCCGAGAAAAACACTTTTGGTGCACCATGCAGGTACATTTGTGTTTCCCAAGCAAACGAAAGCAGTGACACCAAAGTTTCTAGTTTCTGTTTGTGTCTCCCCTGAGGAGGTTTCAGGCCAGCTATGTCTTTCAGTACTATCTCTTTTGGTTTGGAAGCTATTGCTGGACGTTTGGCATGTTTGGTAAAAAAAGCTGCTCTGGCCGAGAAAAACACTTTTGGTGCACCATGCAGGTACATTTGAGTTTCCCAGGCAAACGAAAGCAGTGACACCAAAGTTTCTAGTTTCTGTTTGTGTCTCCCCTGAGGAGGTTTCAGGCCAGCAATATCTTTCAGAACTATCTGTTTTGGTTTGGAAGCTATTGCTGGACGTTTGGTAGAAAAAGCTTCTCCGGCCGAGAAAAACACTTTTGGTGCACCATGCAGGTACATTTGAGTTTCCCAGGCAAACGAAAGCAGTTACACCAAAGTTTCTAGTTTCTGTTTGTGTCTCCCCTGAGGAGGTTTCAGGCCAGCTATGTCTTTCAGTACTATCTCTTCTGGTTTGGAAGCTATCGCTGGACGTTTCGTAGAAAAAGCTGCACTGGCCGAGAAAAACACTATTGGTGCACCATGCAGGTACATTTGAGTTTCCCAGGAAAACGAAAACAGTGACACCAAAGTTTCTAGTTTCTGTTTGTGTGTCCCCTTAGGAGGTTTCAGGCCAGCTATGTCTTTCAGTACTATCTCTTTTGGTTTGGAAGCTATTGCTGGACGTTTGGCATGTTTGGTAGAAAAATCTTCTCCGGCCGAGAAAAACACTTTTGGTGCACCATGCAGGTACATTTGGTTTCCCAGGCAAACGAAAGCAGTTACACCAAAGTTTCTAGTTTCTGTTTGTGTCTCCCCTGAGGAGGTTTCAGGCCAGTAATATCTTTCAGAACTATCTCTTTTTGTTTGGAAGCTATTGCTGGACGTTTGGTAGAAAAAGCTGCTCCGGTCGAGAAAAACACTTTTGGTGCACCATGCAGGTACATTTGAGTTTCCCAGGCAAACAAAACCAGTGACACCAATGTTTCTAGTTTCTGTTTGTGTCTCCCCTGAGGAGGTTTCAGGCCAGCTATGTCTTTCAGTACTATCTCTTTTGGTTTGGAAGCTATTGCTGGACGTTTGGTAGAAAAAGCTGCTCTGGCCGAGAAAAACACTTTTGGTGCACCATGCAGGTACATCTGTGTTTCCCAAGCAAACGAAAGCAGTGACACCAAAGTTTCTAGTTTCTGTTTGTGTCTCCCCTGAGGAGGTTTCAGGCCATCTATGTCTTTCAGTACTATCTCTTTTGGTTTGGAAGCTATTGCTGGACGTTTGGCATGTTTGGTAAAAAAAGCTGCTCTGGCCGAGAAAAACACTTTCGGTGCACCATGGAGGTACATTTGAGTTTCCCAGGCAAACGAAAGCAGTGACACCAAAGTTTCTAGTTTCTGTTTGTGTCTCCCCTGAGGAGGTTTCAGGCCAGCAATATCTTTCAGTCCTATCTCTTTTGGTTTGGAAGCTATTGCTGGACGTTTGTTAGAAAAAGCTGCTCTGGCCAAGAAAAACACTTTGGTGCACCATGAAGGTACATTTGAGTTTCCCAGGCAAAAAAAAGCAGTTACACCAAAGTTTCTAGTTTCTGTTTTTTTTCTCCCCTGAGGAGGTTTCAGACCAGCAATATCTTTCAGTACTATCTCTTTTGGTTTGGAAGCTATTGCTGTACGTTTTGTTGAGAAAGCTTCTCTGGCCGAGAAAAACACTTTTGGTGCACCATGCAAGTACATTTGAGTTTCCCAGGCAAACGAATGCAGTGACACCAAAGTTTCTAGTTTCTGTTTGTGTGGCCCCTTAGGAGGTTTCAGGCCAGCTATGTCTTTCAGTACTATCTCTTTTGGTTTGGAAGCTATTGCTGGATGTTTGGCATGTTTGGTAGAAAAAGCTGCTCTGGCCGAGAAAAACACTTTTGGTGCACCATGCAGGTACATTTGTGTTTCCCAAGCAAACGAAAGCAGTGACACCAAAGTTTCTAGTTTCTGTTTGTGTCTCCCCTGAGGAGGTTTCAGGCCAGCTATGTCTTTCAGTACTATCTCTTTTGGTTTGGAAGCTATTGCTGGACGTTTGGCATGTTTGGTAGAAAAAGCTGCTCCGGCCGAGAAAAACACTTTTGGTGCACCATGCAGGTACATTTGAGTTTCCCAGGCAAACGAAAGCAGTGACACCAAAGTTTCTAGTTTCTGTTTGTGTCTCCCCTGAGGAGGTTTCAGGCCAGCAATATCTTTCAGAACTATCTGTTTTGGTTTGGAAGCTATTGCTGGACGTTTGGTAGAAAAAGCTTCTCCGGCCGAGAAAAACACTTTTGGTGCACCATGCAGGTACATTTGAGTTTCCCAGGCAAACGAAAGCAGTTACACCAAAGTTTCTAGTTTCTGTTTGTGTCTCCCCTGAGGAGGTTTCAGGCCAGCTATGTCTTTCAGTACTATCTCTTTTGGTTTGGAAGATATCGCTGGACGTTTCGTAGAAAAAGCTGCACTGGCCGAGAAAAACACTATTGGTGCACCATGCAGGTACATTTGAGTTTCCCAGGAAAACGAAAACAGTGACACCAAAGTTTCTAGTTTCTGTTTGTGTGTCCCCTTAGGAGGTTTCAGGCCAGCTATGTCTTTCAGTACTATCTCTTTTGGTTTGGAAGCTATTGCTGGACGTTTGGCATGTTTGGTAGAAAAAGCTTCTCCGGCCGAGAAAAACACTTTTGGTGCACCATGCAGGTAAATTGGTTTCCCAGGCAAACGAAAGCAGTTACACCAAAGTTTCTAGTTTCTGTTTGTGTCTCCCCTGAGGAGGTTTCAGGCCAGTAATATCTTTCAGAACTATCTCTTTTTGTTTGGAAGCTATTGCTGGACGTTTGGTAGAAAAAGCTGCTCCGGTCGAGAAAAACACTTTTGGTGCACCATGCAGGTACATTTGAGTTTCCCAGGCAAACAAAACCAGTGACACCAATGTTTCTAGTTTCTGTTTGTGTCTCCCCTGAGGAGGTTTCAGGCCAGCTATGTCTTTCAGTACTATCTCTTTTGGTTTGGAAGCTATTGCTGGACGTTTGGTAGAAAAAGCTGCTCTGGCCGAGAAAAACACTTTTGGTGCACCATGCAGGTACATCTGTGTTTCCCAAGCAAACGAAAGCAGTGACACCAAAGTTTCTAGTTTCTGTTTGTGTCTCCCCTGAGGAGGTTTCAGGCCATCTATGTCTTTCAGTACTATCTCTTTTGGTTTGGAAGCTATTGCTGGACGTTTGGCATGTTTGGTAAAAAAAGCTGCTCTGGCCGAGAAAAACACTTTTGGTGCACCATGCAGGTACATTTGAGTTTCCCAGGCAAACGAAAGCAGTGACAATAAAGTTTCTAGTTTCTGTTTGTGTCTCCCCTGAGGAGGTTTCAGGCCAGCAATATCTTTCAGTCCTATCTCTTTTGGTTTGGAAGCTATTGCTGGACGTTTGTTAGAAAAAGCTGCTCTGGCCAAGAAAAACACTTTGGTGCACCATGCAGGTACATTTGAGTTTCCCAGGCAAAAAAAAGCAGTTACACCAAAGTTTCTAGTTTCTGTTTGTGTCTCCCCTGAGGAGGTTTCAGGCCAGCAATATCTTTCAGTACTATCTCTTTTGGTTTGGAAGCTATTGCTGTACGTTTTGTTGAGAAAGCTTCTCTGGCCGAGAAAAACACTTTTGGTGCACCATGCAAGTACATTTGAGTTTCCCAGGCAAACGAATGCAGTGACACCAAAGTTTCTAGTTTCTGTTTCTGTCTCCCCTGAGGAGGTTTCAGGCCAGCTATGTCTTTCAGTACTATCTCTTTTTGTTTGGAAGCTATTGCTAGACGTTTGGCATGTTTGGTAGAAAAAGCTTCTCCGGCCGAGAAAAACACTTTTGGTGCACCATCCAGGTACATTTGGTTTCCCAGGCAAACGAAAGCAGTGACACCAAAGTTTCTAGTTTCTGTTTGTGTCTCCCCTGAGGAGGTTTCAGGCCAGCAATATCTTTCAGAACTATCTCTTTTTGTTTGGAAGCTATTGCTGGACGTTTGGTAGAAAAAGCTGCTCCGGTCGAGAAAAACACTTTTGGTGCACCATGCAGGTACATTTGAGTTTCCCAGGCAAACGAAACCAGTGACACCAAAGTTTCTAGTTTCTGTTTGTGTCTCCCCTGAGGAGGTTTCAGGCCAGCTATGTCTTTCCGTACTATCTCTTTTGGTTTGGAAGCTATTGCTGGACGTTTGGCATGTTTGGTAGAAAAAGCTTCTCCGGCCGAGAAAAACACTTTTGGTGCACCATGCAGGTACATTTGAGTTTCCCAGGCAAACAAAAGCAGTTACACCAAAGTTTCTAGTTTCTGTTTGTGTCTCCCCTGAGGAGGTTTCAGGCCAGCAATATCTTTCAGTACTATCACTTTTGGTTTGGATGCTATTGCTGGACGTTTGGCATGTTTGGTAGAAAAAGCTGCTCCGGCCGAGAAAAACACTTTTGGTGCACCATGCAGGTACATTTGAGTTTCCCAGGCAAACGAAAGCAGTGACACCAAAGTTTCTAGTTTCTGTTTGTGTCTCCCCTGAGGAGGTTTCAGGCCAGCAATATCTTTCAGAACTATCTGTTTTGGTTTGGAAGCTATTGCTGGACGTTTGGTAGAAAAAGCTGCTCCGGCCGAGAAAAACACTTTTGGTGCACCATGCAGGTACATTTGAATTTCCCAGGCAAACGAAAGCAGTTACACCAAAGTTTCTAGTTTCTGTTTGTGTCTGCCCTGAGGAGGTTTCAGGCCAGCAATATCATTCAGTACTATCTCTTTTGGTTTGGAAGCTATTGCTGGACGTTTGGCATGTTAGGTAGAAAAAGTTTCTCCGGCCGAGAAAAACACTTTTGGTGCACCATGCAGGTACATTTGAGTTTCCCAGGCAAACGAAAGCAGTTACACCAAAGTTTCTAGTTTCTGTTTGTGTCTCCCCTGAGGAGGTTTCAGGCCAGCTATGTCTTTCAGTACTATCTCTTTTGGTTTGGAAGCTATTGCTGGACGTATGGTAGAAAAAGCTGCTCCGGCCGAGAAAAACACTTTTGGTGCACCATGCAGGTACATTTGAGTTTCCCAGGCAAACGAAAGCAGTTACACCAAAGTTTCTAGTTTCTGTTTGTGTCTCCCCTGAGGAGGATTCAGGCCAGCTATGTCTTTCAGTACTATCTTTTTTGGTTTGGAATCTATTGCTGTACGTTTTGTTGAAAAAGCTTCTCTGGCCGAGAAAAACACTTTTGGTGCACCATGCAAGTACATTTGAGTTTCCTAGGCAAACGAATGCAGTGACACCAAAGTTTCTAGTTTCTGTTTGTGTGGCCCCTTAGGAGGTTTCAGGCCAGCTATGTCTTTCAGTACTATCTCTTTTGGTTTGGAAGCTATTGCTGGACGTTTGGCATGTTTGGTAGAAAAAGCTTCTCCGGCCGAGAAAAACACTTTTGGTGCACCATGCAGGTACATTTGGTTTCCCAGGCAAACGAAAGCAGTGACACCAAAGTTTCTAGTTTCTGTTTGTGTCTCCCCTGAGGAGGTTTCAGGCCAGCAATATCTTTCAGAACTATCTCTTTTTGTTTGGAAGCTATTGCTGGACGTTTGGTAGAAAAAGCTGCTCCGGTCGAGAAAAACACTTTTGGTGCACCATGCAGGTACATTTGAGTTTCCCAGGCAAACGAAAGCAGTGACACCAAAGTTTCTAGTTTCTGTATGTGTCTCCCCTGAGGAGGTTTCAGGCCAGCTATGTCTTTCCGTACTATCTCTTTTGGTTTGGAAGCTATTGCTGGACGTTTGGCATGTTTGGTAGAAAAAGCTTCTCTGGCCGAGAAAAACACTTTTGGTGCACCATGCAGGTACATTTGAGTTTCCCAGGCAAACAAAAGCAGTTACACCAAAGTTTCTAGTTTCTGTTTGTGTCTCCCCTGAGGAGGTTTCAGGCCAGCAATATCTTTCAGTACTATCACTTTTGGTTTGGATGCTATTGCTGGACGTTTGGCATGTTTGGTAGAAAAAGCTGCTCCGGCCGAGAAAAACACTTTTGGTGCACCATGCAGGTACATTTGAGTTTCCCAGGCAAACGAAAGCAGTGACACCAAAGTTTCTAGTTTCTGTTTGTGTCTCCCCTGAGGAGGTTTCAGGCCAGCAATATCTTTCAGAACTATCTGTTTTGGTTTGGAAGCTATTGCTGGACGTTTGGTAGAAAAAGCTGCTCCGGCCGAGAAAAACACTCTTGGTGCACCATGCAGGTACATTTGAATTTCCCAGGCAAACGAAAGCAGTTACACCAAAGTTTCTAGTTTCTGTTTGTGTCTGCCCTGAGGAGGTTTCAGGCCAGCAATATCATTCAGTACTATCTCTTTTGGTTTGGAAGCTATTGCTGGACGTTTGGCATGTTTGGTAGAAAAAGTTTCTCCGGCCGAGAAAAACACTTTTGGTGCACCATGCAGGTACATTTGAGTTTCCCAGGCAAACGAAAGCAGTTACACCAAAGTTTCTAGTTTCTGTTTGTGTCTCTCCTGAGGAGGTTTCAGGCCAGCTATGTCTTTCAGTACTATCTCTTTTGGTTTGGAAGCTATTGCTGGACGTATGGTAGAAAAAGCTGCTCCGGCCGAGAAAAACACTTTTGGTGCACCATGCAGGTACATTTGAGTTTCCCAGGCAAACGAAAGCAGTTACACCAAAGTTTCTAGTTTCTGTTTGTGTCTCCCCTGAGGAGGATTCAGGCCAGCTATGTCTTTCAGTACTATCTTTTTTGGTTTGGAATCTATTGCTGTACGTTTTGTTGAAAAAGCTTCTCTGGCCGAGAAAAACACTTTTGGTGCACCATGCAAGTACATTTGAGTTTCCTAGGCAAACGAATGCAGTGACACCAAAGTTTCTAGTTTCTGTTTGTGTGGCCCCTTAGGAGGTTTCAGGCCAGCTATGTCTTTCAGTACTATCTCTTTTGGTTTGGAAGCTATTGCTGGACGTTTGGCATGTTTGGTAGAAAAAGCTTCTCCGGCCGAGAAAAACACTTTTGGTGCACCATGCAGGTACATTTGGTTTCCCAGGCAAACGAAAGCAGTGACACCAAAGTTTCTAGTTTCTGTTTGTGTCTCCCCTGAGGAGGTTTCAGGCCAGCAATATCTTTCAGAACTATCTCTTTTTGTTTGGAAGCTATTGCTGGACGTTTGGTAGAAAAAGCTGCTGCGGTCGAGAAAAACACTTTTGGTGCACCATGCAGGTACATTTGAGTTTCCCAGGCAAACGAAAGCAGTGACACCAAAGTTTCTAGTTTCTGTATGTGTCTCCCCTGAGGAGGTTTCAGGCCAGCTATGTCTTTCCGTACTATCTCTTTTGGTTTGGAAGCTATTGCTGGACGTTTGGCATGTTTGGTAGAAAAAGCTTCTCCGGCCGAGAAAAACACTTTTGGTGCACCATGCAGGTACATTTGAGTTTCCCAGGCAAACGAAAGCAGTTACACCAAAGTTTCTAGTTTCTGTTTGTGTCTCCCCTGAGGAGGTTTCAGGCCAGCTATGTCTTTCAGTACTATCTCTTTTGGTTTGGAAGCTATTGCTGGACGTTCGGTAGAAAAAGCTGCTCTGGCCAAAAAAACACTTTGGTGCACCATGCAGGTACATTTGAGTTTCCCAGGCAAACAAAAGCAGTGACTCCAAAGTTTCTAGTTTCTGTTTGTGTCTCCCCTGAGGAGGTTTCAGGCTAGCAATGTCTTTCAGTACTATCTCTTTTGGTTTGGAAGCTATTGCTGAACGTTTGGTAGAAAAAGCTTCTCCGGCTGATAAAAACACTTTTGGTGCACCATGCAGGTACATTTGAGTTTCCCAGGCAAACGAAAGCAGTTACACCAAAGTTTCTAGTTTCTGTTTGTGTCTCCCCTGAGGAGGTTTCAGGCCAGCAATATCTTTCAGTACTATCTCTTTTGGTTTGGAAGCTATTGCTGTACGTTTTGTTGAGAAAGCTTCTGTGGCCGAGAAAAACACTTTTGGTGCACCATGCAAGTACATTTGAGTTTCCCAGGCAAACGAATGCAGTGACACCAAAGTTTCTAGTTTCTGTTTGTGTCTCCCCTGAGGAGGTTTCAGGCCAGCTATGTCTTTCAGTACTATCTCTTTTGGTTTGGAAGCTATTGCTGGACGTTTGGCATGTTTGGTAGAAAAAGCTTCTCCGGCCGAGAAAAACACTTTTGGTGCACCATCCAGGTACATTTGGTTTACCAGGCAAACGAAAGCAGTGACACCAAAGTTTCTAGTTTCTGTTTGTGTCTCCCCTGAGGAGGTTTCAGGCCATCTATGTCTTTCAGTACTATCTCTTTTGGTTTGGAAGCTATTGCTGGACGTTTGGCATGTTTGGTAGAAAAAGCTTCTCCGGCCGAGAAAAACACTTTTGGTGCACCATGCAGGTACATTTGGTTTCCCAGGCAAACGAAAGCAGTTACACCAAAGTTTCTAGTTTCTGTTTGTGTCTCCCCTGAGGAGGTTTCAGGCCAGCAATATCTTTCAGAACTATCTCTTTTTGTTTGGAAGCTATTGCTGGACGTTTGGTAGAAAAAGCTGCTCCGGTCGAGAAAAACACTTTTGGTGCACCATGCAGGTACATTTGAGTTTCCCAGGCAAACGAAAGCAGTGACACCAAAGTTTCTAGTTTCTGTTTGTGTCTCCCCTGAGGAGGTTTCAGGCCAGCTATGTCTTTCCGTACTATCTCTTTTGGTTTGGAAGCTATTGCTGGACGTTTGGTATGTTTGGTAGAAAAAGCTTCTCCGGCCGAGAAAAACACTTTTGGTGCACCATGCAGGTACATTTGAGTTTCCCAGGCAAACGAAAGCAGTTACACCAAAGTTTCTAGTTTCTGTTTGTGTCTCCCCTGAGGAGGTTTCAGGCCAGCTATGTCTTTCAGTACTATCTCTTTTGGTTTGGAAGCTATTGCTGGACGTTCGGTAGAAAAAGCTGCTCTGGCCAAGAAAAACACTTTGGTGCAGCATGCAGGTACATTTGAGTTTCCCAGGCAAACAAAAGCAGTGACACCAAAGTTTCTAGTTTCTGTTTGTGTCTCCCCTGAGGAGGTTTCAGGCCAGCAATATCTTTCAGTACTATCTCTTTTGGTTTGGAAGCTATTGCTGTAATTTTTGTTGAGAAAGCTTCTCTGGCCGAGAAAAACACTTTTGGTGCACCATGCAAGTACATTTGAGTTTCCCAGGCAAACGAATGCAGTGACACCAAAGTTTCTAGTTTCTGTTTGTGTCTCCCCTGAGGAGGTTTCAGGCCAGCTATGTCTTTCAGTACTATCTCTTTTGGTTTGGAAGCTATTGCTGGACGTTTGGCATGTTTGGTAGAAAAAGCTTCTCCGGCCGAGAAAAACACTTTTGGTGCACCATCCAGGTACATTTGGTTTACCAGGCAAACGAAAGCAGTGACACCAAAGTTTCTAGTTTCTGTTTGTGTCTCCCCTGAGGAGGTTTCAGGCCAGCAATATCTTTCAGAACTATCTCTTTTTGTTTGGAAGCTATTGCTGGACGTTTGGTAGAAAAAGCTGCTCCGGTCGAGAAAAACACTTTTGGTGCACCATGCAGGTACATTTGAGTTTCCCAGGCAAACGAAACCAGTGACACCAAATTTTCTAGTTTCTGTTTGTGTCTCCCCTGAGGAGGTTTCAGGCCAGCTATGTCTTTCCGTACTATCTCTTTTGGTTTGGAAGCTACTGCTGGACGTTTGGCATGTTTGGTAGAAAAAGCTTCTCCGGCCGAGAAAAAAACTTTTGGTGCACCATGCAGGTACATTTGAGTTTCCCAGGCAAACAAAAGCAGTTACACCAAAGTTTCTAGTTTCTGTTTGTGTCTTCCCTGAGGAGGTTTCAGGCCAGCAATATCTTTCAGTACTATCACTTTTGGTTTGGAAGCTATTGCTGGACGTTTGGCATGTTTGGTAGAAAAAGCTGCTCCGGCCGAGAAAAACACTTTTGGTGCACCATGCAGGTACATTTGAGTTTCCCAGGCAAACGAAAGCAGTGACACCAAAGTTTCTAGTTTCTGTTTGTGTCTCCCCTGAGGAGGTTTCAGGCCAGCAATATCTTTCAGAACTATCTGTTTTGGTTTGGAAGCTATTGCTGGACGTTTGGTAGAAAAAGCTGCTCCGGCCGAGAAAAACACTTTTGGTGCACCATGCAGGTACATTTGAATTTCCCAGGCAAACGAAAGCAGTTACACCAAAGTTTCTAGTTTCTGTTTGTGTCTGCCCTGAGGAGGTTTCAGGCCAGCAATATCATTCAGTACTATCTCTTTTGGTTTGGAAGCTATTGCGGGACGTTTGGCATGTTTGGTAGAAAAAGTTTCTCCGGCCGAGAAAAACACTTTTGGTGCACCATGCAGGTACATTTGAGTTTCCCAGGCAAACAAAAGCAGTTACACCAAAGTTTCTAGTTTCTGTTTGTGTCTCCCCTGAGGAGGTTTCAGGCCAGCTATGTCTTTCAGTACTATCTCTTTTGGTTTGGAAGCTATTGCTGGACGTTCGGTAGAAAAAGCTGCTCTGGCTGAGAAAAACACTTTGGTGCACCATGCAGGTACATTTGTGTTTCCTAAGCAAACGAAAGCAGTGACACCAAAGTTTCTAGTTTCTGTTTGTGTCTCCCCTGAGGAGGTTTCAGGCTAGCAATGTCTTTCAGTACTATCTCTTTTGGTTTGGAAGCTATTGCTGAACGTTCGGTAGAAAAAGCTTCTCCGGCTGAGAAAAACACTTTTGGTGCACCATGCAGGTACATTTGAGTTTCCCAGGCAAACGAAAGCAGTTACACCAAAGTTTCTAGTTTCTGTTTGTGTCTCCCCTGAGGAGGTTTCAGGCCAGAAATATCTTTCAGTACTATCACTTTTGGTTTGGAAGCTATTGCTGTACGTTTTGTTGAGAAAGCTTCTCTGGCCGAGAAAAACACTTTTGGTGCACCATGCAAGTACATTTGAGTTTCCCAGGCAAACGAATGCAGTGACACCAAAGTTTCTAGTTTCTGTTTGTGTCTCCCCTGAGGAGGTTTCAGGCCAGCTATGTCTTTCAGTACTATCTCTTTTGGTTTGGAAGCTATTGCTGGACGTTTGGCATGTTTGGTAGAAAAAGCTTCTCCGGCCGAGAAAAACACTTTTGGTGCACCATCCAGGTACATTTGGTTTACCAGGCAAACGAAAGCAGTGACACCAAAGTTTCTAGTTTCTGTTTGTGTCTCCCCTGAGGAGGTTTCAGGCCAGCAATATCTTTCAGAACTATCTCTTTTTGTTTGGAAGCTATTGCTGGACGTTTGGTAGAAAAAGCTGCTCTGGTCGAGAAAAACACTTTTGGTGCACCATGCAGGTACATTTGAGTTTCCCAGGCAAACGAAAGCAGTGACACCAAAGTTTCTAGTTTCTGTTTGTGTCTCCCCTGAGGAGGTTTCAGGCCAGCTATGTCTTTCCGTACTATCTCTTTTGGTTTGGAAGCTATTGCTGGACGTTTGGTATGTTTGGTAGAAAAAGCTTCTCCGGCCGAGAAAAACACTTTTGGTGCACCATGCAGGTACATTTGAGTTTCCCAGGCAAACGAAAGCAGTTACACCAAAGTTTCTAGTTTCTGTTTGTGTCTCCCCTGAGGAGGTTTCAGGCCAGCTATGTCTTTCAGTACTATCTCTTTTGGTTTGGAAGCTATTGCTGGACGTTCGGTAGAAAAAGCTGCTCTGGCCAAGAAAAACACTTTGGTGCACCATGCAGGTACATTTGAGTTTCCCAGGCAAACAAAAGCAGTGACACCAAAGTTTCTAGTTTCTGTTTGTGTCTCCCCTGAGGAGGTTTCAGGCTAGCAATGTCTTTCAGTACTATCTCTTTTGGTTTGGAAGCTATTGCTGAACGTTTGGTAGAAAAAGCTTCTCCGGCTGATAAAAACACTTTTGGTGCACCATGCAGGTACATTTGAGTTTCCCAGGCAAACGAAAGCAGTTACACCAAAGTTTCTAGTTTCTGTTTGTGTCTCCCCTGAGGAGGTTTCAGGCCAGCAATATCTTTCAGTACTATCTCTTTTGGTTTGGAAGCTATTGCTGTACGTTTTGTTGAGAAAGCTTCTCTGGCCGAGAAAAACACTTTTGGTGCACCATGCAAGTACATTTGAGTTTCCCAGGCAAACGAAAGCAGTGACACCAAAGTTTCTAGTTTCTGTTTGTGTCTCCCCTGAGGAGGTTTCAGGCCAGCTATGTCTTTCAGTACTATCTCTTTTGGTTTGGAAGCTATTGCTGGACGTTTGGCATGTTTGGTAGAAAAAGCTTCTCCGGCCGAGAAAAACACTTTTGGTGCACCATGCAGGTACATTTGGTTTCCCAGGCAAACGAAAGCAGTGACACCAAAGTTTCCAGTTTCTGTTTGTGTCTCCCCTGAGGAGGTTTCAGGCCAGCAATATCTTTCAGAACTATCTCTTTTTGTTTGGAAGCTATTGCTGGACGTTTGGTAGAAAAAGCTGCTCCGGTCGAGAAAAACACTTTTGGTGCACCATGCAGGTACATTTGAGTTTCCCAGGCAAACGAAACCAGTGACACCAAAGTTTCTAGTTTCTGTTTGTGTCTCCCCTGAGGAGGTTTCAGGCCAGCTATGTCTTTCAGTACTATCTCTTTTGGTTTGGAAGCTATTGCTGGACGTTCGGTAGAAAAAGCTGCTCTGGCCAAAAAAACACTTTGGTGCACCATGCAGGTACATTTGAGTTTCCCAGGCAAACAAAAGCAGTGACTCCAAAGTTTCTAGTTTCTGTTTGTGTCTCCCCTGAGGAGGTTTCAGGCTAGCAATGTCTTTCAGTACTATCTCTTTTGGTTTGGAAGCTATTGCTGAACGTTTGGTAGAAAAAGCTTCTCCGGCTGATAAAAACACTTTTGGTGCACCATGCAGGTACATTTGAGTTTCCCAGGCAAACGAAAGCAGTTACACCAAAGTTTCTAGTTTCTGTTTGTGTCTCCCCTGAGGAGGTTTCAGGCCAGCAATATCTTTCAGTACTATCTCTTTTGGTTTGGAAGCTATTGCTGTACGTTTTGTTGAGAAAGCTTCTCTGGCCGAGAAAAACACTTTTGGTGCACCATGCAAGTACATTTGAGTTTCCCAGGCAAACGAATGCAGTGACACCAAAGTTTCTAGTTTCTGTTTGTGTCTCCCCTGAGGAGGTTTCAGGCCAGCTATGTCTTTCAGTACTATCTCTTTTGGTTTGGAAGCTATTGCTGGACGTTTGGCATGTTTGGTAGAAAAAGCTTCTCCGGCCGAGAAAAACACTTTTGGTGCACCATCCAGGTACATTTGGTTTACCAGGCAAACGAAAGCAGTGACACCAAAGTTTCTAGTTTCTGTTTGTGTCTCCCCTGAGGAGGTTTCAGGCCATCTATGTCTTTCAGTACTATCTCTTTTGGTTTGGAAGCTATTGCTGGACGTTTGGCATGTTTGGTAGAAAAAGCTTCTCCGGCCGAGAAAAACACTTTTGGTGCACCATGCAGGTACATTTGGTTTCCCAGGCAAACGAAAGCAGTTACACCAAAGTTTCTAGTTTCTGTTTGTGTCTCCCCTGAGGAGGTTTCAGGCCAGCAATATCTTTCAGAACTATCTCTTTTTGTTTGGAAGCTATTGCTGGACGTTTGGTAGAAAAAGCTGCTCCGGTCGAGAAAAACACTTTTGGTGCACCATGCAGGTACATTTGAGTTTCCCAGGCAAACGAAAGCAGTGACACCAAAGTTTCTAGTTTCTGTTTGTGTCTCCCCTGAGGAGGTTTCAGGCCAGCTATGTCTTTCCGTACTATCTCTTTTGGTTTGGAAGCTATTGCTGGACGTTTGGTATGTTTGGTAGAAAAAGCTTCTCCGGCCGAGAAAAACACTTTTGGTGCACCATGCAGGTACATTTGAGTTTCCCAGGCAAACGAAAGCAGTTACACCAAAGTTTCTAGTTTCTGTTTGTGTCTCCCCTGAGGAGGTTTCAGGCCAGCTATGTCTTTCAGTACTATCTCTTTTGGTTTGGAAGCTATTGCTGGACGTTCGGTAGAAAAAGCTGCTCTGGCCAAGAAAAACACTTTGGTGCAGCATGCAGGTACATTTGAGTTTCCCAGGCAAACAAAAGCAGTGACACCAAAGTTTCTAGTTTCTGTTTGTGTCTCCCCTGAGGAGGTTTCAGGCCAGCAATATCTTTCAGTACTATCTCTTTTGGTTTGGAAGCTATTGCTGTAATTTTTGTTGAGAAAGCTTCTCTGGCCGAGAAAAACACTTTTGGTGCACCATGCAAGTACATTTGAGTTTCCCAGGCAAACGAATGCAGTGACACCAAAGTTTCTAGTTTCTGTTTGTGTCTCCCCTGAGGAGGTTTCAGGCCAGCTATGTCTTTCAGTACTATCTCTTTTGGTTTGGAAGCTATTGCTGGACGTTTGGCATGTTTGGTAGAAAAAGCTTCTCCGGCCGAGAAAAACACTTTTGGTGCACCATCCAGGTACATTTGGTTTACCAGGCAAACGAAAGCAGTGACACCAAAGTTTCTAGTTTCTGTTTGTGTCTCCCCTGAGGAGGTTTCAGGCCAGCAATATCTTTCAGAACTATCTCTTTTTGTTTGGAAGCTATTGCTGGACGTTTGGTAGAAAAAGCTGCTCCGGTCGAGAAAAACACTTTTGGTGCACCATGCAGGTACATTTGAGTTTCCCAGGCAAACGAAACCAGTGACACCAAATTTTCTAGTTTCTGTTTGTGTCTCCCCTGAGGAGGTTTCAGGCCAGCTATGTCTTTCCGTACTATCTCTTTTGGTTTGGAAGCTACTGCTGGACGTTTGGCATGTTTGGTAGAAAAAGCTTCTCCGGCCGAGAAAAAAACTTTTGGTGCACCATGCAGGTACATTTGAGTTTCCCAGGCAAACAAAAGCAGTTACACCAAAGTTTCTAGTTTCTGTTTGTGTCTTCCCTGAGGAGGTTTCAGGCCAGCAATATCTTTCAGTACTATCACTTTTGGTTTGGAAGCTATTGCTGGACGTTTGGCATGTTTGGTAGAAAAAGCTGCTCCGGCCGAGAAAAACACTTTTGGTGCACCATGCAGGTACATTTGAGTTTCCCAGGCAAACGAAAGCAGTGACACCAAAGTTTCTAGTTTCTGTTTGTGTCTCCCCTGAGGAGGTTTCAGGCCAGCAATATCTTTCAGAACTATCTGTTTTGGTTTGGAAGCTATTGCTGGACGTTTGGTAGAAAAAGCTGCTCCGGCCGAGAAAAACACTTTTGGTGCACCATGCAGGTACATTTGAATTTCCCAGGCAAACGAAAGCAGTTACACCAAAGTTTCTAGTTTCTGTTTGTGTCTGCCCTGAGGAGGTTTCAGGCCAGCAATATCATTCAGTACTATCTCTTTTGGTTTGGAAGCTATTGCGGGACGTTTGGCATGTTTGGTAGAAAAAGTTTCTCCGGCCGAGAAAAACACTTTTGGTGCACCATGCAGGTACATTTGAGTTTCCCAGGCAAACAAAAGCAGTTACACCAAAGTTTCTAGTTTCTGTTTGTGTCTCCCCTGAGGAGGTTTCAGGCCAGCTATGTCTTTCAGTACTATCTCTTTTGGTTTGGAAGCTATTGCTGGACGTTCGGTAGAAAAAGCTGCTCTGGCTGAGAAAAACACTTTGGTGCACCATGCAGGTACATTTGTGTTTCCTAAGCAAACGAAAGCAGTGACACCAAAGTTTCTAGTTTCTGTTTGTGTCTCCCCTGAGGAGGTTTCAGGCTAGCAATGTCTTTCAGTACTATCTCTTTTGGTTTGGAAGCTATTGCTGAACGTTCGGTAGAAAAAGCTTCTCCGGCTGAGAAAAACACTTTTGGTGCACCATGCAGGTACATTTGAGTTTCCCAGGCAAACGAAAGCAGTTACACCAAAGTTTCTAGTTTCTGTTTGTGTCTCCCCTGAGGAGGTTTCAGGCCAGAAATATCTTTCAGTACTATCACTTTTGGTTTGGAAGCTATTGCTGTACGTTTTGTTGAGAAAGCTTCTCTGGCCGAGAAAAACACTTTTGGTGCACCATGCAAGTACATTTGAGTTTCCCAGGCAAACGAATGCAGTGACACCAAAGTTTCTAGTTTCTGTTTGTGTCTCCCCTGAGGAGGTTTCAGGCCAGCTATGTCTTTCAGTACTATCTCTTTTGGTTTGGAAGCTATTGCTGGACGTTTGGCATGTTTGGTAGAAAAAGCTTCTCCGGCCGAGAAAAACACTTTTGGTGCACCATCCAGGTACATTTGGTTTACCAGGCAAACGAAAGCAGTGACACCAAAGTTTCTAGTTTCTGTTTGTGTCTCCCCTGAGGAGGTTTCAGGCCAGCAATATCTTTCAGAACTATCTCTTTTTGTTTGGAAGCTATTGCTGGACGTTTGGTAGAAAAAGCTGCTCTGGTCGAGAAAAACACTTTTGGTGCACCATGCAGGTACATTTGAGTTTCCCAGGCAAACGAAAGCAGTGACACCAAAGTTTCTAGTTTCTGTTTGTGTCTCCCCTGAGGAGGTTTCAGGCCAGCTATGTCTTTCCGTACTATCTCTTTTGGTTTGGAAGCTATTGCTGGACGTTTGGTATGTTTGGTAGAAAAAGCTTCTCCGGCCGAGAAAAACACTTTTGGTGCACCATGCAGGTACATTTGAGTTTCCCAGGCAAACGAAAGCAGTTACACCAAAGTTTCTAGTTTCTGTTTGTGTCTCCCCTGAGGAGGTTTCAGGCCAGCTATGTCTTTCAGTACTATCTCTTTTGGTTTGGAAGCTATTGCTGGACGTTCGGTAGAAAAAGCTGCTCTGGCCAAGAAAAACACTTTGGTGCACCATGCAGGTACATTTGAGTTTCCCAGGCAAACAAAAGCAGTGACACCAAAGTTTCTAGTTTCTGTTTGTGTCTCCCCTGAGGAGGTTTCAGGCTAGCAATGTCTTTCAGTACTATCTCTTTTGGTTTGGAAGCTATTGCTGAACGTTTGGTAGAAAAAGCTTCTCCGGCTGATAAAAACACTTTTGGTGCACCATGCAGGTACATTTGAGTTTCCCAGGCAAACGAAAGCAGTTACACCAAAGTTTCTAGTTTCTGTTTGTGTCTCCCCTGAGGAGGTTTCAGGCCAGCAATATCTTTCAGTACTATCTCTTTTGGTTTGGAAGCTATTGCTGTACGTTTTGTTGAGAAAGCTTCTCTGGCCGAGAAAAACACTTTTGGTGCACCATGCAAGTACATTTGAGTTTCCCAGGCAAACGAAAGCAGTGACACCAAAGTTTCTAGTTTCTGTTTGTGTCTCCCCTGAGGAGGTTTCAGGCCAGCTATGTCTTTCAGTACTATCTCTTTTGGTTTGGAAGCTATTGCTGGACGTTTGGCATGTTTGGTAGAAAAAGCTTCTCCGGCCGAGAAAAACACTTTTGGTGCACCATGCAGGTACATTTGGTTTCCCAGGCAAACGAAAGCAGTGACACCAAAGTTTCCAGTTTCTGTTTGTGTCTCCCCTGAGGAGGTTTCAGGCCAGCAATATCTTTCAGAACTATCTCTTTTTGTTTGGAAGCTATTGCTGGACGTTTGGTAGAAAAAGCTGCTCCGGTCGAGAAAAACACTTTTGGTGCACCATGCAGGTACATTTGAGTTTCCCAGGCAAACGAAACCAGTGACACCAAATTTTCTAGTTTCTGTTTGTGTCTCCCCTGAGGAGGTTTCAGGCCAGCTATGTCTTTCCGTACTATCTCTTTTGGTTTGGAAGCTACTGCTGGACGTTTGGCATGTTTGGTAGAAAAAGCTTCTCCGGCCGAGAAAAACACTTTTGGTGCACCATGCAGGTACATTTGAGTTTCCCAGGCAAACAAAAGCAGTTACACCAAAGTTTCTAGTTTCTGTTTGTGTCTCCCCTGAGGAGGTTTCAGGCTAGCAATATCTTTCAGTACTATCACTTTTGGTTTGGAAGCTATTGCTGGACGTTTGGCATGTTTGGTAGAAAAAGCTGCTCCGGCCGAGAAAAACACTTTTGGTGCACCATGCAGGTACATTTGAGTTTCCCAGGCAAACGAAAGCAGTGACACCAAAGTTTCTAGTTTCTGTTTGTGTCTCCCCTGAGGAGGTTTCAGGCCAGCAATATCTTTCAGAACTATCTGTTTTGGTTTGGAAGCTATTGCTGGACGTTTGGTAGAAAAAGCTGCTCCGGCCGAGAAAAACACTTTTGGTGCACCATGCAGGTACATTTGAATTTCCCAGGCAAACGAAAGCAGTTACACCAAAGTTTCTAGTTTCTGTTTGTGTCTGCCCTGAGGAGGTTTCAGGCCAGCAATATCATTCAGTACTATCTCTTTTGGTTTGGAAGCTATTGCGGGACGTTTGGCATGTTTGGTAGAAAAAGTTTCTCCGGCCGAGAAAAACACTTTTGGTGCACCATGCAGGTACATTTGAGTTTCCCAGGCAAACAAAAGCAGTTACACCAAAGTTTCTAGTTTCTGTTTGTGTCTCCCCTGAGGAGGTTTCAGGCCAGCTATGTCATTCAGTACTATCTCTTTTGGTTTGGAAGCTATTGCTGGACGTTCGGTAGAAAAAGCTGCTCTGGCTGAGAAAAACACTTTGGTGCACCATGCAGGTACATTTGTGTTTCCTAAGCAAACGAAAGCAGTGACACCAAAGTTTCTAGTTTCTGTTTGTGTCTCCCCTGAGGAGGTTTCAGGCTAGCAATGTCTTTCAGTACTATCTCTTTTGGTTTGGAAGCTATTGCTGAACGTTCGGTAGAAAAAGCTTCTCTGGCTGAGAAAAACACTTTTGGTGCACCATGCAGGTACATTTGAGTTTCCCAGGCAAACGAAAGCAGTTACACCAAAGTTTCTAGTTTCTGTTTGTGTCTCCCCTGAGGAGGTTTCAGGCCAGAAATATCTTTCAGTACTATCACTTTTGGTTTGGAAGCTATTGCTGTACGTTTTGTTGAGAAAGCTTCTCTGGCCGAGAAAAACACTTTTGGTGCACCATGCAAGTACATTTGAGTTTCCCAGGCAAACGAATGCAGTGACACCAAAGTTTCTAGTTTCTGTTTGTGTCTCCCCTGAGGAGGTTTCAGGCCAGCTATGTCTTTCAGTACTATCTCTTTTGGTTTGGAAGCTATTGCTGGACGTTTGGCATGTTTGGTAGAAAAAGCTTCTCCGGCCGAGAAAAACACTTTTGGTGCACCATCCAGGTACATTTGGTTTACCAGGCAAACGAAAGCAGTGACACCAAAGTTTCTAGTTTCTGTTTGTGTCTCCCCTGAGGAGGTTTCAGGCCAGCAATATCTTTCAGAACTATCTCTTTTTGTTTGGAAGCTATTGCTGGACGTTTGGTAGAAAAAGCTGCTCTGGTCGAGAAAAACACTTTTGGTGCACCATGCAGGTACATTTGAGTTTCCCAGGCAAACGAAAGCAGTGACACCAAAGTTTCTAGTTTCTGTTTGTGTCTCCCCTGAGGAGGTTTCAGGCCAGCTATGTCTTTCCGTACTATCTCTTTTGGTTTGGAAGCTATTGCTGGACGTTTGGTATGTTTGGTAGAAAAAGCTTCTCCGGCCGAGAAAAACACTTTTGGTGCACCATGCAGGTACATTTGAGTTTCCCAGGCAAACGAAAGCAGTTACACCAAAGTTTCTAGTTTCTGTTTGTGTCTCCCCTGAGGAGGTTTCAGGCCAGCTATGTCTTTCAGTACTATCTCTTTTGGTTTGGAAGCTATTGCTGGACGTTCGGTAGAAAAAGCTGCTCTGGCCAAGAAAAACACTTTGGTGCACCATGCAGGTACATTTGAGTTTCCCAGGCAAACAAAAGCAGTGACACCAAAGTTTCTAGT
The DNA here is from genome assembly GCA_022605575.1 of Laterallus jamaicensis coturniculus. Classification (NCBI taxonomy): domain Eukaryota; kingdom Metazoa; phylum Chordata; class Aves; order Gruiformes; family Rallidae; genus Laterallus; species Laterallus jamaicensis. The sequence goes on from JAKCOX010000001.1 coordinate 3,965,698, forward strand.
TTCTGTTTGTGTCTCCCCTGAGGAGGTTTCAGGCTAGCAATGTCTTTCAGTACTATCTCTTTTGGTTTGGAAGCTATTGCTGAACGTTTGGTAGAAAAAGCTTCTCCGGCTGATAAAAACACTTTTGGTGCACCATGCAGGTACATTTGAGTTTCCCAGGCAAACGAAAGCAGTTACACCAAAGTTTCTAGTTTCTGTTTGTGTCTCCCCTGAGGAGGTTTCAGGCCAGCAATATCTTTCAGTACTATCTCTTTTGGTTTGGAAGCTATTGCTGTACGTTTTGTTGAGAAAGCTTCTCTGGCCGAGAAAAACACTTTTGGTGCACCATGCAAGTACATTTGAGTTTCCCAGGCAAACGAAAGCAGTGACACCAAAGTTTCTAGTTTCTGTTTGTGTCTCCCCTGAGGAGGTTTCAGGCCAGCTATGTCTTTCAGTACTATCTCTTTTGGTTTGGAAGCTATTGCTGGACGTTTGGCATGTTTGGTAGAAAAAGCTTCTCCGGCCGAGAAAAACACTTTTGGTGCACCATGCAGGTACATTTGGTTTCCCAGGCAAACGAAAGCAGTGAAACCAAAGTTTCCAGTTTCTGTTTGTGTCTCCCCTGAGGAGGTTTCAGGCCAGCAATATCTTTCAGAACTATCTCTTTTTGTTTGGAAGCTATTGCTGGACGTTTGGTAGAAAAAGCTGCTCCGGTCGAGAAAAACACTTTTGGTGCACCATGCAGGTACATTTGAGTTTCCCAGGCAAACGAAACCAGTGACACCAAATTTTCTAGTTTCTGTTTGTGTCTCCCCTGAGGAGGTTTCAGGCCAGCTATGTCTTTCCGTACTATCTCTTTTGGTTTGGAAGCTACTGCTGGACGTTTGGCATGTTTGGTAGAAAAAGCTTCTCCGGCCGAGAAAAACACTTTTGGTGCACCATGCAGGTACATTTGAGTTTCCCAGGCAAACAAAAGCAGTTACACCAAAGTTTCTAGTTTCTGTTTGTGTCTCCCCTGAGGAGGTTTCAGGCCAGCAATATCTTTCAGTACTATCACTTTTGGTTTGGAAGCTATTGCTGGACGTTTGGCATGTTTGGTAGAAAAAGCTGCTCCGGCCGAGAAAAACACTTTTGGTGCACCATGCAGGTACATTTGAGTTTCCCAGGCAAACGAAAGCAGTGACACCAAAGTTTCTAGTTTCTGTTTGTGTCTCCCCTGAGGAGGTTTCAGGCCAGCAATATCTTTCAGAACTATCTGTTTTGGTTTGGAAGCTATTGCTGGACGTTTGGTAGAAAAAGCTGCTCCGGCCGAGAAAAACACTTTTGGTGCACCATGCAGGTACATTTGAATTTCCCAGGCAAACGAAAGCAGTTACACCAAAGTTTCTAGTTTCTGTTTGTGTCTGCCCTGAGGAGGTTTCAGGCCAGCAATATCATTCAGTACTATCTCTTTTGGTTTGGAAGCTATTGCTGGACGTTTGGCATGTTTGGTAGAAAAAGTTTCTCCGGCCGAGAAAAACACTTTTGGTGCACCATGCAGGTACATTTGAGTTTCCCAGGCAAACAAAAGCAGTTACACCAAAGTTTCTAGTTTCTGTTTGTGTCTCCCCTGAGGAGGTTTCAGGCCAGCTATGTCTTTCAGTACTATCTCTTTTGGTTTGGAAGCTATTGCTGGACGTTCGGTAGAAAAAGCTGCTCTGGCTGAGAAAAACACTTTGGTGCACCATGCAGGTACATTTGTGTTTCCTAAGCAAACAAAAGCAGTGACACCAAAGTTTCTAGTTTCTGTTTGTGTCTCCCCTGAGGAGGTTTCAGGCTAGCAATGTCTTTCAGTACTATCTCTTTTGGTTTGGAAGCTATTGCTGAACGTTCGGTAGAAAAAGCTTCTCCGGCTGAGAAAAACACTTTTGGTGCACCATGCAGGTACATTTGAGTTTCCCAGGCAAACGAAAGCAGTTACACCAAAGTTTCTAGTTTCTGTTTGTGTCTCCCCTGAGGAGGTTTCAGGCCAGCAATATCTTTCAGTACTATCTCTTTTGGTTTGGAAGCTATTGCTGGACGTTTGGCATGTTTGGTAGAAAAAGCTGCTCCGGCCGAGAAAAACACTTTTGGTGCACCATGCAGGTACATTTGAGTTTCCCAGGCAAACGAAAGCAGTGACACCAAAGTTTCTAGTTTCTGTTTGTGTCTCCCCTGAGGAGGTTTCAGGCCAGCAATATCTTTCAGAACTACCTGTTTTGGTTTGGAAGCTATTGCTGGACGTTTGGTAGAAAAAGCTGCTCCGGCCGAGAAAAACACTCTTGGTGCACCATGCAGGTACATTTGAATTTCCCAGGCAAACGAAAGCAGTTACACCAAAGTTTCTAGTTTCTGTTTGTGTCTGCCCTGAGGAGGTTTCAGGCCAGCAATATCATTCAGTACTATCTCTTTTGGTTTGGAAGCTATTGCTGGACGTTTGGCATGTTTGGTAGAAAAAGCTTCTCCGGCCGAGAAAAACACTTTTGGTGCACCATGCAGGTACATTTGAGTTTCCCAGGCAAACAAAAGCAGTTACACCAAAGTTTCTAGTTTCTGTTTGTGTCTCCCCTGAGGAGGTTTCAGGCCAGCTATGTCTTTCAGTACTATCTCTTTTGGTTTGGAAGCTATTGCTGGACGTTTGGTAGAAAAAGCTGCTCTGGCCGAGAAAAACACTTTTGGTGCACCATGCAGGTACATTTGAGTTTCCCAGGCAAACGAAAGCAGTTACACCAAAGTTTCTAGTTTCTGTTTGTGTCTCCCCTGAGGAGGTTTCAGGCCAGCTATGTCTTTCAGTACTATCTTTTTTGGTTTGGAATCTATTGCTGTACGTTTTGTTGAAAAAGCTTCTCTGGCCGAGAAAAACACTTTTGGTGCACCATGCAAGTACATTTGAGTTTCCCAGGCAAACGAATGCAGTGACACCAAAGTTTCTAGTTTCTGTTTGTGTGGCCCCTTAGGAGGTTTCAGGCCAGCTATGTCTTTCAGTACTATCTCTTTTGGTTTGGAAGCTATTGCTGGACGTTTGGTAGAAAAAGCTGCTCCGGCCGAGAAAAACACTTTTGGTGCACCATGCAGGTACATTTGAATTTCCCAGGCAAACGAAAGCAGTTACAGCAAAGTTTCTAGTTTCTGTTTGTGTCTCCCCTGAGGAGGTTTCAGGCCAGCAATATCTTTCAGTACTATCTCTTTTTGTTTGGAAGCTATTGCTGGACGTTTGGTAGAAAAAGCTGCTCCGGTCGAGAAAAACACTTTTGGTGCAACATGCAGGTACATTTGAGTTTCCCAGGCAAACGAAACCAGTGACACCAAAGTTTCTAGTTTCTGTTTGTGTCTCCCCTGAGGAGGTTTCAGGCCAGCTATGTCTTTCCGTACTATCTCTTTTGGTTTGGAAGCTATTGCTGGACGTTTGGCATGTTTGGTAGAAAAAGCTTCTCCGGCCGAGAAAAACACTTTTGGTGCACCATGCAGGTACATTTGAGTTTCCCAGGCAAACGAAAGCAGTTACACCAAAGTTTCTAGTTTCTGTTTGTGTCTCCCCTGAGGAGGTTTCAGGCCAGCTATGTCTTTCAGTACTATCTCTTTTTGTTTGGATGCTATTGCTGGACGTTTGATAGAAAAAGCTGCTCTGGCCAAGAAAAACACTTTGGTGCACCATGCAGGTACATTTGAGTTTCCCAGGCAAACAAAAGCAGTGACACCAAAGTTTCTAGTTTCTGTTTGTGTCTCCCCTGAGGAGGTTTCAGGCTAGCAATGTCTTTCAGTACTATCTCTTTTGGTTTGTAAGCTATTGCTGAACGTTCGGTAGAAAAAGCTGCTCTGGCCAAGAAAAACACTTTGGTGCACCATGCAGGTACATTTGAGTTTCCCAGGCAAACGAAAGCAGTGACACCAAAGTTTCTAGTTTCTGTTTGTGTCTCCCCTGAGGAGGTTTCATGCCAGCTATGTCTTTCAGTAGTATCTGTTTTTGTTTGGAAGCTATTGCTGGACGTTTGGTAGAAAAAGCTTCTCCGGTCGAGAAAAACACTTTTGGTGCAACATGCAGGTACATTTGAGTTTCCCAGGCAAAAGAAACCAGTGACACCAAAGTTTCTAGTTTCTGTTTGTGTCTCCCCTGAGGAGGTTTCAGGCCAGCAATATCATTCAGTACTATCTCTTTTGGTTTGGAAGCTATTGCTGGACGTTTGGCATGTTTGGTAGAAAAAGCTTCTCCGGCCGAGAAAAACACTTTTGGTGCACCATGCAGGTACATTTGAGTTTCCCAGGCAAACGAAAGCAGTGACACCAAAGTTTCTAGTTTCTGTTTGTGTCTCCCCTGAGGAGGTTTCAGGCCAGCTATGTCTTTCAGTACTATCTCTTTTGGTTTGGAAGCTATTGCTGGACATTCGGTAGAAAAAGCTGCTCTGGCCAAGAAAAACACTTTGGTGCACCATGCAGGTACATTTGAGTTTCCCAGGCAAACAAAAGCAGTGACACAAAGTTTCTAGTTTCTGTTTGTGTCTCCCCTGAGGAGGTTTCAGGCTAGCAATGTCTTTCAGTACTATCTCTTTTGGTTTGTAAGCTATTGCTGAACGTTCTGTAGAAAAAGCTGCTCTGGCCAAGAAAAACACTTTGGTGCACCATGCAGGTACATTTGAGTTTCCCAGGCAAACGAAAGCAGTGACACCAAAGTTTCTAGTTTCTGTTTGTGTCTCCCCTGAGGAGGTTTCATGCCAGCTATGTCTTTCAGTAGTATCTGTTTTGGTTTGGAAGCTATTGCTGGACGTTTGGCATGTTTGGTAGAAAAAGATTCTCCGGCCGAGAAAAATACTTTTGGTGCACCATGCAGGTACATTTGAGTTTCCCAAGCAAACGAAAGCAGTTACACCAAAGTTTCTAGTTTCGGTTTGTGTCTCCCCTGAGGAGGTTTCAGGCCAGCAATATCTTTCAGTACTATCTCTTTTGGTTTGGAAGCTATTGCTGGAAGTTTTGTTGAAAAAGCTTCTCTGGCCGAGAAAAACACTTTTGGTGCACCATGCAAGTACATTCGAGTTTCCCAGGCAAACGAATGCAGTGACACCAAAGTTTCTAGTTTCTGTTTGTGTCTCTCCTGAGGAGGTTTCAGGCCAGCTATGTCTTTCAGTACTATCTCTTTTGGTTTGGAAGCTATTGCTGGACGTTTGGCATGTTTGGTAGAAAAAGATTCTCCGGCCGAGAAAAACACTTTTGGTGCACCATCCAGGTACATTTTGTTTACCAGGCAAACGAAAGCAGTTACACCAAAGTTTCTAGTTTCTGTTTGTGTCTCCCCTGAGGAGGTTTCAGGCCAGCAATATCTTTCAGAACTATCTCTTTTTGTTTGGAAGCTATTGCTGGACGTTTGGTAGAAAAAGCTGCTCCGGCCGAGAAAAACACTTTTGGTGCACCATGCAGGTACATTTGAGTTTCCCAGGCAAACGAAAGCAGTGACACCAAAGTTTCTAGTTTCTGTTTGTGTCTCCCCTGAGGAGGTTTCAGGCCAGCTATGTCTTTCCGTACTATCTCTTTTGGTTTGGAAGCTATTGCTGGACGTTTGGCATGTTTGGTAGAAAAAGCTTCTCCGGCCGAGAAAAACACTTTTGGTGCACCATGCAGGTACATTTGAGTTTCCCAGGCAAACAAAAGCAGTGACACCAAAGTTTCTAGTTTCTGTTTGTGTCTGCCCTGAGGAGGTTTCAGGCCAGCAATATCATTCAGTGCTATCTCTTTTGGTTTGGAAGCTATTGCTGGACGTTTGGCATGTTTGGTAGAAAAAGTTTCTCCGGCCGAGAAAAACACTTTTGGTGCACCATGCAGGTACATTTGAGTTTCCCAGGCAAACGAAAGCAGTTACACCAAAGTTTCTAGTTTCTGTTTGTGTCTCCCCTGAGGAGGTTTCAGGCCAGCTATGTCTTTCAGTACTATCTCTTTTGGTTTGGAAGCTATTGCTGGACGTTTTGTAGAAAAAGCTGCTCCGGCCGAGAAAAACACTTTTGGTGCACCATGCAGGTACATTTCAGTTTCCCAGGCAAACGAAAGCAGTTACAACAAAGTTTCTAGTTTCTGTTTGTGTCTCCCCTGAGGAGGTTTCAGGCCAGCTATGTCTTTCAGTACTATCACTTTTGGTTTGGATGCTATTGCTGGACGTTTGGCATGTTTGGTAGAAAAAGCTTCTCCGGCCGAGAAAAACACTTTTGGTGCACCATGCAGGTACATTTGAGTTTCCCAGGCAAAGGAAAGCAGTGACACCAAAGTTTCTGGTTTCTGTTTGTCTCTCCCCTGAGGAGGTTTCAGGCCAGCTATGTCTTTCAGTACTATCTCTTTTGGTTTGGAAGCTATTGCTGGACGTTTGGCATGTTTGGTAGAAAAAGCTTCTCCGGCCGAGAAAAACACTTTTGGTGCACCATGCAGGTACATTTGAGTTTCCCAGGCAAACGAAAGCAGTTACACCAAAGTTTCTAGTTTCTGTTTGTGTCTCCCCTGAGGAGGTTTCAGGCCAGCTATGTCTTTCAGTACTATCTTTTTTGGTTTGGAATCTATTGCTGTACGTTTTGTTGAAAAAGCTTCTCTGGCCGAGAAAAACACTTTTGGTGCACCATGCAAGTACATTTGAGTTTCCCAGGCAAACGAATGCAGTGACACCAAAGTTTCTAGTTTCTGTTTGTGTGGCCCCTTAGGAGGTTTCAGGCCAGCTATGTCTTTCAGTACTATCTCTTTTGGTTTGGAAGCTATTGCTGGACGTTTGGTAGAAAAAGCTGCTCCGGCCGAGAAAAACACTTTTGGTGCACCATGCAGGTACATTTGAATTTCCCAGGCAAACGAAAGCAGTTACAGCAAAGTTTCTAGTTTCTGTTTGTGTCTCCCCTGAGGAGGTTTCAGGCCAGCAATATCTTTCAGTACTATCTCTTTTTGTTTGGAAGCTATTGCTGGACGTTTGGTAGAAAAAGCTGCTCCGGTCGAGAAAAACACTTTTGGTGCAACATGCAGGTACATTTGAGTTTCCCAGGCAAACGAAACCAGTGACACCAAAGTTTCTAGTTTCTGTTTGTGTCTCCCCTGAGGAGGTTTCAGGCCAGCTATGTCTTTCCGTACTATCTCTTTTGGTTTGGAAGCTATTGCTGGACGTTTGGCATGTTTGGTAGAAAAAGCTTCTCCGGCCGAGAAAAACACTTTTGGTGCACCATGCAGGTACATTTGAGTTTCCCAGGCAAACGAAAGCAGTTACACCAAAGTTTCTAGTTTCTGTTTGTGTCTCCCCTGAGGAGGTTTCAGGCCAGCTATGTCTTTCAGTACTATCTCTTTTTGTTTGGATGCTATTGCTGGACGTTTGATAGAAAAAGCTGCTCTGGCCAAGAAAAACACTTTGGTGCACCATGCAGGTACATTTGAGTTTCCCAGGCAAACAAAAGCAGTGACACCAAAGTTTCTAGTTTCTGTTTGTGTCTCCCCTGAGGAGGTTTCAGGCTAGCAATGTCTTTCAGTACTATCTCTTTTGGTTTGTAAGCTATTGCTGAACGTTCGGTAGAAAAAGCTGCTCTGGCCAAGAAAAACACTTTGGTGCACCATGCAGGTACATTTGAGTTTCCCAGGCAAACGAAAGCAGTGACACCAAAGTTTCTAGTTTCTGTTTGTGTCTCCCCTGAGGAGGTTTCATGCCAGCTATGTCATTCAGTAGTATCTGTTTTTGTTTGGAAGCTATTGCTGGACGTTTGGTAGAAAAAGCTTCTCCGGTCGAGAAAAACACTTTTGGTGCAACATGCAGGTACATTTGAGTTTCCCAGGCAAAAGAAACCAGTGACACCAAAGTTTCTAGTTTCTGTTTGTGTCTCCCCTGAGGAGGTTTCAGGCCAGCAATATCATTCAGTACTATCTCTTTTGGTTTGGAAGCTATTGCTGGACGTTTGGCATGTTTGGTAGAAAAAGCTTCTCCGGCCGAGAAAAACACTTTTGGTGCACCATGCAGGTACATTTGAGTTTCCCAGGCAAACGAAAGCAGTGACACCAAAGTTTCTAGTTTCTGTTTGTGTCTCCCCTGAGGAGGTTTCAGGCCAGCTATGTCTTTCAGTACTATCTCTTTTGGTTTGGAAGCTATTGCTGGACATTCGGTAGAAAAAGCTGCTCTGGCCAAGAAAAACACTTTGGTGCACCATGCAGGTACATTTGAGTTTCCCAGGCAAACAAAAGCAGTGACACAAAGTTTCTAGTTTCTGTTTGTGTCTCCCCTGAGGAGGTTTCAGGCTAGCAATGTCTTTCAGTACTATCTCTTTTGGTTTGTAAGCTATTGCTGAACGTTCTGTAGAAAAAGCTGCTCTGGCCAAGAAAAACACTTTGGTGCACCATGCAGGTACATTTGAGTTTCCCAGGCAAACGAAAGCAGTGACACCAAAGTTTCTAGTTTCTGTTTGTGTCTCCCCTGAGGAGGTTTCATGCCAGCTATGTCTTTCAGTAGTATCTGTTTTGGTTTGGAAGCTATTGCTGGACGTTTGGCATGTTTGGTAGAAAAAGATTCTCCGGCCGAGAAAAATACTTTTGGTGCACCATGCAGGTACATTTGAGTTTCCCAAGCAAACGAAAGCAGTTACACCAAAGTTTCTAGTTTCGGTTTGTGTCTCCCCTGAGGAGGTTTCAGGCCAGCAATATCTTTCAGTACTATCTCTTTTGGTTTGGAAGCTATTGCTGGAAGTTTTGTTGAAAAAGCTTCTCTGGCCGAGAAAAACACTTTTGGTGCACCATGCAAGTACATTCGAGTTTCCCAGGCAAACGAATGCAGTGACACCAAAGTTTCTAGTTTCTGTTTGTGTCTCTCCTGAGGAGGTTTCAGGCCAGCTATGTCTTTCAGTACTATCTCTTTTGGTTTGGAAGCTATTGCTGGACGTTTGGCATGTTTGGTAGAAAAAGATTCTCCGGCCGAGAAAAACACTTTTGGTGCACCATCCAGGTACATTTTGTTTACCAGGCAAACGAAAGCAGTTACACCAAAGTTTCTAGTTTCTGTTTGTGTCTCCCCTGAGGAGGTTTCAGGCCAGCAATATCTTTCAGAACTATCTCTTTTTGTTTGGAAGCTATTGCTGGACGTTTGGTAGAAAAAGCTGCTCCGGCCGAGAAAAACACTTTTGGTGCACCATGCAGGTACATTTGAGTTTCCCAGGCAAACGAAAGCAGTGACACCAAAGTTTCTAGTTTCTGTTTGTGTCTCCCCTGAGGAGGTTTCAGGCCAGCTATGTCTTTCCGTACTATCTCTTTTGGTTTGGAAGCTATTGCTGGACGTTTGGCATGTTTGGTAGAAAAAGCTTCTCCGGCCGAGAAAAACACTTTTGGTGCACCATGCAGGTACATTTGAGTTTCCCAGGCAAACAAAAGCAGTGACACCAAAGTTTCTAGTTTCTGTTTGTGTCTGCCCTGAGGAGGTTTCAGGCCAGCAATATCATTCAGTGCTATCTCTTTTGGTTTGGAAGCTATTGCTGGACGTTTGGCATGTTTGGTAGAAAAAGTTTCTCCGGCCGAGAAAAACACTTTTGGTGCACCATGCAGGTACATTTGAGTTTCCCAGGCAAACGAAAGCAGTTACACCAAAGTTTCTAGTTTCTGTTTGTGTCTCCCCTGAGGAGGTTTCAGGCCAGCTATGTCTTTCAGTACTATCTCTTTTGGTTTGGAAGCTATTGCTGGACGTTTTGTAGAAAAAGCTGCTCCGGCCGAGAAAAACACTTTTGGTGCACCATGCAGGTACATTTCAGTTTCCCAGGCAAACGAAAGCAGTTACAACAAAGTTTCTAGTTTCTGTTTGTGTCTCCCCTGAGGAGGTTTCAGGCCAGCTATGTCTTTCAGTACTATCACTTTTGGTTTGGATGCTATTGCTGGACGTTTGGCATGTTTGGTAGAAAAAGCTTCTCCGGCCGAGAAAAACACTTTTGGTGCACCATGCAGGTACATTTGAGTTTCCCAGGCAAACGAAAGCAGTTACACCAAAGTTTCTAGTTTCTGTTTGTGTCTCCCCTGAGGAGGTTTCAGGCCAGCTATGTCTTTCAGTACTATCTCTTTTGGTTTGGAAGCTATTGCTGGACGTTTGGCATGTTTGGTAGAAAAAGCTGCTCCGGCCGAGAAAAACACTTTTGGTGCACCATGCAGGTACATTTGAGTTTCCCAGGCAAACCAAAGCAGTGACACCAAAGTTTCTAGTTTCTGTTTGTGTCTCCCCTGAGGAGGTCTCAGGCCGGCTATGTCTTTCAGTACTATCTCTTTTGGTTTGGAAGCTATTGCTGGACGTTCGGTAGAAAAAGCTGCTCTGGCCGAGAAAAACACTTTTGGTGCACCATGCAGGTACATTTGAGTTTCCCAGGCAAACGAAAGCAGTGACACCAAAGTTTCTAGTTTCTGTTTGTGTCTCCCCTGAGGAGGTTTCAGGCCAGCAATATCTTTCAGAACTATCTGTTTTGGTTTGGAAGCTATTGCTGGACGTTTTTTTGAAAAAGCTTCTCCGGCCAAGAAAAACACTTTTGGTGCACCATGCAGGTACATTTGAGTTTCCCAGGCAAACGAAAGCAGTTACACCAAAGTTTCTAGTTTCTGTTTGTGTCTCCCCTGAGGAGGTTTCAGGCCAGCTATGTCTTTCAGTACTATCTCTTTTGGTTTGGAAGCTATTGCTGGACGTTCGGTAGAAAAACCTGCTCTGGCCAAGAAAAACACTTTGGTGCACCATGCAGGTACATTTGAGTTTCCCAGGCAAACAAAAGCAGTTACACCAAAGTTTCTAGTTTCTGTTTGTGTCTCCCCTGAGGAGGTTTCAGGCCAGCAATATCTTTCAGTACTATCTCTTTTGGTTTGGAAGCTATTGCTGGACGTTTGGTAGAAAAAGCTGCTCCGGCCGAGAAAAACACTTTTGGTGCACCATGCAGGTACATTTGAGTTTCCCAGGCAAACGAAAGCAGTTACACCAAAGTTTCTAGTTTCTGTTTGTGTCTCCCCTGAGGAGGTTTCAGGCCAGCAATGTCTTTCAGTACTATCAATTTTGGTTTGGATGCTATTGCTGGACGTTTGGCATGTTTGGTAGAAAAAGCTTCTCCGGCCGAGAAAAACACTTTTGGTGCACCATGCAGGTACATTTGAGTTTCCCAGGCAAACAAAAGCAGTGACACCAAAGATTCTAGTTTCTGTTTGTGTCTCCCCTGAGGAGGTTTCAGGACAGCAATATCTTTCAGTACTATCTCTTTTGGTTTGGAAGCTATTGCTGTACGTTTTGTTGAAAAAGCTTCTCCGGCCGAGAAAAACACTTTTGGTGCACCATGCAGGTACATTTGAGTTTCCCAGGCAAACGAAAGCAGTTACACCAAAGTTTCTAGTTTCTGTTTGTGTCTCCCCTGAGGAGGTTTCATGCCAGCTATGTCTTTCAGTACTATCTCTTTTGGTTTGGAAGCTATTGCTGGACGTTTTGTTGAAAAAGCTGCTCCGGCCGAGAAAAACACTTTTGGTGTACCATGCAGGTACATTTGAGTTTCCCAGGCAAACGAAAGCAGTGACACCAAAGTTTCTAGTTTCTGTTTGTGTCTCCTCTGAGGAGGTTTCATGCCAGCTATGTCTTTCAGTACTATCTCTTTTGGTTTGGAAGCTATTGCTGGACGTTTGGCATGTTTGGTAGAAAAAGCTTCTCCGGCCGAGAAAAACACTTTTGGTGCACCATGCAGGTACATTTGAGTTTCCCAGGCAAACGAAAGCAGTTACACCAAAGTTTCTAGTTTCTGTTTGTGTCTCCCCTGAGGAGGTTTCAGGCCAGCAATATCTTTCAGTACTATCTCTTTTGGTTTGGATGCTATTGCTGTACGTTTTGCTGAATAAGCTGCTCCGGCCGAGAAAAACACTTTTGGTGCACCATGCAGGTACATTTGAGTTTCCCAGGCAAACGAAAGCAGTTACACCAAAGTTTCTAGTTTCTGTTTGTGTCTCCCCTGAGGAGGTTTCAGGCCAGCTATGTCTTTCAGTACTATCTCTTTTGGTTTGGATGCTATTGCTGGACGTTTGGTAGAAAAAGCTGCTCCGGCCGAGAAAAACACTTTTGGTGCACCATGCAGGTACATTTGAGTTTCCCAGGCAAACGAAAGCAGTTACACCAAGGTTTCTAGTTTCTGTTTGTGTCTCCCCTGAGGAGGTTTCAGGCCAGCTATGTCTTGCAGTACTATCTCTTTTGGTTTGGAAGCTATTGCTGGACGTTTGGTAGAAAAATCTTCTCCGGCCGAGAAAAACACTTTTGGTGCACCATGCAGGTACATTTGAGTTTCCCAGGCAAACGAAAGCAGTGACACCAAAGTTTCTAGTTTCTGTTTGTGTCTCCCCTGAGGAGGTTTCAGGCCAGCTATGTCTTGCAGTGCTATCACTTTTGGTTTGGAAGCTATTGCTGGACGTTTGGTAGAAAAAGCTTCTCCGACCGAGAAAAACACTTTTGGTGCACCATGCCGGTACATTTGAGTTTCCCAGGCAAACGAAAGCAGTTACACCAAAGATTCTAGTTTCTGTTTGTTTCTCCCCTGAGGAGGTTTCAGGCAAGCAATATCTTTCAGAACTATCTGTTTTGGTTTGGAAGCTATTGCTGTACGTTTGGCATGTTTGGTAGAAAAAGCTGCTCCGGCCGAGAAAAACACATTTGGTGCACCATGCAGGTACATTTGAGTTTCCCAGGCAAACGAAAGCAGTTACACCAAAGTTTCTAGTTTCTGTTTGTGTCTCCCCTGAGGAGGTTTCAGGCTAGCAATGTCTTTCAGTACTATCTCTTTTGGTTTGGAAGCTATTGCTGTACGTTTTGTTGAAAAAGCTTCTCCGGCCGAGAAAAACACTTTTGGTGCACCATGCAGGTACATTTGAATTTCCCAAGCAAACGAAAGCAGTTACACCAAAGTTTCTAGTTTCTGTTTGTGTCTCCCCTGAGGAGGTTTCAGGCCAGCTATGTCTTTCAGTCCTATCTCTTTTGGTTTGGAAGCTATTGCTGGACGTTTGGCATGTTTGGTTGAAAAAGCTGCTCCGGCCGAGAAAAACACTTTTGGTGCACCATGCAGGTACATTTGAGTTTCCCAGGCAAACGAAAGCAGTGACACCAAAGTTTCTAGTTTCTGTTTGTGTCTCCCCTGAGGAGGTTTCAGGCCAGCAATATCTTTCAGAACTATCTGTTTTGGTTTGGAAGCTATTGCTGGACGTTTGATTGAAAAAGCTGCTCCGGCCGAGAAAAACACTTTTGGTGCACCATGCAGGTACATTTGAGTTTCCCAGGCAAACGAAAGCAGTTACACCAAAGTTTCTAGTTTCTGTTTGTGTCTCCCCTGAGGAGGTTTCAGGCCAGCTCTGTCTTTCAGTACTATCTCTTTTGGTTTGGATGCTATTGCTGGACGTTTGGTAGAAAAAGCTGCTCCGGCCGAGAAAAACACTTTTGGTGCACCATGCAGGTACATTTGAGTTTCCCAGGCAAACGAAAGCAGTTACACCAAAGTTTCTAGTTTCTGTTTGTGTCTCCCCTGAGGAGGTTTCAGGCCAGCAATATCTTTCAGTACTATCTCTTTTGGTTTGGAAGCTATTGCTGGACGTTTGGTAGAAAGAGCTGCTCTGGCCGAGAAAAACACTTTTGGTGCACCATGCAGGTACATTTGAGTTTCCCAGGCAAATGAAAGCAGTTACACCAAAGTTTCTAGTTTCTGTTTGTGTCTCCCCTGAGGAGGTTTCAGGCCAGCTATGTCTTTCAGTCCTATCTCTTTTGGTTTGGAAGCTATTGCTGGACGTTTGGTAGAAAAAGCTTCTCCGGCCGAGAAAAACACTTTTGGTGCACCATGCCGGTACATTTGAGTTTCCCAGGCAAACGAAAGCAGTTACACCAAAGATTCTAGTTTCTGTTTGTTTCTCCCCTGAGGAGGTTTCAGGCAAGCAATATCTTTCAGAACTATCTGTTTTGGTTTGGAAGCTATTGCTGTACGTTTGGCATGTTTGGTAGAAAAAGCTGCTCCGGCCGAGAAAAACACATTTGGTGCACCATGCAGGTACATTTGAGTTTCCCAGGCAAACGAAAGCAGTTACACCAAAGTTTCTAGTTTCTGTTTGTGTCTCCCCTGAGGAGGTTTCAGGCTAGCAATGTCTTTCAGTACTATCTCTTTTGGTTTGGAAGCTATTGCTGTACGTTTTGTTGAAAAAGCTTCTCCGGCCGAGAAAAACACTTTTGGTGCACCATGCAGGTACATTTGAATTTCCCAGGCAAACGAAAGCAGTTACACCAAAGTTTCTAGTTTCTGTTTGTGTCTCCCCTGAGGAGGTTTCAGGCCAGCTATGTCTTTCAGTCCTATCTCTTTTGGTTTGGAAGCTATTGCTGGACGTTTGGCATGTTTGGTTGAAAAAGCTGCTCCGGCCGAGAAAAACACTTTTGGTGCACCATGCAGGTACATTTGAGTTTCCCAGGCAAACGAAAGCAGTGACACCAAAGTTTCTAGTTTCTGTTTGTGTCTCCCCTGAGGAGGTTTCAGGCCAGCAATATCTTTCAGAACTATCTGTTTTGGTTTGGAAGCTATTGCTGGACGTTTGATAGAAAAAGCTGCTCCGGCCGAGAAAAACACTTTTGGTGCACCATGCAGGTACATTTGAGTTTCCCAGGCAAACGAAAGCAGTTACACCAAAGTTTCTAGTTTCTGTTTGTGTCTCCCCTGAGGAGGTTTCAGGCCAGCTCTGTCTTTCAGTACTATCTCTTTTGGTTTGGAAGCTATTGCTGGACGTTTGGTAGAAAAAGCTGCTCCGGCCGAGAAAAACACTTTTGGTGCACCATGCAGGTACATTTGAGTTTCCCAGGCAAACGAAAGCAGTTACACCAAAGTTTCTAGTTTCTGTTTGTGTCTCCCCTGAGGAGGTTTCAGGCCAGCAATATCTTTCAGTACTATCTCTTTTGGTTTGGAAGCTATTGCTGGACGTTTGGTAGAAAGAGCTGCTCTGGCCGAGAAAAACACTTTTGGTGCACCATGCAGGTACATTTGAGTTTCCCAGGCAAATGAAAGCAGTTACACCAAAGTTTCTAGTTTCTGTTTGTGTCTCCCCTGAGGAGGTTTCAGGCCAGCTATGTCTTGCAGTGCTATCACTTTTGGTTTGGAAGCTATTGCTGGACGTTTGGTAGAAAAAGCTTCTCCGGCCGAGAAAAACACTTTTGGTGCACCATGCCGGTACATTTGAGTTTCCCAGGCAAACGAAAGCAGTTACACCAAAGATTCTAGTTTCTGTTTGTTTCTCCCCTGAGGAGGTTTCAGGCAAGCAATATCTTTCAGAACTATCTGTTTTGGTTTGGAAGCTATTGCTGTACGTTTGGCATGTTTGGTAGAAAAAGCTGCTCCGGCCGAGAAAAACACTTTTGGTGCACCATGCAGGTACATTTGAGTTTCCCAGGCAAACGAAAGCAGTTACACCAAAGTTTCTAGTTTCTGTTTGTGTCTCCCCTGAGGAGGTTTCAGGCTAGCAATGTCTTTCAGTACTATCTCTTTTGGTTTGGAAGCTATTGCTGTACGTTTTGTTGAAAAAGCTTCTCCGGCCGAGAAAAACACTTTTGGTGCACCATGCAGGTACATTTGAATTTCCCAAGCAAACGAAAGCAGTTACACCAAAGTTTCTAGTTTCTGTTTGTGTCTCCCCTGAGGAGGTTTCAGGCCAGCTATGTCTTTCAGTCCTATCTCTTTTGGTTTGGAAGCTATTGCTGGACGTTTGGCATGTTTGGTTGAAAAAGCTGCTCCGGCCGAGAAAAACACTTTTGGTGCACCATGCAGGTACATTTGAGTTTCCCAGGCAAACGAAAGCAGTGACACCAAAGTTTCTAGTTTCTGTTTGTGTCTCCCCTGAGGAGGTTTCAGGCCAGCAATATCTTTCAGAACTATCTGTTTTGGTTTGGAAGCTATTGCTGGACGTTTGATAGAAAAAGCTGCTCCGGCCGAGAAAAACACTTTTGGTGCACCATGCAGGTACATTTGAGTTTCCCAGGCAAACGAAAGCAGTTACACCAAAGTTTCTAGTTTCTGTTTGTGTCTCCCCTGAGGAGGTTTCAGGCCAGCTCTGTCTTTCAGTACTATCTCTTTTGGTTTGGATGCTATTGCTGGACGTTTGGTAGAAAAAGCTGCTCCGGCCGAGAAAAACACTTTTGGTGCACCATGCAGGTACATTTGAGTTTCCCAGGCAAACGAAAGCAGTTACACCAAAGTTTCTAGTTTCTGTTTGTGTCTCCCCTGAGGAGGTTTCAGGCCAGCTATATCTTTCAGTACTATCTCTTTTGGTTTGGAAGCTATTGCTGGACGTTTGGTAGAAAGAGCTGCTCTGGCCGAGAAAAACACTTTTGGTGCACCATGCAGGTACATTTGAGTTTCCCAGGCAAATGAAAGCAGTTACACCAAAGTTTCTAGTTTCTGTTTGTGTCTCCCCTGAGGAGGTTTCAGGCCAGCTATGTCTTGCAGTGCTATCACTTTTGGTTTGGAAGCTATTGCTGGACGTTTGGTAGAAAAAGCTTCTCCGGCCGAGAAAAACACTTTTGGTGCACCATGCCGGTACATTTGAGTTTCCCAGGCAAACGAAAGCAGTTACACCAAAGATTCTAGTTTCTGTTTGTTTCTCCCCTGAGGAGGTTTCAGGCAAGCAATATCTTTCAGAACTATCTGTTTTGGTTTGGAAGGTATTGCTGTACGTTTGGCATGTTTGGTAGAAAAAGCTGCTCCGGCCGAGAAAAACACTTTTGGTGCACCATGCAGGTACATTTGAGTTTCCCAGGCAAACGAAAGCAGTTACACCAAAGTTTCTAGTTTCTGTTTGTGTCTCCCCTGAGGAGGTTTCAGGCTAGCAATGTCTTTCAGTACTATCTCTTTTGGTTTGGAAGCTATTGCTGTACGTTTTGTTGAAAAAGCTTCTCCGGCCGAGAAAAACACTTTTGGTGCACCATGCAGGTACATTTGAATTTCCCAGGCAAACGAAAGCAGTTACACCAAAGTTTCTAGTTTCTGTTTGTGTCTCCCCTGAGGAGGTTTCAGGCCAGCTATGTCTTTCAGTCCTATCTCTTTTGGTTTGGAAGCTATTGCTGGACGTTTGGCATGTTTGGTTGAAAAAGCTGCTCCGGCCGAGAAAAACACTTTTGGTGCACCATGCAGGTACATTTGAGTTTCCCAGGCAAACGAAAGCAGTGACACCAAAGTTTCTAGTTTCTGTTTGTGTCTCCCCTGAGGAGGTTTCAGGCCAGCAATATCTTTCAGAACTATCTGTTTTGGTTTGGAAGCTATTGCTGGACGTTTGATAGAAAAAGCTGCTCCGGCCGAGAAAAACACTTTTGGTGCACCATGCAGGTACATTTGAGTTTCCCAGGCAAACGAAAGCAGTTACACCAAAGTTTCTAGTTTCTGTTTGTGTCTCCCCTGAGGAGGTTTCAGGCCAGCTCTGTCTTTCAGTACTATCTCTTTTGGTTTGGATGCTATTGCTGGACGTTTGGTAGAAAAAGCTGCTCCGGCCGAGAAAAACACTTTTGGTGCACCATGCAGGTACATTTGAGTTTCCCAGGCAAACGAAAGCAGTTACACCAAAGTTTCTAGTTTCTGTTTGTGTCTCCCCTGAGGAGGTTTCAGGCCAGCAATATCTTTCAGTACTATCTCTTTTGGTTTGGAAGCTATTGCTGGACGTTTGGTAGAAAGAGCTGCTCTGGCCGAGAAAAACACTTTTGGTGCACCATGCAGGTACATTTGAGTTTCCCAGGCAAATGAAAGCAGTTACACCAAAGTTTCTAGTTTCTGTTTGTGTCTCCCCTGAGGAGGTTTCAGGCCAGCTATGTCTTGCAGTGCTATCACTTTTGGTTTGGAAGCTATTGCTGGACGTTTGGTAGAAAAAGCTTCTCCGGCCGAGAAAAACACTTTTCGTGCACCATGCCGGTACATTTGAGTTTCCCAGGCAAACGAAAGCAGTTACACCAAAGATTCTAGTTTCTGTTTGTTTCTCCCCTGAGGAGGTTTCAGGCAAGCAATATCTTTCAGAACTATCTGTTTTGGTTTGGAAGCTATTGCTGTACGTTTGGCATGTTTGGTAGAAAAAGCTGCTCCGGCCGAGAAAAACACTTTTGGTGCACCATGCAGGTACATTTGAGTTTCCCAGGCAAACGAAAGCAGTTACACCAAAGTTTCTAGTTTCTGTTTGTGTCTCCCCTGAGGAGGTTTCAGGCTAGCAATGTCTTTCAGTACTATCTCTTTTGGTTTGGAAGCTATTGCTGTACGTTTTGTTGAAAAAGCTTCTCCGGCCGAGAAAAACACTTTTGGTGCACCATGCAGGTACATTTGAATTTCCCAGGCAAACGAAAGCAGTTACACCAAAGTTTCTAGTTTCTGTTTGTGTCTCCCCTGAGGAGGTTTCAGGCCAGCTATGTCTTTCAGTCCTATCTCTTTTGGTTTGGAAGCTATTGCTGGACGTTTGGCATGTTTGGTTGAAAAAGCTGCTCCGGCCGAGAAAAACACTTTTGGTGCACCATGCAGGTACATTTGAGTTTCCCAGGCAAACGAAAGCAGTGACACCAAAGTTTCCAGTTTCTGTTTGTGTCTCCCCTGAGGAGGTTTCAGGCCAGCAATATCTTTCAGAACTATCTGTTTTGGTTTGGAAGCTATTGCTGGACGTTCGGTAAAAAAAGCTGCTCTGGCAAAGAAAAACACTTTGGTGCACCATGCAGGTACATTTGAGTTTCCCAGGCAAACGAAAGCAGTTACACCAAAGTTTCTAGTTTCTGTTTGTGTCTCCCCTGAGGAGGTTTCAGGCCAGCTATGTCTTTCAGTACTATCTCTTTTGGTTTGGAAGCTATTGCTGGACGTTCGGTAGAAAAAGCTGCTCTGGCCTAGAAAAACACTTTGGTGCACCATGCAGGTACATTTGAGTTTCCCAGGAAAACGAAAGCAGTTACACCAAAGTTTCTAGTTTCTGTTTGTGTCTCCCCTGAGGAGGTTTCAGGCCAGCTATGACTTTCAGTACTATCTCTTTTGGTTTGGAGGCTATTGCTGGACGTTTGGCATGTTTGGTAGAAAAAGCTGCTCCGGCCGAGAAAAACACTTTTGGTGCACCATGCAGGTACATTTGAGTTTCCCAGGCAAACGAAAGCAGTTACACCAAAGTTTCTAGTTTCTGTTTGTGTCTCCCCTGAGGAGGTTTCAGGCCAGCTATGTCTTTCAGTACTATCTCTTTTGGTTTGGAAGCTATTGATGGACGTTCGGTAGAAAAAGCTGCTCTGGCCGAGAGAAACACTTTTGGTGCACCATGCAGGTACATTTGAGTTTCCCAGGCAAACGAATGCAGTTACACCAAAGTTTCTAGTTTCTGTTTGTGTCTCCCCTTAGGGGGTTTCAGGCCAGCAATATCTTTCAGAACTATCTGTTTTGGTTTTGAAGCTATTGCTGGACGTTTGGTAGAAAAAGCTGCTCTGGCCGAGAAAAACACTTTTGGTGCACCATGCAGGTACATTTGAGTTTCCCAGGCAAACGAAAGCAGTTACACCAAAGTTTCTAGTTTCTGTTTGTGTCTCCCCTGAGGAGGTTTCAGGCCAGCAATATCTTTCAGAACTATCTGTTTTGGTTTGGAAGCTATTGCTGGACGTTCTGTAGAAAAAGATTCTCCGGCCGAGAAAAACACTTTGGTGCACCATGCAGGTACATTTGAGTTTCCCAGGCAAACGAAAGCAGTGACACCAAAGTTTCTAGTTTCTGTTTGTGTCTCCCCTGAGGAGGTTTCATGCCAGCTATGTCTTTCAGTACTATCTCTTTTGGTTTGGAAGCTATTGCTGGACGTTTGGTAAAAAAAGCTGCTCTGGCCAAGAAAAACACTTTGGTGCACCATGCAGGTACATTTGAGTTTCCCAGGCAAACGAAAGCAGTTACACCAAAGTTTCTAGTTTCTGTTTGTGTCTCTCCTGAGGAGGTTTCAGGCCAGCTATGTCTTTCAGTACTATCTCTTTTGGTTTGGAAGCTATTGCTGGACGTTCGGTAGAAAAAGCTTCTCTGGCCTAGAAAAACACTTTGGTGCACCATGCAGGTACATTTGAGTGTCCCAGGCAAACAAAAGCAGTGACATTAAAGTTTCTAGTTTCTGTTTGTGTGTCCCCTGAGGAGGTTTCAGGCCAGCTATGACTTTCAGTACTATCTCTTTTGGTTTGGAAGCTATTGCTGGACGTTTGGCATGTTTGGTAGAAAAAGCTGCTCCGGCCGAGAAAAACACTTTTGGTGCACCATGCAGGTACATTTGAGTTTCCCAGGCAAACGAAAGCAGTTACACCAAAGTTTCTAGTTTCTGTTTGTGTCTCCCCTGAGGAGGTTTCAGGCCAGCAATATCTTTCAGTACTATCTCTTTTGGTTTGGAAGCTATTGCTGTACGTTTTGTTGAAAAAGCTGCTCCGGCCGAGAAAAACACTTTTGGTGCACCATGCAGGTACATTTGTGTTTCCCAAGCAAACGAAAGCAGTGACACCAAAGTTTCTAGTTTCTGTTTGTGTCTCCCCTGAGGAGGTTTCAGGCCAGCTATGTCTTTCAGTACTATCTCTTTTGGTTTGGAAGCTATTGCTGGACGTTTGGCATGTTTGGTAAAAAAAGCTGCTCTGGCCGAGAAAAACACTTTTGGTGCACCATGCAGGTACATTTGAGTTTCCCAGGCAAACGAAAGCAGTGACACCAAAGTTTCTAGTTTCTGTTTGTGTCTCCCCTGAGGAGGTTTCAGGCCAGCAATATCTTTCAGATCTATCTGTTTTGGTTTGGAAGCTATTGCTGGACGTTTGATAGAAAAAGCTGCTCCGGCCGAGAAAAACACTTTTGGTGCACCATGCAGGTACATTTGAGTTTCCCAGGCAAACGAAAGCAGTTACACCAAAGTTTCTAGTTTCTGTTTGTGTCTCCCCTGAGGAGGTTTCAGGCCAGCTATGTCTTTCAGTACTATCTCTTTTGGTTTGGATGCTATTGCTGGACGTTTGGTAGAAAAAGCTGCTCCGGCCGAGAAAAACACTTTTGGTGCACCATGCAGGTACATTTGAGTTTCCCAGGCAAACGAAAGCAGTTACACCAAAGTTTCTAGTTTCTGTTTGTGTCTCCCCTGAGGAGGTTTCAGGCCATCTATGTCTTTCAGTACTATCTCTTTTGGTTTGGAAGCTATTGCTGGACGTTTGGCATGTTTGGTAAAAAAAGCTGCTCTGGCCGAGAAAAACACTTTTGGTGCACCATGCAGGTACATTTGAGTGTCCCAGGCAAACGAAAGCAGTGACATTAAAGTTTCTAGTTTCTGTTTGTGTGTCCCCTGAGGAGGTTTCCGGCCAGCTATGACTTTCAGTACTATCTCTTTTGGTTTGGAAGCTATTGCTGGACGTTTGGCATGTTTGGTAGAAAAAGCTGCTCCGGCCGAGAAAAACAATTTTGGTGCACCATGCAGGTACATATGAGTTTCCCAGGCAAACGAAAGCAGTGACACCAAAGATTCTAGTTTCTGTTTGTGTCTCCCCTGAGGAGGTTTCAGGCCAGCAATATCTTTCAGTACTATCTCTTTTGGTTTGGAAGCTATTGCTGTACGTTTTGTTGAAAAAGCTGCTCCGGCCGAGAAAAACACTTTTGGTGCACCATGCAGGTACATTTGTGTTTCCCAAGCAAACGAAAGCAGTGACACCAAAGTTTCTGGTTTCTGTTTGTGTCTCCCTTGAGGAGGTTTCATGCCAGCTATGTCTTTCAGTACTATCTCTTTTGGTTTGGAAGCTATTGCTGGACGTTCGGTAAAAAAAGCTGCTCTGGCCAAGAAAAACACTTTGGAGCACCATGCAGGTACATTTGAGTTTCCCAGGCAAACGAAAGCAGTTACACCAAAGTTTCTAGTTTCTGTTTGTGTCTCTCCTGAGGAGGTTTCAAGGCAGCTATGTCTTTCAGTACTATCTCTTTTGGTTTGGAAGCTATTGCTGGACGTTCGGTAGAAAAAGCTGCTCTGGCCTAGAAAAACACTTTGGTGCACCATGCAGGTACATTTGAGTTTCCCAGGAAAACGAAAGCAGTTACACCAAAGTTTCTAGTTTCTGTTTGTGTCTCCCCTGAGGAGGTTTCAGGCCAGCTATGACTTTCAGTACTATCTCTTTTGGTTTAGAGGCTATTGCTGGACGTTTGGCATGTTTGGTAGAAAAAGCTGCTCCGGCCGAGAAAAACACTTTTGGTGCACCATGCAGGTACATTTGAGTTTCCCAGGCAAACGAAAGCAGAGACACCAAAGTTTCCAGTTTCTGTTTGTGTCTCCCCTGAGGAGGTTTCAGGCCAGCAATATCTTTCAGAACTATCTGTTTTGGTTTGGAAGCTATTGCTGGACGTTTGGCATGTTTGGTTGAAAAAGCTGCTCCGGCCGAGAAAAACACTTTTGGTGCACCATGCAGGTACATTTGAGTTTCCCAGGCAAACGAAAGCAGTGACACCAAAGTTTCCAGTTTCTGTTTGTGTCTCCCCTGAGGAGGTTTCAGGCCAGCAATATCTTTCAGAACTATCTGTTTTGGTTTGGAAGCTATTGCTGGACGTTCGGTAAAAAAAGCTGCTCTGGCAAAGAAAAACACTTTGGTGCACCATGCAGGTACATTTGAGTTTCCCAGGCAAACGAAAGCAGTTACACCAAAGTTTCTAGTTTCTGTTTGTGTCTCCCCTGAGGAGGTTTCAGGCCAGCTATGTCTTTCAGTACTATCTCTTTTGGTTTGGAAGCTATTGCTGGACGTTCGGTAGAAAAAGCTGCTCTGGCCTAGAAAAACACTTTGGTGCACCATGCAGGTACATTTGAGTTTCCCAGGAAAACGAAAGCAGTTACACCAAAGTTTCTAGTTTCTGTTTGTGTCTCCCCTGAGGAGGTTTCAGGCCAGCTATGACTTTCAGTACTATCTCTTTTGGTTTGGAGGCTATTGCTGGACGTTTGGCATGTTTGGTAGAAAAAGCTGCTCCGGCCGAGAAAAACACTTTTGGTGCACCATGCAGGTACATTTGAGTTTCCCAGGCAAACGAAAGCAGTTACACCAAAGTTTCTAGTTTCTGTTTGTGTCTCCCCTGAGGAGGTTTCAGGCCAGCTATGTCTTTCAGTACTATCTCTTTTGGTTTGGAAGCTATTGATGGACGTTCGGTAGAAAAAGCTGCTCTGGCCGAGAGAAACACTTTTGGTGCACCATGCAGGTACATTTGAGTTTCCCAGGCAAACGAATGCAGTTACACCAAAGTTTCTAGTTTCTGTTTGTGTCTCCCCTTAGGAGGTTTCAGGCCAGCAATATCTTTCAGAACTATCTGTTTTGGTTTTGAAGCTATTGCTGGACGTTTGGTAGAAAAAGCTGCTCCGGCCGAGAAAAACACTTTTGGTGCACCATGCAGGTACATTTGAGTTTCCCAGGCAAACGAAAGCAGTTACACCAAAGTTTCTAGTTTCTGTTTGTGTCTCCCCTGAGGAGGTTTCAGGCCAGCAATATCTTTCAGAACTATCTGTTTTGGTTTGGAAGCTATTGCTGGACGTTCTGTAGAAAAAGATTCTCCGGCCGAGAAAAACACTTTTGGTGCACCATGCAGGTACATTTGAGTTTCCCAGGCAAACGAAAGCAGTGACACCAAAGTTTCTAGTTTCTGTTTGTGTCTCCCCTGAGGAGGTTTCATGCCAGCTATGTCTTTCAGTACTATCTCTTTTGGTTTGGAAGCTATTGCTGGACGTTTGGTAAAAAAAGCTGCTCTGGCCAAGAAAAACACTTTGGTGCACCATGCAGGTACATTTGAGTTTCCCAGGCAAACGAAAGCAGTTACACCAAAGTTTCTAGTTTCTGTTTGTGTCTCTCCTGAGGAGGTTTCAGGCCAGCTATGTCTTTCAGTACTATCTCTTTTGGTTTGGAAGCTATTGCTGGACGTTCGGTAGAAAAAGCTTCTCTGGCCTAGAAAAACACTTTGGTGCACCATGCAGGTACATTTGAGTGTCCCAGGCAAACGAAAGCAGTGACATTAAAGTTTCTAGTTTCTGTTTGTGTGTCCCCTGAGGAGGTTTCAGGCCAGCTATGACTTTCAGTACTATCTCTTTTGGTTTGGAAGCTATTGCTGGACGTTTGGCATGTTTGGTAGAAAAAGCTGCTCCGGCCGAGAAAAACACTTTTGGTGCACCATGCAGGTACATTTGAGTTTCCCAGGCAAACGAAAGCAGTTACACCAAAGTTTCTAGTTTCTGTTTGTGTCTCCCCTGAGGAGGTTTCAGGCCAGCAATATCTTTCAGTACTATCTCTTTTGGTTTGGAAGCTATTGCTGTACGTTTTGTTGAAAAAGCTGCTCCGGCCGAGAAAAACACTTTTGGTGCACCATGCAGGTACATTTGTGTTTCCCAAGCAAACGAAAGCAGTGACACCAAAGTTTCTAGTTTCTGTTTGTGTCTCCCCTGAGGAGGTTTCAGGCCAGCTATGTCTTTCAGTACTATCTCTTTTGGTTTGGAAGCTATTGCTGGACGTTTGGCATGTTTGGTAAAAAAAGCTGCTCTGGCCGAGAAAAACACTTTTGGTGCACCATGCAGGTACATTTGAGTTTCCCAGGCAAACGAAAGCAGTGACACCAAAGTTTCTAGTTTCTGTTTGTGTCTCCCCTGAGGAGGTTTAAGGCCAGCAATATCTTCAGATCTATCTGTTTTGGTTTGGAAGCTATTGCTGGACGTTTGATAGAAAAAGCTGCTCCGGCCGAGAAAAACACTTTTGGTGCACCATGCAGGTACATTTGAGTTTCCCAGGCAAACGAAAGCAGTTACACCAAAGTTTCTAGTTTCTGTTTGTGTCTCCCCTGAGGAGGTTTCAGGCCAGCTATGTCTTTCAGTACTATCTCTTTTGGTTTGGATGCTATTGCTGGACGTTTGGTAGAAAAAGCTGCTCCGGCCGAGAAAAACACTTTTGGTGCACCATGCAGGTACATTTGAGTTTCCCAGGCAAACGAAAGCAGTTACACCAAAGTTTCTAGTTTCTGTTTGTGTCTCCCCTGAGGAGGTTTCAGGCCATCTATGTCTTTCAGTACTATCTCTTTTGGTTTGGAAGCTATTGCTGGACGTTTGGCATGTTTGGTAAAAAAAGCTGCTCTGGCCGAGAAAAACACTTTTGGTGCACCATGCAGGTACATTTGAGTGTCCCAGGCAAACGAAAGCAGTGACATTAAAGTTTCTAGTTTCTGTTTGTGTGTCCCCTGAGGAGGTTTCCGGCCAGCTATGACTTTCAGTACTATCTCTTTTGGTTTGGAAGCTATTGCTGGACGTTTGGCATGTTTGGTAGA
Organism: Laterallus jamaicensis coturniculus; assembly: GCA_022605575.1. Lineage (NCBI taxonomy): Eukaryota > Metazoa > Chordata > Aves > Gruiformes > Rallidae > Laterallus > Laterallus jamaicensis. The sequence continues at coordinate 3,990,948 of JAKCOX010000001.1, forward strand.
AAAAGCTGCTCCGGCCGAGAAAAACAATTTTGGTGCACCATGCAGGTACATATGAGTTTCCCAGGCAAACGAAAGCAGTGACACCAAAGATTCTAGTTTCTGTTTGTGTCTCCCCTGAGGAGGTTTCAGGCCAGCAATATCTTTCAGTACTATCTCTTTTGGTTTGGAAGCTATTGCTGTACGTTTTGTTGAAAAAGCTGCTCCGGCCGAGAAAAACACTTTTGGTGCACCATGCAGGTACATTTGTGTTTCCCAAGCAAACGAAAGCAGTGACACCAAAGTTTCTGGTTTCTGTTTGTGTCTCCCTTGAGGAGGTTTCAGGCCAGCTATGTCTTTCAGTACTATCTCTTTTGGTTTGGAAGCTATTGCTGGACGTTCGGTAAAAAAAGCTGCTCTGGCCAAGAAAAACACTTTGGTGCACCATGCAGGTACATTTGAGTTTCCCAGGCAAACGAAAGCAGTTACACCAAAGTTTCTAGTTTCTGTTTGTGTCTCTCCTGAGGAGGTTTCAGGCCAGCTATGTCTTTCAGTACTATCTCTTTTGGTTTGGAAGCTATTGCTGGACGTTCGGTAGAAAAAGCTGCTCTGGCCTAGAAAAACACTTTGGTGCACCATGCAGGTACATTTGAGTTTCCCAGGAAAACGAAAGCAGTTACACCAAAGTTTCTAGTTTCTGTTTGTGTCTCCCCTGAGGAGGTTTCAGGCCAGCTATGACTTTCAGTACTATCTCTTTTGGTTTAGAGGCTATTGCTGGACGTTTGGCATGTTTGGTAGAAAAAGCTGCTCCGGCCGAGAAAAACACTTTTGGTGCACCATGCAGGTACATTTGAGTTTCCCAGGCAAACGAAAGCAGTTACACCAAAGTTTCTAGTTTCTGTTTGTGTCTCCCCTGAGGAGGTTTCAGGCCAGCTATGTCTTTCAGTACTATCTCTTTTGGTTTGGAAGCTATTGCTGGACGTTCGGTAGAAAAAGCTGCTCTGGCCGAGAGAAACACTTTTGGTGCACCATGCATGTACATTTGAGTTTCCCAGGCAAACGAATGCAGTTACACCAAAGTTTCTAGTTTCTGTTTGTGTCTCCCCTTAGGAGGTTTCAGGCCAGCAATATCTTTCAGAACTATCTGTTTTGGTTTTGAAGCTATTGCTGGACGTTTGGTAGAAAAAGCTGCTCCGGCCGAGAAAAACACTTTTGGTGCACCATGCAGGTACATTTGAGTTTCCCAGGCAAACGAAAGCAGTTACACCAAAGTTTCTAGTTTCTGTTTGTGTCTCCCCTGAGGAGGTTTCAGGCCAGCAATATTTTTCAGAACTATCTGTTTTGGTTTGGAAGCTATTGCTGGACGTTCTGTAGAAAAAGATTCTCCGGCCGAGAAAAACACTTTTGGTGCACCATGCAGGTAAATTTGAGTTTCCCAGGCAAACGAAAGCAGTTACACCAAAGTTTCTAGTTTCTGTTTGTGTCTCCCCTGAGGAGGTTTCATGCCAGCTATGTCTTTCAGTACTATCTCTTTTGGTTTGGAAGCTATTGCTGGACGTTTGGTAAAAAAAGCTGCTCTGGCCAAGAAAAACACTTTGGTGCACCATGCAGGTACATTTGAGTTTCCCAGGCAAACGAAAGCAGTTACACCAAAGTTTCTAGTTTCTGTTTGTGTCTCTCCTGAGGAGGTTTGAGGCCAGCAATGTCTTTCAGTACTATCTCTTTTGGTTTGGAAGCTATTGCTGGACGTTCGGTAGAAAAAGCTGCTCTGGCCTAGAAAAACACTTTGGTGCACCATGCAGGTACATTTGAGTGTCCCAGGCAAACGAAAGCAGTGACATTAAAGTTTCTAGTTTCTGTTTGTGTGTCCCCTGAGGAGGTTTCAGGCCAGCTATGATATTCAGTACTATATCTTTTGGTTTGGAAGCTATTGCTGGACGTTTGATAGAAAAAGCTGCTCCGGCCGAGAAAAACACTTTTGGTGCACCATGCAGGTACATTTGAGTTTCCCAGGCAAACGAAAGCAGTTACACCAATGTTTCTAGTTTCTGTTTGTGTCTCCCCTGAGGAGGTTTCAGGCCAGCTATGTCTTTCAGTACTATCTCTTTTGGTTTGGATGCTATTGCTGGACGTTTGGTAGAAAAAGCTGCTCCGGCCGAGAAAAACACTTTTGGTGCACCATGCAGGTACATTTGAGTTTCCCAGGCAAACGAAAGCAGTTACACCAAAGTTTCTAGTTTCTGTTTGTGTCTCCCCTGAGGAGGTTTCAGGCCATCTATGTCTTTCAGTACTATCTCTTTTGGTTTGGAAGCTATTGCTGGACGTTTGGCATGTTTGGTAAAAAAAGCTGCTCTGGCCGAGAAAAACACTTTTGGTGCACCATGCAGGTACATTTGAGTTTCCCAGGCAAACGAAAGCAGTGACATTAAAGTTTCTAGTTTCTGTTTGTGTGTCCCCTGAGGAGGTTTCAGGCCAGCTATGACTTTCAGTACTATCTCTTTTGGTTTGGAAGCTATTGCTGGACGTTTGGCATGTTTGGTAGAAAAAGCTTCTCCGGCCGAGAAAAACACTTTTGGTGCACCATGCAGGTACATTTGTGTTTCCCAAGCAAACGAAAGCAGTGACACCAAAGTTTATAGTTTCTGTTTGTGTCTCCCCTGAGGTGGTTTCAGGCCATCTATGTCTTTCAGTAGTATCTCTTTTGGTTTGGAAGTTATTGCTGGACGTTTGGCATGTTTGGTAAAAAAAGCTGCTCTGGCCGAGAAAAACACTTTTGGTGCACCATGCAGGTACATTTGAGTTTCCCAGGCAAACGAAAGCAGTGACACCAAAGTTTCTAGTTTCTGTTTGTGTCTCCCCTGAGGAGGTTTCAGGCCAGCAATATCTTTCAGAACTATCTGTTTTGGTTTGGAAGCTATTGCTGGACGTTTGATAGAAAAAGCTGCTCCGGCCGAGAAAAACACTTTTGGTGCACCATGCAGGTACATTTGAGTTTCCCAGGCAAACGAAAGCAGTTACACCAAAGTTTCTAGTTTCTGTTTGTGTCTCCCCTGAGGAGGTTTCAGGCCAGCAATATCTTTCAGAACTATCTGTTTTGGTTTGGAAGCTATTGCTGGACGTTCTGTAGAAAAAGATTCTCCGGCCGAGAAAAACACTTTTGGTGCACCATGCAGGTACATTTGAGTTTCCCAGGCAAACGAAAGCAGTGACACCAAAGTTTCTAGTTTCTGTTTGTGTCTCCCCTGAGGAGGTTTCATGCCAGCTATGTCTTTCAGTACTATCTCTTTTGGTTTGGAAGCTATTGCTGGACGTTCGGTAAAAAAAGCTGCTCTGGCCAAGAAAAACACTTTGGTGCACCATGCAGGTACATTTGAGTTTCCCAGGCAAACGAAAGCAGTTACACCAAAGTTTCTAGTTTCTGTTTGTGTCTCTCCTGAGGAGGTTTGAGGCCAGCAATGTCTTTCAGTACTATCTCTTTTGGTTTGGAAGCTATTGCTGGACGTTCGGTAGAAAAAGCTGCTCTGGCCTAGAAAAACACTTTGGTGCACCATGCAGGTACATTTGAGTGTCCCAGGCAAACGAAAGCAGTGACATTAAAGTTTCTAGTTTCTGTTTGTGTGTCCCCTGAGGAGGTTTCAGGCCAGCTATGACTTTCAGTACTATCTCTTTTGGTTTGGAAGCTATTGCTGGACGTTTGGCATGTTTGGTAGAAAAAGCTGCTCCGGCCGAGAAAAACACTTTTGGTGCACCATGCAGGTACATATGAGTTTCCCAGGCAAACGAAAGCAGTTACACCAAAGTTTCTAGTTTCTGTTTGTGTCTCCCCTGAGGAGGTTTCAGGCCAGCAATATCTTTCAGTACTATCTCTTTTGGTTTGGAAGCTATTGCTGTACGTTTTGTTGAAAAAGCTGCTCCGGCCGAGAAAAACACTTTTGGTGCACCATGCAGGTACATTTGTGTTTCCCAAGCAAACGAAAGCAGTGACACCAAAGTTTCTAGTTTCTGTTTGTGTCTCCCCTGAGGAGGTTTCAGGCCATCTATGTCTTTCAGTACTATCTCTTTTGGTTTGGAAGCTATTGCTGGACGTTTGGCATGTTTGGTAAAAAAAGCTGCTCTGGCCGAGAAAAACACTTTTGGTGCACCATGCAGGTACATTTGAGTTTCCCAGGCAAACGAAAGCAGTGACACCAAAGTTTCTAGTTTCTGTTTGTGTCTCCCCTGAGGAGGTTTCAGGCCAGCAATATCTTTCAGAACTATCTGTTTTGGTTTGGAAGCTATTGCTGGACGTTTGATAGAAAAAGCTGCTCCGGCCGAGAAAAACACTTTTGGTGCACCATGCAGGTACATTTGAGTTTCCCAGGCAAACGAAAGCAGTTACACCAAAGTTTCTAGTTTCTGTTTGTGTCTCCCCTGAGGAGGTTTCAGGCCAGCTATGTCTTTCAGTACTATCTCTTTTGGTTTGGATGCTATTGCTGGACGTTTGGTAGAAAAAGCTGCTCCGGCCGAGAAAAACACTTTTGGTGCACAATGCAGGTACATTTGAGTTTCCCAGGCAAACGAAAGCAGTTACACCAAAGTTTCTAGTTTCTGTTTGTGTCTCCCCTGAGGAGGTTTCAGGCCATCTATGTCTTTCAGTACTATCTCTTTTGGTTTGGAAGCTATTGCTGGACGTTTGGCATGTTTGGTAAAAAAAGCTCCTCTGGCCGAGAAAAACACTTTTGGTGCACCATGCAGGTACATTTGAGTGTCCCAGGCAAACGAAAGCAGTGACATTAAAGTTTCCAGTTTCTGTTTGTGTGTCCCCTGAGGAGGTTTCCGGCCAGCTATGACTTTCAGTACTATCTCTTTTGGTTTGGAAGCTATTGCTGGACGTTTGGCATGTTTGGTAGAAAAAGCTGCTCCGGCCGAGAAAAACAATATTGGTGCACCATGCAGGTACATATGAGTTTCCCAGGCAAACGAAAGCAGTGACACCAAAGATTCTAGTTTCTGTTTGTGTCTCCCCTGAGGAGGTTTCAGGCCAGCAATATCTTTCAGTACTATCTCTTTTGGTTTGGAAGCTATTGCTGTACGTTTTGTTGAAAAAGCTGCTCCGGCCGAGAAAAACACTTTTGGTGCACCATGCAGGTACATTTGTGTTTCCCAAGCAAACGAAAGCAGTGACACCAAAGATTCTGGTTTCTGTTTGTGTCTCCCTTGAGGAGGTTTCAGGCCAGCTATGTCTTTCAGTACTATCTCTTTTGGTTTGGAAGCTATTGCTGGACGTTCGGTAGAAAAAGCTGCTCTGGCCTAGAAAAACACTTTGGTGCACCATGCAGGTACATTTGAGTTTCCCAGGAAAATGAAAGCAGTTACACCAAAGTTTCTAGTTTCTGTTTGTGTCTCCCCTGAGGAGGTTTCAGGCCAGCTATGACTTTCAGTACTATCTCTTTTGGTTTAGAGGCTATTGCTGGACGTTTGGCATGTTTGGTAGAAAAAGCTGCTCCGGCCGAGAAAAACACTTTTGGTGCACCATGCAGGTACATTTGAGTTTCCCAGGCAAACGAAAGCAGTGACACCAAAGTTTCCAGTTTCTGTTTGTGTCTCCCCTGAGGAGGTTTCAGGCCAGCAATATCTTTCAGAACTATCTGTTTTGGTTTGGAAGCTATTGCTGGACGTTTGGCATGTTTGGTTGAAAAAGCTGCTCCGGCCGAGAAAAACACTTTTGGTGCACCATGCAGGTACATTTGAGTTTCCCAGGCAAACGAAAGCAGTGACACCAAAGTTTCCAGTTTCTGTTTGTGTCTCCCCTGAGGAGGTTTCAGGCCAGCAATATCTTTCAGAACTATCTGTTTTGGTTTGGAAGCTATTGCTGGACGTTCGGTAAAAAAAGCTGCTCTGGCAAAGAAAAACACTTTGGTGCACCATGCAGGTACATTTGAGTTTCCCAGGCAAACGAAAGCAGTTACACCAAAGTTTCTAGTTTCTGTTTGTGTCTCCCCTGAGGAGGTTTCAGGCCAGCTATGTCTTTCAGTACTATCTCTTTTGGTTTGGAAGCTATTGCTGGACGTTCGGTAGAAAAAGCTGCTCTGGCCTAGAAAAACACTTTGGTGCACCATGCAGGTACATTTGAGTTTCCCAGGAAAACGAAAGCAGTTACACCAAAGTTTCTAGTTTCTGTTTGTGTCTCCCCTGAGGAGGTTTCAGGCCAGCTATGACTTTCAGTACTATCTCTTTTGGTTTGGAGGCTATTGCTGGACGTTTGGCATGTTTGGTAGAAAAAGCTGCTCCGGCCGAGAAAAACACTTTTGGTGCACCATGCAGGTACATTTGAGTTTCCCAGGCAAACGAAAGCAGTTACACCAAAGTTTCTAGTTTCTGTTTGTGTCTCCCCTGAGGAGGTTTCAGGCCAGCTATGTCTTTCAGTACTATCTCTTTTGGTTTGGAAGCTATTGATGGACGTTCGGTAGAAAAAGCTGCTCTGGCCGAGAGAAACACTTTTGGTGCACCATGCAGGTACATTTGAGTTTCCCAGGCAAACGAATGCAGTTACACCAAAGTTTCTAGTTTCTGTTTGTGTCTCCCCTTAGGAGGTTTCAGGCCAGCAATATCTTTCAGAACTATCTGTTTTGGTTTTGAAGCTATTGCTGGACGTTTGGTAGAAAAAGCTGCTCCGGCCGAGAAAAACACTTTTGGTGCACCATGCAGGTACATTTGAGTTTCCCAGGCAAACGAAAGCAGTTACACCAAAGTTTCTAGTTTCTGTTTGTGTCTCCCCTGAGGAGGTTTCAGGCCAGCAATATCTTTCAGAACTATCTGTTTTGGTTTGGAAGCTATTGCTGGACGTTCTGTAGAAAAAGATTCTCCGGCCGAGAAAAACACTTTTGGTGCACCATGCAGGTACATTTGAGTTTCCCAGGCAAACGAAAGCAGTGACACCAAAGTTTCTAGTTTCTGTTTGTGTCTCCCCTGAGGAGGTTTCATGCCAGCTATGTCTTTCAGTACTATCTCTTTTGGTTTGGAAGCTATTGCTGGACGTTTGGTAAAAAAAGCTGCTCTGGCCAAGAAAAACACTTTGGTGCACCATGCAGGTACATTTGAGTTTCCCAGGCAAACGAAAGCAGTTACACCAAAGTTTCTAGTTTCTGTTTGTGTCTCTCCTGAGGAGGTTTCAGGCCAGCTATGTCTTTCAGTACTATCTCTTTTGGTTTGGAAGCTATTGCTGGACGTTCGGTAGAAAAAGCTTCTCTGGCCTAGAAAAACACTTTGGTGCACCATGCAGGTACATTTGAGTGTCCCAGGCAAACGAAAGCAGTGACATTAAAGTTTCTAGTTTCTGTTTGTGTGTCCCCTGAGGAGGTTTCAGGCCAGCTATGACTTTCAGTACTATCTCTTTTGGTTTGGAAGCTATTGCTGGACGTTTGGCATGTTTGGTAGAAAAAGCTGCTCCGGCCGAGAAAAACACTTTTGGTGCACCATGCAGGTACATTTGAGTTTCCCAGGCAAACGAAAGCAGTTACACCAAAGTTTCTAGTTTCTGTTTGTGTCTCCCCTGAGGAGGTTTCAGGCCAGCAATATCTTTCAGTACTATCTCTTTTGGTTTGGAAGCTATTGCTGTACGTTTTGTTGAAAAAGCTGCTCCGGCCGAGAAAAACACTTTTGGTGCACCATGCAGGTACATTTGTGTTTCCCAAGCAAACGAAAGCAGTGACACCAAAGTTTCTAGTTTCTGTTTGTGTCTCCCCTGAGGAGGTTTCAGGCCAGCTATGTCTTTCAGTACTATCTCTTTTGGTTTGGAAGCTATTGCTGGACGTTTGGCATGTTTGGTAAAAAAAGCTGCTCTGGCCGAGAAAAACACTTTTGGTGCACCATGCAGGTACATTTGAGTTTCCCAGGCAAACGAAAGCAGTGACACCAAAGTTTCTAGTTTCTGTTTGTGTCTCCCCTGAGGAGGTTTCAGGCCAGCAATATCTTTCAGATCTATCTGTTTTGGTTTGGAAGCTATTGCTGGACGTTTGATAGAAAAAGCTGCTCCGGCCGAGAAAAACACTTTTGGTGCACCATGCAGGTACATTTGAGTTTCCCAGGCAAACGAAAGCAGTTACACCAAAGTTTCTAGTTTCTGTTTGTGTCTCCCCTGAGGAGGTTTCAGGCCAGCTATGTCTTTCAGTACTATCTCTTTTGGTTTGGATGCTATTGCTGGACGTTTGGTAGAAAAAGCTGCTCCGGCCGAGAAAAACACTTTTGGTGCACCATGCAGGTACATTTGAGTTTCCCAGGCAAACGAAAGCAGTTACACCAAAGTTTCTAGTTTCTGTTTGTGTCTCCCCTGAGGAGGTTTCAGGCCATCTATGTCTTTCAGTACTATCTCTTTTGGTTTGGAAGCTATTGATGGACGTTTGGCATGTTTGGTAAAAAAAGCTGCTCTGGCCGAGAAAAACACTTTTGGTGCACCATGCAGGTACATTTGAGTGTCCCAGGCAAACGAAAGCAGTGACATTAAAGTTTCTAGTTTCTGTTTGTGTGTCCCCTGAGGAGGTTTCCGGCCAGCTATGACTTTCAGTACTATCTCTTTTGGTTTGGAAGCTATTGCTGGACGTTTGGCATGTTTGGTAGAAAAAGCTGCTCCGGCCGAGAAAAACAATTTTGGTGCACCATGCAGGTACATATGAGTTTCCCAGGCAAACGAAAGCAGTGACACCAAAGATTCTAGTTTCTGTTTGTGTCTCCCCTGAGGAGGTTTCAGGCCAGCAATATCTTTCAGTACTATCTCTTTTGGTTTGGAAGCTATTGCTGTACGTTTTGTTGAAAAAGCTGCTCCGGCCGAGAAAAACACTTTTGGTGCACCATGCAGGTACATTTGTGTTTCCCAAGCAAACGAAAGCAGTGACACCAAAGTTTCTGGTTTCTGTTTGTGTCTCCCTTGAGGAGGTTTCATGCCAGCTATGTCTTTCAGTACTATCTCTTTTGGTTTGGAAGCTATTGCTGGACGTTCGGTAAAAAAAGCTGCTCTGGCCAAGAAAAACACTTTGGTGCACCATGCAGGTACATTTGAGTTTCCCAGGCAAACGAAAGCAGTTACACCAAAGTTTCTAGTTTCTGTTTGTGTCTCTCCTGAGGAGGTTTCAGGCCAGCTATGTCTTTCAGTACTATCTCTTTTGGTTTGGAAGCTATTGCTGGACGTTCGGTAGAAAAAGCTGCTCTGGCCTAGAAAAACACTTTGGTGCACCATGCAGGTACATTTGAGTTTCCCAGGAAAACGAAAGCAGTTACACCAAAGTTTCTAGTTTCTGTTTGTGTCTCCCCTGAGGAGGTTTCAGGCCAGCTATGACTTTCAGTACTATCTCTTTTGGTTTAGAGGCTATTGCTGGACGTTTGGCATGTTTGGTAGAAAAAGCTGCTCCGGCCGAGAAAAACACTTTTGGTGCACCATGCAGGTACATTTGAGTTTCCCAGGCAAACGAAAGCAGTTACACCAAAGTTTCTAGTTTCTGTTTGTGTCTCCCCTGAGGAGGTTTCAGGCCAGCTATGTCTTTCAGTACTATCTCTTTTGGTTTGGAAGCTATTGCTGGACGTTCGGTAGAAAAAGCTGCTCTGGCCGAGAGAAACACTTTTGGTGCACCATGCATGTACATTTGAGTTTCCCAGGCAAACGAATGCAGTTACACCAAAGTTTCTAGTTTCTGTTTGTGTCTCCCCTTAGGAGGTTTCAGGCCAGCAATATCTTTCAGAACTATCTGTTTTGGTTTTGAAGCTATTGCTGGACGTTTGGTAGAAAAAGCTGCTCCGGCCGAGAAAAACACTTTTGGTGCACCATGCAGGTACATTTGAGTTTCCCAGGCAAACGAAAGCAGTTACACCAAAGTTTCTAGTTTCTGTTTGTGTCTCCCCTGAGGAGGTTTCAGGCCAGCAATATTTTTCAGAACTATCTGTTTTGGTTTGGAAGCTATTGCTGGACGTTCTGTAGAAAAAGATTCTCCGGCCGAGAAAAACACTTTTGGTGCACCATGCAGGTACATTTGAGTTTCCCAGGCAAACGAAAGCAGTGACACCAAAGTTTCTAGTTTCTGTTTGTGTCTCCCCTGAGGAGGTTTCATGCCAGCTATGTCTTTCAGTACTATCTCTTTTGGTTTGGAAGCTATTGCTGGACGTTTGGTAAAAAAAGCTGCTCTGGCCAAGAAAAACACTTTGGTGCACCATGCAGGTACATTTGAGTTTCCCAGGCAAACGAAAGCAGTTACACCAAAGTTTCTAGTTTCTGTTTGTGTCTCTCCTGAGGAGGTTTGAGGCCAGCAATGTCTTTCAGTACTATCTCTTTTGGTTTGGAAGCTATTGCTGGACGTTCGGTAGAAAAAGCTGCTCTGGCCTAGAAAAACACTTTGGTGCACCATGCAGGTACATTTGAGTGTCCCAGGCAAACGAAAGCAGTGACATTAAAGTTTCTAGTTTCTGTTTGTGTGTCCCCTGAGGAGGTTTCAGGCCAGCTATGATATTCAGTACTATATCTTTTGGTTTGGAAGCTATTGCTGGACGTTTGATAGAAAAAGCTGCTCCGGCCGAGAAAAACACTTTTGGTGCACCATGCAGGTACATTTGAGTTTCCCAGGCAAACGAAAGCAGTTACACCAAAGTTTCTAGTTTCTGTTTGTGTCTCCCCTGAGGAGGTTTCAGGCCAGCTATGTCTTTCAGTACTATCTCTTTTGGTTTGGATGCTATTGCTGGACGTTTGGTAGAAAAAGCTGCTCCGGCCGAGAAAAACACTTTTGGTGCACCATGAAGGTACATTTGAGTTTCCCAGGCAAACGAAAGCAGTTACACCAAAGTTTCTAGTTTCTGTTTGTGTCTCCCCTGAGGAGGTTTCAGGCCATCTATGTCTTTCAGTACTATCTCTTTTGGTTTGGAAGCTATTGCTGGACGTTTGGCATGTTTGGTAAAAAAAGCTGCTCTGGCCGAGAAAAACACTTTTGGTGCACCATGCAGGTACATTTGAGTTTCCCAGGCAAACGAAAGCAGTGACATTAAAGTTTCTAGTTTCTGTTTGTGTGTCCCCTGAGGAGGTTTCAGGCCAGCTATGACTTTCAGTACTATCTCTTTTGGTTTGGAAGCTATTGCTGGACGTTTGGCATGTTTGGTAGAAAAAGCTTCTCCGGCCGAGAAAAACACTTTTGGTGCACCATGCAGGTACATTTGTGTTTCCCAAGCAAACGAAAGCAGTGACACCAAAGTTTATAGTTTCTGTTTGTGTCTCCCCTGAGGTGGTTTCAGGCCATCTATGTCTTTCAGTAGTATCTCTTTTGGTTTGGAAGTTATTGCTGGACGTTTGGCATGTTTGGTAAAAAAAGCTGCTCTGGCCGAGAAAAACACTTTTGGTGCACCATGCAGGTACATTTGAGTTTCCCAGGCAAACGAAAGCAGTGACACCAAAGTTTCTAGTTTCTGTTTGTGTCTCCCCTGAGGAGGTTTCAGGCCAGCAATATCTTTCAGAACTATCTGTTTTGGTTTGGAAGCTATTGCTGGACGTTTGATAGAAAAAGCTGCTCCGGCCGAGAAAAACACTTTTGGTGCACCATGCAGGTACATTTGAGTTTCCCAGGCAAACGAAAGCAGTTACACCAAAGTTTCTAGTTTCTGTTTGTGTCTCCCCTGAGGAGGTTTCAGGCCAGCAATATCTTTCAGAACTATCTGTTTTGGTTTGGAAGCTATTGCTGGACGTTCTGTAGAAAAAGATTCTCCGGCCGAGAAAAACACTTTTGGTGCACCATGCAGGTACATTTGAGTTTCCCAGGCAAACGAAAGCAGTGACACCAAAGTTTGTAGTTTCTGTTTGTGTCTCCCCTGAGGAGGTTTCATGCCAGCTATGTCTTTCAGTACTATCTCTTTTGGTTTGGAAGCTATTGCTGGACGTTTGGTAAAAAAAGCTGCTCTGGCCAAGAAAAACACTTTGGTGCACCATGGAGGTACATTTGAGTTTCCCAGGCAAACGAAAGCAGTTACACCAAAGTTTCTAGTTTCTGTTTGTGTCTCTCCTGAGGAGGTTTGAGGCCAGCAATGTCTTTCAGTACTATCTCTTTTGGTTTGGAAGCTATTGCTGGACGTTCGGTAGAAAAAGCTGCTCTGGCCTAGAAAAACACTTTGGTGCACCATGCAGGTACATTTGAGTGTCCCAGGCAAACGAAAGCAGTGACATTAAAGTTTCTAGTTTCTGTTTGTGTGTCCCCTGAGGAGGTTTCAGGCCAGCTATGACTTTCAGTACTATCTCTTTTGGTTTGGAAGCTATTGCTGGACGTTTGGCATGTTTGGTAGAAAAAGCTGCTCCGGCCGAGAAAAACACTTTTGGTGCACCATGCAGGTACATATGAGTTTCCCAGGCAAACGAAAGCAGTTACACCAAAGTTTCTAGTTTCTGTTTGTGTCTCCCCTGAGGAGGTTTCAGGCCAGCAATATCTTTCAGTACTATCTCTTTTGGTTTGGAAGCTATTGCTGTACGTTTTGTTGAAAAAGCTGCTCCGGCCGAGAAAAACACTTTTGGTGCACCATGCAGGTACATTTGTGTTTCCCAAGCAAACGAAAGCAGTGACACCAAAGTTTCTAGTTTCTGTTTGTGTCTCCCCTGAGGAGGTTTCAGGCCAGCTATGTCTTTCAGTACTATCTCTTTTGGTTTGGAAGCTATTGCTGGACGTTTGGCATGTTTGGTAAAAAAAGCTGCTCTGGCCGAGAAAAACACTTTTGGTGCACCATGCAGGTACATTTGAGTTTCCCAGGCAAACGAAAGCAGTGACACCAAAGTTTCTAGTTTCTGTTTGTGTCTCCCCTGAGGAGGTTTCAGGCCAGCAATATCTTTCAGAACTATCTGTTTTGGTTTGGAAGCTATTGCTGGACGTTTGATAGAAAAAGCTGCTCCGGCCGAGAAAAACACTTTTGGTGCACCATGCAGGTACATTTGAGTTTCCCAGGCAAACGAAAGCAGTTACACCAAAGTTTCTAGTTTCTGTTTGTGTCTCCCCTGAGGAGGTTTCAGGCCAGCTATGTCTTTCAGTACTATCTCTTTTGGTTTGGATGCTATTGCTGGACGTTTGGTAGAAAAAGCTGCTCCGGCCGAGAAAAACACTTTTGGTGCACCATGCAGGTACATTTGAGTTTCCCAGGCAAACGAAAGCAGTTACACCAAAGTTTCTAGTTTCTGTTTGTGTCTCCCCTGAGGAGGTTTCAGGCCAGCTATGTCTTTCAGTACTATCTCTTTTGGTTTGGAAGCTATTGCTGGACGTTTGGTAGAAAAAGCTTCTCCGGCCGAGAAAAACACTTTTGGTGCACCATGCAGGTACATTTGTGTTTCCCAAGCAAACGAAAGCAGTGACACCAACGTTTCTAGTTTCTGTTTGTGTCTCCCCTGAGGTGGTTTCAGGCCATCTATGTCTTTCAGTACTATCTCTTTTGGTTTGGAAGCTATTGCTGGACGTTTGGCATGTTTGGTAAAAAAAGCTGCTCTGGCCGAGAAAAACACTTTTGGTGCACCATGCAGGTACATTTGAGTTTCCCAGGCAAACGAAAGCAGTGACACCAAAGTTTCTAGTTTCTGTTTGTGTCTCCCCTGAGGAGGTTTCAGGCCAGCAATATCTTTCAGTACTATCTCTTTTGGTTTGGAAGCTATTGCTGGACGTTTGGTAGAAAGAGCTGCTCTGGCCGAGAAAAACACTTTTGGTGCACCATGCAGGTACATTTGAGTTTCCCAGGCAAATGAAAGCAGTTACACCAAAGTTTCTAGTTTCTGTTTGTGTCTCCCCTGAGGAGGTTTCAGGCCAGCTATGTCTTGCAGTGCTATCACTTTTGGTTTGGAAGCTATTGCTGGACGTTTGGTAGAAAAAGCTTCTCCGGCCGAGAAAAACACTTCTGGTGCACCATGCCGGTACATTTGAGTTTCCCAGGCAAACGAAAGCAGTTACACCAAAGATTCTAGTTTCTGTTTGTTTCTCCCCTGAGGAGGTTTCAGGCAAGCAATATCTTTCAGAACTATCTGTTTTGGTTTGGAAGCTATTGCTGTACGTTTGGCATGTTTGGTAGAAAAAGCTGCTCCGGCCGAGAAAAACACTTTTGGTGCACCATGCAGGTACATTTGAGTTTCCCAGGCAAACGAAAGCAGTTACACCAAAGTTTCTAGTTTCTGTTTGTGTCTCCCCTGAGGAGGTTTCAGGCTAGCAATGTCTTTCAGTACTATCTCTTTTGGTTTGGAAGCTATTGCTGTACGTTTTGTTGAAAAAGCTGCTCCGGCCGAGAAAAACACTTTTGGTGCACCATGCAGGTACATTTGAATTTCCCAGGCAAACGAAAGCAGTTACACCAAAGTTTCTATTTTCTGTTTGTGTCTCCCCTGAGGAGGTTTCAGGCCAGCCATGTCTTTCAGTCCTATCTCTTTTGGTTTGGAAGCTATTGCTGGACGTTTGGCATGTTTGGTTGAAAAAGATGCTCCGGCCGAGAAAAACACTTTTGGTGCACCATGCAGGTACATTTGAGTTTCCCAGGCAAACGAAAGCAGTGACACCAAAGTTTCCAGTTTCTGATTGTGTCTCCCCTGAGGAGGTTTCAGGCCAGCTATGTCTTTCAGTACTATCTCTTTTGGTTTGGAAGCTATTGCTGGACGTTTGGCATGTTTGGTAGAAAAAGCTTCTCCGGCCGAGAAAAACACTTTTGGTGCACCATGCAGGTACATTTGAGTTTCCCAGGCAAACGAAAGCAGTTACACCAAAGTTTCTAGTTTCTGTTTGTGTCTCCCCTGAGGAGGTTTCAGGCCAGCAATATCTTTCAGAACTATCTGTTTTGGTTTGGAAGCTATTGCTGGACGTTCTGTAGAAAAAGCTGCTCCGGCCGAGAAAAACACTTTTGGTGCACCATGCAGGTACATTTGAGTTTCCCAGGCAAACGAAAGCAGTGACACCAAAGTTTCTAATTTCTGTTTGTGTCTCCCTTGAGGAGGTTTCATGCCAGCTATGTCTTTCAGTACTATCTCTTTTGGTTTGGAAGCTATTGCTGGACGTTCGGTAGAAAAAGCTGCTCTGGCCGAGAGAAACACTTTTGGTGCACCATGCAGGTACATTTGAGTTTCCCAGGCAAACGAATGCAGTTACACCAAAGTTTCTAGTTTCTGTTTGTGTCTCCCCTGAGGAGGTTTCAGGCCAGCAATATCTTTCAGAACTATCTGTTTTGGTTTTGAAGCTATTGCTGGACGTTTGGTAGAAAAAGCTGCTCCGGCCGAGAAAAACACTTTTGGTGCACCATGCAGGTACATTTGAGTTTCCCAGGCAAACGAAAGCAGTTACACCAAAGTTTCTAGTTTCTGTTTCTGTCTCCCCTGAGGAGGTTTCAGGCCAGCAATATCTTTCAGAACTATCTGTTTTGGTTTGGAAGCTATTGCAGGACGTTCTGTAGAAAAAGATTCTCCGGCCGAGAAAAACACTTTTGGTGCACCATGCAGGTACATTTGAGTTTCCCAGGCAAACGAAAGCAGTGACACCAAAGTTTCTAGTTTCTGTTTGTGTCTCCCCTGAGGAGGTTTCATGCCAGCTATGTCTTTCAGTACTATCTCTTTTGGTTTGGAAGCTATTGCTGGACGTTCGGTAGAAAAAGCTGCTCTGGCCGAGAAAAACACTTTTGGTGCACCATGCAGGTACATTTGAGTTTCCCAGGCAAACGAAAGCAGTTACACCAAAGTTTCTAGTTTCTGTTTGTGTCTCCCCTGAGGAGGTTTCAGGCCAGCTATGTCTTGCAGTACTATCTCTTTTGGTTTGGAAGCTATTGCTGGACGTTTGGTAGAAAAAGCTGCTCCGGCCGAGAAAAACACTTTTGGTGCACCATGCAGGTACATTTGAGTTTCCCAGGCAAACGAAAGCAGTTACACCAAAGTTTCTAGTTTCTGTTTGTGTCTCCCCTGAGGAGGTTTCAGGCCAGCAATGTCTTTCAGTACTATCACTTTTGGTTTGGATGCTATTGCTGGACGTTTGGCATGTTTGGTAGAAAAAGCTTCTCCGGCCGAGAAAAACACTTTTGGTGCACCATGCAGGTACATTTGAGTTTCCCAGGCAAACAAAAGCAGTGACACCAAAGTTTCTAGTTTCTGTTTGTCTCTCCCCTGAGGAGGTTTCAGGCCAGCTATGTCTTTCAGTACTATCTCTTTTGGTTTGGAAGCTATTGCTGGACGTTTGGCATGTTAGGTAGAAAAAGCTGCTCCGGCCGAGAAAAACACTTTTGGTGCACCATGCAGGTACATTTGAGTTTCCCAGGCAAACAAAAGCAGTTACACCAAAGTTTCTAGTTTCTGTTTGTGTCTCCCCTGAGGAGGTTTCAGGCCAGCTATGTCTTTCAGTACTATCTCTTTTGGTTTGGAAGCTATTGCTGGACGTTTGGTAGAAAAAGCTGCTCCGGCCGAGAAAAACACTTTTGGTGTACCATGCAGGTACATTTGAGTTTCCCAGGCAAACGAAAGCAGTGACACCAAAGTTTCTAGTTTCTGTTCGTGTCTCCCCTGAGGAGGTTTCAGGCCATCTATGTCTTTCAGTACTATCTCTTTTGGTTTGGAAGCTATTGCTGGACGTTTGGCATGTTTGGTAGAAAAAGCTTCTCCGGCCGAGAAAAACACTTTTGGTGCACCATGCAGGTACATTTGAGTTTCCCAGGCAAACGAATGCAGTTACACCAAAGTTTCTAGTTTCTGTTTGTGTCTCCCCTGAGGAGGTTTCAGGCCAGCAATATCTTTCAGAACTATCTGTTTTGGTTTGGAAGCTATTGCTGGACGTTCTGTAGAAAAAGATTCTCCGGCCGAGAAAAACACTTTTGGTGCACCATGCAGGTACATTTGAGTTTCCCAGGCAAACGAAAGCAGTGACACCAAAGTTTCTAGTTTCTGTTTGTGTCTCCCCTGAGGAGGTTTCATGCCAGCTATGTCTTTCAGTACTATCTCTTTTGGTTTGGAAGCTATTGCTGGACGTTTGGTAAAAAAAGCTGCTCTGGCCAAGAAAAACACTTTGGTGCACCATGCAGGTACATTTGAGTTTCCCAGGCAAACGAAAGCAGTTACACCAAAGTTTCTAGTTTCTGTTTGTGTCTCTCCTGAGGAGGTTTCAGGCCAACAATGTCTTTCAGTACTATCTCTTTTGGTTTGGAAGCTATTGCTGGACGTTTGGTAGAAAGAGCTGCTCTGGCCGAGAAAAACACTTTTGGTGCACCATGCAGGTACATTTGAGTTTCCCAGGCAAATGAAAGCAGTTACACCAAAGTTTCTAGTTTCTGTTTGTGTCTCCCCTGAGGAGGTTTCAGGCCAGCTATGTCTTGCAGTGCTATCACTTTTGGTTTGGAAGCTATTGCTGGACGTTTGGTAGAAAAAGCTTCTCCGGCCGAGAAAAACACTTCTGGTGCACCATGCCGGTACATTTGAGTTTCCCAGGCAAACGAAAGCAGTTACACCAAAGATTCTAGTTTCTGTTTGTTTCTCCCCTGAGGAGGTTTCAGGCAAGCAATATCTTTCAGAACTATCTGTTTTGGTTTGGAAGCTATTGCTGTACGTTTGGCATGTTTGGTAGAAAAAGCTGCTCCGGCCGAGAAAAACACTTTTGGTGCACCATGCAGGTACATTTGAGTTTCCCAGGCAAACGAAAGCAGTTACACCAAAGTTTCTAGTTTCTGTTTGTGTCTCCCCTGAGGAGGTTTCAGGCTAGCAATGTCTTTCAGTACTATCTCTTTTGGTTTGGAAGCTATTGCTGTACGTTTTGTTGAAAAAGCTGCTCCGGCCGAGAAAAACACTTTTGGTGCACCATGCAGGTACATTTGAATTTCCCAGGCAAACGAAAGCAGTTACACCAAAGTTTCTATTTTCTGTTTGTGTCTCCCCTGAGGAGGTTTCAGGCCAGCCATGTCTTTCAGTGCTATCTCTTTTGGTTTGGAAGCTATTGCTGGACGTTTGGCATGTTTGGTTGAAAAAGATGCTCCGGCCGAGAAAAACACTTTTGGTGCACCATGCAGGTACATTTGAGTTTCCCAGGCAAACGAAAGCAGTGACACCAAAGTTTCCAGTTTCTGATTGTGTCTCCCCTGAGGAGGTTTCAGGCCAGCTATGTCTTTCAGTACTATCTCTTTTGGTTTGGAAGCTATTGCTGGACGTTTGGCATGTTTGGTAGAAAAAGCTTCTCCGGCCGAGAAAAACACTTTTGGTGCACCATGCAGGTACATTTGAGTTTCCCAGGCAAACGAAAGCAGTTACACCAAAGTTTCTCGTTTCTGTTTGTGTCTCCCCTGAGGAGGTTTCAGGCCAGCAATATCTTTCAGAACTATCTGTTTTGGTTTGGAAGCTATTGCTGGACGTTCTGTAGAAAAAGCTGCTCCGGCCGAGAAAAACACTTTTGGTGCACCATGCAGGTACATTTGAGTTTCCCAGGCAAACGAAAGCAGTGACACCAAAGTTTCTAATTTCTGTTTGTGTCTCCCTTGAGGAGGTTTCATGCCAGCTATGTCTTTCAGTACTATCTCTTTTGGTTTGGAAGCTATTGCTGGACGTTCGGTAAAAAAAGCTGCTCTGGCCAAGAAAAACACTTTGGTGCACCATGCAGGTACATTTGAGTTTCCCAGGCAAACGAAAGCAGTTACACCAAAGTTTCTAGTTTCTGTTTGTGTCTCTCCTGAGGAGGTTTCAGGCCAGCTATGTCTTTCAGTACTATCTCTTTTGGTTTGGAAGCTATTGCTGGACGTTCGGTAGAAAAAGCTGCTCTGGCCTAGAAAAACACTTTGGTGCACCATGCAGGTACATTTGAGTTTCCCAGGAAAACGAATGCAGTGACACCAAAGTTTCTAGTTTCTGTTTGTGTCTCCCCTGAGGAGGTTTCAGGCCAGCTATGTCTTTCAGTACTATCTCTTTTGGTTTGGAAGCTATTGCTGGACGTTCGGTAGAAAAAGCTGCTCTGGCCGAGAGAAACACTTTTGGTGCACCATGCAGGTACATTTGAGTTTCCCAGGCAAACGAATGCAGTTACACCAAAGTTTCTAGTTTCTGTTTGTGTCTCCCCTGAGGAGGTTTCAGGCCAGCAATATCTTTCAGAACTATCTGTTTTGGTTTTGAAGCTATTGCTGGACGTTTGGTAGAAAAAGCTGCTCCGGCCGAGAAAAACACTTTTGGTGCACCATGCAGGTACATTTGAGTTTCCCAGGCAAACGAAAGCAGTTACACCAAAGTTTCTAGTTTCTGTTTGTGTCTCCCCTGAGGAGGTTTCAGGCCAGCAATATCTTTCAGAACTATCTGTTTTGGTTTGGAAGCTATTGCAGGACGTTCTGTAGAAAAAGATTCTCCGGCCGAGAAAAACACTTTTGGTGCACCATGCAGGTACATTTGAGTTTCCCAGGCAAACGAAAGCAGTGACACCAAAGTTTCTATTTTCTGTTTGTGTCTCCCCTGAGGAGGTTTCATGCCAGCTATGTCTTTCAGTACTATCTCTTTTGGTTTGGAAGCTATTGCTGGACGTTTGGCATGTTTGGTAAAAAAAGCTCCTCTGGCCGAGAAAAACACTTTTGGTGCACCATGCAGGTACATTTGAGTTTCCCAGGCAAACGAAAGCAGTGACACCAAAGTTTCTAGTTTCTGTTTGTGTCTCCCCTGAGGAGGTTTCAGGCCAGCTATGTCTTTCAGTACTATCTCTTTTGGTTTTGAAGCTATTGCTGGACGTTCGGTAAAAAAAGATGCTCTGGCCAAGAAAAACACTTTGGTGCACCATGCAGGTACATTTGAGTTTCCCAGGCAAACGAAAGCAGTTACACCAAAGTTTCTAGTTTCTGTTTGTGTCTCTCCTGAGGAGGTTTCAGGCCAGCTATGTCTTTCAGTACTATCTCTTTTGGTTTGGAAGCTATTGCGGGACGTTCGGTAGAAAAAGCTGCTCTGGCCAAGAAAAACACTTTGGTGCACCATGCAAGTACATTTGAGTTTACCAGGCAAACGAAAGCAGTTACACCAAAGTTTCTAGTTTCTGTTCGTGTCTCCCCTGAGGAGGTTTCAGGCCAGCTATGTCTTTCAGTACTATCTCTTTTGGTTTGGAAGCTATTGCTGGACGTTTGATAGAAAGAGCTGCTCTGGCCGAGAAAAACACTTTTGGTGCACCATGCAGGTACATTTGAGTTTCCCAGGCAAATGAAAGCAGTTACACCAAAGTTTCTAGTTTCTGTTTGTGTCTCCCCTCAGGAGGTTTCAGGCCAGCTATGTCTTGCAGTGCTATCTCTTTTGGTTTGGAAGCTATTGCTGGACGTTTGGTAGAAAAAGCTTCTCCGGCCGAGAAAAACACTTTTGGTGCACCATGCAGGTACATTTGAGTTTCCCAGGCAAACGAAAGCAGTTACACCAAAGATTCTAGTTTCTGTTTGTGTCTCCCCTGAGGAGGTTTCAGGCCAGCAATATCTTTCAGAACTATCTGTTTTGGTTTGGAAGCTATTGCTGGACGTTTGGCATGTTTGGTAGTAAAACCTGCTCCGGCCGAGAAAAACACTTTTGCTGCACCATGCAGGTACATTTGAGTTTCCCAGGCAAACGAAAGCAGTTACACCAAAGTTTCTAGTTTCTGTTTGTGTCTCCCCTGAGGAGGTTTCAGGCCAGCTATGACTTTCACTACTATCTCTTTTGGTTTGGAAGCTATTGCTGGACGTTTGGCATGTTTGGTAGAAAAAGATTCTCCGGCCGAGAAAAACACTTTTGGTGCACCATGCAGGTACATTTGAGTTTCCCAGGCAAACGAAAGCAGTGACACCAAAGTTTCTAGTTTCTGTTTGTGTCTCCCCTGAGGAGGTTTCAGGCCAGCTATGTCTTTCAGTACTATCTCTTTTGGTTTGGAAGCTATTGCTGGACGTTTGGTAGAAAAAGCTGCTCCGGCCGAGAAAAACACTTTTGGTGCACCATGCAGGTACATTTGAGTTTCCAAGGCAAACGAAAGCAGTGACACCAATGTTTCTAGTTTCTGTTTGTGTCTCCCCTGAGGAGATTTCAGGCTAGCTATGTCTTTCAGTACTATCTCTTTTGGTTTGGAAGCTATTGCTGTACGTTTGGTAGAAAAAGCTTCTCCGGCCGAGAAAAACACTTTTGGTGCACCATGCAGGTACATTTGAGTTTCCCAGGCAAACGAAAGCAGTGACACCAAAGTTTCTAGTTTCTGTTTGTGTCTCCCCTGAGGAGGTTTCAGGCCAGCAATATCTTTCAGTACTATCTCTTTTGGTTTGGAAGCTATTGCTGGACGTTCGGTAGAAAAAGCTGCTCTGGCCGAGAAAAACACTTTTGGTGCACCATGCAGGTACATTTGAG
The DNA here is from genome assembly GCA_022605575.1 of Laterallus jamaicensis coturniculus. Classification (NCBI taxonomy): domain Eukaryota; kingdom Metazoa; phylum Chordata; class Aves; order Gruiformes; family Rallidae; genus Laterallus; species Laterallus jamaicensis. The sequence continues at coordinate 4,012,216 of JAKCOX010000001.1, forward strand.
TTTCCCAGGCAAACGAAAGCAGTTACACCAAAGTTTCTAGTTTCTGTTTGTGTCTCCCCTGAGGAGGTTTCAGGCCAGCTATGTCTTGCAGTACTATCTCTTTTGGTTTGGAAGCTATTGCTGGACGTTTGGTAGAAAAAGCTGCTCCGGCCGAGAAAAACACTTTTGGTGCACCATGCAGGTACATTTGAGTTTCCCAGGCAAACGAAAGCAGTTACACCAAAGTTTCTAGTTTCTGTTTGTGTCTCCCCTGAGGAGGTTTCAGGCCAGCAATGTCTTTCAGTACTATCACTTTTGGTTTGGATGCTATTGCTGGACGTTTGGCATGTTTGGTAGAAAAAGCTTCTCCGGCCGAGAAAAACACTTTTGGTGCACCATGCAGGTACATTTTAGTTTCCCAGGCAAACAAAAGCAGTGACACCAAAGTTTCTAGTTTCTGTTTGTCTCTCCCCTGAGGAGGTTTCAGGCCAGCTATGTCTTTCAGTACTATCTCTTTTGGTTTGGAAGCTATTGCTGGACGTTTGGCATGTTAGGTAGAAAAAGCTGCTCCGGCCGAGAAAAACACTTTTGGTGCACCATGCAGGTACATTTGAGTTTCCCAGGCAAACAAAAGCAGTTACACCAAAGTTTCTAGTTTCTGTTTGTGTCTCCCCTGAGGAGGTTTCAGGCCAGCTATGTCTTTCAGTACTATCTCTTTTGGTTTGGAAGCTATTGCTGGACGTTTGGTAGAAAAAGCTGCTCCGGCCGAGAAAAACACTTTTGGTGTACCATGCAGGTACATTTGAGTTTCCCAGGCAAACGAAAGCAGTGACACCAAAGTTTCTAGTTTCTGTTTGTGTCTCCCCTGAGGAGGTTTCAGGCCATCTATGTCTTTCAGTACTATCTCTTTTGGTTTGGAAGCTATTGCTGGACGTTTGGCATGTTTGGTAGAAAAAGCTTCTCCGGCCGAGAAAAACACTTTTGGTGCACCATGCAGGTACATTTGAGTTTCCCAGGCAAACGAATGCAGTTACACCAAAGTTTCTAGTTTCTGTTTGTGTCTCCCCTGAGGAGGTTTCAGGCCAGCAATATCTTTCAGAACTATCTGTTTTGGTTTGGAAGCTATTGCTGGACGTTCGGTAGAAAAAGATTCTCCGGCCGAGAAAAACACTTTTGGTGCACCATGCAGGTACATTTGAGTTTCCCAGGCAAACGAAAGCAGTGACACCAAAGTTTCTAGTTTCTGTTTGTGTCTCCCCTGAGGAGGTTTCATGCCAGCTATGTCTTTCAGTACTATCTCTTTTGGTTTGGAAGCTATTGCTGGACGTTTGGTAAAAAAAGCTGCTCTGGCCAAGAAAAACACTTTGGTGCACCATGCAGGTACATTTGAGTTTCCCAGGCAAACGAAAGCAGTGACACCAAAGTTTCTAGTTTCTGTTTGTGTCTCTCCTGAGGAGGTTTCAGGCCAACAATGTCTTTCAGTACTATCTCTTTTGGTTTGGAAGCTATTGCTGGACGTTCGGTAGAAAAAGCTGCTCTGGCCTAGAAAAACACTTTGGTGCACCATGCAGGTACATTTGAGTGTCCCAGGCAAACGAAAGCAGTGACACCAAAGTTTCTAGTTTCTGTTTGTGTGTCCCCTGAGGAGGTTTCAGGCCATCTATGTCTTTCAGTACTATCTCTTTTGGTTTGGAAGCTATTGCTGGACGTTTGGCATGTTTGGTAGAAAAAGCTGCTCCGGCCGAGAAAAACACTTTTGGTGCACCATGCAGGTACATTTGAGTTTCCCAGGCAAACGAAAGCAGTTACACCAAAGTTTCTAGTTTCTGTTTGTGTCTCCCCTGAGGAGGTTTCAGGCCAGCAATATCTTTCAGTACCATCTCTTTTGGTTTGGAAGCTATTGCTGTACGTTTTGTTGAAAAAGCTTCTCCGGCCGAGAAAAACACTTTTGGTGCACCATGCAGGTACATTTGAATTTCCCAGGCAAACGAAAGCAGTTACACCAAAGTTTCTAGTTTCTGTTTGTGTCTCCCCTGAGGAGGTTTCAGGCCAGCTATGTCTTTCAGTACTATCTCTTTTGGTTTGGAAGCTATTGCTGGACGTTTTGTTGAAAAAGCTTCTCAGGCCGAGAAAAACACTTTTGGTGCACCATGCAGGTACATTTGTGTTTCCCAAGCAAACGAAAGCAGTGACACCAAAGTTTCTAGTTTCTGTTTGTGTCTCCCCTGAGGAGGTTTCAGGCCATCTATGTCTTTCAGTACTATCTCTTTTGGTTTGGAAGCTATTGGTGGACGATTGGCATGTTTGGTAAAAAAAGCTGCTCTGGCCGAGAAAAACACTTTTGGTGCACCATGCAGGTACATTTGAGTTTCCCAGGCAAACGAAAGCAGTGACACCAAAGTTTCTAGTTTCTGTTTGTGTCTCCCCTGAGGAGGTTTCAGGCCAGCAATATCTTTCAGAACTATCTGTTTTGGTTTGGAAGCTATTGCTGGACGTTTGGTAGAAAAAGCTGCTCCGGCCGAGAAAAACACTTTTGGTGCACCATGCAGGTACATTTGAGTTTCCCAGGCAAACGAAAGCAGTTACACCAAAGTTTCTAGTTTCTGTTTGTGTCTCCCCTGAGGAGGTTTCAGGCCAGCTATGTCTTTCAGTACTATCTCTTTTGGTTTTGAAGCTATTGCTGGACGTTCGGTAGAAAAAGCTGCTCTGGCCAAGAAAAACACTTTGGTGCACCATGCAGGTACATTTGAGTATCCCAGGCAAACGAAAGCAGTTACACCAAAGTTTCTAGTTTCTGTTTGTGTCTCCCCTGAGGAGGTTTCAGGCCAGCTATGTCTTTCAGTACTATCTCTTTTGGTTTGGAAGCTATTGCTGGACGTTTGATAGAAAGAGCTGCTCTGGCCGAGAAAAACACTTTTGGTGCACCATGCAGGTACATTTGAGATTCCCAGGCAAATGAAAGCAGTTACACCAAAGTTTCTAGTTTCTGTTTGTGTCTCCCCTGAGGAGGTTTCAGGCCAGCTATGTTTTGCAGTGCTATCTCTTTTGGTTTGGAAGCTATTGCTGGACGTTTGGTAGAAAAAGCTTCTCCGGCCGAGAAAAACACTTTTGGTGCACCATGCAGGTACATTTGAGTTTCCCAGGCAAACGAAAGCAGTTACACCAAAGTTTCTAGTTTCTGTTTGTGTCTCCCCTGAGGAGGTTTCAGGCCAGCTATGACTTTCACTACTATCTCTTTTGGTTTGGAAGCTATTGCTGGACGTTTGGCATGTTTGGTAGAAAAAGCTTCTCCGGCCGAGAAAAACACTTTTGGTGCACCATGCAGGTACATTTTAGTTTCCCAGGCAAACAAAAGCAGTGACACCAAAGTTTCTAGTTTCTGTTTGTCTCTCCCCTGAGGAGGTTTCAGGCCAGCTATGTCTTTCAGTACTATCTCTTTTGGTTTGGAAGCTATTGCTGGACGTTTGGCATGTTAGGTAGAAAAAGCTGCTCCGGCCGAGAAAAACACTTTTGGTGCACCATGCAGGTACATTTGAGTTTCCCAGGCAAACAAAAGCAGTTACACCAAAGTTTCTAGTTTCTGTTTGTGTCTCCCCTGAGGAGGTTTCAGGCCAGCTATGTCTTTCAGTACTATCTCTTTTGGTTTGGAAGCTATTGCTGGACGTTTGGTAGAAAAAGCTGCTCCGGCCGAGAAAAACACTTTTGGTGTACCATGCAGGTACATTTGAGTTTCCCAGGCAAACGAAAGCAGTGACACCAAAGTTTCTAGTTTCTGTTTGTGTCTCCCCTGAGGAGGTTTCAGGCCATCTATGTCTTTCAGTACTATCTCTTTTGGTTTGGAAGCTATTGCTGGACGTTTGGCATGTTTGGTAGAAAAAGCTTCTCCGGCCGAGAAAAACACTTTTGGTGCACCATGCAGGTACATTTGAGTTTCCCAGGCAAACGAATGCAGTTACACCAAAGTTTCTAGTTTCTGTTTGTGTCTCCCCTGAGGAGGTTTCAGGCCAGCAATATCTTTCAGAACTATCTGTTTTGGTTTGGAAGCTATTGCTGGACGTTCGGTAGAAAAAGATTCTCCGGCCGAGAAAAACACTTTTGGTGCACCATGCAGGTACATTTGAGTTTCCCAGGCAAACGAAAGCAGTGACACCAAAGTTTCTAGTTTCTGTTTGTGTCTCCCCTGAGGAGGTTTCATGCCAGCTATGTCTTTCAGTACTATCTCTTTTGGTTTGGAAGCTATTGCTGGACGTTTGGTAAAAAAAGCTGCTCTGGCCAAGAAAAACACTTTGGTGCACCATGCAGGTACATTTGAGTTTCCCAGGCAAACGAAAGCAGTGACACCAAAGTTTCTAGTTTCTGTTTGTGTCTCTCCTGAGGAGGTTTCAGGCCAACAATGTCTTTCAGTACTATCTCTTTTGGTTTGGAAGCTATTGCTGGACGTTCGGTAGAAAAAGCTGCTCTGGCCTAGAAAAACACTTTGGTGCACCATGCAGGTACATTTGAGTGTCCCAGGCAAACGAAAGCAGTGACACCAAAGTTTCTAGTTTCTGTTTGTGTGTCCCCTGAGGAGGTTTCAGGCCATCTATGTCTTTCAGTACTATCTCTTTTGGTTTGGAAGCTATTGCTGGACGTTTGGCATGTTTGGTAGAAAAAGCTGCTCCGGCCGAGAAAAACACTTTTGGTGCACCATGCAGGTACATTTGAGTTTCCCAGGCAAACGAAAGCAGTTACACCAAAGTTTCTAGTTTCTGTTTGTGTCTCCCCTGAGGAGGTTTCAGGCCAGCAATATCTTTCAGTACCATCTCTTTTGGTTTGGAAGCTATTGCTGTACGTTTTGTTGAAAAAGCTTCTCCGGCCGAGAAAAACACTTTTGGTGCACCATGCAGGTACATTTGAATTTCCCAGGCAAACGAAAGCAGTTACACCAAAGTTTCTAGTTTCTGTTTGTGTCTCCCCTGAGGAGGTTTCAGGCCAGCTATGTCTTTCAGTACTATCTCTTTTGGTTTGGAAGCTATTGCTGGACGTTTTGTTGAAAAAGCTTCTCAGGCCGAGAAAAACACTTTTGGTGCACCATGCAGGTACATTTGTGTTTCCCAAGCAAACGAAAGCAGTGACACCAAAGTTTCTAGTTTCTGTTTGTGTCTCCCCTGAGGAGGTTTCAGGCCATCTATGTCTTTCAGTACTATCTCTTTTGGTTTGGAAGCTATTGGTGGACGATTGGCATGTTTGGTAAAAAAAGCTGCTCTGGCCGAGAAAAACACTTTTGGTGCACCATGCAGGTACATTTGAGTTTCCCAGGCAAACGAAAGCAGTGACACCAAAGTTTCTAGTTTCTGTTTGTGTCTCCCCTGAGGAGGTTTCAGGCCAGCAATATCTTTCAGAACTATCTGTTTTGGTTTGGAAGCTATTGCTGGACGTTTGGTAGAAAAAGCTGCTCCGGCCGAGAAAAACACTTTTGGTGCACCATGCAGGTACATTTGAGTTTCCCAGGCAAACGAAAGCAGTTACACCAAAGTTTCTAGTTTCTGTTTGTGTCTCCCCTGAGGAGGTTTCAGGCCAGCTATGTCTTTCAGTACTATCTCTTTTGGTTTTGAAGCTATTGCTGGACGTTCGGTAGAAAAAGCTGCTCTGGCCAAGAAAAACACTTTGGTGCACCATGCAGGTACATTTGAGTATCCCAGGCAAACGAAAGCAGTTACACCAAAGTTTCTAGTTTCTGTTTGTGTCTCCCCTGAGGAGGTTTCAGGCCAGCTATGTCTTTCAGTACTATCTCTTTTGGTTTGGAAGCTATTGCTGGACGTTTGATAGAAAGAGCTGCTCTGGCCGAGAAAAACACTTTTGGTGCACCATGCAGGTACATTTGAGATTCCCAGGCAAATGAAAGCAGTTACACCAAAGTTTCTAGTTTCTGTTTGTGTCTCCCCTGAGGAGGTTTCAGGCCAGCTATGTTTTGCAGTGCTATCTCTTTTGGTTTGGAAGCTATTGCTGGACGTTTGGTAGAAAAAGCTTCTCCGGCCGAGAAAAACACTTTTGGTGCACCATGCAGGTACATTTGAGTTTCCCAGGCAAACGAAAGCAGTTACACCAAAGTTTCTAGTTTCTGTTTGTGTCTCCCCTGAGGAGGTTTCAGGCCAGCTATGACTTTCACTACTATCTCTTTTGGTTTGGAAGCTATTGCTGGACGTTTGGCATGTTTGGTAGAAAAAGCTTCTCCGGCCGAGAAAAACACTTTTGGTGCACCATGCAGGTACATTTGAGTTTCCCAGGCAAACGAATGCAGTTACACCAAAGTTTCTAGTTTCTGTTTGTGTCTCCCCTGAGGAGGTTTCAGGCCAGCAATATCTTTCAGAACTATCTGTTTTGGTTTGGAAGCTATTGCTGGACGTTCTGTAGAAAAAGATTCTCCGGCCGAGAAAAACACTTTTGGTGCACCATGCAGGTACATTTGAGTTTCCCAGGCAAACGAAAGCAGTGACACCAAAGTTTCTAGTTTCTGTTTGTGTCTCCCCTGAGGAGGTTTCATGCCAGCTATGTCTTTCAGTACTATCTCTTTTGGTTTGGAAGCTATTGCTGGACGTTTGGTAAAAAAAGCTGCTCTGGCCAAGAAAAACACTTTGGTGCACCATGCAGTTACATATGAGTTTCCCAGGCAAACGAAAGCAGTTACACCAAAGTTTCTAGTTTCTGTTTGTGTCTCTCCTGAGGAGGTTTCAGGCCAGCAATGTCTTTCAGTACTATCTCTTTTGGTTTGGAAGCTATTGCTGGACGTTCGGTAGTAAAAGCTGCTCTGGCCTAGAAAAACACTTTGGTGCACCATGCAGGTACACTTGAGTGTCCCTTGCAAACCAAAGCAGTGACACCAAAGTTTCTAGTTTCTGTTTGTGTGTCCCCTGAGGAGGTTTCAGGCCATCTATGTCTTTCAGTACTATCTCTTTTGGTTTGGAAGCTATTGCTGGACGTTTGGCATGTTTGGTAGAAAAAGCTGCTCCGGCCGAGAAAAACACTTTTGGTGCACCATGCAGGTACATTTGAGTTTCCCAGGCAAACGAAAGCAGTTACACCAAAGTTTCTAGTTTCTGTTTGTGTCTCCCCTGAGGAGGTTTCAGGCCAGCAATATCTTTCAGTACCATCTCTTTTGGTTTGGAAGCTATTGCTGTACGTTTTGTTGAAAAAGCTGCTCCGGCCGAGAAAAACACTTTTGGTGCACCATGCAGGTACATTTGAATTTCCCAGGCAAACGAAAGCAGTTACACCAAAGTTTCTAGTTTCTGTTTGTGTCTCCCCTGAGGAGGTTTCAGGCCAGCTATGTCTTTCAGTACTATCTCTTTTGGTTTGGAAGCTATTGCTGGACGTTTTGTTGAAAAAGCTTCTCAGGCCGAGAAAAACACTTTTGGTGCACCATGCAGGTACATTTGTGTTTCCCAAGCAAACGAAAGCAGTGACACCAAAGTTTCTAGTTTCTGTTTGTGTCTCCCCTGAGGAGGTTTCAGGCCATCTATGTCTTTCAGTACTATCTCTTTTGGTTTGGAAGCTATTGGTGGACGATTGGCATGTTTGGTAAAAAAAGCTGCTCTGGCCGAGAAAAACACTTTTGGTGCACCATGCAGGTACATTTGAGTTTCCCAGGCAAACGAAAGCAGTGACACCAAAGTTTCTAGTTTCTGTTTGTGTCTCCCCTGAGGAGGTTTCAGGCCAGCAATATCTTTCAGAACTATCTGTTTTGGTTTGGAAGCTATTGCTGGACGTTTGGTAGAAAAAGCTGCTCCGGCCGAGAAAAACACTTTTGGTGCACCATGCAGGTACATTTGAGTTTCCCAGGCAAACGAAAGCAGTTACACCAAAGTTTCTAGTTTCTGTTTGTGTCTCCCCTGAGGAGGTTTCAGGCCAGCTATGTCTTTCAGTACTATCTCTTTTGGTTTTGAAGCTATTGCTGGACGTTCGGTAGAAAAAGCTGCTCTGGCCAAGAAAAACACTTTGGTGCACCATGCAGGTACATTTGAGTATCCCAGGCAAACGAAAGCAGTTACACCAAAGTTTCTAGTTTCTGTTTGTGTCTCCCCTGAGGAGGTTTCAGGCCAGCTATGTCTTTCAGTACTATCTCTTTTGGTTTGGAAGCTATTGCTGGACGTTTGATAGAAAGAGCTGCTCTGGCCGAGAAAAACACTTTTGGTGCACCATGCAGGTACATTTGAGATTCCCAGGCAAATGAAAGCAGTTACACCAAAGTTTCTAGTTTCTGTTTGTGTCTCCCCTGAGGAGGTTTCAGGCCAGCTATGTTTTGCAGTGCTATCTCTTTTGGTTTGGAAGCTATTGCTGGACGTTTGGTAGAAAAAGCTTCTCCGGCCGAGAAAAACACTTTTGGTGCACCATGCAGGTACATTTGAGTTTCCCAGGCAAACGAAAGCAGTTACACCAAAGTTTCTAGTTTCTGTTTGTGTCTCCCCTGAGGAGGTTTCAGGCCAGCTATGACTTTCACTACTATCTCTTTTGGTTTGGAAGCTATTGCTGGACGTTTGGCATGTTTGGTAGAAAAAGCTTCTCCGGCCGAGAAAAACACTTTTGGTGCACCATGCAGGTACATTTGAGTTTCCCAGGCAAACGAATGCAGTTACACCAAAGTTTCTAGTTTCTGTTTGTGTCTCCCCTGAGGAGGTTTCAGGCCAGCAATATCTTTCAGAACTATCTGTTTTGGTTTGGAAGCTATTGCTGGACGTTCTGTAGAAAAAGATTCTCCGGCCGAGAAAAACACTTTTGGTGCACCATGCAGGTACATTTGAGTTTCCCAGGCAAACGAAAGCAGTGACACCAAAGTTTCTAGTTTCTGTTTGTGTCTCCCCTGAGGAGGTTTCATGCCAGCTATGTCTTTCAGTACTATCTCTTTTGGTTTGGAAGCTATTGCTGGACGTTTGGTAAAAAAAGCTGCTCTGGCCAAGAAAAACACTTTGGTGCACCATGCAGGTACATATGAGTTTCCCAGGCAAACGAAAGCAGTTACACCAAAGTTTCTAGTTTCTGTTTGTGTCTCTCCTGAGGAGGTTTCAGGCCAGCAATGTCTTTCAGTACTATCTCTTTTGGTTTGGAAGCTATTGCTGGACGTTCGGTAGTAAAAGCTGCTCTGGCCTAGAAAAACACTTTGGTGCACCATGCAGGTACATTTGAGTGTCCCTTGCAAACCAAAGCAGTGACACCAAAGTTTCTAGTTTCTGTTTGTGTGTCCCCTGAGGAGGTTTCAGGCCATCTATGTCTTTCAGTACTATCTCTTTTGGTTTGGAAGCTATTGCTGGACGTTTGGCATGTTTGGTAGAAAAAGCTGCTCCGGCCGAGAAAAACACTTTTGGTGCACCATGCAGGTACATTTGAGTTTCCCAGGCAAACGAAAGCAGTTACACCATAGTTTCTAGTTTCTGTTTGTGTCTCCCCTGAGGAGGTTTCAGGCCAGCAATATCTTTCAGTACTATCTCTTTTGGTTTGGAAGCTATTGCTGTACGTTTTGTTGAAAAAGCTGCTCCGGCCGAGAAAAACACTTTTGGTGCACCATGCAGGTACATTTGAATTTCCCAGGCAAACGAAAGCAGTTACACCAAAGTTTCTAGTTTCTGTTTGTGTCTCCCCTGAGGAGGTTTCAGGCCAGCTATGTCTTTCAGTACTATCTCTTTTGGTTTGGAAGCTATTGCTGGACGATTTGTTGAAAAAGCTTCTCAGGCCGAGAAAAACACTTTTGGTGCACCATGCAGGTACATTTGTGTTTCCCAAGCAAACGAAAGCAGTGACACCAAAGTTTCTAGTTTCTGTTTGTGTCTCCCCTGAGGAGGTTTCAGGCCATCTATGTCTTTCAGTACTATCTCTTTTGGTTTTGAAGCTATTGCGGGACGTTCGGTAGAAAAAGCTGCTCTGGCCAAGAAAAACACTTTGGTGCACCATGCAGGTACATTTGAGTTTCCCAGGCAAACGAAAGCAGTTACACCAAAGTTTCTAGTTTCATTTTGTGTCTCCCCTGAGGAGGTTTCAGGCCAGCTATGTCTTTCAGTACTATCTCTTTTGGTTTTGAAGCTATTGCTGGACGTTTGATAGAAAGAGCTGCTCTGGCCGAGAAAAACACTTTTGGTGCACCATGCAGGTACATTTGAGTTTCCCAGGCAAATGAAAGCAGTTACACCAAAGTTTCTAGTTTCTGTTTGTGTGTCCCCTGAGGAGGTTTCAGGCCAGCTATGTCTTGCAGTGCTATCTCTTTTGGTTTGGAAGCTATTGCTGGACGTTTGGTAGAAAAAGCTTCTCCGGCCGAGAAAAACACTTTTGGTGCACCATGCAGGTACATTTGAGTTTCCCAGGCAAACGAAAGCAGTTACACCTAAGATTCTAGTTTCTGTTTGTGTCTCCCCTGAGGAGGTTTCAGGCCAGCAATATCTTTCATAACTATCTGTTTTGGTTTGGAAGCTATTGCTGGACGTTTGGCATGTTTGGTAGTAAAACCTGCTCCGGCCGAGAAAAACACTTTTGGTGCACCATGCAGGTACATTTGAGTTTCCCAGGCAAACGAAAGCAGTTACACCAAAGTTTCTAGTTTCTGTTTGTGTCTCCCCTGAGGAGGTTTCAGGCCAGCTATGACTTTCACTACTATCTCTTTTGGTTTGGAAGCTATTGCTGGACGTTTGGCATGTTTGGTAGAAAAAGATTCTCCGGCCGAGAAAAACACTTTTGGTGCACCATGCAGGTACATTTGAGTTTCCCAGGCAAACGAAAGCAGTTACACCAAAGTTTCTAGTTTCTGTTTGTGTCTCCCCTGAGGAGGTTTCAGGCCAGCAATATCTTTCAGAACTATCTGTTTTGGTTTAGAAGCTATTGCTGGACGTTTGGTAGAAAAAGCTGCTCCGGCCGAGGAAAACACTTTTGGTGCAACATGCAGGTACATTTGAGTTTCCCAGGCAAACGAAAGCAGTGACACCAAAGTTTCTAGTTTCTGTTTGTGTCTCCCCTGAGGAGGTTTCAGGCCAGCTATGTCTTTCAGCACTATCTCTTTTGGTTTGGAAGCTATTGCTGGACGTTTGGTAGAAAAAGCTTCTCCGGCCGAGAAAAACACTTTTGGTGCACCATGCAGGTACATTTGAGTTTCCCAGGCAAACGAAAGCAGTGACACCAATGTTTCTAGTTTCTGTTTGTGTCTCCCCTGAGGAGATTTCAGGCTAGCTATGTCTTTCAGTACTATCTCTTTTGGTTTGGAAGCTATTGCTGGACGTTTGGTAGAAAAAGCTTCTCCGGCCGAGAAAAACACTTTTGGTGCACCATGCAGGTACATTTGAGTTTCCCAGGCAAACGAAAGCAGTTACAGCAAAGTTTCTAGTTTCTGTTTGTGTCTCCCCTGAGGAGGTTTCAGGCCAGCAATATCTTTCAGTACTATCTCTTTTGGTTTGGAAGCTATTGCTGGACGTTTGGTAGAAAAAGCTGCTCTGGCCGAGAAAAACACTTTTGGTGCACCATGCAGGTACATTTGAGTTTCCCAGGCAAACGAAAGCAGTTACACCAAAGTTTCTAGTTTCTGTTTGTGTCTCCCCTGAGGAGGTTTCAGGCCAGCTATGTCTTGCAGTACTATCTCTTTTGGTTTGGAAGCTATTGCTGGACGTTTGGTAGAAAAAGCTGCTCCGGCCGAGAAAAACACTTTTGGTGCACCATGCAGGTACATTTGAGTTTCCCAGGCAAACAAAAGCAGTGACACCAAAGTTTCTAGTTTCTGTTTGTGTCTCCCCTGAGGAGGTTTCAGGCCAGCAATATCTTTCAGTACTATCTCTTTTGGTTTGGAAGCTATTGCTGGACGTTTGGTAAAAAAAGCTGCTCTGGCCAAGAAAAACACTTTGGTGCACCATGCAGGTACATATGAGTTTCCCAGGCAAACGAAAGCAGTTACACCAAAGTTTCTAGTTTCTGTTTGTGTCTCTCCTGAGGAGGTTTCAGGCCAGCAATGTCTTTCAGTACTATCTCTTTTGGTTTGGAAGCTATTGCTGGACGTTCGGTAGTAAAAGCTGCTCTGGCCTAGAAAAACACTTTGGTGCACCATGCAGGTACATTTGTGTTTCCCAAGCAAACGAAAGCAGTGACACCAAAGTTTCTAGTTTCTGTTTGTGTCTCCCCTGAGGAGGTTTCAGGCCATCTATGTCTTTCAGTACTATCTCTTTTGGTTTGGAAGCTATTGCTGGACGTTTGGCATGTTTGGTAAAAAAAGCTGCTCTGGCCGAGAAAAACACTTTTGGTGCACCATGCAGGTACATTTGAGTTTCCCAGGCAAACGAAAGCAGTGACACCAAAGTTTCTAGTTTCTGTTTGTGTCTCCCCTGAGGAGGTTTCAGGCCAGCAATATCTTTCTAAACTATCTGTTTTGGTTTGGAAGCTATTGCTGGACGTTTGGTAGAAAAAGCTGCTCCGGCCGAGAAAAACACTTTTGGTGCACCATGCAGGTACATTTGAGTTTCCCAGGCAAACGAAAGCAGTTATACCAAAGTTTCTAGTTTCTGTTTGTGTCTCCCCTGAGGAGGTTTCAGGCCAGCTATGTCTTTCAGTACTATCTCTTTTGGTTTTGAAGCTATTGCTGGACGTTCGGTAGAAAAAGCTGCTCTGGCCAAGAAAAACACTTTGGTGCACCATGCAGGTACATTTGAGTTTCCCAGGCAAACGAAAGCAGTTACACCAAAGTTTCTAGTTTCTGTTTGTGTCTCCCCTGAGGAGGTTTCAGGCCAGCTATGTCTTTCAGTACTATCTCTTTTGGTTTTGAAGCTATTGCGGGACGTTCGGTAGAAAAAGCTGCTCTGGCCAAGAAAAACACTTTGGTGCACCATGCAGGTACATTTGAGTTTCCCAGGCAAACGAAAGATGTTACACCAAAGTTTCTAGTTTCATTTTGTGTCTCCCCTGAGGAGGTTTCAGGCCAGCTATGTCTTTCAGTACTATCTCTTTTGGTTTGGAAGCTATTGCTGGACGTTTGATAGAAAGAGTTGCTCTGGCCGAGAAAAACACTTTTGGTGCACCATGCAGGTACATTTGAATTTCCCAGGCAAACGAAAGCAGTTACACCAAAGTTTCTAGTTTCTGTTTGTGTCTCCCCTGAGGAGGTTTCAGGCCAGCTATGTCTTGCAGTGCTATCTCTTTTGGTTTGGAAGCTATTGCTGGACGTTTGTTGAAAAAGCTTCTCCGGCCGAGAAAAACACTTTTGGTGCACCATGCAGGTACATTTGAGTTTCCCAGGCAAACGAAAGCAGTTACACCAAAGATTCTAGTTTCTGTTTGTGTCTCCCCTGAGGAGGTTTCAGGCCAGCAATATCTTTCAGAACTATCTGTTTTGGTTTGGAAGCTATTGCTGGACGTTTGGCATGTTTGGTAGTAAAACCTGCTCCGGCCAAGAAAAACACTTTTGGTGCACCATGCAGGTACATTTGAGTTTCCCAGGCAAACGAAAGCAGTTACACCAAAGTTTCTAGTTTCTGTTTGTGTCTCCCCTGAGGAGGTTTCAGGCCAGCTATGACTTTCACTACTATCTCTTTTGGTTTGGAAGCTATTGCTGGACGTTTGGCATGTTTGGTAGAAAAAGATTCTCCGGCCGAGAAAAACACTTTTGGTGCACCATGCAGGTACATTTGAGTTTCCCAGGCAAACGAAAGCAGTTACACCAAAGTTTCTAGTTTCTGTTTGTGTCTCCCCTGAGGAGGTTTCAGGCCAGCAATATCTTTCAGAACTATCCTTTTTGGTTTAGAAGCTATTGCTGGACGTTTGGTAGAAAAAGCTGCTCCGGCCGAGGAAAACACTTTTGGTGCAACATGCAGGTACATTTGAGTTTCCCATGCAAACGAAAGCAGTGACACCAAAGTTTCTAGTTTCTGTTTGTGTCTCCCCTGAGGAGGTTTCAGGCCAGCTATGTCTTTCAGCACTATCTCTTTTGGTTTGGAAGCTATTGCTGGACGTTTGGTAGAAAAAGCTTCTCCGGCCGAGAAAAACACTTTTGGTGCACCATGCAGGTACATTTGAGTTTCCCAGGCAAACGAAAGCAGTGACACCAATGTTTCTAGTTTCTGTTTGTGTCTCCCCTGAGGAGATTTCAGGCTAGCTATGTCTTTCAGTACTATCTCTTTTGGTTTGGAAGCTATTGCTGGACGTTTGGTAGAAAAAGCTTCTCCGGCCGAGAAAAACACTTTTGGTGCACCATGCAGGTACATTTGAGTTTCCCAGGCAAACGAAAGCAGTTACACCAAAGTTTCTAGTTTCTGTTTGTGTCTCCCCTGAGGAGGTTTCAGGCCAGCAATATCTTTCAGTACTATCTCTTTTGGTTTGGATGCTATTGCTGTACGTTTTGCTGAAAAAGCTGCTCCGGCCGAGAAAAACACTTTTGGTGCACCATGCAGGTACATTTGAGTTTCCCAGGCAAACGAAAGCAGTTACACCAAAGTTTCTAGTTTCTGTTTGTGTCTCCCCTGAGGAGGTTTCAGGCCAGCTATGTCTTTCAGTACTATCTCTTTTGGTTTGGAAGCTATTGCTGGACGTTTGGTAGAAAAAGCTGCTCTGGCCGAGAAAAACACTTTTGGTGCACCATGCAGGTACATTTGTGTTTCCCAGGCAAATGAAAGCAGTGACACCAAAGTTTCTAGTTTCTGTTTGTGTCTCCCCTGAGGAGGTTTCAGGCCATCTTTGTCTTTCAGTACTATCTCTTTTGGTTTGGAAGCTATTGCTGGACGTTTGGCATGTTTGGTAAAAAAAGCAGCTCTGGCCGAGAAAAACACTTTTGGTGCACCATGCAGGTACATTTGAGTTTCCCAGGCAAACGAAAGCAGTGACACCAAAGTTTCTAGTTTCTGTTTGTGTCTCCCCTGAGGAGGTTTCAGGCCAGCAATATCTTTAAGTACTATCTCTTTTGGTTTGGAAGCTATTGCTGGACGTTTGGTAGAAAGAGCTGCTCTGGCCGAGAAAAACACTTTTGGTGCACCATGCAGGTACATTTGAGTTTCCCAGGCAAATGAAAGCAGTTCCACCAAAGTTTCTAGTTTCTGTTTGTGTCTCCCCTGAGGAGGTTTCAGGCCAGCTATGTCTTGCAGTGCTATCACTTTTGGTTTGGAAGCTATTGCTGGACGTTTGGTAGAAAAAGCTTCTCCGGCCGAGAAAAACACTTTTGGTGCACCATGCCGGTACATTTGAGTTTCCCAGGCAAACGAAAGCAGTTACACCAAAGATTCTAGTTTCTGTTTGTGTCTCCCCTGAGGAGGTTTCAGGCAAGCAATATCTTTCAGAACTATCTGTTTTGGTTTGGAAGCTATTGCTGTACGTTTGGCATGTTTGGTAGAAAAAGCTGCTCCGGCCGAGAAAAACACTTTTGGTGCACCATGCAGGTACATTTGAGTTTCCCAGGCAAACGAAAGCAGTTACACCAAAGTTTCTAGTTTCTGTTTGTGTCTCCCCTGAGGAGGTTTCAGGCCAGCAATATCTTTCAGTACTATCTCTTTTGGTTTGGAAGCTATTGCTGTACGTTTTGTTGAAAAAGCTTCTCCGGCCGAGAAAAACACTTTTGGTGCACCATGCAGGTACATTTGAATTTCCCAGGCAAACGAAAGCAGTTACACCAAAGTTTCTAGTTTCTGTTTGTGTCTCCCCTGAGGAGGTTTCAGGCCAGCTATGTCTTTCCGTACTATCTCTTTTGGTTTGGAAGCTATTGCTGGACGTTTGGCATGTTTGGTTGAAAAAGCTGCTCCGGCCGAGAAAAACACTTTTGGTGCACCATGCAGGTACATTTGAGTTTCCCAGGCAAACGAAAGCAGTGACACCAAAGTTTCCAGTTTCTGTCTCCCCTGAGGAGGTTTCAGGCCAGCTATGACTTTCAGTACTATCTCTTTTGGTTTGGAAGCTATTGCTGGACGTTTGGCATGTTTGGTAGAAAAAGCTTCTCCGGCCGAGAAAAACACTTTTGGTGCACCATGCAGGTACATTTGAGTTTCCCAGGCAAACGAAAGCAGTTACACCAAAGTTTCTAGTTTCTGTTTGTGTCTCCCCTGAGAAGGTTTCATGCCAGCAATATCTTTCAGAACTATCTGTTTTGGTTTGGAAGCTATTGCTGGACGTTCTGTAGAAAAAGCTGCTCCGGCCGAGAAAAACACTTTTGGTGCACCATGCAGGTACATTTGAGTTTCCCAGGCAAACGAAAGCAGTTACACCAAAGTTTCTAGTTTCTGTTTGTGTCTCCCCTGAGGAGGTTTCAGGCCAGCTATGACTTTCACTACTATCTCTTTTGGTTTGGATGCTATTGCTGTACGTTTTGCTGAAAAAGCTGCTCCGGCCGAGAAAAACACTTTTGGTGCACCATGCAGGTACATTTGAGTTTCCCAGGCAAATGAAAGCAGTTACACCAAAGTTTTTAGTTTCTGTTTGTGTCTCCCCTGAGGAGGTTTCAAGGCAGCTATGTCTTTCAGTACTATCTCTTTTGGTTTGGAAGCTATTGCTGGACGTTTGGTAGAAAAAGCTTCTCCGGCCGAGAAAAACACTTTTGGTGCACCATGCAGGTACATTTGTGTTTCCCAAGCAAACGAAAGCAGTGACACCAAAGTTTCTAGTTTCTGTTTGTGTCTCCCCTGAGGAGGTTTCAGGCCATCTTTGTCTTTCAGTACTATCTCTTTTGGTTTGGAAGCTATTGCTGGACGTTTGGCATGTTTGGTAAAAAAAGCAGCTCTGGCCGAGAAAAACACTTTTGGTGCACCATGCAGGTACATTTGAGTTTCCCAGGCAAACGAAAGCAGTGACACCAAAGTTTCTAGTTTCTGTTTGTGTCTCCCCTGAGGAGGTTTCAGGCCAGCAATATCTTTCAGTGCTATCTCTTTTGGTTTGGAAGCTATTGCTGGACGTTTGGTAGAAAGAGCTGCTCTGGCCGAGAAAAAAACTTTTGGTGCACCATGCAGGTACATTTGAGTTTCCCAAGAAAATGAAAGCAGTTCCACCAAAGTTTCTAGTTTCTGTTTGTGTCTCCCCTGAGGAGGTTTCAGGCTAGCTATGTCTTGCAGTGCTATCACTTTTGGTTTGGAAGCTATTGCTGGACGTTTGGTAGAAAAAGCTTCTCCGGCCGAGAAAAACACTTTTGGTGCACCATGCCGGTACATTTGAGTTTCCCAGGCAAACGAAAGCAGTTACACCAAAGATTCTAGTTTCTGTTTGTGTCTCCCCTGAGGAGGTTTCAGGCAAGCAATATCTTTCAGAACTATCTGTTTTGGTTTGGAAGCTATTGCTGTACGTTTGGCATGTTTGGTAGAAAAAGCTGCTCCGGCCGAGAAAAACACTTTTGGTGCACCATGCAGGTACATTTGAGTTTCCCAGGCAAACGAAAGCAGTTACACCAAAGTTTCTAGTTTCTGTTTGTGTCTCCCCTGAGGAGGTTTCAGGCCAGCAATATCTTTCAGTACTATCTCTTTTGGTTTGGAAGCTATTGCTGTACGTTTTGTTGAAAAAGCTTCTCCGGCCGAGAAAAACACTTTTGGTGCACCATGCAGGTACATTTGAATTTCCCAGGCAAACGAAAGCAGTTACACCAAAGTTTCTAGTTTCTGTTTGTGTCTCCCCTGAGGAGGTTTCAGGCCAGCTATGTCTTTCAGTACTATCTCTTTTGGTTTGGAAGCTATTGCTGGACGTTTGGCATGTTTGGTTGAAAAAGCTGCTCTGGCCGAGAAAAACACTTTTGGTGCACCATGCAGGTACATTTGAGTTTCCCAGGCAAACGAAAGCAGTGACACCAAAGTTTCCAGTTTCTGTCTCCCCTGATGAGGTTTCAGGCCAGCTATGACTTTCAGTACTATCTCTTTTGGTTTGGAAGCTATTGCTGGACGTTTGGCATGTTTGGTAGAAAAAGCTTCTCCGGCCGAGAAAAACACTTTTGGTGCACCATGCAGGTACATTTGAGTTTCCCAGGCAAACGAAAGCAGTTACACCAAAGTTTCTAGTTTCTGTTTGTGTCTCCCCTGAGGAGGTTTCAGGCCAGCAATATCTTTCAGAACTATCTGTTTTGGTTTGGAAGCTATTGCTGGACGTTCTGTAGAAAAAGCTGCTCCGGCCGAGAAAAACACTTTTGGTGCACCATGCAGGTACATTTGAGTTTCCCAGGCAAACGAAAGCAGTTCCACCAAAGTTTCTAGTTTCTGTTTGTGTCTCCCCTGAGGAGGTTTCAGGCCAGCTATGTCTTTCCGTACTATCTCTTTTGGTTTGGAAGCTATTGCTGGACGTTTGGCATGTTTGGTTGAAAAAGCTGCTCCGGCCGAGAAAAAAACTTTTGGTGCACCATGCAGGTACATTTGAGTTTCCCAGGCAAACGAAAGCAGTGACACCAAAGTTTCCAGTTTCTGTCTCCCCTGAGGAGGTTTCAGGCCAGCAATATCTTTCAGTACTATCTCTTTTGGTTTGGATGCTATTGCTGTACGTTTTGCTGAAAAAGCTGCTCCGGCCGAGAAAAACACTTTTGGTGCACCATGCAGGTACATTTGAGTTTCCCAGGCAAACGAAAGCAGTTACACCAAAGTTTCTAGTTTCTGTTTGTGTCTCCCCTGAGGAGGTTTCAGGCCAGCTATGTCTTTCAGTACTATCTCTTTTGGTTTGGAAGCTATTGCTGGACGTTTGGTAGAAAAAGCTGCTCTGGCCGAGAAAAACACTTTTGGTGCACCATGCAGGTACATTTGTGTTTCCCAGGCAAATGAAAGCAGTGACACCAAAGTTTCTAGTTTCTGTTTGTGTCTCCCCTGAGGAGGTTTCAGGCCATCTTTGTCTTTCAGTACTATCTCTTTTGGTTTGGAAGCTATTGCTGGACGTTTGGCATGTTTGGTAAAAAAAGCAGCTCTGGCCGAGAAAAACACTTTTGGTGCACCATGCAGGTACATTTGAGTTTCCCAGGCAAACGAAAGCAGTGACACCAAAGTTTCTAGTTTCTGTTTGTGTCTCCCCTGAGGAGGTTTCAGGCCAGCAATATCTTTCAGTACTATCTCTTTTGGTTTGGAAGCTATTGCTGGACGTTTGGTAGAAAGAGCTGCTCTGGCCGAGAAAAACACTTTTGGTGCACCATGCAGGTACATTTGAGTTTCCCAGGCAAATGAAAGCAGTTCCACCAAAGTTTCTAGTTTCTGTTTGTGTCTCCCCTGAGGAGGTTTCAGGCCAGCTATGTCTTGCAGTGCTATCACTTTTGGTTTGGAAGCTATTGCTGGACGTTTGGTAGAAAAAGCTTCTCCGGCCGAGAAAAACACTTTTGGTGCACCATGCCGGTACATTTGAGTTTCCCAGGCAAACGAAAGCAGTTACACCAAAGTTTCTAGTTTCTGTTTGTGTCTCCCCTGAGGAGGTTTCAGGCAAGCAATATCTTTCAGAACTATCTGTTTTGGTTTGGAAGCTATTGCTGTACATTTGGCATGTTTGGTAGAAAAAGCTACTCCGGCCGAGAAAAACACTTTTGGTGCACCATGCAGGTACATTTGAGTTTCCCAGGCAAACGAAAGCAGTTACACCAAAGTTTCTAGTTTCTGTTTGTGTCTCCCCTGAGGAGGTTTCAGGCCAGCAATATCTTTCAGTACTATCTCTTTTGGTTTGGAAGCTATTGCTGTACGTTTTGTTGAAAAAGCTTCTCCGGCCGAGAAAAACACTTTTGGTGCACCATGCAGGTACATTTGAATTTCCCAGGCAAACGAAAGCAGTTACACCAAAGTTTCTAGTTTCTGTTTGTGTCTCCCCTGAGGAGGTTTCAGGCCAGCTATGTCTTTCAGTACTATCTCTTTTGGTTTGGAAGCTATTGCTGGACGTTTGGCATGTTTGGTTGAAAAAGCTGCTCCGGCCGAGAAAAACACTTTTGGTGCACCATGCAGGTACATTTGAGTTTCCCAGGCAAACGAAAGCAGTGACACCAAAGTTTCCAGTTTCTGTCTCCCCTGAGGAGGTTTCAGGCCAGCTATGACTTTCAGTACTATCTCTTTTGGTTTGGAAGCTATTGCTGGACGTTTGGCATGTTTGGTAGAAAAAGCTTCTCCGGCCGAGAAAAACATTTTGGTGCACCATGCAGGTACATTTGAGTTTCCCAGGCAAACGAAAGCAGTTACACCAAAGTTTCTAGTTTCTGTTTGTGTCTCCCCTGAGGAGGTTTCAGGCCAGCAATATCTTTCAGAACTATCTGTTTTGGTTTGGAAGCTATTGCTGGACGTTCTGTAGAAAAAGCTGCTCCGGCCGAGAAAAACACTTTTGGTGCACCATGCAGGTACATTTGAGTTTCCCAGGCAAACGAAAGCAGTGACACCAAAGTTTCTAGTTTCTGTTTGTGTCTCCCTTGAGGAGGTTTCATGCCAGCTATGTCTTTCAGTACTATCTGATTTGGTTTGGAAGCTATTGCTGGACGTTTGGTAAAAAAAGCTGCTCTGGCCAAGAAAAACACTTTGGTGCACCTTGCAGGTACATTTGAGTTTCCCAGGCAAACGAAAGCAGTTACACCAAAGTTTCTAGTTTCTGTTTGTGTCTCCCCTGAGGAGGTTTCAGGCCAGCTATGTCTTTCAGTACTATCTCTTTTGGTTTGGAAGCTATTGCTGGACGTTCTGTAGAAAAAGATTCTCCGGCCGAGAAAAAAACTTTTGGTGCACCATGCAGGTACATTTGAGTTTCCCAGGCAAATGAAAGCAGTTCCACCAAAGTTTCTAGCTTCTGTTTGTGTCTCCCCTGAGGAGGTTTCAGGCCAGCTATGTCTTGCAGTGCTATCACTTTTGGTTTGGAAGCTATTGCTGGACGTTTGGTAGAAAAAGCTTCTCCGGCCGAGAAAAACACTTTTGGTGCACCATGCCGGTACATTTGAGTTTCCCAGGCAAACGAAAGCAGTTACACCAAAGATTCTAGTTTCTGTTTGTGTCTCCCCTGAGGAGGTTTCAGGCAAGCAATATCTTTCAGAACTATCTGTTTTGGTTTGGAAGCTATTGCTGTACGTTTGGCATGTTTGGTAGAAAAAGCTGCTCCGGCCGAGAAAAACACTTTTGGTGCACCATGCAGGTACATTTGAGTTTCCCAGGCAAACGAAAGCAGTTACACCAAAGTTTCTAGTTTCTGTTTGTGTCTCCCCTGAGGAGGTTTCAGGCCAGCAATATCTTTCAGTACTATCTCTTTTGGTTTGGAAGCTATTGCTGTACGTTTTGTTGAAAAAGCTTCTCCGGCCGAGAAAAACACTTTTGGTGCACCATGCAGGTACATTTGAATTTCCCAGGCAAACGAAAGCAGTTACACCAAAGTTTCTAGTTTCTGTTTGTGTCTCCCCTGAGGAGGTTTCAGGCCAGCTATGTCTTTCCGTACTATCTCTTTTGGTTTGGAAGCTATTGCTGGACGTTTGGCATGTTTGGTTGAAAAAGCTGCTCCGGCCGAGAAAAACACTTTTGGTGCACCATGCAGGTACATTTGAGTTTCCCAGGCAAACGAAAGCAGTGACACCAAAGTTTCCAGTTTCTGTCTCCCCTGAGGAGGTTTCAGGCCAGCTATGACTTTCAGTACTATCTCTTTTGGTTTGGAAGCTATTGCTGGACGTTTGGCATGTTTGGTAGAAAAAGCTTCTCCGGCCGAGAAAAACACTTTTGGTGCACCATGCAGGTACATTTGAGTTTCCCAGGCAAACGAAAGCAGTTACACCAAAGTTTCTAGTTTCTGTTTGTGTCTCCCCTGAGGAGGTTTCATGCCAGCAATATCTTTCAGAACTATCTGTTTTGGTTTGGAAGCTATTGCTGGACGTTCTGTAGAAAAAGCTGCTCCGGCCGAGAAAAACACTTTTGGTGCACCATGCAGGTACATTTGAGTTTCCCAGGCAAACGAAAGCAGTTACACCAAAGTTTCTAGTTTCTGTTTGTGTCTCCCCTGAGGAGGTTTCAGGCCAGCAATATCTTTCAGTACTATCTCTTTTGGTTTGGATGCTATTGCTGTACGTTTTGCTGAAAAAGCTGCTCCGGCCGAGAAAAACACTTTTGGTGCACCATGCAGGTACATTTGAGTTTCCCAGGCAAATGAAAGCAGTTACACCAAAGTTTTTAGTTTCTGTTTGTGTCTCCCCTGAGGAGGTTTCAAGGCAGCTATGTCTTTCAGTACTATCTCTTTTGGTTTGGAAGCTATTGCTGGACGTTTGGTAGAAAAAGCTTCTCCGGCCGAGAAAAACACTTTTGGTGCACCATGCAGGTACATTTGTGTTTCCCAAGCAAACGAAAGCAGTGACACCAAAGTTTCTAGTTTCTGTTTGTGTCTCCCCTGAGGAGGTTTCAGGCCATCTTTGTCTTTCAGTACTATCTCTTTTGGTTTGGAAGCTATTGCTGGACGTTTGGCATGTTTGGTAAAAAAAGCAGCTCTGGCCGAGAAAAACACTTTTGGTGCACCATGCAGGTACATTTGAGTTTCCCAGGCAAACGAAAGCAGTGACACCAAAGTTTCTAGTTTCTGTTTGTGTCTCCCCTGAGGAGGTTTCAGGCCAGCAATATCTTTCAGAACTATCTGTTTTGGTTTGGAAGCTATTGCTGGACGTTTGATAGAAAAAGCTGCTCCGGCCGAGAAAAAAACTTTTGGTGCACCATGCAGGTACATTTGAGTTTCCCAGGCAAACGAAAGCAGTTACACCAAAGTTTCTAGTTTCTGTTTGTGTCTCCCCTGAGGAGGTTTCAGGCCAGCTATGTCTTTCAGTACTATCTCTTTTGGTTTGGATGCTATTGCTGGACGTTTGGTAGAAAAAGCTGCTCCGGCCGAGAAAAACACTTTTGGTGCACCATGCAGGTACATTTGAGTTTCCCAGGCAAACGAAAGCAGTTACACCAAAGTTTCTAGTTTCTGTTTGTGTCTCCCCTGAGGAGGTTTCAGGCCAGCAGTATCTTTCAGTACTATCTCTTTTGGTTTGGAAGCTATTGCTGGACGTTTGGTAGAAAGAGCTGCTCTGGCCGAGAAAAACACTTTTGGTGCACCATGCAGGTACATTTGAGTTTCCCAAGAAAATGAAAGCAGTTCCACCAAAGTTTCTAGTTTCTGTTTGTGTCTCCCCTGAGGAGGTTTCAGGCTAGCTATGTCTTGCAGTGCTATCACTTTTGGTTTGGAAGCTATTGCTGGACGTTTGGTAGAAAAAGCTTCTCCGGCCGAGAAAAACACTTTTGGTGCACCATGCCGGTACATTTGAGTTTCCCAGGCAAACGAAAGCAGTTACACCAAAGATTCTAGTTTCTGTTTGTGTCTCCCCTGAGGAGGTTTCAGGCAAGCAATATCTTTCAGAACTATCTGTTCTGGTTTGGAAGCTATTGCTGTACGTTTGGCATGTTTGGTAGAAAAAGCTGCTCCGGCCGAGAAAAACACTTTTGGTGCACCATGCAGGTACATTTGAGTTTCCCAGGCAAACGAAAGCAGTTACACCAAAGTTTCTCGTTTCTGTTTGTGTCTCCCCTGAGGAGGTTTCAGGCCAGCAATATCTTTCAGTACTATCTCTTTTGGTTTGGAAGCTATTGCTGTACGTTTTGTTGAAAAAGCTTCTCCGGCCGAGAAAAACACTTTTGGTGCACCATGCAGGTACATTTGAATTTCCCAGGCAAACGAAAGCAGTTACACCAAAGTTTCTAGTTTCTGTTTGTGTCTCCCCTGAGGAGGTTTCAGGCCAGCTATGTCTTTCAGTACTATCTCTTTTGGTTTGGAAGCTATTGTTGGACGTTTGGCATGTTTGGTTGAAAAAGCTGCTCCGGCCGAGAAAAACACTTTTGGTGCACCATGCAGGTACATTTGAGTTTCCCAGGCAAACGAAAGCAGTGACACCAAAGTTTCCAGTTTCTGTCTCCCCTGAGGAGGTTTCAGGCCAGCTATGACTTTCAGTACTATCTCTTTTGGTTTGGAAGCTATTGCTGGACGTTTGGCATGTTTGGTAGAAAAAGCTTCTCCGGCCGAGAAAAACACTTTTGGTGCACCATGCAGGTACATTTGAGTTTCCCAGGCAAACGAAAGCAGTTACACCAAAGTTTCTAGTTTCTGTTTGTGTCTCCCCTGAGGAGGTTTCAGGCCAGCAATATCTTTCAGAACTATCTGTTTTGGTTTGGAAGCTATTGCTGGACGTTCTGTAGAAAAAGCTGCTCCGGCCGAGAAAAACACTTTTGGTGCACCATGCAGGTACATTTGAGTTTCCCAGGCAAACGAAAGCAGTGACACCAAAGTTTCTAGTTTCTGTTTGTGTCTCCCTTGAGGAGGTTTCAGGCCAGCTATGTCTTTCAGTACTATCTGATTTGGTTTGGAAGCTATTGCTGGACGTTCGGTAAAAAAAGCTGCTCTGGCCAAGAAAAACACTTTGGTGCACCATGCAGGTACATTTGAGTTTCCCAGGCAAACGAAAGCAGTTACACCAAAGTTTCTAGTTTCTGTTTGTGTCTCTCCTGAGGAGGTTTCAGGCCAGCAATGTCTTTCAGTACTATCTCTTTTGGTTTGGAAGCTATTGCTGGACGTTCGGTAGAAAGAGCTGCTCTGGCCTAGAAAAACACTTTGGTGCACCATGCAGGTACATTTGAGTTTCCCAGGAAAACGAAAGCAGTTACACCAAAGTTTCTAGTTTCTGTTTGTGTCTCCCCTGAGGAGGTTTCAGGCCAGCTATGACTTTCAGTACTATCTCTTTTGGTTTGGAAGCTATTGCTGGACGTTTGGCATGTTTGGTAGAAAAAGCTGCTCCGGCCGAGAAAAACACTTTTGGTGCACCATGCAGGTACATTTGAGTTTACCAGGCAAACGAAAGCAGTTACACCAAAGTTTCTAGTTTCTGTTTGTGTCTCCCCTGAGGAGGTTTCAGGCCAGCTATGTCTTTCAGTACTATCTCTTTTGGTTTGGAAGCTATTGCTGGACGTTCGGTAGAAAAAGCTGCTCTGGCCGAGAAAAACACTTTTGGTGCACCATGCAGGTACATTTGAGTTTCCCAGGCAAACGAATGCAGTTACACCAAAGTTTCTAGTTTCTGTTTGTGTCTCCCCTGAGGAGGTTTCAGGCCAGCAATATCTTTCAGAACTATCTGTTTTGGTTTTGAAGCTATTGCTGGACGTTTGGTAGAAAAAGCTTCTCCGGCCGAGAAAAACACTTTTGGTGCACCATGCAGGTACATTTGAGTTTCCCAGGCAAACGAAAGCAGTTACACCAAAGTTTCTAGTTTCTGTTTGTGTCTCCCCTGAGGAGGTTTCATGCCAGCAATATCTTTCAGAACTATCTGTTTTGGTTTGGAAGCTATTGCTGGACGTTCTGTAGAAAAAGCTGCTCCGGCCGAGAAAAACACTTTTGGTGCACCATGCAGGTACATTTGAGTTTCCCAGGCAAACGAAAGCAGTTACACCAAAGTTTCTAGTTTCTGTTTGTGTCTCCCCTGAGGAGGTTTCAGGCCAGCAATATCTTTCAGTACTATCTCTTTTGGTTTGGATGCTATTGCTGTACGTTTTGCTGAAAAAGCTGCTCCGGCCGAGAAAAACACTTTTGGTGCACCATGCAGGTACATTTGAGTTTCCCAGGCAAATGAAAGCAGTTACACCAAAGTTTTTAGTTTCTGTTTGTGTCTCCCCTGAGGAGGTTTCAAGGCAGCTATGTCTTTCAGTACTATCTCTTTTGGTTTGGAAGCTATTGCTGGACGTTTGGTAGAAAAAGCTTCTCCGGCCGAGAAAAACACTTTTGGTGCACCATGCAGGTACATTTGTGTTTCCCAAGCAAACGAAAGCAGTGACACCAAAGTTTCTAGTTTCTGTTTGTGTCTCCCCTGAGGAGGTTTCAGGCCATCTTTGTCTTTCAGTACTATCTCTTTTGGTTTGGAAGCTATTGCTGGACGTTTGGCATGTTTGGTAAAAAAAGCAGCTCTGGCCGAGAAAAACACTTTTGGTGCACCATGCAGGTACATTTGAGTTTCCCAGGCAAACGAAAGCAGTGACACCAAAGTTTCTAGTTTCTGTTTGTGTCTCCCCTGAGGAGGTTTCAGGCCAGCAATATCTTTCAGAACTATCTGTTTTGGTTTGGAAGCTATTGCTGGACGTTTGATAGAAAAAGCTGCTCCGGCCGAGAAAAAAACTTTTGGTGCACCATGCAGGTACATTTGAGTTTCCCAGGCAAACGAAAGCAGTTACACCAAAGTTTCTAGTTTCTGTTTGTGTCTCCCCTGAGGAGGTTTCAGGCCAGCTATGTCTTTCAGTACTATCTCTTTTGGTTTGGATGCTATTGCTGGACGTTTGGTAGAAAAAGCTGCTCCGGCCGAGAAAAACACTTTTGGTGCACCATGCAGGTACATTTGAGTTTCCCAGGCAAACGAAAGCAGTTACACCAAAGTTTCTAGTTTCTGTTTGTGTCTCCCCTGAGGAGGTTTCAGGCCAGCAATATCTTTCAGTACTATCTCTTTTGGTTTGGAAGCTATTGCTGGACGTTTGGTAGAAAGAGCTGCTCTGGCCGAGAAAAACACTTTTGGTGCACCATGCAGGTACATTTGAGTTTCCCAAGAAAATGAAAGCAGTTCCACCAAAGTTTCTAGTTTCTGTTTGTGTCTCCCCTGAGGAGGTTTCAGGCTAGCTATGTCTTGCAGTGCTATCACTTTTGGTTTGGAAGCTATTGCTGGACGTTTGGTAGAAAAAGCTTCTCCGGCCGAGAAAAACACTTTTGGTGCACCATGCCGGTACATTTGAGTTTCCCAGGCAAACGAAAGCAGTTACACCAAAGATTCTAGTTTCTGTTTGTGTCTCCCCTGAGGAGGTTTCAGGCAAGCAATATCTTTCAGAACTATCTGTTCTGGTTTGGAAGCTATTGCTGTACGTTTGGCATGTTTGGTAGAAAAAGCTGCTCCGGCCGAGAAAAACACTTTTGGTGCACCATGCAGGTACATTTGAGTTTCCCAGGCAAACGAAAGCAGTTACACCAAAGTTTCTAGTTTCTGTTTGTGTCTCCCCTGAGGAGGTTTCAGGCCAGCAATATCTTTCAGTACTATCTCTTTTGGTTTGGAAGCTATTGCTGTACGTTTTGTTGAAAAAGCTTCTCCGGCCGAGAAAAACACTTTTG
Source organism: Laterallus jamaicensis coturniculus (assembly GCA_022605575.1). Taxonomy (NCBI): domain Eukaryota; kingdom Metazoa; phylum Chordata; class Aves; order Gruiformes; family Rallidae; genus Laterallus; species Laterallus jamaicensis. The sequence goes on from JAKCOX010000001.1 coordinate 4,039,210, forward strand.
GTGCACCATGCAGGTACATTTGAGTGTCCCAGGCAAACGAAAGCAGTGACACCAAAGTTTCTAGTTTCTGTTTGTGTGTCCCCTGAGGAGGTTTCAGGCCAGCTATGACTTTCAGTACTATCTCTTTTGGTTTGGAAGCTATTGCTGGACGTTTGGCATGTTTGGTAGAAAAAGCTGCTCCGGCCGAGTAAAGCACTTTTGGTGCACCATGCAGGTACATATGAGTTTCCCAGGCAAACGAAAGCAGTTACACCAAAGTTTCTAGTTTCTGTTTGTGTCTCCCCTGAGGAGGTTTCAGGCCAGCAATATCTTTCAGTACTATCTCTTTTGGTTTGGAAGCTATTGCTGTACGTTTTGTTGAAAAAGCTGCTCCGGCCGAGAAAAACACTTTTGGTGCACCATGGAGGTACATTTGAATTTCCCAGGCAAACGAAAGCAGTTACACCAAAGTTTCTAGTTTCTGTTTGTGTCTCCCCTGAGGAGGTTTCAGGCCAGCTATGTCTTTCAGTACTATCTCTTTTGGTTTGGAAGCTATTGCTGGACGTTTTGTTGAAAAAGCTTCTCCGGCCGAGAAAAACTCTTTTGGTGCACCATGCAGGTACATTTGTGTTTCCCAAGCAAACGAAAGCAGTGACACCAAAGTTTCTAGTTTCTGTTTGTGTCTCCCCTGAGGAGGTTTCAGGCCATCTATGTCTTTCAGTACTATCTCTTTTGGTTTGGAAGCTATTGCTGGACGTTTGGCATGTTCGGTAAAAAAAGCTGCTCTGGCCGAGAAAAACACTTTTGGTGCACCATGCAGGTACATTTGAGTTTCCCAGGCAAACGAAAGCAGTGACACCAAAGTTTCTAGTTTCTGTTTGTGTCTCCCCTGAGGAGGTTTCAGGCCAGCAATATCTTTCAGAACTATCTGTTTTGGTTTGGAAGCTATTGCTGGACGTTTGGCATGTTTGGTAGTAAAACCTGCTCCGGCCGAGAAAAACATTTTTGGTGCACCATGCAGGTACATTTGAGTTTCCCAGGCAAACGAAAGCAGTTACACCAAAGTTTCTAGTTTCTGTTTGTGTCTCCCCTGAGGAGGTTTCAGGCCAGCAATATCTTTCAGAACTATCTGTTTTGGTTTGGAAGCTATTGCTGGACGTTCTGTAGAAAAAGATTCTCCGGCCGAGAAAAACACTTTTGGTGCACCATGCAGGTACATTTGAGTTTCCCAGGCAAACGAAAGCAGTGACACCAAAGTTTCTAGTTTCTGTTTGTGTCTCCCCTGAGGAGGTTTCATGCCAGCTATGTCTTTCAGTACTATCTCTTTTGGTTTGGAAGCTATTGCTGGACGTTTGGTAAAAAAAGCTGCTCTGGCCAAGAAAAACACTTTGGTGCACCATGCAGGTACATTTGAGTTTCCCAGGCAAACGAAAGCAGTTACACCAAAGTTTCTAGTTTCTGTTTGTGTCTCTCCTGAGGAGGTTTCAGGCCAGCAATGTCTTTCAGTACTATCTCTTTTGGTTTGGAAGCTATTGCTGGACGTTCGGTAGAAAAAGCTGCTCTGGCCTAGAAATACACTTTGGTGCACCATGCAGGTACATTTGAGTGTCCCAGGCAAACGAAAGCAGTGACACCAAAGTTTCTAGTTTCTGTTTGTGTGTCCCCTGAGGTGGTTTCAGGCCAGCTATGACTTTCAGTACTATCTCTTTTGGTTTGGAAGCTATTGCTGGACGTTTGGCATGTTTGGTAGAAAAAGCTGCTCCGGCCGAGTAAAGCACTTTTGGTGCACCATGCAGGTACATATGAGTTTCCCAGGCAAACGAAAGCAGTTACACCAAAGTTTCTAGTTTCTGTTTGTGTCTCCCCTGAGGAGGTTTCAGGCCAGCAATATCTTTCAGTACTATCTCTTTTGGTTTGGAAGCTATTGCTGTACGTTTTGTTGAAAAAGCTGCTCCGGCCGAGAAAAACACTTTTGGTGCACCATGCAGGTACATTTGAATTTCCCAGGCAAACGAAAGCAGTTACACCAAAGTTTCTAGTTTCTGTTTGTGTCTCCCCTGAGGAGGTTTCAGGCCAGCTATGTCTTTCAGTACTATCTCTTTTGGTTTGGAAGCTATTGCTGGACGTTTTGTTGAAAAAGCTTCTCCGGCCGAGAAAAACTCTTTTGGTGCACCATGCAGGTACATTTGTGTTTCCCAAGCAAACGAAAGCAGTGACACCAAAGTTTCTAGTTTCTGTTTGTGTCTCCCCTGAGGAGGTTTCAGGCCATCTATGTCTTTCAGTACTATCTCTTTTGGTTTGGAAGCTATTGCTGGACGTTTGGCATGTTCGGTAAAAAAAGCTGCTCTGGCCGAGAAAAACACTTTTGGTGCACCATGCAGGTACATTTGAGTTTCCCAGGCAAACGAAAGCAGTGACACCAAAGTTTCTAGTTTCTGTTTGTGTCTCCCCTGAGGAGGTTTCAGGCCAGCAATATCTTTCAGAACTATCTGTTTTGGTTTGGAAGCTATTGCTGGACGTTTGGCATGTTTGGTAGTAAAACCTGCTCCGGCCGATAAAAACACTTTTGCTGCACCATGCAGGTACATTTGAGTTTCCCAGGCAAACGAAAGCAGTTACACCAAAGTTTCTAGTTTCTGTTTGTGTCTCCCCTGAGGAGGTTTCAGGCCAGCAATATCTTTCAGAACTATCTGTTTTGGTTTGGAAGCTATTGCTGGACGTTCTGTAGAAAAAGATTCTCCGGCCGAGAAAAACACTTTTGGTGCACCATGCAGGTACATTTGAGTTTCCCAGGCAAACGAAAGCAGTGACACCAAAGTTTCTAGTTTCTGTTTGTGTCTCCCCTGAGGAGGTTTCATGCCAGCTATGTCTTTCAGTACTATCTCTTTTGGTTTGGAAGCTATTGCTGGACGTTTGGTAAAAAAAGCTGCTCTGGCCAAGAAAAACACTTTGGTGCACCATGCAGGTACATTTGAGTTTCCCAGGCAAACGAAAGCAGTTACACCAAAGTTTCTAGTTTCTGTTTGTGTCTCTCCTGAGGAGGTTTCAGGCCAGCAATGTCTTTCAGTACTATCTCTTTTGGTTTGGAAGCTATTGCTGGACGTTCGGTTGAAAAAGCTGCTCTGGCCTAGAAATACACTTTGGTGCACCATGCAGGTACATTTGAGTGTCCCAGGCAAACGAAAGCAGTGACACCAAAGTTTCTAGTTTCTGTTTGTGTGTCCCCTGAGGAGGTTTCAGGCCAGCTATGACTTTCAGTACTATCTCTTTTGGTTTGGAAGCTATTGCTGGACGTTTGGCATGTTTGGTAGAAAAAGCTGCTCCGGCCGAGAAAAGCACTTTTGGTGCACCATGCAGGTACATATGAGTTTCCCAGGCAAACGAAAGCAGTTACACCAAAGTTTCTCGTTTCTGTTTGTGTCTCCCCTGAGGAGGTTTCAGGCCAGCAATATCTTTCAGTACTATCTCTTTTGGTTTGGAAGCTATTGCTGGACGTTTGGTAGAAAAAGCTGCTCCGGCCGAGAAAAACACTTTTGGTGCACCATGCAGGTACATTTGAATTTCCCAGGCAAACGAAAGCAGTTACACCAAAGTTTCTAGTTTCTGTTTGTGTCTCCCCTGAGGAGGTTTCAGGCCAGCTATGTCTTTCAGTACTATCTCTTTTGGTTTGGAAGCTATTGCTGGACGTTTTGTTGAAAAAGCTTCTCCGGCCGAGAAAAACTCTTTTGGTGCACCATGCAGGTACATTTGTGTTTCCCAAGCAAACGAAAGCAGTGACACCAAAGTTTCTAGTTTCTGTTTGTGTCTCCCCTGAGGAGGTTTCAGGCCATCTATGTCTTTCAGTACTATCTCTTTTGGTTTGGAAGCTATTGCTGGACGTTTGGCATGTTTGGTAAAAAAAGCTGCTCTGGCCGAGAAAAACACTTTTGGTGCACCATGCAGGTACATTTGAGTTTCCCAGGCAAACGAAAGCAGTGACAACAAAGTTTCTAGTTTCTGTTTGTGTCTCCCCTGAGGAGGTTTCAGGCCAGCAATATCTTTCAGAACTATCTGTTTTGGTTTGGAAGCTATTGCTGGACGTTTGGCATGTTTGGTAGTAAAACCTGCTCCGGCCGAGAAAAACACTTTTGGTGCACCATGCAGGTACATTTGAGTTTCCCAGGCAAACGAAAGCAGTTACACCAAAGTTTCTAGTTTCTGTTTGTGTCTCCCCTGAGGAGGTTTCAGGCCAGCTATGACTTTCACTACTATCTCTTTTGGTTTGGAAGCTATTGCTGGACGTTTGGCATGTTTGGTAGAAAAAGATTCTCCGGCCGAGAAAAACACTTTTGGTGCACCATGCAGGTACATTTGAGTTTCCCAGGCAAACGAAAGCAGTGACACCAAAGTTTCTAGTTTCTGTTTGTGTCTCCCCTGAGGAGGTTTCAGGCCAGCAATATCTTTCAGAACTATCTGTTTTGGTTTAGAAGCTATTGCTGGACGTTTGGTAGAAAAAGCTGCTCCGGCCGAGGAAAACACTTTTTGTGCACCATGCAGGTACATTTGAGTTTCCCAGGCAAACGAAAGCAGTGACACCAAAGTTTCTAGTTTCTGTTTGTGTCTCCCCTGAGGAGGTTTCAGGCCAGCTATGTCTTTCAGTACTATCTCTTTTGGTTTGGAAGCTATTGCTGGACGTTTGGTAGAAAAAGCTGCTCCGGCCGAGAAAAACACTTTTGGTGCACCATGCAGGTACATTTGAGTTTCCCAGGCAAACGAAAGCAGTTACACCAAAGTTTCTAGTTTCTGTTTGTGTCTCCCCTGAGGAGGTTTCAGGCCAGCAATATCTTTCAGTACTATCTCTTTTGGTTTGGAAGCTATTGCTGGACGTTCGGTAGAAAAAGCTTCTCTGGCCGAGAAAAACACTTTTGGTGCACCATGCAGGTACATTTGAGTTTCCCAGGCAAACGAAAGCAGTTACACCAAAGTTTCTAGTTTCTGTTTGTGTCTCCCCTGAGGAGGTTTCAGGCCAGCTATGTCTTGCAGTACTATATCTTTTGGTTTGGAAGCTATTGCTGGACGTTTGGTAGAAAAAGCTGCTCCGGCCGAGAAAAACACTTTTGGTGCACCATGCAGGTACATTTGAGTTTCCCAGGCAAACAAAAGCAGTTACACCAAAGTTTCTAGTTTCTGTTTGTGTCTCCCCTGAGGAGGTTTCAGGCCAGCAATGTCTTTCAGTACTATCACTTTTGGTTTGGATGCTATTGCTGGACGTTTGGCATGTTTGGTAGAAAAAGCTTCTCCGGCCGAGAAAAACACTTTTGGTGCACCATGCAGGTACATTTGAGTTTCCCAGGCAAACAAAAGCAGTGACACCAAAGTTACTAGTTTCTGTTTGTCTCTCCCCTGAGGAGGTTTCAGGCCAGCTATGTCTTTCAGTACTATCTCTTTTGGTTTGGAAGCTATTGCTGGACGTTTGGCAAGTTTGGTAGAAAAAGCTTCTCCGGCCGAGAAAAACACTTTTGGTGCACCATGCAGGTACATTTGAGTTTCCCAGGCAAACAAAAGCAGTGACACCAAAGTTTCTAGTTTCTGTTTGTGTCTCCCCTGAGGAGGTTTCATGCCAGCTATGTCTTTCAGTACTATCTCTTTTGGTTTGGAAGCTATTGCTGGACGTTTGGTAGAAAAAGCTTCTCCGGCCGAGAAAAACACTTTTGGTGTACCATGCAGGTACATTTGAGTTTCCCAGGCAAACGAAAGCAGTGACACCAAAGTTTCTAGTTTCTGTTTGTGTCTCCCCTGAGGAGGTTTCATGCCAGCTATGTCTTTCAGTTCTATCTCTTTTGGTTTGGAAGCTATTGCTGGACGTTTGGCATGTTTGGTAGAAAAAGCTTCTCCGGCCGAGAAAAACACTTTTGGTGCACCATGCAGGTACATTTGAGTTTCCCAGGCAAACGAATGCAGTTACACCAAAGTTTCTAGTTTCTGTTTGTGTCTCCCCTGAGGAGGTTTCAGGCCAGCAATATCTTTCAGTACTATCTCTTTTGGTTTGGAAGCTATTGCTGTACGTTTTGCTGAAAAAGCTGCTCCGGCCGAGAAAAACACTTTTGGTGCACCATGCAGGTACATTTGAGTTTCCCAGGCAAACGAAAGCAGTGACACCAAAGTTTCTAGTTTCTGTTTGTGTCTCCCCTGAGGAGGTTTCAGGCCAGCTATGTCTTTCAGTACTATCTCTTTTGGTTTGGAAGCTATTGCTGGACGTTTGGCATGTTTGGTTGAAAAAGCTGCTCCGGCCGAGAAAAACACTTTTGGTGCACCATGCAGGTACATTTGATTTATCCAGGCAAACGAAAGCAGTGACACCAAAGTTTCCAGTTTCTGTCTCCCCTGAGGAGGTTTCAGGCCAGCTATGACTTTCAGTACTATCTCTTTTGGTTTGGAAGCTATTGCTGGACGTTTGGCATGTATGGAAGAAAAAGCTTCTCCGGCCGAGAAAAACACTTTTGGTGCACCATGCAGGTACATTTGAGTTTCCCAGGCAAACGAAAGCAGTTACACCAAAGTTTCTAGTTTCTGTTTGTGTCTCCCCTGAGGAGGTTTCAGGCCAGCAATATCTTTCAGAACTATCTGTTTTGGTTTGGAAGCTATTGCTGGACGTTCTGTAGAAAAAGCTGCTCCGGCCGAGAAAAACACTTTTGGTGCACCATGCAGGTACATTTGAGTTTCCCAGGCAAACGAAAGCAGTGACACCAAAGTTTCTAGTTTCTGTTTGTGTCTCCCTTGAGGAGGTTTCATGCCAGCTATGTCTTTCAGTACTATCTCTTTTGGTTTGGAAGCTATTGCTGGACGTTCTGTAAAAAAAGCTGCTCTGGCCAAGAAAAACACTTTGGTGCACCATGCAGGTACATTTGAGTTTCCCAGGCAAACGAAAGCAGTTACACCAAAGTTTCTAGTTTCTGTTTGTTTCTCTCCTGAGGAGGTTTCAGGCCAGCAATGTCTTTCAGTACTATCTCTTTTGGTTTGGAAGCTATTGCTGGACGTTCGGTAGAAAAAGCTGCTCTGGCCTAGAAAAACACTTTGGTGCACCATGCAGGTACATTTGAGTTTCCCAGGAAAACGAAAGCAGTTACACCAAAGTTTCTAGTTTCTGTTTGTGTCTCCCCTGAGGAGGTTTCAGGCCAGCTATGACTTTCAGTACTATCTCTTTTGGTTTGGAAGCTATTGCTGGACGTTTGGCATGTTTGGTAGAAAAAGCTGCTCCGGCCGAGAAAAACACTTTTGGTGCACCATGCAGGTACATTTGAGTTTCCCAGGCAAACGAAAGCAGTTACACCAAAGTTTCTAGTTTCTGTTTGTGTCTCCCCTGAGGAGGTTTCAGGCCAGCTATGTCTTTCAGTACTATCTCTTTTGGTTTGGAAGCTATTGCTGGACGTTCGGTAGAAAAAGCTGCTCTGGCCGAGAAAAACACTTTTGGTGCACCATGCAGGTACATTTGAGTTTCCCAGGCAAACGAAAGCAGTTACACCAAAGTTTCTAGTTTCTGTTTGTGTCTCCCCTGAGGAGGTTTCAGGCCAGCAATATCTTTCAGAACTATCTGTTTTGGTTTTGAAGCTATTGCTGGACGTTTGGTAGAAAAAGCTGCTCCGGCCGAGAAAAACACTTTTGGTGCACCATGCAGGTACATTTGAGTTTCCCAGGCAAACAAAAGCAGTTACACCAAAGTTTCTAGTTTCTGTTTGTGTCTCCCCTGAGGAGGTTTCAGGCCAGCAATGTCTTTCAGTACTATCACTTTTGGTTTGGATGCTATTGCTGGACGTTTGGCATGTTTGGTAGAAAAAGCTTCTCCGGCCGAGAAAAACACTTTTGGTGCACCATGCAGGTACATTTGAGTTTCCCAGGCAAACAAAAGCAGTGACACCAAAGTTACTAGTTTCTGTTTGTCTCTCCCCTGAGGAGGTTTCAGGCCAGCTATGTCTTTCAGTACTATCTCTTTTGGTTTGGAAGCTATTGCTGGACGTTTGGCAAGTTTGGTAGAAAAAGCTTCTCCGGCCGAGAAAAACACTTTTGGTGCACCATGCAGGTACATTTGAGTTTCCCAGGCAAACAAAAGCAGAGACACCGAAGTTTCTAGTTTCTGTTTGTGTCTCCCCTGAGGAGGTTTCATGCCAGCTATGTCTTTCAGTACTATCTCTTTTGGTTTGGAAGCTATTGCTGGACGTTTGGTAGAAAAAGCTTCTCCGGCCGAGAAAAACACTTTTGGTGTACCATGCAGGTACATTTGAGTTTCCCAGGCAAACGAAAGCAGTGACACCAAAGTTTCTAGTTTCTGTTTGTGTCTCCCCTGAGGAGGTTTCATGCCAGCTATGTCTTTCAGTTCTATCTCTTTTGGTTTGGAAGCTATTGCTGGACGTTTGGCATGTTTGGTAGAAAAAGCTTCTCCGGCCGAGAAAAACACTTTTGGTGCACCATGCAGGTACATTTGAGTTTCCCAGGCAAACGAATGCAGTTACACCAAAGTTTCTAGTTTCTGTTTGTGTCTCCCCTGAGGAGGTTTCAGGCCAGCAATATCTTTCAGTACTATCTCTTTTGGTTTGGAAGCTATTGCTGTACGTTTTGCTGAAAAAGCTGCTCCGGCCGAGAAAAACACTTTTGGTGCACCATGCAGGTACATTTGAGTTTCCCAGGCAAACGAAAGCAGTGACACCAAAGTTTCTAGTTTCTGTTTGTGTCTCCCCTGAGGAGGTTTCAGGCCAGCTATGTCTTTCAGTACTATCTCTTTTGGTTTGGAAGCTATTGCTGGACGTTTGGCATGTTTGGTTGAAAAAGCTGCTCCGGCCGAGAAAAACACTTTTGGTGCACCATGCAGGTACATTTGATTTATCCAGGCAAACGAAAGCAGTGACACCAAAGTTTCCAGTTTCTGTCTCCCCTGAGGAGGTTTCAGGCCAGCTATGACTTTCAGTACTATCTCTTTTGGTTTGGAAGCTATTGCTGGACGTTTGGCATGTATGGAAGAAAAAGCTTCTCCGGCCGAGAAAAACACTTTTGGTGCACCATGCAGGTACATTTGAGTTTCCCAGGCAAACGAAAGCAGTTACACCAAAGTTTCTAGTTTCTGTTTGTGTCTCCCCTGAGGAGGTTTCAGGCCAGCAATATCTTTCAGAACTATCTGTTTTGGTTTGGAAGCTATTGCTGGACGTTCTGTAGAAAAAGCTGCTCCGGCCGAGAAAAACACTTTTGGTGCACCATGCAGGTACATTTGAGTTTCCCAGGCAAACGAAAGCAGTGACACCAAAGTTTCTAGTTTCTGTTTGTGTCTCCCTTGAGGAGGTTTCATGCCAGCTATGTCTTTCAGTACTATCTCTTTTGGTTTGGAAGCTATTGCTGGACGTTCTGTAAAAAAAGCTGCTCTGGCCAAGAAAAACACTTTGGTGCACCATGCAGGTACATTTGAGTTTCCCAGGCAAACGAAAGCAGTTACACCAAAGTTTCTAGTTTCTGTTTGTTTCTCTCCTGAGGAGGTTTCAGGCCAGCAATGTCTTTCAGTACTATCTCTTTTGGTTTGGAAGCTATTGCTGGACGTTCGGTAGAAAAAGCTGCTCTGGCCTAGAAAAACACTTTGGTGCACCATGCAGGTACATTTGAGTTTCCCAGGAAAACGAAAGCAGTTACACCAAAGTTTCTAGTTTCTGTTTGTGTCTCCCCTGAGGAGGTTTCAGGCCAGCTATGACTTTCAGTACTATCTCTTTTGGTTTGGAAGCTATTGCTGGACGTTTGGCATGTTTGGTAGAAAAAGCTGCTCCGGCCGAGAAAAACACTTTTGGTGCACCATGCAGGTACATTTGAGTTTCCCAGGCAAACGAAAGCAGTTACACCAAAGTTTCTAGTTTCTGTTTGTGTCTCCCCTGAGGAGGTTTCAGGCCAGCTATGTCTTTCAGTACTATCTCTTTTGGTTTGGAAGCTATTGCTGGACGTTCGGTAGAAAAAGCTGCTCTGGCCGAGAAAAACACTTTTGGTGCACCATGCAGGTACATTTGAGTTTCCCAGGCAAACGAAAGCAGTTACACCAAAGTTTCTAGTTTCTGTTTGTGTCTCCCCTGAGGAGGTTTCAGGCCAGCAATATCTTTCAGAACTATCTGTTTTGGTTTTGAAGCTATTGCTGGACGTTTGGTAGAAAAAGCTGCTCCGGCCGAGAAAAACACTTTTGGTGCACCATGCAGGTACATTTGAGTTTCCCAGGCAAACGAAAGCAGTTACACCAAAGTTTCTAGTTTCTGTTTGTGTCTCCCCTGAGGAGGTTTCAGGCCAGCAATATCTTTCAGAACTATCTGTTTTGGTTTGGAAGCTATTGCTGGACGTTCTGTAGAAAAAGATTCTCCGGCCGAGAAAAACACTTTTGGTGCACCATGCAGGTACATTTGAGTTTCCCAGGCAAACGAAAGCAGTGACACCAAAGTTTCTAGTTTCTGTTTGTGTCTCCCCTGAGGAGGTTTCATGCCAGCTATGTCTTTCAGTACTATCTCTTTTGGTTTGGAAGCTATTGCTGGACGTTTGGTAAAAAAAGCTGCTCTGGCCAAGAAAAACACATTGGTGCACCATGCAGGTACATTTGAGTTTCCCAGGCAAACGAAAGCAGTTACACCAAAGTTTCTAGTTTCTGTTTGTGTCTCTCCTGAGGAGGTTTCAGGCCAGCAATGTCTTTCAGTACTATCTCTTTTGGTTTGGAAGCTATTGCTGGACGTTCGGTAGAAAAAGCTGCTCTGGCCTAGAAAAACACTTTGGTGCACCATGCAGGTACATTTGAGTGTCCCAGGCAAACGAAAGCAGTGACACCAAAGTTTCTAGTTTCTGTTTGTGTGTCCCCTGAGGAGGTTTCAGGCCAGCTATGACTTTCAGTACTATCTCTTTTGGTTTGGAAGCTATTGCTGGACGTTTGACATGTTTGGTAGAAAAAGCTGCTCCGGCCGAGAAAAGCACTTTTGGTGCACCATGCAGGTACATATGAGTTTCCCAGGCAAACGAAAGCAGTTACACCAAAGTTTCTAGTTTCTGTTTGTGTCTCCCCTGAGGAGGTTTCAGGCCAGCAATATCTTTCAGTACTATCTCTTTTGGTTTGGAAGCTATTGCTGTACGTTTTGTTGAAAAAGCTGCTCCGGCCGAGAAAAACACTTTTGGTGCACCATGCAGGTACATTTGAATTTCCCAGGCAAACGAAAGCAGTTACACCAAAGTTTCTAGTTTCTGTTTGTGTCTCCCCTGAGGAGGTTTCAGGCCAGCTATGTCTTTCAGTACTATCTCTTTTGGTTTGGAAGCTATTGCTGGACGTTTTGTTGAAAAAGCTTCTCCGGCCGAGAAAAACTCTTTTGGTGCACCATGCAGGTACATTTGTGTTTCCCAAGCAAACGAAAGCAGTGACACCAAAGTTTCTAGTTTCTGTTTGTGTCTCCCCTGAGGAGGTTTCAGGCCAGCTATGTCTTTCAGTACTATCTCTTTTGGTTTGGAAGCTATTGCTGGACGTTTGGCATGTTTGGTAAAAAAAGCTGCTCTGGCCGAGAAAAACACTTTTGGTGCACCATGCAGGTACATTTGAGTTTCCCAGGCAAACGAAAGCAGTGACACCAAAGTTTCTAGTTTCTGTTTGTGTCTCCCCTGAGGAGGTTTCAGGCCAGCAATATCTTTCAGAACTATCTGTTTTGGTTTGGAAGCTATTGCTGGACGTTTGGTAGAAAAAGCTGCTCCGGCCGAGAAAAACACTTTTGGTGCACCATGCAGGTACATTTGAGTTTCCCAGGCAAACGAAAGCAGTTACACCAAAGTTTCTAGTTTCTGTTTGTGTCTCCCCTGAGGAGGTTTCAGGCCAGCTATGTCTTTCAGTACTATCTCTTTTGGTTTTGAAGCTATTGCTGGACGTTCGGTAGAAAAAGCTGCTCTGGCCAAGAAAAACACTTTGGTGCACCATGCAGGTACATTTGAGTTTCCCAGGCAAACGAAAGCAGTTACACCAAAGTTTCTAGTTTCTGTTTGTGTCTCCCCTGAGGAGGTTTCAGGCCAGCTATGTCTTTCAGTACTATCTCTTTTGGTTTTGAAGCTATTGCGGGACGTTCGGTAGAAAAAGCTGCTCCGGCCAAGAAAAACACTTTGGTGCACCATGCAGGTACATTTGAGTTTCCCAGGCAAACGAAAGCAGTTACACCAAAGTTTCTAGTTTCTGTTTGTGTCTCCCCTGAGGAGGTTTCAGGCCAGCAATGTCTTTCAGTACTATCTCTTTTGGTTTGGAAGCTATTGCTGGACGTTCGGTAGAAAAAGCTGCTCTGGCCTAGAAAAACACTTTGGTGCACCATGCAGGTACATTTGAGTGTCCCAGGCAAACGAAAGCAGTGACACCAAAGTTTCTAGTTTCTGTTTGTGTGTCCCCTGAGGAGGTTTCAGGCCAGCTATGACTTTCAGTACTATTTCTTTTGGTTTGGAAGCTATTGCTGGACGTTTGGCATGTTTGGTAGAAAAAGCTGCTCCGGCCGAGAAAAGCACTTTTGGTGCACCATGCAGGTACATATGAGTTTCCCAGGCAAACGAAAGCAGTTACACCAAAGTTTCTAGTTTCTGTTTGTGTCTCCCCTGAGGAGGTTTCAGGCCAGCAATATCTTTCAGTACTATCTCTTTTGGTTTGGAAGCTATTGCTGTACGTTTTGTTGAAAAAGCTGCTCCGGCCGAGAAAAACACTTTTGGTGCACCATGCAGGTACATTTGAATTTCCCAGGCAAACGAAAGCAGTTACACCAAAGTTTCTAGTTTCTGTTTGTGTCTCCCCTGAGGAGGTTTCAGGCCAGCTATGTCTTTCAGTACTATCTCTTTTGGTTTGGAAGCTATTGCTGGACGTTTTGTTGAAAAAGCTTCTCCGGCCGAGAAAAACTCTTTTGGTGCACCATGCAGGTACATTTGTGTTTCCCAAGCAAACGAAAGCAGTGACACCAAAGTTTCTAGTTTCTGTTTGTGTCTCCCCTGAGGAGGTTTCAGGCCATCTATGTCTTTCAGTACTATCTCTTTTGGTTTGGAAGCTATTGCTGGACGTTTGGCATGTTTGGTAAAAAAAGCTGCTCTGGCCGAGAAAAACACTTTTGGTGCACCATGCAGGTACATTTGAGTTTCCCAGGCAAACGAAAGCAGTGACACCAAAGTTTCTAGTTTCTGTTTGTGTCTCCCCTGAGGAGGTTTCAGGCCAGCAATATCTTTCAGAACTATCTGTTTTGGTTTGGAAGCTATTGCTGGACGTTTGGTAGAAAAAGCTGCTCCGGCCGAGAAAAACACTTTTGGTGCACCATGCAGGTACATTTGAGTTTCCCAGGCAAACGAAAGCAGTTACACCAAAGTTTCTAGTTTCTGTTTGTGTCTCCCCTGAGGAGGTTTCAGGCCAGCTATGTCTTTCAGTACTATCTCTTTTGGTTTTGAAGCTATTGCTGGACGTTCGGTAGAAAAAGCTGCTCTGGCCAAGAAAAACACTTTGGTGCACCATGCAGGTACATTTGAGTTTCCCAGGCAAACGAAAGCAGTTACACCAAAGTTTCTAGTTTCTGTTTGTGTCTCCCCTGAGGAGGTTTCAGGCCAGCTATGTCTTTCAGTACTATCTCTTTTGGTTTTGAAGCTATTGCGGGACGTTCGGTAGAAAAAGCTGCTCTGGCCAAGAAAAAGACTTTGGTGCACCATGCAGGTACATTTGAGTTTCCCAGGCAAACGAAAGCAGTTACACCAAAGTTTCTAGTTTCTGTTTGTGTCTCCCCTGAGGAGGTTTCAGGCCAGCAATATCTTTCAGAACTATCTGTTTTGGTTTAGAAGCTATTGCTGGACGTTTGGTAGAAAAAGCTGCTCCGGCCGAGGAAAACACTTTTTGTGCACCATGCAGGTACATTTGAGTTTCCCAGGCAAACGAAAGCAGTGACACCAAAGTTTCTAGTTTCTGTTTGTGTCTCCCCTGAGGAGGTTTCAGGCCAGCTATGTCTTTCAGTACTATCTCTTTTGGTTTGGAAGCTATTGCTGGACGTTTGGTAGAAAAAGCTGTTCCGGCCGAGAAAAACACTTTTGGTGCACCATGCAGGTACATTTGAGTTTCCCAGGCAAACGAAAGCAGTGACACCAATGTTTCTAGTTTCTGTTTGTGTCTCCCCTTAGGAGATTTCAGGCTAGCTATGTCTTTCAGTACTATCTCTTTTGGTTTGGAAGCTATTGCTGGACGTTTTGTAGAAAAAGCTTCTCCGGCCGAGAAAAACACTTTTGGTGCACCATGCAGGTACATTTGATTTTCCCAGGCAAACGAAAGCAGTTACACCAAAGTTTCTAGTTTCTGTTTGTGTCTCCCCTGAGGAGGTTTCAGGCCAGCAATATCTTTCAGTACTATCTCTTTTGGTTTGGAAGCTATTGCTGGACGTTTGGTAGAAAAAGCTGCTCTGGCCGAGAAAAACACTTTTGGTGCACCATGCAGGTACATTTGAGTTTCCCAGGCAAACAAAAGCAGTTACACCAAAGTTTCTAGTTTCTGTTTATGTCTCCCCTGAGGAGGTTTCAGGCCAGCAATGTCTTTCAGTACTATCACTTTTGGTTTGGATGCTATTGCTGGACGTTTGGCATGTTTGGTAGAAAAATCTTCTCCGGCCGAGAAAAACACTTTTGGTGCACCATGCAGGTACATTTGAGTTTCCCAGGCAAACAAAAGCAGTGACACCAAAGTTACTAGTTTCTGTTTGTCTCTCCCCTGAGGAGGTTTCAGGCCAGCTATGTCTTTCAGTACTATCTCTTTTGGTTTGGAAGCTATTGCTGGACGTTTGGTAGAAAAAGCTTCTCCGGCCGAGAAAAACACTTTTGGTGCACCATGCAGGTACATTTGATTTTCCCAGGCAAACGAAAGCAGTTACACCAAAGTTTCTAGTTTCTGTTTGTGTCTCCCCTGAGGAGGTTTCAGGCCAGCAATATCTTTCAGTACTATCTCTTTTGGTTTGGAAGCTATTGCTGGACGTTTGGTAGAAAAAGCTGCTCTGGCCGAGAAAAACACTTTTGGTGCACCATGCAGGTACATTTGAGTTTCCCAGGCAAACAAAAGCAGTTACACCAAAGTTTCTAGTTTCTGTTTGTGTCTCCCCTGAGGAGGTTTCAGGCCAGCAATGTCTTTCAGTACTATCACTTTTGGTTTGGATGCTATTGCTGGACGTTTGGCATGTTTGGTAGAAAAAGCTTCTCCGGCCGAGAAAAACACTTTTGGTGCACCATGCAGGTACATTTGAGTTTCCCAGGCAAACAAAAGCAGTGACACCAAAGTTACTAGTTTCTGTTTGTCTCTCCCCTGAGGAGGTTTCAGGCCAGCTATGTCTTTCAGTACTATCTCTTTTGGTTTGGAAGCTATTGCTGGACGTTTGGCAAGTTTGGTAGAAAAAGCTTCTCCGGCCGAGAAAAACACTTTTGGTGCACCATGCAGGTACATTTGAGTTTCCCAGGCAAACAAAAGCAGTTACACCAAAGTTTCTAGTTTCTGTTTGTGTCTCCCCTGAGGAGGTTTCATGCCAGCTATGCCTTTCAGTACTATCTCTTTTGGTTTGGAAGCTATTGCTGGACGTTTGGTAGAAAAAGCTTCTCCGGCCGAGAAAAACACTTTTGGTGTACCATGCAGGTACATTTGTGTTTCCCAAGCAAACGAAAGCAGTGACACCAAAGTTTCTAGTTTCTGTTTGTGTCTCCCCTGAGGAGGTTTCAGGCCATCTATGTCTTTCAGTACTATCTCTTTTGGTTTGGAAGCTATTTCTGGACGTTTGGCATGTTTGGTAGAAAAAGCTTCTCCGGCCGAGAAAAACACTTTTGGTGCACCATGCAGGTACATTTGAGTTTCCCAGGCAAACGAATGCAGTTACACCAAAGTTTCTAGTTTCTGTTTGTGTCTCCCCTGAGGAGGTTTCAGGCCAGCAATATCTTTCAGTACTATCTCTTTTGGTTTGGAAGCTATTGCTGTACGTTTTGCTGAAAAAGCTGCTCCGGCCGAGAATAACACTTTTGGTGCACCATGCAGGTACATTTGAGTTTCCCAGGCAAACGAAAGCAGTTACACCAAAGTTTCTAGTTTCTGTTTGTGTCTCCCCTGAGGAGGTTTCAGGCCAGCTATGTCTTTCAGTACTATCTCTTTTGGTTTGGAAGCTATTGCTGGACGTTTGGTAGAAAAAGCTGCTCTGGCCGAGAAAAACACTTTTGGTGCACCATGCAGGTACATTTGAGTTTCCCAGGCAAATGAAAGCAGTTACACCAAAGTTTCTAGTTTCTGTTTGTGTCTCCCCTGAGGAGGTTTCAAGGCAGCTATGTCTTTCAGTACTATCTCTTTTGGTTTGGAAGCTATTGCTGGACGTTTGGTAGAAAAAGCTTCTCCGGCCGAGAGAAACACTTTTGGTGCACCATGCAGGTACATTTGAGTTTCCCAGGCAAATGAAAGCAGTTACACCAAAGTTTCTAGTTTCTGTTTGTGTCTCCCCTGAGGAGGTTTCAGGCAAGCAATATCTTTCAGAACTATCTGTTTTGGTTTGGAAGCTATTGCTGTACGTTTGGCATGTTTGGTAGAAAAAGCTGCTCCGGCCGAGAAAAACACTTTTGGTGCACCATGCAGGTACATTTGAGTTTCCCAGGCAAACGAAAGCAGTTACACCAAAGTTTCTAGTTTCTGTTTGTGTCTCCCCTGAGGAGGTTTCAGGCCAGCAATGTCTTTCAGTACTATCTCTTTTGGTTTGGAAGCTATTGCTGGACGTTCGGTAGAAAAAGCTGCTCTGGCCTAGAAAAACACTTTGGTGCACCATGCAGGTACATTTGAGTGTCCCAGGCAAACGAAAGCAGTGACACCAAAGTTTCTAGTTTCTGTTTGTGTGTCCCCTGAGGAGGTTTCAGGCCAGCTATGACTTTCAGTACTATTTCTTTTGGTTTGGAAGCTATTGCTGGACGTTTGGCATGTTTGGTAGAAAAAGCTGCTCCGGCCGAGAAAAGCACTTTTGGTGCACCATGCAGGTACATATGAGTTTCCCAGGCAAACGAAAGCAGTTACACCAAAGTTTCTAGTTTCTGTTTGTGTCTCCCCTGAGGAGGTTTCAGGCCAGCAATATCTTTCAGTACTATCTCTTTTGGTTTGGAAGCTATTGCTGTACGTTTTGTTGAAAAAGCTGCTCCGGCCGAGAAAAACACTTTTGGTGCACCATGCAGGTACATTTGAATTTCCCAGGCAAACGAAAGCAGTTACACCAAAGTTTCTAGTTTCTGTTTGTGTCTCCCCTGAGGAGGTTTCAGGCCAGCTATGTCTTTCAGTACTATCTCTTTTGGTTTGGAAGCTATTGCTGGACGTTTTGTTGAAAAAGCTTCTCCGGCCGAGAAAAACTCTTTTGGTGCACCATGCAGGTACATTTGTGTTTCCCAAGCAAACGAAAGCAGTGACATCAAAGTTTCTAGTTTCTGTTTGTGTCTCCCCTGAGGAGGTTTCAGGCCATCTATGTCTTTCAGTACTATCTCTTTTGGTTTGGAAGCTATTGCTGGACGTTTGGCATGTTTGGTAAAAAAAGCTGCTCTGGCCGAGAAAAACACTTTTGGTGCACCATGCAGGTACATTTGAGTTTCCCAGGCAAACGAAAGCAGTGACACCAAAGTTTCTAGTTTCTGTTTGTGTCTCCCCTGAGGAGGTTTCAGGCCAGCAATATCTTTCAGAACTATCTGTTTTGGTTTGGAAGCTATTGCTGGACGTTTGGTAGAAAAAGCTGCTCCGGCCGAGAAAAACACTTTTGGTGCACCATGCAGGTACATTTGAGTTTCCCAGGCAAACGAAAGCAGTTACACCAAAGTTTCTAGTTTCTGTTTGTGTCTCCCCTGAGGAGGTTTCAGGCCAGCTATGTCTTTCAGTACTATCTCTTTTGGTTTTGAAGCTATTGCTGGACGTTCGGTAGAAAAAGCTGCTCTGGCCAAGAAAAACACTTTGGTGCACCATGCAGGTACATTTGAGTTTCCCAGGCAAACGAAAGCAGTTACACCAAAGTTTCTAGTTTCTGTTTGTGTCTCCCCTGAGGAGGTTTCAGGCCAGCTATGTCTTTCAGTACTATCTCTTTTGGTTTTGAAGCTATTGCGGGACGTTCGGTAGAAAAAGCTGCTCTGGCCAAGAAAAACACTTTGGTGCACCATGCAGGTACATTTGAGTTTCCCAGGCAAACGAAAGCAGTTACACCAAAGTTTCTAGTTTCTGTTTGTGTCTCCCCTGAGGAGGTTTCAGGCCAGCAATATCTTTCAGAACTATCTGTTTTGGTTTAGAAGCTATTGCTGGACGTTTGGTAGAAAAAGCTGCTCCGGCCGAGGAAAACACTTTTTGTGCACCATGCAGGTACATTTGAGTTTCCCAGGCAAACGAAAGCAGTGACACCAAAGTTTCTAGTTTCTGTTTGTGTCTCCCCTGAGGAGGTTTCAGGCCAGCTATGTCTTTCAGTACTATCTCTTTTGGTTTGGAAGCTATTGCTGGACGTTTGGTAGAAAAAGCTGTTCCGGCCGAGAAAAACACTTTTGGTGCACCATGCAGGTACATTTGAGTTTCCCAGGCAAACGAAAGCAGTGACACCAATGTTTCTAGTTTCTGTTTGTGTCTCCCCTGAGGAGGTTTCAGGCCAGCAATATCTTTCAGTACTATCTCTTTTGGTTTGGAAGCTATTGCTGGACGTTTGGTAGAAAAAGCTGCTCTGGCCGAGAAAAACACT
Source organism: Laterallus jamaicensis coturniculus (assembly GCA_022605575.1). Taxonomy (NCBI): domain Eukaryota; kingdom Metazoa; phylum Chordata; class Aves; order Gruiformes; family Rallidae; genus Laterallus; species Laterallus jamaicensis. The sequence goes on from JAKCOX010000001.1 coordinate 4,057,905, forward strand.
TTTGGTGCACCATGCAGGTACATTTGAGTTTCCCAGGCAAACAAAAGCAGTTACACCAAAGTTTCTAGTTTCTGTTTGTGTCTCCCCTGAGGAGGTTTCAGGCCAGCAATGTCTTTCAGTACTATCACTTTTGGTTTGGATGCTATTGCTGGACGTTTGGCATGTTTGGTAGAAAAAGCTTCTCCGGCCGAGAAAAACACTTTTGGTGCACCATGCAGGTACATTTGAGTTTCCCAGGCAAACAAAAGCAGTGACACCAAAGTTACTAGTTTCTGTTTGTCTCTCCCCTGAGGAGGTTTCAGGCCAGCTATGTCTTTCAGTACTATCTCTTTTGGTTTGGAAGCTATTGCTGGACGTTTGGTAGAAAAAGCTTCTCCGGCCGAGAAAAACACTTTTGGTGCACCATGCAGGTACATTTGATTTTCCCAGGCAAACGAAAGCAGTTACACCAAAGTTTCTAGTTTCTGTTTGTGTCTCCCCTGAGGAGGTTTCAGGCCAGCAATATCTTTCAGTACTATCTCTTTTGGTTTGGAAGCTATTGCTGGACGTTTGGTAGAAAAAGCTGCTCTGGCCGAGAAAAACACTTTTGGTGCACCATGCAGGTACATTTGAGTTTCCCAGGCAAACAAAAGCAGTTACACCAAAGTTTCTAGTTTCTGTTTGTGTCTCCCCTGAGGAGGTTTCAGGCCAGCAATGTCTTTCAGTACTATCACTTTTGGTTTGGATGCTATTGCTGGACGTTTGGCATGTTTGGTAGAAAAAGCTTCTCCGGCCGAGAAAAACACTTTTGGTGCACCATGCAGGTACATTTGAGTTTCCCAGGCAAACAAAAGCAGTGACACCAAAGTTACTAGTTTCTGTTTGTCTCTCCCCTGAGGAGGTTTCAGGCCAGCTATGTCTTTCAGTACTATCTCTTTTGGTTTGGAAGCTATTGCTGGACGTTTGGCAAGTTTGGTAGAAAAAGCTTCTCCGGCCGAGAAAAACACTTTTGGTGCACCATGCAGGTACATTTGAGTTTCCCAGGCAAACAAAAGCAGTTACACCAAAGTTTCTAGTTTCTGTTTGTGTCTCCCCTGAGGAGGTTTCATGCCAGCTATGCCTTTCAGTACTATCTCTTTTGGTTTGGAAGCTATTGCTGGACGTTTGGTAGAAAAAGCTTCTCCGGCCGAGAAAAACACTTTTGGTGTACCATGCAGGTACATTTGAGTTTCCCAGGCAAACGAAAGCAGTGACACCAAAGTTTCTAGTTTCTGTTTGTGTCTCCCCTGAGGAGGTTTCATGCCAGCTATGTCTTTCAGTACTATCTCTTTTGGTTTGGAAGCTATTTCTGGACGTTTGGCATGTTTGGTAGAAAAAGCTTCTCCGGCCGAGAAAAACACTTTTGGTGCACCATGCAGGTACATTTGAGTTTCCCAGGCAAACGAATGCAGTTACACCAAAGTTTCTAGTTTCTGTTTGTGTCTCCCCTGAGGAGGTTTCAGGCCAGCAATATCTTTCAGTACTATCTCTTTTGGTTTGGAAGCTATTGCTGTACGTTTTGCTGAAAAAGCTGCTCCGGCCGAGAAAAACACTTTTGGTGCACCATGCAGGTACATTTGAGTTTCCCAGGCAAACGAAAGCAGTTACACCAAAGTTTCTAGTTTCTGTTTGTGTCTCCCCTGAGGAGGTTTCAGGCCAGCTATGTCTTTCAGTACTATCTCTTTTGGTTTGGAAGCTATTGCTGGACGTTTGGTAGAAAAAGCTGCTCTGGCCGAGAAAAACACTTTTGGTGCACCATGCAGGTACATTTGAGTTTCCCAGGCAAATGAAAGCAGTTACACCAAAGTTTCTAGTTTCTGTTTGTGTCTCCCCTGAGGAGGTTTCAAGGCAGCTATGTCTTTCAGTACTATCTCTTTTGGTTTGGAAGCTATTGCTGGACGTTTGGTAGAAAAAGCTTCTCCGGCCGAGAAAAACACTTTTGGTGCACCATGCAGGTACATTTGAGTTTCCCAGGCAAATGAAAGCAGTTACACCAAAGTTTCTAGTTTCTGTTTGTGTCTCCCCTGAGGAGGTTTCAGGCAAGCAATATCTTTCAGAACTATCTGTTTTGGTTTGGAAGCTATTGCTGTACGTTTGGCATGTTTGGTAGAAAAAGCTGCTCCGGCCGAGAAAAACACTTTTGGTGCACCATGCAGGTACATTTGAGTTTCCCAGGCAAACGAAAGCAGTTACACCAAAGTTTCTAGTTTCTGTTTGTGTCTCCCCTGAGGAGGTTTCAGGCCAGCTATGACTTTCACTACTATCTCTTTTGGTTTGGAAGCTATTGCTGGACGTTTGGCATGTTTGGTAGAAAAAGATTCTCCGGCCGAGAAAAACACTTTTGGTGCACCATGCAGGTACATTTGAGTTTCCCAGGCAAACGAAAGCAGTTACACCAAAGTTTCTAGTTTCCGTTTGTGTCTCCCCTGAGGAGGTTTCAGGCCAGCAATATCTTTCAGTACTATCTCTTTTGGTTTGGAAGCTATTGCTGTACGTTTTGCTGAAAAAGCTGCTCCGGCCGAGAAAAACACTTTTGGTGCACCATGCAGGTACATTTGAGTTTCCCAGGCAAACGAAAGCAGTTACACCAAAGTTTCTAGTTTCTGTTTGTGTCTCCCCTGAGGAGGTTTCAGGCCAGCTATGTCTTTCAGTACTATCTCTTTTGGTTTGGAAGCTATTGCTGGACGTTTGGTAGAAAAAGCTGCTCTGGCCGAGAAAAACACTTTTGGTGCACCATGCAGGTACATTTGAGTTTCCCAGGCAAATGAAAGCAGTTACACCAAAGTTTCTAGTTTCTGTTTGTGTCTCCCCTGAGGAGGTTTCAGGCCAGCTATGTCTTGCAGTACTATCTCTTTTGGTTTGGAAGCTATTGCTGGACGTTTGGTAGAAAAAGCTGCTCCGGCTGAGAAAAACACTTTTGGTGCACCATGCAGGTACATTTGAGTTTCCCAGGCAAACGAAAGCAGTTACACCAAAGTTTCTAGTTTCTGTTTGTGTCTCCCCTGAGGAGGTTTCAGGCCAGCAATGTCTTTCAGTACTATCACTTTTGGTTTGGATGCTATTGCTGGACGTTTGGCATGTTTGGTAGAAAAAGCTTCTCCGGCCGAGAAAAACACTTTTGGTGCACCATGCAGGTACATTTGAGTTTCCCAGGCAAACAAAAGCAGTGACACCAAAGTTTCTAGTTTCTGTTTGTCTCTCCCCTGAGGAGTTTTCAGGCCAGCTATGTCTTTCAGTACTATCTCTTTTGGTTTGGAAGCTATTGCTGGACGTTTGGCATGTTTGGTAGAAAAAGCTTCTCCGGCCGAGAAAAACACTTTTGGTGCACCATGCAGGTACATTTGAGTTTCCCAGGCAAACAAAAGCAGTTACACCAAAGTTTCTAGTTTCTGTTTGTGTCTCCCCTGAGGAGGTTTCATGCCAGCTATGTCTTTCAGTACTATCTCTTTTGGTTTGGAAGCTATTGCTGGACGTTTGGTAGAAAAAGCTTCTCCGGCCGAGAAAAACACTTTTGGTGTACCATGCAGGTACATTTGAGTTTCCCAGGCAAACGAAAGCAGTGACACCAAAGTTTCTAGTTTCTGTTTGTGTCTCCCCTGAGGAGGTTTCATGCCAGCTATGTCTTTCAGTACTATGTCTTTTGTTTTGGAAGCTATTTCTGGACGTTTGGCATGTTTGGTAGAAAAAGCTTCTCCGGCCGAGAAAAACACTTTTGGTGCACCATGCAGGTACATTTGAGTTTCCCAGGCAAACGAATGCAGTTACACCAAAGTTTCTAGTTTCTGTTTGTGTCTCCCCTGAGGAGGTTTCAGGCCAGCAATATCTTTCAGTACTATCTCTTTTGGTTTGGAAGCTATTGCTGTACGTTTTGCTGAAAAAGCTTCTCCGGCCGAGAAAAACACTTTTGGTGCACCATGCAGGTACATTTGAGTTGCCCAGGCAAACGAAAGCAGTTACACCAAAGTTTCTAGTTTCTGTTTGTGTCTCCCCTGAGGAGGTTTCAGGCCAGCTATGACTTTCACTACTATATCTTTTGGTTTGGAAGCTATTGCTGGACGTTTGGCATGTTTGGTAGAAAAAGATTCTCCGGCCGAGAAAAACACTTTTGGTGCACCATGCAGGTACATTTGAGTTTCCCAGGCAAACGAAAGCAGTTACACCAAAGTTTCTAGTTTCCGTTTGTGTCTCCCCTGAGGAGGTTTCAGGCCAGCAATATCTTTCAGTACTATCTCTTTTGGTTTGGAAGCTATTGCTGTACGTTTTGCTGAAAAAGCTGCTCCTGCCGAGAAAAACACTTTTGGTGCACCATGCAGGTACATTTGAGTTTCCCAGGCAAACGAAAGCAGTTACACCAAAGTTTCTAGTTTCTGTTTGTGTCTCCCCTGAGGAGGTTTCAGGCCAGCTATGTCTTTCAGTACTATCTCTTTTGGTTTGGAAGCTATTGCTGGACGTTTGGTAGAAAAAGCTGCTCTGGCCGAGAAAAACACTTTTGGTGCACCATGCAGGTACATTTGAGTTTCCCAGGCAAATGAAAGCAGTTACACCAAAGTTTCTAGTTTCTGTTTGTGTCTCCCCTGAGGAGGTTTCAAGGCAGCTATGTCTTTCAGTACTATCTCTTTTGGTTTGGAAGCTATTGCTGGACGTTTGGTAGAAAAAGCTTCTCCGGCCGAGAAAAACACTTTTGGTGCACCATGCAGGTACATTTGTGTTTCCCAAGCAAACGAAAGCAGTGACACCAAAGTTTCTAGTTTCTGTTTGTGTCTCCCCTGAGGAGGTTTCAGGCCATCTATGTCTTTCAGTACTATCTCTTTTGGTTTGGAAGCTATTGCTGGACGTTTTGCATGTTTGGTAAAAAAAGCTTCTCTGGCCGAGAAAAACACTTTTGGTGCACCATGCAGGTACATTTGAGTTTCCCAGGCAAACGAAAGCAGTGACACCAAAGTTTCTAGTTTCTGTTTGTGTCTCCCCTGAGGAGGTTTCAGGCCAGCTATGTCTTGCAGTACTATCTCTTTTGGTTTGGAAGCTATTGCTGGACGTTTGGCTGAAAAAGCTGCTCCGGCCGAGAAAAACACTTTTGGTGCACCATGCAGGTACATTTGAGTTTCCCAGGCAAACGAAAGCAGTTACACCAAAGTTTCTAGTTTCTGTTTGTGTCTCCCCTGAGGAGGTTTCAGGCCAGCAATGTCTTTCAGTACTATCACTTTTGGTTTGGATGCTATTGCTGGACGTTTGGCATGTTTGGTAGAAAAAGCTTCTCCGGCCGAGAAAAACACTTTTGGTGCACCATGCAGGTACATTTGAGTTTCCCAGGCAAACAAAAGCAGTGACACCAAAGTTTCTAGTTTCTGTTTGTCTCTCCCCTGAGGAGTTTTCAGGCCAGCTATGTCTTTCAGTACTATCTCTTTTGGTTTGGAAGCTATTGCTGGACGTTTGGCATGTTTGGTAGAAAAAGCTTCTCCGGCCGAGAAAAACACTTTTGGTGCACCATGCAGGTACATTTGAGTTTCCCAGGCAAACAAAAGCAGTTACACCAAAGTTTCTAGTTTCTGTTTGTGTCTCCCCTGAGGAGGTTTCAGGCCAGCTATGTCTTTCAGTACTATCTCTTTTGGTTTGGAAGCTATTGCTGGACGTTTGGTAGAAAAAGCTTCTCCGGCCGAGAAAAACACTTTTGGTGTATCATGCAGGTACATTTGAGTTTCCCAGGCAAACGAAAGCAGTGACACCAAAGTTTCTAGTTTCTGTTTGTGTCTCCCCTGAGGAGGTTTCATGCCAGCTATGTCTTTCAGTACTATGTCTTTTGTTTTGGAAGCTATTTCTGGACGTTTGGCATGTTTGGTAGAAAAAGCTTCTCCGGCCGAGAAAAACACTTTTGGTGCACCATGCAGGTACATTTGAGTTTCCCAGGCAAACGAATGCAGTTACACCAAAGTTTCTAGTTTCTGTTTGTGTCTCCCCTGAGGAGGTTTCAGGCCAGCAATATCTTTCAGTACTATCTCTTTTGGTTTGGAAGCTATTGCTGTACGTTTTGCTGAAAAAGCTGCTCCGGCCGAGAAAAACACTTTTGGTGCACCATGCAGGTACATTTGAGTTTCCCAGGCAAACGAAAGCAGTTACACCAAAGTTTCTAGTTTCTGTTTGTGTCTCCCCTGAGGAGGTTTCAGGCCAGCTATGACTTTCACTACTATATCTTTTGGTTTGGAAGCTATTGCTGGACGTTTGGCATGTTTGGTAGAAAAAGATTCTCCAGCCGAGAAAAACACTTTTGGTGCACCATGCAGGTACATTTGAGTTTCCCAGGCAAACGAAAGCAGTTACACCAAAGTTTCTAGTTTCCGTTTGTGTCTCCCCTGAGGAGGTTTCAGGCCAGCAATATCTTTCAGTACTATCTCTTTTGGTTTGGAAGCTATTGCTGTACGTTTTGCTGAAAAAGCTGCTCCTGCCGAGAAAAACACTTTTGGTGCACCATGCAGGTACATTTGAGTTTCCCAGGCAAACGAAAGCAGTTACACCAAAGTTTCTAGTTTCTGTTTGTGTCTCCCCTGAGGAGGTTTCAGGCCAGCTATGTCTTTCAGTACTATCTCTTTTGGTTTGGAAGCTATTGCTGGACGTTTGGTAGAAAAAGCTGCTCTGGCCGAGAAAAACACTTTTGGTGCACCATGCAGGTACATTTGAGTTTCCCAGGCAAATGAAAGCAGTTACACCAAAGTTTCTAGTTTCTGTTTGTGTCTCCCCTGAGGAGGTTTCAAGGCAGCTATGTCTTTCAGTACTATCTCTTTTGGTTTGGAAGCTATTGCTGGACGTTTGGTAGAAAAAGCTGCTCCGGCCGAGAAAAACACTTTTGGTGCACCATGCAGGTACATTTGAGTTTCCCAGGCAAACGAAAGCAGTTACACCAAAGTCTCTAGTTTCTGTTTGTGTCTCCCCTGAGGAGGTTTCAGGCCAGCAATATCTTTCAGTACTCTCTCTTTTTGTTTGGAAGCTATTGCTGGACGTTTGGTAGAAAGAGCTGCTCTGGCCGAGAAAAACACTTTTGGTGCACCATGCAGGTACATTTGAGTTTCCCAGGCAAACGAAAGCAGTGACACCAAAGTTTCTAGTTTCTGTTTGTGTCTCCCCTGAGGAGGTTTCAGGCCAGCTATGTCTTGCAGTACTATCTCTTTTGGTTTGGAAGCTATTGCTGGACGTTTGGTAGAAAAAGCTTCTCCGGCCGAGAAAAACACTTTTGGTGCACCATGCCGGTACATTTGAGTTTCCCAGGCAAACGAAAGCAGTTACACCAAAGATTCTAGTTTCTGTTTGTGTCTCCCCTGAGGAGGTTACAGGCAAGCAATATCTTTCAGAACTATCTCTTTTGGTTTGGAAGCTATTGCTGTACGTTTGGCATGTTTGGTAGAAAAAGCTGCTCCGGCCGAGAAAAACACTTTTGGTGCACCATGCAGGTAGATTTGTGTTTCCCAGGCAAACGAAAGCAGTTACACCAAAGTTTCTAGTTTCTGTTTGTGTCTCCCCTGAGGAGGTTTCAGGCCAGCTATGACTTTCACTACTATCTCCTTTGGTTTGGAAGCTATTGCTGGACGTTTGGCATGTTTGGTAGAAAAAGATTCTCCGGCCGAGAAAAACACTTTTGGTGCACCATGCAGGTACATTTGAGTTTCCCAGGCAAACGAAAGCAGTTACACCAAAGTTTCTAGTTTCTGTTTGTGTCTCCCCTGAGGAGGTTTCAGGCCAGCAATATCTTTCAGAACTATGTGTTTTGGTTTAGAATCTATTGCTGGACGTTTGGTAGAAAAAGCTGCTCCGGCGGAGGAAAACACTTTTGGTGCACCATGCAGGTACATTTGAGTTTCCCAGGCAAACCAAAGCAGTTACACCAAAGTTTCTAGTTTCTGTTTGTGTCTCCCCTGAGGAGGTTTCAGGCCATCTATGTCTTTCAGTACTATCTCTTTTGGTTTGGAAGCTATTGCTGGACGTTTGGTAGAAAAAGCTGCTCCGGCCGAGAAAAACACTTTTGGTGCACCATGCAGGTACATTTGAGTTTCCCAGGCAAACGAAAGCAGTTACACCAAAGTTTCTAGTTTCTGTTTGTGTCTCCCCTGAGGAGGTTTCAGGCCAGCTATGTCTTTCAGTACTATCTCTTTTGGTTTGGAAGCTATTGCTGGACGTTTGGTAGAAAGAGCTGCTCTGGCCGAGAAAAACACTTTTGGTGCACCATGCAGGTACATTTGAGTTTCCCAGGCAAACGAAAGCAGTGACACCAAAGTTTCTAGTTTCTGTTTGTGTCTCCCCTGAGGAGGTTTCAGGCCAGCTATGTCTTGCAGTGCTATTTCTTTTGGTTTGGAAGCTATTGCTGGACGTTTGGTAGAAAAAGCTTCTCCGGCCGAGAAAAACACTTTTGGTGCACCATGCCGGTACATTTGAGTTTCCCAGGCAAACGAAAGCAGTTACACCAAAGATTCTAGTTTCTGTTTGTGTCTCCCCTGAGGAGGTTTCAGGCAAGCAATATCTTTCAGAACTATCTGTTTTGGTTTGGAAGCTATTGCTGTACGTTTGGCATGTTTGGTAGAAAAAGCTGCTCCGGCCGAGAAAAACACTTTTGGTGCACCATGCAGGTACATTTGAGTTTCCCAGGCAAACGAAAGCAGTTACACCAAAGTTTCTAGTTTCTGTTTGTGTCTCCCCTGAGGAGGTTTCAGGCCAGCTATGACTTTCACTACTATCTCTTTTGGTTTGGAAGCTATTGCTGGACGTTTGGCATGTTTGGTAGAAAAAGATTCTCCGGCCGAGAAAAACACTTTTGGTGCACCATGCAGGTACATTTGAGTTTCCCAGGCAAACGAAAGCAGTTACACCAAAGTTTCTAGTTTCTGTTTGTGTCTCCCCTGAGGAGGTTTCAGGCCAGCTATGTCTTGCAGTACTATCTCTTTTGGTTTGGAAGCTATTGCTGGACGTTTGGTAGAAAAAGCTGCTCCGGCTGAGAAAAACACTTTTGGTGCACCATGCAGGTACATTTGAGTTTCCCAGGCAAACGAAAGCAGTTACACCAAAGTTTCTAGTTTCTGTTTGTGTCTCCCCTGAGGAGGTTTCAGGCCAGCAATGTCTTTCAGTACTATCACTTTTGGTTTGGATGCTATTGCTGGACGTTTGGCATGTTTGGTAGAAAAAGCTTCTCCGGCCGAGAAAAACACTTTTGGTGCACCATGCAGGTACATTTGAGTTTCCCAGGCAAACAAAAGCAGTGACACCAAAGTTTCTAGTTTCTGTTTGTCTCTCCCCTGAGGAGTTTTCAGGCCAGCTATGTCTTTCAGTACTATCTCTTTTGGTTTGGAAGCTATTGCTGGACGTTTGGCATGTTTGGTAGAAAAAGCTTCTCCGGCCGAGAAAAACACTTTTGGTGCACCATGCAGGTACATTTGAGTTTCCCAGGCAAACAAAAGCAGTTACACCAAAGTTTCTAGTTTCTGTTTGTGTCTCCCCTGAGGAGGTTTCATGCCAGCTATGTCTTTCAGTACTATCTCTTTTGGTTTGGAAGCTATTGCTGGACGTTTGGTAGAAAAAGCTTCTCCGGCCGAGAAAAACACTTTTGGTGTACCATGCAGGTACATTTGAGTTTCCCAGGCAAACGAAAGCAGTGACACCAAAGTTTCTAGTTTCTGTTTGTGTCTCCCCTGAGGAGGTTTCATGCCAGCTATGTCTTTCAGTACTATGTCTTTTGTTTTGGAAGCTATTTCTGGACGTTTGGCATGTTTGGTAGAAAAAGCTTCTCCGGCCGAGAAAAACACTTTTGGTGCACCATGCAGGTACATTTGAGTTTCCCAGGCAAACGAATGCAGTTACACCAAAGTTTCTAGTTTCTGTTTGTGTCTCCCCTGAGGAGGTTTCAGGCCAGCAATATCTTTCAGTACTATCTCTTTTGGTTTGGAAGCTATTGCTGTACGTTTTGCTGAAAAAGCTGCTCCGGCCGAGAAAAACACTTTTGGTGCACCATGCAGGTACATTTGAGTTGCCCAGGCAAACGAAAGCAGTTACACCAAAGTTTCTAGTTTCTGTTTGTGTCTCCCCTGAGGAGGTTTCAGGCCAGCTATGACTTTCACTACTATATCTTTTGGTTTGGAAGCTATTGCTGGACGTTTGGCATGTTTGGTAGAAAAAGATTCTCCGGCCGAGAAAAACACTTTTGGTGCACCATGCAGGTACATTTGAGTTTCCCAGGCAAACGAAAGCAGTTACACCAAAGTTTCTAGTTTCCGTTTGTGTCTCCCCTGAGGAGGTTTCAGGCCAGCAATATCTTTCAGTACTATCTCTTTTGGTTTGGAAGCTATTGCTGTACGTTTTGCTGAAAAAGCTGCTCCTGCCGAGAAAAACACTTTTGGTGCACCATGCAGGTACATTTGAGTTTCCCAGGCAAACGAAAGCAGTTACACCAAAGTTTCTAGTTTCTGTTTGTGTCTCCCCTGAGGAGGTTTCAGGCCAGCTATGTCTTTCAGTACTATCTCTTTTGGTTTGGAAGCTATTGCTGGACGTTTGGTAGAAAAAGCTGCTCTGGCCGAGAAAAACACTTTTGGTGCACCATGCAGGTACATTTGAGTTTCCCAGGCAAATGAAAGCAGTTACACCAAAGTTTCTAGTTTCTGTTTGTGTCTCCCCTGAGGAGGTTTCAAGGCAGCTATATCTTTCAGTACTATCTCTTTTGGTTTGGAAGCTATTGCTGGACGTTTGGTAGAAAAAGCTTCTCCGGCCGAGAAAAACACTTTTGGTGCACCATGCAGGTACATTTGTGTTTCCCAAGCAAACGAAAGCAGTGACACCAAAGTTTCTAGTTTCTGTTTGTGTCTCCCCTGAGGAGGTTTCAGGCCATCTATGTCTTTCAGTACTATCTCTTTTGGTTTGGAAGCTATTGCTGGACGTTTTGCATGTTTGGTAAAAAAAGCTTCTCTGGCCGAGAAAAACACTTTTGGTGCACCATGCAGGTACATTTGAGTTTCCCAGGCAAACGAAAGCAGTGACACCAAAGTTTCTAGTTTCTGTTTGTGTCTCCCCTGAGGAGGTTTCAGGCCAGCTATGTCTTGCAGTACTATCTCTTTTGGTTTGGAAGCTATTGCTGGACGTTTGGTAGAAAAAGCTGCTCCGGCCGAGAAAAACACTTTTGGTGCACCATGCAGGTACATTTGAGTTTCCCAGGCAAACGAAAGCAGTTACACCAAAGTTTCTAGTTTCTGTTTGTGTCTCCCCTGAGGAGGTTTCAGGCCAGCAATGTCTTTCAGTACTATCACTTTTGGTTTGGATGCTATTGCTGGACGTTTGGCATGTTTGGTAGAAAAAGCTTCTCCGGCCGAGAAAAACACTTTTGGTGCACCATGCAGGTACATTTGAGTTTCCCAGGCAAACAAAAGCAGTGACACCAAAGTTTCTAGTTTCTGTTTGTCTCTCCCCTGAGGAGTTTTCAGGCCAGCTATGTCTTTCAGTACTATCTCTTTTGGTTTGGAAGCTATTGCTGGACGTTTGGCATGTTTGGTAGAAAAAGCTTCTCCGGCCGAGAAAAACACTTTTGGTGCACCATGCAGGTACATTTGAGTTTCCCAGGCAAACAAAAGCAGTTACACCAAAGTTTCTAGTTTCTGTTTGTGTCTCCCCTGAGGAGGTTTCATGCCAGCTATGTCTTTCAGTACTATCTCTTTTGGTTTGGAAGCTATTGCTGGACGTTTGGTAGAAAAAGCTTCTCCGGCCGAGAAAAACACTTTTGGTGTACCATGCAGGTACATTTGAGTTTCCCAGGCAAACGAAAGCAGTGACACCAAAGTTTCTAGTTTCTGTTTGTGTCTCCCCTGAGGAGGTTTCATGCCAGCTATGTCTTTCAGTACTATGTCTTTTGTTTTGGAAGCTATTTCTGGACGTTTGGCATGTTTGGTAGAAAAAGCTTCTCCGGCCGAGAAAAACACTTTTGGTGCACCATGCAGGTACATTTGAGTTTCCCAGGCAAACGAATGCAGTTACACCAAAGTTTCTAGTTTCTGTTTGTGTCTCCCCTGAGGAGGTTTCAGGCCAGCAATATCTTTCAGTACTATCTCTTTTGGTTTGGAAGCTATTGCTGTACGTTTTGCTGAAAAAGCTGCTCCGGCCGAGAAAAACACTTTTGGTGCACCATGCAGGTACATTTGAGTTTCCCAGGCAAACGAAAGCAGTTACACCAAAGTTTCTAGTTTCTGTTTGTGTCTCCCCTGAGGAGGTTTCAGGCCAGCTATGACTTTCACTACTATATCTTTTGGTTTGGAAGCTATTGCTGGACGTTTGGCATGTTTGGTAGAAAAAGATTCTCCGGCCGAGAAAAACACTTTTGGTGCACCATGCAGGTACATTTGAGTTTCCCAGGCAAACGAAAGCAGTTACACCAAAGTTTCTAGTTTCCGTTTGTGTCTCCCCTGAGGAGGTTTCAGGCCAGCAATATCTTTCAGTACTATCTCTTTTGGTTTGGAAGCTATTGCTGTACGTTTTGCTGAAAAAGCTGCTCCTGCCGAGAAAAACACTTTTGGTGCACCATGCAGGTACATTTGAGTTTCCCAGGCAAACGAAAGCAGTTACACCAAAGTTTCTAGTTTCTGTTTGTGTCTCCCCTGAGGAGGTTTCAGGCCAGCTATGTCTTTCAGTACTATCTCTTTTGGTTTGGAAGCTATTGCTGGACGTTTGGTAGAAAAAGCTGCTCTGGCCGAGAAAAACACTTTTGGTGCACCATGCAGGTACATTTGAGTTTCCCAGGCAAATGAAAGCAGTTACACCAAAGTTTCTAGTTTCTGTTTGTGTCTCCCCTGAGGAGGTTTCAAGGCAGCTATGTCTTTCAGTACTATCACTTTTGGTTTGGATGCTATTGCTGGACGTTTGGTAGAAAAAGCTTCTCCGGCCGAGAAAAACACTTTTGGTGCACCATGCAGGTACATTTGTGTTTCCCAAGCAAACGAAAGCAGTGACACCAAAGTTTCTAGTTTCTGTTTGTGTCTCCCCTGAGGAGGTTTCAGGCCAGCTATGTCTTTCAGTACTATCTCTTTTGGTTTGGATTCTATTGCTGGACGTTTGGTAGAAAAAGCTGCTCCGGCCGAGAAAAACACTTTTGGTGCACCATGCAGGTACATTTGAGTTTCCCAGGCAAACGAAAGCAGTGACTCCAAAGTTTCTAGTTTCTGTTTGTGTCTCCCCTGAGGAGGTTTCAGGCCAGCTATGTCTTTCAGTACTATCTCTTTTGGTTTGGATTCTATTGCTGGACGTTTGGTAGAAAAAGCTGCTCCGGCCGAGAAAAACACTTTTGGTGCACCATGCAGGTACATTTGAGTTTCCCAGGCAAACGAAAGCAGTTACACCAAAGTCTCTAGTTTCTGTTTGTGTCTCCCCTGAGGAGGTTTCAGGCCAGCAATATCTTTCAGTACTCTCTCTTTTTGTTTGGAAGCTATTGCTGGACGTTTGGTAGAAAGAGCTGCTCTGGCCGAGAAAAACACTTTTGGTGCACCATGCAGGTACATTTGAGTTTCCCAGGCAAACGAAAGCAGTGACACCAAAGTTTCTAGTTTCTGTTTGTGTCTCCCCTGAGGAGGTTTCAGGCCAGCTATGTCTTGCAGTACTATCTCTTTTGGTTTGGAAGCTATTGCTGGACGTTTGGTAGAAAAAGCTTCTCCGGCCGAGAAAAACACTTTTGGTGCACCATGCCGGTACATTTGAGTTTCCCATGCAAACGAAAGCAGTTACACCAAAGATTCTAGTTTCTGTTTGTGTCTCCCCTGAGGAGGTTACAGGCAAGCAATATCTTTCAGAACTATCTCTTTTGGTTTGGAAGCTATTGCTGTACGTTTGGCATGTTTGGTAGAAAAAGCTGCTCCGGCCGAGAAAAACACTTTTGGTGCACCATGCAGGTACATTTGAGTTTCCCAGGCAAACGAAAGCAGTTACACCAAAGTTTCTAGTTTCTGTTTGTGTCTCCCCTGAGGAGGTTTCAGGCCAGCTATGACTTTCACTACTATCTCCTTTGGTTTGGAAGCTATTGCTGGACGTTTGGCATGTTTGGTAGAAAAAGATTCTCCGGCCGAGAAAAACACTTTTGGTGCACCATGCAGGTACATTTGAGTTTCCCAGGCAAACGAAAGCAGTTACACCAAAGTTTCTAGTTTCTGTTTGTGTCTCCCCTGAGGAGGTTTCAGGCCAGCAATATCTTTCAGAACTATGTGTTTTGGTTTAGAAGCTATTGCTGGACGTTTGGTAGAAAAAGCTGCTCCGGCGGAGGAAAACACTTTTGGTGCACCATGCAGGTACATTTGAGTTTCCCAGGCAAACGAAAGCAGTTACACCAAAGTTTCTAGTTTCTGTTTGTGTCTCCCCTGAGGAGGTTTCAGGGCAGCTATGTCTTTCAGAACTATCTCTTTTTGTTTGGAAGCTATTGCTGGACGTTTGGTAGAAAAAGCTTCTCCGGCCGAGAAAAACACTTTTGGTGCACCATGCAGGTACATTTGAGTTTCCCAGGCAAACGAAAGCAGTTACACCAAAGTTTCTAGTTTCTGTTTGTGTCTCCCCTGAGGAGGTTTCAGGCCAGCTATGTCTTTCAGTACTATCTCTTTTGGTTTGGAAGCTATTGCTGGACGTTTGGTAGAAAGAGCTGCTCTGGCCGAGAAAAACACTTTTGGTGCACCATGCAGGTACATTTGAGTTTCCCAGGCAAACGAAAGCAGTGACACCAAAGTTTCTAGTTTCTGTTTGTGTCTCCCCTGAGGAGGTTTCAGGCCAGCTATGTCTTGCAGTGCTATTTCTTTTGGTTTGGAAGCTATTGCTGGACGTTTGGTAGAAAAAGGTTCTCCGGCCGAGAAAAACACTTTTGGTGCACCATGCCGGTACATTTGAGTTTCCCAGGCAAACGAAAGCAGTTACACCAAAGTTTCTAGTTTCTGTTTGTGTCTCCCCTGAGGAGGTTTCAGGCCAGCAATATCTTTCAGAACTATCTGTTTTGGTTTAGAAGCTATTGCTGGACGTTTGGTAGAAAAAGCTGCTCCGGCCGAGGAAAACACTTTTGGTGCACCATGCAGGTACATTTGAGTTTCCCAGGCAAACGAAAGCAGTGACACCAAAGTTTCTAGTTTCTGTTTGTGTCTCCCCTGAGGAGGTTTCAGGCCAGCTATGTCTTTCAGTACTATCTCTTTTGGTTTGGAAGCTATTGCTGGACGTTTGGTAGAAAAAGCTTCTCCGGCCGAGAAAAACACTTTTGGTGCACCATGCAGGTACATTTGAGTTTCCCAGGCAAACGAAAGCAGTGACACCAAAGTTTCTAGTTTCGGTTTGTGTCTCCCCTGAGGAGGTTTCAGGCCATCTATGTCTTTCAGTACTATCTCTTTTGGTTTGGAAGCTATTGCTGGACGTTTGGTAGAAAAAGCTGCTCCGGCCGAGAAAAACACTTTTGGTGCACCATGCAGGTACATTTGAGTTTCCCAGGCAAACCAAAGCAGTTACACCAAAGTTTCTAGTTTCTGTTTGTGTCTCCCCTGAGGAGGTTTCAGGCCAGCAATATCTTTCAGTACTATCTCTTTTGGTTTGGAAGCTATTGCTGGACGTTTGGTAGAAAAAGCTGCTCCGGTCGAGAAAAACACTTTTGGTGCACCATGCAGGTACATTTGAGTTTCCCAGGCAAACGAAACCAGTGACACCAATGTTTCTAGTTCTGTTTGTGTCTCCCCTGAGGAGGTTTCAGGCCAGCTATGTCTTTCAGTACTATCTCTTTTGGTTTGGAAGCTATATCTGGACGTTTGGTAGAAAAAGCTGCTCTGGCCGAGAAAAACACTTTTGGTGCACCATGCAGGTACATTTGAGTTTCCCAGGCAAACGAAAGCAGTGACACCAAAGTTTCTAGTTTCTGTTTGTGTCTCCCCTGAGGAGGTTTCAGGGCAGCTATGTCTTTCAGTACTATCTCTTTTGGTTTGGAAGCTATTGCTGGACGTTTGGTAGAAAAAGCTGCTCCGGCCGAGAAAAACACTTTTGGTGCACCATGCAGGTACATTTGTGTTTCCCAA
Source organism: Laterallus jamaicensis coturniculus (assembly GCA_022605575.1). Classification (NCBI taxonomy): domain Eukaryota; kingdom Metazoa; phylum Chordata; class Aves; order Gruiformes; family Rallidae; genus Laterallus; species Laterallus jamaicensis. The sequence continues at coordinate 4,073,954 of JAKCOX010000001.1, forward strand.
GCAAACGAAAGCAGTGACACCAAAGTTTCTAGTTTCTGTTTGTGTCTCCCCTGAGGAGGTTTCAGGCCATCTATGTCTTTCAGTACTATCTCTTTTGGTTTGGAAGCTATTGCTGGACGTTTGGCATGTTTGGTAAAAAAAGCTGCTCTGGCCGAGAAAAACACTTTTGGTGCACCATGCAGGTACATTTGAGTTTCCCAGGCAAACGAAAGCAGTGACACCAAAGTTTCTAGTTTCTGTTTGTGTCTCCCCTGAGGAGGTTTCAGGCCAGCAATATCTTTCAGAACTATCTGTTTTGGTTTGGAAGTTATTGCTGGACGTTTGATAGAAAAAGCTGCTCCGGCCGAGAAAAACACTTTTGGTGCACCATGCAGGTACATTTGAGTTTCCCAGGCAAACGAAAGCAGTTACACCAAAGTTTCTAGTTTCTGTTTGTGTCTCCCCTGAGGAGGTTTCAGGCCAGCTATGTCTTTCAGTACTATCTCTTTTGGTTTTGAAGCTATTGCTGGACGTTCGGTAGAAAAAGCTGCTCTGGCCAAGAAAAACACTTTGGTGAACCATGCAGGTACATTTGAGTTACCCAGGCAAACGAAAGCAGTGACACCAAAGTTTCTAGTTTCTGTTTGTGTCTCCCCTGAGGAGGTTTCAGGCCAGCAATGTCTTTCAGTACTATCTCTTTTGGTTTGGAAGCTATTGCTGAACGTTCGGTAGAAAAAGCTGCTCTGGCCAATAAAAACACTTTGGTGCACCATGCAGGTACATTTGAGTTTCCCAGGCAAACGAAAGCAGTGACACCAAAGTTTCTAGTTTCTGTTTGTGTCTCCCCTGAGGAGGTTTCATGCCAGCTATGTCTTTCAGTACTATCTGTTTTGGTTTGGAAGCTATTGCTGGACGTTTGGCATGTTTGGTAGAAAAAGCTTCTCCGGCCGAGAAAAACACATTTGGTGCACCATGCAGGTACATTTGAGTTTCCCAGGCAAACGAAAGCAGTTACACCAAAGTTTCTAGTTTCTGTTTGTGTCTCCCCTGAGGAGGTTTCAGGCCAGCAATATCTTTCAGTACTATCTCTTTTGGTTTGGAAGCTATTGCTGTACGATTTGTTGAAAAAGCTGCTCCGGCCGAGAAAAACACTTTTGGTGTACCATGCAGGTACATTTGAATTTCCCAGGCAAACGAAACCAGTGACACCAATGTTTCTAGTTTCTGTTTGTGTCTCCCCTGAGGAGGTTTCAGGCCAGCTATGTCTTTCAGTACTATCTCTTTTGGTTTGGAAGCTATTGCTGGACGTTTGGTGGAAAAAGCTGCTCTGGCCGAGAAAAACACTTTTGGTGCACCATGCAGGTACATTTGAGTTTCCCAGGCAAACGAAAGCAGTTACACCAAAGTTTCTAGTTTCTGTTTGTGTCTCCCCTGAGGAGGTTTCAGGGCAGCTATGTCTTTCAGTACTATCTCTTTTGGTTTGGAAGCTATTGCTGGACGTTTGGTAGAAAAAGCTTCTCCGGCCGAGAAAAACACTTTTGGTGCACCATGCAGGTACATTTGTGTTTCCCAAGCAAACGAAAGCAGTGACACCAAAGTTTCTAGTTTCTGTTTGTGTCTCCCCTGAGGAGGTTTCAGGCCAGCTATGTCTTTCAGTACTATCTCTTTTGGTTTGGAAGCTATTGCTGGATGTTTGGCATGTTTGGTAAAAAAAGCTGCTCTGGCCGAGAAAAACACTTTTGGTGCACCATGCAGGTACATTTGAGTTTCCCAGGCAAACGAAAGCAGTGACACCAAAGTTTCTAGTTTCTGTTTGTGTCTCCCCTGAGGACGTCTCAGGCCAGCAATATCTTTCAGAACTATCTGTTTTGGTTTGGAAGCTATTGCTGGACGTTTGATAGAAAAAGCTGCTCCGGCCGAGAAAAACACTTTTGGTGCACCATGCAGGTACATTTGAGTTTCCCAGGCAAACGAAAGCAGTGACACCAAAGTTTCTAGTTTCTGTTTGTGTCTCCCCTGAGGAGGTTTCAGGCCAGCTATGTCTTTCAGTACTATCTCTTTTGGTTTGGATTCTATTGCTGGACGTTTGGTAGAAAAAGCTGCTCCGGCCGAGAAAAACACTTTTGGTGCACCATGCAGGTACATTTGAGTTTCCCAGGCAAACGAAAGCAGTTACACCAAAGTTTCTTGTTTCTGTTTGTGTCTCCCCTGAGGAGGTTTCAGGCCAGCAATATCTTTCAGAACTATCTGTTTTTGTTTGGAAGCTATTGCTGGACGTTTGGTAGAAAGAGCTGCTCTGGCCGAGAAAAACACTTTTGGTGCACCATGCAGGTACATTTGAGTTTCCCAGGCAAATGAAAGTAGTTACACCAAAGTTTCTAGTTTCTGTTTGTGTCTCCCCTGAGGAGGTTTCAGGCCAGCTATGTCTTGCAGTGCTATCTCTTTTGGTTTGGAAGCTATTGCTGGACGTTTGGTAGAAAAAGCTTCTCCGGCCGAGAAAAACACTTTTGGTGTACCATGCAGGTACATTTGAGTTTCCCAGGCAAACGAAAGCAGTGACACCAAAGTTTCTAGTTTCTGTTTGTGTCTCCCCTGAGGAGGTTTCATGCCAGCTATGTCTTTCAGTACTATGTCTTTTGTTTTGGAAGCTATTTCTGGACGTTTGGCATGTTTGGTAGAAAAAGCTTCTCCGGCCGAGAAAAACACTTTTGGTGCACCATGCAGGTACATTTGAGTTTCCCAGGCAAACGAATGCAGTTACACCAAAGTTTCTAGTTTCTGTTTGTGTCTCCCCTGAGGAGGTTTCAGGCCAGCAATATCTTTCAGTACTATCTCTTTTGGTTTGGAAGCTATTGCTGTACGTTTTGCTGAAAAAGCTGCTCCGGCCGAGAAAAACACTTTTGGTGCACCATGCAGGTACATTTGAGTTTCCCAGGCAAACGAAAGCAGTTACACCAAAGTTTCTAGTTTCTGTTTGTGTCTCCCCTGAGGAGGTTTCAGGCCAGCTATGACTTTCACTACTATATCTTTTGGTTTGGAAGCTATTGCTGGACGTTTGGCATGTTTGGTAGAAAAAGATTCTCCGGCCGAGAAAAACACTTTTGGTGCACCATGCAGGTACATTTGAGTTTCCCAGGCAAACGAAAGCAGTTACACCAAAGTTTCTAGTTTCCGTTTGTGTCTCCCCTGAGGAGGTTTCAGGCCAGCAATATCTTTCAGTACTATCTCTTTTGGTTTGGAAGCTATTGCTGTACGTTTTGCTGAAAAAGCTGCTCCTGCCGAGAAAAACACTTTTGGTGCACCATGCAGGTACATTTGAGTTTCCCAGGCAAACGAAAGCAGTTACACCAAAGTTTCTAGTTTCTGTTTGTGTCTCCCCTGAGGAGGTTTCAGGCCAGCTATGTCTTTCAGTACTATCTCTTTTGGTTTGGAAGCTATTGCTGGACGTTTGGTAGAAAAAGCTGCTCTGGCCGAGAAAAACACTTTTGGTGCACCATGCAGGTACATTTGAGTTTCCCAGGCAAATGAAAGCAGTTACACCAAAGTTTCTAGTTTCTGTTTGTGTCTCCCCTGAGGAGGTTTCAAGGCAGCTATGTCTTTCAGTACTATCACTTTTGGTTTGGATGCTATTGCTGGACGTTTGGTAGAAAAAGCTTCTCCGGCCGAGAAAAACACTTTTGGTGCACCATGCAGGTACATTTGTGTTTCCCAAGCAAACGAAAGCAGTGACACCAAAGTTTCTAGTTTCTGTTTGTGTCTCCCCTGAGGAGGTTTCAGGCCAGCTATGTCTTTCAGTACTATCTCTTTTGGTTTGGATTCTATTGCTGGACGTTTGGTAGAAAAAGCTGCTCCGGCCGAGAAAAACACTTTTGGTGCACCATGCAGGTACATTTGAGTTTCCCAGGCAAACGAAAGCAGTGACTCCAAAGTTTCTAGTTTCTGTTTGTGTCTCCCCTGAGGAGGTTTCAGGCCAGCTATGTCTTTCAGTACTATCTCTTTTGGTTTGGATTCTATTGCTGGACGTTTGGTAGAAAAAGCTGCTCCGGCCGAGAAAAACACTTTTGGTGCACCATGCAGGTACATTTGAGTTTCCCAGGCAAACGAAAGCAGTTACACCAAAGTCTCTAGTTTCTGTTTGTGTCTCCCCTGAGGAGGTTTCAGGCCAGCAATATCTTTCAGTACTCTCTCTTTTTGTTTGGAAGCTATTGCTGGACGTTTGGTAGAAAGAGCTGCTCTGGCCGAGAAAAACACTTTTGGTGCACCATGCAGGTACATTTGAGTTTCCCAGGCAAACGAAAGCAGTGACACCAAAGTTTCTAGTTTCTGTTTGTGTCTCCCCTGAGGAGGTTTCAGGCCAGCTATGTCTTGCAGTACTATCTCTTTTGGTTTGGAAGCTATTGCTGGACGTTTGGTAGAAAAAGCTTCTCCGGCCGAGAAAAACACTTTTGGTGCACCATGCCGGTACATTTGAGTTTCCCATGCAAACGAAAGCAGTTACACCAAAGATTCTAGTTTCTGTTTGTGTCTCCCCTGAGGAGGTTACAGGCAAGCAATATCTTTCAGAACTATCTCTTTTGGTTTGGAAGCTATTGCTGTACGTTTGGCATGTTTGGTAGAAAAAGCTGCTCCGGCCGAGAAAAACACTTTTGGTGCACCATGCAGGTACATTTGAGTTTCCCAGGCAAACGAAAGCAGTTACACCAAAGTTTCTAGTTTCTGTTTGTGTCTCCCCTGAGGAGGTTTCAGGCCAGCTATGACTTTCACTACTATCTCCTTTGGTTTGGAAGCTATTGCTGGACGTTTGGCATGTTTGGTAGAAAAAGATTCTCCGGCCGAGAAAAACACTTTTGGTGCACCATGCAGGTACATTTGAGTTTCCCAGGCAAACGAAAGCAGTTACACCAAAGTTTCTAGTTTCTGTTTGTGTCTCCCCTGAGGAGGTTTCAGGCCAGCAATATCTTTCAGAACTATGTGTTTTGGTTTAGAAGCTATTGCTGGACGTTTGGTAGAAAAAGCTGCTCCGGCGGAGGAAAACACTTTTGGTGCACCATGCAGGTACATTTGAGTTTCCCAGGCAAACGAAAGCAGTTACACCAAAGTTTCTAGTTTCTGTTTGTGTCTCCCCTGAGGAGGTTTCAGGGCAGCTATGTCTTTCAGAACTATCTCTTTTTGTTTGGAAGCTATTGCTGGACGTTTGGTAGAAAAAGCTTCTCCGGCCGAGAAAAACACTTTTGGTGCACCATGCAGGTACATTTGAGTTTCCCAGGCAAACGAAAGCAGTTACACCAAAGTTTCTAGTTTCTGTTTGTGTCTCCCCTGAGGAGGTTTCAGGCCAGCTATGTCTTTCAGTACTATCTCTTTTGGTTTGGAAGCTATTGCTGGACGTTTGGTAGAAAGAGCTGCTCTGGCCGAGAAAAACACTTTTGGTGCACCATGCAGGTACATTTGAGTTTCCCAGGCAAACGAAAGCAGTGACACCAAAGTTTCTAGTTTCTGTTTGTGTCTCCCCTGAGGAGGTTTCAGGCCAGCTATGTCTTGCAGTGCTATTTCTTTTGGTTTGGAAGCTATTGCTGGACGTTTGGTAGAAAAAGGTTCTCCGGCCGAGAAAAACACTTTTGGTGCACCATGCCGGTACATTTGAGTTTCCCAGGCAAACGAAAGCAGTTACACCAAAGTTTCTAGTTTCTGTTTGTGTCTCCCCTGAGGAGGTTTCAGGCCAGCAATATCTTTCAGAACTATCTGTTTTGGTTTAGAAGCTATTGCTGGACGTTTGGTAGAAAAAGCTGCTCCGGCCGAGGAAAACACTTTTGGTGCACCATGCAGGTACATTTGAGTTTCCCAGGCAAACGAAAGCAGTGACACCAAAGTTTCTAGTTTCTGTTTGTGTCTCCCCTGAGGAGGTTTCAGGCCAGCTATGTCTTTCAGTACTATCTCTTTTGGTTTGGAAGCTATTGCTGGACGTTTGGTAGAAAAAGCTTCTCCGGCCGAGAAAAACACTTTTGGTGCACCATGCAGGTACATTTGAGTTTCCCAGGCAAACGAAAGCAGTGACACCAAAGTTTCTAGTTTCGGTTTGTGTCTCCCCTGAGGAGGTTTCAGGCCATCTATGTCTTTCAGTACTATCTCTTTTGGTTTGGAAGCTATTGCTGGACGTTTGGTAGAAAAAGCTGCTCCGGCCGAGAAAAACACTTTTGGTGCACCATGCAGGTACATTTGAGTTTCCCAGGCAAACCAAAGCAGTTACACCAAAGTTTCTAGTTTCTGTTTGTGTCTCCCCTGAGGAGGTTTCAGGCCAGCAATATCTTTCAGTACTATCTCTTTTGGTTTGGAAGCTATTGCTGGACGTTTGGTAGAAAAAGCTGCTCCGGTCGAGAAAAACACTTTTGGTGCACCATGCAGGTACATTTGAGTTTCCCAGGCAAACGAAACCAGTGACACCAATGTTTCTAGTTCTGTTTGTGTCTCCCCTGAGGAGGTTTCAGGCCAGCTATGTCTTTCAGTACTATCTCTTTTGGTTTGGAAGCTATATCTGGACGTTTGGTAGAAAAAGCTGCTCTGGCCGAGAAAAACACTTTTGGTGCACCATGCAGGTACATTTGAGTTTCCCAGGCAAACGAAAGCAGTGACACCAAAGTTTCTAGTTTCTGTTTGTGTCTCCCCTGAGGAGGTTTCAGGGCAGCTATGTCTTTCAGTACTATCTCTTTTGGTTTGGAAGCTATTGCTGGACGTTTGGTAGAAAAAGCTGCTCCGGCCGAGAAAAACACTTTTGGTGCACCATGCAGGTACATTTGTGTTTCCCAAGCAAACGAAAGCAGTGACACCAAAGTTTCTAGTTTCTGTTTGTGTCTCCCCTGAGGAGGTTTCAGGCCATCTATGTCTTTCAGTACTATCTCTTTTGGTTTGGAAGCTATTGCTGGACGTTTGGCATGTTTGGTAAAAAAAGCTGCTCTGGCCGAGAAAAACACTTTTGGTGCACCATGCAGGTACATTTGAGTTTCCCAGGCAAACGAAAGCAGTGACACCAAAGTTTCTAGTTTCTGTTTGTGTCTCCCCTGAGGAGGTTTCAGGCCAGCAATATCTTTCAGAACTATCTGTTTTGGTTTGGAAGTTATTGCTGGACGTTTGATAGAAAAAGCTGCTCCGGCCGAGAAAAACACTTTTGGTGCACCATGCAGGTACATTTGAGTTTCCCAGGCAAACGAAAGCAGTTACACCAAAGTTTCTAGTTTCTGTTTGTGTCTCCCCTGAGGAGGTTTCAGGCCAGCTATGTCTTTCAGTACTATCTCTTTTGGTTTTGAAGCTATTGCTGGACGTTCGGTAGAAAAAGCTGCTCTGGCCAAGAAAAACACTTTGGTGAACCATGCAGGTACATTTGAGTTACCCAGGCAAACGAAAGCAGTGACACCAAAGTTTCTAGTTTCTGTTTGTGTCTCCCCTGAGGAGGTTTCAGGCCAGCAATGTCTTTCAGTACTATCTCTTTTGGTTTGGAAGCTATTGCTGAACGTTCGGTAGAAAAAGCTGCTCTGGCCAATAAAAACACTTTGGTGCACCATGCAGGTACATTTGAGTTTCCCAGGCAAACGAAAGCAGTGACACCAAAGTTTCTAGTTTCTGTTTGTGTCTCCCCTGAGGAGGTTTCATGCCAGCTATGTCTTTCAGTACTATCTGTTTTGGTTTGGAAGCTATTGCTGGACGTTTGGCATGTTTGGTAGAAAAAGCTTCTCCGGCCGAGAAAAACACATTTGGTGCACCATGCAGGTACATTTGAGTTTCCCAGGCAAACGAAAGCAGTTACACCAAAGTTTCTAGTTTCTGTTTGTGTCTCCCCTGAGGAGGTTTCAGGCCAGCAATATCTTTCAGTACTATCTCTTTTGGTTTGGAAGCTATTGCTGTACGATTTGTTGAAAAAGCTGCTCCGGCCGAGAAAAACACTTTTGGTGTACCATGCAGGTACATTTGAATTTCCCAGGCAAACGAAACCAGTGACACCAATGTTTCTAGTTTCTGTTTGTGTCTCCCCTGAGGAGGTTTCAGGCCAGCTATGTCTTTCAGTACTATCTCTTTTGGTTTGGAAGCTATTGCTGGACGTTTGGTGGAAAAAGCTGCTCTGGCCGAGAAAAACACTTTTGGTGCACCATGCAGGTACATTTGAGTTTCCCAGGCAAACGAAAGCAGTTACACCAAAGTTTCTAGTTTCTGTTTGTGTCTCCCCTGAGGAGGTTTCAGGGCAGCTATGTCTTTCAGTACTATCTCTTTTGGTTTGGAAGCTATTGCTGGACGTTTGGTAGAAAAAGCTTCTCCGGCCGAGAAAAACACTTTTGGTGCACCATGCAGGTACATTTGTGTTTCCCAAGCAAACGAAAGCAGTGACACCAAAGTTTCTAGTTTCTGTTTGTGTCTCCCCTGAGGAGGTTTCAGGCCAGCTATGTCTTTCAGTACTATCTCTTTTGGTTTGGAAGCTATTGCTGGATGTTTGGCATGTTTGGTAAAAAAAGCTGCTCTGGCCGAGAAAAACACTTTTGGTGCACCATGCAGGTACATTTGAGTTTCCCAGGCAAACGAAAGCAGTGACACCAAAGTTTCTAGTTTCTGTTTGTGTCTCCCCTGAGGACGTCTCAGGCCAGCAATATCTTTCAGAACTATCTGTTTTGGTTTGGAAGCTATTGCTGGACGTTTGATAGAAAAAGCTGCTCCGGCCGAGAAAAACACTTTTGGTGCACCATGCAGGTACATTTGAGTTTCCCAGGCAAACGAAAGCAGTGACACCAAAGTTTCTAGTTTCTGTTTGTGTCTCCCCTGAGGAGGTTTCAGGCCAGCTATGTCTTTCAGTACTATCTCTTTTGGTTTGGATTCTATTGCTGGACGTTTGGTAGAAAAAGCTGCTCCGGCCGAGAAAAACACTTTTGGTGCACCATGCAGGTACATTTGAGTTTCCCAGGCAAACGAAAGCAGTTACACCAAAGTTTCTTGTTTCTGTTTGTGTCTCCCCTGAGGAGGTTTCAGGCCAGCAATATCTTTCAGAACTATCTGTTTTTGTTTGGAAGCTATTGCTGGACGTTTGGTAGAAAGAGCTGCTCTGGCCGAGAAAAACACTTTTGGTGCACCATGCAGGTACATTTGAGTTTCCCAGGCAAATGAAAGTAGTTACACCAAAGTTTCTAGTTTCTGTTTGTGTCTCCCCTGAGGAGGTTTCAGGCCAGCTATGTCTTGCAGTGCTATCTCTTTTGGTTTGGAAGCTATTGCTGGACGTTTGGTAGAAAAAGCTTCTCCGGCCGAGAAAAACACTTTTGGTGCACCATGCAGGTACATTTGAGTTTCCCAGGCAAACGAAAGCAGTTACACCAAAGATTCTAGTTTCTGTTTGTGTCTCCCCTGAGGAGGTTTCAGGCCAGCAATATCTTTCAGAACTATCTGTTTTGGTTTGGAAGCTATTGCTGTACGTTTGGCATGTTTGGTAGAAAAAGCTGCTCTGGCTAAGAAAAACACTTTTGGTGCACCATGCAGGTACATTTGAGTTTCCCAGGCAAACGAAAGCAGTGACACCAAAGTTTCTAGTTTCTGTTTGTGTCTCCCCTGAGGAGGTTTCATGCCAGCTATGTCTTTCAGTACTATCTGTTTTGGTTTGGAAGCTATTGCTGGACGTTTGGCATGTTTGGTAGAAAAAGCTTCTCCGGCCGAGAAAAACACTTTTGGTGCACCATGCAGGTACATTTGAGTTTCCCAGGCAAACGAAAGCAGTTACACCAAAGTTTCTAGTTTCTGTTTGTGTCTCCCCTGAGGAGGTCTCAGGCCAGCAATATCTTTCAGTACTATCTCTTTTGGTTTGGAAGCTATTGCTGGACGTTTGGTAGAAAAAGCTGCTCCGGCCGAGAAAAACACTTTTGGTGCACCATGCAGGTACATTTGAGTTTCCCAGGCAAACGAAAGCAGTGACACCAAAGTTTCTAGTTTCTGTTTGTGTCTCCCCTGAGGAGGTTTCAGGCCAGCTATGTCTTTCAGTACTATCTCTTTTGGTTTGGAAGCTATTGCTGGACGTTTGGTAGAAAAAGCTGCTCTGGCCGAGAAAAACACTTTTGGTGCACCATGCAGGTACATTTGAGTTTCCCAGGCAAACAAAAGCAGTGACACCAAAGTTTCTAGTTTCTGTTTGTGTCTCCCCTGAGGAGGTTTCAGGCCAGCTATGACTTTCAGTACTATCTCTTTTGGTTTGGAAGCTATTGCTGGACGTTTGGCATGTTTGGTAGAAAAAGCTTCTCCGGCCGAGAAAAACACTTTTGGTGCACCATGCAGGTACATTTGTGTTTCCCAAGCAAACGAAAGCAGTGACACCAAAGATTCTAGTTTCTGTTTGTGTCTCCCCTGAGGAGGTTTCAGGCCAGCAATATCTTTCAGAACTATCTGTTTTGGTTTGGAAGCTATTGCTGGACGTTTGGTAGAAAAAGCTTCTCCGGCCGAGAAAAACACTTTTGGTGCACCATGCAGGTACATTTGAGTTTCCCAGGCAAACGAAAGCAGTTACACCAAAGTTTCTAGTTTCTGTTTGTGTCTCCCCTGAGGAGGTTTCAGGCCAGCTATGTCTTTCAGTACTATCTCTTTTGGTTTGGAAGCTATCGCTGGACGTTTCGTAGAAAAAGCTGCACTGGCCGAGAAAAACACTTTTGGTGCACCATGCAGGTAATTTGAGTTTCCCAGGAAAACGAAAACAGTGACACCAAAGTTTCCAGTTTCTGTTTGTGTGTCCCCTTAGGAGGTTTCAGGCCAGATATGTCTTTCAGTACTATCTCTTTTGGTTTGGAAGCTATTGCTGGACGTTTGGCATGTTTGGTAGAAAAAGCTTCACCGGCCGAGAAAAACACTTTTGGTGCACCATGCAGGTACATTTGGTTTCCCAGGCAAACGAAAGCAGTTACACCAAAGTTTCTAGTTTCTGTTTGTGTCTCCCCTGAGGAGGTTTCAGGCCAGCAATATCTTTCAGAACTATCTCTTTTTGTTTGGAAGCTATTGCTGGACGTTTGGTAGAAAAAGCTTCTCCGGCTGAGAAAAACACTTTTGGTGCACCATGCAGGTACATTTGTGTTTCCCAAGCAAACGAAAGCAGTGACACCAAAGTTTCTAGTTTCTGTTTGTGTCTCCCCTGAGGAGGTTTCAGGTCATCTATGTCTTTCAGTACTATCTCTTTTGGTTTGGATGCTATTGCTGGACGTTTGGCATGTTTGGTAAAAAAAGCTGCTCTGGCCGAGAAAAACACTTTTGGTGCACCATGCAGGTACATTTGAGTTTCCCAGGCAAACGAAAGCAGTGACACCAAAGTTTCTAGTTTCTGTTTGTGTCTCCCCTGAGGAGGTTTCAGGCCAGCTATGTCTTTCAGTACTATCTCTTTTGGTTTGGAAGCTATTGCTGGACGTTTGATAGAAAAAGCTTCTCCGGCCGAGAAAAACACTTTTGGTGCACCATGCAGGTACATTTGAGTTTCCCAGGCAAACGAAAGCAGTTACACCAAAGTTTCTAGTTTCTGTTTGTGTCTCCCCTGAGGAGGTTTCAGGCCAGCTATGTCTTTCAGTACTATCTCTTTTGGTTTTGAAGCTATTGCTGGACGTTTGGTAGAAAAAGCTTCTCCGGCCGAGAAAAACACTTTTGGTGCACCATGCAGGTACATTTGCGTTTCCCAAGCAAACGAAAGCAGTGACACCAAAGTTTCTAGTTTCTGTTTGTGTCTCCCCTGAGGAGGTTTCAGGCCATCTATGTCTTTCAGTACTATCTCTTTTGGTTTGGAAGCTATTGCTGGACGTTCGGTAGAAAAAGCTGCTCTGGCCAAGAAAAACACTTTGGTGCACCATGCAGGTACATTTGAGTTTCCCAGGCAAACAAAAGCAGTGACACCAAAGTTTCTAGTTTCTGTTTGTGTCTCCCCTGAGGAGGTTTCAGGCCAGCAATGTCTTTCAGTACTATCTCTTTTGGTTTGGAAGCTATTGCTGAACGTTCGGTAGAAAAAGCTGCTCTGGCCAAGAAAAACACTTTGGTGCACCATGCAGGTACATTTGAGTTTCCCAGGCAAACGAAAGCAGTGACACCAAAGTTTCTAGTTTCTGTTTGTGTCTCCCCTGAGGAGGTTTCATGCCAGCTATGTCTTTCAGTACTATCTGTTTTGGTTTGGAAGCTATTGCTGGACGTTTGGCATGTTTGGTAGAAAAAGCTTCTCCGGCCGAGAAAAACACTTTTGGTGCACCATGCAGGTACATTTGAGTTTCCCAGGCAAACGAAAGCAGTTACACCAAAGTTTCTAGTTTCTGTTTGTGTCTCCCCTGAGGAGGTTTCAGGCCAGCAATATCTTTCAGTACTATCTCTTTTGGTTTGGAAGCTATTGCTGGACGTTTGGTAGAAAAAGCTTCTCCGGCCGAGAAAAACACTTTTGGTGCACCATCCAGGTACATTTGAGTTTCCCAGGCAAACGAAAGCAGTGACACCAAAGTTTCTAGTTTCTGTTTGTGTCTCCCCTGAGGAGGTTTCAGGCCAGCTATGTCTTTCAGTACTATCTCTTTTGGTTTGGAAGCTATTGCTGGACGTTTGGTAGAAAAAGCTGCTCTGGCCGAGAAAAACACTTTTGGTGCACCATGCAGGTACATTTGAGTTTCCCAGGCAAACAAAAGCAGTGACACCAAAGTTTCTAGTTTCTGTTTGTGTCTCCCCTGAGGAGGTTTCAGGCCAGCTATGACTTTCAGTACTATCTCTTTTGGTTTGGAAGCTATTGCTGGACGTTTGGCATGTTTGGTAGAAAAAGCTTCTCCGGCCGAGAAAAACACTTTTGGTGCACCATGCAGGTACATTTGTGTTTCCCAAGCAAACGAAAGCAGTGACACCAAAGTTTCTAGTTTCTGTTTGTGTCTCCCCTGAGGAGGTTTCAGGCCATCTATGTCTTTCAGTACTATCTCTTTTGGTTTGGAAGCTATTGCTGGACGTTTGGCATGTTTGGTAAAAAAAGCTGCTCTGGCCGAGAAAAACACTTTTGGTGCACCATGCAGGTACATTTGAGTTTCCCAGGCAAACGAAAGCAGTGACACCAAAGTTTCTAGTTTCTGTTTGTGTCTCCCCTGAGGAGGTTTCAGGCCAGCAATATCTTTCAGAACTATCTGTTTTGGTTTGGAAGCTATTGCTGGACGTTTGGTAGAAAAAGCTTCTCCGGCCGAGAAAAACACTTTTGGTGCACCATGCAGGTACATTTGAGTTTCCCAGGCAAACGAAAGCAGTTACACCAAAGTTTCTAGTTTCTGTTTGTGTCTCCCCTGAGGAGGTTTCAGGCCAGCTATGTCTTTCAGTACTATCTCTTTTGGTTTGGAAGCTATTGCTGGACGTTTGGTAGAAAAAGCTGCACTGGCCGAGAAAAACACTTTTGGTGCACCATGCAGGTACATTTGAGTTTCCCAGGAAAACGAAAACAGTGACACCAAAGTTTCTAGTTTCTGTTTGTGTGTCCCCTTAGGAGGTTTCAGGCCAGCTATGTCTTTCAGTACTATCTCTTTTGGTTTGGAAGCTATTGCTGGACGTTTGGCATGTTTGGTAGAAAAAGCTTCACCGGCCGAGAAAAACACTTTTGGTGCACCATGCAGGTACATTTGGTTTCCCAGGCAAACGAAAGCAGTGACACCAAAGTTTCTAGTTTCTGTTTGTGTCTCCCCTGAGGAGGTTTCAGGCCAGCAATATCTTTCAGAACTATCTCTTTTTGTTTGGAAGCTATTGCTGGACGTTTGGTAGAAAAAGCTGCTCCGGTCGAGAAAAACACTTTTGGTGCACCATGCAGGTACATTTGAGTTTCCCAGGCAAATGAAACCAGTGCCACCAATGTTTCTAGTTTCTGTTTGTGTCTCCCCTGAGGAGGTTTCAGGCCAGCTATGTCTTTCAGTACTATCTCTTTTGGTTTGGAAGCTATTGCTGGACGTTTGGTAGAAAAAGCTGCTCTGGCCGAGAAAAACACTTTTGGTGCACCTTGCAGGTACATTTGAGTTTCCCAGGCAAACGAAAGCAGTTACACCAAAGTTTCTAGTTTCTGTTTGTGTCTCCCCTGAGGAGGTTTCAGGGCAGCTATGTCTTTCAGTACTATCTCTTTTGGTTTGGAAGCTATTGCTGGACGTTTGGTAGAAAAAGCTTCTCCGGCCGAGAAAAACACTTTTGGTGCACCATGCAGGTACATTTGTGTTTCCCAAGCAAACGAAAGCAGTGACACCAAAGTTTCTAGTTTCTGTTTGTGTCTCCCCTGAGGAGGTTTCAGGCCATCTATGTCTTTCAGTACTATCTCTTTTGGTTTGGAAGCTATTGCTGGACGTTTGGCATGTTTGGTAAAAAAAGCTGCTCTGGCCGAGAAAAACACTTTTGGTGCACCATGCAGGTACATTTGAGTTTCCCAGGCAAACGAAAGCAGTGACACCAAAGTTTCTAGTTTCTGTTTGTGTCTCCCCTGAGGAGGTTTCAGGCCAGCAATATCTTTCAGAACTATCTGTTTTGGTTTGGAAGCTATTGCTGGACGTTTGATAGAAAAAGCTGCTCCGGTCGAGAAAAACACTTTTGGTGCACCATGCAGGTACATTTGAGTTTCCCAGGCAAACGAAAGCAGTTACACCAAAGTTTCTAGTTTCTGTTTGTGTCTCCCCTGAGGAGGTTTCAGGCCAGCTATGTCTTTCAGTACTATCTCTTTTGGTTTTGAATCTATTGCTGGACGTTTGGCATGTTTGGTAGAAAAAGCTTCTCCGGCCGAGAAAAACACTTTTGGTGCACCATGCAGGTACATTTGAGTTTCCCAGGCAAACGAAAGCAGTTACACCAAAGTTTCTAGTTTCTGTTTGTGTCTCCCCTGAGGAGGTTTCAGGCCAGCAATATCTTTCAGTACTATCTCTTTTGGTTTGGAAGCTATTGCTGTACGTTTTGTTGAAAAAGCTGCTCCGCCGAGAAAAACACTTTTGGTGCACCATGCAGGTACATTTGAGTTTCCCAGGCAAACGAAAGCAGTTACACCAAAGTTTCTAGTTTCTGTTTGTGTCTCCCCTGAGGAGGTTTCAGGCCAGCTATGTCTTTCAGTACTATCTCTTTTGGTTTGGAAGCTATTGCTGGACGTTTGGTAGAAAAAGCTTCTCCGGCCGAGAAAAACACTTTTGGTGCACCATGCAGGTACATTTGTGTTTCCCAAGCAAACGAAAGCAGTGACACCAAAGTTTCTAGTTTCTGTTTGTGTCTCCCCTGAGGAGGTTTCAGGCCATCTATGTCTTTCAGTACTATCTCTTTTGGTTTGGAAGCTATTGCTGGACGTTTGGCATGTTTGGTAAAAAAAGCAGCTCTGGCCGAGAAAAACACTTTTGGTGCACCATGCAGGTACATTTGAGTTTCCCAGGCAAACGAAAGCAGTGACACCAAAGTTTCTAGTTTCTGTTTGTGTCTCCCCTGAGGAGGTTTCAGGCCAGCAATATCTTTCAGAACTATCTGTTTTGGTTTGGAAGCTATTGCTGGACGTTTGATAGAAAAAGCTGCTCCGGCCGAGAAAAACACTTTTGGTGCACCATGCAGGTACATTTGAGTTTCCCAGGCAAACGAAAGCAGTGACACCAAAGTTTCTAGTTTCTGTTTGTGTCTCCCCTGAGGAGGTTTCAGGCCAGCTATGTCTTTCAGTACTATCTCTTTTGGTTTTGAAGCTATTGCTGGACGTTCGGAAGAAAAAGCTGCTCTGGCCAAGAAAAACACTTTGGTGCACCATGCAGGTACATTTGAGTTTCCCAGGCAAACAAAAGCAGTGACACCAAAGTTTCTAGTTTCTGTTTGTGTCTCCCCTGAGGAGGTTTCAGGCCAGCAATGTCTTTCAGTACTATCTCTTTTGGTTTGGAAGCTATTGCTGAACGTTCGGTAGAAAAAGCTGCTCTGGCCAAGAAAAACACTTTGGTGCACCATGCAGGTACATTTGAGTTTCCCAGGCAAACGAAAGCAGTGACACCAATGTTTCTAGTTTCTGTTTGTGTGTCCCCTTAGGAGGTTTCAGGCCAGCTATGTCTTTCAGTACTATCTCTTTTGGTTTGGAAGCTATTGCTGGACGTTTGGCATGTTTGGTAGAAAAAGCTTCACCGGCCGAGAAAAACACTTTTGGTGCACCATGCAGGTACATTTGAGTTTCCCAGGCAAACGAAAGCAGTGACACCAAAGTTTCTAGTTTCTGTTTGTGTCTCCCCTGAGGAGGTTTCAGGCCAGCAATGTCTTTCAGTACTATCTCTTTTGGTTTGGAAGCTATTGCTGAACGTTCGGTATAAAAAGCTGCTCTGGCCAAGAAAAACACTTTGGTGCACCATGCAGGTACATTTGAGTTTCCCAGGCAAACGAAAGCAGTGACACCAAAGTTTCTAGTTTCTGTTTGTGTCTCCCCTGAGGAGGTTTCAGGCCATCTATGTCTTTCAGTACTATCTCTTTTGGTTTGGAAGCTATTGCTGGACGTTTGGCATGTTTGGTAGAAAAAGCTTCACCGGCCGAGAAAAACACTTTTGGTGCACCATGCAGGTACATTTGAGTTTCCCAGGCAAACGAAAGCAGTGACACCAAAGTTTCTAGTTTCTGTTTGTGTCTCCCCTGAGGAGGTTTCAGGCCAGCAATATCTTTCAGTACTATCTCTTTTGGTTTGGAAGCTATTGCTGGACGTTTTGTAGAAAAAGCGGCTCCGGCCGAGAAAAACACTTTTGGTGCACCATGCAGGTACATTTGAGTTTCCCAGGCAAACGAAAGCAGTTACACCAAAGTTTCTAGTTTCTGTTTGTGTCTCCCCTGAGGAGGTTTCAGGCCAGCAATATCTTTCAGTACTATCTCTTTTGGTTTGGAAGCTATTGCTGTACGTTTTGTTGAAAAAGCTTCTCTGGCCGAGAAAAACACTTTTGGTGCACCATGCAGGTACATTTGAGTTTCCCAGGCAAACGAAAGCAGTTACACCAAAGTTTCTAGTTTCTGTTTGTGTCTCCCCTGAGGAGGTTTCAGGCCAGCTATGTCTTTCAGTACTATCTCTTTTGGTTTGGAAGCTATTGCTGGACGTTTGGTAGAAAAAGCTGCTCCGGCCGAGAAAAACACTTTTGGTGCACCATGCAGGTACATTTGTGTTTCCCAAGCAAACGAAAGCAGTGACACCAAAGTTTCTAGTTTCTGTTTGTGTCTCCCCTGAGGAGGTTTCAGGCCATCTATGTCTTTCAGTACTATCTCTTTTGGTTTGGAAGCTATTGCTGGACGTTTGGCATGTTTGGTAAAAAAAGCTGCTCTGGCCGAGAAAAACACTTTTGGTGCACCATGCAGGTACATTTGAGTTTCCCAGGCAAACGAAAGCAGTGACACCAAAGTTTCTAGTTTCTGTTTGTGTCTCCCCTGAGGAGGTTTCAGGCCAGCAATGTCTTTCAGTACTATCTCTTTTGGTTTGGAAGCTATTGCTGAACGTTCGGTAGAAAAAGCTGCTCTGGCCAAGAAAAACACTTTGGTGCACCATGCAGGTACATTTGAGTTTCCCAGGCAAACGAAAGCAGTGACACCAAAGTTTCTAGTTTCTGTTTGTGTGTCCCCTTAGGAGGTTTCAGGCCAGCTATGTCTTTCAGTACTATCTCTTTTGGTTTGGAAGCTATTGCTGGACGTTTGGCATGTTTGGTAGAAAAAGCTTCACCGGCCGAGAAAAACACTTTTGGTGCACCATGCAGGTACATTTGAGTTTCCCAGGCAAACGAAAGCAGTGACACCAAAGTTTCTAGTTTCTGTTTGTGTCTCCCCTGAGGAGGTTTCAGGCCAGCAATATCTTTCAGAACTATCTCTTTTTGTTTGGAAGCTATTGCTGGACGTTTGGTAGAAAAAGATGCTCCGGTCGAGAAAAACACTTTTGGTGCACCATGCAGGTACATTTGAGTTTCCCAGGCAAACGAAACCAGTGACACCAATGTTTCTAGTTCTGTTTGTGTCTCCCCTGAGGAGGTTTCAGGCCAGCTATGTCTTTCAGTACTATCTCTTTTGGTTTGGAAGCTATTGCTGGACGTTTGGTAGAAAAAGCTGCTCTGGCCGAGAAAAACACTTTTGGTGCACCATGCAGGTACATTTGAGTTTCCCAGGCAAACGAAAGCAGTTACACCAAAGTTTCTAGTTTCTGTTTGTGTCTCCCCTGAGGAGGTTTCAGGGCAGCTATGTCTTTCAGTACTATCTCTTTTGGTTTGGAAGCTATTGCTGGACGTTTGGTAGAAAAAGCTTCTCCGGCCGAGAAAAACACTTTTGGTGCACCATGCAGGTACATTTGTGTTTCCCAAGCAAACGAAAGCAGTGACACCAAAGTTTCTAGTTTCTGTTTGTGTCTCCCCTGAGGAGGTTTCAGGCCATCGATGTCTTTCAGTACTATCTCTTTTGGTTTGGAAGCTATTGCTGGACGTTTGGCATGTTTGGTAAAAAAAGCTGCTCTGGCCGAGAAAAACACTTTTGGTGCACCATGCAGGTACATTTGAGTTTCCCAGGCAAACGAAAGCAGTGACACCAAAGTTTCTAGTTTCTGTTTGTGTCTCCCCTGAGGAGGTTTCAGGCCAGCAATATCTTTCAGTACTATCTCTTTTGGTTTGGAAGCTATTGCTGGACGTTTGATAGAAAAAGCTGCTCCGGCCGAGAAAAACACTTTTGGTGCACCATGCAGGTACATTTGAGTTTCCCAGGCAAACGAAAGCAGTTACACCAAAGTTTCTAGTTTCTGTTTGTGTCTCCCCTGAGGAGGTTTCAGGCCAGCTATGTCTTTCAGTACTATCTCTTTTGGTTTGGAAGCTATTGCTGGACGTTTGGTAGAAAAAGCTGCTCTGGCCAAGAAAAACACTTTGGTGAACCATGCAGGTACATTTGAGTTTCCCAGGCAAACAAAAGCAGTGACACCAAAGTTTCTAGTTTCTGTTTGTGTCTCCCCTGAGGAGGTTTCAGGCCAGCTATGTCTTTCAGTACTATCTCTTTTGGTTTGGAAGCTATTGCTGAACGTTCGGTAGAAAAAGCTGCTCTGGCCAAGAAAAACACTTTGGTGCACCATGCAGGTACATTTGAGTTTCCCAGGCAAACGAAAGCAGTGACACCAAAGTTTCTAGTTTCTGTTTGTGTCTCCCCTGAGGAGGTTTCATGCCAGCTATGTCTTTCAGTACTATCTGTTTTGGTTTGGAAGCTATTGCTGGACGTTTGGCATGTTTGGTAGAAAAAGCTTCTCCGGCCGAGAAAAACACATTTGGTGCACCATGCAGGTACATTTGAGTTTCCCAGGCAAACGAAAGCAGTTACACCAAAGTTTCTAGTTTCTGTTTGTGTCTCCCCTGAGGAGGTTTCAGGCCAGCAATATCTTTCAGTACTATCTCTTTTGGTTTGGAAGCTATTGCTGTACGTTTTTTTGAAAAAGCTGCTCCGGCCGAGAAAAACACTTTTGGTGCACCATGCAGGTACATTTGAATTTCCCAGGCAAACGAAAGCAGTTACACCAAAGTTTCTAGTTTCAGTTTGTGTCTCCCCTGAGGAGGTTTCAGGCCAGCTATGTCTTTCAGTACTATCTCTTTTGGTTTGGAAGCTATTGCTGGACGTTTGGAAGAAAAAGCTGCTCTGGCCGAGAAAAACACTTTTGGTGCACCATGCAGGTACATTTGTGTTTCCCAAGCAAATGAAAGCAGTGACACCAAAGTTTCTAGTTTCTGTTTGTGTCTCCCCTGAGGAGGTTTCAGGCCATCTATGTCTTTCAGTACTATCTCTTTTGGTTTGGAAGCTATTGCTGGACGTTTGGCATGTTTGGTAGAAAAAGCTTCACCGGCCGAGAAAAACACTTTTGGTGCACCATGCAGGTACATTTGAGTTTCCCAGGCAAACGAAAGCAGTGACACCAAAGTTTCTAGTTTCTGTTTGTGTCTCCCCTGAGGAGGTTTCAGGCCAGCAATATCTTTCAGAACTATCTCTTTTTGTTTGGAAGCTATTGCTGGACGTTTGGTAGAAAAAGATGCTCCGGTCGAGAAAAACACTTTTGGTGCACCATGCAGGTACATTTGAGTTTCCCAGGCAAACGAAACCAGTGACACCAATGTTTCTAGTTCTGTTTGTGTCTCCCCTGAGGAGGTTTCAGGCCAGCTATGTCTTTCAGTACTATCTCTTTTGGTTTGGAAGCTATTGCTGGACGTTTGGTAGAAAAAGCTGCTCTGGCCGAGAAAAACACTTTTGGTGCACCATGCAGGTACATTTGAGTTTCCCAGGCAAACGAAAGCAGTTACACCAAAGTTTCTAGTTTCTGTTTGTGTCTCCCCTGAGGAGGTTTCAGGGCAGCTATGTCTTTCAGTACTATCTCTTTTGGTTTGGAAGCTATTGCTGGACGTTTGGTAGAAAAAGCTTCTCCGGCCGAGAAAAACACTTTAGGTGCACCATGCAGGTACATTTGTGTTTCCCAAGCAAACGAAAGCAGTGACACCAAAGTTTCTAGTTTCTGTTTGTGTCTCCCCTGAGGAGGTTTCAGGCCATCGATGTCTTTCAGTACTATCTCTTTTGGTTTGGAAGCTATTGCTGGACGTTTGGCATGTTTGGTAAAAAAAGCTGCTCTGGCCGAGAAAAACACTTTTGGTGCACCATGCAGGTACATTTGAGTTTCCCAGGCAAACGAAAGCAGTGACACCAAAGTTTCTAGTTTCTGTTTGTGTCTCCCCTGAGGAGGTTTCAGGCCAGCAATATCTTTCAGTACTATCTCTTTTGGTTTGGAAGCTATTGCTGGACGTTTGATAGAAAATGCTGCTCCGGCCGAGAAAAACACTTTTGGTGCACAATGCAGGTACATTTGAGTTTCCCAGGCAAACGAAAGCAGTTACACCAAAGTTTCTAGTTTCTGTTTGTGTCTCCCCTGAGGAGGTTTCAGGCCAGCTATGTCTTTCAGTACTATCTCTTTTGGTTTGGAAGCTATTGCTGGACGTTTGGTAGAAAAAGCTGCTCTGGCCAAGAAAAACACTTTGGTGAACCATGCAGGTACATTTGAGTTTCCCAGGCAAACAAAAGCAGTGACACCAAAGTTTCTAGTTTCTGTTTGTGTCTCCCCTGAGGAGGTTTCAGGCCAGCTATGTCTTTCAGTACTATCTCTTTTGGTTTGGAAGCTATTGCTGAACGTTCGGTAGAAAAAGCTGCTCTGGCCAAGAAAAACACTTTGGTGCACCATGCAGGTACATTTGAGTTTCCCAGGCAAACGAAAGCAGTGACACCAAAGTTTCTAGTTTCTGTTTGTGTCTCCCCTGAGGAGGTTTCATGCCAGCTATGTCTTTCAGTACTATCTGTTTTGGTTTGGAAGCTATTGCTGGACGTTTGGCATGTTTGGTAGAAAAAGCTTCTCCGGCCGAGAAAAACACATTTGGTGCACCATGCAGGTACATTTGAGTTTCCCAGGCAAACGAAAGCAGTTACACCAAAGTTTCTAGTTTCTGTTTGTGTCTCCCCTGAGGAGGTTTCAGGCCAGCAATATCTTTCAGTACTATCTCTTTTGGTTTGGAAGCTATTGCTGTACGTTTTGTTGAAAAAGCTGCTCCGGCCGAGAAAAACACTTTTGGTGCACCATGCAGGTACATTTGAATTTCCCAGGCAAACGAAAGCAGTTACACCAAAGTTTCTAGTTTCAGTTTGTGTCTCCCCTGAGGAGGTTTCAGGCCAGCTATGTCTTTCAGTACTATCTCTTTTGGTTTGGAAGCTATTGCTGGACGTTTGGAAGAAAAAGCTGCTCTGGCCGAGAAAAACACTTTTGGTGCACCATGCAGGTACATTTGAGTTTCCCAGGCAAACGAAAGCAGTTACACCAAAGTTTCTAGTTTCTGTTTGTGTCTCCCCTGAGGAATTTTCAAGGCAGCTATGTCTTTCAGTACTATCTCTTTTGGTTTGGAAGCTATTGCTTGACGTTTGGTAGAAAAAGCTTCTCCGGCCGAGAAAAACACTTTTGGTGCACCATGCAGGTACATTTGTGTTTCCCAAGCAAACGAAAGCAGTGACACCAAAGTTTCTAGTTTCTGTTTGTGTCTCCCCTGAGGAGGTTTCAGGCCATCTATGTCTTTCAGTACTATCTCTTTTGGTTTGGAAGCTATTGCTGGACGTTTGGCATGTTTGGTAGAAAAAGCTTCTCCGGCCGAGAAAAACACTTTTGGTGCACCATGCAGGTACATTTGAGTTTCCCAGGCAAACGAAAGCAGTTACACCAAAGTTTCTAGTTTCTGTTTGTGTCTCCCCTGAGGAGGTTTCAGGCCAGCAATATCTTTCAGTACTATCTCGTTTGGTTTGGAAGCTATTGCTGTACGTTTTGTTGAAGAAGCTGCTCCCGCCGAGAAAAACACTTTTGGTGCACCATGCAGGTACATTTGAATTTCCCAGGCAAACGAAAGCAGTTACACCAAAGTTTCTAGTTTCTGTTTGTGTCTCCCCTGAGGAGGTTTCAGGCCAGCTATGTCTTTCAGTACTATCTCTTTTGGTTTTGAAGCTATTGCTGGACGTTCGGTAGAAAAAGCTGCTCTGGCCAAGAAAAACACTTTGGTGCACCATGCAGGTACATTTGAGTTTCCCAGGCAAACAAAAGCAGTGACACCAAAGTTTCTAGTTTCTGTTTGTGTCTCCCCTGAGGAGGTTTCAGGCCAGCAATGTCTTTCAGTACTATCTCTTTTGGTTTGGAAGCTCTTGCTGAACGTTCGGTAGAAAAAGCTGCTCTGGCCAAGAAAAACACTTTGGTGCACCATGCAGGTACATTTGAGTTTCCCAGGCAAACAAAAGCAGTGACACCAAAGTTTCTAGTTTCTGTTTGTGTGTCCCCTTAGGAGGTTTCAGGCCAGCTATGTCTTTCAGTACTATCTCTTTTGGTTTGGAAGCTATTGCTGGACGTTTGGCATGTTTGGTAGAAAAAGCTTCACCGGCCGAGAAAAACACTTTTGGTGCACCATGCAGGTACATTTGAGTTTCCCAGGCAAACGAAAGCAGTTACACCAAAGTTTCTAGTTTCTGTTTGTGTCTCCCCTGAGGAGGTTTCAGGGCAGCTATGTCTTTCAGTACTATCTCTTTTGGTTTGGAAGCTATTGCTGGACGTTTGGTAGAAAAAGCTTCTCCGGCCGAGAAAAACACTTTTGGTGCACCATGCAGGTACATTTGTGTTTCCCAAGCAAACGAAAGCAGTGACACCAAAGTTTCTAGTTTCTGTTTGTGTCTCCCCTGAGGAGGTTTCAGGCCATCTATGTCTTTCAGTACTATCTCTTTTGGTTTGGAAGCTATTGCTGGACGTTTGGCATGTTTGGTAAAAAAAGCTGCTCTGGCCGAGAAAAACACTTTTGGTGCACCATGCAGGTACATTTGAGTTTCCCAGGCAAACGAAAGCAGTGACACCAAAGTTTCTAGTTTCTGTTTGTGTCTCCCCTGAGGAGGTTTCAGGCCAGCAATATCTTTCAGTACTATCTGTTTTGGTTTGAAAGCTATTGCTGGACGTTTGATAGAAAAAGCTGCTCCGGCCGAGAAAAACACTTTTGGTGCACCATGCAGGTACATTTGAGTTTCCCAGGCAAACGAAAGCAGTTACACCAAAGTTTCTAGTTTCTGTTTGTGTCTCCCCTGAGGAGGTTTCAGGCCAGCTATGTCTTTCAGTACTATCTCTTTTGGTTTGGAAGCTATTGCTGGACGTTTGGTAGAAAAAGCTGCTCTGGCCAAGAAAAACACTTTGGTGCACCATGCAGGTACATTTGAGTTTCCCAGGCAAACAAAAGCAGTGACACCAAAGTATCTAGTTTCTGTTTGTGTCTCCCCTGAGGAGGTTTCAGGCCAGCAATGTCTTTCAGTACTATCTCTTTTGGTTTGGAAGCTATTGCTGAACGTTCGGAAGAAAAAGCTTCTCTGGCCAAGAAAAACACTTTGGTGCACCATGCAGGTACATTTGAGTTTCCCAGGCAAACGAAAGCAGTGACACCAAAGTTTCTAGTTTCTGTTTGTGTCTCCCCTGAGGAGGTTTCATGCCAGCTATGTCTTTCAGAACTATCTGTTTTGGTTTGGAAGCTATTGCTGGACGTTTGGCATGTTTGGTAGAAAAAGCTTCTACGGCCGAGAAAAACACTTTTGGTGCACCATGCAGGTACATTTGAGTTTCCCAGGCAAACGAAAGCAGTTACACCAAAGATTCTAGTTTCTGTTTGTGTCTCTCCTGAGGAGGTTTCAGGCCAGCTATGTCTTTCAGTACTATCTCTTTTGGTTTGGAAGCTATCGCTGGACGTTTCGTAGAAAAAGCTGCACTGGCCGAGAAAAACACTTTTGGTGCACCATGCAGGTACATTTGAGTTTCCCAGGAAAAGGAAAACAGTGACACCAAAGTTTCTAGTTTCTGTTTGTGTGTCCCCTTAGGAGGTTTCAGGCCAGCTATGTCTTTCAGTACTATCTCTTTTGGTTTGGAAGCTATTGCTGGACGTTTGGCATGTTTGGTAGAAAAAGATTCTCCGGCCGAGAAAATCACTTTTGGTGCACCATGCAGGTACATTTGGTTTACCAGGCAAACGAAAGCAGTTACACCAAAGTTTCTAGTTTCTGTTTGTGTCTCCCCTGAGGAGGTTTCAGGCCAGTAATATCTTTCAGAACAATCTCTTTTTGTTTGGAAGCTATTGCTGGACGTTTGGTAGAAAAAGCTGCTCCGGTCGAGAAAAACACTTTTGGTGCACCATGCAGGTACATTTGAGTTTCCCAGGCAAACAAAACCAGTGACACCAATGTTTCTAGTTTCTGTTTGTGTCTCCCCTGAGGAGGTTTCAGGCCAGCTATGTCTTTCAGTACTATCTCTTTTGGTTTGGAAGCTATTGCTGGACGTTTGGTAGAAAAAGCTGCTCTGGCCGAGAATAACACTTTGGTGCACCATGCAGGTACATTTGAGTTTCCCAGGCAAACGAAAGCAGTGACACCAAAGTTTCTAGTTTCTGTTTGTGTCTCCCCTGAGGAGGTTTCAGGCCAGCTATGTCTTTCAGTACTATCTCTTTTGGTTTGGAAGCTATTGCTGGACGTTTGGCATGTTTGGTAGAAAAAGCTTCTCCGGCCGAGAAAAACACTTTTGGTGCACCATGCAGGTACATTTGAGTTTCCCAGGCAAACGAAAGCAGTTACACCAAAGTTTCTAGTTTCTGTTTGTGTCTCCCCTGAGGAGGTTTCAGGCCAGCTATGTCTTTCAGTACTATCTCTTTTGGTTTGGAAGCTATTGCTGGACGTTTGGTAGAAAAAGCTGCTCCGGCCGAGAAAAACACTTTTGGTGCACCATCCAGGTACATTTGAGTTTCCCAGGCAAACCAAAGCAGTGACACCAAAGTTTCTAGTTTCTGTTTGTGTCTCCCCTGAGGAGGTTTCAGGCCAGCTATGTCTTTCAGTACTATCTCTTTTGGTTTGGAAGCTATTGCTGGACGTTTGGTAGAAAAAGCTGCTCTGGCCGAGAAAAACACTTTTGGTGCACCATGCAGGTACATTTGAGTTTCCCAGGCAAACAAAAGCAGTTACACCAAAGTTTCTAGTTTCTGTTTGTTTCTCTCCTGAGGAGGTTTCAGGCCAGCTATGACTTTCAGTACTATCTCTTTTGGTTTGGAAGCTATTGCTGGACGTTTGGCATGTTTGGTAGAAAAAGCTGCTCTGGCCGAGAAAAACACTTTTGGTGCACCATGCAGGTACATTTGTGTTTACCAAGTAAACGAAAGCAGTGACACCAAAGTTTCTAGTTTCTGTTTGTGTCTCCCCTGAGGAGGTTTCAGGCCATCTATGTCTTTCATTACTATCTCTTTTGGTTTGGAAGCTATTGCTGGACGTTTGGCATGTTTGGTAAAAAAAGCTGCTCTGGCCGAGAAAAACACTTTTGGTGCACCATGCAGGTACATTTGAGTTTCCCAGGCAAACGAAAGCAGTGACACCAAAGTTTCTAGTTTCTGTTTGTGTCTCCCCTGAGGAGGTTTCAGGCCAGCAATATCTTTCAGAACTATCTGTTTTGGTTTGGAAGCTATTGCTGGACGTTTGGTAGAAAAAGATTCTCCGGCCGAGAAAAACACTTTTGGTGCACCATGCAGGTACATTTGAGTTTCCCAGGAAAACGAAAGCAGTGACACCAAAGATTCTAGTTTCTGTTTGTGTCTCCCCTGAGGAGGTTTCAGGCCAGCAATATCTTTCAGAACTATCTGTTTTGGTTTGGAAGCTATTGCTGGACGTTTGGCATGTTTGGTAGTAAAACCTGCTCCGGCCGAGAAAAACACTTTTGGTGCACCATGCAGGTACATTTGAGTTTCCCAGGCAAACGAAAGCAGTTACACCAAAGTTTCTAGTTTCTGTTTGTGTGTCCCCTTAGGAGGTTTCAGGCCAGCTATGTCTTTCAGTACTATCTCTTTTGGTTTGGAAGCTATTGCTGGACGTTTGGCATGTTTGGTAGAAAAAGCTTCTCCGGCCGAGAAAAACACTTTTGGTGCACCATGCAGGTACATTTGGTTTCCCAGGCAAACGAAAGCAGTTACACCAAAGTTTCTAGTTTCTGTTTGTGTCTCCCCTGAGGAGGTTTCAGGCCAGTAATATCTTTCAGAACTATCTCTTTTTGTTTGGAAGCTATTGCTGGACGTTTGGTAGAAAAAGCTGCTCCGGTCGAGAAAAACACTTTTGGTGCACCATGCAGGTACATTTGAGTTTCCCAGGCAAACAAAACCAGTGACACCAATGTTTCTAGTTTCTGTTTGTGTCTCCCCTGAGGAGGTTTCAGGCCATCTATGTCTTTCAGTACTATCTCTTTTGGTTTGGAAGCTATTGCTGGACGTTTGGCATGTTTGGTAAAAAAAGCTGCTCTGGCCGAGAAAAACACTCTTGGTGCACCATGCAGGTACATTTGAGTTTCCCAGGCAAACGAAAGCAGCGACACCAAAGTTTCTAGTTTCTGTTTGTGTCTCCCCTGAGGAGGTTTCAGGCAAGCAATATCTTTCAGAACTATCTCTTTTGGTTTTTAAGCTATTGCTGTACGTTTTGTTGAGAAAGCTTCTCTGGCCGAGAAAAACACTTTTGGTGCACCATGCAAGTACATTTGAGTTTCCCAGGCAAACGAATGCAGTGACACCAAAGTTTCTAGTTTCTGTTTGTGTGGCCCCTTAGGAGGTTTCAGGCCAGCTATGTCTTTCAGTACTATCTCTTTTGGTTTGGAAGCTATTGCTGGACGTTTGGCATGTTTGGTAGAAAAAGCTTCTCCGGCCGAGAAAAACACTTTTGGTGCACCATCCAGGTACATTTGGTTTCCCAGGCAAACGAAAGCAGTGACACCAAAGTTTCTAGTTTCTGTTTGTGTCTCCCCTGAGGAGGTTTCAGGCCAGCAATATCTTTCAGAACTATCTCTTTTTGTTTGGAAGCTATTGCTGGACGTTTGGTAGAAAAAGCTGCTCCGGTCGAGAAAAACACTTTTGGTGCACCATGCAGGTACATTTGAGTTTCCCAGGCAAACGAAACCAGTGACACCAAAGTTTCTAGTTTCTGTTTTTGTCTCCCCTGAGGAGGTTTCAGGCCAGCTATGTCTTTCCGTACTATCTCTTTTGGTTTGGAAGCTATTGCTGGACGTTTGGCATGTTTGGTAGAAAAAGCTTCTCCGGCCGGGAAAAACAATTTTGGTGCACCATGCAGGTACATTTGAGTTTCCCAGGCAAACAAAAGCAGTTACACCAAAGTTTCTAGTTTCTGTTTGTGTCTCCCCTGAGGAGGTTTCAGGCCAGCAATGTCTTTCAGTACTATCTCTTTTGGTTTGGAAGCTATTGCTGAACGTTCGGTATAAAAAGCTGCTCTGGCCAAGAAAAACACTTTGGTGCACCATGCAGGTACATTTGAGTTTCCCAGGCAAACGAAAGCAGTGACACCAAAGTTTCTAGTTTCTGTTTGTGTCTCCCCTGAGGAGGTTTCAGGCCATCTATGTCTTTCAGTACTATCTCTTTTGGTTTGGAAGCTATTGCTGGACGTTTGGCATGTTTGGTAGAAAAAGCTTCACCGGCCGAGAAAAACACTTTTGGTGCACCATGCAGGTACATTTGAGTTTCCCAGGCAAACGAAAGCAGTGACACCAAAGTTTCTAGTTTCTGTTTGTGTCTCCCCTGAGGAGGTTTCAGGCCAGCAATATCTTTCAGTACTATCTCTTTTGGTTTGGAAGCTATTGCTGGACGTTTTGTAGAAAAAGCGGCTCCGGCCGAGAAAAACACTTTTGGTGCACCATGCAGGTACATTTGAGTTTCCCAGGCAAACGAAAGCAGTTACACCAAAGTTTCTAGTTTCTGTTTGTGTCTCCCCTGAGGAGGTTTCAGGCCAGCAATATCTTTCAGTACTATCTCTTTTGGTTTGGAAGCTATTGCTGTACGTTTTGTTGAAAAAGCTGCTCCGCCGAGAAAAACACTTTTGGTGCACCATGCAGGTACATTTGAGTTTCCCAGGCAAACGAAAGCAGTTACACCAAAGTTTCTAGTTTCTGTTTGTGTCTCCCCTGAGGAGGTTTCAGGCCAGCTATGTCTTTCAGTACTATCTCTTTTGGTTTGGAAGCTATTGCTGGACGTTTGGTAGAAAAAGCTGCTCCGGCCGAGAAAAACACTTTTGGTGCACCATGCAGGTACATTTGTGTTTCCCAAGCAAACGAAAGCAGTGACACCAAAGTTTCTAGTTTCTGTTTGTGTCTCCCCTGAGGAGGTTTCAGGCCATCTATGTCTTTCAGTACTATCTCTTTTGGTTTGGAAGCTATTGCTGGACGTTTGGCATGTTTGGTAAAAAAAGCTGCTCTGGCCGAGAAAAACACTTTTGGTGCACCATGCAGGTACATTTGAGTTTCCCAGGCAAACGAAAGCAGTGACACCAAAGTTTCTAGTTTCTGTTTGTGTCTCCCCTGAGGAGGTTTCAGGCCAGCAATGTCTTTCAGTACTATCTCTTTTGGTTTGGAAGCTATTGCTGAACGTTCGGTAGAAAAAGCTGCTCTGGCCAAGAAAAACACTTTGGTGCACCATGCAGGTACATTTGAGTTTCCCAGGCAAACGAAAGCAGTTACACCAAAGTTTCTAGTTTCTGTTTGTGTCTCCCCTAAGGAATTTTCAAGGCAGCTATGTCTTTCAGTACTATCTCTTTTGGTTTGGAAGCTATTGCTTGACGTTTGGTAGAAAAAGCTTCTCCGGCCGAGAAAAACACTTTTGGTGCACCATGCAGGTACATTTGTGTTTCCCAAGCAAATGAAAGCAGTGACACCAAAGTTTCTAGTTTCTGTTTGTGTCTCCCCTGAGGAGGTTTCAGGCCATCTATGTCTTTCAGTACTATCTCTTTTGGTTTGGAAGCTATTGCTGGACGTTTGGCATGTTTGGTAGAAAAAGCTTCACCGGCCGAGAAAAACACTTTTGGTGCACCATGCAGGTACATTTGAGTTTCCCAGGCAAACGAAAGCAGTGACACCAAAGTTTCTAGTTTCTGTTTGTGTCTCCCCTGAGGAGGTTTCAGGCCAGCAATATCTTTCAGAACTATCTCTTTTTGTTTGGAAGCTATTGCTGGACGTTTGGTAGAAAAAGATGCTCCGGTCGAGAAAAACACTTTTGGTGCACCATGCAGGTACATTTGAGTTTCCCAGGCAAACGAAACCAGTGACACCAATGTTTCTAGTTCTGTTTGTGTCTCCCCTGAGGAGGTTTCAGGCCAGCTATGTCTTTCAGTACTATCTCTTTTGGTTTGGAAGCTATTGCTGGACGTTTGGTAGAAAAAGCTGCTCTGGCCGAGAAAAACACTTTTGGTGCACCATGCAGGTACATTTGAGTTTCCCAGGCAAACGAAAGCAGTTACACCAAAGTTTCTAGTTTCTGTTTGTGTCTCCCCTGAGGAGGTTTCAGGGCAGCTATGTCTTTCAGTACTATCTCTTTTGGTTTGGAAGCTATTGCTGGACGTTTGGTAGAAAAAGCTTCTCCGGCCGAGAAAAACACTTTTGGTGCACCATGCAGGTACATTTGTGTTTCCCAAGCAAACGAAAGCAGTGACACCAAAGTTTCTAGTTTCTGTTTGTGTCTCCCCTGAGGAGGTTTCAGGCCATCGATGTCTTTCAGTACTATCTCTTTTGGTTTGGAAGCTATTGCTGGACGTTTGGCATGTTTGGTAAAAAAAGCTGCTCTGGCCGAGAAAAACACTTTTGGTGCACCATGCAGGTACATTTGAGTTTCCCAGGCAAACGAAAGCAGTGAAACCAAAGTTTCTAGTTTCTGTTTGTGTCTCCCCTGAGGAGGTTTCAGGCCAGCAATATCTTTCAGTACTATCTCTTTTGGTTTGGAAGCTATTGCTGGACGTTTGATAGAAAAAGCTGCTCCGGCCGAGAAAAACACTTTTGGTGCACCATGCAGGTACATTTGAGTTTCCCAGGCAAACGAAAGCAGTTACACCAAAGTTTCTAGTTTCTGTTTGTGTCTCCCCTGAGGAGGTTTCAGGCCAGCTATGTCTTTCAGTACTATCTCTTTTGGTTTGGAAGCTATTGCTGGACGTTTGGTAGAAAAAGCTGCTCTGGCCAAGAAAAACACTTTGGTGAACCATGCAGGTACATTTGAGTTTCCCAGGCAAACAAAAGCAGTGACACCAAAGTTTCTAGTTTCTGTTTGTGTCTCCCCTGAGGAGGTTTCAGGCCAGCTATGTCTTTCAGTACTATCTCTTTTGGTTTGGAAGCTATTGCTGAACGTTCGGTAGAAAAAGCTGCTCTGGCCAAGAAAAACACTTTGGTGCACCATGCAGGTACATTTGAGTTTCCCAGGCAAACGAAAGCAGTGACACCAAAGTTTCTAGTTTCTGTTTGTGTCTCCCCTGAGGAGGTTTCATGCCAGCTATGTCTTTCAGTACTATCTGTTTTGGTTTGGAAGCTATTGCTGGACGTTTGGCATGTTTGGTAGAAAAAGCTTCTCCGGCCGAGAAAAACACATTTGGTGCACCATGCAGGTACATTTGAGTTTCCCAGGCAAACGAAAGCAGTTACACCAAAGTTTCTAGTTTCTGTTTGTGTCTCCCCTGAGGAGGTTTCAGGCCAGCAATATCTTTCAGTACTATCTCTTTTGGTTTGGAAGCTATTGCTGTACGTTTTGTTGAAAAAGCTGCTCCGGCCGAGAAAAACACTTTTGGTGCACCATGCAGGTACATTTGAATTTCCCAGGCAAACGAAAGCAGTTACACCAAAGTTTCTAGTTTCAGTTTGTGTCTCCCCTGAGGAGGTTTCAGGCCAGCTATGTCTTTCAGTACTATCTCTTTTGGTTTGGAAGCTATTTCTGGACGTTTGGAAGAAAAAGCTGCTCTGGCCGAGAAAAACACTTTTGGTGCACCATGCAGGTACATTTGAGTTTCCCAGGCAAACGAAAGCAGTTACACCAAAGTTTCTAGTTTCTGTTTGTGTCTCCCCTGAGGAATTTTCAAGGCAGCTATGTCTTTCAGTACTATCTCTTTTGGTTTGGAAGCTATTGCTTGACGTTTGGTAGAAAAAGCTTCTCCGGCCGAGAAAAACACTTTTGGTGCACCATGCAGGTACATTTGTGTTTCCCAAGCAAACGAAAGCAGTGACACCAAAGTTTCTAGTTTCTGTTTGTGTCTCCCCTGAGGAGGTTTCAGGCCATCTATGTCTTTCAGTACTATCTCTTTTGGTTTGGAAGCTATTGCTGGACGTTTGGCATGTTTGGTAGAAAAAGCTTCTCCGGCCGAGAAAAACACTTTTGGTGCACCATGCAGGTACATTTGAGTTTCCCAGGCAAACGAAAGCAGTTACACCAAAGTTTCTAGTTTCTGTTTGTGTCTCCCCTGAGGAGGTTTCAGGCCAGCAATATCTTTCAGTACTATCTCTTTTGGTTTGGAAGCTATTGCTGTACGTTTTGTTGAAGAAGCTGCTCCCGCCGAGAAAAACACTTTTGGTGCACCATGCAGGTACATTTGAGTTTCCCAGGCAAACGAAAGCAGTTACACCAAAGTTTCTAGTTTCTGTTTGTGTCTCCCCTGAGGAGGTTTCAGGCCAGCTATGTCTTTCAGTACTATCTCTTTTGGTTTTGAAGCTATTGCTGGACGTTCGGTAGAAAAAGCTGCTCTGGCCAAGAAAAACACTTTGGTGCACCATGCAGGTACATTTGAGTTTCCCAGGCAAACAAAAGCAGTGACACCAAAGTTTCTAGTTTCTGTTTGTGTCTCCCCTGAGGAGGTTTCAGGCCAGCAATGTCTTTCAGTACTATCTCTTTTGGTTTGGAAGCTATTGCTGAACGTTCGGTAGAAAAAGCTGCTCTGGCCAAGAAAAACACTTTGGTGCACCATGCAGGTACATTTGAGTTTCCCAGGCAAACAAAAGCAGTGACACCAAAGTTTCTAGTTTCTGTTTGTGTGTCCCCTTAGGAGGTTTCAGGCCAGCTATGTCTTTCAGTACTATCTCTTTTGGTTTGGAAGCTATTGCTGGACGTTTGGCATGTTTGGTAGAAAAAGCTTCACCGGCCGAGAAAAACACTTTTGGTGCACCATGCAGGTACATTTGAGTTTCCCAGGCAAACGAAAGCAGTTACACCAAAGTTTCTAGTTTCTGTTTGTGTCTCCCCTGAGGAGGTTTCAGGGCAGCTATGTCTTTCAGTACTATCTCTTTTGGTTTGGAAGCTATTGCTGGACGTTTGGTAGAAAAAGCTTCTCCGGCCGAGAAAAACACTTTTGGTGCACCATGCAGGTACATTTGTGTTTCCCAAGCAAACGAAAGCAGTGACACCAAAGTTTCTAGTTTCTGTTTGTGTCTCCCCTGAGGAGGTTTCAGGCCATCGATGTCTTTCAGTACTATCTCTTTTGGTTTGGAAGCTATTGCTGGACGTTTGGCATGTTTGGTAAAAAAAGCTGCTCTGGCCGAGAAAAACACTTTTGGTGCACCATGCAGGTACATTTGAGTTTCCCAGGCAAACGAAAGCAGTGACACCAAAGTTTCTAGTTTCTGTTTGTGTCCACCCTGAGGAGGTTTCAGGCCAGCAATATCTTTCAGTACTATCTGTTTTGGTTTGAAAGCTATTGCTGGACGTTTGATAGAAAAAGCTGCTCCGGCCGAGAAAAACACTTTTGGTGCACCATGCAGGTACATTTGAGTTTCCCAGGCAAACGAAAGCAGTTACACCAAAGTTTCTAGTTTCTGTTTGTGTCTCCCCTGAGGAGGTTTCAGGCCAGCTATGTCTTTCAGTACTATCTCTTTTGGTTTGGAAGCTATTGCTGGACGTTTGGTAGAAAAAGCTGCTCTGGCCAAGAAAAACACTTTGGTGCACCATGCAGGTACATTTGAGTTTCCCAGGCAAACAAAAGCAGTGACACCAAAGTATCTAGTTTCTGTTTGTGTCTCCCCTGAGGAGGTTTCAGGCCAGCAATGTCTTTCAGTACTATCTCTTTTGGTTTGGAAGCTATTGCTGAACGTTCGGAAGAAAAAGCTTCTCTGGCCAAGAAAAACACTTTGGTGCACCATGCAGGTACATTTGAGTTTCCCAGGCAAACGAAAGCAGTGACACCAAAGTTTCTAGTTTCTGTTTGTGTCTCCCCTGAGGAGGTTTCATGCCAGCTATGTCTTTCAGAACTATCTGTTTTGGTTTGGAAGCTATTGCTGGACGTTTGGCATGTTTGGTAGAAAAAGCTTCTCCGGCCGAGAAAAACACTTTTGGTGCACCATGCAGGTACATTTGAGTTTCCCAGGCAAACGAAAGCAGTTACACCAAAGATTCTAGTTTCTGTTTGTGTCTCTCCTGAGGAGGTTTCAGGCCAGCTATGTCTTTCAGTACTATCTCTTTTGGTTTGGAAGCTATCGCTGGACGTTTCGTAGAAAAAGCTGCACTGGCCGAGAAAAACACTTTTGGTGCACCATGCAGGTACATTTGAGTTTCCCAGGAAAAGGAAAACAGTGACACCAAAGTTTCTAGTTTCTGTTTGTGTGTCCCCTTAGGAGGTTTCAGGCCAGCTATGTCTTTCAGTACTATCTCTTTTGGTTTGGAAGCTATTGCTGGACGTTTGGAATGTTTGGTAGAAAAAGCTTCTCCGGCCGAGAAAATCACTTTTGGTGCACCATGCAGGTACATTTGGTTTACCAGGCAAACGAAAGCAGTTACACCAAAGTTTCTAGTTTCTGTTTGTGTCTCCCCTGAGGAGGTTTCAGGCCAGTAATATCTTTCAGAACAATCTCTTTTTGTTTGGAAGCTATTGCTGGACGTTTGGTAGAAAAAGCTGCTCCGGTCGAGAAAAACACTTTTGGTGCACCATGCAGGTACATTTGAGTTTCCCAGGCAAACAAAACCAGTGACACCAATGTTTCTAGTTTCTGTTTGTGTCTCCCCTGAGGAGGTTTCAGGCCAGCTATGTCTTTCAGTACTATCTCTTTTGGTTTGGAAGCTATTGCTGGACGTTTGGTAGAAAAAGCTGCTCTGGCCGAGAATAACACTTTGGTGCACCATGCAGGTACATTTGAGTTTCCCAGGCAAACGAAAGCAGTGACACCAAAGTTTCTAGTTTCTGTTTGTGTCTCCCCTGAGGAGGTTTCAGGCCAGCTATGTCTTTCAGTACTATCTGTTTTGGTTTGGAAGCTATTGCTGGACGTTTGGCATGTTTGGTAGAAAAAGCTTCTCCGGCCGAGAAAAACACTTTTGGTGCACCATGCAGGTACATTTGAGTTTCCCAGGCAAACGAAAGCAGTTACACCAAAGTTTCTAGTTTCTGTTTGTGTCTCCCCTGAGGAGGTTTCAGGCCAGCTATGTCTTTCAGTACTATCTCTTTTGGTTTGGAAGCTATTGCTGGACGTTTGGTAGAAAAAGCTGCTCCGGCCGAGAAAAACACTTTTGGTGCACCATCCAGGTACATTTGAGTTTCCCAGGCAAACCAAAGCAGTGACACCAAAGTTTCTAGTTTCTGTTTGTGTCTCCCCTGAGGAGGTTTCAGGCCAGCTATGTCTTTCAGTACTATCTCTTTTGGTTTGGAAGCTATTGCTGGACGTTTGGTAGAAAAAGCTGCTCTGGCCGAGAAAAACACTTTTGGTGCACCATGCAGGTACATTTGAGTTTCCCAGGCAAACAAAAGCAGTTACACCAAAGTTTCTAGTTTCTGTTTGTTTCTCTCCTGAGGAGGTTTCAGGCCAGCTATGACTTTCAGTACTATCTCTTTTGGTTTGGAAGCTATTGCTGGACGTTTGGCATGTTTGGTAGAAAAAGCTGCTCTGGCCGAGAAAAACACTTTTGGTGCACCATGCAGGTACATTTGTGTTTACCAAGTAAACGAAAGCAGTGACACCAAAGTTTCTAGTTTCTGTTTGTGTCTCCCCTGAGGAGGTTTCAGGCCATCTATGTCTTTCATTACTATCTCTTTTGGTTTGGAAGCTATTGCTGGACGTTTGGCATGTTTGGTAAAAAAAGCTGCTCTGGCCGAGAAAAACACTTTTGGTGCACCATGCAGGTACATTTGAGTTTCCCAGGCAAACGAAAGCAGTGACACCAAAGTTTCTAGTTTCTGTTTGTGTCTCCCCTGAGGAGGTTTCAGGCCAGCAATATCTTTCAGAACTATCTGTTTTGGTTTGGAAGCTATTGCTGGACGTTTGGTAGAAAAAGCTTCTCCGGCCGAGAAAAACACTTTTGGTGCACCATGCAGGTACATTTGAGTTTCCCAGGAAAACGAAAGCAGTGACACCAAAGATTCTAGTTTCTGTTTGTGTCTCCCCTGAGGAGGTTTCAGGCCAGCAATATCTTTCAGAACTATCTGTTTTGGTTTGGAAGCTATTGCTGGACGTTTGGCATGTTTGGTAGTAAAACCTGCTCCGGCCGAGAAAAACACTTTTGGTGCACCATGCAGGTACATTTGAGTTTCCCAGGCAAACGAAAGCAGTTACACCAAAGTTTCTAGTTTCTGTTTGTGTGTCCCCTTAGGAGGTTTCAGGCCAGCTATGTCTTTCAGTACTATCTCTTTTGGTTTGGAAGCTATTGCTGGACGTTTGGCATGTTTGGTAGAAAAAGCTTCTCCGGCCGAGAAAAACACTTTTGGTGCACCATGCAGGTACATTTGGTTTCCCAGGCAAACGAAAGCAGTGACACCAAAGTTTCTAGTTTCTGTTTGTGTCTCCCCTGAGGAGGTTTCAGGCCAGTAATATCTTTCAGAACTATCTCTTTTTGTTTGGAAGCTATTGCTGGACGTTTGGTAGAAAAAGCTGCTCCGGTCGAGAAAAACACTTTTGGTGCACCATGCAGGTACATTTGAGTTTCCCAGGCAAACAAAACCAGTGACACCAATGTTTCTAGTTTCTGTTTGTGTCTCCCCTGAGGAGGTTTCAGGCCATCTATGTCTTTCAGTACTATCTCTTTTGGTTTGGAAGCTATTGCTGGACGTTTGGTAGAAAAAGCTGCTCTGGCCAAGAAAAACACTTTGGTGCACCATGCAGGTACATTTGAGTTTCCTAGGCAAAAAAAAGCAGTTACACCAAAGTTTCTAGTTTCTGTTTGTGTCTCCCCTGAGGAGGTTTCAGGCCAGCAATATCTTTCAGTATTATCTCTTTTGGTTTGGAAGCTATTGCTGTACGTTTTGTTGAGAAAGCTTCTCTGGCCGAGAAAAACACTTTTGGTGCACCATGCAAGTACATTTGAGTTTCCCAGGCAAACGAATGCAGTGACACCAAAGTTTCTAGTTTCTGTTTGTGTGGCCCCTTAGGAGGTTTCAGGCCAGCTATGTCTTTCAGTACTATCTCTTTTGGTTTGGAAGCTATTGCTGGACGTTTGGCATGTTTGGTAGAAAAAGCTTCTCCGGCCGAGAAAAACACTTTTGGTGCACCATCCAGGTACATTTGGTTTCCCAGGCAAACGAAAGCAGTGACACCAAAGTTTCTAGTTTCTGTTTGTGTCTCCCCTGAGGAGGTTTCAGGCCAGCAATATCTTTCAGAACTATCTCTTTTTGTTTGGAAGCTATTGCTGGACGTTTGGTAGAAAAAGCTGCTCCGGTCGAGAAAAACACTTTTGGTGCACCATGCAGGTACATTTGAGTTTCCCAGGCAAACGAAACCAGTGACACCAAAGTTTCTAGTTTCTGTTTGTGTCTCCCCTGAGGAGGTTTCAGGCCAGCTATGTCTTTCCGTACTATCTCTTTTGGTTTGGAAGCTATTGCTGGACGTTTGGCATGTTTGGTAGAAAAAGCTTCTCCGGCCGAGAAAAACAATTTTGGTGCACCATGCAGGTACATTTGAGTTTCCCAGGCAAACAAAAGCAGTTACACCAAAGTTTCTAGTTTCTGTTTGTGTCTCCCCTGAGGAGGTTTCAGGCCAGCAATATCTTTCAGTACTATCACTTTTGGTTTGGAAGCTATTGCTGGACGTTTGTCATGTTTGGTAGAAAAAGCTGCTCCGGCCGAGAAAAACACTTTTGGTGCAAAATGCAGGTACATTTGAGTTTCCCAGGCAAACGAAAGCAGTGACACCAAAGTTTCTAGTTTCTGTTTGTGTCTCCCCTGAGGAGGTTTCAGGCCAGCAATATCTTTCAGAACTATCTGTTTTGGTTTGGAAGCTATTGCTGGACGTTTGGTAGAAAAAGCTGCTCCGGCCGAGAAAAACACTCTTGGTGCACCATGCAAGTACATTTGAGTTTCCCAGGCAAACGAATGCAGTGACACCAAAGTTTCTAGTTTCTGTTTGTGTGTCCCCTTAGGAGGTTTCAGGCCAGCTATGTCTTTCAGTACTATCTCTTTTGGTTTGGAAGCTATTGCTGGACGTTTGGCATGTTTGGTAGAAAAAGCTTCTCCGGCCGAGAAAAACACTTTTGGTGCACCATCCAGGTACATTTGGTTTCCCAGGCAAACGAAAGCAGTGACACCAAAGTTTCTAGTTTCTGTTTGTGTCTCCCCTGAGGAGGTTTCAGGCCAGCAATATCTTTCAGAACTATCTCTTTTTGTTTGGAAGCTATTGCTGGACGTTTGGTAGAAAAAGCTGCTCCGGTCGAGAAAAACACTTTTGGTGCACCATGCAGGTACATTTGAGTTTCCAAGGCAAACGAAACCAGTGACACCAAAGTTTCTAGTTTCTGTTTGTGTCTCCCCTGAGGAGGTTTCAGGCCAGCTATGTCTTTCCGTACTATCTCTTTTGGTTTGGAAGCTATTGCTGGACGTTTGGTATGTTTGGTAGAAAAAGCTTCTCCGGCCGAGAAAAACACTTTTGGTGCACCATGCAGGTACATTTGAGTTTCCCAGGCAAACGAAAGCAGTGACACCAAAGTTTCTAGTTTCTGTTTGTGTCTCCCCTGAGGAGGTTTCAGGCCAGCAATATCTTTCAGAACTATCTGTTTTGGTTTGGAAGCTATTGCTGGACTTTTGGTAGAAAAAGCTGCTCCGGCCGAGAAAAACACTCTTGGTGCACCATGCAGGTACATTTGAATTTCCCAGGCAAACGAAAGCAGTTACACCAAAGTTTCTAGTTTCTGTTTGTGTCTGCCCTGAGGAGGTTTCAGGCCAGCAATATCATTCAGTACTATCTCTTTTGGTTTGGAAGCTATTGCTGGACGTTTGGCATGTTTGGTAGAAAAAGTTTCTCCGGCCGAGAAAAACACTTTTGGTGCACCATGCAGGTACATTTGAGTTTCCCAGGCAAACAAAAGCAGTTACACCAAAGTTTCTAGTTTCTGTTTGTGTCTCCCCTGAGGAGGTTTCAGGCCAGCTATGTCTTTCAGTACTATCTCTTTTGGTTTGGAAGCTATTGCTGGACGTTTGGTAGAAAAAGCTGCTCCGGCCGAGAAAAACACTTTTGGTGCACCATGCAGGTACATTTGAGTTTCCCAGGCAAACGAAAGCAGTTACACCAAAGTTTCTAGTTTCTGTTTGTGTCTCCCCTGAGGAGGATTCAGGCCAGCTATGTCTTTCAGTACTATCTTTTTTGGTTTGGAATCTATTGCTGTACGTTTTGTTGAAAAAGCTTCTCTGGCCGAGAAAAACACTTTTGGTGCACCATGCAAGTACATTTGAGTTTACCAGGCAAACGAATGCAGTGACGCCAAAGTTTCTAGTTTCTGTTTGTGTGTCCCCTTAGGAGGTTTCAGGCCAGCTATGTCTTTCAGTACTATCTCTTTTGGTTTGGAAGCTATTGCTGGACGTTTGGCATGTTTGGTAGAAAAAGCTTCTCCGGCCGAGAAAAACACTTTTGGTGCACCATCCAGGTACATTTGGTTTCCCAGGCAAACGAAAGCAGTGACACCAAAGTTTCTAGTTTCTGTTTGTGTCTCCCCTGAGGAGGTTTCAGGCCAGCAATATCTTTCAGAACTATCTCTTTTTGTTTGGAAGCTATTGCTGGACGTTTGGTAGAAAAAGCTGCTCCGGTCGAGAAAAACACTTTTGGTGCACCATGCAGGTACATTTGAGTTTCCCAGGCAAACGAAACCAGTGACACCAAAGTTTCTGGTTTCTGTTTGTGTCTCCCCTGAGGAGGTTTCAGGCCAGCTATGTCTTTCCGTACTATCTCTTTTGGTTTGGAAGCTATCGCTGGACGTTTCGTAGAAAAAGCTGCACTGGCCGAGAAAAACACTTTTGGTGCACCATGCAGGTACATTTGAGTTTCCCAGGAAAAGGAAAACAGTGACACCAAAGTTTCTAGTTTCTGTTTGTGTGTCCCCTTAGGAGGTTTCAGGCCAGCTATGTCTTTCAGTACTATCTCTTTTGGTTTGGAAGCTATTGCTGGACGTTTGGCATGTTTGGTAGAAAAAGCTGCTCCGGTCGAGAAAAACACTTTTGGTGCACCATGCAGGTACATTTGAGTTTCCCAGGCAAACGAAAGCAGCGACACCAAAGTTTCTAGTTTCTGTTTGTGTCTCCCCTGAGGAGGTTTCAGGCCAGCAATATCTTTCAGAACTATCTCTTTTGGTTTTTAAGCTATTGCTGGACGTTTGGTAGAAAAAGCTTCTCCGGCCGAGAAAAACACTTTTGGTGCACCATGCAGGTACATTTGAGTTTCCCAGGCAAACGAAAGCAGTTACACCAAAGTTTCTAGTTTCTGTTTGTGTCTCCCCTGAGGAGGTTTCAGGCCAGCTATGTCTTTCAGTACTATCTCTTTTGGTTTGGAAGCTATTGCTGGACGTTTGGTAGAAAAAGCTGCTCTGGCCAAGAAAAACACTTTGGTGCTCCATGCAGGTACATTTGAGTTTCCCAGGCAAAAAAAAGCAGTTACACCAAAGTTTCTAGTTTCTGTTTGTGTCTCCCCTGAGGAGGTTTCAGGCCAGCAATATCTTTCAGTATTATCTCTTTTGGTTTGGAAGCTATTGCTGTACGTTTTGTTGAGAAAGCTTCTCTGGCCGAGAAAAACACTTTTGGTGCACCATGCAGGTACATTTGAGTTTCCCAGGCAAACGAAAGCAGTGACACCAAAGTTTCTAGTTTCTGTTTGTGTCTCCCCTGAGGAGGTTTCAGGCCAGCAATATCTTTCAGAACTATCTGTTTTGGTTTGGAAGCTATTGCTGGACGTTTGGCATGTTTGGTAGTAAAACCTGCTCCGGCCGAGAAAAACACTTTTGGTGCACCATGCAGGTACATTTGAGTTTCCCAGGCAAACGAAAGCAGTGACACCAAAGTTTCTAGTTTCTGTTTGTGTGTCCCCTTAGGAGGTTTCAGGCCAGCTATGTCTTTCAGTACTATCTCTTTTGGTTTGGAAGCTATTGCTGGACGTTTGGCATGTTTGGTAGAAAAAGCTTCTCCGGCCGAGAAAAACACTTTTGGTGCACCATGCAGGTACATTTGGTTTCCCAGGCAAACGAAAGCAGTTACACCAAAGTTTCTAGTTTCTGTTTGTGTCTCCCCTGAGGAGGTTTCAGGCCAGTAATATCTTTCAGAACTATCTCTTTTTGTTTGGAAGCTATTGCTGGACGTTTGGTAGAAAAAGCTGCTCCGGTCGAGAAAAACACTTTTGGTGCACCATGCAGGTACATTTGAGTTTCCCAGGCAAACAAAACCAGTGACACCAAAGTTTCTAGTTTCTGTTTGTGTCTCCCCTGAGGAGGTTTCAGGCCATCTATGTCTTTCAGTACTATCTCTTTTGGATTGGAAGCTATTGCTGGACGTTTGGCATGTTTGGTAAAAAAAGCTGCTCTGGCCGAGAAAAACACTTTTGGTGCACCATGCAGGTACATTTGAGTTTCCCAGGCAAACGAAAGCAGCGACACCAAAGTTTCTAGTTTCTGTTTGTGTCTCCCCTGAGGAGGTTTCAGGCCAGCAATATCTTTCAGAACTATCTCTTTTGGTTTTTAAGCTATTGCTGGACGTTTGGTAGAAAAAGCTTCTCCGGCCGAGAAAAACACTTTTGGTGCACCATGCAGGTACATTTGAGTTTCCCAGGCAAACGAAAGCAGTTACACCAAAGTTTCTAGTTTCTGTTTGTGTCTCCCCTGAGGAGGTTTCAGGCCAGCTATGTCTTTCAGTACTATCTCTTTTGGTTTGGAAGCTATTGCTGGACGTTTGGTAGAAAAAGCTGCTCTGGCCAAGAAAAACACTTTGGTGCTCCATGCAGGTACATTTGAGTTTCCCAGGCAAAAAAAAGCAGTTACACCAAAGTTTCTAGTTTCTGTTTGTGTCTCCCCTGAGGAGGTTTCAGGCCAGCAATATCTTTCAGTATTATCTCTTTTGGTTTGGAAGCTATTGCTGTACGTTTTGTTGAGAAAGCTTCTCTGGCCGAGAAAAACACTTTTGGTGCACCATGCAAGTACATTTGAGTTTCCCAGGCAAACGAATGCAGTGACACCAAAGTTTCTAGTTTCTGTTTGTGTGGCCCCTTAGGAGGTTTCAGGCCAGCTATGTCTTTCAGTACTA
This sequence comes from Laterallus jamaicensis coturniculus, assembly GCA_022605575.1. Taxonomy (NCBI): domain Eukaryota; kingdom Metazoa; phylum Chordata; class Aves; order Gruiformes; family Rallidae; genus Laterallus; species Laterallus jamaicensis. The sequence continues at coordinate 4,115,711 of JAKCOX010000001.1, forward strand.
TCTCTTTTGGTTTGGAAGCTATTGCTGGACGTTTGGCATGTTTGGTAGAAAAAGATTCTCCGGCCGAGAAAAACACTTTTGGTGCACCATCCAGGTACATTTGGTTTCCCAGGCAAACCAAAGCAGTGACACCAAAGTTTCTAGTTTCTGTTTGTGTCTCCCCTGAGGAGGTTTCAGGCCAGCTATGTCTTTCAGTCCTATCTCTTTTGGTTTGGAAGCTATTGCTGGACGTTTGGTAGAAAAAGCTGCTCTGGCCGAGAAAAACACTTTTGGTGCACCATGCAGGTACATTTGAGTTTCCCAGGCAAACAAAAGCAGTGACACCAAAGTTTCTAGTTTCTGTTTGTGTCTCCCCTGAGGAGGTTTCAGGCCAGCTATGACTTTCAGTACTATCTCTTTTGGTTTGGAAGCTATTGCTGGACGTTTGGCATGTTTGGTAGAAAAAGCTGCTCTGGCCGAGAAAAACACTTTTGGTGCACCATGCAGGTACATTTGTGTTTCCCAAGTAAACGAAAGCAGTGACACCAAAGTTTCTAGTTTCTGTTTGTGTCTCCCCTGAGGAGGTTTCAGGCCATCTATGTCTTTCATTACTATCTCTTTTGGTTTGGAAGCTATTGCTGGACGTTTGGCATGTTTGGTAAAAAAAGCTGCTCTGGCCGAGAAAAACACTTTTGGTGCACCATGCAGGTACATTTGAGTTTCCCAGGCAAACGAAAGCAGTGACACCAAAGTTTCTAGTTTCTGTTTGTGTCTCCCCTGAGGAGGTTTCAGGCCAGCTATGTCTTTCAGTCCTATCTCTTTTGGTTTGGAAGCTATTGCTGGACGTTTGGTAGAAAAAGCTGCTCTGGCCAAGAAAAACACTTTGGTGCTCCACGCAGGTACATTTGAGTTTCCCAGGCAAAAAAAAGCAGTTACACCAAAGTTTCTAGTTTCTGTTTGTGTCTCCCCTGAGGAGGTTTCAGGCCAGCAATATCTTTCAGAACTATCTCTTTTTGTTTGGAAGCTATTGCTGGACGTTTGGTAGAAAAAGCTGCTCCGGTCGAGAAAAACACTTTTGGTGCACCATGCAGGTACATTTGAGTTTCCCAGGCAAACGAATCCAGTGACACCAAAGTTTCTAGTTTCTGTTTGTGTCTCCCCTGAGGAGGTTTCAGGCCAGCTATGTCTTTCCGTACTATCTCTTTTGGTTTGGAAGCTATTGCTGGACGTTTGGCATGTTTGGTAGAAAAAGCTTCTCCGGCCGAGAAAAACACTTTTGGTGCACCATGCAGGTACATTTGAGTTTCCCAGGCAAACAAAAGCAGTTACACCAAAGTTTCTAGTTTCTGTTTGTGTCTCCCCTGAGGAGGTTTCAGGCCAGCAATATCTTTCAGTACTATCACTTTTGGTTTGGAAGCTATTGCTGGACTTTTGGCATGTTTGGTAGAAAAAGCTGCTCCGGCCGAGAAAAACACTTTTGGTGCACCATGCAGGTACATTTGAGTTTCCCAGGCAAACGAAAGCAGTGACACCAAAGTTTCTAGTTTCTGTTTGTGTCTCCCCTGAGGAGGTTTCAGGCCAGCAATATCTTTCAGAACTATCTGTTTTGGTTTGGAAGCTATTGCTGGACGTTTGGTAGAAAAAGCTGCTCCGGTCGAGAAAAACACTCTTGGTGCACCATGCAAGTACATTTGAGTTTCCCAGGCAAACGAATGCAGTGACACCAAAGTTTCTAGTTTCTGTTTGTGTGGCCCCTTAGGAGGTTTCAGGCCAGCTATGTCTTTCAGTACTATCTCTTTTGGTTTGGAAGCTATTGCTGGACGTTTGGCATGTTTGGTAGAAAAAGCTTCTCCGGCCGAGAAAAACACTTTTGGTGCACCATCCAGGTACATTTGGTTTCCCAGGCAAACGAAAGCAGTGACACCAAAGTTTCTAGTTTCTGTTTGTGTCTCCCCTGAGGAGGTTTCAGGCCAGCAATATCTTTCAGAACTATCTCTTTTTGTTTGGAAGCTATTGCTGGACGTTTGGTAGAAAAAGCTGCTCCGGTCGAGAAAAACACTTTTGTTGCACCATGCAGGTACATTTGAGTTTCCAAGGCAAACGAAACCAGTGACACCAAAGTTTCTAGTTTCTGTTTGTGTCTCCCCTGAGGAGGTTTCAGGCCAGCTATGTCTTTCCGTACTATCTCTTTTGGTTTGGAAGCTATTGCTGGACGTTTGGCATGTTTGGTAGAAAAAGCTTCTCCGGCCGAGAAAAACACTTTTGGTGCACCATGCAGGTACATTTGAGTTTCCCAGGCAAACGAAAGCAGTGACACCAAAGTTTCTAGTTTCTGTTTGTGTCTCCCCTGAGGAGGTTTCAGGCCAGCAATATCTTTCAGAACTATCTGTTTTGGTTTGGAAGCTATTGCTGGACTTTTGGTAGAAAAAGCTGCTCCGGCCGAGAAAAACACTCTTGGTGCACCATGCAGGTACATTTGAATTTCCCAGGCAAACGAAAGCAGTTACACCAAAGTTTCTAGTTTCTGTTTGTGTCTGCCCTGAGGAGGTTTCAGGCCAGCAATATCATTCAGTACTATCTCTTTTGGTTTGGAAGCTATTGCTGGACGTTTGGCATGTTTGGTAGAAAAAGTTTCTCCGGCCGAGAAAAACACTTTTGGTGCACCATGCAGGTACATTTGAGTTTCCCAGGCAAACAAAAGCAGTTACACCAAAGTTTCTAGTTTCTGTTTGTGTCTCCCCTGAGGAGGTTTCAGGCCAGCTATGCCTTTCAGTACTATCTCTTTTGGTTTGGAAGCTATTGCTGGACGTTTGGTAGAAAAAGCTGATCCGGCCGAGAAAAACACTTTTGGTGCACCATGCAGGTACATTTGAGTTTCCCAGGCAAACGAAAGCAGTTACACCAAAGTTTCTAGTTTCTGTTTGTGTCTCCCCTGAGGAGGATTCAGGCCAGCAATGTCTTTCAGTACTATCTTTTTTGGTTTGGAATCTATTACTGTACGTTTTGTTGAAAAAGCTTCTCTGGCCGAGAAAAACACTTTTGGTGCACCATGCAAGTACATTTGAGTTTACCAGGCAAACGAATGCAGTGACGCCAAAGTTTCTAGTTTCTGTTTGTGTGTCCCCTTAGGAGGTTTCAGGCCAGCTATGTCTTTCAGTACTATCTCTTTTGGTTTGGAAGCTATTGCTGGACGTTTGGCATGTTTGGTAGAAAAAGCTTCTCCGGCCGAGAAAAACACTTTTGGTGCACCATCCAGGTACATTTGGTTTCCCAGGCAAACGAAAGCAGTGACACCAAAGTTTCTAGTTTCTGTTTGTGTCTCCCCTGAGGAGGTTTCAGGCCAGCAATATCTTTCAGAACTATCTCTTTTTGTTTGGAAGCTATTGCTGGACGTTTGGTAGAAAAAGCTGCTCCGGTCGAGAAAAACACTTTTGGTGCACCATGCAGGTACATTTGAGTTTCCCAGGCAAACGAAACCAGTGACACCAAAGTTTCTGGTTTCTGTTTGTGTCTCCCCTGAGGAGGTTTCAGGCCAGCTATGTCTTTCCGTACTATCTCTTTTGGTTTGGAAGCTATCGCTGGACGTTTCGTAGAAAAAGCTGCACTGGCCGAGAAAAACACTTTTGGTGCACCATGCAGGTACATTTGAGTTTCCCAGGAAAAGGAAAACAGTGACACCAAAGTTTCTAGTTTCTGTTTGTGTGTCCCCTTAGGAGGTTTCAGGCCAGCTATGTCTTTCAGTACTATCTCTTTTGGTTTGGAAGCTATTGCTGGACGTTTGGCATGTTTGGTAGAAAAAGCTTCTCCGGCCGAGAAAAACACTTTTGGTGCACCATGCAGGTACATTTGGTTTCCCAGGCAAACGAAAGCAGTTACACCAAAGTTTCTAGTTTCTGTTTGTGTCTCCCCTGAGGAGGTTTCAGGCCAGTAATATCTTTCAGAACAATCTCTTTTTGTTTGGAAGCTATTGCTGGACGTTTGGTAGAAAAAGCTGCTCCGGCCGAGAAAAACACTTTTGGTGCACCATGCAGGTACATTTGAGTTTCCCAGGCAAACAAAACCAGTGACACCAATGTTTCTAGTTTCTGTTTGTGTCTCCCCTGAGGAGGTTTCAGGCCAGCTATGTCTTTCAGTACTATCTCTTTTGGTTTGGAAGCTATTGCTGGACGTTTGGTAGAAAAAGCTGCTCTGGCCGAGAATAACACTTTGGTGCACCATGCAGGTACATTTGAGTTTCCCAGGCAAACGAAAGCAGTGACACCAAAGTTTCTAGTTTCTGTTTGTGTCTCCCCTGAGGAGGTTTCAGGCCAGCTATGTCTTTCAGTACTATCTGTTTTGGTTTGGAAGCTATTGCTGGACGTTTGGCATGTTTGGTAGAAAAAGCTTCTCCGGCCGAGAAAAACACTTTTGGTGCACCATGCAGGTACATTTGAGTTTCCCAGGCAAACGAAAGCAGTTACACCAAAGTTTCTAGTTTCTGTTTGTGTCTCCCCTGAGGAGGTTTCAGGCCAGCAATATCTTTCAGTACTATCTCTTTTGGTTTGGAAGCTATTGCTGGACGTTTGGTAGAAAAAGCTGCTCTGGCCGAGAAAAACACTTTTGGTGCACCATGCAGGTACATTTGAGTTTCCCAGGCAAACGAAAGCAGTGACACCAAAGTTTCTAGTTTCTGTTTGTGTCTCCCCTGAGGAGGTTTCAGGCCAGCTATGTCTTTCAGTACTATCTCTTTTGGTTTGGAAGCTATTGCTGGACGTTTGGTAGAAAAAGCTGCTCTGGCCGAGAAAAACACTTTTGGTGCACCATGCAGGTACATTTGAGTTTCCCAGGCAAACAAAAGCAGTGACACCAAAGTTTCTAGTTTCTGTTTGTGTCTCCCCTGAGGAGGTTTCAGGCCAGCTATGACTTTCAGTACTATCTCTTTTGGTTTGGAAGCTATTGCTGGACGTTTGGCATGTTTTGTAGAAAAAGCTGCTCTGGCCGAGAAAAACACTTTTGGTGCACCATGCAGGTACATTTGTGTTTCCCAAGTAAACGAAAGCAGTGACACCAAAGTTTCTAGTTTCTGTTTGTGTCTCCCCTGAGGAGGTTTCAGGCCATCTATGTCTTTCATTACTATCTCTTTTGGTTTGGAAGCTATTGCTGGACGGTTGGCATGTTTGGTAAAAAAAGCTGCTCTGGCCGAGAAAAACACTTTTGGTGCACCATGCAGGTACATTTGAGTTTCCCAGGCAAACGAAAGCAGTGACACCAAAGTTTCTAGTTTCTGTTTGTGTCTCCCCTGAGGAGGTTTCAGGCCAGCAATATCTTTCAGAACTATCTGTTTTGGTTTGGAAGCTATTGCTGGACGTTTGGCATGTTTGGTAGTAAAACCTGCTCCGGCCGAGAAAAACACTTTTGGTGCACCATGCAGGTACATTTGAGTTTCCCAGGCAAACGAAAGCAGTTACACCAAAGTTTCTAGTTTCTGTTTGTGTGTCCCCTTAGGAGGTTTCAGGCCAGCTATGTCTTTCAGTACTATCTCTTTTGGTTTGGAAGCTATTGCTGGACGTTTGGCATGTTTGGTAGAAAAAGCTTCTCCGGCCGAGAAAAACACTTTTGGTGCACCATGCAGGTACATTTGGTTTCCCAGGCAAACGAAAGCAGTTACACCAAAGTTTCTAGTTTCTGTTTGTGTCTCCCCTGAGGAGGTTTCAGGCCAGTAATATCTTTCAGAACTATCTCTTTTTGTTTGGAAGCTATTGCTGGACGTTTTGTAGAAAAAGCTGCTCCGGTCGAGAAAAACACTTTTGGTGCACCATGCAGGTACATTTGAGTTTCCCAGGCAAACAAAACCAGTGACACCAATGATTCTAGTTTCTGTTTGTGTCTCCCCTGAGGAGGTTTCAGGCCATCTATGTCTTTCAGTACTATCTCTTTTGGTTTGGAAGCTATTGCTGGACGTTTGGCATGTTTGGTAAAAAAAGCTGCTCTGGCCGAGAAAAACACTTTTGGTGCACCATGCAGGTACATTTGAGTTTCCCAGGCAAACGAAAGCAGCGACACCAAAGTTTCTAGTTTCTGTTTGTGTCTCCCCTGAGGAGGTTTCAGGCCAGCAATATCTTTCAGAACTATCTCTTTTGGTTTTTAAGCTATTGCTGGACGTTTGGTAGAAAAAGCTTCTCCGGCCGAGAAAAACACTTTTGGTGCACCATGCAGGTACATTTGAGTTTCCCAGGCAAACGAAAGCAGTTACACCAAAGTTTCTAGTTTCTGTTTGTGTCTCCCCTGAGGAGGTTTCAGGCCAGCTATGTCTTTCAGTCCTATCTCTTTTGGTTTGGAAGCTATTGCTGGACGTTTGGTAGAAAAAGCTGCTCTGGCCAAGAAAAACACTTTGGTGCTCCATGCAGGTACATTTGAGTTTCCCAGGCAAAAAAAAGCAGTTACACCAAAGTTTCTAGTTTCTGTTTGTGTCTCCCCTGAGGAGGTTTCAGGCCAGCAATATCTTTCAGTATTTTCTCTTTTGGTTTGGAAGCTATTGCTGTACGTTTTGTTGAGAAAGCTTCTCTGGCCGAGAAAAACACTTTTGGTGCACCATGCAAGTACATTTGAGTTTCCCAGGCAAACGAATGAAGTGACACCAAAGTTTCTAGTTTCTGTTTGTGTGGCCCCTTAGGAGGTTTCAGGCCAGCTATGTCTTTCAGTACTATCTCTTTTGGTTTGGAAGCTATTGCTGGACGTTTGGCATGTTTGGTAGAAAAAGATTCTCCGGCCGAGAAAAAAACTTTTGGTGCACCATCCAGGTACATTTGGTTTCCCAGGCAAACCAAAGCAGTGACACCAAAGTTTCTAGTTTCTGTTTGTGTCTCCCCTGAGGAGGTTTCAGGCCAGCTATGTCTTTCAGTACTATCTCTTTTGGTTTGGAAGCTATTGCTGGACGTTTGGTAGAAAAAGCTGCTCTGGCCGAGAAAAACACTTTTGGTGCACCATGCAGGTACATTTGAGTTTCCCAGGCAAACGAAAGCAGTGACACCAAAGTTTCTAGTTTCTGTTTGTGTCTCCCCTGAGGAGGTTTCAGGCCAGCTATGACTTTCAGTACTATCTCTTTTGGTTTGGAAGCTATTGCTGGACGTTTGGCATGTTTGGTAGAAAAAGCTGCTCTGGCCGAGAAAAACACTTTTGGTGCACCATGCAGGTACATTTGTGTTTCCCAAGTAAACGAAAGCAGTGACACCAAAGTTTCTAGTTTCTGTTTGTGTCTCCCCTGAGGAGGTTTCAGGCCATCTATGTCTTTCATTACTATCTCTTTTGGTTTGGAAGCTATTGCTGGACGTTTGGCATGTTTGGTAAAAAAAGCTGCTCTGGCCGAGAAAAACACTTTTGGTGCACCATGCAGGTACATTTGAGTTTCCCAGGCAAACGAAAGCAGTGACACCAAAGTTTCTAGTTTCTGTTTGTGTCTCCCCTGAGGAGGTTTCAGGCCAGCAATATCTTTCAGAACTATCTGTTTTGGTTTGGAAGCTATTGCTGGACGTTTGGCATGTTTGGTAGTAAAACCTGCTCCGGCCGAGAAAAACACTTTTGGTGCACCATGCAGGTACATTTGAGTTTCCCAGGCAAACGAAAGCAGTTACACCAAAGTTTCTAGTTTCTGTTTGTGTGTCCCCTTAGGAGGTTTCAGGCCAGCTATGTCTTTCAGTACTATCTCTTTTGGTTTGGAAGCTATTGCTGGACGTTTGGCATGTTTGGTAGAAAAAGCTTCTCCGGCCGAGAAAAACACTTTTGGTGCACCATGCAGGTACATTTGGTTTCCCAGGCAAACGAAAGCAGTTACACCAAAGTTTCTAGTTTCTGTTTGTGTCTCCCCTGAGGAGGTTTCAGGCCAGAAATATCTTTCAGAACTATCTCTTTTTGTTTGGAAGCTATTGCTGGACGTTTGGTAGAAAAAGCTGCTCCGGTCGAGAAAAACACTTTTGGTGCACCATGCAGGTACATTTGAGTTTCCCAGGCAAACAAAACCAGTGACACCAATGTTTCTAGTTTCTGTTTGTGTCTCCCCTGAGGAGGTTTCAGGCCAGCTATGTCTTTCAGTACTATCTCTTTTCGTTTGGAAGCTATTGCTGGACGTTTGGTAAAAAAAGCTGCTCTGGCCGAGAAAAACACTTTTGGTGCACCATGCAGGTACATTTGAGTTTCCCAGGCAAACGAAAGCAGCGACACCAAAGTTTCTAGTTTCTGTTTGTGTCTCCCCTGAGGAGGTTTCAGGCCAGCAATATCTTTCAGAACTATCTCTTTTGGTTTTTAAGCTATTGCTGGACGTTTGGTAGAAAAAGCTTCTCTGGCCGAGAAAAACACTTTTGGTGCACCATCCAGGTACATTTGGTTTCCCAGGCAAACCAAAGCAGTGACACCAAAGTTTCTAGTTTCTGTTTGTGTCTCCCCTGAGGAGGTTTCAGGCCAGCAATATCTTTCAGAACTATCTCTTTTTGTTTGGAAGCTATTGCTGGACGTTTGGTAGAAAAAGCTGCTCCGGTCGAGAAAAACACTTTTGGTGCACCATGCAGGTACATTTGAGTTTCCCAGGCAAACGAAACCAGTGACACCAAAGTTTCTAGTTTCTGTTTGTGTCTCCCCTGAGGAGGTTTCAGGCCAGCTATGTCTTTCCGTACTATCTCTTTTGGTTTGGAAGCTATTGCTGGACGTTTGGCATGTTTGGTAGAAAAAGCTTCTCCGGCCGAGAAAAACACTTTTGGTGCACCATGCAGGTACATTTGAGTTTCCCAGGCAAACGAAAGCAGTGACACCAAAGTTTCTAGTTTCTGTTTGTGTCTCCCCTGAGGAGGTTTCAGGCCAGCAATATCTTTCAGAACTATCTGTTTTGGTTTGGAAGCTATTGCTGGACTTTTGGTAGAAAAAGCTGCTCCGGCCGAGAAAAACACTCTTGGTGCACCATGCAGGTACATTTGAATTTCCCAGGCAAACGAAAGCAGTTACACCAAAGTTTCTAGTTTCTGTTTGTGTCTGCCCTGAGGAGGTTTCAGGCCAGCAATATCATTCAGTACTATCTCTTTTGGTTTGGAAGCTATTGCTGGACGTTTGGCATGTTTGGTAGAAAAAGTTTCTCCCGCCGAGAAAAACACTTTTGGTGCACCATGCAGGTACATTTGAGTTTCCCAGGCAAACAAAAGCAGTTACACCAAAGTTTCTAGTTTCTGTTTGTGTCTCCCCTGAGGAGGTTTCAGGCCAGCTATGTCTTTCAGTACTATCTCTTTTGGTTTGGAAGCTATTGCTGGACGTTTGGTAGAAAAAGCTGCTCCGGCCGAGAAAAACAATTTTAGTGCACCATGCAGGTACATTTGAGTTTCCCAGGCAAACGAAAGCAGTTACACCAAAGTTTCTAGTTTCTGTTTGTGTCTCCCCTGAGGAGGATTCAGGCCAGCTATGTCTTTCAGTACTATCTTTTTTGGTTTGGAATCTATTGCTGTACGTTTTGTTGAAAAAGCTTCTCTGGCCGAGAAAAACACTTTTGGTGCACCATGCAAGTACATTTGAGTTTCCCAGGCAAACGAATGCAGTGACGCCAAAGTTTCTAGTTTCTGTTTGTGTGTCCCCTTAGGAGGTTTCAGGCCAGCTATGTCTTTCAGTACTATCTCTTTTGGTTTGGAAGCTATTGCTGGACGTTTGGCATGTTTGGTAGAAAAAGCTTCTCCGGCCGAGAAAAACACTTTTGGTGCACCATGCAGGTACATTTGGTTTCCCAGGCAAACGAAAGCAGTTACACCAAAGTTTCTAGTTTCTGTTTGTGTCTCCCCTGAGGAGGTTTCAGGCCAGTAATATCTTTCAGAACAATCTCTTTTTGTTTGGAAGCTATTGCTGGACGTTTGGTAGAAAAAGCTGCTCCGGTCGAGAAAAACACTTTTGGTGCACCATGCAGGTACATTTGAGTTTCCCAGGCAAACAAAACCAGTGACACCAATGTTTCTAGTTTCTGTTTGTGTCTCCCCTGAGGAGGTTTCAGGCCAGCTATGTCTTTCAGTACTATCTCTTTTGGTTTGGAAGCTATTGCTGGACGTTTGGTAGAAAATGCTGCTCTGGCCGAGAATAACACTTTGGTGCACCATGCAGGTACATTTGAGTTTCCCAGGCAAACGAAAGCAGTGACACCAAAGTTTCTAGTTTCTGTTTGTGTCTCCCCTGAGGAGGTTTCAGGCCAGCTATGTCTTTCAGTACTATCTGTTTTGGTTTGGAAGCTATTGCTGGACGTTTGGCATGTTTGGTAGAAAAAGCTTCTCCGGCCGAGAAAAACACTTTTGGTGCACCATGCAGGTACATTTGAGTTTCCCAGGCAAACGAAAGCATTTACACCAAAGTTTCTAGTTTCTGTTTGTGTCTCCCCTGAGGAGGTTTCAGGCCAGCAATATCTTTCAGTACTATCTCTTTTGGTTTGGAAGCTATTGCTGGACGTTTGGTAGAAAAAGCTGCTCCGGCCGAGAAAAACACTTTTGGTGCACCATCCAGGTACATTTGAGTTTCCCAGGCAAACCAAAGCAGTGACACCAAAGTTTCTAGTTTCTGTTTGTGTCTCCCCTGAGGAGGTTTCAGGCCAGCTATGTCTTTCAGTACTATCTCTTTTGGTTTGGAAGCTATTGCTGGACGTTTGGTAGAAAAAGCTGCTCTGGCCGAGAAAAACACTTTTGGTGCACCATGCAGGTACATTTGAGTTTCCCAGGCAAACGAAAGCATTTACACCAAAGTTTCTAGTTTCTGTTTGTGTCTCCCCTGAGGAGGTTTCAGGCCAGCAATATCTTTCAGTACTATCTCTTTTGGTTTGGAAGCTATTGCTGGACGTTTGGTAGAAAAAGCTGCTCCGGCCGAGAAAAACACTTTTGGTGCACCATCCAGGTACATTTGAGTTTCCCAGGCAAACCAAAGCAGTGACACCAAAGTTTCTAGTTTCTGTTTGTGTCTCCCCTGAGGAGGTTTCAGGCCAGCTATGTCTTTCAGTACTATCTCTTTTGGTTTGGAAGCTATTGCTGGACGTTTGGTAGAAAAAGCTGCTCTGGCCGAGAAAAACACTTTTGGTGCACCATGCAGGTACATTTGAGTTTCCCAGGCAAACAAAAGCAGTGACACCAAAGTTTCTAGTTTCTGTTTGTGTCTCCCCTGAGGAGGTTTCAGGCCAGCTATGACTTTCAGTACTATCTCTTTTGGTTTGGAAGCTATTGCTGGACGTTTGGCATGTTTGGTAGAAAAAGCTGCTCTGGCCGAGAAAAACACTTTTGGTGCACCATGCAGGTACATTTGTGTTTCCCAAGTAAACGAAAGCAGTGACACCAAAGTTTCTAGTTTCTGTTTGTGTCTCCCCTGAGGAGGTTTCAGGCCATCTATGTCTTTCATTACTATCTCTTTTGGTTTGGAAGCTATTGCTGGACGTTTGGCATGTTTGGTAAAAAAAGCTGCTCTGGCCGAGAAAAACACTTTTGGTGCACCATGCAGGTACATTTGAGTTTCCCAGGCAAACGAAAGCAGTGACACCAAAGTTTCTAGTTTCTGTTTGTGTCTCCCCTGAGGAGGTTTCAGGCCAGCAATATCTTTCAGAACTATCTGTTTTTGTTTGGAAGCTATTGCTGGACGTTTGGCATGTTTGGTAGTAAAACCTGCTCCGGCCGAGAAAAACACTTTTGGTGCACCATGCAGGTACATTTGAGTTTCCCAGGCAAACGAAAGCAGTTACACCAAAGTTTCTAGTTTCTGTTTGTGTGTCCCCTTAGGAGGTTTCAGGCCAGCTATGTCTTTCAGTACTATCTCTTTTGGTTTGGAAGCTATTGCTGGACGTTTGGCATGTTTGGTAGAAAAAGCTTCTCCGGCCGAGAAAAACACTTTTGGTGCACCATGCAGGTACATTTGGTTTCCCAGGCAAACGAAAGCAGTGACACCAAAGTTTCTAGTTTCTGTTTGTGTCTCCCCTGAGGAGGTTTCAGGCCAGTAATATCTTTCAGAACTATCTCTTTTTGTTTGGAAGCTATTGCTGGACGTTTGGTAGAAAAAGCTGCTCCGGTCGAGAAAAACACTTTTGGTGCACCATGCAGGTACATTTGAGTTTCCCAGGCAAACAAAACCAGTGACACCAATGTTTCTAGTTTCTGTTTGTGTCTCCCCTGAGGAGGTTTCAGGCTAGCAATGTCTTTCAGTACTATCTCTTTTGGTTTGGAAGCTATTGCTGGACGTTTGGTAGAAAAAGCTGCTCTGGCCGAGAAAAACACTTTTGGTGCACCATGCAGGTACATCTGTGTTTCCCAAGCAAACGAAAGCAGTGACACCAAAGTTTCTAGTTTCTGTTTCTGTCTCCCCTGAGGAGGTTTCAGGCCATCTATGTCTTTCAGTACTATCTCTTTTGGTTTGGAAGCTATTGCTGGACGTTTGGCATGTTTGGTAAAAAAAGCTGCTCTGGCCGAGAAAAACACTTTTGGTGCACCATGCAGGTACATTTGAGTTTCCCAGGCAAACGAAAGCAGCGACACCAAAGTTTCTAGTTTCTGTTTGTGTCTCCCCTGAGGAGGTTTCAGGCCAGTAATATCTTTCAGAACTATCTCTTTTGGTTTTTAAGCTATTGCTGGACGTTTGGTAGAAAAAGCTTCTCCGGCCGAGAAAAACACTTTTGGTGCACCATGCAGGTACATTTGAGTTTCCCAGGCAAACAAAAGCAGTTACACCAAAGTTTCTAGTTTCTGTTTGTGTCTCCCCTGAGGAGGTTTCAGGCCAGCTATGTCTTTCAGTCCTATCTCTTTTGGTTTGGAAGCTATTGCTGGACGTTTGGTAGAAAATGCTGCTCTGGCCAAGAAAAACACTTTGGTGCACCATGCAGGTACATTTGAGTTTCCCAGGCAAAAAAAAGCAGTTACACCAAAGTTTCTAGTTTCTGTTTGTGTCTCCCCTGAGGAGGTTTCAGGCCAGCAATATCTTTCAGTATTATCTCTTTTGGTTTGTAAGCTATTGCTGTACGTTTTGTTGAGAAAGCTTCTCTGGCCGAGAAAAACACTTTTGGTGCACCATGCAAGTACATTTGAGTTTCCCAGGCAAACGAATGCAGTGACACCAAAGTTTCTAGTTTCTGTTTGTGTGGCCCTTTAGGAGGTTTCAGGCCAGCTATGTCTTTCAGTACTATCTCTTTTGGTTTGGAAGCTATTGCTGGACGTTTGGCATGTTTGGTAGAAAAAGCTTCTCCGGCCGAGAAAAACACTTTTGGTGCACCATCCAGGTACATTTGGTTTCCCAGGCAAACGAAAGCAGTGACACCAAAGTTTCTAGTTTCTGTTTGTGTCTCCCCTGAGGAGGTTTCAGGCCAGCAATATCTTTCAGAACTATCTCTTTTTGTTTGGAAGCTATTGCTGGACGTTTGGTAGAAAAAGCTGCTCCGGTCGAGAAAAACACTTTTGGTGCACCATGCAGGTACATTTGAGTTTCCCAGGCAAACGAAACCAGTGACACCAAAGTTTCTAGTTTCTGTTTGTGTCTCCCCTGAGGAGGTTTCAGGCCAGCTATGTCTTTCCGTACTATCTCTTTTGGTTTGGAAGCTATTGCTGGACGTTTGGCATGTTTGGTAGAAAAAGCTTCTCCGGCCGAGAAAAACACTTTTGGTGCACCATGCAGGTACATTTGAGTTTCCCAGGCAAACAAAAGCAGTTACACCAAAGTTTCTAGTTTCTGTTTGTGTCTCCCCTGAGGAGGTTTCAGGCCAGCAATATCTTTCAGTACTATCACTTTTGGTTTGGAAGCTATTGCTGGACGTTTGGCATGTTTGGTAGAAAAAGCTGCTCCGGACGAGAAAAACACTTTTGGTGCACCATGCAGGTACATTTGAGTTTCCCAGGCAAACGAAAGCAGTGACACCAAAGTTTCTAGTTTCTGTTTGTGTCTCCCCTGAGGAGGTTTCAGGCCAGCAATATCTTTCAGAACTATCTGTTTTGGTTTGAAGCTATTGCTGGACGTTTGGTAGAAAAAGCTGCTCCGGCCGAGAAAAACACTCTTGGTGCACCATGCAAGTACATTTGAGTTTCCCAGGCAAACGAATGCAGTGACACCAACGTTTCTAGTTTCTGTTTGTGTGGCCCCTTAGGAGGTTTCAGGCCAGCTATGTCTTTCAGTACTATCTCTTTTGGTTTGGAAGCTATTGCTGGACGTTTGGCATGTTTGGTAGAAAAAGCTTCTCCGGCCGAGAAAAACACTTTTGGTGCACCATCCAGGTACATTTGGTTTCCCAGGCAAACGAAAGCAGTGACACCAAAGTTTCTAGTTTCTGTTTGTGTCTCCCCTGAGGAGGTTTCAGGCCAGCAATATCTTTCAGAACTATCTCTTTTTGTTTGGAAGCTATTGCTGGACGTTTGGTAGAAAAAGCTGCTCCGGCCGAGAAAAACACTTTTGGTGCACCATGCAGGTACATTTGAGTTTCCCAGGCAAACAAAAGCAGTTACACCAAAGTTTCTAGTTTCTGTTTGTGTCTCCCCTGAGGAGGTTTCAGGCCAGCAATATCTTTCAGTACTATCACTTTTGGTTTGGAAGCTATTGCTGGACGTTTGGCATGTTTGGTAGAAAAAGCTGCTCCGGCCGAGAAAAACACTTTTGGTGCACCATGCAGGTACATTTGAGTTTCCCAGGCAAACGAAAGCAGTGACACCAAAGTTTCTAGTTTCTGTTTGTGTCTCCCCTGAGGAGGTTTCAGGCCAGCAATATCTTTCAGAACTATCTGTTTTGGTTTGGAAGCTATTGCTGGACGTTTGGTAGAAAAAGCTGCTCCGGACGAGAAAAACACTCTTGGTGCACCATGCAGGTACATTTGAATTTCCCAGGCAAACGAAAGCAGTTACACCAAAGTTTCTAGTTTCTGTTTGTGTCTGCCCTGAGGAGGTTTCAGGCCAGCAATATCATTCAGTACTATCTCTTTTGGTTTGGAAGCTATTGCTGGACGTTTGGCATGTTTGGTAGAAAAAGTTTCTCCGGCCGAGAAAAACACTTTTGGTGCACCATGCAGGTACATTTGAGTTTCCCAGGCAAACAAAAGCAGTTACACCAAAGTTTCTAGTTTCTGTTTGTGTCTCCCCTGAGGAGGTTTCAGGCCAGATATGTCTTTCAGTACTATCTCTTTTGGTTTGGAAGCTATTGCTGGACGTTTGGTAGAAAAAGCTGCTCCGGCCGAGAAAAACACTTTTGGTGCACCATGCAGGTACATTTGAGTTTCCCAGGCAAACGAAAGCAGTTACACCAAAGTTTCTAGTTTCTGTTTGTGTCTCCCCTGAGGAGGTTTCAGGCTAGCAATGTCTTTCAGTACTATCTCTTTTGGTTTGGAAGCTATTGCTGAACGTTCGGTAGAAAAAGCTTCTCCGGCTGAGAAAAACACTTTTGGTGCACCATGCAGGTACATTTGAGTTTCCCAGGCAAACAAAAGCAGTTACACCAAAGTTTATAGTTTCTGTTTGTGTCTCCCCTGAGGAGGTTTCAGGCCAGCTATGTCTTTCCGTACTATCTCTTTTGGTTTGGAAGCTATTGCTGGACGTTTGGCATGTTTGGTAGAAAAAGGTTCTCCGGCCGAGAAAAACACTTTTGGTGCACCATGCAGGTACATTTGAGTTTCCCAGGCAAACAAAAGCAGTTACACCAAAGTTTCTAGTTTCTGTTTGTGTCTCCCCTGAGGAGGTTTCAGGCCAGCAATATCATTCAGTACTATCACTTTTGGTTTGGAAGCTATTGCTGGACGTTTGGCATGTTTGGTAGAAAAAGCTGCTCCGGCCGAGAAAAACACTTTTGGTGCACCATGCAGGTACATTTGAGTTTCCCAGGCAAACGAAAGCAGTGACACCAAAGTTTCTAGTTTCTGTTTGTGTCTCCCCTGAGGAGGTTTCAGGCCAGCAATATCTTTCAGAACTATCTCTTTTTGTTTGGAAGCTATTGCTGGACGTTTGGTAGAAAAAGCTGCTCCGGCCGAGAAAAACACTTTTGGTGCACCATGCAGGTACATTTGAGTTTCCCAGGCAAACAAAAGCAGTTACACCAAAGTTTCTAGTTTCTGTTTGTGTCTCCCCTGAGGAGGTTTCAGGCCAGCAATATCTTTCAGTACTATCACTTTTGGTTTGGAAGCTATTGCTGGACGTTTGGCATGTTTGGTAGAAAAAGCTGCTCCGGCCGAGAAAAACACTTTTGGTGCACCATGCAGGTACATTTGAGTTTCCCAGGCAAACGAAAGCAGTGACACCAAAGTTTCTAGTTTCTGTTTGTGTCTCCCCTGAGGAGGTTTCAGGCCAGCAATATCTTTCAGAACTATCTGTTTTGGTTTGGAAGCTATTGCTGGACGTTTGGTAGAAAAAGCTGCTCCGGCCGAGAAAAACACTTTTGGTGCACCATGCAGGTACATTTGAGTTTCCCAGGCAAACAAAAGCAGTTACACCAAAGTTTCTAGTTTCTGTTTGTGTCTCCCCTGAGGAGGTTTCAGGCCAGCAATATCATTCAGTACTATCACTTTTGGTTTGGAAGCTATTGCTGGACGTTTGGCATGTTTGGTAGAAAAAGCTGCTCCGGCCGAGAAAAACACTTTTGGTGCACCATGCAGGTACATTTGAGTTTCCCAGGCAAACGAAAGCAGTGACACCAAAGTTTCTAGTTTCTGTTTGTGTCTCCCCTGAGGAGGTTTCAGGCCAGCAATATCTTTCAGAACTATCTCTTTTTGTTTGGAAGCTATTTCTGGACGTTTGGTAGAAAAAGCTGCTCCGGCCGAGAAAAACACTTTTGGTGCACCATGCAGGTACATTTGAGTTTCCCAGGCAAACAAAAGCAGTTACACCAAAGTTTCTAGTTTCTGTTTGTGTCTCCCCTGAGGAGGTTTCAGGCCAGCAATATCTTTCAGTACTATCACTTTTGGTTTGGACGCTATTGCTGGACGTTTGGCATGTTTGGTAGAAAAAGCTTCTCCGGCCGAGAAAAACACTTTTGGTGCACCATGCAGGTACATTTGAGTTTCCCAGGCAAACGAAAGCAGTGACACCAAAGTTTCTAGTTTCTGTTTGTGTCTCCCCTGAGGAGGTTTCAGGCCAGCAATATCTTTCAGAACTATCTGTTTTGGTTTGGAAGCTATTGCTGGACGTTTGGTAGAAAAAGCTGCTCCGGCCGAGAAAAACACTTTTGGTGCACCATGCAGGTACATTTGAGTTTCCCAGGCAAACGAAAGCAGTTACACCAAAGTCTCTAGTTTCTGTTTGTGTCTCCCCTGAGGAGGTTTCAGGCCAGCAATATCATTCAGTATTATCACTTTTGGTTTGGAAGCTATTGCTGGACGTTTGGCATGTTTGGTAGAAAAAGCTGCTCCGGCCGAGAAAAACACTTTTGGTGCACCATGCAGGTACATTTGAGTTTCCCAGGCAAACGAAAGCAGTTACACCAAAGTTTCTAGTTTCTGTTTGTGTCTCCCCTGAGGAGGTTTCAGGCCAGCTATGTCTTTCCGTACTATCTCTTTTGGTTTGGAAGCTATTGCTGGACGTTTGGCATGTTTGGTAGAAAAAGGTTCTCCGGCCGAGAAAAACACTTTTGGTGCACCATGCAGGTACATTTGAGTTTCCCAGGCAAACAAAAGCAGTTACACCAAAGTTTCTAGTTTCTGTTTGTGTCTCCCCTGAGGAGGTTTCAGGCCAGCAATATCATTCAGTACTATCACTTTTGGTTTGGAAGCTATTGCTGGACGTTTGGCATGTTTGGAATAAAAAGCTGCTCCGGCCGAGAAAAACACTTTTGGTGCACCATGCAGGTACATTTGGGTTTACCAGGCAAACGAAAGCAGTGACACCAAAGTTTCTAGTTTCTGTTTGTGTCTCCCCTGAGGAGGTTTCAGGCCAGCAATATCTTTCTGAACTATCTCTTTTTGTTTGGAAGCTATTGCTGGACGTTTGGTAGAAAAAGCTGCTCCGGCCGAGAAAAACACTTTTGGTGCACCATGCAGGTACATTTGAGTTTCCCAGGCAAACAAAAGCAGTTACACCAAAGTTTCTAGTTTCTGTTTGTGTCTCCCCTGAGGAGGTTTCAGGCCAGCAATATCTTTCAGTACTATCACTTTTGGTTTGGACGCTATTGCTGGACGTTTGGCATGTTTGGTAGAAAAAGCTGCTCCGGCCGAGAAAAACACTTTTGGTGCACCATGCAGGTACATTTGAGTTTCCCAGGCAAACGAAAGCAGTGACACCAAAGTTTCTAGTTTCTGTTTGTGTCTCCCCTGAGGAGGTTTCAGGCCAGCAATATCTTTCAGAACTATCTGTTTTGGTTTGGAAGCTATTGCTGGACGTTTGGTAGAAAAAGCTACTCCGGCCGAGAAAAACACTCTTGGTGCACCATGCAGGTACATTTGAATTTCCCAGGCAAACGAAAGCAGTTACACCAAAGTTTCTAGTTTCTGTTTGTGTCTGCCCTGAGGAGGTTTCAGGCCAGCAATATCATTCAGTACTATCTCTTTTGGTTTGGAAGCTATTGCTGGACGTTTGGTAGAAAAAGCTGCTCCGGCCGAGGAAAACACTTTTGGTGCACCATGCAGGTACATTTGAGTTTCCCAGGCAAACGAAAGCAGTTACACCAAAGTTTCTAGTTTCTGTTTGTGTCTCCCCTGAGGAGGTTTCAGGCCAGCTATGTCTTTCCGTACTATCTCTTTTGGTTTGGAAGCTATTGCTGGACGTTTGGCATTTTTGGTAGAAAAAGCTGCTCTGGCCGAGAAAAACACTTTTGGTGCACCATGCAGGTACATTTGAGTTTCCCAGGCAAACAAAAGCAGTTACACCAAAGTTTCTAGTTTCTGTTTGTGTCTCCCCTGAGGAGGTTTCAAGCCAGCAATATCTTTCAGAACTATCTGTTTTGGTTTGGAAGCTATTGCTGGACGTTTGGTAGAAAAAGCTGCTCCGGCCGAGAAAAACACTTTTGGTGCACCATGCAGGTACATTTGAGTTTCCCAGGCAAACAAAAGCAGTTACACCAAAGTTTCTAGTTTCTGTTTGTGTCTCCCCTGAGGAGGTTTCAGGCCAGCAATATCATTCAGTACTATCACTTTTGGTTTGGAAGCTATTGCTGGACGTTTGGCATGTTTGGTAGAAAAAGCTGCTCCGGCCGAGAAAAACACTTTTGGTGCACCATGCAGGTACATTTGAGTTTCCCAGGCAAACGAAAGCAGTGACACCAAAGTTTCTAGTTTCTGTTTGTGTCTCCCCTGAGGAGGTTTCAGGCCAGCAATATCTTTCAGAACTATCTCTTTTTGTTTGGAAGCTATTTCTGGACGTTTGGTAGAAAAAGCTGCTCCGGCCGAGAAAAACACTTTTGGTGCACCATGCAGGTACATTTGAGTTTCCCAGGCAAACGAAAGCAGTTACACCAAAGTTTCTAGTTTCTGTTTGTGTCTCCCCTGAGGAGGTTTCAGGCCAGCTATGTCTTTCCGTACTATCTCTTTTGGTTTGGAAGCTATTGCTGGACGTTTGGCATTTTTGGTAGAAAAAGCTGCTCTGGCCGAGAAAAACACTTTTGGTGCACCATGCAGGTACATTTGAGTTTCCCAGGCAAACAAAAGCAGTTACACCAAAGTTTCTAGTTTCTGTTTGTGTCTCCCCTGAGGAGGTTTCAAGCCAGCAATATCTTTCAGAACTATCTGTTTTGGTTTGGAAGCTATTGCTGGACGTTTGGTAGAAAAAGCTGCTCCGGCCGAGAAAAACACTTTTGGTGCACCATGCAGGTACATTTGAGTTTCCCAGGCAAACAAAAGCAGTTACACCAAAGTTTCTAGTTTCTGTTTGTGTCTCCCCTGAGGAGGTTTCAGGCCAGCAATATCATTCAGTACTATCACTTTTGGTTTGGAAGCTATTGCTGGACGTTTGGCATGTTTGGTAGAAAAAGCTGCTCCGGCCGAGAAAAACACTTTTGGTGCACCATGCAGGTACATTTGAGTTTCCCAGGCAAACGAAAGCAGTGACACCAAAGTTTCTAGTTTCTGTTTGTGTCTCCCCTGAGGAGGTTTCAGGCCAGCAATATCTTTCAGAACTATCTCTTTTTGTTTGGAAGCTATTTCTGGACGTTTGGTAGAAAAAGCTGCTCCGGCCGAGAAAAACACTTTTGGTGCACCATGCAGGTACATTTGAGTTTCCCAGGCAAACAAAAGCAGTTACACCAAAGTTTCTAGTTTCTGTTTGTGTCTCCCCTGAGGAGGTTTCAGGCCAGCAATATCTTTCAGTACTATCACTTTTGGTTTGGACGCTATTGCTGGACGTTTGGCATGTTTGGTAGAAAAAGCTTCTCCGGCCGAGAAAAACACTTTTGGTGCACCATGCAGGTACATTTGAGTTTCCCAGGCAAACGAAAGCAGTGACACCAAAGTTTCTAGTTTCTGTTTGTGTCTCCCCTGAGGAGGTTTCAGGCCAGCAATATCTTTCAGAACTATCTGTTTTGGTTTGGAAGCTATTGCTGGACGTTTGGTAGAAAAAGCTGCTCCGGCCGAGAAAAACACTTTTGGTGCACCATGCAGGTACATTTGAGTTTCCCAGGCAAACGAAAGCAGTTACACCAAAGTCTCTAGTTTCTGTTTGTGTCTCCCCTGAGGAGGTTTCAGGCCAGCAATATCATTCAGTATTATCACTTTTGGTTTGGAAGCTATTGCTGGACGTTTGGCATGTTTGGTAGAAAAAGCTAGTCCGGCCGAGAAAAAAACTTTTGGTGCACCATGCAGGTACATTTGAGTTTCCCAGGCAAACGAAAGCAGTTACACCAAAGTTTCTAGTTTCTGTTTGTGTCTCCCCTGAGGAGGTTTCAGGCCAGCTATGTCTTTCCGTACTATCTCTTTTGGTTTGGAAGCTATTGCTGGACGTTTGGCATGTTTGGTAGAAAAAGGTTCTCCGGCCGAGAAAAACACTTTTGGTGCACCATGCAGGTACATTTGAGTTTCCCAGGCAAACAAAAGCAGTTACACCAAAGTTTCTAGTTTCTGTTTGTGTCTCCCCTGAGGAGGTTTCAGGCCAGCAATATCATTCAGTACTATCACTTTTGGTTTGGAAGCTATTGCTGGACGTTTGGCATGTTTGGAATAAAAAGCTGCTCCGGCCGAGAAAAACACTTTTGGTGCACCATGCAGGTACATTTGGGTTTACCAGGCAAACGAAAGCAGTGACACCAAAGTTTCTAGTTTCTGTTTGTGTCTCCCCTGAGGAGGTTTCAGGCCAGCAATATCTTTCAGAACTATCTGTTTTTGTTTGGAAGCTATTGCTGGACGTTTGGTAGAAAAAGCTGCTCCGGCCGAGAAAAACACTTTTGGTGCACCATGCAGGTACATTTGAGTTTCCCAGGCAAACGAAAGCAGTGACACCAAAGTTTCTAGTTTCTGTTTGTGTCTCCCCTGAGGAGGTTTCAGGCCAGCAATATCTTTCAGAACTATCTGTTTTGGTTTGGAAGCTATTGCTGGACGTTTGGTAGAAAAAGCTACTCCGGCCGAGAAAAACACTCTTGGTGCACCATGCAGGTACATTTGAATTTCCCAGGCAAACGAAAGCAGTTACACCAAAGTTTCTAGTTTCTGTTTGTGTCTGCCCTGAGGAGGTTTCAGGCCAGCAATATCATTCAGTACTATCTCTTTTGGTTTGGAAGCTATTGCTGGACGTTTGGTAGAAAAAGCTGCTCCGGCCGAGGAAAACACTTTTGGTGCACCATGCAGGTACATTTGAGTTTCCCAGGCAAACGAAAGCAGTTACACCAAAGTTTCTAGTTTCTGTTTGTGTCTCCCCTGAGGAGGTTTCAGGCCAGCTATGTCTTTCCGTACTATCTCTTTTGGTTTGGAAGCTATTGCTGGACGTTTGGCATTTTTGGTAGAAAAAGCTGCTCTGGCCGAGAAAAACACTTTTGGTGCACCATGCAGGTACATTTGAGTTTCCCAGGCAAACAAAAGCAGTTACACCAAAGTTTCTAGTTTCTGTTTGTGTCTCCCCTGAGGAGGTTTCAAGCCAGCAATATCTTTCAGAACTATCTGTTTTGGTTTGGAAGCTATTGCTGGACGTTTGGTAGAAAAAGCTGCTCCGGCCGAGAAAAACACTTTTGGTGCACCATGCAGGTACATTTGAGTTTCCCAGGCAAACAAAAGCAGTTACACCAAAGTTTCTAGTTTCTGTTTGTGTCTCCCCTGAGGAGGTTTCAGGCCAGCAATATCATTCAGTACTATCACTTTTGGTTTGGAAGCTATTGCTGGACGTTTGGCATGTTTGGTAGAAAAAGCTGCTCCGGCCGAGAAAAACACTTTTGGTGCACCATGCAGGTACATTTGAGTTTCCCAGGCAAACGAAAGCAGTGACACCAAAGTTTCTAGTTTCTGTTTGTGTCTCCCCTGAGGAGGTTTCAGGCCAGCAATATCTTTCAGAACTATCTCTTTTTGTTTGGAAGCTATTTCTGGACGTTTGGTAGAAAAAGCTGCTCCGGCCGAGAAAAACACTTTTGGTGCACCATGCAGGTACATTTGAGTTTCCCAGGCAAACGAAAGCAGTTACACCAAAGTTTCTAGTTTCTGTTTGTGTCTCCCCTGAGGAGGTTTCAGGCCAGCTATGTCTTTCCGTACTATCTCTTTTGGTTTGGAAGCTATTGCTGGACGTTTGGCATTTTTGGTAGAAAAAGCTGCTCTGGCCGAGAAAAACACTTTTGGTGCACCATGCAGGTACATTTGAGTTTCCCAGGCAAACAAAAGCAGTTACACCAAAGTTTCTAGTTTCTGTTTGTGTCTCCCCTGAGGAGGTTTCAAGCCAGCAATATCTTTCAGAACTATCTGTTTTGGTTTGGAAGCTATTGCTGGACGTTTGGTAGAAAAAGCTGCTCCGGCCGAGAAAAACACTTTTGGTGCACCATGCAGGTACATTTGAGTTTCCCAGGCAAACAAAAGCAGTTACACCAAAGTTTCTAGTTTCTGTTTGTGTCTCCCCTGAGGAGGTTTCAGGCCAGCAATATCATTCAGTACTATCACTTTTGGTTTGGAAGCTATTGCTGGACGTTTGGCATGTTTGGTAGAAAAAGCTGCTCCGGCCGAGAAAAACACTTTTGGTGCACCATGCAGGTACATTTGAGTTTCCCAGGCAAACGAAAGCAGTGACACCAAAGTTTCTAGTTTCTGTTTGTGTCTCCCCTGAGGAGGTTTCAGGCCAGCAATATCTTTCAGAACTATCTCTTTTTGTTTGGAAGATATTTCTGGACGTTTGGTAGAAAAAGCTGCTCCGGCCGAGAAAAACACTTTTGGTGCACCATGCAGGTACATTTGAGTTTCCCAGGCAAACAAAAGCAGTTACACCAAAGTTTCTAGTTTCTGTTTGTGTCTCCCCTGAGGAGGTTTCAGGCCAGCAATATCTTTCAGTACTATCACTTTTGGTTTGGACGCTATTGCTGGACGTTTGGCATGTTTGGTAGAAAAAGCTTCTCCGGCCGAGAAAAACACTTTTGGTGCACCATGCAGGTACATTTGAGTTTCCCAGGCAAACGAAAGCAGTGACACCAAAGTTTCTAGTTTCTGTTTGTGTCTCCCCTGAGGAGGTTTCAGGCCAGCAATATCTTTCAGAACTATCTGTTTTGGTTTGGAAGCTATTGCTGGACGTTTGGTAGAAAAAGCTGCTCCGGCCGAGAAAAACACTTTTGGTGCACCATGCAGGTACATTTGAGTTTCCCAGGCAAACGAAAGCAGTTACACCAAAGTCTCTAGTTTCTGTTTGTGTCTCCCCTGAGGAGGTTTCAGGCCAGCAATATCATTCAGTATTATCACTTTTGGTTTGGAAGCTATTGCTGGACGTTTGGCATGTTTGGTAGAAAAAGCTAGTCCGGCCGAGAAAAAAACTTTTGGTGCACCATGCAGGTACATTTGAGTTTCCCAGGCAAACGAAAGCAGTTACACCAAAGATTCTAGTTTCTGTTTGTGTCTCCCCTGAGGAGGTTTCAGGCCAGCTATGTCTTTCCGTACTATCTCTTTTGGTTTGGAAGCTATTGCTGGACGTTTGGCATGTTTGGTAGAAAAAGGTTCTCCGGCCGAGAAAAACACTTTTGGTGCACCATGCAGGTACATTTGAGTTTCCCAGGCAAACAAAAGCAGTTACACCAAAGTTTCTAGTTTCTGTTTGTGTCTCCCCTGAGGAGGTTTCAGGCCAGCAATATCATTCAGTACTATCACTTTTGGTTTGGAAGCTATTGCTGGACGTTTGGCATGTTTGGAATAAAAAGCTGCTCCGGCCGAGAAAAACACTTTTGGTGCACCATGCAGGTACATTTGGGTTTACCAGGCAAACGAAAGCAGTGACACCAAAGTTTCTAGTTTCTGTTTGTGTCTCCCCTGAGGAGGTTTCAGGCCAGCAATATCTTTCAGAACTATC
This sequence comes from Laterallus jamaicensis coturniculus, assembly GCA_022605575.1. Lineage (NCBI taxonomy): Eukaryota > Metazoa > Chordata > Aves > Gruiformes > Rallidae > Laterallus > Laterallus jamaicensis. Next base: position 4,140,052 of record JAKCOX010000001.1, read on the forward strand.
TCTTTTTGTTTGGAAGCTATTGCTGGACGTTTGGTAGAAAAAGCTGCTCCGGCCGAGAAAAACACTTTTGGTGCACCATGCAGGTACATTTGAGTTTCCCAGGCAAACAAAAGCAGTTACACCAAAGTTTCTAGTTTCTGTTTGTGTCTCCCCTGAGGAGGTTTCAGGCCAGCAATATCTTTCAGTACTATCACTTTTGGTTTGGACGCTATTGCTGGACGTTTGGCATGTTTGGTAGAAAAAGCTGCTCCGGCCGAGAAAAACACTTTTGGTGCACCATGCAGGTACATTTGAGTTTCCCAGGCAAACGAAAGCAGTGACACCAAAGTTTCTAGTTTCTGTTTGTGTCTCCCCTGAGGAGGTTTCAGGCCAGCAATATCTTTCAGAACTATCTGTTTTGGTTTGGAAGCTATTGCTGGACGTTTGGTAGAAAAAGCTACTCCGGCCGAGAAAAACACTCTTGGTGCACCATGCAGGTACATTTGAATTTCCCAGGCAAACGAAAGCAGTTACACCAAAGTTTCTAGTTTCTGTTTGTGTCTGCCCTGAGGAGGTTTCAGGCCAGCAATATCATTCAGTACTATCTCTTTTGGTTTGGAAGCTATTGCTGGACGTTTGGTAGAAAAAGCTGCTCCGGCCGAGGAAAACACTTTTGGTGCACCATGCAGGTACATTTGAGTTTCCCAGGCAAACGAAAGCAGTTACACCAAAGTTTCTAGTTTCTGTTTGTGTCTCCCCTGAGGAGGTTTCAGGCCAGCTATGTCTTTCCGTACTATCTTTTTTGGTTTGGAATCTATTGCTGTACGTTTTGTTGAAAAAGCTTCTCTGGCCTAGCAAAACACTTTTGGTGCACCATGCAAGTACATTTGAGTTTCCCAGGCAAACGAATGCAGTGACACCAAAGTTTCTAGTTTCTGTTTGTGTGTCCCCTTAGGAGGTTTCAGGCCAGCTATGTCTTTCAGTACTATCTCTTTTGGTTTGGAAGCTATTGCTGGACGTTTGGCATGTTTGGTAGAAAAAGATTCTCCGGCCGAGAAAAACACTTTTGGTGCACCATGCAGGTACATTTGGTTTCCCAGGCAAACGAAAGCAGTGACACCAAAGTTTCTAGTTTCTGTTTGTGTCTCCCCTGAGGAGGTTTCAGGCCAGCAATATCTTTCAGAACTATCTCTTTTTGTTTGGAAGCTATTGCTGGACGTTTGGTAGAAAAAGCTGCTCCGGTCGAGAAAAACACTTTTGGTGAACCATGCAGGTACATTTGAGTTTCCCAGGCAAACGAAAGCAGTGACACCAAAGTTTCTAGTTTCTGTTTGTGTCTCCCCTGAGGAGGTTTCAGGCCAGCTATGTCTTTCCGTACTATCTCTTTTGGTTTGGAAGCTATTGCTGGACGTTTGGCATGTTTGGTAGAAAAAGCTTCTCCGGCCGAGAAAAACACTTTTGGTGCACCATGCAGGTACATTTGAGTTTCCCAGGCAAACGAAAGCAGTTACACCAAAGTTTCTAGTTTCTGTTTGTGTCTCCCCTGAGGAGGTTTCAGGCCAGCTATGTCTTTCCGTACTATCTCTTTTGGTTTGGAAGATATTGCTGGACGTTTGGCATGTTTGGTAGAAAAAGCCTCTCCGGCCGAGAAAAATACTTTTGGTGCACCATCCAGGTACATTTGGTTTCCCAGGCAAACGAAAGCAGTGACACCAAAGTTTCTAGTTTCTGTTTGTGTCTCCCCTGAGGAGGTTTCAGGCCAGCAATATCTTTCAGAACTATCTCTTTTTGTTTGGAAGCTATTGCTGGACGTTTGGTAGAAAAAGCTGCTCCGGTCGAGAAAAACACTTTTGGTGCACCATGCAGGTACATTTGAGTTTCCCAGGCAAACGAAACCAGTGACACCAAAGTTTCTAGTTTCTGTTTGTGTCTCCCCTGAGGAGGTTTCAGGCCAGCTATGTCTTTCCGTACTATCTCTTTTGGTTTGGAAGATTTTGCTGGACGTTTGGCATGTTTGGTAGAAAAAGCTTCTCCGGCCGAGAAAAACACTTTTGGTGCACCATGCAGGTACATTTGAGTTTCCCAGGCAAACGAAAGCAGTGACACCAAAGTTTCTAGTTTCTGTTTGTGTCTCCCCTGAGGAGGTTTCAGGCCAGCAATATCTTTCAGAACTATCTGTTTTTGTTTGGAAGCTATTGCTGGACTTTTGGTAGAAAAAGCTGCTCCGGCCGAGAAAAACACTCTTGGTGCACCATGCAGGTACATTTGAATTTCCCAGGCAAACGAAAGCAGTTACACCAAAGTTTCTAGTTTCTGTTTGTGTCTGCCCTGAGGAGGTTTCAGGCCAGCAATATCATTCAGTACTATCTCTTTTGGTTTGGAAGCTATTGCTGGACGTTTGGCATGTTTGGTAGAAAAAGTTTCTCCGGCCGAGAAAAACACTTTTGGTGCACCATGCAGGTACATTTGAGTTTCCCAGGCAAACAAAAGCAGTTACACCAAAGTTTCTAGTTTCTGTTTGTGTCTCCCCTGAGGAGGTTTCAGGCCAGCTATGTCTTTCAGTACTATCTCTTTTGGTTTGGAAGCTATTGCTGGACGTTTGGTAGAAAAAGCTGCTCCGGCCGAGAAAAACACTTTTGGTGCACCATGCAGGTACATTTGAGTTTCCCAGGCAAACGAAAGCAGTTACACCAAAGTTTCTAGTTTCTGTTTGTGTCTGCCCTGAGGAGGTTTCAGGCCAGCTATGTCTTTCAGTACTATCTTTTTTGGTTTGGAATCTATTGATGTACGTTTTGTTGAAAAAGCTTCTCTGGCCGAGAAAAACACTTTTGGTGCACCATGCAAGTACATTTGAGTTTCCCAGGCAAATGAATGCAGTGACGCCAAAGTTTCTAGTTTCTGTTTGTGTGTCCCCTTAGGAGGTTTCAGGCCAGCTATGTCTTTCAGTACTATCTCTTTTGGTTTGGAAGCTATTGCTGGACGTTTGGCATGTTTGGTAGAAAAAGCTTCTCCGGCCGAGAAAAACACTTTTGGTGCACCATCCAGGTACATTTGGTTTCCCAGGGAAACGAAAGCAGTGACACCAAAGTTTCTAGTTTCTGTTTGTGTCTCCCCTGAGGAGGTTTCAGGCCAGCAATATCTTTCAGAACTATCTCTTTTTGTTTGGAAGCTATTGCTGGACGTTTGGTAGAAAAAGCTGCTCCGGTCGAGAAAAACACTTTTGGTGCACCATGCAGGTACATTTGAGTTTCCCAGGCAAACGAAACCAGTGACACCAAAGTTTCTGGTTTCTGTTTGTTTCTCCCCTGAGGAGGTTTCAGGCCAGCTATGTCTTTCCGTACTATCTCTTTTGGTTTGGAAGCTATCGCTGGACGTTTCATAGAAAAAGCTGCACTGGCCGAGAAAAACACTTTTGGTGCACCATGCAGGTACATTTGAGTTTCCCAGGAAAAGGAAAGCAGTGACACCAAAGTTTCTAGTTTCTGTTTGTGTGTCCCCTTAGGAGGTTTCAGGCCAGCTATGTCTTTCAGTACTATCTCTTTTGGTTTGGAAGCTATTGCTGGACGTTTGGCATGTTTGGTAGAAAAAGCTTCTCCGGCCGAGAAAAACGCTTTTGGTGCACCATGCAGGTACATTTGGTTTCCCAGGCAAACGAAAGCAGTTACACCAAAGTTTCTAGTTTCTGTTTGTGTCTCCCCTGAGGAGGTTTCAGGCCAGTAATATCTTTCAGAACAATCTCTTTTTGTTTGGAAGCTATTGCTGGACGTTTGGTAGAAAAAGCTGCTCCGGTCGAGAAAAACACTTTTGGTGCACCATGCAGGTACATTTGAGTTTCCCAGGCAAACAAAACCAGTGACACCAATGTTTCTAGTTTCTGTTTGTGTCTCCCCTGAGGAGGTTTCAGGCCAGCTATGTCTTTCAGTACTATCTCTTTTGGTTTGGAAGCTATTGCTGGACGTTTGGTAGAAAAAGCTGCTCCGGCCGAGAAAAACACTTTTGGTGCACCATGCAGGTACATTTGAGTTTCCCAGGCAAACGAAAGCAGTTACACCAAAGTCTCTAGTTTCTGTTTGTGTCTCCCCTGAGGAGGTTTCAGGCCAGCAATATCATTCAGTATTATCACTTTTGGTTTGGAAGCTATTGCTGGACGTTTGGCATGTTTGGTAGAAAAAGCTGCTCCGGCCGAGAAAAACACTTTTGGTGCACCATGCAGGTACATTTGAGTTTCCCAGGCAAACGAAAGCAGTTACACCAAAGTCTCTAGTTTCTGTTTGTGTCTCCCCTGAGGAGGTTTCAGGCCAGCAATATCATTCAGTATTATCACTTTTGGTTTGGAAGCTATTGCTGGACGTTTGGCATGTTTGGTAGAAAAAGCTGCTCCGGCCGAGAAAAACACTTTTGGTGCACCATGCAGGTACATTTGAGTTTCCCAGGCAAACGAAAGCAGTTACACCAAAGTTTCTGGTTTCTGTTTGTGTCTCCCCTGAGGAGGTTTCAGGCCAGCTATGTCTTTCCGTACTATCACTTTTGGTTTGGAAGCTATTGCTGGACGTTTGGCATGTTTGGTAGAAAAAGCTTCTCTGGCCGAGAAAAACACTTTTGGTGCACCATGCAGGTACATTTGAGTTTCCCAGGCAAACGAAAGCAGTGACACCAAAGTTTCTAGTTTCTGTTTGTGTCTCCCCTGAGGAGGTTTCAGGCCAGCAATATCTTTCAGAACTATCTCTTTTTGTTTGGAAGCTATTGCTGGACGTTTGGTAGAAAAAGCTGCTCCGGCCGAGAAAAACACTTTTGGTGCACCATGCAGGTACATTTGAGTTTCCCAGGCAAACAAAAGCAGTTACACCAAAGTTTCTAGTTTCTGTTTGTGTCTCCCCTGAGGAGGTTTCAGGCCAGCAATATCTTTCAGTACTATCACTTTTGGTTTGGACGCTATTGCTGGACGTTTGGCATGTTTTTTAGAAAAAGCTGCTCCGGCCGAGAAAAACACTTTTGGTGCACCATGCAGGTACATTTGAGTTTCCCAGGCAAACGAAAGCAGTGACACCAAAGTTTCTAGTTTCTGTTTGTGTCTCCCCTGAGGAGGTTTCAGGCCAGCAATATCTTTCAGAACTATCTGTTTTGGTTTGGAAGCTATTGCTGGACGTTTGGTAGAAAAAGCTACTCCGGCCGAGAAAAACACTTTTGGTGCACCATGCAGGTACATTTGAATTTCCCAGGCAAACGAAAGCAGTTACACCAAAGTTTCTAGTTTCTGTTTGTGTCTGCCCTGAGGAGGTTTCAGGCCAGCAATATCATTCAGTACTATCTCTTTTGGTTTGGAAGCTATTGCTGGACGTTTGGCATGTTTGGTAGAAAAAGTTTCTCCGGCCGAGAAAAACACTTTTGGTGCACCATGCAGGTACATTTGAGTTTCCCAGGCAAACAAAAGCAGTTACACCAAAGTTTCTAGTTTCTGTTTGTGTCTCCCCTGAGGAGGTTTCAGGCCAGATATGTCTTTCAGTACTATCTCTTTTGGTTTGGAAGCTATTGCTGGACGTTTGGTAGAAAAAGCTGCTCCGGCCGAGGAAAACACTTTTGGTGCACCATGCAGGTACATTTGAGTTTCCCAGGCAAACGAAAGCAGTTACACCAAAGTTTCTAGTTTCTGTTTGTGTCTCCCCTGAGGAGGTTTCAGGCTAGCAATGTCTTTCAGTACTATCTCTTTTGGTTTGGAAGCTATTGCTGAACGTTCGGTAGAAAAAGCTTCTCCGGCTGAGAAAAACACTTTTGGTGCACCATGCAGGTACATTTGAGTTTCCCAGGCAAACGAAAGCAGTTACACCAAAGTTTCTAGTTTCTGTTTGTGTCTCCCCTGAGGAGGTTTCAGGCCAGCTATGTCTTTCCGTACTATCTCTTTTGGTTTGGAAGCTATTGCTGGACGTTTGGCATGTTTGGTAGAAAAAGGTTCTCCGGCTGAGAAAAACACTTTTGGTGCACCATGCAGGTACATTTGAGTTTCCCAGGCAAACAAAAGCAGTTACACCAAAGTTTCTAGTTTCTGTTTGTGTCTCCCCTGAGGAGGTTTCAGGCCAGCAATATCATTCAGTACTATCACTTTTGGTTTGGAAGCTATTGCTGGACGTTTGGCATGTTTGGTAGAAAAAGCTGCTCCGGCCGAGAAAAACACTTTTGGTGCACCATGCAGGTACATTTGAGTTTCCCAGGCAAACGAAAGCAGTGACACCAAAGTTTCTAGTTTCTGTTTGTGTCTCCCCTGAGGAGGTTTCAGGCCAGCAATATCTTTCAGAACTATCTCTTTTTGTTTGGAAGCTATTGCAGGACGTTTGGTAGAAAAAGCTGCTCCCGCCGAGAAAAACACTTTTGGTGCACCATGAAGGTACATTTGAGTTTCCCAGGCAAACGAAAGCAGTTACACCAAAGTTTCTAGTTTCTGTTTGTGTCTCCCCTGAGGAGGTTTCAGGCCAGCTATGTCTTTCCGTACTATCTCTTTTGGTTTGGAAGCTATTGCTGGACGTTTGGCATTTTTGGTAGAAAAAGCTGCTCTGGCCGAGAAAAACACTTTTGGTGCACCATGCAGGTACATTTGAGTTTCCCAGGCAAACGAAAGCAGTGACACCAAAGTTTCTAGTTTCTGTTTGTGTCTCCCCTGAGGAGGTTTCAAGCCAGCAATATCTTTCAGAACTATCTGTTTTGGTTTGGAAGCTATTGCTGGACGTTTGGTAGAAAAAGCTGCTCCGGCCGAGAAAAACACTCTTGGTGCACCATGCAGGTACATTTGAATTTCCCAGGCAAACGAAAGCAGTTACACCAAAGTTTCTAGTTTCTGTTTGTGTCTGCCCTGAGGAGGTTTCAGGCCAGCAATATCATTCAGTACTATCTCTTTTGGTTTGGAAGCTATTGCTGGACGTTTGGCATGTTTGGTAGAAAAAGTTTCTCCGGCCGAGAAAAACACTTTTGGTGCACCATGCAGGTACATTTGAGTTTCCCAGGCAAACAAAAGCAGTGACACCAAAGTTTCTAGTTTCTGTTTGTGTCTCCCCTGAGGAGGTTTCAGGCCAGCTATGTCTTTCAGTACTATCTCTTTTGGTTTGGAAGCTATTGCTGGACGTTTGGTAGAAAAAGCTGCTCCGGCCGAGAAAAACACTTTTGGTGCACCATGCAGGTACATTTGAGTTTCCCAGGAAAACGAAAGCAGTTACACCAAAGTTTCTAGTTTCTGTTTGTGTCTCCCCTGAGGAGGATTCAGGCCAGCTATGTCTTTCAGTACTATCTTTTTTGGTTTGGAATCTATTGCTGTACGTTTTGTTGAAAAAGCTTCTCTGGCCGAGAAAAACACTTTTGGTGCACCATGCAAGTACATTTGAGATTCCCAGGCAAACGAATGCAGTGACACCAAAGTTTCTAGTTTCTGTTTGTGTGTCCCCTTAGGAGGTTTCAGGCCAGCTATGTCTTTCAGTACTATCTCTTTTGGTTTGGAAGCTATTGCTGGACGTTTGGCATGTTTGGTAGAAAAAGCTTCTCCGGCCGAGAAAAACACTTTTGGTGCACCATGCAGGTACATTTGAGTTTCCCAGGCAAACGAAAGCAGTGACACCAAAGTTTCTAGTTTCTGTTTGTGTCTCCCCTGAGGAGGTTTCAGGCCAGCAATATCTTTCAGAACTATCTGTTTTGGTTTGGAAGCTATTGCTGGACGTTTGGTAGAAAAAGCTGCTCCGGTCGAGAAAAACACTTTTGGTGCACCATGCAGGTACATTTGAGTTTCCCAGGCAAACGAAAGCAGTGACACCAAAGTTTCTAGTTTCTGTTTGTGTCTCCCCTGAGGAGGTTTCAGGCCAGCTATGTCTTTCCGTACTATCTCTTTTGGTTTGGAAGCTATTGCTGGACGTTTGGCATGTTTGGTAGAAAAAGCTTCTCCGGCCGAGAAAAACACTTTTGGTGCACCATGCAGGTACATTTGAGTTTCCCAGGCAAACGAAAGCAGTTACACCAAAGTTTCTAGTTTCTGTTTGTGTCTCCCCTGAGGAGGTTTCAGGCCAGCTATGTCTTTCAGTACTATCTCTTTTGGTTTGGAAGATATTGCTGGACGTTTGGCATGTTTGGTAGAAAAAGCCTCTCCGGCCGAGAAAAACACTTTTGGTGCACCATCCAGGTACATTTGGTTTCCCAGGCAAACGAAAGCAGTGACACCAAAGTTTCTAGTTTCTGTTTGTGTCTCCCCTGAGGAGGTTTCAGGCCAGCAATATCTTTCAGAACTATCTCTTTTTGTTTGGAAGCTATTGCTGGACGTTTGGTAGAAAAAGCTGCTCCGGTCGAGAAAAACACTTTTGGTGCACCATGCAGGTACATTTGAGTTTCCCAGGCAAACAAAAGCAGTGACACCAAAGTTTCTAGTTTCTGTTTGTGTCTCCCCTGAGGAGGTTTCAGGCCAGCTATGTCTTTCCGTACTATCTCTTTTGGTTTGGAAGATTTTGCTGGACGTTTGGCATGTTTGGTAGAAACAGCTTCTCCGGCCGAGAAAAACACTTTTGGTGCACCATGCAGGTACATTTGAGTTTCCCAGGCAAACGAAAGCAGTGACACCAAAGTTTCTAGTTTCTGTTTGTGTCTCCCCTGAGGAGGTTTCAGGCCAGCAATATCTTTCAGAACTATCTGTTTTTGTTTGGAAGCTATTGCTGGACTTTTGGTAGAAAAAGCTGCTCCGGCCGAGAAAAACACTCTTGGTGCACCATGCAGGTACATTTGAATTTCCCAGGCAAACGAAAGCAGTTACACCAAAGTTTCTAGTTTCTGTTTGTGTCTGCCCTGAGGAGGTTTCAGGCCAGCAATATCATTCAGTACTATCTCTTTTGGTTTGGAAGCTATTGCTGGACGTTTGGCATGTTTGGTAGAAAAAGCTGCTCCGGCCGAGAAAAACACTTTTGGTGCACCATGCAGGTACATTTGAGTTTCCCAGGCAAACGAAAGCAGTTACACCAAAGTTTCTGGTTTCTGTTTGTGTCTCCCCTGAGGAGGTTTCAGGCCAGCTATGTCTTTCCGTACTATCACTTTTGGTTTGGAAGCTATTGCTGGACGTTTGGCATGTTTGGTAGAAAAAGCTTCTCTGGCCGAGAAAAACACTTTTGGTGCACCATGCAGGTACATTTGAGTTTCCCAGGCAAACGAAAGCAGTGACACCAAAGTTTCTAGTTTCTGTTTGTGTCTCCCCTGAGGAGGTTTCAGGCCAGCAATATCTTTCAGAACTATCTCTTTTTGTTTGGAAGCTATTGCTGGACGTTTGGTAGAAAAAGCTGCTCCGGCCGAGAAAAACACTTTTGGTGCACCATGCAGGTACATTTGAGTTTCCCAGGCAAACAAAAGCAGTTACACCAAAGTTTCTAGTTTCTGTTTGTGTCTCCCCTGAGGAGGTTTCAGGCCAGCAATATCTTTCAGTACTATCACTTTTGGTTTGGACGCTATTGCTGGACGTTTGGCATGTTTTTTAGAAAAAGCTGCTCCGGCCGAGAAAAACACTTTTGGTGCACCATGCAGGTACATTTGAGTTTCCCAGGCAAACGAAAGCAGTGACACCAAAGTTTCTAGTTTCTGTTTGTGTCTCCCCTGAGGAGGTTTCAGGCCAGCAATATCTTTCAGAACTATCTGTTTTGGTTTGGAAGCTATTGCTGGACGTTTGGTAGAAAAAGCTACTCCGGCCGAGAAAAACACTTTTGGTGCACCATGCAGGTACATTTGAATTTCCCAGGCAAACGAAAGCAGTTACACCAAAGTTTCTAGTTTCTGTTTGTGTCTGCCCTGAGGAGGTTTCAGGCCAGCAATATCATTCAGTACTATCTCTTTTGGTTTGGAAGCTATTGCTGGACGTTTGGCATGTTTGGTAGAAAAAGTTTCTCCGGCCGAGAAAAACACTTTTGGTGCACCATGCAGGTACATTTGAGTTTCCCAGGCAAACAAAAGCAGTTACACCAAAGTTTCTAGTTTCTGTTTGTGTCTCCCCTGAGGAGGTTTCAGGCCAGATATGTCTTTCAGTACTATCTCTTTTGGTTTGGAAGCTATTGCTGGACGTTTGGTAGAAAAAGCTGCTCCGGCCGAGGAAAACACTTTTGGTGCACCATGCAGGTACATTTGAGTTTCCCAGGCAAACGAAAGCAGTTACACCAAAGTTTCTAGTTTCTGTTTGTGTCTCCCCTGAGGAGGTTTCAGGCTAGCAATGTCTTTCAGTACTATCTCTTTTGGTTTGGAAGCTATTGCTGAACGTTCGGTAGAAAAAGCTTCTCCGGCTGAGAAAAACACTTTTGGTGCACCATGCAGGTACATTTGAGTTTCCCAGGCAAACGAAAGCAGTTACACCAAAGTTTCTAGTTTCTGTTTGTGTCTCCCCTGAGGAGGTTTCAGGCCAGCTATGTCTTTCCGTACTATCTCTTTTGGTTTGGAAGCTATTGCTGGACGTTTGGCATGTTTGGTAGAAAAAGGTTCTCCGGCTGAGAAAAACACTTTTGGTGCACCATGCAGGTACATTTGAGTTTCCCAGGCAAACAAAAGCAGTTACACCAAAGTTTCTAGTTTCTGTTTGTGTCTCCCCTGAGGAGGTTTCAGGCCAGCAATATCATTCAGTACTATCACTTTTGGTTTGGAAGCTATTGCTGGACGTTTGGCATGTTTGGTAGAAAAAGCTGCTCCGGCCGAGAAAAACACTTTTGGTGCACCATGCAGGTACATTTGAGTTTCCCAGGCAAACGAAAGCAGTGACACCAAAGTTTCTAGTTTCTGTTTGTGTCTCCCCTGAGGAGGTTTCAGGCCAGCAATATCTTTCAGAACTATCTCTTTTTGTTTGGAAGCTATTGCAGGACGTTTGGTAGAAAAAGCTGCTCCCGCCGAGAAAAACACTTTTGGTGCACCATGAAGGTACATTTGAGTTTCCCAGGCAAACGAAAGCAGTTACACCAAAGTTTCTAGTTTCTGTTTGTGTCTCCCCTGAGGAGGTTTCAGGCCAGCTATGTCTTTCCGTACTATCTCTTTTGGTTTGGAAGCTATTGCTGGACGTTTGGCATTTTTGGTAGAAAAAGCTGCTCTGGCCGAGAAAAACACTTTTGGTGCACCATGCAGGTACATTTGAGTTTCCCAGGCAAACGAAAGCAGTGACACCAAAGTTTCTAGTTTCTGTTTGTGTCTCCCCTGAGGAGGTTTCAAGCCAGCAATATCTTTCAGAACTATCTGTTTTGGTTTGGAAGCTATTGCTGGACGTTTGGTAGAAAAAGCTGCTCCGGCCGAGAAAAACACTCTTGGTGCACCATGCAGGTACATTTGAATTTCCCAGGCAAACGAAAGCAGTTACACCAAAGTTTCTAGTTTCTGTTTGTGTCTGCCCTGAGGAGGTTTCAGGCCAGCAATATCATTCAGTACTATCTCTTTTGGTTTGGAAGCTATTGCTGGACGTTTGGCATGTTTGGTAGAAAAAGTTTCTCCGGCCGAGAAAAACACTTTTGGTGCACCATGCAGGTACATTTGAGTTTCCCAGGCAAACAAAAGCAGTGACACCAAAGTTTCTAGTTTCTGTTTGTGTCTCCCCTGAGGAGGTTTCAGGCCAGCTATGTCTTTCAGTACTATCTCTTTTGGTTTGGAAGCTATTGCTGGACGTTTGGTAGAAAAAGCTGCTCCGGCCGAGAAAAACACTTTTGGTGCACCATGCAGGTACATTTGAGTTTCCCAGGAAAACGAAAGCAGTTACACCAAAGTTTCTAGTTTCTGTTTGTGTCTCCCCTGAGGAGGATTCAGGCCAGCTATGTCTTTCAGTACTATCTTTTTTGGTTTGGAATCTATTGCTGTACGTTTTGTTGAAAAAGCTTCTCTGGCCGAGAAAAACACTTTTGGTGCACCATGCAAGTACATTTGAGATTCCCAGGCAAACGAATGCAGTGACACCAAAGTTTCTAGTTTCTGTTTGTGTGTCCCCTTAGGAGGTTTCAGGCCAGCTATGTCTTTCAGTACTATCTCTTTTGGTTTGGAAGCTATTGCTGGACGTTTGGCATGTTTGGTAGAAAAAGCTTCTCCGGCCGAGAAAAACACTTTTGGTGCACCATGCAGGTACATTTGAGTTTCCCAGGCAAACGAAAGCAGTGACACCAAAGTTTCTAGTTTCTGTTTGTGTCTCCCCTGAGGAGGTTTCAGGCCAGCAATATCTTTCAGAACTATCTGTTTTGGTTTGGAAGCTATTGCTGGACGTTTGGTAGAAAAAGCTGCTCCGGTCGAGAAAAACACTTTTGGTGCACCATGCAGGTACATTTGAGTTTCCCAGGCAAACGAAAGCAGTGACACCAAAGTTTCTAGTTTCTGTTTGTGTCTCCCCTGAGGAGGTTTCAGGCCAGCTATGTCTTTCCGTACTATCTCTTTTGGTTTGGAAGCTATTGCTGGACGTTTGGCATGTTTGGTAGAAAAAGCTTCTCCGGCCGAGAAAAACACTTTTGGTGCACCATGCAGGTACATTTGAGTTTCCCAGGCAAACGAAAGCAGTTACACCAAAGTTTCTAGTTTCTGTTTGTGTCTCCCCTGAGGAGGTTTCAGGCCAGCTATGTCTTTCAGTACTATCTCTTTTGGTTTGGAAGATATTGCTGGACGTTTGGCATGTTTGGTAGAAAAAGCCTCTCCGGCCGAGAAAAACACTTTTGGTGCACCATCCAGGTACATTTGGTTTCCCAGGCAAACGAAAGCAGTGACACCAAAGTTTCTAGTTTCTGTTTGTGTCTCCCCTGAGGAGGTTTCAGGCCAGCAATATCTTTCAGAACTATCTCTTTTTGTTTGGAAGCTATTGCTGGACGTTTGGTAGAAAAAGCTGCTCCGGTCGAGAAAAACACTTTTGGTGCACCATGCAGGTACATTTGAGTTTCCCAGGCAAACAAAAGCAGTGACACCAAAGTTTCTAGTTTCTGTTTGTGTCTCCCCTGAGGAGGTTTCAGGCCAGCTATGTCTTTCCGTACTATCTCTTTTGGTTTGGAAGATTTTGCTGGACGTTTGGCATGTTTGGTAGAAACAGCTTCTCCGGCCGAGAAAAACACTTTTGGTGCACCATGCAGGTACATTTGAGTTTCCCAGGCAAACGAAAGCAGTGACACCAAAGTTTCTAGTTTCTGTTTGTGTCTCCCCTGAGGAGGTTTCAGGCCAGCAATATCTTTCAGAACTATCTGTTTTTGTTTGGAAGCTATTGCTGGACTTTTGGTAGAAAAAGCTGCTCCGGCCGAGAAAAACACTCTTGGTGCACCATGCAGGTACATTTGAATTTCCCAGGCAAACGAAAGCAGTTACACCAAAGTTTCTAGTTTCTGTTTGTGTCTGCCCTGAGGAGGTTTCAGGCCAGCAATATCATTCAGTACTATCTCTTTTGGTTTGGAAGCTATTGCTGGACGTTTGGCATGTTTGGTAGAAAAAGTTTCTCCGGCCGAGAAAAACACTTTTGGTGCACCATGCAGGTACATTTGAGTTTCCCAGGCAAACGAAAGCAGTGACACCAAAGTTTCTAGTTTCTGTTTGTGTCTCCCCTGAGGAGGTTTCAGGCCAGCTATGTCTTTCAGTACTATCTCTTTTGGTTTGGAAGCTATTGCTGGACGTTTGGTAGAAAAAGCTGCTCCGGCCGAGAAAAACACTTTTGGTGCACCATGCAGGTACATTTGAGTTTCCCAGGAAAACGAAAGCAGTTACACCAAAGTTTCTAGTTTCTGTTTGTGTCTCCCCTGAGGAGGATTCAGGCCAGCTATGTCTTTCAGTACTATCTTTTTTGGTTTGGAATCTATTGCTGTACGTTTTGTTGAAAAAGCTTCTCTGGCCGAGAAAAACACTTTTGGTGCACCATGCAAGTACATTTGAGATTCCCAGGCAAACGAATGCAGTGACACCAAAGTTTCTAGTTTCTGTTTGTGTGTCCCCTTAGGAGGTTTCAGGCCAGCTATGTCTTTCAGTACTATCTCTTTTGGTTTGGAAGCTATTGCTGGACGTTTGGCATGTTTGGTAGAAAAAGCTTCTCCGGCCGAGAAAAACACTTTTGGTGCACCATGCAGGTACATTTGGTTTCCCAGGCAAACGAAAGCAGTGACACCAAAGTTTCTAGTTTCTGTTTGTGTCTCCCCTGAGGAGGTTTCAGGCCAGCAATATCTTTCAGAACTATCTCTTTTTGTTTGGAAGCTATTGCTGGACGTTTGGTAGAAAAAGCTGCTCCGGTCGAGAAAAACACTTTTGGTGAACCATGCAGGTACATTTGAGTTTCCCAGGCAAACGAAAGCAGTGACACCAAAGTTTCTAGTTTCTGTTTGTGTCTCCCCTGAGGAGGTTTCAGGCCAGCTATGTCTTTCCGTACTATCTCTTTTGGTTTGGAAGCTATTGCTGGACGTTTGGCATGTTTGGTAGAAAAAGCTTCTCCGGCCGAGAAAAACACTTTTGGTGCACCATGCAGGTACATTTGAGTTTCCCAGGCAAACGAAAGCAGTTACACCAAAGTTTCTAGTTTCTGTTTGTGTCTCCCCTGAGGAGGTTTCAGGCCAGCTATGTCTTTCAGTACTATCTCTTTTGGTTTGGAAGATATTGCTGGACGTTTGGCATGTTTGGTAGAAAAAGCCTCTCCGGCCGAGAAAAACACTTTTGGTGCACCATCCAGGTACATTTGGTTTCCCAGGCAAACGAAAGCAGTGACACCAAAGTTTCTAGTTTCTGTTTGTGTCTCCCCTGAGGAGGTTTCAGGCCAGCAATATCTTTCAGAACTATCTCTTTTTGTTTGGAAGCTATTGCTGGACGTTTGGTAGAAAAAGCTGCTCCGGTCGAGAAAAACACTTTTGGTGCACCATGCAGGTACATTTGAGTTTCCCAGGCAAACAAAAGCAGTGACACCAAAGTTTCTAGTTTCTGTTTGTGTCTCCCCTGAGGAGGTTTCAGGCCAGCTATGTCTTTCCGTACTATCTCTTTTGGTTTGGAAGATTTTGCTGGACGTTTGGCATGTTTGGTAGAAACAGCTTCTCCGGCCGAGAAAAACACTTTTGGTGCACCATGCAGGTACATTTGAGTTTCCCAGGCAAACGAAAGCAGTGACACCAAAGTTTCTAGTTTCTGTTTGTGTCTCCCCTGAGGAGGTTTCAGGCCAGCAATATCTTTCAGAACTATCTGTTTTTGTTTGGAAGCTATTGCTGGACTTTTGGTAGAAAAAGCTGCTCCGGCCGAGAAAAACACTCTTGGTGCACCATGCAGGTACATTTGAATTTCCCAGGCAAACGAAAGCAGTTACACCAAAGTTTCTAGTTTCTGTTTGTGTCTGCCCTGAGGAGGTTTCAGGCCAGCAATATCATTCAGTACTATCTCTTTTGGTTTGGAAGCTATTGCTGGACGTTTGGCATGTTTGGTAGAAAAAGTTTCTCCGGCCGAGAAAACCACTTTTGGTGCACCATGCAGGTACATTTGAGTTTCCCAGGCAAACAAAAGCAGTTACACCAAAGTTTCTAGTTTCTGTTTGTGTCTCCCCTGAGGAGGTTTCAGGCCAGCTATGTCTTTCAGTACTATCTCTTTTGGTTTGGAAGCTATTGCTGGACGTTTGGTAGAAAAAGCTGCTCCGGCCGAGAAAAACACTTTTGGTGCACCATGCAGGTACATTTGAGTTTCCCAGGCAAACGAAAGCAGTTACACCAAAGTTTCTAGTTTCTGTTTGTGTCTCCCCTGAGGAGGATTCAGGCCAGCTATGTCTTTCAGTACTATCTTTTTTGGTTTGGAATCTATTGATGTACGTTTTGTTGAAAAAGCTTCTCTGGCCGAGAAAAACACTTTTGGTGCACCATGCAAGTACATTTGAGTTTCCCAGGCAAACGAATGCAGTGACGCCAAAGTTTCTAGTTTCTGTTTGTGTGTCCCCTTAGGAGGTTTCAGGCCAGCTATGTCTTTCAGTACTATCTCTTTTGGTTTGGAAGCTATTGCTGGACGTTTGGCATGTTTGGTAGAAAAAGCTTCTCCGGCCGAGAAAAACACTTTTGGTGCACCATCCAGGTACATTTGGTTTCCCAGGCAAACGAAAGCAGTGACACCAAAGTTTCTAGTTTCTGTTTGTGTCTCCCCTGAGGAGGTTTCAGGCCAGCAATATCTTTCAGAACTATCTCTTTTTGTTTGGAAGCTATTGCTGGACGTTTGGTAGAAAAAGCTGCTCCGGTCGAGAAAAACACTTTTGGTGCACCATGCAGGTACATTTGAGTTTCCCAGGCAAACGAAACCAGTGACACCAAAGTTTCTGGTTTCTGTTTGTGTCTCCCCTGAGGAGGTTTCAGGCCAGCTATGTCTTTCCGTACTATCTCTTTTGGTTTGGAAGCTATCGCTGGACGTTTCATAGAAAAAGCTGCACTGGCCGAGAAAAACACTTTTGGTGCACCATGCAGGTACATTTGAGTTTCCCAGGAAAAGGAAAGCAGTGACACCAAAGTTTCTAGTTTCTGTTTGTGTGTCCCCTTAGGAGGTTTCAGGCCAGCTATGTCTTTCAGTACTATCTCTTTTGGTTTGGAAGCTATTGCTGGACGTTTGGCATGTTTGGTAGAAAAAGCTTCTCCGGCCGAGAAAAACGCTTTTGGTGCACCATGCAGGTACATTTGGTTTCCCAGGCAAACGAAAGCAGTTACACCAAAGTTTCTAGTTTCTGTTTGTGTCTCCCCTGAGGAGGTTTCAGGCCAGTAATATCTTTCAGAACAATCTCTTTTTGTTTGGAAGCTATTGCTGGACGTTTGGTAGAAAAAGCTGCTCCGGTCGAGAAAAACACTTTTGGTGCACCATGCAGGTACATTTGAATTTCCCAGGCAAACAAAACCAGTGACACCAATGTTTCTAGTTTCTGTTTGTGTCTCCCCTGAGGAGGTTTCAGGCCAGCTATGTCTTTCAGTACTATCTCTTTTGGTTTGGAAGCTATTGCTGGACGTTTGGTAGAAAAAGCTGCTCTGGCCGAGAATAACACTTTGGTGCACCATGCAGGTACATTTGAGTTTCCCAGGCAAACGAAAGCAGTGACACCAAAGTTTCTAGTTTCTGTTTGTGTCTCCCCTGAGGAGGTTTCAGGCCAGCTATGTCTTTCAGTACTATCTGTTTTGGTTTGGAAGCTATTGCTGGACGTTTGGCATGTTTGGTAGAAAAAGCTTCTCCGGCCGAGAAAAACACTTTTGGTGCACCATGCAGGTACATTTGAGTTTCCCAGGCAAACGAAAGCAGTTACACCAAAGTTTCTAGTTTCTGTTTGTGTCTCCCCTGAGGAGGTTTCAGGCCAGCAATATCTTTCAGTACTATCTCTTTTGGTTTGGAAGCTATTGCTGGACGTTTGGTAGAAAAAGCTGCTCCGGCCGAGAAAAACACTTTTGGTGCACCATCCAGGTACATTTGGTTTCCCAGGCAAACGAAAGCAGTGACACCAAAGTTTCTAGTTTCTGTTTGTGTCTCCCCTGAGGAGGTTTCAGGCCAGCAATATCTTTCAGAACTATCTCTTTTTGTTTGGAAGCTATTGCTGGACGTTTGGTAGAAAAAGCTGCTCCGGTCGAGAAAAACACTTTTGGTGCACCATGCAGGTACATTTGAGTTTCCCAGGCAAACGAAACCAGTGACACCAAAGTTTCTAGTTTCTGTTTGTGTCTCCCCTGAGGAGGTTTCAGGCCAGCAATATCTTTCAGAACTATCTGTTTTGGTTTGAAGCTATTGCAGGACGTTTGGTAGAAAAAGCTGCTCCGGCCGAGAAAAACACTCTTGGTGCACCATGCAAGTACATTTGAGTTTCCCAGGCAAACGAATGCAGTGACACCAAAGTTTCTAGTTTCTGTTTGTGTGGCCCCTGAGGAGGTTTCAGGCCAGCTATGTCTTTCAGTACTATCTCTTTTGGTTTGGAAGCTATTGCTGGACGTTTGGCATGTTTGGTAGAAAAAGCTTCTCCGGCCGAGAAAAACACTTTTGGTGCACCATCCAGGTACATTTGGTTTCCCAGGCAAACGAAAGCAGTGACACCAAAGTTTCTAGTTTCTGTTTGTGTCTCCCCTGAGGAGGTTTCAGGCCAGCAATATCTTTCAGAACTATCTCTTTTTGTTTGGAAGCTATTGCTGGACGTTTGGTAGAAAAAGCTGCTCCGGCCGAGAAAAACACTTTTGGTGCACCATGCAGGTACATTTGAGTTTCCAAGGCAAACGAAAGCAGTTACACCAAAGTTTCTAGTTTCTGTTTGTGTCTCCCCTGAGGAGGTTTCAGGCCAGCTATGTCTTTCCGTACTATCTCTTTTGGTTTGGAAGCTATTGCTGGACGTTTGGTAGAAAAAGCTGCTCCGGCCGAGAAAAACACTTTTGGTGCACCATGCAGGTACATTTGAGTTTCCCAGGCAAACGAAAGCAGTTACACCAAAGTTTCTAGTTTCTGTTTGTGTCTCCCCTGAGGAGGTTTCAGGCCAGCAATATCTTTCAGAACTATCTCTTTTTGTTTGGAAGCTATTGCTGGACGTTTGGTAGAAAAAGCTGCTCCGGTCGAGAAAAACACTTTTGGTGCACCATGCAGGTACATTTGAGTTTCCCAGGCAAACGAAACCAGTGACACCAAAGTTTCTGGTTTCTGTTTGTGTCTCCCCTGAGGAGGTTTCAGGCCAGCTATGTCTTTCCGTACTATCTCTTTTGGTTTGGAAGCTATTGCTGGACGTTTGGCATGTTTGGTAGAAAAAGCTTCTCCGTCCGAGAAAAACACTTTTGGTGCACCATGCTGGTACATTTGAGTTTCCCAGGCAAACGAAAGCAGTGACACCAAAGTTTCTTGTTTCTGTTTGTGTCTCCCCTGAGGAGGTTTCAGGCCAGCAATATCTTTCAGAACTATCTGTTTTGGTTTGGAAGCTATTGCTGGACGTTTGGTAGAAAAAGCTGCTCCGGCCGAGAAAAACACTCTTGGTGCACCATGCAGGTACATTTGAATTTCCCAGGCAAACGAAAGCAGTTACACCAAAGTTTCTAGTTTCTGTTTGTGTCTGCCCTGAGGAGGTTTCAGGCCAGCAATATCATTCAGTACTATCTCTTTTGGTTTGGAAGCTATTGCTGGACGTTTGGCATGTTTGGTAGAAAAAGCTGCTCCGGCCGAGAAAAACACTTTTGGTGCACCATGCAGGTACATTTGAGTTTCCCAGGCAAACGAAAGCAGTGACACCAAAGTTTCTAGTTTCTGTTTGTGTCTCCCCTGAGGAGGTTTCAGGCCAGCAATATCTTTCAGAACTATCTCTTTTTGTTTTGAAGCTATTGCTGGACGTTTGGTAGAAAAAGCTGCTCCGGCCGAGAAAAACACTTTTGGTGCACCATGCAGGTACATTTGAGTTTCCCAGGCAAACAAAAGCAGTTACACCAAAGTTTCTAGTTTCTGTTTGTGTCTCCCCTGAGGAGGTTTCAGGCCAGCAATATCTTTCAGTACTATGACTTTTGGTTTGGAAGCTATTGCTGGACGTTTGGCATGTTTGGTAGAAAAAGCTGCTCCGGCCGAGAAAAACACTTTTGGTGCACCATGCAGGTACATTTGAGTTTCCCAGGCAAACGAAAGCAGTGACACCAAAGTTTCTAGTTTCTGTTTGTGTCTCCCCTGAGGAGGTTTCAGGCCAGCAATATCTTTCAGAACTATCTGTTTTGGTTTGGAAGCTATTGCTGGACGTTTGGTAGAAAAAGCTGCTCCGGCCGAGAAAAACACTCTTGGTGCACCATGCAGGTACATTTGAATTTCCCAGGCAAACGAAAGCAGTTACACCAAAGTTTCTAGTTTCTGTTTGTGTCTGCCCTGAGGAGGTTTCAGGCCAGCAATATCATTCAGTACTATCTCTTTTGGTTTGGAAGCTATTGCTGGACGTTTGGCATGTTTGGTAGAAAAAGTTTCTCCGGCCGAGAAAAACACTTTTGGTGCACCATGCAGGTACATTTGAGTTTCCCAGGCAAACAAAAGCAGTTACACCAAAGTTTCTAGTTTCTGTTTGTGTCTCCCCTGAGGAGGTTTCAGGCCAGATATGTCTTTCAGTACTATCTCTTTTGGTTTGGAAGCTATTGCTGGACGTTTGGTAGAAAAAGCTGCTCCGGCCGAGAAAAACACTTTTGGTGCACCATGCAGGTACATTTGAGTTTCCCAGGCAAACGAAAGCAGTTACACCAAAGTTTCTAGTTTCTGTTTGTGTCTCCCCTGAGGAGGTTTCAGGCTAGCAATGTCTTTCAGTACTATCTCTTTTGGTTTGGAAGCTATTGCTGAACGTTCGGTAGAAAAAGCTTCTCCGGCTGAGAAAAACACTTTTGGTGCACCATGCAGGTACATTTGAGTTTCCCAGGCAAACAAAAGCAGTTACACCAAAGTTTCTAGTTTCTGTTTGTGTCTCCCCTGAGGAGGTTTCAGGCCAGCTATGTCTTTCCGTACTATCTCTTTTGGTTTGGAAGCTATTGCTGGACGTTTGGCATGTTTGGTAGAAAAAGGTTCTCCGGCCGAGAAAAACACTTTTGGTGCACCATGCAGGTACATTTGAGTTTCCCAGGCAAACAAAAGCAGTTACACCAAAGTTTCTAGTTTCTGTTTGTGTCTCCCCTGAGGAGGTTTCAGGCCAGCAATATCATTCAGTACTATCACTTTTGGTTTGGAAGCTATTGCTGGACGTTTGGCATGTTTGGTAGAAAAAGCTGCTCCGGCCCAGAAAAACACTTTTGGTGCACCATGCAGGTACATTTGAGTTTCCCAGGCAAACAAAAGCAGTGACACCAAAGTTTCTAGTTTCTGTTTGTGTCTCCCCTGAGGAGGTTTCAGGCCAGCAATATCTTTCAGAACTATCTCTTTTTGTTTGGAAGCTATTGCTGGACGTTTGGTAGAAAAAGCTGCTCCGGCCGAGAAAAACACTTTTGGTGCACCATGCAGGTACATTTGAGTTTCCCAGGCAAACAAAAGCAGTTACACCAAAGTTTCTAGTTTCTGTTTGTGTCTCCCCTGAGGAGGTTTCAGGCCAGCAATATCTTTCAGTACTATCACTTTTGGTTTGGAAGCTATTGCTGGACGTTTGGCATGTTTGGTAGAAAAAGCTGCCTCGGCCGAGAAAAACACTTTTGGTGCACCATGCAGGTACATTTGAGTTTCCCAGGCAAACGAAAGCAGTGACACCAAAGTTTCTAGTTTCTGTTTGTGTCTCCCCTGAGGAGGTTTCAGGCCAGCAATATCTTTCAGAACTATCTGTTTTGGTTTGGAAGCTATTGCTGGACGTTTGGTAGAAAAAGCTGCTCCGGCCGAGAAAAACACTTTTGGTGCACCATGCAGGTACATTTGAGTTTCCCAGGCAAACGAAAGCAGTTACACCAAAGTCTCTAGTTTCTGTTTGTGTCTCCCCTGAGGAGGTTTCAGGCCAGCAATATCATTCAGTATTATCACTTTTGGTTTGGAAGCTATTGCTGGACGTTTGGCATGTTTGGTAGAAAAAGCTGCTCCGGCCGAGAAAAACACTTTTGGTGCACCATGCAGGTACATTTGAGTTTCCCAGGCAAACGAAAGCAGTTACACCAAAGTTTCTAGTTTCTGTTTGTGTCTCCCCTGAGGAGGTTTCAGGCCAGCTATGTCATTCCGTACTATCTCTTTTGGTTTGGAAGCTATTGCTGGACGTTTGGCATGTTTGGTAGAAATAGGTTCTCCGGCCGAGAAAAACACTTTTGGTGCACCATGCAGGTACATTTGAGTTTCCCAGGCAAACAAAAGCAGTTACACCAAAGTTTCTAGTTTCTGTTTGTGTCTCCCCTGAGGAGGTTTCAGGCCAGCAATATCATTCAGTACTATCACTTTTGGTTTGGAAGCTATTGCTGGACGTTTGGCATGTTTGGTAGAAAAAGCTGCTCCGGCCGAGAAAAACACTTTTGGTGCACCATGCAGGTACATTTGAGTTTCCCAGGCAAACGAAAGCAGTGACACCAAAGTTTCTAGTTTCTGTTTGTGTCTCCCCTGAGGAGGTTTCAGGCCAGCAATATCTTTCAGAACTATCTCTTTTTGTTTGGAAGCTATTGCTGGACGTTTGGTAGAAAAAGCTGCTCCGGCCGAGAAAAACACTTTTGGTGCACCATGCAGGTACATTTGAGTTTCCCAGGCAAACAAAAGCAGTTACACCAAAGTTTCTAGTTTCTGTTTGTGTCTCCCCTGAGGAGGTTTCAGGCCAGCAATATCTTTCAGTACTATCACTTTTGGTTTGGACGCTATTGCTGGACGTTTGGCATGTTTGGTGAAAAAGCTGCTCCGGCCAAGAAAAACACTTTTGGTGCACCATGCAGGTACATTTGAGTTTCCCAGGCAAACGAAAGCAGTGACACCAAAGTTTCTAGTTTCTGTTTGTGTCTCCCCTGAGGAGGTTTCAGGCCAGCAATATCTTTCAGAACTATCTGTTTTGGTTTGGAAGCTATTGCTGGACGTTTGGTAGAAAAAGCTACTCCGGCCGAGAAAAACACTCTTGGTGCACCATGCAGGTACATTTGAATTTCCCAGGCAAACGAAAGCAGTTACACCAAAGTTTCTAGTTTCTGTTTGTGTCTGCCCTGAGGAGGTTTCAGGCCAGCAATATCATTCAGTACTATCTCTTTTGGTTTGGAAGCTATTGCTGGACGTTTGGCATGTTTGGTAGAAAAAGTTTCTCCGGCCGAGAAAAACACTTTTGGTGCACCATGCAGGTACATTTGAGTTTCCCAGGCAAACAAAAGCAGTTACACCAAAGTTTCTAGTTTCTGTTTGTGTCTCCCCTGAGGAGGTTTCAGGCCAGATATGTCTTTCAGTACTATCTCTTTTGGTTTGGAAGCTATTGCTGGACGTTTGGTAGAAAAAGCTGCTCCGGCCGAGGAAAACACTTTTGGTGCACCATGCAGGTACATTTGAGTTTCCCAGGCAAACGAAAGCAGTGACACCAAAGTTTCTAGTTTCTGTTTGTGTCTCCCCTGAGGAGGTTTCAGGCTAGCAATGTCTTTCAGTACTATCTCTTTTGGTTTGGAAGCTATTGCTGAACGTTCGGTAGAAAAAGCTTCTCCGGCTGAGAAAAACACTTTTGGTGCACCATGCAGGTACATTTGAGTTTCCCAGGCAAACGAAAGCAGTTACACCAAAGTTTCTAGTTTCTGTTTGTGTCTCCCCTGAGGAGGTTTCAGGCCAGCTATGTCTTTCCGTACTATCTCTTTTGGTTTGGAAGCTATTGCTGGACGTTTGGCATGTTTGGTAGAAAAAGGTTCTCCGGCCGAGAAAAACACTTTTGGTGCACCATGCAGGTACATTTGAGTTTCCCAGGCAAACAAAAGCAGTGACACCAAAGTTTCTAGTTTCTGTTTGTGTCTCCCCTTAGGAGGTTTCAGGCCAGCAATATCATTCAGTACTATCACTTTTGGTTTGGAAGCTATTGCTGGACGTTTGGCATGTTTGGTAGAAAAAGCTGCTCCGGCCGAGAAAAACACTTTTGGTGCACCATGCAGGTACATTTGAGTTTCCCAGGCAAACGAAAGCAGTGACACCAAAGTTTCTAGTTTCTGTTTGTGTCTCCCCTGAGGAGGTTTCAGGCCAGCAATATCTTTCAGAACTATCTCTTTTTGTTTGGAAGCTATTGCAGGACTTTTGGTAGAATAAGCTGCTCCCGCCGAGAAAAACACTTTTGGTGCACCATGCAGGTACATTTGAGTTTCCCAGGCAAACGAAAGCAGTGACACCAAAGTTTCTAGTTTCTGTTTGTGTCTCCCCTGAGGAGGTTTCAGGCCAGCAATATCTTTCAGAACTATCTGTTTTGGTTTGGAAGCTATTGCTGGACGTTTGGTAGAAAAAGCTGCTCCGGCCGAGAAAAACACTCTTGGTGCACCATGCAGGTACATTTGAATTTCCCAGGCAAACGAAAGCAGTTACACCAAAGTTTCTACTTTCTGTTTGTGTCTGCCCTGAGGAGGTTTCAGGCCAGCAATATCATTCAGTACTATCTCTTTTGGTTTGGAAGCTATTGCTGGACGTTTGGCATGTTTGGTAGAAAAAGTTTCTCCGGCCGAGAAAAACACTTTTGGTGCACCATGCAGGTACATTTGAGTTTCCCAGGCAAACAAAAGCAGTTACACCAAAGTTTCTAGTTTCTGTTTGTGTCTCCCCTGAGGAGGTTTCAGGCCAGATATGTCTTTCAGTACTATCTCTTTTGGTTTGGAAGCTATTGCTGGACGTTTGGTAGAAAAAGCTGCTCCGGCCGAGAAAAAAACTTTTGGTGCACCATGCAGGTACATTTGAGTTTCCCAGGCAAACGAAAGCAGTTACACCAAAGTTTCTAGTTTCTGTTTGTGTCTCCCCTGAGGAGGTTTCAGGCCAGCTATGTCTTTCCGTACTATCTCTTTTGGTTTGGAAGCTATTGCTGGACGTTTGGCATTTTTGGTAGAAAAAGCTGCTCTGGCCGAGAAAAACACTTTTGGTGCACCATGCAGGTACATTTGAGTTTCCCAGGCAAACGAAAGCAGTGACACCAAAGTTTCTAGTTTCTGTTTGTGTCTCCCCTGAGGAGGTTTCAAGCCAGCAATATCTTTCAGAACTATCTGTTTTGGTTTGGAAGCTATTGCTGGACGTTTGGTAGAAAAAGCTGCTCCGGCCGAGAAAAACACTCTTGGTGCACCATGCAGGTACATTTGAATTTCCCAGGCAAACGAAAGCAGTTACACCAAAGTTTCTAGTTTCTGTTTGTGTCTGCCCTGAGGAGGTTTCAGGCCAGCAATATCATTCAGTACTATCTCTTTTGGTTTGGAAGCTATTGCTGGACGTTTGGCATGTTTGGTAGAAAAAGTTTCTCCGGCCGAGAAAAACACTTTTGGTGCACCATGCAGGTACATTTGAGTTTCCCAGGCAAACAAAAGCAGTGACACCAAAGTTTCTAGTTTCTGTTTGTGTCTCCCCTGAGGAGGTTTCAGGCCAGCTATGTCTTTCAGTACTATCTCTTTTGGTTTGGAAGCTATTGCTGGACGTTTGGTAGAAAAAGCTGCTCCGGCCGAGAAAAACACTTTTGGTGCACCATGCAGGTACATTTGAGTTTCCCAGGCAAACGAAAGCAGTTACACCAAAGTTTCTAGTTTCTGTTTGTGTCTCCCCTGAGGAGGTTTCAGGCCAGCTATGTCTTTCAGTACTATCTCTTTTGGTTTGGAATCTATTGCTGTACGTTTTGTTGAAAAAGCTTCTCTGGCCGAGAAAAACACTTTTGGTGCACCATGCAAGTACATTTGAGTTTCCCAGGCAAACGAATGCAGTGACACCAAAGTTTCTAGTTTCTGTTTGTGTGTCCCCTTAGGAGGTTTCAGGCCAGCTATGTCTTTCAGTACTATCTCTTTTGGTTTGGAAGCTATTGCTGGACGTTTGGCATGTTTGGTAGAAAAAGCTTCTCCGGCCGAGAAAAACACTTTTGGTGCACCATGCAGGTACATTTGAGTTTCCCAGGCAAACGAAAGCAGTTACACCAAAGTTTCTAGTTTCTGTTTGTGTCTCCCCTGAGGAGGTTTCAGGCCAGCTATGTCTTTCAGTACTATCTCTTTTGGTTTGGAAGCTATTGCTGGACGTTCGGTAGAAAAAGCTGCTCTGGCCAAGAAAAACACTTTGGTGCACCATGCAGGTACATTTGAGTTTCCCAGGCAAACAAAAGCAGTGACACCAAAGTTTCTAGTTTCTGTTTGTGTCTGCCCTGAGGAGGTTTCAGGCTAGCAATGTCTTTCAGTACTATCTCTTTTGGTTTGGAAGCTATTGCTGAACGTTCGGTAGAAAAAGCTTCTCTGGCTGAGAAAAACACTTTTGGTGCACCATGCAGGTACATTTGAGTTTCCCAGGCAAACGAAAGCAGTTACACCAAAGTTTCTAGTTTCTGTTTGTGTCTCCCCTGAGGAGGTTTCAGGCCAGCTATGTCTTGCAGTACTATCTCTTTTGGTTTGGAAGCTATTGCTGGACGTTTGGCATGTTTGGTAGAAAAAGCTTCTCCGGCCGAGAAAAATACTTTTGGTGCACCATCCAGGTACATTTGGTTTACCAGGCAAACGAAAGCAGTGACACCAAAGTTTCTAGTTTCTGTTTGTGTCTCCCCTGAGGAGGTTTCAGGCCAGCAATATCTTTCAGAACTATCTCTTTTGGTTTGGAAGCTATTGCTGGACGTTTGGCATGTTTGGTAGAAAAAGCTGCTCCGGCCGAGAAAAACACTTTTGGTGCACCATGCAGGTACATTTGAGTTTCCCAGGCAAACGAAAGCAGTGACACCAAAGTTTCTAGTTTCTGTTTGTGTCTCCCCTGAGGAGGTTTCAGGCCAGCAATATCTTTCAGAACTATCTGTTTTCGTTTGGAAGCTATTGCTGGATGTTTGGTAGAAAAAGCTGCTCCGGCCGAGAAAAACACTCTTGGTGCACCATGCAGGTACATTTGAATTTCCCAGGCAAACGAAAGCATTTACACCAAAGTTTCTAGTTTCTGTTTGTGTCTCCCCTGAGGAGGTTTCAGGCCAGCAATATCATTCAGTACTATCTCTTTTGGTTTGGAAGCTATTGCTGGACGTTTGGCATGTTTGGTAGAAAAAGTTTCTCCGGCCGAGAAAAACACTTTTGGTGCACCATGCAGGTACATTTGAGTTTCCCAGGCAAACAAAAGCAGTTACACCAAAGTTTCTAGTTTCTGTTTGTGTCTCCCCTGAGGAGGTTTCAGGCCAGCTATGTCTTTCAGTACTATCTCTTTTGGTTTGGAAGCTATTGCTGGACGTTTGGTAGAAAAAGCTGCTCCGGCCGAGAAAAACACTTTTGGTGCACCATGCAGGTACATTTGAGTTTCCCAGGCAAACGAAAGCAGTGACACCAAAGTTTCTAGTTTCTGTTTGTGTCTCCCCTGAGGAGGTTTCAGGCCAGCTATGTCTTTCAGTACTATCTTTTTTGGTTTGGAATCTATTGCTGTACGTTTTGTTGAAAAAGCTTCTCTGGCCGAGAAAAACACTTTTGGTGCACCATGCAAGTACATTTGAGTTTCCCAGGCAAACGAATGCAGTGACACCAAAGTTTCTAGTTTCTGTTTGTGTGGCCCCTTAGGAGGTTTCAGGCCAGCTATGTCTTTCAGTACTATCTCTTTTGGTTTGGAAGCTATTTCTAGACGTTTTGCATGTTTGGTAGAAAAAGCTTCTCCGGCCGAGAAAAACACTTTTGGTGCACCATGCAGGTACATTTGGTTTCCCAGGCAAACGAAAGCAGTGACACCAAAGTTTCTAGTTTCTGTTTGTGTCTCCCCTGAGGAGGTTTCAGGCCAGCAATATCTTTCAGAACTATCTCTTTTTGTTTGGAAGCTATTGCTGGACGTTTGGTAGAAAAAGCTGCTCCGGTCGAGAAAAACACTTTTGGTGCAACATGCAGGTACATTTGAGTTTCCCAGGCAAACGAAACCAGTGACACCAAAGTTTCTAGTTTCTGTTTGTGTCTCCCCTGAGGAGGTTTCAGGCCAGCTATGTCTTTCCGTACTATCTCTTTTGGTTTGGAAGCTATTGCTGGACGTTTGGCATGTTTGGTAGAAAAAGCTTCTCCGGCCGAGAAAAACACTTTTGGTGCACCATGCAGGTACATTTGAGTTTCCCAGGCAAACGAAAGCAGTTACACCAAAGTTTCTAGTTTCTGTTTGTGTCTCCCCTGAGGAGGTTTCAGGCCAGCTATGTCTTTCAGTACTATCTCTTTTTGTTTGGAAGCTATTCCTGGACGTTCGGTAGAAAAAGCTGCTCTGGCCAAGAAAAACACTTTGGTGCACCATGCAGGTACATTTGAGTTTCCCAGGCAAACAAAAGCAGTGACACCAAAGTTTCTAGTTTCTGTTTGTGTCTCCCCTGAGGAGGTTTCAGGCTAGCAATGTCTTTCAGTACTATCTCTTTTGGTTTGTAAGCTATTGCTGAACGTTCGGTAGAAAAAGCTGCTCTGGCCAAGAAAAACACTTTGGTGCACCATGCAGGTACATTTGAGTTTCCCAGGCAAACGAAAGCAGTGACACCAAAGTTTCTAGTTTCTGTTTGTGTCTCCCCTGAGGAGGTTTCATGCCAGCTATGTCTTTCAGTAGTATCTGTTTTTGTTTGGAAGCTATTGCTGGACGTTTGGTAGAAAAAGCTGCTCCGGTCGAGAAAAACACTTTTGGTGCAACATGCAGGTACATTTGAGTTTCCCAGGCAAACGAAACCAGTGACACCAAAGTTTCTAGTTTCTGTTTGTGTCTCCCCTGAGGAGGTTTCAGGCCAGCTATGTCTTTCCGTACTATCTCTTTTGGTTTGGAAGCTATTGCTGGACGTTTGGCATGTTTGGTAGAAAAAGCTTCTCCGGCCGAGAAAAACACTTTTGGTGCACCATGCAGGTACATTTGAGTTTCCCAGGCAAACGAAAGCAGTTACACCAAAGTTTCTAGTTTCTGTTTGTGTCTCCCCTGAGGAGGTTTCAGGCCAGCTATGTCTTTCAGTACTATCTCTTTTGGTTTGGAAGCTATTGCTGGACGTTCGGTAGAAAAAGCTGCTCTGGCCAAGAAAAACACTTTGGTGCACCATGCAGGTACATTTGAGTTTCCCAGGCAAACAAAAGCAGTGACACCAAAGTTTCTAGTTTCTGTTTGTGTCTCCCCTGAGGAGGTTTCAGGCTAGCAATGTCTTTCAGTACTATCTCTTTTGGTTTGTAAGCTATTGCTGAACGTTCGGTAGAAAAAGCTGCTCTGGCCAAGAAAAACACTTTGGTGCACCATGCAGGTACATTTGAGTTTCCCAGGCAAACGAAAGCAGTGACACCAAAGTTTCTAGTTTCTGTTTGTGTCTCCCCTGAGGAGGTTTCAGGCCAGCAATATCTTTCAGAACTATCTGTTTTGGTTTGGAAGCTATTGCTGGACGTTTGGTAGAAAAAGCTGCTCCGGCCGAGAAAAACACTTTTGGTGCACCATGCAGGTACATTTGAGTTTCCCAGGCAAACGAAAGCAGTGACACCAAAGTTTCTAGTTTCTGTTTGTGTCTCCCCTGAGGAGGTTTCAGGCCAGCTATGTCTTTCAGTACTATCTTTTTTGGTTTGGAATCTATTGCTGTACGTTTTGTTGAAAAAGCTTCTCTGGCCGAGAAAAACACTTTTGGTGCACCATGCAAGTACATTTGAGTTTCCCAGGCAAACGAATGCAGTGACACCAAAGTTTCCAGTTTCTGTTTGTGTGGCCCCTTAGGAGGTTTCAGGCCAGCTATGTCTTTCAGTACTATCTCTTTTGGTTTGGAAGCTATTTCTGGACGTTTTGCATGTTTGGTAGAAAAAGCTTCTCCGGCCGAGAAAAACACTTTTGGTGCACCATGCAGGTACATTTGGTTTCCCAGGCAAACGAAAGCAGTGACACCAAAGTTTCTAGTTTCTGTTTGTGTCTCCCCTGAGGAGGTTTCAGGCCAGCAATATCTTTCAGAACTATCTCTTTTTGTTTGGAAGCTATTGCTGGACGTTTGGTAGAAAAAGCTGCTCCGGTCGAGAAAAACACTTTTGGTGCAACATGCAGGTACATTTGAGTTTCCCAGGCAAACGAAACCAGTGACACCAAAGTTTCTAGTTTCTGTTTGTGTCTCCCCTGAGGAGGTTTCAGGCCAGCTATGTCTTTCCGTACTATCTCTTTTGGTTTGGATGCTATTGCTGGACGTTTGGCATGTTTGGTAGAAAAAGCTTCTCCGGCCGAGAAAAACACTTTTGGTGCACCATGCAGGTACATTTGAGTTTCCCAGGCAAACGAAAGCAGTTACACCAAAGTTTCTAGTTTCTGTTTGTGTCTCCCCTGAGGAGGTTTCAGGCCAGCTATGTCTTTCAGTACTATCTCTTTTTGTTTGGAAGCTATTCCTGGACGTTCGGTAGAAAAAGCTTCTCTGGCCAAGAAAAACACTTTGGTGCACCATGCAGGTACATTTGAGTTTCCCAGGCAAACAAAAGCAGTGACACCAAAGTTTCTAGTTTCTGTTTGTGTCTCCCCTGAGGAGGTTTCAGGCTAGCAATGTCTTTCAGTACTATCTCTTTTGGTTTGTAAGCTATTGCTGAACGTTCGGTAGAAAAAGCTGCTCTGGCCAAGAAAAACACTTTGGTGCACCATGCAGGTACATTTGAGTTTCCCAGGCAAACGAAAGCAGTGACACCAAAGTTTCTAGTTTCTGTTTGTGTCTCCCCTGAGGAGGTTTCATGCCAGCTATGTCTTTCAGTAGTATCTGTTTTTGTTTGGAAGCTATTGCTGGACGTTTGGTAGAAAAAGCTGCTCCGGTCGAGAAAAACACTTTTGGTGCAACATGCAGGTACATTTGAGTTTCCCAGGCAAACGAAACCAGTGACACCAAAGTTTCTAGTTTCTGTTTGTGTCTCCCCTGAGGAGGTTTCAGGCCAGCTATGTCTTTCCGTACTATCTCTTTTGGTTTGGAAGCTATTGCTGGACGTTTGGCATGTTTGGTAGAAAAAGCTTCTCCGGCCGAGAAAAACACTTTTGGTGCACCATGCAGGTACATTTGAGTTTCCCAGGCAAACGAAAGCAGTTACACCAAAGTTTCTAGTTTCTGTTTGTGTCTCCCCTGAGGAGGTTTCAGGCCAGCTATGTCTTTCAGTACTATCTCTTTTGGTTTGGAAGCTATTGCTGGACGTTCGGTAGAAAAAGCTGCTCTGGCCAAGAAAAACACTTTGGTGCACCATGCAGGTACATTTGAGTTTCCCAGGCAAACGAAAGCATTTACACCAAAGTTTCTAGTTTCTGTTTGTGTCTTCCCTGAGGAGGTTTCAGGCTAGCAATGTCTTTCAGTACTATCTCTTTTGGTTTGTAGGCTATTGCTGAACGTTCGGTAGAAAAAGCTGCTCTGGCCAAGAAAAACACTTTGGTGCACCATGCAGGTACATTTGAGTTTCCCAGGCAAACGAAAGCAGTGACACCAAAGTTTCTAGTTTCTGTTTGTGTCTCCCCTGAGGAGGTTTCAGGCCAGCAATATCTTTCAGAACTATCTGTTTTGGTTTGGAAGCTATTGCTGGACGTTTGGTAGAAAAAGCTGCTCCGGCCGAGAAAAACACTTTTGGTGCACCATGCAGGTACATTTGAATTTCCCAGGCAAACGAAAGCAGTTACACCAAAGTTTCTAGTTTCTGTTTGTGTCTGCCCTGAGGAGGTTTCAGGCCAGCAATATCATTCAGTACTATCTCTTTTGGTTTGGAAGCTATTGCTGGACGTTTGGCATGTTTGGTAGAAAAAGCTTCTCCGGCCGAGAAAAACACTTTTGGTGCACCATGCAGGTACATTTGAGTTTCCCAGGCAAACGAAAGCAGTTACACCAAAGTTTCTAGTTTCTGTTTGTGTCTCCCCTGAGGAGGTTTCAGGCCAGCTATGTCTTTCAGTACTATCTCTTTTGATTTGGAAGCTATTGCTGGACGTTCGGTAGAAAAAGCTGCTCTGGCCAAGAAAAACACTTTGGTGCACCATGCAGGTACATTTGAGTTTCCCAGGCAAACAAAAGCAGTGACACCAAAGTTTCTAGTTTCTGTTTGTGTCTCCCCTGAGGAGGTTTCAGGCTAGCAATGTCTTTCAGTACTATCTCTTTTGGTTTGTAAGCTATTGCTGAACGTTCGGTAGAAAAAGCTGCTCTGGCCAAGAAAAACACTTTGGTGCACCATGCAGGTACATTTGAGTTTCCCAGGCAAACGAAAGCAGTGACACCAAAGTTTCTAGTTTCTGTTTGTGTCTCCCCTGAGGAGGTTTCAGGCCAGCAATATCTTTCAGAACTATCTGTTTTGGTTTGGAAGCTATTGCTGGACGTTTGGTAGAAAAAGCTGCTCCGGCCGAGAAAAACACTTTTGGTGCACCATGCAGGTACATTTGAATTTCCCAGGCAAACGAAAGCAGTTACACCAAAGTTTCTAGTTTCTGTTTGTGTCTGCCCTGAGGAGGTTTCAGGCCAGCAATATCATTCAGTACTATCTCTTTTGGTTTGGAAGCTATTGCTGGACGTTTGGCATGTTTGGTAGAAAAAGTTTCTCCGGCCGAGAAAAACACTTTTGGTGCACCATGCAGGTACATTTGAGTTTCCCAGGCAAACGAAAGCAGTTACACCAAAGTTTCTAGTTTCTGTTTGTGTCTCCCCTGAGGAGGTTTCAGGCCAGCTATGTCTTTCAGTACTATCTCTTTTGGTTTGGAAGCTATTGCTGGACGTTTGGTAGAAAAAGCTTCTCCGGCTGAGAAAAACACTTTTGGTGCACCATGCAGGTACATTTGAGTTTCCCAGGCAAACGAAAGCAGTGACACCAAAGTTTCTAGTTTCTGTTTGTGTCTCCCCTGAGGAGGTTTCAGGCCAGCTATGTCTTTCAGTACTATCACTTTTGGTTTGGATGCTATTGCTGGACGTTTGGCATGTTTGGTAGAAAAAGCTTCTCCGGCCGAGAAAAACACTTTTGGTGCACCATGCAGGTACATTTGAGTTTCCCAGGCAAAGGAAAGCAGTGACACCAAAGTTTCTGGTTTCTGTTTGTCTCTCCCCTGAGGAGGTTTCAGGCCAGCTATGTCTTTCAGTACTATCTCTTTTGGTTTGGAAGCTATTGCTGGACGTTTGGCATGTTTGGTAGAAAAAGCTTCTCCGGCCGAGAAAAACACTTTTGGTGCACCATGCAGGTACATTTGAGTTTCCCAGGCAAACGAAAGCAGTTACACCAAAGTTTCTAGTTTCTGTTTGTGTCTCCCCTTAGGAGGTTTCAGGCCAGCAATATCATTCAGTACTATCACTTTTGGTTTGGAAGCTATTGCTGGACGTTTGGCATGTTTGGTAGAAAAAGCTGCTCCGGCCGAGAAAAACACTTTTGGTGCACCATGCAGGTACATTTGAGTTTCCCAGGCAAACGAAAGCAGTGACACCAAAGTTTCTAGTTTCTGTTTGTGTCTCCCCTGAGGAGGTTTCAGGCCAGCAATATCTTTCAGAACTATCTCTTTTTGTTTGGAAGCTATTGCTGGACGTTTGGTAGAAAAAGCTGCTCCGGCCGAGAAAAACACTTTTGGTGCACCATGCAGGTACATTTGAGTTTCCCAGGCAAACAAAAGCAGTTACACCAAAGTTTCTAGTTTCTGTTTGTGTCTCCCCTGAGGAGGTTTCAGGCCAGCAATATCTTTCAGTACTATCACTTTTCGTTTGGACGCTATTGCTGGACGTTTGGCATGTTTGGTAGAAAAAGCTGCTCCGGCCGAGAAAAACACTTTTGGTGCACCATGCAGGTACATTTGAGTTTCCCAGGCAAACGAAAGCAGTGACACCAAAGTTTCTAGTTTCTGTTTGTGTCTCCCCTGAGGAGGTTTCAGGCGAGCAATATCTTTCAGAACTATCTGTTTTGGTTTGGAAGCTATTGCTGGACGTTTGGTTGAAAAAGCTGCTCCGGCCGAGAAAAACACTCTTGGTGCACCATGCAGGTACATTTGAATTTCCCAGGCAAACGAAAGCAGTTACACCAAAGTTTCTACTTTCTGTTTGTGTCTGCCCTGAGGAGGTTTCAGGCCAGCAATATCATTCAGTACTATCTCTTTTGGTTTGGAAGCTATTGCTGGACGTTTGGCATGTTTGGTAGAAAAAGTTTCTCCGGCCGAGAAAAACACTTTTGGTGCACCATGCAGGTACATTTGAGTTTCCCAGGCAAACAAAAGCAGTTACACCAAAGTTTCTAGTTTCTGTTTGTGTCTCCCCTGAGGAGGTTTCAGGCCAGATATGTCTTTCAGTACTATCTCTTTTGGTTTGGAAGCTATTGCTGGACGTTTGGTAGAAAAAGCTGCTCCGGCCGAGGAAAACACTTTTGGTGCACCATGCAGGTACATTTGAGTTTCCCAGGCAAACGAAAGCAGTTACACCAAAGTTTCTAGTTTCTGTTTGTGTCTCCCCTGAGGAGGTTTCAGGCTAGCAATGTCTTTCAGTACTAACTCTTTTCGTTTGGAAGCTATTGCTGAACGTTCGGTAGAAAAAGCTTCTCCGGCTGAGAAAAACACTTTTGGTGCACCTTGCAGGTACATTTGAGTTTCCCAGGCAAACGAAAGCAGTTACACCAAAGTTTCTAGTTTCTGTTTGTGTCTCCCCTGAGGAGGTTTCAGGCCAGCTATGTCTTTCCGTACTATCTCTTTTGGTTTGGAAGCTATTGCTGGACGTTTGGCATGTTTGGTAGAAAAAGCTTCTCCGGCCGAGAAAAACACTTTTGGTGCACCATGCAGGTACATTTGAGTTTCCCAGGCAAACAAAAGCAGTTACACCAAAGTTTCTAGTTTCTGTTTGTGTCTCCCCTGAGGAGGTTTCAGGCCAGCAATATCATTCAGTACTATCACTTTTGGTTTGGAAGCTATTGCTGGACGTTTGGCATGTTTGGTAGAAAAAGCTGCTCCGGCCGAGAAAAACACTTTTGGTGCACCATGCAGGTACATTTGAGTTTCCCAGGCAAACAAAAGCAGTTACACCAAAGTTTCTAGTTTCTGTTTGTGTCTCCCCTGAGGAGGTTTCAGGCCAGCAATATCTTTCAGAACTATCTCTTTTTGTTTGGAAGCTATTGCAGGACGTTTGGTAGAAAAAGCTGCTCCGGCCGAGAAAAACACTTTTGGTGCACCATGCAGGTACATTTGAGTTTCCCAGGCAAACGAAAGCAGTGACACCAAAGTTTCTAGTTTCTGTTTGTGTCTGCCCTGAGGAGGTTTCAGGCCAGCAATATCATTCAGTACTATCTCTTTTGGTTTGGAAGCTATTGCTGGACGTTTGGCATGTTTGGTAGAAAAAGTTTCTCCGGCCGAGAAAAACACTTTTGGTGCACCATGCAGGTACATTTGAGTTTCCCAGGCAAACAAAAGCAGTTACACCAAAGTTTCTAGTTTCTGTTTGTGTCTCCCCTGAGGAGGTTTCAGGCCAGATATGTCTTTCAGTACTATCTCTTTTGGTTTGGAAGCTATTGCTGGACGTTTGGTAGAAAAAGCTGCTCCGGCCGAGAAAAACACTTTTGGTGCACCATGCAGGTACATTTGAGTTTCCCAGGCAAACGAAAGCAGTTACACCAAAGTTTCTAGTTTCTGTTTGTGTCTCCCTTGAGGAGGTTTCAGGCCAGCTATGTCTTTCCGTACTATCTCTTTTGGTTTGGAAGCTATTGCTGGACGTTTGGCATTTTTGGTAGAAAAAGCTGCTCTGGCCGAGAAAAACACTTTTGGTGCACCATGCAGGTACATTTGAGTTTCCCAGGCAAACGAAACCAGTGACACCAAAGTTTCTAGTTTCTGTTTGTGTCTCCCCTGAGGAGGTTTCAGGCCAGCTATGTCTTTCCGTACTATCTCTTTTGGTTTGGAAGCTATTGCTGGACGTTTGGCATGTTTGGTAGAAAAAGCTTCTCCGGCCGAGAAAAACACTTTTGGTGCACCATGCAGGTACATTTGAGTTTCCCAGGCAAACGAAAGCAGTTACACCAAAGTTTCTAGTTTCTGTTTGTGTCTCCCCTGAGGAGGTTTCAGGCCAGCTATGTCTTTCAGTACTATCTCTTTTGGTTTGGAAGCTATTGCTGGACGTTCGGTAGAAAAAGCTGCTCTGGCCAAGAAAAACACTTTGGTGCACCATGCAGGTACATTTGAGTTTCCCAGGCAAACAAAAGCAGTGACACCAAAGTTTCTAGTTTGTGTCTCCCCTGAGGAGGTTTCAGGCTAGCAATGTCTTTCAGTACTATCTCTTTTGGTTTGTAAGCTATTGCTGAACGTTCGGTAGAAAAAGCTGCTCTGGCCAAGAAAAACACTTTGGTGCACCATGCAGGTACATTTGAGTTTCCCAGGCAAACGAAAGCAGTGACACCAAAGTTTCTAGTTTCTGTTTGTGTCTCCCCTGAGGAGGTTTCAGGCCAGCAATATCTTTCAGAACTATCTGTTTTGGTTTGGAAGCTATTGCTGGACGTTTGGTAGAAAAAGCTGCTCCGGCCGAGAAAAACACTTTTGGTGCACCATGCAGGTACATTTGAGTTTCCCAGGCAAACGAAAGCAGTGACACCAAAGTTTCTAGTTTCTGTTTGTGTCTCCCCTGAGGAGGTTTCAGGCCAGCTATGTCTTTCAGTACTATCTTTTTTGGTTTGGAATCTATTGCTGTACGTTTTGTTGAAAAAGCTTCTCTGGCCGAGAAAAACACTTTTGGTGCACCATGCAAGTATATTTGAGTTTCCCAGGCAAACGAATGCAGTGACACCAAAGTTTCTAGTTTCTGTTTGTGTGGCCCCTTAGGAGGTTTCAGGCCAGCTATGTCTTTCAGTACTATCTCTTTTGGTTTGGAAGCTATTTCTGGACGTTTTGCATGTTTGGTAGAAAAAGCTTCTCCGGCCGAGAAAAACACTTTTGGTGCACCATGCAGGTACATTTGGTTTCCCAGGCAAACGAAAGCAGTGACACCAAAGTTTCTAGTTTCTGTTTGTGTCTCCCCTGAGGAGGTTTCAGGCCAGCAATATCTTTCAGAACTATCTCTTTTTGTTTGGAAGCTATTGCTGGACGTTTGGTAGAAAAAGCTGCTCCGGTCGAGAAAAACACTTTTGGTGCAACATGCAGGTACATTTGAGTTTCCCAGGCAAACGAAACCAGTGACACCAAAGTTTCTAGTTTCTGTTTGTGTCTCCCCTGAGGAGGTTTCAGGCCAGCTATGTCTTTCCGTACTATCTCTTTTGGTTTGGAAGCTATTGCTGGACGTTTGGCATGTTTGGTAGAAAAAGCTTCTCCGGCCGAGAAAAACACTTTTGGTGCACCATGCAGGTACATTTGAGTTTCCCAGGCAAACGAAAGCAGTTACACCAAAGTTTCTAGTTTCTGTTTGTGTCTCCCCTGAGGAGGTTTCAGGCCAGCTATGTCTTTCAGTACTATCTCTTTTTGTTTGGAAGCTATTCCTGGACGTTCGGTAGAAAAAGCTGCTCTGGCCAAGAAAAACACTTTGGTGCACCATGCAGGTACATTTGAGTTTCCCAGGCAAACAAAAGCAGTGACACCAAAGTTTCTAGTTTCTGTTTGTGTCTCCCCTGAGGAGGTTTCAGGCTAGCAATGTCTTTCAGTACTATCTCTTTTGGTTTGTAAGCTATTGCTGAACGTTCGGTAGAAAAAGCTGCTCTGGCCAAGAAAAACACTTTGGTGCACCATGCAGGTACATTTGAGTTTCCCAGGCAAACGAAAGCAGTGACACCAAAGTTTCTAGTTTCTGTTTGTGTCTCCCCTGAGGAGGTTTCATGCCAGCTATGTCTTTCAGTAGTATCTGTTTTTGTTTGGAAGCTATTGCTGGACGTTTGGTAGAAAAAGCTGCTCCGGTCGAGAAAAACACTTTTGGTGCAACATGCAGGTACATTTGAGTTTCCCAGGCAAACGAAACCAGTGACACCAAAGTTTCTAGTTTCTGTTTGTGTCTCCCCTGAGGAGGTTTCAGGCCAGCTATGTCTTTCCGTACTATCTCTTTTGGTTTGGAAGCTATTGCTGGACGTTTGGCATGTTTGGTAGAAAAAGCTTCTCCGGCCGAGAAAAACACTTTTGGTGCACCATGCAGGTACATTTGAGTTTCCCAGGCAAACGAAAGCAGTTACACCAAAGTTTCTAGTTTCTGTTTGTGTCTCCCCTGAGGAGGTTTCAGGCCAGCTATGTCTTTCAGTACTATCTCTTTTGGTTTGGAAGCTATTGCTGGACGTTCGGTAGAAAAAGCTGCTCTGGCCAAGAAAAACACTTTGGTGCACCATGCAGGTACATTTGAGTTTCCCAGGCAAACAAAAGCAGTGAAACCAAAGTTTCTAGTTTCTGTTTGTGTCTCCCCTGAGGAGGTTTCAGGCTAGCAATGTCTTTCAGTACTATCTCTTTTGGTTTGTAAGCTATTGCTGAACGTTCGGTAGAAAAAGCTGCTCTGGCCAAGAAAAACACTTTGGTGCACCATGCAGGTACATTTGAGTTTCCCAGGCAAACGAAAGCAGTGACACCAAAGTTTCTAGTTTCTGTTTGTGTCTCCCCTGAGGAGGTTTCAGGCCAGCAATATCTTTCAGAACTATCTGTTTTGGTTTGGAAGCTATTGCTGGACGTTTGGTAGAAAAAGCTGCTCCGGCCGAGAAAAACACTTTTGGTGCACCATGCAGGTACATTTGAATTTCCCAGGCAAACGAAAGCAGTTACACCAAAGTTTCTAGTTTCTGTTTGTGTCTGCCCTGAGGAGGTTTCAGGCCAGCAATATCATTCAGTACTATCTCTTTTGGTTTGGAAGCTATTGCTGGACGTTTGGCATGTTTGGTAGAAAAAGCTTCTCCGGCCGAGAAAAACACTTTTGGTGCACCATGCAGGTACATTTGAGTTTCCCAGGCAAACGAAAGCAGTTACACCAAAGTTTCTAGTTTCTGTTTGTGTCTCCCCTGAGGAGGTTTCAGGCCAGCTATGTCTTTCAGTACTATCTCTTTTGGTTTGGAAGCTATTGCTGGACGTTCGGTAGAAAAAGCTGCTCTGGCCAAGAAAAACACTTTGGTGCACCATGCAGGTACATTTGAGTTTCCCAGGCAAACAAAAGCAGTGACACCAAAGTTTCTAGTTTCTGTTTGTGTCTCCCCTGAGGAGGTTTCAGGCCAGCTATGTCTTTCCGTACTATCTCTTTTGGTTTGGAAGCTATTGCTGGACGTTTGGCATGTTTGGTAGAAAAAGCTTCTCCGGCCGAGAAAAACACTTTTGGTGCACCATGCAGGTACATTTGAGTTTCCCAGGCAAACAAAAGCAGTTACACCAAAGTTTCTAGTTTCTGTTTGTGTCTCCCCTGAGGAGGTTTCAGGCCAGCAATATCATTCAGTACTATCACTTTTGGTTTGGAAGCTATTGCTGGACGTTTGGCATGTTTGGTAGAAAAAGATGCTCCGGCCGAGAAAAACACTTTTGGTGCACCATGCAGGTACATTTGAGTTTCCCAGGCAAACGAAAGCAGTGACACCAAAGTTTCTAGTTTCTGTTTGTGTCTCCCCTGAGGAGGTTTCAGGCCAGCAATATCTTTCAGAACTATCTCTTTTTGTTTGGAAGCTATTGCAGGACGTTTGGTAGAAAAAGCTGCTCCGGCCGAGAAAAACACTTTTGGTGCACCATGCAGGTACATTTGAGTTTCCCAGGCAAACGAAAGCAGTTAGACCAAAGTTTCTAGTTTCTGTTTGTGTCTGCCCTGAGGAGGTTTCAGGCCAGCAATATCATTCAGTACTATCTCTTTTGGTTTGGAAGCTATTGCTGGACGTTTGGCATGCTTGGTAGAAAAAGTTTCTCCGGCCGAGAAAAACACTTTTGGTGCACCATGCAGGTACATTTGAGTTTCCCAGGCAAACAAAAGCAGTTACACCAAAGTTTCTAGTTTCTGTTTGTGTCTCCCCTGAGGAGGTTTCAGGCCAGATATGTCTTTCAGTACTATCTCTTTTGGTTTGGAAGCTATTGCTGGACGTTTGGTAGAAAAAGCTGCTCCGGCCGAGAAAAACACTTTTGGTGCACCATGCAGGTACATTTGAGTTTCCCAGGCAAACGAAAGCAGTTACACCAAAGTTTCTAGTTTCTGTTTGTGTCTCCCCTGAGGAGGTTTCAGGCCAGCTATGTCTTTCCGTACTATCTCTTTTGGTTTGGAAGCTATTGCTGGACGTTTGGCATTTTTGGTAGAAAAAGCTGCTCTGGCCGAGAAAAACACTTTTGGTGCACCATGCAGGTACATTTGAGTTTCCCAGGCAAACGAAAGCAGTGACACCAAAGTTTCTAGTTTCTGTTTGTGTCTCCCCTGAGGAGGTTTCAAGCCAGCAATATCTTTCAGAACTATCTGTTTTGGTTTGGAAGCTATTGCTGGACGTTTGGTAGAAAAAGCTGCTCAGGCCGAGAAAAACACTCTTGGTGCACCATGCAGGTACATTTGAATTTCCCAGGCAAACGAAAGCAGTTACACCAAAGTTTCTAGTTTCTGTTTGTGTCTGCCCTGAGGAGGTTTCAGGCCAGCAATATCATTCAGTACTATCTCTTTTGGTTTGGAAGCTATTGCTGGACGTTTGGCATGTTTGGTAGAAAAAGTTTCTCCGGCCGAGAAAAACACTTTTGGTGCACCATGCAGGTACATTTGAGTTTCCCAGGCAAACAAAAGCAGTGACACCAAAGTTTCTAGTTTCTGTTTGTGTCTCCCCTGAGGAGGTTTCAGGCCAGCTATGTCTTTCAGTACTATCTCTTTTGGTTTGGAAGCT
Organism: Laterallus jamaicensis coturniculus; assembly: GCA_022605575.1. Taxonomy (NCBI): domain Eukaryota; kingdom Metazoa; phylum Chordata; class Aves; order Gruiformes; family Rallidae; genus Laterallus; species Laterallus jamaicensis. Next base: position 4,180,206 of record JAKCOX010000001.1, read on the forward strand.
ATTGCTGGACGTTTGGTAGAAAAAGCTGCTCCGGCCGAGAAAAACACTTTTGGTGCACCATGCAGGTACATTTGAGTTTCCCAGGCAAACGAAAGCAGTTACACCAAAGTTTCTAGTTTCTGTTTGTGTCTCCCCTGAGGAGGATTCAGGCCAGCTATGTCTTTCAGTACTATCTTTTTTGGTTTGGAATCTATTGCTGTACGTTTTGTTGAAAAAGCTTCTCTGGCCGAGAAAAACACTTTTGGTGCACCATGCAAGTACATTTGAGTTTCCCAGGCAAACGAATGCAGTGACACCAAAGTTTCTAGTTTCTGTTTGTGTGTCCCCTTAGGAGGTTTCAGGCCAGCTATGTCTTTCAGTACTATCTCTTTTGGTTTGGAAGCTATTGCTGGACGTTTGGCATGTTTGGTAGAAAAAGCTTCTCCGGCCGAGAAAAACACTTTCGGTGCACCATGCAGGTACATTTGGTTTCCCAGGCAAACGAAAGCAGTGACACCAAAGTTTCTAGTTTCTGTTTGTGTCTCCCCTGAGGAGGTTTCAGGCCAGCAATATCTTTCAGAACTATCTCTTTTTGTTTGGAAGCTATTGCTGGACGTTTGGTAGAAAAAGCTGCTCCGGTCGAGAAAAACACTTTTGGTGAACCATGCAGGTACATTTGAGTTTCCCAGGCAAACGAAAGCAGTGACACCAAAGTTTCTAGTTTCTGTTTGTGTCTCCCCTGAGGAGGTTTCAGGCCAGCTATGTCTTTCCGTACTATCTCTTTTGGTTTGGAAGCTATTGCTGGACGTTTGGCATGTTTGGTAGAAAAAGCTTCTCCGGCCGAGAAAAACACTTTTGGTGCACCATGCAGGTACATTTGAGTTTCCCAGGCAAACGAAAGCAGTTACACCAAAGTTTCTAGTTTCTGTTTGTGTCTCCCCTGAGGAGGTTTCAGGCCAGCTATGTCTTTCAGTACTATCTCTTTTGGTTTGGAAGCTATTGCTGGACGTTCGGTAGAAAAAGCTGCTCTGGCCAAGAAAAACACTTTGGTGCACCATGCAGGTACATTTGAGTTTCCCAGGCAAACAAAAGCAGTGACACCAAAGTTTCTAGTTTCTGTTTGTGTCTGCCCTGAGGAGGTTTCAGGCTAGCAATGTCTTTCAGTACTATCTCTTTTGGTTTGGAAGATATTGCTGAACGTTCGGTAGAAAAAGCTTCTCCGGCTGAGAAAAACACTTTTGGTGCACCATGCAGGTACATTTGAGTTTCCCAGGCAAACGAAAGCAGTTACACCAAAGTTTCTAGTTTCTGTTTGTGTCTCCCCTGAGGAGGTTTCAGGCCAGCTATGTCTTGCAGTACTATCTCTTTTGGTTTGGAAGCTATTGCTGGACGTTTGGCATGTTTGGTTGAAAAAGCTTCTCCGGCCGAGAAAAACACTTTTGGTGCACCATCCAGGTACATTTGGTTTACCAGGCAAACGAAAGCAGTGACACCAAAGTTTCTAGTTTCTGTTTGTGTCTCCCCTGAGGAGGTTTCAGGCCAGCAATATCTTTCAGAACTATCTGTTTTTGTTTGGAAGCTATTGCTGGACGTTTGGTAGAAAAAGCTGCTCCGGTCGAGAAAAACACTTTTGGTGCACCATGCAGGTACATTTGAGTTTCCCAGGCAAACGAAACCAGTGACACCAAATTTTCTAGTTTCTGTTTGTGTCTCCCCTGAGGAGGTTTCAGGCCAGCTATGTCTTTCCGTACTATCTCTTTTGGTTTGGAAGCTATTGCTGGACGTTTGGCATGTTTGGTAGAAAAAGCTTCTCCGGCCGAGAAAAACACTTTTGGTGCACCATGCAGGTACATTTGAGTTTCCCAGGCAAACAAAAGCAGTTACACCAAAGTTTCTAGTTTCTGTTTGTGTCTCCCCTGAGGAGGTTTCAGGCCAGCAATATCTTTCAGTACTATCACTTTTGGTTTGGAAGCTATTGCTGGACGTTTGGCATGTTTGGTAGAAAAAGCTGCTCCGGCCGAGAAAAACACTTTTGGTGCACCATGCAGGTACATTTGAGTTTCCCAGGCAAACGAAAGCAGTGACACCAAAGTTTCTAGTTTCTGTTTGTGTCTCCCCTGAGGAGGTTTCAGGCCAGCAATATCTTTCAGAACTATCTGTTTTCGTTTGGAAGCTATTGCTGGACGTTTGGTAGAAAAAGCTGCTCCGGCCGAGAAAAACACTCTTGGTGCACCATGCAGGTACATTTGAATTTCCCAGGCAAACGAAAGCAGTTACACCAAAGTTTCTAGTTTCTGTTTGTGTCTGCCCTGAGGAGGTTTCAGGCCAGCAATATCATTCAGTACTATCTCTTTTGGTTTGGAAGCTATTGCTGGACGTTTGGCATGTTTGGTAGAAAAAGTTTCTCCGGCCGAGAAAAACACTTTTGGTGCACCATGCAGGTACATTTGAGTTTCCCAGGCAAACGAAAGCAGTGACACCAAAGTTTCTAGTTTCTGTTTGTGTCTCCCCTGAGGAGGTTTCAGGCCAGCTATGTCTTTCCGTACTATCTCTTTTGGTTTGGAAGCTATTGCTGGACGTTTGGCATGTTTGGTAGAAAAAGCTTCTCCAGCCGAGAAAAACACTTTTGGTGCACCATGCAGGTACATTTGAGTTTCCCAGGCAAACGAAAGCTGTTACACCAAAGTTTCTAGTTTCTGTTTGTGTCTCCCCTGAGGAGGTTTCAGGCCAGCTATGTCTTTCAGTACTATCTCTTTTTGTTTGGAAGCTATTGCTGGACGTTCGGTAGAAAAAGCTGCTCTGGCCAAGAAAAACACTTTGGTGCACCATGCAGGTACATTTGAGTTTCCCAGGCAAACAAAAGCAGTGACACCAAAGTTTCTAGTTTCTGTTTGTGTCTCCCCTGAGGAGGTTTCAGGCTAGCAATGTCTTTCAGTACTATCTCTTTTGGTTTGTAAGCTATTGCTGAACGTTCGGTAGAAAAAGCTGCTCTGGCCAAGAAAAACACTTTGGTGCACCATGCAGGTACATTTGAGTTTCCCAGGCAAACGAAAGCAGTGACACCAAAGTTTCTAGTTTCTGTTTGTGTCTCCCCTGAGGAGGTTTCATGCCAGCTATGTCTTTCAGTAGTATCTGTTTTTGTTTGGAAGCTATTGCTGGACGTTTGGTAGAAAAAGCTGCTCCGGTCGAGAAAAACACTTTTGGTGCAACATGCAGGTACATTTGAGTTTCCCAGGCAAACGAAACCAGTGACACCAAAGTTTCTAGTTTCTGTTTGTGTCTCCCCTGAGGAGGTTTCAGGCCAGCTATGTCTTTCCGTACTATCTCTTTTGGTTTGGAAGCTATTGCTGGACGTTTGGCATGTTTGGTAGAAAAAGCTTCTCCGGCCGAGAAAAACACTTTTGGTGCACCATGCAGGTACATTTGAGTTTCCCAGGCAAACAAAAGCAGTGACACCAAAGTTTCTAGTTTCTGTTTGTGTCTCCCCTGAGGAGGTTTCAGGCCAGCTATGTCTTTCAGTACTATCTCTTTTGTTTTGGAAGCTATTGCTGGACGTTTGGTAGAAAAAGCTGCTCTGGCCAAGAAAAACACTTTGGTGCACCATGCAGGTACATTTGAGTTTCCCAGGCAAACAAAAGCAGTGACACCAAAGTTTCTAGTTTCTGTTTGTGTCTCCCCTGAGGAGGTTTCAGGCTAGCAATGTCTTTCAGTACTATCTCTTTTGGTTTGGAAGCTATTGCTGAACGTTCGGTAGAAAAAGCTGCTCTGGCCAAGAAAAACACTTTGGTGCACCATGCAGGTACATTTGAGTTTCCCAGGCAAACGAAAGCAGTTACACCAAAGTTTCTAGTTTCTGTTTGTGTCTCCCCTGAGGAGGTTTCAGGCCAGCAATATCTTTCAGAACTATCTGTTTTGGTTTGGAAGCTATTGCTGGACGTTTGGTAGAAAAAGCTGCTCCGGCCGAGAAAAACACTTTTGGTGCACCATGCAGGTACATTTGAATTTCCCAGGCAAACAAAAGCAGTGACACCAAAGTTTCTAGTTTCTGTTTGTGTCTGCCCTGAGGAGGTTTCAGGCCAGCAATATCATTCAGTACTATCTCTTTTGGTTTGGAAGCTATTGCTGGACGTTTGGCATGTTTGGTAGAAAAAGTTTCTCCGGCCGAGAAAAACACTTTTGGTGCACCATGCAGGTACATTTGAGTTTCCCAGGCAAACGAAAGCAGTTACACCAAAGTTTCTAGTTTCTGTTTGTGTCTCCCCTGAGGAGGTTTCAGGCCAGCTATGTCTTTCAGTACTATCTCTTTTGGTTTGGAAGCTATTGCTGGACGTTTTGTAGAAAAAGCTGCTCCGGCCGAGAAAAACACTTTTGGTGCACCATGCAGGTACATTTGAGTTTCCCAGGCAAACGAAAGCAGTTACACCAAAGTTTCTAGTTTCTGTTTGTGTCTCCCCTGAGGAGGTTTCAGGCCAGCTATGTCTTTCAGTACTATCACTTTTGGTTTGGATGCTATTGCTGGACGTTTGGCATGTTTGGTAGAAAAAGCTTCTCCGGCCGAGAAAAACACTTTTGGTGCACCATGCAGGTACATTTGAGTTTCCCAGGCAAAGGAAAGCAGTGACACCAAAGTTTCTGGTTTCTGTTTGTCTCTCCCCTGAGGAGGTTTCAGGCCAGCTATGTCTTTCAGTACTATCTCTTTTGGTTTGGAAGCTATTGCTGGACGTTTGGCATGTTTGGTAGAAAAAGCTTCTCCGGCCGAGAAAAACACTTTTGGTGCACCATGCAGGTACATTTGGTTTCCCAGGCAAACGAAAGCAGTTACACCAAAGTTTCTAGTTTCTGTTTGTGTCTCCCCTGAGGAGGTTTCAGGCCAGCTATGTCTTTCAGTACTATCTCTTTTTGTTTGGAAGCTATTGCTGGACGTTCGGTAGAAAAAGCTGCTCTGGCCAAGAAAAACACTTTGGTGCACCATGCAGGTACATTTGAGTTTCCCAGGCAAACAAAAGCAGTGACACCAAAGTTTCTAGTTTCTGTTTGTGTCTCCCCTGAGGAGGTTTCAGGCTAGCAATGTCTTTCAGTACTATCTCTTTTGGTTTGTAAGCTATTGCTGAACGTTCGGTAGAAAAAGCTGCTCTGGCCAAGAAAAACACTTTGGTGCACCATGCAGGTACATTTGAGTTTCCCAGGCAAACGAAAGCAGTGACACCAAAGTTTCTAGTTTCTGTTTGTGTCTCCCCTGAGGAGGTTTCATGCCAGCTATGTCTTTCAGTAGTATCTGTTTTTGTTTGGAAGCTATTGCTGGACGTTTGGTAGAAAAAGCTGCTCCGGTCGAGAAAAACACTTTTGGTGCAACATGCAGGTACATTTGAGTTTCCCAGGCAAACGAAACCAGTGACACCAAAGTTTCTAGTTTCTGTTTGTGTCTCCCCTGAGGAGGTTTCAGGCCAGCTATGTCTTTCCGTACTATCTCTTTTGGTTTGGAAGCTATTGCTGGACGTTTGGCATGTTTGGTAGAAAAAGCTTCTCCGGCCGAGAAAAACACTTTTGGTGCACCATGCAGGTACATTTGAGTTTCCCAGGCAAACAAAAGCAGTGACACCAAAGTTTCTAGTTTCTGTTTGTGTCTCCCCTGAGGAGGTTTCAGGCCAGCTATGTCTTTCAGTACTATCTCTTTTGTTTTGGAAGCTATTGCTGGACGTTTGGTAGAAAAAGCTGCTCTGGCCAAGAAAAACACTTTGGTGCACCATGCAGGTACATTTGAGTTTCCCAGGCAAACAAAAGCAGTGACACCAAAGTTTCTAGTTTCTGTTTGTGTCTCCCCTGAGGAGGTTTCAGGCTAGCAATGTCTTTCAGTACTATCTCTTTTGGTTTGGAAGCTATTGCTGAACGTTCGGTAGAAAAAGCTGCTCTGGCCAAGAAAAACACTTTGGTGCACCATGCAGGTACATTTGAGTTTCCCAGGCAAACGAAAGCAGTTACACCAAAGTTTCTAGTTTCTGTTTGTGTCTCCCCTGAGGAGGTTTCAGGCCAGCAATATCTTTCAGAACTATCTGTTTTGGTTTGGAAGCTATTGCTGGACGTTTGGTAGAAAAAGCTGCTCCGGCCGAGAAAAACACTTTTGGTGCACCATGCAGGTACATTTGAATTTCCCAGGCAAACAAAAGCAGTGACACCAAAGTTTCTAGTTTCTGTTTGTGTCTGCCCTGAGGAGGTTTCAGGCCAGCAATATCATTCAGTACTATCTCTTTTGGTTTGGAAGCTATTGCTGGACGTTTGGCATGTTTGGTAGAAAAAGTTTCTCCGGCCGAGAAAAACACTTTTGGTGCACCATGCAGGTACATTTGAGTTTCCCAGGCAAACGAAAGCAGTTACACCAAAGTTTCTAGTTTCTGTTTGTGTCTCCCCTGAGGAGGTTTCAGGCCAGCTATGTCTTTCAGTACTATCTCTTTTGGTTTGGAAGCTATTGCTGGACGTTTTGTAGAAAAAGCTGCTCCGGCCGAGAAAAACACTTTTGGTGCACCATGCAGGTACATTTGAGTTTCCCAGGCAAACGAAAGCAGTTACACCAAAGTTTCTAGTTTCTGTTTGTGTCTCCCCTGAGGAGGTTTCAGGCCAGCTATGTCTTTCAGTACTATCACTTTTGGTTTGGATGCTATTGCTGGACGTTTGGCATGTTTGGTAGAAAAAGCTTCTCCGGCCGAGAAAAACACTTTTGGTGCACCATGCAGGTACATTTGAGTTTCCCAGGCAAAGGAAAGCAGTGACACCAAAGTTTCTGGTTTCTGTTTGTCTCTCCCCTGAGGAGGTTTCAGGCCAGCTATGTCTTTCAGTACTATCTCTTTTGGTTTGGAAGCTATTGCTGGACGTTTGGCATGTTTGGTAGAAAAAGCTTCTCCGGCCGAGAAAAACACTTTTGGTGCACCATGCAGGTACATTTGGTTTCCCAGGCAAACGAAAGCAGTTACACCAAAGTTTCTAGTTTCTGTTTGTGTCTCCCCTGAGGAGGTTTCAGGCCAGTAATATCTTTCAGAACTATCTCTTTTTGTTTGGAAGCTATTGCTGGACGTTTTGTAGAAAAAGCTGCTCCGGTCGAGAAAAACACTTTTGGTGCACCATGCAGGTACATTTGAGTTTCCCAGGCAAACAAAACCAGTGACACCAATGATTCTAGTTTCTGTTTGTGTCTCCCCTGAGGAGGTTTCAGGCCATCTATGTCTTTCAGTACTATCTCTTTTGGTTTGGAAGCTATTGCTGGACGTTTGGCATGTTTGGTAAAAAAAGCTGCTCTGGCCGAGAAAAACACTTTTGGTGCACCATGCAGGTACATTTGAGTTTCCCAGGCAAACGAAAGCAGCGACACCAAAGTTTCTAGTTTCTGTTTGTGTCTCCCCTGAGGAGGTTTCAGGCCAGCAATATCTTTCAGAACTATCTCTTTTGGTTTTTAAGCTATTGCTGGACGTTTGGTAGAAAAAGCTTCTCCGGCCGAGAAAAACACTTTTGGTGCACCATGCAGGTACATTTGAGTTTCCCAGGCAAACGAAAGCAGTTACACCAAAGTTTCTAGTTTCTGTTTGTGTCTCCCCTGAGGAGGTTTCAGGCCAGCTATGTCTTTCAGTCCTATCTCTTTTGGTTTGGAAGCTATTGCTGGACGTTTGGTAGAAAAAGCTGCTCTGGCCAAGAAAAACACTTTGGTGCTCCATGCAGGTACATTTGAGTTTCCCAGGCAAAAAAAAGCAGTTACACCAAAGTTTCTAGTTTCTGTTTGTGTCTCCCCTGAGGAGGTTTCAGGCCAGCAATATCTTTCAGTATTTTCTCTTTTGGTTTGGAAGCTATTGCTGTACGTTTTGTTGAGAAAGCTTCTCTGGCCGAGAAAAACACTTTTGGTGCACCATGCAAGTACATTTGAGTTTCCCAGGCAAACGAATGCAGTGACACCAAAGTTTCTAGTTTCTGTTTGTGTGGCCCCTTAGGAGGTTTCAGGCCAGCTATGTCTTTCAGTACTATCTCTTTTGGTTTGGAAGCTATTGCTGGACGTTTGGCATGTTTGGTAGAAAAAGATTCTCCGGCCGAGAAAAACACTTTTGGTGCACCATCCAGGTACATTTGGTTTCCCAGGCAAACCAAAGCAGTGACACCAAAGTTTCTAGTTTCTGTTTGTGTCTCCCCTGAGGAGGTTTCAGGCCAGCTATGTCTTTCAGTACTATCTCTTTTGGTTTGGAAGCTATTGCTGGACGTTTGGTAGAAAAAGCTGCTCTGGCCGAGAAAAACACTTTTGGTGCACCATGCAGGTACATTTGAGTTTCCCAGGCAAACGAAAGCAGTGACACCAAAGTTTCTAGTTTCTGTTTGTGTCTCCCCTGAGGAGGTTTCAGGCCAGCTATGACTTTCAGTACTATCTCTTTTGGTTTGGAAGCTATTGCTGGACGTTTGGCATGTTTGGTAGAAAAAGCTGCTCTGGCCGAGAAAAACACTTTTGGTGCACCATGCAGGTACATTTGTGTTTCCCAAGTAAACGAAAGCAGTGACACCAAAGTTTCTAGTTTCTGTTTGTGTCTCCCCTGAGGAGGTTTCAGGCCATCTATGTCTTTCATTACTATCTCTTTTGGTTTGGAAGCTATTGCTGGACGTTTGGCATGTTTGGTAAAAAAAGCTGCTCTGGCCGAGAAAAACACTTTTGGTGCACCATGCAGGTACATTTGAGTTTCCCAGGCAAACAAAAGCAGTGACACCAAAGTTTCTAGTTTCTGTTTGTGTCTCCCCTGAGGAGGTTTCAGGCCAGCAATATCTTTCAGAACTATCTGTTTTGGTTTGGAAGCTATTGCTGGACGTTTGGCATGTTTGGTAGTAAAACCTGCTCCGGCCGAGAAAAACACTTTTGGTGCACCATGCAGGTACATTTGAGTTTCCCAGGCAAACGAAAGCAGTTACACCAAAGTTTCTAGTTTCTGTTTGTGTGTCCCCTTAGGAGGTTTCAGGCCAGCTATGTCTTTCAGTACTATCTCTTTTGGTTTGGAAGCTATTGCTGGACGTTTGGCATGTTTGGTAGAAAAAGCTTCTCCGGCCGAGAAAAACACTTTTGGTGCACCATGCAGGTACATTTGGTTTCCCAGGCAAACGAAAGCAGTTACACCAAAGTTTCTAGTTTCTGTTTGTGTCTCCCCTGAGGAGGTTTCAGGCCAGCAATATCTTTCAGAACTATCTGTTTTGGTTTGGAAGCTATTGCTGGACGTTTGGTAGAAAAAGCTGCTCCGGCCGAGAAAAACACTTTTGGTGCACCATGCAGGTACATTTGAATTTCCCAGGCAAACAAAAGCAGTGACACCAAAGTTTCTAGTTTCTGTTTGTGTCTGCCCTGAGGAGGTTTCAGGCCAGCAATATCATTCAGTACTATCTCTTTTGGTTTGGAAGCTATTGCTGGACGTTTGGCATGTTTGGTAGAAAAAGTTTCTCCGGCCGAGAAAAACACTTTTGGTGCACCATGCAGGTACATTTGAGTTTCCCAGGCAAACGAAAGCAGTTACACCAAAGTTTCTAGTTTCTGTTTGTGTCTCCCCTGAGGAGGTTTCAGGCCAGCTATGTCTTTCAGTACTATCTCTTTTGGTTTGGAAGCTATTGCTGGACGTTTTGTAGAAAAAGCTGCTCCGGCCGAGAAAAACACTTTTGGTGCACCATGCAGGTACATTTGAGTTTCCCAGGCAAACGAAAGCAGTTACACCAAAGTTTCTAGTTTCTGTTTGTGTCTCCCCTGAGGAGGTTTCAGGCCAGCTATGTCTTTCAGTACTATCACTTTTGGTTTGGATGCTATTGCTGGACGTTTGGCATGTTTGGTAGAAAAAGCTTCTCCGGCCGAGAAAAACACTTTTGGTGCACCATGCAGGTACATTTGAGTTTCCCAGGCAAAGGAAAGCAGTGACACCAAAGTTTCTGGTTTCTGTTTGTCTCTCCCCTGAGGAGGTTTCAGGCCAGCTATGTCTTTCAGTACTATCTCTTTTGGTTTGGAAGCTATTGCTGGACGTTTGGCATGTTTGGTAGAAAAAGCTTCTCCGGCCGAGAAAAACACTTTTGGTGCACCATGCAGGTACATTTGGTTTCCCAGGCAAACGAAAGCAGTTACACCAAAGTTTCTAGTTTCTGTTTGTGTCTCCCCTGAGGAGGTTTCAGGCCAGTAATATCTTTCAGAACTATCTCTTTTTGTTTGGAAGCTATTGCTGGACGTTTTGTAGAAAAAGCTGCTCCGGTCGAGAAAAACACTTTTGGTGCACCATGCAGGTACATTTGAGTTTCCCAGGCAAACAAAACCAGTGACACCAATGATTCTAGTTTCTGTTTGTGTCTCCCCTGAGGAGGTTTCAGGCCATCTATGTCTTTCAGTACTATCTCTTTTGGTTTGGAAGCTATTGCTGGACGTTTGGCATGTTTGGTAAAAAAAGCTGCTCTGGCCGAGAAAAACACTTTTGGTGCACCATGCAGGTACATTTGAGTTTCCCAGGCAAACGAAAGCAGCGACACCAAAGTTTCTAGTTTCTGTTTGTGTCTCCCCTGAGGAGGTTTCAGGCCAGCAATATCTTTCAGAACTATCTCTTTTGGTTTTTAAGCTATTGCTGGACGTTTGGTAGAAAAAGCTTCTCCGGCCGAGAAAAACACTTTTGGTGCACCATGCAGGTACATTTGAGTTTCCCAGGCAAACGAAAGCAGTTACACCAAAGTTTCTAGTTTCTGTTTGTGTCTCCCCTGAGGAGGTTTCAGGCCAGCTATGTCTTTCAGTCCTATCTCTTTTGGTTTGGAAGCTATTGCTGGACGTTTGGTAGAAAAAGCTGCTCTGGCCAAGAAAAACACTTTGGTGCTCCATGCAGGTACATTTGAGTTTCCCAGGCAAAAAAAAGCAGTTACACCAAAGTTTCTAGTTTCTGTTTGTGTCTCCCCTGAGGAGGTTTCAGGCCAGCAATATCTTTCAGTATTTTCTCTTTTGGTTTGGAAGCTATTGCTGTACGTTTTGTTGAGAAAGCTTCTCTGGCCGAGAAAAACACTTTTGGTGCACCATGCAAGTACATTTGAGTTTCCCAGGCAAACGAATGCAGTGACACCAAAGTTTCTAGTTTCTGTTTGTGTGGCCCCTTAGGAGGTTTCAGGCCAGCTATGTCTTTCAGTACTATCTCTTTTGGTTTGGAAGCTATTGCTGGACGTTTGGCATGTTTGGTAGAAAAAGATTCTCCGGCCGAGAAAAACACTTTTGGTGCACCATCCAGGTACATTTGGTTTCCCAGGCAAACCAAAGCAGTGACACCAAAGTTTCTAGTTTCTGTTTGTGTCTCCCCTGAGGAGGTTTCAGGCCAGCTATGTCTTTCAGTACTATCTCTTTTGGTTTGGAAGCTATTGCTGGACGTTTGGTAGAAAAAGCTGCTCTGGCCGAGAAAAACACTTTTGGTGCACCATGCAGGTACATTTGAGTTTCCCAGGCAAACGAAAGCAGTGACACCAAAGTTTCTAGTTTCTGTTTGTGTCTCCCCTGAGGAGGTTTCAGGCCAGCTATGACTTTCAGTACTATCTCTTTTGGTTTGGAAGCTATTGCTGGACGTTTGGCATGTTTGGTAGAAAAAGCTGCTCTGGCCGAGAAAAACACTTTTGGTGCACCATGCAGGTACATTTGTGTTTCCCAAGTAAACGAAAGCAGTGACACCAAAGTTTCTAGTTTCTGTTTGTGTCTCCCCTGAGGAGGTTTCAGGCCATCTATGTCTTTCATTACTATCTCTTTTGGTTTGGAAGCTATTGCTGGACGTTTGGCATGTTTGGTAAAAAAAGCTGCTCTGGCCGAGAAAAACACTTTTGGTGCACCATGCAGGTACATTTGAGTTTCCCAGGCAAACAAAAGCAGTGACACCAAAGTTTCTAGTTTCTGTTTGTGTCTCCCCTGAGGAGGTTTCAGGCCAGCAATATCTTTCAGAACTATCTGTTTTGGTTTGGAAGCTATTGCTGGACGTTTGGCATGTTTGGTAGTAAAACCTGCTCCGGCCGAGAAAAACACTTTTGGTGCACCATGCAGGTACATTTGAGTTTCCCAGGCAAACGAAAGCAGTTACACCAAAGTTTCTAGTTTCTGTTTGTGTGTCCCCTTAGGAGGTTTCAGGCCAGCTATGTCTTTCAGTACTATCTCTTTTGGTTTGGAAGCTATTGCTGGACGTTTGGCATGTTTGGTAGAAAAAGCTTCTCCGGCCGAGAAAAACACTTTTGGTGCACCATGCAGGTACATTTGGTTTCCCAGGCAAACGAAAGCAGTTACACCAAAGTTTCTAGTTTCTGTTTGTGTCTCCCCTGAGGAGGTTTCAGGCCAGAAATATCTTTCAGAACTATCTCTTTTTGTTTGGAAGCTATTGCTGGACGTTTGGTAGAAAAAGCTGCTCCGGTCGAGAAAAACACTTTTGGTGCACCATGCAGGTACATTTGAGTTTCCCAGGCAAACAAAACCAGTGACACCAATGTTTCTAGTTTCTGTTTGTGTCTCCCCTGAGGAGGTTTCAGGCCAGCTATGTCTTTCAGTACTATCTCTTTTCGTTTGGAAGCTATTGCTGGACGTTTGGTAAAAAAAGCTGCTCTGGCCGAGAAAAACACTTTTGGTGCACCATGCAGGTACATTTGAGTTTCCCAGGCAAACGAAAGCAGCGACACCAAAGTTTCTAGTTTCTGTTTGTGTCTCCCCTGAGGAGGTTTCAGGCCAGCAATATCTTTCAGAACTATCTCTTTTGGTTTTTAAGCTATTGCTGGACGTTTGGTAGAAAAAGCTTCTCCGGCCGAGAAAAACACTTTTGGTGCACCATCCAGGTACATTTGGTTTCCCAGGCAAACCAAAGCAGTGACACCAAAGTTTCTAGTTTCTGTTTGTGTCTCCCCTGAGGAGGTTTCAGGCCAGCTATGTCTTTCAGTCCTATCTCTTTTGGTTTGGAAGCTATTGCTGGACGTTTGGTAGAAAAAGCTGCTCTGGCCAAGAAAAACACTTTGGTGCTCCATGCAGGTACATTTGAGTTTCCCAGGCAAAAAAAAGCAGTTACACCAAAGTTTCTAGTTTCTGTTTGTGTCTCCCCTGAGGAGGTTTCAGGCCAGCAATATCTTTCAGTATTATCTCTTTTGGTTTGGAAGCTATTGCTGTACGTTTTGTTGAGAAAGCTTCTCTGGCCGAGAAAAACACTTTTGGTGCACCATGCAAGTACATTTGAGTTTCCCAGGCAAACGAATGCAGTGACACCAAAGTTTCTAGTTTCTGTTTGTGTGTCCCCTTAGGAGGTTTCAGGCCAGCTATGTCTTTCAGTACTATCTCTTTTGGTTTGGAAGCTATTGCTGGACGTTTGGCATGTTTGGTAGAAAAAGCTTCTCCGGCCGAGAAAAACACTTTTGGTGCACCATGCAGGTACATTTGGTTTCCCAGGCAAACGAAAGCAGTGACACCAAAGTTTCTAGTTTCTGTTTGTGTCTCCCCTGAGGAGGTTTCAGGCCAGCAATATCTTTCCGTACTATCTCTTTTGGTTTGGAAGCTATTGCTGGACGTTTGGCATGTTTGGTAGAAAAAGCTTCTCCGGCCGAGAAAAACACTTTTGGTGCACCATCCAGGTACATTTGGTTTCCCAGGCAAACGAAAGCAGTGACACCAAAGTTTCTAGTTTCTGTTTGTGTCTCCCCTGAGGAGGTTTCAGGCCAGCAATATCTTTCAGAACTATCTCTTTTTGTTTGGAAGCTATTGCTGGACGTTTGGTAGAAAAAGCTGCTCCGGTCGAGAAAAACACTTTTGGTGCACCATGCAGGTACATTTGAGTTTCCCAGGCAAACGAAACCAGTGACACCAAAGTTTCTAGTTTCTGTTTGTGTGTCCCCTTAGGAGGTTTCAGGCCAGCTATGTCTTTCAGTACTATCTCTTTTGGTTTGGAAGCTATTGCTGGACGTTTGGCATGTTTGGTAGAAAAAGCTTCTCCGGCCGAGAAAAACACTTTTGGTGCACCATGCAGGTACATTTGAGTTTCCCAGGCAAACGAAAGCAGTGACACCAAAGTTTCTAGTTTCTGTTTGTGTCTCCCCTGAGGAGGTTTCAGGCCAGCAATATCTTTCAGAACTATCTGTTTTGGTTTGGAAGCTATTGCTGGACTTTTGGTAGAAAAAGCTGCTCCGGCCGAGAAAAACACTCTTGGTGCACCATGCAGGTACATTTGAATTTCCCAGGCAAACGAAAGCAGTTACACCAAAGTTTCTAGTTTCTGTTTGTGTCTGCCCTGAGGAGGTTTCAGGCCAGCAATATCATTCAGTACTATCTCTTTTGGTTTGGAAGCTATTGCTGGACGTTTGGCATGTTTGGTAGAAAAAGTTTCTCCCGCCGAGAAAAACACTTTTGGTGCACCATGCAGGTACATTTGAGTTTCCCAGGCAAACAAAAGCAGTTACACCAATGTTTCTAGTTTCTGTTTGTGTCTCCCCTGAGGAGGTTTCAGGCCAGCTATGTCTTTCAGTACTATCTCTTTTGGTTTGGAAGCTATTGCTGGACGTTTGGTAGAAAAAGCTGCTCCGGCCGAGAAAAACAATTTTAGTGCACCATGCAGGTACATTTGAGTTTCCCAGGCAAACGAAAGCAGTTACACCAAAGTTTCTAGTTTCTGTTTGTGTCTCCCCTGAGGAGGATTCAGGCCAGCTATGTCTTTCAGTACTATCTTTTTTGGTTTGGAATCTATTGCTGTACGTTTTGTTGAAAAAGCTTCTCTGGCCGAGAAAAACACTTTTGGTGCACCATGCAAGTACATTTGAGTTTCCCAGGCAAACGAATGCAGTGACGCCAAAGTTTCTAGTTTCTGTTTGTGTGTCCCCTTAGGAGGTTTCAGGCCAGCTATGTCTTTCAGTACTATCTCTTTTGGTTTGGAAGCTATTGCTGGACGTTTGGCATGTTTGGTAGAAAAAGCTTCTCCGGCCGAGAAAAACACTTTTGGTGCACCATGCAGGTACATTTGGTTTCCCAGGCAAACGAAAGCAGTTACACCAAAGTTTCTAGTTTCTGTTTGTGTCTCCCCTGAGGAGGTTTCAGGCCAGTAATATCTTTCAGAACAATCTCTTTTTGTTTGGAAGCTATTGCTGGACGTTTGGTAGAAAAAGCTGCTCCGGTCGAGAAAAACACTTTTGGTGCACCATGCAGGTACATTTGAGTTTCCCAGGCAAACAAAACCAGTGACACCAATGTTTCTAGTTTCTGTTTGTGTCTCCCCTGAGGAGGTTTCAGGCCAGCTATGTCTTTCAGTACTATCTCTTTTGGTTTGGAAGCTATTGCTGGACGTTTGGTAGAAAATGCTGCTCTGGCCGAGAATAACACTTTGGTGCACCATGCAGGTACATTTGAGTTTCCCAGGCAAACGAAAGCAGTGACACCAAAGTTTCTAGTTTCTGTTTGTGTCTCCCCTGAGGAGGTTTCAGGCCAGCTATGTCTTTCAGTACTATCTGTTTTGGTTTGGAAGCTATTGCTGGACGTTTGGCATGTTTGGTAGAAAAAGCTTCTCCGGCCGAGAAAAACACTTTTGGTGCACCATGCAGGTACATTTGAGTTTCCCAGGCAAACGAAAGCATTTACACCAAAGTTTCTAGTTTCTGTTTGTGTCTCCCCTGAGGAGGTTTCAGGCCAGCAATATCTTTCAGTACTATCTCTTTTGGTTTGGAAGCTATTGCTGGACGTTTGGTAGAAAAAGCTGCTCCGGCCGAGAAAAACACTTTTGGTGCACCATGCAGGTACATTTGAGTTTCCCAGGCAAACGAAAGCAGTGACACCAAAGTTTCTAGTTTCTGTTTGTGTCTCCCCTGAGGAGGTTTCAGGCCAGCTATGTCTTTCAGTACTATCTCTTTTGGTTTGGAAGCTATTGCTGGACGTTTGGTAGAAAAAGCTGCTCTGGCCGAGAAAAACACTTTTGGTGCACCATGCAGGTACATTTGAGTTTCCCAGGCAAACAAAAGCAGTGACACCAAAGTTTCTAGTTTCTGTTTGTGTCTCCCCTGAGGAGGTTTCAGGCCAGCTATGACTTTCAGTACTATCTCTTTTGGTTTGGAAGCTATTGCTGGACGTTTGGCATGTTTGGTAGAAAAAGCTGCTCTGGCCGAGAAAAACACTTTTGGTGCACCATGCAGGTACATTTGTGTTTCCCAAGTAAACGAAAGCAGTGACACCAAAGTTTCTAGTTTCTGTTTGTGTCTCCCCTGAGGAGGTTTCAGGCCATCTATGTCTTTCATTACTATCTCTTTTGGTTTGGAAGCTATTGCTGGACGTTTGGCATGTTTGGTAAAAAAAGCTGCTCTGGCCGAGAAAAACACTTTTGGTGCACCATGCAGGTACATTTGAGTTTCCCAGGCAAACGAAAGCAGTGACACCAAAGTTTCTAGTTTCTGTTTGTGTCTCCCCTGAGGAGGTTTCAGGCCAGCAATATCTTTCAGAACTATCTGTTTTGGTTTGGAAGCTATTGCTGGACGTTTGGCATGTTTGGTAGTAAAACCTGCTCCGGCCGAGAAAAACACTTTTGGTGCACCATGCAGGTACATTTGAGTTTCCCAGGCAAACGAAAGCAGTTACACCAAAGTTTCTAGTTTCTGTTTATGTGTCCCCTTAGGAGGTTTCAGGCCAGCTATGTCTTTCAGTACTATCTCTTTTGGTTTGGAAGCTATTGCTGGACGTTTGGCATGTTTGGTAGAAAAAGCTTCTCCGGCCGAGAAAAACACTTTTGGTGCACCATGCAGGTACATTTGGTTTCCCAGGCAAACGAAAGAAGTGACACCAAAGTTTCTAGTTTCTGTTTGTGTCTCCCCTGAGGAGGTTTCAGGCCAGTAATATCTTTCAGAACTATCTCTTTTTGTTTGGAAGCTATTGCTGGACGTTTGGTAGAAAAAGCTGCTCCGGTCGAGAAAAACACTTTTGGTGCACCATGCAGGTACATTTGAGTTTCCCAGGCAAACAAAACCAGTGACACCAATGTTTCTAGTTTCTGTTTGTGTCTCCCCTGAGGAGGTTTCAGGCTAGCAATGTCTTTCAGTACTATCTCTTTTGGTTTGGAAGCTATTGCTGGACGTTTGGTAGAAAAAGCTGCTCTGGCCGAGAAAAACACTTTTGGTGCACCATGCAGGTACATCTGTGTTTCCCAAGCAAACGAAAGCAGTGACACCAAAGTTTCTAGTTTCTGTTTGTGTCTCCCCTGAGGAGGTTTCAGGCCATCTATGTCTTTCAGTACTATCTCTTTTGGTTTGGAAGCTATTGCTGGACGTTTGGCATGTTTGGTAAAAAAAGCTGCTCTGGCCGAGAAAAACACTTTTGGTGCACCATGCAGGTACATTTGAGTTTCCCAGGCAAACGAAAGCAGCGACACCAAAGTTTCTAGTTTCTGTTTGTGTCTCCCCTGAGGAGGTTTCATGCCAGCAATATCTTTCAGAACTATCTCTTTTGGTTTTTAGCTATTGCTGGACGTTTGGTAGAAAAAGCTTCTCCGGCCGAGAAAAACACTTTTGGTGCACCATGCAGGTACATTTGAGTTTCCCAGGCAAACAAAAGCAGTTACACCAAAGTTTCTAGTTTCTGTTTGTGTCTCCCCTGAGGAGGTTTCAGGCCAGCTATGTCTTTCAGTCCTATCTCTTTTGGTTTGGAAGCTATTGCTGGACGTTTGGTAGAAAATGCTGCTCTGGCCAAGAAAAACACTTTGGTGCACCATGCAGGTACATTTGAGTTTCCCAGGCAAAAAAAAGCAGTTACACCAAAGTTTCTAGTTTCTGTTTGTGTCTCCCCTGAGGAGGTTTCAGGCCAGCAATATCTTTCAGTATTATCTCTTTTGGTTTGTAAGCTATTGCTGTACGTTTTGTTGAGAAAGCTTCTCTGGCCGAGAAAAACACTTTTGGTGCACCATGCAAGTACATTTGAGTTTCCCAGGCAAACGAATGCAGTGACACCAAAGTTTCTAGTTTCTGTTTTTGTGGCCCCTTAGGAGGTTTCAGGCCAGCTATGTCTTTCAGTACTATCTCTTTTGGTTTGGAAGCTATTGCTGGACGTTTGGCATGTTTGGTAGAAAAAGCTTCTCCGGCCGAGAAAAACACTTTTGGTGCACCATCCAGGTACATTTGGTTTCCCAGGCAAACGAAAGCAGTGACACCAAAGTTTCTAGTTTCTGTTTGTGTCTCCCCTGAGGAGGTTTCAGGCCAGCAATATCTTTCAGAACTATCTCTTTTTGTTTGGAAGCTATTGCTGGACGTTTGGTAGAAAAAGCTGCTCCGGTCGAGAAAAACACTTTTGGTGCACCATGCAGGTACATTTGAGTTTCCCAGGCAAACGAAAGCAGTGACACCAAAGTTTCTAGTTTCTGTTTGTGTCTCCCCTGAGGAGGTTTCAGGCCAGCTATGTCTTTCCGTACTATCTCTTTTGGTTTGGAAGCTATTGCTGGACGTTTGGCATGTTTGGTAGAAAAAGCTTCTCCGGCCGAGAAAAACACTTTTGGTGCACCATGCAGGTACATTTGAGTTTCCCAGGCAAACAAAAGCAGTTACACCAAAGTTTCTAGTTTCTGTTTGTGTCTCCCCTGAGGAGGTTTCAGGCCAGCAATATCTTTCAGTACTATCACTTTTGGTTTGGAAGCTATTGCTGGACGTTTGGCATGTTTGGTAGAAAAAGCTGCTCCGGACGAGAAAAACACTTTTGGTGCACCATGCAGGTACATTTGAGTTTCCCAGGCAAACGAAAGCAGTGACACCAAAGTTTCTAGTTTCTGTTTGTGTCTCCCCTGAGGAGGTTTCAGGCCAGCAATATCTTTCAGAACTATCTGTTTTGGTTTGAAGCTATTGCTGGACGTTTGGTAGAAAAAGCTGCTCCGGCCGAGAAAAACACTATTGGTGCACCATGCAAGTACATTTGAGTTTCCCAGGCAAACGAATGCAGTGACACCAACGTTTCTAGTTTCTGTTTGTGTGGCCCCTTAGGAGGTTTCAGGCCAGCTATGTCTTTCAGTACTATCTCTTTTGGTTTGGAAGCTATTGCTGGACGTTTGGCATGTTTGGTAGAAAAAGCTTCTCCGGCCGAGAAAAACACTTTTGGTGCACCATCCAGGTACATTTGGTTTCCCAGGCAAACGAAAGCAGTGACACCAAAGTTTCTAGTTTCTGTTTGTGTCTCCCCTGAGGAGGTTTCAGGCCAGCAATATCTTTCAGAACTATCTCTTTTTGTTTGGAAGCTATTGCTGGACGTTTGGTAGAAAAAGCTGCTCCGGCCGAGAAAAACACTTTTGGTGCACCATGCAGGTACATTTGAGTTTCCCAGGCAAACAAAAGCAGTTACACCAAAGTTTCTAGTTTCTGTTTGTGTCTCCCCTGAGGAGGTTTCAGGCCAGCAATATCTTTCAGTACTATCACTTTTGGTTTGGAAGCTATTGCTGGACGTTTGGCATGTTTGGTAGAAAAAGCTGCTCCGGCCGAGAAAAACACTTTTGGTGCACCATGCAGGTACATTTGAGTTTCCCAGGCAAACGAAAGCAGTGACACCAAAGTTTCTAGTTTCTGTTTGTGTCTCCCCTGAGGAGGTTTCAGGCCAGCAATATCTTTCAGAACTATCTGTTTTGGTTTGGAAGCTATTGCTGGACGTTTGGTAGAAAAAGCTGCTCCGGCCGAGAAAAACACTCTTGGTGCACCATGCAGGTACATTTGAATTTCCCAGGCAAACGAAAGCAGTTACACCAAAGTTTCTAGTTTCTGTTTGTGTCTGCCCTGAGGAGGTTTCAGGCCAGCAATATCATTCAGTACTATCTCTTTTGGTTTGGAAGCTATTGCTGGACGTTTGGCATGTTTGGTAGAAAAAGTTTCTCCGGCCGAGAAAAACACTTTTGGTGCACCATGCAGGTACATTTGAGTTTCCCAGGCAAACAAAAGCAGTTACACCAAAGTTTCTAGTTTCTGTTTGTGTCTCCCCTGAGGAGGTTTCAGGCCAGATATGTCTTTCAGTACTATCTCTTTTGGTTTGGAAGCTATTGCTGGACGTTTGGTAGAAAAAGCTGCTCCGGCCGAGAAAAACACTTTTGGTGCACCATGCAGGTACATTTGAGTTTCCCAGGCAAACGAAAGCAGTTACACCAAAGTTTCTAGTTTCTGTTTGTGTCTCCCCTGAGGAGGTTTCAGGCTAGCAATGTCTTTCAGTACTATCTCTTTTGGTTTGGAAGCTATTGCTGAACGTTCGGTAGAAAAAGCTTCTCCGGCTGAGAAAAACACTTTTGGTGCACCATGCAGGTACATTTGAGTTTCCCAGGCAAACAAAAGCAGTTACACCAAAGTTTATAGTTTCTGTTTGTGTCTCCCCTGAGGAGGTTTCAGGCCAGCTATGTCTTTCCGTACTATCTCTTTTGGTTTGGAAGCTATTGCTGGACGTTTGGCATGTTTGGTAGAAAAAGGTTCTCCGGCCGAGAAAAACACTTTTGGTGCACCATGCAGGTACATTTGAGTTTCCCAGGCAAACAAAAGCAGTTACACCAAAGTTTCTAGTTTCTGTTTGTGTCTCCCCTGAGGAGGTTTCAGGCCAGCAATATCATTCAGTACTATCACTTTTGGTTTGGAAGCTATTGCTGGACGTTTGGCATGTTTGGTAGAAAAAGCTGCTCCGGCCGAGAAAAACACTTTTGGTGCACCATGCAGGTACATTTGAGTTTCCCAGGCAAACGAAAGCAGTGACACCAAAGTTTCTAGTTTCTGTTTGTGTCTCCCCTGAGGAGGTTTCAGGCCAGCAATATCTTTCAGAACTATCTCTTTTTGTTTGGAAGCTATTGCTGGACGTTTGGTAGAAAAAGCTGCTCCGGCCGAGAAAAACACTTTTGGTGCACCATGCAGGTACATTTGAATTTCCCAGGCAAACAAAAGCAGTTACACCAAAGTTTCTAGTTTCTGTTTGTGTCTCTCCTGAGGAGGTTTCAGGCCAGCAATATCTTTCAGTACTATCACTTTTG
This sequence comes from Laterallus jamaicensis coturniculus, assembly GCA_022605575.1. Taxonomy (NCBI): domain Eukaryota; kingdom Metazoa; phylum Chordata; class Aves; order Gruiformes; family Rallidae; genus Laterallus; species Laterallus jamaicensis. Next base: position 4,201,148 of record JAKCOX010000001.1, read on the forward strand.
GTTTGGAAGCTATTGCTGGACGTTTGGCATGTTTGGTAGAAAAAGCTGCTCCGGCCGAGAAAAACACTTTTGGTGCACCATGCAGGTACATTTGAGTTTCCCAGGCAAACGAAAGCAGTGACACCAAAGTTTCTAGTTTCTGTTTGTGTCTCCCCTGAGGAGGTTTCAGGCCAGCAATATCTTTCAGAACTATCTGTTTTGGTTTGGAAGCTATTGCTGGACGTTTGGTAGAAAAAGCTGCTCCGGCCGAGAAAAACACTTTTGGTGCACCATGCAGGTACATTTGAGTTTCCCAGGCAAACGAAAGCAGTTACACCAAAGTCTCTAGTTTCTGTTTGTGTCTCCCCTGAGGAGGTTTCAGGCCAGCAATATCATTCAGTATTATCACTTTTGGTTTGGAAGCTATTGCTGGACGTTTGGCATGTTTGGTAGAAAAAGCTGCTCCGGCCGAGGAAAAACACTTTTGGTGCACCATGCAGGTACATTTGAGTTTCCCAGGCAAACGAAAGCAGTTACACCAAAGTTTCTAGTTTCTGTTTGTGTCTCCCCTGAGGAGGTTTCAGGCCAGCTATGTCTTTCCGTACTATCTCTTTTGGTTTGGAAGCTATTGCTGGACGTTTGGCATGTTTGGTAGAAAAAGGTTCTCCGGCCGAGAAAAACACTTTTGGTGCACCATGCAGGTACATTTGAGTTTCCCAGGCAAACAAAAGCAGTGACACCAAAGTTTCTAGTTTCTGTTTGTGTCTCCCCTGAGGAGGTTTCAGGCCAGCAATATCATTCAGTACTATCACTTTTGGTTTGGAAGCTATTGCTGGACGTTTGGCATGTTTGGTAGAAAAAGCTGCTCCGGCCGAGAAAAACACTTTTGGTGCACCATGCAGGTACATTTGAGTTTCCCAGGCAAACGAAAGCAGTGACACCAAAGTTTCTAGTTTCTGTTTGTGTCTCCCCTGAGGAGGTTTCAGGCCAGCAATATCTTTCAGAACTATCTCTTTTTGTTTGGAAGCTATTTCTGGACGTTTGGTAGAAAAAGCTGCTCCGGCCGAGAAAAACACTTTTGGTGCACCATGCAGGTACATTTGAGTTTCCCAGGCAAACAAAAGCAGTTACACCAAAGTTTCTAGTTTCTGTTTGTGTCTCCCCTGAGGAGGTTTCAGGCCAGCAATATCTTTCAGTACTATCACTTTTGGTTTGGACGCTATTGCTGGACGTTTGGCATGTTTGGTAGAAAAAGCTTCTCCGGCCGAGAAAAACACTTTTGGTGCACCATGCAGGTACATTTGAGTTTCCCAGGCAAACGAAAGCAGTGACACCAAAGTTTCTAGTTTCTGTTTGTGTCTCCCCTGAGGAGGTTTCAGGCCAGCAATATCTTTCAGAACTATCTGTTTTGGTTTGGAAGCTATTGCTGGACGTTTGGTAGAAAAAGCTGCTCCGGCCGAGAAAAACACTTTTGGTGCACCATGCAGGTACATTTGAGTTTCCCAGGCAAACGAAAGCAGTTACACCAAAGTCTCTAGTTTCTGTTTGTGTCTCCCCTGAGGAGGTTTCAGGCCAGCAATATCATTCAGTATTATCACTTTTGGTTTGGAAGCTATTGCTGGACGTTTGGCATGTTTGGTAGAAAAAGCTGCTCCGGCCGAGAAAAACACTTTTGGTGCACCATGCAGGTACATTTGAGTTTCCCAGGCAAACGAAAGCAGTTACACCAAAGTTTCTAGTTTCTGTTTGTGTCTCCCCTGAGGAGGTTTCAGGCCAGCTATGTCTTTCCGTACTATCTCTTTTGGTTTGGAAGCTATTGCTGGACGTTTGGCATGTTTGGTAGAAAAAGGTTCTCCGGCCGAGAAAAACACTTTTGGTGCACCATGCAGGTACATTTGAGTTTCCCAGGCAAACAAAAGCAGTGACACCAAAGTTTCTAGTTTCTGTTTGTGTCTCCCCTGAGGAGGTTTCAGGCCAGCAATATCATTCAGTACTATCACTTTTGGTTTGGAAGCTATTGCTGGACGTTTGGCATGTTTGGTAGAAAAAGCTGCTCCGGCCGAGAAAAACACTTTTGGTGCACCATGCAGGTACATTTGAGTTTCCCAGGCAAACGAAAGCAGTGACACCAAAGTTTCTAGTTTCTGTTTGTGTCTCCCCTGAGGAGGTTTCAGGCCAGCAATATCTTTCAGAACTATCTCTTTTTGTTTGGAAGCTATTGCTGGACGTTTGGTAGAAAAAGCTGCTCCGGCCGAGAAAAACACTTTTGGTGCACCATGCAGGTACATTTGAGTTTCCCAGGCAAACAAAAGCAGTTACACCAAAGTTTCTAGTTTCTGTTTGTGTCTCCCCTGAGGAGGTTTCAGGCCAGCAATATCTTTCAGTACTATCACTTTTGGTTTGGACGCTATTGCTGGACGTTTGGCATGTTTGGTAGAAAAAGCTTCTCCGGCCGAGAAAAACACTTTTGGTGCACCATGCAGGTACATTTGAGTTTCCCAGGCAAACGAAAGCAGTGACACCAAAGTTTCTAGTTTCTGTTTGTGTCTCCCCTGAGGAGGTTTCAGGCCAGCAATATCTTTCAGAACTATCTCTTTTTGTTTGGAAGCTATTGCTGGACGTTTGGTAGAAAAAGCTGCTCCGGCCGAGAAAAACACTTTTGGTGCACCATGCAGGTACATTTGAGTTTCCCAGGCAAACGAAAGCAGTTACACCAAAGTCTCTAGTTTCTGTTTGTGTCTCCCCTGAGGAGGTTTCAGGCCAGCAATATCATTCAGTATTATCACTTTTGGTTTGGAAGCTATTGCTGGACGTTTGGCATGTTTGGTAGAAAAAGCTGCTCCGGCCGAGAAAAACACTTTTGGTGCACCATGCAGGTACATTTGAGTTTCCCAGGCAAACGAAAGCAGTTACACCAAAGTTTCTAGTTTCTGTTTGTGTCTCCCCTGAGGAGGTTTCAGGCCAGCTATGTCTTTCCGTACTATCTCTTTTGGTTTGGAAGCTATTGCTGGACGTTTGGCATGTTTGGTAGAAAAAGGTTCTCCGGCCGAGAAAAACACTTTTGGTGCACCATGCAGGTACATTTGAGTTTCCCAGGCAAACAAAAGCAGTTACACCAAAGTTTCTAGTTTCTGTTTGTGTCTCCCCTGAGGAGGTTTCAGGCCAGCAATATCATTCAGTACTATCACTTTTGGTTTGGAAGCTATTGCTGGACGTTTGGCATGTTTGGTAGAAAAAGCTGCTCCGGCCGAGAAAAACACTTTTGGTGCACCATGCAGGTACATTTGGGTTTACCAGGCAAACGAAAGCAGTGACACCAAAGTTTCTAGTTTCTGTTTGTGTCTCCCCTGAGGAGGTTTCAGGCCAGCAATATCTTTCAGAACTATCTCTTTTTGTTTGGAAGCTATTGCTGGACGTTTGGTAGAAAAAGCTGCTCCGGCCGAGAAAAACACTTTTGGTGCACCATGCAGGTACATTTGAGTTTCCCAGGCAAACAAAAGCAGTTACACCAAAGTTTCTAGTTTCTGTTTGTGTCTCCCCTGAGGAGGTTTCAGGCCAGCAATATCTTTCAGTACTATCACTTTTGGTTTGGACGCTATTGCTGGACGTTTGGCATGTTTGGTAGAAAAAGCTGCTCCGGCCGAGAAAAACACTTTTGGTGCACCATGCAGGTACATTTGAGTTTCCCAGGCAAACGAAAGCAGTGACACCAAAGTTTCTAGTTTCTGTTTGTGTCTCCCCTGAGGAGGTTTCAGGCCAGCAATATCTTTCAGAACTATCTGTTTTGGTTTGGAAGCTATTGCTGGACGTTTGGTAGAAAAAGCTACTCCGGCCGAGAAAAACACTCTTGGTGCACCATGCAGGTACATTTGAATTTCCCAGGCAAACGAAAGCAGTTACACCAAAGTTTCTAGTTTCTGTTTGTGTCTGCCCTGAGGAGGTTTCAGGCCAGCAATATCATTCAGTACTATCTCTTTTGGTTTGGAAGCTATTGCTGGACGTTTGGTAGAAAAAGCTGCTCCGGCCGAGGAAAACACTTTTGGTGCACCATGCAGGTACATTTGAGTTTCCCAGGCAAACGAAAGCAGTTACACCAAAGTTTCTAGTTTCTGTTTGTGTCTCCCCTGAGGAGGTTTCAGGCCAGCTATGTCTTTCCGTACTATCTCTTTTGGTTTGGAAGCTATTGCTGGACGTTTGGCATTTTTGGTAGAAAAAGCTGCTCTGGCCGAGAAAAACACTTTTGGTGCACCATGCAGGTACATTTGAGTTTCCCAGGCAAACAAAAGCAGTTACACCAAAGTTTCTAGTTTCTGTTTGTGTCTCCCCTGAGGAGGTTTCAAGCCAGCAATATCTTTCAGAACTATCTGTTTTGGTTTGGAAGCTATTGCTGGACGTTTGGTAGAAAAAGCTGCTCCGGCCGAGAAAAACACTCTTGGTGCACCATGCAGGTACATTTGAATTTCCCAGGCAAACGAAAGCAGTTACACCAAAGTTTCTAGTTTCTGTTTGTGTCTGCCCTGAGGAGGTTTCAGGCCAGCAATATCATTCAGTACTATCTCTTTTGGTTTGGAAGCTATTGCTGGACGTTTGGCATGTTTGGTAGAAAAAGTTTCTCCGGCCGAGAAAAACACTTTTGGTGCACCATGCAGGTACATTTGAGTTTCCCAGGCAAACAAAAGCAGTGACACCAAAGTTTCTAGTTTCTGTTTGTGTCTCCCCTGAGGAGGTTTCAGGCCAGCTATGTCTTTCAGTACTATCTCTTTTGGTTTGGAAGCTATTGCTGGACGTTTGGTAGAAAAAGCTGCTCCGGCCGAGAAAAACACTTTTGGTGCACCATGCAGGTACATTTGAGTTTCCCAGGCAAACGAAAGCAGTTACACCAAAGTTTCTAGTTTCTGTTTGTGTCTCCCCTGAGGAGGATTCAGGCCAGCTATGTCTTTCAGTACTATCTTTTTTGGTTTGGAATCTATTGCTGTACGTTTTGTTGAAAAAGCTTCTCTGGCCTAGCAAAACACTTTTGGTGCACCATGCAAGTACATTTGAGTTTCCCAGGCAAACGAATGCAGTGACACCAAAGTTTCTAGTTTCTGTTTGTGTGTCCCCTTAGGAGGTTTCAGGCCAGCTATGTCTTTCAGTACTATCTCTTTTGGTTTGGAAGCTATTGCTGGACGTTTGGCATGTTTGGTAGAAAAAGCTTCTCCGGCCGAGAAAAACACTTTTGGTGCACCATGCAGGTACATTTGGTTTCCCAGGCAAACGAAAGCAGTGACACCAAAGTTTCTAGTTTCTGTTTGTGTCTCCCCTGAGGAGGTTTCAGGCCAGCAATATCTTTCAGAACTATCTCTTTTTGTTTGGAAGCTATTGCTCGACGTTTGGTAGAAAAAGCTGCTCCGGTCGAGAAAAACACTTTTGGTGAACCATGCAGGTACATTTGAGTTTCCAAGGCAAACGAAAGCAGTGACACCAAAGTTTCTAGTTTCTGTTTGTGTCTCCCCTGAGGAGGTTTCAGGCCAGCTATGTCTTTCCGTACTATCTCTTTTGGTTTGGAAGCTATTGCTGGACGTTTGGCATGTTTGGTAGAAAAAGCTTCTCCGGCCGAGAAAAACACTTTTGGTGCACCATGCAGGTACATTTGAGTTTCCCAGGCAAACGAAAGCAGTTACACCAAAGTTTCTAGTTTCTGTTTGTGTCTCCCCTGAGGAGGTTTCAGGCCAGCTATGTCTTTCCGTACTATCTCTTTTGGTTTGGAAGATATTGCTGGACGTTTGGCATGTTTGGTAGAAAAAGCCTCTCCGGCCGAGAAAAATACTTTTGGTGCACCATCCAGGTACATTTGGTTTCCCAGGCAAACGAAAGCAGTGACACCAAAGTTTCTAGTTTCTGTTTGTGTCTCCCCTGAGGAGGTTTCAGGCCAGCAATATCTTTCAGAACTATCTCTTTTTGTTTGGAAGCTATTGCTGGACGTTTGGTAGAAAAAGCTGCTCCGGTCGAGAAAAACACTTTTGGTGCACCATGCAGGTACATTTGAGTTTCCCAGGCAAACGAAACCAGTGACACCAAAGTTTCTAGTTTCTGTTTGTGTCTCCCCTGAGGAGGTTTCAGGCCAGCTATGTCTTTCCGTACTATCTCTTTTGGTTTGGAAGATTTTGCTGGACGTTTGGCATGTTTGGTAGAAAAAGCTTCTCCGGCCGAGAAAAACACTTTTGGTGCACCATGCAGGTACATTTGAGTTTCCCAGGCAAACGAAAGCAGTGACACCAAAGTTTCTAGTTTCTGTTTGTGTCTCCCCTGAGGAGGTTTCAGGCCAGCAATATCTTTCAGAACTATCTGTTTTTGTTTGGAAGCTATTGCTGGACTTTTGGTAGAAAAAGCTGCTCCGGCCGAGAAAAACACTCTTGGTGCACCATGCAGGTACATTTGAATTTCCCAGGCAAACGAAAGCAGTTACACCAAAGTTTCTAGTTTCTGTTTGTGTCTGCCCTGAGGAGGTTTCAGGCCAGCAATATCATTCAGTACTATCTCTTTTGGTTTGGAAGCTATTGCTGGACGTTTGGCATGTTTGGTAGAAAAAGTTTCTCCGGCCGAGAAAAACACTTTTGGTGCACCATGCAGGTACATTTGAGTTTCCCAGGCAAACAAAAGCAGTTACACCAAAGTTTCTAGTTTCTGTTTGTGTCTCCCCTGAGGAGGTTTCAGGCCAGCTATGTCTTTCAGTACTATCTCTTTTGGTTTGGAAGCTATTGCTGGACGTTTGGTAGAAAAAGCTGCTCCGGCCGAGAAAAACACTTTTGGTGCACCATGCAGGTACATTTGAGTTTCCCAGGCAAACGAAAGCAGTTACACCAAAGTTTCTAGTTTCTGTTTGTGTCTGCCCTGAGGAGGTTTCAGGCCAGCTATGTCTTTCAGTACTATCTTTTTTGGTTTGGAATCTATTGATGTACGTTTTGTTGAAAAAGCTTCTCTGGCCGAGAAAAACACTTTTGGTGCACCATGCAAGTACATTTGAGTTTCCCAGGCAAATGAATGCAGTGACGCCAAAGTTTCTAGTTTCTGTTTGTGTGTCCCCTTAGGAGGTTTCAGGCCAGCTATGTCTTTCAGTACTATCTCTTTTGGTTTGGAAGCTATTGCTGGACGTTTGGCATGTTTGGTAGAAAAAGCTTCTCCGGCCGAGAAAAACACTTTTGGTGCACCATCCAGGTACATTTGGTTTCCCAGGCAAACGAAAGCAGTGACACCAAAGTTTCTAGTTTCTGTTTGTGTCTCCCCTGAGGAGGTTTCAGGCCAGCAATATCTTTCAGAACTATCTCTTTTTGTTTGGAAGCTATTGCTGGACGTTTGGTAGAAAAAGCTGCTCCGGTCGAGAAAAACACTTTTGGTGCACCATGCAGGTACATTTGAGTTTCCCAGGCAAACGAAACCAGTGACACCAAAGTTTCTGGTTTCTGTTTGTTTCTCCCCTGAGGAGGTTTCAGGCCAGCTATGTCTTTCCGTACTATCTCTTTTGGTTTGGAAGCTATCGCTGGACGTTTCATAGAAAAAGCTGCACTGGCCGAGAAAAACACTTTTGGTGCACCATGCAGGTACATTTGAGTTTCCCAGGAAAAGGAAAGCAGTGACACCAAAGTTTCTAGTTTCTGTTTGTGTGTCCCCTTAGGAGGTTTCAGGCCAGCTATGTCTTTCAGTACTATCTCTTTTGGTTTGGAAGCTATTGCTGGACGTTTGGCATGTTTGGTAGAAAAAGCTTCTCCGGCCGAGAAAAACGCTTTTGGTGCACCATGCAGGTACATTTGGTTTCCCAGGCAAACGAAAGCAGTTACACCAAAGTTTCTAGTTTCTGTTTGTGTCTCCCCTGAGGAGGTTTCAGGCCAGTAATATCTTTCAGAACAATCTCTTTTTGTTTGGAAGCTATTGCTGGACGTTTGGTAGAAAAAGCTGCTCCGGTCGAGAAAAACACTTTTGGTGCACCATGCAGGTACATTTGAGTTTCCCAGGCAAACAAAACCAGTGACACCAATGTTTCTAGTTTCTGTTTGTGTCTCCCCTGAGGAGGTTTCAGGCCAGCTATGTCTTTCAGTACTATCTCTTTTGGTTTGGAAGCTATTGCTGGACGTTTGGTAGAAAAAGCTGCTCCGGCCGAGAAAAACACTTTTGGTGCACCATGCAGGTACATTTGAGTTTCCCAGGCAAACGAAAGCAGTTACACCAAAGTCTCTAGTTTCTGTTTGTGTCTCCCCTGAGGAGGTTTCAGGCCAGCAATATCATTCAGTATTATCACTTTTGGTTTGGAAGCTATTGCTGGACGTTTGGCATGTTTGGTAGAAAAAGCTGCTCCGGCCGAGAAAAACACTTTTGGTGCACCATGCAGGTACATTTGAGTTTCCCAGGCAAACGAAAGCAGTTACACCAAAGTCTCTAGTTTCTGTTTGTGTCTCCCCTGAGGAGGTTTCAGGCCAGCAATATCATTCAGTATTATCACTTTTGGTTTGGAAGCTATTGCTGGACGTTTGGCATGTTTGGTAGAAAAAGCTGCTCCGGCCGAGAAAAACACTTTTGGTGCACCATGCAGGTACATTTGAGTTTCCCAGGCAAACGAAAGCAGTTACACCAAAGTTTCTAGTTTCTGTTTGTGTCTCCCCTGAGGAGGTTTCAGGCCAGCTATGTCTTTCCGTACTATCTCTTTTGGTTTGGAAGCTATTGCTGGACGTTTGGCATGTTTGGTAGAAAAAGTTTCTCCGGCCGAGAAAAACACTTTTGGTGCACCATGCAGGTACATTTGAGTTTCCCAGGCAAACAAAAGCAGTTACACCAAAGTTTCTAGTTTCTGTTTGTGTCTCCCCTGAGGAGGTTTCAGGCCAGCAATATCATTCAGTACTATCACTTTTGGTTTGGAAGCTATTGCTGGACGTTTGGCATGTTTGGTAGAAAAAGCTGCTCCGGCCGAGAAAAACACTTTTGGTGCACCATGCAGGTACATTTGAGTTTCCCAGGCAAACGAAAGCAGTGACACCAAAGTTTCTAGTTTCTGTTTGTGTCTCCCCTGAGGAGGTTTCAGGCCAGCAATATCTTTCAGAACTATCTCTTTTTGTTTGGAAGCTATTGCTGGACGTTTGGTAGAAAAAGCTGCTCCGGCCGAGAAAAACACTTTTGGTGCACCATGCAGGTACATTTGAGTTTCCCAGGCAAACAAAAGCAGTTACACCAAAGTTTCTAGTTTCTGTTTGTGTCTCCCCTGAGGAGGTTTCAGGCCAGCAATATCTTTCAGTACTATCACTTTTGGTTTGGACGCTATTGCTGGACGTTTGGCATGTTTGGTAGAAAAAGCTTCTCCGGCCGAGAAAAACACTTTTGGTGCACCATGCAGGTACATTTGGTTTCCCAGGCAAACGAAAGCAGTGACACCAAAGTTTCTAGTTTCTGTTTGTGTCTCCCCTGAGGAGGTTTCAGGCCAGCAATATCTTTCAGAACTATCTCTTTTTGTTTGGAAGCTATTGCTCGACGTTTGGTAGAAAAAGCTGCTCCGGTCGAGAAAAACACTTTTGGTGAACCATGCAGGTACATTTGAGTTTCCAAGGCAAACGAAAGCAGTGACACCAAAGTTTCTAGTTTCTGTTTGTGTCTCCCCTGAGGAGGTTTCAGGCCAGCTATGTCTTTCCGTACTATCTCTTTTGGTTTGGAAGCTATTGCTGGACGTTTGGCATGTTTGGTAGAAAAAGCTTCTCCGGCCGAGAAAAACACTTTTGGTGCACCATGCAGGTACATTTGAGTTTCCCAGGCAAACGAAAGCAGTTACACCAAAGTTTCTAGTTTCTGTTTGTGTCTCCCCTGAGGAGGTTTCAGGCCAGCTATGTCTTTCCGTACTATCTCTTTTGGTTTGGAAGATATTGCTGGACGTTTGGCATGTTTGGTAGAAAAAGCCTCTCCGGCCGAGAAAAATACTTTTGGTGCACCATCCAGGTACATTTGGTTTCCCAGGCAAACGAAAGCAGTGACACCAAAGTTTCTAGTTTCTGTTTGTGTCTCCCCTGAGGAGGTTTCAGGCCAGCAATATCTTTCAGAACTATCTCTTTTTGTTTGGAAGCTATTGCTGGACGTTTGGTAGAAAAAGCTGCTCCGGTCGAGAAAAACACTTTTGGTGCACCATGCAGGTACATTTGAGTTTCCCAGGCAAACGAAACCAGTGACACCAAAGTTTCTAGTTTCTGTTTGTGTCTCCCCTGAGGAGGTTTCAGGCCAGCTATGTCTTTCCGTACTATCTCTTTTGGTTTGGAAGATTTTGCTGGACGTTTGGCATGTTTGGTAGAAAAAGCTTCTCCGGCCGAGAAAAACACTTTTGGTGCACCATGCAGGTACATTTGAGTTTCCCAGGCAAACGAAAGCAGTGACACCAAAGTTTCTAGTTTCTGTTTGTGTCTCCCCTGAGGAGGTTTCAGGCCAGCAATATCTTTCAGAACTATCTGTTTTTGTTTGGAAGCTATTGCTGGACTTTTGGTAGAAAAAGCTGCTCCGGCCGAGAAAAACACTCTTGGTGCACCATGCAGGTACATTTGAATTTCCCAGGCAAACGAAAGCAGTTACACCAAAGTTTCTAGTTTCTGTTTGTGTCTGCCCTGAGGAGGTTTCAGGCCAGCAATATCATTCAGTACTATCTCTTTTGGTTTGGAAGCTATTGCTGGACGTTTGGCATGTTTGGTAGAAAAAGTTTCTCCGGCCGAGAAAAACACTTTTGGTGCACCATGCAGGTACATTTGAGTTTCCCAGGCAAACAAAAGCAGTTACACCAAAGTTTCTAGTTTCTGTTTGTGTCTCCCCTGAGGAGGTTTCAGGCCAGCTATGTCTTTCAGTACTATCTCTTTTGGTTTGGAAGCTATTGCTGGACGTTTGGTAGAAAAAGCTTCTCCGGCCGAGAAAAACACTTTTGGTGCACCATGCAGGTACATTTGAGTTTCCCAGGCAAACGAAAGCAGTTACACCAAAGTTTCTAGTTTCTGTTTGTGTCTGCCCTGAGGAGGTTTCAGGCCAGCTATGTCTTTCAGTACTATCTTTTTTGGTTTGGAATCTATTGATGTACGTTTTGTTGAAAAAGCTTCTCTGGCCGAGAAAAACACTTTTGGTGCACCATGCAAGTACATTTGAGTTTCCCAGGCAAATGAATGCAGTGACGCCAAAGTTTCTAGTTTCTGTTTGTGTGTCCCCTTAGGAGGTTTCAGGCCAGCTATGTCTTTCAGTACTATCTCTTTTGGTTTGGAAGCTATTGCTGGACGTTTGGCATGTTTGGTAGAAAAAGCTTCTCCGGCCGAGAAAAACACTTTTGGTGCACCATCCAGGTACATTTGGTTTCCCAGGCAAACGAAAGCAGTGACACCAAAGTTTCTAGTTTCTGTTTGTGTCTCCCCTGAGGAGGTTTCAGGCCAGCAATATCTTTCAGAACTATCTCTTTTTGTTTGGAAGCTATTGCTGGACGTTTGGTAGAAAAAGCTGCTCCGGTCGAGAAAAACACTTTTGGTGCACCATGCAGGTACATTTGAGTTTCCCAGGCAAACGAAACCAGTGACACCAAAGTTTCTGGTTTCTGTTTGTTTCTCCCCTGAGGAGGTTTCAGGCCAGCTATGTCTTTCCGTACTATCTCTTTTGGTTTGGAAGCTATCGCTGGACGTTTCATAGAAAAAGCTGCACTGGCCGAGAAAAACACTTTTGGTGCACCATGCAGGTACATTTGAGTTTCCCAGGAAAAGGAAAGCAGTGACACCAAAGTTTCTAGTTTCTGTTTGTGTGTCCCCTTAGGAGGTTTCAGGCCAGCTATGTCTTTCAGTACTATCTCTTTTGGTTTGGAAGCTATTGCTGGACGTTTGGCATGTTTGGTAGAAAAAGCTTCTCCGGCCGAGAAAAACGCTTTTGGTGCACCATGCAGGTACATTTGGTTTCCCAGGCAAACGAAAGCAGTTACACCAAAGTTTCTAGTTTCTGTTTGTGTCTCCCCTGAGGAGGTTTCAGGCCAGTAATATCTTTCAGAACAATCTCTTTTTGTTTGGAAGCTATTGCTGGACGTTTGGTAGAAAAAGCTGCTCCGGTCGAGAAAAACACTTTTGGTGCACCATGCAGGTACATTTGAGTTTCCCAGGCAAACAAAACCAGTGACACCAATGTTTCTAGTTTCTGTTTGTGTCTCCCCTGAGGAGGTTTCAGGCCAGCTATGTCTTTCAGTACTATCTCTTTTGGTTTGGAAGCTATTGCTGGACGTTTGGTAGAAAAAGCTGCTCCGGCCGAGAAAAACACTTTTGGTGCACCATGCAGGTACATTTGAGTTTCCCAGGCAAACGAAAGCAGTTACACCAAAGTCTCTAGTTTCTGTTTGTGTCTCCCCTGAGGAGGTTTCAGGCCAGCAATATCATTCAGTATTATCACTTTTGGTTTGGAAGCTATTGCTGGACGTTTGGCATGTTTGGTAGAAAAAGCTGCTCCGGCCGAGAAAAACACTTTTGGTGCACCATGCAGGTACATTTGAGTTTCCCAGGCAAACGAAAGCAGTTACACCAAAGTCTCTAGTTTCTGTTTGTGTCTCCCCTGAGGAGGTTTCAGGCCAGCAATATCATTCAGTATTATCACTTTTGGTTTGGAAGCTATTGCTGGACGTTTGGCATGTTTGGTAGAAAAAGCTGCTCCGGCCGAGAAAAACACTTTTGGTGCACCATGCAGGTACATTTGAGTTTCCCAGGCAAACGAAAGCAGTTACACCAAAGTTTCTAGTTTCTGTTTGTGTCTCCCCTGAGGAGGTTTCAGGCCAGCTATGTCTTTCCGTACTATCTCTTTTGGTTTGGAAGCTATTGCTGGACGTTTGGCATGTTTGGTAGAAAAAGTTTCTCCGGCCGAGAAAAACACTTTTGGTGCACCATGCAGGTACATTTGAGTTTCCCAGGCAAACAAAAGCAGTTACACCAAAGTTTCTAGTTTCTGTTTGTGTCTCCCCTGAGGAGGTTTCAGGCCAGCAATATCATTCAGTACTATCACTTTTGGTTTGGAAGCTATTGCTGGACGTTTGGCATGTTTGGTAGAAAAAGCTGCTCCGGCCGAGAAAAACACTTTTGGTGCACCATGCAGGTACATTTGAGTTTCCCAGGCAAACGAAAGCAGTGACACCAAAGTTTCTAGTTTCTGTTTGTGTCTCCCCTGAGGAGGTTTCAGGCCAGCAATATCTTTCAGAACTATCTCTTTTTGTTTGGAAGCTATTGCTGGACGTTTGGTAGAAAAAGCTGCTCCGGCCGAGAAAAACACTTTTGGTGCACCATGCAGGTACATTTGAGTTTCCCAGGCAAACAAAAGCAGTTACACCAAAGTTTCTAGTTTCTGTTTGTGTCTCCCCTGAGGAGGTTTCAGGCCAGCAATATCTTTCAGTACTATCACTTTTGGTTTGGACGCTATTGCTGGACGTTTGGCATGTTTGGTAGAAAAAGCTGCTCCGGCCGAGAAAAACACTTTTGGTGCACCATGCAGGTACATTTGAGTTTCCCAGGCAAACGAAAGCAGTGGCACCAAAGTTTCTAGTTTCTGTTTGTGTCTCCCCTGAGGAGGTTTCAGGCCAGCAATATCTTTCAGAACTATCTGTTTTGGTTTGGAAGCTATTGCTGGACGTTTGGTAGAAAAAGCTACTCCGGCCGAGAAAAACACTCTTGGTGCACCATGCAGGTACATTTGAATTTCCCAGGCAAACGAAAGCAGTTACACCAAAGTTTCTAGTTTCTGTTTGTGTCTGCCCTGAGGAGGTTTCAGGCCAGCAATATCATTCAGTACTATCTCTTTTGGTTTGGAAGCTATTGCTGGACGTTTGGCATGTTTGGTAGAAAAAGTTTCTCCGGCCGAGAAAAACACTTTTGGTGCACCATGCAGGTACATTTGAGTTTCCCAGGCAAACAAAAGCAGTTACACCAAAGTTTCTAGTTTCTGTTTGTGTCTCCCCTGAGGAGGTTTCAGGCCAGATATGTCTTTCAGTACTATCTCTTTTGGTTTGGAAGCTATTGCTGGACGTTTGGTAGAAAAAGCTGCTCCGGCCGAGGAAAACACTTTTGGTGCACCATGCAGGTACATTTGAGTTTCCCAGGCAAACGAAAGCAGTTACACCAAAGTTTCTAGTTTCTGTTTGTGTCTCCCCTGAGGAGGTTTCAGGCTAGCAATGTCTTTCAGTACTATCTCTTTTGGTTTGGAAGCTATTGCTGAACGTTCGGTAGAAAAAGCTTCTCCGGCTGAGAAAAACACTTTTGGTGCACCATGCAGGTACATTTGAGTTTCCCAGGCAAACGAAAGCAGTTACACCAAAGTTTCTAGTTTCTGTTTGTGTCTCCCCTGAGGAGGTTTCAGGCCAGCTATGTCTTTCCGTACTATCTCTTTTGGTTTGGAAGCTATTGCTGGACGTTTGGCATGTTTGGTAGAAAAAGGTTCTCCGGCTGAGAAAAACACTTTTGGTGCACCATGCAGGTACATTTGAGTTTCCCAGGCAAACAAAAGCAGTTACACCAAAGTTTATAGTTTCTGTTTGTGTCTCCCCTGAGGAGGTTTCAGGCCAGCTATGTCTTTCCGTACTATCTCTTTTGGTTTGGAAGCTATTGCTGGACGTTTGGCATGTTTGGTAGAAAAAGCTGCTCCGGCCGAGAAAAACACTTTTGGTGCACCATGCAGGTACATTTGAGTTTCCCAGGCAAACGAAAGCAGTGACACCAAAGTTTCTAGTTTCTGTTTGTGTCTCCCCTGAGGAGGTTTCAGGCCAGCAATATCTTTCAGAACTATCTCTTTTTGTTTGGAAGCTATTGCAGGACGTTTGGTAGAAAAAGCTGCTCCCGCCGAGAAAAACACTTTTGGTGCACCATGCAGGTACATTTGAGTTTCCCAGGCAAACGAAAGCAGTTACACCAAAGTTTCTAGTTTCTGTTTGTGTCTCCCCTGAGGAGGTTTCAGGCCAGCTATGTCTTTCCGTACTATCTCTTTTGGTTTGGAAGCTATTGCTGGACGTTTGGCATTTTTGGTAGAAAAAGCTGCTCTGGCCGAGAAAAACACTTTTGGTGCACCATGCAGGTACATTTGAGTTTCCCAGGCAAACGAAAGCAGTGACACCAAAGTTTCTAGTTTCTGTTTGTGTCTCCCCTGAGGAGGTTTCAAGCCAGCAATATCTTTCAGAACTATCTGTTTTGGTTTGGAAGCTATTGCTGGACGTTTGGTAGAAAAAGCTGCTCCGGCCGAGAAAAACACTCTTGGTGCACCATGCAGGTACATTTGAATTTCCCAGGCAAACGAAAGCAGTTACACCAAAGTTTCTAGTTTCTGTTTGTGTCTGCCCTGAGGAGGTTTCAGGCCAGCAATATCATTCAGTACTATCTCTTTTGGTTTGGAAGCTATTGCTGGACGTTTGGCATGTTTGGTAGAAAAAGTTTCTCCGGCCGAGAAAAACACTTTTGGTGCACCATGCAGGTACATTTGAGTTTCCCAGGCAAACAAAAGCAGTGACACCAAAGTTTCTAGTTTCTGTTTGTGTCTCCCCTGAGGAGGTTTCAGGCCAGCTATGTCTTTCAGTACTATCTCTTTTGGTTTGGAAGCTATTGCTGGACGTTTGGTAGAAAAAGCTGCTCCGGCCGAGAAAAACACTTTTGGTGCACCATGCAGGTACATTTGAGTTTCCCAGGAAAACGAAAGCAGTTACACCAAAGTTTCTAGTTTCTGTTTGTGTCTCCCCTGAGGAGGATTCAGGCCAGCTATGTCTTTCAGTACTATCTTTTTTGGTTTGGAATCTATTGCTGTACGTTTTGTTGAAAAAGCTTCTCTGGCCGAGAAAAACACTTTTGGTGCACCATGCAAGTACATTTGAGATTCCCAGGCAAACGAATGCAGTGACACCAAAGTTTCTAGTTTCTGTTTGTGTGTCCCCTTAGGAGGTTTCAGGCCAGCTATGTCTTTCAGTACTATCTCTTTTGGTTTGGAAGCTATTGCTGGACGTTTGGCATGTTTGGTAGAAAAAGCTTCTCCGGCCGAGAAAAACACTTTTGGTGCACCATGCAGGTACATTTGGTTTCCCAGGCAAACGAAAGCAGTGACACCAAAGTTTCTAGTTTCTGTTTGTGTCTCCCCTGAGGAGGTTTCAGGCCAGCAATATCTTTCAGAACTATCTGTTTTGGTTTGGAAGCTATTGCTGGACGTTTGGTAGAAAAAGCTGCTCCGGTCGAGAAAAACACTTTTGGTGAACCATGCAGGTACATTTGAGTTTCCCAGGCAAACGAAAGCAGTGACACCAAAGTTTCTAGTTTCTGTTTGTGTCTCCCCTGAGGAGGTTTCAGGCCAGCTATGTCTTTCCGTACTATCTCTTTTGGTTTGGAAGCTATTGCTGGACGTTTGGCATGTTTGGTAGAAAAAGCTTCTCCGGCCGAGAAAAACACTTTTGGTGCACCATGCAGGTACATTTGAGTTTCCCAGGCAAACGAAAGCAGTTACACCAAAGTTTCTAGTTTCTGTTTGTGTCTCCCCTGAGGAGGTTTCAGGCCAGCTATGTCTTTCAGTACTATCTCTTTTGGTTTGGAAGATATTGCTGGACGTTTGGCATGTTTGGTAGAAAAAGCCTCTCCGGCCGAGAAAAACACTTTTGGTGCACCATCCAGGTACATTTGGTTTCCCAGGCAAACGAAAGCAGTGACACCAAAGTTTCTAGTTTCTGTTTGTGTCTCCCCTGAGGAGGTTTCAGGCCAGCAATATCTTTCAGAACTATCTCTTTTTGTTTGGAAGCTATTGCTGGACGTTTGGTAGAAAAAGCTGCTCCGGTCGAGAAAAACACTTTTGGTGCACCATGCAGGTACATTTGAGTTTCCCAGGCAAACAAAAGCAGTGACACCAAAGTTTCTAGTTTCTGTTTGTGTCTCCCCTGAGGAGGTTTCAGGCCAGCAATATCTTTCAGTACTATGACTTTTGGTTTGGAAGCTATTGCTGGACGTTTGGCATGTTTGGTAGAAAAAGCTGCTCCGGCCGAGAAAAACACTTTTGGTGCACCATGCAGGTACATTTGAGTTTCCCAGGCAAACGAAAGCAGTGACACCAAAGTTTCTAGTTTCTGTTTGTGTCTCCCCTGAGGAGGTTTCAGGCCAGCAATATCTTTCAGAACTATCTGTTTTGGTTTGGAAGCTATTGCTGGACGTTTGGTAGAAAAAGCTGCTCCGGCCGAGAAAAACACTCTTGGTGCACCATGCAGGTACATTTGAATTTCCCAGGCAAACGAAAGCAGTTACACCAAAGTTTCTAGTTTCTGTTTGTGTCTGCCCTGAGGAGGTTTCAGGCCAGCAATATCATTCAGTACTATCTCTTTTGGTTTGGAAGCTATTGCTGGACGTTTGGCATGTTTGGTAGAAAAAGTTTCTCCGGCCGAGAAAAACACTTTTGGTGCACCATGCAGGTACATTTGAGTTTCCCAGGCAAACAAAAGCAGTTACACCAAAGTTTCTAGTTTCTGTTTGTGTCTCCCCTGAGGAGGTTTCAGGCCAGATATGTCTTTCAGTACTATCTCTTTTGGTTTGGAAGCTATTGCTGGACGTTTGGTAGAAAAAGCTGCTCCGGCCGAGAAAAACACTTTTGGTGCACCATGCAGGTACATTTGAGTTTCCCAGGCAAACGAAAGCAGTTACACCAAAGTTTCTAGTTTCTGTTTGTGTCTCCCCTGAGGAGGTTTCAGGCTAGCAATGTCTTTCAGTACTATCTCTTTTGGTTTGGAAGCTATTGCTGAACGTTCGGTAGAAAAAGCTTCTCCGGCTGAGAAAAACACTTTTGGTGCACCATGCAGGTACATTTGAGTTTCCCAGGCAAACAAAAGCAGTAACACCAAAGTTTCTAGTTTCTGTTTGTGTCTCCCCTGAGGAGGTTTCAGGCCAGCTATGTCTTTCCGTACTATCTCTTTTGGTTTGGAAGCTATTGCTGGACGTTTGGCATGTTTGGTAGAAAAAGGTTCTCCGGCCGAGAAAAACACTTTTGGTGCACCATGCAGGTACATTTGAGTTTCCCAGGCAAACAAAAGCAGTTACACCAAAGTTTCTAGTTTCTGTTTGTGTCTCCCCTGAGGAGGTTTCAGGCCAGCAATATCATTCAGTACTATCACTTTTGGTTTGGAAGCTATTGCTGGACGTTTGGCATGTTTGGTAGAAAAAGCTGCTCCGGCCCAGAAAAACACTTTTGGTGCACCATGCAGGTACATTTGAGTTTCCCAGGCAAACGAAAGCAGTGACACCAAAGTTTCTAGTTTCTGTTTGTGTCTCCCCTGAGGAGGTTTCAGGCCAGCAATATCTTTCAGAACTATCTCTTTTTGTTTGGAAGCTATTGCTGGACGTTTGGTAGAAAAAGCTGCTCCGGCCGAGAAAAACACTTTTGGTGCACCATGCAGGTACATTTGAGTTTCCCAGGCAAACAAAAGCAGTTACACCAAAGTTTCTAGTTTCTGTTTGTGTCTCCCCTGAGGAGGTTTCAGGCCAGCAATATCTTTCAGTACTATCACTTTTGGTTTGGAAGCTATTGCTGGACGTTTGGCATGTTTGGTAGAAAAAGCTGCTCCGGCCGAGAAAAACACTTTTGGTGCACCATGCAGGTACATTTGAGTTTCCCAGGCAAACGAAAGCAGTGACACCAAAGTTTCTAGTTTCTGTTTGTGTCTCCCCTGAGGAGGTTTCAGGCCAGCAATATCTTTCAGAACTATCTGTTTTGGTTTGGAAGCTATTGCTGGACGTTTGGTAGAAAAAGCTGCTCCGGCCGAGAAAAACACTTTTGGTGCACCATGCAGGTACATTTGAGTTTCCCAGGCAAACGAAAGCAGTTACACCAAAGTCTCTAGTTTCTGTTTGTGTCTCCCCTGAGGAGGTTTCAGGCCAGCAATATCATTCAGTATTATCACTTTTGGTTTGGAAGCTATTGCTGGACGTTTGGCATGTTTGGTAGAAAAAGCTGCTCCGGCCGAGAAAAACACTTTTGGTGCACCATGCAGGTACATTTGAGTTTCCCAGGCAAACGAAAGCAGTTACACCAAAGTTTCTAGTTTCTGTTTGTGTCTCCCCTGAGGAGGTTTCAGGCCAGCTATGTCATTCCGTACTATCTCTTTTGGTTTGGAAGCTATTGCTGGACGTTTGGCATGTTTGGTAGAAATAGGTTCTCCGGCCGAGAAAAACACTTTTGGTGCACCATGCAGGTACATTTGAGTTTCCCAGGCAAACAAAAGCAGTTACACCAAAGTTTCTAGTTTCTGTTTGTGTCTCCCCTGAGGAGGTTTCAGGCCAGCAATATCATTCAGTACTATCACTTTTGGTTTGGAAGCTATTGCTGGACGTTTGGCATGTTTGGTAGAAAAAGCTGCTCCGGCCGAGAAAAACACTTTTGGTGCACCATGCAGGTACATTTGAGTTTCCCAGGCAAACGAAAGCAGTGACACCAAAGTTTCTAGTTTCTGTTTGTGTCTCCCCTGAGGAGGTTTCAGGCCAGCAATATCTTTCAGAACTATCTCTTTTTGTTTGGAAGCTATTGCTGGACTTTTGGTAGAAAAAGCTGCTCCGGCCGAGAAAAACACTTTTGGTGCACCATGCAGGTACATTTGAGTTTCCCAGGCAAACAAAAGCAGTTACACCAAAGTTTCTAGTTTCTGTTTGTGTCTCCCCTGAGGAGGTTTCAGGCCAGCAATATCTTTCAGTACTATCACTTTTGGTTTGGACGCTATTGCTGGACGTTTGGCATGTTTGGTGAAAAAGCTGCTCCGGCCGAGAAAAACACTTTTGGTGCACCATGCAGGTACATTTGAGTTTCCCAGGCAAACGAAAGCAGTGACACCAAAGTTTCTAGTTTCTGTTTGTGTCTCCCCTGAGGAGGTTTCAGGCCAGCAATATCTTTCAGAACTATCTGTTTTGGTTTGGAAGCTATTGCTGGACGTTTGGTAGAAAAAGCTACTCCGGCCGAGAAAAACACTCTTGGTGCACCATGCAGGTACATTTGAATTTCCCAGGCAAACGAAAGCAGTTACACCAAAGTTTCTAGTTTCTGTTTGTGTCTGCCCTGAGGAGGTTTCAGGCCAGCAATATCATTCAGTACTATCTCTTTTGGTTTGGAAGCTATTGCTGGACGTTTGGCATGTTTGGTAGAAAAAGTTTCTCCGGCCGAGAAAAACACTTTTGGTGCACCATGCAGGTACATTTGAGTTTCCCAGGCAAACAAAAGCAGTTACACCAAAGTTTCTAGTTTCTGTTTGTGTCTCCCCTGAGGAGGTTTCAGGCCAGATATGTCTTTCAGTACTATCTCTTTTGGTTTGGAAGCTATTGCTGGACGTTTGGTAGAAAAAGCTGCTCCGGCCGAGGAAAACACTTTTGGTGCACCATGCAGGTACATTTGAGTTTCCCAGGCAAACGAAAGCAGTGACACCAAAGTTTCTAGTTTCTGTTTGTGTCTCCCCTGAGGAGGTTTCAGGCTAGCAATGTCTTTCAGTACTATCTCTTTTGGTTTGGAAGCTATTGCTGAACGTTCGGTAGAAAAAGCTTCTCCGGCTGAGAAAAACACTTTTGGTGCACCATGCAGGTACATTTGAGTTTCCCAGGCAAACGAAAGCAGTTACACCAAAGTTTCTAGTTTCTGTTTGTGTCTCCCCTGAGGAGGTTTCAGGCCAGCTATGTCTTTCCGTACTATCTCTTTTGGTTTGGAAGCTATTGCTGGACGTTTGGCATGTTTGGTAGAAAAAGGTTCTCCGGCCGAGAAAAACTCTTTTGGTGCACCATGCAGGTACATTTGAGTTTCCCAGGCAAACAAAAGCAGTTACACCAAAGTTTCTAGTTTCTGTTTGTGTCTCCCCTTAGGAGGTTTCAGGCCAGCAATATCATTCAGTACTATCACTTTTGGTTTGGAAGCTATTGCTGGACGTTTGGCATGTTTGGTAGAAAAAGCTGCTCCGGCCGAGAAAAACACTTTTGGTGCACCATGCAGGTACATTTGAGTTTCCCAGGCAAACGAAAGCAGTGACACCAAAGTTTCTAGTTTCTGTTTGTGTCTCCCCTGAGGAGGTTTCAGGCCAGCAATATCTTTCAGAACTATCTCTTTTTGTTTGGAAGCTATTGCAGGACTTTTGGTAGAATAAGCTGCTCCCGCCGAGAAAAACACTTTTGGTGCACCATGCAGGTACATTTGAGTTTCCCAGGCAAACGAAAGCAGTGACACCAAAGTTTCTAGTTTCTGTTTGTGTCTCCCCTGAGGAGGTTTCAGGCCAGCATTATCTTTCAGAACTATCTGTTTTGGTTTGGAAGCTATTGCTGGACGTTTGGTAGAAAAAGCTGCTCCGGCCGAGAAAAACACTCTTGGTGCACCATGCAGGTACATTTGAATTTCCCAGGCAAACGAAAGCAGTTACACCAAAGTTTCTACTTTCTGTTTGTGTCTGCCCTGAGGAGGTTTCAGGCCAGCAATATCATTCAGTACTATCTCTTTTGGTTTGGAAGCTATTGCTGGACGTTTGGCATGTTTGGTAGAAAAAGTTTCTCCGGCCGAGAAAAACACTTTTGGTGCACCATGCAGGTACATTTGAGTTTCCCAGGCAAACAAAAGCAGTTACACCAAAGTTTCTAGTTTCTGTTTGTGTCTCCCCTGAGGAGGTTTCAGGCCAGATATGTCTTTCAGTACTATCTCTTTTGGTTTGGAAGCTATTGCTGGACGTTTGGTAGAAAAAGCTGCTCCGGCCGAGAAAAAAACTTTTGGTGCACCATGCAGGTACATTTGAGTTTCCCAGGCAAACGAAAGCAGTTACACCAAAGTTTCTAGTTTCTGTTTGTGTCTCCCCTGAGGAGGTTTCAGGCCAGCTATGTCTTTCCGTACTATCTCTTTTGGTTTGGAAGCTATTGCTGGACGTTTGGCATTTTTGGTAGAAAAAGCTGCTCTGGCCGAGAAAAACACTTTTGGTGCACCATGCAGGTACATTTGAGTTTCCCAGGCAAACGAAAGCAGTGACACCAAAGTTTCTAGTTTCTGTTTGTGTCTCCCCTGAGGAGGTTTCAAGCCAGCAATATCTTTCAGAACTATCTGTTTTGGTTTGGAAGCTATTGCTGGACGTTTGGTAGAAAAAGCTGCTCCGGCCGAGAAAAACACTCTTGGTGCACCATGCAGGTACATTTGAATTTCCCAGGCAAACGAAAGCAGTTACACCAAAGTTTCTAGTTTCTGTTTGTGTCTGCCCTGAGGAGGTTTCAGGCCAGCAATATCATTCAGTACTATCTCTTTTGGTTTGGAAGCTATTGCTGGACGTTTGGCATGTTTGGTAGAAAAAGTTTCTCCGGCCGAGAAAAACACTTTTGGTGCACCATGCAGGTACATTTGAGTTTCCCAGGCAAACAAAAGCAGTGACACCAAAGTTTCTAGTTTCTGTTTGTGTCTCCCCTGAGGAGGTTTCAGGCCAGCTATGTCTTTCAGTACTATCTCTTTTGGTTTGGAAGCTATTGCTGGACGTTTGGTAGAAAAAGCTGCTCCGGCCGAGAAAAACACTTTTGGTGCACCATGCAGGTACATTTGAGTTTCCCAGGCAAACGAAAGCAGTTACACCAAAGTTTCTAGTTTCTGTTTGTGTCTCCCCTGAGGAGGTTTCAGGCCAGCTATGTCTTTCAGTACTATCTCTTTTGGTTTGGAATCTATTGCTGTACGTTTTGTTGAAAAAGCTTCTCTGGCCGAGAAAAACACTTTTGGTGCACCATGCAAGTACATTTGAGTTTCCCAGGCAAACGAATGCAGTGACACCAAAGTTTCTAGTTTCTGTTTGTGTGTCCCCTTAGGAGGTTTCAGGCCAGCTATGTCTTTCAGTACTATCTCTTTTGGTTTGGAAGCTATTGCTGGACGTTTGGCATGTTTGGTAGAAAAAGCTTCTCCGGCCGAGAAAAACACTTTTGGTGCACCATGCAGGTACATTTGGTTTCCCAGGCAAACGAAAGCAGTGACACCAAAGTTTCTAGTTTCTGTTTGTGTCTCCCCTGAGGAGGTTTCAGGCCAGCAATATCTTTCAGAACTATCTCTTTTTGTTTGGAAGCTATTGCTGGACGTTTGGTAGAAAAAGCTGCTCCGGTCGAGAAAAACACTTTTGGTGAACCATGCAGGTACATTTGAGTTTCCCAGGCAAACGAATGCAGTGACACCAAAGTTTCTAGTTTATGTTTGTGTCTCCCCTGAGGAGTTTTCAGGCCAGCTATGTCTTTCCGTACTATCTCTTTTGGTTTGGAAGCTATTGCTGGACGTTTGGCATGTTTGGTAGAAAAAGCTTCTCCGGCCGAGAAAAACACTTTTGGTGCACCATGCAGGTACATTTGAGTTTCCCAGGCAAACGAAAGCAGTTACACCAAAGTTTCTAGTTTCTGTTTGTGTCTGCCCTGAGGAGGTTTCAGGCTAGCAATGTCTTTCAGTACTATCTCTTTTGGTTTGGAAGCTATTGCTGAACGTTCGGTAGAAAAAGCTTCTCCGGCTGAGAAAAACACTTTTGGTGCACCATGCAGGTACATTTGAGTTTCCCAGGCAAACGAAAGCAGTTACACCAAAGTTTCTAGTTTCTGTTTGTGTCTCCCCTGAGGAGGTTTCAGGCCAGCTATGTCTTGCAGTACTATCTCTTTTGGTTTGGAAGCTATTGCTGGACGTTTGGCATGTTTGGTAGAAAAAGCTTCTCCGGCCGAGAAAAATACTTTTGGTGCACCATCCAGGTACATTTGGTTTACCAGGCAAACGAAAGCAGTGACACCAAAGTTTCTAGTTTCTGTTTGTGTCTCCCCTGAGGAGGTTTCAGGCCAGCAATATCTTTCAGAACTATCTCTTTTGGTTTGGAAGCTATTGCTGGACGTTTGGCATGTTTGGTAGAAAAAGCTTCTCCGGCCGAGAAAAACACTTTTGGTGCACCATGCAGGTACATTTGAGTTTCCCAGGCAAACGAAAGCAGTGACACCAAAGTTTCTAGTTTCTGTTTGTGTCTCCCCTGAGGAGGTTTCAGGCCAGCAATATCTTTCAGAACTATCTGTTTTCGTTTGGAAGCTATTGCTGTATGTTTGGTAGAAAAAGCTGCTCCGGCCGAGAAAAACACTCTTGGTGCACCATGCAGGTACATTTGAATTTCCCAGGCAAACGAAAGCAGTTACACCAAAGTTTCTAGTTTCTGTTTGTGTCTGCCCTGAGGAGGTTTCAGGCCAGCAATATCATTCAGTACTATCTCTTTTGGTTTGGAAGCTATTGCTGGACGTTTGGCATGTTTGGTAGAAAAAGTTTCTCCGGCCGAGAAAAACACTTTTGGTGCACCATGCAGGTACATTTGAGTTTCCCAGGCAAACAAAAACAGTTACACCAAAGTTTCTAGTTTCTGTTTGTGTCTCCCCTGAGGAGGTTTCAGGCCAGCTATGTCTTTCAGTACTATCTCTTTTGGTTTGGAAGCTATTGCTGGACGTTTGGTAGAAAAAGCTGCTCCGGCCGAGAAAAACACTTTTGGTGCACCATGCAGGTACATTTGAGTTTCCCAGGCAAACGAAAGCAGTGACACCAAAGTTTCTAGTTTCTGTTTGTGTCTCCCCTGAGGAGGTTTCAGGCCAGCTATGTCTTTCAGTACTATCTTTTTTGGTTTGGAATCTATTGCTGTACGTTTTGTTGAAAAAGCTTCTCTGGCCGAGAAAAACACTTTTGGTGCACCATGCAAGTACATTTGAGTTTCCCAGGCAAACGAATGCAGTGACACCAAAGTTTCTAGTTTCTGTTTGTGTGGCCCCTTAGGAGGTTTCAGGCCAGCTATGTCTTTCAGTACTATCTCTTTTGGTTTGGAAGCTATTTCTAGACGTTTTGCATGTTTGGTAGAAAAAGCTTCTCCGGCCGAGAAAAACACTTTTGGTGCACCATGCAGGTACATTTGGTTTCCCAGGCAAACGAAAGCAGTGACACCAAAGTTTCTAGTTTCTGTTTGTGTCTCCCCTGAGGAGGTTTCAGGCCAGCAATATCTTTCAGAACTATCTCTTTTTGTTTGGAAGCTATTGCTGGACGTTTGGTAGAAAAAGCTGCTCCGGTCGAGAAAAACACTTTTGGTGCAACATGCAGGTACATTTGAGTTTCCCAGGCAAACGAAACCAGTGACACCAAAGTTTCTAGTTTCTGTTTGTGTCTCCCCTGAGGAGGTTTCAGGCCAGCTATGTCTTTCCGTACTATCTCTTTTGGTTTGGAAGCTATTGCTGGACGTTTGGCATGTTTGGTAGAAAAAGCTTCTCCGGCCGAGAAAAACACTTTTCGTGCACCATGCAGGTACATTTGAGTTTCCCAGGCAAACGAAAGCAGTTACACCAAAGTTTCTAGTTTCTGTTTGTGTCTCCCCTGAGGAGGTTTCAGGCCAGCTATGTCTTTCAGTACTATCTCTTTTTGTTTGGAAGCTATTCCTGGACGTTCGGTAGAAAAAGCTGCTCTGGCCAAGAAAAACACTTTGGTGCACCATGCAGGTACATTTGAGTTTCCCAGGCAAACAAAAGCAGTGACACCAAAGTTTCTAGTTTCTGTTTGTGTCTCCCCTGAGGAGGTTTCAGGCTAGCAATGTCTTTCAGTACTATCTCTTTTGGTTTGTAAGCTATTGCTGAACGTTCGGTAGAAAAAGCTGCTCTGGCCAAGAAAAACACTTTGGTGCACCATGCAGGTACATTTGAGTTTCCCAGGCAAACGAAAGCAGTGACACCAAAGTTTCTAGTTTCTGTTTGTGTCTCCCCTGAGGAGGTTTCATGCCAGCTATGTCTTTCAGTAGTATCTGTTTTTGTTTGGAAGCTATTGCTGGACGTTTGGTAGAAAAAGCTGCTCCGGTCGAGAAAAACACTTTTGGTGCAACATGCAGGTACATTTGAGTTTCCCAGGCAAACGAAACCAGTGACACCAAAGTTTCTAGTTTCTGTTTGTGTCTCCCCTGAGGAGGTTTCAGGCCAGCTATGTCTTTCCGTACTATCTCTTTTGGTTTGGAAGCTATTGCTGGACGTTTGGCATGTTTGGTAGAAAAAGCTTCTCCGGCCGAGAAAAACACTTTTGGTGCACCATGCAGGTACATTTGAGTTTCCCAGGCAAACGAAAGCAGTTACACCAAAGTTTCTAGTTTCTGTTTGTGTCTCCCCTGAGGAGGTTTCAGGCCAGCTATGTCTTTCAGTACTATCTCTTTTGGTTTGGAAGCTATTGCTGGACGTTCGGTAGAAAAAGCTGCTCTGGCCAAGAAAAACACTTTGGTGCACCATGCAGGTACATTTGAGTTTCCCAGGCAAACAAAAGCAGTGACACCAAAGTTTCTAGTTTCTGTTTGTGTCTCCCCTGAGGAGGTTTCAGGCTAGCAATGTCTTTCAGTACTATCTCTTTTGGTTTGTAAGCTATTGCTGAACGTTCGGTAGAAAAAGCTGCTCTGGCCAAGAAAAACACTTTGGTGCACCATGCAGGTACATTTGAGTTTCCCAGGCAAACGAAAGCAGTGACACCAAAGTTTCTAGTTTCTGTTTGTGTCTCCCCTGAGGAGGTTTCAGGCCAGCAATATCTTTCAGAACTATCTGTTTTGGTTTGGAAGCTATTGCTGGACGTTTGGTAGAAAAAGCTGCTCCGGCCGAGAAAAACACTTTTGGTGCACCATGCAGGTACATTTGAGTTTCCCAGGCAAACGAAAGCAGTGACACCAAAGTTTCTAGTTTCTGTTTGTGTCTCCCCTGAGGAGGTTTCAGGCCAGCTATGTCTTTCAGTACTATCTTTTTTGGTTTGGAATCTATTGCTGTACGTTTTGTTGAAAAAGCTTCTCTGGCCGAGAAAAACACTTTTGGTGCACCATGCAAGTACATTTGAGTTTCCCAGGCAAACGAATGCAGTGACACCAAAGTTTCTAGTTTCTGTTTGTGTGGCCCCTTAGGAGGTTTCAGGCCAGCTATGTCTTTCAGTACTATCTCTTTTGGTTTGGAAGCTATTTCTGGACGTTTTGCATGTTTGGTAGAAAAAGCTTCTCCGGCCGAGAAAAACACTTTTGGTGCACCATGCAGGTACATTTGGTTTCCCAGGCAAACGAAAGCAGTGACACCAAAGTTTCTAGTTTCTGTTTGTGTCTCCCCTGAGGAGGTTTCAGGCCAGCAATATCTTTCAGAACTATCTCTTTTTGTTTGGAAGCTATTGCTGGACGTTTGGTAGAAAAAGCTGCTCCGGTCGAGAAAAACACTTTTGGTGCACCATGCAGGTACATTTGAGTTTCCCAGGCAAACGAAACCAGTGACACCAAAGTTTCTAGTTTCTGTTTGTGTCTCCCCTGAGGAGGTTTCAGGCCAGCTATGTCTTTCCGTACTATCTCTTTTGGTTTGGATGCTATTGCTGGACGTTTGGCATGTTTGGTAGAAAAAGATTCTCCGGCCGAGAAAAACACTTTTGGTGCACCATGCAGGTACATTTGAGTTTCCCAGGCAAACGAAAGCAGTTACACCAAAGTTTCTAGTTTCTGTTTGTGTCTCCCCTGAGGAGGTTTCAGGCCAGCTATGTCTTTCAGTACTATCTCTTTTTGTTTGGAAGCTATTCCTGGACGTTCGGTAGAAAAAGCTTCTCTGGCCAAGAAAAACACTTTGGTGCACCATGCAGGTACATTTGAGTTTCCCAGGCAAACAAAAGCAGTGACACCAAAGTTTCTAGTTTCTGTTTGTGTCTCCCCTGAGGAGGTTTCAGGCTAGCAATGTCTTTCAGTACTATCTCTTTTGGTTTGTAAGCTATTGCTGAACGTTCGGTAGAAAAAGCTGCTCTGGCCAAGAAAAACACTTTGGTGCACCATGCAGGTACATTTGAGTTTCCCAGGCAAACGAAAGCAGTGACACCAAAGTTTCTAGTTTCTGTTTGTGTCTCCCCTGAGGAGGTTTCATGCCAGCTATGTCTTTCAGTAGTATCTGTTTTTGTTTGGAAGCTATTGCTGGACGTTTGGTAGAAAAAGCTGCTCCGGTCGAGAAAAACACTTTTGGTGCAACATGCAGGTACATTTGAGTTTCCCAGGCAAACGAAACCAGTGACACCAAAGTTTCTAGTTTCTGTTTGTGTCTCCCCTGAGGAGGTTTCAGGCCAGCTATGTCTTTCCGTACTATCTCTTTTGGTTTGGAAGCTATTGCTGGACGTTTGGCATGTTTGGTAGAAAAAGCTTCTCCGGCCGAGAAAAACACTTTTGGTGCACCATGCAGGTACATTTGAGTTTCCCAGGCAAACGAAAGCAGTTACACCAAAGTTTCTAGTTTCTGTTTGTGTCTCCCCTGAGGAGGTTTCAGGCCAGCTATGTCTTTCAGTACTATCTCTTTTGGTTTGGAAGCTATTGCTGGACGTTCGGTAGAAAAAGCTTCTCTGGCCAAGAAAAACACTTTGGTGCACCATGCAGGTACATTTGAGTTTCCCAGGCAAACGAAAGCATTTACACCAAAGTTTCTAGTTTCTGTTTGTGTCTTCCCTGAGGAGGTTTCAGGCTAGCAATGTCTTTCAGTACTATCTCTTTTGGTTTGTAGGCTATTGCTGAACGTTCGGTAGAAAAAGCTGCTCTGATCAAGAAAAACACTTTGGTGCACCATGCAGGTACATTTGAGTTTCCCAGGCAAACGAAAGCAGTGACACCAAAGTTTCTAGTTTCTGTTTGTGTCTCCCCTGAGGAGGTTTCAGGCCAGCAATATCTTTCAGAACTATCTGTTTTGGTTTGGAAGCTATTGCTGGACGTTTGGTAGAAAAAGCTGCTCCGGCCGAGAAAAACACTTTTGGTGCACCATGCAGGTACATTTGAATTTCCCAGGCAAACGAAAGCAGTTACACCAAAGTTTCTAGTTTCTGTTTGTGTCTGCCCTGAGGAGGTTTCAGGCCAGCAATATCATTCAGTACTATCTCTTTTGGTTTGGAAGCTATTGCTGGACGTTTGGCATGTTTGGTAGAAAAAGTTTCTCCGGCCGAGAAAAACAATTTTGGTGCACCATGCAGGTACATTTGAGTTTCCCAGGCAAACGAAAGCAGTTACACCAAAGTTTCTAGTTTCTGTTTGTGTCTCCCCTGAGGAGGTTTCAGGCCAGCTATGTCTTTCAGTACTATCTCTTTTGGTTTGGAAGCTATTGCTGGACGTTTGGTAGAAAAAGCTTCTCCGGCTGAGAAAAACACTTTTGGTGCACCATGCAGGTACATTTGAGTTTCCCAGGCAAACGAAAGCAGTGACACCAAAGTTTCTAGTTTCTGTTTGTGTCTCCCCTGAGGAGGTTTCAGGCCAGCTATGTCTTTCAGTACTATCACTTTTGGTTTGGATGCTATTGCTGGACGTTTGGCATGTTTGGTAGAAAAAGCTTCTCCGGCCGAGAAAAACACTTTTGGTGCACCATGCAGGTACATTTGAGTTTCCCAGGCAAAGGAAAGCAGTGACACCAAAGTTTCTGGTTTCTGTTTGTCTCTCCCCTGAGGAGGTTTCAGGCCAGCTATGTCTTTCAGTACTATCTCTTTTGGTTTGGAAGCTATTGCTGGACGTTTGGCATGTTTGGTAGAAAAAGCTTCTCCGGCCGAGAAAAACACTTTTGGTGCACCATGCAGGTACATTTGAGTTTCCCAGGCAAACGAAAGCAGTTACACCAAAGTTTCTAGTTTCTGTTTGTGTCTCCCCTTAGGAGGTTTCAGGCCAGCAATATCATTCAGTACTATCACTTTTGGTTTGGAAGCTATTGCTGGACGTTTGGCATGTTTGGTAGAAAAAGCTGCTCCGGCCGAGAAAAACACTTTTGGTGCACCATGCAGGTACATTTGAGTTTCCCAGGCAAACGAAAGCAGTGACACCAAAGTTTCTAGTTTCTGTTTGTGTCTCCCCTGAGGAGGTTTCAGGCCAGCAATATCTTTCAGAACTATCTCTTTTTGTTTGGAAGCTATTGCTGGACGTTTGGTAGAAAAAGCTGCTCCGGCCGAGAAAAACACTTTTGGTGCACCATGCAGGTACATTTGAGTTTCCCAGGCAAACAAAAGCAGTTACACCAAAGTTTCTAGTTTCTGTTTGTGTCTCCCCTGAGGAGGTTTCAGGCCAGCAATATCTTTCAGTACTATCACTTTTCGTTTGGACGCTATTGCTGGACGTTTGGCATGTTTGGTAGAAAAAGCTGCTCCGGCCGAGAAAAACACTTTTGGTGCACCATGCAGGTACATTTGAGTTTCCCAGGCAAACGAAAGCAGTGACACCAAAGTTTCTAGTTTCTGTTTGTGTCTCCCCTGAGGAGGTTTCAGGCGAGCAATATCTTTCAGAACTATCTGTTTTGGTTTGGAAGCTATTGCTGGACGTTTGGTTGAAAAAGCTGCTCCGGCCGAGAAAAACACTCTTGGTGCACCATGCAGGTACATTTGAATTTCCCAGGCAAACGAAAGCAGTTACACCAAAGTTTCTAGTTTCTGTTTGTGTCTGCCCTGAGGAGGTTTCAGGCCAGCAATATCATTCAGTACTATCTCTTTTGGTTTGGAAGCTATTACTGGACGTTTGGCATGTTTGGTAGAAAAAGTTTCTCCGGCCGAGAAAAACACTTTTGGTGCACCATGCAGGTACATTTGAGTTTCCCAGGCAAACAAAAGCAGTTACACCAAAGTTTCTAGTTTCTGTTTGTGTCTCCCCTGAGGAGGTTTCAGGCCAGATATGTCTTTCAGTACTATCTCTTTTGGTTTGGAAGCTATTGCTGGACGTTTGGTAGAAAAAGCTGCTCCGGCCGAGGAAAACACTTTTGGTGCACCATGCAGGTACATTTGAGTTTCCCAGGCAAACGAAAGCAGTTACACCAAAGTTTCTAGTTTCTGTTTGTGTCTCCCCTGAGGAGGTTTCAGGCTAGCAATGTCTTTCAGTACTATCTCTTTTGGTTTGGAAGCTATTGCTGAACGTTCGGTAGAAAAAGCTTCTCCGGCTGAGAAAAACACTTTTGGTGCACCATGCAGGTACATTTGAGTTTCCCAGGCAAATGAAAGCAGTTACACCAAAGTTTCTAGTTTCTGTTTGTGTCTCCCCTGAGGAGGTTTCAGGCCAGCTATGTCTTTCCGTACTATCTCTTTTGGTTTGGAAGCTATTGCTGGACGTTTGGCATGTTTGGTAGAAAAAGCTTCTCCGGCCGAGAAAAACACTTTTGGTGCACCATGCAGGTACATTTGAGTTTCCCAGGCAAACAAAAGCAGTTACACCAAAGTTTCTAGTTTCTGTTTGTGTCTCCCCTGAGGAGGTTTCAGGCCAGCAATATCATTCAGTACTATCACTTTTGGTTTGGAAGCTATTGCTGGACGTTTGGCATGTTTGGTAGAAAAAGCTGCTCCGGCCGAGAAAAACACTTTTGGTGCACCATGCAGGTACATTTGAGTTTCCCAGGCAAACAAAAGCAGTTACACCAAAGTTTCTAGTTTCTGTTTGTGTCTCCCCTGAGGAGGTTTCAGGCCAGCAATATCTTTCAGAACTATCTCTTTTTGTTTGGAAGCTATTGCAGGACGTTTGGTAGAAAAAGCTGCTCCGGCCGAGAAAAACACTTTTGGTGCACCATGCAGGTACATTTGAGTTTCCCAGGCAAACGAAAGCAGTGACACCAAAGTTTCTAGTTTCTGTTTGTGTCTGCCCTGAGGAGGTTTCAGGCCAGCAATATCATTCAGTACTATCTCTTTTGGTTTGGAAGCTATTGCTGGACGTTTGGCATGTTTGGTAGAAAAAGTTTCTCCGGCCGAGAAAAACACTTTTGGTGCACCATGCAGGTACATTTGAGTTTCCCAGGCAAACAAAAGCAGTTACACCAAAGTTTCTACTTTCTGTTTGTGTCTCCCCTGAGGAGGTTTCAGGCCAGATATGTCTTTCAGTACTATCTCTTTTGGTTTGGAAGCTATTGCTGGACGTTTGGTAGAAAAAGCTGCTCCGGCCGAGAAAAACACTTTTGGTGCACCATGCAGGTACATTTGAGTTTCCCAGGCAAACGAAAGCAGTTACACCAAAGTTTCTAGTTTCTGTTTGTGTCTCCCTTGAGGAGGTTTCAGGCCAGCTATGTCTTTCCGTACTATCTCTTTTGGTTTGGAAGCTATTGCTGGACGTTTGGCATTTTTGGTAGAAAAAGCTGCTCTGGCCGAGAAAAACACTTTTGGTGCACCATGCAGGTACATTTGAGTTTCCCAGGCAAACGAAACCAGTGACACCAAAGTTTCTAGTTTCTGTTTGTGTCTCCCCTGAGGAGGTTTCAGGCCAGCTATGTCTTTCCGTACTATCTCTTTTGGTTTGGAAGCTATTGCTGGACGTTTGGCATGTTTGGTAGAAAAAGCTTCTCCGGCCGAGAAAAACACTTTTGGTGCACCATGCAGGTACATTTGAGTTTCCCAGGCAAACGAAAGCAGTTACACCAAAGTTTCTAGTTTCTGTTTGTGTCTCCCCTGAGGAGGTTTCAGGCCAGCTATGTCTTTCAGTACTATCTCTTTTGGTTTGGAAGCTATTGCTGGACGTTCGGTAGAAAAAGCTGCTCTGGCCAAGAAAAACACTTTGGTGCACCATGCAGGTACATTTGAGTTTCCCAGGCAAACAAAAGCAGTGACACCAAAGTTTCTAGTTTGTGTCTCCCCTGAGGAGGTTTCAGGCTAGCAATGTCTTTCAGTACTATCTCTTTTGGTTTGTAAGCTATTGCTGAACGTTCGG
This sequence comes from Laterallus jamaicensis coturniculus, assembly GCA_022605575.1. Taxonomy (NCBI): domain Eukaryota; kingdom Metazoa; phylum Chordata; class Aves; order Gruiformes; family Rallidae; genus Laterallus; species Laterallus jamaicensis. Next base: position 4,233,765 of record JAKCOX010000001.1, read on the forward strand.
TAGAAAAAGCTGCTCTGGCCAAGAAAAACACTTTGGTGCACCATGCAGGTACATTTGAGTTTCCCAGGCAAACGAAAGCAGTGACACCAAAGTTTCTAGTTTCTGTTTGTGTCTCCCCTGAGGAGGTTTCAGGCCAGCAATATCTTTCAGAACTATCTGTTTTGGTTTGGAAGCTATTGCTGGACGTTTGGTAGAAAAAGCTGCTCCGGCCGAGAAAAACACTTTTGGTGCACCATGCAGGTACATTTGAGTTTCCCAGGCAAACGAAAGCAGTGACACCAAAGTTTCTAGTTTCTGTTTGTGTCTCCCCTGAGGAGGTTTCAGGCCAGCTATGTCTTTCAGTACTATCTTTTTTGGTTTGGAATCTATTGCTGTACGTTTTGTTGAAAAAGCTTCTCTGGCCGAGAAAAACACTTTTGGTGCACCATGCAAGTACATTTGAGTTTCCCAGGCAAACGAATGCAGTGACACCAAAGTTTCTAGTTTCTGTTTGTGTGGCCCCTTAGGAGGTTTCAGGCCAGCTATGTCTTTCAGTACTATCTCTTTTGGTTTGGAAGCTATTTCTGGACGTTTTGCATGTTTGGTAGAAAAAGCTTCTCCGGCCGAGAAAAACACTTTTGGTGCACCATGCAGGTACATTTGGTTTCCCAGGCAAACGAAAGCAGTGACACCAAAGTTTCTAGTTTCTGTTTGTGTCTCCCCTGAGGAGGTTTCAGGCCAGCAATATCTTTCAGAACTATCTCTTTTTGTTTGGAAGCTATTGCTGGACGTTTGGTAGAAAAAGCTGCTCCGGTCGAGAAAAACACTTTTGGTGCAACATGCAGGTACATTTGAGTTTCCCAGGCAAACGAAACCAGTGACACCAAAGTTTCTAGTTTCTGTTTGTGTCTCCCCTGAGGAGGTTTCAGGCCAGCTATGTCTTTCCGTACTATCTCTTTTGGTTTGGAAGCTATTGCTGTACGTTTGGCATGTTTGGTAGAAAAAGCTTCTCCGGCCGAGAAAAACACTTTTGGTGCACCATGCAGGTACATTTGAGTTTCCCAGGCAAACGAAAGCAGTTAAACCAAAGTTTCTAGTTTCTGTTTGTGTCTCCCCTGAGGAGGTTTCAGGCCAGCTATGTCTTTCAGTACTATCTCTTTTTGTTTGGAAGCTATTCCTGGACGTTCGGTAGAAAAAGCTGCTCTGGCCAAGAAAAACACTTTGGTGCACCATGCAGGTACATTTGAGTTTCCCAGGCAAACAAAAGCAGTGACACCAAAGTTTCTAGTTTCTGTTTGTGTCTCCCCTGAGGAGGTTTCAGGCTAGCAATGTCTTTCAGTACTATCTCTTTTGGTTTGGAAGCTATTGCTGAACGTTCGGTAGAAAAAGCTGCTCTGGCCAAGAAAAACACTTTGGTGCACCATGCAGGTACATTTGAGTTTCCCAGGCAAACGAAAGCAGTTACACCAAAGTTTCTAGTTTCTGTTTGTGTCTCCCCTGAGGAGGTTTCAGGCCAGCTATGTCTTTCAGTAGTATCTGTTTTTGTTTGGAAGCTATTGCTGGACGTTTGGTAGAAAAAGCTGCTCCGGTCGAGAAAAACACTTTTGGTGCAACATGCAGGTACATTTGAGTTTCCCAGGCAAACGAAACCAGTGACACCAAAGTTTCTAGTTTCTGTTTGTGTCTCCCCTGAGGAGGTTTCAGGCCAGCTATGTCTTTCCGTACTATCTCTTTTGGTTTGGAAGCTATTGCTGGACGTTTGGCATGTTTGGTAGAAAAAGCTTCTCCGGCCGAGAAAAACACTTTTGGTGCACCATGCAGGTACATTTGAGTTTCCCAGGCAAACGAAAGCAGTTACACCAAAGTTTCTAGTTTCTGTTTGTGTCTCCCCTGAGGAGGTTTCAGGCCAGCTATGTCTTTCAGTACTATCTCTTTTGGTTTGGAAGCTATTGCTGGACGTTCGGTAGAAAAAGCTGCTCTGGCCAAGAAAAACACTTTGGTGCACCATGCAGGTACATTTGAGTTTCCCAGGCAAACAAAAGCAGTGACACCAAAGTTTCTAGTTTCTGTTTGTGTCTCCCCTGAGGAGGTTTCAGGCTAGCAATGTCTTTCAGTACTATCTCTTTTGGTTTGTAAGCTATTGCTGAACGTTCGGTAGAAAAAGCTGCTCTGGCCAAGAAAAACACTTTGGTGCACCATGCAGGTACATTTGAGTTTCCCAGGCAAACGAAAGCAGTGACACCAAAGTTTCTAGTTTCTGTTTGTGTCTCCCCTGAGGAGGTTTCAGGCCAGCAATATCTTTCAGAACTATCTGTTTTGGTTTGGAAGCTATTGCTGGACGTTTGGTAGAAAAAGCTGCTCCGGCCGAGAAAAACACTTTTGGTGCACCATGCAGGTACATTTGAATTTCCCAGGCAAACGAAAGCAGTTACACCAAAGTTTCTAGTTTCTGTTTGTGTCTGCCCTGAGGAGGTTTCAGGCCAGCAATATCATTCAGTACTATCTCTTTTGGTTTGGAAGCTATTGCTGGACGTTTGGCATGTTTGGTAGAAAAAGCTTCTCCGGCCGAGAAAAACACTTTTGGTGCACCATGCAGGTACATTTGAGTTTCCCAGGCAAACGAAAGCAGTTACACCAAAGTTTCTAGTTTCTGTTTGTGTCTCCCCTGAGGAGGTTTCAGGCCAGCTATGTCTTTCAGTACTATCTCTTTTGGTTTGGAAGCTATTGCTGGACGTTCGGTAGAAAAAGCTGCTCTGGCCAAGAAAAACACTTTGGTGCACCATGCAGGTACATTTGAGTTTCCCAGGCAAACAAAAGCAGTGACACCAAAGTTTCTAGTTTCTGTTTGTGTCTCCCCTGAGGAGGTTTCAGGCCAGCTATGTCTTTCCGTACTATCTCTTTTGGTTTGGAAGCTATTGCTGGACGTTTGGCATGTTTGGTAGAAAAAGCTTCTCCGGCCGAGAAAAACACTTTTGGTGCACCATGCAGGTACATTTGAGTTTCCCAGGCAAACAAAAGCAGTTACACCAAAGTTTCTAGTTTCTGTTTGTGTCTCCCCTGAGGAGGTTTCAGGCCAGCAATATCATTCAGTACTATCACTTTTGGTTTGGAAGCTATTGCTGGACGTTTGGCATGTTTGGTAGAAAAAGCTGCTCCAGCCGAGAAAAACACTTTTGGTGCACCATGCAGGTACATTTGAGTTTCCCAGGCAAACGAAAGCAGTGACACCAAAGTTTCTAGTTTCTGTTTGTGTCTCCCCTGAGGAGGTTTCAGGCCAGCAATATCTTTCAGAACTATCTCTTTTTGTTTGGAAGCTATTGCAGGACGTTTGGTAGAAAAAGCTGCTCCGGCCGAGAAAAACACTTTTGGTGCACCATGCAGGTACATTTGAGTTTCCCAGGCAAACGAAAGCAGTGACACCAAAGTTTCTAGTTTCTGTTTGTGTCTGCCCTGAGGAGGTTTCAGGCTAGCAATATCATTCAGTACTATCTCTTTTGGTTTGGAAGCTATTGCTGGACGTTTGGCATGCTTGGTAGAAAAAGTTTCTCCGGCCGAGAAAAACACTTTTGGTGCACCATGCAGGTACATTTGAGTTTCCCAGGCAAACAAAAGCAGTTACACCAAAGTTTCTAGTTTCTGTTTGTGTCTCCCCTGAGGAGGTTTCAGGCCAGATATGTCTTTCAGTACTATCTCTTTTGGTTTGGAAGCTATTGCTGGACGTTTGGTAGAAAAAGCTGCTCCGGCCGAGAAAAACACTTTTGGTGCACCATGCAGGTACATTTGAGTTTCCCAGGCAAACGAAAGCAGTGACACCAAAGTTTCTAGTTTCTGTTTGTGTCTCCCCTGAGGAGGTTTCAAGCCAGCAATATCTTTCAGAACTATCTGTTTTGGTTTGGAAGCTATTGCTGGACGTTTGGTAGAAAAAGCTGCTCAGGCCGAGAAAAACACTCTTGGTGCACCATGCAGGTACATTTGAATTTCCCAGGCAAACGAAAGCAGTTACACCAAAGTTTCTAGTTTCTGTTTGTGTCTGCCCTGAGGAGGTTTCAGGCCAGCAATATCATTCAGTACTATCTCTTTTGGTTTGGAAGCTATTGCTGGACGTTTGGCATGTTTGGTAGAAAAAGTTTCTCCGGCCGAGAAAAACACTTTTGGTGCACCATGCAGGTACATTTGAGTTTCCCAGGCAAACAAAAGCAGTGACACCAAAGTTTCTAGTTTCTGTTTGTGTCTCCCCTGAGGAGGTTTCAGGCCAGCTATGTCTTTCAGTACTATCTCTTTTGGTTTGGAAGCTATTGCTGGACGTTTGGTAGAAAAAGCTGCTCCGGCCGAGAAAAACACTTTTGGTGCACCATGCAGGTACATTTGAGTTTCCCAGGCAAACGAAAGCAGTTACACCAAAGTTTCTAGTTTCTGTTTGTGTCTCCCCTGAGGAGGATTCAGGCCAGCTATGTCTTTCAGTACTATCTTTTTTGGTTTGGAATCTATTGCTGTACGTTTTGTTGAAAAAGCTTCTCTGGCCGAGAAAAACACTTTTGGTGCACCATGCAAGTACATTTGAGTTTCCCAGGCAAACGAATGCAGTGACACCAAAGTTTCTAGTTTCTGTTTGTGTGTCCCCTTAGGAGGTTTCAGGCCAGCTATGTCTTTCAGTGCTATCTCTTTTGGTTTGGAAGCTATTGCTGGACGTTTGGCATGTTTGGTAGAAAAAGCTTCTCCGGCCGAGAAAAACACTTTCGGTGCACCATGCAGGTACATTTGGTTTCCCAGGCAAACGAAAGCAGTGACACCAAAGTTTCTAGTTTCTGTTTGTGTCTCCCATGAGGAGGTTTTAGGCCAGCAATATCTTTCAGAACTATCTCTTTTTGTTTGGAAGCTATTGCTGGACGTTTGGTAGAAAAAGCTGCTCCGGTCGAGAAAAACACTTTTGGTGAACCATGCAGGTACATTTGAGTTTCCCAGGCAAACGAAAGCAGTGACACCAAAGTTTCTAGTTTCTGTTTGTGTCTCCCCTGAGGAGGTTTCAGGCCAGCTATGTCTTTCCGTACTATCTCTTTTGGTTTGGAAGCTATTGCTGGACGTTTGGCATGTTTGGTAGAAAAAGCTTCTCCGGCCGAGAAAAACACTTTTGGTGCACCATGCAGGTACATTTGAGTTTCCCAGGCAAACGAAAGCAGTTACACCAAAGTTTCTAGTTTCTGTTTGTGTCTCCCCTGAGGAGGTTTCAGGCCAGCTATGTCTTTCAGTACTATCTCTTTTGGTTTGGAAGCTATTGCTGGACGTTCGGTAGAAAAAGCTGCTCTGGCCAAGAAAAACACTTTGGTGCACCATGCAGGTACATTTGAGTTTCCCAGGCAAACAAAAGCAGTGACACCAAAGTTTCTAGTTTCTGTTTGTGTCTGCCCTGAGGAGGTTTCAGGCTAGCAATGTCTTTCAGTACTATCTCTTTTGGTTTGGAAGATATTGCTGAACGTTCGGTAGAAAAAGCTTCTCCGGCTGAGAAAAACACTTTTGGTGCACCATGCAGGTACATTTGAGTTTCCCAGGCAAACGAAAGCAGTTACACCAAAGTTTCTAGTTTCTGTTTGTGTCTCCCCTGAGGAGGTTTCAGGCCAGCTATGTCTTGCAGTACTATCTCTTTTGGTTTGGAAGCTATTGCTGGACGTTTGGCATGTTTGGTTGAAAAAGCTTCTCCGGCCGAGAAAAACACTTTTGGTGCACCATCCAGGTACATTTGGTTTACCAGGCAAACGAAAGCAGTTACACCAAAGTTTCTAGTTTCTGTTTGTGTCTCCCCTGAGGAGGTTTCAGGCCAGCAATATCTTTCAGAACTATCTCTTTTTGTTTGGAAGCTATTGCTGGACGTTTGGTAGAAAAAGCTGCTCCGGTCGAGAAAAACACTTTTGGTGCACCATGCAGGTACATTTGAGTTTCCCAGGCAAACGAAACCAGTGACACCAAATTTTCTAGTTTCTGTTTGTGTCTCCCCTGAGGAGGTTTCAGGCCAGCTATGTCTTTCCGTACTATCTCTTTTGGTTTGGAAGCTATTGCTGGACGTTTGGCATGTTTGGTAGAAAAAGCTTCTCCGGCCGAGAAAAACACTTTTGGTGCACCATGCAGGTACATTTGAGTTTCCCAGGCAAAAAAAAGCAGTTACACCAAAGTTTCTAGTTTCTGTTTGTGTCTCCCCTGAGGAGGTTTCAGGCCAGCAATATCTTTCAGTACTATCACTTTTGGTTTGGAAGCTATTGCTGGACGTTTGGCATGTTTGGTAGAAAAAGCTGCTCCGGCCGAGAAAAACACTTTTGGTGCACCATGCAGGTACATTTGAGTTTCCCAGGAAAACGAAAGCAGTGACACCAAAGTTTCTAGTTTCTGTTTGTGTCTCCCCTGAGGAGGTTTCAGGCCAGCAATATCTTTCAGAACTATCTGTTTTCGTTTGGAAGCTATTGCTGGACGTTTGGTAGAAAAAGCTGCTCCGGCCGAGAAAAACACTCTTGGTGCACCATGCAGGTACATTTGAATTTCCCAGGCAAACGAAAGCAGTTACACCAAAGTTTCTAGTTTCTGTTTGTGTCTGCCCTGAGGAGGTTTCAGGCCAGCAATATCATTCAGTACTATCTCTTTTGGTTTGGAAGCTATTGCTGGACGTTTGGCATGTTTGGTAGAAAAAGTTTCTCCGGCCGAGAAAAACACTTTTGGTGCACCATGCAGGTACATTTGAGTTTCCCAGGCAAACGAAAGCAGTGACACCAAAGTTTCTAGTTTCTGTTTGTGTCTCCCCTGAGGAGGTTTCAGGCCAGCTATGTCTTTCCGTACTATCTCTTTTGGTTTGGAAGCTATTGCTGGACGTTTGGCATGTTTGGTAGAAAAAGCTTCTCCAGCCGAGAAAAACACTTTTGGTGCACCATGCAGGTACATTTGAGTTTCCCAGGCAAACGAAAGCTGTTACACCAAAGTTTCTAGTTTCTGTTTGTGTCTCCCCTGAGGAGGTTTCAGGCCAGCTATGTCTTTCAGTACTATCTCTTTTTGTTTGGAAGCTATTGCTGGACGTTCGGTAGAAAAAGCTGCTCTGGCCAAGAAAAACACTTTGGTGCACCATGCAGGTACATTTGAGTTTCCCAGGCAAACAAAAGCAGTGACACCAAAGTTTCTAGTTTCTGTTTGTGTCTCCCCTGAGGAGGTTTCAGGCTAGCAATGTCTTTCAGTACTATCTCTTTTGGTTTGTAAGCTATTGCTGAACGTTCGGTAGAAAAAGCTGCTCTGGCCAAGAAAAACACTTTGGTGCACCATGCAGGTACATTTGAGTTTCCCAGGCAAACGAAAGCAGTGACACCAAAGTTTCTAGTTTCTGTTTGTGTCTCCCCTGAGGAGGTTTCATGCCAGCTATGTCTTTCAGTAGTATCTGTTTTTGTTTGGAAGCTATTGCTGGACGTTTGGTAGAAAAAGCTGCTCCGGTCGAGAAAAACACTTTTGGTGCAACATGCAGGTACATTTGAGTTTCCCAGGCAAACGAAACCAGTGACACCAAAGTTTCTAGTTTCTGTTTGTGTCTCCCCTGAGGAGGTTTCAGGCCAGCTATGTCTTTCCGTACTATCTCTTTTGGTTTGGAAGCTATTGCTGGACGTTTGGCATGTTTGGTAGAAAAAGCTTCTCCGGCCGAGAAAAACACTTTTGGTGCACCATGCAGGTACATTTGAGTTTCCCAGGCAAACGAAAGCAGTTACACCAAAGTTTCTAGTTTCTGTTTGTGTCTCCCCTGAGGAGGTTTCAGGCCAGCTATGTCTTTCAGTACTATCTCTTTTGTTTTGGAAGCTATTGCTGGACGTTTGGTAGAAAAAGCTGCTCTGGCCAAGAAAAACACTTTGGTGCACCATGCAGGTACATTTGAGTTTCCCAGGCAAACAAAAGCAGTGACACCAAAGTTTCTAGTTTCTGTTTGTGTCTCCCCTGAGGAGGTTTCAGGCTAGCAATGTCTTTCAGTACTATCTCTTTTGGTTTGGAAGCTATTGCTGAACGTTCGGTAGAAAAAGCTGCTCTGGCCAAGAAAAACACTTTGGTGCACCATGCAGGTACATTTGAGTTTCCCAGGCAAACGAAAGCAGTGACACCAAAGTTTCTAGTTTCTGTTTGTGTCTCCCCTGAGGAGGTTTCAGGCCAGCAATATCTTTCAGAACTATCTGTTTTGGTTTGGAAGCTATTGCTGGACGTTTGGTAGAAAAAGCTGCTCCGGCCGAGAAAAACACTTTTGGTGCACCATGCAGGTACATTTGAATTTCCCAGGCAAACAAAAGCAGTGACACCAAAGTTTCTAGTTTCTGTTTGTGTCTGCCCTGAGGAGGTTTCAGGCCAGCAATATCATTCAGTACTATCTCTTTTGGTTTGGAAGCTATTGCTGGACGTTTGGCATGTTTGGTAGAAAAAGTTTCTCCGGCCGAGAAAAACACTTTTGGTGCACCATGCAGGTACATTTGAGTTTCCCAGGCAAACGAAAGCAGTTACACCAAAGTTTCTAGTTTCTGTTTGTGTCTCCCCTGAGGAGGTTTCAGGCCAGCTATGTCTTTCAGTACTATCTCTTTTGGTTTGGAAGCTATTGCTGGACGTTTTGTAGAAAAAGCTGCTCCGGCCGAGAAAAACACTTTTGGTGCACCATGCAGGTACATTTGAGTTTCCCAGGCAAACGAAAGCAGTTACACCAAAGTTTCTAGTTTCTGTTTGTGTCTCCCCTGAGGAGGTTTCAGGCCAGCTATGTCTTTCAGTACTATCACTTTTGGTTTGGATGCTATTGCTGGACGTTTGGCATGTTTGGTAGAAAAAGCTTCTCCGGCCGAGAAAAACACTTTTGGTGCACCATGCAGGTACATTTGAGTTTCCCAGGCAAAGGAAAGCAGTGACACCAAAGTTTCTGGTTTCTGTTTGTCTCTCCCCTGAGGAGGTTTCAGGCCAGCTATGTCTTTCAGTACTATCTCTTTTGGTTTGGAAGCTATTGCTGGACGTTTGGCATGTTTGGTAGAAAAAGCTGCTCCGGCCGAGAAAAACACTTTTGGTGCACCATGCAGGTACATTTGAGTTTCCCAGGCAAACGAAAGCAGTGACCCCAAAGTTTCTAGTTTCTGTTTGTGTCTCCCCTGAGGAGGTTTCAGGCCAGCAATATCTTTCAGAACTATCTGTTTTGGTTTGGAAGCTATTGCTGGACGTTTGGTAGAAAAAGCTTCTCCGGCCGAGAAAAACACTTTTGGTGCACCATGCAGGTACATTTGAGTTTCCCAGGCAAACGAAAGCAGTTACACCAAAGTTTCTAGTTTCTGTTTGTGTCTCCCCTGAGGAGGTTTCAGGCCAGCTATGTCTTTCAGTACTATCTCTTTTGGTTTGGAAGCTATTGCTGGACGTTCGGTAGAAAAAGCTGCTCTGGCCAAGAAAAACACTTTGGTGCACCATGCAGGTACATTTGAGTTTCCCAGGCAAACAAAAGCAGTTACACCAAAGTTTCTAGTTTCTGTTTGTGTCTCCCCTGAGGAGGTTTCAGGCCAGCAATATCTTTCAGTACTATCTCTTTTGGTTTGGAAGCTATTGCTGTACGTTTTGTTGAAAAATCTTCTCTGGCCGAGAAAAACACTTTTGGTGTACCATGCAAGTACATTTGAGTTTCCCAGGCAAACGAATGCAGTGACACCAAAGTTTCTAGTTTCTGTTTGTGTGTCCCCTTAGGAGGTTTCAGGCCAGCTATGTCTTTCAGTACTATCTCTTTTGGTTTGGAAGCTATTGCTGGACGTTTGGCATGTTTGGTAGAAAAAGCTTCTCCGGCCGAGAAAAACACTTTTGGTGCACCATGCAGGTACATTTGGTTTCCCAGGCAAACGAAAGCAGTGACACCAAAGTTTCTAGTTTCTGTTTGTGTCTCCCCTGAGGAGGTTTCAGGCCAGCAATATCTTTCAGAACTATCTCTTTTTGTTTGGAAGCTATTGCTGGACGTTTGGTAGAAAAAGCTGCTCCGGCCGAGAAAAACACTTTTTTGCACCATGCAGGTACATTTGAATTTCCCAGGCAAACGAAAGCAGTTAAACCAAAGTTTCTAGTTTCTGTTTGTGTCTCCCCTGAGGAGGTTTCAGGCCAGCAATATCTTTCAGTACTATCTCTTTTGGTTTGGAAGCTATTGCTGGACGTTTGGCATGTTTGGTAGAAAAAGTTTCTCCTGCAGAGAAAAACACTTTTGGTGCACCATGCAGGTACATTTGAGTTTCCCAGGCAAACGAAAGCAGTGACACCAAAGTTTCTAGTTTCTGTTTGTGTCTCCCCTGAGGAGGTTTCAGGCCAGCTATGTCTTTCAGTACTATCTCTTTTGGTTTGGAAGCTATTGCTGGACGTTTGGTAGAAAAAGCTTCTCCGGCCGAGAAAAACACTTTTGGTGCACCATGCAGGTACATTTGAGTTTCCCAGGCAAACCAAAGCAGTGACACCAAAGTTTCTAGTTTCTGTTTGTGTCTCCCCTGAGGAGGTCTCAGGCCAGCTATGTCTTTCAGTACTATCTCTTTTGGTTTGGAAGGTATTGCTGGACGTTTGGTAGAAAAAGCTGCTCCGGCCGAGAAAAACACTTTTGGTGCACCATGCAGGTACATTTGAGTTTCCCAGGCAAACGAAAGCAGTTACACCAAAGTTTCTAGTTTCTGTTTGTGTCTCCCCTGAGGAGGTTTCAGGCCAGCTATGTCTTTCAGTACTATCTCTTTTGGTTTGGAAGCTATTGCTGGACGTTTGGTAGAAAAAGCTTCTCCGGCCGAGAAAAACACTTTTGGTGCACCATGCAGGTACATTTGTGTTTCCCAAGCAAACGAATGAAGTGACACCAAAGTTTCTAGTTTCTGTTTGTGTCTCCCCTGAGGAGGTTTCAGGCCAGCAATGTCTTTCAGTACTATCTCTTTTGGTTTGGAAGCTATTGCTGGACGTTTGGTAGAAAAAGCTGCTCCGGCCGAGAAAAACACTTTTTTGCACCATGCAGGTACATTTGAATTTCCCAGGCAAACGAAAGCAGTTACACCAAAGTTTCTAGTTTCTGTTTGTGTCTCCCCTGAGGAGGTTTCAGGCCAGCAATATCTTTCAGTACTATCTCTTTTGGTTTGGAAGCTATTGCTGGACGTTTGGCATGTTTGGTAGAAAAAGTTTCTCCTGCAGAGAAAAACACTTTTGGTGCACCATGCAGGTACATTTGAGTTTCCCAGGCAAACGAAAGCAGTGACACCAAAGTTTCTAGTTTCTGTTTGTGTCTCCCCTGAGGAGGTTTCAGGCCAGCTATGTCATTCAGTACTATCTCTTTTGGTTTGGAAGCTATTGCTGGACGTTTGGTAGAAAAAGCTTCTCCGGCCGAGAAAAACACTTTTGGTGCACCATGCAGGTACATTTGAGTTTCCCAGGCAAACGAAAGCAGTTACACCAAAGTTTCTAGTTTCTGTTTGTGTCTCCCCTGAGGAGGTCTCAGGCCAGCTATGTCTTTCAGTACTATCTCTTTTGGTTTGGAAGCTATTGCTGGACGTTCGGTAGAAAAAGCTGCTCTGGCCGAGAAAAACACTTTTGGTGCACCATGCAGGTACATTTGAGTTTCCCAGGCAAACGAAAGCAGTTACACCAAAGTTTCTAGTTTCTCTTTGTGTCTCCCCTGAGGAGGTTTCAGGCCAGCTATGACTTTCAGTACTATCTCTTTTGGTTTGGAAGCTATTGCTGGACGTTTGGTAGAAAAAGCTTCTCCGGCCGAGAAAAACACTTTTGGTGCACCATGCAGGTACATTTGAGTTTCCCAGGCAAACGAAAGCAGTTACACCAAAGTTTCTAGTTTCTGTTTGTGTCTCCCCTGAGGAGGTTTCAGGCCAGCTATGTCTTTCAGTACTATCTCTTTTGGTTTGGAAGCTATTGCTGGACGTTTGGTAGAAAAAGCTTCTCCGGCCGAGAAAAACACTTTTGGTGCACCATGCAGGTACATTTGTGTTTCCCAAGCAAACGAATGAAGTGACACCAAAGTTTCTAGTTTCTGTTTGTGTCTCCCCTGAGGAGGTTTCAGGCCAGCAATATCTTTCAGAACTATCTGTTTTTGTTTAGAAGCTATTGCTGGACGTTTGGTAGAAAAAGCTGCTCCGGCCGAGAAAAACACTTTTTTGCACCATGCAGGTACATTTGAATTTCCCAGGCAAACGAAAGCAGTTACACCAAAGTTTCTAGTTTCTGTTTGTGTCTCCCCTGAGGAGGTTTCAGGCCAGCAATATCTTTCAGTACTATCTCTTTTGGTTTGGAAGCTATTGCTGGACGTTTGGCATGTTTGGTAGAAAAAGATTCTCCTGCAGAGAAAAACACTTTTGGTGCACCATGCAGGTACATTTGAGTTTCCCAGGCAAACGAAAGCAGTGACACCAAAGTTTCTAGTTTCTGTTTGTGTCTCCCCTGAGGAGGTTTCAGGCCAGCTATGTCTTTCAGTACTATCTCTTTTGGTTTGGAAGCTATTGCTGGACGTTTGGTAGAAAAAGCTGCTCCGGCCGAGAAAAACACTTTTGGTGCACCATGCAGGTACATTTGAGTTTCCCAGGCAAACCAAAGCAGTGACACCAAAGTTTCTAGTTTCTGTTTGTGTCTCCCCTGAGGAGGTCTCAGGCCAGCTATGTCTTTCAGTACTATCTCTTTTGGTTTGGAAGCTATTGCTGGACGTTCGGTAGAAAAAGCTGCTCTGGCCGAGAAAAACACTTTTGGTGCACCATGCAGGTACATTTGAGTTTCCCAGGCAAACGAAAGCAGTTACACCAAAGTTTCTAGTTTCTCTTTGTGTCTCCCCTGAGGAGATTTCAGGCCAGCTATGACTTTCAGTACTATCTCATTTGGTTTGGAAGCTATTGCTGGACGTTTGGTAGAAAAAGCTTCTCCGGCCGAGAAAAACACTTTTGGTGCACCATGCAGGTACATTTGTGTTTCCCAAGCAAACGAAAGCAGTGACACCAAAGTTTCTAGTTTCTGTTTGTGTCTCCCCTGAGGAGGTTTCAGGCCATCTATGTCTTTCAGTACTATCTCTTTTGGTTTGGAAGCTATTGCTGGACGTTCGGCATGTTTGGTAGAAAAAAATGCTCTGGCCGAGAAAAACACTTTTGGTGCACCATGCAGGTACATTTGAGTTTCCCAGGCAAACGAAAGCAGTTACACCAAAGTTTCTAGTTTCTGTTTGTGTCTCCCCTGAGGAGGTTTCAGGCCAGCTATGTCTTTCAGTACTATCTCTTTTGGTTTGGAAGCTATTGCTGGACGTTTGGTAGAAAAAGCTGCTCCGGCCGAGAAAAACACTTTTGGTGCACCATGCAGGTACATTTGAGTTTCCCAGGCAAACGAAAGCAGTGACACCAAAGTTTCTAGTTTCTGTTTGTGTCTCCCCTGAGGAGGTTTCAGTCCAGCAATATCTTTCAGTACTATCTCTTTTGGTTTTGAAGCTATTGCTGGACGTTTTGTTGAAAAAGCTTCTCTGGCCGAGAAAAACACTTTTGGTGCACCATGCAAGTACATTTGAGTTTCCCAGGCAAACGAATGCAGTGACACCAAAGTTTCTAGTTTCTGTTTGTGTGTCCCCTTAGGAGGTTTCAGGCCAGCTATGTCTTTCAGTACTATCTCTTTTGGTTTGGAAGCTATTGCTGGACGTTTGGCATGTTTGGTAGAAAAAGCTTCTCCGGCCGAGAAAAACACTTTTGGTGCACCATGCAGGTACATTTGGTTTCCCAGGCAAACGAAAGCAGTGACACCAAAGTTTCTAGTTTCTGTTTGTGTCTCCCCTGAGGAGGTTTCAGGCCAGCAATATCTTTCAGAACTATCTGTTTTGGTTTGGAAGCTATTGCTGGACGTTTGATAGAAAAAGCTGCTCCGGAAGAGAAAAACACTTTTTTGCACCATGAAGGTACATTTGAATTTCCCAGGCAAACGAAAGCAGTTACACCAAAGTTTCTAGTTTCTGTTTGTGTCTCCCCTGAGGAGGTTTCAGGCCAGCAATATCTCTCAGTACTATCTCTTTTGGTTTGGAAGCTATTGCTGGACGTTTGGCATGTTTGGTAGAAAAAGTTTCTCCTGCAGAGAAAAACACTTTTGGTGCACCATGCAGGTACATTTGAGTTTCCCAGGCAAATGAAAGCAGTTACACCAAAGTTTCTAGTTTCTGTTTGTGTCTCCCCTGAGGAGGTTTCAGGCCAGCTATGTCTTGCAGTACTATCTCTTTTGGTTTGGAAGCTATTGCTGGACGTTTGGCATTTTTGGTAGAAAAAGATTCTCCGGCCGAGAAAAACACTTTTGGTGCACCATGCAGGTACATTTGAGTTTCCCAGGCAAACGAAAGCAGTTACACCAAAGTTTCTAGTTTCTGTTTGTGTCTCCCCTGAGGAGGTTTCAGGCCAGCAATATCTTTCAGTACTATCTCTTTTGGTTTGGAAGCTATTGCTGGACGTTCGGTAGAAAAAGCTTCTCCGGCCGAGAAAAACACTTTTGGTGCACCATGCAGGTACATTTGAGTTTCCCAGGCAAACGAAAGCAGTGACACCAAAGTTTCTAGTTTCTGTTTGTGTCTCCCCTGAGGAGGTTTCAGGCCAGCTATGACTTTCATTACTATCTCTTTTGGTTTGGAATCTATTGCTGGACGTTTGGTAGAAAAAGCTTCTCCGGCCGAGAAAAACACTTTTGGTGCACCATGCAGGTACATTTGAGTTTCCCAGGCAAACGAAAGCAGTGACACCAAAGTTTCTAGTTTCTGTTTGTGTCTCCCCTGAGGAGGTTTCAGGCCAGCAATATCTTTCAGAACTATCTGTTTTCATTTGGAAGCTATTGCTGGACGTTCGGTAGAAAAAGCTGCTCTGGCCGAGAAAAACACTTTTGGTGCACCATGCAGGTACATTTGAGTTTCCCAGGCAAACGAAAGCAGTTACACCAAAGTTTCTAGTTTCTGTTTGTGTCTCCCCTGAGGAGGTTTCAGGCCAGCTATGTCTTTCAGTACTATCTCTTTTGGTTTGGATGCTATTGCTGGACGTTTGGCCTGTTTGGTAGAAAAAGCTTCTCCGGCCGAGAAAAAAACTTTTGGTGCACCATGCAGGTACATTTGAGTTTCCCAGGAAACGAAAGCAGTTACACCAAAGTTTCTAGTTTCTGTTTGTGTCTCCCCTGAGGAGGTTTCAGGCCAGCAATATCTTTCAGAACTATCTGTTTTCATTTGGAAGCTATTGCTGGACGTTCGGTAGAAAAAGCTGCTCTGTCCGAGAAAAACACTTTTGGTGCACCATGCAGGTACATTTGAGTTTCCCAGGCAAACGAAAGCATTTACACCAAAGTTTCTAGTTTCTGTTTGTGTCTCCCCTGAGGAGGTTTCAGGCCAGCAATATCTTTCAGTACTATCTCTTTTGGTTTGGAAGCTATTTTTGTACGTTTTGTTGAAAAAGCTGCTCCGGCCGAGAAAAACACTTTTGGTGCACCATGCAGGTACATTTGAGTTTCCCAGGCAAACGAAAGCAGTTACACCAAAGTTTCTAGTTTCTGTTTGTGTCTCCCCGTAGGAGGTTTCAGGCCAGCTATGTCTTTCAGTACTATCTCTTTTCGTTTGGAAGCTATTGCTGGACGTTAGGTAGAAAAAGCTTCTCCGGCCGAGAAAAACACTTTTGGTGCACCATGCAGGTACATTTGAGTTTCCCAGGCAAATGAAAGCAGTTACACCAAAGTTTCTAGTTTCTGTTTGTGTCTCCCCCAAGGAGGTGTCAGGCCAGCTACGAATTTCAGTGCTATCTCTTTTGGTTTGGAAGCTATTGCTGGACGTTTTCTAGAAAAAGCTTCTCCGGCCGAGAAAAACACTTTTGGTGCACCATGCAGGTACATTTGAGTTTCCCAGGCAAACAAAAGCAGTGACACCAAAGTTTCTAGTTTCTGTTTGTGTCTCCCCTGAGGAGGTTTCAGTCCAGCAATATCTTTCAGAACTATCTGTTTTTGTTTAGAAGCTATTGCTGGACGTTCGGTAGAAAAAGCTGCTATGGCCAAGAAAAACACTTTGGTGCACCATGCAGGTACATTTGAGTTTCCCAGACAAACGAAAGCAGTTACACCAAAGTTTCTGGTTTCTGTTTGTGTCTCCCCTGAGGAGGTTTCAGGCCAGCAATGTCTTTCAGTACTATCTATTTTGGTTTGGATGCTATTGCTGGACGTTTGGCATGTTTGGTAGAGAAAGATTCTCCGGCCGAGAAAAACACTTTTGGTGCACCATGCAGGTACATTTGAGTTTCCCAGGCAAACGAAAGCAGTGACACCAAAGTTTCTAGTTTCTGTTTGTGTCTCCCCTGAGGAGGTTTCAGGCCAGCTATGTCTTTCAGTACTATGTCTTTTGGTTTGGAAGCTATTGCTGGACGTTTGGCATTTTTGGTAGAAAAAGATTCTCCGGCCGAGAAAAACACTTTTGGTGCACCATGGAGGTACATTTGAGTTTCCCAGGCAAACGAAAGCAGTTACACCAAAGTTTCTAGTTTCTGTTTGTGTCTCCCCTGAGGAGGTTTCAGGCCAGCAATATCTTTCAGTACTATCTCTTTTGGTTTGGAAGCTATTGCTGGACGTTTGGTAGAAAAAGCTTCTCCGGCCGAGAAAAACACTTTTGGTGCACCATGCAGGTACATTTGAGTTTCCCAGGCAAACGAAAGCAGTGACACCAAAGTTTCTAGTTTCTGTTTGTGTCTCCCCTGAGGAGGTTTCAGGCCTGCTATGACTTTCATTACTATCTCTTTTGGTTTGGAAGCTATTGCTGGACGTTTGGTAGAAAAAGCTTCTCCGGCCGAGAAAAACACTTTTGGTGCACCATGCAGGTACATTTGAGTTTCCCAGGCAAACGAAAGCAGTGACACCAAAGTTTCTAGTTTCTGTTTGTGTCTCCCCTGAGGAGGTTTCAGGCCAGCAATATCTTTCAGAACTATCTGTTTTCATTTGGAAGCTATTGCTGGACGTTCGGTAGAAAAAGCTGCTCTGGCCGAGAAAAACACTTTTGGTGCACCATGCAGGTACATTTGAGTTTCCCAGGCAAACCAAAGCAGTTACACCAAAGTTTCTAGTTTCTGTTTGTGTCTCCCCTGAGGAGGTTTCAGGCCAGCAATATCTTTCAGTACTATCTCTTTTAGTTTGGAAGCTATTTTTGTACGTTTTGTTGAAAAAGCTGCTCCGGCCGAGAAAAACACTTTTGGTGCACCATGCAGGTACATTTGAGTTTCCCAGGCAAACGAAAGCAGTTACACCAAAGTTTCTAGTTTCTGTTTGTGTCTCCCCTGAGGAGGTTTCAGGCCAGCTATGTCTTTCAGTACTATCTATTTTCGTTTGGAAGATTTTGCTGGACGTTTGGTAGAAAAAGCTTCTCCGGCCGAGAAAAACACTTTTGGTGCACCATGCAGGTACATTTGAGTTTCCCAGGCAAACCAAAGCAGTTACACCAAAGTTTCTAGTTTCTGTTTGTGTCTCCCCTGAGGAGGTTTCAGGCCAGCTATGTCTTTCAGTACTATCTATTTTGGTTTGGAAGCTTTTGCTGGACGTTCGGTAGAAAAAGCTGCTCTGGCCGAGAAAAACACTTTTGGTGCACCATGCAGGTACATTTGAGTTTCCCAGGCAAATGAAAGCAGTGACACCAAAGTTTCTAGTTTCTGTTTGTGTCTCCCCTGAGGAGGTTTCAGGCCAGCAATATCTTTCAGTTCTATCTCTTTTGGTTTGGAAGCTATTGCTGTACGTTTTGGTAGAAAAAGCTTCTCCGGCCGAGAAAAACACTTTTGGTGCACCATGCAGGTACATTTGAGTTTCCCAGGCAAACGAAAGCAGTGACACCAAAGTTTCTATCTCTGTTTGTGTCTCCCCTGAGGAGGTTTCAGGCCAGGAATATCTTTCAGAACTATCTGTTTTGGTTTGGAAGCTATTGCTGGACTTTTGGCATGTTTGGTAGAAAAAGCTGCTCCGGCCGAGAAAAGCACTTTTGGTGCACCATGCAGGTACATTTGAGTTTCCCAGGCAAACGAAAGCAGTGACACCAAAGTTTCTAGTTTCTGTTTGTGTCTCCCCTGAGAAAGTTTCAGGCCAGCTATGTCTTTCAGTACTATCTCTTTTGGTTTGGAAGCTATTGCTGGACGTTTGGCATGTTTGATAGAAAAAGCTGCTCCGGCCGAGAAAAACACATTTGGTGCACCATGCAGGTACATTTGAGTTTCCCAGGCAAACGAAAGCAGTTACACCAAAGTTTCTAGTTTCTGTTTGTGTCTCCCCTGAGGAGGTTTCAGGCCAGCAATATCTTTCAGTACTATCTCTTTTGGTTTGGAAGCTATTTTTGTACGTTTTGTTGAAAAAGCTGCTCCGGCCGAGAAAAACACTTTTGGTGCACCATGCAGGTACATTTGAGTTTCCCAGGCAAACGAAAGCAGTTACACCAAAGTTTCTAGTTTCTGTTTGTGTCTCCCCGTAGGAGGTTTCAGGCCAGCTATGTCTTTCAGTACTATCTCTTTTCGTTTGGAAGCTATTGCTGGACGTTTGGTAGAAAAAGCTTCTGCGGCCGAGAAAAACACTTTTGGTGCACCATGCAGGTACATTTGAGTTTCCCAGGCAAATGAAAGCAGTTACACCAAAGTTTCTAGTTTCTGTTTGTGTCTCCCCCAAGGAGGTGTCAGGCCAGCTACGTCTTTCAGTGCTATCTCTTTTGGTTTGGAAGCTATTGCTGGACGTTTTCTAGAAAAAGCTTCTCCGGCCGAGAAAAACACTTTTGGTGCACCATGCAGGTACATTTGAGTTTCCCAGGCAAACAAAAGCAGTGACACCAAAGTTTCTAGTTTCTGTTTGTGTCTCCCCTGAGGAGGTTTCAGTCCAGCAATATCTTTCAGAACTATCTGTTTTTGTTTAGAAGCTATTGCTGGACGTTCGGTAGAAAAAGCTGCTATGGCCAAGAAAAACACTTTGGTGCACCATGCAGGTACATTTGAGTTTCCCAGACAAACGAAAGCAGTTACACCAAAGTTTCTGGTTTCTGTTTGTGTCTCCCCTGAGGAGGTTTCAGGCCAGCAATGTCTTTCAGTACTATCTATTTTGGTTTGGATGCTATTGCTGGACGTTTGGCATGTTTGGTAGAGAAAGATTCTCCGGCCGAGAAAAACACTTTTGGTGCACCATGCAGGTACATTTGAGTTTCCCAGGCAAACGAAAGCAGTGACACCAAAGTTTCTAGTTTCTGTTTGTGTCTCCCCTGAGGAGGTTTCAGGCCAGCTATGTCTTTCAGTACTATGTCTTTTGGTTTGGAAGCTATTGCTGGACGTTTGGCATTTTTGGTAGAAAAAGATTCTCCGGCCGAGAAAAACACTTTTGGTGCACCATGCAGGTACATTTGAGTTTCCCAGGCAAACGAAAGCAGTGACACCAAAGTTTCTAGTTTCTGTTTGTGTCTCCCCTGAGGAGGTTTCAGGCCAGCAATATCTTTCAGTACTATCTCTTTTGGTTTGGAAGCTATTGCTGGACGTTCGGTAGAAAAAGCTTCTCCGGCCGAGAAAAACACTTTTGGTGCACCATGCAGGTACATTTGAGTTTCCCAGGCAAACGAAAGCAGTGACACCAAAGTTTCTAGTTTCTGTTTGTGTCTCCCCTGAGGAGGTTTCAGGCCAGCTATGACTTTCATTACTATCTCTTTTGGTTTGGAAGCTATTGCTGGACGTTTGGTAGAAAAAGCTTCTCCGGCCGAGAAAAACACTTTTGGTGCACCATGCAGGTACATTTGAGTTTCCCAGGCAAACGAAAGCAGTGACACCAAAGTTTCTAGTTTCTGTTTGTGTCTCCCCTGAGGAGGTTTCAGGCCAGCAATATCTTTCAGAACTATCTGTTTTCATTTGGAAGCTATTGCTGGACGTTTGGTAGAAAAAGCTGCTCTGGCCGAGAAAAACACTTTTGGTGCACCATGCAGGTACATTTGAGTTTCCCAGGCAAACGAAAGCAGTTACACCAAAGTTTCTAGTTTCTGTTTGTGTCTCCCCTGAGGAGGTTTCAGGCCAGCTATGTCTTTCAGTACTATCTCTTTTGGTTTGGATGCTATTGCTGGACGTTTGGCCTGTTTGGTAGAAAAAGCTTCTCCGGCCGAGAAAAAAACTTTTGGTGCACCATGCAGGTACATTTGAGTTTCCCAGGAAACGAAAGCAGTTACACTAAAGTTTCTAGTTTCTGTTTGTGTCTCCCCTGAGGAGGTTTCAGGCCAGCAATATCTTTCAGAACTATCTGTTTTCATTTGGAAGCTATTGCTGGACGTTCGGTAGAAAAAGCTGCTCTGTCCGAGAAAAACACTTTGGTGCACCATGCAGGTACATTTGAGTTTCCCAGGCAAACGAAGGCATTTACACCAAAGTTTCTAGTTTCTGTTTGTGTCTCCCCTGAGGAGGTTTCAGTCCAGCAATATCTTTCAGTACTATCTCTTTTGGTTTGGAAGCTATTTTTGTACGTTTGGTAGAAAAAGCTGCTCCGGCCGAGAAAAACACTTTTGGTGCACCATGCAGGTACATTTGAGTTTCCCAGGCAAACGAAAGCAGTTACACCAAAGTTTCTAGTTTCTGTTTGTGTCTCCCCGTAGGAGGTTTCAGGCCAGCTATGTCTTTCTGTACTATCTCTTTTCGTTTGGAAGCTATTGCTGGACGTTTTGTAGAAAAAGCTTCTCCGGCCGAGAAAAACACTTTTGGTGCACCATGCAGGTACATTTGAGTTTCCCAGGCAAATGAAAGCAGTTACACCAAAGTTTCTAGTTTCTGTTTGTGTCTCCCCCAAGGAGGTGTCAGGCCAGCTACGTCTTTCAGTGCTATCTCTTTTGGTTTGGAAGCTATTGCTGGACGTTTTCTAGAAAAAGCTTCTCCGGCCGAGAAAAACACTTTTGGTGCACCATGCAGGTACATTTGAGTTTCCCAGGCAAACAAAAGCAGTGACACCAAAGTTTCTAGTTTCTGTTTGTGTCTCCCCTGAGGAGGTTTCAGTCCAGCAATATCTTTCAGAACTATCTGTTTTTGTTTAGAAGCTATTGCTGGACGTTCGGTAGAAAAAGCTGCTATGGCCAAGAAAAACACTTTGGTGCACCATGCAGGTACATTTGAGTTTCCCAGGCAAACGAAAGCAGTTACACCAAAGTTTCTGGTTTCTGTTTGTGTCTCCCCTGAGGAGGTTTCAGGCCAGCAATGTCTTTCAGTACTATCTATTTTGGTTTGGATGCTATTGCTGGACGTTTGGCATGTTTGGTAGAGAAAGATTCTCCGGCCGAGAAAATCACTTTTGGTGCACCATGCAGGTACATTTGAGTTTCCCAGGCAAACGAAAGCAGTGACACCAAAGTTTCTAGTTTCTGTTTGTGTCTCCCCAGAGGAGGTTTCAGGCCAGCTATGTCTTTCAGTACTATGTCTTTTGGTTTGGAAGCTATTGCTGGACGTTTGGCATTTTTGGTAGAAAAAGATTCTCCGGCCGAGAAAAACACTTTTGGTGCACCATGCAGGTACATTTGAGTTTCCCAGGCAAACGAAAGCAGTTACACCAAAGTTTCTAGTTTCTGTTTGTGTCTCCCCTGAGGAGGTTTCAGGCCAGCAATATCTTTCAGTACTATCTCTTTTGGTTTGGAAGCTATTGCTGGACGTTTGGTAGAAAAAGCTTCTCCGGCCGAGAAAAACACTTTTGGTGCACCATGCAGGTACATTTGAGTTTCCCAGGCAAACGAAAGCAGTGACACCAAAGTTTCTAGTTTCTGTTTGTGTCTCCCCTGAGGAGGTTTCAGGCCAGCTATGACTTTCATTACTATCTCTTTTGGTTTGGAAGCTATTGCTGGACGTTTGGTAGAAAAAGCTTCTCCGGCCGAGAAAAACACTTTTGGTGCACCATGCAGGTACATTTGAGTTTCCCAGGCAAACAAAAGCAGTTACACCAAAGTTTCTAGTTTCTGTTTGTGTCTCCCCTGAGGAGGTTTCAGGCCAGCAATATCTTTCAGAACTATCTGTTTTCATTTGGAAGCTATTGCTGGACGTTCGGTAGAAAAAGCTGCTCTGGCCGAGAAAAACACTTTTGGTGCACCATGCAGGTACATTTGAGTTTCCCAGGCAAACGAAAGCAGTTACACCAAAGTTTCTAGTTTCTGTTTGTGTCTCCCCTGAGGAGGTTTCAGGCCAGCAATATCTTTCAGTACTATCTCTTTTAGTTTGGAAGCTATTTTTGTACGTTTTGTTGAAAAAGCTGCTCCGGCCGAGAAAAACACTTTTGGTGCACCATGCAGGTACATTTGAGTTTCCCAGGCAAACGAAAGCAGTGACACCAAAGTTTCTAGTTTCTGTTTGTGTCTCCCCTGAGGAGGTTTCAGGCCAGCTATGTCTTTCAGTACTATCTATTTTCGTTTGGAAGATTTTGCTGGACGTTTGGTAGAAAAAGCTTCTCCGGCCGAGAAAAACACTTTTGGTGCACCATGCAGGTACATTTGAGTTTCCCAGGCAAATGAAAGCAGTTACACCAAAGTTTCTAGTTTCTGTTTGTGTCTCCCCCAAGGAGGTTTCAGGCCAGCTATGTCTTTCAGTGCTATCTCTTTTGGTTTGGAAGCTATTGCTGGCCGTTTGGTAGAAAAAGCTTCTCCGGCCGAGAAAAACACTTTTGGTGCACCATGCAGGTACATTTGAGTTTCCCAGGCAAACAAAAGCAGTGACACCAAAGTTTCTAGTTTCTGTTTGTGTCTCCCCTGAGGAGGTTTCAGGCCAGCAATATCTTTCAGAACTATCTGTTTTTGTTTAGAAGCTATTTCTGGACGTTCGGTAGAAAAAGCTGCTCTGGCCAAGAAAAACACTTTGGTGCACCATGCAGGTACATTTGAGTTTCCCAGAAAAACGAAAGCAGTTACACCAAAGTATCTGGTTTCTTTTTGTGTCTCCCCTGAGGAGGTTTCAGGCCAGCAATGTCTTTCAGTACTATCTATTTTGGTTTGGATGCTATTGCTGGACGTTTGGCATGTTTGGTAGAAAAAGATTCTCCGGCCGAGAAAAACAATTTTGGTGCACCATGCAGGTACATTTGAGTTTCCCAGGCAAACGAAAGCAGTGACACCAAAGTTTCTAGTTTCTGTTTGTGTCTCCCCTGAGGAGGTTTCAGGCCAGCTATGTCTTTCAGTACTATCTCTTTTGGTTTGGAAGCTATTGCTGGACGTTTGGCATTTTTGGTAGAAAAAGCTTCTCCGGCCGAGAAAAACACTTTTGGTGCACCATGCAGGTACATTTGAGTTTCCCAGGCAAACGAAAGCAGTGACACCAAAGTTTCTAGTTTCTGTTTGTGTCTCCCCTGAGGAGGTTTCAGGCCAGCAATGTCTTTCAGTACTATCTGTTTTGGTTTGGAAGCTATTGCTGGACGTTTGGCATGTTTGGTAGAAAAAGCTGCTCCGGCCGAGAAAAACACTTTTGGTGCACCATGCAGGTACATTTGAGTTTCCCAGGCAAACGAAAGCAGTGACACCAAAGTTTCTAGTTTCTGTTTGTGTCTCCCCTGAGGAGGTTTCAGGCCAGCAATATCTTTCAGAACTATCTGTTTTCATTTGGAAGCTATTGCTGGACGTTCGGTAGAAAAAGCTGCTCTGGCCGAGAAAAACACTTTTGGTGCACCATGCAGGTACATTTGAGTTTCCCAGGCAAACGAAAGCAGTTACACCAAAGTTTCTAGTTCATGTTTGTGTCTCCCCTGAGGAGGTTTCAGGCCAGCAATATCTTTCAGTACTATCTCTTTTTCTTTGGAAGCTATTTTTGTACGTTTTGTTGAAAAAGCTGCTCCGGCCGAGAAAAACAATTTTGGTGCACCATGCAGGTACATTTGAGTTTCCCAGGCAAACGAAAGCAGTGACACCAAAGTTTCTAGTTTCTGTTTGTGTCTCCCCTGAGGAGGTTTCAGGCCAGCTATGTCTTTCAGTACTATCTCTTTTCGTTTGGAAGATTTTGCTGGACGTTTGGTAGAAAAAGCTTCTCCGGCCGAGAAAAACACTTTTGGTGCACCATGCAGGTACATTTGAGTTTCCCAGGCAAATGAAAGCAGTTACACCAAGATTTCTAGTTTCTGTTTGTGTCTCCTCCAAGGAGGTTTCAGGCCAGCTACGTCTTTCAGTGCTATCTCTTTTGGTTTGGAAGCTATTGCTGGACGTTTGGTAGAAAAAGCTTCTCCGGCCGAGAAAAAAACTTTTGGTGCACCATGCAGGTACATTTGAGTTTCCCAGGCAAACAAAAGCAGTTACACCAAAGTTTCTAGTTTCTGTTTGTGTCTCCCCTGAGGAGGTTTCAGTCCAGCAATATCTTTCAGAACTATCTGTTTTTGTTTAGAAGCTATTGCTGGACGTTCGGTAGAAAAAGCTGCTCTGGCCAAGAAAAACACTTTGGTGCAACATGCAGGTACATTTGAGTTTCCCAGGCAAACAAAAGCAGTGACACCAAAGTTTCTAGTTTCTGTTTGTGTCTCCCCTGAGGAGGTTTCAGGCCATCTATGTCTTTCAGTACTATCTCTTTTGGTTTGGAAGCTATTGCTGGACGTTTGGCATGTTTGGTAGAAAAAGCTTCTCCGGCCGAGAAAAACACTTTTGGTGCACCATGCAGGTACATTTGAGTTTCCCAGGCAAACAAAAGCAGTTACACCAAAGTTTCTAGTTTCTGTTTGTGTCTCCCCTGAGGAGGTTTCAGGCCAGTAATGTCTTTCAGTACTATCTCTTTTGGTTTGGATGCTATTGCTGGACGTTTGGCATGTTTGGTAGAAAAAGATTCTCCGGCCGAGAAAAACACTTTTGGTGCACCATGCAGGTACATTTGAGTTTCCCAGGCAAACGAAAGCAGTGACACCAAAGTTTCTAGTTTCTGTTTGTGTCTCCCCTGAGGAGGTTTCAGGCCAGCTATGTCTTTCAGTACTATCTCTTTTGGTTTGGAAGCTATTGCTGGACGTTTGGTAGAAAAAGCTGCTCCGGCCGAGAAAAACAATTTTGGTGCACCATGCAGGTACATTTGAGTTTCCCAGGCAAACGAAAGCAGTGACACCAAAGTTTCTAGTTTCTGTTTGTGTCTCCCCTGAGGAGGTTTCAGGCCAGCTATGTCTTTCAGTACTATCTCTTTTGGTTTGGAAGCTATTGCTGGACGTTTGGTAGAAAAAGCTGCTCTGGCCGAGAAAAACACTTTTGGTGCACCATGCAGGTACATTTGAGGTTCCCAGGCAAACGAAAGCAGTGACACCAAAGTTTCTAGTTTCTGTTTGTGTCTCCCCTGAGGAGGTTTCAGGCCAGCTATGACTTTCATTACTATCTCTTTTGGTTTGGAAGCTATTGCTGGACGTTTGGCATGTTTGGTAGAAAAAGCTTCTCCGGCCGAGAAAAACACTTTTGGTGCACCATGCAGGTACATTTGAGTTTCCCAGGCAAACGAAAGCAGTGACACCAAAGTTTCTAGTTTCTGTTTGTGTCTCCCCTGAGGAGGTTTCAGGCCAGCAATATCTTTCAGAACTATCTGTTTTCATTTGGAAGCTATTGCTGGACGTTCGGTAGAAAAAGCTGCTCTGGCCGAGAAAAACACTTTTGGTGCACCATGCAGGTACATTTGAGTTTCCCAGGCAAACGAAAGCAGTGACACCAAAGTTTCTAGTTTCTGTTTGTGTCTCCCCTGAGGAGGTTTCAGGCCAGCTATGTCTTTCAGTACTATCTCTTTTGGTTTGGAAGCTATTTTTGTACGTTTTGTTGAAAAAGCTGCTCCGGCCGAGAAAAACACTTTTGGTGCACCATGCAGGTACATTTGAGTTTCCCAGGCAAACGAAAGCAGTTACACCAAAGTTTCTAGTTTCTGTTTGTGTCTCCCCTGAGGAGGTTTCAGGCCGGCTATGTCTTTCAGTACTATCTCTTTTCGTTTGGAAGATTTTGCTGGACGTTTGGTAGAAAAAGCTTCTCCGGCCGAGAAAAAACTTTTGGTGCACCATGCAGGTACATTTGAGTTTCCCAGGCAAATGAAAGCAGTTACACCAAGATTTCTAGTTTCTGTTTGTGTCTCCTCCAAGGAGGTTTCAGGCCAGCTACGTCTTTCAGTGCTATCTCTTTTGGTTTGGAAGCTATTGCTGGACGTTTGGTAGAAAAAGCTTCTCCGGCCGAGAAAAACACTTTTGGTGCACCATGCAGGTACATTTGTGTTTCCCAGGCAAACAAAAGCAGTGACACCAAAGTTTCTAGTTTCTGTTTGTGTCTCCCCTGAGGAGGTTTCAGTCCAGCAATATCTTTCAGAACTATCTGTTTTTGTTTAGAAGCTATTGCTGGACGTTCGGTAGAAAAAGCTGCTCTGGCCAAGAAAAACACTTTGGTGCAACATGCAGGTACATTTGAGTTTCCCAGGCAAACGAAAGCAGTGACACCAAAGTTTCTAGTTTCTGTTTGTGTCTCCCCTGAGGAGGTTTCAGGCCAGCTATGTCTTTCAGTACTATCTCTTTTCGTTTGGAAGATTTTGCTGGACGTTTGGTAGAAAAAGCTTCTCCGGCCGAGAAAAACACTTTTGGTGCACCATGCAGGTACATTTGAGTTTCCCAGGCAAATGAAAGCAGTTACACCAAGATTTCTAGTTTCTGTTTGTGTCTCCTCCAAGGAGGTTTCAGGCCACCTACGTCTTTCAGTGCTATCTCTTTTGGTTTGGAAGCTATTGCTGGACGTTTGGTAGAAAAAGCTTCTCCGGCCGAGAAAAACACTTTTGGTGCACCATGCAGGTACATTTGAGTTTCCCAGGCAAACAAAAGCAGTTACACCAAAGTTTCTAGTTTCTGTTTGTGTCTCCCCTGAGGAGGTTTCAGGCCAGTAATGTCTTTCAGTACTATCTCTTTTGATTTGGATGCTATTGCTGGACGTTTGGCATGTTTGGTAGAAAAAGATTCTCCGTCCGAGAAAAACACTTTTGGTGCACCATGCAGGTACATTTGAGTTTCCCAGGCAAACGAAAGCAGTGACACCAAAGTTTCTAGTTTCTGTTTGTGTCTCCCCTGAGGAGGTTTCAGGCCAGCTATGTCTTTCAGTACTATCTCTTTTGGTTTGGAAGCTATTGCTGGACGTTTGGTAGAAAAAGCTGCTCCGGCCGAGAAAAACAATTTTGGTGCACCATGCAGGTACATTTGAGTTTCCCAGGCAAACGAAAGCAGTGACACCAAAGTTTCTAGTTTCTGTTTGTGTCTCCCCTGAGGAGGTTTCAGGCCAGCTATGTCTTTCAGTACTATCTCTTTTGGTTTGGAAGCTATTGCTGGACGTTTGGTAGAAAAAGCTGCTCTGGCCGAGAAAAACACTTTTGGTGCACCATGCAGGTACATTTGAGGTTCCCAGGCAAACGAAAGCAGTGACACCAAAGTTTCTAGTTTCTGTTTGTGTCTCCCCTGAGGAGGTTTCAGGCAAGCTATGACTTTCATTACTATCTCTTTTGGTTTGGAAGCTATTGCTGGACGTTTGGCATGTTTGGTAGAAAAAGCTTCTCCGGCCGAGAAAAACACTTTTGGTGCACCATGCAGGTACATTTGAGTTTCCCAGGCAAACGAAAGCAGTGACACCAAAGTTTCTAGTTTCTGTTTGTGTCTCCCCTGAGGAGGTTTCAGGCCAGCAATATCTTTCAGAACTATCTGTTTTCATTTGGAAACTACTGCTGGACGTTCGGTAGAAAAAGCTGCTCTGGCCGAGAAAAACACTTTTGGTGCACCATGCAGGTACATTTGAGTTTCCCAGGCAAACGAAAGCAGTGACACCAAAGTTTCTAGTTTCTGTTTGTGTCTCCCCTGAGGAGGTTTCAGGCCAGCAATATCTTTCAGTACTATCTCTTTTGGTTTGGAAGCTATTTTTGTACGTTTTGTTGAAAAAGCTGCTCCGGCCGAGAAAAACACTTTTGGTGCACCATGCAGGTACATTTGAGTTTACCAGGCAAACGAAAGCAGTTACACCAAAGTTTCTAGTTTCTGTTTGTGTCTCCCCTGAGGAGGTTTCAGGCCGGCTATGTCTTTCAGTACTATCTCTTTTCGTTTGGAAGATTTTCCTGGACGTTTGGTAGAAAAAGCTTCTCCGGCCGAGAAAAACACTTTTGGTGCACCATGCAGGTACATTTGAGTTTCCCAGGCAAATGAAAGCAGTTACACCAAGATTTCTAGTTTCTGTTTGTGTCTCCTCCAAGGAGGTTTCAGGCCAGCTACGTCTTTCAGTGCTATCTCTTTTGGTTTGGAAGCTATTGCTGGACGTTTGGTAGAAAAAGCTTCTCCGGCCGAGAAAAACACTTTTGGTGCACCATGCAGGTACATTTGTGTTTCCCAGGCAAACAAAAGCAGTGACACCAAAGTTTCTAGTTTCTGTTTGTGTCTCCCCTGAGGAGGTTTCAGTCCAGCAATATCTTTCAGAACTATCTGTTTTTGTTTAGAAGCTATTGCTGGACGTTCGGTAGAAAAAGCTGCTCTGGCCAAGAAAAACACTTTGGTGCAACATGCAGGTACATTTGAGTTTCCCAGGCAAACGAAAGCAGTGACACCAAAGTTTCTAGTTTCTGTTTGTGTCTCCCCTGAGGAGGTTTCAGGCCAGCTATGTCTTTCAGTACTATCTCTTTTCGTTTGGAAGATTTTGCTGGACGTTTGGTAGAAAAAGCTTCTCCGGCCGAGAAAAACACTTTTGGTGCACCATGCAGGTACATTTGAGTTTCCCAGGCAAATGAAAGCAGTTACACCAAGATTTCTAGTTTCTGTTTGTGTCTCCTCCAAGGAGGTTTCAGGCCAGCTACGTCTTTCAGTGCTATCTCTTTTGGTTTGGAAGCTATTGCTGGACGTTTGGTAGAAAAAGCTTCTCCGGCCGAGAAAAACACTTTTGGTGCACCATGCAGGTACATTTGAGTTTCCCAGGCAAACAAAAGCAGTTACACCAAAGTTTCTAGTTTCTGTTTGTGTCTCCCCTGAGGAGGTTTCAGTCCAGCAATATCTTTCAGAACTATCTGTTTTTGTTTAGAAGCTATTGCTGGACGTTCGGTAGAAAAAGCTGCTCTGGCCAAGAAAAACACTTTGGTGCAACATGCAGGTACATTTGAGTTTCCCAGGCAAACGAAAGCAGTTACACCAAAGTTTCTAGTTTCTGTTTGTGTCTCCCCTGAGGAGGTTTCAGGCCAGCTATGTCTTTCAGTACTATCTCTTTTCGTTTGGAAGATTTTGCTGGACGTTTGGTAGAAAAAGCTTCTCCGGCCGAGAAAAACACTTTTGGTGCACCATGCAGGTACATTTGAGTTTCCCAGGCAAATGAAAGCAGTTACACCAAGATTTCTAGTTTCTGTTTGTGTCTCCTCCAAGGAGGTTTCAGGCCAGCTACGTCTTTCAGTGCTATCTCTTTTGGTTTGGAAGCTATTGCTGGACGTTTGGTAGAAAAAGCTTCTCCGGCCGAGAAAAACACTTTTGGTGCACCATGCAGGTACATTTGAGTTTCCCAGGCAAACAAAAGCAGTTACACCAAAGTTTCTAGTTTCTGTTTGTGTCTCCCCTGAGGAGGTTTCAGTCCAGCAATATCTTTCAGAACTATCTGTTTTTGTTTAGAAGCTATTGCTGGACGTTCGGTAGAAAAAGCTGCTCTGGCCAAGAAAAACACTTTGGTGCAACATGCAGGTACATTTGAGTTTCCCAGGCAAACAAAAGCAGTTACACCAAAGTTTCTAGTTTCTGTTTGTGTCTCCCCTGAGGAGGTTTCAGGCCATCTATGTCTTTCAGTACTATCTCTTTTGGTTTGGAAGCTATTGCTGGACGTTTGGCATGTTTTGTAGAAAAAGCTTCTCCGGCCGAGAAAAACACTTTTGGTGCACCATGCAGGTACATTTGAGTTTCCCAGGCAAACAAAAGCAGTTACACCAAAGTTTCTAGTTTCTGTTTGTGTCTCCCCTGAGGAGGTTTCAGGCCAGTAATGTCTTTCAGTACTATCTCTTTTGGTTTGGATGCTATTGCTGGACGTTTGGAATGTTTGGTAGAAAAAGATTCTCCGGCCGAGAAAAACACTTTTGGTGCACCATGCAGGTACATTTGAGTTTCCCAGGCAAACGAAAGCAGTGACACCAAAGTTTCTAGTTTCTGTTTGTGTCTCCCCTGAGGAGGTTTCAGGCCAGCTATGTCTTTCAGTACTATCTCTTTTGGTTTGGAAGCTATTGCTGGACGTTTGGTAGAAAAAGCTGCTCCGGCCGAGAAAAACACTTTTGGTGCACCATGCAGGTACATTTGAGTTTCCCAGGCAAACGAAAGCAGTGACACCAAAGTTTCTAGTTTCTGTTTGTGTCTCCCCTGAGGAGGTTTCAGGCCAGCTATGTCTTTCAGTACTATCTCTTTTGGTTTGGAAGCTATTGCTGGACGTTTGGTAGAAAAAGCTGCTCTGGTCGAGAAAAACACTTTTGGTGCACCATGCAGGTACATTTGAGGTTCCCAGGCAAACGAAAGCAGTGACACCAAAGTTTCTAGTTTCTGTTTGTGTCTCCCCTGAGGAGGTTTCAGGCCAGCTATGACTTTCATTACTATCTCTTTTGGTTTGGAAGCTATTGCTGGACGTTTGGCATGTTTGGTAGAAAAAGCTTCTCCGGCCGAGAAAAACACTTTTGGTGCACCATGCAGGTACATTTGAGTTTCCCAGGCAAACGAAAGCAGTGACACCAAAGTTTCTAGTTTCTGTTTGTGTCTCCCCTGAGGAGGTTTCAGGCCAGCAATATCTTTCAGAACTATCTGTTTTCATTTGGAAGCTATTGCTGGACGTTCGGTAGAAAAAGCTGCTCTGGCCGAGAAAAACACTTTTGGTGCACCATGCAGGTACATTTGAGTTTCCCAGGCAAACGAAAGCAGTGACACCAAAGTTTCTAGTTTCTGTTTGTGTCTCCCCTGAGGAGGTTTCAGGCCAGCAATATCTTTCAGTACTATCTCTTTTGGTTTGGAAGCTATTTTTGTACGTTTTGTTGAAAAAGCTGCTCCGGCCGAGAAAAACACTTTTGGTGCACCATGCAGGTACATTTGAGTTTCCCAGGCAAACGAAAGCAGTGACACCAAAGTTTCTAGTTTCTGTTTGTGTCTCCCCTGAGGAGGTTTCAGGCCGGCTATGTCTTTCAGTACTATCTCTTTTCGTTTGGAAGATTTTGCTGGACGTTTGGTAGAAAAAGCTTCTCCGGCCGAGAAAAACACTTTTGGTGCACCATGCAGGTACATTTGAGTTTCCCAGGCAAATGAAAGCAGTTACACCAAGATTTCTAGTTTCTGTTTGTGTCTCCTCCAAGGAGGTTTCAGGCCAGCTACGTCTTTCAGTGCTATCTCTTTTGGTTTGGAAGCTATTGCTGGACGTTTGGTAGAAAAATCTTCTCCGGCCGAGAAAAACACTTTTGGTGCACCATGCAGGTACATTTGTGTTTCCCAGGCAAACAAAAGCAGTGACACCAAAGTTTCTAGTTTCTGTTTGTGTCTCCCCTGAGGAGGTTTCAGTCCAGCAATATCTTTCAGAACTATCTGTTTTTGTTTAGAAGCTATTGCTGGACGTTCGGTAGAAAAAGCTGCTCTGGCCAAGAAAAACACTTTGGTGCAACATGCAGGTACATTTGAGTTTCCCAGGCAAACGAAAGCAGTTACACCAAAGTTTCTAGTTTCTGTTTGTGTCTCCCCTGAGGAGGTTTCAGGCCATCTATGTCTTTCAGTACTATCTCTTTTGGTTTGGAAGCTATTGCTGGACGTTTGGCATGTTTGGTAGAAAAAGATTCTCCGGCCGAGAAAAACACTTTTGGTGCACCATGCAGGTACATTTGAGTTTCCCAGACAAACGAAAGCAGTTACACCAAAGTTTCTAGTTTCTGTTTGTGTCTCCCCTGAGGAGGTTTCAGGCCAGCTATGTCTTTCAGTACTATCTATTTTGGTTTGGATGCTATTGCTGGACGTTTGGCATGTTTGGTAGAAAAAGATTCTCCGGCCGAGAAAAACACTTTTGGTGCACCATGCAGGTACATTTGAGTTTCCCAGGCAAACGAAAGCAGTGACACCAAAGTTTCTAGTTTCTGTTTGTGTCTCCCCTGAGGAGGTTTCAGGCCAGCTATGTCTTTCAGTACTATGTCTTTTGGTTTGGAAGCTATTGCTGGACGTTTGGTAGAAAAAGCTGCTCCGGCCGAGAAAAACAATTTTGGTGCACCATGCAGGTACATTTGAGTTTCCCAGGCAAACGAAAGCAGTGACCCCAAAGTTTCTAGTTTCTGTTTGTGTCTCCCCTGAGGAGGTTTCAGGCCAGCTATGTCTTTCAGTACTATCTCTTTTCGTTTGGAAGCATTTGCTGGACGTTTGGTAGAAAAAGCTTCTCCGGCCGAGAAAAACACTTTTGGTGCACCATGCAGGTACATTTGAGTTTCCCAGGCAAACGAAAGCAGTTACACCAAAGTTTCTAGTTTCTGTTTGTGTCTCCTCCAAGGAGGTTTCAGGCCAGCTATGTCTTTCAGTGCTATCTCTTTTGGTTTGGAAGCTATTGCTGGACGTTTGGTAGAAAAAGCTTCTCCGGCCGAGAAAAACACTTTTGGTGCACCATGCAGGTACATTTGAGTTTCCGAGGCAAACGAAAGCAGTGACACCAAAGTTTCTAGTTTCTGTTTGTGTCTCCCCTGAGGAGGTTTCAGGCCAGCAATATCTTTCAGAACTATCTGTTTTTGTTTAGAAGCTATTGCTGGACGTTCGGTAGAAAAAGTTGCTCTGGCCAAGAAAAACACCTTTGGTGCACCATGCAGGTACATTTGAGTTTCCCAGGCAAACGAAAGCAGTGACACCAAAGTTTCTAGTTTCTGTTTGTGTCTCCCCTGAGGAGGTTTCAGGCCAGCTATGTCTTTCAGTACTATCTGTTTTGGTTTGGAAGCTATTGCTGGACGTTTGGCATGTTTGGTAGAAAAAGCTTCTCCGGCCGAGAAAAACACTTTTGGTGCACCATGCAGGTACATTTGAGTTTCCCAGGCAAACGAAAGCAGTGACACCAAAGTTTCTAGTTTCTGTTTGTGTCTCCCCTGAGGAGGTTTCAGGCCAGCAATATCTTTCAGTACTATCTCTTTTGGTTTGGAAGCTATTGCTGGACGTTTGGTAGAAAAAGCTGCTCCGGCCGAGAAAAACACTTTTGGTGCACCATGCAGGTACATTTGAGTTTCCCAGGCAAACGAAAGCAGTGACACCAAAGTTTCTTGTTTCTGTTTGTGTCTCCCCTGAGGAGGTTTCAGGCCAGCTATGTCTTTCAGTACTATCTCTTTTGGTTTGGAAGCTATTGCTGGACGTTTGGTAGAAAAAGCTTCTCCGGCTGAGAAAAACACTTTTGGTGCACCATGCAGGTACATTTGAGTTTCCCAGGCAAACGAAAGTAGTGACACCAAAGTTTCTAGTTTCTGTTTGTGTCTCCCCCGAGGAGGTTTCAGGCCAGCTATGTCTTTCAGTACTATCTCTTTTGGTTTGGAAGCTATTGCTGGACGTTTGGCATGTTTGGTAGAAAAAGCTTCTCCGGCCGAGAAAAACACTTTTGGTGCACCATGCAGGTACATTTGAGTTTCCCAGGCAAACGAAAGCAGTGACACCAAAGTTTCTACTTTCTGTTTGTGTCTCCCCTGAGGAGGTTTCAGGCCAGCTATGTCTTTCAGTACTATCTCTTTTGGTTTGGAAGCTATTGCTGGACGTTTGGTAGAAAAAGCTTCTCCGGCCGAGAAAAACACTTTTGGTGCACCATGCAGGTACATTTGAGTTTCCCAGGCAAACGAAAGCAGTTACACCAAAGTTTCTAGTTTCTGTTTGTGTCTCCCCTGAGGAGGTTTCAGGGCAGCTATGTCTTTCAGTACTATCACTTTTGGTTTGGAAGCTATTGCTGGACGTTCGGTAGAAAAAGCTGCTCTGGCCGAGAAAAACACTTTGGTGCACCATGCAGGTACATTTGAGTATCCCAGGCAAACGAAAGCAGTGACACCAAAGTTTCTAGTTTCTGTTTGTGTCTCCCCTGAGGAGGTTTCAGGCCAGCAATATCTTTCAGTACTATCTCTTTTGGTTTGGAAGCTATTGCTGGACGTTTGGTAGAAAAAGCTTCTCCGGCCGAGAAAAACACTTTTGGTGCACCATGCAGGTACATTTGAGTTTCCCAGGCAAACAAAAGCAGTGACACCAAAGTTTCTAGTTTCTGTTTGTGTCTCCCCTGAGGAGGTTTCAGTCCAGCAATATCTTTCAGAACTATCTGTTTTTGTTTAGAAGCTATTGCTGGACGTTCGGTAGAAAAAGCTGCTCTGGCCAAGAAAAACACTTTGGTGCAACATGCAGGTACATTTGAGTTTCCCAGGCAAACAAAAGCAGTTACACCAAAGTTTCTAGTTTCTGTTTGTGTCTCCCCTGAGGAGGTTTCAGGCCATCTATGTCTTTCAGTACTATCTCTTTTGGTTTGGAAGCTATTGCTGGACGTTTGGCATGTTTGGTAGAAAAAGCTTCTCCGGCCGAGAAAAACACTTTTGGTGCACCATGCAGGTACATTTGAGTTTCCCAGGCAAACAAAAGCAGTTACACCAAAGTTTCTAGTTTCTGTTTGTGTCTCCCCTGAGGAGGTTTCAGGCCATCTATGTCTTTCAGTACTATCTCTTTTGGTTTGGAAGCTATTGCTGGACGTTTGGCATGTTTGGTAGAAAAAGCTTCTCCGGCCGAGAAAAACACTTTTGGTGCACCATGCAGGTACATTTGAGTTTCCCAGGCAAACAAAAGCAGTTACACCAAAGTTTCTAGTTTCTGTTTGTGTCTCCCCTGAGGAGGTTTCAGGCCAGTAATGTCTTTCAGTACTATCTCTTTTGGTTTGGATGCTATTGCTGGACGTTTGGAATGTTTGGTAGAAAAAGATTCTCCGGCCGAGAAAAACACTTTTGGTGCACCATGCAGGTACATTTGAGTTTCCCAGGCAAACGAAAGCAGTGACACCAAAGTTTCTAGTTTCTGTTTGTGTCTCCCCTGAGGAGGTTTCAGGCCAGCTATGTCTTTCAGTACTATCTCTTTTGGTTTGGAAGCTATTGCTGGACGTTTGGTAGAAAATGCTGCTCCGGCCGAGAAAAACAATTTTGGTGCACCATGCAGGTACATTTGAGTTTCCCAGGCAAACGAAAGCAGTGACACCAAAGTTTCTAGTTTCTGTTTGTGTCTCCCCTGAGGAGGTTTCAGGCCAGCTATGTCTTTCAGTACTATCTCTTTTGGTTTGGAAGCTATTGCTGGACGTTTGGTAGAAAAAGCTGCTCTGGCCGAGAAAAACACTTTTGGTGCACCATGCAGGTACATTTGAGGTTCCCAGGCAAACGAAAGCAGTGACACCAAAGTTTCTAGTTTCTGTTTGTGTCTCCCCTGAGGAGGTTTCAGGCCAGCTATGACTTTCATTACTATCTCTTTTGGTTTGGAAGCTATTGCTGGACGTTTGGCATGTTTGGTAGAAAAAGCTTCTCCGGCCGAGAAAAACACTTTTGGTGCACCATGCAGGTACATTTGAGTTTCCCAGGCAAACGAAAGAAGTGACACCAAAGTTTCTAGTTTCTGTTTGTGTCTCCCCTGAGGAGGTTTCAGGCCAGCAATATCTTTCAGAACTATCTGTTTTCATTTGGAAGCTATTGCTGGACGTTCGGTAGAAAAAGCTGCTCTGGCCGAGAAAAACACTTTTGGTGCACCATGCAGGTACATTTGAGTTTCCCAGGCAAACGAAAGCAGTGACACCAAAGTTTCTAGTTTCTGTTTGTGTCTCCCCTGAGGAGGTTTCAGGCCAGCAATATCTTTCAGTACTATCTCTTTTGGTTTGGAAGCTATTTTTGTACGTTTTGTTGAAAAAGCTGCTCCGGCCGAGAAAAACACTTTTGGTGCACCATGCAGGTACATTTGAGTTTCCCAGGCAAACGAAAGCAGTTACACCAAAGTTTCTAGTTTCTGTTTGTGTCTCCCCTGAGGAGGTTTCAGGCCGGCTATGTCTTTCAGTACTATCTCTTTTCGTTTGGAAGATTTTGCTGGACGTTTGGTAGAAAAAGCTTCTCCGGCCGAGAAAAACACTTTTGGTGCACCATGCAGGTACATTTGAGTTTCCCAGGCAAATGAAAGCAGTTACACCAAGATTTCTAGTTTCTGTTTGTGTCTCCTCCAAGGAGGTTTCAGGCCAGCTACGTCTTTCAGTGCTATCTCTTTTGGTTTGGAAGCTATTGCTGGACGTTTGGTAGAAAAAGCTTCTCCGGCCGAGAAAAACACTTTTGGTGCACCATGCAGGTACATTTGTGTTTCCCAGGCAAACAAAAGCAGTGACACCAAAGTTTCTAGTTTCTGTTTGTGTCTCCCCTGAGGAAATTTCAGTCCAGCAATATCTTTCAGAACTATCTGTTTTTGTTTAGAAGCTATTGCTGGACGTTCGGTAGAAAAAGCTGCTCTGGCCAAGAAAAACACTTTGGTGCAACATGCAGGTACATTTGAGTTTCCCAGGCAAACGAAAGCAGTTACACCAAAGTTTCTAGTTTCTGTTTGTGTCTCCCCTGAGGAGGTTTCAGGCCATCTATGTCTTTCAGTACTATCTCTTTTGGTTTGGAAGCTATTGCTGGACGTTTGGCATGTTTGGTAGAAAAAGCTGCTCCGGCCGAGAAAAACACTTTTGGTGCACCATGCAGGTACATTTGAGTTTCCCAGACAAACGAAAGCAGTTACACCAAAGTTTCTAGTTTCTGTTTGTGTCTCCCCTGAGGAGGTTTCAGGCCAGCTATGTCTTTCAGTACTATCTATTTTGGTTTGGATGCTATTGCTGGACGTTTGGCATGTTTGGTAGAAAAAGATTCTCCGGCCGAGAAAAACACTTTTGGTGCACCATGCAGGTACATTTGAGTTTCCCAGGCAAACGAAAGCAGTGACACCAAAGTTTCTAGTTTCTGTTTGTGTCTCCCCTGAGGAGGTTTCAGGCCAGCTATGTCTTTCAGTACTATCTCTTTTGGTTTGGAAGCTATTGCTGGACGTTTGGTAGAAAAAGCTGCTCCGGCCGAGAAAAACAATTTTGGTGCACCATGCAGGTACATTTGAGTTTCCCAGGCAAACGAAAGCAGTGACCCCAAAGTTTCTAGTTTCTGTTTGTGTCTCCCCTGAGGAGGTTTCAGGCCAGCTATGTCTTTCAGTACTATCTCTTTTCGTTTGGAAGCATTTGCTGGACGTTTGGTAGAAAAAGCTTCTCCGGCCGAGAAAAACACTTTTGGTGCACCATGCAGGTACATTTGAGTTTCCCAGGCAAACGAAAGCAGTTACACCAAAGTTTCTAGTTTCTGTTTGTGTCTCCTCCAAGGAGGTTTCAGGCCAGCTATGTCTTTCAGTGCTATCTCTTTTGGTTTGGAAGCTATTGCTGGACGTTTGGTAGAAAAAGCTTCTCCGGCCGAGAAAAACACTTTTGGTGCACCATGCAGGTACATTTGAGTTTCCGAGGCAAACGAAAGCAGTGACACCAAAGTTTCTAGTTTCTGTTTGTGTCTCCCCTGAGGAGGTTTCAGGCCAGCAATATCTTTCAGAACTATCTGTTTTTGTTTAGAAGCTATTGCTGGACGTTCGGTAGAAAAAGTTGCTCTGGCCAAGAAAAACACCTTTGGTGCACCATGCAGGTACATTTGAGTTTCCCAGGCAAACGAAAGCAGTGACACCAAAGTTTCTAGTTTCTGTTTGTGTCTCCCCTGAGGAGGTTTCAGGCCAGCTATGTCTTTCAGTACTATCTCTTTTGGTTTGGAAGCTATTTTTGGACGTTTGGCATGTTTGGTAGAAAAAGCTTCTCCGGCCGAGAAAAACACTTTTGGTGCACCATGCAGGTACATTTGAGTTTCCCAGGCAAACGAAAGCAGTGACACCAAAGTTTCTAGTTTCTGTTTGTGTCTCCCCTGAGGAGGTTTCAGGCCAGCAATATCTTTCAGTACTATCTCTTTTGGTTTGGAAGCTATTGCTGGACGTTTGGTAGAAAAAGCTGCTCCGGCCGAGAAAAACACTTTTGGTGCACCATGCAGGTACATTTGAGTTTCCCAGGCAAACGAAAGCAGTGACACCAAAGTTTCTTGTTTCTGTTTGTGTCTCCCCTGAGGAGGTTTCAGGCCAGCTATGTCTTTCAGTACTATCTCTTTTGGTTTGGAAGCTATTGCTGGACGTTTGGTAGAAAAAGCTGCTCCGGCTGAGAAAAACACTTTTGGTGCACCATGCAGGTACATTTGAGTTTCCCAGGCAAACGAAAGTAGTGACACCAAAGTTTCTAGTTTCTGTTTGTGTCTCCCCCGAGGAGGTTTCAGGCCAGCTATGTCTTTCAGTACTATCTCTTTTGGTTTGGAAACTATTGCTGGACGTTTGGCATGTTTGGTAGAAAAAGCTGCTCCGGCCGAGAAAAACACTTTTGGTGCACCATGCAGGTACATTTGAGTTTCCCAGGCAAACGAAAGCAGTGACACCAAAGTTTCTACTTTCTGTTTGTGTCTCCCCTGAGGAGGTTTCAGGCCTGCTATGTCTTTCAGTACTATCTCTTTTGGTTTGGAAGCT
Organism: Laterallus jamaicensis coturniculus; assembly: GCA_022605575.1. NCBI lineage: Eukaryota > Metazoa > Chordata > Aves > Gruiformes > Rallidae > Laterallus > Laterallus jamaicensis. Next base: position 4,272,267 of record JAKCOX010000001.1, read on the forward strand.
ATTGCTGGACGTTTGGTAGAAAAAGCTTCTCCGGCTGAGAAAAACACTTTTGGTGCACCATGCAGGTACATTTGTGTTTCCCAGGCAAACGAAAGTAGTGACACCAAAGTTTCTAGTTTCTGTTTGTGTCTCCCCCGAGGAGGTTTCAGGCCAGCTATGTCTTTCAGTACTATCTCTTTTGGTTTGGAAGCTATTGCTGGACGTTTGGCATGTTTGGTAGAAAAAGCTTCTCCGGCCGAGAAAAACACTTTTGGTGCACCATGCAGGTACATTTGAGTTTCCCAGGCAAACGAAAGCAGTTACACCAAAGTTTCTACTTTCTGTTTGTGTCTCCCCTGAGGAGGTTTCAGGCCAGCAATATCTTTCAGTACTATCTCTTTTGGTTTGGAATATATTGCTGGACGTTTGGTAGAAAAAGATGCTCCGGCCGAGAAAAACACTTTTGGTGCACCATGCAGGTACATTTGAGTTTCCCAGGCAAACGAAAGCAGTGACACCAAAGTTTCTAGTTTCTGTTTGTGTCTCCCCTGAGGAGGTTTAAGGCCAGCTATGTCTTTCAGTACTATCTCTTTTGGTTTGGAAGCTATTGCTGGACGTTTGGCATGTTTGGTAGAAAAAGCTTCTCCGGCCGAGAAAAACACTTTTGGTGCACCATGCAGGTACATTTGAGTTTCCCAGGCAAACGAAAGCAGTGACACCAAAGTTTCTAGTTTCTGTTTGTGTCTCCCCTGAGGAGGTTTCAGGCCAGCAATATCTTTCAGTACTATCTCTTTTGGTTTGGAAGCTATTGCTGGACGTTTGGTAGAAAAAGCTGCTCCGGCTGAGAAAAACACTTTGGTGCACCATGCAGGTACATTTGAGTTTCCCAGGCAAACGAAAGCAGTGACACCAAAGTTTCTAGTTTCTGTTTGTGTCTCCCCTGAGGAGGTTTCAGGCCAGCTATGTCTTTCAGTACTATCTCTTTTTGTTTGGAAGCTATTGCTGGACGTTTGGTAGAAAAAGCTGCTCTGGCAAAGAAAAACACTTTGGTGCAACATGCAGGTACATTTGAGTTTCCCAGGCAAACGAAAGCAGTTACACCAAAGTTTCTAGTTTCTGTTTGTGTCTCCCCTGAGGAGGTTTCAGGGCAGCTATGTCTTTCAGTACTATCTCTTTTGGTTTGGAAGCTATTGCTGGACGTTTGGCATATTTGGTAGAAAAAGCTGCTCCGGCCGAGAAAAACACTTTTGGTGCACCATGCAGGTACATTTGAGTTTCCCAGACAAACGAAAGCAGTTACACCAAAGTTTCTAGTTTCTGTTTGTGTCTCCCCTGAGGAGGTTTCAGGCCAGCTATGTCTTTCAGTACTATCTATTTTGGTTTGGATGCTATTGCTGGACGTTTGGCATGTTTGGTAGAAAAAGATTCTCCGGCCGAGAAAAACACTTTTGGTGCACCATGCAGGTACATTTGAGTTTCCCAGGCAAACGAAAGCAGTGACACCAAAGTTTCTAGTTTCTGTTTGTGTCTCCCCTGAGGAGGTTTCAGGCCAGCTATGTCTTTCAGTACTATCTCTTTTGGTTTGGAAGCTATTGCTGGACGTTTGGTAGAAAAAGCTGCTCCGGCCGAGAAAAACAATTTTGGTGCACCATGCAGGTATATTTGAGTTTCCCAGGCAAACGAAAGCAGTGACCCCAAAGTTTCTAGTTTCTGTTTGTGTCTCCCCTGAGGAGGTTTCAGGCCAGCTATGTCTTTCAGTACTATCTCTTTTCGTTTGGAAGCATTTGCTGGACGTTTGGTAGAAAAAGCTTCTCCGGCCGAGAAAAACACTTTTGGTGCACCATGCAGGTACATTTGAGTTTCCCAGGCAAACGAAAGCAGTTACACCAAAGTTTCTAGTTTCTGTTTATGTCTCCTCCAAGGAGGTTTCAGGCCAGCTATGTCTTTCAGTGCTATCTCTTTTGGTTTGGAAGCTATTGCTGGACGTTTGGTAGAAAAAGCTTCTCCGGCCGAGAAAAACACTTTTGGTGCACCATGCAGGTACATTTGAGTTTCCGAGGCAAACGAAAGCAGTGACACCAAAGTTTCTAGTTTCTGTTTGTGTCTCCCCTGAGGAGGTTTCAGGCCAGCAATATCTTTCAGAACTATCTGTTTTTGTTTAGAAGCTATTGCTGGACGTTCGGTAGAAAAAGTTGCTCTGGCCAAGAAAAACACCTTTGGTGCACCATGCAGGTACATTTGAGTTTCCCAGGCAAACGAAAGCAGTGACACCAAAGTTTCTAGTTTCTGTTTGTGTCTCCCCTGAGGAGGTTTCAGGCCAGCTATGTCTTTCAGTACTATCTCTTTTGGTTTGGAAGCTATTGCTGGACGTTTGGCATGTTTGGTAGAAAAAGCTTCTCCGGCCGAGAAAAACACTTTTGGTGCACCATGCAGGTACATTTGAGTTTCCCAGGCAAACGAAAGCAGTGACACCAAAGTTTCTAGTTTATGTTTGTGTCTCCCCTGAGGAGGTTTCAGGCCAGCAATATCTTTCAGTACTATCTCTTTTGGTTTGGAAGCTATTGCTGGACGTTTGGTAGAAAAAGCTGCTCCGGCCGAGAAAAACACTTTTGGTGCACCATGCAGGTACATTTGAGTTTCCCAGGCAAAAAAAAGCAGTTACACCAAAGTTTCTTGTTTCTGTTTGTGTCTCCCCTGAGGAGGTTTCAGGCCAGCTATGTCTTTCAGTACTATCTCTTTTGGTTTGGAAGCTATTGCTGGACGTTTGGTAGAAAAAGCTTCTCCGGCTGAGAAAAACACTTTTGGTGCACCATGCAGGTACATTTGAGTTTCCCAGGCAAACGAAAGTAGTGACACCAAAGTTTCTAGTTTCTGTTTGTGTCTCCCCTGAGGAGGTTTCAGGCCAGCTATGTCTTTCAGTACTATCTCTTTTGGTTTGGAAGCTATTGCTGGACGTTTGGCATGTTTGGTAGAAAAAGCTGCTCCGGCCGAGAAAAACACTTTTGGTGCACCATGCAGGTACATTTGAGTTTCCCAGGCAAACGAAAGCAGTGACACCAAAGTTTCTACTTTCTGTTTGTGTCTCCCCTGAGGAGATTTCAGGCCAGCTATGTCTTTCAGTACTATCTCTTTTGGTTTGGAAGCTATTGCTGGACGTTTGGTAGAAAAAGCTTCTCCGGCTGAGAAAAACACTTTTGGTGCACCATGCAGGTACATTTGAGTTTCCCAGGCAAACGAAAGTAGTGACACCAAAGTTTCTAGTTTCTGTTTGTGTCTCCCCCGAGGAGGTTTCACGCCAGCTATGTCTTTCAGTACTATCTCTTTTGGTTTGGAAGCTATTGCTGGACGTTTGGCATGTTTGGTAGAAAAAGCTTCTCCGGCCGAGAAAAACACTTTTGGTGCACCATGCAGGTACATTTGAGTTTCCCAGGCAAACGAAAGCAGTTACACCAAAGTTTCTACTTTCTGTTTGTGTCTCCCCTGAGGAGGTTTCAGGCCAGCAATATCTTTCAGTACTATCTCTTTTGGTTTGGAAGCTATTGCTGGACGTTTGGTAGAAAAAGATGCTCCGGCCGAGAAAAACACTTTTGGTGCACCATGCAGGTACATTTGAGTTTCCCAGGCAAACGAAAGCAGTGACACCAAAGTTTCTAGTTTCTGTTTGTGTCTCCCCTGAGGAGGTTTCAGGCCAGCTATGTCTTTCAGTACTATCTCTTTTGGTTTGGAAGCTATTGCTGGACGTTTGGCATGTTTGGTAGAAAAAGCTTCTCCGGCCGAGAAAAACACTTTTGGTGCACCATGCAGGTACATTTGAGTTTCCCAGGCAAACGAAAGCAGTGACACCAAAGTTTCTAGTTTCTGTTTGTTTCTCCCCTGAGGAGGTTTCAGGCCAGCAATATCTTTCAGTACTATCTCTTTTGGTTTGGAAGCTATTGCTGGACGTTTGGTAGAAAAAGCTGCTCCGGCTGAGAAAAACACTTTGGTGCACCATGCAGGTACATTTGAGTTTCCCAGGCAAACGAAAGCAGTGACACCAAAGTTTCTAGTTTCTGTTTGTGTCTCCCCTGAGGAGGTTTCAGGCCAGCTATGTCTTTCAGTACTATCTCTTTTTGTTTGGAAGCTATTGCTGGACGTTTGGTAGAAAAAGCTGCTCTGGCCGAGAAAAACACTTTGGTGCACCATGAAGGTACATTTGAGTTTCCCAGGCAAATGAAAGCAGTTACACCAAAGTTTCTAGTTTCTGTTTGTGTCTCCCCTGAGGAGGTTTCAGGCCAGCAATATCTTTCAGAACTTTCTGTTTTTGTTTAGAATCTATTGCTGGACTTTCGGTAGGAAAAGCTGCTCTGGCCGAGAAAAACACTTTGGTGCACCATGCAGGTACATTTGAGTTTCCCAGGCAAACGAAAGCAGTTACACCAAAGTTTCTAGTTTCTGTTTGTGTCTCCCCTGAGGAGGTTTCAGGCCAGCTATGTCTTTCAGTACTATCTCTTTTGGTTTGGATGCTATTGCTGGACGTTTGGCATGTTTGGTAGAAAAAGCTTCTCCGGCCGAGAAAAACACTTTTGGTGCACCATGCAGGTACATTTGAGTTTCCCAGGCAAACGAAAGCAGTTACACCAAAGTTTCTAGTTTCTGTTTGTGTCTCCCCTGAGGAGGTTTCAGGGCAGCTATGTCTTTCAGTACTATCACTTTTGGTTTGGAAGCTATTGCTGGACGTTCGGTAGAAAAAGCTGCTCTGACCGAGAAAAACACTTTGGTGCACCATGCAGGTACATTTGAGTTTCCCAGGCAAACGAAAGCAGTGACACCAAAGTTTCTAGTTTCTGTTTGTGTCTCCCCTGAGGAGGTTTCAGGCCAGCAATGTCTTTCTGTACTATCTCTTTTGGTTTGGATGCTATTGCTGGACGTTTGGCATGTTTGGTAGAAAAATGCTGCTCCGGCCGAGGAAAACACTTTTGGTGCACCATGCAGGTACATTTGAGTTTCCCAGGCAAACGAAAGCAGTTACACCAAAGTTTCTAGTCTCTGTTTGTGTCTCCTCCAAGGAGGTTTCAGGCCAGCTATGTCTTTCAGTGCTATCTCTTTTGGTTTGGAAGCTATTGCTGGACGTTTGGTAGAAAAAGCTTCTCCGGCCGAGAAAAACACTTTTGGTGCATCATGCAGGTACATTTGAGTTTCCCAGGCAAACAAAAGCAGTTACACCAAAGTTTCTAGTTTCTGTTTGTGTCTCCCCTGAGGAGGTTTCAGGCCAGCAATATCTTTCAGAACTATCTGTTTTTGTTTAGAAGCTATTGCTGGACGTTCGGTAGAAAAAGTTTCTCTGGCCAAGAAAAACACCTTCGGTGCACCGTGCAGGTACATTTGAGTTTCCCAGGCAAACGAAAGCAGTGACACCAAAGTTTCTAGTTTCTGTTTGTGTCTCCCCTGAGGAGGTTTCAGGCCAGCTATGTCTTTCAGTACTATCTCTTTTAGTTTGGATGCTATTGCTGGACGTTTGGCATGTTTGGTAGAAAAAGCTTCTCCGGCCGAGAAAAACACTTTTGGTGCACCATGCAGGTACATTTGAGTTTCCCAGACAAACGAAAGCAGTTACACCAAAGTTTCTGGTTTCTGTTTGTGTCTCCCCTGAGGAGGTTTCAGGCCAGCAATGTCTTTCAGTACTATCTCTTTTGGTTTGGATGCTATTGCTGGACGTTTGGCATGTTTGGTAGAAAAAGATTCTCCGGCCGAGAAAAACACTTTCGGTGCACCATGCAGGTACATTTGAGTTTCCCAGGCAAACGAAAGCAGTGACACCAAAGTTTCTAGTTTCTGTTTGTGTCTCCTCCAAGGAGGTTTCTGGCCAGCTATGTCTTTCAGTGCTATCTCTTTTGGTTTGGAAGCTATTGCTGGACGTTTGGTAGAAAAAGCTTCTCCGGCCGAGAAAAACACTTTTGGTGCACCATGCAGGTACATTTGAGTTTCCGAGGCAAACGAAAGCAGTGACACCAAAGTTTCTAGTTTCTGTTTGTGTCTCCCCTGAGGAGGTTTCAGGCCAGCAATATCTTTCAGAACTATCTGTTTTTGTTTAGAAGCTATTGCTGGACGTTCGGTAGAAAAAGTTGCTCTGGCCAAGAAAAACACCTTTGGTGCACCATGCAGGTACATTTGAGTTTCCCAGGCAAACGAAAGCAGTGACACCAAAGTTTCTAGTTTCTGTTTGTGTCTCCCCTGAGGAGGTTTCAGGCCAGCTATGTCTTTCAGTACTATCTCTTTTGGTTTGGAAGCTATTGCTGGACGTTTGGCATGTTTGGTAGAAAAAGCTTCTCCGGCCGAGAAAAACACTTTTGGTGCACCATGCAGGTACATTTGAGTTTCCCAGGCAAACGAAAGCAGTGACACCAAAGTTTCTAGTTTCTGTTTGTGTCTCCCCTGAGGAGGTTTCAGGCCAGCAATATCTTTCAGTACTATCTCTTTTGGTTTGGAAGCTATTGCTGGACGTTTGGTAGAAAAAGCTTCTCCGGCCGAGAAAAACACTTTTGGTGCACCATGCAGGTACATTTGAGTTTCCCAGGCAAAAAAAAGCAGTTACACCAAAGTTTCTTGTTTCTGTTTGTGTCTCCCCTGAGGAGGTTTCAGGCCAGCTATGTCTTTCAGTACTATCTCTTTTGGTTTGGAAGCTATTGCTGGACGTTTGGTAGAAAAAGCTTCTCCGGCTGAGAAAAACACTTTTGGTGCACCATGCAGGTACATTTGAGTTTCCCAGGCAAACGAAAGTAGTGACACCAAAGTTTCTAGTTTCTGTTTGTGTCTCCCCTGAGGAGGTTTCAGGCCAGCTATGTCTTTCAGTACTATCTCTTTTGGTTTGGAAGCTATTGCTGGACGTTTGGCATGTTTGGTAGAAAAAGCTTCTCCGGCCGAGAAAAACACTTTTGGTGCACCATGCAGGTACATTTGAGTTTCCCAGGCAAACGAAAGCAGTGACACCAAAGTTTCTAGTTTATGTTTGTGTCTCCCCTGAGGAGGTTTCAGGCCAGCAATATCTTTCAGTACTATCTCTTTTGGTTTGGAAGCTATTGCTGGACGTTTGGTAGAAAAAGCTGCTCCGGCCGAGAAAAACACTTTTGGTGCACCATGCAGGTACATTTGAGTTTCCCAGGCAAAAAAAAGCAGTTACACCAAAGTTTCTTGTTTCTGTTTGTGTCTCCCCTGAGGAGGTTTCAGGCCAGCTATGTCTTTCAGTACTATCTCTTTTGGTTTGGAAGCTATTGCTGGACGTTTGGTAGAAAAAGCTTCTCCGGCTGAGAAAAACACTTTTGGTGCACCATGCAGGTACATTTGAGTTTCCCAGGCAAACGAAAGTAGTGACACCAAAGTTTCTAGTTTCTGTTTGTGTCTCCCCTGAGGAGGTTTCAGGCCAGCTATGTCTTTCAGTACTATCTCTTTTGGTTTGGAAGCTATTGCTGGACGTTTGGCATGTTTGGTAGAAAAAGCTGCTCCGGCCGAGAAAAACACTTTTGGTGCACCATGCAGGTACATTTGAGTTTCCCAGGCAAACGAAAGCAGTGACACCAAAGTTTCTACTTTCTGTTTGTGTCTCCCCTGAGGAGATTTCAGGCCAGCTATGTCTTTCAGTACTATCTCTTTTGGTTTGGAAGCTATTGCTGGACGTTTGGTAGAAAAAGCTTCTCCGGCTGAGAAAAACACTTTTGGTGCACCATGCAGGTACATTTGAGTTTCCCAGGCAAACGAAAGTAGTGACACCAAAGTTTCTAGTTTCTGTTTGTGTCTCCCCCGAGGAGGTTTCACGCCAGCTATGTCTTTCAGTACTATCTCTTTTGGTTTGGAAGCTATTGCTGGACGTTTGGCATGTTTGGTAGAAAAAGCTTCTCCGGCCGAGAAAAACACTTTTGGTGCACCATGCAGGTACATTTGAGTTTCCCAGGCAAACGAAAGCAGTTACACCAAAGTTTCTACTTTCTGTTTGTGTCTCCCCTGAGGAGGTTTCAGGCCAGCAATATCTTTCAGTACTATCTCTTTTGGTTTGGAAGCTATTGCTGGACGTTTGGTAGAAAAAGATGCTCCGGCCGAGAAAAACACTTTTGGTGCACCATGCAGGTACATTTGAGTTTCCCAGGCAAACGAAAGCAGTGACACCAAAGTTTCTAGTTTCTGTTTGTGTCTCCCCTGAGGAGGTTTCAGGCCAGCTATGTCTTTCAGTACTATCTCTTTTGGTTTGGAAGCTATTGCTGGACGTTTGGCATGTTTGGTAGAAAAAGCTTCTCCGGCCGAGAAAAACACTTTTGGTGCACCATGCAGGTACATTTGAGTTTCCCAGGCAAACGAAAGCAGTGACACCAAAGTTTCTAGTTTCTGTTTGTGTCTCCCCTGAGGAGGTTTCAGGCCAGCAATATCTTTCAGTACTATCTCTTTTGGTTTGGAAGCTATTGCTGGACGTTTGGTAGAAAAAGCTGCTCCGGCTGAGAAAAACACTTTGGTGCACCATGCAGGTACATTTGAGTTTCCCAGGCAAACGAAAGCAGTGACACCAAAGTTTCTAGTTTCTGTTTGTGTCTCCCCTGAGGAGGTTTCAGGCCAGCTATGTCTTTCAGTACTATCTCTTTTGGTTTGGAAGCTATTGCTGGACGTTTGGTAGAAAAAGCTGCTCTGGCCGAGAAAAACACTTTGGTGCACCATGAAGGTACATTTGAGTTTCCCAGGCAAATGAAAGCAGTTACACCAAAGTTTCTAGTTTCTGTTTGTGTCTCCCCTGAGGAGGTTTCAGGCCAGCAATATCTTTCAGAACTTTCTGTTTTTGTTTAGAATCTATTGCTGGACTTTCGGTAGGAAAAGCTGCTCTGGCCGAGAAAAACACTTTGGTGCACCATGCAGGTACATTTGAGTTTCCCAGGCAAACGAAAGCAGTTACACCAAAGTTTCTAGTTTCTGTTTGTGTCTCCCCTGAGGAGGTTTCAGGCCAGCTATGTCTTTCAGTACTATCTCTTTTGGTTTGGATGCTATTGCTGGACGTTTGGCATGTTTGGTAGAAAAAGCTTCTCCGGCCGAGAAAAACACTTTTGGTGCACCATGCAGGTACATTTGAGTTTCCCAGGCAAACGAAAGCAGTTACACCAAAGTTTCTAGTTTCTGTTTGTGTCTCCCCTGAGGAGGTTTCAGGGCAGCTATGTCTTTCAGTACTATCACTTTTGGTTTGGAAGCTATTGCTGGACGTTCGGTAGAAAAAGCTGCTCTGACCGAGAAAAACACTTTGGTGCACCATGCAGGTACATTTGAGTTTCCCAGGCAAACGAAAGCAGTGACACCAAAGTTTCTAGTTTCTGTTTGTGTCTCCCCTGAGGAGGTTTCAGGCCAGCAATGTCTTTCTGTACTATCTCTTTTGGTTTGGATGCTATTGCTGGACGTTTGGCATGTTTGGTAGAAAAATGCTGCTCCGGCCGAGGAAAACACTTTTGGTGCACCATGCAGGTACATTTGAGTTTCCCAGGCAAACGAAAGCAGTTACACCAAAGTTTCTAGTCTCTGTTTGTGTCTCCTCCAAGGAGGTTTCAGGCCAGCTATGTCTTTCAGTGCTATCTCTTTTGGTTTGGAAGCTATTGCTGGACGTTTGGTAGAAAAAGCTTCTCCGGCCGAGAAAAACACTTTTGGTGCACCATGCAGGTACATTTGAGTTTCCCAGGCAAACAAAAGCAGTTACACCAAAGTTTCTAGTTTCTGTTTGTGTCTCCCCTGAGGAGGTTTCAGGCCAGCAATATCTTTCAGAACTATCTGTTTTTGTTTAGAAGCTATTGCTGGACGTTCGGTAGAAAAAGTTTCTCTGGCCAAGAAAAACACCTTCGGTGCACCGTGCAGGTACATTTGAGTTTCCCAGGCAAACGAAAGCAGTGACACCAAAGTTTCTAGTTTCTGTTTGTGTCTCCCCTGAGGAGGTTTCAGGCCAGCTATGTCTTTCAGTACTATCTCTTTTAGTTTGGATGCTATTGCTGGACGTTTGGCATGTTTGGTAGAAAAAGCTTCTCCGGCCGAGAAAAACACTTTTGGTGCACCATGCAGGTACATTTGAGTTTCCCAGACAAACGAAAGCAGTTACACCAAAGTTTCTGGTTTCTGTTTGTGTCTCCCCTGAGGAGGTTTCAGGCCAGCAATGTCTTTCAGTACTATCTCTTTTGGTTTGGATGCTATTGCTGGACGTTTGGCATGTTTGGTAGAAAAAGATTCTCCGGCCGAGAAAAACACTTTCGGTGCACCATGCAGGTACATTTGAGTTTCCCAGGCAAACGAAAGCAGTGACACCAAAGTTTCTAGTTTCTGTTTGTGTCTCCTCCAAGGAGGTTTCTGGCCAGCTATGTCTTTCAGTGCTATCTCTTTTGGTTTGGAAGCTATTGCTGGACGTTTGGTAGAAAAAGCTTCTCCGGCCGAGAAAAACACTTTTGGTGCACCATGCAGGTACATTTGAGTTTCCGAGGCAAACGAAAGCAGTGACACCAAAGTTTCTAGTTTCTGTTTGTGTCTCCCCTGAGGAGGTTTCAGGCCAGCAATATCTTTCAGAACTATCTGTTTTTGTTTAGAAGCTATTGCTGGACGTTCGGTAGAAAAAGTTGCTCTGGCCAAGAAAAACACCTTTGGTGCACCATGCAGGTACATTTGAGTTTCCCAGGCAAACGAAAGCAGTGACACCAAAGTTTCTAGTTTCTGTTTGTGTCTCCCCTGAGGAGGTTTCAGGCCAGCTATGTCTTTCAGTACTATCTCTTTTGGTTTGGAAGCTATTGCTGGACGTTTGGCATGTTTGGTAGAAAAAGCTTCTCCGGCCGAGAAAAACACTTTTGGTGCACCATGCAGGTACATTTGAGTTTCCCAGGCAAACGAAAGCAGTGACACCAAAGTTTCTAGTTTCTGTTTGTGTCTCCCCTGAGGAGGTTTCAGGCCAGCAATATCTTTCAGTACTATCTCTTTTGGTTTGGAAGCTATTGCTGGACGTTTGGTAGAAAAAGCTGCTCTGGCCGAGAAAAACACTTTTGGTGCACCATGCAGGTACATTTGAGTTTCCCAGGCAAAAAAAAGCAGTTACACCAAAGTTTCTTGTTTCTGTTTGTGTCTCCCCTGAGGAGGTTTCAGGCCAGCTATGTCTTTCAGTACTATCTCTTTTGGTTTGGAAGCTATTGCTGGACGTTTGGTAGAAAAAGCTTCTCCGGCTGAGAAAAACACTTTTGGTGCACCATGCAGGTACATTTGAGTTTCCCAGGCAAACGAAAGTAGTGACACCAAAGTTTCTAGTTTCTGTTTGTGTCTCCCCTGAGGAGGTTTCAGGCCAGCTATGTCTTTCAGTACTATCTCTTTTGGTTTGGAAGCTATTGCTGGACGTTTGGCATGTTTGGTAGAAAAAGCTGCTCCGGCCGAGAAAAACACTTTTGGTGCACCATGCAGGTACATTTGAGTTTCCCAGGCAAACGAAAGCAGTGACACCAAAGTTTCTACTTTCTGTTTGTGTCTCCCCTGAGGAGGTTTCAGGCCAGCTATGTCTTTCAGTACTATCTCTTTTGGTTTGGAAGCTATTGCTGGACGTTTGGTAGAAAAAGCTTCTCCGGCTGAGAAAAACACTTTTGGTGCACCATGCAGGTACATTTGAGTTTCCCAGGCAAACGAAAGTAGTGACACCAAAGTTTCTAGTTTCTGTTTGTGTCTCCCCCGAGGAGGTTTCAGGCCAGCTATGTCTTTCAGTACTATCTCTTTTGGTTTGGAAGCTATTGCTGGACGTTTGGTAGAAAAAGATGCTCCGGCCGAGAAAAACACTTTTGGTGCACCATGCAGGTACATTTGAGTTTCCCAGGCAAACGAAAGCAGTGACACCAAAGTTTCTAGTTTCTGTTTGTGTCTCCCCTGAGGAGGTTTCAGGCCAGCTATGTCTTTCAGTACTATCTCTTTTGGTTTGGAAGCTATTGCTGGACGTTTGGCATGTTTGGTAGAAAAAGCTTCTCCGGCCGAGAAAAACACTTTTGGTGCACCATGCAGGTACATTTGAGTTTCCCAGGCAAACGAAAGCAGTGACACCAAAGTTTCTAGTTTCTGTTTGTGTCTCCCCTGAGGAGGTTTCAGGCCAGCAATATCTTTCAGTACTATCTCTTTTGGTTTGGAAGCTATTGCTGGACGTTTGGTAGAAAAAGCTGCTCCGGCTGAGAAAAACACTTTGGTGCACCATGCAGGTACATTTGAGTTTCCCAGGCAAACGAAAGCAGTGACACCAAAGTTTCTAGTTTCTGTTTGTGTCTCCCCTGAGGAGGTTTCAGGCCAGCTATGTCTTTCAGTACTATCTCTTTTTGTTTGGAAGCTATTGCTGGACGTTTGGTAGAAAAAGCTGCTCTGGCCGAGAAAAACACTTTGGTGCACCATGAAGGTACATTTGAGTTTCCCAGGCAAATGAAAGCAGTTACACCAAAGTTTCTAGTTTCTGTTTGTGTCTCCCCTGAGGAGGTTTCAGGCCAGCAATATCTTTCAGAACTTTCTGTTTTTGTTTAGAATCTATTGCTGGACTTTCGGTAGGAAAAGCTGCTCTGGCCGAGAAAAACACTTTGGTGCACCATGCAGGTACATTTGAGTTTCCCAGGCAAACGAAAGCAGTTACACCAAAGTTTCTAGTTTCTGTTTGTGTCTCCCCTGAGGAGGTTTCAGGCCAGCTATGTCTTTCAGTACTATCTCTTTTGGTTTGGATGCTATTGCTGGACGTTTGGCATGTTTGGTAGAAAAAGCTTCTCCGGCCGAGAAAAACACTTTTGGTGCACCATGCAGGTACATTTGAGTTTCCCAGGCAAACGAAAGCAGTTACACCAAAGTTTCTAGTTTCTGTTTGTGTCTCCCCTGAGGAGGTTTCAGGGCAGCTATGTCTTTCAGTACTATCACTTTTGGTTTGGAAGCTATTGCTGGACGTTCGGTAGAAAAAGCTGCTCTGACCGAGAAAAACACTTTGGTGCACCATGCAGGTACATTTGAGTTTCCCAGGCAAACGAAAGCAGTGACACCAAAGTTTCTAGTTTCTGTTTGTGTCTCCCCTGAGGAGGTTTCAGGCCAGCAATGTCTTTCTGTACTATCTCTTTTGGTTTGGATGCTATTGCTGGACGTTTGGCATGTTTGGTAGAAAAATGCTGCTCCGGCCGAGGAAAACACTTTTGGTGCACCATGCAGGTACATTTTAGTTTCCCAGGCAAACGAAAGCAGTTACACCAAAGTTTCTAGTCTCTGTTTGTGTCTCCTCCAAGGAGGTTTCAGGCCAGCTATGTCTTTCAGTGCTATCTCTTTTGGTTTGGAAGCTATTGCTGGACGTTTGGTAGAAAAAGCTTCTCCGGCCGAGAAAAACACTTTTGGTGCACCATGCAGGTACATTTGAGTTTCCGAGGCAAACGAAAGCAGTGACACCAAAGTTTCTAGTTTCTGTTTGTGTCTCCCCTGAGGAGGTTTCAGGCCAGCAATATCTTTCAGAACTATCTTTTTTTGTTTAGAAGCTATTGCTGGACGTTCGGTAGAAAAAGTTTCTCTGGCCAAGAAAAACACCTTCGGTGCACCGTGCAGGTACATTTGAGTTTCCCAGGCAAACGAAAGCAGTGACACCAAAGTTTCTAGTTTCTGTTTGTGTCTCCCCTGAGGAGGTTTCAGGCCAGCTATGTCTTTCAGTACTATCTCTTTTAGTTTGGATGCTATTGCTGGACGTTTGGCATGTTTGGTAGAAAAAGCTTCTCCGGCCGAGAAAAACACTTTTGGTGCACCATGCAGGTACATTTGAGTTTCCCAGACAAACGAAAGCAGTTACACCAAAGTTTCTGGTTTCTGTTTGTGTCTCCCCTGAGGAGGTTTCAGGCCAGCAATGTCTTTCAGTACTATCTCTTTTGGTTTGGATGCTATTGCTGGACGTTTGGCATGTTTGGTAGAAAAAGATTCTCCGGCCGAGAAAAACACTTTCGGTGCACCATGCAGGTACATTTGAGTTTCCCAGGCAAACGAAAGCAGTGACACCAAAGTTTCTAGTTTCTGTTTGTGTCTCCCCTGAGGAGGTTTCAGGCCAGCTATGTCTTTCAGTACTATCTCTTTTCGTTTGGAAGCTATTGCTGGACGTTTGGCATTTTTGGTAGAAAAAGATTCTCTGGCCGAGAAAAACACTTTTGGTGCACCATGCAGGTACATTTGAGTATCCCAGGCAAACGAAAGCAGTGACACCAAAGTTTCTAGTTTCTGTTTGTGTCTCCCCTGAGGAGGTTTCAGGCCAGCAATATCTTTCAGTACTATCTCTTTTGGTTTGGAAGCTATTGCTGGACGTTTGGTAGAAAAAGCTGCTCCGGCCGAGAAAAACACTTTTGGTGCACCATGCAGGTACATTTGAGTTTCCCAGGCAAACGAAAGCAGTGACACCAAAGTTTCTAGTTTCTGTTTGTGTCTCCCCTGAGGAGGTTTCAGGCCAGCTATGTCTTTCAGTACTATTTCTTTTGGTTTGGAAGCTATTGCTGGACGTCTGGCATGTTTGGTAGAAAAAGCTTCTCCGGCTGAGAAAAACACTTTTGGTGCACCATGCAGGTACATTTGAGTTTCCCAGGCAAACGAAAGTAGTGACACCAAAGTTTCTAGTTTCTGTTTGTGTCTCCCCCGAGGAGGTTTCAGGCCAGCTATGTCTTTCAGTACTATCTCTTTTGGTTTGGAAGCTATTGCTGGACGTTTGGCATGTTTGGTAGAAAAAGCTTCTCCGGCCGAGAAAAACACTTTTGGTGCACCATGCAGGTACATTTGAGTTTCCCAGTCAAACGAAAGCAGTTACACCAAAGTTTCTACTTTCTGTTTGTGTCTCCCCTGAGGAGGTTTCAGGCCAGCAATATCTTTCAGTACTATCTCTTTTGGTTTGGAAGCTATTGCTGGACGTTTGGTAGAAAAATCTGCTCCGGCCGAGAAAAACACTTTTGGTGCACCATGCAGGTACATTTGAGTTTCCCAGGCAAATGAAAGCAGTTACACCAAAGTTTCTAGTTTCTGTTTGTGTCTCCCCCAAGGAGGTTTCAGGCCAGCTATGTCTTTCAGTGCTATCTCTTTTGGTTTGGAAGCTATTGCTGGACGTTTGGTAGAAAAAGCTTCTCCGGCCGAGAAAAACACTTTTGGTGCACCATGCAGGTACATTTGAGTTTCCCAGGCAAACAAAAGCAGTGACACCAAAGTTTCTAGTTTCTGTTTGTGTCTCCCCTCAGGAGGTTTCAGTCCAGCAATATCTTTCAGAACTATCTGTTTTTGTTTAGAAGCTATTGCTGGACGTTCGGTAGAAAAAGCTGCTCTGGCCAAGAAAAACACTTTGGTGCACCATGCAGGTACATTTGAGTTTCCCAGAAAAACGAAAGCAGTTACACCAAAGTTTCTGGTTTCTGTTTGTGTCTCCCCTGAGGAGGTTTCAGGCCAGCAATGTCTTTCAGTACTATCTATTTTGGTTTGGATGCTATTGCTGGACGTTTGGCATGTTTGGTAGAAAAAGATTCTCCGGCCGAGAAAAACACTTTTGGTGCACCATGCAGGTACATTTGAGTTTCCCAGGCAAACGAAAGCAGTGACACCAAAGTTTCTAGTTTCTGTTTGTGTCTCCCCTGAGGAGGTTTCAGGCCAGCTATGTCTTTCAGTACTATCTCTTTTGGTTTGGAAGCTATTTCTGGACGTTTGGCATTTTTGGTAGAAAAAGATTCTCCGGCCGAGAAAAACACTTTTGGTGCACCATGCAGGTACATTTGAGTTTCCCAGGCAAATGAAAGCAGTGACACCAAAGTTTCTAGTTTCTGTTTGTGTCTCCCCTGAGGAGGTTTCAGGCCAGCTATGTCTTTCAGTACTATCTCTTTTGGTTTGGAAGCTATTGCTGGACGTTTGGTAGAAAAAGCTGCTCTGGCCGAGAAAAACACTTTTGGTGCACCATGCAGGTACATTTGAGGTTCCCAGGCAAACGAAAGCAGTGACACCAAAGTTTCTAGTTTCTGTTTGTGTCTCCCCTGAGGAGGTTTCAGGCCAGCTATGACTTTCATTACTATCTCTTTTGGTTTGGAAGCTATTGCTGGACGTTTGGCATGTTTGGTAGAAAAAGCTGCTCTGGCCGAGAAAAACACTTTTGGTGCACCATGCAGGTACATTTGAGTTTCCAAGGCAAACGAAAGCAGTGACACCAAAGTTTCTAGTTTCTGTTTGTGTCTCCCCTGAGGAGGTTTCAGGCCAGCTATGACTTTCAGTACTATCTCTTTTGGTTTGGAAGCTATTTTTGTACGTTTTGTTGAAAAAGCTTCTCCGGCCGAGAAAAACACTTTTGGTGCACCATGCAGGTACATTTGAGTTTCCCAGGCAAACAAAAGCAGTTACACCAAAGTTTCTAGTTTCTGTTTGTGTCTCCCCTGAGGAGGTTTCAGGCCAGCTATGTCTTTCAGTACTATCTCTTTTCGTTTGGAAGATTTTGCTGGACGTTTGGTAGTAAAAGCTTCTCCGGCCGAGAAAAACACTTTTGGTGCACCATGCAGGTACATTTGAGTTTCCCAGGAAAATGAAAGCAGTTACACCAAGATTTCTAGTTTCTGTTTGTGTCTCCTCCAAGGAGGTTTCAGGCCAGCTACGTCTTTCAGTGCTATCTCTTTTGGTTTGGAAGCTATTGCTGGACGTTTGGTAGAAAAATCTTCTCCGGCCGAGAAAAACACTTTTGGTGCACCATGCAGGTACATTTGAGTTTCCCAGGCAAACAAAAGCAGTGACACCAAAGTTTCTAGTTTCTGTTTGTGTCTCCCCTGAGGAGGTTTCAGGCCAGCAATATCTTTCAGAACTATCTGTTTTTGTTTAGAAGCTATTGCTGGACGTTCGGTAGAAAAAGCTTCTCCGGCCAAGAAAAACACTTTGGTGCAACATGCAGGTACATTTGAGTTTCCCAGGCAAACGAAAGCAGTTACACCAAAGTTTCTAGTTTCTGTTTGTGTCTCCCCTGAGGAGGTTTCAGGCCATCTATGTCTTTCAGTACTATCTCTTTTGGTTTGGAAGCTATTGCTGGACGTTTGGCATGTTTGGTAGAAAAAGCTTCTCCGGCCGAGAAAAACACTTTTGGTGCACCATGCAGGTACATTTGAGTTTCCCAGGCAAACGAAAGCAGTGACACCAAAGTTTCTAGTTTCTGTTTGTGTCTCCCCTGAGGAGGTTTCAGGCCAGTAATGTCTTTCAGTACTATCTCTTTTGGTTTGGATGCTATTGCTGGACGTTTGGCATGTTTGGTAGAAAAAGATTCTCCGGCCGAGAAAAACACTTTTGGTGCACCATGCAGGTACATTTGAGTTTCCCAGGCAAACGAAAGCAGTGACACCAAAGTTTCTAGTTTCTGTTTGTGTCTCCCCTGAGGAGGTTTCAGGCCAGCTATGTCTTTCAGTACTATCTCTTTTGGTTTGGAAGCTATTTTTGTACGTTTTGTTGAAAAAGCTGCTCCGGCCGAGAAAAACACTTTTGGTGCACCATGCAGGTACATTTGAGTTTCCCAGGCAAACGAAAGCAGTTACACCAAAGTTTCTAGTTTCTGTTTGTGTCTCCCCTGAGGAGGTTTCAGGCCAGCTATGTCTTTCAGTACTATCTCTTTTTGTTTGGAAGATTTTGCTGGACGTTTGGTAGAAAAAGCTTCTCCGGCCGAGAAAAACACTTTTGGTGCACCATGCAGGTACATTTGAGTTTCCCAGGCAAATGAAAGCAGTTACACCAAGATTTCTAGTTTCTGTTTGTGTCTCCTCCAAGGAGGTTTCAGGCCAGCTACGTCTTTCAGTGCTATCTCTTTTGGTTTGGAAGCTATTGCTGGACGTTTGGTAGAAAAAGCTTCTCCGGCCGAGAAAAACACTTTTGGTGCACCATGCAGGTACATTTGAGTTTCCCAGGCAAACAAAAGCAGTGACACCAAAGTTTCTAGTTTCTGTTTGTGTCTCCCCTGAGGAGGTTTCAGTCCAGCAATATCTTTCAGAACTATCTGTTTTTGTTTAGAAGCTATTGCTGGACGTTCGGTAGAAAAAGCTGCTCTGGCCAAGAAAAACACTTTGGTGCAACATGCAGGTACATTTGAGTTTCCCAGGCAAACGAAAGCAGTTACACCAAAGTTTCTAGTTTCTGTTTGTGTCTCCCCTGAGGAGGTTTCAGGCCATCTATGTCTTTCAGTACTATCTCTTTTGGTTTGGAAGCTATTGCTGGACGTTTGGCATGTTTGGTAGAAAAAGCTTCTCCGGCCGAGAAAAACACTTTTGGTGCACCATGCAGGTACATTTGAGTTTCCCAGACAAACGAAAGCAGTTACACCAAAGTTTCTAGTTTCTGTTTGTGTCTCCCCTGAGGAGGTTTCAGGCCAGTAATGTCTTTCAGTACTATCTCTTTTGGTTTGGATGCTATTGCTGGACGTTTGGCATGTTTGGTAGAAAAAGATTCTCCGGCCGAGAAAAACACTTTTGGTGCACCATGCAGGTACATTTGAGTTTCCCAGGCAAACGAAAGCAGTGACACCAAAGTTTCTAGTTTCTGTTTGTGTCTCCCCTGAGGAGGTTTCAGGCCAGCTATGTCTTTCAGTACTATCTCTTTTGGTTTGGAAGCTATTGCTGGACGTTTGGTAGAAAAAGCTGCTCCGGCCGAGAAAAACAATTTTGGTGCACCATGCAGGTACATTTGAGTTTCCCAGGCAAACGAAAGCAGTGACACCAAAGTTTCTAGTTTCTGTTTGTGTCTCCCCTGAGTAGGTTTCAGGCCAGCTATGTCTTTCAGTACTATCTCTTTTGGTTTGGAAGCTATTATTGGACGTTTGGTAGAAAAAGCTGCTCCGGCCGAGAAAAACACTTTTGGTGCACCATGCAGGTACATTTGAGTTTCCCAGGCAAACGAAAGCAGTGACCCCAAAGTTTCTAGTTTCTGTTTGTGTCTCCCCTGAGGAGGTTTCAGGCCAGCAATATCTTTCAGTACTATCTCTTTTGGTTTGGAAGCTATTGCTGGACGTTTGGTAGAAAAAGCTGCTCCGGCCGAGAAAAACACTTTTGGTGCACCATGCAGGTACATTTGAGTTTCCCAGGCAAACGAAAGCAGTGACACCAAAGTTTCTAGTTTCTGTTTGTGTCTCCCCTGAGGAGGTTTCAGGCCAGCTATGTCTTTCAGTACTATCTCTTTTGGTTTGGAAGCTATTGCTGGACGTTTGGCATGTTTGGTAGAAAAAGCTTCTCCGGCCGAGAAAAACACTTTTGGTGCACCATGCAGGTACATTTGAGTTTCCCAGACAAACGAAAGCAGTTACACCAAAGTTTCTAGTTTCTGTTTGTGTCTCCCCTGAGGAGGTTTCAGGCCAGTAATGTCTTTCAGTACTATCTCTTTTGGTTTGGATGCTATTGCTGGACGTTTGGCATGTTTGGTAGAAAAAGATTCTCCGGCCGAGAAAAACACTTTTGGTGCACCATGCAGGTACATTTGAGTTTCCCAGGCAAACGAAAGCAGTGACACCAAAGTTTCTAGTTTCTGTTTGTGTCTCCCCTGAGGAGGTTTCAGGCCAGCTATGTCTTTCAGTACTATCTCTTTTGGTTTGGAAGCTATTGCTGGACGTTTGGTAGAAAAAGCTGCTCCGGCCGAGAAAAACAATTTTGGTGCACCATGCAGGTACATTTGAGTTTCCCAGGCAAACGAAAGCAGTGACACCAAAGTTTCTAGTTTCTGTTTGTGTCTCCCCTGAGGAGGTTTCAGGCCATCTATGTCTTTCAGTACTATCTCTTTTGGTTTGGAAGCTATTGTTGGACGTTTGGTAGAAAAAGCTGCTCCGGCCGAGAAAAACAATTTTGGTGCACCATGCAGGTACATTTGAGTTTCCCAGGCAAACGAAAGCAGTGACCCCAAAGTTTCTAGTTTCTGTTTGTGTCTCCCCTGAGGAGGTTTCAGGCCAGCTATGTCTTTCAGTACTATCTCTTTTCGTTTGGAAGCATTTGCTGGACGTTTGGCATTTTTGGTAGAAAAAGATTCTCCGGCCGAGAAAAACACTTTTGGTGCACCATGCAGGTACATTTGAGTTTCCCAGGCAAACGAAAGCAGTGACACCAAAGTTTCTAGTTTCTGTTTGTGTCTCCCCTGAGGAGGTTTCAGGCCAGCTATGTCTTTCAGTACTATCTCTTTTCGTTTGGAAGCTATTGCTGGACGTTTGGCATTTTTGGTAGAAAAAGATTCTCTGGCCGAGAAAAACACTTTTGGTGCACCATGCAGGTACATTTGAGTTTCCCAGGCAAACGAAAGCAGTGACACCAAAGTTTCTAGTTTCTGTTTGTGTCTCCCCTGAGGAGGTTTCAGGCCAGCAATATCTTTCAGTACTATCTCTTTTGGTTTGGAAGCTATTGCTGGACGTTTGGTAGAAAAAGCTGCTCCGGCCGAGAAAAACACTTTTGGTGCACCATGCAGGTACATTTGAGTTTCCCAGGCAAACGAAAGCAGTGACACCAAAGTTTCTAGTTTCTGTTTGTGTCTCCCCTGAGGAGGTTTCAGGCCAGCTATGTCTTTCAGTACTATATCTTTTGGTTTGGAAGCTATTGCTGGACGTTTGGCATGTTTGGTAGAAAAAGCTTCTCCGGCCGAGAAAAACACTTTTGGTGCACCATGCAGGTACATTTGAGTTTCCCAGGCAAACGAAAGCAGTGACACCAAAGTTTCTTGTTTCTGTTTGTGTCTCCCCTGAGGAGGTTTCAGGCCAGCTATGTCTTTCAGTACTATCTCTTTTGGTTTGGAAGCTATTGCTGGACGTTTGGTAGAAAAAGCTTCTCCGGCTGAGAAAAACACTTTTGGTGCACCATGCAGGTACATTTGAGTTTCCCAGGCAAACGAAAGTAGTGACACCAAAGTTTCTAGTTTCTGTTTGTGTCTCCCCCGAGGAGGTTTCAGGCCAGCTATGTCTTTCAGTACTATCTCTTTTGGTTTGGAAGCTATTGCTGGACGTTTGGCATGTTTGGTAGAAAAAGCTTCTCCGGCTGAGAAAAACACTTTTGGTGCACCATGCAGGTACATTTGAGTTTCCCAGGCAAACGAAAGCAGTTACACCAAAGTTTCTACTTTCTGTTTGTGTCTCCCCTGAGGAGGTTTCAGGCCAGCAATATCTTTCAGTACTATCTCTTTTGGTTTGGAAGCTATTGCTGGACGTTTGGTAGAAAAAGCTGCTCCGGCCGAGAAAAACACTTTTGGTGCACCATGCAGGTACATTTGAGTTTCCCAGGCAAACGAAAGCAGTGACACCAAAGTTTCTAGTTTCTGTTTGTGTCTCCCCTGAGGAGGTTTCAGGCCAGCTATGTCTTTCAGTACTATCTCTTTTGGTTTGGAAGCTATTGCTGGACGTTTGGCATGTTTGGTAGAAAAAGCTTCTCCGGCCGAGAAAAACACTTTTGGTGCACCATGCAGGTACATCTGTGTTTCCCAGGCAAACGAAAGCAGTGACACCAAAGTTTCTAGTTTCTGTTTGTGTCTCCCCTGAGGAGGTTTCAGGCCAGCTATGTCTTTCAGTACTATCTCTTTTGGTTTGGAAGCTATTCCTGGACGTTTGGTAGAAAAAGCTGCTCCGGCCGAGAAAAACACTTTTGGTGCACCATGCAGGTACATTTGAGTTTCCCAGGCAAACGAAAGCAGTGACACCAAAGTTTCTTGTTTCTGTTTGTGTCTCCCCTGAGGAGGTTTAAGGCCAGCAATATCTTTCAGTACTATCTCTTTTGGTTTGGAAGCTATTGCTGGACGTTTGGTAGAAAAAGCTGCTCCGGCCGAGAAAAACACTTTGGTGCACCATGCAGGTACATTTGAGTTTCCCAGGCAAACGAAAGCAGTGACACCAAAGTTTCTAGTTTCTGTTTGTGTCTCCCCTGAGGAGGTTTCAGGCCATCTATGTCTTTCAGTACTATCTCTTTTGGTTTGGAAGCTATTGCTGGACGTTTGGTAGAAAAAGCTGCTCCGGCCGAGAAAAACACTTTTGGTGCACCATGCAGGTACATTTGAGTTTCCCAGGAAAACGAAAGCAGTGACACCAAAGTTTCTAGTTTCTGTTTGTGTCTCCCCTGAGGAGGTTTCAGGCCAGCAATATCTTTCAGAACTATCTGTTTTGGTTTGGAAGCTATTGCTGGACGTTTGGCATGTTTGGTAGAAAAAGCTGCTCCGGCTGAGAAAAACACTTTTGGTGCACCATGCAGGTACATTTGAGTTTCCCAGGCAAACGAAAGCAGTGACACCAAAGTTTCTAGTTTCTGTTTGTGTCTCCCCTGAGGAGGTTTCAGGCCAGCTATGTCTTTCAGTACTATCTCTTTTTGTTTGGAAGCTATTGCTGGACGTTTGGTAGAAAAAGCTGCTCTGGCCGAGAAAAACACTTTGGTGCACCATGAAGGTACATTTGAGTTTCCCAGGCAAATGAAAGCAGTTACACCAAAGTTTCTAGTTTCTGTTTGTGTCTCCCCTGAGGAGGTTTCAGGCCAGCAATATCTTTCAGAACTATCTGTTTTTGTTTAGAATCTATTGCTGGACTTTCGGTAGAAAAAGCTGCTCTGGCCGAGAAAAACACTTTGGTGCACCATGCAGGTACATTTGACTTTCCCAGGCAAACGAAAGCAGTTACACCAAAGTTTCTAGTTTCTGTTTGTGTCTCGCCTGAGGAGGTTTCAGGCCAGCTATGTCTTTCAGTACTATCTCTTTGGGTTTGGATGCTATTGCTGGACGTTTGGCATGTTTGGTAGAAAAAGCTTCTCCGGCCGAGAAAAACACTTTTGGTGCACCATGCAGGTACATTTGAGTTTCCCAGGCAAACGAAAGCAGTTACACCAAAGTTTCTAGTTTCTGTTTGTGTCTCCCCTGAGGAGGTTTCAGGCCAGCTATGTCTTTCAGTACTATCACTTTTGGTTTGGAAGCTATTGCTGGACGTTTGGTAGAAAAAGCTGCTCTGACCGAGAAAAACACTTTGGTGCACCATGCAGGTACATTTGAGTTTCCCAGGCAAACGAAAGCTGTGACACCAAAGTTTCTAGTTTCTGTTTGTGTCTCCCCTGAGGAGGTTTCAGGCCAGCAATGTCTTTCTGTACTATCTCTTTTGGTTTGGATGCTATTGCTGGACGTTTGGCATGTTTGGTAGAAAAATGCTGCTCCGGCCGAGAAAAACACTTTTGGTGCACCATGCAGGTACATTTGAGTTTCCCAGGCAAACGAAAGCAGTTACACCAAAGTTTCTAGTTTCTGTTTGTGTCTCCTCCAAGGAGGTTTCAGGCCAGCTATGTCTTTCAGTGCTATCTCTTTTGGTTTGGAAGCTATTGCTGGACGTTTGGTAGAAAAAGCTTCTCCGGCCGAGAAAAACACTTTTGGTGCACCATGCAGGTACATTTGAGTTTCCGAGGCAAACGAAAGCAGTGACACCAAAGTTTCTAGTTTCTGTTTGTGTCTCCCCTGAGGAGGTTTCAGGCCAGCAATATCTTTCAGAACTATCTGTTTTTGTTTAGAAGCTATTGCTGGACGTTCGGTAGAAAAAGTTGCTCTGGCCAAGAAAAACACCTTTGGTGCACCATGCAGGTACATTTGAGTTTCCCAGGCAAACGAAAGCAGTGACACCAAAGTTTCTAGTTTCTGTTTGTGTCTCCCCTGAGGAGGTTTCAGGCCAGCTATGTCTTTCAGTACTATCTCTTTTGGTTTGGATGCTATTGCTGGACGTTTGGCATGTTTGGTAGAAAAAGATTCTCCGGCCGAGAAAAACACTTTTGGTGCACCATGCAGGTACATTTGAGTTTCCCAGACAAACGAAAGCAGTTACACCAAAGTTTCTGGTTTCTGTTTGTGTCTCCCCTGAGGAGGTTTCAGGCCAGCAATGTCTTTCAGTACTATCTCTTTTGGTTTGGATGCTATTGCTGGACGTTTGGCATGTTTGGTAGAAAAAGATTCTCCGGCCGAGAAAAACACTTTTGGTGCACCATGCAGGTACATTTGAGTTTCCCAGGCAAACGAAAGCAGTGACACCAAAGTTTCTAGTTTCTGTTTGTGTCTCCCCTGAGGAGGTTTCAGGCCAGCTATGTCTTTAAGTACTATCTCTTTTCGTTTGGAAGCTATTGCTGGACGTTTGGCATTTTTGGTAGAAAAAGATTCTCTGGCCGAGAAAAACACTTTTGGTGCACCATGCAGGTACATTTGAGTTTCCCAGGCAAACGAAAGCAGTGACACCAAAGTTTCTAGTTTCTGTTTGTGTCTCCCCTGAGGAGGTTTCAGGCCAGCAATATCTTTCAGTACTATCTCTTTTGGTTTGGAAGCTATTGCTGGACGTTTGGTAGAAAAAGCTGCTCCGGCCGAGAAAAACACTTTTGGTGCACCATGCAGGTACATTTGAGTTTCCCAGGAAAACGAAAGCAGTGACACCAAAGTTTCTAGTTTCTGTTTGTGTCTCCCCTGAGGAGGTTTCAGGCCAGCAATATCTTTCAGAACTATCTGTTTTGGTTTGGAAGCTATTGCTGGACGTTTGGCATGTTTGGTAGAAAAAGCTGCTCCGGCTGAGAAAAACACTTTTGGTGCACCATGCAGGTACATTTGAGTTTCCCAGGCAAACGAAAGCAGTGACACCAAAGTTTCTAGTTTCTGTTTGTGTCTCCCCTGAGGAGGTTTCAGGCCAGCTATGTCTTTCAGTACTATCTCTTTTTGTTTGGAAGCTATTGCTGGACGTTTGGTAGAAAAAGCTGCTCTGGCCGAGAAAAACACTTTGGTGCACCATGAAGGTACATTTGAGTTTCCCAGGCAAATGAAAGCAGTTACACCAAAGTTTCTAGTTTCTGTTTGTGTCTCCCCTGAGGAGGTTTCAGGCCAGCAATATCTTTCAGAACTATCTGTTTTTGTTTAGAATCTATTGCTGGACTTTCGGTAGAAAAAGCTGCTCTGGCCGAGAAAAACACTTTGGTGCACCATGCAGGTACATTTGACTTTCCCAGGCAAACGAAAGCAGTTACACCAAAGTTTCTAGTTTCTGTTTGTGTCTCGCCTGAGGAGGTTTCAGGCCAGCTATGTCTTTCAGTACTATCTCTTTGGGTTTGGATGCTATTGCTGGACGTTTGGCATGTTTGGTAGAAAAAGCTTCTCCGGCCGAGAAAAACACTTTTGGTGCACCATGCAGGTACATTTGAGTTTCCCAGGCAAACGAAAGCAGTTACACCAAAGTTTCTAGTTTCTGTTTGTGTCTCCCCTGAGGAGGTTTCAGGCCAGCTATGTCTTTCAGTACTATCACTTTTGGTTTGGAAGCTATTGCTGGACGTTTGGTAGAAAAAGCTGCTCTGACCGAGAAAAACACTTTGGTGCACCATGCAGGTACATTTGAGTTTCCCAGGCAAACGAAAGCTGTGACACCAAAGTTTCTAGTTTCTGTTTGTGTCTCCCCTGAGGAGGTTTCAGGCCAGCAATGTCTTTCTGTACTATCTCTTTTGGTTTGGATGCTATTGCTGGACGTTTGGCATGTTTGGTAGAAAAATGCTGCTCCGGCCGAGAAAAACACTTTTGGTGCACCATGCAGGTACATTTGAGTTTCCCAGGCAAACGAAAGCAGTTACACCAAAGTTTCTAGTTTCTGTTTGTGTCTCCTCCAAGGAGGTTTCAGGCCAGCTATGTCTTTCAGTGCTATCTCTTTTGGTTTGGAAGCTATTGCTGGACGTTTGGTAGAAAAAGCTTCTCCGGCCGAGAAAAACACTTTTGGTGCACCATGCAGGTACATTTGAGTTTCCGAGGCAAACGAAAGCAGTGACACCAAAGTTTCTAGTTTCTGTTTGTGTCTCCCCTGAGGAGGTTTCAGGCCAGCAATATCTTTCAGAACTATCTGTTTTTGTTTAGAAGCTATTGCTGGACGTTCGGTAGAAAAAGTTGCTCTGGCCAAGAAAAACACCTTTGGTGCACCATGCAGGTACATTTGAGTTTCCCAGGCAAACGAAAGCAGTGACACCAAAGTTTCTAGTTTCTGTTTGTGTCTCCCCTGAGGAGGTTTCAGGCCAGCTATGTCTTTCAGTACTATCTCTTTTGGTTTGGATGCTATTGCTGGACGTTTGGCATGTTTGGTAGAAAAAGATTCTCCGGCCGAGAAAAACACTTTTGGTGCACCATGCAGGTACATTTGAGTTTCCCAGACAAACGAAAGCAGTTACACCAAAGTTTCTGGTTTCTGTTTGTGTCTCCCCTGAGGAGGTTTCAGGCCAGCAATGTCTTTCAGTACTATCTCTTTTGGTTTGGATGCTATTGCTGGACGTTTGGCATGTTTGGTAGAAAAAGATTCTCCGGCCGAGAAAAACACTTTTGGTGCACCATGCAGGTACATTTGAGTTTCCCAGGCAAACGAAAGCAGTGACACCAAAGTTTCTAGTTTCTGTTTGTGTCTCCCCTGAGGAGGTTTCAGGCCAGCTATGTCTTTAAGTACTATCTCTTTTCGTTTGGAAGCTATTGCTGGACGTTTGGCATTTTTGGTAGAAAAAGATTCTCTGGCCGAGAAAAACACTTTTGGTGCACCATGCAGGTACATTTGAGTTTCCCAGGCAAACGAAAGCAGTGACACCAAAGTTTCTAGTTTCTGTTTGTGTCTCCCCTGAGGAGGTTTCAGGCCAGCAATATCTTTCAGTACTATCTCTTTTGGTTTGGAAGCTATTGCTGGACGTTTGGTAGAAAAAGCTGCTCCGGCCGAGAAAAACACTTTTGGTGCACCATGCAGGTACATTTGAGTTTCCCAGGCAAACGAAAGCAGTGACACCAAAGTTTCTAGTTTCTGTTTGTGTCTCCCCTGAGGAGGTTTCAGGCCAGCTATGTCTTTCAGTACTATCTCTTTTGGTTTGGAAGCTATTGCTGGACGTCTGGCATGTTTGGTAGAAAAAGCTTCTCCGGCCGAGAAAAACACTTTTGGTGCACCATGCAGGTACATTTGAGTTTCCCAGGCAAACGAAAGCAGTGACACCAAAGTTTCTTGTTTCTGTTTGTGTCTCCCCTGAGGAGGTTTCAGGCCAGCTATGTCTTTCAGTACTATCTCTTTTGGTTTGGAAGCTATTGCTGGACGTTTGGTAGAAAAAGCTTCTCCGGCTGAGAAAAACACATTTGGTGCACCATGCAGGTACATTTGAGTTTCCCAGGCAAACGAAAGTAGTGACACCAAAGTTTCTAGTTTCTGTTTGTGTCTCCCCCGAGGAGGTTTCAGGCCAGCTATGTCTTTCAGTACTATCTCTTTTGGTTTGGAAGCTATTGCTGGACGTTTGGCATGTTTGGTAGAAAAAGCTTCTCCGGCCGAGAAAAACACTTTTGGTGCACCATGCAGGTACATTTGAGTTTCCCAAACAAACGAAAGCAGTGACACCAAAGTTTCTAGTTTCTGTTTGTGTCTCCCCTGAGGAGGTTTCAGGCCAGCTATGTCTTTCAGTACTATCTCTTTTGGTTTGGAAGCTATTGCTGGACGTTTGGTAGAAAAAGCTGCTCCGGCCGAGAAAAACACTTTTGGTGCACCATGCAGGTACATTTGAGTTTCCCAGGCAAACGAAAGCAGTGACACCAAAGTTTCTAGTTTCTGTTTGTGTCTCCCCTGAGGAGGTTTCAGGCCAGCAATATCTTTCAGTACTATCTCTTTTGGTTTGGAAGCTATTGCTGGACGTTTGGTAGAAAAAGCTGCTCCGGCCGAGAAAAACACTTTGGTGCACCATGCAGGTACATTTGAGTTTCCCAGGCAAACGAAAGCAGTGAAACCAAAGTTTCTAGTTTCTGTTTGTGTCTCCCCTGAGGAGGTTTCAGGCCATCTATGTCTTTCAGTACTATCTCTTTTGGTTTGGAAGCTATTGCTGGATGTTTGGTAGAAAAAGCTGCTCCGGCCGAGAAAAACACTTTTGGTGCACCATGCAGGTACATTTGAGTTTCCCAGGAAAACGAAAGCAGTGACACCAAAGTTTCTAGTTTCTGTTTGTGTCTCCCCTGAGGAGGTTTCAGGCCAGCAATATCTTTCAGAGCTATCTGTTTTGGTTTGGAAGCTATTGCTGGACGTTTGGCATGTTTGGTATAAAAAGCTGCTCCGGCTGAGAAAAACACTTTTGGTGCACCATGCAGGTACATTTGAGTTTCCCAGGCAAACGAAAGCAGTGACACCAAAGTTTCTAGTTTCTGTTTGTGTCTCCCCTGAGGAGGTTTCAGGCCAGCTATGTCTTTCAGTACTATCTCTTTTTGTTTGCAAGCTATTGCTGGACGTTTGGTAGAAAAAGCTTCTCCGGCCGAGAAAAACACTTTTGGTGCACCATGAAGGTACATTTGAATTTCCCAGGCAAATGAAAGCAGTTACACCAAAGTTTCTTGTTTCTGTTTGTGTCTCCCCCGAGGAGGTTTCAGGCCAGCTATGTCTTTCAGTACTATCTCTTTTGGTTTGGAAGCTATTGCTGGACGTTTGGTAGAAAAAGCTTCTCCGGCTGAGAAAAACACATTTGGTGCACCATGCAGGTACATTTGAGTTTCCCAGGCAAACGAAAGTAGTGACACCAAAGTTTCTAGTTTCTGTTTGTGTCTCCCCCGAGGAGGTTTCAGGCCAGCTATGTCTTTCAGTACTATCTCTTTTGGTTTGGAAGCTATTGCTGGACGTTTGGCATGTTTGGTAGAAAAAGCTTCTCCGGCCGAGAAAAACACTTTTGGTGCACCATGCAGGTACATTTGAGTTTCCCAAACAAACGAAAGCAGTGACACCAAAGTTTCTAGTTTCTGTTTGTGTCTCCCCTGAGGAGGTTTCAGGCCAGCTATGTCTTTCAGTACTATCTCTTTTGGTTTGGAAGCTATTGCTGGACGTTTGGTAGAAAAAGCTGCTCCGGCCGAGAAAAACACTTTTGGTGCACCATGCAGGTACATTTGAGTTTCCCAGGCAAACGAAAGCAGTGACACCAAAGTTTCTAGTTTCTGTTTGTGTCTCCCCTGAGGAGGTTTCAGGCCAGCAATATCTTTCAGTACTATCTCTTTTGGTTTGGAAGCTATTGCTGGACGTTTGGTAGAAAAAGCTGCTCCGGCCGAGAAAAACACTTTGGTGCACCATGCAGGTACATTTGAGTTTCCCAGGCAAACGAAAGCAGTGAAACCAAAGTTTCTAGTTTCTGTTTGTGTCTCCCCTGAGGAGGTTTCAGGCCATCTATGTCTTTCAGTACTATCTCTTTTGGTTTGGAAGCTATTGCTGGATGTTTGGTAGAAAAAGCTGCTCCGGCCGAGAAAAACACTTTTGGTGCACCATGCAGGTACATTTGAGTTTCCCAGGAAAACGAAAGCAGTGACACCAAAGTTTCTAGTTTCTGTTTGTGTCTCCCCTGAGGAGGTTTCAGGCCAGCAATATCTTTCAGAGCTATCTGTTTTGGTTTGGAAGCTATTGCTGGACGTTTGGCATGTTTGGTATAAAAAGCTGCTCCGGCTGAGAAAAACACTTTTGGTGCACCATGCAGGTACATTTGAGTTTCCCAGGCAAACGAAAGCAGTGACACCAAAGTTTCTAGTTTCTGTTTGTGTCTCCCCTGAGGAGGTTTCAGGCCAGCTATGTCTTTCAGTACTATCTCTTTTTGTTTGCAAGCTATTGCTGGACGTTTGGTAGAAAAAGCTTCTCCGGCCGAGAAAAACACTTTTGGTGCACCATGAAGGTACATTTGAATTTCCCAGGCAAATGAAAGCAGTTACACCAAAGTTTCTAGTTTCTGTTTGTGTCTCCCCCGAGGAGGTTTCAGGCCAGCTATGTCTTTCAGTACTATCTCTTTTGGTTTGGAAGCTATTGCTGGACGTTTGGTAGAAAAAGCTTCTCCGGCCGAGAAAAACACTTTTGGTGCACCATGCAGGTACATTTGAGTTTCCCAGGCAAACAAAAGCAGTGACACCAAAGTTTCTAGTTTCTGTTTGTGTCTCCCCTGAGGAGGTTTCAGGCCAGCAATATCTTTCAGAACTATCTGTTTTTGTTTAGAATCTATTGCTGGACTTTCGGTAGAAAAAGCTGCTCTGGCCGAGAAAAACACTTTGGTGCACCATGCAGGTACATTTGAGTTTCCCAGGCAAACGAAAGCAGTGACACCAAAGTTTCTAGTTTCTGTTTGTGTCTCCCCTGAGGAGGTTTCAGGCCAGCTATGTCTTTCAGTACTATCTCTTTTGGTTTGGATGCTATTGCTGGACGTTTGGCATGTTTGGTAGAAAAAGCTTCTCCGGCCGAGAAAAACACTTTTGGTGCACCATGCAGGTACATTTGAGTTTCCCAGGCAAACGAAAGCAGTTACACCAAAGTTTCTAGTTTCTGTTTGTGTCTCCCCTGAGGAGGTTTCAGGGCAGCTATGTCTTTCAGTACTATCACTTTTGGTTTGGAAGCTATTGCTGGACGTTCGGTAGAAAAAGCTGCTCTGACCGAGAAAAACACTTTGGTGCACCATGCAGGTACATTTGAGTTTCCCAGGCAAACGAAAGCAGTGACACCAAAGTTTCTAGTTTCTGTTTGTGTCTCCCCTGAGGAGGTTTCAGGCCAGCAATGTCTTTCTGTACTATCTCTTTTGGTTTGGATGCTATTGCTGGACGTTTGGCATGTTTGGTAGAAAAATGCTGCTCCGGCCGAGAAAAAAACTTTTGGTGTACCATGCAGGTACATTTGAGTTTCCCAGGAAAACGAAAGCAGTTACACCAAAGTTTCTAGTTTCTGTTTGTGTCTCCCCTGAGGAGGTTTCAGGCCAGCTATGTCTTTCAGTACTATCTCTTTTGGTTTGGAAGCTATTGCTGGACGTTTGGCATTTTTGGTAGAAAAAGATTCTCTGGCCGAGAAAAACACTTTTGGTGCACCATGCAGGTACATTTGAGTTTCCCAGGCAAACGAAAGCAGTTACACCAAAGTTTCTACTTTCTGTTTGTGTCTCCCCTGAGGAGGTTTCAGGCCAGCAATATCTTTCAGTACTATCTCTTTTGGTTTGGAAGCTATTGCTGGACGATTGGTAGAAAAAGCTGCTCTGGCCGAGAAAAACACTTTTGGTGCACCATGCAGGTACATTTGAGTTTCCCAGGCAAACGAAAGCAGTGACACCAAAGTTTCTAGTTTCTGTTTGTGTCTCCCCTGAGGAGGTTTCAGGCCAGCTATGTCTTTCAGTACTATCTCTTTTCATTTGGAAGCTATTGCTGGACGTTTGGTAGAAAAAGCTTCTCCGGCCGAGAAAAACACTTTTGGTGCACCATGCAGGTACATTTGAATTTCCCAGGCAAATGAAAGCAGCTACACCAAAGTTTCTAGTTTCTGTTTGTGTCTCCCCCGAGGAGGTTTCAGGCCAGCTATGTCTTTCAGTACTATCTCTTTTGGTTTGGAAGCTATTGCTGGACGTTCGGTAGAAAAAGCTTCTCCGGCCGAAAAAACACTTTTGGTGCACCATGCAGGTACATTTGAGTTTCCCAGGCAAATGAAAGCAGTTACACCAAAGTTTCTAGTTTCTGTTTGTGTCTCCCCCGAGGAGGTTTCAGGCCAGCTAAGTCTTTCAGTACTATCTCTTTTGGTTTGGAAGCTATTGCTGGACGTTTGGTAGAAAAAGCTTCTCCGGCTGAGAAAAACACTTTTGGTGCACCATGCAGGTGCATTTGACTTTCCCAGGCAAACAAAAGCAGTGACACCAAAGTTTCTAGTTTCTGTTTGTGTCTCCCCTGAGGAGGTTTCAGGCCAGCAATATCTTTCAGAACTATCTGTTTTTGTTTAGAAGCTATTGCTGGACTTTCGGTAGAAAAAGCTGCTCTGGCCGAGAAAAACACTTTGGTGCACCATGCAGGTACATTTGAGTTTCCCAGGCAAACGAAAGCAGTGACACCAAAGTTCCTAGTTTCTGTTTGTGTCTCCCCTGAGGAGGTTTCAGGCCAGCAATGTCTTTCTGTGCTATCTCTTTTGGTTTGGATGCTATTGCTGGACGTTTGGAATGCTTGGTAGAAAAATGCTGCTCCGGCCGAGAAAAACACTTTTGGTGCACCATGCAGGTACATTTGAGTTTCCCAGGCAAACGAAAGCAGTGACACCAAAGTTTCTAGTTTCTGTTTGTGTCTCCCCTGAGGAGGTTTCAGGCCAGCCATGTCTTTCAGTACTATCTCTTTTGGTTTGGAAGCTATTGCTGGACGTAAGGCATTTTTTGTAGAAAAAGCTTCTCCGGCCGAGAAAAACACTTTTGGTGCACCATGCAGGTACATTTGAGTTTCCCAGGCAAACAAAAGCAGTTACACCAAAGTTTCTAGTTTCTGTTTGTGTCTCCTCTGAGGAGGTTTCAGGGCAGCAATATCTTTCAGTACTATCTCTTTTGGTTTGGAAGCTATTGCTGGACGTTTGGTAGAAAAAGCTGCTCCGGCCGAGAAAAACACTTTTGGTGCACCATGCAGGTACATTTGAGTTTCCCAGGCAAACGAAAGCCGTGACACCAAAGTTTCTAGTTTCTGTTTGTGTCTCCCCTGAGGAGGTTTCAGGCCATCTATGTCTTTCAGTACTATCTCTTTTGGTTTGGAAGCTATTGCTGGACATTTGGTAGAAAAAGCTTCTCCGGCCGAGAAAAACACTTTTGGTGCACCATGCAGGTACATTTGAGTTTCCCAGGCAAACGAAAGCAGTGACACCAAAGTTTCTAGTTTCTGTTTGTGTCTCCCCTGAGGAGGTTTCAGGCCAGCAATGACTTTCATTACTATCTCTTTTGGTTTGGAAGCTATTGCTGGACGTTTGGCATGTTTGGTAGAAAAAGCTTCTCCGGCCGAGAAAAACACTTTTGGTGCACCATGCAGGTACATTTGAGTTTCCCAGGCAAACGAAAGCAGTTACACCAAAGTTTCTAGTTTCTGTTTGTGTCTCCCCTGAGGAGGTTTCAGGCCAGCTATGACTTTCATTACTATCTCTTTTGGTTTGGAAGCTATTGCTGGACGTTTGGCATGCTTGGTAGAAAAAGCTTCTCCGGCCGAGAAAAACACTTTTGGTGCACCATGCAGGTACATTTGAGTTTCCCAGGCAAACAAAAGCAGTTACACCAAAGTTTCTAGTTTCTGTTTGTGTCTCCCCTGAGGAGGTTTCAGGCCATCTATGTCTTTCAGTACTATCTCTTTTGTTTTGGAAGCTATTGCTGGACGTAAGGCATTTTTTGTAGAAAAAGCTTCTCCGGCCGAGAAAAACACTTTTGGTGGACCATGCAGGTACATTTGAGTTTCCCAGGCAAACAAAAGCAGTTACACCAAAGTTTCTAGTTTCTGTTTGTGTCTCCCCTGAGGAGGTTTCAGGGCAGCAATATCTTTCAGTACTATCTCTTTTGGTTTGGAAGCTATTGCTGGACGTTTGGTAGAAAAAGCTGCTCCGGCCGAGAAAAACACTTTTGGTGCACCATGCAGGTACATTTGAGTTTCCCAGGCAAACGAAAGCAGTGACACCAAAGTTTCTACTTTCTGTTTGTGTCTCCCCTGAGGAGGTTTCAGGCCAGCTATGTCTTTCAGTACTATCTCTTTTGGTTTGGAAGCTATTGCTGGACGTTTGGTAGAAAAAGCTGCTCCGGCCGAGAAAAACACTTTGGTGTACCATGCAGGTACATTTGAGTTTCCCAGGCAAACGAAAGCAGTTACACCAAAGTTTCTAGTTTCTGTTTGTGTCTCCCCTGAGGAGGTTTCAGGCCAGCAATGTCTTTCTGTGCTATCTCTTTTGGTTTGGATGCTATTGCTGGACGTTTGGCATGCTTGGTAGAAAAATGCTGCTCCGGCCGAGAAAAACACTTTTGGTGCACCATGCAGGTACATTTGAGTTTCCCAGGCAAACGAAAGCTGTTACACCAAAGTTTCTAGTTTCTGTTTGTGTCTCCCCTGAGGAGGTTTCAGGCCAGCTATGTCTTTCAGTACTATCTCTTTTGGTTTGGAAGCTATTGCTGGACGATTGGTAGAAAAAGCTGCGCTGGCCGAGAAAAACACTTCTGGTGCACCATGCAGGTACATTTGAGTTTCCCAGGCAAACGAAAGCAGTGACACCAAAGTTTCTAGTTTCTGTTTGTGTCTCCCCTTAGGAGGTTTCAGGCCAGCTATGTCTTTCAGTACTATCTCTTTTGGTTTGGAAGCTATTGCTGGACGTTTGGTAGAAAAAGCTGCTCTGGCCGAGAAAAACACTTTTGGTGCACCATGCAGGTACATTTGAATTTCCCAGGCAAATGAAAGCAGTTACACCAAAGTTTCTAGTTTCTGTTTGTGTCTCCCCCGAGGAGGTTTCAGGCCAGCTAAATCTTTCAGTACTATCTCTTTTGGTTTGGAAGCTATTGCTGGACGTTTGGTAGAAAAAGCTTCTCCGGCTGAGAAAAACACTTTTGGTGCACCATGCAGGTGCATTTGACTTTCCCAGGCAAACAAAAGCAGTGACACCAAAGTTTCTAGTTTCTGTTTGTGTCTCCCCTGAGGAGGTTTCAGGCCAGCAATATCTTTCAGAACTATCTGTTTTTGTTTAGAAGCTATTGCTGGACTTTCGGTAGAAAAAGCTGCTCTGGCCGAGAAAAACACTTTGGTGCACCATGCAGGTACATTTGAGTTTCCCAGGCAAACGAAAGCAGTGACACCAAAGTTTCTAGTTTCTGTTTGTGTCTCCCCTGAGGAGGTTTCAGGCCAGCTATGTCTTTCAGTACTATCTCTTTTGGTTTGGATGCTATTGCTGGACGTTCGGTAGAAAAAGCTGCTCTGGCCAAGAAAAACACTTTTGGTGCACCATGCAGGTACATTTGAGTTTCCCAGGCAAACGAAAGCAGTTACACCAAAGTTTCTAGTTTCTGTTTGTGTCTCCCCTGAGGAGGTTTCAGGCCAGCAATGTCTTTCTGTGCTATCTCTTTTGGTTTGGATGCTATTGCTGGACGTTTGGAATGCTTGGTAGAAAAATGCTGCTCCGGCCGAGAAAAACACTTTTGGTGCACCATGCAGGTACATTTGAGTTTCCCAGGCAAACGAAAGCAGTGACACCAAAGTTTCTAGTTTCTGTTTGTGTCTCCCCTGAGGAGGTTTCAGGCCAGCTATGTCTTTCAGTACTATCTCTTTTGGTTTGGAAGCTATTGCTGGACGTAAGGCATTTTTTGTAGAAAAAGCTTCTCCGGCCGAGAAAAACACTTTTGGTGCACCTTGCAGGTACATTTGAGTTTCCCAGGCAAACGAAAGCAGTGACACCAAAGTTTCTAGTTTCTGTTTGTGTCTCCCCTGAGGAGGTTTCAGGCCAGCTATGACTTTCATTACTACCTCTTTTGGTTTGGAAGCTATTGCTGGACGTTTGGCATGCTTGGTAGAAAAAGCTTCTCCGGCCGAGAAAAACACTTTTGGTGCACCATGCAGGTACATTTGAGTTTCCCAGGCAAACGAAAGCAGTTACACCAAAGTTTCTAGTTTCTGTTTGTGTCTCCCCTGAGGAGGTTTCAGGCCAGCAATATCTTTCAGTACTATCTCTTTTGGTTTGGAAGCTATTGCTGGACGTTTGGTAGAAAAAGCTGCTCCGGCCGAGAAAAACACTTTTGGTGCACCATGCAGGTACATTTGAGTTTCCCAGGCAAACGAAAGCAGTGACACCAAAGTTTCTAGTTTCTGTTTGTGTCTCCCCTGAGGAGGTTTCAGGCCAGCTATGTCTTTCAGTACTATCTCTTTTGGTTTGGAAGCTATTGCTGGACGTCTGGCATGTTTGGTAGAAAAAGCTTCTCCGGCCGAGAAAAACACTTTTGGTGCACCATGCAGGTACATTTGAGTTTCCCAGGCAAACGAAAGCAGTGACACCAAAGTTTCTTGTTTCTGTTTGTGTCTCCCCTGAGGAGGTTTCAGGCCAGCTATGTCTTTCAGTACTATCTCTTTTGGTTTGGAAGCTATTGCTGGACGTTTGGTAGAAAAAGCTTCTCCGGCTGAGAAAAACACATTTGGTGCACCATGCAGGTACATTTGAGTTTCCCAGGCAAACGAAAGTAGTGACACCAAAGTTTCTAGTTTCTGTTTGTGTCTCCCCCGAGGAGGTTTCAGGCCAGCTATGTCTTTCAGTACTATCTCTTTTGGTTTGGAAGCTATTGCTGGACGTTTGGCATGTTTGGTAGAAAAAGCTTCTCCGGCCGAGAAAAACACTTTTGGTGCACCATGCAGGTACATTTGAGTTTCCCAAACAAACGAAAGCAGTGACACCAAAGTTTCTAGTTTCTGTTTGTGTCTCCCCTGAGGAGGTTTCAGGCCAGCTATGTCTTTCAGTACTATCTCTTTTGGTTTGGAAGCTATTGCTGGACGTTTGGTAGAAAAAGCTGCTCCGGCCGAGAAAAACACTTTTGGTGCACCATGCAGGTACATTTGAGTTTCCCAGGCAAACGAAAGCAGTGACACCAAAGTTTCTAGTTTCTGTTTGTGTCTCCCCTGAGGAGGTTTCAGGCCAGCAATATCTTTCAGTACTATCTCTTTTGGTTTGGAAGCTATTGCTGGACGTTTGGTAGAAAAAGCTGCTCCGGCCGAGAAAAACACTTTGGTGCACCATGCAGGTACATTTGAATTTCCCAGGCAAATGAAAGCAGTTACACCAAAGTTTCTAGTTTCTGTTTGTGTCTCCCCCGAGGAGGTTTCAGGCCAGCTATGTCTTTCAGTACTATCTCTTTTGGTTTGGATGCTATTGCTGGACGTTTGGCATGTTTGGTAGAAAAAGCTTCTCCGGCCGAGAAAAACACTTTTGGTGCACCATGCAGGTACATTTGAGTTTCCCAGGCAAACGAAAGCAGTTACACCAAAGTTTCTAGTTTCTGTTTGTGTCTCCCCTGAGGAGGTTTCAGGGCAGCTATGTCTTTCAGTACTATCACTTTTGGTTTGGAAGCTATTGCTGGACGTTCGGTAGAAAAAGCTGCTCTGACCGAGAAAAACACTTTGGTGCACCATGCAGGTACATTTGAGTTTCCCAGGCAAACGAAAGCAGTGACACCAAAGTTTCTAGTTTCTGTTTGTGTCTCCCCTGAGGAGGTTTCAGGCCAGCAATGTCTTTCTGTACTATCTCTTTTGGTTTGGATGCTATTGCTGGACGTTTGGCATGTTTGGTAGAAAAATGCTGCTCCGGCCGAGAAAAAAACTTTTGGTGTACCATGCAGGTACATTTGAGTTTCCCAGGAAAACGAAAGCAGTTACACCAAAGTTTCTAGTTTCTGTTTGTGTCTCCCCTGAGGAGGTTTCAGGCCAGCTATGTCTTTCAGTACTATCTCTTTTGGTTTGGAAGCTATTGCTGGACGTTTGGCATTTTTGGTAGAAAAAGATTCTCTGGCCGAGAAAAACACTTTTGGTGCACCATGCAGGTACATTTGAGTTTCCCAGGCAAACGAAAGCAGTTACACCAAAGTTTCTACTTTCTGTTTGTGTCTCCCCTGAGGAGGTTTCAGGCCAGCAATATCTTTCAGTACTATATCTTTTGGTTTGGAAGCTATTGCTGGACGATTGGTAGAAAAAGCTGCTCTGGCCGAGAAAAACACTTTTGGTGCACCATGCAGGTACATTTGAGTTTCCCAGGCAAACGAAAGCAGTGACACCAAAGTTTCTAGTTTCTGTTTGTGTCTCCCCTGAGGAGGTTTCAGGCCAGCTATGTCTTTCAGTACTATCTCTTTTCATTTGGAAGCTATTGCTGGACGTTTGGTAGAAAAAGCTTCTCCGGCCGAGAAAAACACTTTTGGTGCACCATGCAGGTACATTTGAATTTCCCAGGCAAATGAAAGCAGCTACACCAAAGTTTCTAGTTTCTGTTTGTGTCTCCCCCGAGGAGGTTTCAGGCCAGCTATGTCTTTCAGTACTATCTCTTTTGGTTTGGAAGCTATTGCTGGACGTTCTGTAGAAAAAGCTTCTCCGGCCGAAAAAACACTTTTGGTGCACCATGCAGGTACATTTGAGTTTCCCAGGCAAATGAAAGCAGTGACACCAAAGTTTCTAGTTTCTGTTTGTGTCTCCCCTGAGGAGGTTTCAGGCCAGCAATATCTTTCAGAACTATCTGTTTTTGTTTAGAAGCTATTGCTGGACTTTCGGTAGAAAAAGCTGCTCTGGCCGAGAAAAACACTTTGGTGCACCATGCAGGTACATTTGAGTTTCCCAGGCAAACGAAAGCAGTTACACCAAAGTTTCTAGTTTCTGTTTGTGTCTCCCCTGAGGAGGTTTCAGGCCAGCAATGTCTTTCTGTGCTATCTCTTTTGGTTTGGATGCTATTGCTGGACGTTTGGAATGCTTGGTAGAAAAATGCTGCTCCGGCCGAGAAAAACACTTTTGGTGCACCATGCAGGTACATTTGAGTTTCCCAGGCAAACGAAAGCAGTGACACCAAAGTTTCTAGTTTCTGTTTGTGTCTCCCCTGAGGAGGTTTCAGGCCAGCCATGTCTTTCAGTACTATCTCTTTTGGTTTGGAAGCTATTGCTGGACGTAAGGCATTTTTTGTAGAAAAAGCTTCTCCGGCCGAGAAAAACACTTTTGGTGCACCATGCAGGTACATTTGAGTTTCCCAGGCAAACAAAAGCAGTTACACCAAAGTTTCTAGTTTCTGTTTGTGTCTCCTCTGAGGAGGTTTCAGGGCAGCAATATCTTTCAGTACTATCTCTTTTGGTTTGGAAGCTATTGCTGGACGTTTGGTAGAAAAAGCTGCTCCGGCCGAGAAAAACACTTTTGGTGCACCATGCAGGTACATTTGAGTTTCCCAGGCAAACGAAAGCCGTGACACCAAAGTTTCTAGTTTCTGTTTGTGTCTCCCCTGAGGAGGTTTCAGGCCATCTATGTCTTTCAGTACTATCTCTTTTGGTTTGGAAGCTATTGCTGGACATTTGGTAGAAAAAGCTTCTCCGGCCGAGAAAAACACTTTTGGTGCACCATGCAGGTACATTTGAGTTTCCCAGGCAAACGAAAGCAGTGACACCAAAGTTTCTAGTTTCTGTTTGTGTCTCCCCTGAGGTGGTTTCAGGCCAGCAATGACTTTCATTACTATCTCTTTTGGTTTGGAAGCTATTGCTGGACGTTTGGCATGTTTGGTAGAAAAAGCTTCTCCGGCCGAGAAAAACACTTTTGGTGCACCATGCAGGTACATTTGAGTTTCCCAGGCAAACGAAAGCAGTTACACCAAAGTTTCTAGTTTCTGTTTGTGTCTCCCCTGAGGAGGTTTCAGGCCAGCTATGACTTTCATTACTATCTCTTTTGGTTTGGAAGCTATTGCTGGACGTTTGGCATGCTTGGTAGAAAAAGCTTCTCCGGCCGAGAAAAACACTTTTGGTGCACCATGCAGGTACATTTGAGTTTCCCAGGCAAACAAAAGCAGTTACACCAAAGTTTCTAGTTTCTGTTTGTGTCTCCCCTGAGGAGGTTTCAGGCCAGCTATGTCTTTCAGTACTATCTCTTTTGTTTTGGAAGCTATTGCTGGACGTAAGGCATTTTTTGTAGAAAAAGCTTCTCCGGCCGAGAAAAACACTTTTGGTGGACCATGCAGGTACATTTGAGTTTCCCAGGCAAACAAAAGCAGTTACACCAAAGTTTCTAGTTTCTGTTTGTGTCTCCCCTGAGGAGGTTTCAGGGCAGCAATATCTTTCAGTACTATCTCTTTTGGTTTGGAAGCTATTGCTGGACGTTTGGTAGAAAAAGCTGCTCCGGCCGAGAAAAACACTTTTGGTGCACCATGCAGGTACATTTGAGTTTCCCAGGCAAACGAAAGCAGTGACACCAAAGTTTCTAGTTTCTGTTTGTGTCTCCCCTGAGGAGGTTTCAGGCCAGCTATGTCTTTCAGTACTATCTCTTTTGGTTTGGAAGCTATTGCTGGACGTTTGGTAGAAAAAGCTGCTCCGGCCGAGAAAAACACTTTGGTGTACCATGCAGGTACATTTGAGTTTCCCAGGCAAACGAAAGCAGTTACACCAAAGTTTCTAGTTTCTGTTTGTGTCTCCCCTGAGGAGGTTTCAGGCCAGCAATGTCTTTCTGTGCTATCTCTTTTGGTTTGGATGCTATTGCTGGAAGTTTGGCATGCTTGGTAGAAAAATGCTGCTCCGGCCGAGAAAAACACTTTTGGTGCACCATGCAGGTACATTTGAGTTTCCCAGGCAAACGAAAGCTGTTACACCAAAGTTTCTAGTTTCTGTTTGTGTCTCCCCTGAGGAGGTTTCAGGCCAGCTATGTCTTTCAGTACTATCTCTTTTGGTTTGGAAGCTATTGCTGGACGATTGGTAGAAAAAGCTGCGCTGGCCGAGAAAAACACTTTTGGTGCACCATGCAGGTACATTTGAGTTTCCCAGGCAAACGAAAGCAGTGACACCAAAGTTTCTAGTTTCTGTTTGTGTCTCCCCTGAGGAGGTTTCAGGCCAGCTATGTCTTTCAGTACTATCTCTTTTGGTTTGGAAGCTATTGCTGGACGTTTGGTAGAAAAAGCTGCTCTGGCCGAGAAAAACACTTTTGGTGCACCATGCAGGTACATTTGAATTTCCCAGGCAAATGAAAGCAGTTACACCAAAGTTTCTAGTTTCTGTTTGTGTCTCCCCCGAGGAGGTTTCAGGCCAGCTAAATCTTTCAGTACTATCTCTTTTGGTTTGGAAGCTATTGCTGGACGTTTGGTAGAAAAAGCTTCTCCGGCTGAGAAAAACACTTTTGGTGCACCATGCAGGTGCATTTGACTTTCCCAGGCAAACAAAAGCAGTGACACCAAAGTTTCTAGTTTCTGTTTGTGTCTCCCCTGAGGAGGTTTCAGGCCAGCAATATCTTTCAGAACTATCTGTTTTTGTTTAGAAGCTATTGCTGGACTTTCGGTAGAAAAAGCTGCTCTGGCCGAGAAAAACACTTTGGTGCACCATGCAGGTACATTTGAGTTTCCCAGGCAAACGAAAGCAGTGACACCAAAGTTTCTAGTTTCTGTTTGTGTCTCCCCTGAGGAGGTTTCAGGCCAGCTATGTCTTTCAGTACTATCTCTTTTGGTTTGGATGCTATTGCTGGACGTTCGGTAGAAAAAGCTGCTCTGGCCAAGAAAAACACTTTTGGTGCACCATGCAGGTACATTTGAGTTTCCCAGGCAAACGAAAGCAGTTACACCAAAGTTTCTAGTTTCTGTTTGTGTCTCCCCTGAGGAGGTTTCAGGCCAGCAATGTCTTTCTGTGCTATCTCTTTTGGTTTGGATGCTATTGCTGGACGTTTGGAATGCTTGGTAGAAAAATGCTGCTCCGGCCGAGAAAAACACTTTTGGTGCACCATGCAGGTACATTTGAGTTTCCCAGGCAAACGAAAGCAGTGACACCAAAGTTTCTACTTTCTGTTTGTGTCTCCCCTGAGGAGGTTTCAGGCCAGCTATGTCTTTCAGTACTATCTCTTTTGGTTTGGAAGCTATTGCTGGACGTAAGGCATTTTTTGTAGAAAAAGCTTCTCCGGCCGAGAAAAACACTTTTGGTGCACCATGCAGGTACATTTGAGTTTCCCAGGCAAACGAAAGCAGTGACACCAAAGTTTCTAGTTTCTGTTTGTGTCTCCCCTGAGGAGGTTTCAGGCCAGCTATGACTTTCATTACTACCTCTTTTGGTTTGGAAGCTATTGCTGGACGTTTGGCATGCTTGGTAGAAAAAGCTTCTCCGGCCGAGAAAAACACTTTTGGTGCACCATGCAGGTACATTTGAGTTTCCCAGGCAAACGAAAGCAGTTACACCAAAGTTTCTAGTTTCTGTTTGTGTCTCCACTGAGGAGGTTTCAGGCCAGCAATATCTTTCAGTACTATCTCTTTTGGTTTGGAAGCTATTGCTGGACGTTTGGTAGAAAAAGCTGCTCCGGCCGAGAAAAACACTTTTGGTGCACCATGCAGGTACATTTGAGTTTCCCAGGCAAACGAAAGCAGTGACACCAAAGTTTCTAGTTTCTGTTTGTGTCTCCCCTGAGGAGGTTTCAGGCCAGCTATGTCTTTCAGTACTATCTCTTTTGGTTTGGAAGCTATTGCTGGACGTCTGGCATGTTTGGTAGAAAAAGCTTCTCCGGCCGAGAAAAACACTTTTGGTGCACCATGCAGGTACATTTGAGTTTCCCAGGCAAACGAAAGCAGTGACACCAAAGTTTCTTGTTTCTGTTTGTGTCTCCCCTGAGGAGGTTTCAGGCCAGTAATGTCTTTCAGTACTATCTCTTTTGGTTTGGAAGCTATTGCTGGACGTTTGGTAGAAAAAGCTTCTCCGGCTGAGAAAAACACATTTGGTGCACCATGCAGGTACATTTGAGTTTCCCAGGCAAACGAAAGTAGTGACACCAAAGTTTCTAGTTTCTGTTTGTGTCTCCCCCGAGGAGGTTTCAGGCCAGCTATGTCTTTCAGTACTATCTCTTTTGGTTTGGAAGCTATTGCTGGACGTTTGGCATGTTTGGTAGAAAAAGCTTCTCCGGCCGAGAAAAACACTTTTGGTGCACCATGCAGGTACATTTGAGTTTCCCAAACAAACGAAAGCAGTGACACCAAAGTTTCTAGTTTCTGTTTGTGTCTCCCCTGAGGAGGTTTCAGGCCAGCTATGTCTTTCAGTACTATCTCTTTTGGTTTGGAAGCTATTGCTGGACGTTTGGTAGAAAAAGCTGCTCCGGCCGAGAAAAACACTTTTGGTGCACCATGCAGGTACATTTGAGTTTCCCAGGCAAACGAAAGCAGTGACACCAAAGTTTCTAGTTTCTGTTTGTGTCTCCCCTGAGGAGGTTTCAGGCCAGCAATATCTTTCAGTACTATCTCTTTTGGTTTGGAAGCTATTGCTGGACGTTTGGTAGAAAAAGCTGCTCCGGCCGAGAAAAACACTTTGGTGCACCATGCAGGTACATTTGAGTTTCCCAGGCAAACGAAAGCAGTGACACCAAAGTTTCTAGTTTCTGTTTGTGTCTCCCCTGAGGAGGTTTCAGGCCATCTATGTCTTTCAGTACTATCTCTTTTGGTTTGGAAGCTATTGCTGGACGTTTGGTAGAAAAAGCTGCTCCGGCCGAGAAAAACACTTTTGGTGCACCATGCAGGTACATTTGAGTTTCCCAGGAAAACGAAAGCAGTGACACCAAAGTTTCTAGTTTCTGTTTGTGTCTCCCCTGAGGAGGTTTCAGGCCAGCAATATCTTTCAGAGCTATCTGTTTTGGTTTGGAAGCTATTGCTGGACGTTTGGCATGTTTGGTATAAAAAGCTGCTCCGGCTGAGAAAAACACTTTTGGTGCACCATGCAGGTACATTTGAGTTTCCCAGGCAAACGAAAGCAGTGACACCAAAGTTTCTAGTTTCTGTTTGTGTCTCCCCTGAGGAGGTTTCAGGCCAGCAATATCTTTCAGAACTATCTGTTTTTGTTTAGAAGCTATTGCTGGACTTTCGGTAGAAAAAGCTGCTCTGGCCGAGAAAAACACTTTGGTGCACCATGCAGGTACATTTGAGTTTCCCAGGCAAACGAAAGCAGTGACACCAAAGTTTCTAGTTTCTGTTTGTGTCTCCCCTGAGGAGGTTTCAGG
Source organism: Laterallus jamaicensis coturniculus (assembly GCA_022605575.1). Lineage (NCBI taxonomy): Eukaryota > Metazoa > Chordata > Aves > Gruiformes > Rallidae > Laterallus > Laterallus jamaicensis. The sequence goes on from JAKCOX010000001.1 coordinate 4,315,641, forward strand.
CCAGCTATGTCTTTCAGTACTATCTCTTTTGGTTTGGATGCTATTGCTGGACGTTTGGCATGTTTGGTAGAAAAAGCTTCTCCGGCCGAGAAAAACACTTTTGGTGCACCATGCAGGTACATTTGAGTTTCCCAGGCAAACGAAAGCAGTTACACCAAAGTTTCTAGTTTCTGTTTGTGTCTCCCCTGAGGAGGTTTCAGGGCAGCTATGTCTTTCAGTACTATCACTTTTGGTTTGGAAGCTATTGCTGGACGTTCGGTAGAAAAAGGTGCTCTGACCGAGAAAAACACTTTGGTGCACCATGCAGGTACATTTGAGTTTCCCAGGCAAACGAAAGCAGTGACACCAAAGTTTCTAGTTTCTGTTTGTGTCTCCCCTGAGGAGGTTTCAGGCCAGCAATGTCTTTCTGTACTATCTCTTTTGGTTTGGATGCTATTGCTGGACGTTTGGCATGTTTGGTAGAAAAATGCTGCTCCGGCCGAGAAAAAAACTTTTGGTGTACCATGCAGGTACATTTGAGTTTCCCAGGAAAACGAAAGCAGTTACACCAAAGTTTCTAGTTTCTGTTTGTGTCTCCCCTGAGGAGGTTTCAGGCCAGCTATGTCTTTCAGTACTATCTCTTTTGGTTTGGAAGCTATTGCTGGACGTTTGGCATTTTTGGTAGAAAAAGATTCTCTGGCCGAGAAAAACACTTTTGGTGCACCATGCAGGTACATTTCAGTTTCCCAGGCAAACGAAAGCAGTTACACCAAAGTTTCTACTTTCTGTTTGTGTCTCCCCTGAGGAGGTTTCAGGCCAGCAATATCTTTCAGTACTATCTCTTTTGGTTTGGAAGCTATTGCTGGACGATTGGTAGAAAAAGCTGCTCTGGCCGAGAAAAACACTTTTGGTGCACCATGCAGGTACATTTGAGTTTCCCAGGCAAACGAAAGCAGTGACACCAAAGTTTCTAGTTTCTGTTTGTGTCTCCCCTGAGGAGGTTTCAGGCCAGCTATGTCTTTCAGTACTATCTCTTTTCATTTGGAAGCTATTGCTGGACGTTTGGTAGAAAAAGCTTCTCCGGCCGAGAAAAACACTTTTGGTGCACCATGCAGGTACATTTGAATTTCCCAGGCAAATGAAAGCAGCTACACCAAAGTTTCTAGTTTCTGTTTGTGTCTCCCCCGAGGAGGTTTCAGGCCAGCTATGTCTTTCAGTACTATCTCTTTTGGTTTGGAAGCTATTGCTGGACGTTCGGTAGAAAAAGCTTCTCCGGCCGAAAAAACACTTTTGGTGCACCATGCAGGTACATTTGAGTTTCCCAGGCAAATGAAAGCAGTTACACCAAAGTTTCTAGTTTCTGTTTGTGTCTCCCCCGAGGAGGTTTCAGGCCAGCTAAGTCTTTCAGTACTATCTCTTTTGGTTTGGAAGCTATTGCTGGACGTTTGGTAGAAAAAGCTTCTCCGGCTGAGAAAAACACTTTTGGTGCACCATGCAGGTGCATTTGACTTTCCCAGGCAAACAAAAGCAGTGACACCAAAGTTTCTAGTTTCTGTTTGTGTCTCCCCTGAGGAGGTTTCAGGCCAGCAATATCTTTCAGAACTATCTGTTTTTGTTTAGAAGCTATTGCTGGACTTTCGGTAGAAAAAGCTGCTCTGGCCGAGAAAAACACTTTGGTGCACCATGCAGGTACATTTGAGTTTCCCAGGCAAACGAAAGCAGTGACACCAAAGTTCCTAGTTTCTGTTTGTGTCTCCCCTGAGGAGGTTTCAGGCCAGCAATGTCTTTCTGTGCTATCTCTTTTGGTTTGGATGCTATTGCTGGACGTTTGGAATGCTTGGTAGAAAAATGCTGCTCCGGCCGAGAAAAACACTTTTGGTGCACCATGCAGGTACATTTGAGTTTCCCAGGCAAACGAAAGCAGTGACACCAAAGTTTCTAGTTTCTGTTTGTGTCTCCCCTGAGGAGGTTTCAGGCCAGCCATGTCTTTCAGTACTATCTCTTTTGGTTTGGAAGCTATTGCTGGACGTAAGGCATTTTTTGTAGAAAAAGCTTCTCCGGCCGAGAAAAACACTTTTGGTGCACCATGCAGGTACATTTGAGTTTCCCAGGCAAACAAAAGCAGTTACACCAAAGTTTCTAGTTTCTGTTTGTGTCTCCTCTGAGGAGGTTTCAGGGCAGCAATATCTTTCAGTACTATCTCTTTTGGTTTGGAAGCTATTGCTGGACGTTTGGTAGAAAAAGCTGCTCCGGCCGAGAAAAACACTTTTGGTGCACCATGCAGGTACATTTGAGTTTCCCAGGCAAACGAAAGCCGTGACACCAAAGTTTCTAGTTTCTGTTTGTGTCTCCCCTGAGGAGGTTTCAGGCCATCTATGTCTTTCAGTACTATCTCTTTTGGTTTGGAAGCTATTGCTGGACATTTGGTAGAAAAAGCTTCTCCGGCCGAGAAAAACACTTTTGGTGCACCATGCAGGTACATTTGAGTTTCCCAGGCAAACGAAAGCAGTGACACCAAAGTTTCTAGTTTCTGTTTGTGTCTCCCCTGAGGAGGTTTCAGGCCAGCAATGACTTTCATTACTATCTCTTTTGGTTTGGAAGCTATTGCTGGACGTTTGGCATGTTTGGTAGAAAAAGCTTCTCCGGCCGAGAAAAACACTTTTGGTGCACCATGCAGGTACATTTGAGTTTCCCAGGCAAACGAAAGCAGTTACACCAAAGTTTCTAGTTTCTGTTTGTGTCTCCCCTGAGGAGGTTTCAGGCCAGCTATGACTTTCATTACTATCTCTTTTGGTTTGGAAGCTATTGCTGGACGTTTGGCATGCTTGGTAGAAAAAGCTTCTCCGGCCGAGAAAAACACTTTTGGTGCACCATGCAGGTACATTTGAGTTTCCCAGGCAAACAAAAGCAGTTACACCAAAGTTTCTAGTTTCTGTTTGTGTCTCCCCTGAGGAGGTTTCAGGCCAGCTATGTCTTTCAGTACTATCTCTTTTGTTTTGGAAGCTATTGCTGGACGTAAGGCATTTTTTGTAGAAAAAGCTTCTCCGGCCGAGAAAAACACTTTTGGTGCACCATGCAGGTACATTTGAGTTTCCCAGGCAAACGAAAGCAGTGACACCAAAGTTTCTAGTTTCTGTTTGTGTCTCCCCTGAGGAGGTTTCAGGCCAGCTATGTCTTTCAGTACTATCTCTTTTGGTTTGGAAGCTATTGCTGGACGTTTGGTAGAAAAAGCTGCTCCGGCCGAGAAAAACACTTTTGGTGCACCATGCAGGTACATTTGAATTTCCCAGGCAAATGAAAGCAGTTACACCAAAGTTTCTAGTTTCTGTTTGTGTCTCCCCCGAGGAGGTTTCAGGCCAGCTAAATCTTTCAGTACTATCTCTTTTGGTTTGGAAGCTATTGCTGGACGTTTGGTAGAAAAAGCTTCTCCGGCTGAGAAAAACACTTTTGGTGCACCATGCAGGTGCATTTGACTTTCCCAGGCAAACAAAAGCAGTGACACCAAAGTTTCTAGTTTCTGTTTGTGTCTCCCCTGAGGAGGTTTCAGGCCAGCAATATCTTTCAGAACTATCTGTTTTTGTTTAGAAGCTATTGCTGGACTTTCGGTAGAAAAAGCTGCTCTGGCCGAGAAAAACACTTTGGTGCACCATGCAGGTACATTTGAGTTTCCCAGGCAAACGAAAGCAGTGACACCAAAGTTTCTAGTTTCTGTTTGTGTCTCCCCTGAGGAGGTTTCAGGCCAGCTATGTCTTTCAGTACTATCTCTTTTGGTTTGGATGCTATTGCTGGACGTTCGGTAGAAAAAGCTGCTCTGGCCAAGAAAAACACTTTTGGTGCACCATGCAGGTACATTTGAGTTTCCCAGGCAAACGAAAGCAGTTACACCAAAGTTTCTAGTTTCTGTTTGTGTCTCCCCTGAGGAGGTTTCAGGCCAGCAATGTCTTTCTGTGCTATCTCTTTTGGTTTGGATGCTATTGCTGGACGTTTGGAATGCTTGGTAGAAAAATGCTGCTCCGGCCGAGAAAAACACTTTTGGTGCACCATGCAGGTACATTTGAGTTTCCCAGGCAAACGAAAGCAGTGACACCAAAGTTTCTAGTTTCTGTTTGTGTCTCCCCTGAGGAGGTTTCAGGCCAGCTATGTCTTTCAGTACTATCTATTTTGGTTTGGAAGCTATTGCTGGACGTAAGGCATTTTTTGTAGAAAAAGCTTCTCCGGCCGAGAAAAACACTTTTGGTGCACCATGCAGGTACATTTGAGTTTCCCAGGCAAACGAAAGCAGTGACACCAAAGTTTCTAGTTTCTGTTTGTGTCTCCCCTGAGGAGGTTTCAGGCCAGCTATGACTTTCATTACTATCTCTTTTGGTTTGGAAGCTATTGCTGGACGTTTGGCATGCTTGGTAGAAAAAGCTTCTCCGGCCGAGAAAAACACTTTTGGTGCACCATGCAGGTACATTTGAGTTTCCCAGGCAAACGAAAGCAGTTACACCAAAGTTTCTAGTTTCTGTTTGTGTCTCCCCTGAGGAGGTTTCAGGCCAGCTATGTCTTTCAGTACTATCTCTTTTGTTTTGGAAGCTATTGCTGGACGTAGGGCATTTTTTGTAGAAAAAGCTTCTCCGGCCGAGAAAAACACTTTTGGTGCACCATGCAGGTACATTTGAGTTTCCCAGGCAAACAAAAGCAGTTACACCAAAGTTTCTAGTTTCTGTTTGTGTCTCCCCTGAGGAGGTTTCAGGGCAGAAATATCTTTCAGTACTATCTCTTTTGGTTTGGAAGCTATTGCTGGACGTTTGGTAGAAAAAGCTGCTCCGGCCGACAAAAACACTTTTGGTGCACCATGCAGGTACATTTGAGTTTCCCAGGCAAACGAAAGCAGTGACACCAAAGTTTCTAGTTTCTGTTTGTGTCTCCCCTGAGGAGGTTTCAGGCCATCTATGTCTTTCAGTACTATCTCTTTTGGTTTGGAAGCTATTGCTGGACGTTTGGTAGAAAAAGCTGCTCCGGCCGAGAAAAACACTTTGGTGTACCATGCAGGTACATTTGAGTTTCCCAGGCAAACGAAAGCAGTTACACCAAAGTTTCTAGTTTCTGTTTGTGTCTCCCCTGAGGAGGTTTCAGGCCAGCAATGTCTTTCTGTGCTATCTCTTTTGGTTTGGATGCTATTGCTGGACGTTTGGCATGCTTGGTAGAAAAATGCTGCTCCGGCCGAGAAAAACACTTTTGGTGCACCATGCAGGTACATTTGAGTTTCCCAGGCAAACGAAAGCTGTTACACCAAAGTTTCTAGTTTCTGTTTGTGTCTCCCCTGAGGAGGTTTCAGGCCAGCTATGTCTTTCAGCACTATCTCTTTTGGTTTGGAAGCTATTGCTGGACGTAAGGCATTTTTTGTAGAAAAAGGTTCTCCGGCCGAGAAAAACACTTTTGGTGCACCATGCAGGTACATTTGAGTTTCCCAGGCAAACAAAAGCAGTTACACCAAAGTTTCTAGTTTCTGTTTGTGTCTCCCCTGAGGAGGTTTCAGGCCAGCAATATCTTTCAGTACTATCTCTTTTGGTTTGGAAGCTATTGCTGGACGTTTGGTAGAAAAAGCAGCTCCGGCCGAGAAAAACAATTTTGGTGCACCATGCAGGTACATTTGAGTTTCCCAGGCAAACGAAAGCAGTGACACCAAAGTTTCTAGTTTCTGTTTGTATCTCCCCTGAGGAGGTTTCAGGCCATCTATGTCTTTCAGTACTATCTCTTTTGGTTTGGAAGCTATTGCTGGACGTTTGGTAGAAAAAGCTGCTCCGGCCGAGAAAAACACTTTTGGTGCACCATGCAGGTACATTTGAGTTTCCCAGGCAAACGAAAGCAGTGACACCAAAGTTTCTAGTTTCTGTTTGTGTCTCCCCTGAGGAGGTTTCAGGCCAGCTATGACTTTCATTACTATCTCTTTTGGTTTGGAAGCTATTGCTGGACTTTTGGCATGTTTGGTAGAAAAAGCTTCTCCGGCCGAGAAAAACACTTTTGGTGCACCATGCAGGTACATTTGAGTTTCCCAGGCAAACGAAAGCAGTTACACCAAAGTTTCTAGTTTCTGTTTGTGTCTCCCCTGAGGAGGTTTCAGGCCAGCTATGTCTTTCAGTACTATCTCTTTTGGTTTGGAAGCTATTGCTGGACGTAAGGCATTTTTTGTAGAAAAAGCTTCTCCGGCCGAGAAAAACACTTTTGGTGCACCATGCAGGTACATTTGAGTTTCCCAGGCAAACAAAAGCAGTTACACCAAAGTTTCTAGTTTCTGTTTGTGTCTCCCCTGAGGAGGTTTCAGGGCAGCAATATCTTTCAGTACTATCTCTTTTGGTTTGGAAGCTATTGCTGGACGTTTGGTAGAAAAAGCTGCTCCGGCCGAGAAAAACACTTTTGGTGCACCATGCAGGTACATTTGAGTTTCCCAGGCAAACGAAAGCAGTGACACCAAAGTTTCTAGTTTCTGTTTGTGTCTCCCCTGAGGAGGTTTCAGGCCATCTATGTCTTTCAGTACTATCTCTTTTGGTTTGGAAGCTATTGCTGGACGTTTGGTAGAAAAAGCTGCTCCGGCCGAGAAAAACACTTTTGGTGCACCATGCAGGTACATTTGAGTTTCCCAGGCAAACGAAAGCAGTGACACCAAAGTTTCTAGTTTCTGTTTGTGTCTCCCCTGAGGAGGTTTCAGGCCAGCTATGACTTTCATTACTATCTCTTTTGGTTTGGAAGCTATTGCTGGACGTTTGGCATGTTTGGTAGAAAAAGCTGCTCCGGCCGAGAAAAATACTTTTGGTAAACCATGCAGGTACATTTGAGTTTCCCAGGCAAACGAAAGCAGTTACACCAAAGTTTCTAGTTTCTGTTTGTGTCTCCCCTGAGGAGGTTTCAGGCCAGCAATGTCTTTCTGTACTATCTCTTTTGGTTTGGATGCTATTGCTGGACGTTTGGAATGCTTGGTAGAAAAATGCTGCTCCGGCCGAGAAAAACACTTTTGGTGCACCATGCAGGTACATTTGAGTTTCCCAGGCAAACGAAAGCAGTTACACCAAAGTTTCTAGTTTCTGTTTGTGTCTCCCCTGAGGAGGTTTCAGGCCAGCTATGTCTTTCAGTACTATCTCTTTTGGTTTGGAAGCTATTGCTGGATGTAAGGCATTTTTTGTAGAAAAAGCTTCTCCGGCCGAGAAAAACACTTTTGGTGCACCATGCAGGTACATTTGAGTTTCCCAGGCAAACAAAAGCAGTTACACCAAAGTTTCTAGTTTCTGTTTGTGTCTCCCCTGAGGAGGTTTCAGGGCAGCAATATCTTTCAGTACTATCTCTTTTGGTTTGGAAGCTATTGCTGGACGTTTGGTAGAAAAAGCTGCTCCGGCCGAGAAAAACACTTTTGGTGCACCATGCAGGTACATTTGAGTTTCCCAGGCAAACGAAGCAGTGACCCCAAAGTTTCTAGTTTCTGTTTGTGTCTCCCCTGAGGAGGTTTCAGGCCATCTATGTCTTTCAGTACTATCTCTTTTGGTTTGGAAGCTATTGCTGGACGTTTGGCATGTTTGGTAGAAAAAGCTTCTCCGGCCGAGAAAAACACTTTTGGTGCACCATGCAGGTACATTTGAGTTTCCCAGGCAAACGAAAGCAGTTACACCAAAGTTTCTAGTTTCTGTTTGTGTCTCCCCTGAGGAGGTTTCAGGCCAGCTATGACTTTCATTACTATCTCTTTTGGTTTGGAAGCTATTGCTGGACGTTTGGCATGCTTGGTAGAAAAAGCTTCTCCGGCCGAGAAAAACACTTTTGGTGCACCATGCAGGTACATTTGAGTTTCCCAGGCAAACGAAAGCAGTGACACCAAAGTTTCTAGTTTATGTTTGTGTCTCCCCTGAGGAGGTTTCAGGCCATCTATGTCTTTCAGTACTATCTCTTTTGGTTTGGAAGCTATTGCTGGACGTTTGGTAGAAAAAGCTGCTCCGGCCGAGAAAAACACTTTTGGTGCACCATGCAGGTACATTTGAGTTTCCCAGGCAAACGAAAGCAGTGACACCAAAGTTTCTAGTTTCTGTTTGTGTCTCCCCTGAGGAGGTTTCAGGCCAGCTATGTCTTTCAGTACTATCTCTTTTGGTTTGGAAGCTATTGCTGGACGTTTGGTAGAAAAAGCTGCTCCGGCCGAGAAAAACACTTTTGGTGCACCATGCAGGTACATTTGAGTTTCCCAGGCAAACGAAAGCAGTGACACCAAAGTTTCTAGTTTCTGTTTGTGTCTCCCCTGAGGAGGTTTCAGGCCAGCTATGACTTTCATTACTATCTCTTTTGGTTTGGAAGCTATTGCTGGACGTTTGGCATGTTTGGTAGAAAAAGCTTCTCCGGCCGAGAAAAACACTTTTGGTGCACCATGCAGGTACATTTGAGTTTCCCAGGCAAACGAAAGCAGTTACACCAAAGTTTCTAGTTTCTGTTTGTGTCTCCCCTGAGGAGGTTTCAGGCCAGCAATGTCTTTCTGTACTATCTCTTTTGGTTTGGATGCTATTGCTGGACGTTTGGAATGCTTGGTAGAAAAATGCTGCTCCGGCCGAGAAAAACACTTTTGGTGCACCATGCAGGTACATTTGAGTTTCCCAGGCAAACGAAAGCAGTTACACCAAAGTTTCTAGTTTCTTTTTGTGTCTCCCCTGAGGAGGTTTCAGGCCATCTATGTCTTTCAGTACTATCTCTTTTGGTTTGGAAGCTATTGCTGGACGTAAGGCATTTTTTGTAGAAAAAGCTTCTCCGGCCGAGAAAAACACTTTTGGTGCACCATGCAGGTACATTTGAGTTTCCCAGGCAAACAAAAGCAGTTACACCAAAGTTTCTAATTTCTGTTTGTGTCTCCCCTGAGGAGGTTTCAGGGCAGCAGTATCTTTCAGTACTATCTCTTTTGGTTTGGAAGCTATTGCTGGACGTTTGGTAGAAAAAGCTGCTCCGGCCGAGAAAAACACTTTTGGTGCACCATGCAGGTACATTTGAGTTTCCCAGGCAAACGAAAGCAGTGACACCAAAGTTTCTAGTTTCTGTTTGTGTCTCCCCTGAGGAGGTTTCAGGCCATCTATGTCTTTCAGTACTATCTCTTTTGGTTTGGAAGCTATTGCTGGACGTTTGGTAGAAAAAGCTGCTCCGGCCGAGAAAAACACTTTTGGTGCACCATGCAGGTACATTTGAGTTTCCCAGGCAAACGAAAGCAGTGACACCAAAGTTTCTAGTTTCTGTTTGTGTCTCCCCTGAGGAGGTTTCAGGCCAGCTATGACTTTCATTATTATCTCTTTTGGTTTGGAAGCTATTGCTGGACGTTTGGCAAGCTTGGTAGAAAAAGCATCTCCGGCCGAGAAAAACACTTTTGGTGCACCATGCAGGTACATTTGAGTTTCCCAGGCAAACGAAAGCAGTTACACCAAAGTTTCTAGTTTCTGTTTGTGTCTCCCCTGAGGAGGTTTCAGGCCAGCTATGTCTTTCAGTACTATCTCTTTTGGTTTGGAAGCTATTGCTGGACGTAAGGCATTTTTTGTAGAAAAAGCTTCTCCGGCCGAGAAAAACACTTTTGGTGCACCATGCAGGTACATTTGAGTTTCCCAGGCAAACAAAAGCAGTTACACCAAAGTTTCTAGTTTCTGTTTGTGTCTCCCCTGAGGAGGTTTCAGGGCAGCAATATCTTTCAGTACTATCTCTTTTGGTTTGGAAGCTATTGCTGGACGTTTGGTAGAAAAAGCTGCTCCGGCCGAGAAAAACACTTTTGGTGCACCATGCAGGTACATTTGAGTTTCCCAGGCAAACGAAAGCAGTGACACCAAAGTTTCTAGTTTCTGTTTGTGTCTCCCCTGAGGAGGTTTCAGGCCATCTATTTCTTTCAGTACTTTCTCTTTTGGTTTGGAAGCTATTGCTGGACGTTTGGTAGAAAAAGCTGCTCCGGCCGAGAAAAACACTTTTGGTGCACCATGCAGGTACATTTGAGTTTCCCAGGCAAACGAAAGCAGTGACACCAAAGTTTCTAGTTTCTGTTTGTGTCTCCCCTGAGGAGGTTTCAGGCCAGCTATGTCTTTCAGTACTCTCTTTTGGTTTGGATGCTATTGCTGGACGTTTGGCATGTTTGGTAGAAAAAGCTTCTCCGGCCGAGAAAAACACTTTTGGTGCACCATGCAGGTACATTTGAGTTTCCCAGGCAAACGAAAGCAGTGACACCAAAGTTTCTAGTTTCTGTTTTTGTCTCCCCTGAGGAGGTTTCAGGCCAGTAATGTCTTTCAGTACTATCTCTTTTGGTTTGGAAGCTATTGCTGGACGTTCGGTAGAAAAAGCTGCTCTGGCCGAGAAAAACACTTTGGTGTACCATGCAGGTACATTTGAGTTTCCCAGACAAACGAAAGCAGTTACACCAAAGTTTCTAGTTTCTGTTTGTGTCTCCCCTGAGGAGGTTTCAGGCCAGCAATGTCTTTCTGTGCTATCTCTTTTGGTTTGGATGCTATTGCTGGACGTTTGGCATGCTTGGTAGAAAAATGCTGCTCCGGCCGAGAAAAACACTTTTGGTGCACCATGCAGGTACATTTGAGTTTCCCAGGCAAACGAAAGCAGTTACACCAAAGTTTCTAGTTTCTGTTTGTGTCTCCCCTGAGGAGGTTTCAGGCCAGCTATGTCTTTCAGTACTATCTCTTTTGGTTTGGAAGCTATTGCTGGACGTAAGGCATTTTTTGTAGAAAAAGCTTCTCCGGCCGAGAAAAACACTTTTGGTGCACCATGCAGGTACATTTGAGTTTCCCAGGCAAACAAAAGCAGTTACACCAAAGTTTCTAGTTTCTGTTTGTGTCTCCCCTGAGGAGGTTTCAGGGCAGCAATATCTTTCAGTACTATCTCTTTTGGTTTGGAAGCTATTGCTGGACGTTTGGTAGAAAAAGCAGCTCCGGCCGAGAAAAACAATTTTGGTGCACCATGCAGGTACATTTGAGTTTCCCAGGCAAACGAAAGCAGTGACACCAAAGTTTCTAGTTTCTGTTTGTGTCTCCCCTGAGGAGGTTTCAGGCCATCTATGTCTTTCAGTACTATCTCTTTTGGTTTGGAAGCTATTGCTGGACGTTTGGTAGAAAAAGCTGCTCCGGCCGAGAAAAACACTTTTGGTGCACCATGCAGGTACATTTGAGTTTCCCAGGCAAACGAAAGCAGTGACACCAAAGTTTCTAGTTTCTGTTTGTGTCTCCCCTGAGGAGGTTTCAGGCCAGCTATGACTTTCATTACTATCTCTTTTGGTTTGGAAGCTATTGCTGGACGTTTGGCATGTTTGGTAGAAAAAGCTTCTCCGGCCGAGAAAAACACTTTTGGTGCACCATGCAGGTACATTTGAGTTTCCCAGGCAAACGAAAGCAGTTACACCAAAGTTTCTAGTTTCTGTTTGTGTCTCCCCTGAGGAGGTTTCAGGCCAGCTATGACTTTCATTACTATCTCTTTTGGTTTGGAAGCTATTGCTGGACGTTTGGCATGCTTGGTAGAAAAAGCTTCTCCGGCCGAGAAAAACACTTTTGGTGCACCATGCAGGTACATTTGAGTTTCCCAGGCAAACGAATGCAGTTACACCAAAGTTTCTAGTTTCTGTTTGTGTCTCCCCTCAGGAGGTTTCAGGCCAGCTATGTCTTTCAGTACTATCTCTTTTGGTTTGGAAGCTATTGCTGGACGTAAGGCATTTTTTGTAGAAAAAGCTTCTCCGGCCGAGAAAAACACTTTTGGTGCACCATGCAGGTACATTTGAGTTTCCCAGGCAAACAAAAGCAGTTACACCAAAGTTTCTAGTTTCTGTTTGTGTCTCCCCTGAGGAGGTTTCAGGCCATCTATGTCTTTCAGTACTATCTCTTTTGGTTTGGAAGCTATTGCTGGACGTTTGGTAGAAAAAGCTGCTCCGGCCGAGAAAAACACTTTTGGTGCACCATGCAGGTACATTTGAGTTTCCCAGGCAAACGAAAGCAGTGACACCAAAGTTTCTAGTTTCTGTTTGTGTCTCCCCTGAGGAGGTTTCAGGCCAGCTATGTCTTTCAGTACTATCTCTTTTGGTTTGGAAGCTATTGCTGGACGTTTGGTAGAAAAAGCTGCTCCGGCCGAGAAAAACACTTTTGGTGCACCATGCAGGTACATTTGAGTTTCCCAGGCAAACGAAAGCAGTGACACCAAAGTTTCTAGTTTCTGTTTGTGTCTCCCCTGAGGAGGTTTCAGGCCAGCTATGACTTTCATTACTATCTCTTTTGGTTTGGAAGCTATTGCTGGACGTTTGGCATGTTTGGTAGAAAAAGCTTCTCCGGCCGAGAAAAACACTTTTGGTGCACCATGCAGGTACATTTGAGTTTCCCAGGCAAACGAAAGCAGTTACACCAAAGTTTCTAGTTTCTGTTTGTGTCTCCCCTGAGGAGGTTTCAGGCCAGCAATGTCTTTCTGTACTATCTCTTTTGGTTTGGATGCTATTGCTGGACGTTTGGAATGCTTGGTAGAAAAATGCTGCTCCGGCCGAGAAAAACACTTTTGGTGCACCATGCAGGTACATTTGAGTTTCCCAGGCAAACGAAAGCAGTTACACCAAAGTTTCTAGTTTCTGTTTGTGTCTCCCCTGAGGAGGTTTCAGGCCAGCTATGTCTTTCAGTACTATCTCTTTTGGTTTGGAAGCTATTGCTGGACGTAAGGCATTTTTTGTAGAAAAAGCTTCTCCGGCCGAGAAAAACACTTTTGGTGCACCATGCAGGTACATTTGAGTTTCCCAGGCAAACAAAAGCAGTTACACCAAAGTTTCTAGTTTCTGTTTGTGTCTCCCCTGAGGAGGTTTCAGGGCAGCAGTATCTTTCAGTACTATCTCTTTTGGTTTGGAAGCTATTGCTGGACGTTTGGTAGAAAAAGCTGCTCCGGCCGAGAAAAACACTTTTGGTGCACCATGCAGGTACATTTGAGTTTCCCAGGCAAACGAAAGCAGTGACACCAAAGTTTCTAGTTTCTGTTTGTGTCTCCCCTGAGGAGGTTTCAGGCCATCTATGTCTTTCAGTACTATCTCTTTTGGTTTGGAAGCTATTGCTGGACGTTTGGTAGAAAAAGCTGCTCCGGCCGAGAAAAACACTTTTGGTGCACCATGCAGGTACATTTGAGTTTCCCAGGCAAACGAAAGCAGTGACACCAAAGTTTCTAGTTTCTGTTTGTGTCTCCCCTGAGGAGGTTTCAGGCCAGCTATGACTTTCATTATTATCTCTTTTGGTTTGGAAGCTATTGCTGGACGTTTGGCATGCTTGGTAGAAAAAGCTTCTCCGGCCGAGAAAAACACTTTTGGTGCACCATGCAGGTACATTTGAGTTTCCCAGGCAAACGAAAGCAGTTACACCAAAGTTTCTAGTTTCTGTTTGTGTCTCCCCTGAGGAGGTTTCAGGCCAGCTATGTCTTTCAGTACTATCTCTTTTGGTTTGGAAGCTATTGCTGGACGTAAGGCATTTTTTGTAGAAAAAGCTTCTCCGGCCGAGAAAAACACTTTTGGTGCACCATGCAGGTACATTTGAGTTTCCCAGGCAAACAAAAGCAGTTACACCAAAGTTTCTAGTTTCTGTTTGTGTCTCCCCTGAGGAGGTTTCAGGGCAGCAATATCTTTCAGTACTATCTCTTTTGGTTTGGAAGCTATTGCTGGACGTTTGGTAGAAAAAGCTGCTCCGGCCGAGAAAAACACTTTTGGTGCACCATGCAGGTACATTTGAGTTTCCCAGGCAAACGAAAGCAGTGACACCAAAGTTTCTAGTTTCTGTTTGTGTCTCCCCTGAGGAGGTTTCAGGCCATCTATTTCTTTCAGTACTTTCTCTTTTGGTTTGGAAGCTATTGCTGGACGTTTGGTAGAAAAAGCTGCTCCGGCCGAGAAAAACACTTTTGGTGCACCATGCAGGTACATTTGAGTTTCCCAGGCAAACGAAAGCAGTGACACCAAAGTTTCTAGTTTCTGTTTGTGTCTCCCCTGAGGAGGTTTCAGGCCAGCTATGTCTTTCAGTACTCTCTTTTGGTTTGGATGCTATTGCTGGACGTTTGTCATGTTTGGTAGAAAAAGCTTCTCCGGCCGAGAAAAACACTTTTGGTGCACCATGCAGGTACATTTGAGTTTCCCAGGCAAACGAAAGCAGTGACACCAAAGTTTCTAGTTTCTGTTTTTGTCTCCCCTGAGGAGGTTTCAGGCCAGTAATGTCTTTCAGTACTATCTCTTTTGGTTTGGAAGCTATTGCTGGACGTTCGGTAGAAAAAGCTGCTCTGGCCGAGAAAAACACTTTGGTGTACCATGCAGGTACATTTGAGTTTCCCAGACAAACGAAAGCAGTTACACCAAAGTTTCTAGTTTCTGTTTGTGTCTCCCCTGAGGAGGTTTCAGGCCAGCAATGTCTTTCTGTGCTATCTCTTTTGGTTTGGATGCTATTGCTGGACGTTTGGCATGCTTGGTAGAAAAATGCTGCTCCGGCCGAGAAAAACACTTTTGGTGCACCATGCAGGTACATTTGAGTTTCCCAGGCAAACGAAAGCAGTTACACCAAAGTTTCTAGTTTCTGTTTGTGTCTCCCCTGAGGAGGTTTCAGGCCAGCTATGTCTTTCAGTACTATCTCTTTTGGTTTGGAAGCTATTGCTGGACGTAAGGCATTTTTTGTAGAAAAAGCTTCTCCGGCCGAGAAAAACACTTTTGGTGCACCATGCAGGTACATTTGAGTTTCCCAGGCAAACAAAAGCAGTTACACCAAAGTTTCTAGTTTCTGTTTGTGTCTCCCCTGAGGAGGTTTCAGGGCAGCAATATCTTTCAGTACTATCTCTTTTGGTTTGGAAGCTATTGCTGGACGTTTGGTAGAAAAAGCAGCTCCGGCCGAGAAAAACAATTTTGGTGCACCATGCAGGTACATTTGAGTTTCCCAGGCAAACGAAAGCAGTGACACCAAAGTTTCTAGTTTCTGTTTGTGTCTCCCCTGAGGAGGTTTCAGGCCATCTATGTCTTTCAGTACTATCTCTTTTGGTTTGGAAGCTATTGCTGGACGTTTGGTAGAAAAAGCTGCTCCGGCCGAGAAAAACACTTTTGGTGCACCATGCAGGTACATTTGAGTTTCCCAGGCAAACGAAAGCAGTGACACCAAAGTTTCTAGTTTCTGTTTGTGTCTCCCCTGAGGAGGTTTCAGGCCAGCTATGACTTTCATTACTACCTCTTTTGGTTTGGAAGCTATTGCTGGACGTTTGGCATGTTTGGTAGAAAAAGCTTCTCCGGCCGAGAAAAACACTTTTGGTGCACCATGCAGGTACATTTGAGTTTCCCAGGCAAACGAAAGCAGTTACACCAAAGTTTCTAGTTTCTGTTTGTGTCTCCCCTGAGGAGGTTTCAGGCCAGCTATGACTTTCATTACTATCTCTTTTGGTTTGGAAGCTATTGCTGGACGTTTGGCATGCTTGGTAGAAAAAGCTTCTCCGGCCGAGAAAAACACTTTTGGTGCACCATGCAGGTACATTTGAGTTTCCCAGGCAAACGAATGCAGTTACACCAAAGTTTCTAGTTTCTGTTTGTGTCTCCCCTCAGGAGGTTTCAGGCCAGCTATGTCTTTCAGTACTATCTCTTTTGGTTTGGAAGCTATTGCTGGACGTAAGGCATTTTTTGTAGAAAAAGCTTCTCCGGCCGAGAAAAACACTTTTGGTGCACCATGCAGGTACATTTGAGTTTCCCAGGCAAACAAAAGCAGTTACACCAAAGTTTCTAGTTTCTGTTTGTGTCTCCCCTGAGGAGGTTTCAGGGCAGCAATATCTTTCAGTACTATCTCTTTTGGTTTGGAAGCTATTGCTGGACGTTTGGTAGAAAAAGCTGCTCCGGCCGAGAAAAACACTTTTGGTGCACCATGCAGGTACATTTGAGTTTCCCAGGCAAACGAAAGCAGTGACACCAAAGTTTCTAGTTTCTGTTTGTGTCTCCCCTGAGGAGGTTTCAGGCCAGCTATGTCTTTCAGTACTATCTCTTTTGGTTTGGAAGCTATTGCTGGACGTTTGGTAGAAAAAGCTGCTCCGGCCGAGAAAAACACTTTTGGTGCACCATGAAGGTACATTTGAGTTTCCCAGGCAAACGAAAGCAGTGACACCAAAGTTTCTAGTTTCTGTTTGTGTCTCCCCTGAGGAGGTTTCAGGCCAGCTATGACTTTCATTACTATCTCTTTTGGTTTGGAAGCTATTGCTGGACGTTTGGCATGTTTGGTAGAAAAAGCTTCTCCGGCCGAGAAAAACACTTTTGGTGCACCATGCAGGTACATTTGAGTTTCCCAGGCAAACGAAAGCAGTTACACCAAAGTTTCTAGTTTCTGTTTGTGTCTCCCCTGAGGAGGTTTCAGGCCAGCTATGTCTTTCAGTACTATCTCTTTTGGTTTGGAAGCTATTGCTGGATGTTTGGTAGAAAAAGCAGATCTGGCCGAGAAAAACACTTTTGGTGCACCATGCAGGTACATTTGAGGTTCCCAGGCAAACGAAAGCAGTGACACCAAAGTTTCTAGTTTCTGTTTGTGTCTCCCCTGAGGAGGTTTCAGGCCAGCAATGTCTTTCTGTACTATCTCTTTTGGTTTGGATGCTATTGCTGGACGTTTGGCATGTTTGGTAGAAAAAGCTGCTCCAGCCGAGAAAAACTCTTTTGGTGCACCATGCAGGTACATTTGAGTTTCCCAGGCAAACGAAAGCAGTGACACCAAAGTTTCTTGTTTCTGTTTGTGTGGCCCCTTAGGAGGTTTCAGGCCAGCTATGTCTTTCAGTACTATCTCTTTTGGTTTGGATGCTATTGCTGGACGTTTGGAATGCTTGGTAGAAAAATGCTGCTCCGGCCGAGAAAAACACTTTTGGTGCACCATGCAGGTACATTTGAGTTTCCCAGGCAAACGAAAGCAGTGACACCAAAGTTTCTAGTTTCTGTTTGTGTCTCCCCTGAGGAGGTTTCAGGCCAGCTATGTCTTTCAGTACTATCTCTTTTGGTTTTGAAGCTATTGCTGGACGTAAGGCATTTTTTGTAGAAAAAGCTTCTCCGGCCGAGAAAAACACTTTTGGTGCACCATGCAGGTACATTTGAGTTTCCCAGGCAAACAAAAGCAGTTACACCAAAGTTTCTAGTTTCTGTTTGTGTCTCCCCTGAGGAGGTTTCAGGGCAGCAGTATCTTTCAGTACTATCTCTTTTGGTTTGGAAGCTATTGCTGGACGTTTGGTAGAAAAAGCTGCTCCGGCCGAGAAAAACAATTTTGGTGCACCATGCAGGTACATTTGAGTTTCCCAGGCAAACGAAAGCAGTGACACCAAAGTTTCTAGTTTCTGTTTGTGTCTCCCCTGAGGAGGTTTCAGGCCATCTATGTCTTTCAGTACTATCTCTTTTGGTTTGGAAGCTATTGCTGGACGTTTGGTAGAAAAAGCTGCTCCGGCCGAGAAAAACACTTTTGGTGCACCATGCAGGTACATTTGAGTTTCCCAGGCAAACGAAAGCAGTGACACCAAAGTTTCTAGTTTCTGTTTGTGTCTCCCCTGAGGAGGTTTCAGGCCAGCTATGACTTTCATTACTATCTCTTTTGGTTTGGAAGCTATTGCTGGACGTTTGGCATGTTTGGTAGAAAAAGCTTCTCCGGCCGAGAAAAACACTTTTGGTGCACCATGCAGGTACATTTGAGTTTCCCAGGCAAACGAAAGCAGTTACACCAAAGTTTCTAGTTTCTGTTTGTGTCTCCCCTGAGGAGGTTTCAGGCCAGCTATGTCTTTCAGTACTATCTCTTTTGGTTTGGAAGCTATTGCTGGACGTTTGGTAGAAAAAGCAGCTCTGGCCGAGAAAAACACTTTTGGTGCACCATGCAGGTACATTTGAGGTTCCCAGGCAAACGAAAGCAGTGACACCAAAGTTTCTAGTTTCTGTTTGTGTCTCCCCTGAGGAGGTTTCAGGCCAGCAATGTCTTTCTGTACTATCTCTTTTGGTTTGGATGCTATTGCTGGACGTTTGGCATGTTTGGTAGAAAAAGCTGCTCCAGCCGAGAAAAACTCTTTTGGTGCACCATGCAGGTACATTTGAGTTTCCCAGGCAAACGAAAGCAGTGACACCAAAGTTTCTTGTTTCTGTTTGTGTCTCCCCTGAGGAGGTTTCAGGCCAGCTATGTCTTTCAGTACTATCTCTTTTGGTTTGGAAGCTATTGCTGGACGTTTGGCATGTTTGGTAGAAAAAGCTTCTCCGGCCGAGAAAAACACTTTTGGTGCACCATGCAGGTACATTTGAGTTTCCCAGGCAAACGAAAGCAGTTACACCAAAGTTTCTACTTCCTGTTTGTGTCTCCCCTGAGGAGGTCTCAGGCCAGCTATGTCTTTCAGTACTATCTCTTTTGGTTTGGAAGCTATTGCTGGACGTTTGGTAGAAAAAGCTGCTCCGGCCAAGAAAAACACTTTTGGTGCACCATGCATGTACATTTGAGTTTCCCAGGAAAACGAAAGCAGTTACACCAAAGTTTCTAGTTTCTGTTTGTGTCTCCCCTGAGGAGGTTTCAGGCCAGCAATATCTTTCAGTACTATCTCTTTTGGTTTGGAAGCTATTGCTGGACGTTTGGTAGAAAAAGCTGCTCCGGCTGAGAAAAACACTTTTGGTGCACCATGCAGGTACATTTGAGTTTCCCAGGCAAACGAAAGCAGTGACACCAAAGTTTCTTGTTTCTGTTTGTGTCTCCCCTGAGGAGGTTTCAGGCCAGCAATGTCTTTCAGTACTATCTCTTTTGGTTTGGAAGCTATTGCTGGACGTTTGGCATTTTTTGTAGAAAAAGCTTCTCCGGCCGAGAAAAACACTTTTGGTGCACCATGCATGTACATTTGAGTTTCCCAGGCAAACGAAAGCAGTTACACCAAAGTTTCTAGTTTCTGTTTGTGTCTCCCCTGAGGAGGTTTCAGGCCAGTTATGTCATTCAGTACTATCTCTTTTGGTTTGGAAGCTATTGCTGGACGTAAGGCATTTTTGGTCTAAAAAGCTTCTCCGGCCGAGAAAAACATTTTTAGTGCACCATGCAGGTACATTTGAGTTTCCCAGGCAAACGAAAGCAGTTACACCAAAGTTTCTAGTTTCTGTTTGTGTCTCCCCTGAGGAGGTTTCAGGCCAGCTATGTCTTTCAGTACTATCTCTTTTGGTTTGGAAGCTATTGCTGGACGTTTGGTAGAAAAAGCTGCTCCGGCCGAGAAAAACACTTTTGGTGCACCATGCAGGTACATTTGAGTTTCCCAGGCAAACGAAAGCAGTTACACCAAAGTTTCTAGTTTCTGTTTGTGTCTCCCCTGAGGAGGTTTCAGGCCAGCTATGTCTTTCAGTACTATCTCTTTTGGTTTGGAAGCTATTGCTGGACGTTTGGTAGAAAAAGCTGCTCCGGCCGAGAAAAACACTTTTGGTGCACCATGCAGGTACATTTGAGTTTCCCAGGCAAACGAAAGCAGTGACACCAAAGTTTCTAGTTTCTGTTTGTGTCTCCCCTGAGGAGGTTTCAGGCCAGCAATATCTTTCAGAACTGTCTGTTTTGGTTTGGAATCTATTGCTGGACGTTTGGTAGAAAAAGCTTCTCCGGCCGAGAAAAACAGTTTTGGTGCACCATGCAGGTACATTTGAGTTTCCCAGGCAAACGAAAGCAGTGACACCAAAGTTTCTAGTTTCTGTTTGTGTCTCCCCTGAGGAGGTTTCAGGCCATCTATGTCTTTCAGTACTATCTCTTTTGGTTTGGAAGCTATTGCTGGACGTTTGGTAGAAAAAGCTGCTCTGGCCGAGAAAAACACTTTTGGTGCACCATGCAGGTACATTTGAGGTTCCCAGGCAAAAGAAAGCAGTTACACCAAAGTTTCTAGTTTCTGTTTGTGTCTCCCCTGAGGAGGTTTCAGGCCATCTATGTCTTTCAGTACTATCTCTTTTGGTTTGGAAGCTATTGCTGGACGTTTGGTAGAAAAAGCTGCTCCGGCCGAGAAAAACACTTTTGGTGCACCATGCAGGTACATTTGAGTTTCCCAGGCAAAAGAAAGCTGTTACACCAAAGTTTCTAGTTTCTGTTTGTGTCTCCCCTGAGGAGGTTTCAGGCCATCTATGTCTTTCAGTACTATCTCTTTTGGTTTGGAAGCTATTGCTGGACGTTTGGTAGAAAAAGCTGCACTGGCCGAGAAATACACTTTTGGTGCACCATGCAGGTACATTTGAGGTTCCCAGGCAAAAGAAAGCAGTTACACCAAAGTTTCTACTTCCTGTTTGTGTCTCCCCTGAGGAGGTTTCAGGCCAGCTATGTCTTTCAGTACTATCTCATTTGGTTTGGAAGCTATTGCTGGACGTAAGGCATTTTTGGTCTAAAAAGCTTCTCCGGCCGAGAAAAACACTTTTGGTGCACCATGCAGGTACATTTGAGTTTCCCAGGCAAACGAAAGCAGTGACACCAAAGTTTCAAGTTTCTGTTTGTGTCTCCCCTGAGGAGGTTTCAGGCCATCTGTGTCTTTCAGTACTATCTCTTTTGGTTTGGAAGCTATTGCTGGACGTTTGGTAGAAAAAGCTGCTCTGGCCGAGAAAAACACTTTTGGTGCACCATGCAGGTACATTTGAGGTTCCCAGGCAAACGAAAGCAGTGACACCAAAGTTTCTTCTTCCTTTTTGTGTCTCCCCTGAGGAGGTTACAGGCCAGCTATGTCTATCAGTACTATCTCTTTTGGTTTGGAAGCTATTGCTGGACGTTTGGCATGTTTGGTAGAAAAAGCTTCTCCGGCCGAGAAAAACACTTTTGGTGCACCATGCAGGTACATTTGAGTTTCCCAGGCAAACGAAAGCAGTGACACCAAAGTTTCTAGTTTATGTTTGTGTCTCCCCTGAGGAGGTTTCAGGCCAGCTATGTCTTTCAGTACTATCTCTTTTGGTTTGGAAGATATTGCTGGACGTTTTGTAGAAAAAGCTGCTCCGGCCGAGAAAAACACTTTTGGTGCACCATGCAGGTACATTTGAGTTTCCCAGGCAAACGAAAGCAGTTACACCAAAGTTTCTAGTTTCTGTTTGTGTCTCCCCTGAGGAGGTTTCAGGCCAGCAATATCTTTCAGAACTATCTGTTTTGGTTTGGAAGCTATTGCTGGACGTTTGGTATGTTTGGTAGAAAAAGCTGCTCCGGCCGAGAAAAACACTTTTGGTCCACCATGCAGGTACATTTGAGTTTCCCAGGCAAACGAAAGCAGTGACACCAAAGTTACTAGTTTCTGTCTGTGTCTCCCCTGAGGAGGTTTCAGGCCAGCTATGTCTTTCAGTACTATCTCTTTTGGTTTGGAAGCTATTTCTGGACTTTTGGCATTTTTTGTAGAAAAAGCTTCTCCGGCCGAGAAAAACACTTTTGGTGCACCATGCATGTACATTTGAGTTTCCCAGGCAAACGAAAGCAGTTACACCAAAGTTTCTAGTTTCTGTTTGTGTCTCCCCTGAGGAGGTTTCAGGCCAGCAATGTCTTTCAGTACTATCTCTTTTGGTTTGGAAGCTATTGCTGGACGTTTGGTAGAAAAAGCTGCTCCGGCCGAGAAAAACACTTTTGGTGCACCATGCAGGTACATTTGAGTTTCCCAGGCAAACGAAAGCAGTGACACCAAAGTTTCTAGTTTCTGTTTGTGTCTCCCCTGAGGAGGTTTCAGGCCATCTATGTCTTTCAGTACTATCTCTTTTGGTTTGGAAGCTATTGCTGGACGTTTGGTAGAAAAAGCTGCCCTGGCCGAGAAAAACAATTTTGGTGCACCATGCAGGTACATTTGAGGATCCCAGGCAAAAGAAAGCAGTTACACCAAAGTTTCTACTTCCTTTTTGTGTCTCCCCTGAGGAGGTTTCAGGCCAGTTATGTCTTTCAGTACTATCTCTTTTGGTTTGGAAGCTATTGCTGGACGTAAGGCATTTTTGGTCTAAAAAGCTTCTCCGGCCGAGAAAAACATTTTTGGTGCACCATGCAGGTACATTTGAGTTTCCCAGGCAAACGAAAGCAGTTACACCAAAGTTTCTAGTTTCTGTTTGTGTCTCCCCTGAGGAGGTTTCAGGCCAGCTATGTCTTTCAGTACTATCTCTTTTGGTTTGCAAGCTGTTGCTGGACGTTTGGCATTTTTGGTAGAAAACGCTTCTCCGGCCGAGAAAAACACTTTTGGTGCACCATGCAGGTACATTTGAGTTTCCCAGGCAAACGAAAGCAGTGACACCAAAGTTTCTAGTTTCTGTTTGTGTCTCCGCTGAGGAGGTTTCAGGCCAGCTATGTCTTTCAGTACTATCTCTTTTGGTTTGGAAGCTATTGCTGGACGTTTGGTAGAAAAAGCTGCTCTGGCCGAGAAAAACACTTTTGGTGCACCATGCAGGTACATTTGAGGTTCCCAGGCAAAAGAAAGCAGTTACACCAAAGTTTCTAGTTTCTGTTTGTGTCTCCCCTGAGGAGGTTTCAGGCCATCTATGTCTTTCAGTACTATCTCTTTTGGTTTGGAAGCTATTGCTGGACGTTTGGTAGAAAAAGCTGCTCCGGCCGAGAAAAACACTTTTGGTGCACCATGCAGGTACATTTGAGTTTCCCAGGCAAACGAAAGCAGTGACACCAAAGTTTCTAGTTTCTGTTTGTGTCTCCCCTGAGGAGGTTTCAGGCCAGCTATGACTTTCATTACTATCTCTTTTGGTTTGGAAGCTATTGCTGGACGTTTGGCATGTTTGGTAGAAAAAGCTTCTCCGGCCGAGAAAAACACTTTTGGTGCACCATGCAGGTACATTTGAGTTTCCCAGGCAAACGAAAGCAGTTACACCAAAGTTTCTAGTTTCTGTTTGTGTCTCCCCTGAGGAGGTTTCAGGCCAGCTATGACTTTCATTACTATCTCTTTTGGTTTGGAAGCTATTGCTGGACGTTTGGCATGCTTGGTAGAAAAAGCTTCTCCGGCCGAGAAAAACACTTTTGGTGCACCATGCAGGTACATTTGAGTTTCCCAGGCAAACGAATGCAGTTACACCAAAGTTTCTAGTTTCTGTTTGTGTCTCCCCTCAGGAGGTTTCAGGCCAGCTATGTCTTTCAGTACTATCTCTTTTGGTTTGGAAGCTATTGCTGGACGTAAGGCATTTTTTGTAGAAAAAGCTTCTCCGGCCGAGAAAAACACTTTTGGTGCACCATGCAGGTACATTTGAGTTTCCCAGGCAAACAAAAGCAGTTACACCAAAGTTTCTAGTTTCTGTTTGTGTCTCCCCTGAGGAGGTTTCAGGGCAGCAATATCTTTCAGTACTATCTCTTTTGGTTTGGAAGCTATTGCTGGACGTTTGGTAGAAAAAGCTGCTCCGGCCGAGAAAAACACTTTTGGTGCACCATGCAGGTACATTTGAGTTTCCCAGGCAAACGAAAGCAGTGACACCAAAGTTTCTAGTTTCTGTTTGTGTCTCCCCTGAGGAGGTTTCAGGCCAGCTATGTCTTTCAGTACTATCTCTTTTGGTTTGGAAGCTATTGCTGGACGTTTGGTAGAAAAAGCTGCTCCGGCCGAGAAAAACACTTTTGGTGCACCATGCAGGTACATTTGAGTTTCCCAGGAAAAGGAAAGCAGTGACACCAAAGTTTCTAGTTTCTGTTTGTGTCTCCCCTGAGGAGGTTTCAGGCCAGCTATGACTTTCATTACTATCTCTTTTGGTTTGGAAGCTATTGCTGGACGTTTGGCATGTTTGGTAGAAAAAGCTTCTCCGGCCGAGAAAAACACTTTTGGTGCACCATGCAGGTACATTTGAATTTCCCAGGCAAACGAAAGCAGTTACACCAAAGTTTCTAGTTTCTGTTTGTGTCTCCCCTGAGGAGGTTTCAGGCCAGCAATGTCTTTCTGTACTATCTCTTTTGGTTTGGATGCTATTGCTGGACGTTTGGAATGCTTGGTAGAAAAATGCTGCTCCGGCCGAGAAAAACACTTTTGGTGCACCATGCAGGTACATTTGAATTTCCCAGGCAAACGAAAGCAGTTACACCAAAGTTTCTAGTTTCTGTTTGTGTCTCCCCTGAGGAGGTTTCAGGCCAGCTATGTCTTTCAGTACTATCTCTTTTGGTTTGGAAGCTATTGCTGGACGTAAGGCATTTTTTGTAGAAAAAGCTTCTCCGGCCGAGAAAAACACTTTTGGTGCACCATGCAGGTACATTTGAGTTTCCCAGGCAAACAAAAGCAGTTACACCAAAGTTTCTAGTTTCTGTTTGTGTCTCCCCTGAGGAGGTTTCAGGGCAGCAGTATCTTTCAGTACTATCTCTTTTGGTTTGGAAGCTATTGCTGGACGTTTGGTAGAAAAAGCTGCTCCGGCCGAGAAAAACACTTTTGGTGCACCATGCAGGTACATTTGAGTTTCCCAGGCAAACGAAAGCAGTGACACCAAAGTTTCTAGTTTCTGTTTGTGTCTCCCCTGAGGAGGTTTCAGGCCATCTATGTCTTTCAGTACTATCTCTTTTGGTTTGGAAGCTATTGCTGGACGTTTGGTAGAAAAAGCTGCTCCGGCCGAGAAAAACACTTTTGGTGCACCATGCAGGTACATTTGAGTTTCCCAGGCAAACGAAAGCAGTGACACCAAAGTTTCTAGTTTCTGTTTGTGTCTCCCCTGAGGAGGTTTCAGGCCAGCTATGACTTTCATTACTATCTCTTTTGGTTTGGAAGCTATTGCTGGACGTTTGGCATGTTTGGTAGAAAAAGCTTCTCCGGCCGAGAAAAACACTTTTGGTGCACCATGCAGGTACATTTGAGTTTCCCAGGCAAACGAAAGCAGTTACACCAAAGTTTCTAGTTTCTGTTTGTGTCTCCCCTGAGGAGGTTTCAGGCCAGCTATGTCTTTCAGTACTATCTCTTTTGGTTTGGAAGCTATTGCTGGACGTTTGGTAGAAAAAGCTGCTCTGGCCGAGAAAAACACTTTTGGTGCACCATGCAGGTACATTTGAGGTTCCCAGGCAAACGAAAGCAGTGACACCAAAGTTTCTAGTTTCTGTTTGTGTCTCCCCTGAGGAGGTTTCAGGCCAGCAATGTCTTTCTGTACTATCTCTTTTGGTTTGGATGCTATTGCTGGACGTTTGGCATGTTTGGTAGAAAAAGCTGCTCCAGCCGAGAAAAACTCTTTTGGTGCACCATGCAGGTACATTTGAGTTTCCCAGGCAAACGAAAGCAGTGACACCAAAGTTTCTTGTTTCTGTTTGTGTCTCCCCTGAGGAGGTTTCAGGCCAGCTATGTCTTTCAGTACTATCTCTTTTGGTTTGGAAGCTATTGCTGGACGTTTGGCATGTTTGGTAGAAAAAGCTTCTCCGGCCGAGAAAAACACTTTTGGTGCACCATGCAGGTACATTTGAGTTTCCCAGGCAAACGAAAGCAGTGACACCAAAGTTTCTAGTTTCTGTTTGTGTCTCCCCTGAGGAGGTTTCAGGCCAGCGATGTCTTTCAGTACTATCTCTTTTGGTTTGGAAGCTATTGCTGGACGTTTGGTAGAAAAAGCTGCTCCGGCCGAGAAAAACACTTTTGGTGCACCATGCAGGTACATTTGAGTTTCCCAGGCAAACGAAAGCAGTGACACCAAAGTTTCTTGTTTCTGTTTGTGTCTCCCCTGAGGAGGTTTCAGGCCAGCAATGTCTTTCAGTACTATCTCTTTTGGTTTGGAAGCTATTGCTGGACGTTTGGCATTTTTTGTAGAAAAAGCTTCTCCGGCCGAGAAAAACACTTTTGGTGCACCATGCATGTACATTTGAGTTTCCCAGGCAAACGAAAGCAGTTACACCAAAGTTTCAGGTTTCTGTTTGTGTCTCCCCTGATGAGGTTTCAGGCCAGTTATGTCTTTCAGTACTATCTCTTTTGGTTTGGAAGCTATTGCTGGACGTAAGGCATTTTTGGTCTAAAAAGCTTCTCCGGCCGAGAAAAACATTTTTAGTGCACTATGCAGGTACATTTGAGTTTCCCAGGCAAACGAAAGCAGTTACACCAAAGTTTCTAGTTTCTGTTTGTTTCTCCCCTGAGGAGGTTTCAGGCCAGCTATGTCTTTCAGTACTATCTCTTTTGGTTTGGAAGCTATTGCTGGACGTTTGGTAGAAAAAGCTGCTCCGGCCGAGAAAAACACTTTTGGTGCACCATGCAGGTACATTTGAGTTTCCCAGGCAAACGAAAGCAGTTACA
The DNA here is from genome assembly GCA_022605575.1 of Laterallus jamaicensis coturniculus. NCBI lineage: Eukaryota > Metazoa > Chordata > Aves > Gruiformes > Rallidae > Laterallus > Laterallus jamaicensis. The sequence goes on from JAKCOX010000001.1 coordinate 4,341,750, forward strand.
CCAAAGTTTCTAGTTTCTGTTTGTGTCTCCCCTGAGGAGGTTTCAGGCCAGCTATGTCTTTCAGTACTATCTCTTTTGGTTTGGAAGCTATTGCTGGACGTTTGGTAGAAAAAGCTGCTCCGGCCGAGAAAAACACTTTTGGTGCACCATGCAGGTACATTTGAGTTTCCCAGGCAAACGAAAGCAGTGACACCAAAGTTTCTAGTTTCTGTTTGTGTCTCCCCTGAGGAGGTTTCAGGCCAGCAATATCTTTCAGAACTGTCTGTTTTGGTTTGGAAGCTATTGCTGGACGTTTGGTAGAAAAAGCTTCTCCGGCCGAGAAAAACAGTTTTGGTGCACCATGCAGGTACATTTGAGTTTCCCAGGCAAACGAAAGCAGTGACACCAAAGTTTCTAGTTTCTGTTTGTGTCTCCCCTGAGGAGGTTTCAGGCCATCTATGTCTTTCAGTACTATCTCTTTTGGTTTGGAAGCTATTGCTGGACGTTTGGTAGAAAAAGCTGCTCTGGCCGAGAAAAACACTTTTGGTGCACCATGCAGGTACATTTGAGGTTCCCAGGCAAAAGAAAGCAGTTACACCAAAGTTTCTAGTTTCTGTTTGTGTCTCCCCTGAGGAGGTTTCAGGCCATCTATGTCTTTCAGTACTATCTCTTTTGGTTTGGAAGCTATTGCTGGACGTTTGGTAGAAAAAGCTGCTCCGGCCGAGAAAAACACTTTTGGTGCACCATGCAGGTACATTTGAGTTTCCCAGGCAAACGAAAGCTGTTACACCAAAGTTTCTAGTTTCTGTTTGTGTCTCCCCTGAGGAGGTTTCAGGCCAGCTATGTCTTTCAGTACTATCTCTTTTGGTTTGGAAGCTATTGCTGTACGTTGGGTAGAAAAAGCTGCTCTGGCCGAGAAAAACACTTTTGGTGCACCATGCAGGTACATTTGAGTTTCCCAGGCAAACGAAAGCAGTTACACCAAAGTTTCTAGTTTCTGTTTGTGTCTCCCCTGAGGATGTTTCAGGCCAACTATGTCTTTCAGTACTATCTCTTTTGGTTTGGAAGCTATTGCTGGACGTTTGGTAGAAAAAGCTGCTCCGGCCGAGAAAAACCCTTTTGGTGCACCATGCAGGTACATTTGAGTTTCCCAGGCAAACGAAAGCAGTGACACCAAAGTTTCTAGTTTCTGTTTGTGTCTCCCCTGAGGAGGTTTCAGGCCAGCAATATCTTTCAGAACTGTCTGTTTTGGTTTGGAAGCTATTGCTGGACGTTTGGTAGAAAAAGCTTCTCTGGCCGAGAAAAACACTTTTGGTGCACCATGCAGGTACATTTGAGTTTCCCAGGCAAACGAAAGCAGTGACACCAAAGTTTCTAGTTTCTGTTTGTGTCTCCCCTGAGGAGGTTTCAGGCCATCTATGTCTTTCAGTACTATCTCTTTTGGTTTGGAAGCTATTGCTGGACGTTTGGTAGAAAAAGCTGCACTGGCCGAGAAATACACTTTTGGTGCACCATGCAGGTACATTTGAGGTTCCCAGGCAAAAGAAAGCAGTTACACCAAAGTTTCTACTTCCTGTTTGTGTCTCCCCTGAGGAGGTTTCAGGCCAGCTATGTCTTTCAGTACTATCTCATTTGGTTTGGAAGCTATTGCTGGACGTAAGGCATTTTTGGTCTAAAAAGCTTCTCCGGCCGAGAAAAACACTTTTGGTGCACCATGCAGGTACATTTGAGTTTCCCAGGCAAACGAAAGCAGTGACACCAAAGTTTCTAGTTTCTGTTTGTGTCTCCCCTGAGGAGGTTTCAGGCCATCTGTGTCTTTCAGTACTATCTCTTTTGGTTTGGAAGCTATTGCTGGACGTTTGGTAGAAAAAGCTGCTCTGGCCGAGAAAAACACTTTTGGTGCACCATGCAGGTACATTTGAGTTTCCCAGGCAAACGAAAGCAGTGACACCAAAGTTTCTTCTTCCTTTTTGTGTCTCCCCTGAGGAGGTTACAGGCCAGCTATGTCTATCAGTACTATCTCTTTTGGTTTGGAAGCTATTGCTGGACGTTTGGCATGTTTGGTAGAAAAAGCTTCTCCGGCCGAGAAAAACACTTTTGGTGCACCATGCAGGTACATTTGAGTTTCCCAGGCAAACGAAAGCAGTGACACCAAAGTTTCTAGTTTATGTTTGTGTCTCCCCTGAGGAGGTTTCAGGCCAGCTATGTCTTTCAGTACTATCTCTTTTGGTTTGGAAGATATTGCTGGACGTTTGTTAGAAAAAGCTGCTCCGGCCGAGAAAAACACTTTTGGTGCACCATGCAGGTACATTTGAGTTTCCCAGGCAAACGAAAGCAGTTACACCAAAGTTTCTAGTTTCTGTTTGTGTCTCCCCTGAGGAGGTTTCAGGCCAGCAATATCTTTCAGAACTATCTGTTTTGGTTTGGAAGCTATTGCTGGACGTTTGGCATGCTTGGTAGAAAAAGTTGCTCCGGCCGAGAAAAACACTTTTGGTCCACCATGCAGGTACATTTGAGTTTCCCAGGCAAACGAAAGCAGTGACACCAAAGTTTCTTGTTTCTGTTTGTGTCTCCCCTGAGGAGGTTTCAGGCCAGCAATGTCTTTCAGTACTATCTCTTTTGGTTTGGAAGCTATTGCTGGACGTTTGGTAGAAAAAGCTGCTCCGGCCGAGAAAAACACTTTTGGTGCACCATGCAGGTACATTTGAGTTTCCCAGGCAAACGAAAGCAGTGACACCAAAGTTTCTAGTTTCTGTTTGTGTCTCCCCTGAGGAGGTTTCAGGCCATCTATGTCTTTCAGTACTATCTCTTTTGGTTTGGAAGCTATTGCTGGACGTTTGGTAGAAAAAGCTGCCCTGGCCGAGAAAAACACTTTTGGTGCACCATGCAGGTACATTTGAGGTTCCCAGGCAAAAGAAAGCAGTTACACCAAAGTTTCTACTTCCTTTTTGTGTCTCCCCTGAGGAGGTTTCAGGCCAGCTATGTCTTTCAGTACTATCTCTTTTGGTTTGGAAGCTATTGCTGGACGTAAGGCATTTTTGGTCTAAAAAGCTTCTCCGGCCGAGAAAAACACTTTTGGTGCACCATGCAGGTACATTTGAGTTTCCCAGGCAAACGAAAGCAGTGACACCAAAGTTTCAAGTTTCTGTTTGTGTCTCCCCTGAGGAGGTTTCTGGCCATCTATGTCTTTCTGTACTATCTCATTTGGTTTGGAAGCTATTGCTGGACGTTTGGTAGAAAAAGCTGCTCTGGCCGAGAAAAACACTTTTGGTGCACCATGCAGGTACATTTGAGGTTCCCAGGCAAACGAAAGCAGTGACACCAAAGTTTCTACTTCCTTTTTGTGTCTCCCCTGAGGAGGTTTCAGGCCACCTATGTCTATCAGTACTATCTCATTTGGTTTGGTATCTATTGCTGGACGTTTGGCATGTTTGGTAGAAAAAGCTTCTCCGGCCGAGAAAAACACTTTTGGTGCACCATGCAGGTACATTTGAGTTTCCCAGGCAAACGAAAGCAGTGACACCAAAGTTTCTAGTTTCTGTTTGTGTCTCCCCTGAGGAGGTTTCAGGCCAGCTATGTCTTTCAGTACTATCTCTTTTGGTTTGGAAGATATTGCTAGACGTTTTGTAGAAAAAGCTGCTCCGGCCGAGAAAAACACTTTTGGTGCACCATGCAGGTACATTTGAGTTTCCCAGGCAAACGAAAGCAGTTACACCAAAGTTTCTAGTTTCTGTTTGTGTCTCCCCTGAGGAGGTTTCAGGCCATCTATGTCTTTCAGTACTATCTCTTTTGGTTTGGAAGCTATTGCTGGACGTTTGGTAGAAAAAGCTGCTCTGGCCGAGAAAAACACTTTTGGTGCACCATGCAGGTACATTTGAGGTTCCCAGGCAAAAGAAAGCAGTTACACCAAAGTCTCTACTTCCTGTTTGTGTCTCCCCTGAGGAGGTTTCAGGCCAGCTATGTCTTTCAGTACTATCTCTTTTGGTTTGGAAGCTATTGCTGGACGTTTGGCATGTTTGGTAGAAAAAGCTTCTCCGGCCGAGAAAAACACTTTTGGTGCACCATGCATGTACATTTGAGTTTCCCAGGCAAACGAAAGCAGTTACACCAAAGTTTCTAGTTTCTGTTTGTGTCTCCCCTGAGGAGGTTTCAGGCCAGCAATATCTTTCAGTACTATCTCTTTTGGTTTGGAAGCTATTGCTGTACGTTCTGTAGAAAAAGCTGCTCTGGCCGAGAAAAACACTTTTGGTGCACCATGCAGGTACATTTGAGTTTCCCAGGCAAACGAAAGCAGTGACACCAAAGTTTCTAGTTTCTGTTTGTGTCTCCCCTGAGGAGGTTTCAGGCCAGCAATGTCTTTCTGTACTATCTCTTTTGGTTTGGATGCTATTGCTGGACGTTTGGCATGTTTGGTAGAAAAAGCTGCTCCAGCCGAGAAAAACTCTTTTGGTGCACCATGCAGGTACATTTGAGTTTCCCAGGCAAACGAAAGCAGTGACACCAAAGTTTCTTGTTTCTGTTTGTGTCTCCCCTGAGGAGGTTTCAGGCCAGCTATGTCTTTCAGTACTATCTCTTTTGGTTTGGAAGCTATTGCTGGACGTTTGGCATGTTTGGTAGAAAAAGCTTCTCCGGCCGAGAAAAACACTTTTGGTGCACCATGCAGGTACATTTGAGTTTCCCAGGCAAACGAAAGCAGTGACACCAAAGTTTCTAGTTTCTGTTTGTGTCTCCCCTGAGGAGGTTTCAGGCCAGCGATGTCTTTCAGTACTATCTCTTTTGGTTTGGAAGCTATTGCTGGACGTTTGGTAGAAAAAGCTGCTCCGGCCGAGAAAAACACTTTTGGTGCACCATGCAGGTACATTTGAGTTTCCCAGGCAAACGAAAGCAGTGACACCAAAGTTTCTTGTTTCTGTTTGTGTCTCCCCTGAGGAGGTTTCAGGCCAGCAATGTCTTTCAGTACTATCTCTTTTGGTTTGGAAGCTATTGCTGGACGTTTGGCATTTTTTGTAGAAAAAGCTTCTCCGGCCGAGAAAAACACTTTTGGTGCACCATGCATGTACATTTGAGTTTCCCAGGCAAACGAAAGCAGTTACACCAAAGTTTCAGGTTTCTGTTTGTGTCTCCCCTGATGAGGTTTCAGGCCAGTTATGTCTTTCAGTACTATCTCTTTTGGTTTGGAAGCTATTGCTGGACGTAAGGCATTTTTGGTCTAAAAAGCTTCTCCGGCCGAGAAAAACATTTTTAGTGCACTATGCAGGTACATTTGAGTTTCCCAGGCAAACGAAAGCAGTTACACCAAAGTTTCTAGTTTCTGTTTGTTTCTCCCCTGAGGAGGTTTCAGGCCAGCTATGTCTTTCAGTACTATCTCTTTTGGTTTGGAAGCTATTGCTGGACGTTTGGTAGAAAAAGCTGCTCCGGCCGAGAAAAACACTTTTGGTGCACCATGCAGGTACATTTGAGTTTCCCAGGCAAACGAAAGCAGTTACACCAAAGTTTCTAGTTTCTGTTTGTGTCTCCCCTGAGGAGGTTTCAGGCCAGCTATGTCTTTCAGTACTATCTCTTTTGGTTTGGAAGCTATTGCTGGACGTTTGGTAGAAAAAGCTGCTCCGGCCGAGAAAAACACTTTTGGTGCACCATGCAGGTACATTTGAGTTTCCCAGGCAAACGAAAGCAGTGACACCAAAGTTTCTAGTTTCTGTTTGTGTCTCCCCTGAGGAGGTTTCAGGCCAGCAATATCTTTCAGAACTGTCTGTTTTGGTTTGGAAGCTATTGCTGGACGTTTGGTAGAAAAAGCTTCTCCGGCCGAGAAAAACAGTTTTGGTGCACCATGCAGGTACATTTGAGTTTCCCAGGCAAACGAAAGCAGTGACACCAAAGTTTCTAGTTTCTGTTTGTGTCTCCCCTGAGGAGGTTTCAGGCCATCTATGTCTTTCAGTACTATCTCTTTTGGTTTGGAAGCTATTGCTGGACGTTTGGTAGAAAAAGCTGCTCTGGCCGAGAAAAACACTTTTGGTGCACCATGCAGGTACATTTGAGGTTCCCAGGCAAAAGAAAGCAGTTACACCAAAGTTTCTAGTTTCTGTTTGTGTCTCCCCTGAGGAGGTTTCAGGCCATCTATGTCTTTCAGTACTATCTCTTTTGGTTTGGAAGCTATTGCTGGACGTTTGGTAGAAAAAGCTGCTCCGGCCGAGAAAAACACTTTTGGTGCACCATGCAGGTACATTTGAGTTTCCCAGGCAAACGAAAGCTGTTACACCAAAGTTTCTAGTTTCTGTTTGTGTCTCCCCTGAGGAGGTTTCAGGCCAGCTATGTCTTTCAGTACTATCTCTTTTGGTTTGGAAGCTATTGCTGTACGTTGGGTAGAAAAAGCTGCTCTGGCCGAGAAAAACACTTTTGGTGCACCATGCAGGTACATTTGAGTTTCCCAGGCAAACGAAAGCAGTTACACCAAAGTTTCTAGTTTCTGTTTGTGTCTCCCCTGAGGAGGTTTCAGGCCAACTATGTCTTTCAGTACTATCTCTTTTGGTTTGGAAGCTATTGCTGGACGTTTGGTAGAAAAAGCTGCTCCGGCCGAGAAAAACCCTTTTGGTGCACCATGCAGGTACATTTGAGTTTCCCAGGCAAACGAAAGCAGTGACACCAAAGTTTCTAGTTTCTGTTTGTGTCTCCCCTGAGGAGGTTTCAGGCCAGCAATATCTTTCAGAACTGTCTGTTTTGGTTTGGAAGCTATTGCTGGACGTTTGGTAGAAAAAGCTTCTCTGGCCGAGAAAAACACTTTTGGTGCACCATGCAGGTACATTTGAGTTTCCCAGGCAAACGAAAGCAGTGACACCAAAGTTTCTAGTTTCTGTTTGTGTCTCCCCTGAGGAGGTTTCAGGCCATCTATGTCTTTCAGTACTATCTCTTTTGGTTTGGAAGCTATTGCTGGACGTTTGGTAGAAAAAGCTGCACTGGCCGAGAAATACACTTTTGGTGCACCATGCAGGTACATTTGAGGTTCCCAGGCAAAAGAAAGCAGTTACACCAAAGTTTCTACTTCCTGTTTGTGTCTCCCCTGAGGAGGTTTCAGGCCAGCTATGTCTTTCAGTACTATCTCATTTGGTTTGGAAGCTATTGCTGGACGTAAGGCATTTTTGGTCTAAAAAGCTTCTCCGGCCGAGAAAAACACTTTTGGTGCACCATGCAGGTACATTTGAGTTTCCCAGGCAAACGAAAGCAGTGACACCAAAGTTTCTAGTTTCTGTTTGTGTCTCCCCTGAGGAGGTTTCAGGCCATCTGTGTCTTTCAGTACTATCTCTTTTGGTTTGGAAGCTATTGCTGGACGTTTGGTAGAAAAAGCTGCTCTGGCCGAGAAAAACACTTTTGGTGCACCATGCAGGTACATTTGAATTTCCCAGGCAAACGAAAGCAGTGACACCAAAGTTTCTTCTTCCTTTTTGTGTCTCCCCTGAGGAGGTTACAGGCCAGCTATGTCTATCAGTACTATCTCTTTTGGTTTGGAAGCTATTGCTGGACGTTTGGCATGTTTGGTAGAAAAAGCTTCTCCGGCCGAGAAAAACACTTTTGGTGCACCATGCAGGTACATTTGAGTTTCCCAGGCAAACGAAAGCAGTGACACCAAAGTTTCTAGTTTATGTTTGTGTCTCCCCTGAGGAGGTTTCAGGCCAGCTATGTCTTTCAGTACTATCTCTTTTGGTTTGGAAGCTATTGCTGGACGTTTGGTAGAAAAAGCTGCTCCGGCCGAGAAAAACACTTTTGGTGCACCATGCAGGTACATTTGAGTTTCCCAGGCAAACGAAAGCAGTTACACCAAAGTTTCTAGTTTCTGTTTGTGTCTCCCCTGAGGAGGTTTCAGGCCAGCAATATCTTTCAGAACTATCTGTTTTGGTTTGGAAGCTATTGCTGGACGTTTGGCATGCTTGGTAGAAAAAGTTGCTCCGGCCGAGAAAAACACTTTTGGTCCACCATGCAGGTACATTTGAGTTTCCCAGGCAAACGAAAGCAGTGACACCAAAGTTTCTTGTTTCTGTTTGTGTCTCCCCTGAGGAGGTTTCAGGCCAGCAATGTCTTTCAGTACTATCTCTTTTGGTTTGGAAGCTATTGCTGGACGTTTGGTAGAAAAAGCTGCTCCGGCCGAGAAAAACACTTTTGGTGCACCATGCAGGTACATTTGAGTTTCCCAGGCAAACGAAAGCAGTGACACCAAAGTTTCTAGTTTCTGTTTGTGTCTCCCCTGAGGAGGTTTCAGGCCATCTATGTCTTTCAGTACTATCTCTTTTGGTTTGGAAGCTATTGCTGGACGTTTGGTAGAAAAAGCTGCCCTGGCCGAGAAAAACACTTTTGGTGCACCATGCAGGTACATTTGAGGTTCCCAGGCAAAAGAAAGCAGTTACACCAAAGTTTCTACTTCCTTTTTGTGTCTCCCCTGAGGAGGTTTCAGGCCAGCTATGTCTTTCAGTACTATCTCTTTTGTTTTGGAAGCTATTGCTGGACGTAAGGCATTTTTGGTCTAAAAAGCTTCTCCGGCCGAGAAAAACACTTTTGGTGCACCATGCAGGTACATTTGAGTTTCCCAGGCAAACGAAAGCAGTGACACCAAAGTTTCAAGTTTCTGTTTGTGTCTCCCCTGAGGAGGTTTCTGGCCATCTATGTCTTTCTGTACTATCTCATTTGGTTTGGAAGCTATTGCTGGACGTTTGGTAGAAAAAGCTGCTCTGGCCGAGAAAAACACTTTTGGTGCACCATGCAGGTACATTTGAGGTTCCCAGGCAAACGAAAGCAGTGACACCAAAGTTTCTACTTCCTTTTTGTGTCTCCCCTGAGGAGGTTTCAGGCCACCTATGTCTATCAGTACTATCTCATTTGGTTTGGTATCTATTGCTGGACGTTTGGCATGTTTGGTAGAAAAAGCTTCTCCGGCCGAGAAAAACACTTTTGGTGCACCATGCAGGTACATTTGAGTTTCCCAGGCAAACGAAAGCAGTGACACCAAAGTTTCTAGTTTCTGTTTGTGTCTCCCCTGAGGAGGTTTCAGGCCAGCTATGTCTTTCAGTACTATCTCTTTTGGTTTGGAAGATATTGCTAGACGTTTTGTAGAAAAAGCTGCTCCGGCCGAGAAAAACACTTTTGGTGCACCATGCAGGTACATTTGAGTTTCCCAGGCAAACGAAAGCAGTTACACCAAAGTTTCTAGTTTCTGTTTGTGTCTCCCCTGAGGAGGTTTCAGGCCAGCAATATCTTTCAGAACTATCTGTTTTGGTTTGGAAGCTATTGCTGGACGTTTGGTATGTTTGGTAGAAAAAGCTGCTCCGGCCGAGAAAAACACTTTTGGTCCACCATGCAGGTACATTTGAGTTTCCCAGGCAAACGAAAGCAGTGACACCAAAGTTACTAGTTTCTGTTTGTGTCTCCCCTGAGGAGGTTTCAGGCCAGCTATGTCTTTCAGTACTATCTCTTTTGGTTTGGAAGCTATTGCTGGACGTTTGCATTTTTTGTAGAAAAAGCTTCTCCGGCCGAGAAAAACACTTTTGGTGCACCATGCATGTACATTTGAGTTTCCCAGGCAAACGAAAGCAGTTACACCAAAGTTTCTAGTTTCTGTTTGTGTCTCCCCTGAGGAGGTTTCAGGCCAGCAATGTCTTTCAGTACTATCTCTTTTGGTTTGGAAGCTATTGCTGGACGTTTGGTAGAAAAAGCTTCTCCGGCCGAGAAAAACACTTTTGGTGCACCATGCAGGTACATTTGAGTTTCCCAGGCAAACGAAAGCAGTGACACCAAAGTTTCTAGTTTCTGTTTGTGTCTCCCCTGAGGAGGTTTCAGGCCATCTATGTCTTTCAGTACTATCTCTTTTGGTTTGGAAGCTATTGCTGGACGTTTGGTAGAAAAAGCTGCCCTGGCAGAGAAAAACAATTTTGGTGCACCATGCAGGTACATTTGAGGTTCCCAGGCAAAAGAAAGCAGTTACACCAAAGTTTCTACTTCCTTTTTGTGTCTCCACTGAGGAGGTTTCAGGCCAGTTATGTCTTTCAGTACTATCTCTTTTGGTTTGGAAGCTATTGCTGGACATAAGGCATTTTTGGTCTAAAAAGCTTCTCCGGCCGAGAAAAACATTTTTGGTGCACCATGCAGGTACATTTGAGTTTCCCAGGATAACGAAAGCAGTTACACCAAAGTTTCTAGTTTCTGTTTGTGTCTCCCCTGAGGAGGTTTCAGGCCAGCTATGTCTTTCAGTACTATCTCTTTTGGTTTGCAAGCTGTTGCTGGACGTTTGGCATTTTTGGTAGAAAAAGCTTCTCCGGCCGAGAAAAACACTTTTGGTGCACCATGCAGGTACATTTGAGGTTCCCAGGCAAACGAAAGCAGTGACACCAAAGTTTCTAGTTTCTGTTTGTGTCTCCGCTGAGGAGGTTTCAGGCCAGCTATGTCTTTCAGTACTATCTCTTTTGGTTTGGAAGCTATTGCTGGACGTTTGGTAGAAAAAGCTGCTCTGGCCGAGAAAAACACTTTTGGTGCACCATGCAGGTACATTTGAGGTTCCCAGGCAAAAGAAAGCAGTTACACCAAAGTTTCTAGTTTCTGTTTGTGTCTCCCCTGAGGAGGTTTCAGGCCATCTATGTCTTTCAGTACTATCTCTTTTGGTTTGGAAGCTATTGCTGGACGTTTGGTAGAAAAAGCTGCTCCGGCCGAGAAAAACACTTTTGGTGCACCATGCAGGTACATTTGAGTTTCCCAGGCAAACGAAAGCTGTTACACCAAAGTTTCTAGTTTCTGTTTGTGTCTCCCCTGAGGAGGTTTCAGGCCAGCTATGTCTTTCAGTACTATCTCTTTTGGTTTGGAAGCTATTGCTGTACGTTGGGTAGAAAAAGCTGCTCTGGCCGAGAAAAACACTTTTGGTGCACCATGCAAGTACATTTGAGTTTCCCAGGCAAACGAAAGCAGTTACACCAAAGTTTCTAGTTTCTGTTTGTGTCTCCCCTGAGGAGGTTTCAGGCCAGCTATGTCTTTCAGTACTATCTCTTTTGGTTTGGAAGCTATTGCTGGACGTTTGGTAGAAAAAGCTGCTCCGGCCGAGAAAAACACTTTTGGTGCACCATGCAGGTACATTTGAGTTTCCCAGGCAAACGAAAGCAGTGACACCAAAGTTTCTAGTTTCTGTTTGTGTCTCCCCTGAGGAGGTTTCAGGCCAGCAATATCTTTCAGAACTGTCTGTTTTGGTTTGGAAGCTATTGCTGGACGTTTGGTAGAAAAAGCTGCTCAGGCCGAGAAAAACACTTTTGGTGCACCATGCATTTACATTTGAGTTTCCCAGGCAAACGAAAGCAGTGACACCAAAGTTTCTAGTTTCTGTTTGTGTCTCCCCTGAGGAGGTTTCAGGCCATCTATGTCTTTCAGTACTATCTCTTTTGGTTTGGAAGCTATTGCTGGACGTTTGGTAGAAAAAGCTGCTCTGGCCGAGAAAAACACTTTTGGTGCACCATGCAGGTACATTTGAGGTTCCCAGGCAAAAGAAAGCAGTTACACCAAAGTTTCTACTTCCTGTTTGTGTCTCCCCTGAGGAGGTTTCAGGCCACCTATGTCTTTCAGTACTATCTCATTTGGTTAGAAAGCTATTGCTGGACGTAAGGCATTTTTGGTCTAAAAAGCTTCTCCGGTCGAGAAAAACACTTTTGGTGCACCATGCAGGTACATTTGAGTTTCCCAGGCAAACGAAAGCAGTGACACCAAAGTTTCTAGTTTCTGTTTGTGTCTCCCCTGAGGAGGTTTCAGGCCAGCTATGTCTTTCAGGACTATCTCTTTTGGTTTAGAAGCTATTGCTGGACGTTTGGTAGAAAAAACTGCTCCGGCCGAGAAAAACACTTTTGGTGCACCATGCAGGTACATTTGAGTTTCCCAGGCAAACGAAAGCAGTGACACCAAAGTTTCTAGTTTCTGTTTGTGTCTCCCCTGAGGAGGTTTCAGGCCATCTGTGTCTTTCAGTACTATCTCTTTTGGTTTGGAAGCTATTGCTGGACGTTTGGTAGAAAAAGCTTCTCCGGCCGAGAAAAACACTTTTGGTGCACCATGCAGGTACATTTGAGTTTCCCAGGCAAACGAAAGCAGTTACACCAAAGTTTCTACTTCCTGTTTGTGTCTCCCCTGAGGAGGATTCAGGCCAGCTATGTCTTTCAGTACTATCTCTTTTGGTTTGGAAGATATTGCTGGACGTTTGGCATGTTTGGTAGAAAAAGCTGCTCCGGCCGAGAAAAACACTTTTGGTGCACCATGCAGGTACATTTGAGTTTCCCAGGCAAACGAAAGCAGTTACACCAAAGTTTCTAGTTTCTGTTTGTGTCTCCCCTGAGGAGGTTTCAGGCCAGCTATGTCTTTCAGTATTATCTCTTTTGGTTTGGAAGCTATTGCTGGACGTTTGGCATGTTTGGTAGAAAAAGCTTCTCCGGTCGAGAAAAACACATTTGGTGCACCATGCAGGTACATTTGAGTTTCCCAGGCAAACGAAAGCAGTGACACCAAAGTTTCTAGTTTCTGTTTGTGTCTCCCCCAAGGAGGTTTCAGGCCAGCTATGTCTTTCAGTACTATCTCTTTTGGTTTGGAAGCTATTGCTGGACGTTTGGTAGAAAAAGCTGCTCCGGCCGAGAAAAACACTTTTGGTGCACCATGCAGGTACATTTGAGTTTCCCAGGCAAACGAAAGCAGTTACACCAAAGTTTCTAGTTTCTGTTTGTGTCTCCCCTGAGGAGGTTTCAGGCCAGCAATATCTTTCATAAATGTCTGTTTTGGTTTGGAAGCTATTGCTGGACGTTTGGTAGAAAAAGCTTCTCCGGCCGAGAAAAACACTTTTGGTGCACCATGCAGGTACATTTGAGTTTCCCAGGCAAACGAAAGCAGTGACACCAAAGTTTCTAGTTTCTGTTTGTGTCTCCCCTGAGGAGGTTTCAGGCCATCTATGTCTTTCAGTACTATCTCTTTTGGTTTGGAAGCTATTGCTGGACGTTTGGTAGAAAAAGCTGCTCTGGCCGAGAAAAACACTTTTGGTGCACCATGCAGGTACATTTGAGGTTCCCAGGCAAAAGAAAGCAGTTACACCAAAGTCTCTACTTCCTGTTTGTGTCTCCCCTGAGGAGGTTTCAGGCCAGCTATGTCTTTCAGTACTATCTCTTTTGGTTTGGAAGCTATTGCTGGACGTTTGGCATGTTTGGTAGAAAAAGCTTCTCCGGCCGAGAAAAACACTTTTGGTGCACCATGCATGTACATTTGAGTTTCCCAGGCAAACGAAAGCAGTTACACCAAAGTTTCTAGTTTCTGTTTGTGTCTCCCCTGAGGAGGTTTCAGGCCAGCAATATCTTTCAGTACTATCTCTTTTGGTTTGGAAGCTATTGCTGTACGTTCTGTAGAAAAAGCTGCTCTGGCCGAGAAAAACACTTTTGGTGCACCATGCAGGTACATTTGAGTTTCCCAGGCAAACGAAAGCAGTGACACCAAAGTTTCTAGTTTCTGTTTGTGTCTCCCCTGAGGAGGTTTCAGGCCAGCAATATCTTTCAGTACTATCTCTTTTGGTTTGGAAGCTATTGCTGGACTTTTGGCATGTTTGGTAGAAAAAGCTTCTCCGGCCGAGAAAAACACTTTTGGTGCACCATGCAGGTACATTTGAGTTTCCCAGGCAAACGAAAGCAGTTACACCAAAGTTTCTAGTTTCTGTTTGTGTCTCCCCTGAGGAGGTTTCAGGCCAGCTATGTCTTTCAGTTCTATCTCTTTTGGTTTGGAAGCTATTGCTGGACGTTTGGCATGTTTGGTAGAAAAAGCTTCTCCGGCCGAGAAAAACACTTTTGGTGCACCATGCAGGTACATTTGAGTTTCCCAGGCAAAAGAAAGCAGTGACACCAATATTTCTTGTTTCTGTTTGTGTCTCCCCTGAGGCGGTTTCAGGCCAGCTATTTCTTTCAGTACTATCTCTTTTGGTATGGAAGCTATTGCTGGACGTTTGGTAGAAAAAGCTGCTCCGGCCGAGAAAAACACTTTTGGTGCACCATGCAGGTACATTTAAGTTTCCCAGGCAAACGAAAGCAGTTACACCAAAGTTTCTAGTTTCTGTTTGTGTCTCCCCTGAGGAGGTTTCAGGCCAGCAATATCTTTCAGAACTATCTGTTTTGGTTTGGAAGCTATTCCTGGACGTTTGGCATGTTTGGTAGAAAAAGCTGCTCCGGCCGAGAAAAACACTTTTGGTCCACCATGCAGGTACATTTGAGTTTCCCAGGCAAACGAAAGCAGTGACACCAAAGTTTCTAGTTTCTGTTTGTGTCTCCCCTGAGGAGGTTTCAGGCCAGCAATGTCTTTCAGTACTATCTCTTTTGGTTTGGAAGCTATTGCTGGACGTTTGGTAGAAAAAGCTGCTCTGGCCGAGAAAAACACTTTTGGTTCACCATGCAGGTACATTTGAGTTTCCCAGGCAAACGAAAGCAGTGACACCAAAGTTTCTAGTTTCTGTTTGTGTCTCCCCTGAGGAGGTTTCAGGCCATCTATGTCTTTCAGTACTATCTCTTTTGGTTTGGAAGCTATTGCTGGACGTTTGGTAGAAAAAGCTGCTCCGGCCGAGAAAAACACTTTTGGTGCACCATGCAGGTACATTTGAGTTTCCCAGGCAAACGAAAGCAGTTACACCAAAGTTTCTAGTTTCTGTTTGTGTCTCCCCTGAGGAGGTTTCAGGCCAGCTATGTCTTTCAGTACTATCTCATTTGGTTTGGAAGCTATTGCTGGACGTAAGGCATTTTTGGTCTAAAAAGCTTCTCCGGCCGAGAAAAACATTTTTGGTGCAACATGCAGGTACATTTGAGTTTCCCAGGCAAACGAAAGCAGTGACACCAAAGATTCTAGTTTCTGTTTGTGTCTCCCCTGAGGAGGTTTCAGGCCAGCAATATCGTTCAGTACTATCTCTTTTGGTTTGGAAGCTATTGCTGGACCTTTGGTAGAAAAAACTGCTCCGGCCGAGAAAAACACTTTTGGTGCACCATGCAGGTACATTTGAGTTTCCCAGGCAAACGAAAGCAGTGACACCAAAGTTTCTGGTTTCTGTTTGTGTCTCCCCTGAGGAGGTTTCAGGCCAGCGATGTCTTTCAGTACTATCTCTTTTGGTTTGGAAGCTATTGCTGGACGTTTGGCATTTTTTGTAGAAAATCTTCTCCGGCCGAGAAAAACACTTTTGGTGCACCATGCATGTACATTTGAGTTTCCCAGGAAAACGAAAGCAGTTACACCAATGTTTCTAGTTTCTGTTTGTGTCTCCCCTGAGGAGGTTTCAGGCCAGCTATGTCTTTCAGTACTATCTCTTTTGGTTTGGAAGCTATTGCTGGACGTTTGGTAGAAAAAGCTGCTCTGGCCGAGAAAAACACTTTTGGTGCACCATGCAGGTACATTTGAGTTTCCCAGGCAAACGAAAGCAGTGACACCAAAGTTTCTAGTTTCTGTTTGTGTCTCCCCTGAGGAGGTTTCAGGCCATCTATGTCTTTCAGTACTATCTCTTTTGGTTTGGAAGCTATTGCTGGACGTTTGGTAGAAAAAGCTGCCCTGGCCGAGAAAAACACTTTTGGTGCACCATGCAGGTACATTTGAGGTTCCCAGGCAAAAGAAAGCAGTTACACCAAAGTTTCTACTTCCTGTTTGTGTCTCCCCTGAGGAGGTTTCAGGCCAGCTATGTCTTTCAGTACTATCTCTTTTGGTTTGGAAGCTATTGCTGGACGTAAGGCATTTTTGGTCTAAAAAGCTTCTCCGGCCGAGTAAAACACTTTTGGTGCACCATGCAGGTACATTTGAGTTTCCCAGGCAAACGAAAGCAGTTACACCAAAGATTCTAGTTTCTGTTTGTGTCTCCCCTGAGGAGGTTTCAGGCCAGCTATTTCTTTCAGTACTATCTCTTTTGGTTTGCAAGCTGTTGCTGGACGTTTGGCATTTTTGGTAGAAAAAGCTTCTCCGGCCGAGAAAAACACTTTTGGTGCACCATGCAGGTACATTTGAGTTTCCCAGGCAAACGAAAGCAGTGACACCAAAGTTTCTAGTTTCTGTTTGTGTCTCCGCTGAGGAGGTTTCAGGCCAGCTATGTCTTTCAGTACTATCTCTTTTGGTTTGGAAGCTATTGCTGGACGTTTGGTAGAAAAAGCTGCTCCGGCCGAGAAAAACACTTTTGGTGCACCATGCAGGTACATTTGAGTTTCCCAGGCAAACGAAAGCAGTTACACCAAAGTTTCTAGTTTCTGTTTGTGTCTCCCCTGAGGAGGTTTCAGGCCAGCTATGTCTTTCAGTACTATCTCTTTTGGTTTGGAAGCTATTGCTGGACGTTTGGTAGAAAAAGCTGCTCCGGCCGAGAAAAACACTTTTGGTGCACCATGCAGGTACATTTGAGTTTCCCAGGCAAACGAAAGCAGTGACACCAAAGTTTCTAGTTTCTGTTTGTGTCTCCCCTGAGGAGGTTTCAGGCCAGCAATATCTTTCAGAACTGTCTGTTCTGGTTTGGAAGCTATTGCTGGACGTTTGGTAGAAAAAGCTTCTCCGGCCGAGAAAAACACTTTTGGTGCACCATGCAGGTACATTTGAGTTTCCCAGGCAAACGAAAGCAGTTACACCAAAGTTTCTAGTTTCTGTTTGTGTCTCCCCTGAGGAGGTTTCAGGCCAGCTATGTCTTTCAGTACTATCTCTTTTGGTTTGGAAGCTATTGCTGGACGTTTGGTAGAAAAAGCTGCTCTGGCTGAGAAAAACACTTTTGGTGCACCATGCAGGTACATTTGAGTTTCCCAGGCAAACGAAAGCAGTGACACCAAAGTTTCTAGTTTCTGTTTGTGTCTCCCCTGAGGAGGTTTCAGGCCAGCAATATCTTTCAGAACTGTCTGTTTTGGTTTGGAAGCTATTGCTGGACGTTTGGTAGAAAAAGCTGCTCTAGCCGAGAAGAACACTTTTGGTGCACCATGCAGGTACATTTGAGGTTCCCAGGCAAACGAAAGCAGTGACACCAAAGTTTCTAGTTTCTGTTTGTGTCTCCCCTGAGGAGGTTTCAGGCCAGCTATGTCTTTCAGTACTATCTCTTTTGGTTTGGAAGCTATTGCTGGACGTTTGGTAGAAAAAGCTTCTCCGGCCGAGAAAAACACTTTTGGTGCACCATGCAGGTACATTTGAGTTTCCCAGGCAAACGAAAGCAGTGACACCAAAGTTTCTAGTTTCTGTTTGTGTCTCCGCTGAGGAGGTTTCAGGCCAGCTATGTCTTTCAGTACTATCTCTTTTGGTTTGGAAGCTATTGCTGGACGTTTGGTAGAAAAAGCTGCTCCGGCCGAGAAAAACACTTTTGGTGCACCATGGAGGTACATTTGAGTTTCCCAGGCAAACGAAAGCAGTTACACCAAAGTTTCTAGTTTCTGTTTGTGTCTCCCCTGAGGAGGTTTCAGGCCAGCTATGTCTTTCAGTACTATCTCTTTTGGTTTGGAAGCTATTGCTGGACGTTTGGTAGAAAAAGCTGCTCCGGCCGAGAAAAACACTTTTGGTGCACCATGCAGGTACATTTGAGTTTCCCAGGCAAACGAAAGCAGTGACACCAAAGTTTCTAGTTTCTGTTTGTGTCTCCCCTGAGGAGGTTTCAGGCCAGCAATATCTTTCAGAACTGTCTGTTCTGGTTTGGAAGCTATTGCTGGACGTTTGGTAGAAAAAGCTGCTCCGGCCGAGAAAAACACTTTTGGTGCACCATGCAGGTACATTTGAGTTTCCCAGGCAAACGAAAGCAGTTACACCAAAGTTTCTAGTTTCTGTTTGTGTCTCCCCTGAGGAGGTTTCAGGCCAGTTATGTCTTTCAGTACTATCTCTTTTGGTTTGGAAGCTATTGCTGGACGTTTGGCATGTTTGGTAGAAAAAGCTGCTCCGGCCGAGAAAAACACTTTTGGTGCACCATGCAGGTACATTTGAGTTTCCCAGGCAAACGAAAGCAGTGACACCAAAGTTTCTAGTTTCTGTTTGTGTCTCCCCTGAGGAGGTTTCAGGCCAGCAATGTCTTTCAGTACTATCTCTTTTGGTTTGGAAGCTATTGCTGGACGTTTGGTAGAAAAAGCTGCTCTGGCCGAGAAAAACACTTTTGGTGCACCATGCAGGTACATTTGAGGTTCCCAGGCAAAAGAAAGCAGTTACACCAAAGTTTCTACTTGCTGTTTGTGTCTCCCCTGAGGAGGTTTCAGGGCAGCAATATCTTTCAGTACTATCTCTTTTGGTTTGGAAGCTATTGCTGGACGTTTGGTAGAAAAAGCTGCTCCGGCCGAGAAAAACACTTTTGGTGCACCATGCAGGTACATTTGAGTTTCCCAGGCAAACGAAAGCAGTGACACCAAAGTTTCTAGTTTCTGTTTGTGTCTCCCCTGAGGAGGTTTCAGGCCATCTATGTCTTTCAGTACTATCTCTTTTGGTTTGGAAGCTATTGCTGGACGTTTGGTAGAAAAAGCTTCTCCGGCCGAGAAAAACACTTTTGGTGCACCATGCAGGTACATTTGAGTTTCCCAGGCAAACGAAAGCAGTTACACCAAAGTTTCTAGTTTCTGTTTGTGTCTCCCCTGAGGAGGTTTCAGGCCTTCTATGTCTTTCAGTACTATCTCTTTTGGTTTGGAAGCTATTGCTGGACGTTTGGTAGAAAAAGCTGCTCTGGCCGAGAAAAACACTTTTGGTGCACCATGCAGGTACATTTGAGTTTCCCAGGCAAACGAAAGCAGTGACACCAAAGTTTCTAGTTTCTGTTTGTGTCTCCCCTGAGGAGGTTTCAGGCCAGCAATATCTTTCAGAACTGTCTGTTTTGGTTTGGAAGCTATTGCTGGACGTTTGGTAGAAAAAGCTTCTCCGGCCGAGAAAAACACTTTTGGTGCACCATGCAGGTACATTTGAGGTTCCCAGGCAAACGAAAGCAGTGACACCAAAGTTTCTACTTCCTGTTTGTGTCTCCCCTGAGGAGGTTTCAGGGCAGCAATATCTTTCAGTACTATCTCTTTTGGTTTGGAAGCTATTGCTGGACGTTTGGTAGAAAAAGCTGCTCCGGCCGAGAAAAACACTTTTGGTGCACCATGGAGGTACATTTGAGTTTCCCAGGCAAACGAAAGCAGTTACACCAAAGTTTCTAGTTTCTGTTTGTGTCTCCCCTGAGGAGGTTTCAGGCCAGCTATGTCTTTCAGTACTATCTCTTTTGGTTTGGAAGCTATTGCTGGACGTTTGGTAGAAAAAGCTGCTCCGGCCGAGAAAAACACTTTTGGTGCACCATGCAGGTACATTTGAGTTTCCCAGGCAAACGAAAGCAGTGACACCAAAGTTTCTAGTTTCTGTTTGTGTCTCCCCTGAGGAGGTTTCAGGCCAGCAATATCTTTCAGAACTGTCTGTTCTGGTTTTGAAGCTATTGCTGGACGTTTGGTAGAAAAAGCTTCTCCGGCCGAGAAAAACACTTTTGGTGCACCATGCAGGTACATTTGAGTTTCCCAGGCAAACGAAAGCAGTGACACCAAAGTTTCTAGTTTCTGTTTGTGTCTCCGCTGAGGAGGTTTCAGGCCAGCTATGTCTTTCAGTACTATCTCTTTTGGTTTGGAAGCTATTGCTGGACGTTTGGTAGAAAAAGCTGCTCCGGCCGAGAAAAACACTTTTGGTGCACCATGGAGGTACATTTGAGTTTCCCAGGCAAACGAAAGCAGTTACACCAAAGTTTCTAGTTTCTGTTTGTGTCTCCCCTGAGGAGGTTTCAGGCCAGCTATGTCTTTCAGTACTATCTCTTTTGGTTTGGAAGCTATTGCTGGACGTTTGGTAGAAAAAGCTGCTCCGGCCGAGAAAAACACTTTTGGTGCACCATGCAGGTACATTTGAGTTTCCCAGGCAAACGAAAGCAGTGACACCAAAGTTTCTAGTTTCTGTTTGTGTCTCCCCTGAGGAGGTTTCAGGCCAGCAATATCTTTCAGAACTGTCTGTTCTGGTTTGGAAGCTATTGCTGGACGTTTGGTAGAAAAAGCTGCTCCGGCCGAGAAAAACACTTTTGGTGCACCATGCAGGTACATTTGAGTTTCCCAGGCAAACGAAAGCAGTTACACCAAAGTTTCTAGTTTCTGTTTGTGTCTCCCCTGAGGAGGTTTCAGGCCAGCTATGTCTTTCAGTACTATCTCTTTTGGTTTGGAAGCTATTGCTGGACGTTTGGCATGTTTGGTAGAAAAAGCTGCTCCGGCCGAGAAAAACACTTTTGGTGCACCATGCAGGTACATTTGAGTTTCCCAGGCAAACGAAAGCAGTGACACCAAAGTTTCTAGTTTCTGTTTGTGTCTCCCCTGAGGAGGTTTCAGGCCAGCAATGTCTTTCAGTACTATCTCTTTTGGTTTGGAAGCTATTGCTGGACGTTTGGTAGAAAAAGCTGCTCTGGCCGAGAAAAACACTTTTGGTGCACCATGCAGGTACATTTGAGGTTCCCAGGCAAAAGAAAGCAGTTACACCAAAGTTTCTACTTCCTGTTTGTGTCTCCCCTGAGGAGGTTTCAGGGCAGCAATATCTTTCAGTACTATCTCTTTTGGTTTGGAAGCTATTGCTGGACGTTTGGTAGAAAAAGCTTCTCCGGCCGAGAAAAACACTTTTGGTGCACCATGCAGGTACATTTGAGTTTCCCAGGCAAACGAAAGCAGTGACACCAAAGTTTCTAGTTTCTGTTTGTGTCTCCCCTGAGGAGGTTTCAGGCCATCTATGTCTTTCAGTACTATCTCTTTTGGTTTGGAAGCTATTGCTGGACGTTTGGTAGAAAAAGCTTCTCCGGCCGAGAAAAACACTTTTGGTGCACCATGCAGGTACATTTGAGTTTCCCAGGCAAACGAAAGCAGTTACACCAAAGTTTCTAGTTTCTGTTTGTGTCTCCCCTGAGGAGGTTTCAGGCCTTCTATGTCTTTCAGTACTATCTCTTTTGGTTTGGAAGCTATTGCTGGACGTTTGGTAGAAAAAGCTGCTCTGGCCGAGAAAAACACTTTTGGTGCACCATGCAGGTACATTTGAGTTTCCCAGGCAAACGAAAGCAGTGACACCAAAGTTTCTAGTTTCTGTTTGTGTCTCCCCTGAGGAGGTTTCAGGCCAGCAATATCTTTCAGAAATGTCTGTTTTGGTTTGGAAGCTATTGCTGGACGTTTGGTAGAAAAAGCTTCTCCGGCCGAGAAAAACACTTTTGGTGCACCATGCAGGTACATTTGAGGTTCCCAGGCAAACGAAAGCAGTGACACCAAAGTTTCTAGTTTCTGTTTGTGTCTCCCCTGAGGAGGTTTCAGGCCAGCTATGTCTTTCAGTACTATCTCTTTTGGTTTGGAAGCTATTGCTGGACGTTTGGTAGAAAAAACTGCTCCGGCCGAGAAAAACACTTTTGGTGCACCATGCAGGTACATTTGAGTTTCCCAGGCAAACGAAAGCAGTGACACCAAAGTTTCTAGTTTCTGTTTGTGTCTCCGCTGAGGAGGTTTCAGGCCAGCTATGTCTTTCAGTACTATCTCTTTTGGTTTGGAAGCTATTGCTGGACGTTTGGTAGAAAAAGCTGCTCCGGCCGAGAAAAACACTTTTGGTGCACCATGGAGGTACATTTGAGTTTCCCAGGCAAACGAAAGCAGTTACACCAAAGTTTCTAGTTTCTGTTTGTGTCTCCCCTGAGGAGGTTTCAGGCCAGCTATGTCTTTCAGTACTATCTCTTTTGGTTTGGAAGCTATTGCTGGACGTTTGGTAGAAAAAGCTGCTCCGGCCGAGAAAAACACTTTTGGTGCACCATGCAGGTACATTTGAGTTTCCCAGGCAAACGAAAGCAGTGACACCAAAGTTTCTAGTTTCTGTTTGTGTCTCCCCTGAGGAGGTTTCAGGCCAGCAATATCTTTCAGAACTGTCTGTTCTGGTTTTGAAGCTATTGCTGGACGTTTGGTAGAAAAAGCTTCTCCGGCCGAGAAAAACACTTTTGGTGCACCATGCAGGTACATTTGAGTTTCCCAGGCAAACGAAAGCAGTTACACCAAAGTTTCTAGTTTCTGTTTGTGTCTCCCCTGAGGAGGTTTCAGGCCATCTATGTCTTTCAGTACTATCTCTTTTGGTTTGGAAGCTATTGCTGGACGTTTGGTAGAAAAAGCTGCTCCGGCCGAGAAAAACACTTTTGGTGCACCATGGAGGTACATTTGAGTTTCCCAGGCAAACGAAAGCAGTGACACCAAAGTTTCTAGTTTCTGTTTGTGTCTCCCCTGAGGAGGTTTCAGGCCAGCAATATCTATCAGAACTGTCTGTTTTGGTTTGGAAGCTATTGCTGGACGTTTGGTAGAAAAAGCTTCTCCGGCCGAGAAAAACACTTTTGGTGCACCATGCAGGTACATTTGAGGTTCCCAGGCAAACGAAAGCAGTGACACCAAAGTTTCTAGTTTCTGTTTGTGTCTCCCCTGAGGAGGTTTCAGGCCAGCTATGTCTTTCAGTACTATCTCTTTTGGTTTGGAAGCTATTGCTGGACGTTTGGTAGAAAAAACTGCTCCGGCCGAGAAAAACACTTTTGGTGCACCATGCAGGTACATTTGAGTTTCCCAGGCAAACGAAAGCAGTGACACCAAAGTTTCTAGTTTCTGTTTGTGTCTCCCCTGAGGAGGTTTCAGGCCAGCAATATCTTTCAGAACTGTCTGTTTTGGTTTGGAATCTATTGCTGGACGTTTGGTAGAAAAAGCTTCTCCGGCCGAGAAAAACACTTTTGGTGCACCATGCAGGTACATTTGAGTTTCCCAGGCAAACGAAAGCAGTGACACCAAAGTTTCTAGTTTCTGTTTGTGTCTCCCCTGAGGAGGTTTGAGGCCAGCTATGTCTTTCAGTACTATCTCTTTTGGTTTGGAAGCTATTGCTGGACGTTTGGTAGAAAAAGCTGCTCTGGCCGAGAAAAATACTTTTGGTGCACCATGCAGGTACATTTGAGGTTCCCAGGCAAAAGAAAGCAGTTACACCAAAGTTTCTACTTCCTGTTTGTGTCTCCCCTGAGGAGGTTTCAGGCCAGCTATGTCTTTCAGTGCTATCTCTTTTGGTTTGGAAGCTATTGCTGGACGTAAGGCATTTTTAGTCTAAAAAGCTTCTCCGGCCGAGAAAAACACTTTTGGTGCACCATGCAGGTACATTTGAGTTTCCCAGGCAAACGAAAGCAGTTACACCAAAGTTTCTAGTTTCTGTTTGTGTCTCCCCTGAGGAGGTTTCAGGCCATCTATGTCTTTCAGTACTATCTCTTTTGGTTTGGAAGCTATTGCTGGACGTTTGGTAGAAAAAGCTGCTCTGGCCGAGAAAAACACTTTTGGTGCACCATGCAGGTACATTTGAGTTTCCCAGGCAAACGAAAGCAGTGACACCAAAGTTTCTAGTTTCTGTTTGTGTCTCCCCTGAGGAGGTTTCAGGCCAGCAATATCTTTCAGAACTGTCTGTTTTGGTTTGGAAGCTATTGCTGGACGTTTGGTAGAAAAAGCTTCTCCGGCCGAGAAAAACACTTTTGGTGCACCATGCAGGTACATTTGAGGTTCCCAGGCAAACGAAAGCAGTGACACCAAGGTTTCTAGTTTCTGTTTGTGTCTCCCCTGAGGAGGTTTCAGGCCAGCTATGTCTTTCAGTACTATCTCTTTTGGTTTGGAAGCTATTGCTGGACGTTTGGTAGAAAAAACTGCTCCGGCCGAGAAAAACACTTTTGGTGCACCATGCAGGTACATTTGAGTTTCCCAGGCAAACGAAAGCAGTGACACCAAAGTTTCTAGTTTCTGTTTGTGTCTCCCCTGAGGAGGTTTCAGGCCAGCAATATCTTTCAGAACTGTCTGTTTTGGTTTGGAATCTATTGCTGGACGTTTGGTAGAAAAAGCTTCTCCGGCCGAGAAAAACACTTTTGGTGCACCATGCAGGTACATTTGAGTTTCCCAGGCAAACGAAAGCAGTGACACCAAAGATTCTAGTTTCTGTTTGTGTCTCCCCTGAGGAGGTTTCAGGCCAGCTATGTCTTTCAGTACTATCTCTTTTGGTTTGGAAGCTATTGCTGGACGTTTGGTAGAAAAAGCTGCTCTGGCCGAGAAAAACACTTTTGGTGCTCCATGCAGGTACATTTGAGGTTCCCAGGCAAAAGAAAGCTGTTACACCAAAGTTTCTACTTCCTGTTTGTGTCTCCCCTGAGGAGGTTTCAGGCCAGCTATGTCTTTCAGTGCTATCTCTTTTGGTTTGGAAGCTATTGCTGGACGTAAGGCATTTTTGGTCTAAAAAGCTTCTCCGGCCGAGAAAAACACTTTTGGTGCACCATGCAGGTACACTTGAGTTTCCCAGGCAAACGAAAGCAGTTACACCAAAGTTTCTAGTTTCTGTTTGTGTCTCCCGTGAGGAGGTTTCAGGCCAGCTATGTCTTTCAGTACTATCTCTTTTGGTTTGCAAGCTGTTGCTGGACGTTTGGCATTTTTGGTAGAAAAAGCTTCTCCGGCCGAGAAAAACACTTTTGGTGCACCATGCAGGTACATTTGAGTTTCCCAGGCAAACGAAAGCAGTGACACCAAAGTTTCTAGTTTCTGTTTGTGTCTCCCCTGAGGAGGTTTCAGGCCAGCTATGTCTTTCAGTACTATCTCTTTTGGTTTGGAAGCTATTGCTGGACGTTTGGTAGAAAAAGCTTCTCCGGCCGAGAAAAACACTTTTGGTGCACCATGCAGGTACATTTGAGTTTCCCAGGCAAACGAAAGCAGTGACACCAAAGTTTCTAGTTTCTGTTTGTGTCTCCCCTGAGGAGGTTTCAGGCCAGCGATGTCTTTCAGTACTATCTCTTTTGGTTTGGAAGCTATTGCTGGACGTTGGGTAGAAAAAGCTGCTCAGGCCGAGAAAAACAATATTTGTGCACCATGCAGTCACATTTGAGTTTCCCAGGCAAACGAAAGCAGTTACACCAAAGTTTCTACTTTCTGTTTGTGTCTCCCCTGAGGAGGTTTCAGGCCAGCAATATCTTTCAGAACTGTCTGTTTTGGTTTGGAAGCTATTGCTGGACGTTTGGTAGAAAAAGCTTCTCCGGCCGAGAAAAACACTTTTGGTGCACCATGCAGGTACATTTGAGTTTCCCAGGCAAACAAAAGCAGTGACACCAAAGTTTCTAGTTTCTGTTTGTGTCTCCCCTGAGGAGGTTTCAGGCCAGCTATGTCTTTCAGTACTATCTCTTTTGGTTTGGAAGCTATTGCTGGACGTTTGTTAGAAAAAGCTGCTCTGGCCGAGAAAAACACTTTTGGTGCAACATGCAGGTACATTTGAGGTTCCCAGGCAAAAGAAAGCAGTTACACCAAAGTTTCTACTTCCTGTTTGTGTCTCCCCTGAGGAGGTTTCAGGCCAGCTATGTCTTTCAGTACTATTACTTTTGGTTTGGAATCTATTGCTGGACGTAAGGCATTTTTGGTCTAAAAAGCTTCTCCGGCCGAGAAAAACACTTTTGGTGCACCATGCAGGTACATTTGAGTTTCCCAGGCAAACGAAAGCAGTGACACCAAAGTTTCCAGTTTCTGTTTGTGTCTCCCCTGAGGAGGTTTCAGGCCAGCTATGTCTTTCAGTACTATCTCTTTTGGTTTGGAAGCTATTGCTGGACGTTTGGTAGAAAAAGCTTCTGTGGCCGAGAAAAACACTTTTGGTGCACCATGCAGGTACATTTGAGTTTCCCAGGCAAACGAAAGCAGTGACACCAAAGTTTCTAGTTTCTGTTTGTGTCTCCCCTGAGGAGGTTTCAGGCCAGCTATGACTTTCATTACTATCTCTTTTGGTTTGGAAGCTATTGCTGGACTTTTGGCATGTTTGGTAGAAAAAGCTTCTCCGGCCGAGAAAAACACTTTTGGTGCACCATGCAGGTACATTTGAGTTTCCCAGGCAAACGAAAGCAGTTACACCAAAGTTTCTAGTTTCTGTTTATGTCTCCCCTGAGGAGGTTTCAGGCCAGCAATGTCTTTCAGTACTATCTCTTTTGGTTTGGAAGCTATTGCTGGACGTTTGGTAGAAAAAGCTGCTCCGGCCGAGAAAAACACTTTTGGTGCACCATGCAGGTACATTTGAGTTTCCCAGGCAAACGAAAGCAGTGACACCAAAGTTTCTAGTTTCTGTTTGTGTCTCCCCTGAGGAGGTTTCAGGCCAGCAATATCTTTCAGAACTCTCTGTTTTGGTTTGGAATCTATTGCTGGACGTTTGGTAGAAAAAGCTTCTCCGGCCGAGAAAAACACTTTTGGTGCACCATGCAGGTACATTTGAGTTTCCCAGGCAAACGAAAGCAGTTACACCAAAGTTTCTAGTTTCTGTTTGTGTCTCCCCTGAGGAGGTTTCAGGCAAGCTATGTCTTTCAGTACTATCTCTTTTGGTTTGGAAGCTATTGCTGGACGTTTGGTAGAAAAAGCTGCTCTGGCCGAGAAAAACACTTTTGGTGCACCATGCAGGTACATTTGAGGTTCCCAGGCAAAAGAAAGCAGTTACACCAAAGTTTCTACTTCCTGTTTTTGTCTCCCCTGAGGAGGTTTCAGGCCAGCTATGTCTTTCAGTACTATCTCTTTTGGTTTGGAAGCTATTGCTGGACGTAAGGCATTTTTGGTCTAAAAAGCTTCTCCGGCCGAGAAAAAAAATTTTGGTGCACCATGCAGGTACATTTGAGTTTCCCAGGCAAACGAAAGCAGTGACACCAAAGTTTCTAGTTTCTGTTTGTGTCTCCCCTGAGGAGGTTTCAGGCCAGCTATGTCTTTCAGTACAATCTCTTTTGGTTTGGAAGCTATTGCTGGACGTTTGGTAGAAAAAGATTCTCTGGCATAGAAAAACACTTTCGGTGCACCATGCAGGTACATTTGAGGTTCCCAGGCAAACGAAAGCAGTGACACCAAAGTTTCTAGTTTCTGTTTGTGTGTCCCCTGAGGAGGTTTCAGGCCAGCTATGACTTTCATTACTATCTCTTTTGGTTTGGAAGCTATTGCTGGACGTTTGGTAGAAAAAGCTGCTCTGGCCGAGAAAAACACTTTTGGTGCACCATGCAGGTACATTTGAGGTTCCCAGGCATAAGAAAGCAGTTACACCAAAGTTTCTACTTCCTGTTTGTGTCTCCCCTGAGGAGGTTTCAGGCCAGCTATGTCTTTCAGTACTATCTCTTTTGGTTTGGAAGATATTGCTGGACGTAAAGCATTTTTGGTGTAAAAAGCTTCTCCGGCCGAGAAAAACACTTTTGGTGCACCATGCAGGTACATTTGAGTTTCCCAGGCAAACGAAAGCAGTGACACCAAAGTTTCTAGTTTCTGTTTGTGTCTCCCCTGAGGAGGTTTCAGGCCAGCTACGTCTTTCAGTACTATCTCTTTTGGTTTGGAAGCTATTGCTGGACGTTTGGTAGAAAAAACTGCTCCGGCCGAGAAAAACACTTTTGGTACACCATGCAGGTACATTTGAGTTTCCCAGGCAAACAAAAGCAGTGACACCAAAGTTTCTAGTTTCTGTTTGTGTCTCCCCTGAGGAGGTTTCAGGCCAGCTATGTCTTTCAGTACTATCTCTTTTGGTTTGGAAGCTATTGCTGGACGTTTGGTAGAAAAAGCTTCTCTGGCCGAGAAAAACACTTTTGGTGCACCATGCAGGTACATTTGAGTTTCCCAGGCAAACGAAAGCAGTGACACCAAAGTTTCTAGTTTCTGTTTGTGTCTCCCCTGAGGAGGTTTCAGGCCAGTTATGCCTTTCATTACTATCTCTTTTGGTTTGGAAGCTATTGCTGGACGTTTGGCATGTTTGGTAGAAAAAGCTTCTCCGGCCGAGAAAAACACTTTTGGTGCACCATGCAGGCACATTTGAGTTTCCCAGGCAAACGAAAGCAGTTACACCAAAGTTTCTAGTTTCTGTTTGTGTCTCCCCTGAGGAGGTCTCACGCCAGCTATGTCTTTCAGTACTATCTCTTTTGGTTTGGAAGCTATTGCTGGACGTTCGGTAGAAAAAGCTGCTCCGGCTGAGAAAAACACTTTTGGTGCACCATGCAGGTACATTTGAGGTTCCCAGGCAAACGAAAGCAGTGACACCAAAGTTTCTAGTGTCTGTTTGTGTCTCCCCTGAGGAGGTTTCAAACCAGCAATATCTTTCAGAACTATCTGTTTTGGTTTGGAAGCTATTGCTGGACGTTTGGCATGTTTTTTAGAAAAAGCTGCTCCGGCCGAGAAAAACACTTTTGGTGCACCATGCAGGTACATTTGAGTTTCCCAGGCAAACGAAAGCGGTGACGCCAAAGTTTCTAGTTTCTGTTTGTGTCTCCCCTGAGGAGGTTTCAGGCCAGCTATGTCTTTCAGTACTATCTCTTTTGGTTTGGAAGCTATTGCTGGACGTTTGGCATGTTTGGTAGAAAAAGCTTCTCCGGCCGAGAAAAACACTTTTGGTGCACCATGCAGGTACATTTGAGTTTCCCAGGACAACGAAAGCAGTGACACCAAAGTTTCTAGTTTCTGTTTGTGTCTCCCCTGATGAGGTTTCAGGCCAGCTATGTCTTTCAGTACTATCTCTTTTGGTTTGGAAGCTATTGCTGGACGTAAGGCATTTTTGGTAGAAAAAGCTTCTCCGGCCGAGAAAAACACTTTTGGTGCACCATGCAGGTACATTTGAGTTTCCCAGGCAAACGAAAGCAGTGACACCAAAGTTTCTAGTTTCTGTTTGTGTCTCCCCTGAGGAGGTTTCAGGCCAGCTATGACTTTCATTACTATCTCTTTTGGTTTGGAAGCTATTGCTGGACGTTTGGCATGTTTGGTAGAAAAAGCTTCTCCGGCCGAGAAAAACACTTTTGGTGCACCATGCAGGTACATTTGAGTTTCCCAGGCAAACGAAAGCAGTTACACCAAAGTTTCTAGTTTCTGTTTATGTCTCCCCTGAGGAGGTTTCAGGCCAGCAATGTCTTTCAGTACTATCTCTTTTGGTTTGGAAGCTATTGCTGGACGTTTGGTAGAAAAAGCTGCTCCGGCCGAGAAAAACACTTTTGGTGCACCATGCAGGTACATTTGAGTTTCCCAGGCAAACGAAAGCAGTGACACCAAAGTTTCTAGTTTCTGTTTGTGTCTCCCCTGAGGAGGTTTCAGGCCAGCAATATCTTTCAGAACTCTCTGTTTTGGTTTGGAATCTATTGCTGGACGTTTGGTAGAAAAAGCTTCTCCGGCCGAGAAAAACACTTTTGGTGCACCATGCAGGTACATTTGAGTTTCCCAGGCAAACGAAAGCAGTTACACCAAAGTTTCTAGTTTCTGTTTGTGTCTCCCCTGAGGAGGTTTCAGGCAAGCTATGTCTTTCAGTACTATCTCTTTTGGTTTGGAAGCTATTGCTGGACGTTTGGTAGAAAAAGCTGCTCTGGCCGAGAAAAACACTTTTGGTGCACCATGCAGGTACATTTGAGGTTCCCAGGCAAACGAAAGCAGTTACACCAAAGTTTCTACTTCCTGTTTTTGTCTCCCCTGAGGAGGTTTCAGGCCAGCTATGTCTTTCAGTACTATCTCTTTTGGTTTGGAAGCTATTGCTGGACGTAAGGCATTTTTGGTCTAAAAAGCTTCTCCGGCCGAGAAAAAAAATTTTGGTGCACCATGCAGGTACATTTGAGTTTCCCAGGCAAACGAAAGCAGTGACACCAAAGTTTCTAGTTTCTGTTTGTGTCTCCCCTGAGGAGGTTTCAGGCCAGCTATGTCTTTCAGTACAATCTCTTTTGGTTTGGAAGCTATTGCTGGACGTTTGGTAGAAAAAGATTCTCTGGCATAGAAAAACACTTTCGGTGCACCATGCAGGTACATTTGAGGTTCCCAGGCAAACGAAAGCAGTGACACCAAAGTTTCTAGTTTCTGTTTGTGTGTCCCCTGAGGAGGTTTCAGGCCAGCTATGACTTTCATTACTATCTCTTTTGGTTTGGAAGCTATTGCTGGACGTTTGGTAGAAAAAGCTGCTCTGGCCGAGAAAAACACTTTTGGTGCACCATGCAGGTACATTTGAGGTTCCCAGGCAAAAGAAAGCAGTTACACCAAAGTTTCTACTTCCTGTTTGTGTCTCCCCTGAGGAGGTTTCAGGCCAGCTATGTCTTTCAGTACTATCTCTTTTGGTTTGGAAGATATTGCTGGACGTAAAGCATTTTTGGTGTAAAAAGCTTCTCCGGCCGAGAAAAACACTTTTGGTGCACCATGCAGGTACATTTGAGTTTCCCAGGCAAACGAAAGCAGTGACACCAAAGTTTCTAGTTTCTGTTTGTGTCTCCCCTGAGGAGGTTTCAGGCCAGCTACGTCTTTCAGTACTATCTCTTTTGGTTTGGAAGCTATTGCTGGACGTTTGGTAGAAAAAGATTCTCTGGCATAGAAAAACACTTTCGGTGCACCATGCAGGTACATTTGAGTTTCCCAGGCAAACAAAAGCAGTGACACCAAAGTTTCTAGTTTCTGTTTGTGTCTCCCCTGAGGAGGTTTCAGGCCAGCTATGTCTTTCAGTACTATCTCTTTTGGTTTGGAAGCTATTGCTGGACGTTTGGTAGAAAAAGCTTCTCTGGCCGAGAAAAACACTTTTGGTGCACCATGCAGGTACATTTGAGTTTCCCAGGCAAACGAAAGCAGTGACACCAAAGTTTCTACTTCCTGTTTGTGTCTCCCCTGAGGAGGTTTCAGGCCAGCTATGTCTTTCAGTACTATCTCTTTTGGTTTGGAAGATATTGCTGGACGTAAAGCATTTTTGGTGTAAAAAGCTTCTCCGGCCGAGAAAAACACTTTTGGTGCACCATGCAGGTACATTTGAGTTTCCCAGGCAAACAAAAGCAGTGACACCAAAGTTTCTAGTTTCTGTTTGTGTCTCCCCTGAGGAGGTTTCAGGCCAGCTATGTCTTTCAGTACTATCTCTTTTGGTTTGGAAGCTATTGCTGGACGTTTGGTAGAAAAAGCTTCTCTGGCCGAGAAAAACACTTTTGGTGCTCCATGCAGGTACATTTGAGGTTCCCAGGCAAAAGAAAGCTGTTACACCAAAGTTTCTACTTCCTGTTTGTGTCTCCCCTGAGGAGGTTTCAGGCCAGCTATGTCTTTCAGTGCTATCTCTTTTGGTTTGGAAGCTATTGCTGGACGTAAGGCATTTTTGGTCTAAAAAGCTTCTCCGGCCGAGAAAAACACTTTTGGTGCACCATGCAGGTACACTTGAGTTTCCCAGGCAAACGAAAGCAGTTACACCAAAGTTTCTAGTTTCTGTTTGTGTCTCCCGTGAGGAGGTTTCAGGCCAGCTATGTCTTTCAGTACTATCTCTTTTGGTTTGCAAGCTGTTGCTGGACGTTTGGCATTTTTGGTAGAAAAAGCTTCTCCGGCCGAGAAAAACACTTTTGGTGCACCATGCAGGTACATTTGAGTTTCCCAGGCAAACGAAAGCAGTGACACCAAAGTTTCTAGTTTCTGTTTGTGTCTCCCCTGAGGAGGTTTCAGGCCAGCTATGTCTTTCAGTACTATCTCTTTTGGTTTGGAAGCTATTGCTGGACGTTTGGTAGAAAAAGCTTCTCCGGCCGAGAAAAACACTTTTGGTGCACCATGCAGGTACATTTGAGTTTCCCAGGCAAACGAAAGCAGTGACACCAAAGTTTCTAGTTTCTGTTTGTGTCTCCCCTGAGGAGGTTTCAGGCCAGCGATGTCTTTCAGTACTATCTCTTTTGGTTTGGAAGCTATTGCTGGACGTTGGGTAGAAAAAGCTGCTCAGGCCGAGAAAAACAATATTTGTGCACCATGCAGTCACATTTGAGTTTCCCAGGCAAACGAAAGCAGTTACACCAAAGTTTCTACTTTCTGTTTGTGTCTCCCCTGAGGAGGTTTCAGGCCAGCAATATCTTTCAGAACTGTCTGTTTTGGTTTGGAAGCTATTGCTGGACGTTTGGTAGAAAAAGCTTCTCCGGCCGAGAAAAACACTTTTGGTGCACCATGCAGGTACATTTGAGTTTCCCAGGCAAACAAAAGCAGTGACACCAAAGTTTCTAGTTTCTGTTTGTGTCTCCCCTGAGGAGGTTTCAGGCCAGCTATGTCTTTCAGTACTATCTCTTTTGGTTTGGAAGCTATTGCTGGACGTTTGTTAGAAAAAGCTGCTCTGGCCGAGAAAAACACTTTTGGTGCAACATGCAGGTACATTTGAGGTTCCCAGGCAAAAGAAAGCAGTTACACCAAAGTTTCTACTTCCTGTTTGTGTCTCCCCTGAGGAGGTTTCAGGCCAGCTATGTCTTTCAGTACTATTACTTTTGGTTTGGAAGCTATTGCTGGACGTAAGGCATTTTTGGTCTAAAAAGCTTCTCCGGCCGAGAAAAACACTTTTGGTGCACCATGCAGGTACATTTGAGTTTCCCAGGCAAACGAAAGCAGTGACACCAAAGTTTCCAGTTTCTGTTTGTGTCTCCCCTGAGGAGGTTTCAGGCCAGCTATGTCTTTCAGTACTATCTCTTTTGGTTTGGAAGCTATTGCTGGACGTTTGGTAGAAAAAGCTTCTGTGGCCGAGAAAAACACTTTTGGTGCACCATGCAGGTACATTTGAGTTTCCCAGGCAAACGAAAGCAGTGACACCAAAGTTTCTAGTTTCTGTTTGTGTCTCCCCTGAGGAGGTTTCAGGCCAGCTATGACTTTCATTACTATCTCTTTTGGTTTGGAAGCTATTGCTGGACGTTTGGCATGTTTGGTAGAAAAAGCTTCTCCGGCCGAGAAAAACACTTTTGGTGCACCATGCAGGTACATTTGAGTTTCCCAGGCAAACGAAAGCAGTTACACCAAAGTTTCTAGTTTCTGTTTATGTCTCCCCTGAGGAGGTTTCAGGCCAGCAATGTCTTTCAGTACTATCTCTTTTGGTTTGGAAGCTATTGCTGGACGTTTGGTAGAAAAAGCTGCTCCGGCCGAGAAAAACACTTTTGGTGCACCATGCAGGTACATTTGAGTTTCCCAGGCAAACGAAAGCAGTGACACCAAAGTTTCTAGTTTCTGTTTGTGTCTCCCCTGAGGAGGTTTCAGGCCAGCAATATCTTTCAGAACTGTCTGTTTTGGTTTGGAATCTATTGCTGGACGTTTGGTAGAAAAAGCTTCTCCGGCCGAGAAAAACACTTTTGGTGCACCATGCAGGTACATTTGAGTTTCCCAGGCAAACGAAAGCAGTTACACCAAAGTTTCTAGTTTCTGTTTGTGTCTCCCCTGAGGAGGTTTCAGGCAAGCTATGTCTTTCAGTACTATCTCTTTTGGTTTGGAAGCTATTGCTGGACGTTTGGTAGAAAAAGCTGCTCTGGCCGAGAAAAACACTTTTGGTGCACCATGCAGGTACATTTGAGGTTCCCAGGCAAAAGAAAGCAGTTACACCAAAGTTTCTACTTCCTGTTTTTGTCTCCCCTGAGGAGGTTTCAGGCCAGCTATGTCTTTCAGTACTATCTCTTTTGGTTTGGAAGCTATTGCTGGACGTAAGGCATTTTTGGTCTAAAAAGCTTCTCCGGCCGAGAAAAAAAATTTTGGTGCACCATGCAGGTACATTTGAGTTTCCCAGGCAAACGAAAGCAGTGACACCAAAGTTTCTAGTTTCTGTTTGTGTCTCCCCTGAGGAGGTTTCAGGCCAGCTATGTCTTTCAGTACAATCTCTTTTGGTTTGGAAGCTATTGCTGGACGTTTGGTAGAAAAAGATTCTCTGGCATAGAAAAACACTTTCGGTGCACCATGCAGGTACATTTGAGGTTCCCAGGCAAACGAAAGCAGTGACACCAAAGTTTCTAGTTTCTGTTTGTGTGTCCCCTGAGGAGGTTTCAGGCCAGCTATGACTTTCATTACTATCTCTTTTGGTTTGGAAGCTATTGCTGGACGTTTGGTAGAAAAAGCTGCTCTGGCCGAGAAAAACACTTTTGGTGCACCATGCAGGTACATTTGAGGTTCCCAGGCAAACGAAAGCAGTTACACCAAAGTTTCTACTTCCTGTTTGTGTCTCCCCTGAGGAGGTTTCAGGCCAGCTATGTCTTTCAGTACTATCTCTTTTGGTTTGGAAGATATTGCTGGACGTAAAGCATTTTTGGTGTAAAAAGCTTCTCCGGCCGAGAAAAACACTTTTGGTGCACCATGCAGGTACATTTGAGTTTCCCAGGCAAACGAAAGCAGTGACACCAAAGTTTCTAGTTTCTGTTTGTGTCTCCCCTGAGGAGGTTTCAGGCCAGCTACGTCTTTCAGTACTATCTCTTTTGGTTTGGAAGCTATTGCTGGACGTTTGGTAGAAAAAACTGCTCCGGCCGAGAAAAACACTTTTGGTACACCATGCAGGTACATTTGAGTTTCCCAGGCAAACAAAAGCAGTGACACCAAAGTTTCTAGTTTCTGTTTGTGTCTCCCCTGAGGAGGTTTCAGGCCAGTTATGCCTTTCATTACTATCTCTTTTGGTTTGGAAGCTATTGCTGGACGTTTGGCATGTTTGGTAGAAAAAGCTTCTCCGGCCGAGAAAAACACTTTTGGTGCACCATGCAGGCACATTTGAGTTTCCCAGGCAAACGAAAGCAGTTACACCAAAGTTTCTAGTTTCTGTTTGTGTCTCCCCTGAGGAGGTCTCACGCCAGCTATGTCTTTCAGTACTATCTCTTTTGGTTTGGAAGCTATTGCTGGACGTTCGGTAGAAAAAGCTGCTCCGGCTGAGAAAAACACTTTTGGTGCACCATGCAGGTACATTTGAGGTTCCCAGGCAAACGAAAGCAGTGACACCAAAGTTTCTAGTGTCTGTTTGTGTCTCCCCTGAGGAGGTTTCAAACCAGCAATATCTTTCAGAACTATCTGTTTTGGTTTGGAAGCTATTGCTGGACGTTTGGCATGTTTTTTAGAAAAAGCTGCTCCGGCCGAGAAAAACACTTTTGGTGCACCATGCAGGTACATTTGAGTTTCCCAGGCAAACGAAAGCGGTGACGCCAAAGTTTCTAGTTTCTGTTTGTGTCTCCCCTGAGGAGGTTTCAGGCCAGCTATGTCTTTCAGTACTATCTCTTTTGGTTTGGAAGCTATTGCTGGACGTTTGGCATGTTTGGTAGAAAAAGCTTCTCCGGCCGAGAAAAACACTTTTGGTGCACCATGCAGGTACATTTGAGTTTCCCAGGACAACGAAAGCAGTGACACCAAAGTTTCTAGTTTCTGTTTGTGTCTCCCCTGATGAGGTTTCAGGCCAGCTATGTCTTTCAGTACTATCTCTTTTGGTTTGGAAGCTATTGCTGGACGTAAGGCATTTTTGGTAGAAAAAGCTTCTCCGGCCGAGAAAAACACTTTTGGTGCACCATGCAGGTACATTTGAGTTTCCCAGGCAAACGAAAGCAGTGACACCAAAGTTTCTAGTTTCTGTTTGTGTCTCCCCTGAGGAGGTTTCAGGCCAGCTATGACTTTCATTACTATCTCTTTTGGTTTGGAAGCTATTGCTGGACGTTTGGCATGTTTGGTAGAAAAAGCTTCTCCGGCCGAGAAAAACACTTTTGGTGCACCATGCAGGTACATTTGAGTTTCCCAGGCAAACGAAAGCAGTTACACCAAAGTTTCTAGTTTCTGTTTATGTCTCCCCTGAGGAGGTTTCAGGCCAGCAATGTCTTTCAGTACTATCTCTTTTGGTTTGGAAGCTATTGCTGGACGTTTGGTAGAAAAAGCTGCTCCGGCCGAGAAAAACACTTTTGGTGCACCATGCAGGTACATTTGAGTTTCCCAGGCAAACGAAAGCAGTGACACCAAAGTTTCTAGTTTCTGTTTGTGTCTCCCCTGAGGAGGTTTCAGGCCAGCAATATCTTTCAGAACTCTCTGTTTTGGTTTGGAATCTATTGCTGGACGTTTGGTAGAAAAAGCTTCTCCGGCCGAGAAAAACACTTTTGGTGCACCATGCAGGTACATTTGAGTTTCCCAGGCAAACGAAAGCAGTTACACCAAAGTTTCTAGTTTCTGTTTGTGTCTCCCCTGAGGAGGTTTCAGGCAAGCTATGTCTTTCAGTACTATCTCTTTTGGTTTGGAAGCTATTGCTGGACGTTTGGTAGAAAAAGCTGCTCTGGCCGAGAAAAACACTTTTGGTGCACCATGCAGGTACATTTGAGGTTCCCAGGCAAAAGAAAGCAGTTACACCAAAGTTTCTACTTCCTGTTTTTGTCTCCCCTGAGGAGGTTTCAGGCCAGCTATGTCTTTCAGTACTATCTCTTTTGGTTTGGAAGCTATTGCTGGACGTAAGGCATTTTTGGTCTAAAAAGCTTCTCCGGCCGAGAAAAAAAATTTTGGTGCACCATGCAGGTACATTTGAGTTTCCCAGGCAAACGAAAGCAGTGACACCAAAGTTTCTAGTTTCTGTTTGTGTCTCCCCTGAGGAGGTTTCAGGCCAGCTATGTCTTTCAGTACAATCTCTTTTGGTTTGGAAGCTATTGCTGGACGTTTGGTAGAAAAAGATTCTCTGGCATAGAAAAACACTTTCGGTGCACCATGCAGGTACATTTGAGGTTCCCAGGCAAACGAAAGCAGTGACACCAAAGTTTCTAGTTTCTGTTTGTGTGTCCCCTGAGGAGGTTTCAGGCCAGCTATGACTTTCATTACTATCTCTTTTGGTTTGGAAGCTATTGCTGGACGTTTGGTAGAAAAAGCTGCTCTGGCCGAGAAAAACACTTTTGGTGCACCATGCAGGTACATTTGAGGTTCCCAGGCAAAAGAAAGCAGTTACACCAAAGTTTCTACTTCCTGTTTGTGTCTCCCCTGAGGAGGTTTCAGGCCAGCTATGTCTTTCAGTACTATCTCTTTTGGTTTGGAAGATATTGCTGGACGTAAAGCATTTTTGGTGTAAAAAGCTTCTCCGGCCGAGAAAAACACTTTTGGTGCACCATGCAGGTACATTTGAGTTTCCCAGGCAAACGAAAGCAGTGACACCAAAGTTTCTAGTTTCTGTTTGTGTCTCCCCTGAGGAGGTTTCAGGCCAGCTACGTCTTTCAGTACTATCTCTTTTGGTTTGGAAGCTATTGCTGGACGTTTGGTAGAAAAAGATTCTCTGGCATAGAAAAACACTTTCGGTGCACCATGCAGGTACATTTGAGTTTCCCAGGCAAACAAAAGCAGTGACACCAAAGTTTCTAGTTTCTGTTTGTGTCTCCCCTGAGGAGGTTTCAGGCCAGCTATGTCTTTCAGTACTATCTCTTTTGGTTTGGAAGCTATTGCTGGACGTTTGGTAGAAAAAGCTTCTCTGGCCGAGAAAAACACTTTTGGTGCACCATGCAGGTACATTTGAGTTTCCCAGGCAAACGAAAGCAGTGACACCAAAGTTTCTAGTTTCTGTTTGTGTCTCCCCTGAGGAGGTTTCAGGCCAGTTATGACTTTCATTACTATCTCTTTTGGTTTGGAAGCTATTGCTGGACGTTTGGCATGTTTGGTAGAAAAAGCTTCTCCGGCCGAGAAAAACACTTTTGGTGCACCATGCAGGCACATTTGAGTTTCCCAGGCAAACGAAAGCAGTTACACCAAAGTTTCTAGTTTCTGTTTGTGTCTCCCCTGAGGAGATCTCACGCCAGCTATGTCTTTCAGTACTATCTCTTTTGGTTTGGAAGCTATTGCTGGACGTTCGGTAGAAAAAGCTGCTCCGGCTGAGAAAAACACTTTTGGTGCACCATGCAGGTACATTTGAGTTTCCCAGGCAAACGAAAGCGGTGACGCCAAAGTTTCTAGTTTCTGTTTGTGTCTCCCCTGAGGAGGTTTCAGGCCAGCTATGTCTTTCAGTACTATCTCTTTTGGTTTGGAAGCTATTGCTGGACGTTTGGCATGTTTGGTAGAAAAAGCTTCTCCGGCCGAGAAAAACACTTTTGGTGCACCATGCAGGTACATTTGAGTTTCCCAGGACAACGAAAGCAGTGACACCAAAGTTTCTAGTTTCTGTTTGTGTCTCCCCTGATGAGGTTTCAGGCCAGCTATGTCTTTCAGTACTATCTCTTTTGGTTTGGAAGCTATTGCTGGACGTAAGGCATTTTTGGTAGAAAAAGCTTCTCCGGCCGAGAAAAACACTTTTGGTGCACCATGCAGGTACATTTGAGTTTCCCAGGCAAACGAAAGCAGTGACACCAAAGTTTCTAGTTTCTGTTTGTGTCTCCCCTGAGGAGGTTTCAGGCCATCTATGTCTTTCAGTACTATCTCTTTTGGTTTGGAAGCTATTGCTGGACATTTGGTAGAAAAAGCTGCTCTGGCCGAGAAAAACACTTTTGGTGCACCATGCAGGTACATTTGAGTTTCCCAGGCAAACGAAAGCAGTTACACCAAAGTTTCTAGTTTCTGTTTGTGTCTCCCCTGAGGAGGTTTCAGGCCAGCTATGTCTTTCAGTACTATTTCTTTTGGTTTGGAAGCTATAGCTGGACGTTTGGCATTTTTTGTAGAAAAAGTTTCTCCGGCCGAGAAAAACACTTTTGGTGCACCATGCAGGTACATTTGAGTTTCCCAGGCAAACGAAAGCAGTGACACCAAAGTTTCTAGTTTCTGTTTGTGTCTCCCCTGAGGAGGTCTCAGGCCAGCTATGTCTTTCAGTACTATCTCTTTTGGTTTGGAAGCTATTGCTGGACGTTTGGTAGAAAAAGCTGCTCCGGCTGAGAAAAACACTTTTGGTGCACCATGCAGGTACATTTGAGGTTGCCAGGCAAACGAAAGCAGTGACACCAAAGTTTCTAGTGTCTGTTTGTGTCTCCCCTGAGGAGGTTTCAGGCCAGCAATATCTTTCAGAACTATCTGTTTTGGTTTGGAAGCTATTGCTGGACGTTTGGCATGTTTTTTAGAAAAAGCTTCTCCGGCCGAGAAAAACACTTTTGGTGCACCATGCAGGTACATTTGAGTTTCCCAGGCAAACGAAAGCAGTGACGCCAAAGTTTCTAGTTTCTGTTTGTGTCTCCCCTCAGGAGGTTTCAGGCCAGCTATGTCTTTCAGTACTATCTCTTTTGGTTTGGAAGCTATTGCTAGACGTTTGGCATGTTTGGTAGAAAAAGCTTCTCCGGCCGAGAAAAACACTTTTGGTGCACCATGCAGGTACATTTGAGTTTCCCAGGACAACGAAAGCAGTTACACCAAAGTTTCTAGTTTCTGTTTGTGTCTCCCCTGAGGAGGTTTCAGGCCAGCTATGTCTTTCAGTACTATCTCTTTTGGTTTGGAAGCTATTGCTGGACGTTTGGCATTTTTGGTCTAAAAAGCTTCTCCGGCCGAGAAAAACACTTTTGGTGCACCATGCAGGTACATTTGAGTTTCCCAGGCAAACGAAAGCAGTTACACCAAAGTTTCTAGTTTCTGTTTGTGTCTCCCCTGAGGAGGTTTCAGGGCAGCAGTATCTTTCAGTACTATCTCTTTTGGTTTGGAAGCTATTGCTGGACGTTTGGTAGAAAAAGCTGCTCCGGCCGAGAAAAACACTTTTGTTGCACCATGCAGGTACATTTGAGTTTCCCAGGCAAACGAAAGCAGTGACACCAAAGTTTCTAGTTTCTGTTTGTGTCTCCCCTGAGGAGGTTTCAGGCCAGCAATATCTTTCAGAACTGTCTGTTTTGGTTTGGAAGCTACTGCTGGACGTTTGGTAGAAAAAGCTTCTCCGGCCGAGAAAAACACTTTTGGTGCACCATGCAGGTACATTTGAGTTTCCCAGGCAAACAAAAGCAGTGACACCAAAGTTTCTAGTTTCTGTTTGTGTCTCCCCTGAGGACGTTTCAGGCCAGCTATGTCTTTCAGTACTATCTCTTTTGGTTTGGAAGCTATTGCTGGACGTTTGGTAGAAAAAGCTTCTCCGGCCGAGAAAAACACTTTTGGTGCACCATGCTGGTACATTTGAGGTTCCCAGGCAAAAGAAAGCAGTTACACCAAAGTTTCTACTTTTTGTTTGTGTCTCCCCTGAGGAGGTTTCAGGCCAGCTATGTCTTTCAGTACTATCTCTTTTGGTTTGGAAGCTATTGCTGGACGTAAGGCATTTTTGGTCTAAAAAGCTTCTCCGGCCGAGAAAAACACTTTTGGTGCACCATGCAGGTACATTTGAGTTTCCCAGGCAAACGAAAGCAGTGACACCAAAGTTTCTAGTTTCTGTTTGTGTCTCCCCTGAGGAGGTTTCAGGCCAGCAATATCTTTCAGAAATGTCTGTTTAAGTTTGGAAGCTACTGCTGGACGTTTTGTAGAAAAAGCTTCTCCGGCTGAGAAAAACACTTTTGGTGCACCATGCAGGTACATTTGAGTTTCCCAGGCAAACGAAAGCAGTGACACCAAAGTTTCTAGTTTCTGTTTGTGTCTCCCCTGAGGAGGTTTCAGGCCATCTATGTCTTTCAGTACTATCTCTTTTGGTTTGGAAGCTATTGCTGGACATTTGGTAGAAAAAGCTGCTCTGGCCGAGAAAAACACTTTTGGTGCACCATGCAGGTACATTTGAGTTTCCCAGGCAAACGAAAGCAGTTACACCAAAGTTTCTAGTTTCTGTTTGTGTCTCCCCTGAGGAGGTTTCAGGCCAGCTATGTCTTTCAGTACTATTTCTTTTGGTTTGGAAGCTATAGCTGGACGTTTGGCATTTTTTGTAGAAAAAGTTTCTCCGGCCGAGAAAAACACTTTTGGTGCACCATGCAGGTACATTTGAGTTTCCCAGGCAAACGAAAGCAGTGACACCAAAGTTTCTAGTTTCTGTTTGTGTCTCCCCTGAGGAGGTCTCAGGCCAGCTATGTCTTTCAGTACTATCTCTTTTGGTTTGGAAGCTATTGCTGGACGTTTGGTAGAAAAAGCTGCTCCGGCTGAGAAAAACACTTTTGGTGCACCATGCAGGTACATTTGAGGTTCCCAGGCAAACGAAAGCAGTGACACCAAAGTTTCTAGTGTCTGTTTGTGTCTCCCCTGAGGAGGTTTCAGGCCAGCAATATCTTTCAGAACTATCTGTTTTGGTTTGGAAGCTATTGCTGGACGTTTGGCATGTTTTTTAGAAAAAGCTTCTCCGGCCGAGAAAAACACTTTTGGTGCACCATGCAGGTACATTTGAGTTTCCCAGGCAAACGAAAGCAGTGACGCCAAAGTTTCTAGTTTCTGTTTGTGTCTCCCCTCAGGAGGTTTCAGGCCAGCTATGTCTTTCAGTACTATCTCTTTTGGTTTGGAAGCTATTGCTGGACGTTTGGCATGTTTGGTAGAAAAAGCTTCTCCGGCCGAGAAAAACACTTTTGGTGCACCATGCAGGTACATTTGAGTTTCCCAGGACAACGAAAGCAGTTACACCAAAGTTTCTAGTTTCTGTTTGTGTCTCCCCTGAGGAGGTTTCAGGCCAGCTATGTCTTTCAGTACTATCTCTTTTGGTTTGGAAGCTATTGCTGGACGTTTGGCATTTTTGGTCTAAAAAGCTTCTCCGGCCGAGAAAAACACTTTTGGTGCACCATGCAGGTACATTTGAGTTTCCCAGGACAACGAAAGCAGTTACACCAAAGTTTCTAGTTTCTGTTTGTGTCTCCCCTGAGGAGGTTTCAGGGCAGCAGTATCTTTCAGTACTATCTCTTTTGGTTTGGAAGCTATTGCTGGACGTTTGGTAGAAAAAGCTGCTCCGGCCGAGAAAAACACTTTTGTTGCACCATGCAGGTACATTTGAGTTTCCCAGGCAAACGAAAGCAGTGACACCAAAGTTTCTAGTTTCTGTTTGTGTCTCCCCTGAGGAGGTTTCAGGCCAGCAATATCTTTCAGAACTGTCTGTTTTGGTTTGGAAGCTACTGCTGGACGTTTGGTAGAAAAAGCTTCTCCGGCCGAGAAAAACACTTTTGGTGCACCATGCAGGTACATTTGAGTTTCCCAGGCAAACGAAAGCAGTGACACCAAAGTTTCTAGTTTCTGTTTGTGTCTCCCCTGAGGACGTTTCAGGCCAGCTATGTCTTTCAGTACTATCTCTTTTGGTTTGGAAGCTATTGCTGGACGTTTGGTAGAAAAAGCTTCTCCGGCCGAGAAAAACACTTTTGGTGCACCATGCTGGTACATTTGAGGTTCCCAGGCAAAAGAAAGCAGTTACACCAAAGTTTCTACTTTTTGTTTGTGTCTCCCCTGAGGAGGTTTCAGGCCAGCTATGTCTTTCAGTACTATCTCTTTTGGTTTGGAAGCTATTGCTGGACGTAAGGCATTTTTGGTCTAAAAAGCTTCTCCGGCCGAGAAAAACACTTTTGGTGCACCATGCAGGTACATTTGAGTTTCCCAGGCAAACGAAAGCAGTGACACCAAAGTTTCTAGTTTCTGTTTGTGTCTCCCCTGAGGAGGTTTCAGGCCAGCAATATCTTTCAGAAATGTCTGTTTAAGTTTGGAAGCTACTGCTGGACGTTTTGTAGAAAAAGCTTCTCCGGCTGAGAAAAACACTTTTGGTGCACCATGCAGGTACATTTGAGTTTCCCAGGCAAACGAAAGCAGTTACACCAAAGTTTCTAGTTTCTGTTTGTGTCTCCCCTGAGGAGGTTTCAGGCCAGCTATGTCTTTCAGTACTATCTCTTTTGGTTTGGAAGCTATTGCTGGACGTTTGGTAG
Source organism: Laterallus jamaicensis coturniculus (assembly GCA_022605575.1). Lineage (NCBI taxonomy): Eukaryota > Metazoa > Chordata > Aves > Gruiformes > Rallidae > Laterallus > Laterallus jamaicensis. The sequence goes on from JAKCOX010000001.1 coordinate 4,384,177, forward strand.
AAAAAGCTGCTCTGGCCGAGAAAAACACTTTTGGTGCACCATGCAGGTACATTTGAGGTTCCCAGGCAAAAGAAAGCAGTTACACCAAAGTTTCTCCTTCCTGTTTGTGTCTCCCCTGAGGAGGTTTCAGGCCAGCTATGTCTTTCAGTACTATCTCTTTTGGTTTGGAAGCTATTGCTGGACGTAATGCATTTTTGGTCTAAAAAGCTTCTCCGGCCGAGAAAAACACTTTTGGTGCACCATGCAGGTACATTTGAGTTTCCCAGGCAAACGAAAGCAGTTACACCAAAGTTTCTAGTTTCTGTTTGTGTCTCCCCTGAGGAGGTTTCAGACCAGCCATATCTTTCAGAACTATCTCTTTTGGTTTGGAAGCTATTGCTGGACGTTTGGCATGTTTGGTAGAAAAAGCTGCTCCGGCCGAGAAAAACACTTTTGGTGCACCTTGCAGGTACCTTTGAGTTTCCAACGCAAACGAAAGCAGTTACACCAAAGTTTCTAGTTTCTGTTTGTGTCTCCCCTGACGAGGTTTCAGGCCAGCAATATCTTTCAGAACTATCTCTTTTGGTTTGGAAGCTATTGCTGGACGTTTGGTAGAAAAAGCTTCTCCGGCCGAGAAAAACAGCTTTGGTGCACCATGCAGGTACATTTGAGTTTCCCAGGCAAACGAAAGCAGTGACACCAAAGTTTCTAGTTTCTGTTTGTGTCTCCCCTGAGGAGGTTTCAGGCCAGCTATGTCTTTCAGTACTATCTCTTTTGGTTTGGAAGCTATTGCTGGACGTTTGGTAGAAAAAGCTGCTCCGGCCGAGAAAAACACTTTTGGTGCACCATGCAGGTACATTTGAGTTTCCCAGGCAAACGAAAGCAGTTACACCAAAGTTTCTAGTTTCTGTTTGTGTCTCCCCTGAGGAGGTTTCAGGCTAGCAATGTCTTTCAGTACTATCTCTTTTGGTTTGGAAGCTATTGCTGGACGTTTGGCATGTTTGGTAGAAATAGCTTCTCCGGCCGAGAAAAACACTATTGGTGCACCATGCAGGTACATTTGAGTTTCCCAGGAAACGAAAGCAGTTACACCAAAGTTTCTAGTTTCTGTTTGTGTCTCCCCTGAGGAGGTTTCAGGCCAGCAATGTCTTTCAGTACTATGTCTTTTGGTTTGGAAGCTATTGCTGGACGTTCTGTAGAAAAAGCTGCTCAGGCCGAGAAAAACACTTTTGGTGCACCATGCAGGTACATTTGAGTTTCCCAGGCAAACGAAAGCAGTGACACCAAAGTTTCTAGTTTCTGTTTGTGTCTCCCCTGAGGAGGTTTCAGGCCAGCTATGTCTTTCAGTACTATCTCTTTTGGTTTGGAAGCTATTGCTGGACGTTTGGTAGAAAAAGCTTCTCCGGCCGAGAAAAACACTTTTGGTGCACCATGCAGGTACATTTGAGTTTCCCAGGCAAACGAAAGCAGTGACACCAAAGTTTCTAGTTTCTGTTTGTGTCTCCCCTGACGAGGTTTCAGGCTAGCAATGTCTTTCAGTACTATCTCTTTTGGTTTGGAAGCTATTGCTGGACGTTTGGTATGTTTGGTAGAAAAAGCTTCTCCGGCCGAGAAAAACACTTTTGGTGCACCATGCAGGTACATTTGAGTTTCCTAGGAAACGAAAGCAGTTACACCAAAGTTTCTAGTTTCTGTTTGTGTCTCCCCTGAGGAGGTTTCAGGCCAGCTATGTCTTTCAGTACTATCTCTTTTGGTTTGGAAGATATTGCTGGACGTAAAGCATTTTTGGTCTAAAAAGCTTCTCCGGCCGAGAAAAACACTTTTGGTGCACCATGCAGGTACATTTGAGTTTCCCAGGCAAACGAAAGCAGTGACACCAAAGTTTCTAGTTTCTGTTTGTGTCTCCCCTGAGGAGGTTTCAGGCCAGCTACGTCTTTCAGTACTATCTCTTTTGGTTTGGAAGCTATTGCTGGACGTTTGGTAGAAAAAACTGCTCCGGCCGAGAAAAACACTTTTGGTACACCATGCAGGTACATTTGAGTTTCCCAGGCAAACAAAAGCAGTGACACCAAAGTTTCTAGTTTCTGTTTGTGTCTCCCCTGAGGAGGTTTCAGGCCAGCTATGTCTTTCAGTACTATCTCATTTGGTTTGGAAGCTATTGCTGGACGTTTGGTAGAAAAAGCTTCTCTGGCCGAGAAAAACACTTTTGGTGCACCATGCAGGTACATTTGAGTTTCCCAGGCAAACGAAAGCAGTGACACCAAAGTTTCTAGTTTCTGTTTGTGTCTCCCCTGAGGAGGTTTCAGGCCAGCTATGACTTTCATTACTATCTCTTTTGGTTTGGAAGCTATTGCTGGACGTTTGGCATGTTTGGTAGAAAAAGCTTCTCCGGCCGAGAAAAACACTTTTGGTGCACCATGCAGGCACATTTGAGTTTCCCAGGCAAACGAAAGCAGTTACACCAAAGTTTCTAGTTTCTGTTTGTGTCTCCCCTGAGGAGGTCTCACGCCAGCTATGTCTTTCAGTACTATCTCTTTTGGTTTGGAAGCTATTGCTGGACGTTTGGTAGAAAAAGCTGCTCCGGCTGAGAAAAACACTTTTGGTGCACCATGCAGGTACATTTGAGGTTCCCAGGCAAACGAAAGCAGTGACACCAAAGTTTCTAGTGTCTGTTTGTGTCTCCCCTGAGGAGGTTTCAAACCAGCAATATCTTTCAGAACTATCTGTTTTGGTTTGGAAGCTATTGCTGGACGTTTGGCATGTTTTTTAGAAAAAGCTGCTCCGGCCGAGAAAAACACTTTTGGTGCACCATGCAGGTACATTTGAGTTTCCCAGGCAAACGAAAGCGGTGACGCCAAAGTTTCTAGTTTCTGTTTGTGTCTCCCCTGAGGAGGTTTCAGGCCAGCTATGTCTTTCAGTACTATCTCTTTTGGTTTGGAAGCTATTGCTGGACGTTTGGCATGTTTGGTAGAAAAAGCTTCTCCGGCCGAGAAAAACACTTTTGGTGCACCATGCAGGTACATTTGAGTTTCCCAGGACAACGAAAGCAGTGACACCAAAGTTTCTAGTTTCTGTTTGTGTCTCCCCTGATGAGGTTTCAGGCCAGCTATGTCTTTCAGTACTATCTCTTTTGGTTTGGAAGCTATTGCTGGACGTAAGGCATTTTTGGTAGAAAAAGCTTCTCCGGCCGAGAAAAACACTTTTGGTGCACCATGCAGGTACATTTGAGTTTCCCAGGCAAACGAAAGCAGTGACACCAAAGTTTCTAGTTTCTGTTTGTGTCTCCCCTGAGGAGGTTTCAGGCCATCTATGTCTTTCAGTACTATCTCTTTTGGTTTGGAAGCTATTGCTGGACATTTGGTAGAAAAAGCTGCTCTGGCCGAGAAAAACACTTTTGGTGCACCATGCAGGTACATTTGAGTTTCCCAGGCAAACGAAAGAAGTTACACCAAAGTTTCTAGTTTCTGTTTGTGTCTCCCCTGAGGAGGTTTCAGGCCAGCTATGTCTTTCAGTACTATCTCTTTTGGTTTGGAAGCTATAGCTGGACGTTTTGCATTTTTTGTAGAAAAAGTTTCTCCGGCCGAGAAAAACACTTTTGGTGCACCATGCAGGTACATTTGAGTTTCCCAGGCAAACGAAAGCAGTGACACCAAAGTTTCTAGTTTCTGTTTGTGTCTCCCCTGAGGAGGTCTCAGGCCAGCTATGTCTTTCAGTACTATCTCTTTTGGTTTGGAAGCTATTGCTGGACGTTTGGTAGAAAAAGCTGCTCCGGCTCAGAAAAACACTTTTGGTGCACCATGCAGGTACATTTGAGGTTCCCAGGCAAACGAAAGCAGTGACACCAAAGTTTCTAGTGTCTGTTTGTGTCTCCCCTGAGGAGGTTTCAGGCCAGCAATATCTTTCAGAACTATCTGTTTTGGTTTGGAAGCTATTGCTGGACGTTTGGCATGTTTTTTAGAAAAAGCTTCTCCGGCCGAGAAAAACACTTTTGGTGCACCATGCAGGTACATTTGAGTTTCCCAGGCAAACGAAAGCAGTGACGCCAAAGTTTCTAGTTTCTGTTTGTGTCTCCCCTCAGGAGGTTTCAGGCCAGCTATGTCTTTCAGTACTATCTCTTTTGGTTTGGAAGCTATTGCTGGACGTTTGGCATGTTTGGTAGAAAAAGCTTCTCCGGCCGAGAAAAACACTTTTGGTGCACCATGCAGGTACATTTGAGTTTCCCAGGACAACGAAAGCAGTTACACCAAAGTTTCTAGTTTCTGTTTGTGTCTCCCCTGAGGAGGTTTCAGGCCAGCTATGTCTTTCAGTACTATCTCTTTTGGTTTGGAAGCTATTGCTGGACGTTTGGCATTTTTGGTCTAAAAAGCTTCTCCGGCCGAGAAAAACACTTTTGGTGCACCATGCAGGTACATTTGAGTTTCCCAGGCAAACGAAAGCAGTTACACCAAAGTTTCTAGTTTCTGTTTGTGTCTCCCCTGAGGAGGTTTCAGGCCAGCTATGTCTTTCATACTATCTCTTTTGGTTTGGAAGCTATTGCTGGACGTTTGGTAGAAAAAGCTGCTCCGGCCGAGAAAAACACTTTTGTTGCACCATGCAGGTACATTTGAGTTTCCCAGGCAAACGAAAGCAGTGACACCAAAGTTTCTAGTTTCTGTTTGTGTCTCCCCTGAGGAGGTTTCAGGCCAGCAATATCTTTCAGAACTGTCTGTTTTGGTTTGGAAGCTACTGCTGGACGTTTGGTAGAAAAAGCTTCTCCGGCCGAGAAAAACACTTTTGGTGCACCATGCAGGTACATTTGAGGTTCCCAGGCAAACGAAAGCAGTGACACCAAAGTTTCTAGTTTCTGTTTGTGTCTCCCCTGAGGACGTTTCAGGCCAGCTATGTCTTTCAGTACTATCTCTTTTGGTTTGGAAGCTATTGCTGGACGTTTGGTAGAAAAAGCTTCTCCGGCCGAGAAAAACACTTTTGGTGCACCATGCAGGTACATTTGAGGTTCCCAGGCAAAAGAAAGCAGTTACACCAAAGTTTCTACTTTTTGTTTGTGTCTCCCCTCAGGAGGTTTCAGGCCAGCTATGTCTTTCAGTACTATCTCTTTTGGTTTGGAAGCTATTGCTGGACGTAAGGCATTTTTGGTCTAAAAAGCTTCTCCGGCCGAGAAAAACACTTTTGGTGCACCATGCAGGTACATTTGAGTTTCCCAGGCAAACGAAAGCAGTGACACCAAAGTTTCTAGTTTCTGTTTGTGTCTCCCCTGAGGAGGTTTCAGGCCAGCAATATCTTTCAGAAATGTCTGTTTAAGTTTGGAAGCTACTGCTGGACGTTTGGTAGAAAAAGCTTCTCCGGCTGAGAAAAACAGTTTTGGTGCACCATGCAGGTACATTTGAGTTTCCCAGGCAAACGAAAGCAGTTACACCAAAGTTTCTAGTTTCTGTTTGTGTCTCCCCTGAGGAGGTTTCAGGCCAGCTATGTCTTTCAGTACTATCTCTTTTGGTTTGGAAGCTATTGCTGGACGTTTGGTAGAAAAAGCTGCTCTGGCCGAGAAAAACACTTTTGGTGCACCATGCAGGTACATTTGAGGTTCCCAGGCAAAAGAAAGCAGTTACACCAAAGTTTCTCCTTCCTGTTTGTGTCTCCCCTGAGGAGGTTTCAGGCCAGCTATGTCTTTCAGTACTATCTCTTTTGGTTTGGAAGCTATTGCTGGACGTAATGCATTTTTGGTCTAAAAAGCTTCTCCGGCCGAGAAAAACACTTTTGGTGCACCATGCAGGTACATTTGAGTTTCCCAGGCAAACGAAAGCAGTTACACCAAAGTTTCTAGTTTCTGTTTGTGTCTCCCCTGAGGAGGTTTCAGACCAGCCATATCTTTCAGAACTATCTCTTTTGGTTTGGAAGCTATTGCTGGACGTTTGGCATGTTTGGTAGAAAAAGCTGCTCCGGCCGAGAAAAACACTTTTGGTGCACCATGCATGTACATTTGAGTTTCCTAGGAAACGAAAGCAGTTACACCAAAGTTTCTAGTTTCTGTTTGTGTCTCCCCTGAGGAGGTTTCAGGCCAGCAATGTCTTTCTGTACTGTCTCTTTTGGTTTGGAAGCTATTGCTGGACGTTTTGTAGAAAAAGTTTCTCCGGTTGAGAAAAACAGCTTTGGTGCACCATGCAGGTACATTTGAGTTTCCCAGGCAAACGAAAGCAGTGACACCAAAGTTTCTAGTTTCTGTTTGTGTCTCCCCTGAGGAGGTTTCAGGCCAGCTATGTCTTTCAGTACTATCTCTTTTGGTTTGGAAGCTATTGCTGGACGTTTGGTAGAAAAAGCTTCTCCGGCCGAGAAAAACACTTTTGGTGCACCATGCAGGTACATTTGAGTTTCCCAGGAAACGAAAGCAGTTACACCAAAGTTTCTAGTTTCTGTTTGTGTCTCCCCTGAGGAGGTTTCAGGCCAGCAATGTCTTTCAGTACTATCTCTTTTGGTTTGGTAGCTATTGCTGGACGTTCGGTAGAAAAAGCTGCTCAGGCCGAGAAAAACACTTTTGGTGCACCATGCAGGTACATTTGAGTTTCCCAGGCAAACGAAAGCAGTGACACCAAAGTTTCTAGTTTCTGTTTGTGTCTCCCCTGAGGAGGTTTCAGGCCATCTATGTCTTTCAGTACTATCTCTTTTGGTTTGGAAGCTATTGCTGGACGTTTGGTAGAAAAAACTTCTCCGGCCGAGAAAAACACTTTTGGTGCACCATGCAGGTACATTTGAGTTTCCCAGGCAAACGAAAGCAGTGAAACCAAAGTTTCTACTTTCTGTTTGTGTCTCCCCTGAGGAGGTTTCAGGCTAGCAATGTCTTTCAGTACTATCTCTTTTGGTTTGGAAGCTATTGCTGGACGTTTGGCATGTTTGGTAGAAAAAGCTTCTCCGGACGAGAAAAACACTTTTGGTGCACCATGCAGGTACATTTGAGTTTCCTAGGAAACGAAAGCAGTTACACCAAAGTTTCTAGTTTCTGTTTGTGTCTCCCCTGAGGAGGTTTCAGGCCAGCAATGTCTTTCAGTACTGTCTCTTTTGGTTTGGAAGCTATTGCTGGACGTTCGGTAGAAAAAGCTGCTCTGGCCGAGAAAAACACTTTTGGTGCACCATGCAGGTACATTTGAGTTTCCCAGGCAAACGAAAGCAGTTACACCAAAGTTTCTAGTTTCTGTTTGTGTCTCCCCTGAGGAGGTTTCAGGCCAGCTATGTCTTTCATACTATCTCTTTTGGTTTGGAAGCTATTGCTGGACGTTTGGTAGAAAAAGCTGCTCCGGCCGAGAAAAACACTTTTGTTGCACCATGCAGGTACATTTGAGTTTCCCAGGCAAACGAAAGCAGTGACACCAAAGTTTCTAGTTTCTGTTTGTGTCTCCCCTGAGGAGGTTTCAGGCCAGCAATATCTTTCAGAACTGTCTGTTTTGGTTTGGAAGCTACTGCTGGACGTTTGGTAGAAAAAGCTTCTCCGGCCGAGAAAAACACTTTTGGTGCACCATGCAGGTACATTTGAGGTTCCCAGGCAAACGAAAGCAGTGACACCAAAGTTTCTAGTTTCTGTTTGTGTCTCCCCTGAGGACGTTTCAGGCCAGCTATGTCTTTCAGTACTATCTCTTTTGGTTTGGAAGCTATTGCTGGACGTTTGGTAGAAAAAGCTTCTCCGGCCGAGAAAAACACTTTTGGTGCACCATGCAGGTACATTTGAGGTTCCCAGGCAAAAGAAAGCAGTTACACCAAAGTTTCTACTTTTTGTTTGTGTCTCCCCTCAGGAGGTTTCAGGCCAGCTATGTCTTTCAGTACTATCTCTTTTGGTTTGGAAGCTATTGCTGGACGTAAGGCATTTTTGGTCTAAAAAGCTTCTCCGGCCGAGAAAAACACTTTTGGTGCACCATGCAGGTACATTTGAGTTTCCCAGGCAAACGAAAGCAGTGACACCAAAGTTTCTAGTTTCTGTTTGTGTCTCCCCTGAGGAGGTTTCAGGCCAGCAATATCTTTCAGAAATGTCTGTTTAAGTTTGGAAGCTACTGCTGGACGTTTGGTAGAAAAAGCTTCTCCGGCTGAGAAAAACAGTTTTGGTGCACCATGCAGGTACATTTGAGTTTCCCAGGCAAACGAAAGCAGTTACACCAAAGTTTCTAGTTTCTGTTTGTGTCTCCCCTGAGGAGGTTTCAGGCCAGCTATGTCTTTCAGTACTATCTCTTTTGGTTTGGAAGCTATTGCTGGACGTTTGGTAGAAAAAGCTGCTCTGGCCGAGAAAAACACTTTTGGTGCACCATGCAGGTACATTTGAGGTTCCCAGGCAAAAGAAAGCAGTTACACCAAAGTTTCTCCTTCCTGTTTGTGTCTCCCCTGAGGAGGTTTCAGGCCAGCTATGTCTTTCAGTACTATCTCTTTTGGTTTGGAAGCTATTGCTGGACGTAATGCATTTTTGGTCTAAAAAGCTTCTCCGGCCGAGAAAAACACTTTTGGTGCACCATGCAGGTACATTTGAGTTTCCCAGGCAAACGAAAGCAGTTACACCAAAGTTTCTAGTTTCTGTTTGTGTCTCCCCTGAGGAGGTTTCAGACCAGCCATATCTTTCAGAACTATCTCTTTTGGTTTGGAAGCTATTGCTGGACGTTTGGCATGTTTGGTAGAAAAAGCTGCTCCGGCCGAGAAAAACACTTTTGGTGCACCATGCATGTACATTTGAGTTTCCTAGGAAACGAAAGCAGTTACACCAAAGTTTCTAGTTTCTGTTTGTGTCTCCCCTGAGGAGGTTTCAGGCCAGCAATGTCTTTCTGTACTGTCTCTTTTGGTTTGGAAGCTATTGCTGGACGTTTTGTAGAAAAAGTTTCTCCGGTTGAGAAAAACAGCTTTGGTGCACCATGCAGGTACATTTGAGTTTCCCAGGCAAACGAAAGCAGTGACACCAAAGTTTCTAGTTTCTGTTTGTGTCTCCCCTGAGGAGGTTTCAGGCCAGCTATGTCTTTCAGTACTATCTCTTTTGGTTTGGAAGCTATTGCTGGACGTTTGGTAGAAAAAGCTTCTCCGGCCGAGAAAAACACTTTTGGTGCACCATGCAGGTACATTTGAGTTTCCCAGGAAACGAAAGCAGTTACACCAAAGTTTCTAGTTTCTGTTTGTGTCTCCCCTGAGGAGGTTTCAGGCCAGCAATGTCTTTCAGTACTATCTCTTTTGGTTTGGTAGCTATTGCTGGACGTTCGGTAGAAAAAGCTGCTCAGGCCGAGAAAAACACTTTTGGTGCACCATGCAGGTACATTTGAGTTTCCCAGGCAAACGAAAGCAGTGACACCAAAGTTTCTAGTTTCTGTTTGTGTCTCCCCTGAGGAGGTTTCAGGCCATCTATGTCTTTCAGTACTATCTCTTTTGGTTTGGAAGCTATTGCTGGACGTTTGGTAGAAAAAACTTCTCCGGCCGAGAAAAACACTTTTGGTGCACCATGCAGGTACATTTGAGTTTCCCAGGCAAACGAAAGCAGTGAAACCAAAGTTTCTACTTTCTGTTTGTGTCTCCCCTGAGGAGGTTTCAGGCTAGCAATGTCTTTCAGTACTATCTCTTTTGGTTTGGAAGCTATTGCTGGACGTTTGGCATGTTTGGTAGAAAAAGCTTCTCCGGACGAGAAAAACACTTTTGGTGCACCATGCAGGTACATTTGAGTTTCCTAGGAAACGAAAGCAGTTACACCAAAGTTTCTAGTTTCTGTTTGTGTCTCCCCTGAGGAGGTTTCAGGCCAGCAATGTCTTTCAGTACTGTCTCTTTTGGTTTGGAAGCTATTGCTGGACGTTCGGTAGAAAAAGCTGCTCTGGCCGAGAAAAACACTTTTGGTGCACCATGCAGGTACATTTGAGTTTCCCAGGCAAACGAAAGCAGTTACACCAAAGTTTCTAGTTTCTGTTTGTGTCTCCCCTGAGGAGGTTTCAGGCCAGCAATATCTGTCAGTACTATCTCTTTTGGTTTGGAAGCTATTTTTGTACGTTTTGTTGAAAAAGCTGCTCCGGCCGAGAAAAACACTTTTGGTGCACCATGCAGGTACATTTGAGTTTCCCAGGCAAAAGAAAGCAGTGACACCAAAGTTTCTTGTTTCTGTTTGTGTCTCCCCTGAGGAGGTTTCAGGCCAGCTATGTCTTTCAGTACTATCTCTTTTGGTATGGAAGCTATTGCTGGACGTTTGGTAGAAAAAGCTGCTCCGGCCGAGAAAAACACTTTTGGTGCACCATGCAGGTACATTTAAGTTTCCCAGGCAAACGAAAGCAGTTACACCAAAGTTTCTAGTTTCTGTTTGTGTCTCCCCTGAGGAGGTTTCAGGCCAGCAATATCTTTCAGAACTATCTGCTTTGGTTTGGAAGCTATTCCTGGACGTTTGGCATGTTTGGTAGAAAAAGCTGCTCCGGCCGAGAAAAACACTTTTGGTCCACCATGCAGGTACATTTGAGTTTCCCAGGCAAACAAAAGCAGTGACACCAAAGTTTCTTGTTTCTGTTTGTGTCTCCCCTGAGGAGGTTTCAGGCCAGCTATGTCTTTCAGTACTATCTCTTTTGGTTTGGAAGCTATTGCTGGACGTTTGGCATTTTTGTAGAAAATCTTCTCCGGCCGAGAAAAACACTTTTGGTGCACCATGCATGTACATTTGAGTTTCCCAGGCAAACGAAAGCAATTACACCAAAGTTTCTAGTTTCTGTTTGTGTCTCCCCTGAGGAGGTTTCAGGCCAGCAATGTCTTTCAGTACTATCTCTTTTGGTTTGGAAGCTATTGCTGGACGTTTGGTAGAAAAAGCTGCTGTGGCCGAGAAAAACACTTTTGGTGCACCATGCAGGTACATTTGAGGTTCCCAGGCAAAAGAAAGCAGTTACACCAAAGTTTCTACTTCCTGTTTGTGTCTCCCCTGAGGAGGTTTCAGGCCAGCTATGTCTTTCAGTACTATCTCTTTTGGTTTGGAAGCTATTGCTGGACGTAAGGCATTTTTGGTCTAAAAAGCTTCTCCGGCCGAGAAAAACACTTTTGGTGCACCATGCAGGTACATTTGAGTTTCCCAGGCAAACGAAAGAAGTGACACCAAAGTTTCTAGTTTCTGTTTGTGTCTCCCCTGAGGAGGTTTCAGGCCAGCAATATCTTTCAGAAATGTCTCTTTTGGTTTGGAAGCTATTGCTGGACGTTTGGCATGTTTGGTAGAAAAAGCTTCTCCGGCCGAGAAAAACACTTTTGGTGCACCATGCATGTACATTTGAGTTTCCCAGGCAAACGAAAGCAGTTACACCAAAGTTTCTAGTTTCTGTTTGTGTCTCCCCTGAGGAGGTTTCAGGCCAGCAATATCTTTCAGTACTATCTCTTTTGGTTTGGAATCTATTGCTGTACGTTCTGTAGAAAAAGCTGCTCTGGCCGAGAAAAACACTTTTGGTGCACCGTGCAGGTACATTTGAGTTTCCCAGGCAAACGAAAGCAGTGACACCAAAGTTTCTAGTTTCTGTTTGTGTCTCCCCTGAGGAGGTTTCAGGCCAGCAATATCTTTCAGAACTATCTCTTTTGGTTTGGAAGCTATTGCTGGACTTCTGGCATGTTTGGTAGAAAAAGCTTCTCCGGCCGAGAAAAACACTTTTGGTGCACCATGCAGGTACATTTGAGTTTCCCAGGCAAACGAAAGCAGTTACACCAAAGTTTCTAGTTTCTGTTTGTGTCTCCCCTGAGGAGGTTTCAGGCCAGCTATGTCTTTCAGTTCTATCTCTTTTGGTTTGGAATCTATTGCTGGACGTTTGGCATGTTTGGTAGAAAAAGCTTCTCCGGCCGAGAAAAACACTTTTGGTGCACCATGCAGGTACATTTGAGTTTCCCAGGCAAAAGAAAGCAGTGACACCAAAGTTTCTTGTTTCTGTTTGTGTCTCCCCTGAGGAGGTTTCAGGCCAGCTATGTCTTTCAGTACTATCTCTTTTGGTTTGGAAGCTATTGCTGGACGTTTGGTAGAAAAAGCTGCTCCGGCCGAGAAAAACACTTTTGGTGCACCATGCAGGTACATTTAAGTTTCCCAGGCAAACGAAAGCAGTTACACCAAAGTTTCTAGTTTCTGTTTGTGTCTCCCCTGAGGAGGTTTCAGGCCAGCAATATCTTTCAGAACTATCTGTTTTGGTTTGGAAGCTATTCCTTGACGTTTGGCATGTTTGGTAGAAAAAGCTGCTCCGGCCGAGAAAAACACTTTTGGTCCACCATGCAGGTACATTTGAGTTTCCCAGGCAAACGAAAGCAGTGACACCAAAGTTTCTTGTTTCTGTTTGTGTCTCCCCTGAGGAGGTTTCAGGCCAGCTATGTCTTTCAGTACTATCTCTTTTGGTTTGGAAGCTATTGCTGGACGTTTGGCATTTTTTGTAGAAAATCTTCTCCGGCCGAGAAAAACACTTTTGGTGCACCATGCATGTACATTTGAGTTTCCCAGGCAAACGAAAGCAGTTACACCAAAGTTTCTAGTTTCTGTTTGTGTCTCCCCTGAGGAGGTTTCAGGCCAGCAATGTCTTTCAGTACTATCTCTTTTGGTTTGGAAGCTATTGCTGGACGTTTGGTAGAAAAAGCTGCTCTGGCCGAGAAAAACACTTTTGGTGCACCATGCAGGTACATTTGAGTTTCCCAGGCAAACGAAAGCAGTGACACCAAAGTTTCTAGTTTCTGTTTGTGTCTCCCCAGAGGAGGTTTCAGGCCATCTATGTCTTTCAGTACTATCTCTTTTGGTTTGGAAGCTATAGCTGGACGTTTGGTAGAAAAAGCTGCTCTGGCCGAGAAAAACACTTTTGGTGCACCATGCAGGTACATTTGAGTTTCCCAGGCAAACGAAAGCAGTGACACCAAAGTTTCTAGTTTCTGTTTGTGTCTCCCCTGAGGAGGTTTCAGGCCAGCAATATCTTTCAGAACTATCTCTTTTGGTTTGGAAGCTATTGCTGGACTTTTGGCATGTTTGGTAGAAAAAGCTGCTCCGGCCGAGAAAAACACTTTTGGTGCACCATGCAGGTACATTTGAGTTTCCCAGGCAAACGAAAGCAGTTACACCAAAGTTTCTAGTTTCTGTTTGTGTCTCCCCTGAGGAGGTTTCAGGCCAGCTATGTCTTTCAGTTCTATCTCTTTTGGTTTGGAAGCTATTGCTGGACGTTTGGCATGTTTGGTAGAAAAAGCTTCTCCGGCCGAGAAAAACACTTTTGGTGCACCATGCAGGTACATTTGAGTTTCCCAGGCAAACAAAAGCAGTGACACCAAAGTTTCTAGTTTCTGTTTGTGTCTCCCCTGAGGAGGTTTCAGGCCAGCTATGTCTTTCAGTACTATCTCTTTTGGTTTGGAAGCTATTGCTGGACGTTTGGTAGAAAAAGCTGCTCCGGCCGAGAAAAACACTTTTGGTGCACCATGCAGGTACATTTAAGTTTCCCAGGCAAACGAAAGCAGTTACACCAAAGTTTCTAGTTTCTGTTTGTGTCTCCCCTGAGGAGGTTTCAGGCCAGCAATATCTTTCAGAACTATCTGTTTTGGTTTGGAAGCTATTCCTGGACGTTTGGCATGTTTGGTAGAAAAAGCTGCTCCGGCCGAGAAAAAGACTTTTGGTCCACCATGCAGGTACATTTGAGTTTCCCAGGCAAACGAAAGCAGTGACACCAAAGTTTCTTGTTTCTGTTTGTGTCTCCCCTGAGGAGGTTTCAGGCCAGCTATGTCTTTCAGTACTATCTCTTTTGGTTTGGAAGCTATTGCTGGACGTTTGGTAGAAAAAGCTGCTCCGGCCGAGAAAAACACTTTTGGTGCACCATGCAGGTACATTTAAGTTTCCCAGGCAAACGAAAGCAGTTACACCAAAGTTTCTAGTATCTGTTTGTGTCTCCCCTGAGGAGGTTTCAGGCCAGCAATATCTTTCAGAACTATCTGTTTTGGTTTGGAAGCTATTCCTGGACGTTTGGCATGTTTGGTAGAAAAAGCTGCTCCGGCCGAGAAAAACACTTTTGGTCCACCATGCAGGTACATTTGAGTTTCCCAGGCAAACGAAAGCAGTGAAACCAAAGTTTCTTGTTTCTGTTTGTGTCTCCCCTGAGGAGGTTTCAGGCCAGCTATGTCTTTCAGTACTATCTCTTTTGGTTTGGAAGCTATTGCTGGACGTTTGGCATTTTTTGTAGAAAATCTTCTCCGGCCGAGAAAAACACTTTTGGTGCACCATGCATGTACATTTGAGTTTCCCAGGCAAACGAAAGCACTTACACCAAAGTTTCTAGTTTCTGTTTGTGTCTCCCCTGAGGAGGTTTCAGGCCAGCAATGTCTTTCAGTACTATCTCTTTTGGTTTGGAAGCTATTGCTGGACGTTTGGTAGAAAAAGCTGCTCTGGCCGAGAAAAACACTTTTGGTGCACCATGCAGGTACATTTGAGTTTCCCAGGCAAACGAAAGCAGTGACACCAAAGTTTCTAGTTTCTGTTTGTGTCTCCCCTGAGGAGGTTTCAGGCCATCTATGTCTTTCAGTACTATCTCTTTTGGTTTGGAAGCTATTGCTGGACGTTTGGTAGAAAAAGCTGCTCTGGCCGAGAAAAACACTTTTGGTGCACCATGCAGGTACATTTGAGGTTCCCAGGCAAAAGAAAGCAGTTACACCAAAGTTTCTACTTCCTGTTTGTGTCTCCCCTGAGGAGGTTTCAGGCCAGCTATGTCTTTCAGTACTATCTCTTTTGGTTTGGAAGCTATTGCTGGACGTAAGGCATTTTTGGTCTAAAAAGCTTCTCCGGCCGAGAAAAACACTTTTGGTGCACCATGCAGGTACATTTGAGTTTCCCAGGCAAACAAAAGCAGTGACACCAAAGATTCTAGTTTCTGTTTGTGTCTCCCCTGAGGAGGTTTCAGGCCAGCAATATCGTTCAGTACTATCTCTTTTGGTTTGGAAGCTATTGCTGGACCTTTGGTAGAAAAAACTGCTCCGGCCGAGAAAAACACTTTTGGTGCACCATGCAGGTACATTTGAGTTTCCCAGGCAAACGAAAGCAGTGACACCAAAGTTTCTAGTTTCTGTTTGTGTCTCCCCTGAGGAGGTTTCAGGCCAGCTATGTCTTTCAGTACTATCTCTTTTGGTTTGGAAGCTATTGCTGGACGTTTGGTAGAAAAAGCTGCTCTGGCCGAGAAAAACACTTTTGGTGCACCATGCAGGTACATTTGAGGTTCCCAGGCAAAAGAAAGCAGTTACACCAAAGTTTCTACTTCCTGTTTGTGTCTCCCCTGAGGAGGTTTCAGGCCAGCTATGTCTTTCAGTACTATCTCTTTTGGTTTGGAAGCTATTGCTGGACGTAAGGCATTTTTGGTCTAAAAAGCTTCTCCGGCCGAGAAAAACACTTTTGGTGCACCATGCAGGTACATTTGAGTTTCCCAGGCAAACGAAAGCAGTTACACCAAAGTTTCTAGTTTCTGTTTGTGTCTCCCCTGAGGAGGTTTCAGGCCAGCTATGTCTTTCAGTACTATCTCTTTTGGTTTGCAAGCTGTTGCTAGACGTTTGGCATTTTTGGTAGAAAAAGCTTCTCCGGCCGAGAAAAACACTTTTGGTGCACCATGCATGTACATTTGAGTTTCCCAGGCAAACGAAAGCAATTACACCAAAGTTTCTAGTTTCTGTTTGTGTCTCCCCTGAGGAGGTTTCAGGCCAGCAATGTCTTTCAGTACTATCTCTTTTGGTTTGGAAGCTATTGCTGGACGTTTGGTAGAAAAAGCTGCTGTGGCCGAGAAAAACACTTTTGGTGCACCATGCAGGTACATTTGAGGTTCCCAGGCAAAAGAAAGCAGTTACACCAAAGTTTCTACTTCCTGTTTGTGTCTCCCCTGAGGAGGTTTCAGGCCAGCTATGTCTTTCAGTACTATCTCTTTTGGTTTGGAAGCTATTGCTGGACGTAAGGCATTTTTGGTCTAAAAAGCTTCTCCGGCCGAGAAAAACACTTTTGGTGCACCATGCAGGTACATTTGAGTTTCCCAGGCAAACGAAAGCAGTTACACCAAAGTTTCTAGTTTCTGTTTGTGTCTCCCCTGAGGAGGTTTCAGGCCAGCTATGTCTTTCAGTTCTATCTCTTTTGGTTTGGAATCTATTGCTGGACGTTTGGCATGTTTGGTAGAAAAAGCTTCTCCGGCCGAGAAAAACACTTTTGGTGCACCATGCAGGTACATTTGAGTTTCCCAGGCAAAAGAAAGCAGTGACACCAAAGTTTCTTGTTTCTGTTTGTGTCTCCCCTGAGGAGGTTTCAGGCCAGCTATGTCTTTCAGTACTATCTCTTTTGGTTTGGAAGCTATTGCTGGACGTTTGGTAGAAAAAGCTGCTCCGGCCGAGAAAAACACTTTTGGTGCACCATGCAGGTACATTTAAGTTTCCCAGGCAAACGAAAGCAGTTACACCAAAGTTTCTAGTTTCTGTTTGTGTCTCCCCTGAGGAGGTTTCAGGCCAGCAATATCTTTCAGAACTATCTGTTTTGGTTTGGAAGCTATTCCTTGACGTTTGGCATGTTTGGTAGAAAAAGCTGCTCCGGCCGAGAAAAACACTTTTGGTCCACCATGCAGGTACATTTGAGTTTCCCAGGCAAACGAAAGCAGTGACACCAAAGTTTCTTGTTTCTGTTTGTGTCTCCCCTGAGGAGGTTTCAGGCCAGCTATGTCTTTCAGTACTATCTCTTTTGGTTTGGAAGCTATTGCTGGACGTTTGGCATTTTTTGTAGAAAATCTTCTCCGGCCGAGAAAAACACTTTTGGTGCACCATGCATGTACATTTGAGTTTCCCAGGCAAACGAAAGCAGTTACACCAAAGTTTCTAGTTTCTGTTTGTGTCTCCCCTGAGGAGGTTTCAGGCCAGCAATGTCTTTCAGTACTATCTCTTTTGGTTTGGAAGCTATTGCTGGACGTTTGGTAGAAAAAGCTGCTCTGGCCGAGAAAAACACTTTTGGTGCACCATGCAGGTACATTTGAGTTTCCCAGGCAAACGAAAGCAGTGACACCAAAGTTTCTAGTTTCTGTTTGTGTCTCCCCAGAGGAGGTTTCAGGCCATCTATGTCTTTCAGTACTATCTCTTTTGGTTTGGAAGCTATAGCTGGACGTTTGGTAGAAAAAGCTGCTCTGGCCGAGAAAAACACTTTTGGTGCACCATGCAGGTACATTTGAGTTTCCCAGGCAAACGAAAGCAGTGACACCAAAGTTTCTAGTTTCTGTTTGTGTCTCCCCTGAGGAGGTTTCAGGCCAGCAATATCTTTCAGAACTATCTCTTTTGGTTTGGAAGCTATTGCTGGACTTTTGGCATGTTTGGTAGAAAAAGCTGCTCCGGCCGAGAAAAACACTTTTGGTGCACCATGCAGGTACATTTGAGTTTCCCAGGCAAACGAAAGCAGTTACACCAAAGTTTCTAGTTTCTGTTTGTGTCTCCCCTGAGGAGGTTTCAGGCCAGCTATGTCTTTCAGTTCTATCTCTTTTGGTTTGGAAGCTATTGCTGGACGTTTGGCATGTTTGGTAGAAAAAGCTTCTCCGGCCGAGAAAAACACTTTTGGTGCACCATGCAGGTACATTTGAGTTTCCCAGGCAAACAAAAGCAGTGACACCAAAGTTTCTAGTTTCTGTTTGTGTCTCCCCTGAGGAGGTTTCAGGCCAGCTATGTCTTTCAGTACTATCTCTTTTGGTTTGGAAGCTATTGCTGGACGTTTGGTAGAAAAAGCTGCTCCGGCCGAGAAAAACACTTTTGGTGCACCATGCAGGTACATTTAAGTTTCCCAGGCAAACGAAAGCAGTTACACCAAAGTTTCTAGTTTCTGTTTGTGTCTCCCCTGAGGAGGTTTCAGGCCAGCAATATCTTTCAGAACTATCTGTTTTGGTTTGGAAGCTATTCCTGGACGTTTGGCATGTTTGGTAGAAAAAGCTGCTCCGGCCGAGAAAAAGACTTTTGGTCCACCATGCAGGTACATTTGAGTTTCCCAGGCAAACGAAAGCAGTGACACCAAAGTTTCTTGTTTCTGTTTGTGTCTCCCCTGAGGAGGTTTCAGGCCAGCTATGTCTTTCAGTACTATCTCTTTTGGTTTGGAAGCTATTGCTGGACGTTTGGTAGAAAAAGCTGCTCCGGCCGAGAAAAACACTTTTGGTGCACCATGCAGGTACATTTAAGTTTCCCAGGCAAACGAAAGCAGTTACACCAAAGTTTCTAGTATCTGTTTGTGTCTCCCCTGAGGAGGTTTCAGGCCAGCAATATCTTTCAGAACTATCTGTTTTGGTTTGGAAGCTATTCCTGGACGTTTGGCATGTTTGGTAGAAAAAGCTGCTCCGGCCGAGAAAAACACTTTTGGTCCACCATGCAGGTACATTTGAGTTTCCCAGGCAAACGAAAGCAGTGAAACCAAAGTTTCTTGTTTCTGTTTGTGTCTCCCCTGAGGAGGTTTCAGGCCAGCTATGTCTTTCAGTACTATCTCTTTTGGTTTGGAAGCTATTGCTGGACGTTTGGCATTTTTTGTAGAAAATCTTCTCCGGCCGAGAAAAACACTTTTGGTGCACCATGCATGTACATTTGAGTTTCCCAGGCAAACGAAAGCACTTACACCAAAGTTTCTAGTTTCTGTTTGTGTCTCCCCTGAGGAGGTTTCAGGCCAGCAATGTCTTTCAGTACTATCTCTTTTGGTTTGGAAGCTATTGCTGGACGTTTGGTAGAAAAAGCTGCTCTGGCCGAGAAAAACACTTTTGGTGCACCATGCAGGTACATTTGAGTTTCCCAGGCAAACGAAAGCAGTGACACCAAAGTTTCTAGTTTCTGTTTGTGTCTCCCCTGAGGAGGTTTCAGGCCATCTATGTCTTTCAGTACTATCTCTTTTGGTTTGGAAGCTATTGCTGGACGTTTGGTAGAAAAAGCTGCTCTGGCCGAGAAAAACACTTTTGGTGCACCATGCAGGTACATTTGAGGTTCCCAGGCAAAAGAAAGCAGTTACACCAAAGTTTCTACTTCCTGTTTGTGTCTCCCCTGAGGAGGTTTCAGGCCAGCTATGTCTTTCAGTACTATCTCTTTTGGTTTGGAAGCTATTGCTGGACGTAAGGCATTTTTGGTCTAAAAAGCTTCTCCGGCCGAGAAAAACACTTTTGGTGCACCATGCAGGTACATTTGAGTTTCCCAGGCAAACAAAAGCAGTGACACCAAAGATTCTAGTTTCTGTTTGTGTCTCCCCTGAGGAGGTTTCAGGCCAGCAATATCGTTCAGTACTATCTCTTTTGGTTTGGAAGCTATTGCTGGACCTTTGGTAGAAAAAACTGCTCCGGCCGAGAAAAACACTTTTGGTGCACCATGCAGGTACATTTGAGTTTCCCAGGCAAACGAAAGCAGTGACACCAAAGTTTCTAGTTTCTGTTTGTGTCTCCCCTGAGGAGGTTTCAGGCCAGCTATGTCTTTCAGTACTATCTCTTTTGGTTTGGAAGCTATTGCTGGACGTTTGGTAGAAAAAGCTGCTCTGGCCGAGAAAAACACTTTTGGTGCACCATGCAGGTACATTTGAGGTTCCCAGGCAAAAGAAAGCAGTTACACCAAAGTTTCTACTTCCTGTTTGTGTCTCCCCTGAGGAGGTTTCAGGCCAGCTATGTCTTTCAGTACTATCTCTTTTGGTTTGGAAGCTATTGCTGGACGTAAGGCATTTTTGGTCTAAAAAGCTTCTCCGGCCGAGAAAAACACTTTTGGTGCACCATGCAGGTACATTTGAGTTTCCCAGGCAAACGAAAGCAGTTACACCAAAGTTTCTAGTTTCTGTTTGTGTCTCCCCTGAGGAGGTTTCAGGCCAGCTATGTCTTTCAGTACTATCTCTTTTGGTTTGCAAGCTGTTGCTAGACGTTTGGCATTTTTGGTAGAAAAAGCTTCTCCGGCCGAGAAAAACACTTTTGGTGCACCATGCAGGTACATTTGAGTTTCCCAGGCAAACAAAAGCAGTGACACCAAAGTTTCTAGTTTCTGTTTGTGTCTCCCCTTAGGAGGTTTCAGGCCATCTATGTCTTTCAGTACTATCTCTTTTGGTTTGGAAGCTATTGCTGGACGTTTGGTAGAAAAAGCTGCTCCGGACGAGAAAAACACTTTTGGTGCACCATGCAGGTACATTTGAGTTTCCCAGGCAAACGAAAGCAGTTACACCAAAGTTTCTAGTTTCTGTTTGTGTCTCCCCTGAGGAGGTTTCAGGCCAGCTATGTCTTTCAGTACTATCTCTTTTGGTTTGGAAGCTATTGCTGGACGTTGGGTAGAAAAAGCTGCTCTGGCCAAGAAAAACACGTTTGGTGCACCATGCAGGTACATTTGAGTTTCCCAGGCAAACGAAAGCAGTGACACCAAAGTTTCTAGTTTCTGTTTGTGTCTCCCCTGAGGAGGTTTCAGGCCATCTATGTCTTTCAGTACTATCTCTTTTGGTTTGGAAGCTATTGCTGGACGTTTGGTAGAAAAAGCTGCTCTGGCCGAGAAAAACACTTTTGGTGCACCATGCAGGTACATTTGAGGTTCCCAGGCAAAAGAAAGCAGTTACACCAAAGTTTCTACTTCCTGTTTGTGTCTCCCCTGAGGAGGTTTCAGGCCAGCTATGTCTTTCAGTACTATCTCTTTTGGTTTGGAAGCTATTGCTGGACGTAAGGCATTTTTGGTCTAAAAAGCTTCTCCGGCCGAGAAAAACACTTTTGGTGCACCATGCAGGTACATTTGAGTTTCCCAGGCAAACAAAAGCAGTGACACCAAAGATTCTAGTTTCTGTTTGTGTCTCCCCTGAGGAGGTTTCAGGCCAGCAATATCGTTCAGTACTATCTCTTTTGGTTTGGAAGCTATTGCTGGACCTTTGGTAGAAAAAACTGCTCCGGCCGAGAAAAACACTTTTGGTGCACCATGCAGGTACATTTGAGTTTCCCAGGCAAACGAAAGCAGTGACACCAAAGTTTCTAGTTTCTGTTTGTGTCTCCCCTGAGGAGGTTTCAGGCCAGCTATGTCTTTCAGTACTATCTCTTTTGGTTTGGAAGCTATTGCTGGACGTTTGGTAGAAAAAGCTGCTCTGGCCGAGAAAAACACTTTTGGTGCACCATGCAGGTACATTTGAGGTTCCCAGGCAAAAGAAAGCAGTTACACCAAAGTTTCTACTTCCTGTTTGTGTCTCCCCTGAGGAGGTTTCAGGCCAGCTATGTCTTTCAGTACTATCTCTTTTGGTTTGGAAGCTATTGCTGGACGTAAGGCATTTTTGGTCTAAAAAGCTTCTCCGGCCGAGAAAAACACTTTTGGTGCACCATGCAGGTACATTTGAGTTTCCCAGGCAAACGAAAGCAGTTACACCAAAGTTTCTAGTTTCTGTTTGTGTCTCCCCTGAGGAGGTTTCAGGCCAGCTATGTCTTTCAGTACTATCTCTTTTGGTTTGCAAGCTGTTGCTAGACGTTTGGCATTTTTGGTAGAAAAAGCTTCTCCGGCCGAGAAAAACACTTTTGGTGCACCATGCAGGTACATTTGAGTTTCCCAGGCAAACAAAAGCAGTGACACCAAAGTTTCTAGTTTCTGTTTGTGTCTCCCCTTAGGAGGTTTCAGGCCATCTATGTCTTTCAGTACTATCTCTTTTGGTTTGGAAGCTATTGCTGGACGTTTGGTAGAAAAAGCTGCTCCGGACGAGAAAAACACTTTTGGTGCACCATGCAGGTACATTTGAGTTTCCCAGGCAAACGAAAGCAGTTACACCAAAGTTTCTAGTTTCTGTTTGTGTCTCCCCTGAGGAGGTTTCAGGCCAGCTATGTCTTTCAGTACTATCTCTTTTGGTTTGGAAGCTATTGCTGGACGTTGGGTAGAAAAAGCTGCTCTGGCCAAGAAAAACACGTTTGGTGCACCATGCAGGTACATTTGAGTTTCCCAGGCAAACGAAAGCAGTTACACCGAAGTTTCTAGTTTCTGTTTGTGTCTCCCCTGAGGAGGTTTCAGGCCATCTATGTCTTTCAGTACTATCTCTTTTTGTTTGGAAGCTATTGCTGGACGTTTGGTAGAAAAAGCTTCTCCGGCCGAGAAAAACACTTTTGGTGCACCATGCAGGTACATTTGAGTTTCCCAGGCAAACGAAAGCAGTGACACCAAAGTTTCTAGTTTCTGTTTGTGTCTCCCCTGAGGAGGTTTCAGGCCAGCAATATCTTTCAGAACTGTCTGTTTTGGTTTGGAAGCTATTGCTGGACGTTTGGTAGAAAAAGCTTCTCCGGCCGAGAAAAACACTTTTGGTGCACCATGCATTTACATTTGAGTTTCCCAGGCAAACGAAAGCAGTGACACCAAAGTTTCTAGTTTCTGTTTGTGTCTCCCCTGAGGAGGTTTCAGGCCATCTGTGTCTTTCAGTACTATCTCTTTTGGTTTGGAAGCTATTGCTGGACGTTTGGTAGAAAAAGCTTCTCTGGCCGAGAAAAACACTTTTGGTGCACCATGCAGGTACATTTGAGTTTCCCAGGCAAACGAAAGCAGTTACACCAAAGTTTCTACTTCCTGTTTGTGTCTCCCCTGAGGAGGTTTCAGGCCAGCTATGTCTTTCAGTACTATCTCTTTTGGTTTGGAAGATATTGCTGGACGTTTGGCATGTTTGGTAGAAAAAGCTGCTCCGGCCGAGAAAAACACTTTTGGTGCACCATGCAGGTACATTTGAGTTTCCCAGGCAAACGAAAGCAGTTACACCAAAGTTTCTAGTTTCTGTTTGTGTCTCCCCTGAGGAGGTTTCAGGCCAGCTATGTCTTTCAGTACTATCTCTTTTGGTTTGGAAGCTATTGCTGGACGTTTGGCATGTTTGGTAGAAAAAGCTTCTCCGGCCGAGAAAAACACTTTTGGTGCACCATGCAGGTACATTTGAGTTTCCCAGGCAAACGAAAGCAGTGACACCAAAGTTTCTAGTTTCTGTTTGTGTCTCCCCTGAGGAGGTTTCAGGCCAGCTATGTCTTTCAGTACTATCTCTTTTAATTCGGAAGCTATTGCTGGACGTTTGGTAGAAAAAGCTGCTCTGGCCGAGAAAAACACTTTTGGTGCACCATGCAGGTACATTTGAGGTTCCCAGGCAAAAGAAAGCAGTTACACCAAAGTTTCTACTTCCTGTTTGTGTCTCCCCTGAGGAGGTTTCAGGCCAGCTATGTCTTTCAGTACTATCTCTTTTGGTTTGGAAGCTATTGCTGGACGTAAGGCATTTTTGGTCTAAAAAGCTTCTCCGGCCGAGAAAAACACTTTTGGTGCACCATGCAGGTACATTTGAGTTTCCCAGGCAAACGAAAGCAGTGACACCAAAGTTTCTAGTTTCTGTTTGTGTCTCCCCTGAGGAGGTTTCAGGCCATCTATGTCTTTCAGTACTATCTCTTTTGTTTTGGAAGCTATTGCTGGACGTTTGGTAGAAAAAGCTTCTCCGGCCGAGAAAAACACTTTTGGTGCACCATGCAGGTACATTTGAGTTTCCCAGGCAAACGAAAGCAGTTACACCAAAGTTTCTAGTTTCTGTTTGTGTCTCCCCTGAGGAGGTTTCAGGCCAGCTATGTCTTTCAGTACTATCTCTTTTGGTTTGGAAGCTATTGCTGGACGTAAGGCATTTTTGGTCTAAAAAGCTTCTCCGGCCGAGAAAAACACTTTTGGTGCACCATGCAGGTACATTTGAGTTTCCCAGGCAAACGAAAGCAGTTACACCAAAGTTTCTAGTTTCTGTTTGTGTCTCCCCTGAGGTGGTTTCAGGCCAGCTATGTCTTTCAGTACTATCTCTTTTGGTTTGCAAGCTGTTGCTGGACGTTTGGCATTTTTGGTAGAAAAAGCTTCTCCGGCCGTGAAAAACACTTTTGGTGCACCATGCAGGTACATTTGAGTTTCCCAGGCAAACGAAAGCAGTGACACCAAAGTTTCTAGTTTCTGTTTGTGTCTCCCCTGAGGAGGTTTAGGCCATCTATGTCTTTCAGTACTATCTCTTTTGTTTTGGAAGCTATTGCTGGACGTTTGGTAGAAAAAGCTTCTCCGGCCGAGAAAAACACTTTTGGTGCACCATGCAGGTACATTTGAGTTTCCCAGGCAAACGAAAGCAGTTACACCAAAGTTTCTAGTTTCTGTTTGTGTCTCCACTGAGGAGGTTTCAGGCCAGCTATGTCTTTCAGTACTATCTCTTTTGGTTTGGAAGCTATTGCTGGACGTTTGGTAGAAAAAGCTGCTCCGGCCGAGAAAAACACTTTTGGTGCACCATGCAGGTACATTTGAGTTTCCCAGGCAAACGAAAGCAGTGACACCAAAGTTTCTAGTTTCTGTTTGTGTCTCCCCTGAGGAGGTTTCAGGCCAGCAATATCTTTCAGTACTATCTCTTTTGGTTTGGAAGCTATTGCTGGACGTTTGGTAGAAAAAGCTTCTCCGGCCGAGAAAAACACTTTTGGTGCACCATGCAGGTACATTTGAGGTTCCCAGGCAAACGAAAGCAGTGACACCAAAGTTTCTAGTTTCTGTTTGTGTCTCCCCTGAGGAGGTTTCAGGCCAGCTATGTCTTTCAGTATTATCTCTTTTGGTTTGGAAGCTATTGCTGGACGTTTGGTAGAAAAAACTGCTCCGGCCGAGAAAAACACTTTTGGTGCACCATGCAGGTACATTTGAGTTTCCCAGGCAAACGAAAGCAGTGACACCAAAGTTTCTAGTTTCTGTTTGTGTCTCCCCTGAGGAGGTTTCAGGCCAGCTATGTCTTTCAGTACTATCTCTTTTAATTCGGAAGCTATTGCTGGACGTTTGGTAGAAAAAGCTGCTCTGGCCGAGAAAAACACTTTTGGTGCACCATGCAGGTACATTTGAGGTTCCCAGGCAAAAGAAAGCAGTTACACCAAAGTTTCTACTTCCTGTTTGTGTCTCCCCTGAGGAGGTTTCAGGCCAGCTATGTCTTTCAGTACTATCTCTTTTGGTTTGGAAGCTATTGCTGGACGTAAGGCATTTTTGGTCTAAAAAGCTTCTCCGGCCGAGAAAAACACTTTTGGTGCACCATGCAGGTACATTTGAGTTTCCCAGGCAAACGAAAGCAGTGACACCAAAGTTTCTAGTTTCTGTTTGTGTCTCCCCTGAGGAGGTTTCAGGCCATCTATGTCTTTCAGTACTATCTCTTTTGTTTTGGAAGCTATTGTTGGACGTTTGGTAGAAAAAGCTTCTCCGGCCGAGAAAAACACTTTTGGTGCACCATGCAGGTACATTTGAGTTTCCCAGGCAAACGAAAGCAGTTACACCAAAGTTTCTAGTTTCTGTTTGTGTCTCCCCTGAGGAGGTTTCAGGCCAGCTATGTCTTTCAGTACTATCTCTTTTGGTTTGGAAGCTATTGCTGGACGTAAGGCATTTTTGGTCTAAAAAGCTTCTCCGGCCGAGAAAAACACTTTTGGTGCACCATGCAGGTACATTTGAGTTTCCCAGGCAAACGAAAGCAGTTACACCAAAGTTTCTAGTTTCTGTTTGTGTCTCCCCTGAGGTGGTTTCAGGCCAGCTATGTCTTTCAGTACTATCTCTTTTGGTTTGCAAGCTGTTGCTGGACGTTTGGCATTTTTGGTAGAAAAAGCTTCTCCGGCCGTGAAAAACACTTTTGGTGCACCATGCAGGTACATTTGAGTTTCCCAGGCAAACGAAAGCAGTGACACCAAAGTTTCTAGTTTCTGTTTGTGTCTCCCCTGAGGAGGTTTCAGGCCATCTATGTCTTTCAGTACTATCTCTTTTGGTTTGGAAGCTATTGCTGGACGTTTGGTAGAAA
Organism: Laterallus jamaicensis coturniculus; assembly: GCA_022605575.1. Taxonomy (NCBI): domain Eukaryota; kingdom Metazoa; phylum Chordata; class Aves; order Gruiformes; family Rallidae; genus Laterallus; species Laterallus jamaicensis. The sequence goes on from JAKCOX010000001.1 coordinate 4,409,855, forward strand.
AAGCTTCTCCGGCCGAGAAAAACACTTTTGGTGCACCATGCAGGTACATTTGAGTTTCCCAGGCAAACGAAAGCAGTTACACCAAAGTTTCTAGTTTCTGTTTGTGTCTCCACTGAGGAGGTTTCAGGCCAGCTATGTCTTTCAGTACTATCTCTTTTGGTTTGGAAGCTATTGCTGGACGTTTGGTAGAAAAAGCTGCTCCGGCCGAGAAAAACACTTTTGGTGCACCATGCAGGTACATTTGAGTTTCCCAGGCAAACGAAAGCAGTGACACCAAAGTTTCTAGTTTCTGTTTGTGTCTCCCCTGAGGAGGTTTCAGGCCAGCAATATCTTTCAGTAGTATCTCTTTTGGTTTGGAAGCTATTGCTGGACGTTTGGTAGAAAAAGCTTCTCCGGCCGAGAAAAACACTTTTGGTGCACCATGCAGGTACATTTGAGGTTCCCAGGCAAACGAAAGCAGTGACACCAAAGTTTCTAGTTTCTGTTTGTGTCTCCCCTGAGGAGGTTTCAGGCCAGCTATGTCTTTCAGTATTATCTCTTTTGGTTTGGAAGCTATTGCTGGACGTTTGGTAGAAAAAACTGCTCCGGCCGAGAAAAACACTTTTGGTGCACCATGCAGGTACATTTGAGTTTCCCAGGCAAACGAAAGCAGTGACACCAAAGTTTCTAGTTTCTGTTTGTGTCTCCCCTGAGGAGGTTTCAGGCCAGCTATGTCTTTCAGTACTATCTCTTTTGGTTTGCAAGCTGTTGCTGGACGTTTGGCATTTTTGGTAGAAAAAGCTTCTCCGGCCGAGAAAAACACTTTTGGTGCACCATGCAGGTACATTTGAGTTTCCCAGGCAAACGAAAGCAGTGACACCAAAGTTTCTAGTTTCTGTTTGTGTCTCCCCTGAGGAGGTTTCAGGCCAGCTATGTCTTTCAGTACTATCTCTTTTGGTTTGGAAGCTATTGCTGGACGTTTGGTAGAAAAAGCTGCTCCGGCCGAGAAAAACACTTTTGGTGCACCATGCAGGTACATTTGAGTTTCCCAGGCAAACGAAAGCAGTTACACCAAAGTTTCTAGTTTCTGTTTGTGTCTCCCCTGAGGAGGTTTCAGGCCAGCTATGTCTTTCAGTACTATCTCTTTTGGTTTGGAAGCTATTGCTGGACGTTGGGTAGAATAAGCTGCTCAGGCCGAGAAAAACAATTTTTGTGCACCATGCAGTCACATTTGAGTTTCCCAGGCAAACGAAAGCAGTTACACCAAAGTTTCTACTTTCTGTTTGTGTCTCCCCTGAGGAGGTTTCAGGCCAGCTATGTCTTTCAGTACTATCTCTTTTGGTTTGGAAGCTATTGCTGGACGTAAGGCATTTTTGGTCTAAAAAGCTTCTCCGGCCGAGAAAAACACTTTTGGTGCACCATGCAGGTACATTTGAGTTTCCCAGGCAAATGAAAGCAGTGACACCAAAGTTTCCAGTTTCTGTTTGTGTCTCCCCTGAGGAGGTTTCAGGCCAGCTATGTCTTTCAGTACTATCTCTTTTGGTTTGGAAGCTATTGCTGGACGTTTGGTAGAAAAAGCTTCTGTGGCCGAGAAAAACACTTTTGGTGCACCATGCAGGTACATTTGAGTTTCCCAGGCAAACGAAAGCAGTTACACCAAAGTTTCTAGTTTCTGTTTGTGTCTCCCCTGAGGAGGTTTCAGGCCAGCTATGACTTTCATTACTATCTCTTTTGGTTTGGAAGCTATTGCTGGACGTTTGGCATGTTTGGTAGAAAAAGCTTCTCCGGCCGAGAAAAACACTTTTGGTGCACCATGCAGGTACATTTGAGTTTCCCAGGCAAACGAAAGCAGTTACACCAAAGTTTCTAGTTTCTGTTTGTGTCTCCCCTGAGGAGGTTTCAGGCCAGCTATGTCTTTCAGTACTATCTCTTTTGGTTTGGAAGCTATTGCTGGACGTTTGGTAGAAAAAGCTTCTCCGGCCGAGAAAAACACTTTTGGTGCACCATGCAGGTACATTTGAGTTTCCCAGGCAAACAAAAGCAGTGACACCAAAGTTTCTAGTTTCTGTTTGTGTCTCCCCTGAGGAGGTTTCAGGCCAGCAATATCTTTCAGAACTGTCTGTTTTGGTTTGGAAGCTATTGCTGGACGTTTGGTAGAAAAAGCTTCTCCGGCCGAGAAAAACACTTTTGGTGCACCATGCAGGTACATTTGAGTTTCCCAGGCAAACGAAAGCAGTGACACCAAAGTTTCCAGTTTCTGTTTGTGTCTCCCCTGAGGAGGTTTCAGGCCATCTTTGTCTTTCAGTACTATCTGTTTTGATTTGGAAGCTATTGCTAGACGTTTGGTAGAAAAAGCTGCTCTGGCCGAGAAAAACACTTTTGGTGCACCATGCAGGTACATTTGAGGTTCCCAGGCAAAAGAAAGCAGTTACACCAAAGTTTCTACTTCCTGTTTGTGTCTCCCCTGAGGAGGTTTCAGGCCAGCTATGTCTTTCAGTACTATCTCTTTTGGTTTGGAAGCTATTGCTGGACGTAAGGCATTTTTGGTCTAAAAAGCTTCTCCGGCCGAGAAAAACACTTTTGGTGCACCATGCAGGTACATTTGAGTTTCCCAGGCAAACGAAAGCAGTGACACCAAAGTTCCTAGTTTCTGTTTGTGTCTCCCCTGAGGAGGTTTCAGGCCATCTATGTCTTTCAGTACTATCTCTTTTGTTTTGGAAGCTATTGTTGGACGTTTGGTAGAAAAAGCTTCTCCGGCCGAGAAAAACAGCTTTGGTGCACCATGCAGGTACATTTGAGTTTCCCAGGCAAACGAAAGCAGTTACACCAAAGTTTCTAGTTTCTGTTTGTGTCTCCCCTGAGGAGGTTTCAGGCCAGCTATGTCTTTCAGTACTATCTCTTTTGGTTTGCAAGCTGTTGCTGGACGTTTGGCATTTTTGGTAGAAAAAGCTTCTCCGGCCGAGAAAAACACTTTTGGTGCACCATGCAGGTACATTTGAGTTTCCCAGGCAAACGAAAGCAGTGACACCAAAGTTTCTAGTTTCTGTTTGTGTCTCCCCTGAGGAGGTTTCAGGCCAGCAATATCTTTCAGAACTGTCTGTTTTGGTTTGGAATCTATTGCTGGACGTTTGGTAGAAAAAGCTTCTCCGGCCGAGAAAAACACTTTTGGTGCACCATGCAGGTACATTTGAGTTTCCCAGGCAAACGAAAGCAGTGACACCAAAGTTTCTAGTTTCTGTTTGTGTCTCCCCTGAGGAGGTTTCAGGCCAGCTATGTCTTTCAGTACTATCTCTTTTGGTTTGGAAGCTATTGCTGGACGTTTGGTAGAAAAAGCTGCTCTGGCCGAGAAAAACACTTTTGGTGCACCATGCAGGTACATTTGAGGTTCCCAGGCAAAAGAAAGCAGTTACACCAAAGTTTCTACTTCCTGTTTGTGTCTCCCCTGAGGAGGTTTACGGCCAGCTATGTCTTTCAGTGCTATCTCTTTTGGTTTGGAAGCTATTGCTGGACGTAAGGCATTTTTGGTCTAAAAAGCTTCTCCGGCCGAGAAAAACACTTTTGGTGCACCATGCAGGTACATTTGAGTTTCCCAGGCAAACGAAAGCAGTTACACCAAAGTTTCTAGTTTCTGTTTGTGTCTCCCCTGAGGAGGTTTCAGGCCAGCTATGTCTTTCAGTACTATCTCTTTTGGTTTGCAAGCTGTTGCTGGACGTTTGGCATTTTTGGTAGAAAAAGCTTCTCCGGCCGAGAAAAACACTTTTGGTGCACCATGCAGGTACATTTGAGTTTCCCAGGCAAACGAAAGCAGTGACACCAAAGTTTCTAGTTTCTGTTTGTGTCTCCCCTGAGGAGGTTTCAGGCCAGCTATGTCTTTCAGTACTATCTCTTTTGGTTTGGAAGCTATTGCTGGACGTTTGGTAGAAAAAGCTGCTCCGGCTGAGAAAAACACTTTTGGTGCACCATGCAGGTACATTTGAGTTTCCCAGGCAAACGAAAGCAGTTACACCAAAGTTTCTAGTTTCTGTTTGTGTCTCCCCTGAGGAGGTTTCAGGCCAGCTATGTCTTTCAGTACTATCTCTTTTGGTTTGGAAGCTATTGCTGGACGTTGGGTAGAATAAGCTGCTCAGGCCGAGAAAAACAATTTTTGTGCACCATGCAGTCACATTTGAGTTTCCCAGGCAAACGAAAGCAGTTACACCAAAGTTTCTACTTTCTGTTTGTGTCTCCCCTGAGGAGGTTTCAGGCCAGCTATGTCTTTCAGTACTATCTCTTTTGGTTTGGAAGCTATTGCTGGACGTTTGGTAGAAAAAGCTGCTCCGGCCGAGAAAAACACTTTTGGTGCACCATGTAGGTACATTTGAGTTTCCCAGGCAAACGAAAGCAGTGACACCAAAGTTTCTAGTTTCTGTTTGTGTCTCCCCTGAGGAGGTTTCAGGCCATCTATGTCTTTCAGTACTATCTCTTTTGTTTTGGAATCTATTGCTGGACGTTTGGTAGAAAAAGCTTCTCCGGCCGAGAAAAACACTTTTGGTGCACCATGCAGGTACATTTGAGTTTCCCAGGCAAACGAAAGCAGTGACACCAAAGTTTCTAGTTTCTGGTTGTGTCTCCCCTGAGGAGGTTTCAGGCCAGCTATGACTTTCATTACTATCTCTTTTGGTTTGGAAGCTATTGCTGGACGTTTGGCATGTTTGGTAGAAAAAGCTTCTCCGGCCGAGAAAAACACTTTTGGTGCACCATGCAGGTACATTTGAGTTTCCCAGGCAAACGAAAGCAGTTACACCAAAGTTTCTACTTCCTGTTTGTGTCTCCCCTGAGGAGGTCTCAGGCCAGCTATGTCTTTCAGTACTATCTCTTTTGGTTTGGAAGCTATTGCTGGACGTTTGGTAGAAAAAGCTGCTCCGGCCGAGAAAAACACTTTTGGTGCACCATGCAGGTACATTTGAGTTTCCCAGGCAAACGAAAGCAGTGACACCAAAGTTTCTAGTTTCTGTTTGTGTCTCCCCTGAGGAGGTTTCAGGCCAGCTATGTCTTTCAGTACTATCTCTTTTGGTTTGGAAGCTATTGCTGGACGTTTGGTAGAAAAAGCTGCTCTGGCCGAGAAAAACACTTTTGGTGCACCATGCAGGTACATTTGAGGTTCCCAGGCAAAAGAAAGCAGTTACACCAAAGTTTCTACTTCCTGTTTGTGTCTCCCCTGAGGAGGTTTACGGCCAGCTATGTCTTTCAGTGCTATCTCTTTTGGTTTGGAAGCTATTGCTGGACGTAAGGCATTTTTGGTCTAAAAAGCTTCTCCGGCCGAGAAAAACACTTTTGGTGCACCATGCAGGTACATTTGAGTTTCCCAGGCAAACGAAAGCAGTTACACCAAAGTTTCTAGTTTCTGTTTGTGTCTCCCCTGAGGAGGTTTCAGGCCAGCTATGTCTTTCAGTACTATCTCTTTTGGTTTGGAAGCTATTGCTGGACGTTTGGTAGAAAAAGCTGCTCCGGCCGAGAAAAACACTTTTGGTGCACCATGCAGGTACATTTGAGTTTCCCAGGCAAACGAAAGCAGTGACACCAAAGTTTCTAGTTTCTGTTTGTGTCTCCCCTGAGGAGGTTTCAGGCCATCTATGTCTTTCAGTACTATCTCTTTTGTTTTGGAAGCTATTGCTGGACGTTTGGTAGAAAAAGCTTCTCCGGCCGAGAAAAACACTTTTGGTGCACCATGCAGGTACATTTGAGTTTCCCAGGCAAACGAAAGCAGTGACACCAAAGTTTCTAGTTTCTGTTTGTGTCTCCCCTGAGGAGGTTTCAGGCCAGCTATGACTTTCATTACTATCTCTTTTGGTTTGGAAGCTATTGCTGGACGTTTGGCATGTTTGGTAGAAAAAGCTTCTCCGGCCGAGAAAAACACTTTTGGTGCACCATGCAGGTACATTTGAGTTTCCCAGGCAAACGAAAGCAGTTACACCAAAGTTTCTACTTCCTGTTTGTGTCTCCCCTGAGGAGGTCTCAGGCCAGCTATGTCTTTCAGTACTATCTCTTTTGGTTTGGAAGCTATTGCTGGACGTTTTGTAGAAAAAGCTGCTCCGGCCGAGAAAAACACTTTTGGTGCACCATGCAGGTACATTTGAGTTTCCCAGGCAAACGAAAGCAGTGACACCAAAGTTTCTAGTTTCTGTTTGTGTCTCCCCTGAGGAGGTTTCAGGCCAGCAATATCTTTCAGTAGTATCTCTTTTGGTTTGGAAGCTATTGCTGGACGTTTGGTAGAAAAAGCTTCTCCGGCCGAGAAAAACACTTTTGGTGCACCATGCAGGTACATTTGAGGTTCCCAGGCAAACGAAAGCAGTGACACCAAAGTTTCTAGTTTCTGTTTGTGTCTCCCCTGAGGAGGTTTCAGGCCAGCTATGTCTTTCAGTACTATCTCTTTTGGTTTGGAAGCTATTGCTGGACGTTTGGTAGAAAAAACTGCTCCGGCCGAGAAAAACACTTTTGGTGCACCATGCAGGTACATTTGAGGTTCCCAGGCAAAAGAAAGCAGTTACACCAAAGTTTCTACTTCCTGTTTGTGTCTCCCCTGAGGAGGTTTCAGGCCAGCTATGTCTTTCAGTGCTATCTCTTTTCGTTTGGAAGCTATTGCTGGACGTAAGGCATTTTTGGTCTAAAAAGCTTCTCCGGCCGAGAAAAACACTTTTGGTGCACCATGCAGGTACATTTGAGTTTCCCAGGCAAACGAAAGCAGTTACACCAAAGTTTCTAGTTTCTGTTTGTGTCTCCCCTGAGGAGGTTTCAGGCCAGCTATGTCTTTCAGTACTATCTCTTTTGGTTTGCAAGCTGTTGCTGGACGTTTGGCATTTTTGGTAGAAAAATCTTCTCCGGCCGAGAAAAACACTTTTGGTGCACCATGCAGGTACATTTGAGTTTCCCAGGCAAACGAAAGCAGTGACACCAAAGTTTCTAGTTTCTGTTTGTGTCTCCCCTGAGGAGGTTTCAGGCCAGCTATGTCTTTCAGTACTATCTCTTTTGGTTTGGAAGCTATTGCTGGACGTTTGGTAGAAAAAGCTGCTCCGGCCGAGAAAAACACTTTTGGTGCACCATGCAGGTACATTTGAGTTTCCCAGGCAAACGAAAGCAGTTACACCAAAGTTTCTAGTTTCTGTTTGTGTCTCCCCTGAGGAGGTTTCAGGCCAGCTATGTCTTTCAGTACTATCTCTTTTGGTTTGGAAGCTATTGCTGGACGTTGGGTAGAAAAAGCTGCTCAGGCCGAGAAAAACAATTTTTGTGCACCATGCAGTCACATTTGAGTTTCCCAGGCAAACGAAAGCAGTTACACCAAAGTTTCTACTTTCTGTTTGTGTCTCCCCTGAGGAGGTTTCAGGCCAGCTATGTCTTTCAGTACTATCTCTTTTGGTTTGGAAGCTATTGCTGGACGTTTGGTAGAAAAAGCTGCTCCGGCCGAGAAAAACACTTTTGGTGCACCATGCAAGTACATTTGAGTTTCCCAGGCAAACGAAAGCAGTGACACCAAAGTTTCTAGTTTCTGTTTGTGTCTCCCCTGAGGAGGTTTCAGGCCAGCAATATCTTTCAGAACTGTCTGTTTTGGTTTGGAAGCTATTGCTGGACGTTTGGTAGAAAAAGCTTCTCCGGCCGAGAAAAACACTTTTGGTGCACCATGCAGGTACATTTGAGTTTCCCAGGCAAACAAAAGCAGTGACACCAAAGTTTCTAGTTTCTGTTTGTGTCTCCCCTGAGGAGGTTTCAGGCCAGCTATGTCTTTCAGTACTATCTCTTTTGGTTTGGAAGCTATTGCTGGACGTTTGGTAGAAAAAGCTGCTCTGGCCGAGAAAAACACTTTTGGTGCACCATGCAGGTACATTTGAGGTTCCCAGGCAAAAGAAAGCAGTTACACCAAAGTTTCTACTTCCTGTTTGTGTCTCCCCTGAGGAGGTTTCAGGCCAGCTATGTCTTTCATTACTATCTCTTTTGGTTTGGAAGCTATTGCTGGACATAAGGCATTTTTGGTCTAAAAAGCTTCTCCGGCCGAGAAAAACACTTTTGGTGCACCATGCAGGTACATTTGAGTTTCCCAGGCCAACGAAAGCAGTGACACCAAAGTTTCCAGTTTCTGTTTGTGTCTCCCCTGAGGAGGTTTCAGGCCAGCTATGTCTTTCAGTACTATCTCTTTTGGTTTGGAAGCTATTGCTGCACGTTTGTTAGAAAAAGCTTCTGTGGCCGAGAAAAACACTTTTGGTGCACCATGCAGGTACATTTGAGTTTCCCAGGCAAACGAAAGCAGTGACACCAAAGTTTCTAGTTTCTGTTTGTGTCTCCCCTGAGGAGGTTTCAGGCCAGCTATGACTTTCATTACTATCTCTTTTGGTTTGGAAGCTATTGCTGGACGTTTGGCATGTTTGGTAGAAAAAGCTTCTCCGGCCGAGAAAAACACTTTTGGTGCACCATGCAGGTACATTTGAGTTTCCCAGGCAAACGAAAGCAGTTACACCAAAGTTTCTAGTTTCTGTTTGTGTCTCCCCTGAGGAGGTTTCAGGCCAGCTATGTCTTTCAGTACTATCTCTTTTGGTTTGGAAGCTATTGCTGGACGTTTGGTAGAAAAAGCTGCTCCGGCCGAGAAAAACACTTTTGGTGCACCATGCAGGTACATTTGAGTTTCCCAGGCAAACGAAAGCAGTGACACCAAAGTTTCTAATTTCTGTTTGTGTCTCCCCTGAGGAGGTTTCAGGCCAGCAATATCTTTCAGAACTCTCTGTTTTGGTTTGGAATCTATTGCTGGACGTTTGGTAGAAAAAGCTTCTCCGGCCGAGAAAAACACTTTTGGTGCACCATGCAGGTACATTTGAGTTTCCCAGGTAAACGAAAGCAGTGACACCAAAGTTTCTAGTTTCTGTTTGTGTCTCCCCTGAGGAGGTTTCAGGCAAGCTATGTCTTTCAGTACTATCTCTTTTGGTTTGGAAGCTATTGCTGGACGTTTGGTAGAAAAAGCTGCTCTGGCCGAGAAAAACACTTTTGGTGCACCATGCAGGTACATTTGAGGTTCCCAGGCAAAAGAAAGCAGTTACACCAAAGTTTCTACTTCCTGTTTTTGTCTCCCCTGAGGAGGTTTCAGGCCAGCTATGTCTTTCAGTAGTATCTCTTTTGGTTTGGAAGCTATTGCTGGACGTAAGGCATTTTTGGTCTAAAAAGCTTCTCCGGCCGAGAAAAACACTTTTGGTGCACCATGCAGGTACATTTGAGTTTCCCAGGCAAACGAAAGCAGTGACACCAAAGTTTCTAGTTTCTGTTTGTGTCTCCCCTGAGGAGGTTTCAGGCCAGCTATGTCTTTCAGTACTATCTCTTTTGGTTTGGAAGCTATTGCTGGACGTTTGGTAGAAAAAGCTGCTCTGGCCGAGAAAAACACTTTTGGTGCACCATGCAGGTACATTTGAGGTTCCCAGGCAAAAGAAAGCAGTTACACCAAAGTTTCTACTTCCTGTTTGTGTCTCCCCTGAGGAGGTTTCAGGCCAGCTATGTCTTTCATTACTATCTCTTTTGGTTTGGAAGCTATTGCTGGACGTAAGGCATTTTTGGTCTAAAAAGCTTCTCCGGCCGAGAAAAACACTTTTGGTGCACCATGCAGGTACATTTAAGTTTCCCAGGCAAACGAAAGCAGTGACACCAAAGTTTCCAGTTTCTGTTTGTGTCTCCCCTGAGGAGGTTTCAGGCCAGCTATGTCTTTCAGTACTATCTCTTTTGGTTTGGAAGCTATTGCTGCACGTTTGGTAGAAAAAGCTTCTGTGGCCGAGAAAAACACTTTTGGTGCACCATGCAGGTACATTTGAGTTTCCCAGGCAAACGAAAGCAGTGACACCAAAGTTTCTAGTTTCTGTTTGTGTCTCCCCTGAGGAGGTTTCAGGCCAGCTATGACTTTCATTACTATCTCTTTTGGTTTGGAAGCTATTGCTGGACGTTTGGCATGTTTGGTAGAAAAAGCTTCTCCGGCCGAGAAAAACACTTTTGGTGCACCATGCAGGTACATTTGAGTTTCCCAGGCAAACGAAAGCAGTTACACCAAAGTTTCTAGTTTCTGTTTGTGTCTCCCCTGAGGAGGTTTCAGGCCAGCTATGTCTTTCAGTACTATCTCTTTTGGTTTGGAAGCTATTGCTGGACGTTTGGTAGAAAAAGCTGCTCCGGCCGAGAAAAACACTTTTGGTGCACCATGCAGGTACATTTGAGTTTCCCAGGCAAACGAAAGCAGTGACACCAAAGTTTCTAATTTCTGTTTGTGTCTCCCCTGAGGAGGTTTCAGGCCAGCAATATCTTTCAGAACTCTCTGTTTTGGTTTGGAATCTATTGCTGGACGTTTGGTAGAAAAAGCTTCTCCGGCCGAGAAAAACACTTTTGGTGCACCATGCAGGTACATTTGAGTTTCCCAGGCAAACGAAAGCAGTGACACCAAAGTTTCTAGTTTCTGTTTGTGTCTCCCCTGAGGAGGTTTCAGGCAAGCTATGTCTTTCAGTACTATCTCTTTTGGTTTGGAAGCTATTGCTGGACGTTTGGTAGAAAAAGCTGCTCTGGCCGAGAAAAACACTTTTGGTGCACCATGCAGGTACATTTGAGGTTCCCAGGCAAAAGAAAGCAGTTACACCAAAGTTTCTACTTCCTGTTTTTGTCTCCCCTGAGGAGGTTTCAGGCCAGCTATGTCTTTCAGTACTATCTCTTTTGGTTTGGAAGCTATTGCTGGACGTAAGGCATTTTTGGTCTAAAAAGCTTCTCCGGCCGAGAAAAACACTTTTGGTGCACCATGCAGGTACATTTGAGTTTCCCAGGCAAACGAAAGCAGTGACACCAAAGTTTCTAGTTTCTGTTTGTGTCTCCCCTGAGGAGGTTTCAGGCCAGCTATGTCTTTCAGTACTATCTCTTTTGGTTTGGAAGCTATTGCTGGACGTTTGGTAGAAAAAGCTGCTCCGGCCGAGAAAAACACTTTTGGTGCACCATGCAGGTACATTTGAGTTTCCCAGGCAAACGAAAGCAGTGACACCAAAGTTTCTAGTTTCTGTTTGTGTCTCCCCTGAGGAGGTTTCAGGCCATCTATGTCTTTCAGTACAATCTCTTTTGGTTTGGAAGCTATTGCTGGACGTTTGGTAGAAAAAGATTCTCTGGCCGAGAAAAACACTTTTGGTGCACAGTGCAGGTACATTTGAGGTTCCCAGGCAAACGAAAGCAGTGACACCAAAGTTTCTAGTTTCTGTTTGTGTCTCCCCTGAGGAGGTTTCAGGCCAGCTATGACTTTCATTACTATCTCTTTTGGTTTGGAAGCTATTGCTGGACGTTTGGTAGAAAAAGCTGCTCTGGCCGAGAAAAACACTTTTGGTGCACCATGCAGGTACATTTGAGGTTCCCAGGCAAAAGAAAGCAGTTACACCAAAGTTTCTACTTCCTGTTTGTGTCTCCCCTGAGGAGGTTTCAGGCCAGCTAAGTCTTTCAGTACTATCTCTTTTGGTTTGGAAGCTATTGCTGGACGTAATGCATTTTTGGTCTAAAAAGCTTCTCCGGCCGAGAAAAACACTTTTGGTGCACCATGCAGGTACATTTGAGTTTCCCAGGCAAACGAAAGCAGTGACACCAAAGTTTCTAGTTTCTGTTTGTGTCTCCCCTGAGGAGGTTTCAAACCAGCAATATCTTTCAGAACTATCTGTTTTGGTTTGGAAGCTATTGCTGGACGTTTGGCATGTTTTTTAGAAAAAGCTGCTCCGGCCGAGAAAAACAGTTTTGGTGCACCATGCAGGTACATTTGAGTTTCCCAGGCAAACGAAAGCAGTGACGCCAAAGTTTCTAGTTTCTGTTTGTGTCTCCCCTGAGGAGGTTTCAGGCCAGCTATGTCTTTCAGTACTATCTCTTTTGGTTTGGAAGCTATTGCTGGACGTTTGGCATGTTTGGTAGAAAAAGATTCTCCGGCCGAGAAAAACACTTTTGGTGCACCATGCAGGTACATTTGAGTTTCCCAGGACAACGAAAGCAGTGACACCAAAGTTTCTAGTTTCTGTTTGTGTCTCCCCTGATGAGGTTTCAGGCCAGCTATGTCTTTCAGTACTAACTCTTTTGGTTTGGAAGCTATTGCTGGACGTAAGGCATTTTTGGTAGAAAAAGCTTCTCCGGCCGAGAAAAACACTTTTGGTGCACCATGCAGGTACATTTGAGTTTCCCAGGCAAACGAAAGCAGTGACACCAAAGTTTCTAGTTTCTGTTTGTGTCTCCCCTGAGGAGGTCTCAGGCCAGCTATGTCTTTCAGTACTATCTCTTTTGGTTTGGAAGCTATTGCTGAACGTTTGGTAGAAAAAGCTGCTCCGGCTGAGAAAAACACTTTTGGTGCACCATGCAGGTACATTTGAGGTTCCCAGGCAAACGAAAGCAGTGACACCAAAGTTTCTAGTGTCTGTTTGTGTCTCCCCTGAGGAGGTTTCAGGCCAGCAATATCTTTCAGAACTATCTGTTTTGGTTTGGAAGCTATTTCTGGACGTTTGGCATGTTTTTTAGAAAAAGCTGCTCCGGCCGAGAAAAACACTTTTGGTGCACCATGCAGGTACATTTGAGTTTCCCAGGCAAACGAAAGCAGTGACGCCAAAGTTTCTAGTTTCTGTTTGTGTCTCCCCTCAGGAGGTTTCAGGCCAGCAATGTCTTTCAGTACTATCTCTTTTGGTTTGGAAGCTATTGCTGGACGTTTGGCATGCTTGGTAGAAAAAGCTTCTCCGGCCGAGAAAAACACTTTTGGTGCACCATGCAGGTACATTTGAGTTTCCCAGGACAACGAAAGCAGTTACACCAAAGTTTCTAGTTTCTGTTTGTGTCTCCCCTGATGAGGTTTCAGGCCAGCTATGTCTTTCAGTACTATCTCTTTTGGTTTGCAAGCTATTGCTGGACGTTTGGCATTTTTGGTAGAAAAAGCTTCTCCGGCCGAGAAAAACACTTTTGGTGCACCATGCAGGTACATTTGAGTTTCCCAGGCAAACGAAAGCAGTGACACCAAAGTTTCTAGTTTCTGTTTGTGTCTCCCCTGAGGAGGTTTCAGGCCATCTATGTCTTTCAGTACTATCTCTTTTGGTTTGGAAGCTATTGCTGGACGTTTGGTAGAAAAAGCTGCTCGGGCCGAGAAAAACACTTTTGGTGCACCATGCAGGTACATTTGAGTTTCCCAGGCAAACGAAAGCAGTTACACCAAAGTTTCTAGTTTCTGTTTGTGTCTCCCCTGAGGAGGTTTCAGGCCAGCTATGTCTTTCAGTACTATCTCTTTTGGTTTGGAAGCTATTGCTGGACGTTTGGCATTTTTTGTAGAAAAAGTTTCTCCGGACGAGAAAAACACTTTTGGTGCAACATACATGTACATTTGAGTTTCCCAGGCAAACGAAAGCAGTTACACCAAAGTTTCTAGTTTCTGTTTGTGTCTCCCCTGAGGAGGTTTCAGGCCAGCAATGTCTTTCAGTACTATCTCTTTTGGTTTGGAAGCTATTGCTGGACGTTTGGTAGAAAAAGCTGCTCTGGCCGAGAAAAACACTTTTGGTGCACCATGCAGGTACATTTGAGGTTCCCAGGCAAAAGAAAGCAGTTACACCAAAGTTTCTACTTCCTGTTTGTGTCTCCCCTGAGGAGGTTTCAGGCCAGCTATGTCTTTCAGTACTATCTCTTTTGGTTTGGAAGCTATTGCTGGACGTTTGGCATGTTTGGTAGAAAAAGCTTCTCCGGCCGAGAAAAACACTTTTGGTGCACCATGCAGGTACATTTGAGTTTCCCAGGCAAACGAAAGCAGTGACACCAAAGTTTCTAGTTTCTGTTTGTGTCTCCCCTGAGGAGGTTTCAGGCCAGCAATATCTTTCAGAACTGTCTGTTTTGGTTTGGAAGCTACTGCTGGACGTTTGGTAGAAAAAGCTTCTCCGGCCGAGAAAAACACTTTTGGTGCACCATGCAGGTACATTTGAGTTTCCCAGGCAAACGAAAGCAGTGACACCTAAGTTTCTAGTTTCTGTTTGTGTCTCCCCTGAGGACGTTTCAGGCCAGCTATGTCTTTCAGTACTATCTCTTTTGGTTTGGAAGCTATTGCTGGACGTTTGGTAGAAAAAGCTGCTCTGGCCGAGAAAAACACTTTTGGTGCACCATGCAGGTACATTTGAGGTTCCCAGGCAAAAGAAAGCAGTTACACCAAAGTTTCTACTTCCTGTTTGTGTCTCCCCTGAGGAGGTTTCAGGCCAGCTATGTCTTTCAGTACTATCTCTTTTGGTTTGGAAGCTATTGCTGGACGTAAGGCATTTTTGGTCTAAAAAGCTTCTCCGGCCGAGAAAAACACTTTTGGTGCACCATGCAGGTACATTTGAGTTTCCCAGGCAAACGAAAGCAGTGACACCAAAGTTTCTAGTTTCTGTTTGTGTCTCCCCTGAGGAGGTTTCAGGCCAGCAATATCTTTCAGAAATGTCTGTTTAAGTTTGGAAGCTACTGCTGGATGTTTGGTAGAAAAAGCTTCTCCGGCCGAGAAAAACAGTTTTGGTGCACCATGCAGGTACATTTGAGTTTCCCAGGCAAACGAAAGCAGTGACACCAAAGTTTCTAGTTTCTGTTTGTGTCTCCCCTGAGGAGGTTTCAGGCTAGCAATGTCTTTCAGTACTATCTCTTTTGGTTTGGAAGCTATTGCTGGACGTTTGGCATGTTTGGTAGAAATAGCTTCTCCGGCCGAGAAAAACACTTTTGGTGCACCATGCAGGTACATTTGAGTTTCCCAGGAAACGAAAGCAGTTACACCAAAGTTTCTAGTTTCTGTTTGTGTCTCCCCTGAGGAGGTTTCAGGCCAGCAATGTCTTTCAGTACTATCTCTTTTGGTTTGGAAGCTATTGCTGGACCTTCGTTAGAAAAAGCTGCTCAGGCCGAGAAAAACACTTTTGGTGCACCATGCAGGTACATTTGAGTTTCCCAGGCAAACGAAAGCAGTGACACCAAAGTTTCTAGTTTCTGTTTGTGTCTCCCCTGAGGAGGTTTCAGGCCAGCTATGTCTTTCAGTACTATCTCTTTTGGTTTGGAAGCTATTTCTGGACGTTTGGTAGAAAAAGCTTCTCCGGCCGAGAAAACCACTTTTGGTGCACCATGCAGGTACATTTGAGTTTCCCAGGCAAACGAAAGCAGTGAAACCAAAGTTTCTAGTTTCTGTTTGTGTCTCCCCTGAGGAGGTTTCAGGCTAGCAATGTCTTTCAGTACTATCTCTTTTGGTTTGGAAGCTATTGCTGGACGTTTGGCATGTTTGGTAGAAAAAGCTTCTCCGGCTGAGAAAAACACTTTTGGTGCACCATGCAGGTTCATTTGAGTTTCCTAGGAAACGAAAGCAGTTACACCAAAGTTTCTAGTTTCTGTTTGTGTCTCCCCTGAGGAGGTTTCAGGCCAGCAATGTCTTTCAGTACTGTCTCTTTTGGTTTGGAAGCTATTGCTGGACGTTTTGTAGAAAAAGTTTCTCCGGCCGAGAAAAACAGCTTTAGTGCACCATGCAGGTACATTTGAGTTTCCCAGGCAAACGAAAGCAGTGACACCAAAGTTTCTAGTTTCTGTTTGTGTCTCCCCTGAGGAGGTTTCAGGCCAGCTATGTCTTTCAGTACTATCTCTTTTGGTTTGGAAGCTATTGCTGGACGTTTGGTAGAAAAAGCTGCTCCGGCCGAGAAAAACACTTTTGGTGCACCATGCAGGTACATTTGAGTTTCCCAGGCAAACGAAAGCAGTTACACCAAAGTTTCTAGTTTCTGTTTGTGTCTCCCCTGAGGAGGTTTCAGGCTAGCAATGTCTTTCAGTACTATCTCTTTTGGTTTGGAAGCTATTGCTGGACGTTTGGCATGTTTGGTAGAAAAAGCTTCTCCGGCCGAGAAAAACACTTTTGGTGCACCATGCAGGTACATTTGAGTTTCCCAGGAAACGAAAGCAGTTACACCAAAGTTTCTAGTTTCTGTTTGTGTCTCCCCTGAGGAGGTTTCAGGCCAGCAATGTCTTTCAGTACTATCTCTTTTGGTTTGGAAGCTATTGCTGGACGTTCGGTAGAAAAAGCTGCTCAGGCCGAGAAAAACACTTTTGGTGCACCATGCAGGTACATTTGAGTTTCCCAGGCAAACGAAAGCAGTGACACCAAAGTTTCTAGTTTCTGTTTGTGTCTCCCCTGAGGAGGTTTCAGGCCATCTATGTCTTTCAGTACTATCTCTTTTGGTTTGGAAGCTATTGCTGGACGTTTGGTAGAAAAAGCTTCTCCGGCCGAGAAAAACACTTTTGGTGCACCATGCAGGTACATTTGAGTTCCCAGGCAAACGAAAGCAGTGAAACCAAAGTTTCTAGTTTCTGTTTGTGTCTCCCCTGAGGAGGTTTCAGGCTAG
This sequence comes from Laterallus jamaicensis coturniculus, assembly GCA_022605575.1. Lineage (NCBI taxonomy): Eukaryota > Metazoa > Chordata > Aves > Gruiformes > Rallidae > Laterallus > Laterallus jamaicensis. Next base: position 4,426,198 of record JAKCOX010000001.1, read on the forward strand.
CAATGTCTTTCAGTACTATCTCTTTTGGTTTGGAAGCTATTGCTGGACGTTTGGCATGTTTGGTAGAAAAAGCTTCTCCGGCCGAGAAAAACACTTTTGGTGCACCATGCAGGTACATTTGAGTTTCCTAGGAAACGAAAGCAGTTACACCAAAGTTTCTAGTTTCTGTTTGTGTCTCCCCTGAGGAGGTTTCAGGCCAGCAATGTCTTTCTGTACTGTCTCTTTTGGTTTGGAAGCTATTGCTGGACGTTCGGTAGAAAAAGCTGCTCTGGCCGAGAAAAACACTTTTGGTGCACCATGCAGGTACATTTGAGTTTCCCAGGCAAACGAAAGCAGTTACACCAAAGTTTCTAGTTTCTGTTTGTGTCTCCCCTGAGGAGGTTTCAGGCCAGCAATATCTTTCAGTACTATCTCTTTTGGTTTGGAAGCTATTTTTGTACGTTTTATTGAAAAAGCTGCTCCGGCCGAGAAAAACACTTTTGGTGCACCATGCAGGTACATTTGAGTTTCCCAGGCAAATGAAAGCAGTTACACCAAAGTTTCTAGTTTCTGTTTGTGTCTCCCCCAAGGAGGTTTCAGGCCAGCTATGTCTTTCAGTGCTATCTCTTCTCGTTTGGAAGCTATTGCTGGACGTTTGGTAGAAAAAGCTTCTCCGGCCGAGAAAAACACTTTTGGTGCACCATGCAGGTACATTTGAGTTTCCCAGGCAAACAAAAGCAGTGACACCAAAGTTTCTAGTTTCTGTTTGTGTCTCCCCTGAGGAGGTTTCAGGCCAGCAATATCGTTCAGAACTATCTGGTTTTGTTTAGAAGTTATTGCTGGACGTTTGGTAGAAAAAGCTGCTCTGGCCAAGAAAAACACTTTGGTGCACCATGCAGGTACATTTGAGTTTCCCAGGCAAACGAAAGCAGTTACACCAAAGTTTCTAGTTTCTGTTTGTGTCTCCCCTGAGGAGGTTTCAGGCCATCTATGTCTTTCAGTACTATCTCTTTTGGTTTGGATGCTATTGCTGGACGTTTGGCATGTTTGGTAGAAAAAGCTTCTCCGGCCGAGAAAAACACTTTTGGTGCACCATGCAGGTACATTTGAGTTTCCCAGGCAAACGAAAGCAGTGACACCAAAGTTTCTAGTTTCTGTTTGTGTCTCCCCGAGGAGGTTTCAGGCCAGAAATATCTTTCAGTACTATCTCTTTTGGTTTGGAAGCTATTGCTGGACGTTTGGTAGAAAAAGCTGCTCCGGCCGAGAAAAACACTTTTGGTGCACCATGCAGGTACATTTGAGTTTCCCAGGCAAACGAAAGCAGTTTCACCAAAGTTTCTAGTTTCTGTTTGTGTCTCCCCTGAGGAGGTTTCAGGCCAGCAATGTCTTTCAGTACTGTCTCTTTTGGTTTGGAATCTATTGCTGGACGTTCGGTAGAAAAAGCTGCTCAGGCCGAGAAAAACACTTTTGGTGCACCATGCAGGTACATTTGAGTTTCCCAGGCAAACGAAAGCAGTGACACCAATGTTTCTAGTTTCTGTTTGTGTCTCCCCTGAGGAGGTTTCAGGCCAGCAATGTCTTTCAGTACTATCTCTTTTGGTTTGGAAGCTATTGCTGGACGTTTGGTAGAAAAAGCTGCTCTGGCCGAGAAAAACACTTTTGGTGCACCATGCAGGTACATTTGAGTTTCCCAGGCAAAAGAAAGCAGTTACACCAAAGTTTCTACTTCCTGTTTGTGTCTCCCCTGAGGAGGTTTCAGGCCAGCTATGTCTTTCAGTACTATCTCTTTTGGTTTGGAAGCTATTGCTGGACGTAAGGCATTTTTGGTCTAAAAAGCTTCTCCGGCCGAGAAAAACACTTTTGGTGCACCACGAAGGTACATTTGAGTTTCCCAGGACAACGAAAGCAGTTACACCAAAGTTTCTAGTTTCTGTTTGTGTCTCCCCTGAGGAGGTTTCAGGCCAGCTATGTCTTTCATACTATCTCTTTTGGTTTGGAAGCTATTGCTGGACGTTTGGTAGAAAAAGCTGCTCCGGCCGAGAAAAACACTTTTGGTGCACCATGCAGGTACATTTGAGTTTCCCAGGCAAACGAAAGCAGTTACACCAAAGTTTCTAGTTTCTGTTTGTGTCTCCCCTGAGGAGGTTTCAGGCCAGCAATATCTTTCAGAACTGTCTGTTTTGGTTTGGAAGCTACTGTTGGACGTTTGGTAGAAAAAGCTTCTCCGGCCGAGAAAAACAGTTTTGGTGCACCATGCAGGTACATTTGAGTTTCCCAGGCAAACGAAAGCAGTGACACCAAAGTTTCTAGTTTCTGTTTGTGTCTCCCCTGAGGAGGTTTCAGGCCAGCTATGTCTTTCAGTACTATCTCTTTTGGTTTGGAAGCTATTGCTGGACGTTTGGTAGAAAAAGCTGCTCTGGCCGAGAAAAACACTTTTGGTGCACCATGCAGGTACATTTGAGGTTCCCAGGCAAAAGAAAGCAGTTACACCAAAGTTTCTACTTCCTGTTTGTGTCTCCCCTGAGGAGGTTTCAGGCCAGCTATGTCTTTCAGTACTATCTCTTTTGGTTTGGAAGCTATTGCTGGACGTAATGCATTTTTGGTCTAAAAAGATTCTCCGGCCGAGAAAAACACTTTTGGTGCACCATGCAGGTACATTTGAGTTTCCAACGCAAACGAAAGCAGTGACACCAAAGTTTCTAGTTTCTGTTTGTGTCTCCCCTGAGGAGGTTTCAGGCCAGCAATATCTTTCAGAACTGTCTGTTTAAGTTTGGAAGCTACTGCTTGACGTTTGGTAGAAAAAGCTTCTCCGGCCGAGAAAAACAGTTTTGGTGCACCATGCAGGTACATTTGAGTTTCCAACGCAAACGAAAGCAGTGACACCAAAGTTTCTAGTTTCTGTTTGTGTCTCCCCTGAGGAGGTTTCAGGCCAGCTATGTCTTTCAGTACTATCTCTTTTGGTTTGGAAGCTATTGCTGGACGTTTGGTAGAAAAAGCTGCTCCGGCCGAGAAAAACACTTTTGGTGCACCATGCAGGTACATTTGAGTTTCCCAGGCAAACGAAAGCAGTGACACCAAAGTTTCTAGTTTCTGTTTGTGTCTCCCCTGAGGAGGTTTCAGGCTAGCAATGTCTTTCAGTACTATCTCTTTTGGTTTGGAAGCTATTGCTGGACGTTTGGCATGTTTGGTAGAAAAAGCTTCTCCGGCCGAGAAAAACACTTTTGGTGCACCATGCAGGTACATTTGAGGTTCCCAGGCAAAAGAAAGCAGTTACACCAAAGTTTCTACTTCCTGTTTGTGTCTCCCCTGAGGAGGTTTCAGGCCAGCTATGTCTTTCAGTACTATCTCTTTTGGTTTGGAAGCTATTGCTGGACGTAAGGCATTTTTGGGCTAAAAAGCTTCTCCGGCTGAGAAAAACACTTTTGGTGCACCATGCAGGTACATTTGAGTTTCCCAGGCAAACGAAAGCAGTTACACCAAAGTTTCTAGTTTCTGTTTGTGTCTCCCCTGAGGAGGTTTCAGACCAGCCATATCTTTCAGAACTATCTCTTTTGGTTTGGAAGCTATTGCTGGACGTTTGGCATGTTTGGTAGAAAAAGCTGCTCCGGCCGAGAAAAACACTTTTGGTGCACCATGCAGGTACATTTGAGTTTCCAACGCAAACGAAAGCAGTTACACCAAAGTTTCTAGTTTCTGTTTGTGTCTCCCCTGAGGAGGTTTCAGGCTAGCAATATCTTTCAGAACTATCTCTTTTGGTTTGGAAGCTATTGCTGGACGTTTTGTAGAAAGAGTTTGTCCGGCCGAGAAAAACAGCTTTGGTGCACCATGCAGGTACATTTGAGTTTCCCAGGCAAACGAAAGCAGTGACACCAAAGTTTCTAGTTTCTGTTTGTGTCTCCCCTGAGGAGGTTTCAGGCTAGCAATGTCTTTCAGTACTATCTCTTTTGGTTTGGAAGCTATTGCTGGACGTTTGGCATGTTTGGTAGAAATAGCTTCTCCGGCCGAGAAAAACACTTTTGGTGCACCATGCAGGTACATTTGAGTTTCCCAGGAAACGAAAGCAGTGACACCAAAGTTTCTAGTTTCTGTTTGTGTCTCCCCTGAGGAGGTTTCAGGCCAGCAATGTCTTTCAGTACTATCTCTTTTGGTTTGGAAGCTATTGCTGGACGTTCGGTAGAAAAAGCTGCTCAGGCCGAGAAAAACACTTTTGGTGCACCATGCAGGTACATTTGAGTTTCCCAGGCAAACGAAAGCAGTGACACCAAAGTTTCTAGTTTCTGTTTGTGTCTCCCCTGAGGAGGTTTCAGGCCAGCTATGTCTTTCAGTACTATCTCTTTTGGTTTGGAAGCTATTGCTGGACGTTTGGTAGAAAAAGCTGCTCTGGCCGAGAAAAACACTTTTGGTGCACCATGCAGGTACATTTGAGTTTCCCAGGCAAACGAAAGCAGTTACACCAAAGTTTCTAGTTTCTGTTTGTGTCTCCCCTGAGGAGGTTTCAGGCTAGCAATGTCTTTCAGTACTATCTCTTTTGGTTTGGAAGCTATTGCTGGACGTTTGGCATGTTTGGTAGAAAAAGCTGCTCTGGCCGAGAAAAACACTTTTGGTGCACCATGCAGGTACATTTGAGTTTCCTAGGAAACGAAAGCAGTTACACCAAAGTTTCTAGTTTCTGTTTGTGTCTCCCCTGAGGAGGTTTAAGGCCAGCAATGTCTTTCAGTACTGTCTCTTTTGGTTTGGAAGCTATTGCTGGACGTTCGGTAGAAAAAGCTGCTCAGGCCGAGAAAAACACTTTTGGTGCACCATGCAGGTACATTTGAGTTTCCCAGGCAAACGAAAGCAGTTACACCAAAGTTTCTAGTTTCTGTTTGTGTCTCCCCTGAGGAGGTTTCAGGCCAGCTATGTCTTTCAGTACTATCTCTTTTGGTTTGGAAGCTATTGCTGGACGTTTGGTAGAAAAAGCTGCTCTGGCCGAGAAAAACACTTTTGGTGCACCATGCAGGTACATTTGAGTTTCCCAGGCAAACGAAAGCAGTTACACCAAAGTTTCTAGTTTCTGTTTGTGTCTCCCCTGAGGAGGTTTCAGGCTAGCAATGTCTTTCAGTACTATCTCTTTTGGTTTGGAAGCTATTGCTGGACGTTTGGCATGTTTGGTAGAAAAAGCTGCTCTGGCCGAGAAAAACACTTTTGGTGCACCATGCAGGTACATTTGAGTTTCCTAGGAAACGAAAGCAGTTACACCAAAGTTTCTAGTTTCTGTTTGTGTCTCCCCTGAGGAGGTTTAAGGCCAGCAATGTCTTTCAGTACTGTCTCTTTTGGTTTGGAAGCTATTGCTGGACGTTCGGTAGAAAAAGCTGCTCTGGCCGAGAAAAATACTTTTGGTGCACCATGCAGGTACATTTGAGTTTCCCAGGCAAACGAAAGCAGTTACACCAAAGTTTCTAGTTTCTGTTTGTGTCTCCCCTGGGGAGGTTTCAGGCCAGCAATATCTTTCAGTACTATCTCTTTTGGTTTGGAAGCTATTTTTGTACGTTTTGTTGAAAAAGCTGCTCCGGCCGAGAAAAACACTTTTGGTGCACCATGCAGGTACATTTGAGTTTCCCAGGCAAATGAAAGCAGTGACACCAAAGTTTCTAGTTTCTGTTTGTGTCTCCCCCAAGGAGGTTTCAGACCAGCTTTGTCTTTCAGTGCTATCTCTTTTCGTTTGGAAGCTATTGCTGGACGTTTGGTAGAAAAAGCTTCTCCGGCCGAGAAAAACACTTTTGGTGCACCATGCAGGTACATTTGAGTTTCCAACGCAAACGAAAGCAGTGACACCAAAGTTTCTAGTTTCTGTTTGTGTCTCCCCTGAGGAGGTTTCAGGCCAGCTATGTCTTTCAGTACTATCTCTTTTGGTTTGGAAGCTATTGCTGGACGTTTGGTAGAAAAAGCTGCTCCGGCCGAGAAAAACACTTTTGGTGCACCATGCAGGTACATTTGAGTTTCCCAGGCAAACGAAAGCAGTTACACCAAAGTTTCTAGTTTCTGTTTGTGTCTCCCCTGAGGAGGTTTCAGGCTAGCAATGTCTTTCAGTACTATCTCTTTTGGTTTGGAAGCTATTGCTGGACGTTTGGCATGTTTGGTAGAAAAAGCTTCTCCGGCCGAGAAAAACACTTTTGGTGCACCATGCAGGTACATTTGAGGTTCCCAGGCAAAAGAAAGCAGTTACACCAAAGTTTCTACTTCCTGTTTGTGTCTCCCCTGAGGAGGTTTCAGGCCAGCTATGTCTTTCAGTACTATCTCTTTTGGTTTGGAAGCTATTGCTGGACGTAAGGCATTTTTGGGCTAAAAAGCTTCTCCGGCTGAGAAAAACACTTTTGGTGCACCATGCAGGTACATTTGAGTTTCCCAGGCAAACGAAAGCAGTTACACCAAAGTTTCTAGTTTCTGTTTGTGTCTCCCCTGAGGAGGTTTCAGACCAGCCATATCTTTCAGAACTATCTCTTTTGGTTTGGAAGCTATTGCTGGACGTTTGGCATGTTTGGTAGAAAAAGCTGCTCCGGCCGAGAAAAACACTTTTGGTGCACCATGCAGGTACATTTGAGTTTCCAACGCAAACGAAAGCAGTTACACCAAAGTTTCTAGTTTCTGTTTGTGTCTCCCCTGAGGAGGTTTCAGGCTAGCAATATCTTTCAGAACTATCTCTTTTGGTTTGGAAGCTATTGCTGGACGTTTTGTAGAAAGAGTTTGTCCGGCCGAGAAAAACAGCTTTGGTGCACCATGCAGGTACATTTGAGTTTCCCAGGCAAACGAAAGCAGTGACACCAAAGTTTCTAGTTTCTGTTTGTGTCTCCCCTGAGGAGGTTTCAGGCTAGCAATGTCTTTCAGTACTATCTCTTTTGGTTTGGAAGCTATTGCTGGACGTTTGGCATGTTTGGTAGAAATAGCTTCTCCGGCCGAGAAAAACACTTTTGGTGCACCATGCAGGTACATTTGAGTTTCCCAGGAAACGAAAGCAGTTACACCAAAGTTTCTAGTTTCTGTTTGTGTCTCCCCTGAGGAGGTTTCAGGCCAGCAATGTCTTTCAGTACTATCTCTTTTGGTTTGGAAGCTATTGCTGGACGTTCGGTAGAAAAAGCTGCTCAGGCCGAGAAAAACACTTTTAGTGCACCATGCAGGTACATTTGAGTTTCCCAGGCAAACGAAAGCAGTTACACCAAAGTTTCTAGTTTCTGTTTGTGTCTCCCCTGAGGAGGTTTCAGGCCAGCTATGTCTTTCAGTACTATCTCTTTTGGTTTGGAAGCTATTGCTGGACGTTTGGTAGAAAAAGCTGCTCTGGCCGAGAAAAACACTTTTGGTGCACCATGCAGGTACATTTGAGTATCCCAGGCAAACGAAAGCAGTTACACCAAAGTTTCTAGTTTCTGTTTGTGTCTCCCCTGAGGAGGTTTCAGGCTAGCAATGTCTTTCAGTACTATCTCTTTTGGTTTGGAAGCTATTGCTGGACGTTTGGCATGTTTGGTAGAAAAAGCTGCTCTGGCCGAGAAAAACACTTTTGGTGCACCATGCAGGTACATTTGAGTTTCCTAGGAAACGAAAGCAGTTACACCAAAGTTTCTAGTTTCTGTTTGTGTCTCCCCTGAGGAGGTTTAAGGCCAGCAATGTCTTTCAGTACTGTCTCTTTTGGTTTGGAAGCTATTGCTGGACGTTCGGTAGAAAAAGCTGCTCTGGCCGAGAAAAATACTTTTGGTGCACCATGCAGGTACATTTGAGTTTCCCAGGCAAACGAAAGCAGTTACACCAAAGTTTCTAGTTTCTGTTTGTGTCTCCCCTGGGGAGGTTTAAGGCCAGCAATATCTTTCAGTACTATCTCTTTTGGTTTGGAAGCTATTTTTGTACGTTTTGTTGAAAAAGCTGCTCCGGCCGAGAAAAACACTTTTGGTGCACCATGCAGGTACATTTGAGTTTCCCAGGCAAATGAAAGCAGTGACACCAAAGTTTCTAGTTTCTGTTTGTGTCTCCCCCAAGGAGGTTTCAGGCCAGCTTTGTCTTTCAGTGCTATCTCTTTTCGTTTGGAAGCTATTGCTGGACGTTTGGTAGAAAAAGCTTCTCCGGCCGAGAAAAACACTTTTGGTGCACCATGCAGGTACATTTGAGTTTCCCAGGCAAACAAAAGCAGTGACACCAAAGTTTCTAGTTTCTGTTTGTGTCTCCCCTGAGGAGGTTTCAGGCCAGCAATATCTTTCAGAACTATCTGTTTTTGTTTAGAAGTTATTGCTGGACGTTTGGTAGAAAAAGCTGCTCTGGCCAAGAAAAACACTTTGGTGCACCATGCAGGTACATTTGAGTTTCCCAGGCAAACGAAAGCAGTGAAACCAAAGTTTCTAGTTTCTGTTTGTGTCTCCCCTGAGGAGGTTTCAGGCCATCTATGTCTTTCAGTACTATCTCTTTTGGTTTGGATGCTATTGCTGGACGTTTGGCATGTTTGGTAGAAAAAGCTGCTCAGGCCGAGAAAAACACTTTTGGTGCACCATGCAGGTACATTTGAGTTTCCCAGGCAAACGAAAGCAGTGACACCAAAGTTTCTAGTTTCTGTTTGTGTCTCCCCTGAGGAGGTTTCAGGCCAGCAATGTCTTTCAGTACTATCTCTTTTGGTTTGGAAGCTATTGCTGGACGTTTGGTAGAAAAAGCTTCTCCGGCCGAGAAAAACACTTTTGGTGCACCATGCAGGTACATTTGAGTTTCCCAGGCAAACCAAAGCAGTGACACCAAAGTTTCTAGTTTCTGTTTGTGTCTCCCCTGAGGAGGTTTCAGGCCAGCAATATCTTTCACTACTATCTCTTTTGGTTTGGAAGCTATTGCTGGACGTTTGGTAGAAAAAGCTGCTCTGGCCGAGAAAAACACTTTTGGTGCACCATGCAGGTACATTTGAGGTTCCCAGGCAAACGAAAGCAGTGACACCAAAGTTTCTAGTTTCTGTTTGTGTCTCCCCTGAGGAGGTTTCAGGCCAGCTATGTCTTTCAGTACTATCTCTTTTGGTTTGGAAGCTATTGCTGGACGTTTGGTAGAAAAAGCTTCTCTGGCCGAGAAAAACACTTTTGGTGCACCATGCAGGTACATTTGAGTTTCCCAGGCAAACGAAAGCAGTGACACCAAAGTTTCTAGTTTCTGTTTGTGTCTCCCCTGAGGAGGTTTCAGGCCAGCTATGTCTTTCAGTACTATCTCTTTTGGTTTGGAAGCTATTGCTGGACGTTTGGTAGAAAAAGCTGCTCCGGCTGAGAAAAACACTTTTGGTGCAACATGCAGGTACATTTGAGGTTCCCAGGCAAACGAAAGCAGTGACACCAAAGTTTCTAGTGTCTGTTTGTGTCTCCCCTGAGGAGGTTTCAAACCAGCAATATCTTTCAGAACTATCTGTTTTGGTTTGGAATCTATTGCTGGACGTTTGGCATGTTTTTTAGAAAAAGCTGCTCCGGCCGAGAAAAACACTTTTGGTGCACCATGCAGGTACATTTGAGTTTCCCAGGCAAACGAAAGCAGTGACGCCAAAGTTTCTAGTTTCTGTTTGTGTCTCCCCTGAGGAGGTTTCAGGCCAGCTATGTCTATCAGTACTATCTCTTTTGGTTTGGAAGCTATTGCTGGACGTTGGGAAGAAAAAGCTGCTCAGGCCGAGAAAAACAATTTTTGTGCACCATGCAGGTACATTTGAGTTTCCCAGGACAACGAAAGCAGTGACACCAAAGTTTCTACTTTCTGTTTGTGTCTCCCCTGAGGAGGTTTCAGGCCAGCTATGTCTTTCAGTACTATCTCTTTTGGTTTGGAAGCTATAGCTGGAGGTTTGGCATTTTTTGTAGAAAATGTTTCTCCGGCCGAGAAAAACACTTTTGGTGCACCATGCAGGTACATTTGAGTTTCCCAGGCAAACGAAAGCAGTGACACCAAAGTTTCTAGTTTCTGTTTGTGTCTCCCCTGAGGAGGTCTCAGGCCAGCTATGTCTTTCAGTACTATCTCTTTTGGTTTGGAATCTATTGCTGGACGTTTGGTAGAAAAAGCTGCTCCGGCTGAGAAAAACACTTTTGGTGCACCATGCAGGTACATTTGAGGTTCCCAGGCAAACGAAAGCAGTGACACCAAAGTTTCTAGTGTCTGTTTGTGTCTCCCCTGAGGAGGTTTCAGGCCAGCAATATCTTTCAGAACTATCTGTTTTGGTTTGGAAGCTATTGCTGGACGTTTGGCATGTTTTTTAGAAAATGCTGCTCCGGCCGAGAAAAACACTTTTGGTGCACCATGCAGGTACATTTGAGTTTCCCAGGCAAACGAAAGCAGTGACGCCAAAGTTTCTAGTTTCTGTTTGTGTCTCCCCTCAGGAGGTTTCAGGCCAGCTATGTCTTTCAGTACTATCTCTTTTGGTTTGGAAGCTATTGCTGGACGTTTGGCATGTTTGGTAGAAAAAGCTTCTCCGGCCGAGAAAAACACTTTTGGTGCACCATGCAGGTACATTTGAGTTTCCCAGGCAAACGAAAGCAGTGACACCAAAGTTTCTAGTTTCTGTTTGTGTCTCCCCTGAGGAGGTTTCAGGCCATCTATGTCTTTCAGAACTATCTCTTTTGGTTTGGAAGCTATTGCTGGACGTTTGGTAGAAAAAGCTGCTCTGGCCGAGAAAAACACTTTTGGTGCACCATGCAGGTACATTTGAGTTTCCCAGGCAAACGAAAGCAGTTACACCAAAGTTTCTAGTTTCTGTTTGTGTCTCCCCTGAGGAGGTTTCAGGCCAGCAATATCTTTCAGAACTGTCTGTTTTGGTTTGGAAGCTATTGCTGGACGTTTGGTAGAAAAAGCTGCTCTGGCCGAGAAAAACACTTTTGGTGCACCATGCAGGTACATTTGAGTTTCCCAGGCAAACGAAAGCAGTTACACCAAAGTTTCTAGTTTCTGTTTGTGTCTCCCCTGAGGAGGTTTCAGGCCAGCAATGTCTTTCAGTACTATCTCTTTTGGTTTGGAAGCTATTGCTGGACGTTTGGTAGAAAAAGCTGCTCTGGCCGAGAAAAACACTTTTGGTGCACCATGCAGGTACATTTGAGGTTCCCAGGCAAAAGAAAGCAGTTACACCAAAGTTTCTACTTCCTGTTTGTGTCTCCCCTGAGGAGGTTTCAGGCCAGCTATGTCTTTCAGTACTATCTCTTTTGGTTTGGAAGCTATTGCTGGACGTAAGGCATTTTTGGTCTAAAAAGCTTCTCCGGCCGAGAAAAACACTTTTGGTGCACCATGCAGGTACATTTGAGTTTCCCAGGCAAACGAAAGCAGTAACACCAAAGTTTCTAGTTTCTGTTTGTGTCTCCCCTGAGGAGGTTTCAGGCCAGCTATGTCTTTCATACTATCTCTTTTGGTTTGGAAGCTATTGCTGGACGTTTGGTAGAAAAAGCTGCTCCGGCCGAGAAAAACACTTTTGGTGCACCATGCAGGTACATTTGAGTTTCCCAGGCAAACGAAAGCAGTGACACCAATGTTTCTAGTTTCTGTTTGTGTCTCCCCTGAGGAGGTTTCAGGCCATCTATGTCTTGCAGTACTATCTCTTTTGGTTTGGAAGCTATTGCTGGACATTTGGTAGAAAAAGCTGCTCTGGCCGAGAAAAACACTTTTGGTGCACCATGCAGGTACATTTGAGTTTCCCAGGCAAACGAAAGCAGTTACACCAAAGTTTCTAGTTTCTGTTTGTGTCTCCCCTGAGGAGGTTTCAGGCCAGCTATGTCTTTCAGTACTATCTCTTTTGGTTTGGAAGCTATAGCTGGAGGTTTGGCATTTTTTGTAGAAAAAGTTTCTCCGGCCGAGAAAAACACTTTTGGTGCACCATGCAGGTACATTTGAGTTTCCCAGGCAAACGAAAGCAGTGACACCAAAGTTTCTAGTTTCTGTTTGTGTCTCCCCTGAGGAGGTTTCAGGCCAGCTATGTCTTTCAGTACTATCTCTTTTGGTTTGGAAGCTATTGCTGGACTTTTGGCATGTTTGGTAGAAAAAGCTTCTCCGGCCGAGAAAAACACTTTTGGTGCACCATGCAGGTACATTTGAGTTTCCCAGGCAAACGAAAGCAGTTACACCAAAGTTTCTAGTTTCTGTTTGTGTCTCCACTGAGGAGGTTTCAGGCCAGCTATGTCTTTCAGTACTATCTCTTTTGGTTTGGAAGCTACTGCTGGACGTTTGGCATGTTTGGTAGAAAAAGCTTCTCCGGCCGAGAAAAACACTTTTGGTGCACCATGCAGGTACATTTGAGTTTCCCAGGCAAACGAAAGCAGTGACACCAAAGTTTCTAGTTTCTGTTTGTGTCTCCCCTGAGGAGGTTTCAGGCCAGCTATGTCTTTCAGTACTATCTCTTTTGGTTTGGAAGCTATTGCTGGACGTTTCGTAGAAAAAGCTGCTCAGGCCGAGAAAAACACTTTTGGTGCACCATGCAGGTACATTTGAGTTTCCCAGGCAAACGAAAGCAGTGACACCAAAGTTTCTAGTTTCTGTTTGTGTCTCCCCTGAGGAGGTTTCAGGCCAGCAATATCTTTCAGAACTGTCTGTTTTGGATTGGAAGCTACTGCTGGACGTAATGCATTTTTGGTCTAAAAAGCTTCTCCGGCCGAGAAAAACACTTTTGGTGCACCATGCAGGTACATTTGAGTTTCCCAGGCAAACGAAAGCAGTGACACCAAAGTTTCTAGTTTCTGTTTGTGTCTCCCCTGAGGAGGTTTCAGGCCAGCTATGTCTTTCAGTACTATCTCTTTTGGTTTGGAAGCTATTGCTGGACGTTTTGTAGAAAAAGCTGCTCCGGCCGAGAAAAACACTTTTGGTGCACCATGCAGGTACATTTGAGGTTCCCAGGCAAAAGAAAGCAGTGACACCAAAGTTTCTACTTCCTGTTTGTGTCTCCCCTGAGGAGGTTTCAGGCCAGCTATGTCTTTCAGTACTATCTCTTTTGGTTTGGAAGCTATTGCTGGACGTAATGCATTTTTGGTCTAAAAAGCTTCTCCGGCCGAGAAAAACACTTTTGGTGCACCATGCAGGTACATTTGAGTTTCCCAGGCAAATGAAAGCAGTTACACCAAAGTTTCTAGTTTCTGTTTGTGTCTCCCCTGAGGAGGTTTCAGACCAGCCATATCTTTCAGAACTATCTCTTTTGGTTTGGAAGCTATTGCTGGACGTTTGGCATGTTTGGTAGAAAAAGCTGCTCCGGCCGAGAAAAACACTTTTGGTGCACCATGCAGGTACATTTGAGTTTCCAACGCAAACGAAAGCAGTTACACCAAAGTTTCTAGTTTCTGTTTGTGTCTCCCTTGAGGAGGTTTCAGGCCAGCAATATCTTTCAGAACTATCTCTTTTGGTTTGGAAGCTATTGCTGGACGTTTGGTAGAAAAAGCTTCTCCGGCCGAGAAAAACAGCTTTGGTGCACCATGCAGGTACATTTGAGTTTCCCAGGCAAACGAAAGCAGTGACACCAAAGTTTCTAGTTTCTGTTTGTGTCTCCCCTGAGGAGGTTTCAGGCCAGCTATGTCTTTCAGTACTATCTCTTTTGGTTTGGAAGCTATTGCTGGACGTTTTGTAGAAAAAGCTGCTCCGGCCGAGAAAAACACTTTTGGTGCACCATGCAGGTACATTTGAGTTTCCCAGGCAAACGAAAGCAGTGACACCAAAGTTTCTAGTTTCTGTTTGTGTCTCCCCTGAGGAGGTTTCAGGCTAGCAATGTCTTTCAGTACTATCTCTTTTGGTTTGGAAGCTATTGCTGGACGTTTGGCATGTTTGGTAGAAATAGCTTCTCCGGCCGAGAAAAACACTTTTGGTGCACCATGCAGGTACATTTGAGTTTCCCAGGCAAACGAAAGCAGTTACACCAAAGTTTCTAGTTTCTGTTTGTGTCTCCCCTGAGGAGGTTTCAGGCCAGCAATGTCTTTCAGTACTGTCTCTTTTGGTTTGGAAGCTATTGCTGGACGTTCGGTAGAAAAAGCTGCTCAGGCCGAGAAAAACACTTTTGGTGCACCATGCAGGTACATTTAAGTTTCCCAGGCAAATGAAAGCAGTTACACCAAAGTTTCTAGTTTCTGTTTGTGTCTCCCCCAAGGAGGTTTCAGGCCAGCTATGTCTTTCAGTGCTATCTCTTTTCGTTTGGAAGCTATTGCTGGACGTTTGGTAGAAAAAGCTTCTCCGGCCGAGAAAAACACTTTTGGTGCACCATGCAGGTACATTTGAGGTTCCCAGGCAAAAGAAAGCAGTTACACCAAAGTTTCTACTTCCTGTTTGTGTCTCCCCTGAGGAGGTTTCAGGCCAGCTATGTCTTTCAGTACTATCTCTTTTGGTTTGGAAGCTATTGCTGGACGTAAGGCATTTTTGGGCTAAAAAGCTTCTCCGGCCGAGAAAAACACTTTTGGAGCACCATGCAGGTACATTTGAGTTTCCTAGGAAACGAAAGCAGTTACACCAAAGTTTCTAGTTTCTGTTTGTGTCTCCCCTGAGGCGGTTTCAGGCCAGCAATGTCTTTCAGTACTGTCTCTTTTGGTTTGGAAGCTATTGCTGGACGTTCGGTAGAAAAAGCTGCTCTGGCCGAGAAAAACACTTTTGGTGCACCATGCAGGTACATTTGAGTTTCCCAGGCAAACGAAAGCAGTTACCCCAAAGTTTCTAGTTTCTGTTTGTGTCTCCCCTGAGGAGGTTTCAGGCCAGCCATATCTTTCAGAACTATCTCTTTTGGTTTGGAAGCTATTGCTGGACGTTTGGCATGTTTGGTAGAAAAAGCTGCTCCGGCCGAGAAAAACACTTTTGGTGCACCATGCAGGTACATTTGAGTTTCCAACGCAAACGAAAGCAGTTACACCAAAGTTTCTAGTTTCTGTTTGTGTCTCCCCTGAGGAGGTTTCAGGCCAGCAATATCTTTCAGAACTATCTCTTTTGGTTTGGAAGCTATTGCTGGACGTTTGGTAGAAAAAGCTTCTCCGGCCGAGAAAAACAGCTTTGGTGCACCATGCAGGTACATTTGAGTTTCCCAGGCAAACGAAAGCAGTGACAACAAAGTTTCTAGTTTCTGTTTGTGTCTCCCCTGAGGAGGTTTCAGGCCAGCTATGTCTTTCAGTACTATCTCTTTTGGTTTGGAAGCTATTGCTGGACGTTTGGTAGAAAAAGCTTCTCCGGCCGAGAAAAACACTTTTGGTGCACCATGCAGGTACATTTGAGTTTCCCAGGCAAACGAAAGCAGTGAAACCAAAGTTTCTAGTTTCTGTTTGTGTCTCCCCTGAGGAGGTTTCAGGCTAGCAATGTCTTTCAGTACTATCTCTTTTGGTTTGGAAGCTATTGCTGGACGTTTGGCATGTTTGGTAGAAAAAGCTTCTCCGGCCGAGAAAAACACTTTTGGTGCACCATGCAGGTACATTTGAGTTTCCTAGGAAACGAAAGCAGTTACACCAAAGTTTCTAGTTTCTGTTTGTGTCTCCCCTGAGGAGGTTTCAGGCCAGCTATGTCTTTCAGTACTATCTCTTTTGGTTTGGAAGCTATTGCTGGACGTTTGGTAGAAAAAGCTGCTCCGGCCGAGAAAAACACTTTTGGTGCACCATGCAGGTACATTTGAGTTTCCCAGGCAAACGAAAGCAGTGACACCAAAGTTTCTAGTTTCTGTTTGTGTCTCCCCTGAGGAGGTTTCAGGCCAGCAATATCTTTCAGAACTGTCTGTTTTGGTTTGGAAGCTACTGCTGGACGTTTGGTAGAAAAAGCTTCTCCGGCCGAGAAAAACACTTTTGGTGCACCATCCAGGTACATTTGAGGTTCCCAGGCAAAAGAAAGCAGTTACACCAAAGTTTCTACTTCCTGTTTGTGTCTCCCCTGAGGAGGTTTCAGGCCAGCTATGTCTTTCAGTACTATCTCTTTTGGTTTGGAAGCTATTGGTGGACGTAATGCATTTTTGGTCTAAAAAGCTTCTCCGGCCGAGAAAAACACTTTTGGTGCACCATGCAGGTACATTTGAGTTTCCCAGGCAAACGAAAGCAGTTACACCAAAGTTTCTAGTTTCTGTTTGTGTCTCCCCTGAGGAGGTTTCAGGCCAGCCATATCTTTCAGAACTATCTCTTTTGGTTTGGAAGCTATTGCTGGACGTTTGGCATGTTTGGTAGAAAAAGCTGCTCCGGCCGAGAAAAACACTTTTGGTGCACCATGCAGGTACATTTGAGTTTCCAACGCAAACGAAAGCAGTTACACCAAAGTTTCTAGTTTCTGTTTGTGTCTCCCCTGAGGAGGTTTCAGGCCAGCAATATCTTTCAGAACTATCTCTTTTGGTTTGGAAGCTATTGCTGGACGTTTGGTAGAAAAAGCTTCTCCGGCCGAGAAAAACAGCTTTGGTGCACCATGCAGGTACATTTGAGTTTCCCAGGCAAACGAAAGCAGTGACAACAAAGTTTCTAGTTTCTGTTTGTGTCTCCCCTGAGGAGGTTTCAGGCCAGCTATGTCTTTCAGTACTATCTCTTTTGGTTTGGAAGCTATTGCTGGACGTTTGGTAGAAAAAGCTTCTCCGGCCGAGAAAAACACTTTTGGTGCACCATGCAGGTACATTTGAGTTTCCCAGGCAAACGAAAGCAGTGACACCAAAGTTTCTAGTTTCTGTTTGTGTCTCCCCTGAGGAGGTTTCAGGCCATCTATGTCTTGCAGTACTATCTCTTTTGGTTTGGAAGCTATTGCTGGACATTTGGTAGAAAAAGCTGCTCTGGCCGAGAAAAACACTTTTGGTGCACCATGCAGGTACATTTGAGTTTCCCAGGCAAACGAAAGCAGTTACACCAAAGTTTCTAGTTTCTGTTTGTGTCTCCCCTGAGGAGGTTTCAGGCCAGCTATGTCTTTCAGTACTATCTCTTTTGGTTTGGAAGCTATAGCTGGAGGTTTGGCATTTTTTGTAGAAAAAGTTTCTCCGGCCGAGAAAAACACTTTTGGTGCACCATGCAGGTACATTTGAGTTTCCCAGGCAAACGAAAGCAGTTACACCAAAGTTTCTAGTTTCTGTTTGTGTCTCCACTGAGGAGGTTTCAGGCCAGCTATGTCTTTCAGTACTATCTCTTTTGGTTTGGAAGCTACTGCTGGACGTTTGGCATGTTTGGTAGAAAAAGCTTCTCCGGCCGAGAAAAACACTTTTGGTGCACCATGCAGGTACATTTGAGTTTCCCAGGCAAACGAAAGCAGTGACACCAAAGTTTCTAGTTTCTGTTTGTGTCTCCCCTGAGGAGGTTTCAGGCCAGCTATGTCTTTCAGTACTATCTCTTTTGGTTTGGAAGCTATTGCTGGACGTTTCGTAGAAAAAGCTGCTCAGGCCGAGAAAAACACTTTTGGTGCACCATGCAGGTACATTTGAGTTTCCCAGGCAAACGAAAGCAGTGACACCAAAGTTTCTAGTTTCTGTTTGTGTCTCCCCTGAGGAGGTTTCAGGCCAGCAATATCTTTCAGAACTGTCTGTTTTGGATTGGAAGCTACTGCTGGACGTAATGCATTTTTGGTCTAAAAAGCTTCTCCGGCCGAGAAAAACACTTTTGGTGCACCATGCAGGTACATTTGAGTTTCCCAGGCAAACGAAAGCAGTGACACCAAAGTTTCTAGTTTCTGTTTGTGTCTCCCCTGAGGAGGTTTCAGGCCAGCTATGTCTTTCAGTACTATCTCTTTTGGTTTGGAAGCTATTGCTGGACGTTTTGTAGAAAAAGCTGCTCCGGCCGAGAAAAACACTTTTGGTGCACCATGCAGGTACATTTGAGGTTCCCAGGCAAAAGAAAGCAGTGACACCAAAGTTTCTACTTCCTGTTTGTGTCTCCCCTGAGGAGGTTTCAGGCCAGCTATGTCTTTCAGTACTATCTCTTTTGGTTTGGAAGCTATTGCTGGACGTAATGCATTTTTGGTCTAAAAAGCTTCTCCGGCCGAGAAAAACACTTTTGGTGCACCATGCAGGTACATTTGAGTTTCCCAGGCAAACGAAAGCAGTTACACCAAAGTTTCTAGTTTCTGTTTGTGTCTCCCCTGAGGAGGTTTCAGACCAGCCATATCTTTCAGAACTATCTCTTTTGGTTTGGAAGCTATTGCTGGACGTTTGGCATGTTTGGTAGAAAAAGCTGCTCCGGCCGAGAAAAACACTTTTGGTGCACCATGCAGGTACATTTGAGTTTCCAACGCAAACGAAAGCAGTTACACCAAAGTTTCTAGTTTCTGTTTGTGTCTCCCTTGAGGAGGTTTCAGGCCAGCAATATCTTTCAGAACTATCTCTTTTGGTTTGGAAGCTATTGCTGGACGTTTGGTAGAAAAAGCTTCTCCGGCCGAGAAAAACAGCTTTGGTGCACCATGCAGGTACATTTGAGTTTCCCAGGCAAACGAAAGCAGTGACACCAAAGTTTCTAGTTTCTGTTTGTGTCTCCCCTGAGGAGGTTTCAGGCCAGCTATGTCTTTCAGTACTATCTCTTTTGGTTTGGAAGCTATTGCTGGACGTTTTGTAGAAAAAGCTGCTCCGGCCGAGAAAAACACTTTTGGTGCACCATGCAGGTACATTTGAGTTTCCCAGGCAAACGAAAGCAGTGACACCAAAGTTTCTAGTTTCTGTTTGTGTCTCCCCTGAGGAGGTTTCAGGCTAGCAATGTCTTTCAGTACTATCTCTTTTGGTTTGGAAGCTATTGCTGGACGTTTGGCATGTTTGGTAGAAATAGCTTCTCCGGCCGAGAAAAACACTTTTGGTGCACCATGCAGGTACATTTGAGTTTCCCAGGCAAACGAAAGCAGTTACACCAAAGTTTCTAGTTTCTGTTTGTGTCTCCCCTGAGGAGGTTTCAGGCCAGCAATGTCTTTCAGTACTGTCTCTTTTGGTTTGGAAGCTATTGCTGGACGTTCGGTAGAAAAAGCTGCTCAGGCCGAGAAAAACACTTTTGGTGCACCATGCAGGTACATTTAAGTTTCCCAGGCAAATGAAAGCAGTTACACCAAAGTTTCTAGTTTCTGTTTGTGTCTCCCCCAAGGAGGTTTCAGGCCAGCTATGTCTTTCAGTGCTATCTCTTTTCGTTTGGAAGCTATTGCTGGACGTTTGGTAGAAAAAGCTTCTCCGGCCGAGAAAAACACTTTTGGTGCACCATGCAGGTACATTTGAGGTTCCCAGGCAAAAGAAAGCAGTTACACCAAAGTTTCTACTTCCTGTTTGTGTCTCCCCTGAGGAGGTTTCAGGCCAGCTATGTCTTTCAGTACTATCTCTTTTGGTTTGGAAGCTATTGCTGGACGTAAGGCATTTTTGGGCTAAAAAGCTTCTCCGGCCGAGAAAAACACTTTTGGAGCACCATGCAGGTACATTTGAGTTTCCTAGGAAACGAAAGCAGTTACACCAAAGTTTCTAGTTTCTGTTTGTGTCTCCCCTGAGGAGGTTTCAGGCCAGCAATGTCTTTCAGTACTGTCTCTTTTGGTTTGGAAGCTATTGCTGGACGTTCGGTAGAAAAAGCTGCTCTGGCCGAGAAAAACACTTTTGGTGCACCATGCAGGTACATTTGAGTTTCCCAGGCAAACGAAAGCAGTTACCCCAAAGTTTCTAGTTTCTGTTTGTGTCTCCCCTGAGGAGGTTTCAGGCCAGCCATATCTTTCAGAACTATCTCTTTTGGTTTGGAAGCTATTGCTGGACGTTTGGCATGTTTGGTAGAAAAAGCTGCTCCGGCCGAGAAAAACACTTTTGGTGCACCATGCAGGTACATTTGAGTTTCCAACGCAAACGAAAGCAGTTACACCAAAGTTTCTAGTTTCTGTTTGTGTCTCCCCTGAGGAGGTTTCAGGCCAGCAATATCTTTCAGAACTATCTCTTTTGGTTTGGAAGCTATTGCTGGACGTTTGGTAGAAAAAGCTTCTCCGGCCGAGAAAAACAGCTTTGGTGCACCATGCAGGTACATTTGAGTTTCCCAGGCAAACGAAAGCAGTGACAACAAAGTTTCTAGTTTCTGTTTGTGTCTCCCCTGAGGAGGTTTCAGGCCAGCTATGTCTTTCAGTACTATCTCTTTTGGTTTGGAAGCTATTGCTGGACGTTTGGTAGAAAAAGCTTCTCCGGCCGAGAAAAACACTTTTGGTGCACCATGCAGGTACATTTGAGTTTCCCAGGCAAACGAAAGCAGTGAAACCAAAGTTTCTAGTTTCTGTTTGTGTCTCCCCTGAGGAGGTTTCAGGCTAGCAATGTCTTTCAGTACTATCTCTTTTGGTTTGGAAGCTATTGCTGGACGTTTGGCATGTTTGGTAGAAAAAGCTTCTCCGGCCGAGAAAAACACTTTTGGTGCACCATGCAGGTACATTTGAGTTTCCTAGGAAACGAAAGCAGTTACACCAAAGTTTCTAGTTTCTGTTTGTGTCTCCCCTGAGGAGGTTTCAGGCCAGCTATGTCTTTCAGTACTATCTCTTTTGGTTTGGAAGCTATTGCTGGACGTTTGGTAGAAAAAGCTGCTCCGGCCGAGAAAAACACTTTTGGTGCACCATGCAGGTACATTTGAGTTTCCCAGGCAAACGAAAGCAGTGACACCAAAGTTTCTAGTTTCTGTTTGTGTCTCCCCTGAGGAGGTTTCAGGCCAGCAATATCTTTCAGAACTGTCTGTTTTGGTTTGGAAGCTACTGCTGGACGTTTGGTAGAAAAAGCTTCTCCGGCCGAGAAAAACACTTTTGGTGCACCATCCAGGTACATTTGAGGTTCCCAGGCAAAAGAAAGCAGTTACACCAAAGTTTCTACTTCCTGTTTGTGTCTCCCCTGAGGAGGTTTCAGGCCAGCTATGTCTTTCAGTACTATCTCTTTTGGTTTGGAAGCTATTGGTGGACGTAATGCATTTTTGGTCTAAAAAGCTTCTCCGGCCGAGAAAAACACTTTTGGTGCACCATGCAGGTACATTTGAGTTTCCCAGGCAAACGAAAGCAGTTACACCAAAGTTTCTAGTTTCTGTTTGTGTCTCCCCTGAGGAGGTTTCAGGCCAGCTATGTCTTTCAGAACTATCTCTTTTGGTTTGGAAGCTATTGCTGGACGTTTGGCATGTTTGGTAGAAAAAGCTGCTCCGGCCGAGAAAAACACTTTTGGTGCACCATGCAGGTACATTTGAGTTTCCAACGCAAACGAAAGCAGTTACACCAAAGTTTCTAGTTTCTGTTTGTGTCTCCCCTGAGGAGGTTTCAGGCCAGCAATATCTTTCAGAACTATCTCTTTTGGTTTGGAAGCTATTGCTGGACGTTTGGTAGAAAAAGCTTCTCCGGCCGAGAAAAACAGCTTTGGTGCACCATGCAGGTACATTTGAGTTTCCCAGGCAAACGAAAGCAGTGACAACAAAGTTTCTAGTTTCTGTTTGTGTCTCCCCTGAGGAGGTTTCAGGCCAGCTATGTCTTTCAGTACTATCTCTTTTGGTTTGGAAGCTATTGCTGGACGTTTGGTAGAAAAAGCTTCTCCGGCCGAGAAAAACACTTTTGGTGCACCATGCAGGTACATTTGAGTTTCCGAGGCAAACGAAAGCAGTGAAACCAAAGTTTCTAGTTTCTGTTTGTGTCTCCCCTGAGGAGGTTTCAGGCTAGCAATGTCTTTCAGTACTATCTCTTTTGGTTTGGAAGCTATTGCTGGACGTTTGGCATGTTTGGTAGAAAAAGCTTCTCCGGCCGAGAAAAACACTTTTGGTGCACCATGCAGGTACATTTGAGTTTCCTAGGAAACGAAAGCAGTTACACCAAAGTTTCTAGTTTCTGTTTGTGTCTCCCCTGAGGAGGTTTCAGGCCAGCAATGTCTTTCAGTACTGTCTCTTTTGGTTTGGAAGCTATTGCTGGACGTTCGGTAGAAAAAGCTGCTCTGGCCGAGAAAAACACTTTTGGTGCACCATGCAGGTACATTTGAGTTTCCCAGGCAAACGAAAGCAGTTACACCAAAGTTTCTAGTTTCTGTTTGTGTCTCCCCTGAGGAGGTTTCAGGCCAGCAATATCTTTCAGTACTATCTCTTTTGGTTTAGAAGCTATTTTTGTACGTTTTGTTGAAAAAGCTGCTCCGGCCGAGAAAAACACTTTTGGTGCACCATGCAGGTACATTTGAGTTTCCCAGGCAAATGAAAGCAGTTACACCAAAGTTTCTAGTTTCTGTTTGTGTCTCCCCTGAGGAGGTTTCAGGCCAGCTATGTCTTTCAGTGCTATCTCTTTTCGTTTGGAAGCTATTGCTGGACGTTTGGTAGAAAAAGCTTCTCCGGCCGAGAAAAACACTTTTGGTGCACCATGCAGGTACATTTGAGTTTCCCAGGCAAACAAAAGCAGTGACACCAAAGTTTCTAGTTTCTGTTTGTGTCTCCCCTGAGGAGGTTTCAGGCCAGCAATATCTTTCAGAACTATCTGTTTTTGTTTAGAAGTTATTGCTGGACGTTTGGTAGAAAAAGCTGCTCCGGCCGAGAAAAACACTTTTGGTGCACCATGCAGGTACATTTGAGTTTCCCAGGCAAACGAAAGCAGTTTCACCAAAGTTTCTAGTTTCTGTTTGTGTCTCCCCTGAGGAGGTTTCAGGCCAGCAATGTCTTTCAGTACTGTCTCTTTTGGTTTGGAATCTATTGCTGGACGTTCGGTAGAAAAAGCTGCTCAGGCCGAGAAAAACACTTTTGGTGCAACATGCAGGTACATTTGAGTTTCCCAGGCAAACGAAAGCAGTGACACCAATGTTTCTAGTTTCTGTTTGTGTCTCCCCTGAGGAGGTTTCAGGCCAGCAATGTCTTTCAGTACTATCTCTTTTGGTTTGGAAGCTATTGCTGGACGTTTGGTAGAAAAAGCTGCTCTGGCCGAGAAAAACACTTTTGGTGCACCATGCAGGTACATTTGAGTTTCCCAGGCAAAAGAAAGCAGTTACACCAAAGTTTCTACTTCCTGTTTGTGTCTCCCCTGAGGAGGTTTCAGGCCAGCTATGTCTTTCAGTACTATCTCTTTTGGTTTGGAAGCTATTGCTGGACGTAAGGCATTTTTGGTCTAAAAAGCTTCTCCGGCCGAGAAAAACACTTTTGGTGCACCATGCAGGTACATTTGAGTTTCCCAGGCAAACGAAAGCAGTTACACCAAAGTTTCTAGTTTCTGTTTGTGTCTCCCCTGAGGAGGTTTCAGGCCAGCTATGTCTTTCATACTATCTCTTTTGGTTTGGAAGCTATTGCTGGACGTTTGGTAGAAAAAGCTGCTCCGGCCGAGAAAAACACTTTTGGTGCACCATGCAGGTACATTTGAGTTTCCCAGGCAAACGAAAGCAGTGACACCAAAGTTTCTAGTTTCTGTTTGTGTCTCCCCTGAGGACGTTTCAGGCCAGCTATGTCTTTCAGTACTATCTCTTTTGGTTTGGAAGCTATTGCTGGACGTTTGGTAGAAAAAGCTGCTCTGGCCGAGAAAAACACTTTTGGTGAACCATGCAGGTACATTTGAGGTTCCCAGGCAAAAGAAAGCAGTTACACCAAAGTTTCTACTTCCTGTTTGTGTCTCCCCTGAGGAGGTTTCAGGCCAGCTATGTCTTTCAGTACTATCTCTTTTGGTTTGGAAGCTATTGCTGGACGTAATGCATTTTTGGTCTAAAAAGCTTCTCCGGCCGAGAAAAACACTTTTGGTGCACCATGCAGGTACATTTGAGTTTCCCAGGCAAACGAAAGCAGTTACACCAAAGTTTCTAGTTTCTGTTTGTGTCTCCCCTGAGGAGGTTTCAGGCCAGCCATATCTTTCTGAACTATCTCTTTTGGTTTGGAAGCTATTGCTGGACGTTTGGCATGTTTGGTAGAAAAAGCTGCTCCGGCCGAGAAAAACACTTTTGGTGCACCATGCAGGTACATTTGAGTTTCCAACGCAAACGAAAGCAGTTACACCAAAGTTTCTAGTTTCTGTTTGTGTCTCCCCTGAGGAGGTTTCAGGCCAGCAATATCTTTCAGAACTATCTCTTTTGGTTTGGAAGCTATTGCTGGACGTTTGGTAGAAAAAGCTTCTCCGGCCGAGAAAAACAGCTTTGGTGCACCATGCAGGTACATTTGAGTTTCCCAGGCAAACGAAAGCAGTGACAACAAAGTTTCTAGTTTCTGTTTGTGTCTCCCCTGAGGAGGTTTCAGGCCAGTAATGTCTTTCAGTACTATCTCTTTTGGTTTGGAAGCTATTGCTGGACGTTTGGTAGAAAAAGCTTCTCCGGCCGAGAAAAACACTTTTGGTGCACCATGCAGGTACATTTGAGTTTCCCAGGCAAACGAAAGCAGTGAAACCAAAGTTTCTAGTTTCTGTTTGTGTCTCCCCTGAGGAGGTTTCAGGCTAGCAATGTCTTTCAGTACTATCTCTTTTGGTTTGGAAGCTATTGCTGGACGTTTGGCATGTTTGGTAGAAAAAGCTTCTCCGGCCGAGAAAAACACTTTTGGTGCACCATGCAGGTACATTTGAGTTTCCTAGGAAACGAAAGCAGTTACACCAAAGTTTCTAGTTTCTGTTTGTGTCTCCCCTGAGGAGGTTTCAGGCCAGCTATGTCTTTCAGTACTATCTCTTTTGGTTTGGAAGCTATTGCTGGACGTTTGGTAGAAAAAGCTGCTCCGGCCGAGAAAAACACTTTTGGTGCACCATGCAGGTACATTTGAGTTTCCCAGGCAAACGAAAGCAGTGACACCAAAGTTTCTAGTTTCTGTTTGTGTCTCCCCTGAGGAGGTTTCAGGCCAGCAATATCTTTCAGAACTGTCTGTTTTGGTTTGGAAGCTACTGCTGGACGTTTGGTAGAAAAAGCTGCTCTGGCCGATTAAAACACTTTTGGTGCACCATGCAGGTACATTTGAGGTTCCCAGGCAAAAGAAAGCAGTTACACCAAAGTTTCTACTTCCTGTTTGTGTCTCCCCTGAGGAGGTTTCAGGCCAGCTATGTCTTTCAGTACTATTACTTTTGGTTTGGAAGCTATTGCTGGACGTAATGCATTTTTGGTAGAAAAAGCTTCTCCGGCCGAGAAAAACACTTTTGGTGCACCATGCAGGTACATTTGAGTTTCCCAGGCAAACGAAAGCAGTTACACCAAAGTTTCTAGTTTCTGTTTGTGTCTCCCCTGAGGAGGTTTCAGGCCAGCCATATCTTTCAGAACTATCTCTTTTGGTTTGGAAGCTATTGCTGGACGTTTGGCATGTTTGGTAGAAAAAGCTGCTCCGGCCGAGAAAAACACTTTTGGTGCACCATGCAGGTACATTTGAGTTTCCAACGCAAACGAAAGCAGTTACACCAAAGTTTCTAGTTTCTGTTTGTGTCTCCCCTGAGGAGGTTTCAGGCCAGCAATATCTTTCAGTACTATCTCTTTTGGTTTGGAAGCTATTTTTGTACGTTTTGTTGAAAAAGCTGCTCCGGCCGAGAAAAACACTTTTGGTGCACCATGCAGGTACATTTGAGTTTCCCAGGCAAATGAAAGCAGTTACACCAAAGTTTCTAGTTTCTGTTTGTGTCTCCCCTGAGGAGGTTTCAGGCCAGCTATGTCTTTCAGTGCTATCTCTTTTCGTTTGGAAGCTATTGCTGGACGTTTGGTAGAAAAAGCTTCTCCGGCCGAGAAAAACACTTTTGGTGCACCATGCAGGTACATTGGAGTTTCCCAGGCAAACAAAAGCAGTTACACCAAAGTTTCTAGTTTCTGTTTGTGTCTCCCCTGAGGAGGTTTCAGGCCAGCAATATCTTTCAGAACTATCTGTTTTTGTTTAGAAGTTATTGCTGGACGTTTGGTAGAAAAATCTGCTCTGGCCAAGAAAAACACTTTGGTGCACCATGCAGGTACATTTGAGTTTCCCAGGCAAACGAAAGCAGTTACACCAAAGTTTCTAGTTTCTGTTTGTGTCTCCCCTGAGGAGGTTTCAGGCCATCTATGTCTTTCAGTACTATCTCTTTTGGTTTGGATGCTATTGCTGGACGTTTGGCATGTTTGGTAGAAAAAGCTTCTCCGGCCGAGAAAAACACATTTGGTGCACCATGCAGGTACATTTGAGTTTCCCAGGCAAACGAAAGCAGTTACACCAAAGTTTCTAGTTTCTGTTTGTGTCTCCCCTGAGGAGGTTTCAGGCCAGCTATGTCTTTCATACTATCTCTTTTGGTTTGGAAGCTATTGCTGGACGTTTGGCATGTTTGGTAGAAAAAGCTGCTCCGGCCGAGAAAAACACTTTTGGTGCACCATGCAGGTACATTTGAGTTTCCCAGGCAAACGAAAGCAGTTTCACCAAAGTTTCTAGTTTCTGTTTGTGTCTCCCCTGAGGAGGTTTCAGGCCAGCAATGTCTTTCAGTACTGTCTCTTTTGGTTTGGAATCTATTGCTGGACGTTCGGTAGAAAAAGCTGCTCAGGCCGAGAAAAACACTTTTGGTGCAACATGCAGGTACATTTGAGTTTCCCAGGCAAACGAAAGCAGTGACACCAATGTTTCTAGTTTCTGTTTGTGTCTCCCCTGAGGAGGTTTCAGGCCAGCAATGTCTTTCAGTACTATCTCTTTTGGTTTGGAAGCTATTGCTGGACGTTTGGTAGAAAAAGCTGCTCTGGCCGAGAAAAACACTTTTGGTGCACCATGCAGGTACATTTGAGTTTCCCAGACAAAAGAAAGCAGTTACACCAAAGTTTCTACTTCCTGTTTGTGTCTCCCCTGAGGAGGTTTCAGGCCAGCTATGTCTTTCAGTACTATCTCTTTTGGTTTGGAAGCTATTGCTGGACGTAAGGCATTTTTGGTCTAAAAAGCTTCTCCGGCCGAGAAAAACACTTTTGGTGCACCATACAAATACATTTGAGTTTCCCAGGCAAACGAAAGCAGTTACACCAACGTTTCTAGTTTCTGTTTGTGTCTCCCCTGAGGAGGTTTCAGGCCAGCTATGTCTTTCATACTATCTCTTTTGGTTTGGAAGCTATTGCTGGACGTTTGGTAGAAAAAGCTGCTCCGGCCGAGAAAAACACTTTTGGTGCACCATGCAGGTACATTTGAGTTTCCCAGGCAAACAAAAGCAGTGACACCAAAGTTTCTAGTTTCTGTTTGTGTCTCCCCTGAGGAGGTTTAAGGCCAGCAATATCTTTCAGAACTGTCTGTTTTGGTTTGGAAGCTACTGCTGGACGTTTGGTAGAAAAAGCTTCTCCGGCCGAGAAAAACACTTTTGGTGCACCATGCAGGTACATTTGAGTTTCCCAGGCAAACGAAAGCAGTGACACCAAAGTTTCTAGTTTCTGTTTGTGTCTCCCCTGAGGAGGTTTCAAACCAGCAATATCTTTCAGAACTATCTGTTTTGGTTTGGAAGCTATTGCTGGACGTTTGGCATGTTTTTTAGAAAAAGCTGCTCCGGCCGAGAAAAACACTTTTGGTGCACCATGCAGGTACATTTGAGTTTCCCAGGCAAACGAAAGCAGTGACGCCAAAGTTTCTAGTTTCTGTTTGTGTCTCCCCTGAGGAGGTTTCAGGCCAGCTATGTCTTTCAGTACTATCTCTTTTGGTTTGGAAGCTATTGCTGGACGTTTGGCATGTTTGGTAGAAAAAGCTTCTCCGGCCGAGAAAAACACTTTTGGTGCACCATGCAGGTACATTTGAGTTTCCCAGGACAACGAAAGCAGTGACACCAAAGTTTCTAGTTTCTGTTTGTGTCTCCCCTGATGAGGTTTCAGGCCAGCTATGTCTTTCAGTACTATCTCTTTTGGTTTGGAAGCTATTGCTGGACGTAAGGCATTTTTGGTAGAAAAAGCTTCTACGGCCGAGAAAAACACTTTTGGTGCACCATGCAGGTACATTTGAGTTTCCCAGGCAAACGAAAGCAGTGACACCAAAGTTTCTAGTTTCTGTTTGTGTCTCCCCTGAGGAGGTCTCAGGCCAGCTATGTCTTTCAGTACTATCTCTTTTGGTTTGGAAGCTATTGCTGGACGTTTGGTAGAAAAAGCTGCTCCGGCTGAGAAAAACACTTTTGGTGCACCATGCAGGTACATTTGAGGTTCCCAGGCAAACGAAAGCAGTGACACCAAAGTTTCTAGTGTCTGTTTGTGTCTCCCCTGAGGAGGTTTCAGGCCAGCAATATCTTTCAGAACTATCTGTTTTGGTTTGGAAGCTATTTCTGGACGTTTGGCATGTTTTTTAGAAAAAGCTGCTCCGGCCGAGAAAAACACTTTTGGTGCACCATGCAGGTACATTTGAGTTTCCCAGGCAAACGAAAGCAGTGACGCCAAAGTTTCTAGTTTCTGTTTGTGTCTCCCCTCAGGAGGTTTCAGGCCAGCAATGTCTTTCAGTACTATCTCTTTTGGTTTGGAAGCTATTGCTGGACGTTTGGCATGTTTGGTAGAAAAAGCTTCTCCGGCCGAGAAAAACACTTTTGGTGCACCATGCAGGTACATTTGAGTTTCCCAGGACAACGAAAGCAGTTACACCAAAGTTTCTAGTTTCTGTTTGTGTCTCCCCTGAGGAGGTTTCAGGCCAGCTATGTCTTTCAGTACTATCTCTTTTGGTTTGCAAGCTATTGCTGGACGTTTGGCATTTTTGGTAGAAAAAGCTTCTCCGGCCGAGAAAAACACTTTTGGTGCACCATGAAGGTACATTTGAGTTTCCCAGGCAAACGAAAGCAGTGACACCAAAGTTTCTAGTTTCTGTTTGTGTCTCCCCTGAGGAGGTTTCAGGCCATCTATGTCTTTCAGTACTATCTCTTTTGGTTTGGAAGCTATTGCTGGACGTTTGGTAGAAAAAGCTGCTCGGGCCGAGAAAAACACTTTTGGTGCACCATGCAGGTACATTTGAGTTTCCCAGGCAAACGAAAGCAGTTACACCAAAGTTTCTAGTTTCTGTTTGTGTCTCCCCTGAGGAGGTTTCAGGCCAGCTATGTCTTTCAGTACTATCTCTTTTGGTTTGGAAGCTATTGCTGGACGTTTGGCATTTTTTGTAGAAAAAGTTTCTCCGGACGAGAAAAACACTTTTGGTGCAACATACATGTACATTTGAGTTTCCCAGGCAAACGAAAGCAGTTACACCAAAGTTTCTAGTTTCTGTTTGTGTCTCCCCTGAGGAGGTTTCAGGCCAGCAATGTCTTTCAGTACTATCTCTTTTGGTTTGGAAGCTATTGCTGGACGTTTGGTAGAAAAAGCTGCTCTGGCCGAGAAAAACAATTTTGGTGCACCATGCAGGTACATTTGAGGTTCCCAGGCAAAAGAAAGCAATTACACTAAAGTTTCTACTTCCTGTTTGTGTCTCCCCTGAGGAGGTTTCAGGCCATCTATGTCTTTCAGTACTATCTCTTTTGGTTTGGAAGCTATTGCTGGACGTAAGGCATTTTTGGTCTAAAAAGCTTCTCCGGCCGAGAAAAACACTTTTGGTGCACCGTGCAGGTACATTTGAGTTTCCCAGGCAAACGAAAGCAGTGACACCAAAGTTTCTAGTTTCTGTTTGTGTCTCCCCTGAGGAGGTTTCAGGCCAGCAATATCTTTCAGAAATGTCTGTTTAAGTTTGGAAGCTACTGCTGGACGTTTGGTAGAAAAAGCTTCTCCGGCCGAGAAAAACAGTTTTGGTGCACCATGCAGGTACATTTGAGTTTCCCAGGCAAACGAAAGCAGTGACACCAAAGTTTCTAGTTTCTGTTTGTGTCTCCCCTGAGGAGGTTTCAGGCCAGCTATGTCTTTCAGTACTATCTCTTTTGGTTTGGAAGCTATTGCTGGACGTTTGGTAGAAAAAGCTTCTCCGGCCGAGAAAAACAGCTTTGGTGCACCATGCAGGTACATTTGAGTTTCCCAGGCAAACGAAAGCAGTGACACCAAAGTTTCTAGTTTCTGTTTGTGTCTCCCCTGAGGAGGTTTCAGGCCAGCTATGTCTTTCAGTACTATCTCTTTTGGTTTGGAAGCTATTGCTGGACGTTTGGTAGAAAAAGCTGCTCCGGCCGAGAAAAACACTTTTGGTGCACCATGCAGGTACATTTGAGTTTCCCAGGCAAACGAAAGCAGTTACACCAAAGTTTCTAGTTTCTGTTTGTGTCTCCCCTGAGGAGGTTTCAGGCCAGCTATGTCTTTCAGTACTATCTCTTTTGGTTTGGAAGCTATTGCTGGACGTTTGGCATGTTTGGTAGAAAAAGCTTCTCCGGCCGAGAAAAACACTTTTGGTGCACCATGCAGGTACATTTGAGTTTCCCAGGACAACGAAAGCAGTGACACCAAAGTTTCTAGTTTCTGTTTGTGTCTCCCCTGATGAGGTTTCAGGCCAGCTATGTCTTTCAGTACTATCTCTTTTGGTTTGGAAGCTATTGCTGGACGTAAGGCATTTTTGGTAGAAAAAGCTTCTCCGGCCGAGAAAAACACTTTTGGTGCACCATGCAGGTACATTTGAGTTTCCCAGGCAAACGAAAGCAGTGACACCAAAGTTTCTAGTTTCTGTTTGTGTCTCCCCTGAGGAGGTCTCAGGCCAGCTATGTCTTTCAGTACTATCTCTTTTGGTTTGGAAGCTATTGCTGGACGTTTGGTAGAAAAAGCTGCTCCGGCTGAGAAAAACACTTTTGGTGCACCATGCAGGTACATTTGAGTTTCCCAGGCAAACGAAAGCAGTGACACCAAAGTTTCTAGTGTCTGTTTGTGTCTCCCCTGAGGAGGTTTCAGGCCAGCAATATCTTTCAGAACTATCTGTTTTGGTTTGGAAGCTATTTCTGGACGTTTGGCATGTTTTTTAAAAAAAGCTGCTCCGGCCGAGAAAAACACTTTTGGTGCACCATGCAGGTACATTTGAGTTTCCCAGGCAAACGAAAGCAGTGACGCCAAAGTTTCTAGTTTCTGTTTGTGTCTCCCCTCAGGAGGTTTCAGGCCAGCAATGTCTTTCAGTACTATCTCTTTTGGTTTGGAAGCTATTGCTGGACGTTTGGCATGTTTGGTAGAAAAAGCTTCTCCGGCCGAGAAAAACACTTTTGGTGCACCATGCAGGTACATTTGAGTTTCCCAGGACAACGAAAGCAGTTACACCAAAGTTTCTAGTTTCTGTTTGTGTCTCCCCTGAGGAGGTTTCAGGCCAGCTATGTCTTTCAGTACTATCTCTTTTGGTTTGCAAGCTATTGCTGGACGTTTGGCATTTTTGGTAGAAAAAGCTTCTCCGGCCGAGAAAAACACTTTTGGTCCACCATGCAGGTACATTTGAGTTTCCCAGGCAAACGAAAGCAGTGACACCAAAGTTTCTAGTTTCTGTTTGTGTCTCCCCTGAGGAGGTTTCAGGCCATCTATGTCTTTCAGTACTATCTCTTTTGGTTTGGAAGCTATTGCTGGACGTTTGGTAGAAAAAGCTGCTCGGGCCGAGAAAAACACTTTTGGTGCACCATGCAGGTACATTTGAGTTTCCCAGGCAAACGAAAGCAGTTACACCAAAGTTTCTAGTTTCTGTTTGTGTCTCCCCTGAGGAGGTTTCAGGCCAGCTATGTCTTTCAGTACTATCTCTTTTGGTTTGGAAGCTATTGCTGGACGTTTGGCATTTTTTGTAGAAAAAGTTTCTCCGGACGAGAAAAACACTTTTGGTGCAACATACATGTACATTTGAGTTTCCCAGGCAAACGAAAGCAGTTACACCAAAGTTTCTAGTTTCTGTTTGTGTCTCCCCTGAGGAGGTTTCAGGCCAGCAATGTCTTTCAGTACTATCTCTTTTGGTTTGGAAGCTATTGCTGGACGTTTGGTAGAAAAAGCTGCTCTGGCCGAGAAAAACACTTTTGGTGCACCATGCAGGTACATTTGAGGTTCCCAGGCAAAAGAAAGCAATTACACTAAAGTTTCTACTTCCTGTTTGTGTCTCCCCTGAGGAGGTTTCAGGCCAGCTATGTCTTTCAGTACTATCTCTTTTGGTTTGGAAGCTATTGCTGGACGTAAGGCATTTTTGGTCTAAAAAGCTTCTCCGGCCGAGAAAAACACTTTTGGTGCACCATGCAGGTACATTTGAGTTTCCCAGGCAAACGAAAGCAGTGACACCAAAGTTTCTAGTTTCTGTTTGTGTCTCCCCTGAGGAGGTTTCAGGCCAGCAATATCTTTCAGAAATGTCTGTTTAAGTTTGGAAGCTACTGCTGGACGTTTGGTAGAAAAAGCTTCTCCGGCCGAGAAAAACAGTTTTGGTGCACCATGCAGGTACATTTGAGTTTCCCAGGCAAACGAAAGCAGTGACACCAAAGTTTCTAGTTTCTGTTTGTGTCTCCCCTGAGGAGGTTTCAGGCCAGCTATGTCTTTCAGTACTATCTCTTTTGGTTTGGAAGCTATTGCTGGACGTTTGGTAGAAAAAGCTTCTCCGGCCGAGAAAAACAGCTTTGGTGCACCATGCAGGTACATTTGAGTTTCCCAGGCAAACGAAAGCAGTGACACCAAAGTTTCTAGTTTCTGTTTGTGTCTCCCCTGAGGAGGTTTCAGGCCAGCTATGTCTTTCAGTACTATCTCTTTTGGTTTGGAAGCTATTGCTGGACGTTTGGTAGAAAAAGCTGCTCCGGCCGAGAAAAACACTTTTGGTGCACCATGCAGGTACATTTGAGTTTCCCAGGCAAACGAAAGCAGTTACACCAAAGTTTCTAGTTTCTGTTTGTGTCTCCCCTGAGGAGGTTTCAGGCTAGCAATGTCTTTCAGTACTATCTCTTTTGGTTTGGAAGCTATTGCTGGACGTTTGGCATGTTTGGTAGAAATAGCTTCTCCGGCCGAGAAAAACACTTTTGGTGCACCATGCAGGTACATTTGAGTTTCCCAGGAAACGAAAGCAGTTACACCAAAGTTTCTAGTTTCTGTTTGTGTCTCC
The DNA here is from genome assembly GCA_022605575.1 of Laterallus jamaicensis coturniculus. Taxonomy (NCBI): domain Eukaryota; kingdom Metazoa; phylum Chordata; class Aves; order Gruiformes; family Rallidae; genus Laterallus; species Laterallus jamaicensis. The sequence goes on from JAKCOX010000001.1 coordinate 4,458,849, forward strand.
CCTGAGGAGGTTTCAGGCCAGCAATGTCTTTCAGTACTATCTCTTTTGGTTTGGAAGCTATTGCTGGACCTTCGGTAGAAAAAGCTGCTCAGGCCGAGAAAAACACTTTTGGTGCACCATGCAGGTACATTTGAGTTTCCCAGGCAAACGAAAGCAGTGACACCAAAGTTTCTAGTTTCTGTTTGTGTCTCCCCTGAGGAGGTTTCAGGCCAGCTATGTCTTTCAGTACTATCTCTTTTGGTTTGGAAGCTATTTCTGGACGTTTGGTAGAAAAAGCTTCTCCGGCCGAGAAAACCACTTTTGGTGCACCATGCAGGTACATTTGAGTTTCCCAGGCAAACGAAAGCAGTGAAACCAAAGTTTCTAGTTTCTGTTTGTGTCTCCCCTGAGGAGGTTTCAGGCTAGCAATGTCTTTCAGTACTATCTCTTTTGGTTTGGAAGCTATTGCTGGACGTTTGGCATGTTTGGTAGAAAAAGCTTCTCCGGCCGAGAAAAACACTTTTGGTGCACCATGCAGGTACATTTGAGTTTCCTAGGAAACGAAAGCAGTTACACCAAAGTTTCTAGTTTCTGTTTGTGTCTCCCCTGAGGAGGTTTCAGGCCAGCAATGTCTTTCTGTACTGTCTCTTTTGGTTTGGAAGCTATTGCTGGACGTTCGGTAGAAAAAGCTGCTCTGGCCGAGAAAAACACTTTTGGTGCACCATTCAGGTACATTTGAGTTTCCCAGGCAAACGAAAGCAGTTACACCAAAGTTTCTAGTTTCTGTTTGTGTCTCCCCTGAGGAGGTTTCAGGCCAGCAATATCTTTCAGTACTATCTCTTTTGGTTTGGAAGCTATTTTTGTACGTTTTGTTGAAAAAGCTGCTCCGGCCGAGAAAAACACTTTTGGTGCACCATGCAGGTACATTTGAGTTTCCCAGGCAAATGAAAGCAGTTACACCAAATTTTCTAGTTTCTGTTTGTGTCTCCCCTGAGGAGGTTTCAGGCCAGCAATGTCTTTCAGTACTATCTCTTTTGGTTTGGAAGCTATTGCTGGACGTTTGGTAGAAAAAGCTGCTCTGGCCGAGAAAAACACTTTTGGTGCACCATGCAGGTACATTTGAGGTTCCCAGGCAAAAGAAAGCAATTACACTAAAGTTTCTACTTCCTGTTTGTGTCTCCCCTGAGGAGGTTTCAGGCCAGCTATGTCTTTCAGTACTATCTCTTTTGGTTTGGAAGCTATTGCTGGACGTAAGGCATTTTTGGTCTAAAAAGCTTCTCCGGCCGAGAAAAACACTTTTGGTGCACCATGCAGGTACATTTGAGTTTCCCAGGCAAACGAAAGCAGTGACACCAAAGTTTCTAGTTTCTGTTTGTGTCTCCCCTGAGGAGGTTTCAGGCCAGCAATATCTTTCAGAAATGTCTGTTTAAGTTTGGAAGCTACTGCTGGACGTTTGGTAGAAAAAGCTTCTCCGGCCGAGAAAAACAGTTTTGGTGCACCATGCAGGTACATTTGAGTTTCCCAGGCAAACGAAAGCAGTGACACCAAAGTTTCTAGTTTCTGTTTGTGTCTCCCCTGAGGAGGTTTCAGGCCAGCTATGTCTTTCAGTACTATCTCTTTTGGTTTGGAAGCTATTGCTGGACGTTTGGTAGAAAAAGCTTCTCCGGCCGAGAAAAACAGCTTTGGTGCACCATGCAGGTACATTTGAGTTTCCCAGGCAAACGAAAGCAGTGACACCAAAGTTTCTAGTTTCTGTTTGTGTCTCCCCTGAGGAGGTTTCAGGCCAGCTATGTCTTTCAGTACTATCTCTTTTGGTTTGGAAGCTATTGCTGGACGTTTGGTAGAAAAAGCTGCTCCGGCCGAGAAAAACACTTTTGGTGCACCATGCAGGTACATTTGAGTTTCCCAGGCAAACGAAAGCAGTTACACCAAAGTTTCTAGTTTCTGTTTGTGTCTCCCCTGAGGAGGTTTCAGGCTAGCAATGTCTTTCAGTACTATCTCTTTTGGTTTGGAAGCTATTGCTGGACGTTTGGCATGTTTGGTAGAAATAGCTTCTCCGGCCGAGAAAAACACTTTTGGTGCACCATGCAGGTACATTTGAGTTTCCCAGGAAACGAAAGCAGTTACACCAAAGTTTCTAGTTTCTGTTTGTGTCTCCCCTGAGGAGGTTTCAGGCCAGCAATGTCTTTCAGTACTATCTCTTTTGGTTTGGAAGCTATTGCTGGACCTTCGGTAGAAAAAGCTGCTCAGGCCGAGAAAAACACATTTGGTGCACCATGCAGGTACATTTGAGTTTCCCAGGCAAACGAAAGCAGTGACACCAAAGTTTCTAGTTTCTGTTTGTGTCTCCCCTGAGGAGGTTTCAGGCCAGCTATGTCTTTCAGTACTATCTCTTTTGGTTTGGAAGCTATTTCTGGACGTTTGGTAGAAAAAGCTTCTCCGGCCGAGAAAACCACTTTTGGTTCACCATGCAGGTACATTTGAGTTTCCCAGGCAAACGAAAGCAGTGAAACCAAAGTTTCTAGTTTCTGTTTGTGTCTCCCCTGAGGAGGTTTCAGGCTAGCAATGTCTTTCAGTACTATCTCTTTTGGTTTGGAAGCTATTGCTGGACGTTTGGCATGTTTGGTAGAAAAAGCTTCTCCGGCCGAGAAAAACACTTTTGGTGCACCATGCAGGTACATTTGAGTTTCCTAGGAAACGAAAGCAGTTACACCAAAGTTTCTAGTTTCTGTTTGTGTCTCCCCTGAGGAGGTTTCAGGCCAGCAATGTCTTTCTGTACTGTCTCTTTTGGTTTGGAAGCTATTGCTGGACGTTCGGTAGAAAAAGCTGCTCTGGCCGAGAAAAACACTTTTGGTGCACCATTCAGGTACATTTGAGTTTCCCAGGCAAACGAAAGCAGTTACACCAAAGTTTCTAGTTTCTGTTTGTGTCTCCCCTGAGGAGGTTTCAGGCCAGCAATATCTTTCAGTACTATCTCTTTTGGTTTGGAAGCTATTTTTGTACGTTTTGTTGAAAAAGCTGCTCCGGCCGAGAAAAACACTTTTGGTGCACCATGCAGGTACATTTGAGTTTCCCAGGCAAATGAAAGCAGTTACACCAAAGTTTCTAGTTTCTGTTTGTGTCTCCCCCAAGGAGGTTTCAGGCCAGCTATGTCTTTCAGTGCTATCTCTTTTCGTTTGGAAGCTATTGCTGGACTTTTTGTAGAAAAAGCTTCTCCGGCCGAGAAAAACACTTTTGGTGCACCATGCAGGTACATTTGAGTTTCCCAGGCAAACAAAAGCAGTGACACCAAAGTTTCTAGTTTCTGTTTGTGTCTCCCCTGAGGAGGTTTCAGGCCAGCAATATCGTTCAGAACTATCTGTTTTTGTTTAGAAGTTATTGCTGGACGTTTGGTAGAAAAAGCTGCTCTGGCCAAGAAAAACACTTTGGTGCACCATGCAGGTACATTTGAGTTTCCCAGGCAAACGAAAGCAGTTACACCAAAGTTTCTAGTTTCTGTTTGTGTCTCCCCTGAGGAGGTTTCAGGCCATCTATGTCTTTCAGTACTATCTCTTTTGGTTTGGATGCTATTGCTGGACGTTTGGCATGTTTGGTAGAAAAAGCTTCTCCGGCCGAGAAAAACACTTTTGGTGCACCATGCAGGTACATTTGAGTTTCCCAGGCAAACGAAAGCAGTGACACCAAAGTTTCTAGTTTCTGTTTGTGTCTCCCCGAGGAGGTTTCAGGCCAGAAATATCTTTCAGTACTATCTCTTTTGGTTTGGAAGCTATTGCTGGACGTTTGGTAGAAAAAGCTGCTCCGGCCGAGAAAAACACTTTTGGTGCACCATGCAGGTACATTTGAGTTTCCCAGGCAAACGAAAGCAGTAACACCAAAGTTTCTAGTTTCTGTTTGTGTCTCCCCTGAGGAGGTTTCAGGCCAGCTATGTCTTTCAGTACTGTCTCTTTTGGTTTGGAATCTATTGCTGGACGTTCGGTAGAAAAAGCTGCTCAGGCCGAGAAAAACACTTTTGGTGCACCATGCAGGTACATTTGAGTTTCCCAGGCAAACGAAAGCAGTGACACCAATGTTTCTAGTTTCTGTTTGTGTCTCCCCTGAGGAGGTTTCAGGCCAGCAATGTCTTTCAGTACTATCTCTTTTGGTTTGGAAGCTATTGCTGGACGTTTGGTAGAAAAAGCTGCTCTGGCCGAGAAAAACACTTTTGGTGCACCATGCAGGTACATTTGAGTTTCCCAGGCAAAAGAAAGCAGTTACACGAAAGTTTCTACTTCCTGTTTGTGTCTCCCCTGAGGAGGTTTCAGGCCAGCTATGTCTTTCAGTACTATCTCTTTTGGTTTGGAAGCTATTGCTGGACGTAAGGCATTTTTGGTCTAAAAAGCTTCTCCGGCCGAAAAAAACACTTTTGGTGCACCACGCAGGTACATTTGAGTTTCCCAGGACAACGAAAGCAGTTACACCAAAGTTTCTAGTTTCTGTTTGTGTCTCCCCTGAGGAGGTTTCAGGCCAGCTATGTCTTTCATACTATCTCTTTTGGTTTGGAAGCTATTGCTGGACGTTTGGTAGAAAAAGCTGCTCCGGCCGAGAAAAACACTTTTGGTGCACCATGCAGGTACATTTGAGTTTCCCAGGCAAACGAAAGCAGTGACACCAAAGTTTCTAGTTTCTGTTTGTGTCTCCCCTGAGGAGGTTTCAGGCCAGCAATATCTTTCAGAACTGTCTGTTTTGGTTTGGAAGCTACTGCTGGACGTTTGGTAGAAAAAGCTTCTCCGGCCGAGAAAAACAGTTTTGGTGCACCATGCAGGTACATTTGAGTTTCCCAGGCAAACGAAAGCAGTGACACCAAAGTTTCTAGTTTCTGTTTGTGTCTCCCCTGAGGAGGTTTCAGGCCAGCTATGTCTTTCAGTACTATCTCTTTTGGTTTGGAAGCTATTGCTGGACGTTTGGTAGAAAAAGCTGCTCTGGCCGAGAAAAACACTTTTGGTGCACCATGCAGGTACATTTGAGGTTCCCAGGCAAAAGAAAGCAGTTACACCAAAGTTTCTACTTCCTGTTTGTGTCTCCCCTGAGGAGGTTTCAGGCTAGCTATGTCTTTCAGTACTATCTCTTTTGGTTTGGAAGCTATTGCTGGACGTAATGCATTTTTGGTCTGAAAAGATTCTCCGGCCGAGAAAAACACTTTTGGTGCACCATGCAGGTACATTTGAGTTTCCAACGCAAACGAAAGCAGTGACACCAAAGTTTCTAGTTTCTGTTTGTGTCTCCCCTGAGGAGGTTTCAGGCCAGCAATATCTTTCAGAACTGTCTGTTTAAGTTTGGAAGATACTGCTTGACGTTTGGTAGAAAAAGCTTCTCCGGCCGAGAAAAACAGTTTTGGTGCACCATGCAGGTACATTTGAGTTTCCAACGCAAACGAAAGCAGTGACACCAAAGTTTCTAGTTTCTGTTTGTGTCTCCCCTGAGGAGGTTTCAGGCCAGCTATGTCTTTCAGTACTATCTCTTTTGGTTTGGAAGCTATTGCTGGACGTTTGGTAGAAAAAGCTGCTCCGGCTGAGAAAAACACTTTTGGTGCACCATGCAGGTACATTTGAGTTTCCCAGGCAAACGAAAGCAGTTACACCAAAGTTTCTAGTTTCTGTTTGTGTCTCCCCTGAGGAGGTTTCAGGCTAGCAATGTCTTTCAGTACTATCTCTTTTGGTTTGGAAGCTATTGCTGGACGTTTGGCATGTTTGGTAGAAAAAGCTTCTCCGGCCGAGAAAAACACTTTTGGTGCACCATGCAGGTACATTTGAGGTTCCCAGGCAAAAGAAAGCAGTTACACCAAAGTTTCTACTTCCTGTTTGTGTCTCCCCTGAGGAGGTTTCAGGCCAGCTATGTCTTTCAGTACTATCTCTTTTGGTTTGGAAGCTATTGCTGGACGTAAGGCATTTTTGGGCTAAAAAGCTTCTCCGGCTAAGAAAAACACTTTTGGTGCACCATGCAGGTACATTTGAGTTTCCCAGGCAAACGAAAGCAGTTACACCAAAGTTTCTAGTTTCTGTTTGTGTCTCCCCTGAGGAGGTTTCAGACCAGCCATATCTTTCAGAACTATCTCTTTTGGTTTGTAAGCTATTGCTGGACGTTTGGCATGTTTGGTAGAAAAAGCTGCTCCGGCCGAGAAAAACACTTTTGGTGCACCATGCAGGTACATTTGAGTTTCCAACGCAAACGAAAGCAGTTACACCAAAGTTTCTAGTTTCTGTTTGTGTCTCCCCTGAGGAGGTTTCAGGCTAGCAATATCTTTCAGAACTATCTCTTTTGGTTTGGAAGCTATTGCTGGACGTTTTGTAGAAAAAGCTGCTCAGGCCGAGAAAAACAGCTTTGGTGCACCATGCAGGTACATTTGAGTTTCCCAGGCAAACGAAAGCAGTGACACCAAAGTTTCTAGTTTCTGTTTGTGTCTCCCCTGAGGAGGTTTCAGGCTAGCAATGTCTTTCAGTACTATCTCTTTTGGTTTGGAAGCTATTGCTGGACGTTTGGCATGTTTGGTAGAAATAGCTTCTCCGGCCGAGAAAAACACTTTTGGTGCACCATGCAGGTACATTTGAGTTTCCCAGGAAACGAAAGCAGTTACACCAAAGTTTCTAGTTTCTGTTTGTGTCTCCCCTGAGGAGGTTTCAGGCCAGCAATGTCTTTCAGTACTATCTCTTTTGGTTTGGAAGCTATTGCTGGACGTTCGGTAGAAAAAGCTGCTCAGGCCGAGAAAAACACTTTTGGTGCACCATGCAGGTACATTTGAGTTTCCCAGGCAAACGAAAGCAGTTACACCAAAGTTTCTAGTTTCTGTTTGTGTCTCCCCCAAGGAGGTTTCAGGCCAGCTATGTCTTTCAGTGCTATCTCTTTTCGTTTGGAAGCTATTGCTGGACTTTTTGTAGAAAAAGCTTCTCCGGCCGAGAAAAACACTTTTGGTGCACCATGCAGGTACATTTGAGTTTCCCAGGCAAACAAAAGCAGTGACACCAAAGTTTCTAGTTTCTGTTTGTGTCTCCCCTGAGGAGGTTTCAGGCCAGCAATATCGTTCAGAACTATCTGTTTTTGTTTAGAAGTTATTGCTGGACGTTTGGTAGAAAAAGCTGCTCTGGCCAAGAAAAACACTTTGGTGCACCATGCAGGTACATTTGAGTATCCCAGGCAAACGAAAGCAGTGAAACCAAAGTTTCTAGTTTCTGTTTGTGTCTCCCCTGAGGAGGTTTCAGGCCATCTATGTCTTTCAGTACTATCTCTTTTGGTTTGGATGCTATTGCTGGACGTTTGGCATGTTTGGTAGAAAAAGCTTCTCCGGCCGAGAAAAACACTTTTGGTGCACCACGCAGGTACATTTGAGTTTCCCAGGACAACGAAAGCAGTTACACCAAAGTTTCTAGTTTCTGTTTGTGTCTCCCCTGAGGAGGTTTCAGGCCAGCTATGTCTTTCATACTATCTCTTTTGGTTTGGAAGCTATTGCTGGACGTTTGGTAGAAAAAGCTGCTCCGGCCGAGAAAAACACTTTTGGTGCACCATGCAGGTACATTTGAGTTTCCCAGGCAAACGAAAGCAGTTTCACCAAAGTTTCTAGTTTCTGTTTGTGTCTCCCCTGAGGAGGTTTCAGGCCAGCAATGTCTTTCAGTACTGTCTCTTTTGGTTTGGAATCTATTGCTGGACGTTCGGTAGAAAAAGCTGCTCAGGCCGAGAAAAACACTTTTGGTGCACCATGCAGGTACATTTGAGTTTCCCAGGCAAACGAAAGCAGTGACACCAATGTTTCTAGTTTCTGTTTGTGTCTCCCCTGAGGAGGTTTCAGGCCAGCAATGTCTTTCAGTACTATCTCTTTTGGTTTGGAAGCTATTGCTGGACGTTTGGTAGAAAAAGCTGCTCTGGCCGAGAAAAACACTTTTGGTGCACCATGCAGGTACATTTGAGTTTCCCAGGCAAAAGAAAGCAGTTACACCAAAGTTTCTACTTCCTGTTTGTGTCTCCCCTGAGGAGGTTTCAGGCCAGCTATGTCTTTCAGTACTATCTCTTTTGGTTTGGAAGCTATTGCTGGACGTAAGGCATTTTTGGTCTAAAAAGCTTCTCCGGCCGAGAAAAACACTTTTGGTGCACCACGCAGGTACATTTGAGTTTCCCAGGACAACGAAAGCAGTTACACCAAAGTTTCTAGTTTCTGTTTGTGTCTCCCCTGAGGAGGTTTCAGGCCAGCTATGTCTTTCATACTATCTCTTTTGGTTTGGAAGCTATTGCTGGACGTTTGGTAGAAAAAGCTGCTCCGGCCGAGAAAAACACTTTTGGTGCACCATGCAGGTACATTTGAGTTTCCCAGGCAAACGAAAGCAGTGACACCAAAGTTTCTAGTTTCTGTTTGTGTCTCCCCTGAGGAGGTTTCAGGCCAGCAATATCTTTCAGAACTGTCTGTTTTGGTTTGGAAGCTACTGCTGGACGTTTGGTAGAAAAAGCTTCTCCGGCCGAGAAAAACAGTTTTGGTGCACCATGCAGGTACATTTGAGTTTCCCAGGCAAACGAAAGCAGTGACACCAAAGTTTCTAGTTTCTGTTTGTGTCTCCCCTGAGGAGGTTTCAGGCCAGCTATGTCTTTCAGTACTATCTCTTTTGGTTTGGAAGCTATTGCTGGACGTTTGGTAGAAAAAGCTGCTCTGGCCGATAAAAACACTTTTGGTGCACCATGCAGGTACATTTGAGGTTCCCAGGCAAAAGAAAGCAGTTACACCAAAGTTTCTACTTCCTGTTTGTGTCTCCCCTGAGGAGGTTTCAGGCTAGCTATGTCTTTCAGTACTATCTCTTTTGGTTTGGAAGCTATTGCTGGACGTAATGCATTTTTGGTCTGAAAAGATTCTCCGGCCGAGAAAAACACTTTTGGTGCACCATGCAGGTACATTTGAGTTTCCAACGCAAACGAAAGCAGTGACACCAAAGTTTCTAGTTTCTGTTTGTGTCTCCCCTGAGGAGGTTTCAGGCCAGCAATATCTTTCAGAACTGTCTGTTTAAGTTTGGAAGATACTGCTTGACGTTTGGTAGAAAAAGCTTCTCCGGCCGAGAAAAACAGTTTTGGTGCACCATGCAGGTACATTTGAGTTTCCAACGCAAACGAAAGCAGTGACACCAAAGTTTCTAGTTTCTGTTTGTGTCTCCCCTGAGGAGGTTTCAGGCCAGCTATGTCTTTCAGTACTATCTCTTTTGGTTTGGAAGCTATTGCTGGACGTTTGGTAGAAAAAGCTGCTCCGGCTGAGAAAAACACTTTTGGTGCACCATGCAGGTACATTTGAGTTTCCCAGGCAAACGAAAGCAGTTACACCAAAGTTTCTAGTTTCTGTTTGTGTCTCCCCTGAGGAGGTTTCAGGCTAGCAATGTCTTTCAGTACTATCTCTTTTGGTTTGGAAGCTATTGCTGGACGTTTGGCATGTTTGGTAGAAAAAGCTTCTCCGGCCGAGAAAAACACTTTTGGTGCACCATGCAGGTACATTTGAGGTTCCCAGGCAAAAGAAAGCAGTTACACCAAAGTTTCTACTTCCTGTTTGTGTATCCCCTGAGGAGGTTTCAGGCCAGCTATGTCTTTCAGTACTATCTCTTTTGGTTTGGAAGCTATTGCTGGACGTAAGGCATTTTTGGGCTAAAAAGCTTCTCCGGCTGAGAAAAACACTTTTGGTGCACCATGCAGGTACATTTGAGTTTCCCAGGCAAACGAAAGCAGTTACACCAAAGTTTCTAGTTTCTGTTTGTGTCTCCCCTGAGGAGGTTTCAGACCAGCCATATCTTTCAGAACTATCTCTTTTGGTTTGTAAGCTATTGCTGGACGTTTGGCATGTTTGGTAGAAAAAGCTGCTCCGGCCGAGAAAAACACTTTTGGTGCACCATGCAGGTACATTTGAGTTTCCAACGCAAACGAAAGCAGTTACACCAAAGTTTCTAGTTTCTGTTTGTGTCTCCCCTGAGGAGGTTTCAGGCTAGCAATATCTTTCAGAACTATCTCTTTTGGTTTGGAATCTATTGCTGGACGTTCGGTAGAAAAAGCTGCTCAGGCCGAGAAAAACACTTTTGGTGCACCATGCAGGTACATTTGAGTTTCCCAGGCAAACGAAAGCAGTGACACCAATGTTTCTAGTTTCTGTTTGTGTCTCCCCTGAGGAGGTTTCAGGCCAGCAATGTCTTTCAGTACTATCTCTTTTGGTTTGGAAGCTATTGCTGGACGTTTGGTAGAAAAAGCTGCTCTGGCCGAGAAAAACACTTTTGGTGCACCATGCAGGTACATTTGAGTTTCCCAGGCAAAAGAAAGCAGTTACACCAAAGTTTCTACTTCCTGTTTGTGTCTCCCCTGAGGAGGTTTCAGGCCAGCTATGTCTTTCAGTACTATCTCTTTTGGTTTGGAAGCTATTGCTGGACGTAAGGCATTTTTGGTCTAAAAAGCTTCTCCGGCCGAAAAAAACACTTTTGGTGCACCACGCAGGTACATTTGAGTTTCCCAGGACAACGAAAGCAGTTACACCAAAGTTTCTAGTTTCTGTTTGTGTCTCCCCTGAGGAGGTTTCAGGCCAGCTATGTCTTTCATACTATCTCTTTTGGTTTGGAAGCTATTGCTGGACGTTTGGTAGAAAAAGCTGCTCCGGCCGAGAAAAACACTTTTGGTGCACCATGCAGGTACATTTGAGTTTCCCAGGCAAACGAAAGCAGTGACACCAAAGTTTCTAGTTTCTGTTTGTGTCTCCCCTGAGGAGGTTTCAGGCCAGCTATGTCTTTCAGTACTATCTCTTTTGGTTTGGAAGCTACTGCTGGACGTTTGGTAGAAAAAGCTGCTCTGGCCGAGAAAAACACTTTTGGTGCACCATGCAGGTACATTTGAGGTTCCCAGGCAAAAGAAAGCAGTTACACCAAAGTTTCTACTTCCTGTTTGTGTCTCCCCTGAGGAGGTTTCAGGCTAGCTATGTCTTTCAGTACTATCTCTTTTGGTTTGGAAGCTATTGCTGGACGTAATGCATTTTTGGTCTGAAAAGATTCTCCGGCCGAGAAAAACACTTTTGGTGCACCATGCAGGTACATTTGAGTTTCCAACGCAAACGAAAGCAGTGACACCAAAGTTTCTAGTTTCTGTTTGTGTCTCCCCTGAGGAGGTTTCAGGCCAGCTATGTCTTTCAGTACTATCTCTTTTGGTTTGGAAGCTATTGCTGGACGTTTGGTAGAAAAAGCTGCTCCGGCTGAGAAAAACACTTTTGGTGCACCATGCAGGTACATTTGAGTTTCCCAGGCAAACGAAAGCAGTTACACCAAAGTTTCTAGTTTCTGTTTGTGTCTCCCCTGAGGAGGTTTCAGGCTAGCAATGTCTTTCAGTACTATCTCTTTTGGTTTGGAAGCTATTGCTGGACGTTTGGCATGTTTGGTAGAAAAAGCTTCTCCGGCCGAGAAAAACACTTTTGGTGCACCATGCAGGTACATTTGAGGTTCCCAGGCAAAAGAAAGCAGTTACACCAAAGTTTCTACTTCCTGTTTGTGTCTCCCCTGAGGAGGTTTCAGGCCAGCTATGTCTTTCAGTACTATCTCTTTTGGTTTGGAAGCTATTGCTGGACGTAAGGCATTTTTGGGCTAAAAAGCTTCTCCGGCTGAGAAAAACACTTTTGGTGCACCATGCAGGTACATTTGAGTTTCCCAGGCAAACGAAAGCAGTTACACCAAAGTTTCTAGTTTCTGTTTGTGTCTCCCCTGAGGAGGTTTCAGACCAGCCATATCTTTCAGAACTATCTCTTTTGGTTTGTAAGCTATTGCTGGACGTTTGGCATGTTTGGTAGAAAAAGCTGCTCCGGCCGAGAAAAACACTTTTGGTGCACCATGCAGGTACATTTGAGTTTCCAACGCAAACGAAAGCAGTTACACCAAAGTTTCTAGTTTCTGTTTGTGTCTCCCCTGAGGAGGTTTCAGGCTAGCAATATCTTTCAGAACTATCTCTTTTGGTTTGGAAGCTATTGCTGGACGTTTTGTAGAAAAAGCTGCTCAGGCCGAGAAAAACAGCTTTGGTGCACCATGCAGGTACATTTGAGTTTCCCAGGCAAACGAAAGCAGTGACACCAAAGTTTCTAGTTTCTGTTTGTGTCTCCCCTGAGGAGGTTTCAGGCTAGCAATGTCTTTCAGTACTATCTCTTTTGGTTTGGAAGCTATTGCTGGACGTTTGGCATGTTTGGTAGAAATAGCTTCTCCGGCCGAGAAAAACACTTTTGGTGCACCATGCAGGTACATTTGAGTTTCCCAGGAAACGAAAGCAGTTACACCAAAGTTTCTAGTTTCTGTTTGTGTCTCCCCTGAGGAGGTTTCAGGCCAGCAATGTCTTTCAGTACTATCTCTTTTGGTTTGGAAGCTATTGCTGGACGTTCGGTAGAAAAAGCTGCTCAGGCCGAGAAAAACACTTTTGGTGCACCATGCAGGTACATTTGAGTTTCCCAGGCAAACGAAAGCAGTTACACCAAAGTTTCTAGTTTCTGTTTGTGTCTCCCCCAAGGAGGTTTCAGGCCAGCTATGTCTTTCAGTGCTATCTCTTTTCGTTTGGAAGCTATTGCTGGACTTTTTGTAGAAAAAGCTTCTCCGGCCGAGAAAAACACTTTTGGTGCACCATGCAGGTACATTTGAGTTTCCCAGGCAAACAAAAGCAGTGACACCAAAGTTTCTAGTTTCTGTTTGTGTCTCCCCTGAGGAGGTTTCAGGCCAGCAATATCGTTCAGAACTATCTGTTTTTGTTTAGAAGTTATTGCTGGACGTTTGGTAGAAAAAGCTGCTCTGGCCAAGAAAAACACTTTGGTGCACCATGCAGGTACATTTGAGTATCCCAGGCAAACGAAAGCAGTGAAACCAAAGTTTCTAGTTTCTGTTTGTGTCTCCCCTGAGGAGGTTTCAGGCCATCTATGTCTTTCAGTACTATCTCTTTTGGTTTGGATGCTATTGCTGGACGTTTGGCATGTTTGGTAGAAAAAGCTTCTCCGGCCGAGAAAAACACTTTTGGTGCACCACGCAGGTACATTTGAGTTTCCCAGGACAACGAAAGCAGTTACACCAAAGTTTCTAGTTTCTGTTTGTGTCTCCCCTGAGGAGGTTTCAGGCCAGCTATGTCTTTCATACTATCTCTTTTGGTTTGGAAGCTATTGCTGGACGTTTGGTAGAAAAAGCTGCTCCGGCCGAGAAAAACACTTTTGGTGCACCATGCAGGTACATTTGAGTTTCCCAGGCAAACGAAAGCAGTTTCACCAAAGTTTCTAGTTTCTGTTTGTGTCTCCCCTGAGGAGGTTTCAGGCCAGCAATGTCTTTCAGTACTGTCTCTTTTGGTTTGGAATCTATTCCTGGACGTTCGGTAGAAAAAGCTGCTCAGGCCGAGAAAAACACTTTTGGTGCACCATGCAGGTACATTTGAGTTTCCCAGGCAAACGAAAGCAGTGACACCAATGTTTCTAGTTTCTGTTTGTGTCTCCCCTGAGGAGGTTTCAGGCCAGCAATGTCTTTCAGTACTATCTCTTTTGGTTTGGAAGCTATTGCTGGACGTTTGGTAGAAAAAGCTGCTCTGGCCGAGAAAAACACTTTTGGTGCACCATGCAGGTACATTTGAGTTTCCCAGGCAAAAGAAAGCAGTTACACCAAAGTTTCTACTTCCTGTTTGTGTCTCCCCTGAGGAGGTTTCAGGCCAGCTATGTCTTTCAGTACTATCTCTTTTGGTTTGGAAGCTATTGCTGGACGTAAGGCATTTTTGGTCTAAAAAGCTTCTCCGGCCGAGAAAAACACTTTTGGTGCACCACGCAGGTACATTTGAGTTTCCCAGGACAACGAAAGCAGTTACACCAAAGTTTCTAGTTTCTGTTTGTGTCTCCCCTGAGGAGGTTTCAGGCCAGCTATGTCTTTCATACTATCTCTTTTGGTTTGGAAGCTATTGCTGGACGTTTGGTAGAAAAAGCTGCTCCGGCCGAGAAAAACACTTTTGGTGCACCATGCAGGTACATTTGAGTTTCCCAGGCAAACGAAAGCAGTGACACCAAAGTTTCTAGTTTCTGTTTGTGTCTCCCCTGAGGAGGTTTCAGGCCAGCAATATCTTTCAGAACTGTCTGTTTTGGTTTGGAAGCTACTGCTGGACGTTTGGTAGAAAAAGCTTCTCCGGCCGAGAAAAACAGTTTTGGTGCACCATGCAGGTACATTTGAGTTTCCCAGGCAAACGAAAGCAGTGACACCAAAGTTTCTAGTTTCTGTTTGTGTCTCCCCTGAGGAGGTTTCAGGCCAGCTATGTCTTTCAGTACTATCTCTTTTGGTTTGGAAGCTATTGCTGGACGTTTGGTAGAAAAAGCTGCTCTGGCCGATAAAAACACTTTTGGTGCACCATGCAGGTACATTTGAGGTTCCCAGGCAAAAGAAAGCAGTTACACCAAAGTTTCTACTTCCAGTTTGTGTCTCCCCTGAGGAGGTTTCAGGCTAGCTATGTCTTTCAGTACTATCTCTTTTGGTTTGGAAGCTATTGCTGGACGTAATGCATTTTTGGTCTGAAAAGATTCTCCGGCCGAGAAAAACACTTTTGGTGCACCATGCAGGTACATTTGAGTTTCCAACGCAAACGAAAGCAGTGACACCAAAGTTTCTAGTTTCTGTTTGTGTCTCCCCTGAGGAGGTTTCAGGCCAGCAATATCTTTCAGAACTGTCTGTTTAAGTTTGGAAGATACTGCTTGACGTTTGGTAGAAAAAGCTTCTCCGGCCGAGAAAAACAGTTTTGGTGCACCATGCAGGTACATTTGAGTTTCCAACGCAAACGAAAGCAGTGACACCAAAGTTTCTAGTTTCTGTTTGTGTCTCCCCTGAGGAGGTTTCAGGCCAGCTATGTCTTTCAGTACTATCTCTTTTGGTTTGGAAGCTATTGCTGGACGTTTGGTAGAAAAAGCTGCTCCGGCTGAGAAAAACACTTTTGGTGCACCATGCAGGTACATTTGAGTTTCCCAGGCAAACGAAAGCAGTTACACCAAAGTTTCTAGTTTCTGTTTGTGTCTCCCCTGAGGAGGTTTCAGGCTAGCAATGTCTTTCAGTACTATCTCTTTTGGTTTGGAAGCTATTGCTGGACGTTTGGCATGTTTGGTAGAAAAAGCTTCTCCGGCCGAGAAAAACACTTTTGGTGCACCATGCAGGTACATTTGAGGTTCCCAGGCAAAAGAAAGCAGTTACACCAAAGTTTCTACTTCCTGTTTGTGTCTCCCCTGAGGAGGTTTCAGGCCAGCTATGTCTTTCAGTACTATCTCTTTTGGTTTGGAAGCTATTGCTGGACGTAAGGCATTTTTGGGCTAAAAAGCTTCTCCGGCTGAGAAAAACACTTTTGGTGCACCATGCAGGTACATTTGAGTTTCCCAGGCAAACGAAAGCAGTTACACCAAAGTTTCTAGTTTCTGTTTGTGTCTCCCCTGAGGAGGTTTCAGACCAGCCATATCTTTCAGAACTATCTCTTTTGGTTTGTAAGCTATTGCTGGACGTTTGGCATGTTTGGTAGAAAAAGCTGCTCCGGCCGAGAAAAACACTTTTGGTGCACCATGCAGGTACATTTGAGTTTCCAACGCAAACGAAAGCAGTTACACCAAAGTTTCTAGTTTCTGTTTGTGTCTCCCCTGAGGAGGTTTCAGGCTAGCAATATCTTTCAGAACTATCTCTTTTGGTTTGGAAGCTATTGCTGGACGTTTTGTAGAAAAAGCTGCTCAGGCCGAGAAAAACAGCTTTGGTGCACCATGCAGGTACATTTGAGTTTCCCAGGCAAACGAAAGCAGTGACACCAAAGTTTCTAGTTTCTGTTTGTGTCTCCCCTGAGGAGGTTTCAGGCTAGCAATGTCTTTCAGTACTATCTCTTTTGGTTTGGAAGCTA
Source organism: Laterallus jamaicensis coturniculus (assembly GCA_022605575.1). Classification (NCBI taxonomy): domain Eukaryota; kingdom Metazoa; phylum Chordata; class Aves; order Gruiformes; family Rallidae; genus Laterallus; species Laterallus jamaicensis. Next base: position 4,474,707 of record JAKCOX010000001.1, read on the forward strand.
TTGCTGGACGTTTGGCATGTTTGGTAGAAATAGCTTCTCCGGCCGAGAAAAACACTTTTGGTGCACCATGCAGGTACATTTGAGTTTCCCAGGAAACGAAAGCAGTTACACCAAAGTTTCTAGTTTCTGTTTGTGTCTCCCCTGAGGAGGTTTCAGGCCAGCAATGTCTTTCAGTACTATCTCTTTTGGTTTGGAAGCTATTGCTGGACGTTCGGTAGAAAAAGCTGCTCAGGCCGAGAAAAACACTTTTGGTGCACCATGCAGGTACATTTGAGTTTCCCAGGCAAACGAAAGCAGTTACACCAAAGTTTCTAGTTTCTGTTTGTGTCTCCCCTGAGGAGGTTTCAGGCCAGCTATGTCTTTCAGTACTATCTCTTTTGGTTTGGAAGCTATTGCTGGACGTTTGGTAGAAAAAGCTGCTCTGGCCGAGAAAAACACTTTTGGTGCACCATGCAGGTACATTTGAGTTTCCCAGGCAAACGAAAGCAGTTACACCAAAGTTTCTAGTTTCTGTTTGTGTCTCCCCTGAGGAGGTTTCAGGCTAGCAATGTCTTTCAGTACTATCTCTTTTGGTTTGGAAGCTATTGCTGGACGTTTGGCATGTTTGGTAGAAAAAGCTGCTCTGGCCGAGAAAAACACTTTTGGTGCACCATGCAGGTACATTTGAGTTTCCTAGGAAACGAAAGCAGTTACACCAAAGTTTCTAGTTTCTGTTTGTGTCTCCCCTGAGGAGGTTTAAGGCCAGCAATGTCTTTCAGTACTGTCTCTTTTGGTTTGGAAGCTATTGCTGGACGTTCGGTAGAAAAAGCTGCTCAGGCCGAGAAAAACACTTTTGGTGCACCATGCAGGTACATTTGAGTTTCCCAGGCAAACGAAAGCAGTGACACCAATGTTTCTAGTTTCTGTTTGTGTCTCCCCTGAGGAGGTTTCAGGCCAGCAATGTCTTTCAGTACTATCTCTTTTGGTTTGGAAGCTATTGCTGGACGTTTGGTAGAAAAAGCTTCTCCGGCCGAGAAAAACACTTTTGGTGCACCATGCAGGTACATTTGAGTTTCCCAGGCAAACCAAAGCAGTGACACCAAAGTTTCTAGTTTCTGTTTGTGTCTCCCCTGAGGAGGTTTCAGGCCAGCAATATCTTTCACTACTATCTCTTTTGGTTTGGAAGCTATTGCTGGACGTTTGGTAGAAAAAGCTTCTCCGGCCGAGAAAAACACTTTTGGTGCACCATGCAGGTACATTTGAGGTTCCAACGCAAACGAAAGCAGTTACACCAAAGTTTCTAGTTTCTGTTTGTGTCTCCCCTGAGGAGGTTTCAGGCTAGCAATATCTTTCAGAACTATCTCTTTTGGTTTGGAAGCTATTGCTGGACGTTTTGTAGAAAAAGCTGCTCAGGCCGAGAAAAACAGCTTTGGTGCACCATGCAGGTACATTTGAGTTTCCCAGGCAAACGAAAGCAGTGACACCAAAGTTTCTAGTTTCTGTTTGTGTCTCCCCTGAGGAGGTTTCAGGCTAGCAATGTCTTTCAGTACTATCTCTTTTGGTTTGGAAGCTATTGCTGGACGTTTGGCATGTTTGGTAGAAATAGCTTCTCCGGCCGAGAAAAACACTTTTGGTGCACCATGCAGGTACATTTGAGTTTCCCAGGAAACGAAAGCAGTTACACCAAAGTTTCTAGTTTCTGTTTGTGTCTCCCCTGAGGAGGTTTCAGGCCAGCAATGTCTTTCAGTACTATCTCTTTTGGTTTGGAAGCTATTGCTGGACGTTCGGTAGAAAAAGCTGCTCAGGCCGAGAAAAACACTTTTGGTGCACCATGCAGGTACATTTGAGTTTCCCAGGCAAACGAAAGCAGTTACACCAAAGTTTCTAGTTTCTGTTTGTGTCTCCCCTGAGGAGGTTTCAGGCCAGCTATGTCTTTCAGTACTATCTCTTTTGGTTTGGAAGCTATTGCTGGACGTTTGGTAGAAAAAGCTGCTCTGGCCGAGAAAAACACTTTTGGTGCACCATGCAGGTACATTTGAGTTTCCCAGGCAAACGAAAGCAGTTACACCAAAGTTTCTAGTTTCTGTTTGTGTCTCCCCTGAGGAGGTTTCAGGCTAGCAATGTCTTTCAGTACTATCTCTTTTGGTTTGGAAGCTATTGCTGGACGTTTGGCATGTTTGGTAGAAAAAGCTGCTCTGGCCGAGAAAAACACTTTTGGTGCACCATGCAGGTACATTTGAGTTTCCTAGGAAACGAAAGCAGTTACACCAAAGTTTCTAGTTTCTGTTTGTGTCTCCCCTGAGGAGGTTTAAGGCCAGCAATGTCTTTCAGTACTGTCTCTTTTGGTTTGGAAGCTATTGCTGGACGTTCGGTAGAAAAAGCTGCTCAGGCCGAGAAAAACACTTTTGGTGCACCATGCAGGTACATTTGAGTTTCCCAGGCAAACGAAAGCAGTGACACCAATGTTTCTAGTTTCTGTTTGTGTCTCCCCTGAGGAGGTTTCAGGCCAGCAATGTCTTTCAGTACCATCTCTTTTGGTTTGGAAGCTATTGCTGGACGTTTGGTAGAAAAAGCTTCTCCGGCCGAGAAAAACACTTTTGGTGCACCATGCAGGTACATTTGAGTTTCCCAGGCAAACCAAAGCAGTGACACCAAAGTTTCTAGTTTCTGTTTGTGTCTCCCCTGAGGAGGTTTCAGGCCAGCAATATCTTTCACTACTATCTCTTTTGGTTTGGAAGCTATTGCTGGACGTTTGGTAGAAAAAGCTTCTCCGGCCGAGAAAAACACTTTTGGTGCACCATGCAGGTACATTTGAGGTTCCCAGGCAAAAGAAAGCAGTTACACCAAAGTTTCTACTTCCAGTTTGTGTCTCCCCTGAGGAGGTTTCAGGCCAGCTATGTCTTTCAGTACTATCTCTTTTGGTTTGGAAGCTATTGCTGGACGTAAGGCATTTTTGGTCTAAAAAGCTTCTCCGGCCGAGAAAAACACTTTTGGTGCACCATGCAGGTACATTTGAGTTTCCCAGGCAAACGAAAGCAGTGACACCAAAGTTTCTAGTTTCTGTTTGTGTCTCCCCTGAGGAGGTTTCAGGCCAGCTATGTCTTTCAGTACTATCTCTTTTGGTTTGGAAGCTATTGCTGGACGTTTGGTAGAAAAAGCTGCTCCGGCTGAGAAAAACACTTTTGGTGCAACATGCAGGTACATTTGAGGTTCCCAGGCAAACGAAAGCAGTGACACCAAAGTTTCTAGTGTCTGTTTGTGTCTCCCCTGAGGAGGTTTCAAACCAGCAATATCTTTCAGAACTATCTGTTTTGGTTTGGAATCTATTGCTGGACGTTTGGCATGTTTTTTAGAAAAAGCTGCTCCGGCCGAGAAAAACACTTTTGGTGCACCATGCAGGTACATTTGAGTTTCCCAGGCAAACGAAAGCAGTGACGCCAAAGTTTCTAGTTTCTGTTTGTGTCTCCCTTGAGGAGGTTTCAGGCCAGCTATGTCTATCAGTACTATCTCTTTTGGTTTGGAAGCTATTGCTGGACGTTGGGTAGAAAAAGCTGCTCAGGCCGAGAAAAACAATTTTTGTCACCATGCAGGTACATTTGAGTTTCCCAGGACAACGAAAGCAGTGACACCAAAGTTTCTACTTTCTGTTTGTGTCTCCCCTGAGGAGGTTTCAGGCCAGCTATGTCTTTCAGTACTATCTCTTTTGGTTTGGAAGCTATAGCTGGAGGTTTGGCATTTTTTGTAGAAAATGTTTCTCCGGCCGAGAAAAACACTTTTGGTGCACCATGCAGGTACATTTGAGTTTCCCAGGCAAACGAAAGCAGTGACACCAAAGTTTCTAGTTTCTGTTTGTGTCTCCCCTGAGGAGGTCTCAGGCCAGCTATGTCTTTCAGTACTATCTCTTTTGGTTTGGAAGCTATTGCTGGACGTTTGGTAGAAAAAGCTGCTCCGGCTGAGAAAAACACTTTTGGTGCACCATGCAGGTACATTTGAGGTTCCCAGGCAAACGAAAGCAGTGACACCAAAGTTTCTAGTGTCTGTTTGTGTCTCCCCTGAGGAGGTTTCAGGCCAGCAATATCTTTCAGAACTATCTGTTTTGGGTTGGAAGCTATTGCTGGACGTTTGGCATGTTTGTTAGAAAATGCTGCTCCGGCCGAGAAAAACACTTTTGGTGCACCATGCAGGTACATTTGAGTTTCCCAGGCAAACGAAAGCAGTGACGCCAAAGTTTCTAGTTTCTGTTTGTGTCTCCCCTCAGGAGGTTTCAGGCCAGCTATGTCTTTCAGTACTATCTCTTTTGGTTTGGAAGCTATTGCTGGACGTTTGGCATGTTTGGTAGAAAAAGCTTCTCCGGCCGAGAAAAACACTTTTGGTGCACCATGCAGGTACATTTGAGTTTCCCAGGCAAACGAAAGCAGTGACACCAAAGTTTCTAGTTTCTGTTTGTGTCTCCCCTGAGGAGGTTTAAGGCCATCTATGTCTTTCAGAACTATCTCTTTTAGTTTGGAAGCTATTGCTGGACGTTTGGTAGAAAAAGCTGCTCTGGCCGAGAAAAACACTTTTGGTGCACCATGCAGGTACATTTGAGTTTCCCAGGCAAACGAAAGCAGTTACACCAAAGTTTCTAGTTTCTGTTTGTGTCTCCCCTGAGGAGGTTTCAGGCCAGCAATGTCTTTCAGTACTATCTCTTTTGGTTTGGAAGCTATTGCTGGACGTTTGGTAGAAAAAGCTGCTCTGGCCGAGAAAAACACTTTTGGTGCACCATGCAGGTACATTTGAGGTTCCCAGGCAAAAGAAAGCAGTTACACCAAAGTTTCTACTTCCTGTTTGTGTCTCCCCTGAGGAGGTTTCAGGCCAGCTATGTCTTTCAGTACTATCTCTTTTGGTTTGGAAGCTATTGCTGGACGTAAGGCATTTTTGGTCTAAAAAGCTTCTCCGGCCGAGAAAAACACTTTTGGTGCACCATGCAGGTACATTTGAGTTTCCCAGGCAAACGAAAGCAGTAACACCAAAGTTTCTAGTTTCTGTTTGTGTCTCCCCTGAGGAGGTTTCAGGCCAGCTATGTCTTTCATACTATCTCTTTTGGTTTGGAAGCTATTGCTGGACGTTTGGTAGAAAAAGCTGCTCCGGCCGAGAAAAACACTTTTGGTGCACCATGCAGGTACATTTGAGTTTCCCAGGCAAACGAAAGCAGTGACACCAAAGTTTCTAGTTTCTGTTTGTGTCTCCCCTGAGGAGGTTTCAGGCCAGCTATGTCTTTCAGTACTATCTCTTTTGGTTTGGAAGCTATTGCTGGACGTTTGGCATGTTTGGTAGAAAAAGCTTCTCCGGCCGAGAAAAACACTTTTGGTGCACCATGCAGGTACATTTGAGTTTCCCAGGACAACGAAAGCAGTGACACCAAAGTTTCTAGTTTCTGTTTGTGTCTCCCCTGATGAGGTTTCAGGCCAGCTATGTCTTTCAGTACTATCTCTTTTGGTTTGCAAGCTATTGCTGGACGTCTGGCATGTTTGGTAGAAAAAGCTTCTCCGGCCGAGAAAAACACTTTTGGTGCACCATGCAGGTACATTTGAGTTTCCCAGGCAAACGAAAGCAGTGACACCAAAGTTTCTAGTTTCTGTTTGTGTCTCCCCTGAGGAGGTTTCAGGCCATCTATGTCTTGCAGTACTATCTCTTTTGGTTTGGAAGCTATTGCTGGACATTTGGTAGAAAAAGCTGCTCTGGCCGAGAAAAACACTTTTGGTGCACCATGCAGGTACATTTGAGTTTCCCAGGCAAACGAAAGCAGTTACACCAAAGTTTCTAGTTTCTGTTTGTGTCTCCCCTGAGGAGGTTTCAGGCCAGCTATGTCTTTCAGTACTATCTCTTTTGGTTTGGAAGCTATAGCTGGAGGTTTGGCATTTTTTGTTGAAAAAGTTTCTCCGGCCGAGAAAAACACTTTTGGTGCACCATGCAGGTACATTTGAGTTTCCCAGGCAAACGAAAGCAGTGACACCAAAGTTTCTAGTTTCTGTTTGTGTCTCCCCTGAGGAGGTTTCAGGCCAGCTATGTCTTTCAGTACTATCTCTTTTGGTTTGGAAGCTATTGCTGGACGTTTGGCATGTTTGGTAGAAAAAGCTTCTCCGGCCGAGAAAAACACTTTTGGTGCACCATGCAGGTACATTTGAGTTTCCCAGGCAAACGAAAGCAGTTACACCAAAGTTTCTAGTTTCTGTTTGTTTCTCCACTGAGGAGGTTTCAGGCCAGCTATGTCTTTCAGTACTATCTCTTTTGGTTTGGAAGCTACTGCTGGACGTTTGGCATGTTTGGTAGAAAAAGCTTCTCCGGCCGAGAAAAACACTTTTGGTGCACCATGCAGGTACATTTGAGTTTCCCAGGCAAACGAAAGCAGTGACACCAAAGTTTCTAGTTTCTGTTTGTGTCTCCCCTGAGGAGGTTTCAGGCCAGCTATGTCTTTCAGTACTATCTCTTTTGGTTTGGAAGCTATTGCTGGACGTTTGGTAGAAAAAGCTTCTCCGGCCGAGAAAAACACTTTTGGTGCACCATGCAGGTACATTTGAGGTTCCCAGGCAAAAGAAAGCAGTTACACCAAAGTTTCTACTTCCTGTTTGTGTCTCCCCTGAGGAGGTTTCAGGCCAGCTATGTCTTTCAGTACTATCTCTTTTGGTTTGGAAGCTATTGCTGGACGTAAGGCATTTTTGGGCTAAAAAGCTTCTCCGGCCGAGAAAAACACTTTTGGTGCACCATGCAGGTACATTTGAGTTTCCCAGGCAAACGAAAGCAGTGACACCAAAGTTTCTAGTTTCTGTTTGTGTCTCCCCTGAGGAGGTTTCAGGCCAGCAATATCTTTCAAAACTGTCTGTTTTGGTTTGGAAGCTACTGCTGGACGTTTGGTAGAAAAAGCTTCTCCGGCCGAGAAAAACAGTTTTGGTGCACCATGCAGGTACATTTGAGTTTCCCAGGCAAACGAAAGCAGTGACACCAAAGTTTCTAGTTTCTGTTTGTGTCTCCCCTGAGGAGGTTTCAGGCCAGCTATGTCTTTCAGTACTATCTCTTTTGGTTTGGAAGCTATTGCTGGACGTTTGGTAGAAAAAGCTGCTCTGGCCGAGAAAAACACTTTTGGTGCACCATGCAGGTACATTTGAGGTTCCCAGGCAAAAGAAAGCAGTGACACCAAAGTTTCTACTTCCTGTTTGTGTCTCCCCTGAGGAGGTTTCAGGCCAGCTATGTCTTTCAGTACTATCTCTTTTGGTTTGGAAGCTATTGCTGGACGTAATGCATTTTTGGTCTAAAAAGCTTCTCCGGCCGAGAAAAACACTTTTGGTGCACCATGCAGGTACATTTGAGTTTCCCAGGCAAACGAAAGCAGTTACACCAAAGTTTCTAGTTTCTGTTTGTGTCTCCCCTGAGGAGGTTTCAGACCAGCCATATCTTTCAGAACTATCTCTTTTGGTTTGGAAGCTATTGCTGGACGTTTGGCATGTTTGGTAGAAAAAGCTGCTCCGGCCGAGAAAAACACTTTTGGTGCACCATGCAGGTACATTTGAGTTTCCAACGCAAACGAAAGCAGTTACACCAAAGTTTCTAGTTTCTGTTTGTGTCTCCCTTGAGGAGGTTTCAGGCCAGCAATATCTTTCAGAACTATCTCTTTTGGTTTGGAAGCTATTGCTGGACGTTTGGTAGAAAAAGCTTCTCCGGCCGAGAAAAACAGCTTTGGTGCACCATGCAGGTACATTTGAGTTTCCCAGGCAAACGAAAGCAGTGACACCAAAGTTTCTAGTTTCTGTTTGTGTCTCCCCTGAGGAGGTTTCAGGCCAGCTATGTCTTTCAGTACTATCTCTTTTGGTTTGGAAGCTATTGCTGGACGTAAGGCATTTTTGGGCTAAAAAGCTTCTCCGGCCGAGAAAAACACTTTTGGTGCACCATGCAGGTACATTTGAGTTTCCTTGGAAACGAAAGCAGTTACACCAAAGTTTCTAGTTTCTGTTTGTGTCTCCCCTGAGGAGGTTTCAGGCCAGCAATGTCTTTCAGTACTGTCTCTTTTGGTTTGGAAGCTATTGCTGGACGTTCGGTAGAAAAAGCTGCTCTGGCCGAGAAAAACACTTTTGGTGCACCATGCAGGTACATTTGAGTTTCCCAGGCAAACGAAAGCAGTTACACCAAAGTTTCTAGTTTCTGTTTGTGTCTCCCCTGAGGAGGTTTCAGGCCAGGCATATCTTTCAGAACTATCTCTTTTGGTTTGGAAGCTATTGCTGGACGTTTGGCATGTTTGGTAGAAAAAGCTGCTCCGGCCGAGAAAAACACTTTTGGTGCACCATGCAGGTACATTTGAGTTTCCAACGCAAACGAAAGCAGTTACACCAAAGTTTCTAGTTTCTGTTTGTGTCTCCCCTGAGGAGGTTTCAGGCCAGCAATATCTTTCAGAACTATCTCTTTTGGTTTGGAAGCTATTGCTGGACGTTTGGTAGAAAAAGCTTCTCCGGCCGAGAAAAACAGCTTTGGTGCACCATGCAGGTACATTTGAGTTTCCCAGGCAAACGAAAGCAGTGACAACAAAGTTTCTAGTTTCTGTTTGTGTCTCCCCTGAGGAGGTTTCAGGCCAGCTATGTCTTTCAGTACTATCTCTTTTGGTTTGGAAGCTATTGCTGGACGTTTGGTAGAAAAAGCTTCTCCGGCCGAGAAAAACACTTTTGGTGCACCATGCAGGTACATTTGAGTTTCCCAGGCAAACGAAAGCAGTGAAACCAAAGTTTCTAGTTTCTGTTTGTGTCTCCCCTGAGGAGGTTTCAGGCTAGCAATGTCTTTCAGTACTATCTCTTTTGGTTTGGAAGCTATTGCTGGACGTTTGGCATGTTTGGTAGAAAAAGCTTCTCCGGCCGAGAAAAACACTTTTGGTGCACCATGCAGGTACATTTGAGTTTCCTAGGAAACGAAAGCAGTTACACCAAAGTTTCTAGTTTCTGTTTGTGTCTCCCCTGAGGAGGTTTCAGGCCAGCTATGTCTTTCAGTACTATCTCTTTTGGTTTGGAAGCTATTGCTGGACGTTTGGTAGAAAAAGCTGCTCCGGCCGAGAAAAACACTTTTGGTGCACCATGCAGGTACATTTGAGTTTCCCAGGCAAACGAAAGCAGTGACACCAAAGTTTCTAGTTTCTGTTTGTGTCTCCCCTGAGGAGGTTTCAGGCCAGCAATATCTTTCAGAACTGTCTGTTTTGGTTTGGAAGCTACTGCTGGACGTTTGGTAGAAAAAGCTTCTCCGGCCGAGAAAAACACTTTTGGTGCACCATGCAGGTACATTTGAGTTTCCCAGGCAAACGAAAGCAGTGACACCAAAGTTTCTAGTTTCTGTTTGTGTCTCCCCTGAGGACGTTTCAGGCCAGCTATGTCTTTCAGTACTATCTCTTTTGGTTTGGAAGCTATTGCTGGACGTTTGGTAGAAAAAGCTGCTCTGGCCGAGAAAAACACTTTTGGTGCACCATGCAGGTACATTTGAGGTTCCCAGGCAAAAGAAAGCAGTTACACCAAAGTTTCTACTTCCTGTTTGTGTCTCCCCTGAGGAGGTTTCAGGCCAGCTATGTCTTTCAGTACTATCTCTTTTGGTTTGGAAGCTATTGGTGGACGTAATGCATTTTTGGTCTAAAAAGCTTCTCCGGCCGAGAAAAACACTTTTGGTGCACCATGCAGGTACATTTGAGTTTCCCAGGCAAACGAAAGCAGTTACACCAAAGTTTCTAGTTTCTGTTTGTGTCTCCCCTGAGGAGGTTTCAGGCCAGCCATATCTTTCAGAACTATCTCTTTTGGTTTGGAAGCTATTGCTGGACGTTTGGCATGTTTGGTAGAAAAAGCTGCTCCGGCCGAGAAAAACACTTTTGGTGCACCATGCAGGTACATTTGAGTTTCCAACGCAAACGAAAGCAGTTACACCAAAGTTTCTAGTTTCTGTTTGTGTCTCCCCTGAGGAGGTTTCAGGCCAGCAATATCTTTCAGAACTATCTCTTTTGGTTTGGAAGCTATTGCTGGACGTTTGGTAGAAAAAGCTTCTCCGGCCGAGAAAAACAGCTTTGGTGCACCATGCAGGTACATTTGAGTTTCCCAGGCAAACGAAAGCAGTGACAACAAAGTTTCTAGTTTCTGTTTGTGTCTCCCCTGAGGAGGTTTGAGGCCAGCTATGTCTTTCAGTACTATCTCTTTTGGTTTGGAAGCTATTGCTGGACGTTTTGTAGAAAAAGCTTCTCCGGCCGAGAAAAACACTTTTGGTGCACCATGCAGGTACATTTGAGTTTCCCAGGCAAACGAAAGCAGTGAAACCAAAGTTTCTAGTTTCTGTTTGTGTCTCCCCTGAGGAGGTTTCAGGCTCGCAATGTCTTTCAGTACTATCTCTTTTGGTTTGGAAGCTATTGCTGGACGTTTGGCATGTTTGGTAGAAAAAGCTTCTCCGGCCGAGAAAAACACTTTTGGTGCACCATGCAGGTACATTTGAGTTTCCTAGGAAACGAAAGCAGTTACACCAAAGTTTCTAGTTTCTGTTTGTGTCTCCCCTGAGGAGGTTTCAGGCCAGCAATGTCTTTCAGTACTGTCTCTTTTGGTTTGGAAGCTATTGCTGGACGTTCGGTAGAAAAAGCTGCTCTGGCCGAGAAAAACACATTTGGTGCACCATGCAGGTACATTTGAGTTTCCCAGGCAAACGAAAGCAGTTACACCAAAGTTTCTAGTTTCTGTTTGTGTCTCCCCTGAGGAGGTTTCAGGCCAGCAATATCTTTCAGTACTATCTCTTTTGGTTTAGAAGCTATTTTTGTACGTTTTGTTGAAAAAGCTGCTCCGGCCGAGAAAAACACTTTTGGTGCACCATGCAGGTACATTTGAGTTTCCCAGGCAAATGAAAGCAGTTACACCAAAGTTTCTAGTTTCTGTTTGTGTCTCCCCTGAGGAGGTTTCAGGCCAGCTATGTCTTTCAGTGCTATCTCTTTTCGTTTGGAAGCTATTGCTGGACGTTTGGTAGAAAAAGCTTCTCCGGCCGAGAAAAACACTTTTGGTGCACCATGCAGGTACATTTGAGTTTCCCAGGCAAACAAAAGCAGTGACACCAAAGTTTCTAGTTTCTGTTTGTGTCTCCCCTGAGGAGGTTTCAGGCCAGCAATATCTTTCAGAACTATCTGTTTTTGTTTAGAAGTTATTGCTGGACGTTTGGTAGAAAAAGCTGCTCTGGCCAAGAAAAACACTTTGGTGCACCATGCAGGTACATTTGAGTTTCCCAGGCAAACGAAAGCAGTGACACCAAAGTTTCTAGTTTCTGTTTGTGTCTCCCCTGAGGAGGTTTCAGGCCATCTATGTCTTTCAGTACTATCTCTTTTGGTTTGGATGCTATTGCTGGACGTTTGGCATGTTTGGTAGAAAAAGCTTCTCCGGCCGAGAAAAACACTTTTGGTGCACCATGCAGGTACATTTGAGTTTCCCAGGCAAACGAAAGCAGTGACACCAAAGTTTCTAGTTTCTGTTTGTGTCTCCCCGAGGAGGTTTCAGGCCAGAAATATCTTTCAGTACTATCTCTTTTGTTTTGGAAGCTATTGCTGGACGTTTGGTAGAAAAAGCTGCTCCGGCCGAGAAAAACACTTTTGGTGCACCATGCAGGTACATTTGAGTTTCCCAGGCAAACGAAAGCAGTTTCACCAAAGTTTCTAGTTTCTGTTTGTGTCTCCCCTGAGGAGGTTTCAGGCCAGCAATGTCTTTCAGTACTGTCTCTTTTGGTTTGGAATCTATTGCTGGACGTTCGGTAGAAAAAGCTGCTCAGGCCGAGAAAAACACTTTTGGTGCAACATGCAGGTACATTTGAGTTTCCCAGGCAAACGAAAGCAGTGACACCAATGTTTCTAGTTTCTGTTTGTGTCTCCCCTGAGGAGGTTTCAGGCCAGCAATGTCTTTCAGTACTATCTCTTTTGGTTTGGAAGCTATTGCTGGACGTTTGGTAGAAAAAGCTGCTCTGGCCGAGAAAAACACTTTTGGTGCACCATGCAGGTACATTTGAGTTTCCCAGGCAAAAGAAAGCAGTTACACCAAAGTTTCTACTTCCTGTTTGTGTCTCCCCTGAGGAGGTTTCAGGCCAGCTATGTCTTTCAGTACTATCTCTTTTGGTTTGGAAGCTATTGCTGGACGTAAGGCATTTTTGGTCTAAAAAGCTTCTCCGGCCGAGAAAAACACTTTTGGTGCACCATGCAGGTACATTTGAGTTTCCCAGGCAAACGAAAGCAGTTACACCAAAGTTTCTAGTTTCTGTTTGTGTCTCCCCTGAGGAGGTTTCAGGCCAGCTATGTCTTTCATACTATCTCTTTTGGTTTGGAAGCTATTGCTGGACGTTTGGTAGAAAAAGCTGCTCCGGCCGAGAAAAACACTTTTGGTGCACCATGCAGGTACATTTGAGTTTCCCAGGCAAACGAAAGCAGTGACACCAAAGTTTCTAGTTTCTGTTTGTGTCTCCCCTGAGGACGTTTCAGGCCAGCTATGTCTTTCAGTACTATCTCTTTTGGTTTGGAAGCTATTGCTGGACGTTTGGTAGAAAAAGCTGCTCTGGCCGAGAAAAACACATTTGGTGCACCATGCAGGTACATTTGAGGTTCCCAGGCAAAAGAAAGCAGTTACACCAAAGTTTCTACTTCCTGTTTGTGTCTCCCCTGAGGAGGTTTCAGGCCAGCTATGTCTTTAAGTACTATCTCTTTTGGTTTGGAAGCTATTGCTGGACGTAATGCATTTTTGGTCTAAAAAGCTTCTCCGGCCGAGAAAAACACTTTTGGTGCACCATGCAGGTACATTTGAGTTTCCCAGGCAAACGAAAGCAGTTACACCAAAGTTTCTAGTTTCTGGTTGTGTCTCCCCTGAGGAGGTTTCAGGCCAGCCATATCTTTCAGAACTATCTCTTTTGGTTTGGAAGCTATTGCTGGACGTTTGGCATGTTTGGTAGAAAAAGCTGCTCCGGCCGAGAAAAACACTTTTGGTGCACCATGCATGTACATTTGAGTTTCCAACGCAAACGAAAGCAGTTACACCAAAGTTTCTAGTTTCTGTTTGTGTCTCCCCTGAGGAGGTTTCAGGCCAGCAATATCTTTCAGAACTATCTCTTTTGGTTTGGAAGCTATTGCTGGACGTTTGGTAGAAAAAGCTTCTCCGGCCGAGAAAAACAGCTTTGGTGCACCATGCAGGTACATTTGAGTTTCCCAGGCAAACGAAAGCAGTGACAACAAAGTTTCTAGTTTCTGTTTGTGTCTCCCCTGAGGAGGTTTCAGGCCAGTAATGTCTTTCAGTACTATCTCTTTTGGTTTGGAAGCTATTGCTGGACGTTTGGTAGAAAAAGTTTCTCCGGCCGAGAAAAACACTTTTGGTGCACCATGCAGGTACATTTGAGTTTCCCAGGCAAACGAAAGCAGTGAAACCAAAGTTTCTAGTTTCTGTTTGTGTCTCCCCTGAGGAGGTTTCAGGCTAGCAATGTCTTTCAGTACTATCTCTTTTGGTTTGGAAGCTATTGCTGGACGTTTGGCATGTTTGGTAGAAAAAGCTTCTCAGGCCGAGAAAAACACTTTTGGTGCACCATGCAGGTACATTTGAGTTTCCTAGGAAACGAAAGCAGTTACACCAAAGTTTCTAGTTTCTGTTTGTGTCTCCCCTGAGGAGGTTTCAGGCCAGCAATATCTTTCAGAACTGTCTGTTTTGGTTTGGAAGCTACTGCTGGACGTTTGGTAGAAAAAGCTGCTCCGGCCGAGAAAAACACTTTTGGTGCACCATGCATGTACATTTGAGTTTCCAACGCAAACGAAAGCAGTTACACCAAAGTTTCTAGTTTCTGTTTGTGTCTCCCCTGAGGAGGTTTCAGGCCAGCAATATCTTTCAGAACTATCTCTTTTGGTTTGGAAGCTATTGCTGGACGTTTGGTAGAAAAAGCTTCTCCGGCCGAGAAAAACAGCTTTGGTGCACCATGCAGGTACATTTGAGTTTCCCAGGCAAACGAAAGCAGTGACAACAAAGTTTCTAGTTTCTGTTTGTGTCTCCCCTGAGGAGGTTTCAGGCCAGTAATGTCTTTCAGTACTATCTCTTTTGGTTTGGAAGCTATTGCTGGACGTTTGGTAGAAAAAGTTTCTCCGGCCGAGAAAAACACTTTTGGTGCACCATGCAGGTACATTTGAGTTTCCCAGGCAAACGAAAGCAGTGAAACCAAAGTTTCTAGTTTCTGTTTGTGTCTCCCCTGAGGAGGTTTCAGGCTAGCAATGTCTTTCAGTACTATCTCTTTTGGTTTGGAAGCTATTGCTGGACGTTTGGCATGTTTGGTAGAAAAAGCTTCTCAGGCCGAGAAAAACACTTTTGGTGCACCATGCAGGTACATTTGAGTTTCCTAGGAAACGAAAGCAGTTACACCAAAGTTTCTAGTTTCTGTTTGTGTCTCCCCTGAGGAGGTTTCAGGCCAGCAATATCTTTCAGAACTGTCTGTTTTGGTTTGGAAGCTACTGCTGGACGTTTGGTAGAAAAAGCTTCTCCGGCCGAGAAAAACACTTTTGGTGCACCATGCAGGTACATTTGAGTTTCCCAGGCAAACGAAAGCAGTGACACCAAAGTTTCTAGTTTCTGTTTGTGTCTCCCCTGAGGACGTTTCAGGCCAGCTATGTCTTTCAGTACTATCTCTTTTGGTTTGGAAGCTACTGCTGGACGTTTGGTAGAAAAAGCTGCTCTGGCCGAGAAAAACACTTTTGGTGCACCATGCAGGTACATTTGAGGTTCCCAGGCAAAAGAAAGCAGTTACACCAAAGTTTCTACTTCCTGTTTCTGTCTCCCCTGAGGAGGTTTCAGGCCAGCTATGTCTTTCAGTACTATCTCTTTTGGTTTGGAAGCTATTGCTGGACGTAATGCATTTTTGGTCTAAAAAGCTTCTCCGGCCGAGAAAAACACTTTTGGTGCACCATGCAGGTACATTTGAGTTTCCCAGGCAAACGAAAGCAGTTACACCAAAGTTTCTAGTTTCTGTTTGTGTCTCCCCTGAGGAGGTTTCAGGCCAGCCATATCTTTCAGAACTATCTCTTTTGGTTTGGAAGCTATTGCTGGACGTTTGGCATGTTTGGTAGAAAAAGCTGCTCCGGCCGAGAAAAACACTTTTGGTGCACCATGCAGGTACATTTGAGTTTCCAACGCAAACGAAAGCAGTTACACCAAAGTTTCTAGTTTCTGTTTGTGTCTCCCCTGAGGAGGTTTCAGGCCAGCAATATCTTTCAGTACTATCTCTTTTGGTTTGGAAGCTATTTTTGTACGTTTTGTTGAAAAAGCTTCTCCGGCCGAGAAAAACAATTTTGGTGCACCATGCAGGTACATTTGAGTTTCCCAGGCAAATGAAAGCAGTTACACCAAAGTTTCTAGTTTCTGTTTGTGTCTCCCCTGAGGAGGTTTCAGGCCAGCTATGTCTTTCAGTGCTATCTCTTTTCGTTTGGAAGCTATTGCTGGACGTTTGGTAGAAAAAGCTTCTCCGGCCGAGAAAAACACTTTTGGTGCACCATGAGGGTACATTTGAGTTTCCCAGGCAAACAAAAGCAGTTACACCAAATTTTCTAGTTTCTGTTTGTGTCTCCCCTGAGGAGGTTTCAGGCCAGCAATATCTTTCAGAACTATCTGTTTTTGTTTAGAAGTTATTGCTGGACGTTTGGTAGAAAAAGCTGCTCTGGCCAAGAAAAACACTTTGGTGCACCATGCAGGTACATTTGAGTTTCCCAGGCAAACGAAAGCAGTGACACCAAAGTTTCTAGTTTCTGTTTGTGTCTCCCCTGAGGAGGTTTCAGGCCATCTATGTCTTTCAGTACTATCTCTTTTGGTTTGGATGCTATTGCTGGACGTTTGGCATGTTTGGTAGAAAAAGCTTCTCCGGCCGAGAAAAACACTTTTGGTGCACCATGCAGGTACATTTGAGTTTCCCAGGCAAACGAAAGCAGTGACACCAAAGTTTCTAGTTTCTGTTTGTGTCTCCCCGAGGAGGTTTCAGGCCAGAAATATCTTTCAGTACTATCTCTTTTGGTTTGGAAGCTATTGCTGGACGTTTGGTAGAAAAAGCTGCTCCGGCCGAGAAAAACACTTTTGGTGCACCATGCAGGTACATTTGAGTTTCCCAGGCAAACGAAAGCAGTTTCACCAAAGTTTCTAGTTTCTGTTTGTGTCTCCCCTGAGGAGGTTTCAGGCCAGCAATGTCTTTCAGTACTGTCTCTTTTGGTTTGGAATCTATTGCTGGACGTTCGGTAGAAAAAGCTGCTCAGGCCGAGAAAAACACTTTTGGTGCAACATGCAGGTACATTTGAGTTTCCCAGGCAAACGAAAGCAGTGACACCAATGTTTCTAGTTTCTGTTTGTGTCTCCCCTGAGGAGGTTTCAGGCCAGCAATGTCTTTCAGTACTATCTCTTTTTGTTTGGAAGCTATTGCTGGACGTTTGGTAGAAAAAGCTGCTCTGGCCGTGAAAAACACTTTTTGTGCACCATGCAGGTACATTTGAGTTTCCCAGGCAAAAGAAAGCAGTTACACCAAAGTTTCTACTTCCTGTTTGTGTCTCCCCTGAAGAGGTTTCAGGCCAGCTATGTCTTTCAGTACTATCTCTTTTGGTTTGGAAGCTATTGCTGGACGTAAGGCATTTTTGGTCTAAAAAGCTTCTCCGGCCGAGAAAAACACTTTTGGTGCACCATGCAGGTACATTTGAGTTTCCCAGGCAAACGAAAGCACTTACACCAAAGTTTCTAGTTTCTGTTTGTGTCTCCCCTGAGGAGGTTTCAGGCCAGCTATGTCTTTCATACTATCTCTTTTGGTTTGGAAGCTATTGCTGGACGTTTGGCATGTTTGGTAGAAAAAGCTGCTCCGGCCGAGAAAAACACTTTTGGTGCACCATGCAGGTACATTTGAGGTTCCCAGGCAAACGAAAGCAGTTTCACCAAAGTTTCTAGTTTCTGTTTGTGTCTCCCCTGAGGAGGTTTCAGGCCAGCAATGTCTTTCAGTACTGTCTCTTTTGGTTTGGAATCTATTGCTGGACGTTCGGTAGAAAAAGCTGCTCAGGCCGAGAAAAACACTTTTGGTGCAACATGCAGGTACATTTGAGTTTCCCAGGCAAACGAAAGCAGTGACACCAATGTTTCTAGTTTCTGTTTGTGTCTCCCCTGAGGAGGTTTCAGGCCAGCTATGTCTTTCAGTACTATCTCTTTTGGTTTGCAAGCTGTTGCTGGACGTTTGGTAGAAAAAGCTGCTCTGGCCGAGAAAAACACTTTTGGTGCACCATGCAGGTACATTTGAGTTTCCCAGGCAAAAGAAAGCAGTTACACCAAAGTTTCTACTTCCTGTTTGTGTCTCCCCTGAGGAGGTTTCAGGCCAGCTATGTCTTTCAGTACTATCTCTTTTGGTTTGGAAGCTATTGCTGGACGTAAGGCATTTTTGGTCTAAAAAGCTTCTCCGGCCGAGAAAAACACTTTTGGTGCACCATGCAGGTACATTTGAGTTTCCCAGGCAAACGAAAGCAGTTACACCAAAGTTTCTAGTTTCTGTTTGTGTCTCCCCTGAGGAGGTTTCAGGCCAGCTATGTCTTTCATACTATCTCTTTTGGTTTGGAAGCTATTGCTGGACGTTTGGTAGAAAAAGCTGCTCCGGCCGAGAAAAACACTTTTGGTGCACCATGCAGGTACATTTGAGTTTCCCAGGCAAACGAAAGCAGTGACACCAAAGTTTCTAGTTTCTGTTTGTGTCTCCCCTGAGGAGGTTTAAGGCCAGCAATATCTTTCAGAACTGTCTGTTTTGGTTTGGAAGCTACTGCTGGACGTTTGGTAGAAAAAGCTTCTCCGGCCGAGAAAAACACTTTTGGTGCACCATGCAGGTACATTTGAGTTTCCCAGGCAAACGAAAGCAGTTACACCAAAGTTTCTAGTTTCTGTTTGTGTCTCCCCTGAGGAGGTTTCAGGCCAGCTATGTCTTTCATACTATCTCTTTTGGTTTGGAAGCTATTGCTGGACGTTTGGTAGAAAAAGCTGCTCCGGCCGAGAAAAACACTTTTGGTGCACCATGCAGGTACATTTGAGTTTCACAGGCAAACGAAAGCAGTGACACCAAAGTTTCTAGTTTCTGTTTGTGTCTCCCCTGAGGAGGTATAAGGCCAGCAATATCTTTCAGAACTGTCTGTTTTGGTTTGGAAGCTACTGCTGGACGTTTGGTAGAAAAAGCTTCTCCGGCCGAGAAAAACACTTTTGGTGCACCATGCAGGTACATTTGAGTTTCCCAGGCAAACGAAAGCAGTTACACCAAAGTTTCTAGTTTCTGTTTGTGTCTCCCCTGAGGAGGTTTCAGGCCAGCTATGTCTTTCAGTACTATCTCTTTTGGTTTGGAAGCTATTGCTGGACGTTTGGTAGAAAAAGCTGCTCTGGCCGAGAAAAACACTTTTGGTGCACCATGCAGGTACATTTGAGGTTCCCAGGCAAACGAAAGCAGTTACACCAAAGTTTCTACTTCCTGTTTGTGTCTCCCCTGAGGAGGTTTCAGGCCAGCTATGTCTTTCAGTACTATCTCTTTTGGTTTGGAAGCTATTGCTAGACGTAATGCATTTTTGGTCTAAAAAGCTTCTCCGGCCGAGAAAAACACTTTTGGTGCACCATGCAGGTACATTTGAGTTTCCCAGGCAAACGAAAGCAGTTATACCAAAGTTTCTAGTTTCTGTTTGTGTCTCCCCTGAGGAGGTTTCAGGCCAGCCATATCTTTCAGAACTATCTCTTTTGGTTTGGAAGCTATTGCTGGACGTTTGGCATGTTTGGTAGAAAAAGCTGCTCCGGCCGAGAAAAACACTTTTGGTGCACCATGCAGGTACATTTGAGTTTCCCAGGCAAACGAAAGCAGTGACACCAAAGTTTCTAGTTTCTGTTTGTGTCTCCCCTGAGGAGGTTTCAGGCCAGCAATATCTTTCAGAACTATCTCTTTTGGTTTGGAAGCTATTGCTGGACGTTTGGTAGAAAAAGCTTCTCCGGCCGAGAAAAACAGCTTTGGTGCACCATGCAGGTACATTTGAGTTTCCCAGGCAAACGAAAGCAGTGACAACAAAGTTTCTAGTTTCTGTTTGTGTCTCCCCTGAGGAGGTTTCAGGCTAGCAATGTCTTTCAGTACTATCTCTTTTGGTTTGGAAGCTATTGCTGGACGTTTGGCATGTTTGGTAGAAATAGCTTCTCCGGCCGAGAAAAACACTTTTGGTGCACCATGCAGGTACATTTGAGTTTCCCAGGCAAACGAAAGCAGTTACACCAAAGTTTCTAGTTTCTGTTTGTGTCTCCCCTGAGGAGGTTTCAGGCCAGCAATGTCTTTCAGTACTATCTCTTTTGGTTTGGAAGCTATTGCTGGACGTTCGGTAGAAAAAGCTGCTCAGGCCGAGAAAAACACTTTTGGTGCACCATGCAGGTACATTTGAGTTTCCCAGGCAAACGAAAGCAGTGACACCAAAGTTTCTAGTTTCTGTTTGTGTCTCCCCTGAGGAGGTTTCCGGCCAGCTATGTCTTTCAGTACTATCTCTTTTGGTTTGGAAGCTATTGCTGGACGTTCGGTAGAAAAAGCTGCTCCGGCCGAGAAAAACACTTTTGGTGCACCATGCAGGTACATTTGAGTTTCCCAGGCAAACGAAAGCAGTGAAACCAAAGTTTCTAGTTTCTGTTTGTGTCTCCCCTGAGGAGGTTTCAGGCTAGCAATGTCTTTCAGTACTATCTCTTTTGGTTTGGAAGCTATTGCTGGACGTTTGGCATGTTTGGTAGAAAAAGCTTCTCCGGCCGAGAAAAACACTTTTGGTGCACCATGCAGGTACATTTGAGTTTCCCAGGCAAACGAAAGCAGTGACACCAAAGTTTCTAGTTTCTGTTTGTGTCTCCCCCGAGGAGGTTTCAGGCCAGCTATGTCTTTCAGTACTATCTCTTTTGGTTTGGAAGCTATTGCTGGACGTTTGGTAGAAAAAGCTTCTCCGGCCGAGAAAAACACTTTTGGTGCACCATGCAGGTACATTTGAGTTTCCCAGGCAAACAAAAGCAGTGACACCAAAGTTTCTAGTTTCTGTTTGTGTCTCCCCTGAGGAGGTTTCAGGCCAGCAATATCTTTCAGAACTATCTGTTTTTGTTTAGAAGCTATTGCTGGACGTTTGGTAGAAAAAGCTGCTCTGGCCGAGAAAAACACTTTGGTGCACCATGCAGGTACATTTGAGTTTCCCAGGCAAATGAAAGCAGTTACACCAAAGTTTCTAGTTTCTGTTTGTGTCTCCCCCAAGGAGGTTTCACGCCAGCTATGTCTTTCAGTGCTATCTCTTTTCGTTTGGAAGCTATTGCTGGACGTTTGGTAGAAAAAGCTTCTCCAGCCGAGAAAAACACTTTTGGTGCACCATGCAGGTACATTTGAGTTTCCCAGGCAAACAAAAGCAGTGACACCAAAGTTTCTAGTTTCTGTTTGTGTCTCCCCTGAGGAGGTTTCAGGCCAGCAATATCTTTCAGAACTATCTGTTTTTGTTTAGAAGTTACTGCTGGACGTTCTGTAGATAAAGCTGCTCTGGCCAAGAAAAACACTTTGGTGCACCATGCAGGTACATTTGAGTTTCCCAGGCAAACGAAAGCAGTTACACCAAAGTTTCTAGTTTCTGTTTGTGTCTCCCCTGAGGAGGTTTCAGGCCAGCTATGTCTTTCAGTACTATCTCTTTTGGTTTGGAAGCTATTGCTGGACGTTTGGTAGAAAAAGCTGCTCTGGCCGAGAAAAACACTTTTGGTGCACCATGCAGGTACATTTGAGGTTCCCAGGCAAAAGAAAGCAGTTACACCAAAGTTTCTACTTCCTGTTTGTGTCTCCCCTGAGGAGGTTTCAGGCCAGCTATGTCTTTCAGTACTATGTCTTTTGGTTTGGAAGCTATTGCTAGACGTAATGCATGTTTGGTCTAAAAAGCTTCTCCGGCCGAGAAAAACACTTTTGGTGCACCATGCAGGTACATTTGAGTTTCCCAGGCAAACGAAAGCAGTGACACCAAAGTTTCTAGTTTCTGTTTGTGTCTCCCCCGAGGAGGTTTCAGGCCAGCTATGTCTTTCAGTACTATCTCTTTTGGTTTGGAAGCTATTGCTGGACGTTTGGTAGAAAAAGCTTCTCCGGCCGAGAAAAACACTTTTGGTGCACCATGCAGGTACATTTGAGTTTCCCAGGCAAACAAAAGCAGTGACACCAAAGTTTCTAGTTTCTGTTTGTGTCTCCCCTGAGGAGGTTTCAGGCCAGCAATATCTTTCAGAACTATCTGTTTTTGTTTAGAAGCTATTGCTGGACGTTTGGTAGAAAAAGCTGCTCTGGCCGAGAAAAACACTTTGGTGCACCATGCAGGTACATTTGAGTTTCCCAGGCAAATGAAAGCAGTTACACCAAAGTTTCTAGTTTCTGTTTGTGTCTCCCCCAAGGAGGTTTCACGCCAGCTATGTCTTTCAGTGCTATCTCTTTTCGTTTGGAAGCTATTGCTGGACGTTTGGTAGAAAAAGCTTCTCCGGCCGAGAAAAACACTTTTGGTGCACCATGCAGGTACATTTGAGTTTCCCAGGCAAACAAAAGCAGTGACACCAAAGTTTCTAGTTTCTGTTTGTGTCTCCCCTGAGGAGGTTTCAGGCCAGCAATATCTTTCAGAACTATCTGTTTTTGTTTAGAAGTTACTGCTGGACGTTCGGTAGATAAAGCTGCTCTGGCCAAGAAAAACACTTTTGGTGCACCATGCAGGTACATTTGAGTTTCCCAGGCAAACGAAAGCAGTTACACCAAAGTTTCTAGTTTCTGTTTGTGTCTCCCCTGAGGAGGTTTCAGGCCAGCTATGTCTTTCAGTACTATCTCTTTTGGTTTGGAAGCTATTGCTGGACGTTTGGTAGAAAAAGCTGCTCTGGCCGAGAAAAACACTTTTGGTGCACCATGCAGGTACATTTGAGGTTCCCAGGCAAAAGAAAGCAGTTACACCAAAGTTTCTACTTCCTGTTTGTGTCTCCCCTGAGGAGGTTTCAGGCCAGCTATGTCTTTCAGTACTATCTCTTTTGGTTTGGAAGCTATTGCTAGACGTAATGCATTTTTGGTCTAAAAAGCTTCTCCGGCCGAGAAAAACACTTTTGGTGCACCATGCAGGTACATTTGAGTTTCCCAGGCAAACGAAAGCAGTTATACCAAAGTTTCTAGTTTCTGTTTGTGTCTCCCCTGAGGAGGTTTCAGGCCAGCCATATCTTTCAGAACTATCTCTTTTGGTTTGGAAGCTATTGCTGGACGTTTGGCATGTTTGGTAGAAAAAGCTGCTCCGGCCGAGAAAAACACTTTTGGTGCACCATGCAGGTACATTTGAGTTTCCCAGGCAAACGAAAGCAGTGACACCAAAGTTTCTAGTTTCTGTTTGTGTCTCCCCTGAGGAGGTTTCAGGCCAGCAATATCTTTCAGAACTATCTCTTTTGGTTTGGAAGCTATTGCTGGACGTTTGGTAGAAAAAGCTTCTCCGGCCGAGAAAAACAGCTTTGGTGCACCATGCAGGTACATTTGAGTTTCCCAGGCAAACGAAAGCAGTGACAACAAAGTTTCTAGTTTCTGTTTGTGTCTCTCCTGAGGAGATTTCAGGCTAGCATGGTCTTTCAGTACTATCTCTTTTGGTTTGGAAGCTATTGCTGGACGTTTGGCATGTTTGGTAGAAATAGCTTCTCCGGCCGAGAAAAACACTTTTGGTGCACCATGCAGGTACATTTGAGTTTCCCAGGCAAACGAAAGCAGTTACACCAAAGTTTCTAGTTTCTGTTTGTGTCTCCCCTGAGGAGGTTTCAGGCCAGCAATGTCTTTCAGTACTATCTCTTTTGGTTTGGAAGCTATTGCTGGACGTTCGGTAGAAAAAGCTGCTCAGGCCGAGAAAAACACTTTTGGTGCACCATGCAGGTACATTTGAGTTTCCCAGGCAAACGAAAGCAGTGACACCAAAGTTTCTAGTTTCTGTTTGTGTCTCCCCTGAGGAGGTTTCCGGCCAGCTATGTCTTTCAGTACTATCTCTTTTGGTTTGGAAGCTTTTGCTGGACGTTCGGTAGAAAAAGCTGCTCCGGCCGAGAAAAACACTTTTGGTGCACCATGCAGGTACATTTGAGTTTCCCAGGCAAACGAAAGCAGTGAAACCAAAGTTTCTAGTTTCTGTTTGTGTCTCCCCTGAGGAGGTTTCAGGCTAGCAATGTCTTTCAGAACTATCTCTTTTGGTTTGGAAGCTATTGCTGGACGTTTGGCATGTTTGGTAGAAAAAGCTTCTCCGGCCGAGAAAAACACTTTTGGTGCACCATGCAGGTACATTTGAGTTTCCCAGGCAAACGAAAGCAGTGACACCAAAGTTTCTAGTTTCTGTTTGTGTCTCCCCCGAGGAGGTTTCAGGCCAGCTATGTCTTTCAGTACTATCTCTTTTGGTTTGGAAGCTATTGCTGGACGTTTGGTAGAAAAAGCTTCTCCGGCCGAGAAAAACACTTTTGGTGCACCATGCAGGTACATTTGAGTTTCCCAGGCAAACAAAAGCAGTGACACCAAAGTTTCTAGTTTCTGTTTGTGTCTCCCCTGAGGAGGTTTCAGGCCAGCAATATCTTTCAGAACTATCTGTTTTTGTTTAGAAGCTATTGCTGGACGTTTGGTAGAAAAAGCTGCTCTGGCCGAGAAAAACACTTTGGTGCACCATGCAGGTACATTTGAGTTTCCCAGGCAAATGAAAGCAGTTACACCAAAGTTTCTAGTTTCTGTTTGTGTCTCCCCCAAGGAGGTTTCACGCCAGCTATGTCTTTCAGTGCTATCTCTTTTCGTTTGGAAGCTATTGCTGGACGTTTGGTAGAAAAAGCTTCTCCGGCCGAGAAAAACACTTTTGGTGCACCATGCAGGTACATTTGAGTTTCCCAGGCAAACAAAAGCAGTGACACCAAAGTTTCTAGTTTCTGTTTGTGTCTCCCCTGAGGAGGTTTCAGGCCAGCAATATCTTTCAGAACTATCTGTTTTTGTTTAGAAGTTACTGCTGGACGTTCGGTAGATAAAGCTGCTCTGGCCTAGAAAAACACTTTGGTGCACCATGCAGGTACATTTGAGTTTCCCAGGCAAACGAAAGCAGTTACACCAAAGTTTCTAGTTTCTGTTTGTGTCTCCCCTGAGGAGGTTTCAGGCCAGCTATGTCTTTCAGTACTATCTCTTTTGGTTTGGATGCTATTGCTGGACGTTTGGCATGTTTGGTAGAAAAAGCTTCTCCGGCCGAGAAAAACACTTTTGGTGCACCATGCAGGTACATTTGAGTTTCCCAGGCAAACAAAAGCAGTGACACCAAAGTTTCTAGTTTCTGTTTGTGTCTCCCCTGAGGAGGTTTCAGGCCAGAAATATCTTTCAGTACTATCTCTTTTGGTTTGGAAGCTATTGCTGGACGTTTGGTAGAAAAAGCTGCTCCGGCCGAGAAAAACACTTTTGGTGCACCATGCAGGTACATTTTAGTTTCCCAGGCAAACGAAAGCAGTGACACCAAAGTTTCTAGTTTCTGTTTGTGTCTCCCCTGAGGAGGTTTCAGGCCAGCAATGTCTTTCAGTACTATCTCTTTTGGTTTGGAAGCTATTGCTGGACGTTTGGTAGAAAAAGCTTCTAAGGCCGAGAAAAACACTTTTGGTGCACCATGCAGGTACATTTGAGTTTCCCAGGCAAACGAAAGCAGTTACACCAAATTTTCTAGTTTCTGTTTGTGTCTCCCCTGAGGAGGTTTCAGGCCAGCTATGTCTTTCAGTACTATCTCTTTTGGTTTGGAAGCTATTGATGGACGTTTGGTAGAAAAAGCTGCTCCGGCCGAGAAAAACACTTTTGGTGCACCATGCAGGTACATTTGAGTTTCCCAGGCAAACGAAAGCAGTGAAACCAAAGTTTCTAGTTTCTGTTTGTGTCTCCCCTGAGGAGGTTTCAGGCTAGCAATGTCTTTCAGTACTATCTCTTTTGGTTTGGAAGCTATTGCTGGACGTTTGGCATGTTTGGTAGAAAAAGCTTCTCCGGCCGAGAAAAACACTTTTGGTGCACCATGCAGGTACATTTGAGTTTCCCAGGAAGACGAAAGCAGTTACACCAAAGTTTCTAGTTTCTGTTTGTGTCTCCCCTGAGGAGGTTTCAGGCTAGCAATGTCTTTCAGTACTATCTCTTTTGGTTTGGAAGCTATTGCTGGACGTTTGGCATGTTTGGTAGAAAAAGCTTCTCCGGCCGAGTAATACACTTTTGGTGCACCATGCAGGTACATTTGAGTTTCCTAGGAAACGAAAGCAGTTACACCAAAGTTTCTAGTTTCTGTTTGTGTCTCCCCTGAGGAGGTTTTAGGCCAGCAATGTCTTTCAGTACTGTCTCTTTTGGTTTGGAAGCTATTGCTGGACGTTCGGTAGAAAAAGCTGCTCTGGCCGAGAAAAACACTTTTGGTGCACCATGCAGGTACATTTGAGTTTCCCAGGCAAATGAAAGCAGTTACACCAAAGTTTCTAGTTTCTGTTTGTGTCTCCCCCAAGGAGGTTTCAGGCCAGCTATGTCTTTCAGTGCTATCTCTTTTCGTTTGGAAGCTATTGCTGGACGTTTGGTAGAAAAAGCTTCTCCGGCCGAGAAAAACACTTTTGGTGCACCATGCAGGTACATTTGAGTTTCGCAGGCAAACAAAAGCAGTGACACCAAAGTTTCTAGTTTCTGTTTGTGTCTCCCCTGAGGAGGTTTCAGGCCAGCTATATCTTTCAGAACTATCTGTTTTTGTTTAGAAGTTATTGCTGGACGTTTGGTAGAAAAAGCTGCTCTGGCCAAGAAAAACACTTTGGTGCACCATGCAGGTACATTTGAGTTTCCCAGGCAAACGAAAGCAGTTACACCAAAGTTTCTAGTTTCTGTTTGTGTCTCCCCTGAGGAGGTTTCAGGCCATCTATGTCTTTCAGTACTAACTCTTTTGGTTTGGATGCTATTGCTGGACGTTTGGCATGTTTGGTAGAAAAAGCTTCTCCGGCCGAGAAAAACACTTTTGGTGCACCATGCAGGTACATTTGAGTTTCCCAGGCAAACGAAAGCAGTGACACCAAAGTTTCTAGTTTCTGTTTGTGTCTCCCCGAGGAGGTTTCAGGCCAGAAATATCTTTCAGTACTATCTCTTTTGGTTTGGAAGCTATTGCTGGACGTTCGGTAGAAAAAGCTTCTCTGGCCGAGAAAAACAATTTTGGTGCACCATGCAGGTACATTTGAGTTTCCCAGGCAAAAGAAAGCAGTTACACCAAAGTTTCTACTTCCTGTTTGTGTCTCCCCTGAGGAGGTTTCAGGCCAGCTATGTCTTTCAGTACTATCTCTTTTGGTTTGGAAGCTACTGCTGGACGTTTGGTAGAAAAAGCTTCTCCGTTCGAGAAAAACAGCTTTGGTGCACCATGCAGGTACATTTGAGTTTCCCAGGCAAACGAAAGCAGTGACACGAAAGTTTCTACTTCCTGTTTGTGTCTCCCCTGAGGAGGTTTCAGGCCAGCTATGTCTTTCAGTACTATCTCTTTTGGTTTGGAAGCTATTGCTGGACGTAAGGCATTTTTGGTCTAAAAAGCTTCTCCGGCCGAGAAAAACACTTTTGGTGCACCATGCAGGTACATTTGAGTTTCCCAGGCAAAAGAAAGCAGTTACACCAAAGTTTCTACTTCCTGTTTGTGTCTCCCCTGAGGAGGTTTCAGGCCAGCTATGTCTTTCAGTACTATCTCTTTTGGTTTGGAAGCTATTGCTGGACGTAATGTATTTTTGGTCTAAAAAGCTTCTCCGGCCGAGAAAAACACTTTTGGTGCACCATGCAGGTACATTTGAGTTTCCCAGGCAAAAAAAAAGCAGTTACACCAAAGTTTCTAGTTTCTGTTTGTGTCTCCCCTGAGGAGGTTTCAGGCTAGCAATGTCTTTCAGTACTATCTCTTTTGGTTTGGAAGCTATTGCTGGACGTTTGGCATGTTTGGTAGAAATAGCTTCTCCGGCCGAGAAAAACACTTTTGGTGCACCATGCAGGTTCATTTGAGTTTCCCAGGAAACGAAAGCAGTTACACCAAAGTTTATAGTTTCTGTTTGTGTCTCCCTTTAGGAGGTTTCAGGCCAGCAATGTCTTTCAGTACTGTCTCTTTTGGTTTGGAAGCTATTGCTGGACGTTCGGTAGAAAAAGCTGCTCAGGCCGAGAAAAACACTTTTGGTGCACCATGCAGATACATTTGAGTTTCCCAGGCAAACGAAAGCAGTGACACCAAAGTTTCTAGTTTCTGTTTGTGTCTCCCCTGAGGAGGTTTCAGGCCATCTATGTCTTTCAGTACTATCTCTTTTGGTTTGGAAGCTATTGCTGGACGTTCGGTAGAAAAAGCATCTCCGGCCGAGAAAAACACTTTTGGTGCACCATGCAGGTACATTTGAGTTTCCCAGGCAAACGAAAGCAGTGAAACCAAAGTTTCTAGTTTCTGTTTGTGTCTCCCCTGAGGAGGTTTCAGGCTAGCAATGTCTTTCAGTACTCTCTCTTTTGGTTTGGAAGCTATTGCTGGACGTTTGGCATGTTTGGTAGAAAAAGCTTCTCCGGCCGAGAAAAACACTTTTGGTGCACCATGCAGGTACATTTGAGTTTCCCAGGAAACGAAAGCAGTTACACCAAAGTTTCTAGTTTCTGTTTGTGTCTCCCTTTAGGAGGTTTCAGGCCAGCAATGTCTTTCAGTACTGTCTCTTTTGTTTTGGAAGCTATTGCTGGACGTTCGGTAGAAAAAGCTGCTCAGGCCGAGAAAAACACTTTTGGTGCACCATGCAGGTACATTTGAGTTTCCCAGGCAAACGAAAGCAGTGACACTAAAGTTTCTAGTTTCTGTTTGTGTCTCCCCTGAGGAGGTTTCAGGCCATCTATGTCTTTCAGTACTATCTCTTTTGGTTTGGAAGCTATTGCTGGACGTTTGGCATGTTTGGTAGAAAAAGCTTCTCCGGCCGAGAAAAACACTTTTGGTGCACCATGCAGGTACATTTGAGTTTCCCAGGCAAACGAAAGCAGTTACACCAAAGTTTCTAGTTTCTGTTTGTGTCTCCCCCGAGGAGGTTTCAGGCCAGCTATGTCTTTCAGTACTATCTCTTTTGGTTTGGAAGCTATTGCTGGACGTTTGGTAGAAAAAGCTTCTCCGGCCGAGAAAAACACATTTGGTGCACCATGCAGGTACATTTGAGTTTCCCAGGCAAACGAAAGCAGTGACACCAAAGTTTCTAGTTTCTGTTTGTGTCTCCCCTGAGGAGGTTTCAGGCCAGCAATATCTTTCAGAACTATCTGTTTTTGTTTAGAAGCTATTGCTGGACGTTCGGTAGAAAAAGCTGCTCTGGCCGAGAAAAACACTTTGGTGCACCATGCAGGTACATTTGAGTTTCCCAGGCAAATGAAAGCAGTTACACCAAAGTTTCTAGTTTCTGTTTGTGTCTCCCCCAAGGAGGTTTCACGCCAGCTATGTCTTTCAGTGCTATCTCTTTTCGTTTGGAAGCTATTGCTGGACGTTTGGTAGAAAAAGCTTCTCCGGCCGAGAAAAACACTTTTGGTGCACCATGCAGGTACATTTGAGTTTCCCAGGCAAACAAAAGCAGTGACACCAAAGTTTCTAGTTTCTGTTTGTGTCTCCCCTGAGGAGGTTTCAGGCCAGAAATATCTTTCAGAACTATCTGTTTTTGTTTAGAAGTTATTGCTGGACGTTCGGTAGATAAAGCTGCTCTGGCCAAGAAAAACACTTTGGTGCACCATGCAGGTACATTTGAGTTTCCCAGGCAAACGAAAGCAGTTACACCAAAGTTTCTAGTTTCTGTTTGTGTCTCCCCTGAGGAGGTTTCAGGCCATCTATGTCTTTCAGTACTATCTCTTTTGGTTTGGATGCTATTGCTGGACGTTTGGCATGTTTGGTAGAAAAAGCTGCTCCGGCCGAGAAAAACACTTTTGGTGCACCATGCAGGTACATTTGAGTTTCCCAGGCAAACGAAAGCAGTGACACCAAAGTTTCTAGTTTCTGTTTGTGTCTCCCCTGAGGAGGTTTCAGGCCAGAAATATCTTTCAGTACTATCTCTTTTGGTTTGGAAGCTATTGCTGGACGTTTGGTAGAAAAAGCTGCTCCGGCCGAGAAAAACACTTTTGGTGCACCATGCAGGTACATTTGAGTTTCCCAGGCAAACGAAAGCAGTGACACCAAAGTTTCTAGTTTCTGTTTGTGTCTCCCCTGAGGAGGTTTCAGGCCAGCAATGTCTTTCAGTACTGTCTCTTTTGGTTTGGAAGCTATTGCTGGACGTTTGGTAGAAAAAGCTTCTAAGGCCGAGAAAAACACTTTTGGTGCACCATGCAGGTACATTTGAGTTTCCCAGGCAAACGAAAGCAGTGACACCAAAGTTTCTAGTTTCTGTTTGTGTCTCCCCTGAGGAGGTTTCAGGCCAGCTATGTCTTTCAGTACTATCTCTTTTGGTTTGGAAGCTATTGCTGGACGTTTGGCATGTTTGGTAGAAAAAGCTTCTCCGGCCTAGAAAAACAATTTTGGTGCACCATGCAGGTACATTTGAGTTTCCCAGGCAAACGAAAGCAGTGAAACCAAAGTTTCTAGTTTCTGTTTGTGTCTCCCCTGAGGAGGTTTCAGGCTAGCAATGTCTTTCAGTACTATCTCTTTTGGTTTGGAAGCTATTGCTGGACGTTTGGCATGTTTGGTAGAAAAAGCTTCTCCGGCCGAGAAATACACTTTTGGTGCACCATGCAGGTACATTTGAGTTTCCTAGGAAACGAAAGCAGTTACACCAAAGTTTCTAGTTTCTGTTTGTGTCTCCCCTGAGGAGGTTTCAGGCCAGCAATGTCTTTCAGTACTGTCTCTTTTGGTTTGGAAGCTATTGCTGGACGTTCGGTAGAAAAAGCTGCTCGGCCGAGAAAAACACTTTTGGTGCACCATGCAGGTACATTTGAGTTTCCCAGGAAAACGAAAGCAGTTACACCAAAGTTTCTAGTTTCTGTTTGTGTCTCCCCTGAGGAGGTTTCAGGCCAGCAGTATCTTTCAGTACTATCTCTTTTGGTTTGGAAGCTATTTTTGTACGTTTTGTTGAAAAAGCTGCTCCGGCCGAGAAAAACACTTTTGGTGCACCATGCAGGTACATTTGAGTTTCCCAGGCAAACGAAAGCAGTTACACCAAAGTTTCTAGTTTCTGTTTGTGTCTCCCCTGAGGAGGTTTCAGGCCAGCAATATCTTTCAGAACTATCTGTTTTTGTTTAGAAGTTATTGCTGGACGTTCGGTAGAAAAAGCTGCTCTGGCCAAGAAAAACACTTTGGTGCACCATGCAGGTACATTTGAGTTTCCCAGGCAAACGAAAGCAGTTACACCAAAGTTTCTAGTTTCTGTTTGTGTCTCCCCTGAGGAGGTTTCAGGCCATCTATGTCTACAAGTACTATCTCTTTTGGTTTGGATGCTATTGCTGGACGTTTGGCATGTTTGGTAGAAAAAGCTTCTCCGGCCGAGAAAAACACTTTTGGTGCACCATGCAGGTACATTTGAGTTTCCCAGGCAAACGAAAGCAGTGACACCAAAGTTTCTAGTTTCTGTTTGTGTCTCCCCTGAGGAGGTTTCAGGCCAGAAATATCTTTCAGTACTATCTCTTTTGGTTTGGAAGCTATTGCTGGACGTTTGGTAGAAAAAGCTGCTCCGGCCGAGAAAAACACTTTTGGTGCACCATGCAGGTACATTTGAGTTTCCCAGGCAAACGAAAGCAGTGACACCAAAGTTTCTAGTTTCTGTTTGTGTCTCCCCTGAGGAGGTTTCAGGCCATCTATGTCTTTCAGTACTATCTCTTTTGGTTTGGAAGCTATTGCTGGACGTTCGGTAGAAAAAGCTTCTCCGGCCGAGAAAAACACTTTTGGTGCACCATGCAGGTACATTTGAGTTTCCCAGGCAAACGAAAGCAGTTACACCAAAGTTTCTAGTTTCTGTTTGTGTCTCCCCCGAGGAGGTTTCAGTCCAGCTATGTCTTTCAGTACTATCTCTTTTGGTTTGGAAGCTATTGCTGGACGTTTTGTAGAAAAAGCTGCTCCGGCCGAGAAAAACACTTTTGGTGCACCATGCAGGTACATTTGAGTTTCCCAGGCAAACAAAAGCAGTGACACCAAAGTTTCTAGTTTCTGTTTGTGTCTCCCCTGAGGAGGTTTCAGGCCAGCAATATCTTTCAGAACTATCTGTTTTTGTTTAGAAGCTATTGCTGGACGTTCTGTAGAAAAAGCTGCTCTGGCCGAGAAAAACACTTTGGTGCACCATGCAGGTACATTTGAGTTTCCCAGGCAAAAGAAAGCAGTTACACCAAAGTTTCTAGTTTCTGTTTGTGTCTCCCCCAAGGAGGTTTCACGCCAGCTATGTCTTTCAGTGCTATCTCTTTTCGTTTGGAAGCTATTGCTGGACGTTTGGTAGAAAAAGCTTCTCCGGCCGAGAAAAACACTTTTGCTGCACCATGCAGGTACATTTGAGTTTCCCAGGCAAACAAAAGCAGTGACACCAAAGTTTCTAGTTTCTGTTTGTGTCTCCCCTGAGGAGGTTTCAGGCCAGAAATATCTTTCAGAACTATCTGTTTTTGTTTAGAAGTTATTGCTGGACGTTCGGTAGATAAAGCTGCTCTGGCCAAGAAAAACACTTTGGTGCACCATGCAGGTACATTTGAGTTTCCCAGGCAAACGAAAGCAGTGACACCAAAGTTTCTAGTTTCTGTTTGTGTCTCCCCTGAGGAGGTTTCAGGCCAGAAATATCTTTCAGTACTATCTCTTTTGGTTTGGAAGCTATTGCTGGACGTTTGGTAGAAACAGCTGCTCCGGCCGAGAAAAACACTTTTGGTGCACCATGCAGGTACATTTGAGTTTCCCAGGCAAACGAAAGCAGTGACACCAAAGTTTCTAGTTTCTGTTTGTGTCTCCCCTGAGGAGGTTTCAGGCCAGCTATGTCTTTCAGTACTGTCTCTTTTGGTTTGGAAGCTATTGCTGGACGTTTGGTAGAAAAAGCTTCTAAGGCCGAGAAAAACACTTTTGGTGCACCATGCAGGTACATTTGAGTTTCCCAGGCAAACGAAAGCAGTGACACCAAAGTTTCTAGTTTCTGTTTGTGTCTCCCCTGAGGAGGTTTCAGGCCATCTATGTCTTTCAGTACTATCTCTTTTGGTTTGGAAGCTATTGCTGGACGTTTGGAAGAAAAAGCTGCTCCGGCCGAGAAAAACACTTTTGGTGCACCATGCAGGTACATTTGAGTTTCCCAGGCAAACGAAAGCAGTGAAACCAAAGTTTCTAGTTTCTGTTTGTGTCTCCCCTGAGGAGGTTTCAGGCTAGCAATGTCTTTCAGTACTATCTCTTTTGGTTTGGAAGCTATTGCTGGACGTTTGGCATGTTTGGTAGAAAAAGCTTCTCCGGCCGAGAAAAACACTTTTGGTGCACCATGCAGGTACATTTGAGTTTCCCAGGCAAACGAAAGCAGTTACACCAAAGTTTCTAGTTTCTGTTTGTGTCTCCCCTGAGGAGGTTTCAGGCTAGCAATGTCTTTCAGTACTATCTCTTTTGGTTTGGAAGCTATTGCTGGACGTTTGGCATGTTTGGTAGAAAAAGCTTCTCCGGCCGAGAAATACACTTTTGGTGCACCATGCAGGTACATTTGAGTTTCCTAGGAAACGAAAGCAGTTACACCAAAGTTTCTAGTTTCTGTTTGTGTCTCCCCTGAGGAGGTTTCAGGCCAGCAATGTCTTTCAGTACTGTCTCTTTTGGTTTGGAAGCTATTGCTGGACGTTCGGTAGAAAAAGCTGCTCTGGCCGAGAAAAACACTTTTGGTGCACCATGCAGGTACATTTGAGTTTCCCAGGAAAAAGAAAGCAGTTACACCAAAGTTTCTAGTTTCTGTTTGTGTCTCCCCTGAGGAGGTTTCAGGCCAGCAGTATCTTTCAGTACTATCTCTTTTGGTTTGGAAGCTATTTTTGTACGTTTTGTTGAAAAAGCTGCTCCGGCCGAGAAAAACACTTTTGGTGCACCATGCAGGTACATTTGAGTTTCCCAGGCAAACGAAAGCAGTTACACCAAAGTTTCTAGTTTCTGTTTGTGTCTCCCCTGAGGAGGTTTCAGGCCAGCAATATCTTTCAGAACTATCTGTTTTTGTTTAGAAGTTATTGCTGGACGTTCGGTAGAAAAAGCTGCTCTGGCCAAGAAAAACACTTTGGTGCACAATGCAGGTACATTTGAGTTTCCCAGGCAAACGAAAGCAGTTACACCAAAGTTTCTAGTTTCTGTTTGTGTCTCCCCTGAGGAGGTTTCAGGCCATCTATGTCTACAAGTACTATCTCTTTTGGTTTGGATGCTATTGCTGGACGTTTGGCATGTTTGGTAGAAAAAGCTTCTCCGGCCGAGAAAAACACTTTTGGTGCACCATGCAGGTACATTTGAGTTTCCCAGGCAAACGAAAGCAGTGACACCAAAGTTTCTAGTTTCTGTTTGTGTCTCCCCTGAGGAGGTTTCAGGCCAGAAATATCTTTCAGTACTATCTCTTTTGGTTTGGAAGCTATTGCTGGACGTTTGGTAGAAAAAGCTGCTCCGGCCGAGAAAAACACTTTTGGTGCACCATGCAGGTACATTTGAGTTTCCCAGGCAAACGAAAGCATTGACACCAAAGTTTCTAGTTTCTGTTTGTGTCTCCCCTGAGGAGGTTTCAGGCCAGCAATGTCTTTCAGTACTGTCTCTTTTGGTTTGGAAGCTATTGCTGGACGTTTGGTAGAAAAAGCTTCTAAGGCCGAGAAAAACACTTTTGGTGCACCATGCAGGTACATTTGAGTTTCCCAGGCAAACGAAAGCAGTGACACCAAAGTTTCTAGTTTCTGTTTGTGTCTCCCCTGAGGAGGTTTCAGGCCATCTATGTCTTTCAGTACTATCTCTTTTGGTTTGGAAGCTATTGCTGGACGTTTGGAAGAAAAAGCTTCTCCGGCCGAGAAAAACACTTTTGGTGCACCATGCAGGTACATTTGAGTTTCCCAGGCAAACGAAAGCAGTGAAACCAAAGTTTCTAGTTTCTGTTTGTGTCTCCCCTGAGGAGGTTTCAGGCTAGCAATGTCTTTCAGTACTATCTCTTTTGGTTTGGAAGCTATTGCTGGACGTTTGGCATGTTTGGTAGAAAAAGCTTCTCCGGCCGAGAAAAACACTTTTGGTGCACCATGCAGGTACATTTGAGTTTCCCAGGCAAACGAAAGCAGTTACACCAAAGTTTCTAGTTTCTGTTTGTGTCTCCCCTGAGGAGGTTTCAGGCTAGCAATGTCTTTCAGTACTATCTCTTTTGGTTTGGAAGCTATTGCTGGACGTTTGGCATGTTTGGTAGAAAAAGCTTCTCCGGCCGAGAAATACACTTTTGGTGCACCATGCAGGTACATTTGAGTTTCCTAGGAAACGAAAGCAGTTACACCAAAGTTTCTAGTTTCTGTTTGTGTCTCCCCTGAGGAGGTTTCAGGCCAGCAATGTCTTTCAGTACTGTCTCTTTTGGTTTGGAAGCTATTGCTGGACGTTCGGTAGAAAAAGCTGCTCTGGCCGAGAAAAACACTTTTGGTGCACCATGCAGGTACATTTGAGTTTCCCAGGAAAACGAAAGCAGTTACACCAAAGTTTCTAGTTTCTGTTTGTGTCTCCCCTGAGGAGGTTTCAGGCCAGCAGTATCTTTTAGTACTATCTCTTTTGGTTTGGAAGCTATTTTTGTACGTTTTGTTGAAAAAGCTGCTCCGGCCGAGAAAAACACTTTTGGTGCACCATGCAGGTACATTTGAGTTTCCCAGGCAAACGAAAGCAGTTACACCAAAGTTTCTAGTTTCTGTTTGTGTCTCCCCTGAGGAGGTTTCAGGCCAGCAATATCTTTCAGAACTATCTGTTTTTGTTTAGAAGTTATTGCTGGACGTTCGGTAGAAAAAGCTGCTCTGGCCAAGAAAAACACTTTGGTGCACCATGCAGGTACATTTGAGTTTCCCAGGCAAACGAAAGCAGTTACACCAAAGTTTCTAGTTTCTGTTTGTGTCTCCCCTGAGGAGGTATCAGGCCATCTATGTCTACAAGTACTATCTCTTTTGGTTTGGATGCTATTGCTGGACGTTTGGCATGTTTGGTAGAAAAAGCTTCTCCGGCCGAGAAAAACACTTTTGGTGCACCATGCAGGTACATTTGAGTTTCCCAGGCAAACGAAAGCAGTGACACCAAAGTTTCTAGTTTCTGTTTGTGTCTCCCCTGAGGAGGTTTCAGGCCATCTATGTCTTTCAGTACTATCTCTTTTGGTTTGGAAGCTATTGCTGGACGTTCGGTAGAAAAAGCTTCTCCGGCCGAGAAAAACACTTTTGGTGCACCATGCAGGTACATTTGAGTTTCCCAGGCAAACGAAAGCAGTTACACCAAAGTTTCTAGTTTCTGTTTGTGTCTCCCCCGAGGAGGTTTCAGTCCAGCTATGTCTTTCAGTACTATCTCTTTTGGTTTGGAAGCTATTGCTGGACGTTTTGTAGAAAAAGCTTCTCCGGCCGAGAAAAACACTTTTGGTGCACCATGCAGGTACATTTGAGTTTCCCAGGCAAACAAAAGCAGTGACACCAAAGTTTCTAGTTTCTGTTTGTGTCTCCCCTGAGGAGGTTTCAGGCCAGCAATATCTTTCAGAACTATCTGTTTTTGTTTAGAAGCTATTGCTGGACGTTCTGTAGAAAAAGCTGCTCTGGCCGAGAAAAACACTTTGGTGCACCATGCAGGTACATTTGAGTTTCCCAGGCAAAAGAAAGCAGTTACACCAAAGTTTCTAGTTTCTGTTTGTGTCTCCCCCAAGGAGGTTTCACGCCAGCTATGTCTTTCAGTGCTATCTCTTTTCGTTTGGAAGCTATTGCTGGACGTTTGGTAGAAAAAGCTTCTCCGGCCGAGAAAAACACTTTTGCTGCACCATGCAGGTACATTTGAGTTTCCCAGGCAAACAAAAGCAGTGACACCAAAGTTTCTAGTTTCTGTTTGTGTCTCCCCTGAGGAGGTTTCAGGCCAGAAATATCTTTCAGAACTATCTGTTTTTGTTTAGAAGTTATTGCTGGACGTTCGGTAGATAAAGCTGCTCTGGCCAAGAAAAACACTTTGGTGCACCATGCAGGTACATTTGAGTTTCCCAGGCAAACGAAAGCAGTGACACCAAAGTTTCTAGTTTCTGTTTGTGTCTCCCCTGAGGAGGTTTCAGGCCAGAAATATCTTTCAGTACTATCTCTTTTGGTTTGGAAGCTATTGCTGGACGTTTGGTAGAAACAGCTGCTCCGGCCGAGAAAAACACTTTTGGTGCACCATGCAGGTACATTTGAGTTTCCCAGGCAAACGAAAGCAGTGACACCAAAGTTTCTAGTTTCTGTTTGTGTCTCCCCTGAGGAGGTTTCAGGCCAGCTATGTCTTTCAGTACTGTCTCTTTTGGTTTGGAAGCTATTGCTGGACGTTTGGTAGAAAAAGCTTCTAAGGCCGAGAAAAACACTTTTGGTGCACCATGCAGGTACATTTGAGTTTCCCAGGCAAACGAAAGCAGTGACACCAAAGTTTCTAGTTTCTGTTTGTGTCTCCCCTGAGGAGGTTTCAGGCCATCTATGTCTTTCAGTACTATCTCTTTTGGTTTGGAAGCTATTGCTGGACGTTTGGAAGAAAAAGCTGCTCCGGCCGAGAAAAACACTTTTGGTGCACCATGCAGGTACATTTGAGTTTCCCAGGCAAACGAAAGCAGTGAAACCAAAGTTTCTAGTTTCTGTTTGTGTCTCCCCTGAGGAGGTTTCAGGCTAGCAATGTCTTTCAGTACTATCTCTTTTGGTTTGGAAGCTATTGCTGGACGTTTGGCATGTTTGGTAGAAAAAGCTTCTCCGGCCGAGAAAAACACTTTTGGTGCACCATGCAGGTACATTTGAGTTTCCCAGGCAAACGAAAGCAGTTACACCAAAGTTTCTAGTTTCTGTTTGTGTCTCCCCTGAGGAGGTTTCAGGCTAGCAATGTCTTTCAGTACTATCTCTTTTGGTTTGGAAGCTATTGCTGGACGTTTGGCATGTTTGGTAGAAAAAGCTTCTCCGGCCGAGAAATACACTTTTGGTGCACCATGCAGGTACATTTGAGTTTCCTAGGAAACGAAAGCAGTTACACCAAAGTTTCTAGTTTCTGTTTGTGTCTCCCCTGAGGAGGTTTCAGGCCAGCAATGTCTTTCAGTACTGTCTCTTTTGGTTTGGAAGCTATTGCTGGACGTTCGGTAGAAAAAGCTGCTCTGGCCGAGAAAAACACTTTTGGTGCACCATGCAGGTACATTTGAGTTTCCCAGGAAAACGAAAGCAGTTACACCAAAGTTTCTAGTTTCTGTTTGTGTCTCCCCTGAGGAGGTTTCAGGCCAGCAGTATCTTTCAGTACTATCTCTTTTGGTTTGGAAGCTATTTTTGTACGTTTTGTTGAAAAAGCTGCTCCGGCCGAGAAAAACACTTTTGGTGCACCATGCAGGTACATTTGAGTTTCCCAGGCAAACGAAAGCAGTTACACCAAAGTTTCTAGTTTCTGTTTGTGTCTCCCCTGAGGAGGTTTCAGGCCAGCAATATCTTTCAGAACTATCTGTTTTTGTTTAGAAGTTATTGCTGGACGTTCGGTAGAAAAAGCTGCTCTGGCCAAGAAAAACACTTTGGTGCACAATGCAGGTACATTTGAGTTTCCCAGGCAAACGAAAGCAGTTACACCAAAGTTTCTAGTTTCTGTTTGTGTCTCCCCTGAGGAGGTTTCAGGCCATCTATGTCTACAAGTACTATCTCTTTTGGTTTGGATGCTATTGCTGGACGTTTGGCATGTTTGGTAGAAAAAGCTTCTCCGGCCGAGAAAAACACTTTTGGTGCACCATGCAGGTACATTTGAGTTTCCCAGGCAAACGAAAGCAGTGACACCAAAGTTTCTAGTTTCTGTTTGTGTCTCCCCTGAGGAGGTTTCAGGCCAGAAATATCTTTCAGTACTATCTCTTTTGGTTTGGAAGCTATTGCTGGACGTTTGGTAGAAAAAGCTGCTCCGGCCGAGAAAAACACTTTTGGTGCACCATGCAGGTACATTTGAGTTTCCCAGGCAAACGAAAGCAGTGACACCAAAGTTTCTAGTTTCTGTTTGTGTCTCCCCTGAGGAGGTTTCAGGCCAGCAATGTCTTTCAGTACTGTCTCTTTTGGTTTGGAAGCTATTGCTGGACGTTTGGTAGAAAAAGCTTCTAAGGCCGAGAAAAACACTTTTGGTGCACCATGCAGGTACATTTGAGTTTCCCAGGCAAACGAAAGCAGTGACACCAAAGTTTCTAGTTTCTGTTTGTGTCTCCCCTGAGGAGGTTTCAGGCCATCTATGTCTTTCAGTACTATCTCTTTTGGTTTGGAAGCTATTGCTGGACGTTTGGAAGAAAAAGCTGCTCCGGCCGAGAAAAACACTTTTGGTGCACCATGCAGGTACATTTGAGTTTCCCAGGCAAACGAAAGCAGTGAAACCAAAGTTTCTAGTTTCTGTTTGTGTCTCCCCTGAGGAGGTTTCAGGCTAGCAATGTCTTTCAGTACTATCTCTTTTGGTTTGGAAGCTATTGCTGGACGTTTGGCATGTTTGGTAGAAAAAGCTTCTCCGGCCGAGAAAAACACTTTTGGTGCACCATGCAGGTACATTTGAGTTTCCCAGGCAAATGAAAGCAGTTACACCAAAGTTTCTAGTTTCTGTTTGTGTCTCCCCTGAGGAGGTTTCAGGCTAGCAATGTCTTTCAGTACTATCTCTTTTGGTTTGGAAGCTATTGCTGGACGTTTGGCATGTTTGGTAGAAAAAGCTTCTCCGGCCGAGAAATACACTTTTGGTGCACCATGCAGGTACATTTGAGTTTCCTAGGAAACGAAAGCAGTTACACCAAAGTTTCTAGTTTCTGTTTGTGTCTCCCCTGAGGAGGTTTCAGGCCAGCAATGTCTTTCAGTACTGTCTCTTTTGGTTTGGAAGCTATTGCTGGACGTTCGGTAGAAAAAGCTGCTCTGGCCGAGAAAAACACTTTTGGTGCACCATGCAGGTACATTTGAGTTTCCCAGGAAAACGAAAGCAGTTACACCAAAGTTTCTAGTTTCTGTTTGTGTCTCCCCTGAGGAGGTTTCAGGCCAGCAGTATCTTTTAGTACTATCTCTTTTGGTTTGGAAGCTATTTTTGTACGTTTTGTTGAAAAAGCTGCTCCGGCCGAGAAAAACACTTTTGGTGCACCATGCAGGTACATTTGAGTTTCCCAGGCAAACGAAAGCAGTTACACCAAAGTTTCTAGTTTCTGTTTGTGTCTCCCCTGAGGAGGTTTCAGGCCAGCAATATCTTTCAGAACTATCTGTTTTTGTTTAGAAGTTATTGCTGGACGTTCGGTAGAAAAAGCTGCTCTGGCCAAGAAAAACACTTTGTTGCACCATGCAGGTACATTTGAGTTTCCCAGGCAAACGAAAGCAGTTACACCAAAGTTTCTAGTTTCTGTTTGTGTCTCCCCTGAGGAGGTTTCAGGCCATCTATGTCTACAAGTACTATCTCTTTTGGTTTGGATGCTATTGCTGGACGTTTGGCATGTTTGGTAGAAAAAGCTTCTCCGGCCGAGAAAAACACTTTTGGTGCACCATGCAGGTACATTTGAGTTTCCCAGGCAAACGAAAGCAGTGACACCAAAGTTTATAGTTTCTGTTTGTGTCTCCCCTGAGGAGGTTTCAGGCCAGAAATATCTTTCAGTACTATCTCTTTTGGTTTGGAAGCTATTGCTGGACGTTTGGTAGAAAAAGCTGCTCCGGCCGAGAAAAACACTTTTGGTGCACCATGCAGGTACATTTGAGTTTCCCAGGCAAACGAAAGCAGTGACACCAAAGTTTCTAGTTTCTGTTTGTGTCTCCCCTGAGGAGGTTTCAGGCCAGCTATGTCTTTCAGTACTATCTCTTTTGGTTTGGAAGCTATTGCTGGACGTTTGGTAGAAAAAGCTGCTCCGGCCGAGAAAAACACTTTTGGTGCACCATGCAGGTACATTTGAGTTTCCCAGGCAAACGAAAGCAGTGAAACCAAAGTTTCTAGTTTCTGTTTGTGTCTCCCCTGAGGAGGTTTCAGGCTAGCAATGTCTTTCAGTACTATCTCTTTTGGTTTGGAAGCTATTGCTGGACGTTTGGCATGTTTGGTAGAAAAAGCTTCTCCGGCCGAGAAAAACACTTTTGGTGCACCATGCAGGTACATTTGAGTTTCCTAGGAAACGAAAGCAGTTACACCAAAGCTTCTAGTTTCTGTTTGTGTCTCCCCTGAGGAGGTTTCAGGCCAGCAATATCTTTCAGAACTATCTGTTTTTTTTTAGAAGTTATTGCTGGACGTTCGGTAGAAAAAGCTGCTCTGGCCAAGAAAAACACTTTGGTGCACCATGCAGGTACATTTGAGTTTCCCAGGCAAACGAAAGCAGTTACACCAAAGTTTCTAGTTTCTGTTTGTGTCTCCCCTGAGGAGGTTTCAGGCCAGCAATGTCTTTCAGTACTATCTCTTTTGGTTTGGATGCTATTGCTGGACGTTTGGCATGTTTGGTAGAAAAAGCTGCTCCGGCCGAGAAAAACACTTTTGGTGCACCATGCAGGTACATTTGAGTTTCCCAGGCAAACGAAAGCAGTGACACCAAAGTTTCTAGTTTCTGTTTGTGTCTCCCCTGAGGAGGTTTCAGGCCAGCAATATCTTTCAGAACTATCTGTTTTGTTTTGGAAGCTATTGCTGGACGTTTGGCATGTTTGGTAGAAAAAGCTGCTCCGGCCGAGAAAAACACTTTTGGTGCACCATGCAGGTACATTTGAGTTTCCCAGGCAAATGAAAGCAGTTACACCAAAGTTTCTAGTTTCTGTTTGTGTCTCCCCCAAGGAGGTTTCAGGCCAGCTATGTCTTTCAGTGCTATCTCTTTTCGTTTGGAAGCTATTGCTGGACGTTTGGTAGAAAAAGCTTCTCCGGCCGAGAAAAACACTTTTGGTGCACCATGCAGGTACATTTGAGTTTCCCAGGCAAACAAAAGCAGTGACACCAAAGTTTCTAGTTTCTGTTTGTGTCTCCCCTGAGGAGGTTTCAGGCCAGCAATATCTTTCAGAACTATCTGTTTTTGTTTAGAAGTTATTGCTGGACGTTCGGTAGAAAAAGCTGCTCTGGCCAAGAAAAACACTTTTGGTGCACCATGCAGGTACATTTGAGTTTCCCAGGCAAACGAAAGCAGTTACACCAAAGTTTCTAGTTTCTGTTTGTGTCTCCCCTGAGGAGGTTTCAGGCCAGCTATGTCTTTCAGTACTATCTCTTTTGGTTTGGACGCTATTGCTGGACGTTTGGCAAGTTTGGTAGAAAAAGCTTCTCCGGCCGAGAAAAACACTTTTGGTGCACCATGCAGGTACATTTGAGTTTCCCAGGCAAATGAAAGCAGTGACACCAATGTTTCTAGTTTCTGTTTGTGTCTCCCCTGAGGAGGTTTCAGGCCAGCAATATCTTTCAGTACTATCTCTTTTGGTTTGGAAGCTATTGCTGGACTTTTGGTAGAAAAAGCTGCTCCGGCCGAGAAAAACACTTTTGGTGCACCATGCAGGTACATTTGAGTTTCCCAGGCAAACGAAAGCAGTGACACCAAAGTTTCTAGTTTCTGTTTGTGTCTCCCCTGAGGAGGTTTCAGGCCAGCTATGTCTTTCATACTATCTCTTTTGGTTTGGAAGCTATTGCTAGACGTTTGGCATGTTTGGTAGAAAAAGCTTCTCCGGCCGAGAAAAACACTTTTGGTGCACCATGCAGGTACATTTGAGTTTCCCAGGCAAACGAAAGCAGTGACACCAAAGTTTCTAGTTTCTGTTTGTGTCTCCCCTGAGGAGGTTTCAGGCCAGCAATATCTTTCAGAACTATCTGTTTTTGTTTAGAAGTTATTGCTGGACGTTCTGTAGAAAAAGCTGCTCTGGCCAAGAAAAACACTTTGGTGCACCATGCAGGTACATTTGAGTTTCCCAGGCAAACGAAAGCAGTTACACCAAAGTTTCTAGTTTCTGTTTGTGTCTCCCCTGAGGAGGTTTCAGGCCAGCTATGTCTTTCAGTACTATCTCTTTTGGTTTGGACGCTATTGCTGGACGTTTGGCATGTTTGGTAGAAAAAGCTTCTCCGGCCGAGAAAAACACTTTTGGTGCACCTTGCAGGTACATTTGAGTTTCCCAGGCAAACGAAAGCAGTGACACCAAATTTTCTAGTTTCTGTTTGTGTCTCCCCTGAGGAGGTTTCAGGCCATCTATGTCTTTCAGTACTATCTCTTTTGGTTTGGAAGCTATTGCTTGACGTTTGGAAGAAAAAGCTCCTCCGGCCGAGAAAAACACTTTTGGTGCACCATGCAGGTACATTTGAGTTTCCCAGGCAAACGAAAGCAGTGAAACCAAAGTTTCTAGTTTCTGTTTGTGTCTCCCCTGAGGAGGTTTCAGGCTAGCAATGTCTTTCAGTACTATCTCTTTTGGTTTGGAAGCTATTGCTGGACGTTTGGCATGTTTGGTAGAAAAAGCTTCTCCGGCCGAGAAAAACACTTTTGGTGCACCATGCAGGTACATTTGAGTTTCCCAGGCAAACGAAAGCAGTTACACCAAAGTTTCTAGTTTCTGTTTGTGTCTCCCCTGAGGAGGTTTCAGGCCATCTATGTCTTTCAGTACTATCTCTTTTGGTTTGGAAGCTATTGCTGGACGTTTGGTAGAAAAAGCTTCTCCGGCCGAGAAAAACACTTTTGGTGCACCATGCAGGTACATTTGAGTTTCCCAGGCAAACGAAAGCAGTGAAACCAAAGTTTCTAGTTTCTGTTTGTGTCTCCCCTGAGGAGGTTTCAGGCTAGCAATGTCTTTCAGTACTATCTCTTTTGGTTTGGAAGCTATTGCTGGACGTTTGGCATGTTTGGTAGAAAAAGCTTCTCCGGCCTAGAAAAACAATTTTGGTGCACCATGCAGGTACATTTGAGTTTCCCAGGCAAACGAAAGCAGTGAAACCAAAGTTTCTAGTTTCTGTTTGTGTCTCCCCTGAGGAGGTTTCAGGCTAGCAATGTCTTTCAGTACTATCTCTTTTGGTTTGGAAGCTATTGCTGGACGTTTGGCATGTTTGGTAGAAAAAGC
The DNA here is from genome assembly GCA_022605575.1 of Laterallus jamaicensis coturniculus. Lineage (NCBI taxonomy): Eukaryota > Metazoa > Chordata > Aves > Gruiformes > Rallidae > Laterallus > Laterallus jamaicensis. The sequence continues at coordinate 4,517,826 of JAKCOX010000001.1, forward strand.
TTCTCCGGCCGAGAAATACACTTTTGGTGCACCATGCAGGTACATTTGAGTTTCCTAGGAAACGAAAGCAGTTACACCAAAGTTTCTAGTTTCTGTTTGTGTCTCCCCTGAGGAGGTTTCAGGCCAGCAATGTCTTTCAGTACTGTCTCTTTTGGTTTGGAAGCTATTGCTGGACGTTCGGTAGAAAAAGCTGCTCGGCCGAGAAAAACACTTTTGGTGCACCATGCAGGTACATTTGAGTTTCCCAGGAAAACGAAAGCAGTTACACCAAAGTTTCTAGTTTCTGTTTGTGTCTCCCCTGAGGAGGTTTCAGGCCAGCAGTATCTTTCAGTACTATCTCTTTTGGTTTGGAAGCTATTTTTGTACGTTTTGTTGAAAAAGCTGCTCCGGCCGAGAAAAACACTTTTGGTGCACCATGCAGGTACATTTGAGTTTCCCAGGCAAACGAAAGCAGTTACACCAAAGTTTCTAGTTTCTGTTTGTGTCTCCCCTGAGGAGGTTTCAGGCCAGCAATATCTTTCAGAACTATCTGTTTTTGTTTAGAAGTTATTGCTGGACGTTCGGTAGAAAAAGCTGCTCTGGCCAAGAAAAACACTTTGGTGCACCATGCAGGTACATTTGAGTTTCCCAGGCAAACGAAAGCAGTGAAACCAAAGTTTCTAGTTTCTGTTTGTGTCTCCCCTGAGGAGGTTTCAGGCCATCTATGTCTACAAGTACTATCTCTTTTGGTTTGGATGCTATTGCTGGACGTTTGGCATGTTTGGTAGAAAAAGCTTCTCCGGCCGAGAAAAACACTTTTGGTGCACCATGCAGGTACATTTGAGTTTCCCAGGCAAACGAAAGCAGTGACACCAAAGTTTCTAGTTTCTGTTTGTGTCTCCCCTGAGGAGGTTTCAGGCCAGAAATATCTTTCAGTACTATCTCTTTTGGTTTGGAAGCTATTGCTGGACGTTTGGTAGAAAAAGCTGCTCCGGCCGAGAAAAACACTTTTGGTGCACCATGCAGGTACATTTGAGTTTCCCAGGCAAACGAAAGCAGTGAAACCAAAGTTTCTAGTTTCTGTTTGTGTCTCCCCTGAGGAGGTTTCAGGCTAGCAATGTCTTTCAGTACTATCTCTTTTGGTTTGGAAGCTATTGCTGGACGTTTGGCATGTTTGGTAGAAAAAGCTTCTCCGGCCGAGAAAAACACTTTTGGTGCACCATGCAGGTACATTTGAGTTTCCTAGGAAACGAAAGCAGTTACACCAAAGTTTCTAGTTTCTGTTTGTGTCTCCCCTGAGGAGGTTTCAGGCCAGCAATATCTTTCAGAACTATCTGTTTTTTTTTAGAAGTTATTGCTGGACGTTCGGTAGAAAAATCTGCTCTGGCCAAGAAAAACACTTTGGTGCACCATGCAGGTACATTTGAGTTTCCCAGGCAAACGAAAGCAGTTACACCAAAGTTTCTAGTTTCTGTTTGTGTCTCCCCTGAGGAGGTTTCAGGCCAGCAATGTCTTTCAGTACTATCTCTTTTGGTTTGGATGCTATTGCTGGACGTTTGGCATGTTTGGTAGAAAAAGCTGCTCCGGCCGAGAAAAACACTTTTGGTGCACCATGCAGGTACATTTGAGTTTCCCAGGCAAACGAAAGCAGTGACACCAAAGTTTCTAGTTTCTGTTTGTGTCTCCCCTGAGGAGGTTTCAGGCCAGCAATATCTTTCAGAACTATCTGTTTTGTTTTGGAAGCTATTGCTGGACGTTTGGCATGTTTGGTAGAAAAAGCTGCTCCGGCCGAGAAAAACACTTTTGGTGCACCATGCAGGTACATTTGAGTTTCCCAGGCAAATGAAAGCAGTTACACCAAAGTTTCTAGTTTCTGTTTGTGTCTCCCCCAAGGAGGTTTCAGGCCAGCTATGTCTTTCAGTGCTATCTCTTTTCGTTTGGAAGCTATTGCTGGACGTTTGGTAGAAAAAGCTTCTCCGGCCGAGAAAAACACTTTTGGTGCACCATGCAGGTACATTTGAGTTTCCCAGGCAAACAAAAGCAGTGACACCAAAGTTTCTAGTTTCTGTTTGTGTCTCCCCTGAGGAGGTTTCAGGCCAGCTATGTCTTTCATACTATCTCTTTTGGTTTGGAAGCTATTGCTAGACGTTTGGCATGTTTGGTAGAAAAAGCTTCTCCGGCCGAGAAAAACACTTTTGGTGCACCATGCAGGTACATTTGAGTTTCCCAGGCAAACGAAAGCAGTTACACCAAAGTTTCTAGTTTCTGTTTGTGTCTCCCCTGAGGAGGTTTCAGGCCAGCAATATCTTTCAGAACTATCTGTTTTTGTTTAGAAGTTATTGCTGGACGTTCTGTAGAAAAAGCTGCTCTGGCCAAGAAAAACACTTTGGTGCACCATGCAGGTACATTTGAGTTTCCCAGGCAAACGAAAGCAGTTACACCAAAGTTTCTAGTTTCTGTTTGTGTCTCCCCTGAGGAGGTTTCAGGCCAGCTATGTCTTTCAGTACTATCTCTTTTGGTTTGGACGCTATTGCTGGACGTTTGGCATGTTTGGTAGAAAAAGCTTCTCCGGCCGAGAAAAACACTTTTGGTGCACCTTGCAGGTACATTTGAGTTTCCCAGGCAAACGAAAGCAGTGACACCAAAGTTTCTAGTTTCTGTTTGTGTCTCCCCTGAGGAGGTTTCAGGCCAGCAATATCTTTCAGTACTATCTCTTTTGGTTTGGAAGCTATTGCTGGACTTTTGGTAGAAAAAGCTTCTCCGGCCGAGAAAAACACTTTTGGTGCACCATGCAGGTACATTTGAGTTTCCCAGGCAAACGAAAGCAGTGACACCAAAGTTTCTAGTTTCTGTTTGTGTCTCCCCTGAGGAGGTTTCAGGCCAGCTATGTCTTTCATACTATCTCTTTTGGTTTGGAAGCTATTGCTGGACGTTTGGCATGTTTTATAGAAAAAGCTTCTCCGGCCGAGAAAAACACTTTTGGTGCACCATGCAGGTACATTTGAGTTTCCCAGGCAAACGAAAGCAGTGACACCAAAGTTTCTAGTTTCTGTTTGTGTCTCCCTTGAGGAGGTTTCAGGCCAGCTATGTCTTTCAGTTCTATCTCTTTTGGTTTGGAAGCTATTGCTGGACGTTTGGCATGTTTGGTAGAAAAAGCTTCTCCGGCTGAGAAAAACACTTTTGGTGCACCATGCAGGTACATCTGAGTTTCCCAGGCAAACGAAAGCAGTGACACCAAAGTTTCTTGTTTCTGTTTGTGTCTCCCCTGAGGAGGTTTCAGGCCAGCTATGTCTTTCAGTACTATCTCTTTTGGTTTGGAAGCTATTGCTGGACGTTTGGCATTTTTGGTAGAAAAAGCTGCTCCGGCCAAGAAAAAACTTTTGGTGCACCATGCAGGTACATTTGAGTTTCCCAGGAAAACGAAAGCAGTTACACCAAAGTTTCTAGTTTCTGTTTGTGTCTCCCCTGAGGAGGTTTCAGGCCAGCTATATCTTTCAGTACTATCTCTTTTGGTTTGGAAGCTATTGCTGGACGTTTTGTAGAAAAAGCTGCTCCGGCCGAGAAAAACACTTTTGGTGCACCATGCAGGTACATTTGAGTTTCCCAGGCAAACGAAAGCAGTTACACCAAAGTTTCTAGTTTCTGTTTGTGTCTCCCCTGAGGAGGTTTCAGGCCAGCTATGTCTTTCAGTACTATCTCTTTTGGTTTGGAAGCTATTGCTGGACGTTTGGCATGTTTGGTAGAAAAAGCTTCTCCGGCCGAGAAAAACACTTTTGGTGCACCATGCAGGTACATTTGAGTTTCCCAGGCAAACGAAAGCAGTGACACCAAAGTTTCTAGTTTCTGTTTGTGTCTCCCCTGAGGAGGTTTCAGGCCAGCTATGTCTTTCAGTACTATCTCTTTTGGTTTGGAAGCTATTGCTGGACGTTTGGTAGAAAAAGCTGCTCCGGCCGAGAAAAACACTTTTGGTGCACCATGCAGGTACATTTGAGTTTCCCAGGCAAACGAAAGCAGTAACACCAAAGTTTCTAGTTTCTGTTTGTGTCTCCCCTGAGGAGGTTTCAGGCCAGCAATATCTTTCAGAACTATCTGTTTTGGTTTGGAAGCTATTGCTGGACGTTTGGCATGTTTGGTAGAAAAAGCTGCTCCGGCCGAGAAAAACACTTTTGGTGCACCATGCAGGTACATTTGAGTTTCCCAGGCAAACGAAAGCAGTTACACCAAAGTTTCTAGTTTCTGTTTGTGTCTCCCCTGAGGAGGTTTCAGGCCAGCTATGTCTTTCAGTACTATCTCTTTTGGTTTGCAAGCTGTTGCTGGACGTTTTGCATTTTTGGTAGAAAAAGCTGCTCCGGCCGAGAAAAACACTTTTGTTGCACCATGCAGGTACATTTGAGTTTCCCAGGCAAACGAAAGCAGTGACACCAAAGTTTCTAGTTTCTGTTTGTGTCTCCCCTGAGGAGGTTTCAGGCCAGCTATGTCTTTCAGTACTATCTCTTTTGGTTTGCAAGCTGTTGCTGGACGTTTTGCATTTTTGGTAGAAAAAGCTGCTCCGGCCGAGAAAAACACTTTTGGTGCACCATGCAGGTACATTTGAGTTTCCCAGGCAAACGAAAGCAGTGACACCAAAGTTTCTAGTTTCTGTTTGTGTCTCCCCTGAGGAGGTTTCAGGCCAGCAATATCTTTCAGTACTATCTCTTTTGGTTTGGAAGCTATTGCTGGACGTTTGGTAGAAAAAGCTGCTCCGGCCAAGAAAAACACTTTTGGTGCACCATGCAGGTACATTTGAGTTTCCCAGGCAAACGAAAGCAGTGACACCAAAGTTTCTAGTTTCTGTTTGTGTCTCCCCTGAGGAGGTTTCAGGCCAGCTATGTCTTTCATACTATCTCTTTTGGTTTGGAAGCTATTGCTGGACGTTTGGCATGTTTTATAGAAAAAGCTTCTCCGGCCGAGAAAAACACTTTTGGTGCACCATGCAGGTACATTTGAGTTTCCCAGGCAAACGAAAGCAGTGACACCAAAGTTTCTAGTTTCTGTTTGTGTCTCCCCTGAGGAGGTTTCAGGCCAGCTATGTCTTTCAGTTCTATCTCTTTTGGTTTGGAAGCTATTGCTGGACGTTTGGCATGTTTGGTAGAAAAAGCTTCTCCGGCTGAGAAAAACACTTTTGGTGCACCATGCAGGTACATCTGAGTTTCCCAGGCAAACGAAAGCAGTGACACCAAAGTTTCTTGTTTCTGTTTGTGTCTCCCCTGAGGAGGTTTCAGGCCAGCTATGTCTTTCAGTACTATCTCTTTTGGTTTGGAAGCTATTGCTGGACGTTTTGCATTTTTGGTAGAAAAAGCTGCTCCGGCCAAGAAAAAACTTTTGGTGCACCATGCAGGTACATTTGAGTTTCCCAGGAAAACGAAAGCAGTTACACCAAAGTTTCTAGTTTCTGTTTGTGTCTCCCCTGAGGAGGTTTCTGGCCAGCTATATCTTTCAGTACTATCTCTTTTGGTTTGGAAGCTATTGCTGGACGTTTTGTAGAAAAAGCTGCTCCGGCCGAGAAAAACACTTTTGGTGCACCATGCAGGTACATTTGAGTTTCCCAGGCAAACGAAAGCAGTTACACCAAAGTTTCTAGTTTCTGTTTGTGTCTCCCCTGAGGAGGTTTCAGGCCAGCTATGTCTTTCAGTACTATCTCTTTTGGTTTGGAAGCTATTGCTGGACGTTTGGCATGTTTGGTAGAAAAAGCTTCTCCGGCCGAGAAAAACACTTTTGGTGCACCATGCAGGTACATTTGAGTTTCCCAGGCAAACGAAAGCAGTGACACCAAAGTTTCTAGTTTCTGTTTGTGTCTCCCCTGAGGAGGTTTCAGGCCAGCTATGTCTTTCAGTACTATCTCTTTTGGTTTGGAAGCTATTGCTGGACGTTTGGTAGAAAAAGCTGCTCCGGCCGAGAAAAACACTTTTGGTGCACCATGCAGGTACATTTGAGTTTCCCAGGCAAACGAAAGCAGTAACACCAAAGTTTCTAGTTTCTGTTTGTGTCTCCCCTGAGGAGGTTTCAGGCCAGCAATATCTTTCAGAACTATCTGTTTTGGTTTGGAAGCTATTGCTGGACGTTTGGCATGTTTGGTAGAAAAAGCTGCTCCGGCCGAGAAAAACACTTTTGGTGCACCATGCAGGTACATTTGAGTTTCCCAGGCAAACGAAAGCAGTTACACCAAAGTTTCTAGTTTCTGTTTGTGTCTCCCCTGAGGAGGTTTCAGGCCAGCTATGTCTTTCAGTACTATCTCTTTTAGTTTGCAAGCTGTTGCTGGACGTTTTGCATTTTTGGTAGAAAAAGCTGCTCCGGCCGAGAAAAACACTTTTGGTGCACCATGCAGGTACATTTGAGTTTCCCAGGCAAACGAAAGCAGTGACACCAAAGTTTCTAGTTTCTGTTTGTGTCTCCCCTGAGGAGGTTTCAGGCCAGCTATGTCTTTCAGTACTATCTCTTTTGGTTTGGAAGCTATTGCTGGACGTTTGGTAGAAAAAGCTGTTCAGGCCGAGAAAAACACTTTTGGTGCACCATGCAGGTACATTTGAGTTTCCCAGGCAAACGAAAGCAGTGACACCAAAGTTTCTAGTTTCTGTTTGTGTCTCCCCTGAGGAGGTTTCAGGCCAGCTATGCCTTTCAGTACTATCTCTTTTGGTTTGGAAGCTATTGCTGGACGTTTGGTAGAAAAAGCTGTTCAGGCCGAGAAAAACACTTTTGGTGCACCATGCAGGTACATTTGAGTTTCCCAGGCAAACAAAAGCAGTGACACCAAAGTTTCTAGTTTCTGTTTGTGTCTCCCCTGAGGAGGTTTCAGGCCAGCTATGTCTTTCAGTACTATCTCTTTTGGTTTGGAAGCTATTGCTGGACGTTGGGTAGAAAAAGCTGCTCAGGCCGAGAAAAACACTTTTGGTGCACCATGCAGGTACATTTGAGTTTCCCAGGCAAACGAAAGCAGTTACACCAAAGTTTCTAGTTTCTGTTTGTGTCTCCCCTGAGGAGGTTTCAGGCCAGCTATGTCTTTCAGTACTATCTCTTTTGGTTTGGAAGCTATTGCTGGACGTTTGGTAGAAAAAGCTTCTCTGGCCGAGAAAAACACTTTTGGTGCACCATGCAGGTACATTTGAGTTTCCCAGGCAAACGAAAGCAGTGACACCAAAGTTTCTAGTTTCTGTTTGTGTCTCCCCTGAGGAGGTTTCAGGCCAGCAATATCTTTCAGAACTGTCTGTTTTGGTTTGGAAGCTATTGCTGGACGTTTGGTAGAAAAAGCTTCTCCGGCCGAGAAAAACACTTTTGGTGCGCCATGCAGGTACATTTGAGTTTCCCAGGCAAACGAAAGCAGTGACACCAAAGTTTCTAGTTTCTGTTTGTGTCTCCCCTGAGGAGGTTTCAGGCCATCTATGTCTTTCAGTACTATCTCTTTTGGTTTGGAAGCTATTGCTGGACGTTTGGTAGAAAAAGCTGCTCTGGCCGAGAAAAACACTTTTGGTGCACCATGCAGGTACATTTGAGTTTCCCAGGCAAAAGAAAGCAGTTACACCAAAGTTTCTACTTCCTGTTTGTGTCTCCCCTGAGGAGGTTTCAGGCCAGCTATGTCTTTCAGTACTATCTCTTTTTGTTTGGAAGCTATTGCTGGACGTAAGGCATTTTTGGTCTAAAAAGCTTCTCCGGCCGAGAAAAACACTTTTGGTGCACCATGAAGGTACATTTGACTTTCCCAGGCAAACGAAAGCAGTTACACCAAAGTTTCTAGTTTCTGTTTGTGTCTCCCCTGAGGAGGTTTCAGGCCAGCTATGTCTTTCAGTACTATCTCTTTTGGTTTGGAAGCTATTGCTGGACGTTTGGTAGAAAAAGCCTCTCCGGCCGAGAAAAACACTTTTGGTGCACCATGCAGGTACATTTGAGTTTCCCAGGCAAACGAAAGCAGTGACACCAAATTTTCTAGTTTCTGTTTGTGTCTCCCCTGAGGAGGTTTCAGGCCAGCAATATCTTTCAGAACTATCTGTTTTGGTTTGGAAGCTATTGCTGGACGTTTGGCATGTTTGGTAGAAAAAGCTGCTCCGGCTGAGAAAAACACTTTTGGTGCACCATGCAGGTACATTTGAGTTTCCCAGGCAAACGAAAGCAGTGACATCAAAGTTTTAAGTTTCTGTTTGTGTCTCCCCTGAGGAGGTTTCAGGCCAGCTATGTCTTTCAGTACTATCTCTTTTGGTTTGCAAGCTGTTGCTGGACGTTTGGCATTTTTGGTAGAAAAAGCTTCTCCGGCCGAGAAAAACACTTTTGGTGCACAATGCAGGTACATTTGAGTTTCCCAGGCAAACGAAAGCAGTGACACCAAAGTTTCTAGTTTCTGTTTGTGTCTCCCCTGAGGAGGTTTCAGGCTATCTATGTCTTTCAGTACTATCTCTTTTGGTTTGGAAGCTATTGCTGGACGTTTGGTAGAAAAAGCTTCTCCGGCCGAGAAAAACACTTTTGGTGCACCATGCAGGTACATTTGAGTTTCCCAGGCAAACGAAAGCAGTGACACCAAAGTTTCTAGTTTCTGTTTGTGTCTCCCCTGAGGAGGTTTCAGGCCAGCTATGTCTTTCAGTACTATCTCTTTTGGTTTGGAAGCTATTGCTGGACGTTTGGTAGAAAAAGCTGCTCCGGCCGAGAAAAACACTTTTGGTGCACCATGCAGGTACATTTGAGTTTCCCAGGCAAACGAAAGCAGTAACACCAAAGTTTCTAGTTTCTGTTTGTGTCTCCCCTGAGGAGGTTTCAGGCCAGCAATATCTTTCAGAACTATCTGTTTTGGTTTGGAAGCTATTGCTGGACGTTTGGCATGTTTGGTAGAAAAAGCTGCTCCGGCCGAGAAAAACACTTTTGGTGCACCATGCAGGTACATTTGAGTTTCCCAGGCAAACGAAAGCAGTTACACCAAAGTTTCTAGTTTCTGTTTGTGTCTCCCCTGAGGAGGTTTCAGGCCAGCTATGTCTTTCAGTACTATCTCTTTTAGTTTGCAAGCTGTTGCTGGACGTTTTGCATTTTTGGTAGAAAAAGCTGCTCCGGCCGAGAAAAACACTTTTGGTGCACCATGCAGGTACATTTGAGTTTCCCAGGCAAACGAAAGCAGTGACACCAAAGTTTCTAGTTTCTGTTTGTGTCTCCCCTGAGGAGGTTTCAGGCCAGCTATGTCTTTCAGTACTATCTCTTTTGGTTTGGAAGCTATTGCTGGACGTTTGGTAGAAAAAGCTGTTCAGGCCGAGAAAAACACTTTTGGTGCACCATGCAGGTACATTTGAGTTTCCCAGGCAAACGAAAGCAGTGACACCAAAGTTTCTAGTTTCTGTTTGTGTCTCCCCTGAGGAGGTTTCAGGCCAGCTATGTCTTTCAGTACTATCTCTTTTGGTTTGGAAGCTATTGCTGGACGTTTGGTTGAAAAAGCTGTTCAGGCCGAGAAAAACACTTTTGGTGCACCATGCAGGTACATTTGAGTTTCCCAGGCAAACAAAAGCAGTGACACCAAAGTTTCTAGTTTCTGTTTGTGTCTCCCCTGAGGAGGTTTCAGGCCAGCTATGTCTTTCAGTACTATCTCTTTTGGTTTGGAAGCTATTGCTGGACGTTGGGTAGAAAAAGCTGCTCAGGCCGAGAAAAACACTTTTGGTGCACCATGCAGGTACATTTGAGTTTCCCAGGCAAACGAAAGCAGTTACACCAAAGTTTCTAGTTTCTGTTTGTGTCTCCCCTGAGGAGGTTTCAGGCCAGCTATGTCTTTCAGTACTATCTCTTTTGGTTTGGAAGCTATTGCTGGACGTTTGGTAGAAAAAGCTTCTCTGGCCGAGAAAAACACTTTTGGTGCACCATGCAGGTACATTTGAGTTTCCCAGGAAAACGAAAGCAGTGACACCAAAGTTTCTAGTTTCTGTTTGTGTCTCCCCTGAGGAGGTTTCAGGCCAGCAATATCTTTCAGAACTGTCTGTTTTGGTTTGGAAGCTATTGCTGGACGTTTGGTAGAAAAAGCTTCTCCGGCCGAGAAAAACACTTTTGGTGCGCCATGCAGGTACATTTGAGTTTCCCAGGCAAACGAAAGCAGTGACACCAAAGTTTCTAGTTTCTGTTTGTGTCTCCCCTGAGGAGGTTTCAGGCCATCTATGTCTTTCAGTACTATCTCTTTTGGTTTGGAAGCTATTGCTGGACGTTTGGTAGAAAAAGCTGCTCTGGCCGAGAAAAACACTTTTGGTGCACCATGCAGGTACATTTGAGTTTCCCAGGCAAAAGAAAGCAGTTACACCAAAGTTTCTACTTCCTGTTTGTGTCTCCCCTGAGGAGGTTTCAGGCCAGCTATGTCTTTCAGTACTATCTCTTTTTGTTTGGAAGCTATTGCTGGACGTAAGGCATTTTTGGTCTAAAAAGCTTCTCCGGCCGAGAAAAACACTTTTGGTGCACCATGAAGGTACATTTGACTTTCCCAGGCAAACGAAAGCAGTTACACCAAAGTTTCTAGTTTCTGTTTGTGTCTCCCCTGAGGAGGTTTCAGGCCAGCTATGTCTTTCAGTACTATCTCTTTTGGTTTGGAAGCTATTGCTGGACGTTTGGTAGAAAAAGCCTCTCCGGCCGAGAAAAACACTTTTGGTGCACCATGCAGGTACATTTGAGTTTCCCAGGCAAACGAAAGCAGTGACACCAAATTTTCTAGTTTCTGTTTGTGTCTCCCCTGAGGAGGTTTCAGGCCAGCAATATCTTTCAGAACTATCTGTTTTGGTTTGGAAGCTATTGCTGGACGTTTGGCATGTTTGGTAGAAAAAGCTGCTCCGGCTGAGAAAAACACTTTTGGTGCACCATGCAGGTACATTTGAGTTTCCCAGGCAAACGAAAGCAGTGACATCAAAGTTTTAAGTTTCTGTTTGTGTCTCCCCTGAGGAGGTTTCAGGCCAGCTATGTCTTTCAGTACTATCTCTTTTGGTTTGCAAGCTGTTGCTGGACGTTTGGCATTTTTGGTAGAAAAAGCTTCTCCGGCCGAGAAAAACACTTTTGGTGCACCATGCAGGTACATTTGAGTTTCCCAGGCAAACGAAAGCAGTGACACCAAAGTTTCTAGTTTCTGTTTGTGTCTCCCCTGAGGAGGTTTCAGGCCATCTATGTCTTTCAGTACTATCTCTTTTGGTTTGGAAGCTATTGCTGGACGTTTGGTAGAAAAAGCTGCTCCGGCCGAGAAAAACACTTTTGGTGCACCATGCAGGTACATTTGAGTTTCCCAGGCAAACGAAAGGAGTGACACCAAAGTTTCTAGTTTCTGTTTGTGTCTCCCCTGAGGAGGTTTCAGGCCAGCTATGTCTTTCAGTACTATCTCTTTTGGTTTGGAAGCTATTGCTGGACGTTTGGTAGAAAAAGCTGCTCTGGCCGAGAAAAACACTTTTGGTGCACCATGCAGGTACATTTGAGTTTCCCAGGCAAACGAAAGCAGTGACACCAAAGTTTCTAGTTTCTGTTTGTGTCTCCCCTGAGGAGGTTTCAGGCCAGCAATATCTTTCAGAACTGTCTGTTTTGGGTTGGAAGCTATTGCTGGACGTTTGGTAGAAAAAGCTTCTCCGGCCGAGAAAAACACTTTTGGTGCACCATGCAGTTACATTTGAGATTCCCAGGCAAACGATAGCAGTTACACCAAAGTTTCTAGTTTCTGTTTGTGTCTCCCCTGAGGAGGTTTCAGGCCAGCTATGTCTTTCAGTACTATCTCTTTTGGTTTGGATGCTATTGCTGGACGTTTGGTAGAAAAAACTGCTCCGGCCGAGAAAAACACTTTTGGTGCACCATGCAGGTACATTTGAGTTTCCCAGGCAAACCAAAGCAGTGACACCAAATTTTCTAGTTTCTGTTTGTGTCTCCCCTGAGGAGGTTTCAGGCCATCTATGTCTTTCAGTACTATCTCTTTTGGTTTGGAAGCTATTGCTGGACGTTTGGTAGAAAAAGCTGCTCCGGCCGAGAAAAGCACTTTTGGTGCACCATGCAGGTACATTTGAGTTTCCCAGGCAAACGAAAGCAGCGACACCAAAGTTTCTAGTTTCTGTTTGTGTCTCCCCTGAGGAGGTTTCAGGCCAGCTATGTCTTTCAGTACTATCTCTTTTCGTTTGGAAGCTATTGCTGGACGTTGGGTAGAAAAAGCTGCTCAGGCCGAGAAAAACACTTTTGGTGCACCATGCAGGTACATTTGAGTTTCCCAGGCAAACGAAAGCAGTTACACCAAAGTTTCTAGTTTCTGTTTCTGTCTCCCCTGAGGAGGTTTCAGGCCAGCTATGTCTTTCAGTACTATCTCTTTTGGTTTGGAAGCTATTGCTGGACGTTTGGTAGAAAAAGCTGCTCCGGCCGAGAAAAACACTTTTGGTGCACCATGCAGGTACATTTGAGTTTCCCAGGCAAACGAAAGCAGTGACACCAAAGTTTCTAGTTTCTGTTTGTGTCTCCCCTGAGGAGGTTTCAGGCCAGCAATATCTTTCAGAACTGTCTGTTTTGGGTTGGAAGCTATTGCTGGACGTTTGGTAGAAAAAGCTTCTCCGGCCGAGAAAAACACTTTTGGTGCACCATGCAGTTACATTTGAGTTTCCCAGGCAAACGAAAGCAGTGACACCAAAGTTTCTAGTTTCTGTTTGTGTCTCCCCTGAGGAGGTTTCAGGCCATCTATGTCTTTCAGTACTATCTCTTTTGGTTTGGAAGCTATTGCTGGACGTTTTGTAGAAAAAGGTGCTCTGGCCGAGAAAAACACTTTTGGTGCGCCATGCAGGTACATTTGAGTTTCCCAGGCAAAAGAAAGCAGTTACACCAAAGTTTCTACTTCCTGTTTGTGTCTCCCCTGAGGAGGTTTCAGGCCAGCTATGTCTTTCAGTACTATCTCTTTTGGTTTGGAAGCTATTGCTGGACATAAGGCATTTTTGGTCTAAAAAGCTTCTCCGGCCGAGAAAAACACTTTTGGTGCACCATGCAAATACATTTGAGTTTTTCAGGAAAATGAAAGCAGTGACACCAAAGTTTCTAGTTTCTGTTTGTGTCTCCCCTGAGGAGGTTTCAGGCCAGCTATGTCTTTCAGTACTATCTCTTTTGGTTTGGAAGCTATTGCTGGACGTTTGGTAGAAAAAACTGCTCCGGCCGAGAAAAACACTTTTGGTGCACCATGCAGGTACATTTGAGTTTCCCAGGCAAACGAAAGCAGTGACACCAAATTTTCTAGTTTCTGTTTGTGTCTCCCCTGAGGAGGTTTCAGGCCATCTATGTCTTTCAGTACTATCTCTTTTGGTTTGGAAGCTATTGCTGGACGTTTGGTAGAAAAAGCTTCTCTGGCAGAGAAAAACACTTTTGGTGCACCATGCAGGTACATTTGAGGTTCCCAGGCAAACGAAAGCAGTGACACCAAAGTTTCTAGTTTCTGTTTGTGTCTCCCCTGAGGAGGTTTCAGGCCAGCTATATCTTTCAGTACTATCTCTTTTGGTTTGGAAGCTATTGCTGGACGTTTTGTAGAAAAAGCTGCTCCGGCCGAGAAAAACACTTTTGGTGCACCATGCAGGTACATTTGAGTTTCCCAGGCAAACGAAAGCAGTTACACCAAAGTTTCTAGTTTCTGTTTGTGTCTCCCCTGAGGAGGTTTCAGGCCAGCTATGTCTTTCAGTACTATCTCTTTTGGTTTGGAAGCTATTGCTGGACGTTTGGCATGTTTGGTAGAAAAAGCTTCTCCGGCCGAGAAAAACACTTTTGGTGCACCATGCAGGTACATTTGAGTTTCCCAGGCAAACGAAAGCAGTTACACCAAAGTTTCTAGTTTCTGTTTGTGTCTCCCCTGAGGAGGTTTCAGGCCAGCTATGTCTTTCAGTACTATCTCTTTTGGTTTGGAAGCTATTGCTGGACGTTTGGTAGAAAAAGCTGCTCCGGCCGAGAAAAACACTTTTGGTGCACCATGCAGGTACATTTGAGTTTCCCAGGCAAACGAAAGCAGTAACACCAAAGTTTCTAGTTTCTGTTTGTGTCTCCCCTGAGGAGGTTTCAGGCCAGCAATATCTTTCAGAACTATCTGTTTTGGTTTGGAAGCTATTGCTGGACGTTTGGCATGTTTGGTAGAAAAAGCTGCTCCGGCCGAGAAAAACACTTTTGGTGCACCATGCAGGTACATTTGAGTTTCCCAGGCAAACGAAAGCAGTTACACCAAAGTTTCTAGTTTCTGTTTGTGTCTCCCCTGAGGAGGTTTCAGGCCAGCTATGTCTTTCAGTACTATCTCTTTTGGTTTGCAAGCTGTTGCTGGACGTTTTGCATTTTTGGTAGAAAAAGCTGCTCCGGCCGAGAAAAACACTTTTGGTGCACCATGCAGGTACATTTGAGTTTCCCAGGCAAACGAAAGCAGTGACACCAAAGTTTCTAGTTTCTGTTTGTGTCTCCCCTGAGGAGGTTTCAGGCCAGCTATGTCTTTCAGTACTATCTCTTTTGGTTTGGAAGCTATTGCTGGACGTTTGGTAGAAAAAGCTGTTCAGGCCGAGAAAAACACTTTTGGTGCACCATGCAGGTACATTTGAGTTTCCCAGGCAAACAAAAGCAGTGACACCAAAGTTTCTAGTTTCTGTTTGTGTCTCCCCTGAGGAGGTTTCAGGCCAGCTATGTCTTTCAGTACTATCTCTTTTGGTTTGGAAGCTATTGCTGGACGTTGGGTAGAAAAAGCTGCTCAGGCCGAGAAAAACACTTTTGGTGCACCATGCAGGTACATTTGAGTTTCCCAGGCAAACGAAAGCAGTTACACCAAAGTTTCTAGTTTCTGTTTGTGTCTCCCCTGAGGAGGTTTCAGGCCAGCTATGTCTTTCAGTACTATCTCTTTTGGTTTGGAAGCTATTGCTGGACGTTTGGTAGAAAAAGCTTCTCCGGCCGAGAAAAACACTTTTGGTGCACCATGCAGGTACATTTGAGTTTCCCAGGCAAACGAAAGCAGTGACACCAAAGTTTCTAGTTTCTGTTTGTGTCTCCCCTGAGGAGGTTTCAGGCCAGCAATATCTTTCAGAACTGTCTGTTTTGGTTTGGAAGCTATTGCTGGACGTTTGGTAGAAAAAGCTTCTCCGGCCGAGAAAAACACTTTTGGTGCGCCATGCAGGTACATTTGAGTTTCCCAGGCAAACGAAAGCAGTGACACCAAAGTTTCTAGTTTCTGTTTGTGTCTCCCCTGAGGAGGTTTCAGGCCATCTATGTCTTTCAGTACTATCTCTTTTGGTTTGGAAGCTATTGCTGGACGTTTGGTAGAAAAAGCTGCTCTGGCCGAGAAAAACACTTTTGGTGCACCATGCAGGTACATTTGAGTTTCCCAGGCAAAAGAAAGCAGTTACACCAAAGTTTCTACTTCCTGTTTGTGTCTCCCCTGAGGAGGTTTCAGGCCAGCTATGTCTTTCAGTACTATCTCTTTTTGTTTGGAAGCTATTGCTGGACGTAAGGCATTTTTGGTCTAAAAAGCTTCTCCGGCCGAGAAAAACACTTTTGGTGCACCATGAAGGTACATTTGACTTTCCCAGGCAAACGAAAGCAGTTACACCAAAGTTTCTAGTTTCTGTTTGTGTCTCCCCTGAGGAGGTTTCAGGCCAGCTATGTCTTTCAGTACTATCTCTTTTGGTTTGGAAGCTATTGCTGGACGTTTGGTAGAAAAAGCCTCTCCGGCCGAGAAAAACACTTTTGGTGCACCATGCAGGTACATTTGAGGTTCCCAGGCAAACGAAAGCAGTGACACCAAAGTTTCTAGTTTCTGTTTGTGTCTCCCCTGAGGAGGTTTCAGGCCAGCTATGACTTTCATTACTATCTCTTTTGGTTTGGAAGCTATTGCTGGACGTTTGGCATGTTTGTTAGAAAAAGCTTCTCCGGCCGAGAAAAACACTTTTGGTGCACCATGCAGGTACATTTGAGTTTCCCAGGCAAACGAAAGCAGTGACACCAAAGTTTCTCATTTCTGTTTGTGTCTCCCCTGAGGAGGTTTCAGGCCAGCTATGTCTTTCAGTACTATCTCTTTTGGTTTGGAAGCTATTGCTGGACGTTTGGTAGAAAAAGCTGCTCCGGCTGAGAAAAACACTTTTGGTGCACCATGCAGGTACATTTGAGTTTCCCAGGCAAACGAAAGCAGTGACACCAAAGTTTCTAGTTTCTGTTTGTGTCTCCCCTGAGGAGGTTTCAGGCCAGCAATATCTTTCAGAACTATCTGTTTTGGTTTGGAAGCTATTGCTGGACGTTTGGCATGTTTGGTAGAAAAAGCTGCTCCGGCTGAGAAAAACACTTTTGGTGCACCATGCAGGTACATTTGAGTTTCCCAGGCAAACGAAAGCAGTGACATCAAAGTTTTAAGTTTCTGTTTGTGTCTCCCCTGAGGAGGTTTCAGGCCAGCTATGTCTTTCAGTACTATCTCTTTTGGTTTGCAAGCTGTTGCTGGACGTTTGGCATTTTTGGTAGAAAAAGCTTCTCCGGCCGAGAAAAACACTTTTGGTGCACCATGCAGGTACATTTGAGTTTCCCAGGCAAACGAAAGCAGTGACACCAAAGTTTCTAGTTTCTGTTTGTGTCTCCCCTGAGGAGGTTTCAGGCCATCTATGTCTTTCAGTACTATCTCTTTTGGTTTGGAAGCTATTGCTGGACGTTTGGTAGAAAAAGCTGCTCCGGCCGAGAAAAACACTTTTGGTGCACCATGCAGGTACATTTGAGTTTCCCAGGCAAACGAAAGGAGTGACACCAAAGTTTCTAGTTTCTGTTTGTGTCTCCCCTGAGGAGGTTTCAGGCCAGCTATGTCTTTCAGTACTATCTCTTTTGGTTTGGAAGCTATTGCTGTACGTTTGGTAGAAAAAGCTGCTCTGGCCGAGAAAAACACTTTTGGTGCACCATGCAGGTACATTTGAGTTTCCCAGGCAAACGAAAGCAGTGACACCAAAGTTTCTAGTTTCTGTTTGTGTCTCCCCTGAGGAGGTTTCAGGCCAGCTATGTCTTTCAGTACTATCTCTTTTGGTTTGGAAGCTATTGCTGGACGTTTGGTAGAAAAAGCTGCTCTGGCCGAGAAAAACACTTTTGGTGCACCATGCAGGTACATTTGAGTTTCCCAGGCAAACGAAAGCAGTGACACCAAAGTTTCTAGTTTCTGTTTGTGTCTCCCCTGAGGAGGTTTCAGGCCAGCAATATCTTTCAGAACTGTCTGTTTTGGGTTGGAAGCTATTGCTGGACGTTTGGTAGAAAAAGCTTCTCCGGCCGAGAAAAACACTTTTGGTGCACCATGCAGTTACATTTGAGTTTCCCAGGCAAACGATAGCAGTTACACCAAAGTTTCTAGTTTCTGTTTGTGTCTCCCCTGAGGAGGTTTCAGGCCAGCTATGTCTTTCAGTACTATCTCTTTTGGTTTGGAAGCTATTGCTGGACGTTTGGTAGAAAAAACTGCTCCGGCCGAGAAAAACACTTTTGGTGCACCATGCAGGTACATTTGAGTTTCCCAGGCAAACCAAAGCAGTGACACCAAATTTTCTAGTTTCTGTTTGTGTCTCCCCTGAGGAGGTTTCAGGCCATCTATGTCTTTCAGTACTATCTCTTTTGGTTTGGAAGCTATTGCTGGACGTTTGGTAGAAAAAGCTGCTCCGGCCGAGAAAAGCACTTTTGGTGCACCATGCAGGTACATTTGAGTTTCCCAGGCAAACGAAAGCAGCGACACCAAAGTTTCTAGTTTCTGTTTGTGTCTCCCCTGAGGAGGTTTCAGGCCAGCTATGTCTTTCAGTACTATCTCTTTTCGTTTGGAAGCTATTGCTGGACGTTGGGTAGAAAAAGCTGCTCAGGCCGAGAAAAACACTTTTGGTGCACCATGCAGGTACATTTGAGTTTCCCAGGCAAACGAAAGCAGTTACACCAAAGTTTCTAGTTTCTGTTTCTGTCTCCCCTGAGGAGGTTTCAGGCCAGCTATGTCTTTCAGTACTATCTCTTTTGGTTTGGAAGCTATTGCTGGACGTTTGGTAGAAAAAGCTGCTCCGGCCGAGAAAAACACTTTTGGTGCACCATGCAGGTACATTTGAGTTTCCCAGGCAAACGAAAGCAGTGACACCAAAGTTTCTAGTTTCTGTTTGTGTCTCCCCTGAGGAGGTTTCAGGCCAGCAATATCTTTCAGAACTGTCTGTTTTGGTTTGGAAGCTATTGCTGGACGTTTGGTAGAAAAAGCTTCTCCGGCCGAGAAAAACACTTTTGGTGCACCATGCAGTTACATTTGAGTTTCCCAGGCAAACGAAAGCAGTGACACCAAAGTTTCTAGTTTCTGTTTGTGTCTCCCCTGAGGAGGTTTCAGGCCAGCTATGTCTTTCAGTACTATCTCTTTTGGTTTGGAAGCTATTGCTGGACATAAGGCATTTTTGGTCTAAAAAGCTTCTCCGGCCGAGAAAAACACTTTTGGTGCACCATGCAAATACATTTGAGTTTCCCAGGCAAATGAAAGCAGTGACACCAAAGTTTCTAGTTTCTGTTTGTGTCTCCCCTGAGGAGGTTTCAGGCCAGCTATGTCTTTCAGTACTATCTCTTTTGGTTTGGAAGCTATTGCTGGACATAAGGCATTTTTGGTCTAAAAAGCTTCTCCGGCCGAGAAAAACACTTTTGGTGCACCATGCAAATACATTTGAGTTTCCCAGGCAAATGAAAGCAGTGACACCAAAGTTTCTAGTTTCTGTTTGTGTCTCCCCTGAGGAGGTTTCAGGCCAGCTATGTCTTTCAGTACTATCTCTTTTGGTTTGGAAGCTATTGCTGGACGTTTGGTAGAAAAAACTGCTCCGGCCGAGAAAAACACTTTTGGTGCACCATGCAGGTACATTTGAGTTTCCCAGGCAAACGAAAGCAGTGACACCAAATTTTCTAGTTTCTGTTTGTGTCTCCCCTGAGGAGGTTTCAGGCCATCTATGTCTTTCAGTACTATCTCTTTTGGTTTGGAAGCTATTGCTGTACGTTTGGTAGAAAAAGCTGCTCTGGCCGAGAAAAACACTTTTGGTGCACCATGCAGGTACATTTGAGTTTCCCAGGCAAACGAAAGCAGTGACACCAAAGTTTCTAGTTTCTGTTTGTGTCTCCCCTGAGGAGGTTTCAGTCCAGCTATGTCTTTCAGTACTATCTCTTTTGGTTTGGAAGCTATTGCTGGACGTTTGGTAGAAAAAGCTGCTCTGGCCGAGAAAAACACTTTTGGTGCACCATGCAGGTACATTTGAGTTTCCCAGGCAAACAAAAGCAGTGACACCAAAGTTTCTAGTTTCTGTTTGTGTCTCCCCTGAGGAGGTTTCAGGCCAGCAATATCTTTCAGAACGTTCTGTTTTGGGTTGGAAGCTATTGCTGGACGTTTGGTAGAAAAAGCTTCTCCGGCCGAGAAAAACACTTTTGGTGCACCATGCAGTTACATTTGAGTTTCCCAGGCAAACGATAGCAGTTACACCAAAGTTTCTAGTTTCTGTTTGTGTCTCCCCTGAGGAGGTTTCAGGCCAGCTATGTCTTTCAGTACTATCTCTTTTGGTTTGGAAGCTATTGCTGGACGTTTGGTAGAAAAAACTGCTCCGGCCGAGAAAAACACTTTTGGTGCACCATGCAGGTACATTTGAGTTTCCCAGGCAAACCAAAGCAGTGACACCAAATTTTCTAGTTTCTGTTTGTGTCTCCCCTGAGGAGGTTTCAGGCCATCTATGTCTTTCAGTACTATCTCTTTTGGTTTGGAAGCTATTGCTGGACGTTTGGTAGAAAAAGCTGCTCTGGCCGAGAAAAACACTTTTGGTGCACCATGCAGGTACATTTGAGTTTCCCAGGCAAACAAAAGCAGCGACACCAAAGTTTCTAGTTTCTGTTTGTGTCTCCCCTGAGGAGGTTTCAGGCCAGCTATGTCTTTCAGTACTATCTCTTTTCGTTTGGAAGCTATTGCTGGACGTTGGGTAGAAAAAGCTGCTCAGGCCGAGAAAAACACTTTTGGTGCACCATGCAGGTACATTTGAGTTTCCCAGGCAAACGAAAGCAGTTACACCAAAGTTTCTAGTTTCTGTTTGTGTCTCCCCTGAGGAGGTTTCAGGCCAGCTATGTCTTTCAGTACTATCTCTTTTGGTTTGGAAGCTATTGCTGGACGTTTGGTAGAAAAAGCTGCTCCGGCCGAGAAAAACACTTTTGGTGCACCATGCAGGTACATTTGAGTTTCCCAGGCAAACGAAAGCAGTGACACCAAAGTTTCTAGTTTCTGTTTGTGTCTCCCCTGAGGAGGTTTCAGGCCAGCAATATCTTTCAGAACTGTCTGTTTTGGGTTGGAAGATATTGCTGGACGTTTGGTAGAAAAAGCTTCTCCGGCCTAGAAAAACACTTTTGGTGCACCATGCAGTTACATTTGAGTTTCCCAGGCAAACGAAAGCAGTGACACCAAAGTTTCTAGTTTCTGTTTGTGTCTCCCCTGAGGAGGTTTCAGGCCGTCTATGTCTTTCAGTACTATCTCTTTTGGTTTGGAAGCTATTGCTGGACGTTTTGTAGAAAAAGGTGCTCTGGCCGAGAAAAACACTTTTGGTGCACCATGCAGGTACATTTGAGTTTCCCAGGCAAAAGAAAGCAGTTACACCAAAGTTTCTACTTCCTGTTTGTGTCTCCCCTGAGGAGGTTTCAGGCCAGCTATGTCTTTCAGTACTATCTCTTTTGGTTTGGAAGCTATTGCTGGACATAAGGCATTTTTGGTCTAAAAAGATTCTCCGGCCGAGAAAAACACTTTTGGTGCACCATGCAAATACATTTGAGTTTCCCAGGCAAATGAAAGCAGTGACACCAAAGTTTCTAGTTTCTGTTTGTGTCTCCCCTGAGGAGGTTTCAGGCCAGCTATGTCTTTCAGTACTATCTCTTTTGGTTTGGAAGCTATTGCTGGACGTTTGGTAGAAAAAACTGCTCCGGCCGAGAAAAACACTTTTGGTGCACCATGCAGGTACATTTGAGTTTCCCAGGCAAACGAAAGCAGTGACACCAAATTTTCTAGTTTCTGTTTGTGTCTCCCCTGAGGAGGTTTCAGGCCATCTATGTCTTTCAGTACTATCTCTTTTGGTTTGGAAGCTATTGCTGGACGTTTGGTAGAAAAAGCTTCTCTGGCAGAGAAAAACACTTTTGGTGCACCATGCAGGTACATTTGAGGTTCCCAGGCAAACGAAAGCAGTGACACCAAAGTTTCTAGTTTCTGTTTGTGTCTCCCCTGTGGAGGTTTCAGGCCAGCTATATCTTTCATTACTATCTCTTTTGGTTTGGAAGCTATTGCTGGACGTTTGGCATGTTTGGTAGAAAAAGCTGCTCCGGCCGAGAAAAACACTTTTGGTGCACCATGCAGGTACATTTGAGTTTCCCAGGCAAACGAAAGCAGTGACATCAAAGTTTGAAGTTTCTGTTTGTGTCTCCCCTGAGGAGGTTTCAGGCCAGCTATGTCTTTCAGTACTATCTCTTTTGGTTTGCAAGCTGTTGCTGGACGTTTTGCATTTTTGGTAGAAAAAGCTTCTCCGGCCGAGAAAAACACTTTTGGTGCACCATGCAGGTACATTTGAGTTTCCCAGGCAAACGAAAGCAGTGACACCAAAGTTTCTAGTTTCTGTTTGTGTCTCCCCTGAGGAGGTTTCAGGCCATCTATGTC
Source organism: Laterallus jamaicensis coturniculus (assembly GCA_022605575.1). Lineage (NCBI taxonomy): Eukaryota > Metazoa > Chordata > Aves > Gruiformes > Rallidae > Laterallus > Laterallus jamaicensis. Next base: position 4,539,430 of record JAKCOX010000001.1, read on the forward strand.
TTTCAGTACTATCTCTTTTGGTTTGGAAGCTATTGCTGGACGTTTGGTAGAAAAAGCTGCTCTGGCCGAGAAAAACACTTTTGGTGCACCATGCAGGTACATTTGAGTTTCCCAGGCAAACGAAAGCAGTTACACCAAAGTTTCTAGTTTCTGTTTCTGTCTCCCCTGAGGAGGTTTCAGGCCAGCTATGTCTTTCAGTACTATCTCTTTTGGTTTGGAAGCTATTGCTGGACGTTTGGTAGAAAAAGCTGCTCCGGCCGAGAAAAACACTTTTGGTGCACCATGCAGGTACATTTGAGTTTCCCAGGCAAACGAAAGCAGTGACACCAAAGTTTCTAGTTTCTGTTTGTGTCTCCCCTGAGGAGGTTTCAGGCCAGCAATATCTTTCAGAACTGTCTGTTTTGGGTTGGAAGCTATTGCTGGACGTTTGGTAGAAAAAGCTTCTCCGGCCGAGAAAAACACTTTTGGTGCACCATGCAGGTACATTTGAGTTTCCCAGGCAAACGAAACCAGTGACACCAAAGTTTCTAGTTTCTGTTTGTGTCTCCCCTTAGGAGGTTTCAGGCCAGCTATGTCTTTCAGTACTATCTCTTTTGGTTTGGAAGCTATTGCTGGACGTTTGGTAGAAAAAACTGCTCCGGCCGAGAAAAACACTTTTGGTGCACCATGCAGGTACATTTGAGTTTCTCAGGCAAACGAAAGCAGTGACACCAAATTTTCTAGTTTCTGTTTGTGTCTCCCCTGAGGAGGTTTCAGGCCATCTATGTCTTTCAGTACTATCTCTTTTGGTTTGGAAGCTATTGCTGGACGTTTGGTAGAAAAAGCTTCTCTGGCAGAGAAAAACACTTTTGGTGCACCATGCAGGTACATTTGAGGTTCCCAGGCAAACGAAAGCAGTGACACCAAAGTTTCTAGTTTCTGTTTGTGTCTCCCCTGAGGAGGTTTCAGGCCAGCTATATCTTTCAGAACTATCTCTTTTGGTTTGGAAGCTATTGCTGGACTTTTGGCATGTTTGGTAGAAAAAGCTGCTCCGGCCAAGAAAAACACTTTTGGTGCACCATGCAGGTACATTTGAGTTTCCCAGGCAAACGAAAGCAGTGACACCAAAGTTTCTAGTTTCTGTTTGTGTCTCCCCTGAGGAGGTTTCAGGCCAGCTATGTCTTTCAGTACTATCTCTTTTGGTTTGGAAGCTATTGCTGGACGTTTGGTAGAAAAAGCTTCTCCGGCCGAGAAAAACACTTTTGGTGCACCATGCAGGTACATTTGTTTTTCCCAGGCAAATGAAAGCAGTGACACCAAAGTTTCTAGTTTCTGTTTGTGTCTCCCCCAAGGAGGTTTCAGGCCAGCTATGTCTTTCATACTATCTCTTTTGGTTTGGAATCTATTGCTGGACGTTTTGTAGAAAAAGCTGCTCCGGCCGAGAAAAACACTTTTGGTGCACCATGCAGGTACATTTGAGTTTCCCAGGCAAACGAAAGCAGTGACACCAAAGTTTCTAGTTTCTGTTTGTGTCTCCCCTGAGGAGGTTTCAGGCCAGCTATGTCTTTCAGTACTATCTCTTTTGGTTTGGAAGCTATTGCTGGACGTTTGGTAGAAAAAGCTGCTCCGGCCGAGAAAAACACTTTTGGTGCACCATGCAGGTACATTTGAGTTTCCCAGGCAAACGAAAGCAGTGACACCAAAGTTTCTAGTTTCTGTTTGTGTCTCCCCTGAGGAGGTTTCAGGCCAGCAATATCTTTCAGTAGTATCTCTTTTGGTTTGGAAGCTATTGCTGGACGTTTGGTAGAAAAAGCTTCTCCAGCCGAGAAAAACACCTTTGGTGCACCATGCAGGTACATTTGAGTTTCCCAGGCAAACGAAAGCAGTGACATCAAAGTTTGAAGTTTCTGTTTGTGTCTCCCCTTAGGAGGTTTCAGGCCAGCTATGTCTTTCAGTACTATCTCTTTTGGTTTGGAAGCTGTTGCTGGACGTTTGGCATTTTTGGTAGAAAAAGCTTCTCCGGCCGAGAAAAACACTTTTGGTGCACCATGCAGGTACATTTGAGTTTCCCAGGCAAACGAAAGCAGTGACACCAAAGTTTCTAGTTTCTGTTTGTGTCTCCCCTGAGGAGGTTTCAGGCCATCTATGTCTTTCAGTACTATCTCTTTTGGTTTGGAAGCTATTGCTGGACGTTTGGTAGAAAAAGCTGCTCCGGCCGAGAAAAACACTTTTGGTGCACCATGAAGGTACATTTGAGTTTCCCAGGCAAACGAAAGCAGTTACACCAAAGTTTCTAGTTTCTGTTTGTGTCTCCCCTGAGGAGGTTTCAGGCCAGCAATATCTTTCAGAACTGTCTGTTTTGGGTTGGAAGCTATTGCTGGACGTTTGGTAGAAAAAGCTTCTCCGGCCGAGAAAAACACTTTTGGTGCACCATGCAGTTACATTTGAGTTTCCCAGGCAAACGAAAGCAGTGACACCAAAGTTTCTAGTTTCTGTTTGTGTCTCCCCTGAGGAGGTTTCAGGCCAGCTATGTCTTTCAGTACTATCTCTTTTGGTTTGGAAGCTATTGCTGGACGTTTGGTAGAAAAAACTGCTCCGGCCGAGAAAAACACTTTTGGTGCACCATGCAGGTACATTTGAGTTTCCCAGGCAAACGAAAGCAGTGACACCAAATTTTCTAGTTTCTGTTTGTGTCTCCCCTGAGGAGGTTTCAGGCCATCTATGTCTTTCAGTACTATCTCTTTTGGTTTGGAAGCTATTGCTGGACGTTTGGTAGAAAAAGCTGCTCCGGCCGAGAAAAACACTTTTGGTGCACCATGCAGGTACATTTGAGGTTCCCAGGCAAACGAAAGCAGTGACACCAAAGTTTCTAGTTTCTGTTTGTGTCTCCCCTGAGGAGGTTTCAGGCCAGCTATATCTTTCAGAACTATCTCTTTTGGTTTGGAAGCTATTGCTGGACTTTTGGCATGTTTGGTAGAAAAAGCTGCTCCGGCCAAGAAAAACACTTTTGGTGCACCATGCAGGTACATTTGAGTTTCCCAGGCAAACGAAAGCAGTGACACCAAAGTTTCTAGTTTCTGTTTGTGTCTCCCCTGAGGAGGTTTCAGGCCAGCTATGTCTTTCAGTACTATCTCTTTTGGTTTGGAAGCTATTGCTGGACGTTTGGTAGAAAAAGCTTCTCCGGCCGAGAAAAACACTTTTGGTGCACCATGCAGGTACATTTGTTTTTCCCAGGCAAATGAAAGCAGTGACACCAAAGTTTCTAGTTTCTGTTTGTGTCTCCCCCAAGGAGGTTTCAGGCCAGCTATGTCTTTCATACTATCTCTTTTGGTTTGGAATCTATTGCTGGACGTTTTGTAGAAAAAGCTGCTCCGGCCGAGAAAAACACTTTTGGTGCACCATGCAGGTACATTTGAGTTTCCCAGGCAAACGAAAGCAGTGACACCAAAGTTTCTAGTTTCTGTTTGTGTCTCCCCTGAGGAGGTTTCAGGCCAGCTATGTCTTTCAGTACTATCTCTTTTGGTTTGGAAGCTATTGCTGGACGTTTGGTAGAAAAAGCTGCTCCGGCCGAGAAAAACACTTTTGGTGCACCATGCAGGTACATTTGAGTTTCCCAGGCAAACGAAAGCAGTGACACCAAAGTTTCTAGTTTCTGTTTGTGTCTCCCCTGAGGAGGTTTCAGGCCAGCAATATCTTTCAGTAGTATCTCTTTTGGTTTGGAAGCTATTGCTGGACGTTTGGTAGAAAAAGCTTCTCCGGCCGAGAAAAACACCTTTGGTGCACCATGCAAGTACATTTGAGTTTCCCAGGCAAACGAAAGCAGTGACACCAAAGTTTCTATTTTCTGTTTGTGTCTCCCCTGAGGAGGTTTCAGGCCAGCTATGTCTTTCAGTACTATCTCTTTTGGTTTGGAAGCTATTGCTGGACGTTTGGCATGTTTGGTAGAAAAAGCTTCTCCGGCCGAGAAAAACACTTTTGGTGCACCATGCAGGTACATTTGAGTTTCCCAGGCAAACGAAAGCAGTGACACCAAAGTTTCTAGTTTCTGTTTGTGTCTCCCCTGAGGAGGTTTCAGGCCAGCAATATCTTTCAGTACTATCTCTTTTGGTTTGGAAGCTATTTTTGTACGTTTTGTTGAAAAAGCTGCTCCGGCCGAGAAAAACACTTTTGGTGCACCATGCAGGTACATTTGAGTTTCCCAGGCAAACGAAAGCAGTTACACCAAAGTTTCTAGTTTCTGTTTGTGTCTCCCCTGAGGAGGTTTCAGGCCAGCTATGTCTTTCAGTACTATATCTTTTCGTTTGGATGCTATTGCTGGACGTTTGGTAGAAAAAGCTTCTCCGGCCGAGAAAAACAATTTTGGTGCACCATGCAGGTACATTTGAGTTTCCCAGGCAAATGAAAGCAGTGACACCAAAGTTTCTAGTTTCTGTTTGTGTCTCCCCCAAGGAGGTTTCAGGCCAGCTATGTCTTTCAGTGCTATCTCTTTTGGTTTGGAAGCTATTGCTGGACGTTTGGTAGAAAAAGCTTCTCCGGCCGAGAAAAACACTTTTGGTGCACCATGCAGGTACATTTGAGTTTCCCAGGCAAACAAAAGCAGTGACACCAAAGTTTCTAGTTTCTGTTTGTGTCTCCCCTGAGGAGGTTTCAGGCCAGCAATATCTTTCAGAACTATCTTTTTTTGTATAGAAGCTATTGCTGGACGTTCGGTAGAAAAAGCTGCTCTGGCCAAGAAAAACACTTTGGTGCACCATGCAGGTACATTTGAGTTTCCCAGGCAAACGAAAGCAGTTACACCAAAGTTTCTAGTTTCTGTTTGTGTCTCCCCTGAGGAGGTTTCAGGCCAGCAATGTCTTTCAGTACTATCTCTTTTGGTTTGGATGCTATTGCTGGACGTTTGGCATGTTTGGTAGAAAAAGCTTCTCCGGCCGAGAAAAACACTTTTGGTGCACCATGCAGGTACATTTGAGTTTCCCAGGCAAACGAAAGCAGTGACACCAAAGTTTCTAGTTTCTGTTTGTGTCTCCCCTGAGGAGGTTTCAGGCCAGCTATGTCTTTCAGTACTATCTCTTTTGGTTTGGAAGCTATTGCTGGACGTTTGGTAGAAAAAGCTGCTCCGGCCGAGAAAAACATATTTGGTGCACCATGCAGGTACATTTGAGTTTCCCAGGCAAACGAAAGCAGTGACACCAAAGTTTCTAGTTTCTGTTTGTGTCTCCCCTGAGGAGGTTTCAGGCCAGCAATATCTTTCAGTACTATCTCTTTTTGTTTGGAAGCTATTGCTGGACGTTTGGTAGAAAAAGCTGCTCCGGGCGAGAAAAACACTTTTGGTGCACCATGCAGGTACATTTGAGTTTCCCAGGCAAACGAAAGCAGTGACATCAAAGTTTTAAGTTTCTGTTTGTGTCTCCCCTGAGGAGGTTTCAGGCCAGCTATGTCTTTCAGTACTATCTCTTTTGGTTTGGAAGCTGTTGCTGGACGTTTGGCATTTTTGGTAGAAAAAGCTTCTCCGGCCGAGAAAAACACTTTTGGTGCACCATGCAGGTACATTTGAGTTTCCCAGGCAAACGAAAGCAGTGACACCAAAGTTTCTAGTTTCTGTTTGTGTCTCCCCTGAGGAGGTTTCAGGCCAGCTATGTCTTTCAGTACTATCTCTTTTGGTTAGGAAGCTATTGCTGGACGTTTGGTAGAAAAAGCTTCTCTGGCCGAGAAAAACACTTTTGGTGCACCATGCAGGTACATTTTAGTTTCCCAGGCAAACGAAAGCAGTGACACCAAAGTTTCTAGTTTCTGTTTGTGTCTCCCCTGAGGAGGTTTCAGGCCAGCAATATCTTTCAGAACTGTCTGTTTTGGGTTGGAATCTATTGCTGGACGTTTGGTAGAAAAAGCTTCTCCGGCCGAGAAAAACACTTTTGGTGCACCATGCAGTTACATTTGAGTTTCCCAGGTAAACGAAAGCAGTGACACCAAAGTTTCTAGTTTCTGTTTGTGTCTCCCCTGAGGAGGTTTCAGGCCATCTATGTCTTTCAGTACTATCTCTTTTGGTTTGGAAGCTATTGCTGGACGTTTGGTAGAAAAAGCTGCTCTGGCCGAGAAAAACACTTTTGGTGCACCATGCAGGTACATTTGAGTTTCCCAGGCAAAAGAAAGCAGTTACACCAAAGTTTCTACTTCCTGTTTGTGTCTCCCCTGAGGAGGTTTCAGGCCAGCTATGTCTTTCAGTACTATCTCTTTTGGTTTGGAAGCTATTGCTGGACGTAAGGCATTTTTGGTCTAAAAAGCTTCTCCGGCCGAGAAAAACACTTTTGGTGCACCATGCAGGTACATTTGAGTTTCCCAGGCAAACGAAAGCAGTTACACCAAAGTTTCTAGTTTCTGTTTGTGTCTCCCCTGAGGAGGTTTCAGGCCAGCAATATCTTTCAGTACTATCTCTTTTCGTTTGGAAGCTATTTTTGTACGTTTTGTTGAAAAAGCTGCTCCGGCCGAGAAAAACACTTTTGGTGCACCATGCAGGTACATTTGAATTTCCCAGGCAAACGAAAGCAGTTACACCAAAGTTTCTAGTTTCTGTTTGTGTCTCCCCTGAGGAGGTTTCAGGCCAGCTATGTCTTTCATTACTATCTCTTTTCGTTTGGAAGCTATTGCTGGACTTTTGGTAGAAAAAGCTTCTCCGGCCGAGAAAAACACTTTTGGTGCACCATGCAGGTACATTTGTGTTTCCCAGGCAAATGAAAGCAGTGACACCAAAGTTTCTAGTTTCTGTTTGTGTCTCCCCCAAGGAGGTTTCAGGCCAGCTATGTCTTTCATACTATCTCTTTTGGTTTGGAAGCTATTGCTGGACGTTTTGTAGAAAAAGCTGCTCTGGCCGAGAAAAACACTTTTGGTGCACCATGCAGGTACATTTGAGTTTCCCAGGCAAACGAAAGCAGTGACACCAAAGTTTCTAGTTTCTGTTTGTGTCTCCCCTGAGGAGGTTTCATGCCAGCAATATCTTTCAGAACTTCCTGTTTTGGTTTGGAAGCTATTGCTGGACGTTTGGTAGAAAAAGCTTCTCCGGCCGAGAAAAACACTTTTGGTGCACCATGCAGGTACATTTGAGTTTCCCAGGCAAATGAAAGCAGTGACACCAAAGTTTCTAGTTTCTGTTTGTGTCTCCCCTGAGGAGGTTTCAGGCCATCTATGTCTTTCAGTACTATCTCTTTTGGTTTGGAAGCTATTGCTGGACGTTTGGTAGAAAAAGCTTCTCTGGCCGAGAAAAACACTTTTGGTGTACCATGCAGGTACATTTGAGTTTCCCAGGAAAAAGAAAGCAGTTACACCAAAGTTTCTAGTTTCTGTTTGTGTCTCCCCCAAGGAGGTTTCAGGCCAGCTATGTCTTTCATACTATCTGTTTTGGTTTGGAAGCTATTGCTGGACGTTTGGCATGTTTGGTAGAAAAAGCTGCTCCGGCCGAGAAAAACACTTTTGGTGCACCATGCAGGTACATTTGAGTTTCCCAGGCAAACGGAAGCAGTGACACCAAAGTTTCTAGTTTCTGTTTGTGTCTCCCCTGAGGAGGTTTCAGGCCAGCTATGTCTTTCAGTACTATCTCTTTTGGTTTGGAAGCTATTGCTGGACGTTTGGCATGTTTGGTAGAAAAAGCTTCTGCGGCCGAGAAAAACACTTTTGGTGCACCATGCAGGTACATTTGAGGTTCCCAGGCAAAAGAAAGCAGTTACACCAAAGTTTCTACTTCCTGTTTGTGTCTCCCCTGAGGAGGTTTCAGGCCAGCTATGTCTTTCATACTATCTCTTTTGGTTTTGAATCTATTGCTGGACGTTTGGCATGTTTTGTAGAAAAAGCTGCTCCGGCCGAGAAAAACACTTTTGGTGCACCATGCAGGTACATTTGAGTTTCCCAGGCAAACGAAAGCAGTTACACCAAAGTTTCTAGTTTCTGTTTGTTTCTCCCCTGAGGAGGTTTCAGGCCAGCTATGTCTTTCATACTATCTCTATTTGTTTGGAAGCTATTGCTGGACGTTTGGTAGAAAAAGCTGCTCCGGCCGAGAAAAACACTTTTGGTGCACCATGCAGGTACATTTGAGTTTCCCAGGCAAACGAAAGCAGTGACACCAAAGTTTCTAGTTTCTGTTTGTGTCTCCCCTGAGGAGGTTTCAGGCCAGCAATATCTTTCAGTGCTATCTCTTTTGGTTTGGAAGCTATTGCTGGACGTTTGGTAGAAAAAGCTGCTCAGGCCGAGAAAAACACTTTTGGTGCACCATGCAGGTACATTTGAGTTTCCCAGGCAAACGAAAGCAGTTACACCAAAGTTTCTAGTTTCTGTTTGTGTCTCCCCTGAGGAGGTTTCAGGCCAGCAATATCTTTCAGTACTATCTCTTTTGGTTTGGAAGCTATTGCTGGACGTTTGGTAGAAAAAGCTTCTCTCGCCGAGAAAAACACTTTTGGTGCACCATGCAGGTACATTTGAGTTTCCCAGGCAAACGAAAGCAGTTACACCAAAGTTTCTAGTTTCTGTTTGTGTCTCCCCTGAGGAGGTTTCAGGCCAGCTATGTCTTTCAGTACTATCTCTTTTGGTTTGGAAGCTATTGCTGGACGTTTGGTAGAAAAAGCTGCTCTGGCCGAGAAAAACACTTTTGGTGCAACATGCAGGTACATTTGAGTTTCCCAGGCAAACGAAAGAAGTTACACCAAAGTTTCTAGTTTCTGTTTGTGTCTCCCCTGAGAAGGTTTCAGGCTAGCAATGTCTTTCAGTACTATCTCTTTTGGTTTGGAAGCTATTGCTGGACGTTTGGCATGTTTGGTAGAAAAAGCTTCTCCGGCCGAGAAAAACACTTTTGGTGCACCATGCAGGTACATTTGAGTTTCCCAGGCAAACGAAAGCAGTGACACCAAAGTTTCTAGTTTCTGTTTGTGTCTCCCTGAGGAGGTTTCAGGCCAGCTATGTCTTTCAGTACTATCTCTTTTGGTTTGGAAGCTATTGCTGGACATTTGGTAGAAAAAGCTGCTCCGGCCGAGAAAAACACTTTTGGTGCACCATGCAGGTACATATGAGTTTCCCAGGAAAACGAAAGCAGTTACACCAAAGTTTCTAGTTTCTGTTTGTGTCTCCCCTGAGGAGGTTTCAGGCCAGCTATGTCTTTCAGTACTATCTCTTTTGGTTTGGAAGCTATTGCTGGACGTTTTGTAGAAAAAGCTTCTCCGGCCGAGAAAAACACTTTTGGTGCACAATGCAGGTACATTTGAGTTTCCCAGGCAAACGAAAGCAGTTACACCAAAGTTTCTAGTTTCTGTTTGTGTCTCCCCTGAGGAGGTTTCAGGCCAGCTATGTCTTTCAGTACTATCTCTTTTGGTTTGGAAGCTATTGCTGGACGTTTGGTAGAAAAAGCTTCTCTGGCCGAGAAAAACACTTTTGGTGCACCATGCAGGTACATTTGAGTTTCCCAGGCAAACGAAAGCAGTGACACCAAAGTTTCTAGTTTCTGTTTGTGTCTCCCCTGAGGAGGTTTCAGGCCAGCTATGTCTTTCAGTACTATCTCTTTTGGTTTGGAAGCTATTGCTGGACATTTGGTAGAAAAAGCTGCTCAGGCCGAGAATAACACTTTTGGTGCACCATGCAGGTACATTTGAGTTTCCCAGGCAAACGAAAGCAGTGACACCAAAGTTTCTAGTTTCTGTTTGTGTCTCCCCTGAGGAGGTTTCAGGCCAGCTATGTCTTTCAGTACTATCTCTTTTGGTTTGGAAGCTATTGCTGGACATTTGGCATGTTTGGTAGAAAAAGCTTCTCAGGCCGAGAAAAACACTTTTGGTGCACCATGCAGGTACATTTGAGTTTCCCAGGCAAACGAAAGCAGTGACACCAAAGTTTCTAGTTTCTGTTTGTGTCTCCCCTGAGGAGGTTTCAGGCCAGCTATGTCTTTCAGTACTATCTCTTTTGGTTTGGAAGCTATTGCTGGACCTTTTGTAGAAAAAGCTGCTCTGGCCAAGAAAAACACTTTTGGTGCACCATGCAGGTACATTTGAGTTTCCCAGGCAAACGAAAGCAGTTACACCAAAGTTTCTAGTTTCTGTTTGTGTCTCCCCTGAGGAGGTTTCAGGCTAGCAATGTCTTTCAGTACTATCTCTTTTGGTTTGGAAGCTATTGCTGGACGTTTGGCATGTTTGGTAGAAAAAGCTTCTCCGGCCGAGAAAAACACTTTTGGTGCACCATGCAGGTACATTTGAGTTTCCCAGGCAAACGAAAGCAGTTACACCAAAGTTTCTAGTTTCTGTTTGTGTCTCCCCTGAGGAGGTTTCAGGCTAGCAATGTCTCTCAGTACTATCTCTTTTGGTTTGGAAGCTATTGCTGGACGTTTGGCATGTTTGTTAGAAAAAGCTGCTCTGGCCGAGAAAACTATTTTTGGTGCACCATGCAGGTACATTTGAGTTTCCCAGGCAAACGAAAGCAGTTACACCAAAGTTTCTAGTTTCTGTTTGTGTCTCCCCTGAGGAGGTTTCAGGCCAGCTATATCTTTCAGAACTATCTCTTTTGGTTTGGAAGCTATTGCTGGACGTTTGGTAGAAAAAGCTTCTCTGGCCGAGAAAAACACTTTTGGTGCACCATGCAGGTACATTTGAGTTTCCCAGGCAAACGAAAGCAGTTACACCAAAGTTTCTAGTTTCTGGTTGTGTCTCCCCTGAGGAGGTTTCAGGCCAGCTATGTCTTTCAGTACTATCTCTTTTGGTTTGGAAGCTATTGCTGGACGTTTGGTAGAAAAACTTCTCCGGCCGAGAAAAACACTTTTGGAGCACCATGCAGGTACATTTGAGATTCCCAGGCAAACGAAAGCAGTGACACCAAAGTTTCTAGTTTCTGTTTGTGTCTCCCCTGAGGAGGTTTCAGGCCAGCAATATTTTTCAGTACTATCTCTTTTGGTTTGGAAGCTATTGCTGGACGTTTGGTAGAAAAAGCTGCTCCGGCCGAGAAAAACACTTTTGGTGCACCATGCAGGTACATTTGAGTTTCCCAGGAAAACGAAAGCAGTTACACCAAAGTTTCTAGTTTCTGTTTGTGTCTCCCCTGAGGAGGTTTCAGGCCAGCAATATCTTTCAGTACTATCTCTTTTGGTTTGGAAGCTATTGCTGGACGTTTGGTAGAAAAAGCTGCTCCGGCCGAGAAAAACACTTTTGGTGCACCATGCAGGTACATTTGAGTTTCCCAGGCAAACGAAAGCAGTTACACCAAAGTTTCTAGTTTCTGTTTGTGTCTCCCCTGAGGAGGTTTCAGGCCAGCTATGTCTTTCAGTACTATCTCTTTTGGCTTGGAAGCTATTGCTGGACGTTTGGAAGAAAAAGCTGCTCAGGCCGAGAAAAACACTTTTGGTGCACCATGCAGGTACATTTGAGTTTCCCAGGCAAACGAAAGCAGTTACACCAAAGTTTCTAGTTTCTGTTTGTGTCTCCCCTGAGGAGGTTTCAGGCCAGCTATGTCTTTCAGTACTATCTCTTTTGGTTTGGAAGCTATTGCTGGACGTTTGGCATGTTTGGTCGAAAAAGCTTCTCCGGCCGAGAAAAACACTTTTGGTGCACCATGCAGGTACATTTGAGTTTCCCAGGCAAACGAAAGCAGTGACACCAAAGTTTCTAGTTTCTGTTTGTGTCTCCCCTGAGGAGGTTTCAGGCCAGCTATGTCTTTCAGTACTATCTCTTTTGGTTTGGAAGCTATTGCTGGACGTTTGGTAGAAAAAGCTGCTCTGGCCGAGAAAAACACATTTGGTGCACCATGCAGGTACATTTGAGTTTCCCAGGCAAACGAAAGCTGTTACACCAAAGTTTCTAGTTTCTGTTTGTGTCTCCCCTGAGGAGGTTTCAGGCTAGCAATGTCTTTCAGTACTATCTCTTTTGGTTTGGAAGCTATTGCTGGACGTTTGGCATGTTTGGTAGAAAAAGCTGCTCTGGCCGAGAAAAACACTTTTGGTGCACCATGCAGGTACATTTGAGTTTCCCAGGCAAACGAAAGCAGTTACACCAAAGTTTCTAGTTTCTGTTTGTGTCTCCCCTGAGGAGGTTTCAGGCCAGCAATATCTTTCAGAACTATCTCTTTTGGTTTGGAAGCTATTGCTGGACGTTTGGCATGTTTGGTAGAAAAAGCTGCTCCGGCCGAGAAAAACACTTTTGGTGCACCATGCAGGTACATTTGAGTTTCCCAGGCAAACGAAAGCAGTGACACCAAAGTTTCTAGTTTCTGTTTGTGTCTCCCCTGAGGAGGTTTCAGGCCAGCTATGTCTTTCAGTACTATCTCTTTTGGTTTGGAGGCTATATCTGGACGTTTGGTAGAAAAAGCTTCTACGGCCGAGAAAAACACTTTTGGTGCACCATGCAGGTACATTTGAGTTTCCCAGGCAAACGAAAGCAGTTACACCAAAGTTTCTAGTTTCTGTTTGTGTCTCCCCTGAGGAGGTTTCAGGCCAGCTATGTCTTTCAGTACTATCTCTTTTGGTTTGGAAGCTATTGCTGGACGTTTGGTAGAAAAAGCTGCTCCGGCCGAGAAAAACACTTTTGGTGCACCATGCAGGTACATTTGAGTTTCCCAGGCAAACGAAAGCAGTGACACCAAAGTTTCTAGTTTCTGTTTGTGTCTCCCCTGAGGAGGTTTCAGGCCAGCTATGTCTTTCAGTACTATCTCTTTCGGTTTGGAGGCTATTGCTGGACGTTTGGCATGTTTGTTAGAAAAAGCTTCTACGGCCGAGAAAAACACTATTGGTGCACCATGCAAGTACATTTGAGTTTCCCAGGCAAACGAAAGCAGTTACACCAAAGTTTCTAGTTTCTGTTTGTGTCTCCCCTGAGGAGGTTTCAGGCCAGCTATGTCTTTCAGTACTATCTCTTTTGGTTTGGAAGCTATTGCTGGACGTTTGGTAGAAAAAGCTGCTCCGGCCGAGAAAAACACTTTTGGTGCACCATGCAGGTACATTTGAGTTTCTCAGGCAAACGAAAGCAGTGACACCAAAGTTTCTAGTTTCTGTTTGTGTCTCCCCTGAGGAGGTTTCAGGCCAGCAATATCTTTCAGTACTATCTCTTTTGGTTTGGAAGCTATTGCTGGACGTTTGGTAGAAAAAGCTGCTCCGGCCGAGAAAAACACTTTTGGTGCACCATGCAGGTATATTTGAGTTTCCCAGGCAAACGAAAGCAGTGACACCAAAGTTTCTAGTTTCTGTTTGTGTCTCCCCTGAGGAGGTTTCAGGCCAGCTATGTCTTTCAGTACTATCTCTTTTGGTTTGGAAGTTATTGCTGGACGTTTGGTAGAAAAAGCTGCTCCGGCCGAGAAAAACACTTTTGGTGCACCATGCAGGTACATTTGAGTTTCCCAGGCAAACGAAAGCAGTGACACCAAAGTTTCTAGTTTCTGTTTGTGTCTCCCCTGAGGAGGTTTCAGGCCAGCTATGTCTTTCAGTACTATCTCTTTTGGTTTGGAAGCTATTGCTGGACGTTTGGTAGAAAAAGCTGCTCCGGCCGAGAAAAACACTTTTGGTGCACCATGCAGGTACATTTCAGTTTCCCAGGCAAACGAAAGCAGTTACACCAAAGTTTCTAGTTTCTGTTTGTGTCTCCCCTGAGGAGGGTTCAGGCTAGCAATGTCTTTCAGTACTATCTCTTTTGGTTTGGAAGCTATTGCTGGACGTTTGGTAGAAAAAGCTGCTCTGGCCGAGAAAAACACTTTTGGTGCACCATGCAGGTACATTTGAGTTTCCCAGGCAAACGAAAGCAGTGACACCAAAGTTTCTAGTTTCTGTTTGTGTCTCCCCTGAGGAGGTTTCAGGCCAGCTATGTCTTTCAGTACTATCTCTTTTGGTTTGGAGGCTATTGCTGGACGTTTGGCATTTTTGGTAGAAAAAGCTTCTACGGCCGAGAAAAACACTTTTGGTGCACCATGCAGGTACATTTGAGTTTCCCAGGCAAACGAAAGCAGTTACACCAAAGTTTCTAGTTTCTGTTTGTGTCTCCCCTGAGGAGGTTTCAGGCCAGCTATGTCTTTCAGTACTATCTCTTTTGGTTTGGAAGCTATTGCTGGACGTTTGGTAGAAAAAGCTGCTCCGGCCGAGAAAAACACTTTTGGTGCACCATGCAGGTACATTTGAGTTTCCCAGGCAAACGAAAGCAGTGACACCAAAGTTTCTAGTTTCTGTTTGTGTCTCCCCTGAGGAGGTTTCAGGCCAGCTATGTCTTTCAGTACTATCTCTTTCGGTTTGGAGGCTATTGCTGGACGTTTGGCATGTTTGGTAGAAATAGCTTCTACGGCCGAGAAAAACACTATTGGTGCACCATGCAAGTACATTTGAGTTTCCCAGGCAAACGAAAGCAGTTACACCAAAGTTTCTAGTTTCTGTTTGTGTCTCCCCTGAGGAGGTATCAGGCCAGCTATGTCTTTCAGTACTATCTCTTTTGGTTTGGAAGTTATTGCTGGACGTTTGGTAGAAAAAGCTGCTCCGGCCGAGAAAAACACTTTTGGTGCACCATGCAGGTACATTTGAGTTTCCCAGGCAAACGAAAGCAGTGACACCAAAGTTTCTAGTTTCTGTTTGTGTCTCCCCTGAGGAGGTTTCAGGCCAGCTATGTCTTTCAGTACTATCTCTTTTGGTTTGGAAGCTATTGCTGGATGTTTTGTAGAAAAAGCTGCTCCGGCCGAGAAAAACACTTTTGGTGCACCATGCAGGTACATTTGAGTTTCCCAGGAAAACGAAAGCAGTTACACCAAAGTTTCTAGTTTCTGTTTGTGTCTCCCCTGAGGAGGTTTCAGGCCAGCAATGTCTTTCAGTACTATCTCTTTTGGTTTGGAAGCTATTGCTGGACGTTTGGTAGAAAAAGCTGCTCCGGCCGAGAAAAACACTTTTGGTGCACCATGCAGGTACATTTGAGTTTCCCAGGCAAACGAAAGCAGTTACACCAAAGTTTCTAGTTTCTGTTTGTGTCTCCCCTGAGGAGGTTTCAGGCCAGCTATGTCTTTCAGTACTATCTCTTTTGGTTTGGAGGCTATTGCTGGACGTTTGGCATGTTTGCTAGAAAAAGCTGCTCCGGCCGAGAAAAACACTTTTGGTGCACCATGCAGGTACATTTGAGTTTCCCAGGCAAACGAAAGCAGTTACACCAAAGTTTCTAGTTTCTGTTTGTGTCTCCCCTGAGGAGGTTTCAGGCCAGCTATGTCTTTCAGTACTATCTCTTTTGGTTTGGAAGCTATTGCTGGACGTTTGGTAGAAAAAGCTGCTCCGGCCGAGAAAAACACTTTTGGTGCACCATGCAGGTACATTTGAGTTTCCCAGGCAAACGAAAGCAGTGACACCAAAGTTTCTAGTTTCTGTTTGTGTCTCCCCTGAGGAGGTTTCAGGCCAGCTATGTCTTTCAGTACTATCTCTTTCGGTTTGGAGGCTATTGCTGCACGTTTGGCATGTTTGGTAGAAAAAGCTTCTCCGGCCGAGAAAAACACTTTTGGTGCACCATGCAGGTACATTTGAGTTTCCCAGGCAAACGAAAGCAGTTACACCAAAGTTTCTAGTTTCTGTTTGTGTCTCCCCTGAGGAGGTTTCAGGCCAGCTATGTCTTTCAGTACTATCTCTTTTGGTTTGGAAGCTATTGCTGGACGTTTGGTAGAAAAAGCTGCTCCGGCCGAGAAAAACACTTTTGGTGCACCATGCAGGTACATTTGAGTTTCCCAGGCAAACGAAAGCAGTGACACCAAAGTTTCTAGTTTCTGTTTGTGTCTCCCCTGAGGAGGTTTCAGGCCAGCTATGTCTTTCAGTACTATCTCTTTCGGTTTGGAGGCTATTGCTGGACGTTTGGCATGTTTGGTAGAAAAAGCTTCTACGGCCGAGAAAAACACTATTGGTGCACCATGCAAGTACATTTTAGTATCCCAGGCAAACGAAAGCAGTTACACCAAAGTTTCTAGTTTCTGTTTGTGTCTCCCCTGAAGAGGTTTCAGGCCAGCTATGTCTTTCAGTACTATCTCTTTTGGTTTGGAAGCTATTGCTGGACGTTTTGTAGAAAAAGCTGCTCCGGCCGAGAAAAACACTTTTGGTGCACCATGCAGGTACATTTGAGTTTCCCAGGCAAACGAAAGCAGTGACACCAAAGTTTCTAGTTTCTGTTTGTGTCTCCCCTGAGGAGGTTTCAGGCCAGCTATGTCTTTCAGTACTATCTCTTTCGGTTTGGAGGCTATTGCTGGACGTTTGGCATGTTTGGTAGAAAAAGCTTCTACGGCCGAGAAAAACACTATTGGTGCACCATGCAAGTACATTTGAGTTTCCCAGGCAAACGAAAGCAGTTACACCAAAGTTTCTAGTTTCTGTTTGTGTCTCCCCTGAGGAGGTTTCAGGCCAGCTATGTCTTTCAGTACTATCTCTTTTGGTTTGGAAGCTATTGCTGGACGTTTGGTAGAAAAAGCTGCTCCGGCCGAGAAAAACACTTTTGGTGCACCATGCAGGTACATTTGAGTTTCTCAGGCAAACGAAAGCAGTGACACCAAAGTTTCTAGTTTCTGTTTGTGTCTCCCCTGAGGAGGTTTCAGGCCAGCAATATCTTTCAGTACTATCTCTTTTGGTTTGGAAGCTATTGCTGGACGTTTGGTAGAAAAAGCTGCTCCGGCCGAGAAAAACACTTTTGGTGGACCATGCAGGTACATTTGAGTTTCCCAGGAAAACGAAAGCAGTTACACCAAAGTTTCTAGTTTCTGTTTGTGTCTCCCCTGAGGAGGTTTCAGGCCAGCAATGTCTTTCAGTACTATCTCTTTTGGTTTGGAAGCTATTGCTGGACGTTTGGTAGAAAAAGCTGCTCCGGCCGAGAAAAACACTTTTGGTGCACCATGCAGGTACATTTGAGTTTCCCAGGCAAACGAAAGCAGTGACACCAAAGTTTCTAGTTTCTGTTTGTGTCTCCCCTGAGGAGGTTTCAGGCCAGCTATGTCTTTCAGTACTATCTCTTTTGGTTTGGAAGCTATTGCTGGACGTTTGGTAGAAAAAGCTGCTCCGGCCGAGAAAAACACTTTTGGTGCACCATGCAGGTACATTTGAGTTTCCCAGGCAAACGAAAGCAGTGACACCAAAGTTTCTAGTTTCTGTTTGTGTCTCCCCTGAGGAGGTTTCAGGCCAGCTATGTCTTTCAGTACTATCTCTTTTGGTTTGGAGGCTATTGCTGGACGTTTGGCATGTTTGGTATAAAAAGCTTCTACGGCCGAGAAAAACACTTTTGGTGCACCATGCAGGTACATTTGAGTTTCCCATGCAAACGAAAGCAGTTACACCAAAGTTTCTAGTTTCTGTTTGTGTCTCCCCTGAGGAGGTTTCAGGCCAGCTATGTCTTTCAGTACTATCTCTTTTGGTTTGGAAGCTATTGCTGGACGTTTGGTAGAAAAAGCTGCTCCGGCCGAGAAAAACACTTTTGGTGCACCATGCAGGTACATTTGAGTTTCCCAGGCAAACGAAAGCAGTGACACCAAAGTTTCTACTTTCTGTTTGTGTCTCCCCTGAGGAGGTTTCAGGCCAGCTATGTCTTTCAGTACTATCTCTTTCGGTTTGGAGGCTATTGCTGGACGTTTGGCATGTTTGGTAGAACAAGCTTCTCCGGCCGAGAAAAACACTTTTGGTGCACCATGCAGGTACATTTGAGTTTCCCAGGCAAACGAAAGCAGTTACACCAAAGTTTCTAGTTTCTGTTTGTGTCTCCCCTGAGGAGGTTTCAGGCCAGCTATGTCTTTCAGTACTATCTCTTTTGGTTTGGAAGCTATTGCTGGACGTTTGGTAGAAAAAGCTGCTCCGGCCGAGAAAAACACTTTTGGTGCACCATGCAGGTACATTTGAGTTTCCCAGGCAAACGAAAGCAGTGACACCAAAGTTTCTAGTTTCTGTTTGTGTCTCCCCTGAGGAGGTTTCAGGCCAGCTATGTCTTTCAGTACTATCTCTTTCGGTTTGGAGGCTATTGCTGGACGTTTGGCATGTTTGGTAGAAAAAGCTTCTACGGCCGAGAAAAACACTATTGGTGCACCATGCAAGTACATTTTAGTTTCCCAGGCAAACGAAAGCAGTTACACCAAAGTTTCTAGTTTCTGTTTGTGTCTCCCCTGAGGAGGTTTCAGGCCAGCTATGTCTTTCAGTACTATCTGTTTTGGTTTGGAAGCTATTGCTGGATATTTGGTAGAAAAAGCTGCTCCGGCCGAGAAAAACACTTTTGGTGCACCATGCAGGTACATTTGAGTTTCCCAGGAAAACGAAAGCAGTTACACCAAAGTTTCTAGTTTCTGTTTGTGTCTCCCCTGAGGAGGTTTCAGGCCAGCTATGTCTTTCAGTACTATCTCTTTTGGTTTGGAGGCTATTGCTGGACGTTTGGCATGTTTGGTATAAAAAAGCTTCTACGGCCGAGAAAAACACTTTTGGTGCACCATGCAGGTACATTTGAGTTTCCCAGGCAAACGAAAGCAGTTACACCAAAGTTTCTAGTTTCTGTTTGTGTCTCCCCTGAGGAGGTTTCAGGCCAGCTATGTCTTTCAGTACTATCTCTTTTGGTTTGGAAGCTATTGCTGGACGTTTGTTAGTAAAAGCTGCTCCGGCCGAGAAAAACACTTTTGGTGCACCATGCAGGTACATTTGAGTTTCCCAGGCAAACGAAAGCAGTGACACCAAAGTTTCTAGTTTCTGTTTGTGTCTCCCCTGAGGAGGTTTCAGGCCAGCTATGTCTTTCAGTACTATCTCTTTCGGTTTGGAGGCTATTGCTGGACGTTTGGCATGTTTGGTAGAAAAAGCTTCTACGGCCGAGAAAAACACTATTGGTGCACCATGCAAGTACATTTTAGTTTCCCAGGCAAACGAAAGCAGTTACACCAAAGTTTCTAGTTTCTGTTTGTGTCTCCCCTGAGGAGGTTTCAGGCCAGCTATGTCTTTCAGTACTATCTCTTTTGGTTTGGAAGCTATTGCTGGACGTTTGGTAGAAAAAGCTGCTCCGGACGAGAAAAACACTTTTGGTGCAACATGCAGGTGCATTTGAGTTTCCAGGCAAACGAAAGCAGTTACACCAAAGTTTCTAGTTTCTGTTTGTGTGTCCCCTGAGGAGGTTTCAGGCCAGCTATGTCTTTCAGTACTATCTCTTTTGGTTTGGAAGCTATTGCTGGACGTTTGGTAGAAAAAGCTGCTCCGGCCGAGAAAAACACATTTGGTGCACCATGCAGGTACATTTGAGTTTCCCAGGCAAACGAAAGCAGTTACACCAAAGTTTCTAGTTTCTGTTTGTGTCTCCCCTGAGGAGGTTTCAGGCCAGCAATGTCTTTCAGTACTATCTCTTTTGGTTTGGAAGCTATTGCTGGACGTTTGGTAGAAAAAGCTGCTCCGGCCGAGAAAAACACTTTTGGTGCACCATGCAGGTACATTTGAGTTTCCCAGGCAAACGAAAGCAGTGACACCAAAGTTTCTAGTTTCTGTTTGTGTCTCCCCTGAGGAGGTTTCAGGCCAGCTATGTCTTTCAGTACTATCTCTTTTGGTTTGGAAGCTATTGCTGGACGTTTGGTAGAAAAAGCTGCTCCGGCCGAGAAAAAAACTTTTGGTGCACCATGCAGGTACATTTGAGTTTCCCAGGCAAACGAAAGCAGTGACACCAAAGTTTCTAGTTTCTGTTTGTGTCTCCCCTGAGGAGGTTTCAGGCCAGCTATGTCTTTCAGTACTATCTCTTTCGGTTTGGAGGCTATTGCTGGACGTTTGGCATGTTTGGTAGAAAAAGCTTCTACGGCCGAGAGAAACACTTTTGGTGCACCATGCAAGTACATTTGAGTTTCCCAGGCAAACGAAAGCAGTGACACCAAAGTTTCTACTTTCTGTTTGTGTCTCCCCTGAGGAGGTTTCAGGCCAGCTATGTCTTTCAGTACTATCTCTTTCGGTTTGGAAGCTATTGCTGGACGTTTGGTAGAAAAAGCTGCTCCGGCCGAGAAAAACACTTTTGGTGCACCATGCAGGTACATTTGAGTTTCCCAGGAAAACGAAAGCAGTTACACCAAAGTTTCTAGTTTCTGTTTGTGTCTCCCCTGAGGAGGTTTCAGGCCAGCTATGTCTTTCAGTACTATCTCTTTTGGTTTGGAAGCTATTGCTGGACGTTTGGCATGTTTGGTAGAAAAAGCTGCTCCGGCCGAGAAAAAACACTTTTGGTGCACCATGCAGGTACATTTGAGTTTCCCAGGCAAACGAAAGCAGTTACCCAAAAGTTTCTAGTTTCTGTTTGTGTCTCCCCTGAGGAGGTTTCAGGCCAGCTATGTCTTTCAGTACTATCTCTTTTGGTTTGGAAGCTATTGCTGGACGTTTGGTAGTAAAAGCTGCTCCGGCCGAGAAAAACACTTTTGGTGCACCATGCAGGTACATTTGAGTTTCCCAGGCAAACGAAAGCAGTTACACCAAAGTTTCTAGTTTCTGTTTGTGTCTCCCCTGAGGAGGTTTCAGGCCAGCTATGTCTTTCAGTACTATCTCTTTTGGTTTGGAAGCTATTGCTGGACGTTTGGTAGAAAAAGCTGCTCCGGCCGAGAAAAACACTTTTGGTGCACCATGCAGGTACATTTGAGTTTCCCAGGCAAACGAAAGCAGTGACACCAAAGTTTCTAGTTTCTGTTTGTGTCTCCCCTGAGGAGGTTTCAGGCCAGCTATGTCTTTCAGTACTATCTCTTTCGGTTTGGAGGCTATTGCTGGACGTTTGGCATGTTTGGTAGAAAAAGCTTCTACGGCCGAGAAAAACACTATTGGTGCACCATGCAAGTACATTTGAGTTTCCCAGGCAAACGAAAGCAGTTACACCAAAGTTTCTAGTTTCTGTTTGTGTCTCCCCTGAGGAGGTTTCAGGCCAGCTATGTCTTTCAGTACTATCTCTTTTGGTTTGGAAGCTATTGCTGGACGTTTGGTAGAAAAAGCTGCTCCGGCCGAGAAAAACACTTTTGGTGCACCATGCAGGTACATTTGAGTTTCTCAGGCAAACGAAAGCAGTGACACCAAAGTTTCTAGTTTCTGTTTGTGTCTCCCCTGAGGAGGTTTCAGGCCAGCAATATCTTTCAGTACTATCTCTTTTGGTTTGGAAGCTATTGCTGGACGTTTGGTAGAAAAAGCTGCTCCGGCCGAGAAAAACACTTTTGGTGGACCATGCAGGTACATTTGAGTTTCCCAGGAAAACGAAAGCAGTTACACCAAAGTTTCTAGTTTCTGTTTGTGTCTCCCCTGAGGAGGTTTCAGGCCAGCTATGTCTTTCAGTACTATCTCTTTTGGTTTGGAAGCTATTGCTGGACGTTTGGTAGAAAAAGCTGCTCCGGCCGAGAAAAACACTTTTGGTGCACCATGCAGGTACATTTGAGTTTCCCAGGCAAACGAAAGCAGTGACACCAAAGTTTCTAGTTTCTGTTTGTGTCTCCCCTGAGGAGGTTTCAGGCCAGCTATGTCTTTCAGTACTATCTCTTTCGGTTTGGAGGCTATTGCTGGACGTTTGGCATGTTTGGTAGAAAAAGCTTCTCCGGCCGAGAAAAACACTTTTGGTGCACCATGCAGGTACATTTGAGTTTCCCAGGCAAACGAAAGCAGTTACACCAAAGTTTCTAGTTTCTGTTTGTGTCTCCCCTGAGGAGGTTTCAGGCCAGCTATGTCTTTCAGTACTATCTCTTTTGGTTTGGAAGCTATTGCTGGACGTTTGGTAGAAAAAGCTGCTCCGGCCGAGAAAAACACTTTTGGTGCACCATGCAGGTACATTTGAGTTTCCCAGGCAAACGAAAGCAGTGACACCTAAGTTTCTAGTTTCTGTTTGTGTCTCCCCTGAGGAGGTTTCAGGCCAGCTATGTCTTTCAGTACTATCTCTTTCGGTTTGGAGGCTATTGCTGGACGTTTGGCATGTTTGGTAGAAAAAGCTTCTACGGCCGAGAAAAACACTATTGGTGCACCATGCAAGTACATTTTAGTATCCCAGGCAAACGAAAGCAGTTACACCAAAGTTTCTAGTTTCTGTTTGTGTCTCCCCTGAGGAGGTTTCAGGCCAGCTATGTCTTTCAGTACTATCTCTTTTGGTTTGGAAGCTATTGCTGGACGTTTGGTAGAAAAAGCTGCTCCGGCCGAGAAAAACACTTTTGGTGCAACATGCAGGTACATTTGAGTTTCCCAGGCAAACGAAAGCAGTTACACCAAAGTTTCTAGTTTCTGTTTGTGTCTCCCCTGAGGAGGTTTCAGGCCAGCTATGTCTTTCAGTACTATCTCTTTTGGTTTGGAAGCTATTGCTGGACGTTTGGTAGAAAAAGCTGCTCCGGCCGAGAAAAACACTTTTGGTGCAACATGCAGGTACATTTGAGTTTCCCAGGCAAACGAAAGCAGTTACACCAAAGTTTCTAGTTTCTGTTTGTGTCTCCCCTGAGGAGGTTTCAGGCCAGCTATGTCTTTCAGTACTATCTCTTTTGGTTTGGAGGCTATTGCTGGACGTTTGGCATGTTTGGTATAAAAAGCTTCTACGGCCGAGAAAAACACTTTTGGTGCACCATGCAGGTACATTTGAGTTTCCCAGGCAAATGAAAGCAGTTACACCAAAGTTTCTAGTTTCTGTTTGTGTCACCCCTGAGGAGGTTTCAGGCCAGCTATGTCTTTCAGTACTATCTCTTTTGATTTGGAAGCTATTGCTGGACGTTTGGTAGAAAAAGCTGCTCCGGCCGAGAAAAACACTTTTGGTGCACCATGCAGGTACATTTGAGTTTCCCAGGATAACGAAAGCAGTGACACCAAAGTTTCTAGTTTCTGTTTGTGTCTCCCCTGAGGAGGTTTCAGGCCAGCTATGTCTTTCAGTACTATCTCTTTCGGTTTGGAGGCTATTGCTGGACGTTTGGCATGTTTGGTAGAAAAAGCTTCTACGGCCGAGAAAAACACTATTGGTGCACCATGCAAGTACATTTGAGTTTCCCAGGCAAACGAAAGCAGTTACACCAAAGTTTCTAGTTTCTGTTTGTGTCTCCCCTGAGGAGGTTTCAGGCCAGCTATGTCTTTCAGTACTATCTGTTTTGGTTTGGAAGCTATTGCTGGACATTTGGTAGAAAAAGCTGCTCCGGCCGAGAAAAACACTTTTGGTGCACCATGCAGGTACATTTGAGTTTCCCAGGCAAACGAAAGCAGTGACACCAAAGTTTCTAGTTTCTGTTTGTGTCTCCCCTGAGGAGGTTTCAGGCCAGCTATGTCTTTCAGTACTATCTCTTTCGGTTTGGAGGCTATTGCTGGACGTTTGGCATGTTTGGTAGAAAAAGCTTCTACGGCCGAGAAAAACACTATTGGTGCACCATGCAGGTACATTTGAGTTTCCCAGGCAAACGAAAGCAGTTACACCAAAGTTTCTAGTTTCTGTTTGTGTCTCCCCTGAGGAGGTTTCAGGCCAGCTATGTCTTTCAGTACTATCTCTTTTGGTTTGGAAGCTATTGCTGGACGTTTGGTAGAAAAAGCTGCTCCGGCCGAGAAAAACACTTTTGGTGCAACATGCAGGTACATTTGAGTTTCCCAGGCAAACGAAAGCAGTTACACCAAAGTTTCTAGTTTCTGTTTGTGTCTCCCCTGAGGAGGTTTCAGGCCAGCTATGTCTTTCAGTACTATCTCTTTTGGTTTGGAATCTATTGCTGGACGTTTGGTAGAAAAAGCTGCTCCGGCCGAGAAAAACACTTTTGGTGCACCATGCAGGTACATTTGAGTTTCCAAGGCAAACGAAAGCAGTGACACCAAAGTTTCTAGTTTCTGTTTGTGTCTCCCCTGAGGAGGTTTCAGGCCAGCTATGTCTTTCAGTACTATCTCTTTTGGTTTGGAGGCTATTGCTGGACGTTTGGCATGTTTGGTATAAAAAGCTTCTACGGCCGAGAAAAACACTTTTGGTGCACCATGCAGGTACATTTGAGTTTCCCAGGCAAATGAAAGCAGTTACACCAAAGTTTCTAGTTTCTGTTTGTGTCACCCCTGAGGAGGTTTCAGGCCAGCTATGTCTTTCAGTACTATCTCTTTTGGTTTGGAAGCTATTGCTGGACGTTTGGTAGAAAAAGCTGCTCCGGCCGAGAAAAACACTTTTGGTGCACCATGCAGGTACATTTGAGTTTCCCAGGCAAACGAAAGCAGTGACACCAAAGTTTCTAGTTTCTGTTTGTGTCTCCCCTGAGGAGGTTTCAGGCCAGCTATGTCTTTCAGTACTATCTCTTTCGGTTTGGAGGCTATTGCTGGACGTTTGGCATGTTTGGTAGAAAAAGCTTCTACGGCCGAGAAAAACACTATTGGTGCACCATGCAAGTACATTTTAGTTTCCCAGGCAAACGAAAGCAGTGACACCAAAGTTTCTAGTTTCTGTTTGTGTCTCCCCTGAGGAGGTTTCAGGCCAGCTATGTCTTTCAGTACTATCTGTTTTGGTTTGGAAGCTATTGCTGGACATTTGGTAGAAAAAGCTGCTCCGGCCGAGAAAAACACTTTTGGTGCACCATGCAGGTACATTTGAGTTTCCCAGGAAAACGAAAGCAGTTACACCAAAGTTTCTAGTTTCTGTTTGTGTCTCCCCTGAGGAGGTTTCAGGCCAGCTATGTCTTTCAGTACTATCTCTTTTGGTTTGGAGGCTATTGCTGGACGTTTGGCATGTTTGGTATAAAAAAGCTTCTACGGCCGAGAAAAACACTTTTGGTGCACCATGCAGGTACATTTGAGTTTCCCAGGCAAACGAAAGCAGTTACACCAAAGTTTCTAGTTTCTGTTTGTGTCTCCCCTGAGGAGGTTTCAGGCCAGC
This sequence comes from Laterallus jamaicensis coturniculus, assembly GCA_022605575.1. Lineage (NCBI taxonomy): Eukaryota > Metazoa > Chordata > Aves > Gruiformes > Rallidae > Laterallus > Laterallus jamaicensis. Next base: position 4,564,161 of record JAKCOX010000001.1, read on the forward strand.
TATGTCTTTCAGTACTATCTCTTTTGGTTTGGAAGCTATTGCTGGACGTTTGTTAGTAAAAGCTGCTCCGGCCGAGAAAAACACTTTTGGTGCACCATGCAGGTACATTTGAGTTTCCCAGGCAAACGAAAGCAGTGACACCAAAGTTTCTAGTTTCTGTTTGTGTCTCCCCTGAGGAGGTTTCAGGCCAGCTATGTCTTTCAGTACTATCTCTTTCGGTTTGGAGGCTATTGCTGGACGTTTGGCATGTTTGGTAGAAAAAGCTTCTACGGCCGAGAAAAACACTATTGGTGCACCATGCAAGTACATTTTAGTTTCCCAGGCAAACGAAAGCAGTTACACCAAAGTTTCTAGTTTCTGTTTGTGTCTCCCCTGAGGAGGTTTCAGGCCAGCTATGTCTTTCAGTACTATCTCTTTTGGTTTGGAAGCTATTGCTGGACGTTTGGTAGAAAAAGCTGCTCCGGACGAGAAAAACACTTTTGGTGCAACATGCAGGTGCATTTGAGTTTCCAGGCAAACGAAAGCAGTTACACCAAAGTTTCTAGTTTCTGTTTGTGTGTCCCCTGAGGAGGTTTCAGGCCAGCTATGTCTTTCAGTACTATCTCTTTTGGTTTGGAAGCTATTGCTGGACGTTTGGTAGAAAAAGCTGCTCCGGCCGAGAAAAACACTTTTGGTGCACCATGCAGGTACATTTGAGTTTCCCAGGCAAACGAAAGCAGTTACACCAAAGTTTCTAGTTTCTGTTTGTGTCTCCCCTGAGGAGGTTTCAGGCCAGCAATGTCTTTCAGTACTATCTCTTTTGGTTTGGAAGCTATTGCTGGACGTTTGGTAGAAAAAGCTGCTCCGGCCGAGAAAAACACTTTTGGTGCACCATGCAGGTACATTTGAGTTTCCCAGGCAAACGAAAGCAGTGACACCAAAGTTTCTAGTTTCTGTTTGTGTCTCCCCTGAGGAGGTTTCAGGCCAGCTATGTCTTTCAGTACTATCTCTTTTGGTTTGGAAGCTATTGCTGGACGTTTGGTAGAAAAAGCTGCTCCGGCCGAGAAAAAAACTTTTGGTGCACCATGCAGGTACATTTGAGTTTCCCCGGCAAACGAAAGCAGTGACACCAAAGTTTCTAGTTTCTGTTTGTGTCTCCCCTGAGGAGGTTTCAGGCCAGCTATGTCTTTCAGTACTATCTCTTTCGGTTTGGAGGCTATTGCTGGACGTTTGGCATGTTTGGTAGAAAAAGCTTCTACGGCCGAGAGAAACACTTTTGGTGCACCATGCAAGTACATTTGAGTTTCCCAGGCAAACGAAAGCAGTTACACCAAAGTTTCTAGTTTCTGTTTGTGTCTCCCCTGAGGAGGTTTCAGGCCAGCTATGTCTTTCAGTACTATCTCTTTTGGTTTGGAAGCTATTGCTGGACGTTTGGTAGAAAAAGCTGCTCCTGCCGAGAAAAACACTTTTGGTGCACCATGCAGGTACATTTGAGTTTCCCAGGAAAACGAAAGCAGTTACACCAAAGTTTCTAGTTTCTGTTTGTGTCTCCCCTGAGGAGGTTTCAGGCCAGCTATGTCTTTCAGTACTATCTCTTTTGGTTTGGAAGCTAGTGCTGGACGTTTGGCATGTTTGGTAGAAAAAGCTGCTCCGGCCGAGAAAAACACTTTTGGTGCACCATGCAGGTACATTTGAGTTTCCCAGGCAAACGAAAGCAGTTACCCAAAAGTTTCTAGTTTCTGTTTGTGTCTCCCCTGAGGAGGTTTCAGGCCAGCTATGTCTTTCAGTACTATCTCTTTTGGTTTGGAAGCTATTGCTGGACGTTTGGTAGTAAAAGCTGCTCCGGCCGAGAAAAACACTTTTGGTGCACCATGCAGGTACATTTGAGTTTCCCAGGCAAACGAAAGCAGTTACACCAAAGTTTCTAGTTTCTGTTTGTGTCTCCCCTGAGGAGGTTTCAGGCCAGCTATGTCTTTCAGTACTATCTCTTTTGGTTTGGAAGCTATTGCTGGACGTTTGGTAGAAAAAGCTGCTCCGGCCGAGAAAAACACTTTTGGTGCACCATGCAGGTACATTTGAGTTTCCCAGGCAAACGAAAGCAGTGACACCAAAGTTTCTAGTTTCTGTTTGTGTCTCCCCTGAGGAGGTTTCAGGCCAGCTATGTCTTTCAGTACTATCTCTTTTGGTTTGGAGGCTATTGCTGGACGTTTGGCATGTTTGGTAGAAAAAGCTTCTACGGCCGAGAAAAACACTATTGGTGCACCATGCAAGTACATTTGAGTTTCCCAGGCAAACGAAAGCAGTTACACCAAAGTTTCTAGTTTCTGTTTGTGTCTCCCCTGAGGAGGTTTCAGGCCAGCTATGTCTTTCAGTACTATCTCTTTTGGTTTGGAAGCTATTGCTGGACGTTTGGTAGAAAAAGCTGCTCCGGCCGAGAAAAACACTTTTGGTGCACCATGCAGGTACATTTGAGTTTCTCAGGCAAACGAAAGCAGTGACACCAAAGTTTCTAGTTTCTGTTTGTGTCTCCCCTGAGGAGGTTTCAGGCCAGCAATATCTTTCAGTACTATCTCTTTTGGTTTGGAAGCTATTGCTGGACGTTTGGTAGAAAAAGCTGCTCCGGCCGAGAAAAACACTTTTGGTGGACCATGCAGGTACATTTGAGTTTCCCAGGAAAACGAAAGCAGTTACACCAAAGTTTCTAGTTTCTGTTTGTGTCTCCCCTGAGGAGGTTTCAGGCCAGCTATGTCTTTCAGTACTATCTCTTTTGGTTTGGAAGCTATTGCTGGACGTTTGGTAGAAAAAGCTGCTCCGGCCGAGAAAAACACTTTTGGTGCACCATGCAGGTACATTTGAGTTTCCCAGGCAAACGAAAGCAGTGACACCAAAGTTTCTAGTTTCTGTTTGTGTCTCCCCTGAGGAGGTTTCAGGCCAGCTATGTCTTTCAGTACTATCTCTTTTGGTTTGGAGGCTATTGCTGGACGTTTGGCATGTTTGGTATAAAAAGCTTCTACGGCCGAGAAAAACACTTTTGGTGCACCATGCAGGTACATTTGAGTTTCCCAGGCAAACGAAAGCAGTTACACCAAAGTTTCTAGTTTCTGTTTGTGTCTCCCCTGAGGAGGTTTCAGGCCAGCTATGTCTTTCAGTACTATCTCTTTTGGTTTGGAAGCTATTGCTGGACGTTTGGTAGAAAAAGCTGCTCCGGCCGAGAAAAACACTTTTGGTGCACCATGCAGGTACATTTGAGTTTCCCAGGCAAACGAAAGCAGTGACACCAAAGTTTCTAGTTTCTGTTTGTGTCTCCCCTGAGGAGGTTTCAGGCCAGCTATGTCTTTCAGTACTATCTCTTTCGGTTTGGAGGCTATTGCTGGACGTTTGGCATGTTTGGTAGAAAAAGCTTCTCCGGCCGAGAAAAACACTTTTGGTGCACCATGCAGGTACATTTGAGTTTCCCAGGCAAACGAAAGCAGTTACACCAAAGTTTCTAGTTTCTGTTTGTGTCTCCCCTGAGGAGGTTTCAGGCCAGCTATGTCTTTCAGTACTATCTCTTTTGGTTTGGAAGCTATTGCTGGACGTTTGGTAGAAAAAGCTGCTCCGGCCGAGAAAAACACTTTTGGTGCACCATGCAGGTACATTTGAGTTTCCCAGGCAAACGAAAGCAGTGACACCAAAGTTTCTAGTTTCTGTTTGTGTCTCCCCTGAGGAGGTTTCAGGCCAGCTATGTCTTTCAGTACTATCTCTTTCGGTTTGGAGGCTATTGCTGGACGTTTGGCATGTTTGGTAGAAAAAGCTTCTACGGCCGAGAAAAACACTATTGGTGCACCATGCAAGTACATTTTAGTATCCCAGGCAAACGAAAGCAGTTACACCAAAGTTTCTAGTTTCTGTTTGTGTCTCCCCTGAGGAGGTTTCAGGCCAGCTATGTCTTTCAGTACTATCTCTTTTGGTTTGGAAGCTATTGCTGGACGTTTGGTAGAAAAAGCTGCTCCGGCCGAGAAAAACACTTTTGGTGCAACATGCAGGTACATTTGAGTTTCCCAGGCAAACGAAAGCAGTTACACCAAAGTTTCTAGTTTCTGTTTGTGTCTCCCCTGAGGAGGTTTCAGGCCAGCTATGTCTTTCAGTACTATCTCTTTTGGTTTGGAAGCTATTGCTGGACGTTTGGTAGAAAAAGCTGCTCCGGCCGAGAAAAACACTTTTGGTGCACCATGCAGGTACATTTGAGTTTCCAAGGCAAACGAAAGCAGTGACACCAAAGTTTCTAGTTTCTGTTTGTGTCTCCCCTGAGGAGGTTTCAGGCCAGCTATGTCTTTCAGTACTATCTCTTTTGGTTTGGAGGCTATTGCTGGACGTTTGGCATGTTTGGTATAAAAAGCTTCTACGGCCGAGAAAAACACTTTTGGTGCACCATGCAGGTACATTTGAGTTTCCCAGGCAAATGAAAGCAGTTACACCAAAGTTTCTAGTTTCTGTTTGTGTCACCCCTGAGGAGGTTTCAGGCCAGCTATGTCTTTCAGTACTATCTCTTTTGGTTTGGAAGCTATTGCTGGACGTTTGGTAGAAAAAGCTTCTCCGGCCGAGAAAAACAGTTTTGGTGCACCATGCAGGTACATTTGAGTTTCCCAGGATAACGAAAGCAGTGACACCAAAGTTTCTAGTTTCTGTTTGTGTCTCCCCTGAGGAGGTTTCAGGCCAGCTATGTCTTTCAGTACTATCTCTTTCGGTTTGGAGGCTATTGCTGGACGTTTGGCATGTTTGGTAGAAAAAGCTTCTACGGCCGAGAAAAACACTATTGGTGCACCATGCAAGTACATTTTAGTTTCCCAGGCAAACGAAAGCAGTTACACCAAAGTTTCTAGTTTCTGTTTGTGTCTCCCCTGAGGAGGTTTCAGGCCAGCTATGTCTTTCAGTACTATCTGTTTTGGTTTGGAAGCTATTGCTGGACATTTGGTAGAAAAAGCTGCTCCGGCCGAGAAAAACACTTTTGGTGCACCATGCAGGTACATTTGAGTTTCCCAGGAAAACGAAAGCAGTTACACCAAAGTTTCTAGTTTCTGTTTGTGTCTCCCCTGAGGAGGTTTCAGGCCAGCTATGTCTTTCAGTACTATCTCTTTTGGTTTGGAGGCTATTGCTGGACGTTTGGCATGTTTGGTATAAAAAAGCTTCTACGGCCGAGAAAAACACTTTTGGTGCACCATGCAGGTACATTTGAGTTTCCCAGGCAAACGAAAGCAGTTACACCAAAGTTTCTAGTTTCTGTTTGTGTCTCCCCTGAGGAGGTTTCAGGCCAGCTATGTCTTTCAGTACTATCTCTTTTGGTTTGGAAGCTATTGCTGGACGTTTGGTAGTAAAAGCTGCTCCGGCCGAGAAAAACACTTTTGGTGCACCATGCAGGTACATTTGAGTTTCCCAGGCAAACGAAAGCAGTGACACCAAAGTTTCTAGTTTCTGTTTGTGTCTCCCCTGAGGAGGTTTCAGGCCAGCTATGTCTTTCAGTACTATCTCTTTCGGTTTGGAGGCTATTGCTGGACGTTTGGCATGTTTGGTAGAAAAAGCTTGTACGGCCGAGAAAAACACTATTGGTGCACCATGCAAGTACATTTTAGTTTCCCAGGCAAACGAAAGCAGTTACACCAAAGTTTCTAGTTTCTGTTTGTGTCTCCCCTGAGGAGGTTTCAGGCCAGCTATGTCTTTCAGTACTATCTCTTTTGGTTTGGAAGCTATTGCTGGACGTTTGGTAGAAAAAGCTGCTCCGGACGAGAAAAACACTTTTGGTGCAACATGCAGGTGCATTTGAGTTTCCAGGCAAACGAAAGCAGTTACACCAAAGTTTCTAGTTTCTGTTTGTGTCTCCCCTGAGGAGGTTTCAGGCCAGCTATGTCTTTCAGTACTATCTCTTTTGGTTTGGAAGCTATTGCTGGACGTTTGGTAGAAAAAGCTGCTCCGGCCGAGAAAAACACTTTTGGTGCACCATGCAGGTACATTTGAGTTTCCCAGGCAAACGAAAGCAGTTACACCAAAGTTTCTAGTTTCTGTTTGTGTCTCCCCTGAGGAGGTTTCAGGCCAGCAATGTCTTTCAGTACTATCTCTTTTGGTTTGGAAGCTATTGCTGGACGTTTGGTAGAAAAAGCTGCTCCGGCCGAGAAAAACACTTTTGGTGCACCATGCAGGTACATTTGAGTTTCCCAGGCAAACGAAAGCAGTGACACCAAAGTTTCTAGTTTCTGTTTGTGTCTCCCCTGAGGAGGTTTCAGGCCAGCTATGTCTTTCAGTACTATCTCTTTTGGTTTGGAAGCTATTGCTGGACGTTTGGTAGAAAAAGCTGCTCCGGCCGAGAAAAAAACTTTTGGTGCACCATGCAGGTACATTTGAGTTTCCCAGGCAAATGAAAGCAGTGACACCAAAGTTTCTAGTTTCTGTTTGTGTCTCCCCTGAGGAGGTTTCAGGCCATCTATGTCTTTCAGTACTATCTCTTTTGGTTTGGAAGCTATTGCTGGACGTTTGGCATGTTTGGTAGAAAAAGCTGCTCCGGCCGAGAAAAACACTTTTGGTGCACCATGCAGGTACATTTGAGTTTCCCAGGCAAACGAAAGCAGTTACCCAAAAGTTTCTAGTTTCTGTTTGTGTCTCCCCTGAGGAGGTTTCAGGCCAGCTATGTCTTTCAGTACTATCTCTTTTGGTTTGGAAGCTATTGCTGGACGTTTGGTAGTAAAAGCTGCTCCGGCCGAGAAAAACACTTTTGGTGCACCATGCAGGTACATTTGAGTTTCCCAGGCAAACGAAAGCAGTGACACCAAAGTTTCTAGTTTCTGTTTGTGTCTCCCCTGAGGAGGTTTCAGGCCAGCTATGTCTTTCAGTACTATCTCTTTCGGTTTGGAGGCTATTGCTGGACGTTTGGCATGTTTGGTAGAAAAAGCTTCTACGGCCGAGAAAAACACTATTGGTGCACCATGCAAGTACATTTTAGTTTCCCAGGCAAACGAAAGCAGTTACACCCAAGTTTCTAGTTTCTGTTTGTGTCTCCCCTGAGGAGGTTTCAGGCCAGCTATGTCTTTCAGTACTATCTCTTTTGGTTTGGAAGCTATTGCTGGACGTTTGGTAGAAAAAGCTGCTCCGGCCGAGAAAAACACTTTTGGTGCACCATGCAGGTACATTTGAGTTTCCCAGGCAAACGAAAGCAGTTACACCAAAGTTTCTAGTTTCTGTTTGTGTCTCCCCTGAGGAGGTTTCAGGCCAGCAATGTCTTTCAGTACTATCTCTTTTGGTTTGGAAGCTATTGCTGGACGTTTGGTAGAAAAAGCTGCTCCGGCCGAGAAAAACACTTTTGGTGCACCATGCAGGTACATTTGAGTTTCCCAGGCAAACGAAAGCAGTGACACCAAAGTTTCTAGTTTCTGTTTGTGTCTCCCCTGAGGAGGTTTCAGGCCAGCTATGTCTTTCAGTACTATCTCTTTTGGTTTGGAAGCTATTGCTGGACGTTTGGTAGAAAAAGCTGCTCCGGCCGAGAAAAACACTTTTGGTGCACCATGCAGGTACATTTGAGTTTCCCAGGCAAATGAAAGCAGTGACACCAAAGTTTCTAGTTTCTGCTTGTGTCTCCCCTGAGGAGGTTTCAGGCCAGCTATGTCTTTCAGTACTATCTCTTTCGGTTTGGAGGCTATTGCTGGACGTTTGGCATGTTTGGTAGAAAAAGCTTCTACGGCCGAGAGAAACACTTTTGGTGCACCATGCAAGTACATTTGAGTTTCCCAGGCAAACGAAAGCAGTTACACCAAAGTTTCTAGTTTCTGTTTGTGTCTCCCCTGAGGAGGTTTCAGGCCAGCTATGTCTTTCAGTGCTATCTCTTTTGGTTTGGAAGCTATTGCTGGACGTTTGGTAGAAAAAGCTGCTCCGGCCGAGAAAAACACTTTTGGTGGACCATGCAGGTATATTTGATTTTCCCAGGCAAACGAAAGCAGTGACACCAAAGTTTCTAGTTTCTGTTTGTGTCTGCCCTGAGGAGGTTTCAGGCCAGCTATGTCTTTCAGTACTATCTCTTTTGGTTTGGAAGCTATTGCTGGACGTTTGGTAGAAAAAGCTGCTCCGGCCGAGAAAAACACTTTTGGTGCACCATGCAGGTACATTTGAGTTTCCCAGGAAAACGAAAGCAGTTACACCAAAGTTTCTAGTTTCTGTTTGTGTCTCCCCTGAGGAGGTTTCAGGCCAGCAATGTCTTTCAGTACTATCTCTTTTGGTTTGGAAGCTATTGCTGGACGTTTGGTAGAAAAAGCTGCTCCGGCCGAGAAAAACACTTTTGGTGCACCATGCAGGTACATTTGAGTTTCCCAGGCAAACGAAAGCAGTGACACCAAAGTTTCTAGTTTCTGTTTGTGTCTCCCCTGAGGAGGTTTCAGGCCAGCTATGTCTTTCAGTACTATCTCTTTTGGTTTGGAAGCTATTGCTGGACGTTTGGTAGAAAAAGCTGCTCCGGCCGAGAAAAACACTTTTGGTGCACCATGCAGGTACATTTTAGTTTCCCAGGCAAATGAAAGCAGTGACACCAAAGTTTCTAGTTTCTGTTTGTGTCTCCCCTGAGGAGGTTTCAGGCCAGCTATGTCTTTCAGTACTATCTCTTTTGGTTTGGAAGCTATTGCTGGACGTTTGGTAGAAAAAGCTGCTCCGGCCGAGAAAAACACTTTTGGTGCACCATGCAGGTACATTTGAGTTTCCCAGGCAAACGAAAGCAGTTACACCAAAGTTTCTAGTTTCTGTTTGTGTCTCCCCTGAGGAGGTTTCAGGCCAGCTATGTCTTTCAGTACTATCTCTTTTGGTTTGGAAGCTATTGCTGGACGTTTGGTAGAAAAAGCTGCTCCGGCCGAGAAAAACACTTTTGGTGCACCATGCAGGTACATTTGAGTTTCCCAGGCAAACGAAAGCAGTGACACCAAAGTTTCTAGTTTCTGTTTGTGTCTCCCCTGAGGAGGTTTCAGGCCAGCTATGTCTTTCAGAACTATCTCTTTCGGTTTGGAGGCTATTGCTGGACTTTTGGCATGTTTGGTAGAAAAAGCTTCTACGGCCGAGAAAAACACTATTGGTGCACCATGCAAGTACATTTTAGTTTACCAGGCAAACGAAAGCAGTTACACCAAAGTTTCTAGTTTCTGTTTGTGTCTCCCCTGAGGAGGTTTCAGGCCAGCTATGTCTTTCAGTACTATCTCTTTTGGTTTGGAAGCTATTGCTGGACGTTTGGTAGAAAAAGCTGCTCCGGCCGAGAAAAACACTTTTGGTGCAACATGCAGGAACATTTGATTTTCCCAGGCAAACGAAAGCAGTTACACCAAAGTTTCTAGTTTCTGTTTGTGTCTCCCCTGAGGAGGTTTCAGGCCAGCTATGTCTTTCAGTACTATCTCTTTTGGTTTGGAAGCTATTGCTGGACCTTCGGTAGAAAAAGCTGCTCAGGCCGAGAAAAACACTTTTGGTGCACCATGCAGGTACATTTGAGTTTCCCAGGCAAACGAAAGCAGTGACACCAAAGTTTCTAGTTTCTGTTTGTGTCTCCCCTGAGGAGGTTTCAGGCCAGCTATGTCTTTCAGTACTATCTCTTTTGGTTTGGAAGCTATTGCTGGACGTTTGGTAGAAAAAGCTGCTCCGGCCGAGAAAAACACTTTTGGTGCACCATGCAGGTACATTTGAGTTTCCCAGGCAAACGAAAGCAGTTACACCAAAGTTTCTAGTTTCTGTTTGTGTCTCCCCTGAGGAGGTTTCAGGCCAGCTATGTCTTTCAGTACTATCTCTTTTGGTTTGGAAGCTATTGCTGGACGTTTGGTAGAAAAAGCTGCTCCGGCCGAGAAAAACACTTTTGGTGCACCATGCAGGTACATTTGAGTTTCCCAGGCAAACGAAAGCAGTGACACCAAAGTTTCTAGTTTCTGTTTGTGTCTCCCCTGAGGAGGTTTCAGGCCAGCTATGTCTTTCAGAACTATCTCTTTCGGTTTGGAGGCTATTGCTGGACTTTTGGCATGTTTGGTAGAAAAAGCTTCTACGGCCGAGAAAAACACTATTGGTGCACCATGCAAGTACATTTTAGTTTACCAGGCAAACGAAAGCAGTTACACCAAAGTTTCTAGTTTCTGTTTGTGTCTCCCCTGAGGAGGTTTCAGGCCAGCTATGTCTTTCAGTACTATCTCTTTTGGTTTGGAAGCTATTGCTGGACGTTTGGTAGAAAAAGCTGCTCCGGCCGAGAAAAACACTTTTGGTGCAACATGCAGGAACATTTGATTTTCCCAGGCAAACGAAAGCAGTTACACCAAAGTTTCTAGTTTCTGTTTGTGTCTCCCCTGAGGAGGTTTCAGGCCAGCTATGTCTTTCAGTACTATCTCTTTTGGTTTGGAAGCTATTGCTGGAGGTTTGGTAGAAAAAGCTGCTCCGGCCGAGAAAAACACTTTTGGTGCACCATGCAGGTACATTTGAGTTTCCCAGGCAAACGAAAGCAGTGACACCAAAGTTTCTAGTTTCTGTTTGTGTCTCCCCTGAGGAGGTTTCAGGCCAGCAATATCTTTCAGTACTATCTCTTTTGGTTTGGAAGCTATTGCTGGACGTTTGGTAGAAAAAGCTGCTCCGGCCGAGAAAAACACTTTTGGTGCACCATGCAGGTATATTTGATTTTCCCAGGCAAACGAAAGCAGTGACACCAAAGTTTCTAGTTTCTGTTTGTGTCTCCCCTGAGGAGGTTTCAGGCCAGCTATGTCTTTCAGTACTATCTCTTTTGGTTTGGAAGCTATTGCTGGACGTTTGGTAGAAAAAGCTGCTCCGGCCGAGAAAAACACTTTTGGTGCACCATGCAGGTACATTTGATTTTCCCAGGCAAACGAAAGCAGTTACACCAAAGTTTCTAGTTTCTGTTTGTGTCTCCCCTGAGGAGGTTTCAGGCCAGCTATGTCTTTCAGTACTATCTCTTTTGGTTTGGAAGCTATTGCTGGACGTTTGGTAGAAAAAGCTGCTCCGGCCGAGAAAAACACTTTTGGTGCAACATGCAGGAACATTTGATTTTCCCAGGCAAACGAAAGCAGTTACACCAAAGTTTCTAGTTTCTGTTTGTGTCTCCCCTGAGGAGGTTTCAGGCCAGCTATGTCTTTCAGTACTATCTCTTTTGGTTTGGAAGCTATTGCTGGAGGTTTGGTAGAAAAAGCTGCTCCGGCCGAGAAAAACACTTTTGGTGCACCATGCAGGTACATTTGAGTTTCCCAGGCAAACGAAAGCAGTGACACCAAAGTTTCTAGTTTCTGTTTGTGTCTCCCCTGAGGAGGTTTCAGGCCAGCAATATCTTTCAGTACTATCTCTTTTGGTTTGGAAGCTATTGCTGGACGTTTGGTAGAAAAAGCTGCTCCGGCCGAGAAAAACTCTTTTGGTGCACCATGCAGGTATATTTGATTTTCCCAGGCAAACGAAAGCAGTGACACCAAAGTTTCTAGTTTCTGTTTGTGTCTCCCCTGAGGAGGTTTCAGGCCAGCTATGTCTTTCAGTACTATCTCTTTTGGTTTGGAAGCTATTGCTGGACGTTTGGTAGAAAAAGCTGCTCCGGCCGAGAAAAACACATTTGGTGCACCATGCAGGTACATTTGAGTTTCCCAGGCAAACGAAAGCAGTGACACCAAAGTTTCTAGTTTCTGTTTGTGTCTCCCCTGAGGAGGTTTCAGGCCAGCAATGTCTTTCAGTACTATCTCTTTTGGTTTGGAAGCTATTGCTGGACGTTTGGTAGAAAAAGCTGCTCCGGCCGAGAAAAACACTTTTGGTGCACCATGCAGGTACATTTGAGTTTCCCAGGCAAACGAAAGCAGTTACACCAAAGTTTCTAGTTTCTGTTTGTGTCTCCCCTGAGGAGGTTTCAGGCCAGCTATGTCTTTCAGTACTATCTCTTTTGGTTTGGAGGCTATTGCTGGACGTTTGGCATGTTTGCTAGAAAAAGCTTCTCCAGCCGAGAAAAACACTTTTGGTGCACCATGCAGGTACATTTGAGTTTCCCAGGCAAACGAAAGCAGTGACACCAAAGTTTCTAGTTTCTGTTTGTGTCTCCCCTGAGGAGGTTTCAGGCCAGCTATGTCTTTCAGTACTATCTCTTTTGGTTTGGAAGCTATTGCTGGACGTTTGGTAGAAAAAGCTGCTCCGGCCGAGAAAAACACTTTTGGTGCACCATGCAGGTACATTTGAGTTTCCCAGGCAAACGAAAGCAGTGACACCAAAGTTTCTAGTTTCTGTTTGTGTCTCCCCTGAGGAGGTTTCAGGCCAGCAATGTCTTTCAGTACTATCTCTTTTGGTTTGGAAGCTATTGCTGGACGTTTGGTAGAAAAAGCTGCTCCGGCCGAGAAAAACACTTTTGGTGCACCATGCAGGTACATTTGAGTTTCCCAGGCAAACGAAAGCAGTGACACCAAAGTTTCTAGTTTCTGTTTGTGTCTCCCCTGAGGAGATTTCAGGCCAGCAATGTCTTTCAGTACTATCTCTTTTGGTTTGGAAGCTATTGCTGGACTTTTGGTAGAAAAAGCTGCTCCTGCCGAGAAAAACACTTTTGGTGCACCATGCAGGTACATTTGAGTTTCCCAGGCAAACGAAAGCAGTTACACCAAAGTTTCTAGTTTCTGTTTGTGTCTCCCCTGAGGAGGTTTCAGGCCAGCTATGTCTTTCAGTACTATCTCTTTTGGTTTGGAGGCTATTGCTGGACGTTTGGCATGTTTGCTAGAAAAAGCTTCTCCAGCCGAGAAAAACACTTTTGGTGCACCATGCAGGTACATTTGAGTTTCCCAGGCAAACGAAAGCAGTGACACCAAAGTTTCTAGTTTCTGTTTGTGTCTCCCCTGAGGAGGTTTCAGGCCAGCTATGTCTTTCAGTACTATCTCTTTTGGTTTGGAAGCTATTGCTGGACGTTTGGTAGAAAAAGCTGCTCCGGCCGAGAAAAACACTTTTGGTGCACCATGCAGGTACATTTGAGTTTCCCAGGCATACGAAAGCAGTGACACCAAAGTTTCTAGTTTCTGTTTGTGTCTCCCCTGAGGAGGTTTCAGGCCAGCTATGTCTTTCAGTACTATCTCTTTTGGTTTGGAAGCTATTGCTGGACGTTTGGTAGAAAAAGCTGCTCCGGCCGAGAAAAACACTTTTGGTGCACCATGCAGGTACATTTGAGTTTCCCAGGCAAACGAAAGCAGTGACACCAAAGTTTCTAGTTTCTGTTTGTGTCTCCCCTGAGGAGGTTTCAGGCCAGCAATGTCTTTCAGTACTATCTCTTTTGGTTTGGAAGCTATTGCTGGACGTTTGGAAGAAAAAGCTTCTCCGGCCGAGAAAAACACTTTTGGTGCACCATGCAGGTACATTTGAGTTTCCCAGGCAAACGAAAGCAGTTACACCAAAGTTTCTAGTTTCTGTTTGTGTCTCCCCTGAGGAGGTTTCAGGCCAGCTATGTCTTTCAGTACTATCTCTTTTGGTTTGGAGGCTATTGCTGGACGTTTGGCATGTTTGCTAGAAAAAGCTTCTCCGGCCGAGAAAAACACTTTTGGTGCACCATGCAGGTACATTTGAGTTTCCCAGGCAAACGAAAGCAGTTACAGCAAAGTTTCTAGTTTCTGTTTGTGTCTCCCCTGAGGAGGTTTCAGGCCAGCTATGTCTTTCAGTACTATCTCTTTTGGTTTGGAAGCTATTGCTGGACGTTTGGTAGAAAAAGCTGCTCCGGCCGAGAAAAACACTTTTGGTGCAACATGCAGGTACATTTGAGTTTCCCAGGCAAACGAAAGCAGTGACACCAAAGTTTCTAGTTTCTGTTTGTGTCTCCCCTGAGGAGGTTTCAGGCCAGCTATGTCTTTCAGTACTATCTCTTTTGGTTTGGAAGCTATTGCTGGACGTTTGGTAGAAAAAGCTGCTCCAGCCGAGAAAAACACTTTTGGTGCACCATGCAGGTACATTTGAGTTTCCCAGGCAAACGAAAGCAGTGACACCAAAGTTTCTAGTTTCTGTTTGTGTCTCCCCTGAGGAGGTTTCAGGCCAGCTATGTCTTTCAGTACTATCTCTTTTGGTTTGGAAGCTATTGCTGGACGTTTGGTAGAAAAAGCTGCTCCGGCCGAGAAAAACACTTTTGGTGCACCATGCAGGTACATTTGAGTTTCCCAGGCAAACGAAAGCAGTGACACCAAAGTTTCTAGTTTCTGTTTGTGTCTCCCCTGAGGAGGTTTCAGGCCAGCAATGTCTTTCAGTACTATCTCTTTTGGTTTGGAACCTATTGCTGGACGTTTGGTAGAAAAAGCTGCTCCGGCCGAGAAAAACACTTTTGGTGCACCATGCAGGTACATTTGAGTTTCCCAGGCAAACGAAAGCAGTGACACCAAAGTTTCTAGTTTCTGTTTGTGTCTCCCCTGAGGAGGTTTCAGGCCAGCAATGTCTTTCAGTACTATCTCTTTTGGTTTGGAAGCTATTGCTGGACGTTTGGTAGAAAAAGCTGCTCCGGCCGAGAAAAACACTTTTGGTGCACCATGCAGGTACATTTGAGTTTCCCAGGCAAACGAAAGCAGTTACACCAAAGTTTCTAGTTTCTGTTTGTGTCTCCCCTGAGGAGGTTTCAGGCCAGCTATGTCTTTCAGTACTATCTCTTTTGGTTTGGATGCTATTGCTGGACGTTTGGCATGTTTGCTAGAAAAAGCTTCTCCAGCCGAGAAAAACACTTTTGGTGCACCATGCAGGTACATTTGAGTTTCCCAGGCAAACGAAAGCAGTTACACCAAAGTTTCTAGTTTCTGTTTGTGTCTCCCCTGAGGAGGTTTCAGGCCAGCTATGTCTTTCAGTACTATCTCTTTTGGTTTGGAAGCTATTGCTGGACGTTTGGTAGAAAAAGCTGCTCCGGCCGAGAAAAACACTTTCGGAGCACCATGCAGGTACATTTGAGTTTCCCAGGCAAACGAAAGCAGTTACACCAAAGTTTCTAGTTTCTGTTTGTGTCTCCCCTGAGGAGGTTTCAGACCAGCAATATCTTTCAGTACTATCTCTTTTGGTTTGGAAGCTATTGCTGGACGTTTGGTAGAAAAAGCTGCTCCGGCCGAGAAAAACACTTTTGGTGCACCATGCAGGTACATTTGAGTTTCCCAGGCAAACGAAAGCAGTGACACCAAAGTTTCTAGTTTCTGTTTGTGTCTCCCCTGAGGAGGTTTCAGGCCAGCTATGTCTTTCAGTACTATCTCTTTTGGTTTGGAAGCTATTGCTGGACGTTTGGTAGAAAAAGCTGCTCCGGCCGAGAAAAACACTTTTGGTGCACCATGCAGGTACATTTGATTTTCCCAGGCAAACGAAAGCAGTTACACCAAAGTTTCTAGTTTCTGTTTGTGTCTCCCCTGAGGAGGTTTCAGGCCAGCTATGTCTTTCAGTACTATCTCTTTTGGTTTGGAAGCTATTGCTGGACGTTTGGTAGAAAAAGCTGCTCCGGCCGAGAAAAACACTTTTGGTGCAACATGCAGGAACATTTGATTTTCCCAGGCAAACGAAAGCAGTTACACCAAAGTTTCTAGTTTCTGTTTGTGTCTCCCCTGAGGAGGTTTCAGGCCAGCTATGTCTTTCAGTACTATCTCTTTTGGTTTGGAAGCTATTGCTGGAGGTTTGGTAGAAAAAGCTGCTCCGGCCGAGAAAAACACTTTTGGTGCACCATGCAGGTACATTTGAGTTTCCCAGGCAAACGAAAGCAGTGACACCAAAGTTTCTAGTTTCTGTTTGTGTCTCCCCTGAGGAGGTTTCAGGCCAGCAATATCTTTCAGTACTATCTCTTTTGGTTTGGAAGCTATTGCTGGACGTTTGGTAGAAAAAGCTTCTCCGGCCGAGAAAAACACTTTTGGTGCACCATGCAGGTATATTTGATTTTCCCAGGCAAACGAAAGCAGTGACACCAAAGTTTCTAGTTTCTGTTTGTGTCTCCCCTGAGGAGGTTTCAGGCCAGCTATGTCTTTCAGTACTATCTCTTTTGGTTTGGAAGCTATTGCTGGACGTTTGGTAGAAAAAGCTGCTCCGGCCGAGAAAAACACTTTTGGTGCACCATGCAGGTACATTTGATTTTCCCAGGCAAACGAAAGCAGTTACACCAAAGTATCTAGTTTCTGTTTGTGTCTCCCCTGAGGAGGTTTCAGGCCAGCAATGTCTTTCAGTACTATCTCTTTTGGTTTGGAAGCTATTGCCGGACGTTTGGTAGAAAAAGCTGCTCCGGCCGAGAAAAACACATTTGGTGCACCATGCAGGTACATTTGAGTTTCCCAGGCAAACGAAAGCAGTGACACCAAAGTTTCTAGTTTCTGTTTGTGTCTCCCCTGAGGAGGTTTCAGGCCAGCAATGTCTTTCAGTACTATCTCTTTTGGTTTGGAAGCTATTGCTGGACGTTTGGTAGAAAAAGCTGCTCCGGCCGAGAAAAACACTTTTGGTGCACCATGCAGGTACATTTGAGTTTCCCAGGCAAACGAAAGCAGTTACACCAAAGTTTCTAGTTTCTGTTTGTGTCTCCCCTGAGGAGGTTTCAGGCCAGCTATGTCTTTCAGTACTATCTCTTTTGGTTTGGAGGCTATTGCTGGACGTTTGGCATGTTTGCTAGAAAAAGCTTCTCCGGCCGAGAAAAACACTTTTGGTGCACCATGCAGGTACATTTGAGTTTCCCAGGCAAACGAAAGCAGTGACACCAAAGTTTATAGTTTCTGTTTGTGTCTCCCCTGAGGAGGTTTCAGGCCAGCTATGTCTTTCAGTACTATCTCTTTTGGTTTGGAAGCTATTGCTGGACGTTTGGTAGAAAAAGCTGCTCCGGCCGAGAAAAACACTTTTGGTGCACCATGCAGGTACATTTGAGTTTCCCAGGCAAACGAAAGCAGTGACACCAAAGTTTCTAGTTTCTGTTTGTGTCTCCCCTGAGGAGGTTTCAGGCCAGCAATGTCTTTCAGTACTATCTCTTTTGGTTTGGAAGCTATTGCTGGACGTTTGGTAGAAAAAGCTGCTCCGGCCGAGAAAAACACTTTTGGTGCACCATGCAGGTACATTTGAGTTTCCCAGGCAAACGAAAGCAGTGACACCAAAGTTTCTAGTTTCTGTTTGTGTCTCCCCTGAGGAGGTTTCAGGCCAGCAATGTCTTTCAGTACTATCTCTTTTGGTTTGGAAGCTATTGCTGGACTTTTGGTAGAAAAAGCTGCTCCTGCCGAGAAAAACACTTTTGGTGCACCATGCAGGTACATTTGAGTTTCCCAGGCAAACGAAAGCAGTTACACCAAAGTTTCTAGTTTCTGTTTGTGTCTCCCCTGAGGAGGTTTCAGGCCAGCTATGTCTTTCAGTACTATCTCTTTTGGTTTGGAGGCTATTGCTGGACGTTTGGCATGTTTGCTAGAAAAAGCTTCTCCAGCCGAGAAAAACACTTTTGGTGCACCATGCAGGTACATTTTAGTTTCCCAGGCAAACGAAAGCAGTGACACCAAAGTTTCTAGTTTCTGTTTGTGTCTCCCCTGAGGAGGTTTCAGGCCAGCTATGTCTTTCAGTACTATCTCTTTTGGTTTGGAAGCTATTGCTGGACGTTTGGTAGAAAAAGCTGCTCCGGCCGAGAAAAACACTTTTGGTGCACCATGCAGGTACATTTGAGTTTCCCAGGCATACGAAAGCAGTGACACCAAAGTTTCTAGTTTCTGTTTGTGTCTCCCCTGAGGAGGTTTCAGGCCAGCTATGTCTTTCAGTACTATCTCTTTTGGTTTGGAAGCTATTGCTGGACGTTTGGTAGAAAAAGCTGCTCCGGCCGAGAAAAACACTTTTGGTGCACCATGCAGGTACATTTGAGTTTCCCAGGCAAACGAAAGCAGTGACACCAAAGTTTCTAGTTTCTGTTTGTGTCTCCCCTGAGGAGGTTTCAGGCCAGCAATGTCTTTCAGTACTATCTCTTTTGGTTTGGAAGCTATTGCTGGACGTTTGGAAGAAAAAGCTTCTCCGGCCGAGAAAAACACTTTTGGTGCACCATGCAGGTACATTTGAGTTTCCCAGGCAAACGAAAGCAGTTACACCAAAGTTTCTAGTTTCTGTTTGTGTCTCCCCTGAGGAGGTTTCAGGCCAGCTATGTCTTTCAGTACTATCTCTTTTGGTTTGGAGGCTATTGCTGGACGTTTGGCATGTTTGCTAGAAAAAGCTTCTCCGGCCGAGAAAAACACTTTTGGTGCACCATGCAGGTACATTTGAGTTTCCCAGGCAAACGAAAGCAGTTACAGCAAAGTTTCTAGTTTCTGTTTGTGTCTCCCCTGAGGAGGTTTCAGGCCAGCTATGTCTTTCAGTACTATCTCTTTTGGTTTGGAAGCTATTGCTGGACGTTTGGTAGAAAAAGCTGCTCCGGCCGAGAAAAACACTTTTGGTGCAACATGCAGGTACATTTGAGTTTCCCAGGCAAACGAAAGCAGTGACACCAAAGTTTCTAGTTTCTGTTTGTGTCTCCCCTGAGGAGGTTTCAGGCCAGCTATGTCTTTCAGTACTATCTCTTTTGGTTTGGAAGCTATTGCTGGACGTTTGGTAGAAAAAGCTGCTCCAGCCGAGAAAAACACTTTTGGTGCACCATGCAGGTACATTTGAGTTTCCCAGGCAAACGAAAGCAGTGACACCAAAGTTTCTAGTTTCTGTTTGTGTCTCCCCTGAGGAGGTTTCAGGCCAGCTATGTCTTTCAGTACTATCTCTTTTGGTTTGGAAGCTATTGCTGGACGTTTGGTAGAAAAAGCTGCTCCGGCCGAGAAAAACACTTTTGGTGCACCATGCAGGTACATTTGAGTTTCCCAGGCAAACGAAAGCAGTGACACCAAAGTTTCTAGTTTCTGTTTGTGTCTCCCCTGAGGAGGTTTCAGGCCAGCTATGTCTTTCAGTACTATCTCTTTTGGTTTGGAACCTATTGCTGGACGTTTGGTAGAAAAAGCTGCTCCGGCCGAGAAAAACACTTTTGGTGCACCATGCAGGTACATTTGAGTTTCCCAGGCAAACGAAAGCAGTGACACCAAAGTTTCTAGTTTCTGTTTGTGTCTCCCCTGAGGAGGTTTCAGGCCAGCAATGTCTTTCAGTACTATCTCTTTTGGTTTGGAAGCTATTGCTGGACGTTTGGTAGAAAAAGCTGCTCCGGCCGAGAAAAACACTTTTGGTGCACCATGCAGGTACATTTGAGTTTCCCAGGCAAACGAAAGCAGTTACACCAAAGTTTCTAGTTTCTGTTTGTGTCTCCCCTGAGGAGGTTTCAGGCCAGCTATGTCTTTCAGTACTATCTCTTTTGGTTTGGAGGCTATTGCTGGACGTTTGGCATGTTTGCTAGAAAAAGCTTCTCCAGCCGAGAAAAACACTTTTGGTGCACCATGCAGGTACATTTGAGTTTCCCAGGCAAACGAAAGCAGTTACACCAAAGTTTCTAGTTTCTGTTTGTGTCTCCCCTGAGGTGGTTTCAGACCAGCAATATCTTTCAGTACTATCTCTTTTGGTTTGGAAGCTATTGCTGGACGTTTGGTAGAAAAAGCTGCTCCGGCCGAGAAAAACACTTTTGGTGCACCATGCAGGTACATTTGAGTTTCCCAGGCAAACGAAAGCAGTGACACCAAAGTTTCTAGTTTCTGTTTGTGTCTCCCCTGAGGAGGTTTCAGGCCAGCTATGTCTTTCAGTACTATCTCTTTTGGTTTGGAAGCTATTGCTGGACGTTTGGTAGAAAAAGCTGCTCCAGCCGAGAAAAACACTTTTGGTGCACCATGCAGGTACATTTGAGTTTCCCAGGCAAACGAAAGCAGTGACACCAAAGTTTCTAGTTTCTGTTTGTGTCTCCCCTGAGGAGGTTTCAGGCCAGCTATGTCTTTCAGTACTATCTCTTTTGGTTTGGAAGCTATTGCTGGACGTTTGGTAGAAAAAGCTGCTCCGGCCGAGAAAAACACTTTTGGTGCACCATGCAGGTACATTTGAGTTTCCCAGGCAAACGAAAGCAGTGACACCAAAGTTTCTAGTTTCTGTTTGTGTCTCCCCTGAGGAGGTTTCAGGCCAGCAATGTCTTTCAGTACTATCTCTTTTGGTTTGGAAGCTATTGCTGGACGTTTGGTAGAAAAAGCTGCTCCGGCCGAGAAAAACACTTTTGGTGCACCATGCAGGTACATTTGAGTTTCCCAGGCAAACGAAAGCAGTGACACCAAAGTTTCTAGTTTCTGTTTGTGTCTCCCCTGAGGAGGTTTCAGGCCAGCAATGTCTTTCAGTACTATCTCTTTTGGTTTGGAAGCTATTGCTGGACGTTTGGTAGAAAAAGCTGCTCCGGCCGAGAAAAACACTTTTGGTGCACCATGCAGGTACATTTGAGTTTCCCAGGCAAACGAAAGCAGTTACACCAAAGTTTCTAGTTTCTGTTTGTGTCTCCCCTGAGGAGGTTTCAGGCCAGCTATGTCTTTCAGTACTATCTCTTTTGGTTTGGAGGCTATTGCTGGACGTTTGGCATGTTTGCTAGAAAAAGCTTCTCCAGCCGAGAAAAACACTTTTGGTGCACCATGCAGGTACATTTGAGTTTCCCAGGCAAACGAAAGCAGTTACACCAAAGTTTCTAGTTTCTGTTTGTGTCTCCCCTGAGGAGGTTTCAGGCCAGCTATGTCTTTCAGTACTATCTCTTTTGGTTTGGAAGCTATTGCTGGACGTTTGGTAGAAAAAGCTGCTCCGGCCGAGAAAAACACTTTTGGTGCACCATGCAGGTACATTTGAGTTTCCCAGGCAAACGAAAGCAGTGACACCAAAGTTTCTAGTTTCTGTTTGTGTCTCCCCTGAGGAGGTTTCAGGCCAGCTATGTCTTTCAGTACTATCTCTTTTGGTTTGGAAGCTATTGCTGGACGTTTGGTAGAAAAAGCTGCTCCGGCCGAGAAAAACACTTTTGGTGCACCATGCAGGTACATTTGAGTTTCCCAGGAAAACGAAAGCAGTGACACCAAAGTTTCTAGTTTCTGTTTGTGTCTCCCCTGAGGAGGTTTCAGGCCAGCAATGTCTTTCAGTACTATCTCTATTGGTTTGGAAGCTATTGCTGGACGTTTGGAAGAAAAAGCTTCTCCGGCCGAGAAAAACACTTTTGGTGCACCATGCAGGTACATTTGAGTTTCCCAGGAAAACGAAAGCAGTTACACAAAGGTTTCTAGTTTCTGTTTGTGTCTCCCCTGAGGAGGTTTCAGGCCAGCTATGTCTTTCAGTACTATCTCTTTTGGTTTGGAGGCTATTGCTGGACGTTTGGCATGTTTGCTAGAAAAAGCTTCTCCGGCCGAGAAAAACACTTTTGGTGCACCATGCAGGTACATTTGAGTTTCCCAGGCAAACGAAAGCAGTTACACCAAAGTTTCTAGTTTCTGTTTGTGTCTCCCCTGAGGAGGTTTCAGGCCAGCTATGTCTTTCAGTACTATCTCTTTTGGTTTGGAAGCTATTGCTGGACGTTTGGTAGAAAAAGCTGCTCCGGCCGAGAAAAACACTTTTGGTGCACCATGCAGGTACATTTGAGTTTCCCAGGCAAACGAAAGCAGTGACACCAAAGTTTCTAGTTTCTGTTTGTGTCTCCCCTGAGGAGGTTTCAGGCCAGCTATGTCTTTCAGTACTATCTCTTTCGGTTTGGAGGCTATTGCTGGACGTTTGGCATGTTTGGTAGAAAAAGCTTCTACGGCCGAGAAAAACACTATTGGTGCACCATGCAAGTACATTTTAGTTTCCCAGGCAAACGAAAGCAGTTACACCAAAGTTTCTAGTTTCTGTTTGTGTCTCCCCTGAGGAGGTTTCAGGCCAGCAATGTCTTTCAGTACTATCTCTATTGGTTTGGAAGCTATTGCTGGACGTTTGGAAGAAAAAGCTTCTCCGGCCGAGAAAAACACTTTTGGTGCACCATGCAGGTACATTTGAGTTTCCCAGGAAAACGAAAGCAGTTACACCAAAGTTTCTAGTTTCTGTTTGTGTCTCCCCTGAGGAGGTTTCAGGCCAGCTATGTCTTTCAGTACTATCTCTTTTGGTTTGGAGGCTATTGCTGGACGTTTGGCATGTTTGCTAGAAAAAGCTTCTCCGGCCGAGAAAAACACTTTTGGTGCACCATGCAGGTACATTTGAGTTTCCCAGGCAAACGAAAGCAGTTACACCAAAGTTTCTAGTTTCTGTTTGTGTCTCCCCTGAGGAGGTTTCAGGCCAGCTATGTCTTTCAGTACTATCTCTTTTGGTTTGGAAGCTATTGCCGGATGTTTGGTAGAAAAAGCTGCTCCGGCCGAGAAAAACACTTTTGGTGCACCATGCAGGTACATTTGAGTTTCCCAGGCAAACGAAAGCAGTGACACCAAAGTTTCTAGTTTCTGTTTGTGTCTCCCCTGAGGAGGTTTCAGGCCAGCTATGTCTTTCAGTACTATCTCTTTCGGTTTGGAGGCTATTGCTGGACGTTTGGCATGTTTGGTAGAAAAAGCTTCTACGGCCGAGAAAAACACTATTGGTGCACCATGCAAGTACATTTTAGTTTCCCAGGCAAACGAAAGCAGTTACACCAAAGTTTCTAGTTTCTGTTTGTGTCTCCCCTGAGGAGGTTTCAGGCCAGCTATGTCTTTCAGTACTATCTCTTTTGGTTTGGAAGCTATTGCTGGACGTTTGGTAGAAAAAGCTGCTCCGGCCGAGAAAAACACTTTTGGTGCAACATGCAGGAACATTTGAGTTTCCCAGGCAAACGAAAGCAGTTACACCAAAGTTTCTAGTTTCTGTTTGTGTCTCCCCTGAGGAGGTTTCAGGCCAGCTATGTCTTTCAGTACTATCTCTTTTGGTTTGGAAGCTATTGCTGGACGTTTGGTAGAAAAAGCTGCTCCGGCCGAGAAAAACACTTTTGGTGCACCATGCAGGTACATTTGAGTTTCCCAGGCAAACGAAAGCAGTGACACGAAAGTTTCTAGTTTCTGTTTGTGTCTCCCCTGAGGAGGTTTCAGGCCAGCAATATCTTTCAGTACTATCTCTTTTGGTTTGGAAGCTATTGCTGGACGTTTGGGAGAAAAAGCTGCTCCAGCCGAGAAAAACAATTTTGGTGCACCATGCAGGTACATTTGAGTTTCCCAGGCAAACGAAAGCAGTTACCCCAAAGTTTCTAGTTTCTGTTTGTGTCTCCCCTGAGGAGGTTTCAGGCCAGCTATGTCTTTCAGTACTATCTCTTTTGGTTTGGAAGCTATTGCTGGACGTTTGGTAGAAAAAGCTGCTCCGGCCGAGAAAAACACTTTTGGTGCACCATGCAGGTACATTTGAGTTTCCCAGGCAAACGAAAGCAGTGACACCAAAGTTTCTAGTTTCTGTTTGTGTCTCCCCTGAGGAGGTTTCAGGCCAGCTATGTCTTTCAGTACTATCTCTTTTGGTTTGGAAGCTATTGCTGGACGTTTGGTAGAAAAAGCTGCTCCGGCCGAGAAAAACACTTTTGGTGCACCATGCAGGTACATTTGAGTTTCCCAGGAAAACGAAAGCAGTTACACCAAAGTTTCTAGTTTCTGTTTGTGTCTCCCCTGAGGAGGTTTCAGGCCAGCTATGTCTTTCAGTACTATCTCTTTTGGTTTGGAGGCTATTGCTGGACGTTTGGCATGTTTGCTAGAAAAAGCTTCTCCGGCCGAGAAAAACACTTTTGGTGCACCATGCAGGTACATTTGAGTTTCCCAGGCAAACGAAAGCAGTTACACCAAAGTTTCTAGTTTCTGTTTGTGTCTCCCCTGTGGAGGTTTCAGGCCAGCTATGTCTTTCAGTACTATCTCTTTTGGTTTGGAAGCTATTGCTGGACGTTTGGTAGAAAAAGCTGCTCCGGCCGAGAAAAACACTTTTGGTGCACCATGCAGGTACATTTGAGTTTCCCAGGCAAACGAAAGCAGTGACACCAAAGTTTCTAGTTTCTGTTTGTGTCTCCCCTGAGGAGGTTTCAGGCCAGCTATGTCTTTCAGTACTATCTCTTTTGGTTTGGAGGCTATTGCTGGACGTTTGGCATGTTTGGTATAAAAAGCTTCTACGACCGAGAAAAACACTATTGGTGCACCATGCAAGTACATTTTAGTTTCCCAGGCAAACGAAAGCAGTTACACCAAAGTTTCTAGTTTCTGTTTGTGTCTCTCCTGAGGAGGTTTCAGGCCAGCTATGTCTTTCAGTACTATCTCTTTTGGTTTGGAAGCTATTGCTGGACGTTTGGTAGAAAAAGCTGCTCCGGCCGAGAAAAACACTTTTGGTGCAACATGCAGGAACATTTGAGTTTCCCAGGCAAACGAAAGCAGTGACACCAAAGTTTCTAGTTTCTGTTTGTGTCTCCCCTGAGGAGGTTTCAGGCCAGCTATGTCTTTCAGTACTATCTCTTTTGGTTTGGAAGCTATTGCTGGACGTTTGGTAGAAAAAGCTGCTCCGGCCGAGAAAAACACTTTTGGTGCACCATGCAGGTACATTTGAGTTTCCCAGGCAAACGAAAGCAGTGACACCAAAGTTTCTAGTTTCTGTTTGTGTCTCCCCTGAGGAGGTTTCAGGCCAGCTATGTCTTTCAGTACTATCTCTTTTGGTTTGGAAGCTATTGCTGGACGTTTGGTAGAAAAAGCTGCTCCGGCCGAGAAAAACACTTTTGGTGCACCATGCAGGTACATTTGAGTTTCCCAGGAAAACGAAAGCAGTTACACCAAAGTTTCTAGTTTCTGTTTGTGTCTCCCCTGAGGAGGTTTCAGGCCAGCTATGTCTTTCAGTACTATCTCTTTTGGTTTGGAGGCTATTGCTGGACGTTTGGCATGTTTGCTAGAAAAAGCTTCTCCGGCCGAGAAAAACACTTTTGGTGCACCATGCAGGTACATTTGAGTTTCCCAGGCAAACGAAAGCAGTTACACCAAAGTTTCTAGTTTCTGTTTGTGTCTCCCCTGTGGAGGTTTCAGGCCAGCTATGTCTTTCAGTACTATCTCTTTTGGTTTGGAAGCTATTGCTGGACGTTTGGTAGAAAAAGCTGCTCCGGCCGAGAAAAACACTTTTGGTGCACCATGCAGGTACATTTGAGTTTCCCAGGCAAACGAAAGCAGTGACACCAAAGTTTCTAGTTTCTGTTTGTGTCTCCCCTGAGGAGGTTTCAGGCCAGCTATGTCTTTCAGTACTATCTCTTTTGGTTTGGAGGCTATTGCTGGACGTTTGGCATGTTTGGTATAAAAAGCTTCTACGACCGAGAAAAACACTATTGGTGCACCATGCAAGTACATTTTAGTTTCCCAGGCAAACGAAAGCAGTTACACCAAAGTTTCTAGTTTCTGTTTGTGTCTCTCCTGAGGAGGTTTCAGGCCAGCTATGTCTTTCAGTACTATCTCTTTTGGTTTGGAAGCTATTGCTGGACGTTTGGTAGAAAAAGCTGCTCCGGCCGAGAAAAACACTTTTGGTGCAACATGCAGGAACATTTGAGTTTCCCAGGCAAACGAAAGCAGTTACACCAAAGTTTCTAGTTTCTGTTTGTGTCTCCCCTGAGGAGGTTTCAGGCCAGCTATGTCTTTCAGTACTATCTCTTTTGGTTTGGAAGCTATTGCTGGACGTTTGGTAGAAAAAGCTGCTCCGGCCGAGAAAAACACTTTTGGTGCACCATGCAGGTACATTTGAGTTTCCCAGGCAAACGAAAGCAGTTACACCAAAGTTTCTAGTTTCTGTTTGTGTCTCCCCTGAGGAGGTTTCAGGCCAGCTATGTCTTTCAGTGCTATCTCTTTTGGTTTGGAAGCTATTGCTGGACGTTTGGTAGAAAAAGCTGCTCCGGCCGAGAAAAACACTTTTGGTGGACCATGCAGGTATATTTGATTTTCCCAGGCAAACGAAAGCAGTGACACCAAAGATTCTAGTTTCTGTTTGTGTCTCCCCTGAGGAGGTTTCAGGCCAGCTATGTCTTTCAGTTCTATCTCTTTTGGTTTGGAAGCTATTGCTGGACGTTTGGTAGAAAAAGCTGCTCCGGCCGAGAAAAACACTTTTGGTGCACCATGCAGGTACATTTGAGTTTCCCAGGAAAACGAAAGCAGTTACACCAAAGTTTCTAGTTTCTGTTTGTGTCTCCCCTGAGGAGGTTTCAGGCCAGCAATGTCTTTCAGTACTATCTCTTTTGGTTTGGAAGCTATTGCTGGACGTTTGGTAGAAAAAGCTGCTCCGGCCGAGAAAAACACTTTTGGTGCACCATGCAGGTACATTTGAGTTTCCCAGGCAAACGAAAGCAGTGACACCAAAGTTTCTAGTTTCTGTTTGTGTCTCCCCTGAGGAGGTTTCAGGCCAGCTATGTCTTTCAGTACTATCTCTTTTGGTTTGGAGGCTATTGCAGGACGTTTGGCATGTTTGGTATAAAAAAGCTTCTACGGCCGAGAAAAACACTTTTGGTGCACCATGCAGGTACATTTGATTTTCCCAGGCAAACGAAAGCAGTTACCCCAAAGTTTCTAGTTTCTGTTTGTGTCTCCCCTGAGGAGGTTTCAGGCCAGCTATGTCTTTCAGTACTATCTCTTTTGGTTTGGAAGCTATTGCTGGACGTTTGGTAGAAAAAGCTGCTCCGGCCGAGAAAAACACTTTTGGTGCAACATGCAGGTGCATTTGAGTTTCCAGGCAAACGAAAGCAGTTACACCAAAGTTTCTAGTTTCTGTTTGTGTCTCCCCTGAGGAGGTTTCAGGCCAGCTATGTCTTTCAGTACTATCTCTTTTGGTTTGGAAGCTATTGCTGGACGTTTGGTAGAAAAAGCTGCTCCGGCCGAGAAAAACACTTTTGGTGCACCATGCAGGTACATTTGAGTTTCCCAGGAAAACGAAAGCAGTTACACCAAAGTTTCTAGTTTCTGTTTGTGTCTCCCCTGAGGAGGTTTCAGGCCAGCTATGTCTTTCAGTACTATCTCTTTTGGTTTGGAGGCTATTGCTGGACGTTTGGTAGAAAAAGCTGCTCCGGCCGAGAAAAACACTTTTGGTGCACCATGCAGGTACATTTGAGTTTCCCAGGCAAACGAAAGCAGTGACACAAAAGTTTCTAGTTTCTGTTTGTGTCTCCCCTGAGGAGGTTTCAGGCCAGCTATGTCTTTCAGTACTATCTCTTTTGGTTTGGAAGCTATTGCTGGACGTTTGGTAGAAAAAGCTGCTCCGGCCGAGAAAAACACTTTTGGTGCACCATGCAGGTACATTTGAGTTTCCCAGGCAAACGAAAGCAGTGACACCAAAGTTTCTAGTTTCTGTTTGTGTCTCCCCTGAGGAGGTTTCAGGCCAGCTATGTCTTTCAGTACTATCTCTTTTGGTTTGGAAGCTATTGCTGGACGTTTGGTAGAAAAAGCTGCTCCGGCCGAGAAAAACACTTTTGGTGCACCATGCAGGTACATTTGAGTTTCCCAGGAAAACGAAAGCAGTTACACCAAAGTTTCTAGTTTCTGTTTGTGTCTCCCCTGAGGAGGTTTCAGGCCAGCAATGTCTTTCAGTACTATCTCTTTTGGTTTGGAAGCTATTGCTGGACGTTTGGCATGTTTGGTAGAAAAAGCTGCTCCGGCCGAGAAAAACACTTTTGGTGCACCATGCAGGTACATTTGAGTTTCCCAGGCAAACGAAAGCAGTTACACCAAAGTTTCTAGTTTCTGTTTGTGTCTCCCCTGAGGAGGTTTCAGGCCAGCTATGTCTTTCAGTACTATCTCTTTTGGTTTGGAAGCTATTGCTGGACGTTTGGTAGAAAAAGCTGCTCCGGCCGAGAAAAACACTTTTGGTGCACCATGCAGGTACATTTGAGTTTCCCAGGCAAACGAAAGCAGTGACACCAAAGTTTCTAGTTTCTGTTTGTGTCTCCCCTGAGGAGGTTTCAGGCCAGCTATGTCTTTCAGTACTATCTCTTTTGGTTTGGAAGCTATTGCTGGACGTTTGGTAGAAAAAGCTGCTCCGGCCGAGAAAAACACTTTTGGTGCACCATGCAGGTACATTTGAGTTTCCCAGGAAAACGAAAGCAGTTACACCAAAGTTTCTAGTTTCTGTTTGTGTCTCCCCTGAGGAGGTTTCAGGCCAGCAATGTCTTTCAGTACTATCTCTTTTGGTTTGGAAGCTATTGCTGGACGTTTGGCATGTTTGGTAGAAAAAGCTGCTCCGGCCGAGAAAAACACTTTTGGTGCACCATGCAGGTACATTTGAGTTTCCCAGGCAAACGAAAGCAGTTACACCAAAGTTTCTAGTTTCTGTTTGTGTCTCCCCTGAGGAGGTTTCAGGCCAGCTATGTCTTTCAGTACTATCTCTTTTGGTTTGGAAGCTATTGCTGGACGTTTGGTAGAAAAAGCTGCTCCGGCCGAGAAAAACACTTTTGGTGCACCATGCAAGTACATTTGAGTTTCCCAGGCAAACGAAAGCAGTTACATCAAAGTTTCTAGTTTCTGTTTGTGTCTCCCCTGAGGAGGTTTCAGGCCAGCTATGTCTTTCAGTACTATCTCTTTTGGTTTGGAAGCTATTGCTGGACGTTTGGTAGAAAAAGCTGCTCCGGCCGAGAAAAACACTTTTGGTGCACCATGCAGGTACATTTGAGTTTCCCAGGCAAACGAAAGCAGTTACACCAAAGTTTCTAGTTTCTGTTTGTGTCTCCCCTGAGGAGGTTTGAGGCCAGCAATATCTTTCAGTACTATCTCTTTTGGTTTGGAAGATATTGCTGGACGTTTGGTAGAAAAAGCTGCTCCGGCCGAGAAAAACACTTTTGGTGGACCATGCAGGTATATTTGATTTTCCCAGGCAAACGAAAGCAGTGACACCAAAGATTCTAGTTTCTGTTTTTGTCTCCCCTGAGGAGGTTTCAGGCCAGCTATGTCTTTCAGTACTATCTCTTTTGGTTTGGAAGCTATTGCTGGACGTTTGGTAGAAAAAGCTGCTCCGGCCGAGAAAAACACTTTTGGTGCACCATGCAGGTACATTTGAGTTTCCCAGGCAAACGAAAGCAGTGACACCAAAGTTTCTAGTTTCTGTTTGTGTCTCCCCTGAGGAGGTTTCAGGCCAGCTATGTCTTTCAGTACTATCTCTTTTGGTTTGGAAGCTATTGCTGGACGTTTGGTAGAAAAAGCTGCTCCGGCCGAGAAAAACACTTTTGGTGCACCATGCAGGTACATTTGAGTTTCCCAGGCAAACGAAAGCAGTTACACCAAAGTTTCTAGTTTCTGTTTGTGTCTCCCCTGAGGAGGTTTGAGGCCAGCAATATCTTTCAGTACTATCTCTTTTGGTTTGGAAGCTATTGCTGGACGTTTGGTAGAAAAAGCTGCTCCGGCCGAGAAAAACACTTTTGGTGGACCATGCAGGTATATTTGATTTTCCCAGGCAAACGAAAGCAGTGACACCAAAGATTCTAGTTTCTGTTTTTGTCTCCCCTGAGGAGGTTTCAGGCCAGCTATGTCTTTCAGTACTATCTCTTTTGGTTTGGAAGCTATTGCTGGACGTTTGGTAGAAAAAGCTGCTCCGGCCGAGAAAAACACTTTTGGTGCACCATGCAGGTACATTTGAGTTTCCCAGGCAAACGAAAGCAGTTACACCAAAGTTTCTAGTTTCTGTTTGTGTCTCCCCTGAGGAGGTTTGAGGCCAGCAATATCTTTCAGTACTATCTCTTTTGGTTTGGAAGCTATTGCTGGACGTTTGGTAGAAAAAGCTGCTCCGGCCGAGAAAAACACTTTTGGTGGACCATGCAGGTATATTTGATTTTCCCAGGCAAACGAAAGCAGTGACACCAAAGATTCTAGTTTCTGTTTTTGTCTCCCCTGAGGAGGTTTCAGGCCAGCTATGTCTTTCAGTACTATCTCTTTTGGTTTGGAAGCTATTGCTGGACGTTTGGTAGAAAAAGCTGCTCCGGCCGAGAAAAACACTTTTGGTGCACCATGCAGGTACATTTGAGTTTCCCAGGCAAACGAAAGCAGTTACACCAAAGTTTCTAGTTTCTGTTTGTGTCTCCCCTGAGGAGGTTTCAGGCCAGCAATGTCTTTCAGTACTATCTCTCTTGGTTTGGAAGCTATTGCTGGACGTTTGGTAGAAAAAGCTGCTCCGGCCGTGAAAAACACTTTTGGTGCACCATGCAGGTACATTTGAGTTTCCCAGGCAAACGAAAGCAGTGACACCAAAGTTTCTAGTTTCTGTTTGTGTCTCCCCTTAGGAGGTTTCAGGCCAGCTATGTCTTTCAGTACTATCTCTTTTGGTTTGGAGGCTATTGCTGGACGTTTGGCATGTTTGGTAGAAAAAGATTCTCCGGCCGAGAAAAACACTTTTGGTGCACCATGCAGGTACATTTGAGTTTCCCAGGCAAACGAAAGCAGTTACACCAAAGTTTCTAGTTTCTGTTTGTGTCTCCCCTGAGGAGGTTTCAGGCCAGCTATGTCTTTCAGTACTATCTCTTTTGGTTTGGAAGCTATTGCTGGACGTTTGGTAGAAAAAGCTGCTCCGGCCGAGAAAAACACTTTTGGTGCACCATGCAGGTACATTTGAGTTTCCCAGGCAAACGAAAGCAGTTACACCAAAGTTTCTAGTTTCTGTTTGTGTCTCCCCTGAGGAGGTTTCAGGCCAGCTATGTCTTTCAGTACTATCTCTTTTGGTTTGGAAGCTATTGCTGGACGTTTGGTAGAAAAAGCTGCTCCGGCCGAGAAAAACACTTTTGGTGCACCATGCAGGTACATTTGAGTTTCCCAGGCAAACGAAAGCAGTGACACAAAAGTTTCTAGTTTCTGTTTGTGTCTCCCCTGAGGAGGTTTCAGGCCAGCTATGTCTTTCAGTACTATCTCTTTTGGTTTGGAAGCTATTGCTGGACGTTTGGTAGAAAAAGCTGCTCCGGCCGAGAAAAACACTTTTGGTGCACCATGCAGGTACATTTGAGTTTCCCAGGCAAACGAAAGCAGTGACACCACAGTTTCTAGTTTCTGTTTGTGTCTCCCCTGAGGAGGTTTCAGGCCAGCTATGTCTTTCAGTACTATCTCTTTCGGTTTGGAGGCTATTGCTGGACGTTTGGTAGAAAAAGCTGCTCCGGCCGAGAAAAACACTTTTGGTGCACCATGCAGGTACATTTGAGTTTCCCAGGCAAACGAAAGCAGTGACACCAAAGTTTCTAGTTTCTGTTTGTGTCTCCCCTGAGGAGGTTTCAGGCCAGCTATGTCTTTCAGTACTATCTCTTTTGGTTTGGAAGCTATTGCTGGACGTTTGGTAGAAAAAGCTGCTCCGGCCGAGAAAAACACTTTTGGTGCACCATGCAGGTACATTTGAGTTTCCCAGGAAAACGAAAGCAGTTACACCAAAGTTTCTAGTTTCTGTTTGTGTCTCCCCTGAGGAGGTTTCAGGCCAGCAATGTCTTTCAGTACTATCTCTTTTGGTTTGGAAGCTATTGCTGGACGTTTCGCATGTTTGGTAGAAAAAGCTGCTCCGGCCGAGAAAAACACTTTTGGTGCACCATGCAGGTACATTTGAGTTTCCCAGGCAAACGAAAGCAGTTACACCAAAGTTTCTAGTTTCTGTTTGTGTCTCCCCTGAGGAGGTTTCAGGCCAGCTATGTCTTTCAGTACTATCTCTTTTGGTTTGGAAGCTATTGCTGGACGTTTGGTAGAAAAAGCTGCTCCGGCCGAGAAAAACACTTTTGGTGCACCATGCAGGTACATTTGAGTTTCCCAGGCAAACGAAAGCAGTTACACCAAAGTTTCTAGTTTCTGTTTGTGTCTCCCCTGAGGAGGTTTGAGGCCAGCAATATCTTTCAGTACTATCTCTTTTGGTTTGGAAGATATTGCTGGACGTTTGGTAGAAAAAGCTGCTCCGGCCGAGAAAAACACTTTTGGTGGACCATGCAGGTATATTTGATTTTCCCAGGCAAACGAAAGCAGTGACACCAAAGATTCTAGTTTCTGTTTTTGTCTCCCCTGAGGAGGTTTCAGGCCAGCTATGTCTTTCAGTACTATCTCTTTTGGTTTGGAAGCTATTGCTGGACGTTTGGTAGAAAAAGCTGCTCCGGCCGAGAAAAACACTTTTGGTGCACCATGCAGGTACATTTGAGTTTCCCAGGCAAACGAAAGCAGTGACACCAAAGTTTCTAGTTTCTGTTTGTGTCTCCCCTGAGGAGGTTTCAGGCCAGCTATGTCTTTCAGTACTATCTCTTTTGGTTTGGAAGCTATTGCTGGACGTTTGGTAGAAAAAGCTGCTCCGGCCGAGAAAAACACTTTTGGTGCACCATGCAGGTACATTTGAGTTTCCCAGGCAAACGAAAGCAGTTACACCAAAGTTTCTAGTTTCTGTTTGTGTCTCCCCTGAGGAGGTTTGAGGCCAGCAATATCTTTCAGTACTATCTCTTTTGGTTTGGAAGCTATTGCTGGACGTTTGGTAGAAAAAGCTGCTCCGGCCGAGAAAAACACTTTT
The DNA here is from genome assembly GCA_022605575.1 of Laterallus jamaicensis coturniculus. Classification (NCBI taxonomy): domain Eukaryota; kingdom Metazoa; phylum Chordata; class Aves; order Gruiformes; family Rallidae; genus Laterallus; species Laterallus jamaicensis. Next base: position 4,596,462 of record JAKCOX010000001.1, read on the forward strand.
GGTGGACCATGCAGGTATATTTGATTTTCCCAGGCAAACGAAAGCAGTGACACCAAAGATTCTAGTTTCTGTTTGTGTCTCCCCTGAGGAGGTTTCAGGCCAGCTATGTCTTTCAGTACTATCTCTTTTGGTTTGGAAGCTATTGCTGGACGTTTGGTAGAAAAAGCTGCTCCGGCCGAGAAAAACACTTTTGGTGCACCATGCAGGTACATTTGAGTTTCCCAGGCAAACGAAAGCAGTTACACCAAAGTTTCTAGTTTCTGTTTGTGTCTCCCCTGAGGAGGTTTGAGGCCAGCAATATCTTTCAGTACTATCTCTTTTGGTTTGGAAGCTATTGCTGGACGTTTGGTAGAAAAAGCTGCTCCGGCCGAGAAAAACACTTTTGGTGGACCATGCAGGTATATTTGATTTTCCCAGGCAAACGAAAGCAGTGACACCAAAGATTCTAGTTTCTGTTTTTGTCTCCCCTGAGGAGGTTTCAGGCCAGCTATGTCTTTCAGTACTATCTCTTTTGGTTTGGAAGCTATTGCTGGACGTTTGGTAGAAAAAGCTGCTCCGGCCGAGAAAAACACTTTTGGTGCACCATGCAGGTACATTTGAGTTTCCCAGGCAAACGAAAGCAGTGACACCAAAGTTTCTAGTTTCTGTTTGTGTCTCCCCTGAGGAGGTTTCAGGCCAGCAATGTCTTTCAGTACTATCTCTCTTGGTTTGGAAGCTATTGCTGGACGTTTGGTAGAAAAAGCTGCTCCGGCCGTGAAAAACACTTTTGGTGCACCATGCAGGTACATTTGAGTTTCCCAGGCAAACGAAAGCAGTGACACCAAAGTTTCTAGTTTCTGTTTGTGTCTCCCCTTAGGAGGTTTCAGGCCAGCTATGTCTTTCAGTACTATCTCTTTTGGTTTGGAGGCTATTGCTGGACGTTTGGCATGTTTGGTAGAAAAAGATTCTCCGGCCGAGAAAAACACTTTTGGTGCACCATGCAGGTACATTTGAGTTTCCCAGGCAAACGAAAGCAGTTACACCAAAGTTTCTAGTTTCTGTTTGTGTCTCCCCTGAGGAGGTTTCAGGCCAGCTATGTCTTTCAGTACTATCTCTTTTGGTTTGGAAGCTATTGCTGGACGTTTGGTAGAAAAAGCTGCTCCGGCCGAGAAAAACACTTTTGGTGCACCATGCAGGTACATTTGAGTTTCCCAGGCAAACGAAAGCAGTTACACCAAAGTTTCTAGTTTCTGTTTGTGTCTCCCCTGAGGAGGTTTCAGGCCAGCTATGTCTTTCAGTACTATCTCTTTTGGTTTGGAAGCTATTGCTGGACGTTTGGTAGAAAAAGCTGCTCCGGCCGAGAAAAACACTTTTGGTGCACCATGCAGGTACATTTGAGTTTCCCAGGCAAACGAAAGCAGTGACACCAAAGTTTCTACTTTCTGTTTGTGTCTCCCCTGAGGAGGTTTCAGGCCAGCTATGTCTTTCAGTACTATCTCTTTCGATTTGGAGGCTATTGCTGGACGTTTGGCATGTTTGGTAGAAAAAGCTACTACGGCCGAGAAAAACACTATTGGTGCACCATGCAAGTACATTTGAGTTTCCCAGGCAAACGAAAGCAGTGACACCAAAGTTTCTAGTTTCTGTTTGTGTCTCCCCAGAGGAGGTTTCAGGCCAGCTATGTCTTTCAGTACTATCTCTTTTGGTTTGGAAGCTATTGCTGGACGTTTGGTAGAAAAAGCTGCTCCGGCCGAGAAAAACACTTTTGGTGCAACATGCAGGTACATTTGAGTTTCCCAGGCAAACGAAAGCAGTTACACCAAAGTTTCTAGTTTCTGTTTGTGTCTCCCCTGAGGAGGTTTCAGGCCAGCTATGTCTTTCAGTACTATCTCTTTTGGTTTGGAAGCTATTGCTGGACGTTTGGTAGAAAAAGCTGCTCCGGCCGAGAAAAACACTTTTGGTGCACCATGCAGGTACATTTGAGTTTCCCAGGCAAACGAAAGCAGTGACACCAAAGTTTCTAGTTTCTGTTTGTGTCTCCCCTGAGGAGGTTTCAGGCCAGCTATGTCTTTCAGTACTATCTCTTTTGGTTTGGAAGCTATTGCTGGACGTTTGGTAGAAAAAGCTTCTCGGGCCGAGAAAAACACTTTTGGTGCACCATGCAGGTACATTTGAGTTTCCCAGGCAAACGAAAGCAGTTACACCAAAGTTTCTAGTTTCTGTTTGTGTCTCCCCTGAGGAGGTTTCAGGCCAGCTATGTCTTTCAGTACTATCTCTTTTGGTTTGGAAGCTATTGCTGGACGTTTGGTAGAAAAAGCTGCTCCGGCCGAGAAAAACACTTTTGGTGCACCATGCAGGTACATTTGAGTTTCCCAGGAAAACGAAAGCAGTTACACCAAAGTTTCTAGTTTCTGTTTGTGTCTCCCCTGAGGAGGTTTCAGGCCAGCAATGTCTTTCAGTACTATCTCTTTTGGTTTGGAAGCTATTGCTGGACGTTTGGCATGTTTGGTAGAAAAAGCTTCTCCGGCCGAGAAAAACACTTTTGGTGCACCATGCAGGTACATTTGAGTTTCCCAGGCAAACGAAAGCAGTTACACCAAAGTTTCTAGTTTCTGTTTGTGTCTCCCCTGAGGAGGTTTCAGGCCAGCTATGTCTTTCAGTACTATCTCTTTTGGTTTGGAAGCTATTGCTGGACGTTTGGTAGAAAAAGCTGCTCCGGCCGAGAAAAACACTTTTGGTGCACCATGCAAGTACATTTGAGTTTCCCAGGCAAACGAAAGCAGTTACATCAAAGTTTCTAGTTTCTGTTTGTGTCTCCCCTGAGGAGGTTTCAGGCCAGCTATGTCTTTCAGTACTATCTCTTTTGGTTTGGAAGCTATTGCTGGACGTTTGGTAGAAAAAGCTGCTCCGGCCGAGAAAAACACTTTTGGTGCACCATGCAGGTACATTTGAGTTTCCCAGGCAAACGAAAGCAGTTACACCAAAGTTTCTAGTTTCTGTTTGTGTCTCCCCTGAGGAGGTTTGAGGCCAGCAATATCTTTCAGTACTATCTCTTTTGGTTTGGAAGATATTGCTGGACGTTTGGTAGAAAAAGCTGCTCCGGCCGAGAAAAACACTTTTGGTGGACCATGCAGGTATATTTGATTTTCCCAGGCAAACGAAAGCAGTGACACCAAAGATTCTAGTTTCTGTTTTTGTCTCCCCTGAGGAGGTTTCAGGCCAGCTATGTCTTTCAGTACTATCTCTTTTGGTTTGGAAGCTATTGCTGGACGTTTGGTAGAAAAAGCTGCTCCGGCCGAGAAAAACACTTTTGGTGCACCATGCAGGTACATTTGAGTTTCCCAGGCAAACGAAAGCAGTGACACCAAAGTTTCTAGTTTCTGTTTGTGTCTCCCCTGAGGAGGTTTCAGGCCAGCTATGTCTTTCAGTACTATCTCTTTTGGTTTGGAAGCTATTGCTGGACGTTTGGTAGAAAAAGCTGCTCCGGCCGAGAAAAACACTTTTGGTGCACCATGCAGGTACATTTGAGTTTCCCAGGCAAACGAAAGCAGTTACACCAAAGTTTCTAGTTTCTGTTTGTGTCTCCCCTGAGGAGGTTTGAGGCCAGCAATATCTTTCAGCACTATCTCTTTTGGTTTGGAAGCTATTGCTGGACGTTTGGTAGAAAAAGCTGCTCCGGCCGAGAAAAACACTTTTGGTGGACCATGCAGGTATATTTGATTTTCCCAGGCAAACGAAAGCAGTGACACCAAAGATTCTAGTTTCTGTTTTTGTCTCCCCTGAGGAGGTTTCAGGCCAGCTATGTCTTTCAGTACTATCTCTTTTGGTTTGGAAGCTATTGCTGGACGTTTGGTAGAAAAAGCTGCTCCGGCCGAGAAAAACACTTTTGGTGCACCATGCAGGTACATTTGAGTTTCCCAGGCAAACGAAAGCAGTTACACCAAAGTTTCTAGTTTCTGTTTGTGTCTCCCCTGAGGAGGTTTGAGGCCAGCAATATCTTTCAGTACTATCTCTTTTGGTTTGGAAGCTATTGCTGGACGTTTGGTAGAAAAAGCTGCTCCGGCCGAGAAAAACACTTTTGGTGGACCATGCAGGTATATTTGATTTTCCCAGGCAAACGAAAGCAGTGACACCAAAGATTCTAGTTTCTGTTTTTGTCTCCCCTGAGGAGGTTTCAGGCCAGCTATGTCTTTCAGTACTATCTCTTTTGGTTTGGAAGCTATTGCTGGACGTTTGGTAGAAAAAGCTGCTCCGGCCGAGAAAAACACTTTTGGTGCACCATGCAGGTACATTTGAGTTTCCCAGGCAAACGAAAGCAGTGACACCAAAGTTTCTACTTTCTGTTTGTGTCTCCCCTGAGGAGGTTTCAGGCCAGCTATGTCTTTCAGTACTATCTCTTTCGATTTGGAGGCTATTGCTGGACGTTTGGCATGTTTGGTAGAAAAAGCTACTACGGCCGAGAAAAACACTATTGGTGCACCATGCAAGTACATTTGAGTTTCCCAGGCAAACGAAAGCAGTGACACCAAAGTTTCTAGTTTCTGTTTGTGTCTCCCCAGAGGAGGTTTCAGGCCAGCTATGTCTTTCAGTACTATCTCTTTTGGTTTGGAAGCTATTGCTGGACGTTTGGTAGAAAAAGCTGCTCCGGCCGAGAAAAACACTTTTGGTGCAACATGCAGGTACATTTGAGTTTCCCAGGCAAACGAAAGCAGTTACACCAAAGTTTCTAGTTTCTGTTTGTGTCTCCCCTGAGGAGGTTTCAGGCCAGCTATGTCTTTCAGTACTATCTCTTTTGGTTTGGAAGCTATTGCTGGACGTTTGGTAGAAAAAGCTTCTCCGGCCGAGAAAAACACTTTTGGTGCACCATGCAGGTACATTTGAGTTTCCCAGGCAAACGAAAGCAGTGACACCAAAGTTTCTAGTTTCTGTTTGTGTCTCCCCTGAGGAGGTTTCAGGCCAGCTATGTCTTTCAGTACTATCTCTTTTGGTTTGGAAGCTATTGCTGGACGTTTGGTAGAAAAAGCTTCTCGGGCCGAGAAAAACACTTTTGGTGCACCATGCAGGTACATTTGAGTTTCCCAGGCAAACGAAAACAGTTACACCAAAGTTTCTAGTTTCTGTTTGTGTCTCCCCTGAGGAGGTTTCAGGCCAGCTATGTCTTTCAGTACTATCTCTTTTGGTTTGGAAGCTATTGCTGGACGTTTGGTAGAAAAAGCTGCTCCGGCCGAGAAAAACACTTTTGGTGCACCATGCAGGTACATTTGAGTTTCCCAGGCAAACGAAAGCAGTGACACCAAAGTTTCTAGTTTCTGTTTGTGTCTCCCCTGAGGAGGTTTCAGGCCAGCTATGTCTTTCAGTACTATCTCTTTCGGTTTGGAGGCTATTGCTGGACGTTTGGCATGTTTGGTAGAAAAAGCTTCTACGGCCGAGAAAAACACTTTTGGTGCACCATGCAGGTACATTTGAGTTTCCCAGGCAAACGAAAGCAGTTACCCCAAAGTTTCTAGTTTCTGTTTGTGTCTCCCCTGAGGAGGTTTCAGGCCAGCTATGTCTTTCAGTACTATCTCTTTTGGTTTGGAAGCTATTGCTGGACGTTTGGTAGAAAAAGCTGCTCCGGCCGAGAAAAACACTTTTGGTGCACCATGCAGGTACATTTGAGTTTCCCAGGCAAACGAAAGCAGTGACACCAAAGTTTCTAGTTTCTGTTTGTGTCTCCCCTGAGGAGGTTTCAGGCCAGCTATGTCTTTCAGTACTATCTCTTTCGGTTTGGAGGCTATTGCTGGACGTTTGGCATGTTTGGTAGAAAAAGCTTCTACGGCCGAGAAAAACACTATTGGTGCACCCTGCAGGTACATTTGAGTTTCCCAGGCAAACGAAAGCAGTTACACCAAAGTTTCTAGTTTCTGTTTGTGTCTCCCCTGAGGAGGTTTCAGGCCAGCTATGTCTTTCAGTACTATCTCTTTTGGTTTGGAAGCTATTGCTGGACGTTTGGTAGAAAAAGCTGCTCTGGCCGAGAAAAACACTTTTGGTGCAACATGCAGGTGCATTTGAGTTTCCCAGGCAAACGAAAGCAGTTACAGCAAAGTTTCTAGTTTCTGTTTGTGTCTCCCCTGAGGAGGTTTCAGGCCAGCTATGTCTTTCAGTACTATCTCTTTTGGTTTGGAAGCTATTGCTGGACGTTTGGTAGAAAAAGCTGCTCCAGCCGAGAAAAACACTTTTGGTGCACCATGCAGGTACATTTGAGTTTCCCAGGAAAACGAAAGCAGTTACACCAAAGTTTCTAGTTTCTGCTTGTGTCTCCCCTGAGGAGGTTTCAGGCCAGCTATGTCTTTCAGTACTATCTCTTTTGGTTTGGAAGCTATTGCTGGACGTTTGGTAGAAAAAGCTGCTCCGGCCGAGAAAAACACTTTTGGTGCACCATGCAGGTACATTTGAGTTTCCCAGGCAAACGAAAGCAGTTACACCAAAGTTTCTAGTTTCTGTTTGTGTCTCCCCTGAGGAGGTTTCAGGCCAGCTATGTCTTTCAGTACTATCTCTTTTGGTTTGGAAGCTATTGCTGGACGTTTGGTAGAAAAAGCTTCTCCGGCCGAGAAAAACACTTTTGGTGCACCATGCAGGTACATTTGAGTTTCCCAGGCAAACGAAAGCAGTTACACCAAAGTTTCTAGTTTCAGTTTGTGTCTCCCCTGAGGAGGTTTCAGGCCAGCTATGTCTTTCAGTACTATCTCTTTTGGTTTGGAAGCTATTGCTGGACGTTTGGTAGAAAAAGCTGCTCCGGCCGAGAAAAACACTTTCGGTGCACCATGCAGGTACATTTGAGTTTCCCAGGCAAACGAAAGCAGTGACACCAAAGTTTCTAGTTTCTGTTTGTGTCTCCCCTGAGGAGGTTTCAGGCCAGCTATGTCTTTCAGTACTATCTCTTTTGGTTTGGAGGCTATTGCTGGACGTTTGGCATGTTTGGTAGAAAAAGTTTCTACGGCCGAGAAAAACACTTTTGGTGCACCATGCAGGTACATTTGAGTTTCCCAGGCAAACGAAAGCAGTGACACCAAAGTTTCTAGTTTCTGTTTGTGTCTCACCTGAGGAGGTTTCAGGCCAGCTATGTCTTTCAGTACTATCTCTTTTGGTTTGGAAGCTATTGCTGGACGTTTGGTAGAAAAAGCTGCTCCGGCCGAGAAAAACACTTTTGGTGCACCATGCAGGTACATTTGAGTTTCCCAGGAAAACGAAAGCAGTTACACCAAAGTTTCTAGTTTCTGTTTGTGTCTCCCCTGAGGAGGTTTCAGGCCAGCTATGTCTTTCAGTACTATCTCTTTTGGTTTGGAAGCTATTGCTGGACGTTTGGTAGAAAAAGCTGCTCCGGCCGAGAAAAACACTTTTGGTGGACCATGCAGGTATATTTGATTTTCCCAGGCAAACGAAAGCAGTGACACCAAAGTTTCTAGTTTCTGTTTGTGTCTCCCCTGAGGAGGTTTCAGGCCAGCTATGTCTTTCAGTACTATCTCTTTTGGTTTGGAAGCTATTGCTGGACGTTTGGTAGAAAAAGCTGCTCCGGCCGAGAAAAACACTTTTGGTGCACCATGCAGGTACATTTGAGTTTCCCAGGCAAACGAAAGCAGTGACACCAAAGTTTCTAGTTTCTGTTTGTGTCTCCCCTGAGGAGGTTTCAGGCCAGCTATGTCTTTCAGTACTATCTCTTTTGGTTTGGAAGCTATTGCTGGACGTTTGGTAGAAAAAGCTGCTCCGGCCGAGAAAAACACTTTTGGTGCACCATGCAGGTACATTTGAGTTTCCCAGGCAAACGAAAGCAGTGACACCAAAGTTTCTAGTTTCTGTTTGTGTCTCCCCTGAGGAGGTTTCAGGCCAGCTATGTCTTTCAGTACTATCTCTTTTGGTTTGGAGGCTATTGCTGGACGTTTGGCATGTTTGGGAGAAAAAGCTTCTACGGCCGAGAAAAACACTTTTGGTGCACCATGCAGGTACATTTGAGTTTCCCAGGCAAACGAAAGCAGTTACACCAAAGTTTCTAGTTTCTGTTTGTGTCTCCCCTGAGGAGGTTTCAGGCCAGCTATGTCTTTCAGTACTATCTCTTTTGGTTTGGAAGCTATTGCTGGACGTTTGGTAGAAAAAGCTGCTCCGGCCGAGAAAAACACTTTTGGTGCACCATGCAGGTACATTTGAGTTTCCCAGGCAAACGAAAGCAGTGACACCAAAGTTTCTAGTTTCTGTTTGTGTCTCCCCTGAGGAGGTTTCAGGCCAGCAATATCTTTCAGTACTATCTCTTTTGGTTTGGAAGCTATTGCTGGACGTTTGGTAGAAAAAGCTGCTCCGGCCGAGAAAAACACTTTTGGTGCACCATGCAGGTACATTAGAGTTTCCCAGGCAAACGAAAGCAGTTACACCAAAGTTTCTAGTTTCTGTTTGTGTCTCCCCTGAGGAGGTTTCAGGCCAGCTATGTCTTTCATACTATCTCTTTTGGTTTGGAAGCTATTGCTGGACGTTTGGTAGAAAAAGCTTCTCCGGCCGAGAAAAACACTTTTGGTGCACCATGCAGGTACATTTGAGTTTCCCAGGCAAACGAAAGCAGTTACACCAAAGTTTCTAGTTTCAGTTTGTGTCTCCCCTGAGGAGGTTTCAGGCCAGCTATGTCTTTCAGTACTATCTCTTTTGGTTTGGAAGCTATTGCTGGACGTTTGGTAGAAAAAGCTGCTCCGGCCGAGAAAAACACTTTCGGTGCACCATGCAGGTACATTTGAGTTTCCCAGGCAAACGAAAGCAGTGACACCAAAGTTTCTAGTTTCTGTTTGTGTCTCCCCTGAGGAGGTTTCAGGCCAGCTATGTCTTTCAGTACTATCTCTTTTGGTTTGGAGGCTATTGCTGGACGTTTGGCATGTTTGGTAGAAAAAGTTTCTACGGCCGAGAAAAACACTTTTGGTGCACCATGCAGGTACATTTGAGTTTCCCAGGCAAACGAAAGCAGTGACACCAAAGTTTCTAGTTTCTGTTTGTGTCTCACCTGAGGAGGTTTCAGGCCAGCTATGTCTTTCAGTACTATCTCTTTTGGTTTGGAAGCTATTGCTGGACGTTTGGTAGAAAAAGCTGCTCCGGCCGAGAAAAACACTTTTGGTGCACCATGCAGGTACATTTGAGTTTCCCAGGAAAACGAAAGCAGTTACACCAAAGTTTCTAGTTTCTGTTTGTGTCTCCCCTGAGGAGGTTTCAGGCCAGCTATGTCTTTCAGTACTATCTCTTTTGGTTTGGAAGCTATTGCTGGACGTTTGGTAGAAAAAGCTGCTCCGGCCGAGAAAAACACTTTTGGTGGACCATGCAGGTATATTTGATTTTCCCAGGCAAACGAAAGCAGTGACACCAAAGTTTCTAGTTTCTGTTTGTGTCTCCCCTGAGGAGGTTTCAGGCCAGCTATGTCTTTCAGTACTATCTCTTTTGGTTTGGAAGCTATTGCTGGACGTTTGGTAGAAAAAGCTGCTCCGGCCGAGAAAAACACTTTTGGTGCACCATGCAGGTACATTTGAGTTTCCCAGGCAAACGAAAGCAGTGACACCAAAGTTTCTAGTTTCTGTTTGTGTCTCCCCTGAGGAGGTTTCAGGCCAGCTATGTCTTTCAGTACTATCTCTTTTGGTTTGGAAGCTATTGCTGGACGTTTGGTAGAAAAAGCTGCTCCGGCCGAGAAAAACACTTTTGGTGCACCATGCAGGTACATTTGAGTTTCCCAGGCAAACGAAAGCAGTGACACCAAAGTTTCTAGTTTCTGTTTGTGTCTCCCCTGAGGAGGTTTCAGGCCAGCTATGTCTTTCAGTACTATCTCTTTTGGTTTGGAGGCTATTGCTGGACGTTTGGCATGTTTGGGAGAAAAAGCTTCTACGGCCGAGAAAAACACTTTTGGTGCACCATGCAGGTACATTTGAGTTTCCCAGGCAAACGAAAGCAGTTACACCAAAGTTTCTAGTTTCTGTTTGTGTCTCCCCTGAGGAGGTTTCAGGCCAGCTATGTCTTTCAGTACTATCTCTTTTGGTTTGGAAGCTATTGCTGGACGTTTGGTAGAAAAAGCTGCTCCGGCCGAGAAAAACACTTTTGGTGCACCATGCAGGTACATTTGAGTTTCCCAGGCAAACGAAAGCAGTGACACCAAAGTTTCTAGTTTCTGTTTGTGTCTCCCCTGAGGAGGTTTCAGGCCAGCAATATCTTTCAGTACTATCTCTTTTGGTTTGGAAGCTATTGCTGGACGTTTGGTAGAAAAAGCTGCTCCGGCCGAGAAAAACACTTTTGGTGCACCATGCAGGTACATTAGAGTTTCCCAGGCAAACGAAAGCAGTTACACCAAAGTTTCTAGTTTCTGTTTGTGTCTCCCCTGAGGAGGTTTCAGGCCAGCTATGTCTTTCATACTATCTCTTTTGGTTTGGAAGCTATTGCTGGACGTTTGGCATGTTTGGTATAAAAAAGCTTCTACGGCCGAGAAAAACACTTTTGGTGCACCATGCAGGTACATTTGAGTTTCCCAGGCAAACGAAAGCAGTTACCCCAAAGTTTCTAGTTTCTGTTTGTGTCTCCCCTGAGGAGGTTTCAGGCCAGCTATGTCTTTCAGTACTATCTCTTTTGGTTTGGAAGCTATTGCTGGACGTTTGGTAGAAAAAGCTGCTCCGGCCGAGAAAAACACTTTTGGTGCACCATGCAGGTACATTTGAGTTTCCCAGGCAAACGAAAGCAGTGACACCAAAGTTTCTAGTTTCTGTTTGTGTCTCCCCTGAGGAGGTTTCAGGCCAGCTATGTCTTTCAGTACTATCTCTTTCGGTTTGGAGGCTATTGCTGGACGTTTGGCATGTTTGGTAGAAAAAGCTTCTACGGCCGAGAAAAACACTATTGGTGCACCATGCAAGTACATTTTAGTTTCCCAGGCAAACGAAAGCAGTTACACCAAAGTTTCTAGTTTCTGTTTGTGTCTCCCCTGAGGAGGTTTCAGGCCAGCTATGTCTTTCAGTACTATCTCTTTTGGTTTGGAAGCTATTGCTGGACGTTTGGTAGAAAAAGCTGCTCTGGCCGAGAAAAACACTTTTGGTGCAACATGCAGGTGCATTTGAGTTTCCCAGGCAAACGAAAGCAGTGACACCAAAGTTTCTAGTTTCTGTTTGTGTCTCCCCTGAGGAGGTTTCAGGCCAGCTATGTCTTTCAGTACTATCTCTTTTGGTTTGGAAGCTATTGCTGGACGTTTGGTAGAAAAAGCTGCTCCGGCCGAGAAAAACACTTTTGGTGCACCATGCAGGTACATTTGAGTTTCCCAGGCAAACGAAAGCAGTTACACCAAAGTTTCTAGTTTCTGTTTGTGTCTCCCCTGAGGAGGTTTCAGGCCAGCTATGTCTTTCAGTACTATCTCTTTTGGTTTGGAAGCTATTGCTGGACGTTTGGTAGAAAAAGCTGCTCCGGCCGAGAAAAACACTTTTGGTGCAACATGCAGGTACATTTGAGTTTCCCAGGCAAACGAAAGCAGTTACACCAAAGTTTCTAGTTTCTGTTTGTGTCTCCCCTGAGGAGGTTTCAGGCCAGCTATGTCTTTCAGTACTATCTCTTTTGGTTTGGAAGCTATTGCTGGACGTTTGGTAGAAAAAGCTTCTCCGGCCGAGAAAAACACTTTTGGTGCACCATGCAGGTACATTTGAGTTTCCCAGGCAAACGAAAGCAGTTACACCAAAGTTTCTAGTTTCTGTTTGTGTCTCCCCTGAGGAGGTTTCAGGCCAGCTATGTCTTTCAGTACTATCTCTTTTGGTTTGGAAGCTATTGCTGGACGTTTGGTAGAAAAAGCTGCTCCGGCCGAGAAAAACACTTTTGGTGCACCATGCAGGTACATTTGAGTTTCCCAGGCAAACGAAAGCAGTGACACCAAAGTTTCTAGTTTCTGTTTGTGTCTCCCCTGAGGAGGTTTCAGGCCAGCAATATCTTTCAGTACTATCTCTTTTGGTTTGGAAGCTATTGCTGGACGTTTGGTAGAAAAAGCTGCTCCGGCCGAGAAAAACACTTTTGGTGCACCATGCAGGTACATTAGAGTTTCCAAGGCAAACGAAAGCAGTTACACCAAAGTTTCTAGTTTCTGTTTGTGTCTCCCCTGAGGAGGTTTCAGGCCAGCTATGTCTTTCATACTATCTCTTTTGGTTTGGAAGCTATTGCTGGACGTTTGGCATGTTTGGTAGAAAAAGCTGCTCCGGCCGAGAAAAACACTTTTGGTGCACCATGCAGGTACATTTGAGTTTCCCAGGCAAACGAAAGCAGTTACACCAAAGTTTCTAGTTTCTGTTTGTGTCTCCCCTGAGGAGGTTTCAGGCCAGCTATGTCTTTCAGTACTATCTCTTTTGGTTTGGAAGCTATTGCTGGACGTTTGGTAGAAAAAGCTGCTCCGGCCGAGAAAAACACTTTTGGTGCACCATGCAGGTACATTTGAGTTTCCCAGGCAAACGAAAGCAGTTACACCAAAGTTTCTAGTTTCTGTTTGTGTCTCCCCTGAAGAGGTTTCAGGCCAGCTATGTCTTTCAGTACTATCTCTTTCGGTTTGGAGGCTATTGCTGGACGTTTGGCATGTTTGGTAGAAAAAGATTCTACGGCCGAGAAAAACACTATTGGTGCACCATGCAAGTACATTTGAGTTTCCCAGGCAAACGAAAGCAGTTACACCAAAGTTTCTAGTTTCTGTTTGTGTCTCCCCTGAGGAGGTTTCAGGCCAGCTATGTCTTTCAGTACTATCTCTTTTGGTTTGGAAGCTATTGCTGGACGTTTGGTAGAAAAAGCTTCTCCGGCCGAGAAAAACACTTTTGGTGCACCATGCAGGTACATTTGAGTTTCCCAGGCAAACGAAAGCAGTTACACCAAAGTTTCTAGTTTCTGTTTGTGTCTCCCCTGAGGAGGTTTCAGGCCAGCTATGTCTTTCAGTACTATCTCTTTTGGTTTGGAAGCTATTGCTGGACGTTTGGTAGAAAAAGCTTCTCCGGCCGAGAAAAACACTTTTGGTGCACCATGCAGGTACATTTGAGTTTCCCAGGCAAACGAAAGCAGTGACACCAAAGTTTCTAGTTTCTGTTTGTGTCTCCCCTGAGGAGGTTTCAGGCCAGCAATATCTTTCAGTACTATCTCTTTTGGTTTGGAAGCTATTGCTGGACGTTTGGTAGAAAAAGCTGCTCCGGCCGAGAAAAACACTTTTGGTGGACCATGCAGGTATATTTGATTTTCCCAGGCAAACGAAAGCAGTGACACCAAAGTTTCTAGTTTCTGTTTGTGTCTCCCCTGAGGAGGTTTCAGGCCAGCTATGTCTTTCAGTACTATCTCTTTTGGTTTGGAAGCTATTGCTGGACGTTTGGTAGAAAAAGCTGCTCCGGCCGAGAAAAACACTTTTGGTGCACCATGCAGGTACATTTGAGTTTCCCAGGCAAACGAAAGCAGTTACACCAAAGTTTCTAGTTTCTGTTTGTGTCTCCCCTGAGGAGGTTTCAGGCCAGCAATATCTTTCAGAACTATCTGTTTTGGTTTAGAAGCTATTGCTGGACGTTTGGTAGAAAAAGCTGCTCCGGCCGAGAAAAACACTTTTGGTGCACCATGCAGGTACATTTGAGTTTCCCAGGCAAACGAAAGCAGTGACACCAAAGTTTCTAGTTTCTGTTTGTGTCTCCCCTGAGGAGGTTTCAGACCAGCAATATCTTTCAGTACTATCTCTTTTTGTTTGGAAGCTATTGCTGGACGTTTTGTAGAAAAAGCTGCTCCGGCCGTGAAAAACACTTTTGGTGCACCATGCAGGTACATTTGAGTTTCCCAGGCAAACGAAAGCAGTTACACCAAAGTTTCTAGTTTCTGTTTGTGTCTCCCCTGAGGAGGTTTCAGGCCAGCTATGTCTTTCATACTATCTCTTTTGGTTTGGAAGCTATTGCTGGACGTTTGGTAGAAAAAGCTGCTCCGGCCGAGAAAAACACTTTTGGTGCACCATGCAGGTACATTTGAGTTTCCCAGGCAAACGAAAGCAGTTACACCAAAGTTTCTAGTTTCTGTTTGTGTCTCCCCTGAAGAGGTTTCAGGCCAGCAATATCTTTCAGTACTATCTCTTTTGGTTTTGAAGCTATTGCTGGACGTTTGGTAGAAAAAGCTTCTCCAGCCGAGAAAAACACTTTTGGTGCACCATGCAGGTACATTTGAGTTTCCCAGGCAAACGAAAGCCGTGACACCAAAGTTTCTAGTTTCTGTTTGTGTCTCCCCTGAGGAGGTTTCAGGCCAGCTATATCTCTCAGTACTATCTCTTTTGGTTTGGAAGCTATTGCTGGACGTTTGGTAGAAAAAGCTGCTCAGGCCGAGAAAAACACTTTTGGTGCACCATGCAGGTACATTTGAGTTTCCCAGGCAAACGAAAGCAGTTACACCAAAGTTTCTACTTTCTGTTTGTGTCTCCCCTGAGGAGGTTTCAGGCCAGCTATGTCTTTCAGTACTATCTCTTTTGGTTTGGAAGCTATTGCTGGACGTTTGGTAGAAAAAGCTGCTCAGGCCGAGAAAAACACTTTTGGTGCACCATGCAGGTACATTTGAGTTTCCCAGGCAAACGAAAGCAGTTACACCAAAGTTTCTAGTTTCTGTTTGTGTCTCCCCTGAGGAGGTTTCAGGCCAGCAATATCTTTCAGTACTATCTCTTTTGGTTTGGAAGCTATTGCTGGACGTTTGGTAGAAAAAGCTGCTCCGGCCGAGAAAAACACTTTTGGTGGACCATGCAGGTATATTTGATTTTCCCAGGCAAACGAAAGCAGTGACACCAAAGTTTCTAGTTTCTGTTTGTGTCTCCCCTGAGGAGGTTTCAGGCCAGCTATGTCTTTCAGTACTATCTCTTTTGGTTTGGAAGCTATTGCTGGACGTTTGGTAGAAAAAGCTGCTCCGGCCGAGAAAAACACTTTTGGTGCACCATGCAGGTACATTTGAGTTTCCCAGGCAAACGAAAGCAGTGACACCAAAGTTTCTAGTTTCTGTTTGTGTCTCCCCTGAGGAGGTTTCAGGCCAGCTATGTCTTTCAGTACTATCTCTTTTGGTTTGGAAGCTATTGCTGGACGTTTGGTAGAAAAAGCTGCTCCGGCCGAGAAAAACACTTTTGGTGCACCATGCAGGTACATTTGAGTTTCCCAGGCAAACGAAAGCAGTGACACCAAAGTTTCTAGTTTCTGTTTGTGTCTCCCCTGAGGAGGTTTCAGGCCAGCTATGTCTTTCAGTACTATCTCTTTTGGTTTGGAGGCTATTGCTGGACGTTTGGCATGTTTGGTAGAAAAAGCTTCTACGGCCGAGAAAAACACTTTTGGTGCACCATGCAGGTACATTTGAGTTTCCCAGGCAAACGAAAGCAGTGACACCAAAGTTTCTAGTTTCTGTTTGTGTCTCCCCTGAGGAGGTTTCAGGCCAGCTATGTCTTTCAGTACTATCTCTTTTGGTTTGGAAGCTATTGCTGGACGTTTGGTAGAAAAAGCTGCTCCGGCCGAGAAAAACACTTTTGGTGCACCATGCAGGTACATTTGAGTTTCCCAGGAAAACGAAAGCAGTTACACCAAAGTTTCTAGTTTCTGTTTGTGTCTCCCCTGAGGAGGTTTCAGGCCAGCTATGTCTTTCAGTACTATCTCTTTTGGTTTGGACGCTATTGCTGGACGTTTGGCATGTTTGGTAGAAAAAGCTTCTACGGCCGAGAAAAACACTTTTGGTGCACCATGCAGGTACATTTGAGTTTCCCAGGCAAACGAAAGCAGTTACACCAAAGTTTCTAGTTTCTGTTTGTGTCTCCCCTGAGGAGGTTTCAGGCCAGCTATGTCTTTCAGTACTATCTCTTTTGGTTTGGAAGCTATTGCTGGACGTTTGGTAGAAAAAGCTTCTCCGGCCGAGAAAAACACTTTTGGTGCACCATGCAGGTACATTTTAGTTTCCCAGGCAAACGAAAGCAGTTACACCAAAGTTTCTAGTTTCTGTTTGTGTCTCCCCAGAGGAGGTTTCAGGCCAGCTATGTCTTTCAGTACTATCTCTTTTGGTTTGGAAGCTATTGCTGGACGTTTGGTAGAAAAAGCTGCTCCGGCCGAGAAAAACACTTTTGGTGCACCATGCAGGTACATTTGAGTTTCCCAGGCAAACGAAAGCAGTGACACGAAAGTTTCTAGTTTCTGTTTGTGTCTCCCCTGAGGAGGTTTCAGGCCAGCTATGTCTTTCAGTACTATCTCTTTTGGTTTGGAGGCTATTGCTGGACGTTTGGCATGTTTGGTAGAAAAAGATTCTACGGCCGAGAAAAACACTATTGGTGCACCATGCAAGTACATTTGAGTTTCCCAGGCAAACGAAAGCAGTGTCACCAAAGTTTCTAGTTTCTGTTTGTGTCTCCCCAGAGGAGGTTTCAGGCCAGCTATGTCTTTCAGTACTATCTCTTTTGGTTTGGAAGCTATTGCTGGACGTTTTGTAGAAAAAGCTGCTCCGGCCGAGAAAAACACTTTTGGTGCACCATGCAAGTACATTTGAGTTTCCCAGGCAAACGAAAGCAGTTACACCAAAGTTTCTAGTTTCTGTTTGTGTCTCCCCTGAGGAGGTTTCAGGCCAGCTATGTCTTTCAGTACTATCTCTTTTGGTTTGGAAGCTATTGCTGGACGTTTGGTAGAAAAAGCTTCTCCGGCCGAGAAAAACACTTTTGGTGCACCATGCAGGTACATTTGAGTTTCCCAGGCAAACGAAAGCAGTGACACCAAAGTTTCTACTTTCTGTTTGTGTCTCCCCTGAGGAGGTTTCAGGCCAGCTATGTCTTTCAGTACTATCTCTTTTGGTTTGGAAGCTATTGCTGGACGTTTGGTAGAAAAAGCTGCTCCGGCCGAGAAAAACACTTTTGGTGCACCATGCAGGTACATTTGAGTTTCCCAGGAAAACGAAAGCAGTTACACCAAAGTTTCTAGTTTCTGTTTGTGTCTCCCCTGAGGAGGTTTCAGGCCAGCAATGTCTTTCAGTACTATCTCTTTTGGTTTGGAAGCTATTGCTGGACGTTTGGTAGAAAAAGCTGCTCCGGCCGAGAAAAACACTTTTGGTGCACCATGCAGGTACATTTGAGTTTCCCAGGCAAATGAAAGCAGTGACACCAAAGTTTCTAGTTTCTGTTTGTGTCTCCCCTGAGGAGGTTTCAGGCCAGCTATGTCTTTCAGTACTATCTCTTTTGGTTTGGAGGCTATTGCTGGACGTTTGGCATGTTTGGTAGAAAAAGCTTCTACGGCCGAGAAAAACACTTTTGGTGCACCATGCAGGTACATTTGAGTTTCCCAGGCAAACGAAAGCAGTTACACCAAAGTTTCTAGTTTCTGTTTGTGTCTCCCCTGAGGAGGTTTAAGGCCAGCTATGTCTTTCAGTACTATCTCTTTTGGTTTGGAAGCTATTGCTGGACGTTTGGTAGAAAAAGCTGCTCCGGCCGAGAAAAACACTTTTGGTGCAACATGCAGGTACATTTGAGTTTCCCAGGCAAACGAAAGCAGTTACACCAAAGTTTCTAGTTTCTGTTTGTGTCTCCCCAGAGGAGGTTTCAGGCCAGCTATGTCTTTCAGTACTATCTCTTTTGGTTTGGAAGCTATTGCTGGACGTTTGGTAGAAAAAGCTGCTCCGGCCGAGAAAAACACTTTTGGTGCACCATGCAGGTACATTTGAGTTTCCCAGGCAAACGAAAGCAGTGACACGAAAGTTTCTAGTTTCTGTTTGTGTCTCCCCTGAGGAGGTTTCAGGCCAGCTATGTCTTTCAGTACTATCTCTTTCGGTTTGGAGGCTATTGCTGGACGTTTGGCATGTTTGGTAGAAAAAGATTCTACGGCCGAGAAAAACACTATTGGTGCACCATGCAAGTACATTTGAGTTTCCCAGGCAAACGAAAGCAGTGACACCAAAGTTTCTAGTTTCTGTTTGTGTCTCCCCTGAGGAGGTTTCAGGCCAGCTATGTCTTTCAGTACTATCTCTTTCGGTTTGGAGGCTATTGCTGGACGTTTGGCATGTTTGGTAGAAAAAGCTTCTACGGCCGAGAAAAACACTTTTGGTGCACCATGCAGGTACATTTGAGTTTCCCAGGCAAACGAAAGCAGTTACCCCAAAGTTTCTAGTTTCTGTTTGTGTCTCCCCTGAGGAGGTTTCAGGCCAGCTATGTCTTTCAGTACTATCTCTTTTGGTTTGGAAGCTATTGCTGGACGTTTGGTAGAAAAAGCTGCTCCGGCCGAGAAAAACACTTTTGGTGCACCATGCAGGTACATTTGAGTTTCCCAGGCAAACGAAAGCAGTGACACCAAAGTTTCTAGTTTCTGTTTGTGTCTCCCCTGAGGAGGTTTCAGGCCAGCTATGTCTTTCAGTACTATCTCTTTCGGTTTGGAGGCTATTGCTGGACGTTTGGCATGTTTGGTAGAAAAAGCTTCTACGGCCGAGAAAAACACTATTGGTGCACCCTGCAGGTACATTTGAGTTTCCCAGGCAAACGAAAGCAGTTACACCAAAGTTTCTAGTTTCTGTTTGTGTCTCCCCTGAGGAGGTTTCAGGCCAGCTATGTCTTTCAGTACTATCTCTTTTGGTTTGGAAGCTATTGCTGGACGTTTGGTAGAAAAAGCTGCTCTGGCCGAGAAAAACACTTTTGGTGCAACATGCAGGTGCATTTGAGTTTCCCAGGCAAACGAAAGCAGTTACAGCAAAGTTTCTAGTTTCTGTTTGTGTCTCCCCTGAGGAGGTTTCAGGCCAGCTATGTCTTTCAGTACTATCTCTTTTGGTTTGGAAGCTATTGCTGGACGTTTGGTAGAAAAAGCTTCTCCGGCCGAGAAAAACACTTTTGGTGCACAATGCAGGTACATTTGAGTTTCCCAGGCAAACGAAAGCAGTTACACCAAAGTTTCTAGTTTCTGTTTGTGTCTCCCCTGAGGAGGTTTCAGGCCAGCTATGTCTTTCAGTACTATCTCTTTTGGTTTGGAAGCTATTGCTGGACGTTTGGTAGAATAAGCTGCTCCGGCCGAGAAAAACACTTTTGGTGCACCATGCAGGTACATTTGAGTTTCCCAGGAAAACGAAAGCAGTTACACCAAAGTTTCTAGTTTCTGTTTGTGTCTCCCCTGAGGAGGTTTCAGGCCAGCAATATCTTTCAGAACTATCTGTTTTGGTTTAGAAGCTATTGCTCGACGTTTGGTAGAAAAAGCTGCTCCGGCCCAGAAAAACACTTTTGGTGCACCATGCAGGTATATTTGATTTTCCCAGGCAAACGAAAGCAGTGACACCAAAGTTTCTAGTTTCTGTTTGTGTCTCCCCTGAGGAGGTTTCAGGCCAGCTATGTCTTTCAGTACTATCTCTTTTGGTTTGGAAGCTATTGCTGGACGTTTGGTACAAAAAGCTGCTCCGGCCGAGAAAAACACTTTTGGTGCACCATGCAGGTACATTTGAGTTTCCCAGGCAAACGAAAGCAGTTACACCAAAGTTTCTAGTTTCTGTTTGTGTCTCCCCTGAGGAGGTTTCAGGCCAGCAATATCTTTCAGAACTATCTGTTTTGGTTTAGAAGCTATTGCTGGACGTTTGGTAGAAAAAGCTGCTCCGGCCGAGAAAAACACTTTTGGTGCACCATGCAGGTACATTTGAGTTTCCCAGGCAAACGAAAGCAGTGACACCAAAGTTTCTAGTTTCTGTTTGTGTCTCCCCTGAGGAGGTTTCAGACCAGCAATATCTTTCAGTGCTATCTCTTTTGGTTTGGAAGCTATTGCTGGACGTTTGGTAGAAAAAGCTGCTCCGGCCGTGAAAAACACTTTTGGTGCACCATGCAGGTACATTTGAGTTTCCCAGGCAAACGAAAGCAGTTACACCAAAGTTTCTAGTTTCTGTTTGTGTCTCCCCTGAGGAGGTTTCAGGCCAGCAATATCTTTCAGTACTATCTCTTTTGGTTTGGAAGCTATTGCTGGACGTTTGGTAGAAAAAGCTGCTCCGGCCGAGAAAAACACTTTTGGTGCACCATGCAGGTACATTTGAGTTTCCCAGGCAAACGAAAGCAGTTACACCAAAGTTTCTAGTTTCTGTTTGTGTCTCCCCTGAAGAGGTTTCAGGCCAGCAATATCTTTCAGTACTATCTCTTTTGGTTTGGAAGCTATTGCTGGACGTTTGGTAGAAAAAGCTTCTCCAGCCGAGAAAAACACTTTTGGTGCACCATGCAGGTACATTTGAGTTTCCCAGGCAAACGAAAGCCGTGACACCAAAGTTTCTAGTTTCTGTTTGTGTCTCCCCTGAGGAGGTTTCAGGCCAGCTATGTCTCTCAGTACTATCTCTTTTGGTTTGGAAGCTATTGCTGGACGTTTGGTAGAAAAAGCTGCTCAGGCCGAGAAAAACACTTTTGGTGCACCATGCAGGTACATTTGAGTTTCCCAGGCAAACGAAAGCAGTTACACCAAAGTTTCTAGTTTCTGTTTGTGTCTCCCCTGAGGAGGTTTCAGGCCAGCTATGTCTTTCAGTACTATCTCTTTTGGTTTGGAAGCTATTGCTGGACGTTTGGTAGAAAAAGCTGCTCAGGCCGAGAAAAACACTTTTGGTGCACCATGCAGGTACATTTGAGTTTCCCAGGCAAACGAAAGCAGTTACACCAAAGTTTCTAGTTTCTGTTTGTGTCTCCCCTGAGGAGGTTTCAGGCCAGCAATATCTTTCAGTACTATCTCTTTTGGTTTGGAAGCTATTGCTGGACGTTTGGTAGAAAAAGCTGCTCCGGCCGAGAAAAACACTTTTGGTGGACCATGCAGGTACATTTGATTTTCCCAGGCAAACGAAAGCAGTGACACCAAAGTTTCTAGTTTCTGTTTGTGTCTCCCCTGAGGAGGTTTCAGGCCAGCTATGTCTTTCAGTACTATCTCTTTTGGTTTGGAAGCTATTGCTGGACGTTTGGTAGAAAAAGCTGCTCCGGCCGAGAAAAACACTTTTGGTGCACCATGCAGGTACATTTGAGTTTCCCAGGCAAACGAAAGCAGTGACACCAAAGTTTCTAGTTTCTGTTTGTGTCTCCCCTGAGGAGGTTTCAGGCCAGCTATGTCTTTCAGTACTATCTCTTTTGGTTTGGAAGCTATTGCTGGACGTTTGGTAGAAAAAGCTGCTCCGGCCGAGAAAAACACTTTTGGTGCACCATGCAGGTACATTTGAGTTTCCCAGGCAAACGAAAGCAGTGACACCAAAGTTTCTAGTTTCTGTTTGTGTCTCCCCTGAGGAGGTTTCAGGCCAGCTATGTCTTTCAGTACTATCTCTTTTGGTTTGGAAGCTATTGCTGGACGTTTGGTAGAAAAAGCTGCTCCGGCCGAGAAAAACACTTTTGGTGCACCATGCAGGTACATTAGAGTTTCCCAGGCAAACGAAAGCAGTTACACCAAAGTTTCTAGTTTCTGTTTGTGTCTCCCCTGAGGAGGTTTCAGGCCAGCTATGTCTTTCATACTATCTCTTTTGGTTTGGAAGCTATTGCTGGACGTTTGGCATGTTTGGTAGAAAAAGCTGCTCCGGCCGAGAAAAACACTTTTGGTGCACCATGCAGGTACATTTGAGTTTCCCAGGCAAACGAAAGCAGTTACACCAAAGTTTCTAGTTTCTGTTTGTGTCTCCCCTGAGGAGGTTTCAGGCCAGCTATGTCTTTCAGTACTATCTCTTTTGGTTTGGAAGCTATTGCTGGACGTTTGGTAGAAAAAGCTGCTCTGGCCGAGAAAAACACTTTTGGTGCACCATGCAGGTACATTTGATTTTCCCAGGCAAACGAAAGCAGTTACACCAAAGTTTCTAGTTTCTGTTTGTGTCTCCCCTGAGGAGGTTTCAGGCCAGCAATATCTTTCAGTACTATCTCTTTTGGTTTGGAAGCTATTGCTCGACGTTTGGTAGAAAAAGCTGCTCCGGCCGAGAAAAACACTTTTGGTGCACCATGCAGGTATATTTGATTTTCCCAGGCAAACGAAAGCAGTGACACCAAAGTTTCTAGTTTCTGTTTGTGTCTCCCCTGAGGAGGTTTCAGGCCAGCTATGTCTTTCAGTACTATCTCTTTTGGTTTGGAAGCTATTGCTGGACGTTTGGTAGAAAAAGCTGCTCCGGCCGAGAAAAACACTTTTGGTGCACCATGCAGGTACATTTGAGTTTCCCAGGCAAACGAAAGCAGTGACACCAAAGTTTCTAGTTTCTGTTTGTGTCTCCCCTGAGGAGGTTTCAGGCCAGCAATATCTTTCAGAACTATCTGTTTTGGTTTAGAAGCTATTGCTCGACGTTTGGTAGAAAAAGATGCTCCGGCCCAGAAAAACACTTTTGGTGCACCATGCAGGTATATTTGATTTTCCCAGGCAAACGAAAGAAGTGACACCAAAGTTTCTAGTTTCTGTTTGTGTCTCCCCTGAGGAGGTTTCAGGCCAGCTATGTCTTTCAGTACTATCTCTTTTGGTTTGGAAGCTATTGCTGGACGTTTGGTAGAAAAAGCTGCTCCGGCCGAGAAAAACACTTTTGGTGCACCATGCAGGTACATTTGAGTTTCCCAGGCAAACGAAAGCAGTTACACCAAAGTTTCTAGTTTCTGTTTGTGTCTCCCCTGAGGAGGTTTCAGGCCAGCAATATCTTTCAGAACTATCTGTCTTGGTTTAGAAGCTATTGCTGGACGTTTGGTAGAAAAAGCTGCTCCGGCCGAGAAAAACACTTTTGGTGCACCATGCAGGTACATTTGAGTTTCCCAGGCAAACGAAAGCAGTTACACCAAAGTTTCTAGTTTCTGTTTGTGTCTCCCCTGAGGAGGTTTCAGGCCAGCTATGTCTTTCAGTACTATCTCTTTTGGTTTGGAAGCTATTGCTGGACGTTTGGTAGAAAAAGCTGCTCCGGACGAGAAAAACACTTTTGGTGCACCATGCAGTTACATTTGAGTTTCCCAGGCAAACGAAAGCAGTTACACCAAAGTTTCTAGTTTCTGTTTGTATCTCCCCTGAGGAGGTTTCAGGCTAGCAATGTCTTTCAGTACTATCTCTTTTGGTTTGGAAGCTATTGCTGGACGTTTGGCATGTTTTGTAGAAAAAGCTGCTCCGGCCGAGAAAAACACTTTTGGTGCACCATGCAGGTACATTTGAGTTTCCCAGGAAAACGAAAGCAGTTACACCAAAGTTTCTAGTTTCTGTTTGTGTCTCCCCTGAGGAGGTTTCAGGCCAGCTATGTCTTTCAGTACTATCTCTTTTGGTTTGGAAGCTATTGCTGGACGTTTGGTAGAAAAAGCTGCTCCGGCCGAGAAAAACACTTTTGGTGGACCATGCAGGTATATTTGATTTTCCCAGGCAAACGAAAGAAGTGACACCAAAGTTTCTAACTTCTGTTTGTGTCTCCCCTGAGGAGGTTTCAGGCCAGCTATGTCTTTCAGTACTATCTCTTTTGGTTTGGAGGCTATTGCTGGACGTTTGGTAGAAAAAGCTGCTCCGGCCGAGAAAAACACTTTTGGTGCACCATGCAGGTACATTTGAGTTTCCCAGGCAAACGAAAGCAGTTACACCAAAGTTTCTAGTTTCTGTTTGTGTCTCCCCTGAGGAGGTTTCAGGCCAGCTATGTCTTTCAGTACTATCTCTTTTGGTTTGGAAGCTATTGCTGGACGTTTGGTAGAAAAAGCTGCTCCGGCCGAGAAAAACACTTTTGGTGCACCATGCATGTACATTTGAGTTTCCCAGGCAAACGAAAGCAGTTACACCAAAGTTTCTAGTTTCTGTTTGTGTCTCCCCTGAGGAGGTTTCAGGCCAGCAATGTCTTTCAGTACTATCTCTTTTGGTTTGGAAGCTATTGCTGGACGTTTGGTAGAAAAAGCTGCTCCGGCCGAGAAAAACACTTTTGGTGCACCATGCAGGTACATTTGAGTTTCCCAGGCAAACGAAAGCAGTGACACCAAAGTTTCTAGTTTCTGTTTGTGTCTCCCCTGAGGAGGTTTCAGGCCAGCTATGTCTTTCAGTACTATCTCTTTTGGTTTGGAGGCTATTGCTGGACGTTTGGCATGTTTGGTAGAAAAAGCTTCTACGGCCGAGAAAAACACTTTTGGTGCACCATGCAGGTACATTTGAGTTTCCCAGGCAAACGAAAGCAGTGACACCAAAGTTTCTACTTTCTGTTTGTGTCTCCCCTGAGGAGGTTTCAGGCCAGCTATGTCTTTCAGTACTATCTCTTTTGGTTTGGAAGCTATTGCTGGACGTTTGGTAGAAAAAGCTGCTCCGGCCGAGAAAAACACTTTTGGTGCACCATGCAGGTACATTTGAGTTTCCCAGGCAAACGAAAGCAGTTACACCAAAGTTTCTAGTTTCTGTTTGTGTCTCCCCTGAGGAGGTTTCAGGCCAGCTATGTCTTTCAGTACTATCTCTTTCGGTTTGGAGGCTATTGCTGGACGTTTGGCATGTTTGGTAGAAAAAGCTTCTACGGCCGAGAAAAACACTATTGGTGCACCATGCAAGTACATTTTAGTTTCCCAGGCAAACGAAAGCAGTTACACCAAAGTTTCTAGTTTCTGTTTGTGTCTCCCCTGAGGAGGTTTCAGGCCAGCTATGTCTTTCAGTACTATCTCTTTTGGTTTGGAATCTATTGCTGGACGTTTGGTAGAAAAAGCTGCTCCGGCCGAGAAAAACACTTTTGGTGCAACATGCAGGTACATTTGAGTTTCCCAGGCAAACGAAAGCAGTTACACCAAAGTTTCTAGTTTCTGTTTGTGTCTCCCCTGAGGAGGTTTCAGGCCAGCTATGTCTTTCAGTACTATCTCTTTTGGTTTGGAAGCTATTGCTGGACGTTTGGTAGAAAAAGCTGCTCCGGCCGAGAAAAACACTTTTGGTGCACCATGCAGGTACATTTTAGTTTCCCAGGCAAACGAAAGCAGTTACACCAAAGTTTCTAGTTTCTGTTTGTGTCTCCCCTGAGGAGGTTTGAGGCCTGCAATATCTTTCAGTACTATCTCTTTTGGTTTGGAAGCTATTGCTGGACGTTTGGTAGAAAAAGCTGCTCCGGCCGAGAAAAACACTTTTGGTGGACCATGCAGGTATATTTGATTTTCCCAGGCAAACGAAAGCAGTGCCACCAAAGTTTCTAGTTTCTGTTTGTGTCTCCCCTGAGGAGGTTTCAGGCCAGCTATGTCTTTCAGTACTATCTCTTTTGGTTTGGAAGCTATTGCTGGACGTTTGGTAGAAAAAGCTGCTCCGGCCGAGAAAATCACTTTTGGTGCACCATGCAGGTACATTTGAGTTTCCCAGGCAAACAAAAGCAGTTACACCAAAGTTTCTAGTTTCTGTTTGTGTCTCCCCTGAGGAGGTTTCAGGCCAGCTATGTCTTTCAGTACTATCTCTTTTGGTTTGGAAGCTATTGCTGGACGTTTGGTAGAAAAAGCTTCTCCGGCCGAGAAAAACACTTTTGGTGCACCATGCAGGTACATTTGAGTTTCCCAGGAAAACGAAAGCAGTTACACCAAAGTTTCTAGTTTCTGTTTGTGTCTCCCCTGAGGAGGTTTCAGGCCAGCAATGTCTTTCAGTACTATCTCTTTTGGTTTGGAAGTTATTGCTGGACGTTTGGTAGAAAAAGCTGCTCCGGCCGAGAAAAACACTTTTGGTGCACCATGCAGGTACATTTGAGTTTCCCAGGCAAACGAAAGCAGTGACACCAAAGTTTCTAGTTTCTGTTTGTGTCTCCCCTGAGGAGGTTTCAGGCCAGCTATGTCTTTCAGTACTATCTCTTTTGGTTTGGAGGCTATTGCTGGACGTTTGGCATGTTTGGTAGAAAAAGCTTCTACGGCCGAGAAAAACACTTTTGGTGCACCATGCAGGTACATTTGAGTTTCCCAGGCAAACGAAAGCAGTTACACCAAAGTTTCTAGTTTCTGTTTGTGTCTCCCCTGAGGAGGTTTCAGGCCAGCTATGTCTTTCAGTACTATCTCTTTCGGTTTGGAGGCTATTGCTGGACGTTTGGCATGTTTGGTAGAAAAAGCTTCTACGGCCGAGAAAAACACTATTGGTGCACCATGCAGGTACATTTTAGTTTCCCAGGCAAACGAAAGCAGTTACACCAAAGTTTCTAGTTTCTGTTTGTGTCTCCCCTGAGGAGGTTTCAGGCCAGCTATGTCTTTCATACTATCTCTTTTGGTTTGGAAGCTATTGCTGGACGTTTGGCATGTTTGGTAGAAAAAGCTGCTCCGGCCGAGAAAAACACTTTTGGTGCACCATGCAGGTATATTTGATTTTCCCAGGCAAACGAAAGCAGTGACACCAAAGTTTCTAGTTTCTGTTTGTGTCTCCCCTGAGGAGGTTTCAGGCCAGCTATGTCTTTCAGTACTATCTCTTTTGGTTTGGAAGCTATTGCTGGACGTTTGGTAGAAAAAGCTGCTCCGGCCGAGAAAAACACTTTTGGTGCACCATGCAGGTACATTTGAGTTTCCCAGGCAAACGAAAGCAGTGACACCAAAGTTTCTAGTTTCTGTTTGTGTCTCCCCTGAGGAGGTTTCAGGCCAGCAATATCTTTCAGAACTATCTGTTTTGGTTTAGAAGCTATTGCTCGACGTTTGGTAGAAAAAGCTGCTCCGGCCCAGAAAAACACTTTTGGTGCACCATGCAGGTATATTTGATTTTCCCAGGCAAACGAAAGAAGTGACACCAAAGTTTCTAGTTTCTGTTTGTGTCTCCCCTGAGGAGGTTTCAGGCCAGCTATGTCTTTCAGTACTATCTCTTTTGGTTTGGAAGCTATTGCTGGACGTTTGGTAGAAAAAGCTGCTCCGGCCGAGAAAAACACTTTTGGTGCACCATGCAGGTACATTTGAGTTTCCCAGGCAAACGAAAGCAGTTACACCAAAGTTTCTAGTTTCTGTTTGTGTCTCCCCTGAGGAGGTTTCAGGCCAGCAATATCTTTCAGAACTATCTGTCTTGGTTTAGAAGCTATTGCTGGACGTTTGGTAGAAAAAGCTGCTCCGGCCGAGAAAAACACTTTTGGTGCACCATGCAGGTACATTTGAGTTTCCCAGGCAAACGAAAGCAGTTACACCAAAGTTTCTAGTTTCTGTTTGTGTCTCCCCTGAGGAGGTTTCAGGCCAGCTATGTCTTTCAGTACTATCTCTTTTGGTTTGGAAGCTATTGCTGGACGTTTGGTAGAAAAAGCTGCTCCGGACGAGAAAAACACTTTTGGTGCACCATGCAGTTACATTTGAGTTTCCCAGGCAAACGAAAGCAGTTACACCAAAGTTTCTAGTTTCTGTTTGTATCTCCCCTTTAGGAGGTTTCAGGCTAGCAATGTCTTTCAGTACTATCTCTTTTGGTTTGGAAGCTATTGCTGGACGTTTGGCATGTTTTGTAGAAAAAGCTGCTCCGGCCGAGAAAAACACTTTTGGTGCACCATGCAGGTACATTTGAGTTTCCCAGGAAAACGAAAGCAGTTACACCAAAGTTTCTAGTTTCTGTTTGTGTCTCCCCTGAGGAGGTTTCAGGCCAGCTATGTCTTTCAGTACTATCTCTTTTGGTTTGGAAGCTATTGCTGGACGTTTGGTAGAAAAAGCTGCTCCGGCCGAGAAAAACACTTTTGGTGGACCATGCAGGTATATTTGATTTTCCCAGGCAAACGAAAGAAGTGACACCAAAGTTTCTAGTTTCTGTTTGTGTCTCCCCTGAGGAGGTTTCAGGCCAGCTATGTCTTTCAGTACTATCTCTTTTGGTTTGGAGGCTATTGCTGGACGTTTTGTAGAAAAAGCTGCTCCGGCCGAGAAAAACACTTTTGGTGCACCATGCAGGTACATTTGAGTTTCCCAGGCAAACGAAAGCAGTTACACCAAAGTTTCTAGTTTCTGTTTGTGTCTCCCCTGAGGAGGTTTCAGGCCAGCTATGTCCTTCAGTACTATCTCTTTTGGTTTGGAAGCTATTGCTGGACGTTTGGTAGAAAAAGCTGCTCCGGCCGAGAAAAACACTTTTGGTGCACCATGCAGGTACATTTGAGTTTCCCAGGAAAACGAAAGCAGTTACACCAAAGTTTCTAGTTTCTGTTTGTGTCTCCCCTGAGGAGGTTTCAGGCCAGCAATGTCTTTCAGTACTATCTCTTTTGGTTTGGAAGCTATTGCTGGACGTTTGGTAGAAAAAGCTGCTCCGGCCGAGAAAAACACTTTTGGTGCACCATGCAGGTACATTTGAGTTTCCCAGGCAAACGAAAGCAGTGACACCAAAGTTTCTAGTTTCTGTTTGTGTCTCCCCTGAGGAGGTTTCAGGCCAGCTATGTCTTTCAGTACTATCTCTTTTGGTTTGGAGGCTATTGCTGGACGTTTGGCATGTTTGGTAGAAAAAGCTTCTACGGCCGAGAAAAACACTTTTGGTGCACCATGCAGGTACATTTGAGTTTCCCAGGCAAACGAAAGCAGTGACACCAAAGTTTCTACTTTCTGTTTGTGTCTCCCCTGAGGAGGTTTCAGGCCAGCTATGTCTTTCAGTACTATCTCTTTTGGTTTGGAAGCTATTGCTGGACGTTTGGTAGAAAAAGCTGCTCCGGCCGAGAAAAACACTTTTGGTGCACCATGCAGGTACATTTGAGTTTCCCAGGCAAACGAAAGCAGTTACACCAAAGTTTCTAGTTTCTGTTTGTGTCTCCCCTGAGGAGGTTTCAGGCCAGCTATGTCTTTCAGTACTATCTCTTTCGGTTTGGAGGCTATTGCTGGACGTTTGGCATGTTTGGTAGAAAAAGCTTCTACGGCCGAGAAAAACACTATTGGTGCACCATGCAAGTACATTTTAGTTTCCCAGGCAAACGAAAGCAGTTACACCAAAGTTTCTAGTTTCTGTTTGTGTCTCCCCTGAGGAGGTTTCAGGCCAGCTATGTCTTTCAGTACTATCTCTTTTGGTTTGGAAGCTATTGCTGGACGTTTGGTAGAAAAAGCTGCTCCGGCCGAGAAAAACACTTTTGGTGCAACATGCAGGTACATTTGAGTTTCCCAGGCAAACGAAAGCAGTTACACCAAAGTTTCTAGTTTCTGTTTGTGTCTCCCCTGAGGAGGTTTCAGGCCAGCTATGTCTTTCAGTACTATCTCTTTTGGTTTGGAAGCTATTGCTGGACGTTTGGTAGAAAAAGCTGCTCCGGCCGAGAAAAACACTTTTGGTGGACCATGCAGGTATATTTGATTTTCCCAGGCAAACGAAAGCAGTGACACCAAAGTTTCTAGTTTCTGTTTGTGTCTCCCCTGAGGAGGTTTCAGGCCAGCTATGTCTTTCAGTACTATCTCTTTTGGTTTGGAAGCTATTGCTGGATGTTTGGTAGAAAAAGCTGCTCCGGCCGAGAAAATCACTTTTGGTGCACCATGCAGGTACATTTGAGTTTCCCAGGCAAACAAAAGCAGTGACACCAAAGTTTCTAGTTTCTGTTTGTGTCTCCCCTGAGGAGGTTTCAGGCCAGCTATGTCTTTCAGTACTATCTCTTTTGGTTTGGAAGCTATTGCTGGACGTTTGGTAGAAAAAGCTTCTCCGGCCGAGAAAAACACTTTTGGTGCACCATGCAGGTACATTTGAGTTTCCCAGGAAAACGAAAGCAGTTACACCAAAGTTTCTAGTTTCTGTTTGTGTCTCCCCTGAGGAGGTTTCAGGCCAGCAATGTCTTTCAGTACTATCTCTTTTGGTTTGGAAGCTATTGCTGGACGTTTGGTAGAAAAAGCTGCTCCGGCCGAGAAAAACACTTTTGGTGCACCATGCAGGTACATTTGAGTTTCCCAGGCAAACGAAAGCAGTGACACCAAAGTTTCTAGTTTCTGTTTGTGTCTCCCCTGAGGAGGTTTCAGGCCAGCTATGTCTTTCAGTACTATCTCTTTTGGTTTGGAGGCTATTGCTGGACGTTTGGCATGTTTGGTAGAAAAAGCTTCTACGGCCGAGAAAAACACTTTTGGTGCACCATGCAGGTACATTTGAGTTTCCCAGGCAAACGAAAGCAGTTACACCAAAGTTTCTAGTTTCTGTTTGTGTCTCCCCTGAGGAGGTTTCAGGCCAGCTATGTCTTTCAGTACTATCTCTTTCGGTTTGGAGGCTATTGCTGGACGTTTGGCATGTTTGGTAGAAAAAGCTTCTACGGCCGAGAAAAACACTATTGGTGCACCATGCAAGTACATTTTAGTTTCCCAGGCAAACGAAAGCAGTTACACCAAAGTTTCTAGTTTCTGTTTGTGTCTCCCCTGAGGAGGTTTCAGGCCAGCTATGTCTTTCAGTACTATCTCTTTTGGTTTGGAAGCTATTGCTGGACGTTTGGTAGAAAAAGCTGCTCCGGCCGAGAGAAACACTTTTGGTGCACCATGCAGGTACATTTGAGTTTCCCAGGCAAACGAAAGCAGTGACACCAAAGTTTCTAGTTTCTGTTTGTGTCTCCCCTGAGGAGGTTTCAGGCCAGCTATGTCTTTCAGTACTATCTCTTTTGGTTTGGAAGCTATTGCTGGACGTTTGGTAGAAAAAGCTTCTCCGGCCGAGAAAAACACTTTTGGTGCACCATGCAGGTACATTTGAGTTTCCCAGGCAAACGAAAGCAGTGACACCAAAGTTTCTAGTTTCTGTTTGTGTCTCCCCTGAGGAGGTTTCAGGCCAGCAATATCTTTCAGTACTATCTCTTTTGGTTTGGAAGCTATTGCTGGACGTTTGGTAGAAAAAGCTGCTCAGGCCGAGAAAAACACTTTTGGTGCACCATGCAGGTATATTTGATTTTCCCAGGCAAACGAAAGCAGTGACACCAAAGTTTCTAGTTTCTGTTTGTGTCTCCCCTGAGGAGGTTTCAGGCCAGCTATGTCTTTCAGTACTATCTCTTTTGGTTTGGAAGCTATTGCTGGACGTTTGGCATGTTTGGTAGAAAAAGCTTCTCCAGCCGAGAAAAACACTTTTGGTGCACCATGCAGGTACATTTGAGTTTCCCAGGCAAACGAAAGCAGTGACACCAAAGTTTCTAGTTTCTGTTTGTGTCTCCCCTGATGAGGTTTCAGGCTAGCAATGTCTTACAGTACTATCTCTTTTGGTTTGGAAGCTATTGCTGGACGTTTGGCATGTTTGGTAGAAAAAGCTGCTCCGGCCGAGAAAAACAATTTTGGTGCACCATGCAGGTACATTTGAGTTTCCCAGGCAAACGAAAGCAGTGACACCAAAGTTTCTAGTTTCTGTTTGTGTCTCCCCTGAGGAGGTTTCAGGCCAGCAATATCTTTCAGTACTATCTCTTTTGGTTTGGAAGCTATTGCTGGACGTTTGGTAGAAAAAGCTGCTCCGGCCGTGAAAAACACTTTTGGTGCACCATGCAGGTACATTTGAGTTTCCCAGGAAAACGAAAGCAGTTACACCAAAGTTTCTAGTTTCTGTTTGTGTCTCCCCTGAGGAGGTTTCAGGCCAGCTATGTCTTTCATACTATCTCTTTTGGTTTGGAAGCTATTGCTGGACGTTTGTTAGAAAAAGCTGCTCCGGCCGAGAAAAACACTTTTGGTGCACCATGCAGGTACATTTGAGTTTCCCAGGCAAACGAAAGCAGTTACACCAAAGTTTCTAGTTTCTGTTTGTGTCTCCCCTGAGGAGGTTTCAGGCCAGCAATATCTTTCAGAACTATCTCTTTTGGTTTGGAAGCTATTGCTGGACGTTTGGTAGAAAAAGCTTCTCCAGCCGAGAAAAACACTTTTGGTGCACCATGCAGGTACATTTGAGTTTCCCAGGCAAACGAAAGCCGAGACACCAAAGTTTCTAGTTTCTGTTTGTGTCTCCCCTGAGGAGGTTTCAGGCCAGCTATGTCTCTCAGTACTATCTCTTTTGGTTTGGAAGCTATTGCTGGACGTTTGGTAGAAAAAGCTGCTCCGGCCGAGAAAAACACTTTTGGTGCACCATGCAGGTACATTTGAGTTTCCCAGGCAAACGAAAGCAGTTACACCAAAGTTTCTACTTTCTGTTTGTGTCTCCCCTAAGGAGGTTTCAGGCCAGCTATGTCTTTCAGTACTATCTCTTTTGGTTTGGAAGCTATTGCTGGACGTTTGGTAGAAAAAGCTGCTCCGGCCGAGAAAAACACTTTTGGTGCACCATGCAGGTACATTTGAGTTTCCCAGGCAAACGAAAGCAGTTACACCAAAGTTTCTAGTTTCTGTTTGTGTCTCCCCTGAGGAGGTTTCAGGCCAGCAATATCTTTCAGTACTATCTCTTTTGGTTTGGAAGCTATTGCTGGACGTTTTGTAGAAAAAGCTGCTCCAGCCGAGAAAAACACTTTTGGTGGACCATGCAGGTATATTTGATTTTCCCAGGCAAACGAAAGCAGTGACACCAAAGTTTCTAGTTTCTGTTTGTGTCTCCCCTGAGGAGGTTTCAGGCCAGCTATGTCTTTCAGTACTATCTCTTTTGGTTTGGAAGCTATTGCTGGACGTTTGGTAGAAAAAGCTTCTCCGGCCGAGAAAAACACTTTTGGTGCACCATGCAGGTACATTTGAGTTTCCCAGGCAAACGAAAGCAGTGACACCAAAGTTTCTAGTTTCTGTTTGTGTCTCCCCTGAGGAGGTTTCAGGCCAGCTATGTCTTTCAGTACTATCTCTTTCGGTTTGGAGGCTATTGCTGGACGTTTGGCATGTTTGGTAGAAAAAGCTTCTCCGGCCGAGAAAAACACTTTTGGTGCACCATGCAGGTACATTTGAGTTTCCCAGGCAAACGAAAGCAGTTACACCAAAGTTTCTAGTTTCTGTTTGTGTCTCCCCTGAGGAGGTTTCAGGCCAGCTATGTCTTTCAGTACTATCTCTTTTGGTTTGGAAGCTATTGCTGGACGTTTTGTAGAAAAAGCTGCTCCGGCCGAGAAAAACACTTTTGGTGCAACATGCAGGTACATTTGAGTTTCCCAGGCAAACGAAAGCAGTTACACCAAAGTTTCTAGTTTCTGTTTGTGTCTCCCCTGAGGAGGTTTCAGGCCAGCTATGTCTTTCAGTACTATCTCTTTTGGTTTGGAAGCTATTGCTGGACGTTTGGTAGAAAAAGCTGCTCCGGCCGAGAAAAACACTTTTGGTGCAACATGCAGGTACATTTGAGTTTCCCAGGCAAACGAAAGCAGTTACACCAAAGTTTCTAGTTTCTGTTTGTGTCTCCCCTGAGGAGGTTTCAGGGCAGCAATATCTTTCAGTACTATCTCTTTTGGTTTGGAAGCTATTGCTGGACTTTTGGTAGAAAAAGCTGCTCCGGCCGAGAAAAACACTTTTGGTGCACCATGCAGGTACATTTGAGTTTCCCAGGCAAACGAAAGCAGTTACACCAAAGTTTCTAGTTTCTGTTTGTGTCTCCCCTGAGGAGGTTTCAGGCCAGCAATATCTTTCAGAACTATCTCTTTTGGTTTGGAAGCTATTGCTGGACGTTTGGTAGAAAAAGCTTCTCCAGCCGAGAAAAACACTTTTGGTGCACCATGCAGGTACATTTGAGTTTCCCAGGCAAACGAAAGCCGAGACACCAAAGTTTCTAGTTTCTGTTTGTGTCTCCCCTGAGGAGGTTTCAGGCCAGCTATGTCTCTCAGTACTATCTCTTTTGGTTTGGAAGCTATTGCTGGACGTTTGGTAGAAAAAGCTGCTCCGGCCGAGAAAAACACTTTTGGTGCACCATGCAGGTACATTTGAGTTTCCCAGGCAAACGAAAGCAGTTACACCAAAGTTTCTACTTTCTGTTTGTGTCTCCCCTAAGGAGGTTTCAGGCCAGCTATGTCTTTCAGTACTATCTCCTTTGGTTTGGAAGCTATTGCTGGACGTTTGGTAGAAAAAGCTGCTCCGGCCGAGAAAAACACTTTTGGTGCACCATGCAGGTACATTTGAGTTTCCCAGGCAAACGAAAGCAGTTACACCAAAGTTTCTAGTTTCTGTTTGTGTCTCCCCTGAGGAGGTTTCAGGCCAGCAATATCTTTCAGTACTATCTCTTTTGGTTTGGAAGCTATTGCTGGACGTTTTGTAGAAAAAGCTGCTCCAGCCGAGAAAAACACTTTTGGTGGACCATGCAGGTATATTTGATTTTCCCAGGCAAACGAAAGCAGTGACACCAAAGTTTCTAGTTTCTGTTTGTGTCTCCCCTGAGGAGGTTTCAGGCCAGCTATGTCTTTCAGTACTATCTCTTTTGGTTTGGAAGCTATTGCTGGACGTTTGGTAGAAAAAGCTGCTCTGGCCGAGAAAAACACTTTTGGTGCACCATGCAGGTACATTTGAGTTTCCCAGGCAAACGAAAGCAGTGACACCAAAGTTTCTAGTTTCTGTTTGTGTCTCCCCTGAGGAGGTTTCAGGCCAGCTATGTCTTTCAGTACTATCTCTTTCGGTTTGGAGGCTATTGCTGGACGTTTGGCATGTTTGGTAGAAAAAGCTTCTCCGGCCGAGAAAAACACTTTTGGTGCACCATGCAGGTACATTTGAGTTTCCCAGGCAAACGAAAGCAGTTACACCAAAGTTTCTAGTTTCTGTTTGTGTCTCCCCTGAGGAGGTTTCAGGCCAGCTATGTCTTTCAGTACTATCTCTTTTGGTTTGGAAGCTATTGCTGGACGTTTGGTAGAAAAAGCTGCTCCGGCCGAGAAAAACACTTTTGGTGCAACATGCAGGTACATTTGAGTTTCCCAGGCAAACGAAAGCAGTTACACCAAAGTTTCTAGTTTCTGTTTGTGTCTCCCCTGAGGAGGTTTCAGGGCAGCAATATCTTTCAGTACTATCTCTTTTGGTTTGGAAGCTATTGCTGGACTTTTGGTAGAAAAAGCTGCTCCGGCCGAGAAAAACACTTTTGGTGGACCATGCAGGTATATTTGATTTTCCCAGGCAAACGAAAGCAGTGACAAAAAAGTTTCTAGTTTCTGTTTGTGTCTCCCCTGAGGAGGTTTCAGGCCAGCTATGTCTTTCAGTACTATCTCTTTTGGTTTGGAAGCTATTGCTGGACGTTTGGTAGAAAAAGCTGCTCCGGCCGAGAAAAACACTTTTGGTGCACCATGCAGGTACATTTGAGATTCCCAGGCAAACGAAAGCAGTGACACCAAAGTTTCTAGTTTCTGTTTGTGTCTCCCCTGAGGAGGTTTCAGGCCAGCTATGTCTTTCAGTACTATCTCTTTTGGTTTGGAAGCTATTGCTGGACGTTTGGTAGAAAAAGCTGCTCCGGCCGAGAAAAACACTTTTGGTGCACCATGCAGGTACATTTGAGTTTCCCAGGCAAACGAAAGCAGTGACACCAAAGTTTCTAGTTTCTGTTTGTGTCTCCCCTGAGGAGGTTTCAGGGCAGCAATATCTTTCAGTACTATCTCTTTTGGTTTGGAAGCTATTGCTGGACGTTTGGTAGAAAAAGCTGCTCCGGCCGAGAAAAACACTTTTGGTGCAACATGCAGGTACATTTGAGTTTCCCAGGCAAACGAAAGCAGTTACACCAAAGTTTCTAGTTTCTGTTTGTGTCTGCCCTGAGGAGGTTTCAGGCCAGCTATGTCTTTCAGTACTATCTCTTTTGGTTTGGAAGCTATTGCTGGACGTTTGGTAGAAAAAGCTGCTCCGGCCGAGAAAAACACTTTTGGTGCACCATGCAGGTACATTTGAGTTTCCCAGGCAAACGAAAGCAGTGACACCAAAGTTTCTAGTTTCTGTTTGTGTCTCCCCTGAGGAGGTTTCAGGGCAGCAATATCTTTCAGTACTATCTCTTTCGGTTTGGAGGCTATTGCTGGACGTTTGGCATGTTTGGTAGAAAAAGCTTCTCCGGCCGAGAAAAACACTTTTGGTGCACCATGCAGGTACATTTGAGTTTCCCAGGCAAACGAAAGCAGTTACACCAAAGTTTCTAGTTTCTGTTTGTGTCTCCCCTGAGGAGGTTTCAGGCCAGCTATGTCTTTCAGTACTATCTCTTTTGGTTTGGAAGCTATTGCTGGACGTTTGGTAGAAAAAGCTGCTCCGGCCGAGAAAAACACTTTTGGTGCAACATGCAGGTACATTTGAGTTTCCCAGGCAAACGAAAGCAGTTACACCAAAGTTTCTAGTTTCTGTTTGTGTCTGCCCTGAGGAGGTTTCAGGCCAGCTATGTCTTTCAGTACTATCTCTTTTGGTTTGGAAGCTATTGCTGGACGTTTGGTAGAAAAAGCTGCTCCGGCCGAGAAAAACACTTTTGGTGCACCATGCAGGTACATTTGAGTTTCCCAGGCAAACGAAAGCAGTGACACCAAAGTTTCTAGTTTCTGTTTGTGTCTCCCCTGAGGAGGTTTCAGGGCAGCAATATCTTTCAGTACTATCTCTTTTGGTTTGGAAGCTATTGCTGGACTTTTGGTAGAAAAAGCTGCTCCGGCCGAGAAAAACACTTTTGGTGGACCATGCAGGTATATTTGATTTTCCCAGGCAAACGAAAGCAGTGACAAAAAAGTTTCTAGTTTCTGTTTGTGTCTCCCCTGAGGAGGTTTCAGGCCAGCTATGTCTTTCAGTACTATCTCTTTTGGTTTGGAAGCTATTGCTGGACGTTTGGTAGAAAAAGCTGCTCCGGCCGAGAAAAACACTTTTGGTGCACCATGCAGGTACATTTGAGATTCCCAGGCAAACGAAAGCAGTGACACCAAAGTTTCTAGTTTCTGTTTGTGTCTCCCCTGAGGAGGTTTCAGGCCAGCTATGTCTTTCAGTACTATCTCTTTCGGTTTGGAGGCTATTGCTGGACGTTTGGCATGTTTGGTAGAAAAAGCTTCTCCGGCCGAGAAAAACACTTTTGGTGCACCATGCAGGTACATTTGAGTTTCCCAGGCAAACGAAAGCAGTGACACCAAAGTTTCTAGTTTCTGTTTGTGTCTCCCCTGAGGAGGTTTCAGGGCAGCAATATCTTTCAGTACTATCTCTTTTGGTTTGGAAGCTATTGCTGGACGTTTGGTAGAAAAAGCTGCTCCGGCCGAGAAAAACACTTTTGGTGCAACATGCAGGTACATTTGAGTTTCCCAGGCAAACGAAAGCAGTTACACCAAAGTTTCTAGTTTCTGTTTGTGTCTGCCCTGAGGAGGTTTCAGGCCAGCTATGTCTTTCAGTACTATCTCTTTTGGTTTGGAAGCTATTGCTGGACGTTTGGTAGAAAAAGCTGCTCCGGCCGAGAAAAACACTTTTGGTGCACCATGCAGGTACATTTGAGTTTCCCAGGCAAACGAAAGCAGTGACACCAAAGTTTCTAGTTTCTGTTTGTGTCTCCCCTGAGGAGGTTTCAGGGCAGCAATATCTTTCAGTACTATCTCTTTTGGTTTGGAAGCTATTGCTGGACTTTTGGTAGAAAAAGCTGCTCCGGCCGAGAAAAACACTTTTGGTGGACCATGCAGGTATATTTGATTTTCCCAGGCAAACGAAAGCAGTGACAAAAAAGTTTCTAGTTTCTGTTTGTGTCTCCCCTGAGGAGGTTTCAGGCCAGCTATGTCTTTCAGTACTATCTCTTTTGGTTTGGAAGCTATTGCTGGACGTTTGGTAGAAAAAGCTGCTCCGGCCGAGAAAAACACTTTTGGTGCACCATGCAGGTACATTTGAGATTCCCAGGCAAACGAAAGCAGTGACACCAAAGTTTCTAGTTTCTGTTTGTGTCTCCCCTGAGGAGGTTTCAGGCCAGCTATGTCTTTCAGTACTATCTCTTTCGGTTTGGAGGCTATTGCTGGACGTTTGGCATGTTTGGTAGAAAAAGCTTCTCCGGCCGAGAAAAACACTTTTGGTGCACCATGCAGGTACATTTGAGTTTCCCAGGCAAACGAAAGCAGTTACACCAAAGTTTCTAGTTTCTGTTTGTGTCTCCCCTGAGGAGGTTTCAGGCCAGCTATGTCTTTCAGTACTATCTCTTTTGGTTTGGAAGCTATTGCTGGACGTTTGGTAGAAAAAGCTGCTCCGGCCGAGAAAAACACTTTTGGTGCAACATGCAGGTACATTTGAGTTTCCCAGGCAAACGAAAGCAGTTACACCAAAGTTTCTAGTTTCTGTTTGTGTCTGCCCTGAGGAGGTTTCAGGCCAGCTATGTCTTTCAGTACTATCTCTTTTGGTTTGGAAGCTATTGCTGGACGTTTGGTAGAAAAAGCTGCTCCGGCCGAGAAAAACACTTTTGGTGCACCATGCAGGTACATTTGAGTTTCCCAGGCAAACGAAAGCAGTGACACCAAAGTTTCTAGTTTCTGTTTGTGTCTCCCCTGAGGAGGTTTCAGGGCAGCAATATCTTTCAGTACTATCTCTTTTGGTTTGGAAGCTATTGCTGGACTTTTGGTAGAAAAAGCTGCTCCGGCCGAGAAAAACACTTTTGGTGGACCATGCAGGTATATTTGATTTTCCCAGGCAAACGAAAGCAGTGACACCAAAGTTTCTAGTTTCTGTTTGTGTCTCCCCTGAGGAGGTTTCAGGCCAGCTATGTCTTTCAGTACTATCTCTTTTGGTTTGGAAGCTATTGCTGGACGTTTGGTAGAAAAAGCTGCTCCGGCCGAGAAAAACACTTTTGGTGCACCATGCAGGTACATTTGAGTTTCCCAGGCAAACGAAAGCAGTGACACCAAAGTTTCTAGTTTCTGTTTGTGTCTCCCCTGAGGAGGTTTCAGGCCAGCAATATCTTTCAGTACTATCTCTTTTAGTTTGGAAGCTATGCTGGACGTTTGGTAGAAAAAGCTCCTCCGGCCGAGAAAAACACTTTTGGTGCACCATGCAGGTACATTTGAGTTTCCCAGGCAAACGAAAGCAGTGACACCAAAGTTTCTAGTTTCTGTTTGTGTCTCCCCTGAGGAGGTTTCAGGCCAGCTATGTCTTTCAGTACTATCTCTTTTGGTTTGGAGGCTATTGCTGGACGTTTGGCATGTTTGGTAGAAAAAGCTTCTCCGGCCGAGAAAAACACTTTTGGTGCACCATGCCGGTACATTTGAGTTTCCCAGGCAAACGAAAGCAGTTACACCAAAGTTTCTAGTTTCTGTTTGTGTCTCCCCTGAGGAGGTTTCAGGCCAGCTATGTCTTTCAGTACTATCTCTTTTGGTTTGGAAGCTATTGCTGGACGTTTGGTAGAAAAAGCTGCTCCGGCCGAGAAAAACACTTTTGGTGCACCATGCAGGTACATTTGAGTTTCCCAGGCAAACGAAAGCAGTGACACCAAAGTTTCTAGTTTCTGTTTGTGTCTCCCCTGAGGAGGTTTCAGGCCAGCTATGTCTTTCAGTACTATCTCTTTCGGTTTGGAGGCTATTGCTGGACGTTTGGCATGTTTGGTAGAAAAAGCTTCTACGGCCGAGAAAAACACTATTGGTGCACCATGCAAGTACATTTTAGTTTCCCAGGCAAACGAAAGCAGTTACACCAAAGTTTCTAGTTTCTGTTTGTGTCTCCCCTGAGGAGGTTTCAGGCCAGCTATGTCTTTCAGTACTATCTCTTTTGGTTTGGAAGCTATTGCTGGACGTTTGGTAGAAAAAGCTGCTCCGGCCGAGAAAAACACTTTTGGTGCACCATGCAGGTACATTTGAGTTTCCCAGGCAAACGAAAGCAGTTACACCAAAGTTTCTAGTTTCTGTTTGTGTCTCCCCTGAGGAGGTTTCAGGCCAGCAATGTCTTTCAGTACTATCTCTTTTGGTTTGGAAGCTATTGCTGTACGTTTGGTAGAAAAAGCTGCTCCGGCCGAGAAAAACACTTTTGGTGCACCATGCAGGTACATTTGAGTTTCCCAGGCAAACGAAAGCAGTGACACCAAAGTTTCTAGTTTCTGTTTGTGTCTCCCCTGAGGAGGTTTCAGGCCAGCAATATCTTTCAGTACTATCTCTTTTGGTTTGGAAGCTATTGCTGGACGTTTGGTAGAAAAAGCTGCTCCGGCCGAGAAAAACACTTTTGGTGGACCATGCAGGTATATTTGATTTTCCCAGGCAAACGAAAGCAGTGACACTAAAGTTTCTAGTTTCTGTTTGTGTCTCCCCTGAGGAGGTTTCAGGCCAGCTATGTCTTTCAGTACTATCTCTTTTGGTTTGGAAGCTATTGCTGGACGTTTGGTAGAAAAAGCTGCTCCGGCCGAGAAAAACACTTTTGGTGCACCATGCAGGTACATTTGAGTTTCCCAGGCAAACGAAAGCAGTTACACCAAAGTTTCTAGTTTCTGTTTGTGTCTCCCCTGAGGAGGTTTCAGGCCAGCTATGTCTTTCAGTACTATCTCTTTTGGTTTGGAGGCTATTGCTGGACGTTTGGCATGTTTGGTAGAAAAAGCTTCTCCGGCCGAGAAAAACACTTTTGGTGCACCATGCAGGTACATTTGAGTTTCCCAGGCAAACGAAAGCAGTTACACCAAAGTTTCTAGTTTCTGTTTGTGTCTCCCCTGAGGAGGTTTCAGGCCAGCAATGTCTTTCAGTACTATCTCTTTTGGTTTGGAAGCTATTGTTGGACGTTTGGTAGAAAAAGCTGCTCCGGCCGAGAAAAACACTTTTGGTGCACCATGCAGGTACATTTGAGTTTCCCAGGCAAACGAAAGCAGTTACACCAAAGTTTCTAGTTTCTGTTTGTGTCTCCCCTGAGGAGGTTTCAGGCCAGCTATGTCTTTCAGTACTATCTCTTTTGGTTTGGAGGCTATTGCTGGACGTTTGGCATGTTTGGTAGAAAAAGCTTCTCCGGCCGAGAAAAACACTTTTGGTGCACCATGCAGGTACATTTGAGTTTCCCAGGCAAACGAAAGCAGTTACACCAAAGTTTCTAGTTTCTGTTTGTGTCTCCCCTGAGGAGGTTTCAGGCCAGCTATGTCTTTCAGTACTATCTCTTTTGGTTTGGAAGCTATTGCTGGACGTTTGGTAGAAAAAGCTGCTCCGGCCGAGAAAAACACTTTTGGTGCACCATGCAGGTACATTTGAGTTTCCCAGGCAAACGAAAGCAGTGACACCAAAGTTTCTAGTTTCTGTTTGTGTCTCCCCTGAGGAGGTTTCAGGCCAGCTATGTCTTTCAGTACTATCTCTTTCGGTTTGGAGGCTATTGCTGGACGTTTGGCATGTTTGGTAGAAAAAGCTTCTACGGCCGAGAAAAACACTATTGGTGCACCATGCAAGTACATTTTAGTGTCCCAGGCAAACGAAAGCAGTTACACCAAAGTTTCTAGTTTCTGTTTGTGTCTCCCCTGAGGAGGTTTCAGGCCAGCTATGTCTTTCAGTACTATCTCTTTTGGTTTGGAAGCTATTGCTGGACGTTTGGTAGAAAAAGCTGCTCCGGTTGAGAAAAACACTTTTGGTGCAACATGCAGGTACATTTGAGTTTCCCAGGCAAACGAAAGCAGTGACACCAAAGTTTCTAGTTTCTGTTTGTGTCTGCCCTGAGGAGGTTTCAGGCCAGCTATGTCTTTCAGTACTATCTCTTTCGGTTTGGAGGCTATTGCTGGACGTTTGGCATGTTTGGTAGAAAAAGCTTCTACGGCCGAGAAAAACACTATTGGTGCACCATGCAAGTACATTTTAGTTTCCCAGGCAAACGAAAGCAGTTACACCAAAGTTTCTAGTTTCTGTTTGTGTCTCCCCTGAGGAGGTTTCAGGCCAGCTATGTCTTTCAGTACTATCTCTTTTGGTTTGGAAGCTATTGCTGGACGTTTGGTAGAAAAAGCTGCTCCGGCCGAGAAAAACACTTTTGGTGCAACATGCAGGTACATTTGAGTTTCCCAGGCAAACGAAAGCAGTTACACCAAAGTTTCTAGTTTCTGTTTGTGTCTCCCCTGAGGAGGTTTCAGGCCAGCAATGTCTTTCAGTACTATCTCTTTTGGTTTGGAAGCTATTGCTGTACGTTTGGTAGAAAAAGCTGCTCCGGCCGAGAAAAACACTTTTGGTGCACCATGCAGGTACATTTGA
Source organism: Laterallus jamaicensis coturniculus (assembly GCA_022605575.1). Lineage (NCBI taxonomy): Eukaryota > Metazoa > Chordata > Aves > Gruiformes > Rallidae > Laterallus > Laterallus jamaicensis. The sequence goes on from JAKCOX010000001.1 coordinate 4,638,174, forward strand.
GTTTCCCAGGCAAACGAAAGCAGTGACACCAAAGTTTCTAGTTTCTGTTTGTGTCTCACCTGAGGAGGTTTCAGGCCAGCAATATCTTTCAGTACTATCTCTTTTGGTTTGGAAGCTATTGCTGGACGTTTGGTAGAAAAAGCTGCTCCGGCCGAGAAAAACACTTTTGGTGCACCATGCAGGTATATTTGATTTTCCCAGGCAAACGAAAGCAGTGACACTAAAGTTTCTAGTTTCTGTTTGTGTCTCCCCTGAGGAGGTTTCAGGCCAGCTATGTCTTTCAGTACTATCTCTTTTGGTTTGGAAGCTATTGCTGGACGTTTGGTAGAAAAAGCTGCTCCGGCCGAGAAAAACACTTTTGGTGCACCATGCAGGTACATTTGAGTTTCCCAGGCAAACGAAAGCAGTTAAACCAAAGTTTCTAGTTTCTGTTTGTGTCTCCCCTGAGGAGGTTTCAGGCCAGCTATGTCTTTCAGTACTATCTCTTTTGGTTTGGAAGCTATTGCTGGACGTTTGGTAGAAAAAGCTGCTCCGGCCGAGAAAAACACTTTTGGTGCACCATGCAGGTACATTTGAGTTTCCCAGGAAAACGAAAGCAGTTACACCAAAGTTTCTAGTTTCTGTTTGTGTCTCCCCTGAGGAGGTTTCAGGCCAGCAATGTCTTTCAGTACTATCTCTTTTGGTTTGGAAGCTATTGCTGGACGTTTGGTAGAAAAAGCTGCTCCGGCCGAGAAAAACACTTTTGGTGCACCATGCAGGTACATTTGAGTTTCCCAGGCAAACGAAAGCAGTTACACCAAAGTTTCTAGTTTCTGTTTGTGTCTCCCCTGAGGAGGTTTCAGGCCAGCTATGTCTTTCAGTACTATCTCTTTTGGTTTGGAGGCTATTGCTGGACGTTTGGCATGTTTGGTAGAAAAAGCTTCTCCGGCCGAGAAAAACACTTTTGGTGCACCATGCAGGTACATTTGAGTTTCCCAGGCAAACGAAAGCAGTTACACCAAAGTTTCTAGTTTCTGTTTGTGTCTCCCCTGAGGAGGTTTCAGGCCAGCTATGTCTTTCAGTACTATCTCTTTTGGTTTGGAAGCTATTGCTGGACGTTTGGTAGAAAAAGCTGCTCCGGCCGAGAAAAACACTTTTGGTGCACCATGCAGGTACATTTGAGTTTCCCAGGCAAACGAAAGCAGTGACACCAAAGTTTCTAGTTTCTGTTTGTGTCTCCCCTGAGGAGGTTTCAGGCCAGCTATGTCTTTCAGTACTATCTCTTTCGGTTTGGAGGCTATTGCTGGACGTTTGGCATGTTTGGTAGAAAAAGCTTCTACGGCCGAGAAAAACACTATTGGTGCACCATGCAGGTACATTTGAGTTTCCCAGGCAAACGAAAGCAGTTACACCAAAGTTTCTAGTTTCTGTTTGTGTCTCCCCTGAGGAGGTTTCAGGCCAGCTATGTCTTTCAGTACTATCTCTTTTGGTTTGGAAGCTATTGCTGGACGTTTGGTAGAAAAAGCTGCTCCGGTTGAGAAAAACACTTTTGGTGCAACATGCAGGTACATTTGAGTTTCCCAGGCAAACGAAAGCAGTTACACCAACGTTTCTAGTTTCTGTTTGTGTCTCCCCTGAGGAGGTTTCAGGCCAGCTATGTCTTTCAGTACTATCTCTTTTGGTTTGGAAGCTATTGCTGGACGTTTGGTAGAAAAAGCTGCTCCGGCCGAGAAAAACACTTTTGGTGCACCATGCAGGTACATTTGAGTTTCCCAGGCAAACGAAAGCAGTGACACCAAAGTTTCTAGTTTCTGTTTGTGTCTCCCCTGAGGAGGTTTCAGGGCAGCAATATCTTTCAGTACTATCTCTTTTGGTTTGGAAGCTATTGCTGGACGTTTGGTAGAAAAAGCTGCTCCGGCCGAGAAAAACACTTTTGTTGGACCATGCAGGTATATTTGATTTTCCCAGGCAAACGAAAGCAGTGACACCAAAGTTTCTAGTTTCTGTTTGTGTCTCCCCTGAGGAGGTTTCAGGCCAGCTATGTCTTTCAGTACTATCTCTTTTGGTTTGGAAGCTATTGCTGGACGTTTGGTAGAAAAAGCTTCTCCGGCCGAGAAAAACACTTTTGGTGCACCATGCAGGTACATTTGAGTTTCCCAGGCAAACGAAAGCAGTGACACCAAAGTTTCTAGTTTCTGTTTGTGTCTCCCCTGAGGAGGTTTCAGGGCAGCAATATCTTTCAGTACTATCTCTTTTGGTTTGGAAGCTATTGCTGGACTTTTGGTAGAAAAAGCTGCTCCGGCCGAGAAAAACACTTTTGGTGGACCATGCAGGTATATTTGATTTTCCCAGGCAAATGAAAGCAGTGACAAACAAGTTTCTAGTTTCTGTTTGTGTCTCCCCTGAGGAGGTTTCAGGCCAGCTATGTCTTTCAGTACTATCTCTTTTGGTTTGGAAGCTATTGCTGGACGTTTGGTAGAAAAAGCTGCTCCGGCCGAGAAAAACACTTTTGGTGCACCATGCAGGTACATTTGAGATTCCCAGGCAAACGAAAGCAGTGACACCAAAGTTTCTAGTTTCTGTTTGTGTCTCCCCTGAGGAGGTTTCAGGCCAGCTATGTCTTTCAGTACTATCTCTTTCGGTTTGGAGGCTATTGCTGGACGTTTGGCATGTTTGGTAGAAAAAGCTTCTCCGGCCGAGAAAAACACTTTTGGTGCACCATGCCGGTACATTTGAGTTTCCCAGGCAAACGAAAGCAGTTACACCAAAGTTTCTAGTTTCTGTTTGTGTCTCCCCTGAGGAGGTTTCAGGCCAGCTATGTCTTTCAGTACTATCTCTTTTGGTTTGGAAGCTATTGCTGGACGTTTGGTAGAAAAAGCTGCTCCGGCCGAGAAAAACACTTTTGGTGCACCATGCAGGTACATTTGAGTTTCCCAGGCAAACGAAAGCAGTGACACCAAAGTTTCTAGTTTCTGTTTGTGTCTCCCCTGAGGAGGTTTCAGGCCAGCTATGTCTTTCAGTACTATCTCTTTCGGTTTGGAGGCTATTGCTGGACGTTTGGCATGTTTGGTAGAAAAAGCTTCTACGGCCGAGAAAAACACTATTGGTGCACCATGCAAGTACATTTTAGTTTCCCAGGCAAACGAAAGCAGTTACACCAAAGTTTCTAGTTTCTCTTTGTGTCTCCCCTGAGGAGGTTTCAGGCCAGCTATGTCTTTCAGTACTATCTCTTTTGGTTTGGAAGCTATTGCTGGACGTTTGGTAGAAAAAGCTGCTCCGGCCGAGAAAAACACTTTTGGTGCACCATGCAGGTACATTTGAGTTTCCCAGGCAAACGAAAGCAGTTACACCAAAGTTTCTAGTTTCTGTTTGTGTCTCCCCTGAGGAGGTTTCAGGCCAGCAATGTCTTTCAGTACTATCTCTTTTGGTTTGGAAGCTATTGCTGTACGTTTGGTAGAAAAAGCTGCTCCGGCCGAGAAAAACACTTTTGGTGCACCATGCAGGTACATTTGAGTTTCCCAGGCAAACGAAAGCAGTGACACCAAAGTTTCTAGTTTCTGTTTGTGTCTCCCCTGAGGAGGTTTCAGGCCAGCAATATCTTTCAGTACTATCTCTTTTGGTTTGGAAGCTATTGCTGGACGTTTGGTAGAAAAAGCTGCTCCGGCCGAGAAAAACACTTTTGGTGGACCATGCAGGTATATTTGATTTTCCCAGGCAAACGAAAGCAGTGACACTAAAGTTTCTAGTTTCTGTTTGTGTCTCCCCTGAGGAGGTTTCAGGCCAGCTATGTCTTTCAGTACTATCTCTTTTGGTTTGGAAGCTATTGCTGGACGTTTGGTAGAAAAAGCTGCTCCGGCCGAGAAAAACACTTTTGGTGCACCATGCAGGTACATTTGAGTTTCCCAGGAAAACGAAAGCAGTTACACCAAAGTTTCTAGTTTCTGTTTGTGTCTCCCCTGAGGAGGTTTCAGGCCAGCAATGTCTTTCAGTACTATCTCTTTTGGTTTGGAAGCTATTGCTGGACGTTTGGTAGAAAAAGCTGCTCCGGCCGAGAAAAACACTTTTGGTGCACCATGCAGGTACATTTGAGTTTCCCAGGCAAACGAAAGCAGTTACACCAAAGTTTCTAGTTTCTGTTTGTGTCTCCCCTGAGGAGGTTTCAGGCCAGCTATGTCTTTCAGTACTATCTCTTTTGGTTTGGAGGCTATTGCTGGACGTTTGGCATGTTTGGTAGAAAAAGCTTCTCCGGCCGAGAAAAACACTTTTGGTGCACCATGCAGGTACATTTGAGTTTCCCAGGCAAACGAAAGCAGTTACACCAAAGTTTCTAGTTTCTGTTTGTGTCTCCCCTGAGGAGGTTTCAGGCCAGCAATGTCTTTCAGTACTATCTCTTTTGGTTTGGAAGCTATTGTTGGACGTTTGGTAGAAAAAGCTGCTCCGGCCGAGAAAAACACTTTTGGTGCACCATGCAGGTACATTTGAGTTTCCCAGGCAAACGAAAGCAGTTACACCAAAGTTTCTAGTTTCTGTTTGTGTCTCCCCTGAGGAGGTTTCAGGCCAGCTATGTCTTTCAGTACTATCTCTTTTGGTTTGGAGGCTATTGCTGGACGTTTGGCATGTTTGGTAGAAAAAGCTTCTCCGGCCGAGAAAAACACTTTTGGTGCACCATGCAGGTACATTTGAGTTTCCCAGGCAAACGAAAGCAGTTACACCAAAGTTTCTAGTTTCTGTTTGTGTCTCCCCTGAGGAGGTTTCAGGCCAGCTATGTCTTTCAGTACTATCTCTTTTGGTTTGGAAGCTATTGCTGGACGTTTGGTAGAAAAAGCTGCTCCGGCCGAGAAAAACACTTTTGGTGCACCATGCAGGTACATTTGAGTTTCCCAGGCAAACGAAAGCAGTGACACCAAAGTTTCTAGTTTCTGTTTGTGTCTCCCCTGAGGAGGTTTCAGGCCAGCTATGTCTTTCAGTACTATCTCTTTCGGTTTGGAGGCTATTGCTGGACGTTTGGCATGTTTGGTAGAAAAAGCTTCTACGGCCGAGAAAAACACTATTGGTGCACCATGCAAGTACATTTTAGTTTCCCAGGCAAACGAAAGCAGTTACACCAAAGTTTCTAGTTTCTGTTTGTGTCTCCCCTGAGGAGGTTTCAGGCCAGCTATGTCTTTCAGTACTATCTCTTTTGGTTTGGAAGCTATTGCTGGACGTTTGGTAGAAAAAGCTGCTCCGGTTGAGAAAAACACTTTTGGTGCAACATGCAGGTACATTTGAGTTTCCCAGGCAAACGAAAGCAGTGACACCAAAGTTTCTAGTTTCTGTTTGTGTCTCCCCTGAGGAGGTTTCAGGCCAGCTATGTCTTTCAGTACTATCTCTTTCGGTTTGGAGGCTATTGCTGGACGTTTGGCATGTTTGGTAGAAAAAGCTTCTACGGCCGAGAAAAACACTATTGGTGCACCATGCAAGTACATTTTAGTTTCCCAGGCAAACGAAAGCAGTTACACCAAAGTTTCTAGTTTCTGTTTGTGTCTCCCCTGAGGAGGTTTCAGGCCAGCTATGTCTTTCAGTACTATCTCTTTTGGTTTGGAAGCTATTGCTGGACGTTTGGTAGAAAAAGCTGCTCCGGCCGAGAAAAACACTTTTGGTGCAACATGCAGGTACATTTGAGTTTCCCAGGCAAACGAAAGCAGTTACACCAAAGTTTCTAGTTTCTGTTTGTGTCTCCCCTGAGGAGGTTTCAGGCCAGCAATGTCTTTCAGTACTATCTCTTTTGGTTTGGAAGCTATTGCTGTACGTTTGGTAGAAAAAGCTGCTCCGGCCGAGAAAAACACTTTTGGTGCACCATGCAGGTACATTTGAGTTTCCCAGGCAAACGAAAGCAGTGACACCAAAGTTTCTAGTTTCTGTTTGTGTCTCACCTGAGGAGGTTTCAGGCCAGCAATATCTTTCAGTACTATCTCTTTTGGTTTGGAAGCTATTGCTGGACGTTTGGTAGAAAAAGCTGCTCCGGCCGAGAAAAACACTTTTGGTGCACCATGCAGGTATATTTGATTTTCCCAGGCAAACGAAAGCAGTGACACTAAAGTTTCTAGTTTCTGTTTGTGTCTCCCCTGAGGAGGTTTCAGGCCAGCTATGTCTTTCAGTACTATCTCTTTTGGTTTGGAAGCTATTGCTGGACGTTTGGTAGAAAAAGCTGCTCCGGCCGAGAAAAACACTTTTGGTGCACCATGCAGGTACATTTGAGTTTCCCAGGCAAACGAAAGCAGTTAAACCAAAGTTTCTAGTTTCTGTTTGTGTCTCCCCTGAGGAGGTTTCAGGCCAGCTATGTCTTTCAGTACTATCTCTTTTGGTTTGGAAGCTATTGCTGGACGTTTGGTAGAAAAAGCTGCTCCGGCCGAGAAAAACACTTTTGGTGCACCATGCAGGTACATTTGAGTTTCCCAGGAAAACGAAAGCAGTTACACCAAAGTTTCTAGTTTCTGTTTGTGTCTCCCCTGAGGAGGTTTCAGGCCAGCAATGTCTTTCAGTACTATCTCTTTTGGTTTGGAAGCTATTGCTGGACGTTTGGTAGAAAAAGCTGCTCCGGCCGAGAAAAACACTTTTGGTGCACCATGCAGGTACATTTGAGTTTCCCAGGCAAACGAAAGCAGTTACACCAAAGTTTCTAGTTTCTGTTTGTGTCTCCCCTGAGGAGGTTTCAGGCCAGCTATGTCTTTCAGTACTATCTCTTTTGGTTTGGAGGCTATTGCTGGACGTTTGGCATGTTTGGTAGAAAAAGCTTCTCCGGCCGAGAAAAACACTTTTGGTGCACCATGCAGGTACATTTGAGTTTCCCAGGCAAACGAAAGCAGTTACACCAAAGTTTCTAGTTTCTGTTTGTGTCTCCCCTGAGGAGGTTTCAGGCCAGCTATGTCTTTCAGTACTATCTCTTTTGGTTTGGAAGCTATTGCTGGACGTTTGGTAGAAAAAGCTGCTCCGGCCGAGAAAAACACTTTTGGTGCACCATGCAGGTACATTTGAGTTTCCCAGGCAAACGAAAGCAGTGACACCAAAGTTTCTAGTTTCTGTTTGTGTCTCCCCTGAGGAGGTTTCAGGCCAGCTATGTCTTTCAGTACTATCTCTTTCGGTTTGGAGGCTATTGCTGGACGTTTGGCATGTTTGGTAGAAAAAGCTTCTACGGCCGAGAAAAACACTATTGGTGCACCATGCAGGTACATTTGAGTTTCCCAGGCAAACGAAAGCAGTTACACCAAAGTTTCTAGTTTCTGTTTGTGTCTCCCCTGAGGAGGTTTCAGGCCAGCTATGTCTTTCAGTACTATCTCTTTTGGTTTGGAAGCTATTGCTGGACGTTTGGTAGAAAAAGCTGCTCCGGTTGAGAAAAACACTTTTGGTGCAACATGCAGGTACATTTGAGTTTCCCAGGCAAACGAAAGCAGTTACACCAAAGTTTCTAGTTTCTGTTTGTGTCTCCCCTGAGGAGGTTTCAGGCCAGCTATGTCTTTCAGTACTATCTCTTTTGGTTTGGAAGCTATTGCTGGACGTTTGGTAGAAAAAGCTGCTCCGGCCGAGAAAAACACTTTTGGTGCACCATGCAGGTACATTTGAGTTTCCCAGGCAAACGAAAGCAGTGACACCAAAGTTTCTAGTTTCTGTTTGTGTCTCCCCTGAGGAGGTTTCAGGGCAGCAATATCTTTCAGTACTATCTCTTTTGGTTTGGAAGCTATTGCTGGACGTTTGGTAGAAAAAGCTGCTCCGGCCGAGAAAAACACTTTTGTTGGACCATGCAGGTATATTTGATTTTCCCAGGCAAACGAAAGCAGTGACACCAAAGTTTCTAGTTTCTGTTTGTGTCTCCCCTGAGGAGGTTTCAGGCCAGCTATGTCTTTCAGTACTATCTCTTTTGGTTTGGAAGCTATTGCTGGACGTTTGGTAGAAAAAGCTTCTCCGGCCGAGAAAAACACTTTTGGTGCACCATGCAGGTACATTTGAGTTTCCCAGGCAAACGAAAGCAGTGACACCAAAGTTTCTAGTTTCTGTTTGTGTCTCCCCTGAGGAGGTTTCAGGCCAGCTATGTCTTTCAGTACTATCTCTTTTGGTTTGGAAGCTATTGCTGGACGTTTGGTAGAAAAAGCTGCTCCTGCCGAGAAAAACACTTTTGGTGCACCATGCAGGTACATTTTAGTTTCCCAGGCAAACGAAAGCAGTTACACCAAAGTTTCTAGTTTCTGTTTGTGTCTCCCCTGAGGAGGTTTCAGGCCAGCAATGTCTTTCAGTACTATCTCTTTTGGTTTGGAAGCTATTGCTGGACGTTTGGTAGAAAAAGCTGCTCTGGCCGAGAAAAACACTTTTGGTGCACCATGCAGGTACATTTGAGTTTCCCAGGCAAACGAAAGCAGTGACACCAAAGTTTCTAGTTTCTGTTTGTGTCTCCCCTGAGGAGGTTTCAGGCCAGCTATGTCTTTCAGTACTATCTCTTTTGGTTTGGAAGCTATTGCTGGACGTTTGGTAGAAAAAGCTGCTCCGGTTGAGAAAAACACTTTTGGTGCAACATGCAGGTACATTTGAGTTTCCCAGGCAAACGAAAGCAGTTACACCAAAGTTTCTAGTTTCTGTTTGTGTCTCCCCTGAGGAGGTTTCAGGCCAGCTATGTCTTTCAGTACTATCTCTTTTGGTTTGGAAGCTATTGCTGGACGTTTGGTAGAAAAAGCTGCTCCGGCCGAGAAAAACACTTTTGGTGCACCATGCAGGTACATTTGAGTTTCCCAGGCAAACGAAAGCAGTGACACCAAAGTTTCTAGTTTCTGTTTGTGTCTCCCCTGAGGAGGTTTCAGGGCAGCAATATCTTTCAGTACTATCTCTTTTGGTTTGGAAGCTATTGCTGGACGTTTGGTAGAAAAAGCTGCTCCGGCCGAGAAAAACACTTTTGTTGGACCATGCAGGTATATTTGATTTTCCCAGGCAAACGAAAGCAGTGACACCAAAGTTTCTAGTTTCTGTTTGTGTCTCCCCTGAGGAGGTTTCAGGCCAGCTATGTCTTTCAGTACTATCTCTTTTGGTTTGGAAGCTATTGCTGGACGTTTGGTAGAAAAAGCTTCTCCGGCCGAGAAAAACACTTTTGGTGCACCATGCAGGTACATTTGAGTTTCCCAGGCAAACGAAAGCAGTGACACCAAAGTTTCTAGTTTCTGTTTGTGTCTCCCCTGAGGAGGTTTCAGGCCAGCTATGTCTTTCAGTACTATCTCTTTTGGTTTGGAAGCTATTGCTGGACGTTTGGTAGAAAAAGCTGCTCCTGCCGAGAAAAACACTTTTGGTGCACCATGCAGGTACATTTTAGTTTCCCAGGCAAACGAAAGCAGTTACACCAAAGTTTCTAGTTTCTGTTTGTGTCTCCCCTGAGGAGGTTTCAGGCCAGCAATGTCTTTCAGTACTATCTCTTTTGGTTTGGAAGCTATTGCTGGACGTTTGGTAGAAAAAGCTGCTCTGGCCGAGAAAAACACTTTTGGTGCACCATGCAGGTACATTTGAGTTTCCCAGGCAAACGAAAGCAGTGACACCAAAGTTTCTAGTTTCTGTTTGTGTCTCCCCTGAGGAGGTTTCAGGCCAGCTATGTCTTTCAGTACTATCTCTTTTGGTTTGGAGGCTATTGCTGGACGTTTGGCATGTTTGGTAGAAAAAGCTTCTCCGGCCGAGAAAAACACTTTTGGTGCACCATGCAGGTACATTTGAGTTTCCCAGGCAAACGAAAGCAGTTACACCAAAGTTTCTAGTTTCTGTTTGTGTCTCCCCTGAGGAGGTTTCAGGCCAGCTATGTCTTTCAGTACTATCTCTTTTGGTTTGGAAGCTATTGCTGGACGTTTGGTAGAAAAAGCTGCTCCGGCCGAGAAAAACACTTTTGGTGCACCATGCAGGTACATTTGAGTTTCCCAGGCAAACGAAAGCAGTGACACCAATGTTTCTAGTTTCTGTTTGTGTCTCCCCTGAGGAGGTTTCAGGCCAGCTATGTCTTTCAGTACTATCTCTTTTGGTTTGGAGGCTATTGCTGGACGTTTGGCATGTTTGGTAGAAAAAGCTTCTACGGCCGAGAAAAACACTATTGGTGCACCATGCAAGTACATTTTAGTTTCCCAGGCAAACGAAAGCAGTTTACACCAAAGTTTCTAGTTTCTGTTTGTGTCTCCCCTGAGGAGGTTTCAGGGCAGCAATATCTTTCAGTACTATCTCTTTTGGTTTGGAAGCTATTGCTGGACGTTTGGTAGAAAAAGCTGCTCCGGCCGAGAAAAACACTTTTGGTGCACCATGCAGGTATATTTGATTTTCCCAGGCAAACGAAAGCAGTGACACCAAAGTTTCTAGTTTCTGTTTGTGTCTCCCCTGAGGAGGTTTCAGGCCAGCTATGTCTTTCAGTACTATCTCTTTTGGTTTGGAAGCTATTGCTGGACGTTTGGTAGAAAAAGCTGCTCCGGCCGAGAAAAACACTTTTGGTGCACCATGCAGGTACATTTGAGTTTCCCAGGCAAACTAAAGCAGTGACACCAAAGTTTCTAGTTTCTGTTTGTGTCTCCCCTGAGGAGGTTTCAGGCCAGCTATGTCTTTCAGTACTATCTCTTTTGGTTTGGAAGCTATTGCTGGACGTTTGGTAGAAAAAGCTGCTCCTGCCGAGAAAAACACTTTTGGTGCACCATGCAGGTACATTTTAGTTTCCCAGGCAAACGAAAGCAGTTACACCAAAGTTTCTAGTTTCTGTTTGTGTCTCCCCTGAGGAGGTTTCAGGCCAGCAATGTCTTTCAGTACTATCTCTTTTGGTTTGGAAGCTATTGCTGGACGTTTGGTAGAAAAAGCTTCTCCGGCCGAGAAAAACACTTTTGGTGCACCATGCAGGTACATTTGAGTTTCCCAGGCAAACGAAAGCAGTGACACCAAAGTTTCTAGTTTCTGTTTGTGTCTCCCCTGAGGAGGTTTCAGGCCAGCTATGTCTTTCAGTACTATCTCTTTTGGTTTGGAAGCTATTGCTGGACGTTTGGTAGAAAAAGCTGCTCCGGCCGAGAAAAACACTTTTGGTGCACCATGCAGGTACATTTGAGTTTCCCAGGCAAACGAAAGCAGTGACACCAAAGTTTCTAGTTTCTGTTTGTGTCTCCCCTGAGGAGGTTTCAGGCCAGCTATGTCTTTCAGTACTATCTCTTTTGGTTTGGAGGCTATTGCTGGTCGTTTGGCATGTTTGGTAGAAAAAGCTTCTACGGCCGAGAAAAACACTATTGGTGCACCATGGAAGTACATTTTAGTTTCCCAGGCAAACGAAAGCAGTTTACACCAAAGTTTCTAGTTTCTGTTTGTGTCTCCCCTGAGGAGGTTTCAGGCCAGCTATGTCTTTCAGTACTATCTCTTTTGGTTTGGAAGCTATTGCTGGACGTTTGGTAGAAAAAGCTGCTCCGGCCGAGAAAAACACTTTTGGTGCACCATGCAGGTACATTTGAGTTTCCCAGGCAAACGAAAGCAGTTACACCAAAGTTTCTAGTTTCTGTTTGTGTCTCCCCTGAGGAGGTTTCAGGCCAGCTATGTCTTTCAGTACTATCTCTTTTGGTTTGGAGGCTATTGCTGGACGTTTGGCATGTTTGGTAGAAAAAGCTTCTCCGGCCGAGAAAAACACTTTTGGTGCACCATGCAGGTACATTTGAGTTTCCCAGGCAAACGAAAGCAGTTACACCAAAGTTTCTAGTTTCTGTTTGTGTCTCCCCTGAGGAGGTTTCAGGCCAGCTATGTCTTTCAGTACTATCTCTTTTGGTTTGGAAGCTATTGCTGGACGTTTGGTAGAAAAAGCTGCTCCGGCCGAGAAAAACACTTTTGGTGCACCATGCAGGTACATTTGAGTTTCCCAGGCAAACGAAAGCAGTGACACCAAAGTTTCTAGTTTCTGTTTGTGTCTCCCCTGAGGAGGTTTCAGGCCAGCTATGTCTTTCAGTACTATCTCTTTCGGTTTGGAGGCTATTGCTGGACGTTTGGCATGTTTGGTAGAAAAAGCTTCTACGGCCGAGAAAAACACTATTGGTGCACCATGCAAGTACATTTTAGTTTCCCAGGCAAACGAAAGCAGTTACACCAAAGTTTCTAGTTTCTGTTTGTGTCTCCCCTGAGGAGGTTTCAGGCCAGCTATGTCTTTCAGTACTATCTCTTTTGGTTTGGAAGCTATTGCTGGACGTTTGGTAGAAAAAGCTGCTCCGGTTGAGAAAAACACTTTTGGTGCAACATGCAGGTACATTTGAGTTTCCCAGGCAAACGAAAGCAGTGACACCAAAGTTTCTAGTTTCTGTTTGTGTCTCCCCTGAGGAGGTTTCAGGCCAGCTATGTCTTTCAGTACTATCTCTTTCGGTTTGGAGGCTATTGCTGGACGTTTGGCATGTTTGGTAGAAAAAGCTTCTACGGCCGAGAAAAACACTATTGGTGCACCATGCAAGTACATTTTAGTTTCCCAGGCAAACGAAAGCAGTTACACCAAAGTTTCTAGTTTCTGTTTGTGTCTCCCCTGAGGAGGTTTCAGGCCAGCTATGTCTTTCAGTACTATCTCTTTTGGTTTGGAAGCTATTGCTGGACGTTTGGTAGAAAAAGCTGCTCCGGCCGAGAAAAACACTTTTGGTGCAACATGCAGGTACATTTGAGTTTCCCAGGCAAACGAAAGCAGTTACACCAAAGTTTCTAGTTTCTGTTTGTGTCTCCCCTGAGGAGGTTTCAGGCCAGCAATGTCTTTCAGTACTATCTCTTTTGGTTTGGAAGCTATTGCTGTACGTTTGGTAGAAAAAGCTGCTCCGGCCGAGAAAAACACTTTTGGTGCACCATGCAGGTACATTTGAGTTTCCCAGGCAAACGAAAGCAGTGACACCAAAGTTTCTAGTTTCTGTTTGTGTCTCACCTGAGGAGGTTTCAGGCCAGCAATATCTTTCAGTACTATCTCTTTTGGTTTGGAAGCTATTGCTGGACGTTTGGTAGAAAAAGCTGCTCCGGCCCAGAAAAACACTTTTGGTGCACCATGCAGGTATATTTGATTTTCCCAGGCAAACGAAAGCAGTGACACTAAAGTTTCTAGTTTCTGTTTGTGTCTCCCCTGAGGAGGTTTCAGGCCAGCTATGTCTTTCAGTACTATCTCTTTTGGTTTGGAAGCTATTGCTGGACGTTTGGTAGAAAAAGCTGCTCCGGCCGAGAAAAACACTTTTGGTGCACCATGCAGGTACATTTGAGTTTCCCAGGCAAACGAAAGCAGTTAAACCAAAGTTTCTAGTTTCTGTTTGTGTCTCCCCTGAGGAGGTTTCAGGCCAGCTATGTCTTTCAGTACTATCTCTTTTGGTTTGGAAGCTATTGCTGGACGTTTGGTAGAAAAAGCTGCTCCGGCCGAGAAAAACACTTTTGGTGCACCATGCAGGTACATTTGAGTTTCCCAGGAAAACGAAAGCAGTTACACCAAAGTTTCTAGTTTCTGTTTGTGTCTCCCCTGAGGAGGTTTCAGGCCAGCAATGTCTTTCAGTACTATCTCTTTTGGTTTGGAAGCTATTGCTGGACGTTTGGTAGAAAAAGCTGCTCCGGCCGAGAAAAACACTTTTGGTGCACCATGCAGGTACATTTGAGTTTCCCAGGCAAACGAAAGCAGTTACACCAAAGTTTCTAGTTTCTGTTTGTGTCTCCCCTGAGGAGGTTTCAGGCCAGCTATGTCTTTCAGTACTATCTCTTTTGGTTTGGAGGCTATTGCTGGACGTTTGGCATGTTTGGTAGAAAAAGCTTCTCCGGCCGAGAAAAACACTTTTGGTGCACCATGCAGGTACATTTGAGTTTCCCAGGCAAACGAAAGCAGTTACACCAAAGTTTCTAGTTTCTGTTTGTGTCTCCCCTGAGGAGGTTTCAGGCCAGCTATGTCTTTCAGTACTATCTCTTTTGGTTTGGAAGCTATTGCTGGACGTTTGGTAGAAAAAGCTGCTCCGGCCGAGAAAAACACTTTTGGTGCACCATGCAGGTACATTTGAGTTTCCCAGGCAAACGAAAGCAGTGACACCAAAGTTTCTAGTTTCTGTTTGTGTCTCCCCTGAGGAGGTTTCAGGCCAGCTATGTCTTTCAGTACTATCTCTTTCGGTTTGGAGGCTATTGCTGGACGTTTGGCATGTTTGGTAGAAAAAGCTTCTACGGCCGAGAAAAACACTATTGGTGCACCATGCAGGTACATTTGAGTTTCCCAGGCAAACGAAAGAAGTTACACCAAAGTTTCTAGTTTCTGTTTGTGTCTCCCCTGAGGAGGTTTCAGGCCAGCTATGTCTTTCAGTACTATCTCTTTTGGTTTGGAAGCTATTGCTGGACGTTTGGTAGAAAAAGCTGCTCCGGTTGAGAAAAACACTTTTGGTGCAACATGCAGGTACATTTGAGTTTCCCAGGCAAACGAAAGCAGTTACACCAAAGTTTCTAGTTTCTGTTTGTGTCTCCCCTGAGGAGGTTTCAGGCCAGCTATGTCTTTCAGTACTATCTCTTTTGGTTTGGAAGCTATTGCTGGACGTTTGGTAGAAAAAGCTGCTCCGGCCGAGAAAAACACTTTTGGTGCACCATGCAGGTACATTTGAGTTTCCCAGGCAAACGAAAGCAGTGACACCAAAGTTTCTAGTTTCTGTTTGTGTCTCCCCTGAGGAGGTTTCAGGGCAGCAATATCTTTCAGTACTATCTCTTTTGGTTTGGAAGCTATTGCTGGACGTTTGGTAGAAAAAGCTGCTCCGGCCGAGAAAAACACTTTTGTTGGACCATGCAGGTATATTTGATTTTCCCAGGCAAACGAAAGCAGTGACACCAAAGTTTCTAGTTTCTGTTTGTGTCTCCCCTGAGGAGGTTTCAGGCCAGCTATGTCTTTCAGTACTATCTCTTTTGGTTTGGAAGCTATTGCTGGACGTTTGGTAGAAAAAGCTTCTCCGGCCGAGAAAAACACTTTTGGTGCACCATGCAGGTACATTTGAGTTTCCCAGGCAAACGAAAGCAGTGACACCAAAGTTTCTAGTTTCTGTTTGTGTCTCCCCTGAGGAGGTTTCAGGCCAGCTATGTCTTTCAGTACTATCTCTTTTGGTTTGGAAGCTATTGCTGGACGTTTGGTAGAAAAAGCTGCTCCTGCCGAGAAAAACACTTTTGGTGCACCATGCAGGTACATTTTAGTTTCCCAGGCAAACGAAAGCAGTTACACCAAAGTTTCTAGTTTCTGTTTGTGTCTCCCCTGAGGAGGTTTCAGGCCAGCAATGTCTTTCAGTACTATCTCTTTTGGTTTGGAAGCTATTGCTGGACGTTTGGTAGGAAAAGCTGCTCTGGCCGAGAAAAACACTTTTGGTGCACCATGCAGGTACATTTGAGTTTCCCAGGCAAACGAAAGCAGTGACACCAAAGTTTCTAGTTTCTGTTTGTGTCTCCCCTGAGGAGGTTTCAGGCCAGCTATGTCTTTCAGTACTATCTCTTTTGGTTTGGAGGCTATTGCTGGACGTTTGGCATGTTTGGTAGAAAAAGCTTCTCCGGCCGAGAAAAACACTTTTGGTGCACCATGCAGGTACATTTGAGTTTCCCAGGCAAACGAAAGCAGTTACACCAAAGTTTCTAGTTTCTGTTTGTGTCTCCCCTGAGGAGGTTTCAGGCCAGCTATGTCTTTCAGTACTATCTCTTTTGGTTTGGAAGCTATTGCTGGACGTTTGGTAGAAAAAGCTGCTCCGGCCGAGAAAAACACTTTTGGTGCACCATGCAGGTACATTTGAGTTTCCCAGGCAAACGAAAGCAGTGACACCAAAGTTTCTAGTTTCTGTTTGTGTCTCCCCTGAGGAGGTTTCAGGCCAGCTATGTCTTTCAGTACTATCTCTTTTGGTTTGGAGGCTATTGCTGGACGTTTGGCATGTTTGGTAGAAAAAGCTTCTACGGCCGAGAAAAACACTATTGGTGCACCATGCAAGTACATTTTAGTTTCCCAGGCAAACGAAAGCAGTTTACACCAAAGTTTCTAGTTTCTGTTTGTGTCTCCCCTGAGGAGGTTTCAGGGCAGCAATATCTTTCAGTACTATCTCTTTTGGTTTGGAAGCTATTGCTGGACGTTTGGTAGAAAAAGCTGCTCCGGCCGAGAAAAACACTTTTGGTGGACCATGCAGGTATATTTGATTTTCCCAGGCAAACGAAAGCAGTGACACCAAAGTTTCTAGTTTCTGTTTGTGTCTCCCCTGAGGAGGTTTCAGGCCAGCTATGTCTTTCAGTACTATCTCTTTTGGTTTGGAAGCTATTGCTGGACGTTTGGTAGAAAAAGCTGCTCCGGCCGAGAAAAACACTTTTGGTGCACCATGCAGGTACATTTGAGTTTCCCAGGCAAACGAAAGCAGTGACACCAAAGTTTCTAGTTTCTGTTTGTGTCTCCCCTGAGGAGGTTTCAGGCCAGCTATGTCTTTCAGTACTATCTCTTTTGGTTTGGAAGCTATTGCTGGACGTTTGGTAGAAAAAGCTGCTCCTGCCGAGAAAAACACTTTTGGTGCACCATGCAGGTACATTTGAGTTTCCCAGGCAAACGAAAGCAGTTACACCAAAGTTTCTAGTTTCTGTTTGTGTCTCCCCTGAGGAGGTTTCAGGCCAGCAATGTCTTTCAGTACTATCTCTTTTGGTTTGGAAGCTATTGCTGGACGTTTGGTAGAAAAAGCTTCTCCGGCCGAGAAAAACACTTTTGGTGCACCATGCAGGTACATTTGAGTTTCCCAGGCAAACGAAAGCAGTGACACCAAAGTTTCTAGTTTCTGTTTGTGTCTCCCCTGAGGAGGTTTCAGGCCAGCTATGTCTTTCAGTACTATCTCTTTTGGTTTGGAAGCTATTGCTGGACGTTTGGTAGAAAAAGCTGCTCCGGCCGAGAAAAACACTTTTGGTGCACCATGCAGGTACATTTGAGTTTCCCAGGCAAACGAAAGCAGTGACACCAAAGTTTCTAGTTTCTGTTTGTGTCTCCCCTGAGGAGGTTTCAGGCCAGCTATGTCTTTCAGTACTATCTCTTTTGGTTTGGAGGCTATTGCTGGACGTTTGGCATGTTTGGTAGAAAAAGCTTCTACGGCCGAGAAAAACACTATTGGTGCACCATGGAAGTACATTTTAGTTTCCCAGGCAAACGAAAGCAGTTTACACCAAAGTTTCTAGTTTCTGTTTGTGTCTCCCCTGAGGAGGTTTCAGGCCAGCTATGTCTTTCAGTACTATCTCTTTTGGTTTGGAAGCTATTGCTGGACGTTTGGTAGAAAAAGCTGCTCCGGCCGAGAAAACCACTTTTGGTGCAACATGCAGGTACATTTGAGTTTCCCAGGCAAACGAAAGCAGTTACACCAAAGTTTCTAGTTTCTGTTTGTGTCTCCCCTGAGGAGGTTTCAGGCCAGCTATGTCTTTCAGTACTATCTCTTTTGGTTTGGAAGCTATTGCTGGACGTTTGGTAGAAAAAGCTGCTCCGGCCGAGAAAAACACTTTTGGTGCACCATGCAGGTACATTTGAGTTTCCCAGGCAAACGAAAGCAGTGACACCAAAGTTTCTAGTTTCTGTTTGTGTCTCCCCTGAGGAGGTTTCAGGCCAGCAATATCTTTCAGTACTATCCCTTTTGGTTTGGAAGCTATTGGTGGACGTTTGGTAGAAAAAGCTGCTCCGTTCGAGAAATACACTTTTGGTGGACCATGCAGGTATATTTGATTTTCCCAGGCAAACGAAAGCAGTGACACCAAAGTTTCTAGTTTCTGTTTGTGTCTCCCCTGAGGAGGTTTCAGGCCAGCTATGTCTTTCAGTACTATCTCTTTTGGTTTGGAGGCTATTGCTGGACGTTTGGTAGAAAAAGCTTCTCCGGCCGAGAAAAACACTTTTGGTGCACCATGCAGGTACATTTGAGTTTCCCAGGCAAACGAAAGCAGTGACACCAAAGTTTCTAGTTTCTGTTTGTGTCTCCCCTGCGGAGGTTTCAGGCCAGCTATGTCTTTCAGTACTATCTCTTTTGGTTTGGAAGCTATTGCTGGACGTTTGGTAGAAAAAGCTGCTCCGGCCGAGAAAAACACTTTTGGTGCACCATGCAGGTACATTTGAGTTTCCCAGGAAAACGAAAGCAGTGACACCAAAGTTTCTAGTTTCTGTTTGTGTCTCCCCTGAGGAGGTTTCAGGCCAGCAATGTCTTTCAGTACTATCTCTTTTGGTTTGGAAGCTATTGCTGGACGTTTTGTAGAAAAAGCTGCTCCGGCCGAGAAAAACACTTTTGGTGCACCATGCAGGTACATTTGAGTTTCCCAGGCAAACGAAAGCAGTTACACCAAAGTTTCTAGTTTCTGTTTGTGTCTCCCCTGAGGAGGTTTCAGGCCAGCTATGTCTTTCAGTACTATCTCTTTTGGTTTGGAGGCTATTGCTGGACGTTTGGCATGTTTGGTAGAAAAAGCTTCTCCGGCCGAGAAAAACACTTTTGGTGCACTATGCAGGTACATTTGAGTTTCCCAGGCAAACGAAAGCAGTTACACCAAAGTTTCTAGTTTCTGTTTGTGTCTCCCCTGAGGAGGTTTCAGGCCAGCTATGTCTTTCAGTACTATCTCTTTTGGTTTGGAAGCTATTGCTGGACGTTTGGTAGAAAAAGCTGCTCCGGCCGAGAAAAACACTTTTGGTGCACCATGCAGGTACATTTGAGTTTCCCAGGCAAACGAAAGCAGTGACACCAAAGTTTCTAGTTTCTGTTTGTGTCTCCCCTGAGGAGGTTTCAGGCCAGCTATGTCTTTCAGTACTATCTCTTTCGGTTTGGAGGCTATTGCTGGACGTTTGGCATGTTTGGTAGAAAAAGCTTCTACGGCCGAGAAAAACACTGTTGGTGCACCATGCAAGTACATTTTAGTTTCCCAGGCAAACGAAAGCAGTGACACCAAAGTTTCTAGTTTCTGTTTGTGTCTCCCCTGAGGAGGTTTCAGTCCAGCTATGTCTTTCAGTACTATCTCTTTTGGTTTGGAAGCTATTGCTGGACGTTTGGTAGAAAAAGCTGCTCCGGCCGAGAAAAACACTTTTGGTGCACCATGCAGGTACATTTGAGTTTCCCAGGCAAACGAAAGCAGTTACACCAAAGTTTCTAGTTTCTGTTTGTGTCTCCCCTGAGGAGGTTTCAGGCCAGCTATGTCTTTCAGTACTATCTCTTTTGGTTTGGAAGCTATTGCTGGACGTTTGGTAGAAAAAGCTGCTCCGGCCGAGAAAAACACTTTTGGTGCACCATGCAGGTACATTTGAGTTTCCCAGGCAAACGAAAGCAGTTACACCAAAGTTTCTAGTTTCTGTTTGTGTCTCCCCTGAGGAGGTTTCAGGCCAGCAATGTCTTTCAGTACTATCTCTTTTGGTTTGGAAGCTATTGCTGGACGTTTGGTAGAAAAAGCTGCTGCGGCCGAGAAAAACAATTTTGGTGCACCATGCAGGTACATTTGAGTTTCCCAGGCAAACGAAAGCAGTGACACCAAAGTTTCTAGTTTCTGTTTGTGTCCCCCCTGAGGAGGTTTCAGGCCAGCTATGTCTTTCAGTACTATCTCTTTTGGTTTGGAGGCTATTGCTGGACGTTTGGCATGTTTGGTAGAAAAAGCTTCTACGGCCGAGAAAAACACTTTTGGTGCACCATGCAGGTACATTTGAGTTTCCCAGGCAAACGAAAGCAGTTACACCAAAGTTTCTAGTTTCTGTTTGTGTCTCCCCTGAGGAGGTTTCAGGCCAGCTATGTCTTTCAGTACTATCTCTTTTGGTTTGGAAGCTATTGCTGGATGTTTTGTAGAAAAAGCTGCTCCGGCCGTGAAAAACACTTTTGGTGCACCATGCAGGTACATTTGAGTTTCCCAGGAAAACGAAAGCAGTGACACCAAAGTTTCTAGTTTCTGTTTGTGTCTCCCCTGAGGAGGTTTCAGGCCAGCTATGTCTTTCAGTACTATCTCTTTCGGTTTGGAGGCTATTGCTGGACGTTTGGCATGTTTGGTAGAAAAAGCTTCTACGGCCGAGAAAAACACTATTGGTGCACCATGCAGGTACATTTGAGTTTCCCAGGCAAACGAAAGCAGTTACACCAAAGTTTCTAGTTTCTGTTTGTGTCTCCCCTGAGGAGGTTTCAGGCCAGCTATGTCTTTCAGTACTATCTCTTTTGGTTTGGAAGCTATTGCTGGACGTTTGGTAGAAAAAGCTGCTCCGGCCGAGAAAAACACTTTTGGTGCAACATGCAGGTACATTTGAGTTTCCCAGGCAAACGAAAGCAGTTACACCAAAGTTTCTAGTTTCTGTTTGTGTCTCCCCTGAGGAGGTTTCAGGCCAGCTATGTCTTTCAGTACTATCTCTTTTGGTTTGGAAGCTATTGCTGGACGTTTGGTAGAAAAAGCTGCTCCGGCCGAGAAAAACACTTTTGGTGCACCATGCAGGTACATTTGAGTTTCCCAGGCAAACGAAAGCAGTGACACCAAAGTTTCTAGTTTCTGTTTGTGTCTCCCCTGAGGAGGTTTCAGGCCAGCAATATCTTTCAGTACTATCTCTTTTGGTTTGGAAGCTATTGCTGGACGTTTGGTAGAAAAAGCTGCTCCGGCCGAGAAAAACACTTTTGGTGGACCATGCAGGTATATTTGATTTTCCCAGGCAAACGAAAGCAGTGACACCAAGCTTTCTAGTTTCTGTTTGTGTCTCCCCTGAGGAGGTTTCAGGCCAGCTATGTCTTTCAGTACTATCTCTTTTGGTTTGGAAGCTATTGCTGGACGTTTGGTAGAAAAAGCTGCTCCGGCCGAGAAAAACACTTTTGGTGCACCATGCAGGTACATTTGAGTTTCCCAGGCAAACGAAAGCAGTTACACCAAAGTTTCTAGTTTCTGTTTGTGTCTCCCCTGAGGAGGTTTCAGGCCAGCTATGTCTTTCAGTACTATCTCTTTTGGTTTGGAAGCTATTGCTGGACGTTTGGTAGAAAAAGCTGCTCCGGCCGAGAAAAACACTTTTGGTGCACCATGCAGGTACATTTGAGTTTCCCAGGCAAACGAAAGCAGTTACACCAAAGTTTCTAGTTTCTGTTTGTGTCTCCCCTGAGGAGGTTTCAGGCCAGCAATGTCTTTCAGTACTATCTCTTTTGGTTTGGAAGCTATTGCTGGACGTTTGGTAGAAAAAGCTGCTGCGGCCGAGAAAAACAATTTTGGTGCACCATGCAGGTACATTTGAGTTTCCCAGGCAAACGAAAGCAGTTACACCAAAGTTTCTAGTTTCTGTTTGTGTCCCCCCTGAGGAGGTTTCAGGCCAGCTATGTCTTTCAGTACTATCTCTTTTGGTTTGGAGGCTATTGCTGGACGTTTGGCATGTTTGGTAGAAAAAGCTTCTACGGCCGAGAAAAACACTTTTGGTGCACCATGCAGGTACATTTGAGTTTCCCAGGCAAACGAAAGCAGTTACACCAAAGTTTCTAGTTTCTGTTTGTGTCTCCCCTGAGGAGGTTTCAGGCCAGCTATGTCTTTCAGTACTATCTCTTTTGGTTTGGAAGCTATTGCTGGACGTTTTGTAGAAAAAGCTGCTCCGGCCGTGAAAAACACTTTTGGTGCACCATGCAGGTACATTTGAGTTTCCCAGGAAAACGAAAGCAGTGACACCAAAGTTTCTAGTTTCTGTTTGTGTCTCCCCTGAGGAGGTTTCAGGCCAGCTATGTCTTTCAGTACTATCTCTTTCGGTTTGGAGGCTATTGCTGGACGTTTGGCATGTTTGGTAGAAAAAGCTTCTACGGCCGAGAAAAACACTATTGGTGCACCATGCAAGTACATTTTAGTTTCCCAGGCAAATGAAAGCAGTTACACCAAAGTTTCTAGTTTCTGTTTGTGTCTCCCCTGAGGAGGTTTCAGGCCAGCTATGTCTTTCAGTACTATCTCTTTTGGTTTGGAAGCTATTGCTGGACGTTTGGTAGAAAAAGCTGCTCCGGCCGAGAAAAACACTTTTGGTGCACCATGCAGGTACATTTGAGTTTCCCAGGCAAACGAAAGCAGTGACACCAAAGTTTCTAGTTTCTGTTTGTGTCTCCCCTGAGGAGGTTTCAGGCCAGCAATATCTTTCAGTACTATCTCTTTTGGTTTGGAAGCTATTGCTGGACGTTTGGTAGAAAAAGCTGCTCCGGCCGAGAAAAACACTTTTGGTGGACCATGCAGGTATATTTGATTTTCCCAGGCAAACGAAAGCAGTGACACCAAGCTTTCTAGTTTCTGTTTGTGTCTCCCCTGAGGAGTTTTCAGGCCAGCTATGTCTTTCAGTACTATCTCTTTTGGTTTGGAAGCTATTGCTGGACGTTTGGCATGTTTGGTAGAAAAAGCTTCTCCGGCCGAGAAAAACACTTTTGGTGCACCATGCAGGTACATTTGAGTTTCCCAGGCAAACGAAAGCAGTGACACCAAAGTTTCTAGTTTCTGTTTGTGTCTCCCCTGAGGAGGTTTCAGGCCAGCTATGTCTTTCAGTACTATCTCTTTCGGTTTGGAGGCTATTGCTGGACGTTTGGCATGTTTGGTAGAAAAAGCTTCTCCGGCCGAGAAAAACACTTTTGGTGCACCATGCAGGTACATTTGAGTTTCCCAGGCAAACGAAAGCAGTTACACCAAAGTTTCTAGTTTCTGTTTGTGTCTCCCCTGAGGTGGTTTCAGGCCAGCTATGTCTTTCAGTACTATCTCTTTTGGTTTGGAAGCTATTGCTGGACGTTTGGTAGAAAAAGCTGCTCCGGCCGAGAAAACCAATTTTGGTGCACCATGCAGGTACATTTGAGTTTCCCAGGCAAACGAAAGCAGTGACACCAAAGTTTCTAGTTTCTGTTTGTGTCTCCCCTGAGGAGGTTTCAGGCCAGCTAGGTCTTTCAGTACTATCTCTTTCAGTTTGGAGGCTATTGCTGGACGTTTGGCATGTTTGGTAGAAAAAGCTTCTACGGCCGAGAAAAACACTATTGGTGCAACATGCAAGTACATTTTAGTTTCCCAGGCAAACGAAAGCAGTGACACCAAAGTTTCTAGTTTCTGTTTGTGTCTCCCCTGAGGAGGTTTCAGGCCAGCTATGTCTTTCAGTACTATCTCTTTTGGTTTGGAAGCTATTGCTGGACGTTTGGTAGAAAAAGCTGCTCCGGCCGAGAAAAACACTTTTGGTGCACCATGCAGGTACATTTGAGTTTCCCAGGCAAACGAAAGCAGTGACACCAAAGTTTCTAGTTTCTGTTTGTGTCTCCCCTGAGGAGGTGTCAGGCCAGCTATGTCTTTCAGTACTATCTCTTTTGGTTTGGAAGCTATTGCTGGACGTTTGGTAGAAAAAGCTGCTCCGGCCGAGAAAAACACTTTTGGTGCACCATGCAGGTACATTAGAGATTCCCAGGCAAACGAAAGCAGTTACACCAAAGTTTCTAGTTTCTGTTTTTGTCTCCCCTGAGGAGGTTTCAGGCCAGCAATATCTTTCAGTACTATCTCTTTTGGTTTGGAAGCTATTGCTGGACGTTTGGTAGAAAAAGCTGCTCCGGCCGAGAAAAACACTTTTGGTGCACCATGCAGGTATATTTGATTTTCCCAGGCAAACGAAAGCAGTGACACCAAAGTTTCTAGTTTCTGTTTGTGTCTCCCCTGAGGAGGTTTCAGGCCAGCTATGTCTTTCAGTACTATCTCTTTTGGTTTGGAAGCTATTGCTGGACGTTTGGTAGAAAAAGCTGCTCCGGCCGAGAAAAACACTTTTGGTGCACCATGCAGGTACATTTGAGTTTCCCAGGCAAACGAAAGCAGTTACACGAAAGTTTCTAGTTTCTGTTTGTGTCTCCCCTGAGGAGGTTTCAGGCCAGCAATATCTTTCAGAACTATCTGTTTTGGTTTAGAAGCTATTGCTGGACTTTTGGTAGAAAAAGCTGCTCCGGCCGAGAAAAACACTTTTGGTGCACCATGCAGGTACATTTGAGTTTCCCAGGCAAACGAAAGCAGTTACACCAAAGTTTCTAGTTTCTGTTTGTGTCTCCCCTGAGGAGGTTTCAGGCCAGCTATGTCTTTCAGTACTATCTCTTTTGGTTTGGAAGCTATTGCTGGACGTTTGGTAGAAAAAGCTGCTCCGGACGAGAAAAACACTTTTGGTGCACCATGCAGTTACATTTGAGTTTCCCAGGCAAACGAAAGCAGTTACACCAAAGTTTCTAGTTTCTGTTTGTGTCTCCCCTGAGGAGGTTTCAGGCTAGCAATATCTTTCAGTACTATCTCTTTTGGTTTGGAAGCTATTGCTGGACGTTTGGCATGTTTGGTAGAAAAAGCTGCTCCGGCCGAGAAAAACACTTTTGGTGCACCATGCAGGTACATTTGAGTTTCCCAGGCAAACGAAAGCAGTGACACCAAAGTTTCTAGTTTCTGTTTGTGTCTCCCCTGAGGAGGTTTCAGACCAGCAATATCTTTCAGTACTATCTCTTTTGGTTTGGAAGCTATTGCTGGACGTTTGGTAGAAAAAGCTGCTCCGGCCGTGAAAAACACTTTTGGTGCACCATGCAGGTACATTTGAGTTTCCCAGGCAAACGAAAGCAGTTACACCAAAGTTTCTAGTTTCTGTTTGTGTCTCCCCTGAGGAGGTTTCAGGCCAGCTATGTCTTTCATACTATCTCTTTTGGTTTGGAAGCTATTGCTGGACGTTTGGTAGAAAAAGCTGCTCCGGCCGAGAAAAATCTTTTGGTGCACCATGCAGGTACATTTGAGTTTCCCAGGCAAACGAAAGCAGTTACACCAAAGTTTCTAGTTTCTGTTTGTGTCTCCCCTGAGGAGGTTTCAGGCCAGCAATATCTTTCAGTACTATCTCTTTTGGTTTGGAAGCTATTGCTGGACGTTTGGTAGAAAAAGCTGCTCCGGCCGAGAAAAACACTTTTGGTGGACCATGCAGTTACATTTGAGTTTCCCAGGCAAACGAAAGCAGTGACACCAAAGTTTCTAGTTTCTGTTTGTGTCTCCCCTGAGGAGGTTTCAGGCTAGCAATATCTTTCAGCACTATCTCTTTTGGTTTGGAAGCTATTGCCGGACGTTTGGCATGTTTGGTAGAAAAAGCTGCTCCGGCCGAGAAAAACACTTTTGGTGCACCATGGAGGTACATTTGAGTTTCCCAGGCAAACGAAAGCAGTGACACCAAAGTTTCTAGTTTCTGTTTGTGTCTCCCCTGAGGAGGTTTCAGACCAGCAATATCTTTCAGTACTATCTCTTTTAGTTTGGAAGCTATTGCTGGACTTTTGGTAGAAAAAGCTGCTCCGGCCGTGAAAAACACTTTTGGTGCAACATGCAGGTACATTTGAGTTTCCCAGGCAAACGAAAGCAGTTACACCAAAGTTTCTAGTTTCTGTTTGTGTCTCCCCTGAGGAGGTTTCAGGCCAGCTATGTCTTTCATACTATCTCTTTTGGTTTGGAAGCTATTTCTGGACGTTTGGTAGAAAAAGCTGCTCCGGCCGAGAAAAACACTTTTGGTGCACCATGCAGGTACATTTGAGTTTCCCAGGCAAACGAAAGCAGTTACACCAAAGTTTCTAGTTTCTGTTTGTGTCTCCCCTGAAGAGGTTTCAGGCCAGCAATGTCTTTCAGTACTATCTCTTTTGGTTTGGAAGCTATTGCTGGACGTTTGGTAGAAAAAGCTTCTCCAGCCGAGAAAAACACTTTTGGTGCACCATGCAGGTACATTTGAGTTTCCCAGGCAAACGAAAGCCGTGACACCAAAGTTTCTAGTTTCTGTTTGTGTCTCCCCTGAAGGAGGTTTCAGGCCAGCTATGTCTCTCTGTACTATCTCTTTTGGTTTGGAAGCTATTGCTTGACGTTTTGTAGAAAAAGCTGCTCAGGCCGAGAAAAACACTTTTGGTGCACCATGCAGGTACATTTGAGTTTCCCAGGCAAACGAAAGCAGTTACACCAAAGTTTCTAGTTTCTGTTTGTGTCTCCCCTGAGGAGGTTTCAGGCCAGCTATGTCTTTCAGTACTATCTCTTTTGGTTTGGAAGCTATTGCTGGACGTTTGGTAGAAAAAGCTGCTCCGGCCGAGAAAAACACTTTTGGTGCAACATGCAGGTACATTTGAGTTTCCCAGGCAAACGAAAGCAGTTACACCAAAGTTTCTAGTTTCTGTTTGTGTCTCCCCTGAGGAGGTTTCAGGCCAGCTATGTCTTTCAGTACTATCTCTTTCAGTTTGGAGGCTATTGCTGGATGTTTGGCATGTTTGGTAGAAAAAGCTGCTCCGGCCGAGAAAAACACTATTGGTGCAACATGCAAGTACATTTGAGTTTCCCAGGCAAACGAAAGCAGTGACACCAAAGTTTCTAGTTTCTGTTTGTGTCTCCCCTGAGGAGGTTTCAGGCCAGCTATGTCTTTCAGTACTATCTCTTTTGGTTTGGAAGCTATTGCTGGACGTTTGGTAGAAAAAGCTGCTCTGGCCGAGAAAAACACTTTTGGTGCACCATGCAGGTACATTTGAGTTTCCCAGGCAAACGAAAGCAGTGACACCAAAGTTTCTAGTTTCTGTTTGTGTCTCCCCTGAGGAGGTTTCAGGCCAGCTATGTCTTTCAGTACTATCTCTTTTGGTTTGGAGGCTATTGCTGGACGTTTGGCATGTTTGGTAGAAAAAGCTTCTACGGCCGAGAAAAACACTTTTGGTGCACCATGCAGGTACATTTGAGTTTCCCAGGCAAACGAAAGCAGTGACACCAAAGTTTCTAGTTTCTGTTTGTGTCTCCCCTGAGGAGGTTTCAGGCCAGCTATGTCTTTCAGTACTATCTCTTTTGGTTTGGAAGCTATTGCTGGACGTTTGGTAGAAAAAGCTGCTCCGGCCGAGAAAAACACTTTTGGTGCACCATGCAGGTACATTTGAGTTTCCCAGGCAAACGAAAGCAGTTACACCAAAGTTTCTAGTTTCTGTTTGTGTCTCCCCTGAGGAGGTTTCAGGCCAGCTATGTCTTTCAGTACTATCTCTTTTGGTTTGGAGGCTATTGCTGGACGTTTGGCATGTTTTGTAGAAAAAGCTTCTACGGCCGAGAAAAACACTTTTGGTGCACCATGCAGGTACATTTGAGTTTCCCAGGCAAACGAAAGCAGTTACACCAAAGTTTCTAGTTTCTGTTTGTGTCTCCCCTGAGGAGGTTTCAGGCCAGCTATGTCTTTCAGTACTATCTCTTTTGGTTTGGAAGCTATTGCTGGACGTTTGGCATGTTTGGTAGAAAAAGCTTCTCCGGCCGAGAAAAACACTTTTGGTGCACCATGCAGGTACATTTGAGTTTCCCAGGCAAACGAAAGCAGTGACACCAAAGTTTCTAGTTTCTGTTTGTGTCTCCCCTGAGGAGGTTTCAGGCTAGCAATGTCTTTCAGTACTATCTCTTTTGGTTTGGAAGCTATTGCTGGACGTTTGGCATGTTTGGTAGAAAAAGCTGCTCCGGCCGAGAAAAACACTTTTGGTGCACCATGCAGGTACATTTGAGTTTCCCAGGCAAACGAAAGCAGTGACACCAAAGTTTCTAGTTTCTGTTTGTGTCTCCCCTGAGGAGGTTTCAGGCCAGCTATGTCTTTCAGTACTATCTCTTTTGGTTTGGAAGCTATTGCTGGACGTTTGGTAGAAAAAGCTGCTCCGGCCGAGAAAAACACTTTTGGTGCACCATGCAGGTACATTTGAGTTTCCCAGGCAAACGAAAGCAGTTACACCAAAGTTTCTAGTTTCTGTTTGTGTCTCCCCTGAGGAGGTTTCAGGCCAGCAATATCTTTCAGTACTATCTCTTTTGGTTTGGAAGCTATTGCTGGACGTTTGGTAGAAAAAGCTGCTCCGGCCGAGAAAAACACTTTTGGTGGACCATGCAGGTATATTTGATTTTCCCAGGCAAACGAAAGCAGTGACACCAAAGTTTCTAGTTTCTGTTTGTGTCTCCCCTGAGGAGGTTTCAGGCCAGCTATGTCTTTCAGTACTATCTCTTTTGGTTTGGAAGCTATTGCTGGACGTTTTGTAGAAAAAGCTTCTCCGGCCGAGAAAAACACTTTTGGTGCACCATGCAGGTACATTTGAGTTTCCCAGGCAAACGAAAGCAGTGACACCAAAGTTTCTAGTTTCTGTTTGTGTCTCCCCTGAGGAGGTTTCAGGCCAGCTATGTCTTTCAGTACTATCTCTTTTGGTTTGGAAGCTATTGCTGGACGTTTGGTAGAAAAAGCTGCTCCGGCCGAGAAAAACACTTTTGGTGCACCATGCAGGTACATTTGAGTTTCCCAGGAAAACGAAAGCAGTGACACCAAAGTTTCTAGTTTCTGTTTGTGTCTCCCCTGAGGAGGTTTCAGGCCAGCTATGTCTTTCAGTACTATCTCTTTTGGTTTGGAGGCTATTGCTGGACGTTTGGCATGTTTGGTAGAAAAAGCTTCTCCGGCCGAGAAAAACACTTTTGGTGCACCATGCAGGTACATTTGAGTTTCCCAGGCAAACGAAAGCAGTTACACCAAAGTTTCATGTTTCTGTTTGTGTCTCCCCTGAGGAGGTTTCAGGCCAGCTATGTTTTTCAGTACTATCTCTTTTGGTTTGGAAGCTATTGCTGGACGTTTGGTAGAAAAAGCTGCTCCGGCCGAGAAAAACACTTTTGGTGCAACATGCAGGTACATTTGAGTTTCCCAGGCAAACGAAAGCAGTGACACCAAAGTTTCTAGTTTCTGTTTGTGTCTCCCCTGAGGAGGTTTCAGGCCAGCTATGTCTTTCAGTACTATCTCTTTTGGTTTGGAAGCTATTGCTGGACGTTTGGTAGAAAAAGCTGCTCCGGCCGAGAAAAACACTTTTGGTGCACCATGCAGGTACATTTGAGTTTCCCAGGCAAACGAAAGCAGTGACACCAAAGTTTCTAGTTTCTGTTTGTGTCTCCCCTGAGGAGGTTTCAGGCCAGCAATATCTTTCAGTACTATCTCTTTTGGTTTGGAAGCTATTGCTGGACGTTTGGTAGAAAAAGCTACTCCGGCCGAGAAAAACACTTTTGGTGGACCATGCAGGTATATTTGATTTTCCCAGGCAAACGAAAGCAGTTACACCAAAGTTTCTAGTTTCTGTTTGTGTCTCCCCTGAGGTGGTTTCAGGCCAGCTATGTCTTTCAGTACTATCTGTTTTGGTTTGGAAGCTATTGCTGGACGTTTGGTAGAAAAAGCTGCTCCGGCCGAGAAAAACACTTTTGGTGCACCATGCAGGTACATTTGAGTTTCCCAGGCAAACGAAAGCAGTTACACCAAAGTTTCTAGTTTCTGTTTGTGTCTCCCCTGAGGAGGTTTCAGGCCAGCTATGTCTTTCAGTACTATCTCTTTTGGTTTGGAAGCTATTGCTGGACGTTTGGTAGAAAAAGCTGCTCCGGCCGAGAAAAACACTTTTGGTGCACCATGCAGGTACATTTGAGTTTCCCAGGCAAACGAAAGCAGTGACACCAAAGTTTCTAGTTTCTGTTTGTGTCTCCCCTGAGGAGGTTTCAGGCCAGCAATGTCTTTCAGTACTATCTCTTTTGGTTTGGAAGCTATTGCTGGACGTTTGGTAGAAAAAGCTGCTCCGGCCGAGAAAAACACTTTTGGTGCACCATGCAGGTACATTTGAGTTTCCCAGGCAAACGAAAGCAGTGACACCAAAGTTTCTAGTTTCTGTTTGTGTCTCCCCTGAGGAGGTTTCAGGCCAGCTATGTCTTTCAGTACTATCTCTTTTGGTTTGGAGGCTATTGCTGGACGTTTGGCATGTTTGGTAGAAAAAGCTGCTCCGGCCGAGAAAAACACTTTTGGTGCACCATGCAGGTACATTTGAGTTTCCCAGGCAAATGAAAGTAGTGACACCAAAGTTTCTAGTTTCTGTTTGTGTCTCCCCTGAGGAGGTTTCAGGCCAGCTATGTCTTTCAGTACTATCTCTTTTGGTTTGGAAGCTATTGCTGGACGTTTGGTAGAAAAAGCTGCTCCGGCCGAGAAAAACACTTTTGGTGCACCATGCAGGTACATTTGAGTTTCCCAGGCAAACGAAAGCAGTTACACCAAAGTTTCTAGTTTCTGTTTGTGTCTCCCCTGAGGAGGTTTCAGGCCAGCAATGTCTTTCAGTACTATCTCTTTTGGTTTGGAAGCTATTGCTGGACGTTTGGTAGAAAAAGCTGCTCCGGCCGAGAAAAACACTTTTGGTGCACCATGCAGGTACATTTGAGTTTCCCAGGCAAACGAAAGCAGTTACACCAAAGTTTCTAGTTTCTGTTTGTGTCTCCCCTGAGGAGGTTTCAGGCCAGCTATGTCTTTCAGTACTATCTCTTTTGGTTTGGAGGCTATTGCTGGACGTTTGGCATGTTTGGTAGAAAAAGCTTCTCCGGCCGAGAAAAACACTTTTGGTGCACCATGCAGGTACATTTGAGTTTCCCAGGCAAACGAAAGCAGTTACAACAAAGTTTCTAGTTTCTGTTTGTGTCTCCCCTGAGGAGGTTTCAGGCCAGCTATGTCTTTCAGTACTATCTCTTTTGGTTTGGAAGCTATTGCTGGACGTTTGGTAGAAAAAGCTGCTCCGGCCGAGAAAAACACTTTTGGTGCACCATGCAGGTACATTTGAGATACCCAGGCAAACGAAAGCAGTTACACCAAAGTTTCTAGTTTCTGTTTGTGTCTCCCCTGAGGTGGTTTCAGGCCAGCTATGTCTTTCAGTACTATCTCTTTTGGTTTGGAGGCTATTGCTGGACGTTTGGCATGTTTGGTAGAAAAAGCTTCTCCGGCCGAGAAAAACACTTTTGGTGCACCATGCAGGTACATTTGAGTTTCCCAGGCAAACGAAAGCAGTTACAACAAAGTTTCTAGTTTCTGTTTGTGTCTCCCCTGAGGAGGTTTCAGGCCAGCTATGTCTTTCAGTAGTATCTCTTTTGGTTTGGAAGCTATTGCTGGACGTTTGGTAGAAAAAGCTGCTCCGGCCGAGAAAAACACTTTTGGTGCACCATGCAGGTACATTTGAGTTTCCCAGGCAAACGAAAGCAGTTACACCAAAGTTTCTAGTTTCTGTTTGTGTCTCCCCTGAGGAGGTTTCAGGCCAGCTATGTCTTTCAGTACTATCTCTTTCGGTTTGGAGGCTATTGCTGGACGTTTGGCATGTTTGGTAGAAAAAGCTTCTACGGCCGAGAAAAACACTATTGGTGCACCATGCAAGTACATTTGAGTTTCCCAGGCAAACGAAAGCAGTTACACCAAAGTTTCTAGTTTCTGTTTGTGTCTCCCCTGAGGAGGTTTCAGGCCAGCTATGTCTTTCAGTACTATCTCTTTTGGTTTGGAAGTTATTGCTGGACTTTTGGTAGAAAAAGCTGCTCCGGCCGAGAAAAACACTTTTGGTGCACCATGCAGGTACATTTGAGTTTCCCAGGCAAACGAAAGCAGTGACACCAAAGTTTCTAGTTTCTGTTTGTGTCTCCCCTGAGGAGGTTTCAGGCCAGCTATGTCTTTCAGTACTATCTCTTTCGGTTTGGAGGCTATTGCTGGACGTTTGGCATGTTTGGTAGAAAAAGCTTCTACGGCCGAGAAAAAAACTGTTGGTGCACCATGCAAGTACATTTTAGTTTCCCAGGCAAACGAAAGCAGTGACACCAAAGTTTCTAGTTTCTGTTTGTGTCTCCCCTGAGGAGGTTTCAGGCCAGCTATGTCTTTCAGTACTATCTCTTTTGGTTTGGAAGCTATTGCTGGACGTTTGGTAGAAAAAGCTGCTCCGGCCGAGAAAAACACTTTTGGTGCAACATGCAGGTACATTTGAGTTTCCCAGGCAAACGAAAGCAGTTACACCAAAGTTTCTACTTTCTGTTTGTGTCTCCCCTGAGGAGGTTTCAGGCCAGCTATGTCTTTCAGTACTATCTCTTTTGGTTTGGAAGCTATTGCTGGACGTTTGGTAGAAAAAGCTGCTCCGGCCGAGAAAAACACTTTTGGTGCACCATGCAGGTACATTTGATTTTCCCAGGCAAACGAAAGCAGTGACACCAAAGTTTCTAGTTTCTGTTTGTGTCTCCCCTGAGGAGGTTTCAGGCCAGCTATGTCTTTCAGTACTATCTCTTTTGGTTTGGAAGCTATTGCTGGACGTTTGGTAGAAAAAGCTGCTCCGGCCGAGAAAAACACTTTTGGTGCACCATGCAGGTACATTTGAGTTTCCCAGGCAAACGAAAGCAGTGACACCAAAGTTTCTAGTTTCTGTTTGTGTCTCCCCTGAGGAGGTTTCAGGCCAGCTATGTCTTTCAGTACTATCTCTTTTGGTTTGGAAGCTATTGCTGGACGTTTGGTAGAAAAAGCTGCTCCGGCCGAGAAAAACACTTTTGGTGCACCATGCAGGTACATTTTGAGTTTCCCAGGCAAACGAAAGCAGTTACACCAAAGTTTCTAGTTTCTGTTTGTGTCTCCCCTGAGGAGGTTTCAGGCCAGCAATGTCTTTCAGTACTATCTCTTTTGGTTTGGAAGCTATTGCTGGACGTTTGGTAGAAAAAGCTGCTCCGGCCGAGAAAAACACTTTTGGTGCACCATGCAGGTACATTTGAGATACCCAGGCAAACGAAAGCAGTTACACCAAAGTTTCTAGTTTCTGTTTGTGTCTCCCCTGAGGAGGTTTCAGGCCAGCTATGTCTTTCAGTACTATCTCTTTTGGTTTGGAGGCTATTGCTGGACGTTTGGCATGTTTGGTAGAAAAAGCTTCTCCGGCCGAGAAAAACACTTTTGGTGCACCATGCAGGTACATTTGAGTTTCCCAGGCAAACGAAAGCAGTTACAACAAAGTTTCTAGTTTCTGTTTGTGTCTCCCCTGAGGAGGTTTCAGGCCAACTATGTCTTTCAGTACTATCTCTTTTGGTTTGGAAGCTATTGCTGGACGTTTGGTAGAAAAAGCTGCTCCGGCCGAGAAAAACACTTTTGGTGCACCATGCAGGTACATTTGAGTTTCCCAGGCAAACGAAAGCAGTGACACCAAAGTTTCTAGTTTCTGTTTGTGTCTCCCCTGAGGAGGTTTCAGGCCAGCTATGTCTTTCAGTACTATCTCTTTCGGTTTGGAGGCTATTGCTGGACGTTTGGCATGTTTGGTAGAAAAAGCTGCTCCGGCCGAGAAAAACACTTTTGGTGCACCATGCAGGTACATTTGAGTTTCCCAGGCAAACGAAAGCAGTTACACCAAAGTTTCTAGTTTCTGTTTGTGTCTCCCCTGAGGAGGTTTCAGGCCAGCTATGTCTTTCAGTACTATCACTTTTTGTTTGGAAGCTATTGCTGGACGTTTGGTAGAAAAAGCTGCTCCGGCCGAGAAAAACACTTTTGGTGCACAATGCAGGTACATTTGAGTTTCCCAGGAAAACGAAAGCAGTTACACCAAAGTTTCTAGTTTCTGTTTGTGTCTCCCCTGAGGAGGTTTCAGGCCAGCAATGTCTTTCAGTACTATCTCTTTTGGTTTGGAAGCTATTGCTGGACGTTTGGTAGAAAAAGCTGCTCCGGCCGAGAAAAACACTTTTGGTGCACCATGCAGGTACATTTGAGTTTCCCAGGCAAACGAAAGCAGTGACACCAAAGTTTCTAGTTTCTGTTTGTGTCTCCCCTGAGGAGGTTTCAGGCCAGCAATGTCTTTCAGTACTATCTCTTTTGGTTTGGAAGCTATTGCTGGACGTTTGGCATGTTTGGTAGAAAAAGCTTCTACGGCCGAGAAAAACACTTTTGGTGCACCATGCAGGTACATTTGAGTTTCCCAGGCAAACGAAAGCAGTTACACCAAAGTTTCTAGTTTCTGTTTGTGTCTCCCCTGAGGAGGTTTCAGGCCAGCTATGTCTTTCAGTACTATCTCTTTTGGTTTGGAAGCTATTGCTGGACGTTTGGTAGAAAAAGCTGCTCCGGCCGAGAAAAACACTTTTGGTGCACCATGCAGGTACATTTGAGTTTCCCAGGCAAACGAAAGCAGTGACACCAAAGTTTCTAGTTTCTGTTTGTGTCTCCCCTGAGGAGGTTTCAGGCCAGCTATGTCTTTCAGTACTATCTCTTTCGGTTTGGAGGCTATTGCTGGACGTTTGGCATGTTTGGTAGAAAAAGCTTCTACGGCCGAGAAAAACACTATTGGTGCACCATGCAAGTACATTTTAGTTTCCCAGGCAAACCAAAGCAGTGACACCAAAGTTTCTAGTTTCTGTTTGTGTCTCCCCTGAGGAGGTTTCAGGCCAGCTATGTCTTTCAGTACTATCTCTTTTGGTTTGGAAGCTATTGCTGGACGTTTGGTAGAAAAAGCTGCTCCGGCCGAGAAAAACACTTTTGGTGCAACATGCAGGTACATTTGAGTTTCCCAAGCAAACGAAAGCAGTTACACCAAAGTTTCTAGTTTCTGTTTGTGTCTCCCCTGAGGAGGTTTCAGGCCAGCTATGTCTTTCAGTACTATCTCTTTTGGTTTGGAAGCTATTGCTGGACGTTTGGTAGAAAAAGCTGCTCCGGCCGAGAAAAACACTTTTGGTGCACCATGCAGGTACATTTGAGTTTCCCAGGCAAACGAAAGCAGTGACACCAAAGTTTCTAGTTTCTGTTTGTGTCTCCCCTGAGGAGGTTTCAGGCCAGCAATATCTTTCAGTACTATCTCTTTTGGTTTGGAAGCTATTGCTGGACGTTTGGTAGAAAAAGCTGCTCCGGCCGAGAAAAACACTTTTGGTGGACCATGCAGGTATATTTGATTTTCCCAGGCAAACGAAAGCAGTGACACCAAGGTTTCTAGTTTCTGTTTGTGTCTCCCCTGAGGAGGTTTCAGGCCAGCTATGTCTTTCAGTACTATCTCTTTTGGTTTGGAAGCTATTGCTGGACGTTTGGCATGTTTGGTAGAAAAAGCTTCTCCGGCCGAGAAAAACACTTTTGGTGCACCATGCAGGTACATTTGAGTTTCCCAGGCAAACGAAAGCAGTGACACCAAAGTTTCTAGTTTCTGTTTGTGTCTCCCCTGAGGAGGTTTCAGGCCAGCTATGTCTTTCAGTACTATCTCTTTCGGTTTGGAGGCTATTGCTGGACGTTTGGCATGTTTGGTAGAAAAAGCTGCTCCGGCCGAGAAAAACACTTTTGGTGCACCATGCAGGTACATTTGAGTTTCCCAGGCAAACGAAAGCAGTGACACCAAAGTTTCTAGTTTCTGTTTGTGTCTCCCCTGAGGAGGTTTCAAGCCAGCTATGTCTTTCAGTACTATCTCTTTTGGTTTGGAAGCTATTGCTGGACGTTTGGTAGAAAAAGCTGCTCCGGCCGAGAAAAACACTTTTGGTGCACCATGCAGGTACATTTGAGTTTCCCAGGCAAACGAAAGCAGTTACACCAAAGTTTCTAGTTTCTGTTTGTGTCTCCCCTGAAGAGGTTTCAGGCCAGCTATGTCTTTCAGTACTATCTCTTTTGGTTTGGAAGCTATTGCTGGACGTTTGGCATGTTTGGTAGAAAAAGCTGCTCCGGCCGAGAAAAACACTTTTGGTGCACCATGCAGGTATATTTGAGTTTCCCAGGCAAACGAAAGCAGTGACACCAAAGTTTCTAGTTTCTGTTTGTGTCTCCCCTGAGGAGGTTTCAGTCCAGCAATATCTTTCACTACTATCTCTTTTGGTTTGGAAGCTATTGCTGGACGTTTTGTAGAAAAAGCTGCTCCGGCCGAAAAAAACACTTTTGGTGCACCATGCAGGTACATTTGAGTTTCCCAGGCAAACGAAAGCAGTTACACCAAAGTTTCTAGTTTCTGTTTGTGTCTCCCCTGAGGAGGTTTCAGGCCAGCTATGTCTTTCATACTATCTCTTTTGGTTTGGAAGCTATTGCTGGACGTTTGGCATGTTTGGTAGAAAAAGCTGCTCCGGCCGAGAAAAACACTTTTGGTGCACCATGCAGGTACATTTGAGTTTCCCAGGCAAACGAAAGCAGTTACACCAAAGTTTCTAGTTTCTGTTTGTTTCTCCCCTGAGGAGGTTTCAGGCCAGCTATGTCTTTCATACTATCTCTTTTGGTTTGGAAGCCATTGCTGGACGATTCGTAGAAAAAGCTGCTCCGGCCGAGAAAAACACTTTTGGTGCACCATGCAGGTACATTTGAGTTTCCCAGGCAAACGAAAGCAGTTACACCAAAGTTTCTAGTTTCTGTTTGTGTCTCCCCTGAGGAGGTTTCAGGCCAGCAATATCTTTCAGTACTATCTCTTTTGGTTTGGAAGCTATTGCTGGACGTTTTGTAGAAAAAGCTGCTCCGGCCGAGAAAAACACTTTTGGTGCACCATGCAGTTACATTTGAGTTTCCCAGGCAAACGAAAGCAGTTACACCAAAGTTTCTAGTTTCTGTTTGTGTCTCCCCTGAGGAGGTTTCAGTCTAGCAATGTCTTTCAGTACTATCTCTTTTGGTTTGGAAGCTATTGCTGGACGTTTGGCATGTTTGGTAGAAAAAGCTGCTCCGGCCGAGAAAAACACTTTCGGAGCACCATGCAGGTACATTTGAGTTTCCCAGGCAAACGAAAGCAGTGACACCAAAGTTTCTAGTTTCTGTTTGTGTCTCCCCTGAGGAGGTTTCAGACCAGCAATATCTTTCAGTACTATCTCTTTTGGTTTGGAAGCTATTGCTGGACGTTTGGTAGAAAAAGCTGCTCCGGCCGTGAAAAACACTTTTGGTGCACCATGCAGGTACATTTGAGTTTCCCAGGCAAACGAAAGCAGTTACACCAAAGTTTCTAGATTCTGTTTGTGTCTCCCCTGAGGAGGTTTCAGGCCAGCTATGTCTTTCATACTATCTCTTTTGGTTTGGAAGCTATTGCTGGACGTTTGGTAGAAAAAGCTGCTCCGGCCGAGAAAAACACTTTTGGTGCACCATGCAGTTACATTTGAGTTTCCCAGGCAAACGAAAGCAGTTACACCAAAGTTTCTAGTTTCTGTTTGTGTCTCCCCTGAAGAGGTTTCAGGCCAGCAATGTCTTTCAGTACTATCTCTTTTGGTTTGGAAGCTATTGCTGGACGTTTGGTAGAAAAAGCTTCTCCTGCCGAGAAAAACACTTTTGGTGCACCATGCAGGTACATTTGAGTTTCCCAGGCAAACGAAAGCCGTGACACCAAAGTTTCTAGTTTCTGTTTGTGTCTACCCTGAGGAGGTTTCAGGCCAGCTATGTCTCTCAGTACTATCTCTTTTGGTTTGGAAGCTATTGCTGGACGTTTGGTAGAAAAAGCTGCTCAGGCCGAGAAAAACACTTTTGGTGCACCATGCAGGTATATTTGATTTTCCCAGGCAAACGAAAGCAGTGACACCAAAGTTTCTAGTTTCTGTTTGTGTCTCCCCTGAGGAGGTTTCAGGCCAGCTATGTCTTTCAGTACTATCTCTTTTGGTTTGGAAGCTATTGCTGGACGTTTGGTAGAAAAAGCTGCTCCGGCCGAGAAAAACACTTTTGGTGCACCATGCAGGTACATTTGAGTTTCCCAGGCAAACGAAAGCAGTTACACCAAAGTTTCTAGTTTCTGTTTGTGTCTCCCCTGAGGAGGTTTCAGGCCAGCAATGTCTTTCAGTACTATCTCTTTTGGTTTGGAAGCTATTGCTGGACGTTTGGTAGAAAAAGCTGCTCCGGCCGAGAAAAACACTTTTGGTGCACCATGCAGGTACATTTGAGTTTCCCAGGCAAACGAAAGCAGTGACACCAAAGTTTCTAGTTTCTGTTTGTGTCTCCCCTGAGGAGGTTTCAGGCCAGCTATGTCTTTCAGTACTATCTCTTTTGGTTTGGAGGCTATTGCTGGACGTTTGGCATGTTTGGTAGAAAAAGCTTCTACGGCCGAGAAAAACACTTTTGGTGCACCATGCAGGTACATTTGAGTTTCCCAGGCAAACGAAAGCAGTTACACCAAAGTTTCTAGTTTCTGTTTGTGTCTCCCCTGAGGAGGTTTCAGGCCAGCTATGTCTTTCAGTACTATCTCTTTTGGTTTGGAAGCTATTGCTGGACGTTTGGTAGAAAAAGCTGCTCCGGCCGAGAAAAACACTTTTGGTGCACCATGCAGGTACATTTGAGTTTCCCAGGCAAACGAAAGCAGTGACACCAAAGTTTCTAGTTTCTGTTTGTGTCTCCCCTGAGGAGGTTTCAGGCCAGCTATGTCTTTCAGTACTATCTCTTTCGGTTTGGAGGCTACTGCTGGACGTTTGGCATGTTTGGTAGAAAAAGCTTCTACGGCCGAGAAAAACACTATTGGTGCACCATGCAAGTACATTTTAGTTTCCCAGGCAAACGAAAGCAGTTACACCAAAGTTTCTAGTTTCTGTTTGTGTCTCCCCTGAGGAGGTTTCAGGCCAGCTATGTCTTTCAGTACTATCTCTTTTGGTTTGGAAGCTATTGCTGGACGTTTGGTAGAAAAAGCTGCTCCGGCCGAGAAAAACACTTTTGGTGCACCATGCAGGTACATTTGAGTTTCCCAGGAAAACGAAAGCAGTGACACCAAAGTTTCTAGTTTCTGTTTGTGTCTCCCCTGAGGAGGTTTCAGGCCAGCTATGTCTTGCAGTACTATCTCTTTTGGTTTGGGGGCTATTGCTGGACGTTTGGCATGTTTGGTAGAAAAAGCTTCTACGGCCGAGAAAAACACTTTTGGTGCACCATGCAGGTACATTTGAGTTTCCCAGGCAAACGAAAGCAGTTACCCCAAAGTTTCTAGTTTCTGTTTGTGTCTCCCCTGAGGAGGTTTCAGGCCAGCTATGTCTTTCAGTACTATCTCTTTTGGTTTGGAAGCTATTGCTGGACGTTTGGTAGAAAAAGCTGCTCCGGCCGAGAAAAACACTTTTGGTGCACCATGCAGGTACATTTGAGTTTCCCAGGCAAACGAAAGCAATCACACCAAAGTTTCTAGTTTCTGTTTGTGTCTCCCCTGAGGAGGTTTCAGGCCAGCTATGTCTTTCAGTACTATCTCTTTCGGTTTGGAGGCTATTGCTGGACGTTTGGCATGTTTGGTAGAAAAAGCTTCTACGGCCGAGAAAAACACTATTGGTGCACCATGCAAGTACATTTTAGTTTCCCAGGCAAACGAAAGCAGTTACACCAAAGTTTCTAGTTTCTGTTTGTGTCTCCCCTGAGGAGGTTTCAGGCCAGCTATGTCTTTCAGTACTATCTCTTTTGGTTTGGAAGCTATTGCTGGACGTTTGGTAGAAAAAGCTGCTCCGGCCGAGAAAAACATTTTTGGTGGACCATGCAGGTATATTTGATTTTCCCAGGCAAACGAAAGCAGTGACACCAAAGTTTCTAGTTTCTGTTTGTGTCTCCCCTGAGGAGGTTTCAGGCCAGCTATGTCTTTCAGTACTATCTCTTTTGGTTTGGAAGCTATTGCTGGACGTTTGGTAGAAAAAGCTGCTCCGGCCGAGAAAAACACTTTTGGTGCACCATGCAGGTACATTTGAGTTTCCCAGGCAAACGAAAGCAGTGACACCAAAGTTTCTAGTTTCTGTTTGTGTCTCCCCTGAGGAGGTTTCAGGCCAGCTATGTCTTTCAGTACTATCTCTTTTGGTTTGGAAGCTATTGCTGGACGTTTGGTAGAAAAAGCTGCTCCGGCCGAGAAAAACACTTTTGGTGCACCATGCAGGTACATTTGAGTTTCCCAGGAAAACGAAAGCAGTTACACCAAAGTTTCTAGTTTCTGTTTGTGTCTCCCCTGAGGAGGTTTCAGGCCAGCTATGTCTTTCAGTACTATCTCTTTTGGTTTGGAAGCTATTGCTTGACGTTTGGTAGAAAAAGCTGCTCCGGCCGAGAAAAACACTTTTGGTGCACCATGCAGGTACATTTGAGTTTCCCAGGCAAACGAAAGCAGTGACACCAAAGTTTCTAGTTTCTGTTTGTGTCTCCCCTGAGGAGGTTTCAGGCCAGCTATGTCTTTCATACTATCTCTTTTGGTTTGGAAGCTATTGCTGGACGTTTGGCATGTTTGGTAGAAAAAGCTGCTCCGGCCGAGAAAAACACTTTTGGTGCACCATGCAGGTACATTTGAGTTTCCCACGCAAACGAAAGCAGTTACACCAAAGTTTCTAGTTTCTGTTTGTTTCTCCCCTGAGGAGGTTTCAGGCCAGCTATGTCTTTCATACTATCTCTTTTGGTTTGGAAGCTATTGCTGGACGATTGGTAGAAAAAGCTGCTCCGGCCGAGAAAAACACTTTTGGTGCACCATGCAGGTACATTTGAGTTTCCCAGGCAAACGAAAGCAGTTACACCAAAGTTTCTAGTTTCTGTTTGTGTCTCCCCTGAGGAGGTTTCAGGCCAGCTATGTCTCTCAGTACTATCTCTTTTGGTTTGGAAGCTATTGCTGGACGTTTGGTAGAAAAAGCTGCTCCGGCCGAGAAAAACACTTTTGGTGCACCATGCAGGTACATTTGAGTTTCCCAGGCAAACGAAAGCCGTGACTCCAAAGTTTCTAGTTTCTGTTTGTGTCTTCCCTGAGGAGGTTTCAGGCCAGCTATGTCTCTCAGTACTATCTCTTTTGGTTTGGAAGCTATTGCTGGACGTTTGGTAGAAAAAGCTTCTCCGGCCGAGAAAAAAAATTTTGGTGAACCATGCAGGTACATTTGAGTTTCCCAGGCAAACGAAAGCAGTTACACCAAAGTTTCTAGTTTCTGTTTGTGTCTCCCCTGAGGAGGTTTCAGGCCAGCAATATCTTTCAGTACTATCTCTTTTGGTTTGGAAGCTATTGCTGGACGTTTGGTAGAAAAAGCTGCTCTGGCCGAGAAAAACACTTTTGGTGGACCATGCAGGTATATTTGATTTTCCCAGGCAAACGAAAGCAGTTACACCAAAGTTTCTAGTTTCTGTTTGTGTCTCCCCTGAGGAGGTTTCAGGCCAGCTATGTCTTTCAGTACTATCTCTTTTGGTTTGGAAGCTATTGCTGGACGTTTGGTAGAAAAAGCTGCTCCGGCCGAGAAAAACACTTTTGGTGCACCATGCAGGTACATTTGAGTTTCCCAGGCAAACGAAAGCAGTTACACCAAAGTTTCTAGTTTCTGTTTGTGTCTCCCCTGAGGAGGTTTCAGGCCAGCTATGTCTTTCAGTACTATCTCTTTTG
Organism: Laterallus jamaicensis coturniculus; assembly: GCA_022605575.1. NCBI lineage: Eukaryota > Metazoa > Chordata > Aves > Gruiformes > Rallidae > Laterallus > Laterallus jamaicensis. The sequence goes on from JAKCOX010000001.1 coordinate 4,679,111, forward strand.
GTTTGGAAGCTGTTGCTGGACGTTTGGTAGAAAAAGCTGCTCTGGCCGAGAAAAACACTATTGGTGCACCATGCAGGTACATTTGAGTTTCCCAGGCAAACGAAAGCAGTTACACCAAAGTTTCTAGTTTCTGTTTGTGTCTCCCCTGAGGAGGTTTCAGGCCAGCTATGTCTTTCATACTATCTCTTTTGGTTTGGAAGCTATCGCTGGACGTTTGGCATGATTGGTAGAAAAAGCTTCTCCGGCCGAGAAAAACACTTTTGGTGCACCATGCAGGTACATTTGAGTTTCCCAGGCAAACGAAAGCAGTGACACCAAAGTTTCTAGTTTGTGTTTGTGTCTCCCCTGAGGAGGTTTCAGGCCAGCTTGTCTTTCATACTATCTCTTTTGGTTTGGAAGCTATTGCTGGACGTTTTGTAGAAAAAGCTGCTCCGGCCGAGAAAAACACTTTTTGTGCACCATGCAGGTACATTTGAGTTTCCCAGGCAAACGAAAGCAGTTACACCAAAGTTTCTAGTTTCTGTTTGTGTCTCCCCTGAGGAGGTTTCAGGCCAGCAATATATTTCAGTACTATCTCTTTTGGTTTGGAAGCTATTGCTGGACGTTTGGTAGAAAAAGCTGCTCCGGCCGAGAAAAACACTTTTGGTGGACCATGCAGGTACATTTGAGTTTCCCAGGCAAACGAAAGCTGTTACACCAAAGTTTCTAGTTTCTGTTTGTGTCTCCCCTGAGGAGGTTTCAGGCCAGCTATGTCTTTCAGTACTATCTCTTTTGGTTTGGAAGCTATTGCTGGACGTTTGGTAGAAAAAACTGCTCAGGCCGAGAAAAACACTTTTGGTGCACCATGCAGGTACATTTGAGTTTTCCAGGCAAACGAAAGCAGTTACACCAAAGTTTCTAGTTTCTGTTTGTGTCTCCCCTGAGGAGGTTTCAGGCCAGCTATGTCTTTCAGTACTATCTCTTTTGGTTTGGAAGCTATTGCTGGACGTTTGGTAGAAAAAGCTGCTCCGGCCGAGAAAAACACTTTTGGTGCACCATGCAGGTACATTTGAGTTTCCCAGGCAAACGAAAGCAGTTACACCAAAGTTTCTAGTTTCTGTTTGTGTCTCCCCTGAGGAGGTTTCAGGCCAGCTATGTCTTTCAGTACTATCTCTTTTGGTTTGGAAGCTATTGCTGGACGTTTGGTAGAAAAAGCTGCTCCGGCCGAGAAAAACACTTTTGGTGGACCATGCAGGTACATTTGAGTTTCCCAGGCAAACGAAAGCTGTTACACCAAAGTTTCTAGTTTCTGTTTGTGTCTCCCCTGAGGAGGTTTCAGGCCAGCTATGTCTTTCAGTACTATCTCTTTTGGTTTGGAAGCTATTGCTGGACGTTTGGTAGAAAAAGCTGCTCTGGCCGAGAAAAACACTTTTGGTGCACCATGCAGGTACATTTGAGTTTCCCAGGCAAACGAAAGCAGTTACACCAAAGTTTCTAGTTTCTGTTTGTGTCTCCCCTGAGGAGGTTTCAGGCCAGCTATGTCTTTCAGTACTATCTCTTTTGGTTTGGAAGCTATTGCTGGACGTTTGGTAGAAAAAGCTGCTCTGGCCGAGAAAAACACTATTGGTGCACCATGCAGGTACATTTGAGTTTCCCAGGCAAACGAAAGCAGTTACACCAAAGTTTCTAGTTTCTGTTTGTGTCTCCCCTGAGGAGGTTTCAGGCCAGCTATGTCTTTCATACTATCTCTTTTGGTTTGGAAGCTATCGCTGGACGTTTGGCATGATTGGTAGAAAAAGCTTCTCCGGCCGAGAAAAACACTTTTGGTGCACCATGCAGGTACATTTGAGTTTCCCAGGCAAACGAAAGCAGTGACACCAAAGTTTCTAGTTTCTGTTTGTGTCTCCCCTGAGGAGGTTTCAGGCCAGCTTGTCTTTCATACTATCTCTTTTGGTTTGGAAGCTATTGCTGGACGTTTGGTAGAAAAAGCTGCTCCGGCCGAGAAAAACACTTTTGGTGCACCATGCAGGTACATTTGAGTTTCCCAGGCAAACGAAAGCAGTTACACCAAAGTTTCTAGTTTCTGTTTGTGTCTCCCCTGAGGAGGTTTCAGGCCAGCAATATATTTCAGTACTATCTCTTTTGGTTTGGAAGCTATTGCTGGACGTTTGGTAGAAAAAGCTTCTCCGGCCGAGAAAAACACTTTTGGTGCACCATGCAGGTACATTTGAGTTTCCCAGGCAAACGAAAGCCGTGACTCCAAAGTTTCTAGTTTCTGTTTGTGTCTTCCCTGAGGAGGTTTCAGGCCAGCTATGTCTCTCAGTACTATCTCTTTTGGTTTGGAAGCTATTGCTGGACGTTTGGTAGAAAAAACTGCTCAGGCCGAGAAAAACACTTTTGGTGCACCATGCAGGTACATTTGAGTTTTCCAGGCAAACGAAAGCAGTTACACCAAAGTTTCTAGTTTCTGTTTGTGTCTCCCCTGAGGAGGTTTCAGGCCAGCTATGTCTTTCAGTACTATCTCTTTTGGTTTGGAAGCTATTGCTGGACGTTTGGTAGAAAAAGCTGCTCCGGCCGAGAAAAACACTTTTGGTGCACCATGCAGGTACATTTGAGTTTCCCAGGCAAACGAAAGCAGTTACACCAAAGTTTCTAGTTTCTGTTTGTGTCTCCCCTGAGGAGGTTTCAGGCCAGCTATGTCTTTCAGTACTATCTCTTTTGGTTTGGAAGCTATTGCTGGACGTTTGGTAGAAAAAGCTTCTCCGGCCGTGAAAAACACTTTTGGTGCACCATGCAGGTACATTTGAGTTTCCCAGGCAAACGAAAGCAGTTACACCAAAGTTTCTAGTTTCTGTTTGTGTCTCCCCTGAGGAGGTTTCAGGTCAGCTATGTCTTTCAGTACTATCTCTTTTGGTTTGGAGGCTATTGCTGGACGTTTGGCATGTTTGGTAGAAAAAGCTTCTACGGCCGAGAAAAACACTATTGGTGCACCATGCAGGTACATTTGAGTTTCCCAGGCAAACGAAAGCTGTTACACCAAAGTTTCTAGTTTCTGTTTGTGTCTCCCCTGAGGAGGTTTCAGGCCAGCTATGTCTTTCAGTACTATCTCTTTTGGTTTGGAAGCTATTGCTGGACGTTTGGTAGAAAAAACTGCTCAGGCCGAGAAAAACACTTTTGGTGCACCATGCAGGTACATTTGAGTTTTCCAGGCAAACGAAAGCAGTTACACCAAAGTTTCTAGTTTCTGTTTGTGTCTCCCCTGAGGAGGTTTCAGGCCAGCTATGTCTTTCAGTACTATCTCTTTTGGTTTGGAAGCTATTGCTGGACGTTTGGTAGAAAAAGCTGCTCCGGCCGAGAAAAACACTTTTGGTGCACCATGCAGGTACATTTGAGTTTCCCAGGCAAACGAAAGCAGTTACACCAAAGTTTCTAGTTTCTGTTTGTGTCTCCCCTGAGGAGGTTTCAGGCCAGCTATGTCTTTCATACTATCTCTTTTGGTTTGGAAGCTATCGCTGGACGTTTGGCATGATTGGTAGAAAAAGCTTCTCCGGCCGAGAAAAACACTTTTGGTGCACCATGCAGGTACATTTGAGTTTCCCAGGCAAACGAAAGCAGTGACACCAAAGTTTCTAGTTTCTGTTTGTGTCTCCCCTGAGGAGGTTTCAGGCCAGCTTGTCTTTCATACTATCTCTTTTGGTTTGGAAGCTATTGCTGGACGTTTGGTAGAAAAAGCTGCTCCGGCCGAGAAAAACACTTTTGGTGCACCATGCAGGTACATTTGAGTTTCCCAGGCAAACGAAAGCAGTTACACCAAAGTTTCTAGTTTCTGTTTGTGTCTCCCCTGAGGAGGTTTCAGGCCAGCAATATATTTCAGTACTATCTCTTTTGGTTTGGAAGCTATTGCTGGACGTTTGGTAGAAAAAGCTTCTCCGGCCGAGAAAAACACTTTTGGTGCACCATGCAGGTACATTTGAGTTTCCCAGGCAAACGAAAGCCGTGACTCCAAAGTTTCTAGTTTCTGTTTGTGTCTTCCCTGAGGAGGTTTCAGGCCAGCTATGTCTCTCAGTACTATCTCTTTTGGTTTGGAAGCTATTGCTGGACGTTTGGTAGAAAAAACTGCTCAGGCCGAGAAAAACACTTTTGGTGCACCATGCAGGTACATTTGAGTTTTCCAGGCAAACGAAAGCAGTTACACCAAAGTTTCTAGTTTCTGTTTGTGTCTCCCCTGAGGAGGTTTCAGGCCAGCTATGTCTTTCAGTACTATCTCTTTTGGTTTGGAAGCTATTGCTGGACGTTTGGTAGAAAAAGCTGCTCCGGCCGAGAAAAACACTTTTGGTGCACCATGCAGGTACATTTGAGTTTCCCAGGCAAACGAAAGCAGTTACACCAAAGTTTCTAGTTTCTGTTTGTGTCTCCCCTGAGGAGGTTTCAGGCCAGCTATGTCTTTCAGTACTATCTCTTTTGGTTTGGAAGCTATTGCTGGACGTTTGGTAGAAAAAGCTTCTCCGGCCGTGAAAAACACTTTTGGTGCACCATGCAGGTACATTTGAGTTTCCCAGGCAAACGAAAGCAGTTACACCAAAGTTTCTAGTTTCTGTTTGTGTCTCCCCTGAGGAGGTTTCAGGTCAGCTATGTCTTTCAGTACTATCTCTTTTGGTTTGGAGGCTATTGCTGGACGTTTGGCATGTTTGGTAGAAAAAGCTTCTACGGCCGAGAAAAACACTATTGGTGCACCATGCAGGTACATTTGAGTTTCCCAGGCAAACGAAAGCTGTTACACCAAAGTTTCTAGTTTCTGTTTGTGTCTCCCCTGAGGAGGTTTCAGGCCAGCTATGTCTTTCAGTACTATCTCTTTTGGTTTGGAAGCTATTGCTGGACGTTTGGTAGAAAAAACTGCTCAGGCCGAGAAAAACACTTTTGGTGCACCATGCAGGTACATTTGAGTTTTCCAGGCAAACGAAAGCAGTTACACCAAAGTTTCTAGTTTCTGTTTGTGTCTCCCCTGAGGAGGTTTCAGGCCAGCTATGTCTTTCAGTACTATCTCTTTTGGTTTGGAAGCTATTGCTGGACGTTTGGTAGAAAAAGCTGCTCCGGCCGAGAAAAACACTTTTGGTGCACCATGCAGGTACATTTGAGTTTCCCAGGCAAACGAAAGCAGTTACACCAAAGTTTCTAGTTTCTGTTTGTGTCTCCCCTGAGGAGGTTTCAGGCCAGCTATGTCTTTCAGTACTATCTCTTTTGGTTTGGAAGCTATTGCTGGACGTTTGGTAGAAAAAGCTGCTCCGGCCGAGAAAAACACTTTTGGTGGACCATGCAGGTACATTTGAGTTTCCCAGGCAAACGAAAGCTGTTACACCAAAGTTTCTAGTTTCTGTTTGTGTCTCCCCTGAGGAGGTTTCAGGCCAGCTATGTCTTTCAGTACTATCTCTTTTGGTTTGGAAGCTATTGCTGGACGTTTGGTAGAAAAAGCTGCTCTGGCCGAGAAAAACACTTTTGGTGCACCATGCAGGTACATTTGAGTTTCCCAGGCAAACGAAAGCAGTTACACCAAAGTTTCTAGTTTCTGTTTGTGTCTCCCCTGAGGAGGTTTCAGGCCAGCTATGTCTTTCAGTACTATCTCTTTTGGTTTGGAAGCTATTGCTGGACGTTTGGTAGAAAAAGCTGCTCTGGCCGAGAAAAACACTATTGGTGCACCATGCAGGTACATTTGAGTTTCCCAGGCAAACGAAAGCAGTTACACCAAAGTTTCTAGTTTCTGTTTGTGTCTCCCCTGAGGAGGTTTCAGGCCAGCTATGTCTTTCATACTATCTCTTTTGGTTTGGAAGCTATCGCTGGACGTTTGGCATGATTGGTAGAAAAAGCTTCTCCGGCCGAGAAAAACACTTTTGGTGCACCATGCAGGTACATTTGAGTTTCCCAGGCAAACGAAAGCAGTGACACCAAAGTTTCTAGTTTCTGTTTGTGTCTCCCCTGAGGAGGTTTCAGGCCAGCTTGTCTTTCATACTATCTCTTTTGGTTTGGAAGCTATTGCTGGACGTTTGGTAGAAAAAGCTGCTCCGGCCGAGAAAAACACTTTTGGTGCACCATGCAGGTACATTTGAGTTTCCCAGGCAAACGAAAGCAGTTACACCAAAGTTTCTAGTTTCTGTTTGTGTCTCCCCTGAGGAGGTTTCAGGCCAGCAATATATTTCAGTACTATCTCTTTTGGTTTGGAAGCTATTGCTGGACGTTTGGTAGAAAAAGCTTCTCCGGCCGAGAAAAACACTTTTGGTGCACCATGCAGGTACATTTGAGTTTCCCAGGCAAACGAAAGCCGTGACTCCAAAGTTTCTAGTTTCTGTTTGTGTCTTCCCTGAGGAGGTTTCAGGCCAGCTATGTCTCTCAGTACTATCTCTTTTGGTTTGGAAGCTATTGCTGGACGTTTGGTAGAAAAAACTGCTCAGGCCGAGAAAAACACTTTTGGTGCACCATGCAGGTACATTTGAGTTTTCCAGGCAAACGAAAGCAGTTACACCAAAGTTTCTAGTTTCTGTTTGTGTCTCCCCTGAGGAGGTTTCAGGCCAGCTATGTCTTTCAGTACTATCTCTTTTGGTTTGGAAGCTATTGCTGGACGTTTGGTAGAAAAAGCTGCTCCGGCCGAGAAAAACACTTTTGGTGCACCATGCAGGTACATTTGAGTTTCCCAGGCAAACGAAAGCAGTTACACCAAAGTTTCTAGTTTCTGTTTGTGTCTCCCCTGAGGAGGTTTCAGGCCAGCTATGTCTTTCAGTACTATCTCTTTTGGTTTGGAAGCTATTGCTGGACGTTTGGTAGAAAAAGCTTCTCCGGCCGTGAAAAACACTTTTGGTGCACCATGCAGGTACATTTGAGTTTCCCAGGCAAACGAAAGCAGTTACACCAAAGTTTCTAGTTTCTGTTTGTGTCTCCCCTGAGGAGGTTTCAGGTCAGCTATGTCTTTCAGTACTATCTCTTTTGGTTTGGAGGCTATTGCTGGACGTTTGGCATGTTTGGTAGAAAAAGCTTCTACGGCCGAGAAAAACACTATTGGTGCACCATGCAGGTACATTTGAGTTTCCCAGGCAAACGAAAGCAGTTACACCAAAGTTTCTAGTTTCTGTTTGTGTCTCCCCTGAGGAGGTTTCAGGCCAGCAATGTCTTTCAGTACTATCACTTTTGGTTTGGAAGCTATTGCTGGACGTTTGGTAGAAAAAGCTGCTCCGGCCGAGAAAAACACTTTTGGTGCACCATGCAGGTACATTTGAGTTTCCCAGGCAAACGAAAGCAGTTAAACCAAAGTTTCTAGTTTCTGTTTGTGTCTCCCCTGAGGAGGTTTCAGGCCAGCAATATATTTCAGTACTATCTCTTTTGGTTTGGAAGCTATTGCTGGACGTTTGGTAGAAAAAGCTTCTCCGGCCGAGAAAAACACTTTTGGTGCACCATGCAGGTACATTTGAGTTTCCCAGGCAAACGAAAGCCGTGACTCCAAAGTTTCTAGTTTCTGTTTGTGTCTTCCCTGAGGAGGTTTCAGGCCAGCTATGTCTCTCAGTACTATCTCTTTTGGTTTGGAAGCTATTGCTGGACGTTTGGTAGAAAAAACTGCTCAGGCCGAGAAAAACACTTTTGGTGCACCATGCAGGTACATTTGAGTTTCCCAGGAAAACGAAAGCAGTTACACCAAAGTTTCTAGTTTCTGTTTGTGTCTCCCCTGAGGAGGTTTCAGGCCAGCTATGTCTTTCAGTACTATCTCTTTTGGTTTGGAAGCTATTGCTGGACGTTTGGTAGAAAAAGCTGCTCCGGCCGAGAAAAACACTTTTGGTGCACCATGCAGGTACATTTGAGTTTCCCAGGCAAACGAAAGCAGTTACACCAAAGTTTCTAGTTTCTGTTTGTGTCTCCCCTGAGGAGGTTTCAGGCCAGCTATGTCTTTCAGTACTATCTCTTTTGGTTTGGAAGCTATTGCTGGACGTTTGGTAGAAAAAGCTTCTCCGGCCGTGAAAAACACTTTTGGTGCACCATGCAGGTACATTTGAGTTTCCCAGGCAAACGAAAGCAGTTACACCAAAGTTTCTAGTTTCTGTTTGTGTCTCCCCTGAGGAGGTTTCAGGCCAGCTATGTCTTTCAGTACTATCTCTTTTGGTTTGGAGGCTATTGCTGGACGTTTGGCATGTTTGGTAGAAAAAGCTGCTCCGGCCGAGAAAAACACTATTGGTGCACCATGCAGGTACATTTGAGTTTCCCAGGCAAACGAAAGCAGTTACACCAAAGTTTCTAGTTTCTGTTTGTGTCTCCCCTGAGGAGGTTTCAGGCCAGCTATGTCTTTCAGTACTATCACTTTTGGTTTGGAAGCTATTGCTGGACGTTTGGTAGAAAAAGCTGCTCCGGCCGAGAAAAACAGTTTTGGTGCACCATGCAGGTACATTTGAGTTTCCCAGGCAAACGAAAGCAGTTACACCAAAGTTTCTAGTTTCTGTTTGTGTCTCCCCTGAGGAGGTTTCAGGCTAGCAATGTCTTTCAGTACTATCTCTTTTGGTTTGGAAGCTATTGCTGGACGTTTGGCCTGTTTGGTAGAAAAAGCTGCTCCGGCCGAGAAAAACACTTTTGGTGCACCATGCAGGTACATTTGAGTTTCCCAGGCAAACGAAAGCAGTGACACCAAAGTTTCTAGTTTCTTTTTGTGTCTCCCCTGAGGAGGTTTCAGGCCAGCTATGTCTCTCAGTACTATCTCATTTGGTTTGGAAGCTATTGCTGGACGTTTGGTAGAAAAAGCTTCTCAGGCCGAGAAAAACACTTTTGGTGCACCATGCAGGTACATTTGAGTTTCCCAGGCAAACGAAAGCAGTTACACCAAAGTTTCTAGTTTCTGTTTGTGTCTCCCCTGAGGAGGTTTCAGGCCAGCTATGTCTTTCAGTACTATCTCTTTTGGTTTGGAGGCTATTGCTGGACGTTTGGCATGTTTGGTAGAAAAAGCTTCCACGGCCGAGAAAAACACTTTTGGTGCACCATGCAAGTACATTTGAGTTTCCCAGGCAAACGAAAGCAGTTACACCAAAGTTTCTAGTTTCTGTTTGTGTCTCCCCTGAGGAGGTTTCAGGCCAGCTATGTCTTTCAGTACTATCTCTTTTGGTTTGGAAGCTATTGCTGGACGTTTGGTAGAAAAAGCTGCTCTGGTCAAGAAAAACACTTTCGGAGCACCATGCAGGTACATTTGAGTTTCCCAGGCAAACGAAAGCAGTTACACCAAAGTTTCTAGTTTCTGTTTGTGTCTCCCCTGAGGAGGTTTCAGGCTAGCAATGTCTTTCAGTACTATCTCTTTTGGTTTGGAAGCTATTGCTGGACTTTTGGCATGTTTGGTAGAAAAAGCTGCTCCGGCCGAGAAAAACACTTTTGGTGCACCATGCAGGTACATTTGAGTTTCCCAGGCAAACGAAAGCAGTGACACCAAAGTTTCTAGTTTCTGTTTGTGTCTCCCCTGAGGAGGTTTCAGGCCAGCTATGTCTTTCAGTACTATCTCTTTTGGTTTGGAAGCTATTGCTGGACGTTTGGTAGAAAAAGCTGCTCTGGTCAAGAAAAACACTTTCGGAGCACCATGCAGGTACATTTGAGTTTCCCAGGCAAACGAAAGCAGTTACACCAAAGTTTCTAGTTTCTGTTTGTGTCTCCCCTGAGGAGGTTTCAGGCTAGCAATGTCTTTCAGTACTATCTCTTTTGGTTTGGAAGCTATTGCTGGACTTTTGGCATGTTTGGTAGAAAAAGCTGCTCCGGCCGAGAAAAACACTTTTGGTGCACCATGCAGGTACATTTGAGTTTCCCAGGCAAACGAAAGCAGTGACACCAAAGTTTCTAGTTTCTGTTTGTGTCTCCCCTGAGGAGGTTTCAGGCCAGCTATGTCTTTCAGTACTATCTCTTTTGGTTTGGAAGCTATTGCTGGACGTTTGGTAGAAAAAGCTGCTCTGGCCGAGAAAAACACTTTTGGTGCACCATGCAGGTACATTTGAGTTTCCCAGGCAAACGAAAGCAGTTACACCAAAGTTTCTAGTTTCTGTTTGTGTCTCCCCTGAGGAGGTTTCAGGCCAGCTATGTCTTTCAGTACTATCTCTTTTGGTTTGGAAGCTATTGATGGACGTTTGGTAGAAAAAGCTGCTCCGGCCGAGAAAAACACTTTTGGTGCACCATGCAGGTACATTTGAGTTTCCCAGGCAAACGAAAGCAGTTACACCAAAGTTTCTAGTTTCTGTTTGTGTCTCCCCTGAGGAGGTTTCAGGCCAGCTATGTCTTTCAGTACTATCTCTTTTTGTTTGGAGGCTATTGCTGGACGTTTGGCATGTTTGGTAGAAAAAGCTTCTACGGCCGAGAAAAACACTTTTGGTGCACCATGCAGGTACATTTGAGTTTCCCAGGCAAACGAAAGCAGTTACACCAAAGTTTCTAGTTTCTGTTTGTGTCTCCCCTGAGGAGGTTTCAGGCCAGCTATGTCTTTCAGTACTATCTCTTTTGGTTTGGAAGCTATTGCTGGACGTTTGGTAGAAAAAGCTGCTCCGGCCGAGAAAAACACTTTTGGTGCACCATGCAGGTACATTTGAGTTTCACAGGCAAACGAAAGCAGTGACACCAAAGTTTCTAGATTCTGTTTGTGTCTCCCCTGAGGAGGTTTCAGGCCAGCTATGTCTTTCATACTATCTCTTTTGGTTTGGAAGCTATTGCTGGACGTTTGGCATGTTTGGTAGAAAAAGCTGCTCCGGCCGAGAAAAACACTTTTGGTGCACCATGCAGGTACATTTGAGTTTCCCAGGCAAACGAAAGCAGTTACACCAAAGTTTCTAATTTCTGTTTGTGTCTGTCCTGAGGAGGTTTCAGGCTAGCTATGTCTTTCATACTATCTCTTTTGGTTTGGAAGCTATTGCTGGACGTTTGGTAGAAAAAGCTGCTCCGGCCGAGAAAAACGCTTTTGGTGCACCATGCAGGTACATTTGAGTTTCCCAGGCAAACGAAAGCAGTTACACCAAAGTTTCTAGTTTCTGTTTGTGTCTCCCCTGAGGAGGTTTCAGGCCAGCAATATCTTTCAGTACTATCTCTTTTGGTTTGGAAGCTATTGCTGGACGTTTGGTAGAAAAAGCTTCTCCGGCCGAGAAAAACACTTTTGGTGCACCATGCAGGTACATTTGAGTTTCCCAGGCAAACGAAAGCCGTGACTCCAAAGTTTCTAGTTTCTGTTTGTGTCTCCCCTGAGGAGGTTTCAGGCCAGCTATGTCTTTCAGTACTATCTCTTTTGGTTTTGAAGCTATTGCTGGACGTTTGGTAGAAAAAGCTGCTCCGGCCGAGAAAAACACTTTTGGTGCACCATGCAGGTACATTTGAGTTTCCCAGGCAAACGAAAGCAGTGACACCAAAGTTTCTAGTTTCTGTTTGTGTCTCCCCTGAGGAGGTTTCAGGCCAGCAATATCTTTCAGTACTATCTCTTTTGGTTTGGAAGCTATTGCTGGACGTTTGGTAGAAAAAGCTGCTCCGGCCGAGAAAAACACTTTTGGTGGACCATGCAGGTATATTTGATTTTCCCAGGCAAACGAAAGCAGTTACACCAAAGTTTCTAGTTTCTGTTTGTGTCTCCCCTGAGGAGGTTTCAGGCCAGCTATGTCTTTCAGTACTATTTCTTTTGGTTTGGAAGCTATTGCTGGACGTTTGGTAGAAAAAGCTGCTCCGGCCGAGAAAAACACTTTTGGTGCACCATGCAGGTATATTTGATTTTCCCAGGCAAACGAAAGCAGTGACACCAAAGTTTCTAGTTTCTGTTTGTGTCTCCCCTGAGGAGGTTTCAGGCCAGCTATGTCTTTCAGTACTATCTCTTTTGGTTTGGAAGCTATTGCTGGACGTTTGGTAGAATAAGCTGCTCCGGCCGAGAAAAACACTTTTGGTGCACCATGCAGGTACATTTGAGTTTCCCAGGCAAACGAAAGCAGTTACACCAAAGTTTCTAGTTTCTGTTTGTGTCTCCCCTGAGGAGGTTTCAGGCCAGCAATATCTTTCAGTACTATCCCTTTTGGTTTGGAAGCTATTGCTGGACGTTTTGTAGAAAAAGCTTCTCCGGCCGAGAAAAACACTTTTGGTGGACCATGCAGGTATATTTGATTTTCCCAGGCAAACGAAAGCAGTTACACCAAAGTTTCTAGTTTCTGTTTGTGTCTCCCCTGAGGAGGTTTCAGGCCAGCTATGTCTTTCAGTACTATCTCTTATGGTTTGGAGGCTATTTCTGGACGTTTGTCATGTTTGGTAGAAAAAGCTTCTACGGCCGAGAAAAACACTTTTGGTGCACCATGCAAGTACATTTGAGTTTCCCAGGCAAACGAAAGCAGTTACACCAAAGTTTCTAGTTTCTGTTTGTGTCTCCCCTGAGGAGGTTTCAGGCCAGCTATGTCTTTCAGTACTATCTCTTTTGGTTTGGAAGCTATTGCTGGACGTTTGGTAGAAAAAGCTGCTCTGGCGAGAAAAACACTTTCGGAGCACCATGCAGGTACATTTGAGTTTCCCAGGCAAACGAAAGCAGTTACACCAAAGTTTCTAGTTTCTGTTTGTGTCTCCCCTGAGGAGGTTTCAGGCTAGCAATGTCTTTCAGTACTATCTCTTTTGGTTTGGAAGCTATTGCTGGACGTTTGGCATGTTTTGTAGAAAAAGCTGCTCCGGCCGAGAAAAACACTTTTGGTGCACCATGCAGGTACATTTGAGTTTCCCAGGCAAACGAAAGCAGTTACACCAAAGTTTCTAGTTTCTGTTTGTGTCTCCCCTGAGGAGGTTTCAGGCCAGCTATGTCTTTCAGTACTATCTCTTTTGGTTTGGAAGCTATTGCTGGACGTTTGGTAGAAAAAGCTGCTCTGGCCGAGAAAAACACTTTTGGTGCACAATGCAGGTACATTTGAGTTTCCCAGGCAAACGAAAGCAGTTACACCAAAGTTTCTAGTTTCTGTTTGTGTCTCCCCTGAGGAGGTTTCAGGCCAGCTATGTCTTTCAGTACTATCTCTTTTGGTTTGGAGGCTATTGCTAGACGTTTGGCATGTTTGGTAGAAAAAGCTTCTACGGCCGAGAAAAACACTTTTGGTGCACCATGCAGGTACATTTGAGTTTCCCAGGCAAACGAAAGCAGTGACACCAAAGTTTCTAGTTTCTGTTTGTGTCTCCCCTGAGGAGGTTTCAGGCCAGCTATGTCTTTCAGTACTATCTCTTTTGGTTTGGAAGCTATTGCTGGACGTTTTGTAGAAAAAGCTGCTCCGGCCGGGAAAAACACTTTTGGTGCACCATGCAGGTACATTTGAGTTTCCCAGGCAAACGAAAGCAGTTACACCAAAGTTTCTAGTTTCTGTTTGTGTCTCCCCTGAGGAGGTTTCAGGCCAGCTATGTCTTTCAGTACTATCTCTTTTGGTTTGGAAGCTATTGCTGGACGTTTGGCATGTTTGGTAGAAAAAGCTGCTCCGGCCGAGAAAAACACTTTTGGTGCACCATGCAGGTACATTTGAGTTTCCCAGGCAAACGGAAGCAGTTACACCAAAGTTTCTAGTTTCTGTTTGTGTCTCCCCTGAGGAGGTTTCAGGCCAGCAATATCTTTCAGTACTATCTGTTTTGGTTTGGAAGCTATTGCTGGACGTTTGGTAGAAAAAGCTGCTCCGGCCGAGAAAAACACTTTTGGTGCACCATGCAGGTACATTTGAGTTTCCCAGGCAAACGAAAGCAGTGACACCAAAGTTTCTAGTTTCTGTTTGTGTCTCCCCTGAGGAGGTTTCAGGCCAGCTATGTCTTTCATACTATCTCTTTTGGTTTGGAAGCTATTGCTGGACGTTTGGCATGTTTGGTAGAAAAAGCTGCTCCGGCCGAGAAAAACACTTTTGGTGCACCATGCAGGTACATTTGAGTTTCCCAGGCAAACGAAAGCAGTGACACCAAAGTTTCTAGTTTCTGCTTGTGTCTCCCCTGAGGAGGTTTCAGGCCAGCTATGTCTTTCATACTATCTCTTTTGGTTTGGAAGCTATTGCTGGACGTTTGGCATGTTTGGTAGAAAAAGCTGCTCCGGCCGAGAAAAACACTTTTGGTGCACCATGCAGGTACATTTGAGTTTCCCAGGCAAACGAAAGCAGTTACACCAAAGTTTCTAGTTTCTGTTTGTGTCTTTCCTGAGGAGGTTTCAGGCCAGCTATGTCTTTCAGTACTATCTCTTTTGGTTTGGAAGCTATTGCTGGACGTTTGGTAGAAAAAGCTGCTCCGGCCGAGAAAAACACTTTTGGTGCACCATGCAGGTACATTTGAGTTTCCCAGGCAAACGAAAGCAGTGACACCAAAGTTTCTAGTTTCTGTTTGTGTCTCCCCTGAGGAGGTTTCAGGCCAGCAATATCTTTCAGTACTATCTCTTTTGGTTTGGAAGCTATTGCTGGACGTTTGGTAGAAAAAGCTTCTTTGGCCGAGAAAAACACTTTTGGTGCACCATGCAGGTACATTTGAGTTTCCCAGGCAAACGAAAGCCGTGACTCCAAAGTTTCTAGTTTCTGTTTGTGTCTTCCCTGAGGAGGTTTCAGGCCAGCTATGTCTCTCAGTACTATCTCTTTTGGTTTGGAAGCTATTGCTGGACGTTTGGTAGAAAAAGCTGCTCCGGCCGAGAAAAACACTTTTGGTGCACCATGCAGGTACATTTGAGTTTCCCAGGCAAACGAAAGCAGTTACACCAAAGTTTCTAGTTTCTGTTTGTGTCTCCCCTGAGGAGGTTTCAGGCCAGCTATGTCTTTCAGTACTATCTCTTTTGGTTTGGAAGCTATTGCTGGACGTTTGGTAGAAAAATCTGCTCCGGCCGAGAAAAACACTTTTGGTGCACCATGCAGGTACATTTGAGTTTCCCAGGCAAACGAAAGCAGTTACACCAAAGTTTCTAGTTTCTGTTTGTGTCTCCCCTGAGGAGGTTTCAGGCCAGCAATATCTTTCAGAACTATCTCTTTTGGTTTGGAAGCTATTGCTGGACGTTTGGTAGAAAAAGCCTCTCCAGCCGAGAAAAACACTTTTGGTGGACCATGCAGGTATATTTGATTTTTCCAGCTAAACGAAAGCAGTTACACCAAAGTTTCCAGTTTCTGTTTGTGTCTCCCCTGAGGAGGTTTCAGGCCAGCTATGTCTTTCAGTACTATCTCTTTTGGTTTGGAGGCTATTGCTGGACGTTTGGCATGTTTGGTAGAAAAAGCTTCTACGGCCGAAAAAAACACTTTTGGTGCACCATGCAAGTACATTTGAGTTTCCCAGGCAAACGAAAGCAGTTACACCAAAGTTTCTAGTTTCTGTTTGTGTCTCCCCTGAGGAGGTTTCAGGCCAGCTATGTCTTTCAGTACTATCTCTTTTGGTTTGGAAGCTATTGCTGGACGTTTGGTAGAAAAAGCTGCTCCGGCCGAGAAAAACACTTTCGGAGCACCATGCAGGTACATTTGAGTTTCCCAGGCAAACGAAAGCAGTTACACCAAAGTTTCTAGTTTCTGTTTGTGTCTCCCCTGAGGAGGTTTCAGGCCAGCTATGTCTTTCAGTACTATCTCTTTTGGTTTGGAGGCTCTTGCTGGACGTTTGGCATGTTTGGTAGAAAAAGCTTCTACGGCCGAGAAAAACACTATTGGTGCACCATGCAGGTACATTTGAGTTTCCCAGGCAAACGAAAGCAGTTACACCAAAGTTTCTAGTTTCTGTTTGTGTCTCCCCTGAGGAGGTTTCAGGCCAGCAATATCTTTCAGTACTATCTCTTTTGGTTTGGAAGCTATTGCTGGACGTTTGGTAGAAAAAGCTGCTCCGGCCGAGAAAAACACTTTTGGTGCACCATGCAGGTACATTTGAGTTTCCCAGGCAAACGAAAGCAGTGACACCAAAGTTTCTAGTTTCTGTTTGTGTCTCCCCTGAGGAGGTTTCAGGCCAGCTATGTCTTTCATACTATCTCTTTTGGTTTGGAAGCTATTGCTGGACGTTTGGCATGTGTTGTAGAAAAAGCTGCTACGGCCGAGAAAAACACTTTTGGTGCACCATGCAGGTACATTTGAGTTTCCCAGGCAAACGAAAGCAGTTACACCAAAGTTTCTAGTTTCTGTTTGTGTCTCCCCTGAGGAGGTTTCAGGCCAGCTATGTCTTTCATACTATCTCTTTTGGTTTGGAAGCTATTGCTGGACGTTTGGTAGAAAAAGCTGCTCCGGCCGAGAAAAACACTTTTGGTGCACCATGCAGGTACATTTGAGTTTCCCAGGCAAACGAAAGCATCTACACCAAAGTTTCTAGTTTCTGTTTGTGTCTCCCCTGAGGAGGTTTCAGGCCAGCAATATCTTTCAGTACTATCTCTTTTGGTTTGGAAGCTATTGCTGGACGTTTGGTAGAAAAAGCTTCTCCGGCCGAGAAAAACACTTTTGGTGCACCATGCAGGTACATTTGAGTTTCCCAGGCAAACGAAAGCCGTGACTCCAAAGTTTCTAGTTTCTGTTTGTGTCTTCCCTGATGAGGTTTCAGGCCAGCTATGTCTCTCAGTACTATCTCTTTTGGTTTGGAAGCTATTGCTGGACGTTTGGTAGAAAAAGCTGCTCAGGCCGAGAAAAACACTTTTGGTGCACCATGCAGGTACATTTGAGTTTCCCAGGCAAACGAAAGCAGTTACACCAAAGTTTCTAGTTTCTGTTTGTGTCTCCCCTGAGGAGGTTTCAGGCCAGCTATGTCTTTCAGTACTATCACTTTTGGTTTGGAAGCTATTTCTGGACGTTTGGCATGTTTGGTAGAAAAAGTTTCTACGGCCGAGAAAAACACTTTTGGTGCACCATGCAAGTACATTTGAGTTTCCCAGGCAAACGAAAGCAGTTACACCAAAGTTTCTAGTTTCTGTTTGTGTCTCCCCTGAGGAGGTTTCAGGCCAGCTATGTCTTTCAGTACTATCTCTTTTGGTTTGGAAGCTATTGCTGGACGTTTGGTAGAAAAAGCTGCTCTGGCCGAGAAAAACACTTTCGGAGCACCATGCAGGTACATTTGAGTTTCCCAGGCAAACGAAAGCAGTTACACCAAAGTTTCTAGTTTCTGTTTGTGTCTCCCCTGAGGAGGTTTCAGGCTAGCAATGTCTTTCAGTACTATCTCTTTTGGTTTGGAAGCTATTGCTGGACGTTTGGCATGTTTTGTAGAAAAAGCTGCTCCGGCCGAGAAAAACACTTTTGGTGCACCATGCAGGTACATTTGTGTTTCCCAGGCAAACGAAAGCAGTTACACCAAAGTTTCTAGTTTCTGTTTGTGTCTCCCCTGAGGAGGTTTCAGGCCAGCTATGTCTTTCAGTACTATCTATTTTTGTTTGGAAGCTATTGCTGGACGTTTGGTAGAAAAAGTATCTCTGGCCGAGAAAAACACTTTTGGTGCACAATGCAGGTACATTTGAGTTTCCCAGGCAAACGAAAGCAGTTAAACCAAAGTTTCTAGTTTCTGTTTGTGTCTCCCCTGAGGAGGTTTCAGGCCAGCTATGTCTTTCAGTACTATCTCTTTTGGTTTGGAAGCTATTGCTGGACGTTTGGTAGAAAAAGCTGCTCCGGCCGAGAAAAACACTTTTGGTGCACCATGCAGGTACATTTGAGTTTCCCAGGCAAACGAAAGCAGTTACACCAAAGTTTCTAGTTTCTGTTTGTGTCTCCCCTGAGGAGGTTTCAGGCCAGCTATGTCTTTCAGTACTATCTCTTTTGGTTTGGAGGCTATTGCTGGACGTTTGGCATGTTTGGTAGAAAAAGCTTCTACGGCCGAGAAAAACACTATTGGTGCACCCTGCAGTTACATTTGAGTTTCCCAGGCAAACGAAAGCAGTGACACCAAAGTTTCTAGTTTCTGTTTGTGTCTCCCCTGAGGAGGTTTCAGGCCAGCTATGTCTTTCAGTACTATCTCTTTTGGTTTGGAAGCTATTGCTGGACGTTTTGTAGAAAAAGCTGCTCCGGCCGAGAAAAACACTTTTGGTGCACCATGCAGGTACATTTGAGTTTCCCAGGCAAACGAAAGCAGTTACACCAAAGTTTCTAGTTTCTGTTTGTGTCTCCCCTGAGGAGGTTTCAGGCCAGCAATATCTTTCAGTACTATCTCTTTTGGTTTGGAAGCTATTGCTGGACGTTTGGTAGAAAAAGCTTCTCCGGCCGAGAAAAACACTTTTGGTGCACCATGCAGGTACATTTGAGTTTCCCAGGAAAACGAAAGCAGTTACACCAAAGTTTCTAGTTTCTGTTTGTGTCTCCCCTGAGGAGGTTTCAGGCCAGCTATGTCTTTCAGTACTATCTCTTTTGGTTTGGAAGCTATTGCTGGACGTTTGGTAGAAAAAGCTTCTCCGGCCGAGAAAAACACTTTTGGTGCACCATGCAGGTACATTTGAGTTTCCCAGGCAAACGAAAGCAGTTACACCAAAGTTTCTAGTTTCTGTTTGTGTCTCCCCTGAGGAGGTTTCAGGCTAGCAATGTCTTTCAGTACTATCTCTTTTGGTTTGGAAGCTATTGCTGGACGTTTGGCATGTTTTGTAGAAAAAGCTGCTCCGGCCGAGAAAAACACTTTTGGTGCACCATGCAGGTACATTTGAGTTTCCCAGGCAAACGAAAGCAGTTACACCAAAGTTTCTAGTTTCTGTTTGTGTCTCCCCTGAGGAGGTTTCAGGCCAGCTATGTCTTTCAGTACTATCTCTTTTGGTTTGGAAGCTATTGCTGGACGTTTGGTAGAAAAAGTTGCTCTGGCCGAGAAAAACACTTTTGGTGCACCATGCAGGTACATTTGAGTTTCCCAGGCAAACGAAAGCAGTTACACCAAAGTTTCTAGTTTCTGTTTGTGTCTCCCCTGAGGAGGTTTCAGGCCAGCTATGTCTTTCAGTACTATCTCTTTTGGTTTGGAAGCTATTGCTGGACGTTTGGCATGTTTGGTAGAAAAAGCTTCTCCGGCCGAGAAAAACACTTTTGGTGCACCATGCAGGTACATTTGAGTTTCCCAGGCAAACGAAAGCAGTTACACCAAAGTTTCTAGTTTCTGTTTGTGTCTCCCCTGAGGAGGTTTCAGGCCAGCAATATCTTTCAGTACTATCTCTTTTGGTTTGGAAGCTATTGCTGGACGTTTGGTAGAAAAAGCTTCTCCGGCCGAGAAAAACACATTTGGTGCACCATGCAGGTACATTTGAGTTTCCCAGGCAAACGAAAGCCGTGACTCCAAAGTTTCTAGTTTCTGTTTGTGTCTTCCCTGATGAGGTTTCAGGCCAGCTATGTCTCTCAGTACTATCTCTTTTGGTTTGGAAGCTATTGCTGGACGTTTGGTAGAAAAAGCTGCTCAGGCCGAGAAAAACACTTTTGGTGCACCATGCAGGTACATTTGAGTTTCCCAGGCAAACGAAAGCAGTTACACCAAAGTTTCTAGTTTCTGTTTGTGTCTCCCCTGAGGAGGTTTCAGGCCAGCTATGTCTTTCAGTACTATCACTTTTGGTTTGGAAGCTATTGCTGGACGTTTGGCATGTTTGGTAGAAAAAGTTTC
This sequence comes from Laterallus jamaicensis coturniculus, assembly GCA_022605575.1. Classification (NCBI taxonomy): domain Eukaryota; kingdom Metazoa; phylum Chordata; class Aves; order Gruiformes; family Rallidae; genus Laterallus; species Laterallus jamaicensis. Next base: position 4,698,593 of record JAKCOX010000001.1, read on the forward strand.
TACGGCCGAGAAAAACACTTTTGGTGCACCATGCAAGTACATTTGAGTTTCCCAGGCAAACGAAAGCAGTTACACCAAAGTTTCTAGTTTCTGTTTGTGTCTCCCCTGAGGAGGTTTCAGGCCAGCTATGTCTTTCAGTACTATCTCTTTTGGTTTGGAAGCTATTGCTGGACGTTTGGTAGAAAAAGCTGCTCTGGCCGAGAAAAACACTTTCGGAGCACCATGCAGGTACATTTGAGTTTCCCAGGCAAACGAAAGCAGTTACACCAAAGTTTCTAGTTTCTGTTTGTGTCTCCCCTGAGGAGGTTTCAGGCTAGCAATGTCTTTCAGTACTATCTCTTTTGGTTTGGAAGCTATTGCTGGACGTTTGGCATGTTTTGTAGAAAAAGCTGCTCTGGCCGAGAAAAACACTTTTGGTGCACCATGCAGGTACATTTGTGTTTCCCAGGCAAACGAAAGCAGTTACACCAAAGTTTCTAGTTTCTGTTTGTGTCTCCCCTGAGGAGGTTTCAGGCCAGCTATGTCTTTCAGTACTATCTATTTTGGTTTGGAAGCTATTGCTGGACGTTTGGTAGAAAAAGTATCTCTGGCCGAGAAAAACACTTTTGGTGCACCATGCAGGTACATTTGAGTTTCCCAGGCAAACGAAAGCAGTTAAACCAAAGTTTCTAGTTTCTGTTTGTGTCTCCCCTGAGGAGGTTTCAGGCCAGCTATGTCTTTCAGTACTATCTCTTTTGGTTTGGAAGCTATTGCTGGACGTTTGGTAGAAAAAGCTGCTCCGGCCGAGAAAAACACTTTTGGTGCACCATGCAGGTACATTTGAGTTTCCCAGGCAAACGAAAGCAGTTACACCAAAGTTTTTAGTTTCTGTTTGTGTCTCCCCTGAGGAGGTTTCAGGCCAGCTATGTCTTTCAGTACTATCTCTTTTGGTTTGGAGGCTATTGCTGGACGTTTGGCATGTTTGGTAGAAAAAGCTTCTACGGCCGAGAAAAACACTATTGGTGCACCCTGCAGGTACATTTGAGTTTCCCAGGCAAACGAAAGCAGTGACACCAAAGTTTCTAGTTTCTGTTTGTGTCTCCCCTGAGGAGGTTTCAGGCCAGCTATGTCTTTCAGTACTATCTCTTTTGGTTTGGAAGCTATTGCTGGACGTTTTGTAGAAAAAGCTGCTCCGGCCGAGAAAAACACTTTTGGTGCACCATGCAGGTACATTTGAGTTTCCCAGGCAAACGAAAGCAGTTACACCAAAGTTTCTAGTTTCTGTTTGTGTCTCCCCTGAGGAGGTTTCAGGCCAGCAATATCTTTCAGTACTATCTCTTTTGGTTTGGAAGCTATTGCTGGACGTTTGGTAGAAAAAGCTTCTCCGGCCGAGAAAAACACTTTTGGTGCACCATGCAGGTACATTTGAGTTTCCCAGGAAAACGAAAGCAGTTACACCAAAGTTTCTAGTTTCTGTTTGTGTCTCCCCTGAGGAGGTTTCAGGCCAGCTATGTCTTTCAGTACTATCTCTTTTGGTTTGGAAGCTATTGCTGGACGTTTGGTAGAAAAAGCTTCTCCGGCCGAGAAAAACACTTTTGGTGCACCATGCAGGTACATTTGAGTTTCCCAGGCAAACGAAAGCAGTTACACCAAAGTTTCTAGTTTCTGTTTGTGTCTCCCCTGAGGAGGTTTCAGGCTAGCAATGTCTTTCAGTACTATCTCTTTTGGTTTGGAAGCTATTGCTGGACGTTTGGCATGTTTTGTAGAAAAATCTGCTCCGGCCGAGAAAAACACTTTTGGTGCACCATGCAGGTACATTTGAGTTTCCCAGGCAAACGAAAGCAGTTACACCAAAGTTTCTAGTTTCTGTTTGTGTCTCCCCTGAGGAGGTTTCAGGCCAGCTATGTCTTTCAGTACTATCTCTTTTGGTTTGGAAGCTATTGCTGGACGTTTGGCATGTTTGGTAGAAAAAGCTTCTCCGGCCGAGAAAAACACTTTTGGTGCACCATGCAGGTACATTTGAGTTTCCCAGGCAAACGAAAGCAGTTACACCAAAGTTTCTAGTTTCTGTTTGTGTCTCCCCTGAAGAGGTTTCAGGCCAGCAATATCTTTCAGTACTATCTCTTTTGGTTTGGAAGCTATTGCTGGACGTTTGGTAGAAAAAGCTGCTCCGGCCGAGAAAAACACTTTTGGTGCACCATGCAGGTACATTTGAGTTTCCCAGGCAAACGAAAGCAGTTACACCAAAGTTTCTAGTTTCTGTTTGTGTCTCCCCTGAGGAGGTTTCAGGCCAGCTATGTCTTTCAGTACTATCTCTTTTGGTTTAGAAGCTATTGCTGGACGTTTGGTAGAAAAAGCTGCTCCGGCCGAGAAAAACACTTTTGGTGCACCATGCAGGTACATTTGAGTTTCCCAGGCAAACGAAAGCAGTTACACCAAAGTTTCTAGTTTCTGTTTGTGTCTCCCCTGAGGAGGTTTCAGGCCAGCTATGTCCTTCAGTACTATCTCTTTTGGTTTGGAAGCTATTGCTGGACGTTTGGTAGAAAAAGCTGCTCCGGCCGAGAAAAACACTTTTGGTGCACCATGCAGGTACATTTGAGTTTCCCAGGAAAACGAAAGCAGTTACACCAAAGTTTCTAGTTTCTGTTTGTGTCTCCCCTGAGGAGGTTTCAGGCTAGCAATGTCTTTCAGTACTATCTCTTTTGGTTTGGAAGCTATTGCTGGACGTTTGGCATGTTTTGTAGAAAAAGCTGCTCCGGCCGAGAAAAACACTTTTGGTGCACCATGCAGGTACATTTGAGTTTCCCAGGCAAACGAAAGCAGTGACACCAAAGTTTCTAGTTTCTGTTTGTGTCTCCCCTGAGGAGGTTTCAGGCCAGCTATGTCTTTCAGTACTATCTCTTTTGGTTTGGAAGCTATTGCTGGACGTTTGGTAGAAAAAGCTGCTCCGGCCGAGAAAAACACTTTTGGTGCACCATGCAGGTACATTTGAGTTTCCCAGGCAAACGAAAGCAGTTACACCAAAGTTTCTAGTTTCTGTTTGTGTCTCCCCTGAGGAGGTTTCAGGCCAGCTATGTCTTTCAGTACTATCTCTTTTGGTTTGGAAGCTATTGCTGGACGTTTGGTAGAAAAAGCTGCTCCGGCCGAGAAAAACACTTTTGGTGCACCATGCAGGTACATTTGAGTTTCCCAGGCAAACGAAAGCAGTGACACCAAAGTTTCTAGTTTCTGTTTGTGTCTCCCCTGAGGAGGTTTCAGGCCAGCTATGTCTTTCAGTACTATCTCTTTTGGTTTGGAAGCTATTGCTGGACGTTTTGTAGAAAAAGCTGCTCCGGCCGAGAAAAACACTTTTGGTGCACCATGCAGGTACATTTGAGTTTCCCAGGCAAACGAAAGCCGTGACTCCAAAGTTTCTAGTTTCTGTTTGTGTCTTCCCTGAGGAGGTTTCAGGCCAGCTATGTCTTTCAGTACTATCTCTTTTGGTTTGGAAGCTATTGCTGGACGTTTGGTAGAAAAATCTGCTCAGGCCGAGAAAAACACTTTCGGAGCACCATGCAGGTACATTTGAGTTTCCCAGGCAAACGAAAGCAGTTACACCAAAGTTTCTAGTTTCTGTTTGTGTCTCCCCTGAGGAGGTTTCAGGCCAGCTATGTCTTTCAGTACTATCTCTTTTGGTTTGGAGGCTATTGCTGGACGTTTGGCATGTTTGGTAGAAAAAGCTTCTACGGCCGAGAAAAACACTATTGGTGCACCATGCAGGTACATTTGAGTTTCCCAGGCAAACGAAAGCAGTTACACCAAAGTTTCTAGTTTCTGTTTGTGTCTCCCCTGAGGAGGTTTCAGGCCAGCAATATCTTTCAGTACTATCTCTTTTGGTTTGGAAGCTATTGCTGGACGTTTGGTAGAAAAAGCTGCTCCGGCTGAGAAAAACACTTTTGGTGCACCATGCAGGTACATTTGAGTTTCCCAGGCAAACGAAAGCAGTGACACCAAAGTTTCTAGTTTCTGTTTGTGTCTCCCCTGAGGAGGTTTCAGGCCAGCTATGTCTTTCATACTATCTCTTTTGGTTTGGAAGCTATCGCTGGACGTTTGGCATGTTTGGTAGAAAAAGCTGCTCCGGCCGAGAAAAACACTTTTGGTGCACCATGCAGGTACATTTGAGTTTCCCAGGCAAACGAAAGCAGTTACACCAAAGTTTCTAGTTTCTGTTTGTGTCTTTCCTGAGGAGGTTTCAGGCCAGCTATGTCTTTCATACTATCTCTTTTGGTTTGGAAGCTATTGCTGGACGTTTGGTAGAAAAAGCTGCTCCGGCCGAGAAAAACACTTTTGGTGCACCATGCAGGTACATTTGAGTTTCCCAGGCAAACGAAAGCAGTGACACCAAAGTTTCTAGTTTCTGTTTGTGTCTCCCCTGAGGAGGTTTCAGGCCAGCTATGTCTTTCAGTACTATCTCTTTTGGTTTGGAAGCTATTGCTGGACGTTTGGTAGAAAAAGCTGCTCCGGCCGAGAAAAACACTTTTGGTGCACCATGCAGGTACATTTGAGTTTCCCAGGCAAACGAAAGCCGTGACTCCAAAGTTTCTAGTTTCTGTTTGTGTCTTCCCTGAGGAGGTTTCAGGCCAGCTATGTCTCTCAGTACTATCTCTTTTGGTTTGGAAGCTATTGCTGGACGTTTGGTAGAAAAAACTGCTCAGGCCGAGAAAAACACTTTTGGTGCACCATGCAGGTACATTTGAGTTTTCCAGGCAAACGAAAGCAGTTACACCAAAGTTTCTAGTTTCTGTTTGTGTCTCCCCTGAGGAGGTTTCAGGCCAGCTATGTCTTTCAGTACTATCTCTTTTGGTTTGGAAGCTATTGCTGGACGTTTGGTAGAAAAAGCTGCTCCGGCCGAGAAAAACACTTTTGGTGCACCATGCAGGTACATTTGAGTTTCCCAGGCAAACGAAAGCAGTTACACCAAAGTTTCTAGTTTCTGTTTGTGTCTCCCCTGAGGAGGTTTCAGGCCAGCTATGTCTTTCAGTACTATCTCTTTTGGTTTGGAAGCTATTGCTGGACGTTTGGTAGAAAAAGCTTCTCCGGCCGTGAAAAACACTTTTGGTGCACCATGCAGGTACATTTGAGTTTCCCAGGCAAACGAAAGCAGTTACACCAAAGTTTCTAGTTTCTGTTTGTGTCTCCCCTGAGGAGGTTTCAGGCCAGCTATGTCTTTCAGTACTATCTCTTTTGGTTTGGAGGCTATTGCTGGACGTTTGGCATGTTTGGTAGAAAAAGCTTCTACGGCCGAGAAAAACACTATTGGTGCACCATGCAGGTACATTTGAGTTTCCCAGGCAAACGAAAGCAGTTACACCAAAGTTTCTAGTTTCTGTTTGTGTCTCCCCTGAGGAGGTTTCAGGCCAGCTATGTCTTTCAGTACTATCTCTTTTGGTTTGGAAGCTATTGCTGGAGGTTTTGTAGAAAAAGCTGCTCTGGCCGAGAAAAACACTTTTGGTGCACCATGCAGGTACATTTGAGTTTCCCAGGCAAACGAAAGCAGTTACACCAAAGTTTCTAGTTTCTGTTTGTGTCTCCCCTGAGGAGGTTTCAGGCCAGCTATGTCTTTCAGTACTATCTCTTTTGGTTTGGAAGCTATTGCTGGACGTTTGGTAGAAAAAGCTTCTCCGGCCGAGAAAAACACTTTTGGTGCACCATGCAGGTACATTTGAGTTTCCCAGGCAAACGAAAGCAGTTACACCAAAGTTTCTAGTTTCTGTTTGTGTCTCCCCTGAGGAGGTTTCAGGCTAGCAATGTCTTTCAGTACTATCTCTTTTGGTTTGGAAGCTATTGCTGGACGTTTGGCATGTTTTGTAGAAAAAGCTGCTCCGGCCGAGAAAAACACTTTTGGTGCACCATGCAGGTACATTTGAGTTTCCCAGGCAAACGAAAGCAGTTACACCAAAGTTTCTAGTTTCTGTTTGTGTCTCCCCTGAGGAGGTTTCAGGCCAGCTATGTCTTTCAGTACTATCTATTTTGGTTTGGAAGCTATTGCTGGACGTTTGGTAGAAAAAGTTGCTCTGGCCGAGAAAAACACTTTTGGTGCACCATGCAGGTACATTTGAGTTTCCCAGGCAAACGAAAGCAGTTACACCAAAGTTTCTAGTTTCTGTTTGTGTCTCCCCTGAGGAGGTTTCAGGCCAGCTATGTCTTTCAGTACTATCTCTTTTGGTTTGGAAGCTATTGCTGGACGTTTGGCATGTTTGGTAGAAAAAGCTTCTCCGGCCGAGAAAAACACTTTTGGTGCACCATGCAGGTACATTTGAGTTTCCCAGGCAAACGAAAGCAGTTACACCAAAGTTTCTAGTTTCTGTTTGTGTCTCCCCTGAGGAGGTTTCAGGCCAGCAATATCTTTCAGTACTATCTCTTTTGGTTTGGAAGCTATTGCTGGACGTTTGGTAGAAAAAGCTGCTCCGGCCGAGAAAAACACTTTTGGTGCACCATGCAGGTACATTTGAGTTTCCCAGGCAAACGAAAGCAGTGACACCAAAGTTTCTAGTTTCTGTTTGTGTCTCCCCTGAGGAGGTTTCAGGCCAGCTATGTCTTTCAGTACTATCTCTTTTGGTTTGGAAGCTATTGCTGGACGTTTGGTAGAAAAAGCTGCTCCGGCCGAGAAAAACACTTTTGGTGCACCATGCAGGTACATTTGAGTTTCCCAGGCAAACGAAAGCAGTTACACCAAAGTTTCTAGTTTCTGTTTGTGTCTCCCCTGAGGAGGTTTCAGGCCAGCTATGTCTTTCAGTACTATCTCTTTTGGTTTAGAAGCTATTGCTGGACGTTTGGTAGAAAAAGCTGCTCCGGCCGAGAAAAACACTTTTGGTGCACCATGCAGGTACATTTGAGTTTCCCAGGCAAACGAAAGCAGTGACACCAAAGTTTCTAGTTTCTGTTTGTGTCTCCCCTGAGGAGGTTTCAGGCCAGCTATGTCTTTCAGTACTATCTCTTTTGGTTTGGAAGCTATTGCTGGACGTTTGGTAGAAAAAGCTGCTCCGGCCGAGAAAAACACTTTTGGTGCACCATGCAGGTACATTTGAGTTTCCCAGGCAAACGAAAGCAGTGACACCAAAGTTTCTAGTTTCTGTTTGTGTCTCCCCTGAGGAGGTTTCAGGCCAGCTATGTCTTTCAGTACTATCTCTTTTGGTTTGGAAGCTATTGCTGGACGTTTTGTAGAAAAAGCTGCTCCGGCCGAGAAAAACACTTTTGGTGCACCATGCAGGTACATTTGAGTTTCCCAGGCAAACGAAAGCCGTGACTCCAAAGTTTCTAGTTTCTGTTTGTGTCTTCCCTGAGGAGGTTTCAGGCCAGCTATGTCTTTCAGTACTATCTCTTTTGGTTTGGAAGCTATTGCTGGACGTTTGGTAGAAAAATCTGCTCAGGCCGAGAAAAACACTTTCGGAGCACCATGCAGGTACATTTGAGTTTCCCAGGCAAACGAAAGCAGTTACACCAAAGTTTCTAGTTTCTGTTTGTGTCTCCCCTGAGGAGGTTTCAGGCCAGCTATGTCTTTCAGTACTATCTCTTTTGGTTTGGAGGCTATTGCTGGACGTTTGGCATGTTTGGTAGAAAAAGCTTCTACGGCCGAGAAAAACACTATTGGTGCACCATGCAGGTACATTTGAGTTTCCCAGGCAAACGAAAGCAGTTACACCAAAGTTTCTAGTTTCTGTTTGTGTCTCCCCTGAGGAGGTTTCAGGCCAGCAATATCTTTCAGTACTATCTCTTTTGGTTTGGAAGCTATTGCTGGACGTTTGGTAGAAAAAGCTGCTCCGGCTGAGAAAAACACTTTTGGTGCACCATGCAGGTACATTTGAGTTTCCCAGGCAAACGAAAGCAGTGACACCAAAGTTTCTAGTTTCTGTTTGTGTCTCCCCTGAGGAGGTTTCAGGCCAGCTATGTCTTTCATACTATCTCTTTTGGTTTGGAAGCTATCGCTGGACGTTTGGCATGTTTGGTAGAAAAAGCTGCTCCGGCCGAGAAAAACACTTTTGGTGCACCATGCAGGTACATTTGAGTTTCCCAGGCAAACGAAAGCAGTTACACCAAAGTTTCTAGTTTCTGTTTGTGTCTTTCCTGAGGAGGTTTCAGGCCAGCTATGTCTTTCATACTATCTCTTTTGGTTTGGAAGCTATTGCTGGACGTTTGGTAGAAAAAGCTGCTCCGGCCGAGAAAAACACTTTTGGTGCACCATGCAGGTACATTTGAGTTTCCCAGGCAAACGAAAGCAGTGACACCAAAGTTTCTAGTTTCTGTTTGTGTCTCCCCTGAGGAGGTTTCAGGCCAGCTATGTCTTTCAGTACTATCTCTTTTGGTTTGGAAGCTATTGCTGGACGTTTGGTAGAAAAAGCTGCTCCGGCCGAGAAAAACACTTTTGGTGCACCATGCAGGTACATTTGAGTTTCCCAGGCAAACGAAAGCCGTGACTCCAAAGTTTCTAGTTTCTGTTTGTGTCTTCCCTGAGGAGGTTTCAGGCCAGCTATGTCTCTCAGTACTATCTCTTTTGGTTTGGAAGCTATTGCTGGACGTTTGGTAGAAAAAACTGCTCAGGCCGAGAAAAACAATTTTGGTGCACCATGCAGGTACATTTGAGTTTTCCAGGCAAACGAAAGCAGTTACACCAAAGTTTCTAGTTTCTGTTTGTGTCTCCCCTGAGGAGGTTTCAGGCCAGCTATGTCTTTCAGTACTATCTCTTTTGGTTTGGAAGCTATTGCTGGACGTTTGGTAGAAAAAGCTGCTCCGGCCGAGAAAAACACTTTTGGTGCACCATGCAGGTACATTTGAGTTTCCCAGGCAAACGAAAGCAGTTACACCAAAGTTTCTAGTTTCTGTTTGTGTCTCCCCTGAGGAGGTTTCAGGCCAGCTATGTCTTTCAGTACTATCTCTTTTGGTTTGGAAGCTATTGCTGGACGTTTGGTAGAAAAAGCTTCTCCGGCCGTGAAAAACACTTTTGGTGCACCATGCAGGTACATTTGAGTTTCCCAGGCAAACGAAAGCAGTTACACCAAAGTTTCTAGTTTCTGTTTGTGTCTCCCCTGAGGAGGTTTCAGGCCAGCTATGTCTTTCAGTACTATCTCTTTTGGTTTGGAGGCTATTGCTGGACGTTTGGCATGTTTGGTAGAAAAAGCTTCTACGGCCGAGAAAAACACTATTGGTGCACCATGCAGGTACATTTGAGTTTCCCAGGCAAACGAAAGCAGTTACACCAAAGTTTCTAGTTTCTGTTTGTGTCTCCCCTGAGGAGGTTTCAGGCCAGCTATGTCTTTCAGTACTATCTCTTTTGGTTTGGAAGCTATTGCTGGACGTTTTGTAGAAAAAGCTGCTCTGGCCGAGAAAAACACTTTTGGTGCACCATGCAGGTACATTTGAGTTTCCCAGGCAAACGAAAGCAGTTACACCAAAGTTTCTAGTTTCTGTTTGTGTCTCCCCTGAGGAGGTTTCAGGCCAGCTATGTCTTTCAGTACTATCTCTTTTGGTTTGGAAGCTATTGCTGGACGTTTGGTAGAAAAAGCTGCTCTGGCCGAGAAAAACACTTTTGGTGGACCATGCAGGTACATTTGAGTTTCCCAGGCAAACGAAAGCAGTTACACCAAAGTTTCTAGTTTCTATTTGTGTCTCCCCTGAGGAGGTTTCAGGCCAGCTATGTCTTTCATACTATCTCTTTTGGTTTGGAAGCTATCGCTGGACCTTTGGCATGATTGGTAGAAAAAGCTTCTCCGGCCGAGAAAAACACTTTTGGTGCACCATGCAGGTACATTTGAGTTTCCCAGGCAAACGAAAGCCGTGACTCCAAAGTTTCTAGTTTCTGTTTGTGTCTTCCCTGAGGAGGTTTCAGGCCAGCTATGTCTCTCAGTACTATCTCTTTTGGTTTGGAAGCTATTGCTGGACGTTTGGTAGAAAAAACTGCTAAGGCCGAGAAAAACACTTTTGGTGCACCATGCAGGTACATTTGAGTTTTCCAGGCAAACGAAAGCAGTTACACCAAAGTTTCTAGTTTCTGTTTGTGTCTCCCCTGAGGAGGTTTCAGGCCAGCTATGTCTTTCAGTACTATCTCTTTTGGTTTGGAAGCTATTGCTGGACGTTTGGTAGAAAAAGCTGCTCCGGCCGAGAAAAACACTTCTGGTGCACCATGCAGGTACATTTGAGTTTCCCAGGCAAACGAAAGCAGTTACACCAAAGTTTCTAGTTTCTGTTTGTGTCTCCCCTGAGGAGGTTTCAGGCCAGCTATGTCTTTCAGTACTATCTCTTTTGGTTTGGAAGCTATTGCTGGACGTTTGGTAGAAAAAGCTTCTCCGGCCGTGAAAAACACTTTTGGTGCACCATGCAGGTACATTTGAGTTTCCCAGGCAAACGAAAGCAGTTACACCAAAGTTTCTAGTTTCTGTTTGTGTCTCCCCTGAGGAGGTTTCAGGCCAGCTATGTCTTTCAGTACTATCTCTTTTGGTTTGGAGGCTATTGCTGGACGTTTGGCATGTTTGGTAGAAAAAGCTTCTACGGCCGAGAAAAACACTATTGGTGCACCATGCAGGTACATTTGAGTTTCCCAGGCAAACGAAAGCAGTTACACCAAAGTTTCTAGTTTCTGTTTGTGTCTCCCCTGAGGAGGTTTCAGGCCAGCTATGTCTTTCAGTACTATCACTTTTGGTTTGGAAGCTATTGCTGGACGTTTGGTAGAAAAAGCTGCTCCGGCCGAGAAAAACAGTTTTGGTGCACCATGCAGGTACATTTGAGTTTCCCAGGCAAACGAAAGCAGTTACACCAAAGTTTCTAGTTTCTGTTTGTGTCTCCCCTGAGGAGGTTTCAGGCTAGCAATGTCTTTCAGTACTATCTCTTTTGGTTTGGAAGCTATTGCTGGACGTTTGGCCTGTTTGGTAGAAAAAGCTGCTCCGGCCGAGAAAAACACTTTTGGTGCACCATGCAGGTACATTTGAGTTTCCCAGGCAAACGAAAGCAGTGACACCAAAGTTTCTAGTTTCTTTTTGTGTCTCCCCTGAGGAGGTTTCAGGCCAGCTATGTCTCTCAGTACTATCTCTTTTGGTTTGGAAGCTATTGCTGGACGTTTGGTAGAAAAAGCTTCTCAGGCCGAGAAAAACACTTTTGGTGCACCATGCAGGTACATTTGAGTTTCCCAGGCAAACGAAAGCAGTTACACCAAAGTTTCTAGTTTCTGTTTGTGTCTCCCCTGAGGAGGTTTCAGGCCAGCTATGTCTTTCAGTACTATCTCTTTTGGTTTGGAGGCTATTGCTGGACGTTTGGCATGTTTGGTAGAAAAAGCTTCCACGGCCGAGAAAAACACTTTTGGTGCACCATGCAAGTACATTTGAGTTTCCCAGGCAAACGAAAGCAGTTACACCAAAGTTTCTAGTTTCTGTTTGTGTCTCCCCTGAGGAGGTTTCAGGCCAGCTATGTCTTTCAGTACTATCTCTTTTGGTTTGGAAGCTATTGCTGGACGTTTGGTAGAAAAAGCTGCTCTGGTCAAGAAAAACACTTTCGGAGCACCATGCAGGTACATTTGAGTTTCCCAGGCAAACGAAAGCAGTTACACCAAAGTTTCTAGTTTCTGTTTGTGTCTCCCCTGAGGAGGTTTCAGGCTAGCAATGTCTTTCAGTACTATCTCTTTTGGTTTGGAAGCTATTGCTGGACTTTTGGCATGTTTGGTAGAAAAAGCTGCTCCGGCCGAGAAAAACACTTTTGGTGCACCATGCAGGTACATTTGAGTTTCCCAGGCAAACGAAAGCAGTGACACCAAAGTTTCTAGTTTCTGTTTGTGTCTCCCCTGAGGAGGTTTCAGGCCAGCTATGTCTTTCAGTACTATCTCTTTTGGTTTGGAAGCTATTGCTGGACGTTTTGTAGAAAAAGCTGCTTTGGCCGAGAAAAACACTTTTGGTGCACCATGCAGGTACATTTGAGTTTCCCAGGCAAACGAAAGCCGTGACTCCAAAGTTTCTAGTTTCTGTTTGTGTCTTCCCTGAGGAGGTTTCAGGCCAGCTATGTCTTTCAGTACTATCTCTTTTGGTTTGGAAGCTATTGATGGACGTTTGGTAGAAAAAGTTGCTCTGGCCGAGAAAAACACTTTTGGTGCACCATGCAGGTACATTTGAGTTTCCCAGGCAAACGAAAGCAGTTACACCAAAGTTTCTAGTTTCTGTTTGTGTCTCCCCTGAGGAGGTTTCAGGCCAGCTATGTCTTTCAGTACTATCTCTTTTGGTTTGGAAGCTATTGCTGGACGTTTGGTAGAAAAAGCTGCTCCGGCCGAGAAAAACACTTTTGGTGCACCATGCAGGTACATTTGAGTTTCCCAGGCAAACGAAAGCAGTTACACCAAAGTTTCTAGTTTCTGTTTGTGTCTCCCCTGAGGAGGTTTCAGGCCAGCAATATCTTTCAGAACTATCTCTTTTGGTTTGGAAGCTATTGCTGGACGTTTTGTAGAAAAAGCCTCTCCGGCCGAGAAAAACACTTTTGGTGGAACGTGCAGGTATATTTGATTTTTCCAGGCAAACGAAAGCAGTTACACCAAAGTTTCTAGTTTCTGTTTGTGTCTCCCCTGAGGAGGTTTCAGGCCAGCTATGTCTTTCAGTACTATCTCTTTTGGTTTGGAAGCTATTGCTGGATGTTTGGTAGAAAAAGCTGCTCTGGCCGAGAAAAACACTTTCGGAGCACCATGCAGGTACATTTGAGTTTCCCAGGCAAACGAAAGCAGTTACACCAAAGTTTCTAGTTTCTGTTTGTGTCTCCCCTGAGGAGGTTTCAGGCCAGCTATGTCTTTCAGTACTATCTCTTTTGGTTTGGAGGCTATTGCTGGACGTTTGGCATGTTTGGTAGAAAAAGCTTCTACGGCCGAGAAAAACACTATTGGTGCACCATGCAGGTACATTTGAGTTTCCCAGGCAAACGAAAGCAGTTACACCAAAGTTTCTAGTTTCTGTTTGTGTCTCCCCTGAGGAGGTTTCAGGCCAGCAATATCTTTCAGTACTATCTCTTTTGGTTTGGAAGCTATTGCTGGACGTTTGGTAGAAAAAGCTGCTCCGGCTGAGAAAAACACTTTTGGTGCACCATGCAGGTACATTTGAGTTTCCCAGGCAAACGAAAGCAGTGACACCAAAGTTTCTAGTTTCTGTTTGTGTCTCCCCTGAGGAGGTTTCAGGCCAGCTATGTCTTTCATACTATCTCTTTTGGTTTGGAAGCTATCGCTGGACGTTTGGCATGTTTGGTAGAAAAAGCTGCTCCGGCCGAGAAAAACACTTTTGGTGCACCATGCAGGTACATTTGAGTTTCCCAGGCAAACGAAAGCAGTTACACCAAAGTTTCTAGTTTCTGTTTGTGTCTTTCCTGAGGAGGTTTCAGGCCAGCTATGTCTTTCATACTATCTCTTTTGGTTTGGAAGCTATTGCTGGACGTTTGGTAGAAAAAGCTGCTCCGGCCGAGAAAAACACTTTTGGTGCACCATGCAGGTACATTTGAGTTTCCCAGGCAAACGAAAGCAGTGACACCAAAGTTTCTAGTTTCTGTTTGTGTCTCCCCTGAGGAGGTTTCAGGCCAGCTATGTCTTTCAGTACTATCTCTTTTGGTTTGGAAGCTATTACTGGACGTTTGGTAGAAAAAGCTGCTCCGGCCGAGAAAAACACTTTTGGTGCACCATGCAGGTACATTTGAGTTTCCCAGGCAAACGAAAGCCGTGACTCCAATGTTTCTAGTTTCTGTTTGTGTCTTCCCTGAGGAGGTTTCAGGCCAGCTATGTCTCTCAGTACTATCTCTTTTGGTTTGGAAGCTATTGCTGGACGTTTGGTGGAAAAAACTGCTCAGGCCGAGAAAAACACTTTTGGTGCACCATGCAGGTACATTTGAGTTTTCCAGGCAAACGAAAGCAGTTACACCAAAGTTTCTAGTTTCTGTTTGTGTCTCCCCTGAGGAGGTTTCAGGCCAGCTATGTCTTTCAGTACTATCTCTTTTGGTTTGGAAGCTATTGCTGGACGTTTGGTAGAAAAAGCTGCTCCGGCCGAGAAAAACACTTTTGGTGCACCATGCAGGTACATTTGAGTTTCCCAGGCAAACGAAAGCAGTTACACCAAAGTTTCTAGTTTCTGTTTGTGTCTCCCCTGAGGAGGTTTCAGGCCAGCTATGTCTTTCAGTACTATCTCTTTTGGTTTGGAAGCTATTGCTGGACGTTTGGTAGAAAAAGCTTCTCCGGCCGTGAAAAACACTTTTGGTGCACCATGCAGGTACATTTGAGTTTCCCAGGCAAACGAAAGCAGTTACACCAAAGTTTCTAGTTTCTGTTTGTGTCTCCCCTGAGGAGGTTTCAGGCCAGCTATGTCTTTCAGTACTATCTCTTTTGGTTTGGAGGCTATTGCTGGACGTTTGGCATGTTTGGTAGAAAAAGCTTCTACGGCCGAGAAAAACACTATTGGTGCACCTTGCAGGTACATTTGAGTTTCCCAGGCAAACGAAAGCAGTTACACCAAAGTTTCTAGTTTCTGTTTGTGTCTCCCCTGAGGAGGTTTCAGGCCAGCAATGTCTTTCAGTACTATCACTTTTGGTTTGGAAGCTATTGCTGGACGTTTGGTAGAAAAAGCTTCTCCGGCCGAGAAAAACAGTTTTGGTGCACCATGCAGGTACATTTGAGTTTCCCAGGCAAACGAAAGCAGTTACACCAAAGTTTCTAGTTTCTGTTTGTGTCTCCCCTGAGGAGGTTTCAGGCTAGCAATGTCTTTCAGTACTATCTCTTTTGGTTTGGAAGCTATTGCTGGACGTTTGGCATGTTTGGTAGAAAAAGCTGCTCCGGCCGAGAAAAACACTTTTGGTGCACCATGCAGGTACATTTGAGTTTCCCAGGCAAACGAAAGCTGTTACACCAAAGTTTCTAGTTTCTGTTTGTGTCTCCCCTGAGGAGGTTTCAGGCCAGCTATGTCTTTCAGTACTATCTCTTTTGGTTTGGAAGCTATTGCTGGACGTTTGGTAGAAAAAGCTGCTCTGGCCGAGAAAAACACTTTTGGTGCACCATGCAGGTACATTTGAGTTTCCCAGGCAAACGAAAGCAGTTACACCAAAGTTTCTAGTTTCTGTTTGTGTCTCCCCTGAGGAGGTTTCAGGCCAGCTATGTCTTTCAGTACTATCTCTTTTGGTTTGGAAGCTATTGCTGGACGTTTGGTAGAAAAAGCTGCTCCGGCCGAGAAAAACACTTTTGGTGCACCATGCAGGTACATTTGAGTTTCCCAGGCAAACGAAAGCAGTTACACCAAAGTTTCTAGTTTCTATTTGTGTCTCCCCTGAGGAGGTTTCAGGCCAGCTATGTCTTTCATACTATCTCTTTTGGTTTGGAAGCTATCGCTGGACCTTTGGCATGATTGGTTGAAAAAGCTTCTCCGGCCGAGAAAAACACTATTGGTGCACCATGCAAGTACATTTTAGTTTCCCAGGCAAACGAAAGCAGTGACACCAAAGTTTCTAGTTTCTGTTTGTGTCTCCCCTGAGGAGGTTTCAGGCCAGCTTGTCTTTCATACTATCTCTTTTGGTTTGGAAGCTATTGCTGGACGTTTGGTAGAAAAAGCTGCTCCGGCCGAGAAAAACACTTTTGGTGCACCATGCAGGTACATTTGAGTTTCCCAGGCAAACGAAAGCAGTTACACCAAAGTTTCTAGTTTCTGTTTGTGTCTCCCCTGAGGAGGTTTCAGGCCAGCAATATATTTCAGTACTATCTCTTTTGGTTTGGAAGCTATTGCTGGACGTTTGGTAGAAAAAGCTTCTCCGGCCGAGAAAAACACTTTTGGTGCACCATGCAGGTACATTTGAGTTTCCCAGGCAAACGAAAGCCGTGACTCCAAAGTTTCTAGTTTCTGTTTGTGTCTTCCCTGAGGAGGTTTCAGGCCAGCTATGTCTCTCAGTACTATCTCTTTTGGTTTGGAAGCTATTGCTGGACGTTTGCTAGAAAAAACTGCTCAGGCCGAGAAAAACACTTTTGGTGCACCATGCAGGTACATTTGAGTTTCCCAGGCAAACGAAAGCAGTGACACCAAAGTTTCTAGTTTCTGTTTGTGTCTCCCCTGAGGAGGTTTCAGGCCAGCTATGTCTTTCAGTACTATCTCTTTTGGTTTGGAAGCTATTGCTGGACGTTTGGTAGAAAAAGCTGCTCCGGCCGAGAAAAACACTTTTGGTGCACCATGCAGGTACATTTGAGTTTCCCAGGCAAACGAAAGCAGTTACACCAAAGTTTCTAGTTTCTGTTTGTGTCTCCCCTGAGGAGGTTTCAGGCCAGCTATGTCTTTCAGTACTATCTCTTTTGGTTTGGAAGCTATTGCTGGACGTTTGGTAGAAAAAGCTTCTCCGGCCGTGAAAAACACTTTTGGTGCACCATGCAGGTACATTTGAGTTTCCCAGGCAAACGAAAGCAGTTACACCAAAGTTTCTAGTTTCTGTTTGTGTCTCCCCTGAGGAGGTTTCAGGCCAGCTATGTCTTTCAGTACTATCTCTTTTGGTTTGGAGGCTATTGCTGGACGTTTGGTAGAAAAAGCTGCTCCGGCCGAGAAAAACACTTTTGGTGCACCATGCAGGTACATTTGAGTTTCCCAGGCAAACGAAAGCAGTTACACCAAAGTTTCTAGTTTCTGTTTGTGTCTCCCCTGAGGAGGTTTCAGGCTAGCAATGTCTTTCAGTACTATCTCTTTTGGTTTGGAAGCTATTGCTGGACGTTTGGCCTGTTTGGTAGAAAAAGCTGCTCCGGCCGAGAAAAACACTTTTGGTGCACCATGCAGGTACATTTGAGTTTCCCAGGCAAACGAAAGCAGTGACACCAAAGTTTCTAGTTTCTTTTTGTGTCTCCCCTGAGGAGGTTTCAGGCCAGCTATGTCTCTCAGTACTATCTCTTTTGGTTTGGAAGCTATTGCTGGACGTTTGGTAGAAAAAGCTTCTCAGGCCGAGAAAAACACTTTTGGTGCACCATGCAGGTACATTTGAGTTTCCCAGGCAAACGAAAGCAGTTACACCAAAGTTTCTAGTTTCTGTTTGTGTCTCCCCTGAGGAGGTTTCAGGCCAGCTATGTCTTTCAGTACTATCTCTTTTGGTTTGGAGGCTATTACTGGACGTTTGGCATGTTTGGTAGAAAAAGCTTCCACGGCCGAGAAAAACACTTTTGGTGCACATGCAAGTACATTTGAGTTTCCCAGGCAAACGAAAGCAGTTACACCAAAGTTTCTAGTTTCTGTTTGTGTCTCCCCTGAGGAGGTTTCAGGCCAGCTATGTCTTTCAGTACTATCTCTTTTGGTTTGGAAGCTATTGCTGGACGTTTGGTAGAAAAAGCTGCTCCGGCCGAGAAAAACACTTTTGGTGCACCATGCAGGTACATTTGAGTTTCCCAGGCAAACGAAAGCAGTTACACCAAAGTTTCTAGTTTCTGTTTGTGTCTCCCCTGAGGAGGTTTCAGGCTAGCAATGTCTTTCAGTACTATCTCTTTTGGTTTGGAAGCTATTGCTGGACGTTTGGCATGTTTGGTAGAAAAAGCTGCTCCGGCCGAGAAAAACACTTTTGGTGCACCATGCAGGTACATTTGAGTTTCCCAGGCAAACGAAAGCTGTTACACCAAAGTTTCTAGTTTCTGTTTGTGTCTCCCCTGAGGAGGTTTCAGGCCAGCTATGTCTTTCAGTACTATCTCTTTTGGTTTGGAAGCTATTGCTGGACGTTTGGTAGAAAAAGCTGCTCTGGCCGAGAAAAACACTTTTGGTGCACCATGCAGGTACATTTGAGTTTCCCAGGCAAACGAAAGCAGTTACACCAAAGTTTCTAGTTTCTGTTTGTGTCTCCCCTGAGGAGGTTTCAGGCCAGCTATGTCTTTCAGTACTATCTCTTTTGGTTTGGAAGCTATTGCTGGACGTTTGGTAGAAAAAGCTGCTCCGGCCGAGAAAAACACTTTTGGTGCACCATGCAGGTACATTTGAGTTTCCCAGGCAAACGAAAGCAGTTACACCAAAGTTTCTAGTTTCTATTTGTGTCTCCCCTGAGGAGGTTTCAGGCCAGCTATGTCTTTCATACTATCTCTTTTGGTTTGGAAGCTATCGCTGGACCTTTGGCATGATTGGTTGAAAAAGCTTCTCCGGCCGAGAAAAACACTTTTGGTGCACCATGCAGGTACATTTGAGTTTCCCAGGCAAACGAAAGCAGTGACACCAAAGTTTCTAGTTTCTGTTTGTGTCTCCCCTGAGGAGGTTTCAGGCCAGCTTGTCTTTCATACTATCTCTTTTGGTTTGGAAGCTATTGCTGGACGTTTCGTAGAAAAAGCTGCTCCGGCCGAGAAAAACACTTTTGGTGCACCATGCAGGTACATTTGAGTTTCCCAGGCAAACGAAAGCAGTTACACCAAAGTTTCTAGTTTCTGTTTGTGTCTCCCCTGAGGAGGTTTCAGGCCAGCAATATATTTCAGTACTATCTCTTTTGGTTTGGAAGCTATTGCTGGACGTTTGGTAGAAAAAGCTTCTCCGGCCGAGAAAAACACTTTTGGTGCACCATGCAGGTACATTTGAGTTTCCCAGGCAAACGAAAGCCGTGACTCCAAAGTTTCTAGTTTCTGTTTGTGTCTTCCCTGAGGAGGTTTCAGGCCAGCTATGTCTCTCAGTACTATCTCTTTTGGTTTGGAAGCTATTGCTGGACGTTTGCTAGAAAAAACTGCTCAGGCCGAGAAAAACACTTTTGGTGCACCATGCAGGTACATTTGAGTTTCCCAGGCAAACGAAAGCAGTGACACCAAAGTTTCTAGTTTCTGTTTGTGTCTCCCCTGAGGAGGTTTCAGGCCAGCTATGTCTTTCAGTACTATCTCTTTTGGTTTGGAAGCTATTGCTGGACGTTTGGTAGAAAAAGCTGCTCCGGCCGAGAAAAACACTTTTGGTGCACCATGCAGGTACATTTGAGTTTCCCAGGCAAACGAAAGCAGTTACACCAAAGTTTCTAGTTTCTGTTTGTGTCTCCCCTGAGGAGGTTTCAGGCCAGCTATGTCTTTCAGTACTATCTCTTTTGGTTTGGAAGCTATTGCTGGACGTTTGGTAGAAAAAGCTTCTCCGGCCGTGAAAAACACTTTTGGTGCACCATGCAGGTACATTTGAGTTTCCCAGGCAAACGAAAGCAGTTACACCAAAGTTTCTAGTTTCTGTTTGTGTCTCCCCTGAGGAGGTTTCAGGCCAGCTATGTCTTTCAGTACTATCTCTTTTGGTTTGGAGGCTATTGCTGGACGTTTGGTAGAAAAAGCTGCTCCGGCCGAGAAAAACACTTTTGGTGCACCATGCAGGTACATTTGAGTTTCCCAGGCAAACGAAAGCAGTTACACCAAAGTTTCTAGTTTCTGTTTGTGTCTCCCCTGAGGAGGTTTCAGGCTAGCAATGTCTTTCAGTACTATCTCTTTTGGTTTGGAAGCTATTGCTGGACGTTTGGCCTGTTTGGTAGAAAAAGCTGCTCCGGCCGAGAAAAACACTTTTGGTGCACCATGCAGGTACATTTGAGTTTCCCAGGCAAACGAAAGCAGTGACACCAAAGTTTCTAGTTTCTTTTTGTGTCTCCCCTGAGGAGGTTTCAGGCCAGCTATGTCTCTCAGTACTATCTCTTTTGGTTTGGAAGCTATTGCTGGACGTTTGGTAGAAAAAGCTTCTCAGGCCGAGAAAAACACTTTTGGTGCACCATGCAGGTACATTTGAGTTTCCCAGGCAAACGAAAGCAGTTACACCAAAGTTTCTAGTTTCTGTTTGTGTCTCCCCTGAGGAGGTTTCAGGCCAGCTATGTCTTTCAGTACTATCTCTTTTGGTTTGGAGGCTATTGCTGGACGTTTGGTAGAAAAAGCTGCTCCGGCCGAGAAAAACACTTTTGGTGCACCATGCAGGTACATTTGAGTTTCCCAGGCAAACGAAAGCAGTTACACCAAAGTTTCTAGTTTCTGTTTGTGTCTCCCCTGAGGAGGTTTCAGGCTAGCAATGTCTTTCAGTACTATCTCTTTTGGTTTGGAAGCTATTGCTGGACGTTTGGCCTGTTTGGTAGAAAAAGCTGCTCCGGCCGAGAAAAACACTTTTGGTGCACCATGCAGGTACATTTGAGTTTCCCAGGCAAACGAAAGCAGTGACACCAAAGTTTCTAGTTTCTTTTTGTGTCTCCCCTGAGGAGGTTTCAGGCCAGCTATGTCTCTCAGTACTATCTCTTTTGGTTTGGAAGCTATTGCTGGACGTTTGGTAGAAAAAGCTTCTCAGGCCGAGAAAAACACTTTTGGTGCACCATGCAGGTACATTTGAGTTTCCCAGGCAAACGAAAGCAGTTACACCAAAGTTTCTAGTTTCTGTTTGTGTCTCCCCTGAGGAGGTTTCAGGCCAGCTATGTCTTTCAGTACTATCTCTTTTGGTTTGGAGGCTATTACTGGACGTTTGGCATGTTTGGTAGAAAAAGCTTCCACGGCCGAGAAAAACACTTTTGGTGCACATGCAAGTACATTTGAGTTTCCCAGGCAAACGAAAGCAGTTACACCAAAGTTTCTAGTTTCTGTTTGTGTCTCCCCTGAGGAGGTTTCAGGCCAGCTATGTCTTTCAGTACTATCTCTTTTGGTTTGGAAGCTATTGCTGGACGTTTGGTAGAAAAAGCTGCTCCGGCCGAGAAAAACACTTTTGGTGCACCATGCAGGTACATTTGAGTTTCCCAGGCAAACGAAAGCAGTGACACCAAAGTTTCTAGTTTCTGTTTGTGTCTCCCCTGAGGAGGTTTCAGGCCAGCTATGTCTTTCAGTACTATCTCTTTTGGTTTGGAAGCTATTGATGGACGTTTGGTAGAAAAAGCTGCTCCGGCCGAGAAAAACACTTTTGGTGCACCATGCAGGTACATTTGAGTTTCCCAGGCAAACGAAAGCAGTTACACCAAAGTTTCTAGTTTCTGTTTGTGTCTCCCCTGAGGAGGTTTCAGGCCAGCTATGTCTTTCAGTACTATCTCTTTTTGTTTGGAGGCTATTGCTGGACGTTTGGCATGTTTGGTAGAAAAAGCTTCTACGGCCGAGAAAAACACTTTTGGTGCACCATGCAGGTACATTTGAGTTTCCCAGGCAAACGAAAGCAGTTACACCAAAGTTTCTAGTTTCTGTTTGTGTCTCCCCTGAGGAGGTTTCAGGCCAGCTATGTCTTTCAGTACTATCTCTTTTGGTTTGGAAGCTATTGCTGGACGTTTGGTAGAAAAAGCTGCTCCGGCCGAGAAAAACACTTTTGGTGCACCATGCAGGTACATTTGAGTTTCACAGGCAAACGAAAGCAGTGACACCAAAGTTTCTAGATTCTGTTTGTGTCTCCCCTGAGGAGGTTTCAGGCCAGCTATGTCTTTCATACTATCTCTTTTGGTTTGGAAGCTATTGCTGGACGTTTGACATGTTTGGTAGAAAAAGCTGCTCCGGCCGAGAAAAACACTTTTGGTGCACCATGCAGGTACATTTGAGTTTCCCAGGCAAACGAAAGCAGTTACACCAAAGTTTCTAATTTCTGTTTGTGTCTGTCCTGAGGAGGTTTCAGGCTAGCTATGTCTTTCATACTATCTCTTTTGGTTTGGAAGCTATTGCTGGACGTTTGGTAGAAAAAGCTGCTCCGGCCGAGAAAAACGCTTTTGGTGCACCATGCAGGTACATTTGAGTTTCCATGGCAAACGAAAGCAGCTACACCAAAGTTTCTAGTTTCTGTTTGTGTCTCCCCTGAGGAGGTTTCAGGCCAGCAATATCTTTCAGTACTATCTCTTTTGGTTTGGAAGCTATTGCTGGACGTTTGGTAGAAAAAGCTTCTCCGGCCGAGAAAAACACTTTTGGTGCACCATGCAGGTACATTTGAGTTTCCCAGGCAAACGAAAGCCGTGACTCCAAAGTTTCTAGTTTCTGTTTGTGTCTCCCCTGAGGAGGTTTCAGGCCAGCTATGTCTTTCAGTACTATCTCTTTTGGTTTGGAAGCTATTGCTGGACGTTTGGTAGAAAAAGCTGCTCCGGCCGAGAAAAACACTTTTGGTGCACCATGCAGGTACATTTGAGTTTCCCAGGCAAACGAAAGCAGTGACACCAAAGTTTCTAGTTTCTGTTTGTGTCTCCCCTGAAGAGGTTTCAGGCCAGCAATATCTTTCAGTACTATCTCTTTTGGTTTGGAAGCTATTGCTGGACGTTTGGTAGAAAAAGCTGCTCCGGCCGAGAAAAACACTTTTGGTGCACCATGCAGGTATATTTGAGTTTCCCAGGCAAACGAAAGCAGTTACACCAAAGTTTCTAGTTTCTGTTTGTGTCTCCCCTGAGGAGGTTTCAGGCCAGCTATGTCTTTCAGTACTATCTCTTTTGGTTTGGAAGCTATTGCTGGACGTTTGGTAGAAAAAGCTGCTCCGGCCGAGAAAAACACTTTTGGTGGACCATGCAGGTATATTTGATTTTCCCAGGCAAACGAAAGCAGTGACACCAAAGTTTCTAGTTTCTGTTTGTGTCTCCCCTGAGGAGGTTTCAGGCCAGCTATGTCTTTCAGTACTATCTCTTTTGGTTTGGAAGCTATTGCTGGACGTTTGGTAGAAAAAGCTGCTCCGGCCGAGAAAAACACTTTTGGTGCACCATGCAGGTACATTTGAGTTTCCCAGGCAAACGAAAGCAGTTACACCAAAGTTTCTAGTTTCTGTTTGTGTCTCCCCTGAGGAGGTTTCAGGCCAGCAATATCTTTCAGTACTATCCCTTTTGGTTTGGAAGCTATTGCTGGACGTTTTGTAGAAAAAGCTTCTCCGGCCGAGAAAAACACTTTTGGTGGACCATGCAGGTATATTTGATTTTCCCAGGCAAACGAAAGCAGTTACACCAAAGTTTCTAGTTTCTGTTTGTGTCTCCCCTGAGGAGGTTTCAGGCCAGCTATGTCTTTCAGTACTATCTCTTTTGGTTTGGAGGCTATTTCTGGACGTTTGGCATGTTTGGTAGAAAAAGCTTCTACGGCCGAGAAAAACACTTTTGGTGCACCATGCAAGTACATTTGAGTTTCCCAGGCAAACGAAAGCAGTTACACCAAAGTTTCTAGTTTCTGTTTGTGTCTCCCCTGAGGAGGTTTCAGGCCAGCTATGTCTTTCAGTACTATCTCTTTTGGTTTGGAAGCTATTGCTGGACGTTTGGTAGAAAAAGCTGCTCTGGCGAGAAAAACACTTTCGGAGCACCATGCAGGTACATTTGAGTTTCCCAGGCAAACGAAAGCAGTTACACCAAAGTTTCTAGTTTCTGTTTGTGTCTCCCCTGAGGAGGTTTCAGGCTAGCAATGTCTTTCAGTACTATCTCTTTTGGTTTGGAAGCTATTGCTGGACGTTTGGCATGTTTTGTAGAAAAAGCTTCTACGGCCGAGAAAAACACTTTTGGTGCACCATGCAGGTACATTTGAGTTTCCCAGGCAAACGAAAGCAGTTACACCAAAGTTTCTAGTTTCTGTTTGTGTCTCCCCTGAGGAGGTTTCAGGCCAGCTATGTCTTTCAGTACTATCTCTTTTGGTTTGGAAGCTATTGCTGGACGTTTGGTAGAAAAAGCTGCTCTGGCCGAGAAAAACACTTTTGGTGCACAATGCAGGTACATTTGAGTTTCCCAGGCAAACGAAAGCAGTTACACCAAAGTTTCTAGTTTCTGTTTGTGTCTCCCCTGAGGAGGTTTCAGGCCAGCTATGTCTTTCAGTACTATCTCTTTTGGTTTGGAGGCTATTGCTAGACGTTTGGCATGTTTGGTAGAAAAAGCTTCTACGGCCGAGAAAAACACTTTTGGTGCACCATGCAGGTACATTTGAGTTTCCCAGGCAAACGAAAGCAGTGACACCAAAGTTTCTAGTTTCTGTTTGTGTCTCCCCTGAGGAGGTTTCAGGCCAGCTATGTCTTTCAGTACTATCTCTTTTGGTTTGGAAGCTATTGCTGGACGTTTTGTAGAAAAAGCTGCTCCGGCCGAGAAAAACACTTTTGGTGCACCATGCAGGTACATTTGAGTTTCCCAGGCAAACGAAAGCAGTTACACCAAAGTTTCTAGTTTCTGTTTGTGTCTCCCCTGAGGAGGTTTCAGGCCAGCTATGTCTTTCAGTACTATCTCTTTTGGTTTGGAAGCTATTGCTGGACGTTTGGCATGTTTGGTAGAAAAAGCTGCTCCGGCCGAGAAAAACACTTTTGGTGCACCATGCAGGTACATTTGAGTTTCCCAGGCAAACGAAAGCAGTTACACCAAAGTTTCTAGTTTCTGTTTGTGTCTCCCCTGAGGAGGTTTCAGGCCAGCAATATCTTTCAGTACTATCTGTTTTGGTTTGGAAGCTATTGCTGGACGTTTGGTAGAAAAAGCTGCTCCGGCCGAGAAAAACACTTTTGGTGCACCATGCAGGTACATTTGAGTTTCCCAGGCAAACGAAAGCAGTGACACCAAAGTTTCTAGTTTCTGTTTGTGTCTCCCCTGAGGAGGTTTCAGGCCAGCTATGTCTTTCATACTATCTCTTTTGGTTTGGAAGCTATTGCTGGACGTTTGGCATGTTTGGTAGAAAAAGCTGCTCCGGCCGAGAAAAACACTTTTGGTGCACCATGCAGGTACATTTGAGTTTCCCAGGCAAACGAAAGCAGTTACACCAAAGTTTCTAGTTTCTGTTTGTGTCTTCCCTGAGGAGGTTTCAGGCCAGCTATGTCTTTCATACTATCTCTTTTGGTTTGGAAGCTATTGCTGGACGTTTGGCATGTTTGGTAGAAAAAGCTGCTCCGGCCGAGAAAAACACTTTTGGTGCACCATGCAGGTACATTTGAGTTTCCCAGGCAAACGAAAGCAGTTACACCAAAGTTTCTAGTTTCTGTTTGTGTCTTTCCTGAGGAGGTTTCAGGCCAGCTATGTCTTTCAGTACTATCTCTTTTGGTTTGGAAGCTATTGCTGGACGTTTGGTAGAAAAAGCTGCTCCGGCCGAGAAAAACACTTTTGGTGCACCATGCAGGTACATTTGAGTTTCCCAGGAAAACGAAAGCAGTTACACCAAAGTTTCTAGTTTCTGTTTGTGTCTCCCCTGAGGAGGTTTCAGGCCAGATATATCTTTCAGTACTATCTCTTTTGGTTTGGAAGCTATTGCTGGACGTTTGGTAGAAAAAGCTTCTTTGGCCGAGAAAAACACTTTTGGTGCACCATGCAGGTACATTTGAGTTTCCCAGGCAAACGAAAGCCGTGACTCCAAAGTTTCTAGTTTCTGTTTGTGTCTTCCCTGAGGAGGTTTCAGGCCAGCTATGTCTCTCAGTACTATCTCTTTTGGTTTGGAAGCTATTGCTGGACGTTTGGTAGAAAAAGCTGCTCCGGCCGAGAAAAACACTTTTGGTGCACCATGCAGGTACATTTGAGTTTCCCAGGCAAACGAAAGCAGTTACACCAAAGTTTCTAGTTTCTGTTTGTGTCTCCCCTGAGGAGGTTTCAGGCCAGCTATGTCTTTCAGTACTATCTCTTTTGGTTTGGAAGCTATTGCTGGACGTTTGGTAGAAAAATCTGCTCCGGCCGAGAAAAACACTTTTGGTGCACCATGCAGGTACATTTGAGTTTCCCAGGCAAACGAAAGCAGTTACACCAAAGTTTCTAGTTTCTGTTTGTGTCTCCCCTGAGGAGGTTTCAGGCCAGCAATATCTTTCAGAACTATCTCTTTTGGTTTGGAAGCTATTGCTGGACGTTTGGTAGAAAAAGCCTCTCCAGCCGAGAAAAACACTTTTGGTGGACCATGCAGGTATATTTGATTTTTCCAGCTAAACGAAAGCAGTTACACCAAAGTTTCCAGTTTCTGTTTGTGTCTCCCCTGAGGAGGTTTCAGGCCAGCTATGTCTTTCAGTACTATCTCTTTTGGTTTGGAGGCTATTGCTGGACGTTTGGCATGTTTGGTAGAAAAAGCTTCTACGGCCGAAAAAAACACTTTTGGTGCACCATGCAAGTACATTTGAGTTTCCCAGGCAAACGAAAGCAGTTACACCAAAGTTTCTAGTTTCTGTTTGTGTCTCCCCTGAGGAGGTTTCAGGCCAGCTATGTCTTTCAGTACTATCTCTTTTGGTTTGGAAGCTATTGCTGGACGTTTGGTAGAAAAAGCTGCTCCGGCCGAGAAAAACACTTTCGGAGCACCATGCAGGTACATTTGAGTTTCCCAGGCAAACGAAAGCAGTTACACCAAAGTTTCTAGTTTCTGTTTTTGTCTCCCCTGAGGAGGTTTCAGGCCAGCTATGTCTTTCAGTACTATCTCTTTTGGTTTGGAGGCTCTTGCTGGACGTTTGGCATGTTTGGTAGAAAAAGCTTCTACGGCCGAGAAAAACACTATTGGTGCACCATGCAGGTACATTTGAGTTTCCCAGGCAAACGAAAGCAGTTACACCAAAGTTTCTTGTTTCTGTTTGTGTCTCCCCTGAGGAGGTTTCAGGCCAGCAATATCTTTCAGTACTATCTCTTTTGGTTTGGAAGCTATTGCTGGACGTTTGGTAGAAAAAGCTGCTCCGGCCGAGAAAAACACTTTTGGTGCACCATGCAGGTACATTTGAGTTTCCCAGGCAAACGAAAGCAGTGACACCAAAGTTTCTAGTTTCTGTTTGTGTCTCCCCTGAGGAGGTTTCAGGCCAGCTATGTCTTTCATACTATCTCTTTTGGTTTGGAAGCTATTGCTGGACGTTTGGCATGTGTTGTAGAAAAAGCTGCTACGGCCGAGAAAAACACTTTTGGTGCACCATGCAGGTACATTTGAGTTTCCCAGGCAAACGAAAGCAGTTACACCAAAGTTTCTAGTTTCTGTTTGTGTCTCCCCTGAGGAGGTTTCAGGCCAGCTATGTCTTTCATACTATCTCTTTTGGTTTGGAAGCTATTGCTGGACGTTTGGTAGAAAAAGCTGCTCCGGCCGAGAAAAACACTTTTGGTGCACCATGCAGGTACATTTGAGTTTCCCAGGCAAACGAAAGCAGCTACACCAAAGTTTCTAGTTTCTGTTTGTGTCTCCCCTGAGGAGGTTTCAGGCCAGCAATATCTTTCAGTACTATCTCTTTTGGTTTGGAAGCTATTGCTGGACGTTTGGTAGAAAAAGCTTCTCCGGCCGAGAAAAACACTTTTGGTGCACCATGCAGGTACATTTGAGTTTCCCAGGCAAACGAAAGCCGTGACTCCAAAGTTTCTAGTTTCTGTTTGTGTCTTCCCTGAGGAGGTTTCAGGCCAGCTATGTCTCTCAGTACTATCTCTTTTGGTTTGGAAGCTATTGCTGGACGTTTGGTAGAAAAAGCTGCTCAGGCCGAGAAAAACACTTTTGGTGCACCATGCAGGTACATTTGAGTTTCCCAGGCAAACGAAAGCAGTTACACCAAAGTTTCTAGTTTCTGTTTGTGTCTCCCCTGAGGAGGTTTCAGGCCAGCTATGTCTTTCAGTACTATCTCTTTTGGTTTGGAAGCTATTTCTGGACGTTTGGCATGTTTGGTAGAAAAAGTTTCTACGGCCGAGAAAAACACTTTTGGTGCACCATGCAAGTACATTTGAGTTTCCCAGGCAAACGAAAGCAGTTACACCAAAGTTTCTAGTTTCTGTTTGTGTCTCCCCTGAGGAGGTTTCAGGCCAGCTATGTCTTTCAGTACTATCTCTTTTGGTTTGGAAGCTATTGCTGGACGTTTGGTAGAAAAAGCTGCTCTGGCCGAGAAAAACACTTTCGGAGCACCATGCAGGTACATTTGAGTTTCCCAGGCAAACGAAAGCAGTTACACCAAAGTTTCTAGTTTCTGTTTGTGTCTCCCCTGAGGAGGTTTCAGGCTAGCAATGTCTTTCAGTACTATCTCTTTTGGTTTGGAAGCTATTGCTGGACGTTTGGCATGTTTTGTAGAAAAAGCTCCTCCGGCCGAGAAAAACACTTTTGGTGCACCATGCAGGTACATTTGTGTTTCCCAGGCAAACGAAAGCAGTTACACCAAAGTTTCTAGTTTCTGTTTGTGTCTCCCCTGAGGAGGTTTCAGGCCAGCTATGTCTTTCAGTACTATCTATTTTGGTTTGGAAGCTATTGCTGGACGTTTGGTAGAAAAAGTATCTCTGGCCGAGAAAAACACTTTTGGTGCACCATGCAGGTACATTTGAGTTTCCCAGGCAAACGAAAGCAGTTAAACCAAAGTTTCTAGTTTCTGTTTGTGTCTCCCCTGAGGAGGTTTCAGGCCAGCTATGTCTTTCAGTACTATCTCTTTTGGTTTGGAAGCTATTGCTGGACGTTTGGTAGAAAAAGCTGCTCCGGCCGAGAAAAACACTTTTGGTGCACCATGCAGGTACATTTGAGTTTCCCAGGCAAACGAAAGCAGTTACACCAAAGTTTCTAGTTTCTGTTTGTGTCTCCCCTGAGGAGGTTTCAGGCCAGCTATGTCTTTCAGTACTATCTCTTTTGGTTTGGAGGCTATTGCTGGACGTTTGGCATGTTTGGTAGAAAAAGCTTCTACGGCCGAGAAAAACACTATTGGTGCACCCTGCAGGTACATTTGAGTTTCCCAGGCAAACGAAAGCAGTGACACCAAAGTTTCTAGTTTCTGTTTGTGTCTCCCCTGAGGAGGTTTCAGGCCAGCTATGTCTTTCAGTACTATCTCTTTTGGTTTGGAAGCTATTGCTGGACGTTTTGTAGAAAAAGCTGCTCCGGCCGAGAAAAACACTTTTGGTGCACCATGCAGGTACATTTGAGTTTCCCAGGCAAACGAAAGCAGTTACACCAAAGTTTCTAGTTTCTGTTTGTGTCTCCCCTGAGGAGGTTTCAGGCCAGCAATGTCTTTCAGTACTATCTCTTTTGGTTTGGAAGCTATTGCTGGATGTTTTGTAGAAAAAGCTTCTCCGGCCGAGAAAAACACTTTTGGTGCACCATGCAGGTACATTTGAGTTTCCCAGGAAAACGAAAGCAGTTACACCAAAGTTTCTAGTTTCTGTTTGTGTCTCCCCTGAGGAGGTTTCAGGCCAGCTATGTCTTTCAGTACTATCTCTTTTGGTTTGGAAGCTATTGCTGGACGTTTGGTAGAAAAAGCTTCTCCGGCCGAGAAAAACACTTTTGGTGCACCATGCAGGTACATTTGAGTTTCCCAGGCAAACGAAAGCAGTTACACCAAAGTTTCTAGTTTCTGTTTGTGTCTCCCCTGAGGAGGTTTCAGGCTAGCAATGTCTTTCAGTACTATCTCTTTTGGTTTGGAAGCTATTGCTGGACGTTTGGCATGTTTTGTAGAAAAAGCTGCTCCGGCCGAGAAAAACACTTTTGGTGCACCATGCAGGTACATTTGAGTTTCCCAGGCAAACGAAAGCAGTTACACCAAAGTTTCTAGTTTCTGTTTGTGTCTCCCCTGAGGAGGTTTCAGGCCAGCTATGTCTTTCAGTACTATCTCTTTTGGTTTGGAAGCTATTGCTGGACGTTTGGTAGAAAAAGTTGCTCTGGCCGAGAAAAACACTTTTGGTGCACCATGCAGGTACATTTGAGTTTCCCAGGCAAACGAAAGCAGTTACACCAAAGTTTCTAGTTTCTGTTTGTGTCTCCCCTGAGGAGGTTTCAGGCCAGCTATGTCTTTCAGTACTATCTCTTTTGGTTTGGAAGCTATTGCTGGACGTTTGGCATGTTTGGTAGAAAAAGCTTCTCCGGCCGAGAAAAACACTTTTGGTGCACCATGCAGGTACATTTGAGTTTCCCAGGCAAACGAAAGCAGTTACACCAAAGTTTCTAGTTTCTGTTTGTGTCTCCCCTGAGGAGGTTTCAGGCCAGCAATATCTTTCAGTACTATCTCTTTTGGTTTGGAAGCTATTGCTGGACGTTTGGTAGAAAAAGCTGCTCCGGCCGAGAAAAACACTTTTGGTGCACCATGCAGGTACATTTGAGTTTCCCAGGAAAACGAAAGCAGTTACACCAAAGTTTCTAGTTTCTGTTTGTGTCTCCCCTGAGGAGGTTTCAGGCCAGCTATGTCTTTCAGTACTATCTCTTTTGGTTTGGAAGCTATTGCTGGACGTTTGGTAGAAAAAGCTGCTCCGGCCGAGAAAAACACTTTTGGTGCACCATGCAGGTACATTTGAGTTTCCCAGGCAAACGAAAGCAGTTACACCAAAGTTTCTAGTTTCTGTTTGTGTCTCCCCTGAGGAGGTTTCAGGCCAGCTATGTCTTTCAGTACTATCTCTTTTGGTTTAGAAGCTATTGCTGGACGTTTGGTAGAAAAAGCTGCTCTGGCCGAGAAAAACACTTTTGGTGCACCATGCAGGTACATTTGAGTTTCCCAGGCAAACGAAAGCAGTTAAACCAAAGTTTCTACTTTCTGTTTGTGTCTCCCCTGAGGAGGTTTCAGGCCAGCTATGTCTTTCAGTACTATCTCTTTTGGTTTGGAAGCTATTGCTGGACGTTTGGTAGAAAAAGCTGCTCCGGCCGAGAAAAACACTTTTGGTGCACCATGCAGGTACATTTGAGTTTCCCAGGCAAACGAAAGCAGTGACACCAAAGTTTCTAGTTTCTGTTTGTGTCTCCCCTGAGGAGGTTTCAGGCCAGCTATGTCTTTCAGTACTATCTCTTTTGGTTTGGAAGCTATTGCTGGACGTTTGGTAGAAAAAGCTTCTCCGGCCGAGAAAAACACTTTTGGTGCACCATGCAGGTACATTTGAGTTTCCCAGGCAAACGAAAGCAGTTACACCAAAGTTTCTAGTTTCTGTTTGTGTCTCCCCTGAGGAGGTTTCAGGCTAGCAATGTCTTTCAGTACTATCTCTTTTGGTTTGGAAGCTATTGCTGGACGTTTGGCATGTTTTGTAGAAAAAGCTGCTCCGGCCGAGAAAAACACTTTTGGTGCACCATGCAGGTACATTTGAGTTTCCCAGGCAAACGAAAGCAGTTACACCAAAGTTTCTAGTTTCTGTTTGTGTCTCCCCTGAGGAGGTTTCAGGCCAGCTATGTCTTTCAGTACTATCTATTTTGGTTTGGAAGCTATTGCTGGACGTTTGGTAGAAAAAGTTGCTCTGGCCGAGAAAAACACTTTTGGTGCACCATGCAGGTACATTTGAGTTTCCCAGGCAAACGAAAGCAGTTACACCAAAGTTTCTAGTTTCTGTTTGTGTCTCCCCTGAGGAGGTTTCAGGCCAGCTATGTCTTTCAGTACTATCTCTTTTGGTTTGGAAGCTATTGCTGGACGTTTGGCATGTTTGGTAGAAAAAGCTTCTCCGGCCGAGAAAAACACTTTTGGTGCACCATGCAGGTACATTTGAGTTTCCCAGGCAAACGAAAGCAGTGACACCAAAGTTTCTAGTTTCTGTTTGTGTCTCCCCTGAGGAGGTTTCAGGCCAGCTATGTCTTTCAGTACTATCTCTTTTGGTTTGGAAGCTATTGCTGGACGTTTGGTAGAAAAAGCTGCTCCGGCCGAGAAAAACACTTTTGGTGCACCATGCAGGTACATTTGAGTTTCCCAGGCAAACGAAAGCAGTTACACCAAAGTTTCTAGTTTCTGTTTGTGTCTCCCCTGAGGAGGTTTCAGGCCAGCTATGTCTTTCAGTACTATCTCTTTTGGTTTAGAAGCTATTGCTGGACGTTTGGTAGAAAAAGCTGCTCCGGCCGAGAAAAACACTTTTGGTGCACCATGCAGGTACATTTGAGTTTCCCAGGCAAACGAAAGCAGTTACACCAAAGTTTCTAGTTTCTGTTTGTGTCTCCCCTGAGGAGGTTTCAGGCCAGCTATGTCTTTCAGTACTATCTCTTTTGGTTTGGAAGCTATTGCTGGACGTTTGGTAGAAAAAGCTGCTCCGGCCGAGAAAAACACTTTTGGTGCACCATGCAGGTACATTTGAGTTTCCCAGGCAAACGAAAGCAGTGACACCAAAGTTTCTAGTTTCTGTTTGTGTCTCCCCTGAGGAGGTTTCAGGCCAGCTATGTCTTTCAGTACTATCTCTTTTGGTTTGGAAGCTATTGCTGGACGTTTTGTAGAAAAAGCTGCTCCGGCCGAGAAAAACACTTTTGGTGCACCATGCAGGTACATTTGAGTTTCCCAGGCAAACGAAAGCCGTGACTCCAAAGTTTCTAGTTTCTGTTTGT
Organism: Laterallus jamaicensis coturniculus; assembly: GCA_022605575.1. Taxonomy (NCBI): domain Eukaryota; kingdom Metazoa; phylum Chordata; class Aves; order Gruiformes; family Rallidae; genus Laterallus; species Laterallus jamaicensis. The sequence goes on from JAKCOX010000001.1 coordinate 4,730,589, forward strand.
GTCTTCCCTGAGGAGGTTTCAGGCCAGCTATGTCTTTCAGTACTATCTCTTTTGGTTTGGAAGCTATTGCTGGACGTTTGGTAGAAAAATCTGCTCAGGCCGAGAAAAACACTTTTGGTGCACCATGCAGGTACATTTGAGTTTCCCAGGCAAACGAAAGCAGTTACACCAAAGTTTCTAGTTTCTGTTTGTGTCTCCCCTGAGGAGGTTTCAGGCCAGCTATGTCTTTCAGTACTATCTCTTTTGGTTTGGAAGCTATTGCTGGACGTTTGGTAGAAAAAGCTGCTCCGGCCGAGAAAAACACTTTTGGTGCACCATGCAGGTACATTTGAGTTTCCCAGGCAAACGAAAGCAGTTACACCAAAGTTTCTAGTTTCTGTTTGTGTCTCCCCTGAGGAGGTTTCAGGCCAGCAATATCTTTCAGAACTATCTCTTTTGGTTTGGAAGCTATTGCTGGACGTTTGGTAGAAAAAGCCTCTCCGGCCGAGAAAAACACTTTTGGTGGAACGTGCAGGTATATTTGATTTTTCCAGGCAAACGAAAGCAGTTACACCAAAGTTTCTAGTTTCTGTTTGTGTCTCCCCTGAGGAGGTTTCAGGCCAGCTATGTCTTTCAGTACTATCTCTTTTGGTTTGGAAGCTATTGCTGGATGTTTGGTAGAAAAAGCTGCTCTGGCCGAGAAAAACACTTTCGGAGCACCATGCAGGTACATTTGAGTTTCCCAGGCAAACGAAAGCAGTTACACCAAAGTTTCTAGTTTCTGTTTGTGTCTCCCCTGAGGAGGTTTCAGGCCAGCTATGTCTTTCAGTACTATCTCTTTTGGTTTGGAGGCTATTGCTGGACGTTTGGCATGTTTGGTAGAAAAAGCTTCTACGGCCGAGAAAAACACTATTGGTGCACCATGCAGGTACATTTGAGTTTCCCAGGCAAACGAAAGCAGTTACACCAAAGTTTCTAGTTTCTGTTTGTGTCTCCCCTGAGGAGGTTTCAGGCCAGCAATATCTTTCAGTACTATCTCTTTTGGTTTGGAAGCTATTGCTGGACGTTTGGTAGAAAAAGCTGCTCCGGCTGAGAAAAACACTTTTGGTGCACCATGCAGGTACATTTGAGTTTCCCAGGCAAACGAAAGCAGTGACACCAAAGTTTCTAGTTTCTGTTTGTGTCTCCCCTGAGGAGGTTTCAGGCCAGCTATGTCTTTCATACTATCTCTTTTGGTTTGGAAGCTATTGCTGGACGTTTTGCATGTTTGGTAGAAAAAGCTGCTCCGGCCGAGAAAAACACTTTTGGTGCACCATGCAGGTACATTTGAGTTTCCCAGGCAAACGAAAGCAGTTACACCAAAGTTTCTAGTTTCTGTTTGTGTCTTTCCTGAGGAGGTTTCAGGCCAGCTATGTCTTTCATACTATCACTTTTGGTTTGGAAGCTATTGCTGGACGTTTGGTAGAAAAAGCTGCTCCGGCCGAGAAAAACACTTTTGGTGCACCATGCAGGTACATTTGAGTTTCCCAGGCAAACGAAAGCAGTGACACCAAAGTTTCTAGTTTCTGTTTGTGTCTCCCCTGAGGAGGTTTCAGGCCAGCTATGTCTTTCAGTACTATCTCTTTTGGTTTGGAAGCTATTGCTGGACGTTTGGTAGAAAAAGCTGCTCCGGCCGAGAAAAACACTTTTGGTGCACCATGCAGGTACATTTGAGTTTCCCAGGCAAACGAAAGCCGTGACTCCAAAGTTTCTAGTTTCTGTTTGTGTCTTCCCTGAGGAGGTTTCAGGCTAGCAATGTCTCTCAGTACTATCTCTTTTGGTTTGGAAGCTATTGCTGGACGTTTGGTAGAAAAAGCTTCTCCAGCCGAGAAAAACACTTTTGGTGCACCATGCAGGTACATTTGAGTTTCCCAGGCAAACGAAAGCAGTTACACCAAAGTTTCTAGTTTCTGTTTGTGTCTCCCCTGAGGAGGTTTCAGGCCAGCAATGTCTTTCAGTACTATCTCTTTTGGTTTGGAAGCTATTGCTGGACGTTTGGTAGAAAAAGCTGCTCCGGCCGAGAAAAACACTTTTGGTGCACCATGCAGGTACATTTGAGTTTCCCAGGCAAACGAAAGCAGTTACACCAAAGTTTCTAGTTTCTGTTTGTGTCTCCCCTGAGGAGGTTTCAGGCCAGCAATATCTTTCAGTACTATCTCTTTTGGTTTGGAAGCTATTGCTGGACGTTTGGTAGAAAAAGCTGCTCCGGCCGAGAAAAACACTTTTGGTGGACCATGCAGGTATATTTGATTTTCCCAGGCAAACGAAAGCAGTTACACCAAAGTTTCTAGTTTCTGTTTGTGTCTCCCCTGAGGAGGTTTCAGGCCAGCTATGTCTTTCAGTACTATCTCTTTTGGTTTGGAAGCTATTGCTGGACGTTTGGTAGAAAAAGCTGCTCCGGCCGAGAAAAACACTTTTGGTGCACCATGCAGGTACATTTGAGTTTCCCAGGCAAACGAAAGCAGTTACACCAAAGTTTCTAGTTTCTGTTTGTGTCTCCCCTGAGGAGGTTTCAGGCCAGCTATGTCTTTCAGTACTATCTCTTTTGGTTTGGAAGCTATTGCTGGACGTTTGGTAGAAAAAGCTGCTCCGGCCGAGAAAAACACTTTTGGTGCACCATGCAGGTACATTTGAGTTTCCCAGGCAAACGAAAGCTGTTACACCAAAGTTTCTAGTTTCTGTTTGTGTCTCCCCTGAGGAGGTTTCAGGCCAGCTATGTCTTTCAGTACTATCTCTTTTGGTTTGGAAGCTATTGCTGGACGTTTGGTAGAAAAAGCTGCTCCGGCCGAGAAAAACACTTTTGGTGCACCATGCAGGTACATTTGAGTTTCCCAGGCAAACGAAAGCTGTTACACCAAAGTTTCTAGTTTCTGTTTGTGTCTCCCCTGAGGAGGTTTCAGGCCAGCTTTGTCTTTCAGTACTATCTCTTTTGGTTTGGAAGCTATTGCTGGATGTTTGGTAGAAAAAGCTGCTCTGGCCGAGAAAAACACTTTCGGAGCACCATGCAGGTACATTTGAGTTTCCCAGGCAAACGAAAGCAGTTACACCAAAGTTTCTAGTTTCTGTTTGTGTCTCCCCTGAGGAGGTTTCAGGCCAGCTATGTCTTTCAGTACTATCTCTTTTGGTTTGGAGGCTATTGCTGGACGTTTGGCATGTTTGGTAGAAAAAGCTGCTCCGGCCGAGAAAAACACTTTTGGTGCACCATGCAGGTACATTTGAGTTTCCCAGGCAAACGAAAGCAGTGACACCAAAGTTTCTAGTTTCTGTTTGTGTCTCCCCTGAGGAGGTTTCAGGCCAGCAATATCTTTCAGTACTATCTCTTTTGGTTTGGAAGCTATTGCTGGACGTTTGGTAGAAAAAGCTGCTCCGGCTGAGAAAAACACTTTTGGTGCACCATGCAGGTACATTTGAGTTTCCCAGGCAAACGAAAGCAGTGACACCAAAGTTTCTAGTTTCTGTTTGTTTCTCCCCTGAGGAGGTTTCAGGCCAGCTATGTCTTTCATACTATCTCTTTTGGTTTGGAAGCTATTGCTGGACGTTTGGCATGTTTGGTAGAAAAAGCTGCTCCGGCCGAGAAAAACACTTTTGGTGCACCATGCAGGTACATTTGAGTTTCCCAGGAAAACGAAAGCAGTTACACCAAAGTTTCTAGTTTCTGTTTGTGTCTTTCCTGAGGAGGTTTCAGGCCAGCTATGTCTTTCATACTATCTCTTTTGGTTTGGAAGCTATTGCTGGACGTTTGGTAGAAAAAGCTGCTCCGGCCGAGAAAAACACTTTTGGTGCAAAATGCAGGTACATTTGAGTTTCCCAGGCAAACGAAAGCAGTGACACCAAAGTTTCTAGTTTCTGTTTGTGTCTCCCCTGAGGAGGTTTCAGGCCAGCTATGTCTTTCAGTACTATCTCTTTTGGTTTGGAAGCTATTGCTGGACGTTTGGTAGAAAAAGCTGCTCCGGCCGAGAAAAACACTTTTGGTGCACCATGCAGGTACATTTGAGTTTCCCAGGCAAACGAAAGCCGTGACTCCAAAGTTTCTAGTTTCTGTTTGTGTCTTCCCTGAGGAGGTTTCAGGCCAGCTATGTCTCTCAGTACTATCTCTTTTGGTTTGGAAGCTATTGCTGGACGTTTGGTAGAAAAAGCTTCTCCAGCCGAGAAAAACACTTTTGGTGCACCATGCAGGAACATTTGAGTTTCCCAGGAAAACAAAAGCAGTTACACCAAAGTTTCCAGTTTCTGTTTGTGTCTCCCCTGAGGAGGTTTCAGGCCAGCAATGTCTTTCAGTACTATCTCTTTTGGTTTGGAAGCTATTGCTGGACGTTTGGTAGAAAAAGCTGCTCCGGCCGAGAAAAACACTTTTGGTGCACCATGCAGGTACATTTGAGTTTCCCAGGCAAACGAAAGCAGTTACACCAAAGTTTCTAGTTTCTGTTTGTGTCTCCCCTGAGGAGGTTTCAGGCCAGCAATATCTTTCAGTACTATCTCTTTTGGTTTGGAAGCTATTGCTGGACGTTTGGTAGAAAAAGCTGCTCCGGCCGAGAAAAACACTTTTGGTGGACCATGCAGGTATATTTGATTTTCCCAGGCAAACGAAAGCAGTTACACCAAAGTTTCTAGTTTCTGTTTGTGTCTCCCCTGAGGAGGTTTCAGGCCAGCTATGTCTTTCAGTACTATCTCTTTTGGTTTGGAAGCTATTGCTGGACGTTTGGTAGAAAAAGCTGCTCCGGCCGAGAAAAACACTTTTGGTGCACCATGCAGGTACATTTGAGTTTCCCAGGCAAACGAAAGCAGTTACACCAAAGTTTCTAGTTTCTGTTTGTGTCTCCCCTGAGGAGGTTTCAGGCCAGCTATGTCTTTCAGTACTATCTCTTTTGGTTTGGAAGCTATTGCTGGACGTTTGGTAGAAAAAGCTGCTCCGGCCGAGAAAAACACTTTTGGTGCACCATGCAGGTACATTTGAGTTTCCCAGGCAAACGAAAGCTGTTACACCAAAGTTTCTAGTTTCTGTTTGTGTCTCCCCTGAGGAGGTTTCAGGCCAGCTATGTCTTTCAGTACTATCTCTTTTGGTTTGGAAGCTATTGCTGGACGTTTGGTAGAAAAAGCTGCTCCGGCCGAGAAAAACACTTTTGGTGCACCATGCAGGTACATTTGAGTTTCCCAGGCAAACGAAAGCTGTTACACCAAAGTTTCTAGTTTCTGTTTGTGTCTCCCCTGAGGAGGTTTCAGGCCAGCTATGTCTTTCAGTACTATCTCTTTTGGTTTGGAAGCTATTGCTGGACGTTTGGTAGAAAAAGCTGCTCCGGCCGAGAAAAACACTTTTGGTGCACCATGCAGGTACATTTGAGTTTCCCAGGCAGACGAAAGCAGTTACACCAAAGTTTCTAGTTTCTGTTTGTGTCTCCCCTGAGGAGGTTTCAGGCCAGCTATGTCTTTCAGTACTATCTCTTTTGGTTTGGAAGCTATTGCTGGACGTTTGGTAGAAAAAGCTGCTCCGGCCGAGAAAAACACTTTTGGTGCACCATGCAGGTACATTTGAGTTTCCCAGGCAAAGGAAAGCAGTTACACCAAAGTTTCTAGTTTCTGTTTGTGTCTCCCCTGAGGAGGTTTCAGGCCAGCAATATCTTTCAGAACTATCTCTTTTGGTTTGGAAGCTATTGCTGGACGTTTGGTAGAAAAAGCCTCTCCGGCCGAGAAAAACACTTTTGGTGGACCGTGCAGGTATATTTGATTTTTCCAGGCAAACGAAAGCAGTTACACCAAAGTTTCTAGTTTCTGTTTGTGTCTCCCCTGAGGAGATTTCAGGCCAGCTATGTCTTTCAGTACTATCTCTTTTGGTTTGGAGGCTATTGCTGGACGTTTGGCATGTTTGGTAGAAAAAGCTTCTACGGCCGAAAAAAACACTTTTGGTGCACCATGCAAGTACATTTGCGTTTCCCAGGCAAACGAAAGCAGTTACACCAAAGTTTCTAGTTTCTGTTTGTGTCTCCCCTGAGGAGGTTTCAGGCCAGCTATGTCTTTCAGTACTATCTCTTTTGGTTTGGAAGCTATTGCTGGACGTTTGGTAGAAAAAGCTGCTCTGGCCGAGAAAAACACTTTCGGAGCACCATGCAGGTACATTTGAGTTTCCCAGGCAAACGAAAGCAGTTACACCAAAGTTTCTAGTTTCTGTTTGTGTCTCCCCTGAGGAGGTTTCAGGCCAGCTATGTCTTTCAGTACTATCTCTTTTGGTTTGGAGGCTATTGCTGGACGTTTGGCATGTTTGGTAGAAAAAGCTTCTACGGCCGAGAAAAACACTATTGGTGCACCATGCAGGTACATTTGAGTTTCCCAGGCAAACGAAAGCAGTTACACCAAAGTTTCTAGTTTCTGTTTGTGTCTCCCCTGAGGAGGTTTCAGGCCAGCAATATCTTTCAGTACTATCTCTTTTGGTTTGGAAGCTATTGCTGGACGTTTGGTAGAAAAAGCTGCTCCGGCTGAGAAAAACACTTTTGGTGCACCATGCAGGTACATTTGAGTTTCCCAGGCAAACGAAAGCAGTGACACCAAAGTTTCTAGTTTCTGTTTGTGTCTCCCCTGAGGAGGTTTCAGGCCAGCTATGTCTTTCATACTATCTCTTTTGGTTTGGAAGCTATTGCTGGACGTTTGGCATGTTTGGTAGAAAAAGCTGCTCCGGCCGAGAAAAACACTTTTGGTGCACCATGCAGGTACATTTGAGTTTCCCAGGCAAACGAAAGCAGTTACACCAAAGTTTCTAGTTTCTGTTTGTGTCTTTCCTGAGGAGGTTTCAGGCCAGCTATGTCTTTCATACTATCTCTTTTGGTTTGGAAGCTATTGCTGGACTTTTGGTAGAAAAAGCTGCTCCGGCCGAGAAAAACACTTTTGGTGCACCATGCAGGTACATTTGAGTTTCCCAGGCAAACGAAAGCAGTGACACCAAAGTTTCTAGTTTCTGTTTGTGTCTCCCCTGAGGAGGTTTCAGGCCAGCTATGTCTTTCAGTACTATCTCTTTTGGTTTGGAAGCTATTGCTGGACGTTTGGTAGAAAAAGCTGCTCCGGCCGAGAAAAACACTTTTGGTGCACCATGCAGGTACATTTGAGTTTCCCAGGCAAACGAAAGCCGTGACTCCAAAGTTTCTAGTTTCTGTTTGTGTCTTCCCTGAGGAGGTTTCAGGCCAGCTATGTCTCTCAGTACTATCTCTTTTGGTTTGGAAGCTATTGCTGGACGTTTGGTAGAAAAAGCTTCTCCAGCCGAGAAAAACACTTTTGGTGCACCATGCAGGTACATTTGAGTTTCCCAGGCAAACGAAAGCCGTGACTCCAAAGTTTCTAGTTTCTGTTTGTGTCTTCCCTGAGGAGGTTTCAGGCTAGCAATGTCTCTCAGTACTATCTCTTTTGGTTTGGAAGCTATTGCTGGACGTTTGGTAGAAAAAGCTTCTCCAGCCGAGAAAAACACTTTTGGTGCACCATGCAGGTACATTTGAGTTTCCCAGGCAAACGAAAGCAGTTACACCAAAGTTTCTAGTTTCTGTTTGTGTCTCCCCTGAGGAGGTTTCAGGCCAGCAATGTCTTTCAGTACTATCTCTTTTGGTTTGGAAGCTATTGCTGGACGTTTGGTAGAAAAAGCTGCTCCGGCCGAGAAAAACAGTTTTGGTGCACCATGCAGGTACATTTGAGTTTCCCAGGCAAACGAAAGCAGTTACACCAAAGTTTCTAGTTTCTGTTTGTGTCTCCCCTGAGGAGGTTTCAGGCCAGCAATATCTTTCAGTACTATCTCTTTTGGTTTGGAAGCTATTGCTGGACGTTTGGTAGAAAAAGCTGCTCCGGCCGAGAAAAACACTATTGGTGGACCATGCAGGTATATTTGATTTTCCCAGGCAAACGAAAGCAGTTACACCAAAGTTTCTAGTTTCTGTTTGTGTCTCCCATGAGGAGGTTTCAGGCCAGCTATGTCTTTCAGTACTATCTCTTTTGGTTTGGAAGCTATTGCTGGACGTTTGGTAGAAAAAGCTGCTCCGGCCGAGAAAAACACTTTTGGTGCACCATGCAGGTACATTTGAGTTTCCCAGGCAAACGAAAGCAGTTACACCAAAGTTTCTAGTTTCTGTTTGTGTCTCCCCTGAGGAGGTTTCAGGCCAGCTATGTCTTTCAGTACTATCTCTTTTGGTTTGGAAGCTATTGCTGGACGTTTGGTAGAAAAAGCTGCTCCGGCCGAGAAAAACACTTTTGGTGCACCATGCAGGTACATTTGAGTTTCCCAGGCAAACGAAAGCTGTTACACCAAAGTTTCTAGTTTCTGTTTGTGTCTCCCCTGAGGAGGTTTCAGGCCAGCTATGTCTTTCAGTACTATCTCTTTTGGTTTGGAAGCTATTGCTGGACGTTTGGTAGAAAAAGCTGCTCCGGCCGAGAAAAACACTTTTGGTGCACCATGCAGGTACATTTGAGTTTCCCAGGCAAACGAAAGCTGTTACACCAAAGTTTCTAGTTTCTGTTTGTGTCTCCCCTGAGGAGGTTTCAGGCCAGCTTTGTCTTTCAGTACTATCTCTTTTGGTTTGGAAGCTATTGCTGGATGTTTGGTAGAAAAAGCTGCTCTGGCCGAGAAAAACACTTTCGGAGCACCATGCAGGTACATTTGAGTTTCCCAGGCAAACGAAAGCAGTTACACCAAAGTTTCTAGTTTCTGTTTGTGTCTCCCCTGAGGAGGTTTCAGGCCAGCTATGTCTTTCAGTACTATCTCTTTTGGTTTGGAGGCTATTGCTGGACGTTTGGCATGTTTGGTAGAAAAAGCTGCTCCGGCCGAGAAAAACACTTTTGGTGCACCATGCAGGTACATTTGAGTTTCCCAGGCAAACGAAAGCAGTGACACCAAAGTTTCTAGTTTCTGTTTGTGTCTCCCCTGAGGAGGTTTCAGGCCAGCAATATCTTTCAGTACTATCTCTTTTGGTTTGGAAGCTATTGCTGGACGTTTGGTAGAAAAAGCTGCTCCGGCTGAGAAAAACACTTTTGGTGCACCATGCAGGTACATTTGAGTTTCCCAGGCAAACGAAAGCAGTGACACCAAAGTTTCTAGTTTCTGTTTGTTTCTCCCCTGAGGAGGTTTCAGGCCAGCTATGTCTTTCATACTATCTCTTTTGGTTTGGAAGCTATTGCTGGACGTTTGGCATGTTTGGTAGAAAAAGCTGCTCCGGCCGAGAAAAACACTTTTGGTGCACCATGCAGGTACATTTGAGTTTCCCAGGCAAACGAAAGCAGTTACACCAAAGTTTCTAGTTTCTGTTTGTGTCTTTCCTGAGGAGGTTTCAGGCCAGCTATGTCTTTCATACTATCTCTTTTGGTTTGGAAGCTATTGCTGGACGTTTGGTAGAAAAAGCTGCTCCGGCCGAGAAAAACACTTTTGGTGCAAAATGCAGGTACATTTGAGTTTCCCAGGCAAACGAAAGCAGTGACACCAAAGTTTCTAGTTTCTGTTTGTGTCTCCCCTGAGGAGGTTTCAGGCCAGCTATGTCTTTCAGTACTATCTCTTTTGGTTTGGAAGCTATTGCTGGACGTTTGGTAGAAAAAGCTGCTCCGGCCGAGAAAAACACTTTTGGTGCACCATGCAGGTACATTTGAGTTTCCCAGGCAAACGAAAGCCGTGACTCCAAAGTTTCTAGTTTCTGTTTGTGTCTTCCCTGAGGAGGTTTCAGGCCAGCTATGTCTCTCAGTACTATCTCTTTTGGTTTGGAAGCTATTGCTGGACGTTTGGTAGAAAAAGCTTCTCCAGCCGAGAAAAACACTTTTGGTGCACCATGCAGGAACATTTGAGTTTCCCAGGAAAACAAAAGCAGTTACACCAAAGTTTCCAGTTTCTGTTTGTGTCTCCCCTTAGGAGGTTTCAGGCCAGCAATGTCTTTCAGTACTATCTCTTTTGGTTTGGAAGCTATTGCTGGACGTTTGGTAGAAAAAGCTGCTCCGGCCGAGAAAAACACTTTTGGTGCACCATGCAGGTACATTTGAGTTTCCCAGGCAAACGAAAGCAGTTACACCAAAGTTTCTAGTTTCTGTTTGTGTCTCCCCTGAGGAGGTTTCAGGCCAGCAATATCTTTCAGTACTATCTCTTTTGGTTTGGAAGCTATTGCTGGACGTTTGGTAGAAAAAGCTGCTCCGGCCGAGAAAAACACTTTTGGTGGACCATGCAGGTATATTTGATTTTCCCAGGCAAACGAAAGCAGTTACACCAAAGTTTCTAGTTTCTGTTTGTGTCTCCCCTGAGGAGGTTTCAGGCCAGCTATGTCTTTCAGTACTATCTCTTTTGGTTTGGAAGCTATTGCTGGACGTTTGGTAGAAAAAGCTGCTCCGGCCGAGAAAAACACTTTTGGTGCACCATGCAGGTACATTTGAGTTTCCCAGGCAAACGAAAGCAGTTACACCAAAGTTTCTAGTTTCTGTTTGTGTCTCCCCTGAGGAGGTTTCAGGCCAGCTATGTCTTTCAGTACTATCTCTTTTGGTTTGGAAGCTATTGCTGGACGTTTGGTAGAAAAAGCTGCTCCGGCCGAGAAAAACACTTTTGGTGCACCATGCAGGTACATTTGAGTTTCCCAGGCAAACGAAAGCTGTTACACCAAAGTTTCTAGTTTCTGTTTGTGTCTCCCCTGAGGAGGTTTCAGGCCAGCTATGTCTTTCAGTACTATCTCTTTTGGTTTGGAAGCTATTGCTGGACGTTTGGTAGAAAAAGCTGCTCCGGCCGAGAAAAACACTTTTGGTGCACCATGCAGGTACATTTGAGTTTCCCAGGCAAACGAAAGCTGTTACACCAAAGTTTCTAGTTTCTGTTTGTGTCTCCCCTGAGGAGGTTTCAGGCCAGCTATGTCTTTCAGTACTATCTCTTTTGGTTTGGAAGCTATTGCTGGACGTTTGGTAGAAAAAGCTGCTCCGGCCGAGAAAAACACTTTTGGTGCACCATGCAGGTACATTTGAGTTTCCCAGGCAAACGAAAGCAGTGACACCAAAGTTTCTAGTTTCTGTTTGTGTCTCCCCTGAGGAGGTTTCAGGCCAGCTATGTCTTTCAGTACTATCTCTTTTGGTTTGGAAGCTATTGCTGGACGTTTGGTAGAAAAAGCTGCTCCGGCCGAGAAAAACACTTTTGGTGCACCATGCAGGTACATTTGAGTTTCCCAGGCAAAGGAAAGCAGTTACACCAAAGTTTCTAGTTTCTGTTTGTGTCTCCCCTGAGGAGGTTTCAGGCCAGCAATATCTTTCAGAACTATCTCTTTTGGTTTGGAAGCTATTGCTGGACGTTTGGTAGAAAAAGCTTCTCCGGCCGAGAACAACACTTTTGGTGCACCATGCAGGTACATTTGAGTTTCCCAGGCAAACGAAAGCAGTGACACCAAAGTTTCTAGTTTCTGTTTGTGTCTCCCCTGAGGAGATTTCAGGCCAGCTATGTCTTTCAGTACTATCTCTTTTGGTTTGGAGGCTATTGCTGGACGTTTGGCATGTTTGGTAGAAAAAGCTTCTACGGCCGAAAAAAACACTTTTGGTGCACCATGCAAGTACATTTGCGTTTCCCAGGCAAACGAAAGCAGTTACACCAAAGTTTCTAGTTTCTGTTTGTGTCTCCCCTGAGGAGGTTTCAGGCCAGCTATGTCTTTCAGTACTATCTCTTTTGGTTTGGAAGCTATTGCTGGACGTTTGGTAGAAAAAGCTGCTCTGGCCGAGAAAAACACTTTCGGAGCACCATGCAGGTACATTTGAGTTTCCCAGGCAAACGAAAGCAGTTACACCAAAGTTTCTAGTTTCTGTTTGTGTCTCCCCTGAGGAGGTTTCAGGCCAGCTATGTCTTTCAGTACTATCTCTTTTGGTTTGGAGGCTATTGCTGGACGTTTGGCATGTTTGGTAGAAAAAGCTTCTACGGCCGAGAAAAACACTATTGGTGCACCATGCAGGTACATTTGAGTTTCCCAGGCAAACGAAAGCAGTTACACCAAAGTTTCTAGTTTCTGTTTGTGTCTCCCCTGAGGAGGTTTCAGGCCAGCAATATCTTTCAGTACTATCTCTTTTGGTTTGGAAGCTATTGCTGGACGTTTGGTAGAAAAAGCTGCTCCGGCTGAGAAAAACACTTTTGGTGCACCATGCAGGTACATTTGAGTTTCCCAGGCAAACGAAAGCAGTGACACCAAAGTTTCTAGTTTCTGTTTGTGTCTCCCCTGAGGAGGTTTCAGGCCAGCTATGTCTTTCATACTATCTCTTTTGGTTTGGAAGCTATTGCTGGACGTTTGGCATGTTTGGTAGAAAAAGCTGCTCCGGCCGAGAAAAACACTTTTGGTGCACCATGCAGGTACATTTGAGTTTCCCAGGCAAACGAAAGCAGTTACACCAAAGTTTCTAGTTTCTGTTTGTGTCTTTCCTGAGGAGGTTTCAGGCCAGCTATGTCTTTCATACTATCTCTTTTGGTTTGGAAGCTATTGCTGGACGTTTGGTAGAAAAAGCTGCTCCGGCCGAGAAAAACACTTTTGGTGCACCATGCAGGTACATTTGAGTTTCCCAGGCAAACGAAAGCAGTGACACCAAAGTTTCTAGTTTCTGTTTGTTTCTCCCCTGAGGAGGTTTCAGGCCAGCTATGTCTTTCATACTATCTCTTTTGGTTTGGAAGCTATTGCTGGACGTTTGGCATGTTTGGTAGAAAAAGCTGCTCCGGCCGAGAAAAACACTTTTGGTGCACCATGCAGGTACATTTGAGTTTCCCAGGCAAACGAAAGCAGTTACACCAAAGTTTCTAGTTTCTGTTTGTGTCTTTCCTGAGGAGGTTTCAGGCCAGCTATGTCTTTCATACTATCTCTTTTGGTTTGGAAGCTATTGCTGGACGTTTGGTAGAAAAAGCTGCTCCGGCCGAGAAAAACACTTTTGGTGCAAAATGCAGGTACATTTGAGTTTCCCAGGCAAACGAAAGCAGTGACACCAAAGTTTCTAGTTTCTGTTTGTGTCTCCCCTGAGGAGGTTTCAGGCCAGCTATGTCTTTCAGTACTATCTCTTTTGGTTTGGAAGCTATTGCTGGACGTTTGGTAGAAAAAGCTGCTCCGGCCGAGAAAAACACTTTTGGTGCACCATGCAGGTACATTTGAGTTTCCCAGGCAAACGAAAGCTGTGACTCCAAAGTTTCTAGTTTCTGTTTGTGTCTTCCCTGAGGAGGTTTCAGGCCAGCAATATCTTTCAGTACTATCTCTTTTGGTTTGGAAGCTATTGCTGGACGTTTGGTAGAAAAAGCTGCTCCGGCCGAGAAAAACACTTTTGGTGGACCATGCAGGTATATTTGAGTTTCCCAGGAAAACGAAAGCAGTTACACCAAAGTTTCTAGTTTCTGTTTGTGTCTCCCCTGAGGAGGTTTCAGGCCAGCTATGTCTTTCAGTACTATCTCTTTTGGTTTGGAAGCTATTGCTGGACGTTTGGTAGAAAAAGCTGCTCCGGCCGAGAAAAACACTTTTGGTGCACCATGCAGGTACATTTGAGTTTCCCAGGCAAACGAAAGCAGTTACACCAAAGTTTCTAGTTTCTGTTTGTGTCTCCCCTGAGGAGGTTTCAGGCCAGCTATGTCTTTCAGTACTATCTCTTTTGGTTTGGAAGCTATTGCTGGACGTTTGGTAGAAAAAGCTGCTCCGGCCGAGAAAAACACTTTTGGTGCACCATGCAGGTACATTTGAGTTTCCCAGGCAAACGAAAGCTGTTACACCAAAGTTTCTAGTTTCTGTTTGTGTCTCCCCTGAGGAGGTTTCAGGCCAGCTATGTCTTTCAGTACTATCTCTTTTGGTTTGGAAGCTATTGCTGGACGTTTGGTAGAAAAAGCTGCTCCGGCCGAGAAAAACACTTTTGGTGCACCATGCAGGTACATTTGAGTTTCCCAGGCAAACGAAAGCTGTTACACCAAAGTTTCTAGTTTCTGTTTGTGTCTCCCCTGAGGAGGTTTCAGGCCAGCTATGTCTTTCAGTACTATCTCTTTTGGTTTGGAAGCTATTGCTGGACGTTTGGTAGAAAAAGCTGCTCCGGCCGAGAAAAACACTTTTGGTGCACCATGCAGGTACATTTGAGTTTCCCAGGCAGACGAAAGCAGTTACACCAAAGTTTCTAGTTTCTGTTTGTGTCTCCCCTGAGGAGGTTTCAGGCCAGCTATGTCTTTCAGTACTATCTCTTTTGGTTTGGAAGCTATTGCTGGACGTTTGGTAGAAAAAGCTGCTCCGGCCGAGAAAAACACTTTTGGTGCACCATGCAGGTACATTTGAGTTTCCCAGGCAAAGGAAAGCAGTTACACCAAAGTTTCTAGTTTCTGTTTGTGTCTCCCCTGAGGAGGTTTCAGGCCAGCAATATCTTTCAGAACTATCTCTTTTGGTTTGGAAGCTATTGCTGGACGTTTGGTAGAAAAAGCCTCTCCGGCCGAGAAAAACACTTTTGGTGGACCGTGCAGGTATATTTGATTTTTCCAGGCAAACGAAAGCAGTTACACCAAAGTTTCTAGTTTCTGTTTGTGTCTCCCCTGAGGAGATTTCAGGCCAGCTATGTCTTTCAGTACTATCTCTTTTGGTTTGGAGGCTATTGCTGGACGTTTGGCATGTTTGGTAGAAAAAGCTTCTACGGCCGAAAAAAAACTTTTGGTGCACCATGCAAGTACATTTGCGTTTCCCAGGCAAACGAAAGCAGTTACACCAAAGTTTCTAGTTTCTGTTTGTGTCTCCCCTGAGGAGGTTTCAGGCCAGCTATGTCTTTCAGTACTATCTCTTTTGGTTTGGAAGCTATTGCTGGACGTTTGGTAGAAAAAGCTGCTCTGGCCGAGAAAAACACTTTCGGAGCACCATGCAGGTACATTTGAGTTTTCCAGGCAAACGAAAGCAGTTACACCAAAGTTTCTAGTTTCTGTTTGTGTCTCCCCTGAGGAGGTTTCAGGCCAGCTATGTCTTTCAGTACTATCTCTTTTGGTTTGGAGGCTATTGCTGGACGTTTGGCATGTTTGGTAGAAAAAGCTGCTCCGGCCGAGAAAAACACTTTTGGTGCACCATGCAGGTACATTTGAGTTTCCCAGGCAAACGAAAGCAGTTACACCAAAGTTTCTAGTTTCTGTTTGTGTCTTTCCTGAGGAGGTTTCAGGCCAGCTATGTCTTTCATACTATCTCTTTTGGTTTGGAAGCTATTGCTGGACGTTTGGTAGAAAAAGCTGCTCCGGCCGAGAAAAACACTTTTGGTGCAAAATGCAGGTACATTTGAGTTTCCCAGGCAAACGAAAGCAGTGACACCAAAGTTTCTAGTTTCTGTTTGTGTCTCCCCTGAGGAGGTTTCAGGCCAGCTATGTCTTTCAGTACTATCTCTTTTGGTTTGGAAGCTATTGCTGGACGTTTGGTAGAAAAAGCTGCTCCGGCCGAGAAAAACACTTTTGGTGCACCATGCAGGTACATTTGAGTTTCCCAGGCAAACGAAAGCTGTGACTCCAAAGTTTCTAGTTTCTGTTTGTGTCTTCCCTGAGGAGGTTTCAGGCCAGCAATATCTTTCAGTACTATCTCTTTTGGTTTGGAAGCTATTGCTGGACGTTTGGTAGAAAAAGCTGCTCCGGCCGAGAAAAACACTTTTGGTGGACCATGCAGGTATATTTGAGTTTCCCAGGAAAACGAAAGCAGTTACACCAAAGTTTCTAGTTTCTGTTTGTGTCTCCCCTGAGGAGGTTTCAGGCCAGCTATGTCTTTCAGTACTATCTCTTTTGGTTTGGAAGCTATTGCTGGACGTTTGGTAGAAAAAGCTGCTCCGGCCGAGAAAAACACTTTTGGTGCACCATGCAGGTACATTTGAGTTTCCCAGGCAAACGAAAGCAGTTACACCAAAGTTTCTAGTTTCTGTTTGTGTCTCCCCTGAGGAGGTTTCAGGCCAGCTATGTCTTTCAGTACTATCTCTTTTGGTTTGGAAGCTATTGCTGGACGTTTGGTAGAAAAAGCTGCTCCGGCCGAGAAAAACACTTTTGGTGCACCATGCAGGTACATTTGAGTTTCCCAGGCAAACGAAAGCTGTTACACCAAAGTTTCTAGTTTCTGTTTGTGTCTCCCCTGAGGAGGTTTCAGGCCAGCTATGTCTTTCAGTACTATCTCTTTTGGTTTGGAAGCTATTGCTGGACGTTTGGTAGAAAAAGCTGCTCCGGCCGAGAAAAACACTTTTGGTGCACCATGCAGGTACATTTGAGTTTCCCAGGCAAACGAAAGCTGTTACACCAAAGTTTCTAGTTTCTGTTTGTGTCTCCCCTGAGGAGGTTTCAGGCCAGCTATGTCTTTCAGTACTATCTCTTTTGGTTTGGAAGCTATTGCTGGACGTTTGGTAGAAAAAGCTGCTCCGGCCGAGAAAAACACTTTTGGTGCACCATGCAGGTACATTTGAGTTTCCCAGGCAGACGAAAGCAGTTACACCAAAGTTTCTAGTTTCTGTTTGTGTCTCCCCTGAGGAGGTTTCAGGCCAGCTATGTCTTTCAGTACTATCTCTTTTGGTTTGGAAGCTATTGCTGGACGTTTGGTAGAAAAAGCTGCTCCGGCCGAGAAAAACACTTTTGGTGCACCATGCAGGTACATTTGAGTTTCCCAGGCAAAGGAAAGCAGTTACACCAAAGTTTCTAGTTTCTGTTTGTGTCTCCCCTGAGGAGGTTTCAGGCCAGCAATATCTTTCAGAACTATCTCTTTTGGTTTGGAAGCTATTGCTGGACGTTTGGTAGAAAAAGCCTCTCCGGCCGAGAAAAACACTTTTGGTGGACCGTGCAGGTATATTTGATTTTTCCAGGCAAACGAAAGCAGTTACACCAAAGTTTCTAGTTTCTGTTTGTGTCTCCCCTGAGGAGATTTCAGGCCAGCTATGTCTTTCAGTACTATCTCTTTTGGTTTGGAGGCTATTGCTGGACGTTTGGCATGTTTGGTAGAAAAAGCTTCTACGGCCGAAAAAAACACTTTTGGTGCACCATGCAAGTACATTTGCGTTTCCCAGGCAAACGAAAGCAGTTACACCAAAGTTTCTAGTTTCTGTTTGTGTCTCCCCTGAGGAGGTTTCAGGCCAGCTATGTCTTTCAGTACTATCTCTTTTGGTTTGGAAGCTATTGCTGGACGTTTGGTAGAAAAAGCTGCTCTGGCCGAGAAAAACACTTTCGGAGCACCATGCAGGTACATTTGAGTTTTCCAGGCAAACGAAAGCAGTTACACCAAAGTTTCTAGTTTCTGTTTGTGTCTCCCCTGAGGAGGTTTCAGGCCAGCTATGTCTTTCAGTACTATCTCTTTTGGTTTGGAGGCTATTGCTGGACGTTTGGCATGTTTGGTAGAAAAAGCTTCTACGGCCGAGAAAAACACTATTGGTGCACCATGCAGGTACATTTGAGTTTCCCAGGCAAACGAAAGCAGTTACACCAAAGTTTCTAGTTTCTGTTTGTGTCTCCCCTGAGGAGGTTTCAGGCCAGCAATATCTTTCAGTACTATCTCTTTTGGTTTGGAAGCTATTGCTGGACGTTTGGTAGAAAAAGCTGCTCCGGCTGAGAAAAACACTTTTGGTGCACCATGCAGGTACATTTGAGTTTCCCAGGCAAACGAAAGCAGTGACACCAAAGTTTCTAGTTTCTGTTTGTGTCTCCCCTGAGGAGGTTTCAGGCCAGCTATGTCTTTCATACTATCTCTTTTGGTTTGGAAGCTATTGCTGGACGTTTGGCATGTTTGGTAGAAAAAGCTGCTCCGGCCGAGAAAAACACTTTTGGTGCACCATGCAGGTACATTTGAGTTTCCCAGGCAAACGAAAGCAGTTACACCAAAGTTTCTAGTTTCTGTTTGTGTCTTTCCTGAGGAGGTTTCAGGCCAGCTATGTCTTTCATACTATCTCTTTTGGTTTGGAAGCTATTGCTGGACTTTTGGTAGAAAAAGCTGCTCCGGCCGAGAAAAACACTTTTGGTGCACCATGCAGGTACATTTGAGTTTCCAAAGCAAACGAAAGCAGTGACACCAAAGTTTCTAGTTTCTGTTTGTGTCTCCCCTGAGGAGGTTTCAGGCCAGCTATGTCTTTCAGTACTATCTCTTTTGGTTTGGAAGCTATTGCTGGACGTTTGGTAGAAAAAGCTGCTCCGGCCGAGAAAAACACTTTTGGTGCACCATGCAGGTACATTTGAGTTTCCCAGGCAAACGAAAGCCGTGACTCCAAAGTTTCTAGTTTCTGTTTGTGTCTTCCCTGAGGAGGTTTCAGGCCAGCTATGTCTCTCAGTACTATCTCTTTTGGTTTGGAAGCTATTGCTGGACGTTTGGTAGAAAAAGCTTCTCCAGCCGAGAAAAACACTTTTGGTGCACCATGCAGGTACATTTGAGTTTCCCAGGCAAACGAAAGCAGTTACACCAAAGTTTCTAGTTTCTGTTTGTGTCTCCCCTGAGGAGGTTTCAGGCCAGCAATGTCTTTCAGTACTATCTCTTTTGGTTTGGAAGCTATTGCTGGACGTTTGGTAGAAAAAGCTGCTCCGGCCGAGAAAAACACTTTTGGTGCACCATGCAGGTACATTTGAGTTTCCCAGGCAAACGAAAGCAGTTACACCAAAGTTTCTAGTTTCTGTTTGTGTCTCCCCTGAGGAGGTTTCAGGCCAGCAATATCTTTCAGTACTATCTCTTTTGGTTTGGAAGCTATTGCTGGACGTTTGGTAGAAAAAGCTGCTCCGGCCGAGAAAAACACTTTTGGTGGACCATGCAGGTATATTTGATTTTCCCAGGCAAACGAAAGCAGTTACACCAAAGTTTCTAGTTTCTGTTTGTGTCTCCCATGAGGAGGTTTCAGGCCAGCTATGTCTTTCAGTACTATCTCTTTTGGTTTGGAAGCTATTGCTGGACGTTTGGTAGAAAAAGCTGCTCCGGCCGAGAAAAACACTTTTGGTGCACCATGCAGGTACATTTGAGTTTCCCAGGCAAACGAAAGCTGTTACACCAAAGTTTCTAGTTTCTGTTTGTGTCTCCCCTGAGGAGGTTTCAGGCCAGCTATGTCTTTCAGTACTATCTCTTTTGGTTTGGAAGCTATTGCTGGACGTTTGGTAGAAAAAGCTGCTCCGGCCGAGAAAAACACTTTTGGTGCACCATGCAGGTACATTTGAGTTTCCCAGGCAAACGAAAGCAGTGACACCAAAGTTTCTAGTTTCTGTTTGTGTCTCCCCTGAGGAGGTTTCAGGCCAGCTTTGTCTTTCAGTACTATCTCTTTTGGTTTGGAAGCTATTGCTGGATGTTTGGTAGAAAAAGCTGCTCTGGCCGAGAAAAACACTTTCGGAGCACCATGCAGGTACATTTGAGTTTCCCAGGCAAACGAAAGCAGTTACACCAAAGTTTCTAGTTTCTGTTTGTGTCTCCCCTGAGGAGGTTTCAGGCCAGCTATGTCTTTCAGTACTATCTCTTTTGGTTTGGAGGCTATTGCTGGACGTTTGGCATGTTTGGTAGAAAAAGCTTCTACGGCCGAGAAAAACACTATTGGTGCACCATGCAGGTACATTTGAGTTTCCCAGGCAAACGAAAGCAGTTACACCAAAGTTTCTACTTTCTGTTTGTGTCTCCCCTGAGGAGGTTTCAGGCCAGCAATATCTTTCAGTACTATCTCTTTTGGTTTGGAAGCTATTGCTGGACGTTTGGTAGAAAAAGCTGCTCCGGCTGAGAAAAACACTTTTGGTGCACCATGCAGGTACATTTGAGTTTCCCAGGCAAACGAAAGCAGTGACACCAAAGTTTCTAGTTTCTGTTTGTTTCTCCCCTGAGGAGGTTTCAGGCCAGCTATGTCTTTCATACTATCTCTTTTGGTTTGGAAGCTATTGCTGGACGTTTGGCATGTTTGGTAGAAAAAGCTGCTCCGGCCGAGAAAAACACTTTTGGTGCACCATGCAGGTACATTTGAGTTTCCCAGGCAAACGAAAGCAGTTACACCAAAGTTTCTAGTTTCTGTTTGTGTCTCCCCTGAGGAGGTTTCAGGCCAGCTATGTCTTTCATACTATCTCTTTTGGTTTGGAAGCTATTGCTGGACTTTTGGTAGAAAAAGCTGCTCCGGCCGAGAAAAACACTTTTGGTGCACCATGCAGGTACATTTGAGTTTCCAAAGCAAACGAAAGCAGTGACACCAAAGTTTCTAGTTTCTGTTTGTGTCTCCCCTGAGGAGGTTTCAGGCCAGCTATGTCTTTCAGTACTATCTCTTTTGGTTTGGAAGCTATTGCTGGACGTTTGGTAGAAAAAGCTGCTCCGGCCGAGAAAAACACTTTTGGTGCACCATGCAGGTACATTTGAGTTTCCCAGGCAAACGAAAGCCGTGACTCCAAAGTTTCTAGTTTCTGTTTGTGTCTTCCCTGAGGAGGTTTCAGGCCAGCTATGTCTCTCAGTACTATCTCTTTTGGTTTGGAAGCTATTGCTGGACGTTTGGTAGAAAAAGCTTCTCCAGCCGAGAAAAACACTTTTGGTGCACCATGCAGGTACATTTGAGTTTCCCAGGCAAACGAAAGCAGTTACACCAAAGTTTCTAGTTTCTGTTTGTGTCTCCCCTGAGGAGGTTTCAGGCCAGCAATGTCTTTCAGTACTATCTCTTTTGGTTTGGAAGCTATTGCTGGACGTTTGGTAGAAAAAGCTGCTCCGGCCGAGAAAAACACTTTTGGTGCACCATGCAGGTACATTTGAGTTTCCCAGGCAAACGAAAGCAGTTACACCAAAGTTTCTAGTTTCTGTTTGTGTCTCCCCTGAGGAGGTTTCAGGCCAGCAATATCTTTCAGTACTATCTCTTTTGGTTTGGAAGCTATTGCTGGACGTTTGGTAGAAAAAGCTGCTCCGGCCGAGAAAAACACTTTTGGTGGACCATGCAGGTATATTTGATTTTCCCAGGCAAACGAAAGCAGTTACACCAAAGTTTCTAGTTTCTGTTTGTGTCTCCCATGAGGAGGTTTCAGGCCAGCTATGTCTTTCAGTACTATCTCTTTTGGTTTGGAAGCTATTGCTGGACGTTTGGTAGAAAAAGCTGCTCCGGCCGAGAAAAACACTTTTGGTGCACCATGCAGGTACATTTGAGTTTCCCAGGCAAACGAAAGCTGTTACACCAAAGTTTCTAGTTTCTGTTTGTGTCTCCCCTGAGGAGGTTTCAGGCCAGCTATGTCTTTCAGTACTATCTCTTTTGGTTTGGAAGCTATTGCTGGACGTTTGGTAGAAAAAGCTGCTCCGGCCGAGAAAAACACTTTTGGTGCACCATGCAGGTACATTTGAGTTTCCCAGGCAAACGAAAGCAGTGACACCAAAGTTTCTAGTTTCTGTTTGTGTCTCCCCTGAGGAGGTTTCAGGCCAGCTTTGTCTTTCAGTACTATCTCTTTTGGTTTGGAAGCTATTGCTGGATGTTTGGTAGAAAAAGCTGCTCTGGCCGAGAAAAACACTTTCGGAGCACCATGCAGGTACATTTGAGTTTCCCAGGCAAACGAAAGCAGTTACACCAAAGTTTCTAGTTTCTGTTTGTGTCTCCCCTGAGGAGGTTTCAGGCCAGCTATGTCTTTCAGTACTATCTCTTTTGGTTTGGAGGCTATTGCTGGACGTTTGGCATGTTTGGTAGAAAAAGCTTCTACGGCCGAGAAAAACACTATTGGTGCACCATGCAGGTACATTTGAGTTTCCCAGGCAAACGAAAGCAGTTACACCAAAGTTTCTACTTTCTGTTTGTGTCTCCCCTGAGGAGGTTTCAGGCCAGCAATATCTTTCAGTACTATCTCTTTTGGTTTGGAAGCTATTGCTGGACGTTTGGTAGAAAAAGCTGCTCCGGCTGAGAAAAACACTTTTGGTGCACCATGCAGGTACATTTGAGTTTCCCAGGCAAACGAAAGCAGTGACACCAAAGTTTCTAGTTTCTGTTTGTTTCTCCCCTGAGGAGGTTTCAGGCCAGCTATGTCTTTCATACTATCTCTTTTGGTTTGGAAGCTATTGCTGGACGTTTGGCATGTTTGGTAGAAAAAGCTGCTCCGGCCGAGAAAAACACTTTTGGTGCACCATGCAGGTACATTTGAGTTTCCCAGGCAAACGAAAGCAGTTACACCAAAGTTTCTAGTTTCTGTTTGTGTCTTTCCTGAGGAGGTTTCAGGCCAGCTATGTCTTTCATACTATCTCTTTTGGTTTGGAAGCTATTGCTGGACGTTTGGTAGAAAAAGCTGCTCCGGCCGAGAAAAACACTTTTGGTGCACCATGCAGGTACATTTGAGTTTCCCAGGCAAACGAAAGCAGTGACACCAAAGTTTCTAGTTTCTGTTTGTGTCTCCCCTGAGGAGGTTTCAGGCCAGCTATGTCTTTCAGTACTATCTCTTTTGGTTTGGAAGCTATTGCTGGACGTTTGGTAGAAAAAGCTGCTCCGGCCGAGAAAAACACTTTTGGTGCACCATGCAGGTACATTTGAGTTTCCCAGGCAAACGAAAGCCGTGACTCCAAAGTTTCTAGTTTCTGTTTGTGTCTCCCCTGAGGAGGTTTCAGGCCAGCTATGTCTTTCAGTACTATCTCTTTTGGTTTGGAAGCTATTGCTGGACGTTTGGTAGAAAAAGCTGCTCCGGCCGAGAAAAACACTTTTGGTGCACCATGCAGGAACATTTGAGTTTCCCAGGAAAACAAAAGCAGTTACACCAAAGTTTCCAGTTTCTGTTTGTGTCTCCCCTGAGGAGGTTTCAGGCCAGCAATGTCTTTCAGTACTATCTCTTTTGGTTTGGAAGCTATTGCTGGACGTTTGGTAGAAAAAGCTGCTCCGGCCGAGAAAAACACTTTTGGTGCACCATGCAGGTACATTTGAGTTTCCCAGGCAAACGAAAGCAGTTACACCAAAGTTTCTAGTTTCTGTTTGTGTCTCCCCTGAGGAGGTTTCAGGCCAGCAATATCTTTCAGTACTATCTCTTTTGGTTTGGACGCTATTGCTGGACGTTTGGTAGAAAAAGCTGCTCCGGCCGAGAAAAACACTTTTGGTGGACCATGCAGGTATATTTGATTTTCCCAGGCAAACGAAAGCAGTTACACCAAAGTTTCTAGTTTCTGTTTGTGTCTCCCCTGAGGAGGTTTCAGGCCAGCTATGTCTTTCAGTACTATCTCTTTTGGTTTGGAAGCTATTGCTGGACGTTTGGTAGAAAAAGCTGCTCCGGCCGAGAAAAACACTTTTGGTGCACCATGCAGGTACATTTGAGTTTCCCAGGCAAACGAAAGCTGTTACACCAAAGTTTCTAGTTTCTGTTTGTGTCTCCCCTGAGGAGGTTTCAGGCCAGCTATGTCTTTCAGTACTATCTCTTTTGGTTTGGAAGCTATTGCTGGACGTTTGGTAGAAAAAGCTGCTCCGGCCGAGAAAAACACTTTTGGTGCACCATGCAGGTACATTTGAGTTTCCCAGGCAAACGAAAGCTGTTACACCAAAGTTTCTAGTTTCTGTTTGTGTCTCCCCTGAGGAGGTTTCAGGCCAGCTATGTCTTTCAGTACTATCTCTTTTGGTTTGGAAGCTATTGCTGGACGTTTGGTAGAAAAAGCTGCTCCGGCCGAGAAAAACACTTTTGGTGCACCATGCAGGTACATTTGAGTTTCCCAGGCAGACGAAAGCAGTTACACCAAAGTTTCTAGTTTCTGTTTGTGTCTCCCCTGAGGAGGTTTCAGGCCAGCTATGTCTTTCAGTACTATCTATTTTGGTTTGGAAGCTATTGCTGGACGTTTGGTAGAAAAAGCTGCTCCGGCCGAGAAAAACACTTTTGGTGCACCATGCAGGTACATTTGAGTTTCCCAGGCAAAGGAAAGCAGTTACACCAAAGTTTCTAGTTTCTGTTTGTGTCTCCCCTGAGGAGGTTTCAGGCCAGCAATATCTTTCAGAACTATCTCTTTTGGTTTGGAAGCTATTGCTGGACGTTTGGTAGAAAAAGCCTCTCCGGCCGAGAAAAACACTTTTGGTGGACCGTGCAGGTATATTTGATTTTTCCAGGCAAACGAAAGCAGTTACACCAAAGTTTCTAGTTTCTGTTTGTGTCTCCCCTGAGGAGATTTCAGGCCAGCTATGTCTTTCAGTACTATCTCTTTTGGTTTGGAGGCTATTGCTGGACGTTTGGCATGTTTGGTAGAAAAAGCTTCTACGGCCGAAAAAAACACTTTTGGTGCACCATGGAAGTACATTTGAGTTTCCCAGGCAAACGAAAGCAGTTACACCAAAGTTTCTAGTTTCTGTTTGTGTCTCCCCTGAGGAGGTTTCAGGCCAGCTATGTCTTTCAGTACTATCTCTTTTGGTTTGGAAGCTATTGCTGGACGTTTGGTAGAAAAAGCTGCTCCGGCTGAGAAAAACACTTTTGGTGCACCATGCAGGTACATTTCAGTTTCCCAGGCAAACGAAAGCAGTGACACCAAAGTTTCTAGTTTCTGTTTGTGTCTCCCCTGAGGAGGTTTCAGGCCAGCTATGTCTTTCATACTATCTCTTTTGGTTTGGAAGCTATTGCTGGACGTTTGGCATGTTTGGTAGAAAAAGCTGCTCCGGCCGAGAAAAACACTTTTGGTGCACCATGCAGGTACATTTGAGTTTCCCAGGCAAACGAAAGCAGTTACACCAAAGTTTCTAGTTTCTGTTTGTGTCTTTCCTGAGGAGGTTTCAGGCCAGCTATGTCTTTCATACTATCTCTTTTGGTTTGGAAGCTATTGCTGGACGTTTGGTAGAAAAAGCTGCTCCGGCCGAGAAAAACACTTTTGGTGCACCATGCAGGTACATTTGAGTTTCCCAGGCAAACGAAAGCAGTGACACCAAAGTTTCTAGTTTCTGTTTGTGTCTCCCCTGAGGAGGTTTCAGGCCAGCTATGTCTTTCAGTACTATCTCTTTTGGTTTGGAAGCTATTGCTGGACGTTTGGTAGAAAAAGCTGCTCCGGCCGAGAAAAACACTTTTGGTGCACCATGCAGGTACATTTGAGTTTCCCAGGCAAACGAAAGCCGTGACTCCAAAGTTTCTAGTTTCTGTTTGTGTCTTCCCTGAGGAGGTTTCAGGCCAGCTATGTCTCTCAGTACTATCTCTTTTGGTTTGGAAGCTATTGCTGGACATTTGGTAGAAAAAGCTTCTCCAGCCGAGAAAAACACTTTTGGTGCACCATGCAGGTACATTTGAGTTTCCCAGGCAAACGAAAGCAGTTACACCAAAGTTTCTAGTTTCTGTTTGTGTCTCCCCTGAGGAGGTTTCAGGCCAGCAATGTCTTTCAGTACTATCTCTTTTGGTTTGGAAGCTATTGCTGGACGTTTGGTAGAAAAAGCTGCTCCGGCCGAGAAAAACACTTTTGGTGCACCATGCAGGTACATTTGAGTTTCCCAGGCAAACGAAAGCAGTTACACCAAAGTTTCTAGTTTCTGTTTGTGTCTCCCCTGAGGAGGTTTCAGGCCAGCAATATCTTTCAGTACTATCTCTTTTGGTTTGGAAGCTATTGCTGGACGTTTGGTAGAAAAAGCTGCTCCGGCCGAGAAAAACACTTTTGGTGGACCATGCAGGTATATTTGATTTTCCCAGGCAAACGAAAGCAGTTACACCAAAGTTTCTAGTTTCTGTTTGTGTCTCCCCTGAGGAGGTTTCAGGCCAGCTATGTCTTTCAGTACTATCTCTTTTGGTTTGGAAGCTATTGCTGGACGTTTGGTAGAAAAAGCTGCTCCGGCCGAGAAAAACACTTTTGGTGCACCATGCAGGTACATTTGAGTTTCCCAGGCAAACGAAAGCAGTTACACCAAAGTTTCTAGTTTCTGTTTGTGTCTCCCCTGAGGAGGTTTCAGGCCAGCTATGTCTTTCAGTACTATCTCTTTTGGTTTGGAAGCTATTGCTGGACGTTTGGTAGAAAAAGCTGCTCCGGCCGAGAAAAACACTTTTGGTGCACCATGCAGGTACATTTGAGTTTCCCAGGCAAACGAAAGCTGTTACATCAAAGTTTCTAGTTTCTGTTTGTGTCTCCCCTGAGGAGGTTTCAGGCCAGCTATGTCTTTCAGTACTATCTCTTTTGGTTTGGAAGCTATTGCTGGACGTTTGGTAGAAAAAGCTGCTCCGGCCGAGAAAAACACTTTTGGTGCACCATGCAGGTACATTTGAGTTTCCCAGGCAAACGAAAGCTGTTACACCAAAGTTTCTAGTTTCTGTTTGTGTCTCCCCTGAGGAGGTTTCAGGCCAGCTATGTCTTTCAGTACTATCTCTTTTGGTTTGGAAGCTATTGCTGGATGTTTGGTAGAAAAAGCTGCTCTGGCCGAGAAAAACACTTTCGGAGCACCATGCAGGTACATTTGAGTTTCCCAGGCAAACGAAAGCAGTTACACCAAAGTTTCTAGTTTCTGTTTGTGTCTCCCCTGAGGAGGTTTCAGGCCAGCTATGTCTTTCAGTACTATCTCTTTTGGTTTGGAGGCTATTGCTGGACGTTTGGCATGTTTGGTAGAAAAAGCTTCTACGGCCGAGAAAAACACTATTGGTGCACCATGCAGGTACATTTGAGTTTCCCAGGCAAACGAAAGCAGTTACACCAAAGTTTCTAGTTTCTGTTTGTGTCTCCCCTGAGGAGGTTTCAGGCCAGCAATATCTTTCAGTACTATCTCTTTTGGTTTGGAAGCTATTGCTGGACGTTTGGTAGAAAAAGCTGCTCCGGCTGAGAAAAACACTTTTGGTGCACCATGCAGGTACATTTGAGTTTCCCAGGCAAACGAAAGCAGTGACACCAAAGTTTCTAGTTTCTGTTTGTTTCTCCCCTGAGGAGGTTTCAGGCCAGCTATGTCTTTCATACTATCTCTTTTGGTTTGGAAGCTATTGCTGGACGTTTGGCATGTTTGGTAGAAAAAGCTGCTCCGGCCGAGAAAAACACTTTTGGTGCACCATGCAGGTACATTTGAGTTTCCCAGGCAAACGAAAGCAGTTACACCAAAGTTTCTAGTTTCTGTTTGTGTCTTTCCTGAGGAGGTTTCAGGCCAGCTATGTCTTTCATACTATCTCTTTTGGTTTGGAAGCTATTGCTGGACGTTTGGTAGAAAAAGCTGCTCCGGCCGAGAAAAACACTTTTGGTGCACCATGCAGGTACATTTGAGTTTCCCAGGCAAACGAAAGCAGTGACACCAAAGTTTCTAGTTTCTGTTTGTGTCTCCCCTGAGGAGGTTTCAGGCCAGCTATGTCTTTCAGTACTATCTCTTTTGGTTTGGAAGCTATTGCTGGACGTTTGGTAGAAAAAGCTGCTCCGGCCGAGAAAAACACTTTTGGTGCACCATGCAGGTACATTTGAGTTTCCCAGGCAAACGAAAGCCGTGACTCCAAAGTTTCTAGTTTCTGTTTGTGTCTTCCCTGAGGAGGTTTCAGGCCAGCTATGTCTCTCAGTACTATCTCTTTTGGTTTGGAAGCTATTGCTGGACGTTTGGTAGAAAAAGCTTCTCCAGCCGAGAAAAACACTTTTGGTGCACCATGCAGGTACATTTGAGTTTCCCAGGAAAACAAAAGCAGTTACACCAAAGTTTCTAGTTTCTGTTTGTGTCTCCCCTGAGGAGGTTTCAGGCCAGCAATGTCTTTCAGTACTATCTCTTTTGGTTTGGAAGCTATTGCTGGACGTTTGGTAGAAAAAGCTGCTCCGGCCGAGAAAAACACTTTTGGTGCACCATGCAGGTACATTTGAGTTTCCCAGGCAAACGAAAGCAGTTACACCAAAGTTTCTAGTTTCTGTTTGTGTCTCCCCTGAGGAGGTTTCAGGCCAGCAATATCTTTCAGTACTATCTCTTTTGGTTTGGAAGCTATTGCTGGACGTTTGGTAGAAAAAGCTGCTCCGGCCGAGAAAAACACTTTTGGTGGACCATGCAGGTATATTTGATTTTCCCAGGCAAACGAAAGCAGTTACACCAAAGTTTCTAGTTTCTGTTTGTGTCTCCCCTGAGGAGGTTTCAGGCCAGCTATGTCTTTCAGTACTATCTCTTTTGGTTTGGAAGCTATTGCTGGACGTTTGGTAGAAAAAGCTGCTCCGGCCGAGAAAAACACTTTTGGTGCACCATGCAGGTACATTTGAGTTTCCCAGGCAAACGAAAGCAGTTACACCAAAGTTTCTAGTTTCTGTTTGTGTCTCCCCTGAGGAGGTTTCAGGCCAGCTATGTCTTTCAGTACTATCTCTTTTGGTTTGGAAGCTATTGCTGGACGTTTGGTAGAAAAAGCTGCTCCGGCCGAGAAAAACACTTTTGGTGCACCATGCAGGTACATTTGAGTTTCCCAGGCAAACGAAAGCTGTTACACCAAAGTTTCTAGTTTCTGTTTGTGTCTCCCCTGAGGAGGTTTCAGGCCAGCTATGTCTTTCAGTACTATCTCTTTTGGTTTGGAAGCTATTGCTGGACGTTTGGTAGAAAAAGCTGCTCCGGCCGAGAAAAACACTTTTGGTGCACCATGCAGGTACATTTGAGTTTCCCAGGCAAAGGAAAGCAGTTACACCAAAGTTTCTAGTTTCTGTTTGTGTCTCCCCTGAGGAGGTTTCAGGCCAGCAATATCTTTCAGAACTATCTCTTTTGGTTTGGAAGCTATTGCTGGACGTTTGGTAGAAAAAGCCTCTCCGGCCGAGAAAAACACTTTTGGTGGACCGTGCAGGTATATTTGATTTTTCCAGGCAAACGAAAGCAGTTACACCAAAGTTTCTAGTTTCTGTTTGTGTCTCCCCTGAGGAGATTTCAGGCCAGCTATGTCTTTCAGTACTATCTCTTTTGGTTTGGAGGCTATTGCTGGACGTTTGGCATGTTTGGTAGAAAAAGCTTCTACGGCCGAAAAAAACACTTTTGGTGCACCATGCAAGTACATTTGAGTTTCCCAGGCAAACGAAAGCAGTTACACCAAAGTTTCTAGTTTCTGTTTGTGTCTCCCCTGAGGAGGTTTCAGGCCAGCTATGTCTTTCAGTACTATCTCTTTTGGTTTGGAAGCTATTGCTGGACGTTTGGTAGAAAAAGCTGCTCTGGCCGAGAAAAACACTTTCGGAGCACCATGCAGGTACATTTGAGTTTCCCAGGCAAACGAAAGCAGTTACACCAAAGTTTCTAGTTTCTGTTTGTGTCTCCCCTGAGGAGGTTTCAGGCCAGCTATGTCTTTCAGTACTATCTCTTTTGGTTTGGAGGCTATTGCTGGACGTTTGGCATGTTTGGTAGAAAAAGCTTCTACGGCCGAGAAAAACACTATTGGTGCACCATGCAGGTACATTTGAGTTTCCCAGGCAAACGAAAGCAGTTACACCAAAGTTTCTAGTTTCTGTTTGTGTCTCCCCTGAGGAGGTTTCAGGCCAGCAATATCTTTCAGTACTATCTCATTTGGTTTGGAAGCTATTGCTGGACGTTTGGTAGAAAAAGCTGCTCCGGCTGAGAAAAACACTTTTGGTGCACCATGCAGGTACATTTGAGTTTCCCAGGCAAACGAAAGCAGTGACACCAAAGTTTCTAGTTTCTGTTTGTGTCTCCCCTGAGGAGGTTTCAGGCCAGCTATGTCTTTCATACTATCTCTTTTGGTTTGGAAGCTATTGCTGGACGTTTGGCATGTTTGGTAGAAAAAGCTGCTCCGGCCGAGAAAAACACTTTTGGTGCACCATGCAGGTACATTTGAGTTTCCCAGGCAAACGAAAGCAGTTACACCAAAGTTTCTAGTTTCTGTTTGTGTCTTTCCTGAGGAGGTTTCAGGCCAGCTATGTCTTTCATACTATCTCTTTTGGTTTGGAAGCTATTGCTGGACGTTTGGTAGAAAGAGCTGCTCCGGCCGAGAAAAACACTTTTGGTGCACCATGCAGGTACATTTGAGTTTCCCAGGCAAACGAAAGCCGTGACTCCAAAGTTTCTAGTTTCTGTTTGTGTCTTCCCTGAGGAGGTTTCAGGCCAGCTATGTCTCTCAGTACTATCTCTTTTGGTTTGGAAGCTATTGCTGGACGTTTGGTAGAAAAAGCTTCTCCGGCCGAGAAAAACACTTTTGGTGCACCATGCAGGTACATTTGAGTTTCCCAGGCAAACGAAAGCAGTTACACCAAAGTTTCTAGTTTCTGTTTGTGTCTCCCCTGAGGAGGTTTCAGGCCAGCTATGTCTTTCAGTACTATCTCTTTTGGTTTGGAAGCTATTGCTGGACGTTTGGTAGAAAAAGCTGCTCCGGCCGAGAAAAACACTTTTGGTGCACCATGCAGGTACATTTGAGTTTCCCAGGCAAACGAAAGCAGTTACACCAAAGTTTCTAGTTTCTGTTTGTGTCTCCCCTGAGGAGGTTTCAGGCCAGCAATATCTTTCAGTACTATCTCTTTTGGTTTGGAAGCTATTGCTGGACGTTTTGTAGAAAAAGCTTCTCCGGCCGAGAAAAACACTTTTGGTGGACCATGCAGGTATATTTGATTTTCCCAGGCAAACGAAAGCAGTTACACCAAAGTTTCTAGTTTCTTTTTGTGTCTCCCCTGAGGAGGTTTCAGGCCAGCTATGTCTTTCAGTACTATCTCTTTTGGTTTGGAGGCTATTTCTGGACGTTTGGCATGTTTGGTAGAAAAAGCTTCTACGGCCGAGAAAAACACTTTTGGTGCACCTTGCAAGTACATTTGAGTTTCCCAGGCAAACGAAAGCAGTTACACCAAAGTTTCTAGTTTCTGTTTGTGTCTCCCCTGAGGAGGTTTCAGGCCAGCTATGTCTTTCAGTACTATCTCTTTTGGTTTGGAAGCTATTGCTGGACGTTTTGTAGAAAAAGCTGCTCTGGCCGAGAAAAACACTTTCGGAGCACCATGCAGGTACATTTGAGTTTCCCAGGCAAACGAAAGCAGTTACACCAAAGTTTCTAGTTTCTGTTTGTGTCTCCCCTGAGGAGGTTTCAGGCTAGCAATGTCTTTCAGTACTATCTCTTTTGGTTTGGAAGCTATTGCTGGACGTTTGGCATGTTTTGTAGAAAAAGCTGCTCCGGCCGAGAAAAACACTTTTGGTGCACCATGCAGGTACATTTGAGTTTCCCAGGCAAACGAAAGCAGTTACACCAAAGTTTCTAGTTTCTGTTTGTGTCTCCCCTGAGGAGGTTTCAGGCCAGCTATGTCTTTCAGTACTATCTCTTTTGGTTTGGAGGCTATTTCTGGACGTTTGGCATGTTTGGTAGAAAAAGCTTCTACGGCCGAGAAAAACACTTTTGGTGCACCATGCAAGTACATTTGAGTTTCCCAGGCAAACGAAAGCAGTTACACCAAAGTTTCTAGTTTCTGTTTGTGTCTCCCCTGAGGAGGTTTCAGGCCAGCTATGTCTTTCAGTACTATCTCTTTTGGTTTGGAAGCTATTGCTGGACGTTTGGTAGAAAAAGCTGCTCTGGCCGAGAAAAACACTTTCGGAGCACCATGCAGGTACATTTGAGTTTCCCAGGCAAACGAAAGCAGTTACACCAAAGTTTCTAGTTTCTGTTTGTGTCTTCCCTGAGGAGGTTTCAGGCTAGCAATGTCTTTCAGTACTATCTCTTTTGGTTTGGAAGCTATTGCTGGTCGTTTGGCATGTTTTGTAGAAAAAGCTGCTCCGGCCGAGAAAAACACTTTTGGTGCACCATGCAGGTACATTTGAGTTTCCCAGGCAAACGAAAGCAGTTACACCAAAGTTTCTAGTTTCTGTTTGTGTCTCCCCTGAGGAGGTTTAAGGCTAGCAATGTCTTTCAGTACTATCTCTTTTGGTTTGGAAGCTATTGCTGGACGTTTGGCATGTTTGGTAGAAAAAGCTTCTCCGGCCGAGAACAACACTTTTGGTGCACCATGCAGGTACATTTGAGTTTCCCAGGCAAACGAAAGCAGTGACACCAAAGTTTCTAGTTTCTGTTTGTGTCTCCCCTGAGGAGGTTTCAGGCCAGCAATATCTTTCAGTACTATCTCTTTTGGTTTGGAAGCTATTGCTGGACGTTTGGTAGAAAAAGCTGCTCCGGCCGAGAAAAACACTTTTGGTGCACCATGCAGGTACATTTGAGTTTCCCAGGCAAACGAAAGCAGTTACACCAAAGTTTCTACTTTCTGTTTGTGTCTCCCCTGAGGAGGTTTCAGGCCAGCTATGTCTTTCATACTATCTCTTTTGGTTTGGAAGCTATTGCTGGACGTTTGGCATGTTTGGTAGAAAATGCTGCTCCGGCAGAGAAAAACACTTTTGGTGCACCATGTAGGTACATTTGAGTTTCCCAGGCAAACGAAAGCAGTTACACCAAAGTTTCTAGTTTCTGTTTGTGTCTCCCCTGAGGAGGTTTCAGGCCAGCAATATCTTTCAGTACTATCTCTTTTGGTTTGGAAGCTATTGCTGGACGTTTGGTAGAAAAAGCTGCTCCGGCCGAGAAAAACACATTTGGTGCACCATGCAGGTACATTTGAGTTTCCCAGGCAAACGAAAGCCGTGACTCCAAAGTTTCTAGTTTCTGTTTGTGTCTCCCCTGAGGAGGTTTCAGGCCAGCTATGTCTCTCAGTACTATCTCTTTTGGTTTGGAAGCTATTGCTGGACGTTTGGTAGAAAAAGCTTCTCCGGCCGAGAAAAACACTTTTGGTGCACCATGCAGGTACATTTGAGTTTCCCAGGCAAACGAAAGCAGTTACACCAAAGTTTCTAGTTTCTGTTTGTGTCTCCCCTGAGGAGGTTTCAGGCCAGCAATGTCTTTCAGTACTATCTCTTTTGGTTTGGAAGCTATTGCTGGACGTTTGGTAGAAAAAGCTGCTCCGGCCGAGAAAAACACTTTTGGTGCACCATGCAGGTACATTTGAGTTTCCCAGGCAAACGAAAGCAGTGACACCAAAGTTTCTAGTTTCTGTTTGTGTCTCCCCTGAGGAGGTTTCAGGCCAGCAATATCTTTCAGTACTATCTCTTTTGGTTTGGAGGCTATTGCTGGACGTTTGGCATGTTTGGTAGAAAAAGCTTCTACGGCCGAAAAAAACACTTTTGGTGCACCATGCAAGTACATTTGAGTTTCCCAGGCAAACGAAAGCAGTTACACCAAAGTTTCTAGTTTCTGTTTGTGTCTCCCCTGAGGAGGTTTCAGGCCAGCTATGTCTTTCAGTACTATCTCTTTTGGTTTGGAAGCTATTGCTGGACGTTTGGTAGAAAAAGCTGCTCTGGCCGAGAAAAACACTTTCGGAGCACCATGCAGGTACATTTGAGTTTCCCAGGCAAACGAAAGCAGTTACACCAAAGTTTCTAGTTTCTGTTTGTGTCTTCCCTGAGGAGGTTTCAGGCTAGCAATGTCTTTCAGTACTATCTCTTTTGGTTTGGAAGCTATTGCTGGTCGTTTGGCATGTTTTGTAGAAAAAGCTGCTCCGGCCGAGAAAAACACTTTTGGTGCACCATGCAGGTACATTTGAGTTTCCCAGGCAAACGAAAGCAGTTACACCAAAGTTTCTAGTTTCTGTTTGTGTCTCCCCTGAGGAGGTTTAAGGCTAGCAATGTCTTTCAGTACTATCTCTTTTGGTTTGGAAGCTATTGCTGGACGTTTGGCATGTTTGGTAGAAAAAGCTTCTCCGGCCGAGAACAACACTTTTGGTGCACCATGCAGGTACATTTGAGTTTCCCAGGCAAACGAAAGCAGTGACACCAAAGTTTCTAGTTTCTGTTTGTGTCTCCCCTGAGGAGGTTTCAGGCCAGCAATATCTTTCAGTACTATCTCTTTTGGTTTGGAAGCTATTGCTGGACGTTTGGTAGAAAAAGCTGCTCCGGCCGAGAAAAACACTTTTGGTGCACCATGCAGGTACATTTGAGTTTCCCAGGCAAACGAAAGCAGTTACACCAAAGTTTCTACTTTCTGTTTGTGTCTCCCCTGAGGAGGTTTCAGGCCAGCTATGTCTTTCATACTATCTCTTTTGGTTTGGAAGCTATTGCTGGACGTTTGGCATGTTTGGTAGAAAATGCTGCTCCGGCAGAGAAAAACACTTTTGGTGCACCATGCAGGTACATTTGAGTTTCCCAGGCAAACGAAAGCAGTGACACCAAAGTTTCTAGTTTCTGTTTGTGTCTCCCCTGAGGAGGTTTCAGGCCAGCAATATCTTTCAGTACTATCTCTTTTGGTTTGGAAGCTATTGCTGGACGTTTGGTAGAAAAAGCTGCTCCGGCCGAGAAAAACACATTTGGTGCACCATGCAGGTACATTTGAGTTTCCCAGGCAAACGAAAGCCGTGACTCCAAAGTTTCTAGTTTCTGTTTGTGTCTCCCCTGAGGAGGTTTCAGGCCAGCTATGTCTCTCAGTACTATCTCTTTTGGTTTGGAAGCTATTGCTGGACGTTTGGTAGAAAAAGCTTCTCCGGCCGAGAAAAACACTTTTGGTGCACCATGCAGGTACATTTGAGTTTCCCAGGCAAACGAAAGCAGTTACACCAAAGTTTCTAGTTTCTGTTTGTGTCTCCCCTGAGGAGGTTTCAGGCCAGCAATGTCTTTCAGTACTATCTCTTTTGGTTTGGAAGCTATTGCTGGACGTTTGGTAGAAAAAGCTGCTCCGGCCGAGAAAAACACTTTTGGTGCACCATGCAGGTACATTTGAGTTTCCCAGGCAAACGAAAGCAGTGACACCAAAGTTTCTAGTTTCTGTTTGTGTCTCCCCTGAGGAGGTTTCAGGCCAGCAATATCTTTCAGTACTATCTCTTTTGGTTTGGAGGCTATTGCTGGACGTTTGGCATGTTTGGTAGAAAAAGCTTCTACGGCCGAAAAAAACACTTTTGGTGCACCATGCAAGTACATTTGAGTTTCCCAGGCAAACGAAAGCAGTTACACCAAAGTTTCTAGTTTCTGTTTGTGTCTCCCCTGAGGAGGTTTCAGGCCAGCTATGTCTTTCAGTACTATCTCTTTTGGTTTGGAAGCTATTGCTGGACGTTTGGTAGAAAAAGCTGCTCTGGCCGAGAAAAACACTTTTGGTGCACCATGCAGGTACATTTGAGTTTCCCAGGCAAACGAAAGCAGTTACACCAAAGTTTCTAGTTTCTGTTTGTGTCTCCCCTGAGGAGGTTTCAGGCCAGCTATGTCTTTCAGTACTATCTCTTTTGGTTTGGAAGCTATTGCTGGACGTTTGGTAGAAAAAGCTGCTCCGGCTGAGAAAAACACTTTTGGTGCACCATGCAGGTACATTTGAGTTTCCCAGGCAAACGAAAGCAGTTACACCAAAGTTTCTAGTTTCTGTTTGTGTCTTTCCTGAGGAGGTTTCAGGCCAGCTATGTCTTTCATACTATCTCTATTGGTTTGGAAGCTATTGCTGGACGTTTGGTAGAAAAAGCTGCTCCGGCCGAGAAAAACACTTTTGGTGCACCATGCAGGTACATTTGAGTTTCCCAGGAAAACGAAAGCAGTGACACCAAAGTTTCTAGTTTCTGTTTGTGTCTACCCTGAGGAGGTTTAAGGCCAGCTATGTCTTTCAGTACTATCTCTTTTGGTTTGGAAACTATTGCTGGACGTTTGGTAGAAAAAGCTTCTCCGGCCGAGAAAAACACTTTTGGTGCCCCATGCAGGTACATTTGAGTTTCCCAGGCAAACGAAAACCGTGACTCCAAAGTTTCTAGTTTCTGTTTGTGTCTTCCCTGAGGAGGTTTCAGGCCAGCTATGTCTCTCAGTACTATCTCTTTTGGTTTGGAAGCTATTGCTGGACGTTTGGTAGAAAAAGCTTCTCCGGCCGAGAAAAACACTTTTGGTGCACCATGCAGGTACATTTGAGTTTCCCAGGCAAACGAAAGCAGTTACACCAAAGTTTCTACTTTCTGTTTGTGTCTCCCCTGAGGAGGTTTCAGGCCAGCTATGTCTTTCATACTATCTCTTTTGGTTTGGAAGCTATTGCTGGACGTTTGGCATGTTTGGTAGAAAATGCTGCTCCGGCAGAGAAAAACACTTTTGGTGCACCATGTAGGTACATTTGAGTTTCCCAGGCAAACGAAAGCAGTTACACCAAAGTTTCTAGTTTCTGTTTGTGTCTCCCCTGAGGAGGTTTCAGGCCAGCAATATCTTTCAGTACTATCTCTTTTGGTTTGGAAGCTATTGCTGGACGTTTGGTAGAAAAAGCTGCTCCGGCCGAGAAAAACACATTTGGTGCACCATGCAGGTACATTTGAGTTTCCCAGGCAAACGAAAGCCGTGACTCCAAAGTTTCTAGTTTCTGTTTGTGTCTCCCCTGAGGAGGTTTCAGGCCAGCTATGTCTCTCAGTACTATCTCTTTTGGTTTGGAAGCTATTGCTGGACGTTTGGTAGAAAAAGCTTCTCCGGCCGAGAAAAACACTTTTGGTGCACCATGCAGGTACATTTGAGTTTCCCAGGCAAACGAAAGCAGTTACACCAAAGTTTCTAGTTTCTGTTTGTGTCTCCCCTGAGGAGGTTTCAGGCCAGCAATGTCTTTCAGTACTATCTCTTTTGGTTTGGAAGCTATTGCTGGACGTTTGGTAGAAAAAGCTGCTCCGGCCGAGAAAAACACTTTTGGTGCACCATGCAGGTACATTTGAGTTTCCCAGGCAAACGAAAGCAGTGACACCAAAGTTTCTAGTTTCTGTTTGTGTCTCCCCTGAGGAGGTTTCAGGCCAGCAATATCTTTCAGTACTATCTCTTTTGGTTTGGAGGCTATTGCTGGACGTTTGGCATGTTTGGTAGAAAAAGCTTCTACGGCCGAAAAAAACACTTTTGGTGCACCATGCAAGTACATTTGAGTTTCCCAGGCAAACGAAAGCAGTTACACCAAAGTTTCTAGTTTCTGTTTGTGTCTCCCCTGAGGAGGTTTCAGGCCAGCTATGTCTTTCAGTACTATCTCTTTTGGTTTGGAAGCTATTGCTGGACGTTTGGTAGAAAAAGCTGCTCTGGCCGAGAAAAACACTTTCGGAGCACCATGCAGGTACATTTGAGTTTCCCAGGCAAACGAAAGCAGTTACACCAAAGTTTCTAGTTTCTGTTTGTGTCTTCCCTGAGGAGGTTTCAGGCTAGCAATGTCTTTCAGTACTATCTCTTTTGGTTTGGAAGCTATTGCTGGTCGTTTGGCATGTTTTGTAGAAAAAGCTGCTCCGGCCGAGAAAAACACTTTTGGTGCACCATGCAGGTACATTTGAGTTTCCCAGGCAAACGAAAGCAGTTACACCAAAGTTTCTAGTTTCTGTTTGTGTCTCCCCTGAGGAGGTTTAAGGCTAGCAATGTCTTTCAGTACTATCTCTTTTGGTTTGGAAGCTATTGCTGGACGTTTGGCATGTTTGGTAGAAAAAGCTTCTCCGGCCGAGAACAACACTTTTGGTGCACCATGCAGGTACATTTGAGTTTCCCAGGCAAACGAAAGCAGTGACACCAAAGTTTCTAGTTTCTGTTTGTGTCTCCCCTGAGGAGGTTTCAGGCCAGCAATATCTTTCAGTACTATCTCTTTTGGTTTGGAAGCTATTGCTGGACGTTTGGTAGAAAAAGCTGCTCCGGCCGAGAAAAACACTTTTGGTGCACCATGCAGGTACATTTGAGTTTCCCAGGCAAACGAAAGCAGTTACACCAAAGTTTCTACTTTCTGTTTGTGTCTCCCCTGAGGAGGTTTCAGGCCAGCTATGTCTTTCATACTATCTCTTTTGGTTTGGAAGCTATTGCTGGACGTTTGGCATGTTTGGTAGAAAATGCTGCTCCGGCAGAGAAAAACACTTTTGGTGCACCATGCAGGTACATTTGAGTTTCCCAGGCAAACGAAAGCAGTGACACCAAAGTTTCTAGTTTCTGTTTGTGTCTCCCCTGAGGAGGTTTCAGGCCAGCAATATCTTTCAGTACTATCTCTTTTGGTTTGGAAGCTATTGCTGGACGTTTGGTAGAAAAAGCTGCTCCGGCCGAGAAAAACACATTTGGTGCACCATGCAGGTACATTTGAGTTTCCCAGGCAAACGAAAGCCGTGACTCCAAAGTTTCTAGTTTCTGTTTGTGTCTCCCCTGAGGAGGTTTCAGGCCAGCTATGTCTCTCAGTACTATCTCTTTTGGTTTGGAAGCTATTGCTGGACGTTTGGTAGAAAAAGCTTCTCCGGCCGAGAAAAACACTTTTGGTGCACCATGCAGGTACATTTGAGTTTCCCAGGCAAACGAAAGCAGTTACACCAAAGTTTCTAGTTTCTGTTTGTGTCTCCCCTGAGGAGGTTTCAGGCCAGCAATGTCTTTCAGTACTATCTCTTTTGGTTTGGAAGCTATTGCTGGACGTTTGGTAGAAAAAGCTGCTCCGGCCGAGAAAAACACTTTTGGTGCACCATGCAGGTACATTTGAGTTTCCCAGGCAAACGAAAGCAGTGACACCAAAGTTTCTAGTTTCTGTTTGTGTCTCCCCTGAGGAGGTTTCAGGCCAGCAATATCTTTCAGTACTATCTCTTTTGGTTTGGAGGCTATTGCTGGACGTTTGGCATGTTTGGTAGAAAAAGCTTCTACGGCCGAAAAAAACACTTTTGGTGCACCATGCAAGTACATTTGAGTTTCCCAGGCAAACGAAAGCAGTTACACCAAAGTTTCTAGTTTCTGTTTGTGTCTCCCCTGAGGAGGTTTCAGGCCAGCTATGTCTTTCAGTACTATCTCTTTTGGTTTGGAAGCTATTGCTGGACGTTTGGTAGAAAAAGCTGCTCTGGCCGAGAAAAACACTTTTGGTGCACCATGCAGGTACATTTGAGTTTCCCAGGCAAACGAAAGCAGTTACACCAAAGTTTCTAGTTTCTGTTTGTGTCTCCCCTGAGGAGGTTTCAGGCCAGCTATGTCTTTCAGTACTATCTCTTTTGGTTTGGAAGCTATTGCTGGACGTTTGGTAGAAAAAGCTGCTCCGGCTGAGAAAAACACTTTTGGTGCACCATGCAGGTACATTTGAGTTTCCCAGGCAAACGAAAGCAGTTACACCAAAGTTTCTAGTTTCTGTTTGTGTCTTTCCTGAGGAGGTTTCAGGCCAGCTATGTCTTTCATACTATCTCTATTGGTTTGGAAGCTATTGCTGGACGTTTGGTAGAAAAAGCTGCTCCGGCCGAGAAAAACACTTTTGGTGCACCATGCAGGTACATTTGAGTTTCCCAGGAAAACGAAAGCAGTGACACCAAAGTTTCTAGTTTCTGTTTGTGTCTACCCTGAGGAGGTTTAAGGCCAGCTATGTCTTTCAGTACTATCTCTTTTGGTTTGGAAACTATTGCTGGACGTTTGGTAGAAAAAGCTTCTCCGGCCGAGAAAAACACTTTTGGTGCCCCATGCAGGTACATTTGAGTTTCCCAGGCAAACGAAAACCGTGACTCCAAAGTTTCTAGTTTCTGTTTGTGTCTTCCCTGAGGAGGTTTCAGGCCAGCTATGTCTCTCAGTACTATCTCTTTTGGTTTGGAAGCTATTGCTGGACGTTTGGTAGAAAAAGCTTCTCCGGCCGAGAAAAACACTTTTGGTGCACCATGCAGGTACATTTGAGTTTCCCAGGCAAACGAAAGCAGTTACACCAAAGTTTCTAGTTTCTGTTTGTGTCTCCCCTGAGGAGGTTTCAGGCCAGCTATGTCTTTCAGTACTATCTCTTTTGGTTTGGAAGCTATTGCTGGACGTTTGGTAGAAAAAGCTGCTCCGGCCGAGAAAAACACTTTTGGTGCACCATGCAGGTACATTTGAGTTTCCCAGGCAAACGAAAGCAGTTACACCAAAGTTTCTAGTTTCTGTTTGTGTCTCCCCTGAGGAGGTTTCAGGCCAGCTATGTCTTTCAGTACTATCTCTTTTGGTTTGGAAGCTATTTCTGGACGTTTGGCATGTTTGGTAGAAAAAGCTTCTACGGCCGAGAAAAACACTTTTGGTGCACCATGCAAGTACATTTGAGTTTCCCAGGCAAACGAAAGCAGTTACACCAAAGTTTCTAGTTTCTGTTTGTGTCTCCCCTGAGGAGGTTTCAGGCCAGCTATGTCTTTCAGTACTATCTCTTTTGGTTTGGAAGCTATTGCTGGACGTTTGGTAGAAAAAGCTGCTCTGGCCGAGAAAAACACTTTCGGAGCACCATGCAGGTACATTTGAGTTTCCCAGGCAAACGAAAGCAGTTACACCAAAGTTTCTAGTTTCTGTTTGTGTCTCCCCTGAGGAGGTTTCAGGCTAGCAATGTCTTTCAGTACTATCTCTTTTGGTTTGGAAGCTATTGCTGGACGTTTGGCATGTTTTGTAGAAAAAGCTGCTCCGGCCGAGAAAAACACTTTTGGTGCACCATGCAGGTACATTTGATTTTCCCAGGCAAACGAAAGCAGTTACACCAAAGTTTCTAGTTTCTGTTTGTGTCTCCCCTGAGGAGGTTTCAGGCCAGCTATGTCTTTCAGTACTATCTCTTTTGGTTTGGAAGCTATTGCTGGACGTTTGGTAGAAAAAGCTGCTCTGGCCGAGAAAAACACTTTTGGTGCACAATGCAGGTACATTTGAGTTTCCCAGGCAAACGAAAGCAGTTACACCAAAGTTTCTAGTTTCTGTTTGTGTCTCCCCTGAGGAGGTTTCAGGCCAGCTATGTCTTTCAGTATTATCTCTTTTGGTTTGGAAGCTATTGCTGGACGTTTGGTAGAAAAAGCCTCTCCGGCCGAGAAAAACACTTTTGGTGCACCATGCAGGTACATTTGAGTTTCCCAGGCAAACGAAAGCAGTTACACCAAAGTTTCTAGTTTCTGTTTGTGTCTCCCCTGAGGAGGTTTCAGGCTAGCAATGTCTTTCAGTACTATCTCTTTTGGTTTGGAAGCTATTGCTGGACGTTTGGCATGTTTGGTAGAAAAAGCTGCTCCGGCTGAGAAAAACACTTTTGGTGCACCATGCAGGTACATTTGAGTTTCCCAGGCAAACGAAAGCAGTGACACCAAAGTTTCTAGTTTCTGTTTGTGTCTCCCCTGAGGAGGTTTCAGGCCAGCAATATCTTTCAGTACTATCTCTTTTGGTTTGGAAGCTATTGCTGGACGTTTGGTAGAAAAAGCTGCTCCGGCCGAGAAAAACACTTTTGGTGCACCATGCAGGTACATTTGAGTTTCCCAGGCAAACGAAAGCAGTTACACCAAAGTTTCTACTTTCTGTTTGTGTCTCCCCTGAGGAGGTTTCAGGCCAGCTATGTCTTTCGTACTATCTCTTTTGGTTTGGAAGCTATTGCTGGACGTTTGGCATGTTTGGTAGAAAATGCTGCTCCGGCCGAGAAAAACACTTTTGGTGCACCATGCAGGTACATTTGAGTTTCCCAGGCAAACGAAAGCAGTTACACCAAAGTTTCTAGTTTCTGTTTGTGTCTCCCCAGAGGAGGTTTCAGGCCAGCTATGTCTCTCAGTACTATCTCTTTTGGTTTGGAAGCTATTGCTGGACGTTTGGTAGAAAAAGCTGCTCCGGCCGAGAAAAACACTTTTGGTGCACCATGCAGGTACATTTGAGTTTCCCAGGCAAACGAAAGCAGTTACACCAAAGTTTCTAGTTTCTGTTTGTGTCTTCCCTGAGGAGGTTTCAGGCCAGCTATGTCTCTCAGTACTATCTCTTTTGGTTTGGAAGCTATTGCTGGACGTTTGGTAGAAAAAGCTGCTCCGGCTGAGAAAAACACTTTTGGTGCACCATGCAGGTACATTTGAGTTTCCCAGGCAAACGAAAGCAGTGACACCAAAGTTTCTAGTTTCTGTTTGTGTCTCCCCTGAGGAGGTTTCAGGCCAGCAATATCTTTCAGTACTATCTCTTTTGGTTTGGAAGCTATTGCTGGACGTTTGGTAGAAAAAGCTGCTCCGGCCGAGAAAAACACTTTTGGTGCACCATGCAGGTACAATTGAGTTTCCCAGGCAAACGAAAGCAGTTACACCAAAGTTTCTACTTTCTGTTTGTGTCTCCCCTGAGGAGGTTTCAGGCCAGCTATGTCTTTCGTACTATCTCTTTTGGTTTGGAAGCTATTGCTGGACGTTTGGCATGTTTGGTAGAAAATGCTGCTCCGGCCGAGAAAAACACTTTTGGTGCACCATGCAGGTACATTTGAGTTTCCCAGGCAAACGAAAGCAGTTACACCAAAGTTTCTAGTTTCTGTTTGTGTCTCCCCTGAGGAGGTTTCAGGCCAGCTATGTCTCTCAGTACTATCTCTTTTGGTTTGGAAGCTATTGCTGGACGTTTGGTAGAAAAAGCTGCTCCGGCCGAGAAAAACACTTTTGGTGCACCATGCAGGTACATTTGAGTTTCCCAGGCAAACGAAAGCAGTTACACCAAAGTTTCTAGTTTCTGTTTGTGTCTCCCCTGAGGAGGTTTAAGGCTAGCAATGTCTTTCAGTACTATCTCTTTTGGTTTGGATGCTATTGCTGGACGTTTGGCATGTTTGGTAGAAAAAGCTTCTCCGGCCGAGAACAACACTTTTGGTGCACCATGCAGGTACATTTGAGTTTCCCAGGCAAACGAAAGCAGTGACACCAAAGTTTCTAGTTTCTGTTTGTGTCTCCCCTGAGGAGGTTTCAGGCCAGCAATATCTTTCAGTACTATCTCTTTTGGTTTGGAAGCTATTGCTGGACGTTTGGTAGAAAAAGCTGCTCCGGCCGAGAAAAACACTTTTGGTGCACCATGCAGGTACATTTGAGTTTCCCAGGCAAACGAAAGCAGTTACACCAAAGTTTCTACTTTCTGTTTGTGTCTCCCCTGAGGAGGTTTCAGGCCAGCTATGTCTTTCATACTATCTCTTTTGGTTTGGAAGCTATTGCTGGACGTTTGTCATGTTTGGTAGAAAATGCTGCTCCGGCAGAGAAAAACACTTTTGGTGCACCATGCAGGTACATTTGAGTTTCCCAGGCAAACGAAAGCAGTTACACCAAAGTTTCTAGTTTCTGTTTGTGTCTCCCCTGAAGAGGTTTCAGGCCAGCAATATCTTTCAGTACTATCTCTTTTGGTTTGGAAGCTATTGCTGGACGTTTGGTAGAAAAAGCTGCTCCGGCCGAGAAAAACACTTTTGGTGCACCATGCAGGTACATTTGAGTTTCCCAGGCAAACGAAAGCCGTGACTCCAAAGTTTCTATTTTCTGTTTGTGTCTTCCCTGAGGAGGTTTCAGGCCAGCTATGTCTCTCAGTACTATCTCTTTTGGTTTGGAAGCTATTGCTGGACGTTTGGTAGAAAAAGCTTCTCCGGCCGAGAAAAACACTTTTGGTGCACCATGCAGGTACATTTGAGTTTCCCAGGCAAACGAAAGCAGTTACACCAAAGTTTCTAGTTTCTGTTTGTGTCTCCCCTGAGGAGGTTTCAGGCCAGCAATGTCTTTCAGTACTATCTCTTTTGGTTTGGAAGCTATTGCTGGACGTTTGGTAGAAAAAGCTGCTCCGGCCGAGAAAAACACTTTTGGTGCACCATGCAGGTACATTTGAGTTTCCCAGGCAAACGAAAGCAGTGACACCAAAGTTTCTAGTTTCTGTTTGTGTCTCCCCTGAGGAGGTTTCAGGCCAGCAATATCTTTCAGTACTATCTCTTTTGGTTTGGAGGCTATTGCTGGACGTTTGGCATGTTTGGTAGAAAAAGCTTCTACGGCCGAAAAAAACACTTTTGGTGCACCATGCAAGTACATTTGAGTTTCCCAGGCAAACGAAAGCAGTTACACCAAAGTTTCTAGTTTCTGTTTGTGTCTCCCCTGAGGAGGTTTCAGGCCAGCTATGTCTTTCAGTACTAT
Source organism: Laterallus jamaicensis coturniculus (assembly GCA_022605575.1). Lineage (NCBI taxonomy): Eukaryota > Metazoa > Chordata > Aves > Gruiformes > Rallidae > Laterallus > Laterallus jamaicensis. The sequence continues at coordinate 4,774,094 of JAKCOX010000001.1, forward strand.
CTCTTTTGGTTTGGAAGCTATTGCTGGACGTTTGGTAGAAAAAGCTGCTCTGGCCGAGAAAAACACTTTTGGTGCACCATGCAGGTACATTTGAGTTTCCCAGGCAAACGAAAGCAGTTACACCAAAGTTTCTAGTTTCTGTTTGTGTCTCCCCTGAGGAGGTTTCAGGCCAGCTATGTCTTTCAGTACTATCTCTTTTGGTTTGGAAGCTATTGCTGGACGTTTGGTAGAAAAAGCTGCTCCGGCTGAGAAAAACACTTTTGGTGCACCATGCAGGTACATTTGAGTTTCCCAGGCAAACGAAAGCAGTGACACCAAAGTTTCTAGTTTCTGTTTGTGTCTCCCCTGAGGAGGTTTCAGGCCAGCTATGTCTTTCATACTATCTCTTTTGGTTTGGAAGCTATTGCTGGACGTTTGGCATGTTTGGTAGAAAAAGCTGCTCCGGCCGAGAAAAACACTTTTGGTGCACCATGCAGGTACATTTGAGTTTCCCAGGCAAACGAAAGCAGTTACACCAAAGTTTCTAGTTTCTGTTTGTGTCTTTCCTGAGGAGGTTTCAGGCCAGCTATGTCTTTCATACTATCTCTATTGGTTTGGAAGCTATTGCTGGACGTTTGGTAGAAAAAGCTGCTCCGGCCGAGAAAAACACTTTTGGTGCACCATGCAGGTACATTTGAGTTTCCCAGGAAAACGAAAGCAGTGACACCAAAGTTTCTAGTTTCTGTTTGTGTCTACCCTGAGGAGGTTTAAGGCCAGCTATGTCTTTCAGTACTATCTCTTTTGGTTTGGAAGCTATTGCTGGACGTTTGGTAGAAAAAGCTTCTCCGGCCGAGAAAAACACTTTTGGTGCCCCATGCAGGTACATTTGAGTTTCCCAGGCAAACGAAAACCGTGACTCCAAAGTTTCTAGTTTCTGTTTGTGTCTTCCCTGAGGAGGTTTCAGGCCAGCTATGTCTCTCAGTACTATCTCTTTTGGTTTGGAAGCTATTGCTGGACGTTTGGTAGAAAAAGCTTCTCCGGCCGAGAAAAACACTATTGGTGCACCATGCAGGTACATTTGAGTTTCCCAGGCAAACGAAAGCAGTTACACCAAAGTTTCTAGTTTCTGTTTGTGTCTCCCCTGAGGAGGTTTCAGGCCAGCTATGTCTTTCAGTACTATCTCTTTTGGTTTGGAAGCTATTGCTGGACGTTTGGTAGAAAAAGCTGCTCCGGCCGAGAAAAACACTTTTGGTGCACCATGCAGGTACATTTGAGTTTCCCAGGCAAACGAAAGCAGTTACACCAAAGTTTCTAGTTTCTGTTTGTGTCTCCCCTGAGGAGGTTTCAGGCCAGCTATGTCTTTCAGTACTATCTCTTTTGGTTTGGAAGCTATTTCTGGACGTTTGGCATGTTTGGTAGAAAAAGCTTCTACGGCCGAGAAAAACACTTTTGGTGCACCATGCAAGTACATTTGAGTTTCCCAGGCAAACGAAAGCAGTTACACCAAAGTTTCTAGTTTCTGTTTGTGTCTCCCCTGAGGAGGTTTCAGGCCAGCTATGTCTTTCAGTACTATCTCTTTTGGTTTGGAAGCTATTGCTGGACGTTTGGTAGAAAAAGCTGCTCCGGCCGAGAAAAACACTTTTGGTGCACCATGCAGGTACATTTGAGTTTCCCAGGCAAACGAAAGCAGTTACACCAAAGTTTCTACTTTCTGTTTGTGTCTCCCCTGAGGAGGTTTCAGGCCAGCTATGTCTTTCGTACTATCTCTTTTGGTTTGGAAGCTATTGCTGGACGTTTGGCATGTTTGGTAGAAAATGCTGCTCCGGCCGAGAAAAACACTTTTGGTGCACCATGCAGGTACATTTGAGTTTCCCAGGCAAACGAAAGCAGTTACACCAAAGTTTCTAGTTTCTGTTTGTGTCTCCCCAGAGGAGGTTTCAGGCCAGCTATGTCTCTCAGTACTATCTCTTTTGGTTTGGAAGCTATTGCTGGACGTTTGGTAGAAAAAGCTGCTCCGGCCGAGAAAAACACTTTTGGTGCACCATGCAGGTACATTTGAGTTTCCCAGGCAAACGAAAGCAGTTACACCAAAGTTTCTAGTTTCTGTTTGTGTCTTCCCTGAGGAGGTTTCAGGCCAGCTATGTCTCTCAGTACTATCTCTTTTGGTTTGGAAGCTATTGCTGGACGTTTGGTAGAAAAAGCTGCTCCGGCTGAGAAAAACACTTTTGGTGCACCATGCAGGTACATTTGAGTTTCCCAGGCAAACGAAAGCAGTGACACCAAAGTTTCTAGTTTCTGTTTGTGTCTCCCCTGAGGAGGTTTCAGGCCAGCAATATCTTTCAGTACTATCTCTTTTGGTTTGGAAGCTATTGCTGGACGTTTGGTAGAAAAAGCTGCTCCGGCCGAGAAAAACACTTTTGGTGCACCATGCAGGTACATTTGAGTTTCCCAGGCAAACGAAAGCAGTTACACCAAAGTTTCTACTTTCTGTTTGTGTCTCCCCTGAGGAGGTTTCAGGCCAGCTATGTCTTTCGTACTATCTCTTTTGGTTTGGAAGCTATTGCTGGACGTTTGGCATGTTTGGTAGAAAATGCTGCTCCGGCCGAGAAAAACACTTTTGGTGCACCATGCAGGTACATTTGAGTTTCCCAGGCAAACGAAAGCAGTTACACCAAAGTTTCTAGTTTCTGTTTGTGTCTCCCCTGAGGAGGTTTCAGGCCAGCTATGTCTCTCAGTACTATCTCTTTTGGTTTGGAAGCTATTGCTGGACGTTTGGTAGAAAAAGCTGCTCCGGCCGAGAAAAACACTTTTGGTGCACCATGCAGGTACATTTGAGTTTCCCAGGCAAACGAAAGCCGTGACTCCAAAGTTTCTAGTTTCTGTTTGTGTCTTCCCTGAGGAGGTTTCAGGCCAGCTATGTCTCTCAGTACTATCTCTTTTGGTTTGGAAGCTATTGCTGGACGTTTGGTAGAAAAAGCTTCTCCGGCCGAGAAAAACACTTTTGGTGCACCATGCAGGTACATTTGAGTTTCCCAGGCAAACGAAAGCAGTTACACCAAAGTTTCTAGTTTCTGTTTGTGTCTCCCCTGAGGAGGTTTCAGGCCAGCTATGTCTTTCAGTACTATCTCTTTTGGTTTGGAAGCTATTGCTGGACGTTTGGTAGAAAAAGCTGCTCTGGCCGAGAAAAACACTTTCGGAGCACCATGCAGGTACATTTGAGTTTCCCAGGCAAACGAAAGCAGTTACACCAAAGTTTCTAGTTTCTGTTTGTGTCTCCCCTGAGGAGGTTTCAGGCTAGCAATGTCTTTCAGTACTATCTCTTTTGGTTTGGAAGCTATTGCTGGACGTTTGGCATGTTTTGTAGTAAAAGCTGCTCCGGCCGAGAAAAACACTTTTGGTGCACCATGCAGGTACATTTGAGTTTCCCAGGCAAACGAAAGCAGTTACACCAAAGTTTCTAGTTTCTGTTTGTGTCTCCCCTGAGGAGGTTTCAGGCCAGCTATGTCTTTCAGTACTATCTCTTTTGGTTTGGAAGCTATTGCTGGACGTTTGGTAGAAAAAGCTGCTCTGGCCGAGAAAAACACTTTTGGTGCACAATGCAGGTACATTTGAGTTTCCCAGGCAAACGAAAGCAGTGACACCAAAGTTTCTAGTTTCTGTTTGTGTCTCCCCTGAGGAGGTTTCAGGCCAGCAATATCTTTCAGTACTATCTCTTTTGGTTTGGAAGCTATTGCTGGACGTTTGGTAGAAAAAGCTGCTCCGGCCGAGAAAAACACTTTTGGTGCACCATGCAGGTACATTTGAGTTTCCCAGGCAAACGAAAGCAGTTACACCAAAGTTTCTACTTTCTGTTTGTGTCTCCCCTGAGGAGGTTTCAGGCCAGCTATGTCTTTCGTACTATCTCTTTTGGTTTGGAAGCTATTGCTGGACGTTTGGCATGTTTGGTAGAAAATGCTGCTCCGGCCGAGAAAAACACTTTTGGTGCACCATGCAGGTACATTTGAGTTTCCCAGGCAAACGAAAGCAGTTACACCAAAGTTTCTAGTTTCTGTTTGTGTCTCCCCAGAGGAGGTTTCAGGCCAGCTATGTCTCTCAGTACTATCTCTTTTGGTTTGGAAGCTATTGCTGGACGTTTGGTAGAAAAAGCTGCTCCGGCCGAGAAAAACACTTTTGGTGCACCATGCAGGTACATTTGAGTTTCCCAGGCAAACGAAAGCAGTTACACCAAAGTTTCTAGTTTCTGTTTGTGTCTTCCCTGAGGAGGTTTCAGGCCAGCTATGTCTCTCAGTACTATCTCTTTTGGTTTGGAAGCTATTGCTGGACGTTTGGTAGAAAAAGCTGCTCCGGCTGAGAAAAACACTTTTGGTGCACCATGCAGGTACATTTGAGTTTCCCAGGCAAACGAAAGCAGTGACACCAAAGTTTCTAGTTTCTGTTTGTGTCTCCCCTGAGGAGGTTTCAGGCCAGCAATATCTTTCAGTACTATCTCTTTTGGTTTGGAAGCTATTGCTGGACGTTTGGTAGAAAAAGCTGCTCCGGCCGAGAAAAACACTTTTGGTGCACCATGCAGGTACATTTGAGTTTCCCAGGCAAACGAAAGCAGTTACACCAAAGTTTCTACTTTCTGTTTGTGTCTCCCCTGAGGAGGTTTCAGGCCAGCTATGTCTTTCGTACTATCTCTTTTGGTTTGGAAGCTATTGCTGGACGTTTGGCATGTTTGGTAGAAAATGCTGCTCCGGCCGAGAAAAACACTTTTGGTGCACCATGCAGGTACATTTGAGTTTCCCAGGCAAACGAAAGCAGTTACACCAAAGTTTCTAGTTTCTGTTTGTGTCTCCCCTGAGGAGGTTTCAGGCCAGCTATGTCTCTCAGTACTATCTCTTTTGGTTTGGAAGCTATTGCTGGACGTTTGGTAGAAAAAGCTGCTCCGGCCGAGAAAAACACTTTTGGTGCACCATGCAGGTACATTTGAGTTTCCCAGGCAAACGAAAGCCGTGACTCCAAAGTTTCTAGTTTCTGTTTGTGTCTTCCCTGAGGAGGTTTCAGGCCAGCTATGTCTCTCAGTACTATCTCTTTTGGTTTGGAAGCTATTGCTGGACGTTTGGTAGAAAAAGCTTCTCCGGCCGAGAAAAACACTTTTGGTGCACCATGCAGGTACATTTGAGTTTCCCAGGCAAACGAAAGCAGTTACACCAAAGTTTCTAGTTTCTGTTTGTGTCTCCCCTGAGGAGGTTTCAGGCCAGCTATGTCTTTCAGTACTATCTCTTTTGGTTTGGAAGCTATTGCTGGACGTTTGGTAGAAAAAGCTGCTCTGGCCGAGAAAAACACTTTCGGAGCACCATGCAGGTACATTTGAGTTTCCCAGGCAAACGAAAGCAGTTACACCAAAGTTTCTAGTTTCTGTTTGTGTCTCCCCTGAGGAGGTTTCAGGCTAGCAATGTCTTTCAGTACTATCTCTTTTGGTTTGGAAGCTATTGCTGGACGTTTGGCATGTTTTGTAGAAAAAGCTTCTACGGCCGAGAAAAACACTTTTGGTGCACCATGCAGGTACATTTGAGTTTCCCAGGCAAACGAAAGCAGTTACACCAAAGTTTCTAGTTTCTGTTTGTGTCTCCCCTGAGGAGGTTTCAGGCCAGCTATGTCTTTCAGTACTATCTCTTTTGGTTTGGAAGCTATTGCTGGACGTTTGGTAGAAAAAGCTGCTCTGGCCGAGAAAAACACTTTTGGTGCACAATGCAGGTACATTTGAGTTTCCCAGGCAAACGAAAGCAGTTACACCAAAGTTTCTAGTTTCTGTTTGTGTCTCCCCTGAGGAGGTTTCAGGCCAGCTATGTCTTTCAGTATTATCTCTTTTGGTTTGGAAGCTATTGCTGGACGTTTGGTAGAAAAAGCCTCTCCGGCCGAGAAAAACACTTTTGGTGCACCATGCAGGTACATTTGAGTTTCCCAGGCAAACGAAAGCAGTTACACCAAAGTTTCTAGTTTCTGTTTGTGTCTCCCCTGAGGAGGTTTCAGGCTAGCAATGTCTTTCAGTACTATCTCTTTTGGTTTGGAAGCTATTTCTGGACGTTTGGCATGTTTGGTAGAAAAAGCTGCTCCGGCTGAGAAAAACACTTTTGGTGCACCATGCAGGTACATTTGAGTTTCCCAGGCAAACGAAAGCAGTGACACCAAAGTTTCTAGTTTCTGTTTGTGTCTCCCCTGAGGAGGTTTCAGGCCAGCAATATCTTTCAGTACTATCTCTTTTGGTTTGGAAGCTATTGCTGGACGTTTGGTAGAAAAAGCTGCTCCGGCCGAGAAAAACACTTTTGGTGCACCATGCAGGTACATTTGAGTTTCCCAGGCAAACGAAAGCAGTTACACCAAAGTTTCTACTTTCTGTTTGTGTCTCCCCTGAGGAGGTTTCAGGCCAGCTATGTCTTTCGTACTATCTCTTTTGGTTTGGAAGCTATTGCTGGACGTTTGGCATGTTTGGTAGAAAATGCTGCTCCGGCCGAGAAAAACACTTTTGGTGCACCATGCAGGTACATTTGAGTTTCCCAGGCAAACGAAAGCAGTTACACCAAAGTTTCTAGTTTCTGTTTGTGTCTCCCCATTGGAGGTTTCAGGCCAGCTATGTCTCTCAGTACTATCTCTTTTGGTTTGGAAGCTATTGCTGGACGTTTGGTAGAAAAAGCTGCTCCGGCCGAGAAAAACACTTTTGGTGCACCATGCAGGTACATTTGAGTTTCCCAGGCAAACGAAAGCAGTTACACCAAAGTTTCTAGTTTCTGTTTGTGTCTTCCCTGAGGAGGTTTCAGGCCAGCTATGTCTCTCAGTACTATCTCTTTTGGTTTGGAAGCTATTGCTGGACGTTTGGTAGAAAAAGCTGCTCCGGCTGAGAAAAACACTTTTGGTGCACCATGCAGGTACATTTGAGTTTCCCAGGCAAACGAAAGCAGTGACACCAAAGTTTCTAGTTTCTGTTTGTGTCTCCCCTGAGGAGGTTTCAGGCCAGCAATATCTTTCAGTACTATCTCTTTTGGTTTGGAAGCTATTGCTGGACGTTTGGTAGAAAAAGCTGCTCCGGCCGAGAAAAACACTTTTGGTGCACCATGCAGGTACATTTGAGTTTCCCAGGCAAACGAAAGCAGTTACACCAAAGTTTCTACTTTCTGTTTGTGTCTCCCCTGAGGAGGTTTCAGGCCAGCTATGTCTTTCGTACTATCTCTTTTGGTTTGGAAGCTATTGCTGGACGTTTGGCATGTTTGGTAGAAAATGCTGCTCCGGCCGAGAAAAACACTTTTGGTGCACCATGCAGGTACATTTGAGTTTCCCAGGCAAACGAAAGCAGTTACACCAAAGTTTCTAGTTTCTGTTTGTGTCTCCCCTGAGGAGGTTTCAGGCCAGCTATGTCTCTCAGTACTATCTCTTTTGGTTTGGAAGCTATTGCTGGACGTTTGGTAGAAAAAGCTGCTCCGGCCGAGAAAAACACTTTTGGTGCACCATGCAGGTACATTTGAGTTTCCCAGGCAAACGAAAGCCGTGACTCCAAAGTTTCTAGTTTCTGTTTGTGTCTTCCCTGAGGAGGTTTCAGGCCAGCTATGTCTCTCAGTACTATCTCTTTTGGTTTGGAAGCTATTGCTGGACGTTTGGTAGAAAAAGCTTCTCCGGCCGAGAAAAACACTTTTGGTGCACCATGCAGGTACATTTGAGTTTCCCAGGCAAACGAAAGCAGTTACACCAAAGTTTCTAGTTTCTGTTTGTGTCTCCCCTGAGGAGGTTTCAGGCCAGCAATGTCTTTCAGTACTATCTCTTTTGGTTTGGAAGCTATTGCTGGACGTTTGGTAGAAAAAGCTTCTCCGGCCGAGAAAAACACTTTTGGTGGACCATGCAGGTATATTTGATTTTCCCAGGCAAACGAAAGCAGTTACACCAAAGTTTCTAGTTTCTTTTTGTGTCTCCCCTGAGGAGGTTTCAGGCCAGCTATGTCTTTCAGTACTATCTCTTTTGGTTTGGAGTCTATTTCTGGACGTTTGGCATGTTTGGTAGAAAAAGCTTCTACGGCCGAGAAAAACACTTTTGGTGCACCATGCAAGTACATTTGAGTTTCCCAGGCAAACGAAAGCAGTTACACCAAAGTTTCTAGTTTCTGTTTGTGTCTCCCCTGAGGAGGTTTCAGGCCAGCTATGTCTTTCAGTACTATCTCTTTTGGTTTGGAAGCTATTGCTGGACGTTTTGTAGAAAAAGCTGCTCTGGCCGAGAAAACCACTTTCGGAGCACCATGCAGGTACATTTGAGTTTCCCAGGCAAACGAAAGCAGTTACACCAAAGTTTCTAGTTTCTGTTTGTGTCTCCCCTGAGGAGGTTTCAGGCTAGCAATGTCTTTCAGTACTATCTCTTTTGGTTTGGAAGCTATTGCTGGACGTTTGGCATGTTTTGTAGAAAAAGCTGCTCCGGCCGAGAAAAACACTTTTGGTTCACCATGCAGGTACATTTGAGTTTCCCAGGCAAACGAAAGCAGTTACACCAAAGTTTCTAGTTTCTGTTTGTGTCTCCCCTGAGGAGGTTTCAGGTCAGCTATGTCTTTCAGTACTATCTCTTTTGGTTTGGAAGCTATTGCTGGACGTTTGGTAGAAAAAGCTGCTCTGGCCGAGAAAAACACTTTTGGTGCACAATGCAGGTACATTTGAGTTTCCCAGGCAAACGAAAGCAGTTACACCAAAGTTTCTAGTTTCTGTTTGTGTCTCCCCTGAGGAGGTTTCAGGCCAGCTATGTCTTTCAGTACTATCTCTTTTGGTTTGGAAGCTATTGCTGGACGTTTGGTAGAAAAAGCCTCTCTGGCCGAGAAAAACACTTTTGGTGCACCATGCAGGTACATTTGATTTTCCCAGGCAAACGAAAGCAGTTACACCAAAGTTTCTAGTTTCTGTTTGTGTCTCCCCTGAGGAGGTTTCAGGCCAGCTATGTCTTTCAGTACTATCTCTTTTGGTTTGGAGGCTATTTCTGGACGTTTGGCATGTTTGGTAGAAAAAGCTTCTACGGCCGAGAAAAACACTTTTGGTGCACCATGCAAGTACATTTGAGTTTCCCAGGCAAACGAAAGCAGTTACACCAAAGTTTCTAGTTTCTGTTTGTGTCTCCCCTGAGGAGGTTTCAGGCCAGCTATGTCTTTCAGTACTATCTCTTTTGGTTTGGAGTCTATTTCTGGACGTTTGGCATGTTTGGTAGAAAAAGCTTCTACGGCCGAGAAAAACACTTTTGGTGCACCATGCAAGTACATTTGAGTTTCCCAGGCAAACGAAAGCAGTTACACCAAAGTTTCTAGTTTCTGTTTGTGTCTCCCCTGAGGAGGTTTCAGGCCAGCTATGTCTTTCAGTACTATCTCTTTTGGTTTGGAAGCTATTGCTGGACGTTTTGTAGAAAAAGCTGCTCTGGCCGAGAAAAACACTTTCGGAGCACCATGCAGGTACATTTGAGTTTCCCAGGCAAACGAAAGCAGTTACACCAAAGTTTCTAGTTTCTGTTTGTGTCTCCCCTGAGGAGGTTTCAGGCTAGCAATGTCTTTCAGTACTATCTCTTTTGGTTTGGAAGCTATTGCTGGACGTTTGGCATGTTTTGTAGAAAAAGCTGCTCCGGCCGAGAAAAACACTTTTGGTTCACCATGCAGGTACATTTGAGTTTCCCAGGCAAACGAAAGCAGTTACACCAAAGTTTCTAGTTTCTGTTTGTGTCTCCCCTGAGGAGGTTTCAGGTCAGCTATGTCTTTCAGTACTATCTCTTTTGGTTTGGAAGCTATTGCTGGACGTTTGGTAGAAAAAGCTGCTCTGGCCGAGAAAAACACTTTTGGTGCACAATGCAGGTACATTTGAGTTTCCCAGGCAAACGAAAGCAGTTACACCAAAGTTTCTAGTTTCTGTTTGTGTCTCCCCTGAGGAGGTTTCAGGCCAGCTATGTCTTTCAGTACTATCTCTTTTGGTTTGGAAGCTATTGCTGGACGTTTGGTAGAAAAAGCCTCTCCGGCCGAGAAAAACACTTTTGGTGCACCATGCAGGTACATTTGATTTTCCCAGGCAAACGAAAGCAGTTACACCAAAGTTTCTAGTTTCTGTTTGTGTCTCCCCTGAGGAGGTTTCAGGCCAGCTATGTCTTTCAGTACTATCTCTTTTGGTTTGGAGGCTATTTCTGGACGTTTGGCATGTTTGGTAGAAAAAGCTTCTACGGCCGAGAAAAACACTTTTGGTGCACCATGCAAGTACATTTGAGTTTCCCAGGCAAACGAAAGCAGTTACACCAAAGTTTCTAGTTTCTGTTTGTGTCTCCCCTGAGGAGGTTTCAGGCCAGCTATGTCTTTCAGTACTATCTCTTTTGGTTTGGAAGCTATTGCTGGACGTTTGGTAGAAAAAGCTGCTCTGGCCGAGAAAAACACTTTCGGAGCACCATGCAGGTACATTTGAGTTTCCCAGGCAAACGAAAGCAGTTACACCAAAGTTTCTAGTTTCTGTTTGTGTCTCCCCTGAGGAGGTTTCAGGCTAGCAATGTCTTTCAGTACTATCTCTTTTGGTTTGGAAGCTATTGCTGGACGTTTGGCATGTTTTGTAGGAAAAGCTTCTCCGTCCGAGAACAACACTTTTGGTGCACCATGCAGGTACATTTGAGTTTCCCAGGCAAACGAAAGCAGTGACACCAAAGTTTCTAGTTTCTGTTTGTGTCTCCCCTGAGGAGGTTTCAGGCCAGCAATATCTTTCAGTACTATCTCTTTTGGTTTGGAAGCTATTGCTGGACGTTTGGTAGAAAAAGCTGCTCCGGCCGAGAAAAACACTTTTGGTGCACCATGCAGGTACATTTGAGTTTCCCAGGCAAACGAAAGCAGTGACACCAAAGTTTCTAGTTTCTGTTTGTGTCTCCCCTGAGGAGGTTTCAGGCCAGCTATGTCTTTCATACTATCTCTTTTGGTTTGGAAGCTATTGCTGGACGTTTGGCATGTTTGGTAGAAAATGCTGCTCCGGCAGAGAAAAACACTTTTGGTGCACCATGCAGGTACATTTGAGTTTCCCAGGCAAACGAAAGCAGTTACACCAAAGTTTCTAGTTTCTGTTTGTGTCTCCCCTGAGGAGGTTTCAGGCCAGCAATATCTTTCAGTACTATCTCTTTTGGTTTGGAAGCTATTGCTGGACGTTTGGCATGTTTGGTAGAAAAAGCTGCTCCGGCCGAGAAAAACACTTTTGGTGCACCATGCAGGTACATTTGAGTTTCCCAGGCAAACGAAAGCAGTGACACCAAAGTTTCTAGTTTCTGTTTGTGTCTCCCCTGAGGAGGTTTCAGGCCAGCTATGTCTTTCATACTATCTCTTTTGGTTTGGAAGCTATTGCTGGACGTTTGGCATGTTTGGTAGAAAAAGCTGCTCCGGCCGAGAAAAACACTTTTGGTGCACCATGCAGGTACATTTGAGTTTCCCAGGCAAACGAAAGCAGTGACACCAAAGTTTCTAGTTTCTGTTTGTGTCTCCCCTGAGGAGGTTTCAGGCCAGCAATATCTTTCAGTAGTATCTCTTTTGGTTTGGAAGCTATTGCTGGACGTTTGGTAGAAAAAGCTGCTCCGGCCGAGAAAAACACTTTTGGTGGACCATGCAGGTATATTTGATTTTCCCAGGCAAACGAAAGCAGTTACACCAAAGTTTCTAGTTTCTGTTTGTGTCTCCCCTGAGGAGGTTTCAGGCCAGCTATGTCTTTCAGTACTATCTCTTTTGGTTTGGAAGCTATTGCTGGACGTTTGGTAGAAAAAGCTGCTCCGGCCGAGAAAAACACTTTTGGTGCACCATGCAGGTACATTTGAGTTTCCCAGGCAAACGAAAGCAGTTACACCAAAGTTTCTAGTTTCTGTTTGTGTCTCCCCTGAGGAGGTTTCAGGCCAGCTATGTCTTTCAGTACTATCTCTTTTGGTTTGGAAGCTATTGCTGGACGTTTGGTAGAAAAAGCTGCTCCGGCCGAGAAAAACACTTTTGGTGCACCATGCAGGTACATTTGAGTTTCCCAGGCAAACGAAAGCAGTGACACCAAAGTTTCTAGTTTCTGTTTGTGTCTCCCCTGAGGAGGTTTCAGGCCAGCTATGTCTTTCAGTACTATCTCTTTTGGTTTGGAAGCTATTGCTGGACGTTTGGTAGAAAAAGCTGCTCCGGCCGAGAAAAACACTTTTGGTGCACCATGCAGGTACATTTGAGTTTCCCAGGCAAACGAAAGCTGTTACACCAAAGTTTCTAGTTTCTGTTTGTGTCTCCCCTGAGGAGGTTTCAGGCCAGCTATGTCTTTCAGTACTATCTCTTTTGGTTTGGAAGCTATTGCTGGACGTTTGGTAGAAAAAGCTGCTCCGGCCGAGAAAAACACTTTTGGTGCACCATGCAGGTACATTTGAGTTTCCCAGGCAAACGAAAGCAGTGACACCAAAGTTTCTAGTTTCTGTTTGTGTCTCCCCTGAGGAGGTTTCAGGCCAGCTATGTCTTTCAGTACTATCTCTTTTGGTTTGGAAGCTATTGCTGGACGTTTGGTAGAAAAAGCTGCTCCGGCCGAGAAAAACACTTTTGGTGCACCATGCAGGTACATTTGAGTTTCCCAGGCAAACGAAAGCAGTTACACCAAAGTTTCTAGTTTCTGTTTGTGTCTCCCCTGAGGAGGTTTCAGGCCAGCAATATCTTTCAGAACTATCTCTTTTGGTTTGGAAGCTATTGCTGGACGTTTGGTAGAAAAAGCCTCTCCGGCCGAGAAAAACACTTTTGGTGGACCGTGCAGGTATATTTGATTTTTCCAGGCAAACGAAAGCAGTTACACCAAAGTTTCTAGTTTCTGTTTGTGTCTCCCCTGAGGAGATTTCAGGCCAGCTATGTCTTTCAGTACTATCTCTTTTGGTTTGGAGGCTATTGCTGGACGTTTGGCATGTTTGGTAGAAAAAGCTTCTACAGCCGAAAAAAACACTTTTGGTGCACCATGCAAGTACATTTGAGTTTCCCAGGCAAACGAAAGCAGTTACACCAAAGTTTCTAGTTTCTGTTTGTGTCTCCCCTGAGGAGGTTTCAGGCCAGCTATGTCTTTCAGTACTATCTCTTTTGGTTTGGAAGCTATTGCTGGACGTTTGGTAGAAAAAGCTGCTCTGGCCGAGAAAAACACTTTCGGAGCACCATGCAGGTACATTTGAGTTTCCCAGGCAAACGAAAGCAGTTACACCAAAGTTTCTAGTTTCTGTTTGTGTCTCCCCTGAGGAGGTTTCAGGCCAGCTATGTCTTTCAGTACTATCTCTTTTGGTTTGGAAGCTATTGCTGGACGTTTGGTAGAAAAAGCTGCTCCGGCTGAGAAAAACACTTTTGGTGCACCATGCAGGTACATTTGAGTTTCCCAGGCAAACGAAAGCAGTGACACCAAAGTTTCTAGTTTCTGTTTGTGTCTCCCCTGAGGAGGTTTCAGGCCAGCTATGTCTTTCATACTATCTCTTTTGGTTTGGAAGCTATTGCTGGACGTTTGGCATGTTTGGTAGAAAAAGCTGCTCCGGCCGAGAAAAACACTTTTGGTGCACCATGCAGGTACATTTGAGTTTCCCAGGCAAACGAAAGCAGTTACACCAAAGTTTCTAGTTTCTGTTTGTGTCTTTCCTGAGGAGGTTTCAGGCCAGCTATGTCTTTCATACTATCTCTTTTGGTTTGGAAGCTATTGCTGGACGTTTGGTAGAAAAAGCTGCTCCAGCCGAGAAAAACACTTTTGGTGCACCATGCAGGTACATTTGAGTTTCCCAGGAAAACGAAAGCAGTGACACCAAAGTTTCTAGTTTCTGTTTGTGTCTCCCCTGAGGAGGTTTCAGGCCAGCTATGTCTTTCAGTACTATCTCTTTTGGTTTGGAAGCTATTGCTGGACTTTTGGTAGAAAAAGCTGCTCCGGCCGAGAAAAACACTTTTGGTGCACCATGCAGGTACATTTGAGTTTCCCAGGCAAACGAAAACCGTGACTCCAAAGTTTCTAGTTTCTGTTTGTGTCTTCCCTGAGGAGGTTTCAGGCCAGCTATGTCTCTCAGTACTATCTCTTTTGGTTTGGAAGCTATTGCTGGACGTTTGGTAGAAAAAGCTTCTCCGGCCGAGAAAAACACTTTTGGTGCACCATGCAGGTACATTTGAGTTTCCCAGGCAAACGAAAGCAGTTACACCAAAGTTTCTAGTTTCTGTTTGTGTCTCCCCTGAGGAGGTTTCAGGCCAGCTATGTCTTTCAGTACTATCTCTTTTGGTTTGGAAGCTATTGCTGGACGTTTGGTAGAAAAAGCTGCTCTGGCCGAGAAAAACACTTTTGGTGCACCATGCAGGTACATTTGAGTTTCCCAGGCAAACGAAAGCAGTTACACCAAAGTTTCTAGTTTCTGTTTGTGTCTCCCCTGAGGAGGTTTCAGGCCTGCAATATCTTTCAGTACTATCTCTTTTGGTTTGGAAGCTATTGCTGGACGTTTTGTAGAAAAAGCTTCTCCGGCCGAGAAAAACACTTTTGGTGGACCATGCAGGTATATTTGATTTTCCCAGGCAAACGAAAGCAGTTACACCAAAGTTTCTAGTTTCTGTTTGTGTCTCCCCTGAGGAGGTTTCAGGCCAGCTATGTCTTTCAGTACTATCTCTTTTGGTTTGGAGGCTATTTCTGGACGTTTGGCATGTTTGGTAGAAAAAGCTTCTACGGCCGAGAAAAACACTTTTGGTGCACCATGCAAGTACATTTGAGTTTCCCAGGCAAACGAAAGCAGTTACACCAAAGTTTCTAGTTTCTGTTTGTGTCTCCCCTGAGGAGGTTTCAGGCCAGCTATGTCTTTCAGTACTATCTCTTTTGGTTTGGAAGCTATTGCTGGACGTTTGGTAGAAAAAGCTGCTCTGGCCGAGAAAAACACTTTCGGAGCACCATGCAGGTACATTTGAGTTTCCCAGGCAAACGAAAGCAGTTACACCAAAGTTTCTAGTTTCTGTTTGTGTCTCCCCTGAGGAGGTTTCAGGCTAGCAATGTCTTTCAGTACTATCTCTTTTGGTTTGGAAGCTATTGCTGGACGTTTGGCATGTTTTGTAGAAAAAGCTGCTCCGGCCGAGAAAAACACTTTTGGTGCACCATGCAGGTACATTTGAGTTTCCCAGGCAAACGAAAGCAGTTACACCAAAGTTTCTAGTTTCTGTTTGTGTCTCCCCTGAGGAGGTTTCAGGCCAGCTATGTCTTTCAGTACTATCTCTTTTGGTTTTGAAGCTATTGCTGGACGTTTGGTAGAAAAAGCTGCTCTGGCCGAGAAAAACACTTTTGGTGCACAATGCAGGTACATTTGAGTTTCCCAGGCAAACGAAAGCAGTTACACCAAAGTTTCTAGTTTCTGTTTGTGTCTCCCCTGAGGAGGTTTCAGGCCAGCTATGTCTTTCAGTACTATCTCTTTTGGTTTGGAAGCTATTGCTGGACGTTTGGTAGAAAAAGCCTCTCCGGCCGAGAAAAACACTTTTGGTGCACCATGCAGGTACATTTGAGTTTCCCAGGCAAACGAAAGCAGTTACACCAAAGTTTCTAGTTTCTGTTTGTGTCTCCCCTGAGGAGGTTTCAGGCTAGCAATGTCTTTCAGTACTATCTCTTTTGGTTTGGAAGCTATTGCTGGACGTTTGGCATGTTTGGTAGAAAAAGCTGCTCCGGCTGAGAAAAACACTTTTGGTGCACCATGCAGGTACATTTGAGTTTCCCAGGCAAACGAAAGCAGTGACACCAAAGTTTCTAGTTTCTGTTTGTGTCTCCCCTGAGGAGGTTTCAGGCCAGCAATATCTTTCAGTACTATCTCTTTTGGTTTGGAAGCTATTGCTGGACGTTTGGTAGAAAAAGCTGCTCCGGCCGAGAAAAACACTTTCGGAGCACCATGCAGGTACATTTGAGTTTCCCAGGCAAACGAAAGCAGTTACACCAAAGTTTCTACTTTCTGTTTGTGTCTCCCCTGAGGAGGTTTCAGGCCAGCTATGTCTTTCGTACTATCTCTTTTGGTTTGGAAGCTATTGCTGGACGTTTGGCATGTTTGGTAGAAAATGCTGCTCCGGCCGAGAAAAACACTTTTGGTGCACCATGCAGGTACATTTGAGTTTCCCAGGCAAACGAAAGCAGTTACACCAAAGTTTCTAGTTTCTGTTTGTGTCTCCCCTGAGGAGGTTTCAGGCCAGCTATGTCTCTCAGTACTATCTCTTTTGGTTTGGAAGCTATTGCTGGACGTTTGGTAGAAAAAGCTGCTCCGGCCGAGAAAAACACTTTTGGTGCACCATGCAGGTACATTTGAGTTTCCCAGGCAAACGAAAGCCGTGACTCCAAAGTTTCTAGTTTCTGTTTGTGTCTTCCCTGAGGAGGTTTCAGGCCAGCTATGTCTCTCAGTACTATCTCTTTTGGTTTGGAAGCTATTGCTGGACGTTTGGTAGAAAAAGCTTCTCCGGCCGAGAAAAACACTTTTGGTGCACCATGCAGGTACATTTGAGTTTCCCAGGCAAACAAAAGCAGTTACACCAAAGTTTCTAGTTTCTGTTTGTGTCTCCCCTGAGGAGGTTTCAGGCCAGCAATGTCTTTCAGTACTATCTCTTTTGGTTTGGAAGCTATTGCTGGACGTTTGGTAGAAAAAGCTGCTCCGGCCGAGAAAAACACTTTTGGTGCACCATGCAGGTACATTTGAGTTTCCCAGGCAAACGAAAGCAGTTACACCAAAGTTTCTAGTTTCTGTTTGTGTCTCCCCTGAGGAGGTTTCAGGCCAGCAATATCTTTCAGTACTATCTCTTTTGGTTTGGAAGCTATTGCTGGACGTTTGGTAGAAAAAGCTGCTCCGGCCGAGAAAAACACTTTTGGTGGACCATGCAGGTATATTTGATTTTCCCAGGCAAACGAAAGCAGTTACACCAAAGTTTCTAGTTTCTGTTTGTGTCTCCCCTGAGGAGGTTTCAGGCCAGCTATGTCTTTCAGTACTATCTCTTTTGGTTTGGAAGCTATTGCTGGACGTTTGGTAGAAAAAGCTGCTCCGGCCGAGAAAAACACTTTTGGTGCACCATGCAGGTACATTTGAGTTTCCCAGGCAGACGAAAGCAGTTACACCAAAGTTTCTAGTTTCTGTTTGTGTCTCCCCTGAGGAGGTTTCAGGCCAGCTATGTCTTTCAGTACTATCTCTTTTGGTTTGGAAGCTATTGCTGGACGTTTGGTAGAAAAAGCTGCTCCGGCCGAGAAAAACACTTTTGGTGCACCATGCAGGTACATTTGAGTTTCCCAGGCAAACGAAAGCTGTTACACCAAAGTTTCTAGTTTCTGTTTGTGTCTCCCCTGAGGAGGTTTCAGGCCAGCTATGTCTTTCAGTACTATCTCTTTTGGTTTGGAAGCTATTGTTGGACGTTTGGTAGAAAAAGCTGCTCTGGCCGAGAAAAACACTTTTGGTGCACCATGCAGGTACATTTGAGTTTCCCAGGCAAACGAAAGCAGTTACACCAAAGTTTCTAGTTTCTGTTTGTGTCTCCCCTGAGGAGGTTTCAGGCCAGCTATGTCTTTCAGTACTATCTCTTTTGGTTTGGAAGCTATTGCTGGACGTTTGGTAGAAAAAGCTGCTCCGGCCGAGAAAAACACTTTTGGTGCACCATGCAGGTACATTTGAGTTTCCCAGGCAAACGAAAGCAGTGACACCAAAGTTTCTAGTTTCTGTTTGTGTCTCCCCTGAGGAGGTTTCAGGCCAGCTATGTCTTTCAGTACTATCTCTTTTTGTTTGGAAGCTATTGCTGGACGTTTGGTAGAAAAAGCTTCTCCGGCCGAGAAAAACACTTTTGGTGCACCATGCAGGTACATTTGAGTTTCCCAGGCAAACGAAAGCAGTTACACCAAAGTTTCTAGTTTCTGTTTGTGTCTCCCCTGAGGAGGTTTCAGGCCAGCTATGTCTTTCAGTACTATCTCTTTTGGTTTTGAAGCTATTGCTGGACGTTTGGTAGAAAAAGCTGCTCTGGCCGAGAAAAACACTTTTGGTGCACAATGCAGGTACATTTGAGTTTCCCAGGCAAACGAAAGCAGTTACACCAAAGTTTCTAGTTTCTGTTTGTGTCTCCCCTGAGGAGGTTTCAGGCCAGCTATGTCTTTCAGTACTATCTCTTTTGGTTTGGAAGCTATTGCTGGACGTTTGGTAGAAAAAGCCTCTCCGGCCGAGAAAAACACTTTTGGTGCACCATGCAGGTACATTTGAGTTTCCCAGGCAAACGAAAGCAGTTACACCAAAGTTTCTAGTTTCTGTTTGTGTCTCCCCTGAGGAGGTTTCAGGCTAGCAATGTCTTTCAGTACTATCTCTTTTGGTTTGGAAGCTATTGCTGGACGTTTTGCATGTTTGGTAGAAAAAGCTGCTCCGGCTGAGAAAAACACTTTTGGTGCACCATGCAGGTACATTTGAGTTTCCCAGGCAAACGAAAGCAGTGACACCAAAGTTTCTAGTTTCTGTTTGTGTCTCCCCTGAGGAGGTTTCAGGCCAGCAATATCTTTCAGTACTATCTCTTTTGGTTTGGAAGCTATTGCTGGACGTTTGGTAGAAAAAGCTGCTCCGGCCGAGAAAAACACTTTCGGAGCACCATGCAGGTACATTTGAGTTTCCCAGGCAAACGAAAGCAGTTACACCAAAGTTTCTACTTTCTGTTTGTGTCTCCCCTGAGGAGGTTTCAGGCCAGCTATGTCTTTCGTACTATCTCTTTTGGTTTGGAAGCTATTGCTGGACGTTTGGCATGTTTGGTAGAAAATGCTGCTCCGGCCGAGAAAAACACTTTTGGTGCACCATGCAGGTACATTTGAGTTTCCCAGGCAAACGAAAGCAGTTACACCAAAGTTTCTAGTTTCTGTTTGTGTCTCCCCTGAGGAGGTTTCAGGCCAGCTATGTCTCTCAGTACTATCTCTTTTGGTTTGGAAGCTATTGCTGGACGTTTGGTAGAAAAAGCTGCTCCGGCCGAGAAAAACACTTTTGGTGCACCATGCAGGTACATTTGAGTTTCCCAGGCAAACGAAAGCCGTGACTCCAAAGTTTCTAGTTTCTGTTTGTGTCTTCCCTGAGGAGGTTTCAGGCCAGCTATGTCTCTCAGTACTATCTCTTTTGGTTTGGAAGCTATTGCTGGACGTTTGGTAGAAAAAGCTTCTCCGGCCGAGAAAAACACTTTTGGTGCACCATGCAGGTACATTTGAGTTTCCCAGGCAAACGAAAGCAGTTACACCAAAGTTTCTAGTTTCTGTTTGTGTCTCCCCTGAGGAGGTTTTAGGCCAGCAATGTCTTTCAGTACTATCTCTTTTGGTTTGGAAGCTATTGCTGGACGTTTGGTAGAAAAAGCTGCTCCGGCCGAGAAAAACACTTTTGGTGCACCATGCAGGTACATTTGAGTTTCCCAGGCAAACGAAAGCAGTTACACCAAAGTTTCTAGTTTCTGTTTGTGTCTCCCCTGAGGAGGTTTCAGGCCAGCAATATCTTTCAGTACTATCTCTTTTGGTTTGGAAGCTATTGCTGGACGTTTGGTAGAAAAAGCTGCTCCGGCCGAGAAAAACACTTTTGGTGGACCATGCAGGTATATTTGATTTTCCCAGGCAAACGAAAGCAGTTACACCAAAGTTTCTAGTTTCTGTTTGTGTCTCCCCTGAGGAGGTTTCAGGCCAGCTATGTCTTTCAGTACTATCTCTTTTGGTTTGGAAGCTATTGCTGGACGTTTGGTAGAAAAAGCTGCTCCGGCCGAGAAAAACACTTTTGGTGCACCATGCAGGTACATTTGAGTTTCCCAGGCAAACGAAAGCAGTTACACCAAAGTTTCTAGTTTCTGTTTGTGTCTCCCCTGAGGAGGTTTCAGGCCAGCTATGTCTTTCAGTACTATCTCTTTTGGTTTGGAAGCTATTGCTGGACGTTTGGTAGAAAAAGCTGCTCCGGCCGAGAAAAACACTTTTGGTGCACCATGCAGGTACATTTGAGTTTCCCAGGCAAACGAAAGCTGTTACACCAAAGTTTCTAGTTTCTGTTTGTGTCTCCCCTGAGGAGGTTTCAGGCCAGCTATGTCTTTCAGTACTATCTCTTTTGGTTTGGAAGCTATTGTTGGACGTTTGGTAGAAAAAGCTGCTCTGGCCGAGAAAAACACTTTTGGTGCACCATGCAGGTACATTTGAGTTTCCCAGGCAAACGAAAGCAGTTACACCAAAGTTTCTAGTTTCTGTTTGTGTCTCCCCTGAGGAGGTTTCAGGCCAGCTATGTCTTTCAGTACTATCTCTTTTGGTTTGGAAGCTATTGCTGGACGTTTGGTAGAAAAAGCTGCTCTGGCCGAGAAAAACACTTTTGGTGCACCATGCAGGTACATTTGAGTTTCCCAGGCAAACGAAAGCAGTTACACCAAAGTTTCTAGTTTCTGTTTGTGTCTCCCCTGAGGAGGTTTCAGGCCAGCTATGTCTTTCAGTACTATCTCTTTTGGTTTGGATGCTATTGCTGGACGTTTGGCATGTTTGGTAGAAAAAGCTTCTACGGCCGAGAAAAACACTATTGGTGCACCATGCAGGTACATTTGAGTTTCCCAGGCAAACGAAAGCAGTTACACCAAAGTTTCTAGTTTCTGTTTGTGTCTCCCCTGAGGAGGTTTCAGGCCAGCTATGTCTTTCATACTATCTCTTTTGGTTTGGAAGCTATTGCTGGACGTTTGGCATGATTGGTAGAAAAAGCTGCTCCGGCCGAGAAAAACACTTTTGGTGCACCATGCAGGTACATTTGAGTTTCCCAGGCAAACGAAAGCAGTTACACCAAAGTTTCTAGTTTCTGTTTGTGTCTCCCCTGAGGAGGTTTCAGGCCAGCTTGTCTTTCATACTATCTCTTTTGGTTTGGAATCTATTGCTGGACGTTTGGTAGAAAAAGCTTCTCCGGCCGAGAAAAACACTTTTGGTGCACCATGCAGGTACATTTGAGTTTCCCAGGCAAACGAAAGCAGTTACACCAAAGTTTCTAGTTTCTGTTTGTGTCTCCCCTGAGGAGGTTTCAGGCCAGCAATATCTTTCAGTACTATCTCTTTTGGTTTGGAAGCTATTGCTGGACGTTTGGTAGAAAAAGCTTCTCCGGCCGAGAAAAACACTTTTGGTGCACCATGCAGGTACATTTGAGTTTCCCAGGCAAACGAAAGCCGTGACTCCAAAGTTTCTAGTTTCTTTTTGTGTCTTCCCTGAGGAGGTTTCAGGCCAGCTATGTCTCTCAGTACTATCTCTTTTGGTTTGGAAGCTATTGCTGGACGTTTGGTAGAAAAAGCTGCTCAGGCCGAGAAAAACACTTTTGGTGCACCATGCAGGTACATTTGAGTTTCCCAGGCAAACGAAAGCAGTTACACCAAAGTTTCTAGTTTCTGTTTGTGTCTCCCCTGAGGAGGTTTCAGGCCAGCTATGTCTTTCAGTACTATCTCTTTTGGTTTGGAAGCTATTGCTGGACGTTTGGTAGAAAAAGCTGCTCCGGCAGAGAAAAACACTTTTGGTGCACCATGCAGGTACATTTGAGTTTCCCAGGCAAACGAAAGCAGTTACACCAAAGTTTCTAGTTTCTGTTTGTGTCTCCCCTGAGGAGGTTTCAGGCCAGCTATGTCTTTCAGTACTATCTCTTTTGGTTTGGAAGCTATTGCTGGACGTTTGGTATAAAAAGCTTCTCTGGCCGAGAAAAACACTTTTGGTGCACCATGCAGGTACATTTGAGTTTCCCAGGCAAACGAAAGCAGTTACACCAAAGTTTCTAGTTTCTGTTTGTGTCTCCCCTGAGGAGGTTTCAGGCCAGCTTGTCTTTCATACTATCTCTTTTGGTTTGGAAGCTATTGCTGGACGTTTGGTAGAAAAAGCTTCTCCGGCCGAGAAAAACACTTTTGGTGCACCATGCAGGTACATTTGAGTTTCCCAGGCAAACGAAAGCAGTTACACCAAGGTTTCTAGTTTCTGTTTGTGTCTCCCCTGAGGAGGTTTCAGGCCAGCAAGATCTTTCAGTACTATCTCTTTTGGTTTGGAAGCTATTGCTGGACGTTTGGTAGAAAAAGCTTCTCCGGCCGAGAAAAACACTTTTGGTGCACCATGCAGGTACATTTGAGTTTCCCAGGCAAACGAAAGCCGTGACTCCAAAGTTTCTAGTTTCTGTTTGTGTCTTCCCTGAGGAGGTTTCAGGCCAGCTATGTCTCTCAGTACTATCTCTTTTGGTTTGGAAGCTATTGCTGGACGTTTGGTAGAAAAAGCTGCTCAGGCCGAGAAAAACACTTTTGGTGCACCATGCAGGTACATTTGAGTTTCCCAGGCAAACGAAAGCAGTTACACCAAAGTTTCTAGTTTCTGTTTGTGTCTCCCCTGAGGAGGTTTCAGGCCAGCTATGTCTTTCAGTACTATCTCTTTTGGTTTGGAAGCTATTGCTGGACGTTTGGTAGAAAAAGCTGCTCCGGCCGAGAAAAACACTTTTGGTGCACCATGCAGGTACATTTGAGTTTCCCAGGCAAACGAAAGCCGTGACTCCAAAGTTTCTAGTTTCTTTTTGTGTCTTCCCTGAGGAGGTTTCAGGCCAGCTATGTCTCTCAGTACTATCTCTTTTGGTTTGGAAGCTATTGCTGGACGTTTGGTAGAAAAAGCTGCTCAGGCCGAGAAAAACACTTTTGGTGCACCATGCAGGTACATTTGAGTTTCCCAGGCAAACGAAAGCAGTTACACCAAAGTTTCTAGTTTCTGTTTGTGTCTCCCCTGAGGAGGTTTCAGGCCAGCTATGTCTTTCAGTACTATCTCTTTTGGTTTGGAAGCTATTGCTGGACGTTTGGTAGAAAAAGCTGCTCCGGCAGAGAAAAACACTTTTGGTGCACCATGCAGGTACATTTGAGTTTCCCAGGCAAACGAAAGCAGTTACACCAAAGTTTCTAGTTTCTGTTTGTGTCTCCCCTGAGGAGGTTTCAGGCCAGCTATGTCTTTCAGTACTATCTCTTTTGGTTTGGAAGCTATTGCTGGACGTTTGGTATAAAAAGCTTCTCTGGCCGAGAAAAACACTTTTGGTGCACCATGCAGGTACATTTGAGTTTCCCAGGCAAACGAAAGCAGTTACACCAAAGTTTCTAGTTTCTGTTTGTGTCTCCCCTGAGGAGGTTTCAGGCCAGCTTGTCTTTCATACTATCTCTTTTGGTTTGGAAGCTATTGCTGGACGTTTGGTAGAAAAAGCTTCTCCGGCCGAGAAAAACACTTTTGGTGCACCATGCAGGTACATTTGAGTTTCCCAGGCAAACGAAAGCAGTTACACCAAAGTTTCTAGTTTCTGTTTGTGTCTCCCCTGAGGAGGTTTCATGCCAGCAAGATCTTTCAGTACTATCTCTTTTGGTTTGGAAGCTATTGCTGGACGTTTGGTAGAAAAAGCTTCTCCGGCCGAGAAAAACACTTTTGGTGCACCATGCAGGTACATTTGAGTTTCCCAGGCAAACGAAAGCCGTGACTCCAAAGTTTCTAGTTTCTGTTTGTGTCTTCCCTGAGGAGGTTTCAGGCCAGCTATGTCTCTCAGTACTATCTCTTTTGGTTTGGAAGCTATTGCTGGACGTTTGGTAGAAAAAGCTGCTCAGGCCGAGAAAAACACTTTTGGTGCACCATGCAGGTACATTTGAGTTTCCCAGGCAAACGAAAGCAGTTACACCAAAGTTTCTAGTTTCTGTTTGTGTCTCCCCTGAGGAGGTTTCAGGCCAGCTATGTCTTTCAGTACTATCTCTTTTGGTTTGGAAGCTATTGCTGGACGTTTGGTAGAAAAAGCTGCTCCGGCCGAGAAAAACACTTTTGGTGCACCATGCAGGTACATTTGAGTTTCCCAGGCAAACGAAAGCAGTTACACCAAAGTTTCTAGTTTCTGTTTGTGTCTCCCCTGAGGAGGTTTCAGGCCAGCTATGTCTTTCAGTACTATCTCTTTTGGTTTGGAAGCTATTGCTGGACGTTTGGTAGAAAAAGCTGCTCCGGCCGAGAAAAACACTTTTGGTGCACCATGCAGGTACATTTGAGTTTCCCAGGCAAACGAAAGCAGTGACACCAAAGTTTCTAGTTTCTGTTTGTGTCTCCCCTGAGGAGGTTTCAGGCCAGCTATGTCTTTCAGTCCTATCTCTTTTGGTTTGGAGGCTATTGCTGGACGTTTGGCATGTTTGGTAGAAAAAGCTTCTACGGCCGAGAAAAACACTATTGGTGCACCATGCAGGTACATTTGAGTTTCCCAGGCAAACGAAAGCAGTGACACCAAAGTTTCTAGTTTCTGTTTGTGTCTCCCCTGAGGAGGTTTCAGGCCAGCTATGTCTTTCAGTACTATCACTTTTGGTTTGGAAGCTATTGCTGGACGTTTTGTAGAAAAAGCTGCTCCGGCCGAGAAAAACACTTTTGGTGCACCATGCAGGTACATTTGAGTTTCCCAGGCAAACGAAAGCAGTTACACCAAAGTTTCTAGTTTCTGTTTGTGTCTCCCCTGAGGAGGTTTCAGGCTAGCAATGTCTTTCAGTACTATCTCTTTTGGTTTGGAAGCTATTGCTGGACGTTTGGCATGTTTGGTAGAAAAAGCTGCTCCGGCCGAGAAAAACACTTTTGGTGCACCATGCAGGTACATTTGAGTTTCCCAGGCAAACGAAAGCAGTTACACCAAAGTTTCTAGTTTCTGTTTGTGTCTCCCCTGAGGAGGTTTCAGGCCAGCAATATCTTTCAGTACTATCTCTTTTGGTTTGGAAGCTATTGCTGGACGTTTGGTAGAAAAAGCTTCTCCGGCCGAGAAAAACACTATTCGTGCACCATGCAGGTACATTTGAGTTTCCCAGGCAAACGAAAGCAGTGACACCAAAGTTTCTAGTTTCTGTTTGTGTCTCCCCTGAGGAGGTTTCAGGCCAGCTATGTCTTTCAGTACTATCTCTTTTGGTTTGGAAGCTATTGCTGGACGTTTTGTAGAAAAAGCTTCTCCGGCCGAGAAAAACACTTTTGGTGCACCATGCAGGTACATTTGAGTTTCCCAGGCAAACGAAAGCAGTTACACCAAAGTTTCTAGTTTCTGTTTGTGTCTCCCCTGAGGAGGTTTCAGGCCAGCTATGTCTTTCAGTACTATCTCTTTTGGTTTGGAAGCTATTGCTGGACGTTTGGTAGAAAAAGCTGCTCCGGCCGAGAAAAACACTTTTGGTGCACCATGCAGGTACATTTGAGTTTCCCAGGAAACGAAAGCAGTTACACCAAAGTTTCTAGTTTCTTTTTGTGTCTCCCCTGAGGAGGTTTCAGGCCAGCAATATATTTCAGTACTATCTCTTTTGGTTTGGAAGCTATTGCTGGACGTTTGGTAGAAAAAGCCTCTCCGGCTGAGAAAAACACTTTTGGTGGACCATGCAGGTATATTTGATTTTTCCAGGCAAACGAAAGCAGTTACACCAAAGTTTCTAGTTTCTGTTTGTGTCTCCCCTGAGGAGGTTTCAGGCCAGCTATGTCTTTCAGTACTATCTCTTTTGGTTTGGAGGCTATTGCTGGACGTTTGGCATGTTTGGTAGAAAAAGCTTCTACGGCCGAGAAAAACACTTTTGGTGCACCATGCAAGTACATTTGAGTTTCCCAGGCAAACGAAAGCAGTTACACCAAAGTTTCTAGTTTCTGTTTGTGTCTCCCCTGAGGAGGTTTCAGGCCAGCTATGTCTTTCAGTACTATCTCTTTTGGTTTGGAAGCTATTGCTGGACGTTTTGTAGAAAAAGCTGCTCTGGCCGAGAAAAACACTTTTGGTGCACCATGCAGGTACATTTGAGTTTCCCAGGCAAACGAAAGCAGTTACACCAAAGTTTCTAGTTTCTGTTTGTGTCTCCCCTGAGGAGGTTTCAGGCCAGCAATATCTTTCAGTACTATCTCTTTTGGTTTGGAAGCTATTGCTGGACGTTTGGTAGAAAAAGCTGCTCCGGCCGAGAAAAACACTTTTGGTGCACCATGCAGGTACATTTGAGTTTCCCAGGCAAACGAAAGCAGTTACACCAAAGTTTCTAGTTTCTGTTTGTGTCTCCCCTGAGGAGGTTTCAGGCCAGCTATGTCTTTCAGTACTATCTCTTTTTGTTTGGAGGCTATTGCTGGACGTTTGGCATGTTTGGTAGAAAAAGCTGCTCTGGCCGAGAAAAACACTTTCGGAGCACCATGCAGGTACATTTGAGTTTCCCAGGCAAACGAAAGCAGTTACACCAAAGTTTCTAGTTTCTGTTTGTGTCTCCCCTGAGGAGGTTTCAGGCCAGCTATGTCTTTCAGTACTATCTCTTTTGGTTTCGAAGCTATTGCTGGACGTTTGGTAGAAAAAGCTGCTCCGGCCGAGAAAAACACTTTTGGTGCACCATGCAGGTACATTTGAGTTTCCCAGGCAAACGAAAGCAGTTACACCAAAGTTTCTAGTTTCTGTTTGTGTCTCCCCTGAGGAGGTTTCAGGCTAGCTATGTCGTTCATACTATCTCTTTTGGTTTGGAAGCTATTGCTGGACGTTTGGTAGAAAAAGCTGCTCGGGCCGAGAAAAACACTTTTGGTGCACCATGCAGGTACATTTGAGTTTCCCAGGCAAACGAAAGCAGCTACACCAAAGTTTCTAGTTTCTGTTTGTGTCTCCCCTGTGGAGGTTTCAGGCCAGCAATATCTTTCAGTACTATCTCTTTTGGTTTGGAAGCTATTGCTGGACGTTTGGTAGAAAAAGCTTCTCTGGCCGAGAAAAACAATTTTGGTGCACCATGCAGGTACATTTGAGTTTCCCAGGCAAACGAAAGCCGTGACTCCAAAGTTTCTAGTTTCTGTTTGTGTCTTCCCTGAGGAGGTTTCAGGCCAGCTATGTCTTTCAGTACTATCTCTTTTGGTTGGTAAGCTATTGCTGGACGTTTGGTAGAATAATCTGCTCAGGCCGAGAAAAACACTTTTGGTGCACCATGCAGGTACATTTGAGTTTCCCAGGCAAACGAAAGCAGTTACACCAAAGTTTCTAGTTTCTGTTTGTGTCTCCCCTGAGGAGGTTTCAGGCCAGCTATGTCTTTCAGTACTATCTCTTTTGGTTTGGAGGCTATTGCTGGACGTTTGGTAGAAAAAGCTGCTCCGGCCGAGAAAAACACTTTTGGTGCACCATGCAGGTACATTTGAGTTTCCCAGGCAAACGAAAGCAGTTACACCAAAGTTTCTAGTTTCTGTTTGTGTCTCCCCTGAGGAGGTTTCAGGCCAGCAATATCTTTCAGTACTATCTCTTTTGGTTTGGAAGCTATTGCTGGACGTTTGGTAGAAAAAGCTGCTCCGGCCGAGAAAAACACTTTTGGTGGACCATGCAGGTATATTTGATTTTCCCAGGCAAACGAAAGCAGTTACACCAAAGTTTCTAGTTTCTGTTTATGTCTCCCCTGAGGAGGTTTCAGGCTAGCTATGTCTTTCAGTACTATCTCTTTTGGTTTGGAAGCTATTGCTGGACGTTTGGTAGAAAAAGCTGCTCCGGCCGAGAAAAACACTTTTGGTGGACCATGCAGGTATATTTGATTTTCCCAGGCAAACGAAAGCAGTGACACCAAAGTTTCAAGTTTCTGTTTGTGTCTCACCTGAGGAGGTTTCAGGCCAGCTATGTCTTTCAGTACTATCTCTTTTGGTTTGGAAGCTATTGCTGGACGTTTGGTAGAAAAAGCTGCTCCGGCCGAGAAAAACACTTTTGGTGCACCATGCAGGTACATTTGAGTTTCCCAGGAAAACGAAAGCAGTTACACCAAAGTTTCTAGTTTCTGTTTGTGTCTCCCCTGAGGAGGTTTCAGGCCAGCTATGTCTTTCAGTACTATCTCTTTTGGTTTGGAAGCTATTGCTGGACGTTTGGTAGAAAAAGCTGCTCCGGCCGAGAAAAACACTTTTGGTGCACCATGCAGGTACATTTGAGTTTCCCAGGCAAACGAAAGCAGTTACACCAAAGTTTCTAGTTTCTGTTTGTGTCTCCCCTGAGGAGGTTTCAGGCCAGCAATATCTTTCAGTACTATCTCTTTTGGTTTGGAAGCTATTGCTGGACGTTTTGTAGAAAAAGCTTCTCCGGCCGAGAAAAACACTTTTGGTGGACCATGCAGGTATATTTGATTTTCCCAGGCAAACGAAAGCAGTTACACCAAAGTTTCTAGTTTCTGTTTGTGTCTCCCCTGAGGAGGTTTCAGGCCAGCTATGTCTTTCAGTACTATCTCTTTTGGTTTGGAGGCTATTTCTGGACGTTTGGCATGTTTGGTAGAAAAAGCTTCTACGGCCGAGAAAAACACTTTTGGTGCACCATGCAAGTACATTTGAGTTTCCCAGGCAAACGAAAGCAGTTACACCAAAGTTTCTAGTTTCTGTATGTGTCTCCCCTGAGGAGGTTTCAGGCCAGCTATGTCTTTCAGTACTATCTCTTTTGGTTTGGAAGCTATTGCTGGACGTTTGGTAGAAAAAGCTGCTCTGGCCGAGAAAAACACTTTCGGAGCACCATGCAGGTACATTTGAGTTTCCCAGGCAAACGAAAGCAGTTACACCAAATTTTCTAGTTTCTGTTTGTGTCTCCCCTGAGGAGGTTTCAGGCTAGCAATGTCTTTCAGTACTATCTCTTTTGGTTTGGAAGCTATTGCTGGACGTTTGGCATGTTTTGTAGAAAAAGCTTCTCCGGCCGAGAAAAAAACTTTTGGTGCACCATGCAGGTACATTTGAGTTTCCCAGGCAAACGAAAGCAGTTACACCAAAGTTTCTAGTTTCTTTTTGTGTCTCCCCTGAGGAGGTTTCAGGCCAGCAATATCTTTCAGAACTATCTCTTTTGGTTTGGAAGCTATTGCTGGACGTTTGGTAGAAAAAGCTGCTCTGGCCGAGAAAAACACTTTCGGAGCACCATGCAGGTACATTTGAGTTTCCCAGGCAAACGAAAGCAGTTACACCAAATTTTCTAGTTTCTGTTTGTGTCTCCCCTGAGGAGGTTTCAGGCTAGCAATGTCTTTCAGTACTATCTCTTTTGGTTTGGAAGCTATTGCTGGACGTTTGGCATGTTTTATAGAAAAAGCTTCTCCGGCCGAGAAAAAAACTTTTGGTGCACCATGCAGGTACATTTGAGTTTCCCAGGCAAACGAAAGCAGTTACACCAAAGTTTCTAGTTTCTTTTTGTGTCTCCCCTGAGGAGGTTTCAGGCCAGCAATATCTTTCAGAACTATCTCTTTTGGTTTGGAAGCTATTGCTGGACGTTTGGTAGAAAAAGCTGCTCCGGCCGAGAAAAACACTTTTGGTGCACCATGCAGGTACATTTGAGTTTCCCAGGCAAACGAAAGCAGTTACACCAAAGTTTCTAGTTTCTGTTTGTGTCTCCCCTGAGGAGGTTTCAGGCCAGCAATATCTTTCAGTACTATCTCTTTTGGTTTGGAAGCTATTGCTGGACGTTTTGTAGAAAAAGCTTCTCCGGCCGAGAAAAACACTTTTGGTGGACCATGCAGGTATATTTGATTTTCCCAGCAAACGAAAGCAGTTACACCAAAGTTTCTAGTTTCTGTTTGTGTCTCCCCTGAGGAGGTTTCAGGCCAGCTATGTCTTTCAGTACTATCTCTTTTGGTTTGGAGGCTATTTCTGGACGTTTGGCATGTTTGGTAGAAAAAGCTTCTACGGCCGAGAAAAACACTTTTGGTGCACCATGCAAGTACATTTGAGTTTCCCAGGCAAACGAAAGCAGTTACACCAAAGTTTCTAGTTTCTGTTTGTGTCTCCCCTGAGGAGGTTTCAGGCCAGCTATGTCTTTCAGTACTATCTCTTTTGGTTTGGAAGCTATTGCTGGACGTTTGGTAGAAAAAGCTGCTCTGGCCGAGAAAAACACTTTCGGAGCACCATGCAGGTACATTTGAGTTTCCCAGGCAAACGAAAGCAGTTACACCAAATTTTCTAGTTTCTGTTTGTGTCTCCCCTGAGGAGGTTTCAGGCTAGCAATGTCTTTCAGTACTATCTCTTTTGGTTTGGAAGCTATTGCTGGACGTTTGGCATTTTTGGTAGAAAAAGCTTCTACGGCCGAGAAAAACACTTTTGGTGCACCATGCAAGTACATTTGAGTTTCCCAGGCAAACGAAAGCAGTTACACCAAAGTTTCTAGTTTCTGTTTGTGTCTCCCCTGAGGAGGTTTCAGGCCAGTTATGTCTTTCAGTACTATCTCTTTTGGTTTGGAAGCTATTGCTGGACGTTTGGTAGAAAAAGCTGCTCCGGCCGAGAAAAACACTTTTGGTGCACCATGCAGGTACATTTGAGTTTCATAGGCAAACGAAAGCAGTGACACCAAAGTTTCTAGATTCTGTTTGTGTCTCCCCTCAGGAGGTTTCAGGCCAGCTATGTCTTTCATACTATCTCTTTTGGTTTGGAAGCTATTGCTGGACGTTTGGCATGTTTGGTAGAAAAAGCTGCTCCGGCCGAGAAAAACACTTTTGGTGCACCATGCAGGTACATTTGAGTTTCCCAGGCAAACGAAAGCAGTTACACCAAAGTTTCTAGTTTCTGTTTGTGTCTGTCCTGAGGAGATTTCAGGCTAGCTATGTCTTTCATACTATCTCTTTTGGTTTGGAAGCTATTGCTGGACGTTTGGTAGAAAAAGCTGCTCCGGCCGAGAAAGACACTTTTGGTGCACCATGCAGGTACATTTGAGTTTCCCAGGCAAACGAAAGCAGCTACACCAAAGTTTCTAGTTTCTGTTTGTGTCTCCCCTGTGGAGGTTTCAGGCCAGCAATATCTTTCAGTACTATCTCTTTTGGTTTGGAAGCTATTGCTGGACGTTTGGTAGAAAAAGCTTCTCCGGTCGAGAAAAACACTTTTGGTGCACCATGCAGGTACATTTGAGTTTCCCAGGCAAACGAAAGCCGTGACTCCAAAGTTTCTAGTTTCTGTTTGTGTCTTCCCTGAGGAGGTTTCAGGCCAGCTATGTCTTTCAGTACTATCTCTTTTGGTTTGGAAGCTATTGCTGGACGTTTGGTAGAAAAAGCTGCTCCGGCCGAGAAAAACACTTTTGGTGCACCATGCAGGTACATTTGAGTTTCCCAGGCAAACGAAAGCAGTTACACCAAAGTTTCTATTTTCTGTTTGTGTCTCCCCTGAGGAGGTTTCAGGCCAGCAATATCTTTCAGTACTATCTCTTTTGGTTTGGAAGCTATTGCTGGACGTTTGGTAGAAAAAGCTGCTCCGGCCGAGAAAAACACTTTTCGTGGACCATGCAGGTATATTTAATTTTCCCAGGCAAACGAAAGCAGTTACACCAAAGTTTCTAGTTTCTGTTTGTGTCTCCCCTGAGGAGGTTTCAGGCCAGCTATGTCTTTCATACTATCTCTTTTGGTTTGGAAGCTATTGCTGGACGTTTGGTAGAAAAAGCTGCTCCGGCCGAGAAAAACACTTTTGGTGGACCATGCAGGTATATTTGATTTTCCCAGGCAAACGAAAGCAGTGACACCAAAGTTTCTAGTTTCTGTTTGTGTCTCCCCTGAGGAGGTTTCAGGCCAGCTATGTCTTTCAGTACTATCTCTTTTGGTTTGGAAGCTATTGCTGGACTTTTGGTAGAAAAAGCTGCTCCGGCCGAGAAAAACACTTTTGGTGCACCATGCAGGTACATTTGAGTTTCCCAGGCAAACGAAAGCAGTTACACCAAAGTTTCTAGTTTCTGTTTGTGTCTCCCCTGAGGAGGTTTCAGGCCAGCTATGTCTTTCAGTACTATCTCTTTTGGTTTGGAGGCTATTTCTGGACGTTTGGCATGTTTGGTAGAAAAAGCTTCTACGGCCGAGAAAAACACTTTTGGTGCACCATGCAAGTACATTTGAGTTTCCCAGGCAAACGAAAGCAGTTACACCAAAGTTTCTAGTTTCTGTTTGTGTCTCCCCTGAGGAGGTTTCAGGCCAGCTATGTCTTTCAGTACTATCTCTTTTGGTTTGGAAGCTATTGCTGGACGTTTGGTAGAAAAAGCTGCTCTGGCCGAGAAAAACAATTTTGGTGCACAATGCAGGTACATTTGAGTTTCCCAGGCAAACGAAAGCAGTTACACCAAAGTTTCTAGTTTCTGTTTGTGTCTCCCCTGAGGAGGTTTCAGGCCAGCTATGTCTTTCAGTACTATCTCTTTTGGTTTGGAAGCTATTGCTGGACGTTTGGTAGAAAAAGCCTCTCCGGCCGAGAAAAACACTTTTGGTGCACCATGCAGGTACATTTGAGTTTCCCAGGCAAACGAAAGCAGTTACACCAAAGTTTCTAGTTTCTGTTTGTGTCTCCCCTGAGGAGGTTTAAGGCTAGCAATGTCTTTTAGTACTATCTCTTTTGGTTTGGAAGCTATTGCTGGACGTTTGGCATGTTTGGTAGAAAAAGCTGCTCCGGCCGAGAAAAACACTTTTGGTGCACCATGCAGGTACATTTGAGTTTCCCAGGCAAACGAAAGCAGTGACACCAAAGTTTCTAGTTTCTGTTTGTGTCTCCCCTGAGGAGGTTTCAGGCCAGCAATATCTTTCAGTACTATCTGTTTTGGTTTGGAAGCTATTGCTGGACGTTTGGTAGAAAAAGCTGCTCCGGCCGAGAAAAACACTTTTGGTGCACCATGCAGGTACATTTGAGTTTCCCAGGCAAACGAAAGCAGTTACACCAAAGTTTCTAGTTTCTGTTTGTGTCTCCCCTGAGGAGGTTTCAGGCCAGCTATGTCTTTCATACTATCTCTTTTGGTTTGGAAGCTATTGCTGGACGTTTGGCATGTTTGGTAGAAAAAGCTGCTCCGGCCGAGAAAAACACTTTTGGTGCACCATGCAGGTACATTTGAGTTTCCCAGGCAAACGAAAGCAGTGACAGCAAAGTTTCTAGTTTCTGTTTGTGTCTCCCCTGAGGAGGTTTCAGGCCAGCTATGTCTTTCATACTATCTCTTTTGGTTTGGAAGCTATTGCTGGACGTTTGGCATGTTTGGTAGAAAAAGCTGCTCCGGCCGAGAAAAACACTTTTGGTGCACCATGCAGGTACATTTAAGTTTCCCAGGCAAACGAAAGCAGTTACACCAAAGTTTCTAGTTTCTGTTTGTGTCTTTCCTGAGGAGGTTTCAGGCCAGCAATGTCTTTCATACTATCTCTTTTGGTTTGGAAGCTATTGCTGGACGTTTGGTAGAAAAAGCTGCTCCGGCCGAGAAAAACACTTTTGGTGCACCATGCAGGTACATTTGAGTTTCCCAGGCAAACGAAAGCAGTTACACCAAAGTTTCTAGTTTCTGTTTGTGTCTCCCCTGAGGAGGTTTCAGGCCAGCAATATCTTTCAGAACTATCTCTTTTGGTTTGGAAGCTATTGCTGGACGTTTGGTAGAAAAAGCGTCTCCGGTCGAGAAAAACACTTTTGGTGGACCATGCAGGTATATTTGATTTTTCCAGGCAAACGAAAGCAGTTACACCAAAGTTTCTAGTTTCTGTTTGTGTCTCCCCTGAGGAGGTTTCAGTCCAGCTATGTCTTTCAGTACTATCTCTTTTGGTTTGGAGGCGATTGCTGGACGTTTGGCATGTTTGGTAGAAAAAGCTTCTACGGCCGAAAAAAACACTTTTGGTGCACCATGCAAGTACATTTGAGTTTCCCAGGCAAACGAAAGCAGTTACACCAAAGTTTCTAGTTTCTGTTTGTGTCTCCCCTGAGGAGGTTTCAGGCCATCTATGTCTTTCAGTACTATCTCTTTTGGTTTGGAAGCTATTGCTGGACGTTTGGTAGAAAAAGCTGCTCCAGCCGAGAAAAACACTTTCGGAGCACCAATGCAGGTACATTTGAGTTTCCCAGGCAAACGAAAGCAGTTACACCAAAGTTTCTAGTTTCTGTTTGTGTCTCCCCTGAGGAGGTTTCAGGCCAGCTATGTCTTTCAGTACTATCTCTTTTGGTTTGGAGGCTATTGCTGGACGTTTGGCATGTTTGGTAGAAAAAGCTGCTCCGGCCGAGAAAAACACTTTTGGTGCACCATGCAGGTACATTTGAGTTTCCCAGGCAAACGAAAGCAGTTACACCAAAGTTTCTAGTTTCTGTTTGTGTCTCCCCTGAGGAGGTTTCAGGCCAGCAATATCTTTCAGTACTATCTCTTTTGGTTTGGAAGCTATTGCTGGACGTTTGGTAGAAAAAGCTGCTCCGGACGAGAAAAACACTTTTGGTGCACCATGCAGGTACATTTGAGTTTCCCAGGCAAACGAAAGCAGTGACACCAAAGTTTCTAGTTTCTGTTTGTGTCTCCCCTGAGGAGGTTTCAGGCCAGCTATGTCTTTCATACTATCTCTTTTGGTTTGGAAGCTATTGCTGGACGTTTGGCATGTTTGGTAGAAAAAGCTGCTCCGGCCGAGAAAAACACTTTTGGTGCACCATGCAGGTACATTTGAGTTTCCCAGGCAAACGAAAGCAGTTACACCAAAGTTTCTAGTTTCTGTTTGTGTCTTTCCTGAGGAGGTTTCAGGCCAGCTATGTCTTTCATACTATCTCTTTTGGTTTGGAAGCTATTGCTGGACGTTTGGTAGAAAAAGCTGCTCCGGCCGAGAAAAACAATTTTGGTGCACCATGCAGGTACATTTGAGTTTCCCAGGCAAACGAAAGCAGCTACACCAAAGTTTCTAGTTTCTGTTTGTGTCTCCCCTGAGGAGGTTTCAGGCCAGCAATATCTTTCAGTACTATCTCTTTTGGTTTGGAAGCTATTGCTGGACGTTTGGTAGAAAAAGCTGCTCCGGCCGAGAAAAACACTTTTGGTGCACCATGCAGGTACATTTGAGTTTCCCAGGCAAACGAAAGCAGTGACACCAAAGTTTCTAGTTTCTGTTTGTGTCTTCCCTGAGGAGGTTTCAGGCCAGCTATGTCTCTCAGTACTATCTCTTTTGGTTTGGAAGCTATTGCTGGACGTTTGGTAGAAAAAGCTGCTCAGGCCGAGAAAAACACTTTTGGTGCACCATGCAGGTACATTTGAGTTTCCCAGGCAAACGAAAGCAGTTACACCAAAGTTTCTAGTTTCTGTTTGTGTCTCCCCTGAGGAGGTTTCAGGCTAGCAATGTCTTTCAGTACTATCTCTTTTGGTTTGGAAGCTATTGCTGGATGTTTGGCATGTTTTGTAGAAAAAGCTGCTCCGGCCGAGAAAAACACTTTTGGTGCACCATGCATGTTCATTTGAGTTTCCCAGGCAAACGAAAGCAGTTACACCAAAGTTTCTAGTTTCTGTTTGTGTCTCCCCTGAGGAGGTTTCAGGCCAGCTATGTCTTTCAGTACTATCTCTTTTGGTTTGGAAGCTATTGCTGGACGTTTGGTAGAAAAAGCTTCTCCGGCCGAGAAAAACACTTTTGGTGCACCATG
Organism: Laterallus jamaicensis coturniculus; assembly: GCA_022605575.1. Taxonomy (NCBI): domain Eukaryota; kingdom Metazoa; phylum Chordata; class Aves; order Gruiformes; family Rallidae; genus Laterallus; species Laterallus jamaicensis. The sequence goes on from JAKCOX010000001.1 coordinate 4,809,337, forward strand.
CAGGTACATTTGAGTTTCCCAGGCAAACAAAAGCAGTTACACCAAAGTTTCTAGTTTCTGTTTGTGTCTCCCCTGTGGAGGTTTCAGGCCAGCAATGTCTTTCAGTACTATCTCTTTTGGTTTGGAAGCTATTGCTGGACGTTTGGTAGAAAAAGCTGCTCCGGCCGAGAAAAACACTTTTGGTGCACCATGCAGGTACATTTGAGTTTCCCAGGCAAACGAAAGCAGTTACACCAAAGTTTCTAGTTTCTGTTTGTGTCTCCCCTGAGGAGGTTTCAGGCCAGCTATGTCTTTCAGTACTATCTCTTTTGGTTTGGAGGCGATTGCTGGACGTTTGGCATGTTTGGTAGAAAAAGCTTCTACGGCCGAAAAAAACACTTTTGGTGCACCATGCAAGTACATTTGAGTTTCCCAGGCAAACGAAAGCAGTTACACCAAAGTTTCTAGTTTCTGTTTGTGTCTCCCCTGAGGAGGTTTCAGGCCAGCTATGTCTTTCAGTACTATCTCTTTTGGTTTGGAAGCTATTGCTGGACGTTTGGTAGAAAAAGCTGCTCTGGCCGAGAAAAACACTTTCGGAGCACCATGCAGGTACATTTGAGTTTCCCAGGCAAACGAAAGCAGTTACACCAAAGTTTCTAGTTTCTGTTTGTGTCTCCCCTGAGGAGGTTTCAGGCCAGCTATGTCTTTCAGTACTATCTCTTTTGGTTTGGAGGCTATTGCTGGACGTTTGGCATGTTTGGTAGAAAAAGCTTCTACGGCCGAGAAAAACACTATTGGTGCACCATGCAGGTACATTTGAGTTTCCCAGGCAAACGAAAGCAGTTACACCAAAGTTTCTAGTTTCTGTTTGTGTCTCCCCTGAGGAGGTTTCAGGCCAGCTACGTCTTTCAGTACTATCTCTTTTGGTTTGGAGGCGATTGCTGGACGTTTGGCATGTTTGGTAGAAAAAGCTTCTACGGCCGAAAAAAACACTTTTGGTGCACCATGCAAGTACATTTGAGTTTCCCAGGCAAACGAAAGCAGTTACACCAAAGTTTCTAGTTTCTGTTTGTGTCTCCCCTGAGGAGGTTTCAGGCCAGCTATGTCTTTCAGTACTATCTCTTTTGGTTTGGAAGCTATTGCTGGACGTTTGGTAGAAAAAGCTGCTCTGGCCGAGAAAAACACTTTCGGAGCACCATGCAGGTACATTTGAGTTTCCCAGGCAAACGAAAGCAGTTACACCAAAGTTTCTAGTTTCTGTTTGTGTCTCCCCTGAGGAGGTTTCAGGCCAGCTATGTCTTTCAGTACTATCTCTTTTGGTTTGGAGGCTATTGCTGGACGTTTGGCATGTTTGGTAGAAAAAGCTTCTACGGCCGAGAAAAACACTATTGGTGCACCATGCAGGTACATTTGAGTTTCCCAGGCAAACGAAAGCAGTTACACCAAAGTTTCTAGTTTCTGTTTGTGTCTCCCCTGAGGAGGTTTCAGGCCAGCAATATCTTTCAGTACTATCTCTTTTGGTTTGGAAGCTATTGCTGGACGTTTGGTAGAAAAAGCTGCTCCGGCCGAGAAAAACACTTTTGGTGCACCATGCAGGTACATTTGAGTTTCCCAGGCAAACGAAAGCAGTGACACCAAAGTTTCTAGTTTCTGTTTGTGTCTCCCCTGAGGAGGTTTCAGGCCAGCTATGTCTTTCAGTACTATCTCTTTTGGTTTGGAGGCTATTGCTGGACGTTTGGCATGTTTGGTAGAAAAAGCTTCTACGGCCGAGAAAAACACTTTTGGTGCACCATGCAAGTACATTTGAGTTTCCCAGGCAAACGAAAGCAGTTACACCAAAGTTTCTAGTTTCTGTTTGTGTCTCCCCTGAGGAGGTTTCAGGCCAGCTATGTCTTTCAGTACTATCTCTTTTGGTTTGGAAGCTATTGCTGGACGTTTGGTAGAAAAAGCTGCTCCGGCCGAGAAAAACACTTTCGGAGCACCATGCAGGTACATTTGAGTTTCCCAGGCAAACGAAAGCAGTTACACCAAAGTTTCTAGTTTCTGTTTGTGTCTCCCCTGAGGAGGTTTCAGGCTAGCAATGTCTTTCAGTACTATCTCTTTTGGTTTGGAAGCTATTGCTGGACGTTTGGCATGTTTTGTAGAAAAAGCTGCTCCGGCCGAGAAAAACACTTTTGGTGCACCAGGCATGTTCATTTGAGTTTCCCAGGCAAACGAAAGCAGTGACACCAAAGTTTCTAGTTTCTGTTTGTGTCTCCCCTAGAGGAGGTTTCAGGCCAGCTATGTCTTTCAGTACTATCTCTTTTGGTTTGGAGGCTATTGCTGGACGTTTGGCTTGTTTGGTAGAAAAAGCTTCTACGGCCGTGAAAAACACTATTGGTGCACCATGCAGGTACATTTGAGTTTCCCAGGCAAACGAAAGCAGTGACACCAAAGTTTCTAGTTTCTGTTTGTGTCTCCCCTGAGGAGGTTTCAGGCCAGCTATGTCTTTCAGTACTATCTCTTTTGGTTTGGAAGCTATTGCTGGACGTTTTGTAGAAAAAGCTGCTCCAGCCGAGAAAAACACTTTTGGTGCACCATGCAGGTACATTTGAGTTTCCCAGGCAAACGAAAGCAGTTACACCAAAGTTTCTAGTTTCTGTTTGTGTCTCCCCTGAGGAGGTTTCAGGCCAGCAATATCTTTCAGTACTATCTCTTTTCGTTTGGAAGCTATTGCTGGACGTTTGGTAGAAAAAGCTGCTCCGGCCGAGAAAAACACTTTTGGTGCACCATGCAGGTACATTTGAGTTTCCCAGGCAAACGAAAGCAGTTACACCAAAGTTTCTAGTTTCTGTTTGTGTCTCCCCTGAGGAGGTTTCAGGCCAGCTATGTCTTTCAGTACTATCTCTTTTGGTTTGGAGGCGATTGCTGGACGTTTGGCATGTTTGGTAGAAAAAGCTTCTACGGCCGAAAAAAACACTTTTGGTGCACCATGCAAGTACATTTGAGTTTCCCAGGCAAACGAAAGCAGTTACACCAAAGTTTCTAGTTTCTGTTTGTGTCTCCCCTGAGGAGGTTTCAGGCCAGCTATGTCTTTCAGTACTATCTCTTTTGGTTTGGAAGCTATTGCTGGACGTTTGGTAGAAAAAGCTGCTCTGGCCGAGAAAAACACTTTCGGAGCACCATGCAGGTACATTTGAGTTTCCCAGGCAAACGAAAGCAGTTACACCAAAGTTTCTAGTTTCTGTTTGTGTCTCCCCTGAGGAGGTTTCAGGCCAGCTATGTCTTTCAGTACTATCTCTTTTGGTTTGGAGGCTATTGCTGGACGTTTGGCATGTTTGGTAGAAAAAGCTTCTACGGCCGAGAAAAACACTATTGGTGCACCATGCAGGTACATTTGAGTTTCCCAGGCAAACGAAAGCAGTTACACCAAAGTTTCTAGTTTCTGTTTGTGTCTCCCCTGAGGAGGTTTCAGGCCAGCAATATCTTTCAGTACTATCTCTTTTGGTTTGGAAGCTATTGCTGGACGTTTGGTAGAAAAAGCTGCTCCGGCCGAGAAAAACACTTTTGGTGCACCATGCAGGTACATTTGAGTTTCCCAGGCAAACGAAAGCAGTTACACCAAAGTTTCTAGTTTCTGTTTGTGTCTCCCCTGAGGAGGTTTCAGGCCAGCTACGTCTTTCAGTACTATCTCTTTTGGTTTGGATGCGATTGCTGGACGTTTGGGATGTTTGGTAGAAAAAGCTTCTACGGCCGAAAAAAACACTTTTGGTGCACCATGAAAGTACATTTGAGTTTCCCAGGCAAACGAAAGCAGTTACACCAAAGTTTCTAGTTTCTGTTTGTGTCTCCCCTGAGGAGGTTTCAGGCCAGCTATGTCTTTCAGTACTATCTCTTTTGGTTTGGAAGCTATTGCTGGACGTTTGGTAGAAAAAGCTGCTCTGGCCGAGAAAAACACTTTCGGAGCACCATGCAGGTACATTTGAGTTTCCCATCAAACGAAAGCAGTTACACCAAAGTTTCTAGTTTCTGTTTGTGTCTCCCCTGAGGAGGTTTCAGGCCAGCTATGTCTTTCAGTACTATCTCTTTTGGTTTGGAGGCTATTGCTGGACGTTTGGCATGTTTGGTAGAAAAAGCTTCTACGGCCGAGAAAAACACTTTTGGTGCACCATGCAGGTACATTTGAGTTTCCCAGGCAAACGAAAGCAGTTACACCAAAGTTTCTAGTTTCTGTTTGTGTCTCCCCTGAGGAGGTTTCAGGCCAGCAATATCTTTCAGTACTATCTCTTTTGGTTTGGAAGCTATTGCTGGACGTTTGGTAGAAAAAGCTGCTCCGGCCGAGAAAAACACTTTTGGTGCACCATGCAGGTACATTTGAGTTTCCCAGGCAAACGAAAGCAGTGACACCAAAGTTTCTAGTTTCTGTTTGTGTCTCCCCTGAGGAGGTTTCAGGCCAGCTATGTCTTTCAGTACTATCTCTTTTGGTTTGGAAGCTATTGCTGGACGTTTGGTAGAAAAAGCTGCTCTGGCCGAGAAAAACACTTTCGGAGCACCATGCAGGTACATTTGAGTTTCCCAGGCAAACGAAAGCAGTTACACCAAAGTTTCTAGTTTCTGTTTGTGTCTCCCCTGAGGAGGTTTCAGGCTAGCAATGTCTTTCAGTACTATCTCTTTTGGTTTGGAGGCTATTTCTGGACGTTTGGCATGTTTGGTAGAAAAAGCTTCTACGGCCGAGAAAAACACTTTTGGTGCACCATGCAAGTACATTTGAGTTTCCCAGGCAAACGAAAGCAGTTACACCAAAGTTTCTAGTTTCTGTTTGTGTCTCCCCTGAGGAGGTTTCAGGCCAGCTATGTCTTTCAGTACTATCTCTTTTGGTTTGGAAGCTATTGCTGGACGTTTTGTAGAAAAAGCTTCTCTGGCCGAGAAAAACACTTTCGGAGCACCATGCAGGTACATTTGAGTTTCCCAGGCAAACGAAAGCAGTTACACCAAAGTTTCTAGTTTCTGTTTGTGTCTCCCCTGAGGAGGTTTCAGGCTAGCAATGTCTTTCAGTACTATCTCTTTTGGTTTGGAAGCTATTGCTGGACGTTTGGCATGTTTTGTAGAAAAAGCTGCTCCGGCCGAGAAAAACACTTTTGGTGCACCATGCAGGTTCATTTGAGTTTCCCAGGCAAACGAAAGCAGTTACACCAAAGTTTCTAGTTTCTGTTTGTGTCTCCCCTGAGGAGGTTTCAGGCCAGCTATGTCTTTCAGTACTATCTACTTTGGTTTGGAAGCTATTGCTGGACGTTTGGTAGAAAAAGTTGCTCTGGCCGAGAAAAACACTTTTGGTGCACCATGCAGGTACATTTGAGTTTCCCAGGCAAACGAAAGCAGTTAAACCAAAGTTTCTAGTTTCTGTTTGTGTCTCCCCTGAGGAGGTTTCAGGCCAGCTATGTCTTTCAGTACTATCTCTTTTGGTTTGGAAGCTATTGCTGGACGTTTGGTAGAAAAAGCTGCTCCGGCCGAGAAAAACACTTTTGGTGCACCATGCAGGTACATTTGAGTTTCCCAGGCAAACGAAAGCAGTGACACCAAAGTTTCTAGTTTCTGTTTGTGTCTCCCCTGAGGAGGTTTCAGGCCAGCTATGTCTTTCAGTACTATCTCTTTTGGTTTGGAAGCTATTGCTGGACGTTTGGTAGAAAAAGCTGCTCCGGCCGAGAAAAACACTTTTGGTGCACCATGCAGGTACATTTGAGTTTCCCAGGCAAACGAAAGCAGTTACACCAAAGTTTCTAGTTTCTGTTTGTGTCTCCCCTGAGGAGGTTTCAGGCCAGCAATATCTTTCAGTACTATCTCTTTTGGTTTGGAAGCTATTGCTGGACGTTTGGTAGAAAAAGCTGCTCCGGCCGAGAAAAACACTTTTGGTGCACCATGCAGGTACATTTGAGTTTCCCAGGCAAACGAAAGCAGTGACACCAAAGTTTCTAGTTTCTGTTTGTGTCTCCCCTGAGGAGGTTTCAGGCCAGCTATGTCTTTCAGTACTATCTCTTTTGGTTTGGAGGCTATTGCTGGACGTTTGGCATGTTTGGTAGAAAAAGCTTCTACGGCCGAGAAAAACACTTTTGGTGCACCATGCAGGTACATTTGAGTTTCCCAGGCAAACGAAAGCAGTTACACCAAAGTTTCTAGTTTCTGTTTGTGTCTCCCCTGAGGAGGTTTCAGGCCAGCAATATCTTTCAGTACTATCTCTTTTGGTTTGGAAGCTATTGCTGGACGTTTGGTAGAAAAAGCTGCTCCGGCCGAGAAAAACACTTTTGGTGCACCATGCAGGTACATTTGAGTTTCCCAGGCAAACGAAAGCAGTGACACCAAAGTTTCTAGTTTCTGTTTGTGTCTCCCCTGAGGAGGTTTCAGGCCAGCTATGTCTTTCAGTACTATCTCTTTTGGTTTGGAAGCTATTGCTGGACGTTTGGTAGAAAAAGCTGCTCTGGCCGAGAAAAACACTTTCGGAGCACCATGCAGGTACATTTGAGTTTCCCAGGCAAACGAAAGCAGTTACACCAAAGTTTCTAGTTTCTGTTTGTGTCTCCCCTGAGGAGGTTTCAGGCTAGCAATGTCTTTCAGTACTATCTCTTTTGGTTTGGAGGCTATTGCTGGACGTTTGGCATGTTTGGTAGAAAAAGCTTCTACGGCCGAGAAAAACACTTTTGGTGCACCATGCAAGTACATTTGAGTTTCCCAGGCAAACGAAAGCAGTTACACCAAAGTTTCTAGTTTCTGTTTGTGTCTCCCCTGAGGAGGTTTCAGGCCAGCTATGTCTTTCAGTACTATCTCTTTTGGTTTGGAAGCTATTGCTGGACGTTTTGTAGAAAAAGCTTCTCTGGCCGAGAAAAACACTTTCGGAGCACCATGCAGGTACATTTGAGTTTCCCAGGCAAACGAAAGCAGTTACACCAAAGTTTCTAGTTTCTGTTTGTGTCTCCCCTGAGGAGGTTTCAGGCTAGCAATGTCTTTCAGTACTATCTCTTTTGGTTTGGAAGCTATTGCTGGACGTTTGGCATGTTTTGTAGAAAAAGCTGCTCCGGCCGAGAAAAACACTTTTGGTGCACCATGCAGGTTCATTTGAGTTTCCCAGGCAAACGAAAGCAGTTACACCAAAGTTTCTAGTTTCTGTTTGTGTCTCCCCTGAGGAGGTTTCAGGCCAGCTATGTCTTTCAGTACTATCTACTTTGGTTTGGAAGCTATTGCTGGACGTTTGGTAGAAAAAGTTGCTCTGGCCGAGAAAAACACTTTTGGTGCACCATGCAGGTACATTTGAGTTTCCCAGGCAAACGAAAGCAGTTAAACCAAAGTTTCTAGTTTCTGTTTGTGTCTCCCCTGAGGAGGTTTCAGGCCAGCTATGTCTTTCAGTACTATCTCTTTTGGTTTGGAAGCTATTGCTGGACGTTTGGTAGAAAAAGCTGCTCCGGCCGAGAAAAACACTTTTGGTGCACCATGCAGGTACATTTGAGTTTCCCAGGCAAACGAAAGCAGTGACACCAAAGTTTCTAGTTTCTGTTTGTGTCTCCCCTGAGGAGGTTTCAGGCCAGCTATGTCTTTCAGTACTATCTCTTTTGGTTTGGAAGCTATTGCTGGACGTTTGGTAGAAAAAGCTGCTCTGGCCGAGAAAAACACTTTTGGTGCACCATGCAGGTACATTTGAGTTTCCCAGGCAAACGAAAGCAGTTACACCAAAGTTTCTAGTTTCTGTTTGTGTCTCCCCTGAGGAGGTTTCAGGCCAGCAATATCTTTCAGTACTATCTCTTTTGGTTTGGAAGCTATTGCTGGACGTTTGGTAGAAAAAGCTGCTCCGGCCGAGAAAAACACTTTTGGTGCACCATGCAGGTACATTTGAGTTTCCCAGGCAAACGAAAGCAGTGACACCAAAGTTTCTAGTTTCTGTTTGTGTCTCCCCTGAGGAGGTTTCAGGCCAGCTATGTCTTTCAGTACTATCTCTTTTGGTTTGGAAGCTATTGCTGGACGTTTTGTAGAAAAAGCTGCTCCGGCCGAGAAAAACACTTTTGGTGCACCATGCAGGTACATTTGAGTTTCCCAGGCAAACGAAAGCAGTTACACCAAAGTTTCTAGTTTCTGTTTGTGTCTCCCCTGAGGAGGTTTCAGGCCAGCTTTGTCTTTCAGTACTATCTCTTTTGGTTTGGAAGCTATTGCTGGACGTTTGGTAGAAAAAGCTGCTCTGGCCGAGAAAAACACTTTCGGAGCACCATGCAGGTACATTTGAGTTTCCCAGGCAAACGAAAGCAGTTACACCAAAGTTTCTAGTTTCTGTTTGTGTCTCCCCTGAGGAGGTTTCAGGCTAGCAATGTCTTTCAGTACTATCTCTTTTGGTTTGGAAGCTATTGCTGGACGTTTGGCATGTTTTGTAGAAAAAGCTGCTCCGGCCGAGAAAAACACTTTTGGTGCACCATGCAGGTACATTTGAGTTTCCCAGGCAAACGAAAGCAGTGACACCAAAGTTTCTAGTTTCTGTTTGTGTCTCCCCTGAGTTGGTTTCAGGCCAGCTATGTCTTTCAGTACTATCTCTTTTGGTTTGGAAGCTATTGCTGGACGTTTGGTAGAAAAAGCTGCTCCGGCCGAGAAAAACACTTTTGGTGCACCATGCAGGTACATTTGAGTTTCCCAGGCAAACGAAAGCAGTTACACCAAAGTTTCTAGTTTCTGTTTGTGTCTCCCCTGAGGAGGTTTCAGGCCAGCTATGTCTTTCAGTACTATCTCTTTTGGTTTGGAAGCTATTGCTGGACGTTTTGTAGAAAAAGCTGCTCTGGCCGAGAAAAACACTTTCGGAGCACCATGCAGGTACATTTGAGTTTCCCAGGCAAACGAAAGCAGTTACACCAAAGTTTCTAGTTTCTGTTTGTGTCTCCCCTGAGGAGGTTTCAGGCCAGCTTTGTCTTTCAGTACTATCTCTTTTGGTTTGGAAGCTATTGCTGGACGTTTGGTAGAAAAAGCTGCTCTGGCCGAGAAAAACACTTTCGGAGCACCATGCAGGTACATTTGAGTTTCCCAGGCAAACGAAAGCAGTTACACCAAAGTTTCTAGTTTCTGTTTGTGTCTCCCCTGAGGTGGTTTCAGGCTAGCAATGTCTTTCAGTACTATCTCTTTTGGTTTGGAAGCTATTGCTGAACGTTTGGCATGTTTTGTAGAAAAAGCTGCTCCGGCCGAGAAAAGCACTTTTGGTGTACCATGCAGGTACATTTGAGTTTCCCAGGCAAACGAAAGCAGTTACACCAAAGTTTCTAGTTTCTGTTTGTGTCTCCCCTGAGGAGGTTTCAGGCCAGCAATATCTTTCAGTACTATCTCTTTTGGTTTGGAAGCTATTGCTGGACGTTTAGTAGAAAAAGCTGCTCCGGCATAGAAAAACACTTTTGGTGCACCATGCAGGTACATTTGAGTTTCCCAGGCAAACGAAAGCAGTGACACCAAAGTTTCTAGTTTCTGTTTGTGTCTCCCCTGAGGAGGTTTCAGGCCAGCTATGTCTCTCAGTACTATCTCTTTTGGTTTGGAAGCTATTGCTGGACGTTTGGTAGAAAAAGCTGCTCCGGCCGAGAAAAACACTTTTGGTGCACCATGCAGGTACATTTGAGTTTCCCAGGCAAACGAAAGCAGTTACACCAAAGTTTCTAGTTTCTGTTTGTGTCTCCCCTGAGGAGGTTTCAGGCCAGCTATGTCTTTCAGTACTATCTCTTTTGGTTTGGAAGCTATTGCTGGACGTTTGGTAGAAAAAGCTGCTCCGGCCGAGAAAAACACTTTTGGTGCACCATGCAGGTACATTTGAGTTTCCCAGGCAAACGAAAGCAGTTAAACCAAAGTTTCTAGTTTCTGTTTGTGTCTCCCCTGAGGAGGTTTCAGGCCAGCTATGTCTTTCAGTACTATCTCTTTTGGTTTGGAAGCTATTGCTGGACGTTTGGTAGAAAAAGCTGCTCCGGCCGAGAAAAACACTTTTGGTGCACCATGCAGGTACATTTGAGTTTCCCAGGCAAACGAAAGCAGTGACACCAAAGTTTCTAGTTTCTGTTTGTGTCTCCCCTGAGGAGGTTTCAGGCCAGCTATGTCTTTCAGTACTATCTCTTTTGGTTTGGAAGCTATTGCTGGACGTTTTGTAGAAAAAGCTGCTCCGGCCGAGAAAAACACTTTTGGTGCACCATGCAGGTACATTTGAGTTTCCCAGGCAAACGAAAGCCGTGACTCCAAAGTTTCTAGTTTCTGTTTGTGTCTTCCCTGAGGAGGTTTCAGGCCAGCTATGTCTCTCAGTACTATCTCTTTTGGTTTGGAAGCTATTGCTGGACGTTTGGTAGAAAAATCTGCTCAGGCCGAGAAAAACACTTTTGGTGCACCATGCAGGTACATTTGAGTTTCCCAGGCAAACGAAAGCAGTTACACCAAAGTTTCTAGTTTCTGTTTGTGTCTCCCCTGAGGAGTTTTCAGGCCAGCAATATCTTTCAGAACTATCTCTTTTGGTTTGGAAGCTATTGCTGGACGTTTGGTAGAAAAAGCCTCTCCGGCCGAGAAAAACACTTTTAGTGGACCGTGCAGGTATATTTGATTTTTCCAGGCAAACGAAAGCAGTTACACCAAAGTTTCTAGTTTCTGTTTGTGTCTCCCCTGAGGAGGTTTCAGGCCAGCTATGTCTTTCAGTACTATCTCTTATGGTTTGGAGGCTATTGCTGGATGTTTGGCATGTTTGGTAGAAAAAGCTTCTAGGGCCGAAAAAAACACTTTTGGTGCACCATGCAAGTACATTTTGAGTTTCCCAGGCAAACGAAAGCAGTTACACCAAAGTTTCTAGTTTCTGTTTGTGTCTCCCCTGAGGTGGTTTCAGGCCAGCTATGTCTTTCAGTACTATCTCTTTTGGTTTGGAAGCTATTGCTGGACGTTTGGTAGAAAAAGCTGCTCTGGCCGAGAAAAACACTTTCGGAGCACCATGCAGGTACATTTGAGTTTCCCAGGCAAACGAAAGCAGTTACACCAAAGTTTCTAGTTTCTGTTTGTGTCTCCCCTGAGGAGGTTTCAGGCCAGCTATGTCTTTCAGTACTATCTCTTTTGGTTTGGAGGCGATTGCTGGACGTTTGGCATGTTTGGTAGAAAAAGCTTCTACGGCCGAAAAAAAAAACCTTTGGTGCACCATGCAAGTACATTTGAGTTTCACAGGCAAACGAAAGCAGTTACACCAAAGTTTCTAGTTTCTGTTTGTGTCTTTCCTGAGGAGGTTTCAGGCCAGCTATGTCTTTCATATTATCTCTTTTGGTTTGGAAGCTATTGCTGGACGTTTGGTAGAAAAAGCTGCTCCGGCCGAGAAAAACACTTTTGGTGCACCATGCAGGTACATTTGAGTTTCCCAGGCAAACGAAAGCAGCTACACCAAAGTTTCTAGTTTCTGTTTGTGTCTCCCCTGAGGAGGTTTCAGGCCAGCAATATCTTTCAGTACTATCTCTTTTGGTTTGGAAGCTATTGCTGGACGTTTGGTAGAAAAAGCTTCTCCGGCCGAGAAAAACACTTTTGGTGCACCATGCAGGTACATTTGAGTTTCCCAGGCAAACGAAAGCCGTGACTCCAAAGTTTCTAGTTTCTGTTTGTGTCTTCCCTGAGGAGGTTTCAGGCCAGCTATGTCTCTCAGTACTATCTCTTTTGGTTTGGAAGCTATTGCTGGACGTTTGGTAGAAAAAGCTGCTCTGGCCGAGAAAAACACTTTTGGTGCACCATGCAGGTACATTTGAGTTTCCCAGGCAAACGAAAGCAGTTACACCAAAGTTTCTAGTTTCTGTTTGTGTCTCCCCTGAGGAGGTTTCAGGCCAGCTATGTCTTTCAGTACTATCTCTTTTGGTTTGGAAGCTATTGCTGGACGTTTGGTAGAAAAAGCTGCTCCGGCCGAGAAAAACACTTTTGGTGCACCATGCAGGTACATTTGAGTTTCCCAGGCAAACGAAAGCAGTGACACCAAAGTTTCTAGTTTCTGTTTGTGTCTCCCCTGAGGAGGTTTCAGGCCAGCTATGTCTTTCAGTACTATCTCTTTTGGTTTGGAAGCTATTGCTGGACGTTTTGTAGAAAAAGCTGCTCCTGCCGAGAAAAACACTTTTGGTGCACCATGCAGGTACATTTGAGTTTCCCAGGCAAACGAAAGCCGTGACTCCAAAGTTTCTAGTTTCTGTTTGTGTCTTCCCTGAGGAGGTTTCAGGCCAGCTATGTCTCTCAGTACTATCTCTTTTGGTTTGGAAGCTATTGCTGGACGTTTGGTAGAAAAATCTGCTCAGGCCGAGAAAAACACTTTTGGTGCACCATGCAGGTACATTTGAGTTTCCCAGGCAAACGAAAGCAGTTACACCAAAGTTTCTAGTTTCTGTTTGTGTCTCCCCTGAGGAGGTTTCAGGCCAGCAATATCTTTCAGAACTATCTCTTTTGGTTTGGAAGCTATTGCTGGACGTTTGGTAGAAAAAGCCTCTCCGGCCGAGAAAAACACTTTTGGTGGACCGTGCAGGTATATTTGATTTTTCCAGGCAAACGAAAGCAGTTACACCAAAGTTTCTAGTTTCTGTTTGTGTCTCCCCTGAGGAGGTTTCAGGCCAGCTATGTCTTTCAGTACTATCTCTTATGGTTTGGAGGCTATTGCTGGATGTTTGGCATGTTTGGTAGAAAAAGCTTCTAGGGCCGAAAAAAACACTTTTGGTGCACCATGCAAGTACATTTGAGTTTCCCAGGCAAACGAAAGCAGTTACACCAAAGTTTCTAGTTTCTGTTTGTGTCTCCCCTGAGGAGGTTTCAGGCCAGCTATGTCTTTCAGTACTATCTCTTTTGGTTTGGAAGCTATTGCTGGACGTTTGGTAGAAAAAGCTGCTCTGGCCGAGAAAAACACTTTCGGAGCACCATGCAGGTACATTTGAGTTTCCCAGGCAAACGAAAGCAGTTACACCAAAGTTTCTAGTTTCTGTTTGTGTCTCCCCTGAGGAGGTTTCAGGCCAGCTATGTCTTTCAGTACTATCTCTTTTGGTTTGGAGGCGATTGCTGGACGTTTGGCATGTTTGGTAGAAAAAGCTTCTACGGCCGAAAAAAAAACTTTTGGTGCACCATGCAAGTACATTTGAGTTTCCCAGGCAAACGAAAGCAGTTACACCAAAGTTTCTAGTTTCTGTTTGTGTCTCCCCTGAGGAGGTTTCAGGCCAGCAATATCTTTCAGTACTATCTCTTTTGGTTTGGAAGCTATTGCTGGACGTTTGGTAGAAAAAGCTGCTCCGGCCGAGAAAAACACTTTTGGTGCACCATGCAGGTACATTTGAGTTTCCCAGGCAAACGAAAGCAGTGACACCAAAGTTTCTAGTTTCTGTTTGTGTCTCCCCTGAGGAGGTTTCAGGCCAGCTATGTCTTTCATACTATCTCTTTTGGTTTGGAAGCTATTGCTGGACGTTTGGCATGTTTGGTAGAAAAAGCTGCTCCGGCCGAGAAAAACACTTTTGGTGCACCATGCAGGTACATTTGAGTTTCCCAGGCAAACGAAAGCAGTTACACCAAAGTTTCTAGTTTCTGTTTGTGTCTCCCCTGAGGAGGTTTCAGGCCAGCTATGTCTTTCAGTACTATCTCTTTTGGTTTGGAAGCTATTGCTGGACGTTTGGTAGAAAAAGCTGCTCCGGCCGAGAAAAACACTTTTGGTGCACCATGCAGGTACATTTGAGTTTCCCAGGCAAACGAAAGCAGTGACACCAAAGTTTCTAGTTTCTGTTTGTGTCTCCCCTGAGGAGGTTTCAGGCCAGCTATGTCTTTCAGTACTATCTCTTTTGGTTTGGAAGCTATTGCTGGACGTTTGGTAGAAAAAGCTGCTCCGGCCGAGAAAAACACTTTTGGTGCACCATGCAGGTACATTTGAGTTTCCCAGGCAAACGAAAGCAGTTACACCAAAGTTTCTAGTTTCTGTTTGTGTCTCCCCTGAGGAGGTTTCAGGCCAGCAATATCTTTCAGTACTATCTCTTTTGGTTTGGAAGCTATTGCTGGACGTTTGGTAGAAAAAGCTGCTCCGGCCGAGAAAAACACTTTTGGTGCACCATGCAGGTACATTTGAGTTTCCCAGGCAAACGAAAGCAGTGACACCAAAGTTTCTAGTTTCTGTTTGTGTCTCCCCTGAGGAGGTTTCAGGCCAGCTATGTCTTTCAGTACTATCTCTTTTGGTTTGGAAGCTATTGCTGGACGTTTTGTAGAAAAAGCTGCTCCGGCCGAGAAAAACACTTTTGGTGCACCATGCAGGTACATTTGAGTTTCCCAGGCAAACGAAAGCAGTTACACCAAAGTTTCTAGTTTCTGTTTGTGTCTCCCCTGAGGAGGTTTCAGGCCAGCTTTGTCTTTCAGTACTATCTCTTTTGGTTTGGAAGCTATTGCTGGACGTTTGGTAGAAAAAGCTGCTCTGGCCGAGAAAAACACTTTCGGAGCACCATGCAGGTACATTTGAGTTTCCCAGGCAAACGAAAGCAGTTACACCAAAGTTTCTAGTTTCTGTTTGTGTCTCCCCTGAGGAGGTTTCAGGCTAGCAATGTCTTTCAGTACTATCTCTTTTGGTTTGGAAGCTATTGCTGGACGTTTGGCATGTTTTGTAGAAAAAGCTGCTCCGGCCGAGAAAAACACTTTTGGTGCACCATGCAGGTACATTTGAGTTTCCCAGGCAAACGAAAGCAGTGACACCAAAGTTTCTAGTTTCTGTTTGTGTCTCCCCTGAGGAGGTTTCAGGCCAGCTATGTCTTTCAGTACTATCTCTTTTGGTTTGGATGCTATTGCTGGACGTTTGGTAGAAAAAGCTGCTCCGGCCGAGAAAAACACTTTTGGTGCACCATGCAGGTACATTTGAGTTTCCCAGGCAAACGAAAGCAGTTACACCAAAGTTTCTAGTTTCTGTTTGTGTCTCCCCTGAGGAGGTTTCAGGCCAGCTATGTCTTTCAGTACTATCTCTTTTGGTTTGGAAGCTATTGCTGGACGTTTTGTAGAAAAAGCTGCTGTGGCCGAGAAAAACGCTTTCGGAGCACCATGCAGGTACATTTGAGTTTCCCAGGCAAACGAAAGCAGTTACACCAAAGTTTCTAGTTTCTGTTTGTGTCTCCCCTGAGGTGGTTTCAGGCTAGCAATGTCTTTCAGTTCTATCTCT
The DNA here is from genome assembly GCA_022605575.1 of Laterallus jamaicensis coturniculus. NCBI lineage: Eukaryota > Metazoa > Chordata > Aves > Gruiformes > Rallidae > Laterallus > Laterallus jamaicensis. The sequence goes on from JAKCOX010000001.1 coordinate 4,824,452, forward strand.
TTTGGTTTGGAAGCTATTGCTGAACGTTTGGCATGTTTTGTAGAAAAAGCTGCTCCGGCCGAGAAAAGCACTTTTGGTGCACCATGCAGGTACATTTGAGTTTCCCAGGCAAACGAAAGCAGTTACACCAAAGTTTCTAGTTTCTGTTTGTGTCTCCCCTGAGGAGGTTTCAGGCCAGCTATGTCTTTCAGTACTATCTCTTTTGGTTTGGAAGCTATTGCTGGACGTTTTGTAGAAAAAGCTGCTCCGGCCGAGAAAAACACTTTTGGTGCACCATGCAGGTACATTTGAGTTTCCCAGGCAAACGAAAGCAGTTACACCAAAGTTTCTAGTTTCTGTTTGTGTCTCCCCTGAGGAGGTTTCAGGCCAGCAATATCTTTCAGTACTATCTCTTTTGGTTTGGAAGCTATTGCTGGACGTTTAGTAGAAAAAGCTGCTCCGGCCGAGAAAAACACTTTTGGTGCACCATGCAGGTACATTTGAGTTTCCCAGGCAAACGAAAGCAGTGACACCAAAGTTTCTAGTTTCTGTTTGTGTCTCCCCTGAGGAGGTTTCAGGCCAGCTATGTCTTTCAGTACTATCTCTTTTGGTTTGGAAGCTATTGCTGGACGTTTGGTAGAAAAAGCTTCTCCGGCCGAGAAAAACACTTTTGGTGCACCATGCAGGTACATTTGAGTTTCCCAGGCAAACGAAAGCAGTTACACCAAAGTTTCTAGTTTCTGTTTGTGTCTCCCCTGAGGAGGTTTCAGGCCAGCTTTGTCTTTCAGTACTATCTCTTTTGGTTTGGAAGCTATTGCTGGACGTTTGGTAGAAAAAGCTGCTCCGGCCGAGAAAAACACTTTTGGTGCACCATGCAGGTACATTTGAGTTTCCCAGGCAAACGAAAGCAGTTAAACCAAAGTTTCTAGTTTCTGTTTGTGTCTCCCCTGAGGAGGTTTCAGGCCAGCTATGTCTTTCAGTACTATCTCTTTTGGTTTGGAAGCTATTGCTGGACGTTTGGTAGAAAAAGCTGCTCCGGCCGAGAAAAACACTTTTGGTGCACCATGCAGGTACATTTGAGTTTCCCAGGCAAACGAAAGCAGTGACACCAAAGTTTCTAGTTTCTGTTTGTGTCTCCCCTGAGGAGGTTTCAGGCCAGCTATGTCTTTCAGTACTATCTCTTTTGGTTTGGAAGCTATTGCTGGACGTTTTGTAGAAAAAGCTGCTCCGGCCGAGAAAAACACTTTTGGTGCACCATGCAGGTACATTTGAGTTTCCCAGGCAAACGAAAGCCGTGACTCCAAAGTTTCTAGTTTCTGTTTGTGTCTTCCCTGAGGAGGTTTCAGGCCAGCTATGTCTCTCAGTACTATCTCTTTTGGTTTGGAAGCTATTGCTGGACGTTTGGTAGAAAAATCTGCTCAGGCCGAGAAAAACACTTTTGGTGCACCATGCAGGTACATTTGAGTTTCCCAGGCAAACGAAAGCAGTTACACCAAAGTTTCTAGTTTCTGTTTGTGTCTCCCCTGAGGAGTTTTCAGGCCAGCAATATCTTTCAGAACTATCTCTTTTGGTTTGGAAGCTATTGCTGGACGTTTGGTAGAAAAAGCCTCTCCGGCCGAGAAAAACACTTTTGGTGGACCGTGCAGGTATATTTGATTTTTCCAGGCAAACGAAAGCAGTTACACCAAAGTTTCTAGTTTCTGTTTGTGTCTCCCCTGAGGAGGTTTCAGGCCAGCTATGTCTTTCAGTACTATCTCTTATGGTTTGGAGGCTATTGCTGGATGTTTGGCATGTTTGGTAGAAAAAGCTTCTAGGGCCGAAAAAAAACACTTTTGGTGCACCATGCAAGTACATTTTGAGTTTCCCAGGCAAACGAAAGCAGTTACACCAAAGTTTCTAGTTTCTGTTTGTGTCTCCCCTGAGGAGGTTTCAGGCCAGCTATGTCTTTCAGTACTATCTACTTTGGTTTGGAAGCTATTGCTGGACGTTTGGTAGAAAAAGTTGCTCTGGCCGAGAAAAACACTTTTGGTGCACCATGCAGGTACATTTGAGTTTCCCAGGCAAACGAAAGCAGTTAAACCAAAGTTTCTAGTTTCTGTTTGTGTCTCCCCTGAGGAGGTTTCAGGCCAGCTATGTCTTTCAGTACTATCTCTTTTGGTTTGGAAGCTATTGCTGGACGTTTGGTAGAAAAAGCTGCTCCGGCCGAGAAAAACACTTTTGGTGCACCATGCAGGTACATTTGAGTTTCCCAGGCAAACGAAAGCAGTGACACCAAAGTTTCTAGTTTCTGTTTGTGTCTCCCCTGAGGAGGTTTCAGGCCAGCTATGTCTTTCAGTACTATCTCTTTTGGTTTGGAAGCTATTGCTGGACGTTTGGTAGAAAAAGCTGCTCCGGCCGAGAAAAACACTTTTGGTGCACCATGCAGGTACATTTGAGTTTCCCAGGCAAACGAAAGCAGTTACACCAAAGTTTCTAGTTTCTGTTTGTGTCTCCCCTGAGGAGGTTTCAGGCCAGCAATATCTTTCAGTACTATCTCTTTTGGTTTGGAAGCTATTGCTGGACGTTTGGTAGAAAAAGCTGCTCCGGCCGAGAAAAACACTTTTGGTGCACCATGCAGGTACATTTGAGTTTCCCAGGCAAACGAAAGCAGTGACACCAAAGTTTCTAGTTTCTGTTTGTGTCTCCCCTGAGGAGGTTTCAGGCCAGCTATGTCTTTCAGTACTATCTCTTTTGGTTTGGAAGCTATTGCTGGACGTTTTGTAGAAAAAGCTCCTCCGGCCGAGAAAAACACTTTTGGTGCACCATGCAGGTACATTTGAGTTTCCCAGGCAAACGAAAGCAGTTACACCAAAGTTTCTAGTTTCTGTTTGTGTCTCCCCTGAGGAGGTTTCAGGCCAGCTTTGTCTTTCAGTACTATCTCTTTTGGTTTGGAAGCTATTGCTGGACGTTTGGTAGAAAAAGCTGCTCCGGCCGAGAAAAACACTTTCGGAGCACCATGCAGGTACATTTGAGTTTCCCAGGCAAACGAAAGCAGTTAAACCAAAGTTTCTAGTTTCTGTTTGTGTCTCCCCTGAGGAGGTTTCAGGCTAGCAATGTCTTTCAGTACTATCTCTTTTGGTTTGGAAGCTATTGCTGGACGTTTGGCATGTTTTGTAGAAAAAGCTGCTCCGGCCGAGAAAAACACTTTTGGTGCACCATGCAGGTACATTTGAGTTTCCCAGGCAAACGAAAGCAGTGACACCAAAGTTTCTAGTTTCTGTTTGTGTCTCCCCTGAGGAGGTTTCAGGCCAGCTATGTCTTTCAGTACTATCTCTTTTGGTTTGGAAGCTATTGCTGGACGTTTGGTAGAAAAAGCTGCTCCGGCCGAGAAAAACACTTTTGGTGCACCATGCAGGTACATTTGAGTTTCCCAGGCAAACGAAAGCAGTTACACCAAAGTTTCTAGTTTCTGTTTGTGTCTCCCCTGAGGAGGTTTCAGGCCAGCTATGTCTTTCAGTACTATCTCTTTTGGTTTGGAAGCTATTGCTGGACGTTTTGTAGAAAAAGCTGCTCTGGCCGAGAAAAACACTTTCGGAGCACCATGCAGGTACATTTGAGTTTCCCAGGCAAACGAAAGCAGTTACACCAAAGTTTCTAGTTTCTGTTTGTGTCTCCCCTGAGGTGGTTTCAGGCTAGCAATGTCTTTCAGTACTATCTCTTTTGGTTTGGAAGCTATTGCTGAACGTTTGGCATGTTTTGTAGAAAAAGCTGCTCCGGCCGAGAAAAGCACTTTTGGTGCACCATGCAGGTACATTTGAGTTTCCCAGGCAAACGAAAGCAGTTACACCAAAGTTTCTAGTTTCTGTTTGTGTCTCCCCTGAGGAGGTTTCAGGCCAGCTATGTCTTTCAGTACTATCTCTTTTGGTTTGGAAGCTATTGCTGGACGTTTTGTAGAAAAAGCTGCTCCGGCCGAGAAAAACACTTTTGGTGCACCATGCAGGTACATTTGAGTTTCCCAGGCAAACGAAAGCAGTTACACCAAAGTTTCTAGTTTCTGTTTGTGTCTCCCCTGAGGAGGTTTCAGGCCAGCAATATCTTTCAGTACTATCTCTTTTGGTTTGGAAGCTATTGCTGGACGTTTAGTAGAAAAAGCTGCTCCGGCCGAGAAAAACACTTTTGGTGCACCATGCAGGTACATTTGAGTTTCCCAGGCAAACGAAAGCAGTGACACCAAAGTTTCTAGTTTCTGTTTGTGTCTCCCCTGAGGAGGTTTCAGGCCAGCTATGTCTTTCAGTACTATCTCTTTTGGTTTGGAAGCTATTGCTGGACGTTTGGTAGAAAAAGCTTCTCCGGCCGAGAAAAACACTTTTGGTGCACCATGCAGGTACATTTGAGTTTCCCAGGCAAACGAAAGCAGTTACACCAAAGTTTCTAGTTTCTGTTTGTGTCTCCCCTGAGGAGGTTTCAGGCCAGCTATGTCTTTCAGTACTATCTCTTTTGGTTTGGAAGCTATTGCTGGACGTTTGGTAGAAAAAGCTGCTCCGGCCGAGAAAAACACTTTTGGTGCACCATGCAGGTACATTTGAGTTTCCCAGGCAAACGAAAGCAGTTAAACCAAAGTTTCTAGTTTCTGTTTGTGTCTCCCCTGAGGAGGTTTCAGGCCAGCTATGTCTTTCAGTACTATCTCTTTTGGTTTGGAAGCTATTGCTGGACGTTTGGTAGAAAAAGCTGCTCCGGCCGAGAAAAACACTTTTGGTGCACCATGCAGGTACATTTGAGTTTCCCAGGCAAACGAAAGCAGTGACACCAAAGTTTCTAGTTTCTGTTTGTGTCTCCCCTGAGGAGGTTTCAGGCCAGCTATGTATTTCAGTACTATCTCTTTTGGTTTGGAAGCTATTGCTGGACGTTTTGTAGAAAAAGCTGCTCCGGCCGAGAAAAACACTTTTGGTGCACCATGCAGGTACATTTGAGTTTCCCAGGCAAACGAAAGCCGTGACTCCAAAGTTTCTAGTTTCTGTTTGTGTCTTCCCTGAGGAGGTTTCAGGCCAGCTATGTCTCTCAGTACTATCTCTTTTGGTTTGGAAGCTATTGCTGGACGTTTGGTAGAAAAATCTGCTCAGGCCGAGAAAAACACTTTTGGTGCACCATGCAGGTACATTTGAGTTTCCCAGGCAAACGAAAGCAGTTACACCAAAGTTTCTAGTTTCTGTTTGTGTCTCCCCTGAGGAGTTTTCAGGCCAGCAATATCTTTCAGAACTATCTCTTTTGGTTTGGAAGCTATTGCTGGACGTTTGGTAGAAAAAGCCTCTCCGGCCGAGAAAAACACTTTTGGTGGACCGTGCAGGTATATTTGATTTTTCCAGGCAAACGAAAGCAGTTACACCAAAGTTTCTAGTTTCTGTTTGTGTCTCCCCTGAGGAGGTTTCAGGCCAGCTATGTCTTTCAGTACTATCTCTTATGGTTTGGAGGCTATTGCTGGATGTTTGGCATGTTTGGTAGAAAAAGCTTCTAGGGCCGAAAAAAACACTTTTGGTGCACCATGCAAGTACATTTTGAGTTTCCCAGGCAAACGAAAGCAGTTACACCAAAGTTTCTAGTTTCTGTTTGTGTCTCCCCTGAGGTGGTTTCAGGCCAGCTATGTCTTTCAGTACTATCTCTTTTGGTTTGGAAGCTATTGCTGGACGTTTGGTAGAAAAAGCTGCTCTGGCCGAGAAAAACACTTTCGGAGCACCATGCAGGTACATTTGAGTTTCCCAGGCAAACGAAAGCAGTTACACCAAAGTTTCTAGTTTCTGTTTGTGTCTCCCCTGAGGAGGTTTCAGGCCAGCTATGTCTTTCAGTACTATCTCTTTTGGTTTGGAGGCGATTGCTGGACGTTTGGCATGTTTGGTAGAAAAAGCTTCTCCGGCCGAGAAAAACACTTTTGGTGCACCATGCAGGTACATTTGAGTTTCCCAGGCAAACGAAAGCCGTGACTCCAAAGTTTCTAGTTTCTGTTTGTGTCTTCCCTGAGGAGGTTTCAGGCCAGCTATGTCTCTCAGTACTATCTCTTTTGGTTTGGAAGCTATTGCTGGACGTTTGGTAGAAAAAGCTGCTCTGGCCGAGAAAAACACTTTTGGTGCACCATGCAGGTACATTTGAGTTTCCCAGGCAAACGAAAGCAGTTACACCAAAGTTTCTAGTTTCTGTTTGTGTCTCCCCTGAGGAGGTTTCAGGCCAGCTATGTCTTTCAGTACTATCTCTTTTGGTTTGGAAGCTATTGCTGGACGTTTGGTAGAAAAAGCTGCTCCGGCCGAGAAAAACACTTTTGGTGCACCATGCAGGTACATTTGAGTTTCCCAGGCAAACGAAAGCAGTGACACCAAAGTTTCTAGTTTCTGTTTGTGTCTCCCCTGAGGAGGTTTCAGGCCAGCTATGTCTTTCAGTACTATCTCTTTTGGTTTGGAAGCTATTGCTGGACGTTTGGTAGAAAAAGCTGCTCCGGCCGAGAAAAACACTTTTGGTGCACCATGCAGGTACATTTGAGTTTCCCAGGCAAACGAAAGCCGTGACTCCAAAGTTTCTAGTTTCTGTTTGTGTCTTCCCTGAGGAGGTTTCAGGCCAGCTATGTCTCTCAGTACTATCTCTTTTGGTTTGGAAGCTATTGCTGGACGTTTGGTAGAAAAAGCTTCTCCGGCCGAGAAAAACACTTTTGGTGGACCATGCAGGTATATTTGATTTTCCCAGGCAAACGAAAGCAGTTACACCAAAGTTTCTAGTTTCTGTTTGTGTCTCCCCTGAGGAGGTTTCAGGCCAGCAATATCTTTCAGAACTATCTCTTTTGGTTTGGAAGCTATTGCTGGACGTTTGGTAGAAAAAGCCTCTCCGGCCGAGAAAAACACTTTTGGTGGACCGTGCAGGTATATTTGATTTTTCCAGGCAAACGAAAGCAGTTACACCAAAGTTTCTAGTTTCTGTTTGTGTCTCCCCTGAGGAGGTTTCAGGCCAGCTATGTCTTTCAGTACTATCTCTTATGGTTTGGAGGCTATTGCTGGATGTTTGGCATGTTTGGTAGAAAAAGCTTCTAGGGCCGAAAAAAACACTTTTGGTGCACCATGCAAGTACATTTGAGTTTCCCAGGCAAACGAAAGCAGTTACACCAAAATTTCTAGTTTCTGTTTGTGTCTCCCCTGAGGAGGTTTCAGGCCAGCTATGTCTTTCAGTACTATCTCTTTTGGTTTGGAAGCTATTGCTGGACGTTTGGTAGAAAAAGCTGCTCTGGCCGAGAAAAACACTTTCGGAGCACCATGCAGGTACATTTGAGTTTCCCAGGCAAACGAAAGCAGTTACACCAAAGTTTCTAGTTTCTGTTTGTGTCTCCCCTGAGGAGGTTTCAGGCCAGCTATGTCTTTCAGTACTATCTCTTTTGGTTTGGAGGCGATTGCTGGACGTTTGGCATGTTTGGTAGAAAAAGCTTCTACGGCCGAAAAAAAAACTTTTGGTGCACCATGCAAGTACATTTGAGTTTCCCAGGCAAACGGAAGCAGTTACACCAAAGTTTCTAGTTTCTGTTTGTGTCTCCCCTGAGGAGGTTTCAGGCCAGCAATATCTTTCAGTACTATCTCTTTTGGTTTGGAAGCTATTGCTGGACGTTTGGTAGAAAAAGCTGCTCCGGCCGAGAAAAACACTTTTGGTGCACCATGCAGGTACATTTGAGTTTCCCAGGCAAACGAAAGCAGTGACACCAAAGTTTCTAGTTTCTGTTTGTGTCTCCCCTGAGGAGGTTTCAGGCCAGCTATGTCTTTCATACTATCTCTTTTGGTTTGGAAGCTATTGCTGGACGTTTGGCATGTTTGGTAGAAAAAGCTGCTCCGGCCGAGAAAAACACTTTTGGTGCACCATGCAGGTACATTTGAGTTTCCCAGGCAAACGAAAGCAGTTACACCAAAGTTTCTAGTTTCTGTTTGTGTCTTTCCTGAGGAGGTTTCAGGCCAGCTATGTCTTTCATATTATCTCTTTTGGTTTGGAAGCTATTGCTGGACGTTTGGTAGAAAAAGCTGCTCCGGCCGAGAAAAACACTTTTGGTGCACCATGCAGGTACATTTGAGTTTCCCAGGCAAACGAAAGCAGCTACACCAAAGTTTCTAGTTTCTGTTTGTGTCTCCCCTGAGGAGGTTTCAGGCCAGCAATATCTTTCAGTACTATCTCTTTTGGTTTGGAAGCTATTGCTGGACGTTTGGTAGAAAAAGCTTCTCCGGCCGAGAAAAACACTTTTGGTGCACCATGCAGGTACATTTGAGTTTCCCAGGCAAACGAAAGCCGTGACTCCAAAGTTTCTAGTTTCTGTTTGTGTCTTCCCTGAGGAGGTTTCAGGCCAGCTATGTCTCTCAGTACTATCTCTTTTGGTTTGGAAGCTATTGCTGGACGTTTGGTAGAAAAAGCTGCTCTGGCCGAGAAAAACACTTTTGGTGCACCATGCAGGTACATTTGAGTTTCCCAGGCAAACGAAAGCAGTTACACCAAAGTTTCTAGTTTCTGTTTGTGTCTCCCCTGAGGAGGTTTCAGGCCAGCTATGTCTTTCAGTACTATCTCTTTTGGTTTGGAAGCTATTGCTGGACGTTTGGTAGAAAAAGCTGCTCCGGCCGAGAAAAACACTTTTGGTGCACCATGCAGGTACATTTGAGTTTCCCAGGCAAACGAAAGCAGTTACACCAAAGTTTCTAGTTTCTGTTTGTGTCTCCCCTGAGGAGGTTTCAGGCCAGCAATATCTTTCAGTACTATCTCTTTTGGTTTGGAAGCTATTGCTGGACGTTTGGTAGAAAAAGCTTCTCCGGCCGAGAAAAACACTTTTGGTGGACCATGCAGGTATATTTGATTTTCCCAGGCAAACGAAAGCAGTTACACCAAAGTTTCTAGTTTCTGTTTGTGTCTCCCCTGAGGAGGTTTCAGGCCAGCTATGTCTTTCAGTACTATCTCTTTTTGTTTGGAGGCTATTTCTGGACGTTTGGCATGCTTGGTAGAAAAAGCTTCTACGGCCGAGAAAAACACTTTTGGTGCACCATGCAAGTACATTTGAGTTTCCCAGGCAAACGAAAGCAGTTACACCAAAGTTTCTAGTTTCTGTTTGTGTCTCCCCTGAGGAGGTTTCAGGCCAGCTATGTCTTTCAGTACTATCTCTTTTGGTTTGGAAGCTATTGCTGGACGTTTGGTAGAAAAAGCTGCTCTGGCCGAGAAAAACACTTTCGGAGCACCATGCAGGTACATTTGAGTTTCACAGGCAAACGAAAGCAGTTACACCAAAGTTTCTAGTTTCTGTTTGTGTCTCCCCTGAGGAGGTTTCAGGCCAGCTATGTCTTTCAGTACTATCTCTTTTGGTTTGGAAGCTATTGCTGGACGTTTGGCATGTTTTGTAGAAAAAGCTGCTCCGGCCGAGAAAAACACTTTTGGTGCACCATGCAGGTACATTTGAGTTTCCCAGGCAAACGAAAGCAGTTACACCAAAGTTTCTAGTTTCTGTTTGTGTCTCCCCTGAGGAGGTTTCAGGCCAGCTATGTCTTTCAGTACTATCTCTTTTGGTTTGGAAGCTATTGCTGGACGTTTGGTAGAAAAAGCTGCTCCGGCCGAGAAAAACACTTTTGGTGCACCATGCAGGTACATTTGAGTTTCCCAGGCAAACGAAAGCAGTTACACCAAAGTTTCTAGTTTCTGTTTGTGTCTCCCCTGAGGAGGTTTAAGGCTAGCAATGTCTTTTAGTACTATCTCTTTTGGTTTGGAAGCTATTGCTGGACGTTTGGCAGGTTTGGTAGAAAAAGCTGCTCCGGCCGAGAAAAACACTTTTGGTGCACCATGCAGGTACATTTGAGTTTCCCAGGCAAACGAAAGCAGTGACACCAAAGTTTCTAGTTTCTGTTTGTGTCTCCCCTGAGGAGGTTTCAGGCCAGCTATGTCTTTCAGTACTATCTCTTTTGGTTTGGAAGCTATTGCTGGACGTTTGGTAGAAAAAGCTGCTCCGGCCGAGAAAAACACTTTTGGTGCACCATGCAGGTACATTTGAGTTTCCCAGGCAAACGAAAGCAGTTACACCAAAGTTTCTAGTTTCTGTTTGTGTCTCCCCTGAGGAGGTTTCAGGCCAGCTATGTCTTTCAGTACTATCTCTTTTGGTTTGGAGGCTATTGCTAGACGTTTGGCATGTTTGGTAGAAAAAGCTGCTCCGGCCGAGAAAAACACTTTTGGTGCACCATGCAGGTACATTTGAGTTTCCCAGGCAAACGAAAGCAGTTACACCAAAGTTTCTAGTTTCTGTTTGTGTCTCCCCTGAGGAGGTTTCAGGCCAGCTATGTCTTTCAGTACTATCTCTTTTGGTTTGGAAGCTATTGCTGGACGTTTGGTAGAAAAAGCTGCTCCGGCCGAGAAAAACACTTTTGGTGCACCATGCAGGTACATTTGAGTTTCCCAGGCAAACGAAAGCAGTTACACCAAAGTTTCTAGTTTCTGTTTGTGTCTCCCCTGAGGAGGTTTAAGGCTAGCAATGTCTTTTAGTACTATCTCTTTTGGTTTGGAAGCTATTGCTGGACGTTTGGCAGGTTTGGTAGAAAAAGCTGCTCCGGCCGAGAAAAACACTTTTGGTGCACCATGCAGGTACATTTGAGTTTCCCAGGCAAACGAAAGCAGTGACACCAAAGTTTCTAGTTTCTGTTTGTGTCTCCCCTGAGGAGGTTTCAGGCCAGCTATGTCTTTCAGTACTATCTCTTTTGGTTTGGAAGCTATTGCTGGACGTTTGGTAGAAAAAGCTGCTCCGGCCGAGAAAAACACTTTTGGTGCACCATGCAGGTACATTTGAGTTTCCCAGGCAAACGAAAGCAGTTACACCAAAGTTTCTAGTTTCTGTTTGTGTCTCCCCTGAGGAGGTTTCAGGCCAGCTATGTCTTTCAGTACTATCTCTTTTGGTTTGGAGGCTATTGCTAGACGTTTGGCATGTTTGGTAGAAAAAGCTGCTCCGGCCGAGAAAAACACTTTTGGTGCACCATGCAGGTACATTTGAGTTTCCCAGGCAAACGAAAGCAGTTACACCAAAGTTTCTAGTTTCTGTTTGTGTCTCCCCTGAGGAGGTTTCAGGCCAGCTATGTCTTTCAGTACTATCTGTTTTGGTTTGGAAGCTATTGCTGGACGTTTGGTAGAAAAAGCTGCTCCGGCCGAGAAAAACACTTTTGGTGCACCATGCAGGTACATTTGAGTTTCCCAGGCAAACGAAAGCAGTTACACCAAAGTTTCTAGTTTCTGTTTGTGTCTCCCCTGAGGAGGTTTAAGGCTAGCAATGTCTTTTAGTACTATCTCTTTTGGTTTGGAAGCTATTGCTGGACGTTTGGCAGGTTTGGTAGAAAAAGCTGCTCCGGCCGAGAAAAACACTTTTGGTGCAACATGCAGGTACATTTGAGTTTCCCAGGCAAACGAAAGCAGTGACACCAAAGTTTCTAGTTTCTGTTTGTGTCTCCCCTGAGGAGGTTTCAGGCCAGCTATGTCTTTCAGTACTATCTCTTTTGGTTTGGAAGCTATTGCTGGACGTTTGGTAGAAAAAGCTGCTCCGGCCGAGAAAAACACTTTTGGTGCACCATGCAGGTACATTTGAGTTTCCCAGGCAAACGAAAGCAGTTACACCAAAGTTTCTAGTTTCTGTTTGTGTCTCCCCTGAGGAGGTTTCAGGCCAGCAATATCTTTCAGTACTATCTCTTTTGGTTTGGAAGCTATTGCTGGACGTTTTGTAGAAAAAGCTTCTCCGGCCGAGAAAAACACTTTTGGTGGACCATGCAGGTATATTTGATTTTCCCAGGCAAACGAAAGCAGTTACACCAAAGTTTCTAGTTTCTGTTTGTGTCTCCCCTGAGGAGGTTTCAGGCCAGCTATGTCTTTCAGTACTATCTCTTTTTGTTTGGAGGCTATTTCTGGACGTTTGGCATGCTTGGTAGAAAAAGCTTCTCCGGCCGAGAAAAACACTTTTGGTGCACCATGCAAGTACATTTGAGTTTCCCAGGCAAACGAAAGCAGTTACACCAAAGTTTCTAGTTTCTGTTTGTGTCTCCCCTGAGGAGGTTTCAGGCCAGCTATGTCTTTCAGTACTATCTCTTTTGGTTTGGAAGCTATTGCTGGACGTTTGGTAGAAAAAGCTGCTCTGGCCGAGAAAAACACTTTCGGAGCACCATGCAGGTACATTTGAGTTTCACAGGCAAACGAAAGCAGTTACACCAAAGTTTCTAGTTTCTGTTTGTGTCTCCCCTGAGGAGGTTTCAGGCCAGCTATGTCTTTCAGTACTATCTCTTTTGGTTTGGAAGCTATTGCTGGACGTTTGGCATGTTTTGTAGAAAAAGCTGCTCCGGCCGAGAAAAACACTTTTGGTGCACCATGCAGGTACATTTGAGTTTCCCAGGCAAACGAAAGCAGTTACACCAAAGTTTCTAGTTTCTGTTTGTGTCTTTCCTGAGGAGGTTTCAGGCCAGCTATGTCTTTCATACTATCTCTTTTGGTTTGGAAGCTATTGCTGGACGTTTGGTAGAAAAAGCTGCTCTGGCCGAGAAAAACACTTTTGGTGCACTATGCAGGTACATTTGAGTTTCCCAGGCAAACGAAAGCAGTTACACCAAAGTTTCTAGTTTCTGTTTGTGTCTCCCCTGAGGAGGTTTCAGGCCAGCTATGTCTTTCAGTACTATCTCTTTTGGTTTGGAAGCTATTGCTGGACGTTTGGTAGAAAAAGCCTCTCCGGCCGAGAAAAACACTTTTGGTGCACCATGCAGGTACATTTGAGTTTCCCAGGCAAACGAAAGCAGTTACACCAAAGTTTCTAGTTTCTGTTTGTGTCTCCCCTGAGGAGGTTTCAGGCCAGCTATGTCTTTCAGTACTATCTCTTTTGGTTTGGAGGCTATTGCTAGACGTTTGGCATGTTTGGTAGAAAAAGCTTCTACGGCCGAGAAAAACACTTTTGGTGCACCATGCAGGTACATTTGAGTTTCCCAGGCAAACGAAAGCAGTTACACCAAAGTTTCTAGTTTCTGTTTGTGTCTCCCCTGAGGAGGTTTCAGGCCAGCTATGTCTTTCAGTACTATCTGTTTTGGTTTGGAAGCTATTGCTGGACGTTTGGTAGAAAAAGCTGCTCCGGCCGAGAAAAACACTTTTGGTGCACCATGCAGGTACATTTGAGTTTCCCAGGCAAACGAAAGCAGTGACACCAAAGTTTCTAGTTTCTGTTTGTGTCTCCCCTGAGGAGGTTTCAGGCCAGCTATGTCTTTCATACTATCTCTTTTGGTTTGGAAGCTATTGCTGGACGTTTGGCATGTTTGGTAGAAAAAGCTGCTCCGGCCGAGAAAAACACTTTTGGTGCACCATGCAGGTACATTTGAGTTTCCCAGGCAAACGAAAGCAGTGACACCAAAGTTTCTAGTTTCTGTTTGTGTCTCCCCTGAGGAGGTTTCAGGCCAGCTATGTCTTTCATACTATCTCTTTTGGTTTGGAAGCTATTGCTGGACGTTTGGCATGTTTGGTAGAAAAAGCTGCTCCGGCCGAGACAAACACTTTTGGTGCACCATGCAGGTACATTTGAGTTTCCCAGGCAAACGAAAGCAGTTACACCAAAGTTTCTAGTTTCTGTTTGTGTCTTTCCTGAGGAGGTTTCAGGCCAGCTATGTCTTTCATACTATCTCTTTTGGTTTGGAAGCTATTGCTGGACGTTTGGTAGAAAAAGCTGCTCCGGCCGAGAAAAACACTTTTGGTGCACCATGCAGGTACATTTGATTTTCCCAGGCAAACGAAAGCAGTTACACCAAAGTTTCTAGTTTCTGTTTGTGTCTCCCCTGAGGAGGTTTCAGGCCAGCTATGTCTTTCAGTACTATCTCTTTTGGTTTGGAGGCTATTGCTGGACGTTTGGTAGAAAAAGCTTCTCCAGCCGAGAAAAACACTTTTGGTGCACCATGCAGGTACATTTGAGTTTCCCAGGCAAACGAAAGCCGTGACTCCAAAGTTTCTAGTTTCTGTTTGTGTCTTCCCTGAGGAGGTTTCAGGCCAGCTATGTCTCTCAGTACTATCTCTTTTGGTTTGGAAGCTATTGCTGGACGTTTGGTAGAAAAAGCTGCTCCGGCCGAGAAAAACACTTTTGGTGCACCATGCAGGTACATTTGAGTTTCCCAGGCAAACGAAAGCAGTTACACCAAAGTTTCTAGTTTCTGTTTGTGTCTCCCCTGAGGAGGTTTCAGGCCAGCTATGTCTTTCAGTACTATCTCTTTTGGTTTGGAAGCTATTGCTGGACGTTTGGTAGAAAAAGCTGCTCCGGCCGAGAAAAACACTTTTGGTGCACCATGCAGGTACATTTGAGTTTCCCAGGCAAACGAAAGCAGTGACACCAAAGTTTCTAGTTTCTGTTTGTGTCTCCCCTGAGGAGGTTTCAGGCCAGCAATATCTTTCAGAACTATCTCTTTTGGTTTGGAAGCTATTCCTGGACGTTTGGTAGAAAAAGCCTCTCCGGCCGAGAAAAACACTTTTGGTGGACCATGCAGGTATATTTGATTTTCCCAGCAAACGAAAGCAGTTACACCAAAGTTTCTAGTTTCTGTTTGTGTCTCCCCTGAGGAGGTTTCAGGCCAGCTATGTCTTTCAGTACTATCTCTTTTGGTTTGGAGGCTATTGCTAGACGTTTGGCATGTTTGGTAGAAAAAGCTGCTCCGGCCGAGAAAAACACTTTTGGTGCACCATGCAGGTACATTTGAGTTTCCCAGGCAAACGAAAGCAGTTACACCAAAGTTTCTAGTTTCTGTTTGTGTCTCCCCTGAGGAGGTTTCAGGCCAGCTATGTCTTTCAGTACTATCTGTTTTGGTTTGGAAGCTATTGCTGGACGTTTGGTAGAAAAAGCTGCTCCGGCCGAGAAAAACACTTTTGGTGCACCATGCAGGTACATTTGAGTTTCCCAGGCAAACGAAAGCAGTTACACCAAAGTTTCTAGTTTCTGTTTGTGTCTCCCCTGAGGAGGTTTAAGGCTAGCAATGTCTTTTAGTACTATCTCTTTTGGTTTGGAAGCTATTGCTGGACGTTTGGCAGGTTTGGTAGAAAAAGCTGCTCCGGCCGAGAAAAACACTTTTGGTGCAACATGCAGGTACATTTGAGTTTCCCAGGCAAACGAAAGCAGTGACACCAAAGTTTCTAGTTTCTGTTTGTGTCTCCCCTGAGGAGGTTTCAGGCCAGCTATGTCTTTCAGTACTATCTCTTTTGGTTTGGAAGCTATTGCTGGACGTTTGGTAGAAAAAGCTGCTCCGGCCGAGAAAAACACTTTTGGTGCACCATGCAGGTACATTTGAGTTTCCCAGGCAAACGAAAGCAGTTACACCAAAGTTTCTAGTTTCTGTTTGTGTCTCCCCTGAGGAGGTTTCAGGCCAGCAATATCTTTCAGTACTATCTCTTTTGGTTTGGAAGCTATTGCTGGACGTTTGGTAGAAAAAGCTTCTCCGGCCGAGAAAAACACTTTTGGTGGACCATGCAGGTATATTTGATTTTCCCAGGCAAACGAAAGCAGTTACACCAAAGTTTCTAGTTTCTGTTTGTGTCTCCCCTGAGGAGGTTTCAGGCCAGCTATGTCTTTCAGTACTATCTCTTTTTGTTTGGAGGCTATTTCTGGACGTTTGGCATGCTTGGTAGAAAAAGCTTCTACGGCCGAGAAAAACACTTTTGGTGCACCATGCAAGTACATTTGAGTTTCCCAGGCAAACGAAAGCAGTTACACCAAAGTTTCTAGTTTCTGTTTGTGTCTCCCCTGAGGAGGTTTCAGGCCAGCTATGTCTTTCAGTACTATCTCTTTTGGTTTGGAAGCTATTGCTGGACGTTTGGTAGAAAAAGCTGCTCTGGCCGAGAAAAACACTTTCGGAGCACCATGCAGGTACATTTGAGTTTCACAGGCAAACGAAAGCAGTTACACCAAAGTTTCTAGTTTCTGTTTGTGTCTCCCCTGAGGAGGTTTCAGGCCAGCTATGTCTTTCAGTACTATCTCTTTTGGTTTGGAAGCTATTGCTGGACGTTTGGCATGTTTTGTAGAAAAAGCTGCTCCGGCCGAGAAAAACACTTTTGGTGCACCATGCAGGTACATTTGAGTTTCCCAGGCAAACGAAAGCAGTTACACCAAAGTTTCTAGTTTCTGTTTGTGTCTCCCCTGAGGAGGTTTCAGGCCAGCTATGTCTTTCAGTACTATCTCTTTTGGTTTGGAAGCTATTGCTGGACGTTTGGTAGAAAAAGCCTCTCCGGCCGAGAAAAACACTTTTGGTGCACCATGCAGGTACATTTGAGTTTCCCAGGCAAACGAAAGCAGTTACACCAAAGTTTCTAGTTTCTGTTTGTGTCTCCCCTGAGGAGGTTTCAGGCCAGCTATGTCTTTCAGTACTATCTCTTTTGGTTTGGAGGCTATTGCTAGACGTTTGGCATGTTTGGTAGAAAAAGCTTCTACGGCCGAGAAAAACACTTTTGGTGCACCATGCAGGTACATTTGAGTTTCCCAGGCAAACGAAAGCAGTTACACCAAAGTTTCTAGTTTCTGTTTGTGTCTCCCCTGAGGAGGTTTCAGGCCAGCTATGTCTTTCAGTACTATCTGTTTTGGTTTGGAAGCTATTGCTGGACGTTTGGTAGAAAAAGCTGCTCCGGCCGAGAAAAACACTTTTGGTGCACCATGCAGGTACATTTGAGTTTCCCAGGCAAACGAAAGCAGTTACACCAAAGTTTCTAGTTTCTGTTTGTGTCTCCCCTGAGGAGGTTTCAGGCCAGCTATGTCTTTCATACTATCTCTTTTGGTTTGGAAGCTATTGCTGGACGTTTGGCATGTTTGGTAGAAAAAGCTGCTCCGGCCGAGAAAAACACTTTTGGTGCACCATGCAGGTACATTTGAGTTTCCCAGGCAAACGAAAGCAGTGACACCAAAGTTTCTAGTTTCTGTTTGTGTCTCCCCTGAGGAGGTTTCAGGCCAGCTATGTCTTTCATACTATCTCTTTTGGTTTGGAAGCTATTGCTGGACGTTTGGCATGTTTGGTAGAAAAAGCTGCTCCGGCCGAGACAAACACTTTTGGTGCACCATGCAGGTACATTTGAGTTTCCCAGGCAAACGAAAGCAGTTACACCAAAGTTTCTAGTTTCTGTTTGTGTCTTTCCTGAGGAGGTTTCAGGCCAGCTATGTCTTTCATACTATCTCTTTTGGTTTGGAAGCTATTGCTGGACGTTTGGTAGAAAAAGCTGCTCCGGCCGAGAAAAACACTTTTGGTGCACCATGCAGGTACATTTGATTTTCCCAGGCAAACGAAAGCAGTTACACCAAAGTTTCTAGTTTCTGTTTGTGTCTCCCCTGAGGAGGTTTCAGGCCAGCTATGTCTTTCAGTACTATCTCTTTTGGTTTGGAGGCTATTGCTGGACGTTTGGTAGAAAAAGCTTCTCCAGCCGAGAAAAACACTTTTGGTGCACCATGCAGGTACATTTGAGTTTCCCAGGCAAACGAAAGCCGTGACTCCAAAGTTTCTAGTTTCTGTTTGTGTCTTCCCTGAGGAGGTTTCAGGCCAGCTATGTCTCTCAGTACTATCTCTTTTGGTTTGGAAGCTATTGCTGGACGTTTGGTAGAAAAAGCTGCTCCGGCCGAGAAAAACACTTTTGGTGCACCATGCAGGTACATTTGAGTTTCCCAGGCAAACGAAAGCAGTTACACCAAAGTTTCTAGTTTCTGTTTGTGTCTCCCCTGAGGAGGTTTCAGGCCAGCTATGTCTTTCAGTACTATCTCTTTTGGTTTGGAAGCTATTGCTGGACGTTTGGTAGAAAAAGCTGCTCCGGCCGAGAAAAACACTTTTGGTGCACCATGCAGGTACATTTGAGTTTCCCAGGCAAACGAAAGCAGTGACACCAAAGTTTCTAGTTTCTGTTTGTGTCTCCCCTGAGGAGGTTTCAGGCCAGCAATATCTTTCAGAACTATCTCTTTTGGTTTGGAAGCTATTGCTGGACGTTTGGTAGAAAAAGCCTCTCCGCCCGAGAAAAACACTTTTGGTGGACCATGCAGGTATATTTGATTTTTCCAGGAAAACGAAAGCAGTTACACCAAAGTTTCTAGTTTCTGTTTGTGTCTCCCCTGAGGAGGTTTCAGGCCAGCTATGTCTTTCAGTACTATCTCTTTTGGTTTGGAGGCTATTTCTGGACGTTTGGCATGTTTGGTAGAAAAAGCTTCTACGGCCGAAAAAAACACTTTTGGTGCACCATGCAAGTACATTTGAGTTTCCCAGGCAAACGAAAGCAGTTACACCAAAGTTTCTAGTTTCTGTTTGTGTCTCCCCTGAGGAGGTTTCAGGCCAGCTATGTCTTTCAGTACTATCTCTTTTGGTTTGGAAGCTATTGCTGGACGTTTGGTAGAAAAAGCTGCTCTGGCCGAGAAAAACACTTTTGGTGCACCATGCAGGTACATTTGAGTTTCCCAGGCAAACGAAAGCAGTGACACCAAAGTTTCTAGTTTCTGTTTGTGTCTCCCCTGAGGAGGTTTCAGGCCAGCTATGTCTTTCAGTACTATCTCATTTGGTTTGGAGGCTATTGCTGGACGTTTGGCATGTTTGGTAGAAAAAGCTGCTCCGGCCGAGAAAATAGTTTTGGTGCACCATGCAGGTACATTTGAGTTTCCCAGGCAAACGAAAGCAGTTACACCAAAGTTTCTAGTTTCTGTTTGTGTCTCCCCTGAGGAGGTTTCAGGCCAGCTATGTCTTTCAGTACTATCTCTTTTGGTTTGGAAGCTATTGCTGGACGTTTGGTAGAAAAAGCTGCTCCGGCCGAGAAAAACACTTTTGGTGCACCATGCAGGTACATTTGAGTTTCCCAGGCAAACGAAAGCAGTGACACCAAAGTTTCTAGTTTCTGTTTGTGTCTCCCCTGAGGAGGTTTCAGGCCAGCTATGTCTTTCATACTATCTCTTTTGGTTTGGAAGCTATTGCTGGACGATTGGCATGTTTGGTAGAAAAAGCTGCTCCGGCCGAGAAAAACACTTTTGGTGCACCATGCAGGTACATTTGAGTTTCCCAGGCAAACGAAAGCAGTTACACCAAAGTTTCTAGTTTCTGTTTGTGTCTCCCCTGAGGAGGTTTCAGGCCAGCTATGTCTTTCATACTATCTCTTTTGGTTTGGAAGCTATTGCTGGACGTTTTGTAGAAAAAGCTGCTCCGTCCGAGAAAAACACTTTTGGTGCACCATGCAGGTTCATTTGAATTTCCCAGGCAAACGAAAGCAGTTACACCAAAGTTTCTAGTTTCTGTTTGTGTCTACCCTGAGGAGGTTTCAGGCCAGCTATGTCTTTCAGTACTATCTATTTTGGTTTGGAAGCTATTGCTGGACGTTTGCTAGAAAAAGTTGCTCTGGCCGAGAAAAACACTTTTGGTGCACCATGCAGGTACATTTGAGTTTCCCAGGCAAACAAAAGCAGTTAAACCAAAGTTTCTAGTTTCTGTTTGTGTCTCCCCTGAGGAGGTTTCAGGCCAGCTATGTCTTTCAGTACTATCTCTTTTGGTTTGGAGGCTATTGCTAGACGTTTGGCATGTTTGGTAGAAAAAGCTTCTACGGCCGAGAAAAACACTTTTGGTGCACCATGCAGGTACATTTGATTTTCCCAGGCAAACGAAAGCAGTTACACCAAAGTTTCTAGTTTCTGTTTGTGTCTCCCCTGAGGAGGTTTCAGGCCAGCTATGTCTTTCAGTACTATCTGTTTTGGTTTGGAAGCTATTGCTGGACGTTTGGTAGAAAAAGCTTCTCCGGCCGAGAAAAACGCTTTTGGTGCACCATGCAGGTACATTTGAGTTTCCCAGGCAAACGAAAGCAGTTACACCAAAGTTTCTAGTTTCTGTTTGTGTCTCCCCTGAGGAGGTTTAAGGCTAGCAATGTCTTTTAGTACTATCTCTTTTGGTTTGGAAGCTATTGCTGGACGTTTGGCATGTTTGGTAGAAAAAGCTGCTCCGGCCGAGAAAAACACTTTTGGTGCACCATGCAGGTACATTTGAGTTTCCCAGGCAAACGAAAGCAGTGACACCAAAGTTTCTAGTTTCTGTTTGTGTCTCCCCTGAGGAGGTTTCAGGCCAGCAATATCTTTCAGTACTATCTGTTTTGGTTTGGAAGCTATTGCTGGACGTTTGGTAGAAAAAGCTGCTCCGGCCGAGAAAAACACTTTTGGTGCACCATGCAGGTACATTTGAGTTTCCCAGGCAAACGAAAGCAGTTACACCAAAGTTTCTAGTTTCTGTTTGTGTCTCCCCTGAGGAGGTTTCAGGCCAGCTATGTCTTTCATACTATCTCTTTTGGTTTGGAAGCTATTGCTGGACGTTTGGCATGTTTGGTAGAAAAAGCTGCTCCGGCCGAGAGAAACACTTTTGGTGCACCATGCAGGTACATTTGAGTTTCCCAGGCAAACGAAAGCAGTGACACCAAAGTTTCTAGTTTCTGTTTGTGTCTCCCCTGAGGAGGTTTCAGGCCAGCTATGTCTTTCATACTATCTCTTTTGGTTTGGAAGCTATTGCTGGACGTTTGGCATGTTTGGTAGAAAAAGCTGCTCCGGCCGAGACAAACAGTTTTGGTGCACCATGCAGGTACATTTGAGTTTCCCAGGCAAACGAAAGCAGTTACACCAAAGTTTCTAGTTTCTGTTTGTGTCTTTCCTGAGGAGGTTTCAGGCCAGCTATGTCTTTCATACTATCTCTTTTGGTTTGGAAGCTATTGCTGGACGTTTGGTAGAAAAAGCTGCTCCGGCCGAGAAAAACACTTTTGGTGCACCATGCAGGTACATTTGATTTTCCCAGGCAATCGAAAGCAGTTACACCAAAGTTTCTAGTTTCTGTTTGTGTCTCCCCTGAGGAGGTTTCAGGCCAGCAATATCTTTCAGTACTATCTCTTTTGGTTTGGAGGCTATTGCTGGACGTTTTGTAGAAAAAGCTTCTCCAGCCGAGAAAAACACTTTTGGTGCACCATGCAGGTACATTTGAGTTTCCCAGGAAAACGAAAGCCGTGACTCCAAAGTTTCTAGTTTCTGTTTGTGTCTTCCCTGAGGAGGTTTCAGGCCAGCTATGTCTCTCAGTACTATCTCTTTTGGTTTGGAAGCTATTGCTGGACGTTTGGTAGAAAAAGCTGCTCCGGCCGAGAAAAACACTTTTGGTGCACCATGCAGGTACATTTGAGTTTCCCAGGCAAACGAAAGCAGTTACACCAAAGTTTCTAGTTTCTGTTTGTGTCTCCCCTGAGGAGGTTTCAGGCCAGCTATGTCTTTCAGTACTATCTCTTTTGGTTTGGAAGCTATTGCTGGACGTTTGGTAGAAAAAGCTGCTCCGGCCGAGAAAAACACTTTTGGTGCACCATGCAGGTACATTTGAGTTTCCCAGGCAAACGAAAGCAGTTACACCAAAGTTTCTAGTTTCTGTTTGTGTCTCCCCTGAGGATGTTTCAGGCCAGCAATATCTTTCAGAACTATCTCTTTTGGTTTGGAAGCTATTGCTGGACGTTTGGTAGAAAAAGCCTCTCCGGCCGAGAAAAACACTTTTGGTGGACCATGCAGGTATATTTGATTTTTCCAGGAAAACGAAAGCAGTTACACCAAAGTTTCTAGTTTCTGTTTGTGTCTCCCCTGAGGAGGTTTCAGGCCAGCTATGTCTTTCAGTACTATCTCTTTTGGTTTGGAGGCTATTTCTGGACGTTTGGCATGTTTGGTAGAAAAAGCTTCTACGGCCGAAAAAAACACTTTTGGTGCACCATGCAAGTACATTTGAGTTTCCCAGGCAAACGAAAGCAGTTACACCAAAGTTTCTAGTTTCTGTTTGTGTCTCCCCTGAGGAGGTTTCAGGCCAGCTATGTCTTTCAGTACTATCTCTTTTGGTTTGGAAGCTATTGCTGGACGTTTGGTAGAAAAAGCTGCTCTGGCCGAGAAAAACACTTTCGGAGCACCATGCAGGTACATTTGAGTTTCCCAGGCAAACGAAAGCAGTGACACCAAAGTTTCTAGTTTCTGTTTGTGTCTCCCCTGAGGAGGTTTCAGGCCAGCTATGTCTTTCAGTACTATCTCTTTTGGTTTGGAGGCTATTGCTGGACGTTTGGCATGTTTGGTAGAAAAAGCTTCTACGGCCGAGAAAAACACTATTGGTGCACCATGCAGGTACATTTGAGTTTCCCAGGCAAACGAAAGCAGTTACACCAAAGTTTCTAGTTTCTGTTTGTGTCTCCCCTGAGGAGGTTTCAGGCCAGCTATGTCTTTCAGTACTATCTCTTTTGGTTTGGAAGCTATTGCTGGACGTTTGGTAGAAAAAGCTGCTCCGGCCGAGAAAAACACTTTTGGTGCACCATGCAGGTACATTTGAGTTTCCCAGGCAAACGAAAGCAGTGACACCAAAGTTTCTAGTTTCTGTTTGTGTCTCCCCTGAGGAGGTTTCAGGCCAGCTATGTCTTTCATACTATCTCTTTTGGTTTGGAAGCTATTGCTGGACGTTTGGCATGTTTGGTAGAAAAAGCTGCTCCGGCCGAGAAAAACACTTTTGGTGCACCATGCAGGTACATTTGAGTTTCCCAGGCAAACGAAAGCAGTTACACCAAAGTTTCTAGTTTCTGTTTGTGTCTCCCCTGAGGAGGTTTCAGGCCAGCTATGTCTTTCATACTATCTCTTTTGGTTTGGAAGCTATTGCTGGACGTTTTGTAGAAAAAGCTGCTCCGGCCGAGAAAAACACTTTTGGTGCACCATGCAGGTTCATTTGAGTTTCCCAGGCAAACGAAAGCAGTTACACCAAAGTTTCTAGTTTCTGTTTGTGTCTCCCCTGAGGAGGTTTCAGGCCAGCTATGTCTTTCAGTACTATCTATTTTGGTTTGGAAGCTATTGCTGGACGTTTGCTAGAAAAAGTTGCTCTGGCCGAGAAAAACACTTTTGGTGCACCATGCAAGTACATTTGAGTTTCCCAGGCAAACGAAAGCAGTTACACCAAAGTTTCTAGTTTCTGTTTGTGTCTCCCCTGAGGAGGTTTCAGGCCAGCTATGTCTTTCAGTACTATCTCTTTTGGTTTGGAAGCTATTGCTGGACGTTTGGTAGAAAAAGCTGCTCTGGCCGGGAAAAACACTTTCGGAGCACCATGCAGGTACATTTGATTTTCCCAGGCAAACGAAAGCAGTTACACCAAAGTTTCTAGTTTCTGTTTGTGTCTCCCCTGAGGAGGTTTCAGGCCAGCTATGTCTTTCAGTACTATCTCTTTTGGTTTGGAGGCTATTGCTGGACGTTTGGCATGTTTGGTAGAAAAAGCTTCTACGGCCGAGAAAAACACTATTGGTGCACCATGGAGGTACATTTGAGTTTCCCAGGCAAACGAAAGCAGTTATACCAAAGTTTCTAGTTTCTGTTTGTGTCTCCCCTGAGGAGGTTTCAGGCCAGCAATATCTTTCAGTACTATCTCTTTTGGTTTGGAAGCTATTGCTGGACGTTTGGTAGAAAAATCTGCTCCGGCCGAGAAAAACACTTTTGGTGCACCATGCAGGTACATTTGAGTTTCCCAGGCAAACGAAAGCAGTGACACCAAAGTTTCTAGTTTCTGTTTGTGTCTCCCCTGAGGAGGTTTCAGGCCAGCTATGTCTTTCATACTATCTCTTTTGGTTTGGAAGCTATTGCTGGACGTTTGGCATGTTTGGTAGAAAAAGCTGCTCCGGCCGAGAAAAACACTTTTGGTGCACCATGCAGTTACATTTGAGTTTCCCAGGCAAACGAAAGCAGTTACACCAAAGTTTCTAGTTTCTGTTTGTGTCTTTCCTGAGGAGGTTTCAGGCCAGCTATGTCTTTCATAATATCTCTTTTGGTTTGGAAGCTATTGCTGGACGTTTGGTAGAAAAAGCTGCTCCGGCCGAGAAAAACACTTTTGGTGCACCATGCAGGTACATTTGAGTTTCCCAGGCAAACGAAAGCAGCTACACCAAAGTTTCTAGTTTCTGTTTGTGTCTCCCCTGAGGAGGTTTCAGGCCAGCAATATCTTTCAGTACTATCTCTTTTGGTTTGGAAGCTATTGCTGGACGTTTTGTAGAAAAAGCTTCTCCGGCCGAGAAAAACACTTTTGGTGCACCATGCAGGTACATTTGAGTTTCCCAGGCAAACGAAAGCCGTGACTCCAAAGTTTCTAGTTTCTGTTTGTGTCTTCCCTGAGGAGGTTTCAGGCCAGCTATGTCTCTCAGTACTATCTCTTTTGGTTTGGAAGCTATTGCTGGACGTTTGGTAGAAAAAGCTTCTACGGCCGAGAAAACCAATTTTGGTGCACCATGCAGGTACATTTGAGTTTCCCAGGCAAACGAAAGCAGCTACACCAAAGTTTCTAGTTTCTGTTTGTGTCTCCCCTGAGGAGGTTTCAGGCCAGCTATGTCTTTCAGTACTATCTCTTTTGGTTTGGAAGCTATTGCTGGACGTTTGGTAGAAAAAGCTGCTCCGGCCGAGAAAAACACTTTTGGTGCACCATGCAGGTACATTTGAGTTTCCCAGGCAAACGAAAGCAGTTACACCAAAGTTTCTAGTTTCTGTTTGTGTCTCCCCTGAGGAGGTTTCAGGCCAGCAATGTCTCTCAGTACTATCTCTTTTGGTTTGGAAGCTATTGCTGGACGTTTGGTAGAAAAAGCTTCTCCGGCCGAGAAAAACACTTTTGGTGGACCATGCAGGTACATTTGATTTTCCCAGGCAAACGAAAGCAGTTACACCAAAGTTTCTAGTTTCTGTTTGTGTCTCCCCTGAGGAGGTTTCAGGCCAGCTATGTCTTTCAGTACTATCTCTTTTTGTTTGGAGGCTATTGCTGGACGTTTGGCATGCTTGGTAGAAAAAGCTTCTACGGCCGAGAAAAACACTTTTGGTGCACCATGCAAGTACATTTGAGTTTCCCAGGCAAACGAAAGCAGTTACACCAAAGTTTCTAGTTTCTGTTTGTGTCTCCCCTGAGGAGGTTTCAGGCCAGCTATGTCTTTCAGTACTATCTCTTTTGGTTTGGAAGCTATTGCTGGACGTTTGGTAGAAAAAGCTGCTCCGGCCGAGAAAAACACTTTTGGTGCACCATGCAGGTACATTTGAGTTTCCCAGACAAACGAAAGCAGTGACACCAAAGTTTCTAGTTTCTGTTTGTGTCTCCCCTGAGGAGGTTTCAGGCCAGCTATGTCTTTCAGTACTATCTCTTTTGGTTTGGAGGCTATTGCTGGACGTTTGGCATGTTTGGTAGAAAAAGCTGCTCCGGCCGAGAAAAACACTATTGGTGCACCATGCAGGTACATTTGAGTTTCCCAGGCAAACGAAAGCAGTTACACCAAAGTTTCTAGTTTCTGTTTGTGTCTCCCCTGAGGAGGTTTCAGGCCAGCTATGTCTTTCAGTACTATCTCTTTTGGTTTGGAAGCTATTGCTGGACGTTTGGTAGAAAAAGCTGCTCCGGCCGAGAAAAACACTTTTGGTGCACCATGCAGGTACATTTGAGTTTCCCAGGCAAACGAAAGCAGTGACACCAAAGTTTCTAGTTTCTGTTTGTGTCTCCCCTGAGGAGGTTTCAGGCCAGCTATGTCTTTCAGTACTATCTCTTTTGGTTTGGAAGCTATTGCTGGACGTTTGGTAGAAAAAGCTGCTCCGGCCGAGAAAAACACTTTTGGTGCACCATGCAGGTACATTTGAGTTTCCCAGGCAAACGAAAGCAGTTACACCAAAGTTTCTAGTTTCTGTTTGTGTCTCCCCTGAGGAGGTTTCAGGCCAGCTATGTCTTTCAGTACTATCTCTTTTGGTTTGGAAGCTATTGCTGGACGTTTGGTAGAAAAAGCTGCTCTGGCCGAGAAAAACACTTTCGGAGCACCATGCAGGTACATTTGAGTTTCCCAGGCAAACGAAAGCAGTTACACCAAAGTTTCTAGTTTCTGTTTGTGTCTCCCCTGAGGAGGTTTCAGGCTAGCAATGTCTTTCAGTACTATCTCTTTTGGTTTGGAAGCTATTGCTGGACGTTTGGCATGTTTTGTAGAAAAAGCTGCTCCGGCCGAGAAAAACACTTTTGGTGCACCATGCAGGTACATTTGAGTTTCCCAGGCAAACGAAAGCAGTGACACCAAAGTTTCTAGTTTCTGTTTGTGTCTCCCCTGAGGAGGTTTCAGGCCAGCTATGTCTTTCAGTACTATCTCTTTTGGTTTGGAAGCTATTGCTGGACGTTTGGTAGAAAAAGCTTCTCCGGCCGAGAAAAACACTATTGGTGCACCATGCAGGTACATTTGAGTTTCCCAGGCAAACGAAAGCAGTTACACCAAAGTTTCTAGTTTCTCTTTGTGTCTCCCCTGAGGAGGTTTCAGGCCAGCTATGTCTTTCAGTACTATCTCTTTTGGTTTGGAAGCTATTGCTGGACGTTTGGTAGAAAAAGCTGCTCTGGCCGAGAAAAACACTTTCGGAGCACCATGCAGGTACATTTGAGTTTCCCAGGCAAACGAAAGCAGTTACACCAAAGTTTCTAGTTTCTGTTTGTGTCTCCCCTGAGGAGGTTTCAGGCTAGCAATGTCTTTCAGTACTATCTCTTTTGGTTTGGAAGCTATTGCTTGACGTTTGGCATGTTTTGTAGAAAAAGCTGCTCCGGCCGAGAAAAACACTTTTGGTGCACCATGCAGGTACATTTGAGTTTCCCAGGCAAACGAAAGCAGTTACACCAAAGTTTCTAGTTTCTGTTTGTGTCTCCCCTGAGGAGGTTTCAGGCCAGCTATGTCTTTCAGTACTATCTGTTTTGGTTTGGAAGCTATTGCTGGACGTTTGGTAGAAAAAGCTTCTCCGGCCGAGAAAAACACTTTTGGTGCACCATGCAGGTACATTTGAGTTTCCCAGGCAAACGAAAGCAGTTACACCAAAGTTTCTAGTTTCTGTTTGTGTCTCCCCTGAGGAGGTTTCAGGCCAGCTATGTCTTTCAGTACTATCTCTTTTGGTTTGGAAGCTATTGCTGGACGTTTGGTAGAAAAAGCTGCTCCGGCCGAGAAAAACACTTTTGGTGCACCATGCAGGTACATTTGAGTTTCCCAGGCAAACGAAAGCAGTGACACCAAAGTTTCTAGTTTCTGTTTGTGTCTCCCCTGAGGAGGTTTCAGGCCAGCTATGTCTTTCAGTACTATCTCTTTTGGTTTGGAAGCTATTGCTGGACGTTTGGTAGAAAAAGCTGCTCCGGCCGAGAAAAACACTTTTGGTGCACCATGCAGGTACATTTGAGTTTCCCAGGCAAACGAAAGCCGTGACTCCAAAGTTTCTAGTTTCTGTTTGTGTCTTCCCTGAGGAGGTTTCAGGCCAGCTATGTCTCTCAGTACTATCTCTTTTGGTTTGGAAGCTATTGCTGGACGTTTGGTAGAAAAATCTGCTCAGGCCGAGAAAAACACTTTTGGTGCACCATGCAGGTACATTTGAGTTTCCCAGGCAAACGAAAGCAGTTACACCAAAGTTTCTAGTTTCTGTTTGTGTCTCCCCTGAGGAGGTTTCAGGCCAGCTATGTCTTTCAGTACTATCTCTTTTGGTTTGGAAGCTATTGCTGGACGTTTGGTAGAAAAAGCTGCTCCGGCCGAGAAAAACACTTTTGGTGCACCATGCAGGTACATTTGAGTTTCCCAGGCAAACGAAAGCAGTTACACCAAAGTTTCTAGTTTCTGTTTGTTTCTCCCCTGAGGAGGTTTCAGGCCAGCAATATCTTTCAGAACTATCTCTTTTGGTTTGGAAGCTATTGCTGGACGTTTGGTAGAAAAAGCCTCTCCGGCCGAGAAAAACACTTTTGGTGGACCGTGCAGGTATATTTGATTTTCCCAGGCAAACGAAAGCAGTTACACCAAAGTTTCTAGTTTCTGTTTGTGTCTCCCCTGAGGAGGTTTCAGGCCAGCTATGTCTTTCAGTACTATCTCTTTTGGTTTGGAGGCTATTGCTGGACGTTTGGCATGTTTGGTAGAAAAAGCTTCTAGGGTCGAAAAAAACACTTTTGGTACACCATGCAAGTACATTTGAGTTTCCCAGGCAAACGAAAGCAGTTACACCAAAGTTTCTAGTTTCTGTTTGTGTCTCCCCTGAGGAGGTTTCAGGCCAGCTATGTCTTTCAGTACTATCTCTTTTGGTTTGGAAGCTATTGCTGGACGTTTGGTAGAAAAAGCTGCTCTGGCCGAGAAAAACACTTTCGGAGCACCATGCAGGTACATTTGAGATTCCCAGGCAAACGAAAGCAGTTAAACCAAAGTTTCTAGTTTCTGTTTGTGTCTCCCCTGAGGAGGTTTCAGGCCAGCTATGTCTTTCAGTACTATCTCTTTTGGTTTGGATGCTATTGCTGGACGTTTGGTAGAAAAAGCTGCTCCGGCCGAGAAAAACACTTTTGGTGCACCATGCAGGTACATTTGAGTTTCCCAGGCAAACGAAAGCAGTGACACCAAAGTTTCTAGTTTCTGTTTGTGTCTCCCCTGAGGAGGTTTCAGGCCAGCTATGTCTTTCAGTACTATCTCTTTTGGTTTGGAGGCTATTGCTGGACGTTTGGCATGTTTGGTAGAAAAAGCTTCTCCGGCCGAGAAAAACACTATTGGTGCACCATGCAGGTACATTTGAGTTTCCCAGGCAAACGAAAGCAGTGACACCAAAGTTTCTAGTTTCTGTTTGTGTCTCCCCTGAGGAGGTTTCAGGCCAGCTATGTCTTTCAGTACTATCTCTTTTGGTTTGGAAGCTATTGCTGGACGTTTGGTAGAAAAAGCTGCTCTGGCCGAGAAAAACACTTTCGGAGCACCATGCAGGTACATTTGAGTTTCCCAGGCAAACGAAAGCAGTTACACCAAAGTTTCTAGTTTCTGTTTGTGTCTCCCCTGAGGAGGTTTCAGGCTAGCAATGTCTTTCAGTACTATCTCTTTTGGTTTGGAAGCTATTGCTTGACGTTTGGCATGTTTTGTAGAAAAAGCTGCTCCGGCCGAGAAAAACACTTTTGGTGCACCATGCAGGTACATTTGAGTTTCCCAGGCAAACGAAAGCAGTTACACCAAAGTTTCTAGTTTCTGTTTGTGTCTCCCCTGAGGAGGTTTCAGGCCAGCTATGTCTTTCAGTACTATCTATTTTGGTTTGGAAGCTATTGCTGGACGTTTGGTAGAAAAAGTTGCTCTGGCCGAGAAAAACACTTTTGGTGCACCATGCAGGTACATTTGAGATTCCCAGGCAAACGAAAGCAGTTAAACCAAAGTTTCTAGTTTCTGTTTGTGTCTCCCCTGAGGAGGTTTCAGGCCAGCTATGTCTTTCAGTACTATCTCTTTTGGTTTGGAAGCTATTGCTGGACGTTTGGTAGAAAAAGCTGCTCCGGCCGAGAAAAACACTTTTGGTGCACCATGCAGGTACATTTGAGTTTCCCAGGCAAACGAAAGCAGTGACACCAAAGTTTCTAGTTTCTGTTTGTGTCTCCCCTGAGGAGGTTTCAGGCCAGCTATGTCTTTCAGTACTATCTCTTTTGGTTTGGAGGCTATTGCTGGACGTTTGGCATGTTTGGTAGAAAAAGCTTCTCCGGCCGAGAAAAACACTATTGGTGCACCATGCAGGTACATTTGAGTTTCCCAGGCAAACGAAAGCAGTGACACCAAAGTTTCTAGTTTCTGTTTGTGTCTCCCCTGAGGAGGTTTCAGGCCAGCTATGTCTTTCAGTACTATCTCTTTTGGTTTGGAAGCTATTGCTGGACATTTTGTAGAAAAAGCTGCTCCGGCCGAGAAAAACACTTTTGGTGCACCATGCAGGTACATTTGAGTTTCCCAGGCAAACGAAAGCAGTTACACCAAAGTTTCTAGTTTCTGTTTGTGTCTCCCCTGAGGAGGTTTCAGGCCAGCAATATCTTTCAGTACTATCTCTTTTGGTTTGGAAGCTATTGCTGGACGTTTAGTAGAAAAAGCTGCTCCGGCCGAGAAAAACACTTTTGGTGCACCATGCAGGTACATTTGAGTTTCCCAGGCAAACGAAAGCAGTGACACCAAAGTTTCTAGTTTCTGTTTGTGTCTCCCCTGAGGAGGTTTCAGGCCAGCTATGTCTTTCAGTACTATCTCTTTTGGTTTGGAAGCTATTGCTGGACGTTTGGTAGAAAAAGCTTCTCCGGCCGAGAAAAACACTTTTGGTGCACCATGCAGGTACATTTGAGTTTCCCAGGCAAACGAAAGCAGTTACACCAAAGTTTCTAGTTTCTGTTTGTGTCTCCCCTGAGGAGGTTTCAGGCCAGCTATGTCTTTCAGTACTATCTCTTTTGGTTTGGAAGCTATTGCTGGACGTTTGGTAGAAAAAGCTGCTCCGGCCGAGAAAAACACTTTTGGTGCACCATGCAGGTACATTTGAGTTTCCCAGGCAAACGAAAGCAGTGACACCAAAGTTTCTAGTTTCTGTTTGTGTCTCCCCTGAGGAGGTTTCAGGCCAGCTATGTCTTTCAGTACTATCTCTTTTGGTTTGGAAGCTATTGCTGGACGTTTGGTAGAAAAAGCTGCTCCGGCCGAGAAAAACACTTTTGGTGCACCATGCAGGTACATTTGAGTTTCCCAGGCAAACGAAAGCCGTGACTCCAAAGTTTCTAGTTTCTGTTTGTGTCTTCCCTGAGGAGGTTTCAGGCCAGCTATGTCTCTCAGTACTATCTCTTTTGGTTTGGAAGCTATTGCTGGACGTTTGGTAGAAAAATCTGCTCAGGCCGAGAAAAACACTTTTGGTGCACCATGCAGGTACATTTGAGTTTCCCAGGCAAACGAAAGCAGTTACACCAAAGTTTCTAGTTTCTGTTTGTGTCTCCCCTGAGGAGGTTTCAGGCCAGCTATGTCTTTCAGTACTATCTCTTTTGGTTTGGAAGCTATTGCTGGACGTTTGGTAGAAAAAGCTGCTCCGGCCGAGAAAAACACTTTTGGTGCACCATGCAGGTACATTTGAGTTTCCCAGACAAACGAAAGCAGTTACACCAAAGTTTCTAGTTTCTGTTTGTTTCTCCCCTGAGGAGGTTTCAGGCCAGCAATATCTTTCAGAACTATCTCTTTTGGTTTGGAAGCTATTGCTGGACGTTTGGTAGAAAAAGCCTCTCCGGCCGAGAAAAACACTTTTGGTGGACCGTGCAGGTATATTTGATTTTCCCAGGCAAACGAAAGCAGTTACACCAAAGTTTCTAGTTTCTGTTTGTGTCTCCCCTGAGGAGGTTTCAGGCCAGCTATGTCTTTCAGTACTATCTCTTTTGGTTTGGAGGCTATTGCTGGACGTTTGGCATGTTTGGTAGAAAAAGCTTCTAGGGTCGAAAAAAACACTTTTGGTGCACCATGCAAGTACATTTGAGTTTCCCAGGCAAACGAAAGCAGTTACACCAAAGTTTCTAGTTTCTGTTTGTGTCTCCCCTGAGGAGGTTTCAGGCCAGCTATGTCTTTCAGTACTATCTCTTTTGGTTTGGAAGCTATTGCTGGACGTTTGGTAGAAAAAGCTGCTCTGGCCGAGAAAAACACTTTCGGAGCACCATGCAGGTACATTTGAGAATCCCAGGCAAACGAAAGCAGTTAAACCAAAGTTTCTAGTTTCTGTTTGTGTCTCCCCTGAGGAGGTTTCAGGCCAGCTATGTCTTTCAGTACTATCTCTTTTGGTTTGGATGCTATTGCTGGACGTTTGGTAGAAAAAGCTGCTCCGGCCGAGAAAAACACTTTTGGTGCACCATGCAGGTACATTTGAGTTTCCCAAGCAAACGAAAGCAGTGACACCAAAGTTTCTAGTTTCTGTTTGTGTCTCCCCTGAGGAGGTTTCAGGCCAGCTATGTCTTTCAGTACTATCTCTTTTGGTTTGGAGGCTATTGCTGGACGTTTGGCATGTTTGGTAGAAAAAGCTTCTCCGGCCGAGAAAAACACTATTGGTGCACCATGCAGGTACATTTGAGTTTCCCAGGCAAACGAAAGCAGTGACACCAAAGTTTCTAGTTTCTGTTTGTGTCTCCCCTGAGGAGGTTTCAGGCCAGCTATGTCTTTCAGTACTATCTCTTTTGGTTTGGAAGCTATTGCTGGACGTTTTGTAGAAAAAGCTGCTCCGGCCGAGAAAAACACTTTTGGTGCACCATGCAGGTACATTTGAGTTTCCCAGGCAAACGAAAGCAGTGACACCAAAGTTTCTAGTTTCTGTTTGTGTCTCCCCTGAGGAGGTTTCAGGCCAGCAATATCTTTCAGTACTATCTCTTTTGGTTTGGAAGCTATTGCTGGACGTTTAGTAGAAAAAGCTGCTCCGGCCGAGAAAAACACTTTTGGTGCACCATGCAGGTACATTTGAGTTTCCCAGGCAAACGAAAGCAGTGACACCAAAGTTTCTAGTTTCTGTTTGTGTCTCCCCTGAGGAGGTTTCAGGCCAGCTATGTCTTTCAGTACTATCTCTTTTGGTTTGGAAGCTATTGCTGGACGTTTGGTAGAAAAAGCTTCTCCGGCCGAGAAAAACACTTTTGGTGCACCATGCAGGTACATTTGAGTTTCCCAGGCAAACGAAAGCAGTTACACCAAAGTTTCTAGTTTCTGTTTGTGTCTCCCCTGAGGAGGTTTCAGGCCAGCTATGTCTTTCAGTACTATCTCTTTTGGTTTGGAAGCTATTGCTGGACGTTTGGTAGAAAAAGCTGCTCCGGCCGAGAAAAACACTTTTGGTGCACCATGCAGGTACATTTGAGTTTCCCAGGCAAACGAAAGCAGTGACACCAAAGTTTCTAGTTTCTGTTTGTGTCTCCCCTGAGGAGGTTTCAGGCCAGCTATGTCTTTCAGTACTATCTCTTTTGGTTTGGAAGCTATTGCTGGACGTTTGGTAGAAAAAGCTGCTCCGGCCGAGAAAAACACTTTTGGTGCACCATGCAGGTACATTTGAGTTTCCCAGGCAAACGAAAGCCGTGACTCCAAAGTTTCTAGTTTCTGTTTGTGTCTTCCCTGAGGAGGTTTCAGGCCAGCTATGTCTCTCAGTACTATCTCTTTTGGTTTGGAAGCTATTGCTGGACGTTTGGTAGAAAAATCTGCTCAGGCCGAGAAAAACACTTTTGGTGCACCATGCAGGTACATTTGAGTTTCCCAGGCAAACGAAAGCAGTTACACCAAAGTTTCTAGTTTCTGTTTGTGTCTCCCCTGAGGAGGTTTCAGGCCAGCTATGTCTTTCAGTACTATCTCTTTTGGTTTGGAAGCTATTGCTGGACGTTTGGCATGTTTGGTAGAAAAAGCTGCTCCGGCCGAGAAAAACACTTTTGGTGCACCATGCAGGTACATTTGAGTTTCCCAGGCAAACGAAAGCAGTTACACCAAAGTTTCTAGTTTCTGTTTGTTTCTCCCCTGAGGAGGTTTCAGGCCAGCAATATCTTTCAGAACTATCTCTTTTGGTTTGGAAGCTATTGCTGGACGTTTGGTAGAAAAAGCCTCTCAGGCCGAGAAAAACACTTTTGGTGGACCGTGCAGGTATATTTGATTTTCCCAGGCAAACGAAAGCAGTTACACCAAAGTTTCTAGTTTCTGTTTGTGTCTCCCCTGAGGAGGTTTCAGGCCAGCTATGTCTTTCAGTACTATCTCTTTTGGTTTGGAGGCTATTGCTGGACGTTTGGCATGTTTGGTAGAAAAAGCTTCTAGGGCCGAAAAAAACACTTTTGGTGCACCATGCAAGTACATTTGAGTTTCCCAGGCAAACGAAAGCAGTTACACCAAAGTTTCTAGTTTCTGTTTGTGTCTCCCCTGAGGAGGTTTCAGGCCAGCTATGTCTTTCAGTACTATCTCTTTTGGTTTGGAAGCTATTGCTGGACGTTTGGTAGAAAAAGCTGCTCTGGCCGAGAAAAACACTTTCGGAGCACCATGCAGGTACATTTGATTTTCCCAGGCAAACGAAAGCAGTTACACCAAATTTTCTAGTTTCTGTTTGTGTCTCCCCTGAGGAGGTTTCAGGCCAGCTATGTCTTTCAGTACTATCTCTTTTGGTTTGGAGGCTATTGCTGGACGTTTGGCATGTTTGGTAGAAAAAGCTTCTACGGCCGAGAAAAACACTATTGGTGCACCATGGAGGTACATTTGAGTTTCCCAGGCAAACGAAAGCAGTTACACCAAAGTTTCTAGTTTCTGTTTGTGTCTCCCCTGAGGAGGTTTCAGGCCAGCAATATCTTTCAGTACTATCTCTTTTGGTTTGGAAGCTATTGCTGGACGTTTGGTAGAAAAATCTGCTCCGGCCGAGAAAAACACTTTTGGTGCACCATGCAGGTACATTTGAGTTTCCCAGGCAAACGAAAGCAGTGACACCAAAGTTTCTAGTTTCTGTTTGTGTCTCCCCTGAGGAGGTTTCAGGCCAGCTATGTCTTTCATACTATCTCTTTTGGTTTGGAAGCTATTGCTGGACGTTTGGCATGTTTGGTAGAAAAAGCTGCTCCGGCCGAGAAAAACACTTTTGGTGCACCATGCAGTTACATTTGAGTTTCCCAGGCAAACGAAAGCAGTTACACCAAAGTTTCTAGTTTCTGTTTGTGTCTTTCCTGAGGAGGTTTCAGGCCAGCTATGTCTTTCATAATATCTCTTTTGGTTTGGAAGCTATTGCTGGACGTTTGGTAGAAAAAGCTGCTCCGGCCGAGAAAAACACTTTTGGTGCACCATGCAGGTACATTTGAGTTTCCCAGGCAAACGAAAGCAGCTACACCAAAGTTTCTAGTTTCTGTTTGTGTCTCCCCTGAGGAGGTTTCAGGCCAGCAATATCTTTCAGTACTATCTCTTTTGGTTTGGAAGCTATTGCTGGACGTTTTGTAGAAAAAGCTTCTCCGGCCGAGAAAAACACTTTTGGTGCACCATGCAGGTACATTTGAGTTTCCCAGGCAAACGAAAGCCGTGACTTCAAAGTTTCTAGTTTCTGTTTGTGTCTTCCCTGAGGAGGTTTCAGGCCAGCTATGTCTCTCAGTACTATCTCTTTTGGTTTGGAAGCTATTGCTGGACGTTTGGTAGAAAAAGCTTCTACGGCCGAGAAAAACACTATTGGTGCACCATGCAGGTACATTTGAGTTTCCCAGGCAAACGAAAGCAGTTACACCAAAGTTTCTAGTTTCTGTTTGTGTCTCCCCTGAGGAGGTTTCAGGCCAGCTATGTCTTTCAGTACTATCTCTTTTGGTTTGGAAGCTATTGCTGGACGTTTGGTAGAAAAAGCTGCTCCGGCCGAGAAAAACACTTTTGGTGCACCATGCAGGTACATTTGAGTTTCCCAGGCAAACGAAAGCAGTTACACCAAAGTTTCTAGTTTCTGTTTGTGTCTCCCCTGAGGAGGTTTCAGGCCAGCAATATCTTTCAGTACTATCTCTTTTGGTTTGGAAGCTATTGCTGGACGTTTTGTAGAAAAAGCTTCTCCGGCCGAGAAAAACACTTTTGGTGGACCATGCAGGTACATTTGATTTTCCCAGGCAAACGAAAGCAGTTACACCAAAGTTTCTAGTTTCTGTTTGTGTCTCCCCTGAGGAGGTTTCAGGCCAGCTATGTCTTTCAGTACTATCTCTTTTTGTTTGGATGCTATTTCTGGACGTTTGGCATGCTTGGTAGAAAAAGCTTCTACGGCCGAGAAAAACACTTTTGGTGCACCATGCAAGTACATTTGAGTTTCCCAGGCAAACGAAAGCAGTTACACCAAAGTTTCTAGTTTCTGTTTGTGTCTCCCCTGAGGAGGTTCAGGCCAGCTATGTCTTTCAGTACTATCTCTTTTGGTTTGGAAGCTATTGCTGGACGTTTGGTAGAAAAAGCTGCTCTGGCCGAGAAAAACACTTTCGGAGCACCATGCAGGTACATTTGAGTTTCACAGGCAAACGAAAGCAGTTACACCAAAGTTTCTAGTTTCTGTTTGTGTCTCCCCTGAGGAGGTTTCAGGCTAGCAATGTCTTTCAGTACTATCTCTTTTGGTTTGGAAGCTATTGCTGGACGTTTGGCATGTTTTGTAGAAAAAGCTGCTCCGGCCGAGAAAAACACTTTTGGTGCACCATGCAGGTACATTTGAGTTTCCCAGGCAAACGAAAGCAGTTACACCAAAGTTTCTAGTTTCTGTTTGTGTCTCCCCTGAGGAGGTTTCAGGCCAGCTATGTCTTTCAGTACTATCTCTTTTGGTTTGGAAGCTATTGCTGGACGTTTGGTAGAAAAAGCTGCTCTGGCCGAGAAAAACACTTTTGGTGCACAATGCAGGTACATTTGAGTTTCCCAGGCAAACGAAAGCAGTTACACCAAAGTTTCTAGTTTCTGTTTGTGTCTCCCCTGAGGAGGTTTCAGGCCAGCTATGTCTTTCAGTACTATCTCTTTTGGTTTGGAAGCTATTGCTGGACGTTTGGTAGAAAAAGCCTCTCCGGCCGAGAAAAACACTTTTGGTGCACCATGCAGGTACATTTGAGTTTCCCAGGCAAACGAAAGCAGTTACACCAAAGTTTCTAGTTTCTGTTTGTGTCTCCCCTGAGGAGGTTTCAGGCCAGCTATGTCTTTCAGTACTATCTCTTTTGGTTTGGAGGCTATTGCTAGACGTTTGGCATGTTTGGTAGAAAAAGCTTCTACGGCCGAGAAAAACACTTTTGGTGCACCATGCAGGTACATTTGAGTTTCCCAGGCAAACGAAAGCAGTTACACCAAAGTTTCTAGTTTCTGTTTGTGTCTCCCCTGAGGAGGTTTCAGGCCAGCTATGTCTTTCAGTACTATCTCTTTTGGTTTGGAAGCTATTGCTGGACGTTTGGTAGAAAAAGCTGCTCTGGCCGAGAAAAACACTTTTGGTGCACAATGCAGGTACATTTGAGTTTCCCAGGCAAACGAAAGCAGTTACACCAAAGTTTCTAGTTTCTGTTTGTGTCTCCCCTGAGGAGGTTTAAGGCTAGCAATGTCTTTTAGTACTATCTCTTTTGGTTTGGAAGCTATTGCTGGACGTTTGGCATGTTTGGTAGAAAAAGCTGCTCCGGCCGAGAAAAACACTTTTGGTGCACCATGCAGGTACATTTGAGTTTCCCAGGCAAACGAAAGCAGTGACACCAAAGTTTCTAGTTTCTGTTTGTGTCTCCCCTGAGGAGGTTTCAGGCCAGCAATATCTTTCAGTACTATCTGTTTTGGTTTGGAAGCTATTGCTGGACGTTTGGTAGAAAAAGCTGCTCTGGCCGAGAAAAACACTTTCGGAGCACCATGCAGGTACATTTGAGTTTCACAGGCAAACGAAAGCAGTTACACCAAAGTTTCTAGTTTCTGTTTGTGTCTCCCCTGAGGAGGTTTCAGGCTAGCAATGTCTTTCAGTACTATCTCTTTTGGTTTGGAAGCTATTGCTGGACGTTTGGCATGTTTTGTAGAAAAAGCTGCTCCGGCCGAGAAAAACACTTTTGGTGCACCATGCAGGTACATTTGAGTTTCCCAGGCAAACGAAAGCAGTTACACCAAAGTTTCTAGTTTCTGTTTGTGTCTCCCCTGAGGAGGTTTCAGGCCAGCTATGTCTTTCAGTACTATCTCTTTTGGTTTGGAAGCTATTGCTGGACGTTTGGTAGAAAAAGCTGCTCTGGCCGAGAAAAACACTTTTGGTGCACAATGCAGGTACATTTGAGTTTCCCAGGCAAACGAAAGCAGTTACACCAAAGTTTCTAGTTTCTGTTTGTGTCTCCCCTGAGGAGGTTTCAGGCCAGCTATGTCTTTCAGTACTATCTCTTTTGGTTTGGAAGCTATTGCTGGACGTTTGGTAGAAAAAGCCTCTCCGGCCGAGAAAAACACTTTTGGTGCACCATGCAGGTACATTTGAGTTTCCCAGGCAAACGAAAGCAGTTACACCAAAGTTTCTAGTTTCTGTTTGTGTCTCCCCTGAGGAGGTTTCAGGCCAGCTATGTCTTTCAGTACTATCTCTTTTGGTTTGGAGGCTATTGCTAGACGTTTGGCATGTTTGGTAGAAAAAGCTTCTACGGCCGAGAAAAACACTTTTGGTGCACCATGCAGGTACATTTGAGTTTCCCAGGCAAACGAAAGCAGTTACACCAAAGTTTCTAGTTTCTGTTTGTGTCTCCCCTGAGGAGGTTTCAGGCCAGCTATGTCTTTCAGTACTATCTCTTTTGGTTTGGAAGCTATTGCTGGACGTTTGGTAGAAAAAGCTGCTCTGGCCGAGAAAAACACTTTTGGTGCACAATGCAGGTACATTTGAGTTTCCCAGGCAAACGAAAGCAGTTACACCAAAGTTTCTAGTTTCTGTTTGTGTCTCCCCTGAGGAGGTTTAAGGCTAGCAATGTCTTTTAGTACTATCTCTTTTGGTTTGGAAGCTATTGCTGGACGTTTGGCATGTTTGGTAGAAAAAGCTGCTCCGGCCGAGAAAAACACTTTTGGTGCACCATGCAGGTACATTTGAGTTTCCCAGGCAAACGAAAGCAGTGACACCAAAGTTTCTAGTTTCTGTTTGTGTCTCCCCTGAGGAGGTTTCAGGCCAGCAATATCTTTCAGTACTATCTGTTTTGGTTTGGAAGCTATTGCTGGACGTTTGGTAGAAAAAGCTGCTCCGGCCGAGAAAAACACTTTTGGTGCACCATGCAGGTACATTTGAGTTTCCCAGGCAAACGAAAGCAGTTACACCAAAGTTTCTAGTTTCTGTTTGTGTCTCCCCTGAGGAGGTTTCAGGCCAGCTATGTCTTTCAGTACTATCTCTTTTGGTTTGGAAGCTATTGCTGGACGTTTGGTAGAAAAAGCTGCTCTGGCCGAGAAAAACACTTTTGGTGCACAATGCAGGTACATTTGAGTTTCCCAGGCAAACGAAAGCAGTTACACCAAAGTTTCTAGTTTCTGTTTGTGTCTCCCCTGAGGAGGTTTCAGGCCAGCTATGTCTTTCAGTACTATCTCTTTTGGTTTGGAAGCTATTGCTGGACGTTTGGTAGAAAAAGCCTCTCCGGCCGAGAAAAACACTTTTGGTGCACCATGCAGGTACATTTGAGTTTCCCAGGCAAACCAAAGCAGTTACACCAAAGTTTCTAGTTT
The DNA here is from genome assembly GCA_022605575.1 of Laterallus jamaicensis coturniculus. NCBI lineage: Eukaryota > Metazoa > Chordata > Aves > Gruiformes > Rallidae > Laterallus > Laterallus jamaicensis. The sequence continues at coordinate 4,863,323 of JAKCOX010000001.1, forward strand.
CTGTTTGTGTCTCCCCTGAGGAGGTTTCAGGCCAGCTATGTCTTTCAGTACTATCTCTTTTGGTTTGGAAGCTATTGCTGGACGTTTGGCATGTTTGGTAGAAAAAGCTTCTACGGCCGAGAAAAACACTTTTGGTGCACCATGCAGGTACATTTGAGTTTCCCAGGCAAACGAAAGCAGTTACACCAAAGTTTCTAGTTTCTGTTTGTGTCTCCCCTGAGGAGGTTTCAGGCCAGCTATGTCTTTCAGTACTATCTCTTTTGGTTTGGAAGCTATTGCTGGACGTTTGGTAGAAAAAGCTGCTCTGGCCGAGAAAAACACTTTTGGTGCACAATGCAGGTACATTTGAGTTTCCCAGGCAAACGAAAGCAGTTACACCAAAGTTTCTAGTTTCTGTTTGTGTCTCCCCTGAGGAGGTTTCAGGCCAGCTATGTCTTTTAGTACTATCTCTTTTGGTTTGGAAGCTATTGCTGGACGTTTGGCATGTTTGGTAGAAAAAGCTGCTCCGGCCGAGAAAAACACTTTTGGTGCACCATGCAGGTACATTTGAGTTTCCCAGGCAAACGAAAGCAGTGACACCAAAGTTTCTAGTTTCTGTTTGTGTCTCCCCTGAGGAGGTTTCAGGCCAGCAATATCTATCAGTACTATCTGTTTTGGTTTGGAAGCTATTGCTGGACGTTTGGTAGAAAAAGCTGCTCCGGCCGAGAAAAACACTTTTGGTGCACCATGCAGGTACATTTGAGTTTCCCAGGCAAACGAAAGCAGTTACACCAAAGTTTCTAGTTTCTGTTTGTGTCTCCCCTGAGGAGGTTTCAGGCCAGCTATGTCTTTCATACTATCTCTTTTGGTTTGGAAGCTATTGCTGGACGTTTGGCATGTTTGGTTAAAAAAGCTGCTCCGGCCGAGACAAACACTTTTGGTGCACCATGCAGGTACATTTGAGTTTCCCAGGCAAACGAAAGCAGTTACACCAAAGTTTCTAGTTTCTGTTTGTGTCTCCCCTGAGGAGGTTTCAGGCCAGCTATGTCTTTCATACTATCTCTTTTGGTTTGGAAGCTATTGCTGGACGTTTGGTAGAAAAAGCTTCTCCGGCCAAGAAAAACACTATTGGTGCACCATGCAGGTACATTTGAGTTTCCCAGGCAAACGAAAGCAGTTACACCAAAGTTTCTAGTTTCTGTTTGTGTCTCCCCTGAGGAGGTTTCAGGCCAGCTATGTCTTTCAGTACTATCTCTTTTGGTTTGGAAGCTATTGCTGGACGTTTGGTAGAAAAAGCTGCTCCGGCCGAGAAAAACACTTTTGGTGCACCATGCAGGTACATTTGAGTTTCCCAGGCAAACGAAAGAAGTGACACCAAAGTTTCTAGTTTCTGTTTGTGTCTCCCCTGAGGAGGTTTCAGGCCAGCTATGTCTTTCATACTATCTCTTTTTGTTTGGAAGCTATTGCTGGACGTTTGGCATGTTTGGTAGAAAAAGCGTCTCCGGCCGAGAAAAACACTTTTGGTGCACCATGCAGGTACATTTGAGTTTCCCAGGCAAACGAAAGCAGTTACACCAAAGTTTCTAGTTTCTGTTTGTGTCTTTCCTGAGGAGGTTTCAGGCCAGCTATGTCTTTCATAGTATCTCTTTTGGTTTGGAAGCTATTGCTGGACGTTTGGTAGAAAAAGCTGCTCCGGCCGAGAAAAACACTTTTGGTGCACCATGCAGGTACATTTGAGTTTCCCAGGCAAACGAAAGCAGCTACACCAAAGTTTCTAGTTTCTGTTTGTGTCTCCCCTTAGGAGGTTTCAGGCCAGCAATATCTTTCAGTACTATCTCTTTTGGTTTGGAAGCTATTGCTGGACGTTTGGTAGAAAAAGCTGCTCCGGCCGAGAAAAACACTTTTGGTGCACCATGCAGGTACATTTGAGTTTCCCAGGCAAACGAAAGCCGTGACTCCAAAGTTTCTAGTTTCTGTTTGTGTCTTCCCTGAGGAGGTTTCAGGCCAGCTATGTCTCTCAGTACTATCTCTTTTGGTTTGGAAGCTATTGCTGGACGTTTGGTAGAAAAAGCTGCTCCGGCCGAGAAAAACACTTTTGGTGCACCATGCAGGTACATTTGAGTTTCCCAGGCAAACGAAAGCAGTTACACCAAAGTTTCTAGTTTCTGTTTGTGTCTCCCCTGAGGCGGTTTCAGGCCAGCTATGTCTTTCAGTACTATCTCTTTTGGTTTGGAGGCTATTGCTGGACGTTTGGCATGTTTGGTAGAAAAAGCTTCTACGGCCGAGAAAAACACTTTTGGTGCACCATGCAAGTACATTTGAGATTCCCAGGCAAACGAAAGCAGTTACACCAAAGTTTCTAGTTTCTGTTTGTGTCTCCCCTGAGGAGGTTTCAGGCCAGCTATGTCTTTCAGTACTATCTCTTTTGGTTTGGAAGCTATTGCTGGACGTTTGGTAGAAAAAGCTGCTCTGGCCGAGAAAAACACTTTCGGAGCACCATGCAGGTACATTTGAGTATCCCAGGCAAACGATAGCTGTTACACCAAAGTTTCTAGTTTCTGTTTGTGTCTCCCCTGAGGAGGTTTCAGGCTAGCAATGTCTTTCAGTACTATCTTTTTGTTTGGAAGCTATTGCTGGACGTTTGGCATGTTTTGTAGAAAAAGCTGCTCCGGCCGAGAAAAACACTTTTGGTGCACCATGCAGGTACATTTGAGTTTCCCAGGCAAACGAAAGCAGTTACACCAAAGTTTCTAGTTTCTGTTTGTGTCTCCCCTGAGGAGGTTTCAGGCCAGCTATGTCTTTCAGTCCTATCTATTTTGGTTTGGAAGCTATTGCTGGACGTTTGGTAGAAAAAGTTGCTCTGGCCGAGAAAAACACTTTTGGTGCACCATGCAGGTACATTTGAGTTTCCCAGGCAAACGAAAGCAGTTAAACCAAAGTTTCTAGTTTCTGTTTGTGTCTCCCCTGAGGAGGTTTCAGGCCAGCTATGTCTCTCAGTACTATCTCTTTTGGTTTGGAAGCTATTGCTGGACGTTTGGTAGAAAAAGCTGCTCCGGCCGAGAAAAACACTTTTGGTGCACCATGCAGGTACATTTGAGTTTCCCAGGCAAACGAAAGCAGTTACACCAAAGTTTCTAGTTTCTGTTTGTGTCTCCCCTGAGGAGGTTTCAGGCCAGCTATGTCTTTCAGTACTATCTCTTTTGGTTTGGAGGCTATTCCTGGACGTTTGGCATGTTTGGTAGAAAAAGCTTCTACGGCCGAGAAAAACACATTTGGTGCACCATGCAGGTACATTTGAGTTTCCCAGGCAAACGAAAGCAGTTACACCAAAGTTTCTAGTTTCTGTTTGTGTCTCCCCTGAGGAGGTTTCAGGCCAGCTATGTCTTTCAGTACTATCTCTTTTGGTTTGGAAGCTATTGCTGGACGTTTGGTAGAAAAAGCTGCTCCGGCCGAGAAAAACACTTTTGGTGCACCATGCAGGTACATTTGAGTTTCCCAGGCAAACGAAAGCAGTTACACCAAAGTTTCTAGTTTCTGTTTGTGTCTCCCCTGAGGAGGTTTCAGGCCAGCTATGTCTTTCAGTACTATCTCTTTTGGTTTGGAAGCTATTGCTGGACGTTTGGTAGAAAAAGCTTCTCCGGCCGAGAAAAACACTTTTGGTGCACCATGCAGGTACATTTGAGTTTCCCAGGCAAACGAAAGCAGTGACACCAAAGTTTCTAGTTTCTGTTTGTGTCTCCCCTGAGGAGGTTTCAGGCCAGCTATGTCTTTCAGTACTATCTCTTTTGGTTTGGAGGCTATTGCTGGACGTTTGGCATGTTTGGTAGAAAAAGCTTCTACGGCCGAGAAAAACACTATTGGTGCACCATGCAGGTACATTTGAGTTTCCCAGGCAAACGAAAGCAGTTACACCAAAGTTTCTAGTTTCTGTTTGTGTCTCCCCTGAGGAGGTTTCAGGCCAGCTATGTCTTTCAGTACTATCACTTTTGGTTTGGAAGCTATTGCTGGACTTTTTGTAGAAAAAGCTGCTCCAGCCGAGAAAAACACTTTTGGTGCACCATGCAGGTACATTTGAGTTTCCCAGGCAAACGAAAGCAGTTACACCAAAGTTTCTAGTTTCTGTTTGTGTCTCCCCTGAGGAGGTTTCAGGCTAGCAATGTCTTTCAGTACTATCTCTTTTGGTTTGGAAGCTATTGCTGGACGTTTGGCATGTTTGGTAGAAAAAGCTGCTCCGGCCGAGAAAAACACTTTTGGTGCACCATGCAGGTACATTTGAGTTTCCCAGGCAAACGAAAGCAGTTACACCAAAGTTTCTAGTTTCTGTTTGTGTCTCCCCTGAGGAGGTTTCAGGCCAGCAATATCTTTCAGTACTATCTCTTTTGGTTTGGAAGCTATTGCTGGACGTTTGGTAGATAAAGCTTCTCCGGCCGATAAAAACACTATTGGTGCACCATGCAGGTACATTTGAGTTTCCCAGGCAAACGAAAGCAGTTACACCAAAGTTTCTAGTTTCTGTTTGTGTCTCCCCTGAGGAGGTTTCAGGCCAGCTATGTCTTTCATACTATCTCTTTTGGTTTGGAAGCTATTGCTGGACGTTTGGCATGTTTGGTAGAAAAAGCTGCTCCGGCCGAGAAAAACACTTTTGGTGCACCATGCAGGTACATTTGAGTTTCCCAGGCAAACGAAAGCAGTGACACCAAAGTTTCTAGTTTCTGTTTGTGTCTCCCCTGAGGAGGTTTCAGGCCAGCTATGTCTCTCAGTACTATCTCTTTTGGTTTGGAAGCTATTGCTGGACGTTTGGTAGAAAAAGCTGCTCTGGCCGAGAAAAACACTTTCGGAGCACCATGCAGGTACATTTGAGTTTCCCAGGCAAACGAAAGCAGTTACACCAAAGTTTCTAGTTTCTGTTTGTGTCTCCCCTGAGGAGGTTTCAGGCCAGCTATGTCTTTCAGTACTATCTCTTTTGGTTTGGAGGCTATTGCTGGACGTTTAGCATGTTTGGTAGAAAAAGCTTCTACGGCCGAGAAAAACACTATTGGTGCACCATGCAGGTACATTTGAGTTTCCCAGGCAAACGAAAGCAGTTACACCAAAGTTTCTAGTTTCTGTTTGTGTCTCCCCTGAGGAGGTTTCAGGCCAGCTATGTCTTTCAGTACTATCTCTTTTGGTTTGGAAGCTATTGCTGGACGTTTGGTAGAAAAAGCTGCTCCGGCCGAGAAAAACACTTTTGATGCACCATGCAGGTACATTTGAGTTTCCCAGGCAAACGAAAGCAGTGACACCAAAGTTTCTAGTTTCTGTTTGTGTCTCCCCTGAGGAGGTTTCAGGCCAGCTATGTCTTTCATACTATCTCTTTTGGTTTGGAAGCTATTGCTGGACGTTTGGCCTGTTTGGTAGAAAAAGCTGCTCCGGCCGAGAAAAACACTTTTGGTGCACCATGCAGGTACATTTGAGTTTCCCAGGCAAACGAAAGCAGTTACACCAAAGTTTCTAGTTTCTGTTTGTGTCTTTCCTGAGGTGGTTTCAGGCCAGCTATGTCTTTCATACTATCTCTTTTGGTTTGGAAGCTATTGCTGGACGTTTTGTAGAAAAAGCTGCTCCGGCCGAGAAAAACACTTTTGGTGCACCATGCAGGTACATTTGAGTTTCCCAGGCAAACGAAAGCAGCTACACCAAAGTTTCTAGTTTCTGTTTGTGTCTCCCCTGAGGAGGTTTCAGGCCAGCAATATCTTTCAGTACTATCTCTTTTGGTTTGGAAGCTATTGCTGGACGTTTGGTAGAAAAAGCTTCTCCGGCCGAGAAAAACACTTTTGGTGCACCATGCAGGTACATTTGAGTTTCCCAGGCAAACAAAAGCCGTGACTCAAAGTTTCTAGTTTCTGTTTGTGTCTTCCCTGAGGAGGTTTCAGGCCAGCTATGTCTCTCAGTACTATCTCTTTTGGTTTGGAAGCTATTGCTGGACGTTTGGTAGAAAAAGCTGCTCCGGCCGAGAAAAACACTTTTGGTGCACCATGCAGGTACATTTGAGTTTCCCAGGCAAACGAAAGCAGTTACACCAAAGTTTCTAGTTTCTGTTTGTGTCTCCCCTGAGGCGGTTTCAGGCCAGCTATGTCTTTCAGTACTATCTCTTTTGGTTTGGAGGCTATTGCTGGACGTTTGGCATGTTTGGTAGAAAAAGCTTCTACGGCCGAGAAAAACACTTTTGGTGCACCATGCAAGTACATTTGAGTTTCCCAGGTAAACGAAAGCAGTTACACCAAAGTTTCTAGTTTCTGTTTGTGTCTCCCCTGAGGAGGTTTCAGGCCAGCTATGTCTTTCAGTACTATCTCTTTTGGTTTGGAAGCTATTGCTGGACGTTTGGTAGAAAAAGCTGCTCTGGCCGAGAAAAACACTTTCGGAGCACCATGCAGGTACATTTGAGTTTCCCAGGCAAATGAAAGCAGTTACACCAAAGTTTCTAGTTTCTGTTTGTGTCTCCCCTGAGGAGGTTTCAGGCTAGCAATGTCTTTCAGTACTATCTCTTTTGGTTTGGAAGCTATTGCTGGACGTTTGGCATGTTTTGTAGAAAAAGCTGCTCCGGCCGAGAAAAACACTTTTGGTGCACCATGCAGGTACATTTGAGTTTCCCAGGCAAACGAAAGCAGTTACACCAAAGTTTCTAGTTTCTGTTTGTGTCTCCCCTGAGGAGGTTTCAGGCCAGCTATGTCTTTCAGTACTATCTATTTTGGTTTGGAAGCTATTGCTGGACGTTTGGTAGTAAAACCTGCTCTGGCCGAGAAAAACACTTTTGGTGCACCATGCAGGTACATTTGAGTTTCCCAGGCAAACGAAAGCAGTTAAACCAAAGTTTCTAGTTTCTGTTTGTGTCTCCCCTGAGGAGGTTTCAGGCAAGCTATGTCTTTCAGTACTATCTCTTTTGGTTTGGAAGCTATTGCTGGACGTTTGGTAGAAAAAGCTGCTCTGGCCGAGAAAAACACTTTTGGTGCACAATGCAGGTACATTTGAGTTTCCCAGGCAAACGAAAGCAGTTACACCAAAGTTTCTAGTTTCTGTTTGTGTCTCCCCTGAGGAGGTTTCAGGCCAGCTATGTCTTTCAGTACTATCTCTTTTGGTTTGGAAGCTATTGCTGGACGTTTGGTAGAAAAAGCCTCTCCGGCCGAGAAAAACACTTTTGGTGCACCATGCAGGTACATTTGAGTTTCCCAGGCAAACGAAAGCAGTTACACCAAAGTTTCTAGTTTCTGTTTGTGTCTCCCCTGAGGAGGTTTCAGGCCAGCTATGTCTTTCAGTACTATCTCTTTTGGTTTGGAGGCTATTGCTAGACGTTTGGCATGTTTGGTAGAAAAAGCTTCTACGGCCGAGAAAAACACTTTTGGTGCACCATGCAGGTACATTTGAGTTTCCCGGGCAAACGAAAGCAGTTACACCAAAGTTTCTAGTTTCTGTTTGTGTCTCCCCTGAGGAGGTTTCAGGCCAGCTATGTCTTTCAGTACTATCTGTTTTGGTTTGGAAGCTATTGCTGGACGTTTGGTAGAAAAAGCTGCTCTGGCCGAGAAAAACACTTTTGGTGCACCATGCAGGTACATTTGAGTTTCCCAGGCAAACGAAAGCAGTGACACCAAAGTTTCTAGTTTCTGTTTGTGTCTCCCCTGAGGAGGTTTCAGGCCAGCTATGTCTTTCATACTATCTCTTTTGGTTTGGAAGCTATTGCTGGATGTTTGGCATGTTTGGTAGAAAAAGCTGCTCCGGCCGAGAAAAACACTTTTGGTGCACCATGCAGGTACATTTGAGTTTCCCAGGCAAACGAAAGCAGTGACACCAAAGTTTCTAGTTTCTGTTTGTGTCTCCCCTGAGGAGGTTTCAGGCCAGCTATGTCTTTCATACTATCTCTTTTGGTTTGGAAGCTATTGCTGGACGTTTGTCATGTTTGGTAGAAAAAGCTGCTCCGGCCGAGAAAAACACTTTTGGTGCACCATGCAGGTACATTTGAGTTTCCCAGGCAAACGAAAGCAGTTACACCAAAGTTTCTAGTTTCTGTTTGTGTCTTTCCTGAGGAGGTTTCAGGCCAGCTATGTCTTTCATACTATCTCTTTTGGTTTGGAAGCTATTGCTGGACGTTTGGTAGAAAAATCTGCTCCGGCCGAGAAAAACACTTTTGGTGCACCATGCAGGTACATTTTAGTTTCCCAGGAAAACGAAAGCAGTTACACCAAAGTTTCTAGTTTCTGTTTGTGTCTCCCCTGAGGAGGTTTCAGGCCAGCAATATCTTTCAGTACTATCTCTTTTGGTTTGGAAGCTATTGCTGGACGTTTGGTAGAAAAAGCTGCTCCGGCCGAGAAAAACACTTTTGGTGCACCATGCAGGTACATTTGAGTTTCCCAGGCAAACGAAAGCCGTGACTCCAAAGTTTCTAGTTTCTGTTTGTGTCTTCCCTGAGGAGGTTTCAGGCCAGCTATGTCTCTCAGTACTATCTCTTTTGGTTTGGAAGCTATTGCTGGACGTTTGGTAGAAAAAGCTGCTCCGGCCGAGAAAAACACTTTTGGTGCACCATGCAGGTACATTTGAGTTTCCCAGGCAAACGAAAGCAGTTACACCAAAGTTTCTAGTTTCTGTTTGTGTCTCCCCTGAGGAGGTTTCAGGCCAGCTATGTCTTTCAGTACTATCTCTTTTGGTTTGGAAGCTATTGCTGGACGTTTGGTAGAAAAAGCTGCTCCGGCCGAGAAAAACACTTTTGGTGCACCATGCAGGTACATTTGAGTTTCCCAGGCAAACGAAAGCAGTTACACCAAAGTTTCTGGTTTCTGTTTGTGTCTCCCCTGAGGAGGTTTCAGGCCAGCAATATCTTTCAGAACTATCTCTTTTGGTTTGGAAGCTATTGCTGGACGTTTGGTAGAAAAAGCCTCTCCGGCCGAGAAAAACACTTTTGGTGGACCATGCAGGTATATTTGATTTTTCCAGGCAAACGAAAGCAGTTACACCAAAGTTTCTAGTTTCTGTTTGTGTCTCCCCTGAGGAGGTTTCAGGCCAGCTATGTCTTTCAGTACTATCTCTTTTGGTTTGGAGGCTATTTCTGGACGTTTGGCATGTTTTGTAGAAAAAGCTTCTACGGCCGAAAAAAACACTTTTGGTGCACCATGCAAGTACATTTGAGTTTCCCAGGCAAACGAAAGCAGTGACACCAAAGTTTCTAGTTTCTGTTTGTGTCTCCCCTGAGGAGGTTTCAGGCCAGCTATGTCTTTCAGTACTATCTCTTTTGGTTTGGAAGCTATTGCTGGACGTTTGGTAGAAAAAGCTGCTCCGGCCGAGAAAAACACTTTTGGTGCACCATGCAGGTACATTTGAGTTTCCCAGGCAAACGAAAGCAGTGACACCAAAGTTTCTAGTTTCTGTTTGTGTCTCCCCTGAGGAGGTTTCAGGCCAGCTATGTCTTTCAGTACTATCTCTTTTGGTTTGGAGGCTATTGCTGGACGTTTGGCATGTTTGGTAGAAAAAGCTTCTACGGCCGAGAAAAACACTATTGGTGCACCATGCAGGTACATTTGAGTTTCCCAGGCAAACGAAAGCAGTGACACCAAAGTTTCTAGTTTCTGTTTGTGTCTCCCCTGAGGAGGTTTCAGGCCAGCTATGTCTTTCAGTACTATCTCTTTTGGTTTGGAAGCTATTGCTGGACGTTTGGTAGAAAAAGCTGCTCCGGCCGAGAAAAACACTTTTGGTGCACCATGCAGGTACATTTGAGTTTCCCAGGCAAACGAAAGCAGTGACACCAAAGTTTCTAGTTTCTGTTTGTGTCTCCCCTGAGGAGGTTTCAGGCCAGCTATGTCTTTCATACTATCTCTTTTGGTTTGGAAGCTATTGCTGGACGTTTGGCATGTTTGGTAGAAAAAGCTGCTCCGGCCGAGAAAAACACTTTTGGTGCACCATGCAGGTACATTTGAGTTTCCCAGGCAAACGAAAGCAGTTACACCAAAGTTTCTAGTTTCTGTTTGTGTCTTTCCTGAGGAGGTTTCAGGCCAGCTATGTCTTTCATACTATCTCTTTTGGTTTGGAAGCTATTGCTGGACGTTTTGTAGAAAAAGCTGCTCCGGCCGAGAAAAACACTTTTGGTGCACCATGCAGGTACATTTGAGTTTCCCAGGCAAACGAAAGCAGCTACACCAAAGTTTCTAGTTTCTGTTTGTGTCTCCCCTGAGGAGGTTTCAGGCCAGCAATATCTTTCAGTACTATCTCTTTTGGTTTGGAAGCTATTGCTGGACGTTTGGTAGAAAATGCTTCTCCGGCCGAGAAAAACACTTTTGGTGCACCATGCAGGTACATTTGAGTTTCCCAGGCAAACGAAAGCCGTGACTCCAAAGTTTCTAGTTTCTGTTTGTGTCTTCCCTGAGGAGGTTTCAGGCCAGCTATGTCTCTCAGTACTATCTCTTTTGGTTTGGAAGCTATTGCTGGACGTTTGGTAGAAAAAGCTGCTCCGGCCGAGAAAAACACTTTTGGTGCACCATGCAGGTACATTTGAGTTTCCCAGGCAAACGAAAGCAGTTACACCAAAGTTTCTAGTTTCTGTTTGTGTCTCCCCTGAGGAGGTTTCAGGCTAGCAATGTCTTTCAGTACTATCTCTTTTGGTTTGGAAGCTATTGCTGGACGTTTGGCATGTTTTGTAGAAAAAGCTTCTCCGGGCGAGAAAAACACTTTTGGTGCACCATGCAGGTACATTTGAGTTTCCCAGGCAAACGAAAGCAGTTACACCAAAGTTTCTAGTTTCTGTTTGTGTCTCCCCTGAGGAGGTTTCAGGCCAGCTATGTCTTTCAGTACTATCTATTTTGGTTTGGAAGCTATTGCTGGACGTTTGGTAGAAAAAGTTGCTCTGGCCGAGAAAAACACTTTTGGTGCACCATGCAGGTACATTTGAGTTTCCCAGGCAAACGAAAGCAGTTACACCAAAGTTTCTAGTTTCTGTTTGTGTCTCCCCTGAGGAGGTTTCAGGCCAGCTATGTCTTTCAGTACTATCTCTTTTGGTTTGGAAGCTATTGCTGGACGTTTGGTAGAAAAAGCTGCTCCAGCCGAGAAAAACACTTTTGGTGCACCATGCAGGTACATTTGAGTTTCCCAGGCAAACGAAAGCAGTTACACCAAAGTTTCTAGTTTCTGTTTGTGTCTCCCCTGAGGAGGTTTCAGGCCAGCTATGTTATTCAGTACTATCTCTTTTGGTTTGGAAGCTATTGCTGGACGTTTGGCATGTTTGGTAGAAAAAGCTGCTCCGGCCGAGAAAAACACTTTTGGTGCACCATGCAGGTACATTTGAGTTTCCCAGGCAAACGAAAGCAGTTACACCAAAGTTTCTAGTTTCTGTTTGTGTCTTTCCTGAGGAGGTTTCAGGCCAGCTATGTCTTTCATACTATCTCTTTTGGTTTGGAAGCTATTGCTGGACGTTTGGTAGAAAAAGCTGCTCCGGCCGAGAAAAACACTTTTGGTGCACCATGCAGGTACATTTGAGTTTCCCAGGCAAACGAAAGCAGCTACACCAAAGTTTCTAGTTTCTGTTTGTGTCTCCCCTGAGGAGGTTTCAGGCCAGCAACATCTTTCAGTACTATCTCTTTTGGTTTGGAAGCTATTGCTGGACGTTTGGTAGAAAAATCTTCTCCGGCCGAGAAAAACACTTTTGGTGCACCATGCAGGTACATTTGAGTTTCCCAGGCAAACGAAAGCCGTGACTCCAAAGTTTCTAGTTTCTGTTTGTGTCTTCCCTGAGGAGGTTTCAGGCCAGCTATGTCTCTCAGTACTATCTCTTTTGGTTTGGAAGCTATTGCTGGACTTTTGGTAGAAAAAGCTGCTCCGGCCGAGAAAAACACTTTTGGTGCACCATGCAGGTACATTTGAGTTTCCCAGGCAAACGAAAGCAGTTACACCAAAATTTCTAGTTTCTGTTTGTGTCTCCCCTGAGGAGGTTTCAGGCTAGCAATGTCTTTCAGTACTATCTCTTTTGGTTTGGAAGCTATTGCTGGACGTTTGGCATGTTTTGTAGAAAAAGCTTCTCCGGCCGAGAAAAACACTTTTGGTGCACCATGCAGGTACATTTGAGTTTCCCAGGCAAACGAAAGCAGTTACACCAAAGTTTCTAGTTTCTGTTTGTGTCTCCCCTGAGGAGGTTTCAGGCCAGCTATGTCTTTCAGTACTATCTATTTTGGTTTGGAAGCAATTGCTGGACGTTTGGTAGAAAAAGCTGCTCTGGCCGAGAAAAACACTTTTGGTGCACCATGCAGGTACATTTGAGTTTCCCAGGCAAACGAAAGCAGTTACACCAAAGTTTCTAGTTTCTGTTTGTGTCTCCCCTGAGGAGGTTTCAGGCCAGCTATGTCTTTCAGTACTATCTCTTTTGGTTTGGAAGCTATTGCTGGACGTTTGGTAGAAAAAGCTGCTCCAGCCGAGAAAAACACTTTTGGTGCACCATGCAGGTACATTTGAGTTTCCCAGGCAAACGAAAGCAGTTACACCAAAGTTTCTAGTTTCTGTTTGTGTCTCCCCTGAGGAGGTTTCAGGCCAGCTATGTCTTTCAGTACTATCTCTTTTGGTTTGGAGGCTATTGCTGGACGTTTGGCATGTTTGGTAGAAAAAGCTTCTCCGGCCGAGAAAATCACTTTTGGTGCACCATGCAGGTACATTTGAGTTTCCCAGGCAAACGAAAGCCGTGACTCCAAAGTTTCTAGTTTCTGTTTGTGTCTTCCCTGAGGAGGTTTCAGGCAAGCTATGTCTCTCAGTACTATCTCTTTTGGTTTGGAAGCTATTGCTGGACGTTTGGTAGAAAAAGCTGCTCAGGCCGAGAAAAACACTTTTGGTGCACCATGCAGGTACATTTGAGTTTCCCAGGCAAACGAAAGCAGTTACACCAAAGTTTCTAGTTTCTGTTTGTGTCTCCCCTGAGGAGGTTTCAGGCCAGCTATGTCTTTCAGTACTATCTCTTTTGGTTTGGAAGCTATTGCTGGACGTTTGGTAGAAAAAGCTTCTCCGGCCGAGAAAAACACTTTTGGTGCACCATGCAGGTACATTTGAGTTTCCCAGGCAAACGAAAGCAGTTACACCAAAGTTTCTAGTTTCTGTTTGTGTCTCCCCTGAGGAGGTTTCAGGCCAGCTATGTCTTTCAGTACTATCTCTTTTGGTTTGGAAGCTATTGCTGGATGTTTGGCATGTTTGGTAGAAAAAGCTGCTCCGGCCAAGAAATACACTTTTGGTGCACCATGCAGGTACATTTGAGTTTCCCAGGCAAACGAAAGCAGTGACACCAAAGTTTCTAGTTTCTGTTTGTGTCTCCCCTGAGGAGGTTTCAGGCCAGCTATGTCTTTCATACTATCTCTTTTGGTTTGGAAGCTATTGCTGGACGTTTGGCATGTTTGGTAGAAAAAGCTGCTCCGGCCGAGAAAAACACTTTTGGTGCACCATGCAGGTACATTTGAGTTTCCCAGGCAAACGAAAGCAGTTACACCAAAGTTTCTAGTTTCTGTTTGTGTCTCCCCTGAGGAGGTTTCAGGCCAGCAATATCTTTCAGTACTATCTCTTTTGGTTTGGAAGCTATTGCTGGACGTTTGGTAGAAAAAGCTTCTCCGGCCGAGAAAAACACTTTTGGTGCACCATGCAGGTACATTTGAGTTTCCCAGGCAAACGAAAGCCGTGACTCCAAAGTTTCTAGTTTCTGTTTGTGTCTTCCCTGAGGAGGTTTCAGGCCAGCTATGTCTCTCAGTACTATCTCTTTTGGTTTGGAAGCTATTGCTGGACTTTTGGTAGAAAAAGCTGCTCCGGCCGAGAAAAACAATTTTGGTGCACCATGCAGGTACATTTGAGTTTCCCAGGCAAACGAAAGCAGTTACACCAAAGTTTCTAGTTTCTGTTTGTGTCTCCCCTGAGGAGGTTTCAGGCCAGCTATGTCTTTCAGTACTATCTCTTTTGGTTTGGAAGCTATTGCTGGACGTTTGGTAGAAAAAGCTGCTCAGGCCGAGAAAAACACTTTTGGTGCACCATGCAGGTACATTTGAGTTTCCCAGGCAAACGAAAGCAGTTACACCAAAGTTTCTAGTTTCTGTTTGTGTCTCCCCTGAGGAGGTTTCAGGCCAGCAATATCTTTCAGAACTATCTCTTTTGGTTTGGAAGCTATTGCTGGACGTTTGGTAGGAAAAGCCTCTCCGGCCGAGAAAAACACTTTTGGTGGACCATGCAGGTATATTTGATATTTCCAGGCAAACGAAAGCAGTTACACCAAAGTTTCTAGTTTCTGTTTGTGTCTCCCCTGAGGAGGTTTCAGGCCAGCTATGTCTTTCAGTACTATCTCTTTTGGTTTGGAGGCTATTTCTGGACGTTTGGCATGTTTGGTAGAAAAAGCTTCTACGGCCGAAAAAAACACTTTTGGTGCACCATGCAAGTACATTTGAGTTTCCCAGGCAAACGAAAGCAGTTACACCAAAGTTTCTAGTTTCTGTTTGTGTCTCCCCTGAGGAGGTTTCAGGCCAGCTATGTCTTTCAGTACTATCTCTTTTGGTTTGGAAGCTATTGCTGGACGTTTGGTAGAAAAAGCTGCTCTGGCCGAGAAAAACACTTTCGGAGCACCATGCAGGTACATTTGAGTTTCCCAGGCAAACGAAAGCAGTTACACCAAAGTTTCTAGTTTCTGTTTGTGTCTCCCCTGAGGAGGTTTCAGGCCAGCTATGTCTTTCAGTACTATCTCTTTTGGTTTGGAGGCTATTGCTGGACGTTTGGCATGTTTGGTAGAAAAAGCTTCTACGGCCGAGAAAAACACTATTGGTGCACCATGCAGGTACATTTGAGTTTCCCAGGCAAACGAAAGCAGTTACACCAAAGTTTCTAGTTTCTGTTTGTGTCTCCCCTGAGGAGGTTTCAGGCCAGCTATGTCTTTCAGTACTATCTCTTTTGGTTTGGAAGCTATTGCTGGACGTTTGGTAGAAAAAGCTGCTCTGGCCGAGAAAAACACTTTTGGTGCACCATGCAGGTACATTTGAGTTTCCCAGGCAAACGAAAGCAGTGACACCAAAGTTTCTAGTTTCTGTTTGTGTCTCCCCTGAGGAGGTTTCAGGCCAGCTATGTCTTTCATACTATCTCTTTTGGTTTGGAAGCTATTGCTGGACGTTTGGCATGTTTGGTAGAAAAAGCTCCTACGGCCGAGAAAAACACTATTGGTGCACCATGCAGGTACATTTGAGTTTCCAAGGCAAACGAAAGCAGTGACACCAAAGTTTCTAGTTTCTGTTTGTGTCTCCCCTGAGGAGGTTTCAGGCCAGCTATGTCTTTCAGTACTATCTCTTTTGGTTTGGAAGCTATTGCTGGACGTTTTGTAGAAAAAGCTTCTCCGGCCGAGAAAAACACTTTTGGTGCACCATGCAGGTACATTTGAGTTTCCCAGGCAAACGAAAGCAGTTACACCAAAGTTTCTAGTTTCTGTTTGTGTCTCCCCTGAGGAGGTTTCAGGCTAGCTATGTCTTTCAGTACTATCTCTTTTGGTTTGGAAGCTATTGCTGGACGTTTGGCATGTTTGGTAGAAAAAGCTGCTCCGGCCGAGAAAAACACTTTTGGTGCACCATGCAGGTACATTTGAGTTTCCCAGGCAAACGAAAGCAGTTACACCAAAGTTTCTACTTTCTGTTTGTGTCTCCCCTGAGGAGGTTTCAGGCCAGCAATATCTTTCAGTACTATCTCTTTTGGTTTGGAAGCTATTGCTGGACGTTTGGTAGAAAAAGCTTCTCCGGCCGAGAAAAACACTATTGGTGCACCATGCAGGTACATTTGAGTTTCCCAGGCAAACGAAAGCAGTTACACCAAAGTTTCTAGTTTCTGTTTGTGTCTCCCCTGAGGAGGTTTCAGGCCAGCTATGTCTTTCATACTATCTCTTTTGGTTTGGAAGCTATTGCTGGACGTTTGGCATGTTTGGTAGAAAAAGCTGCTCCGGCCGAGAAAAACACTTTTGGTGCACCATGCAGGTACATTTGAGTTTCCCAGGCAAACGAAAGCAGTGACACCAAAGTTTCTTGTTTCTGTTTGTGTCTCCCCTGAGGAGGTTTCAGGCCAGCTATGTCTCTCAGTACTATCTCTTTTGGTTTGGAAGCTATTGCTGGACGTTTGGTAGAAAAAGCTGCTCTGGCCGAGAAAAACACTTTCGGAGCACCATGCAGGTACATTTGAGTTTCCCAGGCAAACGAAAGCAGTTACACCAAAGTTTCTAGTTTCTGTTTGTGTCTCCCCTGAGGAGGTTTCAGGCCAGCTATGTCTTTCAGTACTATCTCTTTTGGTTTGGAGGCTATTGCTGGACGTTTGGCATGTTTGGTAGAAAAAGCTTCTACGGCCGAGAAAAACACTATTGGTGCACCATGCAGGTACATTTGAGTTTCCCAGGCAAACGAAAGCAGTTACACCAAAGTTTCTAGTTTCTGTTTGTGTCTCCCCTGAGGAGGTTTCAGGCCAGCTATGTCTTTCAGTACTATCTCTTTTGGTTTGGAAGCTATTGCTGGACGTTTGGTAGAAAAAGCTGCTCCGGCCGAGAAAAACACTTTTGGTGCACCATGCAGGTACATTTGAGTTTCCCAGGCAAACGAAAGCAGTGACACCAAAGTTTCTAGTTTCTGTTTGTGTCTCCCCTGAGGAGGTTTCAGGCCAGCTATGTCTTTCATACTATCTCTTTTGGTTTGGAAGCTATTGCTGGACGTTTGGCATGTTTGGTAGAAAAAGCTGCTCCGGCCGAGAAAAACACTTTTGGTGCACCATGCAGGTACATTTGAGTTTCCCAGGCAAACGAAAGCAGTTACACCAAAGTTTCTAGTTTCTGTTTGTGTCTTTCCTGAGGAGGTTTCAGGCCAGCTATGTCTTTCATACTATCTCTTTTGGTTTGGAAGCAATTGCTGGACGTTTGGTAGAAAAAGCTGCTCCGGCCGAGAAAAACACTTTTGGTGCACCATGCAGGTACATTTGAGTTTCCCAGGCAAACGAAAGCAGTTACACCAAAGTTTCTAGTTTCTGTTTGTGTCTCCCCTGAGGAAGTTTCAGGCTAGCAATGTCTTTCAGTACTATCTCTTTTGGTTTGGAAGCTATTGCTGGACGTTTGGCATGTTTTGTAGAAAAAGCTGCTCCGGCCGAGAAAAACACTTTTGGTGCACCATGCAGGTACATTTGAGTTTCCCAGGCAAACGAAAGCAGTTACACCAAAGTTTCTAGTTTCTGTTTGTGTCTCCCCTGAGGAGGTTTCAGGCCAGCTATGTCTTTCAGTACTATCTATTTTGGTTTGGAAGCTATTGCTGGACGTTTGGTAGAAAAAGTTGCTCTGGCCGAGAAAAACACTTTTGGTGCACCATGCAGGTACATTTGAGTTTCCCAGGCAAACGAAAGCAGTTACACCAAAGTTTCTAGTTTCTGTTTGTGTCTCCCCTGAGGAGGTTTCAGGCCAGCTATGTCTTTCAGTACTATCTCTTTTGGTTTGGAAGCTATTGCTGGACGTTTGGTAGAAAAAGCTGCTCCGGCCGAGAAAAACACTTTTGGTGCACCATGCAGGTACATTTGAGTTTCCCAGGCAAACGAAAGCAGTTACACCAAAGTTTCTAGTTTCTGTTTGTGTCTCCCCTGAGGAGGTTTCAGGCCAGCTATGTTATTCAGTACTATCTCTTTTGGTTTGGAGGCTATTGCTGGACGTTTGGCATGTTTGGTAGAAAAAGCTTCTCCGGCCGAGAAAATCACTTTTGGTGCACCATGCAGGTACATTTGAGTTTCCCAGGCAAACGAAAGCCGTGACTCCAAAGTTTCTAGTTTCTGTTTGTGTCTTCCCTGAGGAGGTTTCAGGCCAGCTATGTCTCTCAGTACTATCTCTTTTGGTTTGGAAGCTATTGCTGGACGTTTGGTAGAAAAAGCTGCTCAGGCCGAGAAAAACACTTTTGGTGCACCATGCAGGTACATTTGAGTTTCCCAGGCAAACGAAAGCAGTTACACCAAAGTTTCTAGTTTCTGTTTGTGTCTCCCCTGAGGAGGTTTCAGGCCAGCTATGTCTTTCAGTACTATCTCTTTTGGTTTGGAAGCTATTGCTGGACGTTTGGTAGAAAAAGCTGCTCCGGCCGAGAAAAACACTTTTGGTGCACCATGCAGGTACATTTGAGTTTCCCAGGCAAACGAAAGCAGTGACACCAAAGTTTCTAGTTTCTGTTTGTGTCTCCCCTGAGGAGGTTTCAGGCCAGCTATGTCTTTCATACTATCTCTTTTGGTTTGGAAGCTATTGCTGGACGTTTGGCATGTTTGGTAGAAAAAGCTGCTCCGGCCGAGAAAAACACTTTTGGTGCACCATGCAGGTACATTTGAGTTTCCCAGGCAAACGAAAGCAGTTACACCAAAGTTTCTAGTTTCTGTTTGTGTCTTTCCTGAGGAGGTTTCAGGCCAGCTATGTCTTTCATACTATCTCTTTTGGTTTGGAAGCTATTGCTGGACGTTTGGTAGAAAAAGCTGCTCCGGCCGAGAAAAACACTTTTGGTGCACCATGCAGGTACATTTGAGTTTCCCAGGCAAACGAAAGCAGCTACACCAAAGTTTCTAGTTTCTGTTTGTGTCTCCCCTGAGGAGGTTTCAGGCCAGCAACATCTTTCAGTACTATCTCTTTTGGTTTGCAAGCTATTGCTGGACGTTTGGTAGAAAAATCTTCTCCGGCCGAGAAAAACACTTTTGGTGCACCATGCAGGTACATTTGAGTTTCCCAGGCAAACGAAAGCCGTGACTCCAAAGTTTCTAGTTTCTGTTTGTGTCTTCCCTGAGGAGGTTTCAGGCCAGCTATGTCTCTCAGTACTATCTCTTTTGGTTTGGAAGCTATTGCTGGACTTTTGGTAGAAAAAGCTGCTCCGGCCGAGAAAAACACTTTTGGTGCACCATGCAGGTACATTTGAGTTTCCCAGGCAAACGAAAGCAGTTACACCAAAATTTCTAGTTTCTGTTTATGTCTCCCCTGAGGAGGTTTCAGGCTAGCAATGTCTTTCAGTACTATCTCTTTTGGTTTGGAAGCTATTGCTGGACGTTTGGCATGTTTTGTAGAAAAAGCTTCTCCGGCCGAGAAAAACACTTTTGGTGCACCATGCAGGTACATTTGAGTTTCCCAGGCAAACGAAAGCAGTTACACCAAAGTTTCTAGTTTCTGTTTGTGTCTCCCCTGAGGAGGTTTCAGGCCAGCTATGTCTTTCAGTACTATCTATTTTGGTTTGGAAGCAATTGCTGGACGTTTGGTAGAAAAAGCTGCTCTGGCCGAGAAAAACACTTTTGGTGCACCATGCAGGTACATTTGAGTTTCCCAGGCAAACGAAAGCAGTTACACCAAAGTTTCTAGTTTCTGTTTGTGTCTCCCCTGAGGAGGTTTCAGGCCAGCTATGTCTTTCAGTACTATCTCTTTTGCTTTGGAAGCTATTGCTGGACGTTTGGTAGAAAAAGCTGCTCCAGCCGAGAAAAACACTTTTGGTGCACCATGCAGGTACATTTGAGTTTCCCAGGCAAACGAAAGCAGTTACACCAAAGTTTCTAGTTTCTGTTTGTGTCTCCCCTGAGGAGGTTTCAGGCCAGCTATGTCTTTCAGTACTATCTCTTTTGGTTTGGAGGCTATTGCTGGACGTTTGGCATGTTTGGTAGAAAAAGCTTCTCCGGCCGAGAAAATCACTTTTGGTGCACCATGCAGGTACATTTGAGTTTCCCAGGCAAACGAAAGCCGTGACTCCAAAGTTTCTAGTTTCTGTTTGTGTCTTCCCTGAGGAGGTTTCAGGCAAGCTATGTCTCTCAGTACTATCTCTTTTGGTTTGGAAGCTATTGCTGGACGTTTGGTAGAAAAAGCTGCTCAGGCCGAGAAAAACACTTTTGGTGCACCATGCAGGTACATTTGAGTTTCCCAGGCAAACGAAAGCAGTTACACCAAAGTTTCTAGTTTCTGTTTGTGTCTCCCCTGAGGAGGTTTCAGGCCAGCTATGTCTTTCAGTACTATCTCTTTTGGTTTGGAAGCTATTGCTGGACGTTTGGTAGAAAAAGCTTCTCCGGCCGAGAAAAACACTTTTGGTGCACCATGCAGGTACATTTGAGTTTCCCAGGCAAACGAAAGCAGTTACACCAAAGTTTCTAGTTTCTGTTTGTGTCTCCCCTGAGGAGGTTTCAGGCCAGCTATGTCTTTCAGTACTATCTCTTTTGGTTTGGAAGCTATTGCTGGATGTTTGGCATGTTTGGTAGAAAAAGCTGCTCCGGCCAAGAAATACACTTTTGGTGCACCATGCAGGTACATTTGAGTTTCCCAGGCAAACGAAAGCAGTGACACCAAAGTTTCTAGTTTCTGTTTGTGTCTCCCCTGAGGAGGTTTCAGGCCAGCTATGTCTTTCAGTACTATCTCTTTTGGTTTGGAAGCTATTGCTGGACGTTTGGCATGTTTGGTAGAAAAAGCTGCTACGGCCGAGAAAAACACTTTTGGTGCACCATGCAGGTACATTTGAGTTTCCCAGGCAAACGAAAGCAGTTACACCAAAGTTTCTAGTTTCTGTTTGTGTCTCCCCTGAGGAGGTTTCAGGCCAGCAATATCTTTCAGTACTATCTCTTTTGGTTTGGAAGCTATTGCTGGACGTTTGGTAGAAAAAGCTTCTCCGGCCGAGAAAAACACTTTTGGTGCACCATGCAGGTACATTTGAGTTTCCCAGGCAAACGAAAGCCGTGACTCCAAAGTTTCTAGTTTCTGTTTGTGTCTTCCCTGAGGAGGTTTCAGGCCAGCTATGTCTCTCAGTACTATCTCTTTTGGTTTGGAAGCTATTGCTGGACTTTTGGTAGAAAAAGCTGCTCTGGCCGAGAAAAACACTTTTGGTGCACCATGCAGGTACATTTGAGTTTCCCAGGCAAACGAAAGCAGTTACACCAAAGTTTCTAGTTTCTGTTTGTGTCTCCCCTGAGGAGGTTTCAGGCCAGCTATGTCTTTCAGTACTATCTCTTTTGGTTTGGAAGCTATTGCTGGACGTTTGGTAGAAAAAGCTGCTCCGGCCGAGAAAAACACTTTTGGTGCACCATGCAGGTACATTTGAGTTTCCCAGGCAAACGAAAGCAGTTACACCAAATTTTCTAGTTTCTGTTTGTGTCTCCCCTGAGGAGGTTTCAGGCCAGCAATATCTTTCAGAACTATCTCTTTTGGTTTGGAAGCTATTGCTGGACGTTTGGTAGAAAAAGCCTCTCCGGCCGAGAAAAACACTTTTGGTGGACCATGCAGGTATATTTGATATTTCCAGGCAAACGAAAGCAGTTACACCAAAGTTTCTACTTTCTGTTTGTGTCTCCCCTGAGGAGGTTTCAGGCCAGCTATGTCTTTCAGTACTATCTCTTTTGGTTTGGAAGCTATTGCTGGACGTTTGGTAGAAAAAGCTGCTCCAGCCGAGAAAAACACTTTTGGTGCACCATGCAGGTACATTTGAGTTTCCCAGGCAAACGAAAGCAGTGACACCAAAGTTTCTAGTTTCTGTTTGTGTCTCCCCTGAGGAGGTTTCAGGCCAGCTATGTCTTTCAGTACTATCTCTTTTGGTTTGGAAGCTATTGCTGGACGTTTGGTAGAAAAAGCTGCTCTGGCCGAGAAAAACACTTTTGGTGCACCATGCAGGTACATTTGAGTTTCCCAGGCAAACGAAAGCAGTGACACCAAAGTTTCTAGTTTCTGTTTGTGTCTCCCCTGAGGAGGTTTCAGGCCAGCTATGTCTTTCATACTATCTCTTTTGGTTTGGAAGCTATTGCTGGACGTTTGGCATGTTTGGTAGAAAAAGCTTCTACGGCCGAGAAAAACACTATTGGTGCACCATGCAGGTACATTTGAGTTTCCCAGGCAAACGAAAGCAGTGACACCAAAGTTTCTAGTTTCTGTTTGTGTCTCCCCTGAGGAGGTTTCAGGCCAGCTATGTCTTTCAGTACTATCTCTTTTGGTTTGGAAGCTATTGCTGGACGTTTGGTAGAAAAAGCTGCTCCGGCCGAGAAAAACACTTTTGGTGCACCATGCAGGTACATTTGAGTTTCCCAGGCAAACGAAAGCAGTTACACCAAAGTTTCTAGTTTCTGTTTGTGTCTCCCCTGAGGAGGTTTCAGGCTAGCAATGTCTTTCAGTACTATCTCTTTTGGTTTGGAAGCTATTGCTGGACGTTTGGCATGTTTGGTAGAAAAAGCTGCTCCGGCCGAGAAAAACACTTTTGGTGCACCATGCAGGTACATTTGAGTTTCCCAGGCAAACGAAAGCAGTTACACCAAAGTTTCTACTTTCTGTTTGTGTCTCCCCTGAGGAGGTTTCAGGCCAGCAATATCTTTCAGTACTATCTCTTTTGGTTTGGAAGCTATTGCTGGACGTTTGGTAGAAAAAGCTTCTCCGGCCGAGAAAAACACTATTGGTGCACCATGCAGGTACATTTGAGTTTCCCAGGCAAACGAAAGCAGTTACACCAAAGTTTCTAGTTTCTGTTTGTGTCTCCCCTGAGGAGGTTTCAGGCCAGCTATGTCTTTCATACTATCTCTTTTGGTTTGGAAGCTATTGCTGGACGTTTGGCATGTTTGGTAGAAAAAGCTGCTCCGGCCGAGAAAAACACTTTTGGTGCACCATGCAGGTACATTTGAGTTTCCCAGGCAAACGAAAGCAGTGACACCAAAGTTTCTAGTTTCTGTTTGTGTCTCCCCTGAGGAGGTTTCAGGCCAGCTATGTCTCTCAGTACTATCTCTTTTGGTTTGGAAGCTATTGCTGGACGTTTGGTAGAAAAAGCTGCTCTGGCCGAGAAAAACACTTTCGGAGCACCATGCAGGTACATTTGAGTTTCCCAGGCAAACGAAAGCAGTTACACCAAAGTTTCTAGTTTCTGTTTGTGTCTCCCCTGAGGAGGTTTCAGGCCAGCTATGTCTTTCAGTACTATCTCTTTTGGTTTGGAGGCTATTGCTGGACGTTTGGCATGTTT
This sequence comes from Laterallus jamaicensis coturniculus, assembly GCA_022605575.1. Lineage (NCBI taxonomy): Eukaryota > Metazoa > Chordata > Aves > Gruiformes > Rallidae > Laterallus > Laterallus jamaicensis. The sequence continues at coordinate 4,886,245 of JAKCOX010000001.1, forward strand.
GGTAGAAAAAGCTTCTACGGCCGAGAAAAACACTTTTGGTGCACCATGCAGGTACATTTGAGTTTCCTTGCAAAAGAAAGCCGTGACTCCAAAGTTTCTAGTTTCTGTTTGTGTCTTCCCTGAGGAGGTTTCAGGCCAGCTATGTCTCTCAGTACTATCTCTTTTGGTTTGGAAGCTATTGCTGGACGTATGGTAGAAAAAGCTGCTCCGGCCGAGAAAAACACTTTTGGTGCACCATGCAGGTACATTTGAGTTTCCCAGGCAAACGAAAGCCGTTACACCAAAGTTTCTAGTTTCTGTTTGTGTCTCCCCTGAGGAGGTTTCAGGCTAGCAATGTCTTTCAGTACTATCTCTTTTGGTTTGGAAGCTATTGCTGGACGTTTGGCATGTTTTGTAGAAAAAGCTTCTCCGGCCGAGAAAAACACTTTTGGTGCACCATGCAGGTACATTTGAGTTTCCCAGGCAAACGAAAGCAGTTACACCAAAGTTTCTAGTTTCTGTTTGTGTCTCCCCTGAGGAGGTTTCAGGCCAGCTATGTCTTTCAGTACTATCTCTTTTGGTTTGGAAGCTATTGCTGGATGTTTGGCATGTTTGGTAGAAAAAGCTGCTCCGGCCAAGAAATACACTTTTGGTGCACCATGCAGGTACATTTGAGTTTCCCAGGCAAACGAAAGCAGTGACACCAAAGTTTCTAGTTTCTGTTTGTGTCTCCCCTGAGGAGGTTTCAGGCCAGCTATGTCTTTCATACTATCTCTTTTGGTTTGGAAGCTATTGCTGGACGTTTGGCATGTTTGGTAGAAAAAGCTGCTCCGGCCGAGAAAAACACTTTTGGTGCACCATGCAGGTACATTTGAGTTTCCCAGGCAAACGAAAGCAGTTACACCAAAGTTTCTAGTTTCTGTTTGTGTCTCCCCTGAGGAGGTTTCAGGCCAGCAATATCTTTCAGTACTATCTCTTTTGGTTTGGAAGCTATTGCTGGACGTTTGGTAGAAAAAGCTTCTCCGGCCGAAAAAAACACTTTTGGTGCACCATGCAGGTACATTTGAGTTTCCCAGGCAAACGAAAGCCGTGACTCCAAAGTTTCTAGTTTCTGTTTGTGTCTTCCCTGAGGAGGTTTCAGGCCAGCTATGTCTCTCAGTACTATCTCTTTTGGTTTGGAAGCTATTGCTGGACTTTTGGTAGAAAAAGCTGCTCCGGCCGAGAAAAACACTTTTGGTGCACCATGCAGGTACATTTGAGTTTCCCAGGCAAACGAAAGCAGTTACACCAAAGTTTCTAGTTTCTGTTTGTGTCTCCCCTGAGGAGGTTTCAGGCCAGCTATGTCTTTCAGTACTATCTCTTTTGGTTTGGAAGCTATTGCTGGACGTTTGGTAGAAAAAGCTGCTCCGGCCGAGAAAAACACTTTTGGTGCACCATGCAGGTACATTTGAGTTTCCCAGGCAAACGAAAGCAGTTACACCAAAGTTTCTAGTTTCTGTTTGTGTCTCCCCTGAGGAGGTTTCAGGCCAGCAATATCTTTCAGAACTATCTCTTTTGGTTTGGAAGCTATTGCTGGACGTTTGGTAGAAAAAGCCTCTCCGGCCGAGAAAAACACTTTTGGTGGACCATGCAGGTATATTTGATATTTCCAGGCAAACGAAAGCAGTTACACCAAAGTTTCTAGTTTCTGTTTGTGTCTCCCCTGAGGAGGTTTCAGGCCAGCTATGTCTTTCAGTACTATCTCTTTTGGTTTGGAGGCTATTTCTGGACGTTTGGCATGTTTGGTAGAAAAAGCTTCTACGGCCGAAAAAAACACTTTTGGTGCACCATGCAAGTACATTTGAGTTTCCCAGGCAAACGAAAGCAGTTACACCAAAGTTTCTAGTTTCTGTTTGTGTCTCCCCTGAGGAGGTTTCAGGCCAGCTATGTCTTTCAGTACTATCTCTTTTGGTTTGGAAGCTATTGCTGGACGTTTGGTAGAAAAAGCTGCTCTGGCCGAGAAAAACACTTTCGGAGCACCATGCAGGTACATTTGAGTTTCCCAGGCAAACGAAAGCAGTTACACCAAAGTTTCTAGTTTCTGTTTGTGTCTCCCCTGAGGAGGTTTCAGGCCAGCTATGTCTTTCAGTACTATCTCTTTTGGTTTGGAGGCTATTGCTGGACGTTTGGCATGTTTGGTAGAAAAAGCTTCTACGGCCGAGAAAAACACTATTGGTGCACCATGCAGGTACATTTGAGTTTCCCAGGCAAACGAAAGCAGTTACACCAAAGTTTCTAGTTTCTGTTTGTGTCTCCCCTGAGGAGGTTTCAGGCCAGCTATGTCTTTCAGTACTATCTCTTTTGGTTTGGAAGCTATTGCTGGACGTTTGGTAGAAAAAGCTGCTCTGGCCGAGAAAAACACTTTTGGTGCACCATGCAGGTACATTTGAGTTTCCCAGGCAAACGAAAGCAGTGACACCAAAGTTTCTAGTTTCTGTTTGTGTCTCCCCTGAGGAGGTTTCAGGCCAGCTATGTCTTTCATACTATCTCTTTTGGTTTGGAAGCTATTGCTGGACGTTTGGCATGTTTTGTAGAAAAAGCTTCTCCGGCCGAGAAAAACACTATTGGTTCACCATGCAGGTACATTTGAGTTTCCCAGGCAAACGAAAGCAGTGACACCAAAGTTTCTAGTTTCTGTTTGTGTCTCCCCTGAGGAGGTTTCAGGCCAGCTATGTCTTTCAGTACTATCTCTTTTGGTTTGGAAGCTATTGCTGGACGTTTTGTAGAAAAAGCTTCTCCGGCCGAGAAAAACACTTTTGGTGCACCATGCAGGTACATTTGAGTTTCCCAGGCAAACGAAAGCAGTTACACCAAAGTTTCTAGTTTCTGTTTGTGTCTCCCCTGAGGAGGTTTCAGGCTAGCAATGTCTTTCAGTACTATCTCTTTTGGTTTGGAAGCTATTGCTGGACGTTTGGCATGTTTGGTAGAAAAAGCTGCTCCGGCCGAGAAAAACACTTTTGGTGCACCATGCAGGTACATTTGAGTTTCCCAGGCAAACGAAAGCAGTTACACCAAAGTTTCTACTTTCTGTTTGTGTCTCCCCTGAGGAGGTTTCAGGCCAGCAATATCTTTCAGTACTATCTCTTTTGGTTTGGAAGCTATTGCTGGACGTTTGGTAGAAAAAGCTTCTCCGGCCGAGAAAAACACTATTGGTGCACCATGCAGGTACATTTGAGTTTCCCAGGCAAACGAAAGCAGTTACACCAAAGTTTCTAGTTTCTGTTTGTGTCTCCCCTGAGGAGGTTTCAGGCCAGCTATGTCTTTCATACTATCTCTTTTGGTTTGGAAGCTATTGCTGGACGTTTGGCATGTTTGGTAGAAAAAGCTGCTCCGGCCGAGAAAAACACTTTTGGTGCACCATGCAGGTACATTTGAGTTTCCCAGGCAAACGAAAGCAGTGACACCAAAGTTTCTAGTTTCTGTTTGTGTCTCCCCTGAGGAGGTTTCAGGCCAGCTATGTCTCTCAGTACTATCTCTTTTGGTTTGGAAGCTATTGCTGGACGTTTGGTAGAAAAAGCTGCTCTGGCCGAGAAAAACACTTTCGGAGCACCATGCAGGTACATTTGAGTTTCCCAGGCAAACGAAAGCAGTTACACCAAAGTTTCTAGTTTCTGTTTGTGTCTCCCCTGAGGAGGTTTCAGGCCAGCTATGTCTTTCAGTACTATCTCTTTTGGTTTGGAGGCTATTGCTGGACGTTTGGCATGTTTGGTAGAAAAAGCTTCTACGGCCGAGAAAAACACTATTGGTGCACCATGCAGGTACATTTGAGTTTCCCAGGCAAACGAAAGCAGTGACACCAAAGTTTCTAGTTTCTGTTTGTGTCTCCCCTGAGGAGGTTTCAGGCCAGCTATGTCTTTCAGTACTATCTCTTTTGGTTTGGAAGCTATTGCTGGACGTTTGGTAGAAAAAGCTGCTCCGGCCGAGAAAAACACTTTTGGTGCACCATGCAGGTACATTTGAGTTTCCCAGGCAAACGAAAGCAGTGACACCAAAGTTTCTAGTTTCTGTTTGTGTCTCCCCTGAGGAGGTTTCAGGCCAGCTATGTCTTTCATACTATCTCTTTTGGTTTGGAAGCTATTGCTGGACGTTTGGCATGTTTGGTAGAAAAAGCTGCTCCGGCCGAGAAAAACACTTTTGGTGCACCATGCAGGTACATTTGAGTTTCCCAGGCAAACGAAAGCAGTTACACCAAAGTTTCTAGTTTCTGTTTGTGTCTTTCCTGAGGAGGTTTCAGGCCAGCTATGTCTTTCATACTATCTCTTTTGGTTTGGAAGCTATTGCTGGACGTTTGGTAGAAAAAGCTGCTCCGGCCGAGAAAAACACTTTTGGTGCACCATGCAGGTACATTTGAGTTTCCCAGGCAAACGAAAGCAGCTACACCAAAGTTTCTAGTTTCTGTTTGTGTCTCCCCTGAGGAGGTTTCAGGCCAGCAATATCTTTCAGTACTATCTCTTTTGGTTTGGAAGCTATTGCTGGACGTTTGGTAGAAAAAGCTTCTCCGGCCGAGAAAAACACTTTTGGTGCACCATGCAGGTACATTTGAGTTTCCTTGCAAAAGAAAGCCGTGACTCCAAAGTTTCTAGTTTCTGTTTGTGTCTTCCCTGAGGAGGTTTCAGGCCAGCTATGTCTCTCAGTACTATCTCTTTTGGTTTGGAAGCTATTGCTGGACGTTTGGTAGAAAAAGCTGCTCCGGCCGAGAAAAACACTTTTGGTGCACCATGCAGGTACATTTGAGTTTCCCAGGCAAACGAAAGCAGTTACACCAAAGTTTCTAGTTTCTGTTTGTGTCTCCCCTGAGGAGGTTTCAGGCTAGCAATGTCTTTCAGTACTATCTCTTTTGGTTTGGAAGCTATTGCTGGACGTTTGGCATGTTTTGTAGAAAAAGCTGCTCCGGCCGAGAAAAACACTTTTGGTGCACCATGCAGGTACATTTGAGTTTCCCAGGCAAACGAAAGCAGTTACACCAAAGTTTCTAGTTTCTGTTTGTGTCTCCCCTGAGGAGGTTTCAGGCCAGCTATGTCTTTCAGTACTATCTCTTTTGGTTTGGAAGCTATTGCTGGACGTTTGGTAGAAAAAGCTTCTCGGGCCGAGAAAAACACTTTTGGTGCACCATGCAGGTACATTTGAGTTTCCCAGGCAAACGAAAGCAGTGACACCAAAGTTTCTAGTTTCTGTTTGTGTCTCCCCTGAGGAGGTTTCAGGCCAGCTATGTCTTTCAGTACTATCTCTTTTGGTTTGGAGGCTATTGCTGGACGTTTGGCATGTTTGGTAGAAAAAGCTTCTACGGCCGAGAAAAACACTATTGGTGCACCATGCAGGTACATTTGAGTTTCCCAGGCAAACGAAAGCAGTTACACCAAAGTTTCTAGTTTCTGTTTGTGTCTCCCCTGAGGAGGTTTCAGGCCAGCTATGTCTTTCAGTACTATCACTTTTGGTTTGGAAGCTATTGCTGGACGTTTTGTAGAAAAAGCTGCTCCGGCCGAGAAAAACACTTTTGGTGCACCATGCAGGTACATTTGAGTTTCCCAGGCAAACGAAAGCAGTTACACCAAAGTTTCTAGTTTCTGTTTGTGTCTCCCCTGAGGAGGTTTCAGGCCAGCAATATCTTTCAGTACTATCTCTTTTGGTTTGGAAGCTATTGCTGGACGTTTGGTAGAAAAAGCTGCTCCGGCCGAGAAAAACACTTTTGGTGCACCATGCAGGTACATTTGAGTTTCCCAGGCAAACGAAAGCAGTTACACCAAAGTTTCAAGTTTCTGTTTGTGTCTTTCCTGAGGAGGTTTCAGGCCAGCTATGTCTTTCATACTATCTCTTTTGGTTTGGAAGCTATTGCTGGACGTTTGGCATGTTTGGTAGAAAAGCTTATCCGGCCGAGAAAAACACTTTTGGTGCACCATGCAGGTACATTTGAGTTTCCCAGGCAAACGAAAGCAGTGACACCAAAGTTTCTAGTTTCTGTTTGTGTCTCCCCTGAGGAGGTTTCAGGCCAGCTATGTCTCTCAGTACTATCTCTTTTGGTTTGGAAGCTATTGCTGGACGTTTGGTAGAAAAAGCTTCTCAGGCCGAGAAAAACACTTTTGGTGCACCATGCAGGTACATTTGAGTTTCCCAGGCAAACGAAAGCAGTTACACCAAAGTTTCTAGTTTCTGTTTGTGTCTCCCCTGAGGAGGTTTCAGGCCAGCTATGTCTTTCAGTACTATCTCTTTTGGTTTGGAAGCTATTGCTGGACGTTTGGTAGAAAAAGCTGCTCTGGCCGAGAAAAACACTTTTGGTGCACCATGCAGGTACATTTGAGTTTCCCAGGCAAACGAAAGCAGTTACACCAAAGTTTCTAGTTTCTGTTTGTGTCTCCCCTGAGTAGGTTTCAGGCCAGCTATGTCTTTCAGTACTATCTCTTTTGGTTTGGAAGCTATTGCTGGACGTTTGGTAGAAAAAGCTTCTCCGGCCGAGAAAAACACTTTTGGTGCACCATGCAAGTACATTTGAGTTTCCCAGGCAAACGAAAGCAGTTACACCAAAGTTTCTAGTTTCTGTTTGTGTCTCCCCTGAGGAGGTTTCAGGCCAGCTATGTCTTTCAGTACTATCTCTTTTGGTTTGGAAGCTATTGCTGGACGTTTGGTAGAAAAAGCTGCTCCGGCCGAGAAAAACACTTTTGGTGCACCATGCAGGTACATTTGAGTTTCCCAGGCAAACGAAAGCAGTTACACCAAAGTTTCTAGTTTCTTTTTGTGTCTCCCCTGAGGAGGTTTCAGGCCAGCAATATCTTTCAGAACTATCTCTTTTGGTTTGGAAGCTATTGCTGGACGTTTGGTAGAAAAAGCCTCTCCGGCCGAGAAAAACACTTTTGGTGGACCATGCAGGTATATTTGATTTTTCCAGGCAAACGAAAGCAGTTACACCAAATTTTCTAGTTTCTGTTTGTGTCTCCCCTGAGGAGGTTTCAGGCCAGCTATGTCTTTCAGTACTATCTCTTTTGGTTTGGAGGCTATTGCTGGACGTTTGGCATGTTTGGTAGAAAAAGCTGCTCCGGCCGAGAAAAACACTTTTGGTGCACCATGCAGGTACATTTGAGTTTCCCAGGCAAACGAAAGCAGTTACACCAAAGTTTCTAGTTTCTGTTTGTGTCTCCCCTGAGGAGGTTTCAGGCCAGCTATGTCTTTCAGTACTATCTCTTTTGGTTTGGAAGCTATTGCTGGACGTTTGGTAGAAAAAGCTTCTCCGGCCGAGAAAAACACTTTTGGTGCACCATGCAGGTACATTTGAGTTTCCCAGGCAAACGAAAGCAGTGACACCAAAGTTTCTAGTTTCTGTTTGTGTCTCCCCTGAGGAGGTTTCAGGCCAGCTATGTCTTTCAGTACTATCTCTTTTGGTTTGGAGGCTATTGCTGGACGTTTGGCATGTTTGGTAGAAAAAGCTTCTACGGCCGAGAAAAACACTATTGGTGCACCATGCAGGTACATTTGAGTTTCCCAGGCAAACGAAAGCAGTTACACCAAAGTTTCTAGTTTCTGTTTGTGTCTCCCCTGAGGAGGTTTCAGGCCAGCTATGTCTTTCAGTACTATCACTTTTGGTTTGGAAGCTATTGCTGGACGTTTTGTAGAAAAAGCTGCTCCGGCCGAGAAAAACACTTTTGGTGCACCATGCAGGTACATTTGAGTTTCCCAGGCAAACGAAAGCAGTTACACCAAAGTTTCTAGTTTCTGTTTGTGTCTCCCCTGAGGAGGTTTCAGGCCAGCAATATCTTTCAGTACTATCTCTTTTGGTTTGGAAGCTATTGCTGGACGTTTGGTAGAAAAAGCTGCTCCGGCCGAGAAAAACACTTTTGGTGCACCATGCAGGTACATTTGAGTTTCCCAGGCAAACGAAAGCAGTTACACCAAAGTTTCTAGTTTCTGTTTGTGTCTTTCCTGAGGAGGTTTCAGGCCAGCTATGTCTTTCATACTATCTCTTTTGGTTTGGAAGCTATTGCTGGACGTTTGGCATGTTTGGTAGAAAAAGCTTCTCAGGCCGAGAAAAACACTTTTGGTGCACCATGCAGGTACATTTGAGTTTCCCAGGCAAACGAAAGCAGTTACACCAAAGTTTCTAGTTTCTGTTTGTGTCTCCCCTGAGGAGGTTTCAGGCCAGCTATGTCTTTCAGTACTATCTCTTTTGGTTTGGAAGCTATTGCTGGATGTTTGGCATGTTTGGTAGAAAAAGCTGCTCCGGCCAAGAAATACACTTTTGGTGCACCATGCAGGTACATTTGAGTTTCCCAGGCAAACGAAAGCAGTGACACCAAAGTTTCTAGTTTCTGTTTGTGTCTCCCCTGAGGAGGTTTCAGGCGTGCTATGTCTTTCAGTACTATCTCTTTTGGTTTGGAAGCTATTGCTGGACGTTTGGCATGTTTGGTAGAAAAAGCTGCTCCGGCCGAGAAAAACACTTTTGGTGCACCATGCAGGTACATTTGAGTTTCCCAGGCAAACGAAAGCAGTTACACCAAAGTTTCTAGTTTCTGTTTGTGTCTCCCCTGAGGAGGTTTCAGGCCAGCAATATCTTTCAGTACTATCTCTTTTGGTTTGGAAGCTATTGCTGGACGTTTGGTAGAAAAAGCTTCTCCGGCCGAGAAAAACACTTTTGGTGCACCATGCAGGTACATTTGAGTTTCCCAGGCAAACGAAAGCCGTGACTCCAAAGTTTCTAGTTTCTGTTTGTGTCTTCCCTGAGGAGGTTTCAGGCCAGCTATGTCTCTCAGTACTATCTCTTTTGTTTTTCAAGCTATTGCTGGACTTTTGGTAGAAAAAGCTGCTCTGGCCGAGAAAAACACTTTTGGTGCACCATGCAGGTACATTTGAGTTTCCCAGGCAAACGAAAGCAGTTACACCAAAGTTTCTAGTTTCTGTTTGTGTCTCCCCTGAGGAGGTTTCAGGCCAGCTATGTCTTTCAGTACTATCTCTTTTGGTTTGGAAGCTATTGCTGGACGTTTGGTAGAAAAAGCTGCTCCGGCCGAGAAAAACACTTTTGGTGCACCATGCAGGTACATTTGAGTTTCCCAGGCAAACGAAAGCAGTTACACCAAATTTTCTAGTTTCTGTTTGTGTCTCCCCTGAGGAGGTTTCAGGCCAGCAATATCTTTCAGAACTATCTCTTTTGGTTTGGAAGCTATTGCTGGACGTTTGGTAGAAAAAGCCTCTCCGGCCGAGAAAAACACTTTTGGTGGACCATGCAGGTATATTTGATATTTCCAGGCAAACGAAAGCAGTTACACCAAAGTTTCTACTTTCTGTTTGTGTCTCCCCTGAGGAGGTTTCAGGCCAGCTATGTCTTTCAGTACTATCTCTTTTGGTTTGGAAGCTATTGCTGGACGTTTGGTAGAAAAAGCTGCTCCAGCCGAGAAAAACACTTTTGGTGCACCATGCAGGTACATTTGAGTTTCCCAGGCAAACGAAAGCAGTGACACCAAAGTTTCTAGTTTCTGTTTGTGTCTCCCCTGAGGAGGTTTCAGGCCAGCTATGTCTTTCAGTACTATCTCTTTTGGTTTGGAAGCTATTGCTGGACGTTTGGTAGAAAAAGCTGCTCTGGCCGAGAAAAACACTTTTGGTGCACCATGCAGGTACATTTGAGTTTCCCAGGCAAACGAAAGCAGTGACACCAAAGTTTCTAGTTTCTGTTTGTGTCTCCCCTGAGGAGGTTTCAGGCCAGCTATGTCTTTCATACTATCTCTTTTGGTTTGGAAGCTATTGCTGGACGTTTGGCATGTTTGGTAGAAAAAGCTTCTACGGCCGAGAAAAACACTATTGGTGCACCATGCAGGTACATTTGAGTTTCCCAGGCAAACGAAAGCAGTGACACCAAAGTTTCTAGTTTCTGTTTGTGTCTCCCCTGAGGAGGTTTCAGGCCAGCTATGTCTTTCAGTACTATCTCTTTTGGTTTGGAAGCTATTGCTGGACGTTTGGTAGAAAAAGCTGCTCCGGCCGAGAAAAACACTTTTGGTGCACCATGCAGGTACATTTGAGTTTCCCAGGCAAACGAAAGCAGTTACACCAAAGTTTCTAGTTTCTGTTTGTGTCTCCCCTGAGGAGGTTTCAGGCTAGCAATGTCTTTCAGTACTATCTCTTTTGGTTTGGAAGCTATTGCTGGACGTTTGGCATGTTTGGTAGAAAAAGCTGCTCCGGCCGAGAAAAACACTTTTGGTGCACCATGCAGGTACATTTGAGTTTCCCAGGCAAACGAAAGCAGTTACACCAAAGTTTCTACTTTCTGTTTGTGTCTCCCCTGAGGAGGTTTCAGGCCAGCAATATCTTTCAGTACTATCTCTTTTGGTTTGGAAGCTATTGCTGGACGTTTGGTAGAAAAAGCTTCTCCGGCCGAGAAAAACACTATTGGTGCACCATGCAGGTACATTTGAGTTTCCCAGGCAAACGAAAGCAGTTACACCAAAGTTTCTAGTTTCTGTTTGTGTCTCCCCTGAGGAGGTTTCAGGCCAGCTATGTCTTTCATACTATCTCTTTTGGTTTGGAAGCTATTGCTGGACGTTTGGCATGTTTGGTAGAAAAAGCTGCTCCGGCCGAGAAAAACACTTTTGGTGCACCATGCAGGTACATTTGAGTTTCCCAGGCAAACGAAAGCAGTGACACCAAAGTTTCTAGTTTCTGTTTGTGTCTCCCCTGAGGAGGTTTCAGGCCAGCTATGTCTCTCAGTACTATCTCTTTTGGTTTGGAAGCTATTGCTGGACGTTTGGTAGAAAAAGCTGCTCTGGCCGAGAAAAACACTTTCGGAGCACCATGCAGGTACATTTGAGTTTCCCAGGCAAACGAAAGCAGTTACACCAAAGTTTCTAGTTTCTGTTTGTGTCTCCCCTGAGGAGGTTTCAGGCCAGCTATGTCTTTCAGTACTATCTCTTTTGGTTTGGAGGCTATTGCTGGACGTTTGGCATGTTTGGTAGAAAAAGCTTCTACGGCCGAGAAAAACACTTTTGGTGCACCATGCAGGTACATTTGAGTTTCCTTGCAAAAGAAAGCCGTGACTCCAAAGTTTCTAGTTTCTGTTTGTGTCTTCCCTGAGGAGGTTTCAGGCCAGCTATGTCTCTCAGTACTATCTCTTTTGGTTTGGAAGCTATTGCTGGACGTATGGTAGAAAAAGCTGCTCCGGCCGAGAAAAACACTTTTGGTGCACCATGCAGGTACATTTGAGTTTCCCAGGCAAACGAAAGCCGTTACACCAAAGTTTCTAGTTTCTGTTTGTGTCTCCCCTGAGGAGGTTTCAGGCTAGCAATGTCTTTCAGTACTATCTCTTTTGGTTTGGAGGCTATTGCTGGACGTTTGGCATGTTTTGTAGAAAAAGCTTCTCCGGCCGAGAAAAACACTTTTGGTGCACCATGCAGGTACATTTGAGTTTCCCAGGCAAACGAAAGCAGTTACACCAAAGTTTCTAGTTTCTGTTTGTGTCTCCCCTGAGGAGGTTTCAGGCCAGCTATGTCTTTCAGTACTATCTCTTTTGGTTTGGAAGCTATTGCTGGATGTTTGGCATGTTTGGTAGAAAAAGCTGCTCCGGCCAAGAAATACACTTTTGGTGCACCATGCAGGTACATTTGAGTTTCCCAGGCAAACGAAAGCAGTGACACCAAAGTTTCTAGTTTCTGTTTGTGTCTCCCCTGAGGAGGTTTCAGGCCAGCTATGTCTTTCATACTATCTCTTTTGGTTTGGAAGCTATTGCTGGACGTTTGGCATGTTTGGTAGAAAAAGCTGCTCCGGCCGAGAAAAACACTTTTGGTGCACCATGCAGGTACATTTGAGTTTCCCAGGCAAACGAAAGCAGTTACACCAAAGTTTCTAGTTTCTGTTTGTGTCTCCCCTGAGGAGGTTTCAGGCCAGCAATATCTTTCAGTACTATCTCTTTTGGTTTGGAAGCTATTGCTGGACGTTTGGTAGAAAAAGCTTCTCCGGCCGAAAAAAACACTTTTGGTGCACCATGCAGGTACATTTGAGTTTCCCAGGCAAACGAAAGCCGTGACTCCAAAGTTTCTAGTTTCTGTTTGTGTCTTCCCTGAGGAGGTTTCAGGCCAGCTATGTCTCTCAGTACTATCTCTTTTGGTTTGGAAGCTATTGCTGGACTTTTGGTAGAAAAAGCTGCTCCGGCCGAGAAAAACACTTTTGGTGCACCATGCAGGTACATTTGAGTTTCCCAGGCAAACGAAAGCAGTTACACCAAAGTTTCTAGTTTCTGTTTGTGTCTCCCCTGAGGAGGTTTCAGGCCAGCTATGTCTTTCAGTACTATCTCTTTTGGTTTGGAAGCTATTGCTGGACGTTTGGTAGAAAAAGCTGCTCCGGCCGAGAAAAACACTTTTGGTGCACCATGCAGGTACATTTGAGTTTCCCAGGCAAACGAAAGCAGTTACACCAAAGTTTCTAGTTTCTGTTTGTGTCTCCCCTGAGGAGGTTTCAGGCCAGCAATATCTTTCAGAACTATCTCTTTTGGTTTGGAAGCTATTGCTGGACGTTTGGTAGAAAAAGCCTCTCCGGCCGAGAAAAACACTTTTGGTGGACCATGCAGGTATATTTGATATTTCCAGGCAAACGAAAGCAGTTACACCAAAGTTTCTAGTTTCTGTTTGTGTCTCCCCTGAGGAGGTTTCAGGCCAGCTATGTCTTTCAGTACTATCTCTTTTGGTTTGGAGGCTATTTCTGGACGTTTGGCATGTTTGGTAGAAAAAGCTTCTACGGCCGAAAAAAACACTTTTGGTGCACCATGCAAGTACATTTGAGTTTCCCAGGCAAACGAAAGCAGTTACACCAAAGTTTCTAGTTTCTGTTTGTGTCTCCCCTGAGGAGGTTTCAGGCCAGCTATGTCTTTCAGTACTATCTCTTTTGGTTTGGAAGCTATTGCTGGACGTTTGGTAGAAAAAGCTGCTCTGGCCGAGAAAAACACTTTCGGAGCACCATGCAGGTACATTTGAGTTTCCCAGGCAAACGAAAGCAGTTACACCAAAGTTTCTAGTTTCTGTTTGTGTCTCCCCTGAGGAGGTTTCAGGCCAGCTATGTCTTTCAGTACTATCTCTTTTGGTTTGGAGGCTATTGCTGGACGTTTGGCATGTTTGGTAGAAAAAGCTTCTACGGCCGAGAAAAACACTATTGGTGCACCATGCAGGTACATTTGAGTTTCCCAGGCAAACGAAAGCAGTTACACCAAAGTTTCTAGTTTCTGTTTGTGTCTCCCCTGAGGAGGTTTCAGGCCAGCTATGTCTTTCAGTACTATCTCTTTTGGTTTGGAAGCTATTGCTGGACGTTTGGTAGAAAAAGCTGCTCTGGCCGAGAAAAACACTTTTGGTGCACCATGCAGGTACATTTGAGTTTCCCAGGCAAACGAAAGCAGTGACACCAAAGTTTCTAGTTTCTGTTTGTGTCTCCCCTGAGGAGGTTTCAGGCCAGCTATGTCTTTCATACTATCTCTTTTGGTTTGGAAGCTATTGCTGGACGTTTGGCATGTTTTGTAGAAAAAGCTTCTCCGGCCGAGAAAAACACTATTGGTGCACCATGCAGGTACATTTGAGTTTCCCAGGCAAACGAAAGCAGTGACACCAAAGTTTCTAGTTTCTGTTTGTGTCTCCCCTGAGGAGGTTTCAGGCCAGCTATGTCTTTCAGTACTATCTCTTTTGGTTTGGAAGCTATTGCTGGACGTTTTGTAGAAAAAGCTTCTCCGGCCGAGAAAAACACTTTTGGTGCACCATGCAGGTACATTTGAGTTTCCCAGGCAAACGAAAGCAGTTACACCAAAGTTTCTAGTTTCTGTTTGTGTCTCCCCTGAGGAGGTTTCAGGCTAGCAATGTCTTTCAGTACTATCTCTTTTGGTTTGGAAGCTATTGCTGGACGTTTGGCATGTTTGGTAGAAAAAGCTGCTCCGGCCGAGAAAAACACTTTTGGTGCACCATGCAGGTACATTTGAGTTTCCCAGGCAAACGAAAGCAGTTACACCAAAGTTTCTACTTTCTGTTTGTGTCTCCCCTGAGGAGGTTTCAGGCCAGCAATATCTTTCAGTACTATCTCTTTTGGTTTGGAAGCTATTGCTGGACGTTTGGTAGAAAAAGCTTCTCCGGCCGAGAAAAACACTATTGGTGCACCATGCAGGTACATTTGAGTTTCCCAGGCAAACGAAAGCAGTTACACCAAAGTTTCTAGTTTCTGTTTGTGTCTCCCCTGAGGAGGTTTCAGGCCAGCTATGTCTTTCATACTATCTCTTTTGGTTTGGAAGCTATTGCTGGACGTTTGGCATGTTTGGTAGAAAAAGCTGCTCCGGCCGAGAAAAACACTTTTGGTGCACCATGCAGGTACATTTGAGTTTCCCAGGCAAACGAAAGCAGTGACACCAAAGTTTCTAGTTTCTGTTTGTGTCTCCCCTGAGGAGGTTTCAGGCCAGCTATGTCTCTCAGTACTATCTCTTTTGGTTTGGAAGCTATTGCTGGACGTTTGGTAGAAAAAGCTGCTCTGGCCGAGAAAAACACTTTCGGAGCACCATGCAGGTACATTTGAGTTTCCCAGGCAAACGAAAGCAGTTACACCAAAGTTTCTAGTTTCTGTTTGTGTCTCCCCTGAGGAGGTTTCAGGCCAGCTATGTCTTTCAGTACTATCTCTTTTGGTTTGGAGGCTATTGCTGGACGTTTGGCATGTTTGGTAGAAAAAGCTTCTACGGCCGAGAAAAACACTATTGGTGCACCATGCAGGTACATTTGAGTTTCCCAGGCAAACGAAAGCAGTTACACCAAAGTTTCTAGTTTCTGTTTGTGTCTCCCCTGAGGAGGTTTCAGGCCAGCTATGTCTTTCAGTACTATCTCTTTTGGTTTGGAAGCTATTGCTGGACGTTTGGTAGAAAAAGCTGCTCCGGCCGAGAAAAACACTTTTGGTGCACCATGCAGGTACATTTGAGTTTCCCAGGCAAACGAAAGCAGTGACACCAAAGTTTCTAGTTTCTGTTTGTGTCTCCCCTGAGGAGGTTTCAGGCCAGCTATGTCTTTCATACTATCTCTTTTGGTTTGGAAGCTATTGCTGGACGTTTGGCATGTTTGGTAGAAAAAGCTGCTCCGGCCGAGAAAAACACTTTTGGTGCACCATGCAGGTACATTTGAGTTTCCCAGGCAAACGAAAGCAGTTACACCAAAGTTTCTAGTTTCTGTTTGTGTCTTTCCTGAGGAGGTTTCAGGCCAGCTATGTCTTTCATACTATCTCTTTTGGTTTGGAAGCTATTGCTGGACGTTTGGTAGAAAAAGCTGCTCCGGCCGAGAAAAACACTTTTGGTGCACCATGCAGGTACATTTGAGTTTCCCAGGCAAACGAAAGCAGCTACACCAAAGTTTCTAGTTTCTGTTTGTGTCTCCCCTGAGGAGGTTTCAGGCCAGCAATATCTTTCAGTACTATCTCTTTTGGTTTGGAAGCTATTGCTGGACGTTTGGTAGAAAAAGCTTCTCCGGCCGAGAAAAACACTTTTGGTGCACCATGCAGGTACATTTGAGTTTCCTTGCAAAAGAAAGCCGTGACTCCAAAGTTTCTAGTTTCTGTTTGTGTCTTCCCTGAGGAGGTTTCAGGCCAGCTATGTCTCTCAGTACTATCTCTTTTGGTTTGGAAGCTATTGCTGGACGTTTGGTAGAAAAAGCTGCTCCGGCCGAGAAAAACACTTTTGGTGCACCATGCAGGTACATTTGAGTTTCCCAGGCAAACGAAAGCAGTTACACCAAAGTTTCTAGTTTCTGTTTGTGTCTCCCCTGAGGAGGTTTCAGGCTAGCAATGTCTTTCAGTACTATCTCTTTTGGTTTGGAAGCTATTGCTGGACGTTTGGCATGTTTTGTAGAAAAAGCTGCTCCGGCCGAGAAAAACACTTTTGGTGCACCATGCAGGTACATTTGAGTTTCCCAGGCAAACGAAAGCAGTTACACCAAAGTTTCTAGTTTCTGTTTGTGTCTCCCCTGAGGAGGTTTCAGGCCAGCTATGTCTTTCAGTACTATCTCTTTTGGTTTGGAAGCTATTGCTGGACGTTTGGTAGAAAAAGCTTCTCGGGCCGAGAAAAACACTTTTGGTGCACCATGCAGGTACATTTGAGTTTCCCAGGCAAACGAAAGCAGTGACACCAAAGTTTCTAGTTTCTGTTTGTGTCTCCCCTGAGGAGGTTTCAGGCCAGCTATGTCTTTCAGTACTATCTCTTTTGGTTTGGAGGCTATTGCTGGACGTTTGGCATGTTTGGTAGAAAAAGCTTCTACGGCCGAGAAAAACACTATTGGTGCACCATGCAGGTACATTTGAGTTTCCCAGGCAAACGAAAGCAGTTACACCAAAGTTTCTAGTTTCTGTTTGTGTCTCCCCTGAGGAGGTTTCAGGCCAGCTATGTCTTTCAGTACTATCACTTTTGGTTTGGAAGCTATTGCTGGACGTTTTGTAGAAAAAGCTGCTCCGGCCGAGAAAAACACTTTTGGTGCACCATGCAGGTACATTTGAGTTTCCCAGGCAAACGAAAGCAGTTACACCAAAGTTTCTAGTTTCTGTTTGTGTCTCCCCTGAGGAGGTTTCAGGCCAGCAATATCTTTCAGTACTATCTCTTTTGGTTTGGAAGCTATTGCTGGACGTTTGGTAGAAAAAGCTGCTCCGGCCGAGAAAAACACTTTTGGTGCACCATGCAGGTACATTTGAGTTTCCCAGGCAAACGAAAGCAGTTACACCAAAGTTTCAAGTTTCTGTTTGTGTCTTTCCTGAGGAGGTTTCAGGCCAGCTATGTCTTTCATACTATCTCTTTTGGTTTGGAAGCTATTGCTGGACGTTTGGCATGTTTGGTAGAAAAGCTTATCCGGCCGAGAAAAACACTTTTGGTGCACCATGCAGGTACATTTGAGTTTCCCAGGCAAACGAAAGCAGTGACACCAAAGTTTCTAGTTTCTGTTTGTGTCTCCCCTGAGGAGGTTTCAGGCCAGCTATGTCTCTCAGTACTATCTCTTTTGGTTTGGAAGCTATTGCTGGACGTTTGGTAGAAAAAGCTTCTCAGGCCGAGAAAAACACTTTTGGTGCACCATGCAGGTACATTTGAGTTTCCCAGGCAAACGAAAGCAGTTACACCAAAGTTTCTAGTTTCTGTTTGTGTCTCCCCTGAGGAGGTTTCAGGCCAGCTATGTCTTTCAGTACTATCTCTTTTGGTTTGGAAGCTATTGCTGGACGTTTGGTAGAAAAAGCTGCTCTGGCCGAGAAAAACACTTTTGGTGCACCATGCAGGTACATTTGAGTTTCCCAGGCAAACGAAAGCAGTTACACCAAAGTTTCTAGTTTCTGTTTGTGTCTCCCCTGAGTAGGTTTCAGGCCAGCTATGTCTTTCAGTACTATCTCTTTTGGTTTGGAAGCTATTGCTGGACGTTTGGTAGAAAAAGCTTCTCCGGCCGAGAAAAACACTTTTGGTGCACCATGCAAGTACATTTGAGTTTCCCAGGCAAACGAAAGCAGTTACACCAAAGTTTCTAGTTTCTGTTTGTGTCTCCCCTGAGGAGGTTTCAGGCCAGCTATGTCTTTCAGTACTATCTCTTTTGGTTTGGAAGCTATTGCTGGACGTTTGGTAGAAAAAGCTGCTCCGGCCGAGAAAAACACTTTTGGTGCACCATGCAGGTACATTTGAGTTTCCCAGGCAAACGAAAGCAGTTACACCAAAGTTTCTAGTTTCTTTTTGTGTCTCCCCTGAGGAGGTTTCAGGCCAGCAATATCTTTCAGAACTATCTCTTTTGGTTTGGAAGCTATTGCTGGACGTTTGGTAGAAAAAGCCTCTCCGGCCGAGAAAAACACTTTTGGTGGACCATGCAGGTATATTTGATTTTTCCAGGCAAACGAAAGCAGTTACACCAAATTTTCTAGTTTCTGTTTGTGTCTCCCCTGAGGAGGTTTCAGGCCAGCTATGTCTTTCAGTACTATCTCTTTTGGTTTGGAGGCTATTGCTGGACGTTTGGCATGTTTGGTAGAAAAAGCTGCTCCGGCCGAGAAAAACACTTTTGGTGCACCATGCAGGTACATTTGAGTTTCCCAGGCAAACGAAAGCAGTTACACCAAAGTTTCTAGTTTCTGTTTGTGTCTCCCCTGAGGAGGTTTCAGGCCAGCTATGTCTTTCAGTACTATCTCTTTTGGTTTGGAAGCTATTGCTGGACGTTTGGTAGAAAAAGCTTCTCCGGCCGAGAAAAACACTTTTGGTGCACCATGCAGGTACATTTGAGTTTCCCAGGCAAACGAAAGCAGTGACACCAAAGTTTCTAGTTTCTGTTTGTGTCTCCCCTGAGGAGGTTTCAGGCCAGCTATGTCTTTCAGTACTATCTCTTTTGGTTTGGAGGCTATTGCTGGACGTTTGGCATGTTTGGTAGAAAAAGCTTCTACGGCCGAGAAAAACACTATTGGTGCACCATGCAGGTACATTTGAGTTTCCCAGGCAAACGAAAGCAGTTACACCAAAGTTTCTAGTTTCTGTTTGTGTCTCCCCTGAGGAGGTTTCAGGCCAGCTATGTCTTTCAGTACTATCACTTTTGGTTTGGAAGCTATTGCTGGACGTTTTGTAGAAAAAGCTGCTCCGGCCGAGAAAAACACTTTTGGTGCACCATGCAGGTACATTTGAGTTTCCCAGGCAAACGAAAGCAGTTACACCAAAGTTTCTAGTTTCTGTTTGTGTCTCCCCTGAGGAGGTTTCAGGCCAGCAATATCTTTCAGTACTATCTCTTTTGGTTTGGAAGCTATTGCTGGACGTTTGGTAGAAAAAGCTGCTCCGGCCGAGAAAAACACTTTTGGTGCACCATGCAGGTACATTTGAGTTTCCCAGGCAAACGAAAGCAGTTACACCAAAGTTTCTAGTTTCTGTTTGTGTCTTTCCTGAGGAGGTTTCAGGCCAGCTATGTCTTTCATACTATCTCTTTTGGTTTGGAAGCTATTGCTGGACGTTTGGCATGTTTGGTAGAAAAAGCTTCTCAGGCCGAGAAAAACACTTTTGGTGCACCATGCAGGTACATTTGAGTTTCCCAGGCAAACGAAAGCAGTTACACCAAAGTTTCTAGTTTCTGTTTGTGTCTCCCCTGAGGAGGTTTCAGGCCAGCTATGTCTTTCAGTACTATCTCTTTTGGTTTGGAAGCTATTGCTGGACGTTTGGTAGAAAAAGCTGCTCTGGCCGAGAAAAACACTTTTGGTGCACCATGCAGGTACATTTGAGTTTCCCAGGCAAACGAAAGCAGTTACACCAAAGTTTCTAGTTTCTGTTTGTGTCTCCCCTGAGGAGGTTTCAGGCCAGCTATGTCTTTCAGTACTATCTCTTTTGGTTTGGAAGCTATTGCTGGACGTTTGGTAGAAAAAGCTTCTCCGGCCGAGAAAAACACTTTTGGTGCACCATGCAGGTACATTTGAGTTTCCCAGGCAAACGAAAGCAGTTACACCAAAGTTTCTAGTTTCTGTTTGTGTCTCCCCTGAGGAGGTTTCAGGCCAGCTATGTCTTTCAGTACTATCTCTTTTGGTTTGGAAGCTATTGCTGGACGTTTGGTAGAAAAAGCTGCTCCGGCCGAGAAAAACACTTTTCGTGCACCATGCAGGTACATTTGAGTTTCCCAGGCAAACGAAAGCAGTTACACCAAAGTTTCTAGTTTCTTTTTGTGTCTCCCCTGAGGAGGTTTCAGGACAGCAATATCTTTCAGAACTATCTCTTTTGGTTTGGAAGCTATTGCTGGACGTTTGGTAGAAAAAGCCTCTCCGGCCGAGAAAAACACTTTTGGTGGACCATGCAGGTATATTTGATTTTTCCAGGCAAACGAAAGCAGTTACACCAAATTTTCTAGTTTCTGTTTGTGTCTCCCCTGAGGAGGTTTCAGGCCAGCTATGTCTTTCAGTACTATCTCTTTTGGTTTGTAGGCTATTGCTGGACGTTTGGCATGTTTGGTAGAAAAAGCTGCTCCGGCCGAGAAAAACACTTTTGGTGCACCATGCAGGTACATTTGAGTTTCCCAGGCAAACGAAAGCAGTTACACCAAAGTTTCTAGTTTCTGTTTGTGTCTCCCCTGAGGAGGTTTCAGGCCAGCTATGTCTTTCAGTACTATCTCTTTTGGTTTGGAAGCTATTGCTGGACGTTTGGTAGAAAAAGCTTCTCCGGCCGAGAAAAACACTTTTGGTGCACCATGCAGGTACATTTGAGTTTCCCAGGCAAACGAAAGCAGTGACACCAAAGTTTCTAGTTTCTGTTTGTGTCTCCCCTGAGGAGGTTTCAGGCCAGCTATGTCTTTCAGTACTATCTCTTTTGGTTTGGAGGCTATTGCTGGACGTTTGGCATGTTTGGTAGAAAAAGCTTCTACGGCCGAGAAAAACACTATTGGTGCACCATGCAGGTACATTTGAGTTTCCCAGGCAAACGAAAGCAGTTACACCAAAGTTTCTAGTTTCTGTTTGTGTCTCCCCTGAGGAGGTTTCAGGCCAGCTATGTCTTTCAGTACTATCACTTTTGGTTTGGAAGCTATTGCTGGACGTTTTGTAGAAAAAGCTGCTCCGGCCGAGAAAAACACTTTTGGTGCACCATGCAGGTACATTTGAGTTTCCCAGGCAAACGAAAGCAGGTACACCAAAGTTTCTAGTTTCTGTTTGTGTCTCCCCTGAGGAGGTTTCAGGCCAGCAATATCTTTCAGTACTATCTCTTTTGGTTTGGAAGCTATTGCTGGACGTTTGGTAGAAAAAGCTGCTCCGGCCGAGAAAAACACTTTTGGTGCACCATGCAGGTACATTTGAGTTTCCCAGGCAAACGAAAGCAGTTACACCAAAGTTTCTAGTTTCTGTTTGTGTCTTTCCTGAGGAGGTTTCAGGCCAGCTATGTCTTTCATACTATCTCTTTTGATTTGGAAGCTATTGCTGGACGTTTGGCATGTTTGGTAGAAAAGCTTATCCGGCCGAGAAAAACACTTTTGGTGCACCATGCAGGTACATTTGAGTTTCCCAGGCAAACGAAAGCAGTGACACCAAAGTTTCTAGTTTCTGTTTGTGTCTCCCCTGAGGAGGTTTCAGGCCAGCTATGTCTCTCAGTACTATCTCTTTTGGTTTGGAAGCTATTGCTGGACGTTTGGTAGAAAAAGCTTCTCAGGCCGAGAAAAACACTTTTGGTGCACCATGCAGGTACATTTGAGTTTCCCAGGCAAACGAAAGCAGTTACACCAAAGTTTCTAGTTTCTGTTTGTGTCTCCCCTGAGGAGGTTTCAGGCCAGCTATGTCTTTCAGTACTATCTCTTTTGGTTTGGAAGCTATTGCTGGACGTTTGGTAGAAAAAGCTGCTCTGGCCGAGAAAAACACTTTTGGTGCACCATGCAGGTACATTTGAGTTTCCCAGGCAAACGAAAGCAGTTACACCAAAGTTTCTAGTTTCTGTTTGTGTCTCCCCTGAGGAGGTTTCAGGCCAGCTATGTCTTTCAGTACTATCTCTTTTGGTTTGGAAGCTATTGCTGGACGTTTGGTAGAAAAAGCTTCTCCGGCCGAGAAAAACACTTTTGGTGCACCATGCAGGTACATTTGAGTTTCCCAGGCAAACGAAAGCAGTTACACCAAAGTTTCTAGTTTCTGTTTGTGTCTCCCCTGAGGAGGTTTCAGGCCAGCTATGTCTTTCAGTACTATCTCTTTTGGTTTGGAAGCTATTGCTGGACGTTTGGTAGAAAAAGCTGCTCCGGCCGAGAAAAACACTTTTGGTGCACCATGCAGGTACATTTGAGTTTCCCAGGCAAACGAAAGCAGTTACACCAAAGTTTCTAGTTTCTTTTTGTGTCTCCCCTGAGGAGGTTTCAGGCCAGCAATATCTTTCAGAACTATCTCTTTTGGTTTGGAATCTATTGCTGGACGTTTGGTAGAAAAAGCCTCTCCGGCCGAGAAAAACACTTTTGGTGGACCATGCAGGTATGTTTGATTTTTCCAGGCAAACGAAAGCAGTTACACCAAAGTTTCTAGTTTCTGTTTGTGTCTCCCCTGAGGAGGTTTCAGGCCAGCTATGTCTTTCAGTACTATCTCTTTTGGTTTGGAGGCTATTGCTGGACGTTTGGCATGTTTGGTAGAAAAAGCTGCTCCGTCCGAGAAAAACACTTTTGGTGCACCATGCAGGTACATTTGAGTTTCCCAGGCAAACGAAAGCAGTTACACCAAAGTTTCTAGTTTCTGTTTGTGTCTCCCCTGAGGAGGTTTCAGGCCAGCTATGTCTTTCAGTACTATCTATTTTGGTTTGGAAGCTATTGCTGGACGTTTGGTAGAAAAAGTTGCTCTGGCCGAGAAAAACACTTTTGGTGCACCATGCAGGTACATTTGAGTTTCCCAGGCAAACGAAAGCAGTTACACCAAAGTTTCTAGTTTCTGTTTGTGTCTCCCCTGAGGAGGTTTCAGGCCAGCTATGTCTTTCAGTACTATCTCTTTTGGTTTGGAAGCTATTGCTGGACGTTTGGTAGAAAAAGCTGCTCCAGCCGAGAAAAACACATTTGGTGCACCATGCAGGTACATTTGAGTTTCCCAGGCAAACGAAAGCAGTTACACCAAAGTTTCTAGTTTCTGTTTGTGTCTCCCCTGAGGAGGTTTCGGGCCAGCTATGTCTTTCAGTACTATCTCTTTTGGTTTGGAAGCTATTGCTGGACGTTTGGTAGAAAAAGCTTCTCCGGCCGAGAAAAACACTTTTGGTGCACCATGCAGGTACATTTGAGTTTCCCAGGCAAACGAAAGCAGTGACACCAAAGTTTCTAGTTTCTGTTTGTGTCTCCCCTGAGGAGGTTTCAGGCCAGCTATGTCTTTCAGTACTATCTCTTTTGGTTTGGAGGCTATTGCTGGACGTTTGGCATGTTTGGTAGAAAAAGCTTCTACGGCCGAGAAAAACACTATTGGTGCACCATGCAGGTACATTTCAGTTTCCCAGACAAACGAAAGCAGTTACATCAAAGTTTCTAGTTTCTGTTTGTGTCTCCCCTGAGGAGGTTTCAGGCCAGCTATGTCTTTCAGTACTATCACTTTTGGTTTGGAAGCTATTGCTGGACGTTTTGTAGAAAAAGCTGCTCCGGCCGAGAAAAACACTTTTGGTGCACCATGCAGGTACATTTGAGTTTCCCAGGCAAACGAAAGCAGTTACACCAAAGTTTCTAGTTTCTGTTTGTGTCTCCCCTGAGGAGGTTTCAGGCTAGCAATGTCTTTCAGTACTATCTCTTTTGGTTTGGAAGCTATTGCTGGACGTTTGGCATGTTTGGTAGAAAAAGCTGCTCCGGCCGAGAAAAACACTTTTGGTGCACCATGCAGGTACATTTGAGTTTCCCAGGCAAACGAAAGCAGTTACACCAAAGTTTCTAGTTTCTGTTTGTGTCTCCCCTGAGGAGGTTTCAGGCCAGCAATATCTTTCAGTACTATCTCTTTTGGTTTGGAAGCTATTGCTGGACGTTTTGTAGAAAAAGCTGCTCCGGCCGAGAAAAACACTTTTGGTGCACCATGCAGGTACATTTGAGTTTCCCAGGCAAACGAAAGCAGTTACACCAAAGTTTCTAGTTTCTGTTTGTGTCTTTCCTGAGGAGGTTTCAGGCCAGCTATGTCTTTCATACTATCTCTTTTCGTTTGGAGGCTATTGCTGGACGTTTGGCATGTTTTGTAGAAAAAGCTGCTCCGGCCGAGAAAAACACTTTTGGTGCACCATGCAGGTACATTTGAGTTTCCCAGGCAAACGAAAGAAGTTACACCAAAGTTTCTAGTTTCTGTTTGTGTCTCCCCTGAGGAGGTTTCAGGCCAGCTATGTCTTTCAGTACTATCTATTTTGGTTTGGAAGCTATTGCTGGACGTTTGGTAGAAAAAGTTGCTCTGGCCGAGAAAAACACTTTTGGTGCACCATGCAGGTACATTTGAGTTTCCCAGGCAAACGAAAGCAGTGACACCAAAGTTTCTAGTTTCTGTTTGTGTCTCCCCTGAGGAGGTTTCAGGCCAGCTATGTCTTTCAGTACTATCTCTTTTGGTTTGGAAGCTATTGCTGGACGTTTGGTAGAAAAAGCTGCTCCAGCCGAGAAAAACACTTTTGGTGCACCATGCAGGTACATTTGAGTTTCCCAGGCAAACGAAAGCAGTTACACCAAAGTTTCTAGTTTCTGTTTGTGTCTCCCCTGAGGAGGTTTCAGGCCAGCTATGTCTTCCAGTACTATCTCTTTTGGTTTGGAGGCTATTGCTGGACGTTTGGTAGAAAAAGCTTCTCCGGCCGAGAAAAACACTTTTGGTGCACCATGCAGGTACATTTGAGTTTCCCAGGCAAACGAAAGCAGTTACACCAAAGTTTCTAGTTTCTGTTTGTGTCTCCCCTGAGGAGGTTTCAGGCCAGCTATGTCTTTCAGTACTATCTCTTTTGGTTTGGAAGCTATTGTTGGACGTTTGGTAGAAAAAGCTGCTCCGGCCGAGAAAAACACTTTTGGTGCACCATGCAGGTACATTTGAGTTTCCCAGGCAAACGAAAGCAGTTACACCAAAGTTTCTAGTTTCTTTTTGTGTCTCCCCTGAGGAGGTTTCAGGCCAGCAATATCTTTCAGAACTATCTCTTTTGGTTTGGAAGCTATTGCTGGACGTTTGGTAGAAAAAGCCTATCCGGCAGAGAAAAACACTTTTGGTGGACCATGCAGGTATATTTGATTTTTCCAGGCAAACGAAAGCAGTTACACCAAAGTTTCTAGTTTCTGTTTGTGTCTCCCCTGAGGAGGTTTCAGGCCAGCTATGTCTTTCAGTACTATCTCTTTTGGTTTGGAGGCTATTGCTGGACGTTTTGCATGTTTGGTAGAAAAAGCTGCTCCGGCCGAGAAAAACACTTTTGGTGCACCATGCAGGTACATTTGAGTTTCCCAGGCAAACGAAAGCAGTTACACCAAAGTTTCTAGTTTCTGTTTGTGTCTCCCCTGAGGAGGTTTCAGGCCAGCTATGTCTTTCAGTAATATCTCTTTTGGTTTGGAAGCTATTGCTGGACGTTTGGTAGAAAAAGCTGCTCCGGCCGAGAAAAACACTTTTGGTGCACCATGCAGGTACATTTGAGTTTCCCAGGCAAACGAAAGCAGTTACACCAAAGTTTCTAGTTTCTGTTTGTGTCTCCCCTGAGGAGGTTTCAGGCCAGCTATGTCTTTCAGTACTATCTCTTTTGGTTTGAAGGCTATTGCTGGACGTTTGGCATGTTTGGTAGAAAAAGCTTCTCCGGCCGAGAAAAACACTTTTGGTGCACCATGCAGGTACATTTGAGTTTCCCAGGCAAACGAAAGCCGTGACTCCAAAGTTTCTAGTTTCTGTTTGTGTCTTCCCTGGGGAGGTTTCAGGCCAGCTATGTCTCTCAGTACTATCTCTTTTGGTTTGGAAGCTATTGCTGGACGTTTGGTAGAAAAAGCTGCTCAGGCCGAGAAAAACACTTTTGGTGCACCATGCAGGTACATTTGAGTTTCCCAGGCAAACGAAAGCAGTTACACCAAAGTTTCTAGTTTCTGTTTGTGTCTCCCCTGAGGAGGTTTCAGGCCATCTATGTCTTTCAGTACTATCTCTTTTGGTTTGGAAGCTATTGCTGGACGTTTGGTAGAAAAAGCTGCTCCGGCCGAGAAAAACACTTTTGGTGCACCATGCAGGTACATTTGAGTTTCCCAGGCAAACGAAAGCAGTTACACCAAAGTTTCTAGTTTCTGTTTGTGTCTCCCCTGAGGAGGTTTCAGGCCAGCTATGTCTTTCAGTACTATCTCTTTTGGTTTGGAAGCTATTGCTGGACGTTTGGTAGAAAAAGCTTCTCCGGCCGAGAAAAACACTTTTGGTGCACCATGCAGGTACATTTGAGTTTCCCAGGCAAACGAAAGCAGTGACACCAAAGTTTCTAGTTTCTGTTTGTGTCTCCCCTGAGGAGGTTTCAGGCCAGCTATGTCTTTCAGTACTATCTCTTTTGGTTTGGAAGCTATTGCTGGACGTTTGGCATGTTTGGTAGAAAAAGCTTCTACGGCCGAGAAAAACACTATTGGTGCACCATGCAGGTACATTTGAGTTTCCCAGGCAAACGAAAGCAGTTACACCAAAGTTTCTAGTTTCTGTTTGTGTCTCCCCTGAGGAGGTTTCAGGCCAGCTATGTCTTTCAGTACTATCACTTTTGGTTTGGAAGCTATTGCTGGACGTTTTGTAGAAAAAGCTGCTCCGGCCGAGAAAAACACTTTTGGTGCACCATGCAGGTACATTTGAGTTTCCCAGGCAAACGAAAGCAGTTACACCAAAGTTTCTAGTTTCTGTTTGTGTCTCCCCTGAGGAGGTTTCAGGCTAGCAATGTCTTTCAGTACTATCTCTTTTGGTTTGGAAGCTATTGCTGGACGTTTGGCATGTTTGGTAGAAAAAGCTGCTCCGGCCGAGAAAAACACTTTTGGTGCACCATGCAGGTACATTTGAGTTTCCCAGGCAAACGAAAGCAGTTACACCAAAGTTTCTAGTTTCTGTTTGTGTCTCCCCTGAGGATGTTTCAGGCCAGCAATATCTTTCAGTACTATCTCTTTTGGTTTGGAAGCTATTGCTGGACGTTTGGTAGAAAAAGCTGCTCCGGCCGAGAAAAACACTTTTGGTGCACCATGCAGGTACATTTGAGTTTCCCAGGCAAACGAAACCAGTTACACCAAAGTTTCTAGTTTCTGTTTGTGTCTTTCCTGAGGAGGTTTCAGGCCAGCTATGTCTTTCATACTATCTCTTTTGGTTTGGAATCTATTGCTGGACGTTTGGCATGTTTGGTAGAAAAAGCTGCTCCGGCCGAGAAAAACACTTTTGGTGCACCATGCAGGTACATTTGAGTTTCCCAGGCAAACGAAAGCAGTGACACCAAAGTTTCTAGTTTCTGTTTGTGTCTCCCCTGAGGAGGTTTCAGGCCAGCTATGTCTCTCAGTACTATCTCTTTTGGTTTGGAAGCTATTGCTGGACGTTTGGTAGAAAAAGCTTCTCAGGCCGAGAAAAACACTTTTGGTGCACCATGCAGGTACATTTGAGTTTCCCAGGCAAACGAAAGCAGTTACACCAAAGTTTCTAGTTTCTGTTTGTGTCTCCCCTGAGGAGGTTTCAGGCCAGCTATGTCTTTCAGTACTATCTATTTTGGTTTGGAAGCTATTGCTGGACGTTTGGTAGAAAAAGCTGCTCCGGCCGAGAAAAACACTTTTGGTGCACCATGCAGGTACATTTGAGTTTCCCAGGCAAACGAAAGCAGTTACACCAAAGTTTCTAGTTTCTTTTTGTGTCTCCCCTGAGGAGGTTTCAGGCCAGCAATATCTTTCAGAACTATCTCTTTTGGTTTGGAAGCTATTGCTGGACGTTTGGTAGAAAAAGCCTCTCCGGCCGAGAAAAACACTTTTGGTGGACCATGCAGGTATATTTGATTTTTCCAGGCAAACGAAAGCAGTTACACCAAAGTTTCTAGTTTCTGTTTGTGTCTCCCCTGAGGAGGTTTCAGGCCAGCTATGTCTTTCAGTACTATCTCTTTTGGTTTGGAGGCTATTGCTGGACGTTTGGCATGTTTGGTAGAAAAAGCTGCTCCGGCCGAGAAAAACACTTTTGGTGCACCATGCAAGTACATTTGAGTTTCCCAGGCAAACGAAAGCAGTTACACCAAAGTTTCTAGTTTCTGTTTGTGTCTCCCCTGAGGAGGTTTCAGGCCAGCTATGTCTTTCAGTACTATCTCTTTTGGTTTGGAAGCTATTGCTGGACGTTTGGTAGAAAAAGCTGCTCTGGCCGAGAAAAACACTTTCGGAGCACCATGCAGGTACATTTGAGTTTCCCAGGCAAACGAAAGCAGTTACACCAAAGTTTCTAGTTTCTGTTTGTGTCTCCCCTGAGGAGGTTTCAGGCTAGCAATGTCTTTCAGTACTATTTCTTTTGGTTTGGAAGCTATTGCTGGACGTTTGGCATGTTTGGTAGAAAAAGCTGCTCCGGCCGAGAAAAACACTTTTGGTGCACCATGCAGGTACATTTGAGTTTCCCAGGCAAACGAAAGCAGTTACACCAAAGTTTCTAGTTTCTTTTTGTGTCTCCCCTGAGGAGGTTTCAGGCCAGCAATATCTTTCAGAACTATCTCTTTTGGTTTGGAAGCTATTGCTGGACGTTTGGTAGAAAAAGCCTATCCGGCAGAGAAAAACACTTTTGGTGGACCATGCAGGTATATTTGATTTTTCCAGGCAAACGAAAGCAGTTACACCAAAGTTTCTAGTTTCTGTTTGTGTCTCCCCTGAGGAGGTTTCAGGCCAGCTATGTCTTTCAGTACTATCTCTTTTGGTTTGGAGGCTATTGCTGGACGTTTTGCATGTTTGGTAGAAAAAGCTGCTCCGGCCGAGAAAAACACTTTTGGTGCACCATGCAGGTACATTTGAGTTTCCCAGGCAAACGAAAGCAGTTACACCAAAGTTTCTAGTTTCTGTTTGTGTCTCCCCTGAGGAGGTTTCAGGCCAGCTATGTCTTTCAGTAATATCTCTTTTGGTTTGGAAGCTATTGCTGGACGTTTGGTAGAAAAAGCTGCTCCGGCCGAGAAAAACACTTTTGGTGCACCATGCAGGTACATTTGAGTTTCCCAGGCAAACGAAAGCAGTTACACCAAAGTTTCTAGTTTCTGTTTGTGTCTCCCCTGAGGAGGTTTCAGGCCAGCTATGTCTTTCAGTACTATCTCTTTTGGTTTGAAGGCTATTGCTGGACGTTTGGCATGTTTGGTAGAAAAAGCTTCTCCGGCCGAGAAAAACACTTTTGGTGCACCATGCAGGTACATTTGAGTTTCCCAGGCAAACGAAAGCCGTGACTCCAAAGTTTCTAGTTTCTGTTTGTGTCTTCCCTGGGGAGGTTTCAGGCCAGCTATGTCTCTCAGTACTATCTCTTTTGGTTTGGAAGCTATTGCTGGACGTTTGGTAGAAAAAGCTGCTCAGGCCGAGAAAAACACTTTTGGTGCACCATGCAGGTACATTTGAGTTTCCCAGGCAAACGAAAGCAGTTACACCAAAGTTTCTAGTTTCTGTTTGTGTCTCCCCTGAGGAGGTTTCAGGCCATCTATGTCTTTCAGTACTATCTCTTTTGGTTTGGAAGCTATTGCTGGACGTTTGGTAGAAAAAGCTGCTCCGGCCGAGAAAAACACTTTTGGTGCACCATGCAGGTACATTTGAGTTTCCCAGGCAAACGAAAGCAGTTACACCAAAGTTTCTAGTTTCTGTTTGTGTCTCCCCTGAGGAGGTTTCAGGCCAGCTATGTCTTTCAGTACTATCTCTTTTGGTTTGGAAGCTATTGCTGGACGTTTGGTAGAAAAAGCTTCTCCGGCCGAGAAAAACACTTTTGGTGCACCATGCAGGTACATTTGAGTTTCCCAGGCAAACGAAAGCAGTGACACCAAAGTTTCTAGTTTCTGTTTGTGTCTCCCCTGAGGAGGTTTCAGGCCAGCTATGTCTTTCAGTACTATCTCTTTTGGTTTGGAAGCTATTGCTGGACGTTTGGCATGTTTGGTAGAAAAAGCTTCTACGGCCGAGAAAAACACTATTGGTGCACCATGCAGGTACATTTGAGTTTCCCAGGCAAACGAAAGCAGTTACACCAAAGTTTCTAGTTTCTGTTTGTGTCTCCCCTGAGGAGGTTTCAGGCCAGCTATGTCTTTCAGTACTATCACTTTTGGTTTGGAAGCTATTGCTGGACGTTTTGTAGAAAAAGCTGCTCCGGCCGAGAAAAACACTTTTGGTGCACCATGCAGGTACATTTGAGTTTCCCAGGCAAACGAAAGCAGTTACACCAAAGTTTCTAGTTTCTGTTTGTGTCTCCCCTGAGGAGGTTTCAGGCTAGCAATGTCTTTCAGTACTATCTCTTTTGGTTTGGAAGCTATTGCTGGACGTTTGGCATGTTTGGTAGAAAAAGCTGCTCCGGCCGAGAAAAACACTTTTGGTGCACCATGCAGGTACATTTGAGTTTCCCAGGCAAACGAAAGCAGTTACACCAAAGTTTCTAGTTTCTGTTTGTGTCTCCCCTGAGGATGTTTCAGGCCAGCAATATCTTTCAGTACTATCTCTTTTGGTTTGGAAGCTATTGCTGGACGTTTGGTAGAAAAAGCTGCTCCGGCCGAGAAAAACACTTTTGGTGCACCATGCAGGTACATTTGAGTTTCCCAGGCAAACGAAACCAGTTACACCAAAGTTTCTAGTTTCTGTTTGTGTCTTTCCTGAGGAGGTTTCAGGCCAGCTATGTCTTTCATACTATCTCTTTTGGTTTGGAATCTATTGCTGGACGTTTGGCATGTTTGGTAGAAAAAGCTGCTCCGGCCGAGAAAAACACTTTTGGTGCACCATGCAGGTACATTTGAGTTTCCCAGGCAAACGAAAGCAGTGACACCAAAGTTTCTAGTTTCTGTTTGTGTCTCCCCTGAGGAGGTTTCAGGCCAGCTATGTCTCTCAGTACTATCTCTTTTGGTTTGGAAGCTATTGCTGGACGTTTGGTAGAAAAAGCTTCTCAGGCCGAGAAAAACACTTTTGGTGCACCATGCAGGTACATTTGAGTTTCCCAGGCAAACGAAAGCAGTTACACCAAAGTTTCTAGTTTCTGTTTGTGTCTCCCCTGAGGAGGTTTCAGGCCAGCTATGTCTTTCAGTACTATCTATTTTGGTTTGGAAGCTATTGCTGGACGTTTGGTAGAAAAAGCTGCTCCGGCCGAGAAAAACACTTTTGGTGCACCATGCAGGTACATTTGAGTTTCCCAGGCAAACGAAAGCAGTTACACCAAAGTTTCTAGTTTCTTTTTGTGTCTCCCCTGAGGAGGTTTCAGGCCAGCAATATCTTTCAGAACTATCTCTTTTGGTTTGGAAGCTATTGCTGGACGTTTGGTAGAAAAAGCCTCTCCGGCCGAGAAAAACACTTTTGGTGGACCATGCAGGTATATTTGATTTTTCCAGGCAAACGAAAGCAGTTACACCAAAGTTTCTAGTTTCTGTTTGTGTCTCCCCTGAGGAGGTTTCAGGCCAGCTATGTCTTTCAGTACTATCTCTTTTGGTTTGGAGGCTATTGCTGGACGTTTGGCATGTTTGGTAGAAAAAGCTGCTCCGGCCGAGAAAAACACTTTTGGTGCACCATGCAAGTACATTTGAGTTTCCCAGGCAAACGAAAGCAGTTACACCAAAGTTTCTAGTTTCTGTTTGTGTCTCCCCTGAGGAGGTTTCAGGCCAGCTATGTCTTTCAGTACTATCTCTTTTGGTTTGGAAGCTATTGCTGGACGTTTGGTAGAAAAAGCTGCTCTGGCCGAGAAAAACACTTTCGGAGCACCATGCAGGTACATTTGAGTTTCCCAGGCAAACGAAAGCAGTTACACCAAAGTTTCTAGTTTCTGTTTGTGTCTCCCCTGAGGAGGTTTCAGGCTAGCAATGTCTTTCAGTACTATTTCTTTTGGTTTGGAAGCTATTGCTGGACGTTTGGCATGTTTGGTAGAAAAAGCTGCTCCGGCCGAGAAAAACACTTTTGGTGCACCATGCAGGTACATTTGAGTTTCCCAGGCAAACGAAAGCAGTTACACCAAAGTTTCTAGTTTCTGTTTGTGTCTCCCCTGAGGAGGTTTCAGGCCAGCTATGTCTTTCAGTACTATCTCTTTTTGTTTGGAGGCTATTGCTGGACGTTTGGCATGTTTGGTAGAAAAAGCTTCTACGGCCGAGAAAAACACTATTGGTGCACCATGCAGGTACATTTGAGTTTCCCAGGCAAACGAAAGCAGTTACACCAAAGTTTCTAGTTTCTGTTTGTGTCTCCCCTGAGGAGGTTTCAGGCCAGCTATGTCTTTCAGTACTATCTCTTTTGGTTTGGAAGCTATTGCTGGACGTTTGGTAGAAAAAGCTGCTCCGGCCGAGAAAAACACTTTTGGTGCACCATGCAGGTACATTTGAGTTTCACAGGCAAACGAAAGCAGTGACACCAAAGTTTCTAGATTCTGTTTGTGTCTCCCCTGAGGAGGTTTCAGGCCAGCTATGTCTTTCATACTATCTCTTTTGGTTTGGAAGCTATTGCTGGACGTTTGGCATGTTTGGTAGAAAAAGCTTCTACGGCCGAGAAAAACACTTTTGGTGCACCATGCAGGTACATTTGAGTTTCCCAGGCAAACGAAAGCAGTTACACCAAAGTTTCTAGTTTCTGTTTGTGTCTCCCCTGAGGAGGTTTCAGGCCAGCTATGTCTTTCATACTATCTCTTTTGGTTTGGAAGCTATTGCTGGACGTTTGGTAGAAAAAGCTGCTCCGGCCAAGAAAAACACTTTTGGTGCACCATGCAGGTACATTTGAGTTTCCCAGGCAAACGAAAGCAGCTACACCAAAGTTTCTAGTTTCTGTTTGTTTCTCCCCTGAGGAGGTTTCAGGCCAGCAATATCTTTCAGTACTATCTCTTTTGGTTTGGAAGCTATTGCTGGACGTTTGGTAGAAAAAGCTTCTCCGGCCGAGAAAAACATTTTTGGTGCACCATGCAGGTACATTTGAGTTTCCCAGGCAAACGAAAGCCGTTACTCCAAAGTTTCTAGTTTCTGTTTGTGTCTTCCCTGAGGAGGTTTCAGGCCAGCTATGTCTCTCAGTACTATCTCTTTTGGTTTGGAAGCTATTGCTGGACGTTTGGTAGAAAAAGCTTCTCCGGCCGAGAAAAACACTTTTGGTGGACCATGCAGGTATATTTGATTTTCCAAGGCAAACGAAAGCAGTTACACCAAAGTTTCTAGTTTCTGTTTGTGTCTCCCCTGAGGAGGTTTCAGGCCAGCTATGTCTTTCAGTACTATCTCTTTTGGTTTGGAGGCTATTGCTGGACGTTTGGCATGTTTGGTAGAAAAACCTTCTACGGCCGAGAAAAACACTTTTGGTGCACCATGCAAGTACATTTGAGTTTCCCAGGCAAACGAAAGCAGTTACACCAAAGTTTCTAGTTTCTGTTTGTGTCTCCCCTGAGGAGGTTTCAGGCCAGCTATGTCTTTCAGTACTATCTCTTTTGGTTTGGAAGCTATTGCTGGGCGTTTGGTAGAAAAAGCTGCTCTGGCCGAGAAAAACACTTTCGGAGCACCATGCAGGTACATTTGAGTTTCCCAGGAAAACGAAAGCAGTTACACCAAAGTTTCTAGTTTCTGTTTGTGTCTCCCCTGAGGAGGTTTCAGGCTAGCAATGTCTTTCAGTACTATCTCTTTTGGTTTGGAAGCTATTGCTGGACGTTTGGCATGTTTGGTAGAAAAAGCTGCTTTGGCCGAGAAAAACACTTTTGGTGCACCATGCAGGTACATTTGAGTTTCCCAGGCAAACGAAAGCAGTTACACCAAAGTTTCTAGTTTCTGTTTGTGTCTCCCCTGAGGAGGTTTCAGGCCAGCTATGTCTTTCAGTACTATCTCTTTTGGTTTGGAAGCTATTGCTGGACGTTTGGTAGAAAAAGCTGCTCCGGCCGAGAAAAACACTTTTGGTGCACCATGCAGGTACATTTGAGTTTCCCAGGCAAACGAAAGCAGTGACACCAAAGTTTCTAGTTTCTGTTTGTGTCTCCCCTGAGGAGGTTTCAGGCCAGCAATATCTTTCAGTACTATCTCTTTTGGTTTGGAAGCTATTGCTGGACGTTTGGTAGAAAAAGCTGCTCCGGCCGAGAAAAACACTTTTGGTGCACCATGCATATACATTTGAGTTTCCCAAGCAAACGAAAGCAGTTACACCAAAGTTTCTAGTTTCTGTTTGTGTCTCCCCTGAGGAGGTTTCAGGCCAGCTATGTCTTTCATACTATCTCTTTTGGTTTGGAAGCTATTGCTGGACGTTTGGCATGTTTGGTAGAAAAAGCTGCTCCGGCCGAGAAAAACACTTTTGGTGCACCATGCAGGTACATTTGAGTTTCCCAGGCAAACGAAAGCAGTTACACCAAAGTTTCTAGTTTCTGTTTGTGTCTCCCCTGAGGAGGTTTCAGGCCCGCAATATCTTTCAGTACTATCTCTTTTGGTTTGGAATCTATTGCTGGACGTTTGGTAGAAAAAGATTCTCCGGCCGAGAAAAACACTTTTGGTGCACCATGCAGGTACATTTGAGTTTCCCAGGCAAACGAAAGCCGTGACTCCAAAGTTTCTAGTTTCTGTTTGTGTCTCCCCTGAGGAGGTTTCAGGCCAGCTATGTCTCTCAGTACTATCTCTTTTGGTTTGGAAGCTATTGCTGGACGTTTGGTAGAAAAAGCTGCTCCGGCCGAGAAAAACACTTTTGGTGCACCATGCAGGTACATTTGAGTTTCCCAGGCAAACGAAAGCAGTTACACCAAAGTTTCTAGTTTCTGTTTGTGTCTCCCCTGAGGAGGTTTCAGGCCAGCTATGTCTTTCAGTACTATCTCTTTTGGTTTGGAAGCTATTGCTGGACGTTTGGTAGAAAAAGCTGCTCCGGCCGAGAAAAACACTTTTGGTGCACCATGCAGGTACATTTGAGTTTCCCAGGCAAACGAAAGCAGTTACACCAAAGTTTCTAGTTTCTGTTTGTGTCTCCCCTGAGGAGGTTTCAGGCCAGCAATATCTTTCAGTACTATCTCTTTTGGTTTGGAAGCTATTGCTGGACGTTTGGTAGAAAAAGCTGCTCCGGCCGAGAAAAACACTTTTGGTTGACCATGCAGGTACATTTGAGTTTCCCAGGCAAACGAAAGCCGTGACTCCAAAGTTTCTAGTTTCTGTTTGTGTCTCCCCTGAGGAGGTTTCAGGCCAGCTATGTCTCTCAGTACTATCTCTTTTGGTTTGGAAGCTATTGCTGGACGTTTGGTAGAAAAAGCTGCTCCGGCCGAGAAAAACACTTTTGGTGCACCATGCAGGTACATTTGAGTTTCCCAGGAAAACGAAAGCAGTGACACCAAAGTTTCTAGTTTCTGTTTGTGTCTCCCCTGAGGAGGTTTCAGGCCAGCTATGTCTTTCAGTACTATCTCTTTTGGTTTGGAAGCTATTGCTGGACGTTTGGTAGAAAAAGCTGCTCCGGCCGAGAAAAACACTTTTGGTGCACCATGCAGGTACATTTGAGTTTCCCAGGCAAACGAAAGCAGTTACACCAAAGTTTCTAGTTTCTGTTTGTGTCTCCCCTGAGGAGGTTTCAGGCCAGCAATATCTTTCAGTACTATCTCTTTTGGTTTGGAAGCTATTGCTGGACGTTTGGTAGAAAAATCTTCTCCGGCCGAGAAAAACACTTTTGGTGGACCATGCAGGTATATTTGATTTTCCCAGGCAAACGAAAGCAGTGACACCAAAGTTTCTAGTTTCTGTTTGTGTCTCCCCTGAGGAGGTTTCAGGCCAGCTATGTCTTTCAGTACTATCTCTTTTGGTTTGGAAGCTATTGCTGGACGTTTGGTAGAAAAAGCTGCTCCGGCCGAGAAAAACACTTTTGGTGGACCATGCAGGTATATTTGATTTTCCCAGGCAAACGAAAGCAGTGACACCAAAGTTTCTAGTTTCTGTTTGTGTCTCCCCTGAGGAGGTTTCAGGCCAGCTATGTCTTTCAGTACTATCTCTTTTGGTTTGGAAGCTATTGCTGGACGTTTGGTAGAAAAAGCTGCTCCGGCCGAGAAAAACACTTTTGGTGCACCATGCAGGTACATTTGAGTTTCCCAGGCAAACGAAAGCAGTTACACCAAAGTTTCTAGTTTCTGTTTGTGTCTCCCCTGAGGAGGTTTCAGGCCAGCAATATCTTTCAGTACTATCTCTTTTGGTTTGGAAGCTATTGCAGGACGTTTTGTAGAAAAAGCTTCTCCGGCCGAGAAAAACACTTTTGGTGGACCATGCAGGTATATTTGATTTTCCCAGGCAAACGAAAGCAGTTACACCAAAGTTTCTAGTTTCTGTTTGTGTCTCCCCTGAGGAGGTTTCAGGCCAGCTATGTCTTTCAGTACTATCTCTTTTGGTTTGGAGGCTATTTCTGGACGTTTGGCATGTTTGGTAGAAAAAGATTCTACGGCCGAGAAAAACACTTTTGGTGCACCATGCAAGTACATTTGAGTTTCCCAGGCAAACGAAAGCAGTTACACCAAAGTTTCTAGTTTCTGTTTGTGTCTCCCCTGAGGAGGTTTCAGGCCAGCTATGTCTTTCAGTACTATCTCTTTTGGTTTGGAAGCTATTGCTGGACGTTTGGTAGAAAAAGCTGCTCCGGCCGAGAAAAACACTTTTGGTGCACAATGCAGGTACATTTGAGTTTCCCAGGCAAACGAAAGCAGTTACACCAAAGTTTCTAGTTTCTGTTTGTGTCTCCCCTGAGGAGGTTTCAGGCCAGCTATGTCTTTCAGTACTATCTCTTTTGGTTTGGAAGCTATTGCTGGACGTTTGGCATGTTTGGTAGAAAAAGCTGCTTTGGCCGAGAAAAACACTTTTGGTGCACCATGCAGGTACATTTGAGTTTCCCAGGCAAACGAAAGCAGTTACACCAAAGTTTCTAGTTTCTGTTTGTGTCTCCCCTGAGGAGGTTTCAGGCCAGCTATGTCTTTCAGTACTATCTCTTTTGGTTTGGAAGCTATTGCTGGACGTTTGGTAGAAAAAGCTGCTCCGGCCGAGAAAAACACTTTTGGTGCACCATGCAGGTACATTTGAGTTTCCCAGGCAAACGAAAGCAGTGACACCAAAGTTTCTAGTTTCTGTTTGTGTCTCCCCTGAGGAGGTTTCAGGCCAGCAATATCTTTCAGTACTATCTCTTTTGGTTTGGAAGCTATTGCTGGACGTTTGGTAGAAAAAGCTGCTCCGGCCGAGAAAAACACTTTTGGTGCACCATGCATATACATTTGAGTTTCCCAAGCAAACGAAAGCAGTTACACCAAAGTTTCTAGTTTCTGTTTGTGTCTCCCCTGAGGAGGTTTCAGGCCAGCTATGTCTTTCATACTATCTCTTTTGGTTTGGAAGCTATTGCTGGACGTTTGGCATGTTTGGTAGAAAAAGCTGCTCCGGCCGAGAAAAACACTTTTGGTGCACCATGCAGGTACATTTGAGTTTCCCAGGCAAACGAAAGCAGTTACACCAAAGTTTCTAGTTTCTGTTTGTGTCTCCCCTGAGGAGGTTTCAGGCCCGCAATATCTTTCAGTACTATCTCTTTTGGTTTGGAAGCTATTGCTGGACGTTTGGTAGAAAAAGATTCTCCGGCCGAGAAAAACACTTTTGGTGCACCATGCAGGTACATTTGAGTTTCCCAGGCAAACGAAAGCCGTGACTCCAAAGTTTCTAGTTTCTGTTTGTGTCTCCCCTGAGGAGGTTTCAGGCCAGCTATGTCTCTCAGTACTATCTCTTTTGGTTTGGAAGCTATTGCTGGACGTTTGGTAGAAAAAGCTGCTCCGGCCGAGAAAAACACTTTTGGTGCACCATGCAGGTACATTTGAGTTTCCCAGGCAAACGAAAGCAGTTACACCAAAGTTTCTAGTTTCTGTTTGTGTCTCCCCTGAGGAGGTTTCAGGCCAGCTATGTCTTTCAGTACTATCTCTTTTGGTTTGGAAGCTATTGCTGGACGTTTGGTAGAAAAAGCTGCTCCGGCCGAGAAAAACACTTTTGGTGCACCATGCAGGTACATTTGAGTTTCCCAGACAAACGAAAGCAGTTACACCAAAGTTTCTAGTTTCTGTTTGTGTCTCCCCTGAGGAGGTTTCAGGCCAGCAATATCTTTCAGTACTATCTCTTTTGGTTTGGAAGCTATTGCTGGACGTTTGGTAGAAAAAGCTGCTCCGGCCGAGAAAAACACTTTTGGTTGACCATGCAGGTACATTTGAGTTTCCCAGGCAAACGAAAGCCGTGACTCCAAAGTTTCTAGTTTCTGTTTGTGTCTCCCCTGAGGAGGTTTCAGGCCAGCTATGTCTCTCAGTACTATCTCTTTTGGTTTGGAAGCTATTGCTGGACGTTTGGTAGAAAAAGCTGCTCCGGCCGAGAAAAACACTTTTGGTGCACCATGCAGGTACATTTGAGTTTCCCAGGAAAACGAAAGCAGTGACACCAAAGTTTCTAGTTTCTGTTTGTGTCTCCCCTGAGGAGGTTTCAGGCCAGCTATGTCTTTCAGTACTATCTCTTTTGGTTTGGAAGCTATTGCTGGACGTTTGGTAGAAAAAGCTGCTCCGGCCGAGAAAAACACTTTTGGTGCACCATGCAGGTACATTTGAGTTTCCCAGGCAAACGAAAGCAGTTACACCAAAGTTTCTAGTTTCTGTTTGTGTCTCCCCTGAGGAGGTTTCAGGCCAGCAATATCTTTCAGTACTATCTCTTTTGCTTTGGAAGCTATTGCTGGACGTTTGGTAGAAAAATCTTCTCCGGCCGAGAAAAACACTTTTGGTGGACCATGCAGGTATATTTGATTTTCCCAGGCAAACGAAAGCAGTGACACCAAAGTTTCTAGTTTCTGTTTGTGTCTCCCCTGAGGAGGTTTCAGGCCAGCTATGTCTTTCAGTAGTATCTCTTTTGGTTTGGAAGCTATTGCTGGACGTTTGGTAGAAAAAGCTGCTCCGGCCGAGAAAAAGACTTTTGGTGGACCATGCAGGTATATTTGATTTTCCCAGGCAAACGAAAGCAGTGACACCAAAGTTTCTAGTTTCTGTTTGTGTCTCCCCTGAGGAGGTTTCAGGCCAGCTATGTCTTTCAGTACTATCTCTTTTGGTTTGGAAGCTATTGCTGGACGTTTGGTAGAAAAAGCTGCTCCGGCCGAGAAAAACACTTTTGGTGCACCATGCAGGTACATTTGAGTTTCCCAGGCAAACGAAAGCAGTTACACCAAAGTTTCTAGTTTCTGTTTGTGTCTCCCCTGAGGAGGTTTCAGGCCAGCAATATCTTTCAGTACTATCTCTTTTGGTTTGGAAGCTATTGCAGGACGTTTTGTAGAAAAAGCTTCTCCGGCCGAGAAAAACACTTTTGGTGGACCATGCAGGTATATTTGATTTTCCCAGGCAAACGAAAGCAGTTACACCAAAGTTTCTAGTTTCTGTTTGTGTCTCCCCTGAGGAGGTTTCAGGCCAGCTATGTCTTTCAGTACTATCTCTTTTGGTTTGGAGGCTATTTCTGGACGTTTGGCATGTTTGGTAGAAAAAGATTCTACGGCCGAGAAAAACACTTTTGGTGCACCATGCAAGTACATTTGAGTTTCCCAGGCAAACGAAAGCAGTTACACCAAAGTTTCTAGTTTCTGTTTGTGTCTCCCCTGAGGAGGTTTCAGGCCAGCTATGTCTTTCAGTACTATCTCTTTTGGTTTGGAAGCTATTGCTGGACGTTTGGTAGAAAAAGCTGCTCCGGCCGAGAAAAACACTTTTGGTGCACAATGCAGGTACATTTGAGTTTCCCAGGCAAACGAAAGCAGTTACACCAAAGTTTCTAGTTTCTGTTTGTGTCTCCCCTGAGGAGGTTTCAGGCCAGCTATGTCTTTCAGTACTATCTCTTTTGGTTTGGAAGCTATTGCTGGACGTTTGGTAGAAAAAGCCTCTCCGGCCGAGAAAAACACTTTTGATGCACCATGCAGGTACATTTGAGTTTCCCAGGCAAACGAAAGCAGTTACACCAAAGTTTCTAGTTTCTGTTTGTGTCTCCCCTGAGGAGGTTTCAGGCCAGCTATGTCTTTCAGTATTATCTCTTTTGGTTTGGAAGCTATTGCTGGACGTTTGGTAGAAAAAGCCTCTCCGGCCGAGAAAAACACTTTTGGTGCACCATGCAGGTACATTTGAGTTTCCCAGGCAAACGAAAGCAGTTACACCAAAGTTTCTAGTTTCTGTTTGTGACTACCCTGAGGAGGTTTCAGGCCAGCTATGTCTTTCAGTACTATCTCTTTTGGTTTGGAAGCTATTGCTGGACGTTTTGTAGAAAAAGCTGCTCCGGCCGAGAAAAACACTTTTGGTGCACCATGCAGGTACATTTGAGTTTCCCAGGCAAATGAAAGCAGTTACACCAAAGTTTCTAGTTTCTGTTTGTGTCTCCCCTCAGGAGGTTTAAGGCTAGCAATGTCTTTTAGTACTATCTCTTTTGGTTTGGAAGATATTGCTGGACGTTTGGCATGTTTGGTAGAAAAAGCTGCTCCGGCCGAGAAAAACACTTTTGGTGCACCATGCAGGTACATTTGAGTTTCCCAGGCAAACGAAAGCAGTGACACCAAAGTTTCTAGTTTCTGTTTGTGTCTCCCCTGAGGAGGTTTCAGGCCAGCTATGTCTTTCAGTACTATCTCTTTTGGTTTGGAAGCTATTGCTGGACGTTTGGTAGAAAAAGCTGCTCCGGCCGAGAAAAACACTTTTGGTGCACCATGCAGGTACATTTGAGTTTCCCAGGCAAACGAAAGCAGTTACACCAAAGTTTCTAGTTTCTGTTTGTGTCTCCCCTGAGGAGGTTTCAGGCCAGCTATGTCTTTCATACTATCTCTTTTGGTTTGGAAGCTATTGCTGGACGTTTGGCATGTTTGGTAGAAAAAGCTGCTCCGGCCGAGAAAAACACTTTTGGTGCACCATGCAGGTACATTTGAGTTTCCCAGGCAAACGAAAGCAGTGACACCAAAGTTTCTAGTTTCTGTTTGTGTCTCCCCTGAGGAGGTTTCAGGCCAGCTATGTCTTTCATACTATCTCTTTTGGTTTGGAAGCTATTGCTGGACGTTTGGCATGTTTGGTAGAAAAAGCTGCTCCGGCCGAGAAAAACACTTTTGGTGCACCATGCAGGTACATTTGAGTTTCCCAGGAAAACGAAAGCAGTTACACCAAAGTTTCTAGTTTCTGTTTGTGTCTCCCCTGAGGAGGTTTCAGGCCAGCAATATCTTTCAGTACTATCTCTTTTGGTTTGGAAGCTATTGCTGGACGTTTGGCATGTTTGGTAGAAAAAGCTGCTCCGGCCGAGAAAAACACTTTTGGTGCACCATGCAGGTACATTTGAGTTTCCCAGGCAAACGAAAGCAGTGACACCAAAGTTTCTAGTTTCTGTTTGTGTCTCCCCTGAGGAGGTTTCAGGCCAGCTATGTCTTTCATACTATCTCTTTTGGGTTGGAAGCTATTGCTTGACGTTTGGCATGTTTGGTAGAAAAAGCTGCTCCGGCCGAGAAAAACACTTTTGGTGCACCATGCAGGTACATTTGAGTTTCCCAGGCAAATGAAAGCAGTTACACCAAAGTTTCTAGTTTCTTTTTGTGTCTTTCCTGAGGAGGTTTCAGGCCAGCTATATCTTTCATACTATCTCTTTTGGTTTGGAAGCTATTGCTGGACATTTGGTAGAAAAAGCTGCTCAGGCCGAGAAAAACACTTTTGGTGCACCATGCAGGTACATTTGAGTTTCCCAGGAAAACGAAAGCAGTTACACCAAAGTTTCTAGTTTCTGTTTGTGTCTCCCCTGAGGAGGTTTCAGGCCAGCAATATCTTTCAGTACTATCTCTTTTGGTTTGGAAGCTATTGCTGGACGTTTGGTAGAAAAAGCTTCTCCGGCCGAGAAAAACGCTTTTGGTGCACCATGCAAGTACATTTGAGTTTCCCAGGCAAACGAAAGCCGTGACTCCAAAGTTTCTAGTTTCTGTTTGTGTCTTCCCTGAGGAGGATTCAGGCCAGTTATGTCTCTCAGTACTATCTCTTTTGGTTTGGAAGCTATTGCTGGACGTTTGGTAGAAAAAGCTGCTCCGGCCGAGAAAAACACTTTTGGTGCACCATGCAGGTACATTTGAGTTTCCCAGGCAAACGAAAGCAGTGACACCAAAGTTTCTAGTTTCTGTTTGTGTCTCCCCTGAGGAGGTTTCAGGCCAGCTATGTCTTTCAGTACTATCTCTTTTGGTTTGGAAGCTATTGCTGGACGTTTGGTAGAAAAAGCTGCTCCGGCCGAGAAAAACACTTTTGGTGCACCATGCAGGTACATTTGAGTTTCCCAGGCAAACGAAAGCAGTTACACCAAAGTTTCTAGTTTCTGTTTGTGTCTCCCCTGAGGAGGTTTCAGGCCAGCAATATCTTTCAGTACTATCTCTTTTGGTTTGGAAGCTATTGCTGGACGTTTGGTAGAAAAAGCTGCTCCGGCCGAGAAAAACACTTTTGGTGCACCATGCAGGTACATTTGAGTTTCCCAGGCAAACGAAAGCAGTGACACCAAAGTTTCTAGTTTCTGTTTGTGTCTCCCCTGAGGAGGTTTCAGGCCAGCTATGTCTTTCATACTATCTCTTTTGGTTTGGAAGCTATTGCTGGAAGTTTGGCATGTTTGGTAGAAAAAGCTGCTCCGGCCGAGAAAAACACTTTTGGTTCACCATGCAGGTACATTTGAGTTTCCCAGGCAAACGAAAGCAGTTACACCAAAGTTTCTAGTTTCTGTTTGTGTCTCCCCTGAGGAGGTTTCAGGCCAGCTATGTCTTTCATACTATCTCTTTTGGTTTGGAAGCTATTGCTGGACGTTTGGTAGAAAAAGCTGCTCTGGCCGAGAAAAACACTTTTGGTGCACAATGCAGGTACATTTGAGTTTCCCAGGCAAACGAAAGCAGTTACACCAAAGTTTCTAGTTTCTGTTTGTGTCTCCCCTGAGGAGGTTTCAGGCCAGCTATGTCTTTCAGTACTATCTCTTTTGGTTTGG
Source organism: Laterallus jamaicensis coturniculus (assembly GCA_022605575.1). Classification (NCBI taxonomy): domain Eukaryota; kingdom Metazoa; phylum Chordata; class Aves; order Gruiformes; family Rallidae; genus Laterallus; species Laterallus jamaicensis. Next base: position 4,928,711 of record JAKCOX010000001.1, read on the forward strand.
AAGCTATTGCTGGACGTTTGGTAGAAAAAGCCTCTCCGGCCGAGAAAAACACTTTTGGTGCACCATGCAGGTACATTTGAGTTTCCCAGGCAAACGAAAGCAGTTACACCAAAGTTTCTAGTTTCTGTTTGTGTCTACCCTGAGGAGGTTTCAGGCCAGCTATGTCTTTCAGTACTATCTCTTTTGGTTTGGAAGCTATTGCTGGACGTTTTGTAGAAAAAGCTGCTGCGGCCGAGAAAAACACTTTTGGTGCACCATGCAGGTACATTTGAGTTTCCCAGGCAAACGAAAGCAGTTACACCAAAGTTTCTAGTTTCTGTTTGTGTCTCCCCTGAGGAGGTTTAAGGCTAGCAATGTCTTTTAGTACTATCTCTTTTGGTTTGGAAGCTATTGCTGGACGTTTGGCATGTTTGGTATAAAAAGCTGCTCCGGCCGAGAAAAACACTTTTGGTGCACCATGCAGGTACATTTGAGTTTCCCAGGCAAACGAAAGCAGTGACACCAAAGTTTCTAGTTTCTGTTTGTGTCTCCCCTGAGGAGGTTTCAGGCCAGCAATATCTTTCAGTACTATCTGTTTTGGTTTGGAAGCTATTGCTGGACGTTTGGTAGAAAAAGCTGCTCCGGCCGAGAAAAACACTTTTGGTGCACCATGCAGGTACATTTGAGTTTCCCAGGCAAACGAAAGCAGTTACACCAAAGTTTCTAGTTTCTGTTTGTGTCTCCCCTGAGGAGGTTTCAGGCCAGCTATGTCTTTCATACTATCTCTTTTGGTTTGGAAGCTATTGCTGGACGTTTGGCATGTTTGGTAGAAAAAGCTGCTCCGGCCGAGAAAAACACTTTTGGTGCACCATGCAGGTACATTTGAGTTTCCCAGGCAAACGAAAGCAGTGACACCAAAGTTTCTAGTTTCTGTTTGTGTCTCCCCTGAGGAGGTTTCAGGCCAGCTATGTCTTTCATACTATCTCTTTTGGTTTGGAAGCTATTGCTGGACGTTTGGCATGTTTGGTAGAAAAAGCTGCTCCGGCCGAGAAAAACACTTTTGGTGCACCATGCAGGTACATTTGAGTTTCCCAGGCAAACGAAAGCAGTGACACCAAAGTTTCTAGTTTCTGTTTGTGTCTCCCCTGAGGAGGTTTCAGGCCAGCTATGTCTTTCATACTATCTCTTTTGGTTTGGAAGCTATTGCTTGACGTTTGGCATGTTTGGTAGAAAAAGCTGCTCCGGCCGAGAAAAACACTTTTGGTGCACCATGCAGGTACATTTGAGTTTCCCAGGCAAATGAAAGCAGTTACACCAAAGTTTCTAGTTTCTGTTTGTGTCTTTCCTGAGGAGGTTTCAGGCCAGCTATGTCTTTCATACTATCTCTTTTGGTTTGGAAGCTATTGCTGGACGTTTGGTAGAAAAAGCTGCTCCGGCCGAGAAAAACACTTTTGGTGCACCATGCAGGTACATTTGAGTTTCCCAGGAAAACGAAAGCAGTTACACCAAAGTTTCTAGTTTCTGTTTGTGTCTCCCCTGAGGAGGTTTCAGGCCAGCAATATCTTTCAGTACTATCTCTTTTGGTTTGGAAGCTATTGCTGGACGTTTGGTAGAAAAAGCTTCTCCGGCCGAGAAAAACGCTTTTGGTGCACCTTGCAGGTACATTTGAGTTTCCCAGGCAAACGAAAGCCGTGACTCCAAAGTTTCTAGTTTCTGTTTGTGTCTTCCCTGAGGAGGATTCAGGCCAGTTATGTCTCTCAGAACTATCTCTTTTGGTTTGGAAGCTATTGCTGGACGTTTTGTAGAAAAAGCCTCTCCGGCCGAGAAAAACACTTTTGGTGGACCATGCAGGTATATTTGATTTTTCCAGGCAAACGAAAGCAGTTACACCAAAGTTTCTAGTTTCTGTTTGTGTCTCCCCTGAGGAGGTTTCAGGCCAGCTATGTCTTTCAGTACTATCTCTTTTGGTTTGGAGGCTATTGCTGGACGTTTGGCATGTTTGGTAGAAAAAGCTTCTACGGCCGAAAAAAACACTTTTGGTGCACCATGCAAGTACATTTGAGTTTCCCAGGCAAACGAAAGCAGTTACACCAAAGTTTCTAGTTTCTGTTTGTGTCTCCCCTGAGGAGGTTTCAGGCCAGCTATGTCTTTCAGTACTATCTCTTTTGGTTTGGAAGCTATTGCTGGACGTTTGGTAGAAAAAGCTGCTCTGGCCGAGAAAAACACTTTCGGAGCACCATGCAGGTACATTTGAGTTTCCCAGGCAAACGAAAGCAGTTACACCAAAGTTTCTAGTTTCTGTTTGTGTCTCCCCTGAGGAGGTTTCAGGCCAGCAATATCTTTCAGTACTATCTCTTTTGGTTTGGAAGCTATTGCTGGACGTTTGGCATGTTTGGTAGAAAAAGCTGCTCCGGCCGAGAAAAACACTTTTGGTGCACCATGCAGGTACATTTGAGTTTCCCAGGCAAACGAAAGCAGTGACACCAAAGTTTCTAGTTTCTGTTTGTGTCTCCCCTGAGGAGGTTTCAGGCCTGCTATGTCTTTCATACTATCTCTTTTGGTTTGGAAGCTATTGCTGGACGTTTGGCATGTTTGGTAGAAAAAGCTGCTCCGGCCGAGAAAAACACATTTGGTGCACCATGCAGGTACATTTGAGTTTCCCAGGCAAATGAAAGCAGTTACACCAAAGTTTCTAGTTTCTTTTTGTGTCTTTCCTGAGGAGGTTTCAGGCCAGCTATGTCTTTCATACTATCTCTTTTGGTTTGGAAGCTATTGCTGGACGTTTGGTAGAAAAAGCTGCTCCGGCCGAGAAAAACACTTTTGGTGCACCATGCAGGTACATTTGAGTTTCCCAGGAAAACGAAAACAGTTACACCAAAGTTTCTAGTTTCTGTTTGTGTCTCCCCTGAGGAGGTTTCAGGCCAGCAATATCTTTCAGTACTATCTCTTTTGGTTTGGAAGCTATTGCTGGACGTTTGGTAGAAAAAGCTTCTCCGGCCGAGAAAAACGCTTTTGGTGCACCATGCAGGTACATTTGAGTTTCCCAGGCAAACGAAAGCCGTGACTCCAAAGTTTCTAGTTTCTGTTTGTGTCTTCCCTGAGGAGGATTCAGGCCAGTTATGTCTCTCAGTACTATCTCTTTTGGTTTGGAAGCTATTGCTGGACGTTTGGTAGAAAAAGCTGCTCCGGCCGAGAAAAACACTTTTGGTGCACCATGCAGGTACATTTGAGTTTCCCAGGCAAACGAAAGCAGTTACACCAAAGTTTCTAGTTTCTGTTTGTGTCTCCCCTGAGGAGGTTTCAGGCCAGCTATGTCTTTCAGTACTATCTCTTTTGGTTTGGAAGCTATTGCTGGACGTTTGGTAGAAAAAGCTGCTCCGGCCGAGAAAAACACTTTTGGTGCACCATGCAGGTACATTTGAGTTTCCCAGGCAAACGAAAGCAGTTACACCAAAGTTTCTAGTTTCTGTTTGTGTCTCCCCTGAGGAGGTTTCAGGCCAGCAATATCTTTCAGAACTATCTCTTTTGGTTTGGAAGCTATTGCTGGACGTTTTGTAGAAAAAGCCTCTCCGGCCGAGAAAAACACTTTTGGTGGACCATGCAGGTACATTTGAGTTTCCCAGGCAAACGAAAGCAGTGACACCAAAGTTTCTAGTTTCTGTTTGTGTCTCCCCTGAGGAGGTTTCAGGCCAGCTATGTCTTTCATACTATCTCTTTTGGTTTGGAAGCTATTGCTGGAAGTTTGGCATGTTTGGTAGAAAAAGCTGCTCCGGCCGAGAAAAACACTTTTGGTTCACCATGCAGGTACATTTGAGTTTCCCAGGCAAACGAAAGCAGTTACACCAAAGTTTCTAGTTTCTGTTTGTGTCTTTCCTGAGGAGGTTTCAGGCCAGCTATGTCTTTCATACTATCTCTTTTGGTTTGGAAGCTATTGCTGGACGTTTGGTAGAAAAAGCTGCTCTGGCCGAGAAAAACACTTTTGGTGCACAATGCAGGTACATTTGAGTTTCCCAGGCAAACGAAAGCAGTTACACCAAAGTTTCTAGTTTCTGTTTGTGTCTCCCCTGAGGAGGTTTCAGGCCAGCTATGTCTTTCAGTACTATCTCTTTTGGTTTGGAAGCTATTGCTGGACGTTTGGTAGAAAAAGCCTCTCCGGCCGAGAAAAACACTTTTGGTGCACCATGCAGGTACATTTGAGTTTCCCAGGCAAACGAAAGCAGTTACACCAAAGTTTCTAGTTTCTGTTTGTGTCTCCCCTGAGGAGGTTTCAGGCCAGCTATGTCTTTCAGTACTATCTCTTTTGGTTTGGAAGCTATTGCTGGACGTTTTGTAGAAAAAGCTGCTCCGGCCGAGAAAAACACTTTTGGTGCACCATGCAGGTACATTTGAGTTTCCCAGGCAAACGAAAGCAGTTACACCAAAGTTTCTAGTTTCTGTTTGTGTCTCCCCTGAGGAGGTTTAAGGCTAGCAATGTCTTTTAGTACTATCTCTTTTGGTTTGGAAGCTATTGCTGGACGTTTGGCATGTTTGGTATAAAAAGCTGCTCCGGCCGAGAAAAACACTTTTGGTGCACCATGCAGGTACATTTGAGTTTCCCAGGCAAACGAAAGCAGTGACACCAAAGTTTCTAGTTTCTGTTTGTGTCTCCCCTGAGGAGGTTTCAGGCCAGCAATATCTTTCAGTACTATCTGTTTTGGTTTGGAAGCTATTGCTGGACGTTTGGTAGAAAAAGCTGCTCCGGCCGAGAAAAACACTTTTGGTGCACCATGCAGGTACATTTGAGTTTCCCAGGCAAACGAAAGCAGTTACACCAAAGTTTCTAGTTTCTGTTTGTGTCTCCCCTGAGGAGGTTTCAGGCCAGCTATGTCTTTCATACTATCTCTTTTGGTTTGGAAGCTATTGCTGGACGTTTGGCATGTTTGGTAGAAAAAGCTGCTCCGGCCGAGAAAAACACTTTTGGTGCACCATGCAGGTACATTTGAGTTTCCCAGGCAAACGAAAGCAGTGACACCAAAGTTTCTAGTTTCTGTTTGTGTCTCGCCTGAGGAGGTTTCAGGCCAGCTATGTCTTTCATACTATCTCTTTTGGTTTGGAAGCTATTGCTGGACGTTTGGCATGTTTGGTAGAAAAAGCTGCTCCGGCCGAGAAAAACACTTTTGGTGCACCATGCAGGTACATTTGAGTTTCCCAGGCAAACGAAAGCAGTGACACCAAAGTTTCTAGTTTCTGTTTGTGTCTCCCCTGAGGAGGTTTCAGGCCAGCTATGTCTTTCATACTATCTCTTTTGGTTTGGAAGCTATTGCTTGACGTTTGGCATGTTTGGTAGAAAAAGCTGCTCCGGCCGAGAAAAACACTTTTGGTGCACCATGCAGGTACATTTGAGTTTCCCAGGCAAATGAAAGCAGTTACACCAAAGTTTCTAGTTTCTGTTTGTGTCTTTCCTGAGGAGGTTTCAGGCCAGCGATGTCTTTCATACTATCTCTTTTGGTTTGGAAGCTATTGCTGGACGTTTGGTAGAAAAAGCTGCTCCGGCCGAGAAAAACACTTTTGGTGCACCATGCAGGTACATTTGAGTTTCCCAGGAAAACGAAAGCAGTTACACCAAAGTTTCTAGTTTCTGTTTGTGTCTCCCCTGAGGAGGTTTCAGGCCAGAAATATCTTTCAGTACTATCTCTTTTGGTTTGGAAGCTATTGCTGGACGTTTGGTAGAAAAAGCTTCTCCGGCCGAGAAAAACGCTTTTGGTGCACCTTGCAGGTACATTTGAGTTTCCCAGGCAAACGAAAGCCGTGACTCCAAAGTTTCTAGTTTCTGTTTGTGTCTTCCCTGAGGAGGATTCAGGCCAGTTATGTCTCTCAGAACTATCTCTTTTGGTTTGGAAGCTATTGCTGGACGTTTTGTAGAAAAAGCCTCTCCGGCCGAGAAAAACACTTTTGGTGGACCATGCAGGTATATTTGATTATCCAGGCAAACGAAAGCAGTTACACCAAAGTTTCTAGTTTCTGTTTGTGTCTCCCCTGAGGAGGTTTCAGGCCAGCTATGTCTTTCAGTACTATCTCTTTTGATTTGGAGGCTATTGCTGGACGTTTGGCATGTTTGGTAGAAAAAGCTTCTACGGCCGAGAAAAACACTTTTGGTGCACCATGCAAGTACATTTGAGATTCCCAGGCAAACGAAAGCAGTTACACCAAAGTTTCTAGTTTCTGTTTGTGTCTCCCCTGAGGAGGTTTCAGGCCAGCTATGTCTTTCAGTACTATCTCTTTTGGTTTGGAAGCTATTGCTGGACGTTTGGTAGAAAAAGCTGCTCTGGCCGAGAAAAACACTTTCGGAGCACCATGCAGGTACATTTGAGTTTCCCAGGCAAACGAAAGCAGTGACACCAAAGTTTCTAGTTTCTGTTTGTGTCTCCCCTGAGGAGGTTTCAGGCCAGCAATATCTTTCAGTACTATCTCTTTTGGTTTGGAAGCTATTGCTGGACGTTTGGCATGTTTGGTAGAAAAAGCTGCTCCGGCCGAGAAAAACACTTTTGGTGCACCATGCAGGTACATTTGAGTTTCCCAGGCAAACGAAAGCAGTGACACCAAAGTTTCTAGTTTCTGTTTGTGTCTCCCCTGAGGAGGTTTCAGGCCTGCTATGTCTTTCATACTATCTCTTTTGGTTTGGAAGCTATTGCTGGACGTTTGGCATGTTTGGTAGAAAAAGCTGCTCCGGCCGAGAAAAACACTTTTGGTGCACCATGCAGGTACATTTGAGTTTCCCAGGCAAATGAAAGCAGTTACACCAAAGTTTCTAGTTTCTTTTTGTGTCTTTCCTGAGGAGGTTTCAGGCCAGCTATGTCTTTCATACTATCTCTTTTGGTTTGGAAGCTATTGCTGGACGTTTTGTAGAAAAAGCCTCTCCGGCCGAGAAAAACACTTTTGGTGCACCATGCAGGTACATTTGAGTTTCCCAGGCAAACGAAAGCAGTTACACCAAAGTTTCTAGTTTCTGTTTGTGTCTCCCCTGAGGAGGTTTCAGGCCAGCTATGTCTTTCAGTACTATCTCTTTTGGTTTGGAAGCTATTGCTGGACGTTTTGTAGAAAAAGCTGCTCCGGCCGAGAAAAACACTTTTGGTGCACCATGCAGGTACATTTGAGTTTCCCAGGCAAACGAAAGCAGTTACACCAAAGTTTCTAGTTTCTGTTTGTGTCTCCCCTGAGGAGGTTTAAGGCTAGCAATGTCTTTTAGTACTATCTCTTTTGGTTTGGAAGCTATTGCTGGACGTTTGGCATGTTTGGTATAAAAAGCTGCTCCGGCCGAGAAAAACACTTTTGGTGCACCATGCAGGTACATTTGAGTTTCCCAGGCAAACGAAAGCAGTGACACCAAAGTTTCTAGTTTCTGTTTGTGTCTCCCCTGAGGAGGTTTCAGGCCAGCAATATCTTTCAGTACTATCTGTTTTGGTTTGGAAGCTATTGCTGGACGTTTGGTAGAAAAAGCTGCTCCGGCCGAGAAAAACACTTTTGGTGCACCATGCAGGTACATTTGAGTTTCCCAGGCAAACGAAAGCAGTTACACCAAAGTTTCTAGTTTCTGTTTGTGTCTCCCCTGAGGAGGTTTCAGGCCAGCTATGTCTTTCATACTATCTCTTTTGGTTTGGAAGCTATTGCTGGACGTTTGGCATGTTTGGTAGAAAAAGCTGCTCCGGCCGAGAAAAACACTTATGGTGCACCATGCAGGTACATTTGAGTTTCCCAGGCAAACGAAAGCAGTGACACCAAAGTTTCTAGTTTCTGTTTGTGTCTCGCCTGAGGAGGTTTCAGGCCAGCTATGTCTTTCATACTATCTCTTTTGGTTTGGAAGCTATTGCTGGACGTTTGGCATGTTTGGTAGAAAAAGCTGCTCCGGCCGAGAAAAACACTTTTGGTGCACCATGCAGGTACATTTGAGTTTCCCAGGCAAACGAAAGCAGTGACACCAAAGTTTCTAGTTTCTGTTTGTGTCTCCCCTGAGGAGGTTTCAGGCCAGCTATGTCTTTCATACTATCTCTTTTGGTTTGGAAGCTATTGCTTGACGTTTGGCATGTTTGGTAGAAAAAGCTGCTCCGGCCGAGAAAAACACTTTTGGTGCACCATGCAGGTACATTTGAGTTTCCCAGGCAAATGAAAGCAGTTACACCAAAGTTTCTAGTTTCTGTTTGTGTCTTTCCTGAGGAGGTTTCAGGCCAGCTATGTCTTTCATACTATCTCTTTTGGTTTGGAAGCTATTGCTGGACGTTTGGTAGAAAAAGCTGCTCCGGCCGAGAAAAACACTTTTGGTGCACCATGCAGGTACATTTGAGTTTCCCAGGAAAACGAAAGCAGTTACACCAAAGTTTCTAGTTTCTGTTTGTGTCTCCCCTGAGGAGGTTTCAGGCCAGAAATATCTTTCAGTACTATCTCTTTTGGTTTGGAAGCTATTGCTGGACGTTTGGTAGAAAAAGCTTCTCCGGCCGAGAAAAACGCTTTTGGTGCACCTTGCAGGTACATTTGAGTTTCCCAGGCAAACGAAAGCCGTGACTCCAAAGTTTCTAGTTTCTGTTTGTGTCTTCCCTGAGGAGGATTCAGGCCAGTTATGTCTCTCAGAACTATCTCTTTTGGTTTGGAAGCTATTGCTGGACGTTTTGTAGAAAAAGCCTCTCCGGCCGAGAAAAACACTTTTGGTGGACCATGCAGGTATATTTGATTATCCAGGCAAACGAAAGCAGTTACACCAAAGTTTCTAGTTTCTGTTTGTGTCTCCCCTGAGGAGGTTTCAGGCCAGCTATGTCTTTCAGTACTATCTCTTTTGATTTGGAGGCTATTGCTGGACGTTTGGCATGTTTGGTAGAAAAAGCTTCTACGGCCGAGAAAAACACTTTTGGTGCACCATGCAAGTACATTTGAGATTCCCAGGCAAACGAAAGCAGTTACACCAAAGTTTCTAGTTTCTGTTTGTGTCTCCCCTGAGGAGGTTTCAGGCCAGCTATGTCTTTCAGTACTATCTCTTTTGGTTTGGAAGCTATTGCTGGACGTTTGGTAGAAAAAGCTGCTCTGGCCGAGAAAAACACTTTCGGAGCACCATGCAGGTACATTTGAGTTTCCCAGGCAAACGAAAGCAGTTACACCAAAGTTTCTAGTTTCTGTTTGTGTCTCCCCTGAGGAGGTTTCAGGCCAGCAATATCTTTCAGTACTATCTCTTTTGGTTTGGAAGCTATTGCTGGACGTTTGGCATGTTTGGTAGAAAAAGCTGCTCCGGCCGAGAAAAACACTTTTGGTGCACCATGCAGGTACATTTGAGTTTCCCAGGCAAACGAAAGCAGTGACACCAAAGTTTCTAGTTTCTGTTTGTGTCTCCCCTGAGGAGGTTTCAGGCCTGCTATGTCTTTCATACTATCTCTTTTGGTTTGGAAGCTATTGCTGGACGTTTGGCATGTTTGGTAGAAAAAGCTGCTCCGGCCGAGAAAAACACTTTTGGTGCACCATGCAGGTACATTTGAGTTTCCCAGGCAAATGAAAGCAGTTACACCAAAGTTTCTAGTTTCTTTTTGTGTCTTTCCTGAGGAGGTTTCAGGCCAGCTATGTCTTTCATACTATCTCTTTTGGTTTGGAAGCTATTGCTGGACGTTTGGTAGAAAAAGCTGCTCCGGCCGAGAAAAACACTTTTGGTGCACCATGCAGGTACATTTGAGTTTCCCAGGAAAACGAAAACAGTTACACCAAAGTTTCTAGTTTCTGTTTGTGTCTCCCCTGAGGAGGTTTCAGGCCAGCAATATCTTTCAGTACTATCTCTTTTGGTTTGGAAGCTATTGCTGGACGTTTGGTAGAAAAAGCTTCTCCGGCCGAGAAAAACGCTTTTGGTGCAACATGCAGGTACATTTGAGTTTCCCAGGCAAACGAAAGCCGTGACTCCAAAGTTTCTAGTTTCTGTTTGTGTCTTCCCTGAGGAGGATTCAGGCCAGTTATGTCTCTCAGTACTATCTCTTTTGGTTTGGAAGCTATTGCTGGACGTTTGGTAGAAAAAGCTGCTCCGGCCGAGAAAAACACTTTTGGTGCACCATGCAGGTACATTTGAGTTTCCCAGGCAAACGAAAGCAGTTACACCAAAGTTTCTAGTTTCTGTTTGTGTCTCCCCTGAGGAGGTTTCAGGCCAGCTATGTCTTTCAGTACTATCTCTTTTGGTTTGGAAGCTATTGCTGGACGTTTGGTAGAAAAAGCTGCTCCGGCCGAGAAAAACACTTTTGGTGCACCATGCAGGTACATTTGAGTTTCCCAGGCAAACGAAAGCAGTTACACCAAAGTTTCTAGTTTCTGTTTGTGTCTCCCCTGAGGAGGTTTCAGGCCAGCAATATCTTTCAGAACTATCTCTTTTGGTTTGGAAGCTATTGCTGGACGTTTTGTAGAAAAAGCCTCTCCGGCCGAGAAAAACACTTTTGGTGGACCATGCAGGTATATTTGATTTTTCCAGGCAAACGAAAGCAGTTACACCAAAGTTTCTAGTTTCTGTTTGTGTCTCCCCTGAGGAGGTTTCAGGCCAGCTATGTCTTTCAGTACTATCTCTTTTGGTTTGGAGGCTATTGCTGGACGTTTGGCATGTTTGGTAGAAAAAGCTTCTACGGCCGAAAAAAACACTTTTGGTGCACCATGCAAGTACATTTGAGTTTCCCAGGCAAACGAAAGCAGTTACACCAAAGTTTCTAGTTTCTGTTTGTGTCTCCCCTGAGGAGGTTTCAGGCCAGCTATGTCTTTCAGTACTATCTCTTTTGGTTTGGAAGCTATTGCTGGACGTTTGGTAGAAAAAGCTGCTCTGGCCGAGAAAAACACTTTCGGAGCACCATGCAGGTACATTTGAGTTTCCCAGGCAAACGAAAGCAGTTACACCAAAGTTTCTAGTTTCTGTTTGTGTCTCCCCTGAGGAGGTTTCAGGCCAGCTATGTCTTTCAGTACTATCTCTTTTGGTTTGAGGCTATTGCTGGACGTTTGGCATGTTTGGTAGAAAAAGCTTCTACGGCCGAGAAAAACACTTTTGGTGCACCATGCAGGTACATTTGAGTTTCCCAGGCAAACGAAAGCAGTTACACCAAAGTTTCTAGTTTCTGTTTGTGTCTCCCCTGAGGAGGTTTCAGGCCAGCAATATCTTTCAGTACTATCTCTTTTGGTTTGGAAGCTATTGCTGGACGTTTGGTAGAAAAAGCTGCTCCGGCCGAGAAAAACACTTTTGGTGCACCATGCAGGTACATTTGAGTTTCCCAGGCAAACGAAAGCAGTGACACCAAAGTTTCTAGTTTCTGTTTGTGTCTCCCCTGAGGAGGTTTCAGGCCAGCTATGTCTTTCATACTATCTCTTTTGGTTTGGAAGCTATTGCTGGACGTTTGGCATGTTTGGTAGAAAAAGCTGCTCTGGCCGAGAAAAACACTTTTGGTGCACCATGCAGGTACATTTGAGTTTCCCAGGCAAACGAAAGCAGTTACACCAAAGTTTCTAGTTTCTGTTTGTGTCTCCCCTGAGGAGGTTTCAGGCCAGCTATGTCTTTCATACTATCTCTTTTGGTTTGGAAGCTATTGCTGGACGTTTGGTAGAAAAAGCTGCTCTGGCCGAGAAAAACACTTTTGGTGCACAATGCAGGTACATTTGAGTTTCCCAGGCAAACGAAAGCAGTTACACCAAAGTTTCTAGTTTCTGTTTGTGTCTCCCCTGAGGAGGTTTCAGGCCAGCTATGTCTTTCAGTACTATCTCTTTTGGTTTGGAAGCTATTGCTGGACGTTTGGTAGAAAAAGCCTCTCCGGCCGAGAAAAACACTTTTGGTGCACCATGCAGGTACATTTGAGTTTCCCAGGCAAACGAAAGCAGTTACACCAAAGTTTCTAGTTTCTGTTTGTGTCTACCCTGAGGAGGTTTCAGGCCAGCTATGTCTTTCAGTACTATCTCTTTTGGTTTGGAAGCTATTGCTGGACGTTTTGTAGAAAAAGCTGCTCCGGCCGAGAAAAACACTTTTGGTGCACCATGCAGGTACATTTGAGTTTCCCAGGCAAACGAAAGCAGTTACACCAAAGTTTCTAGTTTCTGTTTGTGTCTCCCCTGAGGAGGTTTAAGGCTATCAATGTCTTTTAGTACTATCTCTTTTGGTTTGGAAGCTATTGCTGGACGTTTGGCATGTTTGGTAGAAAAAGCTGCTCCGGCCGAGAAAAACACTTTTGGTGCACCATGCAGGTACATTTGAGTTTCCCAGGCAAACGAAAGCAGTGACACCAAAGTTTCTAGTTTCTGTTTGTGTCTCCCCTGAGGAGGTTTCAGGCCAGCTATGTCTTTCAGTACTATCTCTTTTGGTTTGGAAGCTATTGCTGGACGTTTGGTAGAAAAAGCTGCTCAGGCCGAGAAAAACACTTTCGGAGCACCATGCAGGTACATTTGAGTTTCCCAGGCAAACGAAAGCAGTTACACCAAAGTTTCTAGTTTCTGTTTGTGTCTCCCCTGAGGAGGTTTCAGGCCAGCTATGTCTTTCAGTACTATCTCTTTTGGTTTGGAAGCTATTGCTGGACGTTTGGTAGAAAAAGCTGCTCTGGCCGAGAAAAACACTTTCGGAGCACCATGCAGGTACATTTGCGTTACCCAGGCAAACGAAAGCAGTTACACCAAAGTTTCTAGTTTCTGTTTGTGTCTCCCCTGAGGAGGTTTCAGGCCAGCTATGTCTTTCATACTATCTCTTTTGGTTTGGAAGCTATTGCTGGACGTTTGGCATGTTTGGTAGAAAAAGCTGCTCCGGCCGAGAAAAACACTTTTGGTGCACCATGCAGGTACATTTGAGTTTCCCAGGAAAACGAAAGCAGTTACACCAAAGTTTCTAGTTTCTGTTTGTGTCTCCCCTGAGGAGGTTTCAGGCCAGCAATATCTTTCAGAACTATCTCTTTTGGTTTGGAAGCTATTGCTGGACGTTTGGCATGTTTGGTAGAAAAAGCTGCTCCGGCCGAGAAAAACACTTTTGGTGCACCATGCAGGTACATTTGAGTTTCCCAGGCAAACGAAAGCAGTGACACCAAAGTTTCTAGTTTCTGTTTGTGTCTCCCCTGAGGAGGTTTCAGGCCTGCTATGTCTTTCATACTATCTCTTTTGGTTTGGAAGCTATTGCTGGACGTTTGGTAGAAAAAGCTGCTCCGGCCGAGAAAAACACTTTTGGTGCACCATGCAGGTACATTTGAGTTTCCCAGGAAAACGAAAGCAGTTACACCAAAGTTTCTAGTTTCTGTTTGTGTCTCCCGTGAGGAGGTTTCAGGCCAGCAATATCTTTCAGTACTATCTCTTTTGGTTTGGAAGCTATTGCTGGACGTTTGGTAGAAAAAGCTTCTCCGGCCGAGAAAAACGCTTTTGGTGCACCATGCAGGTACATTTGAGTTTCCCAGGCAAACGAAAGCCGTGACTCCAAAGTTTCTAGTTTCTGTTTGTGTCTTCCCTGAGGAGGATTCAGGCCAGTTATGTCTCTCAGTACTATCTCTTTTGGTTTGGAAGCTATTGCTGGACGTTTGGTAGAAAAAGCTGCTCCGGCCGAGAAAAACACTTTTGGTGCACCATGCAGGTACATTTGAGTTTCCCAGGCAAACGAAAGCAGTTACACCAAAGTTTCTAGTTTCTGTTTGTGTCTCCCCTGAGGAGGTTTCAGGCCAGCTATGTCTTTCAGTACTATCTCTTTTGGTTTGGAAGCTATTGCTGGACGTTTGGTAGAAAAAGCTGCTCCGGCCGAGAAAAACACTTTTGGTGCACCATGCAGGTACATTTGAGTTTCCCAGGCAAACGAAAGCAGTTACACCAAAGTTTCTAGTTTCTGTTTGTGTCTCCCCTGAGGAGGTTTCAGGCCAGCAATATCTTTCAGAACTATCTCTTTTGGTTTGGAAGCTATTGCTGGACGTTTTGTAGAAAAAGCCTCTCCGGCCGAGAAAAACACTTTTGGTGGACCATGCAGGTATATTTGATTTTTCCAGGCAAACGAAAGCAGTTACACCAAAGTTTCTAGTTTCTGTTTGTGTCTCCCCTGAGGAGGTTTCAGGCCAGCTATGTCTTTCAGTACTATCTCTTTTGGTTTGGAGGCTATTGCTGGACGTTTGGCATGTTTGGTAGAAAAAGCTTCTACGGCCGAAAAAAACACTTTTGGTGCACCATGCAAGTACATTTGAGTTTCCCAGGCAAACGAAAGCAGTTACACCAAAGTTTATAGTTTCTGTTTGTGTCTCCCCTGAGGAGGTTTCAGGCCAGCTATGTCTTTCAGTACTATCTCTTTTGGTTTGGAAGCTATTGCTGGACGTTTGGTAGAAAAAGCAGCTCTGGCCGAGAAAAACACTTTCGGAGCACCATGCAGGTACATTTGAGTTTCCCAGGCAAACGAAAGCAGTTACACCAAAGTTTCTAGTTTCTGTTTGTGTCTCCCCTGAGGAGGTTTCAGGCCAGCTATGTCTTTCAGTACTATCTCTTTTGGTTTGAGGCTATTGCTGGACGTTTGGCATGTTTGGTAGAAAAAGCTTCTACGGCCGAGAAAAACACTATTGTTGCACCATGCAGGTACATTTGAGTTTCCCAGGCAAACGAAAGCAGTTACACCAAAGTTTCTAGTTTCTGTTTGTGTCTCCCCTGAGGAGGTTTCAGGCCAGCAATATCTTTCAGTACTATCTCTTTTGGTTTGGAAGCTATTGCTGGACGTTTGGTAGAAAAAGCTGCTCCGGCCGAGAAAAACACTTTTGGTGCACCATGCAGGTACATTTGAGTTTCCCAGGCAAACGAAAGCAGTGACACCAAAGTTTCTAGTTTCTGTTTGTGTCTCCCCTGAGGAGGTTTCAGGCCAGCTATGTCTTTCATACTATCTCTTTTGGTTTGGAAGCTATTGCTGGACGTTTGGCATGTTTGGTAGAAAAAGCTGCTCTGGCCGAGAAAAACACTTTTGGTGCACCATGCAGGTACATTTGAGTTTCCCAGGCAAACGAAAGCAGTTACACCAAAGTTTCTAGTTTCTGTTTGTGTCTCCCCTGAGGAGGTTTCAGGCCAGCTATGTCTTTCATACTATCTCTTTTGGTTTGGAAGCTATTGCTGGACGTTTGGTAGAAAAAGCTGCTCTGGCCGAGAAAAACACTTTTGGTGCACAATGCAGGTACATTTGAGTTTCCCAGGCAAACGAAAGCAGTTACACCAAAGTTTCTAGTTTCTGTTTGTGTCTCCCCTGAGGAGGTTTCAGGCCAGCTATGTCTTTCAGTACTATCTCTTTTGGTTTGGAAGCTATTGCTGGACGTTTGGTAGAAAAAGCCTCTCCGGCCGAGAAAAACACTTTTGGTGCACCATGCAGGTACATTTGAGTTTCCCAGGCAAACGAAAGCAGTGACACCAAAGTTTCTAGTTTCTGTTTGTGTCTCCCCTGAGGAGGTTTCAGGCCAGCAATATCTTTCAGTACTATCTGTTTTGGTTTGGAAGCTATTGCTGGACGTTTGGTAGAAAAAGCTGCTCCGGCCGAGAAAAACACTTTTGGTGCACCATGCAGGTACATTTGAGTTTCCCAGGCAAACGAAAGCAGTTACACCAAAGTTTCTAGTTTCTGTTTGTGTCTCCCCTGAGGAGGTTTCAGGCCAGCTATGTCTTTCATACTATCTCTTTTGGTTTGGAAGCTATTGCTGGACGTTTGGCATGTTTGGTAGAAAAAGCTGCTCCGGCCGAGAAAAACACTTTTGGTGCACCATGCAGGTACATTTGAGTTTCCCAGGAAAACGAAAGCAGTTACACCAAAGTTTCTAGTTTCTGTTTGTGTCTCCCCTGAGGAGGTTTCAGGCCAGCAATATCTTTCAGAACTATCTCTTTTGGTTTGGAAGCTATTGCTGGACGTTTGGCATGTTTGGTAGAAAAAGCTGCTCCGGCCGAGAAAAACACTTTTGGTGCACAATGCAGGTACATTTGAGTTTCCCAGGCAAACGAAAGCAGTTACACCAAAGTTTCTAGTTTCTGTTTGTGTCTCCCCTGAGGAGGTTTCAGGCCAGCTATGTCTTTCAGTACTATCTCTTTTGGTTTGGAAGCTATTGCTGGACGTTTGGCATGTTTGGTAGAAAAAGCTGCTCCGGCCGAGAAAAACACTTTTGGTGCACCATGCAGGTACATTTGAGTTTCCCAGGCAAACGAAAGCAGTGACACCAAAGTTTCTAGTTTCTGTTTGTGTCTCCCCTGAGGAGGTTTCAGGCCTGCTATGTCTTTCATACTATCTCTTTTGGTTTGGAAGCTATTGCTGGACGTTTGGCATGTTTGGTAGAAAAAGCTGCTCCGGCCGAGAAAAACACTTTTGGTGCACCATGCAGGTACATTTGAGTTTCCCAGGCAAATGAAAGCAGTTACACCAAAGTTTCTAGTTTCTTTTTGTGTCTTTCCTGAGGAGGTTTCAGGCCAGCTATGTCTTTCATACTATCTCTTTTGGTTTGGAAGCTATTGCTGGACGTTTGGTAGAAAAAGCTGCTCCGGCCGAGAAAAACACTTTTGGTGCACCATGCAGGTACATTTGAGTTTCCCAGGAAAACGAAAACAGTTACACCAAAGTTTCTAGTTTCTGTTTGTGTCTCCCCTGAGGAGGTTTCAGGCCAGCAATATCTTTCAGTACTATCTCTTTTGGTTTGGAAGCTATTGCTGGACGTTTGGTAGATAAAGCTTCTCCGGCCGAGAAAAACGCTTTTGGTGCACCATGCAGGTACATTTGAGTTTCCCAGGCAAACGAAAGCCGTGACTCCAAAGTTTCTAGTTTCTGTTTGTGTCTTCCCTGAGGAGGATTCAGGCCAGTTATGTCTCTCAGTACTATCTCTTTTGGTTTGGGAGCTATTGCTGGACGTTTGGTAGAAAAAGCTGCTCCGGCCGAGAAAAACACTTTTGGTGCACCATGCAGGTACATTTGAGTTTCCCAGGCAAACGAAAGCAGTTACACCAAAGTTTCTAGTTTCTGTTTGTGTCTCCCCTGAGGAGGTTTCAGGCCAGCTATGTCTTTCAGTACTATCTCTTTCGGTTTGGAAGCTATTGCTGGACGTTTGGTAGAAAAAGCTGCTCCGGCCGAGAAAAACACTTTTGGTGCACCATGCAGGTACATTTGAGTTTCCCAGGCAAACGAAAGCAGTTACACCAAAGTTTCTAGTTTCTGTTTGTGTCTCCCCTGAGGAGGTTTCAGGCCAGCAATATCTTTCAGAACTATCTCTTTTGGTTTGGAAGCTATTGCTGGACGTTTTGTAGAAAAAGCCTCTCCGGCCGAGAAAAACACTTTTGGTGGACCATGCAGGTATATTTGATTTTTCCAGGCAAACGAAAGCAGTTACACCAAAGTTTCTAGTTTCTGTTTGTGTCTCCCCTGAGGAGGTTTCAGGCCAGCTATGTCTTTCAGTACTATCTCTTTTGGTTTGGAGGCTATTGCTGGACGTTTGGCATGTTTGGTAGAAAAAGCTTCTACGGCCGAAAAAAACACTTTTGGTGCACCATGCAAGTACATTTGAGTTTCCCAGGCAAACGAAAGCAGTTACACCAAAGTTTCTAGTTTCTGTTTGTGTCTCCCCTGAGGAGGTTTCAGGCCAGCTATGTCTTTCAGTACTATCTCTTTTGGTTTGAGGCTATTGCTGGACGTTTGGCATGTTTGGTAGAAAAAGCTTCTACGGCCGAGAAAAACACTTTTGGTGCACCATGCAGGTACATTTGAGTTTCCCAGGCAAACGAAAGCAGTTACACCAAAGTTTCTAGTTTCTGTTTGTGTCTCCCCTGAGGAGGTTTCAGGCCAGCAATATCTTTCAGTACTATCTCTTTTGGTTTGGAAGCTATTGCTGGACGTTTGGTAGAAAAAGCTGCTCCGGCCGAGAAAAACACTTTTGGTGCACCATGCAGGTACATTTGAGTTTCCCAGGCAAACGAAAGCAGTGACACCAAAGTTTCTAGTTTCTGTTTGTGTCTCCCCTGAGGAGGTTTCAGGCCAGCTATGTCTTTCATACTATCTCTTTTGGTTTGGAAGCTATTGCTGGACGTTTGGCATGTTTGGTAGAAAAAGCTGCTCTGGCCGAGAAAAACACTTTTGGTGCACCATGCAGGTACATTTGAGTTTCCCAGGCAAACGAAAGCAGTGACACCAAAGTTTCTAGTTTCTGTTTGTGTCTCCCCTGAGGAGGTTTCAGGCCAGCTATGTCTTTCAGTACTATCTCTTTTGGTTTGGAAGCTATTGCTGGACGTTTGGTAGAAAAAGCTGCTCTGGCCGAGAAAAACACTTTTGGTGCACAATGCAGGTACATTTGAGTTTCCCAGGCAAACGAAAGCAGTTACACCAAAGTTTCTAGTTTCTGTTTGTGTCTCCCCTGAGGAGGTTTCAGGCCAGCTATGTCTTTCAGTACTATCTCTTTTGGTTTGGAAGCTATTGCTGGACGTTTGGTAGAAAAAGCCTCTCCGGCCGAGAAAAACACTTTTGGTGCACCATGCAGGTACATTTGAGTTTCCCAGGCAAACGAAAGCAGTTACACCAAAGTTTCTAGTTTCTGTTTGTGTCTACCCTGAGGAGGTTTCAGGCCAGCTATGTCTTTCAGTACTATCTCTTTTGGTTTGGAAGCTATTGCTGGACGTTTTGTAGAAAAAGCTGCTCCGGCCGAGAAAAACACTTTTGGTGCACCATGCAGGTACATTTGAGTTTCCCAGGCAAACGAAAGCAGTTACACCAAAGTTTCTAGTTTCTGTTTGTGTCTCCCCTGAGGAGGTTTAAGGCTAGCAATGTCTTTTAGTACTATCTCTTTTGGTTTGGAAGCTATTGCTGGACGTTTGGCATGTTTGGTAGAAAAAGCTGCTCCGGCCGAGAAAAACACTTTTGGTGCACCATGCAGGTACATTTGAGTTTCCCAGGCAAACGAAAGCAGTGACACCAAAGTTTCTAGTTTCTGTTTGTGTCTCCCCTGAGGAGGTTTCAGGCCAGCTATGTCTTTCAGTACTATCTCTTTTGGTTTGGAAGCTATTGCTGGACGTTTGGTAGAAAAAGCTGCTCTGGCCGAGAAAAACACTTTCGGAGCACCATGCAGGTACATTTGAGTTTCCCAGGCAAACGAAAGCAGTTACACCAAAGTTTCTAGTTTCTGTTTGTGTCTCCCCTGAGGAGGTTTCAGGCCAGCTATGTCTTTCAGTACTATCTCTTTTGGTTTGGAAGCTATTGCTGGACGTTTGGTAGAAAAAGCTGCTCTGGCCGAGAAAAACACTTTCGGAGCACCATGCAGGTACATTTGAGTTACCCAGGCAAACGAAAGCAGTTACACCAAAGTTTCTAGTTTCTGTTTGTGTCTCCCCTGAGGAGGTTTCAGGCCAGCTATGTCTTTCATACTATCTCTTTTGGTTTGGAAGCTATTGCTGGACGTTTGGCATGTTTGGTAGAAAAAGCTGCTCCGGCCGAGAAAAACACTTTTGGTGCACCATGCAGGTACATTTGAGTTTCCCAGGAAAACGAAAGCAGTTACACCAAAGTTTCTAGTTTCTGTTTGTGTCTCCCCTGAGGAGGTTTCAGGCCAGCAATATCTTTCAGTACTATCTCTTTTGGTTTGGAAGCTATTGCTGGACGTTTGGCATGTTTGGTAGAAAAAGCTGCTCCGGCCGAGAAAAACACTTTTGGTGCACCATGCAGGTACATTTGAGTTTCCCAGGCAAACGAAAGCAGTGACACCAAAGTTTCTAGTTTCTGTTTGTGTCTCCCCTGAGGAGGTTTCAGGCCTGCTATGTCTTTCATACTATCTCTTTTGGTTTGGAAGCTATTGCTGGACGTTTGGTAGAAAAAGCTGCTCCGGCCGAGAAAAACACTTTTGGTGCACCATGCAGGTACATTTGAGTTTCCCAGGCAAACGAAAGCAGTTACACCAAAGTTTCTAGTTTCTGTTTGTGTCTCCCCTGAGGAGGTTTCAGGCCAGCAATATCTTTCAGTACTATCTCTTTTGGTTTGGAAGCTATTGCTGGACGTTTGGTAGAAAAAGCTTCTCCGGCCGAGAAAAACGCTTTTGGTGCACCATGCAGGTACATTTGAGTTTCCCAGGCAAACGAAAGCCGTGACTCCAAAGTTTCTAGTTTCTGTTTGTGTCTTCCCTGAGGAGGATTCAGGCCAGTTATGTCTCTCAGTACTATCTCTTTTGGTTTGGAAGCTATTGCTGGACGTTTGGTAGAAAAAGCTGCTCCGGCCGAGAAAAACACTTTTGGTGCACCATGCAGGTACATTTGAGTTTCCCAGGCAAACGAAAGCAGTTACACCAAAGTTTCTAGTTTCTGTTTGTGTCTCCCCTGAGGAGGTTTCAGGCCAGCTATGTCTTTCAGTACTATCTCTTTTGGTTTGGAAGCTATTGCTGGACGTTTGGTAGAAAAAGCTGCTCCGGCCGAGAAAAACACTTTTGGTGCACCATGCAGGTACATTTGAGTTTCCCAGGCAAACGAAAGCAGTTACACCAAAGTTTCTAGTTTCTGTTTGTGTCTCCCCTGAGGAGGTTTCAGGCCAGCAATATCTTTCAGAACTATCTCTTTTGGTTTGGAAGCTATTGCTGGACGTTTTGTAGAAAAAGCCTCTCCGGCCGAGAAAAACACTTTTGGTGGACCATGCAGGTATATTTGATTTTTCCAGGCAAACGAAAGCAGTTACACCAAAGTTTCTAGTTTCTGTTTGTGTCTCCCCTGAGGAGGTTTCAGGCCAGCTATGTCTTTCAGTACTATCTCTTTTGGTTTGGAGGCTATTGCTGGACGTTTGGCATGTTTGGTAGAAAAAGCTTCTACGGCCGAAAAAAACACTTTTGGTGCACCATGCAAGTACATTTGAGTTTCCCAGGCAAACGAAAGCAGTTACACCAAAGTTTATAGTTTCTGTTTGTGTCTCCCCTGAGGAGGTTTCAGGCCAGCTATGTCTTTCAGTACTATCTCTTTTGGTTTGGAAGCTATTGCTGGACGTTTGGTAGAAAAAGCAGCTCTGGCCGAGAAAAACACTTTCGGAGCACCATGCAGGTACATTTGAGTTTCCCAGGCAAACGAAAGCAGTTACACCAAAGTTTCTAGTTTCTGTTTGTGTCTCCCCTGAGGAGGTTTCAGGCCAGCTATGTCTTTCAGTACTATCTCTTTTGGTTTGAGGCTATTGCTGGACGTTTGGCATGTTTGGTAGAAAAAGCTTCTACGGCCGAGAAAAACACTATTGTTGCACCATGCAGGTACATTTGAGTTTCCCAGGCAAACGAAAGCAGTTACACCAAAGTTTCTAGTTTCTGTTTGTGTCTCCCCTGAGGAGGTTTCAGGCCAGCAATATCTTTCAGTACTATCTCTTTTGGTTTGGAAGCTATTGCTGGACGTTTGGTAGAAAAAGCTGCTCCGGCCGAGAAAAACACTTTTGGTGCACCATGCAGGTACATTTGAGTTTCCCAGGCAAACGAAAGCAGTGACACCAAAGTTTCTAGTTTCTGTTTGTGTCTCCCCTGAGGAGGTTTCAGGCCAGCTATGTCTTTCATACTATCTCTTTTGGTTTGGAAGCTATTGCTGGACGTTTGGCATGTTTGGTAGAAAAAGCTGCTCTGGCCGAGAAAAACAATTTTGGTGCACCATGCAGGTACATTTGAGTTTCCCAGGCAAACGAAAGCAGTTACACCAAAGTTTCTAGTTTCTGTTTGTGTCTCCCCTGAGGAGGTTTCAGGCCAGCTATGTCTTTCATACTATCTCTTTTGGTTTGGAAGCTATTGCTGGACGTTTGGTAGAAAAAGCTGCTCTGGCCGAGAAAAACACTTTTGGTGCACAATGCAGGTACATTTGAGTTTCCCAGGCAAACGAAAGCAGTTACACCAAAGTTTCTAGTTTCTGTTTGTGTCTCCCCTGAGGAGGTTTCAGGCCAGCTATGTCTTTCAGTACTATCTCTTTTGGTTTGGAAGCTATTGCTGGACGTTTGGTAGAAAAAGCCTCTCCGGCCGAGAAAAACACTTTTGGTGCACCATGCAGGTACATTTGAGTTTCCCAGGCAAACGAAAGCAGTGACACCAAAGTTTCTAGTTTCTGTTTGTGTCTCCCCTGAGGAGGTTTCAGGCCAGCAATATCTTTCAGTACTATCTGTTTTGGTTTGGAAGCTATTGCTGGACGTTTGGTAGAAAAAGCTGCTCCGGCCGAGAAAAACACTTTTGGTGCACCATGCAGGTACATTTGAGTTTCCCAGGCAAACGAAAGCAGTTACACCAAAGTTTCTAGTTTCTGTTTGTGTCTCCCCTGAGGAGGTTTCAGGCCAGCTATGTCTTTCATACTATCTCTTTTGGTTTGGAAGCTATTGCTGGACGTTTGGCATGTTTGGTAGAAAAAGCTGCTCCGGCCGAGAAAAACACTTTTGGTGCACCATGCAGGTACATTTGAGTTTCCCAGGCAAACGAAAGCAGTTACACCAAAGTTTCTAGTTTCTGTTTGTGTCTCCCCTGAGGAGGTTTCAGGCCAGCAATATCTTTCAGAACTATCTCTTTTGGTTTGGAAGCTATTGCTGGACGTTTGGCATGTTTTGTAGAAAAAGCTGCTCCGGCCGAGAAAAACACTTTTGGTGCACCATGCAGGTACATTTGAGTTTCCCAGGCAAACGAAAGCAGTGACACCAAAGTTTCTAGTTTCTGTTTGTGTCTCCCCTGAGGAGGTTTCAGGCCAGCTATGTCTTTCATACTATCTCTTTTGGTTTGGAAGCTATTGCTGGACGTTTGGCATGTTTGGTAGAAAAAGCTGCTCCGGCCGAGAAAAACACTTTTGGTGCACCATGCAGGTACATTTGAGTTTCCCAGGCAAATGAAAGCAGTTACACCAAAGTTTCTAGTTTCTTTTTGTGTCTTTCCTGAGGAGGTTTCAGGCCAGCTATGTCTTTCATACTATCTCTTTTGGTTTGGAAACTATTGCTGGACGTTTGGTAGAAAAATTACTCCGGCCGAGAAAAACACTTTTGGTGCACCATGCAGGTACATTTGAGTTTCCCAGGAAAACGAAAGCAGTTACACCAAAGTTTCTAGTTTCTGTTTGTGTCTCCCCTGAGGAGGTTTCAGGCCAGCAATATCTTTCAGTACTATCTCTTTTGGTTTGGAAGCTATTGCTGGACGTTTGGTAGAAAAAGCTTCTCCGGCCGAGAAAAACGCTTTTGGTGCACCATGCAGGTACATTTGAGTTTCCCAGGCAAACGAAAGCCGTGACTCCAAAGTTTCTAGTTTCTGTTTGTGTCTTCCCTGAGGAGGATTCAGGCCAGTTATGTCTCTCAGTACTATCTCTTTTGGTTTGGAAGCTATTGCTGGACGTTTGGTAGAAAAAGCTGCTCCGGCCGAGAAAAACACTTTTGGTGCACCATGCAGGTACATTTGAGTTTCCCAGGCAAACGAAAGCAGTTACACCAAAGTTTCTAGTTTCTGTTTGTGTCTCCCCTGAGGAGGTTTCAGGCCAGCTATGTCTTTCAGTACTATCTCTTTTGGTTTGGAAGCTATTGCTGGACGTTTGGTAGAAAAAGCTGCTCCGGCCGAGAAAAACACTTTTGGTGCAACATGCAGGTACATTTGAGTTTCCCAGGCAAACGAAAGCAGTTACACCAAAGTTTCTAGTTTCTGTTTGTGTCTCCCCTGAGGAGGTTTCAGGCCAGCTATGTCTTTCAGTACTATCTCTTTTGGTTTGGAGGCTATATCTGGACGTTTGGCATGTTTGGTAGAAAAAGCTTCTACGGCCGAAAAAAACACTTTTGGTGCACCATGCAAGTACATTTGAGTTTCCCAGGCAAACGAAAGCAGTTACACCAAAGTTTCTAGTTTCTGTTTGTGTCTCCCCTGAGGAGGTTTCAGGCCAGCTATGTCTTTCAGTACTATCTCTTTTGGTTTGGAAGCTATTGCTGGACGTTTGGTAGAAAAAGCTTCTACGGCCGAGAAAAACACTATTGTTGCACCATGCAGGTACATTTGAGTTTCCCAGGCAAACGAAAGCAGTTACACCAAAGTTTCTAGTTTCTGTTTGTGTCTCCCCTGAGGAGGTTTCAGGCCAGCAATATCTTTCAGTACTATCTATTTTGGTTTGGAAGCTATTGCTGGACGTTTGGTGGAAAAAGCTGCTCCGGCCGAGAAAAACACTTTTGGTGCACCATGCAGGTACATTTGAGTTTCCCAGGCAAACGAAAGCAGTGACACCAAAGTTTCTAGTTTCTGTTTGTGTCTCCCCTGAGGAGGTTTCAGGCCAGCTATGTCTTTCATACTATCTCTTTTGGTTTGGAAGCTATTGCTGGACGTTTGGCATGTTTGGTAGAAAAAGCTGCTCCGGCCGAGAAAAACACTTTTGGTGCACCATGCAGGTACATTTGAGTTTCCCAGGAAAACGAAAGCCGTGACTCCAAAGTTTCTAGTTTCTGTTTGTGTCTTCCCTGAGGAGGTTTCAGGCCAGCTATGTCTCTCAGTACTATCTCTTTTGGTTTGGAAGCTATTGCTGGACGTTTGGTAGAAAAATCTGCTCCGGCCGAGAAAAACACTTTTGGTGCACCATGCAGGTACATTTGAGTTTCCCAGGCAAACGAAAGCAGTGACACCAAAGTTTCTAGTTTCTGTTTGTGTCTCCCCTGAGGAGGTTTCAGGCCAGCTATGTCTTTCAGTACTATCTCTTTTGGTTTGGAGGCTATTGCTGGACGTTTGGCATGTGTGGTAGAAAAAGCTTCTACGGCCGAGAAAAACACTTTTGGTGCACCATGCAAGTACATTTGAGTTTCCCAGGCAAACGAAAGCAGTTACACCAAAGTTTCTAGTTTCTGTTTGTGTCTCCCCTGAGGAGGTTTCAGGCCAGCTATGTCTTTCAGTACTATCTCTTTTGGTTTGGAAGCTATTGCTGGACGTTTGGTAGAAAAAGCTGCTCTGGCCGAGAAAAACAATTTCGGAGCACCATGCAGGTACATTTGAGTTTCCCAGGCAAACGAAAGCAGTTACACCAAAGTTTCTAGTTTCTGTTTGTGTCTCCCCTGAGGAGGTTTCAGGCCAGCTATGTCTTTCAGTACTATCTCTTTTGGTTTGGAGGCTATTGCTGGACGTTTGGCATGTTTGGTAGAAAAAGCTTCTACGGCCGAGAAAAACACTATTGGTGCACCATGCAGGTACATTTGAGTTTCCCAGGCAAACGAAAGCAGTTACACCAAAGTTTCTAGTTTCTGTTTGTGTCTCCCCTGAGGAGGTTTCAGGCCAGCTATGTCTTTCAGTACTATCTCTTTTGGTTTGGAAGCTATTGCTGGACGTTTGGTAGAAAAAGCTGCTCTGGCCGAGAAAAACACTTTCGGAGCACCATGCAGGTACATTTGAGTTTCCCAGGCAAACGAAAGCAGTTACACCAAAGTTTCTAGTTTCTGTTTGTGTCTCCCCTGAGGAGGTTTCAGGCCAGCTATGTCTTTCAGTACTATCTCTTTTGGTTTGAGGCTATTGCTGGACGTTTGGCATGTTTGGTAGAAAAATCTTCTACGGCCGAGAAAAACACATTTGTTGCACCATGCAGGTACATTTGAGTTTCCCAGGCAAACGAAAGCAGTTACACCAAAGTTTCTAGTTTCTGTTTGTGTCTCCCCTGAGGAGGTTTCAGGCCAGCAATATCTTTCAGTACTATCTATTTTGGTTTGGAAGCTATTGCTTGACGTTTGGTAGAAAAAGCTGCTCCGGCCGAGAAAAACACTTTTGGTGCACCATGCAGGTACATTTGAGTTTCCCAGGCAAACGAAAGCAGTGACACCAAAGTTTCTAGTTTCTGTTTGTGTCTCCCCTGAGGAGGTTTCAGGCCAGCTATGTCTTTCATACTATCTCTTTTGGTTTGGAAGCTATTGCTGGACGTTTGGCATGTTTGGTAGAAAAAGCTGCTCCGGCCGAGAAAAACACTTTTGGTGCACCATGCAGGTACATTTGAGTTTCCCAGGCAAACGAAAGCAGTTACACCAAAGTTTCTAGTTTCTGTTTGTGTCTTTCCTGAGGAGGTTTCAGGCCAGCTATGTCTTTCATACTATCTCATTTGGTTTGGAAGCTATTGCTGGACGTTTGGTAGAAAAAGCTGCTCCGGCCGAGAAAAACACTTTTGGTGCACCATGCAGGTACATTTGAGTTTCCCAGGCAAACGAAAGCAGCTACACCAAAGTTTCTAGTTTCTGTTAGTGTCTCCCCTGAGGAGGTTTCAGGCCAGCAATATCTTTCAGTACTATCTCTTTTGGTTTGGAAGCTATTGCTTGACGTTTGGTAGAAAAAGCTTCTCCGGCCGAGAAAAACACTTTTGGTGCACCATGCAGGTACATTTGAGTTTCCCAGGCAAACGAAAGCCGTGACTCCAAAGTTTCTAGTTTCTGTTTGTGTCTTCCCTGAGGAGGTTTCAGGCCAGCTATGTCTCTCAGTACTATCTCTTTTGGTTTGGAAGCTATTGCTGGACGTTTGGTAGAAAAAGCTGCTCCGGCCGAGAAAACAATTTTGGTGCACCATGCAGGTACATTTGAGTTTCCCAGGCAAACGAAAGCAGTTACACCAAAGTTTCTAGTTTCTGTTTGTGTCTCCCCTGAGGAGGTTTCAGGCCAGCTATGTCTTTCAGTACTATCTCTTTTGGTTTGGAGGCTATTGCTGGACGTTTGGCATGTTTGGTAGAAAAAGCTTCTACGGCCGAGAAAAACACTATTGGTGCACCATGCAGGTACATTTGAGTTTCCCAGGCAAACGAAAGCAGTGACACCAAAGTTTCTAGTTTCTGTTTGTGTCTCCCCTGAGGAGGTTTCAGGCCAGCTATGTCTTTCAGTACTATCTCTTTTGGTTTGGAAGCTATTGCTGGACGTTTGGTAGAAAAAGCTGCTCCGGCCGAGAAAAACACTTTTGGTGCACCATGCAGGTACATTTGAGTTTCCCAGGAAAACGAAAGCCGAGACTCCAAAGTTTCTAGTTTCTGTTTGTGTCTTCCCTGAGGAGGTTTCAGGCCAGCTATGTCTCTCAGTACTATCTCTTTTGGTTTGGAAGCTATTGCTGGACGTTTGGTAGAAAAATCTGCTCCGGCCGAGAAAAACACTTTTGGTGCACCATGCAGGTACATTTGAGTTTCCCAGGCAAACGAAAGCAGTTACACCAAAGTTTCTAGTTTCTGTTTCTGTCTCCCCTGAGGAGGTTTCAGGCCAGCAATGTCTTTCAGTACTATCTCTTTTGGTTTGGAAGCTATTGCTGGACGTTTGGTAGAAAAAGCTGCTCCGGCCGAGAAAAACACTTTTGGTGCACCATGCAGGTACATTTGAGTTTCCCAGGCAAACGAAAGCAGTTACACCAAAGTTTCTAGTTTCTGTTTGTGTCTCCCCTGAGGAGGTTTCAGGCCAGCTATGTCTTTCAGTACTATCTCTTTTGGTTTGGAAGCTATTGCTGGACGTTTGGTAGAAAAAGCTGCTCTGGCCGAGAAAAACACTTTTGGTGCACCATGCAGGTACATTTGAGTTTCCCAGGCAAACGAAAGCAGTTACACCAAAGTTTCTAGTTTCTGTTTGTGTCTCCCCTGAGGAGGTTTCAGGCCAGCTATGTCTTTCAGTACTATCTCTTTTGGTTTGGAAGCTATTGCTGGACGTTTGGTAGAAAAAGCTGCTCCGGCCGAGAAAAACACTTTTGGTGCACCATGCAGGTACATTTGAGTTTCCCAGGCAAACGAAAGCAGTGACACCAAAGTTTCTAGTTTCTGTTTGTGTCTCCCCTGAGGAGGTTTCAGGCCAGCTATGTCTTTCAGTACTATCTCTTTTGGTTTGGAAGCTATTGCTGGACGTTTTGTAGAAAAAGCTGCTCCGGCCGAGAAAAACACTTTTGGTGCACCATGCAGGTACATTTGAGTTTCCCAGGCAAACGAAAGCCGTGACTCCAAAGTTTCTAGTTTCTGTTTGTGTCTTCCCTGAGGAGGTTTCAGGCCAGCTATGTCTCTCAGTACTATCTCTTTTGGTTTGGAAGCTATTGCTGGACGTTTGGTAGAAAAATCTGCTCAGGCCGAGAAAAACACTTTTGGTGCACCATGCAGGTACATTTGAGTTTCCCAGGCAAACGAAAGCAGTTACACCAAAGTTTCTAGTTTCTGTTTCTGTCTCCCCTGAGGAGGTTTCAGGCCAGCAATGTCTTTCAGTACTATCTCTTTTGGTTTGGAAGCTATTGCTGGACGTTTGGTAGAAAAAGCTGCTCCGGCCGAGAAAAACACTTTTGGTGCACCATGCAGGTACATTTGAGTTTCCCAGGCAAACGAAAGCAGTGACACCAAAGTTTCTAGTTTCTGTTTGTGTCTCCCCTGAGGAGGTTTCAGGCCAGCAATATCTTTCAGAACTATCTCTTTTGGTTTGGAAGCTATTGCTGGACGTTTGGTAGAAAAAGCCTCTCCGGCCGAGAAAAACACTTTTGGTGGACCGTGCAGGTATATTTGATTTTTCCAGGCAAACGAAAGCAGTTACACCAAAGTTTCTAGTTTCTGTTTGTGTCTCCCCTGAGGAGGTTTCAGGCCAGCTATGTCTTTCAGTACTATCTCTTTTGGTTTGGAAGCTATTGCTGGACGTTTGGTAGAAAAAGCTGCTCCGGCCGAGAAAAACACTTTCGGAGCACCATGCAGGTACATTTGAGTTTCCCAGGCAAACGAAAGCAGTTACACCAAAGTTTCTAGTTTCTGTTTGTGTCTCCCCTGAGGAGGTTTCAGGCCAGCTATGTCTTTCAGTACTATCTCTTTTGGTTTGGAGGCTATTGCTGGACGTTTGGCATGTTTGGTAGAAAAAGCTTCTACGGCCGAGAAAAACACTATTGGTGCACCATGCAGGTACATTTGAGTTTCCCAGGCAAACGAAAGCAGTTACACCAAAGTTTCTAGTTTCTGTTTGTGTCTCCCCTGAGGAGGTTTCAGGCCAGCAATATCTTTCAGTACTATCTCTTTTGGTTTGGAAGCTATTGCTGGACGTTTGGTAGAAAAAGCTGCTCCGGCCGAGAAAAACACTTTTGGTGCACCATGCAGGTACATTTGAGTTTCCCAGGCAAACGAAAGCAGTGACACCAAAGGTTCTAGTTTCTGTTTGTGTCTCCCCTGAGGAGGTTTCAGGCCAGCAATATCTTTCAGTACTATCTCTTTTGGTTTGGAAGCTATTGCTGGACGTTTGGTAGAAAAAGCTGCTCCGGCCGAGAAAAACACTTTTGGTGCACCATGCAGGTACATTTGAGTTTCCCAGGCAAACGAAAGCAGTTACACCAAAGTTTCTAGTTTCTGTTTGTGTCTCCCCTGAGGAGGTTTCAGGCCAGCTATGTCTTTCAGTACTATCTCTTTTGGTTTGGAAGCTATTGCTGGACGTTTGGTAGAAAAAGCTGCTCCGGCCGAGAAAAACACTTTTGGTGCACCATGCAGGTACATTTGAGTTTCCCAGGAAAACGAAAGCCGTGACTCCAAAGTTTCTAGTTTCTGTTTGTGTCTTCCCTGAGGAGGTTTCAGGCCAGCTATGTCTCTCAGTACTATCTCTTTTGGTTTGGAAGCTATTGCTGGACGTTTGGTAGAAAAATCTGCTCCGGCCGAGAAAAACACTTTTGGTGCACCATGCAGGTACATTTGAGTTTCCCAGGCAAACGAAAGCAGTTACACCAAAGTTTCTAGTTTCTGTTTCTGTCTCCCCTGAGGAGGTTTCAGGCCAGCAATGTCTTTCAGTACTATCTCTTTTGGTTTGGAAGCTATTGCTGGACGTTTGGTAGAAAAAGCTGCTCCGGCCGAGAAAAACACTTTTGGTGCACCATGCAGGTACATTTGAGTTTCCCAGGCAAACGAAAGCAGTTACACCAAAGTTTCTAGTTTCTGTTTGTGTCTCCCCTGAGGAGGTTTCAGGCCAGCTATGTCTTTCAGTACTATCTCTTTTGGTTTGGAAGCTATTGCTGGACGTTTGGTAGAAAAAGCTGCTCTGGCCGAGAAAAACACTTTTGGTGCACCATGCAGGTACATTTGAGTTTCCCAGGCAAACGAAAGCAGTTACACCAAAGTTTCTAGTTTCTGTTTGTGTCTCCCCTGAGGAGGTTTCAGGCCAGCTATGTCTTTCAGTACTATCTCTTTTGGTTTGGAAGCTATTGCTGGACGTTTGGTAGAAAAAGCTGCTCCGGCCGAGGAAAAACACTTTTGGTGCACCATGCAGGTACATTTGAGTTTCCCAGGCAAACGAAAGCAGTGACACCAAAGTTTCTAGTTTCTGTTTGTGTCTCCCCTGAGGAGGTTTCAGGCCAGCTATGTCTTTCAGTACTATCTCTTTTGGTTTGGAAGCTATTGCTGGACGTTTTGTAGAAAAAGCTGCTCCGGCCGAGAAAAACACTTTTGGTGCACCATGCAGGTACATTTGAGTTTCCCAGGCAAACGAAAGCCGTGACTCCAAAGTTTCTAGTTTCTGTTTGTGTCTTCCCTGAGGAGGTTTCAGGCCAGCTATGTCTCTCAGTACTATCTCTTTTGGTTTGGAAGCTATTGCTGGACGTTTGGTAGAAAAATCTGCTCAGGCCGAGAAAAACACTTTTGGTGCACCATGCAGGTACATTTGAGTTTCCCAGGCAAACGAAAGCAGTTACACCAAAGTTTCTAGTTTCTGTTTCTGTCTCCCCTGAGGAGGTTTCAGGCCAGCAATGTCTTTCAGTACTATCTCTTTTGGTTTGGAAGCTATTGCTGGACGTTTGGTAGAAAAAGCTGCTCCGGCCGAGAAAAACACTTTTGGTGCACCATGCAGGTACATTTGAGTTTCCCAGGCAAACGAAAGCAGTGACACCAAAGTTTCTAGTTTCTGTTTGTGTCTCCCCTGAGGAGGTTTCAGGCCAGCAATATCTTTCAGAACTATCTCTTTTGGTTTGGAAGCTATTGCTGGACGTTTGGTAGAAAAAGCCTCTCCGGCCGAGAAAAACACTTTTGGTGGACCGTGCAGGTATATTTGATTTTTCCAGGCAAACGAAAGCAGTTACACCAAGGTTTCTAGTTTCTGTTTGTGTCTCCCCTGAGGAGGTTTCAGGCCAGCTATGTCTTTCAGTACTATCTCTTTTGGTTTGGAAGCTATTGCTGGACGTTTGGTAGAAAAAGCTGCTCCGGCCGAGAAAAACACTTTCGGAGCACCATGCAGGTACATTTGAGTTTCCCAGGCAAACGAAAGCAGTTACACCAAAGTTTCTAGTTTCTGTTTGTGTCTCCCCTGAGGAGGTTTCAGGCCAGCTATGTCTTTCAGTACTATCTCTTTTGGTTTGGAGGCTATTGCTGGACGTTTGGCATGTTTGGTAGAAAAAGCTTCTACGGCCGAGAAAAACACTATTGGTGCACCATGCAGGTACATTTGAGTTTCCCAGGCAAACGAAAGCAGTTACACCAAAGTTTCTAGTTTCTGTTTGTGTCTCCCCTGAGGAGGTTTCAGGCCAGCAATATCTTTCAGTACTATCTCTTTTGGTTTGGAAGCTATTGCTGGACGTTTGGTAGAAAAAGCTGCTCCGGCCGAGAAAAACACTTTTGGTGCACCATGCAGGTACATTTGAGTTTCCCAGGCAAACGAAAGCAGTGACACCAAAGGTTCTAGTTTCTGTTTGTGTCTCCCCTGAGGAGGTTTCAGGCCAGCAATATCTTTCAGTACTATCTCTTTTGGTTTGGAAGCTATTGCTGGACGTTTGGTAGAAAAAGCTGCTCCGGCCGAGAAAAACACTTTTGGTGCACCATGCAGGTACATTTGAGTTTCCCAGGCAAACGAAAGCAGTTACACCAAAGTTTCTAGTTTCTGTTTGTGTCTCCCCTGAGGAGGTTTCAGGCCAGCTATGTCTTTCAGTACTATCTCTTTTGGTTTGGAAGCTATTGCTGGACGTTTGGTAGAAAAAGCTTCTCCGGCCGAGAAAAACACTTTTGGTGCACCATGCAGGTACATTTGAGTTTCCCAGGCAAACGAAAGCAGTTACACCAAAGTTTCTAGTTTCTGTTTGTGTCTCCCCTGAGGAGGTTTCAGGCCAGCTATGTCTTTCAGTACTATCTCTTTTGGTTTGGAAGCTATTGCTGGACGTTTGGTAGAAAAAGCTGCTCTGGCCGAGAAAAACACTTTTGGTGCACCATGCAGGTACATTTGAGTTTCCCAGGCAAACGAAAGCAGTTACACCAAAGTTTCTAGTTTCTGTTTGTGTCTCCCCTGAGGAGGTTTCAGGCCAGCTATGGCTTTCAGTACTATCTCTTTTGGTTTGGAAGCTATTGCTGGACGTTTGGTAGAAAAAGCTGCTCCGGCCGAGAAAAACACATTTGGTGCACCATGCAGGTACATTTGAGTTTCCCAGGCAAACGAAAGCAGTGACACCAAAGTTTCTAGTTTCTGTTTGTGTCTCCCCTGAGGAGGTTTCAGGCCAGCTATGTCTTTCAGTACTATCTCTTTTGGTTTGGAAGCTATTGCTGGACGTTTTGTAGAAAAAGCTGCTCCGGCCGAGAAAAACACTTTTGGTGCACCATGCAGGTACATTTGAGTTTCCCAGGCAAACGAAAGCCGTGACTCCAAAGTTTCTAGTTTCTGTTTGTGTCTCCCCTGAGGAGGTTTCAGGCCAGCTATGTCTTTCAGTACTATCTCTTTTGGTTTGGAAGCTATTGCTGGACGTTTGGTAGAAAAAGCTGCTTCGGCCGAGAAAAACACTTTTGGTGCACCATGCAGGTACATTTGAGTTTCCCAGGCAAACGAAAGCAGTTACACCAAAGTTTCTAGTTTCTGTTTGTGTCTCCCCTGAGGAGGTTTCAGGCCAGCAATATCTTTCAGTACTATCTCTTTTGGTTTGGAAGCTATTGCTGGACGTTTGGTAGAAAAAGCTGCTCCGGCCGAGAAAAACACTTTTGGTGCACCATGCAGGTACATTTGAGTTTCCCAGGCAAACGAAAGCAGTGACACCAAAGTTTCTAGTTTCTGTTTGTGTCTCCCCTGAGGAGGTTTCAGGCCAGCTATGTCTTTCAGTACTATCTCTTTTGGTTTGGAAGCTATTGCTGGACGTTTGGTAGAAAAAGCTTCTCCGGCCGAGAAAAACACTTTTGGTGCACCATGCAGGTACATTTGAGTTTCCCAGGCAAACGAAAGCAGTTACACCAAAGTTTCTAGTTTCTGTTTGTGTCTCCCCTGAGGAGGTTTCAGGCCAGCAATGTCTTTCAGTACTATCTCTTTTGGTTTGGAAGCTATTGCTGGACGTTTGGTAGAAAAAGCTGCTCCGGCCGAGAAAAACACTTTTGGTGCACCATGCAGGTACATTTGAGTTTCCCAGGCAAACGAAAGCAGTTACACCAAAGTTTCTAGTTTCTGTTTGTGTCTCCCCTGAGGAGGTTTCAGGCCAGCTATGTCTTTCAGTACTATCTCCTTTGGTTTGGAAGCTATTGCTGGACGTTTGGTAGAAAAAGCTGCTCCGGCCGAGAAAAACACATTTGGTGCACCATGCAGGTACATTTGAGTTTCCCAGGCAAACGAAAGCAGTGACACCAAAGTTTCTAGTTTCTGTTTGTGTCTCCCCTGAGGAGGTTTCAGGCCAGCTATGTCTTTCAGTACTATCTCTTTTGGTTTGGAAGCTATTGCTGGACGTTTGGTAGAAAAAGCTGCTCCGGCCGAGAAAAACACTTTTGGTGCACCATGCAGGTACATTTGAGTTTCCCAGGCAAACGAAAGCCGTGACTCCAAAGTTTCTAGTTTCTGTTTGTGTCTTCCCTGAGGAGGTTTCAGGCCAGCTATGTCTCTCAGTACTATCTCTTTTGGTTTGGAAGCTATTGCTGGACGTTTGGTAGAAAAATCTGCTCAGGCCGAGAAAAACACTTTTGGTGCACCATGCAGGTACATTTGAGTTTCCCAGGCAAACGAAAGCAGTTACACCAAAGTTTCTAGTTTCTGTTTCTGTCTCCCCTGAGGAGGTTTCAGGCCAGCAATGTCTTTCAGTACTATCTCTTTTGGTTTGGAAGCTATTGCTGGACGTTTGGTAGAAAAAGCTGCTCCGGCCGAGAAAAACACTTTTGGTGCACCATGCAGGTACATTTGAGTTTCCCAGGCAAACGAAAGCAGTTACACCAAAGTTTCTAGTTTCTGTTTGTGTCTCCCCTGAGGAGGTTTCAGGCCAGCAATATCTTTCAGAACTATCTCTTTTGGTTTGGAAGCTATTGCTGGACGTTTGGTAGAAAAAGCCTCTCCGGCCGAGAAAAACACTTTTGGTGGACCGTGCAGGTATATTTGATTTTTCCAGGCAAAAGAAAGCAGTTACACCAAAGTTTCTAGTTTCTGTTTGTGTCTCCCCTGAGGAGGTTTCAGGCCAGCTATGTCTTTCAGTACTATCTCTTTTGGTTTGGAGTCTATTGCTGGACGTTTGGCATGTTTGGTAGAAAAAGCTTCTACGGCCGAGAAAAACACTTTTGGTGCACCATGCAAGTACATATGAGTTTCCCAGGCAAACGAAAGCAGTTACACCAAAGTTTCTAGTTTCTGTTTGTGTCTCCCCTGAGGAGGTTTCAGGCCAGCTATGTCTTTCAGTACTATCTCTTTTGGTTTGGAAGCTATTGCTGGACGTTTGGTAGAAAAAGCTGCTCTGGCCGAGAAAAACAATTTCGGAGCACCATGCAGGTACATTTGAGTTTCCCAGGCAAACGAAAGCAGTTACACCAAAGTTTCTAGTTTCTGTTTGTGTCTCCCCTGAGGAGGTTTCAGGCCAGCTATGTCTTTCAGTACTATCTCTTTTGGTTTGGAGGCTATTGCTGGACGTTTGGCATGTTTGGTAGAAAAAGCTTCTACGGCCGAGAAAAACACTATTGGTGCACCATGCAGGTACATTTGAGTTTCCCAGGCAAACGAAAGCAGTTACACCAAAGTTTCTAGTTTCTGTTTGTGTCTCCCCTGAGGAGGTTTCAGGTCAGCAATATCTTTCAGTACTATCTCTTTTGGTTTGGAATCTATTGCTGGACGTTTGGTAGAAAAAGCTGCTCCGGCCGAGAAAAACACTTTTGGTGCACCATGCAGGTACATTTGAGTTTCCCAGGCAAACGAAAGCTGTGACACCAAAGTTTCTAGTTTCTGTTTGTGTCTCCCCTGAGGAGGTTTCAGGCCAGCTATGTCTCTCAGTACTATCTCTTTTGGTTTGGAAGCTATTGCTGGACGTTTGGTAGAAAAAGCTGCTCCGGCCGAGAAAAACACTTTTGGTGCACCATGCAGGTACATTTGAGTTTCCCAGGCAAACGAAAGCAGTTACACCAAAGTTTCTAGTTTCTGTTTGTGTCTCCCCTGAGGAGGTTTCAGGCCAGCAATATCTTTCAGTACTATCTCTTTTGGTTTGGAATCTATTGCTGGACGTTTGGTAGAAAAAGCTGCTCCGGCCGAGAAAAACACTTTTGGTGCACCATGCAGGTACATTTGAGTTTCCCAGGCAAACGAAAGCTGTGACACCAAAGTTTCTAGTTTCTGTTTGTGTCTCCCCTGAGGAGGTTTCAGGCCAGCTATGTCTCTCAGTACTATCTCTTTTGGTTTGGAAGCTATTGCTGGACGTTTGGTAGAAAAAGCAGCTCTGGACGAGAAAAACACTTTCGGAGCACCATGCAGGTACATTTGAGTTTCCCAGGCAAACGAAAGCAGTTACACCAAAGTTTCTAGTTTCTGTTTGTGTCTCCCCTGAGGAGGTTTCAGGCTAGCAATGTCTTTCAGTACTATCTCTTTTGGTTTGGAAGCTATTGCTGGACGTTTGGCATGTTTGGTAGAAAAAGCTTCTACGGCCGAGAAAAACACTTTTGGTGCACCATGCAGGTACATTTGAGTTTCCCAGGCAAACGAAAGCAGTGACACCAAAGTTTATAGTTTCTGTTTGTGTCTCCCCTGAGGAGGTTTCAGGCCAGCTATGTCTTTCAGTACTATCTCTTTTGGTTTGGAAGCTATTGCTGGGCGTTTGGTAGAAAAAGCTGCTCTGGCCGAGAAAAACTCTTTTGGTGCACCATGCAGGTACATTTGAGTTTCCCAGGCAAACGAAAGCAGTTACACCAAAGTTTCTAGTTTCTGTTTGTGTCTCCCCTGAGGAGGTTTCAGGCCAGCAATATCTTTCAGTACTATCTCTTTTGGTTTGGAAGCTATTGCTGGACGTTTGGTAGAAAAAGCTGCTCCGGCCGAGAAAAACACTTTTGGTGCACCATGCAGGTACATTTGAGTTTCCCAGGCAAACGAAAGCAGTTACACCAAAGTTTCTAGTTTCTGTTTGTGTCTCCCCTGAGGAGGTTTCAGGCCAGCTATGTCTTTCAGTACTATCTCTTTTGGTTTGGAAGCTATTGCTGGACGTTTGGTAGAAAAAGCTTCTCCGGCCGAGAAAAACACTTTTGGTGCACCATGCAGGTACATTTGAGTTTCCCAGGCAAACGAAAGCAGTTACACCAAAGTTTCTAGTTTCTGTTTGTGTCTCCCCTGAGGAGGTTTCAGGCCAGCAATGTCTTTCAGTACTATCTCTTTTGGTTTGGAAGCTATTGCTGGACGTTTGGTAGAAAAAGCTGCTCCGGCCGAGAAAAACACTTTTGGTGCACCATGCAGGTACATTTGAGTTTCCCAGGCAAACGAAAGCAGTTACACCAAAGTTTCTAGTTTCTGTTTGTGTCTCCCCTGAGGAGGTTTCAGGCCAGCTATGTCTTTCAGTACTATCTCCTTTGGTTTGGAAGCTATTGCTGGACGTTTGGTAGAAAAAGCTGCTCCGGCCGAGAAAAACACTTTTGGTGCACCATGCAGGTACATTTGAGTTTCCCAGGCAAACGAAAGCAGTGACACCAAAGTTTCTAGTTTCTGTTTGTGTCTCCCCTGAGGAGGTTTCAGGCCAGCTATGTCTTTCAGTACTATCTCTTTTGGTTTGGAAGCTATTGCTGGACGTTTGGTAGAAAAAGCTGCTCCGGCCGAGAAAAACACTTTTGGTGCACCATGCAGGTACATTTGAGTTTCCCAGGCAAACGAAAGCCGTGACTCCAAAGTTTCTAGTTTCTGTTTCTGTCTCCCCTGAGGAGGTTTCAGGCCAGCAATGTCTTTCAGTACTATCTCTTTTGGTTTGGAAGCTATTGCTGGACGTTTGGTAGAAAAAGCTGCTCCGGCCGAGAAAAACACTTTTGGTGCACCATGCAGGTACATTTGAGTTTCCCAGGCAAACGAAAGCAGTTACACCAAAGTTTCTAGTTTCTGTTTGTGTCTCCCCTGAGGAGGTTTCAGGCCAGCAATATCTTTCAGAACTATCTCTTTTGGTTTGGAAGCTATTGCTGGACGTTTGGTAGAAAAAGCCTCTCCGGCCGAGAAAAACACTTTTGGTGGACCGTGCAGGTATATTTGATTTTTCCAGGCAAAAGAAAGCAGTTACACCAAAGTTTCTAGTTTCTGTTTGTGTCTCCCCTGAGGAGGTTTCAGGCCAGCTATGTCTTTCAGTACTATCTCTTTTGGTTTGGAGTCTATTGCTGGACGTTTGGCATGTTTGGTAGAAAAAGCTTCTACGGCCGAGAAAAACACTTTTGGTGCACCATGCAAGTACATATGAGTTTCCCAGGCAAACGAAAGCAGTTACACCAAAGTTTCTAGTTTCTGTTTGTGTCTCCCCTGAGGAGGTTTCAGGCCAGCTATGTCTTTCAGTACTATCTCTTTTGGTTTGGAAGCTATTGCTGGACGTTTGGTAGAAAAAGCTGCTCTGGCCGAGAAAAACAATTTCGGAGCACCATGCAGGTACATTTGAGTTTCCCAGGCAAACGAAAGCAGTTACACCAAAGTTTCTAGTTTCTGTTTGTGTCTCCCCTGAGGAGGTTTCAGGCCAGCTATGTCTTTCAGTACTATCTCTTTTGGTTTGGAGGCTATTGCTGGACGTTTGGCATGTTTGGTAGAAAAAGCTTCTACGGCCGAGAAAAACACTATTGGTGCACCATGCAGGTACATTTGAGTTTCCCAGGCAAACGAAAGCAGTTACACCAAAGTTTCTAGTTTCTGTTTGTGTCTCCCCTGAGGAGGTTTCAGGTCAGCAATATCTTTCAGTACTATCTCTTTTGGTTTGGAATCTATTGCTGGACGTTTGGTAGAAAAAGCTGCTCCGGCCGAGAAAAACACTTTTGGTGCACCATGCAGGTACATTTGAGTTTCCCAGGCAAACGAAAGCTGTGACACCAAAGTTTCTAGTTTCTGTTTGTGTCTCCCCTGAGGAGGTTTCAGGCCAGCTATGTCTCTCAGTACTATCTCTTTTGGTTTGGAAGCTATTGCTGGACGTTTGGTAGAAAAAGCTGCTCCGGCCGAGAAAAACACTTTTGGTGCACCATGCAGGTACATTTGAGTTTCCCAGGCAAACGAAAGCAGTTACACCAAAGTTTCTAGTTTCTGTTTGTGTCTCCCCTGAGGAGGTTTCAGGCCAGCAATATCTTTCAGTACTATCTCTTTTGGTTTGGAATCTATTGCTGGACGTTTGGTAGAAAAAGCTGCTCCGGCCGAGAAAAACACTTTTGGTGCACCATGCAGGTACATTTGAGTTTCCCAGGCAAACGAAAGCTGTGACACCAAAGTTTCTAGTTTCTGTTTGTGTCTCCCCTGAGGAGGTTTCAGGCCAGCTATGTCTCTCAGTACTATCTCTTTTGGTTTGGAAGCTATTGCTGGACGTTTGGTAGAAAAAGCAGCTCTGGACGAGAAAAACACTTTCGGAGCACCATGCAGGTACATTTGAGTTTCCCAGGCAAACGAAAGCAGTTACACCAAAGTTTCTAGTTTCTGTTTGTGTCTCCCCTGAGGAGGTTTCAGGCTAGCAATGTCTTTCAGTACTATCTCTTTTGGTTTGGAAGCTATTGCTGGACGTTTGGCATGTTTGGTAGAAAAAGCTTCTACGGCCGAGAAAAACACTTTTGGTGCACCATGCAGGTACATTTGAGTTTCCCAGGCAAACGAAAGCAGTGACACCAAAGTTTATAGTTTCTGTTTGTGTCTCCCCTGAGGAGGTTTCAGGCCAGCTATGTCTTTCAGTACTATCTCTTTTGGTTTGGAAGCTATTGCTGGGCGTTTGGTAGAAAAAGCTGCTCTGGCCGAGAAAAACTCTTTTGGTGCACCATGCAGGTACATTTGAGTTTCCCAGGCAAACGAAAGCAGTTACACCAAAGTTTCTAGTTTCTGTTTGTGTCTCCCCTGAGGAGGTTTCAGGCCAGCAATATCTTTCAGTACTATCTCTTTTGGTTTGGAAGCTATTGCTGGACGTTTGGTAGAAAAAGCTGCTCCGGCCGAGAAAAACACTTTTGGTGCACCATGCAGGTACATTTGAGTTTCCCAGGCAAACGAAAGCAGTGACACCAAAGTTTCTAGTTTCTGTTTGTGTCTCCCCTGAGGAGGTTTCAGGCCAGCTATGTCTTTCAGTACTATCTCTTTTGGTTTGGAAGCTATTGCTGGACGTTTGGTAGAAAAAGCTTCTCCGGCCGAGAAAAACACTTTTGGTGCACCATGCAGGTACATTTGAGTTTCCCAGGCAAACGAAAGCAGTTACACCAAAGTTTCTAGTTTCTGTTTGTGTCTCCCCTGAGGAGGTTTCAGGCCAGCAATGTCTTTCAGTACTATCTCTTTTGGTTTGGAAGCTATTGCTGGACGTTTGGTAGAAAAAGCTGCTCCGGCCGAGAAAAACACTTTTGGTGCACCATGCAGGTACATTTGAGTTTCCCAGGCAAACGAAAGCAGTTACACCAAAGTTTCTAGTTTCTGTTTGTGTCTCCCCTGA
The DNA here is from genome assembly GCA_022605575.1 of Laterallus jamaicensis coturniculus. Lineage (NCBI taxonomy): Eukaryota > Metazoa > Chordata > Aves > Gruiformes > Rallidae > Laterallus > Laterallus jamaicensis. Next base: position 4,968,340 of record JAKCOX010000001.1, read on the forward strand.
GGAGGTTTCAGGCCAGCTATGTCTTTCAGTACTATCTCCTTTGGTTTGGAAGCTATTGCTGGACGTTTGGTAGAAAAAGCAGCTCCGGCCGAGAAAAACACATTTGGTGCACCATGCAGGTACATTTGAGTTTCCCAGGCAAACGAAAGCAGTGACACCAAAGTTTCTAGTTTCTGTTTGTGTCTCCCCTGAGGAGGTTTCAGGCCAGCTATGTCTTTCAGTACTATCTCTTTTGGTTTGGAAGCTATTGCTGGACGTTTGGTAGAAAAAGCTGCTCCGGCCGAGAAAAACACTTTTGGTGCACCATGCAGGTACATTTGAGTTTCCCAGGCAAACGAAAGCCGTGACTCCAAAGTTTCTAGTTTCTGTTTGTGTCTTCCCTGAGGAGGTTTCAGGCCAGCTATGTCTCTCAGTACTATCTCTTTTGGTTTGGAAGCTATTGCTGGACGTTTGGTAGAAAAATCTGCTCAGGCCGAGAAAAACACTTTTGGTGCACCATGCAGGTACATTTGAGTTTCCCAGGCAAACGAAAGCAGTTACACCAAAGTTTCTAGTTTCTGTTTCTGTCTCCCCTGAGGAGGTTTCAGGCCAGCAATGTCTTTCAGTACTATCTCTTTTGGTTTGGAAGCTATTGCTGGACGTTTGGTAGAAAAAGCTGCTCCGGCCGAGAAAAACACTTTTGGTGCACCATGCAGGTACATTTGAGTTTCCCAGGCAAACGAAAGCAGTTACACCAAAGTTTCTAGTTTCTGTTTGTGTCTCCCCTGAGGAGGTTTCAGGCCAGCAATATCTTTCAGAACTATCTCTTTTGGTTTGGAAGCTATTGCTGGACGTTTGGTAGAAAAAGCCTCTCCGGCCGAGAAAAACACTTTTGGTGGACCGTGCAGGTATATTTGATTTTTCCAGGCAAAAGAAAGCAGTGACACCAAAGTTTCTAGTTTCTGTTTGTGTCTCCCCTGAGGAGGTTTCAGGCCAGCTATGTCTTTCAGTACTATCTCTTTTGGTTTGGAGTCTATTGCTGGACGTTTGGCATGTTTGGTAGAAAAAGCTTCTACGGCCGAGAAAAACACTTTTGGTGCACCATGCAAGTACATATGAGTTTCCCAGGCAAACGAAAGCAGTTACACCAAAGTTTCTAGTTTCTGTTTGTGTCTCCCCTGAGGAGGTTTCAGGCCAGCTATGTCTTTCAGTACTATCTCTTTTGGTTTGGAAGCTATTGCTGGACGTTTGGTAGAAAAAGCTGCTCTGGCCGAGAAAAACAATTTCGGAGCACCATGCAGGTACATTTGAGTTTCCCAGGCAAACGAAAGCAGTTACACCAAAGTTTCTAGTTTCTGTTTGTGTCTCCCCTGAGGAGGTTTCAGGCCAGCTATGTCTTTCAGTACTATCTCTTTTGGTTTGGAGGCTATTGCTGGACGTTTGGCATGTTTGGTAGAAAAAGCTTCTACGGCCGAGAAAAACACTATTGGTGCACCATGCAGGTACATTTGAGTTTCCCAGGCAAACGAAAGCAGTTACACCAAAGTTTCTAGTTTCTGTTTGTGACTCCCCTGAGGAGGTTTCAGGCCAGCAATATCTTTCAGTACTATCTCTTTTGGTTTGGAATCTATTGCTGGACGTTTGGTAGAAAAAGCTGCTCCGGCCGAGAAAAACACTTTTGGTGCACCATGCAGGTACATTTGAGTTTCCCAGGCAAACGAAAGCTGTGACACCAAAGTTTCTAGTTTCTGTTTGTGTCTCCCCTGAGGAGGTTTCAGGCCAGCTATGTCTCTCAGTACTATCTCTTTTGGTTTGGAAGCTATTGCTGGACGTTTGGTAGAAAAAGCTGCTCCGGCCGAGAAAAACACTTTTGGTGCACCATGCAGGTACATTTGAGTTTCCCAGGCAAACGAAAGCAGTTACACCAAAGTTTCTAGTTTCTGTTTGTGTCTCCCCTGAGGAGGTTTCAGGCCAGCAATATCTTTCAGTACTATCTCTTTTAGTTTGGAATCTATTGCTGGACGTTTGGTAGAAAAAGCTGCTCCGGCCGAGAAAAACACTTTTGGTGCACCATGCAGGTACATTTGAGTTTCCCAGGCAAACGAAAGCTGTGACACCAAAGTTTCTAGTTTCTGTTTGTGTCTCCCCTGAGGAGGTTTCAGGCCAGCTATGTCTCTCAGTACTATCTCTTTTGGTTTGGAAGCTATTGCTGGACGTTTGGTAGAAAAAGCTTCTACGGCCGAGAAAAACACTTTTGGTGCACCATGCAGGTACATTTGAGTTTCCCAGGCAAACGAAAGCAGTGACACCAAAGTTTATAGTTTCTGTTTGTGTCTCCCCTGAGGAGGTTTCAGGCCAGCTATGTCTTTCAGTACTATCTCTTTTGGTTTGGAAGCTATTGCTGGGCGTTTGGTAGAAAAAGCTGCTCTGGCCGAGAAAAACTCTTTTGGTGCACCATGCAGGTACATTTGAGTTTCCCAGGCAAACGAAAGCAGTTACACCAAAGTTTCTAGTTTCTGTTTGTGTCTCCCCTGAGGAGGTTTCAGGCCAGCAATATCTTTCAGAACTATCTCTTTTGGTTTGGAAGCTATTGCTGGACGTTTGGTAGAAAAAGCTGCTCCGGCCGAGAAAAACACTTTTGGTGCACCATGCAGGTACATTTGAGTTTCCCAGGAAAACGAAAGCAGTTACACCAAAGTTTCTAGTTTCTGTTTGTGTCTCCCCTGAGGAGGTTTCAGGCCAGCTATGTCTTTCAGTACTATCTCTTTTGGTTTGGAAGCTATTGCTTGACGTTTTGTAGAAAAAGCTTCTCCGGCCGAGAAAAACACTTTTGGTGCTCAATGCAGGTACATTTGAGTTTCCCAGGCAAACGAAAGCAGTTACACCAAAGTTTCTAGTTTCTGTTTGTGTCTCCCCTGAGGAGGTTTCAGGCCTGCTATGTCTTTCAGTACTATCTCTTTTGGTTTGGAAGCTATTGCTGGACGTTTGGTAGAAAAAGCTGCTCCGGCCGAGAAAAACACTTTTGGTGCACCATGCAGGTACATTTGAGTTTCCCAGGCAAACGAAAGCAGTTACACCAAAGTTTCTAGTTTCTGTTTGTGTCTCCCCTGAGGAGGTTTCAGGCCAGCTATGTCTTTCAGTACTATCTCTTTTGGTTTGGAAGCTATTGCTGCACGTTTGGTAGAAAAAGCTTCTCCGGCCGAGAAAAACACTTTTGGTGCACCATGCAGGTACATTTGAGTTTCCCAGGCAAACGAAAGCAGTTACACCAAAGTTTCTAGTTTCTGTTTGTGTCTCCCCTGAGGAGGTTTCAGGCCAGCTATGTCTTTCAGTACTATCTCTTTTGGTTTGGAAGCTATTGCTGGACGTTTGGTAGAAAAAGCTGCTCCGGCCGAGAAAAACACTTTTGGTGCACCATGCAGGTACATTTGAGTTTCCCAGGAAAATGAAAGCAGTTACACCAAAGTTTCTAGTTTCTGTTTGTGTCTCCCCTGAGGAGGTTTCAGGCCAGCAATGTCTTTCAGTACTATCTCTTTTGGTTTGGAAGCTATTGCTGGACGTTTGGTAGAAAAAGCTGCTCCGGCCGAGAAAAACACTTTTGGTGCACCATGCAGGTACATTTGAGTTTCCCAGGCAAACGAAAGCAGTGACACCAAAGTTTCTAGTTTCTGTTTGTGTCTCCCCTGAGGAGGTTCAGGCCAGCTATGTCTTTCAGTACTATCTCTTTTGGTTTGGAGGCTATTGCTGGACGTTTGGCATGTTTGGTAGAAAAAGCTTCTACGGCCGAGAAAAACACTTTTGGTGCACCATGCAAGTACATTTGAGTTTCCCAGGCAAACGAAAGCAGTTACACCAAAGTTTCTAGTTTCTGTTTGTGTCTCCCCTGAGGAGGTTTCAGGCCAGCTATGTCTTTCAGTACTATCTCTTTTGGTTTGGAAGCTATTGCTGGACGTTTGGTAGAAAAAGCTGCTCCGGCCGAGAAAAACACTTTTGGTGCACCATGCAGGTACATTTGAGTTTCCCAGGAAAATGAAAGCAGTTACACCAAAGTTTCTAGTTTCTGTTTGTGTCTCCCCTGAGGAGGTTTCAGGCCAGCAATGTCTTTCAGTACTATCTCTTTTGGTTTGGAAGCTATTTCTGGATGTTTTGTAGAAAAAGCTGCTCCGGCCGAGAAAAACACTTTTGGTGCACCATGCAGGTACATTTGAGTTTCCCAGGCAAACGAAAGCAGTGACACCAAAGTTTCTAGTTTCTGTTTGTGTCTCCCCTGAGGAGGTTCAGGCCAGCTATGTCTTTCAGTACTATCTCTTTTGGTTTGGAGGCTATTGCTGGACGTTTGGCATGTTTGGTAGAAAAAGCTTCTCAGGCCGAGAAAAACACTTTTGGTGCACCATGCAGGTACATTTGAGTTTCCCAGGCAAACGAAAGCCGTGACTCCAAAGTTTCTAGTTTCTGTTTGTGTCTTCCCTGAGGAGGTTTCAGGCCAGCTATGTCTCTCAGTACTATCTCTTTTGGTTTGGAAGCTATTGCTGGACGTTTGGTAGAAAAAGCTGCTCCGGCCGAGAAAAAGACTTTTGGTGCACCATGCAGGTACATTTGAGTTTCCCAGGAAAACGAAAGCAGTTACACCAAAGTTTCTAGTTTCTGTTTGTGTCTCCCCTGAGGAGGTTTCAGGCCAGCTATGTCTTTCAGTACTATCTCTTTTGGTTTGGAAGCTATTGCTGGACGTTTGGTAGAAAAAGCTGCTCCGTCCGAGAAAAACACTTTTGGTGCACCATGCAGGTACATTTGAGTTTCCCAGGCAAACGAAAGCAGTTACACCAAAGTTTCTAGTTTCTGTTTGTGTCTCCCCTGAGGAGGTTTCAGGCCAGCTATGTCTTTCAGTACTATCTCTTTTGGTTTGGAAGCTATTGCTGGACGTTTGGTAGAAAAAGCCTCTCTGGCCGAGAAAAACACTTTTGGTGCACCATGCAGGTACATTTGAGTTTCCCAGGCAAACGAAAGCAGTTACACCAAAGTTTCTAGTTTCTGTTTGTGTCTCCCCTGAGGAGGTTTCAGGCCAGCTATGTCTTTCAGTACTATCTCTTTTGGTTTGGAGGCCATTGCTAGACGTTTGATATGTTTGGTAGAAAAAGCTTCTACGGCCGAGAAAAACACTTTTGGTGCACCATGCAGGTACATTTGAGTTTCCCAGGCAAACGAAAGCAGTTACACCAAAGTTTCTAGTTTCTGTTTGTGTCTCCCCTGAGGAGGTTTCAGGCCAGCTATGTCTTTCAGTACTATCTCTTTTGGTTTGGAAGCTATTGCTGGACGTTTTGTAGAAAAAGCTGCTCCGGCCGAGAAAAACACTTTTGGTGCACCATGCAGGTACATTTGAGTTTCCCAGGCAAACGAAAGCAGTTACACCAAAGTTTCTAGTTTCTGTTTGTGTCTCCCCTGAGGAGGTTTAAGGCTAGCAATGTCTTTTAGTACTATCTCTTTTGTTTTGGAAGCTATTGCTGGACGTTTGGCATGTTTGGTAGAAAAAGCTGCTCCGGCCGAGAAAAACACTTTTGGTGCACCATGCAGGTACATTTGAGTTTCCCAGGCAAACGAAAGCAGTTACACCAAAGTTTCTAGTTTCTGTTTGTGTCTCCCCTGAGGAGGTTTCAGGCCAGCAATATCTTTCAGTACTATCTGTTTTGGTTTGGAAGCTATTGCTGGACGTTTGGTAGAAAAAGCTGCTCCGGCTGAGAAAAACACTTTTGGTGCACCATGCAGGTACATTTGAGTTTCCCAGGCAAACGAAAGCAGTTACACCAAAGTTTCTAGTTTCTGTTTGTGTCTCCCCTGAGGAGGTTTCAGGCCAGCTATGTCTTTCATACTATCTCTTTTGGTTTGGAAGCTATTGCTGGACGTTTGGCATGTTTGGTAGAAAAAGCTGCTCCGGCCGAGAAAAACACTTTTGGTGCACCATGCAGGTACATTTGAGTTTCCCAGGCAAACGAAAGCAGTGACACCAAAGTTTCTAGTTTCTGTTTGTGTCTCCCCTGAGGAGGTTTCAGGCCAGCTATGTCTTTCATACTATCTCTTTTGGTTTGGAAGCTATTGCTGGACGTTTGGCATGTTTGGTAGAATAAGCTGCTCCGGCCGAGAAAAACACTATTGGTGCACCATGCAGGTACATTTGAGTTTCCCAGGCAAACGAAAGCAGTTACACCAAAGTTTCTAGTTTCTGTTTGTGTCTTTCCTGAGGAGGTTTCAGGCCAGCTATGTCTTTCATACTATCTCTTTTGGTTTGGAAGCTATTGCTGGACGTTTGGTAGAAAAAGCTGCTCCGGCCGAGAAAAACACTTTTGGTGCACCATGCAGGTACATTTGAGTTTCCCAGGAAAACGAAAGCAGTTACACCAAAGTTTCTAGTTTCTGTTTGTGTCTCCCCTGAGGAGGTTTCAGGCCAGCTATGTCTTTCAGTACTATCTCTTTTGGTTTGGAAGCTATTGCTGGACGTTTGGTAGAAAAAGCTTCTCCGGCCGAGAAAAAGACTTTTGGTGCACCATGCAGGTACATTTGAGTTTCCCAGGCAAACGAAAGCCGTGACTCCAAAGTTTCTAGTTTCTGTTTGTGTCTTCCCTGAGGAGGTTTCAGGCCAGCTATGTCTCTCAGTACTATCTCTTTTGGTTTGGAAGCTATTGCTGGACGTTTGGTAGAAAAAGCTGCTCCGGCCGAGAAAAACACTTTTGGTGCACCATGCAGGTACATTTGAGTTTCCCAGGCAAACGAAAGCAGTTACACCAAAGTTTCTAGTTTCTGTTTGTGTCTCCCCTGAGGAGGTTTCAGGCCAGCTATGTCTTTCAGTACTATCTCTTTTGGTTTGGAAGCTATTGCTGGACGTTTGGTAGAAAAAGCTGCTCCGGCCGAGAAAAACACTTTTGGTGCACCATGCAGGTACATTTGAGTTTCCCAGGCAAACGAAAGCAGTTACACCAAAGTTTCTAGTTTCTCTTTGTGTCTCCCCTGAGGAGGTTTCAGGCCAGCAATATCTTTCAGAACTATCTCTTTTGGTTTGGAAGCTATTGCTGGACGTTTGGTAGAAAAAGCCTCTCCGGCCGAGAAAAACACTTTTGGTGGACCATGCAGGTATATTTGATTTTTCCAGGCAAACGAAAGCAGTTACACCAAAGTTTCTAGTTTCTGTTTGTGTCTCCCCTGAGGAGGTTTCAGGCCAGCTATGTCTTTCAGTACTATCTCTTTTGGTTTGGAGGCTATTGCTGGACGTTTGGCATGTTTGGTAGAAAAAGCTTCTACGGCCGAGAAAAACACTATTGGTGCACCATGCAGGTACATTTGAGTTTCCCAGGCAAACGAAAGCAGTTACACCAAAGTTTCTAGTTTCTGTTTGTGTCTCCCCTGAGGAGGTTTCAGGCCAGCAATATCTTTCAGTACTATCTCTTTTGGTTTGGAAGCTATTGCTGGACGTTTGGTAGAAAAAGCTGCTCCGGCCGAGAAAAACACTTTTGGTGCACCATGCAGGTACATTTGAGTTTCCCAGGCAAACGAAAGCAGTGACACCAAAGTTTCTAGTTTCTGTTTGTGTCTCCCCTGAGGAGGTTTCAGGCCAGCTATGTCTTTCATACTATCTCTTTTGGTTTGGAAGCTATTGCTGGACGTTTGGCATGTTTGGTAGAAAAAGCTGCTCCGGCCGAGAAAAACACTTTTGGTGCACCATGCAGGTACATTTGAGTTTCCCAGGCAAACGAAAGCAGTTACACCAAAGTTTCTAGTTTCTGTTTGTGTCTACCCTGAGGAGGTTTCAGGCCAGCTATGTCTTTCATACTATCTCTTTTGGTTTGGAAGCTATTGCTGGACGTTTGGTAGAAAAAGCTGCTCCAGCCGAGAAAAACACTTTTGGTGCACCATGCAGGTACATTTGAGTTTCCCAGGCAAACGAAAGCCGTGACTCCAAAGTTTCTAGTTTCTGTTTGTGTCTTCCCTGAGGAGGTTTCAGGCCAGCTATGTCTCTCAGTACTATCTCTTTTGGTTTGGAAGCTATTGCTGGACGTTTGGTAGAAAAAGCTGCTCCGGCCGAGAAAAACACTTTTGGTGCACCATGCAGGTACATTTGAGTTTCCCAGGCAAACGAAAGCAGTTACACCAAAGTTTCTAGTTTCTGTTTGTGTCTCCCCTGAGGAGGTTTCAGGCCAGCTATGTCTTTCAGTACTATCTCTTTTGGTTTGGAGGCTATTGCTGGACGTTTGGCATGTTTGGTAGAAAAAGATTCTACGGCCGAGAAAAACACTTTTGGTGCACCATGCAAGTACATTTGAGTTTCCCAGGCAAACGAAAGCAGTTACACCAAAGTTTCTAGTTTCTGTTTGTGTCTCCCCTGAGGAGGTTTCAGGCCAGCTATGTCTTTCAGTACTATCTCTTTTGGTTTGGAAGCTATTGCTGGACGTTTGGTAGAAAAAGCTGCTCTGGCCGAGAAAAACACTTTTGGTGCACCATGCAGGTACATTTGAGTTTCCCAGGCAAACGAAAGCAGTTACACCAAAGTTTCTAGTTTCTGTTTGTGTCTCCCCTGAGGAGGTTTCAGGCTAGCAATGTCTTTCAGTACTATCTCTTTTGGTTTGGAAGCTATTGCTGGACGTTTGGCATGTTTTGTAGAAAAAGCTGCTCCGGCCGAGAAAAACACTTTTGGTGCACCATGCAGGTACATTTGAGTTTCCCAGGCAAACGAAAGCAGTTACACCAAAGTTTCTAGTTTCTGTTTGTGTCTCCCCTGAGGAGGTTTCAGGCCAGCTATGTCTTTCAGTACTATCTCTTTTTGTTTGGAAGCTATTGCTGGACGTTTGGTAGAAAAAGTTGCTCTGGCCGAGAAAAACACTTTTGGTGCACCATGCAGGTACATTGGAGTTTCCCAGGCAAACGAAAGCAGTTAAACCAAAGTTTCTAGTTTCTGTTTGTGCCTCCCCTGAGGAGGTTTCAGGCCAGCTATGTCTCTCAGTACTATCTCTTTTGGTTTGGAAGCTATTGCTGGACGTTTGGTAGAAAAAGCTGCTCCGGCCGAGAAAAACACTTTTGGTGCACCATGCAGGTACATTTGAGTTTCCCAGGAAAACGAAAGCAGTTACACCAAAGTTTCTAGTTTCTGTTTGTGTCTCCCCTGAGGAGGTTTCAGGCCAGCAATATCTTTCAGTACTATCTCTTTTGGTTTGGAAGCTATTGCTGGACGTTTGGTAGAAAAAGCTTCTCCGGCCGAGAAAAACACTTTTGGTGCACCATGCAGGTACATTTGAGTTTCCCAGGCAAACGAAAGCCGTGACTCCAAAGTTTCTAGTTTCTGTTTGTGTCTTCCCTGAGGAGGTTTCAGGCCAGCTATGTCTCTCAGTACTATCTCTTTTGGTTTGGAAGCTATTGCTGGACGTTTGGTAGAAAAAGCTGCTCCGGCCGAGAAAAACACTTTTGGTGCACCATGCAGGTACATTTGAGTTTCCCAGGCAAATGAAAGCAGTTACACCAAAGTTTCTAGTTTCTGTTTGTGTCTCCCCTGAGGAGGTTTCAGGCCAGCTATGTCTTTCAGTACTATCTCTTTTGGTTTGGAAGCTATTGCTGGACGTTTGGTAGAAAAATCTGCTCCGGCCGAGAAAAACACTTTTGGTGCACCATGCAGGTACATTTGAGTTTCCCAGGCAAACGAAAGCAGTTACACCAAAGTTTCTAGTTTCTGTTTGTGTCTCCCCTGAGGAGGTTTCAGGCCAGCAATATCTTTCAGAACTATCTCTTTTGGTTTGGAAGCTATTGCTGGACGTTTGGTAGAAAAAGCTGCTCCGGCCGAGAAAAACACTTTTGGTGGACCATGCAGGTATATTTGATTTTTCCAGGCAAACGAAAGCAGTTACACCAAAGTTTCTAGTTTCTGTTTGTGTCTCCCCTGAGGAGGTTTCAGGCCAGCTATGTCTTTCAGTACTATCTCTTTTGGTTTGGGGGCTATTGCTGGACGTTTGGCATGTTTGGTAGAAAAAGCTTCTACGGCCGAGAAAAACACTATTGGTGCACCATGCAGGTACATTTGAGTTTCCCAGGCAAACGAAAGCAGTTACACCAAAGTTTCTAGTTTCTGTTTGTGTCTCCCCTGAGGAGGTTTCAGGCCAGCAATATCTTTCAGTACTATCTCTTTTGGTTTGGAAGCTATTGCTGGACGTTTGGTAGAAAAAGCTGCTCCGGCCGAGAAAAACACTTTTGGTGCACCATGCAGGTACATTTGAGTTTCCCAGGCAAACGAAAGCAGTTACACCAAAGTTTCTAGTTTCTGTTTGTGTCTCCGCTGAGGAGGTTTCAGGCCAGCTATGTCTTTCAGAACTATCTCTTTTGGTTTGCAAGCTATTGCTGGACGTTTGGTAGAAAAAGCTGCTCCGGCCGAGAAAAACACTTTTGGTGCACCATGCAGGTACATTTGAGTTTCCCAGGCAAACGAAAGCAGTTACACCAAAGTTTCTAGTTTCTGTTTGTGTCTCCCCTGAGGAGGTTTCAGGCCAGCTATGTCTTTCAGTACTATCTCTTTTGGTTTGGAAGCTATTGCTGGACGTTTTGTAGAAAAAGCTTCTCCGGCCGAGAAAAACACTTTTGGTGCACAATGCAGGTACATTTGAGTTTCCCAGGCAAACGAAAGCAGTTACACCAAAGTTTCTAGTTTCTGTTTGTGTCTCCCCTGAGGAGGTTTCAGGCCAGCTATGTCTTTCAGTACTATCTCTTTTGCTTTGGAAGCTATTGCTGGACGTTTGGTAGAAAAAGCTTCTCTCGCCGAGAAAAACACTTTTGGTGCACCATGCAGGTACATTTGAGTTTCCCAGGCAAACGAAAGCAGTTACACCAAAGTTTCTAGTTTCTGTTTGTGTCTCCCCTGAGGAGGTTTCAGGCCAGCTATGTCTTTCAGTACTATCTCTTTTGCTTTGGAAGCTATTGCTGGACGTTTGGTAGAAAAAGCTTCTCTCGCCGAGAAAAACACTTTTGGTGCACCATGCAGGTACATTTGAGTTTCCCAGGCAAACGAAAGCAGTTACACCAAAGTTTCTAGTTTCTGTTTGTGTCTCCCCTGAGGAGGTTTCAGGCCAGCTATGTCTTTCAGTACTATCTCTTTTGGTTTGGAAGCTATTGCTGGACGTTTGGTAGAAAAAGCTGCTCCGGCCGAGAAAAACACTTTTGGTGCACTATGCAGGTACATTTGAGTTTCCCAGGCAAACGAAAGCAGTGACACCAAAGTTTCTAGTTTCTGTTTGTGTCTCCCCTGAGGAGGTTTCAGGCCAGCTATGTCTTTCAGTACTATCTCTTTTGGTTTGGAAGCTATTGCTGGACGTTTGGTAGAAAAAGCTTCTCTCGCCGAGAAAAACACTTTTGGTGCACCATGCAGGTACATTTGAGTTTCCCAGGCAAACGAAAGCAGTTACACCAAAGTTTCTAGTTTCTGTTTGTGTCTCCCCTGAGGAGGTTTCAGGCCAGCTATGTCTTTCAGTACTATCTCTTTTGGTTTGGAAGCTATTGCTGGACGTTTGGTAGAAAAAGCTGCTCCGGCCGAGAAAAACACTTTTGGTGCACCATGCAGGTACATTTGAGTTTCCCAGGCAAACGAAAGCAGTGACACCAAAGTTTCTAGTTTCTGTTTGTGTCTCCCCTGAGGAGGTTTCAGGCCAGCTATGTCTTTCAGTACTATCTCTTTTGGTTTGGAAGCTATTGCTGGACGTTTGGCATGTTTGGTAGAAAAAGCTTCTCCGGCCGAGAAAAACACTTTTGGTGCACCATGCAGGTACATTTGAGTTTCCCAGGCAAACGAAAGCAGTTACACCAAAGTTTCTAGTTTCTGTTTGTGTCTCCCCTGAGGAGGTTTCAGGCCAGCTATGTCTTTCAGTACTATCTCTTTTGGTTTGGAAGCTATTGCTGGACGTTTGGTAGAAAAAGCTGCTCTGGCCGAGAAAAACACTTTTGGTGCACCATGCAGGTACATTTGAGTTTCCCAGGCAAACGAAAGCAGTGACACCAAAGTTTCTAGTTTCTGTTTGTGTCTCCCCTGAGGAGGTTTCAGGCCAGCAATATCTTTCAGAACTATCTCTTTTGGTTTGGAATCTATTGCTGGACGTTTGGTAGAAAAAGCTGCTCCGGCCGAGAAAAACACTTTTGGTGCACCATGCAGGTACATTTGAGTTTCCCAGGCAAACGAAAGCAGTGACACCAAAGTTTCTAGTTTCTGTTTGTGTCTCCCCTGAGGAGGTTTCAGGCCAGCTATGTCTTTCAGTACTATCTCTTTTGGTTTGGAAGCTATTGCTGGACGTTTTGTAGAAAAAGCTGCTCCGGCCGAGAAAAACACTTTCGGAGCACCATGCAGGTACATTTGAGTTTCCCAGGCAAACGAAAGCAGTGACACCAAAGTTTCTAGTTTCTGTTTGTGTCTCCCCTGAGGAGGTTTCAGGCCAGCAATATCGTTCAGAACTATCTCTTTTGGTTTGGAAGCTATTGCTAGACGTTTGGCATGTTTTGTAGAAAAAGCTGCTCCGGCCGAGAAAAACACTTTTGGTGCACCATGCAGGTACATTTGAGTTTCCCAGGAAAACGAAAGCAGTTACACCAAAGTTTCTAGTTTCTGTTTGTGTCTCCCCTGAGGAGGTTTCAGGCCAGCTATGTCTTTCAGTACTATCTCTATTGGTTTGGAAGCTATTGCTGGACATTTGGTAGAAAAAGCTGCTCTGGCCGAGAAAAACACTTTTGGTGCACCATGCAGGTACATTTGAGTTTCCCAGGCAAACGAAAGCAGTTACACCAAAGTTTCTAGTTTCTGTTTGTGTCTCCCCTGAGGAGGTTTCAGGCCAGCTATGTCTTTCAGAACTATCTCTTTTGGTTTGGAAGCTATTGCTGGACGTTTGGTAGAAAAAGCTGCTCCGGCCGAGAAAAACACTTTTGGTGCACCATGCAGGTACATTTGAGTTTCCCAGGCAAACGAAAGCAGTTACACCAAAGTTTCTAGTTTCTGTTTGTGTCTCCCCTGAGGAGGTTTCAGGCCAGCTATGTCTTTCAGTACTATCTCTTTTGGTTTGGAAGCTATTGCTGGACGTTTGGTAGAAAAAGCTGCTCCGGCCGAGAAAAACACTTTTGGTGCACCATGCAGGTACATTTGAGTTTCCCAGGAAAATGAAAGCAGTTACACCAAAGTTTCTAGTTTCTGTTTGTGTCTCCCCTGAGGAGGTTTCAGGCCAGCAATGTCTTTCAGTACTATCTCTTTTGGTTTGGAAGCTATTGCTGGACGTTTTGTAGAAAAAGCTGCTCCGGCCGAGAAAAACACTTTTGGTGCACCATGCAGGTACATTTGAGTTTCCCAGGCAAACGAAAGCAGTGACACCAAAGTTTCTAGTTTCTGTTTGTGTCTCCCCTGAGGAGGTTTCAGGCCAGCTATGTCTTTCAGTACTATCTCTTTTGGTTTGGGGGCTATTGCTGTACGTTTGGCATGTTTGGTAGAAAAAGCTTCTACGGCCGAGAAAAACACTTTTGGTGCACCATGCAAGTACATTTGAGTTTCCCAGGCAAACGAAAGCAGTTACACCAAAGTTTCTAGTTTCTGTTTGTGTCTCCCCTGAGGAGGTTTCAGGCCAGCTATGTCTTTCAGTACTATCTCTTTTGGTTTGGAAGCTATTGCTGGACGTTTGGTAGAAAAAGCTTCTCTCGCCGAGAAAAACACTTTCAGAGCACCATGCAGGTACATTTGAGTTTCCCAGGCAAACGAAAGCAGTTACACCAAAGTTTCTAGTTTCTGTTTGTGTCTCCCCTGAGGAGGTTTCAGGCTAGCAATGTCTTTCAGTACTATCTCTTTTGGTTTGGAAGCTATTGCTGGACGTTTGGCATGTTTTGTAGAAAAAGCTGTTCCGGCCGAGAAAAACACTTTTGGTGCACCATGCAGGTACATTTGAGTTTCCCAGGCAAACGAAAGCAGTGACACCAAAGTTTATAGTTTCTGTTTGTGTCTCCCCTGAGGAGGTTTCAGGCCAGCTATGTCTTTCAGTACTATCTCTTTTGGTTTGGAAGCTATTGCTGGGCGTTTGGTAGAAAAAGCTGCTCTGGCCGAGAAAAACTCTTTTGGTGCACCATGCAGGTACATTTGAGTTTCCCAGGCAAACGAAAGCAGTTACACCAAAGTTTCTAGTTTCTGTTTGTGTCTCCCCTGAGGAGGTTTCAGGCCAGCAATATCTTTCAGAACTATCTCTTTTGGTTTGGAAGCTATTGCTGGACGTTTGGTAGAAAAAGCTGCTCCGGCCGAGAAAAACACTTTTGGTGCACCATGCAGGTACATTTGAGTTTCCCAGGAAAACGAAAGCAGTTACACCAAAGTTTCTAGTTTCTGTTTGTGTCTCCCCTGAGGAGGTTTCAGGCCAGCTATGTCTTTCAGTACTATCTCTTTTGGTTTGGAAGCTATTGCTTGACGTTTTGTAGAAAAAGCTTCTCCGGCCGAGAAAAACACTTTTGGTGCTCAATGCAGGTACATTTGAGTTTCCCAGGCAAACGAAAGCAGTTACACCAAAGTTTCTAGTTTCTGTTTGTGTCTCCCCTGAGGAGGTTTCAGGCCTGCTATGTCTTTCAGTACTATCTCTTTTGGTTTGGAAGCTATTGCTGGACGTTTGGTAGAAAAAGCTGCTCCGGCCGAGAAAAACACTTTTGGTGCACCATGCAGGTACATTTGAGTTTCCCAGGCAAACGAAAGCAGTTACACCAAAGTTTCTAGTTTCTGTTTGTGTCTCCCCTGAGGAGGTTTCAGGCCAGCTATGTCTTTCAGTACTATCTCTTTTGGTTTGGAAGCTATTGCTGGACGTTTGGTAGAAAAAGCTGCTCCGGCCGAGAAAAACACTTTTGGTGCACCATGCAGGTACATTTGAGTTTCCCAGGCAAACGAAAGCAGTTACACCAAAGTTTCTAGTTTCTGTTTGTGTCTCCCCTGAGGAGGTTTCAGGCCAGCTATGTCTTTCAGTACTATCTCTTTTGGTTTGGAAGCTATTGCTGGACGTTTGGTAGAAAAAGCTGCTCCGGCCGAGAAAAACACTTTTGGTGCACCATGCAGGTACATTTGAGTTTCCCAGGAAAATGAAAGCAGTTACACCAAAGTTTCTAGTTTCTGTTTGTGTCTCCCCTGAGGAGGTTTCAGGCCAGCAATGTCTTTCAGTACTATCTCTTTTGGTTTGGAAGCTATTGCTGGATGTTTTGTAGAAAAAGCTGCTCCGGCCGAGAAAAACACTTTTGGTGCACCATGCAGGTACATTTGAGTTTCCCAGGCAAACGAAAGCAGTGACACCAAAGTTTCTAGTTTCTGTTTGTGTCTCCCCTGAGGAGGTTCAGGCCAGCTATGTCTTTCAGTACTATCTCTTTTGGTTTGGAGGCTATTGCTGGACGTTTGGCATGTTTGGTAGAAAAAGCTTCTACGGCCGAGAAAAACACTTTTGGTGCACCATGCAAGTACATTTGAGTTTCCCAGGCAAACTAAAGCAGTTACACCAAAGTTTCTAGTTTCTGTTTGTGTCTCCCCTGAGGAGGTTTCAGGCCAGCTATGTCTTTCAGTACTATCTCTTTTGGTTTGGAAGCTATTGCTGGACGTTTAGTAGAAAAAGCTGCTCTGGACGAGAAAAACACTTTCGGAGCACCATGCAGGTACATTTGAGTTTCCCAGGCAAACGAAAGCAGTTACACCAAAGTTTCTAGTTTCTGTTTGTGTCTCCCCTGAGGAGGTTTCAGGCTAGCAATGTCTTTCAATACTATCTCTTTTGGTTTGGAAGCTATTGCTGGGCGTTTGGTAGAAAAAGCTGCTCTGGCCGAGAAAAACACTTTTGGTGCACCATGCAGGTACATTTGAGTTTCCCAGGCAAACGAAAGCAGTGACACCAAAGTTTCTAGTTTCTGTTTGTGTCTCCCCTGAGGAGGTTTCAGGCCAGCAATATCTTTCAGAACTATCTCTTTTGGTTTGGAAGCTATTGCTGGACGTTTGGTAGAAAAAGCTGCTCCGGCCGAGAAAAACACTTTTGGTGCACCATGCAGGTACATTTGAGTTTCCCAGGAAAACGAAAGCAGTTACACCAAAGTTTCTAGTTTCTGTTTGTGTCTCCCCTGAGGAGGTTTCAGGCCAGCTATGTCTTTCAGTACTATCTCTTTTGGTTTGGAAGCTATTGCTGGACGTTTGGTAGAAAAAGCTTCTCCGGCCGAGAAAAACACTTTTGGTGCACAATGCAGGTACATTTGAGTTTCCCAGGCAAACGAAAGCAGTTACACCAAAGTTTCTAGTTTCTGTTTGTGTCTACTCTGAGGAGGTTTCAGGCCAGCTATGTCTTTCAGTACTATCTCTTTTGGTTTGGAAGCTATTGCTGGACGTTTGGTAGAAAAAGCTGCTCCGGCCGAGAAAAACACTTTTGGTGCACCATGCAGGTACATTTGAGTTTCCCAGGCAAACGAAAGCAGTTACACCAAAGTTTCTAGTTTCTGTTTGTGTCTCCCCTGAGGAGGTTTCAGGCCAGCTATGTCTTTCAGTACTATCTCTTTTGGTTTGGAAGCTATTGCTGGACGTTTGGTAGAAAAAGCTGCTCCGGCCGAGAAAAACACTTTTGGTGCACCATGCAGGTACATTTGAGTTTCCCAGGAAAATGAAAGCAGTTACACCAAAGTTTCTAGTTTCTGTTTGTGTCTCCCCTGAGGAGGTTTCAGGCCAGCAATGTCTTTCAGTACTATCTCTTTTGGTTTGGAAGCTATTGCTGGATGTTTTGTAGAAAAAGCTGCTCCGGCCGAGAAAAACACTTTTGGTGCACCATGCAGGTACATTTGAGTTTCCCAGGCAAACGAAAGCAGTGACACCAAAGTTTCTAGTTTCTGTTTGTGTCTCCCCTGAGGAGGTTCAGGCCAGCTATGTCTTTCAGTACTATCTCTTTTGGTTTGGAGGCTATTGCTGGACGTTTGGCATGTTTGGTAGAAAAAGCTTCTACGGCCGAGAAAAACACTTTTGGTGCACCATGCAAGTACATTTGAGTTTCCCAGGCAAACTAAAGCAGTTACACCAAAGTTTCTAGTTTCTGTTTGTGTCTCCCCTGAGGAGGTTTCAGGCCAGCTATGTCTTTCAGTACTATCTCTTTTGGTTTGGAAGCTATTGCTGGACGTTTGGTAGAAAAAGCTGCTCTGGACGAGAAAAACACTTTCGGAGCACCATGCAGGTACATTTGAGTTTCCCAGGCAAACGAAAGCAGTTACACCAAAGTTTCTAGTTTCTGTTTGTGTCTCCCCTGAGGAGGTTTCAGGCTAGCAATGTCTTTCAATACTATCTCTTTTGGTTTGGAAGCTATTGCTGGGCGTTTGGTAGAAAAAGCTGCTCTGGCCGAGAAAAACACTTTTGGTGCACCATGCAGGTACATTTGAGTTTCCCAGGCAAACGAAAGCAGTGACACCAAAGTTTCTAGTTTCTGTTTGTGTCTCCCCTGAGGAGGTTTCAGGCCAGCAATATCTTTCAGAACTATCTCTTTTGGTTTGGAAGCTATTGCTGGACGTTTGGTAGAAAAAGCTGCTCCGGCCGAGAAAAACACTTTTGGTGCACCATGCAGGTACATTTGAGTTTCCCAGGAAAACGAAAGCAGTTACACCAAAGTTTCTAGTTTCTGTTTGTGTCTCCCCTGAGGAGGTTTCAGGCCAGCTATGTCTTTCAGTACTATCTCTTTTGGTTTGGAAGCTATTGCTGGACGTTTTGTAGAAAAAGCTTCTCCGGCCGAGAAAAACACTTTTGGTGCACAATGCAGGTACATTTGAGTTTCCCAGGCAAACGAAAGCAGTTACACCAAAGTTTCTAGTTTCTGTTTGTGTCTCCCCTGAGGAGGTTTCAGGCCAGCAATATCGTTCAGAACTATCTCTTTTGGTTTGGAAGCTATTGCTGGACGTTTGGCATGTTTTGTAGAAAAAGCTTCTCCGGCCGAGAAAAACACTTTTGGTGCACAATGCAGGTACATTTGAGTTTCCCAGGCAAACGAAAGCAGTTACACCAAAGTTTCTAGTTTCTGTTTGTGTCTCCCCTGAGGAGGTTTCAGGCCAGCTATGTCTTTCAGTACTATCTCTTTTGGTTTGGAAGCTATTGCTGGACGTTTGGTAGAAAAAGCTGCTCCGGCCGAGAAAAACACTTTTGGTGCACCATGCAGGTACATTTGAGTTTCCCAGGAAAATGAAAGCAGTTACACCAAAGTTTCTAGTTTCTGTTTGTGTCTCCCCTGAGGAGGTTTCAGGCCAGCAATGTCTTTCAGTACTATCTCTTTTGGTTTGGAAGCTATTGCTGGACGTTTGGTAGAAAAAGCAGCTCTGGACGAGAAAAACACTTTCGGAGCACCATGCAGGTACATTTGAGTTTCCCAGGCAAACGAAAGCAGTTACACCAAAGTTTCTAGTTTCTGTTTGTGTCTCCCCTGAGGAGGTTTCAGGCTAGCAATGTCTTTCAGTACTATCTCTTTTGGTTTGGAAGCTATTGCTGGACGTTTGGCATGTTTTGTAGAAAAAGCTGTTCCGGCCGAGAAAAACACTTTTGGTGCACCATGCAGGTACATTTGAGTTTCCCAGGCAAACGAAAGCAGTGACACCAAAGTTTATAGTTTCTGTTTGTGTCTCCCCTGAGGAGGTTTCAGGCCAGCTATGTCTTTCAGTACTATCTCTTTTGGTTTGGAAGCTATTGCTGGGCGTTTGGTAGAAAAAGCTGCTCTGGCCGAGAAAAACTCTTTTGGTGCACCATGCAGGTACATTTGAGTTTCCCAGGCAAACGAAAGCAGTTACACCAAAGTTTCTAGTTTCTGTTTGTGTCTCCCCTGAGGAGGTTTCAGGCCAGCAATATCTTTCAGAACTATCTCTTTTGGTTTGGAAGCTATTGCTGGACGTTTGGTAGAAAAAGCTGCTCCGGCCGAGAAAAACACTTTTGGTGCACCATGCAGGTACATTTGAGTTTCCCAGGAAAACGAAAGCAGTTACACCAAAGTTTCTAGTTTCTGTTTGTGTCTCCCCTGAGGAGGTTTCAGGCCAGCTATGTCTTTCAGTACTATCTCTTTTGGTTTGGAAGCTATTGCTTGACGTTTTGTAGAAAAAGCTTATCCGGCCGAGAAAAACACTTTTGGTGCTCAATGCAGGTACATTTGAGTTTCCCAGGCAAACGAAAGCAGTTACACCAAAGTTTCTAGTTTCTGTTTGTGTCTCCCCTGAGGAGGTTTCAGGCCTGCTATGTCTTTCAGTACTATCTCTTTTGGTTTGGAAGCTATTGCTGGACGTTTGGTAGAAAAAGCTGCTCCGGCCGAGAAAAACACTTTTGGTGCACCATGCAGGTACATTTGAGTTTCCCAGGCAAACGAAAGCAGTTACACCAAAGTTTCTAGTTTCTGTTTGTGTCTCCCCTGAGGAGGTTTCAGGCCAGCTATGTCTTTCAGTACTATCTCTTTTGGTTTGGAAGCTATTGCTGGACGTTTGGTAGAAAAAGCTGCTCCGGCCGAGAAAAACACTTTTGGTGCACCATGCAGGTACATTTGAGTTTCCCAGGCAAACGAAAGCAGTTACACCAAAGTTTCTAGTTTCTGTTTGTGTCTCCCCTGAGGAGGTTTCAGGCCAGCTATGTCTTTCAGTACTATCTCTTTTGGTTTGGAAGCTATTGCTGGACGTTTGGTAGAAAAAGCTGCTCCGGCCGAGAAAAACACTTTTGGTGCACCATGCAGGTACATTTGAGTTTCCCAGGAAAATGAAAGCAGTTACACCAAAGTTTCTAGTTTCTGTTTGTGTCTCCCCTGAGGAGGTTTCAGGCCAGCAATGTCTTTCAGTACTATCTCTTTTGGTTTGGAAGCTATTGCTGGATGTTTTGTAGAAAAAATGCTCCGGCCGAGAAAAACACTTTTGGTGCACCATGCAGGTACATTTGAGTTTCCCAGGCAAACGAAAGCAGTGACACCAAAGTTTCTAGTTTCTGTTTGTGTCTCCCCTGAGGAGGTTCAGGCCAGCTATGTCTTTCAGTACTATCTCTTTTGGTTTGGAGGCTATTGCTGGACGTTTGGCATGTTTGGTAGAAAAAGCTTCTACGGCCGAGAAAAACACTTTTGGTGCACCATGCAAGTACATTTGAGTTTCCCAGGCAAACTAAAGCAGTTACACCAAAGTTTCTAGTTTCTGTTTGTGTCTCCCCTGAGGAGGTTTCAGGCCAGCTATGTCTTTCAGTACTATCTCTTTTGGTTTGGAAGCTATTGCTGGACGTTTGGTAGAAAAAGCTGCTCTGGACGAGAAAAACACTTTCGGAGCACCATGCAGGTACATTTGAGTTTCCCAGGCAAACGAAAGCAGTTACACCAAAGTTTCTAGTTTCTGTTTGTGTCTCCCCTGAGGAGGTTTCAGGCTAGCAATGTCTTTCATTACTATCTCTTTTGGTTTGGAAGCTATTGCTGGACGTTTGGCATGTTTTGTAGAAAAAGCTGCTCCGGCCGAGAAAAACACTTTTGGTGCACCATGCAGGTACATTTGAGTTTCCCAGGCAAACGAAAGCAGTGACACCAAAGTTTCTAGTTTCTGTTTGTGTCTCCCCTGAGGAGGTTTCAGGCTAGCAATGTCTTTCAGTACTATCTCTTTTGGTTTGGAAGCTATTGCTGGACGTTTGGCATGTTTGGTAGAAAAAGCTGCTCCGGCCGAGAAAAACACTTTTGGTGCACCATGCAGGTACATTTGAGTTTCCCAGGCAAACGAAAGCAGTGACACCAAAGTTTCTAGTTTCTGTTTGTGTCTCCCCTGAGGAGGTTTCAGGCCAGCAATATCTTTCAGAACTATCTCTTTTGGTTTGGAAGCTATTGCTGGACGTTTGGTAGAAAAAGCTGCTCCGGCCGAGAAAAACACTTTTGGTGCACCATGCAGGTACATTTGAGTTTCCCAGGAAAACGAAAGCAGTTACACCAAAGTTTCTAGTTTCTGTTTGTGTCTCCCCTGAGGAGGTTTCAGGCCAGCTATGTCTTTCAGTACTATCTCTTTTGGTTTGGAAGCTATTGCTGGACGTTTGGTAGAAAAAGCTTCTCCGGCCGAGAAAAACACTTTTGGTGCACAATGCAGGTACATTTGAGTTTCCCAGGCAAACGAAAGCAGTTACACCAAAGTTTCTAGTTTCTGTTTGTGTCTCCCCTGAGGAGGTTTCAGGCCAGCAATGTCTTTCAGTACTATCTCTTTTGGTTTGGAAGCTATTGCTGGACGTTTGGTAGAAAAAGCTTCTCAGGCCGAGAAAAACACTTTTGGTGCACCATGCAGGTACATTTGAGTTTCCCAGGCAAACGAAAGCAGTGACACCAAAGTTTCTAGTTTCTGTTTGTGTCTCCCCTGAGGAGGTTTCAGGCCAGCTATGTCTTTCAGTACTATCTCTTTTGGTTTGGAAGCTATTGCTGGACGTTTGGTAGAAAAAGCTGCTCTGGCCGAGAAAAACACTTTCGGAGCACCATGCAGGTACATTTGAGTTTCCCAGGCAAACGAAAGCAGTGACACCAAAGTTTCTAGTTTCTGTTTGTGTCTCCCCTGAGGAGGTTTCAGGCCAGCAATATCGTTCAGAACTATCTCTTTTGGTTTGGAAGCTATTGCTGGACGTTTGGCATGTTTTGTAGAAAAAGCTTCTCTGGCCGAGAAAAACACTTTTGGTGCACCATGCAGGTACATTTGAGTTTCCCAGGCAAACGAAAGCAGTGACACCAAAGTTTCTAGTTTCTGTTTGTGTCTCCCCTGAGGAGGTTCAGGCCAGCTATGTCTTTCAGTACTATCTCTTTTGGTTTGGAGGCTATTGCTGGACGTTTGGCATGTTTGGTAGAAAAAGCTTCTACGGCCGAGAAAAACACTTTTGGTGCACCATGCAAGTACATTTGAGTTTCCCAGGCAAACGAAAGCAGTTACACCAAAGTTTCTAGTTTCTGTTTGTGTCTCCCCTGAGGAGGTTTCAGGCCAGCTATGTCTTTCAGTACTATCTCTTTTGGTTTGGAAGCTATTGCTGGACGTTTGGTAGAAAAAGCAGCTCTGGACGAGAAAAACACTTTCGGAGCACCATGCAGGTAAATTTGAGTTTCCCAGGCAAACGAAAGCAGTTACACCAAAGTTTCTAGTTTCTGTTTGTGTCTCCCCTGAGGAGGTTTCAGGCTAGCAATGTCTTTCAGTACTATCTCTTTTGGTTTGGAAGCTATTGCTGGACGTTTGGCATGTTTTGTAGAAAAAGCTGTTCCGGCCGAGAAAAACACTTTTGGTGCACCATGCAGGTACATTTGAGTTTCCCAGGCAAACGAAAGCAGTGACACCAAAGTTTATAGTTTCTGTTTGTGTCTCCCCTGAGGAGGTTTCAGGCCAGCTATGTCTTTCAGTACTATCTCTTTTGGTTTGGAAGCTATTGCTGGACGTTTGGTAGAAAAAGCTGCTCCGGCCGAGAAAAACACTTTTGGTGCACCATGCAGGTACATTTGAGTTTCCCAGGCAAACGAAAGCAGTTACACCAAAGTTTCTAGTTTCTGTTTGTGTCTCCCCTGAGGAGGTTTCAGGCCAGCTATGTCTTTCAGTACTATCTCTTTTGGTTTGGAAGCTATTGCTTGACGTTTTGTAGAAAAAGCTTATCCGGCCGAGAAAAACACTTTTGGTGCTCAATGCAGGTACATTTGAGTTTCCCAGGCAAACGAAAGCAGTTACACCAAAGTTTCTAGTTTCTGTTTGTGTCTCCCCTGAGGAGGTTTCAGGCCTGCTATGTCTTTCAGTACTATCTCTTTTGGTTTGGAAGCTATTGCTGGACGTTTGGTAGAAAAAGCTGCTCCGGCCGAGAAAAACACTTTTGGTGCACCATGCAGGTACATTTGAGTTTCCCAGGCAAACGAAAGCAGTTACACCAAAGTTTCTAGTTTCTGTTTGTGTCTCCCCTGAGGAGGTTTCAGGCCAGCTATGTCTTTCAGTACTATCTCTTTTGGTTTGGAAGCTATTGCTGGACGTTTGGTAGAAAAAGCTGCTCCGGCCGAGAAAAACACTTTTGGTGCACCATGCAGGTACATTTGAGTTTCCCAGGCAAACGAAAGCAGTTACACCAAAGTTTCTAGTTTCTGTTTGTGTCTCCCCTGAGGAGGTTTCAGGCCAGCTATGTCTTTCAGTACTATCTCTTTTGGTTTGGAAGCTATTGCTGGACGTTTGGTAGAAAAAGCTGCTCCGGCCGAGAAAAACACTTTTGGTGCACCATGCAGGTACATTTGAGTTTCCCAGGAAAATGAAAGCAGTTACACCAAAGTTTCTAGTTTCTGTTTGTGTCTCCCCTGAGGAGGTTTCAGGCCAGCAATGTCTTTCAGTACTATCTCTTTTGGTTTGGAAGCTATTGCTGGATGTTTTGTAGAAAAAGCTGCTCCGGCCGAGAAAAACACTTTTGGTGCACCATGCAGGTACATTTGAGTTTCCCAGGCAAACGAAAGCAGTGACACCAAAGTTTCTAGTTTCTGTTTGTGTCTCCCCTGAGGAGGTTCAGGCCAGCTATGTCTTTCAGTACTATCTCTTTTGGTTTGGAGGCTATTGCTGGACGTTTGGCATGTTTGGTAGAAAAAGCTTCTACGGCCGAGAAAAACACTTTTGGTGCACCATGCAAGTACATTTGAGTTTCCCAGGCAAACTAAAGCAGTTACACCAAAGTTTCTAGTTTCTGTTTGTGTCTCCCCTGAGGAGGTTTCAGGCCAGCTATGTCTTTCAGTACTATCTCTTTTGGTTTGGAAGCTATTGCTGGACGTTTGGTAGAAAAAGCTGCTCTGGACGAGAAAAACACTTTCGGAGCACCATGCAGGTACATTTGAGTTTCCCAGGCAAACGAAAGCAGTTACACCAAAGTTTCTAGTTTCTGTTTGTGTCTCCCCTGAGGAGGTTTCAGGCTAGCAATGTCTTTCATTACTATCTCTTTTGGTTTGGAAGCTATTGCTGGACGTTTGGCATGTTTGGTAGAAAAAGCTGCTCCGGCCGAGAAAAACACTTTTGGTGCACCATGCAGGTACATTTGAGTTTCCCAGGAAAACGAAAGCAGTTACACCAAAGTTTCTAGTTTCTGTTTGTGTCTCCCCTGAGGAGGTTTCAGGCCAGCTATGTCTTTCAGTACTATCTCTTTTGGTTTGGAAGCTATTGCTGGACGTTTTGTAGAAAAAGCTTCTCCGGCCGAGAAAAACACTTTTGGTGCACAATGCAGGTACATTTGAGTTTCCCAGGCAAACGAAAGCAGTTACACCAAAGTTTCTAGTTTCTGTTTGTGTCTCCCCTGAGGAGGTTTCAGGCCAGCAATGTCTTTCAGTACTATCTCTTTTGGTTTGGAAGCTATTGCTGGACGTTTGGTAGAAAAAGCTTCTCAGGCCGAGAAAAACACTTTTGGTGCACCATGCAGGTACATTTGAGTTTCCCAGGCAAACGAAAGCAGTGACACCAAAGTTTCTAGTTTCTGTTTGTGTCTCCCCTGAGGAGGTTTCCGGCCAGCTATGTCTTTCCGTACTATCTCTTTTGGTTTGGAAGCTATTGCTGGACGTTTGGTAGAAAAAGCTGCTCTGTCCTAGAAAAACACTTTCGGAGCACCATGAAGGTACATTTGAGTTTCCCAGGCAAACGAAAGCAGTGACACCAAAGTTTCTAGTTTCTGTTTGTGTCTCCCCTGAGGAGGTTTCAGGCCAGCAATATCGTTCAGAACTATCTCTTTTGGTTTGGAAGCTATTGCTGGACGTTTGGCATGTTTTGTAGAAAAAGCTGCTCTGGCCGAGAAAAACACTTTTGGTGCACCATGCAGGTACATTTGAGTTTCCCAGGCAAACGAAAGCAGTGACACCAAAGTTTCTAGTTTCTGTTTGTGTCTCCCCTGAGGAGGTTCAGGCCAGCTATGTCTTTCAGTACTATCTCTTTTGGTTTGGAGGCTATTGCTGGACGTTTGGCATGTTTGGTAGAAAAAGCTTCTACGGCCGAGAAAAACACTTTTGGTGCACCATGCAAGTACATTTGAGTTTCCCAGGCAAACGAAAGCAGTGACACCAAAGTTTCTAGTTTCTGTTTGTGTCTCCCCTGAGGAGGTTTCAGGCCAGCTATGTCTTTCAGTACTATCTCTTTTGGTTTGGAAGCTATTGCTGGACGTTTGGTAGAAAAAGCAGCTCTGGACGAGAAAAACACTTTCGGAGCACCATGCAGGTAAATTTGAGTTTCCCAGGCAAACGAAAGCAGTTACACCAAAGTTTCTAGTTTCTGTTTGTGTCTCCCCTGAGGAGGTTTCAGGCCAGCAATATCTTTCAGAACTATCTCTTTTGGTTTGGAAGCTATTGCTGGACGTTTGGTAGAAAAAGCTGCTCCGGCCGAGAAATACACTTTTGGTGCACCATGCAGGTACATTTGAGTTTCCCAGGAAAAGGAAAGCAGTTACACCAAAGTTTCTAGTTTCTGTTTGTGTCTCCCCTGAGGAGGTTTCAGGCCAGCTATGTCTTTCAGTACTATCTCTTTTGGTTTGGAAGCTATTGCTGGATGTTTTGTAGAAAAAGCTGCTCCGGCCGAGAAAAACACTTTTGGTGCACCATGCAGGTACATTTGAGTTTCCCAGGCAAACGAAAGCAGTGACACCAAAGTTTCTAGTTTCTGTTTGTGTCTCCCCTGAGGAGGTTTCAGGCCAGCTATGTCTTTCAGTACTATCTCTTTTGGTTTGGAGGCTATTGCTGGACGTTTGGCATGTTTGGTAGAAAAAGCTTCTACGGCCGAGAAAAACACTTTTGGTGCACCATGCAAGTACATTTGAGTTTCCCAGGCAAACGAAAGCAGTGACACCAAAGTTTCTCGTTTCTGTTTGTGTCTCCCCTGAGGAGGTTTCAGGCCAGCTATGTCTTTCAGTACTATCTCTTTTGGTTTGGAAGCTATTGCTGGACGTTTGGTAGAAAAAGCTGCTCTGGACGAGAAAAACACTTTCGGAGCACCATGCAGGTACATTTGAGTTTCCCAGGCAAACGAAAGCAGTTACACCAAAGTTTCTAGTTTCTGTTTGTGTCTCCCCTGAGGCGGTTTCAGGCTAGCAATGTCTTTCAGTGCTATCTCTTTTGGTTTGGAAGCTATTGCTGGACGTTTGGCATGTTTTGTAGAAAAAGCTGCTCCGGCCGAGAAAAACACTTTTGGTGCACCATGCAGGTACATTTGAGTTTCCCAGGCAAACGAAAGCAGTGACACCAAAGTTTCTAGTTTCTGTTTGTGTCTCCCCTGAGGAGGTTTCAGGCCAGCTATGTCTTTCAGTACTATCTCTTTTGGTTTGGAAGCTATTGCTGGGCGTTTGGTAGAAAAAGCTGCTCTGGCCGAGAAAAACACTTTTGGTGCACCATGCAGGTACATTTGAGTTTCCCAGGCAAACGAAAGCAGTGACACCAAAGTTTCTAGTTTCTGTTTGTGTCTCCCCTGAGGAGGTTTCAGGCCAGCAATATCTTTCAGAACTATCTCTTTTGGTTTGGAAGCTATTGCTGGACGTTTGGTAGAAAAAGCTGCTCCGGCCGAGAAAAACACTTTTGGTGCACCATGCAGGTACATTTGAGTTTCCCAGGCAAACGAAAGCAGTTACACCAAAGTTTCTAGTTTCTGTTTGTGTCTCCCCTGAGGAGGTTTCAGGCCAGCTATGTCTTTCAGTACTATCTCTTTTGGTTTGGAAGCTATTGCTGGACGTTTTGTAGAAAAAGCTTCTCCGGCCGAGAAAAACACTTTTGGTGCACAATGCAGGTACATTTGAGTTTCCCAGGCAAACGAAAGCAGTTACACCAAAGTTTCTAGTTTCTGTTTGTGTCTCCCCTGAGGAGGTTTCAGGCCAGCTATGTCTTTCAGTACTATCTCTTTTGGTTTGGAAGCTATTGCTGGAAGTTTGGTAGAAAAAGCTGCTCCGGCCGAGAAAAACACTTTTGGTGCACCATGCAGGTACATTTGAGTTTCCCAGGCAAACGAAAGCAGTTACACCAAAGTTTCTAGTTTCTGTTTGTGTCTCCCCTGAGGAGGTTTCAGGCCAGCTATGTCTTTCAGTACTATCTCTTTTGGTTTGGAAGCTATTTCTGGACGTTTGGTAGAAAAAGCTGCTCCGGCCGAGAAAAACACTTTTGGTGCACCATGCAGGTACATTTGAGTTTCCCAGGAAAATGAAAGCAGTTACACCAAAGTTTCTAGTTTCTGTTTGTGTCTCCCCTGAGGAGGTTTCAGGCCAGCAATGTCTTTCAGTACTATCTCTTTTGGTTTGGAAGCTATTGCTGGATGTTTTGTAGAAAAAGCTGCTCCGGCCGAGAAAAAACCTTTTGGTGCACCATGCAGGTACATTTGAGTTTCCCAGGCAAACGAAAGCAGTGACACCAAAGTTTCTAGTTTCTGTTTGTGTCTCCCCTGAGGAGGTTCAGGCCAGCTATGTCTTTCAGTACTATCTCTTTTGGTTTGGAGGCTATTGCTGGACGTTTGGCATGTTTGGTAGAAAAAGCTTCTACGGCCGAGAAAAACACTTTTGGTGCACCATGCAAGTACATTTGAGTTTCCCAGGCAAACTAAAGCAGTGACACCAAAGTTTATAGTTTCTGTTTGTGTCTCCCCTGAGGAGGTTTCAGGCCAGCTATGTCTTTCAGTACTATCTCTTTTGGTTTGGAAGCTATTGCTGGACGTTTGGTAGAAAAAGCTGCTCTGGACGAGAAAAACACTTTCGGAGCACCATGCAGGTACATTTGAGTTTCCCAGGCAAACGAAAGCAGTTACACCAAAGTTTCTAGTTTCTGTTTGTGTCTCCCCTGAGGAGGTTTCAGGCTAGCAATGTCTTTCATTACTATCTCTTTTGGTTTGGAAGCTATTGTTGGACGTTTGGCATGTTTTGTAGAAAAAGCTCCTCCGGCCGAGAAAAACACTTTTGGTGCACCATGCAGGTACATTTGAGTTTCCCAGGCAAACGAAAGCAGTTACACCAAAGTTTCTAGTTTCTGTTTGTGTCTCCCCTGAGGAGGTTTCATGCCAGCTATGTCTTTCAGTACTATCTCTTTTGGTTTGGAAGCTATTGCTGGGCGTTTGGTAGAAAAAGCTGCTCTGGCCGAAAAAACACTTTTGGTGCACCATGCAGGTACATTTGAGTTTCCCAGGCAAACGAAAGCAGTTACACCAAAGTTTCTAGTTTCTGTTTGTGTCTCCCCTGAGGAGGTTTCAGGCCAGCTATGTCTTTCAGTACTATCTCTTTTGGTTTGGAAGCTATTGCTGGACGTTTGGTAGAAAAAGCTGCTCCGGCCGAGAAAAACACTTTTGGTGCACAATGCAGGTACATTTGAGTTTCCCAGGCAAACGAAAGCAGTTACACCAAAGTTTCTAGTTTCTGTTTGTGTCTCCCCTGAGGAGGTTTCAGGCCAGCAATGTCTTTCAGTACTATCTCTTTTGGTTTGGAAGCTATTGCTGGACGTTTGGTAGAAAAAGCTTCACAGGCCGAGAAAAACACTTTTGGTGCACCATGCAGGTACATTTGAGTTTCCCAGGCAAACGAAAGCAGTTACACCAAAGTTTCTAGTTTCTGTTTGTGTCTCCCCTGAGGAGGTTTCAGGCCAGCTATGTCTTTCAGTACTATCTCTTTTGGTTTGGAAGCTATTGCTGGACGTTTTGTAGAAAAAGCTGCTCTGGCCGAGAAAAACACTTTCGGAGCACCATGCAGGTACATTTGAGTTTCCCAGGAAAACGAAAGCAGTGACACCAAAGTTTCTAGTTTCTGTTTGTGTCTCCCCTGAGGAGGTTTCAGGCCAGCAATATCGTTCAGAACTATCTCTTTTGGTTTGGAAGATATTGCTGGACGTTTGGCATGTTTTGTAGAAAAAGCTGCTCCGGCCGAGAAAAACACTTTTGGTGCACCATGCAGGTACATTTGAGTTTCCCAGGAAAACGAAAGCAGTTACACCAAAGTTTCTAGTTTCTGTTTGTGTCTCCCCTGAGGAGGTTTCAGGCCAGCTATGTCTTTCAGTACTATCTCTTTTGGTTTGGAAGCTATTGCTGGACATTTGGTAGAAAAAGCTGCTCTGGCCGAGAAAAACACTTTTGGTGCACCATGCAGGTACATTTGAGTTTCCCAGGCAAACGAAAGCAGTTACACCAAAGTTTCTAGTTTCTGTTTGTGTCTCCCCTGAGGAGGTTTCAGGCCAGCTATGTCTTTCAGAACTATCTCTTTTGGTTTGGAAGCTATTGCTGGACGTTTGGTAGAAAAAGCTGCTCCGGCCGAGAAAAACACTTTTGGTGCACCATGCAGGTACATTTGAGTTTCCCAGGCAAACGAAAGCAGTTACACCAAAGTTTCTAGTTTCTGTTTGTGTCTCCCCTGAGGAGGTTTCAGGCCAGCTATGTCTTTCAGTACTATCTCTTTTGGTTTGGAAGCTATTGCTGGACGTTTGGTAGAAAAAGCTGCTCCGGCCGAGAAAAACACTTTTGGTGCACCATGCAGGTACATTTGAGTTTCCCAGGAAAATGAAAGCAGTTACACCAAAGTTTCTAGTTTCTGTTTGTGTCTCCCCTGAGGAGGTTTCAGGCCAGCAATGTCTTTCAGTACTATCTCTTTTGGTTTGGAAGCTATTGCTGGACGTTTTGTAGAAAAAGCTGCTCCGGCCGAGAAAAACACTTTTGGTGCACCATGCAGGTACATTTGAGTTTCCCAGGCAAACGAAAGCAGTGACACCAAAGTTTCTAGTTTCTGTTTGTGTCTCCCCTGAGGAGGTTTCAGGCCAGCTATGTCTTTCAGTACTATCTCTTTTGGTTTGGAGGCTATTGCTGGACGTTTGGCATGTTTGGTAGAAAAAGCTTCTACGGCCGAGAAAAACACTTTTGGTGCACCATGCAAGTACATTTGAGTTTCCCAGGCAAACGAAAGCAGTTACACCAAAGTTTCTAGTTTCTGTTTGTGTCTCCCCTGAGGAGGTTTCAGGCCAGCTATGTCTTTCAGTACTATCTCTTTTGGTTTGGAAGCTATTGCTGGACGTTTTGTAGAAAAAGCAGCTCTGGACGAGAAAAACACTTTCGGAGCACCATGCAGGTACATTTGAGTTTCCCAGGCAAACGAAAGCAGTTACACCAAAGTTTCTAGTTTCTGTTTGTGTCTCCCCTGAGGAGGTTTCAGGCTAGCAATGTCTTTCAGTACTATCTCTTTTGGTTTGGAAGCTATTGCTGGACGTTTGGCATGTTTTGTAGAAAAAGCTGTTCCGGCCGAGAAAAACACTTTTGGTGCACCATGCAGGTACATTTGAGTTTCCCAGGCAAACGAAAGCAGTGACACCTAAGTTTATAGTTTCTGTTTGTGTCTCCCCTGAGGAGGTTTCAGGCCAGCTATGTCTTTCAGTACTATCTCTTTTGGTTTGGAAGCTATTGCTGGGCGTTTGGTAGAAAAAGCTGCTCAGGCCGAGAAAAACACTTTTGGTGCACCATGCAGGTACATTTGAGTTTCCCAGGCAAACGAAAGCAGTTACACCAAAGTTTCTAGTTTCTGTTTCTGTCTCCCCTGAGGAGGTTTCAGGCCAGCAATATCTTTCAGAACTATCTCTTTTGGTTTGGAAGCTATTGCTGGACGTTTGGTAGAAAAAGCTGCTCCGGCCGAGAAAAACACTTTTGGTGCACCATGCAGGTACATTTGAGTTTCCCAGGAAAACGAAAGCAGTTACACCAAAGTTTCTAGTTTCTGTTTGTGTCTCCCCTGAGGAGGTTTCAGGCCAGCTATGTCTTTCAGTACTATCTCTTTTGGTTTGGAAGCTATTGCTTGACGTTTTGTAGAAAAAGCTTCTCCGGCCGAGAAAAACACTTTTGGTGCTCAATGCAGGTACATTTGAGTTTCCCAGGCAAACGAAAGCAGTTACACCAAAGTTTCTAGTTTCTGTTTGTGTCTCCCCTGAGGAGGTTTCAGGCCTGCTATGTCTTTCAGTACTATCTCTTTTGGTTTGGAAGCTATTGCTGGACGTTTGCTAGAAAAAGCTGCTCCGGCCGAGAAAAACACTTTTGGTGCACCATGCAGGTACATTTGAGTTTCCCAGGCAAACGAAAGCAGTTACACCAAAGTTTCTAGTTTCTGTTTGTGTCTCCCCTGAGGAGGTTTCAGGCCAGCTATGTCTTTCAGTACTATCTCTTTTGGTTTGGAAGCTATTGCTGGACGTTTGGTAGAAAAAGCTGCTCTGGACGAGAAAAACACTTTCGGAGCACCATGCAGGTACATTTGAGTTTCCCAGGCAAACGAAAGCAGTTACACCAAAGTTTCTAGTTTCTGTTTGTGTCTCCCCTGAGGAGGTTTCAGGCTAGCAATGTCTTTCATTACTATCTCTTTTGGTTTGGAAGCTATTGTTGGACGTTTGGCATGTTTTGTAGAAAAAGATCCTCCGGCCGAGAAAAACACTTTTGGTGCACCATGCAGGTACATTTGAGTTTCCCAGGCAAACGAAAGCAGTTACACCAAAGTTTCTAGTTTCTGTTTGTGTCTCCCCTGAGGAGGTTTCATGCCAGCTATGTCTTTCAGTACTATCTCTTTTGGTTTGGAAGCTATTGCTGGGCGTTTGGTAGAAAAAGCTGCTCTGGCCGAAAAAACACTTTTGGTGCACCATGCAGGTACATTTGAGTTTCCCAGGCAAACGAAAGCAGTGACACCAAAGTTTCTAGTTTCTGTTTGTGTCTCCCCTGAGGAGGTTTCAGGCCAGCAATATCTTTCAGAACTATCTCTTTTGGTTTGGAATCTATTGCTGGACGTTTGGTAGAAAAAGCTGCTCCGGCCGAGAAAAACACTTTTGGTGCACCATGCAGGTACATTTGAGTTTCCCAGGCAAACGAAAGCAGTTACACCAAAGTTTCTAGTTTCTGTTTGTGTCTCCCCTGAGGAGGTTTCAGGCCAGCTATGTCTTTCAGTACTATCTCTTTTGGTTTGGAAGCTATTGCTGGACGTTTTGTAGAAAAAGCTGCTCCGGCCGAGAAAAACACTTT
The DNA here is from genome assembly GCA_022605575.1 of Laterallus jamaicensis coturniculus. Lineage (NCBI taxonomy): Eukaryota > Metazoa > Chordata > Aves > Gruiformes > Rallidae > Laterallus > Laterallus jamaicensis. The sequence continues at coordinate 5,000,266 of JAKCOX010000001.1, forward strand.
TGGTGCACAATGCAGGTACATTTGAGTTTCCCAGGCAAACGAAAGCAGTTACACCAAAGTTTCTAGTTTCTGTTTGTGTCTCCCCTGAGGAGGTTTCAGGCCAGCAATGTCTTTCAGTACTATCTCTTTTGGTTTGGAAGCTATTGCTGGACGTTTGGTAGAAAAAGCTTCTCAGGCCGAGAAAAACACTTTTGGTGCACCATGCAGGTACATTTGAGTTTCCCAGGCAAACGAAAGCAGTTACACCAAAGTTTCTAGTTTCTGTTTGTGTCTCCCCTGAGGAGGTTTCAGGCCAGCTATGTCTTTCAGTACTATCTCTTTTGGTTTGGAAGCTATTGCTGGACGTTTTGTAGAAAAAGCTGCTCTGGCCGAGAAAAACACTTTCGGAGCACCATGCAGGTACATTTGAGTTTCCCAGGAAAACGAAAGCAGTGACACCAAAGTTTCTAGTTTCTGTTTGTGTCTCCCCTGAGGAGGTTTCAGGCCAGCAATATCGTTCAGAACTATCTCTTTTGGTTTGGAAGCTATTGCTGGACGTTTGGCATGTTTTGTAGAAAAAGCTGCTCCGGCCGAGAAAAACACTTTTGGTGCACCATGCAGGTACATTTGAGTTTCCCAGGAAAACGAAAGCAGTTACACCAAAGTTTCTAGTTTCTGTTTGTGTCTCCCCTGAGGAGGTTTCAGGCCAGCTATGTCTTTCAGTACTATCTCTTTTGGTTTGGAAGCTATTGCTGGACATTTGGTAGAAAAAGCTGCTCTGGCCGAGAAGAACACTTTTGGTGCACCATGCAGGTACATTTGAGTTTCCCAGGCAAACGAAAGCAGTTACACCAAAGTTTCTAGTTTCTGTTTGTGTCTCCCCTGAGGAGGTTTCAGGCCAGCTATGTCTTTCAGAACTATCTCTTTTGGTTTGGAAGCTATTGCTGGACGTTTGGTAGAAAAAGCTGCTCCGGCCGAGAAAAACACTTTTGGTGCACCATGCAGGTACATTTGAGTTTCCCAGGCAAACGAAAGCAGTTACACCAAAGTTTCTAGTTTCTGTTTGTGTCTCCCCTGAGGAGGTTTCAGGCCAGCTATGTCTTTCAGTACTATCTCTTTTGGTTTGGAAGCTATTGCTGGACGTTTGGTAGAAAAAGCTGCTCCGGCCGAGAAAAACACTTTTGGTGCACCATGCAGGTACATTTGAGTTTCCCAGGAAAATGAAAGCAGTTACACCAAAGTTTCTAGTTTCTGTTTGTGTCTCCCCTGAGGAGGTTTCAGGCCAGCAATGTCTTTCAGTACTATCTCTTTTGGTTTGGAAGCTATTGCTGGACGTTTTGTAGAAAAAGCTGCTCCGGCCGAGAAAAACACTTTTGGTGCACCATGCAGGTACATTTGAGTTTCCCAGGCAAACGAAAGCAGTGACACCAAAGTTTCTAGTTTCTGTTTGTGTCTCCCCTGAGGAGGTTTCAGGCCAGCTATGTCTTTCAGTAGTATCTCTTTTGGTTTGGAGGCTATTGCTGGACGTTTGGCATGTTTGGTAGAAAAAGCTTCTACGGCCGAGAAAAACACTTTTGGTGCACCATGCAAGTACATTTGAGTTTCCCAGGCAAACGAAAGCAGTTACACCAAATTTTCTAGTTTCTGTTTGTGTCTCCCCTGAGGAGGTTTCAGGCCAGCTATGTCTTTCAGTACTATCTCTTTTGGTTTGGAAGCTATTGCTGGACGTTTTGTAGAAAAAGCAGCTCTGGACGAGAAAAACACTTTCGGAGCACCATGCAGGTACATTTGAGTTTCCCAGGCAAACGAAAGCAGTTACACCAAAGTTTCTAGTTTCTGTTTGTGTCTCCCCTGAGGAGGTTTCAGGCTTGCAATGTCTTTCAGTACTATCTCTTTTGGTTTGGAAGCTATTGCTGGACGTTTGGCATGTTTTGTAGAAAAAGCTGTTCCGGCCGAGAAAAACACTTTTGGTGCACCATGCAGGTACATTTGAGTTTCCCAGGCAAACGAAAGCAGTGACACCTAAGTTTATAGTTTCTGTTTGTGTCTCCCCTGAGGAGGTTTCAGGCCAGCTATGTCTTTCAGTACTATCTCTTTTGGTTTGGAAGCTATTGCTGGGCGTTTGGTAGAAAAAGCTGCTCAGGCCGAGAAAAACTCTATTGGTGCACCATGCAGGTACATTTGAGTTTCCCAGGCAAACGAAAGCAGTTACACCAAAGTTTCTAGTTTCTGTTTGTGTCTCCCCTGAGGAGGTTTCAGGCCAGCAATATCTTTCAGAACTATCTCTTTTGGTTTGGAAGCTATTGCTGGACGTTTGGTAGAAAAAGCTGCTCCGGCCGAGAAAAACACTTTTGGTGCACCATGCAGGTACATTTGAGTTTCCCAGGAAAACGAAAGCAGTTACACCAAAGTTTCTAGTTTCTGTTTGTGTCTCCCCTGAGGAGGTTTCAGGCCAGCTATGTCTTTCAGTACTATCTCTTTTGGTTTGGAAGCTATTGCTTGACGTTTTGTAGAAAAAGCTTCTCCGGCCGAGAAAAACACTTTTGGTGCTCAATGCAGGTACATTTGAGTTTCCCAGGCAAACGAAAGCAGTTACACCAAAGTTTCTAGTTTCTGTTTGTGTCTCCCCTGAGGAGGTTTCAGGCCTGCTATGTCTTTCAGTACTATCTCTTTTGGTTTGGAAGCTATTGCTGGACGTTTGCTAGAAAAAGCTGCTCCGGCCGAGAAAAACACTTTTGGTGCACCATGCAGGTACATTTGAGTTTCCCAGGCAAACGAAAGCAGTTACACCAAAGTTTCTAGTTTCTGTTTGTGTCTCCCCTGAGGAGGTTTCAGGCCAGCTATGTCTTTCAGTACTATCTCTTTTGGTTTGGAAGCTATTGCTGGACGTTTGGTAGAAAAAGCTGCTCCGGCCGAGAAAAACACTTTTGGTGCACCATGCAGGTACATTTGAGTTTCCCAGGCAAACGAAAGCAGTTACACCAAAGTTTCTAGTTTCTGTTTGTGTCTCCCCTGAGGAGGTTTCAGGCCAGCTATGTCTTTCAGTACTATCTCTTTTGGTTTGGAAGCTATTGCTGGACGTTTGGTAGAAAAAGCTGCTCCGGCCGAGAAAAACACTTTTGGTGCACCATGCAGGTACATTTGAGTTTCCCAGGAAAATGAAAGCAGTTACACCAAAGTTTCTAGTTTCTGTTTGTGTCTCCCCTGAGGAGGTTTCAGGCCAGCAATGTCTTTCAGTACTATCTCTTTTGGTTTGGAAGCTATTGCTGGATGTTTTGTAGAAAAAGCTGCTCCGGCCGAGAAAAACACTTTTGGTGCACCATGCAGGTACATTTGAGTTTCCCAGGCAAACGAAAGCAGTGACACCAAAGTTTCTAGTTTCTGTTTGTGTCTCCCCTGAGGAGGTTCAGGCCAGCTATGTCTTTCAGTACTATCTCTTTTGGTTTGGAGGCTATTGCTGGACGTTTGGCATGTTTGGTAGAAAAAGCTTCTACGGCCGAGAAAAACACTTTTGGTGCACCATGCAAGTACATTTGAGTTTCCCAGGCAAACTAAAGCAGTTACACCAAAGTTTCTAGTTTCTGTTTGTGTCTCCCCTGAGGAGGTTTCAGGCCAGCTATGTCTTTCAGTACTATCTCTTTTGGTTTGGAAGCTATTGCTGGACGTTTGGTAGAAAAAGCTGCTCTGGACGAGAAAAACACTTTCGGAGCACCATGCAGGTACATTTGAGTTTCCCAGGCAAACGAAAGCAGTTACACCAAAGTTTCTAGTTTCTGTTTGTGTCTCCCCTGAGGAGGTTTCAGGCTAGCAATGTCTTTCATTACTATCTCTTTTGGTTTGGAAGCTATTGCTGGACGTTTGGCATGTTTTGTAGAAAAAGCTGCTCCGGCCGAGAAAAACACTTTTGGTGCACCATGCAGGTACATTTGAGTTTCCCAGGCAAACGAAAGCAGTTACACCAAAGTTTCTAGTTTCTGTTTGTGTCTCCCCTGAGGAGGTTTCAGGCCAGCAATATCTTTCAGAACTATCTCTTTTGGTTTGGAAGCTATTGCTGGACGTTTGGTAGAAAAAGCTGCTCCGGCCGAGAAAAACACTTTTGGTGCACCATGCAGGTACATTTGAGTTTCCCAGGAAAACGAAAGCAGTTACACCAAAGTTTCTAGTTTCTGTTTGTGTCTCCCCTGAGGAGGTTTCAGGCCAGCTATGTCTTTCAGTACTATCTCTTTTGGTTTGGAAGCTATTGCTGGACGTTTTGTAGAAAAAGCTTCTCCGGCCGAGAAAAACACTTTTGGTGCACAATGCAGGTACATTTGAGTTTCCCAGGCAAACGAAAGCAGTGACACCAAAGTTTCTAGTTTCTGTTTGTGTCTCCCCTGAGGAGGTTTCAGGCCAGCTATGTCTTTCAGTACTATCTCTTTTGGTTTGGAGGCTATTGCTGGACGTTTGGCATGTTTGGTAGAAAAAGCTTCTACGGCCGAGAAAAACACTTTTGGTGCACCATGCAAGTACATTTGAGTTTCCCAGGCAAACGAAAGCAGTTACACCAAAGTTTCTAGTTTCTGTTTGTGTCTCCCCTGAGGAGGTTTCAGGCCAGCTATGTCTTTCAGTACTATCTCTTTTGGTTTGGAAGCTATTGCTGGGCGTTTGGTAGAAAAAGCTGCTCCGGCCGAGAAAAACTCTTTTGGTGCACCATGCAGGTACATTTGAGTTTCCCAGGCAAACGAAAGCAGTTACACCAAAGTTTCTAGTTTCTGTTTGTGTCTCCCCTGAGGAGGTTTCAGGCCAGCAATATCTTTCAGAACTATCTCTTTTGGTTTGGAAGCTATTGCTGGACGTTTGGTAGAAAAAGCTGCTCCGGCCGAGAAAAACACTTTTGGTGCACCATGCAGGTACATTTGAGTTTCCCAGGAAAACAAAAGCAGTTACACCAAAGTTTCTAGTTTCTGTTTGTGTCTCCCCTGAGGAGGTTTCAGGCCAGCTATGTCTTTCAGTACTATCTCTTTTGGTTTGGAAGCTATTGCTTGACGTTTTGTAGAAAAAGCTTCTCCGGCCGAGAAAAACACTTTTGGTGCTCAATGCAGGTACATTTGAGTTTCCCAGGCAAACGAAAGCAGTTACACCAAAGTTTCTAGTTTCTGTTTGTGTCTCCCCTGAGGAGGTTTCAGGCCTGCTATGTCTTTCAGTACTATCTCTTTTGGTTTGGAAGCTATTGCTGGACGTTTGGTAGAAAAAGCTGCTCCGGCCGAGAAAAACACTTTTGGTGCACCATGCAGGTACATTTGAGTTTCCCAGGCAAACGAAAGCAGTTACACCAAAGTTTCTAGTTTCTGTTTGTGTCTCCCCTGAGGAGGTTTCAGGCCAGCTATGTCTTTCAGTACTATCTCTTTTGGTTTGGAAGCTATTGCTGGACGTTTGGTAGAAAAAGCTTCTCCGGCCGAGAAAAACACTTTTGGTGCACCATGCAGGTACATTTGAGTTTCCCAGGCAAACGAAAGCAGTTACACCAAAGTTTCTAGTTTCTGTTTGTGTCTCCCCTGAGGAGGTTTCAGGCCAGCTATGTCTTTCAGTACTATCTCTTTTGGTTTGGAAGCTATTGCTGGACGTTTGGTAGAAAAAGCTGCTCCGGCCGAGAAAAACACTTTTGGTGCACCATGCAGGTACATTTGAGTTTCCCAGGAAAATGAAAGCAGTTACACCAAAGTTTCTAGTTTCTGTTTGTGTCTCCCCTGAGGAGGTTTCAGGCCAGCTATGTCTTTCAGTACTATCTCTTTTGGTTTGGAAGCTATTGCTGGATGTTTTGTAGAAAAAGCTGCTCCGGCCGAGAAAAACACTTTTGGTGCACCATGCAGGTACATTTGAGTTTCCCAGGCAAACGAAAGCAGTGACACCAAAGTTTCTAGTTTCTGTTTGTGTCTCCCCTGAGGAGGTTCAGGCCAGCTATGTCTTTCAGTACTATCTCTTTTGGTTTGGAGGCTATTGCTGGACGTTTGGCATGTTTGGTAGAAAAAGCTTCTACGGCCGAGAAAAACACTTTTGGTGCACCATGCAAGTACATTTGAGTTTCCCAGGCAAACGAAAGCAGTTACACCAAAGTTTCTAGTTTCTGTTTGTGTCTCCCCTGAGGAGGTTTCAGGCCAGCTATGTCTTTCAGTACTATCTCTTTTGGTTTGGAAGCTATTGCTGGACGTTTGGTAGAAAAAGCTGCTCTGGACGAGAAAAACACTTTCGGAGCACCATGCAGGTACATTTGAGTTTCCCAGGCAAACGAAAGCAGTTACACCAAAGTTTCTAGTTTCTGTTTGTGTCTCCCCTGAGGAGGTTTCAGGCTAGCAATGTCTTTCATTACTATCTCTTTTGGTTTGGAAGCTATTGCTGGACGTTTGGCATGTTTTGTAGAAAAAGCTGCTCCGGCTGAGAAAAACACTTTTTGTGCACCATGCAGGTACATTTGAGTTTCCCAGGCAAACGAAAGCAGTTACACCAAAGTTTCTAGTTTCTGTTTGTGTCTCCCCTGAGGAGGTTTCAGGCCTGCTATGTCTTTCAGTACTATCTCTTTTGGTTTGGAAGCTATTGCTGGACGTTTGGTAGAAAAAGCTGCTCCGGCCGAGAAAAACACTTTTGGTGCACCATGCAGGTACATTTGAGTTTCCCAGGCAAACGAAAGCAGTTACACCAAAGTTTCTAGTTTCTGTTTGTGTCTCCCCTGAGGAGGTTTCAGGCCAGCTATGTCTTTCAGTACTATCTCTTTTGGTTTGGAAGCTATTGCTGGACGTTTGGTAGAAAAAGCTTCTCCGGCCGAGAAAAACACTTTTGGTGCACCATGCAGGTACATTTGAGTTTCCCAGGAAAACGAAAGCAGTTACACCAAAGTTTCTAGTTTCTGTTTGTGTCTCCCCTGAGGAGGTTTCAGGCCAGCTATGTCTTTCAGTACTATCTCTTTTGGTTTGGAAGCTATTGCTGGACGTTTGGTAGAAAAAGCTGCTCCGGCCGAGAAAAACACTTTTGGTGCACCATGCAGGTACATTTGAGTTTCCCAGGAAAATGAAAGCAGTTACACCAAAGTTTCTAGTTTCTGTTTGTGTCTCCCCTGAGGAGGTTTCAGGCCAGCAATGTCTTTCAGTACTATCTCTTTTGGTTTGGAAGCTATTGCTGGATGTTTTGTAGAAAAAGCTGCTCCGGCCGAGAAAAACACTTTTGGTGCACCATGCAGGTACATTTGAGTTTCCCAGGCAAACGAAAGCAGTGACACCAAAGTTTCTAGTTTCTGTTTGTGTCTCCCCTGAGGAGGTTCAGGCCAGCTATGTCTTTCAGTACTATCTCTTTTGGTTTGGAGGCTATTGCTGGACGTTTGGCATGTTTGGTAGAAAAAGCTTCTACGGCCGAGAAAAACACTTTTGGTGCACCATGCAAGTACATTTGAGTTTCCCAGGCAAACTAAAGCAGTTACACCAAAGTTTCTAGTTTCTGTTTGTGTCTCCCCTGAGGAGGTTTCAGGCCAGCTATGTCTTTCAGTACTATCTCATTTGGTTTGGAAGCTATTGCTGGACGTTTGGTAGAAAAAGCTGCTCTGGACGAGAAAAACACTTTCGGAGCACCATGCAGGTACATTTGAGTTTCCCAGGCAAACGAAAGCAGTGACACCAAAGTTTCTAGTTTCTGTTTGTGTCTCCCCTGAGGAGGTTTCAGGCTAGCAATGTCTTTCATTACTATCTCTTTTGGTTTGGAAGCTATTGCTGGACGTTTGGCATGTTTTGTAGAAAAAGCTGCTCTGGCTGAGAAAAACACTTTTGGTGCACCATGCAGGTACATTTGAGTTTCCCAGGCAAACGAAAGCAGTTACACCAAAGTTTCTAGTTTCTGTTTGTGTCTCCCCTGAGGAGGTTTCAGGCCAGCAATATCGTTCAGAACTATCTCTTTTGGTTTGGAAGCTATTTCTGGACGTTTGGCATGTTTTGTAGAAAAAGCTGCTCCGGCCGAGAAAAACACTTTTGGTGCACCATGCAGGTACATTTGAGTTTCCCAGGCAAACGAAAGCAGTTACACCAAAGTTTCTAGTTTCTGTTTGTGTCTCCCCTGAGGAGGTTTCAGGCCAGCAATATCTTTCAGAACTATCTCTTTTGGTTTGGAAGCTATTGCTGGACGTTTGGTAGAAAAAGCTGCTCCGGCCGAGAAAAACACTTTTGGTGGACCATGCAGGTACATTTGAGTTTCCCAGGAAAACGAAAGCAGTTACACCAAAGTTTCTAGTTTCTGTTTGTGTCTCCCCTGAGGAGGTTTCAGGCCAGCTATGTCTTTCAGTACTATCTCTTTTGGTTTGGAAGCTATTGCTGGACGTTTTGTAGAAAAAGCTTCTCCGGCCGAGAAAAACACTTTTGGTGCACCATGCAGGTACATTTGAGTTTCCCAGGCAAACGAAAGCAGTGACACCAAAGTTTCTAGTTTCTGTTTGTGTCTCCCCTGAGGAGGTTTCAGGCCAGCTATGTCTTTCAGTACTATCTCTTTTGGTTTGGAAGCTATTGCTGGACGTTTGGTAGAAAAAGCTTCTCTCGCCGAGAAAAACACTTTTGGTGCACCATGCAGGTACATTTGAGTTTCCCAGGCAAACGAAAGCAGTTACACCAAAGTTTCTAGTTTCTGTTTGTGTCTCCCCTGAGGAGGTTTCAGGCCAGCTATGTCTTTCAGTACTATCTCTTTTGGTTTGGAAGCTATTGCTGGACGTTTGGTAGAAAAAGCTGCTCCGGCCGAGAAAAACACTTTTGGTGCACCATGCAGGTACATTTGAGTTTCCCAGGCAAACGAAAGCAGTGACACCAAAGTTTCTAGTTTCTGTTTGTGTCTCCCCTGAGGAGGTTTCAGGCCAGCTATGTCTTTCAGTACTATCTCTTTTGGTTTGGAAGCTATTGCTGGACGTTTGGCATGTTTGGTAGAAAAAGCTTCTCCGGCCGAGAAAAACACTTTTGGTGCACCATGCAGGTACATTTGAGTTTCCCAGGCAAACGAAAGCAGTTACACCAAAGTTTCTAGTTTCTGTTTGTGTCTCCCCTGAGGAGGTTTCAGGCCAGCTATGTCTTTCAGTACTATCTCTTTTGGTTTGGAAGCTATTGCTGGACGTTTGGTAGAAAAAGCTGCTCCGGCTGAGAAAAACACTTTTTGTGCACCATGCAGGTACATTTGAGTTTCCCAGGCAAACAAAAGCAGTTACACCAAAGTTTCTAGTTTCTGTTTGTGTCTCCCCTGAGGAGGTTTCAGGCCAGCAATGTCTTTCAGTACTATCTCTTTTGGTTTGGAAGCTATTGCTGGACGTTTGGTAGAAAAAGCTTCTCAGGCCGAGAAAAACACTTTTGGTGCACCATGCAGGTACATTTGAGTTTCCCAGGAAAACAAAAGCAGTGACACCAAAGTTTCTAGTTTCTGTTTGTGTCTCCCCTGAGGAGGTTTCAGGCCAGCTATGTCTTTCAGTACTATCTCTTTTGGTTTGGAAGCTATTGCTGGACGTTTTGTAGAAAAAGCTGCTCCGGCCGAGAAAAACACTTTCGGAGCACCATGCAGGTACATTTGAGTTTCCCAGGCAAACGAAAGCAGTGACACCAAAGTTTCTAGTTTCTGTTTGTGTCTCCCCTGAGGAGGTTTCAGGCCAGCAATATCGTTCAGAACTATCTCTTTTGGTTTGGAAGCTATTGCTGGACGTTTGGCATGTTTTGTAGAAAAAGCTGCTCCGGCCGAGAAAAACACTTTTGGTGCACCATGCAGGTACATTTGAGTTTCCCAGGAAAACGAAAGCAGTTACACCAAAGTTTCTAGTTTCTGTTTGTGTCTCCCCTGAGGAGGTTTCAGGCCAGCTATGTCTTTCAGTACTATCTCTATTGGTTTGGAAGCTATTGCTGGACATTTGGTAGAAAAAGCTGCTCTGGCCGAGAAAAACACTTTTGGTGCACCATGCAGGTACATTTGAGTTTCCCAGGCAAACGAAAGCAGTTACACCAAAGTTTCTAGTTTCTGTTTGTGTCTACCCTGAGGAGGTTTCAGGCCAGCTATGTCTTTCAGAACTATCTCTTTTGGTTTGGAAGCTATTGCTGGACGTTTGGTAGAAAAAGCTGCTCCGGCCGAGAAAAACACTTTTGGTGCACCATGCAGGTACATTTGAGTTTCCCAGGCAAACGAAAGCAGTTACACCAAAGTTTCTAGTTTCTGTTTGTGTCTCCCCTGAGGAGGTTTCAGGCCAGCTATGTCTTTCAGTACTATCTCTTTTGGTTTGGAAGCTATTGCTGGACGTTTGGTAGAAAAAGCTGCTCCGGCCGAGAAAAACACTTTTGGTGCACCATGCAGGTACATTTGAGTTTCCCAGGAAAATGAAAGCAGTTACACCAAAGTTTCTAGTTTCTGTTTGTGTCTCCCCTGAGGAGGTTTCAGGCCAGCAATGTCTTTCAGTACTATCTCTTTTGGTTTGGAAGCTATTGCTGGACGTTTTGTAGAAAAAGCTGCTCCGGCCGAGAAAAACACTTTTGGTGCACCATGCAGGTACATTTGAGTTTCCCAGGCAAACGAAAGCAGTGACACCAAAGTTTCTAATTTCTGTTTGTGTCTCCCCTGAGGAGGTTTCAGGCCAGCTATGTCTTTCAGTACTATCTCTTTTGGTTTGGAGGCTATTGCTGGACGTTTGGCATGTTTGGTAGAAAAAGCTTCTACGGCCGAGAAAAACACTTTTGGTGCACCATGCAGGTACATTTGAGTTTCCCAGGCAAACGAAAGCAGTTACACCAAAGTTTCTAGTTTCTGTTTGTGTCTCCCCTGAGGAGGTTTCAGGCCAGCTATGTCTTTCAGTACTATCTCTTTTGGTTTGGAAGCTATTGCTGGACGTTTGGTAGAAAAAGCAGCTCTGGACGAGAAAAACACTTTCGGAGCACCATGCAGGTACATTTGAGTTTCCCAGGCAAACGAAAGCAGTTACACCAAAGTTTCTAGTTTCTGTTTATGTCTCCCCTGAGGAGGTTTCAGGCTAGCAATGTCTTTCAGTACTATCTCTTTTGGTTTGGAAGCTATTGCTGGACGTTTGGCATGTTTTGTAGAAAAAGCTGTTCCGGCCGAGAAAAACACTTTTGGTGCACCATGCAGGTACATTTGAGTTTCCCAGGCAAACGAAAGCAGTGACACCAAAGTTTATAGTTTCTGTTTGTGTCTCCCCTGAGGAGGTTTCAGGCCAGCTATGTCTTTCAGTACTATCTCTTTTGGTTTGGAAGCTATTGCTGGACGTTTGGTAGAAAAAGCTGCTCTGGCCGAGAAAAACTCTTTTGGTGCACCATGCAGGTACATTTGAGTTTCCCAGGCAAACGAAAGCAGTTACACCAAAGTTTCTAGTTTCTGTTTGTGTCTCCCCTGAGGAGGTTTCAGGCCAGCAATATCTTTCAGAACTATCTCTTTTGGTTTGGAAGCTATTGCTGGACGTTTGGTAGAAAAAGCTGCTCCGGCCGAGAAAAACACTTTTGGTGCACCATGCAGGTACATTTGAGTTTCCCAGGAAAACGAAAGCAGTTACACCAAAGTTTCTAGTTTCTGTTTGTGTCTCCCCTGAGGAGGTTTCAGGCCAGCTATGTCTTTCAGTACTATCTCTTTTGGTTTGGAAGCTATTGCTTGACGTTTTGTAGAAAAAGCTTCTCCGGCCGAGAAAAACACTTTTGGTGCTCAATGCAGGTACATTTGAGTTTCCCAGGCAAACGAAAGCAGTTACACCAAAGTTTCTAGTTTCTGTTTGTGTCTCCCCTGAGGAGGTTTCAGGCCTGCTATGTCTTTCAGTACTATCTCTTTTGGTTTGGAAGCTATTGCTGGACGTTTGGTAGAAAAAGCTGCTCCGGCCGAGAAAAACACTTTTGGTGCACCATGCAGGTACATTTGAGTTTCCCAGGCAAACGAAAGCAGTTACACCAAAGTTTCTAGTTTCTGTTTGTGTCTCCCCTGAGGAGGTTTCAGGCCAGCTATGTCTTTCAGTACTATCTCTTTTGGTTTGGAAGCTATTGCTGGACGTTTGGTAGAAAAAGCTGCTCCGGCCGAGAAAAACACTTTTGGTGCACCATGCAGGTACATTTGAGTTTCCCAGGCAAACGAAAGCAGTTACACCAAAGTTTCTAGTTTCTGTTTGTGTCTCCCCTGAGGAGGTTTCAGGCCAGCTATGTCTTTCAGTACTATCTCTTTTGGTTTGGAAGCTATTGCTGGACGTTTGGTAGAAAAAGCTGCTCCGGCCGAGAAAAACACTTTTGGTGCACCATGCAGGTACATTTGAGTTTCCCAGGAAAATGAAAGCAGTTACACCAAAGTTTCTAGTTTCTGTTTGTGTCTCCCCTGAGGAGGTTTCAGGCCAGCAATGTCTTTCAGTACTATCTCTTTTGGTTTGGAAGCTATTGCTGGATGTTTTGTAGAAAAAGCTGCTCCGGCCGAGAAAAACACTTTTGGTGCACCATGCAGGTACATTTGAGTTTCCCAGGCAAACGAAAGCAGTGACACCAAAGTTTCTAGTTTCTGTTTGTGTCTCCCCTGAGGAGGTTCAGGCCAGCTATGTCTTTCAGTACTATCTCTTTTGGTTTGGAGGCTATTGCTGGACGTTTGGCATGTTTGGTAGAAAAAGCTTCTACGGCCGAGAAAAACACTTTTGGTGCACCATGCAAGTACATTTGAGTTTCCCAGGCAAACTAAAGCAGTTACACCAAAGTTTCTAGTTTCTGTTTGTGTCTCCCCTGAGGAGGTTTCAGGCCAGCTATGTCTTTCAGTACTATCTCTTTTGGTTTGGAAGCTATTGCTGGACGTTTGGTAGAAAAAGCTGCTCTGGACGAGAAAAACACTTTCGGAGCACCATGCAGGTACATTTGAGTTTCCCAGGCAAACGAAAGCAGTTACACCAAAGTTTCTAGTTTCTGTTTGTGTCTCCCCTGAGGAGGTTTCAGGCTAGCAATGTCTTTCAATACTATCTCTTTTGGTTTGGAAGCTATTGCTGGGCGTTTGGTAGAAAAAGCTGCTCCGGCCGAGAAAAACACTTTTGGTGCACCATGCAGGTACATTTGAGTTTCCCAGGCAAACGAAAGCAGTGACACCAAAGTTTCTAGTTTCTGTTTGTGTCTCCCCTGAGGAGGTTTCAGGCCAGCAATATCTTTCAGAACTATCTCTTTTGGTTTGGAAGCTATTGCTGGACGTTTGGTAGAAAAAGCTGCTCCGGCCGAGAAAAACACTTTTGGTGCACCATGCAGGTACATTTGAGTTTCCCAGGAAAACGAAAGCAGTTACACCAAAGTTTCTAGTTTCTGTTTGTGTCTCCCCTGAGGAGGTTTCAGGCCAGCTATGTCTTTCAGTACTATCTCTTTTGGTTTGGAAGCTATTGCTGGACGTTTTGTAGAAAAAGCTTCTCCGGCCGAGAAAAACACTTTTGGTGCACAATGCAGATACATTTGAGTTTCCCAGGCAAACGAAAGCAGTTACACCAAAGTTTCTAGTTTCTGTTTGTGTCTCCCCTGAGGAGGTTTCAGGCCAGCAATATCGTTCAGAACTATCTCTTTTGGTTTGGAAGCTATTGCTGGACGTTTGGCATGTTTTGTAGAAAAAGCTTCTCCGGCCGAGAAAAACACATTTGGTGCACCATGCAAGTACATTTGAGTTTCCCAGGCAAACGAAAGCAGTTACACCAAAGTTTCTAGTTTCTGTTTGTGTCTCCCCTGAGGAGGTTTCAGGCCAGCTATGTCTTTCAGTACTATCTCTTTTGGTTTGGAAGCTATTGCTGGACGTTTGGTAGAAAAAGCTGCTCCGGCCGAGAAAAACACTTTTGGTGCACCATGCAGGTACATTTGAGTTTCCCAGGAAAATGAAAGCAGTTACACCAAAGTTTCTAGTTTCTGTTTGTGTCTCCCCTGAGGAGGTTTCAGGCCAGCAATGTCTTTCAGTACTATCTCTTTTGGTTTGGAAGCTATTGCTGGACGTTTTGTAGAAAAAGCTGCTCCGGCCGAGAAAAACACTTTTGGTGCACCATGCAGGTACATTTGAGTTTCCCAGGCAAACGAAAGCAGTTACACCAAAGTTTCTAATTTCTGTTTGTGTCTCCCCTGAGGAGGTTTCAGGCCAGCTATGTCTTTCAGTACTATCTCTTTTGGTTTGGAGGCTATTGCTGGACGTTTGTCATGTTTGGTAGAAAAAGCTTCTACGGCCGAGAAAAACAATTTTGGTGCACCATGCAAGTACATTTGAGTTTCCCAGGCAAACGAAAGCAGTTACACCAAAGTTTCTAGTTTCTGTTTGTGTCTCCCCTGAGGAGGTTTCAGGCCAGCTATGTCTTTCAGTACTATCTCTTTTGGTTTGGAAGCTATTGCTGGACGTTTGGTAGAAAAAGCTGCTCTGGACGAGAAAAACACTTTCGGAGCACCATGCAGGTACATTTGAGTTTCCCAGGCAAACGAAAGCAGTTACACCAAAGTTTCTAGTTTCTGTTTGTGTCTCCCCTGAGGAGGTTTCAGGCTAGCAATGTCTTTCAGTACTATCTCTTTTGGTTTGGAAGCTATTGCTGGACGTTTGGCATGTTTTGTAGAAAAAGCTGTTCCGGCCGAGAAAAACACTTTTGGTGCACCATGCAGGTACATTTGAGTTTCCCAGGCAAACGAAAGCAGTGACACCAAAGTTTATAGTTTCTGTTTGTGTCTCCCCTGAGGAGGTTTCAGGCCAGCTATGTCTTTCTGTACTATCTCTTTTGGTTTGGAAGCTATTGCTGGGCGTTTGGTAGAAAAAGCTGCTCTGGCCGAGAAAAACTCTTTTGGTGCACCATGCAGGTACATTTGAGTTTCCCAGGCAAACGAAAGCAGTTACACCAAAGTTTCTAGTTTCTGTTTGTGTCTCCCCTGAGGAGGTTTCAGGCCAGCAATATCTTTCAGAACTATCTCTTTTGGTTTGGAAGCTATTGCTGGACGTTTGGTAGAAAAAGCTGCTCCGGCCGAGAAAAACACTTTTGGTGCACCATGCAGGTACATTTGAGTTTCCCAGGCAAACGAAAGCAGTTACACCAAAGTTTCTAGTTTCTGTTTGTGTCTCCCCTGAGGAGGTTTCAGGCCAGCTATGTCTTTCAGTACTATCTCTTTTGGTTTGGAAGCTATTGCTTGACGTTTTGTAGAAAAAGCTTCTCCGGCCGAGAAAAACACTTTTGGTGCTCAATGCAGGTACATTTGAGTTTCCCAGGCAAACGAAAGCAGTTACACCAAAGTTTCTAGTTTCTGTTTGTGTCTCCCCTGAGGAGGTTTCAGGCCTGCTATGTCTTTCAGTACTATCTCTTTTGGTTTGGAAGCTATTGCTGGACGTTTTGTAGAAAAAGCTGCTCCGGCCGAGAAAAACACTTTTGGTGCACCATGCAGGTACATTTGAGTTTCCCAGGCAAACGAAAGCAGTTACACCAAAGTTTCTAGTTTCTGTTTGTGTCTCCCCTGAGGAGGTTTCAGGCCAGCTTTGTCTTTCAGTACTATCTCTTTTGGTTTGGAAGCTATTGCTGGACGTTTGGTAGAAAAAGCTGCTCCGGCCGAGAAAAACACTTTTGGTGCACCATGCAGGTACATTTGAGTTTCCCAGGCAAACGAAAGCAGTTACACCAAAGTTTCTAGTTTCTGTTTGTGTCTCCCCTGAGGAGGTTTCAGGCCAGCTATGTCTTTCAGTACTATCTCTTTTGGTTTGGAAGCTATTGCTGGACGTTTGGTAGAAAAAGCTTCTCCGGCCGAGAAAAACACTTTTGGTGCACCATGCAGGTACATTTGAGTTTCCCAGGAAAATGAAAGCAGTTACACCAAAGTTTCTAGTTTCTGTTTGTGTCTCCCCTGAGGAGGTTTCAGGCCAGCAATGTCTTTCAGTACTATCTCTTTTGGTTTGGAAGCTATTGCTGGATGTTTTGTAGAAAAAGCTGCTCCGGCCGAGAAAAACACTTTTGGTGCACCATGCAGGTACATTTGAGTTTCCCAGGCAAACGAAAGCAGTGACACCAAAGTTTCTAGTTTCTGTTTGTGTCTCCCCTGAGGAGGTTCAGGCCAGCTATGTCTTTCAGTACTATCTCTTTTGGTTTGGAGGCTATTGCTGGACGTTTGGCATGTTTGGTAGAAAAAGCTTCTACGGCCGAGAAAAACACTTTTGGTGCACCATGCAAGTACATTTGAGTTTCCCAGGCAAACGAAAGCAGTTACACCAAAGTTTCTAGTTTCTGTTTGTGTCTCCCCTGAGGAGGTTTCAGGCCAGCTATGTCTTTCAGTACTATCTCTTTTGGTTTGGATGCTATTGCTGGACGTTTGGTAGAAAAAGCAGCTCTGGACGAGAAAAACACTTTCGGAGCACCATGCAGGTAAATTTGAGTTTCCCAGGCAAACGAAAGCAGTTACACCAAAGTTTCTAGTTTCTGTTTGTGTCTCCCCTGAGGAGGTTTCAGGCTAGCAATGTCTTTCAGTACTATCTCTTTTGGTTTGGAAGCTATTGCTGGACGTTTGGCATGTTTTGTAGAAAAAGCTGTTCCGGCCGAGAAAAACACTTTTGGTGCACCATGCAGGTACATTTGAGTTTCCCAGGCAAACGAAAGCAGTGACACCAAAGTTTATAGTTTCTGTTTGTGTCTCCCCTGAGGAGGTTTCAGGCCAGCTATGTCTTTCAGTACTATCTCTTTTGGTTTGGAAGCTATTGCTGGGCGTTTGGTAGAAAAAGCTGCTCTGGCCGAGAAAAACTCTTTTGGTGCACCATGCAGGTACATTTGAGTTTCCCAGGCAAACGAAAGCAGTTACACCAAAGTTTCTAGTTTCTGTTTGTGTCTCCCCTGAGGAGGTTTCAGGCCAGCAATATCTTTCAGAACTATCTCTTTTGGTTTGGAAGCTATTGCTGGACGTTTGGTAGAAAAAGCTGCTCCGGCCGAGAAAAACACTTTTGGTGCACCATGCAGGTACATTTGAGTTTCCCAGGCAAACGAAAGCAGTTACACCAAAGTTTCTAGTTTCTGTTTGTGTCTCCCCTGAGGAGGTTTCAGGCCAGCTATGTCTTTCAGTACTATCTCTTTTGGTTTGGAAGCTATTGCTTGACGTTTTGTAGAAAAAGCTTCTCCGGCCGAGAAAAACACTTTTGGTGCTCAATGCAGGTACATTTGAGTTTCCCAGGCAAACGAAAGCAGTTACACCAAAGTTTCTAGTTTCTGTTTGTGTCTCCCCTGAGGAGGTTTCAGGCCTGCTATGTCTTTCAGTACTATCTCTTTTGGTTTGGAAGCTATTGCTGGACGTTTTGTAGAAAAAGCTGCTCCGGCCGAGAAAAACACTTTTGGTGCACCATGCAGGTACATTTGAGTTTCCCAGGCAAACGAAAGCAGTTACACCAAAGTTTCTAGTTTCTGTTTGTGTCTCCCCTGAGGAGGTTTCAGGCCAGCTTTGTCTTTCAGTACTATCTCTTTTGGTTTGGAAGCTATTGCTGGACGTTTGGTAGAAAAAGCTGCTCCGGCCGAGAAAAACACTTTTGGTGCACCATGCAGGTACATTTGAGTTTCCCAGGCAAACGAAAGCAGTTACACCAAAGTTTCTAGTTTCTGTTTGTGTCTCCCCTGAGGAGGTTTCAGGCCAGCTATGTCTTTCAGTACTATCTCTTTTGGTTTGGAAGCTATTGCTGGACGTTTGGTAGAAAAAGCTTCTCCGGCCGAGAAAAACACTTTTGGTGCACCATGCAGGTACATTTGAGTTTCCCAGGAAAATGAAAGCAGTTACACCAAAGTTTCTAGTTTCTGTTTGTGTCTCCCCTGAGGAGGTTTCAGGCCAGCAATGTCTTTCAGTACTATCTCTTTTGGTTTGGAAGCTATTGCTGGATGTTTTGTAGAAAAAGCTGCTCCGGCCGAGAAAAACACTTTTGGTGCACCATGCAGGTACATTTGAGTTTCCCAGGCAAACGAAAGCAGTGACACCAAAGTTTCTAGTTTCTGTTTGTGTCTCCCCTGAGGAGGTTCAGGCCAGCTATGTCTTTCAGTACTATCTCTTTTGGTTTGGAGGCTATTGCTGGACGTTTGGCATGTTTGGTAGAAAAAGCTTCTACGGCCGAGAAAAACACTTTTGGTGCACCATGCAAGTACATTTGAGTTTCCCAGGCAAACGAAAGCAGTTACACCAAAGTTTCTAGTTTCTGTTTGTGTCTCCCCTGAGGAGGTTTCAGGCCAGCTATGTCTTTCAGTACTATCTCTTTTGGTTTGGATGCTATTGCTGGACGTTTGGTAGAAAAAGCAGCTCTGGACGAGAAAAACACTTTCGGAGCACCATGCAGGTAAATTTGAGTTTCCCAGGCAAACGAAAGCAGTTACACCAAAGTTTCTAGTTTCTGTTTGTGTCTCCCCTGAGGAGGTTTCAGGCTAGCAATGTCTTTCAGTACTATCTCTTTTGGTTTGGAAGCTATTGCTGGACGTTTGGCATGTTTTGTAGAAAAAGCTGTTCCGGCCGAGAAAAACACTTTTGGTGCACCATGCAGGTACATTTGAGTTTCCCAGGCAAACGAAAGCAGTGACACCAAAGTTTCTAGTTTCTGTTTGTGTCTCCCCTGAGGAGGTTTCAGGCCAGCTATGTCTTTCAGTACTATCTCTTTTGGTTTGGAAGCTATTGCTGGGCGTTTGGTAGAAAAAGCTGCTCTGGCCGAGAAAAACTCTTTTGGTGCACCATGCAGGTACATTTGAGTTTCCCAGGCAAACGAAAGCAGTTACACCAAAGTTTCTAGTTTCTGTTTGTGTCTCCCCTGAGGAGGTTTCAGGCCAGCAATATCTTTCAGAACTATCTCTTTTGGTTTGGAAGCTATTGCTGGACGTTTGGTAGAAAAAGCTGCTCCGGCCGAGAAAAACACTTTTGGTGCACCATGCAGGTACATTTGAGTTTCCCAGGAAAACGAAAGCAGTTACACCAAAGTTTCTAGTTTCTGTTTGTGTCTCCCCTGAGGAGGTTTCAGGCCAGCTATGTCTTTCAGTACTATCTCTTTTGGTTTGGAAGCTATTGCTTGACGTTTTGTAGAAAAAGCTTATCCGGCCGAGAAAAACACTTTTGGTGCTCAATGCAGGTACATTTGAGTTTCCCAGGCAAACGAAAGCAGTTACACCAAAGTTTCTAGTTTCTGTTTGTGTCTCCCCTGAGGAGGTTTCAGGCCTGCTATGTCTTTCAGTACTATCTCTTTTGGTTTGGAAGCTATTGCTGGACGTTTGGTAGAAAAAGCTGCTCCGGCCGAGAAAAACACTTTTGGTGCACCATGCAGGTACATTTGAGTTTCCCAGGCAAACGAAAGCAGTTACACCAAAGTTTCTAGTTTCTGTTTGTGTCTCCCCTGAGGAGGTTTCAGGCCAGCTATGTCTTTCAGTACTATCTCTTTTGGTTTGGAAGCTATTGCTGGACGTTTGGTAGAAAAAGCTGCTCCGGCCGAGAAAAACACTTTTGGTGCACCATGCAGGTACATTTGAGTTTCCCAGGCAAACGAAAGCAGTTACACCAAAGTTTCTAGTTTCTGTTTGTGTCTCCCCTGAGGAGGTTTCAGGCCAGCTATGTCTTTCAGTACTATCTCTTTTGGTTTGGAAGCTATTGCTGGACGTTTGGTAGAAAAAGCTGCTCCGGCCGAGAAAAACACTTTTGGTGCACCATGCAGGTACATTTGAGTTTCCCAGGAAAATGAAAGCAGTTACACCAAAGTTTCTAGTTTCTGTTTGTGTCTCCCCTGAGGAGGTTTCAGGCCAGCAATGTCTTTCAGTACTATCTCTTTTGGTTTGGAAGCTATTGCTGGATGTTTTGTAGAAAAAGCTGCTCCGGCCGAGAAAAACACTTTTGGTGCACCATGCAGGTACATTTGAGTTTCCCAGGCAAACGAAAGCAGTGACACCAAAGTTTCTAGTTTCTGTTTGTGTCTCCCCTGAGGAGGTTCAGGCCAGCTATGTCTTTCAGTACTATCTCTTTTGGTTTGGAGGCTATTGCTGGACGTTTGGCATGTTTGGTAGAAAAAGCTTCTACGGCCGAGAAAAACACTTTTGGTGCACCATGCAAGTACATTTGAGTTTCCCAGGCAAACGAAAGCAGTTACACCAAAGTTTCTAGTTTCTGTTTTGTCTCCCCTGAGGAGGTTTCAGGCCAGCTATGTCTTTCAGTACTATCTCTTTTGGTTTGGAAGCTATTGCTGGACGTTTGGCATGTTTGGTAGAAAAAGCTGCTCTGGACGAGAAAAACACTTTTGGTGCACCATGCAGGTACATTTGAGTTTCCCAGGCAAACGAAAGCAGTGACACCAAAGTTTCTAGTTTCTGTTTGTGTCTCCCCTGAGGAGGTTTCAGGCCAGCAATATCTTTCAGAACTATCTCTTTTGGTTTGGAAGCTATTGCTGGACGTTTGGTAGAAAAAGCTGCTCCGGCCGAGAAAAACACTTTTGGTGCACCATGCAGGTACATTTGAGTTTCCCAGGAAAACGAAAGCAGTTACACCAAAGTTTCTAGTTTCTGTTTGTGTCTCCCCTGAGGAGGTTTCAGGCCAGCTATGTCTTTCAGTACTATCTCTTTTGGTTTGGAAGCTATTGCTGGACGTTTTGTAGAAAAAGCTTCTCCGGCCGAGAAAAACACTTTTGGTGCACAATGCAGGTACATTTGAGTTTCCCAGGCAAACGAAAGCAGTTACACCAAAGTTTCTAGTTTCTGTTTGTGTCTCCCCTGAGGAGGTTTCAGGCCAGCAATGTCTTTCAGTACTATCTCTTTTGGTTTGGAAGCTATTGCTGGACGTTTGGTAGAAAAAGCTTCTCAGGCCGAGAAAAACACTTTTGGTGCACCATGCAGGTACATTTGAGTTTCCCAGGCAAACGAAAGCAGTGACACCAAAGTTTCTAGTTTCTGTTTGTGTCTCCCCTGAGGAGGTTTCAGGCCAGCTATGTCTTTCAGTACTATCTCTTTTGGTTTGGAAGCTATTGCTGGACGTTTGGTAGAAAAAGCTGCTCTGTCCTAGAAAAACACTTTCGGAGCACCATGCAGGTACATTTGAGTTTCCCAGGCAAACGAAAGCAGTGACACCAAAGTTTCTAGTTTCTGTTTGTGTCTCCCCTGAGGAGGTTTCAGGCCAGCAATATCGTTCAGAACTATCTCTTTTGGTTTGGAAGCTATTGCTGGACGTTTGGTAGAAAAAGCTGCTCCGGCCGAGAAAAACACTTTTGGTGCACCATGCAGGTACATTTGAGTTTCCCAGGAAAACGAAAGCAGTTACACCAAAGTTTCTAGTTTCTGTTTGTGTCTCCCCTGAGGAGGTTTCAGGCCAGCTATGTCTTTCAGTACTATCTCTTTTGGTTTGGAAGCTATTGCTGGACGTTTTGTAGAAAAAGCTTCTCCGGCCGAGAAAAACACTTTTGGTGCACAATGCAGGTACATTTGAGTTTCCCAGGCAAACGAAAGCAGTTACACCAAAGTTTCTAGTTTCTGTTTGTGTCTCCCCTGAGGAGGTTTCAGGCCAGCAATGTCTTTCAGTACTATCTCTTTTGGTTTGGAAGCTATTGCTGGACGTTTGGTAGAAAAAGCTTCTCAGGCCGAGAAAAACACTTTTGGTGCACCATGCAGGTACATTTGAGTTTCCCAGGCAAACGAAAGCAGTGACACCAAAGTTTCTAGTTTCTGTTTGTGTCTCCCCTGAGGAGGTTTCAGGCCAGCTATGTCTTTCAGTACTATCTCTTTTGGTTTGGAAGCTATTGCTGGACGTTTGGTAGAAAAAGCTGCTCTGTCCTAGAAAAACACTTTCGGAGCACCATGCAGGTACATTTGAGTTTCCCAGGCAAACGAAAGCAGTGACACCAAAGTTTCTAGTTTCTGTTTGTGTCTCCCCTGAGGAGGTTTCAGGCCAGCAATATCGTTCAGAACTATCTCTTTTGGTTTGGAAGCTATTGCTGGACGTTTGGCATGTTTTGTAGAAAAAGCTGCTCTGGCCGAGAAAAACACTTTTGGTGCACCATGCAGGTACATTTGAGTTTCCCAGGCAAACGAAAGCAGTGACACCAAAGTTTCTAGTTTCTGTTTGTGTCTCCCCTGAGGAGGTTCAGGCCAGCTATGTCTTTCAGTACTATCTCTTTTGGTTTGGAGGCTATTGCTGGACGTTTGGCATGTTTGGTAGAAAAAGCTTCTACGGCCGAGAAAAACACTTTTGGTGCACCATGCAAGTACATTTGAGTTTCCCAGGCAAACGAAAGCAGTTACACCAAAGTTTCTAGTTTCTGTTTGTGTCTCCCCTGAGGAGGTTTCAGGCCAGCTATGTCTTTCAGTACTATCTCTTTTGGTTTGGAAGCTATTGCTGGACGTTTGGTAGAAAAAGCTGCTCCGGCCGAGAAAAACACTTTCGGAGCACCATGCAGGTAAATTTGAGTTTCCCAGGCAAACGAAAGCAGTTACACCAAAGTTTCTAGTTTCTGTTTGTGTCTCCCCTGAGGAGGTTTCAGGCTAGCAATGTCTTTCAGTACTATCTCTTTTGGTTTGGAAGCTATTGCTGGACGTTTGGCATGTTTTGTAGAAAAAGCTGTTCCGGCCGAGAAAAACACTTTTGGTGCACCATGCAGGTACATTTGAGTTTCCCAGGCAAACGAAAGCAGTTACACCAAAGTTTCTAGTTTCTGTTTGTGTCTCCCCTGAGGAGGTTTCATGCCAGCTATGTCTTTCAGTACTATCTCTTTTGGTTTGGAAGCTATTGCTGGGCGTTTGGTAGAAAAAGCTGCTCTGGCCGAAAAAACACTTTTGGTGCACCATGCAGGTACATTTGAGTTTCCCAGGCAAACGAAAGCAGTGACACCAAAGTTTCTAGTTTCTGTTTGTGTCTCCCCTGAGGAGGTTTCAGGCCAGCAATATCTTTCAGAACTATCTCTTTTGGTTTGGAATCTATTGCTGGACGTTTGGTAGAAAAAGCTGCTCCGGCCGAGAAAAACACTTTTGGTGCACCATGCAGGTACATTTGAGTTTCCCAGGCAAACGAAAGCAGTTACACCAAAGTTTCTAGTTTCTGTTTGTGTCTCCCCTGAGGAGGTTTCAGGCCAGCTATGTCTTTCAGTACTATCTCCTTTGGTTTGGAAGCTATTGCTGGACGTTTGGTAGAAAAAGCTGCTCCGGCCGAGAAAAACACTTTTGGTGCACAATGCAGGTACATTTGAGTTTCCCAGGCAAACGAAAGCAGTTACACCAAAGTTTCTAGTTTCTGTTTGTGTCTCCCCTGAGGAGGTTTCAGGCCAGCAATGTCTTTCAGTACTATCTCTTTTGGTTTGGAAGCTATTGCTGGACGTTTGGTAGAAAAAGCTTCTCAGGCCGAGAAAAACACTTTTGGTGCACCATGCAGGTACATTTGAGTTTCCCAGGCAAACGAAAGCAGTTACACCAAAGTTTCTAGTTTCTGTTTGTGTCTCCCCTGAGGAGGTTTCAGGCCAGCTATGTCTTTCAGTACTATCTCTTTTGGTTTGGAAGCTATTGCTGGACGTTTTGTAGAAAAAGCTGCTCTGGCCGAGAAAAACACTTTCGGAGCACCATGCAGGTACATTTGAGTTTCCCAGGAAAACGAAAGCAGTGACACCAAAGTTTCTAGTTTCTGTTTGTGTCTCCCCTGAGGAGGTTTCAGGCCAGCAATATCGTTCAGAACTATCTCTTTTGGTTTGGAAGCTATTGCTGGACGTTTGGCATGTTTTGTAGAAAAAGCTGCTCCGGCCGAGAAAAACACTTTTGGTGCACCATGCAGGTACATTTGAGTTTCCCAGGAAAACGAAAGCAGTTACACCAAAGTTTCTAGTTTCTGTTTGTGTCTCCCCTGAGGAGGTTTCAGGCCAGCTATGTCTTTCAGTACTATCTCTATTGGTTTGGAAGCTATTGCTGGACATTTGGTAGAAAAAGCTGCTCTGGCCGAGAAAAACACTTTTGGTGCACCATGCAGGTACATTTGAGTTTCCCAGGCAAACGAAAGCAGTTACACCAAAGTTTCTAGTTTCTGTTTGTGTCTCCCCTGAGGAGGTTTCAGGCCAGCTATGTCTTTCAGAACTATCTCTTTTGGTTTGGAAGCTATTGCTGGACGTTTGGTAGAAAAAGCTGCTCCGGCCGAGAAAAACACTTTTGGTGCACCATGCAGGTACATTTGAGTTTCCCAGGCAAACGAAAGCAGTTACACCAAAGTTTCTAGTTTCTGTTTGTGTCTCCCCTGAGGAGGTTTCAGGCCAGCTATGTCTTTCAGTACTATCTCTTTTGGTTTGGAAGCTATTGCTGGACGTTTGGTAGAAAAAGCTGCTCCGGCCGAGAAAAACACTTTTGGTGCACCATGCAGGTACATTTGAGTTTCCCAGGAAAATGAAAGCAGTTACACCAAAGTTTCTAGTTTCTGTTTGTGTCTCCCCTGAGGAGGTTTCAGGCCAGCAATGTCTTTCAGTACTATCTCTTTTGGTTTGGAAGCTATTGCTGGACGTTTTGTAGAAAAAGCTGCTCCGGCCGAGAAAAACACTTTTGGTGCACCATGCAGGTACATTTGAGTTTCCCAGGCAAACGAAAGCAGTGACACCAAAGTTTCTAGTTTCTGTTTGTGTCTCCCCTGAGGAGGTTTCAGGCCAGCTATGTCTTTCAGTACTATCTCTTTTGGTTTGGAGGCTATTGCTGGACGTTTGGCATGTTTGGTAGAAAAAGCTTCTACGGCCGAGAAAAACACTTTTGGTGCACCATGCAAGTACATTTGAGTTTCCCAGGCAAACGAAAGCAGTTACACCAAAGTTTCTAGTTTCTGTTTGTGTCTCCCCTGAGGAGGTTTCAGGCCAGCTATGTCTTTCAGTACTATCTCTTTTGGTTTGGAAGCTATTGCTGGACGTTTTGTAGAAAAAGCAGCTCTGGACGAGAAAAACACTTTCGGAGCACCATGCAGGTACATTTGAGTTTCCCAGGCAAACGAAAGCAGTTACACCAAAGTTTCTAGTTTCTGTTTGTGTCTCCCCTGAGGAGGTTTCAGGCTAGCAATGTCTTTCAGTACTATCTCTTTTGGTTTGGAAGCTATTGCTGGACGTTTGGCATGTTTTGTAGAAAAAGCTGTTCCGGCCGAGAAAAACACTTTCGGAGCACCATGCAGGTACATTTGAGTTTCCCAGGAAAACGAAAGCAGTGACACCAAAGTTTCTAGTTTCTGTTTGTGTCTCCCCTGAGGAGGTTTCAGGCCAGCAATATCGTTCAGAACTATCTCTTTTGGTTTGGAAGCTATTGCTGGACGTTTGGCATGTTTTGTAGAAAAAGCTGCTCCGGCCGAGAAAAACACTTTTGGTGCACCATGCAGGTACATTTGAGTTTCCCAGGAAAACGAAAGCAGTTACACCAAAGTTTCTAGTTTCTGTTTGTGTCTCCCCTGAGGAGGTTTCAGGCCAGCTATGTCTTTCAGTACTATCTCTATTGGTTTGGAAGCTATTGCTGGACATTTGGTAGAAAAAGCTGCTCTGGCCGAGAAAAACACTTTTGGTGCACCATGCAGGTACATTTGAGTTTCCCAGGCAAACGAAAGCAGTTACACCAAAGTTTCTAGTTTCTGTTTGTGTCTCCCCTGAGGAGGTTTCAGGCCAGCTATGTCTTTCAGAACTATCTCTTTTGGTTTGGAAGCTATTGCTGGACGTTTGGTAGAAAAAGCTGCTCCGGCCGAGAAAAACACTTTTGGTGCACCATGCAGGTACATTTGAGTTTCCCAGGCAAACGAAAGCAGTTACACCAAAGTTTCTAGTTTCTGTTTGTGTCTCCCCTGAGGAGGTTTCAGGCCAGCTATGTCTTTCAGTACTATCTCTTTTGGTTTGGAAGCTATTGCTGGACGTTTGGTAGAAAAAGCTGCTCCGGCCGAGAAAAACACTTTTGGTGCACCATGCAGGTACATTTGAGTTTCCCAGGAAAATGAAAGCAGTTACACCAAAGTTTCTAGTTTCTGTTTGTGTCTCCCCTGAGGAGGTTTCAGGCCAGCAATGTCTTTCAGTACTATCTCTTTTGGTTTGGAAGCTATTGCTGGACGTTTTGTAGAAAAAGCTGCTCCGGCCGAGAAAAACACTTTTGGTGCACCATGCAGGTACATTTGAGTTTCCCAGGCAAACGAAAGCAGTGACACCAAAGTTTCTAGTTTCTGTTTGTGTCTCCCCTGAGGAGGTTTCAGGCCAGCTATGTCTTTCAGTACTATCTCTTTTGGTTTGGAGGCTATTGCTGGACGTTTGGCATGTTTGGTAGAAAAAGCTTCTACGGCCGAGAAAAACACTTTTGGTGCACCATGCAAGTACATTTGAGTTTCCCAGGCAAACGAAAGCAGTTACACCAAAGTTTCTAGTTTCTGTTTGTGTCTCCCCTGAGGAGGTTTCAGGCCAGCTATGTCTTTCAGTACTATCTCTTTTGGTTTGGAAGCTATTGCTGGACGTTTTGTAGAAAAAGCAGCTCTGGACGAGAAAAACACTTTCGGAGCACCATGCAGGTAAATTTGAGTTTCCCAGGCAAACGAAAGCAGTTACACCAAAGTTTCTAGTTTCTGTTTGTGTCTCCCCTGAGGAGGTTTCAGGCTAGCAATGTCTTTCAGTACTATCTCTTTTGGTTTGGAAGCTATTGCTGGACGTTTGGCATGTTTTGTAGAAAAAGCTGTTCCGGCCGAGAAAAACACTTTTGGTGCACCATGCAGGTACATTTGAGTTTCCCAGGCAAACGAAAGCAGTGACACCAAAGTTTATAGTTTCTGTTTGTGTCTCCCCTGAGGAGGTTTCAGGCCAGCTATGTCTTTCAGTACTATCTCTTTTGGTTTGGAAGCTATTGCTGGGCGTTTGGTAGAAAAAGCTGCTCTGGCCGAGAAAAACTCTTTTGGTGCACCATGCAGGTACATTTGAGTTTCCCAGGCAAACGAAAGCAGTTACACCAAAGTTTCTAGTTTCTGTTTGTGTCTCCCCTGAGGAGGTTTCAGGCCAGCAATATCTTTCAGAACTATCTCTTTTGGTTTGGAAGCTATTGCTGGACGTTTGGTAGAAAAAGCTGCTCCGGCCGAGAAAAACACTTTTGGTGCACCATGCAGGTACATTTGAGTTTCCCAGGAAAACGAAAGCAGTTACACCAAAGTTTCTAGTTTCTGTTTGTGTCTCCCCTGAGGAGGTTTCAGGCCAGCTATGTCTTTCAGTACTATCTCTTTTGGTTTGGAAGCTATTGCTTGACGTTTTGTAGAAAAAGCTTATCCGGCCGAGAAAAACACTTTTGGTGCTCAATGCAGGTACATTTGAGTTTCCCAGGCAAACGAAAGCAGTTACACCAAAGTTTCTAGTTTCTGTTTGTGTCTCCCCTGAGGAGGTTTCAGGCCTGCTATGTCTTTCAGTACTATCTCTTTTGGTTTGGAAGCTATTGCTGGACGTTTGGTAGAAAAAGCTGCTCCGGCCGAGAAAAACACTTTTGGTGCACCATGCAGGTACATTTGAGTTTCCCAGGCAAACGAAAGCAGTTACACCAAAGTTTCTAGTTTCTGTTTGTGTCTCCCCTGAGGAGGTTTCAGGCCAGCTATGTCTTTCAGTACTATCTCTTTTGGTTTGGAAGCTATTGCTGGACGTTTGGTAGAAAAAGCTGCTCCGGCCGAGAAAAACACTTTTGGTGCACCATGCAGGTACATTTGAGTTTCCCAGGCAAACGAAAGCAGTTACACCAAAGTTTCTAGTTTCTGTTTGTGTCTCCCCTGAGGAGGTTTCAGGCCAGCTATGTCTTTCAGTACTATCTCTTTTGGTTTGGAAGCTATTGCTGGACGTTTGGTAGAAAAAGCTGCTCCGGCCGAGAAAAACACTTTTGGTGCACCATGCAGGTACATTTGAGTTTCCCAGGAAAATGAAAGCAGTTACACCAAAGTTTCTAGTTTCTGTTTGTGTCTCCCCTGAGGAGGTTTCAGGCCAGCAATGTCTTTCAGTACTATCTCTTTTGGTTTGGAAGCTATTGCTGGATGTTTTGTAGAAAAAGCTGCTCCGGCCGAGAAAAACACTTTTGGTGCACCATGCAGGTACATTTGAGTTTCCCAGGCAAACGAAAGCAGTGACACCAAAGTTTCTAGTTTCTGTTTGTGTCTCCCCTGAGGAGGTTCAGGCCAGCTATGTCTTTCAGTACTATCTCTTTTGGTTTGGAGGCTATTGCTGGACGTTTGGCATGTTTGGTAGAAAAAGCTTCTACGGCCGAGAAAAACACTTTTGGTGCACCATGCAAGTACATTTGAGTTTCCCAGGCAAACGAAAGCAGTTACACCAAAGTTTCTAGTTTCTGTTTTGTCTCCCCTGAGGAGGTTTCAGGCCAGCTATGTCTTTCAGTACTATCTCTTTTGGTTTGGAAGCTATTGCTGGACGTTTGGCATGTTTGGTAGAAAAAGCTGCTCTGGACGAGAAAAACACTTTTGGTGCACCATGCAGGTACATTTGAGTTTCCCAGGCAAACGAAAGCAGTGACACCAAAGTTTCTAGTTTCTGTTTGTGTCTCCCCTGAGGAGGTTTCAGGCCAGCAATATCTTTCAGAACTATCTCTTTTGGTTTGGAAGCTATTGCTGGACGTTTGGTAGAAAAAGCTGCTCCGGCCGAGAAAAACACTTTTGGTGCACCATGCAGGTACATTTGAGTTTCCCAGGAAAACGAAAGCAGTTACACCAAAGTTTCTAGTTTCTGTTTGTGTCTCCCCTGAGGAGGTTTCAGGCCAGCTATGTCTTTCAGTACTATCTCTTTTGGTTTGGAAGCTATTGCTGGACGTTTTGTAGAAAAAGCTTCTCCGGCCGAGAAAAACACTTTTGGTGCACAATGCAGGTACATTTGAGTTTCCCAGGCAAACGAAAGCAGTTACACCAAAGTTTCTAGTTTCTGTTTGTGTCTCCCCTGAGGAGGTTTCAGGCCAGCAATGTCTTTCAGTACTATCTCTTTTGGTTTGGAAGCTATTGCTGGACGTTTGGTAGAAAAAGCTTCTCAGGCCGAGAAAAACACTTTTGGTGCACCATGCAGGTACATTTGAGTTTCCCAGGCAAACGAAAGCAGTGACACCAAAGTTTCTAGTTTCTGTTTGTGTCTCCCCTGAGGAGGTTTCAGGCCAGCTATGTCTTTCAGTACTATCTCTTTTGGTTTGGAAGCTATTGCTGGACGTTTGGTAGAAAAAGCTGCTCTGTCCTAGAAAAACACTTTCGGAGCACCATGCAGGTACATTTGAGTTTCCCAGGCAAACGAAAGCAGTGACACCAAAGTTTCTAGTTTCTGTTTGTGTCTCCCCTGAGGAGGTTTCAGGCCAGCAATATCGTTCAGAACTATCTCTTTTGGTTTGGAAGCTATTGCTGGACGTTTGGTAGAAAAAGCTGCTCCGGCCGAGAAAAACACTTTTGGTGCACCATGCAGGTACATTTGAGTTTCCCAGGAAAACGAAAGCAGTTACACCAAAGTTTCTAGTTTCTGTTTGTGTCTCCCCTGAGGAGGTTTCAGGCCAGCTATGTCTTTCAGTACTATCTCTTTTGGTTTGGAAGCTATTGCTGGACGTTTTGTAGAAAAAGCTTCTCCGGCCGAGAAAAACACTTTTGGTGCACAATGCAGGTACATTTGAGTTTCCCAGGCAAACGAAAGCAGTTACACCAAAGTTTCTAGTTTCTGTTTGTGTCTCCCCTGAGGAGGTTTCAGGCCAGCAATGTCTTTCAGTACTATCTCTTTTGGTTTGGAAGCTATTGCTGGACGTTTGGTAGAAAAAGCTTCTCAGGCCGAGAAAAACACTTTTGGTGCACCATGCAGGTACATTTGAGTTTCCCAGGCAAACGAAAGCAGTTACACCAAAGTTTCTAGTTTCTGTTTGTGTCTCCCCTGAGGAGGTTTCAGGCCAGCTATGTCTTTCAGTACTATCTCTTTTGGTTTGGAAGCTATTGCTGGACGTTTGGTAGAAAAAGCTGCTCTGTCCTAGAAAAACACTTTCGGAGCACCATGCAGGTACATTTGAGTTTCCCAGGCAAACGAAAGCAGTGACACCAAAGTTTCTAGTTTCTGTTTGTGTCTCCCCTGAGGAGGTTTCAGGCCAGCAATATCGTTCAGAACTATCTCTTTTGGTTTGGAAGCTATTGCTGGACGTTTGGCATGTTTTGTAGAAAAAGCTGCTCTGGCCGAGAAAAACACTTTTGGTGCACCATGCAGGTACATTTGAGTTTCCCAGGCAAACGAAAGCAGTGACACCAAAGTTTCTAGTTTCTGTTTGTGTCTCCCCTGAGGAGGTTCAGGCCAGCTATGTCTTTCAGTACTATCTCTTTTGGTTTGGAGGCTATTGCTGGACGTTTGGCATGTTTGGTAGAAAAAGCTTCTACGGCCGAGAAAAACACTTTTGGTGCACCATGCAAGTACATTTGAGTTTCCCAGGCAAACGAAAGCAGTTACACCAAAGTTTCTAGTTTCTGTTTGTGTCTCCCCTGAGGAGGTTTCAGGCCAGCTATGTCTTTCAGTACTATCTCTTTTGGTTTGGAAGCTATTGCTGGACGTTTGGTAGAAAAAGCTGCTCCGGCCGAGAAAAACACTTTCGGAGCACCATGCAGGTAAATTTGAGTTTCCCAGGCAAACGAAAGCAGTTACACCAAAGTTTCTAGTTTCTGTTTGTGTCTCCCCTGAGGAGGTTTCAGGCTAGCAATGTCTTTCAGTACTATCTCTTTTGGTTTGGAAGCTATTGCTGGACGTTTGGCATGTTTTGTAGAAAAAGCTGTTCCGGCCGAGAAAAACACTTTTGGTGCACCATGCAGGTACATTTGAGTTTCCCAGGCAAACGAAAGCAGTTACACCAAAGTTTCTAGTTTCTGTTTGTGTCTCCCCTGAGGAGGTTTCATGCCAGCTATGTCTTTCAGTACTATCTCTTTTGGTTTGGAAGCTATTGCTGGGCGTTTGGTAGAAAAAGCTGCTCTGGCCGAAAAAACACTTTTGGTGCACCATGCAGGTACATTTGAGTTTCCCAGGCAAACGAAAGCAGTGACACCAAAGTTTCTAGTTTCTGTTTGTGTCTCCCCTGAGGAGGTTTCAGGCCAGCAATATCTTTCAGAACTATCTCTTTTGGTTTGGAATCTATTGCTGGACGTTTGGTAGAAAAAGCTGCTCCGGCCGAGAAAAACACTTTTGGTGCACCATGCAGGTACATTTGAGTTTCCCAGGCAAACGAAAGCAGTTACACCAAAGTTTCTAGTTTCTGTTTGTGTCTCCCCTGAGGAGGTTTCAGGCCAGCTATGTCTTTCAGTACTATCTCTTTTGGTTTGGAAGCTATTGCTGGACGTTTTGTAGAAAAAGCTGCTCCGGCCGAGAAAAACACTTTTGGTGCACAATGCAGGTACATTTGAGTTTCCCAGGCAAACGAAAGCAGTTACACCAAAGTTTCTAGTTTCTGTTTGTGTCTCCCCTGAGGAGGTTTCAGGCCAGCAATGTCTTTCAGTACTATCTCTTTTGGTTTGGAAGCTATTGCTGGACGTTTGGTAGAAAAAGCTTCTCAGGCCGAGAAAAACACTTTTGGTGCACCATGCAGGTACATTTGAGTTTCCCAGGCAAACGAAAGCAGTTACACCAAAGTTTCTAGTTTCTGTTTGTGTCTCCCCTGAGGAGGTTTCAGGCCAGCTATGTCTTTCAGTACTATCTCTTTTGGTTTGGAAGCTATTGCTGGACGTTTTGTAGAAAAAGCTGCTCTGGCCGAGAAAAACACTTTCGGAGCACCATGCAGGTACATTTGAGTTTCCCAGGAAAACGAAAGCAGTGACACCAAAGTTTCTAGTTTCTGTTTGTGTCTCCCCTGAGGAGGTTTCAGGCCAGCAATATCGTTCAGAACTATCTCTTTTGGTTTGGAAGCTATTGCTGGACGTTTGGCATGTTTTGTAGAAAAAGCTGCTCCGGCCGAGAAAAACACTTTTGGTGCACCATGCAGGTACATTTGAGTTTCCCAGGAAAACGAAAGCAGTTACACCAAAGTTTCTAGTTTCTGTTTGTGTCTCCCCTGAGGAGGTTTCAGGCCAGCTATGTCTTTCAGTACTATCTCTATTGGTTTGGAAGCTATTGCTGGACATTTGGTAGAAAAAGCTGCTCTGGCCGAGAAAAACACTTTTGGTGCACCATGCAGGTACATTTGAGTTTCCCAGGCAAACGAAAGCAGTTACACCAAAGTTTCTAGTTTCTGTTTGTGTCTCCCCTGAGGAGGTTTCAGGCCAGCTATGTCTTTCAGAACTATCTCTTTTGGTTTGGAAGCTATTGCTGGACGTTTGGTAGAAAAAGCTGCTCCGGCCGAGAAAAACACTTTTGGTGCACCATGCAGGTACATTTGAGTTTCCCAGGCAAACGAAAGCAGTTACACCAAAGTTTCTAGTTTCTGTTTGTGTCTCCCCTGAGGAGGTTTCAGGCCAGCTATGTCTTTCAGTACTATCTCTTTTGGTTTGGAAGCTATTGCTGGACGTTTGGTAGAAAAAGCTGCTCCGGCCGAGAAAAACACTTTTGGTGCACCATGCAGGTACATTTGAGTTTCCCAGGAAAATGAAAGCAGTTACACCAAAGTTTCTAGTTTCTGTTTGTGTCTCCCCTGAGGAGGTTTCAGGCCAGCAATGTCTTTCAGTACTATCTCTTTTGGTTTGGAAGCTATTGCTGGACGTTTTGTAGAAAAAGCTGCTCCGGCCGAGAAAAACACTTTTGGTGCACCATGCAGGTACATTTGAGTTTCCCAGGCAAACGAAAGCAGTGACACCAAAGTTTCTAGTTTCTGTTTGTGTCTCCCCTGAGGAGGTTTCAGGCCAGCTATGTCTTTCAGTACTATCTCTTTTGGTTTGGAGGCTATTGCTGGACGTTTGGCATGTTTGGTAGAAAAAGCTTCTACGGCCGAGAAAAACACTTTTGGTGCACCATGCAAGTACATTTGAGTTTCCCAGGCAAACGAAAGCAGTTACACCAAAGTTTCTAGTTTCTGTTTGTGTCTCCCCTGAGGAGGTTTCAGGCCAGCTATGTCTTTCAGTACTATCTCTTTTGGTTTGGAAGCTATTGCTGGACGTTTTGTAGAAAAAGCAGCTCTGGACGAGAAAAACACTTTCGGAGCACCATGCAGGTACATTTGAGTTTCCCAGGCAAACGAAAGCAGTTACACCAAAGTTTCTAGTTTCTGTTTGTGTCTCCCCTGAGGAGGTTTCAGGCTAGCAATGTCTTTCAGTACTATCTCTTTTGGTTTGGAAGCTATTGCTGGACGTTTGGCATGTTTTGTAGAAAAAGCTGTTCCGGCCGAGAAAAACACTTTCGGAGCACCATGCAGGTACATTTGAGTTTCCCAGGAAAACGAAAGCAGTGACACCAAAGTTTCTAGTTTCTGTTTGTGTCTCCCCTGAGGAGGTTTCAGGCCAGCAATATCGTTCAGAACTATCTCTTTTGGTTTGGAAGCTATTGCTGGACGTTTGGCATGTTTTGTAGAAAAAGCTGCTCCGGCCGAGAAAAACACTTTTGGTGCACCATGCAGGTACATTTGAGTTTCCCAGGAAAACGAAAGCAGTTACACCAAAGTTTCTAGTTTCTGTTTGTGTCTCCCCTGAGGAGGTTTCAGGCCAGCTATGTCTTTCAGTACTATCTCTATTGGTTTGGAAGCTATTGCTGGACATTTGGTAGAAAAAGCTGCTCTGGCCGAGAAAAACACTTTTGGTGCACCATGCAGGTACATTTGAGTTTCCCAGGCAAACGAAAGCAGTTACACCAAAGTTTCTAGTTTCTGTTTGTGTCTCCCCTGAGGAGGTTTCAGGCCAGCTATGTCTTTCAGAACTATCTCTTTTGGTTTGGAAGCTATTGCTGGACGTTTGGTAGAAAAAGCTGCTCCGGCCGAGAAAAACACTTTTGGTGCACCATGCAGGTACATTTGAGTTTCCCAGGCAAACGAAAGCAGTTACACCAAAGTTTCTAGTTTCTGTTTGTGTCTCCCCTGAGGAGGTTTCAGGCCAGCTATGTCTTTCAGTACTATCTCTTTTGGTTTGGAAGCTATTGCTGGACGTTTGGTAGAAAAAGCTGCTCCGGCCGAGAAAAACACTTTTGGTGCACCATGCAGGTACATTTGAGTTTCCCAGGAAAATGAAAGCAGTTACACCAAAGTTTCTAGTTTCTGTTTGTGTCTCCCCTGAGGAGGTTTCAGGCCAGCAATGTCTTTCAGTACTATCTCTTTTGGTTTGGAAGCTATTGCTGGACGTTTTGTAGAAAAAGCTGCTCCTGCCGAGAAAAACACTTTTGGTGCACCATGCAGGTACATTTGAGTTTCCCAGGCAAACGAAAGCAGTGACACCAAAGTTTCTAGTTTCTGTTTGTGTCTCCCCTGAGGAGGTTTCAGGCCAGCTATGTCTTTCAGTACTATCTCTTTTGGTTTGGAGGCTATTGCTGGACGTTTGGCATGTTTGGTAGAAAAAGCTTCTACGGCCGAGAAAAACACTTTTGGTGCACCATGCAAGTACATTTGAGTTTCCCAGGCAAACGAAAGCAGTTACACCAAAGTTTCTAGTTTCTGTTTGTGTCTCCCCTGAGGAG
The DNA here is from genome assembly GCA_022605575.1 of Laterallus jamaicensis coturniculus. Taxonomy (NCBI): domain Eukaryota; kingdom Metazoa; phylum Chordata; class Aves; order Gruiformes; family Rallidae; genus Laterallus; species Laterallus jamaicensis. Next base: position 5,034,724 of record JAKCOX010000001.1, read on the forward strand.
GTTTCAGGCCAGCTATGTCTTTCAGTACTATCTCTTTTGGTTTGGAAGCTATTGCTGGACGTTTTGTAGAAAAAGCAGCTCTGGACGAGAAAAACACTTTCGGAGCACCATGCAGGTACATTTGAGTTTCCCAGGCAAACGAAAGCAGTTACACCAAAGTTTCTAGTTTCTGTTTGTGTCTCCCCTGAGGAGGTTTCAGGCTAGCAATGTCTTTCAGTACTATCTCTTTTGGTTTGGAAGCTATTGCTGGACGTTTGGCATGTTTTGTAGAAAAAGCTGTTCCGGCCGAGAAAAACACTTTTGGTGCACCATGCAGGTACATTTGAGTTTCCCAGGCAAACGAAAGCAGTGACACCTAAGTTTATAGTTTCTGTTTGTGTCTCCCCTGAGGAGGTTTCAGGCCAGCTATGTCTTTCAGTACTATCTCTTTTGGTTTGGAAGCTATTGCTGGGCGTTTGGTAGAAAAAGCTGCTCAGGCCGAGAAAAACTCTTTTGGTGCACCATGCAGGTACATTTGAGTTTCCCAGGCAAACGAAAGCAGTTACACCAAAGTTTCTAGTTTCTGTTTGTGTCTCCCCTGAGGAGGTTTCAGGCCAGCAATATCTTTCAGAACTATCTCTTTTGGTTTGGAAGCTATTGCTGGACGTTTGGTAGAAAAAGCTGCTCCGGCCGAGAAAAACACTTTTGGTGCACCATGCAGGTACATTTGAGTTTCCCAGGAAAACGAAAGCAGTTACACCAAAGTTTCTAGTTTCTGTTTGTGTCTCCCCTGAGGAGGTTTCAGGCCAGCTATGTCTTTCAGTACTATCTCTTTTGGTTTGGAAGCTATTGCTTGACGTTTTGTAGAAAAAGCTTATCCGGCCGAGAAAAACACTTTTGGTGCTCAATGCAGGTACATTTGAGTTTCCCAGGCAAACGAAAGCAGTTACACCAAAGTTTCTAGTTTCTGTTTGTGTCTCCCCTGAGGAGGTTTCAGGCCTGCTATGTCTTTCAGTACTATCTCTTTTGGTTTGGAAGCTATTGCTGGACGTTTGCTAGAAAAAGCTGCTCCGGCCGAGAAAAACACTTTTGGTGCACCATGCAGGTACATTTGAGTTTCCCAGGCAAACGAAAGCAGTTACACCAAAGTTTCTAGTTTCTGTTTGTGTCTCCCCTGAGGAGGTTTCAGGCCAGCTATGTCTTTCAGTACTATCTCTTTTGGTTTGGAAGCTATTGCTGGACGTTTGGTAGAAAAAGCTGCTCTGGACGAGAAAAACACTTTCGGAGCACCATGCAGGTACATTTGAGTTTCCCAGGCAAACGAAAGCAGTTACACCAAAGTTTCTAGTTTCTGTTTGTGTCTCCCCTGAGGAGGTTTCAGGCCAGCTATGTCTTTCAGTACTATCTCTTTTGGTTTGGAAGCTATTGCTGGACGTTTGGTAGAAAAAGCTGCTCCGGCCGAGAAAAACACTTTTGGTGCACCATGCAGGTACATTTGAGTTTCCCAGGAAAATGAAAGCAGTTACACCAAAGTTTCTAGTTTCTGTTTGTGTCTCCCCTGAGGAGGTTTCAGGCCAGCAATGTCTTTCAGTACTATCTCTTTTGGTTTGGAAGCTATTGCTGGACGTTTTGTAGAAAAAGCTGCTCCGGCCGAGAAAAACACTTTTGGTGCACCATGCAGGTACATTTGAGTTTCCCAGGCAAACGAAAGCAGTGACACCAAAGTTTCTAGTTTCTGTTTGTGTCTCCCCTGAGGAGGTTTCAGGCCAGCTATGTCTTTCAGTACTATCTCTTTTGGTTTGGAGGCTATTGCTGGACGTTTGGCATGTTTGGTAGAAAAAGCTTCTACGGCCGAGAAAAACACTTTTGGTGCACCATGCAAGTACATTTGAGTTTCCCAGGCAAACGAAAGCAGTTACACCAAAGTTTCTAGTTTCTGTTTGTGTCTCCCCTGAGGAGGTTTCAGGCCAGCTATGTCTTTCAGTACTATCTCTTTTGGTTTGGAAGCTATTGCTGGACGTTTTGTAGAAAAAGCAGCTCTGGACGAGAAAAACACTTTCGGAGCACCATGCAGGTACATTTGAGTTTCCCAGGCAAACGAAAGCAGTTACACCAAAGTTTCTAGTTTCTGTTTGTGTCTCCCCTGAGGAGGTTTCAGGCTAGCAATGTCTTTCAGTACTATCTCTTTTGGTTTGGAAGCTATTGCTGGACGTTTGGCATGTTTTGTAGAAAAAGCTGTTCCGGCCGAGAAAAACACTTTCGGAGCACCATGCAGGTACATTTGAGTTTCCCAGGAAAACGAAAGCAGTGACACCAAAGTTTCTAGTTTCTGTTTGTGTCTCCCCTGAGGAGGTTTCAGGCCAGCAATATCGTTCAGAACTATCTCTTTTGGTTTGGAAGCTATTGCTGGACGTTTGGCATGTTTTGTAGAAAAAGCTGCTCCGGCCGAGAAAAACACTTTTGGTGCACCATGCAGGTACATTTGAGTTTCCCAGGAAAACGAAAGCAGTTACACCAAAGTTTCTAGTTTCTGTTTGTGTCTCCCCTGAGGAGGTTTCAGGCCAGCTATGTCTTTCAGTACTATCTCTATTGGTTTGGAAGCTATTGCTGGACATTTGGTAGAAAAAGCTGCTCTGGCCGAGAAAAACACTTTTGGTGCACCATGCAGGTACATTTGAGTTTCCCAGGCAAACGAAAGCAGTTACACCAAAGTTTCTAGTTTCTGTTTGTGTCTCCCCTGAGGAGGTTTCAGGCCAGCTATGTCTTTCAGAACTATCTCTTTTGGTTTGGAAGCTATTGCTGGACGTTTGGTAGAAAAAGCTGCTCCGGCCGAGAAAAACACTTTTGGTGCACCATGCAGGTACATTTGAGTTTCCCAGGCAAACGAAAGCAGTTACACCAAAGTTTCTAGTTTCTGTTTGTGTCTCCCCTGAGGAGGTTTCAGGCCAGCTATGTCTTTCAGTACTATCTCTTTTGGTTTGGAAGCTATTGCTGGACGTTTGGTAGAAAAAGCTGCTCCGGCCGAGAAAAACACTTTTGGTGCACCATGCAGGTACATTTGAGTTTCCCAGGAAAATGAAAGCAGTTACACCAAAGTTTCTAGTTTCTGTTTGTGTCTCCCCTGAGGAGGTTTCAGGCCAGCAATGTCTTTCAGTACTATCTCTTTTGGTTTGGAAGCTATTGCTGGACGTTTTGTAGAAAAAGCTGCTCCTGCCGAGAAAAACACTTTTGGTGCACCATGCAGGTACATTTGAGTTTCCCAGGCAAACGAAAGCAGTGACACCAAAGTTTCTAGTTTCTGTTTGTGTCTCCCCTGAGGAGGTTTCAGGCCAGCTATGTCTTTCAGTACTATCTCTTTTGGTTTGGAGGCTATTGCTGGACGTTTGGCATGTTTGGTAGAAAAAGCTTCTACGGCCGAGAAAAACACTTTTGGTGCACCATGCAAGTACATTTGAGTTTCCCAGGCAAACGAAAGCAGTTACACCAAAGTTTCTAGTTTCTGTTTGTGTCTCCCCTGAGGAGGTTTCAGGCCAGCTATGTCTTTCAGTACTATCTCTTTTGGTTTGGAAGCTATTGCTGGACGTTTTGTAGAAAAAGCAGCTCTGGACGAGAAAAACACTTTCGGAGCACCATGCAGGTACATTTGAGTTTCCCAGGCAAACGAAAGCAGTTACACCAAAGTTTCTAGTTTCTGTTTGTGTCTCCCCTGAGGAGGTTTCAGGCTAGCAATGTCTTTCAGTACTATCTCTTTTGGTTTGGAAGCTATTGCTGGACGTTTGGCATGTTTTGTAGAAAAAGCTGTTCCGGCCGAGAAAAACACTTTTGGTGCACCATGCAGGTACATTTGAGTTTCCCAGGCAAACGAAAGCAGTGACACCTAAGTTTATAGTTTCTGTTTGTGTCTCCCCTGAGGAGGTTTCAGGCCAGCTATGTCTTTCAGTACTATCTCTTTTGGTTTGGAAGCTATTGCTGGGCGTTTGGTAGAAAAAGCTGCTCAGGCCGAGAAAAACTCTTTTGGTGCACCATGCAGGTACATTTGAGTTTCCCAGGCAAACGAAAGCAGTTACACCAAAGTTTCTAGTTTCTGTTTGTGTCTCCCCTGAGGAGGTTTCAGGCCAGCAATATCTTTCAGAACTATCTCTTTTGGTTTGGAAGCTATTGCTGGACGTTTGGTAGAAAAAGCTGCTCCGGCCGAGAAAAACACTTTTGGTGCACCATGCAGGTACATTTGAGTTTCCCAGGAAAACGAAAGCAGTTACACCAAAGTTTCTAGTTTCTGTTTGTGTCTCCCCTGAGGAGGTTTCAGGCCAGCTATGTCTTTCAGTACTATCTCTTTTGGTTTGGAAGCTATTGCTTGACGTTTTGTAGAAAAAGCTTATCCGGCCGAGAAAAACACTTTTGGTGCTCAATGCAGGTACATTTGAGTTTCCCAGGCAAACGAAAGCAGTTACACCAAAGTTTCTAGTTTCTGTTTGTGTCTCCCCTGAGGAGGTTTCAGGCCTGCTATGTCTTTCAGTACTATCTCTTTTGGTTTGGAAGCTATTGCTGGACGTTTGCTAGAAAAAGCTGCTCCGGCCGAGAAAAACACTTTTGGTGCACCATGCAGGTACATTTGAGTTTCCCAGGCAAACGAAAGCAGTTACACCAAAGTTTCTAGTTTCTGTTTGTGTCTCCCCTGAGGAGGTTTCAGGCCAGCTATGTCTTTCAGTACTATCTCTTTTGGTTTGGAAGCTATTGCTGGACGTTTGGTAGAAAAAGCTGCTCTGGACGAGAAAAACACTTTCGGAGCACCATGCAGGTACATTTGAGTTTCCCAGGCAAACGAAAGCAGTTACACCAAAGTTTCTAGTTTCTGTTTGTGTCTCCCCTGAGGAGGTTTCAGGCTAGCAATGTCTTTCATTACTATCTCTTTTGGTTTGGAAGCTATTGTTGGACGTTTGGCATGTTTTGTAGAAAAAGCTCCTCCGGCCGAGAAAAACACTTTTGGTGCACCATGCAGGTACATTTGAGTTTCCCAGGCAAACGAAAGCAGTTACACCAAAGTTTCTAGTTTCTGTTTGTGTCTCCCCTGAGGAGGTTTCAGGCCAGCTATGTCTTTCAGTACTATCTCTTTTGGTTTGGAAGCTATTGCTGGGCGTTTGGTAGAAAAAGCTGCTCTGGCCGAAAAAACACTTTTGGTGCACCATGCAGGTACATTTGAGTTTCCCAGGCAAACGAAAGCAGTGACACCAAAGTTTCTAGTTTCTGTTTGTGTCTCCCCTGAGGAGGTTTCAGGCCAGCAATATCTTTCAGAACTATCTCTTTTGGTTTGGAATCTATTGCTGGACGTTTGGTAGAAAAAGCTGCTCCGGCCGAGAAAAACACTTTTGGTGCACCATGCAGGTACATTTGAGTTTCCCAGGCAAACGAAAGCAGTTACACCAAAGTTTCTAGTTTCTGTTTGTGTCTCCCCTGAGGAGGTTTCAGGCCAGCTATGTCTTTCAGTACTATCTCTTTTGGTTTGGAAGCTATTGCTGGACGTTTTGTAGAAAAAGCTGCTCCGGCCGAGAAAAACACTTTTGGTGCACAATGCAGGTACATTTGAGTTTCCCAGGCAAACGAAAGCAGTTACACCAAAGTTTCTAGTTTCTGTTTGTGTCTCCCCTGAGGAGGTTTCAGGCCAGCAATGTCTTTCAGTACTATCTCTGTTGGTTTGGAAGCTATTGCTGGACGTTTGGTAGAAAAAGCTTCTCAGGCCGAGAAAAACACTTTTGGTGCACCATGCAGGTACATTTGAGTTTCCCAGGCAAACGAAAGCAGTTACACCAAAGTTTCTAGTTTCTGTTTGTGTCTCCCCTGAGGAGGTTTCAGGCCAGCTATGTCTTTCAGTACTATCTCTTTTGGTTTGGAAGCTATTGCTGGACGTTTTGTAGAAAAAGCTGCTCTGGCCGAGAAAAACACTTTCGGAGCACCATGCAGGTACATTTGAGTTTCCCAGGAAAACGAAAGCAGTGACACCAAAGTTTCTAGTTTCTGTTTGTGTCTCCCCTGAGGAGGTTTCAGGCCAGCAATATCGTTCAGAACTATCTCTTTTGGTTTGGAAGCTATTGCTGGACGTTTGGCATGTTTTGTAGAAAAAGCTGCTCCGGCCGAGAAAAACACTTTTGGTGCACCATGCAGGTACATTTGAGTTTCCCAGGAAAACGAAAGCAGTTACACCAAAGTTTCTAGTTTCTGTTTGTGTCTCCCCTGAGGAGGTTTCAGGCCAGCTATGTCTTTCAGTACTATCTCTTTTGGTTTGGAAGCTATTGCTGGACATTTGGTAGAAAAAGCTGCTCTGGCCGAGAAAAACACTTTTGGTGCACCATGCAGGTACATTTGAGTTTCCCAGGCAAACGAAAGCAGTTACACCAAAGTTTCTAGTTTCTGTTTGTGTCTCCCCTGAGGAGGTTTCAGGCCAGCTATGTCTTTCAGAACTATCTCTTTTGGTTTGGAAGCTATTGCTGGACGTTTGGTAGAAAAAGCTGCTCCGGCCGAGAAAAACACTTTTGGTGCACCATGCAGGTACATTTGAGTTTCCCAGGCAAACGAAAGCAGTTACACCAAAGTTTCTAGTTTCTGTTTGTGTCTCCCCTGAGGAGGTTTCAGGCCAGCTATGTCTTTCAGTACTATCTCTTTTGGTTTGGAAGCTATTGCTGGACGTTTGGTAGAAAAAGCTGCTCCGGCCGAGAAAAACACTTTTGGTGCACCATGCAGGTACATTTGAGTTTCCCAGGAAAATGAAAGCAGTTACACCAAAGTTTCTAGTTTCTGTTTGTGTCTCCCCTGAGGAGGTTTCAGGCCAGCAATGTCTTTCAGTACTATCTCTTTTGGTTTGGAAGCTATTGCTGGACGTTTTGTAGAAAAAGCTGCTCCGGCCGAGAAAAACACTTTTGGTGCACCATGCAGGTACATTTGAGTTTCCCAGGCAAACGAAAGCAGTGACACCAAAGTTTCTAGTTTCTGTTTGTGTCTCCCCTGAGGAGGTTTCAGGCCAGCTATGTCTTTCAGTACTATCTCTTTTGGTTTGGAGGCTATTGCTGGACGTTTGGCATGTTTGGTAGAAAAAGCTTCTACGGCCGAGAAAAACACTTTTGGTGCACCATGCAAGTACATTTGAGTTTCCCAGGCAAACGAAAGCAGTTACACCAAATTTTCTAGTTTCTGTTTGTGTCTCCCCTGAGGAGGTTTCAGGCCAGCTATGTCTTTCAGTACTATCTCTTTTGGTTTGGAAGCTATTGCTGGACGTTTTGTAGAAAAAGCAGCTCTGGACGAGAAAAACACTTTCGGAGCACCATGCAGGTACATTTGAGTTTCCCAGGCAAACGAAAGCAGTTACACCAAAGTTTCTAGTTTCTGTTTGTGTCTCCCCTGAGGAGGTTTCAGGCTAGCAATGTCTTTCAGTACTATCTCTTTTGGTTTGGAAGCTATTGCTGGACGTTTGGCATGTTTTGTAGAAAAAGCTGTTCCGGCCGAGAAAAACACTTTTGGTGCACCATGCAGGTACATTTGAGTTTCCCAGGCAAACGAAAGCAGTGACACCTAAGTTTATAGTTTCTGTTTGTGTCTCCCCTGAGGAGGTTTCAGGCCAGCTATGTCTTTCAGTACTATCTCTTTTGGTTTGGAAGCTATTGCTGGGCGTTTGGTAGAAAAAGCTGCTCAGGCCGAGAAAAACTCTTTTGGTGCACCATGCAGGTACATTTGAGTTTCCCAGGCAAACGAAAGCAGTTACACCAAAGTTTCTAGTTTCTGTTTGTGTCTCCCCTGAGGAGGTTTCAGGCCAGCAATATCTTTCAGAACTATCTCTTTTGGTTTGGAAGCTATTGCTGGACGTTTGGTAGAAAAAGCTGCTCCGGCCGAGAAAAACACTTTTGGTGCACCATGCAGGTACATTTGAGTTTCCCAGGAAAACGAAAGCAGTTACACCAAAGTTTCTAGTTTCTGTTTGTGTCTCCCCTGAGGAGGTTTCAGGCCAGCTATGTCTTTCAGTACTATCTCTTTTGGTTTGGAAGCTATTGCTTGACGTTTTGTAGAAAAAGCTTCTCCGGCCGAGAAAAACACTTTTGGTGCTCAATGCAGGTACATTTGAGTTTCCCAGGCAAACGAAAGCAGTTACACCAAAGTTTCTAGTTTCTGTTTGTGTCTCCCCTGAGGAGGTTTCAGGCCTGCTATGTCTTTCAGTACTATCTCTTTTGGTTTGGAAGCTATTGCTGGACGTTTGCTAGAAAAAGCTGCTCCGGCCGAGAAAAACACTTTTGGTGCACCATGCAGGTACATTTGAGTTTCCCAGGCAAACGAAAGCAGTTACACCAAAGTTTCTAGTTTCTGTTTGTGTCTCCCCTGAGGAGGTTTCAGGCCAGCTATGTCTTTCAGTACTATCTCTTTTGGTTTGGAAGCTATTGCTGGACGTTTGGTAGAAAAAGCTGCTCCGGCCGAGAAAAACACTTTTGGTGCACCATGCAGGTACATTTGAGTTTCCCAGGCAAACGAAAGCAGTTACACCAAAGTTTCTAGTTTCTGTTTGTGTCTCCCCTGAGGAGGTTTCAGGCCAGCTATGTCTTTCAGTACTATCTCTTTTGGTTTGGAAGCTATTGCTGGACGTTTGGTAGAAAAAGCTGCTCCGGCCGAGAAAAACACTTTTGGTGCACCATGCAGGTACATTTGAGTTTCCCAGGAAAATGAAAGCAGTTACACCAAAGTTTCTAGTTTCTGTTTGTGTCTCCCCTGAGGAGGTTTCAGGCCAGCAATGTCTTTCAGTACTATCTCTTTTGGTTTGGAAGCTATTGCTGGATGTTTTGTAGAAAAAGCTGCTCCGGCCGAGAAAAACACTTTTGGTGCACCATGCAGGTACATTTGAGTTTCCCAGGCAAACGAAAGCAGTGACACCAAAGTTTCTAGTTTCTGTTTGTGTCTCCCCTGAGGAGGTTCAGGCCAGCTATGTCTTTCAGTACTATCTCTTTTGGTTTGGAGGCTATTGCTGGACGTTTGGCATGTTTGGTAGAAAAAGCTTCTACGGCCGAGAAAAACACTTTTGGTGCACCATGCAAGTACATTTGAGTTTCCCAGGCAAACTAAAGCAGTTACACCAAAGTTTCTAGTTTCTGTTTGTGTCTCCCCTGAGGAGGTTTCAGGCCAGCTATGTCTTTCAGTACTATCTCTTTTGGTTTGGAAGCTATTGCTGGACGTTTGGTAGAAAAAGCTGCTCTGGACGAGAAAAACACTTTTGGTGCACCATGCAGGTACATTTGAGTTTCCCAGGCAAACGAAAGCAGTTACACCAAAGTTTCTAGTTTCTGTTTGTGTCTCCCCTGAGGAGGTTTCAGGCTAGCAATGTCTTTCATTACTATCTCTTTTGGTTTGGAAGCTATTGCTGGACGTTTGGCATGTTTTGTAGAAAAAGCTGCTCCGGCCGAGAAAAACACTTTTGGTGCACCATGCAGGTACATTTGAGTTTCCCAGGCAAACGAAAGCAGTTACACCAAAGTTTCTAGTTTCTGTTTGTGTCTCCCCTGAGGAGGTTTCAGGCCAGCAATATCTTTCAGAACTATCTCTTTTGGTTTGGAAGCTATTGCTGGACGTTTGGTAGAAAAAGCTGCTCCGGCCGAGAAAAACACTTTTGGTGCACCATGCAGGTACATTTGAGTTTCCCAGGAAAACGAAAGCAGTTACACCAAAGTTTCTAGTTTCTGTTTGTGTCTCCCCTGAGGAGGTTTCAGGCCAGCTATGTCTTTCAGTACTATCTCTTTTGGTTTGGAAGCTATTGCTGGACGTTTTGTAGAAAAAGCTTCTCCGGCCGAGAAAAACACTTTTGGTGCACAATGCAGGTACATTTGAGTTTCCCAGGCAAACGAAAGCAGTGACACCAAAGTTTCTAGTTTCTGTTTGTGTCTCCCCTGAGGAGGTTTCAGGCCAGCTATGTCTTTCAGTACTATCTCTTTTGGTTTGGAGGCTATTGCTGGACGTTTGGCATGTTTGGTAGAAAAAGCTTCTACGGCCGAGAAAAACACTTTTGGTGCACCATGCAAGTACATTTGAGTTTCCCAGGCAAACGAAAGCAGTTACACCAAAGTTTCTAGTTTCTGTTTGTGTCTCCCCTGAGGAGGTTTCAGGCCAGCTATGTCTTTCAGTACTATCTCTTTTGGTTTGGAAGCTATTGCTGGGCGTTTGGTAGAAAAAGCTGCTCCGGCCGAGAAAAACTCTTTTGGTGCACCATGCAGGTACATTTGAGTTTCCCAGGCAAACGAAAGCAGTTACACCAAAGTTTCTAGTTTCTGTTTGTGTCTCCCCTGAGGAGGTTTCAGGCCAGCAATATCTTTCAGAACTATCTCTTTTGGTTTGGAAGCTATTGCTGGACGTTTGGTAGAAAAAGCTGCTCCGGCCGAGAAAAACACTTTTGGTGCACCATGCAGGTACATTTGAGTTTCCCAGGAAAACAAAAGCAGTTACACCAAAGTTTCTAGTTTCTGTTTGTGTCCCCCCTGAGGAGGTTTCAGGCCAGCTATGTCTTTCAGTACTATCTCTTTTGGTTTGGAAGCTATTGCTTGACGTTTTGTAGAAAAAGCTTCTCCGGCCGAGAAAAACACTTTTGGTGCTCAATGCAGGTACATTTGAGTTTCCCAGGCAAACGAAAGCAGTTACACCAAAGTTTCTAGTTTCTGTTTGTGTCTCCCCTGAGGAGGTTTCAGGCCTGCTATGTCTTTCAGTACTATCTCTTTTGGTTTGGAAGCTATTGCTGGACGTTTGGTAGAAAAAGCTGCTCCGGCCGAGAAAAACACTTTTGGTGCACCATGCAGGTACATTTGAGTTTCCCAGGCAAACGAAAGCAGTTACACCAAAGTTTCTAGTTTCTGTTTGTGTCTCCCCTGAGGAGGTTTCAGGCCAGCTATGTCTTTCAGTACTATCTCTTTTGGTTTGGAAGCTATTGCTGGACGTTTGGTAGAAAAAGCTTCTCCGGCCGAGAAAAACACTTTTGGTGCACCATGCAGGTACATTTGAGTTTCCCAGGCAAACGAAAGCAGTTACACCAAAGTTTCTAGTTTCTGTTTGTGTCTCCCCTGAGGAGGTTTCAGGCCAGCTATGTCTTTCAGTACTATCTCTTTTGGTTTGGAAGCTATTGCTGGACGTTTGGTAGAAAAAGCTGCTCCGGCCGAGAAAAACACTTTTGGTGCACCATGCAGGTACATTTGAGTTTCCCAGGAAAATGAAAGCAGTTACACCAAAGTTTCTAGTTTCTGTTTGTGTCTCCCCTGAGGAGGTTTCAGGCCAGCTATGTCTTTCAGTACTATCTCTTTTGGTTTGGAAGCTATTGCTGGATGTTTTGTAGAAAAAGCTGCTCCGGCCGAGAAAAACACTTTTGGTGCACCATGCAGGTACATTTGAGTTTCCCAGGCAAACGAAAGCAGTGACACCAAAGTTTCTAGTTTCTGTTTGTGTCTCCCCTGAGGAGGTTCAGGCCAGCTATGTCTTTCAGTACTATCTCTTTTGGTTTGGAGGCTATTGCTGGACGTTAGGCATGTTTGGTAGAAAAAGCTTCTACGGCCGAGAAAAACACTTTTGGTGCACCATGCAAGTACATTTGAGTTTCCCAGGCAAACGAAAGCAGTTACACCAAAGTTTCTAGTTTCTGTTTGTGTCTCCCCTGAGGAGGTTTCAGGCCAGCTATGTCTTTCAGTACTATCTCTTTTGGTTTGGAAGCTATTGCTGGACGTTTGGTAGAAAAAGCTGCTCTGGACGAGAAAAACACTTTCGGAGCACCATGCAGGTACATTTGAGTTTCCCAGGCAAACGAAAGCAGTTACACCAAAGTTTCTAGTTTCTGTTTGTGTCTCCCCTGAGGAGGTTTCAGGCTAGCAATGTCTTTCATTACTATCTCTTTTGGTTTGGAAGCTATTGCTGGACGTTTGGCATGTTTTGTAGAAAAAGCTGCTCCGGCTGAGAAAAACACTTTTTGTGCACCATGCAGGTACATTTGAGTTTCCCAGGCAAACGAAAGCAGTTACACCAAAGTTTCTAGTTTCTGTTTGGGTCTCCCCTGAGGAGGTTTCAGGCCTGCTATGTCTTTCAGTACTATCTCTTTTGGTTTGGAAGCTATTGCTGGACGTTTGGTAGAAAAAGCTGCTCCGGCCGAGAAAAACACTTTTGGTGCACCATGCAGGTACATTTGAGTTTCCCAGGCAAACGAAAGCAGTTACACCAAAGTTTCTAGTTTCTGTTTGTGTCTCCCCTGAGGAGGTTTCAGGCCAGCTATGTCTTTCAGTACTATCTCTTTTGGTTTGGAAGCTATTGCTGGACGTTTGGTAGAAAAAGCTTCTCCGGCCGAGAAAAACACTTTTGGTGCACCATGCAGGTACATTTGAGTTTCCCAGGAAAACGAAAGCAGTTACACCAAAGTTTCTAGTTTCTGTTTGTGTCTCCCCTGAGGAGGTTTCAGGCCAGCTATGTCTTTCAGTACTATCTCTTTTGGTTTGGAAGCTATTGCTGGACGTTTGGTAGAAAAAGCTGCTCCGGCCGAGAAAAACACTTTTGGTGCACCATGCAGGTACATTTGAGTTTCCCAGGAAAATGAAAGCAGTTACACCAAAGTTTCTAGTTTCTGTTTGTGTCTCCCCTGAGGAGGTTTCAGGCCAGCAATGTCTTTCAGTACTATCTCTTTTGGTTTGGAAGCTATTGCTGGATGTTTTGTAGAAAAAGCTGCTCCGGCCGAGAAAAACACTTTTGGTGCACCATGCAGGTACATTTGAGTTTCCCAGGCAAACGAAAGCAGTGACACCAAAGTTTCTAGTTTCTGTTTGTGTCTCCCCTGAGGAGGTTCAGGCCAGCTATGTCTTTCAGTACTATCTCTTTTGGTTTGGAGGCTATTGCTGGACGTTTGGCATGTTTGGTAGAAAAAGCTTCTACGGCCGAGAAAAACACTTTTGGTGCACCATGCAAGTACATTTGAGTTTCCCAGGCAAACTAAAGCAGTTACACCAAAGTTTCTAGTTTCTGTTTGTGTCTCCCCTGAGGAGGTTTCAGGCCAGCTATGTCTTTCAGTACTATCTCATTTGGTTTGGAAGCTATTGCTGGACGTTTGGTAGAAAAAGCTGCTCCGGCCGAGAAAAACACTTTCGGAGCACCATGCAGGTACATTTGAGTTTCCCAGGCAAACGAAAGCAGTGACACCAAAGTTTCTAGTTTCTGTTTGTGTCTCCCCTGAGGAGGTTTCAGGCTAGCAATGTCTTTCATTACTATCTCTTTTGGTTTGGAAGCTATTGCTGGACGTTTGGCATGTTTTGTAGAAAAAGCTGCTCTGGCTGAGAAAAACACTTTTGGTGCACCATGCAGGTACATTTGAGTTTCCCAGGCAAACGAAAGCAGTTACACCAAAGTTTCTAGTTTCTGTTTGTGTCTCCCCTGAGGAGGTTTCAGGCCAGCAATATCGTTCAGAACTATCTCTTTTGGTTTGGAAGCTATTTCTGGACGTTTGGCATGTTTTGTAGAAAAAGCTGCTCCGGCCGAGAAAAACACTTTTGGTGCACCATGCAGGTACATTTGAGTTTCCCAGGCAAACGAAAGCAGTTACACCAAAGTTTCTAGTTTCTGTTTGTGTCTCCCCTGAGGAGGTTTCAGGCCAGCAATATCTTTCAGAACTATCTCTTTTGGTTTGGAAGCTATTGCTGGACGTTTGGTAGAAAAAGCTGCTCCGGCCGAGAAAAACACTTTTGGTGGACCATGCAGGTACATTTGAGTTTCCCAGGAAAACGAAAGCAGTTACACCAAAGTTTCTAGTTTCTGTTTGTGTCTCCCCTGAGGAGGTTTCAGGCCAGCTATGTCTTTCAGTACTATCTCTTTTGGTTTGGAAGCTATTGCTGGACGTTTTGTAGAAAAAGCTTCTCCGGCCGAGAAAAACACTTTTGGTGCACCATGCAGGTACATTTGAGTTTCCCAGGCAAACGAAAGCAGTGACACCAAAGTTTCTAGTTTCTGTTTGTGTCTCCCCTGAGGAGGTTTCAGGCCAGCTATGTCTTTCAGTACTATCTCTTTTGGTTTGGAAGCTATTGCTGGACGTTTGGTAGAAAAAGCTTCTCTCGCCGAGAAAAACACTTTTGGTGCACCATGCAGGTACATTTGAGTTTCCCAGGCAAACGAAAGCAGTTACACCAAAGTTTCTAGTTTCTGTTTGTGTCTCCCCTGAGGAGGTTTCAGGCCAGCTATGTCTTTCAGTACTATCTCTTTTGGTTTGGAAGCTATTGCTGGACGTTTGGTAGAAAAAGCTGCTCCGGCCGAGAAAAACACTTTTGGTGCACCATGCAGGTACATTTGAGTTTCCCAGGCAAACGAAAGCAGTGACACCAAAGTTTCTAGTTTCTGTTTGTGTCTCCCCTGAGGAGGTTTCAGGCCAGCTATGTCTTTCAGTACTATCTCTTTTGGTTTGGAAGCTATTGCTGGACGTTTGGCATGTTTGGTAGAAAAAGCTTCTCCGGCCGAGAAAAACACTTTTGGTGCACCATGCAGGTACATTTGAGTTTCCCAGGCAAACGAAAGCAGTTACACCAAAGTTTCTAGTTTCTGTTTGTGTCTCCCCTGAGGAGGTTTCAGGCCAGCTATGTCTTTCAGTACTATCTCTTTTGGTTTGGAAGCTATTGCTGGACGTTTGGTAGAAAAAGCTGCTCTGGCCGAGAAAAACACTTTTGGTGCACCATGCAGGTACATTTGAGTTTCCCAGGCAAACGAAAGCAGTGACACCAAAGTTTCTAGTTTCTGTTTGTGTCTCCCCTGAGGAGGTTTCAGGCCAGCAATATCTTTCAGAACTATCTCTTTTGGTTTGGAATCTATTGCTGGACGTTTGGTAGAAAAAGCTGCTCCGGCCGAGAAAAACACTTTTGGTGCACCATGCAGGTACATTTGAGTTTCCCAGGCAAACGAAAGCAGTGACACCAAAGTTTCTAGTTTCTGTTTGTGTCTCCCCTGAGGAGGTTTCAGGCCAGCTATGTCTTTCAGTACTATCTCTTTTGGTTTGGAAGCTATTGCTGGACGTTTGGTAGAAAAAGCTGCTCCGGCTGAGAAAAACACTTTTTGTGCACCATGCAGGTACATTTGAGTTTCCCAGGCAAACAAAAGCAGTTACACCAAAGTTTCTAGTTTCTGTTTGTGTCTCCCCTGAGGAGGTTTCAGGCCAGCAATGTCTTTCAGTACTATCTCTTTTGGTTTGGAAGCTATTGCTGGACGTTTGGTAGAAAAAGCTTCTCAGGCCGAGAAAAACACTTTTGGTGCACCATGCAGGTACATTTGAGTTTCCCAGGAAAACAAAAGCAGTGACACCAAAGTTTCTAGTTTCTGTTTGTGTCTCCCCTGAGGAGGTTTCAGGCCAGCTATGTCTTTCAGTACTATCTCTTTTGGTTTGGAAGCTATTGCTGGACGTTTTGTAGAAAAAGCTGCTCCGGCCGAGAAAAACACTTTCGGAGCACCATGCAGGTACATTTGAGTTTCCCAGGCAAACGAAAGCAGTGACACCAAAGTTTCTAGTTTCTTTTTGTGTCTCCCCTGAGGAGGTTTCAGGCCAGCAATATCGTTCAGAACTATCTCTTTTGGTTTGGAAGCTATTGCTGGACGTTTGGCATGTTTTGTAGAAAAAGCTGCTCCGGCCGAGAAAAACACTTTTGGTGCACCATGCAGGTACATTTGAGTTTCCCAGGAAAACGAAAGCAGTTACACCAAAGTTTCTAGTTTCTGTTTGTGTCTCCCCTGAGGAGGTTTCAGGCCAGCTATGTCTTTCAGTACTATCTCTATTGGTTTGGAAGCTATTGCTGGACATTTGGTAGAAAAAGCTGCTCTGGCCGAGAAAAACACTTTTGGTGCACCATGCAGGTACATTTGAGTTTCCCAGGCAAACGAAAGCAGTTACACCAAAGTTTCTAGTTTCTGTTTGTGTCTACCCTGAGGAGGTTTCAGGCCAGCTATGTCTTTCAGAACTATCTCTTTTGGTTTGGAAGCTATTGCTGGACGTTTGGTAGAAAAAGCTGCTCCGGACGAGAAAAACACTTTTGGTGCACCATGCAGGTACATTTGAGTTTCCCAGGCAAACGAAAGCAGTTACACCAAAGTTTCTAGTTTCTGTTTGTGTCTCCCCTGAGGAGGTTTCAGGCCAGCTATGTCTTTCAGTACTATCTCTTTTGGTTTGGAAGCTATTGCTGGACGTTTGGTAGAAAAAGCTGCTCCGGCCGAGAAAAACACTTTTGGTGCACCATGCAGGTACATTTGAGTTTCCCAGGAAAATGAAAGCAGTTACACCAAAGTTTCTAGTTTCTGTTTGTGTCTCCCCTGAGGAGGTTTCAGGCCAGCAATGTCTTTCAGTACTATCTCTTTTGGTTTGGAAGCTATTGCTGGACGTTTTGTAGAAAAAGCTGCTCCGGCCGAGAAAAACACTTTTGGTGCACCATGCAGGTACATTTGAGTTTCCCAGGCAAACGAAAGCAGTGACACCAAAGTTTCTAATTTCTGTTTGTGTCTCCCCTGAGGAGGTTTCAGGCCAGCTATGTCTTTCAGTACTATCTCTTTTGGTTTGGAGGCTATTGCTGGACGTTTGGCATGTTTGGTAGAAAAAGCTTCTACGGCCGAGAAAAACACTTTTGGTGCACCATGCAGGTACATTTGAGTTTCCCAGGCAAACGAAAGCAGTTACACCAAAGTTTCTAGTTTCTGTTTGTGTCTCCCCTGAGGAGGTTTCAGGCCAGCTATGTCTTTCAGTACTATCTCTTTTGGTTTGGAAGCTATTGCTGGACGTTTGGTAGAAAAAGCAGCTCTGGACGAGAAAAACACTTTCGGAGCACCATGCAGGTACATTTGAGTTTCCCAGGCAAACGAAAGCAGTTACACCAAAGTTTCTAGTTTCTGTTTATGTCTCCCCTGAGGAGGTTTCAGGCTAGCAATGTCTTTCAGTACTATCTCTTTTGGTTTGGAAGCTATTGCTGGACGTTTGGCATGTTTTGTAGAAAAAGCTGTTCCGGCCGAGAAAAACACTTTTGGTGCACCATGCAGGTACATTTGAGTTTCCCAGGCAAACGAAAGCAGTGACACCAAAGTTTATAGTTTCTGTTTGTGTCTCCCCTGAGGAGGTTTCAGGCCAGCTATGTCTTTCAGTACTATCTCTTTTGGTTTGGAAGCTATTGCTGGGCGTTTGGTAGAAAAAGCTGCTCTGGCCGAGAAAAACTCTTTTTGTGCACCATGCAGGTACATTTGAGTTTCCCAGGCAAACGAAAGCAGTTACACCAAAGTTTCTAGTTTCTGTTTGTGTCTCCCCTGAGGAGGTTTCAGGCCAGCAATATCTTTCAGAACTATCTCTTTTGGTTTGGAAGCTATTGCTGGACGTTTGGTAGAAAAAGCTGCTCCGGCCGAGAAAAACACTTTTGGTGCACCATGCAGGTACATTTGAGTTTCCCAGGAAAACGAAAGCAGTTACACCAAAGTTTCTAGTTTCTGTTTGTGTCTCCCCTGAGGAGGTTTCAGGCCAGCTATGTCTTTCAGTACTATCTCTTTTGGTTTGGAAGCTATTGCTTGACGTTTTGTAGAAAAAGCTTCTCCGGCCGAGAAAAACACTTTTGGTGCTCAATGCAGGTACATTTGAGTTTCCCAGGCAAACGAAAGCAGTTACACCAAAGTTTCTAGTTTCTGTTTGTGTCTCCCCTGAGGAGGTTTCAGGCCTGCTATGTCTTTCAGTACTATCTCTTTTGGTTTGGAAGCTATTGCTGGACGTTTGGTAGAAAAAGCTGCTCCGGCCGAGAAAAACACTTTTGGTGCACCATGCAGGTACATTTGAGTTTCCCAGGCAAACGAAAGCAGTTACACCAAAGTTTCTAGTTTCTGTTTGTGTCTCCCCTGAGGAGGTTTCAGGCCAGCTATGTCTTTCAGTACTATCTCTTTTGGTTTGGAAGCTATTGCTGGACGTTTGGTAGAAAAAGCTGCTCCGGCCGAGAAAAACACTTTTGGTGCACCATGCAGGTACATTTGAGTTTCCCAGGCAAACGAAAGCAGTTACACCAAAGTTTCTAGTTTCTGTTTGTGTCTCCCCTGAGGAGGTTTCAGGCCAGCTATGTCTTTCAGTACTATCTCTTTTGGTTTGGAAGCTATTGCTGGACGTTTGGTAGAAAAAGCTGCTCCGGCCGAGAAAAACACTTTTGGTGCACCATGCAGGTACATTTGAGTTTCCCAGGAAAATGAAAGCAGTTACACCAAAGTTTCTAGTTTCTGTTTGTGTCTCCCCTGAGGAGGTTTCAGGCCAGCTATGTCTTTCAGTACTATCTCTTTTGGTTTGGAAGCTATTGCTGGATGTTTTGTAGAAAAAGCTGCTCCGGCCGAGAAAAACACTTTTGGTGCACCATGCAGGTACATTTGAGTTTCCCAGGCAAACGAAAGCAGTGACACCAAAGTTTCTAGTTTCTGTTTGTGTCTCCCCTGAGGAGGTTCAGGCCAGCTATGTCTTTCAGTACTATCTCTTTTGGTTTGGAGGCTATTGCTGGACGTTTGGCATGTTTGGTAGAAAAAGCTTCTACGGCCGAGAAAAACACTTTTGGTGCACCATGCAAGTACATTTGAGTTTCCCAGGCAAACTAAAGCAGTTACACCAAAGTTTCTAGTTTCTGTTTGTGTCTCCCCTGAGGAGGTTTCAGGCCAGCTATGTCTTTCAGTACTATCTCTTTTGGTTTGGAAGCTATTGCTGGACGTTTGGTAGAAAAAGCTGCTCTGGACGAGAAAAACACTTTCGGAGCACCATGCAGGTACATTTGAGTTTCCCAGGCAAACGAAAGCAGTTACACCAAAGTTTCTAGTTTCTGTTTGTGTCTCCCCTGAGGAGGTTTCAGGCTAGCAATGTCTTTCAATACTATCTCTTTTGGTTTGGAAGCTATTGCTGGGCGTTTGGTAGAAAAAGCTTCTCCGGCCGAGAAAAACACTTTTGGTGCACCATGCAGGTACATTTGAGTTTCCCAGGCAAACGAAAGCAGTGACACCAAAGTTTCTAGTTTCTGTTTGTGTCTCCCCTGAGGAGGTTTCAGGCCAGCAATATCTTTCAGAACTATCTCTTTTGGTTTGGAAGCTATTGCTGGACGTTTGGTAGAAAAAGCTGCTCCGGCCGAGAAAAACACTTTTGGTGCACCATGCAGGTACATTTGAGTTTCCCAGGAAAACGAAAGCAGTTACACCAAAGTTTCTAGTTTCTGTTTGTGTCTCCCCTGAGGAGGTTTCAGGCCAGCTATGTCTTTCAGTACTATCTCTTTTGGTTTGGAAGCTATTGCTGGACGATTTGTAGAAAAAGCTTCTCCGGCCGAGAAAAACACTTTTGGTGCACAATGCAGATACATTTGAGTTTCCCAGGCAAACGAAAGCAGTTACACCAAAGTTTCTAGTTTCTGTTTGTGTCTCCCCTGAGGAGGTTTCAGGCCAGCAATATCGTTCAGAACTATCTCTTTTGGTTTGGAAGCTATTGCTGGACGTTTGGCATGTTTTGTAGAAAAAGCTTCTCCGGCCGAGAAAAACACATTTGGTGCACCATGCAAGTACATTTGAGTTTCCCAGGCAAACGAAAGCAGTTACACCAAAGTTTCTAGTTTCTGTTTGTGTCTCCCCTGAGGAGGTTTCAGGCCAGCTATGTCTTTCAGTACTATCTCTTTTGGTTTGGAAGCTATTGCTGGACGTTTGGTAGAAAAAGCTGCTCCGGCCGAGAAAAACACTTTTGGTGCACCATGCAGGTACATTTGAGTTTCCCAGGAAAATGAAAGCAGTTACACCAAAGTTTCTAGTTTCTGTTTGTGTCTCCCCTGAGGAGGTTTCAGGCCAGCAATGTCTTTCAGTACTATCTCTTTTGGTTTGGAAGCTATTGCTGGACGTTTTGTAGAAAAAGCTGCTCCGGCCGAGAAAAACACTTTTGGTGCACCATGCAGGTACATTTGAGTTTCCCAGGCAAACGAAAGCAGTTACACCAAAGTTTCTAATTTCTGTTTGTGTCTCCCCTGAGGAGGTTTCAGGCCAGCTATGTCTTTCAGTACTATCTCTTTTGGTTTGGAGGCTATTGCTGGACGTTTGTCATGTTTGGTAGAAAAAGCTTCTACGGCCGAGAAAAACAATTTTGGTGCACCATGCAAGTACATTTGAGTTTCCCAGGCAAACGAAAGCAGTTACACCAAAGTTTCTAGTTTCTGTTTGTGTCTCCCCTGAGGAGGTTTCAGGCCAGCTATGTCTTTCAGTACTATCTCTTTTGGTTTGGAAGCTATTGCTGGACGTTTGGTAGAAAAAGCTGCTCTGGACGAGAAAAACACTTTCGGAGCACCATGCAGGTACATTTGAGTTTCCCAGGCAAACGAAAGCAGTTACACCAAAGTTTCTAGTTTCTGTTTGTGTCTCCCCTGAGGAGGTTTCAGGCTAGCAATGTCTTTCAGTACTATCTCTTTTGGTTTGGAAGCTATTGCTGGACGTTTGGCATGTTTTGTAGAAAAAGCTGTTCAGGCCGAGAAAAACACTTTTGGTGCACCATGCAGGTACATTTGAGTTTCCCAGGCAAACGAAAGCAGTGACACCAAAGTTTATAGTTTCTGTTTGTGTCTCCCCTGAGGAGGTTTCAGGCCAGCTATGTCTTTCAGTACTATCTCTTTTGGTTTGGAAGCTATTGCTGGGCGTTTGGTAGAAAAAGCTGCTCTGGCCGAGAAAAACTCTTTTGGTGCACCATGCAGGTACATTTGAGTTTCCCAGGCAAACGAAAGCAGTTACACCAAAGTTTCTAGTTTCTGTTTGTGTCTCCCCTGAGGAGGTTTCAGGCCAGCAATATCTTTCAGAACTATCTCTTTTGGTTTGGAAGCTATTGCTGGACGTTTGGTAGAAAAAGCTGCTCCGGCCGAGAAAAACACTTTTGGTGCACCATGCAGGTACATTTGAGTTTCCCAGGAAAACGAAAGCAGTTACACCAAAGTTTCTAGTTTCTGTTTGTGTCTCCCCTGAGGAGGTTTCAGGCCAGCTATGTCTTTCAGTACTATCTCTTTTGGTTTGGAAGCTATTGCTTGACGTTTTGTAGAAAAAGCTTCTCCGGCCGAGAAAAACACTTTTGGTGCTCAATGCAGGTACATTTGAGTTTCCCAGGCAAACGAAAGCAGTTACACCAAAGTTTCTAGTTTCTGTTTGTGTCTCCCCTGAGGAGGTTTCAGGCCTGCTATGTCTTTCAGTACTATCTCTTTTGGTTTGGAAGCTATTGCTGGACGTTTTGTAGAAAAAGCTGCTCCGGCCGAGAAAAACACTTTTGGTGCACCATGCAGGTACATTTGAGTTTCCCAGGCAAACGAAAGCAGTTACACCAAAGTTTCTAGTTTCTGTTTGTGTCTCCCCTGAGGAGGTTTCAGGCCAGCTATGTCTTTCAGTACTATCTCTTTTGGTTTGGAAGCTATTGCTGGACGTTTGGTAGAAAAAGCTGCTCCGGCCGAGAAAAACACTTTTGGTGCACCATGCAGGTACATTTGAGTTTCCCAGGCAAACGAAAGCAGTTACACCAAAGTTTCTAGTTTCTGTTTGTGTCTCCCCTGAGGAGGTTTCAGGCCAGCTATGTCTTTCAGTACTATCTCTTTTGGTTTGGAAGCTATTGCTGGACGTTTGGTAGAAAAAGCTTCTCCGGCCGAGAAAAACACTTTTGGTGCACCATGCAGGTACATTTGAGTTTCCCAGGAAAATGAAAGCAGTTACACCAAAGTTTCTAGTTTCTGTTTGTGTCTCCCCTGAGGAGGTTTCAGGCCAGCAATGTCTTTCAGTACTATCTCTTTTGGTTTGGAAGCTATTGCTGGATGTTTTGTAGAAAAAGCTGCTCCGGCCGAGAAAAACACTTTTGGTGCACCATGCAGGTACATTTGAGTTTCCCAGGCAAACGAAAGCAGTGACACCAAAGTTTCTAGTTTCTGTTTGTGTCTCCCCTGAGGAGGTTCAGGCCAGCTATGTCTTTCAGTACTATCTCTTTTGGTTTGGAGGCTATTGCTGGACGTTTGGCATGTTTGGTAGAAAAAGCTTCTACGGCCGAGAAAAACACTTTTGGTGCACCATGCAAGTACATTTGAGTTTCCCAGGCAAACGAAAGCAGTTACACCAAAGTTTCTAGTTTCTGTTTGTGTCTCCCCTGAGGAGGTTTCAGGCCAGCTATGTCTTTCAGTACTATCTCTTTTGGTTTGGATGCTATTGCTGGACGTTTGGTAGAAAAAGCAGCTCTGGACGAGAAAAACACTTTCGTCGCACCATGCAGGTAAATTTGAGTTTCCCAGGCAAACGAAAGCAGTTACACCAAAGTTTCTAGTTTCTGTTTGTGTCTCCCCTGAGGAGGTTTCAGGCTAGCAATGTCTTTCAGTACTATCTCTTTTGGTTTGGAAGCTATTGCTGGACGTTTGGCATGTTTTGTAGAAAAAGCTTCTCCGGCCGAGAAAAACACTTTTGGTGCACCATGCAGGTACATTTGAGTTTCCCAGGCAAACGAAAGCAGTGACACCAAAGTTTATAGTTTCTGTTTGTGTCTCCCCTGAGGAGGTTTCAGGCCAGCTATGTCTTTCAGTACTATCTCTTTTGGTTTGGAAGCTATTGCTGGGCGTTTGGTAGAAAAAGCTGCTCTGGCCGAGAAAAACTCTTTTGGTGCACCATGCAGGTACATTTGAGTTTCCCAGGCAAACGAAAGCAGTTACACCAAAGTTTCTAGTTTCTGTTTGTGTCTCCCCTGAGGAGGTTTCAGGCCAGCAATATCTTTCAGAACTATCTCTTTTGGTTTGGAAGCTATTGCTGGACGTTTGGTAGAAAAAGCTGCTCCGGCCGAGAAAAACACTTTTGGTGCACCATGCAGGTACATTTGAGTTTCCCAGGAAAACGAAAGCAGTTACACCAAAGTTTCTAGTTTCTGTTTGTGTCTCCCCTGAGGAGGTTTCAGGCCAGCTATGTCTTTCAGTACTATCTCTTTTGGTTTGGAAGCTATTGCTTGACGTTTTGTAGAAAAAGCTTATCCGGCCGAGAAAAACACTTTTGGTGCTCAATGCAGGTACATTTGAGTTTCCCAGGCAAACGAAAGCAGTTACACCAAAGTTTCTAGTTTCTGTTTGTGTCTCCCCTGAGGAGGTTTCAGGCCTGCTATGTCTTTCAGTACTATCTCTTTTGGTTTGGAAGCTATTGCTGGACGTTTGGTAGAAAAAGCTGCTCCGGCCGAGAAAAACACTTTTGGTGCACCATGCAGGTACATTTGAGTTTCCCAGGCAAACGAAAGCAGTTACACCAAAGTTTCTAGTTTCTGTTTGTGTCTCCCCTGAGGAGGTTTCAGGCCAGCTATGTCTTTCAGTACTATCTCTTTTGGTTTGGAAGCTATTGCTGGACGTTTGGTAGAAAAAGCTGCTCCGGCCGAGAAAAACACTTTTGGTGCACCATGCAGGTACATTTGAGTTTCCCAGGCAAACGAAAGCAGTTACACCAAAGTTTCTAGTTTCTGTTTGTGTCTCCCCTGAGGAGGTTTCAGGCCAGCTATGTCTTTCAGTACTATCTCTTTTGGTTTGGAAGCTATTGCTGGACGTTTGGTAGAAAAAGCTGCTCCGGCCGAGAAAAACACTTTTGGTGCACCATGCAGGTACATTTGAGTTTCCCAGGAAAATGAAAGCAGTTACACCAAAGTTTCTAGTTTCTGTTTGTGTCTCCCCTGAGGAGGTTTCAGGCCAGCAATGTCTTTCAGTACTATCTCTTTTGGTTTGGAAGCTATTGCTGGATGTTTTGTAGAAAAAGCTGCTCCGGCCGAGAAAAACACTTTTGGTGCACCATGCAGGTACATTTGAGTTTCCCAGGCAAACGAAAGCAGTGACACCAAAGTTTCTAGTTTCTGTTTGTGTCTCCCCTGAGGAGGTTCAGGCCAGCTATGTCTTTCAGTACTATCTCTTTTGGTTTGGAGGCTATTGCTGGACGTTTGGCATGTTTGGTAGAAAAAGCTTCTACGGCCGAGAAAAACACTTTTGGTGCACCATGCAAGTACATTTGAGTTTCCCAGGCAAACGAAAGCAGTGACACCAAAGTTTCTAGTTTCTGTTTGTGTCTCCCCTGAGGAGGTTTCAGGCCAGCTATGTCTTTCAGTACTATCTCTTTTGGTTTGGAAGCTATTGCTGGACGTTTGGCATGTTTGGTAGAAAAAGCTGCTCTGGACGAGAAAAACACTTTTGGTGCACCATGCAGGTACATTTGAGTTTCCCAGGCAAACGAAAGCAGTGACACCAAAGTTTCTAGTTTCTGTTTGTGTCTCCCCTGAGGAGGTTTCAGGCCAGCAATATCTTTCAGAACTATCTCTTTTGGTTTGGAAGCTATTGCTGGACGTTTGGTAGAAAAAGCTGCTCCGGCCGAGAAAAACACTTTTGGTGCACCATGCAGGTACATTTGAGTTTCCCAGGAAAACGAAAGCAGTTACACCAAAGTTTCTAGTTTCTGTTTGTGTCTCCCCTGAGGAGGTTTCAGGCCAGCTATGTCTTTCAGTACTATCTCTTTTGGTTTGGAAGCTATTGCTGGACGTTTTGTAGAAAAAGCTTCTCCGGCCGAGAAAAACACTTTTGGTGCACAATGCAGGTACATTTGAGTTTCCCAGGCAAACGAAAGCAGTTACACCAAAGTTTCTAGTTTCTGTTTGTGTCTCCCCTGAGGAGGTTTCAGGCCAGCAATGTCTTTCAGTACTATCTCTTTTGGTTTGGAAGCTATTGCTGGACGTTTGGTAGAAAAAGCTTCTCAGGCCGAGAAAAACACTTTTGGTGCACCATGCAGGTACATTTGAGTTTCCCAGGCAAACGAAAGCAGTGACACCAAAGTTTCTAGTTTCTGTTTGTGTCTCCCCTGAGGAGGTTTCAGGCCAGCTATGTCTTTCAGTACTATCTCTTTTGGTTTGGAAGCTATTGCTGGACGTTTGGTAGAAAAAGCTGCTCTGTCCTAGAAAAACACTTTCGGAGCACCATGCAGGTACATTTGAGTTTCCCAGGCAAACGAAAGCAGTGACACCAAAGTTTCTAGTTTCTGTTTGTGTCTCCCCTGAGGAGGTTTCAGGCCAGCAATATCGTTCAGAACTATCTCTTTTGGTTTGGAAGCTATTGCTGGACGTTTGGTAGAAAAAGCTGCTCCGGCCGAGAAAAACACTTTTGGTGCACCATGCAGGTACATTTGAGTTTCCCAGGAAAACGAAAGCAGTTACACCAAAGTTTCTAGTTTCTGTTTGTGTCTCCCCTGAGGAGGTTTCAGGCCAGCTATGTCTTTCAGTACTATCTCTTTTGGTTTGGAAGCTATTGCTGGACGTTTTGTAGAAAAAGCTTCTCCGGCCGAGAAAAACACTTTTGGTGCACAATGCAGGTACATTTGAGTTTCCCAGGCAAACGAAAGCAGTTACACCAAAGTTTCTAGTTTCTGTTTGTGTCTCCCCTGAGGAGGTTTCAGGCCAGCAATGTCTTTCAGTACTATCTCTTTTGGTTTGGAAGCTATTGCTGGACGTTTGGTAGAAAAAGCTTCTCAGGCCGAGAAAAACACTTTTGGTGCACCATGCAGGTACATTTGAGTTTCCCAGGCAAACGAAAGCAGTGACACCAAAGTTTCTAGTTTCTGTTTGTGTCTCCCCTGAGGAGGTTTCAGGCCAGCTATGTCTTTCAGTACTATCTCTTTTGGTTTGGAAGCTATTGCTGGACGTTTGGTAGAAAAAGCTGCTCTGTCCTAGAAAAACACTTTCGGAGCACCATGCAGGTACATTTGAGTTTCCCAGGCAAACGAAAGCAGTGACACCAAAGTTTCTAGTTTCTGTTTGTGTCTCCCCTGAGGAGGTTTCAGGCCAGCAATATCGTTCAGAACTATCTCTTTTGGTTTGGAAGCTATTGCTGGACGTTTGGCATGTTTTGTAGAAAAAGCTGCTCTGGCCGAGAAAAACACTTTTGGTGCACCATGCAGGTACATTTGAGTTTCCCAGGCAAACGAAAGCAGTGACACCAAAGTTTCTAGTTTCTGTTTGTGTCTCCCCTGAGGAGGTTCAGGCCAGCTATGTCTTTCAGTACTATCTCTTTTGGTTTGGAGGCTATTGCTGGACGTTTGGCATGTTTGGTAGAAAAAGCTTCTACGGCCGAGAAAAACACTTTTGGTGCACCATGCAAGTACATTTGAGTTTCCCAGGCAAACGAAAGCAGTTACACCAAAGTTTCTAGTTTCTGTTTGTGTCTCCCCTGAGGAGGTTTCAGGCCAGCTATGTCTTTCAGTACTATCTCTTTTGGTTTGGAAGCTATTGCTGGACGTTTGGTAGAAAAAGCTGCTCCGGCCGAGAAAAACACTTTCGGAGCACCATGCAGGTAAATTTGAGTTTCCCAGGCAAACGAAAGCAGTTACACCAAAGTTTCTAGTTTCTGTTTGTGTCTCCCCTGAGGAGGTTTAAGGCTAGCAATGTCTTTCAGTACTATCTCTTTTGGTTTGGAAGCTATTGCTGGACGTTTGGCATGTTTTGTAGAAAAAGCTGTTCCGGCCGAGAAAAACACTTTTGGTGCACCATGCAGGTACATTTGAGTTTCCCAGGCAAACGAAAGCAGTGACACCAAAGTTTATAGTTTCTGTTTGTGTCTCCCCTGAGGAGGTTTCAGGCCAGCTATGTCTTTCAGTACTATCTCTTTTGGTTTGGAAGCTATTGCTGGACGTTTGGTAGAAAAAGCTGCTCCGGCCGAGAAAAACACTTTTGGTGCACCATGCAGGTACATTTGAGTTTCCCAGGCAAACGAAAGCAGTTACACCAAAGTTTCTAGTTTCTGTTTGTGTCTCCCCTGAGGAGGTTTCAGGCCAGCTATGTCTTTCAGTACTATCTCTTTTGGTTTGGAAGCTATTGCTTGACGTTTTGTCGAAAAAGCTTATCCGGCCGAGAAAAACACTTTTGGTGCTCAATGCAGGTACATTTGAGTTTCCCAGGCAAACGAAAGCAGTTACACCAAAGTTTCTAGTTTCTGTTTGTGTCTCCCCTGAGGAGGTTTCAGGCCTGCTATGTCTTTCAGTACTATCTCTTTTGGTTTGGAAGCTATTGCTGGACGTTTGGTAGAAAAAGCTGCTCCGGCCGAGAAAAACACTTTTGGTGCACCATGCAGGTACATTTGAGTTTCCCAGGCAAACGAAAGCAGTTACACCAAAGTTTCTAGTTTCTGTTTGTGTCTCCCCTGAGGAGGTTTCAGGCCAGCTATGTCTTTCAGTACTATCTCTTTTGGTTTGGAAGCTATTGCTGGACGTTTGGTAGAAAAAGCTGCTCCGGCCGAGAAAAACACTTTTGGTGCACCATGCAGGTACATTTGAGTTTCCCAGGCAAACGAAAGCAGTTACACCAAAGTTTCTAGTTTCTGTTTGTGTCTCCCCTGAGGAGGTTTCAGGCCAGCTATGTCTTTCAGTACTATCTCTTTTGGTTTGGAAGCTATTGCTTGACGTTTTGTAGAAAAAGCTTATCCGGCCGAGAAAAACACTTTTGGTGCTCAATGCAGGTACATTTGAGTTTCCCAGGCAAACGAAAGCAGTTACACCAAAGTTTCTAGTTTCTGTTTGTGTCTCCCCTGAGGAGGTTTCAGGCCTGCTATGTCTTTCAGTACTATCTCTTTTGGTTTGGAAGCTATTGCTGGACGTTTGGTAGAAAAAGCTGCTCCGGCCGAGAAAAACACTTTTGGTGCACCATGCAGGTACATTTGAGTTTCCCAGGCAAACGAAAGCAGTTACACCAAAGTTTCTAGTTTCTGTTTGTGTCTCCCCTGAGGAGGTTTCAGGCCAGCTATGTCTTTCAGTACTATCTCTTTTGGTTTGGAAGCTATTGCTGGACGTTTGGTAGAAAAAGCTGCTCCGGCCGAGAAAAACACTTTTGGTGCACCATGCAGGTACATTTGAGTTTCCCAGGCAAACGAAAGCAGTTACACCAAAGTTTCTAGTTTCTGTTTGTGTCTCCCCTGAGGAGGTTTCAGGCCAGCTATGTCTTTCAGTACTATCTCTTTTGGTTTGGAAGCTATTGCTGGACGTTTGGTAGAAAAAGCTGCTCCGGCCGAGAAAAACACTTTTGGTGCACCATGCAGGTACATTTGAGTTTCCCAGGAAAATGAAAGCAGTTACACCAAAGTTTCTAGTTTCTGTTTGTGTCTCCCCTGAGGAGGTTTCAGGCCAGCAATGTCTTTCAGTACTATCTCTTTTGGTTTGGAAGCTATTGCTGGATGTTTTGTAGAAAAAGCTGCTCCGGCCGAGAAAAACACTTTTGGTGCACCATGCAGGTACATTTGAGTTTCCCAGGCAAACGAAAGCAGTGACACCAAAGTTTCTAGTTTCTGTTTGTGTCTCCCCTGAGGAGGTTCAGGCCAGCTATGTCTTTCAGTACTATCTCTTTTGGTTTGGAGGCTATTGCTGGACGTTTGGCATGTTTGGTAGAAAAAGCTTCTACGGCCGAGAAAAACACTTTTGGTGCACCATGCAAGTACATTTGAGTTTCCCAGGCAAACGAAAGCAGTTACACCAAAGTTTCTAGTTTCTGTTTGTGTCTCCCCTGAGGAGGTTTCAGGCCAGCTATGTCTTTCAGTACTATCTCTTTTGGTTTGGAAGCTATTGCTGGACGTTTGGCATGTTTGGTAGAAAAAGCTGCTCTGGACGAGAAAAACACTTTTGGTGCACCATGCAGGTACATTTGAGTTTCCCAGGCAAACG
Source organism: Laterallus jamaicensis coturniculus (assembly GCA_022605575.1). NCBI lineage: Eukaryota > Metazoa > Chordata > Aves > Gruiformes > Rallidae > Laterallus > Laterallus jamaicensis. Next base: position 5,063,395 of record JAKCOX010000001.1, read on the forward strand.
AAAGCAGTGACACCAAAGTTTCTAGTTTCTGTTTGTGTCTCCCCTGAGGAGGTTTCAGGCCAGCAATATCTTTCAGAACTATCTCTTTTGGTTTGGAAGCTATTGCTGGACGTTTGGTAGAAAAAGCTGCTCCGGCCGAGAAAAACACTTTTGGTGCACCATGCAGGTACATTTGAGTTTCCCAGGAAAACGAAAGCAGTTACACCAAAGTTTCTAGTTTCTGTTTGTGTCTCCCCTGAGGAGGTTTCAGGCCAGCTATGTCTTTCAGTACTATCTCTTTTGGTTTGGAAGCTATTGCTGGACGTTTTGTAGAAAAAGCTTCTCCGGCCGAGAAAAACACTTTTGGTGCACAATGCAGGTACATTTGAGTTTCCCAGGCAAACGAAAGCAGTTACACCAAAGTTTCTAGTTTCTGTTTGTGTCTCCCCTGAGGAGGTTTCAGGCCAGCAATGTCTTTCAGTACTATCTCTTTTGGTTTGGAAGCTATTGCTGGACGTTTGGTAGAAAAAGCTTCTCAGGCCGAGAAAAACACTTTTGGTGCACCATGCAGGTACATTTGAGTTTCCCAGGCAAACGAAAGCAGTGACACCAAAGTTTCTAGTTTCTGTTTGTGTCTCCCCTGAGGAGGTTTCAGGCCAGCTATGTCTTTCAGTACTATCTCTTTTGGTTTGGAAGCTATTGCTGGACGTTTGGTAGAAAAAGCTGCTCTGTCCTAGAAAAACACTTTCGGAGCACCATGCAGGTACATTTGAGTTTCCCAGGCAAACGAAAGCAGTGACACCAAAGTTTCTAGTTTCTGTTTGTGTCTCCCCTGAGGAGGTTTCAGGCCAGCAATATCGTTCAGAACTATCTCTTTTGGTTTGGAAGCTATTGCTGGACGTTTGGTAGAAAAAGCTGCTCCGGCCGAGAAAAACACTTTTGGTGCACCATGCAGGTACATTTGAGTTTCCCAGGAAAACGAAAGCAGTTACACCAAAGTTTCTAGTTTCTGTTTGTGTCTCCCCTGAGGAGGTTTCAGGCCAGCTATGTCTTTCAGTACTATCTCTTTTGGTTTGGAAGCTATTGCTGGACGTTTTGTAGAAAAAGCTTCTCCGGCCGAGAAAAACACTTTTGGTGCACAATGCAGGTACATTTGAGTTTCCCAGGCAAACGAAAGCAGTTACACCAAAGTTTCTAGTTTCTGTTTGTGTCTCCCCTGAGGAGGTTTCAGGCCAGCAATGTCTTTCAGTACTATCTCTTTTGGTTTGGAAGCTATTGCTGGACGTTTGGTAGAAAAAGCTTCTCAGGCCGAGAAAAACACTTTTGGTGCACCATGCAGGTACATTTGAGTTTCCCAGGCAAACGAAAGCAGTGACACCAAAGTTTCTAGTTTCTGTTTGTGTCTCCCCTGAGGAGGTTTCAGGCCAGCTATGTCTTTCAGTACTATCTCTTTTGGTTTGGAAGCTATTGCTGGACGTTTGGTAGAAAAAGCTGCTCTGTCCTAGAAAAACACTTTCGGAGCACCATGCAGGTACATTTGAGTTTCCCAGGCAAACGAAAGCAGTGACACCAAAGTTTCTAGTTTCTGTTTGTGTCTCCCCTGAGGAGGTTTCAGGCCAGCAATATCGTTCAGAACTATCTCTTTTGGTTTGGAAGCTATTGCTGGACGTTTGGCATGTTTTGTAGAAAAAGCTGCTCTGGCCGAGAAAAACACTTTTGGTGCACCATGCAGGTACATTTGAGTTTCCCAGGCAAACGAAAGCAGTGACACCAAAGTTTCTAGTTTCTGTTTGTGTCTCCCCTGAGGAGGTTCAGGCCAGCTATGTCTTTCAGTACTATCTCTTTTGGTTTGGAGGCTATTGCTGGACGTTTGGCATGTTTGGTAGAAAAAGCTTCTACGGCCGAGAAAAACACTTTTGGTGCACCATGCAAGTACATTTGAGTTTCCCAGGCAAACGAAAGCAGTTACACCAAAGTTTCTAGTTTCTGTTTGTGTCTCCCCTGAGGAGGTTTCAGGCCAGCTATGTCTTTCAGTACTATCTCTTTTGGTTTGGAAGCTATTGCTGGACGTTTGGTAGAAAAAGCTGCTCCGGCCGAGAAAAACACTTTCGGAGCACCATGCAGGTAAATTTGAGTTTCCCAGGCAAACGAAAGCAGTTACACCAAAGTTTCTAGTTTCTGTTTGTGTCTCCCCTGAGGAGGTTTAAGGCTAGCAATGTCTTTCAGTACTATCTCTTTTGGTTTGGAAGCTATTGCTGGACGTTTGGCATGTTTTGTAGAAAAAGCTGTTCCGGCCGAGAAAAACACTTTTGGTGCACCATGCAGGTACATTTGAGTTTCCCAGGCAAACGAAAGCAGTGACACCAAAGTTTATAGTTTCTGTTTGTGTCTCCCCTGAGGAGGTTTCAGGCCAGCTATGTCTTTCAGTACTATCTCTTTTGGTTTGGAAGCTATTGCTGGACGTTTGGTAGAAAAAGCTGCTCTGGCCGAGAAAAACACTTTTGGTGCACCATGCAGGTACATTTGAGTTTCCCAGGCAAACGAAAGCAGTTACACCAAAGTTTCTAGTTTCTGTTTGTGTCTCCCCTGAGGAGGTTTCAGGCCAGCTATGTCTTTCAGTACTATCTCTTTTGGTTTGGAAGCTATTGCTTGACGTTTTGTCGAAAAAGCTTATCCGGCCGAGAAAAACACTTTTGGTGCTCAATGCAGGTACATTTGAGTTTCCCAGGCAAACGAAAGCAGTTACACCAAAGTTTCTAGTTTCTGTTTGTGTCTCCCCTGAGGAGGTTTCAGGCCTGCTATGTCTTTCAGTACTATCTCTTTTGGTTTGGAAGCTATTGCTGGACGTTTGGTAGAAAAAGCTGCTCCGGCCGAGAAAAACACTTTTGGTGCACCATGCAGGTACATTTGAGTTTCCCAGGCAAACGAAAGCAGTTACACCAAAGTTTCTAGTTTCTGTTTGTGTCTCCCCTGAGGAGGTTTCAGGCCAGCTATGTCTTTCAGTACTATCTCTTTTGGTTTGGAAGCTATTGCTGGACGTTTGGTAGAAAAAGCTGCTCCGGCCGAGAAAAACACTTTTGGTGCACCATGCAGGTACATTTGAGTTTCCCAGGCAAACGAAAGCAGTTACACCAAAGTTTCTAGTTTCTGTTTGTGTCTCCCCTGAGGAGGTTTCAGGCCAGCTATGTCTTTCAGTACTATCTCTTTTGGTTTGGAAGCTATTGCTGGACGTTTGGTAGAAAAAGCTGCTCCGGCCGAGAAAAACACTTTTGGTGCACCATGCAGGTACATTTGAGTTTCCCAGGAAAATGAAAGCAGTTACACCAAAGTTTCTAGTTTCTGTTTGTGTCTCCCCTGAGGAGGTTTCAGGCCAGCAATGTCTTTCAGTACTATCTCTTTTGGTTTGGAAGCTATTGCTGGATGTTTTGTAGAAAAAGCTGCTCCGGCCGAGAAAAACACTTTTGGTGCACCATGCAGGTACATTTGAGTTTCCCAGGCAAACGAAAGCAGTGACACCAAAGTTTCTAGTTTCTGTTTGTGTCTCCCCTGAGGAGGTTCAGGCCAGCTATGTCTTTCAGTACTATCTCTTTTGGTTTGGAGGCTATTGCTGGACGTTTGGCATGTTTGGTAGAAAAAGCTTCTACGGCCGAGAAAAACACTTTTGGTGCACCATGCAAGTACATTTGAGTTTCCCAGGCAAACTAAAGCAGTTACACCAAAGTTTCTAGTTTCTGTTTGTGTCTCCCCTGAGGAGGTTTCAGGCCAGCTATGTCTTTCAGTACTATCTCTTTTGGTTTGGAAGCTATTGCTGGACGTTTGGTAGAAAAAGCTGCTCTGGACGAGAAAAACACTTTCGGAGCACCATGCAGGTACATTTGAGTTTCCCAGGCAAACGAAAGCAGTTACACCAAAGTTTCTAGTTTCTGTTTGTGTCTCCCCTGAGGAGGTTTCAGGCTAGCAATGTCTTTCATTACTATCTCTTTTGGTTTGGAAGCTATTGCTGGACGTTTGGCATGTTTTGTAGAAAAAGCTGCTCCGGCCGAGAAAAACACTTTTGGTGCACAATGCAGGTACATTTGAGTTTCCCAGGCAAACGAAAGCAGTTACACCAAAGTTTCTAGTTTCTGTTTGTGTCTCCCCTGAGGAGGTTTCAGGCCAGCAATGTCTTTCAGTACTATCTCTTTTGGTTTGGAAGCTATTGCTGGACGTTTGGTAGAAAAAGCTTCTCAGGCCGAGAAAAACACTTTTGGTGCACCATGCAGGTACATTTGAGTTTCCCAGGCAAACGAAAGCAGTGACACCAAAGTTTCTAGTTTCTGTTTGTGTCTCCCCTGAGGAGGTTTCCGGCCAGCTATGTCTTTCCGTACTATCTCTTTTGGTTTGGAAGCTATTGCTGGACGTTTGGTAGAAAAAGCTGCTCTGTCCTAGAAAAACACTTTCGGAGCACCATGAAGGTACATTTGAGTTTCCCAGGCAAACGAAAGCAGTGACACCAAAGTTTCTAGTTTCTGTTTGTGTCTCCCCTGAGGAGGTTTCAGGCCAGCAATATCGTTCAGAACTATCTCTTTTGGTTTGGAAGCTATTGCTGGACGTTTGGCAAGTTTTGTAGAAAAAGCTTCTCTGGCCGAGAAAAACACTTTTGGTGCACCATGCAGGTACATTTGAGTTTCCCAGGCAAACGAAAGCAGTGACACCAAAGTTTCTAGTTTCTGTTTGTGTCTCCCCTGAGGAGGTTTCAGGCCAGCTATGTCTTTCAGTACTATCTCTTTTGGTTTGGAGGCTATTGCTGGACGTTTGGCATGTTTGGTAGAAAAAGCTTCTACGGCCGAGAAAAACACTTTTGGTGCACCATGCAAGTACATTTGAGTTTCCCAGGCAAACGAAAGCAGTTACACCAAAGTTTCTAGTTTCTGTTTGTGTCTCCCCTGAGGAGGTTTCAGGCCAGCTATGTCTTTCAGTACTATCTCTTTTGGTTTGGAAGCTATTGCTGGACGTTTTGTAGAAAAAGCAGCTCTGGACGAGAAAAACACTTTCGGAGCACCATGCAGGTAAATTTGAGTTTCCCAGGCAAACGAAAGCAGTTACACCAAAGTTTCTAGTTTCTGTTTGTGTCTCCCCTGAGGAGGTTTCAGGCTAGCAATGTCTTTCAGTACTATCTCTTTTGGTTTGGAAGCTATTGCTGGACGTTTGGCATGTTTTGTAGAAAAAGCTGTTCCGGCCGAGAAAAACACTTTTGGTGCACCATGCAGGTACATTTGAGTTTCCCAGGCAAACGAAAGCAGTGACACCAAAGTTTATAGTTTCTGTTTGTGTCTCCCCTGAGGAGGTTTCAGGCCAGCTATGTCTTTCAGTACTATCTCTTTTGGTTTGGAAGCTATTGCTGGGCGTTTGGTAGAAAAAGCTGCTCTGGCCGAGAAAAACTCTTTTGGTGCACCATGCAGGTACATTTGAGTTTCCCAGGCAAACGAAAGCAGTTACACCAAAGTTTCTAGTTTCTGTTTGTGTCTCCCCTGAGGAGGTTTCAGGCCAGCAATATCTTTCAGAACTATCTCTTTTGGTTTGGAAGCTATTGCTGGACGTTTGGTAGAAAAAGCTGCTCCGGCCGAGAAAAACACTTTTGGTGCACCATGCAGGTACATTTGAGTTTCCCAGGCAAACGAAAGCAGTTACACCAAAGTTTCTAGTTTCTGTTTGTGTCTCCCCTGAGGAGGTTTCAGGCCAGCTATGTCTTTCAGTACTATCTCTTTTGGTTTGGAAGCTATTGCTGGACGTTTGGTAGAAAAAGCTTCTCCGGCCGAGAAAAACACTTTTGGTGCACCATGCAGGTACATTTGAGTTTCCCAGGAAAATGAAAGCAGTTACACCAAAGTTTCTAGTTTCTGTTTGTGTCTCCCCTGAGGAGGTTTCAGGCCAGCAATGTCTTTCAGTACTATCTCTTTTGGTTTGGAAGCTATTGCTGGATGTTTTGTAGAAAAAGCTGCTCCGGCCGAGAAAAACACTTTTGGTGCACCATGCAGGTACATTTGAGTTTCCCAGGCAAACGAAAGCAGTGACACCAAAGTTTCTAGTTTCTGTTTGTGTCTCCCCTGAGGAGGTTCAGGCCAGCTATGTCTTTCAGTACTATCTCTTTTGGTTTGGAGGCTATTGCTGGACGTTTGGCATGTTTGGTAGAAAAATCTTCTACGGCCGAGAAAAACACTTTTGGTGCACCATGCAAGTACATTTGAGTTTCCCAGGCAAACGAAAGCAGTTACACCAAAGTTTCTAGTTTCTGTTTGTGTCTCCCCTGAGGAGGTTTCAGGCCAGCTATGTCTTTCAGTACTATCTCTTTTGGTTTGGATGCTATTGCTGGACGTTTGGTAGAAAAAGCAGCTCTGGACGAGAAAAACACTTTCGTCGCACCATGCAGGTAAATTTGAGTTTCCCAGGCAAACGAAAGCAGTTACACCAAAGTTTCTAGTTTCTGTTTGTGTCTCCCCTGAGGAGGTTTCAGGCTAGCAATGTCTTTCAGTACTATCTCTTTTGGTTTGGAAGCTATTGCTGGACGTTTGGCATGTTTTGTAGAAAAAGCTGTTCCGGCCGAGAAAAACACTTTTGGTGCACCATGCAGGTACATTTGAGTTTCCCAGGCAAACGAAAGCAGTGACACCAAAGTTTATAGTTTCTGTTTGTGTCTCCCCTGAGGAGGTTTCAGGCCAGCTATGTCTTTCAGTACTATCTCTTTTGGTTTGGAAGCTATTGCTGGGCGTTTGGTAGAAAAAGCTGCTCTGGCCGAGAAAAACTCTTTTGGTGCACCATGCAGGTACATTTGAGTTTCCCAGGCAAACGAAAGCAGTTACACCAAAGTTTCTAGTTTCTGTTTGTGTCTCCCCTGAGGAGGTTTCAGGCCAGCAATATCTTTCAGAACTATCTCTTTTGGTTTGGAAGCTATTGCTGGACGTTTGGTAGAAAAAGCTGCTCCGGCCGAGAAAAACACTTTTGGTGCACCATGCAGGTACATTTGAGTTTCCCAGGAAAACGAAAGCAGTTACACCAAAGTTTCTAGTTTCTGTTTGTGTCTCCCCTGAGGAGGTTTCAGGCCAGCTATGTCTTTCAGTACTATCTCTTTTGGTTTGGAAGCTATTGCTTGACGTTTTGTAGAAAAAGCTTATCCGGCCGAGAAAAACACTTTTGGTGCTCAATGCAGGTACATTTGAGTTTCCCAGGCAAACGAAAGCAGTTACACCAAAGTTTCTAGTTTCTGTTTGTGTCTCCCCTGAGGAGGTTTCAGGCCTGCTATGTCTTTCAGTACTATCTCTTTTGGTTTGGAAGCTATTGCTGGACGTTTGGTAGAAAAAGCTGCTCCGGCCGAGAAAAACACTTTTGGTGCACCATGCAGGTACATTTGAGTTTCCCAGGCAAACGAAAGCAGTTACACCAAAGTTTCTAGTTTCTGTTTGTGTCTCCCCTGAGGAGGTTTCAGGCCAGCTATGTCTTTCAGTACTATCTTTTTTGGTTTGGAAGCTATTGCTGGACGTTTGGTAGAAAAAGCTGCTCCGGCCGAGAAAAACACTTTTGGTGCACCATGCAGGTACATTTGAGTTTCCCAGGCAAACAAAAGCAGTTACACCAAAGTTTCTAGTTTCTGTTTGTGTCTCCCCTGAGGAGGTTTCAGGCCAGCTATGTCTTTCAGTACTATCTCTTTTGGTTTGGAAGCTATTGCTGGACGTTTGGTAGAAAAAGCTGCTCCGGCCGAGAAAAACACTTTTGGTGCACCATGCAGGTACATTTGAGTTTCCCAGGAAAATGAAAGCAGTTACACCAAAGTTTCTAGTTTCTGTTTGTGTCTCCCCTGAGGAGGTTTCAGGCCAGCAATGTCTTTCAGTACTATCTCTTTTGGTTTGGAAGCTATTGCTGGATGTTTTGTAGAAAAAGCTGCTCCGGCCGAGAAAAACACTTTTGGTGCACCATGCAGGTACATTTGAGTTTCCCAGGCAAACGAAAGCAGTGACACCAAAGTTTCTAGTTTCTGTTTGTGTCTCCCCTGAGGAGGTTCAGGCCAGCTATGTCTTTCAGTACTATCTCTTTTGGTTTGGAGGCTATTGCTTGACGTTTGGCATGTTTGGTAGAAAAAGCTTCTACGGCCGAGAAAAACACTTTTGGTGCACCATGCAAGTACATTTGAGTTTCCCAGGCAAACGAAAGCAGTTACACCAAAGTTTCTAGTTTCTGTTTGTGTCTCCCCTGAGGAGGTTTCAGGCCAGCTATGTCTTTCAGTACTATCTCTTTTGGTTTGGAAGCTATTGCTGGACGTTTGGCATGTTTGGTAGAAAAAGCTGCTCTGGACGAGAAAAACACTTTTGGTGCACCATGCAGGTACATTTGAGTTTCCCAGGCAAACGAAAGCAGTTACACCAAAGTTTCTAGTTTCTGTTTGTGTCTCCCCTGAGGAGGTTTCAGGCCAGCAATATCTTTCAGAACTATCTCTTTTGGTTTGGAAGCTATTGCTGGACGTTTGGTAGAAAAAGCTGCTCCGGCCGAGAAAAACACTTTTGGTGCACCATGCAGGTACATTTGAGTTTCCCAGGAAAACGAAAGCAGTTACACCAAAGTTTCTAGTTTCTGTTTGTGTCTCCCCTGAGGAGGTTTCAGGCCAGCTATGTCTTTCAGTACTATCTCTTTTGGTTTGGAAGCTATTGCTGGACGTTTTGTAGAAAAAGCTTCTCCGGCCGAGAAAAACACTTTTGGTGCACAATGCAGGTACATTTGAGTTTCCCAGGCAAACGAAAGCAGTTACACCAAAGTTTCTAGTTTCTGTTTGTGTCTCCCCTGAGGAGGTTTCAGGCCAGCAATGTCTTTCAGTACTATCTCTTTTGGTTTGGAAGCTATTGCTGGACGTTTGGTAGAAAAAGCTTCTCAGGCCGAGAAAAACACTTTTGGTGCACCATGCAGGTACATTTGAGTTTCCCAGGCAAACGAAAGCAGTGACACCAAAGTTTCTAGTTTCTGTTTGTGTCTCCCCTGAAAAGGTTTCAGGCCAGCTATGTCTTTCAGTACTATCTCTTTTGGTTTGGAAGCTATTGCTGGACGTTTGGTAGAAAAAGCTGCTCTGTCCTAGAAAAACACTTTCGGAGCACCATGCAGGTACATTTGAGTTTCCCAGGCAAACGAAAGCAGTGACACCAAAGTTTCTAGTTTCTGTTTGTGTCTCCCCTGAGGAGGTTTCAGGCCAGCAATATCGTTCAGAACTATCTCTTTTGGTTTGGAAGCTATTGCTGGACGTTTGGTAGAAAAAGCTGCTCCGGCCGAGAAAAACACTTTTGGTGCACCATGCAGGTACATTTGAGTTTCCCAGGAAAACGAAAGCAGTTACACCAAAGTTTCTAGTTTCTGTTTGTGTCTCCCCTGAGGAGGTTTCAGGCCAGCTATGTCTTTCAGTACTATCTCTTTTGGTTTGGAAGCTATTGCTGGACGTTTTGTAGAAAAAGCTTCTCCGGCCGAGAAAAACACTTTTGGTGCACAATGCAGGTACATTTGAGTTTCCCAGGCAAACGAAAGCAGTTACACCAAAGTTTCTAGTTTCTGTTTGTGTCTCCCCTGAGGAGGTTTCAGGCCAGCAATGTCTTTCAGTACTATCTCTTTTGGTTTGGAAGCTATTGCTGGACGTTTGGTAGAAAAAGCTTCTCAGGCCGAGAAAAACACTTTTGGTGCACCATGCAGGTACATTTGAGTTTCCCAGGCAAACGAAAGCAGTGACACCAAAGTTTCTAGTTTCTGTTTGTGTCTCCCCTGAGGAGGTTTCAGGCCAGCTATGTCTTTCAGTACTATCTCTTTTGGTTTGGAAGCTATTGCTGGACGTTTGGTAGAAAAAGCTGCTCTGGCCGAGAAAAACACTTTCGGAGCACCATGCAGGTACATTTGAGTTTCCCAGGCAAACGAAAGCAGTGACACCAAAGTTTCTAGTTTCTGTTTGTGTCTCCCCTGAGGAGGTTTCAGGCCAGCAATATCGTTCAGAACTATCTCTTTTGGTTTGGAAGCTATTGCTGGACGTTTGGCATGTTTTGTAGAAAAAGCTGCTCTGGCCGAGAAAAACACTTTTGGTGCACCATGCAGGTACATTTGAGTTTCCCAGGCAAACGAAAGCAGTGACACCAAAGTTTCTAGTTTCTGTTTGTGTCTCCCCTGAGGAGGTTCAGGCCAGCTATGTCTTTCAGTACTATCTCTTTTGGTTTGGAGGCTATTGCTGGACGTTTGGCATGTTTGGTAGAAAAAGCTTCTACGGCCGAGAAAAACACTTTTGGTGCACCATGCAAGTACATTTGAGTTTCCCAGGCAAACGAAAGCAGTTACACCAAAGTTTCTAGTTTCTGTTTGTGTCTCCCCTGAGGAGGTTTCAGGCCAGCTATGTCTTTCAGTACTATCTCTTTTGGTTTGGAAGCTATTGCTGGACGTTTGGTAGAAAAAGCTGCTCCGGCCGAGAAAAACACTTTCGGAGCACCATGCAGGTAAATTTGAGTTTCCCAGGCAAACGAAAGCAGTTACACCAAAGTTTCTAGTTTCTGTTTGTGTCTCCCCTGAGGAGGTTTCAGGCTAGCAATGTCTTTCAGTACTATCTCTTTTGGTTTGGAAGCTATTGCTGGACGTTTGGCATGTTTTGTAGAAAAAGCTGTTCCGGCCGAGAAAAACACTTTTGGTGCACCATGCAGGTACATTTGAGTTTCCCAGGCAAACGAAAGCAGTGACACCAAAGTTTATAGTTTCTGTTTGTGTCTCCCCTGAGGAGGTTTCAGGCCAGCTATGTCTTTCAGTACTATCTCTTTTGGTTTGGAAGCTATTGCTGGACGTTTGGTAGAAAAAGCTGCTCCGGCCGAGAAAAACACTTTTGGTGCACCATGCAGGTACATTTGAGTTTCCCAGGCAAACGAAAGCAGTTACACCAAAGTTTCTAGTTTCTGTTTGTGTCTCCCCTGAGGAGGTTTCAGGCCAGCTATGTCTTTCAGTACTATCTCTTTTGGTTTGGAAGCTATTGCTTGACGTTTTGTCGAAAAAGCTTATCCGGCCGAGAAAAACACTTTTGGTGCTCAATGCAGGTACATTTGAGTTTCCCAGGCAAACGAAAGCAGTTACACCAAAGTTTCTAGTTTCTGTTTGTGTCTCCCCTGAGGAGGTTTCAGGCCTGCTATGTCTTTCAGTACTATCTCTTTTGGTTTGGAAGCTATTGCTGGACGTTTGGTAGAAAAAGCTGCTCCGGCCGAGAAAAACACTTTTGGTGCACCATGCAGGTACATTTGAGTTTCCCAGGCAAACGAAAGCAGTTACACCAAAGTTTCTAGTTTCTGTTTGTGTCTCCCCTGAGGAGGTTTCAGGCCAGCTATGTCTTTCAGTACTATCTCTTTTGGTTTGGAAGCTATTGCTGGACGTTTGGTAGAAAAAGCTGCTCCGGCCGAGAAAAACACTTTTGGTGCACCATGCAGGTACATTTGAGTTTCCCAGGCAAACGAAAGCAGTTACACCAAAGTTTCTAGTTTCTGTTTGTGTCTCCCCTGAGGAGGTTTCAGGCCAGCTATGTCTTTCAGTACTATCTCTTTTGGTTTGGAAGCTATTGCTGGACGTTTGGTAGAAAAAGCTGCTCCGGCCGAGAAAAACACTTTTGGTGCACCATGCAGGTACATTTGAGTTTCCCAGGAAAATGAAAGCAGTTACACCAAAGTTTCTAGTTTCTGTTTGTGTCTCCCCTGAGGAGGTTTCAGGCCAGCAATGTCTTTCAGTACTATCTCTTTTGGTTTGGAAGCTATTGCTGGATGTTTTGTAGAAAAAGCTGCTCCGGCCGAGAAAAACACTTTTGGTGCACCATGCAGGTACATTTGAGTTTCCCAGGCAAACGAAAGCAGTGACACCAAAGTTTCTAGTTTCTGTTTGTGTCTCCCCTGAGGAGGTTCAGGCCAGCTATGTCTTTCAGTACTATCTCTTTTGGTTTGGAGGCTATTGCTGGACGTTTGGCATGTTTGGTAGAAAAAGCTTCTACGGCCGAGAAAAACACTTTTGGTGCACCATGCAAGTACATTTGAGTTTCCCAGGCAAACTAAAGCAGTTACACCAAAGTTTCTAGTTTCTGTTTGTGTCTCCCCTGAGGAGGTTTCAGGCCAGCTATGTCTTTCAGTACTATCTCTTTTGGTTTGGAAGCTATTGCTGGACGTTTGGTAGAAAAAGCTGCTCTGGACGAGAAAAACACTTTCGGAGCACCATGCAGGTACATTTGAGTTTCCCAGGCAAACGAAAGCAGTTACACCAAAGTTTCTAGTTTCTGTTTGTGTCTCCCCTGAGGAGGTTTCAGGCTAGCAATGTCTTTCATTACTATCTCTTTTGGTTTGGAAGCTATTGCTGGACGTTTGGCATGTTTTGTAGAAAAAGCTGCTCCGGCCGAGAAAAACACTTTTGGTGCACCATGCAGGTACATTTGAGTTTCCCAGGAAAACGAAAGCAGTTACACCAAAGTTTCTAGTTTCTGTTTGTGTCTCCCCTGAGGAGGTTTCAGGCCAGCTATGTCTTTCAGTACTATCTCTTTTGGTTTGGAAGCTATTGCCTCACGTTTTGTAGAAAAAGCTTCTCCGGCCGAGAAAAACACTTTTGGTGCACAATGCAGGTACATTTGAGTTTCCCAGGCAAACGAAAGCAGTTACACCAAAGTTTCTAGTTTCTGTTTGTGTCTCCCCTGAGGAGGTTTCAGGCCAGCAATGTCTTTCAGTACTATCTCTTTTGGTTTGGAAGCTATTGCTGGACGTTTGGTAGAAAAAGCTTCTCAGGCCGAGAAAAACACTTTTGGTGCACCATGCAGGTACATTTGAGTTTCCCAGGCAAACGAAAGCAGTGACACCAAAGTTTCTAGTTTCTGTTTGTGTCTCCCCTGAGGAGGTTTCCGGCCAGCTATGTCTTTCCGTACTATCTCTTTTGGTTTGGAAGCTATTGCTGGACGTTTGGTAGAAAAAGCTGCTCTGTCCTAGAAAAACACTTTCGGAGCACCATGAAGGTACATTTGAGTTTCCCAGGCAAACGAAAGCAGTGACACCAAAGTTTCTAGTTTCTGTTTGTGTCTCCCCTGAGGAGGTTTCAGGCCAGCAATATCGTTCAGAACTATCTCTTTTGGTTTGGAAGCTATTGCTGGACGTTTGGCATGTTTTGTAGAAAAAGCTTCTCTGGCCGAGAAAAACACTTTTGGTGCACCATGCAGGTACATTTGAGTTTCCCAGGCAAACGAAAGCAGTGACACCAAAGTTTCTAGTTTCTGTTTGTGTCTCCCCTGAGGAGGTTCAGGCCAGCTATGTCTTTCAGTACTATCTCTTTTGGTTTGGAGGCTATTGCTGGACGTTTGGCATGTTTGGTAGAAAAAGCTTCTACGGCCGAGAAAAACACTTTTGGTGCACCATGCAAGTACATTTGAGTTTCCCAGGCAAACGAAAGCAGTTACACCAAAGTTTCTAGTTTCTGTTTGTGTCTCCCCTGAGGAGGTTTCAGGCCAGCTATGTCTTTCAGTACTATCTCTTTTGGTTTGGAAGCTATTGCTGGACGTTTGGTAGAAAAAGCAGCTCTGGACGAGAAAAACACTTTCGGAGCACCATGCAGGTAAATTTGAGTTTCCCAGGCAAACGAAAGCAGTTACACCAAAGTTTCTAGTTTCTGTTTGTGTCTCCCCTGAGGAGGTTTCAGGCTAGCAATGTCTTTCAGTACTATCTCTTTTGGTTTGGAAGCTATTGCTGGACGTTTGGCATGTTTTGTAGAAAAAGCTGTTCCGGCCGAGAAAAACACTTTTGGTGCACCATGCAGGTACATTTGAGTTTCCCAGGCAAACGAAAGCAGTGACACCAAAGTTTATAGTTTCTGTTTGTGTCTCCCCTGAGGAGGTTTCAGGCCAGCTATGTCTTTCAGTACTATCTCTTTTGGTTTGGAAGCTATTGCTGGGCGTTTGGTAGAAAAAGCTGCTCTGGCCGAGAAAAACTCTTTTGGTGCACCATGCAGGTACATTTGAGTTTCCCAGGCAAACGAAAGCAGTTACACCAAAGTTTCTAGTTTCTGTTTGTGTCTCCCCTGAGGAGGTTTCAGGCCAGCAATATCTTTCAGAACTATCTCTTTTGGTTTGGAAGCTATTGCTGGACGTTTGGTAGAAAAAGCTGCTCCGGCCGAGAAAAACACTTTTGGTGCACCATGCAGGTACATTTGAGTTTCCCAGGAAAACGAAAGCAGTTACACCAAAGTTTCTAGTTTCTGTTTGTGTCTCCCCTGAGGAGGTTTCAGGCCAGCTATGTCTTTCAGTACTATCTCTTTTGGTTTGGAAGCTATTGCTTGACGTTTTGTAGAAAAAGCTTATCCGGCCGAGAAAAACTCTTTTGGTGCTCAATGCAGGTACATTTGAGTTTCCCAGGCAAACGAAAGCAGTTACACCAAAGTTTCTAGTTTCTGTTTGTGTCTCCCCTGAGGAGGTTTCTGGCCTGCTATGTCTTTCAGTACTATCTCTTTTGGTTTGGTAGCTATTGCTGGACGTTTGGTAGAAAAAGCTGCTCCGGCCGAGAAAAACACTTTTGGTGCACCATGCAGGTACATTTGAGTTTCCCAGGCAAACGAAAGCAGTTACACCAAAGTTTCTAGTTTCTGTTTGTGTCTCCCCTGAGGAGGTTTCAGGCCAGCTATGTCTTTCAGTACTATCTCTTTTGGTTTGGAAGCTATTGCTGGACGTTTGGTAGAAAAAGCTGCTCCGGCCGAGAAAAACACTTTTGGTGCACCATGCAGGTACATTTGAGTTTCCCAGGCAAACGAAAGCAGTTACACCAAAGTTTCTAGTTTCTGTTTGTGTCTCCCCTGAGGAGGTTTCAGGCCAGCTATGTCTTTCAGTACTATCTCTTTTGGTTTGGAAGCTATTGCTGGACGTTTGGTAGAAAAAGCTGCTCCGGCCGAGAAAAACACTTTTGGTGCACCATGCAGGTACATTTGAGTTTACCAGGAAAATGAAAGCAGTTACACCAAAGTTTCTAGTTTCTGTTTGTGTCTCCCCTGAGGAGGTTTCAGGCCAGCAATGTCTTTCAGTACTATCTCTTTTGGTTTGGAAGCTATTGCTGGATGTTTTGTAGAAAAAGCTGCTCCGGCCGAGAAAAACACTTTTGGTGCACCATGCAGGTACATTTGAGTTTCCCAGGCAAACGAAAGCAGTGACACCAAAGTTTCTAGTTTCTGTTTGTTTCTCCCCTGAGGAGGTTCAGGCCAGCTATGTCTTTCAGTACTATCTCTTTTGGTTTGGAGGCTATTGCTGGACGTTTGGCATGTTTGGTAGAAAAAGCTTCTACGGCCGAGAAAAACACTTTTGGTGCACCATGCAAGTACATTTGAGTTTCCCAGGCAAACTAAAGCAGTTACACCAAAGTTTCTAGTTTCTGTTTGTGTCTCCCCTGAGGAGGTTTCAGGCCAGCTATGTCTTTCAGTACTATCTCTTTTGGTTTGGAAGCTATTGCTGGACGTTTGGTAGAAAAAGCTGCTCTGGACGAGAAAAACACTTTCGGAGCACCATGCAGGTACATTTGAGTTTCCCAGGCAAACGAAAGCAGTGACACCAAAGTTTCTAGTTTCTGTTTGTGTCTCCCCTGAGGAGGTTTCAGGCTAGCAATGTCTTTCATTACTATCTCTTTTGGTTTGGAAGCTATTGCTGGACGTTTGGCATGTTTTGTAGAAAAAGCTGCTCCGGCCGAGAAAAACACTTTTGGTGCACCATGCAGGTACATTTGAGTTTCCCAGGCAAACGAAAGCAGTGACACCAAAGTTTCTAGTTTCTGTTTGTGTCTCCCCTGAGGAGGTTTCAGGCTAGCAATGTCTTTCAGTACTATCTCTTTTGGTTTGGAAACTATTGCTGGACTTTTGGCATGTTTGGTAGAAAAAGCTGCTCCGGCCGAGAAAAACACTTTTGGTGCACCATGCAGGTACATTTGAGTTTCCCAGGCAAACGAAAGCAGTGACACCAAAGTTTCTAGTTTCTGTTTGTGTCTCCCCTGAGGAGGTTTCAGGCCAGCAATATCTTTCAGTACTATCTCTTTTGGTTTGGAAGCTATTGCTGGACGTTTGGTAGAAAAAGCTGCTCCGGCCGAGAAAAACACTTTGGGTGCACCATGCAGGTACATTTGAGTTTCCCAGGAAAACGAAAGCAGTTACACCAAAGTTTCTAGTTTCTGTTTGTGTCTCCCCTGAGGAGGTTTCAGGCCAGCTATGTCTTTCAGTACTATCTCTTTTGGTTTGGAAGCTATTGCTGGACGTTTTGTAGAAAAAGCTTCTCCGGCCGAGAAAAACACTTTTGGTGCACAATGCAGGTACATTTGAGTTTCCCAGGCAAACGAAAGCAGTTACACCAAAGTTTCTAGTTTCTGTTTGTGTCTCCCCTGAGGAGGTTTCAGGCCAGCAATGTCTTTCAGTACTATCTCTTTTGGTTTGGAAGCTATTGCTGGACGTTTGGTAGAAAAAGCTTCTCAGGCCGAGAAAAACACTTTTGGTGCACCATGCAGGTACATTTGAGTTTCCCAGGCAAACGAAAGCAGTGACACCAAAGTTTCTAGTTTCTGTTTGTGTCTCCCCTGAGGAGGTTTCAGGCCAGCTATGTCTTTCAGTACTATCTCTTTTGGTTTGGAAGCTATTGCTGGACGTTTGGCATGTTTGGTAGAAAAAGCTTCTCCGGCCGAGAAAAACACTTTTGGTGCACCATGCAAGTACATTTGAGTTTCCCAGGCAAACTAAAGCAGTTACACCAAAGTTTCTAGTTTCTGTTTGTGTCTCCCCTGAGGAGGTTTCAGGCCAGCTATGTCTTTCAGTACTATCTCTTTTGGTTTGGAAGCTATTGCTGGACGTTTGGTAGAAAAAGCTGCTCTGGACGAGAAAAACACTTTCGGAGCACCATGCAGGTACATTTGAGTTTCCCAGGCAAACGAAAGCAGTTACACCAAAGTTTCTAGTTTCTGTTTGTGTCTCCCCTGAGGAGGTTTCAGGCTAGCAATGTCTTTCATTACTATCTCTTTTGGTTTGGAAGCTATTGCTGGGCGTTTGGTAGAAAAAGCTGCTCTGGCCGAGAAAAACACTTTTGGTGCACCATGCAGGTACATTTGAGTTTCCCAGGCAAACGAAAGCAGTGACACCAAAGTTTCTAGTTTCTGTTTGTGTCTCCCCTGAGGAGGTTTCAGGCCAGCAATATCTTTCAGAACTATCTCTTTTGGTTTGGAAGCTATTGCTGGACGTTTGGTAGAAAAAGCTGCTCCGGCCGAGAAAAACACTTTTGGTGCACCATGCAGGTACATTTGAGTTTCCCAGGCAAACGAAAGCAGTTACACCAAAGTTTCTAGTTTCTGTTTGTGTCTCCCCTGAGGAGGTTTCAGGCCAGCTATGTCTTTCAGTACTATCTCTTTTGGTTTGGAAGCTATTGCTGGACGTTTGGTAGAAAAAGCTTCTCAGGCCGAGAAAAACACTTTTGGTGCACCATGCAGGTACATTTGAGTTTCCCAGGCAAACGAAAGCAGTTACACCAAAGTTTCTAGTTTCTGTTTGTGTCTCCCCTGAGGAGGTTTAAGGCCAGCTATGTCTTTCAGTACTATCTCTTTAGGTTTGGAAGCTATTGCTGGACGTTTGGTAGAAAAAGCTGCTCCGGCCGAGAAAAACACTTTTGGTGCACCATGCAGGTACATTTGAGTTTCCCAGGAAAATGAAAGCAGTTACACCAAAGTTTCTAGTTTCTGTTTGTGTCTCCCCTGAGGAGGTTTCAGGCCAGCAATGTCTTTCAGTACTATCTCTTTTGGTTTGGAAGCTATTGCTGGACGTTTGGCATGTTTGGTAGAAAAAGCTGCTCCGGCTGAGAAAAACACTTTTGGTGCACCATGCAGGTACATTTGAGTTTCCCAGGCAAACGAAAGCAGTTACACCAAAGTTTCTAGTTTCTGTTTGTGTCTCCCCTGAGGAGGTTTCAGGCCAGCAATATCGTTCAGAACTATCTCTTTTGGTTTGGAAGCTATTGCTGGACGTTTGGCATGTTTTGTAGAAAAAGCTGCTCTGGCCGAGAAAAACTCCTTTGGTGCACCATGCAGGTACATTTGAGTTTCCCAGGCAAACGAAAGCAGTTACACCAAAGTTTCTAGTTTCTGTTTGTGTCTCCCCTGAGGAGGTTTCAGGCCAGCAATATCTTTCAGAACTATCTCTTTTGGTTTGGAAGCTATTGCTGGACGTTTGGTAGAAAAAGCTGCTCCGGCCGAGAAAAACACTTTTGGTGGACCATGCAGGTACATTTGAGTTTCCCAGGCAAACGAAAGCAGTTACACCAAAGTTTCTAGTTTCTGTTTGTGTCTCCCCTGAGGAGGTTTCAGGCCAGCTATGTCTTTCAGTACTATCTCTTTTGGTTTGGAAGCTATTGCTGGATGTTTTGTAGAAAAAGCTTCTCCGGCCGAGAAAAACACTTTTGGTGCACAATGCAGGTTCATTTGAGTTTCCCAGGCAAACGAAAGCAGTGACACCAAAGTTTCTAGTTTCTGTTTGTGTCTCCCCTGAGGAGGTTTCAGGCCAGCAATATCGTTCAGAACTATCTCTTTTGGTTTGGAAGCTATTGCTGGACGTTTGGCATGTTTTGTAGAAAAAGCTGCTCCGGCCGAGAAAAACACTTTTGGTGCACCATGCAGGTACATTTGAGTTTCCCAGGCAAACGAAAGCAGTTACACCAAAGTTTCTAGTTTCTGTTTGTGTCTCCCCTGAGGAGGTTTCAGGCCAGCTATGTCTTTCAGTACTATCTCTTTTGGTTTGGAAGCTATTGCTGGACGTTTGGTAGAAAAAGCTGCTCCGGCCGAGAAAAACACTTTTGGTGCACCATGCAGGTACATTTGAGTTTCCCAGGCAAACGAAAGCAGTGACACCAAAGTTTCTAGTTTCTGTTTGTGTCTCCGCTGAGGAGGTTTCAGGCCAGCTATGTCTTTCAGAACTATCTCTTTTGGTTTGGAAGCTATTGCTGGACGTTTGGTAGAAAAAGCTGCTCCGGCCGAGAAAAACACTTTTGGTGCACCATGCAGGTACATTTGAGTTTCCCAGGCAAACGAAAGCAGTTACACCAAAGTTTCTAGTTTCTGTTTGTGTCTCCCCTGAGGAGGTTTCAGGCCAGCTATGTCTTTCAGTACTATCTCTTTTGGTTTGGAAGCTATTGCTGGACGTTTTGTAGAAAAAGCTTCTCTGGCCGAGAAAAACACTTTTGGTGCACTATGCAGGTACATTTGAGTTTCCCAGGCAAACGAAAGCAGTTACACGAAAGTTTCTAGTTTCTGTTTGTGTCTCCCCTGAGGAGGTTTCAGGCCAGCTATGTCTTTCAGTACTATCTCTTTTGCTTTGGAAGCTATTGCTGGACGTTTGGTAGAAAAAGCTTCTCTCGCCGAGAAAAACACTTTTGGTGCACCATGCAGGTACATTTGAGTTTCCCAGGCAAACGAAAGCAGTTACACCAAAGTTTCTAGTTTCTGTTTGTGTCTCCCCTGAGGAGGTTTCAGGCCAGCTATGTCTTTCAGTACTATCTTTTTTGGTTTGGAAGCTATTGCTGGACGTTTGGTAGAAAAAGCTGCTCCGGCCGAGAAAAACACTTTTGGTGCACCATGCAGGTACATTTGAGTTTCCCAGGCAAACGAAAGCAGTGACACCAAAGTTTCTAGTTTCTGTTTGTGTCTCCCCTGAGGAGGTTTCAGGCCAGCTATGTCTTTCAGTACTATCTCTTTTGGTTTGGAAGCTATTGCTGGACGTTTGGCATGTTTGGTAGAAAAAGCTTCTCCGGCCGAGAAAAACACTTTTGGTGCACCATGCAGGTACATTTGAGTTTCCAAGGCAAACGAAAGCAGTGACACCAAAGTTTCTAGTTTCTGTTTGTGTCTCCCCTGAGGAGGTTTCAGGCCAGCTATGTCTTTCAGTACTATCTCTTTTGGTTTGGAAGCTATTGCTGGACGTTTGGTAGAAAAAGCTGCTCTGGCCGAGAAAAACACTTTTGGTGCACCATGCAGGTACATTTGAGTTTCCCAGGCAAACGAAAGCAGTTACACCAAAGTTTCTAGTTTCTGTTTGTGTCTCCCCTGAGGAGGTTTCAGGCTAGCAATGACTTTCAGTACTATCTCTTTTGGATTGGAAGCCATTGCTGGACGTTTGGCATGTTTGGTAGAAAAAGCTTCTCCGGCCGAGAAAAACACTTTTGGTGCACCATGCAGGTACATTTGAGTTTCCCAGGCAAACGAAAGCAGTGACACCAAAGTTTCTATTTTCTGTTTGTGTCTCCCCTGAGGAGGTTTCAGGCCAGCTATGTCTTTCAGTACTATCTCTTTTGGTTTGGAAGCTATTGCTGGACGTTTTGTAGAAAAAGCTTCTCCGGCCGAGAAAAACACTTTTGGTGCACCATGCAGGTACATTTGAGTTTCCCAGGCAAACGAAAGCAGTTACACGAAAGTTTCTAGTTTCTGTTTGTGTCTCCCCTGAGGAGGTTTCAGGCCAGCTATGTCTTTCAGTACTATCTCTTTTGGTTTGGAAGCTATTGCTGGACGTTTGGTAGAAAAAGCTTCTCTCGCCGAGAAAAACACTTTTGGTGCACCATGCAGGTACATTTGAGTTTCCCAGGCAAACGAAAGCAGTTACACCAAAGTTTCTAGTTTCTGTTTGTGTCTCCCCTGAGGAGGTTTCAGGCCAGCTATGTCTTTCAGTACTATCTCTTTTGGTTTGAAGCTATTGCTGGACGTTTGGTAGAAAAAGCTGCTCCGGCCGAGAAAAACACTTTTGGTGCACCATGCAGGTACATTTGAGTTTCCCAGGCAAACGAAAGCAGTGACACCAAAGTTTCTAGTTTCTGTTTGTGTCTCCCCTGAGGAGGTTTCAGGCCAGTTATGTCTTTCAGTACTATCTCTTTTGGTTTGGAAGCTATTGCTGGACGTTTGGCATGTTTGGTAGAAAAAGCTTCTCCGGCCGAGAAAAACACTTTTGGTGCACCATGCAGGTACATTTGAGTTTCCCAGGCAAACGAAAGCAGTGACACCAAAGTTTCTATTTTCTGTTTGTGTCTCCCCTGAGGAGGTTTCAGGCCAGCTATGTCTTTCAGTACTATCTCTTTTGGTTTGGAAGCTATTGCTGGACGTTTGGTAGAAAAAGCTGCTCTGGCCGGGAAAAACACTTTTGGTGCACCATGCAGGTACATTTGAGTTTCCCAGGCAAACGAAAGCAGTGACACCAAAGTTTCTAGTTTCTGTTTGTGTCTCCCCTGAGGAGGTTTCAGGCCAGCAATATCTTTCAGAACTATCTCTTTTGGTTTGGAATCTATTGCTGGACGTTTGGTAGAAAAAGCGGCTCCGGCCGAGAAAAACACTTTTGGTGCACCATGCAGGTACATTTGAGTTTCCCAGGCAAACGAAAGCAGTTACACCAAAGTTTCTAGTTTCTGTTTGTGTCTCCCCTGAGGAGGTTTCAGGCCAGCTATGTCTTTCAGTACTATCTCTTTTGGTTTGGAAGATATTGCTGGACGTTTTGTAGAAAAAGCTGCTCCGGCTGAGAAAAACACTTTTGGTGCACAATGCAGGTACATTTGAGTTTCCCAGGCAAACGAAAGCAGTTACACCAAAGTTTCTAGTTTCTGTTTGTGTCTCCCCTGAGGAGGTTTCAGGCCAGCAATGTCTTTCAGTACTATCTCTTTTGGTTTGGAAGCTATTGCTGGACGTTTGGTAGAAAAAGCTTCTCAGGCCGAGAAAAACACTTTTGGTGCACCATGCAGGTACATTTGAGTTTCCCAGGCAAACGAAAGCAGTGACACCAAAGTTTCTAGTTTCTGTTTGTGTCTCCCCTGAGGAGGTTTCAGGCCAGCTATGTCTTTCAGTACTATCTCTTTTGGTTTGGAAGCTATTGCTGGACGTTTTGTAGAAAAAGCTGCTCCGGCCGAGAAAAACACTTTCGGAGCACCATGCAGGTACATTTGAGTTTCCCAGGCAAACGAAAGCAGTGACACCAAAGTTTCTAGTTTCTGTTTGTGTCTCCCCTGAGGAGGTTTCAGGCCAGCAATATCGTTCAGAACTATCTCTTTTGGTTTGGAAGCTATTGCTGGACGTTTGGCATGTTTTGTAGAAAAAGCTGCTCCGGCCGAGAAAAACACTTTTGGTGCACCATGCAGGTACATTTGAGTTTCCCAGGAAAACGAAAGCAGTTACACCAAAGTTTCTAGTTTCTGTTTGTGTCTCCCCTGAGGAGGTTTCAGGCCAGCTATGTCTTTCAGTACTATCTCTTTTGGTTTGGAAGCTATTGCTGGACATTTGGTAGAAAAAGCTGCTCTGGCCGAGAAAAACACTTTTGGTGCACCATGCAGGTACATTTGAGTTTCCCAGGCAAACGAAAGCAGTTACACCAAAGTTTCTAGTTTCTGTTTGTGTCTCCCCTGAGGAGGTTTCAGGCCAGCTATGTCTTTCAGAACTATCTCTTTTGGTTTGGAAGCTATTGCTGGACGTTTGGTAGAAAAAGCTGCTCCGGCCGAGAAAAACACTTTTGGTGCACCATGCAGGTACATTTGAGTTTCCCAGGCAAACGAAAGCAGTTACACCAAAGTTTCTAGTTTCTGTTTGTGTCTCCCCTGAGGAGGTTTCAGGCCAGCTATGTCTTTCAGTACTATCTCTTTTGGTTTGGAAGCTATTGCTGGACGTTTGGTAGAAAAAGCTGCTCCGGCCGAGAAAAACACTTTTGGTGCACCATGCAGGTACATTTGAGTTTCCCAGGCAAACGAAAGCAGTGACACCAAAGTTTCTAATTTCTGTTTGTGTCTCCCCTGAGGAGGTTTCAGGCCAGCTATGTCTTTCAGTACTATCTCTTTTGGTTTGGAGGCTATTGCTGGACGTTTGGCATGTTTGGTAGAAAAAGCTTCTACGGCCGAGAAAAACACTTTTGGTGCACCATGCAAGTACATTTGAGTTTCCCAGGCAAACGAAAGCAGTTACACCAAAGTTTCTAGTTTCTGTTTGTGTCTCCCCTGAGGAGGTTTCAGGCCAGCTATGTCTTTCAGTACTATCTCTTTTGGTTTGGAAGCTATTGCTGGACGTTTGGTAGAAAAAGCAGCTCTGGACGAGAAAAACACTTTCGGAGCACCATGCAGGTACATTTGAGTTTCCCAGGCAAACGAAAGCAGTTACACCAAAGTTTCTAGTTTCTGTTTGTGTCTCCCCTGAGGAGGTTTCAGGCTAGCAATGTCTTTCAGTACTATCTCTTTTGGATTGGAAGCCATTGCTGGACGTTTGGCATGTTTGGTAGAAAAAGCTTCTCCGGCCGAGAAAAACACTTTTGGTGCACCATGCAGGTACATTTGAGTTTCCCAGGCAAACGAAAGCAGTGACACCAAAGTTTCTAGTTTCTGTTTGTGTCTCCCCTGAGGAGGTTTCAGGCCAGCTATGTCTTTCAGTACTATCTCTTTTGGTTTGGAAGCTATTGCTGGACGTTTTGTAGAAAAAGCTTCTCCGGCCGAGAAAAACACTTTTGGTGCACCATGCAGGTACATTTGAGTTTCCCAGGCAAACGAAAGCAGTTACACGAAAGTTTCTAGTTTCTGTTTGTGTCTCCCCTGAGGAGGTTTCAGGCCAGCTATGTCTTTCAGTACTATCTCTTTTGGTTTGGAAGCTATTGCTGGACGTTTGGTAGAAAAAGCTTCTCTCGCCGAGAAAAGCACTTTTGGTGCACCATGCAGGTACATTTGAGTTTCCCAGGCAAACGAAAGCAGTTACACCAAAGTTTCTAGTTTCTGTTTGTGTCTCCCCTGAGGAGGTTTCAGGCCAGCTATGTCTTTCAGTACTATCTCTTTTGGTTTGAAGCTATTGCTGGACGTTTGGTAGAAAAAGCTGCTCCGGCCGAGAAAAACACTTTTGGTGCACCATGCAGGTACATTTGAGTTTCCCAGGCAAACGAAAGCAGTGACACCAAAGTTTCTAGTTTCTGTTTGTGTCTCCCCTGAGGAGGTTTCAGGCCAGCTATGTCTTTCAGTACTATCTCTTTTGGTTTGGAAGCTATTGCTGGACGTTTGGCATGTTTGGTAGAAAAAGCTTCTCCGGCCGAGAAAAACACTTTTGGTGCACCATGCAGGTACATTTGAGTTTCCCAGGCAAACGAAAGCAGTGACACCAAAGTTTCTATTTTCTGTTTGTGTCTCCCCTGAGGAGGTTTCAGGCCAGCTATGTCTTTCAGTACTATCTCTTTTGGTTTGGAAGCTATTGCTGGACGTTTGGTAGAAAAAGCTGCTCTGGCCGAGAAAAACACTTTTGGTGCACCATGCAGGTACATTTGAGTTTCCCAGGCAAACGAAAGCAGTGACACCAAAGTTTCTAGTTTCTGTTTGTGTCTCCCCTGAGGAGGTTTCAGGCCAGCAATATCTTTCAGAACTATCTCTTTTGGTTTGGAATCTATTGCTGGACGTTTGGTAGAAATAGCTGCTCCGGCCGAGAAAAACACTTTTGGTGCACCATGCAGGTACATTTGAGTTTCCCAGGCAAACGAAAGCAGTTACACCAAAGTTTCTAGTTTCTGTTTGTGTCTCCCCTGAGGAGGTTTCAGGCCAGCTATGTCTTTCAGTACTATCTCTTTTGGTTTGGAAGATATTGCTGGACGTTTTGTAGAAAAAGCTGCTCCGGCTGAGAAAAACACTTTTGGTGCACAATGCAGGTACATTTGAGTTTCCCAGGCAAACGAAAGCAGTTACACCAAAGTTTCTAGTTTCTGTTTGTGTCTCCCCTGAGGAGGTTTCAGGCCAGCAATGTCTTTCAGTACTATCTCTTTTGGTTTGGAAGCTATTGCTGGACGTTTGGTAGAAAAAGCTTCTCAGGCCGAGAAAAACACTTTTGGTGCACCATGCAGGTACATTTGAGTTTCCCAGGCAAACGAAAGCAGTGACACCAAAGTTTCTAGTTTCTGTTTGTGTCTCCCCTGAGGAGGTTTCAGGCCAGCTATGTCTTTCAGTACTATCTCTTTTGGTTTGGAAGCTATTGCTGGACGTTTTGTAGAAAAAGCTGCTCCGGCCGAGAAAAACACTTTCGGAGCACCATGCAGGTACATTTGAGTTTCCCAGGCAAACGAAAGCAGTGACACCAAAGTTTCTAGTTTCTGTTTGTGTCTCCCCTGAGGAGGTTTCAGGCCAGCAATATCGTTCAGAACTATCTCTTTTGGTTTGGAAGCTATTGCTGGACGTTTGGCATGTTTTGTAGAAAAAGCTGCTCCGGCCGAAAAAAACCACTTTTGGTGCACCATGCAGGTACATTTGAGTTTCCCAGGAAAACGAAAGCAGTTACACCAAAGTTTCTAGTTTCTGTTTGTGTCTCCCCTGAGGAGGTTTCAGGCCAGCTATGTCTTTCAGTACTATCTCTTTTGGTTTGGAAGCTATTGCTGGACATTTGGTAGAAAAAGCTGCTCTGGCCGAGAAAAACACTTTTGGTGCACCATGCAGGTACATTTGAGTTTCCCAGGCAAACGAAAGCAGTTACACCAAAGTTTCTAGTTTCTGTTTGTGTCTCCCCTGAGGAGGTTTCAGGCCAGCTATGTCTTTCAGAACTATCTCTTTTGGTTTGGAAGCTATTGCTGGACGTTTGGTAGAAAAAGCTGCTCCGGCCGAGAAAAACACTTTTGGTGCACCATGCAGGTACATTTGAGTTTCCCAGGCAAACGAAAGCAGTTACACCAAAGTTTCTAGTTTCTGTTTGTGTCTCCCCTGAGGAGGTTTCAGGCCAGCTATGTCTTTCAGTACTATCTCTTTTGGTTTGGAAGCTATTGCTGGACGTTTGGTAGAAAAAGCTGCTCTGGCCGAGAAAAACACTTTTGGTGCACCATGCAGGTACATTTGAGTTTCCCAGGCAAACGAAAGCAGTGACACCAAAGTTTCTAATTTCTGTTTGTGTCTCCCCTGAGGAGGTTTCAGGCCAGCTATGTCTTTCAGTACTATCTCTTTTGGTTTGGAGGCTATTGCTGGACGTTTGGCATGTTTGGTAGAAAAAGCTTCTACGGCCGAGAAAAACACTTTTGGTGCACCATGCAAGTACATTTGAGTTTCCCAGGCAAACGAAAGCAGTTACACCAAAGTTTCTAGTTTCTGTTTGTGTCTCCCCTGAGGAGGTTTCAGGCCAGCTATGTCTTTCAGTACTATCTCTTTTGGTTTGGAAGCTATTGCTGGACGTTTGGTAGAAAAAGCAGCTCTGGACGAGAAAAACACTTTCGGAGCACCATGCAGGTACATTTGAGTTTCCCAGGCAAACGAAAGCAGTTACACCAAAGTTTCTAGTTTCTGTTTGTGTCTCCCCTGAGGAGGTTTCAGGCTAGCAATGTCTTTCAGTACTATCTCTTTTGGTTTGGAAGCTATTGCTGGACGTTTGGCATGTTTGGTAGAAAAAGCTGTTCCGGCCGAGAAAAACACTTTTGGTGCACCATGCAGGTACATTTGAGTTTCCCAGGCAAACGAAAGCAGTGACACCAAAGTTTATAGTTTCTGTTTGTGTCTCCCCTGAGGAGGTTTCAGGCCAGCTATGTCTTTCAGTACTATCTCTTTTGGTTTGGAAGCTATTGCTGGGCGTTTGGTAGAAAAAGCTGCTCTGGCCGAGAAAAACTCTTTTGGTGCACCATGCAGGTACATTTGAGTTTCCCAGGCAAACGAAAGCAGTTACACCAAAGTTTCTAGTTTCTGTTTGTGTCTCCCCTGAGGAGGTTTCAGGCCAGCAATATCTTTCAGAACTATCTCTTTTGGTTTGGAAGCTATTGCTGGACGTTTGGTAGAAAAAGCTGCTCCGACCGAGAAAAACACTTTTGGTGCACCATGCAGGTACATTTGAGTTTCCCAGGAAAACGAAAGCAGTTACACCAAAGTTTCTAGTTTCTGTTTGTGTCTCCCCTGAGGAGGTTTCAGGCCAGCTATGTCTTTCAGTACTATCTCTTTTGGTTTGGAAGCTATTGCTTGACGTTTTGTAGAAAAAGCTTCTCCGGCCGAGAAAAACACTTTTGGTGCTCAATGCAGGTACATTTGAGTTTCCCAGGCAAACGAAAGCAGTTACACCAAAGTTTCTAGTTTCTGTTTGTGTCTCCCCTGAGGAGGTTTCAGGCCTGCTATGTCTTTCAGTACTATCTCTTTTGGTTTGGAAGCTATTGCTGGACGTTTGGTAGAAAAAGCTGCTCCGGCCGAGAAAAACACTTTTGGTGCACCATGCAGGTACATTTGAGTTTCCCAGGCAAACGAAAGCAGTTACACCAAAGTTTCTAGTTTCTGTTTGTGTCTCCCCTGAGGAGGTTTCAGGCCAGCTATGTCTTTCAGTACTATCTCTTTTGGTTTGGAAGCTATTGCTGGACGTTTGGTAGAAAAAGCTGCTCCGGCCGAGAAAAACACTTTTGGTGCACCATGCAGGTACATTTGAGTTTCCCAGGCAAACGAAAGCAGTTACACCAAAGTTTCTAGTTTCTGTTTGTGTCTCCCCTGAGGAGGTTTCAGGCCAGCTATGTCTTTCAGTACTATCTCTTTTGGTTTGGAAGCTATTGCTGGACGTTTGGTAGAAAAAGCTGCTCCGGCCGAGAAAAACACTTTTGGTGCACCATGCAGGTACATTTGAGTTTCCCAGGAAAATGAAAGCAGTTACACCAAAGTTTCTAGTTTCTGTTTGTGTCTCCCCTGAGGAGGTTTCAGGCCAGCAATGTCTTTCAGTACTATCTCTTTTGGTTTGGAAGCTATTGCTGGATGTTTTGTAGAAAAAGCTGCTCCGGCCGAGAAAAACACTTTTGGTGCACCATGCAGGTACATTTGAGTTTCCCAGGCAAACGAAAGCAGTGACACCAAAGTTTCTAGTTTCTGTTTGTGTCTCCCCTGAGGAGGTTCAGGCCAGCTATGTCTTTCAGTACTATCTCTTTTGGTTTGGAGGCTATTGCTGGACGTTTGGCATGTTTGGTAGAAAAAGCTTCTACGGCCGAGAAAAACACTTTTGGTGCACCATGCAAGTACATTTGAGTTTCCCAGGCAAACTAAAGCAGTTACACCAAAGTTTCTAGTTTCTGTTTGTGTCTCCCCTGAGGAGGTTTCAGGCCAGCTATGTCTTTCAGTACTATCTCTTTTGGTTTGGAAGCTATTGCTGGACGTTTGGTAGAAAAAGCTGCTCTGGACGAGAAAAACACTTTCGGAGCACCATGCAGGTACATTTGAGTTTCCCAGGCAAACGAAAGCAGTTACACCAAAGTTTCTAGTTTCTGTTTGTGTCTCCCCTGAGGAGGTTTCAGGCTAGCAATGTCTTTCATTACTATCTCTTTTGGTTTGGAAGCTATTGCTGGGCGTTTGGTAGAAAAAGCTGCTCTGGCCGAGAAAAACACTTTCGGAGCACCATGCAGGTACATTTGAGTTTCCCAGGCAAACGAAAGCAGTTACACCAAAGTTTCTAGTTTCTGTTTGTGTCTCCCCTGAGGAGGTTTCAGGCCAGCAATATCTTTCAGAACTATCTCTTTTGGTTTGGAAGCTATTGCTGGACGTTTGGTAGAAAAAGCTGCTCCGGCCGAGAAAAACACTTTTGGTGCACCATGCAGGTACATTTGAGTTTCCCAGGAAAACGAAAGCAGTTACACCAAAGTTTCTAGTTTCTGTTTGTGTCTCCCCTGAGGAGGTTTCAGGCCAGCTATGTCTTTCAGTACTATCTCTTTTGGTTTGGAAACTATTGCTGGACGTTTTGTAGAAAAAGCTTCTCCGGCCGAGAAAAACACTTTTGGTGCACAATGCAGGTACATTTGAGTTTCCCAGGCAAACGAAAGCAGTTACACCAAAGTTTCTAGTTTCTGTTTGTGTCTCCCCTGAGGAGGTTTCAGGCCAGCAATATCGTTCAGAACTATCTCTTTTGGTTTGGAAGCTATTGCTGGACGTTTGGCATGTTTTGTAGAAAAAGCTGCTCCGGCCGAGAAAAACACTTTTGGTGCACCATGCAGGTACATTTGAGTTTCCCAGGAAAACGAAAGCAGTTACACCAAAGTTTCTAGTTTCTGTTTGTGTCTCCCCTGAGGAGGTTTCAGGCCAGCTATGTCTTTCAGTACTATCTCTTTTGGTTTGGAAGCTATTGCTGGACATTTGGTAGAAAAAGCTGCTCTGGCCGAGAAAAACACTTTTGGTGCACCATGCAGGTACATTTGAGTTTCCCAGGCAAACGAAAGCAGTTACACCAAAGTTTCTAGTTTCTGTTTGTGTCTCCCCTGAGGAGGTTTCAGACCAGCTATGTCTTTCAGAACTATCTCTTTTGGTTTGGAAGCTATTGCTGGACGTTTGGTAGAAAAAGCTGCTCCGGCCGAGAAAAACACTTTTGGTGCACCATGCAGGTACATTTGAGTTTCCCAGGCAAACGAAAGCAGTTACACCAAAGTTTCTAGTTTCTGTTTGTGTCTCCCCTGAGGAGGTTTCAGGCCAGCTATGTCTTTCAGTACTATCTCTTTTGGTTTGGAAGCTATTGCTGGACGTTTGGTAGAAAAAGCTGCTCCGGCCGAGAAAAACACTTTTGGTGCACCATGCAGGTACATTTGAGTTTCCCAGGCAAACGAAAGCAGTGACACCAAAGTTTCTAATTTCTGTTTGTGTCTCCCCTGAGGAGGTTTCAGGCCAGCTATGTCTTTCAGTACTATCTCTTTTGGTTTGGAGGCTATTGCTGGACGTTTGGCATGTTTGGTAGAAAAAGCTTCTACGGCCGAGAAAAACACTTTTGGTGCACCATGCAAGTACATTTGAGTTTCCCAGGCAAACGAAAGCAGTTACACCAAAGTTTCTAGTTTCTGTTTGTGTCTCCCCTGAGGAGGTTTCAGGCCAGCTATGTCTTTCAGTACTATCTCTTTTGGTTTGGAAGCTATTGCTGGACGTTTGGTAGAAAAAGCAGCTCTGGACGAGAAAAACACTTTCGGAGCACCATGCAGGTACATTTGAGTTTCCCAGGCAAACGAAAGCAGTTACACCAAAGTTTCTAGTTTCTGTTTGTGTCTCCCCTGAGGAGGTTTCAGGCTAGCAATGTCTTTCAGTACTATCTCTTTTGGTTTGGAAGCTATTGCTGGACGTTTGGCATGTTTGGTAGAAAAAGCTGTTCCGGCCGAGAAAAACACTTTTGGTGCACCATGCAGGTACATTTGAGTTTCCCAGGCAAACGAAAGCAGTGACACCAAAGTTTATAGTTTCTGTTTGTGTCTCCCCTGAGGAGGTTTCAGGCCAGCTATGTCTTTCAGTACTATCTCTTTTGGTTTGGAAGCTATTGCTGGGCGTTTGGTAGAAAAAGCTGCTCTGGCCGAGAAAAACTCTTTTGGTGCACCATGCAGGTACATTTGAGTTTCCCAGGCAAACGAAAGCAGTTACACCAAAGTTTCTAGTTTCTGTTTGTGTCTCCCCTGAGGAGGTTTCAGGCCAGCAATATCTTTCAGAACTATCTCTTTTGGTTTGGAAGCTATTGCTGGACGTTTGGTAGAAAAAGCTGCTCCGGCCGAGAAAAACACTTTTGGTGCACCATGCAGGTACATTTGAGTTTCCCAGGAAAACGAAAGCAGTTACACCAAAGTTTCTAGTTTCTGTTTGTGTCTCCCCTGAGGAGGTTTCAGGCCAGCTATGTCTTTCAGTACTATCTCTTTTGGTTTGGAAGCTATTGCTTGACGTTTTGTAGAAAAAGCTTCTCCGGCCGAGAAAAACACTTTTGGTGCTCAATGCAGGTACATTTGAGTTTCCCAGGCAAACGAAAGCAGTTACACCAAAGTTTCTAGTTTCTGTTTGTGTCTCCCCTGAGGAGGTTTCAGGCCTGCTATGTCTTTCAGTACTATCTCTTTTGGTTTGGAAGCTATTGCTGGACGTTTGGTAGAAAAAGCTGCTACGGCCAAGAAAAACACTTTTGGTGCACCATGCAGGTACATTTGAGTTTCCCAGGCAAACGAAAGCAGTTACACCAAAGTTTCTAGTTTCTGTTTGTGTCTCCCCTGAGGAGGTTTCAGGCCAGCTATGTCTTTCAGTACTATCTCTTTTGGTTTGGAAGCTATTGCTGGACGTTTGGTAGAAAAAGCTGCTCCGGCCGAGAAAAACACTTTTGGTGCACCATGCAGGTACATTTGAGTTTCCCAGGCAAACGAAAGCAGTTACACCAAAGTTTCTAGTTTCTGTTTGTGTCTCCCCTGAGGAGGTTTCAGGCCAGCTATGTCTTTCAGTACTATCTCTTTTGGTTTGGAAGCTATTGCTGGACGTTTGGTAGAAAAAGCTGCTCCGGCCGAGAAAAACACTTTTGGTGCACCATGCAGGTACATTTGAGTTTCCCAGGAAAATGAAAGCAGTTACACCAAAGTTTCTAGTTTCTGTTTGTGTCTCCCCTGAGGAGGTTTCAGGCCAGCAATGTCTTTCAGTACTATCTCTTTTGGTTTGGAAGCTATTGCTGGATGTTTTGTAGAAAAAGCTGCTCCGGCCGAGAAAAACACTTTTGGTGCACCATGCAGGTACATTTGAGTTTCCCAGGCAAACGAAAGCAGTGACACCAAAGTTTCTAGTTTCTGT
Organism: Laterallus jamaicensis coturniculus; assembly: GCA_022605575.1. Taxonomy (NCBI): domain Eukaryota; kingdom Metazoa; phylum Chordata; class Aves; order Gruiformes; family Rallidae; genus Laterallus; species Laterallus jamaicensis. Next base: position 5,094,890 of record JAKCOX010000001.1, read on the forward strand.
TTGTGTCTCCCCTGAGGAGGTTCAGGCCAGCTATGTCTTTCAGTACTATCTCTTTTGGTTTGGAGGCTATTGCTGGACGTTTGGCATGTTTGGTAGAAAAAGCTTCTACGGCCGAGAAAAACACTTTTGGTGCACCATGCAAGTACATTTGAGTTTCCCAGGCAAACTAAAGCAGTTACACCAAAGTTTCTAGTTTCTGTTTGTGTCTCCCCTGAGGAGGTTTCAGGCCAGCTATGTCTTTCAGTACTATCTCTTTTGGTTTGGAAGCTATTGCTGGACGTTTGGTAGAAAAAGCTGCTCTGGACGAGAAAAACACTTTCGGAGCACCATGCAGGTACATTTGAGTTTCCCAGGCAAACGAAAGCAGTTACACCAAAGTTTCTAGTTTCTGTTTGTGTCTCCCCTGAGGAGGTTTCAGGCTAGCAATGTCTTTCATTACTATCTCTTTTGGTTTGGAAGCTATTGCTGGGCGTTTGGTAGAAAAAGCTGCTCTGGCCGAGAAAAACACTTTCGGAGCACCATGCAGGTACATTTGAGTTTCCCAGGCAAACGAAAGCAGTTACACCAAAGTTTCTAGTTTCTGTTTGTGTCTCCCCTGAGGAGGTTTCAGGCCAGCAATATCTTTCAGAACTATCTCTTTTGGTTTGGAAGCTATTGCTGGACGTTTGGTAGAAAAAGCTGCTCTGGACGAGAAAAACACTTTCGGAGCACCATGCAGGTACATTTGAGTTTCCCAGGAAAACGAAAGCAGTTACACCAAAGTTTCTAGTTTCTGTTTGTGTCTCCCCTGAGGAGGTTTCAGGCCAGCTATGTCTTTCAGTACTATCTCTTTTGGTTTGGAAGCTATTGCTGGACGTTTTGTAGAAAAAGCTTCTCCGGCCGAGAAAAACACTTTTGGTGCACAATGCAGGTACATTTGAGTTTCCCAGGCAAACGAAAGCAGTTACACCAAAGTTTCTAGTTTCTGTTTGTGTCTCCCCTGAGGAGGTTTCAGGCCAGCAATATCGTTCAGAACTATCTCTTTTGGTTTGGAAGCTATTGCTGAACGTTTGGCATGTTTTGTAGAAAAAGCTGCTCCGGCCGAGAAAAACACTTTCGGTGCACCATGCAGGTACATTTGAGTTTCCCAGGAAAACGAAAGCAGTTACACCAAAGTTTCTAGTTTCTGTTTGTGTCTCCCCTGAGGAGGTTTCAGGCCAGCTATGTCTTTCAGTACTATCTCTTTTGGTTTGTAAGCTATTGCTGGACATTTGGTAGAAAAAGCTGCTCTGGCCGAGAAAAACACTTTTGGTGCACCATGCAGGTACATTTGAGTTTCCCAGGCAAACGAAAGCAGTTACACCAAAGTTTCTAGTTTCTGTTTGTGTCTCCCCTGAGGAGGTTTCAGGCCAGCTATGTCTTTCAGAACTATCTCTTTTGCTTTGGAAGCTATTGCTGGACGTTTGGTAGAAAAAGCTGCTCCGGCCGAGAAAAACACTTTTGGTGCACCATGCAGGTACATTTGAGTTTCCCAGGCAAACGAAAGCAGTTACACCAAAGTTTCTAGTTTCTGTTTGTGTCTCCCCTGAGGAGGTTTCAGGCCAGCTATGTCTTTCAGTACTATCTCTTTTGGTTTGGAAGCTATTGCTGGACGTTTGGTAGAAAAAGCTGCTCCGGCCGAGAAAAACACTTTTGGTGCACCATGCAGGTACATTTGAGTTTCCCAGGAAAATGAAAGCAGTTACACCAAAGTTTCTAGTTTCTGTTTGTGTCTCCCCTGAGGAGGTTTCAGGCCAGCAATGTCTTTCAGTACTATCTCTTTTGGTTTGGAAGCTATTGCTGGACGTTTTGTAGAAAAAGCTGCTCCGGCCGAGAAAAACACTTTTGGTGCACCATGCAGGTACATTTGAGTTTCCCAGGCAAACGAAAGCAGTGACACCAAAGTTTCTAATTTCTGTTTGTGTCTCCCCTGAGGAGGTTTCAGGCCAGCTATGTCTTTCAGTACTATCTCTTTTGGTTTGGAGGCTATTGCTGGACGTTTGTCATGTTTGGTAGAAAAAGCTTCTACGGCCGAGAAAAACACTTTTGGTGCACCATGCAAGTACATTTGAGTTTCCCAGGCAAACGAAAGCAGTTACACCAAAGTTTCTAGTTTCTGTTTGTGTCTCCCCTGAGGAGGTTTCAGGCCAGCTATGTCTTTCAGTACTATCTCTTTTGGTTTGGAAGCTATTGCTGGACGTTTGGTAGAAAAAGCAGCTCTGGACGAGAAAAACACTTTCGGAGCACCATGCAGGTACATTTGAGTTTCCCAGGCAAACGAAAGCAGTTACACCAAAGTTTCTAGTTTCTGTTTGTGTCTCCCCTGAGGAGGTTTCAGGCTAGCAATATCTTTCAGTACTATCTCTTTTGGTTTGGAAGCTATTGCTGGACGTTTGGCATGTTTTGTAGAAAAAGCTGTTCCGGCCGAGAAAAACACTTTTGGTGCACCATGCAGGTACATTTGAGTTTCCCAGGCAAACGAAAGCAGTGACACCAAAGTTTATAGTTTCTGTTTGTGTCTCCCCTGAGGAGGTTTCAGGCCAGCTATGTCTTTCAGTACTATCTCTTTTGGTTTGGAAGCTATTGCTGGGCGTTTGGTAGAAAAAGCTGCTCTGGCCGAGAAAAACTCTTTTGGTGCACCATGCAGGTACATTTGAGTTTCCCAGGCAAACGAAAGCAGTTACACCAAAGTTTCTAGTTTCTGTTTGTGTCTCCCCTGAGGAGGTTTCAGGCCAGCAATATCTTTCAGAACTATCTCTTTTGGTTTGGAAGCTATTGCTGGACGTTTGGTAGAAAAAGCTGCTCTGGACGAGAAAAACACTTTCGGAGCACCATGCAGGTACATTTGAGTTTCCCAGGCAAACGAAAGCAGTGACACCAAAGTTTCTAGTTTCTGTTTGTGTCTCCCCTGAGGAGGTTTCAGGCCAGCAATATCTTTCAGAACTATCTCTTTTGGTTTGGAAGCTATTGCTGGACGTTTGGTAGAAAAAGCTGCTCCGGCCGAGAAAAACACTTTTGGTGCACCATGCAGGTACATTTGAGTTTCCCAGGAAAACGAAAGCAGTTACACCAAAGTTTCTAGTTTCTGTTTGTGTCTCCCCTGAGGAGGTTTCAGGCCAGCTATGTCTTTCGGTACTATCTCTTTTGGTTTGGAAGCTATTGCTGGACGTTTTGTAGAAAAAGCTTCTCCGGCCGAGAAAAACACTTTTGGTGCACAATGCAGGTACATTTGAGTTTCCCAGGCAAACGAAAGCAGTTACATCAAAGTTTCTAGTTTCTGTTTGTGTCTCCCCTGAGGAGGTTTCAGGCCAGCAATATCGTTCAGAACTATCTCTTTTGGTTTGGAAGCTATTGCTGGACGTTTGGCATGTTTTGTAGAAAAAGCTGCTCCGGCCGAGAAAAACACTTTTGGTGCACCATGCAGGTACATTTGAGTTTCCCAGGCAAACGAAAGCAGTTACACCAAAGTTTCTAGTTTCTGTTTGTGTCTCCCCTGAGGAGGTTTCAGGCCAGCTATGTCTTTCAGTACTATCTCTTTTGGTTTGGAAGCTATTGCTGGACGTTTGGTAGAAAAAGCTGCTCCGGCCGAGAAAAACACTTTTGGTGCTCAATGCAGGTACATTTGAGTTTCCCAGGCAAACGAAAGCAGTTACACCAAAGTTTCTAGTTTCTGTTTGTGTCTCCCCTGAGGAGGTTTCAGGCCAGCTATGTCTTTCAGTACTATCTCTTTTGGTTTGGAAGCTATTGCTGGACGTTTGGTAGAAAAAGCTTCTCCGGCCGAGAAAAACACTTTTGGTGCACCATGCAGGTACATTTGAGTTTCCCAGGAAAATGAAAGCAGTTACACCAAAGTTTCTAGTTTCTGTTTGTGTCTCCCCTGAGGAGGTTTCAGGCCAGCAATGTCTTTCAGTACTATCTCTTTTGGTTTGGAAGCTATTGCTGGATGTTTTGTAGAAAAAGCTGCTCCGGCCGAGAAAAACACTTTTGGTGCACCATGCAGGTACATTTGAGTTTCCCAGGCAAACGAAAGCAGTGACACCAAAGTTTCTAGTTTCTGTTTGTGTCTCCCCTGAGGAGGTTCAGGCCAGCTATGTCTTTCAGTACTATCTCTTTTGGTTTGGAGGCTATTGCTGGACGTTTGGCATGTTTGGTAGAAAAAGCTTCTACGGCCGAGAAAAACACTTTTGGTGCACCATGCAGGTACATTTGAGTTTCCCAGGCAAACGAAAGCAGTGACACCAAAGTTTATAGTTTCTGTTTGTGTCTCCCCTGAGGAGGTTTCAGGCCAGCTATGTCTTTCAGTACTATCTCTTTTGGTTTGGAAGCTATTGCTGGGCGTTTGGTAGAAAAAGCTGCTCTGGCCGAGAAAAACTCTTTTGGTGCACCATGCAGGTACATTTGATTTTCCCAGGCAAACGAAAGCAGTTACACCAAAGTTTCTAGTTTCTGTTTGTGTCTCCCCTGAGGAGGTTTCAGGCCAGCAATATCTTTCAGAACTATCTCTTTTGGTTTGGAAGCTATTGCTGGACGTTTGGTAGAAAAAGCTGCTCCGGCCGAGAAAAACACTTTTGGTGCACCATGCAGGTACATTTGAGTTTCCCAGGAAAACGAAAGCAGTTACACCAAAGTTTCTAGTTTCTGTTTGTGTCTCCCCTGAGGAGGTTTCAGGCCAGCTATGTCTTTCAGTACTATCTCTTTTGGTTTGGAAGCTATTGCTTGTGGTTTTGTAGAAAAAGCTTCTCCGGCCGAGAAAAACACTTTTGGTGCTCAATGCAGGTACATTTGAGTTTCCCAGGAAAACGAAAGCAGTTACACCAAAGTTTCTAGTTTCTGTTTGTGTCTCCCCTGAGGAGGTTTCAGGCCTGCTATGTCTTTCAGTACTATCTCTTTTGGTTTGGAAGCTATTGCTGGACGTTTGGTAGAAAAAGCTGCTCCGGCCGAGAAAAACACTTTTGGTGCACCATGCAGGTACATTTGAGTTTCCCAGGCAAACGAAAGCAGTTACACCAAAGTTTCTAGTTTCTGTTTGTGTCTCCCCTGAGGAGGTTTCAGGCCAGCTATGTCTTTCAGTACTATCTCTTTTGGTTTGGAAGCTATTGCTGGACGTTTGGTAGAAAAAGCTGCTCCGGCCGAGAAAAACACTTTTGGTGCACCATGCAGGTACATTTGAGTTTCCCAGGCAAACGAAAGCAGTTACACCAAAGTTTCTAGTTTCTGTTTGTGTCTCCCCTGAGGAGGTTTCAGGCCAGCTATGTCTTTCAGTACTATCTCTTTTGGTTTGGAAGCTATTGCTGGACGTTTGGTAGAAAAAGCTGCTCCGGCCGAGAAAAACACTTTTGGTGCACCATGCAGGTACATTTGAGTTTCCCAGGAAAATGAAAGCAGTTACACCAAAGTTTCTAGTTTCTGTTTGTGTCTCCCCTGAGGAGGTTTCAGGCCAGCAATGTCTTTCAGTACTATCTCTTTTGGTTTGGAAGCTATTGCTGGATGTTTTGTAGAAAAAGCTGCTCCGGCCGAGAAAAACACTTTTGGTGCACCATGCAGGTACATTTGAGTTTCCCAGGCAAACGAAAGCAGTGACACCAAAGTTTCTAGTTTCTGTTTGTGTCTCCCCTGAGGAGGTTCAGGCCAGCTATGTCTTTCAGTACTATCTCTTTTGGTTTGGAGGCTATTGCTGGACGTTTGTCATGTTTGGTAGAAAAAGCTTCTACGGCCGAGAAAAACACTTTTGGTGCACCATGCAAGTACATTTGAGTTTCCCAGGCAAACGAAAGCAGTTACACCAAAGTTTCTAGTTTCTGTTTGTGTCTCCCCTGAGGAGGTTTCAGGCCAGCTATGTCTTTCAGTACTATCTCTTTTGGTTTGGAAGCTATTGCTGGACGTTTGGTAGAAAAAGCAGCTCTGGACGAGAAAAACACTTTCGGAGCACCATGCAGGTACATTTGAGTTTCCCAGGCAAACGAAAGCAGTTACACCAAAGTTTCTAGTTTCTGTTTGTGTCTCCCCTGAGGAGGTTTCAGGCTAGCAATGTCTTTCAGTACTATCTCTTTTGGTTTGGAAGCTATTGCTGGACGTTTGGCATGTTTTGTAGAAAAAGCTGTTCCGGCCGAGAAAAACACTTTTGGTGCACCATGCAGGTACATTTGAGTTTCCCAGGCAAACGAAAGCAGTGACACCAAAGTTTATAGTTTCTGTTTGTGTCTCCCCTGAGGAGGTTTCAGGCCAGCTATGTCTTTCAGTACTATCTCTTTTGGTTTGGAAGCTATTGCTGGGCGTTTGGTAGAAAAAGCTGCTCTGGCCGAGAAAAACACTTTTGGTGCACCATGCAGGTACATTTGAGTTTCCCAGGCAAACGAAAGCAGTTACACCAAAGTTTCTAGTTTCTGTTTGTGTCTCCCCTGAGGAGGTTTCAGGCCAGCAATATCTTTCAGAACTATCTCTTTTGGTTTGGAAGCTATTGCTGGACGTTTGGTAGAAAAAGCTGCTCCGGCCGAGAAAAACACTTTTGGTGCACCATGCAGGTACATTTGAGTTTCCCAGGAAAACGAAAGCAGTTACACCAAAGTTTCTAGTTTCTGTTTGTGTCTCCCCTGAGGAGGTTTCAGGCCAGCTATGTCTTTCAGTACTATCTCTTTTGGTTTGGAAGCTATTGCTTGACGTTTTGTAGAAAAAGCTTCTCCGGCCGAGAAAAAAACTTTTGGTGCTCAATGCAGGTACATTTGAGTTTCCCAGGCAAACGAAAGCAGTTACACCAAAGTTTCTAGTTTCTGTTTGTGTCTCCCCTGAGGAGGTTTCAGGCCAGCTATGTCTTTCAGTACTATCTCTTTTGGTTTGGAAGCTATTGCTGGACGTTTGGTAGAAAAAGCTGCTCCGGCCGAGAAAAACACTTTTGGTGCACCATGCAGGTACATTTGAGTTTCCCAGGCAAACGAAAGCAGTTACACCAAAGTTTCTAGTTTCTGTTTGTGTCTCTCCTGAGGAGGTTTCAGGCCAGCTATGTCTTTCAGTACTATCTCTTTTGGTTTGGAAGCTATTGCTGGACGTTTGGTAGAAAAAGCTCCTCCGGCCGAGAAAAACACTTTTGGTGCACCATGCAGGTACATTTGAGTTTCCCAGGCAAACGAAAGCAGTTACACCAAAGTTTCTAGTTTCTGTTTGTGTCTCCCCTGAGGAGGTTTCAGGCCAGCTATGTCTTTCAGTACTATCTCTTTTGGTTTGGAAGCTATTGCTGGACGTTTGGTAGAAAAAGCTTCTCCGGCCGAGAAAAACACTTTTGGTGCACCATGCAGGTACATTTGAGTTTCCCAGGAAAATGAAAGCAGTTACACCAAAGTTTCTAGTTTCTGTTTGTGTCTCCCCTGAGGAGGTTTCAGGCCAGCAATGTCTTTCAGTACTATCTCTTTTGGTTTGGAAGCTATTGCTGGATGTTTTGTAGAAAAAGCTGCTCCGGCCGAGAAAAACACTTTTGGTGCACCATGCAGGTACATTTGAGTTTCCCAGGCAAACGAAAGCAGTGACACCAAAGTTTCTAGTTTCTGTTTGTGTCTCCCCTGAGGAGGTTCAGGCCAGCTATGTCTTTCAGTACTATCTCTTTTGGTTTGGAGGCTATTGCTGGACGTTTGGCATGTTTGGTAGAAAAAGCTTCTACGGCCGAGAAAAACACTTTTGGTGCACCATGCAAGTACATTTGAGTTTCCCAGGCAAACGAAAGCAGTTACACCAAAGTTTCTAGTTTCTGTTTGTGTCTCCCCTGAGGAGGTTTCAGGCCAGCTATGTCTTTCAGTACTATCTCTTTTGGTTTGGAAGCTATTGCTGGACGTTTGGTAGAAAAAGCAGCTCTGGACGAGAAAAACACTTTCGGAGCACCATGCAGGTAAATTTGAGTTTCCCAGGCAAACGAAAGCAGTTACACCAAAGTTTCTAGTTTCTGTTTGTGTCTCCCCTGAGGAGGTTTCAGGCTAGCAATGTCTTTCAGTACTATCTCTTTTGGTTTGGAAGCTATTGCTGGACGTTTGGCATGTTTTGTAGAAAAAGCTGTTCCGGCCGAGAAAAACACTTTTGGTGCACCATGCAGGTACATTTGAGTTTCCCAGGCAAACGAAAGCAGTGACACCAAAGTTTATAGTTTCTGTTTGTGTCTCCCCTGAGGAGGTTTCAGGCCAGCTATGTCTTTCAGTACTATCTCTTTTGGTTTGGAAGCTATTGCTGGGCGTTTGGTAGAAAAAGCTGCTCTGGCCGAGAAAAACTCTTTTGGTGCACCATGCAGGTACATTTGAGTTTCCCAGGCAAACGAAAGCAGTTACACCAAAGTTTCTAGTTTCTGTTTGTGTCTCCCCTGAGGAGGTTTCAGGCCAGCAATATCTTTCAGAACTATCTCTTTTGGTTTGGAAGCTATTGCTGGACGTTTGGTAGAAAAAGCTGCTCCGGCCGAGAAAAACACTTTTGGTGCACCATGCAGGTACATTTGAGTTTCCCAGGAAAACGAAAGCAGTTACACCAAAGTTTCTAGTTTCTGTTTGTGTCTCCCCTGAGGAGGTTTCAGGCCAGCTATGTCTTTCAGTACTATCTCTTTTGGTTTGGAAGCTATTGCTGGACGTTTTGTAGAAAAAGCTTCTCCGGCCGAGAAAAACACTTTTGGTGCTCAATGCAGGTACATTTGAGTTTCCCAGGCAAACGAAAGCAGTTACACCAAAGTTTCTAGTTTCTGTTTGTGTCTCCCCTGAGGAGGTTTCAGGCCTGCTATGTCTTTCAGTACTATCTCTTTTGGTTTGGAAGCTATTGCTGGACGTTTGGTAGAAAAAGCTGCTCCGGCCGAGAAAAACACTATTGGTGCACCATGCAGGTACATTTGAGTTTCCCAGGCAAACGAAAGCAGTTACACCAAAGTTTCTAGTTTCTGTTTGTGTCTCCCCTGAGGAGGTTTCAGGCCAGCTATGTCTTTCAGTACTATCTCTTTTGGTTTGGAAGCTATTGCTGGACGTTTGGTAGAAAAAGCTGCTCCGGCCGAGAAAAACACTTTTGGTGCACCATGCAGGTACATTTGAGTTTCCCAGGCAAACGAAAGCAGTTACACCAAAGTTTCTAGTTTCTGTTTGTGTCTCCCCTGAGGAGGTTTCAGGCCAGCTATGTCTTTCAGTACTATCTCTTTTGGTTTGGAAGCTATTGCTGGACGTTTGGTAGAAAAAGCTGCTCCGGCCGAGAAAAACACTTTTGGTGCACCATGCAGGTACATTTGAGTTTCCCAGGAAAATGAAAGCAGTTACACCAAAGTTTCTAGTTTCTGTTTGTGTCTCCCCTGAGGAGGTTTCAGGCCAGCAATGTCTTTCAGTACTATCTCTTTTGGTTTGGAAGCTATTGCTGGATGTTTTGTAGAAAAAGCTGCTCCGGCCGAGAAAAACACTTTTGGTGCACCATGCAGGTACATTTGAGTTTCCCAGGCAAACGAAAGCAGTGACACCAAAGTTTCTAGTTTCTGTTTGTGTCTCCCCTGAGGAGGTTCAGGCCAGCTATGTCTTTCAGTACTATCTCTTTTGGTTTGGAGGCTATTGCTGGACGTTTGGCATGTTTGGTAGAAAAAGCTTCTACGGCCGAGAAAAACACTTTTGGTGCACCATGCAAGTACATTTGAGTTTCCCAGGCAAACTAAAGCAGTTACACCAAAGTTTCTAGTTTCTGTTTGTGTCTCCCCTGAGGAGGTTTCAGGCCAGCTATGTCTTTCAGTACTATCTCCATTGGTTTGGAAGCTATTGCTGGACGTTTGGTAGAAAAAGCTGCTCTGGACGAGAAAAACACTTTCGGAGCACCATGCAGGTACATTTGAGTTTCCCAGGCAAACGAAAGCAGTTACACCAAAGTTTCTAGTTTCTGTTTGTGTCTCCCCTGAGGAGGTTTCAGGCTAGCAATGTCTTTCAGTACTATCTCTTTTGGTTTGGAAGCTATTGCTGGACGTTTGGCATGTTTGGTAGAAAAAGCTGCTCCGGCCGAGAAAAACACTTTTGGTGCACCATGCAGGTACATTTGAGTTTCCCAGGCAAACGAAAGCAGTGACACCAAAGTTTCTAGTTTCTGTTTGTGTCTCCCCTGAGGAGGTTTCAGGCTAGCAATGTCTTTCAGTACTATCTCTTTTGGTTTGGAAGCTATTGCTGGACGTTTGGCATGTTTGGTAGAAAAAGCTGCTCCGGCCGAGAAAAACACTTTTGGTGCACCATGCAGGTACATTTGAGTTTCCCAGGCAAACGAAAGCAGTGACACCAAAGTTTCTAGTTTCTGTTTGTGTCTCCCCTGAGGAGGTTTCAGGCCAGCAATATCTTTCAGAACTATCTCTTTTGGTTTGGAAGCTATTGCTGGACGTTTGGTAGAAAAAGCTGCTCCGGCCGAGAAAAACACTTTTGGTGCACCATGCAGGTACATTTGAGTTTCCCAGGAAAACGAAAGCAGTTACACCAAAGTTTCTAGTTTCTGTTTGTGTCTCCCCTGAGGAGGTTTCAGGCCAGCTATGTCTTTCAGTACTATCTCTTTTGGTTTGGAAGCTATTGCTGGACGTTTTGTAGAAAAAGCTTCTCCGGCCGAGAAAAACACTTTTGGTGCACAATGCAGGTACATTTGAGTTTCCCAGGCAAACGAAAGCAGTTACACCAAAGTTTCTAGTTTCTGTTTGTGTCTCCCCTGAGGAGGTTTCAGGCCAGCAATGTCTTTCAGTACTATCTCTTTTGGTTTGGAAGCTATTGCTGGACGTTTGGTAGAAAAAGCTTCTCAGGCCGAGAAAAACACTTTTGGTGCACCATGCAGGTACATTTGAGTTTCCCAGGCAAACGAAAGCAGTGACACCAAAGTTTCTAGTTTCTGTTTGTGTCTCCCCTGAGGAGGTTTCAGGCCAGCTATGTCTTTCAGTACTATCTCTTTTGGTTTGGAAGCTATTGCTGGACGTTTGGTAGAAAAAGCTGCTCTGTCCTAGAAAAACACTTTCGGAGCACCATGCAGGTACATTTGAGTTTCCCAGGCAAACGAAAGCAGTGACACCAAAGTTTCTAGTTTCTGTTTGTGTCTCCCCTGAGGAGGTTTCAGGCCAGCAATATCGTTCAGAACTATCTCTTTTGGTTTGGAAGCTATTGCTGGACGTTTGGCATGTTTTGTAGAAAAAGCTGCTCTGGCCGAGAAAAACACTTTTGGTGCACCATGCAGGTACATTTGAGTTTCCCAGGCAAACGAAAGCAGTTGCACCAAAGTTTCTAGTTTCTGTTTGTGTCTCCCCTGAGGAGGTTTCAGGCCAGCTATGTCTTTCAGTACTATCTCTTTTGGTTTGGAAGCTATTGCTGGACGTTTGGTAGAAAAAGCTGCTCTGGCCGAGAAAAACACTTTTGGTGCACCATGCAGGTACATTTGAGTTTCCCAGGAAAACGAAAGCAGTTACACCAAAGTTTCTAGTTTCTGTTTGTGTCTCCCCTGAGGAGGTTTCAGGCCAGCTATGTCTTTCAGTACTATCTCTTTTGGTTTGGAAGCTATTGCTGGACGTTTTGTAGAAAAAGCTTCTCCGGCCGAGAAAAACACTTTTGGTGCACAATGCAGGTACATTTGAGTTTCCCAGGCAAACGAAAGCAGTTACACGAAAGATTCTAGTTTCTGTTTGTGTCTCCCCTGAGGAGGTTTCAGGCCAGCTATGTCTTTCAGTACTATCTCTTTTGGTTTGGAAGCTATTGCTGGACGTTTGGTAGAAAAAGCTTCTCTCGCCGAGAAAAACACTTTTGGTGCACCATGCAGGTACATTTGAGTTTCCCAGGCAAACGAAAGCAGTTACACCAAAGTTTCTAGTTTCTGTTTGTGTCTCCCCTGAGGAGGTTTCAGGCCAGCTATGTCTTTCAGTACTATCTCTTTTGGTTTGGAAGCTATTGCTGGACGTTTGGTAGAAAAAGCTGCTCCGGCCGAGAAAAACACTTTTGGTGCACCATGCAGGTACATTTGAGTTTCCCAGGCAAACGAAAGCAGTGACACCAAAGTTTCTAGTTTCTGTTTGTGTCTCCCCTGAGGAGGTTTCAGGCCAGCTATGTCTTTCAGTACTATCTCTTTTGGTTTGGAAGCTATTGCTGGACGTTTGGCATGTTTGGTAGAAAAAGCTTCTCCGGCCGAGAAAAACACTTTTGGTGCACCATGCAGGTACATTTGAGTTTCCCAGGAAAACGAAAGCAGTTACACCAAAGTTTCTAGTTTCTGTTTGTGTCTCCCCTGAGGAGGTTTCAGGCCAGCTATGTCTTTCAGTACTATCTCTTTTGGTTTGGAAGCTATTGCTGGACGTTTGGTAGAAAAAGCTGCTCTGGACGAGAAAAACACTTTCGGAGCACCATGCAGGTACATTTGAGTTTCCCAGGCAAACGAAAGCAGTGACACCAAAGTTTCTAGTTTCTGTTTGTGTCTCCCCTGAGGAGGTTTCAGGCTAGCAATGTCTTTCATTACTATCTCTTTTGGTTTGGAAGCTATTGCTGGACGTTTGGTAGAAAAAGCTGCTCCGGCCGAGAAAAACACTTTTGGTGCACCATGCAGGTACATTTGAGTTTCCCAGGCAAACGAAAGCAGTTACACCAAAGTTTCTAGTTTCTGTTTGTGTCTCCCCTGAGGAGGTTTCAGGCCAGCTATGTCTTTCAGTACTATCTCTTTTGGTTTGGAAGCTATTGCTGGACGTTTGGTAGAAAAAGCTGCTCCGGCCGAGAAAAACACTTTTGGTGCACCATGCAGGTACATTTGAGTTTCCCAGGCAAACGAAAGCAGTTACACCAAAGTTTCTAGTTTCTGTTTGTGTCTCCCCTGAGGAGGTTTCAGGCCAGCTATGTCTTTCAGTACTATCTCTTTTGGTTTGGAGGCTATTGCTGGACGTTTGTCATGTTTGGTAGAAAAAGCTTCTACGGCCGAGAAAAACACTTTTGGTGCACCATGCAAGTACATTTGAGTTTCCCAGGCAAACGAAAGCAGTTACACCAAAGTTTCTAGTTTCTGTTTGTGTCTCCCCTGAGGAGGTTTCAGGCCAGCTATGTCTTTCAGTACTATCTCTTTTGGTTTGGAAGGTATTGCTGGACGTTTGGTAGAAAAAGCAGCTCTGGAGGAGAAAAACACTTTCGGAGCACCATGCAGGTACATTTGAGTTTCCCAGGCAAACGAAAGCAGTTACACCAAAGTTTCTAGTTTCTGTTTGTGTCTCCCCTGAGGAGGTTTCAGGCTAGCAATGTCTTTCAGTACTATCTCTTTTGGTTTGGAAGCTATTGCTGGACGTTTGGCATGTTTTGTAGAAAAAGCTGTTCCGGCCGAGAAAAACACTTTTGGTGCACCATGCAGGTACATTTGAGTTTCCCAGGCAAACGAAAGCAGTGACACCAAAGTTTATAGTTTCTGTTTGTGTCTCCCCTGAGGAGGTTTCAGGCCAGCTATGTCTTTCAGTACTATCTCTTTTGGTTTGGAAGCTATTGCTGGGCGTTTGGTAGAAAAAGCTGCTCTGGCCGAGAAAAACTCTTTTGGTGCACCATGCAGGTACATTTGAGTTTCCCAGGCAAACGAAAGCAGTTACACCAAAGTTTCTAGTTTCTGTTTGTGTCTCCCCTGAGGAGGTTTCAGGCCAGCAATATCTTTCAGAACTATCTCTTTTGGTTTGGAAGCTATTGCTGGACGTTTGGTAGAAAAAGCTGCTCCGGCCGAGAAAAACACTTTTGGTGCACCATGCAGGTACATTTGAGTTTCCCAGGAAAACGAAAGCAGTTACACCAAAGTTTATAGTTTCTGTTTGTGTCTCCCCTGAGGAGGTTTCAGGCCAGCTATGTCTTTCAGTACTATCTCTTTTGGTTTGGAAGCTATTGCTTGACGTTTTGTAGAAAAAGCTGCTCCGGCCGAGAAAAACACTTTTGGTGCTCAATGCAGGTACATTTGAGTTTCCCAGGCAAACGAATGCAGTTACACCAAAGTTTCTAGTTTCTGTTTGTGTCTCCCCTGAGGAGGTTTCAGGCCTGCTATGTCTTTCAGTACTATCTCTTTTGGTTTGGAAGCTATTGCTGGACGTTTGGTAGAAAAAGCTGCTCCGGCCGAGAAAAACACTTTTGGTGCACCATGCAGGTACATTTGAGTTTCCCAGGCAAACGAAAGCAGTTACACCAAAGTTTCTAGTTTCTGTTTGTGTCTCCCCTGAGGAGGTTTCAGGCCAGCTATGTCTTTCAGTACTATCTCTTTTGGTTTGGAAGCTATTGCTGGACGTTTGGTAGAAAAAGCTGCTCCGGCCGAGAAAAACACTTTTGGTGCACCATGCAGGTACATTTGAGTTTCCCAGGCAAACGAAAGCAGTTACACCAAAGTTTCTAGTTTCTGTTTGTGTCTCCCCTGAGGAGGTTTCAGGCCAGCTATGTCTTTCAGTACTATCTCTTTTGGTTTGGAAGCTATTGCTGGACGTTTGGTAGAAAAAGCTGCTCTGGCCGAGAAAAACACTTTTGGTGCACCATGCAGGTACATTTGAGTTTCCCATGAAAATGAAAGCAGTTACACCAAAGTTTCTAGTTTCTGTTTGTGTCTCCCCTGAGGAGGTTTCAGGCCAGCAATGTCTTTCAGTACTATCTCTTTTGGTTTGGAAGCTATTGCTGGATGTTTTGTAGAAAAAGCTGCTCCGGCCGAGAAAAACACTTTTGGTGCACCATGCAGGTACATTTGAGTTTCCCAGGCAAACGAAAGCAGTGACACCAAAGTTTCTAGTTTCTGTTTGTGTCTCCCCTGAGGAGGTTCAGGCCAGCTATGTCTTTCAGTACTATCTCTTTTGGTTTGGAGGCTATTGCTGGACGTTTGGCATGTTTGGTAGAAAAAGCTTCTACGGCCGAGAAAAACACTTTTGGTGCACCATGCAAGTACATTTGAGTTTCCCAGGCAAACGAAAGCAGTTACACCAAAGTTTCTAGTTTCTGTTTGTGTCTCCCCTGAGGAGGTTTCAGGCCAGCTATGTCTTTCAGTACTATCTCTTTTGGTTTGGAAGCTATTGCTGGACGTTTGGTAGAAAAAGCAGCTCTGGACGAGAAAAACACTTTCGGAGCACCATGCAGGTAAATTTGAGTTTCCCAGGCAAACGAAAGCAGTTACACCAAAGTTTCTAGTTTCTGTTTGTGTCTCCCCTGAGGAGGTTTCAGGCTAGCAATGTCTTTCAGTACTATCTCTTTTGGTTTGGAAGCTATTGCTGAACGTTTGGCATGTTTTGTAGAAAAAGCTGTTCCGGCCGAGAAAAACACTTTTGGTGCACCATGCAGGTACATTTGAGTTTCCCAGGCAAACGAAAGCAGTGACACCAAAGTTTATAGTTTCTGTTTGCGTCTCCCCTGAGGAGGTTTCAGGCCAGCTATGTCTTTCAGTACTATCTCTTTTGGTTTGGAAGCTATTGCTGGGCGTTTGGTAGAAAAAGCTGCTCCGGCCGAGAAAAACTCTTTTGGTGCACCATGCAGGTACATTTGAGTTTCCCAGGCAAACGAAAGCAGTTACACCAAAGTTTCTAGTTTCTGTTTGTGTCTCCCCTGAGGAGGTTTCAGGCCAGCAATATCTTTCAGAACTATCTCTTTTGGTTTGGAAGCTATTGCTGGACGTTTGGTAGAAAAAGCTGCTCCGGCCGAGAAAAACACTTTTGGTGCACCATGCAGGTACATTTGAGTTTCCCAGGAAAACGAAAGCAGTTACACCAAAGTTTCTAGTTTCTGTTTGTGTCTCCCCTGAGGAGGTTTCAGGCCAGCTATGTCTTTCAGTACTATCTCTTTTGGTTTGGAAGCTATTGCTTGACGTTTTGTAGAAAAAGCTGCTCCGGCCGAGAAAAACACTTTTGGTGCTCAATGCAGGTACATTTGAGTTTCCCAGGCAAACGAATGCAGTTACACCAAAGTTTCTAGTTTCTGTTTGTGTCTCCCCTGAGGAGGTTTCAGGCCTGCTATGTCTTTCAGTACTATCTCTTTTGGTTTGGAAGCTATTGCTGGACGTTTGGTAGAAAAAGCTGCTCCGGCCGAGAAAAACACTTTTGGTGCACCATGCAGGTACATTTGAGTTTCCCAGGCAAACGAAAGCAGTTACACCAAAGTTTCTAGTTTCTGTTTGTGTCTCCCCTGAGGAGGTTTCAGGCCAGCTATGTCTTTCAGTACTATCTCTTTTGGTTTGGAAGCTATTGCTGGACGTTTGGTAGAAAAAGCTGCTCCGGCCGAGAAAAACACTTTTGGTGCACCATGCAGGTACATTTGAGTTTCCCAGGCAAACGAAAGCAGTTACACCAAAGTTTCTAGTTTCTGTTTGTGTCTCCCCTGAGGAGGTTTCAGGCCAGCTATGTCTTTCAGTACTATCTCTTTTGGTTTGGAAGCTATTGCTGGACGTTTGGTAGAAAAAGCTGCTCTGGCCGAGAAAAACACTTTTGGTGCACCATGCAGGTACATTTGAGTTTCCCATGAAAATGAAAGCAGTTACACCAAAGTTTCTAGTTTCTGTTTGTGTCTCCCCTGAGGAGGTTTCAGGCCAGCAATGTCTTTCAGTACTATCTCTTTTGGTTTGGAAGCTATTGCTGGATGTTTTCTAGAAAAAGCTGCTCCGGCCGAGAAAAACACTTTTGGTGCACCATGCAGGTACATTTGAGTTTCCCAGGCAAACGAAAGCAGTGACACCAAAGTTTCTAGTTTCTGTTTGTGTCTCCCCTGAGGAGGTTCAGGCCAGCTATGTCTTTCAGTACTATCTCTTTTGGTTTGGAGGCTATTGCTGGACGTTTGGCATGTTTGGTAGAAAAAGCTTCTACGGCCGAGAAAAACACTTTTGGTGCACCATGCAAGTACATTTGAGTTTCCCAGGCAAACGAAAGCAGTTACACCAAAGTTTCTAGTTTCTGTTTGTGTCTCCCCTGAGGAGGTTTCAGGCCAGCTATGTCTTTCAGTACTATCTCTTTTGGTTTGGAAGCTATTGCTGGACGTTTGGTAGAAAAAGCAGCTCTGGACGAGAAAAACACTTTCGGAGCACCATGCAGGTAAATTTGAGTTTCCCAGGCAAACGAAAGCAGTTACACCAAAGTTTCTAGTTTCTGTTTGTGTCTCCCCTGAGGAGGTTTCAGGCTAGCAATGTCTTTCAGTACTATCTCTTTTGGTTTGGAAGCTATTGCTGGACGTTTGGCATGTTTTGTAGAAAAAGCTGTTCCGGCCGAGAAAAACACTTTTGGTGCACCATGCAGGTACATTTGAGTTTCCCAGGCAAACGAAAGCAGTGACACCAAAGTTTATAGTTTCTGTTTGTGTCTCCCCTGAGGAGGTTTCAGGCCAGCTATGTCTTTCAGTACTATCTCTTTTGGTTTGGAAGCTATTGCTGGGCGTTTGGTAGAAAAAGCTGCTCCGGCCGAGAAAAACTCTTTTGGTGCACCATGCAGGTACATTTGAGTTTCCCAGGCAAACGAAAGCAGTTACACCAAAGTTTCTAGTTTCTGTTTGTGTCTCCCCTGAGGAGGTTTCAGGCCAGCAATATCTTTCAGAACTATCTCTTTTGGTTTGGAAGCTATTGCTGGACGTTTGGTAGAAAAAGCTGCTCCGGCCGAGAAAAACACTTTTGGTGCACCATGCAGGTACATTTGAGTTTCCCAGGAAAACGAAAGCAGTTACACCAAAGTTTCTAGTTTCTGTTTGTGTCTCCCCTGAGGAGGTTTCAGGCCAGCTATGTCTTTCAGTACTATCTCTTTTGCTTTGGAAGCTATTGCTTGACGTTTTGTAGAAAAAGCTTCTCCGGCCGAGAAAAA
The DNA here is from genome assembly GCA_022605575.1 of Laterallus jamaicensis coturniculus. Lineage (NCBI taxonomy): Eukaryota > Metazoa > Chordata > Aves > Gruiformes > Rallidae > Laterallus > Laterallus jamaicensis. The sequence continues at coordinate 5,112,657 of JAKCOX010000001.1, forward strand.
CACTTTTGGTGCTCAATGCAGGTACATTTGAGTTTCCCAGGCAAACGAAAGCAGTTACACCAAAGTTTCTAGTTTCTGTTTGTGTCTCCCCTGAGGAGGTTTCAGGCCTGCTATGTCTTTCAGTACTATCTCTTTTGGTTTGGAAGCTATTGCTGGACGTTTGGTAGAAAAAGCTGCTCCGGCCGAGAAAAACACTTTTGGTGCACCATGCAGGTACATTTGAGTTTCCCAGGCAAACGAAAGCAGTTACACCAAAGTTTCTAGTTTCTGTTTGTGTCTCCCCTGAGGAGGTTTCAGGCCAGCTATGTCTTTCAGTACTATCTCTTTTGGTTTGGAAGCTATTGCTGGACGTTTGGTAGAAAAAGCTGCTCCGGCCGAGAAAAACACTTTTGGTGCACCATGCAGGTACATTTGAGTTTCCCAGGCAAACGAAAGCAGTTACACCAAAGTTTCTAGTTTCTGTTTGTGTCTCCCCTGAGGAGGTTTCAGGCCAGCTATGTCTTTCAGTACTATCTCTTTTGGTTTGGAAGCTATTGCTGGACGTTTGGTAGAAAAAGCTGCTCTGGACGAGAAAAACACTTTCGGAGCACCATGCAGGTACATTTGAGTTTCCCAGGCAAACGAAAGCAGTGACACCAAAGTTTCTAGTTTCTGTTTGTGTCTCCCCTGAGGAGGTTTCAGGCTAGCAATGTCTTTCATTACTATCTCTTTTGGTTTGGAAGCTATTGCTGGACGTTTGGCATGTTTTGTAGAAAAAGCTGCTCCGGCCGAGAAAAACACTTTTGGTGCACCATGCAGGTACATTTGAGTTTCCCAGGCAAACGAAAGCAGTTACACCAAAGTTTCTAGTTTCTGTTTGTGTCTCCCCTGAGGAGGTTTCAGGCTAGCAATGTCTTTCAGTACTATCTCTTTTGGTTTGGAAGCTATTGCTGGACGTTTGGCATGTTTGGTAGAAAAAGCTGCTCCGGCCGAGAAAAACACTTTTGGTGCACCATGCAGGTACATTTGAGTTTCCCAGGCAAACGAAAGCAGTGACACCAAAGTTTCTAGTTTCTGTTTGTGTCTCCCCTGAGGAGGTTTCAGGCCAGCAATATCTTTCAGAACTATCTCTTTTGGTTTGGAAGCTATTGCTGGACGTTTGGTAGAAAAAGCTGCTCCGGCCGAGAAAAACAATTTTGGTGCACCATGCAGGTACATTTGAGTTTCCCAGGAAAACGAAAGCAGTTACACCAAAGTTTCTAGTTTCTGTTTGTGTCTCCCCTGAGGAGGTTTCAGGCCAGCTATGTCTTTCAGTACTATCTCTTTTGGTTTGGAAGCTATTGCTGGACGTTTTGTAGAAAAAGCTTCTCCGGCCGAGAAAAACACTTTTGGTGCACAATGCAGGTACATTTGAGTTTCCCAGGCAAACGAAAGCAGTTACACCAAAGTTTCTAGTTTCTGTTTGTGTCTCCCCTGAGGAGGTTTCAGGCCAGCAATGTCTTTCAGTACTATCTCTTTTGGTTTGGAAGCTATTGCTGGACGTTTGGTAGAAAAAGCTTCTCAGGCCGAGAAAAACACTTTTGGTGCACCATGCAGGTACATTTGAGTTTCCCAGGCAAACGAAAGCAGTGACACCAAAGTTTCTAGTTTCTGTTTGTGTCTCCCCTGAGGAGGTTTCAGGCCAGCTATGTCTTTCAGTACTATCTCTTTTGGTTTGGAAGCTATTGCTGGACGTTTGGTAGAAAAAGCTGCTCTGTCCTAGAAAAACACTTTCGGAGCACCATGCAGGTACATTTGAGTTTCCCAGGCAAACGAAAGCAGTGACACCAAAGTTTCTAGTTTCTGTTTGTGTCTCCCCTGAGGAGGTTTCAGGCTAGCAATGTCTTTCAGTACTATCTCTTTTGGTTTGGAAGCTATTGCTGGACGTTTGGCATGTTTGGTAGAAAAAGCTTCTCCGGCCGAGAAAAACACTTTTGGTGCACCATGCAGGTACATTTGAGTTTCCCAGGCAAACGAAAGCAGTGACACCAAAGTTTCTAGTTTCTGTTTGTGTCTCCCCTGAGGAGGTTTCAGGCCAGCAATATCTTTCAGAACTATCTCTTTTGGTTTGGAAGCTATTGCTGGACGTTTGGTAGAAAAAGCTGCTCCGGCCGAGAAAAACACTTTTGGTGCACCATGCAGGTACATTTGAGTTTCCCAGGAAAACGAAAGCAGTTACACCAAAGTTTCTAGTTTCTGTTTGTGTCTCCCCTGAGGAGGTTTCAGGCCAGCTATGTCTTTCAGTACTATCTCTTTTGGTTTGGAAGCTATTGCTTGACGTTTTGTAGAAAAAGCTTCTCCGGCCGAGAAAAACACTTTTGGTGCTCAATGCAGGTACATTTGAGTTTCCCAGGCAAACGAAAGCAGTTACACCAAAGTTTCTAGTTTCTGTTTGTGTCTCCCCTGAGGAGGTTTCAGGCCTGCTATGTCTTTCAGTACTATCTCTTTTGGTTTGGAAGCTATTGCTGGACGTTTGGTAGAAAAAGCTGCTCCGGCCGAGAAAAACACTTTTGGTGCACCATGCAGGTACATTTGAGTTTCCCAGGCAAACGAAAGCAGTTACACCAAAGTTTCTAGTTTCTGTTTGTGTCTCCCCTGAGGAGGTTTCAGGCCAGCTATGTCTTTCAGTACTATCTCTTTTGGTTTGGAAGCTATTGCTGGACGTTTGGTAGAAAAAGCTGCTCCGGCCGAGAAAAACACTTTTGGTGCACCATGCAGGTACATTTGAGTTTCCCAGGCAAACGAAAGCAGTTACACCAAAGTTTCTAGTTTCTGTTTGTGTCTCCCCTGAGGAGGTTTCAGGCCAGCTATGTCTTTCAGTACTATCTCTTTTGGTTTGGAAGCTATTGCTGGACGTTTGGTAGAAAAAGCTGCTCTGTCCTAGAAAAACACTTTCGGAGCACCATGCAGGTACATTTGAGTTTCCCAGGCAAACGAAAGCAGTGACACCAAAGTTTCTAGTTTCTGTTTGTGTCTCCCCTGAGGAGGTTTCAGGCTAGCAATGTCTTTCAGTACTATCTCTTTTGGTTTGGAAGCTATTGCTGGACGTTTGGCATGTTTGGTAGAAAAAGCTTCTCCGGCCGAGAAAAACACTTTTGGTGCACCATGCAGGTACATTTGAGTTTCCCAGGCAAACGAAAGCAGTGACACCAAAGTTTCTAGTTTCTGTTTGTGTCTCCCCTGAGGAGGTTTCAGGCCAGCAATATCTTTCAGAACTATCTCTTTTGGTTTGGAAGCTATTGCTGGACGTTTGGTAGAAAAAGCTGCTCCGGCCGAGAAAAACACTTTTGGTGCACCATGCAGGTACATTTGAGTTTCCCAGGAAAACGAAAGCAGTTACACCAAAGTTTCTAGTTTCTGTTTGTGTCTCCCCTGAGGAGGTTTCAGGCCAGCTATGTCTTTCAGTACTATCTCTTTTGGTTTGGAAGCTATTGCTTGACGTTTTGTAGAAAAAGCTTCTCCGGCCGAGAAAAACACTTTTGGTGCTCAATGCAGGTACATTTGAGTTTCCCAGGCAAACGAAAGCAGTTACACCAAAGTTTCTAGTTTCTGTTTGTGTCTCCCCTGAGGAGGTTTCAGGCCTGCTATGTCTTTCAGTACTATCTCTTTTGGTTTGGAAGCTATTGCTGGATGTTTGGTAGAAAAAGCTGCTCCGGCCGAGAAAAACACTTTTGGTGCACCATGCAGGTACATTTGAGTTTCCCAGGCAAACGAAAGCAGTTACACCAAAGTTTCTAGTTTCTGTTTGTGTCTCCCCTGAGGAGGTTTCAGGCCAGCTATGTCTTTCAGTACTATCTCTTTTGGTTTGGAAGCTATTGCTGGACGTTTGGTAGAAAAAGCTGCTCCGGCCGAGAAAAACACTTTTGGTGCACCATGCAGGTACATTTGAGTTTCCCAGGCAAACGAAAGCAGTTACACCAAAGTTTCTAGTTTCTGTTTGTGTCTCCCCTGAGGAGGTTTCAGGCCAGCTATGTCTTTCAGTACTATCTCTTTTGGTTTGGAAGCTATTGCTGGACGTTTGGTAGAAAAAGCTGCTCTGGACGAGAAAAACACTTTCGGAGCACCATGCAGGTACATTTGAGTTTCCCAGGCAAACGAAAGCAGTGACACCAAAGTTTCTAGTTTCTGTTTGTGTCTCCCCTGAGGAGGTTTCAGGCTAGCAATGTCTTTCATTACTATCTCTTTTGGTTTGGAAGCTATTGCTGGACGTTTGGCATGTTTTGTAGAAAAAGCTGCTCCGGCCGAGAAAAACACTTTTGGTGCACCATGCAGGTACATTTGAGTTTCCCAGGCAAACGAAAGCAGTTACACCAAAGTTTCTAGTTTCTGTTTGTGTCTCCCCTGAGGAGGTTTCAGGCTAGCAATGTCTTTCAGTACTATCTCTTTTGGTTTGGAAGCTATTGCTGGACGTTTGGCATGTTTGGTAGAAAAAGCTTCTCCGGCCGAGAAAAACACTTTTGGTGCACCATGCAGGTACATTTGAGTTTCCCAGGCAAACGAAAGCAGTGACACCAAAGTTTCTAGTTTCTGTTTGTGTCTCCCCTGAGGAGGTTTCAGGCCAGCAATATCTTTCAGAACTATCTCTTTTGGTTTGGAAGCTATTGCTGGACGTTTGGTAGAAAAAGCTGCTCCGGCCGAGAAAAACACTTTTGGTGCACCATGCAGGTACATTTGAGTTTCCCAGGAAAACGAAAGCAGTTACACCAAAGTTTCTAGTTTCTGTTTGTGTCTCCCCTGAGGAGGTTTCAGGCCAGCTATGTCTTTCAGTACTATCTCTTTTGGTTTGGAAGCTATTGCTGGACGTTTTGTAGAAAAAGCTTCTCCGGCCGAGAAAAACACTTTTGGTGCACAATGCAGGTACATTTGAGTTTCCCAGGCAAACGAAAGCAGTTACACCAAAGTTTCTAGTTTCTGTTTGTGTCTCCCCTGAGGAGGTTTCAGGCCAGCAATGTCTTTCAGTACTATCTCTTTTGGTTTGGAAGCTATTGCTGGACGTTTGGTAGAAAAAGCTTCTCAGGCCGAGAAAAACACTTTTGGTGCACCATGCAGGTACATTTGAGTTTCCCAGGCAAACGAAAGCAGTGACACCAAAGTTTCTAGTTTCTGTTTGTGTCTCCCCTGAGGAGGTTTCAGGCCAGCTATGTCTTTCAGTACTATCTCTTTTGGTTTGGAAGCTATTGCTGGACGTTTGGTAGAAAAAGCTGCTCTGTCCTAGAAAAACACTTTCGGAGCACCATGCAGGTACATTTGAGTTTCCCAGGCAAACGAAAGCAGTGACACCAAAGTTTCTAGTTTCTGTTTGTGTCTCCCCTGAGGAGGTTTCAGGCCAGCAATATCGTTCAGAACTATCTCTTTTGGTTTGGAAGCTATTGCTGGACGTTTGGCATGTTTTGTAGAAAAAGCTGCTCCGGCCGAGAAAAACACTTTTGGTGCACCATGCAGGTACATTTGAGTTTCCCAGGCAAACGAAAGCAGTTACACGAAAGTTTCTAGTTTCTGTTTGTGTCTCCCCTGAGGAGGTTTCAGGCCAGCTTTGTCTTTCAGTACTATCTCTTTTGGTTTGGAAGCTATTGCTGGACGTTTGGTAGAAAAAGCTGCTCTGGCCGAGAAAAAAACTTTTGGTGCACCATGCAGGTACATTTGAGTTTCCCAGGCAAACGAAAGCAGTTACACCAAAGTTTCTAGTTTCTGTTTGTGTCTCCGCTGAGGAGGTTTCAGGCCAGCTATGTCTTTCAGAACTATCTCTTTTGGTTTGGAAGCTATTGCTGGACGTTTGGTAGAAAAAGCTGCTCCGGCCGAGAAAAACACTTTTGGTGCACCATGCAGGTACATTTGAGTTTCCCAGGAAAACGAAAGCAGTTACACCAAAGTTTCTAGTTTCTGTTTGTGTCTCCCCTGAGGAGGTTTCAGGCCAGCTATGTCTTTCAGTACTATCTCTTTTGGTTTGGAAGCTATTGCTGGACGTTTGGTAGAAAAAGCTGCTCCGGCCGAGAAAAACACTTTTGGTGCACCATGCAGGTACATTTGAGTTTCCCAGGCAAACGAAAGCAGTTACACCAAAGTTTCTAGTTTCTGTTTGTGTCTCCCCTGAGGAGGTTTCAGGCCAGCTATGTCTTTCAGTACTATCTCTTTTGGTTTGGAAGCTATTGCTGGACGTTTGGTAGAAAAAGCTGCTCCGGCCGAGAAAAACACTTTTGGTGCACCATGCAGGTACATTTGAGTTTCCCAGGCAAACGAAAGCAGTTACACCAAAGTTTCTAGTTTCTGTTTGTGTCTCCCCTGAGGAGGTTTCAGGCCAGCTATGTCTTTCAGTACTATCTCTTTTGGTTTGGAAGCTATTGCTGGACGTTTGGTAGAAAAAGCTGCTCTGGCCGAGAAAAACACTTTTGGTGCACCATGCAGGTACATTTGAGTTTCCCATGAAAATGAAAGCAGTTACACCAAAGTTTCTAGTTTCTGTTTGTGTCTCCCCTGAGGAGGTTTCAGGCCAGCAATGTCTTTCAGTACTATCTCTTTTGGTTTGGAAGCTATTGCTGGATGTTTTGTAGAAAAAGCTGCTCCGGCCGAGAAAAACACTTTTGGTGCACCATGCAGGTACATTTGAGTTTCCCAGGCAAACGAAAGCAGTGACACCAAAGTTTCTAGTTTCTGTTTGTGTCTCCCCTGAGGAGGTTCAGGCCAGCTATGTCTTTCAGTACTATCTCTTTTGGTTTGGAGGCTATTGCTGGACGTTTGGCATGTTTGGTAGAAAAAGCTTCTACGGCCGAGAAAAACACTTTTGGTGCACCATGCAGGTACATTTGAGTTTCCCAGGCAAACGAAAGCAGTGACACCAAAGTTTCTAGTTTCTGTTTGTGTCTCCCCTGAGGAGGTTTCAGGCCAGCTATGTCTTTCAGTACTATCTCTTTTGGTTTGGAAGCTATTGCTGGACGTTTGGTAGAAAAAGCAGCTCTGGACGAGAAAAACACTTTCGGAGCACCATGCAGGTAAATTTGAGTTTCCCAGGCAAACGAAAGCAGTTACACCAAAGTTTCTAGTTTCTGTTTGTGTCTCCCCTGAGGAGGTTTCAGGCTAGCAATGTCTTTCAGTACTATCTCTTTTGGTTTGGAAGCTATTGCTGAACGTTTGGCATGTTTTGTAGAAAAAGCTGTTCCGGCCGAGAAAAACACTTTTGGTGCACCATGCAGGTACATTTGAGTTTCCCAGGCAAACGAAAGCAGTGACACCAAAGTTTATAGTTTCTGTTTGTGTCTCCCCTGAGGAGGTTTCAGGCCAGCTATGTCTTTCAGTACTATCTCTTTTGGTTTGGAAGCTATTGCTGGGCGTTTGGTAGAAAAAGCTGCTCCGGCCGAGAAAAACTCTTTTGGTGCACCATGCAGGTACATTTGAGTTTCCCAGGCAAACGAAAGCAGTTACACCAAAGTTTCTAGTTTCTGTTTGTGTCTCCCCTGAGGAGGTTTCAGGCCAGCAATATCTTTCAGAACTATCTCTTTTGGTTTGGAAGCTATTGCTGGACGTTTGGTAGAAAAAGCTGCTCCGGCCGAGAAAAACACTTTTGGTGCACCATGCAGGTACATTTGAGTTTCCCAGGAAAACGAAAGCAGTTACACCAAAGTTTCTAGTTTCTGTTTGTGTCTCCCCTGAGGAGGTTTCAGGCCAGCTATGTCTTTCAGTACTATCTCTTTTGGTTTGGAAGCTATTGCTGGACGTTTGGTAGAAAAAGCTGCTCCGGCCGAGAAAAACACTTTTGGTGCACCATGCAGGTACATTTGAGTTTCCCAGGCAAACGAAAGCAGTTACACCAAAGTTTCTAGTTTCTGTTTGTGTCTCCCCTGAGGAGGTTTCAGGCCAGCTATGTCTTTCAGTACTATCTCTTTTGGTTTGGAAGCTATTGCTGGACGTTTGGTAGAAAAAGCTGCTCTGGACGAGAAAAACACTTTTGGTGCACCATGCAGGTACATTTGAGTTTCCCAGGCAAACGAAAGCAGTGACACCAAAGTTTCTAGTTTCTGTTTGTGTCTCCCCTGAGGAGGTTTCAGGCTAGCAATGTCTTTCATTACTATCTCTTTTGGTTTGGAAGCTATTGCTGGACGTTTGGCATGTTTTGTAGAAAAAGCTGCTCCGGCCGAGAAAAACACTTTTGGTGCACCATGCAGGTACATTTGAGTTTCCCAGGCAAACGAAAGCAGTTACACCAAAGTTTCTAGTTTCTGTTTGTGTCTCCCCTGAGGAGGTTTCAGGCTAGCAATGTCTTTCAGTACTATCTCTTTTGGTTTGGAAGCTATTGCTGGACGTTTGGCATGTTTGGTAGAAAAAGCTGCTCCGGCCGAGAAAAACACTTTTGGTGCACCATGCAGGTACATTTGAGTTTCCCAGGCAAACGAAAGCAGTGACACCAAAGTTTCTAGTTTCTGTTTGTGTCTCCCCTGAGGAGGTTTCAGGCCAGCAATATCTTTCAGAACTATCTCTTTTGGTTTGGAAGCTATTGCTGGACGTTTGGTAGAAAAAGCTGCTCCGGCCGAGAAAAACACTTTTGGTGCACCATGCAGGTACATTTGAGTTTCCCAGGAAAACGAAAGCAGTTACACCAAAGTTTCTAGTTTCTGTTTGTGTCTCCCCTGAGGAGGTTTCAGGCCAGCTATGTCTTTCAGTACTATCTCTTTTGGTTTGGAAGCTATTGCTGGACGTTTTGTAGAAAAAGCTTCTCCGGCCGAGAAAAACACTTTTGGTGCACAATGCAGGTACATTTGAGTTTCCCAGGCAAACGAAAGCAGTTACACCAAAGTTTCTAGTTTCTGTTTGTGTCTCCCCTGAGGAGGTTTCAGGCCAGCAATGTCTTTCAGTACTATCTCTTTTGGTTTGGAAGCTATTGCTGGACGTTTGGTAGAAAAAGCTTCTCAGGCCGAGAAAAACACTTTTGGTGCACCATGCAGGTACATTTGAGTTTCCCAGGCAAACGAAAGCAGTGACACCAAAGTTTCTAGTTTCTGTTTGTGTCTCCCCTGAGGAGGTTTCAGGCCAGCTATGTCTTTCAGTACTATCTCTTTTGGTTTGGAAGCTATTGCTGGACGTTTGGTAGAAAAAGCTGCTCTGTCCTAGAAAAACACTTTCGGAGCACCATGCAGGTACATTTGAGTTTCCCAGGCAAACGAAAGCAGTGACACCAAAGTTTCTAGTTTCTGTTTGTGTCTCCCCTGAGGAGGTTTCAGGCCAGCAATATCGTTCAGAACTATCTCTTTTGGTTTGGAAGCTATTGCTGGACGTTTGGCATGTTTTGTAGAAAAAGCTGCTCCGGCCGAGAAAAACACTTTTGGTGCACCATGCAGGTACATTTGAGTTTCCCAGGCAAACGAAAGCAGTTACACGAAAGTTTCTAGTTTCTGTTTGTGTCTCCCCTGAGGAGGTTTCAGGCCAGCTATGTCTTTCAGTACTATCTCTTTTGGTTTGGAAGCTATTGCTGGACGTTTGGTAGAAAAAGCTGCTCTGGCCGAGAAAAACACTTTTGGTGCACCATGCAGGTACATTTGAGTTTCCCAGGCAAACGAAAGCAGTTACACCAAAGTTTCTAGTTTCTGTTTGTGTCTCCGCTGAGGAGGTTTCAGGCCAGCTATGTCTTTCAGAACTATCTCTTTTGGTTTGGAAGCTATTGCTGGACGTTTGGTAGAAAAAGCTGCTCCGGCCGAGAAAAACACTTTTGGTGCACCATGCAGGTACATTTGAGTTTCCCAGGAAAACGAAAGCAGTTACACCAAAGTTTCTAGTTTCTGTTTGTGTCTCCCCTGAGGAGGTTTCAGGCCAGCTATGTCTTTCAGTACTATCTCTTTTGGTTTGGAAGCTATTGCTGGACGTTTGGTAGAAAAAGCTTCTCCGGCCGAGAAAAACACTTTTGGTGCACAATGCAGGTACATTTGAGTTTCCCAGGCAAACGAAAGCAGTTACACGAAAGTTTCTAGTTTCTGTTTGTGTCTCCCCTGAGGAGGTTTCAGGCCAGCTATGTCTTTCAGTACTATCTCTTTTGGTTTGGAAGCTATTGCTGGACGTTTGGTAGAAAAAGCTTCTCTCGCCGAGAAAAACACTTTTGGTGCACCATGCAGGTACATTTGAGTTTCCCAGGCAAACGAAAGCAGTTACACCAAAGTTTCTAGTTTCTGTTTGTGTCTCCCCTGAGGAGGTTTCAGGCCAGCTATGTCTTTCAGTACTATCTCTTTTGGTTTGGAAGCTATTGCTGGACGTTTGGTAGAAAAAGCTGCTCCGGCCGAGAAAAACACTTTTGGTGCACCATGCAGGTACATTTGAGTTTCCCAGGCAAACGAAAGCAGTGACACCAAAGTTTCTAGTTTCTGTTTGTGTCTCCCCTGAGGAGGTTTCAGGCCAGCTATGTCTTTCAGTACTATCTCTTTTGGTTTGGAAGCTATTGCTGGACGTTTGGCATGTTTGGTAGAAAAAGCTTCTCCGGCCGAGAAAAACACTTTTGGTGCACCATGCAGGTACATTTGAGTTTCCCAGGCAAACGAAAGCAGTGACACCAAAGTTTCTAGTTTCTGTTTGTGTCTCCCCTGAGGAGGTTTCAGGCCAGCAATGTCTTTCATACTATCTCTTTTGATTTGGAAGCTATTGCTGGACGTTTGGCATGTTTGGTAGAAAAAGCTGCTCCGGCCGAGAAAAACACTTTTGGTGCACCATGCAGGTACATTTGAGTTTCCCAGGCAAACGAAAGCAGTGACACCAAAGTTTCTAGTTTCTGTTTGTGTCTCCCCTGAGGAGGTTTCAGGCCAGCAATATCTTTCAGTACTATCTCTTTTGGTTTGGAAGCTATTGCTGGACGTTTGGTAGAAAAAGCTGCTCCGGCCGAGAAAAACACTTTTGGTGCACCATGCAGGTACATTTGAGTTTCCCAGGCAAACGAAAGCAGTTACACCAAAGTTTCTAGTTTCTGTTTGTGTCTCCCCTGAGGAGGTTTCAGGCCAGCTATGTCTTTCAGTACTATCTCTTTTGGTTTGGAAGCTATTGCTGGACGTTTGGTAGAAAAAGCTGCTCCGGCCGAGAAAAACACTTTTGGTGCACCATGCAGGTACATTTGAGTTTCCCAGGCAAACGAAAGCAGTTACACCAAAGTTTCTAGTTTCTGTTTGTGTCTCCCCTGAGGAGGTTTCAGGCCAGCTATGTCTTTCAGTACTATCTCTTTTGGTTTGGAAGCTATTGCTGGACGTTTGGTAGAAAAAGCTGCTCTGGACGAGAAAAACACTTTTGGTGCACCATGCAGGTACATTTGAGTTTCCCAGGCAAACGAAAGCAGTGACACCAAAGTTTCTAGTTTCTGTTTGTGTCTCCCCTGAGGAGGTTTCAGGCTAGCAATGTCTTTCATTACTATCTCTTTTGGTTTGGAAGCTATTGCTGGACGTTTGGCATGTTTTGTAGAAAAAGCTGCTCCGGCCGAGAAAAACACTTTTGGTGCACCATGCAGGTACATTTGAGTTTCCCAGGCAAACGAAAGCAGTTACACCAAAGTTTCTAGTTTCTGTTTGTGTCTCCCCTGAGGAGGTTTCAGGCTAGCAATGTCTTTCAGTACTATCTCTTTTGGTTTGGAAGCTATTGCTGGACGTTTGGCATGTTTGGTAGAAAAAGCTGCTCCGGCCGAGAAAAACACTTTTGGTGCACCATGCAGGTACATTTGAGTTTCCCAGGCAAACGAAAGCAGTGACACCAAAGTTTCTAGTTTCTGTTTGTGTCTCCCCTGAGGAGGTTTCAGGCCAGCAATATCTTTCAGAACTATCTCTTTTGGTTTGGAAGCTATTGCTGGACGTTTGGTAGAAAAAGCTGCTCCGGCCGAGAAAAACACTTTTGGTGCACCATGCAGGTACATTTGAGTTTCCCAGGAAAACGAAAGCAGTTACACCAAAGTTTCTAGTTTCTGTTTGTGTCTCCCCTGAGGAGGTTTCAGGCCAGCTATGTCTTTCAGTACTATCTCTTTTGGTTTGGAAGCTATTGCTGGACGTTTTGTAGAAAAAGCTTCTCCGGCCGAGAAAAACACTTTTGGTGCACAATGCAGGTACATTTGAGTTTCCCAGGCAAACGAAAGCAGTTACACCAAAGTTTCTAGTTTCTGTTTGTGTCTCCCCTGAGGAGGTTTCAGGCCAGCAATGTCTTTCAGTACTATCTCTTTTGGTTTGGAAGCTATTGCTGGACGTTTGGTAGAAAAAGCTTCTCAGGCCGAGAAAAACACTTTTGGTGCACCATGCAGGTACATTTGAGTTTCCCAGGCAAACGAAAGCAGTGACACCAAAGTTTCTAGTTTCTGTTTGTGTCTCCCCTGAGGAGGTTTCAGGCCAGCTATGTCTTTCAGTACTATCTCTTTTGGTTTGGAAGCTATTGCTGGACGTTTGGTAGAAAAAGCTGCTCTGTCCTAGAAAAACACTTTCGGAGCACCATGCAGGTACATTTGAGTTTCCCAGGCAAACGAAAGCAGTGACACCAAAGTTTCTAGTTTCTGTTTGTGTCTCCCCTGAGGAGGTTTCAGGCCAGCAATATCGTTCAGAACTATCTCTTTTGGTTTGGAAGCTATTGCTGGACGTTTGGCATGTTTTGTAGAAAAAGCTGCTCCGGCCGAGAAAAACACTTTTGGTGCACCATGCAGGTACATTTGAGTTTCCCAGGCAAACGAAAGCAGTTACACGAAAGTTTCTAGTTTCTGTTTGTGTCTCCCCTGAGGAGGTTTCAGGCCAGCTATGTCTTTCAGTACTATCTCTTTTGGTTTGGAAGCTATTGCTGGACGTTTGGTAGAAAAAGCTGCTCTGGCCGAGAAAAACACTTTTGGTGCACCATGCAGGTACATTTGAGTTTCCCAGGCAAACGAAAGCAGTTACACCAAAGTTTCTAGTTTCTGTTTGTGTCTCCGCTGAGGAGGTTTCAGGCCAGCTATGTCTTTCAGAACTATCTCTTTTGGTTTGGAAGCTATTGCTGGACGTTTGGTAGAAAAAGCTGCTCCGGCCGAGAAAAACACTTTTGGTGCACCATGCAGGTACATTTGAGTTTCCCAGGAAAACGAAAGCAGTTACACCAAAGTTTCTAGTTTCTGTTTGTGTCTCCCCTGAGGAGGTTTCAGGCCAGCTATGTCTTTCAGTACTATCTCTTTTGGTTTGGAAGCTATTGCTGGACGTTTGGTAGAAAAAGCTTCTCCGGCCGAGAAAAACACTTTTGGTGCACAATGCAGGTACATTTGAGTTTCCCAGGCAAACGAAAGCAGTTACACGAAAGTTTCTAGTTTCTGTTTGTGTCTCCCCTGAGGAGGTTTCAGGCCAGCTATGTCTTTCATACTATCTCTTTTGGTTTGGAAGCTATTGCTGGACGTTTGGTAGAAAAAGCTGCTCCGGCCGAGAAAAACACTTTTGGTGCACCATGCAGGTACATTTGAGTTTCCCAGGCAAACGAAAGCAGTGACACCAAAGTTTCTAGTTTCTGTTTGTGTCTCCCCTGAGGAGGTTTCAGGCCAGCTATGTCTTTCAGTACTATCTCTTTTGGTTTGGAAGCTATTGCTGGACGTTTGGCATGTTTGGTAGAAAAAGCTTCTCCGGCCGAGAAAAACACTTTTGGTGCACCATGCAGGTACATTTGAGTTTCCCAGGCAAACGAAAGCAGTGACACCAAAGTTTCTAGTTTCTGTTTGTGTCTCCCCTGAGGAGGTTTCAGGCCAGCAATGTCTTTCATACTATCTCTTTTGATTTGGAAGCTATTGCTGGACGTTTGGCATGTTTGGTAGAAAAAGCTGCTCCGGCCGAGAAAAACACTTTTGGTGCACCATGCAGGTACATTTGAGTTTCCCAGGCAAACGAAAGCAGTGACACCAAAGTTTCTAGTTTCTGTTTGTGTCTCCCCTGAGGAGGTTTCAGGCCAGCAATATCTTTCAGTACTATCTCTTTTGGTTTGGAAGCTATTGCTGGACGTTTGGTAGAAAAAGCTGCACCGGCCGAGAAAAACACTTTTGGTGCACCATTCAGGTACATTTGAGTTTCCCAGGCAAACGAAAGCAGTTACACCAAAGTTTCTAGTTTCTGCTTGTGTCTCCCCTGAGGAGGTTTCAGGCCAGCAATATCTTTCAGTACTATCTCTTTTGGTTTGGAAGCTATTGCTGGACGTTTGGTAGAAAAAGCTGCTCCGGCCGAGAAAAACACTTTTGGTGCACCATGCAGGTACATTTGAGTTTCCCAGGCAAACGAAAGCAGTTACACCAAAGTTTCTAGTTTCTGTTTGTGTCTCCCCTGAGGAGGTTTCAGGCCAGCTATGTCTTTCAGTACTATCTCTTTTGGTTTGGAGGCTATTGCTGGACGTTTGGCATGTTTGATAGAAAAAGCTGCTCCGGCCGAGAAAAACACTATTGGTGCACCATGCAGGTACATTTGAGTTTCCCAGGCAAACGAAAGCAGTTACACCAAAGTTTCTAGTTTCTGTTTGTGTCTCCCCTGAGGAGGTTTCAGGCCAGCAATGTCTTTCAGTACTATCTCTTTTGGTTTGGAAGCTATTGCTGGACGTTTGGTAGAAAAAGCTGCTCCGGCCGAGAAAAACACTTTTGGTGCACCATGCAGGTACATTTGAGTTTCCCAGGCAAACGAAAGCAGTTACACCAAAGTTTCTAGTTTCTGTTTGTGTCTCCCCTGAGGAGGTTTCAGGCTAGCAATGTCTTTCAGTACTATCTCTTTTGGTTTGGAAGCTATTGCTGGACGTTTGGCATGTTTGGTAGAAAAAGCTGCTCCGGCCGAGAAAAACACTTTTGGTGCACCATGCAGGTACATTTGAGTTTCCCAGGCAAACGAAAGCAGTGACACCAAAGTTTCTAGTTTCTGTTTGTGTCTCCCCTGAGGAGGTTTCAGGCCAGCTATGTCTTTCAGTACTATCTCTTTTGGTTTGGAAGCTATTGCTGGACGTTTGGTAGAAAAAGCAGCTCTGGACGAGAAAAACACTTTCGGAGCACCATGCAGGTAAATTTGAGTTTCCCAGGCAAACGAAAGCAGTTACACCAAAGTTTCTAGTTTCTGTTTGTGTCTCCCCTGAGGAGGTTTCAGGCTAGCAATGTCTTTCAGTACTATCTCTTTTGGTTTGGAAGCTATTGCTGAACGTTTGGCATGTTTTGTAGAAAAAGCTGTTCCGGCCGAGAAAAACACTTTTGGTGCACCATGCAGGTACATTTGAGTTTCCCAGGCAAACGAAAGCAGTGACACCAAAGTTTATAGTTTCTGTTTGTGTCTCCCCTGAGGAGGTTTCAGGCCAGCTATGTCTTTCAGTACTATCTCTTTTGGTTTGGAAGCTATTGCTGGACGTTTGGTAGAAAAAGCTGCTCCGGCCGAGAAAAACTCTTTTGGTGCACCATGCAGGTACATTTGAGTTTTCCAGGCAAACGAAAGCAGTTACACCAAAGTTTCTAGTTTCTGTTTGTGTCTCCCCTGAGGAGGTTTCAGGCCAGCAATATCTTTCAGAACTATCTCTTTTGGTTTGGAAGCTATTGCTGGACGTTTGGTAGAAAAAGCTGCTCCGGCCGAGAAAAACACTTTTGGTGCACCATGCAGGTACATTTGAGTTTCCCAGGAAAACGAAAGCAGTTACACCAAAGTTTCTAGTTTCTGTTTGTGTCTCCCCTGAGGAGGTTTCAGGCCAGCTATGTCTTTCAGTACTATCTCTTTTGGTTTGGAAGCTATTGCTGGACGTTTTGTAGAAAAAGCTTCTCCGGCCGAGAAAAACACTTTTGGTGCTCAATGCAGGTACGTTTGAGTTTCCCAGGCAAACGAAAGCAGTTACACCAAAGTTTCTAGTTTCTGTTTGTGTCTCCCCTGAGGAGGTTTCAGGCCTGCTATGTCTTTCAGTACTATCTCTTTTGGTTTGGAAGCTATTGCTGGACGTTTGGTAGAAAAAGCTGCTCCGGCCGAGAAAAACACTTTTGGTGCACCATGCAGGTACATTTGAGTTTCCCAGGCAAACGAAAGCAGTTACACCAAAGTTTCTAGTTTCTGTTTGTGTCTCCCCTGAGGAGGTTTCAGGCCAGCTATGTCTTTCAGTACTATCTCTTTTGGTTTGGAAGCTATTGCTGGACGTTTGGTAGAAAAAGCTGCTCCGGCCGAGAAAAACACTTTTGGTGCACCATGCAGGTACATTTGAGTTTCCCAGGCAAACGAAAGCAGTTACACCAAAGTTTCTAGTTTTTGTTTGTGTCTCCCCTGAGGAGGTTTCAGGCCAGCTATGTCTTTCAGTACTATCTCTTTTGGTTTGGAAGCTATTGCTGGACGTTTGGTAGAAAAAGCTGCTCTGGACGAGAAAAACACTTTCGGAGCACCATGCAGGTACATTTGAGTTTCCCAGGCAAACGAAAGCAGTGACACCAAAGTTTCTAGTTTCTGTTTGTGTCTCCCCTGAGGAGGTTTCAGGCTAGCAATGTCTTTCATTACTATCTCTTTTGGTTTGGAAGCTATTGCTGGACGTTTGGCATGTTTTGTAGAAAAAGTTGCTCCGGCCGAGAAAAACACTTTTGGTGCACCATGCAGGTACATTTGAGTTTCCCAGGCAAACGAAAGCAGTTACACCAAAGTTTCTAGTTTCTGTTTGTGTCTCCCCTGAGGAGGTTTCAGGCTAGCAATGTCTTTCAGTACTATCTCTTTTGGTTTGGAAGCTATTGCTGGACGTTTGGCATGTTTGGTAGAAAAAGCTGCTCCGGCCGAGAAAAACACTTTTGGTGCACCATGCAGGTACATTTGAGTTTCCCAGGCAAACGAAAGCAGTGACACCAAAGTTTCTAGTTTCTGTTTGTGTCTCCCCTGAGGAGGTTTCAGGCCAGCAATATCTTTCAGAACTATCTCTTTTGGTTTGGAAGCTATTGCTGGACGTTTGGTAGAAAAAGCTGCTCCGGCCGAGAAAAACACTTTTGGTGCACCATGCAGGTACATTTGAGTTTCCCAGGCAAACGAAAGCAGTGACACCAAAGTTTCTAGTTTCTGTTTGTGTCTCCCCTGAGGAGGTTTCAGGCCAGCTATGTCTTTCAGTACTATCTCTTTTGGTTTGGAAGCTATTGCTGGACGTTTTGTAGAAAAAGCTTCTCCGGCCGAGAAAAACACTTTTGGTGCACAATGCAGGTACATTTGAGTTTCCCAGGCAAACGAAAGCAGTTACACCAAAGTTTCTAGTTTCTGTTTGTGTCTCCCCTGAGGAGGTTTCAGGCCAGCAATGTCTTTCAGTACTATCTCTTTTGGTTTGGAAGCTATTGCTGGACGTTTGGTAGAAAAAGCTTCTCAGGCCGAGAAAAACACTTTTGGTGCACCATGCAGGTACATTTGAGTTTCCCAGGCAAACGAAAGCAGTGACACCAAAGTTTCTAGTTTCTGTTTGTGTCTCCCCTGAGGAGGTTTCAGGCCAGCTATGTCTTTCAGTACTATCTCTTTTGGTTTGGAAGCTATTGCTGGACGTTTGGTAGAAAAAGCTGCTCTGTCCTAGAAAAACACTTTCGGAGCACCATGCAGGTACATTTGAGTTTCCCAGGCAAACGAAAGCAGTGACACCAAAGTTTCTAGTTTCTGTTTGTGTCTCCCCTGAGGAGGTTTCAGGCCAGCAATATCGTTCAGAACTATCTCTTTTGGTTTGGAAGCTATTGCTGGACGTTTGGCATGTTTTGTAGAAAAAGCTGCTCCGGCCGAGAAAAACACTTTTGGTGCACCATGCAGGTACATTTGAGTTTCCCAGGCAAACGAAAGCAGTTACACGAAAGTTTCTAGTTTCTGTTTGTGTCTCCCCTGAGGAGGTTTCAGGCCAGCTATGTCTTTCAGTACTATCTCTTTTGGTTTGGAAGCTATTGCTGGACGTTTGGTAGAAAAAGCTGCTCTGGCCGAGAAAAACACTTTTGGTGCACCATGCAGGTACATTTGAGTTTCCCAGGCAAACGAAAGCAGTTAC
Source organism: Laterallus jamaicensis coturniculus (assembly GCA_022605575.1). Taxonomy (NCBI): domain Eukaryota; kingdom Metazoa; phylum Chordata; class Aves; order Gruiformes; family Rallidae; genus Laterallus; species Laterallus jamaicensis. Next base: position 5,130,600 of record JAKCOX010000001.1, read on the forward strand.
ACCAAAGTTTCTAGTTTCTGTTTGTGTCTCCGCTGAGGAGGTTTCAGGCCAGCTATGTCTTTCAGAACTATCTCTTTTGGTTTGGAAGCTATTGCTGGACGTTTGGTAGAAAAAGCTGCTCCGGCCGAGAAAAACACTTTTGGTGCACCATGCAGGTACATTTGAGTTTCCCAGGAAAACGAAAGCAGTTACACCAAAGTTTCTAGTTTCTGTTTGTGTCTCCCCTGAGGAGGTTTCAGGCCAGCTATGTCTTTCAGTACTATCTCTTTTGGTTTGGAAGCTATTGCTGGACGTTTGGTAGAAAAAGCTTCTCCGGCCGAGAAAAACACTTTTGGTGCACAATGCAGGTACATTTGAGTTTCCCAGGCAAACGAAAGCAGTTACACGAAAGTTTCTAGTTTCTGTTTGTGTCTCCCCTGAGGAGGTTTCAGGCCAGCTATGTCTTTCAGTACTATCTCTTTTGGTTTGGAAGCTATTGCTGGACGTTTGGTAGAAAAAGCTTCTCTCGCCGAGAAAAACACTTTTGGTGCACCATGCAGGTACATTTGAGTTTCCCAGGCAAACGAAAGCAGTTACACCAAAGTTTCTAGTTTCTGTTTGTGTCTCCCCTGAGGAGGTTTCAGGCCAGCTATGTCTTTCAGTACTATCTCTTTTGGTTTGGAAGCTATTGCTGGACGTTTGGTAGAAAAAGCTGCTCCGGCCGAGAAAAACACTTTTGGTGCACCATGCAGGTACATTTGAGTTTCCCAGGCAAACGAAAGCAGTGACACCAAAGTTTCTAGTTTCTGTTTGTGTCTCCCCTGAGGAGGTTTCAGGCCAGCTATGTCTTTCAGTACTATCTCTTTTGGTTTGGAAGCTATTGCTGGACGTTTGGCATGTTTGGTAGAAAAAGCTTCTCCGGCCGAGAAAAACACTTTTGGTGCACCATGCAGGTACATTTGAGTTTCCCAGGCAAACGAAAGCAGTGACACCAAAGTTTCTAGTTTCTGTTTGTGTCTCCCCTGAGGAGGTTTCAGGCCAGCAATGTCTTTCATACTATCTCTTTTGATTTGGAAGCTATTGCTGGACGTTTGGCATGTTTGGTAGAAAAAGCTGCTCCGGCCGAGAAAAACACTTTTGGTGCACCATGCAGGTACATTTGAGTTTCCCAGGCAAACGAAAGCAGTGACACCAAAGTTTCTAGTTTCTGTTTGTGTCTCCCCTGAGGAGGTTTCAGGCCAGCAATATCTTTCAGTACTATCTCTTTTGGTTTGGAAGCTATTGCTGGACGTTTGGTAGAAAAAGCTGCACCGGCCGAGAAAAACACTTTTGGTGCACCATTCAGGTACATTTGAGTTTCCCAGGCAAACGAAAGCAGTTACACCAAAGTTTCTAGTTTCTGCTTGTGTCTCCCCTGAGGAGGTTTCAGGCCAGCAATATCTTTCAGTACTATCTCTTTTGGTTTGGAAGCTATTGCTGGACGTTTGGTAGAAAAAGCTGCTCCGGCCGAGAAAAACACTTTTGGTGCACCATGCAGGTACATTTGAGTTTCCCAGGCAAACGAAAGCAGTTACACCAAAGTTTCTAGTTTCTGTTTGTGTCTCCCCTGAGGAGGTTTCAGGCCAGCTATGTCTTTCAGTACTATCTCTTTTGGTTTGGAGGCTATTGCTGGACGTTTGGCATGTTTGATAGAAAAAGCTGCTCCGGCCGAGAAAAACACTTTTGGTGCACCATGCAGGTACATTTGAGTTTCCCAGGCAAACGAAAGCAGTTACACCAAAGTTTCTAGTTTCTGTTTGTGTCTCCCCTGAGGAGGTTTCAGGCCAGCTATGTCTTTCAGTACTATATCTTTTGGTTTGGAAGCTATTGCTGGACGTTTGGTAGAAAAAGCTGCTCCGGCCGAGAAAAACACTTTTGGTGCACCATGCAGGTACATTTGAGTTTCCCAGGCAAACGAAAGCAGTTACACCAAAGTTTCTAGTTTCTGTTTGTGTCTCCCCTGAGGAGGTTTCAGGCTAGCAATGTCTTTCAGTACTATCTCTTTTGGTTTGGAAGCTATTGCTGGACGTTTGGCATGTTTGGTAGAAAAAGCTGCTCCGGCCGAGAAAAACACTTTTGGTGCACCATGCAGGTACATTTGAGTTTCCCAGGCAAACAAAAGCAGTGACACCAAAGATTCTAGTTTCTGTTTGTGTCTCCCCTGAGGAGGCTTCAGGCCAGCAATATCTTTCAGTACTATCTCTTTTGGTTTGGAAGCGATTGCTGGACGTTTGGTAGAAAAAGCTGCTCCGGCGTGAAAAACACTTTTGGTGCACCATGCTGGTACATTTGAGTTTTTCAGGCAAACGAAAGCAGTTACACCAAAGTTTCTAGTTTCCGCTTGTGTCTCCCCTGAGGAGGTTTCAGGCCAGCAATATCTTTCAGAACTATCTCTTTTGGTTTGGAAGCTATTGCTGGACGTTTGGTAGAAATAGCTGCTCCGGCCGAGAAAAACACTTTTGGTGCACCATGCAGGTACATTTGAGTTTCCCAGGCAAACGAAAGCAGTTACACCAAAGTTTCTAGTTTCTGTTTGTGTCTCCCCTGAGGAGGTTTCAGGCCAGCTATGTCTTTCAGTACTATCTCTTTTGGTTTGGAGGCTATTGCTGGACGTTTGGCATGTTTGATAGAAAAAGATGCTCCGGCCGAGAAAAACACTATTGGTGCACCATGCAGGTACATTTGAGTTTCCCAGGCAAACGAAAGCAGTTACACCAAAGTTTCTAGTTTCTGTTTGTGTCTCCCCTGAGGAGGTTTCAGGCCAGCTATGTCTTTCAGTACTATCTCTTTTGGTTTGGAAGTTATTGCTGGACGTTTCGTAGAAAAAGCTGCTCCGGCCGAGAAAAACACTTTTGGTGCACCATGCAGGTACATTTGAGTTTCCCAGGCAAACGAAAGCAGTTACACCAAAGTTTCTAGTTTCTGTTTGTGTCTCCCCTGAGGAGGTTTCAGGCCAGCAATGTCTTTCAGTACTATCTCTTTTGATTTGGAAGCTATTGCTGGACGTTTGGCATGTTTGGTAGAAAAAGCTGCTCCGGCCGAGAAAAACACTTTTGGTGCACCATGCAGGTACATTTGAGTTTCCCAGGCAAACGAAAGCAGTGACACCAAAGTTTCTAGTTTCTGTTTGTGTCTCCCCTGAGGAGGTTTCAGGCCAGCAATATCTTTCAGTACTATCTCTTTTGGTTTGGAAGCTATTGCTGGACGTTTGGTAGAAAAAGCTGCTCCGGCCGTGAAAAACAATTTTGGTGCACCATGCAGGTACATTTGAGTTTCCCAGGCAAACGAAAGCAGTTACACCAAAGTTTCTAGTTTCTGCTTGTGTCTCCCCTGAGGAGGTTTCAGGCCAGCAATATCTTTCAGAACTATCTCTTTTGGTTTGGAAGCTATTGCTGGACGTTTGGTAGAAAAAGCTGCTCAGGCCGAGAAAAACACTTTTGGTGCACCATGCAGGTACATTTGAGTTTCCCAGGCAAACGAAAGCAGTTACACCAAAGTTTCTAGTTTCTGTTTGTGTCTCCCCTGAGGAGGTTTCAGGCCAGCTATGTCTTTCAGTACTATCTCTTTTGGTTTGGAAGCTATTGCTGGACGTTTGGTAGAAAAACTGCTCTGGCCGAGAAAAACACTTTTGGTGCACCATGCAGGTACATTTGAGTTTCCCAGGCAAACGAAAGCAGTTACACCAAAGTTTCTAGTTTCTGTTTGTGTCTCCCCTGAGGAGGTTTCAGGCCAGCTATGTCTTTCAGTACTATCTCTTTTGGTTTGGAAGCTATTGCTGGACGTTTGGCATGTTTGGTAGAAAAAGCTGCTCTGGCCGAGAAAAACACTTTTGGTGCACCATGCAGGTACATTTGAGATTCCTAGGCAAACGAAAGCAGTTACACCAAAGTTTCTAGTTTCTGTTTGTGTCTCCCCTGAGGAGGTTTCAGGCCAGCAATATTTTTCAGTACTATCTCTTTTGGTTTGGAAGCTATTGCTGGACGTTTGGTAGAAAAAGCTGCTCTGGCCGAGAAAAACACTTTTGGTGCACCATGCAGGTACATTTGAGTTTCCCAGGCAAACGAAAGCAGTTACACCAAAGTTTCTAGTTTCTGTTTGTGTCTCCTCTGAGGAGGTTTCAGGCCAGAAATATCTTTCAGTACTATCTCTTTTGGTTTGGAAGCTATTGCTGGACGTTTGGTAGAAAAATCTGAACCGGCCGAGAAAAACACTTTTGGTGCACCATGCAGGTACATTTGAGTTTCCCAGGCAAACGAAAGCAGTTACACCAAAGTTTCTAGTTTCTGTTTGTGTCTCCCCTGAGGAGGTTTCAGGCCAGCTATGTCTTTCAGTACTATCTCTTTTGGTTTGGAAGCTATTGCTGGACGTTTGGTAGAAAAAGCTGCTCTGGCCGAGAAAAACACTTTTGGTGCACCATGCAGGTACATTTGAGTTTCCCAGGCAAACGAAAGCAGTTACACCAAAGTTTCTACTTTCTGTTTGTGTCTCCCCTGAGGAGGTTTCAGGCCAGCAATATCTTTCAGTACTATCTCTTTTGGTTTGGAAGCTATTGCTGGACGTTTGGTAGAAAAAGCTGCTCCGGCCGAGAAAAACACTTTTGGTGCACCATGCAGGTACATTTGAGTTTCCCAGGCAAACGAAAGCAGTTACACCAAAGTTTCTAGTTTCTGTTTGTGTCTCCCCTGAGGAGGTTTCAGGCCAGCTATGTCTTTCAGTACTATCTCTTTTGGTTTGGAGGCTATTGCTGGACGTTTGGCATGTTTGATAGAAAAAGCTGCTCTGGCCGAGAAAAACACTATTGGTGCACCATGCAGGTACATTTGAGTTTCCCAGGCAAACGAAAGCAGTGACACCAAAGTTTCTAGTTTCTGTTTGTGTCTCCCCTGAGGAGGTTTCAGGCCAGCTATGTCTTTCAGTACTATCTCTTTTGATTTGGAAGCTATTGCTGGACGTTTGGCATGTTTGGTAGAAAAAGCTGCTCCGGCCGAGAAAAACACTTTTGGTGCACCATGCAGGTACATTTGAGTTTCCCAGGCAAACGAAAGCAGTGACACCAAAGTTTCTAGTTTCTGTTTGTGTCTCCCCTGAGGAGGTTTCAGGCCAGCAATATCTTTCAGTACTATCTCTTTTGGTTTGGAATCTATTGCTGGACGTTTGGTAGAAAAAGCTGCTCTGGCCGTGAAAAACACTTTTGGTGCACCATGCAGGTACATTTGAGTTTCCCAGGCAAACGAAAGCAGTTACACCAAAGTTTCTAGTTTCTCCTTGTGTCTCCCCTGAGGAGGTTTCAGGCCAGCAATATCTTTCAGAACTATCTCTTTTGGTTTGGAAGCTATTGCTGGACGTTTGGTAGAAAAAGCTGCTCAGGCCGAGAAAAACACTTTTGGTGCACCATGCAGGTACATTTGAGTTTCACAGGCAAACGAAAGCAGTTACACCAAAGTTTCTAGTTTCTGTTTGTGTCTCCCCTGAGGAGGTTTCAGGCCAGCTATGTCTTTCAGTACTATCTCTTTTGGTTTGGAAGCTATTGCTGGACGTTTGGTAGAAAAAGCTGCTCTGGCCGAGAAAAACACTTTTGGTTCACCATGCAGGTACATTTGAGTTTCCCAGGCAAACGAAAGCAGTTACACCAAAGTTTCTAGTTTCTGTTTGTGTCTCCCCTGAGGAGGTTTCAGGCCAGCTATGTCTTTCAGTACTATCTCTTTTGGTTTGGAAGCTATTGCTGGACGTTTGGTAGAAAAAGCTGCTCAGGCCGAGAAAAACACTTTTGGTGCACCATGCAGGTACATTTGAGTTTCCCAGGCAAACGAAAGCAGTGACACCAAAGTTTCTAGTTTCTGTTTGTGTCTCCCCTGAGGAGGTTTCAGGCCAGCTATGTCTTTCAGTACTATCTCTTTTGGTTTGGAAGCTATTGCTGGACGTTTGGCATGTTTGGTAGAAAAAGCTGCTCCGGCCGTCAAAAACACTTTTGGTGCACCATGCAGGTACATTTGAGTTTCCCAGGCAAACGAAAGCAGTTACACCAAAGTTTCTAGTTTCTGTTTGTGTCTCCCCTGAGGAGGTTTCAGGCCAGCTATGTCTTTCAGTACTATCTCTTTTGTTTTGGAAGCTATTGCTGGACGTTTGGCATGTTTGGTAGAAAAAGCTGCTCCGGCCGTCAAAAACACTTTTGGTGCACCATGCAGGTACATTTGAGTTTCCCAGGCAAACGAAAGCAGTGACACCAAAGTTTCTAGTTTCTGTTTGTGTCTCCCCTGAGGAGGTTTCAGGCCAGCTATGTCTTTCAGAACTATCTCTTTTGGTTTGGAAGCTATTGCTGGACGTTTGGTAGAAAAAGCTGCTCTGGCCGAGAAAAACACTTTTGGTGCACCATGCAGGTACATTTGAGTTTCCCAGGCAAACGAAAGCAGTTACACCAAAGTTTCTAGTTTCTGTTTGTGTCTCCCCTGAGGAGGTTTCAGGCTAGCAATGTCTTTCAGTACTATCTCTTTTGGTTTGGAAGCTATTGCTCGACGTTTGGCATGTTTGGTAGAAAAAGCTGCTCCGGCCGAGAAAAACACTTTTGGTGCACCATGCAGGTACATTTGAGTTTCCCAGGCAAACGAAAGCAGTTACACCAAAGTTTCTAGTTTCTGCTTGTGTCTCCCCTGAGGAGGTTTCAGGCCAGCAATATCTTTCAGAACTATCTCTTTTCGTTTGGAAGCTATTGCTGGACGTTTGGTAGAAAAAGCTGCTCTGGCCGAGAAAAACACTTTTGGTGCACCATGCAGGTACATTTGAGTTTCCCAGGCAAACGAAAGCAGTTACACCAAAGTTTCTAGTTTCTGTTTGTGTCTCCCCTGAGGAGGTTTCAGGCCAGCTATGTCTTTCAGTACTATCTCTTTTTGTTTGGAAGCTATTGCTGGACGTTTGGTAGAAAAAGCTGCTCCGGCCGAGAAAAACACTTTTGGTGCACCATGCAGGTACATTTGAGTTTCCCAGGCAAACGAAAGCAGTTACACCAAAGTTTCTAGTTTCTGTTTGTGTCTCCCCTAAGGAGGTTTCAGGCTAGCAATGTCATTCAGTACTATCTCTTTTGGTTTGGAAGCTTGTTGGATAATGGCTGACAGACAATGGTTATGGAGATATAGCTGAGCTGCATATGCGTACATGCGGAACTGTGTACGTGCACGCAGGCACGGAGTACAGAGTAAAGCAGAGCAGAAGAAGCGCGGCATGACCAATCAGCGTCAGGGTCAAGATGACCTTAAACGAAGATAGCCCTCAGAAGAAGCAGCTGAATCCGGGAAAAACTGGTTAAAGGAGCTATAAGAATGAAAACAAGAGTTGTAAGAATGAAAACAAGAGGCAGGCTTATAATGATGTAACTTGTAACTAATAACCAATGATAGTTTGACTAGTAGGCATATATTAACCACAATGTATAAAAGAAGCTAGCTTAGAGCTAATAAACGAAGCTTGCTGATCGCTCATATTGAGTGTCCTTGTTTCCCTCCGGTTCTGATCATCGGTCCGCGGCCTTTGGTCTTCGACAAAATGGCGCCCGAACAGGGACCTACAGAGGAGGAATTGAGACCCTATAGAGGGTGAATTCGCTGCCACGTGTCGACGGAGCTTATTTCGGTCCTGCCTAACGCAGCTCAGGAGGCAGAAGGGAAAGATCCTGCTGGACCAGGAGAATCTCCGTTGCTCGGGAAAACGATAGGGCCCCGCCGATACGCGTCGCCGAAGTCTTGCAAAGGCTGCAACAGCGCGCTGATGAAAAGGTATGGATAGACAAGCGACGTATGATTTACTTAAATGCTTTTTAGAAAAGCGTAAAGTTCAGGATATAGACTGTAAGAAAGAACTGCCAGGACTCTTGGCATATGGGGTAGCAAAGGGTCACTTCGCAAATCCTGATACTGTTTTTGAATACACAGAGTGGCGTAAATTCGGAGATATACTTTTTGATGAAGTGATTAATGAAGAGAAAACGGCAAAAAAATTGATGAGGCTTTGGAGGGCGGTAATTAACGCTTTATTACAACATAAAGCTGAACAAAAGGCGGCTGCTGTGGCGGCCAAACATCTGGGACCACCCGTAGGGAGTTTTTCCGCCCCCAATAACACTACAAAAATGACCGAGGAATATCCTCTGCCTCCTTCTGTAAGAACACTTACGCTCCCTCAGAGTCCGGGCAGTGGTTGGAGTTGTTTACCCTCTTCTCCTCCGCCACCCGTGGTGCCAACAGCCCCATCTGGGGCGGACTCCGCTTCTGCGGGGGTGAATGAGACCCATTTACCAGCCATAGGTCCTTTTAAGGAGGCAGAGGATCTCCTCTGCTCTCACCCTAGCCCTGGTAAAAACCCATTTTTGACCGGTGCCTTACAAGAACGACAACGGACATGGCAACAGATTGCTCAGAATGCTATGCTAGATGGTAACCGTGAATTCGCCACAGATATAGCACATGATGCATTCCCGGTCCTGTATTCACAACCTGACGACCAGGGGCGAATTACTGTTACCATGACAAATTTAGATTGGAAATTACTGACTCAGTTGCGGGCTACCGTAAATGAGTCAGGAATAAAAGGGGAACCGACAAGACAGATGTTGGATTATTTATGGGCTACTAATATTCTACTTCCTAATGACATCCGTAGCATTATGAAACTTATATTATCCCAACATCAACAATTACTATTCAATGCCCATTGGCAGTCTGTCTGTCAGGAGTCCGTTGCGGTGATTCGCCAAGCAGGTGACCCTCTTCATGGGGTTACCTTGGACGAATTACTTGGTCTGGGAGCGTATTTAAGATCGGAAGCACAAGCCCTTATGTGACCAGATAAGGTTAAGGAATCCATGTCATTAGCTAGGAAGGCATTGGAGCGTATTAGAGAGCCTGGAGGCGTTCCTTCATATATGGGTATAAAACAGGGCAGGGACGAACCATTTGGCTTATTTATTGATCGAGTTGCCAATGCCATTCAATCAGCAGGAGTCCCTGATTATCTGAAAGGGTCAATTCTAAAACAGTGTGCTATTCAAAATTGTAACCCTGTTACCCGTAGTATATTAGCTACATTACCTGGCACTTGGACTATAGAGGAGGGTTTAGAGCGAATGTCGCAGGTGCCTGTAGGACCCCAAGCTATGTTAGTGACAGCAGTTAAAGAATTAGGTAATAGTATGAAAGAACACAATCAGACATCTCAAAATCAAGTACTTGCAGCCCTTGCTCCTTTGCAAGCCTCCGTTGAACGACGTAACTACAGTAGGGTGCGTTGTTTCCGTTGCGGAAAATTGGGTCATATTCGTCTAACTTGTACTGCTGGAGACGTGTGGTGTCAAACCTGCCGTTCTAATAGTCATAATGATGCAGCCTGCCGACGAAAGTCGGGAAACGCCCGAATCAGCGGGAAGAGTCGCCCCGCGCCGACACAAAAAGCGGCTGCCTACCCTGCAACGTCCAGTCCCTCCAACAATCCGTTTCTCTCCGCCCCGCCACCAGCGGAAGCCTCGGCTTGGACTTGGCAACAGCAATAGACTATACCCTTATCGACATGAGACCAGCCCGCATTCCCACGGGTGTTCAAGGTCCGGTGTATATTAATAATGAACCTGTTGGGGCCTTATTAATAGGCCGTTCTTCTGCCTCTCTGCACGGTTTGTACATATTGGTGGGACTCATAGATAAGGACTATAAAGGACAAATTTATATCCTGGCTTACACGATATTTCCTCCATTGCACATTCCACAAGGGACTAAAGTGGCTCAATTAATTCCTTTACCCCACCTAGTGGAGGGAGCTTCACCGCTCCAACAACAGCCTCGTGGAACCGGTGCCTTTGGCTCAACAACGCCTATGGCGCTACTCACCGTCGGTCTGCAACAACGACCACGACATAAAGTGGAAATAAAGTACCGCGATGATTGTATTTCCCTCACCGCCCTTCTTGACACTGGAGCAGATGTGTCTATCGTTAGCTCACGCAAGTGGCCACGCGATTGGCCGACTTATGCAAGCACTGCCACTGTGGCCGGAGTAGGAGGACTAACCATTGCACGCCAATCTCCACTGTTACAATGGACTATTGGAGACAAAACAATCAACTGTTGTGTCTCTATTATTCCGTTACCTGAGGGGGTGCACGCCCTGATAGGGCGCGATATATTGTCACAGATGGGAATGGTGCTCACTTCAGAACCGCCTTTTTAGGAACGGCCATTGCATGGACTTTCCCAATCCCACTGCAATGGAAATCTGATGATCCAATATGGGTAGAGCAGTGGCCGTTAAAAAGGGAAAGTCTGGCACAAGCCCACCTACTTGTGCAAGAACAATTTGATCAGGGACATTTGCGATTGTCAACCAGCCCATGGAACACTCCCAACTTTGTTATCAAAAAGAAATCAGGGAAATATCGTCTCCTTCACGATTTACGTGCTGTTAACAAACAAATGCATGATATGGGAGCGCTACAACCAGGTCTGCCTAATCCAGCCATGATACCAGAAGGCTGGCACCTGCTCATTGTGGACTTAAAAGATTGTTTTTTCACCATTGCTCTCCATGAGGCAGATAAGCAACGATTTGCTTTCACACTCCCGGCAATAAATCGTGAAGGGCCGGCTCAACGATTTGAATGGACTGTGCTTCCTCAAGGGATGAGAAACTCACCTACATTGTGCCAACTTTACGTTGATGCCGCCCTACAACCGCTTCGGCGGAATTGGCCCGATACTCTAATTTATCATTACATGGACGATATTTTACTAGCCCAACAGTCTCCGTTTTCTTCACAACAGAAACAACAACTCAACTCACAGCTTCAACTACAGGGCCTTATTATAGCTCCGGAAAAGGTTCAGGAATCCAGTCCCTGGCAATATCTTGGGTGGCATATCACCAATACCATCATTCAACCACAGAAATTGACCTTGCACCTCGATATCCGGACCCTCAACGATGCGCAACGTCTCCTTGGCGACCTCCAGTGGTTGAGGCCAGTAGTTGGTATTCCAAATGAATTGCTCAATGAGCTACGTCCTTTATTGCGAGGCACAGATCCAACCAAAGCAATTGAACTTACCGCAGAGCAAAAAGAAGTACTACAACAAATAGCCTCCTTAGTCACCCACCGCTTTACCCACCGACGCATTGCAGGACAGTCTATTGATTTAACTATTTTATACGGCCCTCAATACTTAATGGCTGCATTAACACAAACAAAAATAAAAACGGGGGAAAGACCAGGACCCACCGTCACCACCGATACTATTGTATTGGAATGGATAGCACCACCGTTACAGCCAAAACGAACAATACAGGAAAAAATTGTGACTTTGGCTGAGTTAATTCGCAAGGGCCGGAACCGCATCTTACAAATAGACGGTACTCCACCGGGTACCATATGGGTGCCCATAAAACAAACTGATTTGGAGTGGTACCTACGGAATTCTGAGGAACTACAGTCGGCATTGCTCACTGATGGAGCGGAACTTATAGCTAAACCATTGCCTTCACCTGTTCTGACTTGGATGACAAATATAGGCTGGATAACCAGACCCATGCGGTCTAATCAACCCCTTGCACAAGCCCTGACGGTCTTTACAGACGCTGGACGTCGCTCACAGACTGCAGCTGTGACGTGGAAAGATGACCAAGGGTGGCAACACAAGATTCTGCCGGCACAACAAGGGGACTCTTTACAAACGCTTGAGCTGTTTGCTGTTGTTTGGGCATTTATACGTTGGAAGGACATTCCATTGAATGTAGTTACTGACTCACTTTATGTAGCAGGAATTGTAAATCGCATTGAAGAGGCGAATTTGCGGGAGCTAAAGAATAAGCGACTTTTAGGACTTTTGACCAGCCTACAACTTGCAGTTGCACAGCGAACTGAAAAATATGCTGTTATACACATCCGAAGTCACTGTTGGAATGAAGGCCTCGGAGAAGGCAATGCTCGAGCGGACCGCTTAGTGACGATTACAATAGAACCCCCTTTAAGTCCTCATACCCGTGCACGCGAGTCCCACTCTATCTTTCATCAAAATGCAAGAGGACTAGCCAAAGCCTATAGACTTCCATTAACTGAAGCTCGAGCCATTGTTAAGGCATGTCCCACATGCAGTTATCAGAACTCTGGAATAGGCTTAGGGTGTGGGGTCAACCCTCGAGGGCTGAAGGCTAATGAGATCTGGCAGATGGATGTCACTCATGTTCCTGCATTAGGTCGCCTAAAATATTTACATGTTACTGTAGATACATACAGCCATATGATATGGGCCACTCCTCAGCCAGGGGAAAAGGTTCGAGATGTGCGTAGACACCTAACTAGTTGTTTCGCTGTCTTGGGAGTACCTGGCACAATCAAAACAGATAATGGACCTGCTTACAGTAGCGGGCAATTAAGGCGTTTTTTGCAAACATGGAATGTTATCCATATTACAGGTATCCCTCACTCACCAACAGGGCAGGCCATCATAGAAAGAGCCAATGGAACTGTGAAACGCTATTTAGACAAATTTAAGGAAATTGAAGATCCTAGAGAGAGAGTTCAAAAGGTTCTTTTCGTGCTCAATTACTTGTGTGTCTTTGGGGATACTAATGATCCACCGATTGCACGGCATTTCATGGGTCCTAAGGTCCCTGAGTCCTCACACATGCGGGTGTGGTATAAAGATGCAAAAACAGGAGAGTGGAAGGGCCCTGTAAGTGTTTTGTACATGGGACGAGGTTATGTTTGTGTGTTAACTGATACAGGTACACTGTGGGTACCCAGCCGTTGGACAAAGCCTGCCGTTGAAGACATCGCTGACGAATCTCAGAAAAAGGACTGAGTCACAAAAGCATCCCAGCGGAGCACGAAAAGATCCAACTTGGTGACAAATTGCTTAAGTTTTAATTAATGCTTAGTTGTTTTTAGCTAATTTTACTAAAATGGTTTGGTGTTTGATATTGATGATCATAGGGTTTAAACCAGTGACCCTTTGGGGCAGTGTTTTTCCTCCGCCTTTGCCTAAGACTAATGTATGGATCACTTTGGCGAATTTGACAGGACAGAACACCCTGTGCCTTGCCACTGCCACTCCTGACAACCCTTTTTCCACATGCCTGGTGGGTCTACCACTGGACAAATGGCCGGTGCCCACGAACATGAAAACTGCTGTTGGAACCCACAATTCAAATCTTACCGACATGTGGGATTTTTGGACACCCCAACTTCCACGGGCAGCCCTGGAACCACAGGAGATCGAAATCCTTGGGTCAGTAAAAATGGATTTTTGTGTTACGTTTAACTATTCTGGGCGGAGTCAGTCCAAGGCATGGGATGTCTCCCCTTCCCATCTTGCGTTTAAGAATTCGAGACAGTGGTGTAATTATACGTCAGGCAATATCTCTAAATCCACCAATATTCCCTTGTCATTGCCATCGGGAATCTTTCTTATATGTGGGGATAGAGCATGGCCTGACATTCCCTCACACATAAAAGGAGGACCATGTAGCCTTGGACGCCTTACTGTCTTAACCCCTAATACATCTATGATTTTGCAACACCGCTTAGCTCACAGATCCAAACGAGGACTCCATGCATATACCTCTACATGTGATGATAACGTAAGATTTTGGTCTTTTGGTCCACGCTTTGCTACTTCGCTATTATTACCGGGTGCTGCGGCTGCAAAAGCCCTGGCGACTTTAGACAAACTGGGATGTTGGCTTGCCAAGCAAACTAATGCAACTAGCAGTGCCTTGTCTGATCTTTTATTAGATGTTAATAGTATTCGCCATGCTACACTGCAAAATAGAGCTGCTATAGATTTTTTACTTTTAGCGCAAGGCCATGGCTGTGAAGATTTTGAAGGCATGTGTTGTATGAATCTTTCTGACCATTCTGAATCAATCCACGCTAGCATTCAAAAACTTAAGGAAGGTGTGTCAAAACTTAAACAAACAGATAATTGGGATTGGTTAGATAAAGTTTTTGAGGGATGGGGCCTTTCTGGATGGCTTAAGAGCTTGATGAAAGAAGGCCTTCGCTGGCTAATAATTATATTTTTAATTCTTATTGTAGCACGGGTAGCTATTAGTTGTGTGGTTAAAAAGGCGGAACAGGTCACAGAACAAATGTTCTTGGCACAAAATAAAAACGGGGGAATTGTGGAAGAATGGTTAGCTGAGAAAGGTCACTAGATGGCTCTTGATTATTATAGTTGCTATTATAGTAGTACGTATTTTATTAGCTTATAGTTGCTATTATAGTAGTACGTATTTTATTAGCTTATAGTTGCTATTATAGTAGTATGTATTTTATTAAGCTTATACCCTGCAAAGCAAAGGTACCACTCTTGTTGTTCAGAAGAAAAAAGGGGGAATTGTTGGATAATGGCTGACAGACAATGGTTATGGAGATATAGCTGAGCTGCATATGCGTACATGAGGAACTGTGTACGTGCACGCAGGCACGGAGTACAGAGTAAAGCAGAGCAGAAGAAGCGCGGCATGACCAATCAGCGTCAGGGTCAAGATGACCTTAAACGAAGATAGCCCTCAGAAGAAGCAGCTGAATCCGGGAAAAACTGGTTAAAGGAGCTATAAGAATGAAAACAAGAGTTGTAAGAATGAAAACAAGAGGCAGGCTTATAATGATGTAACTTGTAACTAATAACCAATGATAGTTTGACTAGTAGGCATATATTAACCACAATGTATAAAAGAAGCTAGCTTAGAGCTAATAAACGAAGCTTGCTGATCGCTCATATTGAGTGTCCTTGTTTCCCTCCGGTTCTGATCATCGGTCCGCGGCCTTTGGTCTTCGACAGAAGCTATTGCTGGACGTTTGGCATGTTTGGTAGAAAAAGCTGCTCCGGCCGAGAAAAACACTTTTGGTGCACCATGCAGGTACATTTGAGTTTCCCAGGCAAACGAAAGCAGTGACACCAAAGTTTCTAGTTTCTGTTTGTGTCTCCCCTGAGGAGGCTTCAGGCCAGCAATATCTTTCAGTACTATCTCTTTTGGTTTGGAAGCTATTGCTGGACGTTTGTTAGAAAAAGCTGCTCCGGCGTGAAAAACACTTTTGGTGCACCATGCAGGTACATTTGAGTTTCCCAGGCAAACGAAAGCAGTTACACCAAAGTTTCTAGTTTCTGCTTGTGTCTCCCCTGAGGAGGTTTCAGGCCAGCAATATCTTTCAGAACTATCTCTTTTGGTTTGGAAGCTATTGCTGGACGTTTGGTAGAAAAAGCTGCTCTGGCCGAGAAAAACACTTTTGGTGCACCATGCAGGTACATTTGAGTTTCCCAGGCAAACGAAAGCAGTTACACCAAAGTTTCTAGTTTCTGTTTGTGTCTCCCCTGAGGAGGTTTCAGGCCAGCTATGTCTTTCAGTACTATCTCTTTTGGTTTGGAAGCTATTGCTGGACGTTTGGCATGTTTGGTAGAAAAAGCTTCTCCGGCCGAGAAAAACAATTTTGGTGCACCATGCAGGTACATTTGAGTTTCCCAGGCAAACGAAAGCAGTGACACCAAAGTTTCTAGTTTCTGTTTGTGTCTCCCCTGAGGAGGTTTCAGGCCAGCTATGTCTTTCAGAACTATCTCTTTTGGTTTGGAGGCTATTGCTGGACGTTTGGCATGTTTGATAGAAAAAGCTGCTCCGGCCGAGAAAAACACTATTGGTGCACCATGCAGGTACATTTGAGTTTCCCAGGCAAACGAAAGCAGTTACACCAAAGTTTCTAGTTTCTGTTTGTGTCTCCCCTGAGGAGGTTTCAGGCCAGCTATGTCTTTCAGTACTATCTCTTTTGGTTTGGAAGCTATTGCTGGACGTTTTGTAGAAAAAGCTGCTCCGGCCGAGAAAAACACTTTTGGTGCACCATGCAGGTACATTTGAGTTTCCCAGGCAAACGAAAGCAGCTACACCAAAGTTTCTAGTTTCTGTTTGTGTCTCCCCTGAGGAGGTTTCAGGCCAGCTATGTCTTTCAGTACTATCTCTTTTGGTTTGGAGGCTATTGCTGGACGTTTGGCATGTTTGATAGAAAAAGATGCTCCGGCCGAGAAAAACACTATTGGTGCACCATGCAGGTACATTTGAGTTTCCCAGGCAAACGAAAGCAGTTACACCAAAGTTTCTAGTTTCTGTTTGTGTCTCCCCTGAGGAGGTTTCAGGCCAGCTATGTCTTTCAGTACTATCTCTTTTGGTTTGGAAGCTATTGCTGGACGTTTCGTAGAAAAAGCTGCTCCGGCCGAGAAAAACACTTTTGGTGCACCATGCAGGTACATTTGAGTTTCCCAGGCAAACGAAAGCAGTGACACCAAAGTTTCTAGTTTCTGTTTGTGTCTCCCCTGAGGAGGTTTCAGGCCAGCAATGTCTTTCAGTACTATCTCTTTTGATTTGGAAGCTATTGCTGGACGTTTGGCATGTTTGGTAGAAAAAGCTGCTCCGGCCGAGAAAAACACTTTTGGTGCACCATGCAGGTACATTTGAGTTTCCCAGGCAAACGAAAGCAGTGACACCAAAGTTTCTAGTTTATGTTTGTGTCTCCCCTGAGGAGGTTTCAGGCCAGCAATATCTTTCAGTACTATCTCTTTTGGTTTGGAAGCTATTGCTGGACGTTTGGTAGAAAAAGCTGCTCCGGCCGTGAAAAACAATTTTGGTGCACCATGCAGGTACATTTGAGTTTCCCAGGCAAACGAAAGCAGTTACACCAAAGTTTCTAGTTTCTGTTTGTGTCTCCCCTGAGGAGGTTTCAGGCCAGCAATATCTTTCAGAACTATGTCTTTTGGTTTGGAAGCTATTGCTGGACGTTTGGTAGAAAAAGCTGCTCCGGCCGAGAAAAACACTTTTGGTGCACCATGCAGGTACATTTGAGTTTCCCAGGCAAACGAAAGCAGTTACACCAAAGTTTCTAGTTTCTGTTTGTGTCTCCCCTGAGGAGGTTTCAGGCCAGCTATGTCTTTCAGTACTATCTCTTTTGGTTTGGAAGCTATTGCTGGACGTTTGGTAGAAAAAGCTGCTCTGGCCGAGAAAAACACTTTTGGTGCACCATGCAGGTACATTTGAGTTTCCCAGGCAAACGAAAGCAGTTACACCAAAGTTTCTAGTTTCTGTTTGTGTCTCCCCTGAGGAGGTTTCAGGCCAGCTATGTCTTTCAGTACTATCTCTTTTGGTTTGGAAGCTATTGCTGGACGTTTGGCATGTTTGGTAGAAAAAGCTGCTCCGGCCGAGAAAAACACTTTTGGTGCACCATGCAGGTACATTTGAGATTCCCAGGCAAACGAAAGCAGTTACACCAAAGTTTCTAGTTTCTGTTTGTGTCTCCCCTGAGGAGGTTTCAGGCCAGCAATATTTTTCAGTACTATCTCTTTTGGTTTGGAAGCTATTGCTGGACGTTTGGTAGAAAAAGCTGCTCTGGCCGAGAAAAACACTTTTGGTGCACCATGAAGTACATTTGAGTTTCCCAGGCAAACGAAAGCAGTTACACCAAAGTTTCTAGTTTCTGTTTGTGTCTCCCCTGAGGAGGTTTCAGGCCAGAAATATCTTTCAGTACTATCTCTTTTGGTTTGGAAGCTATTGCTGGACGTTTGGTAGAAAAAGCTGCACCGGCCGAGAAAAACACTTTTGGTGCACCATGCAGGTACATTTGAGTTTCCCAGGCAAACGAAAGCAGTTACACCAAAGTTTCTAGTTTCTGTTTGTGTCTCCCCTGAGGAGGTTTCAGGCCAGCTATGTCTTTCAGTACTATCTCTTTTGGTTTGGAAGCTATTGCTGGACGTTTGGTAGAAAAAGCTGCTCTGGCCGAGAAAAACACTTTTGGTGCACCATGCAGGTACATTTGAGTTTCCCAGGCAAACGAAAGCAGTTACACCAAAGTTTCTACTTTCTGTTTGTGTTTCCCCTGAGGAGGTTTCAGGCCAGCAATATCTTTCAGTACTATCTCTTTTGGTTTGGAAGCTATTGCTGGACGTTTGGTAGAAAAAGCTGCTCCGGCCGAGAAAAACACTTTTGGTGCACCATGCAGGTACATTTGAGTTTCCCAGGCAAACGTAAGCAGTTACACCAAAGTTTCTAGTTTCTGTTTGTGTCTCCCCTGAGGAGGTTTCAGGCCAGCTATGTCTTTCAGTACTATCTCTTTTGGTTTGGAGGCTATTGCTGGACGTTTGGCATGTTTGATAGAAAAAGCTGCTCCGGCCGAGAAAAACACTTTTGGTGCACCATGCAGGTACATTTGAGTTTCCCAGGCAAACGAAAGCAGTGACACCAAAGTTTCTAGTTTCTGTTTGTGTCTCCCCTGAGGAGGTTTCAGGCCAGCTATGTCTTTCAGTACTATCTCTTTTGGTTTGGAAGCTATTGCTGGACGTTTGGTAGAAAAAGCTGCTCCGGCCGAGAAAAACACTTTTGGTGCACCATGCAGGTACATTTGAGTTTCCCAGGCAAACGAAAGCAGTGACACCAAAGTTTCTAGTTTCTGTTTGTGTCTCCCCTGAGGAGGTTTCAGGCCTGCAATGTCTTTCAGTACTATCTCTTTTGATTTGGAAGCTATTGCTGGACGTTTGGCATGTTTGGTAGAAAAAGCTGCTCCGGCCGAGAAAAACACTTTTGGTGCACCATGCAGGTACATTTGAGTTTCCCAGGCAAACGAAAGCAGTTACACCAAAGTTTCTAGTTTCTGCTTGTGTCTCCCCTGAGGAGGTTTCAGGCCAGCAATATCTTTCAGTACTATCTCTTTTGGTTTGGAAGCTATTGCTGGACGTTTGGTAGAAAAAGCTGCTCTGGCCGTGAAAAACACTTTTGGTGCACCATGCAGGTACATTTGAGTTTCCCAGGCAAACGAAAGCAGTTACACCAAAGTTTCTAGTTTCTGCTTGTGTCTCCCCTGAGGAGGTTTCAGGCCAGCAATATCTTTCAGAACTATCTCTTTTGGTTTGGAAGCTATTGCTGGACGTTTGGTAGAAAAAGCTGCTCAGGCCGAGAAAAACACTTTTGGTGCACCATGCAGGTACATTTGAGTTTCCCAGGCAAACGAAAGCAGTTACACCAAAGTTTCTAGTTTCTGTTTGTGTCTCCCCTGAGGAGGTTTCAGGCCAGCTATGTCTTTCAGTACTATCTCTTTTGGTTTGGAAGCTATTGCTGGACGTTTGGTAGAAAAAGCTTCTCCGGCCGAGAAAAACACTTTTGGTTCACCATGCAGGTACATTTGAGTTTCCCAGGCAAACGAAAGCAGTTACACCAAAGTTTCTAGTTTCTGTTTGTGTCTCCCCTGAGGAGGTTTCAGGCCAGCTATGTCTTTCAGTACTATCTCTTTTGGTTTGGAAGCTATTGCTGGACGTTTGGTAGAAAAAGCTGCTCAGGCCGAGAAAAACATTTTGGTGCACCATGCAGGTACACTTGAGTTTCCCAGGCAAACGAAAGCAGTTACACCAAAGTTTCTAGTTTCTGCTTGTGTCTCCCCTGAGGAGGTTTCAGGCCAGCTATGTCTTTCAGTACTATCTCTTTTGGTTTGGAAGCTATTGCTGGACGTTTGGCATGTTTGGTAGAAAAAGCTGCTCCGGCCGTCAAAAACACTTTTGGTGCACCATGCAGGTACATTTGAGTTTCCCAGGCAAACGAAAGCAGTGACACCAAAGTTTCTAGTTTCTGTTTGTGTC
Organism: Laterallus jamaicensis coturniculus; assembly: GCA_022605575.1. Classification (NCBI taxonomy): domain Eukaryota; kingdom Metazoa; phylum Chordata; class Aves; order Gruiformes; family Rallidae; genus Laterallus; species Laterallus jamaicensis. Next base: position 5,150,258 of record JAKCOX010000001.1, read on the forward strand.
TCCCCTGAGGAGGTTTCAGGCCAGCTATGTCATTCAGTACTATCTCTTTTGGTTTGGAAGCTATTGCTGGACGTTTGGCATGTTTGGTAGAAAAAGCTTCTCCGGCCGAGAAAAACAATTTTGGTGCACCATGCAGGTACATTTGAGTTTCCCAGGCAAACGAAAGCAGTGACACCAAAGTTTCTAGTTTCTGTTTGTGTCTCCCCTGAGGAGGTTTCAGGCCAGCTATGTCTTTCAGTACTATCACTTTTGGTTTGGAAGCTATTGCTGGACGTTTGGTAGAAAAAGCTGCTCTGGCCGAGAAAAACACTTTTGGTGCACCATGCAGGTACATTTGAGTTTCCCAGGCAAACGAAAGCAGTTACACCAAAGTTTCTAGTTTCTGTTTGTGTCTCCCCTGAGGAGGTTTCAGGCTAGCAATGTCTTTCAGTACTATCTCTTTTGGTTTGGAAGCTATTGCTGGACGTTTGGCATGTTTGGTAGAAAAAGCTGCTCTGGCCGAGAAAAACACTTTTGGTGCACCATGCAGGTACATTTGAGTTTCCCAGGCAAATGAAAGCAGTTACACCAAAGTTTCTAGTTTCTGCTTGTGTCTCCCCTGAGGAGGTTTCAGGCCAGCAATATCTTTCAGAACTATCTCTTTTGGTTTGGAAGCTATTGCTGGACGTTTGGTAGAAAAAGCTGCTCTGGCCGAGAAAAACACTTTTGGTGCACCATGCAGGTACATTTGAGTTTCCCAGGCAAACGAAAGCAGTGACACCAAAGTTTCTAGTTTCTGTTTGTGTCTCCCCTGAGGAGGCTTCAGGCCAGCAATATCTTTCAGTACTATCTCTTTTGGTTTGGAAGCTATTGCTGGACGTTTGGTAGAAAAAGCTACTCCGGCGTGAAAAACACTTTTGGTGCAACATGCAGGTACATTTGAGTTTCCCAGGCAAACGAAAGCAGTTACACCAAAGTTTCTAGTTTCTGCTTGTGTCTCCCCTGAGGAGGTTTCAGGCCAGCAATATCTTTCAGAACTATCTCTTTTGGTTTGGAAGCTATTGCTGGACGTTTGGTAGAAAAAGCTGCTCTGGCCGAGAAAAACACTTTTGGTGCACCATGCAGGTACATTTGAGTTTCCCAGGCAAACGAAAGCAGTTACACCAAAGTTTCTAGTTTCTGTTTGTGTCTCCCCTGAGGAGGTTTCAGGCCAGCTATGTCTTTCAGTACTATCTCTTTTGGTTTGGAAGCTATTGCTGGACGTTTGGCATGTTTGGTAGAAAAAGCTGCTCCGGCCGAGAAAAACACTTTTGGTGCACCATGCAGGTACATTTGAGTTTCCCAGGCAAACGAAAGCAGTGACACCAAAGTTTCTAGTTTCTGTTTGTGTCTCCCCTGAGGAGGTTTCAGGCCAGCTATGTCTTTCAGTACTATCTCTTTTGGTTTGGAAGCTATTGCTGGACGTTTGGTAGAAAAAGCTGCTCTGGCCGAGAAAAACACTTTTGGTGCACCATGCAGGTACATTTGAGTTTCCCAGGCAAACGAAAGCAGTTACACCAAAGTTTCTAGTTTCTGTTTGTGTCTCCCCTGAGGAGGTTTCAGGCTAGCAATGTCTTTCAGTACTATCTCTTTTGGTTTGGAAGCTATTGCTGGACGTTTGGCATGTTTGGTAGAAAAAGCTGCTCTGGCCGAGAAAAACACTTTTGGTGCACCATGCAGGTACATTTGAGTTTCCCAGGCAAACGAAAGCAGTTACACCAAAGTTTCTAGTTTCTGCTTGTGTCTCCCCTGAGGAGGTTTCAGGCCAGCAATATCTTTCAGAACTATCTCTTTTGGTTTGGAAGCTATTGCTGGACGTTTGGTAGAAAAAGCTGCTCTGGCCGAGAAAAACACTTTTGGTGCACCATGCAGGTACATTTGAGTTTCCCAGGCAAACGAAAGCAGTTACACCAAAGTTTCTAGTTTCTGTTTGTGTCTCCCCTGAGGAGGTTTCAGGCCAGCTATGTCTTTCAGTACTATCTCTTTTTGTTTGGAAGCTATTGCTGGACGTTTGGTAGAAAAAGCTGCTCCGGCCGAGAAAAACACTTTTGGTGCACCATGCAGGTACATTTGAGTTTCCCAGGCAAACGAAAGCAGTTACACCAAAGTTTCTAGTTTCTGTTTGTTTCTCCCCTAAGGAGGTTTCAGGCTAGCAATGTCATTCAGAACTATCTCTTTTGGTTTGGAAGCTATTGCTGGACGTTTGGCATGTTTGGTAGAAAAAGCTGCTCCGGCCGAGAAAAACACTTTTGGTGCACCATGCAGGTACATTTGAGTTTCCCAGGCAAACGAAAGCAGTGACACCAAAGTTTCTAGTTTCTGTTTGTGTCTCCCCTGAGGAGGCTTCAGGCCAGCAATATCTTTCAGTACTATCTCTTTTGGTTTGGAAGCTATTGCTGGACGTTTGGTAGAAAAAGCTGCTCCGGCGTGAAAAACACTTTTGGTGCACCATGCAGGTACATTTGAGTTTCCCAGGCAAACGAAAGCAGTTACACCAAAGTTTCTAGTTTCTGCTTGTGTCTCCCCTGAGGAGGTTTCAGGCCAGCAATATCTTTCAGAACTATCTCTTTTGGTTTGGAAGCTATTGCTGGACGTTTGGTAGAAAAAGCTGCTCTGGCCGAGAAAAACACTTTTGGTGCACCATGCAGGTACATTTGAGTTTCCCAGGCAAACGAAAGCAGTTACACCAAAGTTTCTAGTTTCTGTTTGTGTCTCCCCTGAGGAGGTTTCAGGCCAGCTATGTCTTTCAGTACTATCTCTTTTGGTTTGGAAGCTATTGCTGGACGTTTGGCATGTTTGGTAGAAAAAGCTTCTCCGGCCGAGAAAAACACTTTTGGTGCACCATGCAGGTACATTTGAGTTTCCCAGGCAAAATAAAGCAGTGACACCAAAGTTTCTAGTTTCTGTTTGTGTCTCCCCTGAGGAGGTTTCAGGCCAGCTATGTCTTTCAGTACTATCTCTTTTGGTTTGGAAGCTATTGCTGGACGTTTGGTAGAAAAAGCTGCTCTGGCCGAGAAAAACACTTTTGGTGCACCATGCAGGTACATTTGAGTTTCCCAGGCAAACGAAAGCAGTTACACCAAAGTTTCTAGTTTCTGTTTGTGTCTCCCCTGAGGAGGTTTCAGGCTAGCAATGTCTTTCAGTACTATCTCTTTTGGTTTGGAAGCTATTGCTGGACGTTTGGCATGTTTGGTAGAAAAAGCTGCTCTGGCCGAGAAAAACACTTTTGGTGCACCATGCAGGTACATTTGAGTTTCCCAGGCAAACGAAAGCAGTTACACCAAAGTTTCTAGTTTCTGTTTGTGTCTCCCCTGAGGAGGTTTCAGGCCAGCAATATCTTTCAGAACTATCTCTTTTGGTTTGGAAGCTATTGCTGGACGTTTTGTAGAAAAAGCTGCTCTGGCCGAGAAAAAACACTTTTGGTGCACCATGCAGGTACATTTGAGTTTCCCAGGCAAACGAAAGCAGTTACACCAAAGTTTCTAGTTTCTGTTTGTGTCTCCCCTGAGGAGGTTTCAGGCCAGCTATGTCTTTCAGTACTATCTCTTTTTGTTTGGAAGCTATTGCTGGACGTTTGGCATGTTTGGTAGAAAAAGCTGCTCTGGCCGAGAAAAACACTTTTGGTGCACCATGCAGGTACATTTGAGTTTCCCAGGCAAACGAAAGCAGTTACACCAAAGTTTCTAGTTTCTGCTTGTGTCTCCCCTGAGGAGGTTTCAGGCCAGCAATATCTTTCAGAACTATCTCTTTTGGTTTGGAAGCTATTGCTGGACGTTTGGTAGAAAAAGCTGCTCTGGCCGAGAAAAACACTTTTGGTGCACCATGCAGGTACATTTGAGTTTCCCAGGCAAACGAAAGCAGTTACACCAAAGTTTCTAGTTTCTGTTTGTGTCTCCCCTGAGGAGGTTTCAGGCCAGCTATGTCTTTCAGTACTATCTCTTTTTGTTTGGAAGCTATTGCTGGACGTTTGGTAGAAAAAGCTGCTCCGGCCGAGAAAAACACTTTTGGTGCACCATGCAGGTACATTTGAGTTTCCCAGGCAAACGAAAGCAGTTACACCAAAGTTTCTAGTTTCTGTTTGTGTCTCCCCTAAGGAGGTTTCAGGCTAGCAATGTCATTCAGAACTATCTCTTTTGGTTTGGAAGCTATTGCTGGACGTTTGGCATGTTTGGTAGAAAAAGCTGCTCCGGCCGAGAAAAACACTTTTGGTGCACCATGCAGGTACATTTGAGTTTCCCAGGCAAACGAAAGCAGTGACACCAAAGTTTCTAGTTTCTGTTTGTGTCTCCCCTGAGGAGGCTTCAGGCCAGCAATATCTTTCAGTACTATCTCTTTTGGTTTGGAAGCTATTGCTGGACGTTTGGTAGAAAAAGCTGCTCCGGCGTGAAAAACACTTTTGGTGCACCATGCAGGTACATTTGAGTTTCCCAGGCAAACGAAAGCAGTGACACCAAAGTTTCTAGTTTCTGCTTGTGTCTCCCCTGAGGAGGTTTCAGGCCAGCAATATCTTTCAGAACTATCTCTTTTGGTTTGGAAGCTATTGCTGGACGTTTGGTAGAAAAAGCTGCTCTGGCCGAGAAAAACACTTTTGGTGCACCATGCAGGTACATTTGAGTTTCCCAGGCAAACGAAAGCAGTTACACCAAAGTTTCTAGTTTCTGTTTGTGTCTCCCCTGAGGAGGTTTCAGGCCAGCTATGTCTTTCAGTACTATCTCTTTTGGTTTGGAAGCTATTGCTGGACGTTTGGCATGTTTGGTAGAAAAAGCTTCTCCGGCCGAGAAAAACACTTTTGGTGCACCATGCAGGTACATTTGAGTTTCCCAGGCAAACGAAAGCAGTGACACCAAAGTTTCTAGTTTCTGTTTGTGTCTCCCCTGAGGAGGTTTCAGGCCAGCTATGTCTTTCAGTACTATCTCTTTTGGTTTGGAAGCTATTGCTGGACGTTTGGTAGAAAAAGCTGCTCTGGCCGAGAAAAACACTTTTGGTGCACCATGCAGGTACATTTGAGTTTCCCAGGCAAACGAAAGCAGTTACACCAAAGTTTCTAGTTTCTGTTTGTGTCTCCCCTGAGGAGGTTTCAGGCTAGCAATGTCTTTCAGTACTATCTCTTTTGGTTTGGAAGCTATTGCTGGACGTTTGGCATGTTTGGTAGAAAAAGCTGCTCTGGCCGAGAAAAACACTTTTGGTGCACCATGCAGGTACATTTGAGTTTCCCAGGCAAACGAAAGCAGTTACACCAAAGTTTCTAGTTTCTGTTTGTGTCTCCCCTGAGGAGGTTTCAGGCCAGCAATATCTTTCAGAACTATCTCTTTTGGTTTGGAAGCTATTGCTGGACGTTTGGTAGAAAAAGCTGCTCTGGCCGAGAAAAACACTTTTGGTGCACCATGCAGGTACATTTGAGTTTCCCAGGCAAACGAAAGCAGTTACACCAAAGTTTCTAGTTTCTGTTTGTGTCTCCCCTGAGGAGGTTTCAGGCCAGCTATGTCTTTCAGTACTATCTCTTTTTGTTTGGAAGCTATTGCTGGACGTTTGGCATGTTTGGTAGAAAAAGATGCTCCGGCCGAGAAAACACTTTTGGTGCACCATGCAGGTACATTTGAGTTTCCCAGGCAAACGAAAGCAGTTACACGAAAGTTTCTAGTTTCTGTTTGTGTCTCCCCTGAGGAGGTTTCAGGGCAGCTATGTCTTTCAGTACTATCTCTTTTGGTTTGGAAGCTATTGCTGGACGTTTGGTAGAAAAATCCTCTCCAGCCGAGAAAAACACTTTTAGTGCACCATGCAGGTACATTTGAGTTTCCCAGGCAAACGAAAGCAGTTACACCAAAGTTTCTAGTTTCTGTTTGTGTCTCCCCTGAGGAGGGTTCAGGCTAGCAATGTCTTTCAGTACTATCTCTTTTGGTTTGGAAGCTATTGCTGGACGTTTGGTAGAAAAAGCTGCTCAGGCCAAGAAAAACACTTTTGGTGCACCATGCAGGTACTTTTGAGTTTCCCAGGCAAACGAAAGCAGTTACACCAAAGTTTCTAGTTTCTGTTTGTGTCTCCCCTGAGGAGGTATCAGGCCAGCTATGTCTTTCAGTACTATCTCTTTTGGTTTGGAAGCTATTGCTGGACGTTTGGTAGAAAAAGCTGCTCCGGCCGAGAAAAACACTTTTGGTGCACCATGCAGGTACATTTGAGTTTCCCAGGCAAACGAAAGCAGTTACACCAAAGTTTCTAGTTTCTGTTTGTGTCTCCCCTGAGGAGGTTTCAGGCCAGCAATATCTTTCAGAACTATCTCTTTTGGTTTGGAAGCTATTGCTGGACGTTTGGTAGAAAAAGCTGCTCTGGCCGAGAAAAACACTTTTGGTGCACCATGCAGGTACATTTGAGTTTCCCAGGCAAACGAAAGCAGTTACACCAAAGTTTCTAGTTTCTGTTTGTGTCTCCCCTGAGGAGGTTTCAGGCCAGCTATGTCTTTCAGAACTATCTCTTTTGGTTTGGAAGCTATTGCTGGACGTTTGGTAGAAAAAGCTTCTCCGGACGAGAAAAACACTTTTGGTGCACCATGCAGGTACATTTGAGTTTCCCAGGCAAACGAAAGCAGTGACACCAAAGTTTCTAGTTTCTGTTTGTGTCTCCCCTGAGGAGGTTTCAGGCCAGCTATGTCTTTCAGAACTATCTCTTTTGGTTTGGAAGCTATTGCTGGACGTTTGGCATGTTTTGTAGAAAAAGCTGCTCCGGCCGAGAAAAACACTTTTGGTGCACCATGCAGGTACATTTGAGTTTCCCAGGCAAACGAAAGCAGTTACACCAAAGTTTCTAGTTTCTGTTTGTGTCTTTCCTGAGGAGGTTTCAGGCCAGCTATGTCTTTCAGTACTATCTCTTTTGGTTTGGAAGCTATTGCTGGACGTTTTGTAGAAAAAGCTTCTCCGGCCGAGAAAAACACTTTTGGTGCACCATGCAGGTACATTTGAGTTTCCCAGGCAAACGAAAGCAGTTACACGAAAGTTTCTAGTTTCTGTTTGTGTCTCCCCTGAGGAGGTTTCAGGCCAGCTATGTCTTTCAGTACTATCTCTTTTGGTTTGGAAGCTATTGCTGGACGTTTGGTAGAAAAAGCTTCTCTCGCCGAGAAAAACACTTTTGGTGCACCATGCAGGTACATTTGAGTTTCCCAGGCAAACGAAAGCAGTTACACCAAAGTTTCTAGTTTCTGTTTGTGTCTCCCCTGAGGAGGTTTCAGGCCAGCTATGTCTTTCAGTACTATCTCTTTTGGTTTGGAAGCTATTGCTGGACGTTTGGTAGAAAAAGCTGCTCAGGCCGAGAAAAACACTTGGTGCACCATGCAGGTACATTTGAGTTTCCCAGGCAAACGAAAGCAGTGACACCAAAGTTTCTAGTTTCTGTTTGTGTCTCCCCTGAGGAGGTTTCAGGCCAGCTATGTCTTTCAGTACTGTCTCTTTTGGTTTGGAAGCTATTGCTGGACGTTTGGCATGTTTGGTAGAAAAAGCTTCTCCGGCCGAGAAAAACACTTTTGGTGCACCATGCAGGTACATTTGAGTTTCCCAGGCAAACAAAGCAGTGACACCAAAGTTTCTAGTTTCTGTTTGTGTCTCCCCTGAGGAGGTTTCAGGCCAGCTATGTCTTTCAGTACTATCTCTTTTGGTTTGGAAGCTATTGCTGGACGTTTGGTAGAAAAAGCTGCTCTGGCCGAGAAAAACACTTTTGGTGCAACATGCAGGTACATTTGAGTTTCCCAGGCAAACGAAAGCAGTTACACCAAAGTTTCTAGTTTCTGTTTGTGTCTCCCCTGAGGAGGTTTCAGGCTAGCAATGTCTTTCAGTACTATCTCTTTTGGTTTGGAAGCTATTGCTGGACGTTTGGCATGTTTGGTAGAAAAAGCTTCTCCGGCCGAGAAAAAAACTTTTGGTGCACCATGCAGGTACATTTGAGTTTCCCAGGCAAACGAAAGCAGTGACACCAAAGTTTCTAGTTTCTGTTTGTGTCTCCCCTGAGGAGGTTTCAGGCCAGCTATGTCTTTCAGTACTATCTGTTTTGGTTTGGAAGCTATTGCTGGACGTTTGGCATGTTTGGTAGAAAAAGCTGCTCCGGCCGAGAAAAACACTTTTGGTGCACCATGCAGGTACATTTGAGTTTCCCAGGCAAACGAAAGCAGTGACACCAAAGTTTCTAGTTTCTGTTTGTGTCTCCCCTGAGGAGGTTTCAGGCCAGCTATGTCTTTCAGTACTATCTCTTTTGGTTTGGAAGCTATTGCTGGACGTTTGGTAGAAAAAGCTGCTCAGGCCAAGAAAAACACTTTTGGTGCACCATGCAGGTACTTTTGAGTTTCCCAGGCAAACGAAAGCAGTTACACCAAAGTTTCTAGTTTCTGTTTGTGTCTCCCCTGAGGAGGTATCAGGCCAGCTATGTCTTTCAGTACTATCTCTTTTGGTTTGGAAACTATTGCTGGACGTTTGGTAGAAAAAGGTGCTCCGGCCGAGAAAAACACTTTTGGTGCACCATGCAGGTACATTTGAGTTTCCCAGGCAAACGAAAGCAGTTACACCAAAGTTTCTAGTTTCTGTTTGTGTCTCCCCTGAGGAGGTTTCAGGCCAGCAATATCTTTCAGAACTATCTCTTTTGGTTTGGAAGCTATTGCTGGACGTTTGGTAGAAAAAGCTGCTCTGGCCGAGAAAAACACTTTTGGTGCACCATGCAGGTACATTTGAGTTTCCCAGGCAAACGAAAGCAGTTACACCAAAGTTTCTAGTTTCTGTTTGTGTCTCCCCTGAGGAGGTTTCAGGCCAGCTATGTCTTTCAGAACTATCTCTTTTGGTTTGGAAGCTATTGCTGGACGTTTGGTAGAAAAAGCTTCTCCGGACGAGAAAAACACTTTTGGTGCACCATGCAGGTACATTTGAGTTTCCCAGGCAAACGAAAGCAGTGACACCAAAGTTTCTAGTTTCTGTTTGTGTCTCCCCTGAGGAGGTTTCAGGCCAGCTATGTCTTTCAGAACTATCTCTTTTGGTTTGGAAGCTATTGCTGGACGTTTGGCATGTTTTTTAGAAAAAGCTGCTCCGGCCGAGAAAAACACTTTTGGTGCACCATGCAGGTACATTTGAGTTTCCCAGGCAAACGAAAGCAGTTACACCAAAGTTTCTAGTTTCTGTTTGTGTCTCCCCTGAGGAGGTTTCAGGCCAGCTATGTCTTTCAGTACTATCTCTTTTGGTTTGGAAGCTATTGCTGGACGTTTGGTAGAAAAAGCTGCTCTGGCCGAGAAAAACACTTTTGGTGCACCATGCAGGTACATTTGAGTTTCCCAGGCAAACGAAAGCAGTTACACCAAAGTTTCTAGTTTCTGTTTGTGTCTCCCCTGAGGAGGTTTCAGGCCAGCAATATCTTTCAGAACTATCTCTTTTGGTTTGGAAGCTATTGCTGGACGTTTGGTAGAAAAAGCTGCTCTGGCCGAGAAAAACACTTTTGGTGCACCATGCAGGTACATTTGAGTTTCCCAGGCAAACGAAAGCAGTTACACCAAAGTTTCTAGTTTCTGTTTGTGTCTTTCCTGAGGAGGTTTCAGGCCAGCTATGTCTTTCAGTACTATCTCTTTTGGTTTGGAAGCTATTGCTGGACGTTTTGTAGAAAAAGCTTCTCCGGCCGAGAAAAACACTTTTGGTGCACCATGCAGGTACATTTGAGTTTCCCAGGCAAACGAAAGCAGTTACACCAAAGTTTCTAGTTTCTGTTTGTGTCTCCCCTGAGGAGGTTATAGGCCAGCTATGTCTTTCAGTACTATCTCTTTTGGTTTGGAAGCTATTGCTGGACGTTTGGTAGAAAAAGCTTCTCTCGCCGAGAAAAACACTTTTGGTGCACCATGCAGGTACATTTGAGTTTCCCAGGCAAACGAAAGCAGTTACACCAAAGTTTCTAGTTTCTGTTTGTGTCTCCCCTGAGGAGGTTTCAGGCCAGCTATGTCTTTCAGTACTATCTCTTTTGGTTTGGAAGCTATTGCTGGACGTTTGGTAGAAAAAGCTGCTCAGGCCGAGAAAAACACTTGGTGCACCATGCAGGTACATTTGAGTTTCCCAGGCAAACGAAAGCAGTGACACCAAAGTTTCTAGTTTCTGTTTGTGTCTCCCCTGAGGAGGTTTCAGGCCAGCTATGTCTTTCAGTACTGTCTCTTTTGGTTTGGAAGCTATTGCTGGACGTTTGGCATGTTTGGTAGAAAAAGCTTCTCCGGCCAAGAAAAACACTTTTGGTGCACCATGCAGGTACATTTGAGTTTCCCAGGCAAACAAAGCAGTGACACCAAAGTTTCTAGTTTCTGTTTGTGTCTCCCCTGAGGAGGTTTCAGGCCAGCTATGTCTTTCAGTACTATCTCTTTTGGTTTGGAAGCTATTGCTGGACGTTTGGTAGAAAAAGCTGCTCTGGCCGAGAAAAACACTTTTGGTGCAACATGCAGGTACATTTGAGTTTCCCAGGCAAACGAAAGCAGTTACACCAAAGTTTCTAGTTTCTGTTTGTGTCTCCCCTGAGGAGGTTTCAGGCTAGCAATGTCTTTCAGTACTATCTCTTTTGGTTTGGAAGCTATTGCTGGACGTTTGGCATGTTTGGTAGAAAAAGCTTCTCCGGCCGAGAAAAAAACTTTTGGTGCACCATGCAGGTACATTTGAGTTTCCCAGGCAAACGAAAGCAGTGACACCAAAGTTTCTAGTTTCTGTTTGTGTCTCCCCTGAGGAGGTTTCAGGCCAGCTATGTCTTTCAGTACTATCTGTTTTGGTTTGGAAGCTATTGCTGGACGTTTGGCATGTTTGGTAGAAAAAGCTGCTCCGGCCGAGAAAAACACTTTTGGTGCACCATGCAGGTACATTTGAGTTTCCCAGGCAAACGAAAGCAGTGACACCAAAGTTTCTAGTTTCTGTTTGTGTCTCCCCTGAGGAGGTTTCAGGCCAGCTATGTCTTTCAGTACTATCTCTTTTGGTTTGGAAGCTATTGCTGGACGTTTGGTAGAAAAAGCTTCTCCGGCCGAGAAAAACACTTTTGGTGCACAATGCAGGTACATTTGAGTTTCCCAGGCAAACGAAAGCAGTTACACCAAAGTTTCTAGTTTCTGTTTGTGTCTCCCCTGAGGAGGTTTCAGGCCAGCTATGTCTTTCAGTACTATCTCTTTTGGTTTGGAAGCTATTGCTGGACGTTTGGTAGAAAAAGCTTCTCTGGCCGAGAAAAACACTTTAGGTGCACCATGCAGGTACATTTGAGTTTCCCAGGCAAACGAAAGCAGTTACACCAAAGTTTCTAGTTTCTGTTTATGTCTCCCCTGAGGAGGTTTCAGGCCAGCTATGTCTTTCAGTACTATCTCTTTTGGTTTGGAAGCTATTGCTGGACGTTTGGTAGAAAAAGCTGCTCAGGCCGAGAAAAACACTTTTGGTGCACCATGCAGGTACATTTGAGTTTCCCAGGCAAACGAAAGCAGTGACACCAAAGTTTCTAGTTTCTGTTTGTGTCTCCCCTGAGGAGGTTTCAGGCCAGCTATGTCTTTCAGTACTATCTCTTTTGGTTTGGAAGCTATTGCTGGACGTTTGGCATGTTTGGTTGAAAAAGATTCTCAGGCCGAGAAAAACACTTTTGGTGCACCATGCAGGTACATTTGAGTTTCCCAGGCAAACGAAAGCAGTTACACCAAAGTTTCTAGTTTCTGTTTGTGTCTCCCCTGAGGAGGTTTCAGGCCAGCTATGTCTTTCAGTACAATCTCTTTTGGTTTGGAAGCTATTGCTGGACGTTTGGTAGAAAAAGCTGCTCTGGCCGAGAAAAACACTTTTGGTGCACCATGCAGGTACATTTGAGTTTCCCAGGCAAACGAAAGCAGTTACACCAAAGTTTCTAGTTTCTGTTTGTGTCTCCCCTGAGGAGGTTTCAGGCCAGCAATATCTTTCAGAACTATCTCTTTTGGTTTGGAAGCTATTGCTGGACGTTTGGTAGAAAAAGCTGCTCCAGCCGAGAAAAACACTTTTGGTGCACCATGCAGGTACATTTGAGTTTCCCAGGCAAACGAAAGCAGTGACACCAAAGTTTCTAGTTTCTGTTTGTGTCTCCCCTGAGGAGGTTTCAGGCCAGCTATGTCTTTCAGAACTATCTCTTTTGGTTTGGAAGCTATTGCTGGACGTTTGGCATGTTTGGTAGAAAAAGCTGCTCCGGCCGAGAAAAACACTTTTTGTGCACCATGCAAGTACATTTGAGTTTCCCAGGCAAACGAAAGCAGTTACACCAAAGTTTCTAGTTTCTGTTTGTGTCTCCCCTGAGGAGGTTTCAGGCCAGCTATGTCTTTCAGTACTATCTCTTTTGGTTTGGAAGCTATTGCTGGACGTTTGGTAGAAAAAGCTGCTCCGGCCGAGAAAAATACTTTTGGTGCACCATGCAGGTACATTTGAGTTTCCCAGGCAAACGAAAGCAGTGACACCAAAGTTTCTAGTTTCTGTTTGTGTCTCCCCTGAGGAGGTTTTAGGCCAGCAATATCTTTCAGAACTATCTCTTTTGGTTTGGAAGCTATTGCTGGACGTTTGGTAGAAAAAGCTGCTCCGGCCGAGAAAAACACTTTTGGTGCACCATGCAGGTACATTTGAGTTTCCCAGGAAAACGAAAGCAGTTACACCAAAGTTTCTAGTTTCTGTTTGTGTCTCCCATGAGGAGGTTTCAGGCCAGCTATGTCTTTCAGTACTATCTCTTTTGGTTTGGAAGCTATTGCTGGACGTTTTGTAGAAAAAGCTTCTCCGGCCGAGAAAAACACTTTTGGTTCACAATGCAGGTACATTTGAGTTTCCCAGGCAAACGAAAGCAGTGACACCAAAGTTTCTAGTTTCTGTTTGTGTCTCCCCTGAGGAGGTTTCAGGCCAGCAATGTCTTTCAGTACTATCTCTTTTGGTTTGGAAGCTATTGCTGGACGTTTGGTAGAAAAAGCTTCTCCGGCCGAGAAAAACACTTTTGGTGCACCATGCAGGTACATTTGAGTTTCCCAGGCAAACGAAAGCAGTGACACCAAAGTTTCTAGTTTCTGTTTGTGTCTCCCCTGAGGAGGTTTCAGGCCAGCTATGTCTTTCAGTACTATCTCTTTTGGTTTGGAAGCTATTGCTGGACGTTTGGTAGAAAAAGCTGCTCTGGCCGAGAAAAACACTTTCGGAGCACCATGCAGGTACATTTGAGTTTCCCAGGCAAACGAAAGCAGTTACACCAAAGTTTCTAGTTTCTGTTTGTGTCTCCCCTGAGGAGGTTTCAGGATAGCAATGTCTTTCAGTACTATCTCTTTTGGTTTGGAAGCTATTGCTGGATGTTTTGCATGTTTTGTAGAAAAAGCTGCTCCGGCCGAGAAAAACACTTTTGGTGCACCATGCAGGTACATTTGAGTTTCCCAGGCAAACGAAAGCAGTTACACCAAAGTTTCTAGTTTCTGTTTGTGTCTCCCCTGAGGAGGTTTCAGGCCAGCTATGTCTTTCAGTACTATCTCTTTTGGTTTGGTAGCTATTGCTGGACGTTTTGTAGGAAAAGCTTCTCCGGCCGAGAAAAACAATTTGGTGCACAGTGCAGGTACATTTGAGTTTCCCAGGCAAACGAAAGCAGTTACACCAAAGTTTCTAGTTTCTGTTTGTGTCTCCCCTGAGGAGGTTTCAGGCCAGCTATGTCTTTCATACTATCTCTTTTGGTTTTGAATCTATTGCTGGACGTTTGGCATGTTTTGTAGAAAAAGCTGCTCCGGCCGAGAAAAACACTTTTGGTGCACCATGCAGGTACATTTGAGTTTCCCAGGCAAACGAAAGCAGTTACACCAAAGTTTCTAGTTTCTGTTTGTTTCTCCCCTGAGGAGGTTTCAGGCCAGCTATGTCTTTCATACTATCTCTATTTGTTTGGAAGCTATTGCTGGACGTTTGGTAGAAAAAGCTGCTCCGGCCGAGAAAAACACTTTTGGTGCACCATGCAGGTACATTTGAGTTTCCCAGGCAAACGAAAGCAGTGACACCAAAGTTTCTAGTTTCTGTTTGTGTCTCCCCTGAGGAGGTTTCAGGCCAGCAATATCTTTCAGTACTATCTCTTTTGGTTTGGAAGCTATTGCTGGACGTTTGGTAGAAAAAGCTTCTCTCGCCGAGAAAAACACTTTTGGTGCACCATGCAGGTACATTTGAGTTTCCCAGGCAAACGAAAGCAGTTACACCAAAGTTTCTAGTTTCTGTTTGTGTCTCCCCTGAGGAGGTTTCAGGCCAGCTATGTCTTTCAGTACTATCTCTTTTGGTTTGAAAGCTATTGCTGGACGTTTGGTAGAAAAAGCTGCTCAGGCCGAGAAAAACACTTTTGGTGCACCATGCAGGTACATTTGAGTTTCCCAGGCAAACGAAAGCAGTGACACCAAAGTTTCTAGTTTCTGTTTGTGTCTCCCCTGAGGAGGTTTCAGGCCAGCTATGTCTTTCAGTACTGTCTCTTTTGGTTTGGAAGCTATTGCTGGACGTTTGGCATGTTTGGTAGAAAAAGCTTCTCCGGCCGAGAAAAACACTTTTGGTGCACCATGCAGGTACATTTGAGTTTCCCAGGCAAACGAAAGCAGTGACACCAAAGTTTCTAGTTTCTGTTTGTGTCTCCCCTGAGGAGGTTTCAGGCCAGCTATGTCTTTCAGTACTATCTCTTTTGGTTTGGAAGCTATTGCTTGACGTTTTGTAGAAAAAGCTGCTCTGGCCGAGAAAAACACTTTTGGTGCAACATGCAGGTACATTTGAGTTTCCCAGGCAAACGAAAGAAGTTACACCAAAGTTTCTAGTTTCTGTTTGTGTCTCCCCTGAGGAGGTTTCAGGCTAGCAATGTCTTTCAGTACTATCTCTTTTGGTTTGGAAGCTATTGCTGGACGTTTGGCATGTTTGGTAGAAAAAGCTTCTCCGGCCGAGAAAAACACTTTTGGTGCACCATGCAGGTACATTTGAGTTTCCCAGGCAAACGAAAGCAGTGACACCAAAGTTTCTAGTTTCTGTTTGTGTCTCCCCTGAGGAGGTTTCAGGCCAGCTATGTCTTTCAGTACTATCTCTTTTGGTTTGGAAGCTATTGCTGGACATTTGGTAGAAAAAGCTGCTCCGGCCGAGAAAAACACTTTTGGTGCACCATGCAGGTACATATGAGTTTCCCAGGAAAACGAAAGCAGTTACACCAAAGTTTCTAGTTTCTGTTTGTGTCTCCCCTGAGGAGGTTTCAGGCCAGCTATGTCTTTCAGTACTATCTCTTTTGGTTTGGAAGCTATTGCTGGACGTTTTGTAGAAAAATCTTCTCCGGCCGAGAAAAACACTTTTGGTGCACAATGCAGGTACATTTGAGTTTCCCAGGCAAACGAAAGCAGTTACACCAAAGTTTCTAGTTTCTGTTTGTGTCTCCCCTGAGGAGGTTTCAGGCCAGCTATGTCTTTCAGTACTATCTCTTTTGGTTTGGAAGCTATTGCTGGACGTTTGGTAGAAAAAGCTGCTCTGGCCGAGAAAAACACTTTTGGTGCACCATGCAGGTACATTTGAGTTTCCCAGGCAAACGAAAGCAGTTACACCAAAGTTTCTAGTTTCTGTTTGTGTCTCCCCTGAGGAGGTTTCAGGCCAGCTATGTCTTTCAGTACTATCTCTTTTGGTTTGGAAGCTATTGCTGGACGTTTGGCATGTTTGGTAGAAAAAAGCTTCTCAGGCCGAGAAAAACACTTTTGGTGCACCATGCAGGTACATTTGAGTTTCCCAGGCAAACGAAAGCAGTGACACCAAAGTTTCTAGTTTCTGTTTGTGTCTCCCCTGAGGAGGTTTCAGGCCAGCTATGTCTTTCAGTACTATCTCTTTTGGTTTGGAAGGTATTGCTGGACGTTTGGTAGAAAAAGCTGCTCTGGCCGAGAAAAACACTTTTGGTGCACCATGCAGGTACATTTGAGTTTCCCAGGCAAACGAAAGCAGTTACACCAAAGTTTCTAGTTTCTGTTTTTGTCTCCCCTGAGGAGGTTTCAGGCTAGCAATGTCTTTCAGTACTATCTCTTTTGGTTTGGAAGCTATTGCTGGACGTTTGGCATGTTTGGTAGAAAAAGCTGCTCAGGCCGAGAAAAACACTTTTGGTGCACCATGCAGGTACATTTGAGTTTCCCAGGCAAACGAAAGCAGTTACACCAAAGTTTCTAGTTTCTGTTTGTGTCTCCCCTGAGGAGGTATCAGGCCAGCTATGTCTTTCAGTACTATCTCTTTTGGTTTGGAAGCTATTGCTGGACGTTTGGCATGTTTGGTAGAAAAAGCTTCTCCGGCCGAGAAAAACACTTTTGGTGCACCATGCAGGTACATTTGAGTTTCCCAGGCAAACGAAAGCAGTGACACCAAAGTTTCTAGTTTCTGTTTGTGTCTCCCCTGAGGAGGTTTCAGGCCAGCTATGTCTTTCAGTACTATCTCTTTTGGTTTGGAAGCTATTGCTGGACTTTTGGTAGAAAAAGCTGCTCTGGCCGAGAAAAACACTTTTGGTGCACCATGCAGGTACATTTGAGTTTCCCAGGCAAACGAAAGCAGTTACACCAAAGTTTCTAGTTTCTGTTTGTGTCTCCCCTGAGGAGGTTTCAGGCTAGCAATGTCTCTCAGTACTATCTCTTTTGGTTTGGAAGCTATTGCTGGACGTTTGGCATGTTTGTTAGAAAAAGCTGCTCTGGCAGAGAAAACCATTTTTGGTGCACCATGCAGGTACATTTGAGTTTCCCAGGCAAACGAAAGCAGTTACACCAAAGTTTCTAGTTTCTGTTTGTGTCTCCCCTGAGGAGGTTTCAGGCCAGCAATATCTTTCAGAACTATCTCTTTTGGTTTGGAAGCTATTGCTGGACGTTTGGTAGAAAAAGCTTCTCTGGCCGAGAAAAACACTTTTGGTGCACCATGCAGGTACATTTGAGTTTCCCAGGCAAACGAAAGCAGTTACACCAAAGTTTCTAGTTTCTGTTTGTGTCTCCCCTGAGGAGGTTTCAGGCCAGCTATGTCTTTCAGTACTATCTCTTTTGGTTTGGAAGCTATTGCTGGACGTTTGGTAGAAAAAGCTTCTCCGGCCGAGAAAAACACTTTTGGAGCACCATGCAGGTACATTTGAGATTCCCAGGCAAACGAAAGCAGTTACACCAAAGTTTCTAGTTTCTGTTTGTGTCTCCCCTGAGGAGGTTTCAGGCCAGCAATATTTTTCAGTACTATCTCTTTTGGTTTGGAAGCTATTGCTGGACGTTTGGTAGAAAAAGCTGCTACGGCCGAGAAAAACACTTTTGGTGCACCATGCAGGTACATTTGAGTTTTCTCAGGCAAACGAAAGCAGTGACACCAAAGTTTCTAGTTTCTGTTTGTGTCTCCCCTGAGGAGGTTTCAGGCCAGCTATGTCTTTCAGTACTATCTCTTTTGGTTTGGAAGCTATTGCTGGACGTTTGGTAGAAAAAGCTGCTCTGGCCGAGAAAAACACTTTCGGAGCACCATGCAGGTACATTTGAGTTTCCCAGGCAAACGAAAGCAGTTACACCAAAGTTTCTAGTTTCTGTTTGTGTCTCCCCTGAGGAGGTTTCAGGATAGCAATGTCTTTCATACTATCTCTTTTGGTTTGGAAGCTATTGCTGGATGTTTGGCATGTTTTGTAGAAAAAACTGCTCCGGCCGAGAAAAACACTTTTGGTGCACCATGCAGGTACATTTGAGTTTCCCAGGCAAACGAAAGCAGTTACACCAAAGTTTCTAGTTTCTGTTTGTGTCTCCCCTGAGGAGGTTTCAGGCCAGCTATGTCTTTCAGTACTATCTCTTTTGGTTTGGAAGCTATTGCTGGACGTTTTGTAGAAAAAGCTTCTCCGGCCGAGAAAAACAATTTGGTGCACAATGCAGGTACATTTGAGTTTCCCAGGCAAACGAAAGCAGTTACACCAAAGTTTCTAGTTTCTGTTTGTGTCTCCCCTGAGGAGGTTTCAGGCCAGCTATGTCTTTCATACTATCTCTTTTGGTTTTGAATCTATTGCTGGACGTTTGGCATGTTTTGTAGAAAAAGCTGCTCCGGCCGAGAAAAACACTTTTGGTGCACCATGCAGGTACATTTGAGTTTCCCAGGCAAACGAAAGCAGTTACACCAAAGTTTCTAGTTTCTGTTTGTTTCTCCCCTGAGGAGGTTTCAGGCCAGCTATGTCTTTCATACTATCTCTATTTGTTTGGAAGCTATTGCTGGACGTTTGGTAGAAAAAGCTGCTCCGGCCGAGAAAAACACTTTTGGTGCACCATGCAGGTACATTTGAGTTTCCCAGGCAAACGAAAGCAGTGACACCAAAGTTTCTAGTTTCTGTTTGTGTCTCCCCTGAGGAGGTTTCAGGCCAGCAATATCTTTCAGTACTATCTCTTTTGGTTTGGAAGCTATTGCTGGACGTTTGGTAGAAAAAGCTGCTCAGGCCGAGAAAAACACTTTTGGTGCACCATGCAGGTACATTTGAGTTTCCCAGGCAAACGAAAGCAGTTACACCAAAGTTTCTAGTTTCTGTTTGTGTCTCCCCTGAGGAGGTTTCAGGCCAGCAATATCTTTCAGTACTATCTCTTTTGGTTTGGAAGCTATTGCTGGACGTTTGGTAGAAAAAGCTTCTCTCGCCGAGAAAAACACTTTTGGTGCACCATGCAGGTACATTTGAGTTTCCCAGGCAAACGAAAGCAGTTACACCAAAGTTTCTAGTTTCTGTTTGTGTCTCCCCTGAGGAGGTTTCAGGCCAGCTATGTCTTTCAGTACTATCTCTTTTGGTTTGGAAGCTATTGCTGGACGTTTGGTAGAAAAAGCTGCTCAGGCCGAGAAAAACACTTTTGGTGCACCATGCAGGTACATTTGAGTTTCCCAGGCAAACGAAAGCAGTGACACCAAAGTTTCTAGTTTCTGTTTGTGTCTCCCCTGAGGAGGTTTCAGGCCAGCTATGTCTTTCAGTACTGTCTCTTTTGGTTTGGAAGCTATTGCTGGACGTTTGGCATGTTTGGTAGAAAAAGCTTCTCCGGCCGAGAAAAACACTTTTGGTGCACCATGCAGGTACATTTGAGTTTCCCAGGCAAACGAAAGCAGTTACACCAAAGTTTCTAGTTTCTGTTTGTGTCTCCCCTGAGGAGGTTTCAGGCCAGCTATGTCTTTCAGTACTATCTCTTTTGGTTTGGAAGCTATTGCTGGACTTTTGGTAGAAAAAGCTGCTCTGGCCGAGAAAAACACTTTTGGTGCAACATGCAGGTACATTTGAGTTTCCCAGGCAAACGAAAGAAGTTACACCAAAGTTTCTAGTTTCTGTTTGTGTCTCCCCTGAGGAGGTTTCAGGCTAGCAATGTCTTTCAGTACTATCTCTTTTGGTTTGGAAGCTATTGCTGGACGTTTGGCATGTTTGGTAGAAAAAGCTTCTCCGGCCGAGAAAAACACTTTTGGTGCACGATGCAGGTACATTTGAGTTTCCCAGGCAAACGAAAGCAGTGACACCAAAGTTTCTAGTTTCTGTTTGTGTCTCCCCTGAGGAGGTTTCAGGCCAGCTATGTCTTTCAGTACTATCTCTTTTGGTTTGGAAGCTATTGCTGGACATTTGGTAGAAAAAGCTGCTCCGGCCGAGAAAAACACTTTTGGTGCACCATGCAGGTACATATGAGTTTCCCAGGAAAACGAAAGCAGTTACACCAAAGTTTCTAGTTTCTGTTTGTGTCTCCCCTGAGGAGGTTTCAGGCCAGCTATGTCTTTCAGTACTATCTCTTTTGGTTTGGAAGCTATTGCTGGACGTTTTGTAGAAAAAGCTTCTCCGGCCGAGAAAAACACTTTTGGTGCACAATGCAGGTACATTTGAGTTTCCCAGGCAAATGAAAGCAGTTACACCAAAGTTTCTAGTTTCTGTTTGTGTCTCCCCTGAGGAGGTTTCAGGCCAGCTATGTCTTTCAGTACTATCTCTTTTTGTTTGGAAGCTATTGCTGGACGTTTGGTAGAAAAAGCTGCTCAGGCCGAGAAAAACACTTTTGGTGCACCATGCAGGTACATTTGAGTTTCCCAGGCAAACGAAAGCAGTGACACCAAAGTTTCTAGTTTCTGTTTGTGTCTCCCCTGAGGAGGTTTCAGGCCAGCTATGTCTTTCAGTACTATCTCTTTTGGTTTGGAAGCTATTGCTGGACGTTTGGTAGAAAAAGCTGCTCAGGCCGAGAATAACACTTTTGGAGCACCATGCAGGTACATTTGAGTTTCCCAGGCAAACGAAAGCAGTGACACCAAAGTTTCTAGTTTCTGTTTGTGTCTCCCCTGAGGAGGTTTCAGGCCAGCTATGTCTTTCAGTACTATCTCTTTTGGTTTGGAAGCTATTGCTGGACGTTTGGCATGTTTAGTAGAAAAAGCTTCTCAGGCCGAGAAAAACACTTTTGGTGCACCATGCAGGTACATTTGAGTTTCCCAGGCAAACGAAAGCAGTGACACCAAAGTTTCTAGTTTCTGTTTGTGTCTCCCCTGAGGAGGTTTCAGGCCAGCTATGTCTTTCAGTACTATCTCTTTTGGTTTGGAAGGTATTGCTGGACGTTTTGTAGAAAAAGCTGCTCTGGCCGAGAAAAACACTTTTGGTGCACCATGCAGGTACATTTGAGTTTCCCAGGCAAACGAAAGCAGTTACACCAAAGTTTCTAGTTTCTGTTTGTGTCTCCCCTGAGGAGGTTTCAGGCTAGCAATGTCTTTCAGTACTATCTCTTTTGGTTTGGAAGCTATTGCTGGACGTTTGGCATGTTTGGTAGAAAAAGCTTCTCCGGCCGAGAAAAACACTTTTGGTGCACCATGCAGGTACATTTGAGTTTCCCAGGCAAACGAAAGCTGTTACACCAAAGTTTCTAGTTTCTGTTTGTGTCTCCCCTGAGGAGGTTTCAGGCCAGCTATGTCTTTCAGTACTATCTCTTTTGGTTTGGAAGCTATTGCTGGACGTTTGGCATGTTTGGTAGAAAAAGCTTCTCCGGCCGAGAAAAACACTTTTGGTGCACCATGCAGGTACATTTGAGTTTCCCAGGCAAACGAAAGCAGTGACACCAAAGTTTCTAGTTTCTGTTTGTGTCTCCCCTGAGGAGGTTTCAGACCAGCTATGTCTTTCAGTACTATCTCTTTTGGTTTGGAAGCTATTGCTGGACTTTTGGTAGAAAAAGCTGCTCTGGCCGAGAAAAACACTTTTGGTGCACCATGCAGGTACATTTGAGTTTCCCAGGAAAACGAAAGCAGTTACACCAAAGTTTCTAGTTTCTGTTTGTGTCTCCCCTGAGGAGGTTTCAGGCCAGCTATGTCTTTCAGTACTATCTCTTTTGGTTTGGAAGCTATTGCTGGACTTTTGGTAGAAAAAGCTGCTCTGGCCGAGAAAAACACTTTTGGTGCAACATGCAGGTACATTTGAGTTTCCCAGGCAAACGAAAGAAGTTACACCAAAGTTTCTAGTTTCTGTTTGTGTCTCCCCTGAGGAGGTTTCAGGCTAGCAATGTCTTTCAGTACTATCTCTTTTGGTTTGGAAGCTATTGCTGGACGTTTGGCATGTTTGGTAGAAAAAGCTTCTCCGGCCGAGAAAAACACTTTTGGTGCACGATGCAGGTACATTTGAGTTTCCCAGGCAAACGAAAGCAGTGACACCAAAGTTTCTAGTTTCTGTTTGTGTCTCCCCTGAGGAGGTTTCAGGCCAGCTATGTCTTTCAGTACTATCTCTTTTGGTTTGGAAGCTATTGCTGGACATTTGGTAGAAAAAGCTGCTCCGGCCGAGAAAAACACTTTTGGTGCACCATGCAGGTACATATGAGTTTCCCAGGAAAACGAAAGCAGTTACACCAAAGTTTCTAGTTTCTGTTTGTGTCTCCCCTGAGGAGGTTTCAGGCCAGCTATGTCTTTCAGTACTATCTCTTTTGGTTTGGAAGCTATTGCTGGACGTTTTGTAGAAAAAGCTTCTCCGGCCGAGAAAAACACTTTTGGTGCACAATGCAGGTACATTTGAGTTTCCCAGGCAAATGAAAGCAGTTACACCAAAGTTTCTAGTTTCTGTTTGTGTCTCCCCTGAGGAGGTTTCAGGCCAGCTATGTCTTTCAGTACTATCTCTTTTTGTTTGGAAGCTATTGCTGGACGTTTGGTAGAAAAAGCTGCTCAGGCCGAGAAAAACACTTTTGGTGCACCATGCAGGTACATTTGAGTTTCCCAGGCAAACGAAAGCAGTGACACCAAAGTTTCTAGTTTCTGTTTGTGTCTCCCCTGAGGAGGTTTCAGGCCAGCTATGTCTTTCAGTACTATCTCTTTTGGTTTGGAAGCTATTGCTGGACGTTTGGTAGAAAAAGCTGCTCAGGCCGAGAATAACACTTTTGGAGCACCATGCAGGTACATTTGAGTTTCCCAGGCAAACGAAAGCAGTGACACCAAAGTTTCTAGTTTCTGTTTGTGTCTCCCCTGAGGAGGTTTCAGGCCAGCTATGTCTTTCAGTACTATCTCTTTTGGTTTGGAAGCTATTGCTGGACGTTTGGCATGTTTGGTAGAAAAAGCTTCTCAGGCCGAGAAAAACACTTTTGGTGCACCATGCAGGTACATTTGAGTTTCCCAGGCAAACGAAAGCAGTGACACCAAAGTTTCTAGTTTCTGTTTGTGTCTCCCCTGAGGAGGTTTCAGGCCAGCTATGTCTTTCAGTACTATCTCTTTTGGTTTGGAAGGTATTGCTGGACGTTTTGTAGAAAAAGCTGCTCTGGCCGAGAAAAACACTTTTGGTGCACCATGCAGGTACATTTGAGTTTCCCAGGCAAACGAAAGCAGTTACACCAAAGTTTCTAGTTTCTGTTTGTGTCTCCCCTGAGGAGGTTTCAGGCTAGCAATGTCTTTCAGTACTATCTCTTTTGGTTTGGAAGCTATTGCTGGACGTTTGGCATGTTTGGTAGAAAAAGCTTCTCCGGCCGAGAAAAACACTTTTGGTGCACCATGCAGGTACATTTGAGTTTCCCAGGCAAACGAAAGCTGTTACACCAAAGTTTCTAGTTTCTGTTTGTGTCTCCCCTGAGGAGGTTTCAGGCCAGCTATGTCTTTCAGTACTATCTCTTTTGGTTTGGAAGCTATTGCTGGACGTTTGGCATGTTTGGTAGAAAAAGCTTCTCCGGCCGAGAAAAACACTTTTGGTGCACCATGCAGGTACATTTGAGTTTCCCAGGCAAACGAAAGCAGTGACACCAAAGTTTCTAGTTTCTGTTTGTGTCTCCCCTGAGGAGGTTTCAGACCAGCTATGTCTTTCAGTACTATCTCTTTTGGTTTGGAAGCTATTGCTGGACTTTTTGTAGAAAAAGCTGCTCTGGCCGAGAAAAACACTTTTGGTGCACCATGCAGGTACATTTGAGTTTCCCAGGAAAACGAAAGCAGTTACACCAAAGTTTCTAGTTTCTGTTTGTGTCTCCCCTGAGGAGGTTTCAGGCCAGCTATGTCTTTCAGTACTATCTCTTTTGGTTTGGAAGCTATTGCTGGACGTTTTGTAGAAAAAGCTTCTCCGGCCGAGAAAAACACTTTTGGTGCACAATGCAGGTACATTTGAGTTTCCCAGGCAAACGAAAGCAGTTACACCAAAGTTTCTAGTTTCTGTTTGTTTCTCCCCTGAGGAGGTTTCAGGCCAGCTATGTCTTTCAGTACTATCTCTTTTGGTTTGGAAGCTATTGCTGGACGTTTTGTAGAAAAAGCTTCTCTGGCCGAGAAAAACACTTTTGGTGCACCATGCAGGTACATTTGAGTTTCCCAGGCAAACGAAAACAGTGACACCAAAGTTTCTAGTTTCTGTTTGTGTCTCCCCTGAGGAGGTTTCAGGCCAGCTATGTCTTTCAGTACTATCTCTTTTGGTTTGGAAGCTATTGCTGGACGTTTGGTAGAAAAAGCTGCTCAGGCCGAGAATAACACTTTTGGTGCACCATGCAGGTACATTTGAGTTTCCCAGGCAAACGAAAGCAGTGACACCAAAGTTTCTAGTTTCTGTTTGTGTCTCCCCTGAGGAGGTTTCAGGCCAGCTATGTCTTTCAGTACTATCTCTTTTGGTTTGGAAGCTATTGCTGGACGTTTGGCATGTTTGGTAGAAAAAGCTTCTCAGGCCGAGAAAAACACTTTTGGTGCACCATGCAGGTACATTTGAGTTTCCCAGGCAAACGAAAGCAGTGACACCAAAGTTTCTAGTTTCTGTTTGTGTCTCCCCTGAGGAGGTTTCAGGCCAGCTATGTCTTTCAGTACTATCTCTTTTGGTTTGGAAGGTATTGCTGGACGTTTTGTACAAAAAGCTGCTCTGGCCGAGAAAAACACTTTTGGTGCACCATGCAGGTACATTTGAGTTTCCCAGGCAAACGAAAGCAGTGACACCAAAGTTTCTAGTTTCTGTTTGTGTCTCCCCTGAGGAGGTTTCAGGCCAGCAATATTTTTCAGTACTATCTCTTTTGGTTTGGAAGCTATTGCTGGACGTTTGGTAGAAAAAGCTGCTCCGGCCGAGAAAAAAACTTTTGGTGCACCATGCAGGTACATTTGAGTTTCCCAGGAAAACGAAAGCAGTTACACCAAAGTTTCTAGTTTCTGTTTGTGTCTCCCCTGAGGAGGTTTCAGGCCAGCAATATCTTTCAGTACTATCTCTTTTGGTTTGGAAGCTATTGCTGGACGTTTGGTAGAAAAAGCTGCTCCGGCCGAGAAAAACACTTTTGGTGCACCATGCAGGTACATTTGAGTTTCCCAGGCAAACGAAAGCAGTTACACCGAAGTTTCTAGTTTCTGTTTGTGTCTCCCCTGAGGAGGTTTCAGGCCAGCTATGTCTTTCAGAACTATCTCTTTTGGTTTGGAAGCTATTGCTGGACGTTTGGTAGAAAAAGCTGCTCAGGCCGAGAAAAACACTTTTGGTGCACCATGCAGGTACATTTGAGTTTCCCAGGAAAACGAAAGCAGTTACACCAAAGTTTCTAGTTTCTGTTTGTGTCTCCCCTGAGGAGGTTTCAGGCCAGCTATGTCTTTCAGTACTATCTCTTTTGGTTTGGAAGCTATTGCTGGACGTTTTGTAGAAAAAGCTTCTCCGGCCGAGAAAAACACTTTTGGTGCACAATGCAGGTACATTTGAGTTTCCCAGGCAAACGAAAGCAGTTACACCAAAGTTTCTAGTTTCTGTTTGTGTCTCCCCTGAGGAGGTTTCAGGCCAGCTATGTCTTTCAGTACTATCTCTTTTGGTTTGGAAGCTATTGCTGGACGTTTGGTAGAAAAAGCTTCTCTGGCCGAGAAAAACACTTTTGGTGCACCATGCAGGTACATTTGAGTTTCCCAGGCAAACGAAAGCAGTTACACCAAAGTTTCTAGTTTCTGTTTGTGTCTCCCCTGAGGAGGTTTCAGGCCAGCTATGTCTTTCAGTACTATCTCTTTTGGTTTGGAAGCTATTGCTGGACTTTTGGTAGAAAAAGCTGCTCTGGCCGAGAAAAACACTTTTGGTGCAACATGCAGGTACATTTGAGTTTCCCAGGCAAACGAAAGAAGTTACACCAAAGTTTCTAGTTTCTGTTTGTGTCTCCCCTGAGGAGGTTTCAGGCTAGCAATGTCTTTCAGTACTATCTCTTTTGGTTTGGAAGCTATTGCTGGACGTTTGGCATGTTTGGTAGAAAAAGCTTCTCCGGCCGAGAAAAACACTTTTGGTGCACGATGCAGGTACATTTGAGTTTCCCAGGCAAACGAAAGCAGTGACACCAAAGTTTCTAGTTTCTGTTTGTGTCTCCCCTGAGGAGGTTTCAGGCCAGCTATGTCTTTCAGTACTATCTCTTTTGGTTTGGAAGCTATTGCTGGACATTTGGTAGAAAAAGCTGCTCCGGCCGAGAAAAACACTTTTGGTGCACCATGCAGGTACATATGAGTTTCCCAGGAAAACGAAAGCAGTTACACCAAAGTTTCTAGTTTCTGTTTGTGTCTCCCCTGAGGAGGTTTCAGGCCAGCTATGTCTTTCAGTACTATCTCTTTTGGTTTGGAAGCTATTGCTGGACGTTTTGTAGAAAAAGCTTCTCCGGCCGAGAAAAACACTTTTGGTGCACAATGCAGGTACATTTGAGTTTCCCAGGCAAACGAAAGCAGTTACACCAAAGTTTCTAGTTTCTGTTTGTGTCTCCCCTGAGGAGGTTTCAGGCCAGCTATGTCTTTCAGTACTATCTCTTTTTGTTTGGAAGCTATTGCTGGACGTTTGGTAGAAAAAGCTGCTCAGGCCGAGAAAAACACTTTTGGTGCACCATGCAGGTACATTTGAGTTTCCCAGGCAAACGAAAGCAGTGACACCAAAGTTTCTAGTTTCTGTTTGTGTCTCCCCTGAGGAGGTTTCAGGCCAGCTATGTCTTTCAGTACTATCTCTTTTGGTTTGGAAGCTATTGCTGGACGTTTGGTAGAAAAAGCTGCTCAGGCCGAGAATAACACTTTTGGAGCACCATGCAGGTACATTTGAGTTTCCCAGGCAAACGAAAGCAGTGACACCAAAGTTTCTAGTTTCTGTTTGTGTCTCCCCTGAGGAGGTTTCAGGCCAGCTATGTCTTTCAGTACTATCTCTTTTGGTTTGGAAGCTATTGCTGGACGTTTGGCATGTTTGGTAGAAAAAGCTTCTCAGGCCGAGAAAAACACTTTTGGTGCACCATGCAGGTACATTTGAGTTTCCCAGGCAAACGAAAGCAGTGACACCAAAGTTTCTAGTTTCTGTTTGTGTCTCCCCTGAGGAGGTTTCAGGCCAGCTATGTCTTTCAGTACTATCTCTTTTGGTTTGGAAGGTATTGCTGTACGTTTTGTAGAAAAAGCTGCTCTGGCCGAGAAAAACACTTTTGGTGCACCATGCAGGTACATTTGAGTTTCCCAGGCAAACGAAAGCAGTTACACCAAAGTTTCTAGTTTCTGTTTGTGTCTCCCCTGAGGAGGTTTCAGGCTAGCAATGTCTTTCAGTACTATCTCTTTTGGTTTGGAAGCTATTGCTGGACGTTTGGCATGTTTGGTAGAAAAAGCTTCTCCGGCCGAGAAAAACACTTTTGGTGCACCATGCAGGTACATTTGAGTTTCCCAGGCAAACGAAAGCTGTTACACCAAAGTTTCTAGTTTCTGTTTGTGTCTCCCCTGAGGAGGTTTCAGGCCAGCTATGTCTTTCAGTACTATCTCTTTTGGTTTGGAAGCTATTGCTGGACGTTTGGCATGTTTGGTAGAAAAAGCTTCTCCGGCCGAGAAAAACACTTTTGGTGCACCATGCAGGTACATTTGAGTTTCCCAGGCAAACGAAAGCAGTGACACCAAAGTTTCTAGTTTCTGTTTGTGTCTCCCCTGAGGAGGTTTCAGACCAGCTATGTCTTTCAGTACTATCTCTTTTGGTTTGGAAGCTATTGCTAGACTTTTGGTAGAAAAGGCTGCTCTGGCCGAGAAAAACACTTTTGGTGCACCATGCAGGTACATTTGAGTTTCCCAGGAAAACGAAAGCAGTGACACCAAAGTTTCTAGTTTCTGTTTGTGTCTCCCCTGAGGAGGTTTCAGGCCAGCTATGTCTTTCAGTACTATCTCTTTTGGTTTGGAAGCTATTGCTGGACGTTTTGTAGAAAAAGCTTCTCCGGCCGAGAAAAACACTTTTGGTGCACAATGCAGGTACATTTGAGTTTCCCAGGCAAACGAAAGCAGTTACACCAAAGTTTCTAGTTTCTGTTTGTTTCTCCCCTGAGGAGGTTTCAGGCCAGCTATGTCTTTCAGTACTATCTCTTTTGGTTTGGAAGCTATTGCTGGACGTTTTGTAGAAAAAGCTTCTCTGGCCGAGAAAAACACTTTTGGTGCACCATGCAGGTACATTTGAGTTTCCCAGGCAAACGAAAACAGTGACACCAAAGTTTCTAGTTTCTGTTTGTGTCTCCCCTGAGGAGGTTTCAGGCCAGCTATGTCTTTCAGTACTATCTCTTTTGGTTTGGAAGCTATTGCTGGACGTTTGGTAGAAAAAGCTGCTCAGGCCGAGAATAACACTTTTGGTGCACCATGCAGGTACATTTGAGTTTCCCAGGCAAACGAAAGCAGTGACACCAAAGTTTCTAGTTTCTGTTTGTGTCTCCCCTGAGGAGGTTTCAGGCCAGCTATGTCTTTCAGTACTATCTCTTTTGGTTTGGAAGCTATTGCTGGACGTTTGGCATGTTTGGTAGAAAAAGCTTCTCAGGCCGAGAAAAACACTTTTGGTGCACCATGCAGGTACATTTGAGTTTCCCAGGCAAACGAAAGCAGTGACACCAAAGTTTCTAGTTTCTGTTTGTGTCTCCCCTGAGGAGGTTTCAGGCCAGCTATGTCTTTCAGTACTATCTCTTTTGGTTTGGAAGGTATTGCTGGACGTTTTGTAGAAAAAGCTGCTCTGGCCGAGAAAAACACTTTTGGTGCACCATGCAGGTACATTTGAGTTTCCCAGGCAAACGAAAGCAGTGACACCAAAGTTTCTAGTTTCTGTTTGTGTCTCCCCTGAGGAGGTTTCAGGCCAGCAATATTTTTCAGTACTATCTCTTTTGGTTTGGAAGCTATTGCTGGACGTTTGGTAGAAAAAGCTGCTCCGGCCGAGAAAAAAACTTTTGGTGCACCATGCAGGTACATTTGAGTTTCCCAGGAAAACGAAAGCAGTTACACCAAAGTTTCTAGTTTCTGTTTGTGTCTCCCCTGAGGAGGTTTCAGGCCAGCAATATCTTTCAGTACTATCTCTTTTGGTTTGGAAGCTATTGCTGGACGTTTGGTAGAAAAAGCTGCTCCGGCCGAGAAAAACACTTTTGGTGCACCATGCAGGTACATTTGAGTTTCCCAGGCAAACGAAAGCAGTTACACCGAAGTTTCTAGTTTCTGTTTGTGTCTCCCCTGAGGAGGTTTCAGGCCAGCTATGTCTTTCAGAACTATCTCTTTTGGTTTGGAAGCTATTGCTGGACGTTTGGTAGAAAAAGCTGCTCAGGCCGAGAAAAACACTTTTGGTGCACCATGCAGGTACATTTGAGTTTCCCAGGAAAACGAAAGCAGTTACACCAAAGTTTCTAGTTTCTGTTTGTGTCTCCCCTGAGGAGGTTTCAGGCCAGCTATGTCTTTCAGTACTATCTCTTTTGGTTTGGAAGCTATTGCTGGACGTTTTGTAGAAAAAGCTTCTCCGGCCGAGAAAAACACTTTTGGTGCACAATGCAGGTACATTTGAGTTTCCCAGGCAAACGAAAGCAGTTACACCAAAGTTTCTAGTTTCTGTTTGTGTCTCCCCTGAGGAGGTTTCAGGCCAGCTATGTCTTTCAGTACTATCTCTTTTGGTTTGGAAGCTATTGCTGGACGTTTGGTAGAAAAAGCTTCTCTGGCCGAGAAAAACACTTTTGGTGCACCATGCAGGTACATTTGAGTTTCCCACGCAAACGAAAACAGTGACACCAAAGTTTCTAGTTTCTGTTTGTGTCTCCCCTGAGGAGGTTTCAGGCCAGCTATGTCTTTCAGTACTATCTCTTTTGGTTTGGAAGCTATTGCTGGACGTTTGGTAGAAAAAGCTGCTCAGGCCGAGAATAACACTTTTGGTGCACCATGCAGGTACATTTGAGTTTCCCAGGCAAACGAAAGCAGTGACACCAAAGTTTCTAGTTTCTGTTTGTGTCTCCCCTGAGGAGGTTTCAGGCCAGCTATGTCTTTCAGTACTATCTCTTTTGGTTTGGAAGCTATTGCTGGACGTTTGGCATGTTTGGTAGAAAAAGCTTCTCAGGCCGAGAAAAACACTTTTGGTGCACCATGCAGGTACATTTGAGTTTCCCAGGCAAACGAAAGCAGTGACACCAAAGTTTCTAGTTTCTGTTTGTGTCTCCCCTGAGGAGGTTTCAGGCCAGCTATGTCTTTCAGTACTATCTCTTTTGGTTTGGAAGGTATTGCTGGACGTTTTGTAGAAAAAGCTGCTCTGGCCGAGAAAAACACTTTTGGTGCACCATGCAGGTACATTTGAGTTTCCCAGGCAAACGAAAGCAGTGACACCAAAGTTTCTAGTTTCTGTTTGTGTCTCCCCTGAGGAGGTTTCAGGCCAGCAATATTTTTCAGTACTATCTCTTTTGGTTTGGAAGCTATTGCTGGACGTTTGGTAGAAAAAGCTGCTCCGGCCGAGAAAAAAACTTTTGGTGCACCATGCAGGTACATTTGAGTTTCCCAGGAAAACGAAAGCAGTTACACCAAAGTTTCTAGTTTCTGTTTGTGTCTCCCCTGAGGAGGTTTCAGGCCAGCAATATCTTTCAGTACTATCTCTTTTGGTTTGGGAGCTATTGCTGGACGTTTGGTAGAAAAAGCTGCTCCGGCCGAGAAAAACACTTTTGGTGCACCATGCAGGTACATTTGAGTTTCCCAGGCAAACGAAAGCAGTTACACCGAAGTTTCTAGTTTCTGTTTGTGTCTCCCCTGAGGAGGTTTCAGGCCAGCTATGTCTTTCAGAACTATCTCTTTTGGTTTGGAAGCTATTGCAGGACGTTTGGTAGAAAAAGCTGCTCTGTCCTAGAAAAACACTTTCGGAGCACCATGCAGGTACATTTGAGTTTCCCAGGCAAACGAAAGCAGTTACACCAAAGTTTCTAGTTTCTGTTTGTGTCTCCCCTGAGGAGGTTTCAGGCCAGCTATGTCTTTCAGTACTATCTCTTTTGGTTTGGAAGCTATTGCTGGACGTTTGGCATGTTTGGTAGAAAAAGCTTCTCCGGCCGAGAAAAACACTTTTGGTGCACCATGCAGGTACATTTGAGTTTCCCAGGCAAACGAAAGCAGTGACACCAAAGTTTCTAGTTTCTGTTTGTGTCTCCCCTGAGGAGGTTTCAGGCCAGCTATGTCTTTCAGTACTATCTCTTTTGGTTTGGAAGCTATTGCTGGACGTTTGGTAGAAAAAGCTGCTCTGGCCGAGAAAAACACTTTTGGTGCACCATGCAGGTACATTTGAGTTTCCCAGGCAAACGAAAGCAGTTACACCAAAGTTTCTAGTTTCTGTTTGTGTCTCCCCTGAGGAGGTTTCAGGCTAGCAATGTCTTTCAGTACTATCTCTTTTGGTTTGGAAGCTATTGCTGGACGTTTGGCATGTTTGGTAGAAAAAGCTGCTCTGGCCGAGAAAAACACTTTTGGTGCACCATGCAGGTACATTTGAGTTTCCCAGGCAAACGAAAGCAGTTACACCAAAGTTTCTAGTTTCTGTTTGTGTCTCCCCTGAGGAGGTTTCAGGCCAGCAATATCTTTCAGAACTATCTCTTTTGGTTTGGAAGCTATTGCTGGACGTTTGGTAGAAAAAGCTGCTCTGGCCGAGAAAAACACTTTTGGTGCACCATGCAGGTACATTTGAGTTTCCCAGGCAAACGAAAGCAGTTACACCAAAGTTTCTAGTTTCTGTTTGTGTCTCCCCTGAGGAGGTTTCAGGCCAGCTATGTCTTTCAGTACTATCTCTTTTTGTTTGGAAGCTATTGCTGGACGTTTGGCATGTTTGGTAGAAAAAGCTGCTCCGGCCGAGAAAAGACTTTTGGTGCACCATGCAGGTACATTTGAGTTTCCCAGGCAAACGAAAGCAGTTACACGAAAGTTTCTAGTTTCTGTTTGTGTCTCCCCTGAGGAGGTTTCAGGGCAGCTATGTCTTTCAGTACTATCTCTTTTGGTTTGGAAGCTATTGCTGGACGTTTGGTAGAAAAATCCTCTCCGGCCGAGAAAAACACTTTTAGTGCACCATGCAGGTACATTTGAGTTTCCCAGGCAAACGAAAGCAGTTACACCAAAGTTTCTAGTTTCTGTTTGTGTCTCCCCTGAGGAGGGTTCAGGCTAGCAATGTCTTTCAGTACTATCTCTTTTGGTTTGGAAGCTATTGCTGGACGTTTGGTAGAAAAAGCTGCTCAGGCCAAGAAAAACACTTTTGGTGCACCATGCAGGTACTTTTGAGTTTCCCAGGCAAACGAAAGCAGTTACACCAAAGTTTCTAGTTTCTGTTTGTGTCTCCCCTGAGGAGGTATCAGGCCAGCTATGTCTTTCAGTACTATCTCTTTTGGTTTGGAAGCTATTGCTGGACGTTTGGTAGAAAAAGCTTCTCCGGCCGAGAAAAACACTTTTGGTGCACCATGCAGGTACATTTGAGTTTCCCAGGCAAACGAAAGCAGTTACACCAAAGTTTCTAGTTTCTGTTTGTGTCTCCCCTGAGGAGGTTTCAGGCCAGCAATATCTTTCAGAACTATCTCTTTTGGTTTGGAAGCTATTGCTGGACGTTTGGTAGAAAAAGCTGCTCTGGCCGAGAAAAACACTTTTGGTGCACCATGCAGGTACATTTGAGTTTCCCAGGCAAACGAAAGCAGTTACACCAAAGTTTCTAGTTTCTGTTTGTGTCTCCCCTGAGGAGGTTTCAGGCCAGCTATGTCTTTCAGAACTATCTCTTTTGGTTTGGAAGCTATTGCTGGACGTTTGGTAGAAAAAGCTGCTCCGGCCGAGAAAAACACTTTTGGTGCACCATGCAGGTACATTTGAGTTTCCCAGGCAAACGAAAGCAGTGACACCAAAGTTTCTAGTTTCTGTTTGTGTCTCCCCTGAGGAGGTTTCAGGCCAGCTATGTCTTTCAGAACTATCTCTTTTGGTTTGGAAGCTATTGCTGGACGTTTGGCATGTTTGGTAGAAAAAGCTGCTCCGGCCGAGAAAAACACTTTTTGTGCACCATGCAAGTACATTTGAGTTTCCCAGGCAAACGAAAGCAGTTACACCAAAGTTTCTAGTTTCTGTTTGTGTCTCCCCTGAGGAGGTTTCAGGCCAGCTATGTCTTTCAGTACTATCTCTTTTGGTTTGGAAGCTATTGCTGGACGTTTGGTAGAAAAAGCTGCTCTGGCCGAGAAAAACACTTTTGGTGCACCATGCAGGTACATTTGAGTTTCCCAGGCAAACGAAAGCAGTGACACCAACGTTTCTAGTTTCTGTTTGTGTCTCCCCTGAGGAGGTTTCAGGCCAGCAATATCTTTCAGAACTATCTCTTTTGGTTTGGAAGCTATTGCTGGACGTTTGGTAGAAAAAGCTGCTCTGGCCGAGAAAAACACTTTTGGTGCACCATGCAGGTACATTTGAGTTTCCCAGGAAAACGAAAGCAGTTACACCAAAGTTTCTAGTTTCTGTTTGTGTCTCCCCTGAGGAGGTTTCAGGCCAGCTATGTCTTTCAGTACTATCTCTTTTGGTTTGGAAGCTATTGCTGGACGTTTTGTAGAAAAAGCTTCACCGGCCGAGAAAAACACTTTTGGTGCACAATGCAGGTACATTTGAGTTTCCCAGGCAAACGAAAGCAGTTACACCAAAGTTTCTAGTTTCTGTTTGTGTCTCCCCTGAGGAGGTTTCAGGCTAGCTATGTCTTTCAGTACTATCTCTTTTGGTTTGGAAGCTATTGCTGGACGTTTGGTAGAAAAAGCTGCTCCGGCCGAGAAAAACACTTTTGGTGCACCATGCAGGTACATTTGAGTTTCCCAGGCAAACGAAAGCAGTGACACCAAAGTTTCTAGTTTCTGTTTGTGTCTCCCCTGAGGAGGTTTCAGGCCAGCTATGTCTTTCAGTACTATCTCTTTTGGTTTGGAAGCTATTGCTGGACGTTTGGTAGAAAAAGCTGCTCTGGCCGAGAAAAAAACTTTCGGAGCACCGTGCAGGTACATTTGAGTTTCCCAGGCAAACGAAAGCAGTTACACCAAAGTTTCTAGTTTCTGTTTGTGTCTCCCCTGAGGAGGTTTCAGGCTAGCAATTTCTTTCAGTACTATCTCTTTTGGTTTGGAAGCTATTGCTGGACGTTTGGCATGTTTTGTAGAAAAAGCTGCTCCGGCCGAGAAAAACACTTTTGGTGCACCATGCAGGTACATTTGAGTTTCCCAGGCAAACGAAAGCAGTTACACCAAAGTTTCTAGTTTCTGTTTGTGTCTCCCCTGAGGAGGTTTCAGGCCAGCTATGTCTTTCAGTACTATCTCTTTTGGTTTGGAAGCTATTGCTGGACGTTTGGTAGAAAAAGCTGCTCTGGCCGAGAAAAACACTTTTGGTGCACCATGCAGGTACATTTGAGTTTCCCAGGCAAACGAAAGCAGTTACACGAAAGTTTCTAGTTTCTGTTTGTGTCTCCCCTGAGGAGGTTTCAGGCCAGCTATGTCTTTCAGTACTATCTCTTTTGGTTTGGAAGCTATTGCTGGACGTTTGGTAGAAAAAGCTTCTCTCGCCGAGAAAAACACTTTTGGTGCACCATGCAGGTACATTTGAGTTTCCCAGGCAAACGAAAGCAGTTACACCAAAGTTTCTAGTTTCTGTTTGTGTCTCCCCTGAGGAGGTTTCAGGCCAGCTATGTCTTTCAGTACTATCTCTTTTGGTTTGGAAGCTATTGCTGGACGTTTGGTAGAAAAAGCTGCTCAGGCCGAGAAAAACACTTGGTGCACCATGCAGGTACATTTGAGTTTCCCAGGCAAACGAAAGCAGTGACACCAAAGTTTCTAGTTTCTGTTTGTGTCTCCCCTGAGGAGGTTTCAGGCCAGCTATGTCTTTCAGTACTGTCTCTTTTGGTTTGGAAGCTATTGCTGGACGTTTGGCATGTTTGGTAGAAAAAGTTTCTCCGGCCGAGAAAAACACTTTTGGTGCACCATGCAGGTACATTTGAGTTTCCCAGGCAAACAAAGCAGTGACACCAAAGTTTCTAGTTTCTGTTTGTGTCTCCCCTGAGGAGGTTTCAGGCCAGCTATGTCTTTCAGTACTATCTCTTTTGGTTTGGAAGCTATTGCTGGACGTTTGGTAGAAAAAGCTGCTCTGGCCGAGAAAAACACTTTTGGTGCAACATGCAGGTACATTTGAGTTTCCCAGGCAAACGAAAGCAGTTACACCAAAGTTTCTAGTTTCTGTTTGTGTCTCCCCTGAGGAGGTTTAAGGCTAGCAATGTCTTTCAGTACTATCTCTTTTGGTTTGGAAGCTATTGCTGGACGTTTGGCATGTTTGGTAGAAAAAGCTGCTCCGGCCGAGAAAAACACTTTTGGTGCACCATGCAGGTACATTTGAGTTTCCCAGGCAAACGAAAGCAGTGACACCAAAGTTTCTAGTTTCTGTTTGTGTCTCCCCTGAGGAGGTTTCAGGCCAGCTATGTCTTTCAGTACTATCTCTTTTGGTTTGGAAGCTATTGCTGGACATTTGGTAGAAAAAATCTGCTCCGGCCGAGAAAAACACTTTTGGTGCACCATGCAGGTACATTTGAGTTTCCCAGGAAAACGAAAGCAGTTACACCAAAGTTTCTAGTTTCTGTTTGTGTCTCCCCTGAGGAGGTTTCAGGCCAGCTATGTCTTTCAGTACTATCTCTTTTGGTTTGGAAGCTATTGCTGGACGTTTTGTAGAAAAAGCTTCTCCGGCCGAGAAAAACACTTTTGGTGCACAATGCAGGTACATTTGAGTTTCCCAGGCAAACGAAAGCAGTTACACCAAAGTTTCTAGTTTCTGTTTGTGTCTCCCCTGAGGAGGTTTCAGGCTAGCTATGTCTTTCAGTACTATCTCTTTTGGTTTGGAAGCTATTGCTGGACGTTTGGTAGAAAAAGCTTCTCTGGCCGAGAAAAACACTTTTGGTGCACCATGCAGGTACATTTGAGTTTCCCAGGCAAACGAAAGCAGTTACACCAAAGTTTCTAGTTTCTGTTTGTGTCTCCCCTGAGGAGGTTTCAGGCCAGCTATGTCTTTCAGTACTATCTCTTTTGGTTTGGAAGCTATTGCTGGACGTTTGGTAGAAAAAGCTGCTCAGGCCGAGAAAAACACTTTTGGTGCACCATGCAGGTACATTTGAGTTTCCCAGGCAAACGAAAGCAGTGACACCAAAGTTTCTAGTTTCTGTTTGTGTCTCCCCTGAGGAGGTTTCAGGCCAGCTATGTCTTTCAGTACTATCTCTTTTGGTTTGGAAGCTATTGCTGGACGTTTGGCATGTTTGGTAGAAAAAGCTTCTCCGGCCGAGAAAAACACTTTTGGTGCACGATGCAGGTACATTTGAGTTTCCCAGGCAAACGAAAGCAGTTACACCAAAGTTTCTAGTTTCTGTTTGTGTCTCCCCTGAGGAGGTTTCAGGCCAGCTATGTCTTTCAGTACTATCTCTTTTGGTTTGGAAGCTATTGCTGGACGTTTGGTAGAAAAAGCTGCTCTGGCCGAGAAAAACACTTTTAGTGCACCATGCTGGTACATTTGAGTTTCCCAGGCAAACGAAAGCAGTTACACCAAAGTTTCTAGTTTCTGTTTGTGTCTCCCCTGAGGAGGTTTCAGGCCAGCAATATCTTTCAGAACTATCTCTTTTGGTTTGGAAGCTATTGCTGGACGTTTGGTAGAAAAAGCTGCTCCAGCCGAGAAAAACACTTTTGGTGCACCATGCAGGTACATTTGAGTTTCCCAGGCAAACGAAAGCAGTGACACCAAAGTTTCTAGTTTCTGTTTGTGTCTCCCCTGAGGAGGTTTCAGGCCAGCTATGTCTTTCAGAACTATCTCTTTTGGTTTGGAAGCTATTGCTGGACGTTTGGCACGTTTGGTAGAAAAAGCTGCTCCGGCCGAGAAAAACACTTTTTGTGCACCATGCAAGTACATTTGAGTTTCCCAGGCAAACGAAAGCAGTTACACCAAAGTTTCTAGTTTCTGTTTGTGTCTCCCCTGAGGAGGTTTCAGGCCAGCTATGTCTTTCAGTACTATCTCTTTTGGTTTGGAAGCTATTGCTGGACGTTTGGTAGAAAAAGCTGCTCCGGCTGAGAAAAATACTTTTGGTGCACCATGCAGGTACATTTGAGTTTCCCAGGCAAACGAAAGCAGTGACACCAAAGTTTCTAGTTTCTGTTTGTGTCTCCCCTGAGGAGGTTTTAGGCCAGCAATATCTTTCAGAACTATCTCTTTTGGTTTGGAAGCTATTGCTGGACGTTTGGTAGAAAAAGCTGCTCCGGCCGAGAAAAACACTTTTGGTGCACCATGCAGGTACATTTGAGTTTCTCAGGAAAACGAAAGCAGTTACACCAAAGTTTCTAGTTTCTGTTTGTGTCTCCCCTGAGGAGGTTTCAGGCCAGCTATGTCTTTCAGTACTATCTCTTTTGGTTTGGAAGCTATTGCTGGACGTTTTGTAGAAAAAGCTTCTCAGGCCGAGAAAAACACTTTTGGTTCACAATGCAGGTACATTTGAGTTTCCCAGGCAAACGAAAGCAGTGACACCAAAGTTTCTAGTTTCTGTTTGTGTCTCCCCTGAGGAGGTTTCAGGCCAGCAATGTCTTTCAGTACTATCTCTTTTGGTTTGGAAGCTATTGCTGGACGTTTGGTAGAAAAAGCTTCTCCGGCCGAGAAAAACACTTTTGGTGCACCATGCAGGTACATTTGAGTTTCCCAGGCAAACGAAAGCAGTGACACCAAAGTTTCTAGTTTCTGTTTGTGTCTCCCCTGAGGAGGTTTCAGGCCAGCTATGTCTTTCAGTACTATCTCTTTTGGTTTGGAAGCTATTGCTGGACGTTTGGTAGAAAAAGCTGCTCTGGCCGAGAAAAACACTTTCGGAGCGCCATGCAGGTACATTTGAGTTTCCCAGGAAAACGAAAGCAGTTACACCAAAGTTTCTAGTTTCTGTTTGTGTCTCCCCTGAGGAGGTTTCAGGATAGCAATGTCTTTCAGTACTATCTCTTTTGGTTTGGAAGCTATTGCTGGATGTTTTGCATGTTTTGTAGAAAAACCTGCTCCGGCCGAGAAAAACACTTTTGGTGCACCATGCAGGTACATTTGAGTTTCCCAGGCAAACGAAAGCAGTTACACCAAAGTTTCTAGTTTCTGTTTGTGTCTCCCCTGAGGAGGTTTCAGGCCAGCTATGTCTTTCAGTACTATCTCTTTTGGTTTGGAAGCTATTGCTGGACGTTTTGTAGAAAAAGCTTCTCCGGCCGAGAAAAACAATTTGGAGCACCATGCAGGTACATTTGAGTTTCCCAGGCAAACGAAAGCAGTTACACCAAAGTTTCTAGTTTCTGTTTGTGTCTCCCCTGAGGAGGTTTCAGGCCAGCTATGTCTTTCATACTATCTCTTTTGGTTTTGAATCTATTGCTGGACGTTTGGCATGTTTTGTAGAAAAAGCTGCTCCGGCCGAGAAAAACACTTTTGGTGCACCATGCAGGTACATTTGAGTTTCCCAGGCAAACGAAAGCAGTTACACCAAAGTTTCTAGTTTCTGTTTGTGTCTCCCCTGAGGAGGTTTCAGGCCAGCTATGTCTTTCAGTACTATCTCTTTTGGTTTGGAAGCTATTGCTGGACGTTTGGTAGAAAAAGCTGCTCAGGCCGAGAAAAACACTTTTGGTGCACCATGCAGTACATTTGAGTTTCCCAGGCAAACGAAAGCAGTGACACCAAAGTTTCTAGTTTCTGTTTGTGTCTCCCCTGAGGAGGTTTCAGGCCAGCTATGTCTTTCAGTACTGTCTCTTTTGGTTTGGAAGCTATTGCTGGACGTTTGGCATGTTTGGTAGAAAAAGCTTCTCCGGCCGAGAAAAACACTTTTGGTGCACCATGCAGGTACATTTGAGTTTCCCAGGCAAACGAAAGCAGTGACACCAAAGTTTCTAGTTTCTGTTTGTGTCTCCCCTGAGGAGGTTTCAGGCCAGCTATGTCTTTCAGTACTATCTCTTTTGGTTTGGAAGCTATTGCTTGACGTTTTGTAGAAAAAGCTGCTCTGGCCGAGAAAAACACTTTTGGTGCAACATGCAGGTACATTTGAGTTTCCCAGGCAAACGAAAGAAGTTACACCAAAGTTTCTAGTTTCTGTTTGTGTCTCCCCTGAGGAGGTTTCAGGCTAGCAATGTCTTTCAGTACTATCTCTTTTGGTTTGGAAGCTATTGCTGGACGTTTGGCATGTTTGGTAGAAAAAGCTTCTCCGGCCGAGAAAAACACTTTTGGTGCACCATGCAGGTACATTTGAGTTTCCCAGGCAAACGAAAGCAGTGACACCAAAGTTTCTAGTTTCTGTTTGTGTCTCCCCTGAGGAGGTTTCAGGCCAGCTATGTCTTTCAGTACTATCTCTTTTGGTTTGGAAGCTATTGCTGGACATTTGGTAGAAAAAGCTGCTCCGGCCGAGAAAAACACTTTTGGTGCACCATGCAGGTACATATGAGTTTCCCAGGAAAACGAAAGCAGTTACACCAAAGTTTCTAGATTCTGTTTGTGTCTCCCCTGAGGAGGTTTCAGGCCAGCTATGTCTTTCAGTACTATCTCTTTTGGTTTGGAAGCTATTGCTGGACGTTTTGTAGAAAAAGCTTCTCTGGCCGAGAAAAACACTTTTGGTGCACCATGCAGGTACATTTGAGTTTCCCAGGAAAACAAAAGCAGTTACACCAAAGTTTCTAGTTTCTGTTTGTGTCTCCCCTGAGGAGGTTTCAGGCCAGCTATGTCTTTCAGTACTATCTCTTTTGGTTTGGAAGCTATTGCTGGACGTTTGGCATGTTTGGTAGAAAAAGCTTCTCAGGCCGAGAAAAACACTTTTGGTGCACCATGCAGGTACATTTGAGTTTCCCAGGCAAACGAAAGCAGTGACACCAAAGTTTCTAGTTTCTGTTTGTGTCTCCCCTGAGGAGGTTTCAGGCCAGCTATGTCTTTCAGTACTATCTCTTTTGGTTTGGAAGGTATTGCTGGACGTTTTGTAGAAAAAGCTGCTCTGGCCGAGAAAAACACTTTTGGTGCACCATGCAGGTACATTTGAGTTTCCCAGGCAAACGAAAGCAGTTACACCAAAGTTTCTAGTTTCTGTTTGTGTCTCCCCTGAGGAGGTTTCAGGCTAGCAATGTCTTTCAGTACTATCTCTTTTGGTTTGGAAGCTATTGCTGGACGTTTGGCATGTTTGGTAGAAAAAGCTTCTCCGGCCGAGAAAAACACTTTTGGTGCACCATGCAGGTACATTTGAGTTTCCCAGGCAAACGAAAGCTGTTACACCAAAGTTTCTAGTTTCTGTTTGTGTCTCCCCTGAGGAGGTTTCAGGCCAGCTATGTCTTTCAGTACTATCTCTTTTGGTTTGGAAGCTATTGCTGGACGTTTGGCATGTTTGGTAGAAAAAGCTTCTCCGGCCGAGAAAAACACTTTTGGTGCACCATGCAGGTACATTTGAGTTTCCCAGGCAAACGAAAGCAGTGACACCAAAGTTTCTAGTTTCTGTTTGTGTCTCCCCTGAGGAGGTTTCAGACCAGCTATGTCTTTCAGTACTATCTCTTTTGGTTTGGAAGCTATTGCTGGACTTTTGGTAGAAAAAGCTGCTCTGGCCGAGAAAAACACTTTTGGTGCACCATGCAGGTACATTTGAGTTTCCCAGGCAAACGAAAGCAGTTACACCAAAGTTTCTAGTTTCTGTTTGTGTCTCCCCTGAGGAGGTTTCAGGCTAGCAATGTCTCTCAGTACTATCTCTTTTGGTTTGGAAGCTATTGCTGGACGTTTGGCATGTTTGTTAGAAAAAGCTGCTCTGGCAGAGAAAAGCATTTTTGGTGCACCATGCAGGTACATTTGAGTTTCCCAGGCAAACGAAAGCAGTTACACCAAAGTTTCTAGTTTCTGTTTGTGTCTCCCCTGAGGAGGTTTCAGGCCAGCAATATCTTTCAGAACTATCTCTTTTGGTTTGGAAGCTATTGCTGGACGTTTGGTAGAAAAAGCTTCTCTGGCCGAGAAAAACACTTTTGGTGCACCATGCAGGTACATTTGAGTTTCCCAGGCAAACGAAAGCAGTTACACCAAAGTTTCTAGTTTCTGTTTGTGTCTCCCCTGAGGAGGTTTCAGGCCAGCTATGTCTTTCAGTACTATCTCTTTTGGTTTGGAAGCTATTGCTGGACGTTTGGTAGAAAAAGCTGCTACGGCCGAGAAAAACACTTTTGGTGCACCATGCAGGTACATTTGAGTTTCCCAGGCAAACGAAAGCAGTGACACCAAAGTTTCTAGTTTCTGTTTGTGTCTCCCCTGAGGAGGTTTCAGGCCAGCTATGTCTTTCAGTACTATCTCTTTTGGTTTGGAAGCTATTGCTGGACGTTTGGTAGAAAAAGCTGCTCTGGCCGAGAAAAACACTTTCGGAGCACCATGCAGGTACATTTGAGTTTCCCAGGCAAACGAAAGCAGTTACACCAAAGTTTCTAGTTTCTGTTTGTGTCTCCCCTGAGGAGGTTTCAGGATAGCAATGTCTTTCATACTATCTCTTTTGGTTTGGAAGCTATTGCTGGATGTTTGGCATGTTTTGTAGAAAAAGCTGCTCCGGCCGAGAAAAACACTTTTGGTGCACCATGCAGGTACATTTGAGTTTCCCAGGCAAACGAAAGCAGTTACACCAAAGTTTCTAGTTTCTGTTTGTGTCTCCCCTGAGGAGGTTTCAGGCCAGCTATGTCTTTCAGTACTATCTCTTTTGGTTTGGAAGCTATTGCTGGACGTTTTGTAGAAAAAGCTTCTCCGGCCGAGAAAAACAATTTGGTGCACAATGCAGGTACATTTGAGTTCCCAGGCAAACGAAAGCAGTTACACCAAAGTTTCTAGTTTCTGTTTGTGTCTCCCCTGAGGAGGTTTCAGGCCAGCTATGTCTTTCATACTATCTCTTTTGGTTTGGAAGCTATTGCTGGACGTTTGGTAGAAAAAGCTGCTCAGGCCGAGAAAAACACTTTTGGTGCACCATGCAGGCACATTTGAGTTTCCCAGGCAAACGAAAGCAGTGACACCAAAGTTTCTAGTTTCTGTTTGTGTCTCCCCTGAGGAGGTTTCAGGCCAGCTATGTCTTTCAGTACTGTCTCTTTTGGTTTGGAAGCTATTGCTGGACGTTTGGCATGTTTGGTAGAAAAAGCTTCTACGGCCGAGAAAAACACTTTTGGTGCACCATGCAGGTACATTTGAGTTTCCCAGGCAAACGAAAGCAGTTACACCAAAGTTTCTAGTTTCTGTTTGTGTCTCCCCTGAGGAGGTTTCAGGCCAGCTATGTCTTTCAGTACTATCTCTTTTGGTTTGGAAGCTATTGCTGGACGTTTGGTAGAAAAAGCTGCTCTGGCCGAGAAAAACACTTTTGGTGCAACATGCAGGTACATTTGAGTTTCCCAGGCAAACGAAAGAAGTTACACCAAAGTTTCTAGTTTCTGTTTGTGTCTCCCCTGAGGAGGTTTCAGGCTAGCAATGTCTTTCAGTACTATCTCTTTTGGTTTGGAAGCTATTGCTGGACGTTTGGCATGTTTGGTAGAAAAAGCTTCTCCGGCCGAGAAAAACACTTTTGGTGCACCATGCAGGTACATTTGAGTTTCCCAGGCAAACGAAAGCAGTGACACCAAAGTTTCTAGTTTCTGTTTGTGTCTCCCCTGAGGAGGTTTCAGGCCAGCTATGTCTTTCAGTACTATCTCTTTTGGTTTGGAAGCTATTGCTGGACATTTGGTAGAAAAAGCTGCTCCGGCCGAGAAAAACACTTTTGGTGCACCATGCAGGTACATATGAGTTTCCCAGGAAAACGAAAGCAGTTACACCAAAGTTTCTAGTTTCTGTTTGTGTCTCCCCTGAGGAGGTTTCAGGCCAGCTATGTCTTTCAGTACTATCTCTTTTGGTTTGGAAGCTATTGCTGGACGTTTTGTAGAAAAAGCTTCTCCGGCCGAGAAAAACACTTTTGGTGCACAATGCAGGTACATTTGAGTTTCCCAGGCAAACGAAAGCAGTTACACCAAAGTTTCTAGTTTCTGTTTGTGTCTCCCCTGAGGAGGTTTCAGGCCAGCTATGTCTTTCAGTACTATCTCTTTTGGTTTGGAAGCTATTGCTGGACGTTTGGTAGAAAAAGCTTCTCTGGCCGAGAAAAACACTTTTGGTGCACCATGCAGGTACATTTGAGTTTCCCAGGCAAACGAAAGCAGTGACACCAAAGTTTCTAGTTTCTGTTTGTGTCTCCCCTGAGGAGGTTTCAGGCCAGCTATGTCTTTCAGTACTATCTCTTTTGGTTTGGAAGCTATTGCTGGACGTTTGGTAGAAAAAGCTGCTCAGGCCGAGAATAACACTTTTGGTGCACCATGCAGGTACATTTGAGTTTCCCAGGCAAACGAAAGCAGTGACACCAAAGTTTCTAGTTTCTGTTTGTGTCTCCCCTGAGGAGGTTTCAGGCCAGCTATGTCTTTCAGTACTATCTCTTTTGGTTTGGAAGCTATTGCTGGACGTTTGGCATGTTTGGTAGAAAAAGCTTCTCAGGCCGAGAAAAACACTTTTGGTGCACCATGCAGGTACATTTGAGTTTCCCAGGCAAACGAAAGCAGTGACACCAAAGTTTCTAGTTTCTGTTTGTGTCTCCCCTGAGGAGGTTTCAGGCCAGCTATGTCTTTCAGTACTATCTCTTTTGGTTTGGAAGGTATTGCTGGACGTTTTGTAGAAAAAGCTGCTCTGGCCGAGAAAAACACTTTTGGTGCACCATGCAGGTACATTTGAGTTTCCCAGGCAAACGAAAGCAGTTACACCAAAGTTTCTAGTTTCTGTTTGTGTCTCCCCTGAGGAGGTTTCAGGCTAGCAATGTCTTTCAGTACTATCTCTTTTGGTTTGGAAGCTATTGCTGGACGTTTGGCATGTTTGGTAGAAAAAGCTTCTCCGGCCGAGAAAAACACTTTTGGTGCACCATGCAGGTACATTTGAGTTTCCCAGGCAAACGAAAGCTGTTACACCAAAGTTTCTAGTTTCTGTTTGTGTCTCCCCTGAGGAGGTTTCAGGCCAGCTATGTCTTTCAGTACTATCTCTTTTGGTTTGGAAGCTATTGCTGGACGTTTGGCATGTTTGGTAGAAAAAGCTTCTCCGGCCGAGAAAAACACTTTTGGTGCACCATGCAGGTACATTTGAGTTTCCCAGGCAAACGAAAGCAGTGACACCAAAGTTTCTAGTTTCTGTTTGTGTCTCCCCTGAGGAGGTTTCAGACCAGCTATGTCTTTCAGTACTATCTCTTTTGGTTTGGAAGCTATTGCTGGACTTTTGGTAGAAAAAGCTGCTCTGGCCGAGAAAAACACTTTTGGTGCACCATGCAGGTACATTTGAGTTTCCCAGGCAAACGAAAGCAGTTACACGAAAGTTTCTAGTTTCTGTTTG
The DNA here is from genome assembly GCA_022605575.1 of Laterallus jamaicensis coturniculus. NCBI lineage: Eukaryota > Metazoa > Chordata > Aves > Gruiformes > Rallidae > Laterallus > Laterallus jamaicensis. The sequence goes on from JAKCOX010000001.1 coordinate 5,194,261, forward strand.
TGTCTCCCCTGAGGAGGTTTCAGGCTAGCAATGTCTCTCAGTACTATCTCTTTTGGTTTGGAAGCTATTGCTGGACGTTTGGCATGTTTGTTAGAAAAAGCTGCTCTGGCCGAGAAAACTATTTTTGGTGCACAATGCAGGTACATTTGAGTTTCCCAGGCAAACGAAAGCAGTTACTCCAAAGTTTCTAGTTTCTGTTTGTGTCTCCCCTGAGGAGGTTTCAGGCCAGCAATATCTTTCAGAACTATCTCTTTTGGTTTGGAAGCTATTGCTGGACGTTTGGTAGAAAAAGCTTCTCTGGCCGAGAAAAACACTTTTGGTGCACCATGCAGGTACATTTGAGTTTCCCAGGAAAACGAAAGCAGTTACACCAAAGTTTCTAGTTTCTGTTTGTGTCTCCCCTGAGGAGGTTTCAGGCCAGCAATATCTTTCAGTACTATCTCTTTTGGTTTGGAAGCTATTGCTGGACGTTTGGTAGAAAAAGCTGCTCCGGCCGAGAAAAAAACTTTTGGTGCACCATGCAGGTACATTTGAGTTTCCCAGGCAAACGAAAGCAGTTACACCAAAGTTTCTAGTTTCTGTTTGTGTCTCCCCTGAGGAGGTTTCAGGCCAGCTATGTCTTTCAGTACTATCTCTTTTGGTTTGGAAGCTATTGCTGGACGTTTGGTAGAAAAAGCTGCTCAGGCCGAGAAAAACACTTTTGGTGCACCATGCAGGTACATTTGAGTTTCCCAGGCAAACGAAAGCAGTTACACCAAAGTTTCTAGTTTCTGTTTGTGTCTCCCCTGAGGAGGTTTCAGGCCAGCTATGTCTTTCAGTACTATCTCTTTTGGTTTGGAAGCTATTGCTGGACGTTTGGCATGTTTGGTAGAAAAAGCTTCTCCGGCCGAGAAAAACACTTTTGGTGCACCATGCAGGTACATTTGAGTTTCCCAGGCAAACGAAAGCAGTGACACCAAAGTTTCTAGTTTCTGTTTGTGTCTCCCCTGAGGAGGTTTCAGGCCAGCTATGTCTTTCAGTACTATCTCTTTTGGTTTGGAAGCTATTGCTGGACGTTTGGTAGAAAAAGCTGCTCTGGCCGAGAAAAACACATTTGGTGCACCATGCAGGTACATTTGAGTTTCCCAGGCAAACGAAAGCAGTTACACCAAAGTTTCTAGTTTCTGTTTGTGTCTCCCCTGAGGAGGTTTCAGGCTAGCAATGTCTTTCAGTACTATCTCTTTTGGTTTGGAAGCTATTGCTGGACGTTTGGCATGTTTGGTAGAAAAAGCTGCTCTGGCCGAGAAAAACACTTTTGGTGCACCATGCAGGTACATTTGAGTTTCCCAGGCAAACGAAAGCAGTTACACCAAAGTTTCTAGTTTCTGTTTGTGTCTCCCCTGAGGAGGTTTCAGGCCAGCAATATCTTTCAGAACAATCTCTTTTGGTTTGGAAGCTATTGCTGGACGTTTGGTAGAAAAAGCTGCTCTGGCCGAGAAAAACACTTTTGGTGCACCATGCAGGTACATTTGAGTTTCCCAGGCAAACGAAAGCAGTTACACCAAAGTTTCTAGTTTCTGTTTGTGTCTCCCCTGAGGAGGTTTCAGGCCAGCTATGTCTTTCAGTACTATCTCTTTTGGTTTGGAAGCTATTGCTGGACGTTTGGCATGTTTGGTAGAAAAAGCTGCTCCGGCCGAGAAAACACTTTTGGTGCACCATGCAGGTACATTTGAGTTTCCCAGGCAAACGAAAGCAGTTACACGAAAGTTTCTAGTTTCTGTTTTTGTCTCCCCTGAGGAGGTTTCAGGGCAGCTATGTCTTTCAGTACTATCTCTTTTGGTTTGGAAGCTATTGCTGGACGTTTGGTAGAAAAATCCTCTCCGGCCGAGAAAAACACTTTTAGTGCACCATGCAGGTACATTTGAGTTTCCCAGGCAAACGAAAGCAGTTACACCAAAGTTTCTAGTTTCTGTTTGTGTCTCCCCTGAGGAGGGTTCAGGCTAGCAATGTCTTTCAGTACTATCTCTTTTGGTTTGGAAGCTATTGCTGGACGTTTGGTAGAAAAAGCTGCTCAGGCCAAGAAAAACACTTTTGGTGCACCATGCAGGTACTTTTGAGTTTCCAAGGCAAACGAAAGCAGTTACACCAAAGTTTCTAGTTTCTGTTTGTGTCTCCCCTGAGGAGGTATCAGGCCAGCTATGTCTTTCAGTACTATCTCTTTTGGTTTGGAAGCTATTGCTGGACGTTTGGTAGAAAAAGCTGCTCCGGCCGAGAAAAACACTTTTGGTGCACCATGCAGGTACATTTGAGTTTCCCAGGCAAACGAAAGCAGTTACACCAAAGTTTCTAGTTTCTGTTTGTGTCTCCCCTGAGGAGGTTTCAGGCCAGCTATGTCTTTCAGTACTATCTCTTTTGGTTTGGAAGCTATTGCTGGACGTTTGGTAGAAAAAGCTGCTCAGGCCGAGAAAAACACTTTTGGTGCACCATGCAGGTACATTTGAGTTTCCCAGGCAAACGAAAGCAGTTACACCAAAGTTTCTAGTTTCTGTTTGTGTCTCCCCTGAGGAGGTTTCAGGCCAGCTATGTCTTTCAGTACTATCTCTTTTGGTTTGGAAGCTATTGCTGGACGTTTGGCATGTTTGGTAGAAAAAGCTTCTCCGGCCGAGAAAAACACTTTTGGTGCACCATGCAGGTACATTTGAGTTTCCCAGGCAAACGAAAGCAGTGACACCAAAGTTTCTAGTTTCTGTTTGTGTCTCCCCTGAGGAGGTTTCAGGCCAGCTATGTCTTTCAGTACTATCTCTTTTGGTTTGGAAGCTATTGCTGGACGTTTGGTAGAAAAAGCTGCTCTGGCCGAGAAAAACACATTTGGTGCACCATGCAGGTACATTTGAGTTTCCCAGGCAAACGAAAGCAGTTACACCAAAGTTTCTAGTTTCTGTTTGTGTCTCCCCTGAGGAGGTTTCAGGCTAGCAATGTCTTTCAGTACTATCTCTTTTGGTTTGGAAGCTATTGCTGGACGTTTGGCATGTTTGGTAGAAAAAGCTGCTCTGGCCGAGAAAAACACTTTTGGTGCACCATGCAGGTACATTTGAGTTTCCCAGGCAAACGAAAGCAGTTACACCAAAGTTTCTAGTTTCTGTTTGTGTCTCCCCTGAGGAGGTTTCAGGCCAGCAATATCTTTCAGAACTATCTCTTTTGGTTTGGAAGCTATTGCTGGACGTTTTGTAGAAAAAGCTGCTCTGGCCGAGAAAAACACTTTTGGTGCACCATGCAGGTACATTTGAGTTTCCCAGGCAAACGAAAGCAGTTACACCAAAGTTTCTAGTTTCTGTTTGTGTCTCCCCTGAGGAGGTTTCAGGCCAGCTATGTCTTTCAGTACTATCTCTTTTTGTTTGGAAGCTATTGCTGGACGTTTGGCATGTTTGGTAGAAAAAGCTGCTCCGGCCGAGAAAACACTTTTGGTGCACCATGCAGGTACATTTGAGTTTCCCAGGCAAACGAAAGCAGTTACACGAAAGTTTCTAGTTTCTGTTTTTGTCTCCCCTGAGGAGGTTTCAGGGCAGCTATGTCTTTCAGTACTATCTCTTTTGGTTTGGAAGCTATTGCTGGACGTTTGGTAGAAAAATCCTCTCCGGCCGAGAAAAACACTTTTAGTGCACCATGCAGGTACATTTGAGTTTCCCAGGCAAACGAAAGCAGTTACACCAAAGTTTCTAGTTTCTGTTTGTGTCTCCCCTGAGGAGGGTTCAGGCTAGCAATGTCTTTCAGTACTATCTCTTTTGGTTTGGAAGCTATTGCTGGACGTTTCGTAGAAAAAGCTGCTCAGGCCAAGAAAAACACTTTTGGTGCACCATGCAGGTATTTTTGAGTTTCCCAGGCAAACGAAAGCAGTTACACCAAAGTTTCTAGTTTCTGTTTGTGTCTCCCCTGAGGAGGTATCAGGCCAGCTATGTCTTTCAGTACTATCTCTTTTGGTTTGGAAGTTATTGCTGGACGTTTGGTAGAAAAAGCTGCTTCGGCCGAGAAAAACACTTTTGGTGCACCATGCAGGTACATTTGAGTTTCCCAGGCAAACGAAAGCAGTTACACCAAAGTTTCTAGTTTCTGTTTGTGTCTCCCCTGAGGAGGTTTCAGGCCAGCAATATCTTTCAGAACTATCTCTTTTGGTTTGGAAGCTATTGCTGGACGTTTGGTAGAAAAAGCTGCTCTGGCCGAGAAAAACACTTTTGGTGCACCATGCAGGTACATTTCAGTTTCCCAGGCAAACGAAAGCAGTTACACCAAAGTTTCTAGTTTCTGTTTGTGTCTCCCCTGAGGAGGTTTCAGGCCAGCTATGTCTTTCAGAACTATCTCTTTTGGTTTGGAAGCTATTGCTGGACGTTTGGTAGAAAAAGCTTCTCCGGACGAGAAAAACACTTTTGGTGCACCATGCAGGTACATTTGAGTTTCCCAGGCAAACGAAAGCAGTGACACCAAAGTTTCTAGTTTCTGTTTGTGTCTCCCCTGAGGAGGTTTCAGGCCAGCTATGTCTTTCAGAACTATCTCTTTTGGTTTGGAAGCTATTGCTGGACGTTTGGCATGTTTGGTAGAAAAAGCTGCTCCGGCCGAGAAAAACACTTTTTGTGCACCATGCAAGTACATTTGAGTTTCCCAGGCAAACGAAAGCAGTTACACCAAAGTTTCTAGTTTCTGTTTGTGTCTCCCCTGAGGAGGTTTCAGGCCAGCTATGTCTTTCAGTACTATCTCTTTTGGTTTGGAAGCTATTGCTGGACGTTTTGTAGAAAAAGCTTCACCGGCCGAGAAAAACACTTTTGGTGCACAATGCAGGTACATTTGAGTTTCCCAGGCAAACGAAAGCAGTTACACCAAAGTTTCTAGTTTCTGTTTGTGTCTCCCCTGAGGAGGTTTCAGGCTAGCTATGTCTTTCAGTACTATCTCTTTTGGATTGGAAGCTATTGCTGGACGTTTGGTAGAAAAAGCTGCTCCGGCCGAGAAAAACACTTTTGGTGCACCATGCAGGTACATTTGAGTTTCCCAGGCAAACGAAAGCAGTGACACCAAAGTTTCTAGTTTCTGTTTGTGTCTCCCCTGAGGAGGTTTCAGGCCAGCTATGTCTTTCAGTACTATCTCTTTTGGTTTGGAAGCTATTGCTGGACGTTTGGTAGAAAAAGCTGCTCTGGCCGAGAAAAACACTTTCGGAGCACCATGCAGGTACATTTGAGTTTCCCAGGCAAACGAAAGCAGTTACACCAAAGTTTCTAGTTTCTGTTTGTGTCTCCCCTGAGGAGGTTTCAGGCTAGCAATGTCTTTCAGTACTATCTCTTTTGGTTTGGAAGCTATTGCTGGACGTTTGGCATGTTTGGTAGAAAAAGCTGCTCCGGCCGAGAAAAACACTTTTGGTGCACCATGCAGGTACATTTGAGTTTCCCAGGCAAACGAAAGCAGTTACACCAAAGTTTCTAGTTTCTGTTTGTGTCTCCCCTGAGGAGGTTTCAGGCCAGCTATGTCTTTCAGTACTATCTCTTTTGGTTTGGAAGCTATTGCTGGACGTTTGGTAGAAAAAGCTGCTCTTGCCGAGAAAAACACTTTTGGTGCACCATGCAGGTACATTTGAGTTTCCCAGGCAAACGAAAGCAGTTACACCAAAGTTTCTAGTTTCTGTTTGTGTCTCCCCTGAGGAGGTTTCAGGCCAGCAATATCTTTCAGAACTATCTCTTTTGGTTTGGAAGCTATTGCTGGACGTTTGGTAGAAAAAGCTGCTCTGGCCGAGAAAAACACTTTTGGTGCACCATGCAGGTACATTTGAGTTTCCCAGGCAAACGAAAGCAGTTACACCAAAGTTTCTAGTTTCTGTTTGTGTCTCCCCTGAGGAGGTTTCAGGCCAGCTATGTCTTTCAGTACTATCTCTTTTGGTTTGGAAGCTATTGCTGGACGTTTTGTAGAAAAAGCTTCTCCGGCCGAGAAAAACACTTTTGGTGCACAATGCAGGTACATTTGAGTTTCCCAGGCAAACGAAAGCAGTTACACGAAAGTTTCTAGTTTCTGTTTGTGTCTCCCCTGAGGAGGTTTCAGGCCAGCTATGTCTTTCAGTACTATCTCTTTTGGTTTGGAAGCTATTGCTGGACGTTTGGCATGTTTGGTAGAAAAAGCTGCTCCGGCCGAGAAAACACTTTTGGTGCACCATGCAGGTACATTTGAGTTTCCCAGGCAAACGAAAGCAGTTACACGAAAGTTTCTAGTTTCTGTTTTTGTCTCCCCTGAGGAGGTTTCAGGGCAGCTATGTCTTTCAGTACTATCTCTTTTGGTTTGGAAGCTATTGCTGGACGTTTGGTAGAAAAATCCTCTCCGGCCGAGAAAAACACTTTTAGTGCACCATGCAGGTACATTTGAGTTTCCCAGGCAAACGAAAGCAGTTACACCAAAGTTTCTAGTTTCTGTTTGTGTCTCCCCTGAGGAGGGTTCAGGCTAGCAATGTCTTTCAGTACTATCTCTTTTGGTTTGGAAGCTATTGCTGGACGTTTGGTAGAAAAAGCTGCTCAGGCCAAGAAAAACACTTTTGGTGCACCATGCAGGTACTTTTGAGTTTCCAAGGCAAACGAAAGCAGTTACACCAAAGTTTCTAGTTTCTGTTTGTGTCTCCCCTGAGGAGGTATCAGGCCAGCTATGTCTTTCAGTACTATCTCTTTTGGTTTGGAAGCTATTGCTGGACGTTTGGTAGAAAAAGCTGCTCCGGCCGAGAAAAACACTTTTGGTGCACCATGCAGGTACATTTGAGTTTCCCAGGCAAACGAAAGCAGTTACACCAAAGTTTCTAGTTTCTGTTTGTGTCTCCCCTGAGGAGGTTTCAGGCCAGCTATGTCTTTCAGTACTATCTCTTTTGGTTTGGAAGCTATTGCTGGACGTTTGGTAGAAAAAGCTGCTCAGGCCGAGAAAAACACTTTTGGTGCACCATGCAGGTACATTTGAGTTTCCCAGGCAAACGAAAGCAGTTACACCAAAGTTTCTAGTTTCTGTTTGTGTCTCCCCTGAGGAGGTTTCAGGCCAGCTATGTCTTTCAGTACTATCTCTTTTGGTTTGGAAGCTATTGCTGGACGTTTGGCATGTTTGGTAGAAAAAGCTTCTCCGGCCGAGAAAAACACTTTTGGTGCACCATGCAGGTACATTTGAGTTTCCCAGGCAAACGAAAGCAGTGACACCAAAGTTTCTAGTTTCTGTTTGTGTCTCCCCTGAGGAGGTTTCAGGCCAGCTATGTCTTTCAGTACTATCTCTTTTGGTTTGGAAGCTATTGCTGGACGTTTGGTAGAAAAAGCTGCTCTGGCCGAGAAAAACACATTTGGTGCACCATGCAGGTACATTTGAGTTTCCCAGGCAAACGAAAGCAGTTACACCAAAGTTTCTAGTTTCTGTTTGTGTCTCCCCTGAGGAGGTTTCAGGCTAGCAATGTCTTTCAGTACTATCTCTTTTGGTTTGGAAGCTATTGCTGGACGTTTGGCATGTTTGGTAGAAAAAGCTGCTCTGGCCGAGAAAAACACTTTTGGTGCACCATGCAGGTACATTTGAGTTTCCCAGGCAAACGAAAGCAGTTACACCAAAGTTTCTAGTTTCTGTTTGTGTCTCCCCTGAGGAGGTTTCAGGCCAGCAATATCTTTCAGAACTATCTCTTTTGGTTTGGAAGCTATTGCTGGACGTTTTGTAGAAAAAGCTGCTCTGGCCGAGAAAAACACTTTTGGTGCACCATGCAGGTACATTTGAGTTTCCCAGGCAAACGAAAGCAGTTACACCAAAGTTTCTAGTTTCTGTTTGTGTCTCCCCTGAGGAGGTTTCAGGCCAGCTATGTCTTTCAGTACTATCTCTTTTTGTTTGGAAGCTATTGCTGGACGTTTGGCATGTTTGGTAGAAAAAGCTGCTCCGGCCGAGAAAACACTTTTGGTGCACCATGCAGGTACATTTGAGTTTCCCAGGCAAACGAAAGCAGTTACACGAAAGTTTCTAGTTTCTGTTTTTGTCTCCCCTGAGGAGGTTTCAGGGCAGCTATGTCTTTCAGTACTATCTCTTTTGGTTTGGAAGCTATTGCTGGACGTTTGGTAGAAAAATCCTCTCCGGCCGAGAAAAACACTTTTAGTGCACCATGCAGGTACATTTGAGTTTCCCAGGCAAACGAAAGCAGTTACACCAAAGTTTCTAGTTTCTGTTTGTGTCTCCCCTGAGGAGGGTTCAGGCTAGCAATGTCTTTCAGTACTATCTCTTTTGGTTTGGAAGCTATTGCTGGACGTTTCGTAGAAAAAGCTGCTCAGGCCAAGAAAAACACTTTTGGTGCACCATGCAGGTACTTTTGAGTTTCCCAGGCAAACGAAAGCAGTTACACCAAAGTTTCTAGTTTCTGTTTGTGTCTCCCCTGAGGAGGTATCAGGCCAGCTATGTCTTTCAGTACTATCTCTTTTGGTTTGGAAGCTATTGCTGGACGTTTGGTAGAAAAAGCTGCTTCGGCCGAGAAAAACACTTTTGGTGCACCATGCAGGTACATTTGAGTTTCCCAGGCAAACGAAAGCAGTTACACCAAAGTTTCTAGTTTCTGTTTGTGTCTCCCCTGAGGAGGTTTCAGGCCAGCAATATCTTTCAGAACTATCTCTTTTGGTTTGGAAGCTATTGCTGGACGTTTGGTAGAAAAAGCTGCTCTGGCCGAGAAAAACACTTTTGGTGCACCATGCAGGTACATTTCAGTTTCCCAGGCAAACGAAAGCAGTTACACCAAAGTTTCTAGTTTCTGTTTGTGTCTCCCCTGAGGAGGTTTCAGGCCAGCTATGTCTTTCAGAACTATCTCTTTTGGTTTGGAAGCTATTGCTGGACGTTTGGTAGAAAAAGCTTCTCCGGACGAGAAAAACACTTTTGGTGCACCATGCAGGTACATTTGAGTTTCCCAGGCAAACGAAAGCAGTGACACCAAAGTTTCTAGTTTCTGTTTGTGTCTCCCCTGAGGAGGTTTCAGGCCAGCTATGTCTTTCAGAACTATCTCTTTTGGTTTGGAAGCTATTGCTGGACGTTTGGCATGTTTGGTAGAAAAAGCTGCTCCGGCCGAGAAAAACACTTTTTGTGCACCATGCAAGTACATTTGAGTTTCCCAGGCAAACGAAAGCAGTTACACCAAAGTTTCTAGTTTCTGTTTGTGTCTCCCCTGAGGAGGTTTCAGGCCAGCTATGTCTTTCAGTACTATCTCTTTTGGTTTGGAAGCTATTGCTGGACGTTTTGTAGAAAAAGCTTCACCGGCCGAGAAAAACACTTTTGGTGCACAATGCAGGTACATTTGAGTTTCCCAGGCAAACGAAAGCAGTTACACCAAAGTTTCTAGTTTCTGTTTGTGTCTCCCCTGAGGAGGTTTCAGGCTAGCTATGTCTTTCAGTACTATCTCTTTTGGATTGGAAGCTATTGCTGGACGTTTGGTAGAAAAAGCTGCTCCGGCCGAGAAAAACACTTTTGGTGCACCATGCAGGTACATTTGAGTTTCCCAGGCAAACGAAAGCAGTGACACCAAAGTTTCTAGTTTCTGTTTGTGTCTCCCCTGAGGAGGTTTCAGGCCAGCTATGTCTTTCAGTACTATCTCTTTTGGTTTGGAAGCTATTGCTGGACGTTTGGTAGAAAAAGCTGCTCTGGCCGAGAAAAACACTTTCGGAGCACCATGCAGGTACATTTGAGTTTCCCAGGCAAACGAAAGCAGTTACACCAAAGTTTCTAGTTTCTGTTTGTGTCTCCCCTGAGGAGGTTTCAGGCTAGCAATGTCTTTCAGTACTATCTCTTTTGGTTTGGAAGCTATTGCTGGACGTTTGGCATGTTTTGTAGAAAAAGCTGCTCCGGCCGAGAAAAACACTTTTGGTGCACCATGCAGGTACATTTGAGTTTCCCAGGCAAACGAAAGCAGTTACACCAAAGTTTCTAGTTTCTGTTTGTGTCTCCCCTGAGGAGGTTTCAGGCCAGCTATGTCTTTCAGTACTATCTCTTTTGGTTTGGAAGCTATTGCTGGACGTTTGGTAGAAAAAGCTGCTCTTGCCGAGAAAAACACTTTTGGTGCACCATGCAGGTACATTTGAGTTTCCCAGGCAAACGAAAGCAGTTACACCAAAGTTTCTAGTTTCTGTTTGTGTCTCCCCTGAGGAGGTTTCAGGCCAGCAATATCTTTCAGAACTATCTCTTTTGGTTTGGAAGCTATTGCTGGACGTTTGGTAGAAAAAGCTGCTCTGGCCGAGAAAAACACTTTTGGTGCACCATGCAGGTACATTTGAGTTTCCCAGGCAAACGAAAGCAGTTACACCAAAGTTTCTAGTTTCTGTTTGTGTCTCCCCTGAGGAGGTTTCAGGCCAGCTATGTCTTTCAGTACTATCTCTTTTGGTTTGGAAGCTATTGCTGGACGTTTTGTAGAAAAAGCTTCTCCGGCCGAGAAAAACACTTTTGGTGCACAATGCAGGTACATTTGAGTTTCCCAGGCAAACGAAAGCAGTTACACGAAAGTTTCTAGTTTCTGTTTGTGTCTCCCCTGAGGAGGTTTCAGGCCAGCTATGTCTTTCAGTACTATCTCTTTTGGTTTGGAAGCTATTGCTGGACGTTTGGTAGAAAAAGCTGCTCAGGCCGAGAAAAACACTTGGTGCACCATGCAGGTACATTTGAGTTTCCCAGGCAAACGAAAGCAGTGACACCAAAGTTTCTAGTTTCTGTTTGTGTCTCCCCTGAGGAGGTTTCAGGCCAGCTATGTCTTTCAGTACTGTCTCTTTTGGTTTGGAAGCTATTGCTGGACGTTTGGCATGTTTGGTAGAAAAAGCTTCTCAGGCCGAGAAAAACACTTTTGGTGCACCATGCAGGTACATTTGAGTTTCCCAGGCAAACAAAGCAGTTACACCAAAGTTTCTAGTTTCTGTTTGTGTCTCCCCTGAGGAGGTTTCAGGCCAGCTATGTCTTTCAGTACTATCTCTTTTTGTTTGGAAGCTATTGCTGGACGTTTGGCATGTTTGGTAGAAAAAGCTGCTCCGGCCGAGAAAACACTTTTGGTGCACCATGCAGGTACATTTGAGTTTCCCAGGCAAACGAAAGCAGTTACACGAAAGTTTCTAGTTTCTGTTTTTGTCTCCCCTGAGGAGGTTTCAGGGCAGCTATGTCTTTCAGTACTATCTCTTTTGGTTTGGAAGCTATTGCTGGACGTTTGGTAGAAAAATCCTCTCCGGCCGAGAAAAACACTTTTAGTGCACCATGCAGGTACATTTGAGTTTCCCAGGCAAACGAAAGCAGTTACACCAAAGTTTCTAGTTTCTGTTTGTGTCTCCCCTGAGGAGGGTTCAGGCTAGCAATGTCTTTCAGTACTATCTCTTTTGGTTTGGAAGCTATTGCTGGACGTTTCGTAGAAAAAGCTGCTCAGGCCAAGAAAAACACTTTTGGTGCACCATGCAGGTACTTTTGAGTTTCCCAGGCAAACGAAAGCAGTTACACCAAAGTTTCTAGTTTCTGTTTGTGTCTCCCCTGAGGAGGTATCAGGCCAGCTATGTCTTTCAGTACTATCTCTTTTGGTTTGGAAGCTATTGCTGGACGTTTGGTAGAAAAAGCTGCTTCGGCCGAGAAAAACACTTTTGGTGCACCATGCAGGTACATTTGAGTTTCCCAGGCAAACGAAAGCAGTTACACCAAAGTTTCTAGTTTCTGTTTGTGTCTCCCCTGAGGAGGTTTCAGGCCAGCAATATCTTTCAGAACTATCTCTTTTGGTTTGGAAGCTATTGCTGGACGTTTGGTAGAAAAAGCTGCTCTGGCCGAGAAAAACACTTTTGGTGCACCATGCAGGTACATTTCAGTTTCCCAGGCAAACGAAAGCAGTTACACCAAAGTTTCTAGTTTCTGTTTGTGTCTCCCCTGAGGAGGTTTCAGGCCAGCTATGTCTTTCAGAACTATCTCTTTTGGTTTGGAAGCTATTGCTGGACGTTTGGTAGAAAAAGCTTCTCCGGACGAGAAAAACACTTTTGGTGCACCATGCAGGTACATTTGAGTTTCCCAGGCAAACGAAAGCAGTGACACCAAAGTTTCTAGTTTCTGTTTGTGTCTCCCCTGAGGAGGTTTCAGGCCAGCTATGTCTTTCAGAACTATCTCTTTTGGTTTGGAAGCTATTGCTGGACGTTTGGCATGTTTGGTAGAAAAAGCTGCTCCGGCCGAGAAAAACACTTTTTGTGCACCATGCAAGTACATTTGAGTTTCCCAGGCAAACGAAAGCAGTTACACCAAAGTTTCTAGTTTCTGTTTGTGTCTCCCCTGAGGAGGTTTCAGGCCAGCTATGTCTTTCAGTACTATCTCTTTTGGTTTGGAAGCTATTGCTGGACGTTTTGTAGAAAAAGCTTCACCGGCCGAGAAAAACACTTTTGGTGCACAATGCAGGTACATTTGAGTTTCCCAGGCAAACGAAAGCAGTTACACCAAAGTTTCTAGTTTCTGTTTGTGTCTCCCCTGAGGAGGTTTCAGGCTAGCTATGTCTTTCAGTACTATCTCTTTTGGATTGGAAGCTATTGCTGGACGTTTGGTAGAAAAAGCTGCTCCGGCCGAGAAAAACACTTTTGGTGCACCATGCAGGTACATTTGAGTTTCCCAGGCAAACGAAAGCAGTGACACCAAAGTTTCTAGTTTCTGTTTGTGTCTCCCCTGAGGAGGTTTCAGGCCAGCTATGTCTTTCAGTACTATCTCTTTTGGTTTGGAAGCTATTGCTGGACGTTTGGTAGAAAAAGCTGCTCTGGCCGAGAAAAACACTTTCGGAGCACCATGCAGGTACATTTGAGTTTCCCAGGCAAACGAAAGCAGTTACACCAAAGTTTCTAGTTTCTGTTTGTGTCTCCCCTGAGGAGGTTTCAGGCTAGCAATGTCTTTCAGTACTATCTCTTTTGGTTTGGAAGCTATTGCTGGACGTTTGGCATGTTTGGTAGAAAAAGCTGCTCCGGCCGAGAAAAACACTTTTGGTGCACCATGCAGGTACATTTGAGTTTCCCAGGCAAACGAAAGCAGTTACACCAAAGTTTCTAGTTTCTGTTTGTGTCTCCCCTGAGGAGGTTTCAGGCCAGCTATGTCTTTCAGTACTATCTCTTTTGGTTTGGAAGCTATTGCTGGACGTTTGGTAGAAAAAGCTGCTCTTGCCGAGAAAAACACTTTTGGTGCACCATGCAGGTACATTTGAGTTTCCCAGGCAAACGAAAGCAGTTACACCAAAGTTTCTAGTTTCTGTTTGTGTCTCCCCTGAGGAGGTTTCAGGCCAGCAATATCTTTCAGAACTATCTCTTTTGGTTTGGAAGCTATTGCTGGACGTTTGGTAGAAAAAGCTGCTCTGGCCGAGAAAAACACTTTTGGTGCACCATGCAGGTACATTTGAGTTTCCCAGGCAAACGAAAGCAGTTACACCAAAGTTTCTAGTTTCTGTTTGTGTCTCCCCTGAGGAGGTTTCAGGCCAGCTATGTCTTTCAGTACTATCTCTTTTGGTTTGGAAGCTATTGCTGGACGTTTTGTAGAAAAAGCTTCTCCGGCCGAGAAAAACACTTTTGGTGCACAATGCAGGTACATTTGAGTTTCCCAGGCAAACGAAAGCAGTTACACGAAAGTTTCTAGTTTCTGTTTGTGTCTCCCCTGAGGAGGTTTCAGGCCAGCAATATCTTTCAGTACTATCTCTTTTGGTTTGGAAGCTATTGCTGGACGTTTGGTAGAAAAAGCTGCTCAGGCCGAGAAAAACACTTGGTGCACCATGCAGGTACATTTGAGTTTCCCAGGCAAACGAAAGCAGTGACACCAAAGTTTCTAGTTTCTGTTTGTGTCTCCCCTGAGGAGGTTTCAGGCCAGCTATGTCTTTCAGTACTGTCTCTTTTGGTTTGGAAGCTATTGCTGGACGTTTGGCATGTTTGGTAGAAAAAGCTTCTCCGGCCGAGAAAAACACTTTTGGTGCACCATGCAGGTACATTTGAGTTTCCCAGGCAAACAAAGCAGTTACACCAAAGTTTCTAGTTTCTGTTTGTGTCTCCCCTGAGGAGGTTTCAGGCCAGCTATGTCTTTCAGTACTATCTCTTTTGGTTTGGAAGCTATTGCTGGACGTTTGGTAGAAAAAGCTGCTCTGGCCGAGAAAAACACTTTTGGTGCAACATGCAGGTACATTTGAGTTTCCCAGGCAAACGAAAGCAGTTACACCAAAGTTTCTAGTTTCTGTTTGTGTCTCCCCTGAGGAGGTTTCAGGCTAGCAATGTCTTTCAGTACTATCTCTTTTGGTTTGGAAGCTATTGCTGGACGTTTGGCATGTTTGGTAGAAAAAGCTTCTCCGGCCGAGAAAAACACTTTTGGTGCACCATGCAGGTACATTTGAGTTTCCCAGGCAAACGAAAGCAGTGACACCAAAGTTTCTAGTTTCTGTTTGTGTCTCCCCTGAGGAGGTTTCAGGCCAGCTATGTCTTTCAGTACTATCTGTTTTGGTTTGGAAGCTATTGCTGGACGTTTGGCATGTTTGGTAGAAAAAGCTGCTCCGGCCGAGAAAAACACTTTTGGTGCACCATGCAGGTACATTTGAGTTTCCCAGGCAAACGAAAGCAGTGACACCAAAGTTTCTAGTTTCTGTTTGTGTCTCCCCTGAGGAGGTTTCAGGCCAGCTATGTCTTTCAGTACTATCTCTTTTGGTTTGGAAGCTATTGCTGGACGTTTGGTAGAAAAAGCTGCTCTGGCCGAGAAAAACACTTTTGGTGCACCATGCAGGTACATTTGAGTTTCCCAGGCAAACGAAAGCAGTTACACCAAAGTTTCTAGTTTCTGTTTGTGTCTCCCCTGAGGAGGTTTCAGGCCAGCAATATCTTTCAGAACTATCTCTTTTGGTTTGGAAGCTATTGCTGGACGTTTGGTAGAAAAAGCTGCTCCAGCCGAGAAAAACACTTTTGGTGCACCATGCAGGTACATTTGAGTTTCCCAGGCAAATGAAAGCAGTGACACCAAAGTTTCTAGTTTCTGTTTGTGTCTCCCCTGAGGAGGTTTCAGGCCAGCTATGTCTTTCAGAACTATCTCTTTTGGTTTGGAAGCTATTGCTGGACGTTTGGCATGTTTGGTAGAAAAAGCTGCTCCGGCCGAGAAAAACACTTTTTGTGCACCATGCAAGTACATTTGAGTTTCCCAGGCAAACGAAAGCAGTTACACCAAAGTTTCTAGTTTCTGTTTGTGTCTCCCCTGAGGAGGTTTCAGGCCAGCTATGTCTTTCAGTACTATCTCTTTTGGTTTGGAAGCTATTGCTGGACGTTTGGTAGAAAAAGCTGCTCCGGCCGAGAAAAATACTTTTGGTGCACCATGCAGGTACATTTGAGTTTCCCAGGCAAACGAAAGCAGTGACACCAAAGTTTCTAGTTTCTGTTTGTGTCTCCCCTGAGGAGGTTTTAGGCCAGCAATATCTTTCAGAACTATCTCTTTTGGTTTGGAAGCTATTGCTGGACGTTTGGTAGAAAAAGCTGCTCCGGCCGAGAAAAACACTTTTGGTGCACCATGCAGGTACATTTGAGTTTCCCAGGAAAACGAAAGCAGTTACACCAAAGTTTCTAGTTTCTGTTTGTGTCTCCCCTGAGGAGGTTTCAGGCCAGCTATGTCTTTCAGTACTATCTCTTTTGGTTTGGAAGCTATTGCTGGAGGTTTTGTAGAAAAAGCTTCTCCGGCCGAGAAAAACACTTTTGGTTCACAATGCAGGTACATTTGAGTTTCCCAGGCAAACGAAAGCAGTTACACCAAAGTTTCTAGTTTCTGTTTGTGTCTCCCCTGAGGAGGTTTCAGGCCAGCAATGTCTTTCAGTACTATCTCTTTTGGTTTGGAAGCTATTGCTGGACGTTTGGTAGAAAAAGCTTCTCCGGCCGAGAAAAACACTTTTGGTGCACCATGCAGGTACATTTGAGTTTCCCAGGCAAACGAAAGCAGTTACACCAAAGTTTCTAGTTTCTGTTTGTGTCTCCCCTGAGGAGGTTTCAGGCCAGCTATGTCTTTCAGAACTATCTCTTTTGGTTTGGAAGCTATTGCTGGACGTTTGGCATGTTTGGTAGAAAAAGCTGCTCCGGCCGAGAAAAACACTTTTTGTGCACCATGCAAGTACATTTGAGTTTCCCAGGCAAACGAAAGCAGTTACACCAAAGTTTCTAGTTTCTGTTTGTGTCTCCCCTGAGGAGGTTTCAGGCCAGCTATGTCTTTCAGTACTATCTCTTTTGGTTTGGAAGCTATTGCTGGACGTTTTGTAGAAAAAGCTTCACCGGCCGAGAAAAACACTTTTGGTGCACAATGCAGGTACATTTGAGTTTCCCAGGCAAACGAAAGCAGTTACACCAAAGTTTCTAGTTTCTGTTTGTGTCTCCCCTGAGGAGGTTTCAGGCTAGCTATGTCTTTCAGTACTATCTCTTTTGGATTGGAAGCTATTGCTGGACGTTTGGTAGAAAAAGCTGCTCCGGCCGAGAAAAACACTTTTGGTGCACCATGCAGGTACATTTGAGTTTCCCAGGCAAACGAAAGCAGTGACACCAAAGTTTCTAGTTTCTGTTTGTGTCTCCCCTGAGGAGGTTTCAGGCCAGCTATGTCTTTCAGTACTATCTCTTTTGGTTTGGAAGCTATTGCTGGACGTTTGGTAGAAAAAGCTGCTCTGGCCGAGAAAAACACTTTCGGAGCACCATGCAGGTACATTTGAGTTTCCCAGGCAAACGAAAGCAGTTACACCAAAGTTTCTAGTTTCTGTTTGTGTCTCCCCTGAGGAGGTTTCAGGCTAGCAATGTCTTTCAGTACTATCTCTTTTGGTTTGGAAGCTATTGCTGGACGTTTGGCATGTTTGGTAGAAAAAGCTGCTCCGGCCGAGAAAAACACTTTTGGTGCACCATGCAGGTACATTTGAGTTTCCCAGGCAAACGAAAGCAGTTACACCAAAGTTTCTAGTTTCTGTTTGTGTCTCCCCTGAGGAGGTTTCAGGCCAGCTATGTCTTTCAGTACTATCTCTTTTGGTTTGGAAGCTATTGCTGGACGTTTGGTAGAAAAAGCTGCTCTTGCCGAGAAAAACACTTTTGGTGCACCATGCAGGTACATTTGAGTTTCCCAGGCAAACGAAAGCAGTTACACCAAAGTTTCTAGTTTCTGTTTGTGTCTCCCCTGAGGAGGTTTCAGGCCAGCAATATCTTTCAGAACTATCTCTTTTGGTTTGGAAGCTATTGCTGGACGTTTGGTAGAAAAAGCTGCTCTGGCCGAGAAAAACACTTTTGGTGCACCATGCAGGTACATTTGAGTTTCCCAGGCAAACGAAAGCAGTTACACCAAAGTTTCTAGTTTCTGTTTGTGTCTCCCCTGAGGAGGTTTCAGGCCAGCTATGTCTTTCAGTACTATCTCTTTTGGTTTGGAAGATATTGCTGGACGTTTTGTAGAAAAAGCTTCTCCGGCCGAGAAAAACACTTTTGGTGCACAATGCAGGTACATTTGAGTTTCCCAGGCAAACGAAAGCAGTTACACGAAAGTTTCTAGTTTCTGTTTGTGTCTCCCCTGAGGAGGTTTCAGGCCAGCTATGTCTTTCAGTACTATCTCTTTTGGTTTGGAAGCTATTGCTGGACGTTTGGTAGAAAAAGCTGCTCAGGCCGAGAAAAACACTTGGTGCACCATGCAGGTACATTTGAGTTTCCCAGGCAAACGAAAGCAGTGACACCAAAGTTTCTAGTTTCTGTTTGTGTCTCCCCTGAGGAGGTTTCAGGCCAGCTATGTCTTTCAGTACTGTCTCTTTTGGTTTGGAAGCTATTGCTGGACGTTTGGCATGTTTGGTAGAAAAAGCTTCTCCGGCCGAGAAAAACACTTTTGGTGCACCATGCAGGTACATTTGAGTTTCCCAGGCAAACAAAGCAGTTACACCAAAGTTTCTAGTTTCTGTTTGTGTCTCCCCTGAGGAGGTTTCAGGCCAGCTATGTCTTTCAGTACTATCTCTTTTGGTTTGGAAGCTATTGCTGGACGTTTGGTAGAAAAAGCTGCTCTGGCCGAGAAAAACACTTTTGGTGCAACATGCAGGTACATTTGAGTTTCCCAGGCAAACGAAAGCAGTTACACCAAAGTTTCTAGTTTCTGTTTGTGTCTCCCCTGAGGAGGTTTCAGGCTAGCAATGTCTTTCAGTACTATCTCTTTTGGTTTGGAAGCTATTGCTGGACGTTTGGCATGTTTGGTAGAAAAAGCTTCTCCGGCCGAGAAAAACACTTTTGGTGCACCATGCAGGTACATTTGAGTTTCCCAGGCAAACGAAAGCAGTGACACCAAAGTTTCTAGTTTCTGTTTGTGTCTCCCCTGAGGAGGTTTCAGGCCAGCTATGTCTTTCAGTACTATCTGTTTTGGTTTGGAAGCTATTGCTGGACGTTTGGCATGTTTGGTAGAAAAAGCTGCTCCGGCCGAGAAAAACACTTTTGGTGCACCATGCAGGTACATTTGAGTTTCCCAGGCAAACGAAAGCAGTGACACCAAAGTTTCTAGTTTCTGTTTGTGTCTCCCCTGAGGAGGTTTCAGGCCAGCTATGTCTTTCAGTACTATCTCTTTTGGTTTGGAAGCTATTGCTGGACGTTTGGTAGAAAAAGCTGCTCTGGCCGAGAAAAACACTTTTGGTGCACCATGCAGGTACATTTGAGTTTCCCAGGCAAACGAAAGCAGTTACACCAAAGTTTCTAGTTTCTGTTTGTGTCTCCCCTGAGGAGGTTTCAGGCCAGCAATATCTTTCAGAACTATCTCTTTTGGTTTGGAAGCTATTGCTGGACGTTTGGTAGAAAAAGCTGCTCCAGCCGAGAAAAACACTTTTGGTGCACCATGCAGGTACATTTGAGTTTCCCAGGCAAATGAAAGCAGTGACACCAAAGTTTCTAGTTTCTGTTTGTGTCTCCCCTGAGGAGGTTTCAGGCCAGCTATGTCTTTCAGAACTATCTCTTTTGGTTTGGAAGCTATTGCTGGACGTTTGGCATGTTTGGTAGAAAAAGCTGCTCCGGCCGAGAAAAACACTTTTTGTGCACCATGCAAGTACATTTGAGTTTCCCAGGCAAACGAAAGCAGTTACACCAAAGTTTCTAGTTTCTGTTTGTGTCTCCCCTGAGGAGGTTTCAGGCCAGCTATGTCTTTCAGTACTATCTCTTTTGGTTTGGAAGCTATTGCTGGACGTTTGGTAGAAAAAGCTGCTCCGGCCGAGAAAAATACTTTTGGTGCACCATGCAGGTACATTTGAGTTTCCCAGGCAAACGAAAGCAGTGACACCAAAGTTTCTAGTTTCTGTTTGTGTCTCCCCTGAGGAGGTTTTAGGCCAGCAATATCTTTCAGAACTATCTCTTTTGGTTTGGAAGCTATTGCTGGACGTTTGGTAGAAAAAGCTGCTCCGGCCGAGAAAAACACTTTTGGTGCACCATGCAGGTACATTTGAGTTTCCCAGGAAAACGAAAGCAGTTACACCAAAGTTTCTAGTTTCTGTTTGTGTCTCCCCTGAGGAGGTTTCAGGCCAGCTATGTCTTTCAGTACTATCTCTTTTGGTTTGGAAGCTATTGCTGGAGGTTTTGTAGAAAAAGCTTCTCCGGCCGAGAAAAACACTTTTGGTTCACAATGCAGGTACATTTGAGTTTCCCAGGCAAACGAAAGCAGTTACACCAAAGTTTCTAGTTTCTGTTTGTGTCTCCCCTGAGGAGGTTTCAGGCCAGCAATGTCTTTCAGTACTATCTCTTTTGGTTTGGAAGCTATTGCTGGACGTTTGGTAGAAAAAGCTTCTCCGGCCGAGAAAAACACTTTTGGTGCACCATGCAGGTACATTTGAGTTTCCCAGGCAAACGAAAGCAGTGACACCAAAGTTTCTAGTTTCTGTTTGTGTCTCCCCTGAGGAGGTTTCAGGCCAGCTATGTCTTTCAGTACTATCTCTTTTGGTTTGGAATCTATTGCTGGACGTTTGGTAGAAAAAGCTGCTCTGGCCGAGAAAAACACTTTCGGAGCACCATGCAGGTACATTTGAGTTTCCCAGGCAAACGAAAGCAGTTACACCAAAGTTTCTAGTTTCTGTTTGTGTCTCCCCTGAGGAGGTTTCAGGATAGCAATGTCTTTCAGTACTATCTCTTTTGGTTTGGAAGCTATTGCTGGATGTTTTGCATGTTTTGTAGAAAAAGCTGCTCCGGCCGAGAAAAACACTTTTGGTGCACCATGCAGGTACATTTGAGTTTCCCAGGCAAACGAAAGCAGTTACACCAAAGTTTCTAGTTTCTGTTTGTGTCTCCCCTGAGGAGGTTTCAGGCCAGCTATGTCTTTCAGTACTATCTCTTTTGGTTTGGAAGCTATTGCTGGACGTTTTGTAGAAAAAGCTTCTCCGGCCGAGAAAAACAATTTGGTGCACAGTGCAGGTACATTTGAGTTTCCCAGGCAAACGAAAGCAGTTACACGAAAGTTTCTAGTTTCTGTTTGTGTCTCCCCTGAGGAGGTTTCAGGCCAGCTATGTCTTTCATACTATCTCTTTTGGTTTTGAATCTATTGCTGGACGTTTGGCATGTTTTGTAGAAAAAGCTGCTCTGGCCGAGAAAAACACTTTTGGTGCACCATGCAGGTACATTTGAGTTTCCCAGGCAAACGAAAGCAGTTACACCAAAGTTTCTAGTTTCTGTTTGTTTCTCCCCTGAGGAGGTTTCAGGCCAGCTATGTCTTTCATACTATCTCTATTTGTTTGGAAGCTATTGCTGGACGTTTGGTAGAAAAAGCTGCTCCGGCCGAGAAAAACACTTTTGGTGCACCATGCAGGTACATTTGAGTTTCCCAGGCAAACGAAAGCAGTTACACCAAAGTTTCTAGTTTCTGTTTGTGTCTCCCCTGAGGAGGTTTCAGGCCAGCAATATCTTTCAGAACTATCTCTTTTGGTTTGGAAGCTATTGCTGGACGTTTGGTAGAAAAAGCTGCTCTGGCCGAGAAAAACACTTTTGGTGCACCATGCAGGTACATTTGAGTTTCCCAGGCAAACGAAAGCAGTTACACCAAAGTTTCTAGTTTCTGTTTGTGTCTCCCCTGAGGAGGTTTCAGGCCAGCTATGTCTTTCAGTACTATCTCTTTTGGTTTGGAAGCTATTGCTGGACGTTTTGTAGAAAAAGCTTCTCCGGCCGAGAAAAACACTTTTGGTGCACAATGCAGGTACATTTGAGTTTCCCAGGCAAACGAAAGCAGTTACACGAAAGTTTCTAGTTTCTGTTTGTGTCTCCCCTGAGGAGGTTTCAGGCCAGCTATGTCTTTCAGTACTATCTCTTTTGGTTTGGAAGCTATTGCTGGACTTTTGGTAGAAAAAGCTTCTCTCGCCGAGAAAAACACTTTTGGTGCACCATGCAGGTACATTTGAGTTTCCCAGGCAAACGAAAGCAGTTACACCAAAGTTTCTAGTTTCTGTTTGTGTCTCCCCTGAGGAGGTTTCAGGCCAGCTATGTCTTTCAGTACTATCTCTTTTGGTTTGGAAGCTATTGCTGGACGTTTGGTAGAAAAAGCTGCTCAGGCCGAGAAAAACACTTGGTGCACCATGCAGGTACATTTGAGTTTCCCAGGCAAACGAAAGCAGTGACACCAAAGTTTCTAGTTTCTGTTTGTGTCTCCCCTGAGGCGGTTTCAGGCCAGCTATGTCTTTCAGTACTGTCTCTTTTGGTTTGGAAGCTATTGCTGGACGTTTGGCATGTTTGGTAGAAAAAGCTTCTCCGGCCGAGAAAAACACTTTTGGTGCACCATGCAGGTACATTTGAGTTTCCCAGGCAAACAAAGCAGTGACACCAAAGTTTCTAGTTTCTGTTTGTGTCTCCCCTGAGGAGGTTTCAGGCCAGCTATGTCTTTCAGTACTATCTCTTTTGGTTTGGAAGCTATTGCTGGACGTTTGGTAGAAAAAGCTGCTCTGGCCGAGAAAAACACTTTTGGTGCAACATGCAGGTACATTTGAGTTTCCCAGGCAAACGAAAGCAGTTACACCAAAGTTTCTAGTTTCTGTTTGTGTCTCCCCTGAGGAGGTTTCAGGCTAGCAATGTCTTTCAGGACTATCTCTTTTGGTTTGGAAGCTATTGCTGGACGTTTGGCATGTTTGGTAGAAAAAGCTTCTCCGGCCGAGAAAAACACTTTTGGTGCACCATGCAGGTACATTTGAGTTTCCCAGGCAAACGAAAGCAGTTACACCAAAGTTTCTAGTTTCTGTTTGTGTCTCCCCTGAGGAGGTTTCAGGCCAGCTATGTCTTTCAGTACTATCTCTTTTGGTTTGGAAGCTATTGCTGGACGTTTGGTAGAAAAAGCTTCTGTGGCCGAGAAAAACACTTTTGGTGCACCATGCAGGTACATTTGAGTTTCCCAGGCAAACGAAAGCAGTTACACCAAAGTTTCTAGTTTCTGTTTGTGTCTCCCCTGAGGAGGTTTCAGGCCAGCTATGTCTTTCAGTACTATCTCTTTTGGTTTGGAAGCTATTGCTGGACGTTTGGCATGTTTGGTAGAAAAAGCTTCTCAGGCCGAGAAAAACACTTTTGGTGCACCATGCAGGTACATTTGAGTTTCCCAGGCAAACGAAAGCAGTGACACCAAAGTTTCTAGTTTCTGTTTGTGTCTCCCCTGAGGAGGTTTCAGGCCAGCTATGTCTTTCAGTACTATCTCTTTTGGTTTGGAAGGTATTGCTGGACGTTTGGTAGAAAAAGCTGCTCTGGCCGAGAAAAACACTTTTGGTGCACCATGCAGGTACATTTGAGTTTCCCAGGCAAACGAAAGCAGTTACACCAAAGTTTCTAGTTTCTGTTTGTGTCTCCCCTGAGGAGGTTTCAGGCTAGCAATGTCTTTCAGTACTATCTCTTTTGGTTTGGAAGCTATTGCTGGACGTTTGGCATGTTTGGTAGAAAAAGCTTCTCCGGCCGAGAAAAACACTTTTGGTGCACCATGCAGGTACATTTGAGTTTCCCAGGCAAACGAAAGCAGTTACACCAAAGTTTCTAGTTTCTGTTTGTGTCTCCCCTGAGGAGGTTTCAGGCCAGCTATGTCTTTCAGTACTATCTCTTTTGGTTTGGAAGCTATTGCTGGACGTTTGGTAGAAAAAGCTGCTCTGGCCGAGAAAAACACTTTTGGTGCAACATGCAGGTACATTTGAGTTTCCCAGGCAAACGAAAGAAGTTACACCAAAGTTTCTAGTTTCTGTTTGTGTCTCCCCTGAGGAGGTTTCAGGCTAGCAATGTCTTTCAGTACTATCTCTTTTGGTTTGGAAGCTATTGCTGGACGTTTGGCATGTTTGGTAGAAAAAGCTGCTCCGGCCGAGAAAAACACTTTTGGTGCACCATGCAGGTACATTTGAGTTTCCCAGGCAAACGAAAGCAGTGACACCAAAGTTTCTAGTTTCTGTTTGTGTCTCCCCTGAGGAGGTTTCAGGCCAGCTATGTCTTTCAGTACTATCTCTTTTGGTTTGGAAGCTATTGCTGGACATTTGGTAGAAAAAGCTGCTCCGGCCGAGAAAAACACTTTTGGTGCACCATGCAGGTACATATGAGTTTCCCAGGAAAACGAAAGCAGTTACACCAAAGTTTCTAGTTTCTGTTTGTGTCTCCCCTGAGGAGGTTTCAGGCCAGCTATGTCTTTCAGTACTATCTCTTTTGGTTTGGAAGCTATTGCTGGACGTTTGGCATGTTTGGTAGAAAAAGCTTCTCCGGCCGAGAAAAACACTTTTGGTGCACCATGCAGGTACATTTGAGTTTCCCAGGCAAACGAAAGCAGTTACACCAAAGTTTCTAGTTTCTGTTTGTGTCTCCCCTGAGGAGGTTTCAGGCCAGCTATGTCTTTCAGTACTATCTCTTTTGGTTTGGAAGCTATTGCTGGACGTTTTGTAGAAAAAGCTTCTCCGGCCGAGAAAAACACTTTTGGAGCACCATGCAGGTACATTTGAGATTCCCAGGCAAACGAAAGCAGTTACACCAAAGTTTCTAGTTTCTGTTTGTGTCTCCCCTGAGGAGGTTTCAGGCCAGCAATATTTTTCAGTACTATCTCTTTTGGTTTGGAAGCTATTGCTGGACGTTTGGTAGAAAAAGCTGCTCCGGCCGAGAAAAACACTTTTGGTGCACCATGCAGGTACATTTGAGTTTCCCAGGCAAACGAAAGCAGTGACACCAAAGTTTCTAGTTTCTGTTTGTGTCTCCCCTGAGGAGGTTTCAGGCCAGCTATGTCTTTCAGTACTATCTCTTTTGGTTTGGAAGCTATTGCTGGACGTTTGGTAGAAAAAGCTGCTCAGGCCGAGAAAAACACTTTCGGAGCACCATGCAGGTACATTTGAGTTTCCCAGGCAAACGAAAGCAGTTACACCGAAGTTTCTAGTTTCTGTTTGTGTCTCCCCTGAGGAGGTTTCAGGATAGCAATGTCTTTCATACTATCTCTTTTGGTTTGGAAGCTTTTGCTGGATGTTTGGCATGTTTTGTAGAAAAAGCTGCTCCGGCCGAGAAAAACACTTTTGGTGCACCATGCAGGTACATTTGAGTTTCCCAGGCAAACGAAAGCAGTTACACCAAAGTTTCTAGTTTCTGTTTGTGTCTCCCCTGAGGAGGTTTCAGGCCAGCTATGTCTTTCAGTACTATCTCTTTTGGTTTGGAAGCTATTGCTGGACGTTTTGTAGAAAAAGCTTCTCCGGCCGAGAAAAACAATTTGGTGCACAATGCAGGTACATTTGAGTTTCCCAGGCAAACGAAAGCAGTTACACCAAAGTTTCTAGTTTCTGTTTGTGTCTCCCCTGAGGAGGTTTCAGGCCAGCTATGTCTTTCATACTATCTCTTTTGGTTTTGAATCTAATGCTGGACGTTTGGCATGTTTTGTAGAAAAAGCTGCTCCGGCCGAGAAAAACACTTTTGGTGCACCATGCAGGTACATTTGAGTTTCCCAGGCAAACGAAAGCAGTTACACCAAAGTTTCTAGTTTCTGTTTGTTTCTCCCCTGAGGAGGTTTCGGGCCAGCTATGTCTTTCATACTATCTCTATTTGTTTGGAAGCTATTGCTGGACGTTTGGTAGAAAAAGCTGCTCCGGCCGAGAAAAACACTTTTGGTGCACCATGCAGGTACATTTGAGTTTCCCAGGCAAACGAAAGCAGTGACACCAAAGTTTCTAGTTTCTGTTTGTGTCTCCCCTGAGGAGGTTTCAGGCCAGCAATATCTTTCAGTACTATCTCTTTTGGTTTGGAAGCTATTGCTGGACGTTTGGTAGAAAAAGCTGCTCAGGCCGAGAAAAACACTTTTGGTGCACCATGCAGGTACATTTGAGTTTCCCAGGCAAACGAAAGCAGTTACACCAAAGTTTCTAGTTTCTGTTTGTGTCTCCCCTGAGGAGGTTTCAGGCCAGCAATATCTTTCAGTACTATCTCTTTTGGTTTGGAAGCTATTGCTGGACGTTTGGTAGAAAAAGCTTCTCTCGCCGAGAAAAACACTTTTGGTGCACCATGCAGGTACATTTGAGTTTCCCAGGCAAACGAAAGCAGTTACACCAAAGTTTCTAGTTTCTGTTTGTGTCTCCCCTGAGGAGGTTTCAGGCCAGCTATGTCTTTCAGTACTATCTCTTTTGGTTTGGAAGCTATTGCTGGACGTTTGGTAGAAAAAGCTGCTCAGGCCGAGAAAAACACTTTTGGTGCACCATGCAGGTACATTTGAGTTTCCCAGGCAAACGAAAGCAGTGACACCAAAGTTTCTAGTTTCTGTTTGTGTCTCCCCTGAGGAGGTTTCAGGCCAGCTATGTCTTTCAGTACTGTCTCTTTTGGTTTGGAAGCTATTGCTGGACGTTTGGTAGAAAAAGCTGCTCAGGCCGAGAAAAACACTTGGTGCACCATGCAGGTACATTTGAGTTTCCCAGGCAAACGAAAGCAGTGACACCAAAGTTTCTAGTTTCTGTTTGTGTCTCCCCTGAGGCGGTTTCAGGCCAGCTATGTCTTTCAGTACTGTCTCTTTTGGTTTGGAAGCTATTGCTGGACGTTTGGCATGTTTGGTAGAAAAAGCTTCTCCGGCCGAGAAAAACACTTTTGGTGCACCATGCAGGTACATTTGAGTTTCCCAGGCAAACAAAGCAGTGACACCAAAGTTTCTAGTTTCTGTTTGTGTCTCCCCTGAGGAGGTTTCAGGCCAGCTATGTCTTTCAGTACTATCTCTTTTGGTTTGGAAGCTATTGCTGGACGTTTGGTAGAAAAAGCTGCTCTGGCCGAGAAAAACACTTTTGGTGCAACATGCAGGTACATTTGAGTTTCCCAGGCAAACGAAAGCAGTTACACCAAAGTTTCTAGTTTCTGTTTGTGTCTCCCCTGAGGAGGTTTCAGGCTAGCAATGTCTTTCAGGACTATCTCTTTTGGTTTGGAAGCTATTGCTGGACGTTTGGCATGTTTGGTAGAAAAAGCTTCTCCGGCCGAGAAAAACACTTTTGGTGCACCATGCAGGTACATTTGAGTTTCCCAGGCAAACGAAAGCAGTTACACCAAAGTTTCTAGTTTCTGTTTGTGTCTCCCCTGAGGAGGTTTCAGGCCAGCTATGTCTTTCAGTACTATCTCTTTTGGTTTGGAAGCTATTGCTGGACGTTTGGTAGAAAAAGCTTCTGTGGCCGAGAAAAACACTTTTGGTGCACCATGCAGGTACATTTGAGTTTCCCAGGCAAACGAAAGCAGTTACACCAAAGTTTCTAGTTTCTGTTTGTGTCTCCCCTGAGGAGGTTTCAGGCCAGCTATGTCTTTCAGTACTATCTCTTTTGGTTTGGAAGCTATTGCTGGACGTTTGGCATGTTTGGTAGAAAAAGCTTCTCAGGCCGAGAAAAACACTTTTGGTGCACCATGCAGGTACATTTGAGTTTCCCAGGCAAACGAAAGCAGTGACACCAAAGTTTCTAGTTTCTGTTTGTGTCTCCCCTGAGGAGGTTTCAGGCCAGCTATGTCTTTCAGTACTATCTCTTTTGGTTTGGAAGGTATTGCTGGACGTTTGGTAGAAAAAGCTGCTCTGGCCGAGAAAAACACTTTTGGTGCACCATGCAGGTACATTTGAGTTTCCCAGGCAAACGAAAGCAGTTACACCAAAGTTTCTAGTTTCTGTTTGTGTCTCCCCTGAGGAGGTTTCAGGCTAGCAATGTCTTTCAGTACTATCTCTTTTGGTTTGGAAGCTATTGCTGGACGTTTGGCATGTTTGGTAGAAAAAGCTTCTCCGGCCGAGAAAAACACTTTTGGTGCACCATGCAGGTACATTTGAGTTTCCCAGGCAAACGAAAGCAGTTACACCAAAGTTTCTAGTTTCTGTTTGTGTCTCCCCTGAGGAGGTTTCAGGCCAGCTATGTCTTTCAGTACTATCTCTTTTGGTTTGGAAGCTATTGCTGGACGTTTGGTAGAAAAAGCTGCTCTGGCCGAGAAAAACACTTTTGGTGCAACATGCAGGTACATTTGAGTTTCCCAGGCAAACGAAAGAAGTTACACCAAAGTTTCTAGTTTCTGTTTGTGTCTCCCCTGAGGAGGTTTCAGGCTAGCAATGTCTTTCAGTACTATCTCTTTTGGTTTGGAAGCTATTGCTGGACGTTTGGCATGTTTGGTAGAAAAAGCTGCTCCGGCCGAGAAAAACACTTTTGGTGCACCATGCAGGTACATTTGAGTTTCCCAGGCAAACGAAAGCAGTGACACCAAAGTTTCTAGTTTCTGTTTGTGTCTCCCCTGAGGAGGTTTCAGGCCAGCTATGTCTTTCAGTACTATCTCTTTTGGTTTGGAAGCTATTGCTGGACATTTGGTAGAAAAAGCTGCTCCGGCCGAGAAAAACACTTTTGGTGCACCATGCAGGTACATATGAGTTTCCCAGGAAAACGAAAGCAGTTACACCAAAGTTTCTAGTTTCTGTTTGTGTCTCCCCTGAGGAGGTTTCAGGCCAGCTATGTCTTTCAGTACTATCTCTTTTGGTTTGGAAGCTATTGCTGGACGTTTGGCATGTTTGGTAGAAAAAGCTTCTCCGGCCGAGAAAAACACTTTTGGTGCACCATGCAGGTACATTTGAGTTTCCCAGGCAAACGAAAGCAGTTACACCAAAGTTTCTAGTTTCTGTTTGTGTCTCCCCTGAGGAGGTTTCAGGCCAGCTATGTCTTTCAGTACTATCTCTTTTGGTTTGGAAGCTATTGCTGGACGTTTTGTAGAAAAAGCTTCTCCGGCCGAGAAAAACACTTTTGGAGCACCATGCAGGTACATTTGAGATTCCCAGGCAAACGAAAGCAGTTACACCAAAGTTTCTAGTTTCTGTTTGTGTCTCCCCTGAGGAGGTTTCAGGCCAGCAATATTTTTCAGTACTATCTCTTTTGGTTTGGAAGCTATTGCTGGACGTTTGGTAGAAAAAGCTGCTCCGGCCGAGAAAAACACTTTTGGTGCACCATGCAGGTACATTTGAGTTTCCCAGGCAAACGAAAGCAGTGACACCAAAGTTTCTAGTTTCTGTTTGTGTCTCCCCTTAGGAGGTTTCAGGCCAGCTATGTCTTTCAGTACTATCTCTTTTGGTTTGGAAGCTATTGCTGGACGTTTGGTAGAAAAAGCTGCTCAGGCCGAGAAAAACACTTTCGGAGCACCATGCAGGTACATTTGAGTTTCCCAGGCAAACGAAAGCAGTTACACCGAAGTTTCTAGTTTCTGTTTGTGTCTCCCCTGAGGAGGTTTCAGGATAGCAATGTCTTTCATACTATCTCTTTTGGTTTGGAAGCTTTTGCTGGATGTTTGGCATGTTTTGTAGAAAAAGCTGCTCCGGCCGAGAAAAACACTTTTGGTGCACCATGCAGGTACATTTGAGTTTCCCAGGCAAACGAAAGCAGTTACACCAAAGTTTCTAGTTTCTGTTTGTGTCTCCCCTGAGGAGGTTTCAGGCCAGCTATGTCTTTCAGTACTATCTCTTTCGGTTTGGAAGCTATTGCTGGACGTTTTGTAGAAAAAGCTTCTCCGGCCGAGAAAAACAATTTGGTGCACAATGCAGGTACATTTGAGTTTCCCAGGCAAACGAAAGCAGTTACACCAAAGTTTCTAGTTTCTGTTTGTGTCTCCCCTGAGGAGGTTTCAGGCCAGCTATGTCTTTCATACTATCTCTTTTGGTTTTGAATCTAATGCTGGACGTTTGGCATGTTTTGTAGAAAAAGCTGCTCCGGCCGAGAAAAACACTTTTGGTGCACCATGCAGGTACATTTGAGTTTCCCAGGCAAACGAAAGCAGTTACACCAAAGTTTCTAGTTTCTGTTTGTTTCTCCCCTGAGGAGGTTTCGGGCCAGCTATGTCTTTCATACTATCTCTATTTGTTTGGAAGCTATTGCTGGACGTTTGGTAGAAAAAGCTGCTCCGGCCGAGAAAAACACTTTTGGTGCACCATGCAGGTACATTTGAGTTTCCCAGGCAAACGAAAGCAGTGACACCAAAGTTTCTAGTTTCTGTTTGTGTCTCCCCTGAGGAGGTTTCAGGCCAGCAATATCTTTCAGTACTATCTCTTTTGGTTTGGAAGCTATTGCTGGACGTTTGGTAGAAAAAGCTGCTCAGGCCGAGAAAAACACTTTTGGTGCACCATGCAGGTACATTTGAGTTTCCCAGGCAAACGAAAGCAGTTACACCAAAGTTTCTAGTTTCTGTTTGTGTCTCCCCTGAGGAGGTTTCAGGCCAGCAATATCTTTCAGTACTATCTCTTTTGGTTTGGAAGCTATTGCTGGACGTTTGGTAGAAAAAGCTTCTCTCGCCGAGAAAAACACTTTTGGTGCACCATGCAGGTACATTTGAGTTTCCCAGGCAAACGAAAGCAGTTACACCAAAGTTTCTAGTTTCTGTTTGTGTCTCCCCTGAGGAGGTTTCAGGCCAGCTATGTCTTTCAGTACTATCTCTTTTGGTTTGGAAGCTATTGCTGGACGTTTGGTAGAAAAAGCTGCTCAGGCCGAGAAAAACACTTTTGGTGCACCATGCAGGTACATTTGAGTTTCCCAGGCAAACGAAAGCAGTGACACCAAAGTTTCTAGTTTCTGTTTGTGTCTCCCCTGAGGAGGTTTCAGGCCAGCTATGTCTTTCAGTACTGTCTCTTTTGGTTTGGAAGCTATTGCTGGACGTTTGGTAGAAAAAGCTGCTCAGGCCGAGAAAAACACTTGGTGCACCATGCAGGTACATTTGAGTTTCCCAGGCAAACGAAAGCAGTGACACCAAAGTTTCTAGTTTCTGTTTGTGTCTCCCCTGAGGCGGTTTCAGGCCAGCTATGTCTTTCAGTACTGTCTCTTTTGGTTTGGAAGCTATTGCTGGACGTTTGGCATGTTTGGTAGAAAAAGCTTCTCCGGCCGAGAAAAACACTTTTGGTGCACCATGCAGGTACATTTGAGTTTCCCAGGCAAACAAAGCAGTGACACCAAAGTTTCTAGTTTCTGTTTGTGTCTCCCCTGAGGAGGTTTCAGGCCAGCTATGTCTTTCAGTACTATCTCTTTTGGTTTGAAAGCTATTGCTGGACGTTTGGTAGAAAAAGCTGCTCTGGCCGAGAAAAACACTTTTGGTGCAACATGCAGGTACATTTGAGTTTCCCAGGCAAACGAAAGCAGTTACACCAAAGTTTCTAGTTTCTGTTTGTGTCTCCCCTGAGGAGGTTTCAGGCTAGCAATGTCTTTCAGGACTATCTCTTTTGGTTTGGAAGCTATTGCTGGACGTTTGGCATGTTTGGTAGAAAAAGCTTCTCCGGCCGAGAAAAACACTTTTGGTGCACCATGCAGGTACATTTGAGTTTCCCAGGCAAACGAAAGCAGTTACACCAAAGTTTCTAGTTTCTGTTTGTGTCTCCCCTGAGGAGGTTTCAGGCCAGCTATGTCTTTCAGTACTATCTCTTTTGGTTTGGAAGCTATTGCTGGACGTTTGGTAGAAAAAGCTTCTGTGGCCGAGAAAAACACTTTTGGTGCACCATGCAGGTACATTTGAGTTTCCCAGGCAAACGAAAGCAGTTACACCAAAGTTTCTAGTTTCTGTTTGTGTCTCCCCTGAGGAGGTTTCAGGCCAGCTATGTCTTTCAGTACTATCTCTTTTGGTTTGGAAGCTATTGCTGGACGTTTGGCATGTTTGGTAGAAAAAGCTTCTCAGGCCGAGAAAAACACTTTTGGTGCACCATGCAGGTACATTTGAGTTTCCCAGGCAAACGAAAGCAGTGACACCAAAGTTTCTAGTTTCTGTTTGTGTCTCCCCTGAGGAGGTTTCAGGCCAGCTATGTCTTTCAGTACTATCTCTTTTGGTTTGGAAGGTATTGCTGGACGTTTGGTAGAAAAAGCTGCTCTGGCCGAGAAAAACACTTTTGGTGCACCATGCAGGTACATTTGAGTTTCCCAGGCAAACGAAAGCAGTTACACCAAAGTTTCTAGTTTCTGTTTGTGTCTCCCCTGAGGAGGTTTCAGGCTAGCAATGTCTTTCAGTACTATCTCTTTTGGTTTGGAAGCTATTGCTGGACGTTTGGCATGTTTGGTAGAAAAAGCTTCTCCGGCCGAGAAAAACACTTTTGGTGCACCATGCAGGTACATTTGAGTTTCCCAGGCAAACGAAAGCAGTTACACCAAAGTTTCTAGTTTCTGTTTGTGTCTCCCCTGAGGAGGTTTCAGGCCAGCTATGTCTTTCAGTACTATCTCTTTTGGTTTGGAAGCTATTGCTGGACGTTTGGTAGAAAAAGCTGCTCTGGCCGAGAAAAACACTTTTGGTGCAACATGCAGGTACATTTGAGTTTCCCAGGCAAACGAAAGAAGTTACACCAAAGTTTCTAGTTTCTGTTTGTGTCTCCCCTGAGGAGGTTTCAGGCTAGCAATGTCTTTCAGTACTATCTCTTTTGGTTTGGAAGCTATTGCTGGACGTTTGGCATGTTTGGTAGGAAAAGCTGCTCCGGCCGAGAAAAACACTTTTGGTGCACCATGCAGGTACATTTGAGTTTCCCAGGCAAACGAAAGCAGTGACACCAAAGTTTCTAGTTTCTGTTTGTGTCTCCCCTGAGGAGGTTTCAGGCCAGCTATGTCTTTCAGTACTATCTCTTTTGGTTTGGAAGCTATTGCTGGACATTTGGTAGAAAAAGCTGCTCCGGCCGAGAAAAACACTTTTGGTGCACCATGCAGGTACATATGAGTTTCCCAGGAAAACGAAAGCAGTTACACCAAAGTTTCTAGTTTCTGTTTGTGTCTCCCCTGAGGAGGTTTCAGGCCAGCTATGTCTTTCAGTACTATCTCTTTTGGTTTGGAAGCTATTGCTGGACGTTTGGCATGTTTGGTAGAAAAAGCTTCTCCGGCCGAGAAAAACACTTTTGGTGCACCATGCAGGTACATTTGAGTTTCCCAGGCAAACGAAAGCAGTTACACCAAAGTTTCTAGTTTCTGTTTGTGTCTCCCCTGAGGAGGTTTCAGGCCAGCTATGTCTTTCAGTACTATCTCTTTTGGTTTGGAAGCTATTGCTGGACGTTTTGTAGAAAAAGCTTCTCCGGCCGAGAAAAACACTTTTGGAGCACCATGCAGGTACATTTGAGATTCCCAGGCAAACGAAAGCAGTTACACCAAAGTTTCTAGTTTCTGTTTGTGTCTCCCCTGAGGAGGTTTCAGGCCAGCAATATTTTTCAGTACTATCTCTTTTGGTTTGGAAGCTATTGCTGGACGTTTGGTAGAAAAAGCTGCTCCGGCCGAGAAAAACACTTTTGGTGCACCATGCAGGTACATTTGAGTTTCCCAGGCAAACGAAAGCAGTGACACCAAAGTTTCTAGTTTCTGTTTGTGTCTCCCCTTAGGAGGTTTCAGGCCAGCTATGTCTTTCAGTACTATCTCTTTTGGTTTGGAAGCTATTGCTGGACGTTTGGTAGAAAAAGCTGCTCAGGCCGAGAAAAACACTTTCGGAGCACCATGCAGGTACATTTGAGTTTCCCAGGCAAACGAAAGCAGTTACACCGAAGTTTCTAGTTTCTGTTTGTGTCTCCCCTGAGGAGGTTTCAGGATAGCAATGTCTTTCATACTATCTCTTTTGGTTTGGAAGCTTTTGCTGGATGTTTGGCATGTTTTGTAGAAAAAGCTGCTCCGGCCGAGAAAAACACTTTTGGTGCACCATGCAGGTACATTTGAGTTTCCCAGGCAAACGAAAGCAGTTACACCAAAGTTTCTAGTTTCTGTTTGTGTCTCCCCTGAGGAGGTTTCAGGCCAGCTATGTCTTTCAGTACTATCTCTTTCGGTTTGGAAGCTATTGCTGGACGTTTTGTAGAAAAAGCTTCTCCGGCCGAGAAAAACAATTTGGTGCACAATGCAGGTACATTTGAGTTTCCCAGGCAAACGAAAGCAGTTACACCAAAGTTTCTAGTTTCTGTTTGTGTCTCCCCTGAGGAGGTTTCAGGCCAGCTATGTCTTTCATACTATCTCTTTTGGTTTTGAATCTAATGCTGGACGTTTGGCATGTTTTGTAGAAAAAGCTGCTCCGGCCGAGAAAAACACTTTTGGTGCACCATGCAGGTACATTTGAGTTTCCCAGGCAAACGAAAGCAGTTACACCAAAGTTTCTAGTTTCTGTTTGTTTCTCCCCTGAGGAGGTTTCAGGCCAGCTATGTCTTTCATACTATCTCTATTTGTTTGGAAGCTATTGCTGGACGTTTGGTAGAAAAAGCTGCTCCGGCCGAGAAAAACACTTTTGGTGCACCATGCAGGTACATTTGAGTTTCCCAGGCAAACGAAAGCAGTGACACCAAAGTTTCTAGTTTCTGTTTGTGTCTCCCCTGAGGAGGTTTCAGGCCAGCAATATCTTTCAGTACTATCTCTTTTGGTTTGGAAGCTATTGCTGGACGTTTGGTAGAAAAAGCTGCTCAGGCCGAGAAAAACACTTTTGGTGCACCATGCAGGTACATTTGAGTTTCCCAGGCAAACGAAAGCAGTTACACCAAAGTTTCTAGTTTCTGTTTGTGTCTCCCCTGAGGAGGTTTCAGGCCAGCAATATCTTTCAGTACTATCTCTTTTGGTTTGGAAGCTATTGCTGGACGTTTGGTAGAAAAAGCTTCTCTCGCCGAGAAAAACACTTTTGGTGCACCATGCAGGTACATTTGAGTTTCCCAGGCAAACGAAAGCAGTTACACCAAAGTTTCTAGTTTCTGTTTGTGTCTCCCCTGAGGAGGTTTCAGGCCAGCTATGTCTTTCAGTACTATCTCTTTTGGTTTGGAAGCTATTGCTGGACGTTTGGTAGAAAAAGCTGCTCAGGCCGAGAAAAACACTTTTGGTGCACCATGCAGGTACATTTGAGTTTCCCAGGCAAACGAAAGCAGTGACACCAAAGTTTCTAGTTTCTGTTTGTGTCTCCCCTGAGGAGGTTTCAGGCCAGCTATGTCTTTCAGTACTGTCTCTTTTGGTTTGGAAGCTATTGCTGGACGTTTGGCATGTTTGGTAGAAAAAGCTTCTCCGGCCGAGAAAAACACTTTTGGTGCACCATGCAGGTACATTTGAGTTTCCCAGGCAAACGAAAGCAGTTACACCAAAGTTTCTAGTTTCTGTTTGTGTCTCCCCTGAGGAGGTTTCAGGCCAGCTATGTCTTTCAGTACTATCTCTTTTGGTTTGGAAGCTATTGCTGGACGTTTGGTAGAAAAAGCTGCTCTGGCCGAGAAAAACACTTTTGGTGCAACATGCAGGTACATTTGAGTTTCCCAGGCAAACGAAAGAAGTTACACCAAAGTTTCTAGTTT
Organism: Laterallus jamaicensis coturniculus; assembly: GCA_022605575.1. NCBI lineage: Eukaryota > Metazoa > Chordata > Aves > Gruiformes > Rallidae > Laterallus > Laterallus jamaicensis. The sequence continues at coordinate 5,228,896 of JAKCOX010000001.1, forward strand.
CTGTTTGTGTCTCCCCTGAGGAGGTTTCAGGCTAGCAATGTCTTTCAGTACTATCTCTTTTGGTTTGGAAGCTATTGCTGGACGTTTGGCATGTTTGGTAGAAAAAGCTGCTCCGGCCGAGAAAAACACTTTTGGTGCACCATGCAGGTACATTTGAGTTTCCCAGGCAAACGAAAGCAGTGACACCAAAGTTTCTAGTTTCTGTTTGTGTCTCCCCTGAGGAGGTTTCAGGCCAGCTATGTCTTTCAGTACTATCTCTTTTGGTTTGGAAGCTATTGCTGGACGTTTGGTAGAAAAAGCTGCTCAGGCCGAGAATAACACTTTTGGTGCACCATGCAGGTACATTTGAGTTTCCCAGGCAAACGAAAGCAGTGACACCAAAGTTTCTAGTTTCTGTTTGTGTCTCCCCTGAGGAGGTTTCAGGCCAGCTATGTCTTTCAGTACTATCTCTTTTGGTTTGGAAGCTATTGCTGGACGTTTGGCATGTTTGGTAGAAAAAGCTTCTCAGGCCGAGAAAAACACTTTTGGTGCACCATGCAGGTACATTTGAGTTTCCCAGGCAAACGAAAGCAGTGACACCAAAGTTTCTAGTTTCTGTTTGTGTCTCCCCTGAGGAGGTTTCAGGCCAGCTATGTCTTTCAGTACTATCTCTTTTGGTTTGGAAGGTATTGCTGGACGTTTTGTAGAAAAAGCTGCTCTGGCCGAGAAAAACACTTTTGGTGCACCATGCAGGTACATTTGAGTTTCCCAGGCAAACGAAAGCAGTTACACCAAAGTTTCTAGTTTCTGTTTGTGTCTCCCCTGAGGAGGTTTCAGGCTAGCAATGTCTTTCAGTACTATCTCTTTTGGTTTGGAAGCTATTGCTGGACGTTTGGCATGTTTGGTAGAAAAAGCTTCTCCGGCCGAGAAAAACACTTTTGGTGCACCATGCAGGTACATTTGAGTTTCCCAGGCAAACGAAAGCAGTGACACCAAAGTTTCTAGTTTCTGTTTGTGTCTCCCCTGAGGAGGTTTCAGACCAGCTATGTCTTTCAGTACTATCTCTTTTGGTTTGGAAGCTATTGCTGGACTTTTGGTAGAAAAAGCTGCTCTGGCCGAGAAAAACACTTTTAGTGCACCATGCAGGTACATTTGAGTTTCCCAGGCAAACGAAAGCAGTTACACCAAAGTTTCTAGTTTCTGTTTGTGTCTCCCCTGAGGAGGTTTCAGGCTAGCAATGTCTCTCAGTACTATCTCTTTTGGTTTGGAAGCTATTGCTGGACGTTTGGCATGTTTGTTAGAAAAAGCTGCTCTGGCCGAGAAAACTATTTTTGGTGCACCATGCAGGTACATTTGAGTTTCCCAGGCAAACGAAAGCAGTTACACCAAAGTTTCTAGTTTCTGTTTGTGTCTCCCCTGAGGAGGTTTCAGGCCAGCTATGTCTTTCAGTACTATCTCTTTTGGTTTGGAAGCTATTGCTGGACGTTTGGTAGAAAAAGCTGCTCCGGCCGAGAAAAACACTTTTGGTGCACCATGCAGGTACATTTGAGTTTCCCAGGCAAACGAAAGCAGTTACACCAAAGTTTCTGGTTTCTGTTTGTGTCTCCCCTGAGGAGGTTTCAGGCTAGCAATGTCTTTCAGTACTATCTCTTTTGGTTTGGAAGCTATTGCTGGACGTTTGGCATGTTTGGTAGAAAAAGCTTCTCCGGCCGAGAAAAACACTTTTGGTGCACCATGCAGGTACATTTGAGTTTCCCAGGCAAACGAAAGCTGTTACACCAAAGTTTCTAGTTTCTGTTTGTGTCTCCCCTGAGGAGGTTTCAGGCCAGCTATGTCTTTCAGTACTATCTCTTTTGGTTTGGAAGCTATTGCTGGACGTTTGGCATGTTTGGTAGAAAAAGCTTCTCCGGCCGAGAAAAACACTTTTGGTGCACCATGCAGGTACATTTGAGTTTCCCAGGCAAACGAAAGCAGTGACACCAAAGTTTCTAGTTTCTGTTTGTGTCTCCCCTGAGGAGGTTTCAGACCAGCTATGTCTTTCAGTACTATCTCTTTTGGTTTGGAAGCTATTGCTGGACTTTTGGTAGAAAAAGCTGCTCTGGCCGAGAAAAACACTTTTGGTGCACCATGCAGGTACATTTGAGTTTCCCAGGCAAACGAAAGCAGTTACACCAAAGTTTCTAGTTTCTGTTTGTGTCTCCCCTGAGGAGGTTTCAGGCTAGCAATGTCTCTCAGTACTATCTCTTTTGGTTTGGAAGCTATTGCTGGATGTTTGGCATGTTTGTTAGAAAAAGCTGCTCTGGCCGAGAAAACTATTTTTGGTGCACCATGCAGGTACATTTGAGTTTCCCAGGCAAACGAAAGCAGTTACACCAAAGTTTCTAGTTTCTGTTTGTGTCTCCCCTGAGGAGGTTTCAGGCTAGCAATGTCTTTCAGTACTATCTCTTTTGGTTTGGAAGCTATTGCTGGACGTTTGGTAGAAAACTCTTCTCCGGCCGAGAAAAACACTTTTGGTGCACCATGCAGGTACATTTGAGTTTCCCAGGCAAATGAAAGCAGTTACACCAAAGTTTCTAGTTTCTGTTTGTGTCTCCCCTGAGGAGGTTTCAGGCCAGCTATGTCTTTCAGTACTATCTCTTTTGGTTTGGAAGCTATTGCTGGACGTTTGGTAGAAAAAGCTGCTCCGGCCGAGAAAAACACTTTTGGTGCACCATGCAGGTACATTTGAGTTTCCCAGGCAAACGAAAGCAGTTACACCAAAGTTTCTGGTTTCTGTTTGTGTCTCCCCTGAGGAGGTTTCAGGCCAGCTATGTCTTTCAGTACTATCTCTTTTGGTTTGGAAGCTATTGCTGGACGTTTGGTAGAAAAAGCTGCTCCGGCCGAGAAAAACACTTTTGGTGCACCATGCAGGTACATTTGAGTTTCCCAGGCAAACGAAAGCAGTTACACCAAAGTTTCTAGTTTCTGTTTGTGTCTCCCCTGAGGAGGTTTCAGGCCAGCTATGTCTTTCAGTACTATCTCTTTTGGTTTGGAAGCTATTGCTGGACGTTTGGTAGAAAAAGCTGCTCCGGCCGAGAAAAACACTTTTGGTGCACCATGCAGGTACATTTGAGTTTCCCAGGCAAACGAAAGCAGTTACACCAAAGTTTCTAGTTTCTGTTTGTGTCTCCCCTGAGGAGGTTTCAGGCCAGCTATGTCTTTCAGTACTATCTCTTTTGGTTTGGAGGCTATTGCTGGACGTTTGGCATGTTTGATAGAAAAAGCTTCTCCGGCCGAGAAAAAAACTATTGGTGCACCATGCAGGTACATTTGAGTTTCCCAGGCAAACGAAAGCAGTTACACCAAAGTTTCTAGTTTCTGTTTGTGTCTCCCCTGAGGAGGTTTCAGGCCAGCAATGTCTTTCAGTACTATCTCTTTTGGTTTAGAAGCTATTGCTGGATGTTTGGCATGTTTGGTAGAAAAAGCTGCTCCGGCCAAGAAAAACACTTTTGGTGCACCATGCAGGTACATTTGAGTTTCCCAGGCAAACGAAAGCAGTGACACCAAAGTTTCTAGTTTCTGTTTGTGTCTCCCCTGAGGAGGTTTCAGGCCAGCAATATCTTTCAGAACTATCTCTTTTGGTTTGGAAGCTATTGCTGGACGTTTGGTAGAAAAAGCTGCTCCGGCCGTGAAAAACACTTTTGGTGCACCATGCAGGTACATTTGAGTTTCCCAGGCAAACGAAAGCAGTTACACCAAAGTTTCTAGTTTCTGCTTGTGTCTCCCCTGAGGAGGTTTCAGGCCAGCAATATCTTTCAGAACTATCTCTTTTGGTTTGGAAGCTATTGCTGGACGTTTGGTAGAAAAAGCTGCTCTGGCCGAGAAAAACACTTTTGGTGCACCATGCAGGTACATTTGAGTTTCCCAGGCAAACGAAAGCAGTTACACCAAAGTTTCTAGTTTCTGTTTGTGTCTCCCCTGAGGAGGTTTCAGGCCAGCTATGTCTTTCAGTACTATCTCTTTTGGTTTGGAAGCTATTGCTGGACGTTTGGCATGTTTGGTAGAAAAAGCTGCTCCGGCCGAGAAAAACACTTTTGGTGCACCATGCAGGTACATTTGAGTTTCCCAGGCAAACGAAAGCAGTTACACCAAAGTTTCTAGTTTCTGTTTGTGTCTCCCCTGAGGAGGTTTCAGGCCAGCTATGTCTTTCAGTACTATCTCTTTTGGTTTGGAAGCTATTGCTGGACGTTTGGTAGAAAACTCTTCTCCGGCCGAGAAAAACACATTTGGTGCACCATGCAGGTACATTTGAGTTTCCCAGGCAAACGAAAGCAGTTACACCAAAGTTTCTAGTTTCTGTTTGTGTCTCCCCTGAGGAGGTTTCAGGCCAGCTATGTCTTTCAGTACTATCTCTTTTGGTTTGGAAGCTATTGCTGGACGTTTCGTAGAAAAAGCTTCTCCGGCCGAGAAAAACACTTTTGGTGCACCATGCAGGTACATTTGAGTTTCCCAGGCAAACGAAAGCAGTTACACCAAAGTTTCTAGTTTCTGTTTGTGTCTCCCCTGAGGAGGTTTCAGGCCAGCAATATCTTTCAGAACTATCTCTTTTGGTTTGGAAGCTATTGCTGGACGTTTGGTAGAAAAAGTTGCTCTGGCCGAGAAAAACACTTTTAGTGCACCATGCAGGTACATTTGAGTTTCCCAGGCAAACGAAAGCAGTGACACCAAAGTTTCTAGTTTCTGTTTGTGTCTCCCCTGAGGAGGTTTCAGGCTAGCAATGTCTTTCAGTACTATCTCTTTTGGTTTGGAAGCTATTGCTGGACGTTTGGCATGTTTGGTAGAAAAAGCTGCTCCGGCCGAGAAAAACACTTTTGGTGCACCATGCAGGTACATTTGAGTTTCCCAGGCAAACGAAAGCAGTGACACCAAAGTTTCTAGTTTCTGTTTGTGTCTCCCCTGAGGAGGTTTCAGGCTAGCAATGTCTTTCAGTACTATCTCTTTTGGTTTGGAAGGTATTGCTGGACGTTTGGCATGTTTGGTAGAAAAAGCTGCTCCGGCCGAGAAAAACACTTTTGGTGCACCATGCAGGTACATTTGAGTTTCCCAGGCAAACGAAAGCAGTGACACCAAAGTTTCTAGTTTCTGTTTGTGTCTCCCCTGAGGAGGTTTCAGGCCAGCTATGTCTTTCAGTACTATCTCTTTTGGTTTGGAAGCTATTGCTGGACGTTTGGTAGAAAAAGCTGCTCTGGCCGAGAAAAACACTTTTGGTGCACCATGCAGGTACATTTGAGTTTCCCAGGCAAACGAAAGCAGTTACACCAAAGTTTCTAGTTTCTGTTTGTGTCTCCCCTGAGGAGGTTTCAGGCTAGCAATGTCTTTCAGTACTATCTCTTTTGGTTTGGAAGCTATTGCTGGACGTTTGGCATGTTTGGAAGAAAAAGCTGCTCTGGCCGAGAAAAACACTTTTGGTGCACCATGCAGGTACATTTGAGTTTCCCAGGCAAACGAAAGCAGTTACACCAAAGTTTCTAGTTTCTGCTTGTGTCTCCCCTGAGGAGGTTTCAGGCCAGCAATATCTTTCAGAACTATCTCTTTTGGTTTGGAAGCTATTGCTGGACGTTTGGTAGAAAAAGCTGCTCTGGCCGAGAAAAACACTTTTGGTGCACCATGCAGGTACATTTGAGTTTCCCAGGCAAACGAAAGCAGTTACACCAAAGTTTCTAGTTTCTGTTTGTGTCTCCCCTGAGGAGGTTTCAGGCCAGCTATGTCTTTCAGTACTATCTCTTTTGGTTTGGAAGCTATTGCTGGACGTTTGGCATGTATGGTAGAAAAAGCTGCTCCGGCCGAGAAAAACACTTTTGGTGCACCATGCAGGTACATTTGAGTTTCCCAGGCAAACGAAAGCAGTTACACCAAAGTTTCTAGTTTCTGTTTGTGTCTCCCCTGAGGAGGTTTCAGGCCAGCTATGTCTTTCAGTACTATCTCTTTTGGTTTGGAAGCTATTGCTGGACGTTTGGTAGAAAACTCTTCTCCGGTTGAGAAAAACACTTTTGGTGCACCATGCAGGTACATTTGAGTTTCCCAGGCAAACGAAAGCAGTTACACCAAAGTTTCTAGTTTCTGTTTGTGTCTCCCCTGAGGAGGTTTCAGGCCAGCTATGTCTTTCAGTACTATCTCTTTTGGTTTGGAAGCTATTGCTGGACGTTTGGTAGAAAAAGTTGCTCTGGCCGAGAAAAACACTTTTGGTGCACCATGCAGGTACTTTTGAGTTTCCCAGGCAAACGAAAGCAGTTACACCAAAGTTTCTAGTTTCTGTTTGTGTCTCCCCTGAGGAGGTTTCAGGCTAGCAATGTCTTTCAGTACTATCTCTTTTGGTTTGGAAGCTATTGCTGGACGTTTGGTAGAAAACTCTTCTCCGGCCGAGAAAAACACTTTTGGTGCACCATGCAGGTACATTTGAGTTTCCCAGGCAAATGAAAGCAGTTACACCAAAGTTTCTAGTTTCTGTTTGTGTCTCCCCTGAGGAGGTTTCAGGCCAGCTATGTCTTTCAGTACTATCTCTTTTGGTTTGGAAGCTATTGCTGGACGTTTCGTAGAAAAAGCTGCTCCGGCCGAGAAAAACACTTTTGGTGCACCATGCAGGTACATTTGAGTTTCCCAGGCAAACGAAAGCAGTTACACCAAAGTTTCTAGTTTCTGTTTGTGTCTCCCCTGAGGAGGTTTCAGGCCAGCAATATCTTTCAGAACTATCTCTTTTGGTTTGGAAGCTATTGCTGGACGTTTGGTAGAAAAAGTTGCTCTGGCCGAGAAAAACACTTTTAGTGCACCATGCAGGTACATTTGAGTTTCCCAGGCAAACGAAAGCAGTTACACCAAAGTTTCTAGTTTCTGTTTGTGTCTCCCCTGAGGAGGTTTCAGGCTAGCAATGTCTTTCAGTACTATCTCTTTTGGTTTGGAAGCTATTGCTGACGTTTGGCATGTTTGGTAGAAAAAGCTGCTCCGGCCGAGAAAAACACTTTTGGTGCACCATGCAGGTACATTTGAGTTTCCCAGGCAAACGAAAGCAGTGACACCAAAGTTTCTAGTTTCTGTTTGTGTCTCCCCTGAGGAGGTTTCAGGCTAGCAATGTCTTTCAGTACTATCTCTTTTGGTTTGGAAGCTATTGCTGGACGTTTGGCATGTTTGGTAGAAAAAGCTGCTCCGGCCGAGAAAAACACTTTTGGTGCACCATGCAGGTACATTTGAGTTTCCCAGGCAAACGAAAGCAGTTACACCAAAGTTTCTAGTTTCTGTTTGTATCTCCCCTGAGGAGGTTTCAGGCCAGCTATGTCTTTCAGTACTATCTCTTTTGGTTTGGAAGCTATTGCTGGACGTTTGGTAGAAAAAGCTGCTCTGGCCGAGAAAAACACTTTTGGTGCACCATGCAGGTACATTTGAGTTTCCCAGGCAAACGAAAGCAGTTACACCAAAGTTTCTAGTTTCTGTTTGTGTCTCCCCTGAGGAGGTTTCAGGCTAGCAATGTCTTTCAGGACTATCTCTTTTGGTTTGGAAGCTATTGCTGGACGTTTGGCATGTTTGGAAGAAAAAGCTGCTCTGGCCGAGAAAAACACTTTTGGTGCACCATGCAGGTACATTTGAGTTTCCCAGGCAAACGAAAGCAGTTACACCAAAGTTTCTAGTTTCTGCTTGTGTCTCCCCTGAGGAGGTTTCAGGCCAGCAATATCTTTCAGAACTATCTCTTTTGGTTTGGAAGCTATTGCTGGACGTTTGGTAGAAAAAGCTGCTCTGGCCGAGAAAAACACTTTTGGTGCACCATGCAGGTACATTTGAGTTTCCCAGGCAAACGAAAGCAGTTACACCAAAGTTTCTAGTTTCTGTTTGTGTCTCCCCTGAGGAGGTTTCAGGCCAGCTATGTCTTTCAGTACTATCTCTTTTGGTTTGGAAGCTATTGCTGGACGTTTGGCATGTATGGTAGAAAAAGCTGCTCCGGCCGAGAAAAACACTTTTGGTGCACCATGCAGGTACATTTGAGTTTCCCAGGCAAACGAAAGCAGTTACACCAAAGTTTCTAGTTTCTGTTTGTGTCTCCCCTGAGGAGGTTTCAGGCCAGCTATGTCTTTCAGTACTATCTCTTTTGGTTTGGAAGCTATTGCTGTACGTTTGGTAGAAAACTCTTCTCCGGTTGAGAAAAACACTTTTGGTGCACCATGCAGGTACATTTGAGTTTCCCAGGCAAACGAAAGCAGTTACACCAAAGTTTCTAGTTTCTGTTTGTGTCTCCCCTGAGGAGGTTTCAGGCCAGCTATGTCTTTCAGTACTATCTCTTTTGGTTTGGAAGCTATTGCTGGACGTTTCGTAGAAAATGCTGCTCCGGCCGAGAAAAACACTTTTGGTGCACCATGCAGGTACATTTGAGTTTCCCAGGCAAACGAAAGCAGTTACACCAAAGTTTCTAGCTTCTGTTTGTGTCTCCCCTGAGGAGGTTTCAGGCCAGCTATGTCTTTCAGTACTATCTCTTTTGGTTTGGAAGCTATTGCTGGACGTTTGGTAGAAAAAGTTGCTCTGGCCGAGAAAAACACTTTTGGTGCACCATGCAGGTACTTTTGATTTTCCCAGGCAAACGAAAGCAGTTACACCAAAGTTTCTAGTTTCTGTTTGTGTCTCCCCTGAGGAGGTTTCAGGCTAGCAATGTCTTTCAGTACTATCTCTTTTTGTTTGGAAGCTATTGCTGGACGTTTGGCATGTTTGGTAGAAAAAGCTGCTCCGGCCGAGAAAAACACTTTTGGTGCACCATGCAGGTACATTTGAGTTTCCCAGGCAAACGAAAGCAGTGACACCAAAGTTTCTAGTTTCTGTTTGTGTCTCCCCTGAGGAGGTTTCAGGCTAGCAATGTCTTTCAGTACTATCTCTTTTGGTTTGGAAGCTATTGCTGGACGTTTGGCATGTTTGTTAGAAAATGCTGCTCTGGCCGAGAAAAACACTTTTGGTGCACCATGCAGGTACATTTGAGTTTCCCAGGCAAACGAAAGCAGTTACACCAAAGTTTCTAGTTTCTGTTTGTGTCTCCCCTGAGGAGGTTTCAGGCCAGCAATATCTTTCAGAACTATCTCTTTTGGTTTGGAAGCTATTGCTGGACGTTTGGTAGAAAAAGCTGCTCTGGCCGAGAAAAACACTTTTGGTGCACCATGCAGGTACATTTGAGTTTCCCAGGCAAACGAAAGCAGTTACACCAAAGTTTCTAGTTTCTGTTTGTGTCTCCCCTGAGGAGGTTTCAGGCCAGCTATGTCTTTCAGTACTATCTCTTTTGGTTTGGAAGCTATTGCTGGACGTTTGGCATGTTTGGTAAAAAAAGCTGCTCCGGCCGAGAAAAACACTTTTGGTGCACCATGCAGGTACATTTGAGTTTCCCAGGCAAACGAAAGCAGTTACACCAAAGTTTCTAGTTTCTGTTTGTGTCTCCCCTGAGGAGGTTTCAGGCCAGCTATGTCTTTCAGTACTATCTCTTTTGGTTTGGAAGCTATTGTTGGACGTTTGGTAGAAAAAGCTTCTCCGGCCGAGAAAAACACTTTTAGTGCACCATGCAGGTACATTTGAGTTTCCCAGGCAAACGAAAGCAGTTACACCAAAGTTTCTAGTTTCTGTTTGTGTCTCCCCTGAGGCGTTTTCAGGCTAGCAATGTCTTTCAGTACTATCTCTTTTGGTTTGGAAGCTATTGCTGGACTTTTGGTAGAAAAAGCTGCTCCGGCCGAGAAAAACACTTTTGGTGCACCATGCAGGTACATTTGAGTTTCCCAGGCAAACGAAAGCAGTTACACCAAAGTTTCTAGTTTCTGTTTGTGTCTCCCCTGAGGAGGTTTCTGACCAGCTATGTCTTTCAGAACTATCTCTTTTGGTTTGGAAGCTATTGCTGGACGTTTGGTAGAAAAAGCTTCTCCGGCCGAGAAAAACACTTTTGGTGCACCATGCAGGTACATTTGAGTTTCCCAGGCAAACGAAAGCAGTTACACCAAAGTTTCTAGTTTCTGTTTGTGTCTCCCCTGAGGAGGTTTCAGGCCAGCAATATTTTTCTGTACTATCTCTTTTGGTTTGGAAGCTATTGCTGGACGTTTGGTAGAAAAAGCTGCTCCGGCCGAGAAAAACACTTTTGGTGCACCATGCAGGTACATTTGAGTTTCCCAGGCAAACGAAAGCAGTTACACCAAAGTTTCTAGTTTCTGTTTGTGTCTCCCCTGAGGAGGTTTCAGGCCAGCTATGTCTTTCAGTACTATCTCTTTTGGTTTGGAAGCTATTGCTGGACGTTTGGTAGAAAAAGCTGCTCTGGCCGAGAAAAACACTTTTGGTGCACCATGCAGGTACATTTGAGTTTCCCAGGCAAACGAAAGCAGTTACACCAAAGTTTCTAGTTTCTGTTTGTGTCTCCCCTGAGGAGGTTTCAGGCCAGCAATATCTTTCAGAACTATCTCTTTTGGTTTGGAAGCTATTGCTGGACGTTTGGTAGAAAAAGCTGCTCTGGCCGAGAAAAACACTTTTGGTGCACCATGCAGGTACATTTGAGTTTCCCAGGCAAACGAAAGCAGTTACACCAAAGTTTCTAGTTTCTGTTTGTGTCTCCCCTGAGGAGGTTTCAGGCCAGCTATGTCTTTCAGTACTATCTCTTTTGGTTTGGAAGCTATTGCTGGACGTTTGGCATGTTTGGTAGAAAAAGCTGCTCCGGCCGAGAAAAACACTTTTGGTGCACCATGCAGGTACATTTGAGTTTCCCAGGCAAACGAAAGCAGTTACACCAAAGTTTCTAGTTTCTGTTTGTGTCTCCCCTGAGGAGGTTTCAGGCCAGCTATGTCTTTCAGTACTATCTCTTTTGGTTTGGAAGCTATTGCTGGATGTTTGGTAGAAAACTCTTCTCCGGCCGAGAAAAACACTTTTGGTGCACCATGCAGGTACATTTGAGTTTCCCAGGCAAACGAAAGCAGTTACACCAAAGTTTCTAGTTTCTGTTTGTGTCTCCCCTGAGGAGGTTTCAGGCCAGCTATGTCTTTCAGTACTATCTCTTTTGGTTTGGAAGCTATTGCTGGACGTTTCGTAGAAAAAGCTGCTCCGGCCGAGAAAAACACTTTTGGTGCACCATGCAGGTACATTTGAGTTTCCCAGGCAAACGAAAGCAGTTACACCAAAGTTTCTAGTTTCTGTTTGTGTCTCCCCTGAGGAGGTTTCAGGCCAGCAATATCTTTCAGAACTATCTCTTTTGGTTTGGAAGCTATTGCTGGACGTTTGGTAGAAAAAGCTGCTCTGGCCGAGAAAAACACTTTTGGTGCACCATGCAGGTACATTTGAGTTTCCCAGGCAAACGAAAGCAGTGACACCAAAGTTTCTAGTTTCTGTTTGTGTCTCCCCTGAGGAGGTTTCAGGCCAGCTATGTCTTTCAGTACTATCTCTTTTGGTTTGGAAGCTATTGCTGGACGTTTGGCATGTTTGGTAGAAAAAGCTTCTCCGGCCGAGAAAAACACTTTTGGTGCACCATGCAGGTACATTTGAGTTTCCCAGGCAAACGAAAGCAGTTACACCAAAGTTTCTAGTTTCTGTTTGTGTCTCCCCTGAGGAGGTTTCAGGCCAGCTATGTCTTTCAGTACTATCTCTTTTGGTTTGGAAGCTATTGCTGGACGTTTGGTAGAAAAAGCTGCTCTGGCCGAGAAAAACACTTTTGGTGCAACATGCAGGTACATTTGAGTTTCCCAGGCAAACGAAAGAAGTTACACCAAAGTTTCTAGTTTCTGTTTGTGTCTCCCCTGAGGAGGTTTCAGGCTAGCAATGTCTTTCAGTACTATCTCTTTTGGTTTGGAAGCTATTGCTGGACGTTTGGCATGTTTGGTAGAAAAAGCTTCTCCGGCCGAGAAAAACACTTTTGGTGCACCATGCAGGTACATTTGAGTTTCCCAGGCAAACGAAAGCAGTGACACCAAAGTTTCTAGTTTCTGTTTGTGTCTCCCCTGAGGAGGTTTCAGGCCAGCTATGTCTTTCAGTACTATCTCTTTTGGTTTGGAAGCTATTGCTGGACATTTGGTAGAAAAAGCTGCTCCGGCCGAGAAAAACACTTTTGGTGCACCATGCAGGTACATTTGAGTTTCCCAGGCAAACGAAAGCAGTTACACCAAAGTTTCTAGTTTCTATTTGTGTCTCCCCTGAGGAGGTTTCAGGCCAGCTATGTCTTTCAGTACTATCTCTTTTGGTTTGGAAGCTATTGCTGGACGTTTGGCATGTTTGGTAGAAAAAGCTGCTCCGGCCGAGAAAAACACTTTTGGTGCACCATGCAGGTACATTTGAGTTTCCCAGGCAAACGAAAGCAGTTACACCAAAGTTTCTAGTTTCTGTTTGTGTCTCCCCTGAGGAGGTTTCAGGCCAGCTATGTCTTTCAGTACTATCTCTTTTGGTTTGGAAGCTATTGCTGGATGTTTGGTAGAAAACTCTTCTCCGGCCGAGAAAAACACTTTTGGTGCACCATGCAGGTACATTTGAGTTTCCCAGGCAAACGAAAGCAGTTACACCAAAGTTTCTAGTTTCTGTTTGTGTCTCCCCTGAGGAGGTTTCAGGCCAGCTATGTCTTTCAGTACTATCTCTTTTGGTTTGGAAGCTATTGCTGGACGTTTCGTAGAAAAAGCTGCTCCGGCCGAGAAAAACACTTTTGGTGCACCATGCAGGTACATTTGAGTTTCCCAGGCAAACGAAAGCAGTTACACCAAAGTTTCTAGTTTCTGTTTGTGTCTCCCCTGAGGAGGTTTCAGGCCAGCAATATCTTTCAGAACTATCTCTTTTGGTTTGGAAGCTATTGCTGGACGTTTGGTAGAAAAAGCTGCTCTGGCCGAGAAAAACACTTTTGGTGCACCATGCAGGTACATTTGAGTTTCCCAGGCAAACGAAAGCAGTGACACCAAAGTTTCTAGTTTCTGTTTGTGTCTCCCCTGAGGAGGTTTCAGGCCAGCTATGTCTTTCAGTACTATCTCTTTTGGTTTGGAAGCTATTGCTGGACGTTTGGCATGTTTGGTAGAAAAAGCTTCTCCGGCCGAGAAAAACACTTTTGGTGCACCATGCAGGTACATTTGAGTTTCCCAGGCAAACGAAAGCAGTTACACCAAAGTTTCTAGTTTCTGTTTGTGTCTCCCCTGAGGAGGTTTCAGGCCAGCTATGTCTTTCAGTACTATCTCTTTTGGTTTGGAAGCTATTGCTGGACGTTTGGTAGAAAAAGCTGCTCTGGCCGAGAAAAACACTTTTGGTGCAACATGCAGGTACATTTGAGTTTCCCAGGCAAACGAAAGAAGTTACACCAAAGTTTCTAGTTTCTGTTTGTGTCTCCCCTGAGGAGGTTTCAGGCTAGCAATGTCTTTCAGTACTATCTCTTTTGGTTTGGAAGCTATTGCTGGACGTTTGGCATGTTTGGTAGAAAAAGCTTCTCCGGCCGAGAAAAACACTTTTGGTGCACCATGCAGGTACATTTGAGTTTCCCAGGCAAACGAAAGCAGTGACACCAAAGTTTCTAGTTTCTGTTTGTGTCTCCCCTGAGGAGGTTTCAGGCCAGCTATGTCTTTCAGTACTATCTCTTTTGGTTTGGAAGCTATTGCTGGACATTTGGTAGAAAAAGCTGCTCCGGCCGAGAAAAACACTTTTGGTGCACCATGCAGGTACATTTGAGTTTCCCAGGAAAACGAAAGCAGTTACACCAAAGTTTCTAGTTTCTGTTTGTGTCTCCCCTGAGGAGGTTTCAGGCCAGCTATGTCTTTCAGTACTATCTCTTTTGGTTTGGAAGCTATTGCTGGACGTTTTGTAGAAAAAGCTTCTCCGGCCGAGAAAAACACTTTTGGTGCACAATGCAGGTACATTTGAGTTTCCCAGGCAAACGAAAGCAGTTACACCAAAGTTTCTAGTTTCTGTTTGTGTCTCCCCTGAGGAGGTTTCAGGCCAGCTATGTCTTTCAGTACTATCTCTTTTGGTTTGGAAGCTATTGCTGGACGTTTGGTAGAAAAAGCTTCTCTGGCCGAGAAAAACACTTTTGGTGCACCATGCAGGTACATTTGAGTTTCCCAGGCAAACGAAAGCAGTGACACCAAAGTTTCTAGTTTCTGTTTGTGTCTCCCCTGAGGAGGTTTCAGGCCAGCTATGTCTTTCAGTACTATCTCTTTTGGTTTGGAAGCTATTGCTGGACGTTTGGTAGAAAAAGCTGCTCAGGCCGAGAATAACACTTTTGGTGCACCATGCAGGTACATTTGAGTTTCCCAGGCAAACGAAAGCAGTTACACCAAAGTTTCTAGTTTCTGTTTGTGTCTCCCCTGAGGAGGTTTCAGGCCAGCTATGTCTTTCAGTACTATCTCTTTTGGTTTGGAAGCTATTGCTGGACGTTTGGCATGTTTGGTAGAAAAAGCTTCTCAGGCCGAGAAAAACACTTTTGGTGCACCATGCAGGTACATTTGAGTTTCCCAGGCAAACGAAAGCAGTGACACCAAAGTTTCTAGTTTCTGTTTGTGTCTCCCCTGAGGAGGTTTCAGGCCAGCTATGTCTTTCAGTACTATCTCTTTTGGTTTGGAAGGTATTGCTGGACGTTTTGTAGAAAAAGCTGCTCTGGCCGAGAAAAACACTTTTGGTGCACCATGCAGGTACATTTGAGTTTCCCAGGCAAACGAAAGCAGTGACACCAAAGTTTCTAGTTTCTGTTTGTGTCTCCCCTGAGGAGGTTTCAGGCTAGCAATGTCTTTCAGTACTATCTCTTTTGGTTTGGAAGCTATTGCTGGACGTTTGGCATGTTTGGTAGAAAAAGCTTCTCCGGCCGAGAAAAACACTTTTGGTGCACCATGCAGGTACATTTGAGTTTCCCAGGCAAACGAAAGCTGTTACACCAAAGTTTCTAGTTTCTGTTTGTGTCTCCCCTGAGGAGGTTTCAGGCCAGCTATGTCTATCAGTACTATCTCTTTTGGTTTGGAAGCTATTGCTGGACGTTTGGCATGTTTGGTAGAAAAAGCTTCTCCGGCCGAGAAAAACACTTTTGGTGCACCATGCAGGTACATTTGAGTTTCCCAGGCAAACGAAAGCAGTGACACCAAAGTTTCTAGTTTCTGTTTGTGTCTCCCCTGAGGAGGTTTCAGACCAGCTATGTCTTTCAGTACTATCTCTTTTGGTTTGGAAGCTATTGCTGGACTTTTGGTAGAAAAAGCTGCTCTGGCCGAGAAAAACACTTTTGGTGCACCATGCAGGTACATTTGAGTTTCCCAGGCAAACGAAAGCAGTTACACCAAAGTTTCTAGTTTCTGGTTGTGTCTCCCCTGAGGAGGTTTCAGGCCAGCTATGTCTTTCAGTACTATCTCTTTTGGTTTGGAAGCTATTGCTGGACGTTTGGTAGAAAAACTTCTCCGGCCGAGAAAAACACTTTTGGAGCACCATGCAGGTACATTTGAGATTCCCAGGCAAACGAAAGCAGTGACACCAAAGTTTCTAGTTTCTGTTTGTGTCTCCCCTGAGGAGGTTTCAGGCCAGCAATATTTTTCAGTACTATCTCTTTTGGTTTGGAAGCTATTGCTGGACGTTTGGTAGAAAAAGCTGCTCCGGCCGAGAAAAACACTTTTGGTGCACCATGCAGGTACATTTGAGTTTCCCAGGAAAACGAAAGCAGTTACACCAAAGTTTCTAGTTTCTGTTTGTGTCTCCCCTGAGGAGGTTTCAGGCCAGCAATATCTTTCAGTACTATCTCTTTTGGTTTGGAAGCTATTGCTGGACGTTTGGTAGAAAAAGCTGCTCCGGCCGAGAAAAACACTTTTGGTGCACCATGCAGGTACTTTTGAGTTTCCCAGGCAAACGAAAGCAGTGACACCAAAGTTTCTAGTTTCTGTTTGTGTCTCCCCTGAGGAGGTTTCAGGCCAGCTATGTCTTTCAGTACTATCTCTTTTGGTTTGGAAGCTATTGCTGGACGTTTGGTAGAAAAAGCTGCTCCGGCCGAGAAAAACACTTTTGGTGCACCATGCAGGTACATTTGAGTTTCCCAGGCAAACGAAAGCAGTTACACCAAAGTTTCTAGTTTCTGTTTGTGTCTCCCCTGAGGAGGTTTCAGGCCAGCTATGTCTTTCAGTACTATCTCTTTTGGTTTGGAAGCTATTGCTGGACGTTTGGTAGAAAAAGCTGCTCCGGCCGAGAAAAACACTTTTGGTGCACCATGCAGGTACATTTGAGTTTCCCAGGCAAACGAAAGCAGTTACACCAAAGTTTCTAGTTTCTGTTTGTGTCTCCCCTGAGGAGGTTTCAGGCCAGCTATGTCTTTCAGTACTATCTCTTTTGGTTTGGAAGCTATTGCTGGACGTTTGGTAGAAAACTCTTCTCCGGCCGAGAAAAACACTTTTGGTGCACCATGCAGGTACATTTGAGTTTCCCAGGCAAACGAAAGCAGTTACACCAAAGTTTCTAGTTTCTGTTTGTGTCTCCCCTGAGGAGGTTTCAGGCCTGCTATGTCTTTCAGTACTATCTCTTTTGGTTTGGAAGCTATTGCTGGACGTTTGGTAGAAAAAGCTGCTCCGGCCGAGAAAAACACTTTTGGTGCACCATGCAGGTACATTTGAGTTTCCCAGGCAAACGAAAGCAGTTACACCAAAGTTTCTAGTTTCTGTTTGTGTCTCCCCTGAGGAGGTTTCAGGCCAGCTATGTCTTTCAGTACTATCTCTTTTGGTTTGGAAGCTATTGCTGGACGTTTGGCATGTTTGATAGAAAAAGCTTCTCCGGCCGAGAAAAACACTATTGGTGCACCATGCAGGTACATTTGAGTTTCCCAGGCAAACGAAAGCAGTTACACCAAAGTTTCTAGTTTCTGTTTGTGTCTCCCCTGAGGAGGTTTCAGGCCAGCAATGTCTTTCAGTACTATCTCTTTTGGTTTGGAAGCTATTGCTGGATGTTTGGCATGTTTGGTAGAAAAAGCTGCTCCGGCGGAGAAAAACACTTTTGGTGCACCATGCAGGTACATTTGAGTTTCCCA
This sequence comes from Laterallus jamaicensis coturniculus, assembly GCA_022605575.1. Lineage (NCBI taxonomy): Eukaryota > Metazoa > Chordata > Aves > Gruiformes > Rallidae > Laterallus > Laterallus jamaicensis. The sequence goes on from JAKCOX010000001.1 coordinate 5,245,850, forward strand.
GGCAAACGAAAGCAGTGACACCAAAGTTTCTAGTTTCTGTTTGTGTCTCCCCTGAGGAGGTTTCAGGCCAGCAATATCTTTCAGTACTATCTCTTTTGGTTTGGAAGCTATTGCTGGACGTTTGGTAGAAAAAGCTGCTCCGGCCGTGAAAAACACTTTTGGTGCACCATGCAGGTACATTTGAGTTTCCCAGGCAAACGAAAGCAGTTACACCAAAGTTTCTAGTTTCTTTTTGTGTCTCCCCTGAGGAGGTTTCAGGCCAGCAATATCTTTCAGAACTATCTCTTTTGGTTTGGAAGCTATTGCTGGACGTTTGGTAGAAAAAGCTGCTCTGGCCGAGAAAAACACTTTTGGTGCACCATGCAGGTACATTTGAGTTTCCCAGGCAAACGAAAGCAGTTACACCAAAGTTTCTAGTTTCTGTTTGTGTCTCCCCTGAGGAGGTTTCAGGCCAGCTATGTCTTTCAGTACTATCTCTTTTGGTTTGGAAGCTATTGCTGGACGTTTGGCATGTTTGGTAGAAAAAGCTGCTCCGGCCGAGAAAAACACTTTTGGTGCACCATGCAGGTACATTTGAGTTTCCCAGGCAAACGAAAGCAGTTACACCAAAGTTTCTAGTTTCTGTTTGTGTCTCCCCTGAGGAGGTTTCAGGCCAGCTATGTCTTTCAGTACTATCTCTTTTGGTTTGGAAGCTATTGCTGGACGTTTGGTAGAAAACTCTTCTCCGGCCGAGAAAAACACATTTGGTGCACCTTGCAGGTACATTTGAGTTTCCCAGGCAAACGAAAGCAGTTACACCAAAGTTTCTAGTTTCTGTTTGTGTCTCCCCTGAGGAGGTTTCAGGCCAGCTATGTCTTTCAGTACTATCTCTTTTGGTTTGGAAGCTATTGCTGGACGTTTGGTAGAAAAAGCTGCTCCGGCCGAGAAAAACACTTTTGGTGCACCATGCAGGTACATTTGAGTTTCCCAGGCAAACGAAAGCAGTTACACCAAAGTTTCTAGTTTCTGTTTGTGTCTCCCCTGAGGAGGTTTCAGGCCAGCAATATCTTTCAGAACTATCTCTTTTGGTTTGGAAGCTATTGCTGGACGTTTGGTAGAAAAAGTTGCTCTGGCCGAGAAAAACACTTTTAGTGCACCATGCAGGTACATTTGAGTTTCCCAGGCAAACGAAAGCAGTTACACCAAAGTTTCTAGTTTCTGTTTGTGTCTCCCCTGAGGAGGTTTCAGGCTAGCAATGTCTTTCAGTACTATCTCTTTTGGTTTGGAAGCTATTGCTGGACGTTTGGCATGTTTGGTAGAAAAAGCTGCTCCGGCCGAGAAAAACACTTTTGGTGCACCATGCAGGTACATTTGAGTTTCCCAGGCAAACGAAAGCAGTGACACCAATGTTTCTAGTTTCTGTTTCTGTCTCCCCTGAGGAGGTTTCAGGCTAGCAATGTCTTTCAGTACTATCTCTTTTGGTTTGGAAGCTATTGCTGGACGTTTGGCATGTTTGGTAGAAAAAGCTGCTCCGGCCGAGAAAAACACTTTTGGTGCACCATGCAGGTACATTTGAGTTTCCCAGGCAAACGAAAGCAGTTACACCAAAGTTTCTAGTTTCTGTTTGTATCTCCCCTGAGGAGGTTTCAGGCCAGCTATGTCTTTCAGTACTATCTCTTTTGGTTTGGAAGCTATTGCTGGACGTTTGGTAGAAAAAGCTGCTCTGGCCGAGAAAAACACTTTTGGTGCACCATGCAGGTACATTTGAGTTTCCCAGGCAAACGAAAGCAGTTACACCAAAGTTTCTAGTTTCTGTTTGTGTCTCCCCTGAGGAGGTTTCAGGCTAGCAATGTCTTTCAGTACTATCTCTTTTGGTTTGGAAGCTATTGCTGGACGTTTGGTAGAAAACTCTTCTCCGGCCGAGAAAAACACTTTTGGTGCACCATGCAGGTACATTTGAGTTTCCCAGGCAAACGAAAGCAGTTACACCAAAGTTTCTAGTTTCTGTTTGTGTCTCCCCTGAGGAGGTTTCAGGCTAGCAATGTCTTTCAGTACTATCTCTTTTGGTTTGGAAGCTATTGCTGGACGTTTGGTAGAAAACTCTTCTCCGGCCGAGAAAAACACTTTTGGTGCACCATGCAGGTACATTTGAGTTTCCCAGGCAAACGAAAGCAGTTACACCAAAGTTTCTAGTTTCTGTTTGTGTCTCCCCTGAGGAGGTTTCAGGCCAGCTATGTCTTTCAGTACTATCTCTTTTGGTTTGGAAGCTATTGCTGGACGTTTCGTAGAAAAAGCTGCTCCGGCCGAGAAAAACACTTTTGGTGCACCATGCAGGTACATTTGAGTTTCCCAGGCAAACGAAAGCAGTTACACCAAAGTTTCTAGTTTCTGTTTGTGTCTCCCCTGAGGAGGTTTCAGGCCAGCAATATCTTTCAGAACTATCTCTTTTGGTTTGGAAGCTATTGCTGGACGTTTGGTAGAAAAAGTTGCTCTGGCCGAGAAAAACACTTTTAGTGCACCATGCAGGTACATTTGAGTTTCCCAGGCAAACGAAAGCAGTTACACCAAAGTTTCTAGTTTCTGTTTGTGTCTCCCCTGAGGAGGTTTCAGGCTAGCAATGTCTTTCAGTACTATCTCTTTTGGTTTGGAAGCTATTGCTGGACGTTTGGCATGTTTGGTAGAAAAAGCTGCTCCGGCCGAGAAAAACACTTTTGGTGCACCATGCAGGTACATTTGAGTTTCCCAGGCAAACGAAAGCAGTGACACCAAAGTTTCTAGTTTCTGTTTGTGTCTCCCCTGAGGAGGTTTCAGGCTAGCAATGTCTTTCAGTACTATCTCTTTTGGTTTGGAAGCTATTGCTGGACGTTTGGCATGTTTGGTAGAAAAAGCTGCTCCGGCCGAGAAAAACACTTTTGGTGCACCATGCAGGTACATTTGAGTTTCCCAGGCAAACGAAAGCAGTTACACCAAAGTTTCTAGTTTCTGTTTGTATCTCCCCTGAGGAGGTTTCAGGCCAGCTATGTCTTTCAGTACTATCTCTTTTGGTTTGGAAGCTATTGCTGGACGTTTGGTAGAAAAAGCTGCTCTGGCCGAGAAAAACACTTTTGGTGCACCATGCAGGTACATTTGAGTTTCCCAGGCAAACGAAAGCAGTTACACCAAAGTTTCTAGTTTCTGTTTGTGTCTCCCCTGAGGAGGTTTCAGGCTAGCAATGTCTTTCAGTACTATCTCTTTTGGTTTGGAAGCTATTGCTGGACGTTTGGTAGAAAACTCTTCTCCGGCCGAGAAAAACACTTTTGGTGCACCATGCAGGTACATTTGAGTTTCCCAGGCAAATGAAAGCAGTTACACCAAAGTTTCTAGTTTCTGTTTGTGTCTCCCCTGAGGAGGTTTCAGGCCAGCTATGTCTTTCAGTACTATCTCTTTTGGTTTGGAAGCTATTGCTGGACGTTTCGTAGAAAAAGCTGCTCCGGCCGAGAAAAACACTTTTGGTGCACCATGCAGGTACATTTGAGTTTCCCAGGCAAACGAAAGCAGTTACACCAAAGTTTCTAGTTTCTGTTTGTGTCTCCCCTGAGGAGGTTTCAGGCCAGCAATATCTTTCAGAACTATCTCTTTTGGTTTGGAAGCTATTGCTGGACGTTTGGTAGAAAAAGTTGCTCTGGCCGAGAAAAACACTTTTAGTGCACCATGCAGGTACATTTGAGTTTCCCAGGCAAACGAAAGCAGTTACACCAAAGTTTCTAGTTTCTGTTTGTGTCTCCCCTGAGGAGGTTTCAGGCTAGCAATGTCTTTCAGTACTATCTCTTTTGGTTTGGAAGCTATTGCTGGACGTTTGGCATGTTTGGTAGAAAAAGCTGCTCCGGCCGAGAAAAACACTTTTGGTGCACCATGCAGGTACATTTGAGTTTCCCAGGCAAACGAAAGCAGTTACACCAAAGTTTCTAGTTTCTGTTTGTATCTCCCCTGAGGAGGTTTCAGGCCAGCTATGTCTTTCAGTACTATCTCTTTTGGTTTGGAAGCTATTGCTGGACGTTTGGTAGAAAAAGCTGCTCTGGCCGAGAAAAACACTTTTGGTGCACCATGCAGGTACATTTGAGTTTCCCAGGCAAACGAAAGCAGTTACACCAAAGTTTCTAGTTTCTGTTTGTGTCTCCCCTGAGGAGGTTTCAGGCTAGCAATGTCTTTCAGTACTATCTCTTTTGGTTTGGAAGCTATTGCTGGACGTTTGGTAGAAAACTCTTCTCCGGCCGAGAAAAACACTTTTGGTGCACCATGCAGGTACATTTGAGTTTCCCAGGCAAACGAAAGCAGTTACACCAAAGTTTCTAGTTTCTGTTTGTGTCTCCCCTGAGGAGGTTTCAGGCCAGCTATGTCTTTCAGTACTATCTCTTTTGGTTTGGAAGCTATTGCTGGACGTTTCGTAGAAAAAGCTGCTCCGGCCGAGAAAAACACTTTTGGTGCACCATGCAGGTACATTTGAGTTTCCCAGGCAAACGAAAGCAGTTACACCAAAGTTTCTAGTTTCTGTTTGTGTCTCCCCTGAGGAGGTTTCAGGCCAGCAATATCTTTCAGAACTATCTCTTTTGGTTTGGAAGCTATTGCTGGACGTTTGGTAGAAAAAGTTGCTCTGGCCGAGAAAAACACTTTTAGTGCACCATGCAGGTACATTTGAGTTTCCCAGGCAAACGAAAGCAGTTACACCAAAGTTTCTAGTTTCTGTTTGTGTCTCCCCTGAGGAGGTTTCAGGCTAGCAATGTCTTTCAGTACTATCTCTTTTGGTTTGGAAGCTATTGCTGGACGTTTGGCATGTTTGGTAGAAAAAGCTGCTCCGGCCGAGAAAAACACTTTTGGTGCACCATGCAGGTACATTTGAGTTTCCCAGGCAAACGAAAGCAGTGACACCAAAGTTTCTAGTTTCTGTTTGTGTCTCCCCTGAGGAGGTTTCAGGCTAGCAATGTCTTTCAGTACTATCTCTTTTGGTTTGGAAGCTATTGCTGGACGTTTGGCATGTTTGGTAGAAAAAGCTGCTCCGGCCGAGAAAAACACTTTTGGTGCACCATGCAGGTACATTTGAGTTTCCCAGGCAAACGAAAGCAGTTACACCAAAGTTTCTAGTTTCTGTTTGTATCTCCCCTGAGGAGGTTTCAGGCCAGCTATGTCTTTCAGTACTATCTCTTTTGGTTTGGAAGCTATTGCTGGACGTTTGGTAGAAAAAGCTGCTCTGGCCGAGAAAAACACTTTTGGTGCACCATGCAGGTACATTTGAGTTTCCCAGGCAAACGAAAGCAGTTACACCAAAGTTTCTAGTTTCTGTTTGTGTCTCCCCTGAGGAGGTTTCAGGCTAGCAATGTCTTTCAGTACTATCTCTTTTGGTTTGGAAGCTATTGCTGGACGTTTGGTAGAAAACTCTTCTCCGGCCGAGAAAAACAATTTTGGTGCACCATGCAGGTACATTTGAGTTTCCCAGGCAAATGAAAGCAGTTACACCAAAGTTTCTAGTTTCTGTTTGTGTCTCCCCTGAGGAGGTTTCAGGCCAGCTATGTCTTTCAGTACTATCTCTTTTGGTTTGGAAGCTATTGCTGGACTTTTCGTAGAAAAAGCTGCTCCGGCCGAGAAAAACACTTTTGGTGCACCATGCAGGTACATTTGAGTTTCCCAGGCAAACGAAAGCAGTTACACCAAAGTTTCTAGTTTCTGTTTGTGTCTCCCCTGAGGAGGTTTCAGGCCAGCAATATCTTTCAGAACTATCTCTTTTGGTTTGGAAGCTATTGCTGGACGTTTGGTAGAAAAAGTTGCTCTGGCCGAGAAAAACACTTTTAGTGCACCATGCAGGTACATTTGAGTTTCCCAGGCAAACGAAAGCAGTTACACCAAAGTTTCTAGTTTCTGTTTGTGTCTCCCCTGAGGAGGTTTCAGGCTAGCAATGTCTTTCAGTACTATCTCTTTTGGTTTGGAAGCTATTGCTGGACGTTTGGCATGTTTGGTAGAAAAAGCTGCTCCGGCCGAGAAAAACACTTTTGGTGCACCATGCAGGTACATTTGAGTTTCCCAGGCAAACGAAAGCAGTGACACCAAAGTTTCTAGTTTCTGTTTGTGTCTCCCCTGAGGAGGTTTCAGGCTAGCAATGTCTATCAGTACTATCTCTTTTGGTTTGGAAGCTATTGCTGGACGTTTGGCATGTTTGGTAGAAAAAGCTGCTCCGGCCGAGGAAAACACTTTTGGTGCACCATGCAGGTACATTTGAGTTTCCCAGGCAAACGAAAGCAGTTACACCAAAGTTTCTAGTTTCTGTTTGTATCTCCCCTGAGGAGGTTTCAGGCCAGCTATGTCTTTCAGTACTATCTCTTTTGGTTTGGAAGCTATTGCTGGACGTTTGGTAGAAAAAGCTGCTCTGGCCGAGAAAAACACTTTTGGTGCACCATGCAGGTACATTTGAGTTTCCCAGGCAAACGAAAGCAGTTACACCAAAGTTTCTAGTTTCTGTTTGTGTCTCCCCTGAGGAGGTTTCAGGCTAGCAATGTCTATAAGTACTATCTCTTTTGGTTTGGAAGCTATTGCTGGACGTTTGGCATGTATGGTAGAAAAAGCTGCTCCGGCCGAGAAAAACACTTTTGGTGCACCATGCAGGTACATTTGAGTTTCCCAGGCAAACGAAAGCAGTTACACCAAAGTTTCTAGTTTCTGTTTGTGTCTCCCCTGAGGAGGTTTCAGGCTAGCAATGTCTATAAGTACTATCTCTTTTGGTTTGGAAGCTATTGCTGGACGTTTGGCATGTTTGTTAGAAAATGCTGCTCTGGCCGAGAAAAACACTTTTGGTGCACCATGCAGGCACATTTGAGTTTCCCAGGCAAACGAAAGCAGTTACACCAAAGTTTCTAGTTTCTGTTTGTGTCTCCCCTGAGGAGGTTTCAGGCCAGCTATGTCTTTCAGTACTATCTCTTTTGGTTTGGAAGCTATTGCTGGACGTTTGGTAGAAAAAGCTGCTCTGGCCGAGAAAAACACTTTTGGTGCACCATGCAGGTACATTTGAGTTTCCCAGGCAAACGAAAGCAGTTACACCAAAGTTTCTAGTTTCTGTTTGTGTCTTTCCTGAGGAGGTTTCAGGCTAGCAATGTCTTTCAGTCCTATCTCTTTTGGTTTGGAAGCTATTGCTGGACGTTTGGCATGTTTGGTAGAAAAAGCTGCTCTGGCCGAGAAAAACACTTTTGGTGCACCATGCAGGTACATTTGAGTTTCCCAGGCAAACGAAAGCAGTTACACCAAAGTTTCTAGTTTCTGCTTGTGTCTCCCCTGAGGAGGTTTCAGGCCAGCAATATCTTTCAGAACTATCTCTTTTGGTTTGGAAGCTATTGCTTGACGTTTGGTAGAAAAAGCTGCTCTGGCCGAGAAAAACACTTTTGGTGCACCATGCAGGTACATTTGAGTTTCCCAGGCAAACGAAAGCAGTTACACCAAAGTTTCTAGTTTCTGTTTGTGTCTCCCCTGAGGAGGTTTCAGGCCAGCTATGTCTTTCAGTACTATCTCTTTTGGTTTGGAAGCTATTGCTGGACGTTTGGCATGTTTGGTAGAAAAAGCTGCTCTGGCCGAGAAAAACAATTTTGGTGCACCATGCAGGTACATTTGAGTTTCCCAGGCAAACGAAAGCAGTTACACCAAAGTTTCTAGTTTCTGTTTGTGTCTCCCCTGAGGAGGTTTCAGGCCAGCTATGTCTTTCAGTACTATCTCTTTTGGTTTGGAAGCTATTGCTGGACGTTTGGTAGAAAACTCTTCTCCGGCCGAGAAAAACACTTTTGGTGCACCATGCAGGTACATTTGAGTTTCCCAGGCAAACGAAAGCAGTTACACCAAAGTTTCTAGTTTCTGTTTGTGTCTCCCCTGAGGAGGTTTCAGGCCAGCTATGTCTTTCAGTACTATCTCTTTTGGTTTGGAAGCTATTGCTGGACGTTTCGTAGAAAAAGCTGCTCCGGCCGAGAAAAACACTTTTGGTGCACCATGCAGGTACATTTGAGTTTCCCAAGCAAACGAAAGCAGTTACACCAAAGTTTCTAGTTTCTGTTTGTGTCTCCCCTGAGGAGGTTTCAGGCCAGCAATATCTTTCAGAACTATCTCTTTTGGTTTGGAAGCTATTGCTGGACGTTTGGTAGAAAAAGCTGCTCTGGCCGAGAAAAACACTTTTGGTGCACCATGCAGGTACATTTGAGTTTCCCAGGCAAACGAAAGCAGTGACACCAAAGTTTCTAGTTTCTGTTTGTGTCTCCCCTGAGGAGGTTTCAGGCCAGCTATGTCTTTCAGTACTATCTCTTTTGGTTTGGAAGCTATTGCTGGACGTTTGGTAGAAAAACTTGCTCTGGCCGAGAAAAACACTTTTGGTGCACCATGCAGGTACTTTTGAGTTTCCCAGGCAAACGAAAGCAGTTACACCAAAGTTTCTAGTTTCTGTTTGTGTCTCCCCTGAGGAGGTTTCAGGCTAGCAATGTCTTTCAGTACTATCTCTTTTGGTTTGGAAACTATTGCTGGACGTTTGGCATGTTTGGTAGAAAAAGCTGCTCCGGCCGAGAAAAACACTTTTGGTGCACCATGCAGGTACATTTGAGTTTCCCAGGCAAACGAAAGCAGTTACACCAAAGTTTCTAGTTTCTGTTTGTGTCTCCCCTGAGGAGGTTTCAGGCTAGCAATGTCTTTCAGTACTATCTCTTTTGGTTTGGAAGCTATTGCTGGACGTTTGGCATGTTTGTTAGAAAAAGCTGCTCTGGCCGAGAAAAACACTTTTGGTGCACCATGCAGGTACATTTGAGTTTCCCAGGCAAACGAAAGCAGTGACACCAAAGTTTCTAGTTTCTGTTTGTGTCTCCCCTGAGGAGGTTTCAGGCCAGCAATATCTTTCAGAACTATCTCTTTTGGTTTGGAAGCTATTGCTGGACGTTTGGTAGAAAAAGCTGCTCTGGCCGAGAAAAACACTTTTGGTGCACCATGCAGGTACATTTGAGTTTCCCAGGCAAACGAAAGCAGTTACACCAAAGTTTCTAGTTTCTGTTTGTGTCTCCCCTGAGGAGGTTTCAGGCCAGCTCTGTCTTTCAGTACTATCTCTTTTGGTTTGGAAGCTATTGCTGGACGTTTGGTAGAAAAAGCTTCTCCGGCCGAGAAAAACACTTTTGGTGCACCATGCAGGTACATTTGAGTTTCCCAGGAAAACGAAAGCAGTTACACCAAAGTTTCTAGTTTCTGTTTGTGTCTCCCCTGAGGAGGTTTCAGGCTAGCAATGTCTTTCAGTACTATCTCTTTTGGTTTGGAAGCTATTGCTGGACTTTTAGTAGAAAAAGCTGCTCCGGCCGAGAAAAACACTTTTGGTGCACCATGCAGGTACATTTGAGTTTCCCAGGCAAACGAAAGCAGTTACACCAAAGTTTCTAGTTTCTGTTTGTGTCTCCCCTGAGGAGGTTTCAGACCAGCTATGTCTTTCAGAACTATCTCTTTTGGTTTGGAAGCTATTGCTGGACGTTTGGTAGAAAAAGCTTCTCCGGCCGAGAAAAACAGTTTTGGTGCACCATGCAGGTACATTTGAGTTTCCCAGGCAAACGAAAGCAGTTACACCAAAGTTTCTAGTTTCTGTTTGTGTCTCCCCTGAGGAGGTTTCAGGCCGGCAATATTTTTCTGTACTATCTCTTTTGGTTTGGAAGCTATTGCTGGACGTTTGGTAGAAAAAGCTGCTCCGGCCGAGAAAAACACTTTTGGTGCACCATGCAGGTACATTTGAGTTTCCCAGGCAAACGAAAGCAGTTACACCAAAGTTTCTAGTTTCTGTTTGTGTCTCCCCTGAGGAGGTTTCAGGCCAGCTATGTCTTTCAGTACTATCTCTTTTGGTTTGGAAGCTATTGCTGGACGTTTGGTAGAAAAAGCTGCTCTGGCCGAGAAAAACACTTTTGGTGCACCATGCAGGTACATTTGAGTTTCCCAGGCAAACGAAAGCAGTTACACCAAAGTTTCTAGTTTCTGTTTGTGTCTCCCCTGAGGAGGTTTCAGGCTAGCAATGTCTTTCAGTACTATCTCTTTTGGTTTGGAAGCTATTGCTGGACGTTTGGCATGTTTGGTAGAAAAAGCTGCTCTGGCCGAGAAAAACACTTTTGGTGCACCATGCAGGTACATTTGAGTTTCCCAGGCAAACGAAAGCAGTTACACCAAAGTTTCTAGTTTCTGTTTGTGTCTCCCCTGAGGAGGTTTCAGGCCAGCAATATCTTTCAGAACTATCTCTTTTGGTTTGGAAGCTATTGCTGGACGTTTGGTACAAAAAGCTGCTCTGGCCGAGAAAAACACTTTTGGTGCACCATGCAGGTACATTTGAGTTTCCCAGGCAAACGAAAGCAGTTACACCAAAGTTTCTAGTTTCTGTTTGTGTCTCCCCTGAGGAGGTTTCAGGCCAGCTATGTCTTTCAGTACTATCTCTTTTGGTTTGGAAGCTATTGCTGGACGTTTGGCATGTTTGGTAGAAAAAGCTGCTCCGGCCGAGAAAAACACTTTTGGTGCACCATGCAGGTACATTTGAGTTTCCCAGGCAAACGAAAGCAGTTACACCAAAGTTTCTAGTTTCTGTTTGTGTCTCCCCTTAGGAGGTTTCAGGCCAGCTATGTCTTTCAGTACTATCTCTTTTGGTTTGGAAGCTATTGCTGGACGTTTGGTAGAAAACTCTTCTCCGGCCGATAAAAACACTTTTGGTGCACCATGCAGGTACATTTGAGTTTCCCAGGCAAACGAAAGCAGTTACACCAAAGTTTCTAGTTTCTGTTTGTGTCTCCCCTGAGGAGGTTTCAGGCCAGCTATGTCTTTCAGTACTATCTCTTTTGGTTTGGAAGCTATTGCTGGACGTTTCGTAGAAAAAGCTGCTCCGGCCGAGAAAAACACTTTTGGTGCACCATGCAGGTACATTTGAGTTTCCCAGGCAAACGAAAGCAGTTACACCAAAGTTTCTAGTTTCTGTTTGTGTCTCCCCTGAGGAGGTTTCAGGCCAGCAATATCTTTCAGAACTATCTCTTTTGGTTTGGAAGCTATTGCTGGACGTTTGGTAGAAAAAGCTGCTCTGGCCGAGAAAAACACTTTTGGTGCACCATGCAGGTACATTTGAGTTTCCCAGGCAAACGAAAGCAGTGACACCAAAGTTTCTAGTTTCTGTTTGTGTCTCCCCTGAGGAGGTTTCAGGCCAGCTATGTCTTTCAGTACTATCTCTTTTGGTTTGGAAGCTATTGCTGGACGTTTGGTAGAAAAAGTTGCTCTGGCCGAGAAAAACACTTTTGGTGCACCATGCAGGTACTTTTGAGTTTCCCAGGCAAACGAAAGCAGTTACACCAAAGTTTCTAGTTTCTGTTTGTGTCTCCCCTGAGGAGGTTTCAGGCTAGCAATGTCTTTCAGTACTATCTCTTTTGGTTTGGAAGCTATTGCTGGACGTTTGGCATGTTTGGTAGAAAAAGCTGCTCTGGCCGAGAAAAACACTTTTGGTGCACCATGCAGGTACATTTGAGTTTCCCAGGCAAACGAAAGCAGTTACACCAAAGTTTCTAGTTTCTGTTTGTGTCTCCCCTGAGGAGGTTTCAGGCCAGCAATATCTTTCAGAACTATCTCTTTTGGTTTGGAAGCTATTGCTGGACGTTTGGTAGAAAAAGCTGCTCTGGCCGAGAAAAACACTTTTGGTGCACCATGCAGGTACATTTGAGTTTCCCAGGCAAACGAAAGCAGTTACACCAAAGTTTCTAGTTTCTGTTTGTGTCTCCCCTGAGGAGGTTTCAGGCCAGCTATGTCTTTCAGTACTATCTCTTTTGGTTTGGAAGCTATTGCTGGACGTTTGGCATGTTTGGTAGAAAAAGCTGCTCCGGCCGAGAAAAACACTTTTGGTGCACCATGCAGGTACATTTGAGTTTCCCAGGCAAACGAAAGCAGTTACACCAAAGTTTCTAGTTTCTGTTTGTGTCTCCCCTGAGGAGGTTTCAGGCCAGCTATGTCTTTCAGTACTATCTCTTTTGGTTTGGAAGCTATTGCTGGACGTTTGGTAGAAAAAGCTTCTCCGGCCGAGAAAAACACTTTTAGTGCACCATGCAGGTACATTTGAGTTTCCCAGGCAAACGAAAGCAGTTACACCAAAGTTTCTAGTTTCTGTTTGTGTCTCCCCTGAGGAGGTTTCAGGCTAGCAATGTCTTTCAGTACTATCTCTTTTGGTTTGGAAGCTATTGCTGGACGTTTGGTAGAAAAAGTTGCTCTGGCCGAGAAAAACACTTTTGGTGCACCATGCAGGTACATTTGATTTTCCCAGGCAAACGAAAGCAGTGACACCAAAGTTTCTAGTTTCTGTTTGTGTCTCCCCTGAGGAGGTTTCAGGCTAGCAATGTCTTTCAGTACTATCTCTTTTGGTTTGGAAGCTATTGCTGGACGTTTGGTAGAAAAAGCTGCTCCGGCCGAGAAAAACACTTTTGGTGCACCATGCAGGTACATTTGAGTTTCCCAGGCAAACGAAAGCAGTTACACCAAAGTTTCTAGTTTCTGCTTGTGTCTCCCCTGAGGAGGTTTCAGGCCAGCTATGTCTTTCAGTACTATCTCTTTTGGTTTGGAAGCTATTGCTGGACGTTTGGTAGAAAAAGCTGCTCCGGCCGAGAAAAACACTTTTGGTGCACCATGCAGGTACATTTGAGTTTCCCAGGCAAACGAAAGCAGTTACACCAAAGTTTCTAGTTTCTGTTTGTGTCTCCCCTGAGGAGGTTTCAGGCCAGCAATATCTTTCAGAACTATCTCTTTTGGTTTGGAAGCTATTGCTGGACGTTTGGTAGAAAAAGCTGCTCTGGCCGAGAAAAACACTTTTGGTGCACCATGCAGGTACATTTGAGTTTCCCAGGCAAACGAAAGCAGTTACACCGAAGTTTCTAGTTTCTGTTTGTGTCTCCCCTGAGGAGGTTTCAGGCCAGCTATGTCTTTCAGTACTATCTCTTTTGGTTTGGAAGCTATTGCTGGACGTTTGGCATGTTTGGTAGAAAAAGCTGCTCCGGCCGAGAAAAACACTTTTGGTGCACCATGCAGGTACATTTGAGTTTCCCAGGCAAACGAAAGCAGTTACACCAAAGTTTCTAGTTTCTGTTTGTGTCTCCCCTGAGGAGGTTTCAGGCCAGCAATATTATTCAGTACTATCTCTTTTGGTTTGGAAGCTATTGCTGGACGTTTGGTAGAAAACTCTTCTCCGGCCGAGAAAAACACTTTTGGTGCACCATGCAGGTACATTTGAGTTTCCCAGGCAAACGAAAGCAGTTACACCAAAGTTTCTAGTTTCTGTTTGTGTCTCCCCTGAGGAGGTTTCAGGCTAGCAATGTCTTTCAGTACTATCTCTTTTGGTTTGGAAGCTATTGCTGGACGTTTGGCATGTTTGGTAGAAAAAGCTGCTCTGGCCGAGAAAAACACTTTTGGTGCACCATGCAGGTACATTTGAGTTTCCCAGGCAAACGAAAGCAGTTACACCAAAGTTTCTAGTTTCTGTTTGTGTCTCCCCTGAGGAGGTTTCAGGCCAGCAATATCTTTCAGAACTATCTCTTTTGGTTTGGAAGCTAATGCTGGACGTTTGGTAGAAAAAGCTTCTCCGGCCGAGAAAAACACTTTTGGTGCACCATGCAGGTACATTTGAGTTTCCCAGGCAAACGAAAGCAGTGACACCAAAGTTTCTAGTTTCTGTTTGTGTCTCCCCTGAGGAGGTTTCAGGCCAGCTATGTCTTTCAGAACTATCTCTTTTGGTTTGGAAGCTATTGCTGGACGTTTGGCATGTTTGGTAGAAAAAGCTGCTCCGGCCGAGAAAAACACTTTTGGTGCACCATGCAGGTACATTTGAGTTTCCCAGGCAAACGAAAGCAGTTACACCAAAGTTTCTAGTTTCTGTTTGTGTCTCCCCTGAGGAGGTTTCAGGCCAGCTATGTCTTTCAGTACTATCTCTTTTGGTTTGGAAGCTATTGCTGGACGTTTGGTAGAAAAAGCTGCTCCGGCCGAGAAAAACACTTTTGGTGCACCATGCAGGTACATTTGAGTTTCCCAGGCAAACGAAAGCAGTGACACCAAAGTTTCTAGTTTCTGTTTGTGTCTCCCCTGAGGAGGTTTCAGGCCAGCAATATTTTTCAGTACTATCTCTTTTGGTTTGGAAGCTATTGCTGGACGTTTGGTAGAAAAAGCTGCTCCGGCCGAGAAAAACACTTTTGGTGCACCATGCAGGTACATTTGAGTTTCCCAGGAAAACGAAAGCAGTTACACCAAAGTTTCTAGTTTCTGTTTGTGTCTCCCCTGAGGAGGTTTCAGGCCTGCTATGTCTTTCAGTACTATCTCTTTTGGTTTGGAAGCTATTGCTGGACGTTTGGTAGAAAAAGCTGCTCTGGCCGAGAAAAACACTTTTGGTGCACCATGCAGGTACATTTGAGTTTCCCAGGCAAACGAAAGCAGTTACACCAAAGTTTCTAGTTTCTGTTTGTGTCTCCCCTGAGGAGGTTTCAGGCTAGCAATGTCTTTCAGTACTATCTCTTTTGGTTTGGAAGCTATTGCTGGACGTTTGGCATGTTTGGTAGAAAAAGCTGCTCTGGCCGAGAAAAACACTTTTGGTGCACCATGCAGGTACATTTGAGTTTCCCAGGCAAACGAAAGCAGTTACACCAAAGTTTCTAGTTTCTGTTTGTGTCTCCCCTGAGGAGGTTTCAGGCCAGCAATATCTTTCAGAACTATCTCTTTTGGTTTGGAAGCTATTGCTGGACGTTCGGTACAAAAAGCTGCTCTGGCCGAGAAAAACACTTTTGGTGCACCATGCAGGTACATTTGAGTTTCCCAGGCAAACGAAAGCAGTTACACCAAAGTTTCTAGTTTCTGTTTGTGTCTCCCCTGAGGAGGTTTCAGGCCAGCTATGTCTTTCAGTACTATCTCTTTTGGTTTGGAAGCTATTGCTGGACGTTTGGCATGTTTGGTAGAAAAAGCTGCTCCGGCCGAGAAAAACACTTTTGGTGCACCATGCAGGTACATTTGAGTTTCCCAGGCAAACGAAAGCAGTTACACCAAAGTTTCTAGTTTCTGTTTGTGTCTCCCCTGAGGAGGTTTCAGGCCAGCTATGTCTTTCAGTACTATCTCTTTTGGTTTGGAAGCTATTGCTGGACGTTTGGTAGAAAACTCTTCTCCGGCCGATAAAAACACTTTTGGTGCACCATGCAGGTACATTTGAGTTTCCCAGGCAAACGAAAGCAGTTACACCAAAGTTTCTAGTTTCTGTTTGTGTCTCCCCTGAGGAGGTTTCAGGCCAGCTATGTCTTTCAGTACTATCTCTTTTGGTTTGGAAGCTATTGCTGGACGTTTCGTAGAAAAAGCTGCTCCGGCCGAGAAAAACACTTTTGGTGCACCATGCAGGTACATTTGAATTTCCCAGGCAAACGAAAGCAGTTACACCAAAGTTTCTAGTTTCTGTTTGTGTCTCCCCTGAGGAGGTTTCAGGCCAGCAATATCTTTCAGAACTATCTCTTTTGGTTTGGAAGCTATTGCTGGACGTTTGGTAGAAAAAGCTGCTCTGGCCGAGAAAAACACTTTTGGTGCACCATGCAGGTACATTTGAGTTTCCCAGGCAAACGAAAGCAGTGACACCAAAGTTTCTAGTTTCTGTTTGTGTCTCCCCTGAGGAGGTTTCAGGCCAGCTATGTCTTTCAGTACTATCTCTTTTGGTTTGGAAGCTATTGCTGGACGTTTGGTAGAAAAAGTTGCTCTGGCCGAGAAAAACACTTTTGGTGCACCATGCAGGTACTTTTGAGTTTCCCAGGCAAACGAAAGCAGTTACACCAAAGTTTCTAGTTTCTGTTTGTGTCTCCCCTGAGGAGGTTTCAGGCTAGCAATGTCTTTCAGTACTATCTCTTTTGGTTTGGAAGCTATTGCTGGACGTTTGGCATGTTTGGTAGAAAAAGCTGCTCTGGCCGAGAAAAACACTTTTGGTGCACCATGCAGGTACATTTGAGTTTCCCAGGCAAACGAAAGCAGTTACACCAAAGTTTCTAGTTTCTGTTTGTGTCTCCCCTGAGGAGGTTTCAGGCCAGCAATATCTTTCAGAACTATCTCTTTTGGTTTGGAAGCTATTGCTGGACGTTTGGTAGAAAAAGCTGCTCTGGCCGAGAAAAACACTTTTGGTGCACCATGCAGGTACATTTGAGTTTCCCAGGCAAACGAAAGCAGTTACACCAAAGTTTCTAGTTCCTGTTTGTGTCTCCCCTGAGGAGGTTTCAGGCCAGCTATGTCTTTCAGTACTATCTCTTTTGGTTTGGAAGCTATTGCTGGACGTTTGGCATGTTTGGTAGAAAAAGCTGCTCCGGCCGAGAAAAACACTTTTGGTGCACCATGCAGGTACATTTGAGTTTCCCAGGCAAACGAAAGCAGTTACACCAAAGTTTCTAGTTTCTGTTTGTGTCTCCCCTGAGGAGGTTTCAGGCCAGCTATGTCTTTCAGTACTATCTCTTTTGGTTTGGAAGCTATTGCTGGACGTTTGGTAGAAAAAGCTTCTCCGGCCGAGAAAAACACTTTTAGTGCACCATGCAGGTACATTTGAGTTTCCCAGGCAAACGAAAGCAGTTACACCAAAGTTTCTAGTTTCTGTTTGTGTCTCCCCTGAGGAGGTTTCAGGCTAGCAATGTCTTTCAGTACTATCTCTTTTGGTTTGGAAGCTATTGCTGGACGTTTGGTAGAAAAAGTTGCTCTGGCCGAGAAAAACACTTTTGGTGCACCATGCAGGTACATTTGATTTTCCCAGGCAAACGAAAGCAGTGACACCAAAGTTTCTAGTTTCTGTTTGTGTCTCCCCTGAGGAGGTTTCAGGCTAGCAATGTCTTTCAGTACTATCTCTTTTGGTTTGGAAGCTATTGCTGGACGTTTGGTAGAAAAAGCTGCTCCGGCCGAGAAAAACACTTTTGGTGCACCATGCAGGTACATTTGAGTTTCCCAGGCAAACGAAAGCAGTTACACCAAAGTTTCTAGTTTCTGCTTGTGTCTCCCCTGAGGAGGTTTCAGGCCAGCTATGTCTTTCAGTACTATCTCTTTTGGTTTGGAAGCTATTGCTGGACGTTTGGTAGAAAAAGCTGCTCCGGCCGAGAAAAACACTTTTGGTGCACCATGCAGGTACATTTGAGTTTCCCAGGCAAACGAAAGCAGTTACACCAAAGTTTCTAGTTTCTGTTTGTGTCTCCCCTGAGGAGGTTTCAGGCCAGCAATATCTTTCAGAACTATCTCTTTTGGTTTGGAAGCTATTGCTGGACGTTTGGTAGAAAAAGCTGCTCTGGCCGAGAAAAACACTTTTGGTGCACCATGCAGGTACATTTGAGTTTCCCAGGCAAACGAAAGCAGTTACACCGAAGTTTCTAGTTTCTGTTTGTGTCTCCCCTGAGGAGGTTTCAGGCCAGCTATGTCTTTCAGTACTATCTCTTTTGGTTTGGAAGCTATTGCTGGACGTTTGGCATGTTTGGTAGAAAAAGCTGCTCCGGCCGAGAAAAACACTTTTGGTGCACCATGCAGGTACATTTGAGTTTCCCAGGCAAACGAAAGCAGTTACACCAAAGTTTCTAGTTTCTGTTTGTGTCTCCCCTGAGGAGGTTTCAGGCCAGCAATATTATTCAGTACTATCTCTTTTGGTTTGGAAGCTATTGCTGGACGTTTGGTAGAAAACTCTTCTCCGGCCGAGAAAAACACTTTTGGTGCACCATGCAGGTACATTTGAGTTTCCCAGGCAAACGAAAGCAGTTACACCAAAGTTTCTAGTTTCTGTTTGTGTCTCCCCTGAGGAGGTTTCAGGCTAGCAATGTCTTTCAGTACTATCTCTTTTGGTTTGGAAGCTATTGCTGGACGTTTGGCATGTTTGGTAGAAAAAGCTGCTCTGGCCGAGAAAAACACTTTTGGTGCACCATGCAGGTACATTTGAGTTTCCCAGGCAAACGAAAGCAGTTACACCAAAGTTTCTAGTTTCTGTTTGTGTCTCCCCTGAGGAGGTTTCAGGCCAGCAATATCTTTCAGAACTATCTCTTTTGGTTTGGAAGCTAATGCTGGACGTTTGGTAGAAAAAGCTTCTCCGGCCGAGAAAAACACTTTTGGTGCACCATGCAGGTACATTTGAGTTTCCCAGGCAAACGAAAGCAGTGACACCAAAGTTTCTAGTTTCTGTTTGTGTCTCCCCTGAGGAGGTTTCAGGCCAGCTATGTCTTTCAGAACTATCTCTTTTGGTTTGGAAGCTATTGCTGGACGTTTGGCATGTTTGGTAGAAAAAGCTGCTCCGGCCGAGAAAAACACATTTGGTGCACCATGCAGGTACATTTGAGTTTCCCAGGCAAACGAAAGCAGTTACACCAAAGTTTCTAGTTTCTGTTTGTGTCTCCCCTGAGGAGGTTTCAGGCCAGCTATGTCTTTCAGTACTATCTCTTTTGGTTTGGAAGCTATTGCTGGACGTTTGGTAGAAAAAGCTGCTCCGGCCGAGAAAAACACTTTTGGTGCACCATGCAGGTACATTTGAGTTTCCCAGGCAAACGAAAGCAGTGACACCAAAGTTTCTAGTTTCTGTTTGTGTCTCCCCTGAGGAGGTTTCAGGCCAGCAATATTTTTCAGTACTATCTCTTTTGGTTTGGAAGCTATTGCTGGACGTTTGGTAGAAAAAGCTGCTCCGGCCGAGAAAAACACTTTTGGTGCACCATGCAGGTACATTTGAGTTTCCCAGGAAAACGAAAGCAGTTACACCAAAGTTTCTAGTTTCTGTTTGTGTCTCCCCTGAGGAGGTTTCAGGCCTGCTATGTCTTTCAGTACTATCTCTTTTGGTTTGGAAGCTATTGCTGGACGTTTGGTAGAAAAAGCTGCTCCGGCCGAGAAAAACACTTTTGGTGCACCATGCAGGTACATTTGAGTTTCCCAGGCAAACGAAAGCAGTTACACCAAAGTTTCTAGTTTCTGTTTGTGTCTCCCCTGAGGAGGTTTCAGGCTAGCAATGTCTTTCAGTACTATCTCTTTTGGTTTGGAAGCTATTGCTGGACGTTTGGTAGAAAAAGCTGCTCCGGCCGTGAAAAACACTTTTGGTGCACCATGCAGGTACATTTGAGTTTCCCAGGCAAACGAAAGCAGTTACACCAAAGTTTCTAGTTTCTGTTTGTGTCTCCCCTGAGGAGGTTTCAGGCCAGCTATGTCTTTCAGTACTATCTCTTTTGGTTTGGAAGCTATTGCTGGACGTTTGGTAGAAAAAGCTTCTCCGGCCGAGAAAAACACTTTTAGTGCACCATGCAGGTACATTTGAGTTTCCCAGGCAAACGAAAGCAGTTACACCAAAGTTTCTAGTTTCTGTTTGTGTCTCCCCTGAGGAGGTTTCAGGCTAGCAATGTCTTTCAGTACTATCTCTTTTGGTTTGGAAGCTATTGCTGGACGTTTGGTAGAAAAAGTTGCTCTGGCCGAGAAAAACACTTTTGGTGCACCATGCAGGTACATTTGATTTTCCCAGGCAAACGAAAGCAGTTACACCAAAGTTTCTAGTTTCTGTTTGTGTCTCCCCTGAGGAGGTTTCAGGCTAGCAATGTCTTTCAGTACTATCTCTTTTGGTTTGGAAGCTATTGCTGGACGTTTGGTAGAAAAAGCTGCTCCGGCCGTGAAAAACACTTTTGGTGCACCATGCAGGTACATTTGAGTTTCCCAGGCAAACGAAAGCAGTTACACCAAAGTTTCTAGTTTCTGTTTGTGTCTCCCCTGAGGAGGTTTCAGGCCAGCTATGTCTTTCAGAACTATATCTTTTGGTTTGGAAGCTATTGCTGGACGTTTGGCATGTTTGGTAGAAAAAGCTGCTCTGGCCGAGAAAAACACTTTTGGTGCACCATGCAGGTACATTTGAGTTTCCCAGGCAAACGAAAGCAGTTACACCAAAGTTTCTAGTTTCTGCTTGTGTCTCCCCTGAGGAGGTTTCAGGCCAGCAATATCTTTCAGAACTATCTCTTTTGGTTTGGAAGCTATTGCTGGACGTTTGGTACAAAAAGCTGCTCTGGCCGAGAAAAACACTTTTGGTGCACCATGCAGGTACATTTGAGTTTCCCAGGCAAACGAAAGCAGTTACACCAAAGTTTCTAGTTTCTGTTTGTGTCTCCCCTGAGGAGGTTTCAGGCCAGCTATGTCTTTCAGTACTATCTCTTTTGGTTTGGAAGCTATTGCTGGACGTTTGGCATGTTTGGTAGAAAAAGCTGCTCCGGCCGAGAAAAACACTTTTGGTGCACCATGCAGGTACATTTGAGTTTCCCAGGCAAACGAAAGCAGTTACACCAAAGTTTCTAGTTTCTGTTTGTGTCTCCCCTGAGGAGGTTTCAGGCCAGCTATGTCTTTCAGTACTATCTCTTTTGGTTTGGAAGCTATTGCTGGACGTTTGGTAGAAAACTCTTCTCCGGCCGAGAAAAACACTTTTGGTGCACCATGCAGGTACATTTGAGTTTCCCAGGCAAACGAAAGCAGTTACACCAAAGTTTCTAGTTTCTGTTTGTGTCTCCCCTGAGGAGGTTTCAGGCCAGCTATGTCTTTCAGTACTATCTCTTTTGGTTTGGAAGCTATTGCTGGACGTTTCGTAGAAAAAGCTGCTCCGGCCGAGAAAAACACTTTTGGTGCACCATGCAGGTACATTTGAGTTTCCCAGGCAAACGAAAGCAGTTACACCAAAGTTTCTAGTTTCTGTTTGTGTCTCCCCTGAGGAGGTTTCAGGCCAGCAATATCTTTCAGAACTATCTCTTTTGGTTTGGAAGCTATTGCTGGACGTTTTGTAGAAAAAGCTGCTCTGGCCGAGAAAAACACTTTTGGTGCACCATGCAGGTACATTTGAGTTTCCCAGGCAAACGAAAGCAGTGACACCAAAGTTTCTAGTTTCTGTTTGTGTCTCCCCTGAGGAGGTTTCAGGCCAGCTATGTCTTTCAGTACTATCTCTTTTGGTTTGGAAGCTATTGCTGGACGTTTGGTAGAAAAAGTTGCTCTGGCCGAGAAAAACACTTTTGGTGCACCATGCAGGTACTTTTGAGTTTCCCAGGCAAACGAAAGCAGTTACACCAAAGTTTCTAGTTTCTGTTTGTGTCTCCCCTGAGGAGGTTTCAGGCTAGCAATGTCTTTCAGTACTATCTCTTTTGGTTTGGAAGCTATTGCTGGACGTTTGGCATGTTTGGTAGAAAAAGCTGCTCTGGCCGAGAAAAACACTTTTGGTGCACCATGCAGGTACATTTGAGTTTCCCAGGCAAACGAAAGCAGTTACACCAAAGTTTCTAGTTTCTGTTTGTGTCTCCCCTGAGGAGGTTTCACGCCAGCAATATCTTTCAGAACTATCTCTTTTGGTTTGGAAGCTATTGCTGGACGTTTGGTAGAAAAAGCTGCTCTGGCCGAGAAAAACACTTTTGGTGCACCATGCAGGTACATTTGAGTTTCCCAGGCAAACGAAAGCAGTTACACCAAAGTTTCTAGTTTCTGTTTGTGTCTCCCCTGAGGAGGTTTCAGGCCAGCTATGTCTTTCAGTACTATCTCTTTTGGTTTGGAAGCTATTGCTGGACGTTTGGCATGTTTGGTAGAAAAAGCTGCTCCGGCCGAGAAAAACACTTTTGGTGCACCATGCAGGTACATTTGAGTTTCCCAGGCAAACGAAAGCAGTTACACCAAAGTTTCTAGTTTCTGTTTGTGTCTCCCCTGAGGAGGTTTCAGGCCAGCTATGTCTTTCAGTACTATCTCTTTTGGTTTGGAAGCTATTGCTGGACGTTTGGTAGAAAAAGCTTCTCCGGCCGAGAAAAACACTTTTAGTGCACCATGCAGGTACATTTGAGTTTCCCAGGCAAACGAAAGCAGTTACACCAAAGTTTCTAGTTTCTGTTTGTGTCTCCCCTGAGGAGGTTTCAGGCTAGCAATGTCTTTCAGTACTATCTCTTTTGGTTTGGAAGCTATTGCTGGACGTTTGGTAGAAAAAGTTGCTCTGGCCGAGAAAAACACTTTTGGTGCACCATGCAGGTACATTTGATTTTCCCAGGCAAACGAAAGCAGTGACACCAAAGTTTCTAGTTTCTGTTTGTGTCTCCCCTGAGGAGGTTTCAGGCTAGCAATGTCTTTCAGTACTATCTCTTTTGGTTTGGAAGCTATTGCTGGACGTTTGGTAGAAAAAGCTGCTCCGGCCGTGAAAAACACTTTTGGTGCACCATGCAGGTGCATTTGAGTTTCCCAGGCAAACGAAAGCAGTTACACCAAAGTTTCT
The DNA here is from genome assembly GCA_022605575.1 of Laterallus jamaicensis coturniculus. NCBI lineage: Eukaryota > Metazoa > Chordata > Aves > Gruiformes > Rallidae > Laterallus > Laterallus jamaicensis. The sequence continues at coordinate 5,268,075 of JAKCOX010000001.1, forward strand.
AGTTTCTGTTTGTGTCTCCCCTGAGGAGGTTTCAGGCCAGCTATGTCTTTCAGAACTATATCTTTTGGTTTGGAAGCTATTGCTGGACGTTTGGCATGTTTGGTAGAAAAAGCTGCTCCGGCCGAGAAAAACACTTTTGGTGCACCATGCAGGTACATTTGAGTTTCCCAGGCAAACGAAAGCAGTTACACCAAAGTTTCTAGTTTCTGTTTGTGTCTCCCCTGAGGAGGTTTCAGGCCAGCTATGTCTTTCAGTACTATCTCTTTTGGTTTGGAAGCTATTGCTGGACGTTTGGTAGAAAAAGCTGCTCCGGCCGAGAAAAACACTTTTGGTGCACCATGCAGGTACATTTGAGTTTCCCAGGCAAACGAAAGCAGTTACACCAAAGTTTCTAGTTTCTGTTTGTGTCTCCCCTGAGGAGGTTTCAGGCCAGCAATATCTTTCAGAACTATCTCTTTTGGTTTGGAAGCTATTGCTGGACGTTTGGTAGAAAAAGCTGCTCTGGCCGAGAAAAACACTTTTGGTGCACCATGCAGGTACATTTGAGTTTCCCAGGCAAACGAAAGCAGTTACACCGAAGTTTCTAGTTTCTGTTTGTGTCTCCCCTGAGGAGGTTTCAGGCCAGCTATGTCTTTCAGTACTATCTCTTTTGGTTTGGAAGCTATTGCTGGACGTTTGGCATGTTTGGTAGAAAAAGCTGCTCCGGCCGAGAAAAACACTTTTGGTGCACCATGCAGGTACATTTGAGTTTCCCAGGCAAACGAAAGCAGTTACACCAAAGTTTCTAGTTTCTGTTTGTGTCTCCCCTGAGGAGGTTTCAGGCCAGCAATATTATTCAGTACTATCTCTTTTGGTTTGGAAGCTATTGCTGGACGTTTGGTAGAAAACTCTTCTCCGGCCGAGAAAAACACTTTTGGTGCACCATGCAGGTACATTTGAGTTTCCCAGGCAAACGAAAGCAGTTACACCAAAGTTTCTAGTTTCTGTTTGTGTCTCCCCTGAGGAGGTTTCAGGCTAGCAATGTCTTTCAGTACTATCTCTTTTGGTTTGGAAGCTATTGCTGGACGTTTGGCATGTTTGGTAGAAAAAGCTGCTCCGGCCGAGAAAAACACTTTTGGTGCACCATGCAGGTACATTTGAGTTTCCCAGGCAAACGAAAGCAGTTACACCAAAGTTTCTAGTTTCTGTTTGTGTCTCCCCTGAGGAGGTTTCAGGCCAGCAATATCTTTCAGAACTATCTCTTTTGGTTTGGAAGCTAATGCTGGACGTTTGGTAGAAAAAGCTTCTCCGGCCGAGAAAAACACTTTTGGTGCACCATGCAGGTACATTTGAGTTTCCCAGGCAAACGAAAGCAGTGACACCAAAGTTTCTAGTTTCTGTTTGTGTCTCCCCTGAGGAGGTTTCAGGCCAGCTATGTCTTTCAGAACTATCTCTTTTGGTTTGGAAGCTATTGCTGGACGTTTGGCATGTTTGGTAGAAAAAGCTGCTCCGGCCGAGAAAAACACTTTTGGTGCACCATGCAGGTACATTTGAGTTTCCCAGGCAAACGAAAGCAGTTACACCAAAGTTTCTAGTTTCTGTTTGTGTCTCCCCTGAGGAGGTTTCAGGCCAGCTATGTCTTTCAGTACTATCTCTTTTGGTTTGGAAGCTATTGCTGGACGTTTGGTAGAAAAAGCTGCTCCGGCCGAGAAAAACACTTTTGGTGCACCATGCAGGTACATTTGAGTTTCCCAGGCAAACGAAAGCAGTGACACCAAAGTTTCTAGTTTCTGTTTGTGTCTCCCCTGAGGAGGTTTCAGGCCAGCAATATTTTTCAGTACTATCTCTTTTGGTTTGGAAGCTATTGCTGGACGTTTGGTAGAAAAAGCTGCTCCGGCCGAGAAAAACACTTTTGGTGCACCATGCAGGTACATTTGAGTTTCCCAGGAAAACGAAAGCAGTTACACCAAAGTTTCTAGTTTCTGTTTGTGTCTCCCCTGAGGAGGTTTCAGGCCTGCTATGTCTTTCAGTACTATCTCTTTTGGTTTGGAAGCTATTGCTGGACGTTTGGTAGAAAAAGCTGCTCCGGCCGAGAAAAACACTTTTGGTGCACCATGCAGGTACATTTGAGTTTCCCAGGCAAACGAAAGCAGTTACACCAAAGTTTCTAGTTTCTGTTTGTGTCTCCCCTGAGGAGGTTTCAGGCTAGCAATGTCTTTCAGTACTATCTCTTTTGGTTTGGAAGCTATTGCTGGACGTTTGGTAGAAAAAGCTGCTCCGGCCGTGAAAAACACTTTTGGTGCACCATGCAGGTACATTTGAGTTTCCCAGGCAAACGAAAGCAGTTACACCAAAGTTTCTAGTTTCTGTTTGTGTCTCCCCTGAGGAGGTTTCAGGCCAGCTATGTCTTTCAGTACTATCTCTTTTGGTTTGGAAGCTATTGCTGGACGTTTGGCATGTTTGGTAGAAAAAGCTGCTCCGGCCGAGAAAAACACTTTTGGTGCACCATGCAGGTACATTTGAGTTTCCCAGGCAAACGAAAGCAGTTACACCAAAGTTTCTAGTTTCTGTTTGTGTCTCCCCTGAGGAGGTTTCAGGCCAGCTATGTCTTTCAGTACTATCTCTTTTGGTTTGGAAGCTATTGCTGGACGTTTGGTAGAAAAAGCTTCTCCGGCCGAGAAAAACACTTTTAGTGCACCATGCAGGTACTTTTGAGTTTCCCAGGCAAACGAAAGCAGTTACACCAAAGTTTCTAGTTTCTGTTTGTGTCTCCCCTGAGGAGGTTTCAGGCTAGCAATGTCTTTCAGTACTATCTCTTTTGGTTTGGAAGCTATTGCTGGACGTTTGGTAGAAAAAGTTGCTCTGGCCGAGAAAAACACTTTTGGTGCACCATGCAGGTACATTTGATTTTCCCAGGCAAACGAAAGCAGTTACACCAAAGTTTCTAGTTTCTGTTTGTGTCTCCCCTGAGGAGGTTTCAGGCTAGCAATGTCTTTCAGTACTATCTCTTTTGGTTTGGAAGCTATTGCTGGACGTTTGGTAGAAAAAGCTGCTCCGGCCGTGAAAAACACTTTTGGTGCACCATGCAGGTACATTTGAGTTTCCCAGGCAAACGAAAGCAGTTACACCAAAGTTTCTAGTTTCTGTTTGTGTCTCCCCTGAGGAGGTTTCAGGCCAGCTATGTCTTTCAGAACTATATCTTTTGGTTTGGAAGCTATTGCTGGACGTTTGGCATGTTTGGTAGAAAAAGCTGCTCCGGCCGAGAAAAACACTTTTGGTGCACCATGCAGGTACATTTGAGTTTCCCAGGCAAACGAAAGCAGTTACACCAAAGTTTCTAGTTTCTGTTTGTGTCTCCCCTGAGGAGGTTTCAGGCCAGCTATGTCTTTCAGTACTATCTCTTTTGGTTTGGAAGCTATTGCTGGACGTTTGGTAGAAAAAGCTTCTCCGGCCGAGAAAAACACTTTTTGTGCACCATGCAGGTACATTTGAGTTTCCCAGGCAAACGAAAGCAGTTACACCAAAGTTTCTAGTTTCTGTTTGTGTCTCCCCTGAGGAGGTTTCAGGCCAGCAATATTTTTCTGTACTATCTCTTTTGGTTTGGAAGCTATTGCTGGACGTTTGGTAGAAAAAGCTGCTCCGGCCGAGAAAAACACTTTTGGTGCACCATGCAGGTACATTTGAGTTTCCCAGGCAAACGAAAGCAGTTACACCAAAGTTTCTAGTTTCTGCTTGTGTCTCCCCTGAGGAGGTTTCAGGCCAGCTATGTCTTTCAGTACTATCTCTTTTGGTTTGGAAGCTATTGCTGGACGTTTGGTAGAAAAAGCTGCTCCGGCCGAGAAAAACACTTTTGGTGCACCATGCAGGTACATTTGAGTTTCCCAGGCAAACGAAAGCAGTTACACCAAAGTTTCTAGTTTCTGTTTGTGTCTCCCCTGAGGAGGTTTCAGGCCAGCAATATCTTTCAGAACTATCTCTTTTGGTTTGGAAGCTATTGCTGGACGTTTGGTAGAAAAAGCTGCTCTGGCCGAGAAAAACACTTTTGGTGCACCATGCAGGTACATTTGAGTTTCCCAGGCAAACGAAAGCAGTTACACCAAAGTTTCTAGTTTCTGTTTGTGTCTCCCCTGAGGAGGTTTCAGGCCAGCTATGTCTTTCAGTACTATCTCTTTTGGTTTGGAAGCTATTGCTGGACGTTTGGCATGTTTGGTAGAAAAAGCTGCTCCGGCCGAGAAAAACACTTTTGGTGCACCATGCAGGTACATTTGAGTTTCCCAGGCAAACGAAAGCAGTTACACCAAAGTTTCTAGTTTCTGTTTGTGTCTCCCCTGAGGAGGTTTCAGGCCAGCTATGTCTTTCAGTACTATCTCTTTTGGTTTGGAAGCTATTGCTGGACGTTTTGTAGAAAACTCTTCTCCGGCCGAGAAAAACACTTTTGGTGCACCATGCAGGTACATTTGAGTTTCCCAGGCAAACGAAAGCAGTTACACCAAAGTTTCTAGTTTCTGTTTGTGTCTCCCCTGAGGAGGTTTCAGGCTAGCAATGTCTTTCAGTACTATCTCTTTTGGTTTGGAAGCTATTGCTGGACGTTTGGCATGTTTGGTAGAAAAAGCTGCTCTGGCCGAGAAAAACACTTTTGGTGCACCATGCAGGTACATTTGAGTTTCCCAGGCAAACGAAAGCAGTTACACCAAAGTTTCTAGTTTCTGTTTGTGTCTCCCCTGAGGAGGTTTCAGGCCAGCAATATCTTTCAGAACTATCTCTTTTGGTTTGGAAGCTAATGCTGGACGTTTGGTAGAAAAAGCTTCTCCGGCCGAGAAAAACACTTTTGGTGCACCATGCAGGTACATTTGAGTTTCCCAGGCAAACGAAAGCAGTGACACCAAAGTTTCTAGTTTCTGTTTGTGTCTCCACTGAGGAGGTTTCAGGCCAGCTATGTCTTTCAGAACTATCTCTTTTGGTTTGGAAGCTATTGCTGGACGTTTGGCATGTTTGGTAGAAAAAGCTGCTCCGGCCGAGAAAAACACTTTTGGTGCACCATGCAGGTACATTTGAGTTTCCCAGGCAAACGAAAGCAGTTACACCAAAGTTTCTAGTTTCTGTTTGTGTCTCCCCTGAGGAGGTTTCAGGCCAGCTATGTCTTTCAGTACTATCTCTTTTGGTTTGGAAGCTATTGCTGGACGTTTGGTAGAAAAAGCTGCTCCGGCCGAGAAAAACACTTTTGGTGCACCATGCAGGTACATTTGAGTTTCCCAGGCAAACGAAAGCAGTGACACCAAAGTTTCTAGTTTCTGTTTGTGTCTCCCCTGAGGAGGTTTCAGGCCAGCAATATTTTTCAGTACTATCTCTTTTGGTTTGGAAGCTATTGCTGGACGTTTGGTAGAAAAAGCTGCTCCGGCCGAGAAAAACACTTTTGGTGCACCATGCAGGTACATTTGAGTTTCCCAGGAAAACGAAAGCAGTTACACCAAAGTTTCTAGTTTCTGTTTGTGTCTCCCCTGAGGAGGTTTCAGGCCTGCTATGTCTTTCAGTACTATCTCTTTTGGTTTGGAAGCTATTGCTGGACGTTTGGTAGAAAAAGCTGCTCCGGCCGAGAAAAACACTTTTGGTGCACCATGCAGGTACATTTGAGTTTCCCAGGCAAACGAAAGCAGTTACACCAAAGTTTCTAGTTTCTGTTTGTGTCTCCCCTGAGGAGGTTTCAGGCCAGCTATGTCTTTCAGTACTATCTCTTTTGGTTTGGAAGCTATTGCTGGACGTTTGGTAGAAAAAGCTGCTCCGGCCGAGAAAAACACTTTTGGTGCACCATGCAGGTACATTTGAGTTTCCCAGGCAAACAAAAGCAGTTACACCAAAGTTTCTAGTTTCTGTTTGTGTCTCCCCTGAGGAGGTTTCAGGCCAGCAATATTTTTCTGTACTATCTCTTTTGGTTTGGAAGCTATTTCTGGACGTTTGGTAGAAAAAGCTGCTCCGGCCGAGAAAAACACTTTTGGTGCACCATGCAGGTACATTTGAGTTTCCCAGGCAAACGAAAGCAGTTACACCAAAGTTTCTAGTTTCTGTTTGTGTCTCCCCTGAGGAGGTTTCAGGCCAGCTATGTCTTTCAGTACTATCTCTTTTGGTTTGGAAGCTATTGCTGGACGTTTGGTAGAAAAAGCTGCTCCGGCCGAGAAAAACACTTTTGGTGCACCATGCAGGTACATTTGAATTTCCCAGGCAAACGAAAGCAGTTACACCAAAGTTTCTAGTTTCTGTTTGTGTCTCCCCTGAGGAGGTTTCAAGCCAGCAATATCTTTCAGAACTATCTCTTTTGGTTTGGTAGCTATTGCTGGACGTTTGGTAGAAAAAGCTGCTCTGGCTGAGAAAAACACTTTTGGTGCACCATGCAGGTACATTTGAGTTTCCCAGGCAAACGAAAGCAGTTACACCAAAGTTTCTAGTTTCTGTTTGTGTCTCCCCTGAGGAGGTTTCAGGCCAGCTATGTCTTTCAGTACTATCTCTTTTGGTTTGGAAGCTATTGCTGGACGTTTGGTAGAAAACTCTTCTCCGGCCGAGAAAAACACTTTTGGTGCACCATGCAGGTACATTTGAGTTTCCCAGGCAAACGAAAGCAGTTACACCAAAGTTTCTAGTTTCCGTTTGTGTCTCCCCTGAGGAGGTTTCAGGCCAGCTATGTCTTTCAGTACTATCTCTTTTGGTTTGGAAGCTATTGCTGGACGTTTGGTAGAAAGAGCATCTCCGGCCGAGAAAAACACTTTTGGTGCACCATGCAGGTACATTTGAGTTTCCCAGGCAAACGAAAGCAGTTACACCAAAGTTTCTAGTTTCTGTTTGTGTCTCCCCTGAGGAGGTTTCAGGCCAGCAATATCTTTCAGAACTATCTCTTTTGGTTTGGAAGCTATTGCTGGACGTTTGGTAGAAAAAGCTGCTCTGGCCGAGAAAAACACTTTTGGTGCACCATGCAGGTACATTTGAGTTTCCCAGGCAAACGAAAGCAGTTACACCAAAGTTTCTAGTTTCTGTTTGTGTCTCCCCTGAGGAGGTTTCAGGCCAGCTATGTCTTTCAGTACTATCTCTTTTGGTTTGGAAGCTATTGCTGGACGTTTGGTAGAAAATGTTGCTCTGGCCGAGATAAACACATTTGGTGCACCATGCAGGTACTTTTGAGTTTCCCAGGCAAACGAAAGCAGTTACACCAAAGTTTCTAGTTTCTGTTTGTGTCTCCCCTGAGGAGGTTTCAGGCTAGCAATGTCTTTCAGTACTATCTCTTTTGGTTTGGAAGCTATTGCTGGACGTTTGGCATGTTTGGTAGAAAAAGCTGGTCCGGCCGAGAAAAACACTTTTGGTGCACCATGCAGGTACATTTGAGTTTCCCAGGCAAACGAAAGCAGTGACACCAAAGTTTCTAGTTTCTGTTTGTGTCTCCCCTGAGGAGGTTTCAGGCTAGCAATGTCTTTCAGTACTATCTCTTTTGGTTTGGAAGCTATTGCTGGACGTTTGGCATGTTTGGTAGAAAAAGCTGCTCTGGCCGAGAAAAACACTTTTGGTGCACCATGCAGGTACATTTGAGTTTCCCAGGCAAACGAAAGCAGTTACACCAAAGTTTCTAGTTTCTGTTTGTGTCTCCCCTGAGGAGGTTTCAGGCCAGCAATATCTTTCAGAACTATCTCTTTTGGTTTGGAAGCTATTGTTGGACGTTTGGTAGAAAAAGCTGCTCTGGCCGAGAAAAACACTTTTGGTGCACCATGCAGGTACATTTGAGTTTCCCAGGCAAACGAAAGCAGTTACACCAAAGTTTCTAGTTTCTGTTTGTGTCTCCCCTGAGGAGGTTTCAGGCCAGCTATGTCTTTCAGTACTATCTCTTTTGGTTTGGAAGCTATTGCTGGACGTTTGGCATGTTTGGTAGAAAAAGCTGCTCCTGCCGAGAAAAACACTTTTGGTGCACCATGCAGGTACATTTGAGTTTCCCAGGCAAACGAAAGCAGTTACACCAAAGTTTCTAGTTTCTGTTTGTGTCTCCCCTGAGGAGGTTTCAGGCCAGCTATGTCTTTCAGTCCTATCTCTTTTGGTTTGGAAGCTAATGCTGGACGTTTGGTAGAAAAAGCTTCTCGGGCCGAGAAAAACACTTTTGGTGCACCATGCAGGTACATTTGAGTTTCCCAGGCAAACGAAAGCAGTGACACCAAAGTTTCTAGTTTCTGTTTGTGTCTCCCCTGAGGAGGTTTCAGGCCAGCTATGTCTTTCAGAACTATCTCTTTTGGTTTGGAAGCTATTGCTGGACGTTTGGTAGAAAAAGCTGCTCTGGCCGAGAAAAACACTTTTGGTGCACCATGCAGGTACATTTGAGTTTCCCAGGCAAACGAAAGCAGTGACACCAAAGTTTCTAGTTTCTGTTTGTGTCTCCCCTGAGGAGGTTTCAGGCCAGCTATGTCTTTCAGTACTATCTCTTTTGGTTTGGAAGCTATTGCTGGACGTTTGGTAGAAAAAGCTGCTCCGGCCGAGAAAAACACTTTTGGTGCACCATGCAGGTACATTTGAGTTTCCTAGGCAAACGAAAGCAGTTACACCAAAGTTTCTAGTTTCTGTTTGTGTCTCCCCTGAGGAGGTTTCAGGCCAGCAATATCTTTCAGAACTACCTCTTTTGGTTTGGAAGCTATTGCTGGACGTTTGGTAGAAAAAGCTTCTCTGGCCGAGAAAAACACTTTTGGTGCACCATGCAGGTACATTTGAGTTTCCCAGGCAAACGAGAGCAGTTACACCAAAGTTTCTAGTTTCTGTTTGTGTCTCCCCTGAGGAGGTTTCAGGCCAGCTATGTCTTTCAGTACTATCTCTTTTGGTTTGGAAGCTATTGCTGGACGTTTGGTAGAAAAAGCTGCTCCGGCCGAGAAAAACACTTTTGGTGCACCATGCAGGTACATTTGAGTTTCCCAGGCAAACGAAAGCAGTTACACCAAAGTTTCTAGTTTCTGTTTGTGTCTCCCCTGAGGAGGTTTCAGGCCAGCTATGTCTTTAAGAACTATCTCTTTTGGTTTGGAAGCTATTGCTGGACGTTTGGCATGTTTGGTAGAAAAAGCTGCTCCGGCCGAGAAAAACACTTTTGGTGCACCATGCAGGTACATTTGAGTTTCCCAGGCAAACGAAAGCAGTTACACCAAAGTTTCTAGTTTCTGTTTGTGTCTCCCCTGAGGAGGTTTCAGGCCAGCAATATCTTTCAGAACTATCTCTTTTGGTTTGGAAGCTATTGCTGGACGTTTGGTAGAAAAAGCTGCTCTGGCCGAGAAAAACACTTTTGGTGCACCATGCAGGTACATTTGAGTTTCCCAGGCAAACGAAAGCAGTTACACCAAAGTTTCTAGTTTCTGTTTGTGTCTCCCCTGAGGAGGTTTCAGGCCAGCTATGTCTTTCAGTACTATCTCTTTTGGTTCGGAAGCTATTGCTGGACGTTTGGTAGAAAAAGCTTCTCCGGCCGAGAAAAACACTTTTGGTGCACCATGCAGGTACATTTGAGTTTCCCAGGCAAACGAAAGCAGTTACACCAAAGTTTCTAGTTTCTGTTTGTGTCTCCCCTGAGGAGGTTTCAGGCCAGCTATGTCTTTCAGTACTATCTCTTTTGGTTTGGAAGCTATTGCTGGACGTTTGGTAGAAAAAGCTGCTCTGGCCGAGAAAAACACTTTTGGTGCACCATGCAGGTACATTTGAGTTTCCCAGGCAAACGAAAGCAGTTACACCAAAGTTTCTAGTTTCTGTTTGTGTCTCCCCTGAGGAGGTTTCAGGCCAGCAATATCTTTCAGAACTATCTCTTTTGGTTTGGTAGCTATTGCTGGACGTTTGGTAGAAAAAGCTGCTCCGGCCGAGAAAAACACTTTTGGTGCACCATGCAGGTACATTTGAGTTTCCCAGGCAAACGAAAGCAGTTACACCAAAGTTTCTAGTTTCTGTTTGTGTCTCCCCTGAGGAGGTTTCAGGCCAGCTATGTCTTTCAGTACTATCTCTTTTGGTTTGGAAGCTATTGCTGGACGTTTGGCATGTTTGGTAGAAAAAGCTGCTCCGGCCGAGAAAAACACTTTTGGTGCACCATGCAGGTACATTTGAGTTTCCCAGGAAAACGAAAGCAGTTACACCAAAGTTTCTAGTTTCTGTTTGTGTCTCCCCTGAGGAGGTTTCAGGCCAGCAATATCTTTCAGAACTATCTCTTTTGGTTTGGAAGCTATTGCTGGACGTTTGGTAGAAAAAGCTGCTCTGGCCGAGAAAGACACTTTTGGTGCACCATGCAGGTACATTTGAGTTTCCCAGGCAAACGAAAGCAGTTACACCAAAGTTTCTAGTTTCTGTTTGTGTCTCCCCTGAGGAGGTTTCAGGCCAGCTATGTCTTTCAGTACTATCTCTTTTGGTTTGGAAGCTATTGCTGGACGTTTGGCATGTTTGGTAGAAAAAGCTGCTCCTGCCGAGAAAAACACTTTTGGTGCACCATGCAGGTACATTTGAGTTTCCCAGGCAAACGAAAGCAGTTACACCAAAGTTTCTAGTTTCTGTTTGTGTCTCCCCTGAGGAGGTTTCAGGCCAGCTATGTCTTTCAGTACTATCTCTTTTGGTTTGGAAGCTAATGCTGGACGTTTGGTAGGAAAAGCTTCTTTGGACGAGAAAAACACTTTTGGTGCACCATGCAGGTACATTTGAGTTTCCCAGGCAAACGAAAGCAGTTACACCAAAGTTTCTAGTTTCTGTTTGTGTCTCCCCTGAGGAGGTTTCAGGCCAGCTATGTCTTTCAGTACTATCTCTTTTGGTTTGGAAGCTATTTCTGGACGTTTGGTAGAAAAAGCTGCTCCAGCCGAGAAAGACACTTTTGGTGCACCATGCAGGTACATTTGAGTTTCCCAGGCAAACGAAAGCAGTGACACCAAAGTTTCTAGTTTCTGTTTGTGTCTCCCCTGAGCAGGTTTCAGGCCAGCAATATTTTTCAGTACTATCTCTTTTGGTTTGGAAGCTATTGCTGGACGTTTGGTAGAAAAAGCTGCTCCGGCCGAGAAAAACACTTTTGGTGCACCATGCAGGTACATTTGAGTTTCCCAGGCAAACGAGAGCAGTTACACCAAAGTTTCTAGTTTCTGTTTGTGTCTCCCCTGAGGAGGTTTCAGGCCAGCTATGTCTTTCAGTACTATCTCTTTTGGTTTGGAAGCTATTGCTGGACGTTTGGTAGAAAAAGCTGCTCCGGCCGAGAAAAACACTTTTGGTGCACCATGCAGGTACATTTGAGTTTCCCAGGCAAACGAAAGCAGTGACACCAAAGTTTCTAGTTTCTGTTTGTGTCTCCCCTGAGGAGGTTTCAGGCCAGCTATGTCTTTCAGTACTATCTCTTTTGGTTTGGAAGCTATTGCTGGACGTTTGGTAGAAAAAGCTGCTCCGGCCGAGAAAAACACTTTTGGTGCACCATGCAGGTACATTTGAGTTTCTCAGGCAAACGAGAGCAGTTACACCAAAGTTTCTAGTTTCTGTTTGTGTCTCCCCTGAGGAGGTTTCAAGCCAGCTATGTCTTTCAGTACTATCTCTTTTGGTTTGTATGCTATTGCTGGACGTTTTGTAGAAAAAGCTTCGCCGGCCGAGAAAAACACTTTTGGTGCACCATGCAGGTACATTTGAGTTTCCCAGGCAAACGAAAGCAGTTACACCAAAGTTTCTAGTTTCTGTTTGTGTCTCCCCTGAGGAGGTTTCAGGCCAGCTATGTCTTTAAGAACTATCTCTTTTGGTTTGGAAGCTGTTGCTGGACGTTTGGCATGTTTGGTAGAAAAAGCTGCTCCGGCCGAGAAAAACACTTTTGGTGCACCATGCAGGTACATTTGAGTTTCCCAGGCAAACGAAAGCAGTTACACCAAAGTTTCTAGTTTCTGTTTGTGTCTCCCCTGAGGAGGTTTCAGGCCAGCTATGTCTTTCAGTACTATCTCTTTTGGTTTGGAAGCTATTGCTGGACGTTTTGTAGAAAAAGCTGCTCCGGCCGAGAAAAACACTTTTGGTGCACCATGCAGGTACATTTGCGTTTCCCAGGCAAACGAAAGCAGTTACACCAAAGTTTCTAGTTTCTGTTTGTGTCTTTCCTGAGGAGGTTTCAGGCCAGCTATGTCTTTCAGTACTATCTCTTTTGTTTTGGAAGCTATTGCTGGACGTTTGGTAGAAAAAGCTGCTCCGGCTGAGAAAAACACTTTTGGTGCACCATGCAGGTACATTTGAGTTTCCCAGGCAAACGAAAGCAGTTACACCAAAGTTTCTAGTTTCTGTTTGTGTCTCCCCTGAGGAGGTTTCAGGCCAGCTATGTCTTTCAGAACTATCTCTTTTGGTTTGGAAGCTATTGCTGGACGTTTGGTAGAAAAAGCTGCTCCTGCCGAGAAAAACACTTTTGGTGCACCATGCAGGTACATTTGAGTTTCCCAGGCAAACGAAAGCAGTTACACCAATGTTTCTAGTTTCTGTTTGTGTCTCCCCTGAGGAGGTTTCAGGCCAGCTATGTCTTTCAGAACTATCTCTTTTGGTTTGGAAGCTATTGCTGGACGTTTGGTAGAAAAAGCTTCTCCGGCCGAGAAAAACAATTTTGGTGCACCATGCAGGTACATTTGAGTTTCCCAGGCAAACGAAAACAGTTACACCGAAGATTCTAGTTTCTGTTTGTGTCTCCCCTGAGGAGGTTTCAGGCCAGCTATGTCTTTCAGAACTATCTCTTTTGGTTTGGAAGCTATTGCTGGACGTTTGGCATGTTTGGTAGAAAAAGCTGCTCCAGCCGAGAAAAACACTTTTGGTGCACCATGCAGGTACATTTGAGTTTCCCAGGCAAACGAAAGCAGTTGCACCAAAGTTTCTAGTTTCTGTTTGTGTCTCCCCTGAGGAGGTTTCAGGCCAGCAATATCTTTCAGAACTATCTCTTTTGGTTTGGAAGGTATTGCTGGACGTTTGGTAGAAAAAGCTGCTCCGGCCGAGAAAAACACTTTTGGTGCACCATGCAGGTACATTTGAGTTTCCCAGGCAAACGAAAGCAGTTACACCAAAGTTTCTAGTTTCTGTTTGTGTCTCCCCTGAGGAGGTTTCAGGCCAGCTATGTCTTTCAGAACTATCTCTTTTGGTTTGGAAGCTATTGCTGGACGTTTGGTAGAAAAAGCTTCTCCGGCCGAGAAAAACAATTTTGGTGCACCATGCAGGTACATTTGAGTTTCCCAGGCAAACGAAAGCAGTTACACCAAAGTTTCTAGTTTCTGTTTGTGTCTCCCCTGAGGAGGTTTCAGGCCAGCTATGTCTTTCAGAACTGTCTCTTTTGGTTTGGAAGCTATTGCTGGACGTTTGGCATGTTTGGTAGAAAAAGCTGCTCCAGCCGAGAAAAACACTTTTGGTGCACCATGCAGGTACATTTGAGTTTCCCAGGCAAACGAAAGCAGTGACACCAAAGTTTCTAGTTTCTGTTTGTGTCTCCCCTGAGGAGGTTTCAGGCCAGCTATGTCTTTCAGTACTATCTCTTTTGGTTCGGAAGCTATTGCTGGACGTTTGGCATGTTTGGTAGAAAAAGCTGCTCCGGCCGAGAAAAACACTTTTGGTGCACCATGCAAGTACATTTGAGTTTCCCAGGCAACCGAAAGCAGTTACACCAAAGTTTCTAGTTTCTGTTTGTGTCTCCCCTGAGGAGGTTTCAGGCTAGCAATGTCTTTCAGTACTATCTCTTTTGGTTTGGAAGCTATTGCTGGACGTTTGGCATGTTTGGTAGAAAAAGCTGCTCTGGCCGAGAAAAACACTTTTGGTGCACCATGCAGGTACATTTGAGTTTCCCAGGCAAACGAAAGCAGTTACACCAAAGTTTCTAGTTTCTGTTTGTGTCTCCCCTGAGGAGGTTTCAGGCCAGCTATGTCTTTCAGTACTATCTCTTTTGGTTCGGAAGCTATTGCTGGACGTTTGGTAGAAAAAGCTGCTCCGGCCGAGAAAAACACTTTTGGTGCACCATGCAGGTACATTTGAGTTTCCCAGGCAAACGAAAGCAGTTACACCAAAGTTTCTAGTTTCTGTTTGTGTCTCCCCTGAGGAGGTTTCAGGCCAGCTATGTCTTTCAGTACTATCTCTTTTGGTTTGGAAGCTATTGCTGGACGTTTGGTAGAAAAAGCTGCTCTGGCCGAGAAAAACACTTTTGGTGCACCATGCAGGTACATTTGAGTTTCCCAGGCAAACGAAAGCAGTTACACCAAAGTTTCTAGTTTCTGTTTGTGTCTCCCCTGAGGAGGTTTCAGGCCAGCTATGTCTTTCAGTACTATCTCTTTTGGTTTGGAAGCTATTGCTGGACGTTTGGCATGTTTGGTAGAAAAAGCTGCTCCGGCCGAGAAAAACACTTTTGGTGCACCATGCAGGTACATTTGAGTTTCCCAGGAAAACGAAAGCAGTTACACCAAAGTTTCTAGTTTCTGTTTGTGTCTCCCCTGAGGAGGTTTCAGGCCAGCAATATCTTTCAGAACTATCTCTTTTGGTTTGGAAGCTCTTGCTGGACGTTTGGTAGAAAAAGCTGCTCTGGCCGAGAAAGACACTTTTGGTGCACCATGCAGGTACATTTGAGTTTCCCAGGCAAACGAAAGCAGTTACACCAAAGTTTCTAGTTTCTGTTTGTGTCTCCCCTGAGGAGGTTTCAGGCCAGCTATGTCTTTCAGTACTATCTCTTTTGGTTTGGAAGCTATTGCTGGACGTTTGGCATGTTTGGTAGAAAAAGCTGCTCCTGCCGAGAAAAACACTTTTGGTGCACCATGCAGGTACATTTGAGTTTCCCAGGCAAACGAAAGCAGTGACACCAAAGTTTCTAGTTTCTGTTTGTGTCTCCCCTGAGCAGGTTTCAGGCCAGCAATATTTTTCAGTACTATCTCTTTTGGTTTGGAAGCTATTGCTGGACGTTTGGTAGAAAAAGCTGCTCCGGCCGAGAAAAACACTTTTGGTGCACCATGCAGGTACATTTGAGTTACCCAGGCAAACGAAAGCAGTTACACCAAAGTTTCTAGTTTCTGTTTGTGTCTCCCCTGAGGAGGTTTCAGGCCAGCTATGTCTTTCAGTACTATCTCTTTTGGTTTGGAAGCTATTGCTGGACGTTTGGTAGAAAAAGCTGCTCCGGCCGAGAAAAACACTTTTGGTGCACCATGCAGGTACATTTGAGTTTCCCAGGCAAACGAAAGCAGTGACACCAAAGTTTCTAGTTTCTGTTTGTGTCTCCCCTGAGGAGGTTTCAGGCCAGCTATGTCTTTCAGTACTATCTCTTTTGGTTTGGAAGCTATTGCTGGACGTTTGGTAGAAAAAGCTGCTCCGGCCGAGAAAAACACTTTTGGTGCACCATGCAGGTACATTTGAGTTTCCCAGGCAAACGAGAGCAGTTACACCAAAGTTTCTAGTTTCTGTTTGTGTCTCCCCTGAGGAGGTTTCAAGCCAGCTATGTCTTTCAGTACTATCTCTTTTGGTTTGGAAGCTATTGCTGGACGTTTGGTAGAAAAAGCTTCGCCGGCCGAGAAAAACACTTTTGGTGCACCATGCAGGTACATTTGAGTTTCCCAGGCAAACGAAAGCAGTTACACCAAAGTTTCTAGTTTCTGTTTGTGTCTCCCCTGAGGAGGTTTCAGGCCAGCTATGTCTTTAAGAACTATCTCTTTTGGTTTGGAAGCTATTGCTGGACGTTTGGTAGAAAAAGCTGCTCCGGCTGAGAAAAACACTTTTGGTGCACCATGCAGGTACATTTGAGTTTCCCAGGCAAACGAAAGCAGTTACACCAAAGTTTCTAGTTTCTGTTTGTGTCTCCCATGAGGAGGTTTCAGGCCAGCTATGTCTTTCAGAACTATCTCTTTTGGTTTGGAAGCTATTGCTGGACGTTTGGTAGAAAAAGCTTCTCCGGCCGAGAAAAACAATTTTGGTGCACCATGCAGGTACATTTGAGTTTCCCAGGCAAACGAAAACAGTTACACCGAAGATTCTAGTTTCTGTTTGTGTCTCCCCTGAGGAGGTTTCAGGCCAGCTATGTCTTTCAGAACTATCTCTTTTGGTTTGGAAGCTATTGCTGGACGTTTGGCATGTTTGGTAGAAAAAGCTGCTCCAGCCGAGAAAAACACTTTTGGTGCACCATGCAGGTACATTTGAGTTTCCCAGGCAAACGAAAGCAGTTACACCAAAGTTTCTAGTTTCTGTTTGTGTCTCCCCTGAGGAGGTTTCAGGCCAGCAATATCTTTCAGAACTATCTCTTTTGGTTTGGAAGGTATTGCTGGACGTTTGGTAGAAAAAGCTGCTCCGGCTGAGAAAAACACTTTTGGTGCACCATGCAGGTACATTTGAGTTTCCCAGGCAAACGAAAGCAGTTACACCAAAGTTTCTAGTTTCTGTTTGTGTCTCCCCTGAGGAGGTTTCAGGCCAGCTATGTCTTTCAGAACTATCTCTTTTGGTTTGGAAGCTATTGCTGGACGTTTGGTAGAAAAAGCTTCTCCGGCCGAGAAAAACAATTTTGGTGCACCATGCAGGTACATTTGAGTTTCCCAGGCAAACGAAAACAGTTACACCGAAGTTTCTAGTTTCTGTTTGTGTCTCCCCTGAGGAGGTTTCAGGCCAGCTATGTCTTTCAGAACTGTCTCTTTTGGTTTGGAAGCTATTGCTGGACGTTTGGCATGTTTGGTAGAAAAAGCTGCTCCAGCCGAGAAAAACACTTTTGGTGCACCATGCAGGTACATTTGAGTTTCCCAGGCAAACGAAAGCAGTGACACCAAAGTTTCTAGTTTCTGTTTGTGTCTCCCCTGAGGAGGTTTCAGGCCAGCTATGTCTTTCAGTACTATCTCTTTTGGTTCGGAAGCTATTGCTGGACGTTTGGCATGTTTGGTAGAAAAAGCTGCTCCGGCCGAGAAAAACACTTTTGGTGCACCATGCAAGTACATTTGAGTTTCCCAGGCAACCGAAAGCAGTTTCACCAAAGTTTCTAGTTTCTGTTTGTGTCTCCCCTGAGGAGGTTTCAGGCTAGCAATGTCTTTCAGTACTATCTCTTTTGGTTTGGAAGCTATTGCTGGACGTTTGGCATGTTTGGTAGAAAAAGCTGCTCCGGCCGAGAAAAACACTTTTGGTGCACCATGCAGGTACATTTGAGTTTCCCAGGAAAACGAAAGCAGTTACACCAAAGTTTCTAGTTTCTGTTTGTGTCTCCCCTGAGGAGGTTTCAGGCCAGCAATATCTTTCAGAACTATCTCTTTTGGTTTGGAAGCTATTGCTGGACGTTTGGTAGAAAAAGCTGCTCTGGCCGAGAAAAACACTTTTGGTGCACCATGCAGGTACATTTGAGTTTCCCAGGCAAACGAAAGCAGTGACACCAAAGTTTCTAGTTTCTGTTTGTGTCTCCCCTGAGGAGGTTTCAGGCCAGCTATGTCTTTCAGTACTATCTCTTTTGGTTCGGAAGCTATTGCTGGACGTTTGGCATGTTTGGTAGAAAAAGCTGCTCCGGCCGAGAAAAACACTTTTGGTGCACCATGCAAGTACATTTGAGTTTCCCAGGCAACCGAAAGCAGTTACACCAAAGTTTCTAGTTTCTGTTTGTGTCTCCCCTGAGGAGGTTTCAGGCTAGCAATGTCTTTCAGTACTATCTCTTTTGGTTTGGAAGCTATTGCTGGACGTTTGGCATGTTTGGTAGAAAAAGCTGCTCTGGCCGAGAAAAACACTTTTGGTGCACCATGCAGGTACATTTGAGTTTCCCAGGCAAACGAAAGCAGTTACACCAAAGTTTCTAGTTTCTGTTTGTGTCTCCCCTGAGGAGGTTTCAGGCCAGCTATGTCTTTCAGTACTATCTCTTTTGGTTCGGAAGCTATTGCTGGACGTTTGGTAGAAAAAGCTGCTCTGGCCGAGAAAAACACTTTTGGTGCACCATGCAGGTACATTTGAGTTTCCCAGGCAAACGAAAGCAGTTACACCAAAGTTTCTAGTTTCTGTTTGTGTCTCCCCTGAGGAGGTTTCAGGCCAGCTATGTCTTTCAGTACTATCTCTTTTGGTTTGGAAGCTATTGCTGGACTTTTGGTAGAAAAAGCTGCTCTGGCCGAGAAAAACACTTTTGGTGCACCATGCAGGTACATTTGAGTTTCCCAGGCAAACGAAAGCAGTTACACCAAAGTTTCTAGTTTCTGTTTGTGTCTCCCCTGAGGAGGTTTCAGGCCAGCTATGTCTTTCAGTACTATCTCTTTTGGTTTGGAAGCTATTGCTGGACGTTTGGCATGTTTGGTAGAAAAAGCTGCTCCGGCCGAGAAAAACACTTTTGGTGCACCATGCAGGTACATTTGAGTTTCCCAGGAAAACGAAAGCAGTTACACCAAAGTTTCTAGTTTCTGTTTGTGTCTCCCCTGAGGAGGTTTCAGGCCAGCAATATCTTTCAGAACTATCTCTTTTGGTTTGGAAGCTATTGCTGGACGTTTGGTAGAAAAAGCTGCTCTGGCCGAGAAAGACTCTTTTGGTGCACCATGCAGGTACATTTGAGTTTCCCAGGCAAACGAAAGCAGTTACACCAAAGTTTCTAGTTTCTGTTTGTGTCTCCCCTGAGGAGGTTTCAGGCCAGCTATGTCTTTCAGTACTATCTCTTTTGGTTTGGAAGCTATTGCTGGACGTTTGGCATGTTTGGTAGAAAAAGCTGCTCCTGCCGAGAAAAACACTTTTGGTGCACCATGCAGGTACATTTGAGTTTCCCAGGCAAACGAAAGCAGTTACACCAAAGTTTCTAGTTTCTGTTTGTGTCTCCCCTGAGGAGGTTTCAGGCCAGCTATGTCTTTCAGTACTATCTCTTTTGGTTTGGAAGCTAATGCTGGACGTTTGGTAGGAAAAGCTTCTTTGGACGAGAAAAACAATTTTGGTGCACCATGCACGTACATTTGAGTTTCCCAGGCAAACGAAAGCAGTTACACCAAAGTTTCTAGTTTCTGTTTGTGTCTCCCCTGAGGAGGTTTCAGGCCAGCTATGTCTTTCAGTACTATCTCTTTTGGTTTGGAAGCTATTTCTGGACGTTTGGTAGAAAAAGCTGCTCCAGCCGAGAAAGACACTTTTGGTGCACCATGCAGGTACATTTGAGTTTCCCAGGCAAACGAAAGCAGTGACACCAAAGTTTCTAGTTTCTGTTTGTGTCTCCCCTGAGCAGGTTTCAGGCCAGCAATATTTTTCAGTACTATCTCTTTTGGTTTGGAAGCTATTGCTGGACGTTTGGTAGAAAAAGCTGCTCCGGCCGAGAAAAACACTTTTGGTGCACCATGCAGGTACATTTGAGTTTCCCAGGCAAACGAAAGCAGTTACACCAAAGTTTCTAGTTTCTGTTTGTGTCTCCCCTGAGGAGGTTTCAGGCCAGCTATGTCTTTCAGTACTATCTCTTTTGGTTTGGAAGCTATTGCTGGACGTTTGGTAGAAAAAGCTGCTCCGGCCGAGAAAAACACTTTTGGTGCACCATGCAGGTACATTTGAGTTTCCCAGGCAAACGAAAGCAGTGACACCAAAGTTTCTAGTTTCTGTTTGTGTCTCCCCTGAGGAGGTTTCAGGCCAGCTATGTCTTTCAGTACTATCTCTTTTGGTTTGGAAGCTATTGCTGGACGTTTGGTAGAAAAAGCTGCTCCGGCCGAGAAAAACACTTTTGGTGCACCATGCAGGTACATTTGAGTTTCCCAGGCAAACGAGAGCAGTTACACCAAAGTTTCTAGTTTCTGTTTGTGTCTCCCCTGAGGAGGTTTCAAGCCAGCTATGTCTTTCAGTACTATCTCTTTTGGTTTGGAAGCTATTGCTGGACGTTTGGTAGAAAAAGCTTCGCCGGCCGAGAAAAACACTTTTGGTGCACCATGCAGGTACATTTGAGTTTCCCAGGCAAACGAAAGCAGTTACACCAAAGTTTCTAGTTTCTGTTTGTGTCTCCCCTGAGGAGGTTTCAGGCCAGCTATGTCTTTAAGAACTATCTCTTTTGGTTTGGAAGCTGTTGCTGGACGTTTGGCATGTTTGGTAGAAAAAGCTGCTCCGGCCGAGAAAAACACTTTTGGTGCACCATGCAGGTACATTTGAGTTTCCCAGGCAAACGAAAGCAGTTACACCAAAGTTTCTAGTTTCTGTTTGTGTCTCCCCTGAGGAGGTTTCAGGCCAGCTATGTCTTTCAGTACTATCTCTTTTGGTTTGGAAGCTATTGCTGGACGTTTTGTAGAAAAAGCTGCTCCGGCCGAGAAAAACACTTTTGGTGCACCATGCAGGTACATTTGCGTTTCCCAGGCAAACGAAAGCAGTTACACCAAAGTTTCTAGTTTCTGTTTGTGTCTTTCCTGAGGAGGTTTCAGGCCAGCTATGTCTTTCAGTACTATCTCTTTTGGTTTGGAAGCTATTGCTGGACGTTTGGTAGAAAAAGCTGCTCCGGCTGAGAAAAACACTTTTGGTGCACCATGCAGGTACATTTGAGTTTCCCAGGCAAACGAAAGCAGTTACACCAAAGTTTCTAGTTTCTGTTTGTGTCTCCCCTGAGGAGGTTTCAGGCCAGCTATGTCTTTCAGAACTATCTCTTTTGGTTTGGAAGCTATTGCTGGACGTTTGGTAGAAAAAGCTGCTCCGGCTGAGAAAAACACTTTTGGTGCACCATGCAGGTACATTTGAGTTTCCCAGGCAAACGAAAGCAGTTACACCAAAGTTTCTAGTTTCTGTTTGTGTCTCCCATGAGGAGGTTTCAGGCCAGCTATGTCTTTCAGAACTATCTCTTTTGGTTTGGAAGCTATTGCTGGACGTTTGGTAGAAAAAGCTTCTCCGGCCGAGAAAAACAATTTTGGTGCACCATGCAGGTACATTTGAGTTTCCCAGGCAAACGAAAACAGTTACACCGAAGATTCTAGTTTCTGTTTGTGTCTCCCCTGAGGAGGTTTCAGGCCAGCTATGTCTTTCAGAACTATCTCTTTTGGTTTGGAAGCTATTGCTGGACGTTTGGCATGTTTGGTAGAAAAAGCTGCTCCAGCCGAGAAAAACACTTTTGGTGCACCATGCAGGTACATTTGAGTTTCCCAGGCAAACGAAAGCAGTTACACCAAAGTTTCTAGTTTCTGTTTGTGTCTCCCCTGAGGAGGTTTCAGGCCAGCAATATCTTTCAGAACTATCTCTTTTGGTTTGGAAGGTATTGCTGGACGTTTGGTAGAAAAAGCTGCTCCGGCTGAGAAAAACACTTTTGGTGCACCATGCAGGTACATTTGAGTTTCCCAGGCAAACGAAAGCAGTTACACCAAAGTTTCTAGTTTCTGTTTGTGTCTCCCCTGAGGAGGTTTCAGGCCAGCTATGTCTTTCAGAACTATCTCTTTTGGTTTGGAAGCTATTGCTGGACGTTTGGTAGAAAAAGCTTCTCCGGCCGAGAAAAACAATTTTGGTGCACCATGCAGGTACATTTGAGTTTCCCAGGTAAAAGAAAACAGTTACACCGAAGTTTCTAGTTTCTGTTTGTGTCTCCCCTGAGGAGGTTTCAGGCCAGCTATGTCTTTCAGAACTGTCTCTTTTGGTTTGGAAGCTATTGCTGGACGTTTGGCATGTTTGGTAGAAAAAGCTGCTCCAGCCGAGAAAAACACTTTTGGTGCACCATGCAGGTACATTTGAGTTTCCCAGGCAAACGAAAGCAGTGACACCAAAGTTTCTAGTTTCTGTTTGTGTCTCCCCTGAGGAGGTTTCAGGCCAGCTATGTCTTTCAGTACTATCTCTTTTGGTTCGGAAGCTATTGCTGGACGTTTGGCATGTTTGGTAGAAAAAGCTGCTCCGGCCGAGAAAAACACTTTTGGTGCACCATGCAAGTACATTTGAGTTTCCCAGGCAACCGAAAGCAGTTTCACCAAAGTTTCTAGTTTCTGTTTGTGTCTCCCCTGAGGAGGTTTCAGGCTAGCAATGTCTTTCAGTACTATCTCTTTTGGTTTGGAAGCTATTGCTGGACGTTTGGCATGTTTGGTAGAAAAAGCTGCTCTGGCCGAGAAAAACACTTTTGGTGCACCATGCAGGTACATTTGAGTTTCCCAGGCAAACGAAAGCAGTTACACCAAAGTTTCTAGTTTCTGTTTGTGTCTCCCCTGAGGAGGTTTCAGGCCAGCAATATCTTTCAGAACTATCTCTTTTGGTTTGGAAGCTATTGCTGGACGTTTGGTAGAAAAAGCTGCTCTGGCCGAGAAAAACACTTTTGGTGCACCATGCAGGTACATTTGAGTTTCCCAGGCAAACGAAAGCAGTGACACCAAAGTTTCTAGTTTCTGTTTGTGTCTCCCCTGAGGAGGTTTCAGGCCAGCTATGTCTTTCAGTACTATCTCTTTTGGTTCGGAAGCTATTGCTGGACGTTTGGCATGTTTGGTAGAAAAAGCTGCTCCGGCCGAGAAAAACACTTTTGGTGCACTATGCAAGTACATTTGAGTTTCCCAGGCAACCGAAAGCAGTTACACCAAAGTTTCTAGTTTCTGTTTGTGTCTCCCCTGAGGAGGTTTCAGGCTAGCAATGTCTTTCAGTACTATCTCTTTTGGTTTGGAAGCTATTGCTGGACGTTTGGCATGTTTGGTAGAAAAAGCTGCTCTGGCCGAGAAAAACACTTTTGGTGCACCATGCAGGTACATTTGAGTTTCCCAGGCAAACGAAAGCAGTTACACCAAAGTTTCTAGTTTCTGTTTGTGTCTCCCCTGAGGAGGTTTCAGGCCAGCTATGTCTTTCAGTACTATCTCTTTTGGTTCGGAAGCTATTGCTGGACGTTTGGTAGAAAAAGCTGCTCCGGCCGAGAAAAACACTTTTGGTGCACCATGCAGGTACATTTGAGTTTCCCAGGCAAACGAAAGCAGTTACACCAAAGTTTCTAGTTTCTGTTTGTGTCTCCCCTGAGGAGGTTTCAGGCCAGCTATGTCTTTCAGTACTATCTCTTTTGGTTTGGAAGCTATTGCTGGACGTTTGGTAGAAAAAGCTGCTCTGGCCGAGAAAAACTCTTTTGGTGCACCATGCAGGTACATTTGAGTTTCCCAGGCAAACGAAAGCAGTTACACCAAAGTTTCTAGTTTCTGTTTGTGTCTCCCCTGAGGAGGTTTCAGGCCAGCTATGTCTTTCAGTACTATCTCTTTTGGTTTGGAAGCTATTGCTGGACGTTTGGCATGTTTGGTAGAAAAAGCTGCTCCGGCCGAGAAAAACACTTTTGGTGCACCATGCAGGTACATTTGAGTTTCCCAGGAAAACGAAAGCAGTTACACCAAAGTTTCTAGTTTCTGCTTGTGTCTCCCCTGAGGAGGTTTCAGGCCAGCAATATCTTTCAGAACTATCTCTTTTGGTTTGGAAGCTATTGCTGGACGTTTGGTAGAAAAAGCTGCTCTGGCCGAGAAAGACACTTTTGGTGCACCATGCAGGTACATTTGAGTTTCCCAGGCAAACGAAAGCAGTTACACCAAAGTTTCTAGTTTCTGTTTGTGTCTCCCCTGAGGAGGTTTCAGGCCAGCTATGTCTTTCAGTACTATCTCTTTTGGTTTGGAAGCTATTGCTGGACGTTTGGCATGTTTGGTAGAAAAAGCTGCTCCTGCCGAGAAAAACACTTTTGGTGCACCATGCAGGTACATTTGAGTTTCCCAGGCAAACGAAAGCAGTTACACCAAAGTTTCTAGTTTCTGTTTGTGTCTCCCCTGAGGAGGTTTCAGGCCAGCTATGTCTTTCAGTACTATCTCTTTTGGTTTGGAAGCTAATGCTGGACGTTTGGTAGGAAAAGCTTCTTTGGACGAGAAAAACACTTTTGGTGCACCATGCACGTACATTTGAGTTTCCCAGGCAAACGAAAGCAGTTACACCAAAGTTTCTAGTTTCTGTTTGTGTCTCCCCTGAGGAGGTTTCAGGCCAGCTATGTCTTTCAGTACTATCTCTTTTGGTTTGGAAGCTATTTCTGGACGTTTGGTAGAAAAAGCTGCTCCAGCCGAGAAAGACACTTTTGGTGCACCATGCAGGTACATTTGAGTTTCCCAGGCAAACGAAAGCAGTGACACCAAAGTTTCTAGTTTCTGTTTGTGTCTCCCCTGAGCAGGTTTCAGGCCAGCAATATTTTTCAGTACTATCTCTTTTGGTTTGGAAGCTATTGCTGGACGTTTGGTAGAAAAAGCTGCTCCGGCCGAGAAAAACACTTTTGGTGCACCATGCAGGTACATTTGAGTTTCCCAGGCAAACGAAAGCAGTTACACCAAAGTTTCTAGTTTCTGTTTGTGTCTCCCCTGAGGAGGTTTCAGGCCAGCTATGTCTTTCAGTACTATCTCTTTTGGTTTGGAAGCTATTGCTGGACGTTTGGTAGAAAAAGCTGCTCCGGCCGAGAAAAACACTTTTGGTGCACCATGCAGGTACATTTGAGTTTCCCAGGCAAACGAAAGCAGTGACACCAAAGTTTCTAGTTTCTGTTTGTGTCTCCCCTGAGGAGGTTTCAGGCCAGCTATGTCTTTCAGTACTATCTCTTTTGGTTTGGAAGCTATTGCTGGACGTTTGGTAGAAAAAGCTGCTCCGGCCGAGAAAAACACTTTTGGTGCACCATGCAGGTACATTTGAGTTTCCCAGGCAAACGAGAGCAGTTACACCAAAGTTTCTAGTTTCTGTTTGTGTCTGAGAGAGCTGGCGGAGGTGATTGTTTGTGTGCTGAGAGAGCTGGCGGAGGTGATTGCGGAGCCGCTCTCTATCATCTTTGACAGATCCTGGACTACAGGAGAAGTGCCTGAAGATTGGAGGATAGCCAATGTCACTCCAGTCTTTAAAAAAGGCAAGAAGGAGGATCCCAGTAACTATAGGCCAGTCAGCCTCACCTCTGTCCCTGGAAAGGTGATGGAACAGCTTGTTTTGGATGCCATCTCCAAACAACTGGAAGAGAAGAAGGTCATGAGGAATAGTCAGCATGGATTCACCAAGGGGAGATCGTGCTCGACCAATCTCATAGCCTTCTATGATGTTATTACCAACTGGGTGGATGGAGGGAGAGCAGTGGATGTCATCTACCTCGACTTTAGCAAGGCTTTCGATACTGTCTCCCACAACATCCTGATAGAGAAGCTGAGGAAACAAGGGATAGACGAGTGGACAGTGAGGTGGGTTGAGAACTGGCTGTCAGACCGGGCTCAGAGGGTCGTGATCAGTGGAGTAGAATCTGAATGGAGGCCTGTGACTAGCGGTGTTCCCCAGGGCTCAGTGTTGGGTCCAGTCCTGTTTAATATCTTCATTGACGACCTTGATGAGGGAATAGCATCCACCCTCAGCAAGTATGCCGATGATACAAAACTGGGAGGAGTGGCTGACACGCAAGAACACTGCGCTGCCATCCAGCGAGACCTGGACAGACTGGAGAGCTGGGCAGGGAGAAATCTAATGAAATTCAACAAAAGCAAGTGTAAAGTCTTGCACCTGGGGAGGAATAACCGACTGTATCAGTACAGGCTGGGGGATGACCTGTTGGAGAAGAGCTCTATGGAGAAGGACCTAGGGGTCCTGGTTGATGACAGGTTGGCTATGAGCCAGCAGTGTGCCCTGGTGGCCAAGAGAGCCAATGGGATCCTGGGATGCATCAGGAAGAGTGTGTCCAGCAGGTCGAAGGAGGTGATCCTCCCCCTCTACTCTGCATTGGTCAGGCCCCACCTGGAATACTGTGTCCAGTTCTGGGCTCCCTGGTATAGAAGAGACAGGGACCTTCTGGAGAGAGTCCAGAGAAGGGCGACAAAGATGATTAGGGGTCTGGAACATCTCCCCTATGAGGAAAGGTTGAGTGAGCTGGGTCTGTTCAGCCTGGAAAAAAGAAGACTTAGGGGGGACCTAATTAGTGTTTACAAGTATCTTAGACATGGGTGGCAGGGGGAATTGGCCAGCCCCTTTTCAGTGGTCAGTGGGGACAGGACTAGGGGCAATGGCTGTAAGCTGGAGCACAGGAAGTTCCGCACCAACATGCGGAAGAACTTTTTCACAGTGAGGGTGACGGAGCAGTGGAATAGGCTGCCCAGGGAGGTGGTGGAGTCTCCTTCTCTGGAGATATTCAAGTCTCGCCTGGACGCCTATCTATGTAATATGAGATAGGGAGCCTGCTTTGGCAGGGGGGTTGGACCCGAAGATCTCTTGAGGTCCCTTCCAACCCCTAAGATTCTGTGATTCTGTCTCCCCTGAGGAGGTTTCAAGCCAGCTATGTCTTTCAGTACTATCTCTTTTGGTTTGGAAGCTATTGCTGGACGTTTGGTAGAAAAAGCTTCGCCGGCCGAGAAAAACACTTTTGGTGCACCATGCAGGTACATTTGAGTTTCCCAGGCAAACGAAAGCAGTTACACCAAAGTTTCTAGTTTCTGTTTGTGTCTCCCCTGAGGAGGTTTCAGGCCAGCTATGTCTTTAAGAACTATCTCTTTTGGTTTGGAAGCTGTTGCTGGACGTTTGGCATGTTTGGTAGAAAAAGCTGCTCCGGCCGAGAAAAACACTTTTGGTGCACCATGCAGGTACATTTGAGTTTCCCAGGCAAACGAAAGCAGTTACACCAAAGTTTCTAGTTTCTGTTTGTGTCTCCCCTG
This sequence comes from Laterallus jamaicensis coturniculus, assembly GCA_022605575.1. Taxonomy (NCBI): domain Eukaryota; kingdom Metazoa; phylum Chordata; class Aves; order Gruiformes; family Rallidae; genus Laterallus; species Laterallus jamaicensis. The sequence goes on from JAKCOX010000001.1 coordinate 5,294,564, forward strand.
AGGAGGTTTCAGGCCAGCTATGTCTTTCAGTACTATCTCTTTTGGTTTGGAAGCTATTGCTGGACGTTTTGTAGAAAAAGCTGCTCCGGCCGAGAAAAACACTTTTGGTGCACCATGCAGGTACATTTGCGTTTCCCAGGCAAACGAAAGCAGTTACACCAAAGTTTCTAGTTTCTGTTTGTGTCTTTCCTGAGGAGGTTTCAGGCCAGCTATGTCTTTCAGTACTATCTCTTTTGGTTTGGAAGCTATTGCTGGACGTTTGGTAGAAAAAGCTGCTCCGGCTGAGAAAAACACTTTTGGTGCACCATGCAGGTACATTTGAGTTTCCCAGGCAAACGAAAGCAGTTACACCAAAGTTTCTAGTTTCTGTTTGTGTCTCCCCTGAGGAGGTTTCAGGCCAGCTATGTCTTTCAGAACTATCTCTTTTGGTTTGGAAGCTATTGCTGGACGTTTGGTAGAAAAAGCTGCTCCGGCTGAGAAAAACACTTTTGGTGCACCATGCAGGTACATTTGAGTTTCCCAGGCAAACGAAAGCAGTTACACCAAAGTTTCTAGTTTCTGTTTGTGTCTCCCATGAGGAGGTTTCAGGCCAGCTATGTCTTTCAGAACTATCTCTTTTGGTTTGGAAGCTATTGCTGGACGTTTGGTAGAAAAAGCTTCTCCGGCCGAGAAAAACAATTTTGGTGCACCATGCAGGTACATTTGAGTTTCCCAGGCAAACGAAAACAGTTACACCGAAGATTCTAGTTTCTGTTTGTGTCTCCCCTGAGGAGGTTTCAGGCCAGCTATGTCTTTCAGAACTATCTCTTTTGGTTTGGAAGCTATTGCTGGACGTTTGGCATGTTTGGTAGAAAAAGCTGCTCTGGCCGAGAAAAACACTTTTGGTGCACCATGCAGGTACATTTGAGTTTCCCAGGCAAACGAAAGCAGTGACACCAAAGTTTCTAGTTTCTGTTTGTGTCTCCCCTGAGGAGGTTTCAGGCCAGCAATATCTTTCAGAACTATCTCTTTTGGTTTGGAAGGTATTGCTGGACGTTTGGTAGAAAAAGCTGCTCCGGCTGAGAAAAACACTTTTGGTGCACCATGCAGGTACATTTGAGTTTCCCAGGCAAACGAAAGCAGTTACACCAAAGTTTCTAGTTTCTGTTTGTGTCTCCCCTGAGGAGGTTTCAGGCCAGCTATGTCTTTCAGAACTATCTCTTTTGGTTTGGAAGCTATTGCTGGACGTTTGGTAGAAAAAGCTTCTCCGGCCGAGAAAAACAATTTTGGTGCACCATGCAGGTACATTTGAGTTTCCCAGGCAAACGAAAACAGTTACACCGAAGTTTCTAGTTTCTGTTTGTGTCTCCCCTGAGGAGGTTTCAGGCCAGCTATGTCTTTCAGAACTGTCTCTTTTGGTTTGGAAGCTATTGCTGGACGTTTGGCATGTTTGGTAGAAAAAGCTGCTCCAGCCGAGAAAAACACTTTTGGTGCACCATGCAGGTACATTTGAGTTTCCCAGGCAAACGAAAGCAGTGACACCAAAGTTTCTAGTTTCTGTTTGTGTCTCCCCTGAGGAGGTTTCAGGCCAGCTATGTCTTTCAGTACTATCTCTTTTGGTTCGGAAGCTATTGCTGGACGTTTGGCATGTTTGGTAGAAAAAGCTGCTCCGGCCGAGAAAAACACTTTTGGTGCACCATGCAAGTACATTTGAGTTTCCCAGGCAACCGAAAGCAGTTTCACCAAAGTTTCTAGTTTCTGTTTGTGTCTCCCCTGAGGAGGTTTCAGGCTAGCAATGTCTTTCAGTACTATCTCTTTTGGTTTGGAAGCTATTGCTGGACGTTTGGCATGTTTGGTAGAAAAAGCTGCTCTGGCCGAGAAAAACACTTTTGGTGCACCATGCAGGTACATTTGAGTTTCCCAGGCAAACGAAAGCAGTTACACCAAAGTTTCTAGTTTCTGTTTGTGTCTCCCCTGAGGAGGTTTCAGGCCAGCAATATCTTTCAGAACTATCTCTTTTGGTTTGGAAGCTATTGCTGGACGTTTGGTAGAAAAAGCTGCTCTGGCCGAGAAAAACACTTTTGGTGCACCATGCAGGTACATTTGAGTTTCCCAGGCAAACGAAAGCAGTTACACCAAAGTTTCTAGTTTCTGTTTGTGTCTCCCCTGAGGAGGTTTCAGGCTAGCAATGTCTTTCAGTACTATCTCTTTTGGTTTGGAAGCTATTGCTGGACGTTTGGCATGTTTGGTAGAAAAAGCTGCTCTGGCCGAGAAAAACACTTTTGGTGCACCATGCAGGTACATTTGAGTTTCCCAGGCAAACGAAAGCAGTTACACCAAAGTTTCTAGTTTCTGTTTGTGTCTCCCCTGAGGAGGTTTCAGGCCAGCAATATCTTTCAGAACTATCTCTTTTGGTTTGGAAGCTATTGCTGGACGTTTGGTAGAAAAAGCTGCTCTGGCCGAGAAAAACACTTTTGGTGCACCATGCAGGTACATTTGAGTTTCCCAGGCAAACGAAAGCAGTTACACCGAAGTTTCTAGTTTCTGTTTGTGTCTCCCCTGAGGAGGTTTCAGGCCAGCTATGTCTTTCAGAACTATCTCTTTTGGTTTGGAAGCTATTGCTGGACGTTTGGCATGTTTGGTAGAAAAAGCTGCTCCGGCCAAAAAAACACTTTTGGTGCACCATGCAGGTACATTTGAGTTTCCCAGGCAAACGAAAGCAGTGACACCAAAGTTTCTAGTTTCTGTTTGTGTCTCCCCTGAGGAGGTTTCAGGCCAGCTATGTCTTTCAGTACTATCTCTTTTGGTTTGGAAGCTATTGCTGGACGTTTGGCATGTTTGGTAGAAAAAGCTGCTCCGGCCGAGAAAAACACTTTTGGTGCACCATGCAAGTACATTTGAGTTTCCCAGGCAAACGAAAGCAGTTACACCAAAGTTTCTACTTTCTGTTTGTGTCTCCCCTGAGGAGGTTTCAGGCTAGCAATGTCTTTCAGTACTATCTCTTTTGGTTTGGAAGCTATTGCTGGACGTTTGGCATGTTTGGTAGAAAAAGCTGCTCCGGCCGAGAAAAACACTTTTGGTGCACCATGCAAGTACATTTGAGTTTCCCAGGCAAACGAAAGCAGTTACACCAAAGTTTCTAGTTTCTGTTTGTGTCTCCCCTGAGGAGGTTTCAGGCCAGCAATATCTTTCAGAACTATCTCTTTTGGTTTGAAAGCTATTGCTGGACGTTTGGTAGAAAAAGCTGCTCTGGCCGAGAAAAACACTTTTGGTGCACCATGCAGGTACATTTGAGTTTCCCAGGCAAACGAAAGCAGTTACACCAAAGTTTCTAGTTTCTGTTTGTGTCTCCCCTGAGGAGGTTTCAGGCCAGCTATGTCTTTCAGAACTATCTCTTTTGGTTTGGAAGCTATTGCTGGACGTTTGGTAGAAAAAGCTGCTCCGGCCGAGAAAAACACTTTTGGTGCACCATGCAGGTACTTTTGAGTTTCCCAGGCAAACGAAAGCAGTGACACCAAAGTTTCTAGTTTCTGTTTGTGTTTCCCCTGAGGAGGTTTCAGGCCAGCAATATTATTCAGTACTATCTCTTTTGGTTTGGAAGCTATTGCTGGACGTTTGGTAGAAAAAGCTGCTCTGGCCGAGAAAAACACTTTTGGTGCACCATGCAGGTACATTTGAGTTTCCCAGGCAAACGAAAGCAGTTACACCAAAGTTTCTAGTTTCTGTTTGTGTCTCCCCTGAGGAGGTTTCAGGCCAGCTATGTCTTTCAGTACTATCTCTTTTGGTTTGGAAGCTATTGCTGGACGTTTGGTAGCAAAAGCTGCTCCGGCCGAGAAAAACACTTTTGGTGCACCATGCAGGTACATTTGAGTTTCCCAGGCAAACGAAAGCAGTGACACCAAAGTTTCTAGTTTCTGTTTGTGTCTCCCCTGAGGAGGTTTCAGGCCAGCTATGTCTTTCAGTACTATCTCTTTTGGTTTGGAAGCTATTGCTGGACGTTTGGTAGAAAAAGCTGCTCCGGCCGAGAAAAACACTTTTGGTGCACCATGCAGGTACATTTGAGTTTCCTAGGCAAACGAAAGCAGTTACACCAAAGTTTCTAGTTTCTGTTTGTGTCTCCCCTGAGGAGGTTTCGGGCCAGCAATATCTTTCAGAACTACCTCTTTTGGTTTGGAAGCTATTGCTGGACGTTTGGTAGAAAAAGCTGCTCCGGCCGAGAAAAACACTTTTGGTGCACCATGCAGGTACATTTGAGTTTCCCAGGCAAACGAGAGCAGTTACACCAAAGTTTCTAGTTTCTGTTTGTGTCTCCCCTGAGGAGGTTTCAGGCCAGCTATGTCTTTCAGTACTATCTCTTTTGGTTTGGAAGCTATTGCTGGACGTTTGGTAGAAAAAGCTTCTCCGGCCGAGAAAAACACTTTTGGTGCACCATGCAGGTACATTTGAGTTTCCCAGGCAAACGAAAGCAGTTACACCAAAGTTTCTAGTTTCTGTTTGTGTCTCCCCTGAGGAGGTTTCAGGCCAGCTATGTCTTTCAGAACTATCTCTTTTGGTTTGGAAGCTATTGCTGGACGTTTGGTAGAAAAAGCTGCTCCGGCCGAGAAAAACACTTTTGGTGCACCATGCAGGTACTTTTGAGTTTCCTAGGCAAACGAAAGCAGTGACACCAAAGTTTCTAGTTTCTGTTTGTGTCTCCCCTGAGGAGGTTTCAGGCCAGCTATGTCTTTCAGTACTATCTCTTTTGGTTTGGAAGCTATTGCTGGACGTTTGGCATGTTTGGTAGAAAAAGCTGCTCCGGCCGAGAAAAACACTTTTGGTGCACCATGCAAGTACATTTGAGTTTCCCAGGCAAACGAAAGCAGTTACACCAAAGTTTCTAGTTTCTGTTTGTGTCTCCCCTGAGGAGGTTTCAGGCTAGCAATGTCTTTCAGTACTATCTCTTTTGGTTTGGAAGCTATTGCTGGACGTTTGGCATGTTTGGTAGAAAAAGCTGCTCTTGCCGAGAAAAACACTTTTGGTGCACCATGCAGGTACATTTGAGTTTCCCAGGCAAACGAAAGCAGTTACACCAAAGTTTCTAGTTTCTGTTTGTGTCTCCCCTGAGGAGGTTTCAGGCCAGCAATATCTTTCAGAACTATCTCTTTTGGTTTGGAAGCTATTGCTGGACGTTTGGTAGAAAAAGCTGCTCCGGCCGAGAAAAACACTTTTGGTGCACCATGCAGGTACATTTGAGTTTCCCAGGCAAACGAAAGCAGTTACACCAAAGTTTCTAGTTTCTGTTTGTGCCTCCCCTGAGGAGGTTTCAGGCCAGCTATGTCTTTCAGTACTATCTCTTTTGGTTTGGAAGCTATTGCTGGACGTTTGGTAGAAAAAGCTTCTCCGGCCGAGAAAAACACTTTTGGTGCACCATGCAGGTACATTTGAGTTTCCCAGGCAAACGAAAGCAGTTACACCGAAGTTTCTAGTTTCTGTTTGTGTCTCCCCTGAGGAGGTTTCAGGCCAGCTATGTCTTTCGGAACTATCTCTTTTGGTTTGGAAGCTATTGCTGGACGTTTGGCATGTTTGGTAGAAAAAGCTGCTCCGGCCGAGAAAAACACTTTTGGTGCACCATGCAGGTACATTTGAGTTTCCCAGGCAAACGAAAGCAGTTACACCAAAGTTTCTAGTTTCTGTTTGTGTCTCCCCTGAGGAGGTTTCAGGCCAGCAATATCTTTCAGAACTATCTCTTTTGGTTTGGAAGGTATTGCTGGACGTTTGGTAGAAAAAGCTGCTCCGGCTGAGAAAAACACTTTTGGTGCACCATGCAGGTACATTTGAGTTTCCCAGGCAAACGAAAGCAGTTACACCAAAGTTTCTAGTTTCTGTTTGTGTCTCCCCTGAGGAGGTTTCAGGCCAGCTATGTCTTTCAGAACTATCTCTTTTGGTTTGGAAGCTATTGCTGGACGTTTGGTAGAAAAAGCTTCTCCGGCCGAGAAAAACAATTTTGGTGCACCATGCAGGTACATTTGAGTTTCCCAGGCAAACGAAAACAGTTACACCGAAGTTTCTAGTTTCTGTTTGTGTCTCCCCTGAGGAGGTTTCAGGCCAGCTATGTCTTTCAGAACTGTCTCTTTTGGTTTGGAAGCTATTGCTGGACGTTTGGCATGTTTGGTAGAAAAAGCTGCTCCAGCCGAGAAAAACACTTTTGGTGCACCATGCAGGTACATTTGAGTTTCCCAGGCAAACGAAAGCAGTGACACCAAAGTTTCTAGTTTCTGTTTGTGTCTCCCCTGAGGAGGTTTCAGGCCAGCTATGTCTTTCAGTACTATCTCTTTTGGTTCGGAAGCTATTGCTGGACGTTTGGCATGTTTGGTAGAAAAAGCTGCTCCGGCCGAGAAAAACACTTTTGGTGCACCATGCAAGTACATTTGAGTTTCCCAGGCAACCGAAAGCAGTTTCACCAAAGTTTCTAGTTTCTGTTTGTGTCTCCCCTGAGGAGGTTTCAGGCTAGCAATGTCTTTCAGTACTATCTCTTTTGGTTTGGAAGCTATTGCTGGACGTTTGGCATGTTTGGTAGAAAAAGCTGCTCTGGCCGAGAAAAACACTTTTGGTGCACCATGCAGGTACATTTGAGTTTCCCAGGCAAACGAAAGCAGTTACACCAAAGTTTCTAGTTTCTGTTTGTGTCTCCCCTGAGGAGGTTTCAGGCCAGCAATATCTTTCAGAACTATCTCTTTTGGTTTGGAAGCTATTGCTGGACGTTTGGTAGAAAAAGCTGCTCTGGCCGAGAAAAACACTTTTGGTGCACCATGCAGGTACATTTGAGTTTCCCAGGCAAACGAAAGCAGTTACACCAAAGTTTCTAGTTTCTGTTTGTGTCTCCCCTGAGGAGGTTTCAGGCTAGCAATGTCTTTCAGTACTATCTCTTTTGGTTTGGAAGCTATTGCTGGACGTTTGGCATGTTTGGTAGAAAAAGCTGCTCTGGCCGAGAAAAACACTTTTGGTGCACCATGCAGGTACATTTGAGTTTCCCAGGCAAACGAAAGCAGTTACACCAAAGTTTCTAGTTTCTGTTTGTGTCTCCCCTGAGGAGGTTTCAGGCCAGCAATATCTTTCAGAACTATCTCTTTTGGTTTGGAAGCTATTGCTGGACGTTTGGTAGAAAAAGCTGCTCTGGCCGAGAAAAACACTTTTGGTGCACCATGCAGGTACATTTGAGTTTCCCAGGCAAACGAAAGCAGTTACACCGAAGTTTCTAGTTTCTGTTTGTGTCTCCCCTGAGGAGGTTTCAGGCCAGCTATGTCTTTCAGAACTATCTCTTTTGGTTTGGAAGCTATTGCTGGACGTTTGGCATGTTTGGTAGAAAAAGCTGCTCCGGCCAAAAAAACACTTTTGGTGCACCATGCAGGTACATTTGAGTTTCCCAGGCAAACGAAAGCAGTGACACCAAAGTTTCTAGTTTCTGTTTGTGTCTCCCCTGAGGAGGTTTCAGGCCAGCTATGTCTTTCAGTACTATCTCTTTTGGTTTGGAAGCTATTGCTGGACGTTTGGCATGTTTGGTAGAAAAAGCTGCTCCGGCCGAGAAAAACACTTTTGGTGCACCATGCAAGTACATTTGAGTTTCCCAGGCAAACGAAAGCAGTTACACCAAAGTTTCTACTTTCTGTTTGTGTCTCCCCTGAGGAGGTTTCAGGCTAGCAATGTCTTTCAGTACTATCTCTTTTGGTTTGGAAGCTATTGCTGGACGTTTGGCATGTTTGGTAGAAAAAGCTGCTCCGGCCGAGAAAAACACTTTTGGTGCACCATGCAAGTACATTTGAGTTTCCCAGGCAAACGAAAGCAGTTACACCAAAGTTTCTAGTTTCTGTTTGTGTCTCCCCTGAGGAGGTTTCAGGCCAGCAATATCTTTCAGAACTATCTCTTTTGGTTTGAAAGCTATTGCTGGACGTTTGGTAGAAAAAGCTGCTCTGGCCGAGAAAAACACTTTTGGTGCACCATGCAGGTACATTTGAGTTTCCCAGGCAAACGAAAGCAGTTACACCAAAGTTTCTAGTTTCTGTTTGTGTCTCCCCTGAGGAGGTTTCAGGCCAGCTATGTCTTTCAGAACTATCTCTTTTGGTTTGGAAGCTATTGCTGGACGTTTGGTAGAAAAAGCTGCTCCGGCCGAGAAAAACACTTTTGGTGCACCATGCAGGTACTTTTGAGTTTCCCAGGCAAACGAAAGCAGTGACACCAAAGTTTCTAGTTTCTGTTTGTGTTTCCCCTGAGGAGGTTTCAGGCCAGCAATATTATTCAGTACTATCTCTTTTGGTTTGGAAGCTATTGCTGGACGTTTGGTAGAAAAAGCTGCTCCGGCCGAGAAAAACACTTTTGGTGCACCATGCAGGTACATTTGAGTTTCCCAGGCAAACGAAAGCAGTTACACCAAAGTTTCTAGTTTCTGTTTGTGTCTCCCCTGAGGAGGTTTCAGGCCAGCTATGTCTTTCAGTACTATCTCTTTTGGTTTGGAAGCTATTGCTGGACGTTTGGTAGCAAAAGCTGCTCCGGCCGAGAAAAACACTTTTGGTGCACCATGCAGGTACATTTGAGTTTCCCAGGCAAACGAAAGCAGTGACACCAAAGTTTCTAGTTTCTGTTTGTGTCTCCCCTGAGGAGGTTTCAGGCCAGCTATGTCTTTCAGTACTATCTCTTTTGGTTTGGAAGCTATTGCTGGACGTTTGGTAGAAAAAGCTGCTCCGGCCGAGAAAAACACTTTTGGTGCACCATGCAGGTACATTTGAGTTTCCTAGGCAAACGAAAGCAGTTACACCAAAGTTTCTAGTTTCTGTTTGTGTCTCCCCTGAGGAGGTTTCGGGCCAGCAATATCTTTCAGAACTACCTCTTTTGGTTTGGAAGCTATTGCTGGACGTTTGGTAGAAAAAGCTGCTCCGGCCGAGAAAAACACTTTTGGTGCACCATGCAGGTACATTTGAGTTTCCCAGGCAAACGAGAGCAGTTACACCAAAGTTTCTAGTTTCTGTTTGTGTCTCCCCTGAGGAGGTTTCAGGCCAGCTATGTCTTTCAGTACTATCTCTTTTGGTTTGGAAGCTATTGCTGGACGTTTGGTAGAAAAAGCTTCTCCGGCCGAGAAAAACACTTTTGGTGCACCATGCAGGTACATTTGAGTTTCCCAGGCAAACGAAAGCAGTTACACCAAAGTTTCTAGTTTCTGTTTGTGTCTCCCCTGAGGAGGTTTCAGGCCAGCTATGTCTTTCAGAACTATCTCTTTTGGTTTGGAAGCTATTGCTGGACGTTTGGTAGAAAAAGCTGCTCCGGCCGAGAAAAACACTTTTGGTGCACCATGCAGGTACTTTTGAGTTTCCTAGGCAAACGAAAGCAGTGACACCAAAGTTTCTAGTTTCTGTTTGTGTCTCCCCTGAGGAGGTTTCAGGCCAGCTATGTCTTTCAGTACTATCTCTTTTGGTTTGGAAGCTATTGCTGGACGTTTGGCATGTTTGGTAGAAAAAGCTGCTCCGGCCGAGAAAAACACTTTTGGTGCACCATGCAAGTACATTTGAGTTTCCCAGGCAAACGAAAGCAGTTACACCAAAGTTTCTAGTTTCTGTTTGTGTCTCCCCTGAGGAGGTTTCAGGCTAGCAATGTCTTTCAGTACTATCTCTTTTGGTTTGGAAGCTATTGCTGGACGTTTGGCATGTTTGGTAGAAAAAGCTGCTCTTGCCGAGAAAAACACTTTTGGTGCACCATGCAGGTACATTTGAGTTTCCCAGGCAAACGAAAGCAGTTACACCAAAGTTTCTAGTTTCTGTTTGTGTCTCCCCTGAGGAGGTTTCAGGCCAGCAATATCTTTCAGAACTATCTCTTTTGGTTTGGAAGCTATTGCTGGACGTTTGGTAGAAAAAGCTGCTCCGGCCGAGAAAAACACTTTTGGTGCACCATGCAGGTACATTTGAGTTTCCCAGGCAAACGAAAGCAGTTACACCAAAGTTTCTAGTTTCTGTTTGTGTCTCCCCTGAGGAGGTTTCAGGCCAGCTATGTCTTTCAGTACTATCTCTTTTGGTTTGGAAGCTATTGCTGGACGTTTGGCATGTTTGGTAGAAAAAGCTGCTCCGGCCGAGAAAAACACTTTTGGTGCACCATGCAAGTACATTTGAGTTTCCAAGGCAAACGAAAGCAGTTACACCAAAGTTTCTAGTTTCTGTTTGTGTCTCCCCTGAGGAGGTTTCAGGCCAGCTATGTCTTTCAGTACTATCTCTTTTGGTTTGGAAGCTATTGCTGGACGTTTGGCATGTTTGGTAGAAAAAGCTGCTCCGGCCGAGAAAAACACTTTTGGTGCACCATGCAGGTACATTTGAGTTTCCCAGGCAAACGAAAGCAGTTACACCAAAGTTTCTAGTTTCTGTTTGTGTCTCTCCTGAGGAGGTTTCAGGCCAGCAATATCTTTCAGAACTATCTCTTTTGGTTTGGAAGGTATTGCTGGACGTTTGGTAGAAAAAGCTGCTCCGGCTGAGAAAAACACTTTTGGTGCACCATGCAGGTACATTTGAGTTTCCCAGGCAAACGAAAGCAGTTACACCAAAGTTTCTAGTTTCTGTTTGTGTCTCCCCTGAGGAGGTTTCAGGCCAGCTATGTCTTTCAGAACTATCTCTTTTGGTTTGGAAGCTATTGCTGGACGTTTGGCATGTTTGGTAGAAAAAGCTGCTCCAGCCGAGAAAAACACTTTTGGTGCACCATGCAGGTACATTTGAGTTTCCCAGGCAAACGAAAGCAGTGACACCAAAGTTTCTAGTTTCTGTTTGTGTCTCCCCTGAGGAGGTTTCAGGCCAGCAATATCTTTCAGAACTATCTCTTTTGGTTTGAAATCTATTGCTGGACGTTTGGTAGAAAAAGCTGCTCTGGCCGAGAAAAACACTTTTGGTGCACCATGCAGGTACATTTGAGTTTCCCAGGCAAACGAAAGCAGTTACACCAAAGTTTCTAGTTTCTGTTTGTGTCTCCCCTGAGGAGGTTTCAGGCCAGCTATGTCTTTCAGAACTATCTCTTTTGGTTTGGAAGCTATTGCAGGACGTTTGGTAGAAAAAGCTGCTCCGGCCGAGAAAAACACTTTTGGTGCACCATGCAGGTACTTTTGAGTTTCCTAGGCAAACGAAAGCAGTGACACCAAATTTTCTAGTTTCTGTTTGTGTCTCCCCTGAGGAGGTTTCAGGCCAGCTATGTCTTTCAGTACTATCTCTTTTGGTTTGGAAGCTATTGCTGGACGTTTGGCATGTTTGGTAGAAAAAGCTGCTCCGGCCGAGAAAAACACTTTTGGTGCACCATGCAAGTACATTTGAGTTTCCCAGGCAAACGAAAGCAGTTACACCAAAGTTTCTAGTTTCTGTTTGTGTCTCCCCTGAGGAGGTTTCAGGCTAGCAATGTCTTTCAGTACTATCTCTTTTGGTTTGGAAGCTATTGCTGGACGTTTGGCATGTTTGGTAGAAAAAGCTTCTCTTGCCGAGAAAAACACTTTTGGTGCACCATGCAGGTACATTTGAGTTTCCCAGGCAAACGAAAGCAGTTACACCAAAGTTTCTAGTTTCTGTTTGTGTCTCCCCTGAGGAGGTTTCAGGCCAGCAATATCTTTCAGAACTATCTCTTTTGGTTTGGAAGCTATTGCTGGACGTTTTGTAGAAAAAGCTGCTCCGGCCGAGAAAAACACTTTTGGTGCACCATGCAGGTACATTTGAGTTTCCCAGGCAAACGAAAGCAGTTACACCAAAGTTTCTAGTTTCTGTTTGTGTCTCCCCTGAGGAGGTTTCAGGCCAGCTATGTCTTTCAGTACTATCTCTTTTGGTTTGGAAGCTATTGCTGGACGTTTGGTAGAAAAAGCTGCTCCGGCCGAGAAAAACACTTTTGGTGCACCATGCAGGTACTTTTGAGTTTCCCAGGCAAACGAAAGCAGTGACACCAAAGTTTCTAGTTTCTGTTTGTGTTTCCCCTGAGGAGGTTTCAGGCCAGCAATATTTTTCAGTACTATCTCTTTTGGTTTGGAAGCTATTGCTGGACGTTTGGTAGAAAAAGCTGCTCCGGCCGAGAAAAACACTTTTGGTGCACCATGCAGGTACATTTGAGTTTCCCAGGCAAACGAAAGCAGTTACACCAAAGTTTCTAGTTTCTGTTTGTGTCTCCCCTGAGGAGGTTTCAGGCCAGCTATGTCTTTCAGTACTATCTCTTTTGGTTTGGAAGCTATTGCTGGACGTTTGGTTGCAAAAGCTGCTCCGGCTGAGAAAAACACTTTTGGTGCACCATGCAGGTACATTTGAGTTTCCCAGGCAAACGAAAGCAGTGACACCAAAGTTTCTAGTTTCTGTTTGTGTCTCCCCTGAGGAGGTTTCAGGCCAGCTATGTCTTTCAGTACTATCTCTTTTGGTTTGGAAGCTATTGCTGGACGTTTGGTAGAAAAAGCTGCTCCGGCCGAGAAAAACACTTTTGGTGCACCATGCAGGTACATTTGAGTTTCCTAGGCAAACGAAAGCAGTTACACCAAAGTTTCTAGTTTCTGTTTGTGTCTCCCCTGAGGAGGTTTCAGGCCAGCAATATCTTTCAGAACTACCTCTTTTGGTTTGGAAGCTATTGCTGGACGTTTGGTAGAAAAAGCTGCTCTGGCCGAGAAAAACACTTTTGGTGCACCATGCAGGTACATTTGAGTTTCCCAGGCAAACGAGAGCAGTTACACCAAAGTTTCTAGTTTCTGTTTGTGTCTCCCCTGAGGAGGTTTCAGGCCAGCTATGTCTTTCAGTACTATCTCTTTTGGTTTGGAAGCTATTGCTGGACGTTTGGTAGAAAAAGCTGCTCCGGCCGAGAAAAACACTTTTGGTGCACTATGCAGGTACATTTGAGTTTCCCAGGCAAACGAAAGCAGTTACACCAAAGTTTCTAGTTTCTGTTTGTGTCTCCCCTGAGGAGGTTTCAGGCCAGCTATGTCTTTCAGAACTATCTCTTTTGGTTTGGAAGCTATTGCTGGACGTTTGGTAGAAAAAGCTGCTCCGGCCGAGAAAAACACTTTTGGTGCACCATGCAGGTACTTTTGAGTTTCCTAGGCAAACGAAAGCAGTGACACCAAAGTTTCTAGTTTCTGTTTGTGTCTCCCCTGAGGAGGTTTCAGGCCAGCTATGTCTTTCAGTACTATCTCTTTTGGTTTGGAAGCTATTGCTGGACGTTTGGCATGTTTGGTAGAAAAAGCTGCTCCGGCCGAGAAAAACACTTTTGGTGCACCATGCAAGTACATTTGAGTTTCCCAGGCAAACGAAAGCAGTTACATTAAAGTTTCTAGATTCTGTTTGTGTCTCCCCTGAGGAGGTTTCAGGCTAGCAATGTCTTTCAGTACTATCTCTTTTGGTTTGGAAGCTATTGCTGGACGTTTGGCATGTTTGGTAGAAAAAGCTGCTCTTGCCGAGAAAAACACTTTTGGTGCACCATGCAGGTACATTTGAGTTTCCCAGGCAAACGAAAGCAGTTACACCAAAGTTTCTAGTTTCTGTTTGTGTCTCCCCTGAGGAGGTTTCAGGCCAGCAATATCTTTCAGAACTATCTCTTTTGGTTTGGAAGCTATTGCTGGACGTTTGGTAGAAAAAGCTGCTCCGGCCGAGAAAAACACTTTTGGTGCACCATGCAGGTACATTTGAGTTTCCCAGGCAAACGAAAGCAGTTACACCAAAGTTTCTAGTTTCTGTTTGTGTCTCCCCTGAGGAGGTTTCAGGCCAGCTATGTCTTTCAGTACTATCTCTTTTGGTTTGGAAGCTATTGCTGGACGTTTGGTAGAAAAAGCTGCTCCGGCCGAGAAAAACACTTTTGGTGCACCATGCAGGTACATTTGAGTTTCCCAGGCAAACGAAAGCAGTTACACCGAAGTTTCTAGTTTCTGTTTGTGTCTCCCCTGAGGAGGTTTCAGGCCAGCTATGTCTTTCAGAACTATCTCTTTTGGTTTGGAAGCTATTGCTGGACGTTTGGCATGTTTGGTAGAAAAAGCTGCTCCGGCCGAGAAAAACACTTTTGGCGCACCATGCAGGTACATTTGAGTTTCCCAGGCAAACGAAAGCAGTTACACCAAAGTTTCTAGTTTCTGTTTGTGTCTCCCCTGAGGAGGTTTCAGGCCAGCTATGTCTTTCAGTACTATCTCTTTTGGTTTGGAAGCTATTGCTGGACGTTTGGCATGTTTGGTAGAAAAAGCTTCTCCGGCCGAGAAAAACACTTTTGGTGCACCATGCAAGTACATTTGAGTTTCCCAGGCAAACGAAAGCAGTTACACCAAAGTTTCTAGTTTCTGTTTGTGTCTCCCCTGAGGAGGTTTCAGGCCAGCTATGTCTTTCAGTACTATCTCTTTTGGTTTGGAAGCTATTGCTGGACGTTTGGCATGTTTGGTAGAAAAAGCTGCTCCGGCCGAGAAAAACACTTTTGGTGCACCATGCAGGTACATTTGAGTTTCCCAGGCAAACGAAAGCAGTTACACCAAAGTTTCTAGTTTCTGTTTGTGTCTCCCCTGAGGAGGTTTCAGGCCAGCAATATCTTTCAGAACTATCTCTTTTGGTTTGGAAGGTATTGCTGGACGTTTGGTAGAAAAAGCTGCTCCGGCCGAGAAAAACACTTTTGGTGCACCATGCAGGTACATTTGAGTTTCCCAGGCAAACGAAAGCAGTTACACCAAAGTTTCTAGTTTCTGTTTGTGTCTCCCCTGAGGAGGTTTCAGGCCAGCTATGTCTTTCAGAACTATCTCTTTTGGTTTGGAAGCTATTGCTGGACGTTTGGCATGTTTGGTAGAAAAAGCTGCTCCAGCCGAGAAAAACACTTTTGGTGCACCATGCAGGTACATTTGAGTTTCCCAGGCAAACGAAAGCAGTGACACCAAAGTTTCTAGTTTCTGTTTGTGTCTCCCCTGAGGAGGTTTCAGGCCAGCAATATCTTTCAGAACTATCTCTTTTGGTTTGAAATCTATTGCTGGACGTTTGGTAGAAAAAGCTGCTCTGGCCGAGAAAAACACTTTTGGTGCACCATGCAGGTACATTTGAGTTTCCCAGGCAAACGAAAGCAGTTACACCAAAGTTTCTAGTTTCTGTTTGTGTCTCCCCTGAGGAGGTTTCAGGCCAGCTATGTCTTTCAGAACTATCTCTTTTGGTTTGGAAGCTATTGCAGGACGTTTGGTAGAAAAAGCTGCTCCGGCCGAGAAAAACACTTTTGGTGCACCATGCAGGTACTTTTGAGTTTCCTAGGCAAACGAAAGCAGTGACACCAAATTTTCTAGTTTCTGTTTGTGTCTCCCCTGAGGAGGTTTCAGGCCAGCTATGTCTTTCAGTACTATCTCTTTTGGTTTGGAAGCTATTGCTGGACGTTTGGCATGTTTGGTAGAAAAAGCTGCTCCGGCCGAGAAAAACACTTTTGGTGCACCATGCAAGTACATTTGAGTTTCCCAGGCAAACGAAAGCAGTTACACCAAAGTTTCTAGTTTCTGTTTGTGTCTCCCCTGAGGAGGTTTCAGGCTAGCAATGTCTTTCAGTACTATCTCTTTTGGTTTGGAAGCTATTGCTGGACGTTTGGTAGAAAAAGCTGCTCCGGCCGAGAAAAACACTTTTGGTGCACCATGCAGGTACATTTGAGTTTCCCAGGCAAACGAAAGCAGTTACACCAAAGTTTCTAGTTTCTGTTTGTGTCTCCCCTGAGGAGGTTTCAGGCCAGCTATGTCTTTCAGTACTATCTCTTTTGGTTTGGAAGCTATTGCTGGACGTTTGGTAGAAAAAGCTGCTCCGGCCGAGAATAACACTTTTGGTGCACCATGCAGGTACATTTGAGTTTCCCAGGCAAACGAAAGCAGTTACACCGAAGTTTCTAGTTTCTGTTTGTGTCTCCCCTGAGGAGGTTTCAGGCCAGCTATGTCTTTCAGAACTATCTCTTTTGGTTTGGAAGCTATTGCTGGACGTTTGGCATGTTTGGTAGAAAAAGCTTCTCTGGCCGAGAAAAACACTTTTGGTGCACCATGCAGGTACATTTGAGTTTCCCAGGCAAACGAAAGCAGTGACACCAAAGTTTCTAGTTTCTGTTTGTGTCTCCCCTGAGGAGGTTTCAGGCCAGCAATATCTTTCAGTACTATCTCTTTTGGTTTGGAAGCTATTGCTGGACGTTTGGCATGTTTGGTAGAAAAAGCTGCTCCGGCCGAGAAAAACACTTTTGGTGCACCATGCAAGTACATTTGAGTTTCCCAGGCAAACGAAAGCAGTTACACCAAAGTTTCTAGTTTCTGTTTGTGTCTCCCCTGAGGAGGTTTCAGGCCAGCTATGTCTTTCAGTACTATCTCTTTTGGTTTGGAAGCTATTGCTGGACGTTTGGCATGTTTGGTAGAAAAAGCTGCTCCGGCCGAGAAAAACACTTTTGGTGCACCATGCAGGTACATTTGAGTTTCCCAGGCAAACGAAAGCAGTTACACCAAAGTTTCTAGTTTCTGTTTGTGTCTCCCCTGAGGAGGTTTCAGGCCAGCAATATCTTTCAGAACTATCTCTTTTGGTTTGGAAGGTATTGCTGGACGTTTGGTAGAAAAAGCTGCTCCGGCTGAGAAAAACACTTTTGGTGCACCATGCAGGTACATTTGAGTTTCCCAGGCAAACGAAAGCAGTTACACCAAAGTTTCTAGTTTCTGTTTGTGTTTCCCCTGAGGAGGTTTCGGGCCAGCTATGTCTTTCAGAACTATCTCTTTTGGTTTGGAAGCTATTGCTGGACGTTTGGCATGTTTGGTAGAAAAAGCTGCTCCAGCCGAGAAAAACACTTTTGGTGCACCATGCAGGTACATTTGAGTTTCCCAGGCAAACGAAAGCAGTGACACCAAAGTTTCTAGTTTCTGTTTGTGTCTCCCCTGAGGAGGTTTCAGGCCAGCTATGTCTTTCAGTACTATCTCTTTTGGTTTGGAAGCTATTGCTGGACGTTTGGTAGAAAAAGCTGCTCCGGCCGAGAAAAACACTTTTGGTGCACCATGCAGGTACATTTGAGTTTCCCAGGCAAACGAAAGCAGTTACACCAAAGTTTCTAGTTTCTGTTTGTGTCTCCCCTGAGGAGGTTTCAGGCCAGCTATGTCTTTCAGAACTATCTCTTTTGGTTTGGAAGCTATTGCTGGACGTTTGGTAGAAAAAGCTGCTCCGGCCGAGAAAAACACTTTTGGTGCACCATGCAGGTACTTTTGAGTTTCCTAGGCAAACGAAAGCAGTGACACCAAAGTTTCTAGTTTCTGTTTGTGTCTCCCCTGAGGAGGTTTCAGGCCAGCTATGTCTTTCAGTACTATCTCTTTTGGTTTGGAAGCTATTGCTGGACGTTTGGCATGTTTGGTAGAAAAAGCTGCTCCGGCCGAGAAAAACACTTTTGGTGCACCATGCAAGTACATTTGAGTTTCCCAGGCAAACGAAAGCAGTTACACCAAAGTTTCTAGTTTCTGTTTGTGTCTCCCCTGAGGAGGTTTCAGGCTAGCAATGTCTTTCAGTACTATCTCTTTTGGTTTGGAAGCTATTGCTGGACGTTTGGCATGTTTGGTAGAAAAAGCTGCTCTTGCCGAGAAAAACACTTTTGGTGCACCATGCAGGTACATTTGAGTTTCCCAGGCAAACGAAAGCAGTTACACCAAAGTTTCTAGTTTCTGTTTGTGTCTCCCCTGAGGAGGTTTCAGGCCAGCAATATCTTTCAGAACTATCTCTTTTGGTTTGGAAGCTATTGCTGGACGTTTGGTAGAAAAAGCTGCTCCGGCCGAGAAAAACACTTTTGGTGCACCATGCAGGTACATTTGAGTTTCCCAGGCAAACGAAAGCAGTTACACCAAAGTTTCTAGTTTCTGTTTGTGCCTCCCCTGAGGAGGTTTCAGGCCAGCTATGTCTTTCAGTACTATCTCTTTTGGTTTGGAAGCTATTGCTGGACGTTTGGTAGAAAAAGCTTCTCCGGCCGAGAAAAACACTTTTGGTGCACCATGCAGGTACATTTGAGTTTCCCAGGCAAACGAAAGCAGTTACACCGAAGTTTCTAGTTTCTGTTTGTGTCTCCCCTGAGGAGGTTTCAGGCCAGCTATGTCTTTCGGAACTATCTCTTTTGGTTTGGAAGCTATTGCTGGACGTTTGGCATGTTTGGTAGAAAAAGCTGCTCCGGCCGAGAAAAACACTTTTGGTGCACCATGCAGGTACATTTGAGTTTCCCAGGCAAACGAAAGCAGTTACACCAAAGTTTCTAGTTTCTGTTTGTGTCTCCCCTGAGGAGGTTTCAGGCCAGCTATGTCTTTCATACTATCTCTTTTGGTTTGGAAGCTATTGCTGGACGTTTGGTAGAAAAAGCTGCTCCGGCCAAGAAAAACACTTTTGGTGCACCATGCAGGTACATTTGAGTTTCCCAGGCAAACGAAAGCAGCTACACCAAAGTTTCTAGTTTCTGTTTGTTTCTCCCCTGAGGAGGTTTCAGGCCAGCAATATCTTTCAGTACTATCTCTTTTGGTTTGGAAGCTATTGCTGGACGTTTGGTAGAAAAAGCTTCTCCGGCCGAGAAAAACATTTTTGGTGCACCATGCAGGTACATTTGAGTTTCCCAGGCAAACGAAAGCCGTTACTCCAAAGTTTCTAGTTTCTGTTTGTGTCTTCCCTGAGGAGGTTTCAGGCCAGCTATGTCTCTCAGTACTATCTCTTTTGGTTTGGAAGCTATTGCTGGACGTTTGGTAGAAAAAGCTTCTCCGGCCGAGAAAAACACTTTTGGTGGACCATGCAGGTATATTTGATTTTCCAAGGCAAACGAAAGCAGTTACACCAAAGTTTCTAGTTTCTGTTTGTGTCTCCCCTGAGGAGGTTTCAGGCCAGCTATGTCTTTCAGTACTATCTCTTTTGGTTTGGAGGCTATTGCTGGACGTTTGGCATGTTTGGTAGAAAAACCTTCTACGGCCGAGAAAAACACTTTTGGTGCACCATGCAAGTACATTTGAGTTTCCCAGGCAAACGAAAGCAGTTACACCAAAGTTTCTAGTTTCTGTTTGTGTCTCCCCTGAGGAGGTTTCAGGCCAGCTATGTCTTTCAGTACTATCTCTTTTGGTTTGGAAGCTATTGCTGGACGTTTGGTAGAAAAAGCTGCTCTGGCCGAGAAAAACACTTTCGGAGCACCATGCAGGTACATTTGAGTTTCCCAGGAAAACGAAAGCAGTTACACCAAAGTTTCTAGTTTCTGTTTGTGTCTCCCCTGAGGAGGTTTCAGGCTAGCAATGTCTTTCAGTACTATCTCTTTTGGTTTGGAAGCTATTGCTGGACGTTTGGCATGTTTGGTAGAAAAAGCTGCTCCGGCCGAGAAAAACACTTTTGGTGCACCATGCAGGTACATTTGAGTTTCCCAGGCAAACGAAAGCAGTTACACCAAAGTTTCTAGTTTCTGTTTGTGTCTCCCCTGAGGAGGTTTCAGGCCAGCTATGTCTTTCAGTACTATCTCTTTTGGTTTGGAAGCTATTGCTGGACGTTTGGTAGAAAAAGCTGCTCCGGCCGAGAAAAACACTTTTGGTGCACCATGCAGGTACATTTGAGTTTCCCAGGCAAACGAAAGCAGTGACACCAAAGTTTCTAGTTTCTGTTTGTGTCTCCCCTGAGGAGGTTTCAGGCCAGCAATATCTTTCAGTACTATCTCTTTTGGTTTGGAAGCTATTGCTGGACGTTTGGTAGAAAAAGCTGCTCCGGCCGAGAAAAACACTTTTGGTGCACCATGCATATACATTTGAGTTTCCCAAGCAAACGAAAGCAGTTACACCAAAGTTTCTAGTTTCTGTTTGTGTCTCCCCTGAGGAGGTTTCAGGCCAGCTATGTCTTTCATACTATCTCTTTTGGTTTGGAAGCTATTGCTGGACGTTTGGCATGTTTGGTAGAAAAAGCTGCTCCGGCCGAGAAAAACACTTTTGGTGCACCATGCAGGTACATTTGAGTTTCCCAGGCAAACGAAAGCAGTTACACCAAAGTTTCTAGTTTCTGTTTGTGTCTCCCCTGAGGAGGTTTCAGGCCCGCAATATCTTTCAGTACTATCTCTTTTGGTTTGGAAGCTATTGCTGGACGTTTGGTAGAAAAAGATTCTCCGGCCGAGAAAAACACTTTTGGTGCACCATGCAGGTACATTTGAGTTTCCCAGGCAAACGAAAGCCGTGACTCCAAAGTTTCTAGTTTCTGTTTGTGTCTCCCCTGAGGAGGTTTCAGGCCAGCTATGTCTCTCAGTACTATCTCTTTTGGTTTGGAAGCTATTGCTGGACGTTTGGTAGAAAAAGCTGCTCCGGCCGAGAAAAACACTTTTGGTGCACCATGCAGGTACATTTGAGTTTCCCAGGCAAACGAAAGCAGTTACACCAAAGTTTCTAGTTTCTGTTTGTGTCTCCCCTGAGGAGGTTTCAGGCCAGCTATGTCTTTCAGTACTATCTCTTTAGGTTTGGAAGCTATTGCTGGACGTTTGGTAGAAAAAGCTGCTCCGGCCGAGAAAAACACTTTTGGTGCACCATGCAGGTACATTTGAGTTTCCCAGGCAAACGAAAGCAGTTACACCAAAGTTTCTAGTTTCTGTTTGTGTCTTTCCTGAGGAGGTTTCAGGCCAGCTATGTCTTTCATACTATCTCTTTTGGTTTGGAAGCTATTGCTGGACGTTTGGCATGTTTGGTAGAAAAAGCTGCTCCGGCCGAGAAAAACACTTTTGGTGCACCATGCAGGTACATTTGAGTTTCCCAGGCAAACGAAAGCAGTGACACCAAAGTTTCTAGTTTCTGTTTGTGTCTCCCCTGAGGAGGTTTCAGGCCAGCTATGTCTCTCAGTACTATCTCTTTTGGTTTGGAAGCTATTGCTGGACGTTTGGTAGAAAAAGCTTCTCAGGCCGAGAAAAACACTTTTGGTGCACCATGCAGGTACATTTGAGTTTCCCAGGCAAACGAAAGCAGTTACACCAAAGTTTCTAGTTTCTGTTTGTGTCTCCCCTGAGGAGGTTTCAGGCCAGCTATGTCTTTCAGTACTATCTCTTTTGGTTTGGAAGCTATTGCTGGACGTTTGGTAGAAAAAGCTGCTCCGGCCGAGAAAAACACTTTTGGTGCACCATGCAGGTACATTTGAGTTTCCCAGGCAAACGAAAGCAGTTACACCAAAGTTTCTAGTTTCTTTTTGTGTCTCCCCTGAGGAGGTTTCAGGCCAGCAATATCTTTCAGAACTATCTCTTTTGGTTTGGAAGCTATTGCTGGACGTTTGGTAGAAAAAGCCTCTCCGGCCGAGAAAAACACTTTTGGTGGACCATGCAGGTATATTTGATTTTTCCAGGCAAACGAAAGCAGTTACACCAAAGTTTCTAGTTTCTGTTTGTGTCTCCCCTGAGGAGGTTTCAGGCCAGCTATGTCTTTCAGTACTATCTCTTTTGGTTTGGAGGCTATTGCTGGACGTTTGGCATGTTTGGTAGAAAAAGCTGCTCCGGCCGAGAAAAACACTTTTGGTGCACCATGCAAGTACATTTGAGTTTCCCAGGCAAACGAAAGCAGTTACACCAAAGTTTCTAGTTTCTGTTTGTGTCTCCCCTGAGGAGGTTTCAGGCCAGCTATGTCTTTCAGTACTATCTCTTTTGGTTTGGAAGCTATTGCTGGACGTTTGGTAGAAAAAGCTGCTCTGGCCGAGAAAAACACTTTCGGAGCACCATGCAGGTACATTTGAGTTTCCCAGGCAAACGAAAGCAGTTACACCAAAGTTTCTAGTTTCTGTTTGTGTCTCCCCTGAGGAGGTTTCAGGCTAGCAATGTCTTTCAGTACTATTTCTTTTGGTTTGGAAGCTATTGCTGGACGTTTGGCATGTTTGGTAGAAAAAGCTGCTCCGGCCGAGAAAAACACTTTTGGTGCACCATGCAGGTACATTTGAGTTTCCCAGGCAAACGAAAGCAGTTACACCAAAGTTTCTAGTTTCTGTTTGTGTCTCCCCTGAGGAGGTTTCAGGCCAGCTATGTCTTTCAGTACTATCTCTTTTTGTTTGGAGGCTATTGCTGGACGTTTGGCATGTTTGGTAGAAAAAGCTTCTACGGCCGAGAAAAACACTATTGGTGCACCATGCAGGTACATTTGAGTTTCCCAGGCAAACGAAAGCAGTTACACCAAAGTTTCTAGTTTCTGTTTGTGTCTCCCCTGAGGAGGTTTCAGGCCAGCTATGTCTTTCAGTACTATCTCTTTTGGTTTGGAAGCTATTGCTGGACGTTTGGTAGAAAAAGCTGCTCCGGCCGAGAAAAACACTTTTGGTGCACCATGCAGGTACATTTGAGTTTCACAGGCAAACGAAAGCAGTGACACCAAAGTTTCTAGATTCTGTTTGTGTCTCCCCTGAGGAGGTTTCAGGCCAGCTATGTCTTTCATACTATCTCTTTTGGTTTGGAAGCTATTGCTGGACGTTTGGCATGTTTGGTAGAAAAAGCTTCTACGGCCGAGAAAAACACTTTTGGTGCACCATGCAGGTACATTTGAGTTTCCCAGGCAAACGAAAGCAGTTACACCAAAGTTTCTAGTTTCTGTTTGTGTCTCCCCTGAGGAGGTTTCAGGCCAGCTATGTCTTTCATACTATCTCTTTTGGTTTGGAAGCTATTGCTGGACGTTTGGTAGAAAAAGCTGCTCCGGCCAAGAAAAACACTTTTGGTGCACCATGCAGGTACATTTGAGTTTCCCAGGCAAACGAAAGCAGCTACACCAAAGTTTCTAGTTTCTGTTTGTTTCTCCCCTGAGGAGGTTTCAGGCCAGCAATATCTTTCAGTACTATCTCTTTTGGTTTGGAAGCTATTGCTGGACGTTTGGTAGAAAAAGCTTCTCCGGCCGAGAAAAACATTTTTGGTGCACCATGCAGGTACATTTGAGTTTCCCAGGCAAACGAAAGCCGTTACTCCAAAGTTTCTAGTTTCTGTTTGTGTCTTCCCTGAGGAGGTTTCAGGCCAGCTATGTCTCTCAGTACTATCTCTTTTGGTTTGGAAGCTATTGCTGGACGTTTGGTAGAAAAAGCTTCTCCGGCCGAGAAAAACACTTTTGGTGGACCATGCAGGTATATTTGATTTTCCAAGGCAAACGAAAGCAGTTACACCAAAGTTTCTAGTTTCTGTTTGTGTCTCCCCTGAGGAGGTTTCAGGCCAGCTATGTCTTTCAGTACTATCTCTTTTGGTTTGGAGGCTATTGCTGGACGTTTGGCATGTTTGGTAGAAAAACCTTCTACGGCCGAGAAAAACACTTTTGGTGCACCATGCAAGTACATTTGAGTTTCCCAGGCAAACGAAAGCAGTTACACCAAAGTTTCTAGTTTCTGTTTGTGTCTCCCCTGAGGAGGTTTCAGGCCAGCTATGTCTTTCAGTACTATCTCTTTTGGTTTGGAAGCTATTGCTGGGCGTTTGGTAGAAAAAGCTGCTCTGGCCGAGAAAAACACTTTCGGAGCACCATGCAGGTACATTTGAGTTTCCCAGGAAAACGAAAGCAGTTACACCAAAGTTTCTAGTTTCTGTTTGTGTCTCCCCTGAGGAGGTTTCAGGCTAGCAATGTCTTTCAGTACTATCTCTTTTGGTTTGGAAGCTATTGCTGGACGTTTGGCATGTTTGGTAGAAAAAGCTGCTTTGGCCGAGAAAAACACTTTTGGTGCACCATGCAGGTACATTTGAGTTTCCCAGGCAAACGAAAGCAGTTACACCAAAGTTTCTAGTTTCTGTTTGTGTCTCCCCTGAGGAGGTTTCAGGCCAGCTATGTCTTTCAGTACTATCTCTTTTGGTTTGGAAGCTATTGCTGGACGTTTGGTAGAAAAAGCTGCTCCGGCCGAGAAAAACACTTTTGGTGCACCATGCAGGTACATTTGAGTTTCCCAGGCAAACGAAAGCAGTGACACCAAAGTTTCTAGTTTCTGTTTGTGTCTCCCCTGAGGAGGTTTCAGGCCAGCAATATCTTTCAGTACTATCTCTTTTGGTTTGGAAGCTATTGCTGGACGTTTGGTAGAAAAAGCTGCTCCGGCCGAGAAAAACACTTTTGGTGCACCATGCATATACATTTGAGTTTCCCAAGCAAACGAAAGCAGTTACACCAAAGTTTCTAGTTTCTGTTTGTGTCTCCCCTGAGGAGGTTTCAGGCCAGCTATGTCTTTCATACTATCTCTTTTGGTTTGGAAGCTATTGCTGGACGTTTGGCATGTTTGGTAGAAAAAGCTGCTCCGGCCGAGAAAAACACTTTTGGTGCACCATGCAGGTACATTTGAGTTTCCCAGGCAAACGAAAGCAGTTACACCAAAGTTTCTAGTTTCTGTTTGTGTCTCCCCTGAGGAGGTTTCAGGCCCGCAATATCTTTCAGTACTATCTCTTTTGGTTTGGAATCTATTGCTGGACGTTTGGTAGAAAAAGATTCTCCGGCCGAGAAAAACACTTTTGGTGCACCATGCAGGTACATTTGAGTTTCCCAGGCAAACGAAAGCCGTGACTCCAAAGTTTCTAGTTTCTGTTTGTGTCTCCCCTGAGGAGGTTTCAGGCCAGCTATGTCTCTCAGTACTATCTCTTTTGGTTTGGAAGCTATTGCTGGACGTTTGGTAGAAAAAGCTGCTCCGGCCGAGAAAAACACTTTTGGTGCACCATGCAGGTACATTTGAGTTTCCCAGGCAAACGAAAGCAGTTACACCAAAGTTTCTAGTTTCTGTTTGTGTCTCCCCTGAGGAGGTTTCAGGCCAGCTATGTCTTTCAGTACTATCTCTTTTGGTTTGGAAGCTATTGCTGGACGTTTGGTAGAAAAAGCTGCTCCGGCCGAGAAAAACACTTTTGGTGCACCATGCAGGTACATTTGAGTTTCCCAGGCAAACGAAAGCAGTTACACCAAAGTTTCTAGTTTCTGTTTGTGTCTCCCCTGAGGAGGTTTCAGGCCAGCAATATCTTTCAGTACTATCTCTTTTGGTTTGGAAGCTATTGCTGGACGTTTGGTAGAAAAAGCTGCTCCGGCCGAGAAAAACACTTTTGGTTGACCATGCAGGTACATTTGAGTTTCCCAGGCAAACGAAAGCCGTGACTCCAAAGTTTCTAGTTTCTGTTTGTGTCTCCCCTGAGGAGGTTTCAGGCCAGCTATGTCTCTCAGTACTATCTCTTTTGGTTTGGAAGCTATTGCTGGACGTTTGGTAGAAAAAGCTGCTCCGGCCGAGAAAAACACTTTTGGTGCACCATGCAGGTACATTTGAGTTTCCCAGGAAAACGAAAGCAGTGACACCAAAGTTTCTAGTTTCTGTTTGTGTCTCCCCTGAGGAGGTTTCAGGCCAGCTATGTCTTTCAGTACTATCTCTTTTGGTTTGGAAGCTATTGCTGGACGTTTGGTAGAAAAAGCTGCTCCGGCCGAGAAAAACACTTTTGGTGCACCATGCAGGTACATTTGAGTTTCCCAGGCAAACGAAAGCAGTTACACCAAAGTTTCTAGTTTCTGTTTGTGTCTCCCCTGAGGAGGTTTCAGGCCAGCAATATCTTTCAGTACTATCTCTTTTGGTTTGGAAGCTATTGCTGGACGTTTGGTAGAAAAATCTTCTCCGGCCGAGAAAAACACTTTTGGTGGACCATGCAGGTATATTTGATTTTCCCAGGCAAACGAAAGCAGTGACACCAAAGTTTCTAGTTTCTGTTTGTGTCTCCCCTGAGGAGGTTTCAGGCCAGCTATGTCTTTCAGTACTATCTCTTTTGGTTTGGAAGCTATTGCTGGACGTTTGGTAGAAAAAGCTGCTCCGGCCGAGAAAAACACTTTTGGTGGACCATGCAGGTATATTTGATTTTCCCAGGCAAACGAAAGCAGTGACACCAAAGTTTCTAGTTTCTGTTTGTGTCTCCCCTGAGGAGGTTTCAGGCCAGCTATGTCTTTCAGTACTATCTCTTTTGGTTTGGAAGCTATTGCTGGACGTTTGGTAGAAAAAGCTGCTCCGGCCGAGAAAAACACTTTTGGTGCACCATGCAGGTACATTTGAGTTTCCCAGGCAAACGAAAGCAGTTACACCAAAGTTTCTAGTTTCTGTTTGTGTCTCCCCTGAGGAGGTTTCAGGCCAGCAATATCTTTCAGTACTATCTCTTTTGGTTTGGAAGCTATTGCAGGACGTTTTGTAGAAAAAGCTTCTCCGGCCGAGAAAAACACTTTTGGTGGACCATGCAGGTATATTTGATTTTCCCAGGCAAACGAAAGCAGTTACACCAAAGTTTCTAGTTTCTGTTTGTGTCTCCCCTGAGGAGGTTTCAGGCCAGCTATGTCTTTCAGTACTATCTCTTTTGGTTTGGAGGCTATTTCTGGACGTTTGGCATGTTTGGTAGAAAAAGATTCTACGGCCGAGAAAAACACTTTTGGTGCACCATGCAAGTACATTTGAGTTTCCCAGGCAAACGAAAGCAGTTACACCAAAGTTTCTAGTTTCTGTTTGTGTCTCCCCTGAGGAGGTTTCAGGCCAGCTATGTCTTTCAGTACTATCTCTTTTGGTTTGGAAGCTATTGCTGGACGTTTGGTAGAAAAAGCTGCTCCGGCCGAGAAAAACACTTTTGGTGCACAATGCAGGTACATTTGAGTTTCCCAGGCAAACGAAAGCAGTTACACCAAAGTTTCTAGTTTCTGTTTGTGTCTCCCCTGAGGAGGTTTCAGGCCAGCTATGTCTTTCAGTACTATCTCTTTTGGTTTGGAAGCTATTGCTGGACGTTTGGCATGTTTGGTAGAAAAAGCTGCTTTGGCCGAGAAAAACACTTTTGGTGCACCATGCAGGTACATTTGAGTTTCCCAGGCAAACGAAAGCAGTTACACCAAAGTTTCTAGTTTCTGTTTGTGTCTCCCCTGAGGAGGTTTCAGGCCAGCTATGTCTTTCAGTACTATCTCTTTTGGTTTGGAAGCTATTGCTGGACGTTTGGTAGAAAAAGCTGCTCCGGCCGAGAAAAACACTTTTGGTGCACCATGCAGGTACATTTGAGTTTCCCAGGCAAACGAAAGCAGTGACACCAAAGTTTCTAGTTTCTGTTTGTGTCTCCCCTGAGGAGGTTTCAGGCCAGCAATATCTTTCAGTACTATCTCTTTTGGTTTGGAAGCTATTGCTGGACGTTTGGTAGAAAAAGCTGCTCCGGCCGAGAAAAACACTTTTGGTGCACCATGCATATACATTTGAGTTTCCCAAGCAAACGAAAGCAGTTACACCAAAGTTTCTAGTTTCTGTTTGTGTCTCCCCTGAGGAGGTTTCAGGCCAGCTATGTCTTTCATACTATCTCTTTTGGTTTGGAAGCTATTGCTGGACGTTTGGCATGTTTGGTAGAAAAAGCTGCTCCGGCCGAGAAAAACACTTTTGGTGCACCATGCAGGTACATTTGAGTTTCCCAGGCAAACGAAAGCAGTTACACCAAAGTTTCTAGTTTCTGTTTGTGTCTCCCCTGAGGAGGTTTCAGGCCCGCAATATCTTTCAGTACTATCTCTTTTGGTTTGGAAGCTATTGCTGGACGTTTGGTAGAAAAAGATTCTCCGGCCGAGAAAAACACTTTTGGTGCACCATGCAGGTACATTTGAGTTTCCCAGGCAAACGAAAGCCGTGACTCCAAAGTTTCTAGTTTCTGTTTGTGTCTCCCCTGAGGAGGTTTCAGGCCAGCTATGTCTCTCAGTACTATCTCTTTTGGTTTGGAAGCTATTGCTGGACGTTTGGTAGAAAAAGCTGCTCCGGCCGAGAAAAACACTTTTGGTGCACCATGCAGGTACATTTGAGTTTCCCAGGCAAACGAAAGCAGTTACACCAAAGTTTCTAGTTTCTGTTTGTGTCTCCCCTGAGGAGGTTTCAGGCCAGCTATGTCTTTCAGTACTATCTCTTTTGGTTTGGAAGCTATTGCTGGACGTTTGGTAGAAAAAGCTGCTCCGGCCGAGAAAAACACTTTTGGTGCACCATGCAGGTACATTTGAGTTTCCCAGACAAACGAAAGCAGTTACACCAAAGTTTCTAGTTTCTGTTTGTGTCTCCCCTGAGGAGGTTTCAGGCCAGCAATATCTTTCAGTACTATCTCTTTTGGTTTGGAAGCTATTGCTGGACGTTTGGTAGAAAAAGCTGCTCCGGCCGAGAAAAACACTTTTGGTTGACCATGCAGGTACATTTGAGTTTCCCAGGCAAACGAAAGCCGTGACTCCAAAGTTTCTAGTTTCTGTTTGTGTCTCCCCTGAGGAGGTTTCAGGCCAGCTATGTCTCTCAGTACTATCTCTTTTGGTTTGGAAGCTATTGCTGGACGTTTGGTAGAAAAAGCTGCTCCGGCCGAGAAAAACACTTTTGGTGCACCATGCAGGTACATTTGAGTTTCCCAGGAAAACGAAAGCAGTGACACCAAAGTTTCTAGTTTCTGTTTGTGTCTCCCCTGAGGAGGTTTCAGGCCAGCTATGTCTTTCAGTACTATCTCTTTTGGTTTGGAAGCTATTGCTGGACGTTTGGTAGAAAAAGCTGCTCCGGCCGAGAAAAACACTTTTGGTGCACCATGCAGGTACATTTGAGTTTCCCAGGCAAACGAAAGCAGTTACACCAAAGTTTCTAGTTTCTGTTTGTGTCTCCCCTGAGGAGGTTTCAGGCCAGCAATATCTTTCAGTACTATCTCTTTTGCTTTGGAAGCTATTGCTGGACGTTTGGTAGAAAAATCTTCTCCGGCCGAGAAAAACACTTTTGGTGGACCATGCAGGTATATTTGATTTTCCCAGGCAAACGAAAGCAGTGACACCAAAGTTTCTAGTTTCTGTTTGTGTCTCCCCTGAGGAGGTTTCAGGCCAGCTATGTCTTTCAGTAGTATCTCTTTTGGTTTGGAAGCTATTGCTGGACGTTTGGTAGAAAAAGCTGCTCCGGCCGAGAAAAAGACTTTTGGTGGACCATGCAGGTATATTTGATTTTCCCAGGCAAACGAAAGCAGTGACACCAAAGTTTCTAGTTTCTGTTTGTGTCTCCCCTGAGGAGGTTTCAGGCCAGCTATGTCTTTCAGTACTATCTCTTTTGGTTTGGAAGCTATTGCTGGACGTTTGGTAGAAAAAGCTGCTCCGGCCGAGAAAAACACTTTTGGTGCACCATGCAGGTACATTTGAGTTTCCCAGGCAAACGAAAGCAGTTACACCAAAGTTTCTAGTTTCTGTTTGTGTCTCCCCTGAGGAGGTTTCAGGCCAGCAATATCTTTCAGTACTATCTCTTTTGGTTTGGAAGCTATTGCAGGACGTTTTGTAGAAAAAGCTTCTCCGGCCGAGAAAAACACTTTTGGTGGACCATGCAGGTATATTTGATTTTCCCAGGCAAACGAAAGCAGTTACACCAAAGTTTCTAGTTTCTGTTTGTGTCTCCCCTGAGGAGGTTTCAGGCCAGCTATGTCTTTCAGTACTATCTCTTTTGGTTTGGAGGCTATTTCTGGACGTTTGGCATGTTTGGTAGAAAAAGATTCTACGGCCGAGAAAAACACTTTTGGTGCACCATGCAAGTACATTTGAGTTTCCCAGGCAAACGAAAGCAGTTACACCAAAGTTTCTAGTTTCTGTTTGTGTCTCCCCTGAGGAGGTTTCAGGCCAGCTATGTCTTTCAGTACTATCTCTTTTGGTTTGGAAGCTATTGCTGGACGTTTGGTAGAAAAAGCTGCTCCGGCCGAGAAAAACACTTTTGGTGCACAATGCAGGTACATTTGAGTTTCCCAGGCAAACGAAAGCAGTTACACCAAAGTTTCTAGTTTCTGTTTGTGTCTCCCCTGAGGAGGTTTCAGGCCAGCTATGTCTTTCAGTACTATCTCTTTTGGTTTGGAAGCTATTGCTGGACGTTTGGTAGAAAAAGCCTCTCCGGCCGAGAAAAACACTTTTGATGCACCATGCAGGTACATTTGAGTTTCCCAGGCAAACGAAAGCAGTTACACCAAAGTTTCTAGTTTCTGTTTGTGTCTCCCCTGAGGAGGTTTCAGGCCAGCTATGTCTTTCAGTATTATCTCTTTTGGTTTGGAAGCTATTGCTGGACGTTTGGTAGAAAAAGCCTCTCCGGCCGAGAAAAACACTTTTGGTGCACCATGCAGGTACATTTGAGTTTCCCAGGCAAACGAAAGCAGTTACACCAAAGTTTCTAGTTTCTGTTTGTGACTACCCTGAGGAGGTTTCAGGCCAGCTATGTCTTTCAGTACTATCTCTTTTGGTTTGGAAGCTATTGCTGGACGTTTTGTAGAAAAAGCTGCTCCGGCCGAGAAAAACACTTTTGGTGCACCATGCAGGTACATTTGAGTTTCCCAGGCAAATGAAAGCAGTTACACCAAAGTTTCTAGTTTCTGTTTGTGTCTCCCCTCAGGAGGTTTAAGGCTAGCAATGTCTTTTAGTACTATCTCTTTTGGTTTGGAAGATATTGCTGGACGTTTGGCATGTTTGGTAGAAAAAGCTGCTCCGGCCGAGAAAAACACTTTTGGTGCACCATGCAGGTACATTTGAGTTTCCCAGGCAAACGAAAGCAGTGACACCAAAGTTTCTAGTTTCTGTTTGTGTCTCCCCTGAGGAGGTTTCAGGCCAGCTATGTCTTTCAGTACTATCTCTTTTGGTTTGGAAGCTATTGCTGGACGTTTGGTAGAAAAAGCTGCTCCGGCCGAGAAAAACACTTTTGGTGCACCATGCAGGTACATTTGAGTTTCCCAGGCAAACGAAAGCAGTTACACCAAAGTTTCTAGTTTCTGTTTGTGTCTCCCCTGAGGAGGTTTCAGGCCAGCTATGTCTTTCATACTATCTCTTTTGGTTTGGAAGCTATTGCTGGACGTTTGGCATGTTTGGTAGAAAAAGCTGCTCCGGCCGAGAAAAACACTTTTGGTGCACCATGCAGGTACATTTGAGTTTCCCAGGCAAACGAAAGCAGTGACACCAAAGTTTCTAGTTTCTGTTTGTGTCTCCCCTGAGGAGGTTTCAGGCCAGCTATGTCTTTCATACTATCTCTTTTGGTTTGGAAGCTATTGCTGGACGTTTGGCATGTTTGGTAGAAAAAGCTGCTCCGGCCGAGAAAAACACTTTTGGTGCACCATGCAGGTACATTTGAGTTTCCCAGGAAAACGAAAGCAGTTACACCAAAGTTTCTAGTTTCTGTTTGTGTCTCCCCTGAGGAGGTTTCAGGCCAGCAATATCTTTCAGTACTATCTCTTTTGGTTTGGAAGCTATTGCTGGACGTTTGGCATGTTTGGTAGAAAAAGCTGCTCCGGCCGAGAAAAACACTTTTGGTGCACCATGCAGGTACATTTGAGTTTCCCAGGCAAACGAAAGCAGTGACACCAAAGTTTCTAGTTTCTGTTTGTGTCTCCCCTGAGGAGGTTTCAGGCCAGCTATGTCTTTCATACTATCTCTTTTGGGTTGGAAGCTATTGCTTGACGTTTGGCATGTTTGGTAGAAAAAGCTGCTCCGGCCGAGAAAAACACTTTTGGTGCACCATGCAGGTACATTTGAGTTTCCCAGGCAAATGAAAGCAGTTACACCAAAGTTTCTAGTTTCTTTTTGTGTCTTTCCTGAGGAGGTTTCAGGCCAGCTATATCTTTCATACTATCTCTTTTGGTTTGGAAGCTATTGCTGGACATTTGGTAGAAAAAGCTGCTCAGGCCGAGAAAAACACTTTTGGTGCACCATGCAGGTACATTTGAGTTTCCCAGGAAAACGAAAGCAGTTACACCAAAGTTTCTAGTTTCTGTTTGTGTCTCCCCTGAGGAGGTTTCAGGCCAGCAATATCTTTCAGTACTATCTCTTTTGGTTTGGAAGCTATTGCTGGACGTTTGGTAGAAAAAGCTTCTCCGGCCGAGAAAAACGCTTTTGGTGCACCATGCAAGTACATTTGAGTTTCCCAGGCAAACGAAAGCCGTGACTCCAAAGTTTCTAGTTTCTGTTTGTGTCTTCCCTGAGGAGGATTCAGGCCAGTTATGTCTCTCAGTACTATCTCTTTTGGTTTGGAAGCTATTGCTGGACGTTTGGTAGAAAAAGCTGCTCCGGCCGAGAAAAACACTTTTGGTGCACCATGCAGGTACATTTGAGTTTCCCAGGCAAACGAAAGCAGTGACACCAAAGTTTCTAGTTTCTGTTTGTGTCTCCCCTGAGGAGGTTTCAGGCCAGCTATGTCTTTCAGTACTATCTCTTTTGGTTTGGAAGCTATTGCTGGACGTTTGGTAGAAAAAGCTGCTCCGGCCGAGAAAAACACTTTTGGTGCACCATGCAGGTACATTTGAGTTTCCCAGGCAAACGAAAGCAGTTACACCAAAGTTTCTAGTTTCTGTTTGTGTCTCCCCTGAGGAGGTTTCAGGCCAGCAATATCTTTCAGTACTATCTCTTTTGGTTTGGAAGCTATTGCTGGACGTTTGGTAGAAAAAGCTGCTCCGGCCGAGAAAAACACTTTTGGTGCACCATGCAGGTACATTTGAGTTTCCCAGGCAAACGAAAGCAGTGACACCAAAGTTTCTAGTTTCTGTTTGTGTCTCCCCTGAGGAGGTTTCAGGCCAGCTATGTCTTTCATACTATCTCTTTTGGTTTGGAAGCTATTGCTGGAAGTTTGGCATGTTTGGTAGAAAAAGCTGCTCCGGCCGAGAAAAACACTTTTGGTTCACCATGCAGGTACATTTGAGTTTCCCAGGCAAACGAAAGCAGTTACACCAAAGTTTCTAGTTTCTGTTTGTGTCTCCCCTGAGGAGGTTTCAGGCCAGCTATGTCTTTCATACTATCTCTTTTGGTTTGGAAGCTATTGCTGGACGTTTGGTAGAAAAAGCTGCTCTGGCCGAGAAAAACACTTTTGGTGCACAATGCAGGTACATTTGAGTTTCCCAGGCAAACGAAAGCAGTTACACCAAAGTTTCTAGTTTCTGTTTGTGTCTCCCCTGAGGAGGTTTCAGGCCAGCTATGTCTTTCAGTACTATCTCTTTTGGTTTGGAAGCTATTGCTGGACGTTTGGTAGAAAAAGCCTCTCCGGCCGAGAAAAACACTTTTGGTGCACCATGCAGGTACATTTGAGTTTCCCAGGCAAACGAAAGCAGTTACACCAAAGTTTCTAGTTTCTGTTTGTGTCTACCCTGAGGAGGTTTCAGGCCAGCTATGTCTTTCAGTACTATCTCTTTTGGTTTGGAAGCTATTGCTGGACGTTTTGTAGAAAAAGCTGCTGCGGCCGAGAAAAACACTTTTGGTGCACCATGCAGGTACATTTGAGTTTCCCAGGCAAACGAAAGCAGTTACACCAAAGTTTCTAGTTTCTGTTTGTGTCTCCCCTGAGGAGGTTTAAGGCTAGCAATGTCTTTTAGTACTATCTCTTTTGGTTTGGAAGCTATTGCTGGACGTTTGGCATGTTTGGTATAAAAAGCTGCTCCGGCCGAGAAAAACACTTTTGGTGCACCATGCAGGTACATTTGAGTTTCCCAGGCAAACGAAAGCAGTGACACCAAAGTTTCTAGTTTCTGTTTGTGTCTCCCCTGAGGAGGTTTCAGGCCAGCAATATCTTTCAGTACTATCTGTTTTGGTTTGGAAGCTATTGCTGGACGTTTGGTAGAAAAAGCTGCTCCGGCCGAGAAAAACACTTTTGGTGCACCATGCAGGTACATTTGAGTTTCCCAGGCAAACGAAAGCAGTTACACCAAAGTTTCTAGTTTCTGTTTGTGTCTCCCCTGAGGAGGTTTCAGGCCAGCTATGTCTTTCATACTATCTCTTTTGGTTTGGAAGCTATTGCTGGACGTTTGGCATGTTTGGTAGAAAAAGCTGCT